>CM065818.1:57071000-62071000 GCA_033398695.1 Orobanche coerulescens
ACAGGAAATTTAAATTAGTGAGGATAATATCATTAAAGTCAGATATTCAGAACATCAATTAAAGCTTCCGAGCTTTTCGGATTACTGAAAGAGTAATTCCCCACTCCCCACCTTGCCAATGGAGTGCCGAGCGGCGAGTTCTAGAACCTTCAAGAGGGTGAGTTTCATGCATAGATACAAAATAAGAATCATATTGATTACTAACATAAAATAAGTGAATCAGAAGTAGCATTTTTAACCTAAGATACAGACAGGAGATTTATAGATTTGTTGTGTATTAGGCCTGCACAATGTGGTAGTAACACCTCCATACAACAAATGTCTGCCAAAAAAAACATGAATAATAATAAAATTAAAAAAAACAAATAGCAGAAGAAATTCAGAAAAACAACAGTTCCAAACCTCAATAGCATAAAAGATTACACATGAGAAAAATAATCACGTTTACAAAAGAGAACCAGATTTCCCAAAAATCGATGGCCCGATTTCTTACATCAACCAGAAAGACGACATAGAATAAGAAACCCGAAAAAAGAAACCGAAGGTAAGAAAACAGGGAAACAAAATAACAAAGAAAGCAACAGAAAACCCTAATTATAAAAATCAAGAAACGAAAATGACGAAAAGGAAGAAGCTACCTGCCACTGATGATCCAAACGCATGAGAGAATTCGACCTCCAGAAGGAAACAAAGAAAAAAAACATTGCACAAGATAAAAACCCAGATTTCTAGTACTGAATTAAATGACACGGGCGGTGTTTGCAATTTTGAAAGGTAGCTTTTTTTGTAATTGATTCAATCGTTGGAATCAATAATCAAGAAGCGATTAGCGGAAGGATAAAATACATACCCTACTGCCGTGTCCAGATCGAAGTGGCAACAAAATTCTTCGAAAGTTTTCATCTTCCTCAAGGTGTTCTTGCGCTTCCTATTTCTGTGACAATTAAAGAAAATAGGCAGTCGATCAATTCGTTCATGTGGGGCGGCGAACAAAAACGGAAAACAAAAGGAAGGAAAAAAAGGTTACCTATGCAGTCGATCAATTCGTTCATACGGGACAGCGAACAAAAACGGAAAACAAAATGAATATCGAAGAAGCCAGGTTATGAGAGAAAAAATGAAGGATGACACGTATGAAGGAGGTGAAGAGAAGAGGTGAAACAAGCCGCTGAAGCAGGAGACGGGCGACAAAGAATCCCTGCCTCTATTATACGGCTACTGAGAATCACTCTTGATAGTTTACACAAAGAGGACAGAAACCTGAAGGCTCGCTAGGAACATCAGACAAACAAACAGTTGTGTAGACAATCTACACGGAAATATCAAAATATCTTTTTGAAATCAAAAGCATGAAGACCAAATTCAACATCACAAAATTCACGTCGCCGCTCCGTGTTCAAAGCAGTATCCTAATAGAAAGAATTCAGCCGAACACGACCAAGATATGTGAAAATTCAGAAATTGCATGCTAAGTTGAAAATATGATACAAAACACAAACCACAGAGCACAAGAATGTATCAGAAACAAAAAATTTGGGAAATGAAAACTAATCAGAGTTCTAAAACATAATCCATCTGCATTTAAAATCGCCATACTTTTGCTGAATCAACAGACAAAAGTTTCAACCCTTCGCGAGAATTTTCAATCTTTGGATTCAATAACCAGGAAGCGATTAGCGGAAGGATAAAATACCCCTACTGCCATGTCCGGAGCAAAGTGGAAGCAAAAGAGAGGAAGCGCGGTGAGAGCATGAGAATTGGAAGAAACAGAGGCACTGGTAAAAGAAAACGAACCTCTCTAAATAAGCCAATAAGTGAAGGGGACGCTACTAACACTGAATTTGTACGTGTTTTCTTATATAAGGCCAGATCTCGGAGCAATACCTCATTCATTATCTAGTTGCAGGAAAGAAGATTACAATTCAGAAAGCATTGCACCATGTATTATAATTCTAATTAATATAAAGAGGCCGTTACCAAAGGCATTCACAAACAAATTTCCCTTGTTGTATTCAGTCCAACAGTGATGGCCTGTCGGAGAGAAGTGATCAGACATACAAAGCACACAAGAGGTAAAAAGAAATAATAAAAGGGAAAAAAACAGCACTTTTGATGTATCACCTCTGGTCGTGCACGATCATGTAAAAACTTGTTCACTATACATGTGAGAAGTGGGTTGACAAAATCAGGAGGAACCTGCTCATAAACAAGTACAAATGTTGAAAATCGATGGCTTTTCTTGAAAAAATGTTTCTTTCAGAAGAATTGAACATCTACTGAAGGCTAATCAAATTCAACTGACCATATCATGTCAAGCCTGGACTGCGGCAGCAAGAACTTGTGACACGGTGGTATTGTGAAACTAATGAAGCCACAATTTGATTATCAAGACAAAAGGACGTTCATTGAAAGGGTCAGGTAACATACCACAATTTGATCCGTATCGAGCAATTATTATCAACATCATTTTCTAAAAAAACATTATATAATCTTCAAAACTAATGCAAATTGCAATTTCCCATCTATAAAAGGAAAATATCAATAGTTATTTATCTTACTGCGTTCAACCTTCACCTAATTTTGAAGACGGGAGAGCAGCTCCACAGCAAATCGCTGTGAAGAATGAAATCTTATGTGACCCTAATAAGTTTCTTAAAGAAGACAAGCAAGTTTTTAATAATAAAAAATAGAAAAACCTGTGGATATTTCAGATGATTTAGTGGTGTATAATTTGATATGTTTTTCTTGCATGTCAATCGTTGGCGTCTTTTCAGGCTACGGATGGCACGCTGCAGTTTTGATTTCTTTTTCTTCTTGCTCGCATGTGTGCTCTTATGGTGAGCCTGAAAGGAATCCTATTTTTAAACATATATGTACAAACTTATGAGGTATGTGGGAAATGTAGAAGCATCCAAGTAAAACTCTTGAAATATCATTCACCGTGATGCAAATTGACCTTATAAGTATCCTTTTCATTCATTGTTACATGTGATTTAAGTGTTTCCTGATGACTGCTTGATGTATCAGTATAATCCTCCTCTATCTTCTTGTAATCGAGCAGAAACGAGAGACCTTAAGCAATCATAATCCTGACACATTCCAATAAAAATCGTAATTTCTTAAACAACAAGATTAGAGACAACACAGAAAACAGCAAGAGAGTAATGAGTACGTCAGTGATGGATGAAAACATGCACAACAGATTACATTCCCTGTATTTTCGACCACTTTCGCCTTCCCTCTTTTAGAATAGTAGGATAACAAGTTTTTTTTTAACCGAAAAAAAACGTCCAGGGTGGACGGGGGGTTGAGGCGGGACCCACCAACCTGTAGATAAGAAGAAATCAAGAAATACAAAGTATCAGTCCCAAATTATGACAAAAAATGGGCCATAATTCGGTTCCAAACATCTAAGAGATCTACGGCCCACTAAGAAAGTACAAAGTGCACCACAAAACCATGGGCTAATATGCGGACCCGTAGACCAATATAAATCAACTCCGAATTATGACAAAAAATGTGCCAAAATCCGGAACCTAAAATCTAGAGTGCCTACGGCACGCTAGAGCAATACAAGGTGCACCACTAAAACCGTGGGCTAATTTGTGGACCAATAGGTAAACAATCAATCAATAAAAAATAACACCTACCTAAATCTAAATGAAGGATAACCAACCTGATCCATCCGTATAAGGGAGAGAAGAAACGGAGGAGCACTATCGTAAGTATAAGTCTGAATACTGAGGGACGACATGCCGA
This sequence comes from Orobanche coerulescens, assembly GCA_033398695.1. Classification (NCBI taxonomy): domain Eukaryota; kingdom Viridiplantae; phylum Streptophyta; class Magnoliopsida; order Lamiales; family Orobanchaceae; genus Orobanche; species Orobanche coerulescens. Next base: position 57,074,760 of record CM065818.1, read on the forward strand.
GTTCAGAGAGGTAGTCGGTCGGCCTGTTGCCCTCCCGGAAAATATGAGTGACTCTGAACTGAATATCTCGGAGAATGTGTCGGATACGCATAAGAGTGTGACGAACCTGCCAAGAGCCCCGATGGCTAGATGATAGCAGGGTCACCACAGCAGCAGCATCTAGCTCAATCCAAACATGTCTCGATCTCTGGGAAGCTAAAATCAATACAATCGCCAGTGCCTGGATCTCTGCATCAATACTCGAAGAGGCCTGAAAGGAGGAGTGGAAAGCAAGAAGGAGCTCTCCGTGATGATCTCTAATCAGACATCCCCCACCCGCAATCTGAGTGTCTCTCAAACGAACCATCCATGTTCATCTTGATCCAAGGGGTCTCGGGTCGAAGCCAAACCACCGGGAGGGGGCGACGAGTCTGAGCGGGGGAAGATGAGACTCGCTGAAAACGATCAGGCAGCGAGCAGCCCGCCTAGAACTCGGAGGAAATCAGCCCCGCAGTAGCCAATAATGCAATATGGCGCTCCACTTGCACAATAACATGAGAAGAAAGAACAGTAACCATCCTATGCATTGCACTATTCCTTTCTGTCCAGATGAACCAATGGATCAGACAAGGAATAATGAAAGTCGCGTGCCTAAAGTGTGTTCCGTGTGCGAAAAAACTCAGGAGCTCAAAAATATTCTGAGTATGGGGTAAGGATAAATGTGTCCATGCGCCAAAATACTCCCACACGTCACGAGCCACATCACTCTCCAAAAAAAGGTGGGCAATGGTCTCGGTATAGTAGGTCTGGGTAAGGGTATGCGAGCAGCCCAAACATCTAGAAGCCAATGAAATGCCCCTCCTCTGTAGAATGTCATCCGTCGGGATCCGTCGCATGAGAAGTCGCCAAATAAACACCGAAATGGTTGGTGTGAGTAAGGCTGTCCAGATGGCCCCGTAAATAATATTAGCCTGCCCCCTCACCCTGATGTGAGACCAAGCCGACGACAATGAGAACGCACCCGAAGAGGTAAGAGTCCAGCACATACTATCCGAGTCCTCCTCGGCGATGGGAATCGCGGAGATCTCCTGGATGAACTGAGGGGTAAATCCTAGCTCCTCTCCAACAATAGACTCCAACCTAACCATGTCCCATGTCCCATCAACCCATAACTCATTAATCCTAAGATGGGGTCTACCAGTAATCTGACAATAAGAAGAAATCGGCCTATCCCCAATCCAAGTATCATCCCAAAAGATGACCTCCCCGTAGCCACGACCAAGAGTCCAGTGAATGAACTCCTGAGCCTCAATACCCATGCGGAGGAGACGGCGCCAAGGGTGATTGGCACGAGCTTTAAGAGCAGTACGCATAGGCATATAAAGGCCAGCAAAGCAGTTTCTGCAGAGCATAAACTGCGCCCACAGAGACGTGCCCGCGCAAAGGCGCCACCAGAGCTTATAACTAAAAGCCCTCGCCATATCCAAACGGCTCCGAATCCCGAGGCCTCCCTCAGAGACCAGACGACAAATATGCCGCCAACTGATCCAATGCGTCTTCCTCTTCGGACCAACAGCGCCCCAGAAGCATCTCGCAATGATCTGCTCGAGCTCCTGGATAATGTACTGTGGAGGGTCCAAAACCTGAATGAGGTAAAGAGGAATCGTGCAGAGAGTGCTATTAATAAGATCCAGGCGTCCCCCAAAAGCAAGGTGGCGATGGGACCAACCAGAGATCCTATCCAACATCCGTTGCTTCACCCCAGCAAAGAGCTCTCGTCTCATAAAGCCTTTGTAAAGGGGCACACCTAGATAGGTGATGGGGAGATTGCCCTAGCGAAAACCAGTAAGATCATGAACTTTCTGATGCCAACGAGGCGCATGTTTGGGAGCGAGAATAAAAGTGCTCTTCTGGATACTAACCATCTGGCCCGAAGCCATAGAGTAGTGATCCAGGAGACACATAAGATAAACAAGACCATCATCCACAGTTCGTGTGAATATAATGATGTCATCGGCATAGGATAAGTGCGAGACGGGGAAAGGCCGTCTGGCGGTCCTATACCTCATCAAAGGATGCTCCCGAATGAAACGATCCAAGCAGCACGATAAATAATCAGCGTCAAGCACGAAGAGCGACGGAGAAATAGGGTCGCCCTGACGCAAGCCCCGGCTAGAGGCAAAATATCCGGCCGGACTGCCGTTCACCAAAATGGAGAACGTGCAACTCTCGACGCAATGACGTATGAACATCTAGCCGAGAACCCCATCCTCACCAGGACCTCACGTCAAAACTGCCAATGAACCCTATCATACGCCTTAGCCATATCTAGCTTTAGCACAAGGTTCGGGACACCATGAATGCCTGCGATGTGGAGGTCGTGAATGAGTTCTTGGGCCAAAAGGATATTATCAGTAATAACCCACCCGTGAACAAATCCACTATGGTTTGGAGAGATAATAAGTGGGAGGAGAGGAGCAAGCCGAGCATTAAGGATTTTAGTGATAATCTTATTGGTCACATTACACAGACTAATAGGCCGGTAATCTGACCAACCACTCGGAACAGGCTTCTTCGGGATCAAGACGACCGTAGTCGCTGTGAAAGCCGGAGGCATGGGATGACCCTCAAAGAACTCGAGCACAGCCCCCTCCACGTCGGAAGATACAATCTCCCAACAATGCTGAAAAAACAAAGATGAGAACCCGTCAGGCCCAGAAGCGCTGTGAGGTTCAATATAAAATACCGCAGCACGAATCTCCTGGGAAGAGGGTGGGACACACAAACTATCAGAATCGAAAGAGTAGGGGATAGATGGAAAACAAGTGTCATCCGGGGGGACGAGAACATCATCATCGGATGTAAGCAGAGTCCTAAAGAAATTCACAGCGGATGATCGGATGTCCAAATCTACAGCGATCGTCGTACCACCATCCTCAATGCTGTGAATATGCGACTGACAACACTTCTGCTTCGCAAAACCCTGAAAAAACCGGGTGTTGTGCTCGCCCTCAGAAACCCAACGAACTACGGCCTTCTGTTTCCAGAAATCTTCCTCCATAGAGAGACGAAGATGGTACTCATCACGAAAACGGTTCATAGCGGTTCTATTCTCCGGAGAAGGGTCCGAATCATATCGCCGCTCGGCCTCTTCAGCAGCCCTCATGGCCTCATCCAACTTCGTATGAAGATTACACATGCCAGATAATCCAGTCGGGGTAAGCCAGACCTCCCTAATAGTGTCCAGGAATGTGTGACGCCGGATCTACATATTCTAGAAACGGAATGACGACTTGTGACGATTCACGGAGAAGCGACACTGGATAAGAAGAGGCGCATGGTCAAACCGAAGTTGAGGCAGGTGAGTGACGGTAGAGATAGCAAACACGTTCGAACATGCTTCATCAAATAAAGCACGATCTAGTATTTCCCTCAAACCATTGAGCTCCCAAGTGAAAATATCACCCTCGCAGCCCGCGTCGATCAACTCACAGTCAGCAATAGCCTGTGCGAAGTCCAGAATCTCTGGAGAGTGGTCTGGGGTACTACCCTCGCGCTCATGTGAATGCAAGAATATGTTGAAGTCACCGATGACAATCCACGGCAACCCCTCTACTTCCAAAGCAATCTCACAGAGGGTATCCCAAAGGGCGTAACGACCAAGATGGACAGTGCTGGCATAGACATAGGTGACAAAAATCGACTGAGGAAGAAGGGGGGAAGAAATAGAAAGGTGAAGGACTTGATCGGTATCTAACAAAACCTGATGCTGAAAGTGAGGGGAAGAAAAGAACCAAATTTTGTTAGACCGATTATAAAGTCCCGATGCAAAACCTAAAAAACGAATATAAAAATCAAAATTAGAATTGGAAACATGGGTTCTAAAATGCCAATAAAAGAAAATCTATGAACACGGTGGAGATGTCGAATACGCTTCTGTGCTCCGGTGTTAGCCAGACCACGAGCGTTCCATGTAAGAATGGGTATCGACATAAACTAAACCACCGACTCAGACAAAGACCAAGGACGCTGACTGGAGCGCCCCCGTCTCCGAGGTGTATCCTGTCGGGCAGGTGTTCCCCCTTTTAAGGGCGATGAAGATCGCTCTATGGAGGAAAAGGAGGGTCCGCGAGGAGCTGCTCTTCCTCATGTGGAAATCGAAGGGTCAGAAGCAGCTTCGCCCCTAGTCGTCACACCAGGTGCAGCAGAAATAGATATCATACGTCTCTTAACCAGGGGTTTTGGTGCCGTCAGGAGAGGCACCATCGCCGAGGAAGAGTGCCTGGGATTAGAAGTCTCAAATTGAGTGTGGTTAAGACCAAACTCAGTCTGAGATAGAGAGGGAAAATAAGAGGGGGGAGGAGGGGGAGGCTCGTAGACCACCATGGCTAAGGTCTCAGGCTCAACGATGATCGGATCAGCAATACAGCCCTGGCCGTCATGGCGGGGGGAGGTAGACTCAAAGAGTCTAGAAAAGTGAGGGACAGTGGAGGAATTTGTGTCGTCCTCTAAAAAACACTCGTCATGAATATCGTGACCACTACAATCGCTACCCGATACACTATATTTATCACCCACATTAATAATATCATCACCAACTAAATCCTCCTCCTCTCTAGCAGAGGAGTCCAAAGATGCAAAGTATGAGTGCTGGCCAGTAGCAGTCGTGCCCTTGGGAAGCATTCCCGTCTCCTTAGGCCCTTTTTTGGCAACTGCCTGTCAAAGGACAGGCTCCTTGCCCTTAGGGGCTGCCTGTAAAGTACTAGCCTTAGTGGCTTTAGGAGGGGCCGGCTGCGTCTTCTGCTGTCGAGAAGGGGAAACCTGAGGCTTCTTACGCTGGGGTGGTGGAGGCCATTCTTTGTTGCCAACTATGTAGCAACTGGATGGCTCATGCCCCACATGAGAACAAAGAGAGAAATACAACGGAGCTCTCTCGTAAATAATGCGCTGCGTAAGAACTTGATTATAAAACTCAACCTCAATCTCGGGCATTCTGGGAGCCAAAAGGTCAATCTCGACGCACACACGGGTGACTGAGAGTCGTGAATGTATGGCCATCGGGGCATCAACTAAAATGGGATTGCCAGCAGCCTCGGAAATCGTATATAATGCACGTGGATGAAATAAATATAAAGGCAGACCCGGAAGTCTAATCCAGACTGGACAAATAGAAGTCTCAGTCCAAACCGAAAAATTAGGCGACCACTTAAATACACGGGTAGGACATCCAGAAAAATTCCAATTAGATCCTAACCAAATGCATCTAAAGTCCTCATCGTTATCAAACCTAATCGCTATATGACAAAAATTTAGCCAACTCCAACTATATTTACCCCTCAGTTTCATTTTAGTCAAACCCGAAGACATATCTCGAGGGGTTGGAATAGCATGCGAGAATTTTAGAATCAAAGTGCATTCCCATGAAGCAGCTAGAGTAATCATATCACAAGTAGAAAAGGAAACACGCGTCTTCTCATTTACGGAGGAGAGAGTACCAAAGGGACATACCTTCGCTCCGTCGAAATTGTATGATTTATTGTCGAACCGGGTTGGTGGATGAAACCGGGTTGCATCGAGCAACGTTGATTGTTGACCGTTTGGGCGTAGGATGGCTTCAGCCGTGTTTGTTTGGTTGCACCCGGGTCAGTAGTGCGGGTCGAATCAGGCGAGCTCATGTTTGCATGGCTGATGAATTCGGTTGGGGGCTGTGGTGCTTGAAGAAACGAATTGTATAGGATAGGTGCTGCTCGGTGGGCTGGGTTAGTATGGTTTGGCTGGGTTGGTGGGTTAGGTTGAGACGGCTGGGCTGGGTTTGGATTGGGCTGGGTTTTATATGGGAGTCGGCTGGGTCAGAGGGATTGGGCTGGGGTGTATAGAGGGATTTTGTGGGCTGGGAGGAGATGGGCTGAAGGGGGGCAGTTGACTGGGTCGCGGCTTGGGAAACGGTGTTGGGTTGTTTTAATGTGGTTGGGCCGGTCTGAATTATAGATTTAGGCTTGAAATAATTGTAAAGGGTATTGGGTTGATTTGTGAGTTTTGGTTTATGTGGGCTAATTGAAGGGTTGGGCTGAAAGGGTTTAGAAATATCTGATTGGGTTAATAAAATGGAAGGGGAGTCGGGCTGGTTGGGATTAAACGAAATGGGCTCAGAAGGTTTAGTGTTTAGGATATAATTGGGTGGGCTAGAGGTAATATTGTCAGGGCTTAAAATAAGTGATATGTTTGGGCCGGATTGCATATATGAACTGGGCCAAATGAGAGCAGGCCCATGATGATTAAGAATTAAAGAAGTTGGGCTATTTCACTTTTCTTGGGCTGAGCTTCATTTTTAAATTGTAGGCCCATCGGATTCAGGCCATCGGATGGATGTAGCCCTAAGATGGATGGCTCTCCTTCGTCCATCGTCTTGTTTAAAAGCCGTATGTCATCCGCCGCTAGGGTTGTGGGTGACGACGTGTACCCTGCAACTAGGGTTTTTGGAGACTGCTGTGAACACGGAGCGGCGACGTCGGAGCTTTGCAGAGGCGACGAAATAATATTTCCGGTGAGACTAGAAATAGGTAACCCTGTGCTATTCGGAATCCTCTCGTTCGTTGAAGATGACGGAACTTTCACCGGCGAACCCGAGGGCGAGCGTGTTGGCGACGTAGGTGGCGACGATGCTGGACTGCAACGAGCATCTTTTAACTTAGCATGAATCAGCGTGGGTGATTTTTCGGGCGTTCGCAACGCCCGTTTTTCCTTGTCATGAGCGAACAACCTTCAGTCGCCGTAGGGGATGGCGACGAACATGGAAAATATCACTGGTGTGTGCGGCTGCATATGGCGATATCAGATATGTGAAGCAGGTTGATATTCGATGCCGGAGATGTTCGGGAAAGCAAGGCGACGCTGAAGGCGATTTTCACCTTAAGTGTGTGAAAACTTCGAACGGCGCTGGAGTTGCTGCCGGCGCTGGTTGTGGCTAAGAATGATCGGCGAAGGGTCGCGGGGTGAAGGGAGCAAATCAGCCTGCAAATCAAAACTATAAATAGGTTGGGTCTGTAAATAAAATAAAATCTTATGAAAACAGAAATCAAGGAAATTAAAATTTACCCGAAAAGAGAGTAGTAAACTAGCTATTGCTATCACCGAAGAACACGAATCAAATGAAACTCGGCAAATCAATTTACGACCTGTTGATACAACTCCAGAAGCAGAACAAAGCCTCTATTTTTCGACAGCAGGAAAGATATTCCTATTGATGAATAGAAATGATGAAGCATATGATGATACAATTTATAAAAGAACCAATTTTGGAATCACCCTATTAAACATGTAATAACAGTATAAAAATCATTGTTTTAAAATCACACACCCCGTGACTAAATGTCATATTGCACAACTAATGTAAAAACCACATCCTCACCAAATACATCACGAAATCTTTTATCAGCTCAAACATTTGAATAAATGTGGAATACTAACAAATATTGGTAAATGAAATAGTCTGCTCCTCTTCTCCACTAACATGGTAAATCTAAACTATATGTTAGAATATAGACAAATAAAATGATTAGACACCATTTTTGAAACCTACAAAAACAAGAAGAACAAAAACAATATTATAGAAAACCACCCAAAATCACAAACATTAACCAAGTAGAAAACATAACCAAAACATTTGGAAAAGTAATTGATGTGAGGGCCTATCCCCAGATGCAAAAAAATCATTCCTTCGCAGAACAACCAGTCACAAATATAAACACTACAAACTCTGCAAACATATTTCATGTCATAGAATCTGGAGCACACAAATGATACATATTACACGATTCCTGAACATACAAGTACGGACACATCAAGCCAGCCCAACGCGACAGTAACACCTCCACAAGATACTCATTCAGAATGTCTGCTCAATGCTCAGTTCATTGCTGAAACTGGTTTTGAAGTCGATTCATCTAGCAATAGTATCTAACGTAATTCATACAGGAATTTTAAATTAGTTAGAACAATATCATTAAAGTCAGATATATTCAGAACATCAATTAAAGTTTCAGATCTTTTCGGATTACTGAAAGAGTAATTCTCCACTCTCCACCTCGCCCATAGAGTGCCGAGCGGTGAGTTCTAGAACCTTGAAGAGGGTGAATTTCATGCATAGATACAAAATAAGAATCATATTGATTACTACCATAAAATAAGTGAATCAAAAGTCGCATTTTTAACCTAAGCTGCAGACAGGAGATTTATAGGTTTGCTGTGTATCAAGCCTGCACAACGCAGCAGTAACACCTCCACAAAACAAATGTCTGCCGAAAAAAAAACATGAATAACAATAAAATGAAAAAAAACAAATAGCAGAAGAAATTCAGAAAAACAACAGTTCCAAACTTCAATAACAGAAAAGATTACACATGAGAAAAAATAATCGCCTTTACAAAAGAGAACCAGATTTCCCAAAAATCGATGGCTCGAATTCTTACATCAACCGGAAAGACGACATAGAATAAGAAACCCGAAAAAAGAAACCGAAGGTAAGAAAATAGGGAAACAAAATAACAAAGAAAGCACAAAAAACTCTAATCAGAAAAATCAAGAAACGAAAATGACGAAAGGGAAGAATCTACCTGCAACTGAATATCCAAAAGCATGAGACAATTCGACCTCCATAAGGAAACCAAGAAAAAAACATCGCACAAGATAAAAACCCAGATTTCTAGTACTGAATCAAATGATACAGGTGGTGTTTGCAATTTTGAAAGGTAGCCGTTTTTTTTGTAATCGATTCAATCATTGGATTCAATAATCAAGAAGCGATCAACGAAAGGATAAAATACATACCCTATTGCCGTGTCCGGATCGAAGTGGCAACAAAATTCTTCGCAAGTTTTCATCTTCCTCAAGGTGTGTTGTGCGGCATTTAAACACGCCTCGAAGGCGATCGTCATAGCAGTCGGGGAGTCTACCATAAGAGATATACTCGGGGCGAACACCCAGAACTCAGCACCCACGGCGATCGCCTTTTGTCGATTGGCGATCGTCTTTTGTCGATTGGCGATCGTCTTTTGTCGGTTGGCGATCGTCTCGTGCCACGTATTAATCTAACATCCGTCAAAAGTCATCAAAGCCCAAATCTCGGGCTGGGACCCACGAGCAGATCTCAAAAGGTGCTGACAGACAAGACCTGTGCCCACACCCTGTCACCTACCTCACCTACCAACAGTGCCGCCGAAAAGGTGGGTGACAGCGGCTCAGAAACGCATGCGAGTTACCCGTCAGACCGTACAGCCGGCTGTCAGTAACAACCGCAGACTTTAAGGGAAAAGCCCCACGCGACGGGACGATCGGCCGTCTTATTATAATATAAATAACGACGATCGTCTGCGATCGTCGGGGGGGCCCCAGGAACTTGGTCTGCTATAAATAGGAGGTCCATAACTCAGAATAAAGGCTTCGAAATACAGCAAGCAAGAGAGAAAGAAAAAGACATTCTCATACACAGAACATCCATAGCAAGAATTCACAGAACTCCATATCTGATTCTTCAACTAGAAATCTTTACACTCTTTGTGATAGATTCTAACATTAATATTTGTACTCAACAGTATACTTATTAATAAAATCTCGCGAGAGCATTCAAGCCCGGGATTAACAACCCCGGCAAATCTTGTGTTATCTATTTTCTCACGTTAGTGTTCTCGCATTTGTTTGTTACTCGATCATTCCAGCAATATTATCTTCGGATTATATTTTGGGTAACAACAATTGGCGCTAGAAGGAGGGGCCGAACCTCAACTTGAACTTCACTTTTATTCCGACCGTCTCGAAGAACACTCATTGTTCTCCGGACACACACTTGAAGAAACACTCACTGTTCTTCAAAAGAAATAAACCTTCAGAAAAATGACGTCTGCAACGACCTCCAAGAGAGCCACCCTGAGATCTGCCGGAAATATCATTCCGGCCCGGACAGAATCCCAGCACGCGGCGGAGGATGACCGCGGCGACGCTAGGTCCTCACTCCCGCCCCCAAGGGACGGCCCTAGCCTCTCACTCGATCGGTTCGCATCGCGGAGCAGATTGAGGAGGCCATAGCCGTCCTCGAGGAGCGGATTGCATGCGACTCGCCCACCGTCACTCCGTCAACCATCCGCCGAGCCGGCGGAAGCTCAAAGGGATATATGTTGAGAAATCAATCGAAAACCCCGAGCCGCAGCAAAGGCTCGTAAGGCGGGGCGACTCCGTCTTGATCGCCAGGAGTGATCCTCGTGGCGACCGGCGGTCGGGCCCGAGTCGGGGCGTCGGAGTCCGAATCCGTCACGGGAGTTCGGCTTATCCGACTCCTAAGACAAAGCGGTCGACAGGCCCCCACTCGCCCAAGAAATGAGTCTGCGGGCAGAGAACTCGTCATCCACCATGGGGGCAGGGGATCGGTACATGATCGCCTCGGCTCGCGCTCCGGTAGTCAATCAGCGAGCAGTCAGGCCACGGCGATGGCCGCAATGCAGCGCCAGCTCGACGAAATGAAGGTGCTCCTAGACACTGGGGCAGGCGCCAGGAGATCGATCTCCGGACCAAGTGAACCACTCGCGGTCCAGATCGAGCTCGCCCCGGTTCAACCAACAATCGCTCCCCCACAGACACCTCTATATGAGGGAAGATCGGATCCGGAGACCTACTTGAGTAAATTCTGGATCTACATGACCGGATGTGGAGCCTCAGATGCGACGAAGTGTCGAATGTTCCCTCTGACTCTGGGCGACCTCGCCCACAGGTGGTACATCTCACTGCCACCTCGCTCAATCAATTGCTTCGAGAAACTGGCGAACGACTTTACGTCGTACTTCGCCGCCAAAGTCGCTCGTCCTGAAGGCCCCCACCGCATGTTAAAAAGCAAGCAGGGGAAGGACGAGCCAGATGAAGATTACATCGACCGGGTGGACGAGATAGTCCTCACCGGAGAACCCATTAGCGACGAGCTCGCCCTCTATTCAGTCCTGGGGGGATTCTACGGCCACTCACCTATGTTCAGGCATCTCACAAAGGATATCCCCCCGACCTACTCGGTCTTCGGCGTCAGAGCCGCCGATTTCCTGGCCAGGCAGAGGATGCTCTCCCTCCGTTTAGATGAGGAACCCACCGGAGAGGGGAAGATGCCATCCCATGTTCAGAAGAAGGCGATCGCCAAGCCCAGAAAGGCGGTCGCGAAGCCGCCTGGCGAATTCAAAGCCTTCGGTGATGTAGAGGTTCACCTTCTCCACAACCTCAACTTATCTCCAGCCCACATCTTCAACGCAATTAAGGGGCGGGAGTGGCTTTCCAAACCAAAGCCAATAAGGGACCACGGTCATCTAGACCGTAGCAAATTCTGTGCCTACCACAAAAGTCCCGGCCACAACACCAGCCAATGCCGCGACCTCCTCAGGCAACTCTGGCGACTGTTCGAAGAAGGCAAATTAGACAACCTGGTCACCAAGCCAGAACCTCGAATAGAGAGGACAGGAGGGCGAGAGCGCCGGCAAATCGAAAGGACGCCTCCCAATCCGGTCGCCAAGATCGAACACGAGCCAGAGCATTCCGATGAATCGATCCCTCCGATCAACCCTGGCGGTCGGATTAATATGCTCCAAGCAGGAGGTGGGAACCTCGGGGGCCTTTCCCCGGTTTCCACCGCGTCAAACAGGAAGCGGAAGGCCGAACTGAGGGCATTCGCCGGAGTCCATATTGTGGTGCCCCCAGAGCCGACCATCGCTAGAGACGCGCTCATCACCTTCTCCAATAAAGACAGGGAGGGGGTACAATGCCCCAAAGAGGATGCTTTGGTGATCTCTGCCTGTATCCTTGGGAAGGCGGTCGACCGCGTGCTGGTTGACAACGGGAGCTTCTGCAATATCATATTCAAAACAGCTCTGGATCAGCTCGGAAACCTGACCAAATTCATCAAGCCATTCGACACCGTGCTCCAAGGATTCGGCGACAGCACTGTCCAAGCCTATGGGAGGATCAAGCTCTCCGTCGAGCTGATATGCTTTTACGATCCCAAGGTTAGGATTACTAGGAACCTAAATTTTGTAATCATAGATAGACCCAACATCTATAATGGGTTCCTAGGTCGTTCATTCTTAGAAACCTTTGAGGCGGTCGCTTCGTCCTTCTTTTATTGTATCAAATTCCCCACTGCCGATGGGACGGTCGGTACTGTAAAGGGGGATCAGCTAATGGCAAAAAGATGTTTGAATTACTCCTATGTCGTTACTGTCTTCAATACTTCCCCTGATATGTGTAACGCTGAAACGATCGACGATCGACCCATGGAGATCGACGAACCAAACACATCATACCAACCCAACTCAGAGGACGCCTTCCCAGATCGGTTAACGGACGACATCGAGCCAAGGATCGGTTTCGAGCCAAGTCTCGACATCGATCCAAGGATCGAGTCCGGAAATCGTTCCAAGCAAGAAGCGACCGTCCCCATCGAAGAGTTGGAGAGTATAGCGATAGATCCGGCTCGTCCAGAACGGGAAGTACAGATCGGCGCAAACATCGACCGCGCACTGAAAAGAGATCTGGTCAATTTGCTACGTCAGAACATCGGAGTCTTCGCCTGGTCGCATCAAGATATGGTTGGCATAAGTCCCGAGCACGCTTGCCACTATCTAAAGATCGACCCGGCAATGAAGTCTGTTCACCAAAAACGTAGGAAATTCGGCCCCGAAAAATACGCGGCGCTCGACATAGAGGTCCAAAAGTTGCTCGACAATAAGTTAATCGGGGTAGCTACAGACGACCCACAATGGGTCGCCAACGCGGTACTCGTCAAGAAGCCAACTGGTTCCTGGAGGTTATGCATCGACTTCACCGACCTCAACGCGGCTTGTCCAAAAGATCATTTTCCAATGCCTCATATTGATCACTTGGTCGATAGCACTGCAGGCTGCGAAATGATGTCGTTTATGGATGCCTTCGCCGGATATCATCAAATCCCAATGGCGGAGAAAGACATAAAACACACATCTTTCCACACGGAAAAAGACATATACTTTTGGGTCCGAATGCCATTCGGCTTGAAGAATGCGGGGGCAACCTACCAACGACTGGTCAACAGGATGTTCGCTAATCAGATCGGCAAGACCATGGAGGTCTACATCGACGACATCGTGGTCAAAAGCCTCAAGAAGGAAGATCACCTCAATGATCTCGCCGAGACATTCGCCATCCTCCAAAAATTCAACATGAAGCTGAACCCCAAGAAATGCAACTTTGGGGTAGGCTCCGGGAAATTCCTGGGGCACATTGTCAGCCAGAGGGGGATCGAGGCAAATCCCACCAAGATACAGGCGATCCTTGACATGCAGGAACCTCGGAACATCAAGCAGGTACAACGCCTCACAGGTTGTCTGGCCGCCCTCAACCGTTTCATATCTCGGCTCGGCGATAAAAGCAAGCCTTTCTTCGCGACCATCAAGAACAAGAAGTTCGCATGGACAAAGGAGAGTCAGATGGCGTTCGCCAAAATAAAGGAATATTTGTCCAACCCCCAGATCCTGGCAAAGCCGATCCCCGGCGAGAAATTATTCCTATACCTAGCGGCCTCGGAGCTCGCGCTGAGTGCGGTCTTGGTGCGAGCAGAGGGACTAGTCCATTTGCCGATCTACTATGTTAGTCAAGCGCTCCACGATGCTGAGACACGCTATACACCTTTGGAAAAGATCGCCTATGCTCTAGTCATGAGTGTCCGTAAACTGAGAGCCTACTTTTTCGACCATCAAGTGGAGGTTTTGACAACTCTCCCTCTAAGGCAAGTTCTGCATCGACCGGACACCAACGGGCGACTCCTCAAATGGTCACTAGAGATCGCCCAATACGGCATCACATACGCTCCTCGCACGGCGATCAAAGGCCAGGCTCTGGAGGACTTCGTGGTGGAGTTAACATTCCCTCACAGTCCGACCCAGATTGGTCGCCCTGCCTGGAAGCTGTACGTTGATGCTTCGGCGACCAACTCGCGATCAGGGGCGGGGATTGTCCTCATTAGCCCCAGCGGACAAAGTTTCACGAATGCCGTGCGTTTAGGGTTTCGTGCGACCAACAATGAAGCCGAATATGAAGCTTTGGTAGGCGGGCTCGACCTAGCTCTCGCCCTAGACGTTCGTCGCCTCCATATCTTCATGGACTCCCTCTTGGTCGTGAACCAAGTCAAAGGAGAATATGAGGCGCGCGGCGAACAGATGAGCAAATACCAAGAGCTGGTCACCGAAATGTGCACGAAGTTTGAAGAAGTACAAATCGAACAAGTTCCGAGAGAGCACAACTCTCAGGCCGATGCCCTATCGAAGCTAGCATCGTCAGATGGGGTAGCCGATTTCTCTAATATCCAAATTACGAAGTCTGCAAGGCCGGCAATCGAAAGAAACCTGGTTGCCATAGTTGCCGTTGCTGAAGAAAGCTGGATGACTCCGTTCATCAAATACTTGAAGGACGGGACGGTCCCTGACGACCGTATCAAAGCTCGCCAACTCCAGCTCCGAGGGACCAGATACACCCTATTAGACGATCGGCTCTACAAGCGAGCTTTCAGCCTTCCCCTCCTCAAGTGTATTACACCGGAGGAAGGACAGCTCGTCTTAGCCGAGATCCACGACGGAATCTGTGGAAACCATGCGGGGGGACGAGCTCTCATCCTTAAGACAACCAGGCAAGGTTTTTTCTGGCCATCACTTCAGAAGGATGCGATCGCTTATGCCAGGTCGTGCCATAGGTGTCAAGTAATGGGACCAAGTATTAAGCTCTCCCCCGAGCAGCTCACCTCAATGTACAGCCCATGGCCATTCGCTCAATGGGGCATCGACCTCATAGGTCCCTTACCGATGGCTCCAGGAGGCTGTAAGTTCACCATCGTCGGAGTCGACTATTTCACCAAATGGGCAGAGGCCGAACCGCTAAACAAGATCGGCCAAGAGCAAGTGATCAAGTTTATCTGGAGAAACATCATATGCCGGTTTGGTCTACCCCAGGCCATCATCTCCGATAATGGAAAGCAGTTCGACGGCTTAGAAGTCATGCAATTCTGTGATAAGTGGGGAATCAAAAGGTTGTTCTCGGCTCCCTATCACCCTCAGATGAACGGGCAGGTAGAGGCAGTGAACAAGATCCTCAAACACACAATTAAAGCACGACTCGAATCCAGGCTAGGACGATGGGCGAGCGAGCTCCCAGACGTTTTGTGGTCTTACCGAACAACGACCCGCAATTCAACGGGCGAAACCCCATTCGCCCTTGCCTTCGGAACAGAAGCGGTGATCCCCTCGGAGATCGCCATCCTCATCCATCAAACCGAGCAAGAGATGACGATCGATAATGATGTGGCCCGGCGGATCGACCTCGACATGCTCGAAGAACGTCGACTGACCTCGGAAATGAAGAACACTATCCACAAAAGGAGATCCGAAAAGTTCTTCAACTCGAAGGTCAGGGAAAGGCGGTTTCAAGTGGGCGACCTCGTCCTCAAAAAGATCCAAACCCACACAGGTGTCTTTGGACCAAGTTGGGAAGGTCCCTTCAGAATATCGAAATGGCTAACTAAGGGAGCCTACGAGCTGGAACACCCTGACGGTACTCCGGACCGATATCCCTGGAACGCTGTACATCTGAAGAAATACTATCAATGATAACTTTGTATTCATTTTCAACTGCCAAATGTACAAGGAATATAATGAAATGTTGGTGTTCTCTATCCCATCTATTCTGGCGATCGCCCCACTAGCATATTACATACCGTCGAGGATCGTCGTTCAAGAATGAAAATCCGAGGTAGAAAACAATACAGCCATGGCACTGGAGGTCGATGGAACCGACAGCTTCGCCCATGCAAGGTTCCTTCGAGCTTAGATCGCCCGCCCTTCGTTTAGATACGAGGCCGGCGTAGCCGAAGGACCCTCCAAAACTAATCAGTGGACACGATCGCCCTCCCTCAATGGTTCATCATCTAACATGGTGAACTCGGCCAATGCGACATGCCACTACCCCCATCTCAACGTACACCGTCGAGGGTCGCCATCTTCATGGCGGGCCGAGGTGGAAGCAGAGCTGACAAGCCGCGGGCGTGGAGTCGAATAAACCGACGACGCCCCGCGCAAGGACTCCTCCAGACCAAGATCGCCCACCTTTTGTTCTAACGCGATGCAGGCGTAGTCTAACGGAGGGCCGTCACAGAAAGTGAGTCGCGGGATACACAACATCCCTCGCACACAAAGACACGATAAGGGAGGTCGATCCATCGAACACCCCAACCATACATAATTCTTCAGAACCGACGAAACTTAAGATAGCCCGCCGGACAACCTAGTTTTTGTTTCCTTACTTACAATAAGTAAACAAAAACAAGGGGGGCAGAGATGGGTCGAGCTAATCCCAAATACGATCGAACAAAAGGAACCACACACGATCGGCCTCACTCAAACACATTCGCTCAAACACGCGCAGGACGATCGAAGTCGTCCAACAAAAATTACAAGTAAGAATTCCGATTCAAAACATATCAATGCTTTCAACACTCAGACAATCGATCGGATGAACAAAACGTCGAAAGCAATCATACACATACTTGTAAAAGTTGCACGAAAACATTCAAAGGCGATCGTATGAAAAGAGGAACATTTTATTCATAAACGCAAGTTTAGTACATTACGGGGCCCGAAGGCATTACAAAAGGAAAACGAAATGTACAAAGTTACAGAGGAAAACAAAAATGCCTCTCAAGGCTCTGCCTGCTGGTCTTCGCCCTCGGGTTGCGGATCGGCTTCGGCTTCGGGATGAATGAGTTTACCCGTATACCAACTCAAGTCGATCCCGAAGTCGGCTAAGTCAAGGATCGGCAAGGAGAACTCCGGGTGCAAAGGATGCGCGAGGGCGTAGGATTTGAAGCTCTCCATCAAGGGACCGACCTCGATCCCTGCCTCCTTTGCGGCTCGGACAGCGTCAGCATAGGCCAAGTAATAGGCGAACTCGCCGGCGAGCGCCACACTTTGGTAGGGATCGGTCTCGATCGCCTTCAGTTGGCCCTTCAACTCCGCGGCCGTCTTCTCAGCCTCCGCCAGCTCGACAACCTTGGCGGCAGTCTCACCTTGGGCCTTCCCCAGCTCCTTCTTGGCCACGTCCAGCTCACCGCTGAGCCGATCAACCATCGCCTTCAGTCCGGCCGCCTCCTCCTGCGACGCCGCGAGCTTCTGGCGAGTTTCTTTCTCCTCATCACGAGACCGATCGACAGCCTCCTTGGAGCGGCTCAGCTCCTGCATCAATCGATCTACATCCTGCTTAGCCCTCTTGGCCGTCTCCTCATACTCCTTCTCCATAGCCCGAATCCGGTTGGCATCCTCGATATTTTTGTTCCGGGCGGCCTCGAGGTCGCGATGGAGATGAGCAGTGGAGGGTCGCCCCTCAAAATCCCTTGCAGCCTGGACGGCCATCGTCGCCGTCTGAAGAGCCAGGGCAACTGTCGCCTGCATGGCGTCTCCAGATCGACGACGAGCGATCGCATCGAGGTCGGTCGTCCAAGCCTTGGGCAAAGAGGTGATAGCCTGGCGAACGTAAGCAGGGACTTCGAGAGATTGTTGCGGAGCCTTGCTCGACAGAAAGTCCAGCACCATGGGAGCAACGTCCGGATCGGCAAGACGAACCCTGCAGCGCAAACCAAGGAAACCAAGGAGTTAGCCTAAACCTTTACTCAGAACGCCTAGCTCGAAAAGTTCAAACCATTCTCACCTGTTGACCAGCTCTGGATCACGGCCGAAGTAGGGCTTTCCCCGAGAAGTCTCGGCTTCAGCGATCGCCGTCCTTTTCAAGAAGCCGGCAGATGTCCTGGAGCTGGATGCCGATGGCTTGGGACCAGGCCCCTCCGCCATCGGAACGGAAGAAACAGGGGGAGCGGCGATCGGCGGCTCCAAAATAGTTAAATCCGCCTCAGCCGACGAGAGGGACCCCTCCGGCCTCCGCCTCTTGCGGTTGCGCTGAAGTTGTTCCTCACCTTGAGATTCCGGTTCGGCGACCGGCACCGCAGCTGGCTTCACCATAGGGGCAGGGCGAGACGACGTCGCAGCAACGCGACCCGTTTTCTTTCCCAGATGAAGGCGACCGAGAAAACCGGGATTAGACATGGCGATCTCCTGCGGTAGCTCGGTGATACGGGGAAAATAAATCTCTGCCAAAGAGGAAACTAAAATAAGTTAGACACTTACGTAAACATGGTGACCTCTTGGAGACGATCGCCTCGCAGAAAAGAGTGGATGAAAAGTCATACCAGGTGCCTTCAGGTGGCGAGGGAAGCGAAACAGTCGAGCTCCCAACCGATGAGATTCGTGGCTGACTGATTGAACGTCTTTATAGGAAACCGGCAATGCGCGAATCCGCTCCCAGACGATCGAGAAATCAAAGGGGAGATCGTCGATCGATGGAACAAGGGATCCTGCAAAAAGGGGAATAAATTAGATCAGTCCAAGGAGTGTCCAAATAAAGGGAGAAAGGAAACCCTTACTTGGATTCCTCTCCCGAAAATTGGTAGGGATATCCAACTCCTCCTCCGGCGGTTCGCTCGATGCCGACCTCCATGCACCACCAACCCAGCACCACTTTTTCAGGTCGCCCTGAGTCTTGATCGGCACCCCGATAACCACCCTACCCTGGCGACCTTGGATATGGTACCCACCGATCGATCCTTTCTGCACGGTCAGCTTAAAAAGATAATTCATCTCCAGCGCAGAAGGCAAGCGAAACAACCTGTGACCGCAAAACAAGGTCAATGTGCTGATAATCTGCAGCCAGGCGTTCGGCGTCAACTGAAGAGGCACCAAATTCCAGGCGATCAGCAGATACGAGACAATGACGGCAAGGAAACCGCGATCCGGCAGCTGTGGTCATTTCGTTGATGGCGACCATACCCTCGGGAGGCTGGTCGGCACGTTCGTTCTCGGCGGGCACGTGCAAAGACACATCAGAGGGGATATGATATTTGGCCCTCCAGCGGGTCATGTCCTTCCAGGTCGCCGAGCTCTGAATCTGACCAAGAGTCCATTGAGACGGTTCAGCAGCCCGAAACTCCGTCCGCTTCACATGTACGTAGGGATGAGCGGCGGAGTAAGCTTCGAAATCAAACTCCGGACAGGGCCCGGCAATCCCCTCCATAAGTTTAGAAAAAGCCGTATAGACGGGGCCGGAGACGCTATCTCTTTCCCAAGACAAACGCATCAGTTCGTCTTCCTTCACCGGCGACGCGTCTCGCTCCTCCGCCGCCGCAGAGCCCGCCACTACGGCCTCGTTGAAAAGCTCCTCAAGCTCCGCGGGTGCAATCCCCGCACGAATAGCCTCCACGGCCGTTTCCACAGGGATTCCCTCAGGAATTCCCTCCCGGTCCGGCGAAGCTGCGGCGGCAGAAGTGCTTCCGGACTCGAAAACCTTAGATCCTCCCGACATATTCTCAAAAATTAAGGGAGAAAGAAAAATTGGGTTTCTTACCTAAAGAAAAGAAGACGGTCGGCACAACAAGCTTCGGAAATTTTTGCAGAGTTTCAGCAGGAAGGCAAGGACGCGTAAAAGGTGAAAATGGAGTAGCCCTAGCCCCTTTTATAGATGGAGGCGGGGGTCTCTGTGCAAATAGGCGAAAATCCGAGGGCTGGGATAAATACGGCCCTCGAACCCCGCGTGCGCGTCTTTTCGAGGGCACGCCAAACGACAAAGTCTGACGAACCGTCGGGCTCCCTCAATAGAAACGCGACGCGTGTCCTTGCATTGTTTCGAAAGTCCGCCGCTCCCAGCGCAAAAGGAGATCGTCCAAATTTGAAATCACATCGCCCGGTCGTCTAAAACATTGGCGATCGCCAATAGTGCCACCTCACCCCATGTTTTCAACATCGAGCCGAGCTGGGGGGCAATTGTTGTGCGGCATTTAAACACGCCTCGAAGGCGATCGTCATAGCAGTCGGGGAGTCTACCATAAGAGATATACTCGGGGCGAACACCCAGAACTCAGCACCCACGGCGATCGCTTGGCGATCGTCTTTTGTCGGTTGGCGATCGTCTTTTGTCTATTGGCGATCGTCTTTTGTCGGTTAAAGATCGTCTCATGCCACGTATTAATCTAACATCCGTCAAAAGTCATCAAAGCCCAAATCTCGGGCTGGGACCCACGAGCAAATCTCAAAAGGTGCTGACAGACAAGACCTGTGCCCACACCCTGTCACCTACCTCACCTACCAACAGTGCCGCCGAAAAGGTGGGTGACAGCGGCTCAGAAACGCATGCGAGTTACCCGTCAGACCGTACAGCCGACTGTCAGTAACAACCGCGGACTTTAAGGGAAAAGCCCCACGCGACGGGACGATCGGCCGTCTTATTATAATATAAATAACGACGATAAATGCTGCGATCGTCTGGGGCCCGTGAACAGTGCTATAAATAGGAGGTCCATAACTCAGAACAAGGGCTTCGAAATACAGCAAGCAAGAGAGAAAGAAAAAGACATTCTCATACACAGAACATCCATAGCAAGAATTCACAGAACTCCATATCTGATTCTTCAACTAGAAATCTTTACACTCTTTGTGATAGATTCTAACATTAATATTTGTACTCAACAGTATACTTATTAATAAAATCTCGCGAGAGCATTCAAGCCCGGGATTAACAACCCCGGCAAATCTTGTGTTATCTATTTTCTCACGTTAGTGTTCTCGCATTTGTTTGTTACTCGATCATTCCAGCAATATTATCTTCGGATTATATTTTGGGTAACAACAAGGTGTTCCTGCGCTTCCTATTTCTGCGACAATTAAAGAAAATAGGCAGTCGATCAATTCGTTCATGCGGGGCGGCGAATAAAAACGGAAAACAAAAGGAAGAAGAAAAAGGTTACCTGTGCAGTCGATCAATTCGTTCATGCGGGACGGCGAACAAAAATGGAAATGGAAAACAAAATAAAGATCGGAGAAGCCAGGTTATGAGAGAAAAAACGAAGGGCGACACGGTTCAAGGAGGCGAAGAGAAGAGGTGAGGCAAACACCTGAAGCAGGAGACGGGCGACGAGAAATCCGTGATTCTATTATACGGCGGATGAAATGAGAATAGTTCTTATCCTGCAAATTGCGAATATGCATGAGTTTTGTGCTAATTATGCATGAAATATATGTATTTCGTGCATCAAAATTGCAATGCATAAAATATGCATCAAAATATCGATGCATTAAAATATTGCATTATATGCATATTTGTGAGAATAAATCTAGGCGATCCATTTATCAAGATGAACCCACCCATATATATATATATATGTATATATATCGATGCATTAAAATATATATCGATCCATTTTTCATATGATGCATTTATCAAGATGAACCCACCCATATATCAAGATGAACCCACCCATTTATCAAGATGAACCCACCCATTTATCAAGATGAACTCACCCATATATATATCGATCCATTTATCATATGCATCAAAATATCGATGCATTAAAATATTGCATTATATGCATATTTGTGAGAATAAATCTAGGCGATCCACTTAAATTGCATTCTCACCTGAACCCACTCATATATATATATATATATATATATATATATTATATATGTACATACATATTACACACACACACACACATATATATATGAGTGGGTTATATATATATATATAAATATATATATATATGTGTGTGTGTGTGTGTGTAGATGAGGAAGATGTAAGCGAAGATGAAGGTTTTGATAATTTAGTCTACGAGCAGATGAGTAGTATTAGGACCTATGGAGTGAGCCCGAGTTCGGAGTTCGTATTCGGGGCAATCGTTCAAGAATTTGGATTATGACCCCAATCACTACTTAAATGGAGATATGAATCCGGGTTGAGTTGTTTGATCCAGTCGATAATTTGTTAGACACAATTGAGGTATTATATCATCCAATTAATTACCTTGTTATTTTAAGATAATAAACTGAACCCTTACATCAAATTATCTATTTTGTAATTATAACCAAGGTTGAAATTTCAATGGATCGACTGGGTTGATCAAGCTAGGCTTGTGTCGAGTAAAACCATCTTCAGTGAAGGTATGTATCCTGTCTATACATCTCACATTTCTCTTGAATATAAATATATTTGTCATTGTTTATATTATCGTTTTAGCGTGATTGTGTTAGTGATTAAGCGACCTTGTTTGGTACAATTATGCTATTCAATAATTATATATGGGCATGTGGTTGTTGGCACGAATCGTGTTATTTGAGATTGGAGGGCACCACTGTGATTGTGATATTTGTGCACTTATGTTATTTCATGACTCGGGGATTCCTGTAGACAACAGTTGTGAAATTGATAATTGGTGTATCATTGGAGGATTGGTATTTGCTAGATTGATATTAAACATATTATTCCTTGGTTGAGAATATATGTCGATTAAATTGTGAAATTGTGGAACGTTAAGTGTGGGTAAGTGGTTCGTCCAATGGGGGACGGATCCGGCGGGGCCTCTGGGGATCTATGCTAGGTGCGTTGAATCTAGGACGTGGTTTCCCACCTGGGTTCAGTTCGACAGAACCTCTGGGGGTCGATGCTAAGGGGCATGACCATGAGTTACCTTGTGTGTTGTGCATTTTTGATGAAGTTGTTTTTGATGATAAACGTGATATATCTGAAATATCACAATGTTGTGTTTTCGAGGCAGATATATATTATATATCGGCCTTTGGTACTTGATTAGAATGACACCTAAAAAAATTACATGTTTATGATGTATGGTTTGTAGTTTTGGCAAAGCTACCTGATGTATTAAATGTATTTTCAAGCCTTATTTCAGAGAATTATACGAACTCAAGGATTTTGAAATATTCTTATTCATGCAAATACCTCGTGGGAAGGAATATTATCATTGATTGACTATTATATTTATATCTTGAAATATGATAGGTATAGCTTGTATATTGTAGCGAAAATTAATACAAGTATTTTGATAAATGCACCCCACAACCTGTCCCTATAGCGCCACTTCGTACAGCGCCCAAAGAAATCTAATCCTATATTTAAACTCCACTGTATAGGATGAAGAAACGGTGGCTACAACAAAGATGTTGTAGGTGTTTTACTTAGAAAAAACAAAATATAAATCTTAACTTTAAACTGTTGTCAAATGACCTTTCTTTATTCACAAAATCTTCACGGCTTAAAGTAGCATTTAACGCCGACAATACAACATTTAATGCAGCCGAAGAGACTACAAACAGAAAAGCATTTAATGCGGATCAAAGAGAATGTCTGAAGCATTAAATGCGAAACATCTTTAATTTAAATATTCTGAATCCGCCAACCAGAGCTGTCTAAATCTCACCAACCGGCCCACGGATACGTTTATAATGAATGTATTTCTAAAATTATAAATAGCCCAAGCAAGAGGACATTTGTAATGCCCCAAAAACTCCCCAGAACGTTACAGTGCCGTGAACCCCGTGAGGTACCCACAAGGCTAATTTTCAAGATTTTAAAGTTCATCCGTTAATGATTTATTTTTTTGAAGGCAATTCCACGATGATAAAATTTTGAAACAAAGTACTTTAGAAAATAAGTCCGACCACACAGTTATTACATCAATTTGGAATATTTGGAATTTTAAAAGAAAATAAAACGAAATAACAGGCATTTATCCAAACACCGCTTAAGCCTGACCGGAACCTTCGGGAATGTCCTGCACATATTCAACAAATTTGCCTGACACGACGAATCGTGCCAGTCAACCTAGATCAGACAATTTGAACGAAAAATCATCGAAGGTATAAGATAAACTTGCACTACAATATCAATGTTCGGTTTGGAGTTAGATCATATCATACCCAATATTATCTTTTCAATCAACACACAAACTCCCAAGGTCGCAACCAAGGGTCACAGATGTATCTACACAGGATTACTCTGGACGTGGGTACCATTCAGGTTTTATCCCTCAGCACAGTCCTGTACATATGTATCAACATATAAACTCCCAAGGCCGCAGCCAAGGGTCACGGAAGTATCTACACAGAAATACTCCGGACATGGTAAATAGAACGAACACAATTCCACAAATAGAGACATGCATTAATTTTTGGAATTTAATGCAACATAGTCCGAGCAAGTTTCACTTGCCTTAGTTCCGACGAGAGTTACTCCGTTGATAACACAACGGCTCGAACGACCACACCCGAGAGCTCAACCTATTACATATTCGTCGATTAATACCTCATGGTGATAATGACGAATAGCGACAATTGCCCCGTCCCGATAAGATTTTAAAACCTAGTTAGTTTTATAATGTCGAAACCAGAATTCTGTGTTTAACGACAATGCGAATTACTTAATTCCTCGATCCACCGATTTTAAATTTATTATCTCATTTAACTATAATGTTCTTGCACAATACTTCAACGTTACAACTATGACTATAGCCACCCGTAATTCGTTACTTACTCAATTTTGAAATTCCATCATCTATAGGAAAGAACGAACAAGCACAATTCTCACGAATTCCTAATGTATTTGATCACCTATCTAATTCGATAATTGACAACTAACTTGTTAAAGAATTACCAATGAGTTTACAATATGATAATCGGATTACAATCACAATCCATAACATGATGATTCCATGGTGTTGGTAATTTACAAGTTAGATTATGAGTTTTACAATCCAACTATGATTACTGCTACAAGTCATACAAAATACTAGCCTGATAGGTTTCGATTAACGATTATGATTAGCCACACCGATTCGATTATTATCAAGAGTTCTAAACTACCCAAGATATTTGAATCTACTACAACTCAACTAACGATACTGAGAAGAATTCAAAGGTTGATAAACTTACCTTACTTGACGAGATACGAGGAAGAAAAACAAGGGACGATGAAGAATGGGAGGACAACACCTTCTCCAGATCTTGGTCAGTCCACTATACTATGATAATACATAGCTAGGAAGGCTTAAAATTCGATTTGGAGGGTTGGGGATGATATTTGGGCGAGAAGAACTGTTCAAGGGTCGGAGGAAATGAAAGAGGAAATGTCATTTTATAGCACCAGGCTAGCATTACGTACGTAATGCCTACGGGTTTACGTACGTAACCTTCGTTACGTACGTTACTTCCAGAGGGTTAATGTACGTAAGTGATTCTCAGAGGCTACTGCCCGAAATGACATTGTCGATTACGTACGTAATATGTCGCTGAGTTACGTACGTAATGCTCAGTTGACTAGCTGTCGTTGTTGCGCCGAAAGTTGCCCTAACCATGTGGGATCGAGAATCTCATCCGAAGACTACTTTACATACGTAAAGTCTAAGCTCTAACGTGCGTAATGTAGTGAGGATAGCGTACGTAACGCTGTTCAAGTAACATACGTAAGATTCGTTTAATACATTAAGTTATAATATTACGTTTATTCCTTATAACACGACTTCCCTTTAGACTCATCCAGTAATTTCTCGGGGAACAAGACGTTGGCCACCGTCATATTCGCACCGATAATTGCTCAACAACATCCAGGTAAGTCACCGACATATCATCAACATCAAGAAATCACATCACAAAACAAATAAGTACTTTCAAGACTATATATGTCACAACACGGTCTACACATAATACATATAAAAGTACATGCATCACGATGGAGCACATTATTTAATCATTAAAACAAGGTACAAAGTCTTAAATAACATGGAATACTCGTGGTATTACATACCATCCCCCTTAAAATAGTTTCATCCTGAAAGTAAGAAAATAGCTCGGGGTGACTCTGTCTCATGCTAGACTCAATCTCCCAAGTTGCTTCTTCCACGCCGCGATCTGACCAACGAACCTTCACAAGGGGTATGACTTTATTCCTCAAGGTCTTTACGTGCCGATCTAGAATCACGATTGGCACTTCTATGAAGGTAGCATCGTTAGAAATATCTAACTCTTCGAAGTTGATTTTGTGACTCGGATCCTGTTGCTACCCAAAATATTATCCGGAGATAGATATTGCTGGAATGGATGGGATAGCAAACAAATGCAAGAGCACTTCCGTGAGAAATATAAATAACACAAGATTTGCCAGGGTTGTTAGTCCCGGGCTTGAATGCTCTCGCGAGATATTATTAATACTAATATTCGGGGATACAAGTACTAATGTAAGAATACAATTACAATGAGTGTAAAGATTCTTGTTATCTTAGCTAATGAGCGTGTAGATTGCCGGAAGAACCAGATTTGATGCTCTGTGAGTTCTTGTAACAAAGAAGATGAACAGTCGCGGCGGTGAGAGATCGACAGTCTCTCACGGCGAGTATTTAGCTGGATGCTTGGGCTCCGGGGCTTATGAATCTCTTGGAATCTCTCTAGTGGAGACTTGCTTGGCCGATCGTGTTCTGGACGAGAGAATCGGAGAGAGAAGTCCTGAGATGGATTCCGGTGAGAAAGCCGGGAGCTTGATGATGTATGTTCTACTGTAATTCCGTGAATGTATCGGAATGTGAGAGAATGAATTCTGAATGTAAGTCAAAATGAATTCGGAACCGTAGGTTGCGTGAATTGTGAACCTTTTTTTAGTAGGAGGAGGTTCTCTATTTATAGGGCTTGGATACGCCGGGCGATCTCCTTTTCTGCATTATAATAATCGGGCGATCGTCTTTTAGCACATGGGCCTGTCCCCTCAAAGTCTGCAGGAGTTGTTGGCAGTCAACCATGCGGTCCAATGTGACGCCTACACGCGTCCTGAGTTGCTGTCACGGGTGGCCCCACTGACAACTTTCGGCGCACATGCCGGTAGGTGGGGTAGGTGACAGGCTTTGGTCAAAGATCTTGTCTTTTAACAAAAGATCTTGTCTGTTAGCGAAGATCTTGTCAGCGCTTTTGGTGGATCTGCACGTGGGTGCTGTTCTGAGATCCAATCCTTGATGACTTTGACGGGCGATCATCTCTGCTCGGGGCGTAGGTCGACTGTCCTTGGCCGGACATTAAAGTCGATCGCCAGATGCCAAAAGGCGATCGCCTTGGGAGTCGATCGCTAGGTACCTGATGGTGGTCTGATATCTTCGATTAGGCGAGCTAGCCATAGTTTGACTGATGTTGACTTGGTCGCTCGGCCTTATAGTCGATCGCCTGTCGGGATGAATAAATCGTGACACAACAATTGCCCCCCAGCTCGCTCATACGTTGAAAACGTGGGGTGAGGTGGCTCTCTTGGCGATCGCTGAACTTTTGACGAGCGACTTCGTGTTTAACTGAACTGGCGATCGTCTTTGAGCTGATATATCCTGAGTTCGGACGACTTGGTTGGCCGCTAAACTGCGCGGGAAAAAACGAAGGGCGTTGAAAAGTCTCCGCGCGCGTGCCGGGTTTCTATTGGAGGACGCCAACGGTCATTAATGACTCCTCGGCTGACGCGTCCTTGAAAAGACGCGTACGCGGGTCTCGAGGGGGTCAATTAATGCGTCGTTTGAGATCCGACCCCTGAGGTTTTCCCTTATTGCAAACGAGTCCCTGCCTTCTCCTATAAAAGGGTGCGGTGTTGCAGTTTCATACTCACGCGTACTTATTGGAGAAAGAAGGGCTTGCTGTCGAATTTTCTGAAGATCTTAGTGCCGATCGTCGTTCGATTTCACTTTCGGGTAAGAAAAATCCTTTTCTCCTTTTGTATCTCTGAGAATGGCCGGAACCTCATCATCACTTGGAGCGGGTACCGATTACGCGCCGGGACATCATTGTCCAGGAGAAACTTTTCCGTCTTCCACTGAGAGGCAATGGTGGCTATTCAGGCCGGAATCGACCCTGCTGAAGTCGAGGCTTTATTCAATGAGGCCGATGTTGCTAGGGAGTCGGCTGCTGAAGAGAGAGGATCGCAGATCGAGAGAGATCTGGCGATTAGAGTTTACTGGGAGCAACATAGCGCTTTCGGTCGGGCCTATAAGGCCTTTGCTGAAATAATGGAGAAGTTGGCCGGTCCTACTCCGAGGTTCGATTTCTGGGGCTACTCGGTCGCCTACCCCTATGTGCTTCCCAAACGGTCGCAGTACCGGGCTGCGCAGCGATCGTTGTGGTCGCTTGGCCAAATACGGAGTTCGGCGACCAGGAAAGATCTGGCCGTCTGGAGGACAAGGTTCCATGTTCCTTCAGATGTGGACATGTTCGCGCCGGCGGAGAATGAACGAGCCGACCAGCCTCCGATGGGTATGGTCGCCGTGAATGAGGCGATTATGGAGGCCGGGCTGCGCTTCCCTCTATCCTTTGCTGTCTCCCATCTGCTGGCTGCTTGGAACGTGGCGCCACTTCAGCTGACGCCGAACGCCTGGCTCCAAATTATTTGTACTCTCACCCTTTTCGGCGGTCACCGCATGTACCGTCTCCCATCGCCGTCGGAGATGAATCATTTGTTCAAGCTGACGGCTCATAGAGGGTTGGTCGGCGGTTACCATATTCAGGGCCGATCTGGTCGGGTAATTCATGGAGTCCCGAATAAGATACGGGGCGATCAGACGAAGTGGTTCTGGGTTGCCGGCAAGTGGAGGGCTTCTGCGAGGGATAATCCTTCGGGCGAGCTGGAGATCCCTACTGAGTTTCGGGAGAGGAATCCCGGTAAGGGTTTAGACTCTCCCTTCGTTTGGATGCGTTTTGGACTGATCTAATTTAATTTCGGTTTTGCAGGTTTTCACATTCCGGCGACCGAGGAGCTGCCTTTTGACTTTCTCGTTGTCTGGGAGCGGATAAGGAGCTTGTCGGACGACGACCTTGACGCCAACCGGATCAATAAGGAGAGTCGTTGGTTGTCGGCTCGACTATTCCGTTTCCCGAGACATCTCTCGATGCCAGGTATGAGTTCTGCGACCTTTACTTCATAGGCGATCACCTTACTTGAGGGAAGTGTCTGACTGTTGATCGACCGTCTTAACTGCAGAGGTTCGCTTTCCTCGCTTTTTGGAGCCTCCGCCGGAGATCGCTATGTCGAACCCAGGAGTTTTGGGTCGTCTCCGCCAGACGAAGTCATCTCGGGCTCCCCCTGTGGCGTTACCACTTATTCCGGAGGCGGAACCTCGCGTGGAGCCGATCGTGGCTGAGGAGGAAATTCCGGAGGAGAGGCTTCGAGCGAATCGCAAGAGGCCGAGGCCGGAAGAAACTCCGGTTCCTGCCCCTGCCAGTGAGGTGCCGATCGCCGCGCCTCCGATCACCGTCGTAGCTCCGGAGAGTGAGCCGCCCTCTGCGGCTTTTATGCGGGAGATGGCGATCGCGGATGCTGAGACCCCTCGAGGGAAACCGTATTTCGGTCGGGATCCCGAGAAGGCTGAGAGGTAGATAGTATTTTTGTGTTGAAAATTACATCTGCGTAGGAGTTGTATTAACTTTGTTGTTTTGATGCAGGGTCCGTCGCGCAGATCCGTCTTGCCCAACGATGGTCGTGGATTTCCTAGCGATCCGATCTCCTCGCCAGTCTTGTGACATCCCTCAATATGTCAGCAAGGCCGCTGCTGCTTTGCCGAAGGCCTGGACGACCGACCTGGATGCGATCGCTCGTCAGCGGTCGGGGAGCTCGATGCAGGCTGTTCTCGCCCTTTCCCTCCAGACGACGACCATGGCTGTCCAGGCTGCACAGGAGTTTGAGGGGCGACCTTCTACCATTCGCCTGCAGGCCGATCTCGAGGCGGCTCGGAAAGAGAACGCCGAGTTTGCCGATAAGATCGTGGCGATGGAGAAGGACTCTCTGGAGGCGGCCAGGCGGGCGAGCCAGGAGCTTGAGCTGGCGAAGAAAGAGACTGAGGAACATCGTTTGTTGGTTGACCGATTTCGGGATCGGATGACCGACGCCGTGCGGGCTCGAGCTTGGCCCGAGATGGAGGCCGATCGTCAGAAAGTGACCATTGCACGGCTGACCAGCGAGCTGTCGGAGGCGAAGGAGAAGGCTGCTGCGAGGGAGGCCGAGCTCCAAGGGTCGCAACAGGCGATGGCGGATCTGAAAAGAGAGGTAGAGGCGACCAAGGCTGATCCCTTTCAAAACTTGGAGTTTGTCAGCGAGTTCGCCTATTATATGGCGTTCGCAGACTCAATCCGAGTAGCTAAGAAAGGAGGTTTGGAGGTCGGGCCTCTTGTTGAGAACTTCAAGGCGTATGTGTTGGAGCGTCCTCTTCATCCGGCTTTCTCCTTGCCGATCTTGGATCTTGCGGATATCGGCGTGGACTTGAGCTGGTATCCGGCTCCGACCAATCTTGCACATCCCGACGCTCCGGAAGATGGGGGGACCGCACCGGATGCTGATGGCGAAGGCCAGGCAGGGGCCTGAGGCACTTCATTTTTGATGTTCTTAGCTTACTTCCTTGTAATTTGTAGCTTCCTTTTGTAGCATTTAGGCCTTCGGGCGACCGCGTACTCTGATCTTTCCAAGTAATGAAATGAATGTTTTGAATTTCTGACTTATTACTTGAATGATGGTTATTTTTTAAGTCTTTGTTTGACTTTGTACAAATGTGTGAGGAGAGATCGTTGTGAGGGTAGTTCCAAATGAATTGATAAACTCATAGAGATAACTTTTACAACAAACTCGATCGCTGCACAACATCTGAAACAATGACGATCTCCGTATGTGGTTGAATAGCGACGATCGTCGTATAGGTAGTCCACACTCTTATTGCCCCTTGTTTTTATTCACTTAGCGGAAGTAAGGGGATGAAAATAATTCGTTGAGTGAGCGGTCTTCAACTTTGTCGAATCCTCGAGGACGGTCGTCCGTCTCGAGGAACCGTGCACGATCGCGGAGTTCGATGGACCGACTCCTTGATCATGTCTTGATGCGCGAAGACATTGAGTGTCTCGTGACTCACTTTATTATGAGGGTCCTCTGTTAGGCTGCGCCTCGCCTCGTATTTAAACGAAGGGCGTGCGGTCTCGGTCTAGAGGAGTCCTTGCGCGGGGCAGCGTCAGATGATTCAACTCCACGCCCGCGGCTTGTTTAGCTATGCTTCCACCTCGGCCCACCATGAAGGTGGCGAACCTAGACGGTGTACGTTGAGACGGGGGTTGTGGCACGTCGCATTGTCCGGGTTCACCATGTTAGATGATGAACCTTTGAGGGCGAGCGATCGTGTCCACTGATTAATTTTGGAGGGCCCTCAGACTACGCCGGCCTCGTATTTAAACGAAGGGCGGGCGATCTTGGCCCAAAGGGACCTTGCATGGTCTAAGCAGTCGGTTCCATCGACCGCCAGGACCATGGCTGCACTCTTCCACCTTGGATTGTCATGTGGATGCCGACCTTCGACGGTGTACGTTGTGCGGGGGAGGCGATCTCGTGCCTTAGTCCATCATGTTAGACGGTGAACTGTAGATGGCGAGCGAGTCCTCCAGTTTCTTTAAATAAGGAGGGAGATCGGGGAGACTTCCGTGGTCTCCTTCTCTTGCTTGAAGCATGTAGAGACGGTCGCCGAGGTTGATCCAGGGGTCGGCTCGTATGAGCTTTCCAGCCTGTTTTGTGTTCGACTCGGACGATCGTGTCTAGAGATTGGTAGGGGCTTTGGCTAGGCCAACAGGCTGTCCAACTTGCCTTCCTCGAACAATCTCCAGAGCTTCTTGAGGAGGTCGCGGCATTGGTTGGTGCTGTGTCCGGGACTCTTGTGGTAGGCACAATATTGATTGTTGTCCAGGTGACCGTGGTCCCTTATCGCCTTTGGCTTTTTGAGCTCTTCGTGCCCCTTGATGGCATAGAAAATATGCGCCGGAGTTCGGTTGAACGTATGGAGGAGATGGGCTTCCATGTCCTCGAAGGCCTTGGGGTCTCTGGGTGGCTTGGCGATCGCCTTCTTTGCTTTGGCGATCGCTCTATTCTGGAGAGGAGGTGGCGTTTCCTCGCCTAGGCGGAGGTTGAGTAGCCTTTCCCTGGCCAGAAAGTTGGCAGCTTTAGCGCGGAAGATCGCGTAAGTTGGGGGAATATCCTTGGAGAGATGTCTAAACATGGGAGAGTGACCGTGGAATCCCCCCATGACCGAATAGAGAGCGAGCTCGTCACTGACGTGTTCGCCGGTGAGGATGATTTCGTCTACCCGGTCGATGTAATCTGTGTCGGTTTCGTCTTTCCCCTGCTTGATTTTTATCATGCGGTGGGGGCCTTCTGGTTTGGCGACCTTGCTGGAGAAGTATGACGTGAAGTCATTCGCCAGCTTCTTAAAGGAGGTGATTGATCGTGGTGGTAGTGAGACGTACCACCTATGGGCCAGCTCGCCCAACGTTAACGGGAAGATCCGACACTTGGTTGCATCAGATGCCCCACACCCAGTCATGTAAATTCGGAATTTACTCAGGTGGGTTTCGGGGTCCGATCTCCCTTCATACAGAGGTGTTTTGGGAGGAGCGATCGTTGGTTGTATGGGGGCAAGCTCGACGTGGACCGCGAGTGGCTCGGTCGGCCCAGTGATCTTTTTGCTGGTGCTTGCCCCAGTGTCCAAGAGTGCTCTCATCTCGTCGAGCCGGCGTTGTATGGCGGCCATCGCCGTAGCCTGACTGCTAGCTGCTCGGCGCTCGGAGCGGGAGCCGAGGCGATTGAGCACTGATCCCCTGGCGATCGGGGCGGGAGTCAGATGACTGACCTGCGTTCGGCTGTGAGTCGGGTAGGCCGAAGTCCTGGTGACGGATTCGGATTCCGTATTTTCAAGGTTGGAAATTGAATGCCCCGGTCGCCAGGATGGGTCGCGACCCAAGCGATCGAATATGGATCTGTCCGGTCGTGCGAGAGCCTTTCCTCGCGAATTGGGGCTTTCTGACGATCGCTCGTTTAGTAGCCCGCTGAATTTCCGTTTTCCCATGCGGCGGATGATCGAGAGAGTTATCGCGGGCGACGCGCATGCTCTCCGTCGCTCCTCTAGGATGGCCATAGCCTCCTCGATCTGTTCCTCGGTTTGGAACTGATCGAGTGAGAGGCTGGGTCCATCTCTCGGGTGCGGGATCGAGAGTTTCGCGTTGCCGTGGCTTCCCCCGGTTGCCGGATGGGGTTCAGATTGAGCCGGGATATGGTGTCCGACGGTTTGGAGAGCGGCTTTCTTCGATGTACCGGCGGATGTCAGGATTCTGAAGGTTTTCTTGGAAGCGCAGTGAGTGTCACTTCAAGTATATGCCCCGAGAACAGTGAGTGTTCTTCGGGACGGTAGGAATAAAAATGTGAGGGTTAGATCCCCTCCTTCTAGCGCCAATTGGTGCTACCCAAAATATTATCCGGAGATAGATATTGCTGGAATGGATGGGATAGCAAACAAATGCAAGAGCACTTCCGTGAGAAAGATAAATAACACAAGATTTGCCGGGGTTGTTAGTCCCGGGCTTGAATGCTCTCGCGAGATATTATTAATACTAATATTCGGGGATACAAGTACTAATGTAAGAATACAATTACAATGAGTGTAAAGATTCTTGTTATCTTAGCTAATGAGCGTGTAGATTGCCGGAAGAACCAGATTTGATGCTCTGTGAGTTCTTGTAACAAAGAAGATGAACAGTCGCGGCGGTGAGAGATCGACAGTCTCTCACGGCGAGTATTTAGCTGGATGCTTGGGCTCCGGGGCTTATGAATCTCTTGGAATCTCTCTAGTGGAGACTTGCTGCTTCGGCCGATCGTGTTCTGGACGAGAGAATCGGAGAGAGAAGTCCTGAGATGGATTCCGGTGAGAAAGCCGGGAGCTTGATGATGTATGTTCTACTGTAATTCCGTGAATGTATCGGAATGTGAGAGAATGAATTCTGAATGTAAGTCAAAATGAATTCGGAACCGTAGGTTGCGTGAATTGTGAACCTTTTTCCAGTAGGAGGAGGTTCTCTATTTATAGGGCTTGGATACGCCGGGCG
Organism: Orobanche coerulescens; assembly: GCA_033398695.1. Taxonomy (NCBI): domain Eukaryota; kingdom Viridiplantae; phylum Streptophyta; class Magnoliopsida; order Lamiales; family Orobanchaceae; genus Orobanche; species Orobanche coerulescens. The sequence goes on from CM065818.1 coordinate 57,108,590, forward strand.
ATCGCCTTTTCTGCATTATAATAATCGGGCGATCGTCTTTTAGCACATGGGCCTGTCCCCTCAAAGTCTGGAGGAGTTGTTGGCAGTCAACCATGCGGTCCAATGTGACGCCTACACGCGTCCTGAGTTGCTGTCACGGGTGGCCCCACTGACAACTTTCGGCGCACATGCCGGTAGGTGGGGTAGGTGACAGGCTTTGGTCAAAGATCTTGTCTTTTAGCAAAAGATCTTGTCTGTTAGCGAAGATCTTGTCAGCGCTTTTGGTGGATCTGCACGTGGGTGCTGTTCTGAGATCCAATCCTCGATGACTTTGACGGGCGATCATCTCTGCTCGGGGCGTAGGTCGACTGTCCTTGGCCGGACATTAAAGTCGATCGCGAGATGCCAAAAGGCGATCACCTTGGGAGTCGATCGCTAGGTACCTGATGGTGGTCTGATATCTTCGATTAGGCGAGCTAGCCATAGTTTGACTGATGTTGACTTGGTCGCTCGGCCTTATAGTCGATCGCCTGTCGGGATGAATAAATCGTGACACAACAGATCGTAAATATACTTCCTCAACTGGGATACCTGGAAGACATAGTGCACTCCATCTAATGATGGCGGAAGTGCTAATCGATAAGCGAGCCTACCCACACGGTCTAAAATCACAAACGGGCTGATAAACCTCGGGCTCAGCTTGCCCCTCTAGCCGAAACGTCGAATGCTCCGCATCGGTGACACTTTGACCCAAACATGATCTCCAACTGGAAATTCCAGCGGTCGTTGGCGATCCGTAGCATATGACTTTTGGCGGCTCTGTGCTGCTAACATGTGTTTCCGGACAACGAAATCTTCTTAATAGATTCTTAGATCAGATCTAACTTGGTGGCGACAACATCGGAAGTATCATCCCAACATAGGGGAGACTTGCATCTCCTACCGTACAAGGCTTCAAAGGGTGCCATGCCTATGCTCGCATGCCAACTGTTGTTATATGAAAATTCCACCAAGCAGAGATGTTTAGCCCAATCTATGCCCCAATCAAGTACACATGCTATCAACATATCCTTAAGGGTCTGTATCGTACGTTCTGTCTGTCCGTCTATTTGAGGGTGATAGGCTGTGCTGAAATGTAGTTGAGTACCCATACACTTGTGGACAGCCTTCCAGAATCGGGACACGTACCTAGTGTCTCTATCTGATATGATCGCTGAGGGAACGACATGTAGTCACACGATTTCCCGGATAAAGATGGTAGCCAACTGCTCTGTCCCGGTAGTCTCCTGGATCAGAATGAAATGTGCTGACTTCATCAGTAGGTCTACAATGACCCATATTGTGTCCTTACCTCCCATCGATGTTGGTAACTTGTTGACAAAATCCATTGATATGCTCTTCCATTTCCATTCCGAAATGGGCAAGGGTTGCATGATTCCGGCCGGTTGGCGATGTTCGATCTTCACTTGTTGACACTTCATGCATCGAACAACGAATTTGGCTACTTCATGTTTCATGTTTTTCCACCAAAAGCTCTTCCACAGATCTTTATACATTTTGCTTGCACCGGGATGCACAGAATAGGGAGTAGAGTGAGCTTCCTTCAGTATAGTTTGTCTTAGTTCGTCATTTGGCGCGATACAGATCTTGTTCTTAAATCTTACCAAGCCCCCTTGGATCCTGTAGTCTGAGATAACTCCCCCCTCGGACCTTGCACCGATCGCACGCAGTTCGGGGTCTTCCATTTGTGCTAGACGTATCTCATCCAGCCAGTATGAATGAATATTAATTGAGCACAACTGTCCCTGGCGGCATTGTACCCATACTTCAATACCATTCCTCCTGAGGTGTTGTTGCAGTTCTGATTGTATTGTTAAACCGGATAGCGTCATCTCTTGCGCAATCTTCCGGCTAAGTGCATCTGCTACGACGTTGGCCTTCCCAGGGTAATAAAATCTCTACGTCATAATCCTTGATTAGCTCTAGCCAGCGCCTTTGCCTCATGTTTAACTCTCTTTGAGTGAAAATATATTTTAAACTCTTGTGGTCCGTAAAAATCTTACAGGTAACCCCATAAAGGTAGTGTCTTGAGATCTTAAGAGCGTGGACCACTGCAGCCAGTTCCAAGTAATGCGTCAGATAGTTCACCTTGTACGGTTTGAGTTGTCGAGAGGCGTATGCAATAACTCTGCCGTTTTGCATGAAGATGTTGGGATTTCGGATACAAAAACGAGTACGCAGCGGAAAATAAAAGAATTTTAGACAGGATTGATCAAGTCACGTATATACGAAAAAAAAAGACGAAGACAAAAGGATCAAAGTCCCATACCTTTGAAGCCTTTGATAATATCTTCGTAATTTGACTATGATCACGATCCCAAGCACGAGCACGAAATCCCTTCGTCCCAAACAGAAAAAGCTCGATGTCTCTACTTCACATGCATCGGAAGCTGCCCGAAAAAATCAACGAGACTCCGTTCTCCAAGAACACGGCTAGGGAAACTCGTCGGAATTTTCTATCGATTTTTCTCACTATTCTCACAACTCTAAGATGAAGAAAATGAAGTCAAGAAAAAGTTTTTTTTCTCTCTCTCTCTCAAGGTCTCTGCCATATCACACCAAGTGGAAGTCTTCACTAATGGTTGTCATGATGATTTGATATTTAATGAGTATAAAGGAATCCCACCACATGTGATCATTTGGCACCATTAGTGGAATGAATCATGGTGGGACCTCACATCATTAAACAAAACAAGACAAGTCAAGAGAGAGGGGGGTGGGGCGGCCCTAAGGAAATTTCCAAAAAATGGGCTGATCCACTCGGCTCGTGTACCGGACGTTCGTCAAATAAATCCGTTAAACACACTCCGTTGTATTTCCAATGTATTTATATCAATTAATTAATCCAATTAATTAATTATTTCTAATACAAATATATTTCTCTAAGAAATATTATTTATGAATTAAATTAATTATCCAGTAACTTAATTTCAATTCATAAGACCGCTATTTGATTTATCCAATAAATCATAATTAGATCTCCAATATCTAATATTAATAGAGAGATGATAAATTCACATTTATCCGTCAACGTCCCTGATGTGCAACTCTGTAGGTCCGTCTTAGCCGGGATTTGGAGGAACCAATGAGTGCGGGCAGTACTAAGCTAGCCTAGCGGGCCGCACTGTAAACCCCGACTGTGAACGAATGAAGGGATCATTCCAGAACCATTATGTCGTGAATACCATATACGTATAGACCCTTTATCATATGTCCCGGTCAAGTCTTCGAGTCACGGTAAAGTCAAACCCTACTGTTGACTAGACACTATACATGTGTTAATGCAAATCATGACCGACTGATTACTAGTGTATCCAATATGACTAGATTAGAATGTTTTGGCCAAAGACTTATGATCTTATTTGCCATTAACCGTATAGGACATTCGCCTGCTCACTAACAGGAGATAGAATCCTTTCTTGGCGTACAGTAAAGACTGCTACCTGCCCGTATAGTCCGCACTTCGAGGTTGACCCAGCGATTCAGCAAATGGGTCTAACTACTCTAATGACAAACTAAACGTGATAGGCACATCTCTTACTGAACCTCAAGTCAAAGGTCCACGTATACTATCACAACCTTTCGATTCGTCATCGACTATCCAAGAGTGAATACCGTGTGACTGAATCAAGTATGACTCGTGTTCGAGTACACTGGTCCCACCAATATACTTATAACTATGCTATCAAGACATGCACATGTCCTAACATCAGTTATACAAGTCTTAATGAAAACTTAATGCCCAATTAAGTTTATCGACTTGCGAATGATTTACGTAAATAAGCTTTAAACACTTCCAGTGCATTTTCTCTTATCTAATAACGAGAGTGGAATATTCGATATTATTTACATGGACTTCACTTTAATATTTACCAAATCAAGAATGCATTTAAAATACAATAAGCAATGAATGAGCCATATTGCCTTTTATTGATAATTTCATAATTACAAGTACAATGCCCCTTCTCTCTCATCCCCTGAGTGGCATTCGAGGGCATATTCCTAACAATCTCCCATTTTCACTCAATGCCATACATCATGGTAACCAATACCCATGCTCTTCAGATGTCTTTCGAAGACAGCTTGAGATAACGGCTTAGTCAGCGGGTCAGAGACATTGTCTTCTGAGTCTACTCTTTACAACGAAACATATCCTTTCTCAACCATCTCACGGACGATGTGATACTTTCTCTCTATATGCTTGGTGTTGTGGTGAGCCCTATGATCCTTGGCTTGGGCGACCGCTCCATCATTATCACACTATAGTGGTATAGGTAGCTCCGCGTTAGGCACCACTATAAGTTCTTGCACAAACTTCTGCCTCCGAAATGCTTCCTTGCTCACCTCTGAGGAAGCTTGGTACTCTCCTTGGCAGGTGGAATCAGCAGTAGCGCTTTGCTTGGAGCTTCTCCAAGACAATGCTCCTCCATTCAGAGTAAACAAATATCCAAATGTCGACTTAAAGTCGTCCTTGTCTCCTTGAAAATCAGAATCGGTGAATCCAACCACCTTTAGTTCTCCACCACCGTAAGAACCATATCTTTAGTCCTTCCCAAGTACTTAAGAATGTTCTTAACAGTATCCCAGTGTTCCCTTCCTGAGTTTGCTTGAAATCGACTTACCATACTCACAGCGCCTAAGTCTGGTCTCGTACACAACATAGCGTACATAAGGCTACCCACTGCCGAGGCATAAGGTACATTACTCATCTCTCTTTTGTCTTCCTCACTTTGAGGACACATTTTCCTAGTGAGATGAATTTCATTTCACATGGGAAGGAACCCTCTTTTAGAATTATCCATCTTGAATCTTAACAGGATATTTTCTGTATAGAGGGCCTGGGAAAGTCCTATCATTCTTCGCGGTCTATCTCTATAAATTGGATCCCTAGAATATAGGAAGCTTCTCCCAAGTCCGTCATGGAGAATGTTTTAGAAAGACAATCTTACACAGTGATGAGCATTGCTACATTATTTCCCATAAGTAGAATATCATCTACATATAGTACTAAGAACGTAATGTTGCTCCCACTAACCTTTTTGTAAACACATGGATCTGTAGGTCACAAGTCGTCCAGGAATAAGTGTAGAGGGGGGTGAATAGACTTATTGAAACTCTTTTCCACAAAGGGTGAGTTTCTCAGCTGATGGGTACAGATGACTTGGAGTCGTCTGTAGACAGATATGCGGACGTCAGCTGATGACGAATACAAATAACTAAACAATGGAACAGTTAAGTATGTATGCAGTAGGTAAGTATGATGCTAAAGTAGTAAAACACGCAGGCAGTTTATAGTGGTCTCAGAGGTGGGGTAATCCTCTACTAATCCACTTTTCTCCAAACCAGTTGGAGATGAATCCACTATAATTCTCAACCAGTGATAAATATTACAGTGATTTTACTTAGCTACAATTAACTTCCAACCAGTGGAAATCCTGTCGTTGCAGCTCCTTCCGACTGCCTAGCACCTCTTGATCTTTAAATCCTTGGATGCCTATCAGTCACGCACACTTCAACCAGTGAAGTATCCCGAACTCATGTTTTAAGACACGAGTGGTTGTCTTCTCCAACTAAGAGCTTCTTCAAGTAAGAACTTTTGAACTCTTGCTCTTCACAATGTTATTTGTTCGCTTGATTGCTTTGATTGCTTTAATTGCTTGAGAGTGTTGTTCGCATCGTACTGCTTAATTCAAATCTTCAGGTATTTATAGATGTAGATCCTTAAGCTTCCTTCATAGCCGTTTCCTTTCCTGTAACAAATCCATCCGTTGGAGAAATAGACTTCTTTGTTTTTCTTTCTGAACGTTGCAAGGCTGGATTCCCTTATTTTAATCCATTTCCGATCGTTGTGAAGACTTTCACGTTGAGGCGCCGAAAATTTAGATTATAATATGATTAAAGTCTTTAGTGGTGGGTCTGGATGAATATTTAATTCATTTGCTTTCCGGTAATCTCTCGAGTCTGTCCCTTATCACCCGCATGTGACTTTCCGTGATTATTGACTTTTCAACGCATGCTGACGTACACTGGATTACTTGGCAGATTACTTTGAGAGAACTTATCTGATCTCTTTTTTGGTCAATCTGTCTAATATGCAGTCAACCTTCTCTGATGTCGGACTTCTCTAATGTAACTTCTTTGAGATGAAGTTCTCTGTCCTGACTGATCTTCTCTGATCTGAAGTCTTTTGACCTGATGAACTTATCTGATCTGAGGGTCAAACTTCAGATGACTTGGACTCCGTATGATCACTTGGCTGCACTTTGATCAAACTTCTGTGATAAATATTTTAACCAGGACTTCTCTGATAAATCTCTTTCTTCAGAACATTGTCTGATGATAAGTCGTCTGCGGTCAACCTTCTCTGATTAGTTGAGTTGACCAGGACATCTCTGATATGAACTTATCTGAGATTTATACTTAGACGATTTTTAAGCCGAACTTACATGGCCTATAGAAGATACTCATTTGGTTCTTCTTTACATTTTGCCAAGTATTCAACTATACTCAATTTGGCCTATAGAAGATACTCATTTGGTTCTTCTTTACATTTTGCCAAGTACTTAAAGACATACATTTGAATAAACAAACAAATACAGGGATGACATCATCAAAATATAATAAGTATTCCTAACAAATTCCCCCTATTTTGATGAGGGCAAAACTTAAAGCAAAATATTCAAATGTAGAACAGGTCTGCACTTGATTAAGTGCAAGACACAAATCAAAATTCAGTCTTGTTTTGAGACAACTGGTGGTTGTCATTCAAATGACTGTTTGATTACAAGTACATAGCCTGAATGATCAAACAAGTACAAAAAATTACAAGCACAAAACAAAAGTTACAAAAAAATACAAGTACAATAAAATGTCCTATCTGCCTCTGCCTCTTCCTCTCCGGACAGTTTGCTTAGGAGGTATGAGCAACTTTGCTCCAATGGGTCTCTGACAGACAGGAGCTAGTCCATACTTCCTTTTGATTACCATAGATGCAAACTCTTGCTCCTCTGCAGATGATAAGTTGTTTTTCACACAGAATTTCCTGATCTCACTCTGCAGAGCTAGCTTATCCAGCTCATTGTCTGTAACACCCCAAAATAAATCGGACGCCACAGTGCCGTGAATCCTGTGTGGGACCCACAAGGCGAGTTTTAAAAGAGGTTTTAAAACAATTTAGTCAACAAGTAGTTTGCGGAAATGTTCTAATGAAAGCATTCGTACAATAGCGAAATACAAAAGGAATAATGTCCGTTCATACGGTTATTACACAACGTGGATTATTCAAATTTAGTTTAAGAAATTAACAGGCCATCTCCACAACACTGCTCAAGCCTGACCGGAACCTTCAGTAATGTCCTGCACATATTCAACAAATTTGCCTGACACGACGTATCGTGTCAGTCAACCTAGGTCAGACAAATCGAACCAATTTCATTGATAGAATCAGATAAATTCAGAGAACAAAGTTATCATCGAATAATCAACATCATTTCTTTTATCAGCACATAAACTCCCAAGGTCGCAACCAAGGGTCACGGAAGTATCTCCACAGGAATACTCCGGACGTGGGTACCATTCAGGTTTTATCCCGCAACATAGTCCTGCAATATATATCAACATATAAACTCCCAAGGCCGCAGCCAAGGGTCACAGAAGTATCTACTCAGGAATACTCCGGACAAGATAGATAAGACGAGCACCATTCCACAGATAGTAACACATGCAATATTCTGAAATTTTAAGACGTAAGGTCCGAGCAAGATTCACTTGCCTCAAATCCGATGAGTGTTACTCCCTTGATAACACAACGGCTCGAACGACCACACCCAAAAGCTCAACCTATTACATGTTCGTCGATTAACACCTTATGGTAACAATGATGATTAACGACAATTCCCCCCGTCCCGTTAGGATTCTAAACCTATTTGTTCATGCCGCCGAGATCGAAATTCTCTGTTTTTTTACCATAATGCATATTACTAAATTCCTCGGTTCGCCATTTTACAATTTATCATCTCGTTGATCAATGTTCTAATACAACATTCCTACGTCGTGATTATGGATAAAGACCACCGTAATTACATCATTAACTTCAGTTTGAATTTCAAGAATGGAACGATTAAGCACTAATTCTCTGAAATCCTAACATGTTTGAATACCTATCCGATTTGATAATCATTAGTTAGTTCATCAAGGAATTATCAACGGTTTTACGATAAGGTAATAGGATTATAATTGAAATCTTCAACAAGATGATTCTAAGGTGTTGGTGATTAACAAATTCGATTATGAGTTTTCCCATCCAACTATGAGTACTACCATCATCCATTCCAATTACTAGCTTGATAGGCATCGATTAACAATTGTGATAGTTTTCACCGGTACGATCATTATTGAAAGTTCTAAACTACCCAAGGCATCCGAAATTTAGTATGACTCGTATAACAACACTGAAATGAGTTCAAGATTCGATAAACTTACCTTAATTTACAAGAGACGATGAAGAACGACGAAGGACGATGAATAATGAGAGGGTAGCACCTTCGGAACCTTCTCCGAAGCTTGATCAACTCACCCTAATAGGATAACACTTGATTAGGGAAGCAAAAATCGATTTAGGGAAGGTGGAGGATAGTGTACAAGAGCAAGCGGTGGTTTTTGGGTCGGAAAAAATGAAAGGGAGGGTGTCCTTTTATAAATTTAGAATGGCTTTACGTACGTGAGGCCTGAAACTTTACGTACGTAAGCCATGTTACGTACGTTTTGTAGAAGGCTTAACGTACGTAAGGAAAACTCAGAACTAACCGGACTAAATCACACACATCATTACGTACGTAACGAAAGTCGGCTAACGTACATAACACCCGTTGACTTGCCTGTCGCTATCGCGCCGAAAGTTGGTCTGACAATGCGTACCATCCGACGAAGATTCCTTATCCGAAGACCGAAGACCGCGTTACGAACGTAAGGTATAATCTTTAACATACGTAATGTCACACACTTAGGGTACTTAATACTTAGCTTATAACGTACGTAAGGTTCAGTTTGTTCACTAAGTTATTATCACATTAATTCCTTATAACGCGACTCCCTCTCAATCTCGTAGAGTAATTTCTCAGGGAACAAGATGCTGGCCACCGTCATATTCGCACCGATAATTTCCCAACGAAATCAAGGTATGTCACCGACAAATCATCAACCATCACACAATCACATTACAAGAATAACAGGTGCGGACAAGCTTTATTCATGATAATACAGTACGAAATATCATTCAAAAACATGTTTATCGCGACAGAGTACATTTATTTATTAAATAGTAGAAATAGAAATGATCGCTTAACGTGAAACAGCATGTAATACTGGTGGTATTACATACCCCCCCTTAAAAATAGTTTTGTCCCGAAACTAATAAAATAACTCGGGATGATTCTCCCTCATGCTCGTCTCGGTCTCCCAAGTTACTTCTTCCATGCCATGGTGCGCCCACTCAACTTTTACAAGAGGTATGGCCTTATTCCTTAGTGTCTTTACGCGTCGATCTAAAATCGCGGTTGGAACTTCTCTAAAGGTAGCATCATTAGAAATCTCTACCTCCTCAAAATTAATCTTGTGGCTTGGGTCGTACACGTACTTCCTCAGCTGGGAAACAAGGAAGATGTTATGCACTCCATCTAATGATGGTGGCAATGCTAGTCGATAAACGAGTTTACCAACTCGGTCTAGTATTTCAAAAGAGACAATAAATCTCGGGCTCAATTTGCCTTTATGGTCGAAGCGTCGAACACCCTGCATCGGCGATACTTTGACCCAAACGTGGTTCCCGACCATAAATTCCAACGATCGCTGGCGGTCCGTATCATATGACTTTTGGCGGCTCTGAGCTGCCAACATGTGTTTTCGAATGATGAAAATCTTCTTAATAGCTTCCTGGATCAGATCCAACTCGATAGCGACAACATCAGACGCATCATCCCAACACAGGGGAGACTTGCACCTCCTACCATACAAGGCCTCGAAGGGTGCCATGCCTATGCTTGCATGCCAGCTGTTGTTGTATGAAAATTCCGCCAAGAAGATGTGTCTGGCCCAATCCTTACCCCAACTGAGTACACATGCTCTTAATATATCCTCAAGGGTCTGTATAGTACGTTCTGTCTGTCCATCTGTTTGAGGGTGATAGGCTGTGCTGAAATGTAGTCGAGTACCCATAGCCTTGTGGACAGCCTTCCAGAAGCGGGACACGTACCTAGTGTCTCTATCTGATATGATTCCCGAGGGAACGTCATGTAGTCTCACGATTTCCCGGATAAAGATGGTGGCTAGCTGCTCTGTTCCGGTGGTCTCCTGAATTGGAATGAAATGTGCCGACTTCATCAGTCGGTCTACAATGACCCATATCGTGTCTTTTCCCCCGCCGTCACTGGTAACTTGGTGATAAAATCCATTGATATGCTCTCCCATTTCCATTCCAGAATGGGTAAGGGCTGCATGATTCCGGCCATCCTGCGGTGTTCAATCTTCACCAGTTGACATGTCATACATCGAGCAACGAACCTCACCACCTCCTGCTTCATGTTCTTCTACAAGAAGCTCTTCCGCAGATCCTTATACATTTTGCTCGCCCCGGGATGTACCGAATAGGGAGTAGAATGAGCTTCCTTGAGTATAGTTTGTTTAAGCTCGTCATTCGGTGGAATACAAATTCTGTTCTTAAACCTCACCAAGTTCCCTTGGATCCTGTAGTCTGAAATAATCCCCCAATCGGCCCTTGCGCCGATTGCACGAAGTTCCGGGTCTTCCATTTGTGCTAGGCGTATCTCGTCCAGCAAGGATGCATGAATGTTAATTGAGCACAACTGTCCCTGGCGGTGTTGTATCCATACTACAATGCCATTTCTCCTTAGATCTTGCTACAATTCCGACTGTATCGTTAAACCGGATAGTGTCATCTCCTGTGCAGTTTTCCGACTCAGTGCATCTGCTACGACATTGGCCTTTCTAGGGTGATATGAAATCTCCACATCATAATCCTTGATTAGCTCCAGCCAACGCCTCTGCCTCATGTTTAACTCTCTCTGGGTGAAAATATATTTTAAACTCTTGTGGTCCGTAAAAATCTTACAGGTAACCCCATAAAGTTAGTGTCTCCAAATTTTAAGGGCGTGGACCACTGCAGCCAGTTCCAAGTCGTGCGTCGGATAAGTCACCTCATATGGTTTAAGTTGTCGAGAGGCGTATGCAATAACTCTGTCATTTTGCATGAATAAACATCCAAGTCCATGCTTAGACGCATCGGTGTATATTACGAATCCTTCCGTGCCCTGCGGTAGTACCAGTACTGGCGCAGTAGTCAGCTTCCTCTTCAGTTCGTCGAAGCTCTCCTGACAATCTGTTGTCCAGACAAACTTGTTACTTTTCCTTAGTAGATTCATAAACGGCCGAGCAATACTAGAAAAATCTTTGACATACCGTCGATAATATCCTGCCAATCCAAGAAAACTCCTCACTTCTTTGACGGTTCTTGGTGGTTCCCAACTCATAACTCTCTCGATCTTCTGGGGGTCTACCTTAACGCCTTCTGCTGAAATTACATGTCCCAAAAAGGTCACATCCGGCATTCAGAACTCGCATTTAGAAAGTTTGGCATAAAGTTGGTGTTGCCTCAAAACACTCAACACCTGCCTCAAGTTTTCCTTATGCTCCTGTCGGCTCCGGGAATAGATCAAAATGTCGTCAATAAAAACTACCACACACTTATCGAGAAATTCTATCAGAACCTTGTTCATCAATTCCATATAAACGGCTGGGGCATTAGTCAATCCAAACGACACAATCATGTACTCATAGTGTCCGTATCTTGATCGAAATGTGGTCTTTGGAATATCCTCCTCTCGAATTCTCAATTGGTGATATCCAGAATGTAAATCGATCTTTGAAAACACAGTCGCTCCCTGTAGTTGATCCAGTAAATCAGCAATCCTTGGAAGTGGGTAACGATTCTTAATAGTGACTTTATTTAGTTCTCTGTAATCGATACACAGGTGCAGGGAGTTATCCTTTTTCTTTACAAAAAGGACCGGCACATCCCATGGCGAAGTGCTCGGACGAATGAGCCCCTTCCTTAGCAATTCTTCGAGTTGTAACTTTAATTCCTTCATCTCGGCTGGTGCCATCCTGTATGGTGCCTTGGAGATAGGCGTCGTTCCTATCTCAAGTTCAATCGAGAGATCGACCTCCCGTCGTGGCGGCAATCCTGTTAACTCATCGGGAAAAACATCCAGAAAATCACTCACCATGGGAATATTAGCAACCGACAGCTGTAATGTCTCCTCCTGAAGAATATAACACCAATAATACGTTCCCCAATCGTCACAAGATACTCCTGCTGTAAGGAGACTGAGGGACCCCTTAGTACTAAAGTGTTCTCGGCCTCTGATTATGTTAGTGGCACCATCATGAGTTGTAATGGAAACTGTCAGGTAATAGGTGTCTAGTACCGTCCTGTGCATTGTCATCCAGTCCATACCCAAAATAACGTCTTCGTTCTGGAGTGGAAAAACCATGAGATTGTTGTCCAGCCCTTATTATCGATGCGGATCGGGAAGTTTCGAACTTCCAAATTACCATCCACCCTGCTACCCTCGGGTAGCTTAACAGTAAAAGATTCACAAGGTACACAAGGAAGATTCAAAAGTTAACACATTCCACGGATATGAACGAATGGGTCGCTCCAGTATCAAACAGTACATGAACAGGCTGGGATTTAATAAGAAGTGTACCTGAGACAGCAGGTGCAGTCTGGTCACCAGTAGCTCTTAGTTTGAACACGCGGGATGGCAGTGTTCCCGAGGAGGGTGCAGCGCCTCTCCCGCGCCCACGTCCTCTTCCAGCACCGTATGGAGGAGTTTGGTAAGGTGGGGATCGATAGTCGGACATGGAGGATGCTCTGGATGTCTATACCGAGCTCTGTTGACTCTGAGGATCTGAATTTGGTGTAGGTTTGATCCGTGAACTGTAGCGAGACATGTGCCCACCCTTTCCGCATGAAAAACACTTTGTAGACGCCTTACGACACTGACTCATGGTATGCCCCACTATGCCACAATTGAAACAGCTCCGGCGAGAGGGCCCGTCAGATGCTCCTTTCTGCTGGGACGAAGCTGCTGATTTAGAGGAGAACCCAATTCCCGAGTTCATTCTGCTGGTCCTCCCGGACTGACTAGATGTCTTCTACTTCTTTTGGTTATGCCTGGTATCCGAACTGACAACCGTACCGGCGTATGATGTGACTACATCCTCATATGCCCTCAGAGTGGTGCAGTGAAACCCAGTCGCATAACGTTGAACATCTTTCGGCAACCGTTGAGCAAGGTGGTAAATTCGTTGATCTTCGGATGGAACCATCTGTGCGACATAGCTTAGTTCGGTCCTGTAAGCTCGAATGATTTCTGGTACTGGTAAGTTCTGAGGTCCTGCACTGAAGAAACTCCGCGCTCGAGCAGTCTGAGTTGACCGGGGGCAGTACTCGTCCTCTCAATAGTTTGGAAAACTCAATCCATCTGACTACTCTATCCTCCGGCTTATAGGTCCTCCACCATCGGGCTGCGGTGTCGCGGAGCTGGTTGATTCCGAGTGGTACTTTTCGGTTCCCTGGGCAACTGATCACCTCGAAGGCAGTCTCCATCTCGGAGATCCAATCGTCCACGTGCTTATCCCCTGATCCATCGAATAATGGCGGTCTGGCCTTCAGCATCTCTCCCAGCCAATGGTCCTTCCGAGTGTTCTCTTCTATGTCAATGACCGGTACCCGTTCTGCCCGGTTGACCTGAGCGATCCCCATAGCAATGGCCTGGGCGAGGGTCTGGACGAAGGCTGGATCTAATCCTCCATTGTTCTGGTTTTCCGCCTCCTGTTCATTCTAATTAACGGGCAGTGGCTGATTTCCGGCTGGATTAGTTTCACCGGTGTTCCTGTCTTCCTGCTAATTCACAGCGGAACCCTGTGCAGCGTTTGCATTCCTTCTACCCCCACGACGTGCCATTAGTGATGATTGTTCGATCAAGAAGGTTAGTTTAATACAAACATTCTCTGAGTTCTTGCTGAATTCAAACATTATACCTGATTCTCAAGAGTTTACATGTATTTTACCTCGACATTCCTCGAGGAGTTACGGTCGCCAAGAGTGTTGGACTTTTGAAGGTGAAACGTTTTCAAAATATTTTGATATAACTTTCCACGTGAGTTTTCGGCTCTGATACCATTTTCTGTAAGGCCCCAAAATAAACCAGATGCCACAATGCCGTGAATCTCATGTGGGACCCACAAGGCGAGTTTTAAAAGAGGTTTTAAAACAATTTATTCAACAAGTAGTTTGCGGAAATGTTCTAATGAAAGCATTCGTACAATACCGAAATACAAAAGGAAATAATGTCCATTCATACGGTTATTACACAACATGGATTATTCAAATTTAGTTTAAGAAATTAACAGGCCTTCTCCACAACACTGCTCAAGCCTGACCGGAACCTTCAGTAATGTCCTGCACATATTCAACAAATTTGCCTGACACGACGTATCGTGTCAGTCAACCTAGGTCAGACAAATCGAACCAATTTCATTGATAGAATCAGATAAATTCAGAGAACAAAATTATCACTGAATAATCAACGTCATTTCTTTTATCAGCACATAAACTCCCAAGGTCGCAACCAAGGGTCACAGAAGTATCTCCACAGGAATACTCCGGACGTGGGTACCATTCAGGTTTTATCCCGCAACACAGTCCCGCAAGATATATCAACATATAAACTCCCAAGGCCGCAGCCAAGGGTCACGGAAGTATCTACTCAGGAATACTCCGGACAAGATAGATAAGACGAGCACCATTCTACAGATAGTAACACATGTAATATTCTGAAATTTTAAGACGTAAGGTCCGAGCAAGATTCAATTGCCTCAAATCCGACGAGAGTTACTCCCTTGATAACACAACGGCTCGAACGACCACACCCGAAAGCTCAACCTATTACATGTTCGTCGATTAACACCTTATGGTAACAATGATGATTAATGACAATTTCCCCCGTCCCATTAGGATTCTAAACCTGGTTGTTTATGCCGCCGAGATCGAAATTCTCTGTTTTTGACCACAATGCATATTACTAAATTCCTCGGTTCGCTATTTTATAATTTATCATCTCGTTGATCAATGTTCTAATACAACATTCCTACGTCGTGATTATGGATAAAGACCACCGTAATTACATCACTAACTTCAGTTTGAATTTCTAGAATGGAACGATTAAGCACTAATTCTCCAAAATCCTAACATGGTTGGATACCTATCCGTTTTGATAATCGTTAGTTAGTTCATCAAGGAATTATCAACGTTTTACGATAAGGTAATGGGAATATAATTGAAATCTTCAACAAGATGATTCTAAGGTATTGGTGATTAACAAATTCGATTATGAGTTTTCCCATCCAACTACGAGTACTACCATCATCCATTCCAATTACTAGCTTTATAGGCATCGATTAACAATTATGATAGCACTACAAGAAAACAGGGCATCTGTGACATAAAATTGCAACAAAATTATAATTCGTTGCAACTAGCGACGGATTATCTACCAAATACCAACAAATTCTTTAAACAAATATAGCTTATGACATTAGCATCAAGTTACCAACAAAATTACCCACAAAATTATTTTTTGTTACAAAACAGGGCATCTGTGACGAGGATTTCCAACATAATTTTCTTCCGTTGCTAGTACTGACAAATTAACTACGAAATACCAACATATTTTTCCATATAAATTTCTTACATCAATAGCAACAACATGCCAACGAAATTTACCACAAATTTATTTTTGTGTAGCTATTTTGTTGCAATATTTGTTGCTCTAATCTCCAAAATACTCACTGCGTTGTTATTTTGTAGATACGAAAAATTTAGCTACATAACTATGAATAGATAGAAAAACGACTTAAGTTAAGACTTTTGCAAAAACAAAATTTTTGGTGTAGATTGAGTAGTAATATTCTTTTTGTTATTCTTCTTTTAGCAAAAAGGGTGCTTGTGAATTTCATAACCAGGGGATGTTAAAGATCCAGAGTATAGCAAGGAGGAAATAAAGTGATAATTACACGTATTAGGCCTAATAAAAAGTAGAATCCATAGAAGAGATGTGAAGTAGACCTTGGTTCCAAATAATCAAGTGAGTCAACCAAAACTTCTAAGCAATTCAAAGTAGGAGAATCTAACAAAAAAGTAAACTGCAATTTTGCAGTAAGCATGAGCATTTTCTTTCCCAAGTAGCATGTTATCTTCAGGGAAAAACTCTACCAAATCACCAAACGGTCAACATGGTGGAGCAAAACTAGTAAAAGTTGAAAATACTAAGACTACATTAGCAACTGACAGAGTTAAACAACGAGAGAAAGCAACAAAAGGTATTTTTGTTAAGAGAACATTTCATTCCAAAAACGAACAAGGACTTTATCATGAAACCAAAGACACTCAAGGGTCAACTGGTAGTTAGAGAGAACTAACAAGATAAAACTAACTTTTTAGTTTTATAAACCAAGGGTTCCCTATTAAGCATTACTGATCAAAGTAGACTCCATAAATATAACAACTGGTGTTGATAATAAAACACTACTACTTTAGATAAAGTATTAATAGTATGAAGTTCCAAGTGGACTCAAACACAAGGCATGTGAAGCCAAAGAAAAAAAAAGGCTCTCTAATGAATATATATCTCGAAATTATAGGATAATCAAAAAACTTGTTCATGCTAGCACAAAACATGATTGTGAATTGTTCATTAATAAACAAAACTTATGAAAGTATCACCCAATATAAGAGTTTTCATGTGTTAAAATGATATGCACTAGTAGTAGCAACATGGGATATACTAGTAAGCAAATTCTCGGGCCTAACAAAAGTACTTCAACGTAGTTTATTCATTTAGTTGATAAATCGTAGTCAAGAGAATCGATCAAGTAGAATCAAGACCATAAGATAAGGTTGTTCTAATGTTACTACTGCAATCTCTTTGTGAAATTCTCGTTTGTACTACATAGCTATCAAATTTGTTGGTTTTGCGAAATCAGATTCAGAACTTGAGTTATTCACATTATACGTTGCACCTGCAGAGTTAAAGAAATATAATCAAAACAAAGCATGCCATATTATTGAGACTTCATCTATTACATTATCAATTGAATGTAATGTGTCACATTATAGATAATGCAATGAAAGATCTAGAGTACCACATTAAAGCAGCCGAAAAAGAATGCATCCTCATTTGTACAAGAAGCATTGATTCCTTAAAGCAAGGAATAAAAGCGACCAGAGCACCATTTTGGTTGAAGTAGATTTTTCTCGAATCAACAAATAAGCCACTAGCATATCATGTGACAAAACAAAACTTTTGTATCACATATTCCAACTAATTTTATTTTGGATTTTGCATCAAGTCGATTACAAACTACATAAAAACTGCACATTGATGCGCGATTACCAGCTTTTTGAAGAATTTAAAATTTTATCCAAAGGAAGCAAGAGAGCATAAGAAATGCTCAAGAGCTTCGAAAATCCAAGAACAAAGGTGTTACAATGGTCCAAAAGGAAAAAACTAAGCCACACAACACAGACACCTTCTCACATGGCTAGAAACAAACCAAAAGGACCAAAGACTTCCGTACACAAACTGTAAGAGACTAAAATCGGAAAACATCGCAAGATTCTTAAAAATTCTTAAATGAGAGAAAACTTGGCCACTCACGTCGTCTAGTATGTCATCGTATTCCAAGGATACAATGCCGACAGTGAGGGGTTGCAACCAAGACCGATCTTGGCGGAATATCAAACTTGACCCGATTTTAAAAAACCGAAAAAAGTTTGATGATGGTCCAAGGTGGCTCTCAATCAATAGATTTAAATGAGGACGATATATCCGAGCAGTCTAGTACAGTAAATTTCGAGAGCCAAAACACAAAAAACAGGCACCAAGGAAACTTGTTGCACCACCCATGAAAACTGACCAAGCTTCCAGAAAATACAACAATGAACTAGCAGCAAAGACCCAAAAGGACGAAGAAGTGTGAAGTGCAATCAATGTTTACTCTGGTATAAACTAACCTGATTACATGAGGAATGTGATTTAACAACTGCACTCACCGTTTAGTACCAACAAATCAACAAAAATATAATGTCATATTTATCTAATTCAAATAAAATCACAATTGACTTTTTAGTAAACATACCCATCAATCCTTGCAATCCATTAATTAAATCATTGCTAGTACGTTGTTCTTTCCATCCTCTTGGTGTGCACTTTCAATCTCTTCATCTGCAGAAGGAATATAAGATAAACAATCAAAATTTTCATGTCGAGATCTGGCATAGAACTACAGAAGGGATTACCCTTGAAGTCCGGCAACAAAATTAGGGGAAAGCTCTTGCAGAGATTAGGAAAATTGGGACTATGAGGTATTTTGGTTTTGCTTTGGATGTTGTTTGGTCGGGGATGTAGCGGGAAACAAGAAATGCTTGGCGCTGAATTATTTATCTGCCCGGGTAAATGGAAAAGATTGAAATAGACAAAATGTTGATCATGATTAAACATGATTTATACTCCATATTTCATAGTCTTAATTTTTGTATATTAATTTGTTTCGTAAACATTACTACTTCCGGTTTGTTACAATTATTTTACTTTACTATTTTACGATCAACTATAATTGATTTTGACCACAAATTACTTTTAAAATATAGTGATTTAATACTTTATAAAATTATATTATGAATATTACTTGTCTAAATTTTCGTTATATAATTTTGTTAAGTTTTTTATGTTAATATTTTAAAAGTAATTCATGGTCAAACTTTGTTACGATTGACCGGTCAAAGTCAAAATGGAAAAATTCTAAGAAAATGGAGGTAGTACCAACTTAACCTCAAATTAATCATAATTGATAGTGGTTATATATATTCAGGGGCGGCTAATAGCAAGTGTGGGGACATGGACCGCACAAGGCCCCTTATTTTCGGGGTCCCTTAGTTTTTATTCATTTGTTTAATAAATAATACTCCTTCCGTCTCGATTTGAACTTACCGCGAAACCGTGCACAAGTTTTAAGATAAGTGAATAAAATAAGAGTGATGATAAATAAAGTATGAGTGATGATGAATAAAGTAGGAATTAGAGTGAATAAAGTATGAAATTGAGTGACAAAGATATGAGTGATGATGAATAAAGTATGAGGGAGGGTGAATAAATTAGATGAAAGATTTCCCGCTCGGCAAACGGCGCAGGACACGGCGCTCGGCAGTGCTGTTTTCACCGCCGTGTTGTATAGGTTCGGCCAGCAAACCTCCGATTGCAAAACAATTCCGACACAATCCGAAAATTACGATAGAACCACAACAACGATCCGGAAGAAGACAAATAATAATAAAACATGACATACGATTAGCTCGACTTACGCAACAATAAGTCGTACCCGACGAACACCACAACATAGGGGGAAATTTCAAGTAATCGCCAATAGAACAAAATGACCGGCACGGCCGACAAAAATTCAAAAATAATCGGAATCGAGAATCTCGGGTATTACACCAGTTTCAACTTCTCGTCCTTAAATGGAAAATATTTCATCTACTTTATCCATTATCTTTCCTACTTTATTCATCATCACTCTTACTTTATTCACTCACTTTCCTAATTTATTCATCATCACTCCTACTTTATTCGCTCTATTTCCTACTTTATTCATCATCACTCATACTTTATTCATCATCGCTTCTACTTTATTCACTCTTCTATTAAAACTTGCGTTCGATCCCGCGGAAAGTTCAACCCGGGATGGAGAGAGTATTATATTATAAAAGTTTGGGCCCAAAGTGTAAGTTTGGTACAAGGCCCCTAAAATTCCCAAAACGACCACTGTAAAATTTTTAATAAAACTATATAATGAAATATCTACTTCTAAATCTCCATTATATGATTTTATTAAATTATTTACCGTTTCGACATATTGAATGCAACAAATGTATAGTATGAGTAGAACCATACCATTTTTCAGATAGTGACAAAAACCCTTGTACAATACACTTAGAACTTGTATAGTGACATTTTGCTCTGGACTTTTAATTTGTGTCTAACAAATAACAAATCAAGCGGAATATGAAGTGTTACTCTCGATATAACATGATTGATCTCAATGTAAGAAGTGCTACTCTCGATATAAAACTATCTGAATCTAAAATCAAATTAATATTCCCTCCGTCCTAGTTTCATCTTCCCGCTTTCCATTTTGGGACGTCCCAACACCATCTTCTCATTCCTTAAATGGAGAATATTTCATCTAGTTTATTCACTCTCTTTCCAACTTTATTCACCATCACTCATACTTTTGTCACTCTCTTTCCTACTTTATTCATCATCAGTCCAAATTTATTCACTCTATTGTCTACTTTATTCATCATCACTCCTAATTTATTCACTCTTCTCTTAAAACTTGTGCCCGGTTCCGCGAGACGTTCAAACCGGGACGGAGGGAGTATAAAAATGATTGATCTCAATGTAAGAAGTGCTACTCTAATATAAACATGATTAGAAGGGTTAGTCCCGATATAACACTACCTGAATCTAAAACCAATTTAATAGTCCATCCGTCTCACAAACCCTTACCCACTTTCTTTTATGGGCATCACCCAAAACTTTACCCATTACTAAAAACAGAATCTACACACACATTAAGAATATTACCCGCAAGGGTAACCAAGTTGGTGGAGTAGGTGAGCGCGGGACTGAAAGGTCATGAGTTCGATTCCTTCTACCAACACTTTCTTGGTCGAGCCTGTCACACAGGGCTTGCCTACTGTGGTTTACCTGGTTGGCGTAATTTGCAGGCTATTACGTCCAGTCAGAGGGTTTATCCAGCGCGCACTCATAGAGTAGCGGCTGCGGGTTCCCCGTCATAAAAAAACAAAATAAAAAGGAATATTACTTTTTATAACAATATTACAATTTTGTCATACAACTAATTTCTAATTAAAAAATAATCTACCCCACTAACCTTTTCATTTCATTTATTATTTTAGTGTATCTACTTAACTACGTGTTTATCCTAGTGAGTAAGTTTTCTGAGCCGGAGGGAGTAGTATAATTTTTAATTCAAAATTATTGGATAATTTTGATGTGGTCCGATCAATCAGATTCAATAGCCAAAATTTAAGAAGGAAAATAGACAGAAATTAAGGAAGAGGATTTGGGACAATTTTCTCCATAATCCATTAATAATCCAAACGAATACATATAAAGGAAATTGCAATTAACCACTACTCACGTGGAGGAGATCATGGACCACTACCCCTTTATTTTAGGAACAACTCCTTGACACATAAGCTAGACATAAACTGAAACATAAACTGGAATAACAGAAAATAACATAATTAATTAATTTAGCATAAGGTCCCTTTGTAATGTTGGCTTCGGTACACATCAATCCCCACCGCTTGAATTCACCTTGTCCTCAAGGTGAAAGTCGGGATACGCCTTCTGAAAACGCCATTTAGTCTCCCAAGTAGCATCTTCGCAAGGAAATCCCTTCCATTTAACCAAAACTTCTGTCTTAGGCCTATACTTGCCCCTTTTTACCACCCTTTCCTCTAAGATAGCCTCAGGTTGTGGCTCAGTTGGCGGCAGAACCGCTGGACTGGATTCGGATGAAACTGGAATAGGAGGATCACCTTTGCATTTTTTTAATAAGCTCACATGGAACACATTATGGATAAGGGACTCGGGTGGAAGCTCTAACCGATACGCAACAGGCCCCACGCGTTCAATAATTTTATATGGACCAAAAAACTTAGGGCCTACCTTAGCCGATAAACGGACTGCTATTGTCGACTGCCTGTACAGTTGAAGCTTCAAATAAACCATGTCTCCCACAGAAAACTCCACTTCACGTCTTTTTGAATCAGCTTTAGACTTCATTCGGTCCCTAGCTACCAACAAATTGGAACGTAAATCATGCAATAACTTGTCCCGATCGATCAAAAACTCCTCAACAGCTTGAACTTTAGAAGTTCCCGGAACATACGTAAGAACCCGAGGAGGTGGGCGGCCATACACAACTTCAAAAGGGGTCATTTTGGTGGCCGAATGAACTGATGTGTTATAACTAAATTCTGCCCATGAGAGCCAATCTGCCCATTTTTTTGGTCGGTCTCCCGCAAAACAACGAAGATACTGCTCAAGGGTTCGGTTGACTACTTCTGTTTGACCATCCGTTTGGGGATGGTAGCTAGAACTCAAACATAAATCCGTTCCCTGCAGTTTAAAAAGCGCTTGCCAGAATGAACTAATAAAGACTTTATCTCGGTCACTTACTATTGTGGAAGGAATGCCATGCAACTTGACAACATGTGATACAAACTCTTTAGCGATGGTAGCTGCAGTAAATGGGTGTCGGATCAGCACAAAATGAGCATACTTAGATAGGCGGTCAAAAACTACCATGATGGTAGTGAACCCGTTAGAAGGAGGCAACCCTTCTATAAAATCCATACTAATGTCTTCCCAAATTCGAGACGGAATCGGTAGCGGTTGGAGCAAACCAGCGGGTCGGCCACTCTCTGTTTTGAATCTTTGACATATATGACAATCTTGAATAAACCTTTTCACCCCTTCTTTGATCCCGGACCACCAAAAACTCTCCTTTACTCGAACCAAAGTCTTGTGGAATCCAAAATGCCCTCCTTCAGGAGAAGCATGACAATGTTGCAAGACTTTAGAAATAAGAGATGAGGTTGGGCTCAACAAAATCACATCCCCACGAAACCAAACCCCGTCCCGTTGCGCCAAGTGAGAACTGACTTTTGTAGGAAAACACCCCGATAAATTATGGTAGTAAGTATCCCGCTTTACTTCCTGTTGCAACTCTGCCCACCAGCCCGCTGTAACATGTGAAACGGCCAAGAAACTAAATTCGGGTTGCCTCGATAATGCATCTGCCCCACTATTAGTCACCCCCTTTTTATACTCAACTCGGAAATCATAACCCATTAGCTTCGGAAGCCATCGAGCTTGGGCCGGTGTGGAAACTCGCTGATCCAATAAATACTTAAGGCTAATGTGGTCCGTCTTGACCACAAACAGCTGCCCTAACAAATATGATCTCCATTTCCTGACCGCCCTAACTATTGCAAGCATTTCTTTTTCATAAGTGGACCAAGCCAACATGGACCCTTTTAATGGGGCACTATAATACGCGATTGGACGACCCTCCTGAGTAAGGATGGCCCCAATACCCACTCCACTAGCATCACATTCCACAGTAAAAGGCTTAGACCAATCCGGTAACGCCAAGGTTGGAGTGGTCGTGAGAGATTGCTTGAGCTGTTGAAATGCTTTTTCGGTCACTGAATCCCAATAAAAGGGCGTTTTGCCCACCAATTTATGAAGAGGGGCTGCTATGGCACCAAAATGTTTAATAAACTTCCGATAATACCCCGCAAGGCCTAAAAACCCACGTACCCCTTTAGCATTTTTCGGGGTTGGCCAATCTAACACAGCTTGGACCTTAGAATGGTCAACTGCCACCCCAGAAGAGGAGATGACATGGCCCAAATAATTGACTTTGGATACCCCAAAACAACACTTGGTTATTTTGGCATAAAGCCTGTTAGTAGCCAAAATCTCCAAAACAGTAGACAAATGTTGCAAGTGATCATCTAAGGTTCTTGAATAGACCAATATATCATCGAAAAACACAAGTACAAACTTACGTAAGTGGGGCCGGAAGAGGTCATTCATTAAACTCTGGAAGGTTGCCGGCGCGTTCGTAAGCCCGAAAGGCATCACGACAAACTCATAATGCCCTTCATGAGTCCGGAAAGCTGTTTTACAAATATCTTGCTCACGTACTCGTATCTGATGGTATCCGGACCGTAGATCCAATTTTGAATAAATAGTGGCTCCATATAATTCCTCCAGAAGCTCGTCAATGACCGGAATTGGATATTTATCTTTGATGGTTATATCATTCAAGGCCCGATAATCTACACAGAATCGCCAAGTCCCGTCACTTTTTTTGACTAGCAACACCGGTGATGCGAATGGACTATGGCTAGGTCTGATTAAACCTTGGTGAAGCAATTCCCTTACTTGGTTCTCAATTTCTGATTTAAGTAATAAGGTGTGGTAAGGACGAGAGCTCACCGGTCGGGCATTAGGCAATAAAGGTATTTGGTGGTCTTGGGAACGAATCGGCGGAAGACCGGGATCTGAAAAACTCGATCGCATCGCTTTAGTAATTCTGGATGGTCAAACAAGGAACGTGACCCGTCGGCTTGGTCACGCCAAAAGGCTCAATCGTAAGAGATAAGCTAACCCCGCAATGCTACTAGTTCATTGTCGGGTACCGCTTGTAGTTCGGTGGCCTTAAGTCCTCGAAGGGTATGTGTTGCACCGCCTAACTTGAACCCAATTGTGAGTTTCGATAGTCTATTTCCACTTTGGACCCAAAGTCTTGAGCCATTGAACCCCCAAAACAACAGGGCAAGCGCGGCGTGTAAAACCCAAAAGTCCTGCCGAAATGTAAGCCTCGTATAATTAGTGAAAGTTCTTTAACACGGCACGGGCATAGCTCCTTTTCCCGATTTCCCACTATAACCTCAAAAGTGATCTCCTCACAATAATGAGGCCAAATCGGTCGACCAATGCCTCGGTCAATGAAGTTATGGGTACTACCTCCATCTACTAGGACCACTACATCTTTGTTCTTAATCTTTCAGGCAACCTTAACGTTTGAGGATGAAGAGTACTGTAATTGCGTGGAAGGAGATTTCACTGGGTTCATGTGTAATCGGTGCTAACTCGGTGGCCGGAGGCGTTTCTTCGTCTTCCCCAACATCGTGTATCATGAAGAATTGAGGTTTGGTGCATCGATGGCACGGTAAGTACTTTTCATCGCAATAGTAACACAAACCCTTCTCGCGACGTGCCTTAGCTTCGTGTTTGAGATTTTGCGGGTAGTAGAAGGGCTAGGTAAAGCTAAAGTGGTTGTTGGGCACGGGCCTAATATCCTGTGAATCGGTGGGAGTTAAGCGGCCCATGTAAGAAGTGGTGGAGAAACGGATGGGTGGGGACTGTTTCTAGCAAGGCTCAATTTCTCTTACGCCATTCTTGACAACCCCATCGCATCTATAAGGGATCGAGGCTTCTTCATCTTGACTTCCAATCGACCTCATCCTTGAGACCCCCAATGTAACATGCCATTAAAAATCTTCGGGAAGTGCTTCCACTGATGAGACAACTTCTCGAATGACTCTGATATTGTGCTACCGTTGTCGTATGTTTTAGTCGGGAAAGAGCTTCGGCCGGATTTTCATACTCCGTCGGTCCAAAGCGTGCCAACAATGCACAGAAAACTCCGCCCAAATTCTTGGTCCTTTAAGTTTTGTGAACCAACGGTGCCATTGTAGGGCAATACCGTCGAGATGGATCGAAGCTAAATTGACTTGTTCCTCCGGAGCAACACTCTGAAATTCAAAGTATTGGGAGGCCTGGTACAGCCAACCGGTTGGGTCTCCTCCGCTGAAACGAGGAAACTGAAGCTTGAGGTATGGTTTGGCCGTATCACCCGAGAGGATGAGCTTGCCACTTGAACCAGGCGCACCGTCGTGCCGTGCATGCTTGATGGTCTGGAATTCGTTCAGCAACTGTTGGAACATGTCATTAACTTTTGCGAATTGATCGTGCGTTTCCTGCTGGAACTGCTCGAGCGTTTTCTTGTTACGGGTTTCCATTGGATCACGACTGCTCCGATACCACTGATGTGGTCCGATCAATCAGATTCAATAGCCAGAATTTAAGAAGGAAAATAGACAGAAATTAAGGAAGAGGATTTGGGACAATTTTCTCCATAATCCATTAATAATCCAAACGAATACATATAAAGGAAATTGCAATTAACCACTACTCACGTGGAGGAGATCATGGACCACTACCCCTTTATTTTAGGAACAACTCCTTGACACATAAGCTAGACATAAACTGAAACATAAACTGGAATAACAGAAAATAACATAATTAATTAATTTAGCATAAGGTCCCTTTGTAATGTTGGCTTCGGTACACATCAAATTTGTATCAAGAATACGCACAGCCCAAAGTTTAAGCCCATATTCATGTGTATTTAGCCTACCTCCACACTTAGTAACCTAAAATTCTCAAGCAGTCTTCTTCACCCTTCACTCAACGGCAGAGAAAGCTCATCCTCCTCAATCCTTGTATTGCAATGGAATATGCCGAATCACGGAAAACAACTATTTGCTGTTGATCTCTTTCGAGAACAATGCTTGTTAACCTAAGTCTCATGTAAGTTCTACAGATCAAGTTATGATTTACATATCAATCTCATATTTTGGTTGTATGGAAACCTTGTATTTTCGATTAACTACGAAAATAAGTAAAAATACATGTTTAGCTTCCTGCCAACTTGATATTTTATACTCCATTTATCCGATTGAGTTTTAATAGCTTGATATACATATTCAAGTCATGGTATAGTCTGATAATTAGGCTCTGTTCTTTTGGACTGAATGAATCTGAACTGAACTGAACTGAACTGAACTGAACTGAAATATATATTAAGGGTAAATAATAATAATAATGGTAAATAATAATAATAATAGTAATTAACAACAACAACGATAATAGTAATATTATTAGTAATAATAACAATAATAATTAAGATTAATAATAATAATAATAATAAGAAGAAGAATGAATGAATCGAATGGACTGAATCGAATCAATCAATCAAATGAATGAAAATAAAAAATAAGTCCAAAAGAACAGGGACTTAGTCTTCTTATATTCCGTCCGTTCAAATTTCATATTCCCATTTGACCTTTCGTGTTACAAAACTTCGTCTTTCGAATTACTCATAAATAGTATTGGTAAAAAAAATTAAAATTTATATTATTATATATTTGTATTTTAAATTTTCATTATATATTTTTAAATAATTCATTAAGAATTAATATCTATAATTACATCATACTTAAAGGTGCGCTGTAAGAGAGAAAGTCAAATGGTAATATGAAATTGGGACGGAGGGAGTATTTTACTATTTCAAGTAATCAAGTTTATTTTGGGGTCATGTATTGATTGAAGTTGGCAAATTATTTATCTGTAGGATGCATGACCAAAGTTAAAGAAATGTAATCCATGCTTTTTAGTATCTAGACCTGGAAAATGAAGTATAAAGGAGAATGACAGTCAGTATAATGAGTCGTAATTCAATGGGAACTTGGAGTGATGATAGTATATATAATCTGAATTGATCTATCAAAGAAAATCTTTTGTGTTGGATTTTCTTCTCATCTGTCTCATGTCCTGTCAAGCTAGCAGGTACCTGCTATTACAACCTGCTATTACAATTGGATAAAGATAAAGATATGTATGACTTTTGCAACAAATATTTATGTCTCATGTTGTGCATTACTGCACTTTGTCTAAATTTGTCTATCTTAATGAATTATTTCTCCTGGCCTTTATTTCTGATATGCCATGTCCAATGTCCATCATCTTGAGCTAGTAACAAGCATGTATGACTTTGCATCAAATACATTGTCTCGTGAATTCTATTTTGTTGTACCATAGCTTTAAAAGGCCTTGTTGATTCCATTGTACTTCCAAAATCGAAGATAATATTTTGTGGATAAACAACTGTGAATAAATTGTGCTTATAGATTTTTGATAGCTTGTGTTTTGGCTATCACTTGATAGAAATGAGTTGAAGTTTTACTTTTTTCTGGGATATGCCTCTCTGGGTTATAATTAACTATAATAAGTTTACTTAATTTGACTATTAACAAACCTTGTAATTACTTCTCAATTCCCTTTCATTCCATGCACTAAATTGACTTTAGTTTGAAGGTAGGGTATTTTACCTGGGCTTAATGTATCTTGTTCTAACTTATTTACAATGAGGTGTCGAATATATTGGGATGGATAAAAAGAAACTTGTGCTCAACTTAGCATGCTGGAATATGGATTATGTGTTGTACTCAAAGATGTCATGTATGTTACATTTTTTTACAGGATTGCCTAAATGGGGAGGAATACACAACTTGCGGTACTAATTTTCCCAATGAATGATAGTGTCGTGCTAGATTGTACATGGTTAGACATGATTCTTTGGTCTACCTCAGGATCACTAAAGCTAGAAGGAAGTCAGGACATGCGACATGTAGTGAATTTGATGCAGCTAATCAAGGATACTATCCAGCTCACGTGCACCATCTTCTCAATCCTTGAACACAAGTGACTAGTTTGAGCATGTTGAACATGGAGTGAGAGAGATGTACATGGGCTCATCTATAAATTTCTAGAATAGATGATAGGGAGGATGATGTACATGTGACACATATCCAATTTTTTTTTCTAAATCTTCCTACTTTTGTATGTCTGCTGTGAACAAATCATATTTATTAAATGAATTCTCTTTTACATTACCAATTTTAAATGAATATTATAATAAATTTTTAATACCCACTAAATATATTTCTAATCAGATAATTTGATGCCAAATTTGTTGTTGATATTCCGATGTATTTGCAACAAACTAGTAACAACATTTTTGTTCCAAAATTTGTGTAGGTTGTAACAAATTTGTGACGCCATCACCGTGGCTAATTGTCCAACACTTCATTTTTGTGTGAAGCTCGTTGCAACGTATTCATATAATTTTAACAAAATACCAACAATTTTTTTGTAGGTAATTTGCAACACTTTATTTTGTTGTTGAGTTTGTTGGAACATATTCATATAACTCCAACAGAATACCAACAAAAAATTCATAGTTGACTTTTCAACAACAAATTGGTTGCTGAAATTTGTTGGTAAAATTGCATCAAATTTTCCAACGAATAATTTTGTTGCAGAAAGTGAAAGTGCAATATCGATTTTTTGTATCATTACCAACATAATACCGACACTTCACCAACGAAAATGGATCGTTGCAATATTTACCAACACAAATATTTTTTGTTGCAGTTGTTTAGCCACGCCACTTTCAAAGACAAATTTGTGACGGCGAGATTTGTTGGTAATAGTCTTCTCCAACAGAATAGCAACGAAAATCACCGTCACTGAAGCCCTTTTTCTTGTAGTGTAGTTTTCACCGGTATGATCATTCTTGAAAGTTCTAAACTACCCAAGGCATCCAAAATTTAGTATGACTCGTATAACAACACTGAAATGAGTTCAAGATTCGATAAACTTACTTTAATTGACAAGAGACGATGAAGAACGACGAAGGACGACGAAGAATGAGAGGGTAGCACTTTCAAAACCTTCTCCGAAGCTTGATCAACTCACTCCAATAGGATAACACTTGATTAGGGAAGCTAAAATCGATTTAGGGAAGGTGGAGGATAGTGTACAAGAGCAAGGGGTGGTTTTTGGGTCGGAAAAAATGAAAGGGAGGGTGTCCTTTTATAAATTTAGAATGGATTTACGTACGTGAGGCCTGAAACTTTACGTATGTAAGCCATGCTACGTACTTTATGTAGAAGGCTTAACGTACGTAAGGAAAACTCAGAACTAACTGGACTAAATCACACACATTGTTACGTACGTAACGAAAGTCGGCTAACGTACGTAACACCCGTTGACTTGCCTGTCGCTATCGCGCCGAAAGTTGGTCTGATAATGCGTACCATCCGACGAAGATTCCTTATCCGAAGACCGAAGACCGCGTTACGTACGTAAGGCATAATCTTTAGCGTACGTAATGTCACACACTTAGCGTACATAATACTTAGCTTATAACGTACGTAAGGCTCAGTTTGTTCACTAAGTTATTATCACATTAATTCCTTATAACGCGACTCCCTCTCAATCTCGTCGAGTAATTTCTCGGGGAATAAGACGTTGGCTACCGTCATATTCGCACCGATAATTGCCCAACGACATCAAGGTATGTCACCGACAAATCATCACCATCACACAATCACATTACAAGAATAACAGGTGCGGACAAGCTTTATTCATGATAATACAGTACGGACATATCATTCAAAAACATGTTTATCGTGACTGAGTACATCTATTTATTAAATTGTAGAAATAGAAATGATCGCTCAACGTGAAACAACATGTAATACTGGTGGTATTACATTGTCCATCCGAGTAGGAGGTTCTTAAGCTCTGAACGGGGGAATCATGGGGTAGGCATCCCATTCTTTTGCATGTTTTATTAGAATAGACCAGAGAGTTGGCCATGTTTCTTCCATGAAGTTGATAAACGTCTGCTATGGGGAGCAGTCTTTATCCTGGAGTAACTCCCAGAGATAATACTTGTCAATGAACTACTTCCTTGCGTCTCCCCACATTGGCCCAGCTTCAGCAGGTAAGAATTCTTCAACATGCCAAAGCTCTTTGCCTTCCCATTCAAATTTTGGCTCATCACCTAGCTTGGTTCTCTTCTTCTTGGCTGCAGGTTGGTCATCAACAGGAGCAGGAGCAGCGAATGCTTTCCTCTTCAGGTTAGACGACCCAACTTCAATGAGAGGGAGGTAACTTCTCTGCTTGGTCCTCAGCTACCTTCTGACTACTTCATAAGCATCTTCTTCCCCCTGACCTCTTGATTCCTTTCCTCTCTTCCCCCTTTTTGCCAGCATCAACCAATATGGCTAACTGCTGATCAACTCGGGACATCCAATTAGACATGCCAAGTGACATTCTGGAATTAGTAGGAGAAGGGCGAGGAACATTCCTCTGCAGTAGAGTGTCTATTTTATCACTGATGATTTTGAGGTCAGGTTTGATCTCTGTTGATACGAGCTGGCCAACAATCTCTTTGACTAGTTGTTTGATCAGGTCAGCTATCTCAGATGAGATAGGTGTTGCTTATGGGGAATGGTCTCCAGAGCTTTTCGCGCCTGCAGGTCGCTTGGCGATCGACCTGCCTGTCTGCAGACTCCTGTCTGCAGGAGGCTGATCAAATGGGGATTTATCAGGGGTCCCCGATATGTCATCCTCATTTTCCGAATGATCTGAGTTGGGGGCTTGATCAGGTGCCCCGGGCTCATCTGCATCTCTGGCATCATCTCCATCTTCGGCAACCTCCTTCTCTCCTCCTTTTCCTTCATCATCATGACCATCTTTTTCTTTCTCAGGTTCCATTCTCATCTTCTTTTTCCTTTTTCTTCTTTCTTCTCATCTTCCTTTTCTTTTTCTTCCTCTTCAACTTCTTTTCCTTCTTCATCTTCTTCCAACTCCTCTGTTTTTTCGACTTCATCTTCCTCATATTCTTTTTCGACTAATATTTTTTCTTCTTCTCCTTCTACCTTCTCTTCCTCCACAATTTCTTCAATTCTAATTTCCATAACCTTTTCACCTTCTTCTTCATCCTCATCTACAATCCCAGCCAAAACACCTTCCATAACACTAAGGATGAACTGGTCCATGTTGGTTTTGAAATGAGACATGAACCAGTTCTTCTGGAGCATTAAAATCACATCTGTCTCATGGCAAAAATGCATGAGCGCTTGCTCCGTAGCACGGGGAAACTCCCACTACTCATCTCAACAAAGGATTGTATTTGAGTGAATGGAAAAGATTTTAAGGTCTTCCATTCTTCAAAAACATTTACAAAAGAAACCTTGAGTGAGTGGTGTTTTACCATATGTAATTGATCAACGGATAGCTCCAGGGGATTGTTTCCCAGTAGATTGAATATGTAATCAGCTTCGAGAATGTTGATGGTTATATCTGCTTCGTCCTCTTCTGTCATCCTGGGAAGAGTCAGCATAGGAACTATTTCAGCCTTCAGGCGTAGATGAACAAGCTGTTCCTCTTCATCTGGGATAGGGGCGGGTGCAGGTGAGTAAGGTGTCTGCTCTGCCTCTTCAAAGTCTAGCGTCTAGGCCTATTGGGAGAAGGCTCAGATGATGATGTGATGAGCACTACCTCCTCTGCAGTTGCTTTCCTTTTGAATCTCAGAGCTATCGAGGTGTTGTCGGAGTCCGAATGATCTGCAGATGATTCATGCTCTACAGTTCAGGTAGATGTGGTCTCTTCTGCATGTAGGTCTTCGGCTGGCTGATCTGAAGCATCAGAGCGGACTTCCTTTGAGCGTGAAGGTGATCTGTAAGGAGGGGGTCCACTAGTTATCTCTTTCAACAACTGGGCGGCTTTCCTTTCTACGCCCAACTTCTTCAGCGTTTCTTGGTCCAAGTGACCAAACATTTTGTTCGCATGGAAGGGGTCTACAGATCCCTTCGCTTTACTGAGAAACTCCAAGATCCAACTGATCTGGGTTCCGTATGCCAGCTTCGTCTTAAATTTCTTTTCCTCTTGAATCCAATTGGCCTTGTTGACTTCTCGGACTATCTGCCTGTAAATGTAATCAGGCCAGTTAATCTCCTGATCCTGGATAAGTGCTCCCAGCACCATATATTTAGTGGATGACAGCTGGTCATAGCTGCCTGCCATCCCAATTACGATTTTATTCATAATGTCCAGGACGTATCTGTAATCATTTTTCAAATCTTCTCTCTTCGTCGTAAGTTTAACCTTTGTCGGCTGCTCAGGTAGCTTATACCATACCATGTTTCCACTGAGCTCTGTTTTAGGGCTTCCAACGCAATGCCTTGAGCTTTCATCTTCTATGCGTCCGCAACAGTCTAGGGAGTAATCTTCACCTCTTCCCCAAAAATCGAACTTGCAATTCCGTCTTCGGTGACCTCAGCTTCTTTGAAGAAACAGATAACCGCTTTCTTGTATAAGAATTTGGGTTTGATATCCAGATAGGGGTAAATACCATTTTTCTTCATCATCCTGATGACGTAGTGCATATCGTTCTGCAGATTTGCCTCGAGCAATCCTTCAAAATCGACTACCAAACTAAAAATGATCTGGTCCTTGACAAGCTTGAGATTGACGCCTTTGAAATATTGGGTGGCCTCCATTTCTGCAAAATATTAAGTTTTTCATTGAGTGTATAGAGTATTCAAGGGATTTTCTGCTTCTTGAAAAATTAGGGTTTTCGAAAGCTTGGAGACGGTAAAGTTATGAAATGATGTCCGCCGCCTTAAATAAAGAAATGAAAAGACATTTTGAATTTAATATTAATTTAAATTAGTGTCGGTCCAGTTTAAAAATATGACGGTTGAGTTTTTAATTGGACATAATGGAGGTCGCGTGAACGTGTAAATAAATAGTAATATAATATTCAAGAGTTGGTCAGGAATAGAAAACTTAGCTGGTTGACTGTTTGACTCGTTGACTGCTCTGCATCAGGTGAGTTGTATCGCCTGTGGTTTCGATCAGCTAGGTTCATTCGTCTGTCTCTTCGTCTTCAGGTAGCTTTCTCATCTGTACTAGATTCCCAATCTAGTAATCCAAGTTCCCTGCTCAGCTCCAAAAACCTTTCTTCTGGCACAGGTTTGGTGAATATGTCAGCGATTTGGTATTCAGTGCTGACTCTTTCCACTCTAACTCTTTTGTTAAGCACATGGTTTCCGATGAAATGATGTTTGACATCAATGTGCTTCGTCCCTGAGTGCAATACTGGATTGTTGGTTATAGCACTTGCACTATTTTTATCACACCATATTGGGACTTCATTTGCAATGATGTTGTAGTCCCTTAGCTGTTGTCTGATCCATAGAATCTGGGCACCACAGCTACCTGCAGCTAGGTATTATGACTCTGTTGTTGATATTGAGTTAGATACCTGCTTCTTGCTAAACCAGGATATCAGTATGGTTCCTAGGAATTGGCACGTTCCACTGGTGATTTTCCTATTAATTTTGCATCATGCGAAGTCTGCATCTGAGTATCCTGATAGCTCGAAGTTGTCATCTTTAAGATACCATAGCCCAACATTGACTGTGGACTTAAGGTATTTGATAATCCTTTTAGCTGCATCCTGGTGAGACTGCTTTGGCTTGGATTGAAATCTAGCACATACTCCCACGGCATTCGATATGTCTGGTCTACTTGCACTCTGATAAAGGAGTGATCCAATAAGTCCTTTGCAGTGGGTTGGATCCACTGATATACCTCCTTCATCTGCATCTAGGGGTGTGCTTGTGCTCATAGGTATTCTTGCTGGTTTGGCTGATTCCATTCCAAATCTCTTGATTAAATCTCTTGTGTATTTGGCTTAATTGATGAAAATTTTATTATTCATCTGCTTGACTTGCAATCCTAGAAAGAAATTAAGATTTCCCATCATGCTCATATCAAATTCTCCTTGCATGAGATTTGAGAATTTCTCACATAGCTCTAGGTTGGTTGAGCCAAATATGATATCATCCACATATATTTGTACTAATAATATGTGGTCTTCATGCTCTATTCTGAATAGAGTCTTGTCCACTTTGCCTTTGGTGAATCCATTCTTCTCTAGAAACACAGAGAGTTTTTCATACCATGCTCTTGGTGCCTGCTTGAGTCCATATAGAGCTTTCAAAAGCTTGTAGACTTTGTCTCCTTTGACAAATCCAGGGGGTTGCTCCACATAGACTTCTTCTTCTAGAATTCCATTGAGAAAGGCACTTTTCACATTCATTTGATAGACTTTAAAATCCTTAAATGCTGCATATGCAAGGAATAGTCTGATGGCTTCCAGTCTTGCAACAGGTGCATAAGTTTCATTAAAATCTATTCCTTCACATTGTGCATATCCTTTGGCGACTAATCTGGCTTTATTCCTAACAACAGCTCCATCTTCATCACACTTGTTCTTGTACACCCATTTGGTGCCTATAACCTTCTTGTGATCTGGTCTGTCTGTTAGTTCCCAGACATTGTTTCTCTCCATCTGGTTGAGCTCTTCTTGCATTGCATTGATCTATGAGTAATCCTCTAATGCTTGCTATGTTGTCTTGGGTTCCATTTGAGACATGAAACAAGAGAACATTGCCATTCCTGCTGGTACTTTGGATTGTCTGGTTTTGATTCCATCAGTTAGGTTTCCAATTATCTGTTGAATGGGGTGATCTCTAAGCCATTTGGGGATTTCTTCTTCTTCTTCAGGGTTTGTTCCCCCTGTAGAGTTTATTTAGTGGACTTCTTCTCTCTCTGCTTCAGCTTGGTTCTAATCTCCTTGGTCTGCAACTGGATCAGCTACGGTCTTTTCATATGCAGGTGGGGATCTTGTCTAATATGCAGATGGGTCAATATCAGCTACAAATGGGTCTTCATCAGCAGCAACTGGATCAGGTAGGTTTTGAAGTCCTATCTGATCTGCAGTTGGGTCTTCAAGCTGATCTGTAGGTGAGTCCATCATTCGTGTATCATGAACGATGACTTCTTCCAGGGTGGCGATTTTGAGCTTATTCTCAATTGATTCCACCTGTTTTCTATACTCAATAGTAGACTCGTCAAATACAACATGAGGTGTTTCTTCCACAACTAAGGTTCTTTTGTTAAATACTCTATATGCCTTGCTTCTTTGAGAGTATCCCATAAAGAGACCATCATCAGTTTTAGCATCAAAGGCATTTAGTTCAGTTTTACCATTGTTGTGGATGAAACACTTACAACCAAAAATATGAAAATATGCAATAGTTGGTGTTCTGCCATTCCAAACCTCATAGGGAGTTTTGCCATGTATCCCTACAATCATACTTCTATTCTGAGTGTGGCATGCTGTGTTGACAACTTCAGCCCAGAACCTCTTTGGCAGGTCAGCTTCTGTAATCATGGACCTAGGAGCTTCCTTCAGGGTTCTGTTCCTTCTTTCAGCAACACCATTCTGCTGTGGAGTCTTGGCTGCAGAGAGATTGTGCTCGATCCCATTCAGATCACTGTATTCAGTGATTGCTTTGTTGAGAAATTCTCCTCCTCGATCTGATCTGATCTTGATGATTGAGAGGGATTTCTCATTCTGGATCTTCCTTAGCAGCTCCGGTAGTTTTGTCAAAGTTTCACTCTTTTTATAGAGAAAAGCAATCCATGTATATCTTGAGTAGTCATCTACTACTACTACTACTACTAGAGCATGCTTTCTTCCACTCAACGTCATTGGCTTGATAGGGCCAAATAGATCCATATGAAGTAGATCTAAAATCCTTGTGGTGAGAGTGGTAGGTTGAACTGGTTTAAATGATGCTCTTGTTTGTTTCCCTTTCTGACATGCATCACAGAGAGCTTCCTTTCTGAATACTTCTTGTGGAAGTCCTCTGACCAGTCTTTGAGAACTGATCTTGTTGATGGCTTTGAAGTTCAGGTGACATAGTCTTTTGTGCCACAGCCATCCATTTTCAGCTATTGTCTTGGATAGAAAACAGGTGTTGGGAGTTCATATATTCCAATCTATCATATAGACATCTCTTCTTCTGAATCCTTGTATCTTCACTTCTCCAGATAGGATATCTATCACCATGCATTTACAAATTGTGAAGACTACTAGATTTTTCTCATCACAGAACTGACTTATGCTCAGCAGATTGTACTTGAGCCCTTTGATATAATGGACTTTGGATATTATTATGTTTCCTCTGTGCAGCTCTCCAAATCCTTTTGTCTGATCTCTAGAGCTGTCTCCAAAGGTTACATCTGGGCCTCTTTCCTTGGTATAATTTGATAGCACCTTTTTGTTCCCGGTCATGTGCCTTGAGCATCCACAATCTACAACCCATTCTTCACCTCCTATATTTGAATTTGTGGAGATGTGGTAGTAGTCCTTCCACCTTTTCTCTTCATCATCTAAGTTGGACATCAGGCAATTGTACTCCTAATCATCATCAGAGAAGAATCTACTGCTGGAATCTACTATCTCTTGGTCTTCTCCAATGAAAGCTTTTCTCTTGTCTTCTTTTCTGCTCACTTCTTTCTTGCCTTTATCCTTCTTGAGATCAGGACAGTCAATTTGAATATGTTTTGTCTTCTGGAAATTATAGCACTCCACCTTCCAGCTTCCAGCCTTTTGATTTCTCCTGGGATTTTCTTTATAATTCTTCTTATATTTGGAGTAATTCTTTCGGAAGTTGCTGAATCTCTGCATTATAAACGCCATTTCTTCCTCAAAATCTAGGGGATTTGGAGGCTTGACTTCAGATATGCTCTTGGAGGGGGACTCAGCTGCAAATGCTATTCCCTTCTCTCCAGGCTCGGTTGATGATGAACTTGGAAGCTCAAATTCATAAGCCTTTAGGTTAGAGAACAGCTCTTGGATCTTTATTTTGTTGAGATCCTTGGATTCTCTCATGGCCACTGCCTTTATATTCCATTCTGGGTTGAGAGATCTTAGAACTTTCAGGGCCATCTCCCTATTGCCATATGTTCCCAGAGAATTAACTTCATTAATTATCTATGTGAATCTTGTGTCTACTCGTTCGATAGACTCTCCATTCTTCATCTTGAAGTTGTCAAACTTTTGGGTAGCGATTGACAACTTGTTCTCTTTTATTAGCTCAGTTCCTTCGCACATCACAACTAGAGTATCCCAAATTTCTTTGGCATTCTTGTAATTCTTGATCTTGACCATTGTTGATTTGTCAAGAGTTTGGTACAGCACGTCTCTGGCCCAGTTGTCAAGATTGGCCAGCTTTCTTTCTTCGGTGGTCAGCTCCATCCTCTTCTTGGGGATCTTCTCTGGCTTCCCGGCTGCTATCTCCTCAGGAGTGTTGTCCTTCTCGAATATGAAAGGACCATTTTCTATTATGCACCACATGTCGTTATGGATGGAAGATAAATGTGTCTGCATCCTTATTTTCCAAAGATCATACTCGTAATCTAGAATGCATGTGTTGCATGTGTTCCATTCTTAATGAGGGATTAAATATATATCCTCGATATGCGGATTTGGTTCTGAAAAATTGAACCAACCTCTCTGATACGATTTGTAGGTCACAAGTTGTCCAGGAATAAGTCTAGGGGGGTGAATAGACTTATTGATACTCTTTTGCACAAAGGGTGAGTTTCTCAGCCAATGGGTACAAATGACTTGGAGTCGTCTGTAGACAGGTATGCGGAAGTCAGCTGATGATGAATACAGATAACTAAACAATGGAACAGTTAAGTATGTATGTAATAGGTAAGTATGGTGCTAAAGCAGTAAAACACGCAGACAGTTCATAATGGTCTCAGAGGTGGGGTAATCCTCTACTAATCCACTTTTCTCCAAACCAGTTGAAGATGAATCTACTATAATTCTCAACCAGTGATAAATATTACAGTGATTCTACTTAGCTACAACAACTTCCAACAAGTGGAAATCCTGTCGTTGCAACTCCTTCCGACTGCCTAGAACCTCTTGGTCTTTAAATCCTTGGATGCCTATCATTCACGCACACTTCAACCAGTGAAGTACCCCGAACTCATGTTTTAAGACACGAGTGGTTGTCTTCTCCAACTAAGAGCTTCTTCAACTAAGAACTTTTGAACTCTTGCTCTTCACGATGCTATTTGTTCGCTCGATTGCTTTGATTGCTTTAATTGCTTGAGAGTTTTGTTCGCATCGTACTGCTCAATTCAAATCTTCAGGTATTTATAGATGTAGATCCTTGAGCTTCCTTCATAGCCGTTGCATTTCCTGTAACAAATACATCCCTTGGAGAAATAGACTTCTTTGTTTTTCTTTCCAAACGTTGCAAGGCTGGATTCCCTTATTTTAATCCATTTCCGACCGTTGTGAAGACTCTCAAGTTGAGGCGCCGAAACTTTAGATTATAATATGATTAAACTCTTCAGTGGTGGGTCTGAATGAATATTTAATTCATTTGCTTTCCAGGAATCTCTCCAGTCTGTCCCTTATCGCCCGCATGTGACTTTCTGTGATTATTGACTTTTCAACGCATGCTGACGTGGACTGGATTACTTGGCTGATTACTTTGACAAAACTTATCTGATCTCTTTTTTTGTCAATCTGTCTGATGTGCAGTCAACCTTCTCTGATGTCAGACTTCTCTGATGTAACTTCTCTGAGATGAAGTTCTCTGTCCTCACTGATCTTCTCTGATCTGAAGTCTTCTGACCTGATGAACTTATCTAATCTTATGGTCAAACTTCAGATGACTTGGACTCCGTCTGATCACTTGACTGCAGTTTGGTCAAACTTCTCTGATAAATATTTTGAGTAGGATTTCTCTGATAAATCTCTTTCTTCAGAACGTTGTCTGATGATAAGTCGTCTTTGGTCAACCTTCTATGATCAGTTGAGTTGACCAGGACTTCTGTGATATGAAATTATCTGAGATTTATACTTAGCCGACTTTTAAGCCTAACTTACATGGCCTATAGAAGATACTCATTTGGTTCTTCTTTACATTTTGCCAAGTATTCAACTATACTCAATTTGGCCTATAGAAGATACTCATTTGGTTCTTCTTTATATTTTGCCAAGTACTTAAAGACATACATTTGAATAAACAAACAAATACAGGGATGATATCATCAAAATCTAATAAGTATTCCTAACAGGATCCTCCTCGTTTTTCATGAAATCAAAGTCCCTAATTGCTTCGTCAAATCGAATGTACCAACTCCGATAAGCCTGCTTCAGCCTATAAATGGCTCGTTGCAGCATACACACCTTATGAATATCATCTTTAGACACAAAACCCTTCGGCTGTCCATGTAGATTTCATCCTCGAGGTATCCATTAAGGAAAGCCGTTTTGACATCCATCTGCCATATCTCATAATTGTAATGGGCAACAATGGCAAGTATCATGCGAATAGACTTGATCATAGCTATGGGCGAGAAGGTATCATGATAATCGATCCCTTCTTTTTGGGTATAACCCTTTCCCACAAGCCTGGCCTTATAGGCATCAACCTTGCCATCCCTATCAGTATTCCTCTTATAGATCCATTTACTTCCAATAGGCCTCTTGCCAATTGGTAGATCTACTAGAGTCCAGACCTGATTGGCAAGTCTATCTCAGCTTCCATAGCTTCTTGCCATTTATCGGAGTCCACATCCACTATCGCTTGGTCATAGGTAACAGGGTCGTCATCATGGCTATCAGGTATGTCGTGGAGACCCAGTTCCTCGACATGTGTATAGCCAAACCTCTAAGGTAAGTGAGACACCCTATCAGACCTTCGAAGTGGAGGTTGTGTTACAATAGGTTCGGTTCGTGATCACTGATCAGATGTCTCCTCAGAACTTTCTTTGTGCTCTTCCAAAGAGACATTTCTACCCAAGACAGCTTCCTGAATGAATTCATCCTCAAGGAAGTGCGCTTATATAGTCACAACGACCCTATGGTCTTCATGCATGTACAATAGATAACCCATCGAGTCCTCTGGGTATCCAATGAAACGTCTCTTGACGGACCTCGCTTCCAGTTTGTCCACCTTAGACTTCTTGACATAGGCTGGACATCCCCAAATCCTTATGTGATTAAGACTTGGTTTCTTACCCTTTCACATCTCATATGGAGCGATAGGAACAGATTTAGAAGGACATCTATTAAGGATATAGGCAGCGGTAAGTAAGGCGTACCCCCACAGGTAAATCGGTAAATCACTGTAATTCAACATAGAGTGGACCATGTCCAACAAAGTCCGATTTCTCCTTTCTGAAACACTATTTAACTGCGGGGTTCCTGGCGGCGTGAATTGTGAAACTATTCCATGTTTCTTAAGGAACTCATCAAACCCGGTGCTCATATACTCACCACCTCGGTCCGACCGAAGTGCTTTGATATGACATCCAGTCTGTTTTTCAACTAGAGCCTTAAATTCCTTGAATTTAGTAAAGGTTTTAGATTTATATTTCATCAACTACACAACCCCTTTCCTAATATGATCATCTGTGAATGTTATGAAATATTGATATCCGTCTTGGGCTTCTTCCAAAGCACCACGAACATCAGTATGTATTAGCCAAAGTTTCTCAGCAGCCCTTTCAAATGTCCCTGTGAAGGGGGACTTAGTCATCTTGCCTCTAAGGCAGGATTCACAAGTTGGATAGGGGTTCTTCACCCAATGTACTTAAAAGTCCATATTCCTCCATTTTGTGAACCTTGGTTTGACTAATGTGACCAAGTCTAAGGTGACACTTAAGAGCTTGATTAGTATCATGCCTGCCACATTTTCTAGTTATAGTGTTCAATGCTAATTTATTTTGTAAGTTCAGATGATATAAACTATACAACAATGTAGCTGTGCCAACCAATTTATTTCTAAAATAAATTTTACAACTACCATTGCCAATGAAGAATGAAAATTTATTCCGGTCCAAGACAGGAATGGATACAATGTTTTTATGCCCCTTGGGCAAAACAAGTACTTCATCTAACGTCAAAATAAAACCGGATTCCAAACTCAGTAGGAGTGATCTAATATCGGTTGCCTCGACACTTTGTCCTCTTATTATAGTGACCATCACTTCCCCAGCTTCAAGCTGTCTACTTCGTTCCAGATCCTGATTCATAGTACAAATATGAGAAGTTG
Source organism: Orobanche coerulescens (assembly GCA_033398695.1). Lineage (NCBI taxonomy): Eukaryota > Viridiplantae > Streptophyta > Magnoliopsida > Lamiales > Orobanchaceae > Orobanche > Orobanche coerulescens. The sequence goes on from CM065818.1 coordinate 57,150,081, forward strand.
CACCTGGATCCAGAATCCATGAAGCAGAATATACAGTAGCGAAACAATTGGTTTAAAATACAAAACGTTCCGTACCTGATGCGCCATTGACCTTGGTACATGTCCTACGCTAGTGGCCCAGCTCACCGCATTCAAGACATTTGTCTGTAGATTTGGGACTGCCTACCTTCTGAACCTTTAGGGCCTTGCCCTTTCCTTTCTGCACCCCTTTCTTTGGTTTATACTGCTCGTAGGTCTTTTTCATATTTTTCTTGGACCTCCGAGGCCCAGAAGAAATCACTAGAGCAACCTCTCTTGGATTAGACTTCATATTCGACTATGCCGTCACCAGTTTATTCATTAACCCAGCTAATGTGCATGAAATCTCATTACAGTTGAAATTTGTTACAAACTGCATGAAAGATTCAGGTAGAGATTGAAGGATGAGATCAATATGAAGGGATATATCCATATGAATGTTGATCACCTCGAGCCTCTCAATCACAAAGATCATCTTGAGGATGTGGTCTCCCACTTTCTCCCCTTCCTTCATCCTAGCACTGAATAACTGCTTCGATATCTCATATATAGCAGTCCTGCTGTGCTCCCTATAAAGTTCGGTCAAGTGTGCAAGAATCTGCCTAGCAGAAGTCAATTTCTCGTGCGCTCTCTGCAGCGCATTAGTCATTGAGCCCATCATAAAGCCACGAACCAGCACATCATCCTTGACCCATTTTCATGGGCGTCAATATCTTCCTGATTACCCCTAGTCCGGACTGGAGTCGGTGGAATGTCCGCCTCTAAGACATATCCCAGAGACTCCATGCTGAGTACAATCATCAGATTCCGCAACCAGTCAACAAAATTAGGGCCAGTTAGGAGATTCTTTTCAAGTAGTATTGCAAGTAGGTTCTTTGCCTTTTTTAGAGAGATACTATTTCGTTTCTCTGCTTTGATTTAGACAAGATTGAATTAGGGACTTGTTTTATTACGACCGAGTATAGAATTTAAGGGATTGTGTAATTCTTGTCTTGGCTCCCACTAATTTTATCGGAATTACACACTCCCATGTTATAACCCAGAAGTCATGGTTGAGATCGACTTCTTAGTGGTGATGGAGTTCTTTACAAATTTTAACAGACGCAACCTGTCAGGTTTCTTGCCTATTAATTTCTGTAAAGTGGTGCCCAACACCAACCCGTCCAACGGATGATTCAATCTTATTTTACCCCTAGTCTTCATTCCCTCAACCTATCAGGTTTCTTGGCAATCCGGACTATCTAAGATGTTGACCATCAACGTCTATCAGTTTGACTATTGAATCTCACCCGGTAACCTATCAGGTTTCTAGGGGCGAAATTTATCACCGACCTAAGGCATATAATGCACTCAAGAATTTTTCAACATCTACCAAATGTACTAACCCGATAACTCGAAAGCATAGCACACCGGCTCGGGTATAAATTTTCTACGAGTTTAATAGAGGGTAGGAAACCTCGTAACCTTTTTCAAACTTAGTCTGTTTGTATGTCGGGAGAATTTCGCGATTAATGTCACACTTCGCACATTATTTCATTTATAACCGCGTTTGTTTGTCAATCATTGAAAATGAAAAACAGGAAATAGCAACCTAGTTACTACCAATATGTAGTTCATGGACCGTTTCTGGAACCAAAAACATCATAATCTAATTACATGTCTCGAGTCTTGAATCTTCGTCCCCTCGAATGGATCTTCCTCCGGTCTTCATCATTACATATGAATTTTACATTGAAAATTGCATCATAGATACAAATATTTCTAGTAAAATAAAAAGGCTCAAAACGGTCTTTACAACCCAATCGAAAAACGATTAAAAAAACTAAGTCCATGAACTACATCCCCATCACATAAATATGTCAAACTTACAACAAGTAACGGCAATGGTGTTAATTAATTCAACAATAATCGACAATTTAATTTTCGTCCGTAGTAAACCCTTAAAATATTTTCTATGAATTTTCCCTTCATCAAAAATTCCAAATTTAATGATTTAATACTGGGAAAATAAATTATCGAAAATATACTAAAAAACGAGACCCAGTGCCCGATAGCCTGGAAGCTGCAAAGCAGCACTAGGCACCTTGTATATGCTGTATGATACAACTTGGCCGCTGCATGCAGCAGCTTCGGCAGGCCGACAAGGTTTCTGACGATGTATGCTACTGGCCGCCGTATGCAAAGACCGCCCGGCAACATACAGGACACTCTCGACATTCCACATAACACTCTCGTCATCCTACAGGAACCCACTCGGCATCCTACTGGACCCGCTCGGCATCCTACAGGACCCTCTCGGCATCCTACATGACCCGTTCGGCATCCTACAGGAACCCGCTCGGCATCCTACAGGACCCTTTCGGCATCCTACAGGACGTGCTCGGCATCCTACAGGATGTGGTCGGCAGCCTATAGGACGTGCTCGGCATCCTACAGGACGTGCTCGGCAGCCTACAGGATGTGCTCGGCATCCTACAGGACGTGCTCGGCAGCCTACAGGATGTGCTCGTTTTTGGGCAGATTTCTAAAATCCTGTTATTCCTGATCTACATATTATCAATATAAATTATATTTCCAAGAAAACCCTGATTTATATCATAATATAAAATCACGGAAAAATGCTACTACGACAAACAAAAAAATATCTACGATTATCAAATGATTCTAAATCACAAAGCAAGCATTCCAAATGCTAACTAATCATATATATGGTCGCAAGACCTCGCTCCGATACCACTGTTGGTATTCCAGATACTAAAACGAGTACGCATTGGAAAATAAAAGAATCCCAGACAAGATCGATCAAGTCACGTATATATGAAAAAAAAGACGAAGACAAAAAGATCAAGGTCCCATATCTTTGAAGCCTTTGATAATATCTTCGTAATTTGACGATGATCCCGATCCCGATCACGAGCATGAAATCCCTTCGTCCCAAACACCGAAAGCTCGATCTCTTTACTTCACACGCGTCGGAAGCTGCTCGGAAAAATCAACGAGACTCTGATCTCCAAGAACACAGCTAGGGAAACTCGTAAGAATTTTCTCTCCATTTTTCTCACTATTCTCACACCTCTAAGATGAATAAAATGAAGTCAGGAAAGAGTTTTCTCTCTCTCTCTCTCTCTCTCTCTCTCTCAAGTTCTCTGCCGTATCACTCAAGTGAAAGTCTTCACTAATGGTTGTCATGATGATTTGATATATAATGAGTATAAAGGAATCCCACCACATGTGATCATTTGGCACCACTAGTGGAATGAATCATGGTGGGACCTCACATCATTAAACAAAACCAAGACAAGTCAAGAGAGAGGGGGGGTGGGGCGGCCCTAAGGAAATTTTCAAGGAATATGCCGATTCACTCGGCTCGTATACTGGACGTTCATCAAACGAATCTGTTAAATATACTCCGTTGTATTTCCAATGTATTTATATCAATTAATTGATCCAATTAATTAATTATATCTAATACAAATATATTTCTCTAAGAAATATTATTTATGAATTAAATTAATTACCTAGTAACTTAATTTCAATTCATAAGACCGCTATTTGATTTATCCAATAAATCATAATTAGATCTCCAATATCTAATATTAATAGAGAGATGATAAATTCACATTTATCTGTCAACGTCCCTGATGCGCGACTCTGTAGGTCCGTCTGAGCCTGCATTGGGAGGAACCAATGAGCGCGGGCAGCACTAAGCTAGTCTAGCGGGTCGCACTGTAAACCCCGACTGGGAACGAATGAAGGGATCATTCCAGAACCATTATGTCGTGAATACCATATACGTATAGACCCTTTACCAGATGTCCCGGTCAAGTCTTCGGGTCACGGTAAAGTCAAACCCTACTGTTGACTAGACACTAATCATGTGTTAATGCAAATAAAGACCGACTGATTACTAGTGTATCCAATATGACTAGATCAGAATGCTTTGGCCAAAGACTTATGATCTTATTTGGCATTAACCGTATAGGACATTCGCCTGCTCACTAACAGGAGATAGAATCATTTCTTGGCGTACAGTAAAGACTGCTACCTGCCCGTATAGTCCGCACTTCGAGGTTGACCCAGTGATTAAGCAAATGGGTCTAACTAAACTAATGACAAACTTGTTGGGTTTTTATCGAACTAAGAAGATTTATGATCTCATCATATATCAAAATAGAGCAGCGGAAGTATAATATAATATTTAAAAACCCTCCGAGGATCCAAGTATATTATCAAAGTACGAAGAACAAGATTGTTATCTCTTGTAGCATGTTTTTGATCAAGCGTTCTAGAGACGTTGCAAGAAGCAAGCGTCCTCTACGGTATCCACACAACGAACAAGTCCCGAGCTTCTAATGGATTGCTTGCTCCGATTCAACAAAGATTTCACTTAAATCAATATGAATATAGGTATGTTCTTGATAATGGTAAGAACAAGAACACCAAGAATATTATTCAAATGTTCTTGAACTTTGATCCAAAATAACAACTATGAATCTTATTCAATATGTTATTAAAGATCAAACTCACAAAATTAGATGAAGATTAGAAGAGTATTCTAAATACTTTCTTGGTCAAAGAATCAACCTTCAAAGATATGAAGATATATTCTTGATCCTTTTGATTATTCAACTTTTGAATATATCTTCAAGACTTTTAAAGAGAGAAATATCAAATCAGATTTTTGATTTTCTCTCCACAAATATGTCTTAACTTATGATTAAGTCTTTTTATGAGGGCTATCACAAGACACTCTTATATAGTCCTCAACATGGTTAAGGGTTCACCAACCCTTTCACCAACTTTTAATCAATCAGAACAACATAGCTGCTCTGCTCGTTTAAATGTGTGACCCTGTAGGTTCTAATTAATACGGCAATTAGTATAAAACAATTTTTACGACTCATAAATCATAAGCGGCCTCTATCTAGACATTATGACTACCCTCGTTAAAAGAATTAATTCGACGGCACGAAGGAAATCTCGTTACTATATAATATTTAATCCTCTCATTGCGTGATATCCTAATTAAGCATAAGGCATGGATAAGTCGACCTTATATAGCTTAATTAATATTCTTGATCTCAAGTTACAATTGTCCAATTCAAATAATTATCAATAACTCTTTATCGATCAATTTGAGCATGGCCATGCATTTAAACAATTTAACTTATCAAGGGCCCGTAGATATCTTCTCCGTTTTATAGGAGGGACAAGTCCCCTCTGGACAAACTACTTCCCTCTGCATAAATCGTACCGCATCCAATCACAAACTGTATGGTCCCTTGTTACAGAAGACGTTGGTATTGTGTTAAAATACGATACTCTTTATATAGGAAACTGTAGTGTCTTTAGGTAATAAGGACTTAAATAATTTATAACAATCAGAGGAATTATAATGACTTAATCCATATATAATTCTCTTTGTTAGGTCATATCCAATACGATGTCTCTATATATATCTATGACGTGATAATCTCATGTTCATGACCAGTAAAACATAGTCATCGTATCATCATCATACTAGTAATCATATTACTAGGGATATCTAGAATAAATATTCTTTAATGCTTTAACGAGCTTTACTATCAAGTCACATACTTGATGATCGTAAGTAGAATATTAATTCAATAATATTATTAATATTATATAATAATAAATGTCTCTACATTATTATTAAACAGTAGACTTAGAGCATTATACTAACAATCTCCCACTTTCTCTCAGTCTTACACAAACATAAACTGAATACCCATAGCCTTTATATGACCATCATTCTTCGCTTGAGAAAGCGGCTTGGTTAAAGGATCCACTATTTTATTATCCGTGTGAACTTTGCATATCCTCACATCGCCACGAGTGACAATCTCTCGAATGAGGTGAAACTTTCTAAGTACGTGTTTTGATGCTTGTTGTGATCTTAGTTCTTTAGCTTGTGCAATAGCTCCATTGTTATTACAGTGCAAATTTACTGGATCAATAATGCTAGGAACCACATCCAGTTCACCAATGAACTTCCTCATCCAAAAAGCTTATTTAGTTGCTTCTGAAGCGGCTATGTACTCAGCTTCTGTTATAGAATCGGCTGTGGTTGGTTGTTTGAAACTCTTCCAGCTAACAGCACCACCATTCAAGCAAAATATATATCCCGACTGCGATTTTGAATCATCTTGTTATGTCTCAAAACTGACATCGACATAGCCATTAAGGACCAAATCACTATCTTGACCACCATATATCAAGAACATATTTTTAGTCCTTCTCACGTACTTAAGTATGCTTTTGACTACGGTCCAGTGAGCCTCACCAGGGTCGGACTGTTATCTGCTGGTTGCACTGAATGAAAATGATACATCCGGTCTAGTACATATCATGGCATACATGATAGATCCTATGGCCGAAGCATAAGGTATCAAGCTCATTCTATCTCTCTCTTCCTTCGAACAAGGACTTTGAGTTATATTGAGCTTTATGCCATGTGACATAGGTAAGAACCCTTTCTTACTATTAAGCATACTGAACCGTTTCGGTACCTTGTTAATATATGTACTTTGACTTAGGGCAAGAATCCTTTTAGATATATCTCTATAAATTCTTATACCCAGTATATAGGCAGCTTCCCCTAAGTCCTTCATTGTAAAACATTTACTTAGCCAAAGCTTAACACTTTGCAAAGTAGGGATGCCATTTCCAACGAGTAGGATATCATCCACATAGAGTACTAGAAAAACAATTGCGCTCCCACTAATCTTCTTGTATACAAAAGGTTCGTCTTGATTTCTAATGAAACCAAACTCTTTGATTTTTTCATCAAAACGAAGATTCCAACTCCGAGATGCCTGCTTCAAACCATAAATGGCTTTTAGAAGCTTACATACTTTATTAGGATTATTAGGATCGACAAAACCTTCGGGCTATATCATATACACATCCTCATCTAACTTCCCATTAAGAAAAGTGGTTTTGACATCCATTTTCCATATCACATAGTCATAATATGCTGCTATGGCAAGTATAATTTTAATTTATTTAATCATTACGACTGGCTAAAAGGTTTCATCATAGTCATTACCATGAGACTGTCTATATCCTTTCGCCACGAGTCGTGATTTGTATGTTTGTACAATGTCATCCATGTCCTTTTTCTTTGTAAAGATCCATTTACAACCAATTGGTTTGGAACCTTCAGGAATATCAATCAAAGTCCATACTTGATTATCATACATGTATTGCATTTCGGATTTCATCCCTTCAAGCCAACTTTCGCATTCAATGCTAGTAGTTGCTTCATTGTAGGTTGTGGGCTCATCTAGATCCATGAGTTCCACATTTTGTCATCTGTGATGGGAAATCCATATCTCTCAGGTTCATGATGATAACGTACCGACCTACGTGGAGATGGTATAGAAGAAGTGGTCTCAACATTTCTTTGTGAGTTTAAATCAGTTTTATCTAAAGGTTCAGTATCTATTTGTGGCTCTCTCATCTCATGAAGAGTTATTTTGCTCCCACTATTATTCTTGGAAATAAATTGCTTCTCAATGAATACTCCAGATCGAGCCACAAACACTTTGTTCTCTAATGGGATGTAAAAGTAATATCCTTTAGTTTCCTTAGGATATCCCACAAATAGACATTTATCCGATTTGGGTGATAATTTATCAGTGATAAGTCGCTTCACATAAGCTTCGCAACCCCAAATCTTAAGGAAAGACAAACTAGGTTGTTTCCATATCTCATATGGTGTGCTTTGAACTGATTTAGATGGTGCTTGATTTAAAATGAACGCAGTAGTCTCTAAGCCGTAACCCCAAAAAGAAATTGGAAGATCAGCTTGACCCATCATCGATCTAACCATGTCTAACAAGGTTCGATTTCTCCGTTCCGACACACCATTCCATTGAGGTGTTCCAGGTGGAGTTAGTTGTGAAACAATTCCACAACTTTTGAGATGATCGTCAAATTCATGGCTCAAATATTCACCACCACGATCTGATCGTAGTGCTTTAATAGTTTTGTCTAACTAATTTTGTACTTCATTTTGAAATTGCTTGAATTTCGTAAATGACTCAGACTTATGACTCATTAAGTAGATATATCCGAATCTGCTTAAGTCATTCGTGAACGTTATAAAGTATTGGAAACCTCCTCTAGCATTTGTATTCATTGGTCCACATACATCAGTATGTATTAAGCCCAATAAATCTGCAGCTCTCTCAGTATGGGCCGTGAAAGGAGCTTTGGTCATTTTGCCTAATAAGCAAGATTCACACGTATCATATGATTCTAAATCAAATGTGTCCAAGATTCCATCATTATGGAGTTTGGTTATACGTTTCTCGTTTATATGGCCCAAACGACAATGCCAGAAATATGTTTGGTTTAAATCATTTGATTTAAGTCTTTTGACATTCAAGTTATAGACGGATTTGGAACTTTCAAGATTTATGGGATATAATCTCCCACACATCAAGGCATCTCCATAAAAAATACCTTTATTAAATATAGACATTACACTATTCTTAATAATAAAGTCATATCCTTCCAAATCAAGGCAAGTAACTGATACAATATTTCTACCCATAGCAGGAACGCAATGACAATTATTAAGTTTCAATACAATTCCACTAGGTAGCTTTATATCATAAGTCCCTACGGGAATAGCAGCAACTCTTGCTTTATTTCCAACACGTAGGTCCATTTCACCTTTTGCCAGTTGTCTACTCTTTCTCAGCCCCCGAGCATTCACACAAATATGAGATTCACTACCGGTATCAAATACCCATGATGAAGAAGTAGATAAATTGACTTCTATAACAAGAATACCTGAAGCAGCAGTCTCACCGCTCTTCCGTTTCCTCATTTCTTCCAGGTAGACCTTTCAGTTCCTTTTCCAATGACCAGTTTCATTGCAGTGGTAGCAAGTCCCCTCTTTTGATTGTTTTGATGACTTCTTGAAAGTTTTAGGTTTGGGTTTAGGCAATATTTGCATTTTACCCTTATCTTTATCTTTTGGGGCCATCTTATTCCATTTCTTTTTATTCCATTTCTTTTGAACCATTAAAACATTAGGAACAACTTTCTTAATATTTGTCTCAGTTTGTTTTAGCATCCCATGCAACTCAGTAACAGTCTTCTCCCTATTGTGCATGTTGAAGTTTACTACAAACTGATCGTACTCTGAAGGCAGTGATGCTAAGATCATATCTGTAGCGAGTTCCTGACTGATAGGAGCTCCTAGCCTTTCAAGATGCTTAATGTAGCCATTCATATTAAGGACATGAGCACTCACAGAAGTACCTGAAGACATTTTACAACCATTCAATGGCTTCGTAGTGTCAAACCTTTCCTGATGGGCTTGCTCTTGGAACATTTCCTTAAGCTGACCCATCATTTCATAAGCTTCCATGTTCTCGAACTGTATCTGCAGCTCCGAGTTCATGGTTGCTAGCATAAGGCATGTCACATCCAAAGAATCATTCATATGCTTACTATAAGCATCTTTTTGAGATTTGGTGGCGGTTGATTCCAGTTCATCAAGAATTGGGTTTTCCAGAATGTACTGCTTCTTTTCAGCTTTGAGAACGATTCTCAAGTTCCTTGACCAATCAAGGTAATTAGTGCCAGAAAGTTTTTCTTTGTCAAGAATTGATCGCAGTGAGTTTATATTGATTGTCGCCATTGATTATACAATATTAATATGCAAAGTTATTCGTGAGATATATTGATTTTAAAATCTAACGATCAAGTAAATGCAAGCACAGCTTTGGCATGCCCCTTGCAAATAAAAAAGTTTAGTTTTTATCAATAGAGGTGACATCTTATGTCAACATGTTAGTCTCAAATATTATGTATCACATACACATATGAATTATAATCTAATGATCAAATAACCACAGACACAGCTTTTTCATATCCCCTGTAATTAAAAGATGCTTTAGATTATCATTTGGGATGACATCTTATGTCGTTTTAATCGTATTAATCCCAAATAAGCCATAGGTCCAAAATGTTTTGTATAACCTATATAAGTCTTAACCATTTAAAACATATGTATAATCTAGTTTATTCATTTTGCCTCCTTAAGATAAAATCCATACACCCCGCTTTGACAGACCCGTATTAGAAATGATCGAAAGTTTGACGAGTGTTTTGAAATGGTTGGCTTTTGAGACTTATGTTGTTTATAAATTGATTTAATAAAACTATTTTATCAAAATTGATTATCTCAAATTTATTACCATGTATCTCGTACATGTAAATAACGATTATTAAGCAAATAAAATAAATATGATGCATCTCATACAATCATATGCTAATTTAAATATGATGCATCTCATACAATCACATGTAATGTAAATATGATGCATCTCATACATTCACATGAACAATTAGGTGTGGTGTGGTATAGCTATAGAACCTATTATGATATTCGTTAATATCAATAGGTCGGTTGGTGTAATCTTCGATAATGCCTTTCTTCGTGAATTCCTTGTAAGTATCTCATCTCCTTCGTCTTCCTCTTATAGCTAGAACTATTCTAAACTATATATTTATATTTTGTAATAGAAACCTCGAGTTACATTCGAGGGAAATAAGATGAGAATATAAATTACAACAAGATAATAAGAAGGCACGACATACAAGTCGTATTATGAATATTACAGCCATAATAGATTCATCAATCTAATTGATCTAGTAAGGTTGTACCAACCACGATGCATAAACTATTTAAGCATTCACAAGCACATATAATACATAAGATGTACTAAATATCGACTATCGATAAGTTATATAATATATAAAATATGCCAAATGTCGACAATCGATAAGATATAAAATTCCGAGGGCCAAAACAGGTCCGAAAGTGGCCTGGACCGCTACTCGGCACTGATCGGCAGGCCCCGGCCGGTACCGCTCGGCATCGCTCGGCAGGTACCGCTCGGCAGACTATGGTCCCCCTGCCAAGACCGCGCGGCAGGGACCTACTCCAGGTATAATTTTTTTTTATTTTTTTTAGTATACATCTTATGTATACTACATGTATACATCTTATGTATATCATATCTAATACCTTTTGAGCAATATAAATGAAAAAATCAAATAGATCAAATCTATATTTATACAACCTCGGAATGAAAATATAATTATGTTCATATGAAAATTTTACAGAAGCATAATCTTTACATAAATAATTTTATGTTCATATTCACCTCTTAAAATTCATAATCCTAACATAAAATTATATGTAGATCAAATCATATGTTCTTTGATTCTTGGATTATTAGTAGAACTAAATCATCACATGAATCTCCATATATCAAATAACCATATATCTCAAGATCAAACATATAAATCAATATATATATATATATCACCATATACATATTAAGATAGGCAACATATATATATATATATATATATATATATATATATATATATAGAGAGAGAGAGAGAGAGAGAGAGAGAGAGTCGGGTTCAGACGAGAATGCTAACTATTTAAGAGAATACGAGAATGGTCGCCCATGTATAAAATCATATATGATTTTACACTGACGGAAAAAATCATATATGATTTTATACTGACCAAAAAAATCAAATATATACGTATAAAATCATATATGATTTTATACCGATGTACACACTCACGTAATCATATATGATTTTGTATGTGAATCATATAGTATTTTGTATATGAGTGACCATTCTCGTATTCTCTTAAATAGTTAGCATTCTCGTTTGAACCTGACTCTCTATATATCTCATATGTATATATATATATATATAGAAACACAAATCTATTACAATTATATATATCTCCATATATATAATATACATAGATAAAATTTATATATCATATATATAAACATCATACATCAGATATATGAACATCATATATCAACATATATGAAAATCGAAACAATAAAAATATACTGGTCGCTCCGATACCACTGTTAGGTTTTTATCTAACTAATAAGATTTATGATCTCATCATATATCGAAATAGAGCAGCGGAATTATAATATAATATGTAAAAACCCTCCGAGGATCCAAGTATATTATCAAAGTACAAAGAACAAGATTGTTACCTCTTGTAGCGTGTTTTCGATCGAGCCTTCTAGAGACGTTGCAAGAAGCGAGCGTCCTCTACGGTATCCACACAACAAACAAGTCCCGAGCGTCTAACGGATTGCTAGCTCCGATTCAACAAATATTTCACTTAAATCAATTTGAATATAGGTATGTTCTTGATAATGGTAAGAACAAGAACACCAAGAATATTATTCAATTGTTCTTGAACTTTGATCTAAAATAACAACTATGAATCTTATTCAATTTGTTATTAAAGATAAAACTCACAAGATTAGATGAAGATTAGAAGAGTATTCTAAATACTTTCTTGATCAAGGAATCAACCTTCAAAGATATGAAGATATATTCTTGATCCTTTTGATTATTCAACTTTTGAATATATCTTTAAGACTTTTGAGAGAGAGAAATATCAAAATAAGATTTTTGATTCTCTCTCCACAAATATGTCTTCACTTGTGATTAAGTATTTTTATGAGGGCTATCACAAGATACTCTTATATAGTCCTCAACATGGTTAAGGGTTCACCAACCCTTTCACTAACTGTTAATCAACCGGAACAAAATAGCTGCTCTGCTCGTTTAAGTGTGTGACCCTGTAGGTTCTAATTAATACGGCAATGAGTATAAAACAATTTTTATGACTCATAAATCATAAGCGGCCTCTAGCTAGACATTATGACTACCCGCATTGAAAGAATTAATTCGACGGCACGAACTAAATCTCATTACTGTATAATATTTAATCCTCTCGTCGCGTGATATCCTAATTAAGCATAAGGCATGGATTAGTCGACCTTATATTGCTTAATTAATATTCTTGATCTCAAGTTACAATTGTCCAATTCAAATATTTATCAATAACTCTTTGTTGATGAATTTGAGCATGGCCATGCATTTAAACAATTTAACTTATCAAGGGCCCGTAGATATCTTCTCCGTTTTATAGGAGGGACAAGTCCCATCTGGACAAACTACTTCCCTCTGCATAAATCGTACCATATCGAATCACAAACTGTATGGCCCCTTGGTACAGAAGACGTTGGTATTGTGTTAAAATACGATACTCATTATGTAGGAAACTGTAGTGTCTTTAGGTAATAAGAACTTAAATAATATATAACAATCAGAGGAATTATAATAACTTAATCCATATATGATTCTCTTTGTTAAGTCATATCCAATACGATGTCTCTACATGTATCTATGACGTGATATAACATCTCATGTTCATGACCAGTAAAACATAGTCATCATATCATCATCATACTAGTAATCATATTACTAGGGATATCTAGAATAAATATTCTTTAATGCTTTACGAGCTTTACTATCAAGTCACACACTTGATGATTGTAAGTAGAATATTAATTCAATAATATAATTAATATTATATAATAATAAATGTCTATACATTATTATTAAACAGTATACTTAGAGCATTATACTAACAAAACTAAACGACACAGGCACATCTCTTACTGAACCCTCAAGTCAAAGGTCCACGTATACTATCACAACCTTTCGATTTGTCATCGACTCTCCAAGAGTGAATACCGTGTGACTGAATCAAGTATGAGTCGTGTTCGAGTACACTGGTCCCACCGATATACTTATAACTATGCTATCAAGACATGCACACGTCCTAGCATCAGTTATACAAGTCTTACTGAAAACTTAATGCCCAATTAAGTTTATTGACTTGCGAACTGTTTACGTAAATAAGCTTTAAACACTTCTAGTGCATTTTCTTTTATCTAATAATGAGAGTGGAATATTGACTCTTATTTACATGGACTTCACTTCAATATTTACCAAATCAAGAATGCATTTGAAATACAATAAACAATGAATGAACCATATTGCCTTTTATTGATAATGTCACAATTATAAGTACAATGCCCCTTCTCTCTCATCCCCTGAGTGGCATTCTAGGGTATATTACTAACAGAAGAAACATCCTAGTCCATGGTTAGATACATCTGTGTAAATCACGAATCCTACCGTTCCCTATGGTAATACTAATATCGGAGCAGTAGTCAGTCTCCTTTTTAATTCATCGAAGCTCTCCTGGCAATCTGTTGTCCAGACAAACTTGGTACTCTTCCTTACTAGATTCATCAACGGCCTAGCGATACAAGAAAAAGCCTCAATGAACCGTCGATAATATCCTACCAATCCCAGAAAACTCCTCACTTCTTTAATGTTTATTGGTGGTTCCCAACACATCACTCTCTCGATCTTCTGGGGGTCTACCTTGACGCCTTATGCTGAAATTACATGTCCCAGAAAGGTCACCTCCGACATCCAAAACTCGCATTTAGAAAGTTTAGCATAAAGTTGGTGTTGCCTCAAAACACTTAACACATGCCTCAGGTGTTCCTCATGCTCCAGTCGGCTCCGGGAATAGATTAAAATATCATCAATAAAAACCACCACATACTTATCGAGAAAATCTGTTAGAACCTTGTTCATTAACTCCATAAAAATGGCTGGGGCATTAGTCAAGCCGAACGACACTACCATGTACTCATAGTGTCCATATCTTAATCAAAATGCGGTCTTGAGAATATCCTCCTCTCGAATCCTCAATTGGTGATATTGTAATATCCGCATTTTTCTTTTCCCAGTATTTTCATTTTTGGTATATTTTTCGTTTTTAGCGACTCGCTTGTAACCGTATTGGTATTTCGAGAATACTTAATACTGAACTTTTTGTCATCCGAGCTTGTTTCGGACTTGTTTTTCTCAATTCCGTGTTTATTGGCTTTTCCATCACTTTTGGGTTCGATGCTCGTATTCGTTGTTCGGAACCGCCGTTTCGGGGTTGCCGTAAGTCCGTCTTATGTTATTATGTGGATTTGTGAACTTACGTTTGGTGTTTCGGCCGCGTATCATGTATTTTAGAGTTGGTTACGTTCTGGGTGCTTTCAGAATCGTGTCAGGCTCGATGTTGGCCTTCGATCCTTGCACACGAGCAGGCCACACGAACTCTTGATCATGCGTGGCGCTCGTGCGCGTCCGGTGATCGGCAGTGGACTCCAGGGATGCACGAGCGGGTTCTCGTGCGCGTTGCTCGTGCGTGTTGGACAGAAGCTGGGTAGTGGCTTAGCGCACGACCAAGTACCCAAGCAATTGGTCGTGCATGTTGCTCGTGTGCAACCGATGTTCGGCAGTAACTCCTAAGGATGCACGAGCAGGACACCCGAGCGGCTGCTCGTGCGTGGTAACAGTAGTCGTCCAGTGGTCTAGCGCACGATCGGATGCACAAGCGAGTGGTCATGCGTGATTGGTCGTGTGTCCCTCATGTATTTAAATGGTTAGTCGTGCTTTTCAGCCTCATTTTTGTAATATCCGCATTTTTACTTTTTCCTGATATTCTCATTTTTGGTGTATTTTCGTTTTTAGAAACTCGTTTGTAACCGTATTGACATTTCGAGAATATTTAATATTGAACTTCTTCTCGTTCGAGCTCGTTTCGAACTCGTTTTACCCGATTCAATGTTTTATGTCATTTTCGTCGCTATTTCGTGTATTCTCGTAAATCGTCATTCGGAACCGCCGTTTCGGGGTTGCCGAAGATCCATCTCATGTTATTATGCGTGTTGTGAGCTTTTGTTTGGTGTTTCGATCGTGTATCATACATTTCAGATGTTTTGGGCTATTTTGTAATTTCCCAAAGTCTTGGGATAATTAAGTTTGTTGTTTTTTTCCGAACCTTTGGGTAGTCGGGAATATGTTTTCCTTCAACACTTAGGTTCGTCGCCTCGAATCCTTTACGTTTGTACCCTCGTGTTTTGTTCACAGTTGCATTTCGATTTTTCGGTTCTTTCCTTGCCTGTTGGTAGCGGCCTGTCAGCCTCAGGAAGGGACATTACGTACATTAACCATATGCTGTTACGTACGTAATGGTATGTAGGAAATAGGACAGGAGGTCCTGCCCATTGCATTACGTATGACATATTGGAGGGCTTACGTACGTTAACAAGCTAGCGTACGTTAGCTACCTGTGGCTAATGTACGTAACTCAGTCTGGGTTTATATACCCAGGAGTTGACCGATTTCAGTCATTTTTCACTTCTCCTCCTCTCCCCTCCGACTCCAAGGCGATTTCTTGGCAATTTCGGGCGATTTGAAGCTTTGTAACTCCGATCCATCATCTTCCTCGAGTTTTTGGAGTGTATTATCAACATCTATTCGTGTTCTTCGTCTTTAATCCGAGGTAAACTCCTAGAACCTTGTTTTTGGAAAACTTGGGGTTTCGAGTTTTTCGTCCGATCCGTTCTGTATGGTTGATTAATTCATGATGAATATGACTAATCTTGTTGATATTCTTGGTATTCCTACGGATTCATGGTATATTTCGTAGTTGTTGCATTTTCGAGAGGGTTTGGTTGTGGTCCGCCCTCGTTGTTATTTTTATACGAATATACATGAATCGTAGGCGGGTTTTCGGGAGTATTTCAATTCCGTATTTCTTTAGAAATGGTTGTGATTGTATTCTTCAAATCGTTAGGTTCGTGATTATCGGTTCTTAGCGTTCGTCGGTGATTTTCCTTTCCGTTCGTTGCGTAGTGTATTACTCAGGGCAAGTATTTTTGGAAACCTATATGCTTAACATGAAATGGTGATGTATATTGTGTGTGCTTTGCTCACCTCGGGAGGGTCCGACGGGGCCTCGAGGGAATTCAATGGTATAGCCCTAGATTCATGAGTTTGTTTCGCTAGCCAGCTCGGGAGGGTCCTTAGAGGCCTCGAGCGGGATCAATGGCATAGCCCTGTCCCCAAGGTGATGTGCGTGCGTGATTTGTTTTATGATATGTCCAGCTCGGGAGGGTCCTTAGAGGCCTCGAGCGGGATCAATGGTATAGCCCTGTTCCCAAGGCAAATTGATTGACTGTTTGTTTCCGGAAAAGACATGTCTAGTTTTGGTTTTGAAATGAATTTGATGCATTGTACTATGAAATGTGTAAGCGATTGGTTTGCCTTGATTACTTATACTAGCGTAATTGCTAACCCCTTTGGGGACCCGTTTTGGGGAAATTCTTGTTTTGGATTTTAGGATATGTTCAACCAGACGAGTGGGCACTGGGACAGTACGAGGATGCTGGACAGGGTGACATGTGCATTTGAGTTCTTTTACTGCCGTTGTTTCTTTCGTCATGGTTGTTGTTTACTTTTAAATCTATAGATTGTACTCGCGAGTACTTAGGCTTTTTTCTTCGAATTGTGATTGTTATTCGTTGAAGCTACTATATTTGTTAGTTGATGTTTATTACGCTGGTTGCTCCGTGCGTGTTGTTATTTATTGTATTGTTAATGTATGTTTCCTCGCTAACCGAGACGGTTAGTCGAGTGGTGTTTTCTTGTTTTTATACTGGTGGGTCCCACGTAGGGATCCACGGTGCTGTAATATACTTCGGATATCTCGGGGTGTTATAGAAATGGTATCAATAACACCCCAAACTAGGCGGATATTACAGTGCCGTGGACCCCCGACTGGGACCCACCAGGCGAATGAAATTTAATGACTTAAATAATATAATACATAATACACGCCCAAGATAATACATAATACATGTATATTTTATATGAAGATAAAATATACAACACTGAATAAAATGAGTATTCAAACGGAAGTCTGCAGCGGAAATAAAATGAAGAAACACGAATGACTGAAAAGGACTGGGCCCCCCTACTAGTATCAGTGGGACTCCTCGCCGTCAACATTCTCTTCCCGTGCCTTAGCCTTGCCATGACCTGAAAACAACATCCCCCAACGGGGTCAGTTACACAGAACAACAATCCTCAAGAGTTGAACAAAATACAACAATCACATGAATGAATTAATGAATTAAGTTGAATGATGAGCATCAATGTACGCCCGAATGAACTGAGTAAGAGCACAAATAGACGAGTGTCCGGAGTCCCGCATATACACCCACTATTGGCCTAATTAGTCTCACGGTTCAATGTGTCCGGAGTCCCGCGTATACACATTACCATGCGCACAGTCCAATGTGTCCGGAGTCCCGCATATACACATGACCATAGTGTGCCCGAATAAAATTTCACACATGCGCCAATTGGCCATGCAATATAATTTTGGAAGATCACCAGAACAAAAATGACCAAGGTGAGGAGTAATGACTAGAATCCAATAAGGATCAAGAACGACTCACCGAGATGAAATAATGATACAACGAGTGATAGCTTCAATGAAATGATTTTGGAACCGTCGTTCCTCGTGAGTTACATGATGAGTTGATAAATACAAGTCTCGATATGAACAATATATTATGAGTGAATTACATGTATGAATGAACAACAACGTAAGGAATGAATATCCTTTTAACCGAGTAAGAATTTACTTACACAATACCAGTGTTGAAATGTCCTTCCTCGAACAACATCCTAAAAAGAGATGTCAGTCGCTCGAACAACCTTGAATGACACAATTACCAATAATCCGCTCAATAAATGTATCAAACACGATTATAACCAACTCAAACGCCGATACAACACTATACAAACTCATTGAGGCATTCTAACGAATACTTAGCAATCATACATCCTTTAATAATATTCAATCCCGAATATATCGAAACCAAACTTCAAAATGACTATTTCAAACCACAAAACACCTTCAATGATATCAATAATCCCATAGGAATCCACAACTCGAGTTAACGACAACATCTAATCGAAAACCCCCAAAAATATCAAATTCAACCAAAAGTGTTCTTGAATTAACCCCAATATTCATGAAATCCGAAATATATGCCAATAAATCCGTAGGAATACATTCATCCAAGGTAGATAATTCATATCTAACATATTCCAACAACAATCCAAGCTTACACGAAGAAATCGGAAGGAAAATACCCAAAATCCGAAATTCTAGATCCAAGAAATTATTACCTTGATTTGATGTGATGGAGATGATGAAATGATGATTAATCAGAATGATAAGCTTGATGATGATGATAGGTGAGTTCAACTCGAAAAGATCTCTCCGAATCGCCCAAAATTGCCCGGAATCGCCGAAGGAGTGAAGAAGGAATGACAAATGACGAATCCGGACTGCACTGTCCAATATATACTGTTCTAGTTTAGCGCATGCTAAACCCTCATATTTAGCGTGCGCTAGCGGGTTAACCGGACAGTACAGTGCCTATTGACTACCTTAATAGCGTGCGTTAACCCCACAATGTTAGCGTGCGTTAACATAATATCTGATGCCCAGTAACTGAAGTCCAGAACCCTATGTCCTCTGACCTGCTCGCGATAGCGCGCACTACACCCAAAAATTCATGCGTTCGCTACTACATCATTAGCGTACGCTAATATCTATTCATAGCGTACGCTATATATTTTTCCAAATCAATCCAGTACCCACTGGACTCTGCCTGATCGACCTTAGCGCGCGCTATATTGCTAGAATAGTGTTCGCTATCCGAACTCACTAGCGCGCGCTACTTACCATTCGTAGCGTGCACTACTACAACTCAACTGCAGTCCAGTACCTTCTGGACTATCTGCCTGAACCACGCTAGCATGCGCTAATAGTGAGAGGTAGCGTGCGCTACCTGTAATCAATTGGTGCGCGCTAAAGAGAGTATGTAGCGTATGCTACTCTTCTCACACAGCCCAATATGACGAAGACAATGATGATTACCACGGCTCGATCCTCCAACCAGGTAGAAAGACGAATAATAACTGATATACAATACAAATACTCTGATCCGTGAAATACAATGAATGAATATGAACAATGAATGATCATTAATGAGTGAATAATTACTGAGTGACAATTACTGAATGATAAATACTGAATGATAATGACCGAATTACAACCGGGTATTACATAAACCCCCCTTAAAAGAGTTTCATCCCCGAATCTAAGGGTCAAACAACTCGAGGTAACTCTCCCGCATACTATCCTCGGTTTCCCAAGTAGCCTCTTCGACTCCGTGTCTAGACCACTGAATTTTAACCAAAGGAATTGTCTTGTTCCTCAACTGTTTGATTCGCCGCTCTAAGACTCGTATAGGACACTCCTGATATGAATGATCATCAGCGATCTCGATTTCGTCGAACTGAAGTATGTGACTCGGGTCGGCAACATACTTTCGTAACTGAGAGACGTGAAACACATTATGAATTCGGCTCAACTTCGAAGGTAAAGCCAATCGATAAGCTAGTTCGCCTACTCGATCCAAAATCTCAAACGGTCCAATGAATCTTGGACTCAACTTCCATCGTTTCCCGAAATGGAAGATACCTCGACTCGGGGATACCTTGACCAAAGCGTGGTCACCTGGCTCGAACTCTAATGGTCGACGACGATTATCTGCGTATGATTTCTGTCGACTCTGAGCGGTCAACAAACGACTCCTGATCAAAGATACCTTCTCACGGGCGGCAATAAGCATATCGGGCTCGGTGCCGATTGATTCTGATAAGTCATCCCAACACAAAGGAGATCGACAACGACGACCGTACAAGGCCTCGTAAGGTGCCATCTTAATCGAGGCATGCCAACTATTATTGTACGTGAACTCAATCAACGGTAGTTGGGCTTCCATTCATCTTTCCAATCGAGGACGCATGCCCTCAACATGTCCTCCAGTGTCTGAATAGTCCTCTCTGATTGTCCGTCGGACTGAGGATGAAAAGATGTGCTGAGATTAAGCTGAGTTCCCATAGCACGATGAACTGATTTCCAAAAAGTGACACGAATCATCCGTCATGATCAGAAACGATACTCTTAGGAGTACCATGCAATATCACTATCTCTTTGATGAACAATTGGGCAAGTCTCTCGGGACCCCACATATCCTTAATCTCAAGGAAATGGGCTGACTTAGTTAGACGATCCATAATTACCCAAATTTCATTCATGCCACGATGACTCGTCGGCAAACTCGTGATGAAGTCCATTGAAATATCTTCCCACTTCCACTCTGGAATAGGGAGAGGTTTCAGCATACCCGCCGATCGCTGATGTTCTATCTTGACTTGCTGACAGGTTAAGCATCTTGAAACAAATTTCGCTACTTCTCGCTTCATATTACTCCACCAGTAATTTTGTTTCAAGTCTTTGTACATCTTGTTAGACCCCAGATTAATGGAATAAGGGGTAGCATGAGCTTCTCTCAAAATCGAGTTTTTCAACTCGTCATTCGCCGGTACGCATAACCGATTCTTAAATCGCAAAAGTCCATCCCGGTGGACCACAAATCCAGGGGCTTTCCCCTGAGTCACGTCACCTCAAATGCGCAACAAAAATGGATCTGAACCCTGATTCTCCCTGATCGCCTCCTCAAGTGGCGATGAAATCTCTAACGTACAAAGTTGCCCTTGTACTCGCTGTAACCAGACCTCGATCTCGGGTCTCAAAAATTCCTGCTGAAGTTCCTTCTAAACTGTTAATCGAGCAAGCATCTGCTCCTGAACAGACTTACGACTCAAGGCGTCGGTGACAACATTCGCCTTGCCCAGGTGGTAAAGTATCTCAATATCATAATCTTTGATTAGTTCCAACCACCGCCTCTACCGCATATTTAACTCCTTCTGAGTAAATATATACTTCAAACTCTTATGATCGGTGAATATCTGATAGGTAACGCCATAAAGATAATGACGCCAAATCTTCAATGCGAACACCACGGCTGCTAGTTCCAGGTCGTCGGTCGGATAATTAACCTCGTAAGGTATCAATTGCCGTGAAGCATAAGCAATAACTTTCCCATTCTGTATTAGTAAACCGACGCATCACTATAAACCACAAATCCTTCCGTCCCTTGTGGTAAAGAAAGGATAGGTGCTGAAATTAATCGGCTCTTGAGTTCCTCAAAACTCTGCTGACATGCGTCGGACCACGTGTATTTCTTATACTTTCATAAAAGGTTCGTCATGGGTTGAGCAATTTTAGAAAACCCCTCCACAAATCGCCAGTAATATCCAGCTAATCCGAGATAGCTTCAGATATTCTTAACATTCTTCGGAGGTTGCCAATCTCGGATAGCCTACGTCTTCTGAGGGTCAACACGAACTCCGTCTGATGAAATTACATGTCCGAGAAACATCACTTCGGACATCCAGAACTCACATTTGGAACACTTTCCATAAAGTTGCTCTCGTCTCAACACGTCGAGAACCTGATGAAGGTGAAACTCATGCTCCTCCCGGTCACGAGAATAAATTAGAATGTCATCAATAAAGATAACCACGAACTGATCCAAATAGTTGATGAAAACCCGATTCATTAATTCTATGAACACCACAGGTGCATTAGTTAACCCAAACGGCATTACCACGAACTCATAATGACCATAGCGTGTTCGAAACGCTTTCCTTGCGATATCCGACTCTCGAATTCCCAACTGATGATATCCAGATCTTAAGTCGATCTTGGAAAATATTGAAGCTCCCTGAAGTTGATCCAAAATATCATCGATACGGGGTAGAGGATATTTATTCTTGATCGTCACCCAGTTCAATTCTCGGTAATTGATACACAAGAGAAACGAACCATCCTTCTTCTTGACAAACAACATAGGTGCTCCCCACGTGGACGCACTCGGCCGGATATAACCCTTCTCAGTCAAATCCTCTAATTGATTCTTCAACTCCTTCATTTCGGTCGGGGCCATCCGGTACGGTGCCTTCGATATTGGGGACATACCAGGCTCTAACTCAATCGTGAATTCCACATCTCTCTATGGAGGCAAACCAGTTAACAGGTCTGGAAATACATCGGCATATTCTCTCACTACAGGAATATCCGTCAAAATTACTGATGGTTTCTCGGTCTTGGTCATATAGCACCAATAACCGACACACCCCTGATTGAGTAATTTCATTGCTTTCATCAAGTTGATGATTCTACCGGAACAGCTGGGATTACCTCCCTGAAAAACATATTCGACTCTATCGTTTGAAATGATAGTGACCATACACTTACGGACACTAATGGTGGCATCATGACGATCCATCCAATAAATACCCAAGATGACGTCGTCTCTCGGTAAATCTACCACAATTAGGTTTGCTAACCAATCACGGACATGAAACTGAATTGGACAATCCTGAATCTTACGATTCCCGATAATTCTTCTACCATCAGGTAGACCAATGACATAAGGCTCACAACTAGTAACACTACCCAGACGTAGTCTACTCAAACATGACTCGGAAATGAATGAATGCGACGCACCACTATCAAAAAGGGTACACACAGGTTGAGATAGAATGTCGAGTGTACCTGAGATCATTCGGGCTTCCGTATCATCAGCTATCTTCATCTCATAAATCCGGGGCTTGCCAGCCCCGGAACCAGATGCTCTCGTCTGATAGCTGTGGGCTCCACCTTTATTAGCTCCCGTCGTCTTAAAAGACGCGGATTTAGTTGCTTGATTCGGAACCGTTGACTGTTTCGGGGCCTGAGATGACGCCAGAATTGGTTTGGAGTTCTTTCGGCAAAAATGGGCCCTATGCCCCGCCATTCCACAGTTATTGCATGTGACGGTCTGCCTCAAACACTTCGTGCTGTAATGACCCTATTCTCCACAATTGAAACAGGTAATGGCCGAACTGGCCACTCGTGACTAAGATTCCATGGGTCTGGGCACCATAGGAGGTCGCTCAGTGAAAGTAGAGCCTGCTCGAGGCTTCTTGAAAGTTGCCTGACTGCCTTCAGGCTGATTTCAATTCTTTAAATTCTTGCGAGATGATGGAGTTTGATTCTTAGCAATCTCCCTAGCAGTAAGCTCATAAGTAAGAGCTTTCTCGATGAATTCGGCCAGAGTGGTGCAATTATGATTAAGCAACTGTATCCACATACGAGGCTTCAACCTCTTGCTGAAGTACTTGATCTTGTCCGCCTCGGAGTGAATAATAGACGAGGCGAAAGGAAGAAGCTCCTGAAATTTCTCGGCGATGGCGAGAACATCATCATCCGCTGAGAGGTCGGGAGTGAGTTGTTCCGATAACTTGGCCTCTTTGTGTGGGGCCAGATAATACCTCTCCATCATGAGAGTCTTGAATTGGTCCCAAGTACATGATCCGTCGGTGGGCTTCAACGATAGCCACCATGAATGAGCGCTCTTACCCAGATAGTAAGCCGCAACTGAAACTTTATGTCCTTCAGGGCAATCCACCATAGCAAATAACTTCTCGAAATGCTCAAGCCAATGAACAATATCCGCCGGCTCAGACAAGCCCTCAAAGGTAGGTGGTCTTTGGCGAGAGATGTCGCCAATAATACTGCTCACACCCCTCTCCTGTCCATGAGGTGGTGGCGGAGGAGCCTGTTGATTCTGAGTAGGTGAGTTCTGCATCGTCTCCATGAGGCGTGCCATTTGAGTTATCTGGGTCATCATGCCCTGCATAAAAGCGAGTGGGTCAACTTGAACACCCTCTGAATGAGATGTGTCCCGGGTAAGACTCCCTGACAGTGAATGATCATTTCCAGGAGAATGAGTGGCGGCGTCTCTGCTCGATGAATTAGCATTATTCCTCACGTTCGCACGCGTATTCACACGAGTTCTCGGGTTTCGGCATGCACCGCAGCCTCTCCCCCCGCGTCCTCTGCCAGCTCTTTCCATACTGAAGTGGGAAAGTCACAAGATGATTATATATCTCGCATTAATATCACATTATGATTACGTTATGAAATGATGAAAATGAGCACACGCGCTCAAACACATTGATTACATGGATGATCAACTGAAGTGACGAGATTATCTGATGAAATTCTTGAAATGATTATCTTGAACAAGTTAACAAGATTAATTATACGATCCTCAAGATCAACAACTGAACAATGAAATGAACTGAGTGATTAATGAGTTAACAAGATCGACATGATCAAAATGAAAATGATGACTGAGGATTGTTGACTGTTGAATGATGAATGAATGATTCTTATTGCCAGAAATTATACCATGGCGTCAGAAATCTTACTGTTCTTTGGTCTGAGGGGATCGACTCTTGCATGGGTTACACGTGACGCGAAAGCCCAATTATACTAGTCTGATGAATGATGATTTCAATGAGACATGACTCGGAAGGTAGTATTCAAAACCACGCTCTGATACCAACTATGTAACACCCCAAACTAGGCGGATATTACAGTGTCGTGGACCCACGACTGGGACCCACCAGGCGAATGAAAATTAATGACTTAAATAATATAATTGTAGTACCGAAACACATTATATCATAAAATTACTCCGATGAGGAGTTTCATTACAACACGCCCAAGATAATACTGAATACATGTATATTTTATATGAAGATAAAATATACAACACTGAATAAAATGAGTTTTCAAACGGAAGTCTGAAGCGGAAATAAAATGAAGAAACACGAATGACTGAAAAGGACTGTCCCCCTACTAGTATCACTAGGACTCCTCGCCGTCAACGTTCTCTTCCCATGCCTTAGTCTTGCCATGACCTGAAAACAACATCCCCCAACGGGGTCAGTTACACAGAACAACAATCCTCAAGAGTTGAACAAAATACTACAATCACATGAATGAATTAATGAGTTAAGTTGAATGATGAGCATCAATGTACGCCCGAATGAACTGAGTAAGAGCACAAATAGCCGAGTGTCCGGAGTCCCGCATATACACCCACTATTGGCCTAATTAATCTCACGGTTCAATGTGTCCGGAGTCCCGCGTATACACATTACCATGCGCACAGTCCAATGTGTCCGGAGTCCCACATATACACATGACCATAGTGTGCCCGACTAAAATTTCACACATGCGCCAACTGGCCATGCAATATAACCAGAACAAAAATGACCAAGGTGAGGAGTAATGAATAGAATCCGATAAGGATCAAGAATGACTCACCGAGATGAAATAATGATACAACGAGTGATAGCTTCAATGAAATGATTTTGGAACCGTCGTTCCTCGTGAGTTACATGATGAGTTGATAAATACAAGTCTTGATATGAACGATATATTATGAGTGAATTACATGTATGAATGAAAAACAACGTAAGGAATGAATATCCTTTTAACCGAGTAAGAATTTACTTACACGATACCAGTGTTGAAATGTCCTTCCTCGAACAACATCCTAAAAAGAGATGTCGGTCGCTCGAACAACCTTGAATGACACAATTACCAATAATCCGCTCAATAAACATATCAAACACGATTATAACCAACTCAAATGCCGATACAATAATATACAAACTCATTGAGGCATTCTAATGAATACTTAGCAATCATACATCCTTTGATAATATTCAATCCCGAATATATCGAATCCAAACTCCAAAATGAGTATTTCAAACCACAAAACACCTTCAATGATATCAATAATCCCATAGGAATCCACAACTTGAGTTAACGACAACATCTAATCGAAAACCCCCAAAAATATCAAAGTCAACCAAAAGTGTTCTTGAATTAACCCCAATATTCATGAAATCCAAAATATATGCCAATAAATCCATAGGAATACATTCATCCAAGGTATATAATCCATATCTAACATATTCAAACAACAATCCAAGCTCACACGAAGAAATCGGAAGAAAAATACCCAAAATCCGAAATTCTTGATCCAAGAAATTATTACCTTGATTTGATGTGATGGAGATGATGAAATGATGATTAATCCGAATGATAAGATTGATGATGATGATAGGTGAGTGAAGATCGAAAATATCTCTCCGAATCGCCCAAAATCGCCGAAGGAGTGAAGAAGGAATGACAAATGACGAATCTGGACTGCAGTGTCCAATATATACTGTTCCAGTTTAGCGCACGCTAAGCCCTGATATTTAGCGTGCGCTAGCGGGTTAACCGGACATTATAGTGCCTACTGACTACCTCGATAGCATGCGTTAACATAATATCTGATGCCCAGTAACTGAAGTCCAGAACCCTCTGTCCTCTGACCTGCTCGCGATAGCGCGCGGTACACCCAAAAATTCAGCGTGCGCTACTACACAATTAGCGTACGCTAATATCCATTCATAGCGTACGCTATATATTTGTCCAAATCAGCCCAGTACCCACTGGACTCTGCCTGATCGACCTTAGAACGCGCTATACTGCTAGCATAGTGTGCGCTATCCGAACTCACTAGCGCGCGCTACTTACCATTCGTAGCGTGCGCTACTACAACTCAACTGCAGTCCAGTACCTTCTGGACTGTCTGCCTGAACCATGCTAGCATGCGCTAATACTGAGAGGTAGCGTGCGCTACCCGTACTCAATTAGCGCACGCTAAAGAGAGTACGTAGCGTATGCTACTCTTCTCACACAACCCAATATGATGAAGGCAATGATGATTACCACGGCTCGATCCTCCAACCAGGTAGCTAGACGAATAATAACTGATATACAATACAAATACTCTGATCGGTGAAATACAATGAATGAATATGAACGATGAATGATCATTAGTGAGTGAATAATTACTGAGTGACAATTACTGAATGATAAATACTGAATGATAATGACCGAATTACAACCGGGTATTACAATATCGGAGCACTAGGTTTATGGATACCTAGGCTTGTCGGTTATTTGGGTCTAGTTGTGTTTTGTTTTGCACATTGTCACACCACTGCCAGCATCTCGGTACTTCCAGTGTTCGTAAGTTTTCCTTGATTCCTTGTTTTCTCGTACCGTATTTCCGTTTCTTGAACTGTGGTTGTTTTCCTCTCTTACTTATCATCGACTTGCTTTTTGCCACCTTTTAACACCAGTATGTATGCTGGAACAGGCCGTGGTCGTGGTCGTGGCCGTGGAAGCGGCCAGGGGCGTGGGGCAGCCGGTGGGGCAGCCAAGTTGCATTTTATGGGAGCCGGCTGCACTGGTGACCGTCATAGCCATGCTTCTTCTCAAGATGGCGTCGACCTTAGTGTTGCGGCTGTTATGTAACAAATGGTGAACCAAATTGCGACGATAGCTCAGGCAATTCAGAACCCGAATCCGTCCCACGGTAATCGGGGCGGAGCAGATCGTTGGCTTCAGGATGTCATCAAGATACATCCTCCTCAGTATTAGGGAGCTTCATACCCGATTGGCTGGGATGGGTGGATCAAAGAGATATCTAAAGTCTTTGTTGCCACCAACTGTCCCGAGGACCGCAAGGTCCCTATTGCCCAGTACTTTCTCACTGGGGATGCTACTGACTGGTGGGAGGTTGTTGGGCCTAAGGACCACGTTGCTTCGTGGGCGGATTTCAAGGACCTAATGGAGACCGAATATTGCCCATGGCCGGTTAGACAAGCTCGATTTCATGCCTTTTATGATGCTCAGCCTCGGGATATTCCTGTTTCTCAAGCTATTGCCGATTTCAACAAGGAGTTGGGCTACGTGAAGACCCAAGTTGTCGAGGAGAGCGACAAAATTTTTCACTTTTCCAGACGGATAAAACTGTCCATTCGAGACTATATGTCTGGGCTCGTCTGCACCACTTTGAAGGATTATCAGAGTAGGGATCTTGCGTATGATATGTCGGTGACGGACAGTGAAGCGGCTCATGAGAGCA
Source organism: Orobanche coerulescens (assembly GCA_033398695.1). NCBI lineage: Eukaryota > Viridiplantae > Streptophyta > Magnoliopsida > Lamiales > Orobanchaceae > Orobanche > Orobanche coerulescens. The sequence goes on from CM065818.1 coordinate 57,178,724, forward strand.
AGAAGCAGAAGTCCGTCGGAAATTTTTCTGGTCACAAAGGCGGAGGCCAGTAGAAATCTCAGTCTGCGAATGTCCCTGCCGGCGGTTCAGCTCATTTTTCTAGGAGTTAGTGCTGGTAGAACCTCTGTTCGTGAACTCATATGCTTTAACTGTGGCTTGTCGGGCCATAAGAATTGGGAGTGTCCTCGTTCGCAGTTGACTTGTCATACTTGTGGTCAGACGGGCCACAAGGCTTCCTTTTGTGAACAGATCAGACAGATTCACGGTGCCCATTCTTCTCATCCAGCGCCTAGGGAGCCGAGTGTGAACCAGGGCTCGTTTGCTTCGCAATCTCTGCCGAGTGCCAGTCGAGGGAGAGGTCGGGATCAGCCTGCTAGAGGAGGAGCTTCTAGTGTCGGCTCCGCCTACCCGCGTGTCTATGAGATGAGGAGAGCCTATGATCCAGCGGCTACTATGGCGACAGGTACTGTTCATATTCATTCTCATCCTATCAGTGTGCTTTTCGATTCTGGTGCTACGCATTCGTTCATATCTCTGGAGTGTGTGCGCCGTTGAGTCTCGACTGTTTGACGCCTTGTGAGCCTTTCATCGTTAAGCTTCCTAGCAGTGATAGGATCGTTGGTGATCAGGAGGTTCGAGACTGTTATGTGCTTATTTGTGAGAGGGATTGGCCCTCTAATCTTATTGTTGTGGGAATTGAGGGTGAGGATTTAATTCTCGGGGATGATTGGCTCGAGCAGCAAGGTGCTATCATGAACTACCATACGAGAATCATCACTATGTTAGCCGAGGACAGCACCGAGTACTCTTTCGCAGGGAAAAAGAGGGGAAACTAGAAGTTCGTTATTAACGCTTTGAAGGCGATGAGACTCCTGCGGAAGGGGTGTACTGGTTATTGGTGCTACGCCTTGAAGGTGTAGAGTGGTGGAGTCGAGCTTTCATCGATTCCAATTGTTAGTGAGTTTCCTGACGTCTTTCCTGATGAGTTACCGAGGTTGCCGCCAGACCGTGAGGTAGAGTTTATTATCGAGTTAGAGCGGGGTGCGGATCCGATTTCGAACGCGTTGTATGGCATGGCACCTTAAGAGATGGCCTAATTAAAGAAGCAGTTGAGTGAGCTTCTTGAGTCGGGGTATATTCGACCGAGCGCTTCGCCTTGGGGAGCACCAGTTTTGTTTGATCGGAAAAAGGATGGTTCACTACGTTTGTGTATCGACTATCGCGAGCCAAACAAGTTGACCATCAAGAACAAGTATCCTCTGCCGAAGATTGATGACTTGTTCGATGAGTTACAGGGAGCTGCGGTATTATTGAAGATTGACTTGAGATCGGGGTACTATCAGCTTTGGGTGAAGTAGTTCGACGTGCCGAGAACAACTTTTTGGATGAGATACGGACACTATTAATTTGTAGTTATGCCTTTCGGGTTAAGTAATGCACCGGCGGAGTTCATACAGTTGATGAACAAGGTCTTTATTGAGTATTTAGATAAGTGTGTCGTCGACTTCATTGACGATATCCTTATTTATTCGAGGAACGGGGAGGAACACGCGCATCATTTGTGAGTAGTGTTAGACATTTTGAGGACCGAGCAACTCTATGCAAAGTTCTCGAAATGTGAGTTCTGGAAAAAGGAAGTGATATTTCTAGGTCACGTGATTTCATCTGAGGCGGTCCGTGTGGATCCGCAGAAGATTGAGGCAGTGTTGGACTAGGCACCGCCTCAGAACGTGAAGGAGGTCCGTAGTTTCTTGGGTTTAGTTGGCTACTACCGCAGGTTCGTCGAGGGTTTCTCGAAACTAGCTAGACCACTTACACAGTTGCTCCAGAAGTCCGAGAAGTTCGTCTGGAATGACGAGAGGCAGTCGATTTTTGAGGAGCTGAAGAGGCATTTGACTTCAGCCCCGATTTTAGCGTTGCCATGTGGCAACGAGGGTTTTTCAATTTATAGTGATGCTTCGGGTAAGGGTCTTGGGTGCGTGTTGATGCAGCATGACAAGACTATTGCGTTTGCGTCGAGACAGTTGAGGCCGTATGAGCTCAACTACCCTACACACGATTTGGAGTTAGCGGCAGTTGTTTTTGCGCTCAAGATTTGGCGTCACTATCTTTTTGGCTCTGCATGGCAGACTTTTACCGATCATAAAAGTCTGAAATACATATTTACTCAGCGGGAGTTGAATATGAGGCAGAGGAGGTGGTTAGAGTTGATTTAGGATTATGATCTCGAAATCCTTTATCATCCGGGAAAGGTGAACGTCGTGGCCGACGCCTTGAGTCCGAAACCGGTCTCGTTGCGAACACTTGAGATCCTTACGTCTCAATCTGAGCTTCAGCGGGATTTGATTGAGTTGAGTGTTGAGATTTTGTTGCCGGGAGCCGTTAGGCAACTATGTGCTTTAGAGATTTCTTCATCTCTGATCGATGAAATTAAACTGAAGCAGTTGGAGGATTTGATGATTATCCAAATCCGAGAGAATGTTCTTAAAGGAAAGTCTCCCGGGTTTGTGATTCATGAAGATGGTGTACTGAGATTTCAGAGTCGGCTGTGTGTACCGAACGACTCGGAGCTGAGACAGGGTATTTTGCGTGAGGCCCATGCTACGCCTTACTCCGTTCATCCTGGTTCGAGTAACATGTACAAGGACCTAAGAAGGAATTTCTGTTGGAATGACATGAAGGAAGAGGTCGCACAATTTGTAGCGAGATGTTTGACTTGTCAGCAGGTCAAAATCGAGCATCAGCGACCGGCCGGGTTATTGCAGTCACTTCCCGTTCCGGAATGGAAATGGGAAGATATATGAATAGACTTCATTACGAGTTTGCCGAGATGGAGATCGGGAATGAATATGGTTTGGGTGATTGTTGATAGTCTGAGCAAGTCGGCACATTTTCTGGGCATCAAGGATACTTGGGGCCCGGAGAAGTTGGCTCGTGTCTATTGTCTCGGATCGGGATGGCCGTTTTGTATCACACTTTTGGCAGGCGGTGCATAAGGCATTGGGTACTCGGTTACGTTTGAGTATCCTCAGCCGGATGGATAGTCGGAGCGCACCATCCACACGTTCGAGGATATGTTGCGTGCTTGTTCTCTCAACTGGAAGTGACTAGGAGGAGCATTTGCCATTGATCGAATTCACGTACAACAATAGTTGGCATGCGTCAATTCGGATCGCACCGTATGAAGCGCTTTATGGGCGGCGATGTCGATCGCCGATTTTTTGGAATGAGGCGTCCGATTTGGTTGGGATCGAACCGGATATCGCTTTAGAGACGAGGCGGAAGGTGGAATTGATTCGAGAACGGATGTTGACTGCTCAGAGTCGACATAAGTCATATGCCGACATCCGTCGTCGACCTTTAGAATTCGAGGTGGGAGACCACATTTTGCTAAAGGTGTCGCCGACGAGAGGAGTTTTCCTTTTCGGGAAGAAAGGGAACTTGAGTCCTAGATTTATTGGACCTTTCGAGATTCTCGAGAGAGTCGGCGAATTGGCTTACCGTTTGGCGTTGCCCCCAACCTTGAGCCATGTTCATAGCATTTTCCATGTTTCCCAACTGAGGAAATATGTCCCGGTTCCTAGTCATGTCATCGATTATGGTGTGATCGATATTGCCGAGGACATTACCTTCGAGGAGCGTCCCTTGAAGATTTTGGAGCACCGTGAGAAGCGACTGAGGCATAAGACCATTCCCTTGGTCAAAGTGCAGTGGTCGAGGCATGGTGTCGAGGAGACAACTTGGGAAACCGAGGATAGCATGCGTGCTAGGTACCCCGAGTTGTTTGTTTCTTAAGTTTCGGGACAAAACTTATTTTTAGAGGGGTAGAATGTAATATCCGCATTTTTCCTTTTTCCCGATATTCTCATTTTTGGTGTATTTTTATTTTAGCAACTCGCTTGTAACCGTATTGACATTTCGAGAATATTTAATATTGGACTTCTTGTCGTTCGAGCTTGTTTCGGACTCGTTTTACTCGATTCGGTGTTTTATGTCATTTTCGTCGCTATTTCGTGTATTCTCGTAAATCGTCGTTCGGAACCGCCGTTTCGGGGTTTCCGAAGATCCATCTCATGTTATTATGCGTGTTGTGAGCTTTTGTTTGGTATTTCGACCGTGTATTGTACATTTCGGATGTTTTGGGCCGTTTTGTAATTTCCCAAAGTTTTGGGATAATTACGTTTGTTGTTGTTTTCCGAACCTTCGGGTAGTCGGGAATATGTTTTCCTTCAACACTTAGGTTCATCGCCTTGAATCCTTTACGTTCGTACCCTCGTGTTTTGTTCACCGTTGCACTTCGATTTTTCGGTTTTTTTCTTGCCTGTTGGTAGCGGCGTGTCAGCCTCAGGAAGGGATATTACGTACATTAACCATATGCTGTTACGTACGTAATGGTATGCAGGAAATCGGACAGGAGGTCCTGCCCATTGCATTACATACATAAGATGGGAGGGCTTCTGTACGTTAACAAGCTAACGTAAGTTAGCTACCTGTGGCTAACGTACGTAACTCGGCCTGGGTTTATATACCCAGGAGTTGACCGATTTCAGTCATTTTTCACTTCTCCTCTCCCCTCCGACTCCAAGGCGATTTCTTGGCATTTTCGGGCGATTTGAAGCTTTATAACTCCGAGCCATCATCTTTCTCGAGTTTTTGGAGTGTATTATCAACATCTATTCGTGTTCTTCGTCTTTAATCCGAGGTAAACTCCTAGAACCTTGTTTTTGGGAAACTTGGGGTTTCGAGTTTTTCGTCCGATCCGTTCCGTATGGTTGATTAATTCATGATGAATATGACTAATATTGTTGATATTCTTGGTTTCCCTACGGATTCATGGTATATTTCGTAGTTGTTGCGTTTTCGAGAGCGTTTGGTTGTGGTCCGCCCTCGTTGTTATTTTTATACGAATATACATGAATCATAGGCGGGTTTTCGGGAGTATTTCAATTCCGTATTCGTTTAGAAATAGTTGTGATTGTATTCTTCGAATCATTAGGTTCGTGATTATCGGTTCCTAGCGTTCGTCGGTGATTTTCCTTTCCGTTCGTTGCATCGTCTATTACTCAAGGCAAGTATTTTTGGAAATGTTTTTGCTTAACATGAAATGGTGATGTATATTGTGTGTGCTTTGCTCACCTTGGGAGGGTCCGACGGGGCCTCGAGGGAATCCAATGGTATAACCCTGGATTCACGAGTTAGTTTTGCTAGCCACCTCGGGAGGGTCCTTAGAGGCCTCGAGCGGGATCAATGGTATAGCCCTGTTCCCAAGGCGATGCGCGTGCGTGATTTGTTTTATGATATGGCCAGCTCGGGAGGGTCCTTAGAGGCCTTGAGCGGGATCAATGGTATAGCCCTGTTCCCAAGGCAAATTGATTGACTGTTTGTTTCCGGAAGAGACATGTCTGGTTTTGGTTTTGAAATGAATTTGATGCATTGTACTATGAAATGTGTAAGAGATTGGTTTGCCTTGATTACTTGTACTAGCGTAATTGCTAACCCCTTTGGGGACCCCTTTTGGAGAAATTCTTGTTATGGGTTTCAGGATATGTTCAGCCAGACGAGCGGGCACTGGGACAGTACGAGGATGCTGGCCAGGGTCGTTGACATGTGCATTTGAGTTCTTTTACTGTCGTTGTTTATTTCGTCATGGTTGTTGTTTACTTTTAAACCTATAGATTGTACTCGCGAGTACTTAGGATTTTCTCTTCGAATTGTGATTGTTATTAGTTGAAGCTACTATATTTGTCGGTTAATGTTTATTACGCCGGTTGCTCCGGGCGTGTTGTTATTTGTTATATTGTTAATGTATGTTTCCTCGCTAACCGAGACGGTTAGTCGAGTTGTGTTTTCTTGTTTTTAGCCTGGTGGGTCCCACGTAAGAGTCCACGGCAATGAAATATACTTCGAATATCTCGGGGTGTTACAATTTTTTTCTATCATTCTTTCTTCTCTGAGGGTTAGGTGATTTGGGGCATTTGGAAGCTTAGAGTTGGACCGGGTATCATCATCCATCCACGATTTCGAGTTTGTAGCACCAAGTTATCATCATCTAAACATCTTTTACCGATTAAATCAAGGTAAAATCTCTTACAACCCTACTTTTGGGAAATTTAGGGGTTTTCGAGTTTTTGTCCGATTCGTTCCGTATTGTTGATTAATCCATGATGTATATGATTAATCTTGGTGGTATTCTTGTTTCCGCTACGAGTTCATGGTAAGTTTCATGGTATTTGTGAAATTGAGAGGGTTTGTTGTGATCCTTCCTCGTCATTGTTTTTGTACGAACTTACACGAATCGTAGGTGGGTTTTCGAGTGTATTTCATTTCCGTACTCATTTAGAAATGATTGTGATTGTATTCTTAGAATCATTAGGTTTGGGTTCGTCGGTTCCTAGCATTCGTGCTTGATTTTCCTTTCTGTTCGAGTCGTCGTCAATTATTCAAGGCGAGTACTCTTGAAAACTTTTATGCTTAACATGAACTGGTGATGTATTTGTGTGTGCTTTGCTCACCTCGGGAGGGTCCGATGGGGCCTCAAGGGAATCTATGACTTCACCTTAGATTCACGAGTTTGATCCGCCAGCCAGCTCGGGAGGGTCCTTAGAGGCCTCGAGTGGGATCAGTGGCTTCACCCTAGTCCTAGGCGATGCCTGTGCGTGATTTGTTTTATGATATGGCCAGCTCGGGAGGGTCCTTCGAGGCCTCGAGTGGGACCAGTGGCTTCACCCCGATCCTAGGAAAATTGATTTTTGACTATTTGTTTCCGGAAATGACATGCCTGGTTTTTGGTTTCTGGAATGAATTGACGCATGTACTATGAAATGCGTAAGCAAATGGTTTGCCTTGATTATTTGCACTAACGTTATTGCTAACCCATTTGGGGACCCGTTTTGGGAAAATTCTTGTTATGAATTTCAGGTTATGTTCAGCCGGACGAGCGGGCACTGGGGAAGTACGAGGATGTTGGCCAGGGTTGATGACGTGTGCAAATGAGTCTCTTTATTTTCGCTGTCCTTTTGATGTGGTCGTTTTCAAACTTGTGAACTATAGATGGTACTCACGAATACTTGGGCATTTTTACTTGGATTATGGTTTGTATTATTAAATATTATTTGTGATTGTCAGTGATGTCTGTTTTGCCGGTTATACCGGGCATTTGATTTAATTTTGTCGTGGTGATGTGTGTTTTCTCGCTAACTAAAATAGTTAGATGAGTGGTATTTCTTAATTAGCCTGGTGGGTCCCATATAGGGGACCATGGCACTGTAATATACCCTGAATATCTTGGGAGTGTTACAGTAAATGGTATCAGAGCTGTATAGGTTTATGGATACCTAGGCTTGTTGGTTAATTGGGTCTAGTTGTGTTTTGTTTTACACATCGTCATCATGCTGCCATCATTTCAGTACTTCCAGTGTTCGTAAGATTTCCTTACTCAATTCCTTGTTTTCTCGTACCGTATTTCCACTTCTTGAGCTGTGATTTTTTTCTCTCGTACTTATCATCGAGTTGCTTTTCGATTATGGTGTTACACATTCGTTTATCTCTCTGGAGTGTGTGTGCCGTTCGGGTCTTGACCGTTAGTCGTCTTATGAGCCTTTAAATGCTAAACTCCCTAGCGGTGATAGGATCGTTGGTGATCGGAAGATCCGAGATTGTTCCATGGTATATCGTGAGAGGAATTGACTCTCTAATATTATTGTTGTGGATATTGATGGTGAGAATTTGATTCTCATGGATGATTAGCTCGAGTGGCATGGTGCGATCATGAACTACCGCTCGAGCATCATCACCATGTTAGCCGAGGACGGCACCGAGCACTCTTTCATGGGGCAAAAGATGGCAAATTAGAAGTACATAATTGACGCCTTGAAGGCGATGAGACTCCTGCGGAAAGGGTGTACAGGTTATTAGTGTTATGCCTTGAAGGCGGAGGATGGTGGAGTTGAGCTTTCATTGATTTCAGTGGTTAGTGAGTTCCCAGATGCCTTTCCTGACGAGTTGTCGGGGTTACATCGGACCGTAATGTTGATTTTATTATGTGTATGTTGTGTGATGAATTCTGTGTTCAATACTTGTGATGTACTTCATGTGTGTTGAGTTAAATGTATTGACGGTAGAGTTTGTTGAAAAACTCATATAGATGGTTTCGACATGTGTTCGAATCGGTGTTCATTAGTTATGCTGTTAAACTTGGAGAGATGGTTTGACATATGTTTGAAATTAGTGTTTCCGAGTTGCGCTTGTTGAATTGGTGATTTTTGAATGCCGTATATGCATGTGTTCGAGAATTGATGGTATTTGGTTAATTGTTGTTATTTACAACCAATGTGATCCTATTAATAATTATATCTGCGTTGTACATGCTTGAAAATTTATTAGACCTGATTGTATTGTGGAAAATCAATTTTCGAAAATATTTTGACGGCACGGTCAATGGCGGCGTATTGTGGGTTTTGAAAAGTGGTATGAATTTTGGCGAGCCAGCCTTGTATTTTCAAATAAAACCTTGTGACGGTATTTGAAAGATGTGTTTTAAAGTGTTTTGGGACATTTTATAAAATGCTACCGCCGTTAATCCCGTGTCATGTTTGAAAGGATTTCGAAAATGATTTTAACTTATCAGTTTTATTTTCAAATAACTCGAGTATACTATTTTAAAATTCTTTCACACCATAAAAATTTTTGTATTTTAAAACAAAAATGTGATTTTTATTTTCGGAAAATAACTAGTGAAAGATGAAGAATCTTACTTGATTTAAAACTCTAAATTCAACATGGAATATTTTATGAGACGAATCAGTTTTCGCACGCTAGTTTCGTCATTAGCGCACACTAATGAACTTGGACAGAATATTTGATTGTTTCAGCTTATTAACGCACATTAATCGTAGGTTTAGCGCGCATTAAGCAGCAGTATGTGCGCGATGTAAATTTATCGCTTAAGGCGATTGGTCAGAGTTGAATCGTGAGGTGTCAAGCCGTTGTGACATATTTATCATATTACTGTTCTTGTTGAAGAATTTTGGGGGGGGGGGGGGGGGGGGTAACCAATTGTTGTGTTGTATGTGCTGGATTTGCTTTGTGACTTGTATAATGTTATTTCGTGTGATTTAGGAGTCGTAGAAATGGCTAGTACAAGTATGAATGGGTTGTCCACCCGGGGACGGTTCGGTTAAACCTATGGGGGTCGATGCTAAGAAAGAATGGCCACAGGATACCCTACGTATTGTAAATTGTGATGATGCTGAATGGTAACAAGTGGTTACCTTGTGTGTTGATTATTGTGATGAGTATACGTGATGACGTGGATATCTTGATGATGTTGTTTCTGAAGGAATTGACATTTCGTAATGTTGTTTTGGAAATGATTTCAAAACAAAACGGTTATGAAAAGGGGTTTATGGTTTTGATTAAACGGGCGAGGTATTAAAAGTATTTTTCAAAGATTTCATTTCAACAAAAACGTTCAGATTCAAGAGTTTTAAATTATTATCATTTGAACGAATACCTCGGAAAATTTTATTTGTAAAGAATGTTACCAGTGGTTGACCACTATGGTGTGTACTTTGTTCAAGCCTTATTTGTATTGGTAAAGATCGTAAGTTCCATTGTTATGGTTATGTGATTCGTTTACGACTCCAAGTTCTGTTAGTTGCAGTGGTAGTTTTTATATTCGTGCAATTATCCGGAGTGGATATTTTATTATGTTACTATTCGTTGCCTTACGTTGATATGTTGTGCTGAGTTGGTATCTCCGGTATGTTGTTTGCGATGTTATGTTCCATTGTACCTAGCAGTGGTATATTCGGTGCGCCGAGGTGTTTCAACTGTAATGTGCCGGGGCATGTACACGCAAATTATCCTTCTCGCCAGTAACGTGTTACAAGTGTGGACTCGAGGGACACATAATCCAATTTTGCGAGTTGATTACCGAGTCTTCCGGGGTACGGAATCCAGCACAGATATCAGGATCGACACTGAGAGGACCTTGAAATATGTTTCTGTTAGTTGCTTGTTATGTTGTTACCTTGCTTTTGTTGTTGTGAGTCTCGGGGACGACACTTCTTTTTTTAAAAAAAGAGGTTGTTACCTTGCTTTCGTTGTTGCGAGTCTCGGGGAGACACTTCCTTTTTTTTAAAAGAGGTTGAATGTAATACCTGTATTATTTTTTGACTTCTGCATATTTTTTTATTCTATCGACTCGCTCGTGTTTGTTGATGTAATACCCGTAATTTTGTTCCCCGGAAATTTTCTATTTTTGGCGGAAGTCCGTTTTTGACAACTTGCTTGGGACCGTTTCGTCATCCTGAGAATGATTAATTCTACACTTTTTGTCATCCGAGTTCGTTTCGGTATCGTTCTGTTGAATTCCGTGTTCTTTAGCGACTTTTCCACGTACGAGTTCGACTTTGTTAAATCACCATAAATTCTTGGAAACTCCAAAAATTTTGAATCTTTTCAATATTATAAAGCATCGAGTTAGCTTTCCAATGGTTCAAACGGTGAGTCAATCGGAGTCCAGACGAGGGAGTTATGGTCGAAATAGCTAAATCACTCTCATTTTCCAGATTCGGCCAAAACTGCTTGTACCAGGTGCCGAGGCACACCTGCGCTGAGCCGCGGCACACTGCCGAGCCCTGGGAGCAAATTTTGGGCCTGTGCCGCGGCACACCTATACTGAGCCGCGGCACACATGACAGTTTACCCTATATCAGCGTTTTTTTTGTGCGATTCAACCGATACTTTTTCATTTCTTCACCTTCACACGGGAGAGAAGGCTTGAGAGAGGGAAGTTTCTTCATCTATCACTTGAGTGGGTGATTTTCTTCATCTATTTTCGATTGTGAAGCCCGGATCATCGTTCTATCGCGTGCTCTTCGAATCATAGTGCTTGGATCTTCAAGAGGTAATTTCTTCAACATCTTGGATTTCGATTTTGTATTGGGTAATGATGTTTTGGATGTTAAAATCATGGGGTATGAAGTGATATACGCATGATTATGGACTTGTTGGAGTATTCATCGGATTATTGAAAGATTATTCAAGAACACTTCGAATTTTGTATTGGAAATTGGGGATTTTGTTTGACTTCATCCTTTTAATCCGTAGTAATTTAGATTAGTGATGGATTGATGATGATTTAGGTGTATTCTATCATTTCCATCGTTATTCCACGGTTGGAGTGTATTGATTCGTCGTTTCGGTTGAGTTATTAGTCGACGCCTTAAAGGTGTCCGACAAAAGGTCTAAGAGGGGGGTTTTGTGCGTTGTATGATTATTATTCATCGTACGATTGTTGATTTATCATTGATATGACTTAGGGACGAAATCCTTGTGAAGAACTCAAGTCGGAACCCTTCCGTTCGTTGTCTTCTTCGTGGTTCAAGCTTCCCGGTCGAACCGTGTTCTTCGGGATCTTCGGTAACGTTTATTAAGGCAAGTATACATTTATGATTGTACGTTCTCGACTTTGAAAGTAAGAGGAATTGATGGTATGATATGAACGAACCGTTTTTATGGCATTCATAGAAATATTGATGGCATATCATGAACGAACCGTTTTTACGGCATTCATAGATATATTGTTGGCATGTAATGAATGAACCGTTTTGACGGCATTCCTACATGTATCGGCGTATGAGGTGAACGAACCGTTTCTACGGCATTCACATACGTAACTGCGTATGAGGTGAACGAACCGTTTCTACGGCATTCACATACGTCTTATGAGATTTTAGTTATTCCGGAATACTAGTCTTGAATTGATGAATTGACGGATATTGATGAATTGACGAATTACATTTACTTTATTGTCGAGGAGTATTATGTTTCATATTGTTATACTTGCACTAGCTATTCGACGGCTAACCCCTTTATGGGGGAAATACGTTTCATGTATTTCAGGTTCCAGGAGAGCGGACAGGTGGGTACCGGGTCGGCATGAAGATGATGGGCAAGTGTGATACTGTGTCTTGTCTCCGGTTATTTTCTCGGATTCCTCCATTCAGTGTTGTTGTACTGGAATGGATTTTTAAATACTCGAGTATTGTATTTCAGTTTCCTTGATGTTCCGGCCTGTGTTGCCGAGGTATTGATTTGTGAAGTGATGTATATGTTTTCATTGGTTATGGTTTGAATACCATTTGTACCGTCTTTCTTTCTATTGTATGTAGACCTTATCGGTCAAGTTTATAGTTCCGCGTATGTTTAGCCTTGTGGGTCCCACGGCGGGGCTCACGGCGCTGTAATATACCCTGAATAACTTGGGGGCGTTACAGAATATGGTATCAGAGCTTAGGTTTATGGATACCTAGGCTGTCGGTCTTTTGGGTCGATTGAGTCGGCATTTGCCCACAGTATCACTCCTCTGCCATCATCACAGTGCGACCGGTACTTGTAAGTCCTCTCACTCTTCTTGTATTTTTCTTAATCGTTTCGTTTATAGCTTGGTATTCTTGGGATTTGGTCACTTCGAGAATGTGCGATTCGGATTATACTTACGCACGGATGTGCCCTTCAGAATGTTGGCTGAAAGTAGGAAGAATCTTGGCCGTGGTCATGGACGTGAACTCTTCCTTGAGATTTTGTTAAGTTGCTAATTACGATAATGGTATGTATCGGTATTATGTAGAGACTTTGTTTAGGAGTCGCATGCTAGTATCACGGGAGATCTTCGACTTCGCAGACTTGTAAGTATGTTGTTCGAATTATTCGATAATTCTTGGTGAATTTGAATCCCCGTTGAAATGTTGGTTGTGCGAGTGATTGCAAGTTTCGAGGACGAAACTTATTTTTTTTAAGGGGGGTAGAGTGTAATACCCTGATTTTTAGGATATATATTTTTTCGTTTATTTGTTGGATGTCGTTGATGGATAATTGTGCTTGAGGATGATGTGAACGTATGACAATGTTGCTGAATGCGTATATGTATTCATTGTGCTGTGTGATCGTTTGGTATGTCGAGATGTTGGTAGAGAATAGCGGAAAGTGGCTAAGTACAGCTACGTTAGCGCACGCTACAAGGTATGCCTAGCGCGCGCTAAGATATATACTTAGCGTACGCTACGGTGCATACTTAGCGCATGCTAAGAGATTCGGTTACGTACGCTAAGGAGGACCCCTAACATACGTAACGACTTGCTGGGTTAGTTTCAGAAGGTGGCCGACAGGTAGGCCCAGATTGATTTTTATATTCAGTTAGCGCACGCTAACGCATGTTGGTTAGCGCACGCTAACACCAGATCGCCATTAATGGAATCTTAGCTTCGACGGGCGGACCCGGCCATGTTCGACGCGTGTCCAGATAAGGTCAGCAAGAGTTGTCGTGTAGAGCTAGCGCACGTTAAAACCGTATGATTAGCGCACGCTAATTCCATATCGGTCAAAGGAATCAGAATCGCGGATGCTTTCGGCATGTGGGGGCACGATCGTAGCAAGTCAACGCTGTTAGCGACGCTAACGCATGGGCATTACGACGTTAGATGAATTTGAAGCAATGTAGTAGCTTCGATCGCCGATAGCGCACGCTATCAAGGAAGGATAGCGCACGTTAGTCATGTAGCGCATGCTTAATATAAGGTCTAGCACGCGCTAGTGATGTGTTTCATAGAGAGGATAGACGAGTGCTGAGAGGCATTTTGTCCATTCTCCTTCCTTCAGTCAATAGAGAGAGAGAGCCTTGGGAAGTACTTGAAGTTCCTAAACATTGAGAGATGATTCTCTTAAACAAGATTAAGATGCAGAACTCGGATTTAAGTATTGTTCTTGAAGTTTTTGATGATTCTTGGAATGGAGTTCAAATTATTCTTCTTCGTGGTTAGTCCATACAAAGTAATCCTCGTATCCCTTTGATAGTGGTTCATTTTTTTTTCTTTAAGGATTACTACTTGGGAGGGAGTATGTTGAGAATCGCGCATTTTGATGTTCGTTTTTATTTCAATGTAAATGCATGAATTGGAATGTACTTTTATCCGTTGCATGAGTATTTTTGAAATGGATTTTGGTATTTTGCCAACTGAATTTTATTTTGTAAAACCGATTCCCTAAACTGAGTTTTCGGCATTTTAACCTTGATCGTTTTGACGGTATTTGGAAAATGATTTTTTTTAGTATTTGAAAAATATTACCGTCATCGGTCTTTTTGGCATTTTTGAAATGACGTGGAAATTTGTGCTTAGCCTGGTAAATCCTTGTGAGAAGGGTTTACGGCGTGTAATATTCCCAGGAGGATCTGGGGTGTTACAATCTTGGTATCATGTGATAATGCTAGACGAGATTTATTGGAATCGTAGTAAGAGATTTCGGATGTTGATATGATTATTGAGATCTTCTTCATATGACGATAAGGGTTTTGTTGTGATTCTTGAGGTTGTATGAATGACATGATGAAGGAAATGATAACATGGAGATATATACCTCGGATATGTTGTTCTGAACGTGATTTCGGATATTTCATGTTCTTGCAGAACTCTTGAATTATCCGAGGTGATGAAAATTTTTAAGAAGTGTTGATGTTTTGAATATGAATATGGAATATTCATATCTAGAGCTAAACTATGTGTTGGAAATAATATTCGTATAGGAAATACGAATGTGATTATGAGCTTGATGAGACTATTATTCATCTCTGAATTTGGAAGCCCATACGTACGGAGCAAATATTCAAATCGAATGGTTGGATTGTTTGATAACCTTAAAATATGATTATCTATAATGTTGAACTAATTGGATGGTTAGAATTAACGACGATCATCGGAAAATTTTAACTACGGATTTACGAGAAGGGAACCTCGTCAATTCGTATTTAAGAATTGAGTTTGGAACCGATAATATTTAGACCCTTATTATTGGTCCTCATTTGTTGCGGGTATGATCATCATATTTCGACTCGTATTGTGGACGGGGTTTGTCAGTGTCTGAGTTGGATTGTTCAGACTGTGTTTAGTCGAGATATGGTTCAAACGGTTGAGTTTGTGATTTGGTGGTGTTGATATTGGTCGTCATCAAACCTGTTGATTATTAATCCTTCGTCTTACAATAAGGTATGATGTTTGATCGTGAATTATGACTGTTGTGTTGCGGTTAAGGTTGAAGGGTTCGTAGATTAACTTGGTCGAGACTGAGGGAATTCGTAAGACGAAATCAACTGAATTGGTAACAGTACGTTGTATTGATATCGAGACAAGTTTTATACTCGTACTAATCAATGAGACTAATGTTATCGTGTAGGCGTACGATTGTGTGTATCATTTTGGGACATGGCCTCTTTATGATTGTATTGATATCAGGGGATTGGTTGACACGACGCCCGTCGGCAGATTATGCCAAATGTTACTGTTGTTTGTTAAAGGCCGATTCGAGGCATTGCGATACTTGTTGGTAAAGTCGCTGTCGATTGCCGGTTCGCGGTATCGACGTATCGATTGTGATTGTGATGGATGTTCCATTGAGATATTGTGGTGATCGTCGTCATTGATATTGGTGTTTTTCTATTAATATTATATTAACCGATTGGAGACGTTTGATATATCCTTTTTTTTTCATCTCCGTTTCGGTGGTCGGTTTAAGACACCGGGACATCTATTCTATCGTATTATTGATTATCGATTGACCGTTCTAAGGTAATCGAGGTATTGAATTGGGATTATCGAAGATAATTCCCATCCGTTGTCAAAGGTATTCTCATCCGTTGTATCGTTGTTATCGATTGGCCATTCTACGGTAATCGAAGTATTGAATTGGGACTGTCAAGGAGAGTTCCCATCCGTTGAATTATTATTGTCGTGTTGGCCGACTCAAGGCAGCACACTATTATTCTTGTGAACTCGATAATTTTGTGATCGTTGAGGGTTGAGGATTTCCCGAATTGTGGTGTTGTGATTATTGCCGTGTTAATCGGTCCTTAGGGAATTCTGATCCCAGGATGGTTGTTTTGAATATCGTTGGTCGTGTCGATCTTTCATTATTCGTGTGTCATCGTTCACTTGGTGAGTCGTATGATCCGTATTGGATGTTTTATCCCTTGAGTTTCGTTGTCATGTTGTATCGTGGCATATCTGGAATCATGTCTGCGTGCCGATTGGTTATGTGTAGGATTTTTAGCCAGGCACTCGATGGTCATGCGTGGATATTTCCGCATTGGACCGTGTACACGAGACGTAGTTCTTGAGGCTAATTAGGTACATTGTCACACGTATATTCTGGATTCCGTATACGGGGTGGACATGTGCACGGACACATTTCCGGATCGGGCGTACTGTGATATCCCTCTTGAGCTTTATTGATTGATCGTTCGTAGTCCATGTTGTATTGGATATGTCCGACGATTTGCGACTGGTTGTTCATACGCCGAGGGGTATGTCCGACCGATCGAGTTGGTTTCTTTGAGATCTATTTTGTGATGATTTGACTTTGGGTACATTCGGCTTTCGAGCCATTGTGATGTATCGGTATTTCCGTTGGAGCCTTCGGGCATTGTGAATTCGTATCTTTTCGGCATTGGTTTGGTTTACCTTCGGGTAATGTATTGTTGTGTTCTATATTGATGATTCGCCGTTTGGGCGTAAGTTTGATTCTTGTGTATCTCGTTGAGTTTTTCCTGGCGAAATATTTCTTCTCCTACTGCTTTTAAGTTTCGGGACGAAACTTCTTTTAAGGAGGGTAGAATGTAATACCCGTAATTTTGTTCCCCGGAAATTTTCTATTTTTGGCGGAAGTCCGTTTTTGACAACTTGCTTTGGACCGTTTCGTCATCCTGAGAATGATTAATTCTACACTTTTTGTCATCCGAGTTCGTTTCGGTATCGTTCTGTTGAATTCGACTTTTCCACGTACGAGTTCGACTTTGTTAAATCACCATAAATTCTTGAAAACTCCAAAAATTCTGAATCTTTGCAATATTATAAAGCATCGAGTTAGCTTTCCAATGGTTCAAACGGTGAGTCAATCGGAGTCCAGACGAGGGAGTTATGGTCGAAATAGCTAAGTCACTCTCATTTTCCAGATTCGGCCAAAACACTTTGTACCCGGTGCCGCGGCACACTGGCTGAGCCGCGGCACACCGCCGAGCCACAGGAGCAAATTTTGGGCCTGTGCCGCGGCACACCTATACTGAGCCGCGGCACACATGACAGTTTACCCTATATCAGCGTTTTTTTTGTGCGATTCAACCGATACTTTTTCATTTCTTCACCTTCACACGGGAGAGAAGGCTTGAGAGAGGGAAGTTTCTTCATCTATCACTTGAGTGGCTGATTTCCTTCATCTATTTTCGATTGTGAAGCCCGGATCATCGTTCTATCGCGTGCTCTTCGAATCATAGTGCTTGGATCTTCAAGAGGTAATTTCTTCAACATCTTGGATTTCGATTTTGTATTGGGTAATGATGTTTTGGATGTTAAAATCATGGGGTATGAAGTGATATACGCATGATTATGGACTTGTTGGAGTATTCATCGGATTATTGAAAGATTATTCAAGAACACTTCGAATTTTGTATTGGAAATTGGGGATTTTGTTTGACTTCATCCTTTTAATCCGTAGTAATTTAGATTAGTGATGGATTGATGATGATTTAGGTGTATTCTATCATTTCCATCGTTATTCCACGGTTGGAGTGTATTGATTCGTCGTTTCGGTTGAGTTATTAGTCGACGCCTTAAAGGTGTCCGACAAAAGGTCTAAGAGGGGGGTTTTGTGCGTTGTACGATTATTATTCATCGTACGATTGTTGATTTATCATTGATATGACTTAGGGACGAAATCCTTGTGAAGAACTCAAGTCGGAACCCTTCCGTTCGTTGTCTTCTTCGTGGTTCAAGCTTCCCGGTCGAACCGTGTTCTTTGGGATCTTGAACGCGTTTATTAAGGCAAGTATACATTTATGATTGTACGTTCTCGACTTTGAAAGTAAGAGGAATTGATGGTATGATATGAACGAACCGTTTTTACGGCATTCATAGAAATATTGATGGCATATCATGAACGAACCGTTTTTACGGCATTCATAGATATATTGTTGGCATGTAATGAACGAACCGTTTTGACGGCATTCCTACATGTATCGGCTTATGAGGTGAACGAACCGTTTCTACGGCATTCACATACGTAACGGCGTATGAGGTGAACGAACCGTTTCTACGGCATTCACATACGTCTTATGAGATTTTAGTTATTCCGGAATACTAGTCTTGAATTGATGAATTGATGGATATTGATGAATTGACGGATTACATTTACTTTATTGTCGAGGAGTATTATGTTTCATATTGTTATACGTGCACTAGCTATTCGACGGCTAACCCCTTTATGGGGGAAATACGTTTCATGTATTTCAGGTTCCAGGAGAGCGGACAGGTGGGTACCGGGTCGGCATGAAGATGATGGGCAAGTGTGATACTGTGTCTTGTCTCCGGTTATTTTCTCGGATTCCTCCATTCAGTGTTGTTGTACTGGAATGGATTTTTAAATACTCGAGTATTGTATTTCAGTTTCCTTGATGTTCCGGCCTGTGTTGCCGAGGTATTGATTTGTGAAGTGATGTATATGTTTTCATTGGTTATGGTTTGAATACCATTTGTACCGTCTTTCTTTCTATTGTATGTAGACCTTATCGGTCAAGTTTATAGTTCCGCGTATGTTTAGCCTTGTGGGTCCCACGGCGGGGCTCACGGCGCTGTAATATACCCTGAATAACTTGGGGGCGTTACAGTTGATACTTTCTGAATTTGTTTTGTTCTTCGGTTTTTATTGTTCGAATGGGTTGTGATATTATTTCGGATCAATCTGTTTATCGTTGTGGCTTTTCCGAGTTCGGTTCGATTCTTGTGAACCTTGTTCGAAATTAACGTCTTTTAGTCCCTACAAGTCATTTTAATGTCTTGAGTTGAAGTGTGAACTTCGTAGTTGTTGTTCGATCGCTGTTGTTCGACTATTGTTGTTCGATCATTGTTGTTCGATTATTGGTGGTTGAGATCGCCAATTTGTTGGAACGAGGCATCCGATTTGGTCAGGACCGAACTGGATATCATTTTGGAAATGAGGAAGAAGGTGCGATAGGTTCAAGAGAGGATGTTGACAGCTCAGAGTCGGCAGAAATCCTATGCTAATGTTCGTCGTCGACCTTTGAAATTCGAGGTGGGAGACCACATTTTGATAAAGGTGTTGCCGACGAGGGGAATTTTTTGCCTTGGGAAGAAGGGAAAGTTGAGTTTGAGGTTTATTGGGCCATTTGAGATTCTCGAGAGAGTCGGCGAGTTGGCATACCGTTTAGCGTTGCCTCCGACCTTGATTCACGTTCATAGCATTTTCCATATTTCCCAGCTGAGGAAATATGTTCCGGATACTAGTCACGTCATCGACTATGGTGAGATCAATGTCGCCGAGGATATTACCTTCGAGGATCATCACTTGAAGATTTTGGAGCACCGTGAGAAACGATTGAGTCATAAGACCATTCCTTTTGTCAAGGTGCAATGTTCGAGGCATGGTGTCGAGGAGGCAACTTGGGAAACCGAGGATATCATGCGTGCTAGGTACCCTGAGTTGTTTGTTTCTTAAGTTTCAGAACGAAACATATTTTTAGATGGGTAGAATGTAATATCCGCATTTTTCTTTTCCACGTATTTTCATTTTGGTTGTATTTTTCATTTTTAGCGACTCGCTTGTAACTTTATTGGTATTTCGAGAATACTTAATACTTAACGTTTTGTCATCCGAGCTTGTTTCGGACTTGTTTTACTCAATTCCGTGTTTATTGGCTTTTCTGTCACTTTTGGGTTCGATGCTCGTAATCGTTGTTCGGAACCGCCATTTCGGCGTTTTCACAAGTCCATCTTATGTTATTATATAGGTTGTGAACTTACGTTTGGTGTTTCGGTCGTGTATCATGTATTTCAGAATTGGTTACGTTCTAGGTGCTTTCAGAATCGTGTCAGGCTCGATGTTGGCCTTTGATCCAAGTATCCGAGCAATTGGTCGTACATGATGCTCGTGCGCAACCGATGTTCGGCAGTAAATCCCAGGGACGCACGAGCAGGACACCCGAGCGGCTACTCGTGCGTGGTGACAGTAGTCGGCCAGTGGCCTAGCGCACGACCAGACGCACGCGCGATTGGTCGTGCGTGATTGGTCGTGCGTCCCTGATGTATTTAAAGGGACAGTTGCGTTTTTCAGCCTCATTTTTTTCTATCCTTCTTTCTTCTCCGAGGGTTAGGCGATTTGGGGCGTTTGGAAGCTTAGAGTTTGATCGGGTATCATTATCCATCCACCATTTCGAGTTCCTAGCACCAAGTTATCATCATCTAAACATCTTTTACCGATTAAAAATCAAGGTAAAATCTCTTAGAACCCTACTTTTGGGAAATTTGGGGGTTTTCGAGTTTTAGTCCGATTCTTTCCATATTGTTGATTAATTCATGATGTATATGATTAATCTTGGTGGTATTCTTGTTTCCCCTACGAGTTCATGGTAAGTTTCATGGTATTTGTAAAATCGAGAGGGTTCGGTTGCGATCCATCCTCATCGTTGTTTATGTACGAGCTTACATGAATCATAGGTGGGTTTTCGGGTGTATTTCATTTCCGTACTCGTTTAGAAATGGTTCTAGTTGTATTCTTCGAATTTTTGGGTTCGGGTTCGTCGGTTCCTAGCGTTCGTGCTTGATTTTCCTTTCCGTTCGAGTCGTCGTCAATTATTAAAGGCAAGTACTCTTAGAAACTTTTATGCTTAACATGAAATGGTGATGTATTTGTGTGTGCTTTGCTCACCTCGGGAGGGTCCGAAATGGCATCGAGGGAATCTATGACTTCACTCTATATTCACGAGTTTGATTCGCTATCCAGCTCGGGAGGGTCCTTAGAGGCCTCGAGTGGGATCAGTGGCTTCACCCCGGTCCTAGGTGATGCCTGTGCGTGATTTGTTTTATGATATGGCTAGCTCGGGAGGGTCCTTAGAGGCCTCGAGTGGGACCAGTGGCTTCACCCCGGTCCTAGGTGATGCCTGTGCGTGATTTGTTTTATGATATGGCTAGCTCGGGAGGGTCCTTAGAGGCCTCGAGTGGGACCAGTGGCTTCACCCCGGTCCTAGGCAAATTGATTTTAGACTGTTTGTTTCTGGAAATGACATGTCTGGTTTTTGGTTTCTGAAATGAATTGATGCATGTTCTATGAAATGTGTAAGCGAATAGTTTGCCTTGATTATTTGTACTAACGTTATTGCTAACCCTTTTAAGGACCCATTCTGGGAAAATTCTTGTTATGAATTTCAGGTTATGTTAAGCCGGACGGGCGGGCACTAGGGCAGTACGAGGATGCTGGCCAGGGTTGATGATGTATGCAAATGAGTCTCTTTATTTCCGTTGTCCGTTTGATGTGGTCGTATTCAAACTTGTGAACTACAGATGGTACTCACGAGTACTTAGGCATTTTTACTGGGATTATGGTTTGTATTACTAAATATTATTTATGATTGTCAGTGATGTCTATTTTACCAGTTATACCGGGCGTTTCATTTAATTTCGTCCTGGTGATGCGTGTTTTCTCGCTAACTGAGATAGTTAGACGAGTGGTATTTCTTAATTAGCCTGGTGGGTCCCATGTAGGGGGCCATGGCGCTGTAATATACCCTGAATATATTGGGGGTGTTACAGAAAATTGTATCAGAGCTCTATAGGTTTATGGATACCTAGGCTTGTTGGTTAATTGGGTCTAGTTGTGTTTTGTTTTACACATCATCATCATGCTGCCATCATCTCGGTACTTCCAGTGTTCGTAAGTTTTCCTTACTCGATTCCATGTATTATCGTATCGTATTTCCGCTTCTTGAACTGTGATTTTTTTCTCTCGTACTTATCATCGAGTTGCTTTTCGATTATGGTGTTACGCATTCTTTTATCTCTATGGAGTATGTGTCCCGTTCGAGTCTTGACCGTTAGTCGTCTTATGATCCTTTCATCGCTAAACTCCCTAGCGGTGATATGATCGTTGGTTATCTGAAGATCCGAGATTGTTCCATGGTATATCGTGAGAGGACTTGACTCTATAATATTATTGTTGTGGATATTGAGGGTGAGGATTTGATTCTCGGGGATGATTGGCTCGAGCGGCATGGTGCGATCATGAACTACTGCTCGAGCATCATCACCATGTTAGCCGAGGACGGCACCGAGCACTCTTTCACGGGAAAAAGATGGGAAACCAGAAGTTAGTAATTGACGCCTTGAAGGTGATGAGACTCCTGCAGAAGGGGTGTACTGGTTATTGGTGTTACGTCTTGAAGGCAGAGGATGGTGGAGTCGAACTTTCATTGATTATAGTCGTTAGTGAGTTTCCAGATGCCGTTCCTGATGAGTTGTCGGGGTTACCACCGAACCGTGGTGTTGATTTTATTATGTGTATGTTGTGTGATGAAAGATGTGTTCAATACTTGTGATGTACTACATGTGTGTTGAGTTAAATGTATTGACGGTAGAGTTTGTTGAGAAACTCATATAGATGGTTTCGACATGTGTTCGAATCTGTGTTCATTGGTTATGCTGTTAAACTTGGAGAGATGGTTTGACATATGTTTGAAATTAGTGTTTCCGAGTTGCGCTTGTTGAATTGGTGATTTTTGAATGCCATATATGCATGTGTTCAAGAATTGATGGTATTTGGCTAATTGTTGTTATTTACAACCAATATGCTCCTATTAATAATTATATCTGCGGCGTGCATGCTTGAAAATTTCTTAGACCTGATTGTATTGTGGAAAATCAATTTTCGAAAATATTTTGACGGCACGGTCAATGGCGGCGTATTGTGGGTTTTGAAAAGTGGTATGAATTTTGGCGAGCCAGCCTTGTATTTTCAAATAAAACCTTGTGACGGTATTTGAAAGATGTGTTTAAAAGTGTTTTGGGATATTTTATAAAATGCTACCGCCGTTAATCCCGTGTCGTGTTTGAAAGGATTTTGAAAATGATTTTAACTTATCGGTTTTATTTTCAAATAACTCAAGTATATTATTTTAAAAATCTTTCACGCCATAACTTTTTTGTATTTTAAAACAAAAATGTTATTTTTATTTTCGGAAAATAACTAGTGAAAGATGAAGAATCTTACTCGATTTAAAACTCTAAACTCAATCTGGAATATTTTATGAGACGAATCAGTTAGCGCACGCTAATTTCGTCATTAGCGCATACTAATGAACCTGGACATAATATTTGATTGTTTCGGCTTATTAGCGCACGCTAATCGTAGGTTTAGCGCGCATTAAGCAGTAGTATGTGCACGATGTGAATTTATCGCTTAAGGAGATCGGTCAGAGTTGAATCGTGAGGTGTCAAGCCGTTGTGATATATTTGTCATATTACTGTTCTTGTTGAAGAATTTTGGGTGGGTAACCAATTGTTGTGTTGTATGTGCTGGATTTGCTTTGTGACTTGTAGAATGTTATTTCATGTGATTGAGGAGCCGTAGAAATGGTTAGTACAAGTGTGAATGGGTTGTCCGCCCGGGGATGGTTCAGTGAAACCTATGGGGGTCGATGCTAAGAAAGCATGGCCACAGGATACCCTACATGTTGTAAATTGTGATGATGCTGAATGGTAACAAGTGGCTACCTTGTGTGTTCATTATTGTGATGAGGATACGCGATGACGTGGATATCTTGATGATGTTGTTTCTGAAGGAATTGACTGTTTTGCAAATGATTTCAAAACAAAACGGTTATGAAAAGGGGTTTATGGTCTTGATTAAACGGCCGAAGTATTAAAAGTATTTTTCAAAGATTTCATTTCAGCAAAAACGTTCAGATTCAAGTGTTTTAAATTATTATCATTTGAACAAATACCTCGGAAAATTGTATCTTTAAAGAATGTTACCAGTGGTTGACCACTGTGGTGTGTACTTTGTTCAGGAATTATTTGTACTGGTAAAGATCGTAAGTTCCATTGTTATGGTTATGTGATTCGTTTACGACTGCAAGTTCCGTTAGTTGCAGTGGTCGTTTTTATATTCGTACAATTATCTGGAGTTGATATTTTGTCGTGTTACTATTCGTTGCCTTACGTTGATATGTTGTGCTGAGTTGGTATCTCCGGTATGTTGTTTTGCGGTGTTATTTTCCATTGTACCTAGCAGTGGTATATTCGGTGCGGCAAGGTGTTTCAACTATAATATGCCGGGGCATGTACGTGCAAATTGTCCTTCTCGTGAGTAACGTGTTACAAGTGTGGACTCGAGGGACACATAATTCAATTTTGCGAGTTGATTACCGAGTATTTCGGGGCACGGACTCCAGCACAGATATCAGGATCGACTCTGAGAGGACCTTGAATATGTTTATGTCAGTTGTTTGTTATGTTGTTACCTTGCTTTTGTTGATGTGAGCCTCGGAGAAGACACTTATTTTTTTTAAAAAAGAGGTTGTTACCAAGCTTTCGTTGTTGCGAGTCTCGGGGACAACACTTCCTTTTTTTAAAAGAGGTTGAATGTAATACCCATATAATTTTTTGACTTCTGCATATTTTTTTTTATTCTATCGACTCGCTCGTGTTTGTTGATATTTTCTTAATTTGTTCTATTCTTCGGTTTTTATTGTTCGAATGGGTTGTAATATTATTTTGAATCAATCTGTTTATCGTGGTGGCTTTTCCGAGTTCGGTTCGATTCTTGTGAACCTTGTTCGAAATTAACGTCCTTTAGTCCCTACAAGTCCTTTTAATGTTTTGAGTTGAAGTGTGAACTTCGTAGTTGTTGTTCGATCGCTGTTGTTCGACTATTGTTGTTCGATCATTGTTGTTTGATTGTTGGTGTTTGAGATCGCCGATTTCTTGGAACGAGGCATCCGATTTGGTCGGGACCGAACCAGATATCATTTTGGAAATGAAGAAGAAGGTGGGATAGATTCGAGAGAGGATGTTGACAGCTCAGAGTCGACAGAAATACTATGTTAATGTTCTTCGCCGACCTTTGAAATTCGAGGTGGGAGACCACGTTTTGCTAAAGGTGTCGGCGACGAGGGGAGTTCTCCGCTTCGGGAAGAAGGTAAAGTTGAGTCCGAGATTTATTGGGCCATTTGAGATTATCGAGAGAGTCGGCGAGTTGGCATACCGTTTAGCATTGCCTCCGGCCTTGAGTCACGTTCATAGCATTTTCCATGTTTCCCAGCTGAGGAAATATGTTCTGGATCCTAGTCACGTCATCGACTATGGTGAGATCGATGTGGCCGAGGGTATTACCTTCGAGGAGCATCCCTTGAAGATTTTGGAGCACCGTGAGAAGCGACTAAGGCATAACACCATTCCTTTGGTCAAGGTGCAGTGGTCGAGGCATGGGGTCGAGGAGGCAACTTGGGAAACCGAGGATAGCATGCGTGCTAGGTACCCCGAGTTGTTTGTTTTTTAAGTTTCGGAACGAAACTTATTTTTAGAGGGGTAGAATGTAATATCCGCATTTTTCTTTTCCAGTATTTTCATTTTTGGTGTATTTTTCGTTTTTAGCGACTTGCTTGTAACCGTATTGGTATTTCTAGAATACTTAATACTGAATTTTTTGTCATCTGAGCTTGTTTCGGACTTGTTTTACTCAATTTCGTGTTTATAGGCTTTTCAATCACTTTTGGGTTCGATGCTCGCAATCGTTGTTCGGAACCGCCGTTTTGGGGTTTCCACAAGTCCGTCTTATGTTATTATGCAGGTTGTGAACTCACGTTTGGTGTTTCGGTCGCGTATCATGTATTTCAAAGTTGTTTACGTTCTAGGTGCTTTCGGAATCGTGTCAGGCTCGATGTTGGCCTTTAATCCTTGCACACGAGCAGGCCACACGAACTCTTGATTGTGCGTGGAGCTCGTGCGCTTCCGGTGCTCGGAAGTGGACTCCAGGGATGCACGAGCAGGACGCACAAGCGGGTTCTCGTGCGCGTTGCTCGTGCGTGTTGGACAAAGGCTGGGCAGTGGCTTAGCGCACGACCAAGTACCCGAGCAATTGTTCGTGCATGCTGCTTGTGCGCAACCGATGTTCGGCAGTAACTCCCAGGGACGCACGAGCAGGACACCGGAGCGGCTGATCGTGCGCAGTGCTCGTGCGTGGTGACAGTAGTCGACCAGTGGCTTAGCGCACGACCGGACGCACGAGCGATTGGTCGTGCGTGATTGATCGTGCGTCCCTAATGTATTTAAAGGGACAATCGCGTTTTTCATCCTCATTTTTATCTCCTTCTTTCTTCTCCGAGGGTTAGGCGATTTGGGGCATTTGGAAGCTTAGAGTTTGATCGGGTATCATCATCCATCCATGATTTCGAGTTCCTAGCACCAAGTTATCATCATCTAAACATCTTTTACCGATTAAATCAAGGTAAAATCTCTTAGAACCTTACTTTTGGGAAATTTGGGGGTTTTCGAGTTTTTGTCCGATTCGTTCCGTACTGTTGATTAATACATGATGTATATTATTAATCTTGGATGTATTCTTGTTTCCCCTACGAGTTCATGGTAAGTTTCATGGTATTTGTGAAATCGAGAGGGTTCGGTTGCGATCCGTCCTCGTCGTTGTTTTTGTACGAACTTACATGAATCGTAGGTGGGTTTTTGGGAGTATTTCATTTCCATACTCATTTAGAAATGGTTGTGATTGTATTCTTCGAATTGTTAGGTTCGGGTTCTTCGGTTCCTAGCGTTCGTGCTTGATTTTCCTTTCCATTCGAGTCGTCGTCGTCAATTATTCAAGGCAAGTACTCTTGGAAACTTTTATGCTTAACATGAAATGGTGATGTATTTGTGTGTGCTTTGCTCACCTCGGGAGGGTCCGACGGGGCCTTGAGGGAATCTATGACTTCACTCTGGATTCACGAGTTTGATTCGCTAGCCAGCTCGGGAGGATCCTTAGAGGCCTCGAGTGGGATCAGTGGCTTCACCCCGGTCCTAGGCGATGCCTGTGCGTGATTTGTTTTATGATATGGCCAGCTCGGGAGGGTCCTTATAGGCCTCGAGTGGGACCAGTGGCTTCACCCTGGTCCTAGGCAAATTGATTTTTGACTGTTTGTTTCCGAAAATGACATGTCTGGTTTTTGGTTTCCGAAATGAATTGATGCATGTACTATGAAATGTGTAAGCGAATGGTCTGCCTTTATTTGTACTAGCGTTATTGCTAACCCCTTTGGGGACCCGTTTTTGGGAAAATTTTTGTTATGAATTTCAGGTTATTTTCAGCCGGACGAGCGGGCACTGGGGCAGTACGAGGATGCTGGTCAGTGTTGATGACGTGTGCAAATGAGTCTCCTTATTTCCGTTGTCCTTTTCATGTGGTCATTTTCAAACTTGAAAACTATAGATGGTACTCGCGAGTACTTAGGCATTTTTATTGGGATTATGGTTTGTATTATTAAATATTATTTGTGATTGTTAGTGATGTTTGTTTTGCTGGTTATACCGGGCATTTCATTTAATTTTGTCCTGGTGATGTGTGTTTTCTCGCTAACTGATATAGTTAGATGAGTGATATTTCTTAATATACCCTGAATATCTTGGGGGTGTTACAGATATCCGGACCGTAAATCGATTATTGAGAACACATTCGCCCCCTGTAATTGATCCAATAAATCATCAATCCTCGGAAGTGGGTAACAGTTCTTGATAGTGACTTTGTTTAGCTCTCTGTAATCGATACACAAGCGCATGGAGTTGTCCTTCTTCACAAAAAGGATCGGCGCACCCCATGGCGACGTACTCGGACGGATCAGTCCCTTCTTTAGCAGTTCTTCGAGTTGTAACTTTAATTCCTTCATTTCAGCTGGTGCCATCCTGTATGGTACCTTGGAGATAGGCGTCGTTCCTAGCTCAAGTTCAATAGAGAGATCGACCTC
This sequence comes from Orobanche coerulescens, assembly GCA_033398695.1. Lineage (NCBI taxonomy): Eukaryota > Viridiplantae > Streptophyta > Magnoliopsida > Lamiales > Orobanchaceae > Orobanche > Orobanche coerulescens. Next base: position 57,206,571 of record CM065818.1, read on the forward strand.
CCGTCGTGGCGGCAACCCTGGTAATTCATCAGGAAAAACATCTGGAAATTCGCTCACCGCAGGAATGTTATCAACCGATAGCTGTGATGCGTCCTCCTAAACAACATAACACCAGTAATATGTTTCTCGAGTGTCACAAGATACTCCCGCTGTAAGGAGGCTGAGTGACCCTTTAATACAGAAGTGTTCCTGACCCCTGATTATGTGAGTGGCACTGTCACAAGTCATAATGGAAATGGTCAGGTGATAGGTATCTAATATCGTCCTATGCATCGTAATCCAATCCATACCCAAGATGACATCTTCATTCTGAAGTGGAAAAACCATGAGATTCGCTGTCCAGCCCTGATCATCAATGCGGATCAGACAATTTCGAACTTCCAAATTACCCCCAACTCTGCTACCCTCGGGTAGCTTAACAGTAAAAGATTCACAAGGTACACAAGGAAGGTTCAAATGATTAACACATTCCACAGATATAAACGAGTGCGTCGCTCCAGTATCAAACAGTACATGAACAGGCTGGGAATTAATAAGAAGCGTACCTGAGACAGCAGGTGCGGTCTGGTCATCAGTAGCCCTCAATTCGAACACGCGGGATGGTAGTGTCCCCAAGGAGGGTGTAGTGCCTTCCCCACGCCCACGTCCTCTTTCGGCACAGTATGGTGGAGTTTGGTAAGGTGGAGATCAATAGTCGGACACGGCGGGTGCCCTGGATGTCTGTACCGAACCTTGCTGACTCTGAGTAGCTGGATTTGGTGTAGAATTGAGCTGCGAATAGTAGCGAGACATGTGCCCACTTTTTTCCGCATGAAAAACACTTCGTAGCCACCTTACGGCACTGACTCATGGTATGTCTAGCTATGCCACAATTAAAACAGCTCCGGCGAAGGGACCAGTCAGATGTGCCCTTCTGTTGGTACGAAACCGCTGATATAGAGGAGAACCCAGTTCCCGAGTTTATTCTACTGGTGCTCCCGGACTGGTTAAACATTTTCTGCTTCTCTTGGTTATGCCAGGTATTAGAACTAACAACAGTACCAGCTTCTGCCGTGACTACGTCTTCATATGCCCTCAGAGTTGTGCAGTGAAATCCAGCTGCGTAACGTTGAACATCTTCCGGCAACCGTTGTGCAAGGTGACAAATTCGTTGATCTTCGGATGGAACCATCTGTCAGACATAGCTTAGTTCGGTCCTATAGACCAGAATGATTTCTGGCACCGGCAAGTTTTGTGGTCCTGTACTGAATAAACTCCGTGCGCAAGCAGTTTGGCTGACCTGGGGCAGTACTCGTCTCTCAACAGTTTGGAAAACTCGGTCCACCCGATTTCTCTGTCCTCCGACTTATAGGTCCTCCACCATCGGGCTGTAGTATCACGAAGCTGGTTGATTCCTAGTGGCACCTTTCGGTTCCCTGGGTAACTGTTGGGATAACAAATACCCTGTATCGAAATTGTCGGGATAACAATGCCCGGTATCGAAACAGTAAGGAAACTGTATCGAGATATTGTGTAGATGTTTTGACAATAAGCCAATCCTCAATACAGTAAGGAAACTGTATCGAAAAGCTAAAGTGCCGACCTGTATCGAAAACCTGTCATAGATCCAGCATACAGTGGAACTCTTTTAGTACAGCAAAGAAGTCTTATAAAAGACTAAGTATGAAAGCTGTCTCGAACTGACAATAAGTGATCTTCCATACAGCTCTCAACAGGACAAAGAAGGAATCTTCAGTATTCACTAGAAGTCAAGTCTCGTTGATAAAGAAGTTTTAAATACTAAATGATAAAGTATTTAAATACTGTGAGTCAACAGATCTTCAAATCCCGCAAAATCTGGATCATGTTTTTCATCCCGTTGGAACGGAATCTTTCTCAACGGATTTATATCAACGGATATATTTCAGAGACTATATATATCTCCAGAGTTTGAAGATTGAAGATTACAGAAACTAAACGATCAAGCTTACAAAGAAATACTCTGAGCAAAACATATCTCAAGCTTATTGCTATTCAGATCAAAGAGATATACAGTGCTCAACAACTTGAACAACACATCATCAGCTAGAAGCTCAGAAAAGTCAAAGCTGTTGTTCATACCCTGTTCTATCCTTGAACAAACCCAGATCAGCCCTGTGTGGACTGAAGAAGACGAAGCTTCAGAACTCCGTGTGAAGAAGCCAGTCAAAGCATTATCTCAAACCAATCTGTGTGAACGGTTGAAGCTAAGATCTTTATATCAATCTCTGTGAACGATATATTGATTGTGTATTGTTATAATTACGTAGTTTTGTACGTAGTAATTATAATAAACTTTTTACTCCTGTGTGGAGGACCAGTGGACGTAGAGGGGTTTACCTCGAACCACTTTAAATACTGTGTTATTTACCTTTAATTTTTACTGTTTTAATAACTGTGATTATTTAAGTACACACTGCACATAAGTTGCTGTATCCACAACAACTTACTGTATTCAAGATTTCCGCTACGCACTCAGATTTTAAATCAGTACAGCTTGTTGTTTAACACGCTTTTCAAGCTGTATCCAGTATACTTAGTGGCCAACAGTAACCGATTACCTCGAAAGCAGTCTCCATTTCATAGATCCAGTCGTCCACATGTTTATCTCCCGAACCGTCAAATAGTGGTGGTCTAGCCATCAACATCTCTCCCAGCCATTGGTCCTTCGTGGCGTTCTCCTCCACGTTAATGACTGGTACCCGCTCCGCTCGGTTGGCCTGAGTGATCCCTACTGCAATGGCCTGGGCGAGAGTATGAATGAAAGCCAGATCCATTCCTCTGTTGTTCTGGTTCTCCGCCTCCTATTTGTTCTGATTATTTGAAGGCGGCTGGTTTCTGACTGGAACAGTTTCAGCGGTGTTCCTGTTTTCCTACTGGTTCACAGCAGAGCCCTGAGCGTCGTTCACGATTCTCCTAGCTCCACGACGTGCCATTGTGATAATTGTTCGATCTAGAGGGTCAGTTCAGTACAATTATTCTTCGAGTTCTACTGAATTCAAACATCATACCTGATTTTCAAGAAACATACGTGTTTCTTACCTTGACATACCTCGAGGAGTTACGGTCGCTTGGAGTGTTGGACTTTGAAACCCGTAACAATTTCAAAATGATTTATAAGACTTTCAACGTGGACGTAACCGACTCTGATACCATTTTCTGTAACGCCCCAAAAACTCACCAGAACATTACAGTGCCATGAATCCCGTGAGGGACCCACAAGGCTAATTTTCAAGATTTTAAAGTTCATCCATTAATGATTTATTTTTTTGAAGGTAATTCCACAATGATAAAATTTCGAAACAAAGTACTTTAGAAAATAAGTCTGACCACACAGTTATTACATCAATTTGGAATATTCAGAATTTTAGAATAAAATAAAACGAAATAACAGGGCTTCATCCAAACACCACTTAAACCTGACCGGATCCTTATTGTCCTACACATATTCAACAAATTTGCCTGACACGGCGAATCGTGCCAGTCAACCTAGGTCAGACAATATAAACGGAAAATCATAGAAGGTATAAGATAAACTTGCAATACAATATCAATGTTCGGTTTGGCATTAGATCACATCATACCCAATATTATCTTTTCAATCAATGCACAAACTCCCAAGGTCGCAACCAAGGGTCACGGAAGTATCTAAACAGGATTACTCCGGACGTGGTTACCATTAAGGTTTTATCCCTCAACACAGTTCTGTACAGATGTATCAACATATAAACTCCCAAGGCCGCAGCCAAGGGTCACGGAAGTATCTACACATGAATACTCCGGACATTGGTAAATAGAACGAACACAATTCCACAAATAGAGACACACATTAATTTTTAGAATTTAATTCAACATAGTCTGAGCAAGTTTCACTTGCCTTAGTTCCAATGAGAGTTACTCCCTTGATAACACAACGGCTCGAACGACCACACCCGAGAGCTCAACCTATTACATATTCATCGATTAATACCTCATGGTGATAATGAAGAATAGCGACAATTGCCCCGTCCCGATAGGATTTTAAAACCTAGTTAGTTTTATAACGTCGAAACCAAAATTCCGTGTTTAACGACAATGCAAATTAGTTAATTCCTCGATCCACCGATTTTCAATTTATCATCTCATTTAATTATAATGTTCTTGCATAATACTTTTACATTACGACTACGACTATAGCCACCCGTAATTCGTTACTTACTCAATTTCAAAATTCCATAATCTCTAGGAAAGAATGAACAAGCACAATTCTCGCGAATTCCTAATGTATTTGATCACTTATCCAATTCGATAATTGACAACTAACTCGTTAAGGAATTACCAATGAGTTTACAATACGATAACTAAATTACAATCACAATCCATAACATGATGATTCCATGGTGTTGGTAATTTACAAGTTCGATTATGAGTTTTACAATCCAACTATGATTACTACTACAAGTCATACAAAATACTAGCTTGATAGGTTTCGATTAACGATTATGATTAGCCCCACCGGTTCAATTATTATCAAGAGTTCTAAACTACCCAAGGCATTCGAATATAGTATAACTCAACTAACGATACTGAGATGAATTCAAAGGTTGATAAACTTACCTTACTTGACGATATATGAGGAAGAACAACAAGGGACGATGAAGAACGAGAGGACAACACCTTCAAAACCTTCTCTGGAGCTTGATCAATCCACTCTACTATGATAATACACAGCTAGGAAGGCTTAAAATTCGATTTGGAGGGTTGGGGGATGATATTTGGGCGAGAAGAAGTGTTCAAGGGTTGGAGGAAATGAAAGAGGAAATGTCATTTTATAACACCAGGCTAGCATTACGTACGTAATGCCTAAGGGTTTACGGACGTAAACTTCGTTACGTACGTTACTTCCAGAGGGTTAACGTACGTAAGTGATTCTCAGAGGCTACTACCCAAAATGACATTGCCGATTACATATGTAATGTGTTGCTGAGTTACGTACGTAATGCTTAGTTGACTAGATATCGTTGTCGCGCCGAAAGTTGCCCTGACCACGCAGGATAGAGAATCTCATCCGAAGACTGCTGTACGTACGTAAAGTCTAAGATCTAACGTGCGTAATGTAATGAGCATAGCGTACATAATGATGTTCAAGTAATGTAAGTAAGATTCGTTTAATACATTAAGTTATAATATTAAGTTTAATCCTTATAACACGACTTCCCTTTAGACTCATCCAGCCATTTCTCGGGGAACAAGACGTTGGCCACCATCATATTCGCACCGATAATTGCTCAACGACATCTAGGTAAGTCACCGACATATCATCAACATCAAGAAATCACATCACAAAACAAATAAGTACTTTCAAGACTTTATACGTCACAACACGGTCTACACATAATACTTATAAAAGTACATGCATCACGATGGAGCCTATTATTTAATCATTAAAACAAGGTACAAAGTCTTAAACAGCATGGAATACTCGTGGTATTACAACATTGCGCAGAGAGACACACACATGAACATACTGGCTCACTTACTTACAAACTCATCATCAAAGAGCAATATATTTCTTCAAGCATACATCGAATATCTAGAGTGAAGAAATATCCAAGTCCCCAACAAAGACCAACACAACTACAAAGAAGCCTACAAAGCCTACAGTTGGTGCTCGTACTCGTGATACTTCAAAACCTTATTGTTGAGACCCTTAGGAATGTATGGACTAAGTAAATCTATTCCAACATGTGTGGGAAGAATGGAGTTCAAGAACGAAGCTTCAATCTGTGTGAGAAGAAGCAAGCTGAAGAAGCCTATAGTCAAACTATGTGAACGGCTTAAGCTACAAACATCTGTATCAATCTGTGTGATCGATACAGTGATGGGTTTAGTTAATCATATGTTGTGTACGACATGATTTTAATAAACTTCTTTCTCCTATGTGGAGAACCTTTGGATGTACAGGGGTTTACCTCGAACGATAATAAACTTGGATCTTACTACTTTCAGTACTTATATTCTTACTGCATGTGCTTTTAGTATACTTTCTTTGAAAACACTGTAAGCATCAAGATACATGAGATTGCCTAGTTGTTGTACTTACAGCTGTTAGGAATACTTGTTAGATTTTGATGATGTCATTAATTTAAAATCAAATGTTTATTAATTGGCAAAATGTAAGGAAGAACCAAATGAGTATCTTCCATAGGCCAAAATGTGTTAAGTATAAAATTGGCAATATGTAAAGAAGAACCAAATGAGTGTCTTCTATAGGCCAAAGTTAGTTAGGCTGAAAATCGGCTAAGTACTAAAGTACAGTCTAGTCCATCAGAGAAGTACAGCCGACTCCAATCAGAGTAGCCCTGGTCAACTAAATTTTATCAGAGAAGTTTGACCAGACTGCAGCCGAGGAACCTCAGGGAAGTCACCTGATCATACAAGTCTCAAACAAGATATCTGGTAGGACGACCTACCTGCAGAGAAGTAAGCTGCACATCAGTCTACTCAACTACAGCCTAGTACTCCAAGTCCACGTCAGCATGCTTTGAAAAGTCAAATATTACGGAAAGCTCACATGCAACGTGAAGAGACAAATTGGAGTGATTCCCGCAAGAGATATGATTTATTTAAATCATCCTGACCCACCGTGAAGACTTTAAACCTTTTATATTCAAAAGATTCGGCGCTCACATGCAGAAGTCATCACAACGGTCGGAAGATGAAATTAAATAATGGGAATCCAGCCTTGCAACGTTCAGAAAAGATTAAACAATGAAGTCTCTCTCCAACGGACGGATTTGTTCAAAGATTTGCAACGGCTACAAGGAAGAAGCTCAGAGATCGTGATCTATATATATCCAGAGATTTGAAACTGAGCAACCACCGGTGCGAACATATACTCTAAGCGATCAAAGCAAACCAAGCAATCCTAAGCAATCAAATAGCATCGAGAAAAAGAGCAGATCCAAAAGTTCATATTCAAGGAAGCTCTTTAGTTGGAGAAGACAAACACTCTTGTCTTTAAATCTTGAGTAAGGGTACTTCTTTGGTTGAAGTAGCGGTGTAAAGGCATCCGAGGATCGCGGATCAAGAGGTGCAAGGCGGTCAAGTTTGTGTACAACGGCACGGAATTCCACCGGTTGGAAGTCATGTAGTGTGTAGTGAATCACCGTAATATTTATCATGGTTGAGAATTATAGTGAATTCATCTCCAAGTAGTTTGGAGAAAAGTGGATTAGTAGAGGATTACCCCACCTCCGAGACCACTATAAATTGCTGTGTTATTTACTATTTCTTGCATCATACTCTAGCTTTTGCATCCATTGTTAAGTGTTTCATTAAGTTAATATATATATTCGTCATCACCGACTTCCGCACATATCCAAGAACAAACGACTCCTAGTCATTTGTTTGATCATCAGTGAAGAAACTCACTCTTCGAGAAAAAGAGTTCAAGAGTTTAAACAAGTCTATTCACCCCCTCTAGACTTGTTTACGGACGACTTGTGACCTACAAGTGGTATCAGAGAGGTTGGTTCATTTTTTTCACGAACCAGATCTATATTAAGATATATATCTTATCTCTCACGTTATAATGGAACACATGCACTCTAGACTACTGTCTTTTACGTTGACGAGTATGATCTCCGGAAGATAAGAATGCAGGCACACTTATCTTCAATCCATGACGACATGTGGTGCATCATTGAAGATGGTCCATTCATTTTCGAGAAGGACAACACGCTGAGGAAATCGCACTGGGAGGCCGAAAGATTCCTAAGAAGAGAACGGAGCTGACCCCCGAAGAGAGAAAGCTGGCCAATCTTGACAACAGGGCCAGAGATGTGCTTTACCAAACTCTTGACAAATCCACAATGGTCAAGATTAAAAATTGTAAGAATGCCAAAGAGATATGGGACACATTAGCTCTAATGTGTGAAGGAACGGAGCTGATCAAGGAGAACAAGTTGTCAATAGCTATCCAAAAGTTTGACAACTTTAAAATGAAGAATGGAGAATCAATAGACCAAGTGGACACAAGGTTCACCGAAATTATCAACGAGATCAACTCCCTGGGCAAAACATATGGCAACAGGGAAATGGCACTCAAGGTCCTCAGATCGCTCAATCCCGAATGGAGCATGAAGGCTGTAGCTATGAGAGAGTCCAAAGACCTGAATAAGATAAAGATTCAGGAGCTGTTCTCTGATCTAAAGGCTTATGAGTTCGAGCTTCCAAGCTCATCCTCAACTGAGCCTGCAGAGAAGGGAATCGCATTTGCACTGAGTCCCCTGCTAAGAGCACATCGAATGTGAAACCTCCAAATCCGCTAGACTTTGAAGAGGAAATGGCTTTCATTATGCAAAGATTCGGTAACTTCAGGAAGAACTACTCCAAGTATAAGAAAAACTACAAGGAGAATCCTAGAAGAAACCGGAAAAGGAAGGCTGGAAAGTTGAATGTTACAATGCCACAAGATAGGACACATCGAATGGATTGTCCCGAGCTCAAGAAGGATGAAACCAAAAGGAGGTGGCGAGAAAGGAAGACAGAAGAAAAGCTCTCATCGGAGAAGACCGGGAGCATGTCGAATCAAGCGGCGGCTTCTTTTACGATGACGACGAGGAATATGATTGCACGATGGCAAATTTGGGCGATGAAGAGGTAACCTCTAAACCTCTGGTTCAAATAATAGCTCGGCCATGTCGCAAGATATGGATTTACATGAATCGGTAAATCAATTATTCAAAGATTTTGAAACACTTAAATCGCACATCAAGTCATATCAAGAGAGAAGACTAAGCCGCAAGATGAGAATAGGCGGTGAAAAATGATTTTGAAAAACTCGATCTAGATTTAAATAAAGTGAGACAAATACTGTTGATTTTAAAAACCGAGGCAAGTGCAATACAATTTGAGATAGACCGGCTAAATATTTTACTTAAAGAAAAGTCACCGCACTTGCTCATGCCAAAGCCGAGTTTACTAAGCCGGCAGATAAATAAAACTCAGCGCAGGAAATAACCTCCTGAAAGCGTCGTTAACTCGGGAATTGTGTACTAACAAGAGGCCACTATATTCCAGATCAGGCCTTGGATATGATCCCCACACTCCCTCTAGTTCTAAAACCACTTTCATCAAGGGAGAAACAATGGTCTCGATCACCGAGCCTGTGTATAAATCGATTTTCAAAAACAGGCAACGGCCAAGTCAAACGTCTAGGCTGCGATCGAGTTACAGACGGACCACCTAGACAGCGACTAAGCGATGCCTGAGCAAAAGCGGCGGCCAGACAACATGCCCACTATTACCAACAACTCCCTAAAAATAGATTTCATAATGGGAGGGGCAGATGGAAACCTCAAGGTTATCCAAATTACCAAAACGAACAAGTGTGGAGACCACAAAGGTTTAACAAATGGTCTCAGCCTAGATTTAGAAATGGCCCACACTATTTTGAGGAATATCCGGTATACAATCCAACCAGGAGATTTAGACCTCGACCACAGGCACCTTTTAAGGGTTATAATAATAATTCCTATAATCCAAGGAGAAATCAATTCTCCAGGAAACCCACTAACCCCAAAGGACCCACACAAATTTGGGTACCTAAATCTCTGCTTGTTTAATTGCAGAAGAGGTGGAAGGACTACAACCACATCTCCTCAAGCTCAAATTTTGGAGGTGAAGAGTGGTTTGTAGACTCTGGATGCTCAAGGCACATGGCCAAGGAACAAGAAGATGCTGACCAAATATATCAAAGAAAGAGGTCCTGATGTAACCTTTGGAGATAGCTCTAGAGGACAGACAAAAGGCTTTGGAGAGCTGCACCGAGGAAACATTGTAATATCCAAAGTTCATTATGTCAAAGGTCTCAAATACAACCTCCTGAGCATAAGCCAGTTCTGCGACGAGAAGAATCTAGTAGTCTTCACCATCTTGAAGTGTATGGTGATAGACATCTTATCTGGAGAGATAAAGCTACAAGGTTTCCGAAGAAGAGATGTATACATGATTGATTGGAACACAGGAACACCTAACTCCTGTTTTCTATCCAAGACTGTAGCTGAGAATGGATGGCTGTGGCACAAAAGACTATGTCACCTGAACTTCAAAGCCATCAACAAGATTAGCTCTCAGAAGCTGGTCAGAGGACTTCCAAATGAAGCATTCAAGAAGGAAGCACTCTGTGATGCATGTCAGAAGGGAAAGCAGACCAAGGCGTCGTTCAAGCCAGTACAGCCTACATCGCTCACAACAAGGATCTTAGATCTACTTCACATGGATCTATTTGGTCCCATTAAGCCAAGGACTTTGAGCGGCAGAAAGCATGCTCTTGTGATTGTAGATGATTATTCAAGGTACACTTGGATCATTTTTCTATACAAGAAAAGTGAAACCTTGACCAAGTTACGAGGCCGAGAAGGATCCAGAATGAGAAATCCCTCTCCATAATCAAGATCAGATCAGATAGAGGAGGAGAGTTTCTCAACAAGGCGATAACTGATTTCAGCGATCAGAATGGGATCCAGCATGAGCTCTCTGCAGCCAGGACGCCCCAGCAGAATGGTGTTGCTGAAAGAAGGAACAGAACCCTGAAGGAAGCAGCAAGGTCCATGATTGCAGAAGCGGACCTACCCAAAAGGTTCTGGGCTGAAGCTGTCAACACAGCCTGCCACACCCAGAACAGGAGTATGATAGTAGGGAGACATGGCAAAACTCCCTATGAGGTTTGGAATAATAGAACTCCTACTGTTGCTTACTTTCATGTTTTTGGTTGTAAGTGTTTCATCCACAACAACGGTAAAACACAGCTAAATGCCTTTGATGCTAAAACTGATGATGGTCTATTTATGGGATATTCCCAAAGAAGCAAGGCATATAGAGTTTTCAACAAAAGAACCTTAGTTGTGGAGGAAACACCCCATGTTGTTTTTGATGAATCTCTTTGTTGAGTACAGAAACAACTTGAGCAAATTGAGAACAAGCTCAAGTCGGCAACCCTTGAAGAAGTCATTGTACATGACACTGGAATGATGGACTCACTGCAGATCGGCTGATGACCCAATGCGGTGATGAAGACCCAATGCAGATCACAGATCACCAAACCTATCCGATCCGATTCTTTGAAGAAGACCCAATGGAGCCGACAAAGACTCATCTGCGATTGAGAACCAAGCTGCAGATGACAAGCGTGGCCGATCGATTCTGGGCCGAGAATCCACAGATGCAGATAACCACGAGCAATCCAACAGGGGAACAAACCGGAAGAAGACGAGATCCCCAAATGGCTCAAGGATCATCCAATTCAGCAAATAATCGGAAAGTTGGTGATGGAGTCAAGACAAGACGATCAACTCTACGGCGGAATGGCGATGTTCTCATGTTTCATGTCGCAAATTGAACCCAGGCAATGAGAACAAGCCTTGGAAGATTATTCATGGATTAATGCCATGCAAGAGGAATTAGAGCAGATGGAGAGAAACAAAGTTTGGGAACTAACAGACAGACCTAATCACAAGAAAGTTATTGGCACCAAATGGGTGTATAAAAACAAAAGTGATGAAGACGGAGCTGTTGTTAGGAATAAAGCCAGACTCGTAGCAAAAGGATATGCACAATGTGAGGGAATAGATTTTGATGAAACTTATGCACCTGTTGCAAGATTAGAAGCCATCAGACTATTCCTCGCATATCCGCATTCAAGGATTTTGAAGTCTACCGGATGGATGTAAAAGTGCGTTTGAATGGAATCCTAGAAGAAGAAGTCTATGTAGAGCAACCCCGTGTTTTGTCAAAGGAGACAAAGTCTATAAGCTGTTGAAAGCTCTGTATGGACTCAAGCAAGCATCGAGAGCATGGTATGAAACACTGTCTGTGTTTCTTGAGAAAAATGGATTTTGCAAAGGAAAAGTGGACAAGACCCTATTTAGAGTGGAGCACGAAGGCCACATTCTAATAGTTCAGATTTATGTGGATGACATCATATTCGGGTCAACCAATCCAGAACTATGTGAGAAATTCTCCAACCTCATGCAAGGAGAATTTGAGATGAGTATGATGGGAAAGCTTAATTTCTTTCTCGGATTACAAGTTAAGCAGATGGAAAAAGGAATTTTCATCAACCAGGCAAAATATACCCGAGATCTCATCAAGAGATATGGAATGGAATCAGCCAAACCCGCAAGAATTCCAATGAGCACAAGTACTCACCTGGATGCAGACGAGGCAGGAATATCAGTGGACTCAACCCACTACAGAGGACTCATCGGATCTCTTACATGCCTAGCGCAAGCGAGCCGGACATATCATATGCGGTTGGAGTTTGTGCAAGATTCCGATCAAGCAAGCAATCACACCTAGATGCAGCCAAGAGAATAATTAAGTACCTAAAGTCTACCATTAATGTTGGACTATGGTATCCCAAGGATGACAACTTCGAGCTATCAGGATACTCAGATGCGGATTTCGCCGGATGCAAAATCAATAGGAAGAGCACTAGTGGAACGTGTCAATTCCTAGGAACGGTGATATCTGGTTTAGCAAGAAGCGAGTTTCTAACTCTATCTCCACTCTGAGTCGAATACCTAGCTGCAGGTAGCTGTTGTGCACAGATCCTATGGATCAGACAACAATTAAGGGACTACAATATTATTGCCAACGAAGTTCCTATATGGTGTGACAACAATAGTGCTATTGCAATAACCAACAATCCGGTTTTGCACTCAAGGACGAAGCACATTGACGTTAAGCACCATTTCATTCGAGACCACGTGCTTAACAAAAGGGTTAGAGTTGAAAGAGTCAGCACAGACTACCAAATAGCTGACATCTTCACCAAACCCCTGCCAGAAGAGAGGTTCCTAGAGCTGAGCAGAGACCTTGGATTACTAGATTGGGAATCTAGTTCTGAAGCAAGTTGAAGGAAGGATAAACCCCCCCCAGAATCAGCCTAAGCTGATGCAGGCAAGAAGACGAAGGCCAGACGAAGCAACTTAGCTGTACAGAATACCAGGCGAGAAGTCAAACTCACCTGTAGCAGAGTGGTCAACAGTCAACGAATCAGACCAGCTAAGTTCTCTAAACTAATCTCTAAATTTTTAATTATTATCCGTCATATTTATAATATTATTTTGGCTTAAGAAATAGCATTTAAAAATACATTTTATAAGCCTAGTGGCAATTTTAAATACACGCGTCACACGCCTATTTAATTAACCTCTACGGTGGCCAATCAGAATCAACCGTCAATTTTAAATGGGGCCACCGATTCAAATTTGAAATTCAAAAGAATATGAAAAGGCGTACCACCGTTTGAATTTATAATAAACTAATCCAAACGTCTTTTCATCTTCTTTATAAGGAAGAAAACCCTTTCACTTTCCTCTTTACGCGTTCAGAAACCCTAAAAATTTACAGAGCAAAATACACACTAAATCCTAAAATCTTTTTGCAGAAATGGCATCTTTTGACGGAGCAAACTTGAAGGCGATGAAGGACCAAGTTATCTTCTCCATGGTCGTCGATTTCGAAGGATTACTGGAAGAAAATCTAGAGGACTTTGATATGCTCGACTTAATCCGGGCGATGAAACTGAACGGAATCTACCCGTTTCTTGACATCAACCCTCAACACTTGTTCAAAGAAGATGTGGTTGAATTTTATCGCAACGCTTACCTGATTCAGCACGGGATTCAGAGCACAGTCGGTGGAGTACCAGTCACCATAGATACAGAGAAGATTCGCTCTGTATTCGGGATGAAAAATCGCGGTTTGGCGGTCGAAGCACTCAAACAATCACCCGCCGAAACGTGGAAGACGATTAAGCTCGAAAATGTCTCTGAGAAGTTGAAGTTTACGGCGAAGAGAAATGAGTTGAAGAGGGTCTATCGAGTTGCTCTGGACATCACAAATAAAATAGTCATGGGAATGGCAGGAAGCTATGACCAACTATCATCCTCAAAATTCATGGTGTTGGGTGCGTTAATTCAACGAGAGGAAGTAGATTGGGCCGATTACATTTTTAGGCAACTTGTTCGCGAGGTGAACAAGGTCGAATGGCTCGAGGGAGAGAAGAAGTTAAAGACTAAGTTGGCGTTCGGAACGCATCTTAGTTGGTTCTTGGAGCAGACTGGCGTGGCCAAGGGAAACATTGACCCTTTCCACCCAAACAAGAGGTTAGGTCATATGGACCATGATAAGAAAAAGGTTGGAGTCACTGGGAGGGCAGCCCAGATATTGAAGGATTTACCAGACTCAAGCTATTGCCCAAGGTACGATCTATCAGACTCGGACCAACCTGCAGCTGAGATCGGAACTGCAGTCGAGTCCGAGAATGAGTCTGATGATACTCCAATCGCCATCCGTTTCAAGAGAAGGGGACCAGCCCCAGAAGGACCTTCCAACTGCGGTCATCACGAACCCTCTACAAAGAGGCCAAGTAAGCTGCGATTCGGTGAAGGAGAGCGGCTGAACATCATACGATCCATCGATTCGATCTCGAGTGCACCGGACGGCTTTGCACGAATACCGAAACAAGGATTGTACCTTTCATTACTCCACCAGTATACAAGACCGAAGACGAGGAAGCAGGTCGTGTTATATATATCCCTTAAGCAGATTACCCATTCAATCTATTGGAAAATAACACTTTTAATCTTTCCATAGAACAACTTGACTTGTCAAGCCACAAGCGAGAAAAACATTCCTTTGTCAATATTTTTAAGGAGTGGAAAACTCTTAAAACCATGTCCTTTACAAATTTTCAAATTTTTGTTGAAACTAGTGGTTGGGAATACCCCAAGCCACGGAGGATGTTCACCGATTTTTGCAAAGAGTCAGATTTGGCCTTACTCCTCCAGGATAACTGGTTCATGTCACATTTTGAGACAAACATGGACCATTTTATCCACTCTATAATGCTAAGTATTTTTGATGGTACTTTTGGAGAAGAGGAGGAAGAGAAAGAAGAAAAGGAGATTAGGATAGAAGAAGTTGATGAAGAGAATGAAATTATCAATTTGGTTGAGGAGGATGAAGAAGCAAAAGAAGAACAAGAAGAAAACATACCAGTTGAAAAGGAGACAGAGGAAATTGAAAAAACAGAAGAAGTGGAAGATGAAGAAGATGAAGAAGAAGGAGAAGAAGTGGAGCAAGAAAAAGAAGAAGAAAATAAGGATGATGATGATGATGATGAAGGAGAGAAGGAAAAAGATGATGCTAAGGATGATGATGATGATGCTGATGATCATGATGATGGAGGTGAAGGAGGAGCTGGTGTGGTTACTGGAAAAGAAAAGGAAAAATCTGGAGAAGTAGAAAAAGAAAAATCTGAGGAGAAAGAAAAAGAGAAATCTGAAGATGAAGAAGGGAAAGAGGAAGAAAGAGAAAAGGAGCCAGAGCCTACCAACGAAGCTGCAGATAGGGTTGTTGTACCTCCCCGGTACACCAGCCTAGATGCAGAGCTGGCAGAGGACTCCAGGTCAGGGACCCCGGAGAAGACTCTATCTGACCTACCTGCTGCAGACAGGAGCCTGCAGTCGAGTGGCTCCGTTGCTGAAGGATCAGGAGAACACTCCCCATCAGCCCAGTTATCACCTACCATGACTGAGCTGATCAAGCAAATTGTCAGAGACACCATTGGGGAGCTGCTATCAACACAGGTCACTCCTGACCTTCAGACCATTAATGCCAAGATAGACACCCTGCTGCAGAGACAGATCCCTCAGCCTCCTCCTCCTACAAACAGCAGAATGCCTTTTGGCATGTCTGACTGGATGAGCCGCATGGAGCAACAATTAACAACCCTCATTGATGCTGGCAAAAAGGGGGAAGAGAGGATTCAGGGGGAAGGAAGAGAAATCAGAAGTAAGAAAAAGCAGGATGTCCCCCAGCTTGAAGGACCCTCTAGCCTGAAGAGGAAGGAACCTGTAGATTCAGAAGACAAGGCTGACTAGCCTGAAGGGAAGCGCAGAAGGACCAGAGGCGGCTTCGAACCTACTCTTGAGTGGGAAGGTCTGGAGCTATGGTATGTTGAAGACTTCTGCCCACTTGAAGCTCTTGAAATATGGGGAGCTGCTAGGAAGAAGTTCATCAGAGATTTTTATGTCTGGGAACTACTTCAAGATGACAAACTCTCCCCACAGGAGATTTTCATTAACTGGATGGAAGAAGTTCATCCTAAGCTTTGGGCTGTTCTAAAGAAGCACGCAAAAGAGCAAAAAGCTTTTCCCATGATCCCTAAATTCAGAGCTGAAGAAGCACCAATCCGCATGGATGGTGAACTTGATGAACTACAACTACAGGAGGAAATCAAGCGAGTCTGCCTTGAGAACAAATTCAGATCGCAGCAGGAGCAGGATTTCGCAGCTCTAGTGGTGAAAAGGAAGTATGGCCTTGCTCCAGTCAAGGTAAGACCCATTGGAGCCAAACCATTCAGACCTGCCAAGCAGCCTGTTCGAAGAGGCAGAGGAAGAGGCAGATGATTTTAACTATTTTCTTACCTGTAATTTATTTTCTGTACTTAAACATTCTTGTATAAATTCTATGATAAAGTCAGAAAATTTTATGAACAGTCTGTTGAATGACAATTTTCCAGTTGTCTCAATATTAGACTGATTTCAGTTTTGTCTTGCACTTAAGTGCAGACTTGGCCATTTGATTTCTTACTTAGTTTTGCCATCATCAAAATAGGGGGAATTTGTTAGGAATACTTGTTAGATTTTGATGATGTCATTAATTTAAAATCAAATGTTTATTAATTGGCAAAATGTAAGGAAGAACCAAATGAGTATCTTCCATAGGCCAAAATGTGTTAAGTATAAAATTGGCAATATGTAAAGAAGAACCAAATGAGTGTCTTCTATAGGCCAAAGTTAGTTAGGCTGAAAATCGGTTAAGTACTAAAGTACAGTCTAGTCCATCAGAGAAGAAATACCGACTCAATCGAGTAGCCCTGGTCAACTAAATTTTATCAGAGAAGTTTGACCAGATGCACCGAGGAACCTCGGGGAAGTCACTGATCATACAAGTCTCAAACGATATACGGTAGACGACCTACTGCAGAAGTAAGTGCACATCGATCTACTCAACTCTGACCTAGTACTCCAAGTCCACGTCGGCATGCTTTGAAAAGTCAAATATTACGGAAAGCTCACATGCAACGTGAAGAGACAAATTGGAGTGATTCCCAAGAGATATGATTTATTTAAATCATCGACCCACCGTGAAGACTTTAAACCTTTTATATTCAAAAGATTCGCGCTCACATGCGAAGTCATCACAACGGTCGGAAGATGAAATTAAATAATGGGAATCCACCTTGCAACGCTCGTAAAAGATTAAACAATGAAGTCTCTCTCCAACGGACGGATTTGTTCAAAGATTTGCAACGGCTACAAGGAAGAAGCTCAGAGATCGTGATCTATATATATCCAGAGATTTGAAACTGAGCAACCACCGGTGCGAACATATACTCTAAGCGATCAAAGCAAACCAAGCAATCCTAAGCAATCAAATAGCATCGAGAAAAAGAGCAGATCCAAAAGTTCATATTCAAGGAAGCTCTTTAGTTGGAGAAGACAAACACTCTTGTCTTTAAATCTTGAGTAAGGGGTACTTCACTGGTTGAAGTAGCAGACTGTAAAGGCATCCGAGGATCGCGGATCAAGAGGTGCAAGGCAGTCAAGTTTGTGTACAACGGCACGGAATTCCACCGTTGGAAGTCATGTAGTGTGTAGTGAATCACTGTAATATTTATCCTTTGGTTGAGAATTATAGTGAATTCATCTCCAACTGGTTTGGAGAAAAGTGGATTAGTAGAGGATTACCCCACCTCTGAGACCACTATAAATTGCCTGTGTTATTTACTATTTTACTGCATCATACTCTAACTGCTGCATCCATTGTTAAGTGTTTCATTAAGTTAATATATATATTCGTCATCAGCTGACTTCCGCACATATCCAAGAACAAACGACTCCTAGTCATTTGTTTGATCATCAGCTGAAGAAACTCACTCTTCGAGAAAAAGAGTTCAAGAGTTTAAACAAGTCTATTCACCCCCCCTCTAGACTTGTTTCTGGACGACTTGTGACCTACAACAGCAACGTAGTCTAAAGACTTCCACTACGTGTATCAAACTTTGAAAAAGAGTACATCTTATTCAACCTCTTTCTAAGCTGTAATATAGTATACTGTGACCAACATAATATCATGTACATGCACTAGCAAAATTCCAATTTGCTAACCCTTGAGTTTTCGGAGGGGGGTGGATGCCTTTTATGCATTCAGGTACTTAGGGTTTGAGAGCGTTCACAAGATCGACATGGAATATGATGAATGACCATGATGATAATCACTAGAAAATAGGTATAATGTCATTATTGTTATGTTGTATATCTCTTCCGCTGGCGTGTTGTGGCCTTACATGGGTATGTAAATGTATTATAGTAATTATATATCGAGGATATACACATATTAACAGTTACTGTCATTGTATTTTATTTATTGATATTTGTGTAGATTGACCTTGTTGGTCAATTATAGTTTGAGTTTTTCTGTGTTGCCTGGTGGATCCTTGTGAGAAGGGTCTACGAGGTGTAACAACACAAAAATGGTCCATGTGTGTTATACTTGTTATATTTTCACGGATCATAAAAGTCTGAAGTACATATTTACTCAAAAGGAGTTGAATATGCATCATAGGCGGTGGTTAGAATTGATCAAGGATCTTAATATCGAGATCTTTTACCACCCGGGCATGGAAAATGTTGTGCCGATGCTTTGAGTCATAAGACTATCCAGGAACAGATGCTTGCTCGACCTACGGTCCAGAGAGAACTTCAGCAAGAGTTTTTGAGACAAGTGATTGAAGTCGGAATATAGAGGGTACAAGGGTAATTGTGTACACTTGAGATATCATCATTATTAGAGGAGACCATGTGACAGAAGCAGGGTGCAGACCCGTTCCTATTGCGTATTCATGATGAGGTCACTGAGGGTAAATACCATGTATTTGTAATACACGAGGATGGACTTCTCAGAGTCAAGAACCGGTTGTGCATTCGGCAGATGAGGAGTTTAAAAACTCAATTCTAAAAGAGGCTCATGCGACCGCATATTATATTCAGCAGTCTAGTAAGATGTACAAGGACTTGAAACAATATTACTAGTGGAGTAATATGAAATGAGAAGTCGCAAGGTTTATTTCGAGATGTTTGACTACTTGACTTGCCAGCAAGTCAAGGTTGAGTACCAGCGACCAGCAGGTATGCTGCAGGCGCTCCCTATTACCGAGTGGAAGTGGGAGGATATATCAATAGATTTCATCACGATCTTGCCGATGAGTCATCACGGTATGAACAAGATCTGGGTTATCGTGGACTGATTGACCAAGTCAGCTTATTTCCTTGAGATTAAGGATACTTGAGGATGCAAAAGACTGGCCCAACTGTTCATTTGGGAGATCGTGAGATTGTATGGCACACCCAAGAGTATTGTATCTGATCATGATGCCGCTGGTAACTTAGTATGATGAAAGGAAGAAAATGACAAAATGAGGGTTGCAACCTGTTTATATAGGCTGGGGCGTCGTTACGTACACAACACTCCTTGTGTTACGTACATTAAGCACCTAACGCACGCTAAGCTATTGATGTTGCGCATGCAACGGGCTTCGCATAGGTCACTGCCTCGATGCATCAGGTAATGTTACGTACGATGCATGAGATTGTTAGCATACGTGACAAACTATAACGTACGCTACAACTACAAATTAACATATGCAAGTGCTTGCCCGATGGCTATAGCCCCAATGCACTAGGTACCCTTCACGTTTATTATGAAACTATAATACCGCACATAGTTACACTATTACATACGTTAAGTCTCATGGATAGCGTACGCAAGGGTGTCAAGAGAGGCTTCTGCCTCAATTTTTTTGGTTAGTTCGCGTACACTACAGTCAAGATTAGCATGTGTTAGATTCGATTGTTACGTACGTTAAGCACGAGACATAAAGTACACAACCTGTGTGAAATAGCAACACTGCTCCAAAGTATCAATGCACTAGACAAGTATCCATCTACTTAGACACAACAGCACGTCCAACCTGAATATCACATAACAAACTCAAGTACTAACAAGTTCTTGGGGAAAGTATAACGAGTATAAAATAATGTTACACCGAGTGTACATGAACCAAAATTTGGAAAATATGGAAACAAAAAGTACGGATATTACATTCTCCCCCTCTAAAAAGAAGTTTCCTCCCAAACTAATACCAGGAGGTATGGAGTTCGCCTGCTGGGGAGGGCAAAAAACCTGAGTTTCCAGACTCAACATAAAATCATAAGCTGATGGACCAGCACTCTAAGCGTCAAGACCCATCAACAATAATATGACTCGGATCCAAAACGTATTTTCTCAATTGAGAAATATAAAATACTTTATGTACATGACTCAATGATGAAGTAATACCCCAAATGAAAGGCCAGATCCCCGACTCGCTCTAAATTCTCAAATGGTCAGACATACCTCTGGCTAAGTTTGCCCTTCCTCCTGAAGCGTTAAACTCCAGGGGTTGGCCATACCTTCAAGAAAACGTGATCTCTGACTTCGGATTCCAATGAACAACGACGGACGTCTGCATAAGATTTTTCTGCCCGCTCTGAGCGGTTAACATCCTATCATGAATCAAGGCGATCTTCTATCTTGTGTAATACCCGATATTTTTGTAATGCAATATTATGATTTATAAATGCAATATATTATTTATAATAATATTATAATGCATTTCATTCTATTTGATTTCATTTAGAGGGTCACAAACATTTATTTCGGCGTATCACAAGTCCTAGCCCGAGTCATTTTGTCAGATATATATTCAAGTGGTCATTATTTGTTTTATAATAGTGTTATTAATTATTTGAGTATAATACTAACACTATTATTATTATTAATATTATTATTATTAATAATATTATTAATACCGTGTTCTTTATTAAGTATTAATATTATTATTATTATCTTTATTATTTTCAGATTTTTATTATCAGTATTACCAATTAATTATTATTCTACATTTACTATTATTATTATTATACCATTTATAATTAACCACACATTGAAAATTAACCAACCATAATTAAACCACACTAATCATAATTAAGAACTCTTTCCCAGATCGATCGTTCTCCTCACTTCTCTCACTTTATCAAAACTCCTCAATACATATCCAACACAAATTTTAATCCAACCCAAACACTTAAAAATCTACACCTATAAATACAAATTCTGCAGTGCAGAAATCCTTTACGAATCAATCGTTCTTCATCCAGAAAACAAAAAAATACAATACAATACAATACACGTTTCTGCCTGTGAGTTCATCGCCAGAATTTACGATACAAAGGAGAAGGAGACCCATCTTCCTGCTGCACGGCCGAACCAGCACCAGATTCAATTTTTTTCTCCAAACTCTCAACATCTTCATCCAAAATCTCATCTTCTCAACTTTCTCCAACGAGAGGTAAATCAATCTCTTCTCCTCTTCATACATGCCGCCTGTGTATATAAACTATCATATTAATTCATATGTGTTAGATAAATTATACCACCATGTCGGTTGCCCTCAGTCAACATAGAAACCCAAAACCATCATATTCAGCCCGCCAAAGCAGTAAACTCCCCGAGTCGGTGATACCTTAAGCAATACATGGACCCCAACCTCAAACTCTAACGGGCGACGACGCGTGACGGCATAGGACTTATGTCGACTCTAAGCAGTCAAAAATCTATCACGAATCAAGGAAATCTTCTCTCTTGTCTCAACTAATAAATCCAGTTCGGTACCAGTCAATTCAGGTGCATCATCCCAACACAGTGGCGATCTGCACCGCCTTCCGTACAAAGCCTCAAATGATGCCATTTTGATTGAGGCGCACCAACTATTGTTGTACGTAAACTCGATCAACAGTAGATGCGACTCCCAATCATCTTTCTAGTCTAAGGCACAGGCTCTCAACATATCCTCAAGTGTCTGAATCGTTTGCTTTGACTGCCCGTCTGTCTGGGGATGGTATGAAGTACTAAGTCTCAACTCGGTCCTCAAAGCTCGATGAACAGCCTGTCAGAAACGTGATACGAACTGACCATCTTGATCCGAAATAATACTCTTACGAGTCCTATTCAACCTCACAAATTCTTCAATGAACACCCGGGCTAGTTTCTCCATCCCCAAGTTTCCTTAATACCCAAAAAATGGGCAGATTTGGTTAGTCGATCAACAATGCCCAAATCATGTTCATTTCAGTTTGAGTCCCATGCATGCTGGTAATGAAATCCATATAAATATCCTTTTACTTCCATTCTGGAATAGAAAGTGGTCACAATAACTCGGCAGGTCGCTGATGCTCGATCTTAATCTGCTGACACATCAAACACTTCGATATAAACCCGCTAATGTTTGTCTTCAAGTTGATCCACCAGAAGTTACTCCTTACATTCTTGTACATTTTACTTGAACCAGGATGTATGGAATCTTCTGTCTCAACTCAACATCGCATGGTACACACAATCTTCCTCGAAATCTCAAAATTCCGTCATCCTGAATTACAAATCCAGGGGCTTTCCCCTTATTAACATTTGTAACACCCCAAACCACTTGGGAATATTACAGCGCTGCAGACCCTCTCCACGAGGATCCACCAGGCTAAATACAGAAAACACAACATATCAATACATGCCAACATGGCCAATAATGAACCACTAGACCGATTTGTTCTTGTACTACAATATACACATCAGACATATATAACTCTTTCTCACAACTCAGATCCACACAAGGGTTAACATACATCAACATCCCCATAAAATGGGAGAATAACACAATGGAGAGACAAACAACAAAACTCTACCAAAATACTCAACGACTGGTCTTCATGTGATTAGTATCGTCGTCTTCGATCATCCTTCGTATCGATCCTGTGATTAGCTCCACAGCAACCTGCAAGTACCTGGACGTAATACAGACATCCACCCCCCGAATACTCGGGGGTTAGCAAAACTCCACTGTTTTGCTAGTGCAAGTATAAAATACGAATACAAGCCATACACAATATACTACAAGAACATAATAATCGTGAACATGCTTCCCGAGATAAATCACTTGATCAAACAGTTCAAATCGTTAAAGGTAGGAAATAAACCCAATGTACATCTTACAAAACATTTTACGATCTCGGGAGTTTTGAAAACATTTGGGATTTAAGATTTCTCATGTATTTCGAAAACACTTAGGGACACGGCCCAAAGATCATTTTCCCAAAATACAAATACGATAATAAAACACGGGGTCCACGATCCAAATCACGAAACACGGGGTCGACGACCCAATCATCCATAACAACATATTCCCAAGGATTATTCGTGTCCCGTGCTAACAAGCCACGAACCTCAGATGCTCTCGCAGAACATACCCGAGTGAATAACCCAATGGGACACCATACCAAATCACATGTCACCGTGACAACAGTCACGCAACCATAACCATACGTACGTTCATAGTTATCCCGACATCACACTAACAAGCTACGAACCTCGGAGCCTCCACGAGACATACCCGATTGGACAACCCATGACACGTACATCACACAACCAAACCACAACCATAAGTTATCCCGGCATCGCACTAACAAGCCACGAACCTGGGAGTCCCCGCAATACATACCCGGATTGGATAACCCCATAAGTTATCCCGGAATCGGGCTAACAAGCCACGAACCTCGGAGTCCCCGCAAGACATACCCGATTGCATAACCCTACGATCACACCTAACCCGTATTAGCAAGGACGGATCTCGGAGATTCAAAAATCTTACCCGGAGGCACATCACTTCAATAGTTACACACAACAACAAGCAAATACCAGAACTAAACAACACTAAACACCACAACCTCCTTACAAAGGAGTAATAACTAATATCACACAATGTCGTATATTCCCCGAACAAGTACACATATCGATACACAATCCTCGGAAAGTGTTCACAGTCTACTATATCCATGAGATATAATTACAACATCTTCCCACATACGAAACTAACACACATTTTCCGAAAACACATTTATTCATGAAGCATACGAGTTATCATTTGAAAGACAACATTTATCGAGAACATACCGATCCTTTTTAAGGTTCATTAAACATTTGGATGGCGCATAAAATCATGCAGCAACAATTACGTCTACGAAACATGAAACGTATGGGCAAGATACTTGCCTCGATACCACGAGCAATGGAACAACGAATGGACATGGTCGGATAGCCCTCGAACTTTCCAGAATGATCAAGAACTCGACAACCCCACGAATACTACGAAAACAACATCACCACGAATAAATAACATTAATCGGAATCCGAATCAACCCAAAAAATAACAAGGATCCGAGGGTTTCTTCAAGATAATCGAGAATCAAGTTCCGGGTGATAAAAATCGACAAACGGGTTACAAAATCTGAAGATCACGGCCAAGACAACAAGAATTCCATAAACAATTCATCAACCACGGATTAAATCGAAGAATCACGAAGGAACCCCCAAAAATTATACAACTAGGGTCCTAAGGAAGAAAATACCTCGATTCGGCGAAGAACAAGGATTTGATGATGATATAATCGACAAGAACCTTCCAAAACGCCTTAGAACTGCTTAGAACCGACCAATGACTCCTCTCCCTAAATACTCCTGTCCGCAGCCGCCACCAGATGAAACAAAATGAAATGAAGTATGGCCGACCCCAGGCCTATATATGGCCGACAGTGTTACGGCCGTAACTGGTAGTGCCTTACGGCCGTAACTCGGCCAACGCCTGTAACGTACATAACGGCCGACGCCTTACGTACGTAACGAGCACCACTTACGGCTGTACTCGGCATAACCTTACGGCCGTAACCAAGTCCCCAGGGCTACTGCCCGAAATCTGCCGACGCATTACGGCCGTAACCGGCCAATGCCTAGCGGCCGTAACAGGGTAAACCTTATGGCCGTAACCTAGTCCTCCCAGGCCAGGATATGCGGGTGTCTTACGGCTATAATCGGCCAGGACTTATGGCCGTAAATCGACCCAGCCAGCCCTCCAACTGTCCGGCTAGAGACTCGACGACGTCTCAATCATGCAAACGCACCGACTATGATCGAAAACAATAACGAACAGGCTACGAAACTCAACGAACCACAATGCAAGCACACAATTCCAAAGACGCGGACGTCAACAATCCGCTTGACCGAAGAAAAATTCGACGAAATCGAAACGGAGATCTCGGGTATTACATTCTACCCTCTTAAAAGAAGTTTCGTCCCCGAAACTTAAAACATAGAACGAACAACGCAAAACAAACTCAGATAACACACGCTATCCATTGTCGACAACCTGCAACGACTCGCATGCAGCATGCAGCTGCTACCATTCATATCGCTACACCAGAACAATAACAAAACACAACGAACAAAATCAATATGGTTGTCTAATCCGAACATTACATCAATCAAAATGCGAGTTAATCGCTGAACAATTACGAAATTCCACAACCCAAGGGTTGGAAGATCGAAAATAAAACTAATTTACCGAACTTAAGGGAAATTACGAAGTGACCCGAACGCTCAAAAATCAAGGTATGAGATCAACAAAAATCTGACAACCAACGATCGAACCACAACGATCAGGACAACAACGTTCGAACAATCATGTTCGAACCACGACGAACAACAAAAGTCGAATAACAACTCCAAAGTTCACACCTCGACTCGAGATGATAGGTGATATGGTAAAACAACAAGGTATGCATTTACATAAAGTTCAGAGGAATGGAACCGAATTTGGGAAAAGTCACAACGACAAACAGATTAACCCGAAACAATACCACAACTCATTCGAACCACCAAAAAATGAAGGATAGAACAAGTTCACAAAATATCAACGAACACAAACGAGTCGATAGAGGTGAAAATACAGAAATTCAAAATCCGATCCGCTTCTAATAAAAGAAGTTTATCTCCAAAATTTGAAACAACAAAGCAAGGAAATAACATAAAATACAACTGATAGACTACGCCCCTTAGGGACTTCTCAGAGTCGATCCTGATATCAGTGCTCAAGTCCGTGCCTCAGAAGGCTCGGTGACCAACTCGCAAGACTGAACCCGGTGTCCCTCGAGTCCGCACTTGTAACACGTTACTGATGGTGAAGGACAATGTGCACGAACATGCCCCAACACATTGCAGTTAAAACACCTCATGGCTTTACCAGGAGTCAAATCTGACGACTTGGAACTCTCGGTCGCACTCATCGAGCCATGGAGTTTCACAGCAGAAAGACTAAAACATTTCAACCCAGAAACACCAACTCCTGTACCGCCCATAAGGTCATCGGACATCCTCTGTTTCTTCGACTCGGGAACACGTTCCGACGATAACGAAGCTAGCTCATAGGCTAAGGCTCGATCCTGTTAATCCCTCAACGAAATGCAAGTGAATCCCGACTTATACTGGCGAATCTCTAGCTTCATCCGTCTGTCAAAATGAAGGATCTTCTCTTCTCCAGTCCTCACCCGATCTCTCACATAACTGAGTTGTTTGCTGTAGTCGATGATAGCGTGCGACACCGATATATCTTGTGGTTCTTCCAAATAAAATTCACGAATCCTCTGCTCTCTAATCGGTTTCGGACAAAACTCAGCTTCCATAATGCCTGGAACTCCGCCCACGTGACATCACGATAATGAGGTTTAACAGCTTCCCACCAATTAGCGGTATCTTTGTGAAGAAGGTAATGAGCGATAGGTACCTTCCGCTCTTCAGGACAATTGACAGCCTTGAATATATTTCCCTGGAAAAGCCAACCATTCCAACCCAACGCATCCGCAGCACTAACGAATCGAGGGGGATTCATTCGAACTACTTCCCGAAGATATTTATTTACACCGACGTTCTGAGTTGCGTCAGTGTTGCGTTGAACCATCTGGGTCAACTGAGTCATCTGTGCTGCTACTTGTTGCAATATAGTAGCTACACCAATACCAATATCATTCCCGACAATATTCTCTCGATCACGAGTCTGATCCCCATGGCCATCCATACCACGGTGGCGACCACGACCTCTGCCCCTCGGCATATTAACAAGCAACAACCTAACGCAACGAAAGTCACATAATCACAGACAACAATCATATCATTAGACAGCACACATAGAATATGGTCACAGGTGGTCGGTCTAACGATCGCAAAAGTTAGACCTAACAGCCAAAATGCAGTTCCAAAACTCCCGCCTAGACTGATTAGCGCGCGCTACAACAGGGACTTAGCGTGCGCTAGCCACACCACATCAGCAAGTGCTAGCTGCACATATAGCATGTGCTAACTGTTAGGAGTATGCCCTCGAATGCCACTCAGAGGTTGTTGGGTGAGGGCATTGTACTTGTAATTATGTAAACCATTTATATAAGGCAAATGAATGATTCTTTATTTACTGGTAGTTACTGGCATTCCTAACTCGTAAATAAACATATAGAAACTAGTCCATGTATTTGAGAGCAAAACGTTCCACTCCTTATTGGATAAGGGGGTCGGCACTGGAAAGGTTATAGCTCAAATACTTAATCGTTCGCAAGTCGATGAAACTTGACTGGGCGTTAAGTTTATGTGAAGACTTGTATGACGTGTTCTTTGACATGGAGAGTGCCTGTCGAACACTAATGGTTAGTGGGAGCACACGTTATAGGTATGCTAATTGGATTAGTATACTCGAACCGACTCACCCTCGATTCGTCACATGGATTTCCCTCCGGGACCAATGACGGAATCGAAAGGTTGTGATAGGTATTCGTGAACCTTCGACTTGAGGATTTAGTAGGGATGTGCTTGTGACGTCAAGATTTTCATTAGAGTAGTTCGACCACGTAAACCGGAAGGTGGGGTCAACCTCGACGTGCATCTTGACGGGCAAGTAGCAGTCTCTTGAATACCAAGATAGAATTCTTTCTCCCGTTAGTGAGCGGGTTATATGTCCTATGGGGTTATTGGCAGATGAGATCATAAGTCTTTGGCCAAAGCATTGGAGCTAGTTGTATTAGATACACGGCAGCTCGATGATCTCGATTTGCATTAACGCATGCATAGCGTCAAGTACAGATATGGTTTGGACCGTGACCCTATAACTTGATCGGGACATTTGAAAGAAGGGTTTATCATTATCTTGGTATTCACGACAGAATGGTTCTTGAATGATCCCAATCATTCGTTCTCGATCGAGTGCAGTGTAGGCCACCAGGCTGGCTAGGTGGTGCTACTACTCTTTGGTTCCTCCCATTGCTGACTGAGACGGACCTACCGAGTCGCGCATTAGGATTGACAACGGAATGAATCGAGCTAATTCTCTCATTATGAATATTAGATATTGGATATCTAATTTTGGAACATTGGATGTTTAAATCGATTTATTGGATAAATTGATTTACGGCCTAATGAATTAAATAAATTACTGGGTGATTAATTTAATTCATGAATATAATTATTTCTTGGAGAAATTAATTATGTTATTTTGTATTTGATATGTTTAATTAATTGGATTAATTAAACGACATAAATACATCGGAACGGAATAGGAGTTTATCTGTTTGGACTCACGGGAGTCCGAAACGAACCGAACTCGACCGTTTTCTAGCATGGTCCAACCCCCCACTTATTACCATGTGTGTGTATTGACTTGTCCCCATCATGGTTTTGGAATCTCATGTGATTGAGGGGACAAGTATCATATACATTATATGGGGAATCAAATCATGATATATGTATTTGTTTTCATGTGGGTTGAATAAGAATATATAGAAGACTTTGATCTCTCATCCTTACAATACTTCTTGGCATTTACGTATCATTGAGTTTGAGAGAGAGAGAGAAAATTGTTTTCTCTTTAGTCATCTTCTTCTTCAACCTTGTTCTTGTTTTTCTTAGAGAAAAATATCAAGACATAAAGAGAGAGTAAGATTAAAACACTTAGAGTGTAGTAATCTTTACATATATAGCTTCATCACCTAGCTCTAGCCGTATCCTCGGAGGATAGCAAGGTATTGTCATTCCGTTCGTTTCTCCGGCGCGTGGCAAGTACAGACGCGGTGCTTTCGGCGTTGGATCGTTCAAGAGCTTGGGGAATAGCTCAAGAGAAGGTTACCATTTAATTAACGGACTTCGAGGGTTAGTTTCTTACGACTCTTGCTTTTCGTTTATATATTCGTATATACGTAGCTCGATCGATCCTCGTAGGGATTCGGATCGAATTAATTTTTGTTTTACCGCTTCCGCTGGGCCTTCGTTTTTAGGCACCGAATCCCAACACTAACTGTTCTAATTCAGCAACGTGTTATGAACATATACCAAAAAATACCAAAAGGCGAAGGCTACAAATAAAAAACAACATACGAATCCAAACACCGTCCATTCACATGATTGTAACATTACACGAATAACCATCAGAAGTTAATTAACATTCCAAACCGAATTCCCACCTCTCGGTCAATAGAACTACCTCGACGAGTGCATACCGAACGACTCAACATTCACATCACCACTTTAATCACAACTCGGGGCATTATAGCCGAAATGACAACAACATCATTACCACATACCTTTTAACCGAAATTCATGAAACCGAAATGTTGAAAGCGAAAGTCATGTCTCGGGTAAAAAAAATTTGATAGACCTCGTTTGAGTTTTTAAAATCAAATTTTGAAAATTTACAGTGCAAGATGAAAATGAAATATAAGTAGTTTGAATTCTCAAAATTTTCGGTCTCGAGGTCATTATACGAAAATCAAACCTTTATCATTTCTTGAAGGATGTTTTAAAATGAGAATTTACGCGACTTCCCAAAACATTTGAAGTTTTAAAATATCACATCGATAACATTTCATTGCGGAACCACACCAACACATTACTCCTTTAAAAACAGTTTATACAAATATATATATATATATATATACATACATACATACATACGCACCGGCACCGCTCTTTATCCCAGCACAACACGAGAATCAACAAGCATGGATTACGTATTCACAATTTACATTTAAACTCCACGTGATAACACAAAATCACACAAGATCATATAACACGAGACACAGCAAAGTAGGGAGACTTACATCCACAGATCGCATGAAGATGATGGTTGCACCTCGATACTAATCACGATCGAAATCTTAGACGACGCGTCACGACACGACTCAGTCAGACAAAATCTGACAAGACAAGACAAGACAGGATAAGACAAGATCCGACAACACACAACTCGACCCGACAGCCTAGGTTTCCGCAACCTAAGCTCCGATACCCTATTCTGTAACACCCCAAACCACTCGGGAATCTTACAGCGCCGCAGACCCTCTCCACGAGGATCTACCAGGATAAATACAGAAAACACAACATATCAATACAAGCAAACATGGCCAATAACGAACCACTAGACCGATTTGGTCTTGTACTACAACATACATATCAAACATACATAACTCTTTCTCACAACTCATACCCACACAGGGGTTAACATACATCAACATTTCCATAAAACGGGAGAATAACACAACGGAGAGACAAACAACAAAACTCTACCAAAATACTCAACGACTGGTCTTCATGTGATTAGTATCGTCGTCTTTCATCATACTTCGTATCGATCCTGTGATTAGCTCCCTAGAAACCTGAAAGTACCTGGACGCAATACAGACATCCACCCCCCGAATACTCGAGGGTTAGCCAAACTCCACTGTTTTGCTAGTGCAAGTATAAAATACGAATACATGCCATACACAACATAATCCAAGAACGTAATAATCTTGAACATGCTTCTCGAGATAAATGACTTGATCAAATAGTTCAAATCATGAAAGGTAGGAAATAAACCCAATGTACATCTTACAAAATATTTTACGATCTCGGGAGTTTGAAAACATTTGGGATCTAAGAATTCTCAAGTCTTTCGAAAACACTTAGGGACACGACCCAAATATCATTTTCCCAAAATACAAATCCGATAACAAAACACGGGGTACATGACCCAAATCACGAAACACGGGGTCCACGACCCAATCATCCATAACAACATATTCCCAAGGATTATTCGCGTCCCGTGCTAACAAGCCAGGAACCTCAGATGCTCCCGCAGAACATACCCGAGTGAATAACCCAATGGGAAACCATATCAAATCACATGTCACCGTGGCAACAGTAACGCAACCATAACCATACATACGTTCATAGCTATCCCGGAATTGCACTAACAAGCTACGAACCTCAGAGCCTCCACGAGACATTCCTGATTGGACAACCCATGACACGTACATCACACAACCAAACCACAACCATAAGTTATTCCGGCATCGTGCTAACAAGCCACGAACCTCGGAGTCCCCTCAAGACATACCTGAATTGGATAACCCCCCAAGTTATCCCGGCATCGGGCTATCAAGCCACGAACCTCGGAGTCCCTGCAAGACATACCCGATTGGTTATCCCTACGGTCACGCCCAACCCGTACTAGCAAGGATGTATCCCGGAGATTCAACAATCCTACCCGGAGGAACATTACTTCAACAGTTACACACAACAACAAGCAAATACCAGAACCAAACAACACTAAACACCATAACCACCTTACAAAGGAGTAATAACTAATATCACACAACGTCACATATTCCCCGAACAAGTACACATATCGATACACAATCCTCGGCAAGTGTTCACGGTCTACTATATCCACGAGATATAATTACAACATCTTCCCACATACGAAACTAACACAAATATTCCGAAAACACATTTATTCACGAAGCATACGAGTTATCTTTTAAAAGACAACATTTATCGAGAACATACCAATCCTTTTTAAAGTTCATTAAACATTCAGATGGCGCATAAAATCATTCACCAACAAGTACGTCTACGTAACATGAAACGTATTGGCAAGATACTTGCCTCGATACCATGAGCAATGGCACGACGAACGGACACGATCGGATAGCCCTCGAACTTCCGAGAACAATCAAGAGCTCGACAACCCCACGAGTACTACGAAAATAACGTCACCACGAATAAATAACACTAATCGGAATCCAAATCAACCCGAAAATCGAGAATCAAGTTCCGGATAATAAAAATCGATAAACGGGTTACAAAATCTAAAGATCACGGCTAAGACAACAAGAATTCCATAAACAATTCATCAACCATGGATTAAATCAAAGAATCACGAAGAAACCCCCAAAAATTATACAACTAGGGTTCTAAGGAAGAAAATACCTCGATTCGACGAAGAATAAGGATTTGATGATGATATAATCGAAAAGAATCTTCCAAAACGCCTTAGAATTTCTTATAACCGACCGAGGACTCCTCTCCTCGACTACTCCCATCCGCAGCAGCCACCAAATGAAAACAAAAATGAAAAGAAATGATGTCTGGCCGACCCCAGGCCTATATATGGCTGACAGTGTTACGGCCGTAACCGGCAGTGCCTTACGGCCATAACTCGGTCAACGCCTGTAACGTATGTAACTTCCGATGCCTTACGTACGTAAGAAGGACCACTTACGGCCATACTCGGCATACCCTTACAGCCGTAATCAAGTCCCCAGGGCTACTGCCCAAAATCTGCCGACGCATTACGGCCGTAATCGGCCAATGCCTAGCGGCCCTAATGAAGCCTTACGACCATAACAGGGTAACCCTTATGGCCGTAACCGATTCCTCCCAGGCCAAGATATGCGGGTGTCTTACAGCCATAATCGGCTAGGCCTTATGGCCGTAACTCGACCCAGCCATCCCTCCAACTGTCCGGCTAGAGACTCGACGACATCTCGATCACGCAAATGCACCAACTATGATCCAAAACAATAACGAACAGGCTACGAAACTCATCGTACCATAATGCAATCACAGAATCCCAAAGATGCAGACGACAACAATCCGCTCGATCGAAGAAAAATTCGATGAAATCGGAACAGAGATCTCGGGTCCTAATGTCATCAATCAAAGACGAAGTGATTCCCAATGCACACAACTGACCCTGAACTCTCTGAAGCCAAACCTCGATATTCTGACCAATTAAATCTCGTTGGATCCTAACGTAAGTACTTCTAGCATTTGAAATGCCATCGGCTTATGACTCGACGCATCTGCTACTACATTCGCCTTGCCCGGATCGTAAATAATCTCAAGATCATAATCCTTGATTAATTCTAACCACCTACGTTGCCTCATGTTCAATTCCTTCTGTCTGAAAATATACTTCGAACTTTTATGGTCCGTGTAAATCTTACACGATGATTCATAAAGATAATGCCTCCAAATCATTAAAGCGAAAACGACCGTAGCTAATTCCAAATCATGAGTAGGATAATTTGCTTCATATGGTTTCAACTGCCGAGATGCATAAGCAATAACCATATCTCTATGCATCAAGACACAACAAGTTCGAGACCTGAAGCATCACTATGAACCACAAAATCACCATTTTCATGTGGCAAGGCTAGAACCAATGCGGTAGTCAAATGCCTCTTCAACTCATCAAAACTATTCTGCTTATCGCATTCCACACAAATTTCTGAGTTTTCTGAAGTAACTGCGTAAGTGCTCGAGCAATCTTGGATAACCCCTCGACGAATCTATGGTAATAACCCACAAGTCATAGAAAACTTCTCACTTCCTTCACATCCTTATGTGGTTCCCATGCCAGTACCGCCTATATCTTCTGTGGGTCAACTCGAACTCCTTCCGCCGAAATCACATGCCCAAGGAATGTTACTTCCTGTAGCCAAAACTCACATTTGGAAAACCTTGCATATAATTGTTCAGCTCTCAAAATATCTAGCATAAAATGAAGGTGTTCAGCGTGCTCCTCCTGGCTCCGGGAATAGATAAGTATATCGTCAATAAAAACGTCAACGAATTTGTCCACATATTCGATAAAAAACCTTGTTCATCAACTGCATGAACACTGCTAGGGCGTTGGTTATCCCAAAAGGCATAACCACAAATTCGTAATGGCCGTATCTCATCCGGAAAGTAGCTTTCGGTATATCACTATCCCGAATCCTCAATTGATCATAAATCAATTTTTCAGAAAACTGTCGCTCCTTGAAGCTGATCGAACAATTCATCAATCCAGGGCAAAGGGTATTTATTTTTGATGGTCAGCTTGTTTAATTCTCGATAGTCAATACATAAACGAATCGATCGGTCCTTATTTTTAATAAAAAGAACTGGTGGGACCCAGGGTGATGCGCTCGATCGGATGTACCCTTTATCCAACAATTCCCCCAACTGTTTCTTCAACTCTAACATCTCTGATGGTGCCATACGATACGGTGCCCGAGAAATAGGAGCTGTAATTGGCTCTAGATCAATCGGAAATTCGACTTCTCACTGCGGTGGTAATTTCGGTAAGTCGCATGGAAAGACATCGGTGTATTCATTAACGACTGGGATAGACAGCATCTCAACTCCACCCTCTTCTGCCTTGAAAGTGTATCACAAATATCCTACGCAACCCTGGTTCATGAATTTCATCGCTTTCATAGTGTTGATCACACGCCCCGATATACCCAGTTTACAACCCACAAGGGTATGTTCTGTGCCATCCTCATCCACTATCGAGATAGTACGAGTCCGATAGTCCATGATAGCACCGTGACGATCCAGCCAATTGTCCTTGAGGATCAAATTCTAACCCTTTAAGTCTACAACAATGAGGTTCGAGGGCCAATCCACATTCCTGGTCCTCACTGGGCAGTCTCTGACTTCCCGGTTCCGAACCATACGATCCCTACTAGGCATACCCACTACAAACGAATCACACTCAAATAAAAAATCAATACCAATGCGACGTACACAATCCCATGCAATAAAGAAATGGGTAGCACCCGAATCAAATAGCACCAAAACTGGATGAGAAAGGATCTGAGTGGTACCTGATTTCACTGGAGCATCTGTCTCCTCTGTGCATCTCATCTGGTATAGGCGGGGGTGTACTGGTCCCCGAACTCGACACTGCACGATGGTCCGGCTGGCCCCAACCACTGCTATGGCCCGAACTCTTAGGAGTCTGAGAAACTAGGGTCCTCTGATCGACACTAAGATACTCCTGCACTGTAGTGTCTGATGGAGCTCTGGGTACTCTAGTCGCCCCCTCACAATGAACTGCGTGATGCCTACTTTGCCCGCATGAGTAACAAGTACCCAATGGAAACAGGCAATCCTTCACCACACACTCACTATGACTACAATTGAAACGGACTGTGCCACTAGGTATGGTCGACTGAATCGAACGGTTACCATAGGAGCCTCTAGCTTGATGAAACGACCGTCTACCCAATGCGGGAGTAGATAGCGACTTAGAAAACCGATCATCCTTACCAGCTGAGAAATTGCCAATGGTATTCTGTTTCTTAGACTGAGAATCCAACTCTGACTTCGGAACAGCCATCTCTATCGCCAAAGCACGATCATTGTATTCTTTCAACGTAGCGCATATAAGTGGTGCCATGCTCTGACTGATATGAAGCTTCATGCACATGTTAAAATAGTGGATTTTATCGGCCTCGGTTCTCACTTGATCTCTCATATAGCCCAACTGCTAATTATAAGTAATGATGCCCTGGGATATCGGTACGTCATGCGGTGTAGATGTAAATAACACGAAGATTCTGTGCTCTCGAACTGGTTGCGGATAATACTCCGCTTCCATAGTGGTCTTAAACTCATCCCAAGTGGCTACACGATCTCTGGGTGCCACCCCCCCACCATTCTGTGGCTTTATTATCTAGGTGGTATTGAGCAAAATGTATCCTCCTATCGTCTGGGAAAGCTACGACATCGAAAGTTCTTCCCAACTGAAAGAGCCAATTCTCCCAACCCAAGGAATTAGTAGAACTAGCAAAACGAGGGGGGTGCATTTTCGTCACTTTCTGAAGCCATTTGCTGGCTTCATCTTCGTGCAGTCGGGGGCGGATTATGGTACCCACCTTGAGCTATATGAGCCAATTGAGATACCAACTGCTGAAGAATAGCAGTAGCTCCTGCGTCGGCATTATTTCCCAATGGTTGGCCCTGGCTAACTGATAAGTCCTGCTGTCCGTCAGAACTCAAGGGCAGAGTATTCGGCACTAAATGTGAAGCCGAATCCGTAGATGACTGGGAAGGCATAACTCCCTCATCATAAGCACCACGACCATGGCCTCGTCCGCATCCCCAAGCTGGTTTACTATGACCTCTCAACATACTAAAGAATAAGAATTGAAACGAGACAAAATCAGCACAATTCACAATTTACATAATAGGTACCTCAACTCACAATTCAAATTATCATAGGAAAATTAAAACAGGAGCATGACAGTTTGAGGAGACTTACAGCCATAGGTCGCACGAAGAGATGGTAGCACGATGATATTAGACTCGGCAACTGACACTTACAACTCAACTGACAGACCCAAATTGACCGTCAACCTAGGTATTCACAACCTAAGGATCTGATACCACAAATGTAACACCCCAAATCTCATAAGGGTCATTACATGCCTTAGAACCTTCATCAAGGTCTACCAGGATAGGACATTCACACAACTTCACAATAATCCCATAATGACATTATTTAATAATGTAAATAAGGTTGTGGCCTCGACCAAAACATTTTGGTTTGAACACAAGAATACAGAATGTAAAATAAGTCCATTGCCCACGCAGGGGACTTCACAAACAACTTTAAAACAAGAATAATTTATAAATCAACTCCGACAAACAACATGAATATAATAAAATAAACATCCCACACTCGAGCCTCATAACATCATGCTTGACCATCCTGTTGGAATAAATATTCTTGTTCTGATAAATTGCCAAACATACAACAAGAAGTCTTAAAGGAGTCATAATGTTATTAAGTATGGAAGATGTTAGGATTCTCCATACAGCCCGTCCATACCACAAAGAGATCTTCTACATTCCATCCTACAGAGTCTACTTCATACAGCAACGAAACTTAATGTGTTGGAAACGGCATACAGTCTGAAGGTGTTTTACTTTGGAAAAGTAAAACACATCCAACATGACTGGACATAAAATGCTTTAAACTGTTGTGACATAAATATTGTTTATTCATAAAGTATTCACGACTAAAGGAGCATTTATTGCTGATAGGACAACATTTAATGCAGCCGGAGAGAGACAAGTCTGAACGCTATGAAGAGCATTTAATGCAAAGACAGAAAGGATATCTGAAGCATTAAATGCGATCTGCCTTAATTCAAACATTCAGCACCGCCAATCAAGAGACAGACGTCCACATCTCACCAACCAAAAACGGCTACATTTATAATAGATACATTTACAAGGTTATAAATAGCCTCAAGCAAGAGGACTTTCATACACGGAAAGCTATTCATTATCGCGTATATTCTGAAAAGATTGCTCTGACAATATAGCTATTCAAGAGCAGTATATTTCATGAGCATACAGCAGTATCCAAGCGAAGAAATATGTTAAGTCCTCAACGCCAACAGCACAACATACAACGGTTGTTCATCAAAGATAAAGCTGCTATTTGAGATTTGTTCAACCCTTACCATTGAGATTATCATTAGTCCTGCGTAGACTAAGGATCCTTGCGTATTCCAACCTGTGTGGGAAGAATAGCATCAAAGATGAAGGTTCAATATATGTGAGAAGAAGCGAGTCAGAAAGAGCTTGAAGCCAATCTATGTGAACGGCAAAAGCTACAGTCCCTTCATCAATCTGTGTGAACGATACAGAGACAGGTTTTCTTAAAGTCACATAGTCGTGTACCCAGTGATTCTAATAAACTCTTTACTCCTGTGTGGAGGACCAGTGGACGTAGAGGTGTTTACCTCGAACCATTTTAAACTGTATGTTATTTACCTTTTAGCTTTACTGTTTTCATTCTATTGTGGTTTATAAGTATACATTGTAAAACCCTGTACGCATCAAGCAAACAGAAGAACACATAGTTGTATTTACAGCAACTCACCCAACAGACTTCGTCTACGCAATTAACTTAAAAAATCATACAACTTATTATACTCTTACTTTCTAAGCTGTTTATTATATACTTGGTGACCAACATGTGGTATCGGAGCGATTGATTCTAAAAAGAATCAGTCGATTTTAAACTGAATTAGATCCCATAATCACTAGTGT
Organism: Orobanche coerulescens; assembly: GCA_033398695.1. Taxonomy (NCBI): domain Eukaryota; kingdom Viridiplantae; phylum Streptophyta; class Magnoliopsida; order Lamiales; family Orobanchaceae; genus Orobanche; species Orobanche coerulescens. Next base: position 57,244,824 of record CM065818.1, read on the forward strand.
TAGAAAACTTCATTTTATACTTTCATCATTCCCTGTATAAAATGGACTCGTCTATGATAAACGAAGTTCCTATGTTTTCGATTAATGAGTTTGATGACTGGAGAATCAGGATGAAAGCCCATCTTGCGGCCATGTAGAGGAAATGATTTATGTCATCCAGGAAGGACCTATCAAAATTTTGAAGGTCAACACAGCCCCAAGTATGTAAGGGCAACCTTACGCCGAGATGCTCGAGAAAGAGCGTGATCAGTGGACGATTGATGAGCGCAAGCGAGCCAATCTGGACAATATCGCCAAGAATGCGCTATTTGTCACTCTCGACAAAGGTAAATTCTCAAAGGTAAAGAGCTGTAAGACAACTAAGGAAATATGGGAAAAACTCAAGCTGCTTTCCGAGGGTACTGAGATCTTGAAAGAAAACAAAATTTCCAAACTTACTCAGTAATTCGAATCCTTTGAAATAAAATCTTCTGAAATGCTTGAGGAGTTTGACCTCAGATTCACTGGCATTGTTGGTGAACTTGAACCATTAAGTAAAGTGTATACCCAAAAGGAGAAAAATTTAAAAATCTTTAGATCACTCCGTGCCAGATGGTACATTAAGAGTACAGCTATGCATGTATCCTGTAATCTTAATGATATTTCTACCTTTGACCTCTTCTCTCACCTCAAAGCCTATGAGTATGATATTGACATGAGAGAAAAGACCAAAGAGTCACATGCCAATACTACAGCACTAGCTGCTGCATCTGACAGGGGACAACTCCGCACCAACAACATCCAAATCTGCACACAGAGTGTAGACAGTGATGATGATATCCTGTCACAAGATGAAATGGCCCTGTTAATGCATAAATTCAAAAAGTTCATCAAACAGTCTGGAAAGATCCCCTACAGGCCCAAGCATTTTCACAAGGTAAGCTCTGAATCTCCTTCCTCTGTTGATTCTAACTTATGCTATAACTGTAGAAAACCTGGACATTATGTAAATAAATATCGACACCCAAAAGTACAAAAGTTGCCAGAATGTGAGCAACAAGAAAAGGACGAAAGAAGGCGTGTCTAGAAAAACAAGCTCAAGGCCCTAATTGGTGAATCACAAGCTTCGCCAGCATCGAACAAGGCCGAGGAGTGCCTTCACGCAATCACTGATAGTGACTCCTCCGACGATGAGATCGTAGATAAAGCATCTATGTGCTTTATGGCCAAAGAAATACAGGATGATGAGGACAATGATGATGAAGTTAGTTCAAATTCATCAATTCCTATAAATGCATCACATACCTTCGAAAACATGTTGAATGAATTCAAAAACATTCAAAAGGCCCATAAGCTTTAAAATGAGAAAACATATAGCTCGAAATTTCAAACTTAGAGATAAAAGAAGAAAATGACTTGCTGAAAAATAACTATGAAACTATGTCTATTGATTGCGAAAATAGCAAGGTCACATTGGAAAACCTCATGGAAAGCAATAATCAACTTGCCCACGATCCAAATGAGGCTAAGTCTCATAATGAGAGTAAGACAAATGATTTTGCTTTACTCGAAGCCAAAGTAAAAACTCTCGAGAAGCGAGAAGGAGAATTAGAGACCATCCTGAAATCATTCGAGAAATCATCTAAATGGATGGAAGATATTCTAAGCACTGGGAACATACCCATGATAAAAGTGACTTAGGGTATAACTCATTTTCCAATAAGGGAAAAACAAGTACGGTATTCGTCATGGGTGTGGAACCCATTCCTGTTCCCGAAGAGACTCCAAGTCCGGAAAAAGCTACAACTACCCTTCGTACAACAAAGACTACGATTCCGCCCCCAAGTTCATATCATAAACAGCGGAAACCTCAGCCTCCCAGACTTGTAAGGTGTAATCAACAGCATGCTCCCCGAGCACATCAAAAGCGCCAGCAGCCATCTAGACAGAAGGCTGTATCCAAATATCAAAGGCAAACACCGCAGTACTATCAATAGTATAGTGGGCCTAGATATTGGATAGAGGAGACCCGTTATCCACCCATAAAGCAGGTCACCGCGCAGCATTAAAAACAGCTCTGGGAATCCAACTGGCGACCTAGAAGACAAGCTGTAAGACCTAAGAAAATAGATCCACCTCCTAGACGGCAATCATACTGGAATAATAACCCTAAATTTTATATGCATGATAATCAAGGTTATAGCGACTATGTGCCTGCCCCACGTAGACACCGCAAAACTGGACCAAAAGTAACCTACAACAAACCTATTGTTTTCAGGAAAATTTTGGTACCAAAAGGCACTAACATACATGGACCCAACAATCAAATGGGACCTAAATCTACTTATTCTTATTTATTACAGGATATAAAAGAAAAGGACATCTAGTACTTTGACAATGGATGTTCTCGGCACATGACAGGAGATATAATCAAACTAACAGATTATGTAGAAGGTCGCGGTCCAAAGGTGCGCTTTGGTGACAAATCCAAAGGAAGAACAAGAGGGAAGGGAACCCTGCTTGTAGAAGAGTTCAAAGTCACCGACGTAGCCTATGTTGAAGGCCTACAGTACAATCTACTTAGTATTAGCCGGTTACGTGACAAACACTTCTCAGTGAAATTCTATATATACCACTATAGAGTGAAGGACATAAAGACCAAAGAAATCATCCTCACAGGAATCAAGTCAGGTAATATGTAAATTGCTGACTGGAAGCCTACGAGCTCCACTGTTCCTTATTTTGTTGCCAAAGGCACTGCAGATCAAAGATGGCTATGGAACAGGAGGATGCCTCACATCAACTTCAAGACGATCAACAAACTCCCCAGACAGGAAATGGTAAGAGGTTTGGCCGATGTGTCATTCCATAAAGACAGCTTCTGCAGACCCGTCCAGAAAGGCAAACAAGTCAAAACCACCCTGAAAAGCAAATCATACCTGTCCACCCACAGGGTTTTGGATATGCTACATATGGAACTCTACGGTCCTGTAGACCATCTAAGCTTGGTAGGTAAAAAATAGTGTCTCATTATTGTTTATGATTTTTCCAGGTATGATTGGACAATTGTTCTAAGCAAGAATAAAGAAACAACAACGAAGTTGCTTGAGCACCTGAGAAAGATACAGAATGAGAAAGGGTTGAGTATCATCTCCATTCGTTCCTACAAAGGTACTGAATTCACAAATTACTTTATAGAGCAATACTTTTCGGACAATGGAATACAACACGAATACTCACCAGCCCGAATGCCTCAACAAAATGGTATTGCCGAGTGAAAGAATAGGACACTCAAGGAAGCAACTAGAACCATGATTGCCGAAACCAAGTTGCCACAGCAGTTCTGGGGCGAAGCAACCAATACATCATGTTATACATAAAACTGCTGTATCATCAACAAGCTTCACAACAAAACAGCCTATGAGATATGAAATAATAAAACTCCATTAGTTGCGTACTTTCATATCTTTGGATGTAGGTGTTACGTTCTGAATAATGGGAAAGATAAACTCAAGACCTTCGACGAAAAGTCGGATGAAGGGATATTTGTAGGATACTCCTGTGTCAGCAAAGTCTTCAGAATCTTTAATAAAAGGAAGCTGACAATAGAGGAATCTGTTCATGCAGTGTTCGATGAACCTCACTTTGATCCTACAAGAATAGAAGACTCAAACCAAAATATCCGAACACTCTCCATTGATGACCGTCAAATTCCAATAAAGCCTATCGTAGACTTAGATATTAATCCTGCAGCTGTAAGATCAGAAGTAGTCGAAGCCGATGCTATACAAGCTGAAGCTGAAACTACAGCACCACAAGATACAGTACGGGATGTCGAACTAGAACATGACAGGAGATGGTTTGGAGATCACCCAGAGGAGTTAATTATAGGAGATATTGATGCTGGTGTATCTACCCAAAGAAGAATACAGAGTACGCAAGCAACTATACTATGTGCGCAAGAAGAGACTGATTGTGAGAAATCTCTATTTCCTGTATGGAAATCTCAAGCTGAACTTAGGATATTAGCTATGTGCACCCTAGCTGTATTCTTAGCTCAATCCGAACCCGTTTCAACCAATGAATCTTCGAGTAATTCTCATTGGATAACTTCTATAGAAGAAGAGCTTAATAATCGAAAGAAATAGTGGATGGTATCTAGTACCGAGGCGAGAACATCAAGCTGTAATAGGAACCAAATGGGTATTTAGAAACAATAAGGACAAGAATGGACTGGTTATCAGGAAAAAATACCTTCTAGTCGCATATGGCTACATACATGAAGAAGGCATAGGTTACGATGAGACATTTGCCCTTGTGGCCAAACTAGAAGCCATCAGGATATTCCTAACTTTTTCTGCCCATAAGAGCTTTATAGTATATTAAATGGACGTTAAGAGCGCATCCCTGAATGGAGATCTCTCCGAAGAAGTCCATATTGAACAACCCCCGGGGTTTGTCAACACTGAAGGCGGAAACCTAGTATACATGCTACAGAAAGCACTGTATGGACTTAAGCAAGCACCTAGAGCTTGGTATGAAACTCTGCCCCTGTAACTTATAAACAATGGATTTTCGAAAGGTGCTGTGGACAAAACCCTATTTAAAATACAGGAAGGAGATGACCTGTTAATGATACAAATATATGTCGATGATATTATATTTGGTTCTACTAACCTTGGTTTATGTCAAAGGTTCTCTCATCTCATGCAATGTAAATTTGAAATGAGTATGATGGGAGAACTTAGTTATTTCCTAGGATTGCAGGTGAAGCAATTGCCTATAGGAATCTTCATCAACCAGAAGAAGTACAGCACGGAGCTGCTCAACAAGTTTGGGATGAATAACTCCTAACATCTAGTAGGCCCGATATCCAGTTTGTTGTAGGAATGTGTGCTCGGTATCAAGTCGCACCTAAGGAGTCACACTTCACGAAATCCAAACGAATCCTTAAATATATTAAAGGAACATTCGATGTAGGATTGTGGTATCGCAAGGAAGGAGGATTCAATTTAGTTGGCTACAGTGACTCGGATCTTGGAAGCTGTAAGTTGGATAGGAACAGCACAAGTGGTGCTTGTCACTTTCTTGGACCAATACTTGTGTCATGGTTCAGCAAGAAGCAATTGGCCAACTCGCTTTCTACAGTTGAGTCGGAATACTATGCTGTTGGAAGTTGTTGTATGCAGATTCTCTGGATGCAACAGCAGTTACAAGATTATGGAATCAGTGCTAGACTGACGCCAATCATGTGCGATAGCACGATTGCAATTGCAATAATGCACAACCTTGTATTTCACTCTCGAACTAATCATATTAATATAAAGCAATTCTTCGTCAGGAATCATGTTGAGAATAAGGATGTTTGGATCGAGAAAATTCATACACACATTCAGTTGGCCGACATCTTCACAAAACCTCTCAGCACAACCAGATTCTGTATGCTTCGTCAAGATTTGGGAATGCTACAGTCTGACTCCCTGTAAGTTTTTACGATTTTACTCATCAATTGAGGGGGATGCTATAAGACCCAAGAATACAGTATCCACTTTAATTGACTGTACACTTAGAACAAGTCAGATATTACTATAGGAAAAAGAAGGCATGAAATCTTCCTACAACTGACGTATGCATTAATTAAGGGAGAATACAGTCGACCCGTGAATACAGTATTAATCCAGATATTGGTGTAAGAATTGAATCCTGTATATACCTGTTAAGGGGGAACGCTATATTGATTGGCCGATACACCACAAACACTGTAGGTTGTCAATTAATATTATATCACAACTCTATTCGTACAAAAACCTTTTTAAGTCCATGTGCCTTGTTTATATTTCAAACGTTTTATCCTTTAATGTTTTAAAGATGCCTGGACTTCAATCTCTCAAATACCGTGATTTTTAATAAATTCAAAACCGCCGTTTCGTGCAATAAGGGAAGCCAAACTGTCAGAAATGGGATCGGTTATCATTTCAAAAATATATGGATAAGACGTACAAGTTACTCTAAATCCATCCGAGGCGTTCTTTAATAAAACGGTTCGCATCCATTAAATTTGACCGTTTACTTTATGAAACCCTAATATTCCTTGCACCCTATAAAAGGACTGTATTTTGCTCCCTTGGACTCCTTACGCTTTTATAAAATTAAACGAGTCTGATGCAAACAATTTACAAATCTTCTGAAATTTTCTGCGATATTTCCTAGTTTCTTCAAACTCTCTTTCTGCAAGAATGTCGACTTCCCAGACTTCTTCCCTTTCAATGAAGAAGAGAGAATTAATCATCGACTGACGCATATTCGCCAGGTCCGTGGGGATAGAGAGAATCAATCTCGAAGGAGATGACTTTGTTGGGATGGTGGTGGTCGTTTCAGGAGTGAAACAGCAAGGGATGTACCACCTTGCGAGCCACCATGCCGAATTGTACGATTAACATATAGTAGAACAATTTTATTTAGATGTCTCATTCAAATACTCATCTCAGAGACGAGGAGGAGAAATTTCTGAAATCTATACAACTGTTTAATGGATTGAGGTCTCTGTGAACAGAGATCTATTGGAGAAACTATACAGGCTTCCGTCTGATGGCCTGAAAATGGAAGAGCTTGAGACCTTCAGATCAGAGAATCTTCTATCTTCCTAGTGGAAGTTGTTCACTGGCGATGAGAATGTGGAGAATGTTCACCCCTCATGCCACAAGAAAATTTATGTCTGCCCTATGCTTACCATCACTACTTATGTTGTCGGGTAGTTGAGAACCGGACAGGAGCTTTCGAAATGTGCACCAATCTACACTTCAGAATGATGGTCGCCATCATGTCCGGAGAAAAGGTTAACTGGTGTCAAATACTGCTGAAAAGGATACAGGAGGAGGCTGCCAAACCTGAAACTGCAATGAAATCATTCGGGATCATGCTGAATTATATCCTCACTCACTGAGGAGTAAAACAATCTGCCAATGCCAAGAAGATTGGCCCCGAAAAAATCATTGGTGGAATCAAGGCCGTCGCATTCAACAAATCACCCTTGATTGCTAAAATACCCCAACCTCAAAGCATGTCGATCTCAAGTGGCCCGAGGGACGTCACTGTGAGAATCCCAACCGAGGAAAAGAAAAGGAAGAGGAGTGTCTCTGACAACCGGTCACATCAAGCTGTAGAGAAGAAGAAGAAGACAAAGAAATCTTCTAAGGCCGAGGCTACAGTGACTACAGTGGTCACTGTAGATGTTCCTTCTGTTCCAATAGCTGAATTACCCCCCACAGGGCACAACCCATATGGGAGAAATGGTTACTATAAAAACAGCACACCCCGAGCCTGTGGCGGCTATGACGGATGATCAACTGTTTGCCAAGCTGGAGGGTTCCGGCGAGGCGGCTGCCCCTTTGGAGCTAAAATCCGCTACTCCGAACAGGGTACCCACCCCTGTATGGAGTCACTCTCCCCACAGGGTACCATCCCCTGTTCGGGATCCCTCTCCAAAACAGTCTCCCATACCTGTTGCTGATCCCATCCGGACGGTAGACCCAACAACTGTACGGAGTCTCTCCCCCTCTGAAATAATAAATAATACTCTACTACATGTACAAATAGAGCAAGCGTATGAATGCTTTAAAATTACGAAGTCCTACAGGGTCGCCCCATATGACACCCTGTACCACTGGGCCGACTGGAAGGACGAGGAATTATATGCTCTGGAGGTCACGGACACCTAGAACGTTGAGGTCCTAATCCGCTCGGAGGATCACTTTTTCTAGGATCTAATCTCTAACTCTTTCAAGACGAAAGAGAAGGCTAAACTGAAGGGGAAGTCATAGTCCAGTGACAAAGCTCCATCGAACAGCCACCACTCTGACCCTGACTCGTATGACGATGACAACGATGCCCGACAGGCCGGTCTGAGAATCAGCCGTGAAGAGGCCAGGAAAGGTGGAAAGGCCAAATTCATGAACCAAAAGGGTTAGGGGACATCTGACAGACAATAGTACCCTCCCCCGCAACAGAAAGCTGCTCACGACCAACAACAGGAGGAATCAGTCCCTCCTGTCACCACTGAAGAGCAAGCTGCTCCCCAACAGGATGCCCAGCCTGTCTCGCAACCTGAAGAAGCCACCTACGGCACCCGCCAAATGTATTTAGTCCCTCTTCCGGATAAAGCAGTATCAGGAGATAATTCTAAGGCAAGAACAAGAAAATCTCAGAATTACCGAGGCTAAAACGGTTGTTGCCTTTCACCATACCGGCACTAGGCTCACTGACCACGACCACAAGATAGATGATATGTCTCTAGTGCTCGGTACTATGGTTGAGAAAGTCAATAATCTGATGACCTAACAGGACGAGTCCTTGAAGCTCCTACAGGAGATTCATACCAAGTTATTAGATATTGATGATGCCAAAAAAGGGGAAGAAGCCAGAGAGGTTGGCCGAAGATAGAGATTGGAGAGAGGGAGAGAGATGGAAGCAGTGCTGGAAGAAAGTGTTGCTACTGCTATTGGTAGACTGGCCTCACCCAGGTCAAGTCAAGCTTCAAGAGGATACAGGGTATCTGGCTCTCGACCTGAGTTCCAGGATCCCAACTTTCCTTGGAAGAACAATGTGTGAAAGCCCGCCGAGATTTTGCTGCCCACCAACCGTCAGCCTTCAGCCGATGATCTGACGCTGCAGGATGCCAGAAATGAATCCTTGAGGCTGTTAGCAGAAGAAAGGCTCCCTATGCAAATGCTGATGTAGTCCAGGCATCAAAAGGGTGAACGGCTCACCCGCTCGGAAGACTGGATACATGCTTTCGATAAATCCTCTGAAGGAAGGAGTATATACATCGATCGAGGCGATGACTTCCTAGTCAACTGGTGGAAAGGGACCACAAATGATCTTGATTGGAGACCTTCAAGGCATTCTCAGTATTTGAGCTTGCCTGTTTACCGTTTTGCTGTATTTGATTCTTTTGTAGGCTTACCAACGTAGTATGTATTTGTTTTGTTTTTATCTTCTCAAGAACTTGTAATTTTCCCATCCATATCAATAAAATTTGTTTTTATTTAAAGATTACAGTTCGTAATATGCACTTACTGTTTTAACTATTTGATTTGGGATAAATATTCCTATTTTGATATATTGCCAAACATACAACAAGAAGTCATAAAGGAATCAGAATATTATTAAGTATGGAAGCTCTTAGGACTCTCTATATAGCCCATTATAGGTCACAGGTCATCTGGAATAAGTCTAGAGGGGGGGGATGAATAGACTTATTCACTATAACTATCAACCAGTAATAAATGTTACAATGATTCAACCAGTTCCAACAACTTCCAACCAGTAGAAACCCGTGGCCATTGCAACTCCCTTGACTGCCTATCACCTCTTGATCGAAAACCCGTAGATGACTCAACAACTCTAGATCTATCTATCACCTTCCAATCAAGAACCCATGGATGCCTTATCAGTCGCGAAACTTCTGAAACCTTGTTCACATAAGTACCCCGTACTCAATTTTTAAGACACGAGTGTTGTCTTCTCCAACTTCAAGAGCTTCCCAGAACATGATCTTTAAAACTTTGCTCTTCACTATGTTATAGTTCTCTTGATAGATTTGATTTCTTTGATTGCTTAGATTACTTGTAAGAATTATTCGCATCGTACTTTGCTCAATTCATATCTTCAGATTTATAGAATGATTCTTTGAGCTTCCTTCATCGTGGTTACATCTTCTATAACAAATCCGTCCGTTGGAGAGTGGACTTATTTGTTTATCTTATCATTCCACTGTATGGCCTTATTCTCTTTTTAATTCCGACCGTTGGAAAGAATTCTTTTGGTCACGCCGCTTTTCTTGATTTGTATATTCATAAGTCTTCAGAATGCGGATCTCAAGAAATATTTTATTCCTAACTTTTCGAGAATCTTTTCGGTTTGTCTCCTTACGTCTGCATGTGGTTTTTCGTTATTTTTTACTTCAACGCTTGCTGACGTAGACTGAGTCTCTTAAACTTGGCTGATATCTTGTCTGAAAACTCATCTGATATCTCTTGCTCAAACCTGCCTGATGTTCGATCAACCTTATCTGATGTAAAACTTCTCTGATATAACTTTGTAGAAGTTCTCTGAGATAAAATTCACTGATCTGGTCTTGACTGAAGTTCTCTGACCTGATGGTTGTTCTTTGATCTGACTGTCAAACTTCAGTTGATATAGATCTTGTCTGATAACTTGACTGCAGATGGGTTTTGGTCAAACCTCTCTCATATTCCTGTTTGACCACTACTTGTCTGATGTAGTGCCTTCTTCAGAACTTAACTGCAGCTTGGTTTTGGTCAAACCTCTCTGATGTTTTGCGATGACCAAAACTTGTCTGAAAATCAACTTGCCTGCAAAGTACTCTGATATAATGGCAGTTCTATACTTAGTCGATTTTCTTATTGGTCATCTTTTGATCAAGACAGCCTAAATTTTAAGGCCTATAGAACATACTCATTTGGTTCTTCTTTACAATGCCAAGTACTTAGTGCATACATTTGAATAAACAACAATACAGGGATGACATCATCAAAATCGAACAGGTATTCCTAACAAATTCCCCCTATTTTGATCATGGAAAGACTTAAAGCATTTCAAATGTAAACAAGTCTGCACAAAATAAAGTGCAAGACACAGGTAAAACTCGTTCTTTTTGAGACAACTAGTGGTTGTCATTCAAGTGACTGTTTATAAATTTTTATTGATGTTACATTACAGTGCAGTTTGAATGAAACAAAATACATGTAAAAATTACAAGTATTACAAAAATTATAAAACAAAAATTACAAGTAAATTACAAGTAAATAATCATCTTCCTCCCCCTCTTCCTCTTCCTATGACCCTAGCTAGAGGGAGTGACTTCAATGTCTTGGCTCCAATTGGTTTCTTGGTTACTGGGGCTACCCCATATTTCCTTTTAATTACCAATGAAGCAAACTGTTGCTGCTCTGGAGATGTGAAGTTATTTTCAATGCATAATTCTTTGATTTCTTCCTGAAGAGCCATATCATCAAGTTCATTACTCATTAGTGTAGGTGATTCTTCAGGTCTGAAATCACGAATCCTTGGATAGGCATTGAAATTTTTTGCAGCATATTTCTTCAAACTTCCCAGTGTTTTGCAAAATTCATGTCCATGAAGTTAATGAATGTTTGCTGTGGGGAGCAGTCTTTGTCTTGAAGTATCTTCCAGAGATAGTACTACTCTATAAACTGCTTCCTAGCACTTCCCGACATTGGCACTGCCTCCACAGGCAAGTTCTCTTCATCATACTGTAGTTCCTTGCCTTCCCATTGGCACCTCACCTCTGGTTCTTGTCCAGTTCTCTTCCTTTTGGCTGCAGGTGGGTCTGATGGTGCAGCTGGTTCTTTACTTTTCAAGTGAGAGGTTCCTGCCTGTATGAGAGGGAGGTCGTGTCTTGTTATTTCTTCTCTGCCTTCCCCCTTCATTATTTCTTTCCCTTTACCCTTATCTTCCTCCATTTTGCCAGCATCAATAATTGTGTCTAGCTGCTCCTCCACCCTACTCATGATGTCAGACATGCCAAGAGGCATTGTGGAGTTTGAGGGTGTTGGGAAGGTTCCATCCTATTGAGCAAGGTGTCCATCTTGGCATTGAGGGACTACAAATCAAGTTTCACTTCAGTTCTAGAAGCTTGGCAATTGTTTCCTCTACAAAGCTTCTAATCAGGTCAGACATTACAGGTGAGAGTTGTACTCCAGGTGCTATCTGAGGGTCATTTTCACCTGAGTACTCTTGTGCAGTTGACTTACTGGCAGTTGACTTTTCCGAAGGTAAGCTTGTATCAGCTGCTTCCTGATTTGATGGGGTCTAATCAGGGGTGCCTGACTTATCCTCCTCTGTGGGCTGATGGGATCTAGATGCTTGATCAGGTGCATCACCCTCATCATCCCTGCTTTCCACATCTTTCTTTTCTTTATCTTTTTATTCCTCTTTTTGTTCTTTTTCTTATTATTTTTCCTTTTCTTCCTCTTCCATATCATCTTTTTTTTCTGTTTCAACTCCATCAACTTCTTCTTTTTCAACTTCTTTTTCTTCTTCTTTTTCTTTTTCAACTACTTCAGGTATTTTTTCAACTCTGACTTCTTCAACTTCTGCCTCTTCTACAATATTTTCAACTTCTGCATTTTCTTCATGTTTCTCCTTTTAGATTACTTCTTGTTCAATTTTAACAATTGTAGTTATTTTATTTTCTCCCCTGTCTCCTTCCTCCTTCTTTCCCTCATCCCGTCCTTCAAAAATTTTCCTCTGCAATGCAACCTTCATTACTCGCAGGATGAATTGGTCCATGTTTTGTTTGAAGTGGGAGATGAACCAATTCTCCCAAAGTAAGATCTGCACATCAGTCTATTGACAAAAGTACATACCAAGCTATTCCACATCAATAAGATGTTCCTAGGTACTTCTCTCCACAAATTCTTTAAGTTGAGAGAAGGAATACATTTTAAATTCTTTCCATTCCTCATACATGTTGTTAAAAAAATAATTTAAAACTTCCTTTCTTACAAACCGAAGTTGAGCTGTGGTAAGTCCCAAGGGGTTGATTGTCCTCAGGTTGAGATTGTAGTCTGCAGCAGGCATTTGAATCGTCTCCTCTGCCTCTTCTTCCTCTGTCGTGCTTGGAAGATTCAGAAGTGGAATTACTTCAGCCATCAGCTCTGTCTGATCTAGATGAGCTAGCTGATATTCAGCAGGAGCAGGTGCAGGTGTAATGAGCTGCATCTGATCTGAGGTTTCTTCGACTGGTGCAGGTGCAGGTGATCTCTGCACTTCTTCGCCTTCTGATGGGTGGTCCACCAAGCCTCTCTAGTTATTGGGGGACTTATCTGGAGATGATGTGATATGGACAACCTCCTTTGTTGCAGGTAACTTCCTCTCTACTAGCTTAGACAGAAGAAGGTTGTCGTTGTCGGAGTCATCTGCAGGTAACTGCTCAACTGCTGGTGACTTCTCAACTGCAGGTAACCTTAGAATTTCAGCTGCAGAAGGGGTTGAGGTTATCTCATCTGTAGGTAACTCAGAGGGGTTTTGATCGGCTGCATCAGAGTGAACTTCGTCTGAGTCCGAAGGCGCTCTGTAGGGAGAGGTTCCACTTGTTATCTCCCTTAAAATCTTGGTTGCTTTCCTTTCTTTTCCAAACATTTTCAAAGTTTCTTGGTCCAGGTGACCAAGTCTTTTGCTTCCATGGAAGGTGTCTGCAGCTCCTTTCGCCTTCCCGAGGATCTCCAACATCTAACTTATTTAGGTTCCATAAGCTAGATTCTGTTTGAATTTCTTCTCCTCTTCATTCCAGCTAACTTTGTTCACTTCTCATACTAACTGCCAGTAATCCTTAAAAATCAACTATGATGCTGAATATAATTTGCTCCTTCACCATTTTGACGTTCTCTCCTTCGAAGTATTGGGTGGAATCCATTTCTGCAAAAAATAAGATGTTGATTTGAGGCAGTGAATATTCAAAAGTTATTCTGCTTTTGAAAAGTAGGGTTCTTAAAGCTTGAAGACGGTAAAGATTTGTGAAATGATTTCCGCCGTCTTAAATATCCATTCGAAGAGATGTTTGAATGTAAACACAACACAACACAACATTACCCCAATGCCTCAACGGCTCCCGCAAAAAGCGGGGTAAGGGGGGATCGGATGTACGCAGCCTTATCCCTATCTTAACACAGAGAGGCTGTTTCCGGATGATCCAAAATGAAAATTGCATCGAGAATTGCATGGAATGACTAGTACTTCATGAGAAAAAGAAGTGCAACCAGTTTAGTGAGTCATTTTGTTTTATTCCATTATAATCCAAAACCAAAAAAGCAGGGTTGGAGTTGATTGGACGTCGTAGAGGTAGACGTGGAAGTAGTGCGGTCGTGTATTATTAGCCACGTGTAATGAAGTTAAGTATTTAAAGAAACACAAAACTTAGCTGGTTGACTTTTTGACTTCTTGTTTGCTCGGTATAAGGTGAGTCATATCGCATGTGGTTGATGTCAGCTAACATTTCCTAGTTTGGTCTAATCAGGTGACTTTTCCTCGTCTGGTCTTCACATCAGGTAGCTTTTTCTTTGCTGGTTCAGATGACTTTTTCTCCAGATTCAGGTCAGGTGACTTTTCTCGTCTGTACTAGACTAGTAGTCCAAGTTCCTTGCTTAGCTCTAGAAACCTTTCTTCTGGTAAAGGTTTTGGGAATATGTCAGCAATTTGGTACTCTGTACTGACTCTTTCCACTCTTACTCTCTTGTTAAGAATATGATCTCTGATGAAATGATGTTGACATCTATGTGCTTTGTTCTTGATTGCAATACTAGATTGTTTGTTATTGCAATTGCACTGTTGTTGTCACACCAGATATGAACTTCATTTGCAACGATATTGCAATCTCTTAGCTGTTGTGTGATCCATAAGATTTGAGCACAATAACTACCTGCAGCTAAGTATTCTGACTCAGTTGTGGATATTAAGTTAGATACTTGCTTTTTGATGAACCATTATATTAGTCTGGTTCCACTTGTGCTTTTCCTGTCAATCTTGCATCCTGTAAAATCTGCATCTGAATATCCTGAGAGTTCAAAGTTGTCATCCTTGGGATACCATAAACCGACATTTATTATGGACTTAAGGTATCTGATTATCCTCTTAGCTGCTTCCTGGCGAGACTGCTTCGGCTTTGACGGAAATCTTGCACATACTCCCACAGGTTTGCTTGCAGTGATGTACAAAAGTGATCCAATAAGTCCTCTGTAGTGGGTTGGATCCACTGAAATGCCTCTTTCATCTGCATCAATGTGTTGGGAGGTGTTCATGGGAACTCTTAGTGATTTGGCTGACTCCATTCCAAAGATTTTGATTAAATCTCTTGTATACTTGGCTTGGTTGATGAAGATTCCATTATTAACTTGTTTGACTTGCAAACCAAGAAAAATTTAGCTTTTCCATCATACTCATATCAAATTATCCTTGCATGAGAGTTGAGAATTTTTCACATAGCTCAGGGTTGGTTGAGGCAAATATGATATCATCCACATATATTTGAACAAGTAATATGTGGTCTTCATGTTCAATTCTGAATAGGATCTTGTCCATCTTTCCTTTGCTGAATCTGTTCTTCTCCAGAAATACTGATAATGTTTCATACCATGCTCCTGGTGCCTGTTTGAGTCCATATAAAGCCTTCAGAAGCTTGTATACTTTGTCTCCTTTAACAAATCCAGGGGGTTGCTCCACATAGACTTCTTCTTCTAGAATTCCATTGAGAAATGGACTTTTTACATCCAATTGGTAGTCTTCAAAATCCTTGAATGCTGCATATGCAAGGAATAGTCTGATAGCTTCAAGTCTTACTACAGGTGCATAAGTTTCATCAAAACCTATTCCTTCACACTGTGCGTATCCTTTTGCAACTAGTCTGGCTTTATTCCTAACAACATCTTCATCTTCATCACATTTGTTTTTGTACACCCATTTGGTGCCTATGACTTTCTTGTGATCTGGTCTGTCTGTTAGTTCCCAGACATTATTCCTCTCCATTTGGTTGAGCTCTTCTTGCATTGCAATTATCCATGAATAATCCTCCAGTGCTTGATTTGTTGTCTTGGGTTCCATCTGAGACATGAAGCATGAGAACATTACCATTCCTGCTAGTTCTGTAGACTGTCTGGTTCTTACTCCATCAGTTAGGTTTTCAATGATTTGTTGAATGGGATGATCTTTGAGCCATTTAGGGATATCATCTTCAGGGTTTGTTCCCCCTGTTGAGTTGCTTTGATGGACTTCTTCTCTCTCTGCATCAGCTAGGTTTTGGCGTTCTTGATCTGGATCTGGTTCAGCCATCTGCAGATGGGGATCTTGTCTGCTCTGCAGGTGTGTCTTCATCAGCTGCAGTTGGAGCAGGTATGGTTGGAGATCCCGTCTGATCTGTAATTGGGTCTTCAGACTTATCTGTAGTTGGGTCTTCTGGCTGATCTATAGTTGGATCTTCATGTGAGTCCATCATTCCTGTGACTTGGATGATAACTTCTTCTAGGGTGGTGGATATGAGCTTTTTCTCAATTGATTCCATCTGTTTCATGTACTCAACAATAGACTCATCAAACGCAACATGGGGTGTTTCTTCTACAACTAATGTTCTTTTATTAAATACTCTGTATGCCTTGATTATTTGTGAGTATCCTATAAAGAGACCATCATCAGTTTTAGCATCAAAGGCATTCAGTTGGGTTTTACCATTATTGTGGATGGGACACTTACAACCAAATATATGGAAGTATGCAACAGTTGGTGTTCTGCCATTCCAAACCTCATAAGGAGTTTTGCCATGTCTCCATATTTTCATACTCCTGTTCTGAGTATGGCATGCTGTGTTGACAGCTATTGTTACCCAAAATATTATCCGGAGATAATGTTGCTGGAATGATCGAGTAACAAACAAATGCGAGAACACTTCCGTGGGAAAATAAATAACACAAGATTTGCCGGGTTTGTTAATACCGGGCTTGAATGCTCTCGCGAGATGTTATTAATATAGATACTTTGGAGTACAAATATTAATGTTAGAATCTATTACAATGAGTGTAAAGACTTCTAGTTATCTAAGCTGTTGAGCGTGTAGATTGCCGGAAGAACCAGATATGAAGCTCTCTGAGTTCTTGCTTTAGATGTTCTGTAAGTGTGTATGAATATCACTATGAATGTGTAAGTAATTGCCAGATGAGTCTTTGTCCTCTCTCTGTGCATTTTTCACTGTTTTCACGATGATGCCAGGACACAGTTGTAAGCCTCCTATTTATAGGAGACAAGGTTGCTGGGACCTCTCCAGCGATCGCGGGCGACCACCGTTTTCTATATTATAATAAGGTGGGCGATCGTCCCTTCACGTGGGGCTGTTCCCTTAAAGTTCGAGGCTGCTGCTGGCAGCCAGCTGTGCGAGCCAATGGGAAGCCTGCACGCGTCCTGAGTCGCTGTCCGGGGAGGACCCACTTTGTACCTTTCGGCGGCCCTGTCGGTAGGTGAGGTAGGTGACAGGCTGGGGTCAAAGGCCTTATCTTGTGCCGCCTTTTGTGGATCTGCACGTGGGTCTCCGTCTAAGATTCGGTCTTTGACGACTTTGACGGATGTTGGATTCATACATGGCACGAGACGATCGTCTATGGTCGGATATCAAAGACGATCGCCAGATACCAAAAGACGATCGCCGTGGGTGCCGACTGCTGGGTGTTTGCCCAGTGTATGTCTTCTATGGTTGGCTCTCAGACCATTATGCCGATCGCCATTGAGGCGTATTAATCGCCGCACAACAATTGCCCCCCATCTCGCTTCGATGTTGAAAACACGGGGTGATGTGGCACTGTTGGCGATCGCCAGTGTTTAGACGACTGGCTCATTTTTTATGACAAGGACGATCGTTAGGACGATCTGATTTCAAATTTGGACGATCTCCTTTTGCGCTGGAATCAGCGAGAAATGAAGGCGGGCTCTCGAAACGTTGCAAGGACATGCGTCGCGCTACCATTGGGGGAGTCTGACGGTTTCGTCAGACTTGTCGCCTGGCGTGCCCTCGAAAAGACGCGTACGCGAGTTTCTAGGGCTGCATTTAATGTGTCCCCCTGACGGTTGCACTCCAGCCCTCGGGATTTCGCCTAGTTGAACAGAGACCCCTGCTCCCGTCTATAAAAGGGGCTAGGGCTACTTCATTTCCACTCATCACGCACCCTTGCTTTTTAGTCGAGACTCTGCAGAATTTTTTCGAAGATCCTTGTGCCGACCGTCCTTCTCTTTAGGTAAGAACACAAATCTTCTCTCCCCCCTTCACTTTAAGAACATGTCTGGAGGATCTAAAGCATTCGAGGCCGGTAGCTCCTCCGCCGCCGCGTCTACGCCTGACCGGGAGGAAATTCCCGTGGGTCTTCATATGGAAACGGCCGTCGAGGCCATTCGTGTGGGGATTGCACCCGCGAAACTTGAAGAGCTCTTCAATGAGGCTGAAGTGGCGAGATCAGCGGCGGCGGCGGAGCAGGGGGACTCGCCGGTGGATGAAGATGAACTGGTGCGGCTTTCTTGGGAACGGGATAGCGTATTCGGCCCCGCTTATTTAGATTTTGCTAAGATTATGGAGGGGATTGTAGGACCATGTCTTGAATTTGATTTCGAAGCGTATTCCGCCGCCCACCCCTATGAGCACGTGAAGCGGACGACATTTCGGGCCGCTGACCCTTCTTGGTGGACTCTCGGTCAGATCCGGAGTTCGGCGAACCGGAAAGACTTGAGTCGCTGGAGGGCGAAATATCACATTACTTCTGATGTTTCATTGCACGTGCCCTCGGAGAACGAACGTGCCGACCAACCTCCCGAGGGTATGGTCGCTGTCAATGAAATGACCCTGGCGGCCGGATTGCGGTTCCCCTTGCCATTCGCCGTGTCGAATTTGCTGATCACCTGGAATGTGGCGCCGCTCTAGTTGACGTCGAACGCCTGGCTGCAGATTATCAGCACCTTGACATTATTCAAATTATCATGCTTGCCTGCGTGCATCGGAAATGAATTATCTTTTCAAGCTGACCGCGCAGAAGGGATCGGTCGGAGGTTACCATATCCAGGGTCGCCTGGGTAGGGTGGTCCTTGGGGTGCCGAACAAGGTTCGGGGCGACCTGGCAAAGTGGTGTTGGGTCGGTGGTGCATGGAGGTCGGCATCGAGCGACACGCCGGAGGAAGAGTTGGATTTCCCCACCAATTTTCGGGAGAGGAATCCGAGTAAGGGTTTCAACTCTCCCTTTATTTGGATACACCTTGAACTGATCTAATTTGGTTTTCTTTTTGCAGGATCCCTTGTTCCAGCGATCTCCCCTTTGATTTCTTGATCGTCTGGGAGCGAATTCGTGCCTTGTCGGACTCCTACATCGACGTTCACTCAGTCAGTCACGAACTCCATCGGTTGGGAGCTCGACTGTTTCGATACCCTCGCCACCTGAAGGCCTCGAGTATGGATTTTTATTTCCTCTTTCCTGCATGACGATCGTCTGATTGAAGTAGATGTCTAACTTGTCTGAATTTCTTCTTTGACAGAGATTCATTTTCCCCGCTACGCCGAGCCACCGCAAGAGATCGCAATGTAGCACCCCGGTCTGTTGGGTCGCCTTCACCAGGGAAAGAAGACGGGTCGTGCCCCTGCGACGACGTCTCGTCCCGTCCCTATGGTGAGGCCTGCTACGGTGCCGGTCGTCGAGCCGGAAGTTCAGGAGGAAGAATAACTCCAGCGCAACCGCAAGAGGCGGAGGCCGGAGGAGTCCCTGCCCACTGCTGAGGTGGACGTATCCATTCTGGATCCGCCGGTTGCCGCGCCGCCTATTTATGTTGTTCCGATGGTGGAGGGATCCGGCTCCAGGTCCTCGGCCAGCTTCCTGAAGACTGCGGCAATCGCCGAAGCTGAAACTACTCGGGGCAAGCCCTATTTTGGCCGCGACCCCGAGTTGGTCAACAGGTAGGACCGGTTTGATCTTTCCGAGTTAGGCAATTTGTGTAAAGCATATAATAACTCTGTTTCTTTTTTGTTTGTGTTGCAGGGTCCGTCTCGCCGATCCGGACGTCTCGCCGATGGTGCTGGATTTCCTGGCGAGCAAGTCTCCGCGCCGTTCCCTCGACGTCCCTTCTTACGTCTCCAAGGCCATCACCTCTCTGCCTAAGTCTTGGACGACCGATCTCGACGCGATTGCTCTTCGGAGGTTTGGAGATGCCATGCAGGCGACGTTCGCCCTGACTCTCCAGGCGGCGACGATGGCCGCCCAAGCCGTTAAGGATTATGAGGGGCGACCCTCTAATGCTCACCTCCATCAAGAACTCGAGGCCACTCGGAACAAAAATGTCGACTTCGCCAACCGGATCCAGGCCATGGAGAAGGAATACTTAGAGACGGCCAAACGAGCCAAGCAGGACCTCGATCGTATGAAGCAGGAGCTTAGCCGGTCCAAGGAGGTGGCCGATCGGTTCTGCGACCAGGTGACGAAAGCTCGTCGGATGAATTCGGCCTCGCAAGAGGACCCGACCAGGCTGAAGGCGATAGTGGATCGGCTCAACAGCGAGCTGGAGAAAGCAAAGGGAGAACTGGCCGCCAAGGTGGTCGAGCTAACGGATGCTGAGAAGACGACTTTGGATTTGAAAGGGCAGATCAAGGCGATCGAGACCGATCCCTACCTTAATATGGCACTCGTCCGCGAGTTCGCCTACTATATAGCCTACGTCGATGCTGTCCGAGCCGCCAAGAAGGTAGGGATCGAGGTCGGTCCTATGATGGAGAGCTTCAAGGCCTACACACTCGAGCACCCTTTGCATCCGGAATTTTCCCTGCCGATCCTCGACCTCACCGACTTGGGGATCGACTTGAGTTGGTATCCTTTCCTGGATAAACTCATTTATCCTGAGGCCGATGAGGGATCGCGTGCCGATCCGCCACCTGGGGACGAAGACCAGCTGGGGGGAGCTTGAGTGATTTTTATCTTCCCTCGCTTTGTAATTTTCTGCTTTTTCTTCTATTGCCTTCGGGATTGTATTTGTACGAATTTCTTGATTTTGAATAAAATAATCTTTTCTCGCATCTGATTCTTTACATGTGCGATTGCCTTTGAATATTTGCATGTGAATTTATACAAGTGTGTATATAATTGCTTCTGATGCCTTGTTCGCCTGATCGATTGTTTGAATGTTGAATGTATTGACATGCTTGGAAATTCTTACTTGTAAATATTGTCGAACAAAACCGATCATCCTGCGTGTGTTTGAACGAAGCCGATCGGGTACGGTCCCTTCCTTCCGATCGCATTTAGGACTAGCTCCACTTCTTTGCCCCTTGTTTTTGTTTACTTATTGTAAGTAAGGGAACAAAAATAGTATGTTTGGTGAGCTATCTTCAGTTTTGCCGACTCTGAGGAACCGTGAACGGTCGCGGAGTTCGATGGACCGACCTCCGTAGCTGTGTCTTTATGTGCGAGGGACTGTCCCGCGACTTACTTTTTTGTTAGAGTCCTCCGTTAGGCTGCGCCCGCCTTGTATTTAAACGAAAGGCGAGCGGTCTTGGTCTGGAGGAGCCCTTGCACGGGGTGTCGTCGGTTTATTCGACTCCACGTCCGTGGCTTGTTAGCACTATTCTACCTCGGGTCGGCATGTTAGATGGCGACCCTCGACGGTATATGTTGTGATGGGGTAGGGACGCGCTGCCTTGTCCAGGTACATCATGTTAGATGATGTACTTTGAGGGCGCGCGAACGTGTCCACATATTAGTTTGGAGGGTCATTCGGCTACGCCCGCCTCGTATTTAAACGAAGGGCGAGCGATCACAGCCCAAAGGAACCTTGCATGGACGAAGCTGTCGGTTCCATCGACCTCCAGGCCCACGGCTGCACTACTTCTACCTCGAATCGCCAAGTTGACTGACGACCCTCGACGGTATATGTTGTGCTTGGAGGGACGATCACTTGCATAGGTCTGTCAGGTTCAGATGATGACCTCTTGTAGGGCGAGCGAGCCGTCCTATTTTCAGCTGTTTGTTTTTGTCGAGGCGAATCATATAGACGGGATGGGAAAATCTCATTATACTTGTTTGTACATTGGGTAACTGAGACTGAGTACAGAGTTTTCACGGGTAGTATTTCTTCAAATGTATGGCGTTCCAGGGATATTGGTCTGGAGTCCCGTCAGGGTGTTCAAGTTCGTAGGCTCCCCTAGCCATCCACCTAGATATCCTGAAGGGGCCTTCCCAATTCGGGCCAAAGACACCTGTGTGGGTCTGGACCTTTTTGAGGACGAGATCGCCCACTTGGAAACGTCTTTCCTTGACTTTCGAATTGAAGAACTTCTCGGATCTCCTTTTATGGATTGTGTTCCTCATTTCTGAGGTCAGTCGTCGTTCTTCGAGCATGTCAAGGTCGATCCGCCGGGCCACATCATTTTCTGTCATCATCTCTTGTTCGGTTTGATGGCTGAGGACGGCGATCTTCGAGGGGATCACTGCTTATGTTCCGAAGGCGAGGGCGAATGGGGTTTCGCCGGTTGAATTTCAGGTCATCGTTCGATAAGACCACAAAACGTCTGGGAGCTCGCTCGCCCATCGTCCTTGCCTGGACTCGAGTCGTGCTTTAATCGTGTGTTTGAGGATTTTGTTTACGGCTTCTACCTGCTCGTTCGTCTGAGGGTGGTAGGGGGCCGAGAACAACTTTTTGATTCCCCACTTCTCGCAGAATTGCATGACTTCTAAGCCGTCGAACTGCTTTCCGTTGTCGGAGATTATTGCATGGGGCAGGCCGAATCGGCATATGATATTCTTCCAATTGAACTTAATTACTTGTTCTTGGCTGATCTTGTTGAGTGGTTCGGCCTCAGCCCATTTAGTGAAATAATCGACCCCTACGATGGCAAACTTACAGCCCCATGGCGCCGTTGGCAAGGGACCTATGAGGTCGATGCCCCATTGGGAGAACGGCCATGGGCTGTACATAGAGGTGAGCTGCTCGGGGGAGATCTTGATGTTTGGGCCCATCACTTGACACCTGTGACACGATCTGGCATAGGCGATCGCGTCTTTTTGTAGTGTAGGCCAGAAAAAACCCTGCCTGGTTGTTTTGTGGATGAGAGCTTGCCCGCCAGCATGGTTTCCACAGATCCCGTCATGGATCTCGGCTAAAACGAGTCGTCCTTCCTCCGGCATAATGCACTTGAGGAGGGGAAGGCTGAAAGCTCGCTTGTAAAGCCGGTCGTCCAGTAGGGTGTATCTGGTTGCACGGAGTTGGAGCTGGCGAGCTTTGATACGATCGTCGGGGACCGTCCTGTCCTTTAAGTATTTAATGAAAGGAGTCATCCAGTTCTCCTCGGTGATGGTGACCGTGGTAATCAGGTTTCTGTCGATCGCCGGTTTCGCCGATTTTGTGATTTGGATGTTAGAGAAATCGGCTGCCCCATCTGACGACGCTAGCTTGGATAGGGCATCGGCCTGGGAATTGTGCTCTCTCGGGACTTGTTCGATTAGCACTTCCTCAATTTTCGTGCACATTGCGGCGACCAATTCTTGGTATTTGTGTTGGGATTCGGTGCCTAAAACGAAGGCCCGGCGGAAGCGGTAAAACGAAAATTATTTCAATTCGAATCCCTACGAGGATCGATCGAGCTACGTATATACGAATATCAAAAACGAATTCACAAGAGATATAGAGACTCACCCTTGTAGTCCGTTGATTAGATGGATAACCTTCTCTTGAGCTATTCCCCAAGCTTCGCTTGATCTCTACGTATCCGATCCGCTCCAAGCCCTTGAACGATCTAACGTCGAAAGCACCGCGTCTCTACTTGCCACGCGCCGGAAAAACGACCGGAATAACAACACTTGATTAACCTCTAAGGTTACGGCTAGAATCAAGTGATGAAGCTTTTATTATTACACTCTAAGTGTATAATATATCTCTCAATAATTTTTCTCTAAGAAAATGTGAATGAACACAAAACATAGTTTTCTCTTCCCTCTCTCTTGAATGATTATGCCGTGAGTGTGTACAAGGAGAAGAGAAAGAGAGTTTTTTTTGGTCTTCAAAATCATTCAGAAGATAATGTCTCCCACAAAATCTCCTTTGCCCTTATTATAAGAGATATGAAATCTCATATGTCACAAGTCTTCCAACAAGAAAACAAGACTATGATCAAGGTAAGAAATCAAGGTGGGGGCCGGCCTCTAGAAGAAATCGGACGAGTTCGGTTCGTTTCGGACTCCCGAGAGTCCAAACAAATAAACTCCAATTCCGTTCCGATGTATTTATATCGATTAATTAATCCAATCAAATACATGATAACATAATTAATTTCTCCAAGAAATAATTATATTCACGAATTAAATTAATCACCCAGTAATTTATTTAATCCATTAGGCCGTAAATCAATTTATCCAATAAATCGATTTAGACATCCAATGTCCCAAATTAGATATCCAATATCTAATATTCATAATGAGAGATTAAGCTCGATTCATTCCGTCATCAATCCTAATGCGCGACTCGGTAGGTCTGTCTCAGTCAGCAATGGGAGGAACCAAAGAGTAGTAGCACCACCTAGCCAGCCTGGTGGCCTACACTGTACCCCGACTCAGAACGAATGATTGTGATCATTCAAGAACCATTCTGTCGTGAATACCAGTATACGTATAAACCCTTCTTTCAAATGTCCCGATCAAGTTATAGGGTCACAGTCTGTCAAACCCCATCTGTACTTGACGCTATGCATGCGTTAATGCAAACCGAGATCATCGAGCTCTCGTGTATCTAATACAGCCAGCTCCAATGCTTTGGCCAAATACTTATGATCTCATCTGCCAATAACCGCACAGGACATATAACACGTTCACTAACAGGAGAAAGGATTCTATCTTGATATTCAGTAGGACCTGCTACTTGTCCATCAAGATGCACGTTGAGGTTGACCCCCGCCTTCCGGTTTATAGGGTCGAACTACTCTAATGAAAATCTTGACGTCACAAGCACATCCCTACTAAATCCTCAAGTCGAAGGTTCACGAATACCTATCACAACCTTTCGATTCCATCATTGACTGCCCCGGAGTGAAATCCGTGTGACGAATCGAGGGTGAGTCGGTTCGAGTATACTAATCCAATTAGCATACCTATAACGTGTGCTCCCACTAACCAATAGTGTTCGACAGGCACTCTCCTTGTCAAAGAACACGTCATACAAGTCTTCACATAAACTTAACGCCCAGTCAAGTTTCATCGACTTGCGAACGATTAAGTATTTGAGCTATAAACCTTTCCAAAGGCCGACCCCTTATCCAATAAGGAGTGGAACGTTTTGCTCTCAAATACACGGACTAGTTTCTATATGTATATTTACGAGTTAGGAATGCCAGTAACTACCAGTAAATAAAGAAAACATCCATTGCCTTATATTGATGATTTACATAATAACAAGTATAATGCCCTCACTAAACATCCTCTGAGTGGCATTCGTGGGCATACTCCTAACAATCTCCCACTTGAACTCAATGCCACACACTATGGTATCTAATACCCATGTTCTCCAGATGACGCTCCAAGCTAGTCTGAGAAAGTTGTTTGGTCAGTGGATCGGCGACGTTGTCGGCCGAGTCTACTCTGTGCAGCACAATGTATCCCTTGCGAACAAATTCTCGTACGAGATGATACTTCCTCTCAATATGTTTGGTGCTATTGTGAAACCTCGGCTCCTTGGCCTACGCTACAGCTCCGTCGTTGTCGCGAAGACAATGAATGCAGACCAAAGACATGGTATCACTTGAAGTTCTCCCAGAAACTTCTTAATCCAGAACCCTTCCTTGGAAGCCGCCGAGGCTGATTGATACTCAGCCTGACAGGTGGAATCAGCAGTCGCGCTTTGCTTGGCGCTACGCCAAGATACTGCTCCTCTATTAAGAGTAAATATGTAGCCAGAAGTAGACATCGAGTCGTCCTTCAGTCCTTGGAAGTCCGAATCAGTGAATCCCACCACATCCAATTCTCCACCGCCATACATCAGAACCATATCTCTAGTCCTTCTCAAGTACTTGAGAACGTTCTTTACGGCAGTCCAATGTTCCCTACCTGGGTTTGCCTGAAACCTACTCACCACGCTTACAGCATGCGCGATGTCAGGTCTTGTACACAACATAGCATACATAAGGCTACCCACGGCCGAAGCATATGGTATATTACTCATTTCCTTTCGTTGTTCCTCACTTTGAGGACACATCTTCAAGGAGAGTTTTAATCCATGTTGCATCGGTAGGAATCCTCTTTTAGAATCATCCATCTTAAATCTCTTAAGATCTTATCTATATAGAAGGCTTGGGAAAGGCCTATTGTTCTCTTAGTTCTATCCCGGTAGAGTCAAATTCCAAGAATATAGGTTGCTTCTCCCAAGTCTTTCATGGAGAAATTACTCAAAAGCCAAGCTTTTACAGAACTGAGCATTCCCACACCATTTCCTATTAATAGAATATCATCCACATATAGTACTAAGAATGCGATCTTGCTCCCACTAACCCTCTTGTATACACAAAGTTCCTCTTCATTTTGCACGAAGTCAAACTCTTTGACCGCCTCGTCAAAACGAAGGTTCCAACTACGCAACGCTTGCTTCAGTACATAAATGGAACGCTGAAGCTTGCACACTTTCTGAATATCGGCTTCGGACACAAAGCCTTTAGGCTGCTCCATATAGATTTCCTCCTCGAGGAATCCATAAGGAAAGCCGTCTTTACGTCCATTTGCCATATCTCATAATCGTGGTAGGCAGCTATAGCAAGCATCATGCGAATAGACTTGATCATGGCTACGGACGAGAAGGTATCGTGGTAATTGATCCCTTCCTTCTGGTTATAACCCTTTGCCACAAGCCTGGCCTTATAGGCGTCAACCTTGCCATCACCATCAGTCTTTCTCTTGTAGATCCACTTGTTCCCAATAGGCACTATGCCCTTGGGGCGGTCTACTAGAGTCCAGACCTGATTGACATGCATCGAGTCTATCTCAGCTTCCATAGCTGCACGCCATTTCGCGGACTCTACATCCACCATCGCTTGGTCATAGGTCGTCGGGTCGGTCTCTTGGCTATCACTTGGAACCTCATGGAGACCCAGCTCCTCCAAGTGCACAAGCCCATACCTCTCAGGTAAATGAGACACCTTACTAGACCTACGAGGTGGTTGTACTTGTATTTTAGAAAGTTCGGTTCCAGTTTCTTGCACAGGTGTCTCCCGAGGAGTTTCATTGTATTCTTCTAAAGAAATACTTCTACCTTCTCCGCCTTCCTGAATGAACTCATCTTCCAGGAAGTGTGCTTGTAAAGCAACAACGATCTTTCGATCTTCGGTCATGTAGAATAGATATCCCATCGTCCCAGATGGGAATCCAATGAAACGTCCCTTCGCAGACCTAGCTTCCAACTTTTCCACCTTAGTCTTCTTGACATAGGCGGGACATCCCCAAATCCTAATATGATTAAGACTTGGTTTCCTTACCTCCCACATCTCATGTGGAGTTTTAGGAACGGATTTGGAAGGACATCTGTTTAAGATATAAGCGGCAGTCAGGAGTGCATACCCTCACAGGTAAATTGGTAAGTCAGTATAGCCCAGCATGGAACGGACCATGTTTAACAAGGTCCGGTTCCTTCTTTCTGACACACCATTTAACTGAGGAGTACCTGGAGGTGTTAGTTGTGAAACTATTCCATGTTCCTTAAGAAACTCGTCAAACTCCGTACTCATATACTCGCCACCTCGGTCCGACCGAAGTGCTTTGATATGATTACCAGTTTGTTTCTCGACTAGGGCCTTGAATTCCTGGAATTTCTCAAAGGCCTCGAATTTATGTTTCATTAAGTATACATAACCATACCTAGTATGATCATCTGTAAACGTAATGAAATATTGATATCCGTCACGTGCTGCTTCCAAAGCACCACATACGTCGGTATGGATTAATCCCAGTTTATCAGCGGCTCTTTCAAATGTCCCTGTGAAGGGGGACTTAGTCATTTTGCCTTTAAGGCAAGATTCACAAGTAGGAAAGGGATCTGATCCCAATGGACCCATAAGTCCATCTTTTTCCATCTTGTAAACCTTGGTCTGACCAATATGACAAGTCTAAGATGCCATTTCAAAACTTGATTGGTTTCATCCCTACCACGTTTTCTAGTCATAGTATTCACAACTACTTTGTTGCCGAGATTTAGATGATACAATCCATTCAACAATGTAGCAGTACCCACTAGTTTATTTCTAAAATAAATTTTGCATTAACCATCACCAATGAAAAATGAAAAGCCTTTTCGGTCCATGACCGGAATGGATACAATATTTTTGTGCCCCTTGGGCAAAACAAGTACATATTCTAAAGTCAAAACAAAGCCGGATTCTAAACCCAAAAGAAGTGATCCTATGTCGGTCGCCTCGACACTATGCCCGCTTCCGACTGTGATCATAACTTCTCCAGCTCCAAGCTTCCTACTTTGTTCCAGATCCTGATTCACGGTACAAATATGAGAACTAGCACGAATCCGATTCAGGGAAGTAGAAAATACAAGAGAGAACAATTTGTTTCCAAAACTAAAAGTTACAGACGAAGTGCCATGAAGAATCGGACAGTCTCTAGCCCAGTGGCCCTGCTCACCGCACTTGAGACAAGCATCCTTCTTCTTCTTGTTCTTCGGAACCATCGGGGCCTTGCCCTTACCCTTAAGGTCCTTAACTTGAGGTCCAGTTTGCTTCTTAGTCTTTTTCTTCTTGTTTTTAGACCTCCGAGGTCCAGAAGAAATCACAAGAGCAGACTCCTTCATCCGCGGAGTCTTCATCTGAGATTGAGCGGTCACAAGTTTGTTCATTAGCCCATCTAAATTACATGTAATCTCATTGCAGTTGAAGTTCATAACAAACTGTGAGAAGGAATCAGGGAGAGACTGTAGGATAAGGTCAGTTTGGAGAGAAGTATCCATTTTAAAATCAAGATCCTCCAATCTCTCGATCATGGATATCATTTTGAGGACGTGTTCCCCAACCTTCTCACTTTCCTTCATCCTTGCACCGAATAGTTGCTTGGATATCTCATATCTAGCAGTTCTGCTATGCTCACCATAAAGTTCGGTTAAGTGAGATAGAATCTGCCTAGCAGAAGTCATTTTCTCATAAGCTCTCTGAAGCTCATTAGACATGGAAGCCATCATGTAAGCACGGACTTTCACGTCATCCTTAACCCACTTTCGTGGTTTTCAATCTCTTCCTGATTGGCCCGGGTCCGCACAGGAGGCGCCGGAATGTCCGTCTCCAAGACGTATCCCAGTGCCTCTATACTGAGGACAATCATCGATGCGAGCCAATCCACAAAGTTAGGTCCCATTAAGGTGTTCTTTTCGGCGAGTGCGAGTGGATTCATTGTCATATTGAGATTTGAGTCTGCATTAAGTACGATAGATTAATTAGTGACTCATTCAATTATGTTCTGAGTATAGAATTAAGGTCTTTTATATTCTTGTTACCCAGCTCCCACTATTTTTATCGGAATAACACACTCCCATGTGAAATCCGGAAGTATCGTCGCTCTACTTCATAGTGGTGATCGAGTTCTTTATAATTAATAGAGGGCAACCGAACAGGTTTCTAGTCTATTAATTTTCATAAAGTGGCGTCCAACACCAACCCATCTAATGGTTGATTCGATCTTCTTATTCCCCTTGTTCACTCCCCTCAACCTATACGGTTTCTATGGTTCGTGAACAAGTTAAGTTTATACCATCGACGCAAATTAGTTTCACAATTGAATCTTATCCGGCAACCTATCAGGTTTCTAGGGATAAAATTTGCTCCAACTGAAGGCATCCAATGCGCTCCCGGTAATTTATCCGTCCTCCCCGAACGACTACCCCGATAACTCGGAAGCATAGCACATCCGGTTTGGATTTCAATTTCCCGAAAACTCGATGGAGGGAAGGAAAACCTTGAAACCTTATAAACTTAATAATTTATCATGGGAGAATTTTTGTGATTAACGTTACACTTTGCACATTAATCGTTTAAGCGCATTTGTGGCATTCATACAATATGAAACAACCATTCACAACCTAGTTGCTACCAACATGTGGTTCATGGACCGTTCCTAGAAAACAAAAACTCGGTAATCTAATTACAAGTCTTCGTCTTGAATCTTCGTCTTTTCGAAATGGATCTTCCTCCGGTCTTCGTCATTACATATAAATTTTACATTGAAAATTGCATCCTAGATACAAATTTTTTAGTAAAATAAATAGGCTCAAAACGGCCTTTACAACCCAATCGAATAAAACGAACGATTGAAAAACTAAGTCCACGAACCACATCCCCATTCAAAAGCATTCATCCAATAAATACTAAATAAATGGAAAGCGTAGAGATACATTGATCCAATCAACAATACGAACCGATCAAATCGATTCACACAATCGGTAATATGAAAACGTTCAAAATAATTCGGTCGATCACAAGTATTCCAATAAATCAATTTTCCCTTATAAAATGAAATACCATAAATCATTTTAATCATATTAAATCCAATTTAAAATGAGGGAAATCATTTTTAGGAATAGACGAAGCAAACAAGCCCGAAACGGGTCCGAAATGGGCCGAACCGCGCCCGAAAAACGCCACCGGCAAAGATGCGGCCGCCAGCTGCCCCGGGCCGTGGCCTTGAGCTGGGCCGCGCCCCGATCTGCCGCCTTTGCCGGGCCGCACAGCCCCGGCCGCGGCCTCGCTCCGGACCCCTGACTGGACCCAACGGCATTTCGGGGCTAGTTTTTCGACCGGATATCCAATATCTATATTCTCCAACATTCATATCTTCAATATAAATCATATTTACAAGAAATAAAGATTTATATTTAGATATAAACTTACGAAAAATATAACTACAACGAACGTAAGAACATATACCACGATTATGACTAAAATGATTCCAAATCATTCACCATCTAATCAAGCATTCCAAATGCTAATATCGTATATACGATCGCAAGACCTACGCTCTGATACCACTGTTGGGATTCGGTGCCTAAAACGAAGACCCAGCGGAAGCGGTAAAACGAAAATTAATTCGATCCGAATCCCTACGAGGATCGATCGAGCTACGTATATACGAATATCAAAAACGAATTCACAAGAGATATAGAAACTCACCCTTGTAGTTCGTTGATTAGATGAATAACCTTCTCTTAGGCTATTCCCCAAGCTTTGCTTGATCTCTACGTATTCGATCCGCTCCAAGCCCTTGAACGATCTAACGCCGAAAGCACCGCGTCTCTAGTTGCCACGCGCCGGAAAAACGACCGGAATAATAACACTTGATTAACCTCTAAGGTTACGGCTAGAATCAGGTGATGAAGCTTTTATTATTACACTCTAAGTGTATAATATATCTCTCAATAATTTTTCTCTAAGAAAATGTGAATGAACACCAAACAAAGTTTTCTCTTCCCTCTCTCTTGAATGAATCTGTCGTGAGTGTGTACAAGGAGAAGAGAAAGAGAGTTTTTTTTTTTTGTCTTCAAAATCATTCACAAGATAATGTCTCCCACAAAATCTCCTTTTCCCTTATTATAAGAGATATGAAATCTCATATGTCACAAGTCTTCCAATAAGAAAACAAGACTATGATCAAGGTAAGAAATCAAGGTGGGGGCCGGCCTCTAGAAGAAATCGGACGAGTTCGGTTCGTTTCGGACTCCCGAGAGTCCAAACAGATAAACTCCGATTCCGTTCCGATGTATTTATATCGATTAATTAATCCAATCGATTAATCATATCAAATACATGATAACATAATTAATTTCTCCAAGAAATAATTATATTCACGAATTAAATTAATCACCCAGTAATTTATTTAATCCATTAGGCCGTAAATCAATTTATCCAATAAATCGATTTAGACATCCAATGTCCCAAATTAGATATCCAATATCTAATATTCATAATAAGAGATTAAGATCGATTAATTCCGTCGTCAATCCTAATGCGCGACTCGGTAGGTCCGTCTCAGTCAGCAATGGAAGGAACCAAAGAGTAGTAGCACCACCTAGCCAGCCTGGTGGCCTACACTGTACCCCGAATGAGAACGAATGATTGGGATCATTCAAGAACCATTCTGTCGTGAATACCAGTATACGTATAAACCCTTCTTTCAAATGTCCCGATCAAGTTATAGGGTCACGGTCAGTCAAACCCCATCTGTACTTGACGCTATGCATGCGTTAATGCAAACCGAGATCATCGATCTCTCGTGTATCTAATACATCCAGCTCCAATGCTTTGGCCAAAGACTTATGATCTCATCTGCCAATAACCACATAGGACATATGACCCGTTCACTAATAGGAGAAAGAATTCTATCTTGGTATTCAGTAAGACCTGCTACTTTCCCATCAAGATGCACGTCGAGGTTGACCCCCGCCTTCCGATTTATAGGGTCGAACTACTCTAATGAAAATTTTGACGTCACAAGCAAATCCCTACTAAATCCTCAAGTCGAAGGTTCACGAATACCTATCAAAACCTTTCGATTTCATCATTGACTGTCCCGGAGTGAAATCCGTGTGACGAATCGAGGGTTAGTCGGTTCGAGTATACTAATCCAATTAGCATACCTATAACGTGTGCTCCCACTAACCATTAGTGTTCGACAGGCACTCTCCTTGTCAAAGAACACGTCATACAAGTCTTCACATAAACTTAACGCCCAGTCAAGTTTCATCGACTTGCGAACGATTAAGTATTTGAGCTATAAACCTTTCTAGTGCCGACCCCCTTATCCAATAAGGAGTGGAACGTTTTGCTCTCAAATACACGGACTAGTTTCTATATGTATATTTACGAGTTAGTAATGCCAGTAACTAACAGTAAATAAAGAAAACATACATTGCCTTATATTGATGATTTACAGAATAACAAGTACAATGCCCTCACTCAACATCCTCTGAGTGGCATTCGAGGGCATACTCCTAACAATTTGACCATCTGTTCGCCGCGCGCCACATATTATCCCTTGACTTGGTTCACGACCAAGAGGGAGTCCATGAAGATATGGAGGCGACGAACATCAAGGGCGAGGGCTAGATCGAGCCCGCCTACCAAGGCTTCGTACTCGGCTTCATTGTTGGTCGCACGAAACCCGAAACGCACGGCATTTGTGAAACTTTGTCCGTCGGGGCTAATGAGGACAATCCCTGCCCCTGCTCGTGAGTTGGTCGCCGAGCCATCCACATACAGCATCCAGGCAGGGCGACCGATCTAGGTCGGACTGTGAGGGAATGTTAATCCCACCACGAATTCTGCCAGAGCCTGGCCTTTGATTGCTGTGCGAGGAGCGTATGTGATACCGTATTGGGCGATCTCCAGTGACCACTTGAGGAGTCTCCCGTTGGTGTCCGGTCGGTGTAGAACTTGCCTTAGAGGGAGAGTTGTCAGAACATCCACTTTATGTTCGAAGAAGTAGGCTCTTAGTTTGCGAACACTCATGACTAGAGCGTAGGCGATCTTCTCCAGAGGTGTGTATCGCGTTTCCGCGTCGTGGAGCGCTTGACTAATGAAGTAGATTGGCAAGTGGACTTGTCCCTCCGCTAGCACCAAAACGGCACTCAGTGCGACCTCCGAGGCCGCCAGGTAAAGGAATAGTTTCTTGCCGGGGATCGGCTTTGCCAAGATCTGGGGGTTAGATACTCCTTGATGTTGGCGAACGCTATTTGACTCTCCTTCGTCCATGCGAACTTCTTGTTCTTTATGGTCGCGAAGAAAGGCTTGCTTTTATCCCCGAGCCGAGATATGAAACGGTTGAGGGCAGCCAGACAACCTGTGAGGCGTTGCACCTGCTTGACATTCCGTGGCTCCTGCATGTCGAGGATCGCCTGAATCTTGGTGGGGTTCACCTCGATCCCCCTTTGGCTCACGATGTGCCCCAGGAATTTTCCGGAGCTCACCCCGAAGTTGCATTTCTTGGGGTTCAGTTTCATGTTGAACTTCTCGAGGATGGCGAACGTCTCGGCAAGGTCATTGACGTGGTCTTCCTTCTTGAGGCTTTTGACCATGATGTCGTCAATGTAGACCTCCATGGTCTTGCCAATCTGATTGACGAACATTCCGTTGACTAGTCGCTGGTAGGTTGCCCCTGCATTCTTCAAGCCGAACGGCATTTGGACCCAAAAGTATATGTCTTTCTCCGTGTGGAAAGATGTGTGCTTTATGTCTTTCTCCGCCATTGGGATTTGATGGTATCCGGCGAAGGCATCCATGAATGACATCATTTTGCAACCTGCAGTACTATCGACCAAGTGATCAATATGAGGCATTGGAAAGTGATCTTTTGGACATGCCGCGTTGAGGTCGGTGAAGTCGATGCATAACCTCCAGGAGTTGTTCGGCTTTTTGACGAGCACCGCATTGGCGACCCATTGTGGTTCGTCTGTAGCTACTCCGATAAGTTTGTTAGCGAGCAGCTTTTTGACTTCTATGTCGAGTGCTGCGTATTTCTCAGGACCGAATTTCCTTCGTTTCTGGTGAACAGGCTTCCTTGCCGGGTCGATCTTGAGATAGTGGCAAGCGTGTTCAGGACTTATGCGAGCCTTATCTTGATGCGACCAGGCAAAGACTCCGATGTTCTTACACAGTAAGTTGATCAGATCTTCCTTTAACTCAAGACCAACGCTTGCGCCGATCTGTACTTCCCGCTCCGGGAGAGCCGGATCTATCGTTATACTCTCCAACTCTTCGACGGGGATGGTCGCCTCTCGTTTGGAATGATTTCCGGACTCGATCCTAGGATCGATGTCGAGACTTGGCTCGAAACCGATCCTTGTCTAGATGTCGTCCGTTAATCGATGTGAGATGGCGTCCCCTGAGTCGGGTTGGTACGATGTGCTTGGCTCGTCGATCTCCATGGGTTGATTGTCGACCGTTTCGATGTTACAAATAGCATGGGAAGTGTTGAAAGAAGTTACGACATAGGAGTAATTCAAACGTTTCTTTGCCATTAGCTGATCTCCTTTTACAGTACCGACCGTCCCATCGGCAGTGGGGAATTTGATACAGTAAAAGAAAGAAGAGGCGACCGCCTCAAAGGTTTCTAGAAATGGACGACCTAGGAACCCATTATAGATGCTGGGCCTATCTATGATTACAAAATTTAGGTTCCTAGTAATCCTAACCATGGGATCGTAGTAGCATATTAGCTCGACAGAGAGCTTGATCCTTCCATAGGCTTGGACCGTGCTGTCGCCGAACCCTTGGAGCACGGTGTCGAACGGCTTGATGAACTTGGTCAGGTTGCCGAGATGGTCAATAGCGGATTTAAATATGATATTGCAGAAGCTCCCATTGTCAACCAGCACGCGATCGACCATTTTCCCAAGGATACACGTAGAGATCACCAATGCATCCTCTTTGGGGCACTGCACTCCCTCCCTATCCTTGTTGGAGAAAGTGATGAGCGCGTCTTTGGAGATGGTCGGCTCGGGTGGTAGCACGACATGGACCCCGGCGAACGCCCTCAGTTCAGCCTTTTGATTTCTGTTCGACATGGTGGAAACCGGGGAAAGGCCCCTGAGGTTTCCACCTCTTGCCTGGAGCATATTGATATGGCCGCCAGGGTTGATCGGAGGAATTGATTCGTCGGAATACTCCAGCTCATTTTGCTCGATCCTGGCGACCGGATTGGGAGGGATTACATCGTTTTGTCGGCGCTCGCGCCCTCCGGTCCTCTCTGTATGAGGTTCTGGCTTGGTGACCAAGTTGTCCAATTTGCCTTCCTCAAACAGTCGCCAGAGTTGTCTGAGGAGGTCGCGGCACTGGCTGGTGTTGTGGCCGGGACTCTTGTGGTAGGCACAAAATTTGCTGCGGTCTAGATGACCGTGGTCCCTTATTGGCTTTGGATTGTTAAGCCACTCGCGCCCCTTGATGGCGTTAAATATGTGGGCCGGAGATAAGTTGAGGTTGCGGAGGAGGTGAACCTCCACATCCTCGAAGGCTTTGAACTCACCAGGCGGCTTTGCGACCGCCTTCTTCTGGACGTGGGATGGCGCCTTCCCTTCTCTGGCAAATCCCTCGCCTAAGCGAAGGGTGAGCATCCTCTTCCTGGCCAGGAAATCAGCGGCCCTGACGCAGAAGATCGAGTACGTCGGGGGGATGTCCTTTGTGAGGTGCCTGAACATGGGCGAGTGGCCGTAGAATCCCCCTAGGACTGAGTAGAGGGCGAGCTCGTCGCTAATGGGCTCGCCGGTGAGGACTATTTCGTCCACCCGGTCAATGTAATCTTCATCGGGCTCGTCCTTCCCCTGCCTGATTTTCATCATACGGTGGGGGCCCTCTGGCCGAGCAACTTTGGAGGCGAAGTACGACGTGAAGTCGTTCGCCAGCTTCTCAAAGCAATTGATTGAGCTAAGTGGGTGAAGTCGCCCAGAGTTAATGGGAACATTCGACATTTCGTCGCGTCTGATGCTCCGCATCCGGTCATGTAAATCCGGAATTTGCTCAAATGGGTCTCAGGATCCGATCTACCCTCATATAGAGGTGTTTGTGGGGGAGCGATCTTTGGTTGAACTGGGGCAAGCTCGATCTGGACTGCGAGTGGCTCACTTGGTCCAGCAATCGATCTCCCGGCGCCTGCCCCCGCTTCTAGGAGCGCCTTCATTTCATCGAGCTGGCGCTGCATGGCGGCCATCGCCGTAGCCTAACTGCTCGCTGATTGGCTCCCAGATCGTGAGCCAAGGCGATCATGTACAGATCCCCTGGCCCCATGGTGGATGATGAGTTCTCCGCCAATGGGCTCAGTCCTCGGGCGAGCGGGGGCTCGATGGCCGGTTTGTTTCCTGGGAGTTAGATATGCCGAACTCCTGGTAACGGATTCAGACTCCGATGTCTCCCGGCTGGTGCCCGAGTGCCCGGGTCGCCATGAGGGATCGCTCCCTAGGCGGTTGAAGACGGAATCATCCCGCCTTACGAGAGCCTTTTCTTGCGGCTCGGGGCTTTCTGTTGATTTCTCAACATATATCCCCTTGAGCTTCCGCTTGCCTGCTCGGCGGATGGTTAACGGATTGATGGTGGGCGAGTCGCATGCCCTCCGTCGCTCCCTGAGGATGGTTATAGCCTCCTCAATCTGTTCCGCGGTCTGGAACTGATCGAGTGAGAGGCTTGGACCGTCCCTCGGGGGCGGGAGTGAGAGCCTAGCGTCGCCGCGGCTACCTTCCGCCGTAGGCTGGGATTCGGTCTGAGCCGGAATGAGATTTCCGGCAGATTGCAGGGTGGCTCTTTTGGAAGTCGTGGCAAATGTCATGTTTCTGAAGGCTTTTCTTTGAAGAACAGTGAGTGTTTCTTCAAGTATATGTCCGGAGAACAGTGAATGTTCTTCGAGACGGTCAGAACAAAAATGAAGGTTAGATCCCCCTCCTTCTAGCGCCAATTGTTGTTACCCAAAATATTATCAGGAGGTAATATTGCTGGAATGATCGAGTAACAAACAAATGCGAGAACACATCCGTGGGAAAATAAATAACACAATATTTGCCGGGGTTGTTAATCCCGGGCTTGAATGCTGTCGCGAGATGTTATTAATATAGATACTTTGGAGTACAAATATTAATGTTAGAATCTATTACAATGAGTGTAAAGACTTCTAGTTATCTAAGCTGTAGAGCGTGTAGATTGCCGGAAGAGCCAGATATGAATCTCTGTGAGTTCTTGCTTTAGATGTTCTGTAAGTGTGTATGAATATCACTATGAATGTGTAAGTAATTGCCAGATGAGTCTTTGTCCTCTCTCTGTGCGTTTTTCACTGTATTCACAATGATGCCAGGACACTGTTGTAAGCCTCCTATTTATAGGAGACAAGGTTGCTGGGACCTCTCCGGCGATCGCGGGCGACCGCCGTTTTCTATATTATAATAAGGTGGACGATCGTCCCGTCACGTGGGGCTATTCCCTTAAAGTCCAAAGCTGCTGCTGGCAGCCAGCTGTGCGAGCCAATGGGAAGCCTGCACGCGTCCTGAGTCGCTGTCCGGGGAGGACCCACTTTGTACCTTTCGGCGGCCCTGTCGGTAGGTGAGCTAGGTGACAGGCTGGGGTCAAAGGCCTTATCTTGCGGCGCCTTTTGTGGATCTGCCTGTGGGTCTCCGTCCAAGATTCGGTCTTTGATGACTTTGACGGATGTTGGATTCATACGTGGCACGAGACGGTCGTCTATGGTCGGATATCAAAGACGATCGCCAGATACCAAAAGACGATCGCCGTGGGTGCCGACTGCTGGGTGTTTGCCCAGCGTATGTCTTCTATGGTTGGCTCTCAAACCATTATGCCGATCGCCATCGAGGCGTATTAATCTCCGCACAACAACAGCTTCAGCCCAGAACCTCTTTGGCATGTCAGCTTCTGCAATCATTGACCTGGCAGCTTCCTTCAAGGTTCTGTTTCTTCTTTCAACAACACCATTTTGCTGTGGTGTTCTTGCTGCAGAAACTTCATATTGGATTCCATTTTGATCACTATATTCAGTGATTGCCATGTTGAGAAATTCTCCCCCTCTGTCTGATCTGATCTTTATTATTGAGAGAGATTTCTCATTCTGAATCTTTCTTAGTAGTTCAGGTAACTTTGATAACGTTTCACTCTTTTTATAGAGAAAAACAACTCACGTAAATATGGAATAGTCATCCACTACTACTAGAGCATGCTTCCTTCCACTCAATGTCCTCGGCTTGATGGGGCCAAAGATATCCATATGAAGTAGATCCAAAATCCTAGTGCTGAGAGTGGTAGGCTGAACTGGTTTGAATGATGCTCTGGTCTGCTTTCCTTTCTGGCATGCATCACAGATTGCTTCTTTCTTGAATACTTCTTCTGAAAGTCCTCTGACTAGCTTTTGAGAGCTGATTTTGTTGATGGCTTTATAGTTCAGGTGACATAATCTCTTGTGCCATAACCATCCATTTTCAGCAATTATTTTAGACAGAAATTAGGTGTTTGGAATACCTGTATTCCAGTCTATCATGTAGATATCTCTTCTTCTGAATCCTTGTAGCTTCAGTTCTACAGATAGGATATCAATCACCATGCATTTCCAAATGGTGAAGACTACTAGGTTCTTTTCATCACAGAATTTGGCTTATGCTCAATAGGTTGTATTTGATCCCTTTGACATAATTTATTTTGGATACGGTTATGTTTCCTCTGTGCAGCTCTCCAAATCCTTTTGTCTGACTTCTAAAGCTATCTCCATATGTTACATCTGGACCTCTTTATTTGATGTAGTTTGAGAGCACCTTCTTATTCCCTGTCATATGCCTAGAGCATCCAGAATCTACAAACCATTCTTCACCTCCTATTCTTGAACTTGAGGAGATATGGTAGTAGTCCTTCCACCTTTTCTGCAATCAGACAAGCAGAGATTTAGGTACCCAAATTTGTGTGGGTCCTTTGGGGTTAGTAGGCTTCCTGGAGAATTGATTTCTCCTTACAAAAGTTATGTTGATTACCCTTATAAGGTGTGTGCTGCCTAAGTCTATATCCCTTGTTAGGATGGTATACTGGATATGCCTCATAAAATCTCTGGTGTGGGCCATTTCTAAATCTTAGCTGAGACCATTTGTAAAGTCTTTGGGGTCTCCACACCTATTCATTTTGAAAGTTTGGATAACCTTGAGGTTTCCATTTACCTCTCCGATTTTGAAATATGTTTTTAGGGAGTCTTTGGTAATAGTTGGAATAATGTTTTGGCTGCTTCTTCTGTCTTGGCCATTGCCTAGTCTCTTGTATAGGTAGCTGCCTTGTAAACCTTGTTTGCTTCCTAAACTTTTGACTGGGTTACTGCCTATTTTGAGATACCCGTTTGTTTATAGGCTCAACAGTTGGGACATAAGTTTCTCCCTTAAGTGGTCTTTGAACTAGAGGGAGTGTTGGGGTCATATCCAAGGCCTAATTTTGAATAAAGTGGCCTCTTATTTATACCCAATTCATCTAGGGTTATAGACGCTTTCAGAGATGTTATCTCTTTTGCTTGTGTACTATTTAGCTGTTTTAACTTAGAGATCTCAGTTTTGATATGAGCAAGTGCATCTGACTTTTCACTGTTTAAAACAGTCAGCTTATGGATCTCACCTGCAGTATTTTCAGCCGAGTTTTTCAAAGTATTTTCAGATTGCTTTTCAAGCTCCGCTATAATATTTTTAAATTTTGCTGACTCCTGACTGAGCTTGTCAAAATCATTTTTCAGCTGGACTCTCTCAGTCTTCAGCTGTGCATTCTCAGCTGTAACAGTTAGGTGAGCTGATTTAAGGGTTTCAAAATCTTTTAGTAACTGATTTACAAATTCGTGAAGATTTATATCTTCAGACATGTCAGAGCTGAATCCCTCTGTAGTTTGAGGTTTGGAAGTTACCTCTTCATCATCTAGGTTGGCCATCAGACATCTGTATTCATCATCATCATCATCATCATAGAAGAATCCTCCACTTGATTTTACTCTTTCTTCAATCTAGTCTTCTCCAATGAGAGTTTTTCACTTGTCTTCCTTCTTGCCCATGTCCTTCTTAGCTTCATCTCTCTTGAGATTAGGGCAGTCAAATTGTATATGTCCTGTATTATGACAATTATAACATTCAACCTTCCAGTTTCCAGCCTTTTCATTCCTCCTTGGATTGTATTTGTAGTTCTTCTTGTACTTGGAGTAATTTTTCCGGAAGTTTCCGAATCATTGCATATGAATGCCATTTATTCCTCAAAATCTTGAGGATTTGGAGGTTTTACTTCAGACAAGTTCTTTGCAAGGGATTCTGCTACAAATGCTATTCCTTTCTCTACTGGTTCATTGGATGATAAACACGGTAGCTCAAACTCATATGCCTTCAGATCAGAGAATAATTCTTGGATCTTTATATTGTTGAGGTCTTTTGATTCCCTCATGGCTCCAGATTTCATGCTCCATTCGGGGTTCAGAGACCTTAGAACTTTCAGGGCAATCTCCATGTTGCCATATGTTTTTCCTAGAAAATTGATTTCATTTATTATCTCTGTGAATCTTCCATCCACCTCGTAAATGGTTTCTCCATTCTTCATTTTAAAGTTGTCAAACTTTTGGGTAGCTATTGACAACTTATTTTCCTTGATCAGTTCGGTTCTTTCACACAGTACTGCCAATGTGTCCCAGATTTTCTTTGCATTCTTCCAGTTCTTGATCTTCACCATGGTGGCTTTATCAAGAGTCTGGTACAGCACATCTCTGGCCCGGTTGTCAAGATTGGTCAGCTTCCTTTCTTCAGGAGTCATCTCTGTCCTCTTCTTTGGAATCTTCTCTGGCTTCCCAGCAGCAATTTCTTCTGGTGTATTATCCTTCTCAAATATGAAGGGTCCAACCTCAATGATACACCACATGTCATCATGAATGGATGACAGATGAGCCTGCATTCTTATTTTCCATAAGTCATATTTATCAACAGAGAATACAGTTAATCTAGAGTGCATGTGTTGCATGTGTTCCGTTATACTGAGAGATTAATATATATTCAATATATGGATCTGGTTCTGTAAAATTGAACAAACCTCTCTAATACCACTTGTAGGTCACAAGTTATCAGGAATAAGTCTAGGGGGGTGGATAGACTTATTAAACTCTTTCATGAATCTCAGGTGAGTTTCTTAGCTGTGATTAAGTGCAGGTGACTTATGTCGACTGCATACAGATAATGCGGAAGACACAGCTGATAATAATGCAGATAATTTTTGTCAACTGCAGATAACTTTCTAATGGAACAGTAAATATGTATGCAGCAGTTATGTATGATGAATGCAGTAAAACACACAAGTACTTATAGTGGTTGCAGAGGTGGGGTAATCCTGTACTAATCCACTCTTGTCCAAACCAGTTGGAGATGAATTTACTATAACTTTCAACCAGTGATAAATGTTACAAAGATTCCAACCAGTTACAACAACTTCTAATCAGTGGAAACCCATGTCTGTTGCAACTCCCTTGACTGCCTAGAACTTCTTGATCGAAAACCCGTGGATGCCTCAACAACTCTCGAGCTGTCTATCACCTTCCAATTAAGAACCCGTGGATGCCTTATCAGTCGTGAAACTTCTGAAACCTTGTCAATAGAAGTACCCCGTACTCAGTTTTTAGGACACGGGTGTTGTCTTCTCCACCTTCAAGAGCTTCTCAGAATATGATCTTTGAAACTTTGCTCTTCACTATGCTATAGTTCTATTGATGGCTTTGATTGCTTAGATAACTTGTAAGTATTGTTCGCATCGTACTTTGCTCAATTCATATCTTCAGATATTTATAGTACGATTCTTTGAGCTTCCTTCATAGCCGTTGCATCTTCTGTAACAAATCCATCAATTGGAGAGTGGACTTCTTTGTTTATATTATCATTCCATTGCACGTTGATTCCCTTTTTAATTCCGACCGTTGGACAAAATTCTTTTGGTCGCACCACTTTTCTTGATTTGTATATTCATAAGTCTTCAGAATGCGGATCTCAAGGAATATTTTATTCCTGACTTTTCGGGAATCTTTTTGGTTTGTCGCCTTACGTCTGCACGTGCTTTTCCATTATTGTTGACTTCAAATCTTGCTGACGTGGACTAAGTATCTTAAACTTGGATGATATCTTGTCTGAGAACTCATCTGATATCTCTTGGTCAAACCTGCCTGATGTGCGGTCAACCTTCTCTGATGCAAAACTTCTTTGATATAACTTGGTAGAAGTTCTCCGATCTGGTCTTAACTGAAGTTCTCTTACCTGATGGATGTTCTTTGATCTGACGGTCAAACTTCAGCTGATATAGATCTCCTCTGATAACTTGACTGCAGATAGGTTTTGGTCAAACCTCTATGATATTCCTGTTTGACCAATACTTGTCTGATGTAGCGCCTTCTTCAGAACTTAACTACAGCTTAGTTTTGGTCAAACCTTTCTGATATTTTGCAATGACCAAAACTTGTCTGAAAATCAACTTGCCTGTAAACTACTCTAATATAATGGCAGTTCTATACTTAGTCAGTTTTCTTACTGATCAACTTTTGATCAAGACTTAGCCTAAATTTTAAGGCCTATAGAAGATACTCATTTGGTTTTTCTCTACAATGCCAAGTACTTAGTGCATACATTTGAATAAATAACAATACAGAGATGACATCATCAAAATCTAACAGGTATTCTTAACACCCATCCATACAGCGAAGAGATCTTCTATGATCTATCCTACAGAGTCTACTTCATACAGCAAAGAAACTTAATGCGTTGGATACAACATACAGTCTGAAGGTGTTTTACTTTGGAAAAGTAAAACACATCCAACATGACTGAACATAAAAATCTTTAAACCATTGTGACATAAATATTGTCTATTCATAAAGTATTCACGGTTAAAGCAGCATTTATTGCTGATAGGACAACATTTAATGCATCCGGAGAGAGACAAGTATGAATGCTCTGAAAAGCATTTAATGCAAAAACAGAAAGTATATCTGAATCATTAAATGCGATCTGCTTTAATTCAAACATTCAGCAGCCGCCAATCAAGAGACAGACGTCCTCATCTCACCAGCTAACAATGGCTACATTTATAACGGATACAATTTCAAGGTTATAAATAGCTCCAAGCAAGAGGACATTCATGCACGAAAAGCTATTCATTTTCGCGTATATCCTGACAAAATTACTCTGACAATCCAACTATTCAAGAGCAGTATCTTTCGTGAGCATATAGCAGTATCCAAGCGAAGAAATATACTAAGTCCTCAATGCAAACATCACATCATACAATGATTGTTCATCACAGATAAAGTACCTGTTTGAGATTTGTTCAACCCTTATCGTTGAGATTATCATTAGCCCTGTGTCGACTAAGGATCCTTGCGTATTCTGAACTGTGCGGGAAGAATAGCATTAAAGACAAAGCTTCAATCTGTCTGAGAAGAAGCGAGTCAGAAAGAGATTAAAGCCAATCTGTGTGAACGGCAAAAGCTACAGTCTCTGTATCAGTCTGTGTGAACGATACAGATTTAGATTTAGTTAAAGTCACGTAGTTGTGTACGTAGTGATTTTAATAAACTCTTTACTCCTGTGTGGAAGACCAGTGGACGTAGAGGGGTTTAACCTCGAACCAATTTAAAATTTGTGTTCTTTACCTTATGACTTTACTGTTTTCATTATATTGTTATTTATAAGTAGACATTGTAAGACCTTATACGCATCAAGAAAACAGGAGAACACTTAGTTCCTGTATTTACAGCAACTCACCCAACAGACTTCCGCTACGCAATTAACT
Organism: Orobanche coerulescens; assembly: GCA_033398695.1. Classification (NCBI taxonomy): domain Eukaryota; kingdom Viridiplantae; phylum Streptophyta; class Magnoliopsida; order Lamiales; family Orobanchaceae; genus Orobanche; species Orobanche coerulescens. The sequence goes on from CM065818.1 coordinate 57,288,673, forward strand.
TCGAAAATTGTACAGCTTATTGAACGCTTACTTTCTAAGTTGTTTATTATGTACTTGGTGACCAACACATCCTTTGCATGCATCTCCCGTGCTGGCTCCTCAGATCATCCGATAGCTAAAATGCATTATACGTATTTCCCCCATTTAAGGGGTTAGCATTTGAATGGCTAGTGCAAGTACACAATTACACAACATTATATACAGACAGATACAATCCAACACTGTTATCTCATTTAGAAAGCATTTTCAAAATCTGATATCCCAGAATATCACATTGTCATCAAAACGCCAATATCATGAAAGCCATGGCATCACATCTCAACATCACAAAAGTCACACTCGGTAACCCGCGGACGTACCCATTAGTATTGACCCCCAGAGGTCCCTACGAACCGTCGCCAGGTGGGAAACCATTTCTGTGGCTGTACCCATTAGTATCAGCCCCCAGAGGTCCCATAGAACCATCCCCGGGTGGAAGAGCAACCACACACACACATACATTTATCATAATTCATCATTCATGTCAAATTCGCATCATACATAACATAATGTAATACATGTACTTGCCTTGATAATTACGACATAAGGAAACGTTGATCACGAGGGACTTCGGTCCGAATACTCTTCAAAAATTTGTTCCTATCATATAACTATATACAATCAACTACAACATCTCGAAAACATAAGAGTTCGTCCCTAGTTCTACCCTTTGGAACTACATCGAACATTACGAGGTCATAATCAATCATAATCTATTAACGGTGAAAATCTCGAAATCTAAACCACAAAACTTTGGGAAAATAAGGGATTACGAGTATACAATCATAATCCATCAACAATCTAGGCTAAATCGGACTAGAAGGACGAAATCATCACAAACCCTTAAAATCCCAAAAACTGGGGTTCTAGGAAATATACCTTGATCTGGACGGTGAAAGATGATTGGATGTTGTTAAATTCGCACAAGGAACTTGAAGATGTTGAAGGGTGATGTTATATGGTGAAAATCTATCCTCACACTCGTACAAGGTCGCCAAAATCATCGAAAGGAAGAGTTGAGAGTGAAAACGATGAAAATTGGCACTGATGTCCTATTTATACTGACACGGTTTAGCGTGCGCTATGGGAAGGCTTAGCATACGCTAATAAGGAAAAATGCAGTCCAGATGCTTCTGTCCATACCGTTAGCATGCGCTAATGCTTGTGTTAGCATGCGCTAATGTTCGTGTTAGCTTACATTACCTGGTTCGGTCCAGGATCACTCAATTTTCTGCCCAACTCCAGAATGTTTTGTACAATCCCATTAGCATACGTAATGGGGATATTAACGTATGCTGATTGACTCATTAGCGTATACAATGGGGAACATTAACGTACGCTAATTGACACATTCCAGAAGCTAGAAACCTCATGTCCAGCCTGATTAGCACGCACTACGGATGAGCTTAGCGTGCACTATAGATGCTACTTTAGCACGCGCTAAGTATAGTGTTAGCGTGTGCTAACTCTTCTAACACACTAATACAGTGCGAAGTTCGGTCAGAATATACACGTCTCGGAAGATACAAAACTTGATAGTTACCAACGAACAACGAAGCGATAATAAGGGAACAACAACCTTCAAGCTCACACTTCAATTAAAACACATGATTCTAACCATCCGATAGAACAGACAAACAATTCCAATAATAATACCCACAACTATGGAAAATTACAAAATGGCCCAGAGTCCCGAGAATCAATATTCGAGATCAGATAATAATCTCAGGAAATCGTAACATATCCAAATATCTTAAAGGAACTCGTAGAAGCAATGAAACATCAGTTTCGGATAAGATTTACAAGAATCGAGCCTAAAAGCGGATAAGTTACACAATATGCATAATCTCGTAAAATAACTCTGAAACTCATTCGGATGGCCATGAATGAAAACAAAATAGTTTCATAATACCAAAACAAATACAAGCGAGTCGTCCGAAATGAAAATACACCAGAAATAGAAATTACTAAAAGTAGAAAGTGCGGATATTACCTTAGGATGGAAGCTCATCTTGCTGTGATGCACGAAGAGATGATCTTCCTCATCCAAGAAGGACCGATCAGATAATGAAGGTCAAAATATCCACAAGAGTCTATGTACAACCTTATGCGGAGTTGCTGGAGAAGGAGCGCGAGAAATTGACAACGGATGATCGCAACCGTGCGAACCTAGACAATGTTGCTAAGATGCGCTATTTGTCACTCTCGACAAAGGCACATTCTCCAAGGTAAAATGCTGTAAGACATCCAAAGAAACCTAGGAAAAACTCAAGCTTATTTTCGAGGAACTGAGCTCTAGAAAAAAAAAATTAAACTAACTCAGCAGTTCGAATAGTTTGAAATAAAATCTTCTGAACGCTTGAGGAGCTTGACCTCAGATTTACCAGCATTATCGGTGAACTTGAAATATTGGGTAAAGTGTATACCAAATAGGAGAAAAATCTAAAAATCTTTAGATCACTCCCTGCCCGATGGGACATTAAGACAACATCTATGCACGTGTCTTGTAATTAAAATGACATTTCCACGTTTGATCTTTTATCTGACCTCAAAGATTTTGAGTATGACATTGACAGGAGAGAAAAGGCAGAATATTCACCTGCCAAGACTACAACACTGGTTGTTGTATCTGACAGGAGACATAGCTCTGCACCTAGCACATCCAAATCTACATACAAGGCAGCAGATAATGATGATTGCATCTGTCGCAAGACGAGATGGCACTACTCATGCATAAATTCCGATAGTTCATCAAGAAATCTGGAAAGGTCCTATACAGTCCCAAGCCATTTAATAGGGTGAGTTCTGAATCACCTTTTTCTGCAGATTCTAACCTGTATTACAATTGCAGGACAACAAATAAGTGTCCTCATCACAAAGTACAAAAGTTGCCCAAAGCCGAGCAACAAGAGAATGATGAGAGAAGGTGCATTTTTCGAAACAAGCTCAAGGCCCTGATCGTAGAATCAAAAGCCTCGCTCGCATCAACCAAGATCGTAGAGTGCCTTCAGTCAATCACTGACAATGACTCCTCCGATGACGGAAGAGAAAATAAAGCAAATATGTGCTTTAAGGCCAAATAAGAAGAGGATGATGAAGACAGCGATGATGAGATAAGTTCAACCTCAGCTATTCCCATTATTGCATCAATGAGTTTAGAACCATTCGGAAAGACCATGAGATGCTCAAACACGAATACATACAGCTCTCCCTTTAAAACTTGGAGCTGAAGGATGAAAATGATTTGCTGAAAAATTATTATGAAAACATGTCTTTAGACTGTTAAGACAGGAAAATTACCAAAAAAAAACTCATGAAAAGCAATAATCAACTTGAAATAGAACTAAATGAGGTAAAAACCTCATAATAATTGCAAGATAAATTATTATGCTTTGTTAGAAGCTAAGATACAAATTCTCGAGAAAATGGAAGGAGAACTCGAGACCATCCTTAAATCCTTTAAGAAATAATCTAGGAGGATGGAAGACATTATAAGCACTGGGTAGCACGCCCATGATAAATGCGGCTTAGGATATGACTCGTTCTCCCACAAGGGCAGATCTAGTACGGTGTTTGTCAAGGGAGTGGAACCCTTTCCAGAAACCGAAGAAGCCCAAAGTCCAGTAAAGGTCACAGATGCCCTATCTCGGACTTGAGCCATACCACCTTTTTGGCTGCCTCAGAGACTGCTACGTGCTCGGCTTCTACCGTAGAGTCCGAGAAGCATTTCTGCTAAGCACTCCTCCAACTAATGACTTTACCTCTCATAGAAAATACATAACCTGAAGTAGACTTGAAATTTTTTTTTCTGCTGAAAAATCTGAATCAGTATAACTCACTGGACATATGTCATCTGATTGATATACTGTCATGTACTCCCTAGTACTTCTCATATACTTGAGTATATACTTGACAGCAATCCAGTGTCCTGGTCCAGAGTTTGACTGATATATAGCAGCTGCCTACGGAATAAAATATATCTATTCTAGTGCAAAGCGTAACATACATCAGGCTTCCCACTACTGACGCATAAGGGACCAACTTCATGTCATCTATCTCCTTATGTGTCTTAGGACACATATGCTTAGATGGTTGAATTTCGTGGTTGTATGGTATAAAACCTTTCTTGGAATTCAATATGCTATACCACTTTAGCATTGTATCAATATAGGATGTCTGAGACAAGCACAACATCCTTTTATTTCAATCAGGAAAGATCATGATCCCAATGGTGTGGCCTGCTTCTGTAAAATCCTTCATATCAAACTGCTCAGATAGCCATACCCGTACGTCTGATAACTCTTTCATACGGTTTCCAATAAGAAGTATATCATCTACGTACTGTACAGAAAACACCGAGACGTTTCCATTGCACTTCTTATACACAAAACTCTCACTCTAATATTGGACAAATCTATATGAATGGACAACCTCATCAAATCAAGTGTTCCAAGATCTAGATGCTTGCTTAAGTTCATAAATTACCTCTTAAACTTGCACACTAAGTGCTCTTCTCCTTCAGCGCTGAATCCCTCTGGTTGGCGCACATAGATTTCCTTGTCTAGATTGCCATTCAGAAATGCAGTCTTGACATCCATCTATCAAATCTTCAGAACCAAATACACAACTATAGCTAAAAGAATACAGATTGACTTAAGCATGGATACTGGCAAAAAGGTTTCATCATAAGCGATGCCGTCTTTCTGATCATAACCTTTCGATATAATCATAGTTTTGAAGGTTTCAACCTTTTCGTTAGTGATAAGTGGCAGTTTTATACACTTATCCATATTTGTATTGATATATGTTACCCCTAATTATGAGCTAGTCTACTTGTTTTGGAAACTTATCCGTATTTGTATTGATATAGGTCACCCCTAATTATGAGCTAGTCTACTTTTTTTGGCTTCTATGTAATTAGGTTAGATAATTTTTTATGGGATGACGATGTAATTTAGCCTTCGGATTGAATCAGTGATTTACTCAAGAAATAACATTTCTATAAAGAATATTCATGTTGTGGAGCTTTACTATATGAGTTCGACACTCTTTCCATATTCCAAATCAGAGTTATATATTAAAGGTTATTATCCGAAGAATATTTTTAGCTAAAACACAAGAGTCAAAGAAATTGTGAGCTAGAAATGAAGTCTGAAAAACCATTATGGACAGACACTAATATTTACGGCCATACAACACCCAACAAAATCAAAATCCGAAAGCTTGTTACGGTCGTATATACCACAAGTTACGGCCGTAAGGTTTTACGGCCGTAACTCATACATGTTATGGCCGTACTTCTTGATAGATCGTGTGATCTTATCATATCTTTCACACTTTTGGACCTATATGGAGTGGATGGCTTGCCTTTATCCAATTTTATGTGATATTACTGGAGTTTTAGAACTATTAGATGATCGTGGGTGTATAAATCGACCCCTTGGTCCATTCCATAAATCATCTTTCATCTTCCATTTCTTATTTTCAAGTGTAATATGTTGTAATTTTCATTTTAGGTGAAGAACACGCTTGTGTTCTTAAGAATTTATGTATATTGAAGTATATATTGTGTATGAAGTTTATTGCTTCCTTCTTCTTTATCTAAAGGATTCAGTATCGATTATTTCCCTTTTCAACTAATCATCTTCACCATTTCATATGTAATATATTGAATAAAGCCTCCATGCACTTGTTATGTTATTTAAGTTTGTATTAAAATCCTTTTTGGATTGCTTGTTATTGTGTATGATTTTCATTGTTTTACGATCTTTATTTATTTGGCCAATAAATGGTGATAATTATGGTCTTCATATATTTTGAAAAAAAATATGTTGATTTGATCAAATATTTTTCACTCTAAGTTCTTCTAGAGGATAGAAATACACCTCTAAACTAGATGATTCCTTGAATTATTTCTATAAAACCTAATGTTATGTATTGAATCCAATCAACATAGGAATATAGTAGATTGAATCAATATATAAATGGCATATTGACATTCGAAAGATGAACCATATTTTTAAGGAAAATCAAATCTACATAACATAATAAGTAATGAATCTCGCGATCTCATATACATCTTCTATAACTAATGGTCGAATTGAGTTTATAATCCCAACTATTCATTTTTACAACTTTCAGTTCTTTTATTTTTGCAATCATGTACTATTTTAATTTTCTTGCACTATTATTGCAAATTCTTACAATTACAAATCCAATTTTAAATTGTGTTTCTACTCATCCTATTAAATATAACAAGAGGAAATAGTGTATAAATATCTTTATAATTGTACTACCTCGTGGGACCGAACCGGACTCAAAAGTCTACTTTACTACTTGACACGATATCGTGCACTTACGATAAGCTACACCAAATGCATATCACTTTTTTATCGCTGTTGCCGGAGAATGTATTAGTGTTATTTTGAAATCTTACGTTGTTTACTATAATTATAGATATAAATTTCTTTGTTGTAGATTCTGTTGCCTATGTGAAGAACGTATAATCGCGATTTAGTTTCACTAGTTTAATACCCAGCTGTAATTCAGTCATTATCATTCAGTATTTATCATTCAGTATTTGTCACTCATATTCAATCATTGTATTCACCGTTCAGAGTAATTGTATCGTGTATCAATCTTCATTCATCATCAATCTAGTTGGAGAATCGTGCAATGTTTATCATCGTTGTCATTTTCATGGTGTACTGTGTGTGAGGAGTAGCGCACGCTACGTACTCTCTTTAGCGTACGCTAATTGAGTACGGGTAGCGCACGCTACCTCTCAACACTAGCGCACGCTAGTATGTTTGAAGCAGGCAGTCCAGAGGCACTGGACTACAGTTGGATTGTAAGTAGCGCACGCTACGAATGGTAAGTAGCGCGCGCTAGTAAGCCGAAGTAGCGCACGCTATACAGTCGGTGTAGCGCGCGCTAAGGTCGGATCAGGTTGAGTCCAGTGACTACTGGACTGAATGGGATTAATTCATAGCGCACGCTATGAGTGATTTTTAGCGTACGCAAACGATATTGTAGCGCACGCTAAATATTGATTGTAGCGCATGCTACCGCGATCAGATCAGAGGACAGAAGGTTCTGGACTCTAGTACTGGGCATCAGATAATTCGTTAGCGCACGCTAACATTTCGGGGTTAGCGCACGCTAAGTGTACAGCCGTATCAAACGCTACAAAAGTTACGTAGCGCACGCTACCGTTTTCGGACAGTGGGTACTGGACCACCCAAAACACCCGTTAGCGCACGCTAAGAACTGGGGCTAGCGCGCGCTAAACTGGGATTTCTATAAATTGGACAGTGTAGCCCAGATTTCGTCATTTGTCATCTCTTCTCATTCTCTCATCGGTTCTGGGCGATTTGGAGCGATTTGGAGAGTATTCTTCGAGGTGTAATCATCAATCATCATCTTCAAGGGTATAATCCGGAGTAATCATCATTTCATCACCTTCAAACATCAAATCAAAGGTATTAATCTCTTGGATCTAGAATTTCGGATTTTTGGGTTTTTCTTTCCGATTTCTTCGTGTATGCTTGGATTGTTGTTGGAATATGTTAGATATGGATTATCTACCTTGGATAAATATATTCCTACGGATTTAATGGCTATTTTGGGGATTATTTCAAGAACACTTGGGGTTGACTTCGGTTAATTTGGGGATTTCCGATTGATGTTGTTGTAATCTTGAATTGTGGATTCCCATTGGATTATTGATGCCATTGATATTGTTTTGCTGGTTTGAATCAATCATTTGAAAGTTGGTTTCGATAATTTGGGTTTGGTTGTAACCAACGGGAAGGATATTTTCAACGTATTCATTAGAATGCATCTACGAGTTTGGATATTGTTGTATCGACGTTTGAGTTGGTTATAATCGTGTTTGATACATGTATTGAACGGATTATTGGTAATTGTGTTATTCAAGGTTGTTCGAGCGACTGACATTTCATTTAGGACGTTTTCCGTGGACGGAAATTCTTCACCGGTTGAGTAAGTTAATTCTTACTCAGTTAAAAGGATATTCACTCCTTTCGTTGTTGTTCATTCATAATCATAATTCATTCATATTGTATTAACCGTATCGAGACTTGTCATTGTCAATTAATCCCTTCAGTCACGAGGAACGACGGTTCCAATCATTTCATTGAGCTATCATTCATTTCACTATCATTTCATCTTGGTGAGTCATTATTAATTTTTGATGTCACTTTTGTTATATCGTGGCATTCCGGGTCATACTGGCGTGCCGGTTGGTATGTGTAGGATTTTCATGTCGGCCACATTTAAGTCGTGTGTTGGTTGTTGGCCTCACATTGGACTGTGCACACGTGTCGATTGCTTCGTGAGACTGATTAGGTACAAGACCACACGTGTATTCGATCGATACTCGTTGGTGGCTTGTGCACGGACACATTTCCATCCCGGGCGTAGTGTGGCGCCATTCCTTTGAGCTATACTGTTAGTTGAATTCATATAGCATGTTTGATTACGTATGTTTTCAATAGGATTGTGTTTATTCAACTCTTGACGATTGTTGTTCTGTGTAACTGACCCCGTTGGGGGATATTATTTTTCAGGTCATGGCAAGGCAAAGGCACGGGGAGAGCACGTTGACGGCGAGGAGTCCCAGTGATACTAGTAGGGCGGCCCAGTCTTTTCAGTCATTTATGTTTTCTTCATTTTATTCCGCTGCAGATATTCCGTTTGAATACTCATTTTATTCAGTGTTGTATATTTTATCTTCATATAAAATATACATGTATTCTGTATTATCTTGGGTGTGTTGTATGAAACTCCTCATCGGAGTAATTAATGTTGTAATGTGGTTCGGTACTACATTTACCCTGTGTAATTCATTCATTTTCATTCGCCTGGTGGGTCCCAGTCGGGGGTCCACGGCACTGTAATATCCGCCTAGTTTGGGGTGTTACAGAGTTGGTATCGGAGCGTGGTTTTGAATACTACCTTCCGAGTCATGTCTCATTTGAAATCATCATTCATCAGACTAGTATCATTGGACTTTCGCATCACGTGTGACCTGTGCAAGAGCCGAGCCCCTTAGACCAAAGAACAGTAAGATTTCCTCATCTATCATTTTCATTTGTGATCAAGTCGATCATGTGAATTCATTAATCACTCAGTTCATTTCATTGTTCAGTTGTTGATCTTGAGGATCATGTCATTAGTCTTGTTAACTTGTTCAAGATATTCATTTCGAGCATTTCATCAGATAATCATGTCACCTCAGTTAATCATCCATGTAATCACTGTGTTAGAGTGCGTATGCTCATTTTCATCATTTCATGACGTAAATCATAATGCGGTACTCATACGAGATCTATGATTATCATGCGACCTTTCTACTTCAGTATGGAGAGAGCTGTCAGGGGATGCACGGGGAGAGGCCGCGGTGCGGGCCGAAATCCGAGAAATAATTACTCACTGCCAGGAAGTCGTACCCAGGACTCAGCTCGATTGGAAGATGTTCGGGTTGACCCACTCACTTTTATGCAGGTCATGATGACCCATATGCAATTGCTTAATCATCATTGCGCCACTCTGGTCGAGTTAATCGAGAGGACTCTCACGTATAAGCCTGCTGCTAAGGAAATTGCTGAGCAACAACCTTCATCTGGCAGCAAGAAATCAACGAAGCGTAATCAGTCCGAAGGCGGTCAGTTAACCTTCAAGAAGCCTCGTGCGGGCCCTAACTTTTCGGAGCGACCTCCTAAGGCGCCTAAACCTGCGGGATATCAGTCACGAGCGGCCAGTGCGGCCATCACCTGTTTCAACTGCGGAGGGCAGGGCCATTTCAGCACTAGGTGTACGATGCCGTCTATCACGTGCCATAATTGTGGGATTGTGGGGCATAAGGCCCGTTTTTGCTGAAGGGACTCCAAGCCGACTCCGGTGGCATTTCAGGTCCCGAAGCGATCAGCGATTCAGAATTAGACTGCTCTGTCAGCGTCGTTTAAGACGACGGAACCGAATAAAGGCGGAGCTCATATTTATCAGACGGGAGCGTCCGGTTCGGGGACCGGCAAGTCCCGGATTCACGAGATGAAGAGGACCGACGATCCGGAGGCCCGAACGATCTCAGGTATACTCGTAATTTTATCTCAACCTGTGTGTACCCTTTTTGATACTGGTGCACCGCATTCATTCATTTCCGAATCATGTATGAATAAACTTCACTTAGACAGTCGTAATAATTGTGGACCTTATATCATTGGTCTACCTGACGGTAGAAGAATTTCCGGAAATCATGAGGTTAAGAGCTGACCGAATTAAACTTAATGACCGCGAGTGGTTGGTGGACCTAATCGTGGTGGATATTACCTAAGGACGATGTAATATTGGGTATTAGTGGGATGGATCATCATGATACCATCCACAATGTTCGTAAACGTATGGTCACTATCATTTCCGTCGTTGGAGTCGAGTGTGTACTTTAGGGAGGTAATCCCTGTTGTTCCGGAAGAATCATTAATATGATGGAAGCAGCAAATTTACTCAATCAGAGTTGTTCAATCATTCATTATATCATTGTCATCGATTGGCCGTTCATAGGCAATCGAGAAATTCAATCATTCATTATATCATTGTCATCGATTGGCCATTCATAGGCAATCGAGAAATTCAATCATTCATTATATCATTGTCATCGATTGGCCGTTCATAGGCAATCGAGAAATTCAATCATTCATTATATCATTGTCATCGATTGACCATTCTAAGGCAATCGAGATGTTCCATCATTCCTTATGTCATTGTCATCGATTGACCGTTCTAAGGCAATCGAGATATTCAATCGTTCATTATATCATCGTTATCGTTTGGCCGTTCTAAGGCAATCGAGGTGTTAAACCATTCATCGTATCGTTGTCGTCAATTGGCCATTCTCAGGCAATTGAGGTGTTCAACCATTCGTGGTATCATTGTTATCATTTGACGATGTACTTCCATATGAGCTACCTGGTTTACCTCCACCGAGGGATGTGGAATTTACGATAGAGTTGGAGCCTGGTACGTCCCCAATATCGAAGGCACCGTACCGTATGGCCCCGACCGAAATGCAGGAATTAAAGAACCAACTTGAGGAGTTGTTCGAGAAGGGCTATATTCGACCGAGTGCGTCCCCGTGGGGAGCACCAGTGTTATTTGTCAAGAAGAAGGATGGTTCGTTCCGCTTGTGTATTGATTACCAGGAATTGAACCGGGTGACGATCAAGAATAAGTATCCTTTACCCCGTATCGATGATCTTTTGGATCAACTTCAGAGAGCTTCAGTATTTTCCAAGATCGACTTAAGATCTGGATATCATCAGTTGCGGATTCGAGAGTCGGATATCGCGAGGACGGCATTTCGAACACGCTATGGTCATTATGAGTTTGTGGTTATGCCTTTTGGGTTGACTAATGCACCTGCGGTATTCATGGAGTTAATGAATCGGGTTTTCATCGACTATCTGGATTAGTTCGTGGTTGTCTTCATTGATGACATTTTGATTTATTCTCGTGACCGGGAGGAACACGAGTTTCACCTTCATCAAGTGCTCGACGTGTTGAGACGAGAACAACCTCATGGGAAGTTTTCCAAATGTGAGTTCTAAATTTCCGAAGTGACGTTTCTCGGACATGAAATTTCATCAGACGGAGTTCGTGTCGACCCTCAGAATACGGAGGCTATCCGAGATTGGCTACCTCCGAAGAATGTTAAGGAGATCCAAAGCTTTCTCGGATTAGCCGGTTATTATCGGTGGTTTGTTGAAGGATTTTCAAAAATCGCTCAACCCATGACGAATCTTTTACGGAAAGATAAGAGATATACGTGGTCCGACTCGTATCAACAAAGTTTTGAGGAACTCAAGAGCCGGTTAACTTCAGCACCTGTCCTTTCTTTACCGCAAGGGACGGAAGGATTTGTGGTTTATAGTGATGCGTCCGGACAGAGTCTCGGATGTGTACTCATGCAGAATGGGAAAGTCATTGCTTATGCTTCACGACAATTGAGACCTTGCGAGGTTAATTATCCGACCCACGACCTGGAGTTAGCAGCCGTGGTTTTTGCATTGAAGATTTGGCGTCATTATCTTTATGGCGTTACCTGTCAGATATTCACCGATCATAAGAGTTTAAAGTATATATTTACTCAGAAGGAGTTAAATATGCGACAGAGACGGTGGTTGGAACTAATCAAAGATTATGATATCGAGATCCTTTACCACCCGGGCAAGGCGAATGTTGTCGCCAACGCCTTGAGTCGTAAGTCCGTTCAGGAGCAGATGCTTGCTCGATTAACAGTTCAGAAGGAACTTCAGCAGGAATTTCTAAGACCCGAGATCGAGGTCTGGTTACAGCGAGTACAAGGGAAACTTTGTACGTTGGAGATTTCATCGCCACTTTAGGAGGCGATCAAGGAGAATCAGGGTTCAGACCCATTTTTGTTTCGCATTCGAGAGGATGTGCCTCAGGGGAAAGCCCCCGGGTTTGTGGTCCACGAGGATGGACTTTTACGTTTTAAGAATCAGTTGTGCGTACCGGCGAATGACGAGTTGAAAAACTCGATTTTGAGAGAAGCTCATGATACCCCTTATTCCGTTCATCCGGGGTCTAGCAAGATGTATAAAGACTTGAAACAAAATTATTGGTGGAGTAATATAAGGCGAGAAGTCGCGGAATTTGTTTCGAGATGTTTGACCTGTCAGCAAGTCAAGATAGAACATCAGCGACCGTGGGTATCTTTGTTTAAACCTCTCCCTATTCCAGAGTGGAAGTGGGAGGATATTTCAATGGACTTCATCACGAGTTTGCCGACGAGTCGTCGTGGCATGAATACAATCTGGGTAATTGAGGATCGCTTAACTAAATCAGCTCATTTCCTTGAAATTAAGGATACGTGGGGTCCCGAGAGACTTGCCCAGTTGTTTATCAAAGAGATAGTGAGATTACACGGTACTCCTAAAAGTATCGTTTCCGATCGTGACGGACGATTCGTGTCTCCTTTTTGGAAAGCAGTTCATCGTGCTATGGGAACTCAGCTTAATCTCAGTACAGCTTTTCATCCTCAGTCCGACGGACAATCAGAGAGGACTATTCAGACTTTGGAGGATATGTTGAGGGCTTGTGTCCTCGATTGGAAAGATGATTGGGAAGCCCAACTACCGTTGATCGAGTTCACATGCAATAATAGTTGGCATTCTTCGATTAAGATGGCACCTTACGAGGCCTTGTACGGTCGTCGTTGTCGATCTCCTTTGTGTTGGGATGACTTATCAGAATCAATCGGCACCGAGCCCGATATGCTTATAGCCGCCCGTGAGAAGGTATCTTTGATCAGGAGTCGTTTGTTGACCGCTCAGAGTCGACAGAAATCTTATGCAGATAATCGTCGTCGACCATTAGAGTTCAAGACAGGTGACCATGTCTTGGTCAAGGTTTCCCCGAGTCGTGGTATCTTCCGGTTTGGGAAGAGGGGGAAATTGAGTCCGAGATTCGTTGGGCCGTTTGAGATTTTGGATCGAGTAGGCGAGTTAGCTTATCGATTGTCCCTACCTCCGGCGTTGAGCCGAATTCATAATGTGTTTCATGTATCTCAGTTACGGAAGTATGTTGCCGACCCGAGTCACATACTTCAGTTCGACGAAATCGAGATCGCCGATGATCATTCATATGAAGAGCGTCCTATACGAGTTTTAGAGCGGCGAATCAAACAGTTGAGGAACAAGATGATTCCTTTGGTAAAAATTCAGTGGTCTAGATACGGAGTCGAAGAGGTTACTTGGGAAACCGAGGATAGTATGCGAGAGAGCCCGAATTGTTTGACCCTTAGTTTCGGGGACAAAACTCTTTTAAGGGGGGGTGTATGTAATACCCAGCTGTAATTCAGTCATTATCATTCAGTATTTATCATTCAGTATTTGTCACTCATATTCAATCATTCTATTCACCGTTCAGAGTAATTGTATCGTGTATGAATCGTCATTCATCATCAATCTAGTTGGAGAATCGTGCGATGTTTATCATCGTTGTCATTTTCATGGTGTGCTGTGTGTGAGGAGTAGCGCACGCTACGTACTCTCTTTAGCGTACGCTAATTGAGTACGGGTAGCGCACGCTACCTCTCAACACTAGCGCACGCTAGTATTTTTCAAGCAGGCAGTCCAGAAGGCACTGGACTGCAGTCGGATTGTAAGTAGCGCACGCTACGAATGGTAAGTAGCACGTGCTAGTAAGCCGAAGTAGCGCACGCTATACAGTCGGTGTAGCGCGCGCTAAGGTCGGATCAGGTTGAGTCCAGTGGCTACTGGACTGAATGGGATTAATTCATAGCGCACGCTATGAGTGATTTTTAGCGTACGCAAACGATATTGTAGCGCACGCTAAATATTGATTGTAGCGCATGCTACGGCGATCAGATCAGAGGACAGAAGGTTCTGGACTCCAGTACTGGGCATCAGATAATTCGTTAGCGCACACTAACATTTCGGGGTTAGCGCACGCTAAGTGTACAGCCGTAGCGCATGCTACAAAAGTTACGTAGCGCACGCTACCGTTTTCGGATAGTGGGTACTGGACTACCCAAAACACCCGTTAGCGCACGCTAAGAACTGGGGCTAGCGCGCGCTAAACTGGGATTTCTATAAATTGGACAGTGTAGCCCAGATTTCGTCATTTGTCATCTCTTCTCATTCTCTCATCGGTTCCGGGCGATTTGGAGCGATTTGGAGAGTATTCTTCGAGGTGTAATCACCAATCATCATCTTCAAGCGTATAATCCGGAGTAATCATCATTTCATCACCTTCAAACATCAAATCAAAGGTATTAATCTCTTGGATCTAGAATTTCGGATTTTTAGGTTTTTCTTTCCGATTTCTTCATGTAAGCTTGGATTGTTGTTGGAATATGTTAGATATGGATGATCTACCTTGGATAAATATATTCCTACGGATTTAATGGCTATTTTGGGGATTATTTCAAGAACCCTTGGGGTTGACTTCGGTTGATTTGGGGATTTCCGATTGATGTTGTTGTAATCTTGAATTGTGGATTCCTATTGGATTATTGATGCCATTGATATTGTTTTGCTGGTTTGAATCAATCATTTGAAAGTTGGTTTTGATGATTTGGGTTTGGTTGTAACCAACGGGAAGGATATTTTCAATGTATTCGTTAGAATGCATCTACGAGTTTGGATATTGTTGTATCGACGTTTGAGTTGGTTATAATCGTGTTTGATACGTGTATTGAATGGATTATTGGTAATTGTGTTATTCAAGGTTGTTCGAGTGACCGACATTTCATTTAGGACGTTGTTCGTGGACGGACATTCTTCACCGGTTGAGTAAGTTAATTCTTACTCAGTTAAAAGGATATTCACTCCTTTCGTTGTTGTTCATTCATAATCATAATTCATTCATATTGTATTAATCGTATCGAGACTTGTCATTGTCAATTAATCACTTCAGTCACGAGGAACGACGGTTCCAATCATTTCATTGAGCTATCATTCATTTCACTATCATTTCATCTTGGTGAGTCATTATTGATTTTTGATGTCACTTTTGTTATATCGTGGCATTCCGGGTCATACTGGCGTGCCGGTTGGTATGTGTAGGATTTTCATGTCGGGCACATTTAAGTCGTGTGTTGGTTGTTGGCCTCACATTGGACTGTGCACACGAGTCGATTGCTTCGTGAGACTGATTAGGTACAAGACCACACGTGTATTCGACCGATACTCGTTGGTGGCTTGTGCACGGACACATTTCCATCCCGGGCGTAGTGTGGCGCCATTCCTTTGAGCCGTACTGTTAGTTGAATTCATATAGCATGTTTGATTGCGTATGTTTTCAACAGGATTGTGTTTATTCAACTCTTTAGGATTGTTGTTCTGTGTAACTGACCCCGTTGGGGGATATTGTTTTTCAGGTCATGGCAAGGCAAACGCACGGGGAGAGCACGTTGACGGCGAGGAGTCCCAGTGATACTAGTAGGGGGCCCCAGTCTTTTCAGTCGTTTATGTTTTCTTCATTTTATTCCGCTGCAGATATTCCATTTGAATACTCATTTTATTCAGTGTTGTATATTTTATCTTCATATAAAATATACATGTTTTCTGTATTATCTTGGGTGTGTTGTATGAAACTCCTCATCGGAGTAATTAATATTGTAATATGGTTCGGTACTACATTTACCCTATGTAATTCATTCATTTTCATTCGCCTGGTGGGTCCCAGTCGGGGGTCTACGACACTGTAATATCCGCCTAGTTTGGGGTGTTACAACTAGGTCACGATATTGAAGCCACATTCAAAAGAAGTTGAAGAGAACAAAAGACGAGCATTACTTCGTCATCAATTATGGAGAAACCAAATCCAAGTCTCCTTTAAGGAGACGCCAAGAAAGAATTCCTCCAGTAGGGGGACAACAAAATGCTCAAAGTATTCAAAATCAACATCCCCCTTTACATGCTCTTTGGGGAATTCATGAACCCCCATTCACTGAGCGTTCAGCAAGTGTAATCTATCTACCATTTGGAGTGAACAGTTCTAAAATTCGCACGGACGTCAAAAATATTTTCTTCAACAACTTCTATGGGAGAACAAACGAGAATCCATATCTCCATATTAACGAGGCGATCGAAATGACACTTTTTATGTACACTTTGAAAGACCGAGCAGGAGAGTGGTTGGATACTTTGCCACCACAATGTAATATCCGCAATTTTCGATTTTCGGTAAATTTCTTTTTTCGTCCGGAGTCCATTTTAACGACTCGCTCATGACCGTTTCGTCATTTCGAGAATGATTAATTCTGCACTTTTTGTCATCCGAGTTCGTTTCGGTGTCGTTTTGTTGAGTTCCGTGTCCTTAATCGACTTTTTCACGTGGGAGTTCGACTTTGTAAAGTCACCATTAATTCTTGGAAACTCCAAAAATTCTGAATCTTCGCAATATTATAGAGCATCAAGTTAGCTTTCCAATGGTTCAAACGGTGAGTCAATCGGAGTCCAGACGAAGGAGTTATGGTCGAAATAGCTAAGACTACACGATGTGCCTTTTTCGTGTTGGAGTGGACTGTACCGTGTGCCGCGGCACACTTCAGCTGTGCCGCGGCACTAAGCTGATTCCTGGGCGTTTTTCTTGGCCCTGGGCCGCGGCACACGGGCTTTTTCTGCGTTTTTGAGCAGATTTTCGAGGAGAAACATTCATTTTCTCCTCTCTTCTTCCTCCTACCCTTCTAGGAGATTTCAAGGGCGATTTTGGGCGATTTGAGTGCTCCCGAACTTGTAGAGATCATCCACCTCAAGTCTTGTTGTATATTATCGACCTCTACTTGAATCATTCATCCAAATCAAGGTATTTTGGCTTGAACCCTTGTTTTTGTAGATTTGGGGATTTTCCTTTTTGATTTCGATTCCAATCCGTTTTTAATCAATTAATTGTTATATAAACGTTGTTTTGAACTTGTTCTACGGATTGGATACTCATATCTTTGGTTCGTTCGACCCGAGGGGTGATTTCTTTGTTCTTGAAGGGTCTTGAACATTTAATGTTCGATTAAATGTTCGAATGAATTCCCTTTGATAGTTTGTTGGGATTTCCGTTGTTTTTGGCCTTGATTCTCGTCGTAATCACGTTTTATTATTCCTTACGGAGGATTATAGGTGCTCAATGATTCCGATGTTGAATTCCGTTGGTGATTGATGATTCATGTGGTGTTTTCCCGTAGTAATTTCGGTGCTATCGCGTTCTAGATAGTGTTCGGGAATTTGAGGGCTACCCGGCCGTATCCCTTCATTTTTCCATTGCTCGTGATATCGAGGCAAGTATCTTGCCCATCATATTTCATCGGCATAATTATTGATAAATGATTTTATGCGAAATCCAATGTTTAATGAACGTTAAAAAGGATCGGTATGTCCTCGATAAATATTGTCTTTCAACGATAATTCGAATACTTCGTGAATGGATATGTTCTCGGAATATGTGTGTTAGTTTCGTACGTTGATAGACGTTATAATCGCATTGAGTGAATATAATAGACCATAATTGTTTGCCGAGGATTGTGTATTGAATTGTATGTTTGTTCGGTGGGTATTCGACATGATGTGATGTTAGTCGTTACTCCTTTGAAAGGATGTTGTGATGCTTAATGTTGCTTGTCTTGATAATCGACTATTGTTGTGTGCTTGTTGTATGTGATGTGCCTCCGGGTAGGATTGTTGAATCTCCGGGATCCATACTTGCTCGTATGGGTCGGGCGAAACCGTAGGGTTATCCAATACGGGTATGTCTTGCGGGGACTCCGAGGTTCGGGGCTTGCTAGCCTGATGCCGGGATAACTTGTGGGGTTATCATCGGGTATGTCTTGCGGGGACTCCGAGGTTCGTGGCTTGTTAGCGCGATGCCGGGATAACTTATGGTTGTGGTTCAGTTGTGATATTCGTGTCGTGGAGACATGTGATTTGATATGTTTTTCCTATTGGGTTATTCACTCGGGTTTGTTCTTCGAGAGCATCTGAGGTACGTGGCTTGTTAGCACGGGACACGAATAATCCTTAAGAACATGTGATTTGTGATTTGGGTCACGGACCCCGTGTTTTGTGAAATGGGTTGTGGACCCTGCGTATTGTTACCGGAACTTGAATTTTGGAAAATGACTTTTGGGCTGTGTCCCTAAATGTTTTCGAAAGGTTTTAGAATTCTTATATCCCAAATGTTTTCTAAACTCCCGAGATCGTCAAATGTTTTGTAATATGGACATTGGGTTATTTCCTACCTTTCACGTTTTGAATGGTTTGATCAAGTGAATTTTCTCGGGAAGTATATTCGCGATTATTCTGTTTTTATGGAGTATGATATGTATGGCTTGTTTTCGTATTTATACTTGCACTAGCAAAACAGTGGAGTTTTGCTAACCCCTGAGTATTCGGGGGGTGGATGTCTATTTTTGCATTCAGGTTTTGAAGCATAGCACAGGGTCGGAACGAAGGATGATGAAAGATGAACGATACTAATCACACGAGGATCCGTTGATGTCGTGTTGGTCTAGTTGTATTTTTCTTTTCCGCTGCAGTATCTTTTCCCCGTTGTACGGGAGTTTATTGTATTTTGACCCCTGCGTGGGTATGTATTTGGAATGGAGTTGTATGTTATTATTGAAAGACCAAATCGGTCTACTGAGTCATTTTAGCCTTAAAGGCGATGTTTAGGTGTTTGATTTTAGTTATCAGCCTGGTAGATCCTCGAGGAGAGGGTCTACGGCGTGTAATATCCCTGAGTGGATTGGGGGTGTTACATAAATGGTATCAGAGCTTAGGTTGTGGAAACCTAGGCTGTTGGGTCAGTTGTGTCTATTGAGTTTTGTCTCGTCAGATTTTGTCTGACTGAGTCGTGTCGCGACGCGTCGTCTGAGTTTGTTGGTCGTGATTAGTATCGTGGGCGATCATCATCTTCGTGCGACCTGTGAATGTAAGTCTCCCTTCTTTGTGTTGTGCCTCGTGTGACACGAGCCATTTTTATGATTATTGGTTAAGTGACGGAATCCTCTTATGGATTTTGATTTTGTGATATGGGGTTATTTGACTCTCATATTTCGTTCATATGAGGAGTAGTGTTGCTGGATTGTGCATGTTGAACTGTATTTCTTTTATCCGCTGTGTGAGTTCTTTTGTAATGACTTTCGGTATTTTACCGACCGAGTTTTATTTCGAAAACCGATTCCCTTAACCGAGCTTTTGGCATTTTAGCCTTGAATGTTTTATGACGGTTTGATAAATGATCATGTGAGTTTTTAGGCATTCTAGCCTAATATATATATATTTTTTTAACCTTGAGTATCTTAGAGAATGAATTCTGAGACGTACATTTTAAAATGAATTATTTTTTTCTCGTGGTACTTTCAAGGTGCCACAATACGATTCAAAATTATTCCAATTGAGGACCAAAATATTTTGAGATATTTTCAAATTAATTAGAAATGCTTTGCTTAGACCCGAGGGTCGAATATTTTTTTGAAATTTTTTTTCACTAAAAGAAAAGTGTCCTCATTTTTATCAAACGCAAGATAGTTTTCAAAGTCTCGATAACGATGTTTCACGTTTTTACTTTTTTTGAAAGGTGATACTCAAGATCAACCGGTGTTTTTCCTAAATTATTTTCAAAAGGGTGGTTTTCATTTTTTTTAAAAACCTATCAATTCCCATTTGCGTTTGGGAATGTATGTATGATGTTCGCGTTGTCGTAATGGTGTTTGCTCCCGAGTATGATCGAATTGGTGGCATGAACGTTGAGGCGTTGCCACCTGTAAGAGGTGTGAACTGGTATTTAATGGTTGTCGCCTCGTGGTGGATTGCGTGTGTCACACGAGTGTGAGATGTTGAAGCTTGGGTTTGTACGTTGGTGTACATGTGTGATTGTTTCATGATGTTTGTAATTACGTGCTGGTTATCGTTCGGGCCGTTGAGGTCGCCGAACGATACCGTCGTTGCTGTGGTGTATGTGTATATATTACTTTACGATGGTAATCGTTGTATATGATATGTGTTATGATTCTTTGTTGTGCTGAGTTGGCATCTCCGCTATGTTGTTTTGCGACGTTATGCCCCATTGTATCTAGCATTTGTATTTTCGGTATGCCGAGCCGAGGTGTTTCAACCGTGATGTGCCGGGGGAATGTGCGTGCAATTTGTCCTTCTCGTCAGTAACACATTTCGAGTGTGGACTCGAGGGTTACCGAATTCAGTTTTGCGAATTGGCTACCGAGACTTTTGGAGTTTGCTCTTCAGCACAGTTATCAGGATCGGCTCTGAGAGGCCCATAGGAGATTTTTATGTCGGTTGCTTTTTGTGTTGTTACCTTGTTTCCGTTATTGTGAGTTGCGGGGACGACTTTCTTTTAGAAGAGGTCGAATATAATACCCGTATTATT
Source organism: Orobanche coerulescens (assembly GCA_033398695.1). Classification (NCBI taxonomy): domain Eukaryota; kingdom Viridiplantae; phylum Streptophyta; class Magnoliopsida; order Lamiales; family Orobanchaceae; genus Orobanche; species Orobanche coerulescens. The sequence continues at coordinate 57,309,661 of CM065818.1, forward strand.
TTTGGCTTCTATATTTTCTCTTTCTCCAGTCTATCGATTCGCCCGTGTTCGTTGATACTGCCTGAGCTTGTTCTGTATTTCGGTTTCATCGTTCGAACGAGCTGTGATCTTGTTTTGGGTCGATCTGGTTATCACTGTGACTTTTCCGAGTTCGGTTCGATTCTTGTGAACCTTGTTCGGAAGTAGCATCTTTTGGTTCTACTAGTTCTTTTATTCGAAGTGGATCGGATTTGGAACTTCTGTATTTTCGACTCTGTCGACTCGTTTATGTTTGTTAACATTTTCTGAGCTTGCCCTGTCCCTTACTTTTGTTAATCGAACGAGGGTGGTATTGTTTCGGAATTACTCGTTCGTCGTGTGACTTTTCAATTGTTATTCCCTTTCCTGTGGATATTATGTGAGTGTGCATCTTGTTGTTTTTACCGGATCATGTTTTGTCTCGAGTCGAGATGTGAACCTCGGAGTTGTCGGTTGAACCTTCTTGTTCTTCGTGATCCGAACATGATCGTTCAATTTTTGTTGTCTCGATCTTTGTGGTTCGATTGTTTGATTGTTCGGTTTTTGTTGATCTCGTTTCGTGATTGTTGAACATTCAGACTCCTTCGTAATTCCCTTAAGTTCGGGAAATCAGTCTCGTTTCGATCTTCCAACCCTTGGGCGGTGGAATTCCGTGTTTGTTCAGCGTTTGACTCGCGTTTGGATTGATGAACCGTTAGGTTGGTCAATCGTATTGATTTTCGTTCGTTGTGTTTTGTGATTGTTCGGATAATCGATCTGATTGTACTACCTATTTGATGACGTTTGTCACTTATTGATTTTAATATGTCTCTACGGTGGCGTTGTGTTGGTCGTCGTGGAGCGCGTTTTCACGCCGTATGTCTCTTTGCGTTTCTTGCAGCGTTTCGCCGTTGGGCGCGAGTTTTCTATTTTTGTGTATCTCATCGAGTTTTCCTGGCGGGTATATTGCTCCCCCCTACTTGTTTTAAGTTTCGGGACGAAACTTCTTTTAAGGAGGGAAGAATGTAATATCCGCAATTTTCGATTTTTGGTAAATTTCTTTTTTCGGCCGGAGTCCATTTTGACGACTCGCTCATGACCGTTTCGTCATTTCGAGAATGATTAATTCTGCAGTTTTTGTCATCCGAGTTCGTTTCGGTGTCGTTTTGTTGAGTTCCGTGTCCTTAATCGACTTTTTCACGTGGGAGTTCGACTTTGTAAAGTCACCATTAATTCTTGGAAACTCCAAAAATTCTGAATCCTTGCAATATTATAGAGCATCAAGTTAGCTTTCCAATGGTTCAAACGGTGAGTCAATCGGAGTCCATACGAAGGAGTTATGGTCGAAATAGCTAAGACTACACGATGTGCCTTTTTCGTGTTGGAGTGTACCGTACCGTGTCCCGCGCCACACTCCCGCTGTCCCCCGCCACTAAGCTGATTCCTGGGCGTTTTTCTTGGCACTGGGCCGCGGCACACTTGTCCTGTGCCGCGGCACACGGGCTTTTTCTGCGTTTTTGAGCAGATTTTCGAGGAGAAACATTCATTTTCTCCTCTCTTCTTCCTCCTACCCTTCTAGGCGATTTCAAGGGCGATTTTGGGAGATTTGAGTGCTCCCAAACTTGTAGAGATCATCCACCTCAAGTCTTGTTGTAGATTTTCGACCTCTACTTGAATCATTCATCCAAATCAAGGTATTTTGGCTTGAACCCTTGTTTTTGTAGATTTGGGGATTTTCCTTTTTGATTTCGATTCCAATCCGTTTTTAATCAATTAATTGTTGTATAAACGTTGGTTTGAACTTGTTCTACGGATTGGATACTCATATCTTTGGTTCGTTCGACCCGAGGGGTGATTTCTTTGTTCTTGAAGGGTCTTGAACATTTAATGTTCGATTAAATGTTCGAATGAATTCCCTTTGATAGTTTGTTGGGATTTCCGTTGTTTTTGGCCTTGATTCTCGTCGTAATCATGTTTTATTATTCCTTACGGAGGATTATAGGTGCTCGATGATTCTGATGTTGAATTCCGTTGGTGATTGATGATTCATGTGGTGTTTTCCCGTAGTAATTTCGGTGCTATCGTGTTCTAGATAGTGTTCGGGAATTTGAGGGCTACCCGGCCGTATCCGTTCATTTTTCCATTGCTCGTGATATCGAGGCAAGTATCTTGCCCATACATTTCATATTTCATTGGCATAATTATTGATAAATGATTTTATGCGAAATCCAATGTTTAATGAACGTTAAAAAGGATCAGTATGTCCTCGATAAATATTGTCTTTCAACGATAATTCGAATACTTCGTGAATGGATATGTTCTCGGAATATGTGTGTTAGTTTCGTACGTTGAGAGACGTTATAATCGCATTGAGTGAATATAATAGACCATAATTGTTTGCCGAGGATTGTGTATTGAATTATATGTTTGTTCGGTGGGTATTCGACATGATGTGATGTTAGTCGTTACTCCTTTGAAAGGAGGTTGTGATGCTTAATGTTGCTTGTCTTGATAATCGACTATTGTTGTGTGCTTGTTGTATGTGATGTGCCTCCGGGTAGGATTGTTGAATCTCCGGGATCCATACTTGCTAGTATGGGTCGGGCGAAACCGTAGGGTTATCCAATACGGGTATGTCTTGCGGGGACTCCGAGGTTCGGGGCTTGCTAGCCCGATGCCGGAATAACTTGTGGGGTTATCATCGGGTATGTCTTGCGGGGACTCCGAGGTTCGTGGCTTGTTACGCGATGCCGGGATAACTTATGGTTGTGGTTCGGTTGTGATATTCGTGTCGTGGAGACATGTGATTTGATATGTTTTTCCTATTGGGTTATTCACTCGGGTTTGTTCTTCGAGAGCATCTGAGGTTCATGGCTTGTTAGCACGGGACACGAATAATCCTTAGGAACATGTGATTTGGGTCACGGACCCCGTGTTTTGTGAAATGGGTTGTGGACCCTGCGTATTGTTACCGGAACTTGAATTTTGGAAAATGACTTTTGGGCTGTGTCCCTAAATGTTTTCGAATGGTTTTAGAATTCTTATATCCCAAATGTTTTCTAAACTCCCGAGATCGTCAAATGTTTTGTAATATGGACATTGGGTTATTTCCTACCTTTCACGTTTTGAATGGTTTGATCAAGTGAATTTTCTCGGGAAGTATATTCGCGATTATTCTGTTTTTGTGGAGTATGATATGTATGGCTTGTTTTCGTATTTATACTTGCACTAGCAAAACAGTGGAGTTTTGCTAACCCCCGAGTATTCGGGGTGTGGATGTCTATTTTTGCATTCAGGTTTTGGAGCATAGCACAGGGTCGGAACGAAGGATGATGAAAGATGAACGATACTAATCACACGAGGATCCGTTGATGTCGTGTTGGTCTAGTTGTATTTTTCTTTTCCGCTGCAGTATCCTTTCCCCGTTGTACGGGAGTTTATTGTATTTTGACCCCTACGTGGGTATGTGTTTGGAATGGAGTTGTATGTTATTATTGAAAGACCAAATCGGTCTACTGAGTCATTTTAGCCTTAAAGGCGATGTTTAGGTGTTTGATTTTAGTTATCAGCCTGGTAGATCCTCGAGGAGAGGGTCTACGGCGTGTAATATCCCTGAGTGGATTGGGGGTGTTACACACGAAGCATAACAAATTGGCCCGAATTTGTTCAGAAATTCACACTAAATACTTTTCACCAATTAAAGTGGCGAGACTCAAATATGAAATCTCCACATTTCATCAACAAGATTCGGAGTCATTTCATGAAGCATGGGAGAGATATAAAGACATGCTGTACCATGGCTTCAATTTGGGAGAACAAGCCAATTAATTCTGTTCAGGACTCTTACCTACACATAACACTTTTAAATCGGAACCAGATGAAGAAACTACCAAAAATTCCAAATCTCCAAAATAGGAGTTTGAGGAATTTAGCTTGATTTGAAGATGAAAAATGGATAACTTGATGATATTTTGATGATATGGTGCCCTAATCAAACTTGGAACAAAACCCAATCAGAACCCTCCTCTAGAAATCGCCCCGTTGTGGAAAGAAGAAGAAAATGTGAGAAAATGATGATTTTCGGCCAATGCCAGCAATTTTTACAATCATGCATTACGTTCATAACAAATGAATCTTACGGCCGTAACAGGCGAGATATATGGCCGTGCTAGCTATTTATATGGTCATAAGTTGCTCACCAGATTGCCCGGTTTCAAACGCACCCTAATTACGGCCGTACAAGGAGAACTCATGGTCGTAACGACGCTGATGTTACAGCTATATAATGCAGAACCAATGGCCATAAAATACATAATAGTTACGAACGTAACCATGTTGCTGACAGCATGTCTGTTCAGCAGTTAAAAAGGCTCGAGCAACATTAGAATGCAAAAGTACGAAGAAAATGATGAAGCGCTTATGAAGAATTTATAACGATGAATCCAAGCGCTAAACAAACACATGATTCCGACCACCTGAAGGTAAGAAAAAAAACACCAAAATCAACGCCCAAAACTCTGAAAAACTACAAAATGCCCCAGGCATACGGAAACCATGACTAGAGATCGAACAATCATACTCAATATCATAACAAATTAGAATATATATAATGAACTTGCCGAAATAAAAAAACAATAATTTTGAAGAAAAATACACAAATCTAGTCTAAATGCGAAAAAAGTTTCCATGATTCACGTTCTTGAATAAAAGAGCCTCAAACCCCGTTCAAATGCCAAAAGGTTCAAAACAAAGTAGTTTCAGAATATGAGAACGATTACAATTGAGTTGCTAAATATGGAAAGTACCAAAAATAGATATTACTAAAAAATAGATAAATGTGAATATTAGATTCTACCCCCTAAAAAGAAGTTTTGTCTCGAAACTTTGGGAATAAAAAGATCGAGATACCTAGCATGCATATTCTCCTCAATTTCCAGTCGCTTTTTCGACATTGTGCCTCAATGACTGCACCTTAACTAACGGAATGGTTTTGGGCCTAAGTTGCTTGACTCGATGCTCTAAAATCTTAATCAGTTTCTCTTGACTGTAATACCGTCGACCTCAATCTCATCATAATCAAGAATATGTCTGGGGTGCAGGATGTATTTCTCAACTGAGAGACGTGAAACATGTTATTCACAAGACTCAAAGACGACGGAATGCCCAAATAATAGGCTAGATCCCCGACCCTCTCTAACTATCAAATGGTCCAATATACCTCGGACTAAGTTTACCCTTCATCTCGAAGCGATAAACTCCATGAATCGGCAACACCTTCAGTAAAACATGATTACGGAACATAAATCACTACAAAAAAAACAGTTTTTACCGACGCCAAAATGGCGTTGGTAAAACAGAAAATGGCGTTGGTAAAAAAATTACCGACGCCATTACCGACGGCAACCCGCCGTTGGAAAAACGCTCGACGGTAATTTTTTACCGACGCCATTTACGCCATTATCGACGCCATTTACCGACGCCATTACCGACGCCATTTTGGCGTTGGTAATTTTTTTTTTTTTTAAATTTACCGACGCCGTTTACGCCATTTACCGACGCCATTTTTGGCGTCGTTAAATTAAAAAAAAATTAAAAAGTCAGTCGGGACTCAAGGCGGGGCTCGGGCGGGTTAGGTCCGGGCTCAAAGTGGCGGGTGGGTTGGTCAGTCCAGTCGGGTCGGGCGGGTCGGGTCTTGGTCCGGCGGATCAGGTTCGGGCTCCATTCAATTTCAAATGGTTGAGAAGGATTTTGGTTTATAAACCACCAAAAACATTGATGTTTTTTCGATGTGGGATTGTGTTAAAAAATTACCGACGCCGAAATGGCGTCGGTAATGGCGTAAACGGCGTCGGTAAAAAAAAAAAAAAAAATTTACCAACGCCAAAATGGCGTCGGTAATGGAGTCGGTAAATGGCGTCGGTAATGGCGTAAACGGCGTCGGTAAATTATATAAAAAAAAATTCACCAACGCCAAAATGGCGTCGGTAATGGCGTCGGTAAATGGCGTCGGTAAACGGCGTCGTTAATTGTAAAAAAATAAGTCTGCGAACCGGTCGTCGGCAATGGCGTCGGTAAATCGGGCATCGGTAAATGGCGTCGGTAAATTATAAGTTTAACAACGGCGGTGCTGGCGTCGGTAAATAGCGTCGGTAAATGGCGTCGGTAAAAACTGTTTTTTTCGTAGTGAATTCCATTGGACAACTGCAAGCATCTACATATGATTTTTGTCAGCTCTGGGCAGTCAACAATCTATCATGGATTAAAGCAATGTTCTCTCTAGTATTGAATAGCATATCCAGCTCCATCCAGATCAACTCAGACAAACCATCCCAACACAGTGGTGACTTACACCGCCTCCCACACAGATGCAGGGAAGCGTATAGAATTGAAACGAAAGGGGATAAACACCTTGTATTCTTTTCTTAATCCATTAATCAACCCTAACAAAGTATCGTTTACACTACGCCATAAGTGCTGATATGCAACGCATATTCCCAGTGTTGCAAGGAAAAGTATTGCAATAGCCCTCTGATCCTTGGTCTTTTGCAATACTACTCAATTAGTGTTGCATTAGACCTGGAGCACTGTTGCAAAAGACATTAATGCAACACCAACCTAAAGTGTTGGATTATACGTGAACTTAAAAGTGTTGCAATAGACTATATCATCTTAAGAATTACGAAAAATATTTTAAAAATTTTCAAAAAGTTCATCAAATTTATTTTTTTACAAAAACAAAATAAATTATTTAAATTTATTTAATCATTTTATAACGGATTTTTTATAGGAGCATATATAGTTTTTAACTTAAAAAATTGTCAGATTATAATTAATAAATTTAAAAATATTAAAAAAGAAAACAATTCCTTAAAATTATAATAGATAAAATATATTATATGAATAAATATATTTTTCTTTTAAAAATCAAAATCTAAAATTAAAATAAAAAATTGAATTTATACATTCAACTCTTTAAAATATAATAAGAAAGGTAAATTAAAATTTATTTATATTAATATTATAAAAAATTAAAAAAAAAACATTTATCATCAAAATATTTGAAAAATAGTGAGGTAACCAAATCTTAAGATTTCCCCCCACCAAAATCATTTCCCTAAATTATTCCCCTCGGTCCAAATCTCCCGTCTCTCGCTCGACCCAAATCTCCTCTCATCTCTTTATCACCTCTCAGTCTCATCTCTCATCTCTCATCTGAGAGTACACTAAAATATCGTAGCTACCAATCGAAAGCCCCAACTCTCTCCTCGTCGTCGCTTAAAAATTTATATACGATGTCCACCGTCGCCGCCATGTCAGTCCTCCGATCCGCCGCAACATCCGCTCGTATCTCGGCTGTCAGACTCGTCGGTGGTGTCAAGCCTAGGACTGCTCCCTCGCCATTTCGCATATCATCTCAGAAGCTGCTCTCAGCTCGATGTTGCCCTACCACTGCAACTACTTCTGCGGTGCTCACTTACCATGCTATCCGTTGCTCTTCTTGGTCACGGTTGGAGTATTGAAAGGTGAATTTGGTTTTATTTTTTATTTTTTTCTAACAATTTGGAGTCATTAATTCTTAAGGACAGTTTTGAAATTGCAAATGCTGTCATGTCTGAGTTCTAGTAATTTATGTGAGTTCGATTTTGGTTTTCATTTGAGAAAATGAAAACGGTCTTAGAGAGATATAAATTATTCCGCCGCGCTCTCATCTCTCAATTCTCCTGCTACCGTCGCCGCTCATCTCTCATCTCTCAATTTTCCCGACACCGTCGCTCTCAGCTCTTATCTCTCATCATAGGTATACCTCTCAGCTCTCAACTCTCGTCTATAATTGAGTTTATTTGAGGATTTGAGTATGTTCAGTTCTAATTAAAATTAGGGATTTTAATAGGATTTTTAATTAGGAAGAGTGAGTATATAACTAACAATATACTGTCAGTTAAACATTTTGTTTATTTATTTTGTGTTTATATATACAAATTTGTAATTTGGGTTTTGAAATAATTAAATGATTGTCAGCCTTGGACAATTATTTACTTGACCTCGCTCTACTTGCTGAATGTATTAGCTTTGTGACTGAGTAAGTTCGGTGCAATTTGATTTCGTCTTGTTTTAATATATAAAATATATTTATGTATGATATGATTCTTTATTTCACACGCTAATTCTTTTCTCTCTTCTTTTCCGAATGTTGTAGGCAAATTTCATTCTACACTGGTCCAACAGGTATGTTCAGTATATACCAATTAAAATTTTTTAGCTAAAATTGATGGCTGCAGTTAAGAGCTAAATTTGATGGCTTATATCTTAGCGGATGTCTAATTTCTCTCAGTAATAAGATGTTGATGTTAGGTCTAGGTAGAAACATGTGTGTGTGTGTGAGTATGTAATCATGTGATTGATAGTTTCAAATATTTTATTTTGGATTGTACTGATTTTGTTAACTTGAGTTTGGCATTCAACATGAGGTTTAAACTTTGAATTTGCAATATATTTGCAGTGGGAGGACTTTTGAACACAACATGTGGCAATGAAACAGAGCTAATAATTGTTTTATTAGCAATACACCAAGGGAAAATTGATATGCTCAAATATTCACTTTATGGTTCTGTTCTATCAAACCTTCTGCTTGTTCTTGGAAGCTCCTTTTTATGTGGAGGATTGGCAAACCTATTCAAGAGCAGAAATATGACAGAGTAAGATATAAGTAGATTCCCTTTAAAAAGTCTTATGTAGCAACATACATCATTAGCGTCCGTTACTAGAGACTGTAGGTACACCTTCGATGGTTGTCTTTACGAAAGTCATGCTTTTAATAATTAATATCTTAATGTGGGAGGATCACCTGAATCTGTTAATTCATATGGTAATCCTTGCTAGTGTTGGATTTGTCTTTATAAAAGCATTTAACAATAGAATGAGATGATGAAGGAATGAAAGCTTCATCTTATTAAAACAACTCATTTTTTTTGTTTGTTTCTGATTACTTACTGTGCTTTGGAAAAGAAGAGCTTAGTGTTCTACTCTCTCTAAGTTTTTTGATCTGATCAATTTTTTGGTATTGTTGCTAACGTTGTTTTCTTTATGACTCATGCAGACGGAGATAGACCAGCAAAAAACAACCATCAGAAGTTAGGATCGGCTGGCCTTGCATTACATTATGCAAATATCATTACTCAAATCGACACACTGGTGAGTTTTGATTATATATTTTGCACAGATATATATATATATATATATATATATATATATATATATGTGTGTGTGTGTGTGTGTGTTGAATTCAGTGGAGAACCTAAGAACTTCATTTGTTATTGGTTATTTTGAAAAATACAACCGTCCAAAGTAGTTACTAGTGGAAGAAAACTAGCTTTTAGTTATTTTTTTAATTTCTTAATGGGTTCTCAGGTTCTCTGATAAGTTTGGTTCTCATTAAATGTAGTGGAGATCCTAATTATCATGATAACCTGAGAACTCCCATTTGTTATTGGGTTCCAGATTTGAAGTTACACTTGTAGAATGTTGACTTCCGAATAAAAAGTCTATCTTTTTCAAATGTACCTTCTAAAGATGTGTCACTTTATGGAAAAAAGGTAGTTGACTAATTCTCGAAGGTGCTAATTGAATATTGTTTTCTACTTTTGAATTATAGAGCAGTGGGTGGGATACTTTATAAGGTTAAACCTTGATTACGTGAGAAACTTCTCTAAAGTTACGTACCTGAGTGAGTTATGTTCTGTGTCCTTATGTTGGATCAAGTATACTTGATATCTACTTTTTAGGAGTAGATCATTTGAAGGGGAAAGGTTGACATCGAGAATATTCATGTACTTGTAATACAAAATGAATATCGGAAACTCCATATTGTTCTCAGTTCTGTCAGTGAAGTAAAAATGACTTCAGTTCCTAAAATATAAACTGTTTAGTTAATTTGTGTTTTTTGTCATGCTAAATGGCAAGTTCTTTGTCAAATATAACTATTATGTCGTACTACTTAGATGAGTAATTAAGTTACTCAGGTAGAATGACTTAAAACTTGGTGTCAATGAAGTTAGACAAGCACTTTCACAATTTTAGTTCTTACAAAACTGCCAATACTTATGTTACTTGCAAAATATAATCTTTGTCGGTTCATTCATATGCGCTAAGTTTCAAATTATGGAAGTAACATGACTGTTGTTTCTTAACTCAAAGCTTTCTTTGTAGCTCTACTTCAATCCTGCCACCGTGAATATGTTGAGCAATCTAAAAGTAAGTCTGATGTTATGGTTTTCTTTATTTTTATGGCTTGTTTTTTGATGATGGTGGTTACTCCCTCATTTTTGCTTGTATCTGCATGTGACATTATGAATTCTTAAGAGTATCATAGTCAACTAGGCAATTTTAGGTTATAAACCTAAAAAGAAACAATATCAGGTGGTTATTTTTTTGTAAAATTCAAAATATTGAATCCACAATTATTTATAATAAAAAATCTTTGATAAAATCGGCAACAATGGGTTGTCTGAATTCAGTGTTGTCACAATCATCTAGCAAAATATTTGCAGGGGTGGCAATGCTATTGCTGTCTCTCGAGATCACAAACCAGATCAAACAGACGAGAGGCAGAGGATTGAAGATGCTTTGGAGGCGTGCTTGCTGTTTCCCGTGCATTTGGTGATAGACTTCTCAAGCAGTATGTGGTGGCTGATCCAGAAATTCAGGAGGAAAATGTTGATGGCACCCTCGAGTTTCTTATCCTTGCAAGTGACGGACTTTGGGATGTGGTTACAAATGAGGAATCCGTATCGATGACGAAGCCAGTCTCGGATCCAGAAGAAGCCGCCAAGAGGCTGATGCAGGAAGCTGATCAGAGGGGCAGCGGAGATAATATCACTGTTGTCGCCGTTGGATTTATGGCCAACCAAGAGGGATCCTCTAATAATACTAATACCTCAGCGTAAAAAAAGAGCGTCATGGTTTTCTCTCTCTTCTCTCTACTTTCATAGAGGACGGAATAGAACCAAATAGTAGAAACTGACACCACCTTTCATTAAACACACACACACACACACACACACACACACATATATATATATATAATATATATATCAGTGTTGCTAAAATAATTGAAAAGTAAAAAATAAACTTGTGTTTGTTTGCAGACAAGTGTGATGACACATCTCCAGATTAATAGATATCAATGTGATTGTGTAAAAAAAAAAAAGAAAAAAACTAGGCACAATATCTCCAGTTTTTTTTAAATGCAACTGGCATTCATACTAACATATAGTTGATCAATAATATTTGCTACCTTTCTATCATCATGCACATAAAATACTAACAATTTTACTTGTAGATCATATAGCTAAAGGGGATTTGGAAGTTCCGCATCATCTTCAAGCTTGAATATCTGCAAATAAAGGTCGGTACTAAAAACTAGTTCAAATACATATTAAAAACTCGAGGCTGCACACTTCATACTTACTTTTTAGCACATTTTACAGAAAGGACCATGCCGTGAAAGTTCAACAAATGAAATCGGAATGGCGTTTGATGATCTATGTCAAGTGAACAAGATGACAACGTGTTGAATTATTAGTATAAGACTTGTTGAATAGTAGTTGATGTTGGTATTTTGCGTCGAATGTTTGTTGGGATGTTGGTATTTGGTACTGAATGGCAGGGTGTGAATTTTGGATGGTACTATATTTGTATGGAATGATGTACATATGAAATGGTTATTGCGAAATTTTTATTTAAAGTGTTACATTTATTTGCATTTATCTTCAGTAATGTTGCATATTTTTAAATTAGTGTTGCATATAACAACTATGTTACTATCGGATATAACAATAGTAGTGCTGCATTATGTTTGGTGGGATCCATTGCTGACATGCCAAAAGGGCCCACTACTGATGTGGATGAAGTGGGACCCGCTATTGACGTGGCAAAAGGGCTCACTGCTGGTGTGTCATTGGTTGTGGGCCCTACTTTTCTAAACTGTATTCTCCTCTAAGCCAACACTATTTTCTGTTGCATATATTTAGTTATGTGTTGCACTAAGTACATAATGCAATACTTTTCTTCTGTTGCATTAGAACGGAAAAGTATTGGATTAGAGGTCAAATGCCACGCGATCAGATGCAACACCCACAAAGTGTTGGATATATCAATTTCTGGCCTAAGACAACAAAAAATGGGGCATAATGCAACAATAGGAAGCATTGCATATGAGCACTTATGGCGTAGTGTTAGAGTATAAATACCAAGGGGAATAAACAAGGCCAAACCAAAAGACCAACAAGTTTGGGTGCACGATAAAAATATAAAATAAAAGTAATAATTAACTAAACTTTTAAAATAGTTGGGTCGATTTTCTCCAACTACTGAATCGCAAATTTATCTCTACCATTCTCCTCCTCTTCAAAACGATTCGCCCTCGAATTTTGAAATCATCTTCATCTCCAGAGGAATTGTCACCATGAAAAAGGGGATCAGATGCTTAACATTAAAAACATCAGAAGTACGAAGATGACCCGGTAGGCGAAGGCGATAATCATTAGCATTAATCTTCTCCACGATCTCAAAAGGGCCAATCTTCCTAGACTACAACTTATTGTACTCATGAACGGGAAATCGATCCTTGGTAAGGATTGCCCACAAAAAATCACCAACTTCAAACTAAAAATCATGCCTCTTTGCATCAGCAATAGCTTTATACTTAGAGTTTGAAGCTTCCAAACGGGAATGAGTAGTGTCATGGATCTGTTGGATCTTCGCAATGAGATCGACGCCCGCGTATCAGCAGGTGGGGTGGAGGACAAAGTGAGTAGATCAACCGCGGCACTAGGAACCAAACCATAAACCACATAAAATTGGGAGAAGCCCGTGCTACGGTTCAAGGCCTAATTATGCGCAAATTCAGCAATATATAACTTAAGATCCCAAGTCTTCAGATTATCCCCCACAAAAAACAAAGCATATTACCCAAAGATCGATTGACCGCCTCAGTTTGCCCATCAGTCTGGGGATAGTAGGCAGTGCTAAAATTCAAATCAGTATTGGCCAAGCGCCACAGAGTACGCCAGAAAGGACGAAGAAAACGAGAATCCCGATCCAAGACAATAGACAGTGGTAGGCTATGCAAACAAAAAATATCCCGAAAAAATAGAGTGTCGACATGCACAGCATCAGAAGTACGTTTGCACGGATTAAAATGAACCATTTTAGAAAAGCGATCGAAAACCACAAAAATGGAATCATTACCTCGTTGAGTACGGGGAAGGCCTAAGAAAAAGTCCAGACTGATAGTAGCCCATGGACGAGTCGGAACAGGCAATGGGCGGTACACACCCTCATTGGTAGCTGTGACCTGAGAGACTTGGCACACACGACATCGGTCAACAAAAAGAGACACATCCCGACGAACTATTGGCCAAAAAAACGGCACCCTACCAACTCCATAGAATGATCACGACCCACATGGCCCACACAATGAACCTCACAAATGATCTTCAATCATAAGCTGCAAGCTAGAACACACAAATGAAGGCCCTGAAACAGAAATCCATCAACAACGGAATACTCGTCATGAGGATGATGACCCAAAATGTTGACAATAGACCCAAAGAACGGATCAGAAGCATAGAGATCTCAAAAAGTGTTGAAACACAACACCTCCACATGCATGTCAGTCACTAGGGAGTGACGACGGCTGAGAGCATCAGCAACACAGTTGTCAGCCCCTGCATGGTGACGAAAAATAAATGTGAACTATTGAAGAAAGGCAGACCACTTAGCATGTCGCACAGAAAGAGAGTCCTGAGTAGACAAGTATTTGAGTGCCTCATGGTCTGTGTAAAGAACGAACCCTCACTGAAATAGGTAATGACGCCAATGTGGCACTGCACGAACTACTGCATAGAACTCGATGTCATAGGTACGACATCAAGTACGGGCACTAGTTACCTTTTCACTAAAGAATGCAACAAGGCTACCTGCCTGGATCAGAACAACACCAATTTCCACCTTCGAAGCATCACAATACAACTCGAAGGGCATCGAAAAATCTGGTAGACCAAGAGAGGTGCACTGGTTAAATGACGTTTGATCTCAAGAAACACCGCCTCTGCCTCAGGTGACCAAGAAAAGTTCTTATCGTGCATAGCATCAGTAAGAGGCACCATAATGGTGCTGAAGTGATGAATAAACCGGCGGTAGAAGGAGGCCAGATCATGAAAGCTACAGACCTCAGTAATAGTAGTAGGAGTGGAGCAATCTCGTATAGCGGTAATCTTCAATTCATCCACGCCTATACCAGCAGCAGAGATGCAATTTCCCAGGAAGAGCACAGAGTCTGTGAAAAAAGTACACTTTGAAAGTGAAGCAAAGAACTTCTCGGCCCGAAGAATCGGGAAAACAGCCCAAAAATAGTCAAAATGATCGGTCTCGGACTTGCTGTAGATCAAAATGTCATCAAAGTAAACCACCACACATGTGCCAATGAGAGGACGCAAAGACTGGTTCATCACCCGTATAAAAGTGTTGGGTGCATTGGACAAACCAAAAGGCATAACTAGCCACTTGAAAAGACCCTCCCGTGTCTTGAAGGCAGTCTTCCACTCGTCACCAGGCCTGATACGGATCTGGTGATACGCACTGCGTAGATCCAGCTTACTAAATATCATTGAGCCCGACAACTAATCAAGAAGGTCATCTAGGCGAGGAATGGGAAAACTATATCGCACACTAATCTTGTTGATAGTCCTGCTATCAACACACATACGCCAATCTCCAATTTTTTTGGGATGAGTAATGCTGGGACTGCACAAGGACTCAGGCTCTGTCGAATAAGTCCCTTACCAAGTAAATCTTGTACTTGGCATCGGAGTTCCTCATGTTCAATAGGACTCATACGATAATGGGGCCGTTAGGGAGAGGAGCCCCTGGGATCAAATCAATCTGATGTTGAATATCTCTAAGGGGATGTAGGCCCTCAGGCAATGTATCAGGGAACACATCTTGGAACTCAGTAATAATAGGCAAAGATGCAGCAGGGATATCAGACGACTCACAAATATCCTCAGCAAGTAATATAGCGTAAAAGGGGCAATAGACATCTCCTCAAGAAAATCATGGCTACTCAGAAAAAGGACCTTGTCAGTATTAACATGAGCATGAGGTTTCGGCACAGAAGGAAGCAACACAATTTTAACCCCATCAAATAGAAAACTGTAGGTGTATTTATGACCATCATGAACAACATTGCGATCGAATTGCCAAGTCCTACAAAGCAAAACATGACAAGCATCCATAGGGACCATATCAGACCAAATAGAGTCCACATATGTTTCACCCATAGAAAATTTGACCAACACACGCCTATCCATGTTCACATTATTACCTCTTTCCAGCCAAGACATAATATAAGGGTGCAGGTGTAATTCAGGGCCCAAATATAATTTTTCAACAGCAGATTTAGCAATGACATTCTCACAAGAACCCGAATAGATAATAAATGAGCAGACTTTGCCATTAATCATTGTAAATCAATATCGTGTTTTTGGAGTGCTTCATGCTTCGATCTGAGTAATTGCGAGGATGCAAAGAGTTGGACCTGAGTAATTGCGAGATGCAAATGGTTGCACCTGAGTTATTGTGACCATGCTAAGTGTTTATGCGTTATAATGAATCTAAATGTGAGATGCAAAGAGTTGCATCTGAGTTATTGCAAGAATGCCAAGTGATTTTATATGCGATAATCAATAAACCTTATTTATTTATTTTTTGTTTTATCGTTTCATTTCTGTGTAAAGCTCTGCTTTAAATTTGGAGACGAATGAGCATGTCGCGTTGAAGAAGATAGCGAATGCTTTTGATAATAAAATTGATGCGAAGAGGACTCTGCGCGAGATCAAGCTTCTGCGGCACATGGATCATGAAAACGTATGTACTTTCTCTATGTGCATATTTAAGCACTATTTTTTTCTTAAGAAACATCGTTGAATTATTATGAAAATTGATTTATATAATAAGAGATGCATTGAATGAAAGACTCGATATCCTAATTTATTTGATTGTTTCGTGCAGTATTATCTGTCTTGCGAAGTAGACTCTTAAAGTAGACGCGCTCAACATTTTTTGGCTTTTGTATGTTTGTGCACATGAATTTGATATAGAGTGTGGTTTATTTTTTAATTTGTTGTTATAGTTTTTTAGTAAACAATAGTCTTAATAAAGCTGGAGGGGATTGGTAAGCCTGCAAGCAAGTAGGCCTTTTGTTTTCTCAGGGTGTTCATTTTGGGATTTTTAAAGACGATATGAATTGCCACAGGGCAAAAGAACTCTGCTCGAGATTACCGCGACATGTATATGAATATTCGTCTTTCTGTGCATGTATGATATGTAAATGTGATTTAGTTGTTGGCATAAGATCTCTTCAACTAGATGAGTTTTTTAGCGAAATAAGTTTGTGGATCTACTTTTTCCACAAAAGTTTATTATTTAAGAGAAAGATTCATTTTTTTTCTAACGAGGAATGATAAGTTTTAGTTTAATGCCGTGAATTAATGGAGTTTAGATAAATTGTTATCGGTAGCCCATATTTGGTTAGTTCAGCGACCAGCTTACAAGTAAATGAGTATTGAGAAGATAATGTTCATTTAATTATTAGAGAAAAACACTGTAAAATAGGAAATACAGCCGTGCAACAGAACAGTAAAAACGTGATAAAGTAGACCAACCATCTCGATTAATGGATTTCAAGCTACCAGTAAAGAGTTGGCCTTCACATGCTTTAAGCATGAGGCAACTAGAAAAAGGAATGTCTGAGCAAAACTTCGCCCTTTATATTTTTCTGTCATTTTCCTGCAATTTGCTCTGGATATATGATTATATGTAGAAGGTTACTTAATGTGTTGATATATCAAGAACTACGACCTCATTTATTTTGCATTACCCAAACCATGGTGATTGATAAACAAAACATATACCATGTCAAACAAGAAATCGGATAGCCTTGCAATGGAGGTTCCCCAGCCAAGCAGTTTCTTCTACCTGGACAAACTTGATGTAGGTGTTACTGGCACCATTGTTGTAATGCTTTGTAGAGTTTGGGATGTGAATTCTACTACTGGCCGATATTTTAGTACCGATTTTATTGTGTCCGATGCAAAGGTATCATAGGATTACATTTATCATTTTTGTATTTAATTAAACAAAGTTGAGTTTTAAACATAAGCAAAAGTTCAAACTTTTATCGAAAAACAAAATCTGTGCATTTAATGTGAAGTATATACAACATCGAGATGGAAGTGCAAAGGCTTGACGGAATTTATCACATGATATTTAGTAATTAGTATAAAATTAAAAGTCGGTTATGGAATGAGATGAAGTTGAAAAGGTTGCAAGAATAATTGATGATTTAACCTAATGCAATATATATAGATATATGTATTATATTAATGCATTTTCATATACAAGTAATTTATGTGTGTTTTCTATTGATGTAACTCACATATGCGAATTGATTAAAGAAAATGTGCACGAGCATGTATGTAAAACAACATTTAAATGGTTAAATTATACTTTTTAGCATGATTAGTTTATGTAAGCATGCAACTTGAATAATGAATATAAAAGAAAAAGTACATAATTTTTGCTCAAATCCATTTGTAAATTAAAAAAATTAAGTGTAAGACATAATAGTGGAGTCCAAAGATTTTAGGAGTTATTAATAGTGTGTTAATTAATATTCATTTAGTTGACTATTTTGAATTGAGTTTATTGATAAATTTATTAATATTAGTTAGACTTCACTGTTAATTTTCAATGAAATTAGTTGTACAATAAAATGAGATGAAGCTAAAAAGGTTTGTAACGATTTTTATACAGTTTATGTGGCATTATTATATATACATTATTACACAAACTTTAACTTACAAACTTAATAAAGAAAATATTTAACGCACATTAAATTATAACCAATTAGATAGACCCCGTGTGCTTCATATTACCATGCAAAAAGCATCTAATGGACAAGTATTGTAGGGCTAAGTAATAGATCAAAAGAAATAAAGCTATTACCAATTAGATAGACCCCGTGTGCTTCATATTACCATGCAAAAAGCATCTAATGGACAAGTATTGTAGAAATTTAAGTAATAGATCAAAAGAAATAAAGTTATTTTTATAAATGCAAATAAGTAATAGATCAAAAGAAACAAATCCATGAACTTAATAACCAAAAGCGTATATAAAATACAACACCACAAAACCAAAACAACATCAAACACTTTTAAATTTTTATACAAGAAAGTTAAAACATTTCATACAACATACTAAACAATAATTAAGTATACACTCGCCAATATACAGAAAGAATACATGATTAACAATTAGATTCTTAGCCCGTGCGTAGCACGGGTTCTGCATGTCTCGTAGATAATAAATGAGCAGACTTTGCCATTAATCATACAATTAGAATGAAATAAAGTATGACATTGTACTTCATCAACCGGGCCCTTAGGATCAGGGAACGATCTGTTCACAAGTAAAGTTGGTCCTCTATCACCCTCAAGAGAAATTTAAATAATGGATTCATCTTGAAAATCGTCAAAATTGTCCTAGAGGGTGTAGAAATCCTCAATGTCATCCAAGAGAAGCCCACGGTTGGATTTGGGATAGGAATTTAACCTGTGGCCCAATTCACCATAGCCAAAACAAGGCCCATGAGGAGGCCCACCATGTTGTGCATAACCTGGTCCGCATACAACATTAACCCAGGAGCAGGCGGCACCGCTGGTGGAGGGCGAGCGGCTGCTAGGCGTGCATTGCCAGGAACGGCACCGGAACCGACGGCGAAGGCGCGAGCGATGGTGGCAGGATGGAGGACAACGACCATCGCGCGAGTTGGCGTTCCGTAGCCAGAGCTCGCTGGTGTGCTTTCGATACAGATTCCGCAAAAACATATTCAAGGCATCCTAAAAATTAACGCATAAGCCCCCAATAAATCTCGAAATCAATTGATCCTTGGATTCATTCAAATCGATTCGCGACAGTAATTGATAAAATCCTCTGTATATGCATCAATCGTGCGCACCCCTTGCCGTAAAATTTGTAATTTCTGGAATAGAGTGCGTGTGTAATTGTAGGTCAGAAATTCACTGCGCAAGTGTTTAGTGAATTTCTCCCAAGAGGCGATCGGTACTTCTCCACGGTGTGAACGTGCCGACTTCAGTTGCTGCCACCCAGAAGCGGCCCGTCTATGAAAACGAGTGGCGACAAGAGCGACTCTACGATCTGCAGGTTCGTCCTTGATATCAAGGACTTCTTCTACTATAAAAGCCAATCGACAAATTCATCAGATTGCAATCCACTGTTGAATTTAGGGAGATGTAGTTTTAAACTGTTTTCCCACTTACGATCGAATTCAGCACGATGGATATTGTGGTGTGCTAATGGGGCAAAGGGATTGTCGATTGTGGCTTCATCATCACTGGATAATGCGTCGAACAGGTGGAGGATGATGTCGGCCATGGTGGTCGCGACATGGGGGGGGGGGGGGTGTCAGCCACCGGAGGAGGTTGTACGCGTTTGGCCTGATTTTGAAGCAATTGGACAACGGTTCCAGGCTTCAACGTCAATTCGTCCATTCTATTCGCAAGTGCAGCATCACGATTCTGAGTGTCGCATCTAGGTAGCATAATGTATCGTGGACCTTGGCAATGTGATACCAAATGGTGCAGGGAAGCATATATAATTGAAACGTAAGGGGATAAACACCGTGTATTCTTTTCTTAATCCATCAATCAACCCTAACAAAGTATGAGTTTAGAGTTTAATACCAAGGGGAATAAACAAGGCCAAAATAAAAGCCCACCAAGTTTGGGTCGAAGATAAAAATATGAAATAAAAGTAATAATTAACTTTACTTTTAAAATAGTTGGGTCGATTTTATCCAAGTACTGAATCGCAGCTTCATCTCCACCACATATCGAGCCTCAAATGGTGTCATTTAAATCAAGGCGTGCTAAACGTAAATTGGATTAGTGGCAAGTGTGATTCCCATTCATCCTTCCAATGTAGGGCACATGCCATCAATATATCCTCGAGGGTTTGAATGGTCCTCTCTGACTTCCCGTCTGTTTGAGGCTGATATGATGTATTGAGCCTCAACTCGCTACCCAATGCTTGTTTAATGGACTGCCAACAGTGTGATACAGATCGATCATCCCGATCAGAAATAACGCTCTTCGAGTCCCATGCAATCGCACAAGTACTATTAATACCCAGAATGCGAGCTGCTTTGGTTAGTCGATTGATAATGACCGGAATCATGTTTATCCTAGTCCGAGTTCTCGGCTTATTTGTGATCAAGTCCGTTGAAATATGTTTCCATTTCCACTCAGGAAGAGGAAGTGATCTCA
Source organism: Orobanche coerulescens (assembly GCA_033398695.1). Taxonomy (NCBI): domain Eukaryota; kingdom Viridiplantae; phylum Streptophyta; class Magnoliopsida; order Lamiales; family Orobanchaceae; genus Orobanche; species Orobanche coerulescens. The sequence continues at coordinate 57,330,066 of CM065818.1, forward strand.
ACAACCCCGTCAGTGACTGATGCTCGATCTTAACCTGCTGACAGGTCAAACTCTTCGACACAAATTTGCTAACATCCTTCTTTAAATTTCTCCACCAATATTTACTCTTCACATCATTGTACATTTTGCTCATACCACGGAGAATGGAGTAGGTCATAGTGTAAGCTTCTTTCAAAATGGTCTGTCTGAGCTCAACATCTGACAGCATGCAAAGTCTATTTCGGAACCTCAAATCCATCATCCTGGACCACGAATCCAGGGGCTTTTCCTCTTAGACACATCCTCCCTCAATTGAACTAAGAACGAATCATCAAACTGCCTCATCTTTATGTCATCAACCAAAGGTGAGATGATCTTTAATGCACATAACTGGCCTTGAATTCTCTGAAGCCAAACCTCGATACCTTGTTCAATCAAGTACTGGCGGATTATCGACTAAGGAGTAAGTACCTCTAACATCTAAAGCAATATCAGCTTACGACTCAATGCATCAGCCACCACATTCACTTTACCCATATGGTATAGAATCTCAAGGTTGCAATCCTTGATCAAATTTAACCATCTAAGTTGTCTCATAATTAGCCTTTTCTATCTAAATATATACTTTAGGCTCTTGTGGTTAGTATACACAAAGAGCCATAACGATAATACCTCTAAATCTTCTGATAAAAAACGACTGCTGATTACTCCAAATCATGTGTATGGTAGTTCGCCTCAATACGGTTTCAACTCTCGAGAAGCATAGACTATCACCCTATCCCTCTGTATCAAAATATAACCAAGCCCGAGTCCTGAAGTATCACCCTAAACCACAAAAATATCGGTACCATGAGGAAACGCTAACACTGGTGCTGTAATCAATTGTCTCTTCAACTCATCAAAACTATTATGTTTCTCTATATTCCACTCAAACTTCTAGGTTTTGTGAACAACTGCTGTTAGGTTATTATCGCCACTAGAAGAGGGATTGAATAACGCGGTATAGAGTATTGAACACTTTTCTTGTGGAAGTAAATATAACTGGAGTAATTAAAAGAAAAATGTGGAAAGTAAATGACACAAGAAATTGTTCCAGAGGCTCACCTACATAAAAGCCTATGTCCATACCTAGCGTTATCGACTAGGCCTTTTCTCATAACTAATGCACTTTATAGTTTAGTGCTAACTTTTTATGATAACAGTTTCAAAATTAGTGCTGAACTTCGATTTCTTGATTTTCGGTCTCAAGAAAAACCACAACTCAGAACACTCTTAATTTTCCAGATACAAGACAACCTCACAAGATTACAAAGACTTCTGCGAGTATAATTACTCAACTTTACAAAATAATAGGTTAGAGTGATACAAGAAAGTATATAGAAGATTGCTTGAACAATTCTTCTACATCAGTTACAATATGTAATTTTATCATTCAAAGTGTATACTAAGTAAGCTCAGAATAATCAGCTGATAGCTCTGAGTTTGCAATGAATTCTTGTACTCCTATTTATAGCCTTTAGGAGCCAATTGATTGTTAGCATAATTCTCCTCATTACATATGCTAACAACTCCCTCTTGTGTACGTTAATGTCATAGCGGTCGTAATCATCCAGAGTAGTAGCCATTAGAACAGTCCAGTGATATCCAGTAGCTCACGTCTTTTATGTTGTGTATGTTATGTTTTGCAGGTTGCGTATGTTATATATGTCATCAATTTAGCCGTTGTATGGTTGACCCTGTAAATGCTATCAACGGTCTAATTTTATATTCAATATAAGAATCATAGCGGTCGTTCTGCGTATGCTATTTTCTAAGTAGCTATTCGATGTGCTGACCTTCTGGAAGTAGTACAACAGTTGGAATTTGAACTTTATGTACGTAGCTTCTCCAGCTACGTAACCCTGCACATTTTAACACTTCACAAAAAATCAGCTAGGTGAGATTTGCGTATGTTACAATAAGTGTATACGGTACGTTAATTGTGCAATCTTGGATGATATATATATATATATCATACGTTATAGTTATTAAAGATGATTATTTTGACTATTAACATCATCAAAATGTGTGCGATAAAAATATTGGTTCAATAATTTCCCCCTTTCGATGATGGAAAAATAATTATTAAAACTATTTGTTTTGAACTAAAAGTCTGAGGGTTCGGTAAATCATTAGAAAAACTCCTCCCTGAGAATAAATCCTCCTGAGTTTAACATTAAGTTCAAATAAGTCCAAAACACATATCTCCCCCTTTTTGTCATTAACAAAAAGAATCCGAAGAGGGTAGATAGCAAAGAAACTTATGAGCTTTTAGCTCAAAAATAAGTTCTTCAAAATAAGTTATAAGTTAGAAGCTATATTTTGAACTTAGAAAACAACTTCAACTAGAAATGGATTTTGAAAATTAGTTCTCCATATATTTTGAAAACTAGGTTGCAAGCTCTAGAAAGTGGAAGTGCTTAATCAAATAAGCTGAAGGTATAAGCTGCAAAAAATTCTTCAAAAACACCAATGTTAGTCAACATATCAAAATAACCAAATGACATTCAACTCAAACAAAAATATCCAGAATAATATAAAACAAAGAAAGCAACAAACCAAGTTCCAAACATAACAAATACGTGAAAGAAATAAATGTCGATCAGAAAAATGTTCATAGAAACACAATGATGAAGGAATCAACTAGTCCAAGTCAATGTCGGATTATTATGGCTATGGTGGGATGGCTATTCCAAAATGAGTGCAGAAACTTTCCATCATCTTCTCTGTTCTTCCAAACATAACTCCGTCTTCTGAAAGCGCTCCTCAAGCCTTCAAATACGATCAGCATCATGAGATGAGGAAGCACCACGTCAACTCCATCCATACCTACTCGGTTGAGATATAAGAGCTCGAATGCGTTGCCTCTCAGTGTAAGGTTCTCTTGTCTTAATATTATCCTCAACACGAGGTAAGGCACCTCTATCAACCAACATGTCACCATCCTGAAGATAAGAAAAATAGACCTTCCACGACTTGACGTTTGAACATAGTGCATGGTCCGAATGTTCCCTTCGTGAATCACATGTCCTCTTGGGATAGGAATTCCTCTTAAGCTTAGTAAAATCAACTCCACATTTCTCAAAGATTCTTGTTAAAATAGAACCATATGGCATCCTAAATTTTTGTTGACACACGAACACCATATCATTTCTTAGAAAAAATGCTTCTTTTCTCTAAAAATCATTTCATCACAAGCCAAGCAAAATTGACTTTTTCATCATGCATTACATGGTACAAGATTTCCATAACGATATTCACGAGCTTTTGTTGAGCGTTTACTTTAGGCATAATGCTTCCAGTAATCGCATCATGCAAACGCCGAAAATCAATCCCAAAGTCACTATTTTCAAATTTCTTACTAGTACCTTTAATGACGATTTTGGTACGAAGGAAATATTTAGCAATTAATTCATTAAAGACATCATTTTCTTCATCTCTCTCTTGCCTGACAAGTTTCCAAGACAAATCATACCTTCATTGGGTATTCCAAACCAAGAACTTAACTTGGCGGCATTACACGACACAATTTTTCCATTTACTTTTGACTAAAGAGAGACTTCACCGGCATCATTACCGGAGAGAGGAAAACTAGCATAAAATTCTCTACAAGTCCTTCCTAAATTGGTAAATATAATACACAAATTCAGAAATTCCCAATGAAGCAGAAAAGTTTTCAATATTTATACCAATATTAAGAAGAGATGCAAAATCAAAATGATGCCTATCCATAATCTCCTCATTGGAGAGAATCTAAAAAATTACCTTCTCACATTGAGGGTTGAAAAAACTTGGATCGACTGAAGAAGATGCCTCATCTTTGGCCCTTTTGCACCGAGTAACCCGTTGTTTCCTTGTCCAGATGCCATTAATGTCACAAAGTGAAGTGAATTGAGGTTTTGATGTGGTGAATCGAGCGATTTTGGAGAGAGAAAGGTTAGGATTTGTTAGCTTGAAGCAAGTGGGTGAGGAAATGAAAAGAAACAACATAGAAAATTAGGTTTTATTAACTTGTGAAATGGTTAACGTACGTGATGTTACCTTGGTAGCGGTGGTTGGGTTGGTACCTCCACTTGAATGAGGGTTGAATAGTGCGGTTAAGAATATAGAATTCTTTTGCGATTGTGGAAGCGATAAAGTGCAGAATGTAAAAAACACAACGATATATAGAGGTTCGACAATGTGGCTACGTCCTCTCTCCTTATCTTTTTCTATAGGCTTAAGATAAAACTTTCCGCCTTGTTTTCTATCGTCGGAGGGAAACCATTACAATCTTGTCTTCTATCGGTCCAAGATAGACCGTTACAATCTTGTCTTTATGTTGGTCCACGATAAACCATTTTCCTTTTCTATTAGATAAAGAATCAACCTTTCTAGCTTTTTATCGGTACTAGAAAAACCTCACTTGGTTTTAGATAATGATTCTAACAATACGGATCCATGATCTTAATAATACTGAAGCAAATCTATAATACTTTCTTTTCTCTCGTGTATGGTTGAGTGAATTAAACACTTGAACTCTTATCAATTAAGTTCGATTACAACAACAATAATATATATAATGATATCTGATGTATATAAACTTTGCTTGAAGTTGTTGTACTAAATAACACCAAATGCATTGGTATTTATAGGCTTGAGAGACAAACTATCAGTTGATGCCCACTCCTCTTTAGTGTACATTACGCTCTCACTTTAGCGTACGTAATGCTCTTAGCGTACGTAATCCTTCCTTGTTATGTATGTTATTTGCTGCTGATATCAGTCCAGTATCTACTGTCTCTTCCTCAACATACGTTAATGATGTTGTTTGCATATGATATATGCAACCTCAGATACCCGTTGAAATGGTGACATAGTCCATGACGTCACTCGCTCATTAACGGTCCATTATTTGAATTCTTATTCAAATTCTTAAGCTTATGTAATGGTATACATGTTGCATACATTACGTCACGTACTTAGCGTACGTTAGCTTATCCTCATTGTGTGCGTTAACATTGTTCTTATTTGGAAGACTTCAGCTGGGTCTTTATTACATATGTTAACTATGATGCTTAGCGTACATACGTTAGTTGTGTTTTATGCTTCAGTTCTTTGCTTTTCTGACCAGCTCGTACTTCTTCAAATGTTGTTGATTAATTGTTGTTTTTCATTGTTTATCAACTTATCATCAAAACCTTTAATATGAATGTGTGGAATAAAATGTTCGAAAAACAGTCGTAATGTAAAACCCTAAAATTCGGTTTCCATATTTTCTAATTAATTCGAAGCCTAACCTAAGTTTTGATATAATTTAAAACCTTTACCCAAACTATATGTTATGTATTATAATTAAATTAAAATTAACTCACATAAATAATTGTGCACATATTATGCACCTTCCTAAATTACATGCATTAAAAAAAAAAAAACGTTTCTATGTTTGTAACCTGCTAAATCACCTCATAACCGACCCATTATCACAATTATGATCGGTTACTGCCTTCCTTTTATACAGCCCACTCTTTCTCCCTAAATAACATAACTTCTGACTTCTCTTCTCCATTCCTATCTGATGACCAGAACATAAACACACACATACACGGCTGCTATTTTTTTTTCTTCTCTTTTCTTCTTCTCTGTATCAAAGATCAAGTTGCTGCTACGTTTCTCTTTCAATTCCAAGTGTTTGAGAGTTTTGCTACTGTGGTCGTGACTCGAGTTTGTGATCTTTAAGGGTGCTGAAGTGGTCGTGATTCGTGGGTTAGGGTTTATAATTCGTGGATCAATTCTCCTTCTTGTTCTTTCTTGTTCGATTCAGAAAAGGTACCCACACCCTCTTGTTTTCTGTTCCTATTTGACACACTTATGTTTGTTAATCTGAATATCTAAAACACTACCAACCTAAACGTAATATGCTACTTCGATCTGGTTGTGTTGTTGTTTTTTTTCGAAGGCAACATAAAATCATAGAGATAACTAGTCGAATCTGTTATAAACCAAACCTTTCAACCCTAAGTGTTTACGAGAAACATATGCTTTTGATACTAGAGAACTAGGGCTGTTTTGGTATGATTTCATGTGTTTTAATTGGCTCGTATATTCTGTGTTATGTGGGTGTCGTGTGTATGATCATTAAAGGCTGGAAACATGTGTGTTAATATATCAATTAAACCAGGTCTTGTAATATATATAGGTCTCGTGTGAGTTTGTGTAAGTAAAACATTTTAAAAATGGTCTAAACAGTTTTCTGCAGGAGACAGTTTTGAAAAGCTGAATATGTGTACGTTATAGCTCGAGTTTCATAAGGATTTAATTCTGTACTTTTACATAAAAAATTAGTTTAATGTCTTATTTACGTTTTCCAATTGGTTTGAAGGGAATTGGAGTTGTATTGGTCATGCTTTTGAATTTTACGGGATCATATGTCAAAATCTGAGTTTCAAGAATTTAGATGCAGTCTGGTTTCACGATTTTTCATTACAAAAATATAAAGATTTATGACTTTCAAATTTACAGGAGTTATATATCATATGTTTTCTAAGTTCTGGAATTTTTGTGGATTTTTCCAAAGTGTTTTGATATGCCTTTGTAATGAATAACTTCTGGGTGTTTCAGCAGTTTACTTTCTGGATAGTCGTGTAAAGAGTGATTTTATTGGGTGCTTGTACTAATAAATAAAATCTGAGAAAATTCCAGTAAACTCCTAAGACATATATGTTTCAGTGGTAAATTTTATGAACTTTTACTTTGACATCTGGTGTGGTGTTAAAGTTCCTAAAATGTGGGCTAAAACATAGTAAAACCCGAATTTGTTAGAAGATTAAGATTGTTGTGATTTTAATACCATATAATATACTTGAACCCTAAAATGCATTTGAACATTAATTATGATACAATTGGTCATATGTTAACCTAATTCCAATAACGAAACTCTAACCACATTAATAAATGGTGTTAAGTGATTAAGAACACGTTATGACATTATGAGCTAATAAGCATAAAATGAACCTAATTTGTGTAGATTCGCTGAAGAAGGAGTAAACTCTAATCGTTATATCTTCTGACGTATTTTGCATTTTGCGGTTGGAGGTACGGATATTCTTGATACCCCCTTCTCTCTACCATTGTATCAGTTGTTTCGTTTGTTTTGATATTCGTACGGATATTCTTGATACCTCCTTTCTCTCTACCATTGTTATCGGTTGTTTTGTTTGTTTGATTATTAGTACGGATATTCTACCCTATCTCAGTAAGGGTTCTGATTCTATGTACTATTGTTATTGTTTGTTTCGTATCGGTACAGATAATCTGACCTTATCCCTTAAGGTTTCTCATAATTCATTCACAACAGTTTGATATTAGTTTTGATTATGATGCCTTTGATGTGAGCCTTCTTATTATGGCTTTCTTAGTTGATCTTTGCCTTTGCTATGCTCCCTTGGATTTGTAAACCTTTGATTATGAACATTTGATATGAACCTTGATATGAACTTTGATATGATATGACATTTGAACCCTTCAGTTTGATACCCGAGCCAAGTTCGTTTCCCAGCCATGAAGGTAACATGGCCGTGTCATTGATGCACCAATGGCACGATTCTAGTGTGGTTGAGTGATGTTCCATACCGTCCCATTTAGTTATGATATGCGCACTTTATTTGTTATGGCCAATACGATTGTTCGGGGGCGTATGGATGCATCCTAGGTTCGATTCTTATTTGATTGGATATGATATGATATGTTCGGTGATTGATGCTTGTGTGCAATACATGTCTTTCACATGTTCGGGAGTTAGCTACTCCATGGTTACTACGATATTTGATTTGATTTATGTTCGGGCTCGTGGTAGATTACTGACTTTTCCTTACTATGATATCCATTTGTTTATACTTCATTCTTTTCCCAATGCACCGTACTTTATATGCTCGTTCCTTATCTCTTATTTTTGTTTATACATGTCTGTTCACTGGGCTTTTTAAGCTCAGCCACATTTTCCTTTTCCTGCGGCAGGTATCTAAGCTAGGAGCTGGGGTTTGCTTTGGGGTTGAGAGTTGAGCTTGCGGAGATTTTACCCTAGTCATCTTAGATTTATTTTGCTATTGTTAGGACATTGTTTAGACTTGGATGATTTATTATTCATTCCTTTGGAGTATTTCTTTTCGTTGAACTTATATTTTGGTTTAAGTTATTTCGACTTAACTCCTTTTGATTATTTATGTTTAAGACTTCCGCTTGCGTTTATTTATGTATGTTCTGATATGCCACCATAATGTGATACTTCTACCCTTGTCGGGTTGAGGTGTTACAATTATGGTATCGGAGATTTAGGTTCGACCTGTAGAGCTTAGGCTATGACCTGTGAGGATTTGGGTAGACATTAGGTTTCCTTCTGCGTATTTTCCAAAGCTCCGTACCGTATGGCGCCCTTAGAGTTGAAGGAGTTGAAGGAACAATTGCAGGAACTCTTGGAGAATGGTTTCATCCAACCCAGTGTCTCTCCTTGGGGTGCACCTGTTCTGTTTGTTAAGAAGAAGGATGGAAGTATGCGACTGTGTATCGACTATCGTGAGCTTAACCGTATCACTATCCATAATCGTTATCCTCTTCCGCGTATCGATGATTTGTTTGATCAATTGCAAGGGGCTAAGTTCTTTTCGAAAATCGATTTGAGGTCCGGTTATCATCAATTACGTGTGAAGGAGCAAGATGTTCCTAAGACCGCGTTCCGTACCCGATATGGTCACTACGAGTTTTTGGTTATGCCCTTCGGTTTGACAAACGCTCCTGTTGTATTTATGGATCTTATGAATCGCGTATTCCACGAGTATCTCGACAAATTCGTTATTATTTTCATCGACGACATTCTTGTTTATTCCAAGACTGAAGGAGATCATGAGCAACATCTCCGGATTGTTTTGGAGACTCTTCGACAGCAGAAGTTGTATGCCAAGTTGTCGAAGTGTGAGTTTTGGCTAAAGCAAGTTGCATTCCTTGGTCATATTGTATCCGCAGATGGCATCACCATGGATCCATCTAAGGTTGAGGCTATCACCAAGTGGCCGAGACCTACTACTGTGACTGAGGTTAGGAGTTTTCTGGGACTTGCTGGCTACTATCGACGTTTTGTTGAGGGTTTCTCACGGTTGGCGTTACCTTTGATGTAACTGATGAGGAAGGGTGAGAAGTTTGTTTGGACGGAGGAACATGAGCAGAGTTTCGAAGAGTTGAAACAGAGATTGGTGTCGGCTCCTATTTTGAATCTTCCATCTGGTTCTGGGGGCTATCAGATTTGTAGTGACGCGTCGAAGAAGGGTTTAGGCTGTGTCCATATGCAGCACGGTAAGGTGATTGCTTATGCTTCGAGACAATTAAAACCTTATGAAGAGAATTATCCTACTCATGATCTAGAGTTGGCTGCGGTTGTTTTTGCTTTGAAGATTTGGAGACACTACTTGTATGGCGAATCGTGTGATATCTTTACTGACCACAAGAGTCTCAAGTATATCTTCACCCAGAAGGAACTTAACATGAGACAAAGAAGGTGGTTGGAACTCCTTAAGGATTATGATGCGAATATTCAATACCATCCGGGCAAGGCGAATGTTGTTGCCGATGCGCTTAGCCGGAAGTCTGGTATGATTGCTAGTTTAGAAATTGAGCCAAGGGTTCTTCATGATTTAGAACTTTTGGATGTTGAACTTTGTGTACGAGGTCATGACGGATATTGGGCTAGTATGAAGATAGAATCCAATCTTATACTACGGATTAAGGAAGCTCAAAAGGATGATGGTGAGCTTTGGGCTGTGGTTCAGAATGTTCAGGAGGGTAAGCAGTCAGAGTTCAGGGTAGATGACTCTGGTGTGGTATGGTTTGAAAATCGACTTTGTGTTCCTAACGATCCTGATTTGCGTGAGGCTGTATTGTCAGAGGCTCATAGTTCCCCATTCACTATCCATCCTGGTTCTACCAAGATGTACAGGGATCTTAAACAACACTTTTGGTGGAACGGCATGAAACAGGATGTAGCCTTGTATGTTGCTAGATGTATGACTTGCCAGCAGGTCAAAATCGAACATCAGAGGGCGAGTGGTTTGATGCTACCGTTAGATATCCCTACTTGGAAGTGGGGTGAGATTTCTATGGACTTTGTTACTAGTTTACCTTCTACTCGGAAAAGACATGATGCAATTTGGGTAGTCGTCGATCGTCTAACCAAATCTGCCCATTTCTTACCTATTCGTATGGATTTTCGTGTTAGTAGATTGGTGGAAATTTTTCAACAGGAGATTGTTAGACTTCATGGTACTCCGACATCTATCATGTTAGACAGAGATCCGCGGTTTACTTCTCGTTTTTTGGAAAAGCCTACATAAAGCTTGGGGTACACGTCTTAAGTTTAGCACGGCTTTTCATCCACAGACAGATGGTCAGTCAGAAAGGACCATTCAGACTTTAGAAGACATGTTGAGGGCATGTGCTTTGGAGTGGATGGGAATCTGGGACGAATACTTGTGCTTGGTGGAGTTTGCTTATAATAATAGTTGGCATGCTAGCATCAATGCAGCACCGTATGAGCTTTTATATGGGAGGAAATGTAGAGCACCCATTTGTTGGGACGAGGTAGGTGAACGTGTGATCGAGGGGCCGGAACTTATTCAAATCACTAATGAGAAAGTGACTGTAGCCAAAGAGAAGCTGAAAGAGGCTCGCACTCGACAGAAGAGTTATGCTGATAAGCGCCGACGTGACTTGGAGTTTCAGGTTGGGGATCGTGTATTTCTGAAAGTATTACCGTTCAGAGGTGTGAAACGTTTTGGGATCAAAGGGAAGCTTAGTACTCGATTCATTGGACCGTTCGAAATTCTTGAACGTATTGGGGAGGTTTCTTATCGCTTGGCTCTACCTCCTCAGTTATCACATGTTCATAATGTCTTCCATGTATCTCTTCTGAGGGGATACAATTATCATCCGTTGCATGTGGCATCTTATCCTTTTGATCAGATTCAGCCTGATATGTCTTTTTCTGAGGAACCCAAAGCTATTTTGGATCGACAAGATAGGGTCATGAGGAACAAAGTCATTCCATTTGTTAAGATTCTTTGGAAGAATCACCCAGAGCGTGAAGCTACCTGGGAGACCGAGGAATCGATGCGATCAAGTTATCCTCATTTCTTTTCGTAGTCTGGTACGTATCTATTTAGTTTTTCCCTTCAATTTTCGAGGACGAAAATTTTCTTTTTAGAGGGGAAGAGTTGTAAAACCCTAAAATTCGGTTTCCATATTTTCTAATTAATTCGAAGCCTAACATAAGTTTTGCTATAATTTAAAACCTTTACCTAAACTATATGTTATGTATTATAATTAAATTAAAATTAACTCACATAAATAATTGTGCACATATTATGCACCTTCCTAAATTACATGTATTAAAAAAAAAACATTTCTATGTTTGTAACCTCCTAAATCACCTCATAACCGATCCATTATCACAATTATGATCGGTTACTGTCGTCCTTTTATACAGCCCACTCCTTCTCCCTAAATAACGTAACTTCTGACTTCTCTTCTCCATTCCTATCTCACGACCAGAACATAAACACACACATACATGGCTACTATTTTTTTTTCTTTTCTTTTCTTCTTCTCTCTATCAAAGATCAAGTTGCTGCTACGTTTCTCTTTCAATTCCAAGTCTTTGAGAGTTTTGCTACTGTCGTCGTGACTCGAGTTTGTGATCTTTAAGGGTGCTGAAGTGGTCGTGATTCTTGGGTTAGGGTTTATAATTCGTGGATCAATTCTCCTTCTTGTTCTTTCTTGTTCGATTCAGAAAAGGTACCCACACCCTCTTGTTTTCTGTTCCTATTTGACACACTTATGTTTGTTAATCTGAATACCTAAAACACTACCAACCTAAACGTAATATGCTACTTCGATCTGGTTGTGTTGTTGTTTTTTTTCGAAGGCCACATAAAATCATAGAGATAACTAGTCGAATCTGTTATAAACCAAACCTTTCAACCCTAAGTGTTTACGAGAAACATATGCTTTTGATACTAGAGAACTAGGGCTGTTTTGGTATGATTTCATGTTTTTTAATTGGCTCGTATATTCTGTGTTATGTGGGTGTTGTGTGTATGATCATCAAAGGCTGGAAACATGTGTGTTAATATATCAATTAAACTAGGTCTTGTGATATATATAGGTCTCGTGTAAGTTTGTGTAAGTAAAACATGTTAAAAATGGTCTAAACAGTTTTCTGCAGGAGACAGTTTTGAAAAGCTGAATATGTGTACGTTATAGCTCGAATTTCATAAGGATTTAATTCTGTACTTTTACATGAAAACTTAGTTTAATGTCTTATTTACGTTTTCCAATTGGTTTGAAGGGAATTGAAGTTGTATTTGTCATGCTTTTGAATTTTACGGGATCATATGTCAAAATCTGAGTTTCAAGAATTTAAATGCAGTCTGGTTTCACGATTTTTCATTTGAAAACTATAAGGAGTTATGACTTGCAAATTTACAGGAGTTGTATTTCATATGTTTTCTAAGTTCTGGAATTTTTGTGGATTTTTACAAAGTGTTTTGATATGCCTTTATAATGAATAACTTCTGGGTGTTTCAGCAGTTTACTTTCTGGACAGTCGTGTAAAGAATGATTTTTATTGTGTGCTTGTACTAATGAATAAAATCTGAGAAAATTCCAGTAGACTCCTAAGACATATATGCTTCAGTGATAAATTTGATAAACTTTTACTTTGATATATGGTGTGGTGTTAAAGTTCATAAAATGTGGGCTAAAACATAGTAAAACCAGAATTTGTTAGAAGATTAAGATTGTTGTGATTTTAATACCATGTAATATACTTGAACCCTAAAATGCATTTGAACATTAATTATTATACAATTGGTCATATGTTAACATAATTCCAATAAAGAAACTCTAACCACATTAATAAATGGTGTTAAGTGATTAAGAACACGTTATGACATTATGAGCTAATAAGCATAAAATGAACCTAATTTGTGTAGATTCGCTGAAGAAGGAGTAAACTCTAATCTTTATATCTTCTGACGTATTTTGCATTTTGCCGTTGGAGGTACGGATATTCTTGATACCCCCTTCTCTCTACCATTGTATCGGTTGTTTCGTTTGTTTTGATATTCGTACGGATATTCTTGATACCCCCTTTCTCTCTACCATTGTTATCGGTTGTTTCGTTTGTTTGATTATTAGTACGGATATTCTACCCTATCTCAGTAAGGGTTCTGATTCTATATACTATTGTTATTGTTTGTTTCGTATCGGTACAGATATTCTGACCTTATCCCTTAAGGTTTCTCATAATTCATTCACAACGGTTTGATATTAGTTTTGATTATGATGCCTTTGATCTGAGCCTTCTTATTATGGCTTTTTTAGTTGATCTATGACTTTGCTATGCTCCCTTGGATTTATAAACCTTTGATTATGAACATTTGATATGAACCTTGATATGAACTTTGTTATGATATGACATTTGAACCCTTCAGTTTGAAACCCGAGCCAAGTTCGTTTCCTAGCCATGAAGGTAACATGGTCGTGTCATTGATGCACCAATGGCACGATTCTAGTGTGGTTGAGTGATGTTCCATACCGTCCCATTTTGTTATGATATGCGCACTTTATATTTGTTATGGCCAATACGATTGTTCGGGGGCGTATGGATGCATCCTATGTTCGATTCGTATTTGATTGGATATGATATGATATGTTCGGTGATTGATGCTTGTGTGCAATACACGTCTTTCACATGTTCGGGAGTTAGCTACTCCATGGTTACTACGATATTTGATTTGATTTATGTTCGGGCTCGTGGTAGATTACTGACTTTTCCTTACTTTGATATCCATTTGTTTATACTTCATTCTATTCCCAATGCACCGTACTTTATATGCTCGTTCCTTATCTCTTGGTTTTGTTTATACATGTCTGTTCACTGGGCTTTTTAAGCTCAGCCGCATTTTCCTTTTCCTGCGGCAAGTATCTATGCTAGGAGTTGGGGTTTGCTTTGGGGTTGAGAGTTGAGCTTGCGGAGACTTTACCCTAGTCATCTTAGATTTATTTTGCTATTGCTAGGACATTGTTTAGACTTGGATGATTTATTATTCATCCCTTTGGAGTATTTCTTTTCGTTGAACTTATGTTTTGGTTTAAGTCATTTCGACTTAACTCCTTTTGATTATTTATGTTTAAGACTTCCGCTTGCGTTTATTTATGTATGTTCTGATATGCCACCATAATGTGATACTTCTACCCTTGTCGGGTTGGGGTGTTACACGTAACATAGACTTCTTATTGAATAACTCCATTTAGAAAAGCGCTTTTCATATCTATCATGATGAAGTTTGGTATTTTTATACGAAGCAAACACACATAGAAGACGGATTGCCTCAAGACGAGCAACTGGTGCAAAGTTCTCCTCGTTGTCTAGTCCTTTCGGTTGGCTGTATCCTTGAGCGACTAACCTAGATTTGTTTTTCTGGGGAGGCCGTTATCATATTTCTTTACTTTGTGATCCCATTTAGTTCCGATGATGTTTTTGTATTCAAGTGCCAGAACCAATTCTCGTTATCTCTTTCCAATTGGTTAAGCTCTTCTTGCATAGCAATGACCCAACTTTCGTCGTTTATTGCTTCGTCTAGATTCTTCGATTCTATGAGAGAAATAACTGATTTAGTATTTTGGAAAATCATTTATATTGCTACTTATTCGCACACCTTAACCAATATCAACGAGAACTTGTTCTTTTAGACGGCCTTTCACATTTGCCCATTTTTTAGGAAGAGTATATGGAGTTTCTTCAATATTTACAGGATTTATGTTAAGTTTGTCCTATTCTTTTGATGCCTCGAAAACTTCATTTGATGGTATCATACCTGCATCATCATCAAAAAAAAATTTCTCAAGGTGAAACTGTATCATTGAATTTTAAATTAATAGACTCTTCTACTTCAACTCTTCTACAATTAAAACTCGATAAGCTTTACTATTTAATGAATATCCGAGAAAAATACCCACATCAGATTTAGAATCAAACAGATGAAAAATAAGATAGCTTAGTCCTTTTACCTTTACTTTATAGGGTGTCATCATCTAGTTTCTCGGAAGGTGAACTTTATTTGTGACATAATAGACGGTGTTGACAGGTTTAGCCAAAAAATATATTGGAAGCCTATATTCCTTGAGCATTTTACGGCTCATTTCTTCTAGGGTGTGATTTTTCCTCTTGACAATTCTATTTTATTGAGGTGTACGGGGTGCCAAAAAATTATTTTCAATGCCATATTTGTCACATCAGTCTTCAAAGTCATTTCAATCGGACTCTCCCCCATGATCAGTTCTAATGGCGATATTACTTTTCTTTCTGTGTTAGTTTGTACAACTTAACAAATTTGTTAAATGCATCACTTTTATTTTCTAAAAGGCTCACCCATGTGAATCTGGAAAATCATTAATAATGACTAAAGCATAGAGTTTCCCACTTAAACTAATGGTCCAATGAAATCCATATGAATTAATTCGATAATTTGGCTAGTAGAAATTTCTATTTTTGGTTTAAATGATCCTCTGGCATACTTTCCTTTAATACAAGCTTCACATATGTAATCTTTTCTAAAATTTAATTTTGGTAGACCACAAATAATATCATGTTTAGGTAATTTTGAAAGTAAAGGTAGAGAGGTGTGTCCCATTTTGTGATGCAAAATTACAGCATTCTCATTGCACAAAATTAAACATTTTTCATTAAAGGAAGAATCATCTTGTACCATATTATAATCATTTTCATACCTTAATATAATAAAAAATATTTTATCTTTGCTCATAGCAGTACAACGAGTGGTTTCAAGAATTAATTTTAGTCTAGTATTACATAATTGAGAAACCCTAAGTAGTTATGAAATAGACTATCATATAAAAGAACACCATCAAGAGTTGGTAAAGGTTCCTCACTCATTTTACCTATACCATTGATTTTTCCTCTTTTATTATCACCGAAAGTAATAAATTCTCGTTCTTCTATTTCGAGTTTCATGAAGAGATGCTTATTTCCACTCCTGTGGTTTGAGCATCCGCTATCAATGTACCATTTATTTGATGGTGCATTATTCCTTCCTTGAACCTACAAAATTAATTCCTTTTTGTTTTATAGGTACCAAAGCTACTTTAGGTCCTATAGTGTATCGGTCACAGTATACAATATAAACAGCTTAGAACGGGGGAGTTGAATAAGCTGTATCCATTTTTGAAGTTTGTTTGCGTAGCAGAAGTCTGTAACTAAGTTATTGTAAATACAGCAACTGGATGGTCTCTTGTTAGATTGGTGTTTACTGGGTGTTCAGGATAAGTATACTAAAATCACACAGACAGTAAGAAAATAGTAAATACAGTAAGTAAAGACATACTGTTTAAAGTTGTTCGAGGTAACACCTCTACATCCACTGGTCCACACATGAGTAAATAGTTTATTAAAATCACGGCGTACACAACTGTATGATTTAACTTAACTCGTTGCTGTATCATTCACAGATTGATACATCCGACAGTAGCATTGGCCGTTCACATAAATTAGCTTGGTCTTCTTTGAATTGCTTCTTCTCACAGAGATTGAAGTTTCATCCTGAACTCTATTCATCCCACACAGGTCAGAATAGATTTGCTTAGTCCACATAGGGCTAAATAACTCGACATAAAGGTTTGGGTATCATGAGTTCGAACAACAGCTATAGGCTTGATAAGCTTTTGTTGTAGATGTGTTCGTATTGAGGACTTGTATATTTCTTCACTTCAGATGTCATTATATGCTTGAAGAAATATAATGCTCTTATAATCTTGATTTTCGGATTGTTGTTCATGTATAAATTATGTGAATTGATAAGTGAGCAATCTCCTCTTCCTTGGGGCTAGGCGATTCGTATTTAATGCTTCATATATTTTCTTTGACCCGTATTAAATGTTCTTCAGTCTGTAGTCTCTTCGTCTGTATTAAATGTTGTCCTATCAGCATTAAATGCTACTTTAACCACGAATACTTTATGAATAAAGAATGTTTGTTTCACAATGATTTAAAGTTTCTTCAATCCTATTGGTTTTGTGTTTTACTTTTCCTAAGTGAAACACCTACAATATTGTTTGTTGTAGCCAACGTCTCATCTTGCTGTATCTTGAAGGCTTAGATATAGGATTTGACTCTTGGATCGATGTATGATCTTGTGCTGTATGGACATGCTGTGCAGACAGGCTGTATGTAGCATTTATCATTTTTTTCCAACATCGTCCATACTTGGCTAATATTGTCTTGGCTTAGCTGACATTCTGACTTGATGATACTCGGCTGTATGAGGCATTTATCAAAACACCAAGAGGATTTTTCCGAACAATTTCTCCCTTTTGATAATACAAAAACTATTAACAAAGTGAGGCTGTCTTCAAGTCTTTTGTTGATTATTCTCATCTTTGAGACTTAGACTAAAAATTTGAACTGCTCGCAGGCAAGTTCTAAAATTATAAATCCTACAGGACTAAATGTATTACAGCTTAAATTATGGTTGGCTAGTAGGCACAATCTTACAGGAAGTAATCATATTTGAATACAACTTAATATATGAACTGTTCGCAGACAAGTTCTTACAGCTTTAAGACTTATCAAGGTAAACATTCTAATATAAATCTTAATCAAAGCAATAACAATAGAGCATGAGTTGTAATCTTTTGTGGTAAAAGTATTTTTGTTGATAATCTAGATAACATTGTTGTTTGGAATTTAAATATTACATCGGAGAGTGTAGGAAAATCTAATTACAGCTAACAGAAGTTATTCCTTATAGTAATGATGCTTCCAAGACTTCCGAGAGGGGTCATGCTCGGTTCCTTTCTGCTAGTTGAATAAAAGTCTCTGCTTCGGTTCCTCTAGATGTTTCTTCCTTCTTAGGAGACATCAAAGGCGATAATCCAGTCTTCTAGGTGAGTTAGCCGATCACCCTTATGAATCTTAGATTTCAGTTTGATTTGCAAAGGGAGATTTTGTAGCACCCCCGTAGCATACGGGAATATTACAGCTCCATACCTTTTTCTAGAATCTACCAGGCTTAGACCGGTATAAAACATAATAATATCTAACAACTGTGACATACCTGAACACCCGCAATATTCACATGTATATCGCATACATCACAACCATAGTACATCACACTGTCCCGTAGGACCCATGCACCGACATAACAACAGTATAAAAATCAACCGACATAACACTGTATGGTACAACTATACTCAACCTGCAACATCACACAATATACAATGGTACTCGCACGAGTACAAAGCAAAACACAACTCTATACATGAAAAGACGACCATAGACATAATACAATGTATTATATCACTGCCCTGTAAGCTCATGCTTGCCTTGTGCTTACTCAACTCCTGTACCTATACTAAATACAAAACAAGTATTCACCCCTAAAGGGGTCAGCAAATAGTCGGCGCAAGTATAATGATACATGAATATGTATAACAAGTGAATAAAGCAATAATAGAATCATATCATCATAGCTCATCGTATCCCATAAGATACGCACCCCAAGAGACCTCGTCAGGCTCTCTCGGGTTGTATATGTTAGGAATGTTCCCTCGAATGCCACTTAGGGGCTGAGAGAGAAGGGGCATTGTACTTGTAATTATGGAATTATCAATAAAAGGCAATATGATTCATTCACAATTTATTGTATTTCAAATGCATTCTTCATTTGGTAAACATTGAAGTGAAGTCCATGTAAATAAAAGCGAACATTCCACTCTCGTTATCGGATAAGAGAAAATGCACTGGTAGTGTTTAAAGTTTATTTATGTAAACCGTTCGCAAGTCGATAAACTTAATTGGGCATTAAGTTTTGAGTAAGACTTGTATAACTGATGATAAGGTGTGTGCATGTCTTGATAGCATAGATATAAGTATATTAGTGGGACCAGTATACTCAAACACGACTCATACTTGATTCAGTCACACGGTTTTCACTCTTGGAGAGTCGATGACGAATCAAAAGGTTGTGATAGTATACATGGACCTTTGACTTGAGGGTTCAGTGCTTGTGACGTTTACTTTGTCATTAGAGTAGTTAGACTTATTTGCTTAATCGCTGAGTCAACCTCGAAGTGTAGACTATACAGGCAGATAGTAGTCTTTACTGTACTTCAAGAAAGGATTCTATCTCCTCTTAGTGAGCAGGCGAATGTCCTATACGGTTAATGGCAAATAAGATCATAAGTCTTTGGCCAAAGCATTATGATCTAGTCGTATTAGATACACTAGTGATCAGTCGGTCTTGATTTGCATTAGCACATGTATAGTGTCTAGTCAACAGTAGGGTTTGACTTTACCGTGACCTGAAGAATTGACCGAGACATCTGATGAAGGGTCTATACGTATATGTTATTCACGTCATAGTGGTTCTGGAATGATCCCTCCATTTGTTCTCAGTCAGGGTTTACAATGCGGACTGCTAGGCTGGTTAAGTGTTGCCCGCACTCGTTGGTTCCTCCCAATGCCGGCTGAGACGGATCTACAGAGTCGCGCATCAGGATCATTGACGGATAAATGTGAATTTATTATCTCTCTACTTATATTAGATTGGATATCTAATTATGATTTATTAGATAATCATATAGCGGTCTTATGAATTGAAATTAAGTTACTGGGTTATTAATTTAATTTATAAATTATATTTCTTAGAGAAATATATTTGTATTTGATATAATTAATTAATTGGATTAATTAATGAGTATAAATACATTAGGTGATAAAATGTACTGTATTTAACGGGGTCGTTTGACGAACGTCCGGTACACGAGCCGAGTGACTCGGCACCATTTCCTCCTATCTTCCTCATGGCCGCCCAATATCTCTCTCTTGTCTTGATGTGGCATTATTTTCATGTGGGATCTCACCATGATTGATTATTCTAATAATGCCAAATGCATGTGATATGATGGGATCTTTATTCACTTTATATTGCAAATATTTTCTCACCACCTACAACACATTTTTGTGTGCTTAGCCGAGAGCTCATCAAGGAGGGGAGAGATTTTTTTTAAGTTATTCTTCATCTTAGAGTTGAAAGAATAGTAATAAAAATAAGAGAAAAAATTCCTACGGTAACTTTCTAGCCGTGTTCTTGGAGAACGGAGTTGCGTTGAATTTTTCCGATCAAGTTCTGTCGCGTGGTGAAGTAGAGACATCGTATTTTCGGTGTTTGCAACGAAGAGATTTCTTGATCGTTCTCGGGTTCGTGATCATCATCAACTTACGAAGATATTTTCAAAGGCTTCAAAGGTGTGGGACTTTGATCCTTTATCTTCGTTTGATTTATTTTTTCGTTTATACGTTAATTGATCGATCATATTTGAGATTCTTTATATTGAGTTTTATTATTCCACTGCGTATTCGGTTTTGTATCGAGAATCCCAACAGTGGTATCAGAGTGAGGTCAATGATACCGTATATACGATTATTTGTGCATTTTGAATGCTTTTGGATGATATTTATGATTTAGAATCATTATTGGTATAATCGGTGATATTTAATTGTTCGTTGTAAATTTTGCTTCTATGATGTTATATAAATTATAAATCTGTAAAATTTTATTTTATTAATTTATAAGTCCAACATAAAAGTTAGAAACATCACGTTTTGAAAATGAGCCGAAAAAATGAGAAAACGGGGCTGCCGACAGTGGTGCCGGCAGCACTGCCTGGGCCGGATGCCCAGGCTGCCGGACATGGCTCGGCTGTGCCGATTCATGATGTCTCTCGGGTTATTGCACTACCAAAAATAACACTTTAGCCGATGACTAGCCGGAGAATGGCCGACGGCCGGTCGACGTCGTCGGCTAAAGTTAGTAAGTTTAGCCGACGACTTTCTTATTGTCGGCTAAAGTAGTTTAGCCGAAGACTTTACTATTGGTCGTCGGCTAAAGTCAAGTTAGTCGTCGGCTAAAGTTCTGTAGTTTAGCCGACGACTGTGAGACTTTAGCCGATGACTCTTAAATGTTTAGCCGACGGCTAGTATATTTTAGCCGACGACATGCCATCGGCTGAAGTCTTACATGTTTTTTCGTGCAGAATATATCACCATCTAACACTTCAAGACTCCATTTACAACACATTCGGAAATTACAGAACTAGAAAATAAAAAACAACAATTTTCTATGGCTTGATCATTCAAGAAATCATATTGAAGGTATGCTTATTTTGGGGAAAGCCTAATGAAGACATAAATAGATGTCTGGTATGTGACACAGAGAGGTATAGGTTCACTCCTTCTGGTAGAGAGAAAGCTATGAAGGTTCTTTGGTATTTCCCTCTAAATGATAGATTGGAGAGGCTTTTCATGTCTCCTCACACAGCCAAGGCGATGAGATGGCATGCTGAGCCTCGCGTGACTGACGACGATACTATGATACACCCTTCTGATGGAGAGGCTTGGAAGCATATAGATACGGAGTTTCCAGGATTTGCATCAGATGTCTGAAATGTAAGACTCGGACTTGTATCTGATGGATTCAACCCTTTTGGCAACATGAGTCTTTCGTATAGTATATGGCCGGTGGTAATGGTTCCTTACAACCTTCCTCCATGGATGTGCATGAATAAGGAGTATAATATGTTGACTCTCTTGGTACCTAGCCCCGGTTATCCAGGAAAGTGTATTGATGTTTATTTGAGACCTTTCATAAAGGAGCTGAAGTTGTTGTAGGAGCAAGGTCATCCGACGTACAATAGTTACTCATATGAGATGTTCTACTTACGTGCTATGTGTATCGGTACCATCAGTGATTTTCCTGCATACGGGATACTGTAAGGATCTGTTATTAGTGGATATAGTGGATGTCTAGTGTGCTTGAATGCTGACTGCGCAAGGTATCATTGTCGGAAGGTTACCAGAATGTGTCACCATATATGGCTTGAGAGGATGCATGTCTGGCGTACGGATTGTAACACCCCCAATCCGCTCAGGGATATTACACGCCGTAGATCATTTCCTCAAGGATCTACCAGGCTGGTAACAACATTGAACAACTCAATAATGCCTTTAAGGCTATAACGACTCAGTAGATCGATTTGGTCTTTCAATAATAACGTACAACTCAATTCCAATACATGCCCACGCAGGGGTCAAAATACAATAAACTCCCGTACAACGGGGAAAAATACTGCAGCGGAAAAGAAATACAACTGAACTAAAAGAACAATGTACGGGTCCTCATGTGATTAGTATCAATCATCTTTCATCATCCTTCATGCCGACCCTGTGTCACGCTCCCTGAAACCTAAATGCAATACAGATATCCACTCCCCGATTACTCGGGGGTTAGCAAAATTCCACTATTTTGCTAGTGCAAGTACGAAGTGCAAATACAAGCCATATAATTCATGTTCCAGAATAACAATAATCAGGAATCCTCAAAGATTCAAATACAACGAAACGAATACTTTCCGAGGCAAGAGTTTGAGTAATACTTTCCAAATCCGAAAGATCACAAATAACGAGAACGGTTTGCAAAATGGTTTAAATACCCTCGGGAGTTTTAATAGAAAACAACTTAGGATTATCGAATCCTTATCTTTCTAAAAATCAACAGGGGTCACAGCCCAAAGGTTTTGTTTTCACAAATAGAAAACCGACAACAATTCACAGGGCCAAAACCCAAGTCATGTGTCCTCGACGGACATAAAATAAACACGGCATAACCACACACAATCATCGCCTAGGACCGGGACAAAGCCACGAATCCCACTCGAGCCCTATAAGGACCCTCCCGAGCTGTCCATAATCATAAAACAAATCACGTACACACGTCGCCTAGGACCGGGACGAAGCCACGAATCCCACTTGAGGCCTAGAAGGACCCTCCCAAGCTGGCTAGCGAAACACAAGTCACAACTTCTTTGGCGCTCATGGTTGGATCAATCACTTGTTGCATCCTGACCACATGATCGCATGCCATGTGTCACCGTAGTTTTAATTAGGCTCTCACGGTTGGATCAATCGCTTGTTGCATCCTGGCCACATGATGGCATGCCATGTGCCACCGTAGGCCCCACTCACATCCATACATTCACACACAACACAATACAACACATATATTCAAACAATTCACCCAGAGGCATCAAACACTTAGCAAAACCCCACGTCAAACCACAACGCACCGAAATGAAATAATATACGTACACACGCAATACCAAGTGCAACATCAACACCAAACATATCCATAGAATTCACATAGTCATTCACAAACCACACCATTCACAAAACACACGCGTTTCAAAGCAAGCCTTTAACAAGGTTAAACCGAATCTTTTGAAAGTTAAATTCAAACGACCAACAACCATATTTAGACGATCACTAATTATCGTATCCATAAAACAAGAATTATATGAACAAGGTACTTGCCTCGAAACCACGAGCAATGGAACTACGAACGGACACGGCTCAATCGGGAAGCTTCGGAACACCCAATGCTATCGAAAAGGAAGATGACAACGAACGAAAGGGTTTAACACGATTTCTTCGCAAGAAACTCGACCCTAACATCATACAATTAATAAATAAACGATCATACGAGGGAGAATAATCGTAGAACGTCCGAAAACCCCTCTATGACATTCTACCCGACACCTTCAAGGCGTCGATCAAGAACTCGACCAAACCAACGAATCGATACGATCCAAACATGGAATAACAAGGTAAATGATATAATACATCTAAATAATCATCAATCCATCACAATCCTAAGTTAAATCGGATTAAACGGACGAAATCAACCAAAATACCCAAATTCCACAAAACTAGATTTCTAGAAAATCTAACCTGATTCGCTCGATCAAGGGATGTTATAGGATGGATGATTGATGATATGAACTCGAGGACTTCATGGATTTCTTGTATGACAACATGTCTCCACGCCCAATAAGTCTCCATCCGCAGAAGAGGAAGAACGAAGTGAGAAAAATGGTGAAAAAAACGTCTGCTGGCCTTAAATAGGCTGACTGCCGGCCACATAACGTATGTAATCGGCCATGGCTTACGGCCGTAACCGGCCATGGTCGAACCAACTGCCCCAAATCTGTCGGCCCGTTATGTACGTTACCGCCTGTGGCCTTACGACGTAATCGCCATTGCGCGTCAGAATCGCCGCCATAGCGCCATTACTCGCCAAGTCCTCGCCAAAGGACTCGGTCGATCCGACGGTCCGAAAAATCCCGAAAATCAGACCTGAATGTAAACCGAAAACACGGTTACGAAGTACACGCAAATACGAATCTAAATGCTAAGAGAACACACGATTCAGACCACCCGAATGCTCGAAATTCGACAACGGAAAGTAATTACCCCAAACTTTGGGAAATTACGAAAATGGCCCAAAACGTCCGAAATACACGATACCCGATCGAAACACCAAGCCGAAGCTCTCAACATGATTAACAACATTAATTGAACTTACGAGAAACTCGAAACAACTGTTTCGGGCGAGATTCGCAAGAATCGAACTCAAGTGCGGAAAAACCGCTTAAGAACACGGAACTCAACAAAACGATACCGAAACAAACTCGGATGACAAAAACTGCAGAATTAAATACCCTCGGAATGACTAAAAGATCAAGATCAAGTCGTCAAAACGGGCTCCCGCCGAAAAAAAAGAAAATCACCGAAATCCGAAATTGCGGGTATTACATTCTACCCTCCTTAAAAGAAGTTTCGTCCCGAAACTTAAAACAAGTAGGGAGAAGCAATATACCACCAGAAATATTTCAATTATATACGCAAGAATGCGTAACTAACGCCCAACGGCGAAACGTTACAAACAACGCAAAAGAATATACGGTGTGCACACACGCTCCAAGACGACCAACACAACGCCACCGATAGAGACATAATAAAACCAACAAGTGACAAGCATCATCAAACAGATAATACAACCAAGTCGATTATCCGAACAATCACAAAACACAAAGCACCTATTACAAGGAAACACGCACAGTCGAGAAAACAGAAATAAACACAAAACGATCCACAAGGACAATCATAAACAATTCGGACTACGCCGAAATCCTCAAAAACCAAACTAGGCATCTCCGTGTCCTTTCGGAGCAGAGTCGCAACCTCGATCCCCAAATCTCTCAGCTACCGTCTCGCAATGCACGGCTCGGTGACCCACATGGCCACACTCGAAACAGTTGACTAACGGTGAATGACAATTCTTCGCAGTATGGCCCGCTCGACTACAGTTATAACATATCTTCGAGTTGTTCACATAACTCGCTGCAGGGGTACTACTCCCATGATCACGCAATCGAGGAAGCACCTTAGGACGACGAAACGAAGTCCCCAACTCAGGGGGCCCACTCCCCTGATTTCCTGAAAAGTGCCCAACGATTTTCTGTTTCTTCGACGCGGACATAATCTCGGTCGGCAATCTGGATAGCTCATAGGCCAACGCCCTATTCTGATAATCTCTCAAGTAAGTGCAAGCGAGACCTGCCATGTACTGACGAATCTCCGGCTTCATCCGCCTACTAAAATGACAAATCTTGTCCTCCTCTGTCCTTACTTGATTCTGCACATAGCCGAGCTGTTTGTTAAAATCAATAATAGCTTGAGACAGCAGTACATCCTGCGGTTTCGCCGAAAAGAATTCATTAATATTCTGATTCCTGATCGGCTCTGGACAAAACTCATCTCTCATGAATATCTAGAACTCTGCCCATGTGACAACACGATCTTGAGGCTTAACAGCCTCCCACCAGTCAGCGGCATCCTTGTCGAAAAGATACTGAGCTACCGGCACCTTACGTTCTTCTGGACAATCAACTACCTCGAATATCTTTTCCAACTAGAAAATCCAACCATCCCAGCCTAATGCATCTGCAGCACCGATGAAACAAGGGGGATTCATACGAACCAATTCTCGAAGCCACTGATTTGCACCGGTGTTCTGGGTCACATTTGTAACACGCTGGACTGCCTGAGTCAACTGAGTCATCTGTGTAGCTACCTGCTGTAAAATAGTAGCAACACCGATACTGGCATCATAACCGGCAGCATGATCTCGACCACGCGTCTGATTTCCGCGACCACGACCTCGGCCCCTCAGCATACTGAATAAGTAATCACTCAGCACAACAGAAAAATCATAACACATATCATATACAACGATTACCATCGTAAAGTAATACACACACAACCAACACAACAACGACAGTATCGTTCGGCGACCTCAACGGCCCAAACGATAACCAACACCTAATTACAACCAACATGAAACAATCACACATGTACACAAACGTACAAACCCAAGCTTCAACAGCTCACACTCGTGCGACAACACGCAAATCACCACGAGGCGACAAATAGTAAATACCAGTTCACACCTCTCACAGAGGGCTAGTACTCAAATACGTGACAACGCCTCAACGTTCATGCCACCAATTCGATCATATTCGGAAGTTAACATCATAACGACAAAGCAAACATCATACATACATTCCCAAACGCAAACGAGAATTGATAGGTTTAAAAAAAATGAAAACCCCCATTTGAAATTAATTTTGGAAACACCGATTGATCTTGAGTATCACCCTTCAAAAAAAGTACAAACGTGAAACATCGTTATCGAGACTTTGGAAAACCATTTCGCATTCGATAAAAATGAGGACACTTTCTTTTCGTGAAAAACTTTCGGAAATATTCGACCCCCAGTCCTAAGCAAAAGCGTTTCTAAATCAATGAAAATATCTCAAAACATTTTGGTCCTCGAGGTAGAAGAATTTTGAAACACATTGTGGCACCTTGGAAGTACCACGAGAAAACAATTCATTTTAAATGTACGTCTCGAAATTTATTTTCTAAGATATCCAAGGTTTTTGAAAATAATTCAATGGGCTAGAATGCCCAAAAATGCTCATGTAACAATATTCGTTTAAACATATTATAATATACGCATCAAATCGTTCAAAATCAGGACAATACATGTCTTTTACCGGAAAACAGACAGTCACATCGCAGTTCAAACTTGCTTAGGACCGGGGCTAAACCACTGGTCCATCCGAAGCCCCTACGGACTGAGTAAATCACACCCATAAACATTTCCATACCACATAAAGCACAAGGTTTCACGAAAACACGTGCAAACGAACAAATTAGTTTTAAATATACACGCAGCGGACGAAACCATCAGTCAAGAATACATAACCAGCGATACTCCTCATATAAACAAAATATGAGAGTCAAATAACCACATCACTAAATAAAAATCCATAGAAGGATTCCGTCACTTAACACCTAATCATACCAGTAACTCGCAACAGGCGATGCACTATCACAACGAAGGGAGACTTATAACCACAGGTCGCACGAAGATGATGATCGCCCCACGATACTAATCACGACCAATGAACCCAGACAACGCGTCGCGACACGACTCAGTCAGACAAAAATTTGACGAGACAAAACTCAACAGACACAACTTGACCCGACAGCCTAGGTTTCCACAACCTAAGCTTTGATACCATTTATGTAACACCCCCAATCTGATCAGGGCTATTACACGCCGTAGATCCTTTCCTCAAGGATCTACCAGGCTGGTAACAACATTGAACAACTCAATAATGCGTTTAAGGCTATAACGACTCAGTAGACCGATTTGGTCTTTCAATAATAACGTATAACTCAATTCCAATACATGCCCACGCAGGGGTCAAAATACAATAAACTCCCGTACAACGTGGAAAAATACTGCAGCGGGAAAGAAATACAACTGAACCAAAAGAACAATGTACGGGTCCTCATGTGATTAGTATCGATCATCTTTCATCATCCTTCATGCCGAACCTGTGCCATGCTTCCTGAAACCTGAATGTAATACAGACATCCACCCCCTGATTACTCGGGGGTTAGCAAACTTCCACTATTTTGCTAGTGCAAGTATGAAGTGCAAATACGAGCCGTATAATTCGAGTTCCAAGAATAACAATAATCAGGAATCCTCATAGATTCAAATACAACGAAACGAATACTTCCAGAGGAAAGAGTTTGAGTAATACTTTCCAAATCCGAAAGATCACAAATAACGAGAATGGTTTGCAAAATGGTTTAAAATACCCTCGGGAGTTTTAATAGAAAACAACTTAGGATTATCAAATCCTTATATTTCCAAAAATCAATAGGGGTCACAGCCCAAAGGTTTTGTTTTCACAAATAGAAAACCGACAACAATTCACAGGGCCAAAACCCAAGTCATGTGTCCTCGACGGACATAAAATAAACACGGCATAACCACACACAAGCATCGCCTAGGACCGAGACGAAGCCACGAATCCCACTCGAGGCCTCGAAGGACCCTCCCGAGCTGGCTAGCGAAATAATCAAGCAAAACACGTCACCTAAGACCGGGACGAAGCCACGAATCCTACTCGAGGCCTCGAAGGACCCTCCCGAGCTGCTAGCGAAACACAAGTCACAACATCTTTGGCGCTCACGGTTGGATCAATCACTTGTTGCATCCTGACCACATGATCACATGCCATATGTCACCGTAGTTTTTATTAGGCTCTCATGGTTGGATCAATCACTTGTTTCATCCTGGCCACATGATGGCATGCATGTGCCAACGTAGGCCCCACTCACATCCATACATTCACACACAACACAATACAACACATATATTCAAACAATTTACCCAGAGGCATCAAACACTTAGCAAAATCCCACGTCAAACCACAACGCACCGAAATGAAATAATATACGTCCATACGCAATACCAAGTGCAACATCAACACCAAACATATCCATAGAATTCACATAGTCATTCACAAACCACACCATTCACAAAACACACGAGTTTGAAAGCAAGCCTTTAACAAGGCTAAACCGAATCTTTTGAAAGTTCAATTCAAACGACCAACAACCACATTTAGACCATCACTAATTATCGTATCCATAAAAGAAGAATTATATGAACAAGGTACTTGCCTCGAAACCATGAGCAATGGAACCACGAATGGACAAGGCTCAACCGGGAAGCTTCGGAACGCCCGATGCTATCGAAAAGGAAGACGACAACAAACGGAAGGGTTCAACATGGTTTCTTCGTAAGAAACTCGACCCTAACATCATACAATTAATAAATCAACGATCATACGAGGAAGAATAATCGTAGAACGTCCGAAAACCCCTCTATGACATTCTACCAGACACCTTCAAGGCGTCGATCAAGAACTCGACCAAAACATCGAATCGATACGATCTAAACATGGAATAACAAGGGAAATGATATAATACATCTAAATAATCATCAATCCATCACAATCCTAAGTTAAATCGGATTAAACGGACGAAATCAACCAAAATACCCAAATTCCCCAAAACTAGATTTCTAGAATATCTGACCTGATTCGCTCGATCAAGGGATGTTATAGGATGGATGATTGATGATATGAACACCAAGACTTCATGGATTTGTTGTATGAAAACATGTCTCCACGCCCAAGAAGTCTCCAGCCGCGGAAGAGGAAGAACAAAGTGAGAAAAATGGTGAAAAAAACGTCTGTTGGCCTTAAATAGGCTGAATGCCGGCCACATAACGTACGTAATCGGTCATGGCTTACGGCCGTAACAGGCCATGGCCGAACCAACTGCCCCAAATCTGCCGGCCCATTACGTACGTTACCGGCCAGGGCTTACATATGTAACCGGCCATTGCGGCCGTAACTGTCGGGCCATAGCGGCCGTTACTCGGCCAGGTCCTGCCAGCCGGGACTCGGTCAATCCGACGGTCCGAAAAATCCCGAAACTCAGACCTGAATGTAAACCGAAAACACGGTTACGAAGTACTCACAAAGACGATTCTAAGTGCTAAGGGAACACACGATTCCGAGCACCCGAAGGCCTGAAATTCGACAACGGAAAGTAATTACTCCAAACTTTGGGAAATTACGAAAATGGCCCAAAACGTCCGAAATACACGATACACGATCGAAACACCAAGCCGAAGCTCGTAACATGAATAATAACATTAAATGAACTTACGAGAAACTCAAAACAACAGTTTCGGGCGAGATTCGCAAGAATCGAACTCAAGTGCGGAAAAACCGCTTAAGAACACGGAACTCAACAAAACGATACTGAAACGAACTCGGATGAAAAAAAGTGCAGAATTAAATACGCTAGAAATGACGAAACGATCACGAGAGAGTCATCAAAGTGGTCTCCTGCCGAAAAAAAAAGAAAATCACCGAAATCCGAAATTGCGGGTATTACACGGATGCTGCAGCATTTGATGGGACTGAAGAGGTTGGTGATCCACCATGGGAGTGGACTGGTGAGGAAATTTTGGCCATGCTGAATGAGTATGATTTTGGGCAGTTGAGCAACCATCCTGATATAGTAGCGGCAACTCCTGAAAGACCTAACAGGTATAAGTATTGGTCCCACAAAAGTATTTTCTGGGAGTAAGTTGTCGATTAGGAACTACCTAAATGTGATGCACATAGAAAAAAATATTTGTGAAAGTGTTGTTGACACAGTGTTATGTTGGGAAGGGAAGACTAAAGACGGCCCTAAGGCACACATTGGTTTAAAAGAAATGAACATTAAAAAACATTTATGGTTGAAGGAAGGGAAGGTGAAACACAAAATGCCGAAAGCTGCTTACACCATCACGCCTAAGCAAAAGGCTGAGATTTTTTCGTGGATGAAGACTGCAAGGTATCCCACATGATATGCTGGAAATATAGGGAGGTGTGTTAACTTCAAGGAGAAGAAGTTAACTGGACTAAAGAGCCATGATTGTCATATCCTCTTACAACATTTGTTTCCTATGTTTATTCGACCATACTTGTCCAAACAGGTTGTTGAGCCTTGTGTATCGTTATCCAGGTTCTTTCAAAAGTTATGCACTAGGGAAGTAAGGAAGTCAGATCTCCGGATCATGCAAAAGGAGATCATTTATATCTTATGCAAATTTTAGATGATCTTCCCACCAAATTTTTTGATCTCATGCCTCACCTCATGATCCATCTCCCTCGCCAACTTTTACTAACAAGCCCGGTCCACTACACGTGGATGTTTCCAATAGAAAGGAAACTTGGCGAATACAAGGACTCTGTGAATAATAAGTCTGCACCAGAAGGATGCATAGCCAAA
Source organism: Orobanche coerulescens (assembly GCA_033398695.1). Taxonomy (NCBI): domain Eukaryota; kingdom Viridiplantae; phylum Streptophyta; class Magnoliopsida; order Lamiales; family Orobanchaceae; genus Orobanche; species Orobanche coerulescens. Next base: position 57,361,303 of record CM065818.1, read on the forward strand.
GCATATCTTACATGGGAGTGTGTAACATGTACTAAGTTCTATTTAGGCGCGGTGGATCCCACACCCGAGCCTATGTCAACAATTCCAGTGAAATTTAATCTCTCCATCATCACAAGCGAAGTTGAAGTTCAAGGAAGATTACCTGACAGTCATTTACAACCTTATGAGATACGAATTGCACATTAGTGGATATTACTTAACTGTTCAAAAGTTCAATATTGGAAAGACATTCACATTTCATGTGATGCTGTGAATGGAGACATTAGATTCCACACTGAAACATTTGCTGATTATATCGGCAATGGGTAAGTGTATAATTACCGTTTACTTAATTTGCTTATATAATTTACTTACTTACGACATTCACCTTAATTAATATCCAGATGACGCACATACAAAGTGATGGCCACCCGATGTGGTCACGTGAGTTGATGCTTCTTTCGATGAAGCCTGTTATATCTAGAATTTATTCGATGGCGAAGGTAAATGGTGTGACATTTGTATGTATTGACAGAGATCAAAGAAGGCGGTGTCAAAATTCTGGGGTTATGATTGACGGTGGGCATTATGGTGTTCTTCTCGAAGTAGTGGAACTAATTTATGAAGAAGGCTTGACAGTTTACTTGTTGAAGTGTAGGTGGTTTGATACAAGTCCTCAAATCGAAAGGGAGGATAATTATATCTGTTGATACTTCTACAAGTTGGTATGAAAGTGATCCTTTTGTTTTTGCAACATCTGCTAAACCAGTTTACTACCTCGATGACATGGTAAAAAAAGGAGCATGGAAGATCGTAAATCATATGGCTAGGAGAAATATATATAGTGTGGCTACACTTGGAAAAGCAGTCGATAAGGATGGCAATGAGGCATATCAAGAGCCGGATACAACTAATATTCCACCATCCTCCACAATACTACTGAATAATATTGTAGAAGGTCGTGTGGTTCGGCTACATGGTGAAGAACGTGGGTTCATAGATGTAGGTACAAATGAATTACGTGCAGACTCTGATGAAGATGATGAAGAAGAGTTCACACATATGCTGCCAGTTATTAACTCCGACACAGAGACAGACTCAAGTGGTGATTTTGAGTACGAACTTTAGAAGGACATATATCATTTGTAAAAGTTCTTTAAATATTCATTGTTGTGTGCCGCTCGAACGAATTGAAAAAGTGATATTATTACCTGATTTTTTTTATTTTGTTATATTCATTGTTCCATTGACAATTTTCTCAATATAAACTATTTTGCATATGTATATATATATATATATATTTATTTATTTATAATAAAACAAGTATAAATATATAAAATATTATTATATAAAAACTGTGTAAACTAATATAGAGATATGTACTCATATTATAAATATATATATATATTTATAATTAAATTCAAATATATAAAATATTATTATATAAAAATATGTCTAAATATATAAAATATTATTAGATAAAAACTTTATAAATATAAAGATATATAATCATATATCTATATTATTATATAAAAAATGTATAAATATATACAATATATAATCATTATATATATTTATAAATATATTATTTATAATTAAATTCAAATAATGTTGTATAAATATAAAAATAGTATTTAAATGTACGAATGATGAACATGACCCAATGGAAAAATGCCATATCACTCATATAAATGGCCCGGGTTCGAATCCCGGCTGCCATTGGGTCATGTTTTTTTTTGGAATTTAGTTTAGCCGACGACTGCCATCGGCTAAAGTCCGTAGCATTTATAGTTTAGCTGATGACGGCCGTTGGCTAAAGTGCGGATATTATAATTTTTATTAAATATATTTATAATTAAATTTATATATAAAATTTCATTATATAAAAATTGTATAAATATATTCAAATATATTCATTATATATATATATATTGATATAATATATATTTATAATCAAATTCTAAGAACTTAAAATATTAATATATGTATAAATATATTTATAGAATACAGTTTAGCCGACGACAGCCGTCGGCTAAAGTCTGTAAAAAATATTATTAAATATATAGATATCTTAATTTGGTATTAAATATATCTGTATTATTATCTAAAAACTGTATAAATATATAAATATTATTATATAAAAACTGTATAAAATATATACAATATATAATCATTATATATATACTTATAAATATATTGTTTACAATTAAATTCAAAGAATATTAAATATTAGTATATGTATAAATATAAAAAAAGTGTTTAAATGTACGAATGATAAACATGACCCAGTGGCAAAATGCCATATCACTTATATAAATGGCCCGGCTTCGAACCCCGACTGCCACTGGGTCATGTTTTTTTTTTTTGGAATTTAGTTTAGCCGACGACTGCCGTCGGCTAAAGTCCGTAGCATTTATAGTTTAGCCGACGACGGCCGTCGGCTAAAGTGTCGATATTAAAATTTTTATTAAATATATCTATAATTAAATTTATATATAAAATTTCATAATATAAAAATTATATAAATATATACAAATATATAATCATTATATATATATATTGATAAATATATATTTATAATCAAAATTCAAAGAATATAAAATATTAATATATGTATGAATATATTTTTAGAATATAGTTTAGCCGACGACAGCTGTCGGGTAAAGTGACACGGCCCGTGTCAAATGACACCGCCCGTGTCGAAGTGTTCTAAATTTCCAAAATGTTTCTGGACATGTAACCCGATCGAGTCGTCCGACACGGTTGAGTCAAATAGTTTAGCCGACGACGGCCGTCGGCTTAAGTCCGAAGCATTTAGAGTTTAGCCGAAGACGGCTGTGTCGTCGGCTAATGTGCCCTTACATATAAAAAAAACGGGACTGATTGTTATTTTTTTCTTTCTTCACTTCAATTACTTCTTCCTGCAAGAACCCTACCGCCGAAGATGGCAAAGCCGACTGCCGCTCCAGCACCGACCGCCGCACCCAGCACCGAACCCGTCGTCCGTCGTTTCGCCTTCCACCTTCAGCCATGTTTTCGCCTTCATCCGTCCGTCATCAGTCATGAGCTTCGCCCATTTTCCGTCGTTTCGCCTTCCACCGTCCGCCAGAATGATTTTGAAGGTAACCGATTTGGTGATCTCCCCTTTTGTATCAGTGATTTTTTGTTCAGTGATGCTTCCCCGTTGGCAATTTGGCGGCGACTTTGAATAATATTAGGAAATGTTGCGGTAATAGTATTAAATTTGTTTTGCAGCCATTTTTCTGGCCATATATATTGAAAGAAAAAAAAGGATATTATTAGGCAATTGAACTTCAGTTGCTTCGAGGAAAAAAAAATTGAACTTCAGTTTGTTCATAATTAGAAAAATGGCAATTGTCCGATGACATATTGGGCATTTTTCGAGTGTAAAATGTAAATAAACTGTAATTTAGAATATTTATGATTTATAAAGATATTGTTTCCTCATTATCTTTTATCGGCTTGTAAATTTTTTAAAGAACGGAATCAAGCGAAGAATTTTTAAATACATTTCTGTATTGCTTCCTTGCAATTTAGCTTGTATTTGTCGTGTAGGGATTTTGCTGGTATTGATTTGTTTCATCCGATTAGGACTGAAGGATTTAGGTTTGAATTTTGAGATTTCTAGACTAATCTGGGTTGTGACAAATTAAGAAAATTGAAACCTGCAAAGATTGTAAACCGAAGGAAATTGACATTACCTTCGGTTGTAATAAGGTCACTGAAATTGAGATTACCTTATTACGGCCGTAGAAAATTATAAAATGAAGGAAATTTTAGGGTTTATGTATAAGAATTGAAAACAGGGTTTCAAGGTTTATGTATAAGAATTGATTTCTGTTTAAGGTTTATGATGTTTTACTAATTTTCTTAATCCCTAGGATTTCTATTTAGGTTTTATGTATAAAAATAATTGATTTCTGTTTTTGAATTTGTACAGATTAAATGGATAAAATTAAGAGACTAGCATGTGGTAAGAAAAAATCAAAGACTCCGGAGTCGGGAGATAGTTCCACAGCTTCTAATCGTGCGGATCCTGTCGGTAAATATTTTGATCAGAGTAGCGCTCGCATACGTGGGATAGTAGAGAATAATGGCTGAAGTTTAAGGATGGGAACTTGTATCCGGCAGATGGCACACATACTATTGCAATGCGTTTATCGTATCAGACTCCCAGATCGCGGACGAACCCCACTACTGTCGAGATGACTCATCCTCGTATGCCTCCAATACACTGCATTCCCTCCCCTCCTACTACATATGGGAGCGGTTGATCTACACCGAGCACCTCATCCGAGGTGCCTTTTAGTCAGCCGTCGACTCTATTTATGTCCCCTATGGTACCATCGATTCCAGGGGTCGATGAGAAAGGAGTCCGCCGGCCAATATAGCTTGGTTAACCCGACGGAGGCGTATGTGTTCCAGGCGTGGCCTGAGAAAATGATTTGGCGGATATCTAAGATGAAGTTGTACGCGTCGCTTGCGGAGCTTGAGAATGAGGAGGGTCGTACCGAAGACTAACCGAAAAAGAAGAAGAAGACTTGTGGCCCATCGAAGGGTCTAGCACTTGACACATATGTTTCAAAAAATGGCCGTCACAAGATAGCAGTAGATGAAAGGTATCGACTGTAATATCCGCAATTTCGATTTCTGGTAAATTTCTCTTTTGGCGGAAGTCCAGCTTAATGACTCTGTTGTGACCGTTTCGTCGTTCCGAGAATTATTAATTCTACACTTTTTGTCATCCGAGTTCGTTTCGGTATCGTTTTGTTGAGTTCCGTGTTCTTAAACGACTTTTCCGCACTTGAGTTCGATTCTTGCGATTCTCGTCCGAAACTGTTGTTTCGAGTTTCTTGCAAGTTCATTTAATGTTCTTATTCATGTTGCAAGCTCTGGTTTAGTGTTTCGATCGTATATTGTGTATTTCGGACGTTTTGGGCCATTTTCGTAATTTCCTAAAGTTTGGGGTAATTACTCCCGTTAATGGATTTCGAGCCCTCGGGTGGTCGGAATTGTGTGTTCCCTTAGTGCATAGATTCGTCTTTGCGAGTACTTCGTAACCGTATTTTCGGTTTACTAGGTCTGGGTTTCGCGATTTTTCGGACCGTCAGATCGACCGAGTCCCGGCTGGCAAGACCTGGCCGAGTAACGACCGCAATGGGCCGGCAGTTACGGCCGTAAGGCACGTTACGTACGTAAGCCCTGGCCGGTAACGTACGTAACGCTGCCGGCAGAATTGGGCAGTGAGTTCGGCCATGGCCGGTTACGGCCGTAAGCCATGGCCGATTACGTACGTAATTGACCGGCAGGTCTCGGCCTATTTAAGGACTGGACCGAGTCACTTGGCCATTTCACCTATTTTCTTCGTTCCTTTCGCGATTTTTCATTAGAGATGGATGGATTTGGATGGAAACATCATAGAGCAACATGTTTTGGAAGTTTGATTCATGGATAACATCATCTTCCGCCCGGATCGAAGGTAAGAACACCTAAATTCTTGGTTTTGGGAAATTTTGAAGTTTCTTGATGTTTTGGCCGATTTGATTTGTTTTAGTTCAGATTATTGATAGAACTTTGTTGTAATCTCATAATCATTCATTACCCTTGAGGTTTTGTGGAACAAATTCGAGTATTTCTCCGTTAATCGATTAAATTGGACTATGCCCTCAAAGTGTCCGATAAAATGCTTCAATGGGTAGAACTTGGGAAGTTCTATACGTTTTCGTAGAAATGTGATTGAATTGATATCGTTGTGACTTAGGAACGAAATTCTTGTGAAGAACTCGAGTCGTAACCTTTCCGTTCGTTGCCTTCTTTGGGGTCCGAGCTTCCTGGTCGAACCGTGTTCTTCGGAGTATTCGATAGCGGATTTTAAGGCAAGTATTTTACTATACAAATTGTGTCTTGTGAATAGGGACGTCGTGTTATGGTTATGATGAATTGATGTATCTTAGCGAATATGCTTCGTATGAATTGATTATTATGAACGATTGATAGTAACGATAATACCTTCACTTAGTTAACATTGTGGAATTGTGATGAATGTGCAAATCATCTAAGTTTGTGCCGGGCGTGGTTGGTCATTGTTGAGTTGTTGTGATGAGTATGATATTTGTGTTGTATTGGTTTACATACTTGATTATACATTTCGGTGTAATGTGGAATGGCTTGACATTTGATGATTATGAGTTGTGTCGTGTCAATGTGTGTGTGTGATCCAGGTAGGTTCTGACGAGGCCTCTGGAGTTCGGTACACGATGTGTACGAACAAGGCGTGTGATCCAGGTAGGGTCTGACGAGGCCTCTGGAGTTCGGTACATGATGTGTACGAACGATGTTTGTGGCCGGGTAGGGTCTGTCGAGGCCTCTGGAGTTCGGTACATGATGTGTACGAACAGTGCGTGTGGTCCGGGTAAGGTCTGTCGAGGCCTCCGGAGTTCGGTACATGATGTGTACGAACAATGCGTGTGGTCCGGGTAAGGTCCGTCGAGGCCTCCGGAGTTCGGTAAATGATGTGTACGAACAATGATCGTATAACAGTGATTGTTTGGATAACATTTTAAATATGGGTGTCGGACTCATAATGATATCTTATCTAGTGTGTTTTAAAATGAGAATCAGGATGAGGCCCTAACGACTACGAAAAGGTTTTGTAAATTGGGACTCGAGGTCCAAAAGAATTTCTACTTTAAAAATCCCCGAGATGATGAGTTCCTTTTCAAATATCTCTTGCTTGAGTTCGAAATTCTAAAACTTCTCGGGAACATTTGATAATTGATTTCTGTATTAAATTCGTAGTTGCTATTTACTCGTTGCATTTTGTATCGTATTATACTTGCACTAGTAAAACAGTGAAGTTTTACTAACCCCCGAGTAATCGGGGGGTGGATGTCTGTTTTGCGTCCAGGTACATGCAGGTTCGGGGGAGAAGTCACAGGATTGGCACAAGTGGATGACGAGCTACGATACTAATCAAGAGTTGAGAGTTGTTTTGATTCTTGTAGTGTTGTCAGAGTTGATTTCAGTCTTCCGCTGTATTGTGTTTCGACCCCTGTGTGGGTAATGTTGTTTTAGTCAGTTCTGTTGATGGAGTTGCGTGACCTCATCGGTCTGTTTATTCATGTGTAAGTGACCTTAACGGTCTGTATTATTATATTGTTTGACCCTGGCCGGGCAAGCATTTGGTTGTTTATGGATGTTTAGCCTGGTAGATCCTTGTGGAAAGGGTATACGGCGTGTAATATTCCCATACGATTTTTAGGGTGTTACATTTATGGTATCAGAGCTTATGTTGCGGAAACCTAGGCTGTCGGGTTAAGTCGAGTCGTGATTTGTCGAGTATTATGTGATTTTGTCATTCGAGATGTCGGGTGACAGGTTGAGTTGTGCGTAGTCACAACGTGTCGGATATGTTGTTGGATGAGATTAGTATCGTGGGCGACCGTCATCTCCGTGCGGCCTGTGGACGTAAGACTCCTCTTTTATGCGAGGTACCCGTGTATCATGATTTTATCTTAGTGACTTAATTGCGGTGCATAATTTTATTTGCACGGTGTGGTGAATATAGTTGTATTTAATACTTGTGACACATAGTATATGTATATAACTAGGCCTATTGTTGTTTTACCTTTGAACCACTGTGAGGGGTGGTATGGTGTGAAAATTGAGAACCTTGATGGGTTTCGAATAAGGTATCGATGATTGAGTTCGTGAGAAACTCCGAGGAATGGTTTTGTTGTATGTTTAAACTTGATGATGTGAGATGTATTCAATTGGATTGGCGATCCTGTTTGCCGTTTAGGCATGTAATTTTTAGTTTGATTATTTTTAGATTGTTATGTTTATGCCGCTACAGGTAGGTTTTGGAATGTTTTCCTGGCGGACTTTACGAGTTTGAACATTTTTGTGGAAATAGTTTGCTATTGTTTAAATATTCTGATGGTGCGGTTAAAACCACGGTTTATATGGATTTTAAAATCGGTTAAATTTTGACAAATTGGTCGTGTATTTTCAAATCACACCATCATACGGTGTCTGGAAAATATGTTTTGAAGTACTTCGGACATTGTAAAATATTACCGTCATTTTTTGTTATGAACGAAAGGATTTTGGAAAAAAATAATTTTTTTTATTTTGCAAAACGATTTTTGGTTTTCGGAATTTTAAACTTCATATGTTCACGTGTTGGGGCTAAGTGGTTGCGATAAGTTTGTGGTGTTGTTGTGCTCGCCGGAGTATGTTTCAGTGTTTTCTAAATGTTGGGATACGTTGTTAGGTATCATTCCCTAACCCTCGGAGCCCTGTTGGGGGCTGCTGTGACAATTCTGCAGTCCTGCAGCTAGTTGTTACGACCGTAAGATGTTTTCCATTACAGACGTAAGATCAGAGTTGTTACGGCCATAAACCGCATGTTGTTACGGCCGTAAACTTTTGACTGACTCAGTAGTAATTTGTTGTTACAGTTGTATTTGTGCCCCTTTTACTGATTATTTAATCCCTGTTAATATATTCGTGATGGATGGCGTGGTAACATGTTGTTACCCTGTATAACACTAGTAAAGATAATGATATATTGATAAGGTCATTTTGACGATATTGTCTAGCGAAAAGATTGAAGCCTCAACGTGTTGTTTTGCAAATAGCTTCAATCAAAACAGTTTTGATAATGAGATACATGGTTTTGATTAAACGACCGAGGTATTAAAAGTGTTTTCAAATATTTCATTTCACCAAATTTTTCAAACTTGAGAATTTTAAAATTTTATCATTTGAATAATACCCCGGAAATATTTTATTTTTGTTGCTAGTGTTTGGTCCCTACGATACGTGTGTGGTTTTGACCGTGTTTGATTTGGTAAAATCCAAACATCTCTGTTGATGTGACTGTGTGAATTATTTTTGAATGAAGTTCTAAAATTACAGTGTTAGTTCGTGCACTTGTGTGATGACTTGGAGTTGATGTTTTATCGTGCTGCTATTTATCGTCCTTTGTTGACGTTGTGATGTTTGTTTGGTTGCATTATTCTGATTGGTCGTCCATTCAGTATGCCGAGAGGTCGAGGCCGAGGACGTGGTCGTAGTCGTGGTCGTGATCAGGAGCGTGAGAGGGTTACTCGCTCGTTGTCGAATGCCAATCAGCTCAGTACGGGTGGTCATGATGACCCATCAGGTGATCAGCAGCAATCATCCAGAGGTAATATTGACATTGGCGCCGCCACGATCCTTCGTCAGGTGGCTGACCAGTTGGCATATATGAATTAGACCGTATACCGAGACGGGATTCCGGATGAGGATAACTGAGCTAGTAAGTGGTTACAAGTTGTGATGAGAATGTACCTGCACCGTTTCGTAGGTTCTTCGGACTCGTTAGGCTGGGAGAACTGGATCTTCCAGTTGGACAGAACATTTGATGCTATAGCTTGCCCCGATGAGAGAAGAGTATCCATCGCCCAATACCTGCTTGACAGGGAAGCTGCACACTGGTGGGAGGCCGTAGCGCCTAGTGATCGTACAGCTACTTGGGTCGAATTCAAGATTTCCATGGAGGCCAAGTATTGTCCGCCGCCTGTTAAAGAGCGCAGGATTGTCGAGTTTTTCTCGGCTATGCCCCGAGACGTGTCGGTGTCTCAAGCAATAGTCGATTACAATCGACAACTGTGTTATGTTCGGGATCAGGTGAAAAGTGAGGTAGATAAGGTTTGTTATTTCGATATGCGTATGAAACCTCAGATTCGGCAGTGTATGGCTCCTTTTATGTGTACAACCTTGAAGGACTATCAGGATCGAGCCTTGGCTTTTGAGATGGCTATAATGTCTACCGAGTCCGTATCGGTAGCGAAGAAGCAGAAGATCTCCGATGACGCATCGGGAAGTAAGGGAATTGGGATTCCCACACCTCAACCCTCGTATCAGCCGAGTATGGGACCTTCTCGGTCAGCTAGAGAATCCAAAAGACCCAAGCCGGTGTCTTTGAGTTCTGGTAATGCTCCTAGATGTTTCAACTGTAACGTTCTAGGCCATGAACGCGCGCATTGTAAGAAACCGCCTGTGACTTGTTATAATTGTGGACACGAGGGGCATCGAGTTCAGTACTGCGAGATTGTTGCCGAGAGGATAAGGGACCGGAGTTCCATTCCTACTTCCGGAGGGCCCAGTGATGTCCAGTGATAGTGTTTTTGGTACTCGTTGCGCGGATTGTTTCTCGTGTAGAGATGTATTTTGTGACGTTTTTACGTTTGGAACTTGTTAAATGATATTTTGTTCTGAATAAGTTCCCATATAGTTGTTGAACCTACGGAGGCATGACAGTGGACTGCGGGGTCATGAACATGGTATTTTATTATGTGTCGTTATATTTTGTTTCGCATCACTGTGATAACCTTAGTTTAAGTTTCGGGACGAAACTTATTTTTAGTATGATAGAATGTAATATCCAGTATTCTCGTTTTCTGTTATCTTGAATTGTTTGTGTTTTGACGTAGGGCATTTTCTTGTTGATGAGTATCGGAGTGATTTCTATCGTGATATTCTATTTGTTTCTTTCGCATAGCCATTTTAGTCGGGTGCGGCTTGTTGTCGCGTGTGTTTCTTTGATTAAATGTGTGCATGTGATGTGACATTAATTGCTCGTTATTGTTTTGAATCTTAGTCGGTGGTGTTGTGTTGGTCGTCGTGGGGCGTGTTTTCACGCCGTATATTCCTTTGCGTTGCTGGTAATGTTTCGACGATGGGCGAAAGTTACGCGCTTCTTGTGTATCTCGTTGAGTTCTCCTGTCGGGATATTGCTTCTCCCTACTTGTTTTAAGTTTCGGGACGAAACTTCTTTTAAGGAGGGTAGTATGTAATATCCGCAATTTCAAATCCATCTGGTAGACTTCAAAATCCTTGTATGTTGCATATGCAAGGAATAATCTTATAGCTTCAAGTCTTGATACAGGTGCATAAGTTTCATCAAAATCTATTCCTTCACACGGAGCATATCCTTTTGCAACTAGTCTTGCTTTATTCCTAATAACAGCTCCATCTTCATCACATTTGTTTATATACACCCATTTGGTGCCTATGACTTTCTTGTGATCTGGTCTGTCTGTTAGTTCCCAGACATTCTTTCTTTCCATCTGGTTGAGCTCTTCTTGCATTGCAATTATCCATGAATAATCCTCCAGTGCTTGATCTGTTGTCTTGGGTTACATTTGAGACATGAAACATGAGAACATTGACATCCCTTCCGGTTCTGTGGATTGTCTGGTTCTGACTCCATCAGTTAGGTTTCTAATGATTTGTTGAATGGTATGATCTCTGAGCCATTTAGGGATTTCTTCTTCACGGTTTGTTCCCCCTGTTGAGTTACTTTGGTGAACTTCTTCTCTCTCTGTATCAACTTGGTTCTGGCCTGCTTGATCAACAACAGGATCAACTACGGTTTTGTCATCTGCAGGTGGGGTTCTTGTCTGCTTTGCAGGTGCATCTTAGTAAGATGCAGTTAGATCAGTTAGGTTTTGGGATCCTATCTGATCTGCAGTTCAGTCTGCAGGCTGATCTGCAGTTGGGTCCATCATTCCCGTGTCATGAATAATAACTTCTTCTAGGGTGGCGGTTTTGATCTTTTTCTTAATTGATTCCACCTGTTTCCTGTACTCAACAGTCGACTCATCAAAAACAACATGAGGTGTTTCTTCCACAACTAATGTTCTTTTATTAAAAACTCTGTATGCCTTGCTTATTTATGAGTATCCCATAAATAAACCATCATCAGTTTTAGCATCAAAGGCATTCAGTTGGGTTTTACCATTGTTGTGGATGAAACACTTACAACCAAATATATGAAAGTATGCAACAGGTGGTGTTCTGTCATTCCAAACCTCATAGGGAGTTTTGCCATGTCTCCCTACTATCATACTCCTGTTTTGAGTATGGCATGCTGTGTTGATGACTTCACCCGTAACCTCTTTGGCGTGTCACCAAGCAATCATGGACCTGGCAGCTTCCTTCAAGGTTCTGTTCCTTCTTTCAGCAACACCATTTTGCTGTGGTGTTCTTGCGGCAGATACTTCATGCTGGATTCCTTCTGATCAGTGTACTCAGTGATTGCCTTTTTGAGAAATTCTCCTCCTCTATCTGATCTGATCTTGATGCACTACTACAAAACAGGCTTTTAACAGCGGTTAAAATGGCCAATTATCGGCGGTTCCGGAACCGCTGTTATATGTACCGCTCTTACTTTTAACAGCGGTTTTGCAAACCGCTGTTGAATTTATCAAATAACGGCGGTTCATAATAACCGCTGTTAAATGCGCTACGGCGGTTTCTTGTAACCGCTGTTAAATATGCCATTTAACAGCGATTATAGGTAACCGCTTTTAAATCTGATACTTAACAGCGGTTATAGAATCGCCATTAATTTTACAAATAACAGCGGTTTCGGAGGAACTGCTGTTGAAGTTTTAAAAATTGTCCAGATTTTCCCCAAATTTTTGCATTATTTTGCACAATCCAGTACCTGACTTGGATCAAACTAATCAATAAACCAGCAATTCATCGAATTCAAACACACCGAAAAGAACTAACCAACACCAAATTCATTGAACCACCAATTCATTGAAAAAGATAATACAAAAAACACCAATTCATCCAAATAATTCATAAAAATATCAAATGTACAATTCATACAAATAATTCACACAAAAACACCAAAATCATGTCGCGAGACGATTTCAAACCTCCAAGAAATAAAGTCCCCAATAAACTCGAATTTTATTAAAAACATTTTGAGACAGTGCTCCAACATCATCAAACATCTGCACATATAAACGTATAATAAACAAACTTTAAATGTAAAAGAGTAAACAGTTTTATCACCACTTCAAGTTAAAAATATACTACCTCCATCCAACCATTCAAAATACGCGCTCGGGCGATAGTCGACATCCAGTGCAAAACATAATAACCACACTCCCAACCTCCATTTTGTTTATTACACTAAAACAAAATAAGACACAATTATATGAGTAGCTTTCAGTAAATAAAATCAACACACAACATACACAGTTAAAAAACACACACACTGACACAAACACATAAAGCACACAAGCACACAAACACGTAATGCACAAAAAAACACACACACACACAGACACACACACTTCACACACACTACACACAAACATACACAAACACACACATACACACAGTACCCACACACACACCTTGCACACAAACACACATACACACACACACACACACACACACACACAGAGCACACACACACACACAGTACACATCACACAAACACACACACAGCACACAATAACTCACACACCACACAAAAGCTCACACAGCACACACACACACACACACTGCACAAACAGAAAAAAATACACACACACACACACACTGCACACAGCATAAACACACAATACACACACAAACAGAAAAAAAAACACAAACATAAACACACACAACACACACAGTACACACACACACACACACTGCACACAAACACACACATACACACAGTACACAAACACATTGCAGACAAACAAACATACACACACACACACACACACAGTACACACACACACACACACACACTACACACAGCATAAACACACAATACACACACAAACAGAAAAAAAAACACAAACACACAATACACACACAAACATAAACACACACAATAGACACAGTACACACAGCACACACACACACACTGCACACAAACACACACATACACACAGTACACACACATTGCACACAAACAAACATACACACACACACACACAGTACACAGCACACACAAACACAAACAAACACACACACACACACACACATCACACACACACACACACACACACACACACACACACACACACACACACACACTGCACACACAACACACACACACACACTGCGCACACACACACTGCACACACACTGCGCGCACACACAACAGAAAAAAAACACAAACACACAATACACACACAGTACACACAGCGCGCGCACACACACACACACACACACACACACACTGCACGCAAACATACACAAACACACACATACACACAGTACACACACACACATTGCACACAAACAAACATACACACACACACACATACACACACACAGTACACAGCACACAAACACAAACACACACACAAACACACACACACACACACATACACACATACACACAGTACACACACACACACACACCAGACACACACATACACACACACACACACATGGTACACACAGCACATAAACACACACACACACACACACAGCACACACACTGCCACTGCACACACACACTGCACAGAAAAAAACCAACACAAACAAACGGACATTTCATACACGATATGTTGGGAGAAGATCCTTAAGACGAAAGTTAACATCTATCACAAAGGGAGAAGATCCTTACGATGTTAACCACGTCTATACCAAAATAATTCGTGTTTTCAAAAACAATGTTGTCGTACACACTCAAATATTTACACACACACAGCACACACACACAAACATACACACACACACACACACACACACTGCACGCACACACACAGCACACACACACTGCCCACACACAAAACACAAACACACACAAACACAAACACACATAAACACAAAGACACACACACACTCACAGCACACACTGCACACAAACACACACACACAAACACAAACACAAACACACACACACAGCACACACACTGCCACTGCACACACACACACTGCATAGAAAAAAAACCAACACAAACAAACGGACACTTCATACACGATATGTTGGGAGAAGATCCTTAGGACGAAAGTTAACATCTATCCCAAAGGGAGAAGATCCTTACGACGTTAACCACGTCTATCCCAAAATAATTCGTGTTTCCAAAAACAATATTGTCATACACACTCAAATATTCATATACACAAACACACATATTTACACTCATGTAATTAAATGTATTACCTTGGGATATATCCAACTAACCGCCTGCTTTGATTTACATGTATGCATACCATCCATGGTCTTGAATGCGGTCACGGCACTGCTTAAAAGTAACAATAATATATTGAGTCGTTGATATAAAACTTTAAAGCAAATATGTTATAAATAAAATCTTACTTTTAGAGTATGGCCTTAATGTGAGAGTCAGGCCTACTATGTCGTGAGCAAAACCATATAATAGTTCCACTTGCTGGCACAATGACCAGAAGTTGCCATTGATGCCTACATAGATAAATGCATTTGAAAGAAAGAACATATTACTACACTATGTTGTAAAAAAAAAAGGAAATAATTTTGTTAAAAAGAAAATATTTTGAAATTTACAATCTTTTATCTTACTTATGATGGTAAGCTCCCATGTATATTTGCTTCTTCGACTCAAGCATACGCGTCGATATATATCTAGAGATCTCCTCTCCCCTCTGTCCCATATTTTGTATGGATTGAGGATTAAAATATCCATACAAAACCTCGTCCATCGTGCCCACATTCATATTAGACAAATACCTAATTTGTTAAGCAAAATATTAATATAAAAAAAACACTCCACACACTGCACACAAACACACACACACACACACACACTGCCACACATTAAAAACACACACACACACACTGCACACACACTGGCACACAATAAAAACACACACACACACACACACTGCACACACTGCACGCAGTAAAAAACACACTGCCACACAGTCAAACACACACACACACACACACACACACACACACACTGCACACATACACACACACTGCACACACACACACACACTGTACACACACACATACTACGAATGTAGAAAAATTCCACAAAGGAAATTACTCACATAGTCCAAAGCTGTAAAACTGATAAACTAAGCCACTCGTTTCCTTGAACGATCTCTAAAATATCAGTGTGAGCGATGTACAATGGAACATCATCACCACCACAGCCAAAGATAGCTATATCCCACGGCACTGATAACGGATTATTGTACAGACTCGACGCATCACTAAGTAAGTCTTTCATGATGTCATCTTTGGTCCTCGACCCGTCATTGTGACGAGCCTGCTTCTTTAGTCGCTGAATATCCTATTTCATATAGTATAGTGCAAAATACAAGTACATTTGAAATAATTTATTTTGTTTGAGTTACTAAAAAGAAAAAGAAAATATTTACCTTTGAAAAATCGGAGAAAATAAAATCTCGTTGCCATGCAATAAATCCACCTAAAGCTTCTCCCACGACTCTCACCTCATTAGTCGCCACAGGGACTTCAGCACTGGCATCTACGGCCTCTTCAACCACTACCTTAACCAAATGATCTGGTAAAGGAGCACAATAATTAGGGTCGAATCAGCCTGAATAACCCTACCGATAGCAACTAGACGGGGAGGATGCTCGTCCACATAAAATCCAACTCGATGAGTGTCTACAGTCACAGGCCTCTCTCCGGAAGGGCCAGAAATAGCATCAGCACAACTCCCCTTCGTGCTAACACGAGTAACCTCATCCGGTGTATGAATATCAACAGGCCGCTGGGAACTAGCACCCATTGTCTGGCTGAACTCTTTCATCAAAGTCTGTGTGACAACAAGGGTGATCTCTTTCCTTAGCTGCTCCAACACATCTTTACTTACGGAAGACGTCGGTCCACATGATCGTCCAAAGTAATCGCGAATACCCACATCAAAACCAATGCCACGAACACGACCAGGGTGCTCGGGTCTCCCAATGGCAGCCGCCAATATATCCTGTCGTCCCTCAGGAATGAAGGTACCTTGTGTATACTACTTCTCCAAATCATCCTACAAAAATTTAATTTGGCACCATATTACAAAATTTGAAATATGCAAACAACTGATACAAGTTGATGAAGGAGAAAAAACAATACAAGAATGTAGATAAAAATAATTGGGTAGAAAAGTGGTTATTTACATTTAATAAAGCAAATAATTTACCTCAAATTTTTAATGTTTGCTAACACTTAGCAACAAAAAAGTGGAGCTTTTTATTTTTCTTACAAGAAAAAATAATTCTTAAAAAAGAACTTACAATCCTCTCGACAATCTCTCGTGCAGCATCGGATGACGTACCCTCCCGTCTTTTTGTATGACCAAGATTCCACCTTTGATGACGCGTAGGTGGAGACGGAGGATCAATAACAATATCTTCTTCAGATTTAGATACTTCTCGACGCTCCTTCATCTTCCTCTCCATCTCCCGTATATCCACCAAGTCGTACCCTCCTCGAGCCATATAATGCGGAATGTTCATTTTTGCTAATTCTTGTTTCTTACTTCTTTGTTCCTGATACAAGTATCAAATAATCCATAAATAATTTTATAAATATTTTCAAATTCAAAACATTTTTTTTCATATTTTATGTTCTTAATTAGAAATTGTTTTATTTGATTCTTGTAAAATTATTCAGATTATTGTACAATCCTTTTATGAATATTGTAATATATATATATATATATATATATATTATAAATATTTTCAAATTTAAAACATTTTTTATTTCAGATTTTATGTTATTAATTAGAAATTATTTTATTTGATTATGCGTTCATTATTTTCAACATTGAACTTTAGAAAAAAAGAACTTAAAACATTTTTTTATTTCAGATTTTATGTTATTAATTAGAAATTATTTATTTGATTATGCGTTCATTATTTTCAGCATTGAACTTTAAAAAAAAACTTAAAATATTTTTTTATTTCAGATTTTATGTTATTAATTAGAAATTATTTTATTTGATTGTGTGTTCATTATTTTCTGCATTGAACTTAAAAAAAAAACTTAAAACATTTTTTTCGGTTTTACCTCCCAAGCGGAGTCCTCACGAATCTTTTTGAAATCTCTCCAGTCCTCCTCGGAGATACCATACTTGTCACAAGGAGATTTTTCTTTGCTTGGACCATATATGTACTCACCGGTCAAATCAGACTTAAATTGCCTCCATTTTACGCCAATTAACTGTAAACACGTCTTTTGAAAATGACCAAGATTGCTAATCTGGCTAACATCAAAATTGGCCTACATATTGACAATTAAAACTAGAGTTAGCCACACACACAAACACACACACACACACACACAGCATAAAAACACACACAGCATAAAAAAAACACACACACACAGTACACAAACACACACACACACACAGCACAAAAACACACACTGCCACACACACAAAAAAACACACACAACATACAAGCAAACACACACACACACAGCACAAAAACACACACACACACACACACACTGCCACACACAGCACAAAAACACACACACTGCCACACACAGCACAAAAACACACACACACTACCACACAAACACACACACACAGCATAAAAACACACACACACACACACACACAGCACACACACACAACATAAAAACACACAAACACACACACACACACACAACACAAAAACACACACACACACACTGCCACACACACGAAAAAACACACAACATACAAACAAACACACACACTGCCACACACACAAAAACACACACAGCACAAAAATACACACACACTGCCACACACACAAAAAAAAACACACACAGCATACAAACAAACAAACACACACACAACATAAACACACACACACACACACACACACACAGCATAAACACACACACACACACACACACACACACACACACACAGTACACAAATACACACACACACAGCACAAAAACACACACACACACACTGCCACACACACAAAAAAACACAGCATACAAACAAACACACACACACACTGCCACACACACAAAAACACACACACACACACACAGCACATAAACACACACACACACACTGCCACACACACAAAAAAACACAAACACAACATACAAACAAACACATACACACTGTCACACACACAACATAAAAAAAACACACACACACAACATAAAAACACACACACACAGTACACAAACACACACACACACACACACACTGCCACACACACAAAAAAACACACACAGCATACAACAAACACACACACACACTGCCACACACACACAAACACACACACACACACACACATCACACAAACACACACACACACACACACACACTGCCACACACACACATCACACAAACACACACACACACACACACACACACACACACACACACACACACAGAGAGTACAAAAAAACACACACAACATACAACAAACACACACTGCCACACATACACAAACACACACACACACACACACATCACACAAACACACACACTGCCACATACACACACATCACACAAACACACACACACACACACAGCACAAAAAAACACACACATGTACCAATATATCCTGCCACAACATTTCTTTATCCGGCTTGTCAGGTACTTGCTTCCTGCTCTTGTACAGTATCGAGACATGATCTTTGGCAAGTTTTCCCAAGTACGTACTTAACTTCAATTTGTGTTCGTATTTGATCTTTCCCCGTATTGGATCAATGTGAAGAGGTAATTTTTTTCCGTCAACACGGCGTTTCGACATATTTCTACATCGCGTGGGATTTCTCGATGTAGAAGTACTACGTGTATGAGCATCGGGAGACCGGGAGGAATGAGGAGAACGAGCGGGAGGAGTGTGAGGGGAACGAGAAGGAGACGCCATGTGCTTGCATCAACAAATAAATTTAATCACCAACCACAATATACACTGCACACATAAAACACACACACAAAAAACACACAGAATGCACACACACACACACACACACACACACACACTGCACTCTGCACTCTCACACACATACTGCACACACAAAGACTGCACACACTCACACACACTGCACACACACACTACACACACTGCACTCTCACACACACAACACTATCTCTCACACACACACACTGCACTCTGCACTCTCTCTCTCTCTCTCTCTCTCTCTCTCTCTCACACACACACTGCACTCTGCACTCTCACACACACTGCACACAATCACGCATACTGCACACACACACACACATTTTTTTTTAATAGCAAATAATGAAATAATCTTAAATACTAAAATATAAAAACTTGATTCTTCATAACAAAACGTTCAACATTAATACTAAAATTCAACAAAACCAACTTTATCATTAACAATGTCACAAAATTGAACATTAATACTACAATTAAACATAATTGATTGTGCCTTCATCATCAACTATATAACTTGACTCTACATAACAACGTTTTCCCATATGCCTTCATCATGATCACCTCGAATGGCATGTATGTCGTCTTCTACATTTTCTTCAACGATAGTCGGCATCCGTGTTGATAAAGGAATAAACTCACAAATGTCAAAACATGACTCTTCAGTTTCATTAATATCCACACTTCTACCCGGAATGACCACTGACAATATTTCATTGCATGGATCCTTGACATAAAACACCTGTTTAGCTTGATATGCCATGATAAAAGGCTCGTCAGTGTAAGCTATCTTATGAACATCTACTAATGTAAAGCCCAGTTCATCGATTACCACACCCGTGTTATTATCAACCCACTTACACTTAAAAATAGGCACTCTAAAATAAACATAATCAAGTTCCCATATATCTTCAATAACTCCATAGTAACTTGTCGATGCCATAACTGGATTTTTATCTTTCGAGCTTGAAAAGTGCATGGACTCGGCTTGAAGAGTAACTCTGCTATTTTGAACCGAACTTTTGTCATCTTGTGACTTTGTATAGAATAACTACTTATTGATATCATATCCATTCCAAGTTACGACATCGGACTTCGGCCCGTAAGCTAGCCATTTTAACATTTCAGATGCGATATCACTTTCGGACATTTGTACCTTAAACCACCTCAAAAAAGTCTTATTATGTTCAATCAACAACCATTTCTCGCTCATTCGTGGATTCTTTGTCTTCAAAAGATTCTTTTGAGCAGACAAGTACGGAAGAACCTCATCAGTGTTATTCAAAATGTACAAATGTGCTTGAAGCACCTCATCGCGATTCTTGGTTAATATTTTAACACCCCGTGTACCCTTTTCATTAAGTTTCCCATCATATCGAGACTTCAGAAGCCCTACATATGGTGTTTGTGACACGTAATCTGTGCAAAACTCGATTGCTTCTTCTGCAATATACCTCTCAACAATAGATGCTTCTGGACGAAATGGGTTTTTAGTATACCCTTTAAAAATCTTCATGTATCGCTTAATCGGAAACATCCATCGCAAATAAACGGGGCCACACTCTTCAATCTATCTAACTACATGGACAAGTAAGTGAACCATAATATCAAAAAAAGAAGGAGGAAAATACATCTCCAATTGGAACAAGATAACAACAGCCTCGTTTTTCCACTCATCCAAAACCAAAGGATCAATCACTTTGCTACATATAGAATTGAAGAAAAAACACAAGCGAGTTATGTCATTTCTCACTTTTTTAGGCAAGACGTCACGTATAGCCATAGCTAGAAGTTGTTGCATCAAGACATGACAGTCATGAGACTTTAAGCTGACCAATGTCAGATTTTGCATCGATATAAGACTCTTAATATTCGACGAATAACCTTGTGGCACTTTAATTCCTTGTAAACAATTACAAAAGCTGATTTTCTCTCTTCTGGATAAAGTATAACATGCCGGGGGAAGATAAGTTCATTTACCGAATACTTGCGGATGCAACTGAGGACGTATACCCATTTCCTCTAAGTCTTGGCAAGCCTGGACACCATCCTTTCTTTTGTGTTTAACATTGAGAAGTGTGCCGATCACACTATCGCAAACATTTTTTTTGACATGCATAACATATATGCAATGTCTAACATCTAGATGTCTCCAGTAAGGAAATATTGACCACTACTTCCAAATGTTTGTCGTAGCAGCCTTCTTTTTAGTTTTTCCAAATATAGTATTTATGTTCTTCACACGATCGTACACTTGCTCACCTGTTAAGGGCATCGGTGCAAGTCCATTTTCTGGGAATCCATTAAAAGCTTTTCACAATCTACGATACGGGTGATGGCGACTGAAAAACCTCCGATGTTGAGTGTAAACTGTTTTATTTCCATGTTTCAACTGCATGTAGCTTGTGTTTTCTTCACATATAGGACATGCATGATGTCCCTTCACACTATATCCACTCAAGTTTCCATATGTAGGAAAGTCATTAATCGTACAAAATAACATTACACGCAACTTGAAACTTTGCTGGCGATAACCATTAAACACGTAAATCCCTTCATCCCACATCATTCTCAAGTCATCAATCAACGGACTTAGATAAACATCTATGTCATTTCCTGGTTGTTTTGGTCCTGAAATCACCATTGACAACATAACGTACTTCCATTTCATACATAACCAATGAGGTAGATTATATATCACAAGTAAAACAGGCCAAAAGCTATGCTTGGTGCTTAAGTTACCGAAAGGGTTCATTCCATCTGTGGAAAGTCCAAGCCTAAGGTTTCTTACGTCACTCCTGAAATCTGGAAATAAATTATCTATTTTCTTCCATTGTGCAGCATCAGCTGGATGACGAATTAGCCCGTCGCATTTTCTCACATTTGCGTGCCATGTGAGATTCTTTGCATCATCTCTATTAGCAAACAATCGCTTGAACCTTGGAACAATCGGAAGATACCATAACACCTTCGCGGGAGGTCCTTGTTGTGTGTTCTCTCCATCATTCTTCACTTTGTATCGTGATACCCCACACCTAGGACACTTATGCAATTCTTCAAACTCTTTTCTGTACAGTATGCAATCATTGGGACAAGCATGTATTTTTTTATACTCCATACCCATCGGACACAAAACCTTCTTCGCCTCATAGGTACGCTTAGGCAATGTATTGCCTTTTGGTAGCATCTCGTTCATCAACTGGAGCAATTCGGTGAAACTTTTGTCACTCCACCCATTTATTGCCTTCAAATTAACCAGCTTCAACACGACAGATAGACGTGCGAAATTTTCACATCCCAGATACAATGGAGTCTCTGAATCACTTTTCAACGCATCATAAACATGAGCTCTTTGAAATGATTCTTGTCCGACATCACGAATCATTTCTTCAAATTGATCACCATCTATATCTACATGAGTGTTTCCAGTTGGAACATCTACTATTTCGCCATGCCATATCCACACCGTATAGTTGGTGTTTATCCCCTCACAAATAAGATGTTCACGAATTGTGTCAGCCTCATGTCGTCTCCCATTCATACACTTCACACAAGGGCAAAAGTATCGTTCATCGGGTTCCAAGCGATGTTGTCGAGCAAATTTATGAAATTGGTCAATTCCATTGTCATACTCCGCACTCGCACGACTTGTATTCATCCAACTTCGATCCATTTCTTCTTTTATGTTACACATACTATGTTCACCAATTTTCTATTGTTTTGTATAAGGGGAAGAATTTCATTTCTATATGATTACTAACTTTTTGAAAATTGTTTTGACAAAGAGAATGACAAAGGTATGGTTGTCCTATAACTGTTGTTTAAAATAGAAACATGAACGACGATTGTCAAAATAGAACTAACTGTACACTACGTCAACTTATGGCTTTGTCAAGATTGCTAACTCTATCTGCACGAACTGTTGGGAGAAGATCCTTAAGACGAAAGTTAACATCTGTCCCAAAGAAAGAAGATCCTTAAGATGTTAACGAAATCTATCCCAAAATAATTCGTGTTCCACAAAATAGTGTTGTCAAAAGCAAAACACATAATTAAACACACACACACTCAACTAAATCGATTAAATTATACGACAAACAAGAATAAAATAACATGTAAAACTACATTACACACACATACACATAGTGCACACGCAAATACATATTTTGTCCGGTATGTGCATTTGAATACCACGTTTGTGATTATTGTGGTTTTATTGAGGTTTTAACATTATTCTCCAAAACAATCCAGGTATAATTAAAAGTCCACACACAAACAATACACACAACACACACTGCCACACACAACACACACACACACACACTGCCACGAACACACACAACACAATACAGCCTCACACACAATACACATACACACACTGCACGCACACACACTGCCACACCTATACATGCACATACACACACAACACACACATATTAAACAGCACACAACAATCCTTAAAAGACTAGATAAAATTACCAAATAGGAACAAAGAAGAGAGTTCGGAATAATTACCAAATAATTCGCGGTCGATTGTGAAACGTCGGGGAGGTTGCGGAGGTTGCAATGTCTCCGGAGGTCGCGGGGGTCGCGAGGTCGCCGGAGGTCGCAGGTCGACTGTGAAAAGTCGGGGAGTTAGAAGCGTAGGAGGAAAGAAAGGAAAAAAGAAGAAAGGAAGAAAGAAAGAAAGAAAGAAAGAAACGGGGCAGTAATTAAATGGAATATTAACATCGGTTATTGATAACCGCTGTTAAAAGAGGAAAAAGAACGGCGGTTTTCAAGTAACCACCATAAATTTTCCAAAATTAACAGCGGTTATTAAGCAACCGCCGTTAATTTTCCGAATTTAACAGCGGTTTTAGGGAAACCGCCGTTAACTGTCTTAATTTAACAGCAGTTTTTGTATTAAGCGCTGTTAATTTTTCATAATATTTACGAACCGTGCCACCGCACAAATTTAACAGCGGCTTTAGCATAACCGCTGTTAATTGTCCGCTGTTAAATGGGTATTTCATAGTAGTGATGATTGAGAGGGATTTCTCATTCTGAATCTTCCTTAGCATCTCAGGTAACTTTGTTAGTGTTCACTCTTTTTATAGAGAAAAACAACCCATGTGAATCTTAAGTAGTCATCCACTACTACTAAGGCATGCTTCCTTCCACTCAATGTCCTTGGCTTGATGGGGGCCAAAGAGATCCATATGAAGTAGGTCTAGAACTCTGGTGGTGATAGTGGTAGGCTGAACTGGTTTGAATGATGCTCTGGTCTGCTTTCTTTTCTGGCATGCATCACAGAGAGCTTCCTTATTGAATACTCCTTCTAGAAGTTCTCTGACCAGCTTTTGAGAGCTTATCTTGTTGATGGATTTGAAGTTCAGGTGACATAATCTCTTGTGCCATAGCTTGATCTATTGTCTTAGGTTTCATCTGAGACATGAGTAGTCCACCAGAGCTTGATCTGTTGTCTTAGGTTCCATCTGAGACATGAAACAATAGAACATTGCCATTCATGTAGGTTCTGTGGATTGTCTGGTATTGGCTCCATCAGTTAGGCTTCCAATGATCTATTGAATGGGATGATATCTGAGCCATGTGGGGATATCTTCTTCAGGGTTTGTTCCCCCGATTGAGTTGCTTTGGTGAATTTCTTCTCTTTCTGCATCAGCTTGGTTTGGCCTTCTTGATTTGCAACTGGATCAGCTACAGTCTTGTCATCTGCAGGTGGGGATCCTGTCAGCTCTGCAGATGCATCTTTATCAGCTACAAATGGGTCTTCATCAGCTGCAGATGGATCAGGTAGGTTTTGGGATCCTATCTGATCTGCAGTTGGGTCTTCAGGCTGATCGGCAGGTGAGTTCATCATTCCTGTGTCATGAATGATGACTTCTTATAGGGTGGCGGATTTGAGCTTTTTCTCAATTCACTCCACCTGTTCCTGTACTCAACAGTAGAATCATCAAACACAACATTAGGTGTTTATCCCACAACTACTGTTCTTTTGTTAAAAACTCTCTATGTCTTGATTATTTGTGAGTATCCCATAAAGAGACCATCATCAGTTTTAGCATCAAAGGCATTCAGTTGGGTTTTATCATTGTTGTGGATGAAACACTTACAACCAAATATATGAAAGTATGCAACAGTTGGTGTTCTGCCATTCCAAACCTCATAAGGAGTTTTGCCATGTCTCCCTACTATCATACTTCTGTTTTGAGTGTGGCATCTTTGTTTGTGACTTCAGCCTAACCTCTTTGGCGGTCGGCTCAAAGCAATCATGGACTCGGCTTCCTTCAGGGTTCTGTTCCTTCTTTCAGCAACATTTTGCGGTGGTGTTTTTGCGGCAGATACTTCACGCTGGATTCCATTCTGATCATTGTACTCAGTGATTTCCTTGTTGAGAAATTCTCCTCCTCTATCTGATCTGATCTTGATGATTGAGTCGGTTTCTCATTCTGAATCTTCCTCAGCATCTTAGGTAACTTTGTTAGTGTTTCACTCTTTTTATAGAGAAAAACAACCCATGTGAATTTTGAGTAGTCATCTACTACTGCTAGGGCATGCTTCCTTACACTCAATGTCCTTGGCTTGATGGGTCGAAAGAGATCAATATGAAGTAGATCTAAAACTCTTATGGTGAGAGTGGTAGGCTGAACTGGTTTGAATCTAGTTTGCTTCCCTTTCTGACATGCATCATAGAGAACTTCCTTCTTGAATACTTCTTCTGGAAATCCTCTGAACAGCTTTTGAGAGCTAATCTTGTTGATGGCCTTGAAGTTCAGGTGACATAATCTTTTGTGCCACAACCATCCATTTTCAACAATTGTCTTAGATAGAAAATAGGTGTTTGGAGTGCCTGTATTCCAATCTATCACATAAACATCTCTTTTTCTGAATCCTTGTAGCTTTACTTTTCCAGATAGGATATCAATCACCATACATTTCCAAATGGTGAAGACTACTAGATTCTTCTCATCACAGAATTGGCTTAGGCTCAAAAGGTTGTATTTGAGCCCTTTGACATAATGAATTTTAGATATGGTTATATTTCCTCTGTGCAGCTCCCCAAATCCTTTTGTCTATCCTCTAGATCTATCTCCAAAGGTTACATCTGGGCCTCTTTCTTTGATATAATTTGAGAGCACCTTCTTATTCCCTGTCATGTGCCTTGAGCGTCCAAAACCTACAAATCATTCTTCTCCTTCCATTGTTGAGTTTGAGGAGATGTGGTAGTAGTCCTTCCACCTTTTCTGCAATCAAACAAGCAGATATTTAGGTACCCAGGTCCTCGGGGGTTAGTAGATTTCCTGGAGAATTGGTTTCTCCTTGGATAATAAAAATTATGTTGATTACCTTTATAAGGTGTGTGTTGTCTAGGCATATATCCCTGGTTAGGATTGTATAGTGGATATGCCTCATAAATCTGTGGTGTGGGCCATTTCTAAATCTTGGCTGAGACCATTTGTTAAATCTTTGGGGTCTCCACACATGTTCATTATGGAAATTTGGATAACCTTGAGGTTGCCATTTGCCTCTCCCATTTTGAAATCTGTTTTTAGAGAGTCTTTGGAAATATTTGGAATAATGTCTCGGCTGCTGTTTTTGCCTTGGCCATTGCCTAGTCTCTTGTTTAAGTGGCTGCCTTGTGAACCTTGGTTGTTTCCTAAACCTTTGACTTGGCTGCTGCCTATTTTGAAATACGGGTTTATATGTAGGCTCAGCAGTTTGAACAATTGTTTGTCCCTTGATGAAAGTAGTTTCTGAACTAGAGGGAGTGTTGGGGTCATATCCAAGGCCTGATCTGGAATAAAGTGGCCTTTTGTTCATACACAGTTCATCCAAGGTTATAGATGCCTTTAGAGATGTTATCTCTTTAGCTTGTGTACTATTTAACTGTTTCACCTTGCATAGCTCTGCTTTGACATGAGCGAGTGCAGCTTTATTTTCACTATTTAAAACAGTCAGCTTATGGATCTCATCTGCAATATTTTCAACTGAGTTTTTCAAAGAGTTTTCAGATCGTTTTTCAAGCTCAGCTATAGTGTTTTTAAATTTTGCTGACTCTTGACTGAGCTTGTCAAAATCATTTTTCAACTGTACTTTCTCATTATTCAGCTGTGCATTTTCGGTTGTCACAGTCTGGTGAGCTGATTTAAGGGTTTCAAAATCTTTTAGTAACTGATTCATAGATTCATGAAGATTCATATCTTCAGATATGTCAGAGCTCAAACCCTCAGTATTTTGAGGTTTAGAAGTTACCTCTTCATCAACTAGGTTGGCCATCAGGCAGTTGTACTCATCATCATCATCAGAGAATAATCCACTGCTTGATTCAACTCTCTCTTCAATATGATATTCAATAATGATAGCTTTTCTTTTGTCCTCCTTTATGCTCACATTTTTCTTGTCTTCATCCTTCTTGAATTCTGGACAGTCATTCTGGATGTGTCCGGTTTTGTGACAGTTGTAGCATACCTTCCAGTTGCCTGCCTTCTGATTTCTTCTTGGATTTTCTTTGAAATTCTTCTTATATTTGGAATAGTTCTTCCTGAAGTTGCTGAACCTCTGCATGATGAACGTCATTTCTTCTTCGTAATTCAGAGGGCTGGGGGGACTAACTTCAGCTTGGCTTTTTGCAGATGGCTCTACTGCAAATGCTATCCCTTCTTCCGCTGGTTCTAACGAATGAAGGGATCATTCCAGAATTATTATGTCGTGAATACCATATACTTATAGACCCTTCATCATATGTCCCGGTCCAGTCTTCGGGTCACGGTAAAGTCAAGCCCTACTGTTGACTAGACGCTATACATGTGTTAATGCAAATCAAGAACGACTGATTACTAGCGTATCCAATACGACTAGATCAGAATGCTTTGGCCAAAGACTTGTGATCTTACTTGCTATTAACCATATAGGACATTCGCCTGCTCACTAACAGGAGATATAATCCTTTTTTGGTGTACAGTAAAGATTGCTACCTGCACGTATAGTCAGCACTTCGAGGTTGACATAGTCGTTCTAAGGCAATCGAGGTGTTGAATAGGGACTGTTGAGGATGATTCCTATCCATTGAGTCGTTGTTCATTCTAAGGCAATCGAGGTATTGAATTGGGACTGTCGAGGATAGTTCCTATCCGCCGAGTCGTTGTTATCGATTGGTTATTCTAAGACAATAGAGGTATTGAATTGGGACTATCGAGGATAGTTCCTGTTAGGAATATGCCCTCGAGTGCCACTCAGGGGATGAGAGAGTAGGGGCATTATACTTGTAATTATGGAATAAATAATAAAAAAGGCAATTCGATTCATTCACTGTTTATTGTATTTCAATTGCATTCTTAACTTGGTAAACATTGAAGTGAAGTCCATGTAAATAAACTGAACATTCCATTCTCATTATGGGATAAGAGAAAATTCACTGAAAGTGTTTAAAGTTTATTTACGTAAATCGTTCGTAAGTCAATAAACTTAAATGGGCATTAAGTTTTAATAAGACTTGTATAACTTATGCTAGGACGTGTGCACGTCTTGATAGCATAGTTATAAAGTATATTAGTGGGACCAGTATACTCGAACACGACTCATACTCGATTCAGTCACACGGTATTCACTCTCGGAGAGTCGATGACGAATCAAAAGGTTGTGATAGTATACGTGGACCTTTGACTTGAGGATTCAGTAGAAGATGTGCCTGTGACGTTTAGTTTGTCATTAGAGTAGTTAGACTCATTTGCTTAATTGCTGAGTCGACCTCGAAGTGCGGACTATACGGGCAGGTAGTACTCTTTACTGTATGCCAAGAAAGGATTCTATCTCCTGTTAGTGATCAGGCGTATGTCCTATACGGTTAATGGCAAATAAGATCATGAGTCTTTGGCCAAAGCATTCTGATATAGTCGTATTAGATACACTATTAATCAGTCGGTCTTGATTTGCATTAACACATGTATAGAGTCTAGTCAATAGTAGAGTTTGACTTTACCGTGACCCGAAGACTTGACCGGGACATCTGATAAAGGGTCTATACGTATATAGTATTCACGACATAATAGTTCTGGAATGATCCCTTCATTCGTTCTCAGTCGGGGTTTACAGTGCGGCCCGCTAGGCTGGCTAAGTGCTGCCCGCACTCATTGGTTCCTCCCAATACCGGCTGAAACCGACCTACGGAGTCGCGCATCAGGAGCGTTGACGGATAAATGTGAATTTCTTATCTCTCTATTAATATTAGATATTGGATATCTAATTATGATTTATTAGATAAATCAAAATAGCGGTCTTATGAATTAAAATTAAGTTACCGGGTAATTAATTTAATTCATGCATTATATTTCTTAGAGAAATATATTTGTATTTGATATTATTAATTAATTAATATAAATACATTGGTGATTAAACGGAGTCGTTTGACGAACGTCCGAGTGGCTCGGATCGTTTCTAGGAAACTTCCTAAATGGGCCGCCCCTTTCCTACCTCACATGGTATTATTACTTGCATGTGTGTTGTGGTTGTCTTGATTAAGTCTTCATGTGTTAAGATGCTTGATGATTTTATTATATCTACATGTGAGTTGTTTTTTGTATATATATAATCATCAACACATCAACTCATAAGTGGACTTGTGACAACACACACACACACAAAATAAAACTGACCTGCTGCTCTAAGGTATCCTGCCGAGAGTTTTCCTTGTGAGGAAGGGAGAGAAATTTTTTTTTTCTTCAATTTTCATCTTAGAGGTGAAAGAAATTCAAGAAAAAAATAGAGAGAAAATTCCTACGGTAACTTCCTAGCCGTGTTCTTGGAGAACGAAGTTACGTCGAATTTTCTGAGCAACTTCCGACGCGTGTGAAATAGAGGCTTCGAAGTTTCGGTGCTTGGAACAAAGGGATTTCGTGTTCGGGACGGGATCGTGATCATCGTCTACATTTTACGAAGATTTATTTCAAAGGCTTCAAGGGTATGAATCTTTATCTTTGTATTTATTTTTTCGTATATACGTTACTTGATCGATCCTGTTTGGGATTCGTATTTATTTTCGCTGCGTATTTCGTTTTATTTTCGGAATCCCAACAGTGGTATCGGAGCGAGGTCAATGTTTCCGTATATACGATTATTTGTGCATTTTGAATGCTTTTGGATGATGATTATGATTTAGAATCATGTTTGGAATAATCGTAGATTTTAAATTGTTTGTTGTAGCATCACGTTTTTGGAAACGGGCCGAAAAACGAAGAAACGGGGCTGCCGGCATGGTGCCGGCAAAGATCGCCTGGCCGCCGCTTGTGTTGCCGAGCATGCTCGCCATGTATCGGACGCACTGCCGAGAGGCGGCCGATGCTCGCCGATCAGACTCGCCAGCCGCTAAGCATGGCTGCCAGCGACCCTCGGGTTTTGGCCCGATTTTGAATCGGCGGCCGGGCCTAAAACCGGATTGTCCGGGACTCTGTTTTAAGTTTATATTTCGTTGTAATTATTTCCCAAAATTTAAATTGGATTTTAATTTGACTAAATTAATATTTGGAATATTTTTTGTGTTAAGGGAAATAAATTAAACGAGAATATTATTTTGGTGGATTACTTCGAACGAATTAAAATGACGATTATTAGTATTAATTGGATTAATACCATTAAAATTGAATAGATTAATTTTATATTGATTGGATTAATATATTAATTGATTATTTAATTTTAATGCCACTTTATATTAATTGGATTAATATAGTAGAAATTGAATAGATTAATTTTTAGATTAATTAGATTAATTTATATTAAAAATTAATTGTTTAATTTCGTTGCCATTACATGTTGTATGGAATCCTTATGTGATGGTGATATAGCTCGTGGCTTAGTTTTTGATTTGTTCGATTCGATTGGGTTGTAAAGGCCGTTTTGAGCCTATTTATATTTACTAGAAAAATTTGTATAGGATGCAATTTTTCAATGATGTAATTAATATTTTGGGTATGACGAAGACCGAAGACAACCGACCGAGAAGACGAAGAATCGAAGACTGTTTTTTTTATTGGGTCATTCGCTTGGCCCAGTACTTAGGAATTAGGTCCATGAGCTATATGTTGGTAGTAACTAGGTTACTGTTTTCTGTTTTTCATTTTGAATGATTGACAAACCAACAAACGCGCGTATAATTGAATTAATGTGCAAAGTGTAACATTAATCGCGAAATTCTCCCGACTACAAACAGACTAAGTTTGAAAAAGGTTACGAGGTTTCCTACCCTCCATCAAACTCATAGAAAATTGATACCCAAGCTGGTGTGCAATGCTTCTGAGTTATCGGGGTAGTACATTTGGTAGAGGTTGAAAAATTCTTGAGTGCATTAGATGCCTTCGGTTGGTGATAAATTTCGCCCCTAGAAACCTGATAGGTTGTCGGGTGAGATTCAATAGTCAAACTGATAGACATTGATGGTCAAAAAATTAGATAGTCTGGATTGCCAAGAAACCTGATAGGTTGAGGGCATGAAGACTAGGGGTAAAAGAAGATCAAATCATCTGTTAGACGGGTTGGTGTTAGACACCACTTTACAGAAATTAATTGGCAAGAAACCTGATAGGTTGCGTCTGTTAAAATTTGTAAAGAACTTGATCACCACTAAGAAGTCGATCTAACCATGATTTCCGGATTATAACATGGGAGTGTATAATTCCGATAAAATTAGTGGGAGCCGAGACAAGAATTATACAAGCCCTTAAATTCTATACTCGGTCATAATTAAACAAGTCACTAATTTAATCTTGTCTAAATCTTTGCAGAAAACGAAATTGAATCTCTCTAAAATGGCTAAAAACCCACTTGCAATACTACTTGAAAAGAATCTCCTAACTGGCCCCAACTTTGTTGACTGGTTGCGGAATCTGATGATTGTACTCAGTATGGAGTCTCTGGGATACGTCTTGGAGGCGGACATTCCACCGACTCCAATCCGGACTAGGGGTAATCAGGAAGACATTGACGTCCATGAAAAATGGGTCAAGGATGACGTGCTAGTCCGTGGCTTTATGATGGGCTCAATGACTAATGAGCTGCAGAGAGCGCACGAGAAAATGACTTCTGCTAGGCAGATTCTCGCACACTTGACCGAACTTTATGGAGAGCACAGTAGGACTGCTAGATAGGAGAAATCAAAGCAGTTGTTTAGTGCTAGGATGAAAGAAGGGAAGAAAGTGGGAGACCACGTCCTCAAGATGATCTCTATGATTGAGATTCTCGAGGTGCTCAACTTTAATATGGATTTATCCCTTCAAATTGATCTCATCCTTCAATCTCTACCTGACTCTTTCACGCAGTTTGTAATGAATTTCAACTGTAATGAAATTACATGCACATTAGCTGGGCTAATGAATAAACTGGTGACGGCGCAGTCTAACATGAAGACTAAACTGAGAGAGGCTGCTCTTGTGATTTCTTCTGGGCCTAAGAGGTCCAAGAACAAGAAGAAAAAGACGTACGAGCAGTACAAACCCAAGAAAGGGGTGCAAAAAGGAAAGGGCAAGGCCCGAAAGGTTCAAAAGGTAGGCGGTCCAAAACTTACGGACAAATGCCTTGAATGCGGTGAGCTGGGCCACCGGAGAAGGACTTGTCCTAAGATTAATGGCGCATCAGGTACGGAACTTTTTGTTTTTGAAACTAATTGTTCCGCTACTGTATATTCTGCTTCATGGATTCTGGATTCAGGTGCCACTTCTCACATCTGTACTATGAATCAGGATCTGGAACGAAGTAGAAAACTTGAAGCTGGGGAAATAATGATCACTGTTGGAAGCGAACAAAGTGTCGAGGCAACCGATATTGGATCAATCCTTCTGGGTTTAGAATCTGGTTTTATTTGGACCGGAAAGGATTTTGTTTCTTCATTGGCAATGGCAGTTGTAAAATTTATTTTCGAAATAAATTGGTTGGAACAGCTACATTGTTGAATGGTTTATATCATCTGAACATGCAAAATAAAACAGCAGTGAACACTATAACTAGGAAACGTGGTAGGCAAGATACTAATCAAGCTCTTAAATGGCACCTTAGACTTGGTCATGTTGGTCAGACCAAGGTTCAGAAAATGGAAAAAGATGGACTTTTAAGTCCATTGGGTGTAGAACCCTATCCAACTTGTGAATCTTGCCTTAGAGGCAAAATGACTAAGTTCCCCTTCACAGGGACTTTTGAAAGGGCTGCCGATAAACTTTGATTGGTGCATACCGATGTTTGTGGTGCTTTAGAAGTAGCCCGAGACGGATATCAATATTTCATAACGTTCACAGATGATCATACTAGGTATGGGATTGTGTACTTAATGAAACAGAAATCTGAAGCCTTTGCTAAATTCAAAGAATTTAAGGCCCTAGTTGAAAAACAAACTGGATGTCATATCAAAGCACTTCGGTCGGACCGAGGTGGCGAATATATGAGCACCGAGTTTGATGAGTTCCTTAAGGAACATGGAATTGTTTCACAATTCACGCCTCCAGGAACCCCACAGTTAAATGGTGTTTCAGAAAGGAGAAATCGGACTTTGTTGGACATGGTTCGCTCCATGTTAAATTACACTGATTTACCTATTTACCTGTGGGGGTATGCCTTACTAACCGCTGCCTATATCCTTAATAGATGTCCTTCCAAATATGTTCCTATCAATCCGCATGAGATGTGGAAGGGTAAGAAACCAAGCCTTAATCACATAAGGATTTGGGGATGTCCAGCCTATGTCAAAAAGGCTAAGGTGGACAAACTGGAAGCGAGGTCCATAAAAGGACGTTTCATAGGATACCCAGAGGACTCGATGGGTTATCAATTCTACATGCCAGAAGACCATAGGGTCGTTGTGGCATTACAAGCGCACTTCCTTGAGGATGAATTCATTCAGGAAGGTGGCTCGGGTAGAAATATCTCTTTGGAAGAGCATAATGAAACTCCTAAGGAGACATCTTATCAGGGATCAAGAACCGAACCTATTGTAACACAACCTCCACTTCGAAGGTCTGATAGGGTATCTCACTTACCTGAGAGGTATGGCTATACACATGTCGAGGAACTGGGTCTCCACGACACACCTGATAACAGTGAAAACGACCCTGTCACCTATGACCAAGCGATAGTGGATGTAGACTCCGATAAATATCAAGAAGCAATGGAAGCTAAGATAGACTTAATGCATACCAATCAGGTCTGGACTCTAGTAGATCTTCCAACTGGCATGAGGACTATTGGAAATAAATGGATATATAAGAGAAAGACTGATGGGGATGGCAAGGTTGATGCCTATATGGCCAGGCTTGTGGCAAAGGGTTATACCCAAAGGGAAGGAATCGATTATCATGATACCTTCTCGCCCGTAGCTATGATAAAGTTTATTTGCATGATTCTTGCCATTGCTGCCTATTATGATTATGAAATATGGAAAATGGACGTCAAAACGGCTTTTCTAAATGGATACCTCGAGGAGGAAATCTAT
Source organism: Orobanche coerulescens (assembly GCA_033398695.1). Lineage (NCBI taxonomy): Eukaryota > Viridiplantae > Streptophyta > Magnoliopsida > Lamiales > Orobanchaceae > Orobanche > Orobanche coerulescens. Next base: position 57,396,437 of record CM065818.1, read on the forward strand.
ATGGAACAGCCTAAGGGTTTTGTGTCCAAAGCTAATATTCATAAAGTGTGTAAGCTGCAACGAGCCATTTATGGTCTGAAGCAAGCTTCTCGGAGTTGGAACCTTCGATTTGACGAAGCAGTTAAGGACTTTGACTTCGTACGAAATGAGGAGGAACCGTGTGTTTACAAAAAGGTCAGTGGGAGCAACATTGCGTTCTTAGTACTATATGTAGATGATATTCTACTTATAGGAAATAACATAGCAATGCTCAGCACTGTGAAAGCTTGGCTTTCTAAAACGTTCTCCATGAAAGACTTGGGAGAAGCTTCCTATATTCTAGGGATCCGTCTTTACAGAGATAGACCGCGAAGAATGATAGGACTTTCCCAAGCCCTCTATATAGATAAAATCCTGAGAAGATTCAAGATGGATGAATCTAAAAGAGGGTTCCTTCCCATGCGACATGGAATTCATCTCACCACGAAAATGTGTACTCAAAGTGAGGAAGATAAGAGAGAGATGAGTAAGGTACCCTATGCCTCGGCAGTGGGTAGCCTCATGTATGCTATGTTGTGTACGAGACCAGACTTAGCCTATGCTGTGAGTATGGTAAGTCGATTTCAAGCAAACCCGGGAAGGGAACATTGGACTGCCATAAAGAACATTCTTAAGTACTTAAGAAGAACTATAGATTTAGTTCTTACTTACGGTGGTGGAGAACTGAAGGTGATTGGATTCACCGATTGTGATTTTCAAGGAGACAATGACGACTCTAAGTCGACATCTGGGTATTTATTTACTCTCAATGGAGGAGCAGTATCTTGGAGAAGCTCTAAGAAAACTGCTACTGCAGATTCCACCTGCCAAGCAGAGTATCAAGCTGCCTCAGAGGCTAGCAAAGAAGCATTTTAGATGCAGAAGTTTATACAAGAACTTCAAGTGGTGCCTAATGCGGAGTTGCCTATATCACTATTCTGTGATAATGATGGAGCTGTCGCCCAAGCGAAGGATCCGAGGGCTCACCACAACACCAAGCATATAGAGAGAAAGTACCATATAGTTCGAGAGATGGTGGAAAAAGGATATGTTTCATTGCAAAGAGTAGACTCAGAAGACAATGTCTCTGACCCGCTGACTAAGCCATTATCTCAGGCCGTCTTAGAAAGACATCTGAAGAACATGGGTATTGGATATCATGATGTGTGGCATTAAGTGCAAGTGGGAGATTGTTAGGAATATGCCCTCGAGTGCCACTCAGGGGATGAGAGAGTAGGGGTATTATACTTGTAATTATGGAATAAATAATAAAAAGGCAATTCGATTCATTCACTGTTTATTGTATTTCAATTGCATTCTTGACTTGGTAAACATTGAAGTGAAGTCCATGTAAATAAACTGAACATTCCATTCTCGTTATGGGATAAGAAAAAATGCACTGAAAGTGTTTAAAGTTTATTTACGTAAATCGTTCGTAAGTCAATAAACTTAAATGGGCATTAAGTTTTAATAAGACTTGTATAAATGATGCTAGGACGTGTGCACGTCTTGATAGCATAGTTATAAAGTATATTGGTGGGACCAGTATACTCGAACACGACTCAAACTCGATTCAGTCACACGGTATTCACTCTCGGAGAGTCGATGACGAATCAAAAGGTTGTGATAGTATACGTGGACCTTTGACTTGAGGATTCAGTAGAAGATGTGCCTGTGACGTTTAGTTTGTCATTAGAGTAGTTAGACTTATTTGCTTAATTGCTGAGTCGACCTCGAAGTGCGGACTATACGGGCAAGTAGTAGTCTTTACTGTATACCAAGAAAGGATTCTATCTCCTGTTAGTGAGCAGGCGTATGTCCTATACGGTTAATGGCAAATAAGATCATGAGTCTTTGGCCAAAGTATTCTGATATAGTCGTATTAGATACACTATTAATCAGTCGGTCTTGATTTGCATTAACACATGTATAGAGTCTAGTCAATAGTAGGGTTTGACTTTACCGTGACCCGAAGACTTGACAGGGACATCTGATAAAGGGTCTATACGTATATATTATTCACGACATAATGGTTCTGGAATGATCCCTTCATTCGTTCTCAGTCAGGGTTTACAGTGCGGCCCGCTAGGCTGGCTAAGTGCTGCCCGCACTCATTGGTTCCTCCCAATGCCGGCTGAGACGGACCTACGGAGTCGCGCATCAGGAGCATTGACGGATAAATGTGAATTTATTATCTCTCTATTAATATTAGATATTGGATATCTAATTATGATTTATTTGATAAATCAAAATAGCGGTCTTATGAATTAAAATTAAGTTACCGGGTAATTAATTTAATTCATACATTATATTTCATAGAGAAATATATTTGTATGTGATATTATTAATTAATTAATATAAATACATTGGTGATTAAACGGAGTCGTTTGACGAACGTCCGATACACGAGCCGAGTGGCTCGGATCGTTTCCAGGAAACTTCCGAAATGGGCCGCCCCTTCCCTACCTCACATGGTATTATTACTTGCATGTGTGTTGTGGTTGTCTTGATTAAGTCTTCATGTGTTAAGATGCTTGATGATTTTATTATATCTACATGTGAGTTGTTTTTTGTATATATATAATCATCAACACATCAACTCATAAGTGGACTTGTGACAACACACACACACACAAAAATAAAAACTGACCTGCTGCTCTAAGGTATCCTGCCGAGAGTTTTGTTTGTGAGGAAGGGAGAGAATTTTTTTTTTTTCTTCAATTTTCATCTTAGAGGTGAAAGAAATTCAAGAAAAAAATAGAGAGAAAATTCCTACGGTAACTTCCTAGCCGTGTTCTTGGAGAACGAAGTTACGTCGAATTTTCCGGGCAACTTCCAACGCATGTGAAGTAGAGGCTTCGAAGTTCGGTGCTTGGAACAAAGGGATTTCGTGTTCGGGACGGGATCGTGATCATCGTCTACATTTTACAAAGATTTATTTCAAAGGCTTCAAGGGTATGAATCTTTATCTTTGTATTTATTTTCTCGTATATACGTTACTTGATCGATCCTGTTTGGGATTCGTATTTATTTCCGCTACGTATTTCGTTTTATTTTCGGAATCCCAACAGTTCCCATCCATTGAGTCGTTGTTATCGGTTGGCCATTCGAAGCCAATCGAAGTATTTGAATTGGGACCTCCGAAGACAGTGCCCATCCGTGAATTATTGTTGTCGTGTTGGCCGACTCAAGAAAGCACACTATCATTCTTGTGAATTCGGTAATCATGTGATCATTGCAGTTTATGATTAATTGTGTTTTAGAGGCTAGTCTCGGCTAGTGCTCGATGGGTAAGTTTGGGGCTTGAACCTTCCTGGTTGGTTTCCCAACATCTACAGTTCAGTAGATCACGGTCACTGGGTGATCTCATTATGGGTAAGTCTGGGGCTTGAACCTTCGCAGTTAGTTTCCTAGCACCTGCAATTCAGCAGGTCACGGTCATTGGATGGCCTCATTGTGACACAGCTTCATGCTGTGTTGCTTCGACCCCTCATTTTGATACACGACTCGCACTACAATAGTCATAAGCCTGGAATAATCACCCCAGTTGATGGTGATCTCGCTCGCACACGTTGTCACTTCACAACACATATTGATCAACTCAACACGTTACCACGAACAACACACATTATTACCAATGTGTCAAACCATTCAACAATACACCGCAATACATATTCAGGTATGTAATCAATCAGGCATTATTATCATAATTATCACAATAACTCAATCATGAACATTCACGCACAACACAACCAATGTGATTAACACAACCAACATAATTACACAATGGTAAACAAGTAAGGATATCATCACTACCATGAAACATTCACAATAATCAATTCATAACCCATTCATACGAAGCATATCCACGAAGGTAAACCAAATCATCATAAACCCACACGAAGTCTCTATTAACAAGACATAAATCGTATAGCAAGATACTTGCCTCGATAACCGATACCGAACACTCCGACGAACACGGCACAACTGGGAAACCTCGAACACCTACAATCCACGGGGTAAAAACAATGAAGATACGATTACAATGAGAATAAAGATGAAAAACAACGGAAATCCCACCAAACAATCGAAGGGGAACTCATTGGGACATTTAATCGTACATTCAATGTTCGATATCTCCCAAGAACACTCGAATCACCAATCGAGTTAAACAAACTCGAAATATGGATATACAACCCATAGAACACGATTAAGAGAACTCAATAACATCAACCGATTCATCAAAATAGGACGAACAACGAAAATCAAGAAGGAAATCCCAAAATTCAACACTAAGAGATTTCAAGTAATTACCTTGATCCGATGAAGAACAAGGATTAGCTGTTGATATAATCGACAAAGGCCTGCCAAAACACCTTGGAATTGAGTTGAATCGACTAGGAACCAAAGTTCCCGTCTCACCCTTCCGTCAGCCGCGAGAGGAAGAGAGAAAAGGAAGAAAAATGGCATAAACCCGTCGCCCCAGTTATATATAGCCGCGCATGTTATGGCCGTAACAGGCAGTACCTTATGGCCGTAACTCTGCCCTTACGGCCATAATTGGCATCGTCTTACGGCCACATGATTACCATAAATGTAACACCCCAAAAACCATATCAGAATATTACACGTCGTAGATCCTTCCCACGAGGATCAACCAGGCTAAACAACATAAAACGACCAAGTGTTTGCCCAGCCGGGGGCAAACAATATAATGATATAGACCATTAAAGTCAATTATAAACAACTACACTGACCGATGAGGTCGCACCACTGACACAAACAGAAAAATTCAATCTTTAAAATGAATACCCATGCAAGAGTAAAGATACATATTAGCGGAAGACGGATTACAACTCTTACGATACAACACAACTCAACTTAACTCTTAACTCTTGATTAATATCGTAGCCCGTCACTTCCTGTGCCGATCCTGTGACTGATCCCCGAACCTACATGCACATGGACACAAAACAGACATCCACCCCCGATTACTCGGGGGGTTAACAAAATTCCACTATTTTGCTAGTGCAAGTATAATACGATACGAAATGTAACAAGCAAATAACAACCACAAATTAAATACGGCAATCGACTATCAAAATATTCCCGAGAAGTTTTAGAATTCCGAACCCTAGCAAATAAGTATTTGAAAGAAACTCATCATCTCGGGGATTTTTAAAGTATAAATTCTTTTGGAACTCGAGTCGCAATTTACAAAACCTTTTCGAAATCGTTAGCGCCTCAGCCCGGTTCTCGTTTCAAAACACGTTAGCTAAGATATCATCATAAGTCTGAGACCCAACTTCAAAAAATTATCCAATCAATCACCATTATACGATCATTGTTCGTACACATCATGTACCGAACTCCAGAGGCCTCGACGGGCCCTATCCGAAAAACACACATTATTTGTACACATCATGACGGACCCTACCCAGAACACACACGTTGTTCGAACACATCATGTACCGAACTCCAGAGGCCTCGTTGGACCTCACCCGGAACACACACGTTGTTCGTACACATCATGTACCGAACTCAATAGGCCTCGTCAGACCCTACCTGGAACACACACGTTGTTCGTACACATCATGTGCCAAACTCTAGAGGCCTCGTCGGACCCTACACAGAACACACACGTTGTCACTTCACAACACATATTGATCAACTCAACACGTTACCACGAACAACACACATTATTACTAATGTGTCGAACCATTCAACAATACACCGCAATACATATTCAGGTATGTAAACAATCTGGCACAATTATCATAATTATCACAATAACTCAATCATGAACATTCACGCACAACACAACCAATGTGATTAACACAACCAACATAATTACACGACGTTAAACAACTAAGGAATCATAACTACCATCAAATGTTCACAATAATCAATTCATAACCCATTCATACGAAGCATATCCACAAAGGTAAACCAAATCATCATAAACCCACACGAAGTCTTTATTCACAAGACACAGATTATATAACAAGATACTTGCCTCGATAACCGATACCGAACACTCCGACGAACACGGCTCAACCAGGAAACCTCAAACACCTACAATCCTCTAGGCAAAAACAATGAAGATACGATTGCAACGAGAATTAAGACCAAAAACAACGGAAATCCCACCAAACTATCGAAGGGAAACTCATTGGGACATTTAATCGGACATTCAATGTTTGATAACTCCCAAGAACACTCGAATCGCTAATCGAGTTAAACAAACTCGAAATATGGATATACAACCCATAGAACACGATTAATAGAACTCAATAACATCAACCGATTCATCAAAATCGGACGAACAATGAAAATCAAGAAGGAAATCCCGAAAGTCAACCCTAGGAGATTTCAAGAAATTACCTCGATCCGATGAAGAACAAGGATTAGATATTGATATAATCGACAAAGTTCTGCCAAAACACCTTGGAATTGAGTAAAATCGACCAGGAATCAAAGTTCCCATCTCACCCTTCCGTCAGCCGCGAGAGGAAGAGAGGAAAGGAAGAAAAATGGCACAAACCCGTCGCCCCAGCTATAGATTGTCGCGTATGTTACGACCGTAACAGGCAGTACCTTACGGCGGTAACTCGACCCCAACGGACGTAATCGGCATCTTCTTAAGGATGTAACCGGCACCTCCCAGGCTACTGCCCAAAATGCTCGGGCATATTATGGCCATTACAAGGCAAAGTTTTGCAGCCATAACAGGGCATTACGGCCGTACCCGGCCACTCCTTACGGTCGTAATCTTGTCCACAGGCCTACTGCCCAAAAATGTGCGGTACATAACGGCCGTAACCGGCAAGGCATTACGGCCATAACTAGGCCAGGCCTTGTGGCCGTAACTCGGCCATGCATTGCGGCTGTAATCGACTATGCCTTATGGCCGTAACCGACCATGCCTTACGGCCGTAACTCGGCCAGGACTTACGGTCGAAACTCGGCCATTTCGACAGTCCGGTTAGATGTTCGACACCATCTCGGTCACACTAACGCACCGGCTATGATTCAAAACAATAACGAGCAAATTACGAAACATAATATACCTCACCACACATGCACATTTAATCAAAGAAACACACGTAACAACAAGTCTCACTCGACGAACAATACAACAGAATATATTATACCATTCATGACAGAAAAACGAATTCCAAATAATCGTAATGAAACGAAATAACCGAGACCAAACGACAAATAGTTCAAGGCAACTGGAATAAAAATCTCGGGTATTACATTCTACCCCTCTAAAAATAAGTTTCGTCCTGAAAATTAAAACAAGGTCATCACAGTGCTACAAAACAAAACACAACGACACATATAAAAATTCCAAATCCATGACCTCGTGGTCTATTGTCACGTGTTTCTGTAGGTTCAATAACCCACACAGAACTTATTCAACACAAAATATCAGTCATCATGCTCCAAACATAAAAACATCACATAACATATCTCCATACGAGTAACAATCCGTAATACGAGCACAAAATACTATCACTGGACACCACTGGCCCCTCCAGAAGTAGGAATGGAACTCTGGTTCCCTACCATCTTAGCAACGATCTCGCAGTACTGAACTCGATGCCCCTCGCATCCACAATTATAATAAGTCACTGGCGATTTCTTACAATGCGCACGTTCATCGCCAAGAACATTACAGTTGAAACACCTTGGAGCACCACCAGAACTCAAAGACACCAGCTTGGGTCTTTTAGATTCTCCAGTCGACTGAGAAGGTCCCATACTCAACCGATACGAGGGATGAGGTTTAGGATTCCCAATTCCCTTGCCTCCCGAGGCGTCATCAGCAATCTTGTGTTTCTTTGCTACACATACCGGCTCGGTAGATAATACATCCATTTGAAATGCTAAGGCTCAATCCTGATAATCCTTCAATGTTGTACACATAAAAGGGGCCATACACTGACGAACATGAGGTTTCATACGCATATCGAAATAATGAACTTTATCTGCCTCACTTCTCACTTGATTCTGAACATAACACAACTGCCGATTATAATCGACTATTGATTGAGATATCAACACATCTTGGGGCGTAGCCGAGAAAAACTCGACAATCATATGCTCTTTAACAGGCGGCGGAAAATACTCAGCCTCCATGGCAGTCTTCAATTCAGCCCAAGTAGATGTACGATCACTAGGCGCTACGGCCTCCCACCAGTCTGCAGCTTCCTTGTCGTGCAGGTATTGAGCAATAGGTACTCTACTTTCATCGGGACAAGCTACAGCATCAAATGTTCTATCCAACTGGAAGAGCCAGTTCTCCCAACCTAACGAGTCTGAAGAACCTACAAAACGGGGCGGGTGCATTCTCATCACATCTCGTAACCACTTACTAGCTCCATTATCCTCATCTGGGATCCCATCCCGTTGTACGGTCTGATTCATATGCGCCAAGTGGTCAACCACCTGACGAAGGATGGTGGCGGTGCCAATGTCAACATTACCTCTAGTTGATTGCCCCTGATCACGCGATTAGTCATCTCGACCATCTATACTGAGCTGATTGGCGCTCGACAACGAGCGAGTCGCCCTCTCGTGCTCCTGATTATGACCACTACCATGACCACGTCCTCGGCCACGAACTCTCGGCATACTGAACGGACAACCATTCAGAATAACATAACAAAACAAAAATCATATAATCAACATAGGACAACAAACAGTAGCACAATACAATATTCACTCCGAGTCATAGCACGAATACACGAACCATCGCTGCAATAATAAAACCTAAATTCATAAGTAATTCATACTGTCACATCAACAAAGAGGTACGACCTTTACCAAAGCAATCACAGTCAAAACATTGTACATACCACCGAGGTATTAGTTCAAATGATAATATTTTACAATTCGCGAGTTTGAAAGATTTTGCTGAAATGAAATTTTTGAAAAAATATTTTTAATACCTTGGCCGTTTAATCAAAACTATGAACCCATTATCATAACTGTTTTGTTTTGAAGTCATTTGCAAAACAACATTTTTGAAATATCAAACCAACTCGAAATACGATGTCATCAAAATGACCTTATCAATATATAACATCACCACCATAAACGACGTACAGGGCAACCAACCGAGTGCGACATTACCGATACAACAGTTAAAGTTCACAGTAATCACTGGCGGACCATACGAATATATCAACAAGAATCAAACGATCGACAAAGAGTACATATACCACTGTAACAACAAAATTACTGCCGTGACAGTCACAAACTTACGGCCATAATAACATGCAGTTTACGGCCGTAAAAACTAGGAGCTTACAGCTGTAACAACTAAGAGCTTACGGCGATAATGGTAAACATCTTACAGCCATAATCACTAGCTGCAGGACAACAGAATTGTCCCAGCAGCTCAGAAACGGCTCTGAAGGTTAAGGATCGACTCTTAACAATATATTCCGACATTTAGAAATACTGCAAAATTCCCCGACGAGCATAACAACATAACAAACTAATCGCAACGACTTAGTCCCAGCACACAAACATAACATTTTAAATTTCGAAAACCAAAGCCGTGTTGCAAAACAGAAATTTTCCAAAATCCTTTTGATCATAACCAAAAATGACGGTAATATTTTGCAATGTAAAAAGTACTTTAAAACACATTTTCCAAATACTGTCTGATGGAGTAATTTGAAAATACATGACCAACTTGTCAAAATTCAACCGATTTCAAAATTCATATGAAATCGTTATTTAACCGCATCATCGAAATATTTTCAAAAATCGATTTCCACAAAAATACTCAAACGCATACAGTCTTTCAGAAAAACATTTTCAAACCTACCCGCAGCGGGCATAATTACAACAATCCAAAAAAAATAACCGAACTTAAAACCACCTGCCCGAACGACAACCAAGATCACCAATTCAATCAAATATATCTTGTGGGCATCAAGTTTAAACATACAATAAAACCATCCATCTGAGTTTCTCACAAACTTTACCGTCGATACCTTTTATGAAACACATCAAGGTTCACAACTTTCATATTATATTGCACCACTCGGTGCCCAAACCATCATTACATTCAGCTCAATACACAAGCCGTGCATCACGAGCATCGAACATGGATTCCATTTCACAACACCATGCAAAAAAAGTCATGCATCACAATCATCACACATAAACGAAATCATGAAACACAGATACCTCGCATAAAAGAGGCGACTTACGTCCCCAGGATGCACGGAGATGACAGTCTCCCACGATACTAATCTCATCCGACAACACATCCGACACGCTGTGACTACGCACAACTCAACTTGTCACCCGACAACTCAAATGACAAGACAACACATTACTCAACAAATCACGACTCGACATGACTCGACAGCCTAGGTTTCCGCAACCTAAGCTCTGATACCATAAATGTAACACCCTCAAAACCATATGGGAATATTACACGGCGCATATCATTTCCACGAGGATCTACCAGGCTAAACAACACAAAACGACCAATTGTTTGCCCAGCCGGCGGGCAAACAATACAATGATATGGACTGTTAAGGTCAATTATAAACAACTACACTGATCGATGAGGTCGCACGACTGACACAAATAGAAAATGAATACCCACGCAGGGGTAAAGATACAAAATAGCGGAAGAGGGATTATAAGTCTTACGATACAACACATCTCAACTTAACTCTCAACTCTTGATTAGTATCGTAGCCCGTCACTTCCTTTGCCGATCCTGTTACTGCTCCCCGAACCTGGATGCACCTGGTCACAAAACATACATGCACCCCTCGATTACTCGTGGGTTAGCAAAATTCCACTATTTTACTAGTGCAAGTATAATACGATACGAAACTTAACAAGCAAATAGCAACCACGAATTAGATACAGCAATCGACTATCAAAATATTCCCGAGAAGTTTTAGAATTCCGAACTAAAGCAAAGAAGTATTTGAAAAGAAACTCATCATCTCGTGGATTTTTAAAGTAGAAATTCTTTTGGACATCGAGTCCCAATTTACAAAACCTTTTCGAAATCGTTAGGGCCTCAGCTCGGTTCTCGTTTCAAAACACGTTAGCTAAGATATCATCATGAGTCCGAGACCCAACTTCAAAACGTTATATAATCAATCACAGTTACATGATCATTGTTCGTACACATCATGTACCGAACTCCAGAGGCCTCGTCGGACCCTACCTGGAACACACATTGTTCGTACACATCATGTACCGAACTCCAGAGGCCTCGACGAACCCTACCCGGAACACACACGTTGTTCGTACACATCATGTACCGAACTCCAAAGGCCTCTTCGGACCCTCCCCAGAACACACGCGTTGTTCCACATCATGTACCGAACTCCAGAGGCCTCGTCGGACCCTACCCGGATCGTAGCACAAACAGCACAACCTCACTTAATTTAAATATTTCAGTTCGTGCAGCACACAACACAAACACGTAGCACAACTGACTATAAATCTCAACCATTGATCTAACTCAATCAAAGGCCCAAATTCATTCCTATTCCCTACGAAATTTGCCTTCCCACCTGACGTAATATATATATATATATATATATTTATATATTGCTAAAAAATAAAATGAATAAAACGACAAATAAATTTAGGTCTTGTTGGAATATCCTATTCCACATAATTATAAATGGTTTTGATGATGAGTTATTGATGTATTGTAAATCAAAGATAACAACAATAGAAGGCAAAACAACAAGGAGTCGATGTAACAACCCCAAAACCATATGGGAATATTACACGCCGCAGATCCTTCAAACAAGGATCTACCAAGCTAAACAACACATCGTAGCACAAACAGCAAAGACATGTAGCACAACCTCACTTCATTTACATATTGCAGTTCGCACAGTACACAACACAAACACATAGAACAACTGAGTATAAATCTCAACCATTGATCTAACTCAATCAAAGGCCCAAATTCATTCCTATTTCCTACGAAATTTGCCTTTACCACCTAAAGTAATCCATATATATATATATATTGCTAAAAAATAAAATGGATAAAACGACAAATAAATTTAGGTCTTGTTGGAATATCCTACATAATTATAAATGGTTTTGATGATGAGTTATTGATGTGTTGTTAATCAAAGATAACAATAATAGAACTAGGTAAAACAACAAGGAGTCGATGTAACAACCCCAAACCATATGGGAATATTACACAGAACACACAGTTGTTCATACACATCATTTACCAAACAACGTGTGTGTTCCGGGTAGGGTCCGATGAGGCCTCAGGAGTTTGGTATATGATGTGTACGAACAACATGTGTATTTCGGGTAAGGTCCGACGAAGAACAAGGATTAGATGTTGATATAATCGACAAAGGCTTTCCAAAACACCTTGGAAATAAGCAGAATCGGCCAGGAATCAAAGTTACCATCTCACCCTTCCGTCAGCCGCGAGAGAAAGAGAGGAAAGGAAAAAAAATGGCACAAACTCGTCGCCCTGGCTACATATAGCCGCACATGTTACGACCGTAACAGGGAGTTCCTTATGGCCGTACCTCGGCCCTTACGGCCTTAATCGGTATCTTCTTACGGACGTAACCGGCACCTCCCAGGCCACTGCCCAAAATGCTCGGGCATATTACGTCCATTACCAAGCAAAGCATTGCGGCCGTAACAGGGCATTACGGCCGTACCCGGCCACTCCTTACGGCCGTAATCTGGTCCACAGGCCTACTGCCCAAAAATGTGCGGTATATAACGGCCGTAACCGGCAAGGCATTACGTCCATAACTAGGCCATGACTTGCGTCCGTAACTCGGCCATGCATTGCGGCCATAATAGACTATGCCTTACGGCTGTAAACGACCATGCCTTACGGTTGTAACTCGGCCAGGCCTTACGGTCGAAACTTGGCTATTTCGACAGTCCAGTTAGACGTTCGACAATGTCTCAATCACATTAACGCACCATCTATGATTCAAAACAAAAACGATCAAATTACGAAACATAACACACCACACCACACGCACACATTTAATCTAAGAAATGCACGCAACAACAAGTCTCATTCGACGAAAACTACAATAGAATATATCATACCATTCATGACAGAAAAACGAATTCCACATAATCTTAACGCTCCCCCTAAAAATAAGTTTCGTCCCGAAACTTACAACGCGAAGAACTCGGGGTATCTCGACCTCATACTCTCTTCCGTCTCCCACGTGGCTTCCTCGGATCCATGCCTCGACCATTGCACTTTAACCAAAGGAATGGTTTTGTGCCTGAGTTGTTTCACCCGATGCTCTAAAATCTGAACCGGTCTCTCCTCGATGGTAATGTCGGGCCCCAACTCGATCTCTCCAAAATCAATAATATGGCTAGGCTCCGGTACGGACTTCCTAAGCTGGGAAACATGGAATACGTTATGCACGTGACTCAAGGATGGCGGCAATCCTAACCGATATGCAAGATCTCCAACTCTCTCTAAAATCTCGAATGGTCTAATATATCTCGGACTAAGTTTACCCTTCCGGCCGAAGCGATAAACTACCCGTGTCGGCGACACCTTAAGCAATACGTGGTCTCCTACCTCAAACTCCAACGGCCGGCGATGCGTATCGGCATAAGACATCTGTCGACTCTCGGCTGTCAACATCTTATCGCGAATCAGAGCAATCTACTCTCTCATCTCAACTACCACATCGGGCTCGGTGCCAACTAGCTCGGATGCATCATGCCAACACAACGGCGATCTGCACCTCCTACCATACAATGCCTCAAATGGTGCCATTTTGATCGAGGCGTTCCAACTATTGTTGTACGTGAACTCTATCAATGACAAGTGCGGCTCTCAATCATCCTTCCAATCTAAAGCACAGGCTCGCAACATATCCTCCAGCGTCTGTATCGTCCGCTCAGATTGTCCGTCAGTCTGAGGGTGGTAGGATGTACTGAGTCTCAACTTGGTCCCCAAGGCTCGATGAACGGCCTGCCAAAAATGTGATATAAACCGGCCATCACGATCCGAGACAATACTCTTAGGGGTCCCATGCAACCTCACGATCTCTGCAATGAATACCCGCGCTAGTCTCTCCGTCCCGCAAGTATCCTTAATACCCAGAAAATGAGCTGATTTGGTTAGTCGATCGACAATAACCCAAATCATGTTCATTCTAGTCTGAGTCTTAGGCATACTGGTAATAAAATTCATGGAAATGTCCTCCCACTTCCACTCTGGAATAGGGAGTGGTTGCAATAATCCCGTGGGTCGCTGATGCTCAATCTTAACCTGCTGACAGGTTAAACACTTCGATACAAACTCGTTTACGTCCGTCTTCAAATTGCCCCACCAATAGTTACTCCTTACATCGTTGTACATTTTGCTCGTACCAGGATATATGGAGTAGGGCGTAGTATGAGCCTCACTCAAGACCTTCTGTCTCAACTCAATGTCATTCTGTACACATAATCTGCCACGAAATCTTAAAACCCCATCATCCTGAATCACAAACCCAGGGGTTTTCCCCTTCCTTACATCCTCCCTCAACTGGACCAAAAATGGATCATCATACTGCTTCGCCTTGATATCATCAGTCAAGGACGAAGTGATTTTCAACGCACATAACTGACCCTGAACTCTCTGAACCCAAACCTCGATATTCTGACAAATCAAATCCCAGTGGATCCTGCTCTGTGGTGTAAGTACCTCTAACATTTGTAACACCATAGGCTTCCAACTCAACGCATCGGCCACTACATTAGCCTTACCCGGATGGTAAAGTATCTCGAGGTCGTAATCTTTAATTAGCTCCAACCACCTACGCTGTATCATATTCAACTCTTTCTGACTGAAGATATACTTCAGACTCTTGTGATCCATGTAAATCTTACACGACGATCCATAGAGATAGTGCCTCTAGATTTTTAAAGCAAAGACGACTGCGGCTAACTCTAAATCATGCGTAGGGTAATTTACTTCGTAAGGTTTCAGCTGTCGGGACGCATAAGCAATAACCCTATCTCTCTGCATCAAAACACGTCCGAGCCCGAGGCCCGAAGCATCACTATATACCACGAAATCCTCGTTCCCCTGAGGCAATGCTAACATGGGTGCGGTAGTCAGTCGTCTCTTCAACTCGTCAAAATTATCCTGTATGTCTGCGGTCCACTCGAATTTATGAGTCTTCTGGAGTAACTGAGTGAGTGGCCTCGCGATCTTAGAAAATCCCTCAACAAATCTACGGTAATAGCCTGCAAGTCCCAGAAAACTCCTCACTTTCTTCACATTCTTAGGCGGTTCCCACGCCATTACTGCCTCTATCTTCTGCGGATCTACCCGAACTCCCTCCGCTGAAATCACATGCCCGAGGAACATCACTTCCTTGAGCCAAAACTCACACTTAGAGAACTTCGCGTACAACTTCTCAGCTCTCAAAATGTCTAGCACAATCCGGAGATGTAAGGCATGCTCCTCCCGACTCCGGGAATAGATAAAAATGTCGTCAATAAAGACGGCTACGAATTTGTCCAGATACTCAATAAAAACTTTGTTCATCAACTGCATGAACACTGTTGGGGCATTGGTTAGCCCGAAAGGCATAACCAAAAACTCATAATGGCCATATCTGGTCCGAAAAGCAACTTTCGGTATATCGCTGTCCCGAATCCTCAACTGGTAGTATCCCGATCGTAAATCAATCTTCGAGAAGACTGTCGCTCCCTGAAGCTGATCAAAAAAATCATCGATCCTGGGCAAAGGGTACTTGTTTTTTATGGTTAACTTATTTAATTCTCTATAATCGATGCAGAAACGAAGCGGTCCATCCTTCTTCTTAACAAAAAGTACAGGCTCACCCCATGGCGATGCGCTCGGTCGAATATACCATTTATCTAACAGCTCTCCCAACTGTTTCTTCAACTCTAACATCTCTGACGGTGCCATACAGTACGACGCTCGAGAAATAGGGGCCGCATTCGGCTCTATATCAATAGGAAACTAAACCTCCTGCTGTGGTGGTAGTCCCGACAAGTCATCTGGAAAAATTTCGGGATACTCGCTAACGACTGGAATCGAAGACATGTCAACTCCACCATCTTCCGCCTTCATAGCGTAACACCAATAGCCGACGCAACCTTGGTTTAGAAGTTTCATCGCCTTCAAGGCGCTAATCACACTTCACGAGAGTATGCTTGGTGCCATCCTCGGCCACTATCGATATGGTACGAGTCTAATAATTCATGATAGCACCGTGACGATCTAACCAATCATCCCCGAGGATAAAATCCTCACCCTTAAGGCCTATAACAATGAGATTCGAGGGCCAATCTCCGCTCCCGATCCTCACTGGGCAATCCCTAACTTCCCGGTCGCCAACCATACGATCCCCGCTAGGCGAACCCACTACAAACGGTTCACATTCGAACAAGCAATCAAAACCAATACGACTCACACAATCCGAAGCAATAAAGGAGTGGGTAGCACCCGAATCAAAAAGCACTAAAACTAGATGAGAAAGGATCTGAGTGGTACCTGACACCACTGGAATGTCTTCCTCCTCTGTGCGCCTCATCTGATACAATCGGGGGTGAACTGAGCCCAAACTCGATGTAGTACGGCGATCCGGCTGACTTCGACCCTTACCACGGCCCGAACTCTAAGGAACATGAGTAACTGGAGTGCTGGGTTCCTTCTGAACGGCGGTGGTAGTCGGAGCTCTGGCGACCCTGGTGGCCCTCTCACAATGAACTGCCCGATGCCCGGTCTGTCCGCAAGTATAGCAAGTAACTAATGGAAATGGGCAATCCTTCATCACGTGCTCATACTGACTGCAATTAAAACAAACTCTCCCTCCAGATGCAACGAACTGGACCGAACGGTTAACCTGAGATCCACCGGCCTGATGAAACGGCCACTTCCCAGATGTAGGAGCAGACCGAGACCTCGAAAACTGACCACTCTTACCGGCTGAAAAACTGCCAGTAGTCTTCTGCTTCTTAGTTTCGGAACCCGACTCAGATTCCGGGATAGCCATCTCGATCGCTAGGGCGCGATCCTGGTATTCTATCAAGGTGGCACAAATGAGCGGTGCCATACTCTTCCTGATATGCGGTTTCATGCGCATATTGAAATAACAGATTTTATCGGCCTCCATCCTCACCTGATCCTTCACGAACCCCAACTGTTGATTGTAAGAGATAATTGCCTGAGAAATCAGCAAACCCTGATGTGTGGCAGTGAAGAACTCCACAATCCTGCGTTCTTTGACTGGCAGCGGACAATATTTTGCTTCCATAGCAGCCTTGAATTCCTCCCAAGTGGCTCGGCGGTCTCTGGGCGCCACAGGCTCCCACCATTCCGCAGCTTCCTTATCCAGGAGGTACTGAGCAATATGTACCCTCCTGTCATCAGGACACGCTATGACATCAAAAGTCCTACTCAACTGAAAGAGCCAATTCTCCCAACCGAGGGAGTCAGACGATCCAGAGAAACAAGGAGGGTGCATCTTAGTCACTGTCAGAAGCCACTTACTAGCTTCTTCCTTAAGAGTCGGGGGCGGATTCTGGCATCCTCCCTGAGCTATCTGGGCAAGCTGGGCTACCAACTACTGAAGTACGGCAGTAGCCACGGCGTCGGCATTATTACCCTACGATAGATCCTGACTGACCGACATATCGTGCTGCCCATCAGAGCTCATAGGTAGAGTGCTCGGCACTGACTGAGAGGCTGAATCTGTAGAGGACTGAGAAAATGAGACTTCCTCATTAATATCACCCCGACCACGACCCCTAGCTGTTCTACCGCGACCTCTCAACATACTGAAGAAAAGATATGAAAGGAACAAGATCAGAAAAATTCACAGTTTGTAAAGTTGGTACCACAATTCACAATCCTAACAACACAAGGAAACGAATTACGGAAATATAAGAGTTCGAGGAGACTTACAGTCACGGGTCGCACGAAGAGATGGTAGCACGATGATATTAGGCTCAATAACTGACTCTAATGACACGACTGACAGACCCAAAATTAACCGACAGTCTAGGTATTCATAACCTAAGGCTCCGATACCATAAATGTGACACCCCAAATCACAAATGGGACATTACACGCCGTAGAACCCTCATGAGGTCTACCAGGCTGACACATGACACACAATCCGAATATGAAAATCCCGAAACACAGAATTATCATAATAAAATAGGGCCATGGCCTCGGCCAAAACATTTTAATCTAATATCAAAGAGTGTAACTCCACATGAATCCATTGCCCATGCAGGGGACTTTAACCAAATTATAAAGCACTCAGTCTAACTCCAACATCAAGATAAACGCAATAGTAAAACATAAAACACGACTCGAGCCTCATCATCATGCCGGTCCATCCTTTGCATGCATATCCTGTGCCAGCTCCTCGGCTCGACCAGTACCTGAAATGCATAAGACGCACTTCCCCCATTTAAGGGGTTAGCATTCGAATAGCTAGTGCAAGTACACAATTACACATCATTATATATATACGTGATTCAACGCAAACAAACCATTTAGGAAAACATTTGCAAACAATATTCTGGAATATCACATTCACATGTAAAACAGTATATCCTCAAGTTTTTCCACATCATAATTATCCACGCTTGGTAACTCGCGACCGTACCAATTAGTATCGGCCCCCAGAGGTCCCGTCGAACCATCTCCGGGTGAGAAACCACTTCTGAGGCCGTACCCATTAGTATAGGCCCCCAGAGGTCCCGTCGAACCGTCCCCGGGTGGAAGAACAACAACACATGCACCCAAGTCCACTCTCATGGCCGTACCCATTAGTATCGGCCCCCAGAGGCCACACATGACATCCCCGGGTGGAAGAACGACACATTGTAATACCCGTAATTTTTGTTCCCCGGAAATTTTCTATTTTTGGCGTAAGTCTATTTTGACGACTTGCTTGGGACCGTTTCGTCATCCTGAGAATGATTCATTCTACACTTTTTGTCATCCGAGTTCGTTTCGGTATCGTTCTGTTGAATTCCGTGTTCTTTAGCGACTTTTCCACGTATGAGTTCGAATTCGTTAAATCACCATAAATTCTTGGAAACTCCAAAAATTCTGAATCTAGGCAATATTATAAAACATCGAGTTAGATTTCCAATGGTTCAAACGGTGAGTCAATCGGAGTCCATACGAGGGAGTTATGGTCGAAATATCTAAGTCACTCTCATTTTCCAAATCCGGCCAAAACCGCCTGTACCCGGTGCCGCGGCACACCTGGGCTGAGCCGCGGCACACTGCCGAGCCCTGGGAGCAAATTTTGGGCCTATGCCGCGGCACACCTATACTGAGCCGCGGCACACATGACAGTTTACCCTATATCAGCGTTTTTTTGTGCGATTCTACCGATACTTTTTCATTTCTTCACCTTCACACGGGAGAGAAGGCTTGAGAGAGGGAAGTTTCTTCATCTATCACTTGAGTGGGTGATTTCCTTCATCTATTTTCGATTGTGAAGCCCGGATCATCGTTCTATCGCGTGCTCTTCGAATCATAGTGCTTGGATCTTCAAGAGGTAATTTCTTCAACATCTTGGATTTCGATTTTGTATTGGGTAATGATGTTTTGGATGTTAAAATCATGGGGTATGAAGTGATATACGCATGATTATGGACTTGTTGGAGTATTCATCGGATTATTGAAAGATTATTCAAGAACACTTCGAATTTTGTATTGGAAATTGGGGATTTTGTTTGACTTCATCCTTTTAATCCGTAGTAATTTAGATTAGTGATGGATTGATGATGATTTAGGTGTATTCTATCATTTCCATCGTTATTCCACGGTTAGAGTGTATTGATTCGTCGTTTCGGTTGAGTTATTAGTCGACGCCTTAAAGGTGTCCGACAAAAGGTCTAAGAGGGGGGTTTTGTGCGTTGTACGATTATTATTCATCGTACGATTGTTGATTTATCATTGATATGACTTAGGGACGAAATCCTTGTAAAGAACTCAAGTCGGAACCCTTCCGTTCGTTGTCTTCTTCGTGGTTCAAGCTTCCCGATCGAACCGTGTTCTTCGGGATCTTCGGTAACGTTTATTAAGGCAAGTATACATTTATGATTGTACGTTCTCGACTTTGAAAGTATGAAATATTGATGGTATGATTATTTCTAGCCACTCCGGGACGGGCCTATGGTCCTCTGAGGGTTTCGTAGCCTCTGGTGCGATTCCATGGTTGATATGAACGAACCATTTCTACGGCATTCATATGAAATAATGTTGGCATGTAATGAACGAACCGTTTTGACGGCATTCCTACATGTAACGGCGTATGATATGAACGAACCGTTTCTACGGCATTCACATACGTCTTGAGATTTTAGTTATTCCGGAATACTAGTCTTGAATTGATGAATTGACGGATATTGATGAATTGACGGATATTGATGAATTGACGGATATTGATGAATTGACGGATTACATTTACTTTATTGTCGAGGAGTATTATGTTTCATATTGTTATACTTGCACTAGCTATTCGACGGCTAACCCCTTTATGGGGGAAATACGTTTCATGTATTTCAGGTTCCAGGAGAGCGGACAGGTGGGTACCGGGTCGGCATGAAGATGATGGGCAAGTGTGATACTGTGTCTTGTCTCCGGTTATCTCTTTTGGTTTCCTCCATTCAGTGTTGTTGTACTGGAATGGATTTTAAATACTCGAGTATTGTATTTCAGTTTCCTTGATGTTCCGGTATTGATTTGTGCAGTGATGTATATGGTTTCATTGGTTATGGTTTTGAATACCATTTGTACCGTCTTTCTTTCTATTGTATGTAGACCTTATCGGTCAAGTTTATAGTTCCGCGTATGTTTAGCCTTGTGGGTCCCACGGCGGGGCTCACGGCGCTGTAATATACCCTTAATAACTTGGGGGTGTTACAGAATATGGTATCGGAGCTTAGGTTTATGGATACCTAGGCTGTCGGTCTTTTGGGTCGATTGAGTCGGCATTTGCCCACAGTATCACTACTCTGCCATCATCACAAAGGCGACTGTACTTGTAAGCCCTCTCACTCTTCTTGTATTTTTCTTAATCGTTTCGTTTATAGCTTGGTATTCTTGGGATTTGGTCACTTCGAGAATGTGCGATTCGGATTATACTTACGCACATGTGTGCCTTTCAGAATGTTGGCTGAAAGTAGGAAGGATCGTGGCCGTGGTCACGGACGTTAACTCTTCCTTGAGATTTTGTTAAATTGCTAATTGCGATATTGGTGTGTATCGGTATTATGTTGAGACTTTGTTTAGGAGTCGCATGCTAGTATCACGGGAGATCTTCGACTTCGCAGACTTGTAAGTATGTTTTTCGGATTATTCGATAATTCTTGGTGAATTTAAATTTCCGTTGAAATGTGGTTGTGCGAGTGATTGCAAGTTTCGAGGACGAAACTTATTTTTTTTTAAGGGGGGTAGAGTGTAATACCCTGATTTTCGGATATATATTTTTTTCGTTTATTTGTTGGATGACGTTGATGGATAATTGTGCTTGGGGATGATGTGAACGTATGACAATGTTGCTGAATGCGTATATGTATTCATTTTGTCGTATGATCGTTTGGTATGTCGAGATGTTGGTAGAGAATAGCGGAAAGTGGCTAAGTACAGCTACGTTAGCGCACGCTACAAGGTATGCCTAGCGCGTGCTAAGATATATACTTAGCGTACGCTACGGTGCATACTTAGCGCACGCTAAGAGATTCGGTTACGTACGCTAAGGAGGACCCCTAACATACGTAACGACTTGCTGGGTTAGTTTCGGAAGGTGGCCGACAGGTAGGCCCAGATTGATTTTTATATTCAGTTAGCGCACGCTAATGCATGTTGGTTAGCGCACGCTAACACCAGATCGCTAATAATGGAACCTTAACTTTCGGCGGGTGGACCCGGCCATGTTCGACGCGTGTCCAGATAAGGTCAACGAGTGTTTGTCGTGTAGAACTAGTGCACGCTAAAACCGTATGATTAGCGCACGCTAATTCTATATCGGTCAAAGGAATCCCGATAATCGCGGATGCTTTCGGCATGTGGGGGCACGATACTGTAGCAAGTCAACGCCTATTTGCGTACGTTAATGCATGGGCATTACGTACGTTAGATGAATTTCGAAGCAATGCAGTAGCTTATGGACTTCCCGATAGCGCACGCTATCAAGGAAGGATAGCGTACGCTAGTTCTATAGCGCACGCTAAATATAAGGTCTAGCGCGCGCTAGTGATGTGTTTTATAGAGGGGATAGACGAGTGCTGAGAGGCATTTTGTCCATTCTCCTTCCGTCAGTCAATAGAGAGAACCTTGGGAAGTACTTGAAGTTCCTAAACATTGAGAGATGATTCTCTTAAACAATATTAAGATGGAGAGATCGGATTTAAGTATTGTTCTTGAAGATTTTGATGATTCTTGGAATGGAGTTCAAATTATTCTTCTTCGTGGTTAGTCCATACAAAGTAAATCTTCGTATCCCTTTGATAGTGGTTCATTTTTTTTCTTTAAGGATTACTACTTGGGAGGGAGTATGTTGGGAATCGTGTGTTTTGATGTTCGTCTTATTTCAATGTAAATGCATAAATTGGACTGTACTTTTATCCGCTGCATGAGTATTTTTGAAATGGATTTTGGTATTTTGCCAACTGAATTTTATTTTGTAAAACCGATTCCCTTAACCGAGTTTTTGGCCTTGATTATCTTGACGGTAGTTGGTGTTTTCAAATGATTTTGTGAGTTTTGGAAAATACTACCGTCATCGGCCTTTTTGGGCGTTTTTTTTTTGTAATTGGTTTTTAGCCTGGTGGGTTCCGGCGCGGGGCCCACGGCATGTAATACTCCCGTAAGGTTTTTGGGGTGTTGGAATTTTAACCTTGATCGTTTTGACGGTATTTGGAAAATGATTTTTTTTAGTATTTGAAAAATATTACCGTCATCGGTCTTTTTGGCATTTTTGAAATAACGTGGAAAATTGTGCTTAGCCTGGTAAATCCTTGTGAGAAGGGTTTACGGCGTGTAATATTCCCAGGAGGATCTGGAGTGTTACAATTATGGTATCATGTGATAATGTTATATGAGATTTATTGGAATTGTAATAAGAGATTCCGGATGTTGATATGATTATTGAGATCTTCTTCATATGACGATAAGGGTTTTGTTGTGATTCTTGAGGTTGTATGAATGACATGATGAAGGAAATGATAACATGGAGATATATACCTCGGATATGTTGTTCTGAACGTGATTTCGGATATTTCATGTTCTTGCAGAACTCTTGAATTATCCGAGGTGATGAAAATATTTAAGAAGTGTTGATGTTTTGAATATGAATATGGAATATTCATATCTAGAGCTAAACTATGTGTTGGAAATAATATTCGTATAGGAAATATGAATGTGATTATGAGCTTGATGAGACTATTATTCATCTCTGAATTTGGAAGCCCATACGTACGGAGCAAGTATTCAAATCGAATGATTGGATTGTTTGATAACCTTAAAAATATGATTATCTATAATGTTGAACTAATTGGATGGTTAGAATTAACGACGATCATCGGAAAATTTTAACTATGGATTTACGAGAAGGGAACCTCGTCAATTCGTATTTAAGAATTGAGTTTGGAACCGATAATATTTAGACCCTTATTATTGGTCCGAATTGGTTGCTGATATGATCATCGGATTTCGGCTCGTATTGTGGACATGGATTCGTGAGGGTCTCGAGTTGGGCCGATTGATTGTGATTGGTCGAGATATGGTGAAACGATTGAGTTTGTGGTTTGGTGGTGTTGATATTGGTCGTCATCGAACCGGTTGATTATCAATCCTTCGTTTTACAATAAGATATGATGCTTGATCATAGATTATGACTGTTGTGTTGCGGTTAAGGTTGAAGGGTTCGTAGATTAACTTGGTCGAGACTGAGGGAAATTCGTAAGACGAAATCAACTGAATTGGTAACAGTTCGTTGTATTGATATCGAGGCAAGTTTTATACTCGTACTAATCAATGAGACTAATGTTATTGTGTAGGCGTACAAATGTGTGTATCATTTTGGGGACTTGGCCTCTTTATGATTGTATTGATATCAGGGGATTGGTTGACACGACGCCCGTCGGCAAATTATGCCAAATGTTACTGTTGTTTGTAAATGGCCGGTTCAAGGCATTACGATACTTGTTGGTAAAGTTGCTGTCGATAGCCGGTTCGCGGTATCGATCTATCGATTATTATTGTTCGCGATTAATGTCGTTCTTAGACATCGTTGAATCTTTGTTATCGAATTGGAACTGTTGCTATGATGTTGCGTTAACCGATTGGGGACGTTTGATATATCCTTTTTGTCATCTCCGTTTCGGTGGTCGGTTTAAGACACCGGGACATCTATTCTATCATATCATTGATTATCGATTGACCGTTTTAAGGTAATCGAGGTATTAAATTGGGATTATCGAAGATAATTCCCATCCGTTGTCAAAGATATTCTCATCCATTGTATCGTTGTCATCGATTGGCCATTCTACGGTAATCGAAGTATTGAATTGGGATTATCATCGATAATTCCCATCCGTTGAATTATTATTGTCGTGTTGACCGATTCAAGGCAGCACACTATTATTCTTGTGAACTCGGTAATTTTGTGATCTTTGAAGGTTGAGGATTTTCCCGAACTGTTGTGTTGTGATTATTGCTCGTGTTAATCGGTCCTTAGGGAATTCTGATCCCAGGATGGTTGTTTTGAATATCGTTGGTCGTGTCGATCTTTCATTATTCGTGTGTCATCGTTCACTTGGTGAGTCGTATGATCCGTATTGGATGTTTTATCCCTTGAGTTTCGTTGTCATGTTGTATCGTGGCATATCTGGAATCATGTCTGCGTGCCGATTGGTTATGTGTAGGATTTTTAGCCAGGCACTCGATGGTCATGCGTGGATATTTCCGCATTGGACCGTGCACACGAGACGTAGTTCTTGAGGCTAATTAGGTACATTGTCACACGTATATTCTGGATTCCGTATACGGGGTGGACATGTGCACGGACACATTTCCGGATCGAGCGTACTGTGATGTCCCTCTTGAGCTTTATTGATTGATCGTTCGTGGTCCATGTTGTATTGGATATGTCCGACAATTTGCGACTGGTTGTTCATACGCCAAGGGGTATGTCCGACAGTCAGGTTGGTCTCTTTGAGATCTATTTTGTGATGATTCTGACTTTGGGCATTCGGCTTGAGCCATTGTGATGTATCGGTATTTCCGTTGGAGCCTTCGGGCATTATGAATTCGTATCTTTTTCGGCATTGGTTTGGTTTACCTTCGGGTAATGTATTGTTGTGTTCTATATTGATGATTCGCCGTTTGGGCGTAAGTTTCGGTTCTTGTGTATCTCGTTGAGGTTTTCCTGGCGAAATATTTCTTCTCCCTACCTGTTTTAAGTTTCGGGACGAAACTTCTTTTAAGGAGGGTAGAATGTAATACCCGTAATTTTGTTCCCGGAAATTTTCTATTTTTGGCGGAAGTCTATTTTGACGACTTGCTTGGGACCGTTTCGTCATCCTGAGAATGATTAATTCTACACTTTTTGTCATCCGAGTTCGTTTCGGTATCGTTCTGTTGAATTCCGTGTTCTTTAGCGACTTTTCCACGTATGAGTTCGAATTCGTTAAATCACCATAAATTCTTGGAAACTCCAAAAATTCTGAATCTTGGCAATATTATAAAACATCGAGTTAGCTTTCCAATGGTTCAAACGGTGAGTCAATCGGAGTCCAGACGAGGGAGTTATGGTCGAAATAGCTAAGTCACTCTCATTTTCCAGATTCGGCCAAAACCGCCTGTACCCGGTGCCGCGGCACACCTGGGCTGAGCCACGGCACACTGCCGAGCCCTGGGAGCAAATTTTGGGCCTGTGCCACGGCACACCTATACTGAGCCGCGGCACACATGACAGTTTACCCTATATCAGCGTTTTTTTTGTGCGATTCTACCGATACTTTTTCATTTCTTCACCTTCACACGGGAGAGAAGGCTTGAGAGAGGAAAGTTTCTTCATCTATCACTTGAGTGGGTGATTTCCTTCATCTATTTTCGATTGTGAAGCCCGGATCATCGTTCTATCGCGTGCTCTTCGAATCATAGTGCTTGGATCTTCAAGAGGTCATTTCTTCAACATCTTGGATTTCGATTTTGTATTGGGTAATGATGTTTTGGATGTTAAAATCATGGGGTATGAAGTGATATATGCATGATTATGGACTTGTTGGAGTACTCATCGGTTATTGAAAGATTATTCAAGAACACTTCGAATTTTGTATTGGAAATTGGGGATTTTGTTTGACTTCATCCTTTTAATCCGTAGTAATTTAGATTAGTGATGGATTGATGATGATTTAGGTGTATTCTATCATTTCCATAGTTATTCCATGGTTGGAGTGTATTGATTCGTCGTTTCGGTTGAGTTATTAGTCGACGCCTTAAAGGTGTCCGACAAAAGGTCTAAGAGGGGGTTTTGTGCGTTGTACGATTATTATTCATCGTACGATTGTTGATTTATCATTGATATGACTTAGGGACGAAATCCTTGTGAAGAACTCAAGTCGGAACCCTTCCGTTCGTTGTCTTCTTCGTGGTTAAGCTTCCCGATCGAACCGTGTTCTTCGGGATCTTCGGTAACGTTTATTAAGGCAAGTATACATTTATGATTGTACGTTCTCGACTTTCAAAGTATGAAATATTGATGGTGTGATTATTTCTAGCCACTCCGGGACGGGCCTATGGTCCTCTGAGGGTTTCGTAGCCTCTGGTGCGATTCCATGGTTGATATGAACGAACCGTTTTTACGGCATTCATATGAAATAATGTTGGCATGTAATGAACGAACCGTTTTGACGGCATTCCTACATGTAACGGCGTATGATATGAACGAACCGTTTCTACGGCATTCACATACGTCTTGAGATTTTAGTTATTCCGGAATACTAGTCTTGAATTGATGAATTGACGGATATTGATGAATTGACGGATATTGATGAATTGACGGATTACATTTACTTTATTGTCGAGGAGTATTATGTTTCATATTGTTATACTTGCACTAGCTATTCGACGGCTAACCCCTTTATGGGGGAAATACGTTTCATGTATTTCAGGTTCCAGGAGAGCGGACAGGTGGGTACCGGGTCGGCATGAAGATGATGGGCAAGTGTGATACTGTGTCTTGTCTCCGGTTATCTCTTTTGGTTTCCTCCATTCAATGTTGTTGTACTGGAATGGATTTTAAATACTCGAGTATTGTATTTCAGTTTCCTTGATGTTCCGGTATTGATTTGTGCAGTGATGTATATGGTTTCATTGGTTATGGTTTTGAATACCATTTGTACCGTCCTTCTTTCTATTGTATGTAGACCTTATCGGTCAAGTTTATAGTTCCGCGTATGTTTAGCCTTGTGGGTCCCACGGCGGGGCTCACGGTGCTGTAATATACCCTTAATAACTTGGGGGTGTTACACACATGACCAAACAATAACACAACTTACATCATTCGCATCAAACCGTACACACATAACGAAATGTAATACATATACTTGACTTGGATAACATGATGTGAAGAAAACGGTGAAAGGAAAGGTTTCCGTCCGAATAATCTTCACAAATCCATTCCTAACACAAGAACGATATACAACCAATCTCAATATTGTGAATACGTAGGAATTCTTCCTAGTTCTACCCGATGGGACAATTCGTCGAACATTACTAGAGTATCATCGAGTATAAGTGATGACCAATGGAAAATTCGGTGTTTAATCCACAAATCCTCAAGAACCACGAAGGAATACAAGTATACAATTGATGTCTAGTAATAATTTATGACAAATCGGATTGAAAAGGGTCAAATCGCAAGAAACCCCCAAAATTCTCCCAAAATCTCAAAACGAGAGTTTTAGGGATTCTTACCTTGATTCGGGTGGCGGAAGATGTTAAGAACTTGATGAATTCATTAAAGGAATGCAGGGATGTTAGTAGATGATAATATTGGTCGAAATCGGTTCTATCCTTCGTCTTGAATCGCCCAAAGCCAAAGAGAAGATGTAAGGATGGAAAAATGACGAAGTTGACTGTTGTTGTCATATATATATCGGACAGGTTTAGCGCACGCTACACCCTAAGAATTAGCGTGCGCTATCGGGGTGCGGGAAAATAGTCAGAGACTTCTGTCCTCCCGTTAGCGCACGCAGATACCAGATAGCGTGCGCTAGCGTTAGAAATTAGCATACGTTACCACTCAATTAGCGTGCGCTAACGACTCCTGCACAAAGTACAGTTAGGACTCGACCAGGCTGTATCCGACTCGAACGACACGAAAACTTGACAGATGCCAGCAACCAACAAGACATGACAAGAAAACAAAATCCCGCAAGCAAATCTCTCAACCGAATGTACGATTCCAACTACTGAGGAACTTGAAATACGATAAGGAGGACAAATTCCCTAAACTTATAGGAAATTACAATATGGCCCAAACGTCTGAAAAATCACGATATGACATCGAATTAACAATCCGAAACTCATAACACGAGTAACACAACCATACGAACTCATGGGAAAAGAAAAATAACAAAATTAGACGAGCTTTACGAGAATCGAACGTACACACGATAAAACAAAGTTCAAGATGAAAATACGTAAGAACATCACCGAAACTCGTCCAAATGGAAAAACTCAAAGAACAAACTAGATTCAGAATCCCAAAACAGTGACAAGCGAGTTGTCCGAAACGAACATACACCAAAAACAGAAATGACCAAAAATAGAAAGTACGGATATTACAGCGTGGTGATGGTCGTCGTGGAGCGTGTTTTCACGTAGCATGTTTCTTTGCATGGCTTGTAACGTTTCGCCATTGGGCGCGAGTTTTTGGTTCTTGTGTATCTCGTTGAGTGCTTCCTGGTGGGATGTTGCCCCCTACTTATTTTAAGTCTCGGGACGAAACATCT
Source organism: Orobanche coerulescens (assembly GCA_033398695.1). Taxonomy (NCBI): domain Eukaryota; kingdom Viridiplantae; phylum Streptophyta; class Magnoliopsida; order Lamiales; family Orobanchaceae; genus Orobanche; species Orobanche coerulescens. The sequence goes on from CM065818.1 coordinate 57,425,498, forward strand.
TTTAAGGAGGGTAGTATGTGATATCCGCGATTTCAATTTTCGGTAAATTTCTTTTTTTTCGGTAGGAGTACGTTTTGACGACTTGCTCATGACCGTTTCGTCATTCTGAGAGTAGTTAGTTATGCACTTTTGGACGTCCGAGTTCAATTCGGTGTCGTTTTGTTGAGTTCCATGTTCTTGGGCGACTTTTCCGTGATTGAGTTTGATTCATGAGAATCTCGTTCGAAACGGTCGTTTCGGGTTTCTCGTAAGTTCATTTAACGTTTTCATACATTTTGTAAGCTTCGGTTTGATTAACCGTTGTCGTATCGTGATTTTTCGGACTTTTGGGACCGTTTTGTAATTTCCCAAAGTTGTGGGTATCCGTCGTCGTACCCATTTTCGAGAATACTGTTGTTGTCCTTCTGAGTCGTTAGTGCACGCTACACTTATAGGTTAGCGCGCGCTATGGTAATGTAATACCCGGGACCTTCATTCCGGTTTCGTTTAATTTTCTTCAGTAGAACGTACTGTTGTTGTCCGCGTCTTTCGAATCGCATGCTCGTACTGTGGTACGTTGAGTTTCGTAGCCTGTTCGTTATTGTTTTGGATCATACCCGGTGCATTCGCGTGATCGAGATGTCGTCGAGTATTGAGCCGGGCAGTCGGAGGGCTGGTTGGGCCGATTACGGCCGTAAGGCCTGGCCGATTATGGCCGTAAGGCGTCCGCATGCCCTGGCCTGGGAGGACTCGGTTACGGCCGTAAGGTCCATCAGGTTATGGCCGAAAGGCTTGTTACAGCGGCTAAGCGCTGGCCGGTTACGACCGTAGTGACTCGGCAGATTTCAGTCAGTGGCCCCTGGGAGTTCGGTTACGGCCATAAGGCTATGCCGATTACGGCCGTAAGATTCGATCGTTGCGTACGCAAGGCTTCGGCCATTACGTGCGCTATCGACAGTTGACCGAGTTATATCCGTAAGGCACTGCCGGACATATATAGGCCTGTGACGGGCCAGACCTCATTTTTACCCATTTCTCCACCCTTTTGGCGGCTGGCGATGGGAGAAGGCGAGGAGAGGAGTCCTTGGCCGGTTCCGATCAATTGCAAGGCGTTTTGGAAGATCCTTTTGGATTATATCATCATCCAATCCGTGTTCTTCGCCGAATCGAGGTATTTTCTTACTTAGAACCCTAGTTGTACGATTTTTGGGGGTTTCTTCGTGATTTTTCGATTTAATCCGTGGTTGATGAATTGATTATGGTATTCTTATTGTCTTGGCCATGATATTCGGATTTTGTAACTTGTTTATCGATTTTTACCACCCGGAACTTGATTTCCGATTTCCTTGAAGAACCCTCGGATTCTTGTTATTTTTCGGGTTGATTCGGATGTCGTTTAGCGTTATTGATTCGTGGTGATATTGTTTTCGTAGTTTTCATGGAATTTCCGGGGTTTTGGTCGATCTTGGAAGTTCGAGGGCTACCCGACCATATCCGTTCATTGTTCCATTGCTTGTGGTATCGAGGCAAGTACCTTGTTCATACATTTCTTGTTTTGTGGATATGATGCTCAGTGATCGTCTAAATGTGTTTGTTTGGTTGTTTGAAATGAACTTTCAAAAGATTCGGTTTAGCCTCGTTAAGGGCTCACTTTCAAAACGCGTGTGTTTTGTGAATGGTATGTTTCTTGAATGGCAAACTAAACCCTATGAATACGCTTGGTGTTGTTGTTGTTGTGCCTTGATAATATACATACATATATTATCTGATTTCATGTGTTGTGATTTGACACTTGTGTTGTGCTATGTGTTTATTTCCTTTGAATGAGTTGTTCGGATATCCTTGGCGTGCTATGTTATTTGTGTGAATGTGTGGATATGGTCGAAGGTCTACGATGAAAAATGGCATGTGACCATGTGGTCAGGATGCAATAAGTGATTGATCCAACCGTGAGAGCCTAAGACAAGACCTGCGGTGACATATGGCATGTGATCATATGGTCAGGAGACAACAAGTGATTGATCCAACCGTGAGATGACGTGGCATGTGTTCACGGTGTTATGTATATGTATTTTGCTCACCTCAGGAGGGTTCGGCGAGGCCTCTAGGGAATCCAATGGTATAGCCCTGGATTCATGAGTTGGTGTGTATATGATTTGTGAATGTATTTTGCTCACCTCAGGAGGGTCCGGCGAGGCCTCGAGGGAATCAATGGTATAGCCCTGGATTCACGAGTTGGTGTGTATATGATTTGTGAATGTATTTTGCTCACCTCGGGAGGGTCCGGCGAGGCCTCGAGGGAATCCAATGGTATAGCCTTAGATTCACGAGTTGGTGTTGTATTTGTGTGACCAAGATTGGTGTATCTTGGGTGATTATGTTGTGTTGATTTTATGTCCCTCGAGGACATGTGACGTGGGTTTTAACCCTGTGAATTGTTGTTGGTTTTATTTGTGAAAAATAAAACTTTTGGGCTGTGACCCCTGTTGATTTTGGAAAGAGAAGGATTTGATAATCCTAAATTGTTTTCTATTAAAACTCCCGATGGCATATTAAACCATTTTGTAAATTGTTTCTCTTGAATTGTGAACATTCGGTTTTGGAATGTTTACCCAAACTCTTGCTTCGGGAAGTATTTTTCGTTGTGTTTAAATCTTTGAGGATTCCTGATTATCGTTATTCTTGGAACTTGAATTGTATGACTCGTATTTTGCACTTTGTACTTGCACTAGCAAAATAGTGGAATTTTGCTAACCCCAAAGGAATCAGGGGTGGATGTTTGTATTGCATTTAGGTTTTTGGGAGCATAGCATAGGGTCGGTATGAAGGATGATGAAAGATGATCAATACTAATCACATGAAGACCCATTCATTGTTGTATTAGTTCAGTTATACCTTATTTCTGCTGCTGTATTTTCCCTGTTATACGGGAGTATTTTGTATTTGACCCCTGCGTGGGTATGTATTGGTATTAAGTTGTATGTATTTATTGGAAGACCAAATCGGTCTACTGACTCATTTTAGCCTTAAAGGCATTGTTGAGATGTTCGATGTTGTTACCAGCCTGGTAGATCCTTGAGGAAAGGTTCTACGGCGTGTAATATCACTGAGCGGATTTGGGGTGTTACACAGTAGGCAAAACCTCTTCTTCTAGCATGACGGGTGGACGTTGTTATCCGAACCGTCACCTGTGAATAGCCCTTAGTAGGCCGTTAATAGTTCTTCTAACCCGAAGGTCTCAAGTTCCTCCATTTTCAGGCCATCGGACGGCAGCCTGAATAAGTTTTCCAGTAGCTCATGGTTCACAGAAATCTCAATTCCACGAACGGTAGTAGTGACGTCAGAAACATATCCTCCTCTTTTCATAGAAAAGAACTTGATAGAGACATCTAGATATTACTCTTCAACGATACGTTAATCGTATAGCTTAGGGTGCTGACTTCCAAGGCAGTACAAGCCTTGTTGCCTGATTCTGGAAACAACCGGTCCCATTCCTTTAGCGTCATCAATTTCAAGGTTAATTCTCTCCATGACGATAGATCTGGAAAAGATTCACCCATCAATGATTGATTCCTTCTTCTTAACGGACAGAGAGGAAGTCTGTGAAGTTGCCATTTGATTTGCAGAAAAAGATTTGGAGAAACAAAGAAATAATGCAGTAAACTTTACAGAAAGTTTGTAGGATGTTTGCTCTTGACTCGTTTAATATTGCAGAAAGCGTAAAGAGTCAAATGGAACAAGATACAGTCCTTTTATAGTGTGCAGGGAAGATTAGGGTTACATAAGTAAACGGTTATATTTAAGGGATGGGAACCGTCTTTTAAAAGAACGAACAGGATGAACTTAGAGTAACTTGTACGTCTTATCCATCTGTTTTTGAAATGATAACAGGTCCCACTTCTGACAGCTCGTCTTTCTTCATTGCACGAAATGGCAGTTTTGAAATTATTAATATCTTGGTGTTTGAGGTACTAAAGTCCAGATGTCATTTAAAGCATTAAAGAATAAAACGTTTGAATTTTAAAATAGGGCATGCAGACTAAAAACGTTTTCAGTACGAATAGAATAATAATATAATGTTAATTGACTTCCCACAGTGTGTGTGCTGTATCCGCGAATAATATAGCGTTCCCCCTTAAAAGGTACATACGGGATTCAATTCTTACAGCAATGTTTGGATTAATACTGTATTCATGGGTTGTACTGTATTCCCCTTAATTAATGCACAAGTCAGCTGTATGAAGGTTTTGTACCTTTTCCTTACAGTAAGATCTGACTTGTTCATATTGTATAATTAATTAATGGTGGATACTGTATTCTTGGGTCTTACAGCATTACCCGTCAATTGATGAGTAAAAGCGTAAAAACTTACATGGAGTCAGGCTGAAGCATTCCCGATTCTTGTTGAAGCATACAGAATCTGGTTGTGCTGAGAGCTTTTGTAAAGATGTCGGCTAACTGGATGTCTGTATGAACCTTCTCGATCCGAACATTTTTATTCTCAACATGATTCCTTATGAAGTGATGCTTCATATCAATATGCTTAGTTCGTGAGTGCAATACAGGATTGTGCGTTATTGCAATTGCACTCGTGCTATTGCACATGATCGGTGTTTCTCTGGCACTAATTCCATAATCTGATAACTGTTGTTGCATCTAGAGAATCTGCATACAGAAACTTCCAGCGGCATAGTATTCCGACTCAGCTGTAGAAAGCGAGTTGGCCAATTTCTTCTTACTGAACCATGACACAAGTCTAGGTCCAAGAAAGTGACAAGTACCGCTTTTACTCTTCCTATCCAACTTACAACCTCCGAGATCCGAGTCGTTGTAGCCAACCAAAGTGAATCCTCCTTCATTAGGATACCACAATCGTACATTAACTGTTCCTTTGATGTACTTAAGGGTTCGTTTGGGTAACGTGAAGTGTAATTCCTTAGGTGCTACTTGATACCGAGCACACACTCCTAGAGCAAACTGTATATCGGGCCTGCTAGCCGTTAGGTACAGGAGTGAGCCAATAAGCTTCCTGTAGAGTGATTGATCAACCGGATTTCCACCTTCATCAGCACTAATTTGCACGGAAGTGCTCATGGGGGTTGACGAGGATTTGGAGTTGTTCATCCCAAACTTGTTGAGTAGCTCCTTGTTGTACTTCTCCTGCTTGATAAAGATTCCTGTAGGCAGTTGCTTCACCTGCAATCCTAGGAAATAACTAAGTTCCTCCATCATACTCATTTCAAATTTACTTTGCATGAGATGATAGAACCTTTGACATAAAGCAAGGTTAGTAAAACCAAATATAATATCGTCGACATATATTTGTGCCATTAACAAGTCCACAGCGACTCCACAACACCTTTCTCAAATCTATTATTGGTAAGGTACAGGGACAAGGTTTCGTACCATGCTCTAGGTGCTTGCTTAAGTCCATACAGAGCTTTCCGTAGTTTGTATACAAGGTCTTCGCCTTCAGTGTTGACAAACCCTGGTGGTTGTTCAACATAGACTTCTTCGGTGAGGGCTCTATTCAGAAATGCACTCTTAACATCCATTTGATAAAATATGAAGCTCTTATGGGCGGCAATATCCCAATGTCTTCCAATCTGGCTACAGGGGCAAATGTCTCCTCATAGTCTATGCCTTCTTCCTTTCTGTTGACTTGTGCGACTAGACGGGCTTTGTTTCCGATAACAAGTCCATTCTCATCCTTTTTGTTTCTAAATACCCATTTGGTTTCAATTATAGCTTGATGTTCAGGTCTGGGTACTAGATGTTGTTAATCGTGTCTTATGGATTGTATATCCATATTTCGAGTTTTTTTAACTCGATTGATGATTTGAGTGTTCTTGGGAATTATTGAACATTTAATGTTCGATTAACTATTTCAATGAATTTCCTTCGATATTTTGAGGTGATTTCCGTTATTATTGGTCTTGATGCTCGTTGTGATAGTGTTTTCATTGTTTCTTGCGGTAGTTGTAGGTTTCGAGGCACTCCGGTCGAGCCGTGTTCGTCGGAGTATTTGCGTGCCGATTCTGAGGCAAGTATCTTGCTTATATGACTTATGTCTTGTGATTAGAAATCGTGTGTTGTGTTTTGATGATTGATTTGCCTTCGTGAATATGGTTGGTGTGAGTTAGTTATGTATTAATTGTTATGAAGGCTTGATGATGACTGTGTTACCTTGGTATATGTGCTATGTGTTGTGTTATGTGTACAGGACTGTGATAATCGCGTTGGGTTGGTTGTACACATGCTTGTGCAATGTATGGTACAATGATTATGAGTTATATTGGTTGTGTGTCGTCGATGATGATGATTTGAGTGTTGAGATTGTGTTGTGTACGCGTGATGCGTGATTTGTGGTGATCAATGTGGTTGATTGGTCGTGAATGTTAATGTCGTGTGCTGTGTTGCTAAGTTCACTCGTGCAGGCTCGACGCGACCTACGAGGATTCATGGCGGGGAACCATGGGATCGGAACATAGTAAGTGGTGCTGAGGTCCAAATCGCGTGGCTCTGACGAGGCCTATGATGACATATGACGATATATCATGGGGTCAGGGCACAGTACATCCAACCGTGTGGATTCGATGGGGCCTATGGTGACTCGTGGCAAGAGATCATGGAGTTGGGACTGGTTGTTATGATTGTTGTGTTTGGCATTGTCCGTGCGGGTTGTTGAACCTACGAAGCCACGTGGCAAGAGTTCACGGCGTTATGATTGTTGTGTTTGGTATAGGTGGTAAGAGTTCACGATGTTATGATTGTTGTGTTTGGCATAGTCCGTGTGGGTTGATGAACCTACGGAGCCACGTGATAAGGGATCACGAGTGTTATGATTATAGTGTTTGGTTTAGTCCGTGCAGGTTGTTGAACCTACAGAGACACGTGGCAGGGGATCACGGTGTCACGATTATGTTTTCAGAATCAAAGTTTTGAAAGGAAAGGTTTTATGAAAATAAAGGTTGGGTCGAGTCCCAAGCATTTTGTGAATATTTTTTCCGTGTTGTACAGTGTGAGATTTGGGCTAAGACCCTAAAATTTCGAAAAGGTTTTGACAAACTGAGGACATGAGTTCATAATGATTTTTACAAACCTAGGACATGAGATCTTAAGGATTTCTATTTTCTAAAAACTCCCGAGATGATAGTTTATTTTACAAAGATTCCACTTGTGTTGGTTTCTAGATTATTAAAACCTCTAAGGAATATGTTAATGATGGAGTAGTGACTGTCTGAGTTGTGATTGGCTTAGTTGTGGTTGTTCGACTTGTGATTTATAACTACTTGCTACATTTTGTATGGTTATGATACTTGCACTAGTAAAACATTGGAGTTTTGCTAACCCCCGAGTGATCGGGGGGTGGATGTCTGTATTGTGTCCATGTACATGCAGGTTCGTGGGAGCAGTCACAGGATCGGCACAAAGGATGATGGGCTGCGATACTAATCAAGAGTTATAGAATTCATTTGTTTTTGTGATGTAATTGTATTATTCTCAGTCTTCCGCTGTGTTGTATCGTTTCGTATTTTGGACCCCTGCGTGGGCGTGAGTTGTAACAATTATTTCAGTTGAATTAGTTGTGTGACATTATCGGTCTGATTCATTATCCTATTCGACCCCGGCTGGTCGAACAATTATTCATTTTATTGTGTTTATCCTGGTAAATCCTTGTGAGAAGGGTTTACGGTGTGTAATAGTCCCGGTTCAATTCTGGGGGTGTTACACTAGATCCCAGTTTGATTCCCATAGTTGTTGATTATACTGCGCGGCGACCTCCTTTCTGGATGGATACCGTGGCTCCTATATCCAATATCTAGGTGAACTGTACTTTTCAAAGTACTGTGGTGCAAGCCTTTGATATTTAGATACAGCCTTCTTTCGGAACGGCTGTTGGTGCTTCTGATATGCTCGGGGAGCATGTTGTTGATCACGCCTTACAGGTCCTTGAGGCTGAGGGTTCTGCTGTATGTGATATGAACCTGGTGGCGGAATGGCAGCCTTGGCTGTACGCGGGGCAACTGTTACCTTTACGGGACTTAGGGTCTCTTCAGGTACAGAAGTGGGTTCCACACCCCTGACGAACATCGTACTAGTTTTCCCTCTGTTGGAGAATGAGTTATATTCTAAGCCATTTTTATCATGAGCATGTTGCCCGGTGCTTAGAATTTCTTCCATATGTCTAGAGGATTTCTCGAATGATTTCAAGATGGTCTCTAATTCTCCTTCTCATTTCTCGAGAGTTTTTACTGTGGCTTCGAGTATAGCGAAATCATTTGTATTGCTTTCATTATAAGGCTTAGTCTCATTTAGATCTCTAGTAAGTTGATGATTGCTCTCCATGAGTTTTTCAAATGTGACCTTGCTGTTTTCGCAATCAATAGACATATTTTCGTAATTATTTTTCAGCAAGTCATTTTCTTCTTTCATCTCTAAGTTTGAAAGTTCGAGCTATATGTTTTCTCGTTTCAGATTCTCATGGGCCTTTTGAATGTTTTTGAATTCATTCATCATGTTTTCAAAAGTATGAGATGCATTTACAGGAGTAGTTTATGTTGAGATCACCTCATCATCGCTATCTTCGTCGTCCTGTATTTCTTTGGCCATAAAGCACATATAGGCTTTATCTTCGATCTCATCATCGGATGAGTTACTGTCAGTGACTGCCTGAAAGCACTCCTCGGTTTTGTTTGATGCGGGAGAGGCTTCTGATTCACTAATCAGGGCCTTGAGCTTGTTTTTGCAGACACGCCTTCTTTCATCCTTTTCTTATTGCTTGGCTTCCGGCAACTTTTGCACTTTCGGGTGCGGACACTTATTAGCATAGTACCTGGGTTTCCTACAATTGTAGCACAAGTTAGAATCACGAGAATGAGAAGGTTCGGAACTTACCTTCTGAAATGGTTTGGTCCTGAAGGAAGTCTTTCCAGACTGTTTGATGAACTTTTTGAATTTATGCATAAGAAGGGCCATTTCATCTTCTGACAAGATATCCTCATCACTGTCAGCATTCTTGTGGGTGGACTTGGATGTGCTAGGTGCGGAGCTGTGTCTCCTGTCAGATACAGCAGCCAGTGATGTAGTCCTGGCAGGTGACTCTTCGGCCCTCTATCTCTTGTCAATATCGTACTCGAAAGCTTTGAGGTCAGAGAATAGGTCAAAAGTAGATATATCACTAAGATTACATGACACACACATAGCTGTAGTCTTAATGTCCTGTCGAGTAGAGAGTGATCTAAAGATTTTCAAATTTTTCTCTTTTGGGTATACACTTTACCCAATGCTTCAAGTTCACCGACAATGGCAGTGAATCTGAGGTCAAGCTCCTCAAGCGTCTCGGAGGATTTCATTTCAAAGGATTCAAATTGCTGAGTAAGTTTTTAAATTTTATTTTCTTTTGAGAGCTTAGTTCCCTCGTAAATCATCTTGAGTTTCTCACAGATTTTCTTAGTTGTCTTACAGCACTTTACCTTGAGAATGTGCCTTTGTGAAGAGTGACAAACAACACATTCTTAGCAACATTGTCGAGGTTCGCACGCTTGCGATCGTCTGCAGTCCATTGCTTGCGCTCCTTCTCGAGCATTTCACCATGAGGTTGTCCTTCTACCCTTGCAGCACGATTAACCTTCATTATCTTTATTCGACCTTCTTAGATGACAAATATCATCTCCTCGTGCATGGCAGCAATATGAGCTTCCATCATGATTCTACAGTCATCAAACTCGTTAATAAAAAACATAGGAACCTTGTCTATCATTGAGGTATCCATTAGAGAAAATAGGAAACATAAGACTGTAGAAGCACTCAACCCGTTATAAAATGTTTGAATTTGCAGCCAATCCGGCAGGCCATGATGAGGGCATCTCCTTAGTAAATCTTTATATCGTTCCCATGCCTCATGTAGCGACTCCATATCATATTGTCCGACAGTGGTTATCTCATTTCTGAGTCGTGCTGTCTTCGCCAGTGGAAAGAAATTAGCCAGAAAAGCTTGTGATAACTCCGCCCAAGTTGTAATAGAGCCAGACAGGAGTGAATTCAACCAGAACTTGTACTTGTCCCTTAGAGAGAATGGGAAAGGCCGTAGACGAATGGCATCATCGGTAACTTTTGCACTTTCGGGTGCGGACACTTATTTGCATAGTACCCGGGTTTCCTACAATTGTAGCACAAGTTAGAATCACGAGAATGAGAAGGTTCGGAACTTACCTTCTGAAATGGTTTGGGCCTGAAGGAAGTCTTTCCAGACTGTTTGATGAACTTTTTGAATTTATGCATAAGAAGGGCCATTTCATCTTCTGACAAGATATCTTCATCACTGTCAGCATTCTTGTGGGTGGACTTGGATGTGCTAGGTGCGGAGCTGTGTCTCCTGTCAGATACAGCAGCCACCGATGTAATCTTGGCAGGTGACTCTTCGGCCCTCTATCTCTTGTCAATATCGTACTCGAAAGCTTTGAGGTCAGAGAATAGGTCAAAAGTAGAAATATCACTAAGATTACATGACACACACATAGCTATAGTCTTAATGTCCCATCGAGTAGAGAGTGATCTAAAGATTTTCAAATTTTTCTCTTTTGGGTATACACTTTACCCAATGCTTCAAGTTCACCGACAATGGCAGTGAATCTGAGGTCAAGCTCCTCAAGCATTTCGGAGGATTTCATTTCAAATGATTCAAATTGCTGAGTAAGTTTTTAAATTTTATTTTCTTTTGAGAGCTTAGTTCCCTCGTAAATCATCTTGAGTTTCTCACAGATTTTCTTAGTCGTCTTACAGCACTTTACCTCGAGAATGTGCCTTTGTGAAGAGTGACAAACAACACATTCTTAGAAACATTGTCTAGGTTCGCACGCTTGCGATCGTCTGCAGTCCATTGCTCGCGCTCCTTCTCGAGCATTTCACCATGAGGTTGTCCTTCTACCCTTGCAGCAGGATTAACCTTCATTATCTTTATTGGACCTTCTTAGATGACAAATATCATCTCCTCGTGCATGGAAGCAATATGAGCTTCCATCATGATTCTACAGTCATCAAACTCGTTAATAAAAAACATAGGAACCTTGTCTATCATTGAGGTATCCATTAGAGAAAATAGGAAACATAAGACTGTAGAAGCACTCAACCCGTTATAAAATGTTTGAATTTGCAGCCAATCCGGCAGGCCATGATGAGGGCATCTCCTTAGTAAATCTTTATATCGTTCCCATGCCTCATGTAGCGACTCCATATCATATTGTCCGACAGTGGTTATCTCATTTCTGAGTCGTGCTGTCTTCGCCGGTGGAAAGAACTTAGCCAGAAAAGCTTGTGATAACTCCGCCCAAGTTGTGATAGAGCCAGACAGGAGTGAATTCAACCAGAACTTGGCCTTGTCCCTTAGAGAGAATGGGAAAAGCCGTAGACGAATGGCATCGGTAACACCATTGTTCTTGAATGTGTCACAAATCTCGAGAAATGAAGTAATGTGCGCATTGGGGTCATCATTCGCTAGTCCGCAAAATTGGCTCGCTTGCACCATTTGAATGATAGATGGCGTGATTTCAAAATTATTTGCTTGAATGGTCGGGCGCGGAATCCCCGAAAAATTAGCATTGATTTGTGGAGGTGCATAATCACGGAGAGCCAATGCTGGTTGAACTTACTGAATAGGGTTGTCAATCCCTTGATTTCCAGTGTTGTCTCCCATGATATCCGTAATTAATAGCTCACGTGTTTCCTTCCTGTTTTTCTGCACAGTGCGTTCGAGTTCGGTATCCAAAGGGAATAAACCTTCGTTACCAAATTTTCTCATGCACTAAACGAACTCCTGAAAGGAAAACAAATAAAACAAATTTACACAAAAATAAAATAATATTCAAATTAAGACTAAAAATACCGAAATTGATATTAGTAAAAACAATCAATCCCCGGCAACGGCGCCAAAAACTTGTTACGTATTTCTGTGAATGCAAGTGCACGTTGTCATAATCAAGTAATAAAGTGATGAGAAAAGTATCATTCCCTCGAGGACTGATGTACTAAGCACCAATTTATTAGTATTTCTAATTTTATTTGAACGAGCAAAACTTTGGGGTTAAATAATTATTATTAACTAAATAATGCGATAAACTAAAAACAAACAATAGAATCGACAGTCCGATAAAAGGATATCAAATCAGAGAAGAATTTAGGATCGAGAATTCACCTCGATTAATCCAAATTAATATTGATTAATATAATTTATGTAGTTTCCCAATTTATTGAAAGTGAAGATTCTAAATTAATCTAATGCCTCTCCCGATGTCAGTAGAATTTTCCAAAGCGAACAATTCACTCTATTCCTAGGTGAGTTAATACGACATTAGCCAAAAAGTTCTAAAATCTTCAAAACGAGCTTCGTAATTCTTATGAGTATATTCCTATCTCACAAGACAAAAGGGTTTTCTCCCAATTTTCACTACTTACTCTTCTCTTCCGATTTAAGTTACGTAGTTATAACAATTCAATCATAGGCCACACAATTGAAAGCATTAAGAACAATTGGGGAAAACTCAATAGAAAAGGGAAAGGTATCAATAACGTAAAATCAAGAATTAATCCATCATAATCTCGGTTTCATCTCAATCCTAGAATAAAGGGGTCTAGCCCGACATGCTAGAAAATAATACACAAATAATTGAATTAAACATAAGGAAGAAATTCAAACACAATTGATGAACTTGTCTTCTTCCGTTCTCTGGCTTTGCTCTCTGCTGCTAGGTATTCTTCTCCTCTCCTTCGATCCTCTTTTTTTATGATCTTCTCTTGGCTTTTATAACCATCTTCCTCTCCAAAATGCGTCCGAGAATTAGGTCTAGTCCACCTCCAGAACAGCCAAAAATCGCGTGCTTTAATCAGGGTTCCCGCGCCGCAGGCCGCGGCCCGAAATAAGTGTGCCACGGCCCTAGTCCTTGTGCTGCCCACACCTGGGCGGAATTTCATTACGGGCCGCGGCCCAGAATAAGTGTGTCGCAACCCCCAATACAGTTTGTACTGGTTTTCTCTATGTTATGCCTGTGACGCGGCCCAGCTTTGGTGCGACGCGGCCCTCAACTGAAAAATGTCATTTTTGACCCGTTTTTCTACGTTCGAGCTTCAGGACTCTAATTTCCTTCAAAATATGCAAATGTCATGCATTATGAGCTCGTTTTAACAGAATTGAACCAAAATAAGGATAAAATAATGACAATAAAGTGCACAAAAATACATGTAACAAAGACTGTTTTAAAAAATAAGTAATTTTTGGATCTGATTCAGTTAAAAATACGACTAATTCTTTTTAGAATCAACCACCCCGATGCCACTTGTTGGCCACTAAGTATACTAATGACAGTTTAGAATATAGAAGCATAGTAAGCTGTATGATTTTTGAAGTTAGTTTGCATAGCAGAAGTTTAGGTGTGAGTTACTGTAAATACAGCAACTAGGCATTCTCCTATTTGCTTAGTGCGAATAGGGCAGTATACTTGATAAATCACAGTTATAAAAATAATAAGTACAATAGTTAAATGATACACAATTTAAAGTGGTTCGAGGTAAACCCTTACACGTCCAGTGGTCCTCTACACAGGAGTAAAACGTTTATTATAATCACTATACAAAACTATGTGACTATAACTAAACATGTCTCTGTATCGTTCAAACAGATTGATACAGGGACCAAAGCTTTTTGCCGTTCACATAGATTCTCTTAAGCTTTTCCTTGACTTGCTTCTTCACACATAGTTTGAAGCTTCGTCTACAATGCTATTCTTCCCACACAAGTCGGAATACACACAGATCCTCAGTCCACACTGGGCTGATGATTAACTCAAAGGTAAAGGGTATAATTCTCTAAACAGCAGCTTGATCTTTGATATACATTTGTTGTATACTGTTTTGTTCTCGTTGAGGACTTGTATATTTTTTCAATTGAATACTTGCTGTATGCTCACGAAATATACTTGGTCTTGATATAGCTTAGATAGTCAGAATCTTTGTCAGAGCTTTTGCGAGTATAATATATCAAGTGTTCTTCGTATGTATGTGTGTCTTTTAAGTCCTCTGGCTAGAGGCCTATTTATAACCTTTGAAAAATGCATCCATTATAAATGTAGCCGTTGCAGGTAGGTGAGATGTCTATGTCTCTGATTGGCGGCTATTAGGAATACTTATTAGATTTTAATGATGTCATCCCTGTAATAATTGATTATTCAAATGTATGTTTAAGTACTTGGAAAATTACAAAGAAGAACCAAATGGGTATCTTCTATAGGCCTTATAAGTTTAGGCTAAGTCTTGTTGATCAGTACTAAATCGACTAAGTATGGAACTGCCGTGTATCAGAGAAGTTATCAGGCAAGTTCAGTTCAGAGGAGTTTTGGTCACCGCAGAATATCAGAGAGGTTTGACCAAAACCTATCTGCAGTCGAGTTATCAGGCGAGATCTCGCTAACAAAATATCAACTAAAGTTTGACCATCAGAGCAGAGAAGTTTATCTCAGAGAAGTTCAGGTCAGAGAATTTCAGATCATAGGACTTCATATCAGAGAACTTCAGAGCAGAGAAGTTTATCTCAGAGAAGTTCATATCAAAGAACTTCAGATCAGAGGACTTCATATCAGAGAACTTCAGAGCAGAGAACTTTATCTCAGAGAAGTTCAGAACCAGAGAACTTTACATCAGAGAAGGTTGACTGCACATCGGGCAGGTTTGACCAAGAAGTATCAGATAGGTTCTCACTCAAGTTATCAACCAAGATACTCAGTCCACGTCAGCAAGCATTGAAAGTCAACATTCACGAAAAGCCACATGCAAGACGTATGAGACAAACTGGAAAGATTTCCGGAAAGCTAGGAATAAAATATTCCTTGAGATCCACATTCTGAAGACTTATTCTAATCAAGAATAACGGCGCTAAACAAGAAAGTCTTTCAAACGGTCAGAATTAAAAAGGGAATCCATCCTTGCAACGGATTGATAAGATAAACAAAGTAGTCCACTGTCCAACAGACAGATTTGTTACAGTAGTGGAACGGCTATGAAAAAAGCTCAAAGGATCATACTATAAATATCTGAAGATATGAATTGAGGAAAGTACGATGCGAACAACACTTACAAGTGATCTAAGCAATCAAGGCAATCAAAGCGACCAAAGTAATCTATAGCATCGTGGAAGAGCAATCTTAAAACAGTCATATTTGAAGAAGCTCTTTGTTGGAGAATACAACACTCTTGTCTTAAAAATTGAGTATGGGGTACTTCTGTAAACGAGGTTTCAGAAGTTTCGCGACTGATAAGGCATCCAAGGATTCTTGATTGGAAGGTGATAGGCAGCTCGAGAGTTGTTGAGGCATCCACGGATTTTCGATCAAGAGGTGATAGGCAGCCAAAGGGAGTTTCAACGGCTAAGGGTTTCCACTAGTTGGAAGCTGTTGTAACTCTGTGAATCATTGCAACGTTTATCACTAGTTGAAAGTTACAGTGAATTCATCTCCAACTGGTTTGGAGAAAAGTGGACTAGTAGAGGATTACCCCACCTCTGAAACCACTATAAGTTCTTGTGTGATTTACTGCTGTGAACACCATACTTAACTACTGCATACATATTTACTGTTCCATTAGATAAGTTATCTGCAGTTAACATTAGATACCTACTATCGTCATCAGCTGTGTCTTCCGCATTACTTGTCTGCAGACGACTTTAAGTCATATGTACTTATCACAGCTGAGAAACTCACCTGACTTCCAGGAAAGAGTTTTAATAAGTCTATTCACTCCCCTCTAGACTTATTCCTGACGACTTGTGACCTACAAGTGGTATCAGAGAGGTTGGTTCAAGTTTTATAAAACCAGATCCATATATCAGAGCATATATATTTTAATCTCTCATTTAGAATGGAACACATGCAGCACATGCACTCTAGACTACTTGTATTTTTCGTTGATGAATATGACCTCTGGAAGATAAGAATGCAGGCACACTTATCATCCATCCATGACGACATGTGGTGCATCATTAAAGATGGTCCTTTCATCTTTGAGAAGGATAATTCACCGGAAGAAATAGCAGATGGGAAGCCTGAGAAGATTCTCAAGAAGAGGACAGAGATGACCCCGAAGAAAGGAAGCTGGCTAACCTTGACAACCAGTCCAGAGATGTGTTGTACCAAACCCTTGACAAAGCCACCATGGTCAAGATCAAGAACTGCAAAAATGCAAAGGAAATCTGGGACACATTAGCAGTAATGTGTGAAGGAACCGAGCTGATCAAAGAAAACAAGTTGTCAATAGCTACACAAAATTTTGACAACTTCAAAATGAAGACCAGAGAAACCATTGACCAGGTGGATGGAAGATTCACAGAGATAATAAATGAAATCATTTCTCTGGGAAAAACCTACGGCAACAGGGAGATGGCCCTGAAAGTCTTAAGATCTCTCAACCCTGAGTGGAGCATGAAGGTCGTGGCCATGAGAGAATCAAAAGACCTCAACAAGATAAAGATCCAGGAGCTGTTTTATGATTTTAAGGCGTTGGCTCTCCGTGATTATGCACTTCCGCAGATCAATGCTAATTTTTCGGGGATTCGGCGCCCGACTATTCAAGCAAACAATTTTGAAATCAATCCACCTATCATTCAAATGGTGCAAGCGAGCCAATTCTGTGGATTGGCTAAGGATGACCCCAATGATCATATTGCTTTCTTTCTCGATATTTGTGACACATTCAAGAATAATGGTGTTACTGATAATGCCATTCGTCTACGGCTTTTCCCATTTTTTCTAAGGGACAAGGCTAAGTTCTAGTTAAATTCACTCCCGCCAGGCTCTATCACAACTTGGGAAGAGTTAGCACAAGCTTTTCTGGCTAAGTTCTTTCCACTAGCAAAGACAGCAAGACTCAGAAATGAGATAACTACTTTCGGACAGTATGATATGGAGTCGCTATATGAGGCATGGGTGCGATATAAAGATTTGCTAAGGAGATGCCCCCATCATGGCCTACCGGATTGGCTGCAAATTCAAACATTCTATAATGGATTGAGTGCTTCTACACGCACTCTAGTAGATGCAGCAGCTGGGGGTGCTTTAATGGGAAAAACTATGGCTGAAGCTTATTCATTACTGGAAGCTATGGCTAAGAATGCTTATCAGTGGCCTTTTGAGCGTGTGAATCCGAAATGAGTTATGGAAATTTCGGACAATGATCCAATATCTACGCTATCAGCTCAAGTTGCAGCTTTAACTCAACAACTCCAAGTTTTATCACACACTTCTTCTACCGGTACCACAGAAACTTGCAATTAGTGCAGCGGCTCTCATCCAAGTGGTGAATGTCAAGTCGGGAATCCATTTGATCAATCTCATGTGGAACAAGCTCAATTTGTGGGGAATGGAAATCGTCAAAATAACCCATATTCTAACACCTACAACCAAGGGTGGGGAAATCATCCAAATCTATCATGGAGGAACGGACAAGCATTGAAAAAACCTCCACAAGCTCAATTCACTCAGCCACAACAGCAGCCCCCCCAACCACCGAATGTCTCTTAGAAGATGCACTTACTCAAATGGCGGCTAATACAAGTCAATTCAAGGCTCGCACTGAAACTACTCTACAGAATCATTCCGCTTCTATTGGGAACTTGGAGGTTCAAATAGGGCAGATTTCAAATCTATTATCATCTAGACCCCAAGGTGTCTTACCAAGTGATACCGAGATGAATCCCAAAGAAATTGCACAAGCTATTGAGTTACGAAGCGGAAAGGAACTACACGAGCAGTCCAAGAGTAGGAAATAAAAGAGCATTCCTGTTGAGAAAGTGAATGATAAGGAGCCCACTCAAGTAGATACCACTTTGTCCTCAAAGACCAAGCCAAAAGTAGTCTCGACCACTCATCCTACTTATGTGCCACCAGTCCCGTTTCCACAGCGTCTGCAAAAGCAGATGTTAGACAAGCAATTTTCTAAATTTCTCAATGTCTTCAAGAAATTGCACATTAATATCCCATTTTCCGACGCTTGGGAACAAATGCCAAGTTATGTGAAATTTATGAAGGAGATATTATCTAACAAAAGAAAGCTCGAAGAATATGAAATGGTGGCACTAACTGAAGAGTGTAGCGCTATTTTGCAGAGAAAGCTCCCACCTAAATTGAAAGATCCATGAAGCTTCACCATACCTTGCACTATTGGAAACTCGTCCTTTGATAGAGCTTTTTGTGATCTTGGCGCCAGTATTAATCTTATGCCTCTCTTTATTTTCAAGAAACTAGGTATAGGGGTGGCCAAACCTACTACGGTCTCTTTACAACTAGCAGATAGATCCATCATGTATCCTAGAGGGGTAATAGAAGATGTCCTGGTTAGGGTTGATAAATTCATTTTCCTTGCTGATTTTATTGTGCTCGATATGGAAGAAGATCATGACATCCCAATTATATTGGGAAGACAATTTTTAGCTACTGGAAGAACTTTAGTTGAAGTGGAAAAAGGGGAGCTAACTTTACGAGTTCAAGAAGAGCACGTTACTTTTAATGTGTTTCCAGCTATGCAACATCCTAGAGAGGTCGAAAATTGCTTTTAAATTTATGTCATTGACTCGTGTGTAAAAAGCGCTTTTTGGGAGAGCTACCCATCAGATCCACTGGAGTCCATTTTAGTTGGATCCTCTACCGAGTTGAATCCAGAGCACGTAGCTTATTTGTGACACTTGGATGATTCACCACCATTTTCACTCATAAACCTTGTGAGGAGCTCGGAAGTTCACCAACACGAACCTTCCCTTCGGTTGAGAAACCCCCAAAGCTAACTTAAGCAGCTGCCTAATCATTTGAAGTATGCATTTTTAGGGCCAAATGATTCCCTACCTGTCATTCTTTCTGCCACTTTGGTTAAATCCGAATATGAAAGAGGTGGTAAAAGTAGAGGTCATAAAACTCCTCGACGCAGGTGTGATCTTTCCTATTTCCGACAGTAAGTGGGTAAGTCCTGTTCAAGTAGTGTCAAAGAAAGGTGGGATAACTGTTATTCAAAATGATGTTGGAACATTTTTTTTCCATCCATGCTATAATAATATTTTGATGATTTAAGTTGATACACAAAACAAAACAACAAAGAGACGAAGCAAAGAATCAAAGAAGACGAAGTGCATAAAGCTGGAAACTGCACGCTTAACGTACGTAAAAGGGTTATGTTAGCGTACGTAATCGTACATGCTTAACGTACGTAACGTACGTAAAGAAGTGTCTCTGAGTTCAAACAAGATGAACGTTGGAGATGATGTCATGGCATAGGTCAGCAAGCAACGGATATGTTGACTGTATATAACGTATGTAATGGGGGTTTGAGTAACGTACGTAAGGAAAGAAACGAATGCAACTGGACTAAAACTGGTACGTGCTAACGTACGTAAAGAGGACGATATAACGTACGTAACATTGGTTACGGACATAATTTTATGGAGATAGCGGCCGTAATGAAGAACAGGGAGCTAACGGCTAGTAAGGGTTTGAAGCCTATAAATACCATTCATATGGTATTGTTTCACCACAACAACTTAAAGCATACGAGACATTCATCTCAGATTCATATTGATATTATTGTTGTTGTAATATTGAGCTTATATTGGTAGTTTGAGGTTTATACATTTACCATTATACACGAGAGATAAAAGAAAGATATGATTGGATTCAGTGTTATTAGGATCAAGGATCCTGCATTATTAGAATAGCAATCGCTATCTTCGTGAGGTTTGTCTAGTACCCATAGAAAGCTAGAGAGGTTGACTCCTTGTCCTATAGAAAAGGAAAACGGTTTAACTTGGACCAACACAAAGACAAGTACGAGTGGTTTATCACGGACTAATAGAAGACGTGATTGTAACGGTTATCCCTCGACCGATAGAAGAGAGGTGCAGAGGTTTTTCTTCAACCTATTGAAAAATATACCGAGAGAGGACGTAGGCTCGATTATAGCCGAACCTCTATAAATTCGTGCGTCATTTAATTTTCCGCACTTTATTTTTTCGCGCTTCCGCACAACGGCGCATATTCCGATCTAGCTCCAACAGTTGGTATCGGAGAAGGTACCTCTAATACGCAGCTTAACATCCGAGGAGAAGATCCTATGGCATTTCAATTTGCTCCAGTCGAAGGCCTTGCTCTTAACCGACCACCATTTTTTGATGGCGCAAATTTCATGACATGGAAGAAAAAGTTGTCAATATTCATCCGAGCGTATGACATCGAGATTTGGAAGATCATTTGCCTTGGCCCGAAAGTTCCAATCAAATCCGATGGATCTCTTAAAAGTTTCGAAGAATATAATGACGAGGATTGGAAGAACGACCATCTAAATTGTAAGGCTACTCAACTCTTATATTGTGCCTTAAATCCGGAAGAGGTTAATCGAATCTCATCGTGTGAAAGTGCTAAAAAGATATGGAAAATTCTTGAAATCACATACGAAGGGACAACTCAAGTCAAGGAGACGAAGATTAATATGCTTCTCCATGACTACGAGTTATTCATGATGAATGGTGATGAGTCCATCACCAACATGCTCGACCGATTTTCGGTCATCGCCAATGGGCTAGCTTCATTCGGAAAACTATTATCTAGTAGTGAAAAAGTCAAGAAAATTTTATGATCACTACCTAGCGAATGGGACGGCACCGTGACTGCGATCATGGAATCTAAAGATCTCAATACGCTTGATTTTAGCGCCCTCGTTGGTTCGCTAATTAATTATGAGATAGTGTTAAAATCACAAAGTGTCAAGCCAAAGCCGAAGGAGCGATCAATAGCCTTAAAGGCTAAGATGTCTAAGAAGGAAGTAATCCCGGTTGAAGAAAACGACGAAGAATCGGCATATTATGCCAAAAATATTAATAAGTTTCAAACCTTATTAAACCAAAGAAAGAAGGACATCCAAACGAGCGAATCTAAGAAATTCGACAACTCTTGTCGATTATGTGGTAAAACAGGCCACTTTTCTATGAATTGCCGAGCTAAACCCAAGAAGGAGGTTCTCGTTGCAACATGGAGCGATGACGACGAAGATGATTTTATCAATCAAAATAATCTCGCTCTCATGGCACGGAGTTCATTCGACGATAACGACGTCGAAAGTCAAGTAAGTAATTCTTACGACGAACTTTTTGAAGCATTTGAATTATTGCATACGAATTATCAAAATGCTTTATCCGAAAATAAATCCCTTCAAATTAAAAATAAATCATTGGAAATTGAATATTCCAAAATACTTGAAAAGGGAAAATTTGTCGAGACTGATCATTCAAAATGCGTTGAAAACGAAAATATTTTAAAGGATGATCTTGTTAAAATTCAAACCGAGCTCAAAAATCTAACGAAGAAATTTTCTCTTGGAAACGAGAAATTTGAAAATATGCTCTCGGTTCAGAAATTTACTTTAAACAAAGAGGGGTTAGGATTCAAACCACGATCTAAAAATGAATCTGTAAATTTTAAAATACCCCGATGTGACAAATGTTTAAAACCGGGCATCACATTTCTAACTGTAAAAGCCCACGCCGGACGATTAAAATAAAAAAGATTTGGGTTCCTAAAGGAACAAATATTTCAAATATCGTCTATATTTCAAATAAAAAACCAACTATAGGTTGGATCCCCAAAAATTGATTTTTATCAAAATATATTTTACTCAGGGGAGTAATAATTTTTTAAAAGGGGAGATAATATTTTCAGGTGGAGTTTATACCCTATATTTTGTTATATTCATCATTTGGTATCATGCATATTTTATATTTGGTATCGTTTTATTTATTTTTATTACACTTTTTGATGAAAATAAAAAGGGGGAGAAAGGAGAAAAATGGGATTAACCCTTAAAAAGGGAGAAAATCGAAGAAAAGTCGAAAAGATGAAATTGAAGAGAAAAATGAAAGTTGAAAGGAGAAAAGGAGAAAGAAAAGTCGAAAAAGAGATGGGAGAAGAAACTAACGAAACAGACAAAGTCGAAAAATTTGGTCTGTACACATATACATATATTTGTATTTTTTGCAGGAAAATCCCATTGACGAAGTGTTGTTTTATAATCATCAAAAAAGGTGAGATTGTTGGAACATTTTGTTCCATACATGCTATAATAATATTTTGATGATTTAAGTTGATACACAAAACAAAACAACAAAGAGACGAAGCAAAGCATCGAAGAAGACGAAGTGCAAAAATCTGGAAACTGCACGCTTAACGTACGTAAAAGGGTTATGTTAGCGTACGTAATCGTACAAGCTTAATGTACGTAACTGTAAGTACGTAGCGTACGTAAAGAAGTGTCTCTGAGTTCAAACAAGATAAACGTTGGAGATGACGTTATGGCATAGGTCAGCAAGCAACAGATATGTTGACTATATATAATGTAGGTAATGGGGGTTTACGTAAGGAAAGAAATGAATGCAACTGGACTACAACTGGTACGTGCTAACTTACGTAAAGAGGACGATATAACGTCCGTAACATTGGTTACGGATGTAATGTTATGGAGATAGCGGCCGTAATGAAGAACAGGGAGCTAACGGCTAGTAAGGGTTTGGAGCCTGTAAATACCATTCCTATGGTATTGTTTCACCACAACAACTTCAAGCATACGAGACATTCATCTGAGATTCATATTGATATTATTGTTGTTGTAATATTGTGCTTATATTGTTAGTTTGAGTGTTTATACATTCAACATTATACACGAGAGGTAAAAGAAAAGATACGATTGGATTCGGTGTTATTAGGATCAAGGATCCTGCATTATTAGAATCGCAATCGCTATCTTCATAAGGTTTCTCTAGTACCCACATAAAGCTAGAGAGGTTGATTCCTTGTCCTATAGAAAAGGAAAACGGTTTAACTTGGACCGACACAAAGACAAGTACGAGTGGTTTATCACGGACCAATAGAAGACGTGATTAAACGGTCATCCCTCGACCGATAGAAGAGAGGTGCAGAGGTTTTTCTTCAACCTATTGAAAAAGATACCGAGAGAGGATGTAGGCTCGATTATAGCCGAACCTCTATAAATTCGCATGTCGTTTAATTTTCCACACTTTAATTTCGCGCTTCCGCACAACGGCGCATATTTCGATCTCGCTCCAACAAATGATAATAATGAATTAATTCCCAGTATAATTGTTAAAGGGTGGCGTATGTGCATATATTATAGAAAATTAATTAAAGCCACTAGAAAATACCATTTTCCTTTACCGTTTATTGATCAAATGTTGGATAGATTGGTTGTACACGAGTTTTACTGTTTTCTTGATGGTTATTCTGGGTATAATCAGATTTATATAGCCCCAGAAGACCAAGAAAAGACGACGTTTACATGTCCTTATGGCATTTTCGCTTACTGGCGCATGTCTTTTGGTTTATGTAATGCGCCGGCCACTTTTCAACAGTGTATGACGGCTATTTTTTCTGACATGGTAGAGCAATGTATTGAAATCTTTATGGATGAATTTTCTGTTTTTGGTGATTCATTTGATCTATGTTTGCAGAATTTAAAGAATGTCCTGAAAAGATGCGAAGAGACAAATCTGGTGTTAAGTTGGGAGAAATGCCACTTCATGGTCCAGGAAGGCATTGTGCTGGGCCATCGCATATCCACTCATGGAATTGAAGTTGATCGTGCAAAAATTGAAACAATTGAGAAAATGCCTGCGCCTACTTCAGTAAAGGGGGTGAGGAGTTTTTTGGGACAGGTCGTGTTCTACCATCGTTTTATCAAAGAATTTTCAAAGATCACGAAGCCTTTGTTTAATTTGCTCGTGAAAGATGCCCCATTTAATTTCGATGAGTTATGTAAAGAAAGCTTCGATCTCTTGAAGAAGGCTCTAAGCACCGCTCCTGTTATAGTCACCCCAGACTGGAGCTTGCAATTTGAATTGATGTGCGACGCTAGCGATTTTTCCATTGGAGTAGTTTTGGCACAGCGACGGGGAAAAGTATTTCATGTCGTATATTATGCAATTCGAACCCTCGACAACGCCTAAAGAAATTATGACACGACAGAGAAAGAACTATTAGCCGTGATTTTTGCTTTGATAAATTTCGAGCTTATCTGTTGGGGACAAAAGTGGTTGTGTGGACTGACCATTCGGCTATGAAGTACCTTCTGGAAAAGAAAGATGCTAAATCAAGGTTGATTAGATGGGTGCTTCTCCTACAAGAGTTCAATTTGCAGATACGAGACAAGAAAGGGACTGAAAATGTCATTGCAGATCATCTCTCACGTTTAGAAAATCCCTTGGAGAAAGCAGAGAATCATCCACCAATTGTAGAAAATTTCCCGGATGAGCAGATCTACAAGCTGGGGTATCAACAAGCACCTTGATATCCTGATTTAGTAAATTATCTAGCAAGCAATGTGATTCCCTCTGAGTTTAGTCGCCAACAGAAAAAGAAGTTGATCTCTAATGCAAAAATACTATTTATGGGACGACCCGTTTCTGTTCAAAAGGTGCTCTGATCAAATGATTCGTCGTTGTATTCCTGACGAAGAAATATCTAGTGTTCTATATCATTGTCTTCGGGTTCGGACTGCTTCTAAGGTTTTACAATCCGGTTTGTATTGGACAACTCTATTTAAGGATGCTCATGTCTTTATGTCTGCTTGCGATCGGTGTCAGAGGACTGGGAACATTTCGAGACGGCATGAAATGCCATTGAACACTATTTTAGAGATAGAATTATTTGACGTGTGGGGGATTGATTTTATGGGCCCATTTCCACCATCTCATAAGAATCTTTTTATTTTGGTGGCGGTAGATTACGTGTCGAAATAGGTGGAAGCTATTGCGTCTCTGACAAATGATTCAAGCGTCATTGTAAAGTTTTTAAATATATTTTTTACCATTTTGGGACACCTCGAGCCATAATAAGCGATGGAGGAAAGCATTTTTGCAACAAATTTCTTGATCCCGTCTTGGCCAAGTATGGAGTAACACATCGAGTGGGAACCGGTTATCACCCGCAGATGAGCGGGCAAGTGGAAATTTCTAACCCTGAGCTCAAGTGTATTTTAGAGAAAACGTTGAACTCCTCTAGAAGAGACTGGTCACACAAGCTCGATGATGCTTTATGGGCATATCGTACCGCTTATAAAACCCCTATAGGTATGTCACCTTATAGGATGGTTTTTGGTAAGGCATGTCATTTGCCATTCGAAATGGAACATAGGGCATATTGGGCTATTAAGAGGCTTAATTTTGATCTCAAGGCGGCTGGATAAAGAAGGTGTTTGCAACTGAGTGAATTGGAGGAACTATGGCATGATGCTTATGAAAACGCCAAGTTCTACAAAGAACGCATTAAGGAATGGCATGATAAGCGGATCTTGCATAGAAAATTTACTCCGGGAAAACAAGTAATACTCTTTAATTCTCGTCTAAAGTTGTTTCTCGGAAAGCTGAAATCGGGGTGGTCGGGGCCTTTCACTATGGTTCAAGTGTTTCCTCACGGTGCAGTGGAAGTACAATGTGAAAATCGCAAATTTAAAGTCAATGGCCAGCGGCTGAAAATCTACACTGGTGATCCGATGGATGCACAAAAGTCCACAGTTGTCTTATCCGCCGCGAATTGAATTCTAGCAGGGTTCGGCTAAAGACGATAAACTTAGCGCTTCTCGGGAGTCAACCCGAGTAGTAGTAGTAGATTTTAGTTTTCGTTGTATTTATATTTTTGTTCCATTTTAGGAGTCTATTTTTCCGATATTTTCGATATATTGTGTTGTTCTCACTTGTTTTCTTTGGATACAGTTGAAAAATCTTCGCAGAATCACTCCAGGGCCAATTCCCAATTAGGGCCGCAGCACACTAATTAAGGGCCGCGGAACGCATAGACTCCAATCCAGGCTTAAGTTGTTGTACTACGGGACGCGGCACGCATACGCTGAGTTGCGGCATACTTACTCAGGAGCCGCGGCACCCTTACTCCGAGCCACGGCACGCGCCTAGACTCTACCGAACGTAAATTTTTTTGTACTGTCGGCCGCGACCCACTTACTTCACGCAATCGGGGAATGTTCGACAATCGGGGTTATTTATTTGAGATCCATTATTGTTGATCGTTTGGAGTTTACCTTGTTGATGGTACTCTCAGTCGCTGTTGATCCTTTGTTGATCGTGTTGGAGTTTATCATGTTGATGGTATTCTCTATTATTGTGGATCTTTCATTGGTAGCATTGGAGTTTATCATATCGATGATATTCTCGGTTGATTTATTGGTCGAACATTGTTATTGATCATATGAGCATTCAGACTGTACGTCGATGTTTCAGGACTTGTTATCCTTGTTTTGTGGTAGTTGATCTACAAATATATTATGTGATATTAGGTTTGATCCAGATTGAGATTTAACGATGAAATATGACGGACAGAATTTGGCACAGATAGTTCATTCCACACTTATGAGTTATGATGATGTTTTGGGGATTCTTGGTATTGTCTGAATACAGTACAAACAGTTGTAGTTGAGTTCATTTCGTAATTTGAGAATGCCCTTCAACATATCAAATCTTATGCCGATACTCGTCATCCACCATTGGAATTCGATTTTGGAGACCATGTTCTACTCGAAGTATCGCTAACCGAATGAGTTTTTTTATCGCTTCGGAAAAAGTTGGAAACTTAGTCCGCGATATATTGGACCGTTTAAAAATTTGGACAGGGTTGGAGACTTAGCTTATCGCTTGGCCTTGCCTCCCGCTTTGAGTCATGTCCATAGCATTTTTCATGTTTCTCAAATTGGGAAAGTACGTGCCGGATCCAAGTCATGTTATTGACTATAGAGAGATTGACGTAGCTGAGGATGTTACCTTTCCGGAGAGTCCGGTGAAGATCCTTGTGAGAAGCAGCTTAGGCATAAAACCATCCCGTTGGTTAAAGTGCAATGGTCGAGATATGGAGTCGAGGAGGCAACTTGGGAGATGGAAGAGAAGGTGCGATTGGATTACCCCGAGCTTTTTATTTCTTAAGTTTCAGGACGAAACTTCTTTTTAGAGGGGGAGAATGTAATATCTATACTTTTTATTGAATTATTGACCTTGCAGTTCTTTCACTTTCCCACTCTGTAAACGCTTATTGAGATGTTGACGATGTTGATTCTAGAGTTTCGTGCCTTTTGGATCATGTTCATATTGTTTGGACCTTTCGGCAGTGTTCTGGTACAGGCAGATAGCGTACGCTAGGCCTAGGCTAACGCGCGCTATTTCTACTTAAGTAGTGCACGCTAGCTTTGAGCCTTAGCGCACGCTATCGAGCGGTGACGGCAAAGGAAGTGAGGTATTTCTACTTTCTAGACTAACAGCTAATGCACGCTAGGCAGCAGCTAGCGCACGCTATAAGTGTTGCATAGCGCGCGCTAGTGCCCAGTCGTAGCGCACGCTAGCGGATTTGGGCAGTGAATTGGAATTTCTGCAGGCTACCAGTAAGCGCACGCTAAGGTGTGGTAGCGCGCGCTTACTGGGTAACCCCGTTAGCGCACGCTAACCCTAAATTTTAGTGCGCGCTAACCTGGCATGGTATATAAGGGCGGGACAGCCCTTGTTCTTCGTCATTTGCATCCTTTCATTCATTTTCCGACGGGAGCAGCGGGAGAAGGCGATTTTGGGCGGCCCTTCTTCAACTATCATCATCTTTGGTTGAATAACAAAAATTATACAACATCTAATCCATTTCTATCTTCCAAATCAAGGTAAATTCCTTAGAACCCTAGTTTTGAGAATATTTGGGGATCTTCTTAGATTCGTCCGATTTATCCGTTTTGGAGCTTGAGATCTTTGGGATTATGATGTATCTACCCCGTACCCACGTTTCCTCTATGATTATATGGATGGTTTTGTACCTTGTTCGGACTTGAGAGGGTTTGGGTTATTTTCAAACCTCTGAGTGTTTATCCTTGTAGTTTTGTGAATCGTAGGCGGGTTTCGGGAGTTTCTTCGTGTGGTTCGAGTATGGATTATTGATTATCTTATTCCTTACGAATCGTTTAGGTGCTGGAAGTGCGTTCTTGGACCTACCGAACCTATACTCTTTTCCTTCCAATTCTCCATGTCTCAAAGGCAGGTATATGTTTATGATTATATGTTCTCGGCTTTTAGAGTAAGATATATGAATTATATGATGATTTATATCCACTCTGGGATGGGCCGACGGGTCCTCTGAGTGTTCCATATCCCCTGGTGCGGTTCCGTGGATATTTTAGGTTAACCACTCTGGGACGGACCGACGGGTCCTCTGAGGGTTCCATAGCCTCTGGTGCGGTTCCGCGGTTAAGCATGTATGTATTAAATGTGATGCTATGAGAGTTAGTTATTCCAAAATACTAGTATTGAGTTGATGTTATGATGATTACATTTACTTTATTTTTAAGAAGTATTGTGTTTCATATTCGATATACTTGAACTGGCTATTCGACGGCTAACCCCTTTATGGGGGAAATACCTTTCATGTATTTTAGAATCCAAGAGAGCAGACAGGCATGTACCGTGTCGGCATGAAGATGATGGTCAAGTGTGATGCTGTGTCTTGTCTCTGGATATGTTTTACATTTCCTCCATCCAGCGTTGTTGTACTTGAATGGTTTTTGAATACTCGTGTACTGTTTTCGGTTCCCTTGATGTTTCGGCCTGTGTTGCCTTGGTATTGATTCGTGATCCGTTGTCTTTTGATGTATTGGATATGGTTTTGGATACCATTTTTATTGTCTTCTATTACATTGTACTTGGACCTTCTCGGTCAAAGTTCATAGTTCCG
Source organism: Orobanche coerulescens (assembly GCA_033398695.1). Classification (NCBI taxonomy): domain Eukaryota; kingdom Viridiplantae; phylum Streptophyta; class Magnoliopsida; order Lamiales; family Orobanchaceae; genus Orobanche; species Orobanche coerulescens. The sequence goes on from CM065818.1 coordinate 57,454,273, forward strand.
CATATAAATAGCCTTGGGGGTCCCATGGAGGGGCTCACGGCGCTGTAATGTACCCTGAATAACTTGGGGGTGTTACAGTTTGGTCGGATGACGAGCCTACCATCGCACCCCAGGGTCCGATAGACCATCGCATAATCTCTCATTTCGACCAGTGGGGTAGCGCGCGAGCACACCCGCGAGGACAAGGTTTTATTTTGGATCAGCCACATGAGCACTCGCCTCCTATTCAGACTACCTCGGAGCCTCTTCTTATCACTGATGAACCAGCGACTGATGCAGAGGACCAGACAGATTCTGCTCCACCCCCAGTGAGAGATCACACCTTGCAGGTGATGTTTGACGGTCTGAGGGAGGAGATATGGGCATAGCGGGATAGTGTGATCGTAGCTGTGCGTCGTGAGATGTACAGCACATCTGCCGGGCCAATCGGCGTGCTGATAAGCATTTAGCTGCTAGGGACGCGTACCATCAGGAGTATTTAGCAGTGTGGACGGACCATATCCTCCACCCATATGGACCATTCATACCTCCTACCATGCCACCTACACCACCTACTTCACCTGACGAGGCTGATGCTAGTACCTGAGCTTTGTTTTATTCAGGGGAGTACTTGACTTGCTTGTTTACTACTTATTCTTATTTTTCTTTGTCGTCCATTGGGGTCAATATACTTCTTAAGTTTGAGTGGGGGGAGTTAACTTATTTAGTTTTAACTTATTTAGTATGTCTGGCTTGATTTTCGATATCTTTGTCTCTTGATTGCGTTATTTGGTATTTTGGATATTGTTAATATGTCGTGAGTATGTCGTGCAACCATGCGTAAGACTGAATATATAATTCTGAATTCTATTTGAAGAACCGTATAAGTCTAGACGAGTCACCTTAGGCCAATTTATACTCGAGTACTCATTTCAGTCTGGTTTCTGCGTCATTGTGGTAGCCTTGGCATTCAGGAAATGAGACAGACGTGTTTGTAGTGTTCGCATTACACGAGCCACCATATATATTTGTTTGGTTGCACTGTAAGCATTAAACTAAGTACCTATGATTATGCATTGGTTCGGGCAGTTTTAATTCCCATAAAAATGTACAACCTTGCATGTTCTAGAATGGGAAGTCAAGTAACCGGGTGTATTCACGTGAACCGTTATTTACATTCGCGTAAAACGACAACCTTGAATAGGCATGTGTAAGAGGTTGAATAATTGTTCAGAAAAATCGCATCTCCTATGATAGGAAGCCAAGTAACTGGATATATTCATGTGACCCGTTGTTTACATTCGCATAAAACAACAACCTTGAATCGGACGTGCCAAAAAAATGAGTTTTTTTCTCCGCTGTGGAGGGAGACTTAGTAACTAGGAGCATTCATGAGTCCTATGAGTGACTTTTACATCAAACGGTTCCCCAATACATGAGAATGAAATCCACCCTAGGACTCTTCCGATGAAACATTCCGGGAGTCAAAACCTAGTGGTTAACTCGTTGTTCCTAAAATCATAATAAAAGTTATTAAATAAAGTGGGATTGCTGTATGGGGAATGTCATTATGGAAATCATATTAGTTGTGCTGTATTTAATATGTTTATGTCACAAGGCCGTGGGACTAGACGAGTTAGCTTTGTATAAGCTCACCATTCATTTTGTCGGTCGGCCCATTTCACGTTTGTTGATCTTTGAGCCTTGACTGTCTTCATGGGCTGAGATTAGCACGCAAAGGGTTACCTTGAGGAATCATTGTCCGTAATGTGACTCACTAGTACGATATCTGTATTGTTCTTTGAGATTTTCAGGATAGTATTAATAAGTTGACCGCTATGGATTTGCACAATTGTCCACGATACTTGTAGTTTGTTTGGAGTTTATTTTTGCTTGAGGACAAGCAAAGGCTTAAGTTTGGGGGTATTGTAGGCTTTGATGCCTAAACTAGCCGTTATAGGCTGTTGCTCTTTTACCGTGCGCTAACTCTTCTTTAGCGTGCGCTATTCCCCTGTTACGTATGTTATTCTATATGGTTACGTACGTTACCTGCTCTTGTCTTCAGTCCAGTAAATTCAGATACCTTCATGTAGCGTGCACTAATATCAACCGTAGCATGCGCTAATATAACGTCATTGCTTGCATCATATATATATCCGTTGCATATCTTTTTGGCTTATGACTCAAACCCTTCCAACGTTCATTTGTTTGAATTCAAATGCTCTTTAGCGTGCGCTATTATCATCCATAGCATGCGCTAGGTCTTCGTCACTACATATGTCATTCTCCGTATTGAAAGTCTTCACAACGGTCATATTCTTTGTTAGCGTGCGTTAACCTTTATATATAGCGTGCGCTAACCTTCAGGTGATATTTGAGGTGAGACTTCAGGTGGCTTTGTCTTACGTACGTTAATACCATATGTTAGCGTACGTTATGATGTCGATTTAGCGTGCGTTAGCAGCTCAGTTTGTGATACTTCGACTCCTTGTTGTTTTGCCTCGATCTATTGTTGTTATCTTTGATTAACAACACATCAATAACTCATCATCAAAACCATTTTATAATTATGTGGATAGGATATTCCAACAATCTCCCCCTTTTTGATGATGACAAAACAACAACCTTCGATGGGATTTTATACCTGCAAAAATATAAACAATTACAGATCAAAGTTTTCGGCTTTGTCCGTTTCATTAGTTTTCTTCTCCCCATCTTTTCTTTTCTCCTTTTCGACTCCTTCTCATTTTTTTACATTTTCCGCGTCATTCTTCCATGACTCGTATTTGTCTTCTCCCATCATTTTTATCGACATCTTCTCCCGATTTCTCATACTTTTCTCCCCCTATTTGTCATAATCAAAAAGTGGCATAATAATAAAAATATAAACTCAATAATTATTAAATTTGACAATTTAACGGGTAAAACTCCCCTTGAAAAGTAGATTTTAATAAATATTGTAACCCCCCTGAGTTAAATACCAATTTGACAAAATATCAATTTTGATTTTTGGGGATCCAACGGAGAGTTGGTTTTTCATTTGAAACGTAGGTGATATTTGGAATTGTGGTTTCTTTATGAATCCAAACTTTTTTTATTTTTATCGTCCGACGTGGGCTTTTGCAATTCGAAATGTGATGCCCAATTTTTAAACGTTTATCGCAATGGGATATTTTCAAATTTAAGGATTCGGTTTTATTATACGGTTTGAATCCTTGCCCCTGTTTTTTTAAAGAATATTTCAAATTTATCATTTACGCAAGAAAATTTATTTGTTAAAACCTTGATTTCATCTTGAACTTTTAAAAGATCATCTTTCAATTTATTCTTTTTCTCAGTACACAGAGAATGATCGTTTTCAATAGATTCCACTTTTTCATTTAATTTGGAAATTTCAATTTCCAAAAATTTATTTTTCGATCGGAGGGATTTAATTTAAATTAAAACATTTTCAAAATCGGTATGTAAAAGTTCGAATGCTTCAAATAATTCGTCGTGAGATGATGTACTAACCTGGCTTTCGACGTCGCTTTCGTCGAATGAACTTCTTGCCATGAGTGCGAGGTTATTTTGAACATATTCATCACCATCATCTTCGTCACTCCATGTTGCTATGATAACTTCCTTCTTAGGATTTGAGCCTCGGCAATTTTTAGCAAATTGGTCTGGTTTACCACAGTTTCGACAGTTGTTGTCGAATTTCTTAGATTCGCCCGATTTGATGTCCTTCCTTCTCCGGTTCAATAAGTTTTGAAACTTATTTATATTCTTGGCATAATATGTCGATTCTTCATCATCATTGTCTATCGGGATTTCTTCTTTTCGAGACATCTTTGCTTCCAAAGCTATGGATTTTTGTTTCGGTTTCGGTTTGGCATTTCGAGATTTAAGAACAATCTCATAATTAATTAGCGAACCTACAAGGGCGCTAAAGTCGGGCGTGTTGAGATCTTTAGATTCCATGATCGCCATCTCGGTGCCGTCCCATTCTCTAGGTAGTGATCGTAATATTTTTTTGACCTTTTCACTACTTGATAGCGGTTTCCCAAATGAAGCAAGTTCATTGGTGATGACCGAAAATCGGTCGATCATGTTCGTGATGGACCTGTCACCTTTCATCATAAATAACTCGTAGTCATGGAGAAGCATATTAATATTCGTCTTCTTAACTTGAGTTGTTCCCTCGTGTGTGATTTCAAGAATTTTCCAGATTTCTTTAGCACTTTCACACGAAGAAATACGGTTGATCTCCTCTGAATTTTAGGCATAATATAAAAATTGAGTGGCCTTACAATTTAGATGATCGTTCTTCCAATCCTCGTCATTGTACTCTTCGAAGCTCTAAGTGACCCGTCGGATTTGGTTGGAACTTTCGGACCAAGACAGATGATCTTCCAGATTTCTATATCATAGGCACGAATGAAGATCGACATCTTTTTTTCCAAGTCATGTAATTAGATCCGTCGAAAAATGGAGGTCGATTTAGAGAAAGATCTTCGATCAGGGCAAATGGAAATGCCAAGGGATCGTCTTTTCCTCGGATGTTATGCCGATTTTTATGGATACCCGCTCCGATACCAACTGTTGGAGAATTTGGTACCTTCGCCGTTTGAAATTTACGTGAAGTATAATAGAGTTATCAAACTCTTTTGCGTTTGCGGAAGTGTATTAAATTGCGGAAGATAAACGAGACAAGATTTATAGAGGTTCGGCCAATAATGCCTACGTACTCTCTTCGTATCTTTTTCCTTAGGCTAAAGATCAACCTCTACGGCTCGTCTTCTATCGGTCCAAGGGATACCGTTACAATTTCGTCTTCAATTGGTCCGAGATAAACCGTTACACTCTTGTCCTTATGTCGGTCCAAGATAAACTGTTTTCCTATTCTATCGGACAAGGAAACAACCTATCTAGCTTTCTACTATTTTTGGTAATTTCTATTTTTGGTGTATGTTCATTTCAGATGACTCGCTTGTCACTGTTTTGGGATTCTGAATCTAGTTTGTTCTTTGAGTTTCTCCATTTGGACGAGTTTCGGTGATGTTTTTACGTATTTTCGTCTTAAACTTTGTTTTATCACGTGTACGTTCGATTCTCGTAAAACTCGTCCGGTTTCATTATTTTTCTTTTCCCATGAGTTCGTATGGTTGAGTTACTCGTGTTGTGAGTTTTAGATTGTTAATCCGACGTCATATCGTGATTTTTCGGACATTTGGGCCATTTTGTAATTTCCTATAAATTTAGGGAATTTGTCCCCTTTATCGTATTTCAAGTTCCTCATTAGTTGGAATCGTACATTCGGTTGAGAGATTTTGCTTGCGGGCTTTTGTTTTCTTGTGATGTCTTGTTGGTTGCTAGCATCTGTCAAGTTTTCGTGTCGTTCGAGTCGGATACAGTCTGGCCGAGTCCTGACTGTACTTTTTGCAGGAGCCGTTAGCGCACGCTAACGTTTTTCCGTACCGTGCGCTATGAGGGTAAAACTAGTGCACGCTAGATTTACATTTTTGCGTGTACTAATACGTCTGGGCAGAATAACCTGGAACTAGGCAGAAGGTTCAGTATTTCGGAACTGAACCAAATAGCGTACGCTAATTGAGTGGTAACGTATGCTAATTTCTAACGCTAGCACACAATATCTTGTATCTGCGTGCGCTAACGGGAAGACAGAAGTTTCTGACTGTTTTCCCGCACCCCGATAGCGCACGCTAATTCTTAGGGTGTAGCGTGCGCTAAACCTGTCCGATATATATAGGACAGCAACAGTCAACTTCATCATTTTCCCATCCTCACATCTTTTCTTTGGCTTTGGGCGATTCAAGACGAAGGATAGAACCGATTTCGACCAATATTATCATCTACTAACATCCCTGCATTCCTTGAATGAATTCATCAAGTTCTTAACATCTTTCGCCACCTAAAGCAAGGTAAGAAACCCTAAAACCCTTGTTTTGAGATTTTGGGAGAATTTTGGAGGTTTCTTGCGATTTGACCCTTTTCAATCCGATTTGTCATAGATTATTACTAGACATCAATTGTATACTTGTATTCCTTCGTGGTTCTTGAGGATTTGTGAATTAAACTCCGAATTTTCCATTGCTCATCACTTATACTCGATGATACCCTAGTAATGTTAAACAAATTGTCCCATCGGGTAGAACTAGGAAGAATTCCTACGTATTCACAATATTGAGATTGGTTGTATATCGTTCTTGTGTTAGGAACGGATTTGTGAAGATTATTCGGACCGAAACCTTTCCTTTCACCGTTTTCTTCACATCGTGTTATCCAAGGCAAGTATATGTATTACATTTCGTTATGTGTGTACGGTTTGATGCGAATGATGTAAGTTGTGTTATTGTTTGGTCAAGTTGTCGTTCTTCCACCCGGGGATGGCACGTGTGGCCTCTGGGGGCCGATACTAATGGGTATGGCCATGGGAGTGGACTTGGGTGCATGTGTTGTTGTTCTTCCACCCGGGGATGGTTCGACGGGACCTCTGGGGCCGATACTAATGGGTATGGCCGCGGAAGTGGTTTCTCACCCGGGGAAGGTTCGACGGGACCTCTGGGGGCCTATACTAATGGGTACGGTCGCGAGTTACCAAGCGTGGATAATTATGATGTGGAAAAAACTTGAGGATATACTGTTTTAGATGTGAATGTGATATTCCGGAATATTGTTTGCAAATGTTTTCCTAAATGGTTTGTTTGCGTTGAATCACGTATGTATATAATGATGTGTAATTTTGTACTTACACTAGCTATTCGAATGCTAACCCCTTAAGTGGAGGAAATGCGTCTTATGCATTTCAGGTACTGGTCGAGCCGAGGAGCTGGCACGGGATATGCATGCAAAGGATGGACCGGCATGATGATGAGGCTCGAGTCGTGTTTTATGTTTTACTATTGCATTTATCTTGATGTTGGAGTTAGACTGAGGGTTTTATAATTTGGTTAAAGTCCCCTGCATGGGCAATGGATTCATGTGGAGTTACACTCTTAGATACTTGATTAAAATGTTTTGGCCGAGGCCACGGCCCTATTTTACTATGATAATTGTATGTTTCGGGATTTTTCATATTCGGATTGTGTGTCGTGTGTCATCCTGGTAGACCTCATGAGGGTTCTACGGCGTGTAATGTTTCATTTGTGATTTGGGGTGTTACACACGCCACAGGCAGAGACATAATAAAACCAACCAGTGACAATCCTCATCAAACAGATAATACAATCAAGTCAATTATCCGAACAATCACAAAACAGGAGGTACCAATATAAGAAAACATGCACAGTCAAGAAAACAGAAAATAAACACAAAACGATCCACAAGGACAATCATAAATTGTTCGAACTATGCCGAAATCCTCAAAAACCACACTAGGCATCTCCGTGTCCTTTCGGAGCAGAGACGCAACCTCGATCCCCAAATCTCTCATCTACCGTATCGCAATGCACGGCTCGGTGACCCACCTTGTTGGCACATTTTGTTCTATACATAAATTAAAAGTATTTTGGTGATTAAAGTTAATAAGCAAAACAAAACAATGAAGAGGCGAAGCCAAGAATCGAAGAAAACGAAGACTCGAAATGGTGTTCTGTGCAAGCTTAATGTACGTAACTAAGCCTGATTATCGTACGTAACATTGCAAGGAAAACGTACGTAAACCTAAGTGTATAACGTATGTAACATGTTCAAACCAAGTGAACGTTGGAGGAGTCAAAGTCAGAAAAGCATGCAACGGACATGACGTCAGCACTGATGTATGGCTTAACGTACGTAATAAAGAATTGATAACGTACGTAACCCAAAATGACGAAACTCCCTGGACTGATTTATGAAGAGGCTTACGCACGTAACTTTTCAAGGTTAACGTACGTAAACAAGCTTACATACGTAATGTGGAGGAGATAGCGTACGTAATGATGGTTCTGGAAGCTAATGGCTAGTTTGATGATGGAGCCTATAAATACCATTCTATGGTATTGTTTCAAGTACAACAACTTCAAGCATACGAGATAATCATCTGATATTCATATTGATATTATTGTTGTTGTAATATTGAGCTTACATTTAATGATTGAATGTTATACACAAAATCATACACGAGAGGTAAAAGAAAAGATACGATTGGATTCGGTGTTAATAGGATCAAGGATCTGGCATTATTAGAATCGCAATCGCTATCTAAGTGAGGTTTATATAGTACCCATAGAAAGCTAGAGAGATTAATTCTTTGTCCTATGAAAAGGAAAACGGTTTAACTTGGACCGACACAAAGACAAGTACGAGTGGTTTATCACGGACCAATAGAAGACATGATTGTAAACGGTTATCACTCGACCGATAGAAGAGAGGTGCAGAGGTTTTTATCTTGAACTATAGAAAAAGATACCTAGAAAGGACGTAGGCTCATTTATAGCCGAACCTCTATAAATCCGTGCATCATTTAATTTCCGCATCTTTTTACGCTTCCGCAACACGGCGCAATATCCAATCTTGTACCCAACACACCTGGCCACACTCGAAACAGCTGACTAATGGTGAACGACAATTCTTCGCAGTATGGCCCGCTCGACTACAGTTATAACATGTCTCCATGCTGCTCACATTACTCACTGCAGGGGTACTACTCCTCTGATCACGCGGTCGAGGATCCATCTTAGGACGACGAAACGAAGTCCCAACCTCAGGGGGCTCACTCTCCTGATTTCCTGAAAAGTCCCCAACGGTTTTCTGTTTCTCCGACTCAGACATATTCTCGGTCGATAATCTGGATAGCTCATAGGCTAACGCCCTATTCTTATAATCTCTCAAGGAAGTACAAGTGAGACCTGCCATGTAGTGAAGAATCTCCGGCTTCATCCGCCTACTAAAATGATAGATTTTGTCCTCCTCCATCCTTACTTGATTCTGCACATATCTGATCTGTTTGCTAAAATCAATAATAGCTTGGGACAGCGGTACATCTTGCGGTTTCGCCGAAAAGAATTCATTAATCCTCTGATTTCTGATTGGCTCCGGACAAAACTCATCTCTCATGAATCTCTGGAACTCTGCCCACGTGACAACACGATCTCGAGGCTTAACAGCCTCCCACCAGTTAGCGGCATCCTTGTTGAGAAGATACTGAGCTACCGGTACTTTACGTTCTTCTGGACAATCAACTACCTCGAATATCTTTTCCAACTGGAAAAGCCAACCATCCCAGCCTAATGCATCTGCAGCACCAGCGAAACGAGGGGGATTCATACGAACCACTTCTCGAAGCCACTGATTTGCACCAGTGTTCTGGGTTACATCTATAATACGCTGAACTGCCTGAGTCAACTGACTCATCTGTGTAGCTACCTACTGTAAAATAGTAGCAACACTGATACCGACATCATCACCAGCAGCATGATCCCGATCACGCATCCGGTCGCCAAGACCACGACCTTTGCCCATCGGCATACTGAATAAGCAACCACTCAGCACAATAGAAAATCATAACACGCAACAGTTAAAACGATTACCATCGTAAAGCAACACACATACAAACACCACAGCATTGACGGTATCGTTCGGTGACCTCAATGGCCCGAACGATAACCAGAAGATAATTACAAACATCATGAAACAATCACACATGTACACAATCGTACGAACCCAAGCTATAACAGCTTGCATAGGTGCGATAACACGCACATCCCCACGAAGCGACAGGATTCAATACCAACATTACACCTCTTACAGAGGGCTAACACGACAACTGTGTGGCGAACAACTAAACGCTCACACCACCACTAACGATAATGCTAACATCGTACATACATTCCCGGGCCTCACACAGGAAAAATGGGTTTTAAAAAAAACGAAAATCACCTTTTAAAAAAAATTGGAAACACCAGTTGATCTTGAGTATCACTTTTTCAAAAAGTTGTACAAACATCGTTGTCGAGACTTTGGAAACCATCATGCGTTTGATAAAAATGAGGACACTTTCTTTTAGCGAAAAACTTTCAGAAATATTCGACCCTTGGGTCTAAGCAAATGCGTTTCCAAAATTACTGGAATATCAAAAAAAAATATTTTGGTCCTTAAAGTAGAATAATTTTGAAACAGATAGTTGCACTAGTAGGCGCCTCGAAAATACAATCCATTTAAAAGTACGTCTCGAATTTTATTTTCTAAGATACTCAAGGTTTTCAAAAATCCAATAGGCCAGAATGCCCAAAACTCACAAGTATCGACATTCACTTACATACATCATAATACACGCATCAACTCATTCATAGCCAAGACAACACCTGTCTTTTACCGAAAACAAACAGTCAAATATCACAGTCAAAAGGACATAAATAACGACAACACTCCTTATATAAACGAAATATGAGAGTTACGTAAACGCATCACGAAACCAAGAATCTGCATAAATATTCCATCACTTAACACATAATCATACCAGTAACTCGTGTCACACGAGGCACAACACAAAGAATGGAGACTTACATCCACAGGTCGCACGAAAATGATGATCGCCCCATGATACTAATCACGACCAACCAACTCAGACGATGCGTCGTGACACGACTCAGTCAGACAAAATCCGATGAGACAAAACTCAACAGATACCACTAAACCCGACAGCCTAGGTTTTCCACAACCTATGCTCTGATACCATTTATGTAACACCCCCACTCCGCTCAGGGATATTACACGTCGTAGAACCTTTCCTCAAGGATCTACCAGGTTGGTAACAACATCGAACATCTCAACAATGCCTTTAAGGCTAAAATGACTCAGTAGACCGATTTGGTCTTCCAATAAATACGTACAACTCAACCCCAATACATACCCACGTAGGAGTCAAATACAAAATATTATCGTACAACGGGGATAATACTGCAGCGGAAATAAGGTATAACTGAACCAATACAACAATGAACGGGTCTTCATGTGATTTGTATTGATCATCTCTCATCATCTTTCATGCCGACCCTGTGCTATGCTTCCAAAAACCTGAATGCAATACAGACATCCACCCCCCGATTCCTCGAGGGTTAGCAAAATTCCACTATTTTGCTACTGCAAGTACAAAGTGCAAAATACGAGTCATACAATTCAAGTTCCAAGAATAACAATAATCAGGAATCCTCAAAGATTTAAACACAACGAAAAATACTTCCGGAAGCAAGAGTATGGGTATAACATTCCAAAACTGAAAGTTCAGAATTCAAGAGAAACAATTTACAAAATGGTTTAATATGCCATCGGGAGTTTTAATAGAAAACAATTTAGGATTATCAAATCCTTCTCTTTCCAAAATCAACAGGGGTCACAACCCAAAGGTTTTTGTTATTCACAAATAAAACCAACAACAATTCACAGGGTTAAAACCCACGTCAAATGTCCTCGACGGACATAAAATCAACATAATATAATCACCCAAGATACGCCAATCTTGGTCACACAAATACAACACCAACTCATGAATCCAGGGCTATACAATTGGATTCCCTCGAGGCCTCGTCGGACCCTCCCGAGGTGAGCAAAATACATTCACAAATCATATACACACCAACTCGTGAATCCAGGGCTATACCATTGGATTCCCTCGAGGCCTCGCCGGACCCTCCCGAGGTGATCAAAATACATTCACAAATCATATACACACCACCTCGTGAATCCAGGGCTATACCATTGGATTCCCTCGAGGCCTCGCCGAACCCTCTCGAGGTGAGAAAAATACATATACATAACACCATAAACACATGCCACGTCATCTCACGGTGGTATCAATCACTTGTTGTCTCCTGACCATATGATCACATGCCATATGTCACCGCAGGTCTTGTCTTAAGCTCTCACGGTTGGATCAATCACTTGTTGCATCCTGGCCACATGGTCACATGACATGTGTAACCGTAGACCTTCGACCATATCCACACATTCCCACAAATAACATAGCACGCCAAGGATATCCGAACAACTCACCCAAAGGCAATAAACACATAGCACAACACAAGTGTCAAATCACAACACACGAAATGAGATAATATATGTATGTATATTATCAAAGCACAGCGACAACACCAAGCGTTTTCATAGGGTTCACTTTGCCATTCACGAAACATACCATTCACAAAACACGCGTTTTGAAAGTGAACCCTTAACGAGGCTAAACTGAATCTTTTGAAAGTTCATTTCAAACAACCAAACAAACACATTTAGACGATCACCGATCATCATATCCATAAAACAAGAAATGTATGAACAAGGTACTTGCCTCGATACCACGAGCAATGGAACAATGAACGGATACGGTCGGGTAGCCCTCGAACTTCCAATATCGACCAAAACCCGACAATTCCACGAAAACTACAAAAACAAAATCACCACAAATTAATAACGCTAAACGGCATCCGAATTAACCCGAAAAATAACAAGAATCCGAGGGTTCTTCAAGGAAATCGGAAATCAAGTTCCGGGTGGTAAAAATCGATAAATGAGTTACAAAATCCGAAGATCATGGCCAAGACAACAAGAATACCATAATAAATTCATCAACCACGGATTAAATCGAAGAATCACGAAGAAACCCCAAAAAATCGTACAACTAGGGTTCTAAGTAAGAAAATACCTCGATTCAACGAAGAACACGGATTGGATGATGATATAATCGAAAAGGATGTTCCAAAACGCCTTGGAATTGATCGGAACCGGCCATGGACTCCTCTCCTCGCCTTATCCCATCGCCAGCCGCCAAAAGGGTGGAGAAATGGGTAAAAATGAGGTCTGGCCCGTCACAGGCCTATATATGGACGACAATGTTATGGCCGTAACCGGCAGTGCCTTACGGCCGTAACTTGGTCAACTGCCGATAGCGCACGCAATGGCCGAAGCCTTGCGTAAGCAACGATCGAACCTTACGGCCGTAATTGGCATAGCCTTACGGCCGTAACCGAACTCCCAGGGGCCACTGACTGAAATCTGCCGAGTCACTACGGCCGTAACCGTCCAGCGCTTAGCGGCCGTAACAAGCCTTACGGCCGTAACCTGATGGAACTTACGGCCGTAACCGAGTCCTCCTAGGCTAGGGCATGCGGGCGCCTTACGGACGTAATCGATCAGGCCTTACGGCCATAATCGGCCCAGCCAGCCCTCCGAATGCCCGGCTCGATACTCGACGACGTCTCGATCACGCGAACGGAACGGCTATGATCCAAAACAATAACGAACAGGCTACGAAACTCAACGTACCACAGTACAAGCATGCGATACCAAAGACGCGGACGACAACAGTCCGTTCTACCGAAGAAAATTCAACGAAACCGAAATGAAGGTCCCGGGTATTACATTACCATAGCGCGCGCTAACCAATAAGTGTAGCGTGCGCTAACGACTCAGAAGGACAACAACAGTATTCTTGGAAATGGGTACGACGACGGATACCCACAACTTTGAAAAATTACAAAACGGTCCCAAAAGTCCGAAAAATCACGATACGACAACAGTTAATCAAACTGAAGCTCACAACACGTATGACAACGTTAAATGAACTTACGAGAAACTTAAAACGACAGTTTTGAACGAGATTCGCAAGAATCAAACTCAAGCGCGGAAAAGTCACCCAAGAACTCAGAACTCAACAAAATGACACCAAAACGAACTCGGACATCCAAAAGTGCAGAACTAAATACTCTCAGAATGACGAACCGGTCATTAGCGAGTCGTCAAAACGGACTCCCGCCAAAAAAAAATTACCAAAAATTGAAATCGCGGATATTACATACTACCCTCCTTAAAAGAAGTTTCGTCCCGAAACTTAAAATAAGTAGATGGGAAACATACCACCAGGAATTAGTCAACGAGATACACAAGAACCGAAAACTCGCGCCCAACGGCGAAACTTTACAAGCCACGCAAAGAAACATACGGCGTGAAAACACGCTCCACGACGACCATCACCACGCCACAGACAGAGACATAATAAAACCAACCAGTGACAAGCCTCATCAAATAGATAATACAATCAAGTCAATTATACGAACAATCACAAAACAGGAGGAACCAATATAAGAAAACATGCACAGTCAAGAAAACAGAAAATAAACACAAAACGATCCACAAGGACAATCATAAACAATTTGGACTACGCCGAAATCCTCAAAAACCACACTAGGCATCTCCGTGTCCTTTAGGAGTAGAGAAGCAACCTCGATCCCTAAATATATCAGCTACCGTCTCGCAATGCACGGCTCGGTGACCCACCTATCCACACTCGAAACAGTGGACTAACGGTGAACGACAATTCTTCGCGGTATGGCCCACTCGACTATAGTTATAACATGTCTTCATGATGCTCACATTACTCACTGCATGGGTACTACTCCTCTGATCACGCGATCGAGTATCCATCTTAGGACGACGAAACGAAGTCCCAATCTCAGGGGGCTCACTCTCCTGATTTCTTGAAAAGTCCCCAAAAGTTTTCTATTTCTTCGACTCAGACATATTCTCGGTCGATAATCTGGATAGCTCATAGGTTAACGCCCTATTCTGATATTCTATCAAGGAAGTTCAAGTGAGACCTGCCATGTACTGACGAATCTCCGGCTTCATCCGCCTACTAAAATGATAGATTTTGTCCTCCCCCATCCTTACTTGATCCTGCACATAGCTGAGTTGTTTGCTAAAATCAATAATAGCTTGAGACAGCGGTACATCTTGCGGTTTCGCCGAAAAGAATTCATTAATCCTCTGATTTCTGATTGGCTCCGGACAAAACTCATCTCTCATGAATCTCTGGAACTCTTCCCACGTGACAACACGATCTCGAGGCTTAACAGCCTCCCACCAGTTAATGGCATCCTTGTCGAGAAGATACTGAGCTACCGGTACTTTACGTTCTTTTGGACAATCAACAACCTCGAATTTCTTTTTCAACTGGAAAAGCCAACCATACCAGCCTAATACATCTACAGCACCAGCAAAATGAGGGGGATTCATACGAACCAATTCTCGTAGCCACTGATTTGCAGCAGTGTTCTGGGTTACATCTGTAATACGCTGAACTGCATGAGTCAACATCTGTGTAGCTACCTGCTGTAAAATAGTAGCAACACCTATACCGATATCATCACCAGCAGCATGATCCCGATCACGCATCTGGTCGCCACGACCACGACCTCTGCCCCTCGGCATACTGAATAAGCAACCATTCAGCATATTAGAAAATCATAACACGCTACACTTACAACGATTACCATCGTAAAGCAACACACATACAAACACCACAGCAATGACGGTATCGTTCGGCGACCTCAACGGCCCGAACGATAACCAGCGAATAATGACAAACATTATGAAACAATCACACATGTACACAATCGTACGAACCCAAGCTCTAACAGCTCGCACATGTGCGATAACACGCAAATCACCACGAAGTGACAGCATTCAATACCAACATTACACCTCTTATAGGGCTAACACGACAACTGTGTGGCGAATGACTCAACTCTCACAGCACCACTAACGATAATGCTAACATCGTACATACATTCCCAGGCCTCACACAGGAAAAATAGGTTTTAAAAAAAACGAAAATCACCTTTTAAAAAAAAATTGGAAACACCAGTTGATCATAAAGATTCCATCACTTAACACATAATCATACCAGTAACTCGTATCACACGAGGCACAACAAAAAGAACAGAGACTTACATTCACAAGTCGCACGAAGATGATGATCGCCTCACGATACGAATCACGACCAACCAACTCAGACGACGCGTCGCGACATGACTCAGTCAGACAAAATCCGATGAGACAAAACTCAACAGATACCACTAAACCCGACAGCCTAGGTTTTCCACAACCTAAGCTCCGATACCATTTATGTAACACCCCCAATCCGCTCAGGGATATTACACGCCGTAGAACCTTTCCTCAAGGATCTACCAGGCTGGTAACAACATCGAACATCTCAATAATGCCTTTAAGGCTAAAATGACTCAGTAGACCGATTTGGTCTTTCAATAAATACGGACAACTCAATCCCAATACATACCCACGCAGGGGTTAAATGCAAAATACTCCCATACAATGGGGAAAATATTGTAGCGGAAATAAGGTATAACTGAACCAATACAACAATGAACGGGTCTTCATGTGATTAATATCGATCATATTTCATGATCCTTCATGCCGACCCTGTGCTATGCTCCCCAAAACCTGAATGCAATACAGACATCCACCCCCCGATTCCTCGGGGGTTAGCAAAATTCCACTATTTTGCTAGTCCAAGTACAAAGTGCAAAATACGAGTCATACAATTTAAGTTCTAAGAATAACAATAATCAGGAATCCTCAAAGATTTAAACACAAAGAAAAATACTTCCCGAAGCAAGAGTTTGGGTAAAACAATCCAAAACCGAAAGTTCACAATTCAAGAGAAACAATTTACAAAATGGTTTAATATGCCATCGGGAGTTTTAATAGAAAACAATTTAGGATTATCAAATCCTTCTCTTTCCAAAATCAACAGGGGTTACAGCCCAAAGGTTTTTGTTTTTCACAAATAAAACCAACAACAATTCATAGGGTTAAAACCCACGTCACATGTCCTTGATGGACATAAAATCAACACAACATATTCACCCAAGATACGCCAATCTTGGTCACACAAATACAACACCAACTCGTAAATCCAGGGATATACCATTGGATTCCCTCGAGGCCCTGTCGGACCCTCCCGAGGTGAGCAAAATACATTCACAAATCATAAACACACCAACTCGTGAATCCAGGGCCATACCATTAGATTCCCTCGAGGCCTCGTCGGACCCTCCCGAGGTGAGCAAAATACATTCACAAATCATATACACACCAACTCGTGAATCCAGGGCTATACCATTGGATTCCCTCGAGGCCTCGCCGAACCCTCCCGAGGTGAGCATAATACATATACATAACACCGTGAACACATGCCACGTCATCTCATGGTTGGATCAATCACTTGTTGTCTCCTGACCATATGATCACATGCCATATGTCACCGCAGGTCTTGTCTTAGGCTCTCACGGTTGGATCAATCACTTGTTGCATCCTGACCACATGGTCACATGCCATGTGTCACCGTAGACCTTCGACCATATCCTCACATTCAAACAAATAACATAGCGCGCCAAGGTATCCGAACAACTCACCCAAAGGCAATAAACACATAGCACAACACAAGTGTCAAATCACAACACACGAAATGAGATAATATATGTATGTATATTATCAAAGCACAACAATAACACCAAGCGTATTCATAGGGTTCACTTTGCCATTCACGAAACATACAATTCACAAAACACACGCGTTTTGAAAGTGAGCCCTTAACAAGGCTAAACCGAATATTTTGAAAGTTCATTTCAAACAACCAGACAAACTCATTTAGACGATCACCGATCATCATATCCACAAATAAGAAATGTGTGAACAAGGTACTTGCCTCGATACCACTAGCAATGGAATAATGAACGGATACGGTCGGGTAGCCCTCGAACTTCCAAGATCGACCAAAACCCCGACAATTCCACGAAAACTACGAAAACAATATCACCACGAATCAATAACGCTAAGCGGCATCCGAATCAACCCGAAAAATAACAAGAATCCGAGGGTTCTTTAAGGAAATCGGAAATCATGTTCCGGGTGGTAAAAATCGATAAACGAGTTACAAAATCCGAAGATCGTGTCCAAGACAACAAGAATACCATAATCAATTCATCAACCATGGATTAAATCGAAGAATCACGAAGAAACCCCCAAAAATCGTACAACTAGGGTTCTAAGTAAGAAAATACCTCAATTCGACGAAGAACACGGATTAGATGATGATATAATCGAAAAGGATCTTCCAAAAAGCCTTGGAATTGATCTGAACTAGCCAAGGACTCCTCTCCTCGCCTTCTCCCGTCGCCAGCCGCCAAAAGGGTGGATAAATGGGTAAAAATGAGGTCTGGCCCGTCACAGGCCTATATATGGCCGGCATTGTTACGGCCGTAACCGGCAGTGCCTTACGGCCGTAACTCGGTTAACTGCCGATAGTGCATGCAATGGCCGAAGCCTTGCGTGCGCAACGATCAAACCTTACAGTCGTAATCGGCATAGCCTTACGGCCGTAACCGAACTCCCAGGGGCCACTGACTGAAATCTGCCGAGTCACTACGGCTGTGACCAGCCAGCGCTTAGCGGCCGTAACAAGCCTTACGGCCGTAACCTGATGGACCTTATGGCCATAACCGAGTACTCCCAGGCTAGGGCGTGCGGACGTCTGACGGCCGTAATCGGCCCAGTCAGCCCTCCGACTGCCCGGCTCGATACTCGACGAAGTCTCGATCACGCGAACGCACCGGATATGATCCAAAACAATAACGAACAGGCTACGAAACTCAACGTACCACAGTACAAGCATACGATTCCAAACATGCGGATAACAACAGTCCGTTCTACCGAAGAAAATTCAACGAAACCGGAATGAAGGTCCCGGGTATTACATTACCATAGCGTGCGCTAACCAATAAGTGTAGCGTGCGCTAACGAATCAGAAGGACAGCAATAATATTTTCAGATGGGTACAGCGATGGATACCCACAACTTTAGGAAATTACAAAACGGTCCTAAAAGTCCAAAAAATCATGATACGACAACGGTTAATCAAACGAAGCTCACAACACGTATGACAACGTTAAATGAACTTACGAGAAACCCGAAACGATAGTTTCTAATGAGATTCGAAAGAATCAAACTCAAGCGCGGAAAAGTCATCCAAGAACACACAACTCAACAAAACGACACCAAAACGAACTCGGACATCCAAAAGTGCAGATCTAAATACTCTCAGAATGACGAAACGGTCATGAGCGAGTCGTCAAAATGGACTCCCGCCGAAAAAAATAAATTTACCAAAAATTGAAATCGCGGATATTACATACCGTACGTTTATCTCCATAATTTTTTATGCCGGGTTATTGAGAACAGGACTAGAGCATTCGAAATATGCATGAACCTTCACTTTAGGATGATGGTAGCCATCATGTTCAGTGAAAGGGTGAGCTGGTGCCAAATTTTATTGAAAAGGATACAGGAAGAGGCCGCCAAGCCGGGAACTCAGAAGAAATACTTCAGCCTTATCCTCAATTACATTCTCACTCACTGTGGTGTGCCGCAGTCTCGTAGTGCCAAGAAAATTGGCCCAGGAAAATTTATAGGTGGGAGCAAGCCCACCAATGACGGAATGCTCTCTAGCAGGCATCATCCCAGGTTTATGCCTATTTCTGATGACGCCAGGGATGTTACTATCAAGGCTGCCCGTGAAGAGAAGAAGAAGAGAAAGAGAAGTATCTCTGACAGCAGGTCACCACATGCTGCAGAGAAGGCGAAGAAGAAGTTAAAGAAAGCTTTTAAGGCTAAGGCTACAGGGGCTACAACAGTCACTGTAGATGTCCCAACGGTTCAACCTGCTGTACAAATCCCAAAAAGTGCAACCCCTTCGGAAAAAATAGTTGCTTCACAAAGAGCAGATCCCGATCCAGTGGCGGCTATGACGGATGAACAACTATTTTCCAAACTAGAGGGCTCTGGTGAGTCGGCTGCCCCCACGGAGCTAAAGGCCACCTCTCCTGTAAGGGACCTACTTCCATACAGGATCCCTCTCCCATCACAGTACCATCCCCTGTTAAGAATCCCTCTCCAATACTGGCTTCCATACCTGCTGCGGATCCCATCCATATAGTAGACCCAAATATTGTAAGGAGTCCCACCCCATCAGTTCTAATCAATGAAACTCTTCTCCAGGTGCAAATTGAACAAGCCTACGTGCGCTTTGTAACTTGGAAATCATACAGGGTCGCACTGTATGAAGACCTGTACAACTGGGAAGAGTGGAAGGAGGAAGAACATTTTGTTCTGGAGGTCATGGACACCCAGAATATCGAAGTCTTGATTCAATTGGAGAATCAATTTTGCCATGAGCTAATTTCAAATTACAGCCACAAGTCTGACCCCGACTCAGATACCGACGATGATGCTCTACAGGCTGGTCGAAGGATCAACCGCGAAGAGGCAAGGGAAGGAGAAATTGCTCGTATGCAAGACCAACAGGGTCAGGGGACCTCCGAGACATCAGTTCCCTACACCTCAAAAGGAAGATGCTTAAGACATACAGGAGGATCAGTCCCTCCTGTATAGCAAGCAGTTCCTGAACAGGCAGCCCAACCTATCCCAGATCATGAATAAGAAGCCGGCGCCATCCGACAAGAGGAATCAGCCCCTCTTCCGGAGCAGACGGATGCTGTGAGTCGTCAGGAGGATTCTATCCCTCCTGTACTTCCGACTACTAATGATCATGCTGCACAATCTTCTGCAGCACCTGCTTCTAAAGCCACCACTCCTGAAGCACCTGCCGCCGAGACTGAACCAACAGCACCCTCTGCTGTTCCAACTCAAGATGCCCATGCATCTCCCATCTCTGTGAGCTCCATATCTGGTTTCGATGACGATTTCGTGTCAGATGATGGAGCACGACTCCCTCGTCACGCTGTGGTTCTTCGTCAACTCAATGAACCAAAGGATTCAGAAATCGCACATCCTGGCTCCCTGCGGATGGAAGCCCACATTGGGAAACTCTTGCAATCGGTCGACATACCTTATTCCTACAGGATGCCATGAAAGCACTGTATGACGTTGGTAAGGAACTTGATTGGATGCGAGAGATTGCCCAGGATGAGCTCTCCGATCTGAAGACTGCAATCACCAACATCGAGGAGCATTCCGCCTAATTCCTAATGCATTGTGGCAAGCGCTCCATCATCTCAAGCAGTATCAGGATATAGTCCTATGGCAAGAATAAGAAAAGCTCCGAATTTTAGAGTCTAATACGGTTGTTGCACTCAAGGACACCGGAACCAGACAGACAGACCATGATCTAAAGATAGATAACATGTCTCTAGTTTTCGGTACTCTAGTGGATAAGAAAGATAATCTGACGACCAAACAAGACAATGCTATACAGCTCCTATTGGATCTTCATACCAAGGTGTCAATTGTTGATGATGCCAAAAAAGGGGAAGAATCTAGAGAGGCTGGAAGAAGATGGAGGTTGGAGAGAGAAAAGGAGATGGATGCCGCTCTTGAAGATAGTGTCGCTGCTGCAATAGGCCATTTGGCCTCGTCTGCAAGAGGATACATGGTATCTAGTTCTCATCTGGAGTTCCATGATCCCAATATTCCTTGGAAGAACAACGTGCAAAAACCATCCGAGATTACTTTACCCCCTAACCGACAACCTACAACTGATGAAGTAAAGGATTGGAAAAAAAACGAACTGATGAGATACTTCGTTAAACTCACCAGGGAGTCCTCTATGTTCAACAAGTTTAGGACGCTGGCGGATGCTGCAAAGATGATGAAATTAAGACACCTAAAAGGTGATCGGCTCACCCATCCAGATGACTAGATACTTGCTTTCGACCAATCCGCTGAAGGAAGAGCTATCTACCGGGATCGAGGCAAGGATTCATTAGTCAATTGGTGGAAAGGGACCAAAAATGATCCTGACAGTAGACCCTGGAGGCACTCTCAGTACAGGAATTAGCTTGTCTGGCCCTTCTCACTGTATCTGTTCCTTAGGCTTATTATTGCAGCATGCACTTTTTCTGTATATTTTCTATTTCAAGAACTTGTAATTTTCCTTGATTATCAATAAAATTAGTTATCTTGAAAGATTACAGCTCGTAATCTACGCTTACTGCTTTATTGTTTGATTACGAATTTATTTACTGCAAACAAACAAGTATAGAACTTTTCTTAAAGCTGTAAGAACTTGTCTGCGAACAGTTCATAAGTTAAGTTGTATCCAACCTAGACAAACACCGTAAGATTGTGCCTGCGCGCCAATCATAAGTTTAAAGTTGTAATACACATTCTTGTATATGTTTTCAAATTCTTAGAACTTGCCTGCGAGGAGTTCACATTTTTATACTAAGTGCTGAAGATCAGATCATTCGACCAAAGACCAAGAGTCAGCCTCTCTAAATCAAGAAGTTATCTTGAAAAAGTTTTAGCATTATCAAAATGGGGGAAATTGTTGGTACAAACAATCCTGTTTTGATAATTGCCATCATACAGCAAAGAATTCGAAAGAGTTAAAATGTCGCCAAGTATTGAAGCTGTCTGGAATATCTATACAGCCCTTCCATATAGCATTGAATATCTCATGCAGTCTATCCTACGGAGCTTACAGCTATAGCAAAATATAATGCGTCAGATACAATAGTCAGGTTGTAAGATGTTTTACTTGGGAAAAGTAAAACACATCCGAAAGGCCTGATTAAAGAATTCTTTAAACCGTTGTGAGATAAACTTTGTTTATTCATAAAGTATTCACGGTTAAAGCAGCATTTATTACTGATTGGACAGCATTTAATGCAACCGAAGTGAGACAAGTCTGAACGCGCTGAAGAGCATTTAATGCAAAGTCAAAAAGAATGTCTAAAGCATTAAATGCAATTTGATTTAATTTAAATATTCAGCAAGCCGCCAATCAGATATGTCAACATCTCACCTACCTGAAATGGCTACATTTATTACGAATGCATTTTCCAAAGGTTATAAATAGCCCCCTAGCCAGAGGACTTAAAAGACACACATACATACGAAGAACACTTGATATATTCATACTCGCAAAAGCTCTGACAAAGATTATAACAATCTAAGCTATATCAAGAGCAAGTATATTTCATGAGCATATAGCAAGTATTCAAGCAAATATAGATACAAGTCCTCAACAAGAACAGCACAGCATACAACAAACGTATATCAAGATCAAGCTATTGTTCGGAGAATTCTACCCTTTACCTTTGAGTTAATCATCAGCCTTGTGTGGACTGAGGATCTGTATGTATTCCGACTTGTGTGGGAAGAATAGCATTGTAGACAAAGCTACAAATTGTATGTGAAGAAGCAAGTCAAGGAAGAGCTCAAGTCAATCTGTGTCAACAGCAAAAATCTTTGGTACCTGTATCAATCTGTCGAACGATATAGAGACAGGTTTAGTTATAGTCATGTAGTTGTAAACGTAGTGATTATAATAAACGTTTTACTCCTGTGTGGAGGACCAGTGGACGTAGAGGGGTTTACCTCGAACCACTTTAAGTTGTGTATCATTTACCTATTGTCTTTACTATTTTCATTTGTGATTTATCAAGTATACTGCCAAAACCCTGTACGCACTAAGCAAAGAGGAGAATGCCTAGTTGCTGTATTTACAGCAACTCACTCCTAAACTTCTGCTACGCAACCTAACTTCGAAAATCGTACAGCTTACTGTGCTTCTATATTCTAAGCTATCATTAGTATACTTAATGGCCAACACGGACGCTACAAGCACCCAAAGGCAAGCTGAAAGCCCCACGGAAGAACATTAACTAGATGTCACTTTCTTATTTTTGGAGACCATGAACTCAAACTTACAAAAGCAGCTTGAGTATGCGTGCAACATTATTCAGCAGCTCAAGAACATATTTTAAGATCAAGCTAGAATTGAGTGGTTTGAAACCTTCAAAGCAATTCTTTATACTAGGCACGAGAAAGGAAAACATGTTAGACCTAATTATTTGAAGATGATTGGATACTTTGACAGCATGATGAGGCTGGGTTTTCCTTATAGATAAGAATTAGAGTCTGACGTGATTCTCTATTTGCTTCATGATGGTTATGATACCTTCAAAATAAAACAACATGAGTAGAATGGAGAAAATATTGACTGAGTTATATGGTGTACTTATGATTGAGCCAACGATCAAGGTGAAGCCTTGTTAGGGGATAAATACTCCTGTTTTAATAATCGCCATCGTACAACAAAGAAGTCTTCAGAGTCAGAATTTCGCTAAGTATGGAAGCTGTTAGGAAACTCCATACAGCATATCCATATAGCAAGAGATCTTCCAGAGAGTCCAATCCTACAGAGCCTACATCTTCATACACCAGAAGTTAAGAATGTTGGATACACCAGTCTGGCTGTAGGAGTTTTACTTAGTAAAGTAAAACACATCCAACAGGACTAAAGAATAGCTTTAAACTGTTGTGAGGTCAATATTTTTCATTCATAAAGTATTCACGATTAAAGCAGTATTTATTGGTAATAGGACAACATTTAATGCGGCCGAAAGAGAACAGTCTGAACGCTGAAGAGCATTTAATGCAAAGTCAAAAAGAATGTCTGAAGCATTAAATGTGAGCTGCCTTTAATTCAAACATTTTGCAGCCGCCAATCAGAGCGTCTAAATCTCACCAACCAGGCAATGGCTACATTTATAACGGATCTATTTCCAATGTTATAAATAGCCCCAAGCAATAGGACATTGCTCACTTGAACACTTACTCTCGCGCATACATCTGACAAATAGCTCTGACAATCAAGCTTAGAAAGAGCAGTATATTTCCTGAGCATACAGTAATATCTAAGCGAAGAAATATACAAGTCCTCAACACAAACAGCACAGCATATAGCAATCGCTCGTCAAAGCATACAATTGTTGTTTGAACTTATTCTACCATCTTACCATTGAGATCAACCTTAGCCCTGTGTTAACTAAGTCCTTTCTAGTTCCGACCTGTACGGGAAGAATAGTATTAAATACGAAGCTTCGATCTGTGTGATAAGAAGCAAGTCGAAAGAGCTGAAGCCAATCTATCTGAACGACCAAAGTTGTGGTCCCTGTATAAATATGTGTGAACGATACAGAGACAGGTTAGTTAAAGTCAAGTAGTTGTGTACGCAGTGATTTTAATAAACATTTTACTCCTCTGTGGAGGACCAGTGGACATAGAGGGGTTTACCTCGAACCACTTATATATGTGTGTTATTTAATTTTCGTCCTTACTATTTTCTTTTATAACTGTGATTTATAGTATACATTGTGAAAATCTTGTATGCATTAAGCCAATAAGAGAGTACTTAGTTACTGTACTTATAACAACTCACTATCAGACTTCCGCTAAGCAATTAGCTTCGAAAATCATACAGCTTATTATATTCTCACCTTCTAAGCTATTTACTATATACTCTATGGCTAACAACTGGTACCGGAGTGGTTGATTCTAAAAAGAATCAGTCAATTTTTAACTAATCAGATCCACAAATCACAAGCTTTTGAAAACTTTGTTTTATACTTTCATCATCCTATGTACAATATGGACTCCTCTATGATTAATAAGGTTCCTATGTTTTCCATTAACGAATTTCATGACTGGAGAATTATAGGATGGAAGCCCATCTTGAGGCCATGCATGAAGAAATAATTTATGTCATCCAGGAAGGACCTATCAAGATTATGAAGGTCAACACAGCCCCAAGAATGAAAGGGCAACCCTATGCTGAGATGCTCGAGAAGGAGCGCGGTCAGTGGACGGTGGATGAGCGCAAGTGTGCTAACCTGGACAACATCGCCAAGAATGCGTTATTTGTTACTCTCGACAAAGGCACATTCTCCAAGGTAAAGAGCTGTCAGACAGCCAAGCAAATCTGGGAGGAACTCAAGCTTATTTGCAAGGGTACTGAGCTCTCAAAAGAAAACAAAATTTCTAAACTTACTCAGCAATTTGAGTCTTTCGAAATGAAACCTACAGAAATGCTTGAGGGGCTTGACCTCAGATTTACCGCCATTGTCGGTGAAATTGAATCATTTGGTAAACTGTATACCCAAAAGGAGAAAAATCTGAAAATATTTCGATCACTCCCTGTCCGATGGAATATAAAAACCACAGCTATGCATGTGTCCTTTAACTTAAATAATATTTCTACTTTTGATCTCTTTTCTAACCTAAAGGCATTTGAGTATGACATAGACATGAGAGAGAAATCTGAAGAGTCACCTGCCAAGACTACAACATTTGTTGTTGTATATGACAGGAGGCATAGTTCAACACCCAGCACTTCCAAGTCGGCACACAAGACAGGAGGCAGCGACGATGACATCTTATCGCAAGATGAAATAGCCCTGCTCATGTACAAGTTCAAGAAGTTCATCAAAAAGTCTGTAAAGAATCCATACAGGCCCAAGCCATTCAACAAGGTAAGCTCTGAATCCCCTTCATCTGGTGATTCTAACCTATGCTATAACTGTAGGAAGCCAGGATATTATGCAAATAAATGTCCACATCCAAAACTGCAAAAGTTGCCAGAAGCTGAGCAACAGGAAAAGGATGAGAAAAGATGTGCCTATAGAAACAAGCTTAAGGCTCTGATTGGTAAATCAGAAGACTTGCTCGCTTCGAACAAGACCGAGGAGTGCCTAAAAGCAATCACTGACAGTGACTCCTCCAATGATTAAATTGAGGATAAAGCATACATGTGTTTTATGGCCAACGAAATACATGGTGATGATGACAGCAATGATGAAGTAAGTTCAAATTTAACTATTCCTATCAATGCATCGCATACTTTTGAAAACATGATGAATGAATTTAAAAACATTCAAAAAGCCCATGAGACACTCAAACGAGAAAATATACAGCTCGAAATTTCAAACTTGGAGCTAAAATATGAAAATGACTTCCTTAAAAACAACTATTAAAATATGTCTCTTTATTGCGAAAATAGCAAGTCACCTATGAAAAACTCATGGCAAGCAATCATCAACTTGAAAAAGATCTAAATGAGGCAACGTCTCATAGTGAGTGCAAGATAAATGATTATTCTTTACTCGAAGCTAAAATAAAAACTCCCGAGAAATGAGAAGGAGAACTAGAGACCATCTTAAAATTATTTGTAAAATCTTCTAGAAGGATGGAAGAAATTCTAAGCACTGGGCAACATGGCCACAATAAACGTGGCTTAGGATATGACTCGTTCTCCCATAAGGGAAAATCTAGTAAGGTGTTCATCAGGGGAGCGGAACCCATTTCTGAACCCTAAGAGACCCCAAATCTCGCAAAGGTTACAGCTGCCCCTCCTTGTATAGCGAAGGCTGTGATTCCGCCCCCCAAGTTCCTATCATAGACAGCGAAAACCTCAGCCTCCCAGACCCGTGATATGTGATCAATAGTATGCTACCCGAGCATATCAGTAGTGCTAGCAGCCATTCATAAAGAAGGCTGTATCCAAATATCAAAGACACGCACTGCAGTACTACCAATAGTACAGTGAGCCTAGAAATTGGATAAAGGAGTCCCGTTATCTATCCATAAAACAGGCTGTCGCGCAGTACCACCAATAGCTATGGGAATCCAACTGGAAACCTAGAAGGCAAGTTGTAAGGCCGAAGAAAATGATTCCCCCTCCAAGACGGCAATTGTACTGGAATCAAAACCCTTGATTTTTCATGCATACTAATCAAGGTTACAGCGACTACGTTCCTGCCCCACGTATATATTGCGAGACTGTACCAAAAGTATCCTACAACAAACCAATTGCTGTCAGACAAATTTGGGTACCAAAAGGCACTAACATACATGGACCCAATAATCAAAGGGGGCCTAAATCTACTTAAACTCTTTTCTTACAAGATATCAAGGAAAAGAATATATGGTACTTAGACAGTGGATATTCTCGGCGTATGACAGGGGATATCTGCAAGATGTTAGATTATGTAGAAGATCGTGGTCCAAAGGTACGCTTCGGTGACAAATCCAAAAGAAGAACAAGAGGGAAGGGAACCCTGCTTGTAGAAAAGTTTAAAGTCACTTACGTAGCCTATGTTGAAGGCTTACATTATAATCTACTTAGTATTATCCAATTCTATGACAAACAGTTATTGGTCAAATTCTATATAGATCACTGTAGGGTAAAGGACATCAAGACCAAGGAAGTCGTCCTCACAGGAAGCTGATCAGGTAATATGTACATAGCTGACTGAAAGCCTATGAGCTCTACTATACCATGTTTGTTGCCAAAGGCACTGCATATCGAAGCTGTCTATGGCACAAAAGGATGTCATACATCAACTTCAAGACGATCAACAAACTCGCTAGATAGGGAATGGTCGGAGGTTTGCCCGATGTGTCATTTCATAAGAACAGCGTCTGTGGACCCTGTCAGAAATGCAAACAAGTCGAAACAACCCTAAAAAGCAAGTCATACCTTTCCACCCACAGGGTACTGAATTTGCTACATATGGACCTCTACGGCCCTGTAGACCCTGTAAGTTTTGAAGGTAAGAAGTACTGTCTTGTTATTGTTGATGATTTTTCTAGGTATGCTTGGACAATCTTTCTAAGCAGGAAGAAGGATACCATCACGAAGTTGCCAAAGCATCTGAAGAAGCTACAGAATGATAAAGGGTTGAATATCGTGTCCATTCATTCCAACAGAGGTACTGAATTCACAAATTTCTATATAGAGCAATACTGTTCGGACAATGGGATACAGTAGGAATACTCAGCAGCCTGAACTCAATAAAATGGCGTTGCCAAGCGAAGAAATAGGACACTCAAAGAAGCAACAAGGACCATGATAGCCGCAAGAAAATTGTAACAACGGTTCTGGGGAGAAGCAACAAATACAACGTACTACACACAAAACCGTTGTATCATCAACAAGCATCACAACAAAATAGCATATGAGGTATAGAATAATAAAACTCCAATGGTTGCATACTTTCATATTTTTGGATGCAGGTGTTATGTTCTAAATAATGGGAAAGATCAACTCAAGACCTTCGACAAAAAGTCGGATGAAGGATTTTCATATAATATTCCTCTATCAGCAAAGCTTTCAGGATATTTAACAAAAAGAAGCTGACAATAGAGAATCTGTCCATGTAGTATTCGATGAACCCCATTGTGATCCTACAGGAGTAAAAGGTATAACCCAGAAGATCCAAACACTTTCCATTGTTGATCCCCAAACTCCAATAGAGCCTGACATAGAAATTAATCCCACCACTTTAAGATCATAAGCAGTCGAAGTTGATGTTGTACAAGCTGAAGCCGAGACTCCAGCACCACAAGATACATCACGGGACACCTAATTAGAACCTGACAGGAGATGGCTAAGATATCACCCCCATGAGTTAATTATATGAGATATAGATGCTAGTGTAACCACCCATAGAAGAATATAGAGTACACAAGGAACTGTACTCTGTGCATAACAAGAGACAGATTCTGAGAAATCTCCTTTTCCTGTATGGAAATCGAAAGTCGAACCTAGGAGAGTAGCTATGTGCACTCTAGATGTATTCATAGCCGAATTTGAACCCATTTCCACAAATGAAGCTCTAAATAATTCACACCGGATAACTTCTATGGAAGAAGAGCTAAATGATTTCGAAAGAAACAATGTATGGTATCTAGTACCCAGACCAGATCATCAAGCTGTAATTGGAACCAAATGGGTATTTAGAAACAAAAAGGATGAAAATGGACTTGTTATGAGAAATTTGGGATGAACAACTCAAAATCCTCGTCCACCCCCATGAGCACTTCCATGCAAATTAGTGCTGGCGAAGATGGAAAGTCGGTTGATCAATCACTCTACATGAAGCTTATAGGCTCATTCCTGTACTTAATGGCTAGCAGACTCGATATCCAATTTGTTGTAGGAGTGTATGCTCGGTACCAGGTAGCACCTAAGGAGTCACACTTCACCACATCCAAACAAATCCTTAAGTACGTGAAAGGAACAATAAATGTTTAAAATAAAAATCATAAAGATAATCAGTTCTTCACGCGTGCCAGTGTGTACTCGTCAGGCCTTGGACCCACTCGTACCTGAAACCACAATTTATTGGGAAAGGGTAAGCACGAAGCTTAGTGAATTCCAGCACCATAAGTAACATAGTTAATTCCACACTACCTTAGGCAGGTAATTGCACATAAACAGCATACAAGTGTACGAACAAGGCATAAACATGCATACCTACACCATCCCACTCAAGGCATACGTTGGTCCACCCGACCATACAATAACCGTGCAAGCATTACCCGGTGTTGTGCGGCGATTAATACGCCTCGATGGCGATCGGCATAACGATTTTAGGGCCAACCATAGAAGACATACTCTGGGAAAACACCCAGCAGTCGGCACCCGCGGCAATAGTCTTTTGGTATCCGGTGATCGTCTTTTGGTATCTGCCGATCGTCTATGATGTCCAACCAGATACGATCGTCTCGTGCCACGTATGAATCCAACATCCGTCAAAGTCGTCGAAGACCGAATCTCGGATGGTGACCCACGTGCAGATCCAAAAAGGGCGCCGACAGATAAGACCTTTGACCCCAGCCTGTCACCTACCACACCTACCGACAGGGCCGCCGAAAGGTACAAAGTGGGTCCTCCCCGGACAGTGACTCCAGACGCGTGCAGGCTTCCCATTGGCTCGCACAGCTGGACGCCAGCAGCAGCCTTGGACTTTAAGGGAATAGCCCCACGTGACGGGACGATCGGCCATCTTATTATAATATAGAAAACGGCGGTCGCCCGCGATCGCCGGAGAGGTCCCAGCAACCTTGTCTCCTATAAATAGGAAACTCACAACAGTGGCCAGGGAGAGGCTGATATTACCGTGAATACAGTGCAAAAACATATAGAGAGAGAATCAAAGACTCATCTGGCAATTACTTACACATTCATAGTGATATTCATACACACTTGCATTACATCCAAAGCAAGAACTCACAGATCTTCATATCTGGTTCTTCCGGCAATCTACACGCTCTACAGCTTAGATAACTAGAAGTCTTTACACTCATTGTAATAGATTCTAACATTAATACTTGTACTCCACAGTATATTTATTAATAACATCTCGCGCGAGCATTCAAACCTGGGATTAACAACCCCGGCAAATCTTGTGTTATTTATTTTCCCGCGGAAGTGTTCTCGCATTTGTTTGTTACTCGATCATTCCAGCAATACTATCTCCGGATAATATTTTGGGTAACAACAATTGGCGCTAGAGGAAGGGGATCTAAACCTTCATTTTTATTCCTACCGTCTCGAAGAATACTCACTGTTCTCCGGACATATACTTGAAGAAACACTCACTGTTCTTCAACAGAAAAGCCTTCAGAAAAATGACGTCTGCTACGACCTCTAAGAGAGCCGCCCTGCGATCTGCCGGAAATCTCACTCCGGCCCAGACTGAATCCCAGCCCATGGCAGAAGGCGACCGTGGCGACGCTAGGCTCTCACTCCCGCCCCCGAGGGACGGTTCTAGCCTCTCACTCGATCAGTTCCAGACAGCGGAACAGATTGAGGAGGCTATAGCCATCCTCAAGGAGCGACGGAGGGCCTGCGACTCGCCCACCATCACTCCGTCAACCATCTGCTGGGCAGGCAAACGGAAGCTCAAGGGGATATATATTGAGAAATCGATAGAAATCCCCGAGGCGCAGAAGAAAGCCCTCGTAAGACGGGACGAGGATCCCTCATGGCGA
The DNA here is from genome assembly GCA_033398695.1 of Orobanche coerulescens. Classification (NCBI taxonomy): domain Eukaryota; kingdom Viridiplantae; phylum Streptophyta; class Magnoliopsida; order Lamiales; family Orobanchaceae; genus Orobanche; species Orobanche coerulescens. The sequence continues at coordinate 57,485,665 of CM065818.1, forward strand.
CCCGGGCACTCAGGCCCCAGCCGGGAGACATCAGAGTCCGTATCCTTTACCAGGAGTTCGGCATATCCGACTCCCAGGAGACAAGACGGTCAGCGAGCCCCCGCTCGCCCAAGAAATGAACCCACTGGCAGGGAGCTCATCGTCCACCATGGATCCAGGGGATCAGTGCACGATCGCCTTGGCTCGCGCACCGGGAGCCAATCGGCGAGCAGTCAGGCAACGGCGATGGCCGCCAAGCAGCACCAGCTCGACGAGATGAAGGCGCTCCTGGAAATTGGGGCAGGCGCCAGGAGATCGATCGCTGGGCCAAGTGAACCACTCGCGGTTCAGATCGAGCTCGCCCCGGTTCAACCAAAGATTGCTCCCCCACAAACACCTCTATATGAGGGGAGATCGGATCCGGAGACCCACTTGAGCAAATTCCGGATCTACATGACCGGATGCGGAGCATCAGATGCGACCAAGTGTCGAATGTTCCCATTAACTCTGGGCGACCTCGCCCACAGGTGGTACATCTCACTACCACCTCTCTCAATCAATTGCTTTGAGAAATTGGCGAACGACTTCACGTCGTACTTCGCCGCCAAAGTCGCTCGCCCTGAAGGCCCCACCACATGATGAAAATCAGGCAGGGGAAGGACGAATCAGATGAGGATTACATCGACCGGGTAGACGAGATAGTCCTCACCGGCGAGCCGATCAGCGACGAGCTCGCTCTCTACTCAGTCCTGGGGGGATTCTGCGGCCACTCACCCATGTTCAGGCACCTCACAAAGGACATCCCCCCGACCTACTCGGTCTTCCGCATCAGAGCCGCCGATTTCTTGGACAGGCAAAGGATGCTCTCCCTCCGCTTAGGCGAGGGATCTGCCGGAGAAGGAAAGGCGCTGTCCCACGTCCAGAAGAAGGCGGTCGCCAAGCCCAGAAAGGCGGTCGCCAAGCCGCCTGGTGAGTTCAAAGCCTTCGAGGATGTAGAGGTCCACCTTCCTCACAACCTCAACTTATATCCGGCCCACATCTTCAACACAATCAAGGGGCGCGAGTGGCTTTCCAAACCAAAGCCAATAAGGGACCACGGTCATCTAGACCGCAGCAAATTCTGTGCCTACCACAAGAGTCCCGACCACAACACCAGCCAATGCCGCAACCTCCTCAGACAACTCTGGCGACTGTTTGAGGATGGCAAATTGGACAACTTGGTCACCAAGCCAGAACCTAGGGCAGAGTGGACCGGAGGACGCGAGCGCCGACAAAACGAAAGGACCCCTCCCAATCCAGTCGCCAGGATCGAGCATGAGCCGGAGTATTCTGATTAATCGATCCCTCCGATCAACCATGGCGGTTGGATCAACCAAGCAGGAGGTGGAAACCTCGGGGGCCTTTCCCCGGTTTCCACCATGTCAAACAGAAAGCGAAAAGCCGAACTGAGGGCGTTCGTCGGGGTCCATGTCGTGGTACCTCCAGAGCCGACCATCTCTAAAGACGCGTTCATCACCTTCTCCAACAAGGACAGGGAGGGAGTACAATGCCCAAAAGAGGATGCATTAGTGATCTCTGCTTGTATCCTTGGGAAGATGGTCGATCGCGTGCTGGTTGACAACGGGAGCTTCTGCAACATCATATTCAAATCCGCCCTGGACCAGCTCGGAAACCTAACAAAGTTCATCAAGTCGTTCGACACCGTGCTTCAAGGGTTCGGCGACAGCACAGTCCAAGCCTACGGAAGGATCAAGCTCTCTATCGAGCTAATATGCTTTTACGATCCCAAGGTTAGGATTACTAGGAACCTAAATTTTGTAATCATAGATAGGCCCAGCATCTATAATGGGTTCCTAGGTCGCCCCTTTCTAGAAACCTTTGAGGTGGTCGCCTCATCTTTCTTTTACTGTATCAAATTCCCCACTGCCGATGGGACGGTCGGTACTGTAAAAGGAGATCAGCTAATGGCAAAGAAATGTTTGAACTACTCCTATGTCGTAACTGCTTTCAATACTTCCCATGATATGTGTAACATTGAAACGATCGACGATCAACCCATGGAGATCGACGATCCAAGCACATCGTACCAACCCGACTCAGAAGACGCCATCTCGGATTGGTTAACGGACGACATCGAGCCAAGGATCGGTTTCGAGCCAAGTCTCGACATCGATCCAAGGATCGAGTCCGGAAATCGTTCCAAACGAGAGGCGACCGTCCCTGTCGAAGAGTTGGAGAGTATAACGATAGATCCGGCTCATCCAGAATGGGAAGTACAGATCGGCGCAAGCATCGACCGCGAATTACAAGGGGGTCTGATCAATTTGCTACGTAAGAACATCGGAGTCTTTACCTAGTCGCATCAAGATATGGTTGGCATAAGTCCCGAGCACGCTTGCCACTATCTAAAGATCGACCCGGCAATGAAGCCTATTCACCAGAAACGTAGGAAATTCAGTCCCGAGAAATACACGACGCTCAACGTAGAAGTCCAAAAGTTACTAAACAACAAATTAATCGGAGTAGCTATAGACGAACCACCATGGGTCGCCAACGCGGTGCTCGTCAAAAAGCCTACTGGCTCTTGGAGGTTATGCATCGAATTCACCGACCTCAACGCGGCATGTCCAAAAGATCACTTTCCGATGCCTCATATTGATCACTTGGTCGATAGTACAGCAGGCTGCGAAATGATGTCGTTCATGGATGCCTTCGCCGAATACCATCAAATCCCAATGGCGGAGAAAGACATAAAGCACACATCTTTCCACACGGAAAAGAACATATACTTTTGGGTCCGAATGCCGTTCGGCTTGAAGAATGCGGGGGCAACCTACCAGCGTCTAGTCAACAGAATGTTCGCTAATCAGATCGGCAAGACCATGGAGGTCTACATTGACGACATCGTGGTCAAAAGCCTCAAGAAGGAAGATCACCTCAACGATCTCGCCGAGACATTCGCCATCCTCAAGAAGTTCAACATGAAACTGAACCCCAAGAAATGCAACTTCGGGGTGGGCTCCGGAAAATTCCTGGGGCACATCATGAGCCAGAGGGGGATCGAGGCGAACCCCACCAAAATTCAGGCGATCCTCGACATGCAAGAGCCGTGGAACGTCAAGCAGGTGCAACGCCTCACAGGTTGTCTAGCCGCCCTCAACTGTTTCATATCTCGGCTCGGCGATAAAAGTAAGCCATTCTTCGCGACCATAAAGAACAGGAAGTTCGCATGGACGAAGGAGAGTCAAGTAGCATTCGCCAAAATCAAGGAATATCTATCTAACCCCCAGATCCTGGCAAAGCCGATCCCCGGTGAGAAATTATTCCTTTACCTAGCGGCCTCGGAGGTCGCACTGAGTGCCGTTTTGGTGTGAGCGGAGGGACAAGTCCACTTGCCAATCTTCTATGTTAGTCAAGCGCTCCATGATCCACAAGCACGCTATACACCATTGGAGAAGATCGCCTACGCTCTTGTCATGAGTGTTCGCAAGCTAAGGGCCTACTTCTTCGAACATCAAGTGGAGGTTCTGACAACTCTACCACTAAGGCAAGTTCTACACCGACCAGACACCAACGGGCGACTCCTCAACTGGTCAATGGAGATCGCCCAATATGGTATCACATATGCTCCTCGCACAGCGATCAAAGGCCAAGCTCTGGCAGACTTCGTGGTGGAATTAACATACCCTCACAGTCCAACCCAGATCGGCCGACCTGCCTGGAAGCTATATGTGGATGGCTCGGCGACCAATTCGCGAGCAGGGGCAGGGATTGTGCTCATCAGTCCCGATGGGCAAAGTTTCAAAAATGCTATGCGTTTCAGATTTCGCGCGACCAACAATGAAGCCGAATACGAAGCCTTGGTAGGCGGGCTCGATCTAGCCCTCGCCCTGGATGTTCGTCGCCTCCATATATTCATGGACTCCCTCTTGGTCGTGAACCAAGTTAAGGGAGAATATGAGGCGCGCGGCGAACAGATGGTCAAATACCAAGAGCTGGTCGCCGAAATGTGCACGAAATTTGAGGAAGTGCTAATCGAACAAGTCCCGAGAGAGCACAACTCCCAGGCCGATGCCCTATCCAAGCTAGCGTCATCAGATGGGCCAGCCGATTTCTCCAATATCCAAATTACAAAATCAGCAAGGCCGGCGATCGACATAAGCCTGATTACCACGGTTGCTGTTGCCGAGGAGAACTGTATGACTCCATTCATCAAATACTTAAAGGACAGAACGATCCCCGACGACCGTATCAAAGCTCGCCAACTCCAGCTACGTGCGACCAGATACACCCTATTGGACGACCGGCTTTACAAGCGAGCTTTCAGCCTTCCCCTCCTCAAGTGTATTACACCGGAGGAAGGTCGACTCGTCTTAGCCGAAATCCATGATGGGATCTGCGGGAACCATGCTGGCGGACGAGCTCTCATCCATAAAACAACCAGGCAAGGTTTTCTCTGGCCATCACTTCAGAAGGATGCGATCGCCTATGCCAGATCGTGTCATAGGTGTCAAGTAATGGGACCAAACATTAAACTCTCCCCCGAGCAGCTCACCTCAATGTACAGCCCATGGCCTTTCGCCCAATGGGGCATCGACCTTATAGGTCCCTTGCCGACGGCGCCAAGGGGCTGTAAGTTTGCCATTGTAGGGGTCGACTATTTCACCAAATGGGCTGAGGCCGAGCCACTCAACAAGATCGGCCAAGAACAAGTGATCAAGTTTATCTGGAGAAACATCATATGCCGATTCGGTCTGCCCCAGGCCATCATCTCTGACAACGGAAAGCAGCTCGACGGCTTAGAAGTCATGCAATTCTATGAGAAGTGGGGAATCAAGAAGTTGTTCTCGGCACCCTATCACCCTCAGACAAACGGGCAGGTAGAGGCTGTGAACAAGATCCTCAAACACACAATTAAAGCGCGACTCGAATCCAGGCTAGGACGATGGGCAAGCGAGCTCCCAGATGTTTTGTGGTCTTATCGAACGACGACCCGTAATTTAACCGGCGAAACCCCATTCGCCCTTGCCTTCGGAACAGAAGCGGTGATTCCCTCGGAGATCTCCGTCCTCAGTCGTCGAACCGAACAAGAGATGACGACCGACAATGATGTGGCCCGACGGATCGACCTCGACATGCTCGAAGAACGACGACTGACCTCAGAAATGAAGAACACAATCCACAAAAGGAGATCCGAGAAGTTCTTCAATTCGAAGGTCAAGGAAAGAAGGTTTCAAGTGGGCGATCTCGTCCTCAAAAAGATCCAGACCCACACAGGTGTCTTTGGTCCGAACTGGGAAGGCCCCTTCAGGATATCTAAATGGCTAACTAAGGGAGCCTACGAACTTGAACACCCTGACGGTACTCCGGACCAGTATCCCTGGAACGCCGTACATCTGAATAAATACTACCAGTGAAAATATTGTATTCAGTTTCAACTGCCCAATGTACAACGAATATAATGAGATTTTTTCCTATCCCATCGATTCTGGAGATCGCCCCACCAGTCATATCGTATACCGCCGAAGATCATCATTCAAACATGGCGATCCGAGGTAGAATCAATGCAGCCATGGTCCTGGAGGTCGATGGAACCGACAGCTTCGCCCATGCAAGGTTCCTTTGGGCTGAGATCGTCCGCCCTTCGTTTAAATATGAGGTCGGCGTAGCCGAAGGACCCTCCAAACTAATCTGCGGACACGTTCGCACGCCCTCAAGGTACATCATCTAACATGATGTACCCGGATAAGGCGACGCATCCCTACCCCATCACAACGTATACCGTCGAGGGTCGCCATCTAACATGCCGACCCGAGGTAGAAAATTGCTTACAAAGCCGCGGAAGTGGAGTCGAATAAACCGACGACGCCCCGTGCAAGGACTCCTCCAGACCAAGATCGTCCACCTTTCGTTTAAATACAAGGCAGGCGCAGCCTAACGGAGGACCCTCACAATAAAGTGAGTCGCGGGATAGGCAATGTCCCTCGCGCACAAAGACACGGTTGGGGAGGTCGGTCCATCGAACTCCGCGACCATGCACGATTCCTCAGAGTCGGCAAAACTGAAGATATCTCCCCAAACATACTATTTTCGTTCCCTTACTTACAATAAGTAAACAAAAACAAGGGGCAAAGAAGGGGAGCTAGTCCTAAATGCGATCGAAAGGAAGGAACCGCACCCGATCGGCTTCCCTCAAACACACGCAAGACGATCGCAATTGTTCAACAATATTTACAAGTAAGAATTTCCAAACATGTCAATACATTCAAACATTCAGACAATCGGTCGGATAAACAAGACTTCGGAAGCAATCATACACATAATTGTAAATATTCGCATGCAAACATTCAAAGGCGATCGTACATGAAAAGAATCAAGTGCGAAAAAGGAGTATTTTATTCATAACAAAGAGTTCGTACAATACAAAGCCCGAAGGCAATACAAAGAGAAAGCAGAAAATTACAAGTTACAAGGAAAACAAGAGATCTCTCAGGGTCCCGCCGGCTGGTCTTCGCCCTCAGGTGGCAGAAAGGCACGAGCTCCCCCATCGGCCTCAGGATAGATGAGTGCCACATTGCGGTAGGGATCGGTCTCGATCGTCTTTAGTTGCCCTTTCAGCTCCGTGGTCGTCTTCTCAGCTTCTGCCAGTTCGACCACCTTGGCGGCCATTTCTCCCTTAGCCTTCTCCAGCTCTCCCTTCGCCGCCTCCAGCTCGCTGTTGAGCCGATCCACCATCGCCTTCAGCCTGGTCACCTCCTCCTGCGAGGCCACATGCATCCGGCGAGCCTCCTTCTCCTGGTCGCGGCACCGATCGGCCACTTCCTTGTAGCGGCTCAGCTCCTGCTTCATCCGGTCGATATCCTGTTTAGCTCGTTTCGCCGTCTCTATGTACTCCTTCTCCATAGTCTGGATCCGGTTGGCGAACTCAATGTTCTTGTTCCGGGCGGCCTCGTGGTCGCTATGGAGGCGAGCATTAGAGGGTCGCCTCTCAAAATCCCTGGCAGCTTGGACGGCCATCGTCGCCGCCTGGAGAGTCAGGGCGATGGTCGCCTGCATGGCGTCTCCAGACCGCCGATGAGCGATCGCATCAAGATCGGTCGTCCAAGCCTTAGGCAGAGCGGTGATGGCCTTCTCGACGTAAGTAGGGACGTCGAGGGACTTTTGCGGAGCCTTACTCTCCAAGAAATCCAGCACCATCGGCGAGATGTCCGGATCAGCAAGACGGACCCTGCAACACAAACAAAAGAGACAAAGGAGTTAGTCTATACCTTACTCAAATTGCCTAACTCAGAAAGTTCAATCCAATCTTACCTGTTGACCAGCTCGGGATCGCGGCCAAAATTGGGCTTGCCCCGAGAAGTTTCAGCCTCGGCGATCGCCACCTTTTTCAAGAAACCGCCCGATGACCTGGAGCCGGACGCCGAGGGCCTGGAGCCTGATCCCTCCACCATCGGAACAGCAGAGATAGGCGCCGCGGCAACCGGCGGCTCCAAAATTGACACGTCCGCCTCAGCAGTCGGCTGGGACTCCTCCGGCCTCCGCCTCTTGCGGTTGCGCTGGAGTTGTTCCTCCTCCAGAATTTCCGGCTCGGCGACCGGCACCACAGTGGGCCTCACCTCGGGAACGGGGCGAGACGTCGTCGCAGCAACGCGACCCGTCTTCTTTCCCAGGTGAAGACGACCGATGAGACCAGGGTTAGACATGGCAATCTCTTGTGGTGGCTCGGCGAAACGGGGAAAATGAACCTCTGCCAAAGAGCAAACTCAAACAAGTTAGACACCTACTTAGACATTGCGGCCTCTTGGAGACGATCGTCACGCAGGAAAGAGTAAATAAAAAATCATACCGGGAACTTTCAAGTGGCGAGGGTAGCGAAACAGTCGAGCTCCCAACCGGTGAAGTTCGTGACCGAGTGAGCCAACGTCTATGTAGGAATCCGGCAATGAGCGAATCCGCTCCCAGACGATCAAGAAATCGAAGGGGAGATCACCGATCGCTGGAACAGGGAATCCTGCAAAAAGAGAGACAAATTAGATCAGTTTAAGGAGTATCCAAATAAAGGGAGAGTTAAAACCCTTACTCGGATTCCTCTCCCTAAAATTGTTGGGGATATCCAAATCTTCCTCCAGATTTTCGCTCGATGCCGACCTCCATGCACCGCCGACCCAGCACCACTTTGCCAAGTCGCCCCGAGCCTTGTTCAGCACACCAAGGACCACCCTACCCTGGCAACCTTGGATATGGTAGCCGCCGATCGACCCTTTCTGCACGGTCAGTTTAAAAAGATAATTCATCTCCAGCGCAGAAAGCAAATGAAGCAGCCTGTGACCGCCGAACAACATCAATGTACTGATAATCTGCAGCCAGGCGTTCGGCGTCAACTGGAGAGGCGCCAGATTCCAGGCGATCAGCAAATATGAGACGGCGAACGGCAAGGGAAACCGCAATCCGGCCGCCAAGGTCATTTCATTAATGGCGACCATACCCTCGGGAGACTGGTGGGCGCGTTCGTTCTCCGCGGGGACGTGCAATGAAACATCGGAAGGAACGTGATATTTCGCCCTCCAGCGACTCAAGTCTTTTCGGGTCGCCGAACTCCGAATCTTACCGAGAGTCCACTGAGAAGGGTCTGCGGCCCGAAACGCCGTCCCGCTTCACATGCTCATAAGGGTGGGCGGCGGAGTAAGCTTCGAAATCAAATTCTGGACAGGGCCTGGCAATCCCCTCCATAAGCTTAGCGAAAGCCATATAGGCGGGGCCGAACACATTGTTCCGCTCCCAATCCAACCTCATCTCCTCATCCCCGTCCACCGGTGAATCCCTCAGCACTGCCGCCGCCGACCTCGCCACTTTGGCCTCGTTGAAGAGCTCCTCAAGTTCTGCGGGTGCAATCCCCGCACGAATAGCCTCAACGGCCGTTTCCACATGGAGTCCCACGGGAATTTCCTCCCGATCCGGCGAAGCCGCGGCGGCGGAGGTGCTTCTGGCCTCGAAGGTTTTAGATCCTCCAGACATGATATAAAAAGTAAAGGGGGAGGGAAGATTTATGTTCTTACCTAAAAGGAAGGACGGTCGGCATAAGGGTCGTCGGAAAAATTCTGCAGAGTTTCGGCTAGAAAGCAAAGATGCGTGAAGAGGAGAAATGAAATAGCCCTAGCCCCTTTTATAGATGGAAGCGGGGGTCTTTGTGCAAATAGGCGAAACCCCGAGGGCTGGAGTGAAACCGTCGTGGGGGACACATTAAATGCAGCCCTCGAATCCCACGTACGCGTCTTTTCGAGGGCACACCAGGCGACAAAGGCTGATAAACCGTCGGACTCCCCCAATGGTAACGCGACGCGTGTCCTTGCAACGTTTCGAGAGCCCGCCTTCATTTCCCGCTGCTCCCAGCGCAAGAGGAGATCGTCCAAATTTAAAATCGGATCGTCTGATCGTTTAAACATTGGCGATCGCCAACAGTGCCACCTCACCCTGTGTTTTCAACATCGAAGCGAGCTGGGGGGCAATTGTTGTGCGGCGATTAATACGCCTCGATGGCGATCGGCATAACGATCTGAGGGACAACCATAGAAGACATACTCTGGGCAAACACCCAGCAGTCGGCACCCGCGGCGATCGTTGGTATCCGGCGATCGTCTTTTGTTATCTGGCGATCGTCTATGATGTCCAACCAGAGACGATCGTCTCGTGCCACGTATGAATCCAACATCCGTCAAAGTCATCGAAGACCGAATCTCGGACGGTGACCCACGTGCAGATCCACAAAGGGCGCCGACAGATAAGACCTTTGACCCCAGCCTGTCACCTACCACACCTACCGACAGGGCCGCCGAAAGGTACAAAGTGGGTCCTCCCCGGACAGCGACTCCGGACGCGTGCAGGCTTCCCATTGGCTCGCACAGCTGGACGCCAGCAGCAGCCCCAGACTTTAAGGGAACAGCCCTACGTGATGGGATGATCGTCCATCTTATTATAATATAGAAAACGGCGGTCGCCCACGATCGCCGGAGAGGTCCCAGCAACCTTGTCTCTTATAAATACGAAACTTACAACAGTGGCCAGGGAGAGGCTGATATTACCGTGAATACAGTGCAAAAACATACAGAGAGAGAATCAAAGACTCATCTGGAAATTACTTACACATTCATAGTGATATTCATACACACTTGCATTACATCCAAAACAAGAACTCACAGATCTTCATATCTGGTTCTTCCGGCAATCTACACGCTCTACAACTTAGATAACTAGAACTCTTTACACTCATTGTAATAGATTCTAACATTAATACTTGTACTCCACAATATATTTATTAATAACATCTCGTGAGAGCATTCAAGTCCGGGATTAACAACCCCAGCAAATCTTGTGTTATTTATTTTCCCGCGGAAGTGTTCTCGCATTTGTTTGTTACTCGATCATCCCAGCAATACTATCTCCGGATAATATTTTGGGTAACAACACCTGGCTTCCTCGGGTTCCTACGCCACCCGCGTATACAATCTTCCGCCCACCGAGTTACTACGCCACCCGCGTATATAATCCTCGAACCCACCGAATTCCTATGCCACTCGCGTTTCATAATAATAAAGGTCCGACTAAACACCCCACTAATTAGCCCCACATCACAAACAGATAAAACTACCACACACGTACAAATCGTAATGTAAAAATAACTGACATTAGATATAGTGAGAGAACTCACCTCGTAAGTGCGCCCAGTTCACAAATAACAATTTCAAGCTCCTCAACTAAGATCACTTCCCAATACCTAAACGAACGTTAAAACGTATTAGCACAAAGCCCGGACCCTAAAACACGACGCACGCTTAAACTATCACTAAAACAACTTTCCGGTCTAACCAAATAGGTCTGTTCGAGACCTGATCCGACCTCCATAAGCCCAGAAACTGCTCAATTAAATTACATAACCAGAAAGTACTCTGAGTTAGGGTTCCAAGGACATATTGTACGCCTCGTAATGATTTTTATACAATTTAATACGGATTTTATAAGAACGGTTCGCAGAACAGTGAAAAACGACACCTTTTTGTACAAAACTACGATTTGACTCATGCTACGATCTGAACTGGATTTCGCACAAAACACGGAAAAGTTTTTAGACTCAAAAAGGGAACTTTTGGCACTTTCACCCCAATCCTAGCTACGAGCAAGAAGTTATTGTCTATGCAAAAGCAGTGGCAGATTACAACAATTCACATGAAATCATAACACGGTTTTCCGATGCGCAATTTAGCGGCGGTGGTGCCCGATCACCGGCGATGAAAAAACAGAAAAGAAGACAAAAGATTAAGGCTTACCTCGCGATGAAACCTTACACCCGCACCTGCTCCTTTCTCTCTCGAAAACTCCGACGAACAACGGTGGTGGCGGTGGTTCCCGATGACAACAGCAGCGGCGATGGGGAAGAGAGTCTCGGCTGTGAGTTTAGAGGGGATTAGGGTTTATCTCTAAATTTCTTTTGGCTTTTTGAAGTGGGACGCAAGTAAAGAAAATGAGAAGGAGAGAAAGGGTCGGTCCTTTCAATGGGCCGATCCATGCACAAATTAAAAAAAAAAACATAATGATCTCTGCAGTTTTTTTTTAAAACTTTCACAAAGAACCCCGAAACCCAACTTTTTAATATTTTGGCTTGACCATCCAATCCCGCTAACCAACAATTGTTAGGAGAAACAAAGTATAAATTTTTAAAATAAACAAACCGGGATATGGACTTTACAACTCTCCCCCGCTTGAATTAGACTTCGTCCTCGAAGTCTACGTCCGTAAACAGCTCCGGATAATTCTCCCACATCTCAGCTTCGGGTTCCCAAGTCCACTCGGAACCCTTTCAGTGCTTCCAATGAATCTTAACCAAACCAATTACCTTATTACGCAAGGTTCTCGTCCTCCTGTCAAGAATGGCAACCGGCTTTTCCACATAATTGAGTCGCTCGTCAATTTGAATATCTTCGAGTGGAACTACTGTAGACTCATCCATCACATGCTTCTGCAACTGAGAAACGTGGAAGGTGTTGTGGATTAGGCTCAGCTCCTCCGGTAACTCCAAACGGTAAGCTGCCTTCCCCACACGCTCAATGACATTGTAAGGTCCAATATAACGGGGTCCTAACTTTCCCCGCTTGCGGAACCGAATCACCCCTTTCTAGGGCGACACCTTCAGGAGAACATAATCCCCAACCTGAAACTCTAAATCCGATCGCCTCTTGTCCGCGTAGCTCTTTTTTCAACTCTGTGCAGTAACCAACCAATCCCATACCATCTGAATCATCTCAGTCGTCTTCAACACAACATCGGTGCTCCCCAATACCCTGTGACCAACCTCGCCCCAGCAAATGGGCTTCCGACATTTCCTGCCATACAACACTTCGTAAGGTGGCCTACCGATGCTAGAATGGTAGCTATTATTGTAGGAGAATTCAGCTAGTGGAAGATACTGATCCCAACTACCCCCAAAGTCAATAACACATGCTCGCAGCATGTCCTCGAGTGTCTGAATAGTACGCTCATTCTGCCCGTTGGTCTGAGGATGAAACGCTGTACTAAAATGCAACCGCGTACCTATCTCACCCTGAAACTTCTCCCAGAACCGGGAGGTAAAACGAGCATCCCGATCCGAGACAATCAAGACTGGCACCCCGTGCCTAGTCACAATCTCTCGAATGAAAATATCCGCAAGTTTCTCTGCCGAGGAGCTCTCTCTGATCGCCAAGAAGTGAGCGCTCTGAGTTAGACGATCAACAATTACCCATATAGCGTCATTCCCTCGCTGAGTCCTGGGAAGTTTAGTGATGAAATCCATCGTAATCTGCTCCTATTTCCACACCGGAATCTCCAATGGCTGTAACTTTCCATGCGGTCATTGATGTTCCGCCTTGACCTTCCGATAGGTCATGCATACCTCAACACATTTGGCGACATCCCGCTTCATGTCGGGCCACCAATAATCTTCTCGTAAGTCTCTGTACATCTTAGTAGCTCTAGGGTGAATCAAAAACTTGGACTTATGTGCCTCGTCCAATAGTATCTGTCGGTTCCCACCGGTGAATGGAACCCAAACTCTACCGTATCGAGTCAACAACCCCCGACTATCCCGGACAAAATTCGGGATTTCCCCCAAAACCCTCTCACGTTTTGCATTTTCCTCTGAAATGGCCACCTCTTGAGCGCTATTTATCGAGTCTAGAAGTGGTGCCACCACTGTCAATCGCTGACACAAACCCCATAGTGGCTCACCAACCGGATGTCGACTCAATGCGTTCGCGACCACATTCGCTTTACCCGGGTGGTAAAGTATCTCGCAATCATAATCTTTGACCACATCGAGCCACATTCTCTGGCGCATATTAAGATTCTCCTGATCCATCAGGTATTTGAGACTCTTATGGTTAGTGTAAACCGTACACTTGACACCATACAGGTAGTGTCTCCATATTTTAAGAGCAAACACCACTGCTCCCAACTCTAGATCATGAGTCGGGTAGTTCGCTTCATGAGGCTTCAGCTGCCTCGAAGCGTAGGCTATGACCTTGCCGCGTTGCATAAGCACGGCACCCAGACCTTGATATGAAGCATCACAATAAACCACCAAATCCTTCATACCCTCGGGCAAAGTTAACACAGGAGCCTCGCATAAACGCCTACGTAGCTCCTCAAATGCCTTCTGCTGCTCCTCACCCCAACTGAAAGCTGCAGTTTTCTTTGTCAAACGAGTAATAGGCAAAGCAATCTTGGAGAAATCTTAGATGAACTCCGATAGTACCCTGCCAACCCAAGGAAACTCCATACCTCAGTGGGAGTTTTCGGCACTTCCCACTGCATCACTGCTGAAACTTTGGCCGGATCGACCATGATACCATTCTAGTTCACGACATGCCCTAGGAATTGGATCTCTAGTAACCAGAATTCACACTTGGAGAACTTAGCATAAAGCTTCTCCCGTCTCAAAACGTCAAAAACTTCCCGCAAATGCACCTCATGATCTTCCTTTGTCTTCAAATATACGAGAATATCGTCGATGAACACAATCACCGACCGATCCAACATCGGGCTACATACCCTGTTCATGAGGTCCATGAACGCTGGTGGTGCATTGGTGAGTCCGAAAGGCATCACCACAAACTCGTAATGGCCATAACGCGTGCGGAAGGCCGTCATCTTCGTATCCTCACTTTGTACCCGCATCTGATGATACCCCGATCTCAGATCGATCTTAGAGAACCACGAGGCTCCCTGCAATTGATCGAACAAATCGTCAATCCTTGGCAGAGAATAACGATTCTTTAACGTAAGTTTGTTCAGTTCACGGTAGTCGATGCACATCCGCTGAGATACATCCTTCTTTTTCACGAACAATATCGGAGCTCCCCACGGTGAACAGTTTGGCTTAATAAACTCCTTCTCGAGAAGTTCCTGCAAATGATCGTACAACTCCGTCATTTCTAGTGGAGCCAGGCGATAGGGTGCCTTGGCTACCGGAGCAGCACCCGAAATCAGATCGATTCGAAACTCCACTTGTCGTTCGGGAGGTATCCCCAGTAATTCGTCGGGAAACACGTCAGCAAACTCCCTCACGACTGGCACATCCTGGGCAGTCTTTTTCACTACATCAGCACGTGTATCTAACACGTACGCCAAGTATCCCTGCCCACTATGCTGAAGATATCTCCGAGCCCTCGCAGCTGAACATACCGCCGAGGTCCGTCTAGGCGAGTCTCCCTGAACCAACAGCTCTCCCCCTCTTGGGGTTCGAACCCGCACTTGTTTGTGACGAAAAACAATCTCTGCATCAAACGTATCCATCCAATCCATGCCCACAATCACACAAAGCTCACGCATAGCAATCGGAATCAGGTCGATGGGAACCTCACACCCGAGATCTCCAATGTGTATCCCCGATACACATCCGTAACTGTCAAGGTCCTATCATCGGCAACCTCGACTATTTGAGGACATCCTAACCATCCTACCACTCGGCCCAAACTCTCGCTAAAAGTGCGAGATATAAATGAGTAGCCCCGCTATCAAACATTACAACCGCAGGTACTGAGTTAACCAGGAATGTACCTAACATACAATTGAACAACATATAATTACATGGCATAAAGAATATGGATAAATAATAAAATAAACAAGAGGGTGATTATATGTACCTGTCACCACTTTAGGCGTCGCCTGCGCCTCTTCCATCTTCAGCTGGTGGACTCTACCTCGGGCTGCCTCAGACCCCGACTGGACCGCACGGACATCGGTGATGCGCAATGGGGAATTTGCAGAAGCCCTCTGTGCACCACCCCCATCAGCTGCTCTCGTGTTTGGACAATTGGCCTTCACGTGGCCTGTCTGCTTGCAGTTAAAGCGACTTACAATCCCGACTGATATGACAGGACTGCCCACACTTGTAACATCCATCCGTTTACTCCCACCGACACCCCTGGGTTTGAACCCACGGTTCCTCAAACTCACACGCGAATCTGTGAACTTCGATTTCTTTAGGACAACAGAGATTGGCGTCACCGCCTGTGCTGTCTTTCTCTTATTTGCTTGGGTCTCCAACTCCAGTTCCCTCCTTCGGACCGCGTCCATCATCGCTGATAAAGAAGCATATTGCGCCGTGCTCACGAATTCCCTAATCTCGGTACGCAACATGTCCTTGTACCGAAACATCTTCATATCCTCCGAGGCAGCATACTGGGGACAAAACAATGCCATCTCGGTGAACTTCTTGTTCATCTCCTTCACCGTCTCTGTTGTTTGCGTGAGCTCTAAAAACTCCTTAGCTATCCGCTCCATCTCTACCGGAGGCATGTACTCGGCACGAAAGCGAGTGACGAACTCCTCCCAAGTCAGGGTAATGCGCTCGGCAAGCGTCAACGTCGTGGCACACCAGTCCTTCGCCCCGTCGCGAAGTAAGTTCACTGCAAAGCGGACCTTCAGATTATCCGGGCAGCCACTGGTCATAAAAGCACACTCCATGTCAGATATCAAACGCATACTGATGATCGGATTCGGGTCTCCCTTGAACTCAAGTGGAGAACAGGCAGAGAGATCCCGATACTGGAATTCTCGAGTATGGGGTTGTCCCCCAGCAGGCGGTGGAATCGCTGCGATTCGCTCCTCCATCAGAACCACCACCTCATCTCGGATGGCAGTGATGATCTCAGGGATTGCCTCCCCGATCGCGTGCGCTACCTCAGCAGCAATCATCTCTCGAATCTGATCCTCAGTGATCCCCGCCTCAGCTCGCGGCTCAGTCGTGTTGTTTCTTCTAGTGACGGCCATTCTAGGAAAAAGAATTTACAAGTTATTAGTCACGCTCAACTCCTTGGATTCCTCGCGACTTTCCCAACTCGAGCATTGATCCTGTGCTTCCGGGAGTAGGAGCTCTACTACTACCATCCACACCTATCATCGCCCATTCCGAGTCCCATCTCGAGGGGTCCAAATAGTTTCTCGCCAAAACTATACATATATGCCTACACCGGCATATGTACTCACTCTTCCTATCTCTCTAGGAATTCCATCCCAACCACTACCCTTGCTACTACCGAATCCCTACTAATCATAATGAGTGGCCTCGCGAATACCCGGTCATATGCAGTGCGAAGCAAATAGACATTCGAATACAAGATTCTATCCTAGAATGGTTGGACTCAAACAAGAGTTGTGCAATAGAATTAACTCAAATATTCTAAGGCTATAAATCTCTTACTGCATACAACTTAGAGGGCATCCACTTAGTAACCTATCATACTTAGGATAAACCCCTATTAGTAAGTAGTACAACATACAGCAAGGTATCAACAACAGGCAATCTAGCATGCATACTCTACAATCTAGAACGCGATGAAACACTAAGCACTGTACCTTTACCTTTGGCTCTGGCTGACTGTACACACTGCGCCCTCGATCACCGTTTCTCAAACGGGGATTTTCCCTTTTCTTTTATTTCTAAATGGTTTTAATAAAAGATTTAAAAATTTTCCCAGCCGCAACTTGAGATCAAACACATGTAGATGCGTCTGATTCAATCAAGCTGTGCTCCGATACCAAGTTGTAACATCCCAAAAATTTCAAGGAATTTAAAATTTTTAAGGTAACATTTCATTAATAAAACTCCTTTAATAATTCAATCGTTTCATTTGCAAATCCCTAATTAATATTCTCCCGAATAATAAACAGCGGAAAAAATTTCTAAAATAAAAATCATAAAGATAATCAGTTCTTCACGCACGCCAGTGTCTACTCGTAACGCCTTGGAGCCACTCGTACCTGAAACCACAATTTATTGGGAAAGGGTAAGCACGAAGCTTAGTGAATTCAAGCACCATAAGTAACACAGTTATTTCCACACTACCCTAGGCAGGTAATTGCACATAAACAGCATACAAGTGTACGAACAAGGCATAAACATTCATACCTACACCATCCCACCCAAGGCATACGTTGGTCCACCCGACCATACAATAATCGTGCAAGCATTACCCGGCTTCCCCGGGTTCCCACGCCACCCGCGTATACAATCTTCGGCCCCACCGAGTTACTACGCCACCCGCGTATATAGTCCTCGGCCCCACCGAATTCCTACGCCATCTGCGTATTCATAATAATACAGGTCTGACTAAACACCCACTAATTAGCCCCGCATCACAAACAGGTAAAACTACCACACACATACAAATCGTAATGTAAAAATAACCGACATTAGATATAGTGACAGAACTCACCTCGTAAGCGCGCCCAGTTCACAAATAACAATTTCAAGCTCCCCAACCACGATCACTTCCCAACACCTAAACAAACGTTAAAACGTATTAGCACGAAGCCCGGACCCTAAAACACGACGCACGCTTAAACTATCACTAAAACAACTTTCCGGTCTAACCAAACAGGTCTGTTAGGGACCTGATCCGACCTCCATAAACCAATAAAATCCTCAATTAAATTACATAACCAGAAAGTGCTCTGAGTTAGAGTTCCAAGGACATATTGTACGCCTCCTAATGATTTTTCTACAATTTAATACGGATTTTATCAGAACAGTTCGCAGAACAGTGAAAAACAGCACCTTTCTGTACAAAACGACGATTTGACTCATGCTACGATCCGAACTGGATTTCGCACAAAACACGGAAAAGTTTCTAGACTCAAAAAGAGAACTTTGGGCACCAATTTCACCCCAATACGATCTACGAGCAAGAAGTTATGGTCTATGCAAAAGCAGTGGCAGATTACAATAATTCACATAAAATCATAACACGGTTTTCCGATGCGCGATTTAGCGGCGGTGGTGCCCGATCACCGGCGACGAGAAAACAGGAAAGAACACAAAGGATTAAGGCTTACCTCGCGATGAAACTTTACACCCGCACCTGCTCCTCTCTCTCTCTCGAAAATTCCGACGAACAACGGTGGTGGCGGTGGTTCGCGACGACAACAGCAGCGGCGATGGGGAAGAGAGTCTCGGCTGTGAGTTTAGAGAGGATTAGGGTTTATATCTAAATTTGTTTTGGCTTTTTGAATTGGGACGCAAGTAAAGAAAACGAGAAGGATAGAAAGGATCGGTCTTTTCAATGGGCCGATCCATGCACAAATTAAAAAAAAAGAACCATAATGGTCCCTGCAGTTTTTTTTTTAAACTTTCACAAAAAAACCCCGAAACCCAACTTGGGGGAACGGCTGGAACCCTTAAAACAATATCCGAGGATGAAACCATTAACCCTGAACCGAACCCAGTAAGCGCGGGTCTGTAACCCAAGCGGGGGACAATGAGGCGAACAGGTCATGCTAGAAAACTTACCTCTAGATCGGGGGTGAGGTCGAGCCTCTTGGGGGGTACTCAGGACAGGGGACGATCCCCTCATGTGTGTGTGTGTGTGTGTGTGTGTGTGTGTGTGTGTGTGTGTGTGTGTGTGTGTGTGTGTGTGTGTGTGTGTGTGTGTGTGTGTGTGCGCGCATGTATGGAAGAAAAAAAAAGAAAAAAAAAACTGAAACCCAACTTTTTAACATTTTGGCTTGACCATCCAATTCCGCTAATCAACAATTGTTAGGAGAAACAAAGTATAAATTTTTAAAATAAACATACCGGGATATGGGCTTTACAATATGGAAGTTGGTAGGAAACTCCGTATAGTATATCTAGACCTGGCAAATCGTTCGTGTCGTGTATTTTCGTGTCGTACACTTTCGTATTTCGTGTACCAAAAGTCCAAACCCATACACGACACGAAATGAATTCGTGTCGTGTCGTGTCGTGTCGTGTACGATGTAAGGTTTACACAAAATTTATGAAAGTTCATATTATATTTTCGTATTTTAAAGTTAAGTACAATTTGTTTATATAATTTAATAATATGATATATATAAATATTTATTTATTTATTTATTTACTTCGTGTACCTCGTGTCGTGTCGTGTACTCAAAGGGTAAACACAAAACCTTCACTAAATCTCGATCGTGTACTTTCGTGTTCGTGTATTTTTGTGTCGTGTACTCAAAATGCAAACACAAACACTAAATTTTCGTGTCGTGTTTTCGTGTCGTGTGGTAAATTGCCGGGTCTAAGCATATCCATGTAGCAAGAGATCTTCCTACAGAGTCCAATCCTACAGATCCTACATCTTTATACAGCAGAAATTAGGAACGTTGGATACGGTAGTCTGGCTGTCGGAGTTTTACTTAGGAAAAGTAAAACGCATCCAACACGACTGAAGAATAGCTTTAAACCATTGTGAGATAAACTTTGTTTATTCATAAAGTATTCACGGTTAAAGCAGCATTTATTACTGATAGGACAACACTTAATACCGCTGAAAGAGAACAATCTGAACGAGCTGAAGAGCATTTAATGTAAAGTCAAAAAGAATGTATGAAGCATTAAATGCGAGCTGCCTTTAATTCAAACATTATGCAGCCGCCAATCAGAGACGTCCAAATTTCACCAACTGACCAACAACTGCATTTATAACGGACTTAATTCCAAGATTACAAATAGCCCCAAGCAAGAGGACATTGCTCACTTGAACACTTACTTTCGCACATACATCTGACAAATAGCTCTGAAATCAAGCTAAGAAAGAGCAGTGTATTTCCTGAGCATACAACAGTATCTAAGCGAAGAAATATACAAGTCCTCAATGCAAACAGCCCATCATACATCAATTGCTCGTCAAAGCATAAAGCTGTTGTTTGAACTTATTGTACCATCTTTATCGTTGAGATCAACCTTATCCCCGTGTGGACTAAATCCTTGCTAGTTCCGACCTATGTGGGAAGAAAAGCATTGAAGATGAAGTTTCAATCTGTGTGAGAAGAAGCAAGTCCAAAAGGGCTGAGGCCAATCTGTGTGAATGCCAAAGTTGTGGTCCCTATATCAATTTATGTGAACGATACAGAGACAGGTTTAGTTAAAGTCACGTACGCAATGATTTTAGTAAACATTTTACTCTTGTATGGAGGATCAGTGGACGTAGAGGGGTTTACCTCGAACCACTTATATCTGTGTGTTATTTACTTTCTGTCCTTATTGTTTTCATTTATAACTGTGATTTATAATATACACTGTGAAAACCATGTACGCATCAAGCAAACAGGAGAGTACTTAGTTGTTGTACTTCCACCAACTCACTATCAGACTTCCGATACGCAATTAACTTCAGAAATCATACAGCTTATTGTATTCGCACCTTAATCTATTTATTGTATACTCTGTTGCCAACAAGCCTAAACATAAGGTCTTCTTGATAAGGAAAGGTAAGGATTTCAACAAGGGATGGGCTAAGGGCAAAAGCAAGAAGGATGCACCCAAACCACAACCAACTTCTAGGAAGATGAACGATGCCACGACTCTTCCTGAAAGGTCATGCTTTCACTGTGCCAAAATTGGGCACTCAAAGAGGAACTTCTATAAGTTTATCGAATATCAGAAGAATGGGAATTTGGCTAAGATCCCACGTACTTATGCTATAGATTATAATTCTACTACTTCAACTTCATGGGTATTGCATACTGGATGTGGTTGTCACATTTTCTCGATTTGTGCAGGAACTAAAAATAAGTAGCAGACTGGTTAAAGGTGAAGCGCACTTGCGCATGAGAAATGGATCAAGATTTGTTGCATTAGCCTTAGGAATATACATTCTATCTTTTCCCTCGGGACTTATTTTGGAACTTCATAATTGTTATTACGTTGCAGCAGCTAGAAAGAGTATAATTTATGTTTCAATGTTGGATAATGTTCAAACATATTGGTAGCGTTCAAACAATAGTTCCCCAAATATACATCACACAAAATAACAAAGGGGGTATATACTTTTGAGAAGTATATAGACATAACTATAATGTATAATTCTAATGGAGGATTGGTAATAAGATATCTCGAAAAGTTATTTCGTTACTTAGCGGAAAACACCTCCATCTGAGGTGAGAAATCACTTTTTCCGGTGAATCACGTGATCCCTGATACATTTTTGGGAAATAAATGAAATTAGTATACATTGATATAATACAAAATAATAGTACTACGAACGAAATTTGGATACTGAAATCCAAGATTTATGAAATGTGAATATTGAAACCCATGATGACGATATTGGAATATATGATTTGTGAAATGTGGATACAGAAATCCACGATTTGTGAAATGAGAATATCAAAAACCATGATACGGATGTTAAAATCCATGATTATGAATATAAGGATATTTAAATTCATTAAAAGATGTCGATATTAAAATATATACCCTTATACTAAAAGTATAACATATGGGATAACTAAATAATAATATAGAACACATGGGGAGATTTTAAATATATTATAAGTAGATGGAATGACTCAAAATAAAAAGGTGTGAATAAAAATATATGTTGTACTTTTTTCTTTGATTGAGGTTTTTATCCCAAAGAATTTTCTCCAAACAAGATTTTTAATGATACAGCTTAATCACAACTAAATTGGAATCTCCAAAGGAGATTTGGCATGTATTTGCGATATTATTAGAATATAACCTCGAGAATATAAACTGCAGTGAATCTGATACTAATCCACAAAGAATTTTTGAAGTGCCTGGAACATTTTATATAGAAAAATGCACTGCAATCTTTTTCGTTGATTGAGGTTTTATCTCATTGGTATTTTCCTAGCAAAATCTTTAACGGGACAATTGGTATGCCATATTAACAAGAATAATGTACTCTTACCTCTTATTTAGGATATTTTCCATCGATTTTTTCCTAGTACAGTTTTGACGAAGTATATTCATAGCACCATGAGGAACACTATAAAGATCAATATTATTCTTTAAATATTTTAAAACAGAAGGAGTAGTTCTACTCTTCTTCCCTCGATCAAGTTTTCACATGATTTTCTTGAGAATGTGTTAATGAGGCAGCTCCATGGATGCTTCTATAAAATGATCTGCAAACAGGGAGACTTATATGATACTCGTTCCTTATTACAAGAGGTTTTACTGAGGCGACACAAGAATACACATACAAGAATGTCGATATGGGGGGACAAATTTGCGATTACAGGTTGTTAAGTTCTTATCCCACATGATTTTTCTAGCAACATTATGAGGCGTCAATATATGATGGTCACAAACTCCACTACATACAATCGATTTCACGAGGCATCTATGGGGATACTCATTCGAGTGGGTGTTATGAATAATTGTATGTCACGGAAGTTGCTATTCACGTGGCAAGCTTTTATACTCCTGATATAATTACGTAATCATGATTGTATCCCATGAAGTTTACCTATAAATACGACTCGATTATTAATGAAAATCGCATCTTAGAATTTAAACTGTCAAAATTCCCTCTATTCTATATGCAGTTTTATGACATTGGCTTCAGTTTTGTAAGTCCACCCTCACAATTCTGATTCCGGTCAACAAAATCCCATAGCTAACATGACATGTATAGTAAACGCCAAATGGATTCATCATTGAACCAACTTCTTTATTATTATATGGAATCATATAAAAACATAGGAAATTTTACCTATAATTCCTTTCGTTGTACAATATTTTTTGTTTACCAATTAACGATTAGTGGACTGCAGTGCGGTCCCAATACTTTTTGAGCTCTAGGTAAAGTTTAAAAAGTACGGGGCATCACTTAACAAAAAATACATTTTTTAAAGAAAAATGGAGTAATGTGCACGAGCTTTATTAAAATTTTATAACGCAAAATTCTCCTTAAAAATATAATATTAAGAAAAAATACTCTATCTCAAGTCACTAAAAGAAATAACGAAGAGTACAAAAAATTGAGGGACATAAACCAAACCCAAGCAAATAACAAAAATAAAAATTTGGTAACAACTTATTCCTAAAGTCTTAAGTGATTTTTTTCGACCATTTTGAGATGCAAAATTATTTTTAATCACATCAACCTCAATATTTCCCAACATATCCGTCTAATTGTGTACTAACTTATTGGTTAAAAAATATAAAAATTTGGGTCCCTTTTTTCCTGTGCCCTAGGCACGCGCACCCCAGTCTAAGCTAGAGCCGGCACTTGTGGATTGTATTAGTAGATAGCATGTGGTGGATTGTGCTAGTTACTTTGACGAATAATTGGGTATATATTGTATTTAACTTTTCATGATATTTTAAGAATTTTTGTAAACTTTAGAAATTATAAGATATTCTATTTGGATTCTTATAAACATATTTCAAATTCAAGAAGGTATGATGGTGATGAACAAAGACTTTTTATTACTTTTCACAAGTCACGGTGTCCAATGGTACTCAAAAAGTTTATGAACTTATAGGTTTGATAAAATGATGGATTTTTATGGATTGTCAATCCTTATTTGGAAAGAAAATAGACTTAAATGATCTATATTCTAGACTTACATTTTTGTAGATTTATATTTCTTATTTATTTTTATTATTTTATTTTCCATCTCTCAGTTTTTTCTCAGTTTTTGACCATCAAACCTCTCGACATTCCTACATTTTTATCGAGCCTCATTACTCATTTCAATCATCACCATCTCTCTCTTTTTCCTCTTTAATTTTTATGATATTTTTATTTACCGAACTTTACATTATGTTTTACTTATGATCAATAACAATATTTTTTATTTATTATTTTTATTTGTTAAATTTCGATTAATTGCACACAACTGAAAATTTTCAGAAGAACATGAATCACATTTTGTTTGTTTAGTTATGTTGATTCCGATCAAATTCATTAATTATTATTATTAGTCAAATTTACATGAAAAGTTGTCAAGATCTAATTTAAAAAAATTACATAGACGTTATTGATACCAAGGACACTGATACTGTACCACCCCAAACTAGGCGGCTATTATAGTGCCGTGGAACCCCAACTGGGACCCACCAGGCGAATGAAAATTAATGAATTAAATAATATAATAGCAGTACCGAACCACATTATATTACCAAATACTCCGATGAGGAGCTTAAGTACAATACACCAGGACAATAACGAATACTAGTATATTTTATATGAAGATAAAATACACCACCCTGAATAAATAAACATCCCAAACGGAATTCTGCAGCGGAAATACAAATGAAGAAAAACAAGAATGACTGAAGAGACTGGGCCCCCCTACTAGTATCACTGAGACTCCTCGCCGTCAACGTGCTCTTCTCGTGCTTTTGCCTTGCCATGACCTGAAAAACAATATCCCCAAATGGCCGCCATACGTAACAACAATCCTCAAGAGTTGAATAATCACAATCCTGTTGAAAACATACGCAATCAAACATGCTATATGAATCAACTAACAATACGGCTCAAGGAATGGCGCCATACTACGCCCGGGATGGAAATGTGTCCGTGCAGAAGCCACCAACGAGTATCGATCGAATACACCTGTGGTCTTGTACCTAATCAGTCTCACGAAGTGATCGTCTCGTATGCAAAGTCCAATGTGAGGCCAACAACCAACACACGACTTTATATGTGCCCTACATGAAAATCCCACACATACCAACCGGCACGCCAGTACGACCCGGAATGCCACGATATAACAAAGTGACATCGAAAATAAATAATGACTCACCAAGATGAAATGACAGTGAAATGAATGACAGCTCAATGAAATGATTGGAACCGTCGTTCCTCGTGAATGAAGTTATTAAGTGACAATTACAAGTCTCAATACGGTTAGTACTTTATGAATGAATTGTAATTATGAATGAACAAAAACGAAAGGAATGAATATCCTTTTAACCGAGTAAGAATTAACTTACTCAACGCCGATGAAGAATGTCCGTCCATGAACAACGTCCTAAATGAGATGTCGGTCGCTCGAACAACCTTGAATAACACAATTACCAATAATCCGGTTCAACACACGAATCAAACACGACAATAATGAACTCAAAACGTTGATACGACTAAACCAAGTTCATTGGGGCATTATATCGAACACTTTGTGCCCAATCTTCGATTGTTTACAATAAACCACAATTATACCAACATCAAATCCCCAAAAAGTGTTTCAAACCAACAAAACATCTTCAATACGATCAATAATCCAATATGAATATCCAAATTCATGATTTCAACAACAATTAATCAAAAATCCCCAAATCCAACTCAATATTCAAAGTGTTCTTGAATAACCTTTCAATAATCCGATGAATATTCATACAAACTTATAATCATATGTATATCTCTTCATACAACATGATTATAACGTCCAAAACATCATATCTCAACACAAAATCGAAATCCAAGAGGTTTGATGAAAATTACCTTTGAAGATCCAAGTACTTTGATTCGATGAACACGCGTTAGATCGACAATCCGAGCTTCACAACTGAAAGAAAATGATGAAAAATGAGTCCTCAAGTGATTGATGATGAAAATTTCTCCCACAAACCCTCTCACTCGGAAGTAGGATGAATAAAAGGTGAAAATGAGGAAAATCTCGTCGGTCCATCTTATATAGTCCCAAGGACGCACGACCAATCCACACGACCAAGTGTCCGTGCGTCCGGTTGTGCGTGAGGCCACTGCCGGCTGCTGTTCTTAGCGCTGAGCGCCGCGCACGAGCAGCAACTCGTGCGGCCTGCTCGTGCGGCCCTGACTCGAATGCTGGGCCTCCTGCCCAGTACAGCCGCGACACACGAGCACCACGCCCGAGCAGTTGCTCGTGTGGCCTGCTCGTGCGGCAATGACCCGACCACTGGGTCTCCTGCCCAATCCAGCCGCAACACACAAGCGCCGCGCACGACCAGATGCTCGTGCGGCACGCCAGGCAAAGAATGACTCGACCACCGGGCCTCCCGCCTGCCTGGGCCGCAATGCACGAGCGCCGCGCACGACCAGATGCTCGTGTGGCCTGCTCGTGTGGCCCTGCTCGACAAGCAGTTCTGCCCAACGATGCACCGAGTACAAAAATCACGGAATTACAAATATTACGCCGAACGGTGGACACAATTGAATGAGTATGAATGATGAGTGATTATTAATGAGTGAAAATTACTGAGTGACAATTACTAATTGATAATTAATGAATAAAACTGACTGAATTACAACCGGGTATTACATACTCCCCTCTTTAAAAAGAGTTTCGTCCTCGAAACTAAGGGTCAAACAACTCGGGATAACTCTCCCACATACTATCTTCGGTTTCCCAAGTAGCCTCTTCGACTCCATGTCTAGACCACTGGATCTTTACCAAAGGAATCGTCTTGTTCCTCAACTGTTTGATTCGCCGCTCTAATACTCGGTTAGGACGCTCCTCATATGAATGATCATCGGCGATCTCGATTTCATCAAACTGAAGTATGTGGCTCGGGTCGGCAACATACTTCCGTAACTGAGATAGGTGAAACACATTATGAATTCAGCTCAACGCTGGAGGTAAGGCCAAACGATAAGCTAACTCGCCTACACGATCCAAAATCTCAAACGGTCCAATGAATCTCGGACTCAACTTTCCCCTCTTCCCAAAACGGAAGATACCACGACTCGGGGATACTTTGACCAAAACATGGTCACCTGTCTCGAACTCTAATGGTCGACGACGATTATCTGCATAGGATTTGCCGACTGAGCGGTCAACAAACGACTCCTGATCAAAGCTACCTTCTCACGGGCGGCTATAAGCATATCGGGCTCGGTGCCGATTGATTCTGATAAGTCATCCCAACACAAAGGAGATCGACAATGACGACCGTACAAGGCCTCGTAAGGTGCCATCTTAATCGAAGCATGCCAACTATTATTGTACGTGAACTCGATCAACGGTAGTTGGGCTTCCCAATCATCTTTCCAATCGAGAACACATGCCCTCAACATGTCCTCCAAAGTATGAATAGTCCTCTCCGATTGTCCGTCATACTGAGGATGAATAGCTGTACTGAGATTAAGCTGAGTTCCCATAGCACGATGAACTGATTTCCAAAAATGAGACACGAATCGTCTGTCACGATCGGAAACGATACTTTTAGGAGTACCGTGCAATCTCACTATCTCTTTGATAAACAACTGGGCAAGTCTCTCGGGACCCCACGTATTCTTAATCTCAAGGAAATGAGCTGATTTAGTTAGGCGATCCACAATTACCTAGATTGTATTCATGCCACGACGACTCGTCGGCAAACTCGTGATGAAGTCCATTGAAATATCCTCCCACTTCCACTCTGGAATAGGGAGAGGTTTCAGCATACCCGCCGGTCGCTGATGTTCTATCTTGACTTGCTGACAGGTCAAACATTTCGAAATATATTCTGCGACTTCTCGATTCATATTACTCCACCAGTAATTTTGTTTCAAGTCTATATACATCTTGCTAGACCCCGGATGAACGGAATAAGGGGTAGCATGAGCTTCTCTCAAAATTGAGTTTTTCAACTCGTCATTCACCGGTACGCACAACCGATTCTTAAAATCCAAAAGTCCATCCTCGTGGACCATAAACCTGGGGGCTTTCCCCTGAGTCACATCCTCTCGAATGCGTAGCAAAAATGGGTTCGAACCCTGATTCTCCCTGATCGCCTCCTCAAGTGGCGATGAAATCTCCAACGTACAAAGTTGCCCTTGTACTCGCTGTAACCAGACCTCGGTTTCGGGTCTCAGAAATTCCTGCTGAAGTTCCTTTTGAATTGTTAATCGAGCAAGCATCTGCTCCTGAACGGACTTACGACTTAAGGCGTCGGTGACAACGTTCGCCTTGCCCGGGTGGTAAAGGATCTCGATATCATAATCTTTGATTAGTTCCAACCACCGTCTCTGTCGCATATTTAACTCCTTCTGAGTAAATATATACTTTAAACTCTTATGATCGGTGAATATCTGACAGGTAAAGCCATAAAGATAATGACGCTTGTAACACCCCAAACCAGGCGGATATTACAGTGCCGTGGACCCCCGACTGGGACCCACCAGGCGAATGAAAAAGGATGAATTACACAGGGTAAATGTAGTACCGAACCACATTATAACATCAATTACTCCGATTAGGAGTTTCATACAACACACCCAGGATAATATAGAATACTTGTGTATCTTATGTGACGATAAAATACACGACACTGAATGAAATGAGTATTTGAAAGGAATGTCTGCAGCGGAATAATAAGGAAAACATAAATGACTGAATAAATGACTGAAAGGATTGGGGCCCCCTTCTAGTATCACTGGGACTCTCCGCCGTCAACATGCTCTCCCTGCGCCTTTGCCTTGCCATGACCTGAAAAACAATATCCCCAAACGGGTCGATTATACGTAACAACAATCCTCAAGGGTTGAAAATACACAATCAAGATATATCCAAATTATGAGTTATCTGTCGAACATACGCAATCAAACATGCTATATGAATCGACTATCGAGACGGCTCAAAGGAATGGCGCCACACTACGTCCGGATGGAAATGTGTCCGTGCACAAGCCACCAACGATCAAACACGCGTGGCCTTGTACCTAATCGCCTCACGAGCAATCGACTCGTGCACACCCAATGTGAGGCCAACAACCAACACACGACCATAATGTGCCCGACATGAAAATCCTACACATACCAACCGGCACGCCAGTATGACCCAGAATGCCACAATATGACAAAAGTGACAACGAAAATGAATGATGACTCACCAAGATTTAATGATGGTGAAATGAATGATAGCTCAATGAAATGATCGGAACCGCCGTTCCTTATGACTGAGGTGATTAATTGACAATGACGAGTTTTGACACGATTAATACAATGATGAATGAGTTATGATTATGAATGAACAACGACAAAAGGAATGAATATCCTTTTAACCGAGTAAGAATTAACTTACACAATACCGATGATGAATGTCCGTCCCACGAACAACGCCCTAACCAAGATACCGCTCGAACAACCTTAATTCAATCCAATTACCAACAATCCGATCAATAACGAATTAAACACGAATATAACGAACTCAAGACGCGTCGATACGATTAAACCAAGTTCATAGGGCATTATATCGAACACTTTGAGTCCAACTTCAATTGATTACAACTAAACCTCAACAATACCAATCTCAAATCCCCAAGAAGTGCTTCAAATCAATAAAACATCTCCAATACGATCAATAGTCCGTTAAGAATATCCAAAACGTGATTATAACAACTATTAATCGGAAATCCCCAAATTCAACTCGATATTCAAAGTGTTCTAGAATAAATCCCTCAATAATCCAATGAATCCTTATACAAACTCATAATCATATACATATCCCTTCATAAAACATGATTATAACGTCCAAAACATCATATCTCAACACAAAATCGAAATCCAAGGTGTTAAAGAAATTACCTCTTGAAGATCCAACCACTTCGATCCGATGAACACGAGTAATAACGAGTATCCAAGCTTCCCAAAGGAATGAAGATGATGAAGATTACACACTCAAGTGATTGATGATGATGAAATCTCTCTCTCAACCCTCTCTCTCGGATGAAGAAGGAAAAAAATGAAAAAGTGAAGTGAAATGACCGGCCAAGTCATTGGCATCGCCGGGTTACGGCCAGAACTTCGGCCCTCTTACGGCCGTAACTTTCCAAGTCAACGGCCTTACGGCCAGAATCGCCAACTCAGACGGCCGTAATCGCTTCGTCAAAGCTCGCCGACACTTCTTACGGCCAGAATCGATCTCGAGTTACGGCGTAACCCGCCTTCGTCAAAAATATCCGTCGACACCCTTACGGCCAGAATCGCGCACCTTACGGCCGTAACTCGGATGATACGGCCGTATCCGCCAAATCTTACGGGCGTAAGCCCTCTTCGCCGAAAACGCCGTGCACCGCCGCAGACGGCCAGAATCGCCAACTCGCAGACGGCCAGACTCGCCGACTTACGGCCGTATGCCGCAACCCCTACGGCCGTAAGTCACCCCGGTCGACAACACCCAAAACTTACGAACACTACTTACGGCCGTATCTCACCATTCTTACGGCCGTAACTCACCTTCGGCGAAAATGTCTCGGAGCTGCTGACGCCAGACGGCCAGAATCGGCCAGCCTTACACTGCACTGCTCAACTTACGTACTGCACAGACCTTACGGCCGTAAGTCCCTTTCGTCCAAATGGCACGAAACACGAACCCTTGTTACGGCCGTAACCCAAAGTCCTTACGGCCGTAACTCGATGCTGGCCAAGTTGAAAAAAATTCCGATAACTCCGATTCTACGATACGACTGATGAATGATCCGACATAACATACGAATGTGAAAATGAACAGGTCTAACACAAGCCACGGATGATGCTCCCAGTACGACTACCAATCACGATGAAAATAATAATGCTCCCGTCGATCTCTAAACGGAGATGACATGACGATCGGTAACTGATATACGATTACAACATGCCAACATTGAACGCAAATGAGTGATTCATGAATGATGAGTGATTATTAATGAGTGAGAATTACTGAGTGACGATTACAGACTGATAATTACTGAATGAAAATGAATGAATTACAACCGGGTATTACAACGCTAAATCTTCAATGCGAATACCACGGCTGCAAGCTCCGGGTCGTGGGTTGGATAATTAACCTCGTAAGGTCTCAATTGCCGTGAAGCATAAGCAATAACTTTCCCGTTCTGCATGAGTACACATCCGAGACCCTGTCCGGACGCATCACTATAAACCACAAATCCTTCCGTCCCTTGCGGTAAAGAAAGGACAGGCGCTGAAATTAACCGGCTCTTGAGTTCCTCAAAACTCTGTTGACATGCGTCGGACCACGTGTATTTCTTATCCTTCCGTAAAAGGTTCGTCATTGTTGAGCCATTTTAGAAAACCCTTCCACAAACCGCCGATAATAACTGGCTAATCCGAGAAAGCTTCGGATCTCCTTAACATTCTTCGGAGGTAGCCAATCTCGGATAGCCTCCGTCTTCTGAGGGTCGACACGAACTCTGTCTGATGAAATTACATGTCCGAGAAACGTCACTTCGGACATCCATAACTCACATTTGGAAAACTTCCCATAAAGTTGTTCTCGTCTCAACACGTCGAGTACCTGATGAAGATGAAACTCGTGCTCCTCCCGGTCACGAGAATAAATTAGAATGTCATCAATAAAGACAACCACGAATTGATCCAAATAGTCGATGAAAACCCGATTCATTAACTCCATGAATACCGCAGGTGCATTAGTTAACCCAAATGGCATTACCACGAATTCATAATGACCATAGAGTGTTCGAAACGCCGTCCTCGCGATATCCGACTCTCGAATCCGCAACTGATGATATCTGGATCTTAAGTCGATCTTGGAAAATACTGAAGCTCCCTGAAGTTGATCCAGAAGATCATCGATACGGGGTAGAGGATACTTATTCTTGATCGTCACCCGGTTCAATTCCCGGTAATCAATACACAAGCGGAACGAACCATCTTTCTTCTTGACAAAAAGCACTGGTGCTCCCCACGGGGACGCACTCGGTCGAATGTAACCCTTCTCGGTCAAATCCTCTAATTGATTCTTCAACTCCTGCATTTCGGTCGGGGCCATCCGGTACGGTGCCTTCAATAAAGGGGACGTACCGGGTTCCAACTCAATCGTGAATTCCACATCTCTCTGTGGAGGCAAACCAGGTAACTCGTCTGGAAAAACATTGGTATATTCCCTCACTACCGGAATATCCGTCAACATTACTGATGATTTCTCGGTCTTGGTCATATAGCACCAATAACCGACACACCCCTGATTGAGTAATCTCACTGCTTTCATCATATTAATAACTTTTCCAGAACAGCTGGGATTATCTCCCTGAAACACACATTCGACCCCATCGTCTGAAATGATAGTGACCATACGCTTACGGACACTAATGATGGCATCATGACGATCCATCCAATCAATACCCAAGATGATGTCGTCTCTCGGTAAATCTACCACGATTAGGTCTGCTAACTAATCACGGCTATGAAGCTTAATCGGACAATCCTTAATCTCACAATTTCCGATAATTCTTCTACCATCAGGTAGACCAATGACATAAGGCTCACAACTAGTAGCACTACCCAGACGTAGTCTACTCAAACATGACTCGGAAATGAATGAATGTGATGCACCAGTATCAAAAAGGGTACACATAGGTTGAGATAAAATATCGAGTGTATCTGAGATCATCCGTGCCTCTGGATCGTCAGTCTTTTTCATCTCATAAATTCAGGGCTTGCCGGCCCCCGAACCGGACGCTCCTGTCTGATAGCTCTTGGCTCCGCCTTTATTAGCTCCTGTCGTCTTGAACGACGCTGACTGAGTGGCCTGATTCTGTACCGCTGAATGTCCTGGGGCCTGAGATGACGCCGGAGTAGGTTTAGAGTCCCTTCGGCAAAAACGGGCTCTATGCCCAGCAATCCCACAGTTGTGGCACGTGACAGTCTGCCTCGGGCACTTCGTGCTGAAATGACCCTGTTCTTCACAGTTGAAACAGGTGATGGATGAACTGGCCACTCGTGACTGAGATTCCGCGGGTTTAGGCGCCATAGGAGGTCGCTCAGAAAAAGTAGAGCCCGCACGTGGTTTCTTGAAAGTGGCCTGACTGCCGTCAGACTGATTGCGATTCTTAGACTTCTTGCCAGCAGATGAAGGTTGTTGCTTGGAAATTTCCTTAGCAGTAAGCTCATAAGTAAGAGCTTTCTCAATGAATTTGGCCAGAGTGGTGCAATTGTGATTAAGCAACTGCATCCGCATACGGGGTTTCAGCCTCTTGCTGAAATACTTAATCTTATCCGCCTCGGAGTGAATGATAGATGAGGCGAACGGAAGAAGGTCCTGAAATTTTTTGGCGATGGCGAGAACATCATCATCCACTGAGAGGTCGGGAGTGAGTAATTCCGATGAATTGGCCTCCCTGAGTGGGGCCGGATAATACCTCTCCATCATGAGAGTCTTAAATTGATCCCAAGTACATGATCCGTCGGTGGGTTTCAGCAATAACCACCATGAATGTGCGCCCTTACCAAGGTAGTAAGCCGCAACTGAAACTTTGTGTCCTTCAGGACAGTCCACCATAGCAAATAGTTTCTCGAAATGTTCAAGCCAGTGAATAATATCTGCCGGCTCAGATGAGCCCTCGAAGGTAGGTGGTCGCTGGCGAGAGATATCGCCAATGATACTGCTCACACCCCTCTCTTGCCTCTGAGGTGGCGGCGGAGGAGCCTGCTGATTTTGAGTAGTTGAATTATGCATTGTCTCCATTAGTTGTGCCATCTAAGTCATTTGGGCCATCTTGCCCTGCATAAAAGCGAGTGGGTCAACCCGAATACCTTCTGACTGAGCTGTATCCTGGGTACGACTCCCCGATAGTGAATGATCACGTCCAGGTGAATGAGTGGCAGCGTCGCTGCTCGATGAGTTAGC
Organism: Orobanche coerulescens; assembly: GCA_033398695.1. NCBI lineage: Eukaryota > Viridiplantae > Streptophyta > Magnoliopsida > Lamiales > Orobanchaceae > Orobanche > Orobanche coerulescens. The sequence continues at coordinate 57,519,514 of CM065818.1, forward strand.
ATTATTCCTAGCATTCGCGCGTGTATTCACACGAGCTCTCGGGTTTCGGCCTGCACCACGGCCTCTTCCCCCGCGTCCTCTGCCAGCTCTTTCCATACTGAATTAGAAAGTCATATGATAATTATATATCTCGCATGAATATCACATTATGATTACGTTATGAAATGATAAAAATGAGCATACGCGCTCAAATACAATGATTACATAAATTATCAACTGAAGTGACGTGATTATCTGATGAAATTCTTGAAATGAATATCTTGAACAAGTTAACAAGATTAATGATATGATCCTCAAGATCAACAACTGAACAATGAAATGAACTGAGTGATTAATGAATTCACATGATCGACTTGATTACAAGTGAAAATGATAAATGAAGAAATCTTACTGTTCTTTGGTCTGAAGGGCTCGGCTCTTGCACAGGTCACACGTGACGCGAAAGTCCAATGATACTAGTCTGATGAACGATGATTTCAAATGAGACATGACTCGGAAGGTAGTATTCAAAACCACTCTCTGATACCAACTCTGTAACACCCCAAACTAGGCGGCTATTACAGTGCCGTGGAACCCCAACTGGGACCCACCAGGCGAATGAAAATTAATGAATTAAATAATATAATAGCAGTACCGAACCACATTATATTATCAAATACTCCGATGAGGAGCTTAAGTACAATATACCAGGACAATAACGAATACTAGTATATTTTATATGAAGATAAAATACACCACCCTGAATAAATAAACATCCCAAACGGAATTCTGCAGCGGAAATACAAATGAAGAAAAACAAGAATGACTGAAGAGACTGGGCCCCCCTACTAGTATCAGTGAGACTCTTCGCCGTCAACGTGCTCTTCCCGTGCTTTTGCCTTGCCATGACCTGAAAAACAATATCCCCAGGGCCGGGCCATACGTAACAACGCCTCAGGAGTTGAATAATCACAATCCTGTTGAAAACATACGCAATCAAACATGCTATATGAATCAACTAACAATACGGCTCAAGGAATGGCGCCACACTACGCCTGGGATGGAAATGTGTCCGTGCACAAGCCACCAACGAGTATCGATCGAATACACTTGTGGTCTTGTACCTATTCAGTCTCACGAAGTGATCGTCTCGTGTGCACAGTCCAATGTGAGGCCAACAACCAACACACGACTTTATATGTGCCCGACATGAAAATCCTACACATACCAACCGGCACGCCAGTACGACCCGGAATGCCACGATATAACAAAAGTGACATCGAAAATCAATAATGACTCACCAAGATGAAATGACAGTGAAATGAATGACAGCTCAATGAAATGATTGGAACCGTCGTTCCTCGTGAATGAAGTGATTAAGTGACAATTACAAGTCTCAATACGGTTAGTACTTTATGAATGAATTGTGATTATGAATGAACAACAATGAAAGGAATGAATATCCTTTTAACCGAGTAAGAATTAACTTACTCAACGCCGATGAAGAATGTCCGTCCACGAACAACGTCCTAAATGAGATGTCGGTCGCTTGAACAACCTTGAATAACACAATTACCAACAATCCGGTTCAACACACGAATCAAACACGAGAATAACGAACTCAAAACGTTGATACGACTAAAGCAAGTTCATTGGGCCATTATATAGAACACTTTGTGGCCAATCTTCGATTGTTTATAATAAACCACAATTATACCAACATCAAATCCCCAAGAAGTGTTTCAAACCAACAAAACATCTTCAATACGATCAATAATCCAATATGAATATCCAAATTCATTATTTCAACAACAATTAATCAAAAATCCCCAAATCCAACTCAATATTCAAAGTTTTCTTGAATAACCTTTCAATAATCCGATAAATATTCATACAAACTCATAATTATATGTATATCTCTTCATACAACATGATTATAATGTCCAAAACATCATATCTCAACACAAAATCGAAATCCAAGAGGTTTGGTGAAAATTACCTTTGAAGATCCAAGTACTTTGATTCGATGAACACGCGTTAGATCGACAATTCGAGCTTCACAACCGAAAGAAAATGATGAAAAATGAGTCCTCAAGTGATTGATGATGAAAATTTCTCCCACAAACCCTCTCTCTCGGAAGTAGGATGAAGAAAAGGTGAAAATGAGGAAAATCCCGTCGGTCCACCTTATATAGTCCCAATGACGCACGACCAATCCGCACGACCAAGTGTCCGTGCGTCCGGTCGTGCGTGAGGCCACTGCCGGCTGCTGTTCTTAGTGAACGAGCGCCGCGCACGAGCAGCAACTCGTGCGGCCTTCTCGTGCGGCCCTGACTCGAACGCTGGGCCTCCTGCCCAGTACAGCCGCGACACACGAGCACCACGCCCAGGCAGTTGCTCGTGTGGCCTGGTCATGCGGAAATGACCCGACCACTGGGTCTCCTGCCCAATCCAGCTGCAACACACGAGCGCCGCGCACGACCAGATGCTCGTGCGGCCTGCTCGTGTGGCAATGACTCGACCACTGGCCTCCTGCCCAGGCCAGTCGCAACGCACGAGCGCCGCGCATGACCAGATGCTGGTGCGGCCTGCTCGTGCGGCCCTGCTCGACAAGCAGTTCTGCCCAACGATGCACCGAGTACAAAAATCACGGAATTACAAATATTACGCCGAACGGTGGACACAATTGAATGAGTATGAATGATGAGTGATTATTAATTAGTGAAAATTACTGAGTGACAATTACTGATTGATAATTACTGAATAAAAATGACTGAATTACAACCGGGTATTACAAATACCATTAAAATTGATCAAAGCACATCACCTGCCTTGGACATGATCGCCGCACATAGTGAGATGCGATCGTGTGCGGCGATCGTGGGTACGCACACGATCGCTGCACCTGATGGAATGTGATCGTGTGCAATGATTGTGCAGTGATCATGGGCACATTAGATGTGCACTCGGTGGAGAGTAAGGATACTTTAGTCTTTTTAATCAAAATGTTATCATAATTTCTACTCTTAAGAATGTAGATATATAATTTGTTAACTGTATGATTTGGTATTTAAAAATTAATTCTCACATAAATAAATTATCGGGGCCTACACAGGGGTCCATCAAGAGGATCCTTTAGGCCCACTTCTTTTTGCACTTGTCTTGCATCCGTTGGTGCTACAGGTGGAGGAACATTGTTCCGTACCCTTTCATGCGTGGTATTTGGATGATGGCACGATTATAGGCAGGGCCGAAGAAGTAGCAAAGGCCCTTGACATAATTCGAGCGGAAGGCCCCCAATTTGGGCTTATGCTAAATATTAAGAAGTCGGAGATCTTTTGGCCAACATGCAATGGTATGAAAGTGAAGCGTGGCATTTTTCCTGATGAGATTGGAAGACCACAGTCAGGGGTAAAGCTTTTAGGGGGGGCTGTTAACCGTGATGGATTACATTAGCTCAATGGCAGTCAAGAGGGCTCAGCGCGCGGTTAGCCTGATGGGCGTTTTGCAGAGGTTACGGGACCCCCAAAGTGAGCTCTTATTGCTTCGCTCATGTATGGGTGTGGCCAAACTGTTATTTGGGCTTCGAACGTGCCAACCGACCTTTGTCGGGGAGGCAGTATCTATTTTTGACAAGGGTCTCCGAGGTGTAGTTGAGGATATTGTTGTTAATGGGGGGGCTTTTTTTGGGGATCTTCAATGGCGAATGGCTTCCTTACCGATTAGCTCGGGGGGGTTGGGCCTGTGCTCAGCGGAAGATGTGTCCGCATATGCTTATGTGGCTTCTAGGGCGCACTCCTGGAAGCTACAGGAACACATTCTAAGGAACAGCAGTGTGGTTGGGATGGACGATGATTACAAGCTCGCACTGGACAATATTCGCAGCTCTCTCCCCAATGTAGATTTGGGCGGTTTTACAGATAAAGACACCGCCCCAAAAAAGCCTCAAAAAATCTTGGCGAGTGCGTTTAACTGTAAAGCCATGCAGACTATGGAGGAGGAGTTTAACATGTCTTCGCGCCAGAAAGCGGTGCTTGAATGCCTCAAAGGGGCCCATGCACAAGATTTCCTCAGTGCCCTCCCAATTGACGGACTCGCGCAACACATGTCGGCTATCGATTATCGGGCTGTCCTCAAATACCGACTAATGATTCCCATGTTTCCCGTCGACGAACCGTGTCCGATTTGTAAAAAAAGCATGCTTGGACAAGTTTGGAGATCACGTCCTACATTGTAAGGAGTTGCCAGGCTTTAAATACATACATGACCTGGTTAGAGATGTTCTATGGGATGTGTTACGAAGGGCAGGGATTTCAGCCAAGAAAGAGGCTCCCGTGAATTTCTTGACGGACCCACTTGACGGGCGGTCCACCTTGAGGCCAGCGGACGTTCTTGTGTTCGGATGGGCGCAAGGCAAGCATGCGTGCATTGACCTTACTGGGGTATCCCCGTTGGTGGGACTCCGGGATTCTGTCTTTGTGGCGGGGCAGGCAGTTTTGAAAGTCGAGAGCAAAAAAGTGGATAAACATGAAGCGGCTTATTTAGAGAACCAGCATGTGTTTGTGCCCTTCGCTTTTGATACCTTTGGGGCGATGGCCCCCCAAGCAATCAAGCTCCTCGATCGCGTGAAGAAAGTTGTGCAAAGTAACTATCCGTCTACTAAGGGCCAATGTTTTATTTTCAATAGAGTAGGATTTGCAATACAAAAAGGGATAGCGGCACAGCTTGTGGCCCGTTTACCTGCATGCCACTTGTAATTGGCTACTTTTAAATTCTGTAATGTTGAAATTGCATACAAATGTAAAATAAATAATTTTGGAGCAATTGACAATTAACCCCAATTCAATTCCCTTATTTGGAGTAGACTTGGCAAACGGGCAGGCTCGGACCAAACGGGCCGGGCAAAAAATGGGCGGGCTTTTTTTGGGCTGGGCCAAAAAGGCCCGGCCCGCGGGCCTTATGTTTTTTTTTAAAGAAAAATAAGAAATATAATATTCTGAATAAATGTACGAAAAATTTTAGATCATTAATCATTATATTATTCACTACACTATCATAATCAAAAAAATAAATACAACTATTTTTATTTATAATTACATTATTTACTACACTACCACAATCAAAAAATAAATATACAAATATTTTATTTGATCATTATATCATTTATTATTACTAATATTTTGGAAAAATCATAAAATAATAGTATATATTGATGTGATATACTACAAAATAATCACAAAGTCACATAAAAAATAAAATTACATCAATAATTAACATATAGATGTAATATAATTTAATAAAATACATAAGGAAAAAAATTTAAATATTATAATTACTCATAAAAAAATGAGCCGGGCGGGCAGCCCGCGGGCCGGGCTTGATTGGGCGGGCAAAAACTGGGCCGCGCCAAAAAGGCCCATTTTTTTGGGCCACAAATGTGGAGCCCCAATGCCCGCTCAAAAACGGGCGGGCTGGCCCGGCCCGCGGGCCTTGGTTGCCGGGTCTAATTTGGAGCAAGCCGCTCCTCGTACGAGCGTCTCCGTTTTCGGCGATGGTACCTGAAAAATGGAGCATTAATCAATTCAGCTAGATTCGCGGTGACGGTCCAAGTGGATTGTTAACTTTTAGTAATGATTTCTGAATAAAAGAATCTAATGCCCACAAAAAAGCATGCCCGTGACTTCATGGGTTGTCCGTTTTTGTCCTATTACTTGCTTCATATATCGACTGTTGTGCGACGATTAATTCGCCACGATAGGCGATCGGCAACCTCCCTGAAAAGTCAACCATAGAAGCCAAACTCCGGACGAACACCTAAAGTCCGGCATAATATGGCGATCGTCTTTTGGTAACCAGCGATCGTCTTTTGATACCTGGCGATCGTCTTTGTCTAACGGTTCAGAGGCGATCGTCTCATGCCACGTGGGGATCCAGCATCCGTCAAAGTCGTCGAAGACCGAATCTTGGACGATGGCCCACCCGCGGATCTTCATAGGATACCAACAAAAAGGGTCATTGACCCCAGCCTGTCACCTACCACACCTACCGACAAGGCCGCCGAAAGGTACGAAGTGGACCCCCCTCGGACAGCGACTCGCGGCCGTCGCTTCCCATTGGTTCACCCAGTGGCCTCAAGCGCAACCTCGGACCTCAAGGGAACAGGCCCACGTGACGGGACGATCGGCCGTTTATTTTAATATAGAAAACGGCGATCGCCCGCGATCGCCTGAGGGATCCCAACTACCTTGTCCCCTATAAATAGAGGACTCACTGTTGCAGCCAAGAGGAGGGATCCTACCACGAATTAAGTGCAAAATACACACCAAAGAGAGAACAAAAGGCTCTTTTGGCAAGCACTAACATATTCATAGTGACATTCATCATAAATTCCAAGCAAGAACTCACAGATTCATCCATCTGGTTCTTCCGGCAATCTACGCGCTCTAAAGCCTAGATAACTAGAAGCTTTTACACTCATTGTATTAGATTCTAACATTAATATTTGTACTCGACAGTATATTTATTAATAACATCTCGCGAGAGCATTCAAGCCCGGGACTAACAACCCCGGCAAATCTTGTGTTATCTATTTTCCCACGGAAGTGTTCTCGCATTTTGTTTGTTACTCGATCGTTCCAGCAATACTATCTCCGGATAATATTTTGGGTAACAACAATTGGCGCTAGAAGGAGGGGCGTGTGCGGTTTTCTAAACCTTCATTTTTATTCCTACCGTCTCGAAGAACACTCACTGTTCTCCGGACATATACTTGAAGAAACACTCACTGTTCTTCAATAGAAAAACCATCAGAAAATGACATCAGCAACAACCTCCAAGAGGGCCACCCTGAGATCTGCCGGAAATCTTATTCCGGCGAGGACCGAATCCCAGCCCACGGCGGAAGGCGACCGTGGCGACGCTAGGCTCTCACTCCCGCCCCCGAGGGACGGTTCTAGCCTCTCACTCGACCAGTTCCAGACATCGGAACAGATTGAGGAGGCTATAGCCATCCTCAGGGAACGGCAGAGGGCCCGCGATACGCCTACCATCACCCCGTCAGCTAACCGCCGGGCAAGCAAAAGGAAGCTCAAGGGGATCTATGTTGAGAAATCGACAGAAAGCCCCGAGCCGCTGGAGAAGGCTCTCGTGAGGCGGGACGATTCCGTCTTGGCCGCCTAGGGAGCGATCCCTCATGGCGACCGGGGCACTCAGGCCCAGTAGGAGACATCGATATCCGAATCCTTTACCAGGAGTTCGGCTTATCCGACTCCCAAAAGACAAACCGGTCAACGAGCCCCTGCCGCCCAAGAAGGGAACCCTCCGGCAGGGAGATCGTCATTCACCACGGAGCTAGGGGATCGTACACGATCGCCTTGGTTCGCAGCTTGAGAGCCAATCGGCGAGCTTGATCGAGCGCGCTATGCAACGCCACTCGACGAGATGAAGACGCTCCTAGAAATTGGGGCAACGCCAGAGACCGATCGGGGGATAAATGAGCCACTCGCGGTCAGATCGAGATCGCTCCGGTCAATCAACGGTCAATCCCCACAAACACCTGCATGCGAGGGAGAACGGATCCGGGAACCCACTTAAGCAAATTCCGGATCTACATGACTGGATGCGGAGCTTCGGATGCGACAAAATGCCGTATGTTCCCGCTAACTCTGGGCGATCTCGCCCACAGGTGGTACATCTCGCTACCATCTCGCTCAATCAATTGCTTTGAGAAGCTGGCGAACGACTTCACGTCATACTTCGCCGCCAAAGTCGCTCGCCGGAAGGTCCCCACCGCATGATGAAAATCGGGCGGGGAAGGATGAATCGGATGAGGATTACATCGGCCGGGTGGGCCGAGATAGTCCTCACCGGTGAGCCGTCGGCGGCAGATCGCTCACCACGCGATCTGAACGGATTCCACGGACGATCGCCCATGTTCGGGCACCTCACAAAGATTTTCCACCGACCTATACGGCGTTCGCGTCGAGCCGCGATTATCGGCCGGGCGAAGATGCTCTCACTCCGCTTTGGACGAGGGACGGTCAGTAGGAAAGCACCTTCCCATGTCCGAGAAAAAGACGGTCGCCAAGCCTGAAAGGCGGTCGCCAAGCCGCTGGCGAGTTCAAAGCCTTCGAGGATGTAGAGGTCCACCTTCTTCACAACCTCAACTTATCTCGGCCCACATCTTCAACGCGATCAAGGGTCGCGAGTGGCTTTCAAGCCAAAGCCGATAAGGGACCACGGTCATCTAGACCATGACAAATTCTGTGCCTATCATAAGAGTCCCGGCCACAACACTAGCCAATGCCGCGACCTCCTCAGACAGCTCTGGCGACTGTTTGAGGAAGGCAAACTGGATAATTTGATCACCAAGCCAGAACCCAGGACGGAAAGAGCCGGAGGGCGCGAACGCCGGCCGAGCGAGAGAATTCCTCCCAATCCGATCGCCAGGATCGAACATGAGACGGAGTACTCTGATGAATCGATCCCTCCGATCAACCCTGGCGGTCGGATCAACATGCTCCAAGCAGGAGGTGGGAGCCTCGGGGGCCTTTCCCCGGTTTCCACCTTGTCAAACAGGAAGCGAAAAGCCGAGCTGAGGGCATTCGCCGGGGTCCACGTCGTTGTACCCTCGGAACCGACCATCTCTAGAGACGCGCTCATCACCTTTTCCAACAGGGACAGGGAAGGAGTGCAATGTCCCAAAGAGGATGCACTAGTGATCTCCGCTTGCATCCTTGGGAAGACGGTCGATCGCGTGTTGGTCGACAATGGGAGTTTTTGCAACATCATATTTAAATCCGCCCTAGACCATTTCGGCAACCCGATCAAATTCATCAAGCCTTTCGACACCGTGCTCCAAGGGTTCGGCGACAACACGATCAAGCCTACGGGAGGATCAAGCTCTCCGTCGAGCTAATATGTTTTTATGATCCCAAGGTTAGGATTACTAGGAACCTAAGCTTTGTAATCATAGATAGGCCCAGCATCTATAATGGGTTCCTAGGTCGCCCCTTCTTAGAAACCTTTGAGGCGGTCGCCTCATCTTTCTTTTACTGTATCAAATTCCCCACTGCCGATGGGACGGTCGGTACTGTAAAAGGAGATCAGCTAATGGCAAAGAGATGTTTGAGTTACTCCTATGTTGTTAATTCTTTCAATACTTCCCGTACTGTATGTAACGTTGAAGCGACCGACGATCAACCCATGGAGATCGACGAGCCTGGGACTTCGTACCAACCCGACTCAGGGGACGCCATCTCTCATCGATCAACGGACGACATCGAGCCAAGGATCGGTTTCGAGCAGTCTCGACATCGATCCAAGGACCGAGTCCGGATCGTACCAAACGAGGCGGCCGTCCTGTCGAAGAGTTGGAAAGCATTACGATGGATCCGGATCATCGAGCGGGAGTACGGATCGGCGCGAGCATCGACCGCGAATTAAAGGGAGATCGATCAACTTGCTACGTAAGAACATCGGTGTCTTTGCACGGTCGCATCAAGATATGGTTGGCATAAGTCCCAAACACGCTGCCATTATCCGAAGATCGACCGGGCAATGAAACTGTTCACGAAGCGTAGGAAGTTCGGTCAGAAATACGCGGCGCTCGACATAGAAGTCAGTTACTCGGCAACGGTGATCGGAGTAGCAGGCGACGAACCACGGTGGAGTCGCCAACGCGGTGCTCGTCAAAAAGCCGGCGGCTCCTGGAGATTATGCATAGACTTCACCGACCTCAACGCGGCATGTCCAAAAGATCACTTCCCAATGCCTCATATCGATCATCAGTCGATAGCACGGCGAGTTGCGAAATGATGTCGTTTATGGATGCCTTCGCGGATATCATCAAATCCCAATGGCGAGAGGAAGACATAAAACACACATCTTTCCACACGAAAAAGACATATACTTTTGGGTGAGAATGCCGTTCGGCTTGAAAAAGCGAGGGCGACCTACGGCGATTAGTCAACGGGATGTTCGCCGATCAGATCGGCAAGACCATGGAGGTCTACATTGACGATATCGTGGTCAAAAGCCTCAAGAAGGAAGATCACCTCAACGATCTTGCCGAGACGTTCGCCATCCTTGAGAAGTTTAACATGAAGTGAACCCCAAGAAATGCAACTTGGGGTGGGCTCAGGAAGTTCTTGGGGCACATAGTGAGCCAAAGGGGGATCGAGGCGAACCCCGCCAAGATACGAGCGATCCTTGACATGCGGGAACCGCGGAACATCAAGCAGGTGCAACGCCTCACAGGTGTCTAGCCGCCCTCAACCGTTTCATATCACGGCTCGGCGATAAAAGCAAGCCTTTCTTCGCGACCATCAAGAACAAGAAGTTCGCATGGACGAAAGAAAGCCGAGATAGCATTCGCCAAAATAAAGGAATATCTATCCAACCCCGAGATCTGGCAAAGCCGATCCTGGTGAAAAACTATTCCTTTACTTAGAGGCCTCGGAGGTCGCCCTGAGTGCCGTTCTGGTGCGAGCAGAGGGGCAAGCCCACTTGCCGATCTACTATGTTAGCCAGGCGCTCCACGACGCCGAGACACGTTACACACCATTGGAGAAGATCGCCTATGCCCTTGTCATGAGTGTCTGGCCCGAGAGCTTACTTCTTCGATCACCGGTGGAGGTCCTAACCACTCTACCTCTAAGACAAGTCTGCCGACCAGGACACCAACGGCGACTCCTCAAGTGGTCGGCGGAGATCGCCAATACGGTATCACTTACGCTCCTCGCACGGCGATCAAAGGCCAAGCTCGCGGACTTCGTGGTGTAATTAACGTTCACTCACAGTCCACCCAGTCGGCCGACCTGCCTGGAAATTATACGTGGATGGCTCGGCGACCAATGCGAGAGCAAAGGCGGATTGTCCTCATTAGCCCAGACGGTCGAGTTTCACAAATGCCGTGCGTTTCGGTTTCGTGCGACCAACAACGGCCGAATACGAAGCTACAGTAGGCGGGCTTGATCTAGCACTCGCGCTAGTTGTTCGACGTCTCCATATCTACTTGGACTCCCTTTTGGTCGTGAACCAAGTCAAGGGGAATATGAGGCACGCGGCGAATGATGGTCAAATACCAAGAGCTGGTCGCCGAAATGTGCACAAAATTTGAAGAAGTACTAATCGAGCAAGTCCCGAGAGAGCACAACTCCAGGCCGATGCACTTTCCAAACTAGCATCATCGGATGGGGCGTGACTTCTCCAACATCCAAATCACAAAGTCGGCAAGGCCGGCGATCGCGAATTTGGTTACCACGGTCGCCATCGCCGAAGAGAATTGGATGACTCGTTCATCAAATACTTAAAGACGGAACGGTCACGGCGGCCGTGTTAAGGCTCGCCAACTCGGCCGTGCGACCGGGTATACCTGTTGGACGATCGGCTTTACAAGCGAGCTTTCAGCCTTCCCCTCCTCAAGTGTATTACACCGGAGGAAGGTCGGCTCGTTTTAGCTGAAATCCATGACGGGATTTGTGGGAACCACGCGGGCGGGCGAGCCCTCCTCCATAAGACGACCAGACAAGGATTCTTGGCCATCACTTCGGAAAGATGCGATCGCTTATGCCAGATCTTGTCATAGATGTCAGATAATGGGCCCCAACATAAAACTATCTCCCGAACAGCTCACCTCCATATATAGCCCTTGGCCATTTGCGCAATGGGGCATCGACCTTATAGGTCCCTTGCGAAAGCGGCTCCAGTGTAAGTTCGCCATCGTTGGGTCGATTATTTCACCAAATGGTGAGGCCGAACCGCTCAACAAGATCGGCGAGAACAAGTGATCAAGTTTATATGGAAAAACATAATATGCCGATTCGGTTTGCCCTGTGCCATCATCTCCGACAACGGAAAGCGATTCGGCGGCTTAGAAGTCATGCATTGCAGTGAAAAGTGGGGAGTCAAAAGGTTATTCTCGGCGCCTATCACCCTCGGACGAACGGGCGAGGTAGAGGCGGTGAATAAGATCCTCAAACACACGATCAAAGCACGACTCGAATCCGGCAAGGAAGATGGGCGGCGAGCTCCCAGACGTTTTATGGTCCTACCGAACGACGACCCGCAATTGGCCGTGAAACCCGTTCGCCCTTACCTTGAGAAGCGGTGATTCCTTCGGAGATCGCCGTCCTCAGCCATCGAACCGAACAGGAGATGACGACCGACAACGATGTAGCCCGGCGAATCGACCTAGACATGCTTGAAGAAAGACGGCTGACCTCAGAAATGAAGAACACAATCCACAAAAGGAGAGCCGAGAAGTTCTTCAATTCAAAGGTCAGAGAGAGAAGATTTCAAGTGGGCGATCTCGTCCTCAAGAAAATCCAAACCCATACAGGCGTCTTTGGTCCAAACTGGGAAGGACCTTTCAGAGTATCCAGATGGTTAACTAAAGGAGCCTACGAACTGGAACATCCTGACGGCACTCCGGACCAATACCCCTGGAACGCCGTACATCTGAAAAGATACTATCAGTGATAAATTTGTATTCGATTTCAATGATGTACAAGGAATATAATGAGATTTTTTGTTATCCCATCTGTTATGGCGATCACCCCACCAGGCATCGCATATCACCGACGATCGCTGATCACGACGATCCTAGGTAAAATTATTGCAGCCATGGTCCTGGAGGTCGATGGAACCGACAGCTTCGCCCATGCAAGGTTCCTTTGGGCTGAGATCGTCCGCCCTTCGTTTAAATACGAGGTCGACGTAGCCGAAGGACCCTCCAAAATAGTCAGTAGGCGCGATCGCACGTTCTCAAGGTACATCATCTAACATGGTGAACCCGAACAACGCGACGTGCCGTTACCCCCGTCTCAACGTACACCGTCGAGGATCGCCATCTTCATGGCGGGCCGAGGTGGAAGCAGAGCTGACAAGCCGCGAACGTGGTGTCGAATAAGCCGACAACACTCCGCGCAAGGACTCCTCCAGACCGAGATCGCCCGCCTTTCGTTTTAACACAAGGCAGGCGTAGCCTAACGGAGGACCCTCACAAAAAGTGAGTCGCAGGATACTAAATATCCCGCGCACACGAAGACACGATTGGGGAGATCGGTCCATCGAACACCGCAACCGCACATGACTCTTCAGAATGAAGATAGCTCGCCAGACAGACTAGTCTTTGTTCCCTTACTTACAATAAGTGAACAAAAACAAGGGGGAGGGATAGGCCGAGCTACTCTCAAATACGATCGAACAAAGAGAAACCATATTCGATCGGCCGCTCAAAAACATGCGGGCGATCGAGATCGTCAAGCGAAAATTACAAGTAAGAATTCCAATTCAAAACATGTCAATACTTTCAACACTCGGACAATCGGCGGACGAACAAGAAATCGAAAGCAAATATACGCGTACTCGAAAAATTGCACACAAATAGTCAAAGGCGATCGCATATGATGCATTACGCGAAATGAGAAAAGGAGTATTTCATTCATAAACACAAGCGTCATACATTTCAAGGCTGAAGGCATTACAACAAAAAGTACAAGTTCTGAGAGGAAAAACAAAAGCCTCTCAAAGCCCCGCCTCTTGGTCTCCGCCTCGGGTCGCGGATCGGCTTGGGCATCGGCCTCGGGATGAATGAGTTTGCCGGTATACCAACTCAAGTCAATCCCGAGGTCGACCAAGTCAAGGATCGGCGAGAGAATTGCAGATGCGAGAGGATGCTTGGAGACATAGGATCTGAAGCTTTCCATCGGAGGACCAGTCTCGACCCACCGCCCTTTTAGCAACTCGGGCCAGCGTCGGCATAGGCCAAATAGTAGCGAACTCGCCGGCGTGCCCGACGTTAAGGTAGGGATCGACCTCGATCGCCTTGATTTGCCCTTTCGAGATCCGCCGCCGTCCTCTCGACCTCACTTGATTCGGCCGCCTTGGCAACATTCTCGCCCGGCTTTCTCGGCTCTCTCTTCGCGCCTCCGGCTCACCACTGAGCCGATCCACCGCAGCCTTGGCCGGTCGCCTCCTCTGCGAAGCCTCGAGCTTCGGCGAGTCTCCTTCTCCTTATTACGAGATCGATCGGCGGCTTCCTTGGAGCGACCCGGCTCTGCTTCAATCGATCCACGTCACCGCTTAGCCCGCTTGGCGGTCTCCTCATACTCTTTCTCCATCGACCGAATCCGGTTCGCATCCTCGATATTTACATTAGGCGGTCTCGAGCTCGCGATGGAGATGAGCGGTGGAGGGTCGCCCCTCAAAATCCCGGCGGCAGGCGGCCATCGTCGCCGCTGAAGAGCGAGGGCTACGGTCGCTGCATGGCGTCTCGGATCGCCGACGAGCGATCGCGTCAAGGTCGGTCGTCCAAGCCTTGGGCGGAGAAGTGATTGCACGGCGAGCGTGGCGGGGACTTCAATAGAACCTTGCGGAGCCTTGCTCGGCAGAAATCCGGCACCATGGGGCGGCGTCCGGTCGGCGAGGCGAACCTGCGGCGCAAACCGGGAAATCAAGGAGTTAGCCCATACCATGCTCGGAATGCGACTCGAAAGAAACTTTTAACCCACTCTTACTGTTGACGGCTCGGGGTCACGTCCGAAAAAGGCTTGCCCGGGGTGTCTCGCATCGGCGATCGCCATCTTCTTCGCCAGCCCGGATGACCGGGTCCGTGGGCTTGGCGCGTAACGCTCCATCATCGGGATGGCGAGAGATAGGAGCCGCGGCGGCCGGAGGCTCAAGAATCGTCGTCGCCTCGGAGATCGACGGGGACTCCGACCTCCGCCTCTTGCGGCGTTTGGCTATTCCTCTCCCTCGACCACCGGCTTGGCGGCCGGCACCTCGGCGGGTCTCGTCACCGGGGCGGCGAGACGTCGCGAGGAACGCGACCACCGCTTGCCCAAATTAAGGCGACCAAGAACTCCCAAGTCCGACATAGCTATCTCTGGCGGAGGTTCGGCGGTCGGGAAAATAAGCCTCTGTCAAAGAAAAGGTGCAAACAAGTTAGATAAAGTAAAACAACATCTTGGAGACGATCGTCAAAGAAAGGAAACACCACTTAACCTCATACCTTGAACTTTCAAGTGACGAGGGTAGCAAAACAAACGAGCCCCCAACCGATGAGCTTCGATGCCAAGCGATCGAGCGTCAATAAAGGAGTTCGGCAACGCACGAATACGCTCCCAACGATCAAGAAATCAAATGGGAGGTCGCCGGTCGCTGGTACAAGAGGTCCTGCAAAAAGAAAACGAAATTAGATCAGTCCAAGACAAGCTCAATCAAAGGGAGAGTTTAAATCCTTACTCGGATTCCTCTCCCGGAAAATAGTGGGAATCTCCAACTCTTCATTCGGCCCTTCACTCAACGCCGATCGCCACGCCCCGCCGACCCAACACCATTTTGCAGTGTCGCCCGGTCTTATTCGCACGCCAAGAACCACTCTCCCGATTCGGCCCTGGATATGATAACCGCCGATCGTCCCTTTCCTCTTGCCGGTTTAAGCAGATAATTCATCTCGGTAGCGCTAAGGTGACGAAATAACCGGTGACCGCCGAACAAGGTCAACGTGCAGATGATCTGCAGCCAAGCATTCGGCGTCAGTTGAAGAGGCGCCAAATTCCAGGCGATCAGCAAATAGGAGACGGCGAGTGGCAACGGGAATCGCAGACCCGCCTCCATAATCATCTCGTTGACGGCAACCATATCCTGGGGCGGTTGGTCGGCGCGCTCATTCTCCAAAGGCACGTGAAGGGAAACGTCTGAGGGGATGTGATATTTGGCCCTCCAGCGGCTCAGGTCACTCTTGGTCGCCGTACTCCGGATCTGGCCGAGAGTCCACGGAGACGGGACGGCGGCCCGAAAGACCGTCCGATTCACATGTTTGTAAGGGTGAGCGGCGGAGTAGGCCTCGAAATCGAATTCCGGGCAAGGTCCAGCGATCGTTTCCATCATCTGAGCAAAAGCCACATAGGAGGGGCCGAATCTGCTCTCTCTTTCCCAGGCCACCCGCACCAGATCGTCTTCATCTACCGGCGAACCCCCCTGCTCCGCCGTCTCCGCCGTCCTCGCCACCTCGGCCTCGTTGAAAAGTTTTTCGAGTTCTTCGGGTGCAATCCCCGCTCGAATAGCTTCTGCGGCCGTCTCCATATCCACTCTAACGGGAACCCCCTCCCGTTCAGGCAACGCGGCGGCAGCGGAAGAACTTCCGGTCTCGAAGGTTTTCGATCCTCCCGACATATTGGAAAGTAAAAATAAGGAAAAGGTTGAATTTAATCTTACCTAGGAAAAAGAAGAAGATCGGCACTCAAAGGCTCCAGAAATTTCTGCAGAGATTCGGCTATGGATGCTAAGGGCGCGTAAAAAGTGAAGGAGAAGAAGCCCTCCCCTTTTTATAGATGGGGACGAGGGCCTAAGTGCAAATAGGGGAAACCTCGGGGACTGAATCGGAACCGTCACGTGGGGACGCATTAAATGCGGCCCTCGAATCCCGCATACGCGTCTTTTCGAGGGCATGCCCGGCCGGCCGATCGACAAACCGTCGGATTCCCCCAACAGCGGCACGACGCGTGTCCCAGCCACTTTTGGAAAGCCCGCCTCCTTTTCCCGCTGCTCCCAACGCGAAAGAAGGTCGTCCATATTCGAAATCAGATCGGCCGGTCATCTAAACATCAGCGATCGCCAACAGTGCCACCTCACCCCGTGTTTTCAACATCGAGGCGAGCTGGGGGGCAATTGTTGTGCGACGATTAATTCGCCACGATAGGCGATCGGCAACCTCCCTGAAAAGTCAACCATAGAAGCCAAACTCCGGACGAACACCTAAAGTCCGGCATAATATAGCGATCGTCTTTTGGTAACCAGCGATCGTCTTTTGATACCTGGCGATCGTCTTTGTCTAACAGTTCGAGGCGATCGTCTCATGCCACGTGGGGATCCGGATCCGTCAAAGTCGTCGAAGACCGAATCTTGGACGATGGCCCACCCGCGGATCTTCATAGGATACCAACAAAAGGGTCATTGACCCCACTGTCACCTACCACACCTACCGACAAGGCCGCCGAAAGGTACAGTGGACCCCCTCGGACGGCGACTCGCGACGCGTCCGGCTTCCCATTGGTTCACCCAGTGGCCTCCAGCCGCAACCTCGGACCTCAAGGGAACAGGCCCACGTGACGGGACGATCGGCCGTTTATTTTAATATAGAAAACGGCGATCGCCCGCGATCGCTGAGGATCCCAACTACCTTGTCCCCTATAAATAGAGGACTCACTATTGCGGCCAAGAGGAGGGATCCTACCACGAATTAAGTGCAAAATACACACCAAAGAGAGAACAAAAGGCTCTTTTGGCAAGCACTAACATATTCATAGTGACATTCATCATAAATTCCAAGCAAGAACTCACGATTCATCCATCTGGTTCTTAGGCAATCTGGCGCTCTAAAGCCTAGATAACTAGAAGCTTTTACACTCATTGTATTAGATTCTAACATTAATATTTGTACTCGACAGTATATTTATTAATAACATCTCGCGAGAGCATTCAAGCCCGGGACTAACAACCCCGGCAAATCTTGTGTTATCTATTTTCCCACGGAAGTGTTCTCGCATTTTGTTTGTTACTCGATCGTTCCAGCAATACTATCTCCGGATAATATTTTGGGTAACAACATCGACCAATGGTGAACACCTCGAAGCTCAGTGCAGACCAGTTGTGCCATACTCGACCTATGTATTTTTTAACATGTGGATTTTGAGTTACGCCAATGTTTTGATGCAAATGTAAGGGCGGCCCTGAGGGCGGGCCACTCTCGACCATAGCCCAGGACCTCAGAATTTTTGGGCCAAAAAAAAAAACAAAAAAAAATAATTTTAGTTGGGCCAAAAAATATAGAGCCCTTTCTTTAGTTCAATAATACAATTCCTGTTAGTAAAATACATAATAAGAGCCCTCTCTTCAAGACTGCAACGTATATTTATCTCAAGTTATTCATCTTCCGTCTTCGACTCTTCCTCTTCCCCAAACGGCCAAACCCTTGTCGTTATTCTCCCCAAAAATTTAATAGTTCTTCAATTGTTCTTATTTTTTAACGAAAATTAATAGCACTTTAATTGTTTTCACTTTTTACAGCTAAATCATGTGTGTGTATTGTTGTTGCCCAAAATATTTATCCGAAAATTAAATACTGCTGGAAGACGGACAACAAACAACAATTGCGGGAGCACTTCCGAGAGAAGATAAATAATACAAGATTTGCCGGGTTTGTTAGGCCCGGGCTTGAATGCTCTCGTGAGATGTTATTAATACAAATATTCGTGGATACAAGTATTAATGAGAGAAATCTAGATACAATGAGTGTAAAAAGACTCTGTTAATCCGGCTCTTGAGCGAAGCTCGGTGTTCTTCGTCCCTGCCGATCGTCTTCTTGATGAGAGAGGCCGGGAGAAGTAGGAACCGAATGATAGCTGTTGCCAAGAGTTGGAGATAGCCAGGTGCTGTTTGATTCCGGTGAGAGTTGAAGTATTTCCGGCGGAGTTGAAGTTCTGCAGAAGAATTTCGGATCCTTTGTGCTGAAATCGCGATATTGCCACAGAGAAAATACAAGTGCAGGGGGCCTTGTATATATAGGGGCAGCCGAGTCTTGTCCTTAGGCGGGCGATCGCCTTCCGGCCATTATAATAAAGGGGCGATCGCCTGCCGGCCAATATTATAATGGGGCGATCACCCGGGCTGTCGGGCTAAAGTCCAAGGTAGGTGCTGGCGCCAGCTGGGCGGTCCAATGAAGAGCCAGCACGTGTCCAGAGTCACTGTCACCCGTGGTCCTACTGACAGCTTTCGGCGGAATCACTGTCACATGCGGCCCTACTGACAACTTTCGGCGGCTTGTCGGCTGGTGGAAAGATTCTGCCAGGCTGTGATGCGGATCTTGTCTCGGATCTTGCACGTGGTGCCAGTCTTGAGACTCGACCTTTGCCGACTGGATGGCCATCGACTCTGATTGACATGAGGCGGTCGTCTCTAGCTGGTCACTGAGGGTCGGCATCGGTCGGTCACCAAGGGTCGGTCGGCAGGTGCCGAGGGATGGTCGTCCGCTTGTCGGTCGCCAGTAGTCGGTCGTCGAGTACCGAGAGACGATCGTATATGATGTCGATCGCTCGGCACCGGGACTTGTCCTGGGACCTTTGGTTGGCCGATTTAGCTTGTCTGCTGGGCTAAGGCTCGGTCGCCCGATCGCTGGTCGACAGTTCTGCCTTGGCTGCTCGGCAGTGACTCGGTCGCCCGATCTCCGAGGCGATCGCCGGTCGGAGAGTGTTAATTCTTGACACAACAATTGCCCCCCATCTTGCTCCTATGTTGAAGACATGGGGCGAGGTGGTTCTTGCTGGCGATCGTGTAAGGATGAGGACGGGCGATCTTGCCGAGCTGATTTAGGATTCGGACTTGGGCTATCATGGTCGATTGGCTAGCTATCTTTCGGTCTTGTACCTGCAAAAAACAACATTGGCCGATCCCCCTCGGAAACTTGGTGGTTTCTCTTGTTAGAGGAATCGTGCACAGTCGCGGAATTCGATGGACCGACTCCATGACTGTGTCTTGATGCGCGAAGACATTGAGTGTCTCGTGACTCACTTTATTATGAGGGTCCTCTGTTAGGCTGCGCCTCGCCTCGTATTTAAACGAAGGGCGTGCGGTCTCGGTCTAGAGGAGTCCTTGCGCGGGGCAGCGTCGGATGAATCAACTCCACGCCCGCGGCTTGTTAGCTCTGCTTCCACCTCGGCCAGCCATGGAGATGGCCGACCTCGACGGTGTATGTTGAGACGGGGGTTGTGGCACGTGTCACTTTGTCCGGGTAGATCATCTTTAGATGGTGAACCTTGAGGGCGGGCGACCGTGTCCACTGATTAATGTTGGAGAGCCCTCAGACTACGCCTGCCTCGTATTTAAACGAAGGGCGGGCGATCTCGGCCGAAAGGGACCTTGCATGGCCGAAGCAGCCGGTTCCATCGACTGCTAGGACCATGGCTGTATGATGTGCGGTGGAGGCGATCGCGAGCCTTAGTCCATCATGATGGACTGTAGGCGGTGAGCGAGTCCTCCGGCTCTGCTAGATAGTAGCGATCGGGCTGGAAGACTGGAGGTCGTCGCTCGGGCGCCGATCGCGGTACTCCTAGGCTAAGAAGAAGCCTTTGCCTGGCCAGGAAATCTGCGGCTCTAGCCCGGAAGGCAGCGTAGATCGTCGGTTGGGTCTTCGTGAGATGCCTGAACATAGGCGAGAAGCCCTGAAAACCTCCTAGGACCGCGTAGAGGGCGGTCTCATCGCTTACGGGCTCGCCGTTGAGGATGATCACGTCTACCCGGTCGATGTAGTCCGAGTCGGACTCCTCTTCTCCCTGCTTGATTTGCATCATGCGAAGGCGACCTTCTGGCCGGACGACCCTGGTGGCGAAGTATTCCGTGAAGACGTGCGCCAGCTCGTTAAAGGAGCCAATGGACCGAGGTGGCAATGAGGTGTACCACCGGTGGGCGAGGTCGTCCAGCGTCAGAGGGAACATTCGGCACCGGGTCGCGTCCGATGCCTCACACCCGGTCATGTAGATGTTGAACTTGTTCAGGTGTGTTTGGGGGTCCGATCGCCCCTCGTACACGGGAGTTTGAGGAGGAGCGATCTTGTGCTGCACTGGGGCGAGCTCTATGTTGATCGCGAGCGGCTCGCTTGGCTCGGCGATCGTCTTCATGGCGCCTGCCCTGGATTCCAGGAGCGCTTTCACGTCGTCTAGCTGACGTTGTAATGCGGCAATCGCCGTGGCTCAGCTGCTCGCTGATCGGCTCTGGGAGCGGGATCCGAGGCGATCATGTACCGATCTCCGGACTCCGCTGTTGCCGACTTCGGCTATTCGGCGAGGGAGAGCCAGACGGCTGGGCTACCTTCTGGGAGCTGGGTAGGCCGAGCTCCTGGTGACGGATTCAATCTCCGCTGCCTCGTAGCCGGGCCGGATCGCCTTGGCCGCCAGTCGGGTCACCGCCAGTGCGATCGAAGACAGAGGTGCCTGGCCGGGCGAGCGCTTCTTGCGACGAGAGCGTCTGGCGATCGCCGGCAACGCCTTGAGTTTCCGCTGACTTCTGACGGCCGAGGGGGTGATAGCGGAGGCGCGTTGAGAGCACCGTCGCTCTGAAGGGCGGCTATGGCCTCTTCGATCGATTCGTTGGTTTGGAATCGACGAGCGAGAGGCTTGGGCCGCCGCCCGTGGACGGATCGAGCGTCTCGACCGCGCGGCCGCTTCAACCATCGTGCCGCTCGACCGGGACGGAACGGGGTCCGGGCCGCCGGGCCGGCTTTCTTCGACGCGGAGACGGAAGACATGATTTCTGAAAGATTTCTTTGAAGTGCAGTGAGTGTCACTTCAAGTATCTGCCCCGAGAACAGTGAGTGTTCTTCGGGACGGTAGGATTAAAAATTTGAGGGTTAGATGCCCTTCCTCTAGCGCCAATTGTTGTTGCCCAAAATATTTATCCGAAGATTAAATACTGCTGGAAGACGGACAACAAACAACAATTGCGGGAGCACTTCCGAGAGAAGATAAATAATACAAGATTTGTCGGGTTTGTTAGGCCCGGGCTTGAATGCTCTCGCGAGATGTTATTAATACAAATATTCGTGGATACAAGTATTAATGAGAGAAATCTAGATACAATGAGTGTAAAAAGACTATGTTAATCCGGCTCTTGAGCGAAGCTCGGTGTTCTTCGTCCCTGCCGATCGTCTTCTTGATGAGAGAGGCCGGGAGAAGTAGGAACCGAATGATAGCTGTTGCCAAGAGTTGGAGATAGCCAGGTGCTGTTTGATTCCGGTGAGAGTTGAAGTATTTCCGGCGGAGTTGAAGTTCTGCAGAAGAATTTCGGATCCTTTGTGCTGAAATCGCGATATTGCCAGAGAGAAAATACAAGTGCAGGGGGCCTTGTATATATAGGGGCAACCGAGTCTTGTCCTTAGGCGGGCGATCGCCTTCCGGCCATTATAATAAAGGGGCGATCGCCTGCCGGCCAATATTATAATGGGGCGATCACCAGGGCTGTCGGGCTAAAGTCCAAGGTAGGTGCTGGCGCCAGCTGGGCGGTCCAATGAAGAGCCAGCACGTGTCCAGAGTCACTGTCACCCATGGTCCTACTGACAGCTTTCGGCGGAATCACTGTCACATGCGGCCCTACTGACAACTTTCGGCGGCTTGTCGGCTGGTGGAAAGATTCTGCCAGGCTGTGGTCAATGATCCGCGATATGCGGATCTTGTCTCGGATCTTGCACGTGGTGCCAGTCTTGAGGCTCGACCTTTGCCGACTGGATGGCCATCGGCTCTGATTGACATGAGGCGGTCGTCTCTAGCTGGTCACTGAGGGTCGGCATCGGTCGGTCACCAAGGGTCGGTCGGCAGGTGCCGAGGGATGGTCGTCCGCTTGTCGGCCGCCCGATGGTCATTGCCGAGTACCGAGAGACGATCGTATATGATGTCGATCGCTCGGCACCGGGACTTGTCACGGGACCTTTGGTTGGCCGATTTAGCTTGTCTGCTGGGCTAAGGCTCGGTCGCCCGATCGCCGGGTCGATGGCTTCGCCTGCCGCTAGGCGATGACTTGCCGCCCGATCTCCGAGGCGATCGCCGGTCGGAGAGTGTTAATTCTTGACACAACATGTATATATATATATATATATATAGAAAACTAATAATTTGATTTATCATACACCAATCTGTCATATTCTAGCAAATTCAGCAAATAAATTTTAAATTCGTGTGATATTTCATCGAAAATTCAAATTTCTGAAGGAGCCTGAGCGTGCTGCCCGTTCGATTTCATTGCACTTGCACAGGTTGATAAATCCATATTTTTTATCCAAATTTATGTTATTGTTTTTTTCTTTGCAATGCAATTGAATTAATTTTTAGATTAAATTAATACCTTGTTGCTACCCAAAATATTATCCGGAGTTAGATATTGCTGGAATGGATGGATAGCAAACAAAGTGCGAGAGCACTTCCGTAGAGAAGGTAAATAACACAAGATTTGCCGGGGTTGTTAGTCCCGAGCTTGAATGCTCTCGTGAGATGTTATTAATACAAATACTTTGGAGTACAAATATTAATGTTAGAATGGTATTACAATGATTGTAAAGAATCTAGTTATCTTAGCTATAGAGCGTGAAGATTGCTGGAAGAACCAGATATGATGCTCTGTGAATTCTTGTAACAACGTTGATGAGCTGTGACGACCGTGATAAATCGACAGTCTCTCACGGTGTGTATTAGCTGTATGTTTTGTTGTTGCCCAAAATATTTATCCGAAGATTAATACTGCTGGAAGACGGACAACAAACAACAATTGCGGGAGCACTTCCGAGAGAAGATAAATAATACAAGATTTGCCGGGTTTGTTAGGCCCGGGCTTGAATGCTCTCGCGAGATGTTATTAATACAAATATTCTTGGATACAAGTATTAATGAGAGAAATCTAGATACAATGAGTGTAAAAAGACTCTGTTAACCCGGCTCTTGAGCGAAGCTCGGTGTTCTTCGTCCCTGCCGATCGTCTTCGTGATGAGAGAGGCCAGGAGAAGAAGTACTGGAAGATAGCCGTTGCCAAGAGTTGGAGATAGCCAAGTGTTGTGTATTTTGCTTCTGTATTGCGTGAAATCCTAAGGAAGTTGAAGTATTTCCGGCGGAGTTGAAGTTCTGCAGAAGAATTTCGGATCCTTTGTGCTGAAATCGCGATATTGCCAGAGAGGAAATACAAGTGCAGGGGGCCTTGTATATATAGGGGAAACCGAGTCTTGTCCTTAGGCGGGCGATCGCCTTCCGGCCATTATAATAAAGGGGCGATCGCCTGCCGGCCAATATTATAATGGGGCGATCACCCGGGCTGTCGGGCTAAAGTCCAAGGTAGGTGCTGGCGCCAGCTGGGCGGTCCAATGAGGAGCCAGCACGCGTCCAGAGTCAATGTCACATGTGGTCCTACTGACAACTTTCGGCGGAATCACTGTCACATGCGGCCCTACTGACAGCTTTCGGCGGCTTGTCGGCTGGTGGAAAGATTCTGCCAGGCTGTGGTCAATGATCCGAGATTCGCGGATCTTGTCTCGGATCTTGCACGTGGTGCCACTCTTGAGGCTCGACCTTTGCCGACTGGATTGCCATCGGCTCTGATCGACATGAGGCGGTCGTCTCTAGCTGGTCACTGAGGGTCGGCACCGGTCGGTCACCAAGGGTCGGTCGGCAGGTGCCGAGGGATGGTCGTCCGCTTGTCGGTCGCCAGTAGTCGGTCGCCGAGTGCCGAGAGACGATCGTATATGATGTCGATCGCTCGGCACCGGGACTTGTCCTGGGACCTTTGGTTGGCCGATTTAGCTTGTCTGCTGGGCTAAGACTCGGTCGCCCGATGGGTGGTCGGCAGTTCTGCCTTGGCTGCTCGGCAGTGACTCGGTCGCCCGATCTCCGAGGCGATCGCCGGTCGGAGAGTGTTAATTCTTGACACAACATGTTTGAGTTCCTAGGCTTGTGAGTCTCATTGAATCTGCACTGCAGGGAGTTCTTGCCTCTGCCGACCGTCTTCTGGATGAGAGGTGCTGAGAGAGAAGTCCTGAGGTAGATCCAAGGGAGGAAACCGAGAGCCTGAAGGAATGTATGTATTCTGAATGTATTTTTCCACTGAGAGGGAATGAATTGCCAACCGAGTAGTTCTTCGAGAGGAACCCTTGTGGATGTTTTTCGGAATGATTTTCCATCCTTTCTCCAGTTGTTGGATGTTCTCTATTTATAGGAATGGGGCATGCTGGGAGATCGCCTCTGCTGTATTATAATGTAATACCCGGTTGTAATTCAGTCATTATCATTCAGTAATTTCATTCGGTGATTGTCACTCAGTGGATTTTCACTCATTAATAATCATTCATCAATCATGTTCATTCATCCGTGTTCACCGTTTGGAATAACTTCGAGTTGTGTATCGTTATTGTTCATTGTTTCAACTTTCCGCGTATGAGTTCGAATTTGTTAGATCACCATTAATTTTTGGAAACTCCAAAAATTCTGAATCTTTGCAATATTATAGAGCATCGAGTTAGATTTCCAATGGTTCAAACGGTGAGTCAATCGGAGTCTGGACGAGAGAGTTATGGTCGAAATAGCTCAGACACTCATTTTCCAGTTTTTGGCCGAGCAGCCTGTACTGTGCGCCGCGGCACATGCCGGTAGGGCCGCGGCACACTGCCGAGTCACTGCCGCGGCACACTCGTGCTGCAACCTTTCGGCCAACCCTACTGGACTGTGCGCCGCGGCACATGTCGGCAGGGCCGCGGCACACTGCCGAGACACTGCCGCGGCACACTCGGCAGTGCCGCGGCACACTGCCGAGACACTGCCGCGGCACACTCGGCAGTGCCGCGGCACACTGCCGACCACTGGGAGCCATTTTTGGGCCTGTGCCGCGGCACACAGGGCAGTCAACCCTATAATTTCGTTTTTTGAGCGTTTTCAGCTCATTTCTACCATTTTTTTCACCTACATCCGAGAGAGAGAGAGAGAGAGAGACTTGAGGGAGAGAATTCTCTTCACCTATCACTTGAGTGTGGATTTTAATCATTTTCATTCGGTTGTAAAGCTCGGATCATCGATCTATCGCGTGTTCTTCGAATCATAGTGCTTGGATCTTCAAAGGTAACTTTCATCAAACCTCTTGGATTTTCGATTTGTGTTGAGATATGATGTTTCAGATGTTAAAATAATGTTGTATGAAGTGATATACGCATGATTATGGATATGTTTGATTATTCATTGGATTATTGAAGGATTATTCAAGAACACTTTGAATATTGTGTTGGATTTGGGGTTTTTCGATTAATTGTTGTTGAAATCATGATTTTTGATATTCATAATGAATTATTGATCGTATTGGAGATGTTTTGATGGTTTGAAACACTTCTTGAGGATTTGATGTTGGTATTTTGAAGTTTGGTTATAAACAATCGAAGTTGGCCACAAAGTGTTCGATATAATGCCCCAATGAACTTGGTTTTATCATATCAACGTTTTGAGCTCGTTATATTCGTGTTTGATTCGTATATTGAACGAATTGTTGGTCATTGTATTATTCAAGGTTGTTCGAGCGACCGATATCTCAATTAGGACGTGTTCGTGGAAGGATAATTGTCACCGGTGTTGTGTAAGTTAATTCTTACTCGGTTAAAAGGATATTCATTCCTTTTGTTGTTGATCATTCATAATCATAACTCATTCATCATTGTATTAATCATTTGAGACTTGTAATTGTCGAACAATCACTTCATTAACGAGAAACGGCGGTTCCAATCATTTCATTGAAACTATCAATCACTTCATTATTACTCTCATCTCGGTGAGTCATTCATGACTTTGTCAGATTATTATTTATTCATTGATATTCATTACGGTCATTCTCGTTCATATGACCTTCTGGGTTCATATTGCCTGGCCGGGTGCGGATGTGTGGAATTTTTAGTCGGCACGTGATGGCCATGTATTGGGAGTGATACATTGGTCTGTGCACACGGTAAAGATTAACTCCGTGAGACTAATTAGGTACAAGGACGGGTGTGTCCGGTCATCCGTCTTGTACACTTGCACAGAACACTACGGGCGTACTATGATACTCCTCTTCAGCGTAATTCATAACTAAGGATATTTCATAACTTCAGATATATCATGTTTGTGTATTTTCAACCCTTGAGGATTGTTGTTCTGTGTAACTGACCCCGGCTGGGGATTTTGTTTTCAGGTCATGGCAAGGCAAAAGCACGGGAATAGCATGTTGACGGCGAGTGGTCCCAGTGATACTAGTAGGGGGGCCCGTTCTTTTCAGTTATTCATATTATTGTCATTTATTTTCCGCTGCAGATTTTCATTTGGATACTCCGTTTCATTCAGTGTTGTGTATTTTATCTTCATATAAAATACACTAGTATTCGGTATTGTCCTGGTGTGTTGTACTTAAACTCCTCATCGGAGTAATTATTGTTGTAATGTGGTTCGGTACTACATTTACCCTGTGTAATTCATTCAATTTCATTCGCCTGGTGGGTCCCAGTCGGGGATCTACGGCACTGTAATATCCGCCTAGATTTGGGTGTTACATATAATAAGCAGGCGATCGTCTTTTAGCACATGGGCTTGTCTCCTTAAAGTTCGCAGGAGTTGCTGGCAGTCAGCTGTTCGGTCCAATGAGAAGTCTGCACGCATCTGAGTCGCTGTCACGGGCAGTCCCACCTTGTACCTTTCGGCGGGTTTGTCGGTAGGTGAGTAGGTGGTGACAGGCTGTGGTCAACGATCCATGCTATGCGGCGCCTTTCGCGGATCTGCACATGGGCGCTGCTTTGAGATCCAGTCTTCGTAGACTTTGACGGACGGAGGTCTTGTTCGTGGCATAGGACGGTCGTCCTTAGTCGGGCAGCAGAATCGATCGCTAGGTGCCAAAGGCGATCGCCTTGAAAGTCGATCGCTAGATACTCGAAGGTGGACTGTTATCTTCGCTTAGGCGAGTTCGCCGTGGATTGATTGGTTGTGGACTTGGTCGCTCGGCCCTTATACCGATCACCGTCGAGGCGTACAAATCTCCGCACAACAATTGCCCCCCAGCTCGCCCCGATGTTGGAAACGTGGGGTGAGGTGGTTCTGTTGGCGATCGCTGAATCTTGACGAGTGACTCTGCATTTTACGGAACTGGCGATCGTCTTTGAGTGGATCAGTTTGTACTTGGACGACCTGGTCGGTTGCTGAAATGAGCGGGAAATGATAATGGACGTGGAAAAGTCTCCGGGGCACGTGTCGGGTTCCTGTTGGGGGATTCCGACGGTTAGCTGCGACTCCTCGTCTGGTGTGCCCTCAAAATGACGCATCGCGGGTTTCAAGGGAGTCATTTAATTGCGACGGTTGCACTCCAATCCGTGAGATTCTCCATAATTGCGTAGAAGTCCCTGCCATCTCCTATAAAAAGGCGCTGGGTTGCAGTGTTTAAGACCCTTATGCGCTTTATCGGAGAAGAAGACTTTGCTGAAGATTTTTCTGGAAATTTCGACTGCTGATCGTCGATCGACTCGATCCTTGGTAAGAAAAGACACTCCTTTTCTCCTCTTTTTATTTCGAGAATGTCTGGAACATCTTCTTCGCATGGAGTGGGCACCACCTCCGTCGCCGGGGCTTCGACTGCCCGGGGAGGATCCTCCGTAGATTTCCATCTGGAGATGGCTTTCGAGGCTATCTGTGTCGGTATTGATTTCGCGGAAGTCGAGGCACTGTTCAATGAAGCCGACGTTGCCAGGTAGGCGGCGGTTGAGCCAAGACGGTCGCAGACGGAGAGAGATTCGGTGGTGAGGGCCTACTGGGAGCAGCATAGTGCTTTTGGCCAGGCCTATTTAGCCTTCGCTGAAATCATGGAGAGGTTGGTTGGTCCGTCTCCTAAATTCAATTACCGGGAGTACTCGATCGCTCATCCTTGCCAACCTGCTAGGCGGTCGCTGTTTCGGGCTGCGCAGTGATCTCTATGGTCCCTTGGCCTGATAAGGAGCTCGGAGACCAGGAAGGATCTGGCCGTCTGGAGGACGAGGTTTCATGTCCCTTCAGATGTGGATCTATTTGTGCCGGCCGAGAATGAGCGAGCCGATCAGCCTCCGGAGGGCATGGTCGCCGTGAACGAAGAAATCATGGAGGCTGGGCTGCGATTTTCTTTGTCTTCTTCTGTCTCCCATCTGCAGGCTTCTTGGAACGTGGAGCCACTCCAGTTGACGCCGAATGCCTGGCTCCAGATCATTTGCACTCTCACCTTGTTCGGCGGTCACCGAATGTACTGCCTTCCTTCGCCGTTGGAGATGAACCACCTGTTCAAGCTGATGGCTCAGAAAGGGTCGGTCGGAGGTTATCATATTCAAGGCTGATCCGGTCGGGTGATCCTCGGAGTCCCGAACAAGGTGCGGGGCGACCCGGCGAAGTGGTTCTGAGTCGGCGGTTCATGGAAGGCATTAGCGAGCAACAATCCCATGGACGAGTTGAATATTCCCACTTGCTTTCGGGAGAGGAATCCGAGTAAGGGTTCTGACTCTCCCTTTGTTCGGATATGTTCTGAACTGATCTAATTTGGTTTTCCTTTTGCAAGTTTCTATATTCCGACGATCGACGAGCTTCCTTTCGACTTTTTGATTGTCTGGGAGCGGATACGAAGTTTGCCGGACGTTGACTTAGACACTTGCCGGATCAACAAGGAAAGCCGTTGGCTGTCAGCTCGGCTATTCAGTTTTCCACGTCATCTCTCGGTCTCAGGTATGAGTTTCCGCGATCTCCAATTGCTTGGCGATCGTCCTGCTTGGAGAGTGTGTCTGACCGTGGTTTGATTGTTCTTTATTGCAGAAGTCCGCTTTCCTCGCTTCTTGGAGCCCCCACCGGAGATAGCTATGTCGAACCCTGGAGTTTTGGGCCGCCTTCGCTAGAAGAAGTCATCTCGAGCTCCTCCTGTGGCGTTACCTCTTATTCCGGAGGTGGGGCCTCGCGTAGAGCCAATCGTGGCGGAGGAGGAAGTTCGGTAGGAGGGGCTCCGGACGAATCGCAAACGGGAGAGGTCGGGAGAAACTCCAGTTTCTGCCCCAGCCAGTGAGGTGCCGATCGCCGCGCCAACGATCATCGTTGTTCCTCCGGTGAATGAGCCTACGCCCTATGCGGCTTTCTTGTGAGAGATGGCGATCGCCGAGGCTGAGACCCCCCGTGGGAAACCATATTTTGGTCGCGACCCCGAGAGGGTCGAGAGGTAGACTTTGCTTGCTGAGTTGAATCTCGTCATTTGCGTGGGAGATGTGCTAACTTTTGTTGTTTTGATGTAGGATCCGTAGCACTAACCCATCTTGCCTGCCGATGGTGCTGGATTTCTTAGAGAGCCGATCTCCTCGCCAGGCCTGTGATATCCCGCTATACGTTAACCGGGCCGTTTCCGCTTTGCCGAAGGCCTGGACGACAGACTTAGATGCGATCGCTCGCCAGCGATCCGGGAATACAATGCAGGCTGCTTTCGCTCTCTCTCTCCAGGCGGCGACGATGGCTGCCCAGGCTATGCAGGTGTTCGAGGGGAGTCCTTCCACTACTCGTCTGCAGGCGGATCTCGAGACGGCTTGGAAAGAGAATGCCGAGTTCGCCGACAGGATTATGGCAATGGAGAAGGACTCCCTGGATGCAGCTAAGCGGGCGAACCATGAACTTGAGCTGGCGAGACAGGATGCCGAGCAAGCCCGGGCGACGGTCGACCAATTTCGGGACCGGATGACAGATGCCCGACGGTTGCAGGCGGCCACTGAGAAGGAGGCCGACCAACTGAAGGTGACTGTCGCTCGGCTGACTAGTGAGCTGGCGGCGTCGAGGGGAGATACGGCTGCAAGGGAGGCCGAGCTCCAGGGTGCGCAACAGGCAATGGCATAGCTGAAAGGGAAGCTAGAGGCGACTGAGGCCGATCCCTTTCTTAATGTGGAGTTTGTCAGTGAGTTTGCCTATTATATGGCGTTCGCTGACTCGCTCCGAGCTGCTAAGGAGGGAGGACTGGAGGTCGGCCCTCTAGCCAAAAACTTCAAGGCATATGCGTTGGAGCACCCTCTTCATTCTGACTTCTCCGTGCCGATATTGGATCTCTCGGAAATCGGTGTGGACTTGAGCTGGTATCCGACTCCGGCGAACCTTGTTCATCCTGACGCTCCGGAGGGCGGAGAGACCGCATCGGAGGCTGGCGAAGGGTCGCGGGCCGATCCGGAGGTTGAAGGCGAAGGCCAGGCAGGGGCCTGAGGCTCTTCGTTCTTATTGTTTTAGCTCTTTTGCCTTGTGATTTTGTAGCTTTCTCTTGTAATACTTAGGCCTTCGGGCGACCGCGTATGTACTCCGATATGTCAAGTAATGAAATGAATGTTTGTTTCTCCGATTTATTACTTGAATGATTGCATTTCTGAGTCTTTGCATGACTTCGTACAAATGTGTGAGGAGAGATTGTTGTGTGTATAGCTCCAAGTGAATTGATAAACTCATATAGATAACTTTTACAACAAATTCGATCGCTGCACAGACATCTGAATAATGCCGATCTCCGTATGTAATTGAATAGGGACGATCGTTGTATAAATAGCTCCGCACTCTTCCCCCTTGTTTTTGATCACTTAGTGAAAGTAAGGGGACGAAAATAAATCGTTGAGTGAGCGGTCTTCAATTTTGTCGAATCCTCGAAAGGCCGTCCATCTCGGTCTTGAGGAACCGTGCACGATCGCGGAGTTCGATGGACCGATCTCCACGACCATGTCTTGTGCACGAGCGACATTCTGTCTGATGGCTAAGTTCTCGCTAGAGATGTTAAACGGGCTCGGGCCCGCCGGGCCAGCCCATTTAACCCGCCAAAAAACAGGGTTAGGGCCTTAAAATCACAGCCCGTTTAAATCCAGGCCTTTTTGGCCCGGACCGCTTAGCCCGCGGGCTAAACGCCCAGCCGCCTGGTGACGACCCACCGACGACTTTAAAAATTATAATTAAAAAATATTTTTATTAATATTAAGTTATTAAGTATTAACAAATAATAAGTAACAAGCCCTAATCACTTCAGTTCTTCTTCTTCATTCCATCCGCCGCAAACCCCACACTCAGGAAGTCGTTCGCCATCTTCTTAGTTCTTCCGGTCTTCGTCGGCCGTCGCTCAGGAAGTCTACCTCGCTGCAAATCTGTTCCTCTCCCTATCCCACGCCACACTCAGTCGCTCCTTCATGGTAATCACGAACTCGCTCAGTCTACCTCGCTGCAAATCGGTCTCACGAACTCGCCGCACGTCGCAAATTCCAGTCACCGTCGCACGTCGGTCTCACGAACTCGCCTCCGTCCAGCAACCTTTGTAAGTGAGTATTTCAGTCTCGATGATTCAGATTCTCATAGTGTATTTATTTATCAATTCTCCTGTATTGTCCCGATTTTATTCTGCCCGCGGTTTGATTGTCAATTCCGAATTCTCTTATATGTGTCAGTGTGTGTATGTCTTATCCCGGTTTTTTCTGCTTCTGCCCAGGCCGCGCCGGCAGGCCGTTTTGCTTCTGGCCAGGTCGTTTTGCTTCTAGCCAGGCCATTTT
This sequence comes from Orobanche coerulescens, assembly GCA_033398695.1. Classification (NCBI taxonomy): domain Eukaryota; kingdom Viridiplantae; phylum Streptophyta; class Magnoliopsida; order Lamiales; family Orobanchaceae; genus Orobanche; species Orobanche coerulescens. Next base: position 57,551,582 of record CM065818.1, read on the forward strand.
GATTAGTTCCATTTCCCTTTTCTTTTTGCAGCAATTGTCATTATGGATTCTGAAAGTCAAGTATTTCGTAACGAGGCTAATGATGTCTTTGGTGGTGATGAGCTAGATATATTGGAATCTGGTTCTGATGACGCTTGAAATCATGTTTTGAGGATGATGCTCTCTTTGTGTTTTGAGGATGATGATCGAGTTACTTTTGAGTCTGTGGATATTTAAATTTACAAATTTGATTAGTGTCTAGAGTGGTAAGTCTATGTGTTATAGTTTGAAAAAAATAGACTTTTTATATTTGGAGCCCGTTTAGCCCGTTTAGCCCGAAGCCCATTAGGGTTAGGGTTAGGGCCGAAATTTCCTAGCCCATTTAAATCCGGGCTTTTCTAGCCCGGACCGTTTAACCTGAAGCCCGCTAGGGCTAGCCCGAAACCGCTAGGGCTAGCCCGTTTAACATCTCTAGTTCTCGCGACTCACTTAATTGGTAGGGTCCTCCGAAGGCTGCGCCTCGCCTCATATTTAAATGAAGGGCGTGCGGTCTTGGTCTGGAAGATTCCTTGCGCGGGGCGTCGTCGGATTAATCAACTCCACTTCCGCGGATTGTTAGCTCTACTTCTACCTCGGCCCGCCATTAAGATGGCGACCCTCGACGGTATACGTTGAGACGGGGGGAGGGACGCGTCGCATTGTCCGATAAGGACCCACCACGTTAGGTGATGGACCTTTGAGGGAGGGCGAATGTGTCCACAGATTAGTTTTGGAGGGCCCTCAGACTACGTTGGCCTCGTATTTAAACGAAGGGCGGGCGATCGTGGCCCAAAGGGACCTTGCATGGGCGCAAAGAACGGTTCCATCGTCCTCCACGACCATGGTGACACTCTTCTACCTCGGACCATCAAGTCAGATGACGATCCTCGACGGTATACGTTGTGTAAGGGGAGGAGATCGACTGCCTAGGTTCTTCATGTAGACGACGAATTTTAGAGGGCGAGCGAGTAATCCTATGATTTGATTTGGAGAGACCTTCGGCTACGCCCGCCTCATATTTAAACGAAGGGCGAGCGATCGAAGCCCAAAGGAACCTTGCATGGACGAATCGTCGGTTTAATTGATTTTCGCGACCATGGCGGCACTCTTCTACCTCGGACCATCATGTCAGATGACGATCATCGACGGTATACGTTGTGCTAGGGGAGGCGATCGCTGCCTAGGTCCATCATGTTGATGACGAACTTTAGAGGGCGAGCGAGTCATCCTCTTTTTCGAAGCGTTTGCTCCTTTGGTTTGATGAGGCGGGAAATCGGGGAGAGACTTCCGAAGTTCCCTTCTCTTGGTTAAAGCATGTAGATACGGTCGCCGAGGTTGATCGAGGGGTCGGCTCGTATGAGCTTTCCGGCCTGTTCGCGTTCGACTCGGGCGATCGTGTTGGGAGATTTGTAGGGGCTCCGGCTAAGCCAATAAGCTGTCCAACTTACCCTCCTCGAACAATTTCCAGAGTTGTCTGAGGAGGTCGCGGCATTGGTTGGTGCTGTGGCCGGGACTCTTATGGTAGGCATAATATTGATTGTGGTCCAGATGACCGCGGTCCCTTATCGCCTTTGGCTTGTTCAGCGGTTCGCGCCCCTTGATGGCGTAGAAAATGTGGGCCAGAGTTCGGTTGAACTTGTGGAGGAGATGGGCTTCCACATCCTCGAAGGCCCCGAGATCGCCTGATGGCTTGGAGACCATCCTTTTGGTTTTAACGATCGCCGTCTTTCGGACAGGAGGCGGCGTTCCCTCTCCTAGGCGGAGGGTGAGTAGCCTTTGCCTGGCCAGAAAGTCGGCAGCTTTAGCGCGGAAGATCGCGTAGGTTGGGGGGATGTCCTTCGTCAGATGTCTAAACATGGGTGAGTGATCGTAGAATCCCCCCAGGACCGAATAGAGAGCGAGCTCGTTGCTGATGGGATCACCGTTGAGGACGATTTCGTCTACTCGGTCGATGTAATCTGCGTCGGATTCGTCTTCCTCCTGCCTGATTTTCATCATGCGGTGGGGGCCCTCTGGTCTAGCGACCTTGGCGGCGAAGTATGACGTGAAGTCACTCGCCAGTTTCTCAAAGGAGATGATCGATCGCGGTGGTAGTGAGACGTACCACCTATGGGCCAGCTCGCCCAATGTTAACGGCAAAATTCAGCACTTGGTCGCGTCTGATGCCCCACACCCGGTCATGTAGATCCGAAACTTACTTAGGTGGGTTTCGGGTTCCTATCTCCCTTCATATAGAGGTATTTTGGGAGGAGCGATCCTTGGTTTCACGGGGGCAAGCTCGATGTGGACCGCGAGTGGCTCGGTTGGTCCGATGATCTTTCTACTGGTGCTTGCCCCAGTATCCAAAAGTGCTTTCATCTCGTCGAGCTGGCGTTGCATAGTGGCCATTGCCGCGGCAAGGCGTTCGGAGCGGGAGCCGAGGCGATCAAGTACTTACCTCCTGGCGTTCGCAGCGGGAGCTAGACGACTGATCTGTATTTGACTGGGATTTGGGTAGGCCGAACTCCTGGTGACGGACTCGGATTCCATCGTCTCGTGGTTGGGGCCAGAATGCCCCGGTCGCCATGATGGATCACTTCCCAAGCGATTGAATACGGAACCGTCTGACCTTGCGAGAGCCTTATCTCGCGACTTGGGGCTTTGTGACGATCGCTCGCCCAGTAGCCCCTTGAACTTCCGTTTGCCCACGCGGCGGATGGCCGAGGGAGTTATTGCGGCGCCGCGCATGCTCTCCGTCGCTCCTTTAGGATGGCCATAGCCTCCTCGATCTGTTCCGCGGTTCGGAACTGGTCGAGTGAGAGGCTGGGGCCACCCCTCAGGTGCGGGATCGAGAGTCTCGCGTTGCCGCGGCTTCCCTCTGCCATCGGCTACGGCTCGGATCGAGCCGGGATATGATGTCCGGCGGTTCGGAGAGCGGCTCTCTTCGACGCAGTGGCGGACGTCATGGTTCTGAAGGATTGCTTTGAAGCGCAGTGAGTGTCACTTCAAGTATATGCCCCGAGAACAGTGAGTGTTCTTCGGGACGGTAGGAATAAAAATGAAGGTTTAGATAGCCGGCCGCCCCTTCCTCTAGCGCCAATTGTTGCTACCCAAAATATTATCCGGAGATAGATATTGCTGGAATGGATGGATAGCAAACAAGGTGCGAGAGTACTTCCGTAGAGAAGGTAAATAACACAAGATTTGCCGGGGTTGTTAGTCCCGGGCTTGAATGCTCTCGCGAGATGTTATTAATACAAATACTTTGGAGTACAAATATTAATGTTAGAATGCTATTACAATGAGCGTAAAGATTCTAGTTATCTTAGCTATAGAGCGTGAAGATTTCCGGAAGAACCAGATATGATGCTCTGTGAGTTCTTGTAACAACATTGATGAGCTGTGACGACCGTGAGAAATCGACAGTCTCTCACGGTGTGTATTAGCTGTATGTTTGAGTTCCTAGGCTTGTGAGTCTCGTTGAATCTGCACTACAGGGAGTTCTTGCCTCTGCCGACCGTCTTCTAGATGAGAGGTGCTGAGAGAGAAGTCCTGAGGTAGATACAAGAGAGGAAACTGAGAGCCTGAAGGAATGTATGTATTCTGAATGTATTTTTCCACTGAGAGGGAATGAATTGCCAACCGAGTAGTTCTTCGAGAGGAACCCTTGTGGATGTTTTTCGGAATGATTTTCCAACCTTTCTCCAGTTGTTGGATGTTCTCTATTTATAGGACTGGGGCATGCTGGGCGATCGCCTCTGCTGTATTATAATAAGCGGGCGATCGTCTTTTAGCACATGGGCTGGTCTCCTTAAAGTCCGCAGGAGTTGCTGGCAGTCAGTTGTGCGGTCTAATGAGAAGTCTGCATGCGTCTGAGTCGCTTTCACGGGCGGTCCCACCTTGTACCTTTCGGCAGGTTTGTCGGTAGGTGAGTAGGTGGTGACAAGTTGTGGTCAACGATCCATGCTATGCGGCGCCTTTCGCGGATCTGCACATGGGCGCTGCTTTGAGATCCAGTCTTCGTAGACTTTGACGGACGAAGGTCTTGTTCGTGGCATAGGAGGCTCGTCCTTAGTCGGGCACCAGAATCGATCGCTAGGTGCCAAAGGCGATCACCTTGAAAGTCGATCGCTAGATACTCGAAGGTGGACTGTTATCTTCGCTTAGGCGAGTTCGCCGTGGATTGATTGGTTGTGGACTTGGTCGCTTGGCCCTTATACCGATCGCCGTCGAGGCGTACAAATCGCCGCACAACATACCTCAATTTTCAATTCAATATGAAATCTACCTAATACTATCCGTGAGATTTATGAATCAATTAGAACTTAGAAGCATTTGAATTTGTCTCCTGTTTCTCTGACTTGATGAACAAATCAATTAGAGGCAGAGAAATTTTATTCAATTATATTAAGTAATTGTTCCTAATCCAGTTATATTTTGTTCTTGTTTCTATCCATAGCTATTTTTAATTTTCAGATTCAAAGTTTGGAGATAGTTTCGTGCTTTAGTTTAGTTTTACAGTTTCTTCAAGGGGATATCAGGATTACAATATACAGCATCTACATCTCAAATTTGAAATCTTAATAATCAATTTATCCAGGTGCTCTTGTTTTTTATTTTACTTTACTTTGTGTGTTAAACATGCCACCTAAAAAGCAACCCTCTGGAAATGACAAGAAAAAAAAGGAAAGATTAGAACAACTCACTAAATCACAAGAAGTGCTATTAATAAATTTTTTCTTAAAAGTTCTATTGTTGATGTGCCTGATGAATCTACATTAAATTCAAATGTGAATAGTGTGGTGCCTAGTGAAATTGAAGATGTGCCTAATAGTGAGAAGCAAGATAACTTAAGTGGGAGTGAAGATGTTCCACCAATATATGATCCGAGAAATTGGAAAAATATTGATAATAGTGCACGAGATATTTTAGCTGAAAAGGATAAGAGAAATGGATCTTGTGTTTCCAATAGACATTATATCTAAGCATTTTTCTTATGCTCATTACACTAGACAGTTGAGTAATGGTGAGGTAAAACATCGAAAATAGTTAGTATATAATAAAAATGTAGATAAAGTGTATTGTTTTTTATAAATTATTTAAAAATTAATATAATACAAGTACTTTAGCAAACGATGGATATAGAGATTGGAAACATATTAGTGAAAGACTTCATGAGCATGAAAATTCTATAGAACATATTACTAATATGAACTCTTAGTATGAATTGAAATTGAGATTAGGTAAAAATAAAACTATTGATGATGACTTACAATGAGAAATCTCTAAAGAAAAGGATCGATGGAGATAAGTTTTAACTAGAATCATAGCAACTATTAAATGTCTTTCTTAAAATTGTTTGGCTTTTTGTGGATCTAATGAAAAATTTTATCCAGATAATAATTGTAACTTTTTGGGATTGATTGAAATGATTGGTGAATTTGATGAGGGTGTAAGTGCAGAAGTTTCATTATCACTGGAAGAATCATTTAGGATTGAATATCTTGTAGTTATTGTGGACATGATAATTCTTTCGTTAAAATCTAGATTTGAACAGATGAAATCATTTGAACACATATTTGGATTTTTGTTTGATTCTAAAGTTTTAAGATCGTTAGATAATGATAAATTGAGAAGTTGTTGTATTAATTTGAAATCTACTCTTACTAGTGATAATTTATGTGATGTTGATTTAAATGTTTTGTTTACAGAATAAGAAACATTACAAGTGACTTTTCCAAATGAGACATTATCAGCTACTGAAATTCTTGAATTTGTGAAAAATACAGATTGCTATCCAAATGCTGCAATTGCTTACAGAAACGTGTTGACTATACCAGTTACTGTAGCGTCGGTTGAGAGGAGTTTCTCAAAGTTGAAGTTGTTGTAAACATATTTGAGATCGTCAATATCGCAAGAGAGATTGAATGGTTTGGCAATATTATGTATAGAAAGAGATATTTTAGATAATAGAAACAAATGATATTATTCATGATTTTGCATGTAAAATGCTAGACGAAGCCATTTTTTATGATTAATGGAATAATATTTTATTTTATTGAATGTCTTGTGTTGTGATAATTGAGGGCCCGTATTTATTTCGCCCAGGGCCTCAGTTTTGTCAGGATCGGCCTTACCAAATGCACCAGTGACTCTCGAGTATGGGAGTCTTTCACATTAATGTAGGCCGGGGACTTTCAGAATCCAGAATCAGTAGAATCAGAGTAACCGTAAAAAGACGTCTTCGCACGATTCTTATAGTTCAGGATAAAAAGTTTATAAAATATCCAACCCAAAAAATTTAAATGAATCGAGTTATTACTAGGGTTAATATTCATTTGGAACCACATGTTTCCTTGTATATCAGAATCTGGCATTTGTTTACTCTTTCACTTCCCGTAAATTGTTCGGTTGGTTCTGCATTATCAACGTTTGGGAAGTACAATGAGAAAAAATTATGAACTGCCTATTACAAAATATTAAATGTAAAAACCTTAATATGAACAGGAAAACAGAGGTGAGTATAACCTTGATTTTTATCTTGTTTCGCCTTGTATACGAGATGTTTTTATGTTGATGTGTTGTTAGGCTTGAGCTAAAATGATTTTGGCTGTAGCAAGTCTGGTCTTTATGCCTAGTATGGGCAAGGCGGTACGTATGGCGCTCGGAGAGCGGGGTCTTGCGCCACGTATGACATGGTGATGCATGCACAGGGCTCGTTTGCTGGGTTTTCGAGCGATTCTGCGAGAGTATTCTATATCCCGATCACTACACGACTGATACAAACGCGCAAGATCTTGCACGGGTGTTACGCCATCTTTCAACAAGGCGTTGAACATGCAAGTCATTACGTCGTGTTGTTGCGCCGTATTGTTCAGTTCGAATCATTAATGAATTTAATTTTATTTTGTAAAATTAAATATCATAGGATCGATCTACGTTCCAAGCAGATGATCATGGTATATTCACATTCTCTAAACCGATTCCCGGTGAGTGAGAAATAGTTAATTAAAGTTAGTCACTTAATTGTGGATTAATGAGTAATGACTATCCCACATTGATAAATGAGCTATCATTGTTCAAGTATATATGGAGTTTTCATTATACATGTATTAATTAATGGCACATGTGATGAGATTAAAGCCCCACGCGCGCGCCATTGCTGCCCGCCCGACTCGCCTCGGCCTCGGCCGCGTGCCCCGTGCCGTGGATCGTGGACCTTGGCCGTGGCCATGGTCTTGGTCTTGGATCTTGGATCTTGGATCTTAGCAATTGGTCTTTGGGTGGTCATAAGGATGTCCAGGTATATCCCTCGAGGAGTCAAGAAGATGAATACAGTCCAGGTGCGTCCTGACTCTTCAAATTCAGTCAGAACACGGTAGTAACCTCCCAAGTGTGATGAAGATGAGTAAATGGCCGTTTTGAATTCTGTAACTCCTACCTTTTTGAATCCAAAGGGGTGTCCGGGGCCCGCAGAGGACACAAAACGTGAGAACGGATGAGGTAGAGGTGTTCAAGTGTTAGCACCATTGTCTCGGTGCACGCCGTGGGGGTATAGTTCAAAGCATCACACCACTAATCCGCCTGTGTACCCATGATGTTAACTATGGAAGGTTCAAAGCCTCGAACTACCTATCCTTATACTTTAACGCCTCCTGAGGACTGAGCTTGTGTTTGTACATTGCATTTGAGCTATTTTCACTTATGTGGGGGATTGTTGGAATAATTAGTGAACAGTTTTATTTTGTAAAATTAAATATCATAGGATCGATCTACGTTCCGAGTAGATGATCGTGGTATATTCACAGTCTCTAAACAGATTCTCAGTGAGTGAGAAATAGTGAATTAAAATTTGTCACTTAATTGTGGATTAATGAGGGATGGCTATCCCACATTGATAAATGAGCTATCATTGTTCAACTATATATCGAGCTTTCATTATACATGTATTAATTGATTGCACATGTGATGGGCTTAAAGCCCACACACACGCATGCCGCCGCCGCCCGACCGCCTCGCCTCGGCCTCGGCCGCGAGCCACGAGCCGCGTGCGGCGTGCCGTGGACCATGGACTGTGGACCTTGGCCTTGGATTTGGACTTGATCTTGAATCTTGGATCTTGGGAATTGTTCTTTGGGCTGTTCTTTGGGCCTGGTCGTGGGCTTGTCCTTGGGCTAGGCCTTGGCTTGCTTAAAGATTTTTTGGACTAGCTCAATAATATTGTTGGGCTCGTATGTGCATATAAGCGTGTCCAGGTACATCCCTCAAATGGTCAAGGAGATATATATACAGTCCAAGTGCGTTGTGACTGTTCAAATTCAGTCAGAACACGGCAGTAACCTCGCAGGTGTGATGAGGAGTAAATGGCTGTTTTGAATTATGTAACTCCTGCCTTTTTTAATCCTGAAACTCCTGTATCAATGCAGCATGAATGCTTGCATTATGACAGCCATTAGTAGCTTTGTTAAATCCCTGCAGGTGTGAGATGGCCTATAAATAGGCATGCATCTCATTTGCATCAGTACATGCAAAAAATCGACATACACAGTTTCTCCATACATAGTTTCATAGTCGGCTTCGTCCTCACCTCGTTCTAGTTCGTCGGAACTCGTGGGTTATGTGGTGCTACTACCTCCGAGACGCTGACGTTTTATCTTTGGAGACGGTATGTCAGAACAGAGACCACTAGCGGGGCGTATTTCATCCCGCGGATAGAGGATTTCTCGACTTGGCAATAGTTTATGTTTTTTTTCTATTTTTTTCCTGTAATTTCAACTCCGTTTCGATTTTTGTAATTTCTATTTTTCGAGTTGTAATTTTGTTTCCAGTTGTAATTTATTTTCGCCTGACAAGTTTTACGAATAAATGTCCAACATGTTCAGGTACTATCACGGATTATCGGACACAACGTTGGTTGTACCTTATCATGCCCTCCGTCAGCAGTATAAATGGGATAATTGCATTTTTATCCTCATTTTTATTCCATTTCGATCTTGGATGAGCTTCAATGAGGGTTTTGAGTTCCTGGCAATTTCCATACATCCGAGGGGGTTTTAGAAGATCTTGGACAACTATATAATCATCATCCATTCCTCTCTTTGCCAGATTGAGGTATTTTCTTTCAAATCCTAAGTTGACTTTTGGAGGATTTCTAGATCCTGAGTTTTAAATCCAAACTTGTTGGATCAATTATGGTTATTTTGTAATATTCACATTTCTCTATTTTTAGTAATTTCTATTTTGGTGTGTTCCATTTTTCGCGACTCACTTGTAATCGTTTTGATATTCTGTAGTTACTTTATTTTGCACTTTTTGATATTCGAACGAGTTTTGAGGCTATTTTATTCAAGAACGTGAATTGTGGCGACGACTTTTTCCGCATTTAGACTCGGCATGTGTAGTTTTGTTCGAAATTACTATTTCGTCCTTTCTTCAAGTTCATTATATATATATATAAATGTGTTATGAGCTCGAGTATGATGAAGAACTAAGCCCACGTTCGTGCCCATGCCCGTGCCCGAGCCGGCGGGCATCGGCGGCGCGCGTGTGGTCTTTGCATTGTTGGTCCACTAGTGTATACTACTACCTTTGTGAACTACCCATGCATATTTTTACTAATACGCTAGTGAAGAAGACTTTAATTTTTCAATGTGTGGGATGACTTTTCACACCCACTTTAACTCTTCACCATTTCAATTAAATGACCAACTTTATTCATTTATTTCCCACTCATCGGAAATCGGTTTTGAAAAAAATAAAATCCTACATTTATCTCCTCGTAACATAGATTTACAATTTAATATTTAATTCTCAAAAATTAAATATTTTATTATTACTAAATTGATTTAAATTGAATCAAAATTCATTTTTCTTAAAAACTAATTTCCAATAGATGCAATTAAGACGCGACTTGGTATCTTCTTGTCACATATCGCCTCGTATGAAGAAAAAAGAGTGAAGGCAAAACAACTCTAAAGGTGCGACTCATAAGAATAAGGGCAAATTTCATTTAGACCCCTTCTTAGATTCATCAATTATAGATTTATCCCTCTTAGAGTAACAATAACATCCGACTCCCCTGTTAGATAGATTAATTACATCTAGCCCCACTGATTTGACTTTTTGCGAATTAAAATATGGAAAATACAATTTTACCCTCATTTAAATATTTGATTTTGTCCAGAGCCAAACAGCTTACCTTGACACGTGCAGGACACGTGTGGAGTTAGATGTAATTGATTCTATGCAATAAGGTAGTAAAATGAAATGAAAAGCTTGGCATTAGAAAACTGTTACTAGTAGTTGGGATTCAAATTTGTGCCTATTTAGACACCTTCAAACTGATTCTTTTTACTCTTTGTTTGTTGTATCCACTATATATTCATATATCTTCTCCTACATTTCCAAAATGAGTGATTCGGGAGTTCTTCATTCAGTTTGCAAGATTTCAAGGTGTCGAAAGCGTACGGTGCTATCCGTGGCAAATGATGGGAGATTTTATTGGAAATGTACAACCCATGGATGGTCGGAATGGGCTAACGAGCAAGAAAATTTGGATATTCAACAATGGGGAGAAATAATGGAACATACAGTTTTATGGGAATTTGCAGTTTCTATATTAAAGATGTAATGCAAGAAGCAAGTGAAGAACAAGTGAAACTATCAAGGAAAATGAAACGTGCAAAGCCACAACAACTGATGAAGACAATGTTATTGTTGGCTATGTACCTATTTGTGCAAATCTGCAAATCATTCAAGTAGAATAAGGCCATTGTATTCATGAATAACTGATATGTTTCGAGTACAACTTCATGAGAACATGATATGGTTCACAAATCAAAATAAGCCAAAAGAACATCACAATTCAAACTTCACTTTCCTTTCCCATTTGTTCTTGTTGTTCCCATGCTTCTCCCTCACTCACCTGAATGGCCTCTCTGCCTTTCTTCTAAGTCTTCACGAAAGCCAGTCTTGGGGTTATATCCTCTTTCCTGCCCCTAGCTCCTAGGAGACTTCGAGTTCTTGGAGTGACAACTTTGTAAAGAAGACATTTCTACAGCCCATTTCACCAGGCAACCGATGCGTTAGGTCGCCCCATGTAACACCCCCAAAACCAACCTGGAATATTACAGCGTCGTGGGCCCCACATCGAAACCCACAAGGCTAAAAATCATTTTCACACTTGTTTCAAACACGCCAAAGAGGCAAAGACGGTAATATTTTACGAAGAATTAAATGTTTTCCAAGATATAGTTCTCAAATACCGTCATAACATTTCATTTGAAAGTAAAAGGCAAAAATACCATATATCAACCGTACGTTCAGTTATTACTTACACGTACTGATAACATAGTTTGAGAAAGTTTTACAAAATACCACAAGTTTGCAAGATACCAAAAAGGCCATTTCAAAAGTATACGCGAGTTGGTAAAATACCAGAAACCCTTTTAATATATACGGTAGCGGATATAATCATAATAAAAATACATTTGCAGCGGAATCATAATGGTCAGAAAAATACTCGGTCTCATCCCTTCAGGACCGCTACTAGCTCGATCTCCGAGTACCTCAATCCACACTTCGCATCCTCAAGTGACGACGAATTCAAAAATAACCATCTGTGTTGTATTCAAAATGATGCCAAGATTCTCAAAACATAATTATATCTCCAATATGGAATAACCTATCCATGTCTAATTTTGTACGCTGGGTCGCACAATCGAATCTCAATCTGATAAAACCGATAACACACAATACATATGTTGATCAACTGTCTCGAGACAATGACAAGTCTCGGATAACGATACGAGGTATGAACGCTCACACAATCAATAATAATAACAACAACCAATGCATCAAACGAGAATGTCATCGACATGATAAACTCCAATACTATCAAAAATATATCAACGGTAACCGAGAATACCATTACATGATAAACTCCACACAAGATCAACAAAGGACCAACAGCGAACAAGAATACCATCGATACGCAACAAGATCAATAAAGGATCAACAACGACTGAGAATACCACCGATAAGATAAACTCCAAACAAGATCAATAAAGGATCAACAACGACCAAGAATACCAACGATAAGGTAAACTCCAAGAAAGACCAATAAAGGATCAACAATGACCGAAAAACCCACGATATGTCAAACTCCAAACAATATCAGTAAAGGATCAACAACGACCGATAACACCAACGATATGATAAACTCCAAGCAAGATCAATAAAGGATCAACAATGACCGAGAATACCAACGATGTGGTTAACTCCAAATGAGATCAACAAAGGATCAATAACGAATGAGATTACCAACGATATGGTGCACTCCAAACGAGATCAATAAAGGATCAATAACGAACGGGAATACCAGCGATATGGTGAACTCCAAACAAGATCAATAAAGGATCAATAACGAACGGGAATACCAATGATATGGTAAACTCCAAAAAGATCAATAAAGGACCACAGGGATAGATATACGAGATAATAGAATCGTCAAACACATACAAATAACATATATGGGACCTCGAAGACAAACCCAATTATCGAACATACCCGATCACACATGGACTATGAACGACCAATCAATATGGCTAGATGGACGTCACGATATGCCCTATCCGGAGATGTGTCCGTGCACAAGCCATCAATAGGTATCGATCGAATACACGTGTGTTCTTGTACCTAATCAGTCTCACGAAGTACGTCTCGTGTGCACAGCTCAATGTGAGGTTGAAACCAGCACATGACAATACGTGCCCGCCCTAAAAATCCTACACATGACCGATCAGTCCATATATGACTCCAGATATGTCACGATGCAACATGACAACGAAACTCAAAGAACTCATATCCAATAAGGATCGGAAGACTCCCCAAGTGAGCAATGATAGCTCCATAATGAAGGATCGACACGACCATAATATCATATTTCCGTTAGACAACAGCTCACAAAATGCTCAACAATGCATATAATATTTTCACATAAACTCCCAAGGTCGCAACCAAGGGTCACAGAAGCATCTACACAGGAATACTCCGGACATTAACACATAAACTCCCAAGGTCGCAGCCAAGGGTCACGGAAGTATCTACACGGGAATACGCCAGACATTAACACATAAACTCCCAAGGTCGCAGCCAAGGGTCACAGAAGTATCTACACGGGAATACTCCGGACAATGATGGACACTCATTACATGAAACATCAACATACAATATATACAACAATGTAACAAGATAATTATTCTCATAATTGAGCAATACTAAAGTATCTCAAAGCCGGAGACACTAATCTTTTCACGAACAATATCCCTGAACGAATGCACAGTTATTCAAATATTCTCGAATGAAGTACAGTTAATCACAATCAAAAATCCACCACCTAGAGATCAATGTCGGCACGGTAAACTGTCCTCGATATCCAACATTTCATATAATAAACCAAAGATAATTCACATCTCCATTTTCACTAGACATCTTTAAATCATATACATTATGATTTATCCCAATCCAAGAATAATATACATTCCATCATCTCAACAATTCATATTCATAATATCATTGCTATATGAATCATAAATAAAGTGAAATCAAAACCATTTATTAAACATTATGAACTGAGCAAGTATAACTTGCCTCGATATCGATACGACAAAACCGTTACCAATCCCATCGCCTTCATCTACGAGCTCCTCAGCCCCAACCAAGGCAATCCACGAATTCTCCAATCTCTCTCGCAGCACAATGATTAAAATCAACGATCACTTATCACAACCTAATGCAATAATCAATTGACAATATGGTCGATAAAAAAATCAACAACCGATATAATCAACCAATCAAACTCAATGGTTCAACGATATCTCGATCATATACGAAACCAAACCATTTCAACTCAAACAATTACGAACTTAAATCTACAATACAAGCCGAAATCCGATAATCATATCAACAATCACATAACTTCGTTTTAGATATGAATATTCCATATTCATATCCAAAACACCAATACCTTACATATGTTCATCACTTATTGACATATAATTCAAGAGTTCCTCAAGAACATGAATTAATCATATCCAATTAACATCACTTGTTCATAGTCATCAAGATAACATAGTCCAATGTGTTATCTAACCTCTATTCTATCAAATTCCCCTCATAATCCGATCAATACATACATATCATCATCTTCTTTAACATACACTTCATATAACATCAAGAATCACAACAATACTACCATATCCATCATCATACGAAGCAAACAATGATAACAACATCAAGAATCAGAAAATAAGGTGTAGAGTTGATCAACATACCTCAAGAACATAATCAAACACCTCAAGAATCCACAATATCTTCATATCTCAAGCTTCAAATCCATGCCTTCAAGTCCCCAATCCGTTTGGAAGAGCCAAAATCGGCCTCGGGGGGGGGGGGGGGGTGAAGGGTGAAGAAATGACGTTAACATATCTACAAATGCCAAAGTGACGGGTCTCACATATTTATACAACTTCGACCATTATGTACGCTACGTAATCCTCCTAACGTACGTAACCTTCTTTACGTACGTTAACTGACCTTGTTAGCGTACGTAACATTATCCCAGTGGCTACTACCTCAATTCGTATTATGTATTACATATGAAATGTCCATGATGTAGCGTACGTAATATAGCTGTTGACTTGCTACAGTACCATAATCGTCTACGTACGTAATGAGCTATCCGTAGCATACGTAAAGCTCAATGTTGACTCGTCTGTCCACATCTGTGCCCAAAGTTTCTGACACTTTGGACCCTGTTTGATTCTTCATAATGTACATTATGTACTCTAACTAACATACGTTAAGATCGCATCGTTACGTACGTAAGCTCCTACGCTTAACGTACGTAATGGCTTTTATACTTAGCCATTTTTCAACTGTTTCTACCCGTCGTCTCAATATACCGAATACGTACACACGACATACTGAATACATATACTTGTTCCAATAACATTCTCAAATGATACACCTGATCTACGATATACTTAAATACAATTGTCAACCAAGTACGACAATTATTCCAACAAAATTGCCTCAGTCCTTAAATTATATTATCCATACTGTAATATCCTGGACTGTGCAATATAACTCGGGTAAAATAATGCAAAATATTTATAATGAAGTTCCAGGATATTACATAGATTGTGATATCCCACATCGACTAGCGGCGAGGGGGCGAAGTGCATTATATGTGCATGCCCGCCTCCAAATAGCATGAGGCCTTTTGGGAGCCCAGTGGCTTCGTAGAGATGAGAACTCCGAAGTTAAGCGTGCTCGGGCGAGAGTAATCTCAGAATGGGTGACCTCCTGGGAAGCTACTCGCGAGCGCCCAGAAACAAAAACGTGAGGGCCAGCTCAAAGGAGAGTGCCCAGAGCGGACAATATCATGCTACGGCGGAGCGGTCTTGGGATGTGACAATTTGGTATTGGAACCACTCTGCCATGTAGTGTAAGTGTGCCGATGAGGACGTCAGGTCTCTTGAAGAGGGGTGGATTGTGACATGCCACATCGACTAGTGGAGAGGGGGCGAAGTGCCTTATATGTGAATGCCCGACCTCCAAATAGCATGAGGCCTTTTGGGAGCCCAGTGGATTCAAAGAGATGAGAACTCCGAAGTTAAGCGTGCTCGGGCGAGAGTAATCTTAGGATGGGTGAACTCTTGGGAAGCTGCTTGCGAGCTCCCAGAAACAAAACCGTGAGGGCCAACTCAGAGGAGAGTGCCCAGAGCGGACAATATCATGCTACGGCGGAGCGGTTTTGGGATGTGACACCCCAGAATCTCCCTCAAAGGTAAGTTGATTTGAATATCCTTGATGTTTTTTGGTTGGTTCATCTATAATACTGCTTTTACTTTCTCCGGGTTGACCTCTATCCCCTGCTCCGTAGCCACATATCCTAAAAATCCCCCTGATCTCACCCCAAAGGAACATTTCGATGGATATAGTTTCATCCTGTATGTGCACAGGTTTTCAAATTTTTCTTCTAGATCTTTTATATATTCCCATGCCTTTACGCTTTTCACGAGCATGCCATTCACATAGTCCTCCATATTTCGACCTATTTTTGATTTAAAGATTTGTCGACCATCCTTGGATACGTTGATCCTGCAATCTTTAACCCAAAGGCATGCGTACGTAAAATAAAGTTCATTTTGATACTATGAAGATGACCCTCTTTTTATCTTCGAGTGTTAAGGGGATTTGATGGTATCCCTGAGGAGCATCTATCATGCTGAGCAACTTGCATCCAGAAGTCCAGTCAACCAATTGGTCTATACGAGGCCATGGATAGTGATCCCTGGGGCATTCCTTGTTTAGATCTCGTAAATCCTTACACATTCTCCATCCTAGATCTTTCCCACCATGATAGCATTGGACAACCACTCCGGGAATTAGATTTCAATTATGTGTCCATCTCTGAGGAGTTTGTCAACTTCTTGTTCAATAATTCCATTCATCTATGGCCTGAAGTGCCTTCTTTTTTGCTTCGCCGGCCTTATTGTTGGGTTGATGTTCAATCCATATTTGTCGATTGTTGGACTTATTCCTACCAATTCCGCAGTTGAAAGTGCGAAGATGTCTACAAGTTTTTTTAATAAGCGAATCAGACTTTCTCTCAGATGTTTATCTAACTGACTTCCCACTCGAGTTTTTGTTTCTGGCTTGCCTGGGATCAATTTTATCTCCATTAGTTCTTAGTTAGGTTTGACACCTTCCTCCTGAGCTTTCTCCATCGCTTTTAGCCTCTTATCTTTCATCTGCTCTGGATTCGAGCCTCTTAGCTTGGGGGTCGTTTATTACTATGTACTCCATGTTTAACTATTGTCTGCTAGCAAGATCTCGAAATGAATTGGTCTCCAGCTACCTCACCAATCTCATTTCCCACTGGGAATTTTACCTTCATGTGGCATGTGTATGCCACTGCTTCAAATTTGTTTATCCCGGGATGCCCTAGAATGGCGTTGTAGGCATACTTGGTGTCGACCACTAAAAATCTGATTGTCTTGACCTTCCTGTGAGGTATCCGACCTAGGCCACCGGTAGTACCACCTCACCTACTAGCTGAACCTCAGTCATATAGAACCCATTGCGTTCCGTATCCATTTTTATTAATTCCACCTCGAGATTCATTTGTTTGAATCAATTGTAAAATAATATGTCCATCGAGCTTCCGATATCAATAAAGACCCGTTGCACATCATAACTGGCAATTTATGTTGTGATAGAAAGAGCATCATTGTGGGGTGCGTGTACCCCTTTATAGTCTGCAGAACTAAATTGAATGAAGGGGCTTCTGCTTACGGAGGCGACCTCTTCGAACTGGTGATATTTTACTTTTTGCGCGTGAATTTTTCTGACTTGATTAGAACTTCTATCGGTTGGTCCCCTGATATCATATGAATTACCCCTTTCTTGGTCGGGGGGTAGGGGGCCCTCGAGGAGCTTCCTTTTTTATACTTATACCCCATGTGGCACGAGCTGCTTCTTCCGACCTCTTTTTTATTGTTGGTATATGAACTCCATCAGGTGTCTTGCTCGAACAAGCCTCTCACTATCATCCTTGAGGTGCTTACACTCGTCCGTTTTATGTCCATAATCATTGTGGTGGGCCTATTGAAATAAGATGTGGGCCAATCAATAATCCTACCTATCTAACCTTCTACATCCTCTAGGACCTGTGCCCTTTCAATCGTTAGTGGGCTATATTGATCAAACCTTGCCCGTTTTAGATCGAGATTGATTTCATTCCTCATTCGATCAGTATTTCGATCTGCCCTTCCATGGAATACCTCTCCCAGAGGAAGATTTCCTCGGAAGGTATATACTTCGTGTTGTACCACCCTACTGTTTCCTCCTTCCCTTTCCTCGGGCTTTTCCTTCGATTTTCCATCTCTTTGTCGGATTCTTCGACGTTGATTTATTTGAAGCATCGATCTAGGACTTCATCATAGGTTCGGTCCGGCTTCTTAGCTAGAGATATGCAAAGCAGACCTGCCTGCAACCTATGCGTTAGGGCACTATCCTTTACTTCTTCAGATGACGAGGGTACTTCCAAACATGCTTTTATAAACCGAGTTACATAAGCCCTCAACACCTCTCCAGAGTACTACTTGATACTGAGTAAAGATATGAATGTTTTTCGATGAACCCTGGCACTTGCGAAGTGAGTTAAGAATGCCGAGCTAAAATCTTGGAAGCTGGTAATCATTCCCGGTGGTATCTGGTGTAACCAATCTTGAACTGATTCTGTCAGTTTAGCTAAGAACACTCTGCAGTTCACCGGGTCAGAATATCGATGAGGTACTGCCATGTTTTCGAACCGATATAAATGTCTTGTAGGATCAGATAGCCCATAGTAGATGAAGGTGATCGCCCTAAATCCATAAGGAAGTTCGGCTTGTAGTATTTCTTTTGAGAAGGGATGGCCTCAGTGGTTTCTCGAGCCTTTCCCTGCGACCTTCTGTCGTAACTCCTCTAACTCGTCTTGCATGATAAATATGACGGGATCCAGTGTTTTCTTTTGATTTGGTCGCTCCCATGCCCTCAGGTGGTTTTCTCCATGTTCTTCTTGCTGACTAATGTCATCCGGCTTGCCAGAAAGGCTAAGTATTATCTTTTGAGGCATTCTTTGCTTTTCGTCCTCTTGACTTTTATGGATTGCACTAGCAATGATGTAGGCTAATGCTTCTTTCATCAAGGTGATTGTGTTAGGTGCGGTTTCTTCTCCGGCTGGGGTGGCGGGTGTTTTTTCTGGAATTGTTATCCCACCTGCTGCTGCTAGATGTTCTTCCAAATTTCTGCGCACCGGTTTTCTGATTTTCTTCTGAACTGTTATTTCTTTCGCCATTGTTAATCTCACATTTTAAATCTGTTGTGACTTAATGTCACCATTCCCACATACGGCGCCACTTGTATAACCGAACTAATTGGCCACCAAGAACCGGGTTATTCATAGAGGTTTGAGCTAAGAAAATGCCGGAAAGATTTCCGACTTAGGTCTCTTCGATGCTCTTATAAAGATAAGTTCTATGGAAAACCAGAAAATGTGATCATGTATCTCTCTGTATTTCTCTGGTTGCTTGCCTTTACTGTGAACAGATTCTCTCCTATTTATAGAAGGGATGAGGAGCCTGTCCCTGAGATCCTGCTCCTAGCCTAGGGGAGATCCCTGATTTTCCTAGATTTGGCTGTGGCTGGTAATTCCTGGGTATTAGGGATTTTGCTAGGATAATAAAATCCCATCTTTCCAGGGATTTTATCCTTATAGGCCAGGACCCTTCCCAGCTCGTCCATCTTTCTGATATTTATATATTTACCTCCAACCTCAGAGTAGAGAGTTGAATCTCGGGGGTCAGACACCGAGCTCGAACTCTTTAATGAAGAGACCCCCTTGTCGGGGTGTTTGACTTGTCCTATTTTTGCCCGACCTCCCATCAACCGAAAGGGCGGTAGGTCTGCTAAGAACGGGCTCCTTAGACCGGGTTCTTGGAGGGTCCACATATATCGTCCTATCAATGTCCATACTTAGCTGACTAAATTATCTTGGTTATACTCGGCTGAAAATCTAGCAATACCCAGCTGATACTCTATCTAGGCTATGCTCACCTGATATTTTGTCTTGGCCAAACTCAACTGACATTATGTCTTAGCTCTACTCAGCTGATATGTTGTCTTGGCCAAACTCACCTGATATTTTAACTTGGCGATACTTAATTGATATTCTGTCTTGGCTATACTCAACTGAACGAACTTAGCTGCAAAAACCCATTTGATCATTACTTAGCCTAATTTTAAAGGCCTATAGAAGACATTCATTTGGTTGTTCTTTGCAATGCCAAGTACTTAGAACATACATTTGAATTAAACTTAGAATACAGGGATGACATCATCAAAATCTTAAATGTGTTCCTAACAAACTCCCCCTATTTTGGCGATGACAAAACTTATTGATTGTTCAATTGTAAATTAGTTATCACACACAGAAAATATAAAACTCAATATATTTTACACAACTAAGGATTGTCATTTAGGTCGACTGTATATACATTTTCCTTCAGTTTATAGCATTACATTCCTTGAGTAAATTTTGTCAAACAAGAGTAAGAATAAATTACATGTAAATGACAAGACAAAAATTAAAAGTTTAACTCCTTCTTACTCTTCCTCTGGACTTGAATGGAGGTAATGCTTTTAAAGTATTTGCCCAAATTGGTTTTTCCACTGCCGGAATCAGCCCATATTTCTTTTTATCACAGTTCGGGCAAACTCTTGTTCTTCATGAGAAGTGTATTTGTTTTTAATGCAAACTTCCCTTATCTCCTCCTGAAGTGCATTGTCATCCAGCTTTTCATTGATATCAATAGGAGCTTCTTATGGTCTGAAGTAAGTGATCATTGGATATTAATTGATTTCCTCTTCAGCATACTTATTTAGAATTTCCCACAAGTTCGGCCAGTTTAACTCCATATAGTCAATGAAGATTTGCTACGGGGGACAGTTGGGATCTTCAAGTATTTCTCATATATAATACTTCTCAATGAACTGCTTCTTCGTTGTATACCACATTGGTACAACTTCTTTAGGGATGAATTCATCCACATAGTGAAGCTCCTTTGCTTCTCATCTGAGTGGCTGGACAGTACTGGTTCTTCTTTTCTTCTCAATAGGGTCCTGAAGCTCAGCTGAGTTCTTCCTCTTCAGTTTTCGTGAGATTCTTCCAAGCTATGAATAATGAATAACTGGTGAAGGGGCACTTTTGGGAGTAACAACTAAGGATTCTTGTTTACGTTTACTTCTCATTTCTTCCCCTTTTTTGCCAGCATCAATA
Source organism: Orobanche coerulescens (assembly GCA_033398695.1). Classification (NCBI taxonomy): domain Eukaryota; kingdom Viridiplantae; phylum Streptophyta; class Magnoliopsida; order Lamiales; family Orobanchaceae; genus Orobanche; species Orobanche coerulescens. The sequence goes on from CM065818.1 coordinate 57,572,466, forward strand.
ATGCCAGCTGCTCTTCCACCTTGGTCATAAAGCCTTGCATGCCAAAGGGTAGTCTGACTGAGGTAGGTGCCGAGAAAGATTCCTTTCTATTGAGTAAGGAATCTTTTTTGCTGTTCAACTCCGTCATATGTGGTTCAACCATGGTGTCCAGAAATACTTCAACTACCTCCTCAACCATCTTTCTGATCAGTTCAGCTAGGTTCTGAGGTAGCTGATCTGCATGTGGCCGATTTGATTGTTCAACTCAGTTGATTAAGGTAACTGGTTTTTCAGCAGGGGAAACTTAGCTGAAGAATGTTCTCCTGATTTTCTGACTCCTTGTCAGCACTTGATTTATCAGCTGTTCTCCTTTCATCTTGATGAGGTCCACCTTCATCCTCATCATGATCAGAGTCATCCTGATCATCTTTCTACTCCTCCTTATTTCTTCTTCTTCTTCTTCTTATTCTTATTCTTATTCTTCTTCTTCTTCTTCTTCTTTTTCAACTCCTTTTTCTTTGCTTTCTTTTTAAACTTTTCCTTAATTTTTTGAGCCTCTCTATTTCAACTCCAACTTTTTCATCTTTCTCATCCCCGGATTCAGACGCTAATTTGTATGAAGATGTTTCTGTTTTCATTTTGGCCAACATTACTTCAGCTCGAGGTTTCTGAGTAGACAGGGCCTCCTATGGAACAGATCCAAATGCCCCAGGCGTTTATTGATGTGAAACTTTTCTTATTTTCCCTTGTCCATTCCCAAATGCTCTATAATCTAGATAATTTGAGTACCTTAAGTCAGCTTCTGGGTGAATTTCTTCTCAGCATTGTCCCAACTGACTTTGTTCACTCCCTTCACTAACTGCCTGAAGATATAGCTAGGCGAGTTAATTCTCTGACTTTGCATCACAGCCCCCATCACGGTGTATTTTTATGTGGACATCTGATCAAAGCTTCGAGATGTGCTCATTACCATCTTGATGGTCATGTCCATTATGAATCGAAATTCCTTCTGAATGTCTGCTTTCTTTGCGGTGTTTTTTTACTTGCTCGGCTGTTTTGGAATTTTGATCTATTTCTAGATATCCAAATGACTCTGTTTGAGGGCCTCCACCGCTATTCCAAAATTCTTTAATTTGAATGCATCAACAATAGTTTGTTGGTTGATGATGATGTTGTAATACCCGAGATTTTTGTTTCGGATTCGTTGAGTTTTTTGGGTTTTATCGGAATATTATTGTCCTCATCGTTGTAATTTTGTGCCATGTTTTGGGCGTGCCTTCTTGGGACATGTGTTTGGAGGCGTTTCGGATCACTATGCGAGTTTTTAGGTTTTTCTGGTGTAGCGCACGCTAATGCTTGTGGCGTAGCGCGCGCTACTGTGTTATGGTTATCGCACGCTACCGGATGTGTAGCGCACGCTAACTGGCAGTCCAAAGGCAGTCCAGGAGCCACTGGACTGGGACTGGAGTCTCGTTAGCGCACGCTAAGGTTGGTATCTAGCGCACGCTATCGACTGATTAGCGCACGCTATTTCTTCTTTCTAGCGCACGCTACCTTGTAGGTGCAGATCTGTCTAGGAGCTAGTGGACTGGATCCGTGACTCGTTAGTGCATGCTACACTCATGGGTCTAGCGCACGCTAACAGTGTTACATGCGGTAAGTTTTGGGTGTTGACCTCGTTAGCGCGCGCTAATGCTGTCTTGTTAGCGTACGCTAATAACTGTCCAGTATAAATACTGGACAACAGGCTTTCTTTCCCCATTTTCTTCCTTTTTTCTCTCCTTTTCGTTCCCAGCCATTGGGAGTGAGCTCATAAGGCGAAATTTGAGCGATCTTCTTCATCAAGCTTCATTTTGGAACGGATTTGTAGGTGTTTAACAACATCTAATCATCTTATTGATCCAAATCAAGGTAATCTCTTCTTAGAACCCTAGTTCTTGAATTTTTGGGGTTTCTCCTTGGTTCTTCGATTTAATCCGAGGACGATGAAATTCTTGTTGTCTTGGCCATGATCTTCGGATTTTTGAACTCATTCATGATTTTATATCACTCGGAACATAGTTCTTGATTTCTTTGAGAACCCTTAGATCCTTGTTGTTCTTAGTGTTGATTCAGATTCGATTGGTGTTATTGATTCGTGTTGGTGTTATTTTTGTAGTATTCGTGGGGTTTCCGGGTTCTTGGTCGCCTTTGGAAGATCGAGGGCTACCCGACTGTGTCCGTTCGTTGTTCTATTGCTCATAGTATCGAGGCAAGTATCTTGCCTATACACTTCGTGTTTCATAGATGTGATAGTTGGCAATGGATTATATGTGGAATTTGAATGCTTTAATGAACTTTAAAAGAATCGGCATACTCTAGATACAAGCTTTCACAAATATCTACTCGTGTGTTTGTGAACGAATGTGTTGTTCCAAGAATGTGTATTAGTGTCGTGCATTGGAATGCCTTGTTTACGTATGGTACCGTTGTGTGTGATTGCATCTTTAGTGGACTTAAAGATCATGACTTTTGGAAAGAGGTGTGTGCATGGATATGTGTGTCTATTGATGAGTATGTATTGTTGTGTAATATTGGTTGTGAGTATGTGTCAGGTATAGTGGCCATTTCTAATAAGTACCTTGATTTACGTTTGATGTACTTTGGAAGAATGTTTTTTTGATGATGGTGATTTGTACCATGTGGTTTTTGAGATTGTGTGTGAACCGAATAAAACCAGCGAGGGTCCCCTGGGATTTGTTTAGACTTCGAGTTCGGCAGATCACTCGGTTGGGCTATACACCAGGGAGGGCCTGACGAGGTGTCCCTGGGGTGTGTATCTTGCTCGAGAGGTATAGGGCCAGTATAGCTCGGGAGGTTTTTTTGTGATGATTATGGCACGTTGTTGTTTGAATAATTGTGATAGGTCCGGAATATCATAACGCCTTCATTCTCGGTGTGAGATATGTCATACGTAAGGTCTTGGTACTTGGATAGAATGGCATTAATATATGTGTTGTATGCGACTCGTTTCTTGATTATGAGGTTTTTGGCATAAGGACGCGGGCCCTATGATTATTTCCGTGCATTGTGGTTTGGTTGTATATCGAGTTTGACCTTTGGGTTGTTCACTCGAGTATGTGGTCGATGTTTGGGTCGTAGACCCGTGTTTTGTGACCGGATTTGCAGCTTTTGAAAAGCAAAACTTGAGCTCGTGTCCCTATGTGGGTTTTGATAAATTGAGGATTCATTAGTCCAAAATGTCTTTCCAAAAACTCCCGAGAATTTTAAAATGCTTTTTAATGCGTCTACATGTCTCATTCCAACTTTTTACGGTTTGAATTATTTTATCTAACGTAATATCTCGGGAAGTATTTCATTGAGTTAAATTATGGAATTAATTAAATTTATATACTCGTGGAATATGTTGTGTATGGCTTGTATTTGTATTTTATACTTGCACTAGCAAAACAGTGGAGTTTTGCTAACCGCCGAGTGTTCGGGGGGTGGATGTTTGTATTGCGTCCAGGTACTTGCAGGTTGCTGGCGAGCGAATCACAGAATTGGACGAAGGGTGATGGAAGACGACGATACTAATCACATGAAGACCAATCGTAGAGTATTTTGATAGTCTTGTTGGTTATCTTTCCGCTATGTTATTTTCCCGATATATGGGAACGTTGATGTATTCCAACCCCTGCGTGGGTATGAGTTATGAGTTCGAGTTATATATGTTTAATATGTTGTGTCATGGCAAAAGACCAAATCGGTCTAATGGTTCGTCTCTAGCCATGTTGGCATGTATTGTTCATCGTGTTTTTCTGTATTTAGCCTGGTAGATCCTCACGGAGAGGGTCTGCGGCGTTGTAATATCCCCAAATGTGTTGGAGGTGTTACAGAATATGGTATCGGAGCTTAGGTTGTGGAAACCTAGGCTGTCGGGTCGAGTTGTGTGTTGTCGGGTCTTGTCTTGTCAGATTTTTTTCTGACTGAGTCGTGTCGCGACGCGTCATCTGTAAGTCGGTCGTGATTAGTATCGAGGTGCAGCCATCATCTTCGTGCGATCTGTGGATGTAAGTCTCCCCACTATATTGTTTGTCTCTTGTTGCACGAGCTTGTGTGATATTTATGTTTTGATGGGGAGTTAAATGTGAATCATGAATGCGTACTCCATGGTTGTTTGATTTTGTAATGTGCCGGTGTATATGTATATATGTATATATATGTATCCTTGTATAAATCGTTTTTACAAGAGCAATGTTTTTAGTGTGGTTTCACTAAGAAGGTATATTAACTCGATACTTTAAAGTTGTAAATGTTTTGGGAAAGTCACATAAATTTTCATTTTTAAAACATCATCCAAGAGAGGAAAAGAGTTTGATTTTCGTATGATGACCTCGAGGCCGAAAATTTTGAGAATTCAAACTACATATATTCTATTTTATTTTCATCTTGCATTGCAAATTTTCAAAATTTGATTTTGAAATACTCAAACGAGGTCTATCAAAAATTTACTTGAAACGTGACTTTCGCTTTCAACTTTTCGATTGCACGAACTTCGGTTAAAAAGTATGTAGTGGGGATGTTATTATTTTAGCTATAATGCTCAGAGTTGTGATTAAAGTGGTGGTATGAACACTGAGTCGTTTCGTAGGCACTCGTCGAGATAGTTCTCTTGACCGAGAGGTGGAGACTCGGTCTAGAATGTTATTTAACTTTTGATGGTTATGTGTGTAATGTTATAATTATGTGAACCGTTGGCGTTTGGATTTGTACGTTGTTGTTTATTTGTAACCTCCGGTCTAGTACCATTGATTGGTGAGTGTGTATGTGTTGCCAAACTTGCACAGCTAGCGCAAGTCATCTTTTGTTGTGGAGCGCACTTTCTAGTTGAGCAAAAGTTTGGGACTGCATTTTTGCCGTCGGGCCTAACTTTTGCAGTCGATCATCTGTGAGTGGATTCCATGTGTGGTGTAATAATTGTTGTGTGTGATTATGTGATTTTCATTACGTTAGGTTGTTACTTGTTAATATGCCGAGGGGCAGAGGTCGTGGTCATAACCGTGGTACTGATGGCCACGGGGATCAGAGGCGTGATTGAGAGAATATTGTCGGGAACGATATGGGCTTGGGTGTTGCTACTATATTGCAACAAGTAGCAACTCAAATGACTCAGTTGACCCAGGCAGTTCAACGTAGCATTGATGCGAATCAGAACGTCGGCATAAATCAATGGCTTCGCGAGGTAGTTCGTATGAGTCCCCCTCGATTCTCCGGTGCTGCGGATACGTTGGGCTGGGATGTTTGGATTTTCCAGTTGGGAAAGATATTCGAGGTTGTCGATTATCCCGAAGAGTGGAAGGTGCCTATCGCTCAGTACCTTTTTGACAAAGATGCTGCTAATTGGTGGGAAGCTGTTAAACCTCGTGATCGTGATGTCACGTGGGCGGAGTTCCAGGTATTTATGGAAGCGGAGTTCTGTCCGAAACCGATTAGAGAGCATAGGAAGTCCAATGACCTTGTGGACAGTGCAGGAGTTGGTGTTTCTAGTTTGCAACGTCGTAGTCTTTCCGCTGTGAAGCTCCGCCGCTCAATGCGTGGGACTGAGAGTTCCAAGTCGTCCGCCTTGACTCCTGGTAAAGCCAGGAGGTGTCTTAACTTCAATGTGTCGGGACATGTTCGTGCACATTTCCCTTCTCCGCCAGTAACGTGTTACAAGTGCGGGCTCGAGGGACACCGAGTTCAGTTTTGCGAGTTGGCCACCGAGCCTTCCGAGGCACGGACTTGAGCACTAATATCAGGATCGACTCCGAGGAGTCCCTGAGTGGCGTAGTCTACCAGTTGTATGTTGTGTTATCTCCTTGCCTTATGTTTTGAATTTCGGAGATAAACTTCTTTTATTAGAAGTGGATCGGATTTTTTTTGAACTCCGGTATTTTCAACTCTATCGACTTGTTTGTGTTCATCGATATTTTCTGAACTTGTTCTACCCTTCACTTTTTGCTGTTTGAACGAGTTATGGTATTGTTTCGGATTAAACTGTTGGTCGTTGTGACTTTTTCCGAATTTGGCTATATTCCTATGAATCTTATATTAATGCATATCTTGTCATCTTTACCAGACCACCTTTTGTCTCGAGTCGAGATGTGAACTTTTGAGTTGCTATTCGATTTTTGTTGTTCGCTGTGACTCGAATATGATTGTTCGACCATTGTTGTCTCAATCGTTTCGATAGTTTATTATCTGATTTTTGTTGATCTCGTATCGTGGTGTTCGAGCGTTTAGATTACTTCGTAATTTCCTTAAGTTCGGGAAATTAGCTTCGTTGTCGGTGTTCCAATCCTTGGGTGGTGGGATTTCGTATTTAATCAGCGATCAGCTCGTGTTTTGGTTGACGTACTGTTTGGATTGGTCAACCATACTGATTTTTGTCCGTTGTGTTTTGATATCGTTCTGGCATAGCGATATGGTGGGTTGCGACTACGTGTTGTGTGTGATTCATTTCAGGTCGTTGGCAACGGATATCACGTGATGTCGGAGATTGTTTTCCGTTGATCATTTTATATATTAAGTTTCGGGGCTGAAACTTCTTTTAAGGAGGGTAGAATGTAATACCCGAGATCTTTGCTCCGGATTCGTTGAGTTTTCTGGGTTTTGTCAGAATATTATTGTCCTTATCGTTGTAATTTTGTGCCATGTTTTGGGCGTGCCTTGTTGGGACATGTGTTTGGAGGCGTTTCGGATCACTATGCGAGTTTTTGGGTTTTTGTGGTGTAGTGCACGTTAACGCTTGTGGCGTAGCGCGCGCTACTGTGTTGTGGTTAGCGCACGCTACCGGATGTGTAGCGCACGCTAACTGGCAGTCTAGAGGCAGTCCAAGAGCCACTGGACTGGGACTGGAGTCTCGTTAGCGCACGCTAAGGTTGGTAGCTAGCGCACGCTATGGACTGATTAGCGCACGCTATTTCTTCTTTCTAGCGCACGCTACCTGGTAGGTGCAGATCTGTCCAGGAGCTACTGGACTGTATCCGTGACTCGTTAGCGCACGCTACGTTCATGGGGCTAGCGCACGATAATAGTGTTACATGCGGTAAGTTCTGGGTGTTGACCTCGTTAGCGCACGCTAATGCTGTCTTGTTAGCGCACGCTAATAACTGTCTAGTATAAATACTGGACAGCAGGCTTTCTTTCCCCATTTTCTTCCTTGTTTCTCTCCTTTTCGTTCCCAGCCGTCGGGAGTGATCTCATAAGGCGAAATTGAGCAATCCTCTTCATCAAGATTCATTTTGGAACGGATTTGTAGGTGTTTAACAACATCTAATCATCTTCTTGGTCCAAATCATGGTAATCTCTTCTTAGAACCCTAGTTCTTGAATTTTGGGGGGTCCTCCTTGGTTCTTCGATTTAATCCGAGGATGATGAATCGATGGTGGAATTCTTGTTATCTTGGCCATGATCTTCGGATTTTTGAACTCATTCATGATTTTATATCACTCGAAACATAGTTCTTGATTTCTTTGAGAAACCCTTAGATCCTTGTTGTTCTTAGTGTTGATTCGGATTCCAATTGGTGTTATTGATTCGTGTTGGTGTTATTTTTGTAGTATTCATGGGATTTCCGGATTCTTGGTCGCCTTTGGAAGATCGAGGGCTACCCGACCGTGTCCGTTCGTTGTTATGTTGCTCGTAGTATCGAGGCAAGTATCTTGCCCATACACTTCGTGTTTCATAGATGCGATAGTTGGCAATGGATTATATGTGGAATTTGAATGCTTTAATGAACTTTAAAAGAATCGGCATATTCTAGATACAAGCTTTCACAAAGATCTACTCGTGTGTTTGTGAACGAATGTGTTGTTCCAAGAATGTGTATTAGTGTCGTGCATTGGAATGCCTTGCTTACGTATGGTACTGTTGTGTGTGATTGCATTCTTTAGTGGACTTAAAGATCAAGACTTTTGGCAAGAGGTGTGTGCATGGATATGTGTGTCTATTGATGAGTATGTATTGTTGTGTAATATTGGTTGTGAGTATGTGTCGGGTATAGTGGCCATTTCTAATAAGTACCTTGATTTACATTTGATGTACTTTGGGAGAATGTGTTTTTGATGATGGTGATTTGTGTCATGTGGTTTTTGAGATTGTGTGTGAACAAAGTAAAACCAGCGAGGGTCCCCTGGGATTTGTTTAGACTTCAAGTTCGGCAGATCACTCGGTTGGGCTATACACCAGGGAGAGCCTGACGAGGTGTCCCTGGGGTGATCTTTTTAGGGAAAAGTCAATTGCATTAAATAAATTAGATTGGCCAACAAGGCAGGCCAGTACCCAGCAACCATTATAGAAGGTGCACCAACAGCACGAAACATAAAAATAATAAAAGAATAATAAAAGAGTTACAATGGAACTACCAAGCAACCCTCCAAATATGCCTATCAGCGACCGCAGATAAGGAATGAGGCGGCTAACGCTGAGAGATAATGTCACAAACAAGACCAATCCCCTGTAAAGTAACTGTGTGTGGATCTCGACGCCTCTGACCGAATCTCCTCTCATTGCTCTCCTGCTAGAGTAAGTATACCAACGCCGCTAAAAAGATATGGTATGCCACATTAACCACATGCTTACCAAAGAATACCCGTACTCCACTCAGAGTGAGGCCAACAAAATTTAACCTCCCTCCTAGCAATAGAGATACACCTACTAGAGTAAGGGCACATGAAGAATAAGTGAGAATGAGACTCAAACGCCATCCCACAAAGGACACAAATACCATCTTCATGCTGCAGCCAAGGCTTATCCATAGTCGACAAGCGCTCCTGAATAGCCAACCATAAGATGAAGGAGTGCCTAGGAATCTTCCCGAGGCCAAGAAAGAGAGGGGCCCACAGAACAGAAGGAGAATACGCTGTAAGGAACCGAAGAGCGGACGAGGAAGAATAGGAACCAGAGCTATGCGGTATCCATGAGATGCGATCCTGGCCTCCATTGATAGGAGGGAGGGCAGAAACAACCTGCTGAAACTCGGAACGATCTACCACCGGCCAAACCCAATGACCATCAGAAAGAACAGAGCCAAGACGGGCATGTACATCAATGCCAGTCCAGAGAGGCTCTCTAGGCAGAGAATGCCTAATCAAACCCATAGGGTGCCAAGGACCCGACCATAAACGGAAGGAAGAGCCATCACCAACAGAATACTGAAACGCTCCCATGAGAAGAGGACGCAACTTCAGCAGCTGTTTCCAATACCAAGAAGACGCAACAGAGATAGGAATATCCCAAAAAGAACACTGCTGAACTCTATATGAACGAACCCAGCTAACCCAAACAGAATGAGAAGACCCAGCCAGGAGAGCCCAAATATGGCGGGTCATAAGGGCCTGGTTCTGAACCCTCAACGGAGTAATACCAAGTCCACCACACACTACAGGCAAGCATACCTTAGACCAAGCCACTTTAGCATGCCCAGAGTCACGAGAACCTCTACAAAGGAAACGCCTTAAATGCTTCTTAATGAGGGCAAGTACGCCCTTAGGCAAGATAAAAATACAGGCCCAATAAATGTGAAGAGCAGATAACACAGACCGAATAAGCTGACAACAACCGGCCATGGACAGAGATCTACAAGCCCAATCACTCAGCCGACCATCAATCCTGTCAAACAAAGGAGAGCACTGAGAAACCGTGAGCTTCGATGAAGATAAAGGGACTCCAAATACCTCACAGGGAGTTGGACCATCTGAAACCCTAATAACTGCTCAACCTGAGCCCCCTGCTCCAAAGCACTCGCCGAGAGAAAAAATTACTCTTCCCAGGGTTAGCGCGCAACCCCAGAATAGAATCAAAGATATCGATACTCCTCTTAAGAACACTAATAGAGACCTCATCTGGATTACAGAAAAGGAGATCATCTGCAAAGGCGAGCATGAAAGTACGGGTAGCCTCACACTTCCAGTGGTACTGGAACCCCGGGGTCTCAGAAATCTCACGAGTAATAATACCATGAAGCACCTCCATAACAATAACAAAGACATAAGGAGAGATGGGGTCTCCCTGCCGAAGCCCCATACGACCTCTAAAGATCCCCTCAGCATCACCATTCAAGGATACCTAAAAGGCAGTAGTGGTGATGCACTCCCTGATCTAGGCAATGAACGACAGATGGAAACCCATACACTGCAGAGCAATCAGCACAAAATCCCACTCAACAGTGTCATAAGCTTTCATAAGGTCAACTTTAAACACACACCGTCTAGGCATCCCCCTCTGCCCATAACCATGAAGAAGTTCCTGAGCAAGAAGGATATTATCACTAATCCTTCTCCCAGGAATAAAAGCAGTCTGAGTCGGTTCAATCAAGGCATCCAAGCTATCATGCATACGGTGAACAATAATTTTTGAAATAGCCTTATATAATAAGTTGCAGCAAGAGATCGGTCTAAAATCTGACATGCTCCTAGGTAAGGCTACTTTCGGAACAAGAGAAATGATCGTAGAGTTGATCTGCCTGAGAAATGCAAAATAGAAAACGAAATCTCACCCCCAACAATCGGCCAAGCCCGTCGGTAAAAAGCGGCATTTAAACCATGAAGGCCTGGGGCCTTGTCCTTATCAAACTCGAAGAACAAAGACCGAACCTCATCAGCAGTAACAGGTCTAACCATGTGCACCGCAACATCAGGCGAAAGAGAAGCCGAAATAAAAGGCATAACCGGAGTGAAAGATAAAGGCATAATCCTATTAGAGTAACCCAACAGTCTATCATAGAACCCAACAACCTCATTCTTAATAAGAGCTGGGTTAATCAACTCAGTACCATCCTCCATATTAAGTCTATAGATACGAGATTTGACTCGCCTAGAAGCAATCCGCCAGAAGAAGAAGGCAGTACACTGGTCCCCATCCTTAAGCCAAGCCAACTTGGCCCGCTGCCTGAGTGAAGATTGTTCCCGAGCCACGACAACTGAGAAAACCCACCGACAACATATCTCCAACAATAAAACCGAGTCGTCCATGGGATGGTCCCTGAGGATACTCTGAGAAGAAGAGAGGAACGAAGTAGCAGCTGCAACATTCAATGCCAAATTCCCTTTCCTCTTCCTCATGGCGTGAAAAACAGGCTTAAGGGCGTCTAACTTACGACAAATCGCATAAAACGGACCCCCATAATATGATGACGCCAAGTGTCCCAAACCGCCGGTAGGAAATCCTCAGAGTCAGCCAGGAAATTATCAAATTTGAACATTTTACCTCTAGAACGAGGCAAACTATCAAGACCCAGAATAAGGGGGCTATGATCATAGGTCCGTTGCAGATCACAAGAGTAAGTACGATCAGCGTGATCAATAAACCACTGCGGATTACCCAACACCCTATCAAGACGTTTCCATAAAGATCTTGGAGACGGGCTCTTGTTATGCCAGGAGAACCAAGAGCCTACCATCGGAAGGGTCTCAATATCCGCACGCCTGCAAAGCTCCCTGAACTACACCAGGGGCGGCTCATCGTCAGAATGAGAAGCTTCACCTCCCAAAATCTCACTAGTGTCCAGAACAGCATTAAAATCACCCATAATGACCCAAGGCTCAGCAGCATGTAAAACCGAGAAATCAATGAGATACTACCACTGTAACACCCCCAGAGTACGACCGGGAATGTCACACGCCGTAGACCCTTATCACAAGGATCCACCAGGCTAAACTCCAAAAGACTACTCAAAGATTGACCGACCGGGGTCAAAATTTAATACAAAGCAGACCGACAAGGTCATGAACCAATTCAGAAACTAACGACATTCATATTACAATGACAACAATAAACTTGAACACAGAAAAGAATGACAACTCAATTTAATAAATGATAATTACACCCATGCAAGGGTGAATACTCGAACGACAGAGAAATACCGACCAAAATGATACAAAAGAAAAGACTCTGACTCTGGTGTGATTAGCATCGTCGTCTTCCATCTCCTTCCAAGCCAATCCCGTGACTGCTCCCGAGCTGCCAAAACTGAGCGCATAACGCACCCACCCCGAAAACTCGGGGTTAGCAAGCGAATTTTGCTAGTGCAAGTACATAATATACAAGATATATGAACAAGAACAACGCAAAAATTCAACCGCCGAGAAGCCTTAACACAAACCATACATTCCCACAAGGCCTGAGAATAACACTCGCATACACGAGGTGAAAGGTAATCACATAGTCATATTCTCCTTACGGAAAATAACATTCATGAAACTTTAAACGAGCCCAAGGAGTCAGGAAGATCCCTTTTGTAAAAGGAAAGGTATTTTGATAAGATAGTTTGCAATCATTATTATTGACTCGGGCCGTTTAGGGGTTTTTAAAATCGAATGGGAATACTTTTGGAAATAATTTCAAAAAATCTCGGGTCCTTGACCCAACGTATGGAAAACGATTACACAAAAACCAAGTCAACTTATTTGGGGTTCTCGACCCAATTTATAGAACACCATCACAAACGAAATCATTACAACATCTCACAGGGTTCTCAACCCATTCCAAATAACATCATCGCGAAACCAATCATCTCAACATTCCACAGGGTCCTCGACCCAATACACAGAATAGCACCACACTACAATCAAAGGTACAGAACTCTCATTCGACATATCCTGCTCAAGACCCCCGATTAATTAACCCTCGGAGATTTCGTCAAACCTCCGTGGTTAACTAACCCTGATACCAACGCTTTAAAAACAATTTGAAACAAGCTTTCAAAAACACGGATTGCGGTCTGTATCAAGACAAACATTAAAAGTGAGTTGAAAGAATTTGAGATACGAACATCGTTCGGTAACGGGGTCTTAGCTATCACTCAAATACCCGTAACCAATAAGCCTGCCAGGCGCCTCCCTTGCACACCTGTGTACCGGCGTTCACTTCCATCATGTTGGCCGCTCCTTGAACATGTCACCGCACCGGCGTCACTCCCGCAAGAGCCGCCCCTTGCACGCGCATTAGGTGACATCGGCGTTCACCACCCATATGGAGCCGCACATTGCAGCATACACCAGGCCGGAGTGCACGCCCCGCCCTCAGAGGTTCCCGGATACGACGTTTCTCACAACACGTATCCACATTATCACAACCATCCACCACATGAACAAATGTCACAACAATTTTCAACTCGGTACATCAAGTGACACAATTTCTCCGCCAGTCCATAACCACACAAGTAGACAGGAACACGCACGTTATTAATCAACTCAATCACAATAAGCGTTCAAGCATAACCAATCAATACCGCACATATATATATATATAACCTTACTATATTATATGAATGACTATAGTTCATCCCTCAATCCAAGTTGAGTACGTCAACTAGTGTTAGCATTCATCACTCGTCGATCACCGACATAAGCATGTATATCAATATACGTATATACATACTTATTTCTAACATATAAGTATATATAATACATATATATATACACATACATATATATATATATACATATATACATCCGTATAAACTCATACACTTCAACAACAATGATTTCACGCAGTTACAATTCGTATATCGAGGTACTTGCCTTGGTAATACGACGCAAAGGAGACGATGAAGGAATAGGTTTAGGTCCGAACAATCCCCTCAAATCCGGCCCTAACACAATAATGATATACAATCAATCTCACATCATGAACACGAAGAAATTCCTCCTAGTTCTACCCGTTGGGACAATTCATCGGACACCAAGAGTGCATAAGGAAATGAAATCGGTCAATGGTAGAACAACGGGATTTCATCCCAATCAAAACAAGAAAACCAAGGGTCACGAGTATACTATCAAATCTAACAACAACATCGGTTAATTCGGATTAAAACACAAGATTACCACCAAACCCTCCCCAAAAATCACACTAGGGTTAAAGGGGTTTTTACCTCTTGAAGATTCAAGCCCTATAATCCGAAGAACACGTGCTAGATCCACAATCCGAGCTACACGATCGAAGGAAGATGAAGAAAAACACACAATCAAAAGGGTAGATGGAGAAGAAATCCCCCTCTCAACCCTCTCTCTCTCGCGCACGGTTGGAGAAAAAGAGCAAATGAGCGAATCTCGCTGAACGCTTGATTATAGCGGCCACATCGTGTGCCGCGGCTCGGATAAAGCGTGCCGCGGCACAAAAATTGCGCCCGGTGGTGGTGACCGCTCGTTGTGCCACGGCTCATTCGGAGTGTGCCGCGGCTCGGACTCGGCATGTGCCGCGGCATCACGGGATCGTGCCGGCACGCAGCTGAGAGGTTTTAACCGGCAGTGCCACACGGTGTGCCGCGGCCGACAAGTGTGCCGCGGCATCGACTACTGTGTGCCGCGGCTCGAAACCTTGTGCCGCGGCACACAGACTGCTTGGCCAACAAGCGGGTAATGTGTGCGCCATGGCGCACAATCCATGTTCCGCGGCCCCCACCCCCTCGGGTCCCAAAATGACGAAAATGATCCTAAGAGAATAAAAGCAATAGGAATCGATATTTGGGCAACAATAACACGAAATGGAAGTACGGAACCCCAAAAAGATCTGAGGTGCACAACCAAAGTCGAACAAGGGACAAATTCCCTAAACTTCTAGGAAATTACACAACGGCCCAAACATCCGAAAATCACGATACAACGTCGGATTAACAATCCGAAACTCACAACATGCTCTACTCAATCATACGAACTCATGAAAGTAAGAAAATGACGAAATCGAACGAGTTTAACGAGAGACAAATACACATGAGACAAAATATAACACAAGATGAAATTACGTAAAAACATCATCGAGACCCGTCTAAGCGGAGAAACTCCAAGAACAAAAATAGGTTCAGAATTCCAAAACAGCGACAAGCGAGTTGTCGAAACGGACCTCCGCCGGAAAAATGAAAATTACCGGAAATCGAATTTGCGGATATTACATTCTACCCTCCTTAAAAGAAGTTTCGTCCCGAAACTTAAAATAGAGAGCGGCGGAACAATCAAGGAAATAACTACTTGCTCAGCCCCAAATCATCACGAGCAAAGCGCGAATGCAAGGTTCCAGAAATACGATGAGGTGAGGTGAAGGGGTATGAATTTGGATACCAAAGCTCCCCGAGTTAAGAAAATCACAAAATAGTTCGGACGTCACGAAAATCATGTTTCGAGCTCAACCAACCACAACCCAAGTTCATAACACATTCGAAAGTGTCAATTGCACGCGTGGGAATAATAGTTAGAACAAAATTTGCAAGAATTAGGTTCAGATATGGAAAGACCACAATAATTCACGGGTTTTAACAAAACAGCTCCGAAATTCGTTCGGAGGACGGCAGGCTAAGTAGAACAAGATAGTTTAAAATCGTCGAGAGGATCATAATTGAGTTACCAACAATGAAAAATCATACCATGCCGAAAATACCACGGAAAGTACGGGTAATACACTTCCCCATACTAAAAGGTATTTCGATCCCAAACTTAGAACAACAAGAGTTGGAAATATAGAGCAACGAAATGAAGAACGATCAAAGTCACGATTGTTCAAAACAGCAACAATTAGGACATATTGCAAAATATTCATCCTCCCATGTTAGGCTCTTCGGAAGGAAACATAGGGTTTCGGGACATTCTCCAGTCACTAGCTCTGCTCTCTCTCAGGGCGGCATTCTTTGCCAATTCGGAAACTGTCTCACAGTGTTTCTCCCGATGACCTTCACACCCACACCGGTAACAAGTCAAGAGTGGAGAGGGATAATTTGCACGAACATGTCCACAGCGATTCTGATTGAAACATCTTCTCTTCTTACCGCGAGTCACCGTCTTTGGTTTGGGATTTCAGCGTTCACTCCCGACCGCGAAGATGACGCTTTCGAACAACGTAAGGGCTTGGGAGCCTTAGTCTCCTCACCGCCCGAAATTTTCCCGATACCCTCGGTCTCTTTGCTTCGCTCGTGGGCTCGACATCGAGGAGATTTCATAGGATATCGTTTGATCTCGATACTCCTCACCGTAGCATGGATAGTTGTCGACGAACCACCTTGTCGTTTCCACTTCCGTCATCACACTTACGTCCGCCAAGGCTCGACATACTAATACAGATAGTACCATTCAGCATTATCAAATAATCAGTCGTACAGTATACCACCCTTATCAACGCAAGGTTTAGTTAACATCTATAGAATAACGGTAATATCGTAAAGCATAAAGTTTTATGAAGTCAAGTTCGAGTTCCTCGACGAGGACGATCATTATATGTATGCACTTAATGAAAACAAATTTTTGAAAAAGGGGCTAGTCACGTTGCGCCCGAGACTTGTAAACACTGTCTTTTATTTCGGAAGAGGAAGTTTACATAATGACTCTAAAAATTATTTACGAGTGATGAATAAAAGAAAAAAAAAAAGAAATCGAAACTTAATTCGTAACTAATTTGAAATATTTCGAAAATGTTGAGTCCCAAATATCAAAATTTTGAAAATCTTTCCTCTTCTTCAAAAATATTTATTCGAAAGAATTCTCCACCGAGATACGTGACCATTTAACATGACGGTATTAAATCATGGCTTTACACAATGTTAGAAAATTTCAAAGCATTGCTTTAAAATATTCGAGATACTACAGCGCCGTGGGCCGTGCGGAACCCACCAGGCAAAAATTCCTTAAAAAAAATGATCTAAATGCCAAAAAGGCCGAAGTCGGTAACATTCTCAAATACTCACAAAAGTCATTTATGAAATATCAAATACCGTCATAAGAATACTATCAAAATATGCAAGACCAAAATATCAAAACTCGGTTTGCAAGATAACAAAAACCATCTTAGAATACTCATGCGGTGGATAACATTATCATTCGTAAATTCATTCTAATAAAGTACCGAAACAGATAAACATGCTCGACTTCCGAAGCATACTACGTAACTATTTATGCTCGGACCGCATGCGCATGTTATATCCTAAAACGATAATATCACCAACAAGTTCCAATTCCTAGTTCACATTAAGCATATTAGCACAATGTAATCAAATACGTATATAAGGGGACTTACGATCGGGAGGCTTACCATCACGGATTGCGGTAATATGATGTCGGAACCACGATACTAATCACGACTCTGATGCGCGCGACTTACACAAGACATGGACTTGACCCAACGGCCTAGGTTTTTCGCAAACCTAGGCTCTGATACCATAAATGTAACACCCCCAGAGTACGACCGGGAATGTCACACGCCGTAGACCCTTATCACAAGGATCCACCAGGCTAAACTCCAAAAGACTACTCAAAGATTGACCGACCGGGGTCAAAATTTAATACAAAGCAGACCGACAAGGTCATGAACCAATTCAGAAACTAACGACATTCATATTACAATGACAACAATAAACTTGAACACAGAAAAGAATGACAACTCAATTTAATAAATGATAATTACACCCATGCAAGGGTGAATACTCGAACGACAGAGAAATACCGACCAAAATGATACAAAAGAAAAGACTCTGACTCTGGTGTGATTAGCATCGTCGTCTTCCATCTCCTTCCAAGCCAATCCAGTGATTGCTCCCGATTTGCCAAAACTGAGCGCATAACAGGCACCCACCCCGAAAACTCGGGGGTTAGCAAGCGGAATTTTGCTAGTGCAAGTACATAATATACAAGATATATGAACAGTAACAACGCAAAAATTCAACCGTCGAGAAGCCTTAACACAAACCATACATTCCCACGGTCGTACAGAATAACACTCGCATACACGAGGTGAAAGGTAATCACATAGTCATATTCTCCTTACGGAAAATAACATTCATGAAACTTTAAACGAGCCCAAGGAGTCGGAAGATCCCTTTTGTAAAAGGAAAGGTATTTTGATAAGATAGTTTGCAATCATTATTATTGACTCGGGCCGTTTAGGGGTTTTTAAAATCGAATGGGAATACTTTTGGAAATAATTTCAAAACTCTCGGTCCTTGACCCAACGTATGGAAAACGATTACACAAAAACCAAGTCAACTTATTTGGGGTTCTCGACCCAATTTATAGAACACCGTCACAAACGAAATCATTACAACATCTCACGGGGTTCTCAACCCATTCCAAATAACATCATCGCGAAACCAATCATCTCAACATTCCACGGGTCCTCGACCCAATACGAGAATAGCACCACACTACAATCAAAGGTGCAGAACTCTCATTCGACATATCTGCTCAAGACCCCGATTAATTAACCCTGAGATTTCGTCAAACCTCCGTGGTTAACTAACCCCGATACCAACGCTTTAAAAACAATTTGAAACAAGCTTTCAAAAACACGGATTGGGTCTCGTATCAAGACAAACATTAAAAGTGAGTTGAAAGAATTTGAGATACGAACATCGTTCGAACGGGTCTTAGCTATCACTCAAATACCCGTAACCAATAAGCACGCCAGCGCCTCCCTTGCACACCTGTGTACCGGCGTTCACTTCCATCATGTTGGCCGCTCCTTGAACATGTCACCGCACCGGCGTCACTCCCGCAAGAGCCGCCCCTTGCACGCGCATTAGGTGACATCGGCGTTCACCACCCATATGGAGCCGCACATTGCAGCATACACCAGGCCGGAGTGCACGCCCCGCCCTCAGAGGTTCCCGGATACGACGTTTCTCACAACACGTATCCACATTATCACAAACATCCAGCACATGAACAAATGTCACAACAATTTTCAACTCGGTACATCAAGTCACACAATTTCTCCGCCAGTCCATAACCACACAAGTAGACAGGAACACGCACGTTATTAATCAACTCAATCACAATAAGCGTTCAAGCATAACCAATCAATACCGCACATAGATATATATATATATATAACCTTACTATATTATATGAATGACTATAGTTCATCCCTCAATCCAAGTTGAGTACGTCAACTAGTGTTAGCATTCATCACTCGTCGATCACCGACATAAGCATGTATATCAATATACGTATATACATACTTATTTCTAACATATAAGTATATATATAATACATATATATATATACACATACATATACATATATATATATACATATATACATCCGTATAAACTCATACACTTCAACAACAATGATTTCACGCAGTTACAATTCGTATATCGAGGTACTTGCCTTGGTAATACGACGCAAAGGAGACGATGAAGGAATAGGTTTAGGTCCGAACAATCCCCTCAAATCCGGCCTTAACACAATAATGATATACAATCAATCTCACATCATGAACACGAAGAAATTCCTCCTAGTTCTACCCGTTGGGACAATTCATCGGACACCAAGAGTGCATAAGGAAATGAAATCGGTCAATGGTAGAACAACGGGATTTCATCCCAATCAAAACAAGAAAACCAAGGGTCACGAGTATACTATCAAATCTAACAACAACATCGGTTAATTCGGATTAAAACACAAGATTACCACCAAACCCTCCCCAAAAATCACACTAGGGTTAAAGGGGTTTTTACCTCTTGAAGATTCAAGCCCTATAATCCGAAGAACACGTGCTAGATCCACAAGAGCTACACGATCGAAGGAAGATGAAGAAAAACACACAATCAAAAGGGTAGATGGAGAAGAAATCCCCCTCTCAACCCTCTCTCTCTCGCGCACGGTTGGAGAAAAAGAGCAAATGAGCGAATCTCGAAAACGCCTGATTATAGCGCCGACCACATCGTGTGCCGCGGCTCGATAAAGCGTGCCGCGGCACGGCCAAAAATTGCGCCTGGTGGTGACCGCTCGTGTGCCGCGGCTCATTCGGAGTGTGCCGCGGCTCGACTTCGGCATGTGCCGCGGCAACTGGGATGTGCCGGGCACGCGGTATAGAGGTTTTAACCGGCGGGTGCCACACGGTGTGCTGCGGCCCGGACAAGTGTGCTGCGGCATCGACTCACTGTGTGTGCGGCTCGAAACCTTGTGCCGCGGCACACTGCAGTACCGCTTGGCCAACAAGCGGGTAATGTGTGCGCCGCGCGCACAATCCTTGTGTCGCGGCCCACACCCCCTCGGGTCCCAAAATGACGAAAAATGATCCTAAGAGAATAAAAGCAATAGGAATCGATATTTGGGCAACAATAACACGAAATGGAAGTACGGAACCCCAAAAAGATCTGAGGTGCACAACCAAAGTCGAACAAGGGACAAATTCCCTAAACTTCTAGGAAATTACACAACGGCCCAAACATCCGAAAATCACGATACAACGTCGGATTAACAATCCGAAACTCACAACATGCTCTACTCAATCATACGAACTCATGAAAGTAAGAAAATGACGAAATCGAACGAGTTTAACGAGAGACAAATACACATGAGACAAAATATAACACAAGATGAAATTACGTAAAAACATCATCGAGACCCGTCTAAGCGGAGAAACTCCAAGAACAAAAATAGGTTCAGAATTCCAAAACAGCGACAAGCGAGTTGTCGAAACGGACCTCCGCCGGAAAAATGAAAATTACCGGAAATCGAATTTGCGGATATTACATTACCACAACAGCCGTCTCTCAATAAGATCATTAGAACCATAGGCAAATGTAACCAGGAGACGGGACAAGTCGAGCAACATAGTAATACGACAATGAATAAACTGCGACTCAATATCAATAATATCCACAGTCACAGAACTAGGATCCCACCCAATCCATATCCTCTTTCCAAGCCCACTACCGTAATCAGAGAACCACTGCCAAGAGCCATAAATAAATGAAGAAACACGACCATAGTTACCAACCGAGACACGCGTCTCGAGTAGAGCAATACAACAAAGATTAAACGAACTAATTACCCCTCGAACCGAGATCTGATGTTCAGTCCGGTTAAGTCCACGAACATTCCACAAAACAATAGGGATCATTTAACACCATCGATCCGGGCTGCGACAAAATTAGGGCCCAAAGGAGAAGAACTAGAACAGAGCGACGTGCCGACAAACTCAGGAATCTCAGCCTCAATATCATCGGCAACACCAGAAGGAGCCGCAAACATGTTGTGAGACGGCTCACACCCACCAGCACCAGCCCTCCTAGGAGACACGATAGGAGAGTTGGTAGTAACCAAGGAGAAGGTAGAGACGCTACTCAACGGACACGATCCAGCAGAATGACCTCGAGTGCCCCCAGCTAACTCCACTCCTGGGCGCCCGGATCTGGAAGAGGGGCCTACCTCAGCCTAAGCAACCCCCCCAACCGGAACCGGTCCCAACAAAGACCCCAGACAATGAGCACCTGAGGGAGCAGGCTTAGCCATATAAATATGAGCCTGCTTGACCTGCTTCTGAACCAAAGGCTTAGAAATGGTCGGGCAAACCTGTTGGCCACTAAGTATACTGGATACAGCTTGGAAAGTGTTTTAAACAACAAGCTGTACAGTTTTTAAATCTGAGTGCGTAGCGGAAGTATTTAATACAATAAGTTGCTGAGGATACAGCAACTCGGTGTGCAGTGTATACTTAAATAATCACAATTAATAAAACAATAAAGGCAGAAGGTAAATAACACAATATTTAAAGTGGTTCGAGGTAAACCCCTCTATGTCCACTGGTCCTCCACATAGTAGTAAAAAGTTTATAATAATTACTACGTACACAACTACGTAATTATAACCAAAGCTAATCAATATATCGTTCACACAAATTGATATAAAGATCTTAGCTTTCAACCGTTCACAGAGATTGGTTTGAGCTAACACGTGACTGGCTTCTTCACACACAGTTCTGAAGCTTCGTCTTCTTCAATGCAAGTCCATCACACACAGTTCGGGAACAGCAAGATTTCTCAGTCCACACAGGCTGATGGGTTTGTTCAAGGGTTAGAACAATATTTGAACAACAGCTTGACTTTATGAGCTTATAGCTGATGATGTGTTGTTCACGATTTGAGCACTGTATATCTCTTCTATCAGAAAGCTTTGGGAGATATATTTTGCTCTGAATATTCTTGTAAGCACTTGTTCGTTCTAAGTTGTGTGTATGTATGTATATGATTCAATGTAGATGATCTTCAAACTCTGGAGATATATATAGCCTCTGAAATATATCCGTTGAGCAAGATTCTCCGACAACTTGATATTTGACTGAGATCCGGATATTGCGGGATTTGAAGATCTTCTGATGACTTACAGTATTTAAATACTTTATCCTTTAGTATTTAAATACTTCTTTATCAAACGAGACTTGACTTCTAGCGAATACTGGAGATTCCTTCTTGTCCTGTTTGAGGGCTGTATGGAAGTATCGCTGTATTGATATTTCGAGACAGCTTCCATACTTAACTTTTGCGGGACTCTTTGTTGTATGATAGATTTACTGTATGGTTGGGACTGCGAGAAGTCTTCGATACAGGTTGATACTTGATTAGCTTTTCGATACAGCTATTGGCGGTATTCAGGATTTGGCATATTGTCAAAACATTCTGACAATATGATCGATACAGGGATTGTTTATCCCAATAGCATCGATATAGGGTTTTTGTTATCCCTACGATTTCCCCCTTTTTGATAATTTTCCAAGTCATTCTGAGTCTTCCTTTTAAAACTTTATGATGTTATCCGAACATCCTTGATGATGCCAAAACTTTGACACTTAGCGGTTTGAAGTAGGGCAGACTTCTTGGTCTTCTTTCGAATGTTCTGGCCTTCGGTATTTGGCTTAACACTAAGAACTGCTCGCAGGCAAGTTCAGCTTTTATCAAAAGAAAGGTACATTGAAAACTTATGATTGGCGCGCAGACACAATCTTACATTGTTTTCTAGATGCATACAACTTAAACTATGAACTGTTCGCAGACAAGTTCTTACAACTTGTGTATAACATAGGTTTCATAATATGAATACAGTAAGAATAAATAAAGTGACTGTAAACATATAATAACATAGTAGATTACGAGTTGTAATCTTTCAAGGCAGGCAAAAATTTTATTGATATAGAAATGAGGAGTACAAAAGTTTGTTGTTCGGAAGATAAGATTACAAGAACTATAATACAAGGAAATTTAACTCCTATAGTCTGAATGCCTCCATGGTCTTTTTGGGTCATTCTTGGTGTTCTTCCACCAGTATTGATGTGCTTCCTTGTCTCGATTTTGATAAATGGCTCGACCTTCATATGATTTATCGAAGACAAGAATCCAATCCTCTAGGTGGGTAACCAAGTCACCATTCTTGTGCTTTGATTTCATCTGCAGTTGTAGCGAGAGCATTCCATTTTCCAGCTTCGTCTTGAATTCCTCTGTGGCTTCCTGCACCGTTCTGCATCTATTGAATAATGGGGAATCCCTGATAAGTACAACAAAGTATCTTAACAATTCATTTCTCCTCCAGTTCTTCATCTCTGCAGCGGTAGGTTGTTGGTCTGCCGGGAGGTTCATAGATTGCGGTTTTCAGACTAGGCTTTTCCAAGGATATTTAGGATCCTGGAATTCTGGTCATTCTCCCTGTATCCTCACGTTCGGCATTGAGATACGGGCAATGTCTGCAGTGATGGAGTCTTCAAACGGAGCTAACAACTCTTTCTCTTGCTCCAATCTCGTTCTCCTAGCGGCTTTCCTTGCTTCTTCCCCCTTTTTGGCATCATCAAGGTATGACACCTTATCATCAAGAAGTTCCAGGATTTGCAAAGCGGCATCCTGTTTCGTCTCAATGTTAGACATTCTCTCAACAAGGGAGGAGAGCACCTGTGACATGTCTTTAATGTTCTTGTCATGGGCTCGCAGTTGGGAACCGGATTCGAACAGAGCAGATGCGGTCTTGGCCTCAGACACGTGGAGTTTAGATTGCTCTTCTCTCAGGATCTGTTCTTGTTTATCTTGCAGTTGGCTCAGAGCCTACTTGAAGACATGTGGCAAGACAGTGAAGGCCTCTACTACTCAAAAGACTTCATGCCTTAGTCCGGTCATTTCTTCAACAGCAGATGTGTGAAGCCAATCAAGAGCCTTTTCTATAGAGTATAGAGCACTGACTGCGTCCTGAATAAAGACAGTTTAGAGGCCAAGAGCACGTAATCGCTCTTTTCTTGTTGCAATGCTGGGAGAGTCTGGCTGGGCAAAGTCCTCGACTCCATTTAACCTTCTCAGATTTACATTAGGGCGTGAAATGAGTTGGACATCCTCAGGTATAGCACCGTCGTCAGATTCCAATGCAGTTGATGGGGCGGGAGTAACTGTTTCTGGTTCGGCGGCAGGGTGTGCGGCATCCTCCTGTGTCGAAGTGGCTTCTGTAGACATGGATACAGGAGGGACCAATTCCTCCTGCTGTCTCTCAGCATCCGCCTGTTCTGGCAGAGGGACTGATTCCTCTTGCTGGATGGGGCTAGATCTTTCTTCGGTGGGGGCAACTACAGGCTCGGGTGCCTGTTTCGAAACATGTTGTTCCTTTGCGATATGAGGGACTGAATCCTCATTATCGGGAACAGTCCTTGTTGTGGCGAAGGGGGCGACTGATGAGTAGATGTCTCTTCATCTCTCTCTATTTGGGCTTCCTCATGACTCATCCGCAGACCAGCCTGGAGTGCGTCGTCATCCTCATCAGAATCAGGATCGGACTTTGGACTATCGGGAGATTCCATGGACGAGGCTTTCCGTTTCCTTCGAGCTTCGGCCTTATCAAACAGATGGCTCTCAATAAGCTCCTTAACGAATAAGTTGTCCCATTGGATCAGGACAACAATTTTTTGAGTGTCCGTCACATCCAAAACAAATTTTTCTTCGTTATTATACTCGCTCCAGTTGTACAGAGTTTTATACGGAGCAAGTCTGTAGCACTTCCATTGGAGAAACCGCTCGAAAGACTATTCAATCTGCACGGAAAGTAGGGTCTTGGAGATAATTGTGACCAGGGAGGGACTCCGTACAGTGCCTGGGTTCACTGTAGGAATGGGTTCCTCTACAGGTGTGGAATCCTGCATCGGAGAGGGATTCCTTACAGGGGATGGTACCCTGAAGGAAGATGGATCCTGAACGGGTGTGGAATCCCGTATAGGAGAGATAGTTTTTGGCTCCAAACAGGCAGCCGACTCGCCAGAGTCTTTTGAGTTGGCAGATGTCCTAGTATCCGTCATAGCCGCCAAGGGCTCGGGATCTACTGTATCGACAGTAGCGGGCATCTCTTCCATATGGGTTGGGCCCTGGGGTAGTTGATCAGTGGGTTTCGCCACGAGAGGAGCATCCTCGGAGGGTTCTGTAGCTTTAACTTTCGTAAGCTTCCTTAGCTTCCTTTTTGGCTTCTCAACAGCAACTGGAGTTTTGCTGTGAGATCTTTTTCTCTTCTTAGAAGATTCTACACTTTGGGACTTAGAAGAAATGTCCCTCGGATCTGCAGACAGCGGCAAATTCCGGATAAAAGGTCTGTTGGAAATCAAGACGCTCTGGTTGAAGGCAGTGGGCCTGACGCCTCCTAAGAATATCCGTGAACTGATCTTCTTTGCCTCTGCAGTTTGCGGAAGTCTGCACTTCGTCAAAATATGGTTTAAGAATAAACCAAACGATTTCTTCTGTGAAGTAGGTTTAGACACCTCTTCCTGCAAACGCTTAAGGATGATCTGACACCAATTGACCTTCTCGCAGGTCATTATCGCGACCATCATTCTGAATATGATATTGGTGCACATATCAAAAGCACATGTACGATTCTCAATAATACGGCAGCAAAAATCATGTAAGTAAACGAAAGTTAAACAAAAAATTTTCTTATAGCATGTGGTGTGAACCACATAGTACTGAGTTAGCAGTTCTTGGTACCCAAAGGTCTCAAGTTCTTCCATAGTCAGGCCATCACAAGGTATCTTGAAGATATTCTGGAGAAGCTCTTGGTCAACGCGGATCTCCACTCCGCGGATAACGGCTGTGATGGCAGCGACATGACCTCCTTGAGCCAGCGACAGAAAGCGAACTACGGCGTTGAGGTAGAATTCCTCAACCAGATGAGCGTCATATTTCTCGGCGGTGTGGCTCCCAAGGCGGTAGAGGCCTTGTTGACGGATTCTTGAAACGATGACCTCCATGGCATCAACGTCATCACCTTCAGCGTGAATACGTTCCAGCATAACAGATCTGGAGAAGATACGTCCATCGATGAAGTTGAGTGACATCTTGAGAGAGGTGGAAGATGTCTGGGTAGACGCCATTGTTGATTTCTCAAGTAAGGGTGAAAAAGATTCAAGAAAAAATATGCAGTAAACACAGAAAAATCTTGTAGGCTGAATGCTCGATTGCTCTTAAAATATGCAGAAGGCGTAAAAAGTCTCAAATGGCATTTACAGTCCTTTTATAGTAGGCGGCGAAGAAGGGTTTTCAGAGAACGAATGGTTAGATTTAAGGGATGGGAACCGGTGTTTAAAATGAACGGTCACGATGGACTGAGTGTAACTGGTACACTTATCCATTAAATTTTAAAATAGGAGCGGGTCCTACTTCTGACATTTCATATTACCCTTAATGCCTGAAACGGCAGTATTAAATATTAAACAATTTGAAAATATCGCGGCTTTTAAGATTCGATTGTCCAGATGTTGTGTAAGGCATTTAATGTAAAAGACGTTTGACATGAAAACAGGGCATATGGACAAAAATTGTTTTTATAATGAAATATTATAATATATAATGAATCGAATTCCCATAGTATGTGTTGTATTTGCGACGATACATCGTTCCCCCTTAAAAGGTACATATAGGTTTCAATTCCATACATCAACTTTTGGATTAATGCTGTATTCATGGATCATACTGTATTCCCCCTTAATTATTTCACACGTCAGCTGTAGGATGATTCATATTGCTTTGTTTCCTACAGTGCTCTATTGAAGGCTCTGAGTGTACAGATAATTAATGGTGGATACTGTATTCTTGGGTCTTACAGCATTCCCCCTCAATTGTTGAGTAAAAACAGTAAATACTTACAGGGAGTCAGGCTGTAGCAATCCCAATTCTTGTCGAAGCATGTTGAATCTTGCTGTGTTGAGAGGCTTGGTGAAAATGTCGGCCAACTGGATATCTGTATGAACTTTTTCCAGCCGAACATCCTTGTTCTCGACATGATTCCTGATGAAATGATGCTTCATGTGGATATGCTTAGTGCGCGAGTGCAATACAGGGTTGTGCATTATTGCAATTGCACTCGTACTATCGCACATGATGGGCATTTCCTTGGCTTCAATCCCATAATCTGACAACTGTTGCTGCATCCAAAGGATCTGCATACAACAACTACCAGCAGCATAGTATTCTGATTCAGCCGTGAAAAGTGAGTTTGCCAATTGCTTCTTACTGAACCAAGACACAAGTCTAGGTCCAAGAAAGTGACAAGTTCCACTTGTACTCTTCCTATCTAGCTTGCAGCCTTCGAGATCCGAGTCGCTGTAGCCAACTAAATCGAATCCGCCTTCTTTAGGATACCATAGTTCTACATCGACTGTTCCTTTAATATACTTCAGGATTCGTTTAGCTGTATTGAAGTGTGATTCTTTGGGTGCTACTTGATATCTCGCACACACTCCTACAGCAAATTGGATATCGGGCCTGCTAGCCGTTAGGTACAGGAGAGATCCAATAAGCTTCCTGTAGAGTGATTAGTCAACCATTTGTCCGGCCACAAGACTAATTTGCACGGAAGTGCTCATGGGGGTTGACGATGATTTGGAAGTATTCATTCCAAACTTGTTGAGAAGCTCCTTGCTGTATTTTTCCTGATTGATGAATATCCTTGTAGGCAACTGCTTTACCTGCAAACCTAGGAAATAACTAAGTTCTCCCATCATACTTATTTCAAATT
The DNA here is from genome assembly GCA_033398695.1 of Orobanche coerulescens. Taxonomy (NCBI): domain Eukaryota; kingdom Viridiplantae; phylum Streptophyta; class Magnoliopsida; order Lamiales; family Orobanchaceae; genus Orobanche; species Orobanche coerulescens. The sequence goes on from CM065818.1 coordinate 57,600,200, forward strand.
TACTTTGCATGAGATGAGAGAATATTTGACATAAAGCAAGGTTAGTTGAACCAAATATAATATCATCTACATAAATTTGAACAATTAGAAGGTCATCGCCTTCCTGTATTTTGAACAAGGTCTTGTCCACAGCACCTTTCTAAAATCCATTATCGGTTAGATACTGGGATAGGGTCTCGTACCTTGCTCTAGGGGCTTGCTTAAGTCCATAGAGTGCCTTCCTTAGCCTGTATACTAGGTCTATGCCGTCTGTGTTGGCAAACCCTGGTGGTTGTTCAACATAAACTTCTTCGGCAAGGTCTCAATTTAGGAATGCACTTTTGACGTCCATTTGGTATACAATGAAGCTCTTATGGGCGGCAAAGGCTAAAAATATCCTAATAGCTTCTAGTCTGGCTACAGGGGCAAACATCTCATCGTAGTCTATGCCTTCTTCCTGTCTATAGCCTTGTGCGGCTAGCCTGGATTTATTCCTTATGATTAGTCCATTTCGATCCTTCTTATTTCTAAATACCCATTTGGTTCTTCTTATGCACACAGTACATTTCCTTGTGTACTCTGTATTCTCCTACGGGTATAAACACCAGCATTAATGTTTCCAATGATCAGCTCTTGCGGGTGATCTCTCAACCATCTTCGGTCGGGTTCTAATTCGGGGTCCCGTACTGTGTCTTGAGTTGCTGTAGTTTCGGCTTCAGCTTGTACAACATCGGCTTCATCTACATCGATTCTTACAGCTGCGGGGTTGATTTCTAGATCAACAACAGGTTGTATGGGAGTTGGTGGATCTAAAATAGAAAGATGTTGGATGTTCTGAGTAAAAGCTTCTACTCCTGTAGGGTCATGGTGAGGTTCGTCGAACACTACATGAACTGATTCCTCGATCGTCAGCTTCCTTTTATTAAAGATCCTGTAAGCTTTGCTGGCGGGGGAATATCCTACAAATATTCCTTCATCCGAATTCTCATCGAAGGTTCTAAGTTGATCCTTCCCATTGTTCAACACATAGCACCTGCATCCAAAAATGTGAAAATACGAAACTAAAGGAGTTTTGTTGTTCCATACCTCGTATGCTGTTTTGTTGTGGTGCTTGTTGACGACACAGCGGTGTTGAGTGTAGCATGTTGTATTGGTTGCTTCACCCCAGAAATGCTGTGGCAACTTGCGTGCGGCAATCATTGTCCTTGTTGCTTCCTTCAGCGTCCTATTCCTTCGCTCGGCAACACCATTTTGTTGAGGTGTACGGGCAGTTGATTATTCGTGTTGTATCCCATTTTCCGAACAGTATTGCTCTATAAAGCGGTTAGTAAATTCTGTACCTCTGTCGAAACGAATGGACACGATACTCGATCCTTTTTCATTTTGAAGCTTTCTCAGGAGCTCGGGCAGCTTTGATGTTGTTTCCTTCTTCTTGCTTAGGAAAATTGTCCAAGCATACCTGGAGTAATCATCAACAACAACGAGACATTATTTCTTACCTCCCAAACTTACTGGGTCTACAGGACCATAGAGATCCATGTGTAGCATTTCCAACACTCTGTGGGTTGAAAGGTAGGATTTGCTCTTCACGGTGGACTTGATTTGTTTACCTTTTTGACATGGTCCATAGACACTGTCTTTTTGGAATCATACATTCGGCAATCCTCTAACCAATCGTCTTGAAGTTGACGTGTGACATCCTCTTGTGCCATAACCAGCTTAGATCTGCAGTGCTTTTGGCAACTAAACAAGGAATTGTGGAGCTCGTAGGCATCTAGTCAGCAATATACATATTACCTGATCTACTTCCTGTGAGCACGAATAGCCACGATGTTCTTGACTCTACAGTGATCTATATAGAATTTCACCGAGAACTGTTTGTCACAGAACTGGCTAATACTAAGTAGATTGTACTGTAAGCCTTCAACATGAGCTACATCGGTGACTTTGAATTTTGCGACAAGAAGGTTTCCTTTTCCTCTTGTTCTTCCTTTAGATTTATCACCGAAGCGCACTTTTGGACCACGACCTTCTACAAAATCTGATAGCTTGCTTCTATCTCCTATCATGTTCCGGGAGCATCCGCTGTCTAAGTACCATATGTCCTTCTCCAAAATGTCCTGTAGCAAACAAATTAGGTAGATTTAGGTCCCCTTTGATTGTTGGGTCTGTGAATGTTAGTGCCTTTTGGTACCCAAATTTTCCTGACAGCAATTGGCTTACTATAAGTTACATTTGGTACAGTTTTGCGGTATCTACGTGGGGCATGTACGTAGTTACTGTGTCCATGATAATCATTATGCATGTAAAAATCACGGTTATTATTATTAATCCAGTACTTATGTCGTCTCGGAGGTGGAGCCATTTTCTTTGTCCTTACAGCTTGCCTTCTGGGTTTCCAGTTAGATTCCCAAAGATGTTGTCGATGCTGTGCGGACACCTGCTTTCTTGATGGATAATGAGGCTCCTGTATCCAGTACCTAGGCGTGTTGTACTGAAAGTACTGCCGTGCGGGCCTTTGGTATTTGGATACAACCTTCTTTCTGAACGGCAGTTGGCGCTGTTGATATGCTCGGGGAGCATGCTGTTGCGTGCGCCTTACAGGTTGGAATGGCTTATGGTTCCGCTGTCTCGAATAGGATTGCGGGGGCGGAATGGTAGCCTTTGCTTTTCGCGGAGCAGCAGGTTCCTTCACAGGACTAGGAGTTTCTTCCGATACAGGAATGTGTTCCACACTCTTGACGAACACAGTACTAGTTTTCCCTTTGTTGGAAAATGAGTTGTATCCTAAGCCACTTTTATCATGAGCATATTGCCCAGTTCTTAGAATTTCTTCCATTCTTTTAGATGATTTCTCGAAAGATTTCAGAATGGTCACAAGTTCGCTTTCTCGTTTTTCGAGAGTATTAAATTTTGCTTGAAGTAGAACAAAATCATTTGTCTTGCTTCCATTTTGAGACTTTGTCTCACTTAGTTCATGAGCAAGTTGATGATTGCTCTCCACAGTCAATTGACATATTTTCATAGTTTATCTTCATAGGTCGTTTTCTTCTTTCAGCTCTATGTTGGAAAGTTGAAGCTGAATGTTTTCATTTTTCAAAGTCTCGTGGGCTTTTTGAATATTCTTAAATTCATTCATCATGTTTTCGAAAGTATGCGATGCGTTTACTGGAGTAATTGAGGTTGAGATTACCTCATCATCACTGTCTTCTTCTTCCGGAATGTCCTTTGCCATAAAGCACATATATGCCTTATCTTCGAATTCATCGTCAGATGAGTCACTTTCAGTGACTACCTGAAGACATTCTTCGGATTTGGATGGTGTGGGGCAGGCTTCTGATTCTCCTATCAGTGCCTTGAGCTTGTTTTTCCAAGCACGTCTTCGTTCATCCCTCTCTTGTTGCTCGGCTTCCGGCAACCTTTGAACTTTGGGATGAGGAAATTTGTTTGCATAATGTCCTGGTTTCATGCAATTATAGCACAGGTTAGCATCATCAGAGGAAGTTTCTGTACTTACCTTGTGAACAGGCTTGGGCCTGTAGGGAGTCTTTCCAGACTGCTTGATGAACTTGTGCATGAGGAGCGCCATTTCATCTTGTGACAGGATGTCGTCGTCGCTGTCAGCATTCTTGTAATTTGGCTTTGATGGGCTGGGCATGCTGTGTCGACGGTTGGATACAGCGGCTAAGGCTGTAGTCCTAGCAGGAGATTCTTCATCTTTCTCTCTCCTGTCTATATCGTACTCAAATGCTTTGAGTTCAGAAAAGAGATCAAAGGTAGATATTTCACTAAGATTACACGACACACGCATAGCTGTAGTCTTAATGTCCCATCGGGCAGGGAGAGATCTGAAAATCTTTAGGTTTTTCTCCATTTGAGTATAAATTTTCCCAAAGCTTCAAGTTCACCAACAATTCCAGTGAATCTAAGGTCAAGTTCCTCAAGTGTTTCAGTTGGTTTCATTTCAAAAGATTCAAATTGCTGAGTTAATTTGGAAATATTATTTCCGTTTGAGAGCACAGTTCCCTCACAAATCAACTTGAGTTTATCACATATATCCTTGGCTGATTTACAGCTCTTTACCTTAGAGAATGTGCCTTTTTCGAGGGTGAAAAACAGTGCATTCTTCGCAACATTGTCGAGAATGGCGCGCTTCCGATCATCTGTGGTCCATTGATCGCGCTCCCTCTCGAGCATCTCAGCATGGGCTTGGCCTTCAATCCTACCTAGGGGCTGGATTTACCTTCATTATCTTGATGGGGCCATCCTGTATAACAAAAATCATCTCTTCGTGCATTGCTGCAAGATGAGCCTCCATCCTGATTCCCAATCATCAAACTCATTAATAGAGAACATAGGAATTTTTTTGATCATTGATGTATCCATATGAGAATGTAGGAATGAAAAAGACTGTTTTATAAAAATAAGTGATTTTGGATCTGATTCGGTTAAAAATACGACTGATTCTTTTTAGAATCAACCGCTCTGATACCACTTGTTGGCCACTAAGTATACTGGATACAACTTGGAAAGTGTTTTAAACAACAAGCTGTACGGTTTTTAAATCTGAGTGCGTAACGGAAGTCTTTAATACAATAAGTTGCTGAGGATACAGCAACTCGGTGTGCAGTGTATACTTAAATAATCACAATTAATAAAACAATAAAGGCAGAAGGTAAATAACACAATATTTAAAGTGGTTCGAGGTAAACCCCTCTATGTCCACTGGTCCTCCACATAGTAGTAAAAAGTTTATAATAATTACTGCATACACAACTACGTAATTATAACCAAAGCTAATCAATATATCGTTCACACAAATTGATATAAAGATCTTAGCTTTCAACCGTTCACACAGATTGGTTTGAGCTAACACGTGAATGGATTCTTCACACACAGTTTTGAAGCTTCGTCTTCTTTAATGCAAGTCCGTCACACACAGTTCGGGAATAGCAAGGTTTCTCAGTCCACACAGGCTGATGGGTTTGTTCAAGGGTTAGAACAATATTTGAACAACAACTTGACTTTATGAGCTTATAGCTGATGATGTGTTGTTCACGGTTTGAGTACTGTATATCTCTTCTATTAGAAAGCTTTGGGAGATATGTTTTGCTCTGAATATTCTTGTAAGCACTTGTTCGTTGTAAGTCGTGTGTATGTATGTATATAATTCAGTGTAGATGATCTTCAAACTCTGGAGATATATATAGCCTCTGAAATATATCCGTTTGAAATATATCCGTTGAGCAAGATTCTGCGACAACTTGATATTTGACTGAGATCCGGATATTGCGGGATTTGAAGATCTTCTCATGACTTACAGTATTTAAATACTTTATCCTTTAGTATTTTATTACTTCTTTATCAAATGGGACTTGACTTCTAGCGAATACTGAAGATTCCTTCTTGTCCTGTTTGAGGACTGTATGGAAGGATCGATGTATTGATATTTTGAGACAGCTTCCATACTTAGCTTTTTCGGGACTCTTTGCTATATGATAGATTTACTGTATGGTTGGGACTGCGAGAAGTCTTCGATACAGGCTGATACTTGATCAGCTTTTCGATACAGCTATTGGCGGTATTCAGGATTTGGCATATTGTCAAAACACTCTGACAATACGATCGATACAGGGATTGTTTATCCCAACAGCATCGATACAGGGTTTTTGTTATCCCAACAAAACCTGATCACGATGCCCGAATATTCTACAAACACCACACCGATGTGGTAACCATTCATACTCAACATGGACCCTCCTAACACAAGGACAATCACCATCAGACGGGAGAACCGTGAGAAATGAACGAATCGGGCTAGTATTAGCGTCTTGCATTATGCAAACTCGGGCATAATCCACTTTCAGACAGTTCCTGGTGAACACGTCAGCAAAGAGTGGCTCCCCTATAGCACTAGCAGTAATATTGAGCCCCTCGTCAATCCAATACTCAATAGGGACATTACGAAGTTTCACCCAAACAGGGACATGTTTAGGCTGAACCTTCAGAAGAGACATACCAAGCTTCCACCGGGTAAGGAGAATGGACTGGACCTGAATCAGCCAAGGCCCTCCCTCTAACGTCTCGGTCAAAACCTGCTCACTATCAAACTTAAAGAAATAAAATCCCCCCTCAGAGGAGAACACCTCATTAAGACCCTTCCACGCCGACAGAAAGTAATTCTTGATCAAATTGAGAGAAGGGGCTTTCCCCAAAAAATAACCAACTAAAGTGTATTGCCACCTCTTAGAACCTTTAATGCCAACACTAACATCTGGTTTCACAATAAACTCACCATTTTGAATTTCAAGTTTCACATACCGAAGTCCCCTTTTTTAACAGAAGGTAGAGGCAATTCCTTCGGAATAAGACCAGAACCGAACCAAAGTTCAAAGATTGAGGTAATTCAGATACACTAATAACATTATCTTCACCCACCAAAGCTCCAGCATTGATAATAGGCACATCATTACATTTCCCTTTATCAAGCACAACAGTAGGAATATTAATACGCACATTAATAGCAGAACTAACAAACTCATTATCAGTAGCACTTTTAGCACAAAAACTAACACCAGTACAATCAGGATTAAGAACATTAATTCCTAAACTGCCCAAAGAGGAAGGAGCAGGACAAGCAAAACTCCTGCCAAAAATACCATCGGGGACAGCCTTCCCCAACTGCGGAAGAGAAACAGCTATCGGGTCGGAAATCGGGGATGGAAGGACCGGTCCTGAAACCCAGCCAGGAACCTGGTCGGACCTCGGGTCACGTCTGGCTTTACGCATGGGGCCCAGCACACTGTACTGCATAGCACCACTCAGAGCCGAGGCCGGAACAGGGGGCGGAGTTAAACAACCATCAAATATACTTCCAATACTACCCTTCAACGACTCAAGCTCGGAATTGCACAGCACCTTCGCCCCTAAATCAGAAAATCCATGAACATCAAAGGCCTGGATAGCACCCGAGACTGAAGGAGCAACCGTCGACAAGCCACACGAAATGGAGGAAGACATACCAAAACTCAGCCACAAGTCGAACAAAAAAGGACCCAGAAAAAACACAGGTCGGAACGGGAGTAAACAAGCTAGGGCCGGTGCTCAAATCGCGAGAATAATCGCGAAGACGAACCGAGCACCCTAGATACGCCGCAACCGACCACCAACAACCACTGCCCTCACCGCCACAGGCCAGCACCGGAGCCGTTGACTGACGAGTCGCAAGATGCCCCACGCAAACTGCCCAGGACAAATATAGGGAATAAAATTGAAAAATAAAATTGATATGAAGCTCAAGAATTACCGAACACAAATCTGAGAATGAGACTCTAAGGATTATGGACAAATTTTAGCGAGGAAGATGAAGATTGGACAGGGGGAAGAATGGGAAAAAATCGCCCGCAAATCGCCATACGTTTCGCCCGTCCCAGTCCTAGATTTAAATCATCATTAATGTCTGGTGACTTGAGTCACTATGGGGTGTATATCTTGCTCGAGAGGTACAGGGCCAATATAGCTCGGGAGGTTGTTTTGTGATGATTATGGCACGTTGTTGTTTCAATAATTGTGATATGTCCGGAATATCATAACGCCTTCATTCTCGGTGTGAGATATGTCATATGTGAGGTCTTGGTACTTGTCTAGAATGGCATCAATATAAGTATTGTATGTGACTCGTTTCTTGATTGTGAGGTTTTTGGCATAAGGACGCAGGCCCTGTGATTGTTTCCGTGCATTGTAGTTTGGTTGTATATCGAGATTGACCTTTGGGTTGTTCACTCGAGTATGTGATGTCAATGTTTGGGTCGTAGACCCGTGTTTTGTGACCGGATTTGCATCTTTTGAAAAGCAATACTTGAGGCCGTGTCCCTATGTGGGTTTTGATAAATTGAGGATTCATTAGTCCAAAATGTCTTTCCAAAAACTCCCGGGAATTTTAAAATGCTTTTCAAAGCGTCTACATGTCTCATTCCAACTTTTTACGATTTGAATTATTTTATCTAACGTAATATCTCGGGAAGTATTTCATTGGGTTAAATTGTGGAATTAATTAAATTTTTATACTCGTGGAATATGTTGTGTATGGCTTGTATTTGTATTTTATACTTGCACAAGCAAAACAATGGAGTTTTGCTAACCCCCGAGCAGTGGCGAAGCTAGAAAATTTTCAGTGGGGGGTCGGGATCTAAATTTTTTTTTCCTAACGCTATGGGGGGTCGAAACCGAATTAAAATGGGGGGTCGAAACCGAATATACCGAAATTTTTCTACACGAAAACTATATACCCCCTACATCGCAAAAAAAATTTTGGGGGGTCGGGCGCCCCCTCCCGCCCCTATGTAGCTGCGCCATTGCCCCCGAGTATTTGGGGGTGGATGTCTGTATTGCGTCCAGGTACTTGCAGGTTGCTGGGGAGCGAATCACAAAATCGGTACGAAGGGTGATGGAAGACGACGATACTAATCACATGAAGACCAATCGTAGAGTATTTTTATAGTCTTGTTGGTTATCTTTCCGCTATGTTATTTTCCCGATATATGGGAACGTTGATGTATTCCATCCCCTGCGTGGGTATGAGTTATGAGTTCGAGTTATGTATGTTTAATATGTTATGTCGTGGCAAAAGACCAAATCGGTCTAATGATTCGTCTTTAGCCATGTTGGCATGTATCGTTTATCGTGTTTTTCTGTATTTAGCCTGGTAGATCCTCACGGAGAGGGTATGCGGCGCTGTAATATCCCCAAATAGGTTGGGAGTGTTACAGATGTTTTCGCCAAATATTGAGCTCTATATGCCTCGTCCAGTCACTTTATCTTCTTTGAAGAAACAAATAACCTCTTCCTTGTAGAGTTTTGAAGGGTTGTTGCACAGATAAAGGTAGGCACCATTTTTCTTCATCTTAATAATCAGGTTTGCCATTAGGAGAGTGTTACTAGATTCCAGAAGTCCGATGAAGTCCACCACGATGCTGAAAATGATTTGCTCCTTCATGACCTTCAGATTGATATTCTTGAAATAGGTTGTGGAATCCATTTCTGCAGTTAGAAAGTGTTTTTCGTGTAGAGAAGAGTTCGAACTTTTGCTATCGGAACTAGGGTTCTTGCTAAGAAATTGAAGACGATAAGTTTTTATCAGTGTTTTCAATCGTTTTAATAACAAATGTTTTGAAGTTGAATTTAATGAATATTTAATCCTGAAGTTGCGGTTCAACTTTTCTGAAAACATGTGGTAGTTTTTTACACCATGGGGTAGTCATCGTGTATCGTGCATACTAATCCATGTGTTTTCTAACAAAAATTAATGTTACTGGAATTAGGAACTTAGCTAGTTGGCTGTTTGACTTCTGGTCCAGTTGTGTTTTAATTATGGATGAGTTTTTTATTTGCTAGTTGACGATGATTGTCGCCAAATATTGAGCTCTCTATGCCTCGTCCAGTCACTTTATCTTCTTTGAAGAAACAAATAACCGCTTCCTTGTAGAGTTTGGAAGGGTTGATGCACAGATAATGGTAGGTACCACTTTTCTTCATCTTAATAATCAGGTCCTCCATTAGGAGAGTGTTATTATATCCAGAAGTCTGATGAAGTCCACCACGATGCTGAAAATGTTGTGCTCCTTCACGAACTTCAGATTGATATTCTTGAAATAGGTTGTGGAATCCATTTCTGTAGTTATAAAGTGTTTTCGTGTAGAGAAGAGTTCAAACTTTTGCTATCAGAACTAGGGTTCTTGCTTAGAAATTGAAGACGACAAGTTTTTATCAGTAGTTTCAATCATTTTAAATAACAAATGTTTTGAAGTTCAATTTAATGAATATTTAATTCTGGAGTTGCGGTTCAACTTTTCCGAAAACATGTGTAGTGTTTTGACATCGTAGGGGTGGTCATCATGTATCGTGCGTATTAATCCACGTGTTTTCTAAAAACAAATTAATGTTACTGAAATTAGGAACTTAGTTGGTTGACTATTTGACTTCTGATCCGGTTGTGTTTTAATCCTAGTTGAGTTTTTTATTAGCTAGGTTCTTTATCCTGGCTGAGTCTTGTATCAGCTAGGTTCTTCAATCCTGACAGAGTTTCTGATCAGCTAGGTTCTTCAATCCTAGCTGAGTTCCTGACCAGCTAGGATCTCAATCCTGGTCGAGTTTCTGATCAGCTAGGTTCTCAATCCTGGCTGACTTTTTCTGCATCAGCTAGATACTTCATTCCCAGTCTACAAGTCCAAGATTTCTGCTTAGTTCAAGAAATCTTTCTTCTCGCAAAGGCTTGGTGAATATATCAGTTATATGATACTCAGTGCTGACTCTTTCCACTCGAACTCTTTTGTTAATCACATGGGCTTTGATAAAGTGATGCTTCACATCTATGTGCTTTTTTATGGAGTGTAGTACTAGATTTTTTGTAATAGCAATTGTGCTATTATTGTCATACCATATTGGGACTTCATTTGCTATTATGTTGTAGTCTCTTAGCTGTTGTATGATCCATATAATTTGAGCACAATAATTGTCTGTAGCTAAGAATTTTGACTCAGTCGTCGATCTTGAATTGGATGTCTGCTTCTTGCCGAACAATGATATCGGCTTGGTTCCAAGAAATTGACATGTTCCACTTGGGCTTTTCCTATAGATTTTACAACTTGCAAAATCAGCATCAGAATAGCCCGATAGTTCAAATTGTCATTATTAGGATACCATATTCCAACATTGATTGTGGATTTTAGATATCTAATTATTCTTTTGGCTGCTTTCTAGTGGGACTACTTTAGCTTGGATTGAAATCTTATGCACAATCCAACTGCATATGATATGTCTAGTCTTCTTGCAGTTAGGTAAAGTAGTGAACCAATTAATCCTCTCTGGTGCGTTGTGTAATAACCGTACTTTTTACTGACTGTTTGACCTTGCCGTTTCTCTTATGTTGACGCTCTGTAAATACTTGGAGATGTTGTTAATATTGTTATTGAGTTTCGTATCTCATTTGGTTTTGATCATGTCGTTTAAACCTTGCGGAAATTTTCTGGGTCAGAGATATAACGCACGCTAGGCCTAGGCAAACGCACGCTAATTCTGCTTGATTAGCGCACGCAAGCTTTGAGCCGTAGCGCGCGCTAAGAGGATCAGTCAGGTCAGAACCAGCATTTCGGACTGCTCTCTGGACAGACGGATTAACGCACGCTAGGAGTTGTTAGCGCGCGCTATTCGTGGTTAGTAGCGCACGCTAACATCCGTCCGTAGCGCACGCTACCGGGCTGGTCAGCAGAGGCAGTGAGGTTGCCAGGTTTTTTGGACTATCAGGTAGCGTACGCTAGGCTTCGGCTAGCGCACGCTAAAGCTATTGCATAACGCATGCTAAATCATAGCTCTAGCGCACGCTAAGTTTTGAGCAGGGCAGAGACAGTAAGTTCTGGACTCCAGTACTGGATGCCACATTTTGGACTAGCGCACGCTAGAGACAGACGATTAGCGCACGCTAACGGAGCCGGCAGAAGCCACTGGACTATCCGGTGACTTTGCTAGCGCACGCTAATGAAGGAGGCGTAGCGTGCGCTAGACTGGACAGATATATATATGGCAGTTGACTTTATTTTCGTCATTTCTCACCTTCTTCACTCCTTTTCGACGGGAATCACTCGGGAGAGATGACCTTCGGCGATTAGAAGCGATCTTCCTTCTAACAACGATATATTTGGTTGGAGAACAAGGATTTCACAACATCTAATTCATCCTAACGTCCGAATCAAGGTAAAAATCCTTAGAACCCTACTTTTGGGAATTTTGGGGTTTTTCGTAGATTCGTCCGATATATACGTTATGAAGCTTGAGAACCTTGAGATTATGATGTATCTATACCGTATGCATACTTTTCCTATGATTTTATGGTTTGGATTGTGCCGTTTTCGGACTTGTGATATTTTGGACGATTTTCCAACCTCTAGTTGATTATCCGTATATCTTTATGAATCGTAGACGGGTTTCGGGAGTTCCTTCGTGTAGTTTGAATATGGATGATTGATTATCATATTCCTTGCGAATCGTTTAGGTGCCGGAAGTGCGTTCTTGGACCTACCGAACTCATACCCTTCCTCCGTTCGATTTCTCGATGTCTCAAAGGCAAGTATACATTTATGATTGTACGTTTTCGACTTTGAAAGTAAGAAATATTGATGGTATGATATGAACGAACCGTTTTTACGGCATTCATAGATATATTGATGGCATATTATGAACGAACCGTTTTTACGGCATTCATGTATGTATTGTTGGCATGTAATGAACGAACCGTTTCTACGGCATTCCTACATGTATCGGCGTATGATATGAACGAACCGTTTCTACGGCATTCACATACGTATCGGCGTATGATATGAACGAACCGTTTCTACGGCATTCACATACGTCTTATGAGATTTTAGTTATTCCGGAATACTAGTCTTGAATTGAGGAATTGACGGTTACATTTACTTTATTGTCGAGGAGTATTGTGTTTCATACTTGATATACTTGCACTAGCTATTCGACGGCTAACCCCTTTATGGGGGAAATACGTTTCATGTATTTCAGGTTCCAGGAGATCGGACAGGCAGGTATCGGGTCGGCATGAAGATGGTGGGCAAGTGTGATACTGTGTTTTTCTTCCAATTATGTTTTGAGTTTTCTATTCAGTGTTGTTGTAATGGATTGGTTATTGAATACTCGAGTATTGTTTTCCATTTTCCTTGATGTTCCGGCCTGTGTTTGCCGAAGTACTGATTTGTGTTTGTGATGTCTGTGAATACATTGGTTATGTTTTTGAATACCTTTGTACCATCTTTCTTACCATTGTATGTAGACCTTCTCGGTCAAGTTTTATAGTTCCGCGTATGTATAGCCTTGTGTGTCCCACGGCGGGGCTCACGGCGCTGTAATATACCCTGAATAACTTGGGGGTGTTACAGAATATGGTATCAGAGCTTAGGTCTATGGATACCTAGGTTGTCGGTCTTTTGGGTCGAATGAGTCGTCATTTGTCCACAGTATCACTACTCTGCCATCATCACAGTGCGACCGGTACCTGTAAGACCTCTTACTCTTCTGATGTTTCCTTATTCATTTTGCTTCTTTTATTGGTATCCTTGAGAATCGATCACCTTAATGACGTGCGATTGAATTGTGCTTACGTACCTTGTGTGTTCTTCAGTATGTCAGCTGGTAGGGGCCGTGGCCGTGGTCGTGGCCGTGGACGAGGAAGAGGTCGTGGCGCGGCCGTTTCCATCAGTTCAGTTGCGGGGTCGACCAACCCCAGTTTGTCGAACTCGGTGCATCCCGACACCGAGAGTCAGCACGACCAGTCAGACGGTCAGGGGAACAACGCGGACGTTGGAGTGGCGAATGCACTTCAACAATTGGCTACTCAGATGACTATTTTGGCCCAAACTGTTCAGCTGAATAACCCGAACCCAAACACGGATGCCTTGCTTCAGAATGTAATCCGTATGCACCCTCCATAGTTTGGCGGTGCCACAGACCCGTTAGGCTGGGAAGATTGGCTAGCGGAATTAGAAAAGATTTTCGAGGCAGTTGATTGCCCCGAGGTGAGGAAAGTACCAATTGCACAGTATTTCCTCACTAAGGAGGCCGCTACTTGGTGGAAGGTCATCAAGCCACAGGATCGTATTGCCTCGTTGGATGAATTTAAGGAGCTCTTGGAGGCCGAGTTTTATCCTTGGCCGGTGCGAGAGAGCCGAATCCAAGCCTAATTCGAGGCTAAACCACAAGATATTCCCGTTTCGCAGGCGATCGTGGAGTACAACCAACAATTGATCCATGTGAAGGATCAAGTGCGTAACGAGCGTGATAAGATCCGTTATTTTGATATGCGGATGAATTTGGACTTACGACGGTACATGGCCGGATTTGCTTATACCACGCTGAAAGAGTATCAGGACAGAGCTTTAGCCCATGATATGTTGAGCCCCGACAACGATACCGTTGAAGAACCGAAGAAGCAGAAAGTCGCGGGAAATTTTTCTGGATCTAAAGGTGGCAACTTTCAGAAGTCTCAGACGACTAACCGTTTTGCCGGACAGTCGTCGCGTTCTAATAAAGGGAAGAGGGGTTACCGTCCCACTCCGGGTACCTCAAATCGCACGGTGACTTGCTATAATTGTGGCCGTCCAGGCCACTTAAATTCGGAATGCTACTTTCCACCATTAAAGTGTCACACGTGCGGACAGATGGGGCATAGAGCGGCTTATTGTTCCGAGCCGAATCAGACTTTGGACACTCGGGCTTCTGCCCCAGCACCACTTGATCAAAATATTAATCAACGGCAATCTTTTGGTCAACCTCAATGCACTGGCAGGGGCCGGGACGGGTCGAATCTTTGAGGGGGAAACTCTAGCGTCGGTTCGGTACAACCACGAGTTTATGAGATGCGTCGAGCAGACGAACCCGACGCGGCGGTGGCTTCAGGTACCATTCATATTCTATCTCATCCAGTCCGTGTACTTTTTGATTCGGGTGCTACACATTCTTTTATTTCTTTGGAGTGTGTACGCCGTTTGAATATAACTTGTTTGACTGCTTGCGATCCCTTCATCGTGAAACTGCCTAGCGGGGATAGAATTGTGGGGAACCGGGAGATTAGAGATTTTCCGGTGATTATATCCGGTATGGAATGGTTATCGAATCTGATTGTAGTTGATATGGAAGGCGAGGATGTAATCCTCGGTGAGGATTGGCTTGATAGTCATCAAGCGATTATGAATTACCGTACCAAGGTTATCACCATGATGACTAAAGACGGATCTGAGTACTCATTTTTGGGGCGTAAGTCGGGACTACCCAAGTTACTTATCAGTGCCATGAAGGCCGTAAAACTTTTGAATAAAGGTTGTACGGGCTATTGGTGTTATGCCTTGAAAATGGAAGGAAACGAAGTCGATCTCTCTTTGATTCCGGTTGTTAATGAGTATCCTGATGTTTTTCCGGATGACTTCCTGGGATTACCGCCAAATCGGGAGATAGAATTTACCGTGGACTTAGAGCCAGATGCGGCTCCGATTTCTAAAGCACCTTACCAGATGGCACCTTCCGAGATGCAAGAATTGAAGAATCAGTTGGGAGAACTTCTGGAAAAAGGGTACATCAGACCGAGCGCTTCGCCTTGGGGCGCGCCTGTTCTTTTCGTGAGGAAGAAGGATGGTTCACTACGTTTGTGCATCGACTACCGCGAGCTGAACAAAGTAACCATCAAGAAGAAGTACCCTCTACCTCGTATAGACGATTTATTTGATCAATTGCAAGGGGATGCAGTTTTCTCGAAAATTGATTTAAGATCTGGGTATTATCAACTCAGGGTGAGGGAGTCCGACGTTCCAAAGACGGCATTTCGGACGAGATATGGGCATTATGAATTTGTAGTTATGCCTTTTGGGTTGACTAATGCACCAGCAGTATTCATGCAGTTAATGAATAAGATATTCATCGAGTACCTCGACAGGTGTGTAGTCGTCTTTATTGACGACATCTTGATCTATTCTCGAGATAAAGAGGAACATGCACGACACTTGCGTTTGATATTAGACATTTTGAGAACCGAACATCTCTATGCGAAATTCTCGAAATGTGAGTTTTGGTTGGAAGAAGTTATGTTTCTCGGCCATGTGATTTCGGCCGAAGGAGTTCGTGTAGACCCGCAGAAGATAGAGGTAGTGCTAGATTGGGCACCGCCTAAAAACGTTAAGGAAGTTCTTAGCTTTTTGGGCCTTGCTGGGTATTACCGTCGGTTTGTCGAGGGGTTCTCGAAACTCGCTCGACCGCTTACGAAATTACTCCAGAAGACCGAAAAGTATGTTTGGACGGATGAGAGACAACAGCGCTTCGATGAACTGAAGAAACGTTTGACTTCAGCGCCGATTTTAACCTTACCACATGGTAGTGAGGGCTTTGCAGTTTATATTGACGCTTCGGGTCAAGGCCTGGGTTGTGTTCTTATGCAGCATGATAAGACAATAGCTTTTGCGTCACGACAATTAAAACCTTATGAGATGAATTATCCTACTCACGATTTAGAGTTGGCCGCAATTGTCTCCGCACTCAAGATTTGGCGACATTATTTGTATGGTTCACCGTGCCGGATTTATACCGATCATAAGAGTCTGAAGTATATTTTCAGTCATAAGGAGCTGAATATGAGACAACGGCGTTGGTTAGAGTTGATAAAGGATTATGATTTGTAAATTCTTTACCACCCCGGGAAAGCCAATGTCGTTGCGGATGCTTTGAGCCGCAAATCGGCATCTCTTCAAATGCTCGAGGTTCTTACATCTCAGAAGAAAATTCGTCAAGATTTATTGAACAAGGGATAGAAGTTTGGCTTCAACGAGTACAGGGACAGTTGTGTACTCTCGAAATTACTTCGTCCTTGGTTGATGACATCAAAGGGAAGCAGTGGAGTGACCCGATGATCTCTCAACTGAAGGAAGATGTAATTAAAGGAAAAGCTCCTGGCTTTATGGTTCACGAGGATAGTATTCTGAGATTTCAGGGCAGACTTTGTGTTCCGAACGATTTAGAGTTGAGGCAAAAAATTCTCCGAGAAGCTCATGCTACGCCTTACTCAATCCACCCCGGGACGAGTAAGATGTACAAAGATTTGAAGCGAAATTTTTGGTGGAATAACATAAAGAAGGATGTTACAGAGTTTGTACTACGGTGCTTGACGTGTCAACAAGTCAAGATTGAACATCAACGACCCGCAGGGTTGTTGAAACCGCTTCCCATTCTCGAGTGGAAGTGGGAAGACATCTCTATGGATTTCATCACTGGTATACCGAGAACTCGGGCCGGAATGAATATGATTTGGGTAATTGTCGATCGGTTGACCAAATCTGCACACTTCTTGGGTATTAAGGATACTTGGGGGCCGGATAGACTGGCTCGAACCTTTATTGCTGAAATCGTGAGGTTGCACGGTGCCCCCAAGACCATTGTTTCTGATCGAGACGGCCGTTTCGTATCGCATTTTTGGCAGGCCGTTCATCAGGCTTTGGGCATGGAATTGAGATTGAGCACTTCCTTTCATCCTCAGTCAGACGGTCAGACAGAGAGGATGATTCAGACATTGGAAGATATGTTACGAGCTTGTGCCTTAGATTGGAGTAATGATTGGGAGAATCACCTACCGTTGATCGAGTTTGCTTACAATAATAGTTGGCATGCGTCGATCAAAATGGCACCCTTCGAGGCACTTTATGGTAGACGATGTAGGTCGCCATTATGTTGGGACGAGGCTTCTGAGCTAGTTGGAACGGAGCCGGATATGTTGCTGGAGACTAAGGAAAAGATTTCTATTATCCGGGACCGATTACTGGCTGCCCAGAGTCGTCAGAAATCTTATGCTGATGCTCGTCGTCGACCCTTGGAATTTGAGGTGGGAGATTATGTCTTGCTCAAAGTGTCGCCGACCAGAGGAGTTTTCCGTTTTGGGAAAAAGGGGAAACTTAGTCCGAGGTATATCGGACCCTTCGAGATTTTGGACAGAGTTGGAGATTTAGCATATCGCTTGGCGTTACCCCCAGCGTTGAGTCACGTCCATAGTGTTTTTCATGTGTCTCAGTTGAGAAAATACGTACCGGATCCGAACCACATTATCGACTACAGTGAGATTGACGTAGCCGAGGATACTACCTTTCCGGAGAAACCCGTGAAGATCCTTGAACGTCGCGAGAAACAACTTCGACAAAAGATCATCCCACTGGTTAAAGTGCAATGGTCGAGACATGGAGTCGAGGAGGCGACTTGGGAGACGGAAGAGAAGATGCGGGTGGAATACCCCGAACTATTTATTTCTTAAGTTTCGGGACGAAACTTCTTTTTAGAGGAGGATAATGTAATAACCGTACTTTTTACTGACTGTTTGACCTTGCCGTTTCTCTTATGTTGACGCTCTGTAAATACTTGGAGATGTTGTTAATATTGTTATTCAGTTTCGTATCTCGTTTGGTTTTGATCATGCCGTTTAAACCTTGCGGAAATGTTCTGGGTCAGAGATATAACGCACGCTAGGCCTAGGCTAACGCACGCTAATTCTGCTTGATTAGCGCACGCAAGCTTTGAGCCATAGCGCGCACTAAGAGGATCAGTCAGGTCAGAACCAGCATTTCGGACTGCTCTCTGGACAGGCGGATTAACGCACGCTAGGAGTTGTTAGCGCGCGCTATTCGTGGTTAGTAGCGCACGCTAACATCCGTCCGTAGCGCACGCTACCGGGCTGGTCAGCAGAGGCAGTGAGGTTGCCAGGTTTTCTGGACTATCAGGTAGCGTACGCTAGGCTTCGGCTAGCGCACGCTAAAGCTATTGCATAACGCACGCTATATCATAGGTCTAGCGCACGCTAAGTTTTGAGCAGGGCAGAGACAGTAAGTTCTGGACTCCAGTACTGGATGCCACATTTTGGACTAGCGCACGCTAGAGACAGACGATTATCGCACGCTAACGGATCCGGCAGAAGCCACTGGACTATCCGGTGACTTCGCTAGCGCATGCTAATGAAGGAGGCATAGCGTGCGCTAGACTGGACAGATATATATGGCAGTTGACTTTATTTTCGTCATTTCTCACCTTCTTCACTCCTTTTCGACGGGAATCACTCGGGAGAGACGACCTTGGGCGATTAGAAGCGATCTTCCTTCTAACAACGATATATTTGGTTGGAGAACAAGGATTTCACAACATCTAATTCATCCTAACGTCCGAATCAAGGTAAAAATCCTTAGAACCCTACTTTTGGGAATTTTGGGGTTTTTCGTAGATTCGTCCGATATATCCGTTATGAAGCTTGAGAACCTTGAGATTATGATGTATCTATACCGTATGCATACTTTTCCTACAATTTTATGGTTTGGATTGTGCCGTTTTCGGACTTGTGAGATTTTGGACGATTTTCCAACCTCTAGTTGATTATCCGTATATCTTTATGAATCGTAGACGGGTTTCGGGAGTTCCTTCGTGTAGTTTGAATATGGATGATTGATTATCATATTCCTTGCGAATCGTTTAGGTGCCGGAAGCGCGTTCTTGGACCTACCGAACTCATACCCTTCCTCCGTTCGATTTCTCGATGTCTCAAAGGCAAGTATACATTTATGATTGTACGTTCTCGACTTTGAAAGTAAGAAATATTGATGGTATGATATGAACGAACCGTTTTTACGGCATTCATAGATATATTGATGGCATATTATGAACGAACCGTTTTTACGGCATCCATGTATGTATTGTTGGCATGTAATGAACGAACCGTTTCTACGGCATTCCTACATGTATCGGCGTATGATATGAACGAACCGTTTCTACGGCATTCACATACGTATCGGCGTATGATATGAACGAACCGTTTTTACGGCATTCACATACGTCTTATGAGATTTTAGTTATTCCGGAATACTAGTCTTGAATTGAGGAATTGACGGTTACATTTACTTTATTGTCGAGGAGTATTGTGTTTCATACTTGATATACTTGCACTAGCTATTCGACGGCTAACCCCTTTATGGGGGAAATACGTTTCATGTATTTCAGGTTCCAGGAGATCGGACAGGCAGGTATCGGGTCGGCATGAAGATGGTGGGCAAGTGTGATACTGTGTTTTTCTTCCAGTTATGTTTTGAGTTTTCCATTCAGTGTTGTTGTACTGGATTGGTTATTGAATACTCGAGTATTGTTTTCCATTTTCCTTGATGTTCCGGCCTGTGTTTGCCGAAGTACTGATTTGTGTTGTGATGTCTGTGAATACATTGGTTATGTTTTTGAATACCTTTGTTTCATCTTTCTTCCCATTGTATGTAGACCTTCTCGGTCAAGTTTTATAGTTCCGCGTATGTTTAGCCTTGTGTGTCCCACGACGGGGCTCACGGCGCTGTAATATACCCTGAATAACTTGGGGGTGTTACACGTTGGGTCCACTGAGATGCCTTCATCATCTATGTCAATGTGCAAGATGTGCTCATGGGTACTCTCAGGGGCTTGGCTGACTCCATGCCAAGTCTTTTGATCATCTCCCTTGTGTATTTAGCTTGGTTCATGAAGATACCTATTTCAACCTGTTTGACTTGTAAACCAAGAAAGAAATTTAGTTTACCGTTCATACTCATTTCAAATTCTCCCCGCATATGTACCCTGAATTTTTCAAAAAATTCAGGGTTGGCGGATCCAAAAATAATATCATCCAGATATATCTGAACGAGCAATATTTGGTCTTCATGTTCAATTTTAAGAGTGTCTTGTCAACCTTTCCTTTGCTAAATCCATTTTTCTCATGAAATATGGATAGTGTTTCATACCAGGCTCTTGGTGCCTGTTTGAGTCCATATAAGTCTTTCAGCAGTTTGTACACCTTATCTCCTTTGACAAATCCAGGAGGTTGTTCTACATACACTTTCTCTTTCAGTACTCCATTCAGGGAGGTGCTTTTCACATCTATTTGATATACCTCTAATTTCTCGAAGTCTACATAGGTAAGGAATAACCTAATTGCTTCTGTTCTTGTATTGGTGTATAAGTTTCATCAAAATATATTCCTTTACATTGAGCATATCCTTTTGCAACCAATCTAGCTTTATTCCTAACAATAGCTCCATCTTCATCACATTTGTTCTTGTATACCCACGTGGTGCCAATGACATTCTTGTGGTATGGTCTGTCTACTAGCTCCCGTACATTATTCCTTTCATTTAGTTTAATTCTTCTTGCATGGCATTCACCCAAGTGTAGTCATCTCGGCTTGTTCCGTTGTTTTCGATTCCATCTGAGACATAAAGCATGAGAACATGGCCATTCCTGTTGGGTCTTTAGATTTTCTGGTTTTGACACCATCAGTTAAATTCCCAATGATTTTTGGACGGGATGATCTTTTAACCATTTGGGAGTTTCATCTTCAAGTTCTGTTTTTGGTTGAGGGTCATCATTGATTATTCCCCCTGAAGAATTGCCCAAAAGGTTTGATATATCCATCAGTGCTTTAGCTAGGTCTTATTGATCTGCAGCTAAGTCTGGTTCAGCTAGGTTTAAATCAGCACCGTTGGATTCAACTGCGACTAGTTCAGCTGCGTCTGGTAAACCTGGCTGATCTGCATTAGGGTCTTGATCATCTGAGTCAATCAATCTTGTGTCTTTGATAACAATTTCTTCTAGATTGGTGGCTTTGAGATTTTTCTCAATTTGTTCCACATGTTTCCTCTACGCAGCAGTAAATTCTTCAAGGACAACATGAGGCGTTTATTCCACAACTAATATTCTTTTGTTAAAGACTTTGTATGCTTTGCTTATTTGAGAGTATCCCATAAAGAGACCATCATCCATTTTAGCATCAAAAGCATTCAGTTGGGTTTTTCCATTGTTGTGGATGAAACACTTACTGTTAGGAGTATGCCCTCGAATGCCACTCAGAGGATGTTGAGTGAGGGCATTGTACTTGTTATTATGTAAATCATTATCATAAGGCAATTGTTTGTTTCTTTATTTACTGGCAGTTACTGGCATTCCTAACTCATAAATATATATATATAGAAACTAGTCCGTGTATTTGAGAGAAAAACATTCCACTCCTTATTGGATAAGGGGATCAGCACTGGAAAGGTTTATAGCTCAAATACTTAATCGTTCACAAGTCGATGAAACTTGATTGGGTGTTAAGTTTATGTGAAGACTTGTATGACGTGTTCTTGACGTGGAGAGTGCCTGTCGAACACTAATGGTTAGTGGGATCAAATGTTATAGGTATGCTAATTGTATTAGTATACTCGAACCGACTCACCCTCGATTCGTCACACAGATTTCACTTTGGGACAGTCAATGACGGAATCGAAAGGTTGTGATAGGTATTCGTGAACCTTCGACTTGAGGATTTGGTAGGGATGTGATTGTAACGTTAAGATTTTCATTAGAGTAGTTCGACCCAGAAAACCGGAAGGTGGGGGTCAACCTCGATGTGCATCTTGACGGGCAAGTAACAGGTCCTACTAAATACCAAGATAGAATTCTTTCTCCTGTTAGTGAACGGGTTATATGTCCTATGCAGTTATTAGCAGATGAGATCATAAGTCTTTGGCCAAAGCATTGGATCTAGTCATATTAGATACACGAGAGCTCGATGATCTCGATTTGCATTAACTCATGCATAGTGTCAAGTACAAATAGGTTTTGACTGACCGTGACCCTATAACTTGATCGGGATATTTGAAATAAGGGTTATACATTTACTGGTATTCACGACAGAATGGTTCTTGAATGATTCCAATGATTCATTCTCAATTGAGGTACAGTGTAGGCCGCCAGGCTGGCTAGGTGGTGCTACTACTCTTTGGTTCCTCCCATTGCTGACTGAGACAGACCTACCGAATCGCGCAATAGGATTGACGAAGGAATGAATCGAGCTTATTCTCTCAGTATGAATATTAGATATTGGATATCTGATTTATTGGGACATTGGATGTCTAAATTTATTTATTGGATAAATTGATTTACGGCCTAATGAATTAAATAAATTACTGGGTGATTAATTTAATTCATGAATATAATTATTTCTTGGAGAAATTAATTATGTTATTATGTATTTGATATGATTAATTAATTGGATTAATTAATTGATATAGATACATCGGAACGGAATCGGAGTTTATCTGTTAAAACTCACGGGAGTCCAAAACGAATCAAACTCATCCGATTTCTTCATAATGCCCCCCCCCCCTTTCCACCAACCTTCCTCTTGTCTTTTGTTTCTTTTTCTAAATGAAAGACAATGACTTGTGGGCTGACCTATCATGTGTATGGGTTGGATGTGTATAAAGAAAGGAAGAATACTTGACTACTCCCACTTGAATTTTGGAGTGATCAACCGTGAGTTAAGTGAGAGAGAGAGAGAGAGATTGTTTTTCTCCAAGTCTACTTATTCTTTTTTTGTTCTTGGTTGTTCTTGGAGAATATCAAGATTTTGATTGAGAGTTTGTGAGTTATACACTTAGAGTGTAATAATCACATAGAAAGATTCCATCACTTAATTCTAGCCGTAACCTTAGAGGTTAATTGGGTGATCGTCGTTTCGTTTCGTTTCTCCGGCGCGTGGCAAGTAGAGATGCGGTATTTTCGGCGTTGGATCATCTAAGAGCTTGGAGCGGATTGGATCGTAAGGAAATAAACTAAAGCTTGGGGCATAGCTCAAGAGAAGGACACCATTTAAATCAATGGACTACAAGGGTATGTTTCTCGTATCTTCTTGTGCTTCGTTTTAATATTCGTATATAAGTAGCTCGATCGATCCTCGCAGGAATTCGGATCGAATTAATTTTTGTTTTACCGCTTCCGCTGGGCCTTCGATTTAGGCACCGAATCCCAACACTTACAACCAAAAATATGAAAATATGCAATGATTGGTAATCTGCCATTTTAATCCTCATAGGGAGTTTTACAGTATCTCACTACAATCATGCTTCTGTTCTCCCTATGACAGGCTGTGTTGACAGCTTCATCCCAGAACCTTTTGGGGAGATCATCTTCTGCAATTATTATCCTGGCTGCTTCGTTGAGGGTTCTGTTCCTTCTTTCAGCTACACCATCTTGTTGTGGTGTTCTTGAAGCTGAAACTTCAGGTTGGATCCCATTCTGAGCACTGTATTCAGTTATAGCTTAGTTGAAAAATTCTCTTCTTTGGTTTAATCTGATCTTGGTGTTGTACTGAAACAAAAAAGCTTCTATTCCCCAGAGACTCCCTTACGTGTTCAAACACAAATATGGATAGATTGGTTTGCTGGGTGAACATTATAATGACGTTGTGTGCTCGAGTTTATTGGCTGGAAACCTGACATGGCCCCACAAAATCTCCGAATGGAGCCTGGGTCTAAGTAGGTGTAACAATGCCATGAACGAGAACACGTGATCTTCATTTTATGTTCTATTAAGTTTTATATTGCCGCTGTTTGTAAACCGTTGTTTCTGTCAGTGCTGCTAGGATTTATATGAATTTGTATACATGTTTGAACACGAACGCCTCTATTCTCCACAGCTAAAGAAAATTACTGAGTGAAAATTATACTGATGTTCTGTGTCCAGCTTTATTGGCTTGAACTGTTTTTTATTTTGAATATGTGGTTGGGCTTTCATAAACACCATGGCCTCTTCAAACTATAGTATCGTCTGATGTTAGGCACATGAAAAATGCTATTTCTCTCACTGCTGTTGAGGTTTATATAAATTTGTATATGTGCCTGAACACCAACGCCTCTATCATCTGTGGATAGATTGGTTTGCTGAGTGAACATTATAATGACGTTGTATGCTTGAGTTTTTCGGCTGAAAACCTAACATGGCCCCACAAAATCTCCGAACGGAGTCTGGGTCTAAGTAGGTGTAACAATGCCACGAACGAGAGCACATGATCCTCATTTCACATTCATTTCAGTTTTGTATTGTCGATGTTTCTAAACTGATTTTTCTGTCAATGAGGTAAAATATTTAACTTTTATTTAGTTTTGTATTGAAACAAAAATGCTTCTATTCCCCATAGACTTCCTTGCGTGTTCAAACACAAATGCCTCTATCCTCCATAGATAGATTGGCTTGGTGAGTGAACATTATAATGGCATTGTGTGTTCGAGTTTATCGGCTGGAAACCTGACATGGCCCCACAAAATCTCCGAATGGAGCCTGGATCTAAGTAGGTGTAACAATGCCACGAACGAGAACACATGATCTTCATTTTACGTTTTATTCGGTTTTATATTGTCGCTGTTTGTAAACCGTTGTTTCTGTCAATGCTGGTGGGATTTATATGGATATGTATACATGTTTGAACACGAACGTCTCTATTCTCCATGGATAAATGAAATTACTGAGTGAACATTATACTGATGTTCCGCGTCCAGGTTTATTGGCTTGAACTGTTTTTTATTTTGAATATGTGGTTGGACTTTCATAAACACCATGGCCTCTTCAAACTATAGTATCGTCTGATGTTAGGCGCACGAAAAATGTTATTTCTCTCACTGCTGTTGAGGTTTATATAAATTTGTATGTGTGTCTGAACACCAACGCCTCTATCCTCTATGGATAGATTGGTTTGTTGAGTGAACATTATAATGACGTTCTGTGCTCGAGTTTATCGTCTGGAAACCTGACATGGCCCCACAAAATCTCCGAATGGAGCCTGGGTCTAAGTAGGTGTAACAACGCCACGAACGAGAGCACATGATCTTCATTTTACGTTCAATTCAGTTTTGTATTGACGATGTTTCTAAACTGATTTCCCTTCTCCGACTGGAGCCTGGGACTAGGTAGATGTAACAACACCACGAACGAGAACATATGACACTCCTTCCATGTTCTACTGATGCTTTCAGTATTACTGTTCGTTATGTGCATATTGCTGCCTCACAACTGATTCGCCGTGTTTCTGCTATCGTCATTATGTGCCTATCATTATATTTGCATACCTTTATTATTAACTACGTCTTCAGTTTTTTAGGCTCTGAACATTTTACCATTTACTAAATTTTCCTCGTATGGAGCAATGTACTTCCTCCGTTCTTTTATTATTGCAACGTGTTGACTATTACAGTGTTCACATACTCTCTTTTCACCATCTTTTGTGATTTATACATATGGAAAAATATAGTCATGTGGGATCTTGTTAGATTCATCTCGAAATATACTTTCAAAATATCAACTTTTTATAATTTTTAAAAGTAAAGAATTGAAGATATTAATAATCAAAGTTGTGCATTGGCAAACGTGAAAGTCCACATGTTGCAGTTATAATAGAACGGAGGTAGTATTACAAAGTTGCTTACAAAAATGAACAAACTATCAAACCATCCAACTGTAACACCCCCGGTTCAGCCCGGGAATATTACACGCCGTGGATTCCGCGCCGGAACCCACCAGGCTAAAAATCATTTTTAAAAACGTTCAAAATGCCAAAAGGCCGGTGACGGTAGTATTTTCCAAAACTCACAAAATCATTTGTCAAACCGTCATAAAACGTTCAAGGCCAAAATGCCAAAACTCGATTTAGGGAATCGGTTTTACGAAATAAAACTCAATTTGCAAAATACCGAAAGTCATTTTGAAAGAACTCACGCAGCGGATAAAATACAGTTCGAAAATACATTTTACATCAAGAATAAATAAATAGTCAATACACGATTCCCCACTATATGCCATAGCCAGTATCATCCGGGATCCTCGTCTCTTCACGACCGCTCTATCAAATCTCCAATACCTGAAAAATAAGTCCCACAGCGGGGTCAACCATAATTCCCGACAAATAACCGCAAATACATAAACATAATTAATCATATGTCATGCATCGTGATAATGATAACCACAAACTATAACCTTACCACTCCCGATTTATCCAACGATTCTCGTCAAAATCCCAATATCACAACAATACCGTATAATACCTCAATAACGAATACTTTCCCGTACACAATCCTCTATGTACAATTACCACAAAAACATATCTCTATTCGGATTCATGTACGATTACCACAAAAAATATACCTCTATTCGGATTCCTTCCAAACGCACCAAATATCATCAACAACATCTACTGTATACTACAATCCTCACAAGGTTCCATTTATACATTCGTCAATATGCAATACAACACAGAATACTTATGACATGTAATTGAAATTACTTATTGAAACACTATACTGAACAAGTAATAACTTGCCTCAATGACGATACGACGAAGCCGAATCTGCCCAATAAAGTGCAGCAGCAATAACTCACGGTCTAGGACTCCAAATCACGATCCAACCGGTCAAAATGAAGGACCATGAGTCGGCAACAAGCTATCAAAAATTCAGTAAAATCGGACCACATCTTGCCCTTAATCGAGCTAGTCAATCACGGCTGCTCCACCAAAAATGGAACTCCAAATACGGAAGAAAACCACGATCCACTCAAAAGAGACTTCACTATATGATAAATTTCTACAATCATATAGAATTTCTTTCTTTTAACTCGACAACCCTACACTATTACAAGTCTACATGATTCTCACCCTTCTCACCACTCTCTTTAAAGAGAATACAAGAAAGGAATTTAATTTGAATCAAATAAGACTAAAGTGTATTACTTGGGTGTACTTGTGAGAAAGACATAAAGACTCCTTATATAGAACAAGAAGACTTTTCCCCTTTGTTCCCAACTGATGTGGGATAAAAATACATTCTTATAGAGTAAGCAAGGCTTCTCATCTTTATTCTCAACCGATGTGGGACAAAACACATCCTTCAAAATACAACTATTGTCCGAGAGCCATAACTCTTACTAAAAAAATTCAAATATAATCTCCACCATTCGTATTATATCAAACTATTTGATAAATCCAAAATTAAGCGCAATCCAATGGTTAAATCTTCGAAAATCTATAAAATACCGAGACTTCTCAATATGAATCTGAAAAACAGGAACCTCTCGTTCTTTTAATTATTACGGTCACATTGTACATCAAATCCAATCTCCACCGTCCAAAATATACTTTACGGTGTTTAGAACTGACTGCAAAAATTCCATATTAATCCGACGGTTGTATTTTTATGAATTATGTCTGTAACATCGCTGCACGGGTGAATGTTCGTTGACGGAACTAAAGTTCTGCAAATAGTTTTTACTAATTCGACCATAACTTTCTCGTCCAAACTCGGATTGACTTACTGTTTATAAAACTAGAAAGCTAACTCAAATCTATATAATACTGTTAATTTTCAGAATTTTTGAACATTCCAAAAATCCGTGGTGATTTTTCAAAGTTGATACTTGTCCACGACACCTTCGAAAAAATGTCCAATCTTGTTTCTACTAACATTTCCGGTATCCCTTTCTTATTTTAAATGTTCCAAGACCAGAAATGTATCTCCAATACATTCAAATAAATTTACAAGTCCCGTATTTAGTCGGTATGTATTACTAAAATTCAGGATATTACACCAACCTGGGTAGGATCTGCTACTGATGTTGCCCAATGCATACGCTCTCTAGAAAATTATCAACCAGATTCTCTTGAGGATTTAGAGCAGCGGGCTACCATTGAAATAGGCCTACAAATTCCTGAAATTTGGAATATTTTTCGCCATGAGAGAGGAACACAGGAAAAGCGAGATAATTTTGATGTGCTGATGTCATTATTTGACTTCCCAGAGTATGAGCTGCCATTTCAGTGCCCTCCAAATAGTCCTACCCAGCATTCGGATGAGCTTCGTCTCAATGTTTTAACTCCAAGGACAGAAATCAAACGTTTGTGTAGCAAACTCTAATCGAGTGTCCGAGCGTGAAAAATTATGTTCTATACTGGCAGTCAATGGAATCAGCCATGCGGTTATGTTGATGAGGTGCCTGGATACAAACCACTATATGAGGATTATGATACGATCGCTCGGCGTCGTTCTCTCGAACATGCGATCGCTGATCTCTACTGTTTTCCCAATCTGGCCGAATATGTTTTCATGCGAGAACTTGGCGTGGGCTTCTGTCAACTCCGGGCTCGATCAAACAGCTAGATTCCGAAATATAGTTGCTGCGCTGTTTCGGATGCTTGCTTTAGAATGTACTTGGTCACTTAGTTGTTTGTCTTCCTACTTATGTTTTCTCTGTGTGGTTTTGGGTTAATGCACTTTCTTTTTTTAAGAAAGCTCTTGCTTGTTTCTATCAGTTTCTAAATTTTAATCTCCTTCTGTTTTATGGTCTCTTTGTTTTTACATTTTCCTTTCAGCAATATTTTACTATTGCCAGAGTTTATTTCAAAAATATTTACTCTCTCACTTACGCTTGTTACTTACATATGTGCTTTTCGCAGTTGCTCAATACTTCAAATACTTCTCATAGAGTTTCTTTTAGAAATATTCACTCTCTTACTTATGCCTGTGACTTACACACGCACTTTATACACTTGCTCAGATATTTTAGAATCAGCTGGTTTACTTTCGATGATGGTGTACTTATTTGTGTATTAATGTTATATATTTCATATACTTCTACCAATTATATTGTCCTTTTTAATTTGTCGTTTGATAAAAGGCAGATTTTATTTTCTGGCCTCGTCATATGGTATATTCAAAAGAGTGCCATGCTTTACTGTGGAGTTTGTGTTTTTTAGTACGTGCGTAGGTTCGGATACGCAGAAATTGTTTTGTATTCGAGCACATTCCATTGCCGCTGTAAGGATATCAACCCACAGTTGATTACATTGATTTTCTGCCTGTGCAACAGCTCCAGTCTCGCTGTTTTATACTTTCATTAACTTCTCCTTGTTAGTGCAGGATATCTCTGCTGATCCCTGTTTTTATTGCATGTCGTGTTGGAATTTTGACACGCATATGTTTACTCAATTGTTGCGTGAGAATTAATAACAGTCTTCATTCATTTGATGTATTTGTCTCCCTCTACGATGACCAGAGATTTTTCCAACTATGTATTGCGTATATTCGATTGTTCGTTTCTTCTTTTGTTTGCAGTCGTCTTGTTCCTCTATCCTCATAACATTTTTGCCAGGAATTAATTAATTTCAAAAAGCGAAAAAAATTGACATCACTATTTCATTAAAATATTAAATAGCATTTCGAATATAAAATTATCAATATACTGCCTATGCAGTAACAACATTTGAAATATACCTCAGAGGCATTTACTTTATAATATTTTTCAAACATCATTCTACTATAAGAATCTTAAAATTATTCGTTCATCATCTACTTTAAATGCAAACTATATCAAATTAATTACATCTTTATGATACGTATTTTGATACATAATCACATAAAAATATCACTATCAGCTTCAAAAATATGAGTATTATTTGACTGCAAAATATATTAAATTATTGACATTGCCATGAATATATTTCCAAATAGGTATTGCGTACTGTAAAAAGGCTGAAATTCGTATCATATTCTTTTTTGCACATTATGAGATGTGTCTGAATATATTCTTTATATGATGTTAAATATAATCTTTCGACATTTTTCGTTTAGAATTACAAAATTATTTTTTATTATCTAATTATTTTCATGATATATATTTCAACATACATATCACATATATAAAAAAAAGAATGACTATTAGCTTCCAAATCTCGACTGTATCGATTGCATAAATTCAAATGCCATTAAATGTGTATCTCACATGCAATGAAAGCAACAATTCTAATTTTTTCATTTCCTTAATAAGTTAACACAGGAAACCTTATTTCTTTGTAAAGCAATACTACATGTGATCAGCAGAAAGCAACACTCATGGGCAACCCCGTGCATCGCATATATATATATATATGAGTTCAGGTGAGAATGCAATTTAAGTTAAGAAATAAGAATGTATTTCATCCATAGATCTTGATAAATGGATGTCCTAGATTTATTTTCACAAAAATTTGATGCATGTAATGCAATATTTTAATGCATCGATATTTTGATGCATATAATGCATATTTTAATGCATTGCAATTTTGATACACGGAATGCATATATTTCATGTATAATTAGTACAAAACTCATGCATATTCGCAATTCACAGTATAAGAACCATTCTCATTTGATCCTAAATATATATATATAATCCCCCTATATACTAATGCAGAATATGCTGAGCCTACTTGGCAGCTTCCCATGCTTCGGCTGCCACATGTCATCTTCTGATGCTTCGGTTGCTCATGTGTCATATTCTCATGCTTTAGTTAACACATCATCATTTCCTAACCTATTTATTAATTACCTAAATTAATTACCTCAATTAATAAGTAGTAAATATTGTTACCTAAATTATTGGATGCCGCTTAAAAAAAATCTGCACAAGAAGCAAGCATATCCTTTCCTGCCGCTTAAAAAATAGGTCTGCAGAGAAAAGCTATAAATTATGAAATTATGAAAATTGAAAAGCTAGAAAAACACAATAAAAGTGATATTCAATTAGTTTTACATATGTAAAATAAAAGCAAGAAAAACAGAGAAAAAAAACACTCGGACAATTTAATTTCTTATATATTTGAAATATCTCTTTGAAAATTCATAAAGTCAGTAATTATATAATTTCGTAAATATAAGTTTTTCATTTATTTTGTCATTTTATATTAATTAAATAAGATTAAAACTAAAATAGACTAATTGATTTATTTCATAAGTTCTTTAATTTATTTATAAATAATGATTAAAACCATTGTTTCTACACTTTCAATAATATTTTTAATAAGAGTATTTTGATTTATTTAATTGATTAGGACTTCAAATACCTTCTTAGTTATATATATTCAATACTTCTTTTGCAATACTTTCAAGCATCTTTCATTTCAGCTGATATTTATTTTATTGATATATCTGATTATAGTGATTGACTAATATAAACTAACTAATTAGTGGAATATATAATATTTCCACGAGATTTTATGTTTAAGTTTTTAATATATAGTACAAACTGATATATTAAATTTGTCTTTGATTGGGATTTATGTTGTTAATTAATGAAAATATGAAATATTTCTATAAATATAATCAATTCCTCCGGTAAAATAAAAGCAAGAAAAACAGAGAAAAAATACTCGGACAAATTTTGTTCTTTGTTAAGTCTTTTCCTTTGAAAACACATAATCGATTTTGTCTTCTTCACCTTCAGATTTCTTAATATTTAATTTTTAGATAATTCTTAATATTTTTTTGTTAATTTTACTTAATCCCTTCAAGTTAATTTCATTTCCAAGTAAGCTCAAATAACAGTATGTTCCAAAATTTACATATTTCTTGAGATTCTCAACATGTATAGTTTATAAATCTCCCCTATATAATAATGTAGAATACGTTGAGACTAAATGGCAGCTTCTCATGCTTCGGCTTCCACATGTCTTCTGCTGATGTTTCGTGTGTAACACCCCGAGATATTCGGAATAATTACAGCGCCGTAAACCCTTTAGGTAAGGATTTACAAGGCTAATTTTAAAAAGAGTGTAAATAAAATCTAATCGTACAACTGAAGTTCAAATACAGATTTGATTCAACCGATCAAATGATTTAACTTATACAACCATATCGAAAAGATGTTATTAAAAACAGACGTACTCGAGTACTAAATAGACCAAGAAGACAAATCACAATAACAATCAACATCAACCACATCACTGAGCCATCTCATCATCATGTCGGTACTGTGGTTGCTTCCCCGCTCCTCGGCTACCTGAACATCAAAACAATGTCCACCCCCGAAGGGGTTAGCAAAACAATGCTAGTACAAGTATCATAATACATAAATCATCAATGCATCATAAATCATGCAAAACGGACTTCCGTCATCGGAATCCAATGATGCGAATCCTCACGATTCCATCAACACATCACAGGGTAATCCAGCGATCCAGCGCCCTTGGTATAGATCCCCATGATGATCCCGTCGGACCAACGCATGGTGGAAAACCCGTCCAGCGATCCAGCGCCCTCAGCATAGATCCTCATGATCCCCTCAGATCATTTATACCATAAACCAATCAACTATACATACATATATGCATTTCAATATGTTCATCAATACGAACAAATAACAACGAATACCACGAGAAATTTCAGAAATACATCTCTTATTCAACAACATGAACAAAACCACAAGCATGATCAAAGTTTCAATATAAATCAAACTCGACATATGATACTTGCCTCGAAAATGGCAAGAATGGAAATACTTCAATGATCTCAACACACTCGAAGGCCGCCTCCTTCGATCAACGTAACCAGCTCGAACCTTAACAAAAGGAATGATATATAAATCATCTCAAGTCGAACGATGGCCTAGCAATTCGGTCTACGGCCAAAAAGCTCAAAATAAACAATCTGCCTGGACTGCTTAGCGTGCGCTACGTACTCTACGTAACATGCGCTAAGCCTGCCTGTTAGCGTACGCTATCGTATAAGCCTAGCGTATGCTAGCCACGGACTGACAGTTTGACTCGGCCGGTCTCATAACGTACGTTACGTACGTAATCGTGCGTTAACTTAACCCCGATAGCGCACGTTAACTAACGTATGTTAGCGTGCGCTAACTTTGCATGGCAGAATACTGCTAACAGAAAACTGGATTGAATGGTGATGAACTCATGAATTCTCTGGTGATAAAACAAGTCATCCTCAAGCATATCATGCTAATAAGGTTTGTGGAAGTTCTATGATTCTGAGTTACAAATATACGGATAATCATCTCAACATCATAATTCATCTTAGATCTTCAAGAAAATACCCTAAGTTCCGTTCGTCCTACGTTTCAAAACGCATGATTCCAATGTGTAAAACGTAACAACTAGGTAAATCCATCTACTGATCACAAATAGGTTTGAAGCTTCAGAATATGCTAGGAGTTCAAACACCAAGAGGTTCAATGGTTAATACGGTGAATAAGTATCGAAACATCGAAAATATCCTTCTACACATGATGTTCGACTAACTTAAGAATCTAACTGACAAGATAATCATGAACAAACGTCCTTTAGAACACTACTAGTATTGGTGAAGAATCACCTACCTCAAAGTAGTGAAGAACATGGAGGAAATCGAAGCAATCCAACGCCGAAGGCTTGAACACCAATCTCCAATGATATACGATCTTCAATCACGACATAGGATGTGGATATGAAGTGTTTAGGTTGAAGGAAGTTATGCTCTAAGTGTAAGAATTCGGGTTATGGGAGAAGAAAGAACTGAAATCACGAATGGGATGTTGTCCTATTTATAAGAAATGGCTATTAGCGCGC
Source organism: Orobanche coerulescens (assembly GCA_033398695.1). Classification (NCBI taxonomy): domain Eukaryota; kingdom Viridiplantae; phylum Streptophyta; class Magnoliopsida; order Lamiales; family Orobanchaceae; genus Orobanche; species Orobanche coerulescens. The sequence continues at coordinate 57,633,945 of CM065818.1, forward strand.
GCTAGTCCCTGCTCGTAGCGTGCGCTAACGGCTCACTGACTTAACTGTACTCAGCACTTAGCGCGCGCTATGCACATGCCTGTAGCGTGCGCTAAGGCGTTGACTCGGCTTTTTCCCGAAAGCCGTCCAGGTTCATCCCGACACAATCCGACAGGGGTCCCCCGGCCAGATCTCACCTACCACACGTCTCAATCAAATTGACCACGCATAGCGTGCGCTAATGTTCCTTTGTAGCGTGCGCTACGAATCCATGTTAGCGTACGCTACACACAACCGATAGCGTGCGCTACATGCGCAGAATTACAATTTAAATCACATACATGAAATCATACGCTTGCCAACATCGGATTATGAAATACGGAGAATACTACTCAGATCAAGTACAACAATTACAATATCACAAGTTCCAAATACATATCAGAAATCTCGGGTATTACATCCTTCCCCCCTAAAAAGAAGTTTCGTCCCGAAACTTAAGATAAAAACATCTCTGGATATCTAGCCTTCATACTGTCCTCCGTTTCCCAAGTGGCCTCTTCGACTCCGTGCCGTGACCATTGTACTTTAACCAAGTGTATTGGTTTATTCCTCAACTGTTTGATCCGACTCTCAAGTATCTTGATTGGTCTCTCTTCGAAGGTGCCATCATTAGCTATCTCGATCTCGTTAAAATCAATGACGTGACTGGGGTCCGGTACATACTTCCGCAGTTGGGATACGTGAAACACATTGTGAACGTGACTCAGCGATGGCGGTAAGGCCAACCTGTATGCTAAATCTCCAACTCTCTCGAGGATCTCGAATGGTCCGATATATCTCGGACTTAGCTTACCTCTCCTCCCAAAACGGAAAATCCCTCGTGTAGGAGACACCTTCAATAGTAAATGGTCCCCAGCATCGAACTCTATAGGGCGACGACGTACATCTGCATAAGACTTCTGTCGACTCTGGGAAGTCAACAATCTTTCTCGAATCAAGCTACCTTCTCTTGAGTCTGAATAATCAATTCCGGTTCCGTCCCGATCAAATCCGAAGAATCATCCCAACACAGGGGTGATCGGCATCTTCTCCCGTACAAAGCTTCAAATGGTGCCATTTTAATAGAAGCATGACAACTATTATTGTAAGTGAATTCGATCAAGGGCAAGTGAACTTCCCAATCAGTTGACCAATCCAACGCACAAGCTCTAAGCATGTCTTCTACAGTTTGTATAGTCCGTTCAGACTGACCGTCCGTTTGGGGATGATAAGCTGTACTAAAGTTTAGCTCGGTCCCTAAAGCCCTGTGCACTGCCCTCCAGAAGTGCGACACGAAACGACCATATCGATCTGAAACAATGGTCTTCGGCGTCCCATGCAATCTGACTATCTCTGTAATAAATACTCGCGCCAATCTCTTTGGTCCCCATGTATCTTTGATTCCTAGAAAATGAGCCGACTTGGTTAGTCAATCAACTATAACCCAAATCATATTCATTCCCGTTCTAGTCCTTGGCATACTGGTGATGAAATCCATCGAGATGTCCTCCCACTTCCATTCAGGGATCGGAAGCGGCTTTAACATTCCGGCAGGTCGCTGATGCTCAATCTTGACCTGCTGACAAGTCAAACACTTCGAAACGTACTCTTCTACGTACTTCTTCAGATTCCCCCACCAGAAGTTTTGGTTTAAATCCTTATACATCTTACTGCTGCCCGAGTGAATAGAATAGGGCGCGCTGTGAGCTTCCTTCATAATAGTCCGTCTCAAATCATCATCATCGGGAACGCAAAGTCGACTCTGAAATCTCAGAACTCCATCGTCTTGTATCACAAATCCTGGGGCTTTTCCTTTCTTTACTTCGTCACATAACCGAAGGATCAGAGAATCGTTCAACTGCTTAGACTTGATCTCCTTGACTAGTGATGAAGTCAGTTCCATCACATACAGTTGCCCTTGGATTCCTGGTGCCCATATTTCAATCCCCTCGCGGATCAGTTCCCGTTGAATACTGGTTTGGGATGTAAGTGCTTCCAGCACTCGAAGAGAACCAGGCTTACGGCTCAAGGCATCTGCTACTACGTTTGCTTTCCCCGGATGATAGAGAATCTCCAAGTCGTAATCCTTGATCAATTCCAGCCACCTTCTCTGCCTCATGTTTAATTCCTTCTGACTGAAAATGTACTTGAGGCTTTTATGGTCTGTAAAGATCTGACAATGAGTGCCGTACAAATAATGTCGCCAGATTTTCAAAGCAAAGACTACAACTGCTAACTCCAGATCATGAGTCGGGTAATTTACTTCGTACGGTTTCAACTGCCGAGAAGCATAGGCAATTACCTTATCCTTTTGCATCAACACACATCCCAGACCCTGATTTGAAGCGTCGCTGTAAACCATGAATCCATCCGTTCCCTCTTGTAGCGCTAATATAGGTGATGTCGTCAGTCTCCTCTTAAGTTCGTCAAAACCAGCGTGGCACTTCTCATTCCACGTGAACATTTGAGTTTTCTGCAACAGCTGAGTGAGCGGACGAGAGATCTTGGAAAATCCCTCTACAAAGCGGCGATAATATCCCGTAAGTCCTAGGAAACTCCGGACTTCTTTCACGTTACTAGGAACTTCCCAATCCAAGATTGCTTCGACTTTCTTCGGGTCCACCTGAACTCCGTCGGCTGATATCACATGCCCAAGGAAGGTTAATTCCCCAAGCCAGAACTCGCACTTGGAAAGCTTTGCATACAGCTGTTCCTTCCTCAAAGTGCTCAAAACCACACGCAAATGTTCGGCATGCTCCTCTGCGTCCTTCGAATATATCAAGATGTCATCAATGAAGACGACCACAAATTTATCCAAGTATTACAAGAATACCCAATTCATCAATTGCATGAATACTGCAGGAGCATTGGTAAGTCCAAATGGCATTACCACAAATTCATAATGCCCGTACCGGGATCTGAAAGCAGATTTCGGTATATCCGATTCCTTAATTCTCAACTGGTGGTATCCAGATCGCAAGTCAATCTTCGAGAATACCCTTGCCCCTTGCAGTTGATCAAACAAGTCGTCGATCCGAGGTACAGGGTACTTATTCTTGATCGTCATCTTGTTGATCTCCCTGTAATCAATACACAGTCGGAGGGATCCGTCTTTCTTCCGGACAAAGAGAACGGGCGCTCCCCAAGGAGAAACGCTAGGTTGGATATAGCCCTTCTGTAACAATTCCTCCAGTTGCTTCTTGAGTTCATACATCTCGGTTGGCGCCATACGGTATGGTGCTCTGGAAATAGGAGCTGCTCCAGGCTCTAATTCGATAATGAATTCTACTTCTCTCTGCGGAGGTAACCCAGGTAGTTCGTCAGGAAATACATCTGAGAACTCATTCACAACTGAAATAGACGAGAGCTCTACTTCTTCCTCTTTCCTCATGGCATAGCACCAAAGTCCGTGACATCCACCTTGATAATTTCACGGCTTTCATTGCTTTGATCAATTTTCCCGAGCTTCCCGGTCTCCATCCTTGGAATAAGTGTTCAGATCCGTCATCAGCAATGATAGAAATAACTCTTTTTCGGTAATTTAGAATAGCTCCATAACGGTTGAGCCAATCGTCTCCGAGAATTAAATCGTCACCGTAGATGTCAACTACAATAAGATTCGATAGCCAATCTCTTCCTCCTATAGTCACTGGAAAATCCCTAGCTTCTAGGGTTCCCACAATTTTCTCTCCGCTCGGTAATCCCACAACATAAGGTTCACAATCATACAAGCACGAGATTTTCAAACGATTAACACAGTTCAAAGATATAAAAGAATGCGTAGCTCCCGAATCAAACAAGACACTAACTGGTTGCAAAAGGATCTGAATCGTACCTGATGCAACAGCTGTGTTCTGATCATCCTTCTTCATCTCGTAAATACGCGGAGGAACGGACCCAACGCTGGATGCCTCTCTTTTCCTAACATTCTGCTGCTGGAAACCGCTCTGCTGCGTCTGGTTCACACTAGTGTCCTTCGGAGCCGGTACAGGAGTGCGAGTACCAAAAGATCGGGTCGCATTCCCACAAAATGTTGCGCGATGTCCTTCCTGTCCACACTCGAAACAAGTCACAGCAGGCGCATAACAGTCACGTCGAACATGCCCCACTTTGCCACAGTTATAACACTTCTTCCCTGCGTCTGAAACAGTTGGTGCTGTCCGGAACTTCTTCCCACCTCGAGAAGGATGTGGAGGTCTCCTGGATGAATGAAAAGAGGACTGACCCCTGCGAGGTCCTCTACTCTTATTCTCCGTGAAGTTGCCAGACACCTTCTGTTTCTTTGCTTCCGTCGATTTCTCTACTGCTGCCTCCTTCATATCATAGGCCAACGCCTTATCCTGATACTGTCGTAAAGTGGTACATTCAAATCCGGACATATATTGCTGAATTTCCGGCTTCATTCGCATGTCAAAATGGAAAATCCTCTCTGCCTCGGTCCTGACCAAGTGGCGCACATAAGTCAGCTGGTGATTAAAGGTCTTAATCACGTCCGTCACAGATGCTTCTGAATTTTGTGGTGAGAAAAACTCCCGAACTCGGGCCTCTCTAACTGGGCGAGGACAATACTGCGCTTCCATCATCAGTTTGAATTCCGTCCAGTCAACATTGTGCTCCTTCGGTCGAATGGCCTCCTACCAGTCGAAAGCCTCCCCTGTCAGAAGATACTGGGCGACCGGAACCTTCCTATCGTTGGGACAGTTAATCCCCGCAAAAATCTTCTCTAATTCCTTCAGCCAGTGATCCAAAGAAAGCGTCTCAGTCGAACCATCAAATTTCGGAGGGTGCAATTTGATCACTTCGGTAAGCCATTTGTCTCCTCGATTATCCACGTTATGCTGCTGTCCCATCGCCGTCTGCATACGATCCACAACTTGAGCAAACTGGTTTATCTGGGCAACCACCTGCTGATGTACTCCCGGCACGTTAGGATCTGCATTATTATTTACCGATCCCTGCTGTCCCCCGGAATGGGAATCCGTTCGACTAGCGGTTATCTCTGGGGTAGATACCGACTCTTCTTGTCTCGCATTTCCACGTCCGCGTCCATGACCGCGTCCGCGTCCACGACCTCCTCTCAACATACTGTAAACATAAATACTCAATATCCAGGGCAAACTTTCTAAAAGTACATCCGTCAATGTTTACAAGACATGAATTAAATAAAACGGTAGTATTCGAGATTAGGAAACTTACAACCAAGGTCCACACGACGATGCTGGCTCAGCAGTGATGTTACGAACGACCAATAATCAAATAACGTAAACAGACCCACCTAACCCGACTGCCAAGATATCCATGAATATTAGCTCTGATACCATATTCTGTAACACCCCGAGATATTCGGAATAATTACAGCGCCGTAAACCCTTTAGGTAAGGATTTACAAGGCTAATTTTAAAAAGAGTGTAAATATAATCTAATCGTACAACTGAAGTTCAAATACAGATTTGATTCAACCGATCAAATGATTTAACTTATACAACCATATCGAAAAGATGTTATTAAAAACAGACGTACTCGAGTACTAGATAGACCAAGAAGACAAATCACAATAACAATAAACATCAACCACATCACTGAGCCATCTCACCATCATGTCGGTACTGTGGTTGCTTCCCCGCTCCTCGGCTACTTGAACATCAAAACAATGTCCACCCCCGAAGGGGTTAGCAAAACAATGCTAGTACAAGTATCATAATACATAAATCATCAATGCATCATAAATCATGCAAAACGGACTTCCGTCATCGGAATCCAATGATGCGAATCCTCACGATTCCATCAACACATCACAGGGTAATCCAACGATCCAGCGCCCTTGGTATAGATCCCCATGATGATCCCGTCGGACCAACGCATGGTGGAAAACCCGTCCAGCGATCCAGCGCCCTCAGCATAGATCCCCATGATGATCCCGTCGGACCAACGCATGGTGGACATTCGATCCAGCGCCCTCAGCATAGATTCTCATGATCCCCTCGGATCATTTATACCATAAACCAATCAACTATACATACATATATGCATTTCAATATGTTCATCAATACGAACAAATAACAACGAATACCACGAGAAATTTCAGAAATACATCTCTTATTCAACAACATGAACAAAACCACAAGCATGATCAAAGTTTCAATATAAATCGAACTCGACATATGATACTTGCCTCGAAAATGGCAAGAATAGAAATACTTCAATGATCTCAACACACTCGAAGGCCGCCTCCTTCGATCAACGTAACCAGCTCGAACCTTAACAAAAGGAATGATATACAAATCATCTCAAGTCGAACGATGGCCTAGTAATTCGGTCTACGGCCAAAAAGCTCAAAATAAACAATCTGCCTGGACTGCTTAGCGTGCGCTACGTACTCTACGTAACGTGCGCTAAGCCTGCCTGTTAGAGTACGCTATCGTATAAGCCTAGCGTACGCTAGCCACGGACTGACAGTTTGACTCGGCCGGTCTCATAACGTACGTTACGTACGTAATCGTGCGTTAACTTAACCCCGATAGCGCACGTTAACTAACGTATGTTAGCGTGCGCTAACCTTGCATGGCAGAATACTGCTAACAGAAAACTGGGTTGAATGGTGATGAGCTCATGAATTCTCTGGTGATAAAACAAGTCATCCTCAAGCATATCATGCTAATAAGGTTTGTGGAAGTTCTATGATTCTGAGTTACAAATATACAGATAATCATCTCAACATCAGAATTCATCTTAGATCTTCAAGAAAATACCCTAAGTTCCGTTCGTCCTACGTTTCAAAATGCATGATTCCAATGTGTAAAACGTAACAACTAGGTAAATCCGTCTACTGATCACAAATAGGTTTGAAGCTTCAGAATATGCTAGGAGTTCAAACACCAAGAGGTTCAATGGTTAATACGGTGAATAAGTATCGAAACATCGAAAATATCCTTCTACACATGATGTTCGACTAACTTAAGAATCTAACTGACAAGATAATCATGAACAAACGTCCTTTAGAACACTACTAGTATTGGTGAAGAATCACCTACCTCAAACTAGTGAAGAACACGGAGGAAATCGAAGCAATCCAACGCCGAAGGCTTGAACACCAATCTCCAATGATATACGATCTTCAATCACGAACTAGGATGTGGATATGAAGTGTTTAGGTTGACGGAAATTATGCTCTAAGTGTAAGAATTCGGGTTATGGGAGAAGAAAGAACTGAAATCACGGATGGGATGCTGTCCTATTTATAAGAAATGGCTATTAGCGCGCGCTAGTCCCTGCTCGTAGCGTGCGCTAACGGCTCACTGACTTAACTGTACTCAGCACTTAGCGCGCGCTATGCACATGCCTGTAGCGTGCGCTAAGGCGTTGACTCGGCTTTTTCCCGAAAGCCGTCCAGGTTCATCCCGACACAATCCGACAGGGGTCCCCCGGCCAGATCTCACCTACCGCACGTCTCAATCAAATTGACCACGCATAGCGTGCGCTAATGTTCCTTTGTAGCGTGCGCTACGAATCCATGTTAGCGTACGCTACACACAACCGATAGCGTGCGCTACATGCGCAGAATTACACTTTAAATCACATACATGAAATCATACGCTTGCCAACATCGGATTATGAAATACGGAGAATACTACTCAGATCAAGTACAACAATTACAATATCACAAGTTCCAAATACATATCAGAAATCTCGGGTATTACATCGTGTGCTTATATGTCACCCTTTCATGCTTCAGCTGACACATAATCAATTACTCGCCTAATCATCATTGCATTAATTACATTATAAGTATACCTCAAATAACTCCTACCTACCTTATTAATTTCTACGAATTAAGGAATATGAATTATGAATAAATAGGAATTGATTACATTACAGAAATATTTTACGTTTTCATTAATTAAAAAATATAAATTCCAAACAAAGAGAATTTAATATAGTGGTGTGCACTATATATTAAAAACTTAAACCTAAAATCTCGCGAAAATATTATATATTTCCATTAATTAATTAGTTTGTATTAATTAGTCACTATAATTATGTATATCAATAAAAGAAATATCAACTGAAAGAAGTGTTGAATATATATATAATTAAAAGGTACTCTAAGTGATTTTTTAAATAATTTTAACTGATTTTTTATTTTTTAAGTTTTAAAAGATTTGTTCATTTATCTACTTTTGAAATCAACTACTATATTTTTGAAAGTTTTGAATTTTTCTTTGTATTTTAAATTATATCCAAACAATTTATGTATTTTTTTTCAAACATAAGGATTGAGAAGTGCTTTATTTTAAGTTATAAGTCAAGATCTATTATGTATTTCCAAAAGTTTTTTAAATTCCAAAAACATTACTAAAACTAGCCACAATTATTTAGTGTAATTCTACATATGGAGTTGTATTAAAGGACAATTCATATATCGTTTATTCAAGTATAAGTTCTTCTTCACTTTGGCATCATTGCAAACTCATAATACTGACCAAGAATATGTGATTAATTATTGGACAGACAATGTCATCTCACCATCTATAAGAAATTAAGGACTTCTCCGAATGTATCCTCAAAATTGTAGATGGTGGGCTGGGTGAAGAAGTCGATAGAGAAATCTTGATTGATATTCTTGATATTTACTAATCTGGAATGCCGAAGATCATATTGCAGGCATTGCTAAAAGCACTATCATTTACTTATAAGTGACTTTCCATAAATTAATTTTCTGAAGAAAGAGCAACCGTGATGCCAACAAACGACATTGTGGAGAGAGTAAACGATTACGTGATGTCTATAATTTCAAAAGACAAACGGATATATCTCACTTCTGATAGTATATGCAAAATCTCTGCGACCTCTTAAGTCAAAATCAAGTAACTTCAATGGATTTTTTTGAATAGCATCAACTGTTCTAGAATTCCAAATCACATCTTGAAATCGTAAGTTAAAGTCTCAATTATGCTAATTCAAAATATGGATCAATCATCAGGATTATGAAATATCACATCATTAATAATTATCCAAATCCATAACCATATTATTGAACAAAAAATTCGGGGAACAATATTGAGAGTAAAGTACTTATTCCACAATTGATATTTGTAACACCCCCAATCCGCTCAGGGATATTACACGCCGTAGACCCTCTCCTCGAGGATCTACCAGGCTGATAACTAAAATCAAACATCTAAACATCGCTTTTAAGGCTGAAATAACTCAGTAGACCGATTTGGTCTTTCAATAATAACATACAACTCAATTCCAAACACATACCCACGCAGGGGTCAAAATACAATAAACTCCCGTACAACGGGGAAAAGGTACTGCAGCGGAAATAAAAATACAACTAGACCAATATGACATCAACGGGTCCTCGTGTGATTAGTATCGTTTATCTTTCATCATCCTTCGTGCCGACCCTGTGCTATGCTCTAAAACCTAAATGCAAAAATAGACATCCACCCCCCGAATACTCGGGGGTTAGCAAAACTCTACTGTTTTGCTAGTGCAAGTACAAGTGCAAAAGTACGAGCCATACAATTCAAGTTCCAAGAATAACAATAACCAGGAAATCCTCAAAGATTCAACGTAACGAAAAGTACTTCCCGAGGCATGAGTTTGGTAAAACATTCTAAGACCGAAAGGTCACAAATCAAGGGAAATCAATTTATAAAACAGTTTAAAATTGCCATCGAGAGTTTTAATAGGAAACAATTTAGGATTATCAAATCCTACTCATTCCAAAATCAACAAGGTCCACGACCAATATGCGGAAAGCAATTTGCAAGAAAATCATTCAATCAATACAAGCAAGTCTTCACAAATATTCCCCACGGGGTTCTCGACCCAATCCAAATAATATCAATACGAGATCAAACATCTCAACGTAACACGGGGTCCTCGACCCAAAACACAAAATGTCAACACAGTATAATCAAGGACACAGCCTTACGTCCGCCCAAAAACTGCTCAAGAATTAACCCTCGGAGATCTCGTCAAATGTCCTTGGTTAATTAACCCTGATACCAACATTTTAAAAACAAGTTAAAACACACTTTCAGAAAACATGAATCACGGTCTATAACGAGACCATCATTAGAAAAGAGTTGAAAGAATTTGAAATACGATAATCGTTCGGTAACGGGGTCTTAGCTAAACACTCAAATATCCGTTACCAATAAGCCTGTCAGGCGCCTCCACTGAAACACCTGTGCACCGGCGTTCACTCCACATGTCAGCCGCACCTTATACATGTCACCGCACCGACGTCACTCCCATAAGAGCCGCCCCTTGCACGCGCATCAGGTAAACACTGGCGTTCACCAACCATATGGAGCCGCACATTGCAGCGTACACCAGGCCGGAGATCGCACGCCCCGCCCTCAGAGGCTCCCGGATATGACGTCTCTCACAACAAGTATTCACACTGTCACAAACATCAAGTACACAGTCATCGTCGTAACAATTATCAAATCAATACACCAATTCACAAAATTCATCCGTCAGTCCACGACCACACGAATAAATAACAACACGCACGTCAACCATAACGCAACGGAAAGAAGTAATATACGTACACACGCATTATCAAGCGCAACATAAACACAAAATATATCCAAAGGATTCACGTAGTCACTTACAACCCACAGAATTTACAAAACACACGCGTTTTGAAAGTGAGCCTTTAATGAGGCTAGCCGAATCTTTTGAAAACTCATTTCAAACAAATAAACATACACACCAAGATGATAACCAATTATCATATCCACAAAACAAGAATAGTATGGACAAGGTACTTGCCTCGAAATCGGCACGCAAGTATTCCGACGAACACGGCTCAACCGAAAAGCTTCGAAACGCCCGATGCTATCGAAAAGGGAGACGACAACGAACGGAAGGGTTCAACTCGGTTTCTTCGCAAGAAACTCGACCCTAATAACATATAATTAATAAATTAACGATCATACGATGAAGAATAATCGTAGAACGCCAGAAAATCCCTCTATGACATTTTACCGGACACCTTCAAGGCGACGGTCAAGAACTCCACCCAAACAACGAATCGATACGATACAACCGTGGAATAACAAGGGAAATGATATAATACATCTAAATAATCATCAATCCATTACAATCCTAAGTTAAATCGGATTAAACGGACGAAATCGAACAAAATACCCAAAATCCCCAAAATTAGATTTCAAGAAATCTAACCTTGATTCGGTAGATCGGAGGAGGTTTTAGGATGGATTATTGATGATATAAACTCCAAGACTTCATGGATTGATTGCACAACAACATCTAATCACGAATCTCTAAGCCACAGCAGCGGAAGGAATTGAGAGGAATGAGAAAAATGGGTGAAAACCCGATCACAGGCCTTAAATAGCCGATCACTGCCCGAGTTACGACGTAATCGGCCAAGGCTTACGACGTAACCGAAGTCGCCCAAATCTGCCGGCCCGTTACGTACGTAACCGGCCAGGGCCTTACTTACGTAATTGGCCTTACGTACGTAATGGCCGAGCACTACCGGCCGTAACTCGGCCAGTGCCGGCCTGGGCCCAGACTGCCCGGCCATGACTCGGACGGGGCCAACTCCGACGGCCCGAACGACCTCGAAACCCGAACCTGAATACGAATCGAAGATACGGTTACGAAGTACTCGCAAAGACGAATCCGAGCACTAAGAGAACACACGATTCTGACTACCCGAAGGCTCGAAATTCGACAACGGAAAGTAATTACCCCAAACTTTGGGAAATTACGAAAATGGCCCAACATGCCCGAAAATCACGATACGTGATCGAATAACCAAACCTAAGTTCACAACACATCTAAAAAAGTTAAACGGACTTACGGGAAACTCGAAACAACAGTTTCGGACGAGATTCGCAAGAATCGAACTCAAGTGCGGAAAAGTCGCTAAAAAGCACGGAACCCAACAAAACGACACCGAAACGAACTAGGATGTCAAAAAGTGTAGAATTAATCATTCTCAGAATGACGAAACGGTCATGATCGAGTCGTCCAAACGGACTTTCGCCGAAAAAAAAGAATTTACCGGAAATCGAAATTACGGGTTATTACATTCTACCCTCCTTAAAAGAAGTTTCGTCCCGAAACTTAAAACAAGTAGGGAGAAGAAATATCCCGCCAGGAAAAACTCAACGAGATACACAAGAAGCGTGTAACTCATGCCCAACGGCGAAACGTTACAAGCAACGCAAAGGAATATACGGTGTGAAAACACGCTCCACGGCGACCAACACGACGTCGCCGTTAGGAATGTAATAAAACCAACAAATGACAAGCGTCATCAAACGGATAATATAGTCAAGTCAATTATCCGTACAGTCACAAGACACACGAACGAAAATTAATACGATTGACCAACCCAATGGTTCATCAATCAAAACGCGAGCCAAACGCTGAACAAATACGGAATTCCACCGCCTAAGGGTTGGAAGATCGAAAATGAGACTAATTTCCCGAACTTAAGGGAATTAGGAAGGAGCCTGAATGCTCAACAATCACGAAACAAGAACAAAAACCGAACGAACAAACGATCGAGACAATAAAAAAAATCGAACAATCATGTCCGAAATACGAAGGATAATAGAATTCAAACAACAACTCCCAGGATGATCTGGTGAGAACTACAAGACATGCATTCCCATAAGATCCACAGGAAAGGGAATAGTGATTGAAAAGTCACAACGACAAACGAGTTATTCCGAAATAATACCACACTCGTTCGATCAACAAAAGCAAGGGATAGGGAAAGTTCAGAAAACGTTAACGAGCATAAACGAGTCGCCAGAGTCGGAAACACAGGAGTTCCAAATCCAATCCACTTCGAATAAAAGAATTAGTAGAACCAAAAGATGTCACTTCCGAACAAGGTTCACAAGAATCGAACCAAACTCGAAAAAGTCACAGCGATAACTAGATCGACCCATAATAAGATCACAGCTCGTTCGGACGATGAAACCGAAATACAGAACAAGTTCATAAAGTATCAATGAACACGAGCGAGTCGATAGAATTGAGAAAGAGAAAATGCAGAAGCCAAAAATAATACGGGTATTACATTGGACCTCTTCTAAAAGAATTGTCATCCCCGAAACTCACAACAATGAAATCAAGGTGACGACACAACAAGCAACCGACAGAAACATCCTTCGAAGGCCTCTCAAAGACGATTCTGATAACTGTGCTGAAGCGCAAACTCCGAAAGTCTCGGTAGCCAATTCGCAAAACTGAATTCGGTGTCCCTCGAGTCCACACTCAAAATGTGTTACTGACGAGAAGGACAAATTGCACGTACATTCCCCCGACACATCACAGTTGAAATACCTCGGCTCGACATACCGAAAATACAAATGCTAGATACAATGGAACATAACATCACAAAACAACAAACCGGAGATGCCAACTCAGCACAACAAGGAATCATAACACATATCATATACAACGATTACCATCGTAAAGTAATACACACACAAACACTACAACAACGACGGTATCGTTCAGCGACCTCAACGGCCCGAACGATAACCAGCACATAATTACAACCATCATGAAACAATCACACATGTACACAAACGTACAAACCCAAGCTTCAACAGCTCACACTCGTGCGACAACACGCAAATCACCACGAGGCGACAATTAGTAATTACGAGTCCACACCTCTCACATAGGGCTAGTACAACAAATGCGTGGCAACGCCACGACGTTCATGCCACCAATTCGATCACAATTCGGAGGGCTAACACCCTAACAACAATACCAACATCATACACACCTTCTCCGACCACAAGCACGAAATGATGGGTTTTAAAAACGAAAACCACCTTTTGAAAATAGTTTGGAAACACCAGTTGATCTTGAGTATCACTTTACAAAAAGTAGTGCAAACATTGTTATCAAGACTTGAAAATCATCTTACGTTTGAACACAAATGAGGACACCTTCTCTTAGTGAAAAATTTTCAGAATATTCGACCCTCGGGTCTAAGTAAAAGTGTTTATAAAACATTTAAAATATCTCAAAACATTTTGGGTCCTTGAGGTAGAAGAATTTTGAAACATATTGTGGCACCTTGGATGTACCACGAGAAAATAATTCATTTTAAAGGTACGTCTCGAAATTTATTTTCTAAGATACTCAAGGTTTTCAAAGATAATTCAATGGGCTAGAATGCCCAAAATTTCAAGTAATTACACGGATTATCATAGTGCCGTGGGCCCCACGCCAGAACCCACCAGGCTAAAAACCATTTACAAAAACGTCAAAAAGGCCGATGACGGTAATATTTCAAAAACTCACAAAAGCCATTTACAAAATACTAAATACCGTCATAAGAATTTCGCCAAAATGATCAAGGCCATAATGCCAAAAACTCGGTTAAGGGAATCGGTTTTCGAAATAAAACTCAGTCGGTAAAATACCGAAAGCCATTACAAAAGAACTCACGCAGCAGATAAAAGAAATACAGTTCAACATGCATAATCCATCAACACTACTCCTCATATGAACGAAATATGAGGGTCGAATAACCACATATCAAGAAATCAAAATCCATAAGAGGATTCCGTCATTTAACAAATTGTTGTGTCAAGAATTAACACTCTCCGACCGGCGATCGCCTCGGAGATCGGGCGACCGAGTCACTGCCGAGCAGCCAAGGCAGAACTGCCGACCAGCGACCAGGCAGCCTAGCCTTAGCCCCGCAGATAAGATGAATCGGCCAACTAAAAGGTCCCAGGACAAGTCCCGGTGCCGAGCGATCGACATCATATACGATCGTCTCTCGGTACTCGACGACCGACTACTGGCGACCGACAAGCGGACGACCATCCCTCGGCACCTGCCGACCGACCCTCAGTGACCAGCTAAGCACGACCGCATCATGCCAATGGCCATCCTGTCGGCAAAGGTCAAACCTCTGGACAGACACCACGTGCAAAAGCCGAGACAAGATCCGCATATCGCGGATCATTGACCACAGCCTGGCCGAATCTTTCCACCATCCGACAAGCCGCCGAAAGCTGTCAGTAGGGCCGCATGTGACAGTGATTCCGCCAAAAGTTGTCAGTAGGACCACATGTGACATTGACTCTGGACGCGTGCTGGCTCCTCATTGGACCGCCCAGCTGGCGCCAGCACCTACCTTGGACTTTAGCCCGACAGCCCAGGTGATCGCCCCATTATAATATTGGACGGCAGACGATCGCCCCATTATTATAATGGCTGGAAGGCGATCGCCCGCCTAAGGACAAGACTCGGCTGCCACTATAAATACAAGGCTCCCTGCACTCGACCACTTCTTCTGCAATATCGTGATTTGAGCACACAATACAGAAACAATATACAACACTTAGCTATCTCCAACTCTTGGCAACGGCTATCTTCCGGTACTTCTTCTCCCGGCCTCTCTCATACAAGCAGACGATCGGCTGGGACGAAGAACACCGAGCTTCGCTCAAGAGCCGGATTAACAGAGTCTTTTTACACTCATTGTATCTAGATTTCTCTCATTAATACTTGTATCCACGAATATTTGTATTAATAACATCTCGCGAGAGCATTCAAGCCCGGGCCTAACAAACCCGGCAAATCTTGTATTATTTATCTTCTCTCGGAAGTGCTCCCGCAATTGTTGTTTGTTGTCCGTCTTCCAGCAGTATTAATCTTCGGATAAATATTTTGGGCAACAACACAAATAATCATAAAAAAATAGCTCGTGTCATACGAGGCACAACACAAAGAAGGGAAACTTACATCCACAAGTCGCACGAAGATGATGATCGCCCACGATACTAATCACGACCAACAAACTCAGACGACGCGTCGCGACACGACTTAGTCAGACAAAATCCGACGAGACAAAACTCAACAGACACCACTGACCCGACAGCCTAGGTTTCCACAACCTAAGCTCCGATACCATTCTGTAACACCCCCAATCCGCTCAGGGATATTACACGCCGTAGACCCTCTCCTCGAGGATCTACCAGGCTGATAACTAAAATCAAACATCTAAACATCGCCTTTAAGGCTGAAATAACTCAGTAGACCGATTTGGTCTTTCAATAATAACATACAACTCAATTCCAAACACATACCCACGCAGGGGTCAAAATACAATAAACTCCCGTACAACGGGGAAAAGATACTTCAACGGAAAAGAAAATACAACTAGACCAATATGACATCAACGGATCCTCGTGTGATTAGTATCGTTCATCTTTCATCATCCTTCGTGCCGACCCTGTGCTATGCTCCAAAACCTGAATGCAAAAATAGACATCCACCCCCCGAATACTCGGGGGTTAGCAAAACTCCACTGTTTTGCTAGTGCAAGTACAAGTGCAAAAGTACAAGCCATACAATTCAAGTTCCAAGAATAACAATAACCAGGAAATCCTCAAAGATTCAACGTAACGAAAAGTACTTCCCGAGGCATGAGTTTGGTAAAACTTTCTAAAACCGAAAGGTCACAAATCAAGGGAAATCAATTTATAAAACAGTTTGAATTGCCATCGAGAGTTTTAATAGGAAACAATTTAGGATTATCAAATCCTACTCATTCCAAAATCAACAAGGTCCACGACCAATAGGCGGAAAGCAATTTGCAAGAAAACCATTCAATCAACACAAGCGAGTCTTCATAAATATTCCCCACGGGGTTCTCGACCCAATCCAAATAATATCAACACGAGATCAAACATCTCAATGTCACACGGGGTCCTGACCCAAAACACAAAATGTCAACACAGTATAATCAAGGACACAGCCTTACGTCCGCCCAAAAACTGCTCAAGACCCTTGATTAATTAACCCTTGGAGATCTCGTCAAATGTCCTTGGTTAATTAACCCTGATACCAATATTTTAAAAACAAGTTAAAACACAATTTCAGAAAACATGAATCACGGTCTATAACGAGACCAGCATTAGAAAAGAGTTGAAAGAATTTGAAATAGGATAATCGTTCGGTAACGGGGTCTTAGCTAAACACTCAAATATCCGTTACCAATAAGCCTGCCAGGCGCCTCCATTGAAACACCTGTGCACCGGCGTTCACTCCACATGTCAGCCGCACCTTATACATGTCACCGCGCCGGCGTCACTCCCATAATAGCCGCCCCTTGCACGCGCATCAGGTAAACACTGGCGTTCACCAACCATATGGAGCCGCACATTGCAGCGTACACCAGGCCGGAGATCGCACGCCCCGCCCTCAGAGGCTTCCGGATATGACGTCTCTCACAACAAGTATTCACATTGTCACAAACATCAAGTACACAGTCATCGTCGTAACAATTATCAAATCAATACACCAATTCACAAAATTCATCCGTCAGTCCACGACCACACGAATAAATAACAACACGCACGTCAACCATAACGCAACGGAAAGAAGTAATATACGTACACACGCATTATCAAGCGCAACATCAACACAAAATATATCCAAAGGATTCACGTAGTCACTTACAACCCACATAATTTACAAAACACATGCGTTTTGAAAGTGAGCTTTTAACGAGGCTAGCCGAATCTTTTGAAAACTCATTTCAAACAAATAAACATACACACCAAGATGATCACCAATTATCATATCCACAAAACAAGAATAGTATGGACAAGGTACTTGCCTCGAAATCGGCACGCAAGTATTCCGACGAACACGGCTCAACCGAAAAGCTTCGAAACGCCCGATGCTATCGAAAAGGGAGACGACAACGAACGGAAGGGTTCAACTCGGTTTCTTCGCAAGAAACTCGACCCTAATAACATATAATTAATAAATTAACGATCATACGATGAGGAATAATCGTAGAACGCCAGAAAATCCCTCTATGACATTTTACCGGACACCTTCAAGGCGACGGTCAAGAACTCGACCCAAACAACGAATCGATACGATACAACCATGGAATAACAAGGGAAATGATATAATACATCTAAATAATCATCAATCCATCACAATCCTAAGTTAAATCGGATTAAACGGACGAAATCGAACAAAATACCCAAAATCCCCAAAATTAGATTTCAAGAAATCTAACCTTGATTCGGTAGATCGGAGGAGGTTATAGGATGGATTATTGATGATATAAACTCCAAGACTTCATGGATTGATTGCACAACAACATCTAATTACGAATCTCTAAGCCACACCATAAGGAATTGAGAGGAATGAGAAAATGGGTGAAAACCCGACTACGTGGCCTTAAATAGCCGATCACCGGCCAAGTTATGTACGTAATCGCCAAGGCTTACGACGTAACCGAAGTCATCGCCTAATCTGCCCGTTACGCACGTGAATCGCCAGGCCTTACGACGTAATCGCCTTACGTGCGAATCGCCTTACGACGTAACGGCCGAGCACTACCGGCCGTAACTCGGCCAAGGCTACCGGGCCTGCATCGCCTGCCATGACTCGGACGGGGCCAACTCCGACGGCCCGAACGACCCCGAAACCCGAACCTGAATACGAATCGAAGATACGGTTACGAAGTACTCGCAAAGACGAATCCGAGCACTAAGAGAACATACGATTTTGACTACCCGAAGGCTCGAAATTCGACAACGGAAAGTAATTACCCCAAACTTTGGGAAATTACGAAAGTGGCCCAAAACGCCCGAAAATCACGATACGTGATCGAATAACCAAACCGAAGTTCACAACACGTCTAAAAAAGTTAAACGGACTTACGGAAAACTCGAAACAACAAGATAGCTTCTTCTGCATTCGAACTCCCCTCAGGCGGTAAGAAACACTTTTGCCAGTGTTCTAACATGATAGCTTACACTACCAGCCCAATACAAACAAAGAAGAAGGGCTACCACCGAAACCTCCTTCTCCCACAAGAGTGCCAGCCCTCCTGACTTAGCCCTCACTTTCGCAAGAATCGAACTCAAGTGCGGAAAAGTCGCTAAAAAGCACGGAACCCAACAAAACGACACCGAAACAAACTCGGATGTCAAAAAGTGTAGAATTAATCATTCCCAGAATGACGAAACGGTCATGAGTGAGTCGTCCAAACGGACTTCCGCCGAAAAAAAAGAATTTACTGGAAATCGAAATTACGGGTTATTACAATATTAAGCCCGTTAGATAGCAGATTACCATTTAAATTTCAAATACGCCAGTTCCCACTTATTATGAGCTTTACCATTACTATATTTAAGAGTTAAGGTCACACGCTCTCTCATGTCGGTATGTATCTTACAAGACCCGCATTCGGTCATGGTTAGGTTTATGTAGCCATATCAAGAGTGAAGATCAGGAAAGACTAAAAATCTTTTGTTGCGATGAGAAATGTGTAATCATAAACAGACAAATAGTGTAGTTTATAAAGAAGTATTATGAAATTTATAATGAACTATTTACATATTATATATTTACATAAGAGTTCTTTTTGGTGTTCCCGTGTAATTATACGGGTGTTATACTAGTTATATATAGTAATTGTGACATCGAATTGCCACATGTTCACACACTTGAGCAATTAACAACGTATTCATCTATTAACCAATCAAATAATTTAGATTATCCCTATCATTAATTCCTCCATTCAACTAAAAAAATATGTATATACTAAATGTTATTTTTAAATATGGTAATTGGAATTCGTTCAATATAAATTACCCAATGTGTTTAGTAAAATCATGCCCAATCCTCGATTATCATTTAATCCAATCTCCAATCAGAAAAACTAATCAATTTATTGTAATACCTAAAAACCATAACCTGGAAATTTACACAGCTTTATCCCCCATTTATTTGTCCACAATATCGAGTATGCCAAACTTTGTTTCACATGTGTACAGTACCAATCTGTTTAACCAGCATATAAATACCCTTATAACTATGAGCCTTGCCACTCACCAAAACTACCACAATTGTCACGTTGTGTCGTGTGGAGTCATTTCCTATCAATGGGTTCCAAGAAATCATCCTCATCGCTTCTCTTTCTCTTCATTAACCTCATGTTCTTCGCCGTATCAAGAGGCTGTTACTTTGGTTGTAACAGCCGGAATACAAACCCGAACCCGAACACAAGCCCCGCAAAAGGCAGCTGCCCGAGGGATGCCCTAAAGCTAGGCATATGTGCCAAGCTGCTAAATGGCAGCATTGGGGCAGAAATCGGCAGCCCACCCGACCACCCTTGCTGCTCAGCGCTTGGTGGGCTTTTAGATCTTGAAGCTGCCGTTTGCCTTTGCACTGCTCTGAAAGCAAATATTCTTGGCATTAACATAAACATTCCTATTTCTTTGAGCTTGCTCATCAATACTTGCGGCAAGACCCTCCCTAAGGATTTTATTTGTGCCTAGTTAATCGGGCCTCGACTCCCTACACTTTCAAGATTTCTACGTTCGGATTTATATATGCTGTTTTTGTTTAGTTATTGAAGTGGTTATTGAATTGACGCGGATTCTCTTTTCTCTCAAGTGTAACTGGATTACTATCCACATGAATCGTTCGATTTGAATCTAATAATGCTCTTTTCGTGTTTACACTCGGCTTTGTCTAATGGATTGCATTAGAATTACTATGCTACTACTATATATTTATAGCTTATGTACAAGTACTCATAAACGTACCAGAAATTAAAACGATACCATGAGGTTTTGACATAATGGCAGAAACAGAACATTTATTCAGGACTGTCCGGAGCTATAAAAATTACGGAGATCGGACAACTATATATATAGCTTCCCTATTTTATAGGGGAATTTCCATCCAGGCGGAAGGATCTGTGGACCTCCTTGGACCCCCTCCCTCCGCCCCTGTTGACATAGGAAGTAAAAATTCAAAAGTTTCAGAAATAAAGTGGATGTAATAGATCCATGAATTGTGTAAATATTGATGGTGAGTAGGTGTATGATTGGCATTAATTGGCAAAAGTATTAATTGTGAGTGTATGATCGAAATTAAGTGACGTGATTGTGATTTTGATTATCTAATTTAATTTTGTAAAAACAGTAAATATAAATTTTTTCAACTGATAAATTTTAAAATGGAACTAAACTTTTAAACGTGAAGGATTGAGCAAAACTCAAGCTCAAGGTGTTTTTTGGTAGGTATGTAGTGGCACCGGGGTTTTACCCCATAGCTCAAGTTTCGGGTTCGAGTCTGGGCTGTGGCGGGTTTCCCTAAAATGGTGGAGGGTTTTATTCCCTCAAGGAGTGTGGCTCTGGTGGAGGTGCGGGCATTCGAGCCTGTGCTGCCGCTGGGGTTCGGAGTCTAACCTCGCACTAACACTAGCTACTAAGAGTTCAAAAAAAAAATGGTACACTCAAGGTGTTGAAATTGCTAATTTTCTTGTTTCCTATCATAACTGCTTACTGCTTCGAAAAATGTATCACGGAAGTCTTATATGTAGCGAAAATGGAATATAATCCTTATATGTTCTGATTCAAAATGCTGAAAGTACGTAAAATGTCCGACTATGCCCACTAGTACTACCAGCTGAAAAAAAGATGGAAAATTGAGAGGTTAAAAGAACAGTTAGGAAAAACAAAAAGCCTAATCGATATGCTTTTCTTTAATCAATAGGTAGGAGATAGATTAAAACTCTGAGAAAATTTAAGGGTGGTGGCAACCATACCTTCTAAAAAATTTCATACCTCCCAAACCACCAATAATATCATTCCACCTCATTCATACTTTTTTCATACCTTACAACTCTTTTTAGTGGCAACTATACTTTTTTCATACCTCCCAACCCACCAACAAATTTTATTTTTTTATTTTTTATTTTCATAAATTATATTAAACAATTTAATAAAAACATAAATATTTCATTAATAATTAAAAGAAAAATACATAATACTTGGAAGAAAAAAAACATAATTAATAGAAAATTACATAATACTTTAAAAAACATTACATAATACTTGAAAAAAAAAACATAATCTAAAAGTCGATAGGTCATCCATATTTCTCCGCGTATTGACGTTTCTTGGCAATAGTGGTTTCTCGCATCGCCGGATTGGTTATGTGATCGTGCGGTTCGTTATTGAACTTCATCGCCCGAACAAAAGCCTTTTCTTCAGCATTAGCGAGTTGTGCCGCCATCAACTTTGCGGTCAATTCATCCTTTGCACGTTTATTTTCCATCGCCTCCGCAAATATTTGTGCTTTCTTTGCCGTGTAGCTCTCGAAGTTTTGAACAACACTATTCTTTGTCGACGCCTCGCTATCGGCCTTTTTCCCTTTTCTTCTCCGTGTAGGAGTTGTGTCGTCATTTAGATCCGGAATAACAGTTTCGACATTGTCATTGCTTCCCGACTCGTAGTAGCTAGATTTCGACGATTTTCTTCGTTTGTCGGAATGAGATGCCGAAGATGCTTCAACAAAACATGGTTGTTGCAACCATTTGTCTTCTCCCCTAACAACCTTCCACGCTTCAACATGAGTAAACGACTTGCCCTTATTTTTCTTATCATAATCGGACATGGCATTAGTGAAGACGTTAACATCGTCACACCCACTAGCACGAATACGAGTCTACAATTATAAAAGTAAGAATATATAAATTAACACAAGTATATAAAATTAACACAAGTATATAAATTTAACACAAGTATATAAAATTACTTGTTGGATGTATAGCCCGTTAAAGACACCCATGGCGGCATTCATAGTTTTCCACTTTGTGTTCAATCCATGATGAGTTCGCGGAGTATCTCCCATGGTATCCTTGAAATGTTCCAAAATTCTCTCCCAAAACTTCTCTCGACCTTGTTCCATCCCGACTTTTTTACATGTCGAGATATGAATCCACGCTTTAGCCAAAGCAACCTCTTCGGCCGACGTCCAAGCTTTTTTATCCGCTTTAGTCTGTGTTCCTTTTAACGACTTGAACATCTTCATCTAGCATAAAATTATAACGTTTAAAATTAGAACATATAAAATTATATCATATAAAGTAATAACGAATAAAATTATAATGTATAAAAGTAGAACATTTAAAATTAACAAATAAAATAATAACTTATAAAATTATAACAAATAAAATAATAACGTAACAAATTAAAAATTAATACCGAATTGAGTTTCGGGTTGCGTTTCGGGAACAAACTCATCATCATCATCACCGTCACCATATAGAGGTAGTTCGCGTTCAACACTTGGTTCACGACGCGAAGGACCTTCACGGTAGTCAATAAACAGGTCGAACTCACTTGTCATTGATATATTATATTGGCTTGGATTCATCGGTGGTGGAGGTTGGGTATAATATTGTTGTTGAAGGAATTGTGGATTTATCGGTGGTGGAGGTTGAGGAAAGTAGGCCGATCGAGGGTATTGTTTAGTCATCAGTGTTGGTGGTTGAACTTGCGGACGGAAGCCCCGACCACGACCATGACCTCTTGTTGAAGCACCTCTTGATTTTCTTTGATCCATGCTAAATTGAATTTGAAGTAAGTTAAATTGAATTTGAAGTATGTTTGAGGTTGAAAGTATATTTGAATTGATATATAGAAATTGTAATGTTAAAGTAGTATATATATAGGGATTTTTTTTTTGTTTCTAGTGCCAATGTTCAAAAATTAACTCATCAAACGGTCATATTTTGCAACATCTATCTCCAAACCGTTGAGGCATGAATACCCGCTGGAGCAAACCTCCCAACCAAACCGCTGGAATGACGACGGTGTTCCCCGGCGATTTTAGCATACTGCTAGCCCACAAACTCACGATTGCCACCCCCTAAAGGACGAGGCTAACATTCCTTAAAGCCCTTCTTGGTTTCAAAAAAGATAGGGGGGGGGGGGGTTCATGATTTATTAGTCATCCCGTTTGACATACCAATATTTTCATTCATACCCACATTTCTATTGATTATTCTCTCTCTCTCTCTCTCTCTCTCTCTATATATATATATATATATATATATATATATATATATATAGTGGCGCATTTTATGCAGTACCAATATTAGATGCACTACTTTACAGTACTAATTTATGCATGAGTTTTGTACTAATTATGCATGAAATATATGCATTTAGTGCATCAAAATTTCAATGCATTAAAATATGCAATATATGCATCAAAATATCGATACATTAAAATATTAGATTATATGCATCAAATTTTTGTGATAATTAATGTATTGAAATTTTGATGCACGAAATGCATATATTTCATGCATAATTAGTACAAAATTCATTCATAAATTAGTCTTGTAAAGATCGCATCTAATATTAGTCTGCGTAGAACGCGTCCCATATATATATATATATATATATATATATATATATATATATATATATATATATATATATATATATGGAACAACAACGTCATCGAGGAAGGAAACAATGTGGTTGAACCCATTCCCATGGTCGAGATTTCTGATGATGACAATGAAATTGTTGAAATTGTTGAGTAGTTTTATAGTCATTGCCTTTAGTTTTATTAAGTCCTAAGAGTGTGCATTTTGTCTTATTTAGGCTTATAGTAGACCTTATAATCTGGTTGTACTAGGCAGAAGTTTATAGCCAGAACTGGCTTATGCAATGAGAGAGAGTTCTTGGCCCTTCTGATATCACTCGTAATAAGTATTTCACATTTGATCTTTGGTTTGAACTAGATTCTTTTTTTACTTTTTTGTTGCTATCGAAATCACTACCAATAGCAGAACAATTTGCTGATACTATATCACTATTTAGATTTTTCAAACTAGGAAGAGTGTCATGGTATTGGAAGAATAAGAATTGCAACTGTAAAAAAAAATGATTTATCAGAGAACTAATTAATAGTCGCTTTGTCAAGCTCATAGAACTGTTTAACCTATAAAGAACTACTTCCATGAAAATTCTCAACAAATATATTCCATAAATCAATATCTCACAGAAATGACAAAGTGCTCTAACAATCAAAAACAGAATATCTCCAACAATAGCAAAATCCATTCAAATATCAGCATGAAAGCTGAACTTAATATCTCAAACAAAAGCAAAATCTTAATATCTCAAACAAAACCAAAATCCATTCAAACATAAGGAATAAAAACTGAATCTCAAACAAAAGCAAAATCAATTAACTTGATCACCCACTTCCTTGGCCACGTCGACTATTCGATCGCCGTCACCGAGTAACACTCCGTCCTCCACCATGATTTCTATTAACTTCATGACTTGATTGAAGCCCCGTGTCTGTTCTAGGCCTTCCACGAGTATTAGTGACTTCTGGATCACGTATAGGAACATGACTATCTGAGTTAGGTGCATTCTCTCCGTTGGGGCACGGATTAGATGCTAAGCCAAGATTAAGATTTTTGATTTCAACCAACAGCTGCTTGTGCGCTTCCTTCACCATCTTGACTGCCTGGGGGTTAGTTATAGCTGCATCTGCGCATTCCACAAAACTCTGTTCCATCTCTTGATATAATTTGAACTCCTTGGTCATGTGAGGATAGCCACCTGCAAAAATAATACTAGAATGTGGTCTATACTCTTTTGCCCGCCATCTTCTCATAATGTAACAGTCGTGTAGAACACTAATATCTTTGTACACCCATTCTCCAATAGGGCGATACTCCACGGTGTAGGTATATTGTTTATTGAAAACATTCTGCACCAATCGCATCTCCAATATCTTCAAACGCTCAACACCATCTTCATCAGTTGAGACCTCTTCCACATTGCAATTGCTTACTTTTCTGATTTCATCTTGAAATAAGAGGCTGATATTGTGCTTGTATTCACCCAACAATTGCTTCTCCCAACGGAAACTCGAGACAGGTTTCAATGACACACACTTTGACTTTTAATCAGCTTGCATCTCCTTCTGCAGTTTGTTGTGAATGGCAATCTCATATTGCTCCACAAATAGTTTTAGCGTACTCCTAGAGTTGACATAGCCATCAAAGAATGCGTGCATTGACTCGCTTCTTTGAGTCGATACCATACCAGCCCAGAACATATGATTCAAATAAACAGGTGCCCATCTCTCCCTTTCATCAAACAAGTCTTTTAGCCAATTATTATCGTGAAGACTATGCTTAGATAGGAAATCCATCCACCTTGACTCGAATTCTGTAATGCTGAGACTGTTATATATCATTAAGTAGAGATCAGATTGACAACTCTTAAAATCAGCAACACCTTTGAACTTCGTGGGGATATTATAAGAAATGTGCCACAAACATTGTCTATGTATAGTTAATGGCAACACTTCTTTCACGGCAATCCCGATACTCTCACATTGATCTGTGAGCATGGCTGTAGGTTGAACACCCCCATTGCCTGCAACCAATTGCAGAAGAACCATTTAAACGATCCAGATTGCTCGTGGCTTAATAAACCACATCCCAATAACATGGATTGATTATGGTGATTCACTCCCACCACAGTCGCCAGCGGCATGTTATATTTATTGACGAGATAAGTTATATCAAAGCTGATAACATCATGGAAATCTTAATAAGCAGCTCTACTTCCAGAATGGACCCACATCACATTACGCCCATCGTCGTCAACGCCCATTATGTGGAAAAATTGCTATCCTGCAATTGCATCCGCAAAAACAGCCCGTGTATGGCATCCGCATCCCCTTCACCGAGTCTCAACCTCCTCCTCTTATCAATATAGTTTCTACAGTCTCGTTCTGTTACACCTAAATTCTGAAAACCTCCAGCCATAACTTCCAAAGTTCTAACGTTTTGAACTGTTCTATAACCTGAAATATCTCGATTTCCAACAGACCTTGCATGTGCAAAGTTAATCCTCCATTACCACACATAAACTGTAACGCCCCAAACTAGGCGGATATTACAGTGCCGTGAATCCCCGACTGGGACCCACCAGGCGAATGAAAATGATGAATTAAATAATATAATTGTAGTACCGAACCACATTATATTACCAAATACTCCGATGAGGAGTTTAAGTACATTACACCAGGACAAAACAGAATACTAGTATATTTTATATGGA
Source organism: Orobanche coerulescens (assembly GCA_033398695.1). Taxonomy (NCBI): domain Eukaryota; kingdom Viridiplantae; phylum Streptophyta; class Magnoliopsida; order Lamiales; family Orobanchaceae; genus Orobanche; species Orobanche coerulescens. The sequence goes on from CM065818.1 coordinate 57,660,926, forward strand.
GATAAAATACACCACCCTGAATAAATAAACATCTCAAACGGAATTTTGCAGCGGAAAATACAAATGACAGAATAACTGAAATGAATGAAATGACTGAAACAAACGGAATGACTGGGGCCCCCTACTAGTATCACTGACTCTCGCCGTCAAGATGCTCTTCCCGCGCCTTTGCCTTGCCGTGACTAAAACAAAATCCTAACAAGTCGATTACGTAACAACAATCCTCAAGAGTTGAAATTACACAATCATGAATTAATCAAGTTATGAAATATTCTTAATTATGAATTACGCCGAAGAGGAGTATCATAAGACACCCGTAATGTTCTGCAAGTGTACAAGACGAATGACCGACACACCCGTCCTTGTACCTAATTAGTCTCACGGAGGTAAGCGTTACGTGTGCACGGTCCGATGTATCGGTGAACCCAATACATGACCATCGTGTGCCCGACTAAAAATTCCACACGGCCCACACCCGCCACGCAATATGAACCCGGAAGGTCACATGAACGAGAATGACCATGATGAATATCAATGAATAATAATTAGACAAGGCCAAGATGACTCACCGATATGAAAGTAATAGTGACGTGATTGATAACCCAATGAAATGATTTGGAACCATCGTTCCTCGTGAATGAAGTGATTATTCGACAATTACAAGTCTCAAAATGATTAATATTATGATGAATGAATTATGATTATGAGCAATCAACAACAAAAGGAATGAGTATCCTTTTAACCGAGTAAGATTTAACTTACACAATACCGATGAAGAATGTCCGTCCACGAACAACGCCCTAACCAAGATACGGCCGCTCGAACAACCTTGAATAACAATAATTACCAACAATCGTTCAATACACGTCTCAAGCAACAAAACACGACTAACCCAAAGGTCGAAACAACGATAATCAAACTCATAGGGCATTCCAACGAATACATAACCAACCACACAACTTCGGAAATATCCAATCCCGAATATGTCGAAACCAACACCAAATTGAGTATTTCGAACTAACAAAACACTTCAATGATATCAATAATCCATTAGGAATCCATAATTCATGATTACAACAACATCAATCGGAAAATCCCCAATTAACCGAAGTCAACCCCAAGGGTTCTTGAAATAATTCCAAAAATAACCATTAAATCCGTAGGAATATATTTATCCAAGGTAGATAATCCATATCTAACATATTCCAATGATAATCCAAGCTTACACGAAGAAATCGGAAGGAAAACCCAAAAATCCGAAATTCTAGATCCAAGAAATTATTACCTTTGATTTGATGTTAAGGAGGTGATAAAGTGATGATAATCCAACTCAAAGCCTTGAATATGATGATGGATGATAAAAGCTCGAAGAGAACTCTCCAAAATCGCCCAAATCGCCAAGAACCGATGAGAGAATGAGAAATAGATGACAAATGACGAAATCTGACTAACTGTCCAATTTATAGCCAGTCCAGGTTAGCGTGCGCTAGCCCTTGTGCGTAGCGTGCGCTAACGGGTAATTTGGGTAGTCCAGTACCCACTGTCCGAACACGGTAGCGTGCGCTACGTACCTTTTTGTAGCGTGCGCTACGGCCATATCATTAGCGTGCGTTAATACTCATAGTTAGCATGCGCTAACGAATAATTTGATGCCCAGTACTGGAATCCAGAAACTGCCTGACCTCTGATCTGACCTCGATAGCGTGCGCTACAACCATTATTTAGCATGCGCTATAAAATCGATTGCGTACGCTAAAAACAACACATAGCGTGCGCTAAGAATTAATCCAGTGCAGTCCAGTAGCCACTGGACTCAACCTGATCTGTCTTTAGCGCGCGCTACACCACATATTAGCGTGCGCTACTACAACTTGCTAGCGCGCGCTACTTACCATTCGTAGCGTGCGCTACTTATAACTCACCTGCAGTCCAGTACATTCTGGACTGCAGCCAGGGCAACCTTAGCGTGCGCTAAAGCTGAGTGGTAGCGTGCGCTACCTATACCCAATTAGCGTACGCTAAAAGGAGTACGTAGCGTGCGCTACCCCTCTTAAAAGAGTTTCGTCCCCGAAACTAAGGGTCAAACAAATCGGGATAACTCTCCCGCATACTATCCTCGGTTTCCCAAGTAGCCTCTTCGACTCCGTGTATAGACCATTGAATTTTAACCAAAGGAATCGTCTTATTCCTCAACTGTTTGATTCGTCGTTCTAAAACTCGCATAGGACGCTCCTCATATGAATGATCGTCGGCGATCTCGATTTCGTCGAACTGAAGTATGTGGCTCGGGTCGGCAACATACTTCCGCAGCTGAGAGACATGAAACACATTATGAATTCGGCTCAACGCCGGAGGTAAAGCCAATCGATAAGCTAACTCGCCTACTCGATCCAAAATATCAAACGGTCCAATGAATCTCGGACTCAACTTTCCCCTCTTTCCAAAACGGAAGATACCACGACTCGGGGATACCTTGACCAACACATGGTCACCAGCCTCGAACTCTAATGGTCGACGACGGTTATCTGTGTATGATTTCGCCGACTGAGCTGTCAACAAACGACTCCTGATCAAAGTTACCTTCTCACGGGCGGCTATAAGCATATCGGGCTCGGTGCCGATTGATTCTGATAAGTCGTCCCAACACAACGGAGATCGACAACGACGACCATACAAGGCCTCGTAAGGTGCCATCTTGATCGAAGCATGCCAACTATTATTATACGTGAACTCGATCAATGGTAGTTGGGCTTCCCAATCGTCTTTCCAATCGAGGACGCATGCCCTCAACATGTCCTCTAATGTCTGAATGGTCCTCTCTGATTGCCCTTCGGACTGAGGATGAAAAGCGGTACTGAGATTAAGCTGAGTTCCCATAGCACGATGAACTGATTTCCAAAATTGCGACACAAACCGTCCGTCACGATCGGAAACGATACTTTTAGGAGTACCGTGCAGTCTGACTATCTCTTTGATGAACAGTTGAGCAAGTCTCTCGGGACCCCACGTTTCCTTGATCTCAAGGAAATGAGCTGATTTAGTTAAGCGGTCCACGATCACCCAGATCGTATCCATGCCATGACGACTCGTCGGCAAACTCGTGATGAAATCCATAGAAATGTCTTCCCACTTCCATTCGGGAATAGGAAGAGGTTTCAGCATACCCGCCGGTCTCTGATGTTCAATCTTAACTTGTTGACAGGTTAAGCATCTCGAAACAAATTTTGCGACTTCTCGCTTCATATTACTCCACCAGTAATTTTGTTTCAAGTCCTTGTACATCTTGCTAGACCCCGGATGAACAGAATAAGGGGTAGCATGAGCTTTTTTCAAAATCGAGTTTTTCAACTCGACATTCGCCGGTACGCACAACCGATTCTTAAACCTCAAAAGTCCATCCTCGTGGATCACAAATCCAGGGGCTGTCCCCCGAGCCACATCCTCTCGGATGCGCAACAATGATGGGTCCGAACCCTGATTCTCTCGAATTGCCTCCTCGAGTGACGATGAAATCTCTAACATACAAAGCTGCCCCTGAACTCGCTGAAGCCAGACCTCGATCTCGGGTCTAAGGAATTCCTGCTGAAGCTCCTTCTGAACTGTTAAACGGGCAAGCATCTGCTCCTGAACGGACTTACGACTCAAGGCGTCGGTGACAACGTTCGCCTTGCCCGGGTGGTAGAGGATCTCGATATCATAATCTTTGATTAATTCCAACCACCGTCTCTGACGCATATTTAACTCCTTCTGAGTAAATATATACTTTAAACTCTTATGATCGGTGAATATCTGACAGGTAACGCCATAAAGATAATGACGCCAAATTTTCAAAGCGAACACCACGGCTGCTAGCTCCAGGTCGTGTGTCGGATAATTAACCTCATAAGGTCTCAATTGCCGTGAAGCATAGGCAATAACTTTCCCGTTCTGCATGAGCACACATCCGAGACCCTGTCCGGACGCATCACTATAGACCACAAATCCTTCCGTCCCCTGCGGCAAGGAAAGTACAGGTGCTGACATTAACCGGCTCTTGAGTTCCTCAAAACTCCGTTGACACGCGTCGGACCACGTGTATTTCTTATCCTTCCGCAAAAGATTCGTTAAGGGTTGAGCGATTCTAGAAAATCCCTCTACAAATCGCTGATAATAACCCGCTAATCCGAGGAAACTTCGGATTTCCTTAAGGTTCTTCGGAGGTAGCCAATACCGAATAGCCTCCGTCTTCTGAGGGTCGACACGAACTCCGTCTGATGAAATTACATGTCCGAGAAAAGTCACTTCGGACATCCAGAACTCACATTTGGAAAACTTCCCATAAAGTTGTTCTCGTATCAACACGTCGAGCACTTGATGAAGGTGAAACTCGTGTTCCTCCCGGTCACGAGAATAAATCAAAATATCATCGATGAAGACAACAACAAACTGATCCAAAAAGTCGATGAAAACTCGATTCATTAACTCCATGAATACCGCAGGTGCATTAGTCAATCCGAACGGCATAACCACAAACTCATAATGACCATAGCGTGTTCGAAACGCCGTCCTCGCGATGTCTGACTCTCGGATCCGCAACTGATGATATCCAGACCTTAAGTCGATCTTGGAAAATCAAGCTCCTGAAGTTGATCTAAGAGATCATCAATACGGGTAAAGGATACTTATTCTTGATCGTCACCTGCTCAACTCGCGATAATCAATACATAAGCGGAATGAACCATCCTTCTTCTTGACAAACAACACTGGTGCTCCCCACGGGGACGCACTCGGTCGGATATAACCTTTCTCGAACAACTCCTCAAGTTGGTTCTTTAATTCCTGCATTTCGGTCGGGGCCATCCGGTACAGTACCTTCGATATCGGGGACGTACCAGGCTCCAACTCAATCGTGAATTCCACATCCCTATGTGGAGGCAAACCAGGTAACTCGTCTGGAAAAACATCGGCATATTCCCTCACCACTGGAATATCCGTTAACATTACTGATGACTTCTCGGTTTTGGCCATATAGCACCAATAACCGACACATCCCTGATTGAGTAACCTTACTGCTTTCATCGAATTAATGACCTTACCAGAACAGCCGGGATTACCTCCCTGAAACACACATTCAACTCCATCGTCTGCAATGATAGTGACCATACGCTTACGGACACTAATGATGGCATCATGACGATCCATCCAATCAATACCCAAGATGATGTCGTCCCTCGGCAAATCTACCACGATTAGGTCCGCTGGCCATACACGACCATGAAACTGATTTGGACAATTCTGAATCTCACGATTACCGATAATTCGTCTACCATCAGGTAGGCCAATGACATAAGGCTCACAACTAGTAGCACTACCCAGACGTAGTCTACTCAAACATGACTCGGAAATGAATGAATGCGATGCACCAGTATCGAAAAGGGTACACACAGGTTGAGATAGAATATCGAGTGTACCTGAGATCATTCGGGCCTCCGGATCATCGGTCTTCTTCATCTCATAAATCCGGGGCTTGCTAGTCCCGGCACCAGACGCTCCCGTCTGCTGGCTAAAAGCTCCATCTTTAGTCGCTCCTGTCGTTTTAAACGACGCTGATTGAGTGGCCTGATTCAACAGTGTTCGCTTAGGTGCCTGAGATGACGTCTGAGTAGGTTTGGAGTCCCTACGGCAAAAACGGGCCTTATGCCCAGCAATTCCACAATTATGACATGTGATAGTCTGTCTCGGACACTTGGTACTGAGGTGACCAAGATCCCCACAGTTGAAACAGGTGATGGCCGAACTGGCCGCTCGAGACTGAGATTCCGCGGGTTTAGACGACACAGGAGGTCGCTCAGAAAAAGCAGAGCCCGCACGGGGTTTCTTGAAAGTTGTCTGACCGCCCTCAGACTGATTACGATTCTTCGATTTCTTGCTAGCAGACGAAGGTTGCTGCTTAGCAATTTCCTTAGCAGTAAGCTCGTAGGTGAGAGCTTTCTCGATGAATTCGGCCAATGTGGTGCAATTATGATTAAGTAACTGAAGTCTCATACGGGGTTTCAGCCTCTTGCTGAAATACTTGATCTTATCCGCCTCTGAATGAATGATGGATGAGGCGAAAGAGAGAAGTTACTGAAATTTCTCGGCAATGGCGAGAACATCCTCGTCTGTTGAGGGGTCGGGGGTGAGCAATTATGACAGCTTGGCCTCTCTGAGTGGGGCCGGATAATACCTCTCCATCATGAGAGTCTTGAACTGATCCCAAGTACAAGATCCTTCGGTGGGCTTCAACGACAACCACCAAGAATGTGCGCTCTTACCCAGGTAGTAAGCCGCAACAGAAACTTTGTGTCCCTCAGGACACTCTACCATAGCAAACAACTTCTCGAAATGCTCGAGCCAATGAATGATATCTGCCAGCTCAGACGAGCCCTCAAAAGTAGGTGGCCTCTGGAGAGAGATATCGCCGATGATATTACTCACATTCCTCTCTTGCCTCTGAGGTGGCGGCGGAGGAGCCTGCTGATTTTGATTGATGGAGTTATGCATCGTCTCCATCAACTGATCCATCTGGGTCATTTGGGCCATCATGCCCTGCATGAAAGCGAGTGGGTCAACCCGGACACCCTCTGACTGAGCCGTGTCCCGGGTACGACTCCCCGATAGTGAATGATCGCGTCCAGGTGAATGAGTGGCAGCGTCGCTGCTCGATGAATTAGCATTATTCCTCGCGTTTGCATGTGTATTCACACGAGCTCTCGGGATTCGGCCTGCTCCACGGCCTCGTCCTCCACGTCCTCTTCTTGCCCTCTCCATACTGAAGTATGAAAGTCACATGATGATTATATTCACCGCATGAATAATACGTTATGATTATGACATGAGATGATAAAAATGAGCATACGCGCTCTAACACAGTGATTACATGAATGACCAACTGAGGTGACATGATTATCTGATGAAATTATTGAAATGATTATCTTGAATGAGTTAACAAGATTAATGATTCGATCTTCCTGATCAACAACTGAAAAATGAAATGAATTGACTGATTAATGAGTTAACCTGACCGTCCTGGTCGAAATGACAATGATGATTGAGGATTGTTAACTGATAAATTATGAATGAATGATTAATGCCAGAAATTATACCATGGCATTAGAAATCTTACAGTTCTTGGTCTGATTGGCTCGGCATTTGCACAGGTCACACGTGACGCGAAAGTCCAATGATACTAGTCCGATGACGATGATTTCAAATGAGAGATGACTTGGAGGGTAGTATTCAAAACCACGCTTCGATACCAACTCTGTAACACCCCAAACTAGGCGGATATTACAGTGCCGTGAATCCCCGACTGGGACCCACCAGGCGAATGAAAATGATGAATTAAATAATATAATTGTAGTACCGAACCACATTATATTACCAAATACTCCGATGAGGAGTTTAAGTACATTACACCAGGACAAAACAGAATACTAGTATATTTTATATGGAGATAAAATACACCACCGTGAATAAATAAACATCTCAAACGGAATTTTGCAGCGGAAAATACAAATGACAGAATAACTGAAATGAATGAAATGACTGAAACAAACGGAATGACTGGGGCCCCCTACTAGTATCACTGGGACTCCTCGCCGTCAGCATGCTCTTCCCGCGCCTTTGCCTTGCCGTGACCTGAAAACAAAATCCCTAACGGGCCGCCATACGTAACAACAATCCTCAAGAGTTGAAATTACACAATCATGAATTAACTGAAGTTATGAAATATTCTTAATTATGAATTACGCTGAAGAGGAGTATCATAGTACGCCCGTAATGTTCTGTGCAAGTGTACAAGACGAATGACCGGACACACCCGTCCTTGTACCTAATTAGTCTCACAGAGGTAAGCGTTACCGTGTGCACAGTCCGATGTATCGATGAACCCAATACATGACCATCGTGTGCCCGACTAAAAATTCCACACACACCCGCCACGCAATATGAACCGGAAGGTCACATGAACGAATGACCATGATGAATATCAATGAATAATAATTAGACAAGGCCAAGATGACTCACCGATATGAAAGTAATAGTGACGTGATTGATAACCCAATGAAATGATTTGGAACCGTCGTTCCTCGTGAATGAAGTGATTATTCGACAATTACAAGTCTCAAAATGATTAATATTATGATGAATGAATTATGATTATGAGCAATCAACAACAAAAGGAATGAGTATCCTTTTAACCGAGTAAGATTTAACTTACACAATACCGATGAAGAATGTCCGTCCACGAACAACGTCCTAACCAAGATACCGGTCGCTCGAACAACCTTGAATAACAATAATTACCAACAATCGTTCAATACACGTCTCAAGCAACAAAACACGACTAACCCAAAGGTCGAAACAACGATAATCAAACTCATAGGGCATTCCAACGAATACATAACCAACCACACAACTTCGGAAATATCCAATCCCGAATATGTCGAAACCAACACCAAATTGAGTATTTCGAACTAACAAAACACTTCAATGATATCAATAATCCATTAGGAATCCATAATTCATGATTACAACAACATCAATCGGAAAATCCTCAATTAACCGAAGTCAACCCCAAGGGTTCTTGAAATAATTCCAAAAATAACCATTAAATCCGTAGGAATATATTTATCCAAGGTAGATAATCCATATCTAACATATTCCAATGATAATCCAAGCTTACACGAAGAAATCGGAAGGAAAACCCAAAAATCCGAAATTTTAGATCCAAGAAATTAATACCTTTGATTTGATGTTAAAGAGGTGTTAAAGTGATGATAATCCAACTCAAAGCCTTGAATATGATGATGGATGATAAAAGCTCGAAGAGAACTCTCCAAAATCGCCCAAATCGCCAAGAACCGACGAGAGAATGAGAAATAGATGACAAATGACGAAATCTGCTAACTGTCCAATTTATAGCCAGTCCAGGTTAGCGTGCGCTAGCCCTTGTGCGTAGCGTGCGCTAACGGGTAATTTGGGTAGTCCAGTACCCACTGTCCGAACACGGTAGCGTGCGCTACGTACCTTTTTGTAGCATGCGCTACGGCCATATCATTAGCGTATGTTAATACTCATAGTTAGCATGCGCTAACGAATAATTTGATGCCCAGTACTGGAATCCAGAAACTGCCTGACCTCTGATCTGACCTCGATAGCGTGCGCTACAACCATTATTTAGCGTGCGCTATAAAATCGATTGCGTACGCTAAAAACAACACATAGCGTGCGCTAAGAATTAATCCAGTGCCCAAAGAGCCACCGGACTCAACTCGATCTGTCTTTAGCGCGCTACACCACATATTAGCGTGCGCTACTACAACTTGCTAGCGCGCTACTTACCATTCGTAGCGTGCGCTACTTATAACTCACTGCACCCAAGACCTTCCGGATCGCATGTGGCAACCTTAGCGTGCGCTAAAGCCGAGTGGTAGCGTGCGCTACCTATACCCAATTAGCGTACGCTAAAAGGAGTACGAAGCGTGCGCTACCCTCACGCATGATTCGCAACGAAAATGACAATGATGATAAACACGGCCTAAAGCGCAACTGCATTAGTGATGAATGACGATTGATACACGATACAATTACTCTGAATGATGAATACCATGACTGAATCTGAGTGACAAAAGATTAATAATAAGTGAAAATTACTGAGTATCAATTACTGAATGATAAATACTGAATGATAATTACTGAATTACAACTGGGTATTACATAAACAGGGGCGGAGGGAGGGAGGGTCCAAGAGGGTCCACGGACCCCCCGGCGGATAGAAATTCCCTTATAAAATAGGGGAAGCTATATATATAGTTATCCGACCTCCATAATTTTTATAACTCCGGACCCTCCCGAAATACTCTGCTTCCGCCACTGCACATAAACATAGACAATTCTGGCTCAAGAGTTTGATTGTGATTTGAATCAACACATGTCACAATCACTTTACCGCCAGATAATACTTTTGAATTAACACGCGCAGGACAATTGGTTTGTTGCGTAAACTTCTTAATACTTTTAGGTTTTCGACCTTTTGAGCATGCAACAACAAAATACTTTTACCTTTGCGTAATCTCTACAGGCGAGTCTCAAGCTTTTCCTTGAATCATATATCATTCCCGGCGTAAGACCATCATCGCCCAAACCGTCGCCTGAACCATCACCATCACCATCACCATCACCATTACCTAAACCATCACCATCACCATTACCTGAACCATCATCCGCAGCCGTAGTACCAACAAAAAGTCCATCATCTTGTCTGAACTGCATTGAATGATCTTGTTCTTCTTCAGACAAATCGTCACCTTGGCCAAACAGCTGCCCACCAAAAACTCCATCTTCTTGTTCATTGATAGAATGATCTTGTTCTTCTTCAGACAAATCGTGACCTTGGCCAAAAATTTGATCATAAATCTCATTCAAATTGGTACCCATAGCTCTCTGTGTTTCAGACGCAACATGGCCGGCCCTTGTGCTGGGCCAAATGGGCCTCCGCCCAGGGCAGCAACAGCCCAAGGGGCATCCAGGGCCAGCCCACCTAGTAGTACTTAGGTTTATTTTTTATTTTTTTCACTCGGTTGCTCGCTCCTCTCTCTATCTCTCTGACTCTCTCTCACTCTCACACACACCACACCACCAGTCCCCAATCTTTTTTTTTTCACTCGCTCGCTCCTCTCTCTCTCTCTCACTCTCTCCCACTCTCACACACCATCACCACACCAGTAAAACCCTCCGCTCCTCTCCTGCTCTCTCTCTTGGTCGCTCCGTCCTCTCCACTCTCCCAAATCTTTTTTTTTTTTTTAATTTTAGGGCTTGTGTCGGTCGCTCGCCCCAGGTTTCATATTCCCCAATCGACCACTCACCACTGCCAGGCCAATCCCCAGGATCCAGGTGTTGTCTTTTCATTTTTTTCCTTTCAAGTAAATTTTTTATTTTACTTCTTGGTATTATTTGCTAATTTACTTGGCATTACTTGGTATTATTTTCTTATTTGCTTGGTATTACTTGGTATTTTTGCTTAGTTGTTTGATTACTTGTTGAAAAATGTTTCCTAGATCACAACCATCCAGAGCTCAAAATCGAAAAAGAAAGAAAAAACAACAAGAAATTGCTCAATCTTTACATCGTTTTAGGTGATATTATGTTTGTTTTGTTTTTATGGATTTTGGTTTATGACATTGTAACTTTTCTTTTTAATAATAATCGGCGTGGGGATGAGCCGCCTAGCTTGACTAGGTTCCAAACCCCTTCAAAAAATTGTGTTATTAATTTCTTAAATGAAGGGGCATATTTTTCGCCCTTCGCCCAGGGCATCCGAAACTATTGGACCGGCCATGAGAAGCAAGAAACTACAACTCGTGTTTTTTTTTTTTTTTTTTTTTTTGAGATTCACAACTCGTGTTTGTCTTTCTATTATTTTTGTCACGCAAAAAGTAGATTGCTTTGCAACGTTATTTTTTTTTAGGTGGAAAATTAAGTGTTGTTATTATTTTAAGTGTTGTTAATTTTATGTTGAAAATATACAAAACGATTTTAGTTGGAATTCATTACATGGAATAAAAAATGGTCATTGATTATACACAATAAAAAATTGAATACAAATGATTTGCTACCATTATTATAGTAGGGAAGTCAAAAGTAATAACTTATTACCAAAATAGAATAAAAAGGATACAATGGGAATAGAATTTAGCAATAAAATCGAAAATCATAAATCATTCTTAAAAAACCGGTTTTTTAAATTTAGGGGTATTACTTTTGGACTTATTTTTCAGTTTTTCAGTTCAGTTCAGTTCAGTTCAGGTCCATTCAGTTCAGTTCAGTTCAGGTCCATTCAGTTCAGTTCAGGTCCATTCAGTTCAGTTCAGTTCAGTTCAGTTCTTCTTCTTCTTCTTCTTCTTCTTATTATTATTATTATTAATCTTAATTATTATTATTGTTATTATTACTAATAATATTTACTATTATCGTTGTTGTTTTTTATTACTATAAATTATTATTTACTATTATCATCAGTGTTATTATTATTATTATTAATCTTAATTATTATTGTTATTATTACTAATAATATTTACTATTATTATTAATAATATTTATTATTATCGTTGTTGTTGTTGATTACGATTATTATTATTTACCATTATTATCTGTGTTATTATTATTATAGTTATTACCGTTATTGTTATTAATATCATTAATATTATTATAATTTACCCTTATCAAATAGATCTCAACTTATCATTTATATTTAATTATATTATTATTTTTATTATTGTTTTATTATATTATTATTATTATTATTCACCCTTAATATATATTTGATTCGATTCGATTCAGGTCAGTCCATTCGATTGTTGATTCGGTTCAATAAATCGATTCATTCAAAAGAATAGAGTCTAAGTCTACTTTAAGTCAAAAAATCATTTTCCTACATTCTATACTCCTCTATACCATAAGCATTACCAAAAGACACCAACCATCAAGGCCCTGTTCATTTGAGCTGAAATTTGCTGAACGAAATCGAATCGAATCAATTTTATTGAATCGAACTAAATCAATTGTGTTGAATCGAATCGAACGGAATCGAATCGAATCAAATTATTTATATCACAAAAAATTAATTATATGTATAATATTTTTAAATTTAATTCATTTAAAATATTAATAATAATAATAATAATTATTATTATTGTTATGTATAATATTTTTAAATTTAATTCATTTAAAATAATAATAATTATTATGTATACTAGTTTTTAATTTAATTCATTTAGAAAAATTATAATAAATTATGTATGATATTTTTTAATTTAACTTTATTTAAAAAATAATAATTCTTAATTAAAATAACTAATAATAGAAATTATCATAAAAAATAAAATATTAAAAATAATTGATAAAATAATGATAAAAAGCCCACAACCCACAATTGATAAACTAAAAGAGTAGGTTATTCTTTTCTTCCCTTATTATAACAAAGGACACAGCTTAGGGCTTCCCCGTTGAAGAATATTTGTAGGCAATGCTGTGAAGTGCATGTACCTTTTAAGATCCTCCGATTCCGTCGAAACTCACGTTTCTTTTTTACGTCAATTATCATATACTGTATCTATCTTTTGCGTATATTGAGAGTAATTGTTTTCTTTTGAACTCCTGATGGCGTGTAAGATCTGGTTTCTGAGCCCCCCAGCCCCACCCTATTAGTTATATGGGATCTTGGATTGTATCGATTCAGTTTGGTTCTCCCTTTTTGGTTTGATCTCATTGCTTTAGACTGGATTCCGGCCCTCTTTTACATGTGATTACGCGTACATAGTGACAAATTATAGTTGCTGCCATTAAGATAGTTTGTGTTGTGTTCTTTTGATATTATATAATAAATTAATAATAATATATAAAAATAATACACTCCTTTAGCCACTTTGACATTGTCAATAACAATATTTGTCATGACACATAATTTATACAAAATCTAGCAAAAAAGGACCATTCCGGGCCAATATACCCTTACTTTCCCCTTTTTTCTCTCCCTTTTCCCCTTTTCTCTCTCTCTTTCACATTACACGAAAGGACTCATAATCTCTTTTTTCCCCTTTTCTCTCTCCCCTTTTCCCCTTTTCTCTCCCTTTTTCCCCTTTTCTCTCCCTTTTTCCGCTTTTCTCTCTCCCTTTTCTCTCTTCCTTTTCCCCTTTTCTCTCTCCCTTTTCTCTCTCCTTTTGTATCATAATTTCGTATCTTATTTACCGTGTTGAAATATTGTACACGAGGTACCAGTAAGCGGATATGATATTTATTTTCGTTACATTTGTTACATTACCCGATTAATAATTGATCATTTAATATTTGTTTTTCGTTATGTTTCGTTACGTTCGTTACCAATATAGTAACATGTTAAGTTTAAATGGTACACTTGGTAAGAAGTTACAATTTCTTACCAATATACCAGAACCCCATTAAGACAGATACTAATACGTAGCTGGAAATAGTTACAGTTACACTAATACGAAGTCATTAATTCGTAACTTCGTACTAGTTATACTTGGCAAGAAGTTACAATTTCTTACCAATATACCATAATCCATTAAGACATATACTAATTCGTAGCTGGAAATAGTTACGGTTACACTAATACGAAGTCATTAATTCGTAACTTCGTACTAGTTACACTTGGTAAGAAGTTACAATTTCTTACCAATATAGGAGAACCCCATTAAGACAGATACTAATTTATATATGGAAATAGTTACGGTTACACTAATACGAAGTCATTAATTCGTAACTTCGCACTAGTTACACTTGGTAAGAAGTTACAATTTCTTACCAAAATACCTGAGTGTAAACAGTGACATCCTTACTAATTCGTAGTTGGAAATAGTTATGGTTACGCTAGAAAAAGAGAACCCAGAATCATTTTACATGCATCTTATAAAAAAAGCAAAAAGACATGTTGGTCCCGGAAATGATGAAGATTGTCCTCACTGTACCAACACGAGCCTTTTCTAGCGCGCTTTGTCCTCACTCACGCGCACCTGAGAAAATTTCCAGGGGGACACCCATCCCATAACTACTCCAAGACAAGCACGCTTAACTTTGGAGTTTTTATGAGATGGATACCAGAAAAGAAGATGCATCTTGTTGGTATGAGTAGTCCAAATCAATTCATTTAACCACTTTCTAGTGCAGATCTCACAGGTCGAATCGCAATCCGCGCCTCGCGCATTTTTAAGCCCATGCAGGCAGGATGCTGGACCGAATCCCAACAATCCCCCTCCCAGTACATGCCAGCATCTCAGCCCCATAGTCTGGAAACCTCCGTGAACTAGATTTGATCACACAGCCCTCTAGGGGATGGATTCATTTACACAGTCCTCCAACACTTGACATCAGCATTTGTTCCAGCTCCGTTTACTTCTGCTGCGACAGTATCTCAGTTCCAGCATACCAAATTTGATCACATAGCCCTCCAGCACCTGACAACCTCCACAACGCCAACATCTTAGTTCCGGTCAACTGGCAACATTTGCTGCATGCCCGCCTCTCAGTTCCAACACTCTGGCAGCCTCCACTATAGGATACTCTGAGGGAATCTGCACCCATGACCTGCTCCGATACCAATTATTGGTCCCTGGAATGATGAAGATTGTCCTCACCGTACCAACAAGAGTCTTTTCTAGCGCGCTTTGTCCTCACTCACGCGCACCTGAGTGTAACACCCCCAGATTTAACCAGAAATATTACAGCGCCGTGGGCCCCGAGATGGAACCAACAAGGCTAAAAGAAATTTTCGCGAACATTTACAAATGCCCAAGAGGCTAACGACAGTACTATCTTTAAACATATTCGAAGACGTTATAAAACTCATTTATCAAAGGGGAAGGCCCAATGGCCGGAACTCAATAGTTTAGAAAACGATTTCCAAAGTAACTCAAGTTACTAGATATCAAAAAGTCATTTAAAATACTCACGCAGCGGAAAGGACAACCAAGTAAAATTACTCTAGCAGCGGAAAACAATAACTGATCAGGAATTCAGTTCATAAAAACATGCCCTAGCCAGTATCCTCCGGGAAGCTCATCTCTCCACGACCGCTACAAGCTCGATATCTCAAGAACCTAAAAAGAAATCCCACGACGGGGTCAGCCATAATATCCAACAATGATAACCGTCACATCGCATTAATAATTACATACCAATGAGAATACAAAATAAGAATATGACCAATGTAATCTTATCGTCATAACTTTACTTACTAAAATAATCCTCAACAGAATAACTATTATCACCTATTTCACATCTCGTACTCGATTAACCAATAAATTCGAACATAATTTCTATATTGTACATCGGACAATACTCAAGATTCTCAAACTATCATCGCCAACTCACGATACGGAAATCTACCAGTTCTGACCAATACGATCCGTTGGATAGTATCATTAAATCCCAAGACGGTAACTGGTTGTCCATCAGGGGACAAAAACCAAAGGAAATACGGAACATACCTTCAAACATGAAGTGCCACGACAATCATATCAGTCTAATCCGAGATCAGATCAATACAATACGGACACGGTCTTAACACAAGACCTACAAATGCATACTCATATGACCACGTCAATAAGCTCAAAACAATAACAACAGTGTATACTTATGGAAATCCTATGATCCAGCGCACCCAGCATAGATCCCAAGATGATCATGATAGATCAACACGAGGTGGATAACTCATAATATACATATGCACAACAACATATGGGTAATCCGATGATCCAACGTTCACTGCCTAGATCCCAAGATGATCCCGTCGGACCAACACGAGGTGGATAAACCCATCTAATAATCCAGCGCACGCTAGCATAGATCCCAAGATGATCCCGTCAGATCAACACGAGGTGGACAAACGACAACAATGCACAAATGCATATTAACAACAATACACAAATGCATGACAACTACAATACACAAATATATCACAACATGATCGACACGAAATGACAAAATGATTAGAGTACTTGCCCCAAGTCCTTCGAGAGCGATCTCAATATCTAAACCATCACGAACCATTATCCCCAATACTCGACAGTCCAAAGTATCACGGATTGCAGATAATTTATATCTTCGTCTTTATCACAATATATCTTCGATATACAAGTATACCAATAACAAAAGTAAATCATATACATTATGATTTAGTTTCCCAAAACTCGAATACAATTTATAATCCCAAATCTCCTGTGATTACGATTATAAACATTGCTATACGAATTATACCCGAATGAAACGGAAACCATTCATTAAATACTATAAACTGAGCAAGTAATAACTTACCTCGATACCGACATAACGACGAGGAAGCTGTTACCAAATCCATTGTCATCATCTACAAGTTCCTCGATCCCGACCAAAGCAATTCACGAACATCCTCGAACTCGACCGCAACACACGGTTATAATCACCGATCAATATTCTCAACCTAGTAATTCGATAAACAACAAGTTCGATAACAGTCAACAATCGATAAAATCAATTCACAAACCCAACGGCTCAACAATATCTCGGTTAACCACAAGTCTGATCAAACCAACTTAAATGATCGCGAATTCATAACCAAAACAGAATATACTACCCTATCTGCCTACTTAGCGCACGTTAATCACTTAACGTAGCGTGCGCTAAGTTGCTCTCGCTAGCGCGCGCTAGACAGTAAGCTTAGCGTGCGCTAATGCTGTACTGATGCATGTTTTTCAGATACCGATCAACATATGGCGATTATCAGGAACACTAAGTGATTCAAAATCATGCTCATAGATATCAAAACAACGAAATCCGATATCCTTTAACATATAAGTAATCATCCAACCCTTAATCCAATTCTTATATTCAAATATCATCTTCTTTCTCAATTATCAACATCATGAACACCAAGAACCTTAACAACATTCCCCTAATATAACATTACCGAGATTAATCATCAACAATGATATCAACATCCGCAAAGGAGAAGAAGATTCACCAACTTATCTCAAGAAAACGAACAACATAATTCAAACCACACGAATCATATTAATATCATCATACTCCAGTAATCCATCTCATAATCATGCTTGTCAACTTGTTTATGTAATAATCATCAACTCAAGAACATCAACATTCAATCCAAAACGAAATCCAAAGATGAAGAGTGATTACCTTTATGAAGGAATGGATTGATTTCCAAGGTTGAATCCATTTCCAAGAATCACCAATGATTTCAAGAATAAAGCTTTAATCCATGATTTCCATCTTTAATCTTGTTAAAGAGGATCATCCCTCAGTTAGGAACACCAAATGTCCTCCCAAGGATCTCTCTATCGGGTGAAAGGAAAGAAATGGACGAAATGCTTCATAATACCCGTCTGTCCCCTTATATAGAATACATTACTAGCGTGCGCTAACATCTCATATTTAGCGTGTGCAACAGCCTTAGCGTGCGCTAACTGACTTTTGTTAGCGTGCGCTATCGCAGTCCAGAGGCTACTGTCTGGCTTCGTACATGTGCTTACGTACGTAACACCCATGCATTAGCATACGTAACTTACACTCTCTAGTGCACGCAAGTCCTTGCGTTTAGCGTGCTCTAATATCAGTTGACTCGTTTGTCTGTATGCTCCGAAGACTGGTCCACACGCCGAAAGTGCTGATGAGGATAAGATTCCTTTTTGTCCGATATACAGTTAGCGTGCGCTAATCAACATGCATTAGCGTGCGCTAACACTACATTACAACATCCGTTGACTTATCAGAACATGCGCCGAAAGTGGCCTGGTCCACGCGTAGATTCCCTCTGAGCTGTTCTTCACTAGCGTACGCTAAGTTATGTCCGTAGTGTGCGCTAAACCTGCACGATAGCGTGCGCTACTCGTGATTATTAGCGTGCGCTAATAATGTTACACTTAGCTATTTCCAACTTTTCTCGTTCGTCTCGACATACTGGATACGTATACATGACGCACTATATCCTCTAATACAATTGTCGACCAAGTACGACAATTATACCGATACTGACATCTCAGTCCTTCATTTATTTTATCTATACTGTACAGATTCCACGCTGTACAATATAACTCGGATAAAATAATATTAAACAACAATAGTAGAAGTTCCGGATATTACATACTACACCACTTAAATAAGTTTCGTCCTCAAAACTTGCAATCCGTCATAGAAAAACAAACAAACCGTTCAACCAAAATATTTCGAAACCATCACGACAACGGTCAATCATCATCATTCACGAATAACCGAAACAGCATACTTACCAATGCGCAAAGTCGACGATCTCTTGAGATACTAGCAAGTGACCTCACTGTACAGTTTCAATATGCTTACAATCACAATTCCTTGAGTCTCAACAAAATATATTATCTTCGGATGGAATAATCTATTCGTGTCGAATCCTGTCTGCCTGATCACACAATTAAATCCCAATTCGGGTACAAATCAATAATACACGATACATCTGTGAAACAACTGCCCAAAAAAACTACATAAATTCCGAAACATCGACACAAAATCTGAACGCTCATATGATCACCAACAATGTTCAACCAATAAATTGACCGAAAATATCATCGACATGATAAACTCTGATATAACCAACGAACGATCAACGATAATCAGGAATACCCTCACACGGTAAGCTCCAACATGATCAACATAGAACCGCAGAAACCGATATACGAAAGAACAAAATTCTCAAAACATTAAAAAAATCACATACAGTGAATCTCAACGAAACACAACCGACTGGTGAACATCCCCCTCGGCATACGAACAACCAATCGCAAATCGATGAACATGCCAATTCATACAAGGAGTGGGAACGACCACTCAATATCCAAAACAACCAGCATGGGGGGCACCATTCCCAAATCTACACTTACAAAGAACCCATTCAAAATATTATGGTAGCGCATACGTCCCAGTTTCACAAAATCCAAAGTTCCAAAATTACATCCTGTGCATGAATCTACAACACGCAACATATTTTTCTTATCCGATAAATCAACCGATCATCACTGGATAACCAAACTACCATACTGAAGTTCGAATCTCTATTCATCGTTCCATACTGACGTCTTATCCAGTTCGTGAGTCACACTCAGAACTTCACCATGATATGCATTATGCACTAAATGCGTATGTATATCGATCATATTTTCAAAATCAGTTTGAAATCATATATCTCGTCAAGAAGACAAATTTTCGAAAGTTCTTTCAAAAATTTTAAAACTCAAAACATAAATTTTGGTAAGATCACGAAATCAATTTTTGAAAAATTAAATCGGCTCGCTGGTGCCAAGTATTCGATAACAGTTTCCTTCGAATCCAAACGATTTCGAAGTTTTAAAATGAAAACTATGCAAATGATTGACCACATCTATACTCCTATATGCCAATTCAGTTCGTCACCAATATCTACTGATATTCCATCGGAAAAACCACACAATAGAGTTCCAAAATCTCAATATATAAACTCCGACTAAAAACTCCTTTTCTACATATGACTCGTAATGTCAATCATTAATCCATCTCGGATCACCTCAAATATGCTATGACAAAACATTGAAACAAATGAACACAGCGAAAGACTTCCCGCGAAGTCTCATTTGAACAAGTAAACCAAAATCTCGAAAGGAGGAAATAAAATAGATAAACGATTGGTAAAGTGTTTTACAAATCTTGGGAGTTTTAAGAAAACAGAAAAGCCTTTTGAAACATTAGGATCTCAGCCCGTATCTCGTTCCGCATTACAAGAAGTTTAAAAAGTAGGAAACTCTTTTTCGGACCCCAAGTCCTGAGTTATAAAACAATTTCAAAAATCTATTGGGTCTCGGCCCAAAAATCATTTACGGTAAAACATCCGTAAAACATTCATTTTGAAAAGTATCATTTTTAATGCTCAAAAGCAGTTCCATATATCATAAAATGAGCTATCATGACTACATGTTCTTCTCAACAATCCTCCACAGTCCTTCTCCCAATTACACAATTTCGTTCCAAAACTTAACCGACCTATTGATTTCCAAAATCATAGTTTCTCAAATCATCAATCCTGTCTCAACTACTGTCACTTTATACTGTAATGCATAATATTCTGCTGAATCTCAAGCATATCAACTAAGAACGGCAATAAATCTCGATGAAATTCAAAAATCCAAATACTTACAAATCGTGAAGCCGATGATTCCCCGTGATACTAGCACAGGTCTCGACTCAAGAAAATACTCGACACAGATATTTTCAAAACACACATTTTGCAAACTCAGTTCAACTCGAGAACACAACACAGCTCTATCTGAAGAAACACGTTAACACCATTTGGAAAAGTTACAACAATCCCAGTACCACACTGGTAAATCAAATAACGCACAAGCCCGAGTGAACAACAAAAACCCAGAGCTCAAACACTTGTCAACAGAATGACGCGACAGAAACACGACCCAACTCGACCCGACTGCCTAGGTTTTCTCAATCTAAGCTCCGATACCATATTCTGTAACGCCCCCAGATTTAACCAGAAATATTACAGCGCCGTGGGCCCCGAGATGGAACCCACAAGGCTAAAAGAAATTTTCGTGAACATTTAAAAATGCCCAAGAGGCTAACGACAGTACTATCTTTAAACATATTCGAAGACGTTATAAAACTCATTTATCAAAAGCGCCGTAAAACCTCATTTATCAAAAGGGCAAGGCCCAATGGCCGGAACTCAATAGTTTAGAAAACGATTTCCAAAGTAACTCAAGTTACTAGATATCAAAAAGTCATTTAAAATACTCACGCAGCGGAAAGGACAACCAAGTAAAATTACTCTAGCAGCGGAAAACAATAACTGATCAGGAATTCAGTTCATAAAAACATGCCCTAGCCAGTATCCTCCGGGAAGCTCATCTTTCCACGACCGCTACAAGCTCGATATCTCAAGAACCTAAAAAGAAATCCCACGACGGGGTCAGCCATAATATCCAACAATGATAACCGTCACATCGCATTAATAATTACATACCAATGAGAATACAAAATTCGAATATGACCAATGTAATCTTATCGTCGTAACTTTACTTACTAAAATAATCCTCAACAGAATAACTATTATCACCTATTTCACATCTCGTACTCGATTAACCAATAAATTCGAACATAATTTCTATATTGTACCTCGGACAATACTCAAGATTCTCAAACTATCATCGCCAACTCATGATACGGAAATCTACCAGTTCTGACCATTACGATCCGTCGGATAGTATCATTAAATCCCGAGATGATAACTGGTTGTCCATCAGGGGACAAAAACCAAAGGAAATACGGAACATACCTCGAAACATGAAGTGCCACGATAATCATATCAGTCTAATCCGAGATCAGATCAATGCAATACGGACACAGTCCTAACACAAGACCTACAAATGCATACTCATATAACCACATCAATAAGCTCAAAACAATAACAACAGTGTATGCTTATGGAAATCCTATGATCCCGCGCACCCAGTATAGATCCCAAGATGATCCTGATAGATCAACACGAGGTGGATAACTCAAAATATACATATGCACAACAACATATGGGTAATCCGATGATCCAGCGTTCACTGCCTAGATCCCAAGATGATCCCGTCGGACCAACACGAGGTGGATAAACCCGTCCAATAATCCAGCGCACGCTAGCATAGATCTCAAGATGATCCCATCAGATCAACACGAGGTGGACAAACGACAACAATGCACAAATGCATATTAACAACAATACACAAATGCATGACAACAACAATACACAAATATATCACAACATGATCGACACGAAATGATAAAATGATTAGAGTACTTGCCCCAAGTCCTTCGAGAGCGATCTCAATATCTAAACCATCACGAAACATTATCCTCAATACTCGACGGTCCAAAGTATCACGGATTGCAGATAATTTATATCTTCGTCTTTATCACAATATATCCTCGATATACAAGTATACCAATAACAAAAGTAAATCATATACATTATGATTTAGATTCCCAAAACTCGAATACGATTTATAATCCCAAATCTCCTGTGATTACGATTATAAACATTGCTATACGAATTATACCCGAATGAAACGGAAACCATTCATTAAATACTATAAACTGAGCAAGTAATAACTTACCTCGATACTGATACAACGACGAGGAAGCTGTTACCAAATCCATTGCCGTCATCTACAAGTTCCTCGATCCTGACCAAAGCAATTCACGAACATCCTCGAACTCGACCACAACACACGGTTATAATCACCGATCAATATTCTCAACCTAGTAATTCGATAAACAACAAGTTCGATAACAATCAACAATCGATAAAATCAATTCACAAACCCAACGGCTCAACAATATCTCGGTTAACCACAAGTCTGATCAAACCAACTTAAACGATCACGAATTCATAACCAAAACAGAATATACTACCCTGTCTGCCTACTTAGCGCACGTTAATCACTTAACGTAGCGTGCGCTAAGTTGCTCTCGTTAGCGCGCGCTAGCCAGTAAGCTTAGCGTGCGCTAATGCTGTACTGATGCATGTTTTTCAGATACCAGTCAACATATGGCGATTATCAAGAACACTAAGTGATTCAAAATCATGCTCATAGATATCAAAACAACGAAATCCGATATTCTTTAACATATAAGTAATCATCCAACCCTTAATCCAATTCTTATATTCAAATATCATCTTCTTCCTCAAATATGAACATCATGAACACCAAGAACCTTAACAACACTCCACTAATCTAACATTACAGAGATTAATCATCAACAATGACATCAACATCCGCAAAGGAGAAGAAGGATTCACCAACTTATCTCAAGAAAACGAACTACATAATTCAAACCACACGAATCATATTAATATCATAATACTCCGGTAATCCATCTCATAATCATGCTTGTCAACTTGTTTATGTAATAATCATCAACTCAAGAACATCAACATTCAATCCAAAACGAAATCCAAAGATGAAGAGTGATTACCTTTATGAAGGAATGGATTGATTTCCAAGGTTGAATCCATTTCCAAGAATCACCAATGATTTCAAGAACAAAGCTTTAATCCATGATTTCCATCTTTAATCTTGTTAAAGAGGATCATCCCTCAGTGTTTAGGAACTCCAAATGTCCTCCCAAGGTTCTCTCTATCGGATGAAAGGAAAGAAATGGACGAAATGCTTCATATTACCCGTCTGTCCCCTTATATAGAATACATTACTAGTGTGCGCTAACATCTCATATTTAGCGTACGCAACAGCCTTAGCGTGCGCTAACTGACTTTTGTTAGCGTGCACTATCGCAGTCCAGAGGCTACTGTCTGGCTTCGTACATGTGCTTACATACGTAACGCACATGCATTAGCGTACGTAACTTACACTCTCTAGCGCACGCAAGTCCTTGCGTTTAGCGTGCGCTAATATCAGTTGACTCGTTTGTCTGTATGCTCCGAAGACTGGTCCACACGCCGAAAGTGCTGACGAGGATAAGATTCCTTTTTGTCCGATATACAGTTAGCGTGCGCTAATCAACATGCATTAGCGTGCGCTAACACTACATTACAACATCCGTTGACTTATCAGAACATGCGCCGAAAGTGGCCTGTTCCACGCGTAGATTCCCTCCGAGCTGTTCTTCACTAGCGTACGCTAAGTTATGTCCGTAGCGTGTGCTAAACCTGCACGATAGCGTGCGCTACTCGTGATTATTAGCGTACGCTAATAATGTTACACTTAGCCATTTCCAACTTTTCTCGTCCGTCTCGACATACTGGATACGTATACATGACGCACAATATTCTCTAATACAATTGTCGACCAAGTACGATAATTATACCGATACTGACATCTCAGTCCTTCATGTATTTTATCTATACTGTACAGATTCCACGCTGTATAATATAACTCGGATAAAATAATATTAAACAACGGTAGTAAAAGTTCTGGATATTACACAGAAACTTCCCAGGGGGTCACCCATCCCATAACTACTCCAGTCCAAGCACGCTTAACTTTGGAGTTTTTATAAGATGGATACCAGAAAAGAAGATGCATCTTGTTGGTATGAGTAGTCCAAATCAATTCATTTAACCACTTTCTAGTGCAGATCTCACAGGTCGAATCGCAAGCCGCGCCTCGTGCATTTTTAAGCCCATGCAGGTAGGATGCTGGACCGAATCCCAACAAGACAATTAATGAGGGGAAAGAAAAAGAAAGAAAAAAGAATAAGAATAGGTTAAATGAATCCTACATGACAGTCCTTTTTACATCAATTCATTTTTCGACTTTCAGTACACGCAATGTCTTTAATTATACCAGCACTTCTGGCTTCACTTCCACAACTATTACAACACAAAAGAAAGGCGACGGCGCTGGGGGGTCGGCGATGGAGCAGCGGCAGAAAATCTTGCACCAGTAGCGGGAGCGGAAGGAAGGCGGCGACATTGGAGAGGGAGGTTCAGATCGACGGAGAAGGCATCGTCGAAGACACGTCGAAGCTGTTGGCGGTCGCCGGACAGGAAAGACCGGAGCTATGATGAAGTCGGCGCCGAAAGGAGCTAGGGTTACGGTGCAACGGCGCAGCAATGGTGTTGGATCTACAGGCAGTGCAACTTCAGCGGCGACGGCGGCTAGATCAAGAGTCGACGGCGATGCAGCGGCGGCGAAAAGAACTGGAACTCCGGTGAAGTCGGCTCCGGAAATAGCTAGGTTCCGGCGAGATCTGGAGATGGTTGTGAGGGACAGAGGATGATGGGTGGCGCAGGTGGGAGGGAGGGCTCAAGAGAGAGGAGAGAGAAGAGAGAGAAAATGTAAAAATGAGAGAGAGAGAGAGAGAGAGGGGGAGAGAGTCAGGCAGGGGGAAATAAGTGAGAGAGAGAGAGAGGCAAGGGGGGAGAAATAAGGGAGGTCAGGGGGTAAATTGGTCCAAATTTGTTCTTTTTGGCTACAATTTGTACAAACTAAGTTGCATGACAAATATTACAATCTACTAAGCTATATGACTATATTATGTCTTCACTCTAATATATATGTATGATTGTATGAACAGGAGATGGAAGCTGTGATTATTCAAATTATTGTAATAATATTTTAGGATGTTTATTTTTAATGTTTTCAATATGTATGTGTGTGTGTGTTGTTTAGAATGCCTTTTAACTAGTATTTGTTTGTTTAAAGAGAATGGCAGCGAGAATAACTTGGACACATGAGACTTCTAAGAAGTTGATTGAAATTCTAGTGAACGAGAATAATAGAGGAGTTACTAAGAGAACTTGGACAAATATTGCAAAGAATTTTAATGCTCAAACACAATTAAGTGTAAGTGCAACACACGTGCGAAATCACTATACTGACTTGAAGGAGAAATATAAATGTTGGGAGGATTTGCAAAGTTTGTCCAGAATAGCATTCAATCCTATTACTAGATAAATGGATGTGCAAGAGAGGAGTCTGGAGAGATATAATGCTTTTCTCCAGGTAAAATTAATTACAAAATAACTACTTTGAATATATAATTTAGTTTTGTTGTATGATTGGATTTGAATCGGTTTTTACAGAAGTATCCCAAGTATGATTCAGTTTTGTCTAAGAAGGGCTTACCAAATCTTGACCTGTTGATTGCCTTATTTCAAGGTAAGACTGCCCATGGTGGGGGTGGTTGTTTTTCTCCAGGGATGGGAAAAAGAAACTCATATCTAAGTAAAGGTAAAGGTGTGGAGTTAGATATGGATTTGAATATGGAGGATTTTACCACTAAAGAAGGGTCTGCAGATAATGAAGATAAAAACAATGATAATGATGTATGCCATAGCTTGTCAGGTGAAGAAAGTAAATCTCCTCCAAGGTCTGTTGTGCAAAAAACTACTAACCGGAAGCGAAAAATTCAAGTTATTGATTGGATAAACATAAAAGAAGACAAACTAGCTTTGATAGTGTTATTCAATGATTGTCAAAAGCTGGTGTTGGTTCTTCTAATGACCGTACACGTGTTCAAATGGTTAGTGACGAATTGAGAAGGATGAAAGTGGCCGAGAAGAAGGGTGATCAATTTATTGTTACGGCTATGAAATACTTGAGTGAAGAGAAACATGCATAGATTTTCTTGGCACTTCATAATGATAATCAGAAGTGGCTTTATTTGAGAGAAATAGAGGTGGATTCTCAGTTTAATTAATTTGTTGTTGGTTGTTAAAACTTTGTTTTTTTGCATTTCAATTTGAATGGCGTAGTTTTGATGTTAGGTGTCGGAACTTTGTTTTTATGTTGAACGTTGGATTGATTTACATGAAATGTGCTAATTTTATTTTTCTTCAATGATATTATATATTGGAATTTTTTGATAATATAGAATGGATGATAAAGTTAGATCTGCATCAATAATTATTGCTTTGGAGGAGTTGAGGAGATCAATTGAACAATCTAAAATGTCAATTAGGCAACATAGAAGAGGAGGGGAAAGTGGTGCTGAATATATATACAGATTATTAAATGAAAGTCCCACGTCGTGTAAAGTGCAACTACGACTTGATAGGGCTATATTTGTATAACTAGTGAACTTGATGGTGGAAAGAAATCTGTTAGTGGATAGTAAATATGTAAAAGTTTCCGAGCAAGTATGAATTTGCTTATTCTTATTGGCCAAATGAGCTTCCTATCGTGATACATCTGACACATTTAAACATTCTGTATCAACAATAAGCATGTATCATCGGAAAATATTGGATGTTTTGGTAATATTATCGCATGATATCATTAGACCACACCATGATTTACTAGAGGTGCCTCCGAAGGTAGCAAACAACTCCCAATATTAGCCTTATTTCAAGGTAAATTTTCGAAGCTATAGTTCCTTTATGTGCATCAGGTCAAATGCTTTCTATATTCTGCACGCCATTAATATTTATTATTATTAATAATTTTTGAGCAGGATGCGATTGGTGCTATAGATGGAACTCCTATACAAGCAGTTATAAATGATGAGAATGGTGTGCCATTTCGAAATCGCAGAGGTGCAAAAAGTTGGGATGTCTTGGCTTGTTGTTCTTTTGACAGAATTTTTACATTTATTAACGTGGGACGGCAAGGAAGTGCGCATGAGATTACAGTATGGCGGGATTATTTAACAGATTCAAAATATGTTTTTCCGCACACATCTCAAGGTATAAATTTATTCTTTAACTTTCATATATATATATATATATACACTTTAATGTATATAGTAATCACTATTTGTAAGAAAATATTATTTGGTGGACTCGCGATATCCAAACACTCTTGGATATATGTCTCATATTAGCGATGTAGGAGTCAGATGCCACTTGCCAAAATATAAGCATGCACCACCTGTGGGTATTTTATAATGTTTCAATCATCTACATTCATCATTGAGAATGAAAGTGGAAATGACTTTTGGTCAGTTGAAGAAAAGACGGAAGGTGCTAAAATGTATGCCTCAAATGTCCGAAAAGTATCAAATGTCTGTTATTGTTTCATGTTTCACACTTCATAACATCATACGAATGTACGAGCTTGGGATACCAATTATACAACATGAGGCGAATGTTCGTGGAACAATAGATTCTCAAATATTTGATGCAGATCGAAAGAATGCCATGTTCGTCGTGCGGCAAAGTATTGCATTACAAATTTGGAGATCTAATAGTGTCAATGATGAAATGCAAGAAAAATAAATTGTAGTAGTAATAAAGAATTTTTTTTTTTAAAAAGTTCGTAATATACTTATATAAATATTTTACTCCATGCTACATCTTATACTTATAATGGTTGACTCGCTTCTCATTATATTGTTAATAATATTAGATAATATATATATATATACAACAATGATAATAATAAAAATTATAGCTTCGATTATCAATAATAATACTACGACCGATAAATTATTGGATTACTATAAGATAATAATTATTAGATTACAACAACATACAAACAATAATACTACTACCGATAAATTAAAATACTGCGATTAATAATAAAAATTTGTATATAGTATTGTCGATAATATTAATACTAATAATGATTAATATTATATAACAATATATACAATAATAATTATTCTTGATAAAAATTATATATATATATATATATATCAACAATAAAAATAATTTGCTGAACTGAACTAAATCTTTGAATCGAATCAATTTCAGAATCGAATCGAATCGAATCGAATCGAAAAGTGCTGAAATTAAGCTCAAAAGAACAGAGCCCAAATGTCTAAGGAGGAACAACCATTTCAATAAGGAACAACCACAATTCTTATTTAAATTACAAACCACCAACCAACTAGTTAATCCTCATTCGAATCATCAAAGTCTAAATAATAATTCGAATTAAAGACACTTAAGTATGGAGAGGAAGGGAAATCTATTAATGAAAGAAATTAAAGAAAATGGAAAAAGAAATTAAAGACTTACACATGAAAGCATGAAAAAAATCAAACACTTACGCTCCAATAGAAATCCAAAATCGTATAACTGAAATTATATAATTATAAATCCTAATTCTAGAATTGAAATGGAATTGTTATAACAAATTAGAAGGGGTTTCCAAATTGAAAAATCTTAAGTTTAAGATTTTGGGGAAGAAACCCCCCAAATTCTCCACTTAATTTGCCTCTCACTGTATTGGTAAATGGAAAGTTCATAATGAAAAGTGTCCAAAATTTCCCTCAAAACAAATATTTATAGTTTTAGTAAAAAAATAAACAAAAACAACCAAGATCCCCATCGATTCATGGTCGGGCGAGCAAAGGCGGCAGTCGGCATTCGGCAAGCATTCCGTGGTGGTGATAAGGTGGGCGATGTGTAGCAGGTTTCGGTCGAAGTCATGATGTTCAGTGATCCAGACATTGGCTTGCCGGGGTTACATGTAGGTCTAGGCATATAAGGGGTACCAGTCGGAACAATGTGGAGCGATGATCTCGAGCCTTGTGGGGTGACAATCAAAGTGTCTAGTATGGCGTGCTCTCTCTTCATGCCCGATTCACCCCATTCCCTGTTACCCCTAAAATTACACAAAAAACATAAACTACCCAAAATTATAAAATTCACCTAAAGCTTGAAAATGACATTAGAACTTACAAATGAAGTAAAGATTTGATGAAAAATATAACAACACATGACTAGAATAATACCAAAATACTAATAAAAATAAACAGAAGTACTCCCCTACATGTAACCATTACTTGTCCTCGAGCAAAATAGTCGTGCGACTTTAACAAGGAAAGAAACATTGAACCGTAGTATCAAATTAATCACTTTGAAACCAACTGCCTTGGCGCAGTTGGCCACCTGACCTTCAATTTAGTTGGAGGTCAGGGGTTCAATTTCTAGTGGCAACACTTTGGAATTGAATTTTTCATGGCCCAATGATCCCTTAGTCTTTAACTAAGGGTTAGGGCCTAGCCCTCCGGGGTACGTTGGTGGAACAATTAAATATTGAGGGCTTCAAGCGGCAGTATGGGAGGCCAGATCTCGGTGGGAACCTGCGGTTGGATTTGGGGGGTCCAGCATGGAGCAATCACTTGGGGGACGACTCCTTGTGCGCGGTAGTTGAGGATATTTAAGAACTTGGGAGCCAGATACACATCTCGCGATTTAACTGGTAGCAGTACTGTCGGGCCGAGACCGTTATCCCGAGGACTAGTCAGTTGTAAACTTGGAACCTCGGTATAAAAAAAAAAAATCACTTTGACACCCTCACTCAGTTGCTTAAAGGTGAAGTCAATGTGGTGTACAACTTGATCAAATATTAAATTAATATGGTTTACCTCCATAAAACTCTTTAAATATATTTCAAAAATCACAATTTGTACTTGATAAATATACCATATTAACAAAAATGCTAGTCGAGAACCAATTTTTATACATCCTTAGTGGTAAGCGCTCGAGAGATAATCCTTATATTTACCCTTTGGATTTCTTCCAAAGTCTCCTAATGTGGTTTCTCCTATTCATACTTGTGCCACCATTCCACATAATACACGCACATTTTATCGAGCTCAAACCAGTTCATACTTAACGGAAACAAGTATATGATTAGAATCTCAATCGTAAGGATCCTCTGGGTTTCAATTTTTGACACCTTTCATTGGAGATTATTATCATCTTCAAGTTTAGGCAACGAATATTTGGATGCAATTTTTCATTTTCTGTACTGTTGTATTATAGGTACGTACTGTTGTATATATGGGAATTGGTATTGTACGGTGTGTATTGTACTGTTTGAGATTTAGGTTGATTTGGTTATAAGAATCGTTGTTATTCTTTCTTACCCGATCGGAAAGTAGTATTATGATGTGACTGAAATAGACTAAATGACCAAAATAGAACATTGGGTTTATCATTTTTTGCACTTGAGGACCTAAATTTTCGAAGATATTAAAATGTGACCTAATCTTTGATCCGTTAAACAACGTTAGGACCTCCGTTAAATTTTGTCCGTTAAGTACTAACAGAGTGCTTAGTTGGCAGTTATACGCACATGACAGATGTTTATTGGCTGGTCAATATATGACGTAAAATAATAATAAAAATATAAAAGTCTAAAAAACATAAAAAATAAAAAAATTGGAAAAATTAATAAAAAAGTCAGAATTTATTTTTTTTATTTAAAAAATTTGGAAAATTAAAAACAAAATCGGAAATTGTAAATTTTTTTAATTCTGGAATATTAACATTAAAAAATCGGAAGTTTTTATTTAGTATTCAAAAATAAAAAATTAAAAAAAAAATCCTGGATCTTATTTATAAACTTTTTTAATTAAAATAAAAACTCGTATATTATTTTCCACAAAATAAATAAAAAATCTGAATTATTTTATTTTTTCAAAAGAAAAACTTGCTAGTAATTTATTTTTTAATTTATTTTTACTTTTCATAAAAATTTATTTTATTTTTTAAAAAAATCTAAAAATCTATAAACAACAGATTAAAGATAAACTATTTAAAGTCAACTTCACCAGAGAAGATAATTGGATCATATTTTTTATTTATTTAATAGAAAATAATATTCCAGTTTGTTTTTATTGAAATAATTTATAAATAAGATCCATTTTATTTTTAATTTTTTACTTTTGAATTTTAAATAAAAACTTCCGATTTTTAAATATTAATATCTCAAAATTTAAATAAAAAATTACCTGAAGTTCTGATTTTTTTAATTTTCTAGATCTTTTACATAAACAAAATTAGGTTCTGAATTTTTTTCTTAAGTTTTCCAGATATTTTAGATTTTTTATATTTTTAGACTTTTATATTTTTTATTTTTTTTTATTATTTTACGTCATATATTGACCAACCAATAAACATCTCCCATGTGCCATTTAACTGCCAACTAAGCACCCCGTTAATACTTAACGGACAAAAGTTAACGGAGGTCCTAACGTGGTTTAACGGATCAAAGATTAGGTCCGAGTTTGATACCTTCGAAAATTTATGTCTTCAAATGCTAAAACTGGTAAACTTGAGTTCCTATTTTAGTCATTTAGCCATTGAAATATGGCCAAGTATAGTAGTCATAACATACGCTATGTTTGGCATGATAACGTATGCTATATGTTGGTTGTTGCGTATGCAAGTTTTTTTGCGGACCACTTTCAACGTGCAGGGTCGAGCACTCGTGCATGGGGATAAATGATTCAACGGGCTAAGATACATTTGATGGACACAATTAACATATGTTAGGGTGGAAGTACAGCGTATGCTACTTTATATGGCGTATGTTTAGCAGTTTATGAACGAGACAGTGGGCTCTGGAATGATGTTGTGTATGCTATTATGGTCGAATAGCAAACATTAAGGCATGTTACGTACTTAACTTTGGAATTAATGGCCGCTACACAACTCACAGATATAAAGACGTGGTTGGTCTTTCATTTACTCACGAGCCATTTTTGAATTTTGCTCCCAAGAATCGTCTCTCTTCACTCCTAAGTGATATTTAGCCTCTTTCAACTTGATTTAGAGTATCACAGCTTGGATTTTAGCTTGGGGACTTGAAGGTTTTATGATTCTTGAAGTGCCTGTGGTTGTTCTTCATCTTCAAGAGGTGTGTTGGCTAACCTTATGCTTATTTCATAGTTTTGTTGTTGATGATTACTTCTTATGTTGATGGATTATTGGAGGATTATTATGATTCTTGATGTGTTATGAGTATATGATGAACGATGATGATTATGATGTTTTGAAGTGTTTCCTGATGGTTTGAGAACTCTTGAAGGTTAGAATCACATTGATGAACAATTATGTTAAGTTTATTGAATGATTAACAGAATAAATAGATGATTATGGATATCTTCATGTTGAATTCAAATTTTTGTTTTAGATTATTGAATGTTGGAAGTAAACATCATACATAAGAGGTTTATATTTGTAACACCCCCAATATATTCAGGGATATTACAGCGCCATAAATCCTTTACATAAGAATTTACAAGGCTGAAGAACTAAAAAGACATTAATTGATACCACCAAATGAAAATAACGGAAATAAGGTACAACAATTCCGACCAATACTGAAGGTACGAATGATCAACGAAAAAGTATTAAATACATCACCAAATCCAAATCGTCATAAAAGACTACGTACTCGAGTACTTATTGAAATAACCAACAAACAATAGATAAATAAACCTGATCGGAACATCACTCTGCACCCTCGTCATCATGCAGCTCCAGTGGTTGTTTCCCCGCTCTCCTGGATCCTGAACATAAACAAAATGTTCACCCCCGAAGGGGTTAGCACAACGATACTAGTACAAGTACCACAACATATTATTCAACATCTCACGCAAGATAATAATAACGTAAATGACAAAATACAAACGAGTCTTCTCCTGCGAGAAACTCATAAATAATATACACAACTGATAATCACACATGATATCCTAACATACATATGGTAATTCCGACGATCCAGCATTCACTGCTTAGAACCCACGATGATCCCGTCAGACCAACCCGTGGTGGAAAAACCCGTCCGATGATCCAGCGCACGCTAGCATAGATCCCCCGATGATCCCGTCGGACCAACACGAGATGGACATACAACAACGACACATATGCACGACAATATGTATAACATCAATACGTAAAACAAATAAGGTACTTGCCTCGATTCGAAGATAAGAACAATACTTCCACGAAAACGAAACACTCGAAGGTCGCCCCTTCAATCAATCACGTAACAAGCTCGAACCTTAATCAAAAGAAATAATATAGAATTTATCTCACGTCGTACGAATGTCTAACAATTCGATTTACAGCCGAAAGCTCATAAAATGTAATCTGTCAGAACTACATAGCGTACGCTAAGTATTATATGTAGCGTGCGTTAAGTCTGTTTGTTAGCGCATGCAAATAACGAAGCCTAGCGTACGCTAACTATGCACGGTCAGTACCTCACTGATCAGTCGACTGACTCACCTGATGGCCTAACGTACGTTACGTACCAAACGTAGTGTACGTTAACTCATGCTCGATAGCGCACGTTAATCTACAAAGGTTAGCATGCGCTAACTGTGCATGGAAGTTCACTACTGGGTAGCAGACTAGTTCTAACGGTTATGAAACTTGTGAATTCTTCAGTGATAATATAAGTCATCTCCATGCATAATATGCTCATTCGGTTATGAATAATCTTTCGGATACAACAACTTTGAATTCAAGAATACGTATTATCATCACAACACCATAATCCATCTTGATTACAATTCTCATGCGAAGTTTGGTGTTCTTAAGGTCGACGTATTATCATCATGACATCCCGATTTAACCAAGGAGATAAACTACAATTCCAGTTTATAAGAAAGGATGCAAATCCAAGATGATTCTTTCTTAAGTCCTTATAACCAAAAGTGATATCATTTCCAAGTTTATGATCAATATAACAACATAATTCATACGGATAATCATCTTCAGAATGTTCCTCTCATCATTTGACATACTAAAGTTCCAACTACGAAGTTCCAACGACAATATCATTAGCATAAACATCCCAATCCTTTAAACATGATGTTAATTGAATAATTTACCGATGGAACTCAATATCTTACTAGCATGATCATCTTATTCTTTAAAATACGGATCTAAGGCTGGAGATAGAATTAACATATCTTAATATGACGAAATCACTGAACCACAAAGGTAGAATCTGACTCCGGTTGGTTGTACGCCACTCCAAGGTGCTACTCCACTTCAATGATCAATCACAAGGAATATCCCATATCCAATGATCAAGTAGAGGTGTTCTAAGTGTGTTTGAGGAGGATAAAATGCTCTCTGGACTATGAAGTACGAAGGTTACTCGAAGGAAATGAGAAGAAAATGGAGTGCTGGCCCATATATAAACTTTTTGTACAACAGCAGATTAGCGCACGCTATCATACATCCTTAGCGCGCGCTAATAAGAGTTGACTCCAAAACTGTCCAGGTTCATCCGCGGGAATCTTATCCAGTCCTACATCCGGCTGGCGCATGTGTGAGCCACCCAGCTCAATAATTGATGGCCTAGCGCACGCAATTCTTCATTCGTAGCGTGCGCTAGTAGTAGCCGATAGCGTGCGTTAAGCTACATTCTTAGCGTGCGCTATCACGAGTTTGCATGCGAAATTTTCATGATGATATACTTATGTACAAGGATACCAATACGAGAAATATCATACTCTATTAAAATACACAATAATAAATCCAGATATTACATACTCTCCTACTAAAAAGGAGTTTCGTCTCGAAACTCAAGACAAAAATAACTCTGGATATCTGGACTTCATGCTATCTTCCGTTTCCCAAGTGGCTTCTTCCACTCCGTGGCGTGACCATTGAACTTTGACCAAAACAATTGGTTTGTTTCTCAACTTCTTAACTCGACTCTCGAGTATCCTTACCGGTCTTTCTTCAAACGTCTCATCCTGAGCAACTTCGATCTTGCCGAAATCAATGACATGACTAGGATCTGGTATATATCTCCGTAACTGGGATACGTGGAACATGTTATGAACATGGCTCAACGATGGCGGCAATGCCAATCTGTATGCCAACTCTCCAACTCTCTCAAGGATCTCGAATGGTCCGATATATCTCGGACTCATCTTTCCCTTCCTTCCAAAACGAAAAATTCCCCGAGTAGGAGAAACTTTTAAAAGTACGTGGTCTCCCGTACTAAACTTCAATGGGCGACGGCGTATGTCTGCGTAAGATTTCTGGCGACTCTGGGCGGTCAATAGCCTTTCACGAATCA
Source organism: Orobanche coerulescens (assembly GCA_033398695.1). Taxonomy (NCBI): domain Eukaryota; kingdom Viridiplantae; phylum Streptophyta; class Magnoliopsida; order Lamiales; family Orobanchaceae; genus Orobanche; species Orobanche coerulescens. The sequence goes on from CM065818.1 coordinate 57,696,766, forward strand.
AGGTTATCTTCTCTCGAGTCTGTACGATCAACTCTGGTTCTGTCCCTATCAAGTCCGATAAATCGTCCCAACATAGGGGCGATCTGCATCCCCTCCTGTATAATGCCTCAAACGGTGCCATCTTAATGGAAGCATGCCAACTATTGTTGTAGGTAAATTCAATAAACGGTAGATGAACTTCCCAATCGTTTGACCAATCTAAGGCACATGCCCTTAGCATGTATTCCACCGTTTGAATGGTCCTCTCGGATTGTCCATCTGTCTGCGGGTGATAAGCTCTGCTGAAGTTCAATTCGGTCCCCAAGGCCTTATGAACTGCTTTCCAAAAGTTAGACACAAAACGGCCGTCTCGATCAGAAATAATGGTCTTCGGCGTACCGTGCAATCGGACTATCTCTGAAATAAATACTCGTGCCAACCTCTCGGGTCCCCACATGTTCTTAATGCCTAGAAAATAACCTGATTTGGTTAAACGATCAACTATCACCCAAATCATGTTCATTCCTGTCTTGGTTCTCGGCATACTAGTAATAAAGTCCATCGATATGTCCTCCCATTTTCATTCAGGAATCGGGAGCGGTTTCAGAATTCCGGCAGGTCGTTGATGCTCAATCTTAACCTGCTGACAAGTCAAGCTTTTCGAGACATACTCCGCTACCTCTTTCTTCATGTTGCCCCACCAAAAGTTCTGTTTCAGGTCCTTATACATCTTACTGGTGCCCGGGTGGATAGAATAGGGCGTGCTGTGAGCTTCCCTCATAATCGTCTGTTTCAGAACATCGACATCGGGAACGCAAAGTCGGTTCTGAAATCTCAAAACTCCATCATCATGAATTACGAATTCTGGGGCCTTTCCCTTGATCACTTCATCACGTAACCAAATCATCAGAGGATCATCTACTTGCTTAGATTTGATTTCTTCGGTTAACGATGAAGTTATTTCCATCACGCACAGTTGTCCTTGGAATATTTGTAACAACACTTCAATTCCTTCACGAATCATCTCTCGTTGAATGATAAGCTGGGAGGTCAGAGTCTCCAACATCTGAATAGAAACAGGCTTGCGGCTAAGTGCGTCGGCCACTACATTTGCTTTGCCTGGATGATAAAGAATCTCCAAGTCATAGTCCTTAATAAGTTCAAGCCATCTCCTTTGCCGCATATTCAACTCTTTCTGACTGAAGATGTATTTGAGACTCTTGTGATCCATAAAGATCTGACAGTGAGTCCCGTACAGGTAATGTCTCCAGATTTTCAAAGCAAAAACAACTGCTGCCAGTTCCAAATCGTGCGTTGGGTAATTCACTTCATAAGGTTTTAGCTGTCGCGATGCATAAGCGATCACCTTATTATTCTGCATCAATACGCATCCGAGCCCTTGGTTCGAAGCATCACTGTAAACTATAAATCCGCCAGTTCCCTGTGGAATTGATAGAATCGGCGCCGTCATCAATCTCTTCTTAAATTCATCAAAGCTAATATGACACAACTCGTTCCACTCAAACTTTTGAGTTTCTGCAGGAGTCGAGTAAGTGGGCAGGAAATTTTGGAAAACCCTTCCACGAACCGACGATAATACCCAGCAAGTCCTAAGAAACTTCGGACTTCTTTCACATTCTTTGGAGGCTCCCAATACAAAACTGCTTCAATCTTCTGAGGATCTACTCGGACTCCATCAGCTGATACCACATGACCGAGGAACATTACTTCCTTTAGCCAAAATTCACACTTAGAGAGTTTGGCGTACAGTTGCTCGCTTCTCAAAAGTTCTAATACAATCCGCAAATGATGTGCATGCTCTTCCAGGCTCTTAGAATACACCAGAATGTCATCAATGAACACAACCACAAATTTATCCAAATATTCGATGAACACTCGGTTCATCAATTGCATGAATACAGCAGGTGCATTAGTGAGACCAAACGGCATCACTACAAACTCATAGTGTCCGTAACGAGTTACGAGCGATTTGAACATCAGATTCCTTAATCCTCAGCTGATGATATCCTGATCTCAGATCGATTTTAGAAAATACTGTTGCTCCTTGCAACTGGTCAAACAGATCATCAATCCGTGGCAACGGATACTTGTTCTTAATCGTCATCTTGTTCAGCTCTCGATAGTCAATACACAGTCGAAGCGATCCATCCTTCTTTCGGACAAAAAGAACTGGCGCTCCCCAGGGCGAAGTGCTTGGCTGAATATAGCATTTGTCCAGTAACTCCTCCAGTTGCTTTTTCAGTTCATACATCTCAGTAGGGGCCATACGATACGGCGCCTTAGAAATTGGTGTAGCTCCGGGTTCCAACTCAATGGTGAATTCTACATCCCATCGTGGAGGTAGTCCAGGTAACTCGTCATGAAATACATCTGGAAATTCATTCACAACATGAATGGATGAAAGTTCCACAATTTCGTCTTCTTTCTTCATTGCATAGCACCAGTATCCGGTACAGCCCTGTTTCAACAATTTGACAGCTTTCATCGCTGTTGTTGCCCAAAATATTATCCGAAGATGAATATTACTGGAATGGTCGAGCAACAGCAAATTGCGAGAGAACGTCCGTGGGAATGTAAAAACACAAGATTTGCTGGGTTTGTTAGGCCCGGGCTTGAATCCTCTCGCGAGATGTTATTAATATGAATACGTTTGAGTACAAGTATCAATGTAAGAATGCGATTACAATGAGTGTAAAAGATTCTATTTATCTAGATCTTGAGCGAAGCTTTGCGTGTTCTTGTTAAGCCGAGAGATAGCTGTTGCCAAGAGTGAGAAAGCCAAGTTATGAGTAGTGCTTCTGAACTGGACGTGAAGCAGTAAAGAGTCAGACCCTTTTTCAAGTGTAGGCAGCCTTCTATTTATAGAGGCTGAGATTCCCTGTTCCTGGCGGGCGATTGCCTTTTCATGTAATATAATAAGGGGCGATCGTCTTTATGTCACATGGGCTGTCTGCCTTAAAGTCCGCGGCTGCTGCTGGCAGCCAGCTGTGCGGTCCAATGAGGAGCTAGCACGCGTCTTGAGTCGCTGTCCGGGAGGTCCCACTGTGCACCTTTCGGCGGGTTTGTCGGTAGGTGAGAAGATGTTGACAGGCTGTGGTCAACGATCCATGTCTTACGGCGCCTGTTCCGGACCTGCACGTGGGTTCATGCTTCGAGCTTCAACTTTTTCCGACTGGACGGGCGATGGCTTCGCATGGCATGAGGCGGTCGTCATTTGGTCGGTCACCAGGAGTCGATCGCCAAGTACCGAGAGACGATCGCTTTAGATGTCGATCGCTCGGCACCTGGACTTGTCCTGGGACCATCGGTCGGCCAATCTGCCTTGGCTGCTGGGCTCTGGCTCGGTCGCCCGGTCTCTGAGGCGATCGCCTGTTAAGACGTATAATTCTCAACACAACAATTGCCCCCCAGCTTGCTCCGATGTCAAAGACACGGGGTGAGGTGGTTCTTGCTGGCGATCGCGTGGATGAAGACGGGCGATCCGTTGAGCGGACTTTGGTCTCGGACTTGGGCGATCTGGTCAATTGGCTAGCTATCTTCGGTCTTGTGCCTGCAATAAACAATTTTGGCCGGTCCCTCATAGAAACTTGATTGTTTCGTCGCTGAGGAACCGTGCACAGTCGTGGAGTTCGATGGACCGGCTCCATAACCGTGTCTTATGTGAGAGCGATATTGTCTGTCTCGTGACTCATTTTATTGTGAGGGTCCTCTGTTAGGCTGCGCCTCGCCTCGTATTTAAACGAAGGGCGTGCGGTCTTGGTCTATAGGATTCCTTGCGCGGGGTGTCGTCGGATTAATCAACTCCACTTCCGCGGCTTGTTAGCTCTGCTTCCACCTCAGACTGCCATGAAGATGGCGACCCTCGACAGTGTATGTTGAGACGGGGGTAGTGGCGCGTTACATTTTCCGGGTTCACCATGTTAGATGATGAACCTTTGAGGGCGGGCGATCGTGTCCACTAATTAGTTTTAGAGAGCCCTCAGACTACGCCGGCCTCGTATTTAAACGAAGGGCGGGCGATCTTGGCCCAAAGGGACCTTGCATGGCCGAAGCAGTCGGTTCCATCGACTACCAGGACCATGGCTACACTCTTCTACCTCGGATCGTCATGTATATGCCGACCTTCGACGGTATACGTTGTGCGGGGGAGGCAATCTCGTGCCGTAGTCCACCATGTTAGATGATGAACTGTGGATGGCGAACGAGTCCTCCGGTTTTGATGATGTTGCTTGATAATGGCGATCGGGCTGGAAGACTGGTGATCGTCGTTCGGTTGCCGATCGCGTTGCTCATAGGTTGAAAAGTAAGCTTTGCCTGGCCAGAAAGTCTGCAGCTTTGGCGCGGAATATCGCGTAGGTTGGAGGAAGGTCCTTCGTAAGATGCCTGAACATAACCGAAAGGCCATCGAATCCTCCTAGGACCGAGTAGAGGGCGATCTCATCGCTTACGGGCTCGCCGTTGAGGATGATCTCATCTACCCGGTCAATGTAGTCCGAGTCGGACTCTTCTTCCCATTGCCTGATCTGCATCATGCGATGGGGGCCTTCTGGTCGAGTGATCTTAGTGGCGAAGTACGCTGTGAAGTCGTTCGCCAGTTGGTCAAAGGAATTGATGGATCTCGGTGGCATTGAGATGTACCACCTATGGGCCAGGTCGCCCAGCGTTAGCGGGAACATTCGGCATCTGGTCGCGTCTGATGCCCCACACCCGGTCATGTAGATTTGGACTTGCTCAGGTGAGTCTCGGGATCCGACCTCCCCTCGTACAAAGGTGTTTTGGGAGGAGCGATCCTACGCTGCACGGGGACGAGCTCGATGTGGACCGCGAGTGGCTCGTTCGGCTCGGCGATCTTGCTATTGGCGCCCGCCCCAGTTTCTAGGAGCGCCTTCATGTCGTCGAGCTGGCGTTGCATCGCGTCCATCGCTGTAGCCTGGTCGCTCGTGGTTCGGCTTCCGGAGCGGGAGCCAAGGCGATCGTGTACCAATCTCCTGACTCCGCAGTCGCCGACCTCGATTCTTTGGCGAGGAGGAGCCATATGGCTGGCCGGCCTTCTGGGAGTCGGATACGCTGAACTCCTGGTGACGGACTCGAGCTCCATCGTCTCGTGGCTGGGGCCGGACTGCCCTGGTCGCCATGATGGGTCGCTGCCTAGGAGGCTGAAAATAGAGGTGCCCCGTCTTGCGAGCGCCTCTTCTTGCGAATGGGAGCCTCCTGGAAATCGCTCGGTCAGTAGCCCCTTGAACTTCCATTTGCTCACGCGGCGGATGGCCGAGGGGGTTATAGCGGGCGGCACATCGAAAGCTCTCCGTCGCTCCTGTAGGATGGCCATGGCCTCTTCGATCTGTTCCGCGGTTTGGAACTGATCGAGCGAGAGGCTTGGGACGTCCCTCGGGGGCGGGATCGAGAGTCTCGTACCGCGGCGGCTACCCTCCGCCATAGGCTGTGGCTCGGATTGAGACGGAATGAGGTGTCTGGCGGATCGGCCAACGGCTTTCTTCGATGCAGAGGTAGAAGTCATGATTCTGAAAGCTTTTCTCTGAAGAACAATGAGTGTTTCTTCAGGTATATGCCCCGGAGAACAGTGAGTGTTCTTCGAGACGGTAGGAATAAAAATTGAGGGTAGATCCCCTTCCTCTAGCGCCAATTGTTGTTGCCCAAAATATTATCCGAAGATGAATATTGCTGGAATGGTCGAGCAACAGCAAATTGCGAGAGCACGTCCGTGGGATGTAAAAACACAAGATTTGCCGGGTTTGTTAGGCCCGAGCTTGAATGCTCTCGTGAGATGTTATTAATATGAATACGTTTGAGTACAAGTATCAAAGTAAGAATGCGATTACAATGAGTGTAAAAGATCCTATTTATCTAGCTCTTGAGCGAAGCTTTGCGTGTTCTTGTTAAGCCGAGAGATAGCTGTTGCCAAGAGTGAGAAAGCCAAGTTATGAGTAGTGCTTCTGAACTGGACGTGAAGCAGTAAAGAGTCAAACCCTTTTTCAAGTGTAGGCAGTCTTCTATTTATAGAGGCTGAGATTCCCTGTTCCTGGCAGGCGATCGCCTTTTCATGTAATATAATAAGGGGCGATCGTCTTTATGTCACATGGGCTGTCTGCCTTAAAGTCCGCGGCTGCTGCTGGCAGCCAGCTGTGTCCAATGAGGAGCTAGCACGCGTCTTGAGTCGCTGTCCGGGAGGTCCCACTGTGCACCTTTCGGCGGGTCTGTCGGTAGGTGAGAAGATATTGACAGGCTGTGGTCAACGGTCTATGTATTGCGGCGCCTTTTTCGGATTTGCAAGTGGGTTCATGCTTCGAGCTTCGACCTTTGCCGACTGGACGGGCGATGGCTTCGCGTGGCATGAGGCGGTCGTCATTTGGTTGGTCACCAGGAGTCGATCGCCAAGTACCGAGAGACGATCGCTTTAGATGTCGATCGCTCGGCACCGGGACTTGTCCTGGGACCTTCGGTCGGCCAATCTGCCTTGGCTGCTGGGCTCTGCCTCGGTCGCCCAGTCTCTGAAGCGATCGCCTATTGAGACGTATAATTCTCGACATAACAATCGCCTTGATCAACTTTCCTGAGCTTCCTGGTTTCCATCCTTCAAACAGTATTTCGGAACCATCGTCAGCGATCAGCGAGATATTCCTCCTTCGGTAGTTTACAATAGCTCCGTATCGATTAAACCAATCATCTCCGAGTATCAGGTCGTCTCCTTGCATTTCAATTACAATCATATTTTAGAGCCACTCTCTGCCTCCAAACGATACAGGGAAATATCTAGTTTCTAAGTTTCCAACAATTCTCTCTCCACTCGGTAAACCAACAACATAAGGTTCACAATTATGAAAACTAGAAACATTCAAACGATTTACACAAGATAAGGATATAAATGAATGTGTAGCTCCTGTATCGAATAAAACGCTAACTGGCTGGGAAAGGATCTGAACGGTACCTGATGCGACAGCAGCATCCTGATCGTCTGTTCTCCTCATCTCGTACAGACGTGGGGGAACATATCCGACACTCAATGTGCCCTTTCAGTCCCACTGTCCTCTGCCTCGCCCGCGACCAAAATTCTGAGGCATCTGAACACTTTGCTGCGTCTGTTGGATACTGGCTTCCTTCTGGACTGGCTGTGGTGTACGGGCTCTAAATGACTTTGCAGCCTCTTCACAGAACACTGCACGATGTCCCTCTCGACTACAATCAAAACAAGTCATGGCAGGAAGGGGGCAATTCCGTCGATAGTGCCCTATTTGGGCGCAGTTAAAGCATTTCCTGGTGACATCAGTCATGGTTGATGTTGCTCCGAAGTTCTTTCCGCTCCTAACTGGGTGCGGAGGTTTCTTGAAAGAATGAAAGGATGACTGGGACTTGCGGGCTCCGCTGTTGTTGTGCTCTGTAAAAGTACCAGAGACTTTCTGCTTCTTAGATTCCGTAAATTTCTCCATTGCTGCTTCCTTGATTTCGTACGCCAATGCTTTGTCCTGGTATTGGCGGAGAGTGGTACATTCAAAACCGGACATGTACCTCTGGATTTCTGGTTTCATTCTCATATCAAAATGGATCATCATTTCAGCATCTGTTCTGACTAGATGTCGAACAAATGCCAGCCGTTGGTTAAACGTCTTAATTGCCTGAGATACTGGCATATCTGAAGGCTGAGCGGAGAAAAACTCCCGAACCTTGGCTTCCCTCACAGGACGAGGGCTGTACTGAGCTTCCATCATTAATTTAAACTCTGTCCAATCAGCATCATGGTCTACAGGCCGGATGGCTTCCCACCATTCGGACGCTTCCCCTATCAGAAAGTATTGAGCGATAGAGCACTACCAAAAAAAGTACTTTAGCCGACAACCCAAAAAAAACGACCGACGACTATAAAGTGTCATCGGCTAAACTCCGCACTTTAGCCGACGACTCGTTTTGCCGTCGGCTAAAGGGTTTTAGCCGACGACTTGGCCGAGGTCGTCGGCTAAAGTGCGAAATAGTCGTCGGCTATATTAAATAGGTTTAGCCGATGACCGAGATAACGTTTAGCCGGCCGAAAAAAAAAATATTTTGGTCGGCGACATGATCTCGGTCGTCGGCTAAAACCCTTTCGAAAAAAAAATAATATTGCAACGGTTTAGCCAACGACCTAGATCTCGGTCGTCGGCTAAATACTTTTTCAAAAAAAAATATAATATACTTTAGCCGACGACCTGATCTAGGTCGTCGGCTAAACTCCTTCCGAAAAAAAAATAATATTGCAACGGTTTAGCCGACGACCTAGATCTAGGTCGTCGGCTAGACCTCCAAGTGAAAATTATTTATAGTTCAGGGAACATCAACCCAATCTTGCCCCTCTCCCCGCTAAAGAGGACATTTCTATTCCCGATCCTGTCAGTTATTCCCGAAAAAAGCTTGTGAGTTGCTACTTTGAGTTGTGCTAGCTGGAGTGACGAAGGTTTCTACCGGTTGTTATAATCACCATTTCGATTAAGGTACGTATTTTATTGTATTTTTTATTGTGATTTCGAAATTTTGTATTATTCATGTTACATTCGATAGCTTTTATGTAAAACGATTAAGTTTTATGATGATAATCATTATGATTAATTGTTTGTTGTGATTTCATTTATAATTTGAACAATATTAGTTAGTTGGATTAATATTGGAAAATGTATACATTTTCAGGATGGACAAGAGTTGGATTGGGTTACGAAAATGGGATCCAAGTGTAATGGATGGGATGAAGCAGTTTATGAGATTTGTAAAAGAGCACGACAGTGGTAATACGTTGCACTACTGCCCGTGTAATAAATGTAGATGTCGCAGTGATATGTTTCGTTTTCCATTTGACGAGGTCTGGGAACACCTAAAGAAGAATGGTTTTTGGAGTAAATATACATGTTGGATATACCACGGTGAAGCACCGAATTCTGTTATTCCATATGATCACGGACAATTTAGTGGTAACGACGGGTTCACCGATCCGAAGAGGAGGTTGATTGATGATGTGTTTGGTTTTTTCGAGACGTTTGTACCAACTGAGCAAATCCCACGACCCCGTAGACCGTTGCCTTGCGATACTGCTGGGCTTGACAGGTACAACAAGCTAATTCAACTCCAACAGACCCCTCTATACCCATGGTGTAACATGACTGTTCTTGATTGTGTCATGGAAACGATGAGATTAAAGGTGGAAAACAAATCATCCATCAAGTCTGTAGATGATTACTTGGAGCTTACGAGTAATATGCTTCCATAGGGTCATCATCTTCGTAATACATATTAAAAAATGAGACGAATTTAGAAAGATCTTGGTCTTTCCTACATTAAGATCCACGTCTGCATGTATGATTGTGTTCTATTATGGGATCATCCCAATGAAGACCTCACGAGATGTCCTATATGTGATACAGAGAGATATAGGATCACTCCTTCTGGAAAAGAGAAACTGGTGAAGGTACTTTGGTATTTTCCACTGAAGGACAGATTGGAACGGCATTTTATGTCTCCTCACACGGCAAAAGCAATGAGATGGCATGCCAAGCCGCGCACTAATGACAGGGATACTATGATACACCCTTAGGATGGAGAAGCATGGAAGCATATAGATCGGGAGTATCCGAATTTTTCTTCAGATATTCGAAATGTGAGGCTCGGTATTGCATCTGATGGTTTCAACCCTTTTGGTAACATGAGTCTTTCATATACCATATGGCCTGTTGTAGTGATTCTTTACAATCTTCCTCCGTGGATGTGTATGCGGAAGGAGTATAATATGTTGACCTTGTTAGTCCCGGAGCCGGGATATCCGGGAAAGTGTATCGATGTGTATATGAGACCTTTGATAGAGGAGCTTGATAAGTGTCAGTTTTGTACACTTATCCATGGTTTGTATCGATAAAATTCACCCATAATTGAGCTAGTCTACTCATTTTTTGCTTTTAAGTAATTAGTTTTAATAATTTTATTTTTATCAGATGATGATCGGATTAAATAACTGATTTACTCAAGAAATAACATGTTTAATAAATATTCTTTTTGTTGAATTTTGATATATTCATGTTGTAGGTCTTTCCGAGATGAATTCGGCAGTCTTTCCGGATTCAAAATCAGAGTTATATATCAAAAGTTATCATCCGAAGAAGATGCAGGGCAAAACGCAAAGTCCGAAAGTGCGGGCTGAAAACGTAACTATCAAAGCTTCCAGTGAGCAAATTTACGAAGCCACGTTACGGCCGTCACATTCAAGAGTTACGGCCGTAAGTCATCCTTGTTACGGCCGTAACTCCTGAATGTTACGGCCGTAACTCTTGACAGGTTGTTATGATTTGTCTAATTTTTATACTTTTTGTGTATTATTGAGGGGATGGCTGGCATTGATCCGATCTAATGTAATAATGCTGGAGTTTTGGAGCTATTAGATTACTTTAGGTGTATAAATAGACCCCTTAGATCCTTCATCATTCATCATTCAACTTATAATTTTCCATTTTTTGTAAACTTTTCTTTTTGTGTGAAGAACACACTTGTGTTCTTGAGTGATTTTTGTAAGTGTGGTATAATATATGTTGTTCAGAGAGTTTATTGCTTCTATCTCCTTTATTTACTAAGGGAGTTAGGACCAATTCTTTCTCTTGATTCAACTAATAATGACCACACAAGCTTGTAATATGTGTAATAAACCCTTCATGGGCTAAGTAATCTTTAATTGGGATTATAAACAAGGTTAGTCATGTTATTTAAGTTTGTATAAAGATCTATTATGAATTACTTATTATTGTGTGTGATTTTCATTGTTTGAGCAATCTTTATTTATTTGGCCAATAAATGACGATATTTATGGTCTTCATATGTTTCGAAAGAAAATATGTTTGATTAGATCAAATGATCTTCACTCTAAGTTGTTCTAGGGGATAGAAATATACCTCTAGTCCTTAGATGATTCTTTGAGTTATTTTCATAAAACCTAATGCTATGTATTGAAGCCAATCAACATAGAAATATAGTGGATTGATTCAATATGTAAGGGGCGTTTTATAGTTCGAAAAAGAAACCGTCTTTTTAAGGAAAATCGAATCTACATAAGATAATAAGTAAATTCATCTTATGATCTCCTATACATATTTTATAACTAATAACGAACTAAGTTTGTAATCCCAACTATTTTATTTTATCGTTTAATCAATCTATTATAATTGCAATATTTTTATTTCCTTAAAATATTAGAACTATTATTGCATTTACTTTGCTACTATTAAACCAAACTTTTTAATTGTGTGTTTCACTCATCTTAGTATCTATAAAAATAGACTAATAGTGTATAATTCAAATTATAACAAAACTTCCTTGTGGGATCGATAAACCGGACTCAAAAAGTCCACTTTACTACTTGATACGATATCGTGCACTTGCGATAGTTACACGAACAACGTGTCAAGTTTTTGGCACCGTTGCCGGGGAAGTATAAGTTATAATTGAAAAATTACATTATTAACTATTGTTATAAATACAATTTTTTCTTTGTTGTAGATTCTCTTGTCTATGCGAAGGACGTACAATCGCGATTTAGTTTCACTAGATCCCGAGATCGAAGCCACATTCAGAAGAAGGCGAAGAGAACAAAAGAAAAACATTATTTCTTCACCATCAATGGCGGACGAACTAAATCCACGTCTCCCCCAAGGAAATGATAACGAAAGAATTCCTCCGGTGGGGGGAATACCTAATGTTCAAAACATTCAACATCAACAATATCCTATTGTGCTGGAAATAGATGAAGACAACATGCTCTTTGGGGAATTCATGAACCCCCCATCTTTGAGCATTCAATCAAGTGTAATCTATCCACCATTTGGAGTGGACAATTTTCAAATTCGCCCAGATGTCATCAATCTCTTCTCCAACAACAACTCATTCTATGGAAGAACCGACGAAAATCCATATCTCCATATTAACCGTTTTGTGGAGATATGTGGAAATTTCAAATATCCAAATGTAAATGACGAGGCGATCAAAATGAGACTTTTCGTGCACACTTTGAAGGACAGAGCAAGAGAGTGGCTAGATACTTTGCCACCACGAAGCATAACAAATTGGCCCGAATTTGTCCAAAAATTCACCACTAAATACTTTCCACCAACTAAAGTGGCGAAACTCAAATACGAAATCTCTACATTTCGTCAACAAGATTCAGAATCATTCCACGAAGCATGTGAGAGATACAAAGATATGCTACGAAAATGTCCTAACCATGGTTTCAATTTGGGAGCACAAGTCAATTACTTCTATTCTGGAATTTTGCCTTCATGCCGAGCCAATGTCGATTCATCATCAAATGGCTCACTGGGCAACAAAACTATGAAAGAGGCTTATAATCTTTTTGAGGTTATAAGTGAACAAAGTTCAAGATGTCCAGACAGAAATATCCAAAAGAAACCAAATGGTGTTTTTGAAGTGGATTCTTATTCACTTATGTTGGCAAAAATTGAAGCTCTATCAAAGAAAGTCGAGGAAATGTCTTTTTCAACTCCTCAATCTGTGAAGACGGTGCAAACTCCACAAGTTTCAGCTTTTTCATGTGAAATTTGTGGAGCAACTCACAACAGCACTATCTGTCCCTTAGTACAACAGGAGCAGTCACCACCACCACCAGAACAAGTGGCGTATGCTCAGAATTTCCAAAGGCAAGCATACAATCCTTACGGGCCAACATACAATCCAGGGTACAAAAATCATCCAAATTTTTCTTATGCAAACAACAACAATGTGTTGAATCCAACGCATCATGAAAAGAAGCCCGGATGGGAAGAAGCAATCACGAAGCTAGCTGAACAACAACTGAAGTATCAACAACGCAATGATGCTTCAATTAAAAATCTGGAGACACAAGTTGGCCAAATGGCGAAAATACTTTCAGAAAGATCTCATGGCATGTTACCTAGCAATACCGAGGTAAATCCAAGGGAAAATGTCCAAGCTATCACAACAAGAAGTGGAGTGCAGTTGCCCGAAATTTCTATGGAAAATCATCTGGAAAAACAAAAAAATAAACAAAATCAAGAATCAGAAAAAGAATCTGATACAGGACCTTCATCTCGAAAAGGTCCAGTTGCTACAAAATCTTATGTTCCACCTATCCCATTTCCTCAACGGTTGAAGAATCACAAGCTCGATGCTCAATTCGGGAAATTCTTGGAAATTTTCAAAAAGCTACACATCAACATTCCTTTTGCCGATGCTCTAGCACAAATGCCAATCTATGCCAAATTTATGAAATATATTCTTTCCAACAAACGAAGGCTTGAAGAATACGAAACTGTCATGCTAATAGAGGAATGTAGCGCAATACTACAAAAGAAGTTGCCACCCAAGCTAAAAGATCCGGGAACTTTCACAATCCCGTGTACAATTGGTGAAGTGAATTTTGGCAAAGCTCTTTGTGATTTAGGGGCAAGTATCAACTTGATGCCCCTGTCAATTTTTAACAAATTGAACTTGGGAGAAGCAAAAGCAACAACAGTTTCACTACAATTAGCCGATCGGTCAATCAAATATCCACGTGGGATAATAGAAGATGTGCTCGTCAAGGTTGATAAATTCATATTTCCAGCAGATTTTATCATCCTTGACAGGGAAGAAGATCAGGATATTCCCATTATTTTGGGACGACCATTTCTCGCAACCGGACATGCTCTTATTGACGTCTATGAAGGAAAGCTAATTCTCAGAGTGGAAGACGAACATGTCATCTTCGATGTCCTAAAAACTTTGAATCAACCCTCCACAGATGAGTATTGTCTAAAAATAGACACAATTGAAGCCATGGTGAACACGTCTTTAGAGAAAATTCTATCTAAAGATCCTCTTGAGACATGTATAGCAAATTCTCTAACCAGCATGGAAGAAGAATATCACTTGGCCGAAACAGTTAATTATCTAGAAGCAATACCATCCTTAAGAAGGCATTCACATTTTGAAGAATTGGGGACAAGCTCCGCTAAACCCCTCCCTTCTTTACAAGAAGCTCCAATACTTGATCTCAAACCTCTACCCACACATTTGAGATACGCTTACTTGGGCGTTTCCTCTACACTTCCGCTCATCATATCTAACATATTGACCGAACTTGAAGAAGGGAAATTACTAAGGGTATTGAGGAATCACAAAAGAGCAATTGGATGGACTATTGCAGACATTAGAGGAATAAGCCCCTCTATATGCACTCACAAAATTTTGATGGAAGATGATTGCAAACCTTCAATTGAGCATCAGCGACGTTTGAATCCAAACATGAAGGAAATTGTGAAGGCAGAGATTCTTAAATTACATGACGCAGGAATCATTTATCCAATCTCAGATAGTCCATGGGTGAGCCCTGTACATATGGTGTCCAAAAAGAGTGGAATCACGATCATAGAGAACGAGCACAATGAACTTATACCGACACGACCAATCACAGGATGGAGAATGTGCATTGATTACAGGAAACTAAACAAGACAACAAGAAAAGATCATTTTCCACTCCCATTTATTGATCAAATGCTCGATAGATTGGCGGGACATTCTTACTACTATTTTCTCGATGGCTATTCAGGGTACAACCAAATCGTAATAGCCCCAGAAGACCAAGAGAAAACAACATTCACATGCCCTTATGGAATATTTGCCTATAGAAGAATCCCATTCGGATTGTGCAATGCTCCAGCCACATTTCAAAGATGCATGATGTCAATATTCTCAGACATGGTTGAAAAATTCATTGAAGTTTTCATGGACGATTTCTCGGTTTTCGGAGATTCATTTGATAAATGCCTAAATCACTTAGGCATGGTCTTGGAAAGATGTGAAGATATAAATCTAGTTCTCAATTGGGAGAAATGTCACTTCATGGTCCAGGAAGGAATCGTACTTGGCCATAGAATCTCACAACATGGAATTTAAGTCGATAAGGCAAAGATCCAAGTGATTGCAAAACTTCCTCCACCAATTTCGGTGAAAGGAGTAAGGAGTTTTCTCGGACATGCAGGATTCTATCGGAGGTTTATAAAAGATTTCTCAAAAATAGCAAAACCTCTCTGTTCTTTGCTTGAGAAAGATACACCATTCCTTTTCACAAATGAATGCCACGTGGCCTTTGCAACTTTGAAGGATAAGCTTACATCAGCTCCAATCATCATTTCTCCAGATTGGACTATTCCTTTCATTTTGATGTGCGATGCAAGTGATTATGCCGTAGGGGCCATACTGGGCCAGAAGAAGGACAAAATGATGCAAGTGATCCATTATGATAGCAGGACTATGAATGATGCTCAGCTAAAGTACATAACAACTGAAAAAGAGATGCTTGCAGTGGTTTATGCCTTTGACAAATTTCGATCCTACTTATTGGGATCAAAGGTCATAGTCTACACTGATCATTCAGCTTTGAAATATTTAATGACAAAGCAAGATGCAAAGTCAAGGCTAATCCGATGGGTTCTACTTATGCAAGAATTCGACATAGAAATCAGAGACAGAAAGGGAACAGAAAACCAAGTGGCGGATCATCTCTCTAGACTCGACCAAAACAATGCTCAAGAGAAGGAAATAAATGAAGTATTTCCAGATGAACAACTATTCCAAATCTCTAATATCCAGGAAAAACAAAATGCACCATGGTATGCTGACATCGTTAATTTCCTTGTTAGTGGAATAATTCACCCAAATTTTTCCCATCATCAAAAGAAAAAATTCTTCTTCGAGTTGAAATACTATTCTCGGGAAGATCCTCTATTGTTCGGACGAGGACTGATCAAATCATCCGGAGATGCATACCGGAAGAAGAAAT
The DNA here is from genome assembly GCA_033398695.1 of Orobanche coerulescens. Lineage (NCBI taxonomy): Eukaryota > Viridiplantae > Streptophyta > Magnoliopsida > Lamiales > Orobanchaceae > Orobanche > Orobanche coerulescens. The sequence goes on from CM065818.1 coordinate 57,712,580, forward strand.
GGAGAAGGTATTAGAAAGATGTCATTCCTCTCACTATGGAGGACATTTTGGGGGTTCAAAAACAGCAGCAAAAATTCTTGAAGCAGGATTCTATTGGCCCACTCTGTTCAAAGATGCACATACACTTGTCTCGAAGTGTGACCGGTGCCAAAGACATGGAAACATGTCAAAAAGAAATGAAATGCCAATGAATTTCATCCTTGAAGTTGAAATCTTCGACGTTTGGGGAATTGATTTCATGGGACCCTTTCCATCATTGTTTTCTAATGAATACATCCTTGTAGCTGTGGACTACGTATCTAAATGGGTGGAGGTTGTTGCATTACCAACAAACGAAGCTAAGGTCGTGGTAAATTTTCTAAAGAAAAATATATTCACTCGCTTCGGAACTCCGAGAGTTATTATCAGTGATGGCGGATCTCATTTCTGCAATCACCAGGTTAAAGCTCTATTGACCAAATTCAGAGTAAAACACCGTGTCGCTACCTCTTATCACCCACAAACCAGTGGACAAGTCGAGGTTTCCAATCGTGAACTGAAACGTATACTTGAGATGACAGTCGACTCATCTCGGAAAGCTTGGTCGAAAAAGCTGGATGATGCGCTCTGGGCTTACAGAACAGCTTATAAGACACCGATAGGCATGTCTCCATTTCATCTGGTATTTGGAAAAGTCTGTCACCTGCCAGTAGAACTTGAACATCGAGCCTTTTGGGCTATAAAAAAATTAAACTTTGACGAACAGTTAGCTGTAAAGAAAAGATTGCTGCAGTTAAATGAGTTGGATGAAATCCGACTCGACTCATATGAAAATGCCAAAATCTACAAAGAAAAAACAAAAGGATGGCATGACAGCAGAATTCTAAGAAGAGATTTTAAAACAGGAGACCAAGTTCTGCTTTTTAATGCACGACTAAATGCATTTTAGGGTAAGTGCGATCACGATGGACGGGCCCTTACACGATCAAAGAGGTGTTTTCTCATGGAGCTGTGGAGATTTATAATACAACCGACGGGAGTTTCAAAGTAAACGGCCAACAGTTAAAGCCATATCTGGGAGGAGAATTCTCGACAGCAAAGTCAATCATAATGATGGAAATACCTAATTAATCTGAGGAGAAGTCAAGCTAAGGACGTTAAACAAAGCGCTTATTGGGAGGCAACCCAATGTCTATTATTTCGCAAAATAAGTTTGGGGGTAACACGAAAGGATTCAACAATAAGAGCAAGGATCAGATCGTTCATAAAATTCAGGGAGTCTTTCTTTCATTATTCTCACACATTTAATAATTATAATTTTCTAAAAAACCATATTAAAAACTTAAAAAAACTAAAAAAATAAAAAAATAAATATATATATATATAAATAAATAAATACGGCCGTAAGTTATAGGTCTTACGGCGGTATAATGTTCCATTATATTTTTCCCGAAAGCACCTTACGGCCGTAACCATTGCAAGTTACGGCCGTATCTTAAAACAAGTTCCGAAAAACGAATGCATCATACGGCCGTAAGTCTGGAAAGATACGTCCGTAACTTAAAAACCTGTTAGAAAAACGAAAGCATCATACGGCCGTAACATGTATATGTTACGGCCGTAACTACTCGTCTGTATAAAAAAAAACGAATGCACTATACGGCCGTAACTTGGGAATGTTACGGCCGTAACTATACTTCTATATAAAAAAAGGGGGACTGGGCATCACAGATACTCAAACCCAGCGGGAGCAGTTCCGAAAAAAAAAAAAAATTCCCCCTCTCAATCCCTACTTTCTAAAAACTCAAATTCCTCAATACAATTCATTATCTTATCAACATTAACACATAATCATCAGGTTCTCTTTCAATCCTTGTTTAAATTTATATATTTTTGAGTTTTAGTTTTTAGTTTTTGACTTCATATTTGTTTTTCGATTCTTATTTCCGTATGATTCGTTGATTAAATCATGTTTAGTTGAGAGTATTATTGATATTTGTGTGGTAATTCGATTCGTTGATTTGTGGTGACTTTGTGGATTTTAGTTTGAATGAAAAAACTTGTGAAAAAACTATGAACTCAAGGTGTCCGACGAAATGCCACAACGAAAATCTTTGAATTTTTTTTTATATTTTTATTAGTTTTGCTTGATGATTATAGTCGTGTGATGAAAAGGAAGTTGATTTTGTTAAATTTCAGGGATGGCATTGAAGAAATCATCAAAAGGAAAAGAAAAGGTCGGTTCGTCATCTCAAGGTCTGGCACCCCCGCAAAGAAAGCAAAACACAATGTGCATTAAGGAAAGATTGTTCAATCTTGATGATTTTATTGGCGATTCGGATAGAGACACTATCACTAGCCGGTTCATCCAAAAATTCATAGACAACGGCTGGGAAAAATTCGTTTCCGATCTCCCAAATGGTAACCCGACCTTGACCCTAAACTTTTACAATTATTTCAACAAGTCCATTGGGCAGGTAGGGTCGCCTACTTATCATCAGACTACTGTGAATGGGAAATCGATTAATTTTTCACCGGACGTCATTAACAAGTATTTGGGGGTTAATTGTACTGACGCGGTTGACATTTTTATCTTACCTAATGAAGAGGTGCCGAATGATAGGGTTTTACGCTGGGCGTTAGTGAGCGAGTTGCATGACAGTATTGGGATGATCAAACCCCGATACAACCAGGCGGACTTAATGGATGATGCTTGGTACCTATGGATGTGGGCAGCCGGGAGTATTTACCCGACCTCGACTCTGACGACGGTTTCCATTGTCCACCTGCGAGGTTTATTTGCTATCCGCCGAGGGGTAAAAATGGATTTGGGTACTCACATTTACATTACTATTTTTCACTATGCTGGCATGGTCCCGACTAGGCAGAAGATGCCATACCCCTGCCTTATCACCGGTATTTGCAGGAGCCAAAGAGTAAAAATTTCGGCAGGGGGTGATATATTAACACATGGGGATCGACTGAACGGCCGGAGTAGTATTTTTCGAAGTACTCAGTTGAGAAGCAAACGGGCACGTTTGGAACTGGAAGAGGATAGTAGCGAGGAGGAGGAATATGAGGCCGAGGAGGATGCCGGTCACGAGTTGACGCCTTTTGAGGAAAATTTGCTTGAAAGAGTTCATGGATTAGAAACATCCGAGGCTGAAATTTTGAGAAATCAGAATGAAATAATCGAGCGTCAATTAGAAATGGAGAAGCGCTTTGAAAAGCTTTTCCGTTTTCTAAACATCCCTGACGACACAACTGGAGGATCACAAAGCTAAAATTTCAGGGAGTTTTCTGTTTTCTCGCTTGCTTTTATTTTTTATTTAAAAACTCGGGACAGTTTTACTTATAAGTTTGGGGGTGTTTTCGTACTTGGGTGTTTATTTTGTGATTTTTGAACTATGATGTTTATTTTGATTTTGATTGTGGTATGTTTTGATTAGTGTATTTAGGGGTGTTTTCGGTTTCGGTCGGGGTAAAATTTTCGAAACCCAAATCCTCCCCAAACTTTAAAATTTGGTTTCGGTTTCGGTTGGTTTCGGTTTTCAAAACTCAAAACCCAAACACTCCCCAAATGTTTCGGTTTCGGATTAGTTCGGTCAAATTCGATTTTGACCCAAACATATTTAATTTATATATATTTATTTAATAAAGTGACAAAAAAATGAATTATATTAATAAAACTTGTTCTAAAATAATAGATAGATCTTTAATTGATATATTTAATCATTGTTTTTATCAAAACTACAATATATGTGTAGACATAATTTTATAAGTTTAAAAATTTTAGTCATATAAATAAAATTTTATATAATATAGATAATTCGGGTTAATTCGGTCCAATTCGGGGTAATTCGGTTCGGTTCGGTTCTAAGTTATCTAAACCCGAATTAATTCGGTTTCGGTTTCGGTTTGTAAGTTTCAAGTTCGGGGTTGCTTTCGGTCGGGGATTTTCGGTTCGGTGCGGATTGGTTCGGATTGGTTGGTCGGTTTTCGGATTTCTATTAACACCCCTAAGTGTATTGTGTGGTGTGTTTTTATTATTTGGCATTGATTAGGTTTAGTGAATATATATTTCTAGATACACACACACACACACATATATATATATATATATATATATATATATATATATATATATATTGATTTTTGAGATTTCTAGATCTGGCCATAACACCAATAAATTAGCTATATACATGCTTCTAAAAACGTTTTAACCGGTAAAAAATTGTATATTCCAGAATTTTTGAGCCTTAATCTCTTTCCAAGCCTTGTAATTATCATATAAAATCAAGTCATTCGTTACCTTAAGAAAAGAAGAATCATCGGTTGATGAAAAATAGAACTGAAATTTACTTAATTCGTGGAGTTTTTGATTTTTCATGCTTAAACTAAGAAATGATTTTCTGCAAAAATTCTATTCCCTAAAAAAGGAGTCATTGGTGAAAAGAGTTACACGTTAGCAAATAACGGTGTGAAAGCTATCACCTAAAAAAATGACGAAAAGGAGAAGTGTTGAGCGACAAATTGCCTAATTTTGGGGGTCTTAAATTTTGTGAAAAATAAAGGACTAACCATTGTTGGTGCGTAGCTGCCGTCTCAGAAAAATTGGTGAAAAGAGCTACACGTTAGCAAATAACGGTGTGAAAGCTATCACCTTTTAAAAAAATGAGATAGAAATTGTGTTAGTGGAAAGAGCTACACGTTAGCAAATAACGGTGTGAAAGCTATCACTAAAAGGAATGTAGTTATGAACAGATTTGAATTAATTAGTGGCTGAATTTCAATACACTCAATTTCGTGAATAATCACAATATTTGATGACGCCAATGAAATTCTTCTTCATATTGAGTCGAAAAATAAACGAGTGATCGAGAGCAACCATTAAAGGGAGTCGTGTGTATCACGAGTGGGAAAGAAATAATCAACCTTTTGGGGGGAAACCTTATATTTTGGAATTCCAATACGAAAACCGTGTTTTAACTTCAAAATCATTTGTAGATTTATTTTGAATCTTTATTCATTTATATCTACTGTATAAGCTGGTTGTTGTGTATTAATGGCATTTGATCTCCTTTTCTCTTTTTATATTTTAATTTTTGTGTGTATTATTAGTTTTGTGTCTTATTTTTATTTTCATTTTTTGAGTGTGATTAATAAAGAGTCTTGCTCGGGACTAGCAAGAATTCAAGTTTGGGGGTGTGATAAGTGTCAGTTTTGTACACTTATCCATGGTTTGTATCGATAAAATTCACCCATAATTGAGCTAGTCTACTCATTTTTTGCTTTTAATTAATTAGTTTTAATAATTTTATTTTTATCGGATGATGATCGGATTAAATAACTGATTTACTCAAGAAATAACATGTTTAATAAATATTCTATTTGTTGAATTTTGATATATTCATGTTGTAGGGCTTTCCGAGACGAATTCGACAGTCTTTTCGGATTCAAAGTCAGAGTTATATATCAAAAGTTATCATCCGAAGAAGATCTGGGGCAAAAACGCAAAGTCTGAGAAATTCTGGGCTGAAAACGTAACTATCAAAGCTTCCAGTGAGCAAATTTACGAAGCCACGTTACGTCCGTAACATTCAGGAGTTACGGCCGTAAGTCATCCTTGTTACGGCCGTAACTCCTGAATGTTACGGCCGTAACTCTTGACAGATTGTTATGATTTGTCTAATTTTTATACTTTTTGTGTATTATTGAGGGGATGGCTGGCATTGATCCGATCTAATGTAATAATGCTGGAGTTTTGGAGCTATTAGATGACTTTAGGTGTATAAATAGACCCCTTAGATCCTTCATCATTCATCATTCAACTTATAATTTTCCATTTTTGTAAAAGTGAAGAACACACTTGTGTTCTTGAGTGATTTTTGTAAGTGTGGTATAATATATGTTGTTCAGAGAGTTTATTGCTTCTATGTCCTTTATCTACTAAGGGAGTTAGGACCAATTCTTTCTCTTGATTCAACTAATAATGACCACACAAGCTTGTAATATGTGTAATAAACCCTTCATGGGCTAAGTTATCTTTAGTTGGGATTATAAACAAGGTTAGTCATGTTATTTAAGTTTGTATAAAGATCTATTATGAATTACTTATTATTGTGTGTGATTTTTATTGTTTGAACAATCTTTATTTATTTGGCCAATAAATGACGATATTTATGGTCTTCATATGTTTCGAAAGAAAATATGTTTGATTAGATCAAATGATCTTCACTCTAAGTTGTTCTAGGGGATAGAAATATACCTCTAGTCCTTAGATGATTCTTTGAGTTATTTTCATAAAGCCTAATGCTATGTATTGAAGCCAATCAACATAGAAATATAGTGGATTGATTCAATATGTAAGGGGCGTTTTATAGTTCGAAAGAGAAACCGTCTTTTTAAAGAAAATCGAATCTACATAACATAATAAGTAAATTCATCTTATGATCTCCTATACATCTTTTATAACTAATAACGAACTAAGTTTGTAATCCCAACTATTTCATTTTATCGTTTATCAATCTATTATAATTGCAATATTTTTATTTCCTTAAAATATTAGAACTATTATTGCATTTACTTTGCTACTATTAAACCAAACTTTTTAATTGTGTGTTTCACTCATCTTAGTATCTATAAAAATAGACTAATAGTGTATAATTCAAATTATAACAAAACTTCCTTGTGGGATTGATAAACCGGACTCAAAAAGTCCACTTTACTACTTGATACGATATCGTGCACTTGCGATAGTTACACTAATAACGTGTCAGAGCTGAAATTGTTGTGGGAGCAAGGTCATCCCACGTACGACAGTTATTCGTCCGAGACGTTCTACTTGCACGCCATGTGTATCGGCACTATTAGTGATTTTCCTGCATGTGGAATGCTGTCTGGATCTGTTATTAGAGGATATAGAGGTTGTCCAGTGTGTTTGAATGCAGATTGTGCTAGGTACCACTGTAGGAAAGTTATCCGAATGCGTCATCGGATATGGCTTGAGAGGGAACATGAGTGGCGTATGGATGCTGCAGCATTTGATGGCACTGTAGAAATGGGCGAGCCACCACGACAATGGACAGATGATGAAATACTATTAATTCTTAATGAGTACGATTTTGGTCAGCTTAGCAACCATCCTGATGTGATTGCAGCAACCCCCGAAAGGCCCGACAGGTATAAGTATTGGTCGCACAAAAGTATATTCTCGGAATTGCCTTACTGGTCCAAGTTACTGATAAGGAACTTCTTGGATGTCATGCACATTGAAAAGAATGTCTGCGAAAGTGTGGTTGGGACAACCTTAGGTTGGGATGGAAAGACCAAAGACGGGCCAAAAGCACGCAAAGGTTTGGAAGAAATGAGCATAAGAAAATATTTGTGGTTGAAAACTGTCAAGGGAAAACAAAAAATGCCTAAGGCAGCTTACACCATCACTGCCGAGCAGAGAACTGAGATATTTTGCTGGATAAAGACTGCTAGGTATCCTACCGGGTATGCTGGAAATATAGGAAGATGTGTTAATTTCAGGTAGAACAAGTTAACTGGTTTGAAGAGTCATGATTGTCATATCCTACTCCAACGCTTATTTTCGGTATTTATTCGACCGTACTTACCAAAACAGGTGGTCGAGCCGTGTGTTGCATTGTCAAGATTTTTCCAGAAATTATGTACGAGAGAAGTCAAGAGATCTGATTTGCGTAAAATGCAAGATGAAATCATCTATATCTTGTGCAAGTTTGAGCGAATATTTCCTCCAAACTTTTTTGACCTCATACCTCACCTCATGATCCACCTTCCCAGACAGTTATTGGTCACTGGTCCAGTGCACTACACGTGGATGTACCCGGTTGAAAGGTAACATAATTTTGTATGATATATATATATATATATATATTGTCAAATTAAGTATGATTTTTAACACAATGACAATATTACAGGCAACTCGGTGATTACAAAGACTCCGTGGCCAATGATTCTGCACCAGAAGGATGCATTGCAGAATCTTACCTTGTGTCGGAGTGTATTACGCATATAAGTTGTATTTGGGCACCTTCGAGCCCCCTTCCCGCTCTATTCCAGCAGATAAAATACAATTCAATCTTTCTATCATATCCACTGAGGTTGACGTCTATGGGAGGCTGCTAGGAAGACAATTAGACCCGTACGAGTCACGAATTGCACATTGGTGGATATTGCTCAATTGTCCGAAGTTGATCTTGGAAAGACATCCACTTGTCATGCGATATGGTGCGAGGTGACACTAGATTCCACAATGACACTTTTGCCGACTATTTTGGAGAATGGGTACGTATACATTCAGTTGCTATTGCATTTTAGACTTAAGATATTTTTTTACATATAAAGTTTATTTACGACAGATGACACACATACAAGATGACGGAGACCCTAACTGGTCGCGTGAACTTATGCTTCTTTCTATGAAGCCGGTTATGTCAAGAATTTATTCGATGGCCAAAGTCAACGGTGTCACATTTGTATGCCTTGAGAGAGACCAAAAAAGAAGATGTCAAAATTCTGGGGTTATGATAGATGGTGTATATTACGGTGTTTTTTTGGAAGTGGTAGAACTAATTTACGGGGAAGGCATGACAATTTACTTGTTTAAGTGTCGATGGTACGACACCAGTCTTGGAACCGATATGCAATACGACTACGGGCTGTTATCTGTTAACACTTCCACTTCATGGTATGAAAGTGATCCTTTTGTATTTGCTACATCAGCAAAGTCGGTGTATTATTTGGACGACTTGGTGAAGAAAGGCACATGGAAGGTAGTGAACGTTGTGACAACGAGGAATATTTTTAGTCTTTGCTACTGGGAGAAACAACAGGTGCGATGACGATGATGCTTATCAAGAGCCAAATACAGCAAATATTCCACCATCAACGACAATTACAATGAATAATGTTCCTGAAGGACGAGTCGTCCAACTCCGTGGTGATGCTCGCGGGTACGTTGACGTTGATACAAACGAATTACTTGAAAATTCTGATGACGATAATGTGGACGACTTGAGGCATATGTTGCCGGATATCAACTCAGATAATGAGACAGACTGTAGTGATGACTGAAACTATGAGCCATAAATTTAGTAGATGTATATTTTCATTTGTTAAATATAATTAAAAAAATAGTGATAATAATAATCATAATCATAACATTAATATAATATCAATAATATTATTAAAAAAAACCGGGGGGTTTAGCCGACGACCGTTTATAAGTCGTCGGCTAAATTTTTTTAAAAAAAAAATTATACTTTAGCCGACGACATATAAGACGGTCGTCGGCTAAACCCCAGTAATCACCCGACCGTGTTAGATAACACGGTCGGGTCAGGCATAAAAAAAATGCTAGTATTTAATAAAAAATAATAATATTTCAGTTTTTATTTTTTTTGAATTCTAAATATAAACTCGATTCTAAATAATATTTTTTTGTAGGCGACTAGCTTGACCAACACGACCAATCATGCTGGTCTGACTGACCATCACAGTCTGGGTTCCCGGTCATTAGCCAGAGTTGCGCACGAGGCCATTTCTTCTGATTCGTTGGACGCATTTGCCTACGTGACTCAGAAAGCATTTCCGAACCGTCCCGAGGAGCATGTAAGTCTTTCTTTATTTTATTTTACTAATAAAATAAATGCCTTTGTATCATACTTTTATTGATATTCAAATATTTATTTTCATATTAACTTAGAAGCGTGTGCGGGAGGAGTCTCAGAGGATGCTTGCTGAGATTGCTCGGGAGCAGCATCCGGACTTAGCGGAGACCGACCTCGATTCTGCCATTGGACAGATCGATCAGGCCGATCCTTATGTTCGCGCTAGGGTGTGGGGTACCGTCTACCCTCCTAGAGGTAGTCGGTACCGCACTAAGATGATGGGAACCGAGGGTCACCATGTATTGAAAGATACCCCTGGCTTCCAGCGCCCTCGCGGACGGGATGCACAGACTGCCTATCTCGAGGAGCAGTTGAGGGCAGAGAGGGAGCTCTGAGCTGAGAATGAAAGGAGGAATCAGACGCGGTTACATGAGAGCGAGCAGAGGACTGAGTCACGGTTAGAGAGTTTCCAGAGACAGCAGCAGGCCATGATGGACTATATGATGACGCTGACTCAGACCATTACTCAGGCTGGACTGCAGGCACTTGCTCCACCGCCTTCTCTCTTCGGACAGACCCCATCTTCACATCCTCGTGAAGAGGATCTAGGGGATGGTGGTAATCCTCCTACTACTACATTTCGACATTTAGATGATTTTGGCAGTGGATTGTAGTTGTGTTGTTGTAGTACTCTTGTATATTTATATTTGTGTTACAATTGTGTAAGTGATTTTATTGACGCTACTAGTATGTTGATGAAATTAATGTTCTTGAATGTGTTGTGCGTTGTGATGCATATAATGTTGGGCATATTATTAATGGTATTAGTTGAATGTGTTGCGCGTTGATTGTTGTTGATAATGAGAGCTAGTGTATAAAAATTGCAGGTGCAAAAAATACAGGTTTTGGGATCCCAAAATCTGAATTAAATTTTTTTTTTTAAAAAGGGTTTTAGCCGACGACATATAAGACGGTCGTCAGTTAAAGTAATTTATGTTTTTTTTAAAAAAAAAGGTTTTAGCCGACGACATATAAGACGGTCGTCGGCTAAAGTAATTTTTTTTTTAAAAAAGGGTTTTAGCTGACGACCTATAAGACGGTCGTCGGCTAAAATAATTTAATTTTTTTATTAAAAAATGGTTTTAGCCGACGACATATAAGACGATCGTCGGCTAAACTCTATTTTTTTTTTAAAAACCGGTTTTAGCCGACCGACTCGATAAGGTCGTCGGCTAATTTTGTTTTCCAACAGGTTTAGTCGACGACCTTACTGTAGTGGTCGGCTAAACTTTGAACTTTAGCCGACAACTACAAAAAAAGTCGTCGGCTAAACCTTGGCCGACGAATATCGGCCGACGGTATTTTAGCCGACGGCTGGCATGATTAGCCGACGACTTTGGGGTTTAGCCGACCACTTTAAGTCGTCGGCTAAAGTCTGATATTTGGTAGTGGAGGCTCTCCGGTCGTCTGGGCAGTTAATTCCCGCAAAGATTTTCTCCAGTTCCTTTAACCAATGGTCCCAGGTGGGAGTCTCAGAAATACCATCGAATTTGGGTGGATGCATCTTCGCCACCTCTTGCAACCATCGGTCACCTCGATTTCCCATATCTGGGATCCCTTGCTGCCTATCTCCCTGCTGTAATCCCACCGCCACCTGCATTCGGTCCACGACCTGAGCGAACTGAGTCATTTGGTTCACCACCTGACGAAGCATCTCTAGTACAGAAGGTTCCAGTTCATTATTGATAGATCGTTGTGGCTCGCCTGAGCTATGACTGGCTTGATTTGAAGGTGTCGCTTCCCTTTCTGCATTCCTTCATCTGCGTCCGCGACCGCGACCACGTCCACGTCCGCTCTCAACATACTGTAAGCATAAATACTCAATATACAGGAAACAATAACGTTCAAATGCTCAAGTACAAGGAAATATAACATGTAAAGGACAAGATAGAGTTTAGGAACTTACAACCACCGCCTGCACGAAGACGTAGGCAGTACAGCGATGTTATTCGCGGCTGGTTATCTCAAAAGACATATATGACTCCTATTTTAACCCAATGGCCAAGATATCCATAATCTTGGCTCCGATACCATATTCTATAACACCCCCAATATATTCAGGGATATTACAGAACCGTAAATCCTTTACATAAGAATTTACAAGGCTGAAGAACTAAAAAGACATTAATTGATACCAACGAATGAAAATAACGGAAATAAGGTACAACAATTCCGACCAATACTGAAGGTACGAATGATCAACGAAAAAGTATTAAATACATCACCAAATCCAAATCATCATAAAGACTACGTACTCGAGTACTTATTGAAATAACCAACAAACAACAGACAAATAAACCAGACCGGAACATCACTCTGCACCCTCGTCATCATGCAGCTCCAGTGGTTGTTTCCCTGCTCTCCTGGATCCTGAACATAAACAAAATGTTCACCCCCGAAGGGGTTAGCACAATGATGCTAGTACAAGTACCACAACATATTATTCAATATCTCACGCGGAATAATAATAATGTAAATGACAAAATACCAACGAGTCTTCTCCTGCGAGAAACTCATAAATAACATACACAAATGATAATCACAACATGATACCACAACATACACATGGTAATTCCGACGATCCAGCGTTCACTGCCTAGAACCCACGATGATCCTGTCAGACCAACCCGTGGTGGAAAAACCCGTACGATGATTCGGCACACGCTAGCATAGATGAGGTGGACATACAACAACGACACATATGCACGACAATATGTATAACATCAATACTTAAAACAAATAAGGTACTTGCCTCGATTCGAAGATAAGAACAATACTTCCACGAAAACAAAACACTCGAAGGTCACCCCTTCAATCAATCACGTAACAAGCTCGAACCTTAATCAAAAGAAATAATATAGAATTTATCTCACGTCGTACGAATGTCTAACAATTCGATTTACGGCCGAAAGCTCACAAAATGTAATGTGTCAGAACTACTTAGCGTACGCTAAGTATTATACGTAGCGTGTGTTAAGTCTGTTCGTTAGCGCACACAAATAACGAAGCCTAGCGTACGCTAACTACGCACGGTCAGTACCTCACTGATCAGCCGACTGACTCACCTGATGGCCTAACGTACGTTACGTACCAAACATAGCGTACGTTAACTCATGCTCGATAGCGCACGTTAATCTACAAAGGTTAGCATGCGCTAACTGTGCATGGCAGTTCACTACTGGGTAGCAGACTAGTTCTAATGGTGATGAAACTTATGAATTCTTCAGTGATAATATAAGTCATCTCCATGCATAATATGCTCATTCGGTTATGAATAATCTTTCGGATACAACAACTTCGAATTCAAGAATATGTATTATCATAACAACACCATAATCCATCTTGATTACAATTCTCATGCGAACTTTGGTGTTCTTAAGGTCGACGTATTATCATCATGACATCCCAATTTAACCAAGGAGATAAACTACAATTCCAGTTTATAAGAAAGGATGCAAATCCAAGATGATTCTTTCTTAAGTCCTTATAACCAAAAGTGATATCATTTCCAAGTTTATGATCAATATAACAACATAATTCATACGGATAATCATCTTCAGAATGTTCCTCTCATCATTTGACGTACTAAGGTTCCAACTACGAAGTTCCAACGACAATATCATAAGCATAAACATTCCAATCCTTTAAACATGATGTTATTTGAATAATTTAACGATGGAACTCAATATCTTGCTAGCATGATCATCTTATTCTTTAAAATCCGGATCTAAGGCTGGAGATAGAATTAACATACCTTAATATGACGAAATCACTGAACCACAAAGGTAGAATCTGACTCCAATTGGTTGTATGCCACTCCAAGGTGCTACTCCACTTCAATGATCAATCACAAGGAATATCCCATATCCAATGATCAAGTAGAGGTGTTCTAAGTGTGTTTGGGGAGGATAAAATGCTCTCTGGACTATGAAGTACGAAGGTTACTCAAAGGAAATGAGAAGAAAATGGAGTGTTGGCCCATATATAAACTTTCTGTACAATAGCAGATTAGCGCACGCTATCATACATCCTTAGCGCGCGCTAATAAGAGTTGACTCCAAAACTGTCCAGGTTCATCCGTGGGAATCTTATCCGGTCCTACATCTGGCTGGTGCATGTGTTAGCCGCCCAGCTCAATAATTGATGGCCTAGCGCACACAGTTCTTCATTCGTAGCGTGCGCTAGTAGTAGCCGATAGCGCGCGTTAAGCTACATTCTTAGCCTGCGCTATCACAAGTTTGCATGCGAAATTTGCATGACGATATACTTATGTACAAGGATACCAATATGAGAAATATCATACTTCAATTATCGAGATTACAAATCCGAATAATACAGGGTTCAAATACAGATAAAATACACAATAATAAATCCGGATATTATAATATTGTTCTTGAAATTATTATGATAATAGAGAATGTAAGTATCAATGGTTTTAATGATATAATGATTATTGTTCTTGGTATTCTTTAAGAATTCAAATGTAGGTACTAAGGACTTATTACCATGTTGACATAATCATTCAAGAATGCGTAATGATTATGGCGTTCATAGCTTAGCTGTGATATTCGGATAAGTGTATTGATCGATTCTTGTGAATCAAGGATATATATCATGTTGATTTTGATATTGGTATTGTGGAATTGTTGATGAGTGAATTGTGTTTCATTCAAGGTTGACTTTTTGATCGTTTAGTTTGTTCATTCATTCGTTGGAGGACGTCTAGATCATGTTGGGACGTTTTCATGTTCGGTATTGAGCAAGTTAATTTTTGCCTCAGTAAGTGAGGATAATGATTTTTTATATATTTTATGTATGATGTACATTGTTCTGCTTTATGAAATTTGGTTCACATTGAGATTATATTTGTTTACCGTGTTGATCGATCATTTATTGAGGAATAGTGGTTCCAAATTCTTTTTGTTACCTTCGTTTCACTTTGGAAGTTCTTTTGATCCTTGTTGGATTCATTGTTTCTTATTGAGTTATGTTCCTTTTGTTATTGTGAAATTCTGGTGTCATACTAACTTGCTATTTGGTAATTTGTAAGATTTTCAGTCGGTCATATATATATATATATATATATATTCATGTGTAATGGTTCATATTAGACATTGCATACAGAAGGTGAACTTCTGTGAGACTGATTAGGTATATATATATATATTCATGTGTAATGGTTCATATTAGACATTGCATACAGAAGGTGAACTTCTGTGAGACTGATTAGGTACATGATCACACGTGTTATCAGAATTCCACTCATTGGAAATAAATACACGGACACATTTTAATCACGGGTGTAGTGTGATGTCCGTCCTGTGAGCCTTATGTTTTGTTGATTCACACACCCTATGTGATTCAGTATGTTCAACGGTTTGATATTTGGTCTTGTTGGTTCATACATCATGTCTAAATTATGTATGTTCAACATTTTGAGAATTATTATCTTGTGTAATTGATCCTGTGGTTTTGGAAAATATATTTTCATCATAATTTAGATCGATAGAAGGCAAAGGAATATGAAGAGCATTGTGATGCCGAAGGATCTCAAGGATACTAGTTACGGGCCCGAGTCTTCTTGATTCTAGATGTATTGTTCATGTATTTATCTCAACTGCATTGTACTCATGTGTATTTTGTACTTTTTTGGTATATCCATCTCCATATGGATTATATTTATATATTTATGATGTCGTATTGATTGACATTTGTTAGCTATAAGTATTATATAAACTCTCAGTCGTAGTATCTTGTGATATAATGTAGTTCAATGTTGCATTTATGTCCTGGTATGTCGCAGTTGAGGGTCCACGATATTATAATGGCTGCCTAATTTGAGGTGTTACACCTACGATTGGATATTATTTCACATTCCACATTATTCCTTACTATTATTATTAATATTTATTATGTGCATAGGCATAGCAATTTGTAAGCAAAAACACCAATAAACAAGCCACGAGCCGCAGCCTAGTCCACCTCATTAACAACTATATACTTCAAACCCCACGGAATTAGCTAAATTCAACTTCACTAAACCACAATCAATATACATGTTGCAATTCTCAAGGAAGCCCGTGAACAACATAATTATGGTAATTTTTTCACACACTAACTCAAATTATAACACCCTTATAAAATCAAATTCTAACACAATTGTGAAGTCTTCTTTTTTTTTTGCTCAGACAGAAAAGAAGAAAAACAAAAAACAAAACTACGTAGATGGAAGCATATCTTCCAACATCTTCATGCCATTCATCATCGGTGGAACCAGCAGAGGCGGGGGATCGATCTAAAGATGAACACCATTCTCTTCTTGTCATATTTGTAAGAAACGCGCAGGCATTACCTTCACGTTTTGTGTGTCGCAAGACCAACTCCCATGGTAGCTGGAAATAGTGTCTTCATTCATTCAAGAGATTATGGAGCACATGGTCTTCTGTATTTTCGGAGAGCAAAATCTTATAAATAACCTCCGAGTCAGTCTCAACAATCAATGTTGGTACCCGCCTATCCCACGACATCCTCAAACACTGCCTTATTGCCAAAAGCTCAGCACTATTAATCAAAGCATCATGAAACCTGCAACAAAAACCAAACACAGTTTTCGTCACGATCACGTAGCAAACCCCGACCAGCAACAATCCCATTTGAGCCAAACAAACTTGCATCGATGTTCATTTTGAACCATTCAACAGGTGGGGCAAGCCATTTCACCATGTCTCTCGACTCCTTATTCGAACCTAAAACACTCGAGGGGAGGGCTTTGACCAAATCGAAAATAAGGTGTTTAATCCGATAATCCACCTGCCTTTTTGATGTGTTCTCCCCTCAAAAAGCAAATCCATTGCGAGCCTTCCAAACTTGCCATCACGTCGCGATGAAAATAAAGGGTCAAGGGGTGGTGGGTGGCACAATAGTCCCAAACAATTTGCTCCACATGTGTTCGGAAAAATAATACCCTAAATATTTTGAGAAATGTACCCTACAACTTTTCTCTACAACAAAACTTGATTACAATGCTCGAGAAGTCAAATCCTACAGCTAATAGAAGTTCCAGTGTACAGCAAAAAAACTATTGGCCACAACATACAAGCTGTAGGTGTTTTACTAAGGAAAAGTAAAACACAATCCAACAGGGTATATACTTAGAACTTTAAACATTTATGAGATAACCATTTCTTTAGTCACAAAGTATTCACGGTTTTATAGTAGTATTTAATGCTGATCGGACAGCATTTAATGCGGTCAAAAAGATTGCAAATAGAAGAGCATTTAATGTGGATCAAAGAAGTGTCTTAAGTACTAAATGCAAAACATATTTAATTCAAACATTCTGAATCCACCAATAAGATCTGTCTGAATCTCAACAACCGGCCAACGGCTAAATTTATAACAGATCTATTTCTAAGGTTATAAATAGCACATCCAAGAGAACATTGCTCACTTACGGGACTTACTGAAACCATTTCCATCGTACTAATAGATCAAAAATCTAAGAGCAATATATTTCTTCAAGCATACAGCGAATATCTTGAGTGAAGAAATATTAAAGTCCTCAATAGAGAACAACACAATTACAATGAAGCCTTCATAGCCTACAACTGCTATTCCATTTGTGTTACTTCAAAAACTTATTGCTGAGAATAATAGCCATATGTGGACTAAGTCGATCTATTCTGACCTTTGTGGGAAGAATAGAGTTCAAGGATGAAGATTCAATCTGTGTGAGAAGAAGCAAGCCGAAGAAGCCTACAACTGATCTTTGTGAACGGCTCAATCTACAGTCGGCTGTATCAATCTGTATGAATGATACAACAACCGGTTTAGTTAAAATCATGCAGTTGTGTGTGCCTTGTTTTTAATAAACTTTTTACTCCTGTGTGTAGGATCTCTGGATGTAGAGGGGTATACCTCGAACCACATTAAAACTGTGTGTTGATATTTCCTGCACTTAATGTTTTCATACTGTTTGTGATTTTTAGTATACTTACTCTGAAAATCCCGTAAGCACCAAGCTATAGGAGACTGTCTAGTTGCAGTACTTACAGCAACTTAGCTTAAGACTTCCTCTATGCAAAACAAACTTTCAAAAGAATACAACTTATTCAACCCCCTTTTTAAGTTGTAAGATAGTATACTATTGCCAACAACTGGTATTGGAGAGGTTCATTCTATAAAAAGCCAATCGATTTTAACCTAAATCATATCAAAATCACTAGCTTTTACCATTGTCATGGATATATCAATGATCAATAAAGTTCCCATGATTTCTATTAATGAATTTGATTACTGAAGAATCTGGATGGAAGCCTATCTTGCTACCATGCACGAAGAGATGATCTTCGTGATATAGGAAGGACCTATCAAGATCATGGAAGTCAACCCAGATACCAGAATAGAAGGCCAATCTCATGCATAAATACTTGAAAAAGAAAAGGAACAGTGGAAAACCAATGATCGCAAGCATGCGAATCTGGACAATATCACCAAGAATGCGCTATTTGTCACTCTCGACAAAGGCACATTCTCAAAGGTGTTGGAAAATTTATTCCACACAAATATATTAAAAGATTTCGAAGATGTGTTGGTGGACAAAAAAAATAATTAATCAATAAGCAGTCGAAGACATACGAGCTGGACTGAAAATCAAAGCAGTGAAGCAAAAGCAATATCAGCGTACCCTAAAGTTACAAGTTAACGTATGCTATGTTAAAATCAGAGGAATCTGGACAAGAACATTCAGGCATGTTAACATACAATGAAGAAAGCTAACGTAAGCATCATTACATGATTAATGTACGTAAGACACTATTATTAATGTACGGTATGAATTGTAAAAAGCAGATTCAAATATCAGTCCGTTGGAGGCATCTAGAAGGTCAATGTGTACAATGCTCATATACTCGTACTTGACATACGCTATGCGAAGATATAACCTACGAAAAGGAGGAAAGATAGCTACTGGACTATACTGCACAAATGATAATGTACGTAACCTTGCAAGGTTAACGTACGCAATAAAGCTTAACATACGCTACAGATGTAGTATAGCATACGCTATTGAAGAGCAGGCAGCAACGACTAGCTGAGGCTTTGGACCCTATAAATATTAGTTCATTTGGTATTTAACATACAACAACTTCAAGGAACTTATATACACATATGATATTATTGTATACATTATTGTTATTGTAATCGAGCTTAGTCGGTAAGAGTTTGAGTGTTTAATACACTCTATACACGAGAGGAAAGAAAGAATTATAGATTTGATTCGTGTTATAGGATCGTGGATCCGGCATTGTTAGAATCATAATCTAAATCCAGTGAGGTTCTTCTAGTACCGATAGAAAGCTAGAAAAGGTTGTTTACTCCGATTGAAACGGAAAACTGATTATCTTGGACTGACAAAAAGACAAGACTATAACGGTTTATCTTGGACCGATTGAAGACAAAATTGTGACGGTTTACCTCAGACCGATCAAATACAAGGTGGAAAGCTTTATCTTGAACATATAGAAAAAGATAACAAAAGGACAGAGGACGTAGGAGATTTTCCGAACCTCTATAAACCTCTGTGTCATTTATTTTCCGCACTTATATATCACATCCAGATGCGAAAAAAGCCCAATACTTTACACTGTACTAATGTAATACCTGAAATTCCCATTTTTGGTTGCCTAATATTCTTTTTGTCATTTTGTGCCGATTATTTTATTTCATTGAGGATTACTCGGATTTTCTCTCTAGTGTGTACGGCATGTTGGGTCGTGATGTGGTGTTCGTAAGGTACAACTTATTGTGTAAGTCGTGCAGATCGTGTGTATGCATGTGTGACATGTCATATTTTATTCCATTGTCGTTTTATCTCTTAGAAGGTGTTGTGAACTCTTGATATCATTCCCTTCGAGTTGGTTATGTTCTGGATGCTTTCGGAGTCGTGTCGGGCTCAATATTGGTCCCTTAGTGTAGCACATGAGCACTCCACACAAGCAGCTACACGTGTGTGATGCTCGTGCGCAACCAGTGCACCAGACAGTGTAGTCTCGCCAAGAACAGGGATGCACGAGCAAGCCACACGAGCAGGTGCTCATACGTGATGCTCGTACGTCATGTTTGATGTTGGGCAGTGGCCTAACACACGAATAGACGCACGAGCATTTGGTCGTGCGTGATGGTCGTGATTGACTGTTAATATAAAACGGGACAGACGGGTTCTCTCACCTCATTTCACCCACTTCTTCACTTCTTCTCGCGACGGACGATCGGGTGAACTAGGATTCGAGGTCTTGGTCGATTATACTCTATCCAAACGTATTTTGGGAAAGTTTTAGGTGATCATATCAACATCTAATCCTTTCTCTTCATCGAATCGAGGTAATTTCCTTCGTTAACTCATTTTGTTCATTTTTTGGGTTTTGGTCTTGATTTCGTTTGATTTCGTTTCCAGACCGATTTTGATTGGTTGATCAAGGTTATTAAGTGTTGTTAGTCATGTTCTATGGATTTTATATTCATATCTTTGGTTCGTTTAACCCAGTTGATGATTCTAGGGTTCTTGAGGAACTATGAACATTTAATGTTCGATTAAATGTTTCAATGAGTTTCCTTCGGTCGTTAGTTGTGATTTCCAATGTTATTTGTCCTTATCCTTGTATTGATTTTATTGTCATTGTTTTCTTGGAGATTGTAGGTTTCGGGGCTGTTTCGGGTGATCCATGTTCGTCGGACTTTCGTTAACGATTATCAAGGCAAGTGTTCTTGTCTATACAATTTATATCTTGCGAATGGAAGTCGAGTAATGTAATTATGACAATTTATTTGTCCTAGTTGATTATGCATTTTGTGAATTGCCATCGTGGATGTCTAGTTATGTGTTGATGTATTCGATCGTCCCTTGTTGTGGTATTATATCGATTATGACGATCTAGTTAGTTTATTATACTTTTGATATGTATTGTGACGAGTTGGGATTGACGAATATATTATGTGTTTGATTGTTCCGGTCGTGAATACGTATTGACGGTGAAGTTGTGTTCATTGGATAACACACTTAGTGTGTATTATGATATATTGAGAATCATTGTGTTGATGATACATTGTTTGTGCACTTTGTGGCGTGATTGAATGTGTAATAATCGTGATGGTTGTTGTGATGTTGATTGTGTATATTTGTGGAAAAGCCATGCTGGGCCGAGATTATCCAACCTAGGGATGGCTGACGGAGCGTAATGTTTCGTTCCTTGAGGGTCGAAACACGGATAATCGTCGGATCATGCATATGAGTGAGAAAGGTTGTAATGTTCACCTAGGGATATCCGGCGTGATGTATGGGGATTCGTACATTGATGGGCGGATCGCGAACATGATGTTATCCACATAGGGATGTTCGACGGGGCATATAGGGTTTCGTGCCTTGAGGGGCGGAACACGAATAATCATTGAATGTTGCGAAAATGAGTGTTGAGCAGAGATTATCCACCTAGGGATGTCCGAAGAGGCATATAGGGTTTTCGTACCTTGAGGGGCGAAACACGAATAATCATCGATTGCAGTGAAACTATTTTTGGTTGGTGAACCCTAACGATTTATGGACTGATATGGAAGTTATTTGGAATACTAATTTGTTTTGAAATCAAGTGTTTCGAAAGGTTGTTTTACAGGAATGGCTTAGGGCCGAGAACCAATAGATTTTAAATGGTTTTGTAACTAAGGACGTGACATCCAAAAAGGTTTTCCATTTTATAAGCGCTTGTAATGCGAGATGAAATTCGGGTTGAGATCTTAATGTTTTGAAAAAGGTTTATAATTTCGGACTTGAGGTCCTAAAAGGCTTCTTTATTTTCAACATCACCCGAGATGATGATTCGTTTTTAAAGAATTGAGTTTGTTTTCTAAACATTAAAGCCTCTCGGGATTTTCCCTTAATGTTTGATGTTCTTCGGCTGTGATTGATATTTGCTTGGTATATTTGGTATGATTAGAATACTTGCACTAGCAAATTCGAATTACTTACCCCTTAAATGGGGGAATGTGTTCCATACATTTCAGGTCTGCTTAGTTCGAGGGAGCAGTCACAGGATTGGTACGGGAGGCGACGGGCCGTGATACTAATCAAGAGTTAAAGAGTTTAGTTTGATGTCATTGTAATGTTGAGTAATTTTCGGTCTTCTGCTGTATTCTATTTGACCCATGTGTGGGTATGTAATATAAGAAGTTTTGTTCATTTTATTTAGTCGTGTGACCTCGCCGGTCATTATATTTAAATATTGGACCTTATCGGTCAGTGATGTTATATTGTTTGACCCCGGCCGGTCAAGCATTTTGTCGTTTTGTGGTGTTTATCCTGGTTGATTCTTGTGAGAAGGGTCTACGGCTTGTAATATTCCCATATGGTTTTGGGGGTGTTATAATTTATGGTATCAAAGCTCAGGTTGCGGAAACCTAGGCTTCCGGGTCGAGTTGAGTCGTGTTTTGTTTTGTCGTTCGAGATGTCGAGCGACAAGTTGAGTTGTGTGTTTGCACATCATGTCGCCTATGATGTTGGTTGAGATTAGTATCGTGGGCAACCGTCATCTTCGTGCGACCTATAGATGTAAGTCTCCTTTTTTTATGTGCGATATTTGTGGTTCATAGTTTTGTTTATACAGTGTTGTGAGATGGAATCCATGTGAATTCTGAGTGATGTAATGTGTTGCAAATTGCTGAATGTTGATGTGTTTTAGAAAGTGTGTTAGTGATATAGTTCGTTGAGAACCGAGGCAGGTTATGCCGACTTTTGTTTGCATTTGGTGTTATGAAGTTGTGTTGTTGAAACTAATAATTTTGAATGTCGGATAAGCACATGTTTGAGAGTTGAATGCTTTTGGTTAATTGTGGTTGTTTATTTCTAATGTGGCTTTATTAGTAGTTTTACCCGTTGCGTGTGTATGTTTGAAAACTGTTTCTGAAAATTCATCGACTCGAGAATGTTGTGGAAAAAATCAATTTTCAAAATGTTTTGACAGTGCAGTTAAATGGCGGCTTTGTGTGGATTTTGAAAAGTGATTTGAAGTTTTGGTAAGCCGACTTTGTATTTTCGAGTTATACCTTGTGATGGTATTTGAAAGAAATATTTCGAAGTATTTTGTAAAAATATTACCGTCGGGAATTTTCTTTGTCGTGGATGGGAGAATTTTTGAAAATGATTTTTAACGTATTGGTATTATTTTTAAATGACTCGAGTATACGATTTTAAAAATCTTTCACACCATAAAACTTTTGTATTTTAAAATAAATATGTGATTTTCATTTTCAAAAATAAAAGTGAAAGATGAAAAATCTCACTCGACTTAAACTTTAAAATTTGGATTTGGAAAGATTTTCCGAATTGAGTTAGTTAATGCACGTTAACTGTAGGTCAAGCACGCGTTAAGTTACAGTGTGTGTGTATGATCTGGGTTATCGCTTAAGATGACTAGAGTTGGGACTAATGTCATTGTGTGTGAGGCCAAGTTGCCTTGATATACTTATTGTGTTGTCATTCTCGCTAGAGAATTTCATCTGTATACCTAAATGTTGTGAGTACATGGGTTGATTTTCTTGTAACTTCTATGATGTTATTCCGATGTGATTGTGGATTCGTGGAAATGATTAGTGCGAGTACGAGTGATTTCCCACCCGGGGATGGTTCGGCGGAACCTCTGGGAGTGTGGGTTACTTGTGCGATGATATTTATGTGTTTGGTGTTATCTGGTAACATGTGGTTACCCTGTATTGCTAATGGTGATGATGATACGTGGTGAAATGGTTATATTGAGGAAACTATTTTCAAGGAAATTTGATATTCCAAAATATTATTTTGGCAAATGATTTCAAAACGAAACGATTATGATATATATGATTTATGGTTTAGATAAAACTGCCGAGGTATTAAAAGTATTTTCAAATTTTTTTTATTTATTTAGGAAAATCAAACGAATTCAAGAATTTGTAAATGATATTATTCAGACTAATACCTCGTGGAGTTTTAAAGAAATAATGTTACGAATGATTGACTACAATAAAGTGTAGTTTGTTACGACCGTGTTTGTATCGGTAATATCGTAAGTTTTCTGTGGATATGGTTATGTGATTTGTCTATGACTATAAGTTACAATTTTTGCGGCGGTAGTTTTTGTATTCGTGTAATTACATGAAATGGATATTTTTGTCGTAATGTTGTTTGTTGCCATGTTATGCTGAGTTGGTATTTCGGTATGGTATTTTGCGATGTCATGTTTTATTGTATCTGGCGGTTGTATGTTCGGTATGCCGAAGAAACGAGATTATGGTCGCGGTAGTAGCCATGAACGTGGTAAGGTGAGTCGTTCGTTATCGAGCACCGCATATGGTCGTGAAGACCAATCGCGTGATCAAAACAAGTAGTTGGAGAGAATATCGATGGTAGCGGAGATCCAGCGTTCGAGATGTCTAACGTTGATGGAGTTTACGTCTGTGGCAAAGAAAAAGAAGACTTCTCGAGATTCATCATGAGGTAAAGGAACTGGAGTTCCTAAACCTCGACCCTCGTGTCGATCGTTTGTGGGACCTTCGCCATCGATCGGAGGATCAAAGGGTTACAAGTCGGTATCATTGACTTTCGGTGGTGCGCCGAGGTGTTTCAACTGTAACATTCCGAACCATGTTTATGCAAATTGTAAGAAGCCTCCGGTGACTTGCATTAATTGTGGACACGAAGTGCATCGAGTCCAGTACTGGAAGGGAGTATTTGGTGCGTTTCGGACTCAGGCTTCAACACTGATGTCGAGATCGTCTAGTGGAGATCTTTGACAATTGTTTTTCTTGCTACTTACTTGTTTTCTTCTTGTTGGCATTTGTTTTTAAGTTTCGGGACGAAACTTATTTTTAGTGGGGTAGAATGTAATACCCGAAATTCCCATTTCTGGTTTCCTAATATTCTTTTTGTCGTTTTTTGCCGATTATTTTATTTCATTGAGGATTACTCGGATTTTCTCTCTAGTGTGTATGGTATGTTGGGTCATGATGTGGTGTTCGTCGGGTACAACTTGTTGTTGTGTAAGTCGTGCAGATCGTGTGTATGCATGTGTGACATGGCATATTGTATTCCGTTGTCGTTTTATCTCTTAGAGGGCGTTGTGAACTCTTGATATCGTTCCCTTTCGAGCTGGTTATGTTTTGGATGCTTTCAGAGCCGTGTCGGGCTCGATATTAGTCCCTTAGTGTAGCACACGAGCAGTCCACACGAGAAGCTGCTCGTGCGTGATGCTCGTCCGCAACCAGTGCACCAAACAGAGTTGTCTGGCCAAGAACAGAGACGTACGAGCAAGCCACACGAGCAGGTGCTCGTGCATGCTGCTCGTGCGTGATGTTTGATGTTGGGCAGTAGCCTAGCGCATGACTAGACGCACGAGCATTTGGTCGTGCATCTCTGTTAGTATAAAATGGGATAGACGGGTTCTCTCACCTCATTTCACCCACTTCTTCACTTCTTCTCACGATGGACGATCGGGTGAACTAGGATTCGAGGTCCTGGTCGATTCTACTCTATCCAAACGTATTTTGGGAAAGTTTTAGGTGATCAGATCAACATCTAATCCTTTCTCTTCGTCGAATCGAGGTAATTTCCTTTAACTCATTTTATTCATTTTTGGGGTTTTGGTCTTGATTTCGTTTCCAGTCCAATTTTGATAGGTTGATCGAGGTTATTAAGTGTTGTTAGTCATGTTATATGGATTGTATATCCATATCTTTGATTCGTTTAACCCAGTTGATGATTCTAGGGTTCTTGAGGAACTATGAACATTTAATGTTCGACTAAATGTTGCAATGAGTTTCCTTCGGTCGTTAGTTGTGATTTCCGTTGTTATTGATCCTTATCCTTGTATTGATTGTATTATCATTGTTTTCGCGGAGGTTGTAGGTTCCGAGGCTGTTTCGGGTGAGCCGTGTTCGTCGGAGTTTCATTAACAATTATCGAGGCAAGTGTTCTTGTCTATACAATTTATATCTTACAAACTGAAGTCGAGTAATGTAATTATGACCATTTGTTTTTCCTAGTTGATTATGCATTTTGTGAATTGCCGTCGTGGATGTCTAGTTATGTGTTGATGTATTCGGTCGTCCCTTGTTGTGGTATTATATCAATTGTGATGATCTAGTTAGTTTATTATACTTTTGATATGTATTGTGACGAGTTAGTATTGATGAATATATTATGTGTTTGATTGTTCTGGTCATGAATACGTGTTGACGGTGAAGTTGTGTTGATTGGATAATACACTTAGGTGTGTATTATGATACATAGAGAATAATTGTGTTGATGATACGTTGTTTGTGCACTTTGTGGCGTGATTGAACGTGTACTATTCGTGATGGATGTTGTGATGTTGATTGTGTGTATTTATGGAAAAGCCATGCTGGGCCGAGATTATCCAACCTAGGGATGTCCGATGGGGTGTATAGGGTTCGTGCCTTGAGGGGAAAAGCACGGATAATCGTCGGATCATGCATATGAGTGAGAAAGGTTTTAATGTTCAAAGTTTGTAATGTTCACCCAGGGATGTACGGCGGGGCGTATGGGGAGTCGTACTTTGAGGGGCGGATCACGAACGTGAGGTTATCCACCTAATGATGTCCGACGGGGCATAGAGGGTTTCGTGACTTGAGGGGCGGAACACGGATTATCATTTAATGATGCAGAAATGAATGTTGAGCTGAGATTATCCACCTAGGGATGTCCGACGAGGCATATAGGGTTTTGTACCTTAAGGGGCGGAACACGGATAATCATCGATTGCAGTGAAACTAGTTTTGGTTGGTGAACCCTAACGATTTATGGACTGATATGGAAGTTATTTGGAATACTAATTTGTTTTGAAATCAAGTGTTTCGAAAGGTTGTTTTACAGGAATGGCTTAGGGCCGAGAACCAATAGATTTTAAATGGTTTTGTAACTAAGGACGTGACATCCAAAAAGGTTTTTTATTTTATAAGCGCTTGTAATGCGAGATGAAATTTCGGGTTGAGACCCTAATGTTTTGAAAAAGGTTTATAATTTCGGACTTGAGGTCCTAAAAGGCTTCTTTATTTTCAACATCACCCGAGATGATGATTCGTTTTTAAAGAATTGAGTTTATTTTCTAAACATTAAAACCTCTCGGGATTTTCCCTTAATGTTTGATGTTCTTCGACTGTGATTGATATTTGCTTGGTATATTTGGTATGATTAGAATACTTGCACTAGCAAATTCGAATTTCTAACCCCTTAAATGGGGGAAATGTGTTTCATACATTTCAGGTCTGCTTAGTTCGAGGGAGTAGTCACAGGATTGGCACGGGAGGCGACGGGCCGCGATACTAATTAGGGGTTAAAGAGTTTAGTTTGTTGTCATTGTACTGTTGAGTCATTTTCAGTCTTCCGCTGTATTCTATTTGACCCATGTGTGGGTATGTAATGTAAGAAGTTTTGTTCATTTTGATTTAGTCGTGCGACCTCGTCGGTCATTGTATTTAAATATTTGACCTTATCGGTCCGTGATTATATTGTTTGACCCCGGCCGGTCAAGCATTTTGTCGTTTCATGGTGTTTAGCCTGGTATATCCTTGTGAGAAGGGTCTACGGCGTGTAATATTCCCATATGGTTTTGGGGGTGTTACAACTTAACCCTTTTTCTAGTAGCAGTACCATCCCACCAATTGGTATCAGAGTGGGTCTCTTAAAGTAGTCGGCTTAACATCCAAGGAGAAAAGATTTCGTTGGCGTAAAATCTTGCTATGTTCGAAGGCCTTACCTTAATCTGACCACCATTTTTACATGAATCAAGATTCATGACATGGAAGAAAAATATGTAAATCTTTATCCGAGCTTATGATAACGAACTTTGGAAGGTAAATTGCCTTGGTCCAAAAATTCCTATAAAATACGATGGTTCTCTCAAGAGCTTCTAAAAACTTAATGATGAAGATTGTAACAGTGACCATTATAATTGTAAAGCAACTCAATTGCTATAGTGTGCTCTTAATTTGAAAGAACATAATCGTATTTTCTCGTGTCAAAGTGCCAAAGAAATCTGTAAAATGCTCGAGGTAACCCACGAAGGAACAACTTAAGTCAAGGAGACAAAAATAAATATGCTTCTACATGACTATGATCTATTTATGATGAAAGATGACGAGTCCATATCAAATATGCTCGATCGATTCTCGATCATCACAAATGGACTAGCTTGCTTTGGGAAGCCATTATCGAGTAGTGAAAAAATAAAGAAATTATTACGATCACTATCTCGTGAATGGGATGGGACGGTCACGACTATTATGGAGTTGAAGGATCTCAATACGTTAGATTTCAGTGCCCTCATCGGTTCGCTAATAAATTATGAGATCGTACTTAAATCAATAAATGCCAAACCGAGGCCCAAAGAAAAATTCATAGCTTTGAAAGATAAATGAATGTCGGATAATGATGAAGAAATCTCAGTTGATGAAAATGATGAAGAATCGGCATTCCATGCTAAAAATATTAATAAATATCAAAATCTATTAAATCGGAGAATAAAAGACATCAACTCGCAAGCCGAGAATGAGTCAAAAAGATTCGACAATAACTGTAGAAATTGCGAAAAACCCGGTCATTTTGCGAAAAACTGTCGTGGCTCAATTTTCAAAAGGAAGTTTATATAGCTACCTGGAGTGACGAAGACGAAGAATCTGAAAATAATCAAAATAATCTCGCACTCATGGCCAGAAGGTCATACGACGATAACGACGACGAAAGCCATGTAAGTACTTCATCTCAAGACGAACTTTTTAATGCCTTCGAATTATTACATACGGATTTTCAAAATTCATTGAGAGATAATAAAAACCCTAAAATTAAGAAATAAAATTTTGGAAGATGAAATTTCCAAAA
Organism: Orobanche coerulescens; assembly: GCA_033398695.1. Classification (NCBI taxonomy): domain Eukaryota; kingdom Viridiplantae; phylum Streptophyta; class Magnoliopsida; order Lamiales; family Orobanchaceae; genus Orobanche; species Orobanche coerulescens. The sequence goes on from CM065818.1 coordinate 57,741,173, forward strand.
TACGAGAAAAGGCAAAATCAATTGAAAATAAACATTCTTTGTGCTTAGAAAAATAAAATAAATTAAAAAGTGATTTGTAAAAAATTCATAATGAACTTAAAGATATATTGAATAAAATCTTCATGTTGAAAACCGGGCATCATATTTCAAATTGCAAAAGCCTAGACGAACGATTAAAATTAAGAAAATATGGATTACAAAAGGAGCTATAGTATCGAATATTGTTTATTTGCCAAATCAGAAATGACCCAGAGTCGGTTGGATCCCCAAAATTCAAAATTAAGTGTTTGTTATTTGTTTATATATTTATCAAACAAATTGGTATTAAACTCAGGAGGAGTTATTATTTTCAGAGGGAGTTATTATTTTCAGGGGGAGAATACACAATTTTTGTAAAATGTATTTCATTATTTTTACTCATATATATTTATACTTTTTTGCCCATGACAAGGGGGAGAAAGAGAAGGAGTAAGGAGTAGGATTGATGGGGAGAAGAAAACTAATAAAATTAGACAAAGCGATCTGTATATTTTTTTACAGGTATATATATCCTATCAAAAATTGTTGTTTTGTCATCATCAAGAAACGAAAAATTGTTGGAACATTTTATTCCACACAAATATATTAAAGGATTTTTATGATGTGTTGATGAACAAAAAAAACAATTAATCAACAAGCAGCCGAAGACACACGAGTTGGACTGAAAATTAAAGCAGTGAAGCAAAATCAAGCTTAACATACGCTAAAGTTACAAGTTAACGTATGCTGTAAAAATCAGAAGAAAATGGACAAGAACATTCAGGCATATTAACATACGCAATGAAGAAAGCTAACATACGCAATATTACATGATTAACGTACATAACACACTAATATTAACATATGCTATGAAGTTTAAAAAGCAAATTCAAATATCAGTCTGTTTGAGACATCTAGAAGGTCAACGTGAACAACGCTCATATACCTGATGTACTTAACGTACGCTACATGAAGATATAACATACGCAAAGGAGGAAAGATAGCTACTGGAATATACTGGACAGATGATAACATATGTAACCTTGCAAGGTTAACGTACACAACAAAGCTTAATGTAAGCTACGGATGTAGTATAGCGTACGCTATTGAAGAGCAGGAAACAACGGCTAGTTGAGGCTTTGGAGCCTATAAATACCAATTCATTTGGTAGTTAACATATAACAACCTCAAGGAACTTATATACACATCTGAGATTATTGTATACATTATTGTTGTTGTAATCGAGCTTAATAGAAAAGAGTTTGAGTGTTTAATACACTTAACCATACACAAGAGGAAAGAAAGGGTTGTAGATTTGATTCGGTGTTACTAGGATCGTGGATTCGGCATTGTTAGAATAATAATCTAAATCCATAGGTTCTTCTAGTACCGATAGAAAGCTCGAAAGGTTGTTTCCTTGTCTGATAGAAAAGGAAAAACAGTTCATCTTAGACTAACAAAATGACAAGACTGCAACATTTATCTTGGACTGATTGAAGAGAAGATTGTAATGGTTTACCTCGGACCGAGCGAAGACAAGGTGGAAAGGTTTATCTTGAACCTATAGAAAAAATTAACAAAAGAAAGGAGGACGTAGGAATTCGCCAAACCTCTATAAATCTATGTGTCATTTATTTTCCGCAATTATCTATCATTTTCGCACGCAAAAAGAGCTCAATACTCTACCCTTACTATTCAACCCTCTCCTAGTAGCAGTATCATCCCAACAAAAGGTAAAGAGTTGCAATACAGCCAAAGAAATCTAGGAAAAACTCAAGTTAATTTGTAGTGGAATTGAGCTCTCAAAGGAAAATAATATTTCAAAACTCACTCAGCAGTTTGAATATTTTTAAATGAAATCAGCAGAAACACTTGAGGAACTTGATCTCAGATTTACCAGCAAAGTGTATACCCAAAAGGAGAAAAATCTCAAAATATTTAGATCACTCCCTGCCCAATTGGACATTAAGACCATAGCCATGCATGTGTCCTGCAACTTAAATGACATATCTACTTTTGACCTCTTCTCTGACCTCAAAGCGTTTGAATATGACATTGACAGGAGAGAAAAGTTTGAAGAGTCCCCTGCAAAGACTACAACACTTGTTGCTATATCCGATAGGAGACACAACCCTGCCCCCAGCACATTCAAAGTCACCGACAGCGATGATAATATTCTGTCATAAGATGAAATGGCCTTGCTCATGCACAAATTTTGGAAATTCACTAAGAAATCTGGAAAGGATCCCTACAAGCCTAAACCTTTAAACAATGTAAGATCTGATTCACCATCTTTTGGAGACTCTAATCTATGTTATAACTACAGGAAACCAGGATACTATGCAAATAGATGTCCTCATCCTAAACGACAGAAACCGCCCCAAGTTGAGCAACAGGAGAAAGATGAGAAAAGGCGTGTTTGGAGAAATAGGGTTAAGGCACTGATCGGAGAATCAAAATCCATGCCCACACTTATCAAGATAGAGGAATTCCTACAGGCTGTCCCCGAGAGTGACTCCTTTGATGATGAAATCGAAGATAAAGGCTACATGTGATTTATGACAAAGGAAGAGGATGATGATGATAGTGATGATGAGGTGAGCTCAAACTTAACCCTATAAATGTATCACATACTTTTGAAAATATGATGAATGAGTTTCGGACCATTCAAAAATTCTATTAGATGCTTAAACAAGAAAACCTACAACTATCTATTTCAAATCTAGTGTTGAAGGATGAAAATGACCTACTGGAAATCAATTATGAAAACATGTCTTTATATTGCGAAAAGAGCAAGGTCACCCACGAAAAACTCATGGAAATCAATCATCAACTTGCAATTGAAACAAATAAGGTAAAATTTTATAATCAATGCAAGACAAATGATTATTCTCTACTAGAAGATAAGATACAGCTTCTTCAAATAAGAGAAGGAGAACTCGAGACCATCCGCAATTCATTTGAGAAATCATCTAGGAGGATGGAAGACATCTTGAGCATTGGACAACACGTCCATAACAAACGGGGATTAGGATACAACTCGTTCTCCAACATTGACAAAACTAGAATGGTATTTGTCAAATGGGTGGAACCTGTCCCTAAAATCGAGGAACTTCCCAAGGCTGCACCTGTAGACAAAGTAAAGGCTACAGTTGTCCCTTCTCAGAAATCAAAGGCTGTCATTCCGCCACCTTATCATAAGCAGCGGAAAGCACAGCCTCACAAGCCTGTAAGATGCAATGCTCACTATCAACAATATGCTCCTCAAGCATACCTACAACGTCATCAGCAGAAAAGATGGAAGGTTGTACCCAAGTACCATCAACATCATGTACCTCAGTACTATCAACAGTACGTTGCTCCTCAACACTGGGTACAAGAACCCAGGTATATTTCTCGTAAGCAAGCCACCGCTCAGTTCTACCAACAACAGGTATTGGAATCCAATTGGAAAACCCAGAATGAAATATAGAAGGCAGAGAAATACAGTTCTTCCTCCCGGACAACAACCGCACTGGGACCAAAATTCTAAATTTTACATGCATAATCATAATACTTACAGTGATTACTTGCCTGCCCTAAGTAAATATCGCATAAGAGGACCTAACACAGCCTCCAACAAACCCATTGCTGTCAGGCAAATTTGGCACCTAAAGGCACTAATAACCTAGGACCCGATGAGCAAAGGAGACCTAAATTTACCTAATTTTTTATTACAGAATATCATAGAGAAAGACATATGTGACCTAATTATATTATGCAGAAGATCGTGGTCCAAAGGTGGGATTCAGTGATAAATCCAAAGGAACAAAAAAAAGGGAAACGAACCCTGCTTGTAGGAAAATTCAAGGTCACCGATGTAGCCTACGTAGAAGGACTACAGTACAATCTTGTTAGTATTAGCCACTTCTGTGACAAATAGTTCTTGGTCAAATTTTATGTAGATGACTATAGCGTGAAGGACATAAGGACCAAATAAATAGTCCTCACAGGAAGCCGGTCAGGTAACATGTACATTGCTGCTTGAAAACCTACTAGTACTGTGATTCCTTATTTTGTTGCCAAAGGCACTGCAGATCAAAGCTGGCTATGGTACAAAAGGATGTCTCGTATCAACTTCAAGACCATCAACAAATTAGCCTGATAGGGAATAGGTCATAGGCTTGCTCGATGTTTCATTCCATAAGAACAGCGCCTGTGGACCCTGTCAAAAAGGCAAGCAAGTCGAGTCATCTCAGAAGAGGAAATCATATCTCTCAACCCACAAGGTCCTGGACTTACTCCATATGAATCTTTATGGCCCTGTAGACCAGTCAGCCTAGGAGGTAAGAAATACTGTCTTGTTATCGTTGATGATTTCTCCAGGTATTCATGGAACACCTTAATAAGCTTCAAAATGAGAAAGGGCTGGGCATTATATCCATTCAGTCCGACAGGGGCACATAATTCACAAACCACTTCATAAAGCAGTACTGTGCAGACAATGACATGCAGCATGAATACTCAGTGTGAGATGTATTTTTGTGCGCTTGATTATCATTATTTTATCTCCATTTTGGGTTTAAATCTGCATAATTGAGTTATTAATGCATTATGTTTATATGTTTTGAAGGAAATTAGAGTCCAGAAGCTTAAACGAAGAAAAACGGGCCAAAACGACATTTTTGGTCAAGGGCCGCGTCACATCGAGCCAGATCCGCGGCACAGACACACCCAGAAGTAACCGGTACAAACTGTACCAGGGGTCGCGGCACGCTCATCCTGAGTCGCGGCCTATAAGGAAAAAATCGCCCAGGCCTGGCAGCACACGGACAAGGGCCGCGACACACTTAAGCCAGGCCGCGGCCCGCGGCGCGGGATTTCTGATGTCAGCCCGCGATTCGGACTGTTTTGAAAGCCATTTTCGACCTAATCCTCGGACGCATTTTTGGAGGTGGAAAGAAGGTTATAAAAAGATGGGGAAGCTCAGAAAAGAAATCATTGAAGAGGAGCAGAAGAAATACCTAGCTGCAGAAAGCAAAGGTCAGAGAACGAAAGAGATTCGGTTCTTCAATTGTGTTTGAATTTCTTTCCTATGTTTTATTCAATTCTTTGTGTATTAATTTCTAGCATGTCGGGCTAGACCCTTTATTTCTAGGATTGTGATGAAACCGAGATTTTTTGAAGAATTAATTCTTGAGTTTACATTATTAATATATTTTCCTTTTCTATTAAGTTTTCCCAATTGTTCTTAATGTTTTCAATTGTGTGGCCTATAATTGAATTGTTATAATTACGTAACTTGAATCGGGAGAGGAGAGTTAGTAGTGAAAATTGGGTGAAACCGTTTTGTCTTGTGAGATAAGAATATACTCACAAGAATTACGTAGCTTGTTTTAAGATTTTAGAACTGTTTGACTAATGTTGAATTAACTCACCTAGGAATAGAGTGAATTATTCACCTTAGAAAATTCTTGTGACCTTGGGAGAGACATTTGATTATATTAGAATCTCCGCTTTCAATAAATTGGGAAATTACATAAATTATATTAATCAAGATTAATTCGGATTAATCGAGGCGAATTCTCAATCCTAGATTCTTCTCTTATTTAATCTCCTTTCTTCGGATTATTGATTTTGTTATTTGTTTCTAGTTTATCGCATTATTTAGTTTTTAATAATTCTTCAACCACAAAATTCGGTCGTTCAAATAAAATTAGGAATACAAATAAATTGGTAATTAGTGCATCAGTCCTCGAGGGAACGATATCTTTCTCGTCACTTTATCACTTGATTACGACAACGTGCACTTGCGTTCACAAAAATATGTAACAAGTTTTTGGCGCCGTTGCCGTGGACTAATTGTTTTTACTAATATCAATTTCAGTATTTTTAGTCTTAATTTGAATATTATTTTATTTTTGTGTAAATTTTTTTATTTGATTTCCTTTCAGGAGTTCGTTCAGTGCATGAGAAAATTTGGTAACGAAGGTCTATTCCCTTTGGATACCGAACTCGAATGCACTTTGCGGAAAAACCAGAAGAAAAGACGTGAGTTGTCAACTACGGATACCATGGCTGACAACACCGGAAATCAAGGGATCGATAATCCTATTCAGCAAGCTCAACCGGCATTGGCACTCCGTGATTATGCGCTTCCACAAATTAACGCGAATTTTTCGGGGATTCGGCGTCCAACCATTGAATCGAACAATTTCGAGATTAAGCCGGCTATCATCCAAATGGTGCAAGCGAGCCAATTTTGCGGACTGGCGAATGATGATCCTAATGCTCATATTGCATCCTTCCTCGAGATATGCGATAACATTCAAGAATAATGGAGTTTCTGATGACGCCATTCGTCTACGGCTTTTTCCATTCTCTTTGAGGGACAAAGCCAAGTTCTGGCTGAATTCACTCCCGCCTCGCTCTATCACAACGTGGGCGGAATTAGCACAAGCTTTTCTGGCGAAGTTCTTTCCACCAGCAAAAACAGCGAGACTTCGGAATGAAATAACTACTTTTGGGCAGTTTGAGATGGAATCGCTTCATGAAGCATGGGAGCGATACAAGGATTTACTAAGGAGATGCACACATCATGGTCTACCGGATTGGCTGCAGATTCAGACTTTCTACAATGGACTGAGTGCCTCTACACGCACTCTTGTTGATGCAGCCGCTGGAGGCGCTTTAATGGGCAAGACGATGGCTGAAGCCCATTCTTTACCGGAAGATATGGCGGCAAATGTGTATCAGTGGCCTTCTGAGCGTCTGAATCCGAAACGAGTTATGGGAATTTCCAATAATGATCCGATATCTACGCTATCGGCCCAGGTTGTGGCCTTGACTCAACAACTTCAAGTTTTATCGCACGCTCCTTCTACCATTACCACGCAAACATGTAATTGGTGCAACGGGTCTCATCCTAGTGTTGAATGCCAAGTCGGGAATCCTTTTGAGCAATCTCAGATGGAACAAGCTAAATTTGTGGGGAATGGAAATCGATAGAATAATCCATATTCTAACACTTACAACCAAGGGTGGCGAAATCATCCAAATTTTTCATGAAGGAACGGGCAAGCATTGAACAATCCTCCATAAGCTCAAGTCACTCAGCCACCACAGCAGCCCCCTCAACCACCGAAGGTTTCTTTAGAAGATGCGATTGCTCAATTGGCGGCTAACACGAGTCAATTCATGACCCGCACGGAAACTACTCTACAGAATCATTCCGCTTCTATTCGCAATTTGGAAGTCTAAATGGGTTAAATAGCAAATTTGTTAACAGCCCGACCTCAGGGCACTTTGCCAAGTACAACTGAGACGAACCCTAGAGAGAGTATTAATGCCATTAGCTTGAGATGTGGGAAGGAAGTGTGTGAGCAACACGGGAAAAACAAAGTGAGAGGTGAAGATGAGAAGAAGAAAAATTCGGCATTAGGAGAATCACAAATTTCTAAAAACTTGAAATTGTTTCCAAACAATCCGATAGCCTATGTGCCACCCACCCCGTATCCACAGCGACTGCAAAAGCAAAAGTTAGACAAGCAATTCTCCAAGTTTCTTGATGTTTTCAAGAAATTACATATCAATATTCCATTTGTCGATGCCTTGGAACAAATGCCGAGCTATGTGAAGTTTATGAAGGAGATTTTATCTAATAAAAGGAAGCTCGAAGAATATGAAATGGTAGCACTGACTGAAGAGTGCAGCGCTATCTTGCAGAAAAAGCTCCCGGCTAAATTGAAGGATCCAGGAAGCTTCACTTTACTGTGCACTATTGGAAACCTGTCTTTTGATAGAGCATTATGTGATCTCGGCGCCAGTATAAATCTTATGCCTCTTTCTATTTTCAAGAAACTAGGAATTGGGGACGCCAAGCCTACTAAGGTCTCTTTGCAACTAGCCGATAGATCCATCAAGTATCCGAGAGGGGTAATAGAAGATGTCTTGGCCAGGGTTGATAAATTCATTTTCCCTGCTAATTTTATCGTGCTTGATATGGAAGAGGATCATGAGATTCCTATTATTTTGGGTAGATCGTTTTTAGCCATGGGTAGGACTCTTATTGATCTTCAGGAGGGTGAATTGAAGCTTCGGGTTTAATATGACCAAGTCACATTCAAAGTGTTTCGATCTCTCCCGTGTCCAAGTAGTGTCGAGAAGTGTTCACAAATTGAAAGCTTAGATATTTTTGTGAAAGACACACACCAGGAGAGTTGTCGGTCGAAGTGCTCAGAATCTGTTTTAGTTGCTCCGACATCTAAGAAAAATGAAGAACGAGTCGCGTATCTTAGGCATTTGGATATGTCGTCTTCATCATCCGTTCATCCACCATCGCAAAATTCTCATACCATCGTAAGTTCGTTCACTAAACTGGAAGTGAAACGGTTGCCAAGTCATGTGTAAATTGGGTGTTTTGGAAAGTTACTATTGTTCAAATCTTTTCGCAAAGAACATTGGACGTCCAAACCAAAAATTGAGCTGTTAAAGACTAATGGTCAAAAATTTAAAACACCTATGAGCGGTTCAATGGACTGGGCAGAGTCCAAATGGTGTTTGCGAAAAGCAAATTGATTTTAAAAAGGTCCGGCTGAAGACTATAAACTTAGCGCTTCTCAGGAGGCAACCCGAGCATTAATTGTAGATTTTAGGTTTTTGTCATTTTCCTTCATTTTAGGAGTATTTTCTTTTGGTATTTTTGCTTTGCTTTGCTTCTCTCTATGTGTTTTCATTTGAAAAATCTGTGCAGGAACTCTCCAGGGGAAAATTTAAGCTTAGGGCCACGGCACATACATAACGGGCCGCGGCACACACAAGTCCAAAATTTTGGCTAACTTTCTGTACTCTGTGCCAGAGCACGACAGTTTTGAGCCGCGACACACTTGCCCCAAGAGCCGCGGCACAATGAATCCAGGCCGCGGCACGCCAAAGACCCAGAAATCAGCCCAGCAACCTGTACTCTGTGCCGCAGCACGAAAGTGCTGAGCCGCGGAACACTAGCCCTGGAAGCCGCGGCACCCGTGTCATGAGCCGCGACACACTGTGACACTCCTGAACGCCCAAAATAGCCTATACTGTGGGCCGCATCTCACTTTCTACGTGCCGCGGCCCCTGCCGAGAATTTAAAAGGGTCTGGGATGCTCAGAAGTCAATCGACCGAAACAAAGGTATTTTATCACTTCACAAATTCTTTCTTCTTCCGCGCGGCGCAAGGTCACCTTCTCCGAAGTTCTTCTTCTTCTCATCTTCTTCAATCTAACACAAGGTAATCCTTATTCCTTAATCTTAATTGCAACATGGATTGAGAAGTGGGGTAATGTTCTTCATTCATTGATGAATTTGTTTTTATTTCCTAAAGTTCTATCAAGATTTTTATCGGAATATGTTGAGATTATCGATCGATTGATTGTGTTTCGTTGATTTGTCATGAATTATTGCGATTTTGTTTGTTGTTGGGGATTAAATTCACCAATGATTATTCTTGTTCTTCATTTAAGTTTACGCACGCAAAGTGTTTGATGAAATACCCCAATGAAATTTTTTGATCTAAACATCCCCAATTTGTCTGCAACGAATACGATTATCGGAATAATATGCCCCCCTACATTAATGCTTAGTTTGAGTTAAAATTTTCGCATCATCTCCCTCATACGGAAGTGCGAGTCTTTGATGCTATATTCGTTCCCGCACGTTACAAGTTGTGGTTGGTGTTTTGTTATTAAAGTCGTCTGATTGTCCTGTTTTTATCTTTCAGGAATACATAATGGCACGCAAGAGAAAGTTGAGTTCCACTCGTGCTACGACTCGTTCTTCTCCCCCTAGAGGAGAAACCTCGCAAAAACGCATGGAAGAGCATTCCCAACAATTCTCCGACCCGGAGATCCATCGCATATTTAATGAAAAAATACGTCCTCGTCCCATAATTCCCGAGCGGCGATTCAATCCTGCCCCCCAAGACGGCGAGCTCTTAACTATGATCATTGAAATGGGATGGACTAGATTCGCCGCACATCCTGAGCCGGCCGTAATCTCGATCGTACAAGAATTCTATGCTAGTGCTCTATTACTTCATATCTGGGGAGGTCAGATGGTGGTGATGCCGAATTTACATACTGAGGTCGTCGTCCGTGGCCAGACAATGGACTTCTAGGCAGCCGCGATTTGGAGGTTACACGAGCTACCTGAGGTAGACGAATCAGCATTCATGTGGACTATGGGTGGCCTCACGAGGGAGGCATTGCTAGAGGCGCTTGCTCAGACGGATTCCCTTTGGGAAACGCACATCCCGGGGTCCACAACTTTCTTTTTCAAGAGTTCCCATCCCAGTCGGCTCGGGAGAGCTTGGCTATATTTTCTCTGCTCACGAGTCGACCCTACTTTGCAGATCTGCTCTGTCCTGCTTCCTCGTGCCCGACTTCTATATGCCATTACGGCTGGACTGCGATTTGATGTGGCCCCTCGTCTGGCGCGGTCTATTCTCCAGTGCATCCAAGGAGGGGCCAAGACGGGGCTAAAACATCCCTCTCTCATTTGTGCCTTATGTCGCCAGTCGGGCGTGACTTGGTCGGATGACGAGCCGACTATAGCACCTCAGGGTCCGATCGATCATCGTATCATCTCTCACTTCGACCAGTGGGGTGGAGATTGGGCACATGCTCGGGGACGAGGATTTCTTCTAGACAAGCCACATGATCACTCCCCCGAGCCACTTCTTCTGATGCATGAGCCGGCGGCTGATACTGAGGATCAGACCGAGTCCACCCCACTGCCAGCGATAGATCACCTTCTTCAGGCGATGTTTGACGGCTTGAGGGAGGAGATGCGAGCAGAGAGAGACAGCGTCCTCATAGCCGTTCGAGAGGAGATGTACGAGCAGGTCCGCCAGGCCAATCAGCGTGCGGAGAGACGCTTAGCTGCGAGAGATGCCTACCACCAGGACTACTTAGCTGTTTGGACGGACCACATCCTTCGCCCGGACGAACCTTTCATTCCTCCGGTTAGGCCACCTACACCACCCACTTTGCCGGACGAGGCCGATGCCAGTGCCTGATCTTACCTTAGGGGAGTACTTGACCTTTCTCTTAATGCATATTATTAGTTGTTGTCCATTGAGGTCAATGTACATCTCAAGTTTGGGGGGGTACTTTTTAGTTGTTATTTATTTTTCGTTGTTATTGATTCTAGCCTTGCTTGTCTTCTATGATATTCAGAACTTTGTTTGCATTCGTGAATATTTCGTGCAGCCTTGTGTAAGACTGATTATATGATACTGATTTCTTTTTGAAGAAACGGATGAGTATTGGTCGAGTTCGCATTATGCGATTTTTGTCTCCCTCTAGTATTTATTCGGTCTGATTTTTTTGCGTCATTGTGGCAGTCTTGGCATGTAAGAAATGAGACATGTGTTTGTAGTGTCCGCATTACACGAGCCGTCATCTATACATTTGGTTGCGCTTTTCACTTAGCTAGTCGTCCAGTAGCATTAGTCTTGTTGGCATTAAATTAAGTACCTAAGTTTAGGCATTGGGCCGGACAGTTTTTCCCAAAAATTTGAGAAATTGTGCATATTCTATGATGGAAAGTCTAGTAACCGGGGGTATTCACGTGACCCGTTGTTTACTCTCGTGTAAAATGATAACCCTGAATAAACTAATGGTTCAGAAAAATCGCATCCCCGATGATAGGAAGCCAAGTAACCAGATGTATTCACGTGACCCGTCGTTTATATTCGCATAAAATAGCAACTTTGAATCGAAAGTGCGGGAATAGCTATTCGAGTTTTTTCTCCGCTGTAGAGGGAGACTTAGTAACTAGAAGCATTCATGATCCTCATGAGTGTCTTTTACGTCAAACGGTTCCCCAATACATGAGAATGGAAATCCACCCTAGGGTTATTTCATGAAACATACCGGGAGTCGAAACCTAGTGGTTAACTCGAATCATTAAATATTAAATATAAGGGAGTGTTGTCTGGGGAATATTATGCGATTCTTGTGTTTTCTTTGCCACGAGACTGTGGGACTGGGAGAGTTGGCTTATTATACTCTCAACATTCATATTGGCGGTCGGCTCAATACACGTTTGTTAATCTTTGAGCCTTGATTTTCTTCATGAGCTATTGATTTGCACTAGAAATGTTTACCTTGTAGAATCATTGTCCGTATTGTGACTCACTGGTATGATATTCGTATTATTCTTTGAGATTTTCAGGATAATATTAACTAGTTGAGCACTATGGATTTGCACGATCGTCCACGATACTTGTAGTCTTATTTGAAATTGATTTTTGCTTGAGGACAAGCAAAGGCTTAAGTTTGGGGGGTATTTGTTAGATGTATTTTCGTGCGCTTGATTATCATTATTTTATCTCTATTTTGGGTTTAACTATGCATAAATGAGTTATTAATGCATTATGTTTATATGTTTTGAAGTAAATTAGAGTCCGGAAGCTTAAACGATGAAAAACGGGCCAAAACGACATTTTTGGTCAAGGGCCACGTCACATCGATCCAGAGCCGCGGCACAGACACACCCAGAAGTAACTGGTACAAACTGTACCGGGGGCCGCGACACGCTCATCCTGAGCCGTGGCCCGTAAGGAAAAAATCGCCCAGGCCTGGCAGAACACGGACAAGGGCCGCGGCACACTTAAGCCAGGCCACGGCCCGCGGTGCGGGATTTCTGATGTCAGCCCGCGATTTGGACTATTTTAGAAGCCATTTTCGACCTAATCCTCGAACGCGTTTTTGGAGGCGGAAAGAAGGTTATAAAAAGACGGGGAAGGTCATAAAAGAAATCATCGAAGAGGAGTAGAAGAAATACCTAGCTGCATAAAGCAAAGGCCAGAGAACGGAAGAGATTCGGTTCTTCAATTGTGTTTGAATTTATTTCCTATGTTTTATTCAATTCTTTGTGTATTAATTTCGAGTATGTCGGGCTAGACCCTTTATTTCTAGGATTGTGATGAAACCGAGATTTTGATGAATTAATTCTTGAGTTTACATTATTAAAATATTTCCCTTTTCTATTGAGTTTTCCCAATTGTTCTTAATGCTTTCAATTGTGTGGCCTATAATTGAATTGTTATAATAACGTAACTTGAATCGGGAGAGGATAGTTACTAGTGAAAATTGGGTGAAACCGTTTTGTCTTGTGAGATAGGAATATACTCATAAGAATTACGTAGCTTGTTTGAAGATTTTAGAACTGTTTGACTATTGTTGAATTAACTCACCTAGGAATAGAGTGAATTATTTACCTTAGAAAATTCTTCTGACCTCGGGAGAGGCATTTGATTATATTAGAATCTTCGCTTTCAATAAATTGGTAAAACACATAATTATATTAATCAAGATTAATTCGGATTAATCGAGGCGAATTTTCAATCATAGATTCTTCTCTTATTTAATATCCTTTCTTCGGATTATTGATTTTGTTATATGTTTCTAGTTTATCGCATTATTTAGTTTTTAATAATTCTTCAACCACAAAATTCGGTCATTCAAATAGAATTAGGAATACAAATAAATTGGTAATTAGTGCATCAGTCCTCGAGGGAACGATATCTTTCTCATCACTTTATTACTTGATTACGACAGCGTGCACTTGCGTTCACAAAAATACGTAACACTCATCAGCCCGTACTCCTAAATTAAATGGTGTTGTCGAGCAAAAGAACAGGACGCTGAAAGAGGAAACAAGAACAATGATAGATGCAAGCAAGTTGCCACAACATTTCTAGGGAGAAGTAATGAATACATCAGGCTATACATAAAATCATTGTATCATCAAAGCCCGACAACAAAACTGTATACGAGGTATGGAATAATAAAACTCCTATGGTTGTATATTATCATATTTTTGGATGCAGATGTTACATTCTTAGTAATGGGAAGGATCAACTCAATACCTTTGATGAGAAATCAGATGAGGGTATATTTGTTGGATACTCCTCTGTCAGCAAGGCATTCAGGATTTTCAACAAAAGGAAACTGACAATAGAAGAGTCATCCATGTGGTCTTCAATGAGCCCTATTGCGACCCTACCAGAATAGAAAACCTAACCCAACTACCCAAGCGATCCAAAATTTATCTCTTGAGGAAATCCCACAACCTCAAGAAGACCCTATCATCAATCTAAAAATTAATCGTGTTGCTGTAAGAACAAATGAAGTAGTTGAATCCAATGCTATGAAAGTTGATGCTGATCCTACAACCCAACAGTACACATCAAAGGATGCTGAACTAGAACCTGGTAGAAGTGTTTAAGAGATCAGCCTCAGGAGTTAATAATCAGTGATATTAATGATGTGTTTCTACTAGAAGAAGAATACAGAGTATATAAGAAACTATACTCTGTGCATAAGAGGATACAGAATTCGTTTCCGAAAAGTCACCATTCCTTGTATGGAAATCCAAAGCTGAACTTAGGAGACCTGCGATTTGAACACTAGTTATATTTGTAGCACAGTCTGAACACGTCTCGACCGCTAAAGCGCTCAACAATTCTAAATGGATCTCGTCTATGGAAGAAGAGCGTAATGGTTTCGAAAGAAATAATATTTGGTACCTAGTCACCAGATCAACCCATCAAGGTGTAACTGGAACTAAATGGGTATTTTGAAACAAAAAGGACGAGAATGGACTTGTTATAAGGAAAAAGTCCATACCAGTTGCCCAAGGCTACAGACAGGAAGAAGGCATAGACTATGATGAAATATTTTCCCTTGTAGCCAGGCTAGAAGCCATTAGGATATTCCTATATTTTGCGTCTCACAAGAACATTATCATATATAAAATGTATGTTAAGAGCGCATTTCTTAATGGGGGCCTAAATGAAGAAGTATATGTTGAACAACCACTATGGTTTGTCAACATGGAGAAGAGAGATCTTGTATACAGGCTAAGGAAAGCATTGTATGGTCTTAAGAAAGCACCCATGGCATGGTATGAACCCTTGTCACTATTACTTATCAATTATGGATATGAGAAAGGTGTTGTCGACAAAACCCTCTTCAAATCCAAGAAGGTGATGAACTCCTTATGTTACAAATCTATGTAGACGATATTATTTTTGGTTCAACTAACCTTGATCTGTGTAAGCGGTTCTCTCATCTCATTCAAAGTAAATTTGAAATGAGTATGATGGGAGAACTTAGTTATTTCTTAGGGTTACATGTTAAAAAACTACCTACAGGTATATTCACCAACCAAGATAAATACAACAAGGAGCTGCTCAACAAATTTGAGATGAACACATCAAAATCATCATCTATCCCCATGAGTACTTCCACCTAGATAAGTGCTGACGAAGCTGGAAAGCTAGTATACCAATCACTCTATAGAAAGCTTATAGGCTCACTCCTGTACCTAACATCCAGTAGGCCCAATATCCAAGTTGTTGTAGGAGTGTGTGCTCAATATCAGGTAGCACCCAAAGAGTCACACTTCACCACATCCAAACGAATCATTAAGTACGTCAAAAGAACAATCAATGTAGGATTATGATATCTTAAGAAAGGATGATTTGATTTGGTAGGCTACAGCGACTCAAATCTCCGTGGCTACAAGTTGGATAGGAAGAGTATAAGTGGGACTTTTCACTTCCTTGGACCAAGGCTCATGTCATGGTTCAGTAAGAAGTAATTGGCCAACTCGCTTTCTACAGCTAAGTCAAAATATTATGCTGCTGCATGCAGATCCTATGCACACCGCAACAGCTACCGGACAATGGCATCGAGGCAAGAGAAACTAAAATAACGATGACACGAGTGCAATTGCAATCACGCACTATCCAGTATTGCACTTAGGGACCAAGTACATTGTTATGAAGCATCATTTCGTCAGGAATCATGTGGAGAATAAAGATGTCCTAATCGAGAAACTTCACACAAATGTTCAGATAGCTAACATATTTATAAAGCCTCTCAGCACAACAAGGTTCTCTAAGCTCCGCCAGAAATTGGGAATGCTATAGCTTGATTAAAACCCCTGTAAATTTTTAATTTCACTCATCAATTGATAGGGAATGCTATAATACCCATGAATATAGTGTCCACCCCATTTAATTGTACACTCAATACTACAAGTCATATTCTTACGATAGTAATAAGAAGGTACAGTTACCTTCCTACAGCTGAAGTGTGCATTAAGGGGGAACACAGTAGGACCCCAGCATACAGTATTAACCAACAACTATTGTAAGAACTGAATCATGTATGTTCCTTTTAAGGGGGAATGCTGTACTTTTGCAGATACAACACAAATACTGTAGGACGTCAGTTAATATTTTAAGCATATCAAATTCCATACACTTAACATTTTCAAAAATGAGTTTTAGTCCATGTGCATCGTCTGAATTTAAAATAATTTAACTTTCAATACTGAAATGACATCCGGACTTTAAGACATGTTATTTTAAATTTCAAACCACATACATGCAATAGTGGAGGCTGTAATTTGTCAAAAGTGGGACCGGGCATTAAATTCGAAAACTGATGGATTAGATGTACTAGTTACAACCGAATCCATCTTGTACGTTTATTAATCACTGTAACCTAGCCTTTCTGCCAACTATAAAAGGGCCAGTATGCTGATCTACAGACACTTTACTTTTTTTGCAAATTAAACGAGCCTACAACATATAGCCTAAATACTTATAAGTTTTTCTGCAAATATTTTGTTTACTTTTTACTTTTCATCTCTTCTGCAAAAATGATTTCTTCACAGACTTCCTCTATGTCATTGAAAAAGAAGGAAACTATTATTGATGGAAGAATCTTCGCTCGCTCTGTGCTCCAAGAGCATATCATTTCTGAATACGAAGACATGACAGGGATGAATCTGGTGATTTCCCCTGTCAAGAAACAAGGACTCTACCGTTTTGGTAGCCTTCACCTAGAAAATTATGATGAACAGATAGTTGAAGAATTCTACTTGGATGCGAGTTCAACTATACGTCGAAAAAGAAGGGTGCTCCACTTTTTGAGATTATTAGCACCATGCAGGAGAAGGAGGTCTCTATCAATAGGGATCTTCTTGATAAATCATACAAGTTACCTTCTGATGGACTGCCTGTAGAGGAAATAGAAACTTCTGGTCTGACAGTATGCTCAAAGCTTACTGTAAGCTTTTGACCAGCATCTCTATGGCATCAAACATGCATCCGTCCTGCCCCAAGAAAATCACTATCCCCTACTTCTATCCGCACGAGTTCTGTTGCCGGGTCGTGAAAAACCGAATCGGAGCCTTCTAGATGTTCACGAATATGAGGTTTAGAATGTGGTGGCCATCATGAGCAGGGAGAAGGTGAATTGGTGCCAGGTGATAATTAAGCGCCTGTAGAAGGAGGCTGCCAAGCCGGAAACGGCAAGGAAGTCTTTCGGCCTGATGCTGAATCACGTTCTAACTTGATGTGGCATCAAGCAATCTCCTGCATCCAAGAAGATTTTGGATGGGAAGTTCTTGGGTGGCTCCAAGCCCACCTTGTAGAACAAAGCCATGTTGCTTGCTAACAGGCCCGACCCATTCTCTATGCCAATGTTGAGTGATCCCGAGACGTCAGCGGTCGCTCCTCCAAGGCCAAAGATGATGACAGCAAGAAGTGGCCTGTTACTAATAAAAGGGCTACTCCCGATAGTATCTCTCCATCGGCTATCGAGAAAAAGTATAAAAGGCAGAAGATCAAATAGCCTTCAAAGTTAGAAGCTATTCCTACAACACCTTAGCCGATTGTAGTGGTTGTAATACCCGGATATTTGATATGTATTTTATCTGTATTTGAACCTTGCGACATTGCAAATATCGTATTATTAATTAGAATATGATCCTACGCATTTCATAGTCCAGTAATGGCGAGTGTATGATTCCATTGATGTTAATGCATGCATGTACCTATACGTAATTAACGCACGCTAACCAGTGAATGTAGCATACGCTAATATGTCTGAGCTAGCGCACATTAAAGAAAGACACTTAGCGTACGCTATGTTTAGTCAATATGAATAAGACAAGGGTCAGCAGGTGAGATCGGATCGCGTATTTGGATAAGATTATGTCCGGATGAACCTGGATGGCTTTTGGAAAAGTTGAGTCAACGGTGCTTAGCGCACGCTATGAGAGATATGCTAGCGCTTGCTAAAATCGAGTACAGGGAGGTTAGTAGGGTTCATAAAGTTGTTAGTGCATGCTATGAGAGGGTGTTAGCGTACGCTATCTGTTGCATTAATGTATGTAGGGGCTATTTAACGTACGTAAGACTGAAGACAGAAAGAGACAGTGGGCTGTGAGCCCGTTAGTGCACGCTAAAGCTAAAGAATAGCGAACGCTAAAGGTCATTTCTTATATATAGGACATTACCCCCATTTCATTTCTCACTTTACTCCAACTTTTTCGACTTGAAAAGCTACCCTCACGACATTAACCCCTCATATCAGCCTTTGAATGTGATTGTTGAAGACGTGGAGCATTGGAGATTTCAAGCATTCGGTGTTGAATTCCACCTAGTGTGTTATCATTTCCTTCCGTATCAAGGTATGCGATGCTTTACCATCCTAGAGTTCATGTTCTTAGTGATGATTATGAGCATGATACTGTGATTATGGAGTTCGTTATGTACATTATGAATCATACAACAAGTTTAGGAGGATTGGATTGGTTGAACTTAAGTTTTCCCATCGATGTAAGTTGAGTCTTGTTATGCCAAACGTCGGGATAAAGTTTTCTGAGCTTTTGTCATTTCTTTGATAGTGATTTTCGAGCTATTCATATGTTGATCAGCTATGTTAGAGAAATTCATGGAGATGAACATAGAGGATGTCCTTCGAGTAGGTTCATGTCACGAGAGGATTGTTTGGATTCAATAATCTTCATATGGTTGGTTAGAACGATGTGATTACGTGAAGTTACAATCGTTTTCAATGTAGAACCTTTGTATGAAGAACTATTTCGCCATAGAATGGAAATTTTTGTGGTAGTTTAACCTAGTACTCGGTTGGTCATGTCCTTCTTTATTATGAATCGTAGATTAATTGTACCATACCTTAGGATTGATAAGCGAGATTTGAGTACAGATTTTGATGTCTAGCATATCCTAGAATTGTAGACATCGACACCTTATCTGTGTTATGACCTTTCATTTCGCATGTATTATGGTATTCGTTCGACGTAGTGTCCTTTGAGTAGTTAACCGGGAATTGGCCGAACAATGATGATTATATTCGATCACTATTGGAATGTGTAGAACGTTCGGGTGATAGTTTTATTCCAAAAGTTGAGTTGTCGTTATTTCCTTCTGTGTAAGGTCCGAAGTTCGTGAACGGTTGATCGAAGAGGCGGCCTTCGAGATTGGTTGAAGTTGTTGAAGCATTTATTTCTTGCCATCTTTCAAAAGGCAAGTACTTTAATTATGTTTTATGTATTGATATTATACATGGTGTCGTGCATATGTGTCGTTCTATGTCCACCTCGTGTTGGTACGATGGGATCATCTTGGAATCTATGCTAGCGTGTGCTGGATCATTGGATAGGTTTTTCCACCTTGTGTTGGTTCGTCAGGATCATCTTGATATCTATGCAGTGAACGCTGGATCATCGGAATTGTAATACCTGGTTGTAATTCATTCATTTTCATTCAGTAATTATCAGTCTGTAATTGTCACTCAGTAATTTTCACTCCTTAATAATCACTCATCATTCATGAGTCATTCATTTGCGTTCACTGTTGGCATGTTGTAACCGTATATCAGTTACCGATCGTCATTTCATCTCCGTTTATAGATCGAGACGGGAGTATTAGCATTTTCATCGTGATTGGTAGTCTTGTACTGGGAGTATCATCTTTGGCATGTGTTGAACTTGTTCATTTTCACATTCGTATGATATGTCGGATCATTCATCATTCGTAGCGAGGAATCGGAGTTATCGGATTTTTCACCTTGTCCAGCATTGAGTTAGGGCCGTAAGGATTGTAGGTTACGGCCGTAACAAGGGTTCGTTGATTTCAGGCCATTTTGGACGAACGGGACTTACGGCCGTAAGGTTTCGGAATACGGCCGTAAGTTGAGCAGGTACGGCCGTAAGGCTTGGCGATTCTGGCCGTCGTGTCAGCCAGACATTTTTGGCCGAAGGCGAGTTATGGCCGTAAGAAGGGTAGGATACGGCCGTAAGTGGTATTCGTATATTTCAGGTTTTGTCGGACGAGAAGGACTTACGGCCGTAAGGGTTGCAGCATACGGCCGTAAGACGAGGAAGGTACGGCCGTAAGGCTTGGCTGGATACGGCCGTACGCTTCAGGCAGGGTGCCTGGTCATTTTCGACGAAGGGGGCTTACGCCCGTAAGTTTAGCCGGATACGGCCGTATCATCCAAGTTACGCCCGTAAGGTGTGCGGGTACGGCCGTAAGGATGTCGGCAGATGTTTTAGACGAGGGCGAGTTACGCCCGTAAGTCAGGAGCGGATACGGCTGTAAGTCTGTCGGCAGGTATTTGGATGAAGCCGAGTTACGGCCGTACGAGTTGCCGGTTATGGCCGTACGAGTTGGCCGATTACGGCCGTAAGGCCGTTGACCTAGAATGTTACGGCCGTAAGAAGGCCGAGTTACGGCCGTAACTTCGGGCAGTTTATAAGGAGTCGGCCGGGACTTTTTTATCATTTTCGTCCTTTTCTTCTTTGTTCCGAGAGAGAGACTTGAGGGAGGGATTTTTACATCCTCAATCACTTGAGTGTTAGATTTTCATCATCTTCATTCTTCTGGGAAGCTTGGATACTCGATTTAACTCGTGTTCATCGGATCGAAGTGGTTGGATCTTCTTGAGGTAATTTCTTCAACATCTTGGATTTCGATTTTGTGTTGAGATATGATGTTTTGGATGTTATAATCATGTTTTATGAAGGGTTATGTATATGATTATGAGTTTGTATAAAGATTCATTGGATTATTGAGGGATTATTCAAGAACACTTTGAAATCGAGTTGGAATTGGGGGTTTTCGATTAATTGTCGTTATAATCACGTTTTTGGATATTCATTTTGGATTATTGATCATTTGGAAGATGTTTTGTTGGTTTGAAACACTTCTTGGGGTATTTGATAATGGCATATTGAGATTTGATTGTAAACAATCGGAGTTTGGCCACAACGTATTCGATATAATGCCTCAATGAACTTGGTTTAGTCGTTTTGACGCCTTGAGTTCGTTATAATCGTGTTTGATTCATTTATTGAGCGGATTGTTGGTAATTGTGTTATTCAAGGTTGTTCGAGCGACCGACACTTCATTTAGGACGTTTGTTCGTGGAAGGACATTCTTCATCGGTATTGTGTAAGTTAATTCTTACTCGGTTAAAAGGATATTCATTCCTTTTGTTGTTGTTCATTCATGATCATAACTCATTTATCATTGTATTAACCATATCAATACTTGTCATTGTCAATTAATCACTTCAGTCACAAGGAACGATGGTTCCAATCTTTTCATTGAGCTGTCATTCATTTCACTATCATTTCATCTCGGTGAGTCATTATTCATTTTCGATGTCACTTTTGTTATATCGTGGCATTCCGGCTCATACTGGCGTGCCGGTTGGTATGTGTAGGATTTTCATGTCGGGCACATTTAAGTCGTGTGTTGGTTGTTGGCCTCACATTGGACTGTGCACACGAGTCGATTGCTTCGTGAGACTGATTAGGTACAAGACCACACGTGTATTCGATCGATACTCGTTGGTGGCTTGTGCACGGACACATTTCCATCCCGGGCGTAGTGTGGCGCCACCCTTTGAGCCGTACTGTTAGTTGATTCATACAGCATGTTTGATTGCGTATGTTTTCAACAAGATTGGGTTATAATCTAACCGATTCATTTTTGATCGAACTTGTGGTTTATACAACATATGCATGATTGTGTTTATTCAACTCTTGAGGATTGTTGTTCTGTTTAACTGACCCCGTTTGGGGATATTGTTTTTTAGGTCATGGCAAGGCAAAGGCACGGGGAGAGCACATTGACGGCGAGGAGTCCCAATGATGCTAGAAGGGGCCCCCAATCTTTTCAGTCATTTATGTTTCCTTCATTTATTCCGCTGCAGACATTCCGTTTGAATACTCATTTCACTCAATGTTGTATATTTTATCTCCATATAAAATATACATGTATTCTGTATTATCCTGGATGTGTTGTATGAAACTCCTCATCGGAGTAATTATTGTTGTAATGTGGTTCGGTACTACATTTACCCTGTGTAATTCATTCATTTTTATTCGCCTAGTGGGTCCCAGTCGGGGGTCCACAGCACTGTAATATCCGCCTAGTTTGGGGTGTTACAGAGTTGGTATCGGAGCGTGGTTTTGAATACTACCTTCCGAGTTATGTCTCATTTGAAATCATCGTCATCGGACTAGTATCATTGGACTTTCGCGTCACGTGTGACCTGTGCAAATGCCGAGCCAATCAGACCAAGAACTGTAAGATTTCTACGCCATGGTATAATTTCTGGCAATAATCATTCATTCATAATTCATCAGTTAACAATCCTCAATCATGATTTTCATTTTGACCAGGACGGTCATGTTAACTCATTAATCACTAAATTCATTTCATTACTCGGTTGTTGATCTGGAAGATCATATCATTAATCTTGTTAACTTGTTCAAGATAATCATTTCAATAATTTCATCAGATAATCATGTCACCTCAGTTAATCATTCATGTAATCACTGTGTTAGAGCGTGTATGCTCATTTTCATCATCTCATGTCATAATCATAACGTGATATTCATGCGGGGAATATAATCATCATGTGACTTTCCTACTTCAGTATGGAGAGAGCAAGAAGAGGACGCGGAGGACGAGGCCGTAGTGCGGGCCGAATCCCAAGAGCTCGTGTGAATACACGTGCGAACGCAAGGAATAATGTTAATTCATCGAGCAGCGACGCTGCAAATCTTTCACATGGACGTGATCATTCACGATCGGGGAGTCGTACCCGGGACACGGCTCAGTCAGAAGGTGTTCGGGTTGACCCACTCACTTTTATGCAGGGCATGATGGCCCAAATGACGCAGATGGCACAACTAATGGAGACGATGCATAACTTCACTACTCAAAATAAACAGGCTCCTCCGCTGCCACCTCAGAGGCAAGAGAGGAATGTGAGCAGTATCATCGGCGACATATCTCGCCAAAGGCCACCTACTTTTGAAGGCTCATCTGAGCCGGCGGATATTGTTCATTGGCTCGAACATTTCGAGAAGTTATTCGCTATGGTAGAGTGTCCCGAAGGACACAAAGTCTCAGTTGCGGCTTACTATCTTGGTAAGAGCGCTCATTCATGGTGGTTGTCGTTGAAGCCCACCGAAGGATCATGTACTTGGGATCAGTTCAAAACTCTCATGATGGAGAGGTATTATCCAGCCCCACTCAGGGAGGCTAAATTGTCGGAATTACTCACTCCCGACCACTCAGCGGACGACGATGTTCTTGTCATCGCCGAAAAATTTCAGGAACTTCTTCCGTTCGCCTCATCTATCATTCACTCTGAGGCGGACAAGATCAAGTATTTCAGCAAGAGGCTGAAACCTCGTATGCGGCTACAGTTGCTTAATCATAATTGCACCACTCTGGCCGAATTCATCGAGAAAGCTCTTACTTACGAGCTTACTGCTAAGGAGATTGCTAAGCAACAACCTTCATCTGCTGGCAAGAAGTCTAAGAACCGTAATCAGTCTGACGGCAGTCAGGCCACTTTCAAGAAACCACGTGCGGGCTCTAACTTTTCTGAGCGACCTCCTATGGTGCCTAAACCCGCGGAATCTCAGTCACGAGCGGCCAGTTCGGCTGTCACCTGTTTCAACTGTGAAGAACAGGGTCATTTCAGCACCAAATGTCCGAAACAGGCTGTCACATGCCATAACTGTGGAATTGCTGGGCATAGGGCCCGTTTTTGCCAAAGGGACTCTAAACCCACTCTGGTGTCATCTCAGGCCCCAGGACATTCAGCGGTGCAGAATCAGGCCACTCAGTCATCGTCGTTTAAGACGACAGGAGCTAACAAAGGCGGAGCCAAGAGCTATCAGACGGGAGCGTCTGGTTCGGGGGCCAGCAAGCCCCGAATTTACGAGATGAAAAAGACCGACGATCCATAGGCCTGAATGATCTCAGGTACACTCGATATTCTATCTCAACCTGTGTGTACCCCTTTTGATACTGGTGCATCACATTCATTCATTTCCGAGTCATGTTTGAGTAGACTACGTCTGGGTAGTGCTACTAGTTGTGAGCCTTATGTCATTGGTCTACCTAATGGTAGACGAATAATCGAAAATCCCGAGATTCAGAATTATCCGATTCATCTTCAGGGTCGTGTATGGCCAGCGGACCTAATCGTAGTAGATTTGCCGAGAGACGACGTCATCTTGGGTATTGATTGGATGGATCGTCATGATGCCATCATTAGTGTCCGTAAGCGTATGGTCACTATCATTTCAGACGATGGGGTCGAATGTGTGTTTCAGGGAGGTAATCCCAACTGTTCTGGAAGAGTTATTAATTTGATGAAAGCAGTGAGATTACTCAATCAGGGGTGTATTGGTTATTGGTGTTATATGACCAAGACCGAGCAACCATCAGTAATGTTGACAGGTATTCCGGTCGTGAGAGAATATGCCGATGTATTTCCAGACGAATTACCTGGTTTGACTCCACAGAGAGATGTGGAATTCACGATTGAGTTGGAGCCCGGTACGTCCCCGATATCAAAGGCACCATACCGGATGGCCCCGACCGAAATGCAGGAGTTGAGGAATCAACTTGAGGAATTGTTTGAGAACGGTTATATCCGTCCAAGTAAGTCCCCGTGGGGAGCACCAGTGTTGTTTGTCAAGAAGAAGGATGGTTCGTTCTGCTTGTGTATTGATTACCGGGAATTGAACCGGGTGACGATCAAGAACAAATATCCCTTACCCCGTATTGACGATCTCTTAGATCAACTTCAGGGAGCTTCAGTATTTTCCAAGATCGACTTAAGATCTGGATATCATTAGTTGCGGATTCGAGAGTCGGATATCGCGAGGACGGCATTTCGAACACGCTATGGTCATTATGAGTTTGTGGTTATGCCGTTTGGATTGACTAATGCACCCGCGGTATTCATGGAGTTAATGAATCGGGTTTTCATCGACTTTTTGGATCAGTTTGTTGTTGTATTCATCGATGACATTTTGATTTACTCTCATAACCGATAGGAACACGAGGTTCATCTTCATCAGGTTCTCGACGTGTTAAGACGAGAGCAACTTTATGGAAAGTTTTCCAAGTGTGAGTTCTGGATGTCCGAAGTGACGTTTCTCAGACATGTAATTTCATCAGACGGAGTTCGTGTCGACCCTCAGAAGACGGAGGCTATCCGAGATTGGTTACCTCCGAAGAATGTTAAGAAAATCCGAAGCTTTCTCGGATTAGCCGATTATTATCGGTGGTTTGTGGAAGGATTTTCTAAAATCGCTCAACCCTTGACGAACCTTTTGCGAAAGGATAAGAAATACACGTGGTCCGACACGTGTCAACGGAGTTTTGAGGAACTCAAGAGCCGGTTAATGTCGGCACCTGTACTTTCCTTGCCGCAAGGGACGGAAGGATTTGTTGTTTATAGTGATGCATCCGGACAAGGTCTCAGATGTGTGCTCATGCATAATGGGAAGGTTGTTGCCTATGCTTCACGGCAATTGAGACCTTACGAGGTTAATTATCCGACTCACGACCTAGAGCTAGCATCCGTGGTGTTTGCTTTGAAAATCTGGCGTCATTACCTTTATGGCGTTACTTGTCAGATATTTACCGATCATAAGAGTTTAAAGTATATATTTACTCAGAAGGAGCTAAATATGCGACAGAGGCGGTGGTTGGAACTAATCAAAGATTATGATATCGAGATCCTTTACCACCCGGGCAAGGCGAACGTTGTCGCCGACTCCTTGAGTCGTAAGTCCGTTCAGGAGCAGATGCTTGCTCGTTTAACAATTCAGAAGGAGCTTCAGCAGTAATTCCTTAGACCCGAGATCGAGGTCTGGCTTCAGCGAGTTCAGGGACAGCTTTGTATGTTAGATATTTCATCGTCACTTGAGGAGGAAATCAGGGAGAATCAGGGTTCAGACCCAGCATTGTTGCGCATCCGTGAGGATGTGGCTCAGGGGAAAGCCCATTGATTCTTGTTCCACGAGGATGGACTTTTGAGATTTAAGAATCGGTTGTGCGTACCGGCGAATGACGAGTTGAAAAACTCGATTTTGAGAGAAGCTCATGCTACCCCTTATTCTGTTCATCCGGGGTCTAGCAAGATGTACAAGGACTTGAAACAAAATTACTGGTGGAGTAATATGAAGCGAGAAGTCGCAGAATTTGTTTCGAGATGCTTAACCTGTCAACAAGTCAAGATTGAACATCAGCGACCGGCGGGTATGCTGAAACCTCTCCCTATTCCAGTATGGAAGTGGGAAGACATTTCTATGGATTTCATCATGAGTTTGCCGACGAGTCATCGTGGCATGAATACGATCTGGGTGATTGTGGACCGCTTAACTAAATCAGCTCATTTCCTTGAGATCAAGGATACGTGGGGTCCCGAGAGACTTGCCCAGCTATTCATCAAAGAGATAGTGAGACTGCACGGTACTCCTAAAAGTATCGTTTCCGATCGTGACGGACGGTTTGTGTCTCATTTTTGGAAATCAGTTCATCGTGCCATGGGAACTCAGCTTAATCTCAGTACCGCTTTTCACCCTCAGTCCGACGGACAATCAGAGAGAACTATTCAGACATTAGAGGACATGTTGAGGGCATGCGTCCTTGATTGGAAAGACGATTGGGAAGCCCAACTACCATTGATCGAGTTCACGTATAATAATAGTTGGCATGCTTCGATTAAGATGGCACCTTACGAGGCCTTGTACGGTCGTCGTTGTCGATCTCCTTTGTGTTGGGATGACTTATCAGAATCAATCATCACCGAGCCCGATATGCTTATAGCCGCCCGTGAGAAGGTAGCTTTGATCAGGAGTCGTTTGTTGACCGCTCAGAGTCGACAGAAATCTTATGCAGACAATCGTCGTCGACCACTAGAGTTCGAGACGGGTGACCACGTTTTGGTCAAGGTGTCCCCGAGTTGAGGTATTTTCCGTTTCGGAAAATGGGGGAAGTTGAGTCCGAGATTTATTGGACCGTTTGAGATTTTGGAACGAGTAGGCGAGCTAGCTTATCGTTTGGCCTTACCTCCGGCGTTGAGCCGAATTCATAACGTGTTTCACGTCTCTCAGTTGCGGAAGTATGTTGCCGACCTGAGTCACATACTTCAGTTCGACGAAATCGAGATCGCGGATGATCATTCGTACGAGGAGCGTCCTGTACGAGTTTTAGAGCGGCGAATCAAACAGTTTGAGGAACAAGACGATCCCTTTGGTCAAGATTCAGTGGTCTAGACACGGAGTCGAAGAGGCCACTTGGGAAACCGAGGAGAGTATGCGGGAGAGTTATCCCGAGTTGTTTGACCCTTAGTTTCGGGGACGAAACTCTTTTAAGGGGGGAGTATGTAATACCCGGTTGTAATTCATTCATTTTCATTCAGTAATTATCATTCTGTAATTGTCACTCAGTAATTTTCACTCCTTAATAATCACTCATCATTCATGAGTCATTCATTTGCGTTCACTGTTGGCTTGTTGTAACCGTATATCAGTTACCGATCATCATTTCATCTCCATTTATAGATCGAGACGGGAGTATTAGCATTTTCATCGTGATTGGTAGTCTTGTACTGGGAGTATCATCTTTGGCATGTGTTGGACTTGTTCATTTTCACATTCGTATGATATGTCGGATCATTCATCATTCGTAGCGAGGAATCAGAGTTATCGGATTTTTCACCTTGTCCAGCATTGAGTTACGGCCGTAATGATTGTAGGTTATGGCCGTAACAAGGGTTCGTTGATTTCAGGCCATTTTAGATGAATGGGACTTACGGCCGTAAGGTTTCGGAATACGGCCATAAGTTGAGCAGGTACGGCCGTAAGGCTTGGCTGGTTACGGCCGTACGTGTCCAGCAGGCTGCCCAGGCATTTTTGGCCGAAGGCGAGTTACGGCCGTAAGAAGGGTAGGATATGGCCGTAAGTGGTATTCGTATATTTCAGGTTTTGTCGGACGAGAAGGACTTACGGCCGTAAGGGTTGCAGCATACGGCCGTAAGACGAGGAAGGTACGGCCGTAAGGCTTGGCTGGATACGGTCGTACGCTTCAGGCAGGGTGCCTGGTCATTTTGGACGAAGGGGGCTTACGCCCGTAAGTTTGGCCGGATACGGCCGTATCATCCGAGTTACGCCCGTAAGGTATGCGGGTACGGCCGTAAGGATGTCGGCAGATGTTTTAGACGAGGGCAAGTTACACCCATAAGTTAGGAGCGGATACGGCCGTAAGTCTGTCGGCAGGTATTTGGACGAAGCCGAGTTACGGCCGTACGAGTTGTCCGGTTACGGCTGTAAGGCCGTTGACCTGGAATGTTATGGCCGTAAGAAGGCTGAGTTACGGCCGTAACTTCGGGCAGTTTATAAGGAGTCGGCCGGGACTTTTTCATCATTTTCATCCTTTTCTTCTTTGTTCCGAGAGAGAGACTTGAGGGAGGGATTTTTCCATCCTCAATCACTTGAGTGTTAGATTTTCATCATCTTCATTCTTCTGGGAAGCTTGGATACTCGATTTAACTCGTGTTCATCGGATCGAAGTGGTTGGATCTTCTTGAGGTAATTTCTTCAACATCTTGGATTTCGATTTTATGTTGAGATATGATGTTTTGAACGTTATAATCATGTTTTATGAAGGGTTATGTATATGATTATGAGTTTGTATAAAGATTCATTGGATTATTGAGGGATTATTCAAGGACACTTTGAACATCGAGTTGGAATTAGGGGTTTTCGATTAATTGTCGTTATAATCACGTTTTTGGATATTCATTTTGGATTATTGATCATTTGGAAGATGTTTTGTTGGTTTGAAACACTTCTCGGGGGATTTGATAATGGCATATTGAGATTTGATTGTAAACAATCGGAGTTTGGCCACAACGTATTCGATATAATGCCTCAATGAACTTGGTTTAGTCGTTTTGACGCCTTGAGTTTGTTATAATCGTGTTTGATTCGTTTATTGAGCGGATTGTTGGTAATTGTATTATTCAAGGTTGTTCGAGCGACCGACACTTCATTTAGGATGTTTGTTCGTGGAAGGACATTCTTCATCGGTATTGTGTAAGTTAATTCTTACTCGGTTAAAAGGATACTCATTCCTTTTGTTGTTGTTCATTCATGATCATAACTCATTCATCATTGTATTAACCGTATCAATACTTGTCATTGTCAATTAATCACTTCAGTCACAAGGAATGACGGTTCCAATCTTTTCATTGAGCTGTCATTCATTTCACTATCATTTCATCTCGGTGAGTCATTATTCATTTTCGATGTCACTTTTGTTATATCGTGGCATTCCGGGTCATACTGGCGTGCCGGTTGGTATGTGTAGGATTTTCATGTCGGGCACATTTAAGTCGTGTGTTGGTTGTTGGCCTCACATTGGACTGTGCACACGAGTCGATTGCTTCGTGAGACTGATTAGGTACAAGACCACATGTGTATTCGATCGATACTCGTTGGTGGCTTGTGCACGGACACATTTCCATCCCGGGCGTAGTGTGGCGCCACCCTTTGAGCCGTACTGTTAGTTGATTCATACAGCATGTTTGATTGCGTATTTTTTCAACAAGATTGGGTTATAATCTAACCGATTCATTTTTGATCGAACTTGTGGTTTATACAACATATGCATGATTGTGTTTATTCAACTCTTCAGGATTGTTGTTCTGTTTAACTGACCTCGTTTGGGGATATTGTTTTTCAGGTCATGGCAAGACAAAGGCACGGGGAGAGCACGTTGACGGTGAGGAGTCCCAATGATACTAGAAGGGGGGCCCAGTCTTTCAGTCATTTATGTTTCCTTCATTTATTCCGCTGCAGACATTCCGTTTGAATACTCATTTCACTCAATGTTGTATATTTTATCTCCATATAAAATATACATGTATTCTGTATTATCCTGGATGTGTTGTATGAAACTCCTCATCGGAGTAATTATTGTTGTAATGTGGTTCGGTACTACATTTACCCTGTGTAATTCATTCATTTTCATTCGCCTAGTGGGTCCCAGTCGGGGGTCCACGGTACTGTAATATCCGCCTAGTTTGAGGTGTTACAGGAATTACCATGTGTATGTTGTGATGTCATGTTGTGGTTATCATGTTGTGTACGGTATTGTGAGTCTTCTCATAGTAGAGATTCGTTGTTATTGTTGTCATTGACGATGTTGTCTTTATTCTTCATGGGATATTGGATAATATGTTGTTATATTTATCGTAATTGTACTAGCATCGTTGTGCTAACCCCTTCGGGGGTGAGCATTTGTTTTATGTTCAGGATAAAGGAGGATGGGAAAGCAACCACTAGAGCTGCATGATGACGAGGGTGCAGAGTGATGTTACGGCGCAGACGGGTTTGTCAGTTGTGTTTTGTTTTAATAAAGTACTCGAGTACGTTGTCGTTGTTGGTTATATTTGATGTTTATTATCGGGAGTTGTCCGATTTGCACTTTTCCTGACTTGTAATGTAATAATAAACTTTGTCGTGGGTATTTATTATGTTGTTTTAAATTCTTAGCCTAGTAAATCCTTATATCAAGGATTTACGGCGCTCTAATAATGTCATACATCCAAAATAATAAAAACCAATAATTAAAAAAATAGATACTTAAATCCAATTATCATGGCTTTTATTCCCCATTTGAATAACGAGAAAATATTCGGCTCGATATCTGCCACTACTTCAAGCATCTCGTCACCTCTTCCCGGCTGGCCCATAAAATTCCCAAATTTGGAAACTTTCTTTTCCATACAAAATTAATTGCACAAGAAAATTCCAAATTTAAATATTATGCACCAACGGACACAACGAATAGTAGAAAGACGAACAAGACCACACACCGGACAAACTGACCCGAACAATACCGACCCGCTACCAGACCCGACCTGATCCGCAGCCTGGACCGCCTACCCGCGGACGGACCCGACCAGCAGCTTGTCGGTCCCGTATGGTTTGTCCGCTCGGGACTCCTTTTCGCGTGGGACTCCTTTTTCCTTCGTACTTTGTGTACTCCAATTCGATTTTTAATAAAATACATCGAATTTACAACAAAAGTACAAGGAAAATAAAATTTTATTCTACCTATGGATCTTCTCACGGGAAAAATATATAGCCATGATAATTGGACTACATTCACCTGCAAGAAAATTTCTAGCAAAATGTTCCAAATATCATAATATATGATTTTTTTTCTTAAATTTCTAGTAATCAATCACAAAATTAATTAAATTGAATGGAACCTAAAGACTGGATCCGATACCTAAATGAACAATATTTTAATGCATCTAGATATGATAATTTGTAGGATTGTACCTAGATATAGAAGATCTTAGAATACTTTACCTTTGAAGTGAAGTGTTTGAATTCCTCCTTGATCTTCTTGTATTTCTACCTTTATATCTTCTAGAGTATATCCCGCCTAGATCCGGATGTCATGTGGTCAACAATCTCGCGGACCTCATTGAACATCTAGTGGATCGACCGAACACCCTCCAAGAATATCTTACGATTTTCTCTCTATTTTTTTTTTTGAAGATTTTGGTATTTTAGAAAAATATTTTGTTGCCCGATTGTGGAATCAAAGACACAAGTCAAGATCCACAATTAAACGCAAAGCAGAAAAATCAAAATTTCTCGGACTATTAAACACCAATTCGGCCGTCCCCTATGTCCCTTTTATAGGTGTTATAGGCTACTTTAAAGACCTTAAGGAGGATTAGGGAAAGGACTCCTAATAGAGCTCAAATTTTCATATTAGGCCCTTCCTAATATATTGAATCTATTAAATATAAACTTAGTCCACTATAGAGTTAATATTGCACTACCTATCCAAATCCCAAATTACGAAATTGGGCTCCTTTTTAAATTGATTATTTTCCGTGTTTAAGATATCGCATGTCCATTAATTAATTTAAGCTACTGAAAGTTTTGATTAATTATATTCTTTCACAAGAGTATAAGCACTCGACTTTATGATTATATCGGAAAATTAATTTCACGTATAGGGGTTAATATAATAATCCTTTCGAGTGCCTTAAGGGACATAATTTCTAGTTATAATATTAATTGTCATATAAATAATATTATTGCCCAAGATGCGAAGCTTATTAAGCCAATTATTATGACTCTCACCCATGGTAAATCAAAGTAATAAATATTATGTATACAATATTGAATATTATGTATTTAGAATTAAGAAATAATAATTATTCGAGTTTTACGTTCTTCTTACAGTTATCATAGAAGACACTATCTCACTGCCATCCAGTTCACCGTATGCAAATACGCTAATTTGTGCTCATAGTCAAGATCAACTAATATCAAACATACATTACAACATTTCTCATAATTTGTCTAGAATTATATAGGTTGTGAACCACTATATTATAATATAAGGCATCGATAATTTAATCTTCCGTGTGACACCAATACACCACATTATCTACAATATAAAATAATTAAAAATTTCATTTGCATAACCATAACGTGAATAAATATGCAAAAACATGTGATTAAATGTAATTAATATTCTCATAGATAGTTATAGGAAAATAAGGCAATATAAGCATAAAGTATGCTTTGTAGTATGCAAGCCTAACGCTGGTTTCCTATAGTTATAGCAAAGATTCGAATCTCCGGACTATGGCGATTCAGAACTCACCTTGTTGAAAGGTTTAAGCATGTATGGAGCCTTTTCGGATTTCTTAATGAATTTCCGCAATTTGTGCATGAGCAACGCCATTTCATCTTGTGACAGAATGTAATCATCACTGTCGGTTGCTTTAGATGTAGTGGGGGAGGAGTTGTGTCTCCTGTCGGATATAGCAGCGAGTGTTGCAGTCTTTGTAGGTGACTCTTCAGCCTTCTCTCTGCTGTCAATATCATACTCAAACGCTTTGAGGTCAGAGAAAAGATCGAAAGTAGATATATCATTTAAATTACAAGACACGTGTATGGTTGTGGTCTTAATATCCCATCGGGCAAAGAGTGATCTAAATATTTTAAGATTTTTCTCCTTCGGGGTATGCACTTTACCCAATGCTTCAAGTTCACCGACAATGCCTGTAAATCTGAGGTCAAGTTCCTCTTGTTTCAGAAGATTTCATTTAAAGGATTCAAATTGTTGAATGAGTTTTGAAATCTTGTTTTCTTTTGAGAGCTCAATTCCGTCACATATTAACTTGAGTTTCTCCCAGATTGGAGATTGTGCCTTTGTCAAGAGTGACATATAACGTATTCTTGGCGATGTTGTCTAGATTCGCATGTTTTCGATCATCGGTTGTCCACTGTTCCCTTTCTTTCTCAAGCATCTCTGCATGAATTTCCGAAATTTGTGCATGAGCAAGGCCATTTCATCTTGTGACAGAATGTCATCATCACTGTCGGCTGCTTTGGATGTAGTGGGGGAGGAGTTGTGTCTCCTGTCGGATACAACAGCGAGTGCTCTAATCTTTGCAGGCTATTAATATCATACTCAAACGCTTTGAGGTCGAAGAAGAGATCGAAAGTAGATATATCATTTAAATTACAAGACACGTGTATGGTTGTGGTCTTAATATCCCATCGGGCAAGGAGTGATCTAAATATTTTAAGATTTTTCTCCTTTGGGGTATACACTTTACCCAATGCTTCAAGTTCACCGACAATACCGGTAAATCTAAGGTCAACTTCCTCTTGTTTCAGAAGATTTCATTTTAAAGGATTCAAATTGTTGAATGAGTTTTGAAATCTTGTTTTATTTTGAGAGCTCAGTTCTGTCACATATTAACTTGATTTTCTCCCAGATTGGAGATTGTGCCTTTGTCAAGAGTGACAAATAACGTATTCTTGGCGATGTTGTCTAGATTCGCATGTTTGCGATCATCGATTGCCCACTGTTCCCTTTCTTTCTCAAGCATCTCTGCATGAGGTTGTCCTTCTATTCTAGCGGCTGGATTGACCTTCATGGTTTTGATAGGTCATTCTTGAATGACAAAGATCATTTCTTCGTGCATTGCGGCAAGATGGGACTCCATCATGATTCTCCAGTCATCAAATTCATTAATAGAAAATATGGGAACCTTTTTTATCATAGATGTATCCATCACAATAGTACGATGAATGATTGAGATATTATAATGAAATTTTCAAAAGCTAGTGATTTGTGAATCTGATTCAGGTTAAAAATCGACTGATTTTTGTAGAATCAATCGCTTCGATACCACTTGTTAGCCACAGTATACTATTATACATCTTAGAAGGGGGTTGAATAAATTGTATTCTTTTTCGAAGTTTAAGTTTGCGTAGCGGAAGTCTGAAACTAAGTTGCTGTAAATACAGCCATAGGTTATCTCCTGTATCTTGGTGCTTACAGGGTTTTCAAGATAAGTATACTAAAATCACAGGCAGTAGGAAAACAATAAAGACATAAAGTAATAACATAAAGTTTAATATGGTTCGAGGTAATCCCCTCTATATACACAGGTCCTCCACACATAAGTAAAAAGTTTATTAAAATCAAGGCGCAACTATATGATTTTAACTAAAGTCGTCGTTGTTTCGTTCACACATATTGATACAGTCTACTGTAGCTATAGCCGTTCACATAGATTGGATTTGGGCTTCTTCGACTTGCTTATGCGCACATAGAAGCTTCGTCCTGAACTCTATTGTTCCCACACAGATCGGAATGGTTTAGCTTAGTTTACACAGGGCTATGGATCTGAACAGAAGGTTTATGAAGTATCAAGAATTGAACAACAGTTGTAGGCTCTGATAAGCTTCGCTGTAGATCTGTTGTTCTTTTGAGAACTTGTATTAATCTTCACTCAAGTTTGAAGAAATATATTGCTCTTTAGATGATAAGCTCGATATTCAGTTTTCAGTTTTCAGTGGTCAGAAGTTCAGTTATGAGCAATGTCCTCTTACTTGGGCTATTTATAATCTTGGAAATAGATCCATTATATATGTATCCATTAGCCGGTTGATGAGATTAAGACAGATCTGATTGGTGGCTTCAGGATATTTGAATTAAATGTGTTTCGCATTTAATGGTTCAGACATTCTCTTTGATCCTCATTAAATGCTCTTCTCTCTGTAGTCTCTTCGGCCGCATTAAATGTTGTCCTGTCAGCATTAAATGCTACTTTAAAACCGTGAATACTTTATGAATAAATAAAGTTTGTTTCACAACGGTTTAAAGTTCCTTCTCAATCCTATTGGTTTTATGTTTAACTTTTTCTAAGTAAAACACCTACAACATTGTTTGTTGGGGCCAACGTCCTCTTTTGTTTATTCTGAAGGCTTAGTTGTAGGATTTGTCTTCTTGGGTGTCTGTATGATTTTATGCTGTAGGAACAGGTTGTAGGGTGCATTATCAAAACACAGGGTATTATATTTTCCCAACACTAGACCTAAGCGTTACACCTTTTTGCTTTGAACATTGTTATATAAAGGATGGTTGGTTATTCCAGCAATCTCAGATTGGATCCCAAAGTTGCTTATGGAATTTCACTCCACCCCTATGGGTGGTCATTCAGGAGCATTCCGCACCTACCGCCGATTGGCTTCTAACATTTACTTGCTAGGTATGATGAGAACAGTGATATAATTCATGGCAGCATGTGGGTTATGTCAACGGAGAAAGTACGAGATGGAGTCGCCAGCTGGTCTGCTTAGTCCTATACCCATTCCTTCATTGATTTGGGATGATATTAGCCTCAATTTTGTGTTAGGATTGCCGCGCTCAGGGGTGTTAATTGTGTGTTGGTGGTCGTGGACCGATTTTCCAAATATGGTTATTTTGTATCTCTACGGCATCCGTTCACAGCTAAATCAGTGGCTGAACTCTTTACTCGTGAGATAGTTAGGTTGCATGGCATACCCAGTCCTATCATATCTGATTGTGATTCCATTTTCTTGAGTTCATTTTTGCGGGTGCTCTTTCTACTAGCTGGCACTACATTGAAAATAAGTTTGGCATACCACCTAGAAATAGATGGTCAAACTGAGGTGCTTAATCATTGTGTGGAGACCTATCTCCGTTGCTTTTCATCTGAGAGGCTGAAGTAGTGGGGACTGTGGTTACCATGGGCGGAGTATTGTTATAATATAGGTCTTCATACAGAAGCGTGAACCACTCCGTTTGAGGTGGTTTATGGCCGACTTCCGCCGAATTTGAAGCATTTTTTACCAGGGGAGATTCGAGTTCAGGCCCTAGTTGGATCCTTGCGTCGCGTGCACATAATGACATTTTGAACCATTTGTGGTTCCATCTTGAGAGAGCTCAGTAGCGTATGATATGAGGGGCAAATAAGCATCGCCTGGATGTGGAGTTGTAAGTGGCTGATTTCGTTTATCTGAAATTCAGGCCCTATCGTCAGTCTACTTTGTTTAAAACTGAGAACAAGAAGTTGGCAGCCCGCTATTTTGGCCCTTTCAAGATCGAAGCTCGAGTAGGCTCTGTGGCATACCTTTTGAGTCTGCCACCTACTTGTCGGATTCACCCAGTATTCCATATGTCACTCCTAAGGAAAGCTATTGGGTCGGTAAATGCAGAAGCAACTTTGCCTGAAGATCTCTCGTCGTTCGATCCTCCTTATTTGCCCGAAGAGATACTACAGCGTCAAACTGTTGAATGTGAAGGTCGGATAGTAGATCAAGTTTGGATTAAAATGTCTGGGCTGGGTGCAGATGAAGCGACATGGTTGGATGCAGCTGATGTTTGGGGACAGTTTCCATACTTGAGCCTTGAAGACAAGGCAGTTTTGGTGGATGGAGGAGTTGATAGAGCCCGTCCATGGAAAGTTTATGTTCGCAGGAATCATGCAATAGCACATAATTAATTAATAGAGTATTTTGTTTTATTATTTGGAGTCTATTTATTTAGTAAGTTATTCAGTTTTGGAGTCCTGAAATAAAGCCCATTCGTTATGGGCCTCTAGGGATTGCTAGTCTTTATTTATATTCAACTCTCTGTCAGTAGGGATTATCACTATTTTAATTAATTAAAGTTGGCGTATTTGCCTAGCCTCGTTAGAGGAGTGTATCACATTCTGTTTCTTTTCTGTTTTCCGTCTTCACTCTATCATCCGACCATTCAAGGTTACGGAGAGAGTCGGAGAGTTAGCTTATTGCTTGACATTACCTCCGATTTTGAGTCACCTAAGTATCATTTTTTCATGTATCTCAACCGAGGAAGTACGTGACGGATCCAAGTCGCATTGTCGACTACCGAAGGATCGAGGTAGCTAGTAATGTTACTTTTAAAACAACTTCTGCACAAAAATATCTCATTGGTTAAAGTGTAGTGGTCGAGACATGGAGTTCCATAAGAAAATTGGGGAATGGAAGTGAATATGTATACTATACACCCTGGGCCGTTTGTTTCTTAAGTTTCAAGATGAAGTTTTTTTTAGAGGGGAATGTACTATCCATATTTTTTCTTTTCCATAGTTTTAGATTTTTGCGACTCGCTTGTACCCGATATTCCCATTAGAACGTGTTCTCGTAATTTTTATATCGTCTTTTAATGTTATCCCGATGATTTTTGGATTATATCATGATTTTGCCAGTTTCCAAGTTTATAAGGAAGTATCGTTCGAAGTATTTTTCTATATCTCTCGATTTGTCATTTTTCAAGGTTTTGATAGTGCTTTGATTCGTATGTTGGTGTTGTACGTAAGTGCTTCATCACATATTTGAGAATCATGATGTTGCAACCACTCGAATAACTTTTCAGACATTCTGGTTGTTCTGCTCTTCAGTGGGTATTTACGGTCGTAATTTGTTGGTGTTACGGCTGTAAGCCTTAAGGAGTACAATTGTAAGTTAACTTGTGTTCAATAGTTAGAATCCAGATTATTAGTTACGGCCGTATAATGTATGTGTTACATCCGTAAGTGGCCTAGTTACGGCTGTAAAAAGTGAGAGTTGCGGTCGTAACTCTACTCAGGTATAAGAACCTAGGCAAACAAGTTCACATAAGATATTTTTCACACTTTTCCTCCCCTCCTTCTATTTGGGTGATTTTGGCGACTGGGGCATGAGAGTTGATCAAGTTATCATCATCTATCATAATCCTTGAGTTCTTAATATGTACCCCTCCGCCCACAAAAAACTTGCCCAGTTGGGATGTCACGGTTTTAAGAAAAGCTAGTATAAAGTGATTTTAATGAAAAAAGGGTCTCACTTTTGAGAATGAGAAAAAGAAATGCTTTTCTTTTATAATTGTGGCAAGTTTTTGGCGGACACCCCAACAAGAAAACTGTGCAAGTTTTTGGCGGACGGAGGGAGTACCAATCATCATCTAATCCTTCATTTCTCTTCCCAATTGAGGTAATTTCTCTAGAATCCAAATTAGAGGATTTGGGGGGGGGGTTCTTAGATTCACTTATTTTAATCCATTTCTGTTGACATCTGATTTGGTCAACGTCACGTGTGCTGATCTGGACGAATGGATCGAAGCCACGTAGGAAATAATAGACAAGATGAAAGGTGTTTGATCACTAAATTTATTAATGACCTTAATATGGAGTAGAACCGAGCAGAGTATTTTTATGCCGGTCTATCTATTTGCTTGCTAATTACAAGTCTTATCTTTTTTCTCAGTCAATACAAATTCTCTCCTTTTTCTCTCTATATCATAAATGCTAAAAATCCAAAGATCTTCTTTCACTGTACATTCTTCTATATATAGATAATCTGGGCCAGTGGAGAGATGACAGCTGGCGAATGTTTGGGGAATATGCCCAAAACACTTGTCAGTCTGCAAATATGTCTTGGACACGTGGCGGCCTCTAAGGAGTGCCTTGGGAAGGGGCATGGCTGCATGCATTAATTGGCATGCGGGTCTGCCTCGCATGCTTCTGGCGGTGCTTATCCGCTGGGGTCGGTCCTCGGGTCTCCCGCCATTCAGGTCGGCCTTGTTGTAATCTTGAATCGGAGCATTTGCTCTTCTCCCTGCCCGGCCCTCTCGGGTCGGATATCGGGTCGGCTCTGATGTCTCTGCTCAGTCCGGTTCCAACGAGCCCGGGAGAAAACCGGGTTTATGCCCGGTCCGGCTTCAGGCTCTGCTCGGCCGGTTCAGGTGCCTTGAGTGCTTACGTGGATTCCAAGGTGGATGGGCTTCCAACAAGGGCCCCCGAGTCCAGGGCCGTGCCGGGTTGGCCGGGGCTGGGGTCGTTTTATGTTGAGGCCGATTCGGCTTGTGCGAGGATAAGATCTCTCGAAGGGACGCCTCTTTGAGAATCGCGTCGATTCAATTTCAGGGTCATTAAGTGTCATTATGAGGGGGACGCATGGCATAATCCGATTTGATGGCGCATTCACGCGTCTTCGAATTTTGCGACGGTTCAGTATGAATCGCCGCTCCACGCGCCTGGCATTTAATGCCCTTTTTCTCCTATAAATACAGAGTGCCTTCTTCTTCATTGTTCCTTTCGCCATTTTCGCGTCTAGTTGCAGAGGAGAGAGAGTTTTTTGGCGATTTTTTCCGATTTTACAGAGACTTTACCGGTAAGCTCATTTTTCCCCCTTTTTTCATTTAAGATGTCGGAGCTGAGGGGCGAGACAGAGGCGGATTTGGCCGTGTCGTCGGACCGCACGGGTGTGGAAGATCTGTCGGTAGGTGGAGTTCCTGTCGACTGGAGTGTCGAGGAAGAAGAAGGCGAAGTCACGAAGTCGCCGGGATCTGGAGGTGGAGATGGCAGTGCCGTTGATGGCCGTCGGAGGGACTCAGGCGGAAGAAAGAGTCGAGTCGGTGGTGGCTTGGACTCGCCCTCGGCCGTCCCCTTTTGTGGAGGCGGAGTGGGATTCGGCCTCGATTCGCAGCACTGTTACAGAGGAGCAATTAGCGGCTTGGCGGCTGCGATTTAAGATCCCGGCGACGGTGCGGATGTTCGTTCCGAATCCCGAGGAGAGGCCTCATACTCCGCCTGTCAGTTGTACGGCGGTGTACTACCGCTCTTTGCTGGCCGGGCTGAGGTTTCCGCTCCCGTTAGCCTTCTCCCGGTGGCTAAGGCAGTGGGGCCTTCCCATTCCCCAAATCCATCCGAATTCCTGGGCTCGGGTGGTGGGTCTCTTCATTCTTTTCAACCAGCACGGCTGGCCCGAGCCCAGCTTTGAGGAGTTCAACAGCCTCTTTCTATGGAGGTCGGTCGGCAGATCCGGCTCCGGCTGGTTTTACCTGACGGCCCGGCATGCTATGCATAAAGAATTAGTGGGTGTGCCGGAGACCATCCATAGCTGGAAGGAACAGTGGTTCTTCATAGGGGGACCGTGGAGGAGCTCGGTGGATGAGTGGGAGCCTGGTGTGATTGATGCCGAGCTTCGGGTCCCAGAGCACTTCACGGCTAAAATGAGTAAGTGTCGTATTTCGCATTCCTGTCCCTTTTTTGTCAAACGCTCATCATTTATTGTATGTGCAGAATGCATCCTGGCGCAAGAGATCTCTTTCGAGTTCGACGACCGGGTTGAACGGCTTTTGGACCTTCCTCTTGAGCAAAGGAAGTCACATCTTTTGGTTACCGAGGAAAACCTCTAGGCGGCCGGACTTAGATCAACCGATCCGAGGATAATGTCTTCATCAGGTAGCCCCTTTTTTTTTGACAAGTCTTCTTTTTCCAGTTTCGAGGGCCAAAACTTCGTCCAAGCGGAAAGATACGCCCGCGCAGCGCGTGGCGAGGCTGGCTGCTGAGGCCGCCGAGCGGAGGGAGCGGGTTGGCAAGCGGAAGAGGGTGGAGGCCGAACACGAGGACAGTGTGACCAAAGGAGAGGGCTCGGCTGTCCCTGAAGTTGTTATATCTGCCCCGAGCCCTGTCCGGACGGGTCGTGCAGCTGGCAAGGAGCCCGCGATTGACCTGGAGGGCCACTATCTCCGGGTTAATAAGGACCGAGAGGAACCCTGTGCCCAAATGAAGGGGCGACGGCCGCGTTGGTTTCTGGATTACGTCCGGGCAGCCACCCCGACCGCTGAGATGCTTGATCGGGTCCCCCCGGCGGTGGTTGACTCCAGTCACGTCCCTATCAGGGGCTGGACCCCCAAGATGGAGATGGTGACCAACGACATGGGTCCGGATGAGCAGATCCAGTTCGGGAATGCTCTGATGGGCCGTGCGTTGTGCACTTACATAAAGACCACTAGGGAACTGCTGGCCCTAGTCGAGAAGCACAAGAAGGCGGAGGCCGACCTCAAGGCCTTGCGGGAGTAGCATCATCTCTGCCCTTCGCTGATTAAGTCTTTGGAGGAGGAGATGGCCTCCATGAAGGGTGAAATAGAGATTTTGGAAAGTCGGGTCCTCAAGGCCGATATTTGGAAAGGAAAGGCCGAGGAGATGACCACGGCGGCCGAGCAGGCGCATAAACAATTGTTAGGCATCAGGGCCAAGCACGATGCTTATTTGAAAGAAACCAAGGCCCAGGTTGAAAGTCTGACCGAGCGTATTAGCACCTGCGAGGCTTGTTGGGAAAACAAAGAACCCTGTATCGAAACATCCGGGATATTCAATCCCTGTATCGAACGGTATTTGATAAAAGAAGGTTTTGACATATATGTCAATCCGCATACACTAAAGGAAACTGTATCGAAGCATTGAGTCATTATCCTGTATCGAAGACCTGCGTCGAATCAGCATATTGTGAAGCCCTTCTATACAGCAAGAAGTCTTATAAAAGACCAAGTATGGAAACTGTCTCGAAACTCATATACAGTTATCTTCCATACAGCTCACAACAGGACAAAGAAGGAATCTCCAGAAGTCAAGTCCCGTTGAATAAAGAAGTATTTAAATACTCAAGGATAAAGTATTTAAATACTGTCAGTCAACAGATCTTCAAAATCCCGCTAAATCCGGATCGTGTCATAATCCCGTTGGAACGAAATCTCACTCAAACGGATACATCTCAACGGATATATATTTCAAAGACTATATATATCTTATGAAGGCATTGAAGATCAGTTACCAAAAACCTAAGCTATCGAAATCATTATCAGAGCAAAACATATCTCCAAAGCTTACGCAACTCGGATCAAAAGAGATATACGGTGCTCATCATTACGAACAACACTTCATCGGTGAAAGCTCTTAAAGTCAAAGTTGTTGTTCACCATCATTCTATACTTTGAACAAACGTACATGTGTGGGTGAACAATCTGTGCTTCTCGAATTGTGTGTGAAGGATTTGCATTGAAGAAGACGAAGCTTGAGCGTGTGTGAAGAATCAAGTGAAGCATTAGCTCAAAACCAATCTGTGTGAGCGGTTGAAGCTAAGATCTTTATATCAATCGTGTGAGCGATATATTGATTGTGTGTGTTGTTATAATTACGTAGTTGTGTACGTAGTAATTATAATAAACTTTACTCTGTGTGGAGGACCGGTGGACGTAGAGGGTTTACCTCGAACCACTTTAATTCTTGTGTTATTTACATTCGGCTTTTCTTGTTTTAATTCGTGATTAATTAAGTATACTCTATACATTTAGTTCTTGAATCCACGGCAACCTCGTATCCAAGACTTCCGCTACGCACTCGATTTAAAATCCATCTGGTTTGTTGTTTAAACTATTTTCCAAAGCGTATCCGGTATACTTAGTGGCCAACAAGTGGTATCGAGCGGTTGATTCTAAAAAGAATCGATCGTATTTTTAACCGAATCGAGATCCAAATCACTTATTTTCAAAGCAGTCTCTTTCATTCTGTATTATCACATGGATACTTCTATGATTAACAAAGTTCCTATGTTCTCTATTAACGAATTTGACGACTGGAGAATTAGAATGGAGGCTCATCTTGCAGCAATGCACGAAGAGATGATTTTTGTTATACAGGATGGTCCTATCAAGATCATGAAGGTGAACACGGCCGCAAGGATTGAAGTCCAAGCCCATGCAGAGATGCTCGAGAAGGATCGCGAGCAATGGACCACAGATGAAAGAAAGCGAGCAAACCTTGACAACGTAGCTAAGAACGCGTTATTTGTCACTCTTGACAAAGGCACGTTCTCGAAGGTAAGAGGCTGCAAAAGCGACCCGAAGAAATG
Organism: Orobanche coerulescens; assembly: GCA_033398695.1. NCBI lineage: Eukaryota > Viridiplantae > Streptophyta > Magnoliopsida > Lamiales > Orobanchaceae > Orobanche > Orobanche coerulescens. The sequence goes on from CM065818.1 coordinate 57,784,421, forward strand.
CAGGATAAACTCAAGTTGATCTGTGAGGGAACTGAGCTCTCAAAAGAAAACAAGATTTCAAAACTGACTCAGCAATTTGAATCTTTTGAAATGAAACCAACTGAGACACTTGAGGAACTTGACCTCAGATTCACTAGTATTGTCGGTGAACTTGAAGCGTTGGGCCAAATCTATACCCAAAAGGAGAAGAACTTAAAAAATTTCAGATCTCTCCCATCCCGATGGGACATTAAGACCACAGCTATGCGTGTATCCTGTAATCTTAATGAAATATCTACTTTTGATCTCTTCTCTGACCTCAAAGCTTTTGAGTATGACATTGACAGAAGAGAGAAAGCTGAAGAATCTCCTTCAAAGGTCACAGCTCTAGCCGCTGTATCGAACCGTCGACACAGCATGCCCAGTTCGTCGAAGCCTAGTCACAAGAATGCTGACAGTGACGACGACATCCTATCTCAAGATGAAATGGCGCTTCTCATGCATAAATTCAAAAAGTTCATCAAACAGTCTGGAAAGACTCCCTAGAGGCCCAAACCTGTCCATAAGGTAAGTACCGAAACATCATCTGGTGATGCTAACCTATGCTATAATTGCAGGAAACCAGGGCATTATGCAAATAAATGTCCTCATCCCAAAGTCCAAAGATTGTCGGAGGCCGAGCAACAAGAGAGAGATGAAAGAAGACGTGCTTGGAAAGACAAGCTCAAGGCCCTGATTGGAGAATCAGAAGCCTCCCCCACACCATCCAAATCAGCAGAATGTCTTCAGGTGGTCACTGAAAGTGATTCATCTGACGATGAGTTCGATAATAAAGCATATATGTGCTTTATGGCCAAAGATGTTCCAGAAGGTGAAGACAGCGACGATGAGGTAAGTTCAACCTCAGCTATTCCATCAAATGCATCTCATACTTTCGAAAACATGATGAATGAATTTAAAAACATTCAAAAGGCCCATGAGACTCTAAAAACTGAGAATATACAGCTTCAATTAAATAATTTAGAGCTGAAAGATGAAAATGATTTGATGAAAATAAATTATGAAAATATGTCTCTTAATTGTGAAACCAGCAAGGTCGATTTTGAAAAACTCATGGAGAGCAATCATCAACTTGCTCATGAACTAAGTGAGGCTAAAACTCACAACAAGATCAATACAAATGATTTGTTTCTACTACAAGCCAAAATCACAACTCTCGAAAAGCGAGAAACTGAACTTGAGACCACTCTGAAATCGTTCGAGAAATCGTCCAAAAGAATGGAAGAAATTCTGAGCACTGGGCAAAATGCTCATGATAAAAGTGGCTTAGGATATAGCTCATGTTCAAACAAAGGGAAAACTAGTACAGTGTTCGTCAAGAGTGTGGAACACATTCCAGAATCGGAAGAAATCCCGAGTCCCGTGAAGGAACCTGCTGTACCGAGAAAACCGAAGGCTGCTATTCCGCCCCCGCAATCCTACTCCAGACAGCGGAATCATAAGCCGTTCCAACCTGTGAGGCGCACTCAACAGCATGCTCCCAGAGCATATCAACAGCGCCAACAGCCGTTCAGAAGGAAGGCTGTATCCAATCACCAAAGGCCCGCACGACAGTACTATCAGTACAGCACGCCGAGGTATTGGATACAGGAGCCCCGTTATCCCTCGAGACAGCAGATGCCGGTTCAGTATCAACAACAGCATTGGGAATCCAACTGGAGACCCAGAAGGCAAGCTGTTAGGCCTAAGAAAATGGCTCCACCTCCAAGACGGCACTCGTACTGGATTAATAATAATAACCCTGAATTTTTCATGCATAATAATTATCATGGTTATAACAACTACGGATATGCCCCCCGTAGATATCAAAACACTGTACCGAGTATGTCCTACAGTAAACCAATTGCTGCCAGGAAAACTTGGTTACCAAGAGGAACTAACAATCATGGACCCAAAAATCAAAGGGGACCTAAATCTACTTAAACTCTTTGTTACAGGACATTCTAGAGGAGGATACCTTGTACTTTGATAGTGGATGCTCTCGGCACATGACCGGAGATAGGAACAAGCTATCAGATTTTGTAGAAGGTCACGGTCCAAAAGTTCGCTTCGGTGATAAATCTAAAGGAAGAACAAGAGGGAAAGGAAACCTACTTGTCGGGAAATTCAAAGTCACCGATGTTGCATATGTTGAAGGCTTACAGTATAATCTACTTAGTATTAGCTTGATTACGTGATAAACAGTTCTCGGTGAAGTTCTATATTGATCGCTGTAGAGTCAAGAACATCCAAACCAAGGAAGTTGTGCTTACAGGAAGCAGATCAGGTAATATGTATATTGCTAACTGGAAGCCTATGAGCTCCTCAATTCCATGCTTTGTTGCCAAAGGCACTGCAGATCTTAGCTGGTTATGGCACAAGAGGATGTCTCACGTCAACTTCAAGACAATCAACAAGCTCTCAAGACAGGGAATGGTTAGAGGTTTGCCAAATGTGTCATTCAAGAAGGACAGCGTCTGCGGACCATGTCAGAAAGGCAAACAAATCAAGTCAACCCTGAAGAGCAAATCCTACCTTTCAACCCAAAGAGTGTTGGAAATGCTACACATGGATCTCTACGGTCCTAGACCCGTAAGTTTGGGAGGTAAGAAATACCGCATGGTTGTTGTTGATGATTATTCCGTATGCTTGACGATCTTTCTTAGCAAGAAGAAGGAAACAACATCAAAGCCGCCCGAGCTCCCGAGAAAGTTGCAAAATGAAAAGGCATCGAGTATCGTGTGCATTCGTTACGACAGAGGTACGTAATTTACTAACCGCTTTATAGAGCAATACTTGTCGGAGAATGGAATACAAAGACGAATACTCACCGCCGTACACCTCAACAAAATGGTGTTGCCGAGCGAAAGAATAGGACGTTGAAAGAAGCAACAAGGACAATGATTGCCGCAAGCAAATTGCCACAGCGTTTCTGGGGTGAAGCAACCAATACAGCATGCTACACTCAAAACCGCTGTATCGTCAACAAGCACCACAACAAAACAGCATATGAGGTATGGAACAACAAAACTCCGTTAGTTTCGTATTTCCACATTTTTGGATGCAGGTGTTATGTATTGAATAATGGGAAAGACCAACTTAGAACCTTTGATGAGAAATCAGATGAAGGAATATTCGTAGGATACTCCTCCGTCAGCAAAGCTTTCAGAATCTTTAATAAAAGGAAGCTGACGATCGAGGAATCAGTTCATGTAGTGTTTGACAAACCACACCATGACTCTACAGGAGTAGATGATATCACTCAGAACATTCACCATCTATCTATCATGGATCCTCCAACTCCCATAGAACCTGTAGTTGATTTAGAAATCAACCCCGCAGCTGTAAGAATCGATGTGGATGAAGCTGACGCTATACAAACTGAAGCTGTATCCACAGAATCTTTCGATACAGTACGGGATCCTGAATTAGAACCCGACCGAAGATGGTTGAGAGATCACCCGCAAGAGCTGATCATTGGAAACATAAATGCTGGTGTTTCTACTCGTAGGAGAATACAGAGTATACAAGGAAATATACTTTGTGCACAAGAAGAATCTGATGCTGAGATATCACAGTTTCCTGAATGGAAATCTCAATCCGAGCATAGAAGACTCAATATGTGCACTATTGCTGTATTCTTAGCCCAGTCCGAACCTGTTTCGACCATAGACGCTCTTAATAATTCTCATTGGATAACATCTATGGAAGAAGAGCTTAACGGTTTCGAAAGAAACAATGTATGGTATCTTGTACCCAGACCAACACATCAATCGGTTATAGGAACCAAATGGGTATTTCGAAACAAAAAGGATCGAAATGGACTTATCATAAGGAATAAATCCAGACTAGTCGCACAAGGCTATAGTCAGGAAGAAGGCATAGACTATGATGAAACCTTCGCCCCTGTAGCGAGACTAGAAGCCATCAGGATATTTCTTGCCTTTGCCGCCTATAAGAGTTTTATTGTATACCAAATGGACGTCAAAAGTGCTTTCCTGAATGGAGATCTTGCAGAAGAAGTTTATGTTGAACAACCACCAGGGTTTGCCAACACAGACGGTATCGATCTAGTTTACTGTGCTAAGGAAAGCGCCGTATGGACTTAAACAAGCCCCTAGAGCACAGTACGAAACCTGTCCCAAGATTCTAACCAACAACGGATTTGAGAAAGGTCTCATGGACAAAACCTTGTTCAAGATACAGGAAGGTGATGACCTTCTTATGGTGCAAATCTATGTGGATGATATTATTTTTGGTTCAACTAACCTTGCTCTATGTCAAAGGTTCTCTCATCTCATGCAAAGTAAATTTGAAATGAGTATGATGGGGGAACTTAGTTACTTTCTAGGTTTGCAGGTAAAGCAGATGCCTACAGGTATTTTCATCAACCAAGAAAAATACAGCAAGGAGCTTCTCAACAAATTTGAAATGAACACTTCCAAATGCTCGCCAACCCCCATGAGCACTTCCGTGCAAATTAGTGCTGATGAAGCCGGAAAGCCGTTTGACCAATCACTCTACATGAAGCTCATTGGTTCGCTTCTGTACCTAACGGCTAGCAGGCCCGATATCCAGTTTGCTGTTGGAGTGTGTGCAAGATATCAAGTTGCACCTAAGGAATCACACTTCAATACAGCTAAACGAATCCTGAAGTACGTTAAAGGAACAGTCGACGCAGGACTTTGGTATCCTAAGGAAGGCGGATTCGACTTAGTTGGATACAGCGACTCGGATCTCGGAGGCTGCAAGCTAGATAGGAAGAGTACAAGTGGAACTTGTCACTTTCTTGGACCTAGACTCGTTTCTTGGTTCAGTAAGAAGCAATTGGCTAATTCTCTTTCCACGGCTGAATCAGAGTACTATGCTGCTGGTAGTTGCTGTATGCAGATCCTTTGGATGCAGCAACAGTTGTCAGACTATGGAATCGATGCAAGAGAGACTCCAATCATGTGTGATAGCACGAGTGCAATCGCAATCACGCACAATCCTGTCCTGCACTCGCGCACTAAGCATATCAACATGAAGCATCACTTCATAAGGAATCACGTCGAGAACAAGGATGTTCGCCTTGAAAAAGTTCATACAGACGTTCAGCTAGCCGACATCTTCACCAAGCTGCTCGACACAGCAAGATTCAACATGCTCATACAAGAATTGGGAATGCTACAGCCAGACTCCCTATAAGTAAATTACTGTTTTTACTCAACAAATTGAGGGGGAACGCTGTAAGACCCAAGAATACAGTATCCAACGTTAATTATTTGTACACTCAGAATCGTCAATATAGCACTGTAGCGAGCGAAGACATATGAATCCTACAGCTGACGTGTGCAATAATTAAGGGGGAATACTGTAGGACCCATAAATACAGCATTAATCCTTAAGTTGCTGTATGGAATTTAAAACCTATATGTACCTTTTTAAGGGGGAACGCTGTATCGATGCGGAAACAGCACATACTATAGGATTTCGATTCAGTATATATATAATATCATATTATTTCTTTTTAAAATGATTTTTGTCCACGTGCCCTGTTTTTATGTCAAACGTCATGTACATTAAATGTCTTACACGACATCTGGACAACTGAATCTCAAAAGCCGCGATGTTTTAAATTGTTTATTGTTTCAAAACCGCCGTTTTAGGCATTTAGGGTGACACAAATGTCAGAAATGGGACCCGCTCATTTTTAAACATTTTAATGGATCAGTGTACAAGTTACACTCAGTCCATCTTAACCGTTGATTTCAAAAACCGGTTCCCATCCATTAAAATCTGACCATTCGTACTCTGCAAAACCCTATTTCACCGCCCAACTATAAAAGGACTGAATCTGCCATTAGAGACTCTTTACGCTTTCTGCAAATTCAAGAGTTCTCAAGCAAAAACAGCCTACATACTTTTCTGCATTTTACTGCATATTTCGATTATCTTCTTGCACTTTTTCTTAAGTAATCACCAAATGGCTGGACAAACCTCTTCTCCTGCTCTGAAGAAGACTGCTAACATCATTGATGGCCGGATCTTTTCGAGATCTATTATCATTGAGCACATTCTGTCTGAAACCAACGATGCAGAACCCATGGAGTACATCATAACTCGACTTCGTCAACAAGGCCTTTATCGCTTTGGAAGCCAGACTGCTGATAAGTATGATGCACATCTGGTTGAGGAATTCTACCTCAACGCCACCGTACGTTTTCTGGCATTGGACCAAGGAGGTCATGTTGCCGACATCACCGCTACTATCCAGGATGTTGAGATCTGTATTAATAACGATCTGCTCCAGAACATCTACAGGCTACCCGCTGATGGTCTGACTATGGAACAACTTGAGACATTCGGGTCTCAAGAGCTGATCACTAAATTTTATGGACTGTTCATAGGGTCCAAAGTTGTTGACATGGTTCAGACTACATGTCACAAGAAAAATTTTTGTCTCCCATATGTATATCTTCATGATTTTTGCTGCAGGATAATTGAGAATCGAACCGGTGCGTTCGAAATGTGCACCAACCTGAGGTTCAGGATGATGGTAGCTATTCTGACCTGTGAAAAGGTCAATTGGTGCCAAATAGTCCTGAAACGCCTGCAAGAGGAGGTGTGGAAACCGGCCTCTCAGAAGAGATCTTTTGGTTTGATGTTAAACCATATCCTAACAAAATGCGAACTGTCGCAATCCGCCGATGCTAAGAAGAATAACCCCAGAATATACCTAGGAGGCGTCAAGACTACTGCGTATAATCAAACCACGATGGTCTGCAACCAGCCAAAAACTGGAAGTATGCCCATTTCCGCAGATCCACGAGATGAATCCTTGAAGTTCCAGGAAGTGGAATCTTCAAAGAAAAGAAAGAGATCTCACAGCAAGAAAACCTCTGCTGGTGAGAAGCCCAAAAAGAGACTTAGGAGGCTTTCGAAAGTCAAATCTGCCAAGCCCACCAAAGATGTCTCCCCCGTGGCTCAACCCACTGACGAAGAACCCCAGGGCCCAACCCCTGTGGAAGAGGTGTCTCCTACTGTATCGACAGTAGATCCTGAGCCTTTGGCGGCTAGGACGGATAATGAGACATCTGCCAACGAACAAGACTTTAGCGAGTCGGCTGCCCATTTGGAGCCAACAGCTACTTCTCCTCTGCGGGATCCCACACCCGTACAGGATCCATCTTCCTTCAGGGTACCATCCCCTGTAAGGAGTCCCACTTCCATACAGGATCCCATACCTATACAGGAATCCCGCCATCTTCAAGAGCTATAAAACTTTAGCGGAGGCCGCAGAGAAATTCACGAAGATGCTAGAAGATGGAAAACTCCCTCTCCAGCTTGATGTGAAGAGCAAACACAAAAGAGGAGACCGGATCACCCATCCAGAAGACTGGATTCTTGCCTTTGATCGATCCTATGAAGGAAGAGCTATATACCAGGATCGAGGCAATGATTCCCTACAGAACTGGTGGCGTGCTACCGAGAATGATCCAGGGAGAAAGCCGTGGAGACATGCAGATCACTATATGAGCTGAAATCCTTGTATATTAATTTGTATATTATTTTTGTCTTTGTAATTTTTCCCTTCGAAACAGCAAACCATGTACTCAATTTATTTTGAATATCAATAAAAGTGTTTGCTTGTCTTGAAAGATTACAACTCGTAATCTACTGTGTTGATGTATGATTACTTAAATTGTTTGATAAACAAACTCAAGTTAGATAACTTGATTGAAAATAAAGTCACATTTAACTAGTCTACGAGCAGGTTCATAATTTGATTGTAAGCTTAGAATACATTGTAAGATTGTGCATGCGCGCCAATCATAAGCTTAAGTTGTAATAATCCTTAAATCAGATCGAACTTGCTGAAAGCGCTTCATCATTTAGACTAAGACAGACCTTTTGACGAAAGACCAAGAAATCTGCCAGAAGACATCAAAAGAAGATCGCTTCATGCAGAAGGTTTTGGCATCATCAAGAAGACTTGAAAAGTTAACAAAGTAAGTCTTGGCAAATTGTCAAAAAGGGGGAAATTGTTGGGAAAACAAAGAACCCTGTATCGAAACAGCCGGGATATTCAATCCCTGTATCGAACGGTATTTGATAAAAGAAGGTTTTGACATATATGACAATCCGCATACAGTAAAGGAAACTGTATCGAAGCATTGAGGCATTATCCTGTATTGAAGACCTGCCTCGAATCAGCATATTGTGAAGCCCTTCTATACAACAAGAAGTCTTATAAAAGACCAAGTATGGAAACTGTCTCGAAACTCAAATACAGTTATCTTCCATACAGCTCACAACAGGACAAAGAAGGAATCTCCAGAAGTCAAGTCCCATTGAATAAAGAAGTATTTAAATACTCAAGGATAAAGTATTTAAATATCGATCAACAGATCTTCAAAATCCCGCTAAATCCGGATCGTGTCATAATCCCGTTGGAACGAAATCTCACTCAAACGGATACATCTCAACGGATATATATTTCAAAGACTATATATATCTTATGAAGGCATTGAAGATCAGTTACCAAAAACCTAAGCTATCGAAATCATTATCAGAGCAAAACATATCTCCAAAGATTACTGCAACTCAGATCAAAAGAGATATACAGTGCTCATCATTCTGAACAACACTTCATCAGCTGAAAGCTCTTAAAGTCAAAGTTGTTGTTCACCATCTGTTCTATATTTTGAACAAACAGCCCTGTGTGGACTGAACAATCTGTGCTTCTCCGGAACTGTGTGTGAAGGATTTGCATTGAAGAAGACGAAGCTTCAGAACTATGTGTGAAGAAGCAAGTCGAAGTATTAGCTCAAAACCAATCTGTGTGAACGGTTGAAGCTAAGATCTTTATATCAATCTGTGTGAACGATATATTGATTGTGTGTGTTGTTATAATTACGTAGTTGTGTACGTAGTAATTATAATAAACTTTTTACTCCTGTGTGGAGGACGAGTGGACGTAGAGAGGTTTACCTCGAACCACTTTAATTACTGTGTTATTTACATTCAGCTTTTACTGTTTTAATTACTATGATTAATTAAGTATACTCTATACATTTAGTTGCTGAATCCACAGAAACCTACTGTATCCAAGGCTTCCGCTACGCACTCAGATTTAAAATCCATACAGTTTGTTGTTTAAACTATTTTCCAAACTGTATCCAGAATACTTAGTGGCCAACAAGGCTTCAAGCTATACCAAGGGTCTGGCCGAAGGGGCGGAGGCCTTCAAGGAGACACCTGCATTCGAGGAGCTGATCAATCTGAATTACGTCTCCACCTGTTACGAGATATTAGATCTCATGAAGGGTGGGAAGACCGTTCAGGAGATCGAGGCCTATATAGCATCTCAGGCGACCGATCTGCATGTTGACATTCAGGGAGCCGATGAGCCAAAGGTCGCTGAGGTTGAAGATGACGGGCTGGCTCCGCAAGGCGAAGGTGAGGGACAGTCCTTTCAATCGGCCGGCCAGGAGGGTGGCGCCGAGTAGTTTCCTTAGATTTCACTTCCCGCATGGCCTGCGTGCTAGTTTCTGTTTTTCTTTTGTTTTACTTCATGTACGACCTGCGTGCCAATCCATCTTGGTTTTCTGTTGTCACCATGTGTACTTAGCAAAAATGATTTAATTGAATAAAGTTTTCCTTTTAGCATCTGTTGTTGCTCTTTAGATGTTTGGGCTCGGTTGGTTGGGCCATTGCCTTTCTATCATGTTCATCACTTGTTGATTGGGCCGAGACGAGCTCGGTCTTATAGTGCCGGAGGAGCCGGTCTTATGAGGTGCCGAGACGAGCTCGGTCTTATAGTGCCGGAGGAGCCGGTCTTATGAGGTGCCGAGACGAGCTCGGTCTTATAGTGCCGGAGGAGCCGGTCTTATGAGGTGCCGAGGCGAGCTCGGTCTTATAGTGCCGGATGAGCCGGTCTTATGAGGTGCCGAGACGATCTCGATCTTATAGTGCCGGATGAGCCGGTCTTATGAGATGCCGAGACGAGCTCGGTCTTATAGTGTCGGATGAGCCAGTCTTATGAGGTGCCGAGACGAGCTTGGTCTTATAGTGCCGGATGAGCCGGTCTTATGAGGTGCCGAGACGAGCTCGGTCTTATAGTGCCGGATGAGCCGGTCTTATGAGGTGCCGAGACGAGCTCGGTCTTATAGTGCCGGAGGAGCCGGTCTTATGAGGTGCCGAGACGAGCTCGGTATTATAATGCCGGATGAGCCGGTCTTATGAGGTGCCGAGACGAGCTCGGTCTTATAGTGCCGGATGAGCCAGTCTTATGAGGTGCCGAGACGAGCTCGGTCTTATAGTGCCGGATGAGCCGGTCTTATGAGGTGCCGAGACGAGCTCGGTCTTATAGTGCCGGATGAGCCGGTCTTATGAGGTGCCGAGACGAGCTCGGTCTTATAGTGCCGGAGGAGCCGGTCTTATGAGGTGCCGAGACGAGCTCGGTCTTATAGTGCCGGAGGAGCCGGTCTTATGAGGTTTCGAGACGAGCTCGGTCTTATAGTGCCGGAGGAGCCGGTCTTATGAGGTGCACCAATATTAAAAAATGGAATAACGTCAAATTTTATTGATAATACCTCTTTAAATACATAGCATTCCATGGGTAAGTTAAACTTTGGCCGCTCAGATATTCCAGCCGGTAGGCTCCATTCTGAAGGACTTCACTAACTTTATATGGTCCTTCCCATTTGGGCTTGAGGGGTCCGGGATCCGGGCCCAGTACCCGTTTAAGGACGAGGTCGCCGACCTGGAAGCTTCTAGGGAGAACCTTGGAGTTATAATATTTTTCACTCCTCCTTTTGTCGATGGCGTTTCGTATTTCCGCTTGAGCTCGTTTTTCAGCAAGGAGGTCCAGGTTTACTTGGAGGGCCAAGTTGTTATCTTGCTCTTCAAAATGGGCTACTCGGTAGGTAGGTGCTCCGATCTCAACCGGGATGACGGCTTCGGAGCCGAAAGCCAAGGAGAAAGGCGTTTCTCCGGTGGCAGACCGATGGGTTGTCCTGTAGGCCCATAAGGTTCCGGGGAGTTCCTCGGGCCAGGAACCCTTGAGTTCTTCAAGGCGGGTCTTGAGATGTTGTTTCAGGATCTTGTTGACCGCCTCGACCTGCCTGTTGGATTGTGGATAGTAAGGCGTGGAAAAGTTATTTCGTATTTGGAGGCCGTCGCAGAAGGCTCGAAATTTTTTATTGTCAAATTGTTTTGCATTATCCGAGACAATAGATTGAGGGATTCCGAACCGACATATGAGCGACTTCCATATAAAATCAACTATCTTATGTTCGGTTGTCGTGCCATAGGATCGGCCTCCGCCCATTTTGTAAAATAATCGACTGCGACGATGGCGTATTGTACTCCTCCCCGTCCTTAGGTAGAGGACCGATCAAGTCGATTCCCCACTTGGCGAATGGCCATGGGCAATATACGGAAGTGAGAGTTTCCGGAGGGGATCAGATCTGCGGAGCGAAGATTTAGCACCGGACACACTTCCGTACGAGCGTGATGGCATCTTTTTTGAGATTGGGCCAATAATAGCCTTGCCGGATCAATTTATAGGCCAATGCCTGGCCGCCGGAATGATTACCGCATATACCCTCGTGCACCTCCCTGAGGGCATATTCTGCTTCTGATTCGGACAGGCATTTCAGCAGTGGAACCGAATACCCTCTTTTGTATAAGGTTCCATCTACGATGGTGAATCGGGTGGACTGAGTTCGTAATGATCTCGCTTGGGCTCGGTCCTCGGGTAGAATGCCTCTTTGAAGGTATTGCATTATAGGCTGCATCCACTCTTGCGGTTCTGACTGTTCAGTTGCCCGGACTTCGGCCATTTACAGGGCTGACGAGGCATGATACCCTATGCTGACCTCATCCATATGTTCGGCTCCGGAGCTAGATGCGAGTTTGGCCAAAGAGTCGGCTTGGATGTTCTCAGTTCTGGGAATATGCTGTATTGTTCCCCGAAAATCTTGCAGTCGGGCCCATTCCAGGCTGAGGTACTTAACCAGTTTGGGCTTTGGCTTCATATTCGCCGTTGATCTGGTTTACCACTAATTGAGAATCACTCAAGATAGTGAGGCGGGCAAGGCCGAGGGAGGTCGCCATTTCTAGACCGGCCAAGAGGGCTTCATATTCTGCCTCATTATTGGTGGTCGGGAAGCCCAAGCGAATAGCCGAGCAGAACAGATGTTGGTCGGGACTGACGAGGACTATCCCTGCACCTGATCGGTCGGCGGTTGAGGACCCATCTACATAGAGTGACCACTCTTCTGATCGGTCGTCCTCTCGTGCGATGTCTGGTGTGAACTCTGCAATGAAGTCCGCCAGGGCTTGTCCCTTCATGGCAGTGCGCGATTCATAAGTTATGTCAAACTGTCCGAGTTCGACGGCCCATTTGACCATCCGGCCGGAAACGTCAGGTCGGTGCATGACTTGCTTTAAAGGGTAGTTGGTTAAGATGACTACCTGATGTTCCAAAAAGTAGGGTTTTAACTTCCGGGATGCCATTACGAGTGCATAGGCCAGTTTTTCCATTGGGGCATATCTGAGATCGGCATCGTGAAGGGCCTGACTAACATAGTAGACCGGATGTTGCACTGCATTCTCCGTTCGAATTAGAGCGGTGCTGATCGCCGAGTTGGAGACCGCGAGATATAAGCTGAGAAGTTCCCCTCGGGTCGGTCGCTGTGTAACGCCCCCAAAATGTACCGGGCGCCACAGTGTCGTAGATCCCATGAGGGACCCACAAGGCAAGTTTTGAAAATATTTTCTAAAATATTTTATTTAAAAGCGGTAATATACGGAAGTAATTAAGAAAGTCTTCGTACAACCCAAAGTACCAAAAGCAAATAGTTTCCGTACATACGGTTATTACACAACGTGGAATGTTCAAATTTATTTAAGAAATTAACAGGCCTTCTTCCAACACAGCTCATGCCTGGCCGTAACTTTCGGGGGTGTCCTTCACAAATTCAACAAATTTACCTGGCACGACATGTCGTGCCAGTAACCTAGGTCAGAAACAATCCAAACCAAACCAAAGGTAAATTCTAATAATTTCAAGGAATAAAGTTGTCACCGAATGTTCCATGTTATTCCTCTTATCAGCACATAAAGTCCCAAGGTCGCAACCAAGGGTCACGGAAGTATCTACACAGGACTACTCCGGACGTGGGTACCATTCAGGTTTTATCCCGCAACACGGTCCAACAAGAAAACTCCCAAGGCCGCGGCCAAGGGTCACGGTAGTATCTACTCGGGAATACTCCGGACAAGATAATCGTAAGAGCACCATTCCACAATAGTAACATTTAGTGTGTCTAAAATTGTAAAACGTAAAGTCTGAACAAGATTCACTTGCCTCAAACCCGACGCGAGTTATTTCTTGACAAGGCAACGGCTTGAACGATCGCACTTGGAAATCCGACCTATTACATGTTTGTCGATTAACATCTTATGATAATAATGATGATCAACGACGTTCCTCCCCCTCCCGCCTGTTAGAACCCTATCCTAGTTGCTTAGGATGTCGGAATCGAATTTCTCCATTTTTATCCATAATGCGTGCCATTAATTTCTTAGGTTCGGCAACATTCTTTATAAGTTATCCTTCCGCTAAACAATAGTGTTCTAACACAACATTCCTAGTTAATGATAACCAACAATCACCAAGATTTCATCGTTGTCTTAATATGCAAGTCTAGAACGATTAATCCATCATCTTAACATGTTTCGGTATCTATTCGGCTAGAAATTGTTGGTAACTTCATCAAGGATTCATTAACAGTTTTATTCAACATGATAATACGGTTATACATGAAATCCTTCAAGATGATTCCGAGAAGTTGGTGATTAGCAATATGATTATGAGTTCTACCATTATTCATTCCAATTTCTAGCTTAGATGGATATCGATTAACAATTGCGATAGTTATATACCGGTTCGATTATTACCGAGGGTTCTAAGCTACCCAAGGCATCCGAGGTTTACTAAAACTTATTAAACAATACTGAAATGAGTTCAAGGTTGGATAAACTTACCTTACTGACAAAAGATGATGAAGAACGACAGTGGACGAAGGAGAACGAGAGGATAACACCTTCAAGACCTTCCCCGAAGCTTGATTATCGTACTCTAATAGGATAGCACTTGAATTGGGAGGTTAGAATTGGTTAAATGATGGTGGAGAGTAGTGTACAAGGAAGAAGAATGATTTTTGGGACGGAAGAAATGAAAGGCAAAGTGTTCTTTTATAAACTTAGATTGCCCTTACGTACGTTATGCCTTACGGTTTACGTACGTAAGAGGCTTTACGTACGTTATGGCAAAATACTTAACGTACGTAAGGAACTCGCTGGAACGATTCACTCACATCGTTACGTACGTAACGAAAGTGGGTTAACGTACGTAACACCTCGTTGACTTGCCTGTCGCAATCACGCCGAAAGTTGGTCGGCACGCGTACTACCAGACGAAGATTCCTGTCCGAAGACCGAAGACCAATGTTACGTACGTAAGGGCCGATATTTAACGTACGTAATGGCTCAGATATAGCGTGCGTAATAAGTCGAAGTATAACGTACGTAAAGGACAGTTTTGTTTGCCAAATTATTGTCACATTAATTTCTTATGACACGACTCCCTCTCCATGTCGTCTGGAAATCTCTCGGGGAACAAGACGTTGGCCACCATCATATTCGCACCGATAATTACCTAACGACATCGAGGTATGTCACTGAAAGTTCGTCAATCATCATACCATCACAATACACGAATAATAGATGTGATACCATACAACCATATTATACAAAATATGTTTTATTGCAATGGAGTACATTTATTTATCAAACAGGAGAAATGGGCATGAGCGCCCAAAGTGAAAAAGCATGTAATACTGGTGGTATTACACGCTGCAAGGTTGGGGCTTCTGCCAGGACTTTCTTGATAGCTTCGAAGGCTCTTTGGCAAGGTTCTGTCCATTGAAAATCCTTGTTCTTTTTTATCGCCTCAAAGAAAGGTTTGCATTTATCAGTTGAGCGAGAGATAAAGCGACTTAGCGCGGCTAGCCGGCCAGTTAGGCTTTGCACCTTTTTGACCGAATCTGGAGGAACAAGTTCGGTCACTGCCGTAATTTTATCGGGGTTGGCTTCAATCCCTCTTTGGCACACCATGTAGCCGAGGAATTTTCCAGAACCTACCCGAAATGAGCATTTCTTCGAATTTAACTTCATCTTATACTCTCGCAAAATAGCAAACATTTTATTGAGGTCATGTACATGATCGGCTGAGCGCAAAGATTTTACTAACATATCATCTACATATACCTCCATTGTATGGCCTATCAAGCTATTGAACATTTTATTTACCAGGCGTTGATATGTCGCGCCGGCATTCTTGAGCCCGAAAGGCATCATCTGGTAACAGTATAGGCCGCGGGCCGAGTAGAAGGAGGTGTTTTCTTCATCAGCGGGATGCATTGGGATCTGGTTGTATCCGGAATATGCATCCATAAAGCTCATTAGGTCGTGCCCAGCCGTTGCATCCACCATGTAGTCAATATGGGGGAGGGGGTAGCTATCTTTCGGGCAGGCTTTGTTCAGGTTGGAGAAGTCAATGCAGAGCCTCCATAGCCCGGTCAGCTTTTTTACCAAGACCGGGTTGGCTACCCAGGTCGGGTATTGGGCTTCCCGAATAAACCCGTTATCGATTAGCTTTTCTACCTCCTCTTCCAGCCCTTTTTGTCGTTCAAGCCCCATTTTCCTTGTTTTCTGAATAACTGGATTTGAACTGGGGTCGATGTTCAGCTAGTGGCATGCAAGTTGTGGGTCAATCCCCGACATATCCGAATGGTTCCAAGCAAAGACATCCAAATTTTGTCTCAGATGGAAGATTAGATCAGAACGGATCGGCTCTTGGAGGTTGTGGCCGATCTTTAGTCGTCGGGTCGGATTAGATGGGTCCATGTCGACCTGGTCCAACTCTTCTGTTGGCTCAGCATGGCGAATTTTTCCTTTCGGATTTTGGTATCGCGGGTCGACAGGATCTTCTTCTAGGATCGGTTCCTTACCGGGCCTGCGCCCCCGGTCCGCTTCCTGTTCGGTTTCCATTTCGGAGGTTTGCACGGCCCCGGGACCTTCGGCCTCCTTTTCAAGTAGGGTGTTTCCTGCCAGCTTCTCGGAGCTGGTGGCCCCATTTCTTCTGACAAATTTTCTGGGATGCCTTCTGCGGCGTTGATTTCGTGAGCCCGGATGTTGAGGTTGCATTCCCGGGTGGCCCTTTGATCCCCTCTATGTACCCCGACGCCGTCCGGGGTGGGAAATTTCATGCACAAGTTATACGTGGACTGAGTGGCCCTCAGTCTGGACATCATAGGTCGGCCTATGATGGCATTATAGTCACTGTGCACATCGATGATCTTGAAGGTAGTGATCATCGTCCTTCGGATCGGCCCCTGACCAAATTCCAAGGCGAGGTCGATTTTCCCTAGGGGTGAGGTGCAGCAGTTGGCAAATCCCCTAATGTCCTCATTGCAGGGTCGGACATAAGATTGGTCTACCTTCATCCTGCGAAGGGTATGAAGGTAGATGATGATAGCATAGGCCCCGGAGTCCACCAACACGCTGTGGAACGGGATCCCCATTATAGGTAGGGTGATGACAAGGGCGTCTGAATGGGGATGGTCCAGGCCGTCTGCATCGGACTCTTCAAAAGTAACTGCCAGCTGGGGGTTTTGGGGGGCTTCTTCGGCCACTGATAGGAATCCCTCTACTCGGCGTTCGGTCCGTTGATAGGAGGTGGTGGCTTCTCGGATGGATGCCTTTTTGTGGCGCTTCGACCGATGATCATCGACCTCGGCGGTTCCCATAATGGTTAGAATTTCCCGAGGGGATTTGGGGGCTGGAGGCACCCGATCATTCTTGGCTCTTGTCGGGTTGGCCCGATCTTGGCGATCCCGGGGCGGGTTCCGGGTAAATCGCCTTAAGCCTGTATCGTCGCATACCGCGATCAAGGCGGCGACGAGGTCTTGGCACTGTTAGGTGTTGTGACCCGCTGATTCATGGTATTTACAAAAGTAGGTCTGGTCCATGTCCTTTTGATCTTTATAGATCGGCCGAGGAACTGGGAGCAGATTTTTGTCCTTTATTTGATCGAATATGGCCGCGGCTCCGATGGAATATATTTCAGTGAAATTAGCCATGAGCTCGGGCCTACGCTCCCGATAACTCTGAGTTTTTGGGACCGTCGAGGAAGAGGCGGGAGTCTTATTTTCCCATCGGGATTCCTGACGGGCCTCTTTGTAGTCACGCCTATCTTCTTTCTTTTTATATGATCCTTTCTAATCAGAGGGCATGACTAACACTAGTGCCGGCATAGCTTCCTCGGCAGCTATGTGGGAGATGGTGCGCTCCAAGAATTCCTGGTAGGTGTGTGGGACATTCTCGCACACCGTCCAGCGAAAAAAGAATTTTTGAGGAGGCCGGCCTGGGCAATAATGGCCAGCGTATCGTCCGACATGGGTTCCGTCTCTAATAACCGTTTATTGAAACGGGATATATAATCTTTAAGGGACTCGTTCGGCCCCTGGATGACGGAAGCGATGGATGAGCGTGGGGCGACTCGCACAAGGGACCCCATGAAATGGGATCGGAACGTCGCCGAGAGCTGGACCCATGTTTGAATAGAATGATAGGGCAGCGTCCGATACCACCTCTGGGCCTTCTCCCCCAGAGTCAGGGAGAACATTCGGCATCCGAACGCGTCCTGAGACCCATGCAGGTCCATCCAGGAATTATAATGTCCAAGATGGGCATTGGGGTCTGTCTCTCCGTTATACGGCGGAATTTGAGGAATCTTGAACTTCTCCGGAGGGGTTCCGCCAAAACACTGGGGGCCATGGGACTCTCCTGGCTGTTAAGCCATTCCGAACTTTGGGATGGCTGGAGTTGTTTATTTTCGAGCTCCTTAAGGCGTTTTTTAAGAAACTCAATCTCACTCGAGTTATCGCCGGGAGTTGGAGGTAATACTTGTGTCGGATTTAGGGACTGGTGGGGAGCTTTTTCTTCCTTACGGCTCTGACTTTGGATAGTGGGAGCCGGCGCTGCTTTTTAGATTTTCTTCCCCGCCCCAAGGCGATCAAAAACGGATGTGGGGCGCGAAAGCTTACTTTTTCGAGAGGGATGCGAGATTTCGCCGTGGCTTTCCGCCCTTTCTCCGGCGACCCCAGAGGCTGTCCTCTTTTTGTTTCGTCCCGAGGCAGCTGGGCGGGTCGTCTGAGATTCCGCCTCGACATGATCTTCGGGATTTTGGAGGGTCCCGCCCCCAGTAACTCGTGCCATAAGGGCCGCCATGTCCTGGATGAAGGATGGGTGTCTAAAGCACTCTACTACCTTACGGAGGTTTTCCTCCTCCGTCGCGGGCTGAGGGTTTTTTGAACTGTCGTGAGACATCTCCGGTGTGTAGTATATTTTATTTTTATCGAAGCCCCCCTTCTTCTAGCGCCATTCTGTTGACGTCTGATTTGGTCAACGTCACGTGTGCTGATCTGGACGAATGGATCGAAGCCACGTAGGAAATAATAGACAAGATGAAAGGTGTTTGATCACTAAATTTTATTAATGACCTTAATATGGAGTAGAACCGAGCAGAGTATTTTTATGCCGGTCTATCTTTTTGCTTGCTAATTACAAGTCTTATCTTTTTTCTCAGTCAATACAAATTCTCTCCTTTTTCTCTCTATCATAAATGCTAAAAATTCAAAGATCTTATTTTACTGTACATTCTTTCTATATATAGACAATTTGGGCCAGTGGAGAGATGACAGCTGGCGAATGTTTGGGGAATATGCCCAAAACACTTGTCAGTCTGCAAATATGCCTTGGACACGTGGCGGCCTCTAAGGAGTACCTTGGGAAGGGGCATGGCTACATGCGTTAATTGGCATGCGGGTGTGCCTCGCATGCTTCTGGCGGTGCTTATCCGCTGAGGTCGGTCCTCGGGTCTCCCGCCATTCAAGTCGGCCTTGTTGTAATCTTGAATCGGAGCATTTGATCTTCTCCCTGCCGGCCCTCCCGGGTCGGATATCGGGTCGGCTCTGATGTCTCTGCCCGGTCCGGTTCTAACGAGCCCGGGAGAAAACCGGGTTTATGCCTGGTCTGGCTTCAGGCTCTGCTCAGCCGGTTCAGGGGCCTTGAGTGCCTACGTGGATTCCAAGGTGGATGGGCTGCCAACAGTTTCGACCATGAAATGCTTATTATTGTGATTAGTTTACCCTGTGGGATTGTTTTTCCCTATGATCTTGAGGTTAAATTTGTGTGTTGGTCGGATTTATTAAGGGTTTGAGTGATGGAGTTTTAGGCATTTGACCAGTGCTATTTGCGGAAAATAAAGATGGAAGTTTCAGGATGTGCATATAATATCATGAACTTAATCGACTTATAAAAAACAAATATCCACTTAGAATTTAGAACTACAATGTATAATATGCATCCTATTTTTGCAAATTGGTCGCTGGCTTGCTGCCATACTATTGTGGGTTGCAAAGTCTTTTTCTCCATTCTCTAACAAAGGTAAACATTGTATTTTTCTATATTTTTCGTTCCTTCATCACTATATCTGTCAACCCGAGGCCTTAAACCGTAGAAAGAAAACTAAAAATCAGGTCTTCTCCGCCATCACTATTGCCTCTATAAAAGCAGAAGAGAAATATAAGTTTCTTTCTGCAATTGACACCTACATGCACAAACAAATCTGCCATAATCGACCCACAATCACTAGAACCAGAAATCCAATCCGCCCAAACCAAACTCAATCCAGAAATCCAAACATCTCCTTAACTCCAATCAGATCAAACAATGGCCAAATATCTAGATTCCAATCAGTCGAGCCAGACCCATAAAGCTAGACCTAACTCGAACACCAAACCTGAATCAGAAATCAAACCTCCCCTCACCTAGTCCAGTTCGTCGCCGCCACCTGCACCGCCGCCTAGCAACAGCCGCAAATCGCCTCTGGCCTGCACGACCTTCTTAGTCACGTGCCATCTCTGCCACCGTGGTGTGGTGGTCATCGGGTTCACGGCGGGTTAGTGCGTGTGAATGTGTGTGCGTCTCGGGTCGGTCCAATGGTTTTGGATGCCCTGGGCGGACAGCAAAAAATATGCCCCTAATCCAATAAATTTTTAAGGATATTAGAACCTATTTGAGCTTGGTGTCTCTTCGCCACCCCAAAGTTTCTTACAAAATTCTTAACAGGTTTGAAATCTAGTCAATGTTGCATGATATTCATCCCTTCCACCTCTCTTCTCGATGATCGTAAATAATACATTGTTCAATTTCTGGGATCAAAATCATCATTTTTCAACCTTATCATCCTATTATTTTGTTCACATTCTAGAATCAAAATAAATGACTAATTATAATACATCTAGTGAAGAGTTTGAAGTACTCTTCAACAATGACCATCGTTTTATTTCAAGAGATTCGGAAAAGAAATATAAATATTAATCAAGTGAAGAAGCACATGAGTATGCAAGTATTGGTATTGCAAACTAGTTGCAAATAATAAAAGTAAATATTCTTGGAAGAATCCTAACAATACTCTGTATTAGTCAAACCATTGTGATATATCAACATCAAGTCATCAACAAAACATAAAAATTTAAGAAATCAAGACATGAGAAAAATAAATAAATCATAAAATCAACAAACAATAAACAATGAATTAGGTCAAAGATAAGTAAATAAGATGGAAAGTGTAACACCCCGAGATATTCGGAATAATTACAGCGCCGTAAACTCCTTTAAGTAAGGATTTACAAGGCTAATTAAAAGGAAAGTAAATATAAGACATCAATACTGCGAAAATTCAAGTTTATGAAAACGTACAACTGGTTCAACGGGTAATTAATACAACCATATCGAATTAATATCAAAAGGACACGCGTACTCGAGTACAGAAACCAAACCAAGACAACAAATCTCCAATAACAATAAACATCACTGAACCCCTTCGCTGCCACGTCAGATCGGTCATGCTTTCCCTGCTCCTCGGCTACCTGAACATCAAAACAAATGTCCACCCTCGAAGGGGTTAGCAAAACGATGCTAGTACAAGTATCATATTAAACAATTCGAATATGCATCAACAATACATAACAAGATACATCACACGGACTTCCGCTACCGGAATCCGACAATGCGAATCTACAAGATTCCATTACACAACATGGGTATTCCAATGATCCAGCGCCCTCAAGATAGATCCCAAGATGATCCCGTCGGACCAACACGAGGTGGAAATAACCCGGCCCAATGATCCAGCTTCTCACTAGATCCCAAGATGATCCCGTCGGACCAACACGAGGTGGACATCCGATCCAGCGCCCTCAGCATAGATCGTACACGTATACAAACACAACTCATGCATACACATATGCCAAATCATTATGTTCATCAACATGAACATATAAACACTATATAACGAATATCATGACAAATCAACGAAGTAAATATCATGTTCAACAACATGTATAATCATACGCATACTCCAAAAATACCGATATTAACATATCACGATACTTGCCTCGAAGATGGCAAGAACGATATACTTCAATGCTCTCGACGCACTCGACGGCCGCCTCCTTCGATCAACATAACAAGCTCGAACCTTAACAAAAGGAACGATATACAAATCATCTCGAGTCGAACAATGGCCTAACAATTGCCTACGGCCGAAAAGCTCAAACTAAACAAGTCGCTGGATTGCTTAGCGCGCTACGTACTCTACGTAACGCGGCGCTAAGCCGACTGTTAGCGACGCTATCGTATAAGACTAGCGCGGCGCTAGCCACTTAATCGCGACTTTGCCGCTCATAACGTACGCTACGTACGTTTTGTGCGAAAACCGAACCTCGATAGCGCACGTTACCTCACACATGTTAGCGTGCGCTAATCTTGCATGGCAGAATACTGCAAACCGAAAATTGGGTTGAATGGTGAAGAACTCATGAATCCTATGGTGATATTACAAGTTATCCTCGGGCATATCATGCTAATAAGGTTTTTGGAAGTTTCTATGATCATGAGATACAAATATACGGATAGTTATCTCGATATCACAATTCCTCTACGATCTTCAAGAAATAATCTAAGTTCCATCGTCTTACGTTCCAAAACACATGATTCCAACGTATCAACTGGGTAATATCCGATTACTTGATCATAAATTGATTTAAACATGCTTAGGAGTCCTTATAATAAGATGGTTCAAAGGTTCATTCGACATCTAGTACCGATACGTCAAAAGTATCCTTCTAACATGTGATGACCAATTATAAACGAAGTACTTGCTATCCAAACATGATTCAAATCTTCCTTATGAACATTACTAATCATTGGTGAAGAATCACCTACCTCAAAGTAGTGAAGAACACGGATGAAATGAAGCAATCCAACACCGAGGGTTTGAACACCAATCTCCAATGATGTATGATCTTCAATCTCGAACTAGGAGGTTGATACGGAGTGTTTAGGACGAAAGTAGTTATGTTCTATGTGTCAAAGTTCGGGTTGTGGGAGGAGAAGGAATCAAATCACGAATAGGATCTGTCCTATTTATAATAAATGGCTATTAGCGCGCGCTATACACTGTCCGTAGCGTGCGCTAACGGCTCACGCCTAAATCAGACTCGGCACTTAGCGTGCGCTACGCATCGACCAGTAGCGTGCGCTAAGGCGTTGACTCGGCTTTTCCCAAAGCCGCCCGTATACATTCGACAAGATCCGACAAGGGTCCCCGGCCGATCTCACCTACCGCGTCTCAATCAATCGACCACGCGTAGCGTGCGCTAATTACACTCGGTAGCGTGCGCTATGAAACCATGTTAGCGTACGCTACTCTTAGCTCGTAGCGTGCGCTACATGCACAGTAATTTCAATCTTCAAATCACATACACGAAATTATATGCTCGACAACATCGGATTATGAAATACGGAGAATAGTACTCAGACAAAAGTACAATCATTACAATATCACAAGTTCCAATTACATAACAGAAATCTCGGGTATTACATCCTTCCTCCCTAAAAAGAAGTTTCGTCCCGAAACTTAGGATGAAAACAACTCCGGATATTTAGCCTTCATACCGTCCTCCGTTTCCCAAGTGGCCTCTTCGACTCCATGTCGTGACCGTTGTACTTTAACCAAATGTATTGGTTTATTCCTCAATTGTTTTATCCGGCTCTCAAGTATCTTGATAAGTCTCTCTTCGAAGGTGCCATCATTAGCTATCTCGATCTCGTCGAAATCAATGACGTGACTGGGGTCCGGTACATACTTTCGCAGTTGGGATACGTGAAACACATTGTGAACATGACTCAGCGATGGCGGTAAGGCCAACCTGTACGCTAAATCCCCAACTCTCTCTAGGATCTCAAATGGTCCGATATATCTCGGACTAAGCTTTCCTCTTCTCCCAAAACGGAAAAGCCCTCGTGTAGGAGACACCTTCAATAGCACATGATCCCCAACGTCGAACTCTAGAGGACGACGACGTACATCGGCATAAGACTTCGCCGACTCGGGCGCCAATAGTCTCTCTCGAATCAAAGCTATCTTCTCTTGAGTCCGAATAATCAATTCCGGCCTGGCCCCGATCGATCCGAAGAATCATCCCAACACGAGGCGATCGGCATCTCCTCCCGCACAAAGCTTCAAATGGTGCCATCTTGATAGAAGCATGCCAACCGTTATTGTAAGTGAATTCAATCAAGGGCAAGTGAACTTCCCAATCGGTTGACCAATCCAACGCACAAGCTCTAAGCATGTCTTCTACAGCTTGAATAGTCCTTTCTGATCGACCCTGCTTGGGGATGATAAGTCGTGCTAAAGTTGAGCTCGATCCCCAAAGCCTTGTGGATCGCTTCCAGAGTGCGACACGAAACGACCATCTCGATCCGAAATAATGGTCTTCGGCGTCCCATGCAATCTGACTATCTCCGCAATAAATACTCGCGCCAATCTCTCGGGTCCCCATGTATCTTTGATTCCTAGGAAATGAGCCGACTTGGTTAGTCGATCAACTACGACCCAAATCATGTTCATTCTGCTCTAGTCCTTGGCATACTAGTGATGAAATCCATCGAAATGTCCTCCCACTTCCATTCGTGGATCTAAGCGGCTTTAACATCCTGCAGTCGCCGATGCTCAATCTTGACTCACGACAAGTCAAACACTTCAAACGTACTGATACGCCCTTCTTCATATTCCCCACCGTAAATTTTGCTTTAGATCCTTATACATCTTATCACGCCTGGTGAATAGAATAGGGCGCGCTATGAGCTTCTTTCGTAATAGTCCGTCTCAAATCATCATCATGGGGAATGCAAAGTCGACTTTGAAATCTCGAACTCCATCATCTTGTATCACGAATCGGGCTTTTCCTTTCTTTACTTCATCACATAATCGAAGGATCGAGAATCGCCCAACCGCTGACTTGATCTTCTCGACTAGTGATGAAGTCGATTCCATCACATAAAGTCGCCTCGATTCCCGGTGCCCATACTTCAATCCTTCGCGGATCGGGCTCGTTGAATGCCGGTGCAGGGCGTAAGAGCTTCAACACTCAAGAGAAACAGTTTACGGCTCAATGCATCGGCTACTACATTTGCTTTCCTGATGATAGAGGATCTCCAAGTCGTAATCCTTGATCAATTCCACCACCTTCTCTCGCCTCATGTTTAATTCCTTCGATCAAAATGTATTTGAGGCTCTTATGATCCGTAAAGATCGACAATGAGTGCCGATAAATAATGTCGCCAAATTTTCAAAGCAAAGACTACATTTGCTAACTCCGGATCATGAGTCGGTAATTTACTTCAGACGGTTTCAACCGCCGAGAAGCATAGGCAATCACCTTATCCTTCGCATCAACACACAACCCAAACCCCGATTTGAAGCGTCAGATACCATGAATCCATCGGTTCCCTCCGGCGGCTAAGATAGGTGTCGTCGCCGCCTCTTCTTAAGTTCATCAAAACCACCGACACCGCCCATCCCACGTGAACTTTCGAGTTTCTCGTAATAGCCGAGTGAGCGGACGAGCAATTTTGGAAAATCCTCTACAAAGCGGCGATAATATCCAGCAAGTCCTAAGAAGCTTCGGACTTCTTTCACGTTCTTAGAGCTTCCCATTCCAAGATTGCTTCGACTTTCTTCGGTCCACCGAACTCCGTCGGATGATATCACATGCCCAAGGAAGGTTACTTCCTTAAGCTTAATTCGCATTTAGAAAATTTTGCATATAATCGTTCCTTTCTCAAGATGCTCAAAACCACACGTAAATGATCAGCATGCTCCTCTGCGTCCCTCGAATATATCAAAATGTCGTCAATGAAAACGACCACAAATTTATTCAAGTACTCCAAGAATACCCGATTCATCAATTACATGAATACCGCAGGAGCATTGGTAAGTCCAAATGGCATCACTACAAATTCATAATGCCCGTACCGGGATCTGAAAGCAGATTTTGGTACATCCGATTCCTTAATTCTCAACTGGTGGTATCCTGATCGCAAGTCAATCTTCGAGAATACCCTTGCCCCTTGCAGTTGATCGAACAAGTCGTCGATCCGAGGTATAGGATACTTATTCTTGATCGTCATCTTATTGAGTTCCCTGTAATCAATACACAGTCGGAGGGATCCGTCTTTCTTCCGGACAAAGAGAACGGGCGCTCCCCAAGGAGAAACGCTCGGTTGAATATAGCCCTTCCGTAACAATTCCTCCAGTTGCTTCTTGAGTTCATACATCTCGGTTGGCGCCATGCGGTATGGTGCCCTGGAAATAGGAGCCGCCTGTGCTCTAGTTCGATAGTGAATTCCACTTCTCTTTGCGGAGGTAACCACGGTAGTTCGTCAGGAAATACATCCGAGAACTCATTCACAATCGAAATAGACGAGAGCTCTCCTCCTTCCTCTTTCCTCATGGCATAGCACCAAAGTCCTTGACATCCCCGCTTGATAATTTCACGGCTTTCATTGCCTTGATCGCTTCCCGAGCTTCCTGTCTCCATCCTCTAATAACTGCTCGTATCCGTCATCGCAATGATGGAAATGACTCTCTCTCGGTAATTCAAAGACCTCTCCATAACGGTTGAGCCAATCATCTCCGAGAATTAAATCGCCACCGCAGATGTCAACAACGATGAGATTCGACGCCAATCTCTTCCTTCTATAGATACCGGGAAATCCCTAGCTTCTAGTGTTCCCACAATTTTCTCCGCCTGTAATCCCACAACATAAGGTTCACAATCATACAAGCACGAGATGTTCAAACGTTTAACACAGCTTCAAAGATATAAAAGAATGCGTAGCTCTGAATCGAACAAGACACTAATCCGGTTGCAAAAGGATCTCGAATTGTACACGATGCAACAAAGCAGTTCGCCGCCGATCTCCTCATTTCGCATAAAGGCGTGGGGGAACGGACCCAAAGATCGGATGTCTCTCTCTTCCCAGCTGCTTTTGTCAAAAACCCACTCTGCGGTCTGGTTCACACTTATCTCCTTAGGAACCGTGCCGGAGTGCGGGTGCCAACAGATCTAGTAGTCGCTCCACGTAAGGCCGCACGGTGCCCTTCTTGCCCACAATCGTAACAAGTCGCGTAAGATGCGGGGCAATCACGTCGAATATGCCTCGCCGACCACAATTGTAGCATTTCCTTGATGCGTCCGAAATCACGATGTTGTCCTAACTTCTTTCCGCCTTTAGAAGGATGTGGAGGTTTCTAGCCGAATAAAGGGAAGACTGCCCTGCGGGCCCCACCACTCTTGTTTTCTCGCAAAGCCGCGGTCACCTTCGCTTCTTTGCCTCTACCGATTTCTCCACCGCCGCCTCTTTCATGTCGTAGGCCGCCTTGTCTTGATACTGTCGCAACGTAGTACACTCGAATCCGACATGTACTTTGAATCTCCGCCTTCATCCGCATATCAAAATGAAAAATCTTTTCGCTCCGTTTCACCAAGTGTCGCACACAAGTCACCGATGATTAAAAGTTTTAATTACATCATCACAGATGCCTCCGAACTCGTGGTGAGAAAAACTCGGATCTTCGCCTCTAATCGGACGAGGACAAGATCGTGCTTCCATCATTTGTTTGAATTCCGTCCAATCCGCATTATGGTTCTCGGGTCGAATAGCCTCCCACTACCAAAGGCCTCCCACTGTAAAATCTTGGGCAATGGAACCTTCCGTCCCTGGGATGCTTAAGACCCGCGAATATCTTCTCCAACTCCTTGAGCCGGTGATCCCAAGTAAGTGCCTCACAGATCCACAAATTTTGGCGGGTGCAATTTAACCACCTCAAGAAGCCATCTGTCTTCCTGCTATCCTCATGGTGTCTTTGTCCCATCGCCGTCTCGCATGCGATCAACGACTTGAGCGAATCGGTTTATCTCGCGCCACCACTGTTGAAGCACTCCCGCATGTTCGGATTTGCGTCATCATTCGCCGATCCTTGCCGCCTCCGTAATGGGAATCGGTTCGACTAGCCGATATTTCGTGAGTAGTTGCGGAATCCTCGTGTCTCAAGTTACCACGTCCGCGCCCACGACCGGCCCGCGTCCACGTCCTCCTCTCAACATATCGTAAAACGCAATTTCTCAATATCCGAACAAAATTTTTCAAATAAAATCCACAATACTCACAAGGCGTAATTAAACAAAACGGTAGTATAAGAGATTAAGAGACTTACAACCACGGTCCACATGACGACTGGCCGAATGTTGATGTTACAAACGACCCGTAAATCAAATAACGTAAACAGACCCAATTAAAACCCGACTGCCAAGATATCCATGAATCTTAGCTCCGATACCATATTCTGTAACACCCCGAGATATTCGGAATAATTACAGCGCCGTAAACTGTAGGTCACAAGTCGTCCAGAAACAAGTCTAGCGGGGGGGGTGAATAGACTTGTTGAAACTCTTGAACTCTTTTTCTCGAAGAGTGAGTTTCTTCAGCTGATGATCAAACAAATGACTAGGAGTCGTTTGTTCTTGGATATGTGCGGAAGTCAGCTGATGACGAATATATATGTTAACTTAATGAAACACTTTAACAATGGATGCAGCAGTTAGATTATGATGCAGTAAAACAGTAAATAACACAGGCGGTTATAGTGGTCTCAGAGGTGGGGTAATCCTCTACTAATCCACTTTTCTACAAACCAGTTGGAGATGAATTCACTATAATTGTCAACCAGTGATAAAGATTACAGTGATTCACTACACACTACAACAGCTTCCAACCAGTGGAATTCCGTGCCGTTGTACACACTTGACTGCCTTGCACCTCTTGATCCTCGATCCTGATGCCTTTGATACCGCTACTTCAACCAGTGAAGTACCCCTTACTCAGGATTTAAAGACAAGAGTGTTTGTCTTCTCCAACTAAAGAGCTTCCTTGAATATGAACTTTTGGATCTCGCTCTTTTCTCGATGCTATTTGTTTGCTTAGGATTGCTTGGTTTGCTTTGATCGCTTAGAGTATATGTTCGCACCGTAGTTGCTCGCCAAATCTCTCGATATATATAGATCACGATCTCTCGAGCTTCTTCCTTGTAGCCGTTGCAAATCAACAAATCCGTCCGTTGGAGAGAGAGACTTCATTGTTTAATCTTTTACGAACGCTTGCAAGGCCGATTCCCATTATTTAATTTCATCTTCCGACCGTTGTGATGACTTCGCATGTGAGCGCCGAATCTTTTGAATATAAAAGGATTAAAGTCTTTCACGGTGGGTGAGGATGATTTAAATAAATCATATCTCTTATGGAATCACTCCAATTTGTCTCTTCACGTTGCATGTGAGCTTTCCGTAATATTTGACTTTTCAAAGCATGCCGACGTGGACTTGGAGTACTAGCCGTAGTTGAGTAGATCGATGTGCACTTACTTCTCTGCAGTAAGTCGTCCTTACCGTATAATCGCTTTGAGATTTGTCTCGATCGTGTGACTTCCCGAGGTTCTCTACCGCACCGTCAAACTTCTCCGATAAATTTTAGTTGACTGTGGCTACTCGATTGGAGTCTACTGTATTTCTGATAGACTAGACTGTACTTTAGTACTTAGCCGATTTTCAGCCTAACTAACTTTGGCCTACAGAAGACACTCATTTGGTTCTTCTTTACACTTTGCCAATTTTATACTTAACACATTTTGGCCTATGGAAGATACTCATTTGGTTCTTCCTTACATTTTGCCAATTAATAAACATTTGATTTTAAATTAATGACATCATCAAAATCTAACAAGTATTCCTAACAAATTCCCCCTATTTTGATGATGGCAAAACTAAGTAAGAAATCAAATGGCCAAGTCTGCACTTAAGTGCGAGACAAAACTGAAATCAGTCTAATATTGAGACAACTGGAAAATTGTCATTCAACAGACTGTTCATAAAATTTTCTGACTTTATCATAGAATTTATACAAGAATGTTTAAGTACAGAAAATAAATTACAAGTAAGAAAATAGTTAAAATCATCTGCCTCTTCCTCTGCCTCTTCGAACAGCCGCTTGGTGTCCGAATGGTTTGGCTCCAATGGGTCTTACCTTGATCGGAGCAAGGCCATACTTCCTTTTCACCACTAGAGCCACAAATCCGCCTCTCCCGCGATCCGAATTTGTTTTCAAGCGGACTCGCTTGATTTCCTCCTGTAGTTGTAGTTCATCAAGTTCACCATCCATGCGGACTGGTGCTTCTTCACTACGAATTTAGGGATCATGGGAAAAGCTTTTGTTCTTTTGCATGCTTCTTTAGAATAGCCCAAAGCTTGGGATGAATCGCTTCCATCCAGTTGATGAAAATCTCCTGTGGGGAGAGTTTGTCATCTGAAGAAGTTCCCAGACATAAAAGTCTCGATGAACTTCTTCCTAGCAGCTCCCCATATTTCAATAGCTTCAAGTGGGCGAAATCTTCAACATACCATAGCTCCTGACCTTCCCACTCAAGAGTAGGTTCGAAGCCGCCTCGGTCCTTCTGCGCTTCCCTTCAGCCGGTCGGCCTTGTCTTACGAATCTACAGGTTCCTTCCTCTTCGTGCTAGAGGGTCCTTCAAGCCGGGGGATATCCTGCTTTTTCTTACTTCGAATTCTCTTCCTTCCCCGAATCCTCTCTTCCCCCTTTTTGCCAAAGATCAATGAGGGTTGTTAATTGTTGCTCCATGCGGCTCATCCAATCGGACATGCCAAAAGGCATTCTGTTGTTTGTAGGAGGAGGAGGCCGAGGATCTGTCTCTGCAGCAAAGTGTCGATTTTGGCATTAATAGTATTTATTTCATGAGTGACCTTTGTTGACAGCAGCTCCCCAATGGTGTCTCTGACAATCTGCTTGATCAGCTCAGTCATGGTGGGTGATAACTGAGCTGATGGGGAGTGTTCTCCTGATCCTTCAGCATGGGAGCCACTCGACTGCAGGCTTCTGTCTGCAGCAGGTAGGTCAGATAGAGTCTTCTCCGGGGTCCCTGACCTGGAGTCCTCTGCCAGCTCGGCATCTAGGCTGGTGTACCGGGGAGGTACAACAACTCTATCTGCAGCTTCGTTGGTAGGCTCTGGCTCCTGCTCTGGCTCCTTTTCTCTTTCTTCTTCTTTCTCTTCTTCTTCTTCAGATTTCTCTTTTTCTTTCTCCTCATCTTTTTCTCTCTCTTCTCCAGATTTCTCTTTTTCTTTCTCCTCATCTTCTTCTTTTTCTTCTCCAGCCGCCACACCAGCTCCTCCTTCACCTCCATCATCATCATCATCATCATCATTATCATCCTTAGCATCATCTTTTTCCTTCTCTCCTTCATCATCATCATCATCCTCCTTACTTTCTTCTTCTTTTTCTTGCTCCACTTCTTCTCCTTCTTCTTCATCTTCCTCATCTTCCACTTCTTCGTTTTTCAATTTCCTCTGTCTCCTTTTCAATGGTATGTTTTCTTCTTGTTCTTCTTTTGCTTCTTCATCCTCCTCAACCAAATTGATAATTTCATTCTCTTCATCAACTTCTTCTATCCTTATCTCCTTTTCTACTTTCTCTTCCTCCTCTTCTCCAAAAGTACCATCAAAAACACTCAGCATTATAGAGTGGATAAAATGGTCCATGTTTGTCTCAAAATGTGACAAGAACCAGTTATCTGGAGGAGTAAAGCCAAATCGACTCTTTGCAAAAATCGGTGAACATCCTCTCGTGGCTTGGGGGTATTCCCAACCACTAGTTTCAATAAAAATTTGAAAATTTGTAAAGGACATGGTTTTAAGAGTTTTCCACTCCTTAAAAATATTGACAAAAGAATGTTTTTCTGCTTGTGGCTTGACAAGCTGAAGTTGTTCTATGGAAAGATTAAAAGTGTTATTTTCCAAGAGATTGAATGAGTAATCTGCTTCAGGGATAGATATGACAAGACCTGCTTCCTCTTCTTCGGTCATGTATACTGGAGGAGTAATGACAGGTACAATTCTTGTTTGATTGCTCGTGCAGGCAAGTGCAGGTGAGTGAGCCGGAGGTGGATGGTGTCTTGCTCGAGTTGCTCTCCTTCACTGAACTGCAGCTTCCTTGGCCTCTTTGGAGAGGGTTCAGGTGATGACTGCAGGTTGGAAGGTCCTTCTGGGGCTGGTCCCCTTCTCTTGAAACGGATGGCGATAGGAGTATCATCAGATTCATTCTCGGACTCATTGCGGTGCGATCTCGGTGCAGTTGGTCCGAGTCTGATAGATCGTACCTTGGGCAATAGCTTGAGTCTGGTAAGTCCTTCAATATCTGGGCTGCCCTCCCAGTGACTCCAACCTTTTTCTTATCATGGTCCATGTGACCAAGCCTCTTGTTTGGGTGGAAAGGGTCAATGTTTCCCTTAGCCACTCCTGTCTGTTCCAAGAACCAACTAAGATGCGTTCCGAACGCCAACTTAGTCTTGAACTTCTTCTCTCCCTCGAGCCATTCGACCTTGTTCACTTCACGAACAAGTTGCCTGAAAATGTAATCGGCCCAATCAACTTCCTCTCGTTGAATTAGCGCACCCAACACCATGAACTTTGAGGATGATAGTTGGTCATAGCTTCCTGCCATTCCCATGACTATTTTATTTGTGATATCCAAGGCGACTCGATAAACTCTTTTCAACTCATTTCTTTTCGCCGTAAACTTCAACTTCTCAGGGACATTTTCAAGCTTAATCGTCTTCCATGTTTCGGTGGGTGATTGTTTGAGCGCTTCGACCGCCAAGCCGCGATTTTTCATCCCGAATACAGAGCGAATCTTCTCTGTATCTATGGTGACTGGTACTCCACCGACCGTGCTCTGAATCTGGTGCTGAATCAGGTAAGCATTGCGATAAAATTCAACCACATCTTCCTTGAACAGGTGTTGAGGGTTGATTTCGAGAAACGGGTAGATCTCGTTTAGTTTCATCGCCCGGATTAAGTCGAGCATATCAAAGTCGTCTAGATTTGCTTCCAGTAATCCTTCGAAATCGACGACCATGGAGAAAATAACTTGGTCCTTCATCGCCTTCAAGTTTGCTCCGTCAAAAGATGCCATTTCTGCAAAAAGATTTTAGGATTTAGTGTGTATTTTGCTCTGTAAATTTTTAGGGTTTCTGAAAGCGTAAAGAGGAAAGTGAAAGGGTTTTCTTCCTTATAAAGAAGATGAAGTGACGTTTGGATTAGTTTATTATAAGTTTAAACGGTGGTATGCCTTTTCATATTCTTTTGAATTTCAAATTTGAATCGGTGGCCCCATTTAAAATTTGACGGTTGATTCTGATTGGCCACCGTAGAGGTTAATTAAATGGGCGTGTGACACGTGTATTTAAAATTGCCACTTGGCTTATAAAATGTATTTTTAAATGCTATTTCTTAAGCCAAAATAATATTATAAATATGACAGATAATAATTAAAATTAGAGATTAGTTTAGAGAACTTAGCTGGTCTGATTCGTTGACTGTTGACCGCTCTGCTACAGGTGAGTTTGACTTCTACTTTGGTACTCTGTCTGCCTAAGTTGCTTCGACTGGCCTTCGTCTTCTCGCCTGCATCAGCTTAGGCTGATTTTGGGGGTTCGTCCTTCCTTCAACTTGCTTCAGAACTAGATTCCCAATCTAGTAATCCAAGATCTCTGCTCAGCTCTAGGAATCTCTCTTCTGGCAGGGGTTTGGTGAAGATGTCAGCTATTTGGTAGTCTGTGCTGACTCTTTCAACTCTAACCCTTTTGTTAAGCACGTGGTCTCGAATGAAATGGTGCTTAACGTCAATGTGCTTCGTCCTTGAGTGCAAAACCGGATTGTTGGTTATTGCAATAGCACTATTGTTGTCACACCATATAGGAACTTCGTTGGCAATAATATTGTAGTCCCTTAATTGTTGTGCGATCCATAGGATCTGTGCACTGACTACTGCACTAGGTATTCGACTCTGTAGTGGAGATAGAGTTAGAAACACCTTCTTGCTAAACCAGGATATCGATCTGGTTCCTAGGAATTGACACGTTCACTAGTGCTCTTCCTATTGATTTTGCATCCGTGAAATCCGCATCCGAGTATCCCGATAGCTCGAAGTTGTCATCTTTGGGATACCAGTCCAACATTAATGGTAGACTTTAGGTACTTAATTATTCTCTTGCCGCATCTAGGTGTGATTGCTTCGGCTTGATGGAATCTTGCACAAACTCCAACCGCATATGATATGTCCGGCACCTTGCGATTAGGTACGAAGAGATCCGATGAGTCCTCTGTAGTGGGTTGAGTCCACTGATATGCCTGCCTCGTCTGCATCCAGGTGAGTACTTGTGCTCATTGGAATTCTTGCGGGTTTGGCTGATTCCATTCCATATCTCTTGATGAGATCTCGGGTATACTTTGCGTGGTTGATGAAAATTGCTTTTTCCATCCGCTAACTTGTAATCCGAGAAAGAAGTTAAGCTTTCCCATCATACTCATCTCGAATTCTCCTTGCATGAGGTTGGAGAATTTCTCACATAGTTCTGGATTGGTTGACCCGAATATGATGTCATCCACATAAATCTGAACTATTAGAATGTGGCCTTCGTGCTCCACTCTAAATAGGGTCTTGTCCACTTTTCCTTTGCAAAATCCATTTTTCTCAAGAAACACAGACAGTGTTTCATACCATGCTCTCGGTGCTTGCTTGAGTCCATACAGAGCTTTCAACAGCTTATAGACTTTGTCTCCTTTGACAAAACCTGGGGGTTGCTCTACATAGACTTCTTCTTCTAGGATTCCATTCAGAAACGCACTTTTTACATCCATTTGGTAGACTTCAAAATCCTTGAATGCAGCATATGCGAGGAATAGTCTGATGGCTTCTAATCTTGCAACAGGTGCATAAGTTTCATCAAAATCTATTCCCTCACATTGTGCATATCCTTTTGCTACGAGTCTGGCTTTATTCCTAACAACAGCTCCGTCTTCATCACTCTTGTTTTTATACACCCATTTGGTGCCAATAACCTTCTTGTGATTAGGTCTGTCTGTTAGTTCCCAAACTTTGTTTCTCTCCATCTGCTCCAATTCCTCTTGCATGGCATTAATCCATGAATAATATTCCAAGGCTTGTTCTGTCGTCTTGGGTTCAATTTGCGACATGAAACATGAGAACATCGCCATTCCTGCTGGTAGAGTTGACTGTCTTGTCTTTACTCCATCACCAACTTTAGATAATTTCTTGAATTGGATGATCCTTGAGCCATTTGGGGATCTCGTCTTCTTCGGGTTTGTTCCCCTGTTGATTGCTCTGGTGGTTATCTGCATCTGCTGGATTCAGGTCTGCAATGGATCGGCTACCGCCTTGTCATCTGCAGCTTGGTTACAGGCTGAGATGAGTCTTTATCGACTCCATTGGTCTTCTTGACATCAATCTGGATCGAGATAGGTTTGATGATCTGTCGATCTGCGATTGGGTCTTCATCACCGCAGTTGGGTCATTAGGCTGATCTGCAGGTGAGTCCACCATTCCGGTGTCATGTACAATGACTTCTTCAAGGGTTCCGACTTGAGCTTGTTCTCAATTTGCTCAAGTTGTTTCTGTACTCAACGGTAGATTCATCAAAAACAACATGGGGTGTTTCTTCCACAACTAAGGTTCTTTTGTTGAAAACTCTATATGCCTTGCTTCTTTGGGAATATCCCATAAATAGACCATCATCAGTTTTAGCATCAAAGGCATTTAGCTATGTTTTACCGTTGTTGTGGATGAAACACTTACAACCAAAAACATGAAAGTAAGCAAAAGTAGGAGTTCTATTATTCCAAACCTCATAGGAGTTTTGCCATGTCTCCCTACTATCATACTCTGCTCGGGTGTGGCAGGTGTGTTGTGACTTGACCCAGAACCTCTTGGGTAGGTCCGCTCGCAATCATGGAACGTGCTGCTTACTTCAGTGTTCTTTTCCTTCTTTCAGCAACACCATTCTGCTGGGGAGTCCTGGCTGCATAGAGATCTTTCTGGATCCCATTCTGATAGCTGAAATAAGTTATCGCTTTGTTGAGACACTCTCCTCCTCTATCCGATCCGATCTTGATTATGGAGAGGGATTTCTCATTCGGATCCTTCTCGGCTCGTAACTTGGTCAAGGTTTCACTTTTCTTGTATAGAAAAATGATCCAAGTGTACCTTGAATAATCATCTACAATCACAAGAGCATGCTTTCTGCCGCTCAAAGTCCTTGGCTTGATAGGACCAAATAGATCCATGTGGAGTAGATCTAAGATCCTTGTTGTGAGCGTTGTAGGTTGCACTGGCTTGAACGACGCCTTAGTCTGCTTTCCCTTCTGACATGCATCACAGAGTGCTTCCTTCTTGAATGCTTCATTTGGAAGTCCTCTGACCAGCTTCTGAGAGCTAATCTTGTTGATGGCTTTGAAGTTCAGGTGACATAGTCTTTTGTGCCACAGCCATCCATTCTCAGCTACAGTCTTGGATAGAAAACAGGAGTTAGGTGTCCTGTGTTCCAATCAATCATGTATACATCTCTTCTTCGGAAACCTTGTAGCTTTATTTCTCCAGATAAGATGTCTATCACCATACACTTCAAGATGGTGAAGACTACTAGATTCTTCTCGTCGCAGAACTGGCTTATGCTCAGGAGGTTGTATTTGAGACCTTTGACATAATGAACTTTGGATATTACAATGTTTCCTCGGTGCAGCTCTCCAAAGCCTTTTGTCTGTCCTCTAGAGCTATCTCCAAAGGTTACATCGGGACCTCTTTCTTTGATATATTTGGTCGCATCTTCTTGTTCCGGTCATGTGCCTTGAGCATCCAGTCTACAAACCACTCTTCACCTCCAAAATTTGAGCTTGAGGAGATGTGGTTGTAGTCCTTCCACCTCTTACGCAATTAAACAAGCAGAGATTTAGGTACCCAAATTTGTGTGGGTCCTTTGGGGTTAGTGGGTTTCTGGAGAATTGATTTCTCCTTGGATTATAGGAATTATTATTATTATTATAACCCTTATACGGTGCACGTGGTCGAGGTCTAAATCTCTGGTTGGATTGTATCTGGATATTCCTCAAAATAGTGTGGGCCATTTCTAAATCTAGGTGAGACCATTTGTTAAACCTTTGTGGTCTCCACACTTGTTCGTTTTGGTAATTTGGATAACCTTGAGGTTTCCATCCGCCCCTCCATTATGAAATCGATTTTAGGGAGTTGTTGGTAATAGTGGGCATGTTGTCCGGCTTGCTTTTGCACAGGCCGCTTTGCCTAGTCGCTGTCTAGGTGGTATGCAGTGTAACATTGCAGCCTAGACGTTTGACTTGGTTGTTGCTGTTTTTGAAAATCGGTTTATGCACAGGCTCGTGATCGAGACCATTGTTTCTCCCTTGATGAAAGTGGTTTTAGAACTAGAGGGAGTGTGAGGATCATATCCAAGGCACGATCTGGAATACGGTGGCCTCTTGTTAGTACACTGGTCGTCCGAGTTAACGACGCTTTCAGGGAGGTTATTTCCTGCGCTGAGTTTTATTTATACGTGCCACTTAGTAAACTCGGCTTTGGCATGAGCAAGTGCGGTGACTTTTCTTTAAGTAAAATATTTAGCCGGTCTATCTCACTGTATTGGCACTTGCCTGGTTTCTAAAATCACCAGTATTTGTCTCGATCTTATTTAAATCTAGTGAGTTTTTCAAAATCATTTTTCACCGCCTATTCTCATCTTGCACTTAGTCTTCTCTGTTGTCTGACTTGGTGTGATTTAAGTGTTTCAAAATCTTTGAATAATTGATTTACCGATTCATGTAAATCCATATCTTGCGACATGGTGAGCTATTATTAGAACCGGTAGGTTTAGAGGTTACCTCTTCATCGGCCAAGTTTGCCATCGGCAATCATATTCCTCGTCGTCATCGTAAAAGAAACCGCTTGATTCGACATGCTCCTAGTCTTCTCCGATGAGAGCTTTTCTTGTCTTCCTTTCGCCACCTCCTTTTTGGTTTCATCCTTCTTGAGCTCGGGACAATCCATTTGGATGTGTCCTATCTTGTGTGATTGTAACATTCAACTTTCCGACTTCCGGCCTTACGGTTTCTTAAGGATTCTCCTTGTAGTTTTTCTTATACTTGGAGTAGTTCTTCTGATTCTTGAATCTTTGCATAATGAAAGCCATTTCCTCCTCAAAGTCTAGCGGATTAGGAGGTTTCACATCGAGACAGGCTCTTAGCGAGGACTCGATCAGAATGCGATTCCCTTCTCTGTGAGCTCGATCGAGGATGAACTCGGAAGTTCGAACTCGTAAGCCTTCAGATCAGAGAATAGCTCCTGAATCTTTATCTTATTCAGGTCTTTGGACTCTCTCATAGCTACAGCCTTCATGCTCCATTCTGGATTGAGCGATCTGAGGACCTTGAGTGCCATTTCCCTGTTGCCATATGTTTTGCCCAGGGAGTTGATCTCGTTGATAATTTCGGTGAACCTTGTGTCCACTTGGTCTATAGATTCTCCATTCTTCATTTTAAAGTTGTCAAACTTTTGGATAGCTATTGACAACTTGTTCTCCTTGATCAGCTCCGTTCCTTCACACATTAGAGCTAATGTGTCCCATATCTCTTTGGCATTCTTACAATTTTTGATCTTGACCATTGTGGATTTGTCAAGAGTCCGTGCAAACACATCTCTGGCCCTGTTGTCAAGATTGGCCAGCTTTCTCTCTTCGGGGGTCAGCTCCGTTCTCTTCTTAGGAATCTTTTCGGGCCTCCCAGCTGCGATCTCCTCGGGTGTGTTGTCCTTCTCGAAAATGAATGGACCATCTTCAATAATGCACCACATGTCGTCATGGATTGAAGATAAGTGTGCCTGCATTCTTATCTTCCAGAGATCATACTCGTCAACAGAAAAGACAGGTAGTCTAGAGTGCATGTGTTCCATTATAACGTGAGAGATAAGATATATATCTTAATACAGATCTGGTTCGTGAAAAAAAAATTGAACCAACCGCTCCGATACCACTTGTAGGTCACAAGTCGTCCAGAAACAAGTCTAGAGGGGGGGGTGAATAGACTTGTTGAAACTCTTGAACTCTTTTTCTCGAAGAGTGAGTTTCTTCAGCTGATGATCAAACAAATGACTAGGAGTTGTTTGTTCTTGGATATGTGCGGAAGTCAGCTGATGACGAATATATATGTTAACTTAATGAAACACTTTAACAATGGATGCAGCAGTTAGATTATGATGCAGTAAAACAGTAAATAACACAGGCGGTTATAGTGGTCTCAGAGGTGGGGTAATCCTCTACTAATCCACTTTTCTCCAAACCAGTTGGAGATGAATTCACTATAATTGTCAACCAGTGATAAAGATTACAGTGATTCACTACACACTACAACAGCTTCCAACCAGTGGAATTCCGTGCCGTTGTACACAC
Organism: Orobanche coerulescens; assembly: GCA_033398695.1. Lineage (NCBI taxonomy): Eukaryota > Viridiplantae > Streptophyta > Magnoliopsida > Lamiales > Orobanchaceae > Orobanche > Orobanche coerulescens. The sequence goes on from CM065818.1 coordinate 57,823,347, forward strand.
TTGACTGCCTTGCACCTCTTGATCCTCGATCCTCGGATGCCTTTACAGTCTGCTACTTCAACCAGTGAAGTACCCCTTACTCAGGATTTAAAGACAAGAGTGTTTGTCTTCTCCAACTAAAGAGCTTCCTTGAATATGAACTTTTGGATCTGCTCTTTTTCTCGATGCTATTTGTTTGCTTAGGATTGCTTGGTTTGCTTTGATCGCTTAGAGTATATGTTCGCACCGGTAGTTGCTCAGTTTCAAATCTCTGGATATATATAGATCACGATCTCTGAGCTTCTTCCTTGTAGCCGTTGCAAATCTGAACAAATCCGTCCGTTGGAGAGAGACTTCATTGTTTAATCTTTTCTGAACGTTTGCAAGGCTGGATTCCCATTATTTAATTTCATCTTCCGACCGTTGTGATGACTTCTGCATGTGAGCGCCGAATCTTTTGAATATAAAAGGATTAAAGTCTTTCACGGTGGGTCAGGATGATTTAAATAAATCATATCTCTTGCGGGAATCACTCCAATTTGTCTCTTCACGTTGCATGTGAGCTTTCCGTAATATTTGACTTTTCAAAGCATGCTGACGTGGACTTGGAGTACTAGTCAGTAGTTGAGTAGATCGATGTGCGGCTTACTTCTCTGCAGGTAAGTCGTCTCATTTATCTTGTTTGAGATTTGTCCGATCGTGTGACTTCCCGAGGTTCCTCATTGTGATCTGGTCAAACTTCTCGATAAATTTTAGTTGACTGGGGCTACTCGATTGAGTCTTTGTACTTCTCTGATAGACTAGACTGTACTTTAGTACTTAGCCGATTTTCAGCCTAACTAACTTTGGCCTACAGAAGACACTCATTTGGTTCTTCTTTACACTTTGCCAATTTTATACTTAACACATTTTGGCCTATGGAAGATACTCATTTGGTTCTTCCTTACATTTTGCCAATTAATAAACATTTGATTTTAAATTAATGACATCATCAAAATCTAACAAGTATTCCTAACAATCTGACTATCTCCGCAATAAATACTCGCGCCAATCTCTCGGGTCCCCATGTATCTTTGATTCCTAGGAAATGAGCCGACTTGGTTAGTCGATCAACTACGACCCAAATCATGTTCATTCCTGCTCTAGTCCTTGGCATACTAGTGATGAAATCCATCGAAATGTCCTCCCACTTCCATTCAGGGATCGGAAGCGGCTTTAACATCCCGGCAGGTCGCTGATGCTCAATCTTGACCTGCTGACAAGTCAAACACTTCGAAACGTACTCTGATACGTCCTTCTTCATATTCCCCCACCAGAAATTTTGCTTTAGATCCTTATACATCTTACTGCTGCCCGGGTGAATAGAATAGGGCGCGCTATGAGCTTCTTTCAGAATAGTCCGTCTCAAATCATCATCATGGGGAATGCAAAGTCGACTTTGAAATCTCAGAACTCCATCATCTTGTATCACGAATCCTGGGGCTTTTCCTTTCTTTACTTCATCACATAATCGAAGGATCAGAGAATCGTCCAACTGCTTGGACTTGATCTTCTCGACTAGTGATGAAGTCAGTTCCATCACATAAAGTCGCCCTTGGATTCCTGGTGCCCATACTTCAATCCCTTCGCGGATCGGTTCGTTGAATCTTTGGTGCAGGCGTAAGAGCTTCCAACACTCGAAGAGAAACAGGTTTACGGCTCAATGCATCGGCTACTACATTTGCTTTCCCTGGATGATAGAGGATCTCCAAGTCGTAGTCCTTGATCAATTCCAGCCACCTTCTCTGCCTCATGTTTAATTCCTTCTGACTGAAAATGTATTTGAGGCTCTTATGATCCGTAAAGATCTGACAATGAGTGCCGTACAAATAATGTCGCCAAATTTTCAAAGCAAAGACCACAGTTGCTAACTCCAGATCATGAGTCGGGTAATTTACTTCGTACGGTTTCAACTGCCGAGAAGCATAGGCAATCACCTTATCCTTCTGCATCAACACACAACCCAAACCCTGATTTGAAGCGTCGGCGTATACCATGAATCCATCGGTTCCCTGCGCGGTGCTAAGATAGGTCTTGTCGTCAGTCTCTTCTTAAGTTCATCAAAACCAGCCTGACACTGCCCATCCCACGTGAACTTTCGAGTTTTCTGTAATAGCTGAGTGAGCGGACGAGCAATTTTGGAAAATCCCTCTACAAAGCGGCGATAATATCCAGCAAGTCCTAAGAAGCTTCGGACTTCTTTCACGTTCTTAGGAGCTTCCCATTCCAAGATTGCTTCGACTTTCTTCGGGTCCACCTGAACTCCGTCGGATGATATCACATGCCCAAGGAAGGTTACTTCCTTAAGCCAGAATTCGCATTTAGAAAATTTTGCATATAACTGTTCCTTTCTCAAGATGCTCAAAACCACACGTAAATGATCAGCATGCTCCTCTGCGTCCCTCGAATATATCAAAATGTCGTCAATGAAAACGACCACAAATTTATTCAAGTACTCCAAGAATACCCGATTCATCAATTACATGAATACCGCAGGAGCATTGGTAAGTCCAAATGGCATCACTACAAATTCATAATGCCCGTACCGGGATCTGAAAGCAGATTTTGGTACATCCGATTCCTTAATTCTCAACTGGTGGTATCCTGATCGCAAGTCAATCTTCGAGAATACCCTTGCCCCTTGCAGTTGATCGAACAAGTCGTCGATCCGAGGTATAGGATACTTATTCTTGATCGTCATCTTATTGAGTTCCCTGTAATCAATACACAGTCGGAGGGATCCGTCTTTCTTCCGGACAAAGAGAACGGGCGCTCCCCAAGGAGAAACGCTCGGTTGAATATAGCCCTTCCGTAACAATTCCTCCAGTTGCTTCTTGAGTTCATACATCTCGGTTGGCGCCATGCGGTATGGTGCCCTGGAAATAGGAGCTGCTCCAGGCTCTAGTTCGATAGTGAATTCCACTTCTCTTTGCGGAGGTAACCCTGGTAGTTCGTCAGGAAATACATCGAGAACTCATTCACCACCGAAATAGACGAGCTCTCCTCCTTCCTCTTTCCTCATGGCATAGCACCAAAGTCCGTGACATCCTGCTTGATAATTTCACGGCTTTCATTGCCTTGATCAGTTTCCCGAGCTTCCGGTCTCCATCCTCGGAATAAATGTTCGAATCCGTCATCGCAATGATGGAAATGACTCTCTCTCGGTAATTGACCTGACTCCATAGCAGTTGAGCCAATCATCTCCGAGAATTAAATCGTCACTGAGATGTCAACAACGATGAGATTCGACGGCCAATCTCTTCCTTCTATAGATCTTGGAAATCCCTAGCTTCTAGTGTTCCCACAATTTTCTCTCCGCTCGGTAATCCCACAACATAAGGTTCACAATCATGCAAGCACGAGATGTTCAAACGTTTAACACGGTTCAAAGATATAAAAGAATGCGTAGCTCTGAATCGAACAAGACACTAGCTGGTTGCAAAAGGATCGAATCGTGCACGATGCAAAGCAGTTGTTCAGTCGTCGAGATCTCCTCATTTCGTACGGGCGTGGGGAACGGACCCGGCCTTTGGATGTCTCTCTCTTCCCGGCGTTTCTGCTGAAACCCACTCTGCGTATGCGGTTCACACTTATCTCCTTAGGAACCGGTCTGGAGTGCGGGTGCCACAGATCTAGTAGCTGCTCCACAGAAGGCCGCACGGTGCCCTTCTTGCCCACAATCGTAACAAGTCACGAGAAGATGCGGGGCAATCACGTCGAATATGCCACCTTTCGACCACAATTGTAGCATTTCCTTGATGCGTCAAAGCTATGATGTTGTCCTAACTTCTTTCCGCCTTTAGAAGGATGTGGAGGTTTCTAGCCGAATAAAGGAAGGCGGCCCTTGCGGGCCCCACCACTCTTGTTTTACGCAAAGCCGCGGTCACCTTCGCTTCTTTGCCTCTACCGATTTCTCCACCGCCGCCTCTTTCATGTCGTAGGCCGGCGCCTTGTCTTGATCTGCCGCAACGTAGTACACTCGAATCCGGACATGTGCTTGAATCTCGGCTTCATCCGCATATCAAAATGAAAAATCTTTTACGCCTCCGTTCGACCAAGTGTCGCACACAAGTCGGTGATGATTAAAAGTTTTAATTACATCATCATGAGATGCCTCCGAACTCTGTGGTGAGAAAAACTCTCGGATCTTCGCCTCTCTAATCTGGGACGAGGACGATCTTGTGCTTCCATCATTTGTTTGAATTCCGTCCAATCCGCATTATGGTTCTCGGGTCGAATAGCCTCCCACCGGTCAAAGGCCTCCCGATCGAGAAAATCTTGGGCAATGGGAACCTTCCGGTCCTCGGGACGGTTAAGACCCGCGAATATCTTCTCCAACTCCTTGAGCCGGTGATCCCAAGTAAGTGCCTCGTGATCCAGTCAAATTTTGGCGGGTGCAATTTAACCACCTCGGCAAGCCATCTGTCTTCCGGTTATCCTCATGGTGCTGCTTTGTCCCATCGCCGTCTGCATGCGATCAACGACTTGAGCGAATGGTTTATCTGCGCCACCACTGTTGAAGCACTCCGGCATGTTCGGATTTGCGTCATCATTCACCGATCCTTGCCGCCCTCCGAATGGGAATCGGTTCGACTAGCCGATATTTCGGGAGTAGTTGCGGAATCCTCGTGTCTCAAGTTACCACGTCGCGTCCACGACGCGTCGCGTCCACGTCCTCCTCTCAACATATCGTAAACGCAATTTCTCAATATCGAACAAAATTTTTCGAAATAAAATCCGTCAATACTCACAAGGCGGTAATTAAACAAAACGGTAGTATAAGAGATTAAGAGACTTACAACCACGGTCCACATGACGACTGGGTGAACAGTGATGTTACAAACGACCCGTAAATCAAATAACGTAAATGCACTCCAATTAAAACCCGATTGCCAAGATATCCATGAATCTTAGCTCCGATACCATATTCTCGTAACACCCGAGATATTCGAATAATTACTGCGCCGTAAACCCCTTTAAGTAAGGATTTACAAGGCTAATTAAAAGGAAAGTAAATATAAGACATCAATCTGCGAAAATTCAAGTTTATGAAAACGCATAACTGGTTCAACGGGTAATTAATACAACCATATCGAATTAATATCAAAAGGACACGCGTACTCGTACGTAAAACCAAACCAAGACAACAAATCTCCAATAACAATAAACATCATCGAACCCCTTCGCCGCCACGTCAGTCTTTGTTGTTTCCTGCTCCTTAGCTACGTGAACATCAAAACAAATGTCCACCCCGAAGGGGTTAGCAAAACGATGCTAGTACAAGTATCATATTAAACAATTCGAATATGCATCAACAATACATAACAAGATACATCACACGGACTTCCGCTACCGGAATCCGACAATGCGAATCTACAAGATTCCATTACACAGCATGGGTATTCCAATGATCCAGCGCCCTCAGCATAGATCCCAAGATGATCCCGTCGGACCAACACGAGGTGGAAATAACCCGTCCAATGATCCAACGCCCTCAGCCTAGATCCCAAGATGATCCCGTCGGACCAACACGAGGTGGACATCCGATCCAGCGCCCTCAGCATAGATCGTACACGTATACAAACACAACTCATGCATACACATATGCCAAATCATTATGTTCATCAACATGAACATATAAACACTATATAACGAATATCATGACAAATCAACGAAGTAAATATCATATTCAACAACATGTATAGTCATACGCATACTCCAAAAATACCGATATTAACATATCACGATACTTGCCTCGAAGATGGCAAGAACGATATACTTCAATGCTCTCGACGCACTCGACGGCCGCCTCCTTCGATCAACGTAACAAGCTCGAACCTTAACAAAAGGAACGATATACAAATCATCTCGAGTCGAACAATGGCCTAACAATTGACTACGGCCAAAAGCTCAAACTAAACAAGCCGCTGGATTGCTTAGCGCGCGCTACGTACTCTACGTAACGGCGCTAAGCCGATCTGATAGCGACGCTATCGTATAAGACTAGCGTCGCTAGCCACCAGCGATCGACTGGCCGCCTCATAACGTACGCTACGACGTTTTGTGCGAAAAACCGAACCTCGATAGCGCACGTTACCTCACATGTTAGCGTGCGCTAATCTTGCATGGCGAGAATCGCAAACCGAAAATTGGGTTGAATGGTGAAGAACTCATGAATCCTATGGTGATATTACAAGTTATCCTCGGGCATATCATGCTAATAAGGTTTTGGAAGTTTCTATGATCATGAGATACAAATATACGGATAGTTATCTCGATATCACAATTCCTCTACGATCTTCAAGAAATAATCTAAGTTCCATCGTCTTACGTTCCAAAACACATGATTCCAACGTATACAACGTATCAATCGGGTAATATCCGATTACTTGATCATAAATCGATTTAAACATGCGTAGGAGTCCTTATAATAAGATGGTTCAAAGGTTCATTCGACATCTAGTACCGATACGTCAAAAGTATCCTTCTAACATGTGATGACCAATTATAAACGAAGTACTTGCTATCCAAACATGATTCAAATCTTCCTTATGAACATTACTAATCATTGGTGAAGAATCACCTACCTCAAAGTAGTGAAGAACACGGATGAAATGAAGCAATCCAACACCGAGGGTTTGAACACCAATCTCCAATGATGTATGATCTTCAATCTCGAACTAGGAGGTTGATACGGAGTGTTTAGGACGAAAGTAGTTATGTTCTATGTGTCAAAGTTCGGGTTGTGGGAGGAGAAGGAATGAAATCACGAATAGGATCTTTGTCTATTTATAATAAATGGCTATTAGCGCGCTTATACACTTTGTCCGTAGCGTGCGCTAACGGCTCCGATCTAAATCGTACTCGGCACTTAGCGTGCGCTACGCATCGACACATGGCGTGCGCTAAAGGCGTTGACTCGGCTTTTCCGAAAGCCGTCCAGATACATTCGACAAGATCCGACAAGGGTCCCGGCCGATCTCACCTACCGCGTCTCAATCAATCGACCACGCAGCGTGCGCGCTAATTACACTCGGTAGCGTGCGCTATGAAACCATGTTAGCGTACGCTACCCTTAGCCTGTAGCGTGCGCTACATGCACAGAATTTCAATCTTCAAATCACATACACGAAATTATATGCTCGACAACATCGGATTATGAAATACGGAGAATAGTACTCAGACAAAAATACAATCATTACAATATCACAAGTTCCAATTACATAACAGAAATCTCGGGTATTACAGAAAGCACCTGAGATGATGAGAAATCGAATGCAAATCAGATATGGCAACAAACCACTAGTGCAGATGATGAAATCGAAAGTAAAATCAGATAGGACACCAAAATCAGACTTCACACGTAGTCACAAAAAACCAATCAAAATGGTGACGCGAAGTGGAGTTCGATAGGGGCATAGGGCATAAGTCGGGGGATAGGAGATTTGAGAGTTCGTGCGGCATCTGATATGAATCGGAAAAAGGAGGAATCGCTGATTTTTTGTTGATTTTTTTCGAAATGGACCTACTAACACTAATGGACACTTTGGACTGGGCTGCCCTTGGACTGGGCTGTCCTGTGCGGTGGCCCACTTCGTCCTATACCAGGGCCGGCCCTGGTGCGCCTGTGTCCATGAATTTGTACGTGTATCTTTGCTGCGTGAGAAATCGAGAAAGAGAAAATCATCTTATCTTATATATATAAAGATTGAGTCCTTAAATTTATTATGGAGTCTTAATGATATTAATTAATGGATATTTTTACATTTAATATTAGTTCATATTAAATTATTTCCTCTAATTTAATATATTAAATAATATTAAGTATTAAATCCATGTCTTAAATATTTCATGTCTTTAAGTATTAATTAAAATCCTATAATTCAATTAGCTACCATTTATTTAAAAATTGAGTTTCATGTTAAATCCTTACGACTTAAATTCCTTTACTTGAATGAACTTGAATGCCCATCACTTCATTTTTATAAAAATCGTTACAAACCTTTTTGGCTTTATCTCATTTTATTATCCAACTAATTGAATTAAGTTGAGTATTCATGATTTAAATCTTTATGAATTTTGTAATAACATTTGCCATAACTATAGCAATAAGTTAATTTTCTGAACTTTTACAAATACTTTCATTAAAGCTTTATTATTATTTATATTAAAACCCAAACAAAACCCAAACGGTGGCAAAATTCTTTGCTCTTTCATAAATAGCTTCATTTTGCAAGTAATTAAAATAGACCGTTCATATTAGGTTACATACTACATATTGTGTGTATAAATAGTTTACTTTGAATTCAAACAATATTAATACAAACGAAAATAATACTAATCCAAAAGAAAATAATATTAGTTCACTGATATTAATGGATATTTTACAGGGAGTGTTGTACATTAAACAATAAAAGAAAATAATTAGACAAGAGGGGTTCATATATTACAAGAAGGTTTTTACCAACAAAGATGAATACAAATCATGAAAAACATTTAGATAAAAATTGTCAACACATGCGGACATTATTTACGTCAATGTTGCTGGTTTAATAAGTACGGTCGCTTCTACCATTTTATGGGTTTTCAGAAATTTTAGCCTTGAAAGAAAATTTAGTTCATTAGTATTATTTTGTCAGTTTCTATTTTTTACTAATAACCCACAAATTTTTTTTAGTGAGAAACCAATATTTACGCTCTTTGCGTAATGAAATAAAAGGAAAAAGTACATACTTTTAGCTCAAAATCGTTTGTTAATTATAATAACAGATATAAAAAGTTGAGTTATAGACATAAGAATAAGTTAAAAATTTTTATCAAAAAATAAAACTCGTGCATCGTACGGGTCGTAATGCCTCGTGAGATGGAAAGAATGAGTTGTTTGGCGGGCGTGTTTTTAATGGGTGGAGATCCTTTTTATTATGGGGCCTGTTTCCCTTTTATTCTCTTAGTAGTTTGTAACTCGTTGAAAATCGAGAGTAATATAGATGGATGGTCTAAATAAAATATTAGAAATAAAAATATAATATCTAATACTGTAAAAAAAAGTCTGATATTGCTACAATTATTTCAAAGAAGTAATAAAAATGTGAGACATTCACATTACAAATGTCGGTAAACTCAAGAGATTTATTTGATACTATTTTCAAAAACTATATTCAAGAAAAAAAGGGAGAGAATGCCATTGAAACAAGTATATTAATTGAATTACCATACTATGCATAAATGATGATCATTCTAAGTTAAATCGGATTGTAAATTAACAAAATGTCACTTCGATAATATATCAATATTCGTCTAATATTTTTGTGAGAATCAATTTTTTAATACCAAACTATAAAATTGATAAGTTATATATCCTCATTCATAAGAGTGTAAGTTATTGATACCATTTTGCTTAAAAAGACTAAAATGTCCTTCAAAAAGGTGTTGATGTTGACTTTCCTTTTTTTACCTTTTAGTGATAGATTTAAGGGTATTAATGTCTTTTGGTATCAAAAACTTATACTCTTATGAATGAGGATATATAACTTGTTACTTTTATGGTTTGGTATTATAAAAGATAGAACCCAATATTTTTTATAGACAACATAGATCTTCGTATCGTGCGTTTCATCGACTTACTAGAAACTAAAACTTTTAGGCCCTTATTGCTAGTGACTTCAAATATCTCGACGTGCAACCAACCATGACTGAAGACAGGTTAGGGGAGATAGAGATATACGTGTGAAAGAGTTGGTCATTAGCTCTTTTTTATAGTCGTAAGGAAGCAAACAATCAATTAAAACTGTATTATTGGCAACCTGGTGGGAAATTTGCGAAATTCAATGAGTTCATGATCACTCGAGAGTTCGATATATTCTAGCATATATCCTTTGCAGATATCGATGATGCCTTGATTATTTACTGTTTGAGTCGAGTGACTGCTATCCTCGTTTCATTATATATACCTCGAGTGTGATCATTATTCATTAGCACCATAAGAAAATAACAAACCTTCAACTTGATCATGTGGTTCAAGAATACATAATATTTTATCATATTAAGGAATTCAGGGAAAAATACATCCATGTGGTCACACATATCTGCTTTCATTTTGCAAATATTGTGAGAAGTAAGATACTTCACCGCCACACTGGCCATCTTTGACATCATCTTTATGTTGATTTTCTCAATATCATTAGTCGGGTTGAGTATAGCTCTATCCTACAAAATGGATGAGGACATACTTTCCCCAATGACAGTAAGAGGATCCTCAGCATCTCGTATACAAATTGCATACTATCAATTAATGCGGACTTCTCTATCATTTTCCTCGCTAACAATCACATTCATTATTTACAACATTCAATCAACAAAATAGTATGTAGAATAGCAAAGCGATACCACTGAAAATCTATCAAAAAGATAACATCATCTACGCCTCTTAAGGACGAACACGGAGTCGTACGTATAAATGTTTTTTTCTTACCATTGTGTTGGTCCCTGGATTGATGAAGATTATCCTCACTGTACCAATACGAGTATTTTCTAGCGTGTTTTGTCCTTACTCACGCACATCTAAGAAACTTCCTAAGGGGTCACCCATCCCATAACTAATCCAGCCAAGCACGCTTAACTTTGAAGTTTCTATGAGATGGCTACAGAAAAGAAGATGCATCTTATTGGTATGATTTGTCCAAATTAATTCATTTAATCACTTTCTAGTACAGATCTCACGTGTCGAATCGCAAGCCCCGCCTCGCGTATTTTTAAGCCCATGCAGGCAGGATGTTGGACCGAACCCAACACATTGTATTCACACGAAAAGAATACTCCACCCACTCCATCATTGAAGGCAAACATGATCTTCTCAAAACCGTCCGCTGCTCATCAGTCAATAACGGGTAAAACCTAACATGATGAACCCCATATCACATCTAGGTCGTAATACATCACTGTTAGTGTAAGCCTATTTTTAGCATCAACAATGATACATTTACTTGATAAACGCATACAATCGAAGTTAGGCATGCTGCTCGAATTATCTGCGGTAACTTTTTGATGTCATCCAAAGAAAAATTCTATGCATGTGAGATGTATGTTTACAAATATTGGAAACTTATATTGAAGTAAAAATACATAATAGATAATATAACTTAATATTGTTATTCTTACCAAAGCACAAATAAGTATGTTAGTGAACAAGGGGTAGTAAACTAATATGATCCAAAGTAATAATAATTTATACTTTTAGTGGATAATATATTAAAAATGATAATGAAGCACACAAATATAATTTACAGAAATAGTGGAGTTAAGTAAATTTGCACAAGTAAAATTATCAGGATTTCTAGAAATTTGGCGCTTTGTGTGAGTGATGTCATCTAAAAGCAAATATCATACTTTCCTCTGCACCTCATCAACTCTCGACATACTGTTGGACATCAATAACATAATAGAGATGCACCATAATTAATATCATGAAGCTCAAATATATGCCTCATTAATTTTCTCCTAAATGTCTGTATCTTTGTCCAATAATCCCAACCTGTAGCATGCTTATTGGCACGATTTGTACTAATTTTAAGATCAAATATGTGCCTTAGTAATTTTGTCCTCAATGTTAGTATCATTGTCCAATAATCCCAACCCGTAGCATGCTTATTGGTACAATTTGTACTAATTTTAAATAAACATAAATATAATATTTTAGAAATATTATACTTTGTTTGAACCAAATTAAAAATATTCTAGAAAACAAACCACCAGAAGCATGATTTTAGATTGATATAGTCTTATTATTTTTTCTTATCACCGTTAAAATTTCTTCCTTCGCCCGACCCTAAATACATAATATCAAAATAAATTGGGTGAGGACAGTTTATTGAAAAAGATGGTTTGAAATGTAAAGCAAAGTGATAGATAAGTTTAATTAATGTCCTTGTTTTTTGCCACCCGAGTCATTGCACAAAATAATATCCACTTCTTGAAAATAAATATTTTGATTTTAATATTTAGGCATCAAAACAATTGGTCATTAATATAAAAGATAAAATATTAACTTGATTGATAGTTTTTTAGGAATATTAATAAATTTAATTTATAAATCGTACTTTTATAAGACTTTTATAATCTTAAATTATTTAATTAGAATTAAGTTGAGATGAATAGGGTGCAAGTCGAGAGTTTTCGACTTTAATTGGGGACAACAAAAAATAAAGAAATAAGTTTAAAAAATAAAATATAATGATTAGGATAAAAAAAGAATAAAGATAAATTAAAAAAGAATGACTACGGATATTCTCAAATACTTCAATAAATATGGTGAGAGTTAAAAAATTTATATTTTTCTTTTATATATAATATAGAAAATATAGATTATTTGGACCTACAATTTTAGTTGTAGGTTGGGTCAATAATTCTTGAGTTAATACATCCCAACCATCAACACTCCGTCAATACCCTGTTTTGCAGAGTTGTACCGTGTGTTTTATAAATATTTTATTATAATATTAATAAAATATTATTTGAAGTTGTATTCCCTGTAAAATACACGGTATAACCCTGCAAAGCAGTTGTTGGTGGGGTGTGGATGGTGAGGTGTTGATGTATCATTCCTCATAGTCCAGCGATGTAACTCAATTCAGCATTCAATCTTAACTCATTCAACCTCTAGACCTGTTAGAGAATTTGGTACCTTCGCCGTTTGAAATTTACGCGAAGTATAATAGAGTTATCAACTTGCGGAAGCGTATTAACATGCGGAAGATAAACGAGACAAGATTTATAGAGATTCGGCCAATAATGCCTACGTTCTCTCTTCGTATCTTTTTCCTTAGGCTAAAGATCAACCTCGTCTTCTATCGGTACGAGGGGTACCGTTACAATCTCGTCTTCTATCAGTCCGAGATAAACCGTTACACTCTTGTCTTTATGTCGGTCCAAGATAAATCGTTTTTCTTTTCTATCGGACAAGGAAGCAACCTATCTAGCTTTCTATTGGTACTAGACAAACTTCTCTTGGATTTAGATATGATTCTACTAATGCCGGATCAACGATCCTAATAACACCGAATCAATCTAGAATCCGTATCTTTCCTCTCGTGTATGTTTTTGTGTAAAAACACTCAAACACTTAACAATATAGCTCAATTACAACAACAAGAATGATTATAACAATATATCAAGTATCTATGATTTGCTTGGAGTTGGTGTATGTTCAATACTGTTACATGCTATTTTTGTACGGTTTATTGTCATTATTTTATCTCTATTTTAATTTAATTCTGCGTAAATGAGCTCCTAATGCGTTATGTTTACATGTTTTGAAAGAAATTGGAGTCCTGGAGCTTGAACGAAGAAAAACACGCCAAAAACGATATTATTCTGTAGATGGACGCGTCACACGAAGTTGGGCCGCGTCGCAGACTCAACATATAGCAACCCGACACAATCTGTACCGACGGCCGCGGCAAAATTACTAGGGGCCGCGGGCTGCGCTGAATTTACGCCCAGACTGGGCAGCATGTGATTAGGGCCGCGGCACACTTACTCCAGGCCGCGGCCCGCAGCGGCGGTAAACCTAATGATACTTCGTGATTTTGGCCGTTTTGGAGTCAGACAAAACCTAATTTTCTGGACGTGATTTAGAGGCATGAGAGGGTTATAAAAGCCGAGACAAGGATAAAAAGAAGGGCATCAGAGGAGAGTAGAATACCTAGCAGCAGAGAACAGAGCAGAGGAAGAGAACGAAGGCAAGAGCACGGAATGGGACGATTTCTTCAACTGTGTTTGAAGTTCTTGAACCTTATGTTTAATTCTCGTATTTTTGTGTTGCTTTCTAGCATGTCTGGATAGATTCCCTAATTCTAGGATTAAGATGAAACCAAGATTATGATGAATTAACTCTTGATTTTACATTATTGATATTTTCCCATTTTAATTGAGTTTTTCCCGGTTGTTCTTAATTCTTTCAATTGTGTGGCCGATGATTGAATTGTTCTAGCTACTTAACTTGAATCGGAAGAGGAAAGTGAGTAGTGATAATTTGGAGAAAAGTATTTTATCTTATGAGATATGAATATACTCATGAGAATTATGAAGCTCGATATTTTGAAGATTATAAATCTTTTGGGCTAATGTCGAAATAACTCACCTAGGAATAGAGTGAATTGTTCGTGTTGGAAAATTCTACTGATCTCGGAAGGGGTAATAGATTAAATCAGATAATCTTCGCTTTCAATTAATTGGGAAATTACATAACTTATATAAGTCAAGATTAATTTGGATTAATCGAGGTGAATTCTTGATCCTAGATACTTCTTTCATTTGAAACTCCTTTTATTGAATAGTTGATTTCTTATTTATTTTAGTTTATTGCACTTTCTAAATTATTTATTAATTGTTCAATCCCAAAAATCTCGATCGTTCAAATAAAACTAGGAATAACCAATAAATTGGTAATTAGCACATTAGTCCTCAAGGGAACGATACTTTACTCATAGCTTTATTACTTGTATACGACAACGTGCACTCGCATTCACGAAAAATACGTATCAAGTTTTTGGTGCCGAGGGACTGATTGTTTTTGCTAATATCAATTTCAGTGTTTCTAGTCTTAATTTGATTTTTTTTTTTGTGTGTAAATTTGGTTTCATTTGTTTTCCTTTCAGGAAGTCGTTTAGTGCATGAGAAAATTTGGTAACGAAGGTTTATTTCCTTTGGATACCGAACTAGAACGCACTCTTCGGAAAAACAGGAAGAAAAAAGGTGAGTTATCTATTCCGGATACCATGGGAGACAATACTGGAAATCAAGGGAATGATAACCCAAATCAACAGGTACATAATGTGTACGAACAACGTGTGTGTTTCGGGTAGGGTCCGACAAGGTCTCTGGAGTTCGGTACATGATGTGGAACAACGTGTGTGTTCCGGGTAGGGTCCGACGAGGCCTCTGGAGTTCGGTACATGATGTTTACGAACAACGTGTGTGTTCCGGGTAGGATCTGTCAAGGCCTTTGGAGTTCGGTACATGATGTGTACAAACAATGTGTGTGTTCCGGGTAGGGTCCGACGAGGCCTCTAGAGTTTGGTACATGATGTGTACGAACAATGATCGTGTAACTGTGATTGATTGAACAACGTTTTGAAGTTGTGTCTCGGACTCATGATGATATCTTAGCTAACGTGTTTTGAAACGAGAATCGGGCTGAGGCCCTAACGATTTCGAAAAGATTTTGTAAATTGGGACTCGAGGTCTAAAAGAATTTCTACTTTAAAAATCCCCGAGATGATGAGTTTCTTTTCAAATACTTCTTTGCTTGAGTTCGGAATTCTAAAACTTCTCAGGAATATTTTGATAGTCGATTGCCGTATCCAATTCGTGGTTGCTATTCGCTTGTTCCGTTTCATATCGTATTATACTTGCACTGGCAAAATAGTGGAATTTTGATAACCCCCGAGTAATCGGGAGGCGCATGTCTGTTTTGTGTCCAGGTGCATGCAGGTTTGGGGGCAGTCACAGGATCGGCACAGGAAGTAACGGGCTACGATACTAATCAAGAGTTGAGAGTTAAGTTGAGTTGTGTTGTATCGTAAGAGTTGTAATCCATCTTCCGCTATTTTGTATCTTTACCCCTGCATGGGTATTCATTTTAATGATTGATTTTTTCTGTTTGTGTCAGTCGTGCGACCTCATCGGTCAGTGTAGTTGTTTATAATTGACCTTAACAGTCCATATCATTTATTGTTTGCCCCCGGCCGGGCAAACACTTGGTCGTTTTGTGTTGTATAGCCTGGTAGATCCTCGTGGGAAGGATCTGCGGCGTGTAATATTTCCATTTGTTTTTGGGGTTGTTACATCGACTCCTTGTTGTTTTGCCGCAATCTATTGTTGTTATCTTTGATTAACAACACATCAATAACTCATCATCAAAACCATTTATAATTATGTGGAATAGGATATTCCAACAAGACCTAAATTTATTTGTCGTTTTATTCATTTTATTTTTTAGCAATATATATATATATATATATATATATATATATATATATATATTACTTCAGGTGGGAAAGGCAAAATTCGTAGGAAATAGGAATGAATTTGGGCCTTTGATTGAATTAAATCAATGGTTGAGATTTATACCCAGTTATGCTACGTGTTTGTACTGTGTGCTGCGCGAACTGAAATATGTAAATAAGTGAGGATGTGCTACGTGTTTGTGCTGTTTGTGCTACGATGCGGTGTATGATGTGCTAGACTTAATGTAACACCCCGACTTTCTAGGGTAATTATTGGGGAAAATAAGTAAAAGGTAAATTTGACGAAAAATAATTTTCATTGAGAATATTAAAATTCTCGCCTACAAATCCGAGTCGCTACACTGACATAAAATTTAATACCTTTAAATAAGGTAACAGTTCATCATAGATACGAGATAAAATTTTGCGGCGGAAGAAAATAAATCATAATTTGAAATTTCTAGTCAAAGATTCCCCAAATAAGTTTCAAAACATGACATAACGAAAACATCATATATCAAATCCACTTTCATATGCCCTCTCAGCTCGCTCCTTCGTCCTTCCGGCTCGGTTCAACCTGCGGGATCAATAAAGGTGGGGGTGAGCTTTCTTCAGCTCGTGAAAATCACACTGAGCACAGTAATATACAATCTCATGGAAAGCATAACATGAATAATCTATCAGATTTTTCCTCAACGTAAATGCATACTCACAATATTACGTATAGCATGAATCGAGCACGCATAACACGAATATTGAGGTTTCGCAGGTGCCCCCGCAACAACATGGAACATACTCACAATATTACGTATTGCATGAATCTAGCATGCATAACACGAATATTGAGGTTGCGCAGCTGTCCCCGCAACAACATGAAACATACACGCAATACCACATATAACATGAATCGAGCACGCATGTGAATATTGGGTTGTGCAGGTGTCCCCACACAACATGAATCTTAAGATAACCTATTACACGAATACGGGTGAGCCTGATTTAAAACATGCATCGTCAATTTATAAACATGAATTGAATATCACATATGCAGTCCAATTAAAGCAATTAAAGTGATAGTGAAAATTCCCACTTGAATAAATAATGATGTCTGACTTGAAATGAAGATGCTCGACTCACAGTCCTAAGCCCGTAAATCCTCGATAAAGTCTACATAATAATAATAATTATTATAATTCTTACAATTTATTATCTATATAATAAATGAAAAGATACGAATATCACTATATAACAACTGAAAGTAAATTATAATTGCTCATTAATATTAATCGGAGAGTTAATATTATTAATGACTGAAATTAAAATATTTAGGCAATAATTCGGAATAATTATTAGTATAAATCGAAAGTCAACATTTTAATGTTTCGGTCAAAATTAGGATCTAATTGAAGTTTGAAAGTTGACTGGGGTCAGATTGTGAGACTTGAGAAACTGACTGGGTTAAAATTGGATTAATTTAAACTGTTGGGGCTGAATTGAAGACTTCTGAAAATTGGGAGGACTAAATTGCAAAGCCCTAATAATTCGCGGTTATATAAACCCCTTTCTTCACCTCAGCCGACATCACCTTCATTTCTCATCCTACTACCCGTCCTTTCTTCTCCCTTCTCTCTCTGCACCTTACCCCAACTCGGCCTCTCTCTTAAAATTGGCCGGAAGAAAAAATTACACACACAGTAATCGAACACACACACACACACGGCCAGATTTCGCGCACACACACGAAGCGAATGAATTTCGCTCCACAGAAGGAACGGCGGCGAAGCTCTCCGTGAACGGCGTCCTATGGTGGATAGCGGCGGAGGCGAAGGCGTTTCTGAACTAATTTCCGGCGGCATGGCAACAGCGGACGGGACACGGTGGAGGTTCGGATCGAGCGTCGAGGCGGCGACGGTTCACCAGGTAATGGTTTTCTCGTTTGTTGCTTTATGCTGGTTCCAGGTTATGAATATGGTTTACCTGATTTGAGTTGTGGGTTGTGAGGATTCTAACGCCATGTTTTCGGGTTCGGGTTTTGGGATTTGATTCGGTTTCGGGAAAGGTCGAAGGGTCGGAAAAATCTGAGTGTTCGGGCTCGGCCCAGATTTGTGTTGATGAATTCGGGCAGATTCGGGTTGGAATGGTAAGTCTGTCTTGATGTTGAAATTCTGGTTCGTGAGTTCATATTTAGAGCGAATGAAGAAATTTGGATAACGAGCTTAGAGTTGTTCCTCGCGCTCCCAAATGGCTTCATCCTTACTGTGGTTACGCCATTAGATCTTGACAAATACCTTCTCTTTGTTCCTTAATTGCCGGACTGATCGGTCGAGAATCAGTTCTGGTTGTTCTTCATAGGTAAGATCTTTATTCATCTCCACGGCGGTATAGTTGATGACGTGGCTGGGATCGTGCACATACTTTCTCAACAATGATACGTGGAAAACGTTGTGCACAGCCAAAAGTTCTGGGGGTAAAGCCAAGCGGTAAGCTAACTCACCGATCCGTTCAAGAATTTCGAACGGCCCAATGTATCTTGGCCTCAACTTGCTCCTTGGACCAAAACGAACAATTCCCTTGGTAGGAGATACCTTCAGGAATACCTTGTCGCCAACACAGAATTCGAGATCCTTCCTACGCTTGTCGGCGTAAGACTTTTGACGATCCTGTGCTATCTTGATCCTCTCACGAATCTTATCCACCATACCAACTGTCTGTTCGATCATCTCGGGACCCAAAATTCTCCTTTCACCTACCTCATCCCAATACAGTGGTGATCGACACTTCCTACCGTATAAGGCTTCATACGGTGCCATACCGATCATCGACTGGTAACTATTGCTGTAAGCGAATTCTACCAAAGGCAACAGTCGTTCCCAATTATTTCCCATGTCTAACACACATGCTCGCAACATATCCTCAAGGATTTGGATGGTCCTCTTGGACTGACCATCAATCTGAGGATGATAGGTCGTGCTAAAATTCAACTGCATTCCCAAGGCTTCTTGCAAACTCTCCCAAAAACGCGATGTGAAACGAGTATCCCTGTCAGATACTATATAGACTGACACTCCATACAACTTAATAATCTCACGGATGTAAAGTTGGGCATACTGATCCATTCGAAAATTCATCTTAACTAGGATGAAGTGAGCTGTCTTTGTGAGTCCGTCCACAACAACCCAAATAGCATGGTTTCCTCTTTCCGTTCGAGGCAAACCTACCACAAAGTCCATCGTAATGTGTTCCCATTTCCATTCTGGAATATGAAGTGATTTAAGTAATCCAAAAGGGCGTTGGTGTTCTGCCTTCACTTGTTGACAAACTATACACTTTCTGACAAAGTCTGCCACATCTCTTTTCAAACCTTCCCACCAAAATGTCCCCTTAAGATCTTGATACATCTTTGTACTCCCAGGGTGTGTTGTATATGGTGTACAATGTACCTCCTTCAATATCTCTTCTCTCAACTTGACAACATTGGGCACACAGATCCTCCCTTCATAGTACATTGTGCCATCTCGGAACTCTAATTTGCAGCTGGAATCATCTCTCGAGCGAACAAATCCAATAAGCGTCCAGTGACGAACTGAAAATCATCCGCGTCCTCTCGGTCTTCTAGCGATCTCTTGATGGCCTTTTTCCAAAGACGGAAGATGCAGCAACTCCAGTCTTCGGATAACTTCTCCATTAGGTGCTCTACCTTTCGCGTGACGAAACCTTGTTTCCCAGATTGCAGCCACTTACTCAGCCTATTAATGACATAGTGTGGTGCATTTTCTGGTAGACTAGGGTCGTCCCACCAGTCTTTACGTGCTAGAAGACGTGAGTCAAATGTAGCAGGAACGCTCTTACGTGGCGTCATCCTAGGTTTGGCCATTCTAACATTTCGCACATACATAAATAATTATGTAAATAAAATGAAATGACATATGCATGAATAATGACAGAAATTTGGTACCTCAGACGGAGTGACAAAGTGGCGAAGATGAGAGCATGTGATACTTTTACATTCAAGCGAGTCTACAGAAAGGTAAAACCCTCTCTGATACCACTATGTAACATCCCAACTTTCTAGGGTAATTATTGGGGAAAATTAGTAAAAGGTAAATTTGACGAAAAATAATTTTCTTTGAGAATATTAAAATTCTCGCCTACAAAGCCGAGTCGCTACACTGACATAAAATTTAATACCTTTAAATAAGGTAACAGTTCATCATTAGATACGAGATAAAATTTTGCGGCGGAAGAAAATAAATCATAATTTGAAATTTCTAGTCAAAGATTCCCCAAATAAGTTTCAAAACATGACATAACGAAAAACATCATATATCAAATCCACTTTCATATGCCCTCTCAACTCGCTCCTTCGTCCTTCCGGCTTGGTTCAACCTGTGGGATCAATAAAGTTGGGGGTGAGCTTCCTTCAGCTCGTGGAAATCACACTGATCACAGTAATATACAATCGCATGGAAAGCATAACATGAATAATCTATCATATTTTTTCTCAACGTAAATGCATACTCACAATATTACGTATAGCATGAATCGATTACGCATAACACGAATATTGAGGTTGCGCAGGTGTCCCCGCAACAACATGAAACATACTCATAATATTACGTATTGCATGAATCTAGCACGCATAACATGAATATTGAGGTTGCGCAGGTGTCCCCGCAACAACATGAAACATACACGTAATACCACATATAACATGAATCGAGCACGCATGTGAATATTGGGTTGTGTAGGTGTCCCCACACAACATGAATATTAAGGTAACCTCTGTGAGCCTGATTTACAACGTGCATCGTCAATTTATAAACATGAATTGAATATCACATATGTAGTCCAATTAAAGCAATTAAAGTGATAGTGAAATTCCCACGTGAATAAATGATGATGTCTGACTTGAAATGAAGATGCTCGACTCACAGTCCTAAGCCCGTAAATCCTCGATAAAGTCTACATAATAATAATAATTATAATTCCTACAATTTATTATCTATATAATAAATGAAAAGAACGAATATCACTATATAACAACTGAAAGTAAATTATAATTGCTCATTAATATTAATCGGAGAGTTAATATTATTAATGATTGAAATTAAAATATTTAGGCAATAATTCGGATTAATTATTAATATAAATCGAAAGTCAACATTTTAATATTTTGGTCAAAATTAGGATCTAATTGAAGTTTGAAAGTTGATTGGGGTCAGATTGTAAGACTTGAGAAGCTGACTGGGTTAAAATTAGATTAATTTAAACTGTGGGGGTTGAATTCAAGACTTCTAAAAATTGGGAGGACTAAATTGCAAAGCCCTAATAATTCGCAGTTATATAAACCCCTTTCTTCAACTCAGCCGACATCACCTTCATTTCTCACCCTACTACCCGTCCTTTCTTCTCCCTTCTCTCTCTGCACCTTACCCTAACTCGGCCTCTCTCTTAAAATCGGCCGAAAGAAAAAATCACACACACAGTAAATCGAACACACACACACACGGCCAGAATTCGGCACACACGCGAAGCAAATGAATTTCGCTCCAGAGAAGGAATGGCGGCGAAGCTCTCCGCGAACGGCGTCCTCGGGTGGATAGCGGTGGAGGCGAAGGCGTTTCTGAACTAATTTCCGGCGGCATGGCAACATCGGACGGGACATGGCGGAGGTTCGGATCGAGCGTCGAGGCGGCGACGGTTCACAAGGTAAGGGTTTTCTCGTTTGTTGTTTTATGCTGGTTCCGGGTTCTGAATATGGTTTACCTGATTTGAGTTGTGGGTTGTGAGGATTCTGATGCCATGTTTTCGGGTTCTGGTTTTGGGATTTGATTCGGGTTTTGGGAAAGGTCGAAGGGTCGGAAAAATCTGAGTGTTCGGGCTCGGCCCGGATTTGAGTTGATGAATTCGGGCAGATTCGGGTTGAAAAGGTAAGTCTGTCTTGATGTTGAAATTATGGTTCGTGAGTTCATATTCAGAGCGAGTGAACTCGGTTGAGTTTTGATTTGGTGTATATGGTTTCCGTTTTTGTGATTGTTGATTGTTGAATTCGAAAAAAAACAAAGTATTGGTTTTATTGAGTTGTTGGTTTGCAGATGAATTCGGAACTGACAAAAAGGATGAAAAAAAAACTCAAAAATTAAATGGAGAAGCTGAGTTTTACGGTTTTTACCTCAGCGAAGAGAAGTCTGATTTTTTGGAAGAGGGTTGAACTTACAGTTTCGAGATTGGACTCCCAGAGGAGATCTTCGAATGAGAAAACACGATGAATCCTTCTGTTCTGTATCTATGAATTCCTTCTTCCTCTAGTTTGCAGAGAACCGATGATGAATTATTGTATATTTTTTTTGGATGTTTGAACGATGGGCGTAAGAGATTTCCGCCCTGTAGAGTTGCTAGGGTTGGGGACGGCTGAGGGAAAAGAAAAACTGTATTCTGTGTATTTTATTTTTTGTACTGCAGATGTATTGTATGTATACTGTATTAAAAATTAGGGTTAGGGTAATCTCTGGACTTAATTATTGATTTGGGTCAGCACAATATGTTTGGGCCAATGATAATAATAATAATAATAATAACAATAATGATAAAAATAAAAATAGTAATAATAACGGTAGTAATGATATTAATAATGTCGATACTAATAATAATAATATCTAGAGTATTAGAAATGATGATATAGAAATAATACTGATAAAAATATTAATATCGTTAATATTAATATGGTTTCTATTATACATATTATTATTGTTAATAATAATACCTCTAATTATCATATTAATAAAAATGACTAATATTAAATTTTCTGAAATTAACTTGAGAAATTGACTCGGGCTAGGACTTGCGATACGTAGAAATAAATGTTCGTGATTCTCTAAATGGAACTAAATAACATGAAATGTATTATAATATTATTATAATTAATAATATGCATTATAAAATGGCGGGTATTACACTTAACCTATTTAATATTTATGCTACGAAATAATGAAATATGTGCTAAACTCACATATTTAAAATATGTACAGCATAATAATTTTGATTGTGTTACACACATATGAAAGATGTGCTAGACGAACGTACTTTTTCCTATATTCCTACACTAAAGGGGTTTCTCACCATTATATATATATATATATATCATATGAAAATTAATTACCTTGTGAAATCTAGAAACTTTTGTAGACAATTGATATTAGTAATCTAACGGTTGTAGATGTGTAGGATTATATGTATTTATGTATTTTTTTTATTGCATTATTATTGCATATACTATCGACCAGCTTGATGCACTAAATAATAACAAATATGAATGAAATTGCTTAATAATGCAATTGGTTTCTAGATTTCACCATTAAGGGGGTTTCCACCATAATCAATCCTATTATATATATATATATATAAATGTTGTAGATTATTTTATTTGTAGATTATAACAAAAACTTGGGACCTATGCTTGTTGAGTCGAGCATTTACATCAATATCAAAGTCAAGTACTACATTTATCGAGGTAAGGAATTTCAAATTTGTTTATTTTAATTATTTTATATGTTATTCAATATATGTATACAAGTTTTTCGAGCAACTACAAGTCCCTTCAGACACAACAAGTCTCTTCGAGCAACTACAAGTCCTTTCGGGCATAACGAGTATTTTCGAGCAACTACAAGTCCATTCGACATAACAAGTCTCTTTGACCAACTACAAGTCCATTTTTGCAACTACTTGCATTTAATTGTGCAGATTTAATGCCTTCGGGCAGCCAATGTATTATAGACATATTGTGTTTCATTGATATTATGTAGGCAATTAACATAGACATAATGCCACTACGCCATAAACGGCCTTCAGCAACACCCAAAAAAGTATGCTGAAATTGGTAAAAAGTGTTGTTGAAAGCAAAAAAACATGCTACGGTAACACTTTTTCGAAATTTGGTGGTATTACAAAAATGGCCGCTACCATAGGGGTCAATGCCAACACTTTTTAACTTTTTGGTAACACAGGGAAAATGTGTTGCTACAGACCCCAATGCCTACACTTTTTACCTCTGTATCAACACCAATAAAAGTGTTACTGTAGACCAATGACAACACCAATATCTCTCTAGCAACACCCATAAACGTGTTACTGTAGACCAATGGCAACACCACTAATCCCTACTGTAACACTAGCTGCTGAAACATATTTTTGTTTTGGCAAGAACCTTTTCCATTATTGTAACATTTATTTTGTGAACACTTTTTTGTTCTGGTAATAGTTTAAACCATAATAAAACCATTCAAATAAACCATAATCAAATAACCTGTCAAAGTTTTACATAAGCAAGGCTTTTCAAGCCATCCAAATAAACCACGACATCATCATCATTCGACATAAATAAACCAGTCAAAAGCTAACTTAAGTACCATATAATAACTAACTTAGTACCATCCAAAAGCTAACTTCAGTACCATCGCATTAATACCATCACAATCCGAAAACAATGCGAAAGATAACGTAAATACTAAGAAAGACTTAAATCCAGATTCTGGCCAACCAATTTTTTCATCATCTCTCGAACTTTTTGGTCAAGTTTCTCATCCATATCTTGTTGAAGTTGAGCCTGAATCTTTGCAGTTAAGTCTGATTAGAGCGTAAAACACCTGTAACCAGAAAGTATCCATCACAAGCAATAAAAGAGAGCACACAAGAATACTTTTTAACCAAAATATATATTATGATAAATAAATTCAAACAAAGTATATCCAAGTTACGAAATAATAATTTAAAATAGACGCACTGAGAAAGCTAATCCAAAATTTAAAGATATGTAATAGTATAACATTTTCAATAGATTTGAACAAAACATAGCAGAAAATCCACAACCTCGCATATTTTAGTCAAACAACAGATGCTAGAATCTATAGACCGGGCAGTGTTTTGAATCGCGCTAAATAGCACGCTATGTCGCGCGCTTTTACGCAAAAATTCCAGAAAACGCGACATAGCGCGCTCGAAACCAGGAAATTCAACCAAACTTAACAAACCAACATAACACACGATGAGTGAACAACCGCAAGGATATCAGGAAACACAATATTGTATGTCTCAAGAAATAACAATAAGAACTCACAGTTCCAAGTGTAAGAAGACTTTTATTGATGTAAGATCCTTCCTTTCTCCTTAACCCGGTCGTTTCAGTTTTCGAACTTTCAGACCCCGCTAAATCAATTAAGTTCTACATGAAAAGGGCCAAGGAGTTGGTGAAATCCTATTCTACATACAAAAGTAAAACAACCCAAATGTGGTGATTGAACTATGATTCTTCACAATTGAAATGTTTAAAAGATAGGCATACCAACTGTGAGAATAGTACACCATCATAATCATCTCCATGTGCACTGCTTTCATTCATCTAGAACCAGTTTGAATTATTGAAATTGGAGATTGCAGCAAACGGAAAAAAATCAGATGTTAGAAGAGCAAAAAAGGCAAATAAATGTCATTAGATTAGAAAACCATATATCAAATCAAAATTCATTAATTGTATGAAGAAATCACTATACAATGGATTATGCATATAAAATTAAAAGCAAAACCAACAAAGATATACACCTTCTCCGGCAGCAATAAATGAAAGAGCATGTCCAGGGGACAAAACAACTTCTTCCTTTATGCCCTCAACATAAGTTCCCTGTGCACATTTAGTAAGGCTGATTAAATGAGTACAAGATGGAGCATTAAGAATGCAGAAAATGGCTTCAACAACCAAATTAGTGTTGGTTCAAAAAAAAAAACAAAGGTGGTGAGATAATGAAAACTTAAGAACTTGCAATACACATCAGGCAATTATAAGTACTATAAATCAGTATAGTCTGTATGTAAAGTGTTAATTAGTGCTCTTTACAGTTTCAACTATTAAAAGTTACTATGTGTTGAAGTGAAATCTATTAATATATAATTCATGTCACTGGTTTGGAGTATTGAGGGGAAGTCATCACCAATACAATACTGAGAATGTGCAGCCCAGAGACAAATGTGGTTTGAAAAAAGCAAAGTTGGAAAGGCACAAGACATGCAAAACATAAATGGAAAAGACAGCATGATAAAAACCTGAGCATCTTCTCTCACACGCAAATTCTGGCCAGTTGGGTCCAGTAAGTCATTAATCACCTGACAGCAAAGATACAAGAGAAATATAAAGTATTGGACCAACAAACCCTGAGATAAAACTTTCTGCAATGGAACCCTAAACAAACCAAATTTTAGATCAAGACTCCAGAAACAAATATGCGCCATTTAAAAAAAATGATATAAGGCAATCTCAAGACGTGGGCCTCAATTTCGAGTTTCAGGCTCGCGTCTGGATATGGCATGATGAGATTAACATATTACTTTCCGTTGCCAATGCGATCGTCGAAAGTGAGAGTATTGCTATTCCAGACTACAACACAGAGCTCCCTCAACCCTTCTATCAAGGTAAACATGAATTTCTCTTGAAATGTTGGATTCTTCCCCCATCTACACAAATTTCACCAAAAATTGACCAAAATACACATTATATTTTTCAATAAGCTTCTTGTACACATCGAATTAACACAACACACAGGGACTCGAGAGAAAATCTACCTGTACAAGTACGCGTACGATATTTTTGTTGACCATATTCTACACAAACATAGGGATCTTGCCTAGAGATCCATTTAGTGTTCTTCAATTTGTTACAACCAACAACTGAAATCCATAAAATATCTAACTTCATAAATCAACCAATCATACACATCAATTTCTCTCACAAGATAACCCAAAAGGGGACGGGGGGAAGGGGGAATAGAATAACCATACCAGTGACCTCGAGAAGTTGACCTTGGATGCCAGAAATCGACATGGCAGGAAAAAGATGAATAGGAAGAAGACGAGGTTGTAGCTTTATTGTCTCGAACGCAAAACAATAGAAAAGGGACCGACTTTTAAATGTATATATACTCGCTTTTCAAGTCAACATGTTAAATTGTTCAGGAAAACCATGTTGAGCGGATGCATAAAATAGATTAAATTGTTCAGGAAAACCAGATTAAATTAGATTAGCAATTCATAAAACAATTAACAAGTCCACTGTACAAATTAATGAACCCAATACTTTTAGCACATACTGGAATTCAATATGCAGAAGCACCATATAGAGTAATTTTTAAGCAAATAGAGTTTGCTTAAAAAGCATATAGAGTTTGATTTTTAAGCAAATAGATTACAAGCAAACGAGCTTTATATACTGTAATCTCCCTGCAAATTTTTCAACTCCTTTAATTTCTCTAAACTCTACGCCAATGTCGAACTCTAATATCGTAACCATGACACTCAGCATCATCGAAAGATGGGGAGCACTAAAGCTCATAAATCACGTGTGCCAGACAAATCATAAGGAGAAGACCCATAATCAATTGCTACAGAAATTTAATTTAGTTAATCGAAAGAGAAAGAGAAAGAGAAAAAATGAACAATTACAATCCATTCAAAACAGTAGATACAGACAAAACCCTAGTAATAAATACCACGAGATGATATCAATGGCATATTCAAAGAGAAACGAGAAGGAATCAATCATGCTATTTTGCTTATGGAGATTGAATTCCAGTCCGTGCTAAAAGTATTTTAAAATTAAATCATGAACTGTAAATAAAATAACTAACCTGGGCTGCGGATGGGAGGAGAGGACGGTGCTGCGGACGACTGACGTGGAGTGGGACGACCACGGGAAACTGAGCCGAGAGGGACTGAGGGAGCGCAGCGACGGCATGGAGCGGTGGATCCGTGGTTCGTGGAGAGACTGAGGGAGGAGGCAGTGGCATGGGTGGCGGGAGAAAGTAGAGAATCAGGAACAGAACAGAGAATGAGTGGAAGTGGACGAATAGATAGCTGATTAGGGTAGGGTGGTAAAAAAAATTAGTAAAATTATTATTTAATAATTAATAAATAATAGTTATTAATTTTAAATGGTTCTCGGTTCCAAACCGATCGGTTCTCGTTTAAACCAAAACCGTTTTATTCACGAAACCCCTAACCAAAACTGACCCGGGAACCGTACTAACGGTTCTCGGTTAACCGGAACCGTGCGGTTCCTGTTCGATTCCGGTTCTAACCGGGAACCAAGAACCATTTAGACAATCCTAGCAATGGCGATAGGGATATTATATCCCTATCATTTTGACCATAATTTCATTTTTGTCCCTATATTTTTAATTCTTTCAATTTGACCCCAATCAATTCTAATATTTTATTTAGATTTAGTCCCATAAACCTTTAAATTAAATCCAGTTCTATCATTTTATACATAATTTTTATGTTAGTTTCATAAAATTTATGTTTTATTATGAGAATTTAATATTTATATATACTCCTATTTAAATTGTAGGATTCGAGAACTAAGGGCTAGATAGGATCTATTCATAAGCATCAAGCATTTTTCATTCAAGTCATCTCAATTTCAGCTTTTAAGTTCCGCAAATATTTTACAAAATGTTAGTTTCGTAACGACTTTAAATTTTTACAGGTTTTCCTTATTTTAAAAATATATTCATAAAATACTATTACAAAAATCGGGTCGTTACAATTTTTACATGTTTTTCCTTATTTTCTGCCTATTTTTTTCTTCCCTTGTAACGCTTTTTTTAAAGATCAACGGTAACACCTAATTCGGTGTTACCATAGATACTATGGCAACACCGGTTACTATCAACTGTAACCATAAAAAAAGTGTTAGCGTAGATCAATTTTAAGGCATCTATGCTAACACTTTTGTTTGTAACATCGAAATAAATGTTGGTGAAGGCCATTTGTTGCGTACCTTCATCGTTGAGCAAGTTGAAAGCTCATCCTATGTCAACCTTCGCTATTTGATGTTTCTTTATCAATATTTTATTGGAATTTATATATATCAATTACAAACAAATTGTGAATTCTTTTAATTAGTATACAAAAATATTTTGCTTAACGATTTACTTTGAAAATATAACTTGCGATAGTTATGTTTGATTTTAGAAAAAGAATTATTTTCTGTTGTGATTATTCATTTATTGATCTTTAAATATAGAAAATAAATTATTTTCTTAGAATATGATGTTACAATTCTGCAGTACCATACCATGGAAAAAAGTTACATACATTTAACTGTGAATATACATACAAGTATATAATCGTAAGAAAATTAAATTTCACCGAATAAAATGGCGACATGTGTACAAATATATATATATATATATTAAATTAATTTGCTACTTATATTTTGAGGATCTAATTAAATTAATTCTCAAATTAAATTGTTAAAATTATCAATATTTAATATACACGGTATGAGCTAGTCAAATGAATGTGTATACGGATATTCGTAGTTGGTAAGCATAAAGTTGATTTACTACACACCGAGGAAATTAAATAATATCTCGTCAAAATAAAAGAAAATAGAGATAAATCAATCCAATTGATATTGGCCTACCAAATCACGCCAAGTGGCAATATTGATCAATCAAATTAATATTGGCCAACCAAATCAC
Organism: Orobanche coerulescens; assembly: GCA_033398695.1. Lineage (NCBI taxonomy): Eukaryota > Viridiplantae > Streptophyta > Magnoliopsida > Lamiales > Orobanchaceae > Orobanche > Orobanche coerulescens. Next base: position 57,852,901 of record CM065818.1, read on the forward strand.
GCCATGTGGCAGTGATGATCAATAAAAATGACATTGGCACCCAATTACGCCACTTGGCAATGATGGCCAATCAAATTGATATTGACCAACCAAAATATGCAATGTGGCAAAAATGACTAATCAAGGTGGAAGAGCCTTCTCTCCACACCTGTAAAAGGAGGCTTCCCTTCATAAAAAAAAAACAACATAACGCAACGACGAGCGACGAACAACAGCAACAAACTTAGAGAATTCAAGAAGGTTTCAGAATTCTCTATAGAAATCACAAGGCAATGTTCACAACTCAAAGGTATTTTTCGTGTAAATTTCCTAGAAGCGGCTTTCAATCAGAGATCAAGGTGCAAAACTGCTCCAATAAAGCGTTTCTCACGAAGGTGTTCTTGACGATTCAAAGGATCCTCAACATGTTCTTCACACAAATTATCCATAAACTACGTTCAATCATAGATCAAGGTGCAAAACCCCTCTGATCAAGCGTTTCTCCCAAATGTGTTCATCACAGTTTCTTGAAGAATCAAAAGCGTCCTTGACGATTTGAAGACGTTCTTCCTAAAAGTCAAAGATATGTATCCAGAAACTCCTCCAAAGTAACGTTCAATCCAAAATGAGACATAAGTCCTTGGATTCACGTTAAAAATCACAAATTCAACTTCAAAGCGAAGACCACGCCTCAAAAGTTGGTTCAAGAAAAAGTCAACCATGAAGAGAAAAATCGGAGGAATTAAATTAGAGACTGTAATCTACAATTTTTCTGCATTTTAGATCAAAGAAATTCAAGCTGTAATTCATTTCCATGCTTTTATATTAAAGACCTGAAATTTGTCGTTACAAATTTGCCACGCCCAGTGGGACAACTCTACCTCTCATCTCTTTTCTTTCAAAATCAATCTTCAAGATGGTTCCTAGCAATGTTTTTGTGAAAAGTACTGATCCTTCAAAAACTTCACTTGATAATGCCATTACAAGGAGTATGACGAAAAGATCACAGTCACAGACCTCATCAGGCGCAAACCTATCGACCGTAAATACTACGAATAATCCATGCGAAGTCATTGAAGGTGAAGAAGATTACTCTACTTCTTCCACTCCTTGCTCCTTGTCAGACTTTTCATCGACCTCGAGTATAGCCCCAGTCATGATGACAAATGCTTCAAAAGTTGATGAGCTGGCTAGCATCATGAAAGTTGTTGAAGTACTATCCAAGCATGTTCAAGATTAAGAATGTTGGCCACTGAGTATACAGAATACAGCTTGGAGAAGTGTTAGTACTACAAGTTGTACGATTTTCAAATAAGAGTGCGTAGCGGCAGTTCATTAATGTGAGTTGCTGTAAATACAACAACTTGGTTTTCTCTTGGTAGCTTGGTGCATACAGGGTATGCAAAGTATACTTATAAATAATCACAGTAATGACAAATAGTAAATGCAGAAGGTAAACAACACAGTATTTAAAGTGGTTCGAGGTAAACCCCTCTACGCCCACTGGTCCTCCACACAGGAGTGAAAACGTTTATTATAATCACTACTACACAACTACGTGACTATAATCAAACCTATCCTTGTATCGTTCACATAGATTGATACAAAGGCTGTCGCTTTCAACCATTCACACAGATTGGTTGATGGCGTCTCTTGATTTGCTTCTTCTCACACAGATTGAAGCTTCGTCCTATTCATCCCACACAGTTCAGAATAGCTTTCTCAATTCACACAGAACTAGGTTTTACTCAAAGGTAAAATGGTAAAGTAACAGGGTTAGAACAGCAGCTTGAACACGAAGATATTGAGCTGATGATGTGCTGTTCTTGTTGACTGAGTATATTTCTTCTCTTCAGATATGGATTGATAGTTGAAGAAATATACTTGCTCTTATAAGCTTTGATATGACGATAGTGAATATTTAGTCGTTCGATCTTAGATAGAGATTCGATATTTCGTTTGATCGTTCTTGTTTCACATTAGCATATCACTTGTATGCAATGTCTTCTTGCATGGATTATTTATAACTTTGGAATTGATCCGTTATAAATATGTTTGTTGGCTAGGTTGGTGAGCTGAGATCCATTCTGATTGGTTGAGAGACTTTCAGGAACACGATCCGGATTTTGCTCCTACTCTGAAGATTCTTGCCGGTTGGTATTTAAATATTTTATCCAGTCAGTATTTAAATACTTCTTTCTAACGACGTTCGAACTTTAGCATATAAAGTAGATTCCTTCTCAACGGTCTTCAGATCTGTTGGATAAGTGTTTATTATCCTAACACTTTCAGCCTGTATGATGTGTCTAGCATAATACGATTTATTGCTGTTAGCTGTAGACTTCAATGCTGTAGGCTATCTCCCATGCTGTATGGCAGGTGCTGTATCAAGGTTCAAGACAGTTTCCATACTTAACGGTATAACGAGTCCTTCGCTGTATGATGGCAGATATTCTGAAGATAGCTTGCTGTATGATGACTTGATAATTTTGCCTGTATGATGGCAGTGCTAAGTCCGGCTGTATGTTGGCACTTATCAAAACAAGGTACAGGATTTATTTATCCCAATAATTTCTCCCTTTTTGATAATGCCAAACCTCTTTATTGATGATGCCAAAACCTCTTTATCTAAGGCATCTTGATCCGGAGAGGCTGACTTCTTGATCTTCTGTCGAATGATCTGGTCTTCAGCACTTAGTCTAAAAAAAATATGAACTGCTCGCAGGCAAGTTCTACAGGGATGTGTATTACAACTTAAACTAATGATTGGCGCGCATGCTCAATCTTACAGGGTGATCTAGTTGAACACAACTTAACCTATGAACTGTTCGCAGACAAGTTCTTACAGCTTGATACTTAACAAGTTTCATACTTGTTGTTTGCAACTGTAATATCCGCAATTTCGATTTCCGATAATTTTCTTTTTTGGCAAGAGTACGTTTTGACAACTTACTTATGACCGTTTCGTCATTTTGAGAATGATTAATTCTACACTTTTTGACATCCAAGTTCGTTTCGGTGTCATTTTGGTGAGTTCCGTGCTTCTTAGCGGCTTTTCTGCACTTGAGTTTGATTCTTGAGAATCTCGTTGGAAACTGTTGTTCTGAGTTCCCGTAAGACCGTTTAACTTTGTTAGACGTGTTATGAACTTCGGTTTTGTTATTCGATCACGTGTCGTGATTTTCGGGCGTTTTGGGCCATTTTTGTAATTTCCCATAGTTGTAGGTATCCATATACGTATTTGTTGTCTTGACCCTTTTTATGGTCGTGTGCGAGTTTGATTGTAACTCAATCTCTTAGTATGATCTTATTCTGGAGCTTTCCGTGCGTATCTTGAACTTGGTATTTCGATCGGAGGAGTCCGTTGTTGTAACCAGCTTTGAGAGCACTACTGCTGTAGTTCTGGGTGCATTAGCGCACGCTAAGGAATCTCCTTAGCGAACGCTATCGAGCAGCAGGGTCTAAGGTCAGTAGCTGGATTCAGGCCGTTAGCGCACGCTAAGGGTAGGTGGTTAGCGCGCGCTATGGTGCAGTGGTTAGCGCACGCTAAAGGTTTGGTAGCGCACGCTAACTGGTAGTTCGAGGTAGTCCAGTGGTTACTGGATTGGGTCTGGAGGTTTCGTTAGCGCACGCTAACTTTTGGTGGTTAGCGCACGCTAACTATGCATTTTTGGCAGAACCTTTGTTCTGATGCTTCGATAGCGCACGCTAATCAGGTAGGATTAGCACACGCTAAGCTGTCCAGTATATAAACTGGACAACAGTCATTAATCTTTATTTTTCTTCATTTCTTCTTCTTCCTCCGCGGGTCTGAGATGTGGCGACTAGGGTTTGTGACCTGGGCTAATTTTCTTCCATTCCAAGGTGTTTTGCAGCATCCTAGGTGATTATAACATCATCTAATCCATTGTTCTTCGCCGAATCAAGGTATTTTTCTTGAATTCATATAGTTGACTTTTTGGGAGTTTTGTTCTTGATTTCGTTTTCCATCCAATTTTGATAAACCGATTGTTGTTTAATGATGTTGTTAAACATATCCTATGGATTGTATATCCATATTTCGGTTTGGAATTCCGTTTTCATGTTTCGATGGGTCGATTCGTGTTCTTGGCCGTTTTGGGGGAAACCCTTGAACTTTCGTCGTTTGTTCTTTGAATTCAGTGACTTTAGGTCGTGATATGGAATTCATTTTCATTATTGTTATTGTTGTTCATAGTTTATTGTCGCGGGTTAGCGTTCGGTGGAGTCCGCGGGTTTGTAGTCGGTTCGTGCCAACCTACTTTCTGTCGATTCTCCGCGTGTGTGATTATTCGAGGCAAGTACCTTGTTCATAAAAATTCTTGTTTTGTGGATATGATGATCGGTGATCGTCTAAATTTGTTTGTTTGGTTGTTTGAAATGAATTTTCAAAAGATTTGGTTTATCCTCGTTAAAGGCTCACTTTCAAAACGCGTGTGTTTTGTGAATGTTGCATCTCGTGAATGGTTAAGTGAATCCTATAAATATGCTTGGTGTTGTTGTTGTGCTTTGATAATATATATGCATATATTATCTCATTTTGGTACGTTGTGATTTGACAATGGTGTCGTGCTTCGTGTTTGTTGCCTTTGGGTGAATTGTTTGGATATCCTTGGTGTGATATATTATTTGTGTGAATGTGTAGATATGGTCGATGGTCTATGGTGACACATGACATGTGATCATTTGGTCGGGATGCAACAAGTGATTGATCCAACCGTGAGAGCCTAAGACAATCTACGGTGACACATGGCTTGTGATCATGTGGTCAGGATGCAACAAGTGATTGATCCAACCGTGAGATGATAAGACCTGCGGTGACATATGGCATGTGATCATATGGTCAGGAGACAACAAGTGATTGATCCAACCATGAGATGACATGGCATGTGTTCACGGTGTTATGTGTATGATTGTGAATGTATTTTGCTCACCTCGAGAGGGTCCTGCGAGGCCTCGACGGAATCCAATGGTATAGTCTTGGATTCAGGAGTTGGTGTGTATATGATTTGTGAATGTATTTTGCTCACCTCGGGAGGGTCCTGCGAGGCCTCGAGGGAATCCAATGGTATAGCCCTGGATTCACGAGTTGGTGTTGTATTTGTGTGAACCAGATTTGCGTATCTTGGGTGGTTATGTTGTGTTGATTTTATGTCCGCCGAGGACACGTGACGTGGGTTTTAACCCTGTGAATTGTCGTTGGTTTTATTTGTGAAAACAAAACCTTTGGGCTGTGACCCCCGTTGATTTTTGGAAAGAGAAGGATTCGATAATCCTAAATTGTTTTCTATTAAAACCCCCAGATGGCTTATTAAACCATTTTATAAATTGTTTCTCTTGAATTGTGATCTTTCGGTTTTGGAACGTTTTAACCAAACTCTTGCGTCGGGAAGTATTTTCGTTGTGTTGGAATATCTTAGGATTCCTGATTATTATTATTCTTGAAACTTAAATTGTATGACTCGTATTTTGCACTTTGTACTTGCACTAGCAAAATAGTGGAATTTTGCTAACCCTCGAGTAATCGGGGGGTGGATGTCTGTATTGCATTCAGGTTTTGGGGAGCATAGCACAGGGTCAGCATGAAGGATGATGAAAGATGAACGATACTAATCACACGAGGACCCGTATGATGTCATATTGGTTTAGTTGTATTTTATTTCCGCTGCAGTATTCTTTCCCCGTTGTACGGGAGTGTGTTGTATTCGACCCCTGCATGGGCATGTAGTGTGATTGAGTTGTATGTATTTATTGAAAGACCAAATCGGTCTACTGAGTCATTTTAAGGCGTTGTCGAGATGTTCGATGTTGTTACCAGCCTGGTAGATCCTTGAGGAAAGGTTCTACGGCATGTAATATCTATGAGCGGATTGGGGGTGTTACAATAGCAATAAAAATTGAATTTAAATTCGTAATCAAACAGTACACATAGATTACGAGCTGTAATCTTTCAAGACAAAAATTGAGTTTTATTGATATTGGTCAAAGATTACAATGGAAGAAGAAATAAAGATACAGAGATTTTATGCTGCCAAGATCATTGCTAGAAAAGATCCTCCATGCTAGCTCCTGTAATGAGCATGTCTCCAAGGCCTCCTATCAGGATCACTTTCGATTCCTCTCCATCAGTGCTCTAATGAATCATTGCCTCGATCTAGATAGATTGCTCTTCCTTCAGCCGATTGGTCGAAGGCAAGTATCCAGTCTTCAGGGTGAGTGATCCGATCTCCCTTCCGATGCCTTGATTTCATTGAAATCCGCAATGGGAGCAGTCATTTTTCCAGCATCTTTGCAAATTCATCCGCAGCCTCCGCCAATGTCCGGCATTTGTCGAAGATGGCGGACTCCCTGATGAGCTTGACGAAGTACCTCATCAGTTCATTCTTCCTCCATTGCTTCACCTCATCAACTGTAGGCTGACTGTTGGTCGGCAGACGAATCTCCGATGGCTTCTGCACATCATTCTTCCAGGGAAAGCTAGGGTCGTGGAACTCTGGGCGAGAACCAGATACCCTGTAACTTTGTGCAGGTGCGGCCAATCGGTTGATTGCAGCAGTGACGTTGTCTTCTAATGCAGTATCAAATTCTCTCTCTCTTTCTATCCTCCATTGCCTAGCAGCCTCCCTGGACTCTTCCCCCTTTTTGGCTTCATCAAGATAAGAGACCTTTGTATCAAGGCATTCTCGGATTTTCATCGCATTGTCCTGTTTGGTCTCCATGCTTGATATTTTATCCATCAGGGAACTGAGCATCACAGACATGTCATTGATCTTATGGTTATGTCCTGTGAGCTTGGATCCAGTCTCCTGAAGGGCGGCAATAGTCTTAGCTTCGCAAATTCTGAGCTTGGCCTGCTCCTCTTTGAGAATCTCTTCCTGGCGTTTATGAAGTTGGGAGAGATCTTGCTTTAATGAACTCGGCAAAATGCAAAAAGCTTCTTCAATCTTTGAAATTTCTCGCTACACGTTGGTCATCTCATCTATGGCAGTCGCATGCAGCCAATCGAGCTGTTTGCCAACATTGTACAGGGCGTTTACAGCATCATTTAGAAACACTATTTGGAGCCCGATTGCTTGCAGTTGCTCAATCTTTGCTTCAGTTCGGGGAGAGTTGGGGCACGCTAGTTTATCTTCAGCTCCATTGAGCTGGCGCAGACCAACATGGATGTGCGGCTGCTGTGGTCTATCCTCAGGTAGAAAACCGTCATCGAATTCCACAGAAGGTGATGCAGAGGCATCAGGTGCAGAAGGTGATGCAGGCATGGATTCTGTAGACAGTGATACAGGAGGGACTGAATCCTCCTGATGTCTCTCAGAATCCGCCTGCTATGGCAGAGGGACTGATTCCTCTTGAGGGATGGAGCGGGCTTCTTCTTCTTCTTTGGCAACAGGAGGGACTGATTCCTCCTTGTCTTGGGCAGCATCCTGTTGACGGATAGGGGACTGCTGTCTGTCAGATGTCCCTTGATCCTGTTGGTTCTGCATTCTGGAAATTTCCTGTTCTCGAGCCTCTTCGCGACTCATTCTCAAACCTGCCTGAAAGGCTTCGTCATCGTCGTCTGAGTCGGGATCAGATGCTGGCGGTTGGAAATAGTGTCTTTGGATTTGGATTTCCCCTTCGATCGGGCCTGTTCTTTTGCCAGATAATAGTTGGAAATCAGTTCTCGGCAAAAGTTGTTATCCCATTGAATCGGGATATGGATGTCCTCAGTCTCCGAAACTTCCAGAGCAAAGGCTTCCTCCTCTTTCCACGCCAGCCAGTTATACAAAGTGTCATTAGGTGCGACCCTATATGACTTCCACTAGACGAACCGTTCAAATGCTTGATCGAATTGCACTTGAAGGAGGGTTTCTTGTATGATAGCAGAGGGGGAGGGGGTCTATACAGTACGTGGGTCTACTGTAGGAATGGGGTACGCTACAGGTGTGGGAACCTATTTTGGAGAGGGATCCCGAACAGGGGTTGGTACCCTGATGGGAGAGGGATCCTGTAGGGGTGTGGGTTCCCGTATAGGAGACGAGACTCTCGTCTCCAAATGGGCAGCTGATTCGCCCGTTCCTTCCAATTTGGCAAGTAATTAATCGTCCGTCATAGACGCCAATGGCTCGGGATCTGCAACGTGTGCAGCAATTACTTCTTCCACAGGGGTTGCGCTCTGGGGGTGTGATACAGCGAGTTGCACCGATGATGGAGCATCCACAGAGATCGCTGTAATCTCTGTGTTGGAACATTTTGTTCCATACATTCATAATAGAGTTTTGATGATTAAGTTGATAAACAAAGCAAAACAACAAAAAGGTGAAGCAAATCATCAAAGGAGTTGAAGTCGCAAAAAGCTGGTCAGAACAAGGAATAACGTACGCTATACACAAAACTTAACGTACGTAATGTTACAATGCTTAACATACATAACAAATGGAGATTAACGTACGTAACCAAGTGTTCAGAATTCAAACAAGAAGAACATTGAAGATGACGTCATGGCTTACATCAGCAAGCAACGGATATGTTGATAATTGATAACGTACGTAATGATATGGCATAACGTATGTAAAGGTGAAGAAAGATGCTACTGGACTGGTTTGCATGAAGTATAACGTACGTAACATATTGATGTTAACGTACGTAATGAAAGCTAACGTACGTAAAGAAGAGATGTTAACGTACGTAATAGAGCTAACGCGCGTAACGTTTGAGTAGTAACGTACGTAATGGAGGCACATAAGGCTAACGGCTAGTTGAAAGATAAATGCCTATAAATACCACTTCTAATGGTATTCATCCTACAACAATGCAAAGCAAACGATTCAGTGATCATATATTGTTATACACATTTTTGTTGTTGTAATTGTGCTTATATTGATAGTTTGAGTGTTTATACATTCAACACATACATGAGAGGTAAAAGAAAGGATATGATTGGATTCGGTGTTATTAGGATCAAGGATCCGGCATTGTTAGAATCGCAATCGATATCTACGTGAGGTTTATCTAGTACCCATAGAAAGCTAGAGTGGTGGATTCCTTGTCCAATAGAAAAGGAAAACGGTTTAACTTGGACCGACATAAAGACAAGTGTTAGAATGGTTTACTCGGACCGATAGAAGACGAGCTTGTAACAGTTATCCCTCGACCGATAGAAGAGAGGTGCAGAGGTTTAGCTTTAGCCTATAGAAAAAGATACCGAGAGAGGACGTAGGCACGTTTGGCCGAACCTCTATAAATCCTTGTGTCATTTAATTTCCGCACATATTTATTTTAATCGCTTCCACAACGCGAAAGAGTTTTACAACTCTATCTCCAAACAGCGATTCCGACCAATAGTGCTCCAATAATTAGTATCGGAGCGGTACCTCCTACAAGCGGCTTAACATCCAAGGAGAAGATCCAAATGGCGTTCCAATTTGCTCCGGTTGAAGGTCTTGCTTTGAACTGATCACCATTATTTGCTGGATCAAATTATATGATATGGAAGAAAAAGATGTCAATCTTTATTCGTGCCTATGATAGAGAGATTTGTAAGATCATTTGTCTTGGCCCGAAAGTTCCAATAAAAACCGACGGATCTCTTAAGAGTTTCGAAGAATATAATGACTAGGATTGGAAGAATGACCATCTAAATTGTAAGGCCACTCAACTTCTATATTGTGCCTTAAATCCAGAAGATGTCAATCGTATCTCATCGTGTGAAAGTGCTAAAAATTCTTGAAATCACACACGAAGGGACAACTCAAGTCAAGGAGATGAAGATCAATATGCTTCTCCATGACTACGAGTTATTCATGATGAAGGGTGACGATTCCATCACCAACATGCTCGACCAATTTGCGGTCATCACCAATGGACTTGCTTCGTTCGGTAAACCATTATCAAGTAGTGAGAAAGTCAAGAAAATCTTAAGATCACTACATGTTGAATGGGACGGCACGGTTACGGCGATAATGGAATCTAGAGATTTAAACAATCTTGATTTTAGTGCTCTCGTTGGTTCACTTATAAAGTACGAGATTGTCCTAAAATCTCGGAATGCTAAACCGAAGCCGAAGGAAAGATCAATAGCCATGAAGGCTAAGATGTCAAAAAGAGAAGAAATTCCGGTTGATGAAAGCGACGAAGAATCGGTATATTATGCCAAGAATATTAATAAGTTTCAAACCTTATTAAACCGGAGAAAGAAAGATATCTCGGGCGGAATGAAGAAATTCCACAACTGTCGAGTCTGTGATAAACTAGGCCACTTTGCGAAAATTTGCCGAGAAAACCCCAAGAAGGAGGTTTTAATAGCAACATTGAGCGATGAAGACAAAGATGAATATTTCATCAATCAAAATAATCTCACTCTCATGGCCCGAAGCTCATTCGACGATAGCAACGTCGAAAGTCAAGTAAGTACATCATCTCACGATGAATTATTTGAAGCATTTGAGTTATTACATACGGATTTTCAAAATGCTTTATCCGAAATGAAATCCCTTAAATCTAAAAACAAATCATTGAAAATTGAAAATTCCAAAATTCTAGAAAAGGGAAAATTTATCGAGACCGATCATTCAAAATGCGTTGAAAATGAAAATATTTTAAAGAATGATCTTTTAAAATTTCAAGATGAACTTAAAATTTTGACGAAGACATTTTCATGTGGAAATGATAAATTTGAATAAATACTTTGTGTTCAAAAATATACTTTAAATAAACAGGGGTTGGAATTCAAACCACATTTTAAAAAAGAATCCGTAAATTTAAAAATACTCCATTGTGAAAAATATTTAAAAATTGGGCACCAAATTTCAAAATGCAAAAGCCCACGAAGGACGATAAAAACTAAAAATATTTGAATTCCCAAAGGAACTTTTATTCCGAATATCGTCTATGTATCGAAAGAAAAACCAACTCTCGGTTGGATCCCCAAAAATTGATTTCTATCAAATTAATATTTTAAAAAGGGGGACATAATATTTTCAGGGGGAGTTATACTCTTATCATGCACATTTTCCATCAATTGGTATCGCATATTTTTTTAACATCATTTGGTATTTCTATTCGTTTTAGTTTTACACTTTTTGCTGATGACAAAAAGGGGGAGAGAAAGGTGATGAATGAGATAAAAAGCGTCATGGAAGAATGACGAGAAAAATAAAATGCAAAAAGGGGGAGAAAAGAAAAGATGAAGGAGTCAAAAAATATAGATCCCGTGAAAAACAAAAAGGAGAGAGAAAAATCGAAAAATCAACGAAGAAGTCGAAAAGATCAGAATAAGAAAAATTGGGAGAACTAATGAAATGATCAAAGCCGAAAACTTTGATTCGTAGAAATATACATATATTTTTTTAGGTATTTATCCGTTCAGAGATGTTGTTTTGTAATCATCAAAAAGGGGGAGATTGTTGGAACATTTTGTTCCATACATTCATTAATAGAGTTTTGATAATTAAGTTGATAAACAAAGCAAAACAACAAAAAGGCAAAGCAAATCATCGAAGGAATCGAAGTCGCAAAAAGCTAGTCAGAACAAGGAATAACGTACTCTATACAAAGCACTTGACGTACGTAATGTTACAATGCTTAACGTACGTAACAAATGTAGATTAACGTACATAACAAAGTGTTCAGAATTTAAACAAGAAGAATATTGAAGATGATGTCATGGCTTACATCAGCAAGCAACGGATATATTGACAATTGATAACGTACGTAATGATATGGCATAATGTACGTAAAGGTGAAGACATATGCTACTGGACTGATTTGCCTGGAGTATAACGTACGTAACATATTGATGTTAACGTACGTAATGAAAGTTAACGTACATAAAGAAGAGATGTTAACGTACGTAATAGAGCTAATGTGCGTAACGTTTGAGTAGTAACATACGTAATGGAGACACAGAAAGCTAACGGCTAGTTGGAAGAGAAATGCCTATAAATACCACTTCTAATGGTATTCATCCTATAACAACGCAAAGCAAACGATTAAGTGATCATATATTGTTATACACATTCTTGTTGTTGTAGTTGTGCTTATATTAATAGTTTGAGTGTTTATACATTCAACACATACACGAGAGACAATTGGATTCGATGTTATTAGGATCAAGGATCCGGCATTGTTAGAATCACAATTGATATCTACGTGAGGTTTATCTAGTACCCACAGAAAGCTAGAGTAGTTGATTCCTTGTCCAATAGAAAAGGAAAACGGTTTAACTTGGACCAACATAAAGACAAGTGTTAGAACGGTTTACTCGGACCGATACAAGACGAGCTTGTAACGGTTATCCCTCGACTGATAGAAGAGAGGTGCACAGGTTTATCTTTAGCCTATAGAAAAAGATACCGAGAGAGGACGTAGGCACATTTGGTCGAACCTCTATAAATCCTTGTGTCATTTAATTTCCGCACATATTTATTTTAATAGCTTCTGCAACGTAAAAGAGTTTTACAACTCTATCTCCAAACGGTGATTCCGACCAATAGTGCTCCAACACTCTGCAGCCTTAGCTTTGGAAATCTTCCTTAGCTTCCTTTTCGGCTTCTCGACAGCAAGAGAAGTTTTACTGTGAGATGATCTCTTCCTCTTCTTGGATTTCTCCTCACTCCCGGATGCCAGAGTGGTGTCCCTGGGATCATCAGAAAGGGGTAGATTTCAGGCAAAGGGTCTCGTCCCAATTAGACCGTCTCTGTTGAATACGGAGGGCTTGCTTCCTCCAATGTATTTGCCTTGGCCAATCTTCTTGGCTCCTTTCGATTGCGGCACACTGCTTTTGGTGAGGATGTTGTTGAGAATGAGGCCAAATGACTTCTTCTGGGTAGCAGGCTTAGAAGCCTCTTCCTGTAGCCTCTTCAGGACGATTTGACACCAGTTGACCTTTTCACCAGACATGATGGCGACCATCATTCTGAAACGAAGGTTGGTGCACATCTCGAATGCGTCGGTAACAGGACAGCAAGAATCATGTAAGTACACAAAGGGCAAGCAAAAACTCTTTTTGTGGTAGGATGCATGAACATTCGTGCTCAAAGCAACGCCTGTAAATAGTCCCCAATAAGCGGTGGGGATCTCTTAGGACCCAAATGTCTCAATCTCCTTCATGGTCAGGCCATCAGATGGCAGACTGTACAGATTCTGCATTAGATCCCGGTCAACGCAGACTTGAACTCCACGAACGGTGGCAAAAATGTCAGAAACGTCTCCTCTTTTCAGAGAGAAGAAACGACGGAGGCGTAGAGATAAAATTCTTCGACGATTTGCTCATCTTATAGCTCAGCAGTATGGTTTCCAAGGCGATAGAGGCCTTGCTGATGGATTTTTGAAACGGTGATTTCCATGGCATCAACGTCCTCGTTTTCAGCATGAACACGTTCTAGGACAACGGATCTGGTGAATATTCGCCCATCGATGATGGTGACTTTCTTCTTGAGGGATTGGGAAGATGTCTGTGAAGATGCCATTATGAATACTGAAGAAAAGGTGAGTGAAATAGAAAAGAAAAGGCAGTAAAATGCAGTAAACAATATAGGCTGTTTACTTAAGAACTCGTTTTAATTTTGCAAAAAGCGTAAAGAGTCGAAGGGAGCATGTAACAGTCCTTTTATAGTGGGCGGTGAAGATTAGGGTTTACAAACAATGAACGGTCAGATTTAAGTGATGGGAACCGTCATTTTAAATGTACGAACAGGATGAATCGAGCGTAACGGGTACATCTTATCCATCCGATTTTGAAATGATAACCGGTACCACTTCTGAAGATTCGACTTCCCTTATTGCCCGAAATGGCAGTTGAAAATAATTATTTAATTTGAAAAATCACGGCGTTTGAGATAATACTGTCCAGATGCCGTGTAAAGTATTAAATGCAAAGACGGTCGAATTTAAAACAGGGCATGTGGACTTAAAATTGTTTTAAAATGAATAAGATATTAATATAATATTAATTTATGTCCCAAAGTGTGTACTCTTTCCGCGACAATACATCATTCCCCCTTAAAAGGTACATACGGGATTCAATTCTTACAACAATATTTGGATTTATACTGTATTCATGGGTCGTATTGTATTCCCCCTTAATTAATGCACACATCAGTTGTAGAAAGATTTCATGTCTTCTTAGTCTTACAGTGCTGTTTGACTGTATGAGTGTATAGTTAATTAACGGTGGATACTGTATTCTTGGGTCTTACAGCATTCCCCCTCAATTGATGAGTAAAAGCATAAAAACTTACAGGGAGTCTGGCTATAGCATTCCCAATTCTTGTCGAAGCATACAAAATCTGGCTGTGCTGAGAGGTTTGGTAAAGATGTCGGCTAACTGGATATCTGTATGAACTTTTTCAAGCCGAACATCCTTGTTCTCCACATGATTCCTGATGAAGTGATGCTTCATGTTGATGTGCTTTGTACGCGAGTGTAATACAGGATTGTGCGTTATTGCAATTGCACTCGTGCTATCGCACATTATAGGCATTTCTTTGGCTTCAATTCCATAGTCTGACAGCTATTGTTGCATCCAAAGGATCTGCATACAGCAACTACCAGCAGCATAATATTCTGATTCAGCTATGGAAAGCGAGTTTGTCAATTGTTTCTTACTGAACCACGATACAAGTCTAGGTCCAAGAAAATGACAAGTACCACTTGTACTCTTCCTATCTAGCTTGTATCCTCCAAGATCCGAGTCGCTGTAGCCAACCAAATCGAATCCGCCTTCCTTAGGATACCACAGTCCTGCATCGACTGTTCCTTTAACATACTTAAGGATTCGTTTAGCTGTTGTGAAGTGTGATTATTTAGGTGATATTTGATACTGAGCACACATTCCTACATCAAACTGGATATCGGGTCTGCTAGGTGTTAGGTAAAAGAGTGATCCTATTAGCTTCCTGTAAAGTGATTGATCAACCGGATTTCCAGCTTCATCAGCACTAATTTGCACGGAAGTGCTCATGGGGATTGACTAAGATTTGGAGTTATTCATTCCAAACTTGTTGAGTAGCTCCTTGCTGTACTTATCTTGGTTGATAAAGATTATTGTGGGTAATTGCTTCACCTGCAATCCTAGGAAATAACGAAGTTCCCCATCATACTCATTTCAAATTTACTTTGCATGAGATGAGAGAACCTTTGACACAGAGCAAGGTTAGTAGAACCAAATATAATATCATCTACGTATTTGAATCATCAGTAGGTCATCACGTTCCTGTATCTTAAATAGAGTCTTGTCCACAGCACCTTTCTCGAATCCATTATTGGTAAGGTACAGGGACAGGGTTTCATACCACGCTCTAGGTCCTTGCTAAGTCCATACAGTGCTTTCCGTAGCCTGTATACAAGGTCTCCGCCTTTTGTTTTGACAAACCCTAGTGGTTGTTCAACATAGACTTCTTCGGCGAGGTCTCCATTCAGGAATGCCCTCTTGACGTCCATTTGGTAGACAATAAAGCTTTTATGAGCGGCAAAGGCTAGAAAAATCCTAATGGCTTCTAGTCTGGCTATAGGGGCAAATGTCTCATCATAATATATGCCTTCTTCCTGTCTGTAGCCTTGTGCGACTAGACGTGATTTGTTTCTAATAACAAGTCCGTTCTCATCCTTCTTGTTTCTAAATACAAATTTAGTTCTAATTATGATGCTAAGGTCTGGGTACTAGATACCATACATTGTTTCTTTCGAAACCATTAAGCTCTTCTTCCATAGACGTGATCCAATGAGAATTGTATAAAGCTTCTTTCGTAGAAACAGGTTCGGACTGAGATTAGAATACAGCAAGGGTGCACATATTAAGTCTTCTAAATTCTGCTTGAGACTTCCATACAGGAAATGAAGATTTCTTAGATTCAGTTTCTTCTTGTGCACACAGTACAGTTCCTTGTGTACTCTGTATTCTCCTGCGGGTGGATACTCCGACATCAATGTCTCCTATGATTAACTCCTGTGGGTGGTCTTTCAACCATCTTCTGTCGGTTTCTAGTTCAGCGTCCCGTACTGTATCTTGGGTTGCTGTAGTTTCATCTTCATCTTGTACAGCATCAGCTTCATCTACCTCTGTTCTTACAGCTGCGGGGTTTATTTCTAAGTTAACGGCAGGTTCTATTGGAGTTGGAGAGTCATTAATGGAGAGTTGTTGAATATTCTGACTAAGGTCTTCTACTCCTATAGGGTCATGGTGAGGTTTGTCGAACACTACATGTACCGATTCCTCAATTGTCAGCTTTCTTTTATTGAAAATTCTGAAAGCTTTGCTGACAGATGAATATCCTACAAATATCCTTTCATCCGATTTCTCATCAAAGGTTCTAAGTTGGTCCTTACCGTTGTTCAGGACATAACATCTACAACCGAATATGTGAAAATACGAAACTAATGGAGTTTTGTTGTTCCATACCGCATATGCTATTTTGTTGTGATGCTTGTTGATGATACATTGGTTTTGTGTATATCACGCTGTATTTGTTGCTTCGCCCCAGAACTGTTGTTGTGACTTGCTTGCGGAAATCATGGTTCATGTTGCTTCATTGAGCGTCCTGTTATTTCGCTCGGCAACACCATTTTGTTGAGGTGTTCGGGCAGCTGAGTATTCATGCTGTATTCCATTTTCCGAACAGTATTGCTCTGTAAAGCGGTTAGTGAATTCAGTACCTCTGTCGGAACGAATGGACATGATACTCAACCCTTTTTCATTCTGAAGCTTTCTCAGGTGCTCGGGCAGCTTTGATGTGGTTTCCATTTTCTTTCCCAGGAAGATTGTCCAAGTGTACCTGGAATAATCATCAACAATAACTAAACAATATTTCTTACCTCCTAAACTTACCGGGTCTACAGGACCGTAGAGATCCATGTGTAGCATTTCTAGAACTCTGTGAGTGGACAGGTATGATTTGCTTTTCAGGGTGGTCTTGATTTGTTTGCCTTTCTGAGAGGGTCCGCAGACGCTGTCCTTTTGGAATTACACATCGGGCAAACCTCTAACCATTCCCTATCTAGCGAGTTTATTGAGCATCTTAATGTTTACGTGAGAAATCCTCTTGTGCCATAACGAGCTTTGATCTACAGTGACTTTGACAACAAAACAAGGAATTGTGGAGCTCGTAGGCATCCAGTCATCAATATACATGTTACCTGATCTGCTTCCTGTGAGCACAATTTCTTTGGTCAGAATGTTCTTGACTCTACAATGATCTATATAGAATTTCACCGAGAACTGTTTGTCACAGAACTGGCTAATACTAAGTAGATTGTACTGTAGGCCTTCAAAATAAGCTGCATCAGTGACTTTGAATTTTCCTACAAGTAGGGTTGCCTTCCATCTTGTTCTTCATTTAGATTTATCACCGAAGCGCACTTTTGGATCGAGACATTCTACATAATCTGACAACTTGCTTCTATATCCTGTCATGTGCCGAGAACATCTGTTGTTGAAGTACCAAATGTCCTTCTCTTTGATGTCCTGTAAACAAAGAGATTAAGTAGATTTAGGTCCCCTTTGTATGTTGGGTCCTCGGGTGTTAGTGCCTTTAGGTACCCAGATTTGCCTGACAGCAATTCCCTTGCTGTAGGTTACTTTAGGTCCGTTTTTGCGATGTCTACGTGGGGCAGACACGTAGTCGCTGTAACCTTGATAATTATGATGCATGTAACATTCAGGGTTATTATTATTAATCCAATATGAATGCCATCTTGGAGGTGGAGCCATTTTCTTTGGTCTTACAGCTTGCCTCCTGGGTCTCCACTTGGATTCCCAAAGCTGTTGTTGATACTGCGCTGCAACCTGTTTTCTCGATGGATAACGGGGCTCCTGTATCCAGTATCTAGACGCATTGTACTATTGGAAGTACTGTTGTGCTGGCCTTTGATATTTGGATACAACCTTCTTTCTGAACGACTGTTGGCGCTTTTGATATGCTCGGGGAGCATGCTGTAGGTTACGCCTTATAAGTCTGGATGGCTGAGGTTTCCACTGTCTATAATATGAACTCGGTGGTGGAATCGCAGCCTTTATTGTACGCAGTGCAGCAGGTACCTTAACAGGACTCGGAGTTTCCTCAGGTACTGGAATGGGTTCCACACCCCTAACGAACACAGTACTAGTTTTTCCCTTGTTGGAGAATGAGTTATATCCTAAGCCACGTTTATAATGAGCATTTTGTCCAGTTATTAGAATTTCTTCCATCCTTTTAGATGATCTCTCGAAAGATTTCAATATGGTCTCTAGTTATCCTTCTCGTTTCTCGAGAACTTTTACTTTGGCTTCAAGTAGAACGAAATCATTTGTCTTGCTCTCACTATGAGACTTGGTCTCATTTAGATCGTGAGAAAGTTGATGATTGCTCTCCATGAGTTTTTCCATTGTGATCTTGCTGTTTTCACAATCAATAGACAAATTTTCGTAATTATTTTTCAGCAAGTCGTTTTCTTCTTTCAACTCTAAGTTGGAAATTTCGAGCTATATGTTTTCTCATTTTAATTTCTCATGGGCCTTTTGAATATTTTTAAATTCATTCATCATATTTTCGAAAGTATGGGATGCATTAATAGGAATGTTGGATGTTGAGCTTGCCTCATCATCGCTATCTTCATCATCTTCGATATCTTTAGCCATAAAGCACATGTATGCTTTATCTTCGAACTCATCATCCGACGAGTTACTATCAGTGACTGCCTGAAGACATTCGTCGGTCTTGGTTTGAGCGTGAGAGGCTTCTGATTCGCCGATCAGGGCCTTGATCTTGTTCTTCCAAGCACGCCTCCTTTCGTTCTTTTCTTGTTGCTCGGCTTTCGGAAACTTTTGGACATTAGGATGTGGACACTTATTCGCATAATGTCCCGGTTTCCTATAATTATAACATAGATTAGAATCACCAGATGGAGAGGATTCAGAACTTACCATATAAAAAGGCTTGGGCTTGTATGCAGTCTTTCCAGACTGTTTGATGAATTTCTTAAATTTGTGCATGAGTAGGGACATTTCATCTTGTGACAGGATCTCGTCGTCACTGTCCGCATTCTTGTAGGTAGATTTGGACGTGATGGGCATGCTGTGTCTCCTGTTGGATACAACGGCTAATGCTGTAGTCCTAGCAGGTGAGTCTTCGGCCTTCTCTCTCCTGTCAATGTCATACTCGAAAGCTTTTAGGTTAGAGAAGAGGTCAAAAGTAGAAATATCATTGAGATTACATGACACACACATAGCTGTGGTTTTTATGTCACATCGAGCAGGGAGAGATCTGAAAATTTTTAAGTTCTTCTCCTTTTGGGTATAAATTTTGCCCAACGCTTCAAGTTCACTGGCAATGCCAGTGAATCTGAGGTCAAGTTCCTCAAAAGTTTCAGATGGTTTCATTTCAAACGATTCAAATTGCTGAGTGAGTTTTGAAATCTTATTTTCTTTTGAGAGCTCAATTCCCTCACAAATCATCTTGAGTTTATCCCATATTTTCTTGGCTGTCTTACAGCTCTTTACCTTTGAGAATGTGCCTTTGTTGAGAGCGACAAATAGCGCATTCTTAGCAACATTGTCGAGATTCCCACGCTTGTGCTCGCCGGTTGTCCATTGCTCACATTCTTTCTCAAGCATCTCTGCATGAGGTTGTACTTCTATCCTTGCGGAAGGATTCACCTTCATTATCTTGATGGGGCCATCTTGGATGACAAAAATCATCTCTTCGGGCATGGCTGCAAGATGTGCTTCCATCTTAATTCTCCAATCATCAAATTCGTTAATCGAGAACATAAGAACCTTGTTTATCATAGAGGTATCCATATGGAAGAATCGGAAATATAAGACTGTTTATAAAAAAATGTGATTTTAGGATCTGATTCGGTTAAAAATATGACTGATTCTTTTTAGAATCAACCTCTCCAATAAGTATAAAGAATACAGCTTGGAAAAGTGTTAGTACTACAAGCTGTACGATTTTCAAATAAGAGTGCATAGCGGAAGTTCGTTAAAGTGAGTTGATGTAAATACAACAACTAGGTTTTCTCCTGGTAGCTTGGTGCGTACAGGGTATGTAAAGTATACTTATAAATAATCACAGTAATGACAAACAGTAAATGCAGAAGGTAAACAACACATTATTTAAAGTGGTTCGAGGTAAACACCTCTAGGTCCACTGGTCCTCCACACAGGAGCGAAAATGCTTATTATAATCACTATGTACACAACTACGTGACTATAATCAAACCTATCCTTGTATCGTTCACACATATTGATACAAAGGCTGCCGCTTTCAACCATTCACACAGATTGGTTGATGGCATCTCTTGACTTGCTTCTTCTCACACAGATTGAAGCTTCGTCCTATTCGTCCCACAAAGGTCGGAATAGCTTTCTTAGTTCACACAGAACTAAGTTTTACTCAAAGGTAAAATGGTAAAGTAACAGGGTTAAAACAGCAGCAGATCTTGAGCTGATGATGTGCTGTTCTTGTTGACCGATTATATTTCTTCTCTTCAAATATGGATTGATACTTGAAGAAATATACTTGCTCTTATAAGCTTTGATCTGACGATAGTGAATATTCAGTCGTTCGATCTTAGATAGAGATTCAATATTTCGTTCGATCGTTCTTATTTCACATTCGTATATCACTTTTAATGTAATGTCTTCTTGCATGGATTATTTATAACCTTGGAATAGATCCGTTATAAATATGTTTGTTGGCTGGGTTGGTGAGCTGAGATCCATTCTGATTGGTTGAGAGACTTTCAAGAACACGATCCGGATTTTGCTCTTTATCTCAAGATTCTTGTCGGTTGGTATTTAAATACTTTATCCAGTCAGTATTTAAATACTTTTTTCAAATGACGTTCTGACTTTAACGTATAAAGTAGATTCCTTCTCAACGGTCTTCAGATCTGTTGGATAAGTGTTTGTTATCCTAACAATTTCAGCCTATATGCTGTGTCCAGCATAATACGACTTATTGCTGTTAGCTGTAGACTTCAACGTTGTAGGCTATCTCCCATGCTGTATGGCAGGTGCTATATAAAGGTTCAAGACAGCTTCTATACTTAGAGGTATAACGAGTCCTTCGCTGTATGATGGCAGATATTTTGAAGATATCTTGTTATATGATGACTTGATAATTTTGCTGTATGATGGCAGTGCGAAGTCCTGCTGCATGTTGGCACTTACCAACAAGGTACAGATTTATTTATCCCAACAAAGAAACTCGGCACTTGATGAATAAGGCGGACCATGATGATACAAGTCTTACAAATGGGAAGCAGGTTGAGGAGCCAAATTATGTTGAAATCTCAATCAAGCATCAGGTGCAGGAATTGAATTCGCTGAGAAAGATATCCAGATTTCTTCAAACGGAGGGATAAATATCGGTCAGCTCAAGGAGATCATACTTGGAAC
The DNA here is from genome assembly GCA_033398695.1 of Orobanche coerulescens. Taxonomy (NCBI): domain Eukaryota; kingdom Viridiplantae; phylum Streptophyta; class Magnoliopsida; order Lamiales; family Orobanchaceae; genus Orobanche; species Orobanche coerulescens. The sequence goes on from CM065818.1 coordinate 57,874,256, forward strand.
GATAAAGGATAGATATGAAGAAGTATTTAAATCATCATTTACTTATACCAAGCCATACACCAAGAGAGTTGACAACTTGAGGATGCCGAAAGACTATCGCCTCCAAAATTCTAGCAGTTCGATGGCAAGGGGAACCCAAAACAACATGTGGCTCGTTTTGTTGAAACATGTAATGATGCTGGGACTTATGGAGACCATTTGGAAAAGTAATTTGTCCGATCCTTAAAAGTAGCTGGTATATCAATTTAGAAACCAACTCCATTGATAGTTGGGGTCCAATGGAGCAAGAATTTCTTAATTAATTTTACAGCACAAGGAGAACAGTTAGCATGACCGAGCTAACCAACACACAAGTGGGAAGATGAACTCGTGATCGATTATATTAGTTGATGGAGGAACTTGAGCCTGAATTGTAACGACCGACTATCCAAAGCTTCTGCAATCGAGATGTGTCTCCAAGGTATGCATTGGGGTCTTCATTACATTCTTCAAGGAATCCAGCCAAGGACCTTCGAAGAGTTGGCAAAAAGAGCTCACATCATGGACCTAAGAATGGATACAACTGAAGCTGATAGACCACCAATCCAGGAACCTCCTAAGTTCAAAGACAAGCAGCAAGTCAATAAATGTAATATTCACATTTTTTCCTTTTTCCAGTATTTTTTATTTTCGTGTTTTTTTCATTTTAGTGACTTGATTGTAACCGTATTGATCGAGAAAGTTTAATACGGAACTTTGTCTCATTCGAACTTGTTTTACTCAATTCCGCATTTAATGTCACTTTTCGTCGCTATTTGGTTTGATTCTCAGAATCGTTGTTCAGAACTGTCGTTTAGGGGTTGCCGTAAATCCATCTCATGTCATTATGGATGTCGTGAGCTTTTGTTTGGTGTTTCGATCGTGTATCGTGTATTTCGGATGTTTTGGGCCGTTTTATAATTTCTCAAAGTTATAGGGTAATTACGTTTGTTTTTATTTTCCGAACCTTCGGGTAGTCAGAAATGTTTTCTTTTAGCACTTAGATTCATCGTCTCGAAATCTATGTGTTTGTATCTTCATGTTTGTTAATTATCGCGTTTTGATTTCCGGTTCATTCTTGCCTGCTTGGAGCATCTTGTCGGTCCTGTTCTGGAAGAACCTTATGTACGTTACGAGTGGTGATTATTGTGTGTTATGTGGGATATTTAGCGTATGTTAACTGCATGTGTTACGTACGTCATGGTGTTCAAAAAATCGGGCAGAGGTCTCTGCTGGCCCTTATGTACGCTACGAGCATGTTGTTACGTACGTTAGGGTGGCATCTTACGTACGTTAAGCCAGTGGAATACATACGTTAAATACTTCGGGGTTTTCGGGCAGTGAGCTATGCTGAGCTCTTACGTACGCTGCGGGCATGGTGTTACGTATGCTAACCTTTTAATGTACGTTGACCATGCCATGCTAACGTACGTTAGCCGCTACGGGTATAAGTACTCGTGAGTTGACCGAGTTCGGTCATTTCGATCCATCTTTTCTCCTTCTCTGTTTTTGAGTGATTCTTGGGCAAATTCTAGGCGATTCGAAGTCTTGTAACTTCAAGCTATCCTCTTCCTTGAGTTCTTGGTGTATATTAACAACACCAACACTTGTTCTTTGTCTCCGATCCTAGGTAAACTCTTATAACCCTATCTTTGGGTAAATTGGGGGTTTTCGAGTATTTTTCCGATTTGATTCGCGTTGTTGATTAATTCATGTTGTGTATGATTAATCCTTGTGTGTCCCTTGTTTCCCTATAAATTTATTGTAAAGTTCGTCGTATTTGTGAAATCGAGAGAGTTAGGTTGCGACCCGCCCTTGTTGTTGTTTTTGTAAGAATTTACATGAATCATAGGTTGGTTTTCGGGTGTATTCTGTTTTCGTACTCGTATACAATTGGTTGTGATTGTATTCTTCGAATCGTTAGGTTCGTGGTTGTCGGTTCCTATCGAGTGTGGTTGATTTTTCCATTCATTTCGTCGTCAATTTCTCAAGGCAAGTATTCTTGTGAAACCCTTATGCTTAACATGGAATGGTAATATATATGTTTGTGATTTGCTCACTCCGGGCGGGTCCGATGGGGCCTCGGAGGAATCTGTGGTTTCGCTCCTAATTCACGAGCTTTTTTGGATAGCTAATCCATAGAGGCCTCGGATGGGACCAGTGGTTTAGACCCGGTCCTAGGCGAGTCATGTGCGTGATTTTTAACTATGTCCAGTCTGACAGGGGCATAGAGGCCTCGGATGGGACCAGTGGTTTAGTCCCGGTCCTAGGTGTTTTTTAACTGTGATTAATAACTGGGAAAAGGCATGTCTTGATTTTTGAAACAATTTGATGCATGTACTATGAGATGTGTAAGCGAATGTTTTGCCTAGATTACTTGTACTAGCGTAATTGCTAACTCCTTTGGGGGACCCGTTTTGGGGAAATTCGTGTTATGAATTTCAGGCTGCGTTCAGCCGATCGGGCGGGCACTGGAGCAGTATAAGGCCGCTGGCCAGGGTTGTTGACGTGTGCAAATGAGTTCCTTTATTTTAGTTGTCAATTTTAAACGTTTGTTTTCAAACTTGTAAACTGATAGATAGTACTCACGAGTACTTAGGCGTTTTAAATTGGAATATGGATTGTATACTAAATTTTATTTGTGATTTTCAGTGATGTCTGGTTTACCGGTTATTCCTGGCATTTTATTTAATTTTCGTCTTGGTGATGTGTGTTTTCTCGCTAACTGTGATGGTTAAACGAGCAGTATCAATTATTTAGGCTGGTGGGTCCCACGTAGGGATCCACGACGCTGTAATATATCCTGAATATCTTGGGGGGGGGGGGTTACAGAAAATGGTATCAGAGCAACTAGATTTATGGATACCTAGGCTTGTCGGTTAATTGGGTCTAGTTGTGTTTTATTTTGTACATCGTCATCACGCTGCCATCATCTCGGTACTTCCTGTGTTCGTAAGTTTTCCTTACTCGATTCTTTTGTTTTCTCGTATCGTACTTCTGTTTCTTGAACCGTGATGGTTTTTCTCTCGTACTTATCATCGAGATTCTTTTGCTACCTCTTATCTTCAGTATGGATGCTGGGAGAGGTCGAGGTATAGGTCGTGGTTGTGGTCGTGGATGTAGCCGGGGACATGGGGCAGCTAGTAGGGCATCCACGTCATACACTTCTGGAGCCGGCAGTACTGATGGTCGTCACGGCCATACTGCTACTCAAGATGGCGCAACTCGTAATGGCGCCGACATTGGTGTTCCAGCTATGATGCAACAAATGGTGAACTAAATGGATGCGATAGCCCAGGCGGTTCAATACCCAGCTCTCGCTTGTACTGCTTAGGCCGGAGCGGATCGTTGCATTCAGAATGTTACCAAGATGCATCCTTGTCAATTTTCTGGGGCTTCAAACCCGATTGGTTGGGAGAGGTGGATCACAGAGATGTCCAAGATCTTTATTTCCACTAACTGTCCTGAGGATCGCAAGGTCCCAATCGCCCAGTATTTTCTCACTGGGGACGCTGATGAATGGTGGGAGGCTGTTGAGCCTCAAGATCATGATGCTTCATGGTCCGAGTTCAGAGACCTTATGGAAGCTGAATACTGTCCGTGGCCAGTTCGACAGGCGCGGGTCCATGCTTTTTATGATGCCCAGCCTCAAGATATTCCGGTTTCATGGGCCATTACAGATTTCAACCGGGAATTGGGCTTCATGAAGGCCCAGGTTAAGGAGGAGAGCGACAAGATTTGCATCTTTTCTAGGCGGATGAAACTGAGGATCTATTATTACATGTATGGACTCGCCTGCACCACCCTAAAGGACTATCAGAGTAGAGCCCTTGCTGTAGGTCACAAGTCGTCAGGAAAAAGTCTAGAGGGGGGTGAATAGACTTATTGAAACTCTTTTTCCATGAAGGGTTGGAGTTTCTCAGCTGATAGGTACATATGACTTCAAGTCGTCTGTAGACAGGTATGCGGAAGTCAGCTGATGATGAAAAAAACTAAACAATGGAACAGTAAATATGTATGCAGCAGATAAGTATGATGATTAAAGCAGTAACACACACAAGCAATTATAGTGGTCTCAGTGGTGGGGTAATCCTCTACTAATCCACTTTTCTCCAAACCAGTTGGAGATGAATTCACTATAATTCTCAACCAGTGATAAATATTACAGTGGTTCTTCCTTAGCTACAACAACTTCCAGCCAGTGGAAATCCCTTCGTTGCAACTCCTTTGACTGCCTAGTACCTCTTGATCTAAAATCCTTGGATGCCTATCAGTCTCGCAAACTTCAACCAGTGAAGTACCCCGAACTCAGGTTTAAAGACACAAGTGGTTTGTCTTCTCCAACTAAGAGCTTCTTCAAATAAGAACTTTGAACTCTTGTTCTTCACGATGATATTGTTCGCTTTGTTTGCTTTGATTGCTTTGTTCGCTTGTAAGTGTTGTTCGCATCATACTTTGCTCAATTCGAATCTTCAGGTATATATAGATGTCGATCCTTGAGCTTCTTTCATAGCCGTTGCATTTCCTGTAACAAATCCGTCCGTTGGAGAAATAGACTTCTTTGTTTTTTATTTCCGAACATTGCAAGGCTGGATTTCCTTATTTAATCCATTTCCGAACGTTGTAAAGACTTTCAGGTTGTAGTGCTGAATCTTTAGATTATCATATGCTGAAAGTCTTCAGAGGTGGGTCTCGATGAATATTTAACTCATTGCTTTCTGGGAATCCTTCCAGTCTGTCTATCTACGTCTGCATGTGACTTTCCATGTTTATTGACTTTTCAACGCATGCTGACGTGGACTGGATTACTTGGCTGATCACTTATCAGATCTCGTACAGTCATCCTTATCTGATGTTAGAATTCTATGATGTAACTTCTCTGAGATGAAGTTCTCTGTCCCGACTAATCTTTTCTGATCTGAAGTCTTCTGACCTGATGAACTTATATGATCTGATGGTCAAACTTCAGTTGACTTGGACTCCGTCTGATCGCTTGACTGTAGTTTGGTCAAACTTATCTGATAATGAGTTGACCAGGACTTCTATGGTAAATCACTTTCTGCAGAACGTTGTCTGATGATAAGTCGTATGTGGTCAACCTTCTCTGAAAAGTTGAGTTGACCAAGACTTCTCTTATTAAACTTGTCTGCAACTCGGCCTTCTGCAGTGTTTGGTCAAACCTCTCTGATGTATCTGTTTGACCAAAACTTCTCTGATATTGGACTTCTTTGTGATTTATACTTAGCCGATTTTGGCCTAACTTACATGGCCTACAGAATATACTCATTTGGTTCTTCTTTACATTTTTCCAAGTATTTAAAACATACATTTGAATAATCAAATAAATATAGGGATGACATCATCAAAATCTAATAAGTATTTCTAACAAATTCCCCCCATTTTGATTATGGCAAAACTTAACAAAATATTCAAATGTAGAACAAGTTTGCACATGATCAAGTGCAAGACAAATCGAACTCAATCTTGTTTTGAGACAACTAGTTGTTTTCATTCAAATGACTGTTATAAAACTTTGAGAGATGTTTACAAGTACAGTGCTTTTGAATGAACAAAATACAGAAATTTTACAAGTAATAAAAAATTTACAAGTAAATTCCAAAAGAGCAAAATACAAGTAAAATATAAAATCTTATCTACCTCTTCCTCTGCCTTTTATGACAGGTTGCTTGGGAGGTCTAAACAATTTTGCACCAATAGGTCTCTTATTGACAGTTGCGAGGCCATACTTCCTTCTGATGACTAGGGAGGCAAATTCTTGCTCTTCTGTAGATGAGAACTTGTGCTCTACACAGAGTTTTCTAATCTCAGCCTGCAGGGCCAGCTCATCTAACTCATTGTTCATCAATGTAGGAGGTTCTTCAGATCTGAACAAGGGGATCATGGGGTAGGCATTCCATTCCTTTGCATGTTTTATCTGGACGACCCAGAGAATTGGCCATGTTGAGTCCATGTAGTTGACGAACGCCTGCTGTGGGGAATAGTCTTTATCCTGGAGTAATTCCCAGAGATAATACTTCTCTATGAACTGCTTCTTTGCCTCTCCCCAAATTGGAAAAAATTCAGCAGGTAAGAATTCCTCAACGTGCCAAAGCTCTTTGCCTTCCCATTCATATCTTTGTTCATCCCCTACTCTGGTTCTCCTCCTCTTAACTGCTGGTTGGTCATCAGCAGGAGCAGCCAATTCTTTTCTCTTCAGACCTGAAGTCTCAGCTTCAATTATATGGAGTTCATTCCTTGCTTTGGTCCTTACCTCCTTTCTGACTACCTCAGCATCATCTTCTTCTTGCCTGATGGGTTGGATGATTTGATCTTGAAAGTTTTCTTCCCCCTGACCTCTTGCTTCCTCCTTTCCTCTCTCTTCCCACTTTTTGCCAGCATCAACCAAAATGGCTAACTGCTGCTCTACTCGTGACATCCAATCAGACATGCCTAGAGGCGTTCTGGAATTGGTAGGAGGAGGTGTAGGGACACTCTTCTGAAGCAATGTGTCCATCTTTGCATTAAGGGAGTGAAGGTCAGGCTTGATCTCAGCGGCTATGAGGTTGCCAACTGTCTCTGCAACTATGCGCCTGATCAGGTCAGCCATCTCAGATGAGATAGGTGTTGCCTGAGGGGAGTGATCTCCATAGCCTTCCATATCTGCAGGTCACTTGACGGTCGACCTGTCTGACTGCAGAATCCTATCTGTAGGAGGCTGATCAGATGGGGTTTTATCAGGTGTCCCCGATCTGTCATCCTCTTTTTCGGACTGATCTGAGCTGGGGGCTTGATCAGGTGCCCCAGGCTCATCTGCATCATCTTTTTCTTTGTCATCCTCCTTCTTCTCTTCCTTTTGTTCGTCATTATCATCATCTTTAGCCTTCTTTTCTTAATCCTCCTCATTTCCTTTTTCTTTTTTCTTCCTCTTCTTCAACCTCTTCTCCTTCTTCATCTTCTTCTAATTCTTCTGTTTTTTCAACTTCAACTTCTTCAGATTGTTTTTCAACTGTTATTTTTTCTTCTGCTTCTTATACCATTTCTTCCTCCACAATTTCTTCTATTCTTATCCCTTTTTCTTTTTCAACTTCTCCCTCATCTTCATCTACCTTCCCAGCCGCTACACCTTCCATCACTAAAAGGACGAACTGGTCCATGTTGGTTTTGAAATTTGACAGGAACCAGTTCTCTTGGAGCATTAAAAGCCCATTTGTCTCATGGCAAAAACCCATGAGAACTTTCTCCATAGCCGGGGGGTATTCCCAGCTACTCTTCTTAACAAAAGATTGTAATTGATTATATGAAAAGATTTTAAGGTTTTCCATTCTTCAAAAACATTGGCAAAGGAAACTTTGAGAGAATGGTGTTTTACCATATGTAGTTGTTCTACTGATAGCTCCAAAGGGTTGTGCTCCAGAAGATTTAGAGTGTAACCTGCTTCAAGGATGTTAATAGTCAGGTCTGCCTCTTCCTCTTCTATCATGCTTGGAAGAGTCAGCAGAGGGATGATATCAGCCATCAGGTGTGGATGATCAGGCTGATCTTCTTCATCAGGGATAGGAGCAGGTGCAGGTGAGTGAGGTTTCTGCTCTGCATCTTCAAAATTAAGATGTCTAGGCCTCTTGGGAGAAGGCTCAGGTGATGACATGACATGCACCACCTCCTCTACGATTGGAGCTTTCCTTTTAAATCTCAGAGCCAAAGGAGTGTTGTCTTAGCATGAGTCTGAGTCCAAGTGATCTGCAGATGATTCATGCTCTGCAGGTCGGGTAGATGTGGTATCCTCTGCAGGTAGGACTTCGGCCGGCTGTTCTGCAACATCAGAACAGACTTCATCTGAATCAGAAGGTCCTCTGTAGAGAGGAGGACCACGTAACATATTCTTCAATATTTGGGTAGCCTTCCTCTCGCCTCCCAAATTCTTCCAGGTTTCTTGGTCCAGGTGACCAAGTCTCTTATTGACATGAAAGGGGTCTGCAGTCCGTTTTGCCTTTCCGAGAAATTCCAAGATCCAGCTTATTTGCGTTCTAAAAGCCATCTTGGTCTTGAATTTCTTCTCTTCCTCCATCCATTGAACCTTATTAACTTCACGGACCAACTGTCTGTAAATATAGTCAGCCCAGTCAATCCTCTCACTCTGGAGAAGGGCTCCCATCACCATAAATTTTGCAGATGACAGTTGGTCATAGCTGCCTGCCATCCCCATCACGATTTTGTTTGTGATGTCTAATACGTATCTGTACTCCTTTTTTAAATCGCCTCTCTTCGCCGTGAGCTTCAGCTTGGACGGCTGTTCTGGTAGTTTGATTCCGTACCATGTTTCGACTGCGCTCTGTTTGAGGGCTTCAACAGCAACGCCTCTAGATTTCATTCTGAACACCTTCGTGACTGTCTGAGGTGAAATTGTTACTTCCTCTCCAAAGATCGAACTTTTGATGCCCGCTTCGGTAACTTCACCTTCCTTGAAGAAGAAAATCACTGCTTTCTTGTAGAGAGATTTGGGCTTTATGTCCATGAATGGGTACATCCTATTTTTCTTCATTGAGCGGATGATGCAGTGCATATCCGATTGCAGATTTGCCTCGAGCAATCCTTCAAAATCGACTACCATATTGAAAATAATCTGGTCCTTGACAAGCTTCAGATTAACTCCTTCAAAATAAGATTCCATTTCTGTAAGAAAATAGTTTTTCGCTGAGTGTATTGAATATTCAAAGGGTTTTCTGCTTTTTGAAAAATTAGGGTTATCCAAAGCTTGGAGACGGTAAAGTTGTGAAATGATGTCTGCCGCCTTAAATAAAGAAATGAAAAGACGTTTTGAATTTAATATTAAATTAAATGAGTGTCGGTCCAATTTTAAAAAATGACGGTTGAGATTTTAATTGGACATAGTGGAGGTCGTGTGAACATGTAGTTGCCACGTGTAAATAAATAGTAATATTATATTCAAGAGTCGGTCAGGGATAGGAAAACTTAACTGGTTGACTGTTTGACTCATTGGCTGCTCTGCATCTGGTAGCTTGTGTCGCCTGTGGTTAAGATCATCTAGATTTTACTCGTCTGTTCTGATCAGGTGAGTCCTCTGATTAGGTAGATTCTCCTTGACTGCATCAGGTAACTCTTCCTCGTCTGATCTGATCATCAGGTAGCTTTCTCGTCTATACTAAATTCCCAATCTAGTAATCCAAGTTCCCTGCTCAGCTCCAAAAACCTTTCTTCTGACAAAGGTTTAGTGAATATGTCAGCGATTTGGTATTCAGTGATGACTCTTTCCACTCTAACTCTTTTGTTAAGCACATGGTCTCTAATGAAATGATGTTTGACATCAATGTGCTTCGTCCTTGAGTGCAGTACTGGGTTGTTTGTTATTGCAATTGCACTGTTGTTGTCACACCATATTGGGACTTTGTTTTCAATAATGTTGTAGTCCCTTAACTGTTGTCTGATCCATAGAATCTGTGCACAACAATCTATGCACAACAGCTGCCTTCAGCTAGATATTCTGACTTTGTGGTTGATATTGAGTTAGATACCTGCTTCTTGCTAAACCAGGATATTAATCTGGTTCCTAGGAATTGGCACGTTCCACTGGTGCTTTTCCTATTAATCTTGCATCCTGCGAAGTCTGCATATGAGTATCCTGATAGCTCAAAGTTCTCATATTTAGGATACCATAGTCCAACATTGACTGTAGCTTAAGGTATCTGATAATCCTTTTAGCTGCTTCCTGGTGAGACTGCTTTGGCTTGGATTGAAATCTTGCACATACACCCACTGCATATCAAATATCAGGTATGCTTGAAGTGAGGTATAGTAATGATCCAATGAGTCCTCTGTACTGGGTTGAATCCACTGATATGCCTCGTTCATCTGCATCTAAGTGTAAGCTTGTGCTCATTGGTACTCTTGCTGGTTTGGCTGATTCCATTCCATATCTCTTGATTAAGTCTCTTGTGTATTTGGCTTGATTGATGAAAATTCCATTATTCATCTGCTTGACTTGCAATCCTAGAAAGAAATTAAGCTTTCCCATCATACTCATCTCAAATTCTCCTTGCATGAGATTTGAGAACTTCTCACATAGCTCCGGGTTGGTTGAGCCAAATATAATGTCATCCACATATATTTGTACTAATAATATGTGGCCTTCATGCTCTACTCTGAATAGAGTCTTGTCCACCTTGCCTTTGCTGAATCCGTTCTTCTCTAGGAACACAGAGAGTGTCTCATACCATGCTCTTGGTGCCTTCTTGAGTCCATATAGATCTTTCAAAAGCTTGTAGACTTTGTCTCCTTTGACAAATCCAGGGGGTTGCTCCACATAGACTTCTTCTTCTAGAATTCCATTGAGAAAGACACTTTTCACATCCATTTGGTAGACTTCGAAATCATTGAATGCTGAATATGCAAGGAATAGTCTGATGGCTTCCAATCTGGCAATAGGTGCATAAGTTTCATCAAAATCTATTCCTTCACATTGTGCATATCCTTTGGCGACTAATCTGGCTTTATTCCTAACAACATCTCCATCTTCATCACACTTGTTCTTGTACACTCATTTGGTGCCAATAACCTTATTGTGATCTGGTCTGTCTGTTAGTTCCCAGATATTGTTTCTGTCCATCTGGTTGAGATCTTCTTGCATTACATTGATCCATGCGTAATCCTTCAATGCTTGCTCTATTGTCTTGGGTTCCATTTGAGACATGAAACATGAGAACATTGCCATTCCTGCTAGTACTGTGGATTGTCTGGTTCTGACTCCATCAGTTAGGTTTCCTATGATCTGTTTAATGGGTGATCTCTAAGCCTTTTGGGGATTTCTTCTTCTTCTTTAGGGTTTGTTCCCCCTGTAGAGTTGCTTTGGTGGACATCTTCTCTCTCTGCCTCAGATTGGTTCTGACCTCCTTGGTCTACAACTGGATCAGCTACGGTCTTGTCATTTGCAGGTGGGGATCCTATCTAATATGCAGATGGGTCTTTATCAGCTACAGTTGGGTCTTCATCAACTGCAACTTGATCAGGTAGGTTTTAAGGTCCTATCTGATCTGCTGTTGGGTCTTCAGGCTGATCTACAGGTGAGTCCATCATTCTTGTATTATGAATGATGACTTCTTCTAAGGTGGCAGATTTGAGCTTATTCTCAATTAATTCCACCTGTTTCCTATACTCAACAGTAGATTCATCAAACACAACATGAGGTGTTTCTTCCACAACTAAGGTTATTTTATTAAATACTCTGTATGCCTTGATTATATGTGAGTATCCCATAAAGAGACTATCATCAGTTTTTGCATGAAAGGCATCCCGTTGGGTTTTACCATTATTGTGGACGAAACACTTACAACCAAAAATATGGAAATATGTAACAGTTGGTGTTCTGCGATTCCAAACCTCATAAGGAGTTTTTCAATGTCTCCCTACAATCATACTCCTTCTAAGTGTGGAATGCTGTGTTGACAGCTTCAGCCTAGAACCTCTTTGGCAGGTGAGATTCAGCAATCATGGACCTGGCAGCTTCCTTCAAGGTTCTGTTCCTTCTTTCAGCAACACCATTCTGCTGTGGAGTCCTGGCTGCAGAGACCTCATGCTAGATCCCATTCTGATCACTGTATTCAGTGATTTCCTTGTTGAGAAATTCTCCTCCTCTATCTAATCTAATGTTGATGATTGAGAGGGATTTCTCATTCTGGATTTTCCTTAGCAGCTCAGGTAGCTTTGTCAAAGTTTCACTCTTTTTATAGAGAAAACAATCCATGTATATATTGAGTAGTCATCTACTACTACTAGAGCATGCTTTATTCCACTCAAAGTCCTTGGCTTGATGGGGCCAAATAGATCCATATGAAGTAGATCTAGAATCCTTATGGTGAGAGTGGTAGGCTGAATTGGTTTAACTGATGATCTGGTTTGCTTCCCTTTCTGACAAGCATCACAGAGAGCTTCCTTTCTGAATACTTCTTCTAGAAGTCCTCTGACCAGTTTTTGAGAACTAATCTTGTTGATGGCTTTGATGTTCAGGTGACATAGTCTTTTGTGCCACAACCATCCATTTTTTTAGCTATTGTATTGGATAAAAAATAGGTGTTGGGAGTTCTTGTGTTCCAATGTATCATGTAGACATCTCTCCTTCTGAATCCTTGTAGCTTCACTTCTCCAGATAGAATATCTATCACCATGCATCTCCAAATACTGAAGACTACTAGATTCTTCTCATCACAGAACTGACTTATGCTCAAAAGGTTGTACTTGAGCCCTTTGACATAATGGACTTTGGATATTGTTATATTTCCTCTATGCAGCTCTCCAAATCCTTTTGTTTGACCTATAGAGCTATCTCCAAAGGTTACATCTGCACCTCTTTCCTTGGTATAATTTGACAACACCTTCTTGTTCCCAGTCATGTGCCTTGAGCATCCAGAATCTACAAACCATTCTTCACCTCCTATATTTGAATTTGTGGAGATGTGGTAGTAGTCCTTCCACCTCTTCTGCAATTAAACAAGCAGAGATTTAGGTACCCAAATCTGTGTGGGTCCCCGGGGGTTAGTTGGTTTCCTGGAGAATTGATTTCTCCGTAGATTATGGAAGTTATGGTGATTGCCCCAAAAAGGTGTGTATGGTCTGGGCCTATATCCTCGGCTAGGATTTTGTACTGGATATGCCTCATAAAATTGGTGGTGTGGGACATTTCTAAATCTTGGCTAAGACCATTTATAAAATATTTAGGGTCTCCACACCTGTTGATTTTGAAAACTTGGATAACCTTGAGGTTTCCATTTGCCCCTCCCATTTTGAAATCTATTTTTAGGGAGTCTTTGATAATAGTGGGAATGTTGTCTAGGCTGTTGCTTTTGCTTTGGCCATTACCTAGTCTCTTGTCTAGGTGGATGCCTTGTATACCTTGGCTGCTGCCTAAACTTTTGACTTGGTTGCTGCCTATTTTGAAATACAGGTTTGTGAGTTGGCTCAGCAGATGGGACAAGTGTTTCTCCCTTGATGAAAGTAGTTTTTGAACTAGAGGGAGTGTTGGGGTCATATCCAAGGCCTGATCTGGGATAAAGTGACCTTTTATTCATATACAACTCATCTAAGGTTATGGATGCCTTGAGAGAAGTTATCTCCTTAGCTTGTGTATTACTTAGCTGTGTCAGTTTAGCAAACTCAGATTTAACATGAGCAAGTACAGTTGATTTCTCACTATTTAAAACAGTTAATCTTTTGATCTCAGCTGTAGCATTATCAGCTTAGTTTTTCAACTGGTCTTCAACCCGTTTTTCAAATTCAGATTTGGTTTTAATTAACTCTAGGTTGAGTTTTTCAAAGTTATTTTTCAGCTGCCTATTCTCATCTTGCAGCTGGGTCTTCTCGGCTGATACAGTTAAGTATGCAGATTTTAATTTCTAAAAAGCTTTGAGAAGCTGATTGACAGACTCATGTAAGTCCATATCCTGAGACATGTCTGAGCTGTTATTATTTGAAATTGAGGATTTAGATGTTACCTCTTCATCAGCAAAGTTGGCCATCAGACAATTGCACTCCTCATCATCAGAGAAGAATCCACTGCTAAATTCTACTCTCTCTTGGTCTTCTCCAATGAAAGCTTTTCTGTTGTCTTCTTTTCTGCCCACTTCTTTCTTGCCTTCATCCTTCTTACGATCAGGATAGTCAATTTGAATATGTCCTGTCTTGTGACAATTGTATCACTCAAACTTCCAACTTCCAGCCTTTTGATTCCTCCTTGGATTTTCTTTATAATTCTTCTTATACTTGGAGTAGTTGTTCCGGAAGTTGCTGAATCTTTGCATTATGAAAGCCATCTCTTCCTCAAAATCTAGGGGATTTGGAGGCTTGACTTCAGATAGGCTCTTGGCAGGGGACTCAGCTGCAAACGTTATTCTCTTTGCAGGCTCGGTTGATGATTAACTTGGAAGCTCAAACTCATAAGCCTTTAGATCAGAGAACAGCTCCTGGATCTTTACTTGTTAAGATCCTTGGACTCTCTCATGGCCACTTACTTCATATTCCATTCTGGGTTGATATATCTTAGAACTTTCAGGGCCATCTCCCTGTTGCCATATATTTTTCCCAGAGAGTTGCTTTCATTTATTATCTCTGTGAATCTTGTGTCCACTTGGTTGATAGATTCAACATTCTTCATTTTGAAGTTGTCAAACTTTTGGGTAGTGATTGACAACTTATTCTCTTTTATCAGCTCAGTTCCTTCGCACATCACAGTTAGAGTGTCCCAAATTTCTTTGGCATTCTTGCAATTTTTTATCTTGACCATGGTTGATTTGTCAAGAGTCTGGTTCAGCACATCTCTGGCCTGGTTGTCAAGATTGGACAGCTTCCTCTCATCAGGGGTCAGCTCTGTCCTCTTCTTGGGGATCTTCTTTGGCTTCCCGACTGCAATTTCTTCTGGGGAGTTGTCCTTCTCGAAGATGAAAGGACCCTCTTCAATTATGCACCACATGTCGTCATGTATGGATGATAAATGTGCCTGCATTCTTATCTTCCAAAGATCATACTCGTCAACTAAAAAAACAGGTAACCTAGAGTGCATGTATTGCATGTGTTCCATTCTAAATGAGAGATTAAAATATATATCCTCGATATATGGATCTGGTTCTAAAAAATCGAACCAACCTCTCTGATACCACTTGCTGGTCACAAGTCGTCAGGAATAAGTCTAGAGGGGGGGGGGGGGTGAATAGATTTATTGAAACTCTTTTTCCATGAAGGGTTAGGATTTTCTCAGCTGATAGGTACAGATGACTTCAAATCATCCATAGATAGGTATGCGGAAGTCAGCTGATGACGAAAATAACTAAACAATGGAACAGTAAATATGTATGCAGCAGATAAGTATGATGATTAAAGCAGTAAAACATGCAGGTAATTATAGTGGTCTCAGAGGTGGGGTAATCCTCTACTAATCCACTTTTCTCCAAACTAGTTGGAGATGAATTCACTATAATTCTCAACCAGTGATAAATATTACAGTGATTCTTCCTTAGCTACAACAACTTCCAGCCAGTGGAAATCCCGTCGTTGCAACTCTTTTGACTGCCTAGCACCTATTGATCTAAAATACTTGGATGCCTATCATCCTCGCAAACTTCGACCAGTGTAGTACCCCGAACTCAGGTTTAAAGACACGAGTGGTTTGTGTTCTCCAACTAAGAGCTTCTTCAAATAAGAACTTTGAACTCTTTCTCTTCATGATGCTATTGTTCGCTTTATTTACTTTGATTGCTTTGTTCGCTTGTAAGTGTTGTTCGCATCATACTTTACTCAATTCAAATCTTCAGGTATATATAGATGTCGATCCTTGAACTTCCTTCATAGCCGTTGCATTTCCTATAACAAATCCGTCATTTGGAGAAATAGACTTCTTTGTTTTTTTTTCGAACGTTACAATGCTGGATTCCCTTATTTAATCCATTTCCGACCATTGTGAAGACTTTCACATTGTAGCGCCGAATCTTTAGATTATAATATGCTTAAAGTCTTCCCAGGTGGCTCTCGATGAATATTTAATTCATTACTTTCCGAGAATCTCCCCAGTCTGTCTCTCTACGCCTGCATGTGACTTTTCGTCTTTATTGACTTTTCAACGTATGCTGACGTGGACTGGATTATTTGGCTGATCGCTTATATGATCTCATACAATCATCCTTATCTAATGTCATACTTCTCTGATGTAACTTCTCTGAGAGGAAGTTCTCTGTCCCGGCTAATCTTTTCTGATCTGAAGTCTTCTGACCTGATGAACTTATCTGATCTGATGGTCAAACTTCAGTTGAGTTGGACTCCGTCTGATCTCTTGACTCCAGTTTGGTCAAATTTCTCTGATAATGAGTTGACCAGGACTTCTCTGATAAATCACTTTCCGCAGAACGTTGTCTGATGATAAGTCGTCTGTGGTCAACCTTCTCTGAACAGTTGAGTTGACCAATACTTCTCTGATTAAACTTGTCTGCAACTCGGCCTTCTTCAGTGTTTGGTTAAACCTCTCTAATGTATCTGTTTGACCAAAACTTCTCTGATATTGGACTTCTCTGTGATTTATACTTAGCCGATTTTGGCCTAACTTACATGGCCTACAGAGGATACTCATTTGGTTCTTCTTTACAGGTCCATGATTGCTGAAGCTGCCAGGTCCATGATTGCTGAAGCTGACCTGCCAAAGAGATTATGGGCTGAAGCTATCAACACAGCATGCCATACTCAGAACAGGAGTATGATAGTAGGGAGACATGGCAAAACTCCCTATGAGGTTTGGAATAGCAGAACACGAGATGTTGCATACTTTCATATATTTGGTTGTAAGTGTTTTATCCACAATAATGGTAAAACCCAACTGAATGTTTTTTATGCTAAAACTGATGATGGTCTCTTTATGGGATACTCACAAATAAGCAAGGCATACAAAGTTTTTAACAAAAGAACATTAGTTATGGAAGAAATACCTCATGTTGTGTTTGATGAGTCGACTGTTGAGTACAGGAAACAGGTGAATCAATTGAGAAAAAGCTCAAAACCACCACCCTAGAAGAAGTTATCATTCATGACACAGGAATGATGGATCCAACTGCAGATCAGCCTGAAGACTCAACTGCAGATCAGATAGGATACCAAAACCTAACTGATCCAACTTCAGCTGACCAAGATGCACCTGTAGAGCAGACAGGAACCCCACCTGCAGATGACAAGACCGTAGTTTATCCTGTTGCAGATCAAGAAGGCCAGAACCAAGTTGATGTAGAGAGAGAAGAAGTTCACCAAAGCAACTCAACAAGGGGAACAAACCCTAAAGAGGAAATCCCTAAATGGCTCAGAGATCATCCCATTCAACAAATCATTGGAATCCTAACGGATGGAGTCAAAACCAGACAATCCACAGAACCGACAGGAATGGCAATGTTCTCATGTTCCATGTCTTATATGGACCAAGACAACAGATCAAGCACTGGAGGATTATTCATGGATAATTGCAATGCAAGAAGAGCTCAACCAGATGGAAAGAAACAATGTCTGGGAACTAACAGACAGACCAGATCACAAGAAAGTCATAGGCACCAAATGGGTGTATAGAAACAAATGTGACGAATATGGAGCTGTTATTAGGAATAAAGCTAGACTAGTTGCAAAAGGGTATGCTCAGTGTGAAGGAATAGATTTTGATGAAACTTATGCACCTGTATCAAGACTTGAAGCTATAAGACTATTCCTTGCATATGCAACATACAAGGATTTTGAAGTCTACCAGATGGATGTGAAAAGTGCTTTTCTCAATGGAATCCTTGAAGAAGAAGTCTATGTGGAGCAACCTCCCGAATTTGTCAAAGGAGACAAAGTATATAAGCTGTTGAAAGCTCTATATGGACTCAAGCAAGCACCAAAAGCATGGTATGAAACACTGTCTGTGTTTTTGTAGAAGAATGGTTTCAGCAAAGGAAAGTTAGACAAGACCTTATTCAGAGTTGAACATGAAGACCACATATTGCTAGTTCAAATATATGTGGATGATATCATCTTTAGATCAACCAACTCGGAGCTATGTGAGAAGTTCTCAAATCTCATTCAAGGAGAGTTTGAGATGAGTATGATGGGAAAGCTTAATTTCTTTCTTGGTTTTAAAGTCAAGCAAATGAACAAAGGAATGTTCATCAGTCAAGCCAAGTATACAAGGTATTTAATCAAAAGAATTGGTATGTATTCAGCCAAACTAGCAAGAATACCAATGAGCACATCCCTACACCTTGATGCAGATGAAGGAGGCATTTCAGTGGATCCAACCTACTACAGAGGACTTATTGGATCACTTCTATACCTCACTGCAAGTAGACCTGACATTTCATATGCAGTGGGAGTATGTGCAAGATTTCAGTCAAAGCCTAAGCATTCTCACCAAGAAGAAGCTAAGAGGATAATCAGATACCTTAAGTCCACAATCAATGTTGGTCTATGGTATCCCAAGGATGATAATTTTGAATTATGAGGCTACTCAGATGCAGACTTTGTAGGATGCAAGATTGATAGGAAAAGCACTAGTGGAACGTGCCAATTCCTCGGAAGCATACTGATATCATGGTTCAGCAAGAAGCAGGTATCCAACTCAATTTCCACAACCGAGTTAGAATACCTAGCTGTAGGCAGCTATTGTGCACAAATCCTATTGATCATACAACAGTTAAGGGACTACATCATCACTGCAAATGAAGTTCCAATATGGTGGGACAACAATAGTGCAATTCCAATAACAAACAATCCAGTATTGCACTCAAGGACAAAGCACATTGATGTCAAACATCATTTCATCACATACCATGTGCTAAATAAGAGAGTTAGAGTGGAAAGAGTCAGCATGGAATTCCAAATTGCTGACATATTCACAAAACCTTTACTAGAATAAAGGTTTCTGGAGCTAAAAAGGGAACTTGGTCTACTAGATTGGGAATCTAGTACAGGCGAGAAAGCTACCTGATGATCAGACCAGACGGCAAGAAAGCTACCTGAAGCAGAAAAGCTACCTGATGCAGAAAGCTACCTGATGATCAGACCAGACGAGAAAGCTACCTGATCAGACCAGACAAGAAAATGTTAGCTGACATCAATCAAAGGCGATACAACTTACCTCAGAGCAGTCAAGAAGTCAAACGGTCAACCAGCTAAGTTTCTAATTCTTAGACTGACTTAATTATTATATTATTTGTTCACACATGGACAAACACATGATCACACTACCTCCAAGACGTCCAATCAAATTCAACCGTTGTTTTAACTTCTCAAAAATTGGACCGCCGCTTACTTGTTTTATTATTAAATTCAAGGCGTCTTTTCAAATGGCTATATAAGACGGTCGAAATTATTTCCTAAAAACTTTACCGTCTTCAAGCTCTTAGAACCCAAATTTTCAAAAAGCAAAAAAACCCTTTGAATATACATTACACTCAAGCGAAAAATCTTTTTTTTTTTTTGCAGAAATGAAATCTTACTTCGAATGTGTCAATCTCAAGCTGGTGAAAGAACAGATCATTTTCAGCATTGTTGTCAACTTTGAAGGGTTACTAGCAACAAAAAAACTCGGGGAAAATGGCGTATGTGATCCAAATGATGAAGAAAAATGGCATCTACCGATTTCTAGACATTTCTCCAAAACAGCTTTTCAAGGAGGCTGTAATATGCTTCTACAGGGAGGCACAAGTCACCGAGCACTGTATCTCAAGCTCTATTCTTGGATAAGAAGTCAACATCACCCCTCAAACCATCGCTGATGCGTTCCAGATGGAGAACGGGGGCATCACCGTCGAAGCCCTGAAGCAAAACCCAACCAAGACTTGGTATAAGATCAAGCTGCCAAAGGAGACATCTAAAGTCAAACTCATGAATGAATACAAATATGTCCTGGACATAAGCAACAGAATTATCATGGGCATGGCAGGAAGCTATGATCAACTATCCTCTGCCAAGTATGTCATGATGGGAGCCCTTATACAGCAGAAGAGGATTAACTGGTCTGCCTACATATACAGGCAGTTAGTCTGAGAGGTAAAAAATTGAGCTGGGATGAGGAAGAGAAGAAACTCAGGCAGAAGCTGGCATATGGAGCACAAATAAGCTGGATCTTGGAGTTCCTGGGAAAGGCCAAGGGAAGGGCAGACCCCTTTAACCTCAATAAGAGACTTGGTCACTTGGACCATCAAACCCTAAAGCATATCAGAGACAAGAGGAAAAAGGCAGTTGAGAAAACGAAGGGAATGACATCTGGGACATCTGGGACATCTGAGTACAAAGGACCTTCAGATACTGAATCAGAGAAGTCATATGCAGCTGCAGCCGAGACTTCTCAAAAGTCACCTGCACATGAGAAGCTACCTGCAGATGACACTGACTCAGACAATATTCCACTGTCAAATAGATTAAAGAGGAAGTCACCTGAAGCAGATGAAGTTGTCCACATCACTTCTTCAACAGATCAGTCCCCAAAGAGACAAAGAAGACTGGTGGACTATCCTTCAGACGAAGAACAAGAGGTGCAGCTTTCCTCATCAGTTGTACCTGCAGTATCTGAAGACCATCCTCAACATTCATCTGAGCTGGTGCCCAATGTGGTTCACCTCCTAACTGTTACAAACCAAATAGAGGAAGAAGAAGCATTTGAGACAGTTGAAGTACCTCAAGCAGGCTATTCTTTCAATCTCAGAGAAAACAACTCTCTGAACCTGACCACAGCTCCACTACAGATGGTAAGGAAGGAAGTTCTAAACTACTCTTTTATAAACATATATGAATAATGGAAAGAACTTAAATTGCTCAACTTCTCTCAACTAAAAAGTTTTGTGGAGAGAAGTACTTGGGAGCACCCCATTGCTGTAGAATAGCTGATTTTATATTTTTGTCAAGAAACAAAGGTGGAAAAGTTACTAAAGGAAAACTGGTTCATTTCTCACTTTAGACAAAACATGGACCAGTTCATCCTCCAGGTCCTGAATGATGTATTTCAGGGAAAAAAATTTACTGAGGGGGATGAAGTTAGAAAAGAAGGAGAAATAGAAGAGAATAAAATTATCATTGCTGAAACTGAAGAAGTTGAAAAAGAAAAGGTAGAAGTTGAACAGAAAGATGAAGTTTAAAAGAAGGATGAGGAGATGGAGTAAAAAAATGAAAAAGAACGGGAGAAAGGAGAAGAAAAGGAGGAAGAAAAAGAAAAAGAAAAGAATGGAGAAGAGAAGGAGAAAGAAGAAGAAGAAAAAGAAGAAGAGAAGGAGAATGATCAAGAAAAGAAAAAAGAAGAAAGAAAAGAAGATGATAAGAGGGATCATGATCAACAGGAACCTGATAATGCCACTGGTTCAACCAAATCTGAAGCTAAATGAGATAATCAGGGGGAACATCCTGAGCAACCCACCCCCCTCCTCAGAAGCAAAAAGTCATCTGCAGAGCAGAAGTCCTCTGTAGAGAAGAAACAGCCATCTACAAAGAGAAAGTCCCCTGCAGATAAGGACATATCAAATGACAAATCAGGAACTCCTGAGAAGACCCCATCTGATCAGGCACCAGCTGATAGGCAGGTCTCTTCTGAGAAATCCATTGCTCAGATACCATCTGCACATGAGGAATCAGGAGAAAATTTTGTAGATCCGCCTATGTATCAGCTACCTCCAAATATCACTGAGCTGATCAGAGGCATTGTTGAAGAAATAGTTGCTAAGCTTCTTGCAACTGAAGTCAAGCCTGAACTGCAGTATCTAAATGCCAAGATGGATACCCTGATCAACAAGAAGGACCCTTCCCCACCTCCCACTAACTTTAGAATTCCTATTGGCATGTCTGATTTCATGACTAGAGTGGAGGAGTAGCTTACCACGATTATTGATGCTCGCAAAAAGGGGGAAGATAAGGGGGAAGTGAAAGGCAAAGGAGGAGACATCAGTCAGGAGAAAGACATAGAGGAGGCGGTATAAAAAAGAAGTCAAGACCCTCTTCTTATTCAGGCAGGAACTTCTCATCTGAAGAGAAAAGAAGTAGCTGCACCATCTGATCCATCTGCAGCTAAGAGGATGAGTACAAGACTTGATCCAGAGGTCAGATGTCAATGGGAAGGGAAGGAGGTGCAATATGTTAAAGAGTTCATGCCTGCAGAGGCAGAACATATGTGAGGGAGTGCAGGGAAGCAATTTATAGAGAAGTATTATCTCTGGGAGATGCTTCAAGACAAAGGATGCTCCCCACATCAGACCTTCATCAACTTCATGGATATGAACTTCCCAAAGCTCTGGGCAATCTTGAAGAAACACGCTAAGGGATTCAATGCCTACCCAATGATCCCTGATTTCAGACCTAAAAAGCTCCTACCCTCGTGAATAATGATCTTGATGAGCTGGCTCTTCAGGAAGAGATCAGAGGACATTGCGTGGAAAACAACTTCGCCACTCATGACCAACAAGAGTTTGCTTCATTGGTAGTCAAGAGGAAGTATGGGTTAGCCCCAGTATCTAAATAGCCAATTGGAGCCAAACCACTGAGGTCACTCCCTCCGGCAAGGCAGCAGATCAGAGGAAGAGGGAGAGGAAGATAATCTTGTCTTGTAATTTTATTTTGTAATTTACTTGTTATTTTTGTATTACCTGTAATTTTTGTAATACTTGTAATTTTCTTGTATTTTGTTTCATTCAACAGCACTGTAATGTAAACATGAAATAAAAATTTATAACATTAACTTGAATGACAACCACTAGTTGTCTCAAAACATACTGAGTTTTATTATGTCTTGCACTTTATTCTGTGCAGACTTTTCTTATATTTGAAATGCTTTAGTTTTGCCATCATCAAAATAGGGGGAAATTGTTAGGAATACTTGTTAGATTTTGATGATGTCATCCCTGTATTGATATTTATTCAAATGTATGTTCTTAAGTACTTGGAAATTGTAAAGAAGAACCAAATGAGTATATTCTATAGGCCTTTAATTTTAGGCTATGTCATGTTGATCAGTACAAAATCGACTAAGTATAGAACTGCCGTTTATCAGAGAAGTTATCAGGCAAGTTCATTTCATAGAAGTTTTGGTCAACATAGAATATCAAAGAGGTTTGACCAAAACCTATCTGCAGTCAAGTTATCAGACGAGATTTGGTCAACACAAATATCAACTGAAGTTTGACCATCAGATCAGAGGACATTCATCAGGTCAGAGAACTTAAGATTAGAGGAATTCATATCAGATAACTTCATAGCAGAGAACTTTATCTCAAAGGAGTCCAGAGCAGAGAACTTTATCTCAGAGAACTTCTACCAAGATACATCAGAGAAGTTTACATCGGAGAAAGTTGATTGCACATCAGGCATGTTTGACTAAGAAATATCAGATAGGTTCTCAGTCAAGTTATCAGCCAAGTTCAAGATACTCAGTCCATGTCAGCAAGAGTTGAAAGTCAACAATTACAAAAAGCCACATGCAAGACGTAGGAGACAAGCCGAAATGATTCCCAGAAAGTTAGGAATATAATATTCCTTGAGATCCCCATTCTGAAGACTTATAATTATTCTAATCAAGAATAACGGCGCTAACAAATGAAGTATTTCAAACGGTCGGAAATGGAAAGGGAATCAAGTCATGCAACGAAATGATAAGATAAACAAAGAAGTCCACTCTCCAACGGACAGATTTGTTACGGTGATGCAACGTCTATGTAGGAAGCTCAAAGGATTGTACTATAAATATCTGAAGATGTGAATTGAGCAAAGAACGAGGTGAACAATACTTACAGGCGAACAAAGTAATCAAAGCAAACAAAGCTATCAAAGAGATATATAGAATCGTGAAAGATCAAAGATTAAAACAGTCATATTCGAAGAAGCTCTTTAGTTGGACAAGACGCAAGCTCGTCTTTAAAGTTTGAGTTCGGGGTACTTCTGTGAACGAGGTTTTCAGAAGTTTTGCGACTAATAAGGTATCCACGGGTTCTTGATTGGAAGGTGATAGATAGCTCGAGAGTTGTTGAGGCATCCACGGGTTTTTAATCAGGAGGTGCTAGGCAGTCAAAGGGAGTTGCAACGGCCATGGGTTTCCACTGGTTGGAAGCTGTTGTAACTAGGAAAAATTCATTGTAACCTTTATCACTGGTTGACAGTTATAGTGAATTTATCTCCAACTGGTTTGGAGAGAAGTGGACTAGTAGAGGATTACCCCACCTCTGAAACCACTATAAGTGCCTGTGTGATTTACTGCTTTACACATCATACTTAACTGCTTCATTCATATTTAGTGTTCCATTAGAAGTTAAGTGCAGACGACATTAAGTTATCTATATCGTCATCAGCTGTGTCTTCCGCACTATCTATCTGCAGATGACGTAAGTCATCCGTACTTAATCACAGCTGAGAAACTCACCTGAGATTCAGGAAAGAGTTTAATAAGTCTATTCACCCCCCAGACTTATTCCTGACGACTTGTGACCTACACCGTTTTGGGGAAATTCGTGTTATGAATTTCAGGTTGCATTCAGCTGGTCGGGCGGGTACTGGAGCAGTACGAGAATGCTGGTCCGGGTTGTTGATGTGTGCAAATGCGTTCCTTTATTTTAGTTGTCCATTTTAAACGTTTGTTTTCAAACTTGTAAACTGATAGATAGTACTCGCGAGTACTTAGGCATTTTAAATTGGAATATGGATTGTATACTAAACTTTATTTGTGATTTTTGGTGATATCTGGTTTACCGGTTATTCCAAGCATTTTATTTAATTTTCATCTTGGTGATATGTGTTTTCTCTCTAATCGTGATGGTTAGACGAGCGGTATCAATTATTTAGCCGATGGGTCCCACGTAGGGATCCAAGACACTATAATATACCATGAATATCTTGGGGGTGTTACAATAAAGGGGGCAAAACTTTTGTTTAAGCCCCGAATAAAGAATCCATGCAAATAAATGCAAGAAAAATACCAAAGAAACAAAAAAATAGAAATGACAAGGAGAAAGGTGTTGTCCAAGAAAGGGAGCAAAGGAAAATGACTTTAAGAAAATGCAACATAGGCAATATCCATTCCTAGACTCGGATGTCCCAGGAAATTTTAATGATTTGTTAGAAAATAATCTTATCGAGTTAACGGAAATAAAGCGACCAGAGGAAGCTGGACGTACTGATGACCCAAAATATTGTAGGTACAACAGAGTAATAGGCTACCCAATTTAAGATTGCTTTATCTTCAAAGATAAAATCATGCAGCTGGACGAACATGGCAAAATCATCTTATAAGATGAAACATCTGTGAATCTTGTCACTGTCAATGATGCACATTATAATAATTTTTCATGCCATATGACGAATGGAGTGAGAAAAATAAAGACGGCCCATCTCAAGATAAACCATCTGGTGAAAGCAAAGAATACATCTTGGTTGTAGTATTTATAGAAGAAGATTTGCTACATGGTTCACAATCCCACAACCAACCATTGTTCGTAACTGGATGTGCTAAGGAACAAAATATTAACCGAATGATAATAGATGGAGGTTCAGGAGTGAACATCTTGCCTTTGAGAATGATGAAGAAGTTGGGCATACCAACAGGTGAACTCAGAAGTAGTCTTTTGATGATGCAAGGATTCAATCAAGAAGGACAAAGAGCTATCAGCACAATTATTCTTGATTTATTGATCGATGAAATGGCCTCAATCATACTCTTCCATGTCATAGATGCAAGGACATCATACAATGTGCTCCTAGGATGTTCATGGTTACAAGATAATGCCGTAATACCCTCAACAATGCACCAATGCTTAAAGTATTATGATGGCAATGTAAAAAGAGTGTTTGGTGACAATAAGCCTTTCACCGATGTTGAATCATACTTTACTAATGCTAAGTACTTTTTCAAGAGTAATAAAACTAGCGAGACTGGAGAGGGCTTGTCACAAGAAATAACAAAGGGCGGAATAGTCGAAGAGGGTAAAAGAAATGATCTTGCATCTCTGGTTGATAAATGCAAACAACCTCTAAAAAATATTGAAGTGTTGAAAGAACTGACACTGTCTTTGACCAAGATTTATGCATTTAGACCTTCTTCGCAACCGCTCAAAGGATTCACTCGTTCTACTCAAGGAGGTGGTCCAGAACATGGAGAGATACTAGATGCTGTGACTATGAAGTCATATAGTCCTCACGCTTTCAACCTCTTGATTAAGGCTGGGTATGTTCCACATGGAAGTTGAACATCGAAGGATACATCCCAGGAACTTATTAAGGAATTCAGACCTAACATTACTCAGAAAATGTAGAGGGAAAACAATTTGCAGTCAAGAGTACAAAGAATAGCCTGGGATATGCCCCTCGAAGTCCAATTCGCATCGCAACTAGAAGGTCAAACACAAATTACATTAATGGAGATGAATCTTTGACAACTGAAGATGTATTTGATGTGAATGGAAGAAAAATGAGACGAATTTCAGTCTTTCAATGATTGGGGCCATATAAAAAAATAACCACCAAAATTTGGGAGTTACCAAGCTTACAAACTTCCCTAAACTTCGAAGCTTGATACAATCCCGTGTGAAGCGAAAAACTACCTTGATTAAACCATATTGAAGGGTGTCAAAGTCTAAGATCTAAACAATTATATACACTCGGGATGAGGAATATGATGTCATGGAAAGTGTGGCTTCAGCAAACTTCATAGATACTCAAAGTACCCGATAGTCTGTTCTTTGATAAATGGAAGAGGCCCTTCAAAGAAAGACCAATTGGATGATTAGAATGGGGTACATCGTTGATGCCCATACTGTGAAAGCAATTCTAGTTAGAGGTAATGATGGCCAAATAAGACCAGGTTATCATTAAAAGTCGAGGTGAATCTTACGAAAATGTGGTCATGGTAAATCACATCATCGTACATGAAGAAACACTGATAATAGAAAAAGATGCAAATGATGCTCTTCCATAACTTGAAGAAGGTATTAAATCCACTGTTGACGAGATAATAAAAATCAGTTTGGGAGATAATGATGACCCGCGACCAATCTAAATAAGTGCTTTTTGGATAATTGAGGAAAAAGAAACATACAGCAAACTCTTGCAAGACTTTAGAGATGTGTTTGCATAGTCGTACAAGGAAATTACAGGTTTAGTAGGGCCAACGTTGATTCCAGCCCGAGTTGCTTCTATTAATAGAAAATGAAGTGAACAAACTCATTGAAATTGGATTTATTAGTAAAATGAAGTATCCGACGTGGATTTCCAGCATTGTTTCAGTAAGAAAGAAGAACACTCAAATTCGAGTGTGTGTCGACTTTCATGACCTTAGCCTCGCATGCCCTAAGTATGATTTTCCACTGCCAATTACTGAACTCATGATTGATGCTACTAAAGGTCATGAAGCTCGATCTTTCATACAATCAAATTCGCATGTCTCCAAGCGATGAAGAGCTCACATCATTTCGTACTCCCAAAGGGATATATTGTTATAATGTAATGCCCTTTGGTTTAAAGAATGCTGGTGCGACTTACCAGAGAGAAATGCAAAAGATTTTTGATGACATGCTACACTAGAACACTGAGTCTTATGTCCATGACTTAGTGGTGAAATCAAGAAAGAGAAAAGATCATCTGAAATATATGAGACAAGTGTTTGAACATCTAAGACATTACCAGCTCAAGGTGAACCAGTTGAAGTGTGCTTTTGGGGTTACGTCTAGAAAATTCTTTAGATTCATCGTCCATCATCGAAGCATCAAAACTGAAAAAGCAAAAATCTCATCAATCCTGAAAATGCCAGAACCCCACAACATCCACGAGCTTAGAAGTTTAAAAGGAAAGTTGGCTTATTTAAAGAGGTTCATTTCAAACCTGGTCGGCCGATGTCAACCGTTTAGCCATCTTATGAAGAAAGGAAACTCATTTAAATGGGATGAAATTTGCAAAATATTTTTGTAAGTATAAAAAATTATTTGATGAGACCACGTGTGTTAGTTGCCCCAGTACCTGGGCGACCATTGACTCTGTACATAGTTGCCCAAGAACGTTCAGTTAGAGCCTTACTAGTGCAGAGAAATGATGACGGGAAAGAATGTGCTCTCTACTACTTGAGTATATGATGGTTCCAAATGAGCTTAATTATTCACTAATCGAGAATATATGTTTATCTCTCATCTTCGTGTTTCATAAATTGAAACACTACTCCAGGCTCATACGGTCCGTCTTATTTCAAAAGCCAATCCATTGAAATTTGTCATGTCAAAACCAGTTTTTTATACTGACTTGCAAGATGGTACCTTCATCTATAACAGTTTGACATTGTATATGTTCCTTAGAAAGCTGTGAAAGGACAAATATTGGCAGATTTCTTAGCCGAACAATCCAATTCCCGCTGAGTGGGAGTTATCTGATGACCTTCCTGATGAGGAAGCCTTGGTCGTTGAAATCACTCTTCCTTGGAAGATGTACTTTGATGGAGCTTCTCACGGAGAACAGGCCAGTGCTGGAGTGGTACTTGTGACACTTAATGGCGAAGTTTTGCCATATTCATTTTCCTTAACTGAAAATTCCAACAATGTAGCTGAATATCAAGCGCTTATCCTCGGGCTAAAAATACCAGTGGATATAAAGTACCTGCACCTTAGAGTGTACTGAGATTCATTACTGGTAGTAAACCAGTTATGTGGGTTATATGAAGTCAAGAAACCTGAATTGCTCCCATATCACGATTATGCCCGAAGGCTTATGAGTCGGCTCGGAGATGTGGAAATTGAACATGTGCCAAGAAGTGAAAACAAGCAAGCTGACACTCTAGAAAATTTGGCCTCAACTATACTGATGCCTAGAGCACATATGTCTATCCCTGTATGTAGAAGTTAGGTCACACCACCAATCTTCGATGATCTAATCGATGAAGAAGTTGAAGTCATGTCGTGAAAGTCTTCAAAATTGAGAAGGATGATTGGCGTCAACCATTAATAGATTATTTGAAACATGAGAAACTACCCGATGATCCATGCCAAAGAGTCGACATCCGACGTCGTGCATCTCGATATATTTATTATAAAAAGACACTTTATCAAAGGTCATTTGATGGCATATTCTTGAGATGTCTAAGTGATGAAGAAGCATGGAGAAATCTCATTCCGGATTGTGGAGCTCATCAGTCGGGACCCAAACTACATTTCAGAATAAATAGAATGGGTTACTACTGGCTGACAATGGTGAGAGATTACATAGATATGTGCAAAAATGTGAATCGTGCCAGTTTTATGCAAACCTAATTCATAAACCTCCTGAGTTGTTACACCCAACTGTTGCCTCATGGCCATTCGACGCATGGGGATTAGATGTTGTTGGACTACTGACGAAGTCATGTAGTGGTCATCTCTATATTTTGGCTGCTACATATTACTTCTCTAAATGGATTGAAGTTGTGCCTTTGAGAGAAGTGAAAAAAGAAAACATCGCTAACTTCATTTGCATAAATATCATTACAGGTATGGGGTTCCCCGCTACATCATTACTGATAATGGGAAGCCATTCACCAACAGCCACATTGATAAAATTTGCGAGAAATTCGATTTTAAGCAAGGAAGATCTTCAATATCTAATGCAGCCGCAAATGGGCTAGCCGAGGCCTTCAACAAAATTTCGTGTAATTTATTGAAGATGTTGTATATAAATCAAAGCGATATTGGTATGAAAGAATAAATGAAGCTTTATGGGCATACTGAACTACTTACAGAACACCGACACATGCTACTCCTTACTCCTTGGTGTTTGATGGTGTTGTGTCAAGATTTAACACCTTCCGACCGGCGATCGCCTCCGAGGCCGAGCGACCGACTTACAGGCCGAGCGACCGACTTACTGCCGAGCGACCAAGGCAAGCCTGCCGATCGGCGACCAGGCGACCGAGCCTTAACCCAACGGGCATGCTAGGCCCAGCCAACCGTAGGCCCAGACAAGTCCCGGTGCCGAGCGATCGACATCAAGACGATCGCCTCTCGGTACTCGACGACCGACCCTTGGCGATCGACCGTCTCTCGGCACCTG
Organism: Orobanche coerulescens; assembly: GCA_033398695.1. Taxonomy (NCBI): domain Eukaryota; kingdom Viridiplantae; phylum Streptophyta; class Magnoliopsida; order Lamiales; family Orobanchaceae; genus Orobanche; species Orobanche coerulescens. The sequence goes on from CM065818.1 coordinate 57,903,809, forward strand.
GCGACCTACCCTTGGCGACCGACCCTTGGCGACCTCCATCCACTGGCAGATGTCGACCTCCGAAGACCATCCAGGTCGATCACCACCGATGACCATCCAGTCGGCAAAGGCCAAGTCTCAAAGTTGACCCCACGTGCAGATCCACAAAAGGCGCTGACAATCTTGTCACCTACCTCACCTACCAAAGATGGCCTGCACTGGACACGAAAGGAGTTGGCGGACAAGACATGTGACTACACTGTCGCCTATTCGACAAAGTCCGCCGAAAGTAGCTAAGTGGGACCTCCCGGTGCTTAGGACGCGTCTTTGGATCCTCATTGACCGCAGTACCGCCACCACCGTAGCTTTGGACTTTGGCGGCGGCCACGTAACCTTTAGGCGATCGCCCCATTGCATTAAATGCCGAAAGGCGATCGCCCACTAGGGACAGGGCCCCTCGGCCTCTATATATACAAGGCTCCCGGCACTTGTCCAGGACCGAAACTCTTACGCACAAACCGAGATTCGACTCTCTAAACACTCGAAACTTCACAATTCAAGCACTCAATACGAAACAATACTTGCACTTGGCTAACATCCAACTCTTGGCATGACTTTCTTTCGGTCTTACTTCTCCGGCCTTTTCTCCTCGAGAGCAGATTACGGCGGGACGAAGAACACCTAGCTTCGCTCAAGAGCCGGATCAACGAGTCTTTTACACTCATTGTATTTAGATTTCTCTCATTAATACTTGTATCCACGAATATTTGTATTAATAACATCTCGCGAGCATTCAAGCCCGGGCCTAACAAACCCGGCAAATCTTGTTTTATTTATCTTCTCTCGGAAGTGCTCCCGCATTTGTTTGTTGTCCGTCTTCCAGCAGTATTAATCTTCGGATAAATATTTTGGGCAACAACAATTGGCGCTAGAAGAAGGATCCAACCTCGAATTTTTACACCTACCGTCCCGAAGAACACTCACTGTTCTCGGGGCAGATATTTGAAGTGACACTCACCGCACTTCAAAAGAAATCCTTCAGAAAACATGTCTTCCGCCTCCGCGTCGAAGAAAGCCGTGGCCGGCTGACCCCTGTTCCGTCCCGGTCGAGCCGCGGCCGATGGTGGAAGGTAGCCGCGCGGCGAGGCGCTCGACCACGTCCGGGAAGGCGGCCGAGCCTCTCGCTCGATCGGTTCCGAACCAAGGAACAGATCGAAGGGCCCCTGCCGTCCTTCAGAGCGACGAAGTGCTCTCGACGCGCCTCCGGCTCACGCCCCGGTCTCTCGCCGGGAGATCAAGCGAAGCTCAAGGCTCTCTGGCCGAGCGGCGTTCGCCAGAGGCTCCGTCCGCAGAAGAGGCGCTCGCCCGGTGGGCACCTCTGTCTTCGATCGCCCGGGCGGCGGCGACACAGCGGCCAGGACAGTCCGGCCCGGCTACGAGACGACGGAGTTTGAGTCCGTCACTGTGAGCTCGGCCTACCCGACTCCCGGAAGGCGGCCTAGCCGTCGGCTCCCCCTCGCCGAATTGCCGAGGTCGGCGCGTGAGCCGGAGATCGGTACACGATCGCCTCGGCTCCTGCTCCCAAAGCCGATCGGCAAGCGACCAAGCCACGGCGATGGCCGCAATGCAACGTCAACTTAACGACATGAAGGCGCTCTCGAATCCGGGCGGGCGCCAAGAAGACGATCGCCGGGCCAAGCGAGCCGCTCGCGATCGACATCGAGCTCGCCCCGTGCGGACAGGATCGCTCCCCCGCAAACACCCGTGTACGTGGGGCGATCGGACCCCCAAGTGCACCTAAGGAAGTTCAACATCTACATGACTGGGTGCGGGGCATCTGACGCGACCAGATGCCAAATGTTCCCTCTGACGCTGGACGACCTCGCCCACCGGTGGTATACTTCATTGCCACCTCGGTCCATTGGCTCCTACAACGAGCTGGCGCACGGCTTCACCGAGTACTTCGCCACTGTGGTCGTCCGGCTGAAGGTCCCCTTCGCATGATGCAAATCAAGCAGGGAGAAGAAGAGTCCGACTCGGACTACATCGACCGGGTAGACGTAATCATCCTCAATGGCGAGCCCATAAGCGATGAGACCGCCCTCTACGCGGTCCTAGGAGGTTTTCAGGGTTTTTCGCCTATGTTCAGGCATCTTACAAAGACCCAACCTACGACCTACGCAGCCTTCCGGGCAAGAGCCGCAGATTTTCTGGCCAGGCAAAGGTTTCTTCTTAGCCTGTGAGCAGCGCGATCGGCACCATGACGACGATCTCCCACCCGTTCGCCTATATCGACCTACGAATAAAGCGATCGGCAGCCGAGCGACGATCGACAGTCTTCCAGCCCGATCGCCGATCATCACGCTACATCATCCGCAGTTCGGAGGACACGATCGCCACCTACAGTCCAGCATAAAACATGACGAACTAAGGCATAAGATCGCCTCCACCGCACATCATAAAGCCATGGCCCTGTCAGTCGATGGAACCGGCGCCGGCCATGCAAGGTCCCTTTCGGCCGAGATCGCCCGCCCTTCGTTTAAATACGAGGCCGGCGTAGTCGGAGGGCTCTCCAAAATTAATCGGTGGACTCATTCCACAACCCCGTCTCAACGTACACCGCCGAGGTCGGCCATCTCCATGGCCGGCCGAGGTGGAAGCAGAGCTAACAAGCCGCGGGCGTGGAGTTGATTCATCCGACGCCGCCCGCGCAAGGACTCCTCTAGACCGAGACCGCACGCCTTTCGTTTAAAAACAAGGCGAGCGCGGCTAACAGAGGACCCTCATAATAAAGTGAGTCACGAGACACTCATTGTCTTCGCGCACCAAGACACGGTCATGGGGTCGGTCCATCGATCTCCGCGACTGTGCACGATTCCTCAAATAAAGCGAAACCACCAAGTTTCCATGGGGGATCGGCCAATGTTGTTTTTTGCAGGTACAAGACCGAAAGATAGCTAAGCCAATCGACCATGATTAAGCCCAAGTCCGAGTCCTAAGTCAGCTCAGATCGCCCGTCCTCATCCGTACACGATCACCAGCAAGAACCACCTCGCCCCATGTCTTCAACATAGGAGCAAGCTGGGGGGCAATTGTTGTGTCAAGATTTAACACCTTCCGACCGGCGATCGCCTCCGAGGCCGAGCGACCGACTTACAGGCCGAGCGACCGACTTACTGCCGAGCGACCAAGGCAAGCCTGCCGATCGGCGACCAGGCGACCGAGCCTTAACCCAGCGGGCATGCTAGACTGGCCAACCGTAGGGCCCAGGACAAGTCCCGGTGCCGAGCGATCGACATCAAGACGATCGCCTCTCGGTACTCGACGACCGACCCTTGGCGATCGACCGTCTCTCGGCACCTGGCGACCTACCCTTGGCGACCGACCCTTGGCGACCTCCATCCACTGGCAGATGTCGACCTCCGAAGACCATCCAGGTCGATCACCACCGATGACCATCCAGTCGGCAAAGGCCAAGTCTCAAAGCTGACCCCACGTGCAGATCCACAAAAGGCGCTGACAATCTTGTCACCTACCTCACCTACCAGCATGGCCCAGACCTGCGAAAGGAGTTGGCGGACAAGACATGTGACTACAGCCTGTCGCCTATTCTGACAAAGTCCGCCGAAAGTAGCTAAGTGGGACCTCCCGTGACAAGTGCTTCGGACGCGTCCGGATCCTCATTGACCGCAGTACCGCCACCACCGTAGCTTTGGACTTTTGGCGGGCGGCCACGTAACCTTTAGGGCGATCGCCCCATTGCATTAAATGCCGAAAGGCGATCGCCCACTAGGGACAGGGCCCCTCGGCCTCTATATATACAAGGCTCCCAAGACTTGTCCAGGGACCGAAACTCTTCCGCACAAACCGAGATTCGACTCTCTAAACACTCTGAAACTTCACAATTCAAGCACTCAATACGAAACAATACTTGCACTTGGCTAACATCCAACTCTTGGCAACAGCTTTCTTTCGGTCTTACTTCTCCCGGCCTTTTCTCCTCGAGCAGATTACCGGCGGGACGAAGAACACCTAGCTTCGCTCAAGAGCCGGATCAACAGAGTCTTTTTACACTCATTGTATTTAGATTTCTCTCATTAATACTTGTATCCACGAATATTTGTATTAATAACATCTCGCGAGAGCATTCAAGCCCGGGCCTAACAAACCCGGCAAATCTTGTTTTATTTATCTTCTCTCGGAAGTGCTCCCGCATTTGTTTGTTGTCCGTCTTCCAGCAGTATTAATCTTCGGATAAATATTTTGGGCAACAACAGATGGTGAAGTCATTGTTCCCTTGGAGAAGCAACTTCCATATCTAAGGATGGCTATACAAGAAAAGGCTTGACTGAATAAGAAAATACATATTTGCGTCTTGAGAAGTTGGAAGCCCTCGATGAGAAAAGGCTAGAAGAACAACAAAGACTTAAGTGTTACCAAGCTCACGTTGCAAAAACGTTAACAAGAAAGTCAAAATGCATTATTTTTAAATTAGTGATTTGGTACTTGCTGTGAGAAGACCTATTGTGGTAATTCACCTTATGGGAAACAAATTCTTACTCAAGTTGGATGGCATAGTGAAAGAAGTTTATATAAATGGTGCATATAAGCTAATTTCTGAAAATGGCGTTAATATTGGCCCCATACAAGGAAAGTTCTTGGAACGCTATTATGCATAAGGTAAACAAAACACTCCATGACACACGAGCCTAAACTTTTAGTTACTCTGGTTCACATGAGTATAAACTGTGTACGAAAACAACCTAAGATAATTACATGTGGTTAAACTGTTAACTTATCCCACTAAAAGTATTTAAGTGATTAAATAAGTAAATACCTGCTTTGTCTAAAGTAGTTAAAGAATAGTCACTCCTGGCCCAAATGAGTATAAACTGTGTACTCCTCACCAAAATCAAATTATACTTTCTTTGAACTATGTTATGACTTGATCCTCTTTAATGAGTATGTGGGCAGCTTGGAAAATCTTTAAGTTCAATCATGATTCAATTAATTGTTCAAATTCAAAAAAGATCGGAGTAAAAAAGTAGCATGCAAAATGAAAGAGAAAATTGATTCGGCAAATCATAAAATCGGTGACATAAAGCAAGCAAAAATGATCCTAAAATAAACTAAGCAAGGGGATCTGAATTTTTCAACTCAGCCAGAGCCGCCTCCAAATTACACTTTGATATCTGACAAGTCTTTAGCTGTAGGGTCTTCCAAGACAGGAGTATTGTTAACAGTGGCAAGGGTCTCTTCAGTAGTTTGGGTCTTCACCTTGGTGTTTTGAAGAAATTGTTGGCATTTTTGCTAGGCTTCAAATAAGGTCGCCTTCATCTTGCCCAACTCATCAAGTTATTTTTCCACCCACTTCAACTCAGCCTCAGTAATTTTATACTTGTTAGCTTCATCAGCCTCCTTCTCCTTACAAATATGGAGAGAATCTCCCGCCTCGGCCAAGCATAAAACAAGAGTCACCTTAGCCACTCCCTCAGAAGACTTTGATCTCGCCTTATCCAAGGTGGAAGAGTTAACCTTATCAAATTTCTTAATCTCTTACATCACATAAGGTACTTCAGTTTTCATAGAAGAAAATGAGTCGATAGGGGTCTCTAAGATTTTATAAATAAAATTTTTCCACAAGATCAAGATATATGATCGTTGATGGTTTTCAAAAAATCTTTCGCCCACAAAGACCGAAGTTGCATCCTTGCGAGGTTTTAACATGGCAAAAGGCAAGTTAAAAGTTGAAGATGCTACTGAGGAAAAGGATCCTTCATACGAACCATAATCATTTTTACTTCCAAAAACAAGATGCAAGACCTGAAACAAAGTACAAATTTATAAAACACTTAAGAAAATAGAAAATGAGTTAATGGGTTGACAAATAAGCCGAAAAATAAGAATTTTTTTATAAGAAGTTTCAACAGTCTCCTTTGCGAGCTTAAGAAGCTTAACAAGCCCCTTCATAGGTACCTGGGGCTTATCAACTTTCTTATTTCTTTTCCAGTGACGACCAATATGGCTTTCTTCTAACGAAGAATTAAGGACTCTTTCTCTTACAATATTAAACAAAAGGACTACAACGCGCACGGAGTATGGTACAATTAGGGCCTGATAAACTCCCCTATCATGATCACGTTGCGAGTTATAATCATCAATAATTGGCATTTTTTCTCTTGGCTCGTCGCTTATATTCAAATTAGTAAGATCCTTGATATGATCTTTTAAATAAGTATAGTGGACTTTATCCCAGCATCTCTTACACTCTCGGGAAGAATACTTCTTCGCATTATGGGTATATCTTGGAATACATGCTTCATAAAAGGACTTATGTGAAGTGCACCACTTCCAGTGAAGACTTTATTTCGCTAAAGAAGCTTCGCAAATGTTATCTATCTCCAACGCTCCCGGCACTTCTTGGTAATAACCAAATTGGCGACTAAACCGATGCAGACTGCAAGGCTTAATGACAAAATTCATGCCTTGCCTCGAAGGAAGTAAATTAGAACGGTGGACACAAAATAACTCCAGTTTGTCCATTGTCCTATCCCGTTGTCCACATAAAATTTTTGCTCATTCCTAGTATTGCAAGTCAACAAAGATTGTTCCACTTTATGGATCCTCTTACGAGCATCTTCAGAGTCATAGTACTTTACACCATTTTCGCCATAGTAAAGCACCATCGCAGGCTTAACTAATCAGTAGACAATCAGGAAGTGATTTCTGAAATACTGGGCCAACCAAGCGTAAACAAAGTGAACGGGAAAAGTAGCTGCACCCTCAAACGACCTTAATCTCTTTGATATCCTGTTTAAGCCCTTATAAATATTGTCTAGAACTGGAACAACAAGACCAAATTCCTTGCTGCTAGCCATCAAGAAAGCCATCTTAAAAGTACTCAGCCTTATTAAATCCACCTCATCATTTGAAAGAACAAATGTACAAAGCCAGCAAGCCAGGTGGGCAGCCAAATATGTCTCCTTCTGTTGCTCTCATATAATCCCGAGCTTCTGAAATGATGTCACCTCCATCGGGGTCCAGGACTTATGTTCTTCTAAAATACCAGAAGGGTTGGAGGTTGACTTTGGGCAGGAGTTATTCTTATTCTCAGTACGGACATGTGGTGGTTCGTATCTCAGGGCTTTGCTCGACCAAAAATGAACCCCATTAGTGTCTCCACAAAACAGATGATAAGCATGTAGCAGATACTTGGAACTCTCTAGAATGCATAAGTCTCTAGTTTTATCACCTAACTCTTGCTTGTCAGGCACTACTTCATCATAAATAGCCAGTCAGGGGGAGTTATGTCCAGTTATGTAGATCCTAAAGAGAAATTGACATCTCTCCAAAGTTGGTGAGCAAGGTATTGGTAGCCGGACACCAGGCCTCGCAGAATGCTTTGATCATCTCCGAATTGCACTCATATGTGAAAAGAAAAGCGAATACGGTATTATAAATTCTTATATGCTCAAGGGTGCGTTTGCATCTTCTTAAAATGTCTTAAGTCCACTCCCAATAGCCTTTCGTGCAGTGGAATTCTCCGGTAAACTTCAGTGGGCCTCCCTAATCTACTGTACCCATAATGATGCATCATCCCAAAGTTGTCAAATGATTCGCTATGTTGGGTGCAATATTATGGTGGTTGGACTCCTTCAAAACCCAAGCTTTGGAATTCTTGCTCTGTGTGACCTCTTGAGTCCATTCATCTAAGCGATACTCATTTTTCACTGATATTACGGACTCAACATATTTACCAATGACAGGTTCATAAATAGCTAAATGGTTCCCGTTGTCCAAAAGCTGGATCTCGTTATCAAGGATGATCAAATTACGGGTACCGAAAGATGTTATAGTTGTCTTGAAGTGAACCATGATGGAAAATCAAAGCAGGAAAAAATAGCAGCTGCAAAATAAACAGAGAAACGATGTTATATACACATTAAAAAAATTTAAAAGAAAGAAAAAGCAATATATATATATTGGTGAACAAATAAAAAGATGAAAAAAATCTGCTTCACTTATTAATTAAATAAATAATATATCTCCTCTCATTCATTCAATCAATCAACAGTCAAACTCGAATCCCCACATGCTGATAATGGTACTATTAAAAAATAACCTTAGGCAAAACTCATCTGCAAATATCATTAAATGATGATGTTTTCAACATCCGTCCTAGGTCTGTAATTCGAGCCGAGCTGCTAGCGAGCAGTACGAGTGTAACACCCCCAATCCACTCAGGGATATTACACGCCGTAGACCCTCTCCTCGAGGATCTACCAGGCTGGTAACAACATTTAACATCTCGACAATGCCTTCAAGGCTACAATGACTCAGTAGACCGATTTGGTCTTTCCACAAATACACACAACTCAAATACAACTCATGCCCACGCAGGGGACAAAATACAACTACACCCGCATACGGAACAATACAAAGAATGAAAATAAAGTACAACTGAACCAACACACGATGTACGGTTCCTCATGTGATTAGTATCGATCATCTTTCATCATCCTTCGTACCGACCCTGTGTTATGCTCCAAAACCTGAATGCAAAAACAGACATCCACCCCCCGAATACTCGGGGGTTAGCAAAACTCCACTGTTTTGCTAGTGCAAGAACAAAGTGCAAATACGAGCCATACAATTCACATTCCACGAATAACAATAACCGAGGATCCTCAAAGATCCAAACGAAACGAAAAGTACTTCCCGAGGCAAGGGTTTGAGAAAACATTTCAAAAACGAAATATCATAAATCAATGGAAATAATTTATAAAACAGTTTAGAATGCCATCGAGAGTTTTAATAGAAGACAATTTAGGATTATCAAATCCTACTTTCGAAAAACCAAAAGACAAAAGGGGTCACCGCCCCAAAGGTTTACCTTCTGAAAAATGACATTACTCAAACCATTGGGATTTTAGCCCCAAATCCGTAAAACGACTTTTATAAAATCATTGGGATTTTAGCCCCAAATCTCATCAACTCACAAAGACACGAGAACGTCAACAAGGTTCGTCTCCCAACATCAAAATCCACAATTAAAGGATTTAAAACAATAAACCACAAAATACTCTAGAGCCATCCTAGCCAAGTAGGCCAAACGAACAACTTACCTCTTACACATTTAGTCAATGCATGCAAATGAAAAACCGTTCAAAAGCACTCATTTCCGGAAATGCTAATATCGAATCACATTTGCAAAAATGCACCACAATTAACCGCGACACGCCTTCGTGGATCCTCGCCGAGACCCCGTCGGATCTAACCCAGTGGTTAAAAGCAAGCTCGCGGTCCCACAGCCTTCGTGGAACCCTACCGAGACCCCCGAGTCTAACCCGTAGTGAGCATACACACACACACGTTACTCATGCAATACTAACATGCTAAGAATGTAAGTTCATTAAGAATACTCACTAGAGATGGCCATTAACTCGACACCATTACCAAACTCTTCAAAACACCATAACAAGATTAAATACGGAATACACAATTCCATAACTTTAAACAATAGGAGTATCATCATAAAATCCTTCAACGCTCAAAATAACCAAATCATAATCAATTCTCAAAACACCGTTCACAAATCACACTCGCTTTGAAAGAAAGCCTTTAACGAGGCCAAATCAAATCCTTTGAAACTTCATTTCAAATAACCAAACAAACACATCAAGACGACCACCGATCATCATATCCATAAAACGAGAAAAGTATGGGCAAGGTACTTGCCTCGAATAAGAACAACGCGAGAATCGACCAAGTAGGTTGGCCCGAACCGACTACGCACTCCGCCGACTCCACCGAACGCCAACTCACGTTCATAAACTACGAAGGACAAATAATAACAATGAAATGAATTCCATAACACGACCCAAAGCCGTTGAATTCAAAGAACGAATGACGAAAGTTCACGGATTTCCCCAAAACGGCCAAGAACACGATTCGTTCCACAAACCCGAAAACGGAATTCCAAGTTGAAATATGGATATACAATCCATAGAATATGTTTAACAACATCATTTAACCATAATCGATCCATCGAAAACGGATGAAAAACGAGATCGGGGACAAATCCCCCAAAAAGTCAATTCGAAGGAAATCAAGAAATATACTTCGATTCGACGAAGAACAATGGATTAAATGATGTTAAACACAAGAATACTTATCAAGATTAATCATACCCATCATGAATTAATCAACAACACGGAACGAATCGGATGAAAATGCAAAAATCCCCAAATTCACGAAATTAGGGTTCTAAGGAAGATTACCTTGATTCGCTGGATCAAAGGTTGATAACGGACGATCGATTGATGTTATGAACTCAAGGACTTCATGGATTTGTTGTTAAACAACATGGCTTCGTCGCCCATGAATCGCCACTCGCGGAAGGAGAAGGAAGGAAATGAAAAACGAAGTGAAATGTGACTGCTCAGCCATATTTATACCACTAGCGTGCGCTATCGGCCGGTATCGGCCGAGTACCCTCGGCCAGGGCCCACACGACCCGGCATCACCGACTAACCCTGCCGACCGAACCTGTCGACCCAACTCCCGCTAGCGTGCGCTACGGCCGGATACTCGCGCTAGCCGACTGGCCCAAAGAGCCATCGATCAATCGCCCGGCCAGTAACGACGCTAGCCGGCCGACACAGGCGCTACACCCGCCGACTAGCGCTAGCATGCTCGGGCGTAGCGCGGCGCTACCCGCCGATCTCCGACCGAGTCCGTAACCTCGAAACACCATCGCCTGTGCCCGAGCAGACGCTAAGCCACCCGGCACAGGCGCTACACTGCCAAGCGCGCAGCCTCTTCCGGCCAGAAGTGCGCTACGCCGGTTCCTGCCGCACCCGTCCGGCCGGTGCCCGCAATCGTCCGGCCAGTCCCGCAACCGTCCGGCCAGTCCCGCAACCGCCAGGGCTCGACGACCCGATTTCCGAAAACGTACGGAACGAACACGACGAAAAGTTCGCGGACAACATAAACGACTCGAAGTGAAAGCGTAATACCATAATTAGTCATACGCGACCAAGAAACGGGTCGAGACTACAATTACAGATACGGATACCTGTAACTTTCGAGAAATTACAAAATGGCCCAAAACGCCCGGAAATCACAATACGTGATCGAATAACCAAACCGAAGTTCACAACATGTCCAACAAAGTTAAACGGACTTGCGGGAAACTCGAAACAACAGTTTCGGACGATATTCGCAAGAATCGAACTCAAGTGCGGAAAAGTCGCTAAAAAGCACAGAACTCAATGAAACGACACCGAAACGAACTCGGATGTCAAAAAGTGTAGAATTAATCATTCTCAGAATGACGAAACGGTCATGAGCGAGTCGTCAAAACGGACTCCGACCGAAAAAAGAAATTTACCAAAAATCGAAAATTGCGGATATTACATTCTACCCTCCTTAAAAGAAGTTTCGTCCCGAAACTTAAAACAAGTAGGGAGAAGAAATATTCCGCCAGGAAAAACTCAACGAGACACACAAGAATGCGTAACTAACGCCCAACGGCGAAACGTCGCAAACAACGCAAAGGAATATACGGCGTGAAAACACGCTCCACGGCGACCAACACAACGTCGCCGTTAGGGATATAATAAAACCAACAAGTGACAAGCGTCATCAAACGGATAATATATCCAAGTCAATTATCCGACAATCACAAAACACAACGAACGAAAACCAATATGATTGACCAACCCAACGGTACATCAATCAAAACGCGAGTCAACCGAACAAACACTAATCCCATCGCCTAAGGGTGGAAGATCGAAAACGAAACTAATTACCCGAATTGAACGGAATTACGAAGGAGCCTGAATGTTCACCAATTACGGAACGAGATCAAAAAAACCGAACAATCAAACGGTCGAACCACAACGATCGAGACAACAAAATCGAAGAATCATGTTCGAATCACGAAGGATAATAAAATTCAAACAACGACTCCAAGGTTCACATCTCGACTCGAGACAATATATGATCCGGTGAAAACAACAGGATGTGCATTCCCATAAGATCCACAGGAAAGGGAATAGCAATTAAAAAGTCACAACGACAAACGAGTTATTCCGAAACAATACCACACTCGATCGATAAACAAAAGCAAGGGGCAGGACAAGCTCAGAAATGTCAACGAACATAAATGAGTCGACAGAGTCGAAAACACAAGAGTTCCAAAGCCGATCCACTTCGAATAAAAGAACTAGTAGAACCAGATGATGTCACTCCCAAACAAGGTTCACAAGAATCGAATCAACCCAAAAGTAACATCGATAACCGATCGACCCACAACAAGATCACACTGCTCGGACGATGAAACCGAAATATAGAACAAGTTCATAAAGTACCAACGATCATGAACGAATCGATAGATCGGGAAAGAGAAAATACGTAAGTCAAAATAGTACGGCATTACCTCCGACCTCGCCCACGAAATTCACAAAACGGGAGCAAGGTAACAAGACATTAAACAATCGACGCATAACGGAACCATCACCGATGCACACGGTCATACCAAATCAAGCTCTAACAGCTCGCACATGCGCGACAACGCCGAAATTGCCATGAGGCGACAACATTCAATACCAACACTCCGCCTCTCACAGGGGCTAGCACAACCAATGTGTGGAAAGCGTCTCAACGCTCACACCGCCAATTCGATCATACTCGGGAGAAAGTATCAAAATGACAACGCGAACATCACACATACATACCCAGTCCTCAAACGGGAATGGATAGGTTTTAAAAACGAAAACCTCATTTTGAAAATAATTTGAAGAATACTGGTTGATCTTGAGTATCACCTTTCAAAAAGTACAAACGTGAAACATCATTATCGAGACTTTGGAGAACCATATCACATTTGATAAAAATGAGGACACTTTCTCTTAGTGAAAACTTTCAAAATATTCGACCATCGGGTCTAAATAAAAGTGTTGAAAATATCTCAAAATATTTTGGTCCTCGAGGTAGAAAATTTTGAAATATATTGTGGCATCTAGGATGTACCACAAGAAAATAACTCATTTGAAAAGTATGTCTCGAAATTTGTTTTTCCAAGATACTCAAGGTTTTCAAAAATCCAATAGGCCAGAATGCCCAAAACTCACACATATCGACGTTCACTAAAACAACTCCTAGCACACGCATCAAAACGTTTAAAATCAAGACAATACATGTCTTTAAACGAAAATAAACGATAAAATACCACATTCAGAACAAAACCACTGATAAAATACTCTCCCGCACTGGCTAGTGAACAAGTCGAACGCGTATAAGCACAAAGCTTTTACAATAGAACTTGTAAAACGTGCAAATCGATTCGAAAATCATCAACAACGAACAAAAACAACAATAAAAGGACATCACAAACGACAATACTCCTCGTATAAATCAAATACGAAAGTCGACTAAATACATATCGTGAAATCAAAATTCACATAAAAATTCCACCACTTAACAAATAATCATAAAAATAGCTCGTGTCACACGAGGCACAACACAAAGAAGGGAGACTTACTTCCACAGGTCGCACGAAGATGATGATCGCCCCACGATACTAATCACGACCAACAAACTCAAACGACGCGTCGCGACACGACTCAGTCAGATAAAATCCGACGAAACAAGACTCAAACAACACGACTTGACCCGACAGCCTAGGTTTCCTCAACCTAAGCTCTGATACCATTTATGTAACACCCCCAATCCACTCAGGGATATTACACGCCGTAGACCCTCTCCTCGAGGATCTACCAGGCTGGTAACAACATTTAACATCTCGACAATGCCTTCAAGGCTACAATGACTCAGTAGACCGATTTGGTCTTTCCACAAATACACACAACTCAAATACAACTCATGCCCACGCATGGGACAAAATTCAACTACACCCGCATAACGGGAACAATACAAAATGGGAAAATAAAGTACAACCGAACCAACACACGATGTACGGTTCCTCATGTGATTAGTATCGATCATCTTTCATCATCCTTCGTGCCGACCCGTGTTATGCTCCAAAACCCGAATGCAAAACAGACATCCACCCCGAATACTGGGGTTAGCAAAACTCCACTGCTTTTGCTAGTGCAAGAACAAAGTGCAAATACGAGCCATACAATTCACATTCCACGAATAACAATAACCGAGGATCCTCAAAGATCCAAACGAAACGAAAAGTACTTCCCGAGGCAAGGGTTTGAGAAAACATTTCAAAAACGAAATATCATAAATCAATGGAAATAATTTATAAAACAGTTTAGAATGCCATCGAGAGTTTTAATAGAAGACAATTTAGGATTATCAAATCCTACTTTCGAAAAACCAAAAGACAAAAGGGGTCACCGCCCCAAAGGTTTACCTTCTGAAAAATGACATTACTCAAACCATTGGGATTTTAGCCCCAAATCCGTAAAACGACTTTTATAAAATCATTGGGATTTTAGCCCCAAATCTCATCAACTCACAGTACACGAGAACGTCAACAAGGTTCGTCTCCCAACATCAAAATCCACAATTAAAGGATTTAAAACAATAAACCACAAAATACTCTAGAGCCATCCTAGCCAAGTAGGCCAAACGAACAACTTACCTCTTACACATTTAGTCAATGCATGCAAATGAAAAACCGTTCAAAAGCACTCATTTCCGGAAATGCCAATATCGAATCACATTTGCAAAAATGCACCACAATTAACCGCGGACCCACAGCTTCGTGGATCCCTGCCGAGACCCCGTCGGATCTAACCCACAGTGGTTAAAAGCAAGCTCGCGGTCCCACAGCTTCGTGGAACCCTACCGAGACCCCGTCGAGTCTAACCCGTAGTGAGCATACACACACACACGTTACTCATGCAATACTAACATGCTAAGAATGTAAGTTCATTAAGAATACTCACTAGAGATGGCCATTAACTCGACACCATTACCAAACTCTTCAAAACACCATAACAAGATTAAATACGGAATACACAATTCCATAACTTTAAACAATAGGAGTATCATCATAAAATCCTTCTACGTTCATAATAAACAAATCATAATCAATTCTCATAAAACCGTTCAAAAATCACACTCGCTTTTGAAAGAAAGCCTTTAACGAGGCCAAATCAAATCCTTTGAAACTTCATTTCAAATAACCAAACAAACACATCAAGACGACCACCGATCATCATATCCATAAAACGAGAAAAGTATGGGCAAGGTACTTGCCTCGAATAAGAACAACGCGAGAATCGACCAAGTAGGTTGGCCCGAACCGACTACGTACCCGCCGACTCCACCGAACGCCAACTCACGTTCATAAACTACGAAGGACAAATAATAATAATGAAATGAATTCCATAACACGACCCAAAGCCGTTGAATTCAAAGAACGAATGACGAAAGTTCACGGATTTCCCCCAAAACGGCCAAGAACACGATTCGTTCCGTCAAAACCCGAAAACGGAATTCCAAGTTGAAATATGGATATACAATCCATAGAATATGTTTAACAACATCATTTAACCATAATCGATCCATCGAAAACGGATGAAAAACGAGATCGGGGACAAATCCCCCAAAAAGTCAATTCGAAGGAAATCAAGAAATATACTTCGATTCGACGAAGAACAATGGATTAAATGATGTTAAACACAAGAATACTTATCAAGATTAATCATACCCATCATGAATTAATCAACAACACGGAACGAATCGGATGAAAATGCAAAAATCCCCAAATTCACGAAATTAGGGTTCTAAGTAAGATTACCTTGATTCGCTGGATCAAAGGTTGATAACGGACGATCGATTGATGTTATGAACTCAAGGACTTCATGGATTTGTTGTTAAACAACATGGCTTCGTCGCCCATGAATCGCCACTCGCGGAAGGAGAAGGAAGGAAATGAAAACGAAGTGAAATGTGATCGCCACCATATTTATATCGCCACCAAGATGCGCTAGCCTTTCCCGGGACTAGCGTGCGCTATCGGCCAGACGGCCGAGTACCTCGCCAGGCCCACACGACCCGGCATCACCGACTAACCCCGCCGATCGAACTCGCCGACCCAACTCCCGCTAGCGTGCGCTACGGCCGGATGCGGCGCGCTTAGCCGAATTGGCCCAAAGAGCCACCGGATCGAATCGCCCGGCCAGTAACGATGCTAGCCGTCCGACGGCGGCGCTACACTCGCCGACTAGCGCGCTACGCTCGGCGTAGCGTGCGCTACCCGCCGATCCCGACCGAGTCCAACCTCGAAACACCATCGCCTGTGCCCGATAGCACAGACGCAAAGCCACCTGCGGCAGGCGCTACACTGCCGAAGAAGGCAGCCTTTCCGGCCAGAAGGCGTGCGCTTACGCCGGCTCGCGCACCTGCGTCCGGCCGGTGCCCGCAATCGTCCGGCCGCCCCGCAACCGTCCGGCCCCGCAACCGCTGTGGCTCGACGACCCGATTTCCAAAACGCATTTTAACGAACACGACGAAAAGTTCGCGGACAACATAAACGACTCGAAGTGAAAGCGTAATACCATAATTAGTCATACGCGACCAAGAAACGGGTCGAGACAACAATTACAGATACGGATACCCGTAACTTTCGAGAAATTACAAAATGGCCCAAAACGCCCGGAAATCACAATACGTGATCGAATAACCAAACCGAAGTTCACAACATGTCCAACAAAGTTAAACGGACTTGCGGGAAACTCGAAACAACAGTTTCGGACGATATTCGCAAGAATCGAACTCAAGTGCGGAAAAGTCGCTAAAAAGCACAGAACTCAATGAAACGACACCGAAACGAACTCGGATGTCAAAAAGTGTAGAATTAATAATTCTCAGAATGACGAAACGGTCATGAGCGAGTCGTCAAAACGGACTCCGACCGAAAAAAGAAATTTACCAAAAATCGAAAATTGCGGATATTACAACGAGCTCGAACTAATTTATCAGGACATAGTTCGACTCGAGCTCATTAACGAGTTGAGCTCGAAAATAGAATAAGGCTCGTTTAGATAAATGATCCAGATCAGCTCGAACTCATTTATAATATGATTCGGTCTCAGACACCATAATACCCGCATTTTTCATTTCTATATTTTTCGATTCTAGCAACTCGCTTGTGTTCATTAACACATTTTGGTCCGACTTTATACATTCACCATAAATTCCAGAAAAATCCAAAAATTCTTAAATTTTACAGCATCATAGAGAATTGAGTTATATATTCAATGGTTCAAACGGCGAGTCAATCGAAGTCAAGACGAAGGAGTTATGGTCAAAATTACAAACTACACTTTATGCCTGGTACAGTGACACGGTCCGTGTCATTTGACACGGGCCATGTCGAACTATTTTAGATAAGCAAAACTCACTGGCCGGTTGACACGGCCAGTGACTCGATCGTGTCATTTGACATGGCCAGGAATTGCTGAAATGCTGAAAACCCGACTTTAGGAGCTACATATAGCCGTTGGCCGATTTCTGGGGCATTCCAGCACCTTCCCTCGAGTTTTCTTCATTCTCCACCTAAAATCCTCCATCTTGAACTCCAAAATCAAGCCATAAACATGTTCCTAGCATTATAGAATCAAGATATCTAGTCCGATGTCGAATAATCATCAATTTCTTGGTTGAATCAAGGTATATGGTTTGAAATTCTTCATGTTCTTTCAAAAGATTCTTATTAGTTCTTGTTTCTAGGATGATTCTAGGTGTTCTTGGGTTCTTAGATGTTCTTGAGTGGTTTTCATCGATTCTAGCGGGGTATAGATCAAATTCTTCAACTATATCATTTCTTATACTCAAAATGACCGCTAGGTGTTCGATAAAAATCCCCTTAGAATATGGATTCGAATTCTACGTGTTATTGTGATTTAAGTGAGTAGCCCTGATATGAGTCCTCCTATATTGATCACCTTAGGTTTAAAAATTGGGGATTGATAGCTCCTTCCTGAGTTTTACCAACCTCATTTAATCGTCGAAATACGTAAGGCAAGTATCTTGCCTATACACTTCAAGTTTCATAGCTGCAATAGGCGGTAATTGACTATATGTGTGATTGGAATGTTTTTAATGAACTTACAAAAGAATTGGTATATTCTCGATAAAGGCTTTCACAAAGATCTATTTATGTGTTTTTGAACGAATGCATTGTTCTAAGAATGTGTATTAGTGTTGTGCATTGGAATGTCTTGTTTGCATATGGTACCGTTGTGTGTGATTACATCGTTAGTGGACTTAAAGTTATGTCTTTTTGGAAAGAAGTGTGGGTATGTGCATGTGCGTGTGTGGATATATGCGTTTATTGATTAGTATGTGATGTTGTGTGATATTGGTTATGAATATATGTCGGATAAAGTGGCCATTTCTAGCAAATACCTTGATTTACATTTG
This sequence comes from Orobanche coerulescens, assembly GCA_033398695.1. Lineage (NCBI taxonomy): Eukaryota > Viridiplantae > Streptophyta > Magnoliopsida > Lamiales > Orobanchaceae > Orobanche > Orobanche coerulescens. The sequence continues at coordinate 57,922,199 of CM065818.1, forward strand.
ATATACTTCAGGGGAATGAATTTGTGAAAGTTTGTTGTGAAATCTGATTTCTGAAAGTGCGACTTGTGGTCATGTGCCAAGTAAAACCAGTGAGGGTCCTCTGGGGTCCGATAGGCCGCGCTTCCTACAGATCACTTGGTAGGGCTGTACAACCAGAGAGGGCCTGACGAGGACTCCCTGGGGTGTATATCTCACGTGAGGTGCAATGCCAGTATAGTCCCTGTGGTTGTTTTATGATGATGATTTTGGTATAATATTCCGGAGGAATGAATTGTGAAAGTGATTTTCGAAAATGCGACTAGTGGGTCGTGTGCCAAGTAAAACCAGTGAGGGTCCCCTGGGTTCCATTAGAATGCATTTTCTACGGTTCACTGGGTAGGGTTGTACAACCAGAGAGGGCCTAACGAAGACTCCCTGGGGTGTGTATCTTGCGTGAGGTGTAGTGCCAGTATAGCCCCGATGGTTGTTTTATGTTGATGATTTTGATTATTGTGATATGTCTGGAATGTCACAGTGTTGCCATTCTCGATGCAGGATACATCATATGTAGGGTCTCGGTACTTGGCTAGAATGGCACCAGAATAAGTGTCGTATATGATTTGTTTCTTGGTTGTGATATTTTTGGTATAGGACCGTGGGCCCTATGGTTGTTTCCATGTATTGTGGTCTAGTTGCGTGTCGAGTTTGACCATTGGGTTATTCACTCGAGTATGTGATGTGGATGATTGGGTCGTGGACCCCGTGTTTTGTGAGCGGATTTGCATTTTGGAATAATAATATTTAGGGTTGTGTCCCTATGTGTTGAGGATTCTTAAATCTAAAAATATCTTTCCAAAACTCCCGAGAATCTTAAAATGCTTTTCAAATTGTCTACTTATCTCATTCCAACTTTTTACGGTTTGAACTATTTTATCCAAGTGAAACATCTCGGGAAGTCTTTTTTTGGGTTGAATTGTGGAATTAACCAAGTTATTATATTCTTGGAGTATGTTGTGTATAGCTCATATTTGCACTTTGTACTTGCTAAACCCCCGAGTAATCGGGGGGTGGATGTCTGTATTGCGTCCAGGTACATGCAGGTTCTGGGGGAGCAAAACACAGGACCGATACGAAGGATGATGGGAGATAAATAATCTGAGGTATCAAAAGTATTTTCAATTCTTATGCGGGGAAACATATAAATTCAAAGATTTTCAAATGATATTATTATAATGGATACCTCATGGAGTTTAATGATTGGCTATCATGTGTAGTATATTATTGCCATGATTGTAAAGATAATGGTCGTTAGATTTCTGGTGATGACTTTTGAACTTGTTCTGTTCTTTGGTTTTTGTTGTTCGAACGAGTTGTGATATTGCTTCGGATTAATCCGTTCATCATTATGACTTTTCCAAGTCGGGTTTGACTCTCGTGAGCCCTATGCGAAATGAACGTCTTATAGTTCTTACAAATTTATTTAATGTCTTGAGTTGAGGTGTGAACTTCGAAGTTGTTGTTCGATCGTTGTTGTTTAATCACTGTTATCTGATGGTTGTTATTGTTCGATCTCGTATTGTGATTATTGAGCGTCTAGGTCACTTCATAATTTCCTTAAGTTTTGGGTAATTGTTCCCATATGTGATCTTCCAACCTTTGAGTTATTGGGATTTCGTACTCTTTCAGCGTTACACTCATGTTTTGGTTGTTGTACAGATCGGTTTTATCAGCCGTAGTAATTCATGTTCGTTGCTTTTCGTAAACATTCCTGCATATTGAATCGGACCCCAGTAGCTCTGTACTGCATGGAGCTCTTGTGCGCTGTCGATAACAGATAATGTGTGTTATCTAGGCTCGCCTTGCCTTGATTGTTTCATGTTTTAAGTTTTGGGATGAAACTTCTTTTTAGTGGGGTAGAATGTAATACCCGTATTTTTCATTCTCTATTTTTCGATTCTAGCAACTCGCTTGTGTTCATTAACACATTTTGGTTCGAATTTGTACATTCACCATAAATTCCCCAAAAATCCAAAATTTCTTAAATTATACAGCATTGTAAAGAATTGAGTTAGCTTTCCAATGGTTCAAACGGTGAGTCAATCTGAGTCTGGACGAAGGAGTTATGGTCTAAATAGCAGACTACACTTCTGCCTGGTACGGTGACGGGCCGTGTCATTTGACACGGGCCATGTCGAACTATTTTAGATAATCAAAACTCACTGGCCGGTTGACACGACCACTGACTCAATCGTGTCATTTGACATGGCCGGGAATTGCTGAAATGCTGAAAAGCCGACTTTGGGAGCTATATATAGCCCTTGGCCAATTTTTGGGGCATTCCAGCACCTTCCCTCAAGTTTTCTTCATTCTCCACCTAAAATCCTCCATCTTGAACTCCAAAATCAAGCCATAAACATGTTCCCAACATTATATAATCAATATATCTAGTCCGTTGTCGAAGAATCATCCATTTCTTGGTTGAATCAAGGTATGTGGTTTGAAGTTCTTCAAGTTCTTTCAAAAGATTCTTATTAGTTCTTGTTTCTAGGATGATTCTTAGGTGTTCTTGGGTTCTTAGTGTTAGGAGTATGCCCTCGAATGCCATTAAAAGGATGTTGAGTGAGGGCATTGATTGTACTTGTTATTATGTATATCATTATTATAAGGCAATGAATGTTTCTTTATTTACTCGTAGTTACTGATATTCCTAACTCGTACATATATATATAGAAACTAGTCCATGTATTTGAGAGAAAAACGTTCCACTCCTTATTGGATAAGGGGGTCGGCACTGGAAAGGTTATAGCTCAAATACTTTCGCAAGTCGATGAAACTTGACTGGGCGTTAAGTTTATGTGAAGACTTGTATGACGTGTTCTTTGACATGGAGAGTGCATGCCGAACACTAATGTTAGTGGGAGCACACGTTATAGGTATGCTAATTGGATTAATATACTCGAACCGACTCACCCTCGATTCGTCACATGGATTTCACTCCAGGACAGTCAATGATGGAATCGAAAGGTTGTGATAGGTACTCGTGAACCTTCGACTTGAGGATTTAGTAGGGATGTGCTTGTGACGTCAAGATTTTTATTAGTGTAGTTCGACCCTGTAAATCGGAAGGCGGGGGTAAACCTCGACGTGCATCTTGATGGGCAAGTAGCAGGTCCTACTGAATACCAAGATAGAATTCTTTCTCCTGTTAGTGACCGGGTTATATGTCCTATGCGGTTATTGGCAGATGAGATCATAAGTCTTTATCCAAAGCATTAGAGCTACTTGTATTGGATACATGAGAGCTCGATGATCTCGATTTGCACTAACTCATGCATAGCGTCAAGTACAGATAGGGTTTGACTGACCGTGACCTTATAACTTGATCGGGACATTTGAAAGAAGGGTTTATATGCATATTAGTATTCACGACAGAATGGTTCTTGAATGATCCCAATCATTCTTTCTCAGTTGGGGTATAGTGTAGGCCGCCAGGCCGGCTAGGTGGTGCTACTACTATTTGGTTCCTCCAATTGCTGACTGAGACGAACCTACCGAGTCACGCAATAGGATTGACGACGGAATGAATCGAGCTTATTCTCTCATTATAATTATTAGATATTGGAAATCTAATTTATTGGGACATTGGATGTCTAAATTGATTTACTAGATAAATTAATTTACGGCCTAATAACTTAAATAAATTACTGGGTGATTAATTTAATTCATGAATATAATTATTTCTTGGAGAAATTAATTATGTTATTATGTATTTGATATGATTAATTAATTGGATTAATTAATTTATATAAATACATCGGAACGGAATCGGAGTTTATCTGTGTGGACTCACGGGAGTCTGAAACGAATCGAACTCGTCCGATTCCTTCTAGATGGCCGCCCCATCACCTACTCCCTCACTTGGTCTTGGTCTTCACTTTGTAGGGTGGTAGACTTATGACCGATCAAGGGGACAAATATCAACCCTTGGTGATATTGTCTAGAGTAGGAGATTTTGGGGGATTTGAATAAGGATAAAATGAAGACTACTCCTTACTCACCCCAATTCATTCCAACCGTGAGAATAGCAAGTGAGAGAGAGAGAGAGAGAGAAAATAGTTTTCTCAATTGTCTTCATCTTCTTCTTCATTTCTTCTTGGTGGTTCTTGTAGAAAAATCAAGAAATCAAAGAGAGGTAGTGAGTTATATACTTAGAGTGCTATAATCACAATCGAAAGCTTCATCATCCTAACTCTAGCCGTATCCTTGGAGGATACCAAGGTGATCGTCATTCCGTTCGTTTCTCTAGCGCGTGGCAAGTAGAGACGCATTACTTTCGGCGTTGGATCATCCAAGAGCTTGGAGTGGATTGGATTCGTGGAGAACAACTAAAGCTTGGAGAATCGCTCAAGAGAAAGAAACCATTTAATCTACGGACTACAAGGGTATGTTTCTCATATCTTCTTGTGCTTCGTTTTATATTCGTATATACGTAGCTCGATCAATCCTCATAGGGATTCAGATTGAATTAATTTTTATTTTACCGCTTCCGCTAGGCCTTTGTTTTAGGCACCGAATCCCAACAGTGGTATCGGAGCAGTATCTTGCGATCATATATACGATATTAGCATTTGGAATGCTTGATTAGATGGTGAATGATTTGGAATCATTTATAGTCATAATCGTGGTGTATGTTTTTCGTTCGTTGTAGTTGTATTTTTCGTAAGTTTATATATAAATATAAATATTTAATTTCTGGGAAATGTGATTTATATTGAAGATATGAAAGTCGGAAAAATATTGATATTGGATATCCGGTCGAAAATCTAGCCCTGAATCATCGTTGGACAACTTTTCGGACGAAGGGCAGGAAGCTGCCGGGCTGACCAGTGTCGGTAAGCGAACGTGCAGGCAGCGATCTCGGAGGACTGTCGGGTAACTCGACAAAGGCTGCTCAAGACGGCCGTGTCCGCCGTGATCGTCGGGACAACCCGGCCGTGTCATTTGACACGGCCAGAACCGCGAGCCGACTTGAAGCTGTCGGGATAACTCGATCGTGCCATTCGGCACGGGCCCTGTCTGGCCGGCAGACTCCCGAAGGTGACTCGACCATGCCAATCACGCGCCCGTGTCCGGTGCGCGATTCGCCGATTTTTTTTTTCGTGTATTCCAGAAAATTAATCTCCCACATGTTAAATTGGATTTAATATGATTAAAATGATTTGTGGTACTTCATTTTATAAGGGAAATTTGATTAATTGGAATACTTGTGGATGACCGAATTACTTTGAACGTTTTCATATTACCGGTTGTGTGAATTGATTGAATCGATTATATTTATTGTTTGTATGTTGATTTGTTCAATGTATCTCTACGCAATACGTTTATATAGTATTTATTTGATGAATGCTTTTGAATGGGGTTGTAGTTCATGGATTTAGTTTTGAATCGTTCGATTTTATTCGATTGGGTTGTAAAGGCCGATTTGAGCCTATTTATTTTACTAGAATTATTTGTATCTAGGATGCAATTTTTCGATGTAAAATTTATATGTAATGACGAAGACCGTAGGAAGATTCGTTTCGAGAATACGAAGATTCAAGACGCAGACTTGTAATTAGATTACGGAGTTTTTGTTTCTAGGAACGGTCCATGAACTATGTTGGTAGCAACTAAGTTGTGAATGCTTGTTCATATTGTATGAATACTACAAACACGCTTAAATGGATTAATGTGCAAAGTGTAACATTAATCGTGAAAATTCTGCCACAACAAATTATTAAGTTTATAAGGTTTCAAGGTTTTCCTTCCCTACATCGAGCTTTCGGGAAATTAAAATCCAAACCGGATGTGCTATGCTTCCGAGTTATTGGGGTAGTCGTTCGGAGAGGATGGATAAATTACTGGAGCACATTGGATGCCTTCGGTTGGAGCAAATCTTATCCCTAGAAATCTAATAGGTTGCCGGATAAGATTCAATTATGAAACTGATTTGCGTCGATGGTATAAACTTAACTTGTTCACGAACCATAGAAACCGTATAGGTTGAGGGGAGTGAACAAGGGAAAAAGAAGATCGAATCATCCATTAGATGGGTTGGTGTTGGACACCACTTTATGAAAATTAATAGACTAGAAACCTGTTCGGTTGCCGTCTATTAAAATTTATAAAGAACCCAATCGCCACTATGAAGTAAAGTGAATGATACTTCCGGATTTCACATGGGAGTGTGTTATTCCGATAAAAATAGTGGGAACTGGGTAATAAGAATAGAAAAGACCTTAATTCTATACTCAGATCATAATTAAACGAGTCACTAATTAATCTATCGTACTTAATGCAGACATAACTCTCAATATGACAATGAATCCACTCGCAATTCTACTCGAAAAGAACACATTGAACGGACCTAATTTTGTGGATTGGCTCCGCAATCTGATGATATTCCTCAGTATAGAGGCACTGGGATACGTCTTGGAGACAGACATTCCGGCGCCTCCAGTGCGGACTAGATCCAATCAAGAAGAGATTGAAAACCACGAAAAGTGGGTTAAGGATGACGTAAAAGTCTGTGCTTACATGATGGATTCTATGTCAAATGATCTTCAGAGAGCTCATGAGAAAATGACTTCTGCTAGGCAGATTCTATCTCACATAACTGAGCTTTATGGTGAGCACAGTCGAACTGCAAGATATGAGATATCCAAGCAACTGTTCGGTGCAAGGATGAAAGAAGGTGAGAAGGTTGGAGACCACGTCCTCAAAATGATATCTATGATCGAGAGATTGGAGGCTATGGATTTTAAGATGGATGCTTCTCTTCAAACCGACCTTATCCTACAATCTCTCCATGATTCTTTCTCACAGTTTGTTATGAACTTCAACTGCAATGAGATTGCATGTAACTTAGCTAGGCTAATGAACAAACTAGTGACCGCTCAGTCTCAGATGAAGACTCCGCGGATGAAGGAGTCTGCCCTTGTGATTTCTTCTGGATCTTGGAGGTCCAAGAATAAGAAGAAAAAGACCAAGAAGCAAACGGACCACAATTCAAGGACCTTAAGGGTAAGGGCAAGGCCCCGATGGTTCCGAAGAGCAAGAAGAAGGGCGCTTGTCTCAAGTGCGATGAGCTGGGCTATTGGGCAACAGACTGTCCGATTCTTCATGGCGCTTCACGTACAGAACTTTTAGTTTTGGAAACAAATTGTTCTGCTGATGTATTTTCTACTTCTTGGATACTGGATTCTGGTGCTAGTTCTCATATTTGTACCATGAATCAGGATCTGGAACAAAGTAGGAAGCTTGGAGCTGGGGAAGTGATGATTTTTGTCGGAAGTGGACATAGTGTCGAAGCAACTGACATAGGATCACTTCTTTTAGGTTTAGAATCCGGTTTTGTTTTAACTTGAGAAGATGCACTTGTTTTGCCCAAAGGGCATAAAAACATTGTATCCATTCCGGTCATGGATCGGAAAGGCTTTTCATTTTTCATTGGTGATGGTTCCTATAAAATTTATTTTAGAAATAAACTAGTGGGTATTGCTACATTGATAAATGGATTATATCATCTAAACCTCAGTAACAAAGTCGTTGTGAATATTATGACTAGGAAGCGTGGTAGGGATGAAACTAATCAAGTTTTGAAATGGCATCTTAGATTTAGTCATGTTGGTCAGACCAAGGTTTACAAAATGGAAAAAGATGGACTTATGGGTCCATTGGGATCGAATCCCTTTCCTACTTGTGAATCTTGCCTTAAAGGCAAAATAACTAAGTCCCCCTTCACAGGGACTTTTGAAAAAGCTGCTGATAAACTAGGATTAATCCATACCGACGTATGTGGTGCTTTGGAAGCAGCACATGACGGATATCAGTATTTCATTACATTTACAGATGATCATACTAGGTATGGTTATGTAAACTTAATGAAACATAAATCCGAGGCCTTTGAGAAATTCCAGGAATTCAAGGCCCTAGTCGAGAAACAAACTGCAAATCATATCAAAGCACTTCGTTCGGACCGAGGTGGCGAGTATATGAGTATGGAGTTTGATGAGTTCCTAAAGGAACATGGAATAGTTTCACAACTAACACCTCTAGGTACTCCTCAGTTAAATGGTGTGTCAGAAAGAAGGAACCGGACCTTGTTGAACATGGTCCATTCCATGTTGGGCTATACAGACTTACCGATTTACCTGTGGGGGTATGCACTCCTGACTGCTGCATATATCTTGAACAGATCTCCTTCCAAATCCATTCCTAAAACTCCACATGAGATGTGGGAGGGCAGGAAACCAAGTCTTAGTCACATTAGGATTTGGGGATGTCCCGCCTATGTCAAGAAGATTAAGGTGGAAAAGTTGGAAGCGAGGTCCGCAAAGGGATGTTTCATTGGATTCCCATCTGGGAAGATGGGTTATCTATTCTACATGCCCGAAGATCGAAAGGTCGTCATTGCTTTGCAAGCACACTTCCTGGAAGATGAGTTCATTCAGGAAGGCGGAGCAGGTAGAAGTATTTCTTTGGAAGAATACAATGAAACTCCTCAGGAGACACCTGTGCAGGAAATTGGAACCGAACCTTCTGAAACAAAAGTACAACCACCTCGTAGGTCTAGTAGAGTGTCTCATTTACCTGAGAGGTATGGCCTTGTGCACTTGGAGGAGCTGGGTCTCCATGAGGTTCCAAGTGATAGGCAAGAGATCGACCCAACGGCCTATGACCAGGCGATGGTGGATGTAGACTACGCAAAATGGCGTGAAGTTATGGAAGCTGAGATAGACTCGATGCATGTCACTCAGGTCTGGACTCTAGTAGACCACCCCAAGGGCATAGTGCCTATTGGGAACAAGTGGATCTACAAGAGAAAAACTGATGGTGATGGAAAGATTGATGCCTATATGGCCAGTCTTGTGGAAAAGGGTTATACCCAAAAGGAAGGGACCGACCGATTATCACGATACCTTCTCGCCTGTAGCTATGATCAAGTCTATTCGCATGATGCTTGATATATATGCCTACCACGATTATGAGATATGGTAAATGGACGTAAAGACGGCTTTACTTAATGGATTCCTCGAGGAGTAAATCTATATGGAGCAGCCTAAAGGCTTTGTGTCCGAAGTCGATATTCAGAAAATGTGCAAGCTTCAGTGTTCCATTTATGGACTGAAGCAAGCTTCGTGTAGTTGGAACCTTCGTTTTGATGTGGCAGTCAAAGAGTTTGACTTCGTGCAAAATGAAGAGGAACCTTGTGTATATAAGAGGGTTAGTGGGAGCAAGATCATAGGAAATGATGTGGGAATGCTGAGTTCTGTGAAAGCTTGACTTTTGAGTAATTTCTCCATGAAAGACTTGGGAGAATCTACCTATATTCTTGGTATCCGACTCTACCGGGATAGAGCGAAGAGAATGATAGGTCTTTCCCAAGCCCTCTATATAGATAAAATCTTAAAGCGATTTAAGATGGATGATTCTAAAAGAGGGTTCCTACCAATGCGACATGGAATAAAACTCTCCTCGAAGATGTGTCCTCAAAATGAGGAACAACGAAAGGAAATGAGTAATATACGATATGCTTCGGCCATGGGTAGCCTTATGTATGCTATGTTGCGTACGAGACCTAACATTGCGCATGCTGTGAGCGTGGTAAGTAGGTTTCAGGCAAACCCAGGTAAGGAACATTGGACTGTCGTAAAGAACGTTCTCAAGTACTTTAGAAGGACTAGAGATATAGTTCTTATGTACGGCGGTGGAGAATTGGATGTGGTGGGATTCACTGATTCAGACTTCCAAGGATAGAAAGACGACTCGATGTCTACTTCTGGCTATATATTTACTCTTAATGGAGAGCAGTATCTTGGCGTAGCACCAAGCAAAGCGTGACTGCTGATTCCACCTATCAGGCTGAGTATCAAGCAGCCTCGGAGGCTTCTAAGGAAGGGTTCTGGATTAAGAAGTTTCTGGAAGAACTTCAAGTGATACCATGTCTTTGAAATTACTGTTATGCATCTTTGCGACAACGACGGAGCTGTAGCGCAGGTCAAGGAGCCGAGGTTTCACAACAGTACCAAACACATTGAGAGGAAGTATCATCTTGTAAGAGAATTTGTTCGCAAGGGATACATTGTGCTACATAGAGTAGACTCAGCCGACAACGTCACTGATCCACTGACCAAGCCACTTTCTCAGACTAGCTTGGAGCGTCATCTAGAAAACATGGGTATTAGATACCATAGTGTGTGGCATTGAGTGCAAGTGGGAGATCGTTAGGAGTATGCCCTCGAATGCCACTCAGAGGATGTTGAGTGAGGGCATTATACTTGTTATTATGTAAATCATTATCATAAGGCAATGAATGTTTCTTTATTTACTGGTAGTTACTCGCATTCTTAACTCGTAAATATACATATAGAAACTAGTCCGTGTATTTGAGAGCAAAACATTCCACTCCTTATTGTATAAGGGGGTCGGCACTAGAAAGGTTTATCGCTCAAATACTTAATCATTCGCAAGTCGATGAAACTTGATTGGGCGTGAAGTTTATGTGAAGACTTGTATGATGTGTTCTTTGACATGGAGAGTGCCTGTCGAACACTAATGATTAGTAGGAGCACACGTTATAGGTATGCTAATTGGATTAGTATACTCGAACCGACTCACCGTCGATTCGTCACACGAATTTCACTCCGGGACAGTCAATGATGGAATCGAAAGGTTGTGATAGGTATTCGTGAACCTTCGACTTAAGGATTTAGTAGGGATGTGCTTGTGACGTCAAGATTTTCATTAGAGTAGTTCGACCCTATAAACCGGAGGCGGGGGTCAACCTCGATGTGCATCTTGACGGGCAAGTAGCAGGTCCTACTGAATACCAAGATAGAATTCTTTCTCCTGTTAGTGAACGGGTTATATGTCCTATGCGGTTATTGGCAGATGAGATCATAAGTCTTTGGCCAAAGCATTGGAGCTAGTTGTATTGGATATATGAGAGCTCGATGATCTCGATTTTCATTAACTCATGCATAGCGTCAAGTACAGATAGGGTTTGACTGACCGTGACCCTATAATTGATCGGGACATTTGAAAGAAGGGTTTATACGTATACTGGTATTCACGACAGAATGGTTATTAAATGATCCCAATCATTCGTTCTCAGTTGGGGTACAGAGTAGGCCGCCAGGCTGGCTACGTGATGCTACTACTCTTTGGTTCCTCCCATTGCTGACTGAGACGAACCTACTGAGTCGCGCAATAGGATTGACGACGGAATGAATCGAGCTTATTCTCTCATTATAAATATTAGATATTGGATATCTAATTTATTGGGACATTAGATGTCTAATTTGATTTATTGGATAAATTAATTTACGGCCTAATGAATTAAATAAATTACTGGGTGATTAATTAAATTCATGAATATAATAATTTCTTGGAGAAATCAATTATGTTATTATGTATTTGATATGATTAATTAATTGAATTAATTAATTGATATAAATACATCGGAACGGAATCAGAGTTTATTTGTTTGGACTCACGAGAGTCCGAAACGAATCGAACTCGTCTAATTCCTTCTAGATGGCCGCCCCATCACCTACTCCCTCACTTGGTCTTGGTCTTCACTTTGCAGGGTGGTAGACTTGTGACCAATCAAGGGGACAAATATCAACCCTTGGTGATATTGTCTAAAGTAGGAGATTTGGGGGGATTTGAATAAGGATAAAATGAAGACTACTCCTCACTCACCCCAATTCATTCCAACTGTGAGAATAGCAAGTGTGGGCGAGAAAGAAAATAGTTTTCTCAATTGTCTTCATCTTATTCTTCATTTTTTCTTGGTGGTTCTTGGAGAAAAATCAAGAAACCAAAGAGTGGCAGTGAGTTATACGCTTAGAGTGCTATAATCACAATCGAAAGCTTCATCATCCTAGCTCTATCCGTATTCTCACTACGCCATAAATGGCCTTCGGCAACCATATAACTGTGTTACCTTAGACCCAAATTTCTGTTGCCACAGACCCAAAATGGGCAAAGGTAACATTTTAGCTAAGTTGCTCTGTGAGCAGTAGCCTTTGGACTCAAAGGCAACATGTGGATCATCCTAAGCTAACATAGGATTATTTGTTACCTAAAGACCCTACAGCAACATCCTAAGAACCCTACAGCAACACCATATTCGTGTTGCAATAGACTTTATAATTTTGTAAAATATATAGCCAATTTAGTGGGTTCCACATGTGGGGCCCATTTGTGGGTCCCACAGGCCAGGCCCACCGGTGGGACCCACTTAGTGGGGTCAGCTGGTGGGGCCCATATGTGGGACCCACTTTTCGTGGGGCCGTTAGTGGAGCCTACTTTGTGGGGGTCCACGGGTGGGGCCACAAATATGCAGCAATTTTTAGTCTAGTGCAACACCTATATTATCAATTGCAACAAACTAGGTGTTACCAATGAAAGACATTTGCAACATATATATATATTACCTATGGTAACACCTTCATTTTAACAAAATAAAAATGTAAATTTTAAATTTAGCATTTCCCATTAGAAAAACCAACAAACCAATTCACATAAACCAACTACATCATCCAACTACATAATCCCATCATAAAAAAACAACTATATCCAATCACAAAACCAACCAACTACACCACCAACTACATAAATACAAGTACTAGAAGAAAATAACTAGGTCATTTTTAATCAATTACATCAGTGGACGTCTAAGACTAATATACAAAAAGACTAAGAAACTATTATGTGGAACACTTATTCAATTAGCCAAGGATTAGCCAATTTGCCTGAGTTGGTGTCCATTCACAAACTCCACCTTCTTTGAACGAGAGTGCTGCAGAATGAAACAAGAAAGAAGAGTCAGTAATTAGTGATAGTTACTAAGTGACTATCACCTAAGAATAACACTACAAAAAAGTGAGAGAAACTAATATGTACATCACCTTTACCTAATTGGAGACTCACGGCAGAACGTGTTAAAAAAAGGAAAAAACTGAAAGAATGAAAAACAATACCTCAGGCGGGTTAAAAGAACAAAAAAAAAGGGGGAAATAGAAAAAAACACACATAACAATAACACTACCAAAAAGTAAGAGAAACAAATATGTACCCTTTACTGAATTGTGCTCTTCAGCTGTGGAAAGGAGATTGTTGATTGCATTTGTAACAGAAGGTTCACTTGGGGTCTTGCTGATGTGACTTTCCATTGGTCCCTAATATTTCAAACTCTTTACACAAAAGAAGAGTACAATTAAAAAATAAAATCAAATTTCTAATGCAAATTGCTTCAGACAGGTGTATTTTTTTGCTTGAAAGCTAAAAACTAGTTCATTTCTTCAACACAGAGAATCTTAGAGAGAAAAATAAGCTAATCAACAAATTAAATTAAAAAAAAAACTCAAACAATTAAGGTAAAATCAATTGACACGAACAACAATGGATCAGTATACGGACCCACCCCGTATCAAGATCGTGGATCCGGCGTTGATCAAGAACATGGGCATTTTCCAGATATAATTCATGGAAGTTGAGCAGAATCTTGGACCAGTTAACAGAATTAAACAAAACCCACATACAATAAAATCATTGAAAGCACTCTGAAAACAGAAAGATTCAATCTTTAATCAAAGAAAACTTACCTACTCAGATAGATTTCTTGAAAAAATAGCAAGTAAAACGAGTGGATCTATGCTGATATGAGAGAGAGAGAGAGAGATACAACTTAGAAAAAGAAATGAGAAAAATGTGGTGAGGCTGATGAGAAAACGGAGAAGATTTAAAAAAGGGTACACTATTATTAATATTATTATTAAGATTAAAATCAACAGAAGGCGGCGGTGGTAAGGTTGAGATTTCAGAAATTTGAAGCCAAATACCACAAACTCAAAGGAGTAGCTACTCAGAGAGAGAATCCTCTGCAGTTAAGATTGCTAGGTTTTAAATCCCTATGTGGAACATTTGTGGAATGCATGTATTTTAACCCACGGAGGAGCTGGTACAAGAAATACTGCAGAGGGAAACACACCATCCGTAGTTACTTTTACCAAGCAAGAAGTCTCTTACAATTAATTACAACAAACGCCAAAAATAAAAATGCAAGAATAATAAAGAACCATGGTGGTATGTCTTTTGACAATGAGGACTATAACAACAGGCAAAAATAGTAAATCTTGACAACAAAAATGAGTTACTGAATGACCAAAGACAGGATAACACTAGAAAACTTAATCATAAGTTATTCTACAGATGCTTGCTCCCATGTATCGGTCGACACTGATTCATTTAATTTAATGGTCGAATGCTACTCGCTAATATCCTCCGACTTCTCTACTACTTCATACACATCATAAGTCAGCGTACAAGGAGGGACAACCCTAAAATTTAAGCAATTCCAGGTAGTGGATGGATCATATAAGAAATTCTAGGTGATGGGAGAAATATCATTTACTTCAACTATTTGTTGGTGAAACTATCCTTGAAAAAAAAATGCAGGCTAGCTGCCTATAATTTTACTTCTACGCGCTATGCAGCAAAGCAGAGACGCTGCCCTGATCATAGTAATCATACACCAAGAGCTTTTCTTCTATTGAGAAGTAAACTACGGAAGCAAATTATACATATCCAAGAGACCCTTTTAACTATTTCGACACATCGCCTAGAGACTAGAAATTACACACAAACCAAATTGTAGGTATGGTGAAATGTTGTGGTTATTTCTGGAGAGACAGGCTGTGGAAAGACAACTCAGGTTTGAGATTCATTCGATCTTACCTTCTTAAGAAACTTGTTATTTCCTGTGCTTATCTTTTGTTACTTTTTTGAATATTATCTGCCTGCTCTATCCTTTTGATGGTTATGTAGGTACCACAGTACATATTAGATAACATGATCGAAGCCGGATGTGGTGGTCGTTGTAATATAATTTGCACCCAGCCCAGGAGAATTGCGGTTAGTAGTATAGCCCAGTTGTATTATTCTATCATTTTATTGATGTATAAATATCTTACAAATTATTCTCGAGGTATTTCTTCTTATCCATATATGTGTAAGTATCAAATGTTACTTTTGCATGCAAATGCAATTACTTGGTTCTATACACTTTTGGCCATTATATACATAGTTTTACATACTGATCTGAAATCTAACATGAGACAGCCGAGAGTTTTCACCATGGTCCTTGGGTGTTCGTGGCTGCCTCCCATTTTCCTACTGTCGTATAGTTTCCCCCAGGTTTAGTCATTTTCATCACAATGGGGGCCTAAATAGTAGTCGATTTTTTGTGTGATTTATTAGAAAGGCACTCCATCCTGCTTTCCCTCATTTTCTCTCTTCGCCAAGCACTTTAAGATCTGTATTTCATACCATACAAGTATTGCACCCATGACTTGGCAATGGCGCACACTCAAAACACCAGTAGTACCTAACTTTGACATTTCACCATATGCATTTGGGAATCATGTTTGGAGCAAAAGAAGAGTAGTGTGGCTGCTGAGTCAATCCTTACCTCTTTCGCCTAGACCCTTTTGTACTGGATGAATCGTCCGCCATGGCTAAGTATTGCAGGTATGTGATCCACTGGTGGCTGGACTGGCGAGGGATGTGGCTCCGCCTCCGACATCATACCATTCGGGTAGCTGGGACAGCTGTAAACCAAGGTGAAACTTATCAACATAAAACATAATCAAAACTGAAACTTATCAACATAAAACATACTTGTGCGGTTGAAGATATATAATTTTTTATTTGATAGAATAATTTTTTTATAAAAATAGATTCAATGTTTTATTAAAATTAATTATTTTTAAAGTTAAAAATATCAGGCTTCAAGCTCATACCAGGCCCAAGAAAAGGGTGTTGCTCAAGAAAAGTTCAATATGGGTCCCATCAGGCTTCAAGCCCGTACCTCAATGGCATTATGAAATAAGTGCGTTGCTCTTATTTTTTGAGAAGATATAATGATACTGTAAAAAACAGCGCATTTGAGTCTCAGATTGTCAAATAAACTCGATACATCTAAATATAAAATGGAGCATATTGAACGAATGGTATATCCAACACAAGAACACAACTTACTAATTTATTAGGTGGGCCTACTTTTTCTTAAAACTGATTTGCCTTCACCAACCGTTGAAATTCTTCCACTATTGATGGCAGGCATACCTAAACAGGAAAACGAAGTATGATAAGGTCAGAGTAAATAAATATCTGCCAAAAAAACGAGCTACAATGAACTGAAAAGTAAACTAGGTTTAAGGAATGATTTCAAATCCACAAGAAAATGAACCAAAACTGATGATGAATCTGAGTCCATTGGCATAGGTTTTTTAGACAAAGACAAGGATTTGATGATGGATTTCAAATCGCTACCCACAAGTTCCTCAATTCAAATGGAAGGCAATATCAGACAAACATTTGAAAGAGAAAATAATATAAAACTAAAATCATGGCTAAGCATTATTGTATGCCCATATTAAACGCTGGGTAGCCAACTATGGCCGCTAAATCTAGCACAATCACAGATCCGGAATAGCCTCTTAGGACATCAAGGCAGTCACCAAAACTGCTTATACCTTCCTGAGCATTAGGTCTCACCAAATAAGAAGAGAAGTTAGGAGGATCTTAACAACAAGTACCATCGCACGGCTGACTGCAACAATACATATAGCACAGTAGAAGGATAGTCATTAAGGAATATCAAGCATCTCAGTCCAATTATTTATACTTATTAGGAACACTGATACTCCATAACTACCAATAGAACACTCTTTCCTACTCCAGGCCAGTTTTAAGAGTAACATGTAGAAATGATATTATTTTATTCTTTAGTGTAATCACATAAGAAAAATAAGAAATTTATCTTCTCTTAAAGGTTTTATTAGCAATGTCTAAAGTTAGGGGATTAAACCGAACCATTTTCCAATCAGATTTCAGTTCGATTCAATTTACATATGATATATATTTCTACTAAAAATGAAAAATAGGATCATACATATTGATAAAAACAACTCAAACAAAGGCCTATCACTGAAGGGATTTAGTCCTTCTTCTGCCCATCGAGTTCCATTTCTGTTTCATAAAACACACACACACACGTTTCAGAAAATCGAAACCAAGTTCATAGATCGTACAAATTTCAATCCTGTTTTCAGAACCAAACCAGAAACAAAAAAAAAAGAACTCACCGGAGTTCAATCGGGATTATCTGAACCCTCACGCTCGCTGCCACCAATTTTTTCACTGACCACAAACCCGCGGACGTCTTCAACCTCAGCCACCGTCAATTCGTAACAAAGAAAATGTCACCGCCACACTAAATGTCGTCGAGCCGAGATCCACCACCTTCCTTAAATTTCCGTCGGTAGATGAATCGAGCGGGTGGAAGTCCGAACCCAGTCCCTGAATTTGTTTGAACGGATTACCATCGATCGAATTTCTGTAGTCGTCGCCGCCTCCATCGCCGGTTCTGCAAGTCACCGGAGGAAGGATTTCGCGAGGAAGGGGATCGAGGAAAATTTCGGGTGGAGAGAAATAGAGTGAGATGAGGGATTGGGATAGGGATTTTATATCTCATTATTTGACTAGATTTTAAATTTAGTCCCTAAGTTTCTAACTCTTTCAATTTCACCACATACATCTTTTAATTATTACACTAACGCCCAATCAGGTTTATAATTCTTTCAATTTCACTATCACTTTAAGCAGCGTCATTTTATTCGGGTGGGAATTTTCACGATTACTTTAATTGCTTTAACTGGACTGCTATATGATATTCTATTTACATTTTAAATTAGGATACATGTTGTAAAATTTGAGGAAAATCTTGATTAGAAATATTAATTTATAAATTTATTTCTGCCGCAATTATTATCTCTTATCTATGTCATGTCGTTGCCTTAATTAATGGGCATTTATTTTAGTCAGCGTAGCGACTCGATATTATTTTTATTAAAATTTGTTATTATATGTAGACATTAAATTTGTTATTTTAATTATTTTGTAATTATTCATAGTTATTACAAGATTTTATTATTTAATAATTTTTTTAATTATTTAAATCAAAATTTATTAATTTTCAAATACTACTTTATTTTAAAATCTTTTCAATTTAAATTTATTAAAAATATTTTACTATTTATAGAAAATATATAATTCATTATTTGATAGAATATTTTTTTATAAAAATAGATTCAATGTTTTATTAAAATTAATTATATTTAATGTTAAAAATTTATTAAATCATTAATTTTATATATAAAATTCAAAATTTTATTTATTAATACTCTAAGGTAACACATCTCATGGTGTTACTCAGTGTTACACCTTTTATAGCTAGAGTAACATATATTTCAGGATTTGGTAACACCATAACCTGAACGTTGTGGTAGGTCCAAAATTTCATAGCTATGGTAACATCCAAGAAGGTAACACCCCCCTTAAGTGTTGTAGAAAGCCATTTGTGGCGTAGTGTCTTGTAGGATAGCAAGGTGATCGTCATTCCGTTCGTTTCTCCGGTACATGGCAAGTAGAGATACGGTACTTTTGGCGTTGGATCATCCAAGAGCTTGGAGCGGATTGGATTCGTGGAGAACAACTAAAGCTTGGGGAATCGCTCAAGAGAAGAAAACCATTTAATCAACGGACTACAAAGGTATGTTTCTCGTATCTTCTTGTGCTTCATTTTATATTCGTATAAACGTAGCTCGATCGATCCTCGTAGGGATTCGGATCGAATTAATATTCATTTTACTGCTTCCACTGGGCCTTTGTTTTAGACACCGAATCCCAATGCTTAGATGTTCTTGAGTGGTTTTCATCGATTCTATCGGGGTAGAGATAGAATTCTTCAACTATATCATTTCTTATACTCAAAATGCCTGCTAGGTGTTCGATAAAAATCTCCTTAGAGTATGGATTCGAATTCTACGTGTTATTGTGATTTAAATCAGTAGCCCTGATACGAGTCCTGCTATATTGATCACCTTAGGTTCGGAAATTGAGGATTGATAGATCCTACCCGAGTTTTACCAACCTCATTTAATCGTCGAAATACTTAAGGCAAGTATCTTGCCTATACACTTCATGTTTCGTAGCTGTAATAGTTGGTAATTGACTATATGTGTGATTGGAATGTTTTTAATGAACTTACAGAAGAATCGGTATATTCTCGATAAAGGGTTTCATAAAGATCTACTTGTGTGTTTGTGAACGAATGTGTTATTTTGAGAATCTGTATTAGTATTGTGCATTGGAATGTCTTGTTTGCGTATGGTACTGTTGTGTGTGATTACATCGTTAGTGGACTTAAAGTTATGTCTTTTTGGCAAGAAGTGTGGGTATGTGTGGGTGGGTGGATATATGCGTTTATTGATGAGTTTGTGATGTTGTGTGACATTGGTTGTGAGTATATGTCGGATAAAGTGGCCATTTCTAGCAAATACCTTGATTTACATCTGATTTACTTCGAGGGAATGAATTTGTGAAAGTATGTTGTGAAATGTGATTTCAGAAAGTGCGACATGTGGTCGTTTGCCAAGTAAAACCAGTGAGGGTCCCTTGGGGTCCGCTAGGCCGCGTTTCCTACGGATCACTTGGTAGGGCTGTACAACCAGAGAGGACCTGACGAGGACTCTGTGGGGTGTGTATCTCACGTGAGGTACAGTGCAAGTATAGCCCATGTGATTGTTTTATTATGATGATTTTGGTATGATATTTCGGAGGAATGAATTGTGAGAGTGATTTCAGAAAATGCAACTAGTGGGTCATGTGCCAAGTAAAACCAGTGAGGGACACCTGGGTTCCGTTAGACTGCATTTTCTACGGTTCACTGGGTAGGGCTGTACAACTAGAGAGGGCCTGACGAGGACTCCCTGGGTGTGTATCTCATGTGAGGCGCAGTGCCAGTATAGCCCCCGTGGTTGTTTTATGTTATGATTTCGACAATCGTGATATGTCCGGAATGTCACAGTGTTGCCATTCTCGATGTGGGATACATCATATGAAGGGTCTTGGTACCTGGCTAGAATGGCACCAGAATAAGTGTCGTATATGATTCGTTTCTTGGTTGTGATATTTTTGGTATAGGGTCGTGGGCACTGTTGTTGTTTCTGTGTATTGTGGTTTAGTTGTGTAATATCCGCAATTTCGGATTTCCGGTAATTTTCTTTTTTCGGCGGAGGTCCGTTTCGACGACTGGCTTGGGACCGTCTCGTCATTTCGAGAATGATTAATTCTGCACTTTTTTTCATCCGAGTTCGTTTCGGTGTCGTTTTATTGAGTTTCGTGTTCTTAAGCGACTTTTTCAAGTATAAGTTCGATTTTGTAAAATCATCATAAATTCTTGGAAACTCCAAGAATTCTGAATCTTCGCATGTTATAGAGAATCAAGTTAGCTTCCAAATGGTTCAAACGGTGAGTCAATCGGAGTCCGGACGAAGGAGTTATGGTCGAAATAGCTAAGACTGCACGATGTGCCTTTTTGGTGTTGGAGTGGGCTGTACCGCGGGCCGCGGCACACTCGACCCGGGTCGTGGCACACGGGCTTTTTCTGCACTTTTTCAGCAGATTTTGGAGGAGAAAACTTCATTTTTCTCCTCTCTACTTCCTCCTTCCATCTAGGGCGATTTGTGGGCGATTTTTGGGCGGTTTATCTCAGAGAATTCATCTTATTCAAATTCTTGGTGTGGACTAACAAAATCAAATCCGTGTTCTTCGTCCGAATCAAGGTATTTTGGCTTGAAACCATATTTTTGAAGATTTTGGGGATTTTCCTTTTGATTTCGATTCCAATCCGTCATTGATCAATTAATTGTTGTATAAACGTTGTTTTGGACATGTTCTACGGATTGTATATCCATATTTCGAGTTCGTTGGAACCCAATCGGGATTTTGGTTTTCTAAGGAACCTTGAACATTTAGTAGCCGATTAAATGTCTCTTTGGGTTCCCCTCGATTCTTGATCATGTTTTTTTTTTGTTTTCAATTATTATTCTCGTAGTAACAGTATTTCTGTTGGATTTCACGGAGGATTGTAGGTGTTCGAAACCGTGTTTCCGTAGGATTTCACGGAGGATTGTAGGTGTTCGGAGCTTCCCGGCCGAACCGTGTTCTTCGGAGTATTCGGTAGCGGTTATTAAGGCAAGTATTTTACTATACGAATTGTGTCTTGTGAATAGGTACGTCGTGTTATGGTTGTGATGATTTTGGTTTATTTTCGTGAATATGCTTCGAAAGAATTAATTATTATGAATGATTGATGGTAGCGATAATACCCTCACTTAGCTAACGTCGTGAAATTGTGTTGGTCGTGTTGATCATCTAAGTTTGTGCCGGGTATGGTTGGTCATTGTTGAGTTGTTGTGATGATTATGATAATTGTGTTGTTTTGGTTTACATACTTGATTATACATTTCAGTGTAATGTGGAATGGCTAGATATTCTATGATTATGAGTTGTGTCGTGTCGATATGTGTGTATGTGTTCCAGGTAGGGTCTGACGAGGCCTCTGGAGTTCGGTACATGATGTGTACGAACAAGGTGTGTGATCCGGGTAGGGTCTGACGAGGCCTCTGGAGTTCGGTACATGATGTGTACGAACAAGATGTGTGATCCAGGTAGGGTCTGACGAGACCTCTGGAGTTCGGTACATGATGTGTACGAACGATGTTTGTGGCCGGGTAGGGTCCGTTGAGGCCTCCGGAGTTCAGTACATGATGTGTACGAACAGTGTGTGTGGTCCAGGTAAGGTCCATCGAGGCCTCCGAAGTTCGGTACATGATGTGTACGAACAATGATCGTGTAGAAATGATTGTTTGGGTAACATTTTCAATATGGGTCTCGGACTAATAATGATATATTATCTAGTGTGCTTTGAAACGAGAATCGGGCTAAGGCCCTAATGTTTACGATAAGGTTTTGTAAATTGGGACTCGAGGTCCAAAATAATTTCTGCTTTAAAAATCCACGAGATGATGTGATCCTTTTCAAATATCTCTTACTTGAGTTCGAAATTCTAAAACTTCTCGGTAACATTTTGATAATTGATTTCCGTATTAAATTCGTAGTTGCTATTTACTTGTTGCATTTCGTATCCTTTTATACTTGCACTAGTAAAACAGTGGAGTTTTACTAACCCCCGAGTAATCGGTGGGTGGATGTCTGTTCTGCGTCCAGGTACATGCACGTTCAGGGGAGCAGTCACAGGATTGGCACAAGGGGATGACGAGCTGCGATACTAATCAAGAATCGAGAGTAGGTAGAGTTTGGTTATATTGTTAGAGTTGATTCAGTCTTCCGCTGTATTATGTTTCGACCCCTGTGTGGGTAATGTTGTTAGTCAGTTCTGTTGATAGAGTTGTGTGACCTCATCGGTCTGTGTGTTTATGTGTAAGTGACCTTAACGGTCTGTATTATTATATTGTTTGACCCTGGCCGGGCAAGCATTTGGTTGTTTATGGATGTTTAGCCTGGTAGATCCTTGTGGAAAGGGTCTACGGCGTGTAATATTCCCATACGGTTTTGGGGGTGTTACATTTATGGTATCGGAGCTTAGGTTACGGAAACCTAGGCTGTCGGGTCGAGTCGAGTCGTGGTTTGTTGAGTAATGTGTTGTCTTGTCGTTCGAGTCGTCAGGTGACAAGTTGAGTTGTGCGTAGTCACAACGTGTCGGATATGTTGTCGGATGATATTAGTATCGTGGGCGACCGTCATCTCCATGCGGCCTGTGGACGTAAGTCTCCTCTTTTATGCGAAGTACCTGTGTATCATGATTTTATCTAAATGAGTTAATTGCGGTGCATAATTTTATTTGCACGGTGTTGTGAATATAGTTGTATTTAATACGTGTGACTTATAGTATATGTATAAAACTGGGCCTATTGTTGTTTTACCTTTGAACCACTGTGAGGGGCGGTATGGTGTGAAAATTGAGAACCTTGTTGGGTTTCAAATAAGGTATCGACGATTGAGTTCGTGAGAAACTCCGAGGAATGGTTTTGTTGTATGTTTAAACTAGATGCTGTGAGATGTATTCAATGGGATTGTACATGTTGGACTGTATTCCTTTTTCCGCTGCGTGAGTTCTTTTGTAATGGCTTTCGGTATTTTACCGGCTGAGTTTTATTTCGAAAACCGATTCGCTTAACCGAGTTTTTAGCATTATGGCCTTGATCATTTTGGCGAAATTCTTATGACGGTGTTTAGTATTTTGTAAATGGCTTTTGTGAGTTTTTGAAATATTACCGTCATCGACCTTTTTGGCGTTTTGTAAATGGTTTTTAGCCTGTGGGTTCCGGCGCGGGCCCACGGCGCTATAATGTTCCGTGTAATTATATGAAATTTTTGGGCATTCTAGCCCATTGAATTATCTTTGAAAACTTTGAGTACCTTAGAAAATAAATTTCGAGACGTACTTTTAAAATGAATTATTTTCTCGTGGTACATCCAAGGTGCCACAATATGTTTCAAAATTCTTCTACCTCGAGGACCAAAATGTTTTGAGATATTTCCAATGTTTTAGAAACACTTTTACTAGGACCCGAGGGTCGAATATTTCCGAAAGTTTTTCACGAAAAGAAAGTGTCTCATTTTTATCGAATGCGAAATAGTTTTCCAAAGTCTCGATAACGATGTTTCACGATTGTACTTTTTTTGAAGGGTGATACTCAAGATCAATCGGTGTTTCCAAAATTATTTTCAAAAGGAGGTTTTCGTTTTTAAAACCTATCCATTCCCGTTTGAGGCATGGGTATGTATGTATGATGTTCGCGTTGTCGTTATGATGTTTGCTCCCGAGTAAATTCGAATTGGTGGCATGAACATCGAGGCGTTGCCACACATTTGTTGTACTAGCCCTCTGAGAGAGGTGTGAACTGGTGTTTACTGTTTATCGCCTCGTGGTGATTTGCGTGTTGCGCACGAGTGTGAGCTGTTGAAGCTTGGGTTTGTACGTTTGTGTACATGTGTGATTGTTTCATAATGTTTGTAATTATGTGCTGGTTATCGTTCGGGCCGTTGAGGTCGCCGAACGATACCGTCGTTGTTGTAGTGTTTGTGTGTATTACTTTACGATGGTAATCGTTGTATATGATATGTGTTATGATTCTTTGTTGTGCTGAGTTGGCATCTCCGCTATATTGTTTTGCGACGTTATGCCCCATTGTATCTAGCATTTGTATTTTCGGTATGCCGAGCCGAGGAGTTTCAACCGTGATGTGCCGGGGCATGCACGTGTAAATTGTCCTTCTCGTCAGTAACGCGTTTCAAGTACGGACTCGAGGGACACCGAATTCAGTTTTGCGAA
Source organism: Orobanche coerulescens (assembly GCA_033398695.1). Classification (NCBI taxonomy): domain Eukaryota; kingdom Viridiplantae; phylum Streptophyta; class Magnoliopsida; order Lamiales; family Orobanchaceae; genus Orobanche; species Orobanche coerulescens. The sequence continues at coordinate 57,946,488 of CM065818.1, forward strand.
TTGGCTACTGAGACTTCGGAGTTCGCGCTTCAGCACAGATATCAGGATCGGCTCTGAGAGACCCATGAGAGATTTTCCTGTCGGATGCTTTTTGTGTTGTTACCTTGTTTCCGTTGTTGTGAGTTGTGGGGACGACATTTCTTTTATAAGAGGTCGGATGTAATACCCGTACTATATTTGACTTCTGCAGTTTTTCCTTCTAAATTCTATCGACTTGCATGTGTTCGTCGATACTTTTTGAACTTGTTTGATGTCTCAGTTGTCATCGTTCGAACTGGTTGTGACCTTGTTTCAGATCGACCTATTTGTCATCGTGACCTTACCGAGTTCGGTTCGATTCTTGTGAACCTTGTTTGGAAGTAACATCTTTCACTTTCTACCAGTTCTTTTAATGTCTGGAGTTGAAGTGGGGACTTCGAAGTTATTGTTCGATCGTTGTTGTTCGATCATTGTTATTTGATCATTGTTATTTGATCGTTGTTGTTCGATCATTGTTATTTGATTGTTGTTGTTCGATCATTGTTATTTGATCATTGTTGTTCGATCATTGTTATTTGATCGTTGTTGTTCGATCGTTGTTGTTCGAACGGGGTTGTCTAACTGTTGTTGCCTGATCTCGTACTACGAAGAATTGTCGTTCACCGTTAGTCAACTGTTTCGAGTGTGGCCAAGTGGGTCACCGAGCGGTGCATTGTGAGACCGAAGCCAAGATGTTCGGGAATTGGGTTTTCGTTCCTACTCGGGGAGTGCCTGGTGGTGTCCCGTGATGTAGTTATGTATCGTACTTCGTGCTGTAATTCGTGTAGAAATTGATATTTGTTGCGTGAACTTTTTGGTTTTGTTTGTATTCTATCATGATGTTTTATTTTAAGTTTCGGGAAGAAACTTATTTTTAATAGGATAGAATGTAATGTCCGGTATTCTCGTTTTCTGTTATCTTGAATTGTTTGTGTCTTGACGTCGGACATTTTCTTGTTGACGAGAATCAGAGTGAATTCTATCATAATACTATAGTTGTTTCTACCGCATAGTTGTTGTGGTCGGGTGCGACTTGTTGTCGCGTGCGTTTCTTTGATTAAATGTGTGCATGTGATGTGTTGTTAATTACTCGTTACTGTTTTGAAACATAGTCGATGGCGTTGTGTTAGTCGTCGTGGGGCGTGTTTTCACACCGTATATTCCTTTGCGTTGCTTGTAACGTTTCGCCGTTTGGCGCGATTTTTTTTCGGTTCTTGTGTATCTCATTGAGTTTTCCTGGCGGGATATTGCTTCTCCCTACTTGATTTAAGTTTCGGGACGAAACTTCTTTTAAGGAGGGTAGAATGTAATATCCGCAATTTCGGATTTCCGGTAATTTTCTTTTTTCGGCGGAGGTCCGTTTCGACGACTCGCTTGGGACCATCTCGTAATTCCGAGAATGATTAATTCTGCACTTTTTGTCAACCGAGTTCGTTTCGGTATCGTTTTATTGAGTTCCGTGTTCTTAAGCGACTTTTTCAAGTATGAGTTCGATTTTGTAAAATCATCATAAATTCTTGGAAACTCCAAGATTTCTGAATCTTTGCAATGTTATATAGCATCAATTTAGCTTCCAAATGGTTCAAACGGTGAGTCAATCGGAGTCCGGACGAAGGAGTTATGGTCGAAATAGCTAAGACTGCACGATGTGCCTTTTTGGTGTTGGAGTGGGCTGTACCGCGGGCCGCGGCACACTCGACTCGGGCCGCGGCACACGGGCTTTTTCTGCACTTTTTCAGCAGATTTTGGAGGAGAAAACTTCATTTTTCTCCTCTCTACATCCTCCTTCCATCTAGGGCGATTTGTGGGCGATTTTTGGGCGGTTTATCTCAGAGAATTCATCTTATTCAAATTCTTGGTGTGGACTAACAACATCAAATCCGTGTTCTTCGTCCGAATCAAGGTATTTTGGCTTGAACCCATATTTTTGAAGATTTTGGGGATTTTCCTTTTGATTTCGATTCCAATCCGTCGTTGATCAATTAATTGTTGTATAAACGTTGTTTTGGACATGTTCTACGGATTGTATATCCATATTTCGAGTTCGTTGGAACCCAATCGGGATTTTGGTTTTCTAAGGAACCTTGAACATTTAGTAGCCGATTAAATGTCTCAAAGGGTTCCCTTCGATTCTTGATCGTGTTTTCCTTTGTTTTCAATTATTATTCTCGTAGTAACCGTGTTTCCGTTGGATTTCACGGAGGATTGTAGGTGTTCGGAACCGTGTTTCCGTTGGATTTCACGGAGGATTGTAGGTGTTCGGAGCTTCCCGGTTGAACCGTGTTCTTCGGAGTATTCGGTAGCGGTTATTAAGGCAAGTATTTTACTATACGAATTGTGTCTTGTGAATAGGTACGTCGTGTTATGGTTGTGATGATTTTGGTTTACTTTCGTGAATATGCTTCGTAAGAATTAATTATTATGAATGATTGATGGTAGCGATAATACCCTCACTTAGCTAACGTCGTGAAATTGTGTTGGTCGTGTTGATCATCTAAGTTTGTGCCGGGTATGGTTGGTCATTGTTGAGTTGTTGTGATGATTATGATAATTGTGTTGTTTTGGTTTACATACTTGATTATACATTTCGGTGTAATGTGGAATGGCTTGATATTTGATGATTATGAGTTGTGTCGTGTCGATGTGTGTGTGTGTGTGTTCTAGGTAGGGTCTGACGAGGCCTCTGGAGTTCGGTACATGATCTGTACGAATAAGGTGTGTGATCCGGGTAGGGTCTGACGAGGCCTCTAGAGTTCGGTACATGATGTGTACGAACAAGATGTGTGATCCAGGTAGGGTCTGACGAGACCTCTGTAGTTTGGTACATGATGTGTACGAACGATGTTTGTGGCCCGGTAGGGTCCGTTGAGGCCTCCGGAGTTCAGTACATGATGTGTACGAACAGTGTGTGGTCCGGGTAAGGTCCATCGAGGCCTCCGAAGTTCGGTACATGATGTGTACAAACAATGATCGTGTAGCAGTGATTGTTTGGGTAACATTTTAAATATGGGTCTCGGACTCATAATGATATATTATCTAGTGTGCTTTGAAACTAGAATCGGGCTAAGGCCCTAATGTTTACGATAAGGTTTTGTAAATTGGGACTCGAGGTCCAAAAGAATTTCTGCTTTAAAAATCCCCGAGATGATGTGTTCCTTTTCAAATATCTCTTACTTGAGTTCGAAATTCTAAAACTTCTCGGGAACAATTTGATAATTGATTTCCGTATTAAATTCATAGTTGGTATTTACTTGTTGCATTTCGTATCGTTTTATACTTGCACTAGTAAAACAGTGGAGTTTTACTAACCCCCGAGTAATCGGGGGTGGATGTCTGTTCTGCGTCCAGGTACATGCAGGTTCAGGGGAGCAGTCACAGGATTGGCACAAGGGGATGACGAGCTGCGATACTAATCAAGAGTCGAGAGTAGGTAGAGTTTGGTTGTATTGGTAGAGTTGATTCAGTCTTCCGCTGTATTGTGTTTCGACCCCTGTGTGGGTAATGTTGTTAGTCAGTTCTGTTGATAGAGTTGTGTGACCTCATCGGTCTGTGTGTTTATGTGTAAGTGACCTTAACGGTCTGTATTATTATATTGTTTGACCCTGGCCGGGCAAGCATTTGGTTGTTTATGGATGTTTAGCCTGTAGATCCTTGTGGAAAGGGTCTACGGCGTGTAATATTCCCATACGGTTTTGGGGGTGTTACAAGTTGCGTGTCGAGTTTGACCATTGGGTTATCCACTCGAGTATGTGATTTGGATGATTGGGTCGTGGACCCCGTGTTTTGTGACCGAATTTGCAATTTGGAACAATAATATTTGGGGTTGTGTCCCTATATGTTGAGGATTCTTAGATCCAAAAATATTTTTCCAAAACTCCCGAGAATCTTAAAATGATTTTTAAATTGTCTACTTATCTCATTCCCATTTTTTACGGTTTGAACTATTTTATCCAAGGGAAACATCTTAGGAAGTCTTTTTTGGGTTGAATTGTGGAATTAACCAAGTTATTATATTCTTGGAGTATGTTGTGTATAGCTCGTATTTGCACTAACAAAACAGTGGAGTTTCGCTAACCCCCGAGTAATCAGGGGGTGGATGTCTTTATTGTGTCCAGGTACATGCAAGTTATAGGGGAGCAAAACACAGGACCGGTACGGAGGATGATGGGAGAGAAATGATACTAATCATATGAAGGCCAGTTCCAAGTTCAGTTAGTCGGGGATTACTGTATTGTTCTTTTCGCTGTAATTTCTGTGGTGTGCTGTGAATGTTTTTGACCCATGTGTAGGTATGAGTTTTGAAAGAGAGATGTAATTGAGGTTTTAAGTTGTTGTTATGATGAAAGGCTAAATCGGTCTAATGCTTTGTCATTTAGCCATGTCTGCATGTAATGTGATGTGTTGTTTCTGTTTTTAGCCTGGTAGATCCAAACGGAGAGGGTTTGCGGCGCTGTAATATTCCCGAGGGGATCGGGGGTGTTACAGAATATGGTATCGGAGCTTAGGTTGTGGAAACCTAGGCTGTCGGGTCCAGTCGTGTATTGTCAAGTCTTATCTTGTCGGATTGTGTCTGACTGATTCGTGTCGTGACGCTCGTCTGTGATTCCGGTCGTGATTAGTATCAAGGTGCAGCCATCATCTTCGTGCGATCTGTGGATGTAAGCCTCCTTTATTATATATATTGTATTTGGTGACTTTATTACATGCGTGTTGGGATATGGCATTCGTATTTGATACTAGTGGTATATTACTTGTGTAATGAGCTAGATATATTGATGGATTGGACGCCGAGTGGTGTAGTGTGTTATGAAACTTTGAACATTGATATGTTTCGGAAAGTATGTCGACAGTGGAATTCGTTGAGAAACCCAGATATATGGTTTTGACGTATGCTTGAATTTGGTGTTTCAAAGTAGTGATTGTTGAATTGATGATTATGTATGCCAGATGGGCATGTGTTTGAAAAAAAATTGATTGTTTTGGATTGTTGTCGTAATTATATCCGCTGCGTGTGTGTTCAAAAATGGTTCTCTGAAAAGTTCCTAGACTTGAGTATGTTTGTGGAATATCAATTTTCGAAAACATTTTGATGGTGCAGTCAAAAGAGGATTTAGTGTGGATTTTAAAAATTTGTTTAAACCCTTAGCGAGCCGGCTTTGTAACTTCAAATAAAATATTACTCGGTTTAAATTTTAAAATTCCGGACATGAAAAATTTTCTGAGAAGAGTCAGTTAATGCACGCTAATGTCATCACTAGCTCACGCTAACGAACCTGGACTGAAGTGTGGATTGAATCGAGTTAGTTAGCACAAGCTAGCATACTCATTACCGCATGCTAATTTTATACTTATCACGCGTTAAGTGCATGGTGTGGATTTTTTCTTAAAGTGATAAGCTAGAGTTGAACCGTGTGGTGTCAAGCCATTGTGATGTGTTTGTTATATTACCGTTCTTGATGGGGAATTTTGGATGAGTGCCCAATTGTCGTGTTGCGTGGTTTGAATTTTCTTGTGACCCATATGATGTTATTCCGATGTGAGAATTTATCTGTGATTGTTATTCCGATGTGAATGCTGCTCTGTTGAAGTATTATGTGCGAGTATGAGTGGTTTCCCACCTGGGGACAGTTCGGCGGAACTTCTCGGGGTCGATGCTAAGGGGCATGGCTGCGGGTTACCTTGTATATTGTTAATTATGATGATGTTGCATGGTAACATGTGGTTACCCTGTGTGTTGTCAGTTGTGATAAGGATACATGATGATGTAGTTATTTTGATGACGTTGTTCCCAAAGAAACTGATCTTTCAGAATGTTGTTTTGAAATTTTTTTCAAAGAGAGATGGTTAAAACTTATAATTCATGATTTTGGTAAAACAATCCGAGGTATCAAAAGTATTTTCAATTCTTATGCGGGGAAACATATAAATTCAAAGATTTTCAAATGATATTATTTAAATGGATACCTCGTGGAGTTTAATGATTGGCTATCATGTGTAGTATATTATGGCCGTGATTGTAATGATGATGGTCGTTAGATTTCTGTTGATGCTTTCTGAACTTGTTCTGTTCTTCGGTTTTTGTCGTTCGAACGAGTTATGATATTGCTTCGGATTGCTCGTGAGCCCTATGCGAAATGAACGTCTTGTAGTTCTTACAAGTTCATTTAATGTATTGAGTTGAGGTGTGAACTTCAGAGTTGTTGTTTTATCGCTGTTATCCGATGGTTGTTATTGTTCGATCTCGTATCGTGATTATTGAGTGTCTGGGTCACTTCATAATTTCCTTAAGTTTTGGGTAATTGCTCCCATATGTGATCTCCCAACCTTTGAAGTTATCGGGATTTCATACTCTTTCAGCGTTAGACTCGTGTTTTGGTTGTTGTACAGATCAGTTTTATCAACTGTAGTAATTCATGTTCGTTGCTTTTCGTAAACATTCTTGCATATTGAATCAGGCCCCAGTAGCTCTGTATTGCATGGAGCTCTTGTGCAATGTCGATAACAGATAATGTGTGTTATCTAGGCTCGCCCTGCCTTGATTGTTTTATGTTTTAAGTTTCGGGACGAAACTTCTTTTTAGTGGGGTAGAATGTAATACCCGTATTTTTCATTTCTATATTTTTCAGATTCTAGCAACTCGCTTGTGTTCATTAACACATTTTGGTTCGACTTTGTACATTCACCATAAATTCTAGAAAAATCCAAAAATTCTTAAATTTTAAAGCATTTTAAAGAATTGAGTTAGCTTTCCAATGGTTCAAATGGTGAGTCAATCGGAATCCGGATGAGTTATGGTTGAAATAGAAGACTACACTTTCTGCCTGGTACAATGACATGGGCCACGTCATTCGACACGGGCCGTGTCGAGCTATTTTAGATAAGCAAAACTCACTGGCCGGTTGACACGGTCAGTGACTCAACCGTGTCATTTGACACGGCCGAGAATTGCTGAAATGCTGAAAACCCGACTTTGGGAGCTATATAGCCCTTGGCCAATTTCTGGGGCATTCCAGCACCTTCCCTCGAGTTTTCTTCATTCTTCAACTAAAATCCTCCATCTTGAACTCCAAAATCAATCTATAAATTGTAATATTCGTACCTTTCCATTTTTAGCAGTTTCTATTTTTGGTGTATGTCTATTTTTATCAACTCGCTTGTAACCGTTTCGACATTTTGAACCTACTTTATTCTTGGAGTTTTTCCATTTGGATGAGTTTCGGAGATGTTTTTACGTAATTCCATTTTATGTTGTGTTTACCGTATGTACGTTCGATTCTCATAAAACTCGTTCATTTTCGTTGTTTCCTTGTTTACACGAGTCCGTATGGTTGAGTTATTCGTGTTGTAACTTTCAGTTTGTTAATCCGACGTCGTATCGTGATTTTCGGACACTTGGGCCATTTTTGTAAGTTCCTATAAGTTTAGGGAATTTCATCTTCTTTGTCGTATTTCGGATTCCCCAGTAGTCGGAATTGTATTTTCTTTTAACACTTAGATTCGTCATCGAGAATACTTCATAACCATATTTTTGGTTCGATAGCGGTCGAGTTTGGTCGGAAGCGATTCGTCTGAAAGCTTAGGCTTAGCATCCGGTAGAGGTGTTACGACCGTAACACCCCATGCATTACGGCATAATGTTGGCCTTGTTACGTCCGTAAGTTAGCCCCTGTTACGGCCGTAACGGCCTGCTGTTTTATGAACAGCGGGCAGAGGTCAGAAACCTCATTTCACATCTTTTCTTTCGTTTTTCCTCGTCGGGCGATCAGAGAATCTCCAGGGCGATTTATTCCACTTCTCATCCATGTATTCTTCATTTTCCATCACCGTAGAGTCGGGCTATCATATCATCATCAACGTAATCATCTCCCTCCATCCGAATTCAAGGTATTTTCGTCTAGAACCCTAACTTGTCAATTTTGGGGGGTTTTCCGGGTTTTGCTTGTTAGACTCGAATTGTTCAAGTATGTTGTGATATTCCTTATAGATTGTTGTTATTGGGTGACTCCCAATCCGATTTTGTCGAGTTTAATCTGTGAATTGTCGATTCAGGGAGGTTTTACGTAAACCCTCGCCCGTATCGATTAATCATATTGTGTCATAGCTTGTAATCGGGGTTGTGGGCGTTTTCCATTCGATTAATGTTATCGTATCGGACTGAGTTATGTTAGTCCTTCGTTTAGGAACTGCTGTTTTCCCTACGGATCATTCGTAGTCGTTGTTCGTTCCCGTTTCGTCAAGAATGTCTCAAAGGCAAGTACTTTACATTTGTTTACATGTTCTAGTATTTGAATTATGGCTTTTCGTGGTTGTTGTGGATGGATATGTGTATGTTCACCTAGGGACGGTCCGACGGGGCCTCTAGGGATCTGTATTTCCGTGAGTGTGCGTATCACGGACTATGATTAACCACCCAGGGATGTCCGACGGGGCTCTGTGGGGTACGGTGGCCGTGAGTCTCGTACCAACGGTTAACTTTGAATTGTTTTGTTGGAGAAATGTGTTTTGTGCTTGTGAACCGTAAATATTCCGGAATATAAATGATTTCTAAAATGATTTTTGGCGCATATTTTCATCTAATTAGAATGGTAGTTCAAATAGATTGTACTTACACTACCAGTTGTCGCTAACTCTTTAAATGGGGGAAATACTTTTGTATTTCAGGTACAGGTCATGGAAGCAAATGAGCATGCGAGCCGTACGAGGATGATGGGCAGGCGTGATTCCGTTCAGTGGTTGTCTATTGGTGTCTTGTTTTGGGATTTCTTTATTATGTCATTTGCTTAAGTACTCGAGTACTTCTTTCTTGAATTTATTAATGTTGTGTACCCGTTTTGGGGAGTGGATTTGATGTCAAATTGTATTTTTGAATTTCAAACTTTGGTGTTGAACGTCGTGGATTGTGAAATTGTCATTTTGTTGATGATGTATGTCTTTGTCGAATGTCATTTTGGTACGTTAGCCTGGTGGATTCCACAGTGTGGGGTCCACGGCGCTGTAATATTCCCTGATCATCTTGGGGGTGTTACAGAATATGGTATCGGAGCTTAGGTTTATGGATACCTAGGCTGTCGGTTATTTGGGTCTGGTTGAGTGGTGTTTTTGAATAGTATCACTGCTACGCCATCATCTCAGTACGTCGGTGCTCGTAAGTTTTTCCTAACTTGACTCGTTACGTTGTTCTGTTCTATTCCTTCTTGGTATCTTGTTGCGTTTTGCGTTTGAACTGTACTTACCCGTTACTTCTTCAGAGTGCCTACTGGTAGAGGACGCGGACGCGGTAGGGGACGTGGCACAGCCGGTGGGACGGCCATGTCCGATAACTCGAGTGGTTGATCGTTTAACCAAGTCAGCTCACTTTTTGCCTATTCGTAAAGATTATTCAGTTAGCAGGTTGGCAGAGATTTTTCGACAAGAGATTGTTTGACTACATGGTACACCTGCAGCTATTGTATCCGATAGAGATCCGCGTTTTACTTCTCATTTCTGGAAGGGTTTGCAAAAGGCGTGGGGAACTAGACTCAAGTTTAGCACGGCTTTTCACCCTCAGACAGATGGTCAGACTGAATGGACAATTCAGACTTTGGAAGATATGCTGAGGTCTTGTGCTCTTGAATGGACGGGTAATTGGGATGAATACTTATGTCTGGTGGAGTTTGCTTGTAACAACATTTGGCATGCTAGTATCAAAGGTGCCCCATTTGAACTATTGTATGGACGGAAGTGTAGAGCACCTATCTGTTGGAACGAAGTTGGGGAAAGACTTATTAAAGGTCCTGAATTGATTGAGGTAACTAACGAGAAGGTTGCCATTGCTAAGGAGAAACTCAAACAAGCAAGGGCACGACAAAAGAGTTATGCAGATTTTCATAGGAGGGACCTAGCATTTAATGTTGGGGATCGTGTTTTCCTTAAAGTGTCACCGTGCAGAGGTGTTAAATGCTTTGGTATTAAGGGGAAGTTGAGTCCGCGCTTCATCGGGCCATTTGAAATCTTAGAGCGTGTTGGTGAAGTTTCGTATCGTTTGGCGTTACCTCCTCAGCTATCTCATGTGCATGATGTTTTCCATGTGTCTCTTCTAAGAGTCTACAATTATCATCCGCTTCATGTGGTTTCATATCCTTTGGATCAGATCCGTGATGACTTATCTTTTGTTGAAGAACCTGAGGCTATTTTAGACCGTTAGGAAAGAGTCATGAGAAACAAAGTCATTTCGTTTGTCAAAATTATTTGGAAAGATCATCCCGAGCGCGAAGCTACTTGGGAGACCGAAGAATCTATGCGAACTAGCTACCCTCATTTCTTTCCGTGACTTGGTATGTCTCCGTTTCGTTTTCATTTCAATTTCGCGGACGAAATTTTCTTTTTAGAGGGGAAGATTTGTAAAACCCTAAAATCTGGTTTCACATTTTTATAACTAATTTGATTTTTACCTAAGTTTATATTATGATTAGTAAATAATTAAAACTATATGTTATGAAATAAGATACAAATTATTAATACTTATCCTAAACTATGCTTAACTAAAATACTTTACGTTTTCCTTAGCCTATCCTATTGATGCAAACGACACACTTTTTTTTTATTATTGTAAACCATACACACGTTTTTGTCTAGAACCGAAATCTATGCATGTCTATTCCATATATATACGTTTTGACTTACACACTTCAGCAAGATAAGACCAAATATTCATGTGTATATCCTTTCTTTTTAGAAGATATGATTTTATCCCTTGCCTAAACAAACATACACGGCTTTCCTTTTCCCTTCACACGATTTTTCCTTATAATTTTTACGCTCCATTCCCTCCTTATCACACGATATTCAGCCTCCTCTCCTCCCTATAAATTCTGAAACATAACCAGCCCTAAATCCATTATTTTCTCTCCACAAATCAAGGAAGTTGCAAGTTAGGGCCACAACTTTGGTGTTCAAGCTTTCGTAGCAGCTTTTGGGTGTTTGTGTGAGCGCCATCTTCTCTCTTGTCGATCCTATTGATTCAGCCCTAGGTAAATCATTAACCTTCTTTGTCAAGCATTAACGTGTGTGTTTTGGTGTCAATCTATAAGTGTTTATACAATAATATTTATGATTAAACATATTGGAAGTGGTAGAGATGCGTTTGTTTTCTGGACAGATTCATAACCCCATATTGTACGGACCGTAGCTCGAGTTTTACAATAGATTTTCGCATGATTTTTGAGTCTAAAGATGAGTTTAGAGAGTTTACTAACTGGTACAATTGTTTAGAAGTCGATTGGGGTTGATTTGATCGTCCAAACAATTTATAAGAAAACGGTTGTTGAATCTGAAAATCTTGAGTCTGATTTCAGTCTGTTTCGATGATTTTTAATTCACAAAATATAATGCCCCAAATTTTAGCAGGAGAACATATAACAGGTTTATTAGTAACTGTAATTTTTGTAGATTTTTCTGAAAGGTTTAACTATGTTGATAAATGCAAAACTTTTGGGGTATACCTGCAGTACAGTTTCTGGACAGGTTTGGGAAAATGATTTTTGAAATGATACTTACACTTAGAAATAAAATATGGAAAAATTTGGGGAGGTGCTTAACTCATGTGATAATCACAAGTAAATATTGTAAAACCTGAGAACCTTATTTGTTATGCTTTGAAATTCATAAGAAAATAGAACCAGATTCACTTGTGAAATCCCTGACCTATTAATAAGTAACTTTGAGTAATGAATCCGTTATGACTTTGATGAACATATAAGTAATATATGATTATAATTCGTGTAGATTCAGTGAAGGAGGAGTGATCCACCTTTCTTTGTGTTCAATTTCCATTTGCTTTCATTTCTTAAGGTATAAATATTCCGCCCTTTCTCAGTAAGAGTTTCCCATGACTTGTTTTTTCCGATGTTGGTTATTTGATGCCATTGATCCTTAATTTCTTTGTTATACGTTTGATTATTCCTTGATGCTATATTCATTTCCATAGTCATCATCTTAGTGGACAATTATAAATTGTCCCTCACGATTATTATATACATCATTTGCCTATTTATGTTGCCCATATTTGTTTAACCAGTCATGGGGGTTCCATGACCTTGCCATTGATGGACCAATGGTATTGACACTATCTGTGGAGGTGTGACCTTGTCCACGGCGTTCCCATTTGTTTAAATTGCTATATATAGCGCACTTGGCCCCTGTATATTGTATGTATGCTTAGTCTAGAACTTGGCATATGTAAATCTGTTTTGCAGGGAGCGTATGGATGCATCCTAGGTACTTAGTTATGTTTAGAATTTGGTGAATGGACTTGTGTGTGTGCAACACACCCCATTTCACATTAGTACATGTGGAGAGCTAGACTCCCTTGTACGATTTGCTATTTGTTTGCTACCTGGACATTTTTCTCTGTTTATGCTTGACATCCGTTCTATATTTTTCCTTTGTTTAAGTTTTGACTCCATCATTTGTTCCGTATTTCCTTCGACATCTTGTTCAGCAGGTTCTCTTGGATTCATTCACTATTCTTTCGTTTATGCTTATTACTTTTCATTATTTATATCTATTCACTGAGCGTTAGCTCAGCCGCATTTTCTTTTCTCTGCGGCAGGTAATAAGCGGGATGCTGGGCATAAGCGTTGAGAGTAGGAGCTAGAGGACCTACCCATGTTTATATTCCCATTTATGGAGTATTTTAAGACTTAGTATTTTTGAGTTTTATTTCATTTCAGACTTATGCATGCCTTATCAACCTCTAAACTTCTTAGAACCTCGTTCAAAGAAGTACCCGGTACTCAAACTTAAAGACAAGAGTGTTGTCTTCTCCAACTTAAGAGCTTCTCTTGAATATGAAGTTTAAGCTTGCTCTTCACTATGCTGTAGATTGCTTTGTATGCTTTGTTTGCTTTGATTGCTTATATGTATTGTTCGCATCGTACTTAGCTCAATCTGTTCTTCAGATATTTATAGTACGAATCTTGGGCTTCTTCATAGCCATTGCATCTCTTGTAACAAATCCGTCCATTAGAGAGTGGACTTCTTTGTTTATCTTTTCATTCCGTTGCACGGCTTGATTCCCTTTCTTCAAATCTTGCCATTTGAAGAATCTTCCCGCTGCACTGTTTTTCTTGATTACTATATTTGGAAAGTCTTTCGGGTGCCAATCTCTAGGAATAAATTATTCATTAACTTCCGAGAATCATTCGCTTTGTCACCTTGAATCTACGTCCGCATGTCTTGCCGTTATTGTTGACTTTTCAATGCTTGCTGACATGGGCTGAGCTTCTGTTCTGATACTCAAACTTGGCTGCAGAATATGATTGGTCAACCTTCTCTCATATTCTGTTTGACCGAAAATCTCGATGGATAAAGAACTCGTCTGTAGTCAAACCTCAGCTGATATTTCTTTTGACCTGAAAACTCGCCTGATAACTCGCTAGTTAATATCTCATTTGTGGTCAAACCTCAGCTGATACTTTATGTTGACTAGATCTCGTCTGATAATAACTCATCTACAGTCAAACTTCTCTGATGTATTCTGTTGACCAGAACTTGCCTGATATATCGCCTGATATTATGCTTTCTTTATAACTCGGCTGCAGCTGAGTTTTGGTCAAACCTCGTCTGATATTTCTATACTTAGATGATTTTCTAATTGATCGACACTTGATCAATACTTAGCCTATTCAACGGCTTATAGAAGATACTCATTTGGTTGTACTTTACAATGACAAGTACTTAGTGCATACATTTGAATAAATCATGAATACATGGATGACATAATCAAATTCTAAAATAATATTCCTAACAAACTTAGTTGGCTCAAATACCAAGGAGTGGTGGTTGACATTTGAGCAACTAGGCATATATGTGCCAACAAGACAATGTTCTCCTCCTTGGAAAAAGCAGATGCCGGTGAAAAGCTGTATATAGGAAATTCTGCAACCTTAACTATCTTGGTGAACGCACGGTGATCTTGAAGATGACGTCTCGAAAGGAAATGTCTCTTAAACATGTGTTATATGTGCCTGATATTCCCAAGAACCTTATTTCTGGTTCCTTGTTGATGAAGCATGGCTTTAGATTAGTTTCTAAGTCTGATAAACTTATTTTGACACAGAGTAGTGTGTTTATTGGCAAGGGCTATGAGTGTGATGGGCTGGTTAAGCTCAATGTTATGACTGTTAAAAATAATGAAATGAAGAATTCTTCGGCTTGCTTGCTTGAGTCTCCTAATTTATGGCATGTTAGATTAGGACACATAATTTTAATGCAATGCATAGACTAATTGCATTAGATCACGTACCAAAGTTTAAAGTTGATTTAAACCACAAGTGGATATGACGTTAAGACTATCCAAGAATAAGGGAGAAGGAGTATCTCAACTTGAGTACTCTCGCATAATAGGAAGTCTGATGTACTTGATGAGTTGTACAAGACTAGATATAGCCTACTCAGTTAGTATACTAAGTAGACACACGAGCAACCCCAGAAAAGATCACTGGAAGGCGATCACAAGGGTACTAATATATTTAAGGGGTACTCGTAAGTATGGGCTGCACTATACAAAATATCACATAGTACTTGAAGGATATAGTGATGCAAATTGGATATCTGATATAAAAGACTCCAAGTCAACAAATGGATATGTACTCACATTAGCTGGTGCAGCAGTTGCATGGAAATCTTCGAAACAGACACTTATATCTCGGTCAATGATGGAATCCGAGTTTATGGCCTTAGATAAATGTGTAGAAGAGGGAGAACGGCTACACCATTTTCTAGAAGATATTCCAATATGGTCAAAGTCTGTGACCGCAATATGTATTCATTGTGAGAGTCAATCTGCGATTGGCAGAGCACAAAGCGCTATGTATAATGGTAAGTCTCGTCATATAAGGAGAAGACATAATACCATTAGACAATTCCTATCAACATGAGTTATCACTATTTACTATATGTCGTCAAAGGATAACATTGCGGATCCGCTAACCAAAGGGTTAACAAAAGACCTTGTTGATAAATCATCAAGAGGACTGGGTCTATTGCCATGATCTAATGGTTTTATGGAGGATACCCAACCTAAGCTGACTGGAGATCCCATGATATAGGTTCAATGGGAAAACCAATTCATAAAACTGGGCACGATCACTATGGAGGGTCACCCCGAACCGACCTATTCCTAGGATGAAAACAGTTATACCCATAGGAAGAGGTTAAGCTTATGCTTTTAATGATTCTTAAGTAGACAACATACAGTTAGGTGGGTTAAAATAAGGGTTTACTCAAAACAGTTAAAGAGAATCACCTACGTTAGAGAGAAGAGGAGCCGCATCAAAGGAGAATTGTAAGGCACAATTCTTTAAAAACTCTTACCGAACCTGGACGGTGTCCATGGCGAAAACGGACACAATAATGATAACAAAATAAATCAGGGAGGGCACTTGTGAAGGATATACGATCACTTACACGAGAGGTCGGACAGTTCAAAGGCAACAAGTCACACTATCTAGCCAGTAAGGAGAATATATCTTTTTGAGGGAAGGTTCAAGGAGCATACTCTACCTGTCCTATGCAATGCCTAACCGCAGTAACTACTACTAATTCAAACTCCGTGTATGACGTGTGTTGTTAGACCATCAATCTCATTCATGTGGGGGATTGTTGTAAAAAAGAGAGGAATGGGTTGTTTTGAGCAGCCCACTTGAGAGGTAGTTTTTAGTTGGCTCGACTATAAGTTAAAATCGGGATATAGTTGGAATACATAATACTCCATAAGGGATTTCGAAAACATGTAAGAACACTCAAAATAATTGAGGAATGGATGAGATATAATGTTCCAAAGTGAACCCTTTGAGAATGGGTTTGGGATTCTATCACACATTGAAAAACTATGAGAAAAATTGTGAGTATATAAGGTGATGTGAACAAACTCTTATTCACAACAACAAGTGAGACATGAGTGGGTGTGTGACTGGGTGCCCCTCGCATACACACACACACACACGCGTGCCGCCGCCGCTGTCAGTCTGTCTGTCCATCCGGCCGGCCGGCTAGGCTCGATTCAGTTCGGGTCGGGTCGGGTCGAGTCGAAGGGCGATTTGGGCGAAATGTCTCGGTGTCTCGAAGTCATATTTTTTTTGCAATTTTATTCGGCAAAACTTCATTTTGCTGAACCACCTCAATTATAAATTCCTAATTTTTCAGATCTGGATAAATATCAATTGATAATTATCGAATTAAACAGATTAGAATAAGTATTAAATCTACCAATCTTAATCGGTTTAGAGTTCCTCCAGCACATGTCTTTCTCTCGTCTTCACCTATAAATACCCAGCTTGAGGGGTCCGAATTTTACACTCTCCTCAAATGATTTTCAGAGCAGTTTTCGGTCCAATTTTTCTTCTTCGTTTTTCTTCTCCTCTTTGTCGGTGATAGTGTACAAATTTTATTCTAGTTCGCTGATGGTGCAGGGATAATCGATTCCGTGCATTGAGGTGTTGTTTTATCGTGAGAGGCAGACGTTATACACCGTGGTGAAGGCGAATCTGCTTTAAGAAGATAGATCTTCTGGAGTCAACATCGAATTTCATTCGTTTTCGGCATCAGCAAATATTTGTTTTGCATGGTTTTACTAAATAAATTTTCGATTTTATACTGTTTATTCAACTATTCATTTTATTATTGCCAACATATATTATGTATATTATGGCAGATGGGTTTCGTATGCTATACATTTGTTGCATACGCAAGGGAATTCATGAGATAGGAAGTAGCCTCTTGAACTTTATAGCATATGTGAACGGAACAGATTAGCATACATTGTCAACAATGCGGTTTATAAAATCAAGCCTTCCTTCTTCATTTCAGATTAACTCTTTCTCCGTTGTTCTCCAAAACCTCTATTCTTCCATTCTAAGTAGTGTTGAGACTCTCCTAGCTCTTTGATGTTTGTTGTGCTTGGACTACTCAAGCTTATTTGAGTATTCTTGAAGGTTTCTTCATGGTCCTTCATCATTCTTCATCCGAATTCATCATCTGAGTTAGTTTGGCTAATCTTCGATTCTCCTTCAGTTATATGTTGAAGATTTGTTGTATATTTCGGATTTTTGGAGTTGGGTAGAATTTTGATCATGAATTCTTAAGATATTACAATCCATCGAGTTTTTTCGATAAACTTATGTCATAATCAAATCAATCGTCTTGTTTGAACTTATGAACTTGATTAGAATCAAGGTTTTCGTCGTTGTTCCTAAGCAAAACCTGCCGAGAACTCCTTTGAACCTGAATTGTTATCAAGATTATTCTGTTTTACCGTATTGGAGAATTATCAAACGTAGTAATCAGTTTTTCGTGATCATCAATGTCAATCTTGTTTGAATAGGTCGAATTATTGAATTAGTGATTTGAATATGATTATGACATAAATTGGTTGTTAATTGAATTGATTAGATGTAGAATTGAGTTTTCTATGCATAATAATTCCGAATTTACCACAGATTTATGGTTCTATAAATATTATCACAGTTATCTAGGGCTGGCATTGGTACGAAATTCCATTTCAACCAACACACATAACTATCATGACAACATAGTTGGTATACCAGTAATGCAATATGGTGGTAGTAGTGTACCAGCAATAAAGTATGGTTGGTATGTGGTATGAGTTTTAGCATGTCAAGATATACCGTACCAACCAAGTATTAGTATATTTATAATTAAATATAAAAAATATAATTATACCCTTGAATCTCATTCTAGATTTCTATTAAAATA
This sequence comes from Orobanche coerulescens, assembly GCA_033398695.1. Lineage (NCBI taxonomy): Eukaryota > Viridiplantae > Streptophyta > Magnoliopsida > Lamiales > Orobanchaceae > Orobanche > Orobanche coerulescens. Next base: position 57,964,260 of record CM065818.1, read on the forward strand.
AATTTCAATTTTTTATTAATATCATAATCCATCCGACTCCAGATGTCGATTTTTGTTATCAGCAAATTTCATAAATAATATAATTCAAATTAACATAAATACACACACACACATACACACACACACACACACAGACACACACACACACACATATATATATATATATATATGTTTAAATATTATTTTTATAAATATCATTGAATAAGTTATACCACCTTAGTAGTAATATTGTGGTTCCAATGTCTAAATTTCCAACAACAACAACAACAACATCTAAGCCTTAGTCCCAAAATGATTTGGGGTCGGCTAACATGAATCAAACTTTGAAACCATCAATAATCGTTACATAAATAACATAAAAGGAAAAAAGAGGGAAAAAGTAGAGAAAAAAGCAAATAAAAAAAGAGAATGAATGTAAAAAAAAAAAAGGAATCAGACTCCATCCACCATCCGTATTCTTTCCCGCCACATTTGCCTCTCCATCGCCAGACTTTCTCCAATTCCAAGAAACTGCATATCATTTTCAATCATCTTTATCCAATTTTTCTTGGGTCTTCCTCTACCTTTCACAACATTACTTGTTCCCCAACTTTCTAGCCTTCTCACTGGGGCATCAATAGGTCTTCTTCTCACATGACCAAACCATCTTAATCGATTCTCCATCATCTTGTCTTCTATAGATGCAACTCTTACCTTCTCTCTGATCACCTCATTTCTCAGCCGATCCTTTTTTGTATGACCACACATCCATCGTAGCATACGCATCTCTGCCACATTCATCTTTTGAACGTGACACTGTTTTACAGCCCAACACTCGGTGCCATATAACAGCGCAGGCCTAATTGCCGTGCGGTAAAATTTACCCTTTAATCTATGAGGCATGCCAGGATCACATAAAACCCCTGTAGCACTCTTCCGCTTCAACCACCCTGCCTTTATTCTATGAGCCACATCGCCATCTAGCTCTCCATCCTTTTGGATAATAGATCCAAGATATCGAAAGAAAGTGGATCCATGAACAACTTTCCCATCAAATGTGATCATCCCCGCCTCTCTATCACTGTTTTCGCTAAACCTACACTCCATATATTCAGTCTTACTTCTGCTCAGCCTAAAGCCTCGAGCTTCCAAAGTATCCCTCCAAAGTTCCAATTTCTGTTGCACTTCAACCTTCGTTTCATCAATCAACACAATATCATCTGCGAACATCATACACTACGGAACGTCATTTTGAATTTCTCTTGTCAATTCGTCCATGACTATGGCAAAGAGAAAAGGACTAAGAGCAGATCCTTGATGCACCCCAATCGTAATAGAGAATTCTTCTGTCCTCCCAACATTAGTACGTACACTTGTACTAGCTCCCTCATTACAGTCAGGTGGCTTAAAATAAAAGTTTACTCAAAACACTTAAAGAGAATCACCTACGTTAGAGAGAAGAGGGGCCGCTTCAAAGGAGAATTGTAAGGCACAATTCTTTAGAAACTCTTGCCGAACCAGGACGGTGTCCATGGCCAAAACGGACACAATAATGACAACAGAATAAATCAGGGAGGGCACTTGTGAAGGATATCTGATCACTTACACAAGAGGTCAGACAGTTCAAAGGCACCAAGTCACACTGTGTAGCAAGTAAGGAGAATATATCTTTTCGAGGGAAGGTTCAAGGAGCATATTCTACCTGTTCTATGCAATGCCTAACCGCAGTAACTATCACCAATTCAAACTCCATGTATGACGTGTGTTGTTAGCCCATCATTCTCATTCATGTGGGGGATTGTTGGAAAAAACAGAGGAAATGGGTTGTTTTGAGCATCCCACTTTAGAGGCAATTTTTAGTGGGATCGACTACGAGTTAAAATCGGGGGATATAGTTGGAATACATAGTACTCCGTAAGGGATTTCAAAACATGTAAGAACACTCAAAATAATTGAGGAATTGATGAGATATAATGTTCCAAAGTGAACCCTTTGGGAATGGGTTTGGGATTCTATCTCACATTGAAAAAATATGAGAAAAATTGTGAGTATATAAGGTGATGTGAACAAACTCTTATTCACAACAACAAGTGAGACATGGGTGGGTGTGTGACTGGGCGCCCCTTGAGCATACACACAAACACGCGCGTGCCGCCGCCACTGTCCGTCTGTCCGGCTGGCCGGCCGGCTCGGTTAGGCTCGATTCGGTTCGGTTCGGTTCGGGTCGAAGGGCGATTTGGGCGAAATATCTCGGCGTCTCGAAGTCATCTTTTTATTGCAATTTTATTCGGCAAAAGTTCATTTTGCTGAACCACCTCAATTATAAAATCCTAATTTTTCGGATCTGGATAAATATCAATTGATAATTATCGAATTAAATAGATTAGAATAAGTATTAAAGATACCAATCGTAATCGGTTTAGAGTTCCTCCAGCACATGTCTTTCTCTCGTCTTCACCTATAAATACCCAGCTTGAGGGGTCCGAATTTTACACTCTCTTCAAATGATTTTCAGAGCAGTTTTGGGTCCAGTTTTTCTTCTTCGTTTTTCCTCTCCTCTTTGTCGGTGATAGTATACAAATTTTATTCTAGTTCGTTGAGGGTGCAGGGATAATCGATTCAGTGTATTGAAGTGTTGTTTTATCGTGAGAGGCAGACGTTACACACAGTGGTGAGGGCGAATCTGCTTTAAGAAGACAGATCTTCTGGACTCAACATCGAATTTCATTCGTTTTCGGCATCAGCAAATATTTGTTTTGCAGGGTTTTACTAAATAAATTTTCGATTTTATACTGTTTATTCAAGTATTCATTTTATTATTGCCAACATATATTACGTATATTATGGCAGATGGGTTTCGTATGCTATACATGTGTTGCATACGCGAGGGAATTCATGAGATAGGAAGTAGCCTCTGGAACTTTATAGCGTATGTGATCGGAGCAGATTAGCGTACATTGTCAACAATGCGGTTTATAAAATCAAGCCTTCCTTCTTCATTTCAGATGAACTCTTTCTCTGTTGTTCTCAAAAACCTCTATTCTTCCATTCTAAGTAGCGTTGAGACTCTCCTAGCTCTTTGATGTTGGTTGTGCTTGGACTACTCAAGCTTATTTGAGGATTCTTGAAGGTTTCTCCATGGTCCTTCATCATTCTTCATCCGAATTCATCATCAGAGTTAGTTTTTCTAATCTTCGATTCTCCTTCAGTTATATGTTAAAGATTTGTTGTATATTTCGGATTTTTGGAGTTGAGTAGAATTTCGATCATGAATTCTTAAGATATTACAATCCATCGAGTTGTTTTCGATAAACTTATGTCATAATCGAATCTATCGTCTTGTTTGAACTTATGAACTTGATTAGAATCAAGGTTTTCGTCGTTGTTCCTAAGCAGAACCTGCCGAGAACTCCTTTGAACCTGAATTGTTATCAAGATTATTCCATTTTACAGTAATTAGAGAATTATCAAACGTAGTAATCAGTTTTTCGTGATCATCAAAGTCAATCTTGTTTGAATAGGTCGAATTATGGAATTAATGATTTGACATATGATTATGACATAAATTGGTTGTTAATTGAATTGATTGGATGTAGAATTGAGTTTTCTATGCATAATAATTCCGAATTTACCACAGATTTATGGCTCTATAAATATTATCACTGTTATCTTGGGCTGGCATTGGTATGAAATTCCATTCCAACCAACACACATAACTATCATCACAACATAGTTGGTATACCAGTAATACAATATGGTGGTAGTAGTGTACCAACAATAAAGTATGGTTGGTTGGTGGTATGAGTTTTAGCATGTCAAGATATACCGTACCAACCAAGTATTAGTATATTTATATTTAAATACAAAAAATATAATTATATCCTTGAATCTCATTCTAGATTTCTGTTAAAATAAATCTCAATTTTTTATTAATATCATAATCCATCCAACACGAGATGTCGCTTTTTTGTTATCAGCAAATTTCATAAATAATATAATTCAAATTAACATAAACACACACACACACACATATATATATATATATGTTTAAATATTATTTTTATAAATATCATTGAATAAGTTATACCACCTTAGTAGTAATATTGTGGTTTCAATGTCTAAATTACTAAATATTAAATTTCATTCGTAATAATGTGAGTTTGCCATTTGAACAATCAACTTATATTAAATTTAACCATAAGAAAAGGCATATAATTGATTAACCGTCTAAATAGGGAACACTATTGAACTGATGATATTTCTTACGGTAACCACATTTCTTTAAATGTAACACTGTCTTACGGAAGGATTTGTAAAATTCTATTTGCAACAAATATGGATTTAAGGCTAAATATGGATTTTATGTAATTATGTAGTAAATTTTTCACGAGGTCTTTAAAAACTAAAATTTTGTGTGATAATTATTTTGGTAGAAGCCCATTATCAATCATACCGACTGAGTGGAAATCAAACCGACTAGTTGGTATACCAACTTTAGTGATTGGTAAAAATAATGGATTTTTAATGCCAACTCTACATTGGTAGCACTACGCCATAGATGTCCTACGGCAAATCCTACAAAATGTTGCAAGAAGCAAAAAAAACATTACTGTAAACAAGAAAATCGAAACGGCAACACTCTTTTGGTGTTGCACTTTTCATCGCTGTCGTAGGTCCCTATAGCAACACTTATGTCACCTACTGCAATACCACTCCTTTTGTTGCCATAAGAACGGAGACAAAACTCCTTATGAATTGTGGAATGGAGTCAAGCCTTCCTACAATTACATGAAAGTATGGGGGTGTCTAGCAAAGGTGCTGATACCCTTACCTAAGAATGCCAAAATAGGCCCAAAAACGGTTGACTGCATTTTCATTGGATATGCACACAACAGCAATGTTTACCGATTACTTGTGTATGAATCCAAAGTGCCTGAGATTCACAAGAATACAATTATGAAATCAAGGAATGTGTCATTCTTTGAGAAAATCTTTCCTTGTAAGACTGCAAGTGAATGCCTTATCTCATCCGAACAGATATATCAGCAAATGGATGAAGATAACAAAGATCAAAGAGTAGATAATGAGGATGAACCTAGAAGAAGCAAACATCAAAGGACGGAGAAATCTTATAGACCAGATTTCCTCACCTACTTGCTCGAAAAAGAACCTCAGTCTTATAAAGAAGTTGTAAGCTCAACGGATGGACCTCTTTGGAAGGAGGCTATCAAAGATGAAATGGATTCTATATTACAGAATCATACTTGGGAACTGGTAGAATTGCCACCAAGTGTAATCAACTAGGAAATAAGTGGATTTTCAAGAAGAAATTAAAGGATGGAGTAATTGATAGGTATAAGGCTAGGCTTATAGTGAATGGCTATAACCAAAGAGAAGGTCTAGACTATTTCTATACTTACTCTACTGTGACGAGAATAACTTCCATGGCGATGATACTTGCTATTACTGCATAACAAGGTTTATAAGTTCATCAAATGGATGTTAAGACTGCCTTTCTTAATGGGGATTTAGATGAGGAAATATATATGGAACAACCCGAGAGGTTCTTTGCCCCTGGACAAGAAAGGAAAGTCTGCAAGTTGGTAAAATCTTTGTACAGATTGAAGCAGCACCAAAACAGTGGCATGAAAAATTTGATCATGTGATGTATGGGCTGCACTATACAAAATATCACGCAGTACATGAAGGATATAGTGATGCAAATTGAATATCTGATATAAAAGACTCCAAGTCAACAAGTGGATATATATTCACACTAGCTGGTGCAGCAATGGCATGGAAATCTTCGAAACAGACACTTATATCTCGATCAACGATGGAATCCGAGTTTATAGCCTTAGATAAATCTGTAGAAGAGGGAGAATGGCTACACCATTTTCTAGAAGATATTCCAAGATGGTCAAAGTCTGTGACTGCAATATGTATTCATTGTGATAGTCAATCTGCGATTGGCAGGGCACAGAACGCTATGTATAATGGTAAGTCTCGTCATATAAGGAGGAGACATAATACCATTAGACAATTCCTATCAACAGGAGTTATCACTATTTACTACGTGTCGTCAAAGGATAACATTGCGGATCCGCTAACCAAAGGGTTAAAAGACCTTGTTGATAAATCATTAAGAGGACTGGGTCTATTGCCATGAGCTAATGGTTTTATGGAGGATACCCAACCTAAGCTGACTGGAGATCCCATGATCTAGGTTCAATGGGACAACCAATTCATAAAACTGGGCACGATCACTGTGGGGGGTCACCCCGAACCGACCTATTTCTAGGATGAAAATAGTTATACCCATATGAAGAGGTTAAGCTTATGCTTTTAATGATTCTTAAGTAGACAACGTACAGTCAGGTGGATTAAAATAAGGGTTTAGTCAAAACACTTGAAGAGAATCACCTACGTTAGAGAGAGGAGGGGCCGCTTCAAAGGAGAATTGTAAAGCACAATTCTTTATAAACTCTTGCCGAACCAGGACGGTGTCCATGGCCAAAATGGACACAATAATGACAACAGAATAAATCAGGGAGGGCACTTGTGAAGGATATACGATCACTTACATAAGAGTTCGGGTAGTTCAAAGGCACCAAGTCACACTGTCTAGCAAGTAAGGAGAATATATCTTTTCTAGGGAAGGTTCAAGGAGCATACTCTACCTGTCCTATGCAATGCCTAACCGCAGTAACTATCACCAATTTAAACTCCGTGTATGACGTGTGTTGTTAGACCATCAATCTTATTCATCTGGGGGATTGTTGGAAAAAAGAGAGGAAATGGGTTGTTTTGAGCAGCCCACTTGAGAGGCAATTTTTAGTGGGCTCGACTACGAGTTAAAATTGGGATATAGTTGGAATACATAGTACCCCATAAGCGATTTCCAAAACATGTAAGAACACTCAAAATAATTGAGGAATAGGTGAGATTTAATGTTCTAAAGTGAACCGTTTGGGAATGGGTTTGGGATTCTATCCCACATTGGAAAAATATGAGAAAAATTGTGAGTATATAAGGTGATGTGAACAAACTCTTATTCATAACAACAAGTGAGACATGAGTGGGTGTGTGACTGGGCGCCCCTTGCGCGCACACACACACGCACATGCCACCGCCACTGTCCGTCTGTATGTCCTTCCGGCCAGCCGGCTCGGCTCGTCTCGGTATCTCGAAGTCATCTTTTTATTGCAATTTTATTCGGCAAAAATTCATTTTGCTGAACCACCTCAATTATAATTCCTAATTTTTTGGATCTGGATAAATATCAATTGATAATTATCGAATTAAACAGATTAGAATACGTATTAAAGATACCAATCCTAATCGGTTTAGAGTTTCTCCAGCACATGTCTTTCTCTCGTCTTCACCTATAAATACCCAGCTTGACGGGTCTGAATTTTACACTCTCCTCAAATGATTTTCAGAGCAGTTTTCGGTCCAATTTTTCTTCTTCGTTTTTCTTCTCCTATTTGTCGGTGATAGTGTACAAATTTTATTCTAGTTCGCTGAAGGTGCAGGGATAATCGATTCCGTGCATTGAGGTGTTGTTTTATCGTGAGAGGCAGACGTTACACACCGTGGTGAGGGCGAATCTGCTTTAAGAAGATAGATCTTCTGGACTCAACATCGAATTTCATTCGTTTTCGGCATCAGCAAATATTTGTTTTGCATGGTTTTACTAAATAAATTTTCGATTTTATACTGTTTATTCAACTATTCATTTTATTATTGCCAACATATATTACGTATATTATGGCAGATGGGTTTCGTATGCTATACATTTGTTGCATACGCAAGGGAATTCATGAGATAGGAAGTAGCCTCTGGAACTTTATAGCATATGTGAACGGAACAGATTAGCATACATTGTCAACAATGCGGTTTATAAAATCAAGCCTTCCTTCTTCATTTCAGATTAACTCTTTCTCCGTTGTTCTCCAAAACCTCTATTCTTCCATTCTAAGTAGCGTTGAGACTCTCCTAGCTCTTTGATGTTGGTTGTGCTTGGACTACTCAAGCTTATTTGAGGATTCTTGAAGGTTTCTCCATGGTCCTTCATCATTCTTCATCCGAATTCATCATCAGAGTTAGTTTTTCTAATCTTCGATTCTCCTTCAGTTATATGTTAAAGATTTGTTGTATATTTCGGATTTTTGGAGTTGAGTAGAATTTCGATCATGAATTCTTAAGATATTACAATCCATCGAGTTGTTTTCGATAAACTTATGTCATAATCGAATCTATCGTCTTGTTTGAACTTATGAACTTGATTAGAATCAAGGTTTTCGTCGTTGTTCCTAAGCAGAACCTGCCGAGAACTCCTTTGAACCTGAATTGTTATCAAGATTATTTTATTTTACCGTAATTGGAGAATTATCAAACGTAGTAATCAGTTTTTCGTGATCATCAAAGTCAATCTTGTTTGAATAGGTCGAATTATTGAATTAGTGATTTGACATATGATTATGACATAAATTGGTTGTTAATTGAATTGATTGGATGTAGAATTGATCTTTCTATGCATAATAATTCCGAATTTACCACAGATTTATGGTTCTATACATATTATCACAGTTATCTAGGGCTGGCATTGGTACGAAATTCCATTCCAGCCAACACACATAACTATCATGACAACATAGTTGGTATACCAGTAATACAATATGGTGGTAGTAGTGTACCAGCAATAAAGTATGGTTGGTAGGTGGTATGAGTTTTAGCATGTCAAGATATACCGTACCAACCAAGTATTAGTATATTTATATTTAAATATAAAAAATATAATTATACCCTTGAATCTCATTCTAGATTTCTGTTAAAATAAATCTCAATTTTTTATTAATATCTTACTCCATCCAACTCCAGATGTCGATTTTTTGTTATCAGCAAATTTCATAAATAATATAATTCAAATTAACACACACACACACACACACACACATATATATATATATATATATGTTTAAATGTTATTTTTATAAATATCATTTAATAAGTTATAACACCTTAGTAGTAATATTGTGGTTCCAATGTCTAAATTTCCAAATATTAAATTTCATTCATAATAATGTGAGTTTGCCATCTGAACAATCAACTTATATTAAATTTAATAGTAAGAAAAGGCATATAATTGATTGACCGTCTAAATAGGGAACACTATTGAACTCATGAGATTTCTTACGGTAACCACATTTCTTTAAATGTAACACGTCTTACGGAAGGATTTGTAAAATTCTATTTGCAACAAATATGGATTTAAGGCTAAATATGGATTTTATGTAATTATGTAGTAAATTTTTCACGAGGTCTTTAAAAACTAGAATTGTGTGATAATTATTTTGGTAGAAGCCCATTATCAATCAGACCGACCAAGTGGAAATCAAACCGACTAGTTGGTATACCAACTTTAGTGATTGGTAAAAATAATGGATTTTTAATGCCAACTCTACATTGGTAGTAGCACTACGCCATAGATGGCCTACGGCAACTACAACAAAATGTTGCAAGAAGCAAAAACAACGTTGATGTAGACAAGAAAATCAAAACGGCAACACTTTTTTGGTGTTGCACTTTTCACCGCTACCGTAGGTCCCTATAGCAACACTTATATCACCTACTGCAACACCAATAATTATTTTTAAATTTTTTAATATGAAAATTATTTTTTTCAAACATTATTCATTTCGTGTAAAATAAAAGTTTTAAATTTTTTTATTACATTTTGTACAAAATTGACATTATTGATTGTAATCACAAACTGTTAGTTTTGAAATTATAAATAATATAGTTTTACAATTTTAAATAATTTTACAGTAAATTAACTATTTATTTTAAATTTTTTATTAAAAATATAAAGTTATAGCTAAGGCAACACTTTGTAAACATATACAACAACATCAAAAAAGCAATGTTGCAGCAGGTAAAAATTTTAGAACTACTACAACATTTTTTAGCGCAACACTAACAAAATCTGTTGCCATAGGCCATCTATGGCGTAGTGTATGTATAAGGTATTCCGTAAAAAGGATGGTATACCTATCATTGCCACTCCAGTTATTGCCGGAATTGATGATTGATCGTAGTAAATCAGTAAATGGATGATATGACCGGAGGGGGAAAGTAATCTCCTACTTGTTGTGCAATCATTGTTGAAAGAGTTACTAATTGATTTATTATTTAGGTTGTGAATTGTGATCGACCGAGAATCATTGTGTTTGAGGATATTGTGATTACTAGTATTGCAATCGCCACATTTAGGGCAAGTTCGCCACCTATTTTGTCTATGATAAATGATTTTATGGAATTAATTTGTTATTATATGATTTTACACTTTTTTTAGTTGCGATTGCGATTGAAACGATTGGCTAAAGGAATAGTATCCAGGTACTATGTTGCATTATGATTATCCAACAGTGTCCCACCAATATGTTGTGAGGAACGACATTATCCTAGTGTTGTGTTTTGTGAAGACCCGGCAGTATCCTGATGTTGTGTTTGAATACCCAGTAGTATCTCGACGTTTTGCGATTATTATGTGGTGCTTGTACTAATTGTCATTTTGTATGCGGATTTGTGTTGACGGGTTTTTTATACGTGTGTTAAAGTTTATGATATTGGTTATTATCGTCTCACCTCAGGTCGGGCTACCACGATTCTGTAATATTCGTACTTTTCTATTTTTAGTAATTTCCATTTTGCTGTATTTTCTATTTTCAGCAACTCAGTTGTAACCATTTCGACATTTTGAGGATGTTTATTTCTGCATATTTTGGCATCCGAGCATGTTTCGGAATTGTTCTACTCGGTTTTGTGTTTATTAGTAATTTTTCCGCTTATTGGCTCGTTCTGTGCGATTATTATGCGGAATTGTCGTTTCAGGTTTTGTGCGAGTTTGTTCAATGTTGTTAGACATGTTGTGAGCTCCAGCATGGTTGTTCGTTTCTGTATCATGTTTTCGATCGTTTTGGGTCGTTTTGTAACAAACTAACATCTCAAGATTGAGCCAATGTGACAGTTAAAACAGTTTTAGAAAACAGGAACCAACGGTTCCTTTATAAACCTATACAGATTTCCAACGGCAATAAAATTAAATAGGCCCTCACAAGAAAATTAATAGAAAAGAGTTTTAGAAAACAGATTTATAAAGTGTTAAAGTTAAACAAGTAAAAGGAACAAACGGTAATAAAATTAAACAGGAAAAAGAAAGAAAAATGAAAACAAATGCAAATTTCCATTGCACAGAAAGTGGCCCTCACTAGAACAAGGTACCAACTCAGTATCACAAATTTTATTCCCACTTGAAATTTTACTATAAAGATAGAAAATTACAAATAAGTAGCAAAATAAGACTAGTACTCAACTACTCATTCATGAAAGTTGGCCAAGAAATCATGTTTATTCGACGTATCGACTGTAACACCCCCAAGTTATTCAGGGTATATTACAGCGGCGTGAGCCCCGCCGTGGGACCCACAAGGCTATTTATGCGCGGAACTATGAACTTTGACCGAAGAGGTCCAATACACTGAAATTAAAGACAATACAAATGGTATTCAAACCATATCCAACATATATCCAGATACAATACATCCCAATACAATATCTCAGCAACACAGCCAGAACATCAAGGAAACTAAAAACAATACTCAAGTTTTCAAAAACCATTCTGGTACAATAACAGTGAATGGAGGAAGCATAAAATATAACCGGAGACAAGACAATCCCAAAAAAATGCGTTCAACAGTAAATAAGGCCGTGGCCTCGGCCAAAACATTTTAACGAAGTCAGTGAAACATAAAGTAAATACTAATACTTTGCCCACGCAGGGGACTTAAACCAAGTTTAAGAGTAAAAAGTCCAACTCCAGTACTCGACAATGCAATGACAAAACATAACATACGGACTCGAGCCACATCATCATGCCAGCCCATCCTTTGTGTGCGCATTCCGTGCCAGCTCCTCAGCTCGACCAGTACCTGAAATGCATAAGACGCATTTCCCCCATTTAAGGGGTTAGCATTCGAATAGCTAATGCAAGTACACAATTACACAACATTATATACATACACGATTCAACGCAAATGGATCATTAGGAAAGATCATTTTGAGAATCAATATCCCAGAATATCACATTTACACCAAAACGGTAAATAATCAAGTTTTCCACATCACAAATATCCACGCTTGGTAACTCGCGACCGTACCCATTAGTATCGGTCCCCAGAGGTCCCGTCGAACCGTCCCCAGGTGAGAAACCACTTCCGCGGCCGTACCCATTAGTATCGGGCCCCAGAGGTCCCGTCGAACCGTCCCCAGGTGGAAGATCATCAACACACGCACCCAAGTCCACTTCCGTGGCCATACCCATTAGTATCGGCCCCCAGAGGCCACATGCCATCCCCAGGTGGAAGAGTAACAATCACATTCATTCAATAATACAGTTTACATCATTCGCATCAAATCCGTACACACATAATGAAATATAATACATGTACTTGCCTGATTAATATGACGTGAAGGAAAACGGTGAACGGAAAGGTTTTGGCCCGAATAACCTTCAGAAATCCGATCCTAACACAATAACGATGAACAACTAATCTTAAAATTACTAAAATGTTGGAATACATCCTAGTTCTACCCGCTGCAACCATTAGTCGAACATAACTTGGGTATCATCGACTATAAGTGACGAACAATGGAGAACTTGGAGTTTAAAATCACAAATCATCAATAAAATGAAGGATTACAAGTACATGATCGAAGTCTAGCAATAATCCAATGATAATTCGGACTAAGGAAGTCAAATCCCACGAAATCCCCAAAATTTCTCCAAAATCTCAAAACAAGGGTTTCGGGGATTCTTACCTTGATTCAGATGGTGGAAAGTGTTAGGAACTTGAAGAATTCACGCAAGGAATGCACGGACGGTAGTGGATGGTGATGTTCAGTCGAAATCGGCCCTAACCCTCGTCTGGAATCGCTCAAAGCCGAGAAGGATGAGAAATGATGGAAAAATGACGAAGTTGACTGCTGATGTCCTATTTATATTAAACAGACTTAGCGCACGCTACGCACAAGCATTAGCGTGCGCTAACGGGGCGTGGAAGAACAGTCTGCCTACTGTCCTCCAGTTAGCGTACGCAGGCTAACATGATTAGCGTGCGCTAATGCTAGGAATTAGCGTGCGTTAACGCTGAAATAGCGTACGCTACAGTCGATGCAAAGCATCGAACCTACCGTCTGCATCAATGAAATCGTTAGCGCACGCGACGAACCCATTGTTAGCGTTCGCTAACCACACGGATAGCGCACGCAGTAAGTCCGAGTAGCGTGCGCTACTCGTAGCGATCGATCGCTCGATCACGCCAACAAAGACAAAAATATCGAAACACGAATCAAGACCAGAATCCGGAAACATAAACACGGAATATTTAAGACGACAAAGCTGAGCGTTGAAAGAGAATATAATTCCGAACATCGGAGAGTCCGTAATGCAACAAACAAAGTGAAATTCCCTAAACTTATGGGAAATTACAAAAATGGCCCAAGTGCCCGAAAATCATGATACGACGTCGGATTAACAAACCGAAAGTTTCAACACGACTAACTCAACCATACAAACTTATGCAAACCAAGAAACAACGAAAACGAACGAGTTTTACGAGAATCGAATGTACATGCGACAAGATATAATTCAAGATGAAATTACGCAAAAACATCCCCGAAACTCGTCCAAACGGAAAATCTCCAAGAACAAAATAGGTTCAGAATTTCAAAACGGTAACAAGCGAGTCATCCGAAACGAACATCCACCAAAAATAGAAATTACCAAAAATAGAAGGTACGGATATTACATTCTCTCTCCCTAAACTTACAACGCGAATATCTCAGGATATCTCGACCGCAAACTCTCTTCCGTCTCCCATGTGGCTTCCTCGGATCCATATCTCGACCATTGAACTTTAACCAGAGGAATGGTTTTATGACGAAGTTGCTTCACCCGACGCTCTAAAATCTGAATCGGCCTCTCCTCGATGGTAATGTCGGGTCCCAATTCGATCTCTCCAAAATCAATAATATGGATAGGGTCCGGTACGTACTTCCTAAGCTGGGAAACATGAAATACGTTATGCACGTGACTCAAGGACGGCGGCAAGCCTAACCGGTAGGCAAGCTCTCCAACTCTCTCTAAAATCTCAAACGGTCCAATATATCTCGGACTAAGTTTACCCTTCCGGCCGAAGCGGTAAACTCCCCGTGTCGGCGACACCTTAAGCAAAACATGATTTCCTACCTCAAACTCCAACGGCCGGCGACGCGTATCGGCATAAGACTTCTGCCGACTCTGGGCCGTCAATAATCTATCGCGGATCAGAGCAATCTTCTCTCTCGTCTGAACTACCATATCAGGCTCGGTACCAATCAGCTCGGACGCATCATCCCAACACAACGGAAATCTGCACCTCCTCCCATACAATGCCTCAAATGGTGCCATTTTGATCAAGGCATGCCAACTATTGTTGTACGTGAACTCGATCAATGGCAAGTGCGACTCCCAATCATCCTTCCAATCTAAGGCACAGGCTCTCAACATATCCTCCAATGTCTGGATCGTCTGCTCTGAATGTCCGTCAGTCTGAGGGTGGTAAGACGTACTGAGTCTCAACTCAGTCCCCAAATCTCTATGAACGGCCTGCCAAAAATGTGATATAAACCGGCCATCACGATCCGAAACAATACTCTTAGGGGTCCCATGTAACCTCACGATCTCCGCAATAAACACTCGTGCTAGTCTTTCTGGCCCCCAAGTGTCTTTAATACCCATGAAATGAGCTGATTTGGTTAGTCGATCAACAATAACCCAAATCACGTTCATTCCAGTCCGAGTCCTAGGCATCCCGGTAATGAAATCTATAGAGATGTCTTCCCATTTCCATTCCGGAATGGGAAGTGGTCGTAGCAACCCCGCGGGTCGCTAATGCTCAATCTTAACATGCTGACAGGTCAAACACTTCGCCACAAACTCGCTAACGTCCTTCTTCAAATTGCCCCACCAATAGTTACTCCTCACATCCTTGTACATTTTGCTCGTACCAGGATGTACGGAATAAGGCGTAGTATGAGCCTCACTCAAAATCTTCTGCCTCAACTCAATGTCATTCGGTACACATAATCTGCCGCGAAATCTCAGAACGCCATCATCCTGAACTACAAATCCAGGGGCTTTCCCCTTCCTCACATCCTCCCTCAACTGGACCAAACATGGATCATCATCCTGCTTCGCCTTGATATCATCTGTCAAGGACGAAGTGATCTCTAACGCACATAACCGACCCTGAACTCTCTGAACCCTGTTGTGTCACGATTTATTCATCCCGACAGGCGATCGACTATAAGGCCGAGCGACCAAGTCAACTCCAGTCAAACTATGGATAGCTCGCCAAGTCGAAGATATCAGACCACCATCAGGTACCTAGCGATCGACTCCCAAGGCGATCGCCCTTTGGCAGCTGGCGATCTACTCTAGTGACCGGCTAAGGGCAATCGACCTACGCCCCGAGCAGAGACGATCGCCCGTCAAAGTCATCAAGGACTGGATCTCAGAAAAGCCCCCACGTGCAGATCCACCAAAGGCGCTGACAAGATCTTCGCTAGCAGATAAGATCTTTTACTGACAGACAAGATCTTTGACCACAGCCTGTCACCTACCTCACCTACCGACAAGCCGCCGAAAGTTGTCAGTAGGGCCGCATGTGACTGACTCAGGATGCGTGTAAGCTCCTCATTGGCCTGTACAGTTGACTACCAGCAACTCCTGCAGACTTTAAGGGAACAAGCCCATGTGCTAAAGGACGATCGCCCGATTATTATAATGCAGAAAAGGCGATCGCCCGGCATACAAAAGTCCTATAAATAGAGAACCTCCTCCTACTGGAAAAAGGTTCCCAATTCACTCAACCTACGGTTCCGAATTCATTCTGACTTACGCTCAGAACTCATTCTCTCACATTCCGATACATTCATGGAAATACTGAAGAACATACATATCATCAAGCTCCCGGCTATCTCACCTAATCCATCTCAGACTTCTCTCTAAATCTCCCGTCCAGAAGACGATCGGCAGAAGCAGCAAGTCTCCACTAGACAGATTCCAAGGGATTCATAAGCCCAGGAGCCCAAGCATCCAGCTAAATACTCGCCGTGAGAGACGGTCGATCTCACACCGCCGCGACTGTTCATCTCCTTTGTTACAAGAACTCACAGAGCATCAAATCTGGTTCTTCCGGCAATCTACACGCTCACTAGCTAAGATAACAAGAATCTTTACACTCATTGTAATTGTATTCTTACATTAGTACTTGTATCCCCGAATATTGGTATTAATAATATCTCGCGAGAGCATTCAAGCCCGGGACTAACAACCCCGACAAATCTTGTGTTATTTATCTTTCTCACGGAAGTGCTCTTGCATTTGTTTGCTATCCCATCCATTCCACCAATATCTATCTCCGGATAATATTTTGGGTAGCAACAATTGGCGCTAGAAGGAGGGGACCCTAACCCTCAAAATTTCATTCCTACCGTCCCGAAGAACACTCACTGTTCTCGGGGCAGATACTTGAAGTGACACTCACTGCACTTCAAAGAAAACCTTCAGAATCATGACATCCGCCGGTACATCGAAGGAAGCCGCTCTCCGAACCGCCGGACACCATATCCCGGTTCAGTCCGAGCCCCAGCCGACGACAGGGGGAAGCCGCGGCAACGCGAGACTCTCGATCCCGCATCCGAGAGATGCCCCAACCTTTCACTCGATCAGTTCCAAACCGAGGAACAGATCGAGGAGGCTATGGCCATCCTAGAGGAGCGAAGGAGAGCATGTGTGTCGCCTGCAATAACTCCCTCGATCATCCGCCGCATGGGAAAACGGAAATTCAACGGGCTACTGAACGAGCGATCGTCAGAAAGCCCCAATTCGCGAGGAAAGGCTTTCGCACGACCGGACGGATCCATATTCGATCGCTTGGGCCGCGACCCATCCTGGCGACCGGGGCATTCTGTTTCCAACCTTGAAAAGACGGAATCCGAATCCGTCACCAGGAGTTCGGCCTACCCACCTCACAGCCGAACGCAGGTCAGCCATCTGATTCCCGCCCGATCGCTGTGGATCAAGATTAATCGCCTCGGCACCTGCCTGAGCGCCGAGTCATGCGGCCAAAGCACGCGATGGCCGCCATACAACTCCGGCTCGACGAGATGAGAGCACTTGGACACCGGGCAAGCACCAAGAACAAGATCGTCGGCCGACCGAGCCACTCGCGGTCCACATCGAGCTTGCCCCCATACAACCAACGATCGCTCCCCCAAAACACCTCTCGTATGAGGGGAGATCGGACCGAAACCCACCTGAGTAAATTCTGAATTTACATGACTGGGTGTGGGGCATCTGATGCAACCAAGTGCCGGATCTTCCCGCTGACATTGGGCGAGCTGGCCCATAGGTGGTATGTCTCACTACCACCACGATCAGTCACCTCTTTTAAGAAACTGGCGAATGACTTCACGTCATACTTCGCCAGCAAGGTCGCCAGACCAGAAGGCCCCCACCGCATGATAAAAATCAAGCAGGGGAAGGACGAAACCGACGCAGATTACATCGACCGGGTAGACGAAATCATCCTCACCGGCGAACCCGTCAGTGACGAGCTCGCTCTCTATTCGGTCATGGGGGGATTCCACGGTCACTCTCCCATGTTTAGACATCTCTCCAAGGATATTCCCCCAACTTACGCGATCTTCCGCGCTAAAGCTGCAAACTTTCTGGCCAGGCAAAGGCTACTCACCCTCCGCTTAGGCGAGGAAACGCCACCTCTTGTCCAGAAGATAGCGATCGCCAAAGCAAAGAAGACGATCGCCAAGACACCCGGAGATCTCAAGGCTTTCGAGGACATGGAAGCCCATCTCCTCCATACGTTCAACAGAACTCCGGCACATATTTTCTATGCCGTCAAGGGGCACGAAGAGCTCAAAAAGCCAAAGGCGATAAGGGACCACGATCACCTGGACAATAATCAATATTGCGCCTACCATAAGAGTCCCGTCCACAGCACCAACAAATGCCGCGACCTCCTCAAACAGCTCTGGAGATTGTTCGAGGAGGGCAAGTTGGACAGCTTATTGGTTTAGCCGAAGCCCCTACCAATCTCTATAGACGATCGTCCGAGTCGAACACAAAACAGGCTGGAAAGCTCATATGAGCCGACCCCTGGATCAACCTCGGCGACCGTCCCTACATGCTTCAATCAAGAAAAGAAGACCTCGGAAGTCTCCCCGATCTCCTTCCTTATTTAAGAAACCGGAGGACTCGATCGCCATCTACAGTTCACCGTCTAACATGATGGACTAAGGCACGAGATCGCCTCCCCCGCACAACGTACACCGTCGAAGGTCGGCATCTACATGACGATCCAAGGTGGAAGAGTGCAGCCATGGTCCTGGTGGTCGATGGAACCGACTGCTTAGGCCATGCAAGGTCCCTTTGGGCCAAGATCGCCCGCCCTTCGTTTAAATACGAGGCCGGCGTAGTCTGAGGGCCCTCCAAAATAAATCAGTGGACACGATCGCTCGCCCTCAAAGGTTCATCATCTAACATGGTGAACCCGGACAATGCGACGTACCACAACCCCCGTCTCAACGTACACCGTCGAGGTCGGCCATCTCCATGGCTGGCCGAGGTGGAAGCGGAGCTAACAAGCCGCGGGCGTGGAGTTGATTCATCCGACGCTGCCCCGCGCAAGGACTCCTCTAGACCGAGACCGCACGCCCTTCGTTTAAATACGAGGCGAGGCGCAGTCTAACATAGGACCCTCATAATAAAGTGAGCCACGAGACACTCAATGTCTTCGCGCATCAAGACATGATCAAGAAGTCGGTCCATCGAACTCCGCGATCGTGCACGGTTCCTCAAAATGGACGACCGTCCCCGAGGATTCGACAAAGTTGAAGACCGCTCACTCAACGAATTATTTTCATCCCCTTACTTCCACTAAGTGAATAAAAACAAGGGGCAATAAGAGTGCGGACTACCTACA
Organism: Orobanche coerulescens; assembly: GCA_033398695.1. Taxonomy (NCBI): domain Eukaryota; kingdom Viridiplantae; phylum Streptophyta; class Magnoliopsida; order Lamiales; family Orobanchaceae; genus Orobanche; species Orobanche coerulescens. The sequence continues at coordinate 57,983,348 of CM065818.1, forward strand.
CGACGATCGTCTCTATTCTACCACATACGGAGATCGTCATTTTTTCAGATGTAGTGCAGCGATCGAATTTGTTGTAAAAAGTTATCTTTATGAGTTTATCAATTCATTTGGAACTACCCTCGCAACGATCTCTCCTCACACATTTGTACAAAGTCAAACAAAGACTCAAAAATAACCATTCATTCAAGTGATAAGTCAGAAATCCAAATGCTCATTTCATTTACTTGAAAAATCAGAGTACACGGTCGCCCGAAGGCCTAAGTGCTACAAAAGAAAACTACAAAACTACAAGTAAGCTAAAAACGTCAAAAATGAAGCGCCTCAGGCCCCTGCCTGGCCTTCGCCATCAGCATTCGGCGCGGTCCCCTCATCTTCCGGAGCGTCGGGATGAGCAAGATTGGCCGGAGACGGATACCAGCTCAAATCCACGCCGATGTCCGCAAGATCCAAGATCGGCAAGGAGAAAGCTGAATGGAGAGGATGCTCCAACGCATACGCCTTGAAGTTATCGGCAAGAGGCCCGACCTCCAAACCTCCCTTCTTAGCCGCTCGGATCGAGTCGGCGAACGCCAAATAATAGGCGAACTCGCTGACATACTCCAAGTTTTGGAAGGGATCGGCCTTGGTCGCCTCAACCTCTCCTTTCAGCTCCGCCATCGCTGTGCGACCCCGGAGCTCGGCCTCCTCGCAAAGAACTTTTTCCCTTGCCTCGTCGGCTACCATTGGTCAGAGCGATCGTCACCTTCTCGCGATCGGCCTCCTCTTCAAGAATAATCTGCTACTGACGGCATTCATCCGGTCCCGAAATCGGTCAACCGCTGACGATATTTCTCGTCTCCTTCTTCTCGGCTCAAGCTCATGGCTCGCCCGCTTGGCCGCCTCCAGAGAGCCCTTCTCCATCGCCGCGATCTTGTCAAGAACTCGGCGTTCTCTTTCCGAGCCGCCTCGAGATCCTCCTGCAGCGAATAGTGGAGGGCCGCCTCAAACTCCCCGAGCACTGACGGCCATGGTCGCCGTCTGAAGAGAAAGGGCGAGAACAGCGTGCATCGAACTCGCCGATCGCTGTCGAGCGATCGCATCCAGATCAGTCGTCCATGCCTTCGGCAGAGCAGAAGCAGCCTTGCTAACGTATGGAGGAATGTCGCAGGAATGGCGAGGAGATCGGCTCGCTAGGAAATCCACGACCATCGGCGGGCAAGACGGATCTGCGCGACGGATCCTGCATCAAAACAACTAAGTTAATACAACTCCTACGCAGATGCAATTTTCAACACAAAAATGCTATCTACCTCTCAGCCTTCTCGGGATCCCGACCGAAAAACGGTTTCCCTCGAGGGGTCTCAGCATCCGCGATCGCCGTCTCCCGCATAAAAGCCGCAGAGGGCGGCTCACTCTCCGGAGCAACGATGGTGATCGGAGGCGCGGCGATCGGCACTTCATCGCCCGGGGCAGGAACCGAAGTTTCTTCCGGCCTCGGCCTCTTGCGATTCGCTCGAAGCCCCTCCTCCGGAATTTCCTCCTCAACCACGACCGGCTCCACGCGAGGCTCCGGCTCCACGCGAGGCTCCGCCTCCGGAACTATAGGCAACGCAACGGGTGGGACCCGAGTCGACCTCTTATGGCGAAGACGGCCTAGGACTCCTGGGTTCGACATGGCGATCTCCGTCGGAGGCTCCAAAAAGCGAGGAAAGCGAATCTCTGCAGTTAAGACAATCGATCAACAGTCAGATACTATCCTCAAGTAAGGCGATCGCCTAGAAATTGAAGGTCGCAGGAACTCATACCTGGCACCGCGAGATGTCTCGGGAAACGGAATAGTCGAGCCGACAGCCAACGACTCTCCTTGTTGATCCGAGTGGCGTCAAGGTCGTCGTCCGACAAGCTCCTTATCCGCTCCCAGACAACGAGAAAGTCAAAAGGCATCTCCTCGACCGCCGGAATGTGAAAACCTACAAAACCGAAATCAAATTAGATCAGTCTAAAACGTATCCAAACGAAGGGAGAGTCTAAACCCTTACCGGGATTCCTCACCCGAAATTCAGTGGGGATCTCCAGCTCGCCCGTAGGATTGTCGCTCGCCGAAGCTCTCCATTTGCCGGCGACCCAGAACCACTTCGTCTGATCGCCCCGCATCTTATTCGGGACTCCATAAATCACCCGACCAGATCGGCCTTGAATATGGTAACCGCCGACCAACCCTTTATGAGCCGTCAATTTAAACAAATGATTCATCTCCAACGGCGATGGGAGGCGGTACAGGCGGTGACCGCCGAAAAGGGTGAGGGTGCAGATAATTTGGAGCCAGGCGTTCGGCGTCAGCTGAAGTGGCGCCACATTCCAAGCGGCCAACAGATGGGAGACCGCAAAGGATAGAGGGAAGCGCAGCCCGGCCTCCATAACGGCCTCACTCACTGCGACCATACCCATCGGAGGCTGGTCGGCTCGTTCATTCTCCGCCGGCGTGAACATGTCCACATCGGAAGGAACATGGAATCTTGTCCTCCAGACGGACAGATCTTTCCGGGTCGCCGAACTCCGTATCTGGCCAAGCGACCACAACGATCGCTGCGCAGCCCGGTACTGCGATCGTTTGGGAAGCACATAGGGGTAGGCGACCGAGTATCCCCGGAAATCGAATCTCGGAGTAGGACCGGCCAACCTCTCCATTATCTCAGCGAAAGCCCTATAGGCCCGACCGAAAATGCTATGTTGCTCCCAGTAAGCCCTGATCGGCAGATCTCTCTCGATCTGCGATCGTCTCTCTTCAGCAGCCGACTCCTTAGCAACATCGGCCTCATTCAATAAAGCCTCGACTTCAGCAGGGTCGATTCCGGCCCGAATGGCTTCAGCCGCCGTCTCCAGGTGGAAGACGGAAGAAGTTTCTCCCCGGACTGTCGATGTCCCGGCGGCAGAACTGGTTCCCGCTCCAAATGATGATGAGGTTCCGGCCATTCTCAGAAATAGAAAAGGAGAAAAGGATTGTTCTTACCCTAAAGTGAAATCGAACGACGATCGGCACTAAGATCTTCAGAAAATTCGACAGCAAGTCCTTCTTTCTCCAATAAGCACGCGTGAGTGTGGAACTGCAGCACCGCCCCCCTTTTTATAGGAGAAGGCAGGGATTCGTTTGCAATAATGGAAAACCTCGGGGGTCAGATCTCAAACGACGCATTAATTGACCCCCTCGAGACCCACGTACGCGTCTTTTCAAGGACGCGTCAGCCGAGGAGTCATTAATGACCGTTGACGTCCTCCAGTAGAAGCCCGACACGTGCGCGGAGACTTTTCAACGCCCGTTGCTTTTTCCCGCGCAGTTTAGCGGCCAACTAGGTCGTCCGAACTCAGGATATAACAGCTCAAAGACGATCGCCAGTTCAATAAAACGCAAAGTCGTTCGTCAAAAGTTCAGCGATCGCCAAGAGAGCCACCTCACCCCACGTTTCCAACGTGTGAGCGAGCTGGGGGCAATTGTTGTGTCACGATTTATTCATCCCGACAGGCGATCGACTATAAGGCCGAGCGACCAAGTCAACTCCAGTCAAACTATGGCTAGCTCGCCAAGTCGAAGATATCATACCACCATCAGGTACCTAGCGATCGACTCCCAAGGCGATCGCCCTTTGGCAGCTGGCGATCTACTCTAGTGACCGGCTAAGGGCAATCGACCTACGCCCCGAGCAGAGACGATCGCCCGTCAAAGTCATCAAGGACTGGATCTCAGAAAAGCCCCCACGTGCAGATCCACCAAAGGCGCTGACAAGATCTTCGCTAGCAGATAAGATCTTTTACTGACAGACAAGATCTTTGACCACAGCCTGTCACCTACCTCACCTACCGACAAGCCGCCGAAAGTTGTCAGTAGGGCCGCATGTGACTGACTCAGGACGCGTGTAAGCTCCTCATTGGCCCGTACAGTTGACTGTCAGCAACTCCTGCAGACTTTAAGGGAACAAGCCCATGTGCTAAAGGACGATCGCCCGATTATTATAATGCAGAAAAGGCGATCGCCCGGCATACAAAAGTCCTATAAATAGAGAACCTCCTCCTACTGGAAAAAGGTTCCCAATTCACTCAACCTACGGTTCCGAATTCATTCTGACTTACGCTCACAACTCATTCTCTCACATTCCGATACATTCATGGAAATAATGAAGAACATACATATCATCAAGCTCCCGGCTATCTCACCGGAATCCATCTCAGGACTTCTCTCTCTAAATCTCCCGTCCAGAATACGATCGGCAGAAGAAGCAAGTCTCCACTAGACAGATTCCAAGGGATTCATAAGCCCAGGAGCCCAAGCATCCAGCTAAATACTCGCCGTGAGAGACGGTCGATCTCACACCGCCGCGACTGTTCATCTCCTTTGTTACAAGAACTCACAGAGCATCAAATCTGGTTCTTCCGGCAATCTACACGCTCACTAGCTAAGATAACAAGAATCTTTACACTCATTGTAATTGTATTCTTACATTAGTACTTGTATCCCTGAATATTGGTATTAATAATATCTCGCGAGAGCATTCAAGCCCGGGACTAACAACCCCGGCAAATCTTGTGTTATTTATCTTTCTCATGGAAGTGCTCTTGCATTTGTTTGCTATCCCATCCATTCCAGCAATATCTATCTCCGGATAATATTTTGGGTAGCAACAAACCCAAACCTCGATATTTTGAAAAATCAAATCCCGTTGGATCCTGCTCTGTGGCGTAAGTACCTCTAACATCTGTAATGCCATCGGCCTCCGACTCAATGCATCAGCCACTACGTTAGCCTTACCTGGATGATAAAGTATCTCGAGGTCATAATCTTTAATTAACTCTAACCACCTACGCTGCCTCATATTCAACTCTTTTTGACTGAAGATATACTTCAAACTCTTGTGATCCGTAAATATATTACACGACGACGCCTCCAGATCTTTAAGGCGAAAACGACCGCAGCTAACTCCAAATCGTGCGTGGGGTAATTCGCCTCAAACGATTTCAACTGGCGGGATGCATAAGCGATAACCCTATCTCTCTGCATCAAAACACATCCGAGCCCAAGGCCCGAAGCATCACTATACACTACGAAATCCTCGTTCCCCTGAGGCAATGCTAAAACGGGTGCGGTAGTCAAACGTCTCTTTAACTCGTCAAAACTATCCTGTCGGTCTGCAGTCCACTCGAACTTCTGAGTTTTCTGGAGCAACTGAGTGAGTGGTCTAGCGATCTTAGAAAATCCCTCAACAAATCTACGGTAGTAGCCGGCAAGACCCAGAAAACTCCTCACCTCCTTCACATTCTTAGGCGGCTCCCACGCCATCACTGCCTCTATCTTCTGCGAATCTACCTGAACCCCCTCTGCTGAAATCACATGCCCGAGGAACATCACTTCCTCGATCCAAAACTCACACTTAGAGAACTTTGCATATAACTGCTCAGCTCTCAAAATGTCTAATACAATCCGGAGATGTAAGGCGTACTCCTCCCGACTCCGTGAATAGATAAGAATGTCATCGATAAAGACGACTACGAATTTATCCAGATACTCAATAAAAACTTTGTTCATCAACTGCATGAACACTGCTGGGGCATTAGTTAGCCCGAAAGGCATAACCACAAACTCGTAATGGCCATATCTCGTCCGAAAGGCAGCTTTCGGTATATTGATGTCCCGAATCCTCAACTGGTAGTAGCCCGATCGCAAATCAATCTTCGAAAAGACTGTCGCCCCCTGAAGCTGATCAAACAAATCGTCAATCAGGGGGAAAGGGTATTTATTTTTGATGGTTAACTTGTTTAATTCTCGATAGTCGATGCATAAACGAAGCGATCCATCCTTCTTCTTAACAAAAAGTACGGGCGCACCCCAAGGCGATGTGCTCGGTCGAATATACCCTTTATCTAACAACTCTACCAACTGGTTCTTCAACTCTAACATCTCCGACGGTGCCATACGGTATGGCGCTCGAGAAATAGGGGCCGCATTCGGCTCAAAATCGATAGGAAACTCCACCTCTCGCTGTGGTGGTAATCCCGGCAAGTCCTCCGGGAATACGTCGGGAGACTTACTAACAACTGGAATCGACGACATGTCAACCCCACCATCCTCCGCCTGCAGAGCGTAACACCAATATCCGACACAACCCTGGTTCAGAAGTTTCATCGCCTTTAAGGCGCTAATCACACTCCCTGATCTCCTCGGCTTACAACCGACGAGAGTATGCTCGGTGCCGTCCTCGGCCACTATCGAGATAGTACGAGTCCGATAGTTCATGATAGCACCGTGACGATCCAACCAATCGTCCCCGAGGATAAAATCCTCACCCTTAAGGTCTATAACAATGAGATTCGAGGGCCAATCCTGGCTCCCGATCCTCACTGGGCAATCCCTAACATCCCGGTCCCTAACCATACGATCCCCGCTGGGTGTACCCACTATAAATGGTTCACACTCAAACAAGCAGTCAAAACCAATACGACTCACACAATCCGAAGCAATGAAGGAGTGGGTAGCACCCGAATCAAAAAGCACTGAAACTGGATGAGAAAGGATCTGAGTGGTACCTGACGCCACCGGAACGTCTGTCTCCTCTGTGCGCCTCATCTGATACAATCGGGGGTGAACTGAACCCGAACTAGATGTTGCACGGCGATCCGACTGATCCCGACCCCTACCACGGCCCGAACTCTGCGGAACATGAGTAGCTGGAGTGCTGTGATCCCTCTGATCGGTAGTGGTAGTCGGAACTCTAGAGTCCCTGGTGGCCCTCTCACAATGATCTGCCCGATGCCCGGTCTGTCCGCAAGTAAAGCAAGCAACTAACGGAAATGGGCAATCCTTCACAACGTGCTCAGGCTGGCTGCAATTAAAACAAACTCTCCCGCCAGGTGCAATAGACTGGACTGAACGGTTACCCTGAGATCCACCGGCCTGATGAAACGGCCTCTTCCCCGGTGTAGGAGCAGAACAAGACCTCGAAAACTGACCACCCTTAATGGTCGAGAATCCGCCGGTAGTCTTCTGCTTCTTAGCTTCTGAAACTGACTCTGATTCCGGGACGACCATCTCGATCGCTAGAGCGCGATCCTGGTATTCCTTCAAAGTGGCACACATGAGCGGTGCCATACTCTGCCTGATATGCGGCTTCATGCGCATATTGAAGTAACGGATTTTATCGGCCTCCGTCCTCACTTGATCTCTCACAAAACCCAACTGCTGATTGTAAGAGATAATGGCCTAGGAAATCGGCACATCCTGAGGTGTGGCAGTGAAGAACTCCACAATTCTGCGTTCTTTGACTGGCGGCGGACAATATTCTGCTTCCATAGCAGCCCCAAACTCCTCCCAAGTAGCCCGACGGTCTCTGGGCGCAACGGCCTCTCACCATTCCGCAGCTTCCTTATCCAGGAGGTACTGGGCAATATGTACCCTCCTGTCTTCGGGACAAGCTACGGCATCGAAGGTCCTGGACAACTGGAAAGGCCAATTCTCCTAACCGAGGGAGTCAGAAGATCCGGAGAAACGAGGAGGGTGCATCTTAGTCACCGTCTGAAGCCACTTACTAGCTTCCTCTTCAGGTGTCGGGGGCGGATTAAGCGTCCACCACAGGCTATTCGAGCAAGTTGGGCTACTAACTGCTGAAGTACGGCAGTAGCCCCGGCGTCGGCATTATTACCCGACGATAGATCCTGACTGACTGACATATCCTGCTGCCCGTCAGAGCTTAGAGGTAGAGTGTTCGGCACTGACTGAGAGGCCGAACCTGCAGAGGACTGAGAAAGCGAAACTTCCTCATTAATAGCACCCCGTCCGCGGCCTCGGCCGCATCCCCTAGCTGGTCTACCATGACCTCTCAACATACTGAAGAAAAGATAAGAACGAACAAGATCAGATAGGTTCACAGTTTACAAGGTTGGTATCACAATTCACAATCCCATATAACGCAAGACACGTATTTCAGAAAATAAGAGTTCGAGGAGACTTACAGCCACGGGTCACACGAAAAGATGGTAGCATGATGATATTTGGATCAACGACTGACTCTAACGACACAACTTACAGACCCAAAATTAACCGACAGCCTAGGTATTCAAAACCAAGGCTCTGATACCATAAATGTAACACCCCAATTCACAAATGGGACATTACACGCCGTAGAACCCTTGTGAGGTCTACCAGGCTAACACATGACACATAAACCACAATGGAATCCCAAAAAAATGCGTTCAACAGTAAATAAGGCCGTGGCCTCGGCCAAAACATTTTAACGAAGTACGTGAAACATAAAGTAAATACTAATACTTTGCCCACGCAGGGGACTTAAACCAAGTTTAAGAGTAAACAGTCTAACTCCAGTACTCGACAATGCAATGACAAAACATAACATACGGACTCGAGCCACATCATCATGCCAGCCCATCCTTTGTGTGCGCATTCCGTGTCAGCTCCTCAGCTCGACCAGTACCTGAAATGCATAAGACGCATTTCTCCCATTTAAGGGGTTAGCATTCAAATAGCTAGTGCAAGTACACAATTACACAACATTATATACATACACGATTCAACGCAAAACGGATCATTAGGAAAGATCATTTTGAGAATCAATATCCCAGAATATCACATTTACACCAAAACGGTAAATAATCAAGTTTTCCATATCACAAATATCCACGCTTGGTAAATCGCGACCGTACCCATTAGTATCGGCCCCCAGAGGTCCCGTCGAACCGTCCCCAGGTGAGAAACCACTTCCGCGGCCGTACCCATTAGTATCGGCCCCCAGAGGTCCCGTCGAACCGTCTCCAGGTGGAAGATCATCAACACACGCACCCAAGTCCACTTCCGTGGCCGTACCCATTAGTATCGGCCCCCAGAGGCCACATGCCATCCCCAGGTGGAAGAGTAACAATCACATTCATTCAATAATACAGTTTACATCATTCGCATCAAATCCGTACACACATAATGAAATATAATACATGTACTTGCCTGATTAATACGACGTGAAGGAAAATGGTGAACGGAAAGGTTTTGGCCCGAATAACCTTCACAAATCCGATCCTAACACAATAACGATGAACAACTAATCTTAAAAATACGAAAATGTTGGAATACATCCTAGTTCTACTCGCTGCAACCATTAGTCGAACATAACTTGGGTATCATCGACTATAAGTGACGAACAATGGAGAACTTGGAGTTTAAATCACAAATCATCAATAAAATGAAGGATTACAAGTACATAATCGAAGTCTAGCAATAATCCAATGATAATTCAGACTAAGGAAGTCATATCCCACGAAATCCCCAAAATTTCCCCAAAATCTCAAAACAAGGGTTTCGGGGATTCTTACCTTGATTCAGATGGTGGAAAGTGTTATGAACTTGAAGAATTCACGCAAGGAACGCACAGACGGTAGTGTATGGTGATGTTCAGTCGAAATCGGCCCTAACCCTCGTCTGGAATCGCTCAAAGCCGAGAAGGATGAGAAATGATGGAAAAATGACGAAGTTGACTGCTGCTGTCCTATTTATATTAAACAGACTTAGCGCACGCTACGCACAAGCATTAGCGTGCGCTAACGGGGCACGGAAGAACAGTCTGCCTATTGTCCTCCAGTTAGCGTACGCAGGCTAACATGATTAGCGTGCGCTAATGCTAGGAATTAGCGTGCGTTAACGCTAAAATAGCGTACGCTACCTGGTCCAGTACCAAAGTACTGAACCTACTGTCCAGACCGCTGAAATCATTAGCACACGCTACGAACCCCAGGTTAGCGTACGGTAACCACAGTGATAGCGCACGCAAGTAAGTCCAGAGTAGCGTGCGCTACTCAGGCAGCAGTCCAGTACTGCTCAGTACTCTGCTGCCAACAGCACAAAAATATCGAAACACGAATCAAGACCAAAATCCGGAAACATAAACACGGAATATTTAAGACGACAAAGCTGAGCGTTGAAAGAGAATATAATTCCGGACATCGGAGAGTCCGTAATGCAACAAACAAAGTGAAATTCCCTAAACTTATGGGAAATTACAAAAATGGCCCAAGTGCCCGAAAATCATGATACGACGTCGGATTAACAAACCGAAAGTTTCAACACGACTAACTCAACCATAAAAACTTATGCAAACCAAGAAACAACGAAAACGAATGAGTTTTACGAGAATCGAACGTACATGCGACAAGATATAATTCAAGATGAAATTACGCAAAAACATCCCCGAAACTCGTCCAAACGGAAAATCTCCAAGAACAAAATAGGTTCAGAATTTCAAAACGGTAACAAGAGAGTCATCCGAAACGAATATACACCAAAAATAGAAATTACCAAAAATAGAAGGTAGGATGATATTTGGGCGAGAAGAAATGTTCAAGGGTCGGAGGAATTGAAAGAGGAAATGTCATTTCATAACACCAGGCTAGCATTACGTACATAATGCCTAAATGTTTACGTACGTAACCATCGTTACGTAAGTTACCACCCAAGGGTTAACGTACGTAAGTGATTCTCACAAGCTACTGCCCGAAATGACATTTTCCATTACGTACGTAATGTGTCACTGAGTTACGTACCTAATGCTCAGTTGACTAGCTGTCGTTTTCGCGCCGAAAGTTGCCCTGACCACGCGGGATCGAGAATCTCATCTGAAGACTGCTTTACGTACTTAAATTCTAAGCTCTAATGTACATAATGTTATGAAGATAGCATACGTAATACCGTTCGAGTAACGGACGTAAGATTCGTTTAATACACTAAGTTATAATATTACGTTTAATCCTTATAACACGACTTCCCTTTAGACTCATCCAGTAATTTCTCGGGGAACAAGACGTTGGCCACCGTCATATTGGCACCGATAATTTCTCAACGATATCAAGGAAAGTCACCGACATATCATCAATATTAGGAAATCACATCACAAAACAAATAAATACATTCAAGACTTTATACGTCACAACACGGTCTAAACATAATATATATCAAAGTACAAGTATCGCGATGGAGCACATTATTTAATCATTAAAACGAGGTACAAAGTCTTAAACGGCATGGAATACTCGTGGTATTACATACTGTCCCCCTTAAAATAGTTTTGTCCTAAAACTAAGAAAATAATTCGGGATGACTCTCTCGCATGCTAGACTCAGTCTCCCAAGTTGCTTCTTCAATGCTGTGATGTGATCAACGAACCTTCACAAGGGGTACAGCTTTATATCTCAAGGTCTTTATGCGCCGATCTAGAACCGCGATTGGCACTTCTCTAAAGGTAGCATCATTAGAAATTTCTAACTCTTCGAAATTGATTTTGTGACTCGGATTGTAAACGTACTTTCTCAACTGGGAGACGTGGAAGACATTGGGGATTACGTCTAATGATGGCGGCAGTTCTAATCGATAAGGAAGCCTACCCACATGGTCTAAAATCTCAAACAGGCCGATAAACTTCGGGCTCAACTTGCCCTTCTGGCCGAAACGTCGAATGCCCCGCATCGGTGACACTTTGACCCAAATGTGATCCCCAACTAGAAATTCTAGCAGTTGTTGGCGATCCGTAGCGTATGACTTATGATGGTTCTGTGCTACTAACATGTGTTTCCGGACAACGGAAATCTTCTTAATAGATTCCTGGATTTGATCTAACTCGGTGGCGACGACATCAAAAGCATCATCCCAACATAGGGGAGACTTGCATCTTCTACCGTACAAGGCTTCGAAGGGTGCCATGCCTTTGCTCTCATGCCAACTGTTGTTGTATGAAAATTCCGCCAAGCAGAGATGTTTAGCCCAATCTTTGCCCAAATCGAGTACACATGCTCTCAACATATCCTCCAGGGTTTGTATCGTACGTTCTGTCTGTCCGTCTGTTTGAGGGTGATAGGCTATGCTGAAATGTAGCTGAGTACCCATAGCCTTGTAGACAACCTTCTAGAAGCGAGACACGTACCTAGTGTCCCTATCTGATATGATCGCCGAGGGAATGCCATGTAGTCTCATGATTTCCCGGATAAAGATGGTGGCCAGCTGCTCTGTCCTGGTAGTCTCTTGGATCGAAATGAAATGTGCTGATTCATCAGTCGGTCTACAATGACCCATATCATGTCCTTACCTCCCATCGATGTTGGTAACTTGGTGACAAAATCCATTGATATGCTCTCCCATTTCCATTCTGGAATGGGCAAGGGTTGCATGACTCCGGCCAGTCGGCGATGTTCGATCTTCACTTGTTGACACGTTATGCATCGAGCAACGAATTTGGCTACTTCCTGTTTCATGTTTTGCCACCAAAAGCTCTTCCGCAGATCTTTATAAATTTTGCTTGCCCTGGGATGCACAGAATAAGGAGTAGAGTGAGCTTCCTTCAGTATAGTTTACCTTAGCTCGACATTTGACGGGATACAGATCCTGTTCTTAAATCTTACCAAGCCCCCTTGGATCCTATAGTCTGAGATAACTCCCCCCCAGCCCTTGCGCCGATCGCACGTAGTTTGGGGTCTTCCATCTTTGCTAGGCGTATCTCATCTAGCAAGGATGAATGAATGTTAATTGAGCACAATTGTCCCTGGCGGTGTTGTACCCATACTTCAATACCATTCCTTCTGAGATCCTGTTGCAGTTCTGATTGTACTATTAAACCGGATAGCGTCATCTCTTGTGCAGTCTTCTGGCTAAGTGCATCCGCTACGACGTTGGCCTTCCCAGGGTGATATAAAATCTCTACGTCATAATCCTTGATTAGCTCTAGACAGCGTCTCTGCCTCATGTTTAACTCTCTTTGTGTGAAAATATATTTTAAAATCTTGTGGTCCGTAAAAATCTTACAGGTAACCCCGTAAAGGTAGTGTCTCCAGATCTTAAGAACGTGGACCACTGCATCCAGTTCCAGGTCGTGCGTCGGATAGTTCACCTCGTACAGTTTGAGTTGTCGAGAGGCGTATGCAATAACTCCGTCGTTTTGCATGAAGACACATCCTAGTCTATGTTTAGATGCATCTGTGTAAATCATGAATCGTTCCGTGCCCTGCGGTAATACTAACACCAGAGCAGTAGTCAGTCTCCTTTTTAATTCATCGAAGCTCTCTGGCAATCCGTTGTCCAGAAAAACTTGGTACTCTTCCTTAGTAGATTCGTCAACGGCCGAGCGATACAAGAGAAAGCCTCGACGAACCGTCCATAATATCCTGCCAATCCCAGAAAACTCCTCACTTATTTGATGTTTCTTGGTGGTTCCCAACTCATTAATGTATCGATCTTTTGGGGGTCTACCTTGACGCCTTCTGCTAATATTACATGTCCCAAAAAGTTCACCTCCGACATCCAGAACTCGCATTTAGAAAGTTTAGCATAAAGTTGGTGTTGCCTCAAAATACTTAACACCTGCCTCAAGTGTTCTTCATGCTCCTGTCGGCTCCGGGAATAGATTAAAATATCGTCAATAAAAACCACCACACACTTATCAAGAAAATCTGTTAGAACCTTGTTCATTAACTCCATAAAAACGGCTGGGGCATTAGTCAAGCCGAACGACACCACCATGTACTCATAGTGTCCATATCTTGATCGAAATGCGGTTTTGGTAATGTCCTCCTCTCGAATCCTCAATTGGTGATATTCGGACCATAAATTGATTTTTGAGAACACATTCGCCCCCTGTAATTGATCCAGTAAATCATCAATCCTCGGAAGTGGGTAATGGTTCTTGATAGTGACTTTGTTCAGCTCTCTGTAATCGATACACAGGCGCAGGGAGTTGTCCCTTTTTTTCACAAAAAGGACCGGCGCACCCCATGGTGAAGTACTCAGACCGATTAGTCCCTTCTTTAGCAATTCTTCGAGTTGTAACTTTAATTCCTTCATTTCAGCTGGTGCCATCCTGTATGGTGCCTTGGAGATAGGCATTGTTCAAGTTCAATCGAGATATCGACCTCCCGTCATGGCGGCAACCCTGGTAATTCATCGGGAAAAACGTCTGGAAATTAGCTCACCGTGGGAATGTTATAAACCGATAGCTAGGATGCGTCCTCCTGAAGGACATAACACCAGTAATATGTTTCATGAGTGTCATAAGATACTCCCGCTGTAAGGAGGCTGAGGGACCCTTTAGTATTGAAGTGTTCTCGACCCCTGATTATGTGAGTGGCACCGTCACAAGTCATAATAGAAACGGTCAGGTGATAGGTATCTAATATCGTCCTATGCATCGTCATCCAGTCCATACCCAAAATGACATCTTCGTTCTGAAGTGGAAAAACCATGAGATTCACTGTCCAACCCTAATCATCGATACGGATCGGACAGTTTCAAACTTCTAAATTACCCCCAACTCTGCTACCCTCAGGCAGGTTAACAGTAAAAGATTCACAAGATACACAAGGAAGGTTCAAACGGTTAACACATTCCACAGATATAAACAAGTGTGTCGCTCCAGTATCAAACAGTACATGAACAGACTGAGAATTAATAAGAAGTGTACCTGAGACAGCAGGTGCGATCTGGTCATCAGTAGCCCTCAATTTGAACACTCGGGATGGTAGTGTCCCCAAGGAGGGTGAGATGCCTCCCCCGCACCCACGTCCACTTCTGGCACCATATGGTGGAGTTTGGTAAGGTGAAGATCGATAGTCGGACACGGTGGGTGCCCTATATGTCTGTACCGAGCCTTGCTGACTCTGAGGAGTTGTATTTGGTGTAGAATTGACCCGAGAACAGTAGCGAGACATGTGCCCACTCTTTCTGCATGAAAAACACTTCGTAGCCACCTTACGGCACTGACTCATGGTATGTCCAGCTATGCCACAATTGAAATAGCTCCGGCGAAGGGACCGGTCAGATGTGCCCTTCTGTTGGTACGAAACCGCTGATTTAGAGGAGAACCCAGTTCCCGAGTTCATTCTACTAGTACTTCCAGACTGGTTAGATGTCTTCTGCTTCTTTTGGTTATGCGCGGTATCAGAACTAACAACAGTACCGGCGTATGCCGTGACTACGTCCTCGTATGCCCTTAGAGTTGTGCAGTGAAATCCAACTTCATAACGTTGAACATCTTCCAGCAATCATTGTGCAAGGTGACAAATTCATTGATCTTTGGATAGAACAATCTGTGAGACATAGCTTAGTTCGGTCCTATAGGACCGAATGATTTCTGGCACCGACAAGTTTTGTGGTCCTGCACTGAAGAAACTTCGTGCACGAGTAGTTTGAGCTAACCTGGGGCAGTACTCATCTCTCAATAATTTGGAAAACTCGGTCCACCTGAGTGCTCTGTCCTCCGGCTTATAGGTCCTCCACCATCAGGATGTAGTATCGCGGAGCTAGTTGATTCCTAGTGTTACCTTTCGGTTCCCTGGGAAACTGATTACCTCAAAAGTAGTCTCCATTTCGGAGATCCAGTCGTCCACATGTTTATATCCTGAACCGTCAAATATTGGTGGTCTAGCATTCAGCATCTCTCCCAGCCATCGGTCCTTCCCGACATTCTCCTCCACGTTAATGACTGGTACCCACTCTGCTCGGTTAGCCTGAGCATTTCCTACTACAATGGCCTGGGCGATAGTCTGAATAAAAGCTGGATCAATTCCCCCGTTATTCTGGTTCTCCGCCTCCTATTCATTCTGATCATTGGATGGCGGCTGGTTTCCTACTTGAACGGTTTCAGCGGTGTTCTTGTCTTCCTGCTAGTTCACAGCAGAGCCCTGAGCGTCATTCATGATTCTCCTAGCTCCACGACGTGCCATTGTGATAATTGTTCGATCTGGAGGGTCAGTTCAGCACAGTTATTCTTGAAGTTCTACTGAATTCAAACATCATACCTGATTTTCAAGAAACATTCGTGTTTCTTACATTGACATTCCTCGAGGAGTTACGGTCGCTTGGAGTGTTGGATATTTGGAAACCCGTAACAATATCAAAATGTTTGGTAAAACTTTCAACGTGGACGTAATCGTGCGCTTTGATACCATTTTCTGCAACGCCCCAAAAATTCACCAGAACTTTACAGTACCGTGAACCCCGTGAGGGACCCACCAGGCAAAACTTCAAGATTTTAAAGTTCATCCATTAATGATTTATTTATTATTTGAAGGTAATTCCACGATGATAAAATTTCCGAAACAAAATACTTTAGAAAATAAGTTCGACCACACAGTTATTACATCAACTTGGAACATTCGGAATTTTATAAAGAAAAACGAAAATAACAGGGCTTCCTCCAAACATCGCTTAGGCCTGACCGAAACCTTCGAAATGTCCTGAACATATTCAACAAATTTGCCTGACACGAAGAATCGTGCCAGTCAACCTAGGTCAGACAATATGAACGGAAAATCATCGAAGGTATAAGATAAACTTGCAATACAATATCAATGTTCGGTTTGGCATTAGATCACATCATACTGAACATTTTCTTTTCTATCAACACACAAACTCCCAAGGTCACAACCAAGGGTCACAGAAGTATCTACACAGGATTACTCCGGATGTGGGTACCATTCAGGTTTTATCCCTCAACAGAGTTCTGTACATATGTATCAGCATATAAACTCCCAAGGGCGCAGCCAAGGGTCACGGCAGTATCTACACAGGAATACTCCGGACATGGGTAAACAGAACGAACACAATTCCACAATAGTGACACACATTAGTTTTTGGAATTTAATGTAACATAGACTGAGCAAGTTTCACTTGCCTTAGTTCCGACGAGAGTTACTCCCTTGATAACACAACGGCTCGGATGACCACACCCGAGAGATCAACCTATTATATATTCATCGACTAATATCTCATGGTGATAATGACAAATAACGACAATTGCCCCGTCCCGATAGGATACTAAAACCTAGTTAGCTTCATAATGTCGAAACCAGAATTCCGTGTTTAACGACAATGCTAATCACTTAATTCCCCAAACCACCGATTTTTATTTGATCATCTCATTTAACTATAATGTTCTTGTACAATACTTCTACATTACGACTATGACTATAGCCACCCGTAATTTCGTTACTTATTAAATTTTGAAATTCCATAATCTCTAGGAAGGAACGAACAAGCACGATTCCTGCGAAATCCTAATGTATTTGATTACCTATCTAATTAGATAATTGACAACTAATTCGTTTAGGAATTACTAATGAGTTTATAATACGATAATCGGATTACAATCACAATCCATAACATGATGATTCCATGGTGTTGGTGATTTACAAGTTCGATTATGAGTTTACAATCCAATATGATTACTACTACAAGTCTTATAAAGTACTAGCTTGATAGGTTTCGATTAATGATTATGATTAGCCCCACCGGTTCTATTATTATCAGGAGTTCTAAACTACCCAAGGCATCCGAGTCTTAGTACAACTCAACTAATGACATTGAGATGAATTCAAAGGTTGATAAACTTACCTTATTTGACGAGATACGAGGAAGAACAACAAAGCACGATGAGAACGGGAGGACAACACCTTCAAAACCTTCTCCGGAGCTTGATCAATCTACTCTACCATGATAATATATGGCTAGTAAGGCTTAAAATTCGATCTAGATGGTTGTAGGATGATATTTGGGCGATAAGAAATGTTCAAGGGTCGGAGGAAATGAAAGAGGAAATGTCATCTTATAACACCAGGCTAGCATTACGTACGTAGTGCCTAAATATTTATGTACATAACCATCGGTATGTAAGTTACCGCCAAAGGGTTAACGTACATAAGTGATTATTAGAAGCTACTGCCCGAAATGACATTGTCCATTATGTATGTAATGTGTCGCTGAGTTACATATGTAATGCTCAGTTGACTAACTATCGTTGTCGCTCCGAAAGTTGCCCTGACCATGGGGGATTGAGAATCTCGTCCGAAGACTGCTTTACGTACGTAAAGTCTAAGATATAACGTATGTAGTGTTATGAAGATAGCGTATGTAATATAGTTCGAGTAACAGACGTAAGATTCATTTAATACACTAAGTTATAATATTACGTTTAATCCTTATAGCACGACTTCCCTTTAGACTCATCAAGCAATTTCTCGGGGAACAAGATGTTGGCCACCGTCATATTCGCATGCTCAATGATATCAAGGTAAGTCACCGACATATCATCAATATCAGGAAATCACATCACAAAACAAATAAGTACTTCAAGACTGTATACGTCACAACACGGTCTAAACATAATACGTATAAAAGTACAAGCATCACGATGGAGCACATTATTTAATCATTAAAATTAGTTACAAAGTCTTAAAAAATGTGGAATACTCGTGGTATTTCAAGTATACTGACTTCCAAGGCGGTACAATCCTTGTTGCTTGATTCTGGATACGACCAGTTCCATTCCGTCAGTGTCTTCAGTTTCAAGATTAATTCCCTCCATAAGGACAGATCTGGCGAAGATTTGCCCATCAATGATTGATTCCTTCTTCTTCAGGGATTGAGAAGAAATTTGTGAAGTTTCCATTAGATTTGCATAAAGTGGTTTGAAGAAACAAAGAAAGAATGTAGTAAATTTGCAGAAAGTTTGTAGAATTTTTTCTCTCGACTAGTTTAATATTAAAGAAAGCGTAAAGAGTCGAAGGGAGCAAGGTACAATCCTTTTATAGTATGTAGGAGAGATTGAGATTACATACAGAGAATGGTTATATTTAAGGGATGGAAACCGTCTTTTAAAAGAACGAACAGTATGAACTTAGATTAACTAGTACGTCTTATCCATATGTTTTTGAAATGATAACCGGTCCCATTTTTGACAGTTCGTCTTCCCTCATTGCACGAAACGGCGATTTTGAAATCATTAATATTGCGGTGTTTGAGGTAATAAAGTCCAGATGTTGTTTAAATTATTAAAGAATAAAGCGTTTGAATTTGAAAATAGGGCACGTGGACTAACAACGTTTTTAGTACGATTAGAATAATAATATAATGTTTAATTGACGTCGCACAGTGTATGTATTGTATCTGCGAATAATACAGCGTTCCCCCTTAAAAGATATATACAGGATTCAATTCTTACATCAATTTTTGGATTAATATTGTATTCCCCCTTAATTAATGCACATGTCAGTTGTAGGAAGGTTTTGTACCTTATTCTTACAGTAAGATCTGACTTGTTCTGAGTGTACAATTAATTAACGGTGGATACTATATTCTTGGGTCTTACATCATTCCCCCTCCATTGATGAGTAAAAGAGTAAATAAACTTACAGGGAGTTGGTCTGTAGCATTCCCAATTCTTGTCGAAGCATACAAAATATGGTTGTGCTGAGAGGTTTTGTAAAGATGTCGGCCAACTGAATATCTGTATAAACTTTCTCGATCCGAACATCCTTATTCTTAACATGATTCCTGATGAAGTGATGCTTCATATCAATATGCTTAGTTCGCGAGTGCAATACAGAATTGTGCATTATTGCAATTGCACTCGTGCTATCGCACATGATCGATGTTTCTTTGGCAATGATTCCATAATCTAATAATGGCTGTTTCATCCAGAGAATCTGCATACAACTTCCAACAGCATAGTATTCCGACTCGGCTATAGAAAACGAGTTGGCCAATTGCTTCTTACTGGACCAGGACACAAGTTTAGGTCTAAGGAAGTGACAAGTATCGATTGTACTCTTCCTATCCAACTTATAGCCTCCGAGATCCGAGTCGCTGTATCCAACCAAATCGAATCCTCCTTCCTTAGGATACCACAATCCTACATCAACTGTTCCTTTGACGCACTTACGGATTAGTTTGGCTGTCGTGAGTGTGACTCCTTAGGTGCTACTTGATACCGAGCACACATTCCTACATCAAACTGGATATCGGGCTTGCTATCCGTTAGGTACATGAGTGAGCCAATTAGCTTCCTGTAGAGTAATTGCTCAACCGGATTTCCAGCTTCGTCAGCACTAATTTGCACGGAAGTGCTCATGGGGGTTGATGATGATTTGGAGTTATTCATCCCAAACTTGTTGAGTAGATCCTTGCTGTACTTCTCCTGGTTGATGAAGATTCCTATAGGCAACTGCTTTACCTGCAATCCGAGGAAATAACTAAGTTCCCCCATCATACTCATTTCAAATTTACTTTGCATGATATGAAAGAACCTTTGACACAGAGAAAGGTTAGTAGAACCAAATATAATATCATCGACATATATTTGTACCATTAACAGGTCACCACCTTCCTGTATCTTAAATAGAGTCTTGTCCACAACACCTCTCTCAAATCCGTTATTGGTAAGGTACAGAGACAGGGCTTCGTACCACGCTCTAGGTGCTTGCTTAAGTTCATACAAAGCTTTCCATAGTCTGTATACTAGGTCTCCGTCTTCAGCGTTGACAAACCCTAGTAGTTGTTCAACGTAGACTTCTTCGGCGAGGTCTCCATTCAGGAATGCGATCTTAACATCCATTTGATATACTATAAATCTCTTATGGGCAGCAAAGGCTAGAAATATCCTGATGGCTTCTAATATGGCTACAGGGGCAAATGTTTCATCGTAGTCTATGCCTTCTTCCTGTTTGTAGCCTTGTGCGAGTAGACGGGATTTATTGCTAATAACAAGTCCATTCTCATCCTTCTTGTTTCTAAAAACCCATTTGGTTACAATTACAACTTGATGTTTAGGTCTCAGTACTAGATACCATACATTGTTTCTTTCGAAACCGTTAAGCTCTTCATCCATAGAAGTGATCCAGTGATAATTATTCAAAGGTTCATTGGTAGAAACAGATTCTGATTGAGCTAAGAATACAACTAGGGTGCACATGTCTAGTCTCTTAAGTTCGGCCTGAGATTTCAATATAGGAAATGGAGATTTTTCAGATTCAGATTCTTCTTGCGCACACAATACAGTTCCTTGTGTACTCTGTATTCTTCTTCGGGTAGATACACTAGCATCAATGTCTCCTATGATTAAATCATGAGGGTGTTCTCTAAGCCATATCCTGTCGGGTTCTAATTCTGCGTCCCGTACTTGTATCTTGTGGTGCTGTAGTTTCGGCTTCATCTTGTACAACATCAGCTTCAACTACCTATGTTCTTACAGTTGCGGGGTTGATCTCTAAGTCTACGACATGCTCTGTTGGAGTTTGAGGGTCATTGATGGAAAGTGTTTGGATATTCTGGGTTAAGTCTTCTACTCCTGTAGGATCATGGTGAGGTTCATCGAACACTACATGTACAGATTCCTCGACTGTCAGCTTCCTTTTGTTAAAGATTCTGAAAGCCTTGCTGACAGAGGAATATCCTATAAATATCCCTTCATCCGACTTCTCATCAAAAGTCTTGTTGATCTTTTCCATTATTCAGAACATAGCATTGACATCCAAAGATGTGAAAGTATGAAACTAACGGAGTTCTATTATTCCATACCTCATAGGCTGTTTGATTGTGATGCTTGTTGATAATATAGCAGTTTTGTGTATAGCACGCTGTATTTGTTGTTTCGCCCCAGAACCGCTGCGGCAACTTGCTTGTGGCGATCATGGTTCTTGTGGTTTTATTGAGCGTCCCGCTCTTTCGCTTGGCAACACCATTTTGTTGAGGAGTTCGGTCTGCTGAGTATTCGTGTTGTATTCCATTGTCCGAACAGTATTGCTCTATAAAGCGGTTAGTGAATTCAGTACCCCTATCGGAATGAATCGACACGATACTCAACCCTTTCTCATTCTGAAGTTTTCTCAGGTGCTCAGGCAACTTTTTGTTGTGGTTTTTTCGTTCTTGCTTAGAAAGATTGTCCAAGCATAACTGGAGAAATCATCAACAATAACTAGACAATATTTATTACCCCCTAAACTTACAGGGTCTACAGGACCATAGAGGTCCATATGTAGCATATCCAGAACTCTGTGAGTGGATAGGTATGATTTTCCTTTTAGGGTGGTTTCGAATTTTTTCCTTTCTGACAGGTTCCGCAGATGTTGTCTTTTTGGAATGAAACATCGGGCAAGCCTCTAATCATTCCCTGTCTGGCGAGTCTTTTGATCGTCTTGAAGTTGATGTGTGACATCCTCTTGTGCCATATCCAGCTTTGATATGCAGTGCCTTTGGTAACAAAACACGGAATAGTGGAGCTCGTAGGCTTCCAGTCAGCAATATACATATTACTTGACCTACTTCCTATGAGAATTACTTCTTTGGTCAAGATGTTC
This sequence comes from Orobanche coerulescens, assembly GCA_033398695.1. Lineage (NCBI taxonomy): Eukaryota > Viridiplantae > Streptophyta > Magnoliopsida > Lamiales > Orobanchaceae > Orobanche > Orobanche coerulescens. The sequence continues at coordinate 58,005,482 of CM065818.1, forward strand.
TTCACTCTATAGTGATCTATATAGAATTTCACCGAGAACTGTTTGTCACAGTACTGGCTAATACTAAGTAGATTGTACTGCAAGCCTTCCACATAAGCTACGTCGGTGACTTTGAACTTTCCTACAAGTAGGTTTTCTTTTCCTCTTGTTCTTCCTTTGGACTTGTCACCGAAGCGCACTTTTGGACCGCGACCTTCTACATAGTCTGACAGCTTGCTGATATCTCCTATCATGTGTTGAAACCATCCGCTGTCAAAGTACCAGATGTCCTCTTCTTTGATATCCTGCATGTACAAAATTTAAGTAGATTTAGGTCCACTTTGATTGTTGGGTCCATGAATGTTAGTGCCTTTTGGTGCCCAAATTTTCCTAACAGCAATTGCTTTACTGTAGGTTACTTTTGGTCCAGATTTGCGATGTCTACGTGCGGCAAGTGCGTAGTCGCTGTAACCTTGATTATTATGCATGTAAAAAATCGAGGGTTATTATTATTATTCCAGTATGATTGCCGTCTCGGAGGTAGAGCCGTTTTCTTAGACCTTACAGCTTGCCTCTTAGGTCTCCAGTTGGATTCTTATAGCTGTTGATTATACTGTGCGGCGACCTGTTTTCTGGATGGATACCGGGGCTCCTGTATACAATATCTTGGTGCACTGTACTGTTGGAAGTACTGCTGTGCAGGCCTTTGATATTTAGATACAACCTTCTTTTTGAATGGCTGTTGGCGCTTTTGATACGCTTGGGGAGCATATTATTGGTTACGCTTTACAGGTCCTTGAGGATGAGGTTTCCCCTATTGATGATATGACATTGGTGGTGGAATGGCAGCCTTTGCTGTACACGGGGCAACTGTTACCTTTACGGGACTCGGGGTCTCTTTAGGTACGGGAATAGGTTCCACACCCCTGACAAACACCATACTAGTTTTCCCTTTGTTGGAGAATGAGTTATATCCTAATACACTTTTATCATGAGCATGTTGCCCGGTGCTTAGAATTTCTTCCATCCATTTAGAGGATTTCTCGAATGATTTCAATATGGTCTCTAATTCTCCTTCTCGCTTTCCGAGAGATCTTACTTTGTCTTCGAGCAAAGCATAATCATTTGTCTTGCTTTCATTATAAGACTTACTCTCATTTATATTAGCAATTTGATGATTGCTTTCCATGAGTTTTTCAAATGTGACCTTGCTGTTTTCGCAACCAATAGACATATTTTCATAGTTATGTTTTAGCAAGTCATTTTCTTCATTAAGTTCTAACTTTGAAAGTTCGAGCTGTATGTTTTCTCGTTTCAGAGTCTCATGGGCCTTTTGAATGTTTTTGAATTCATTGATCCTATTTTCAAAAGTATGAGATGCATTTATAGGAGTAGTTGAGGTTGAGCTCACCTCATCATCGCTGTCTTCGTCGTCCTGTATTTCTTTGGCCATAAAGCACATGTAGGTTTTATCTTCGATCTCATCATCATAAGAGTCACTGTCAGCGTCTGCCTGAAGGCACTCATAGGTTTTGGTTGATGCGGCTTCTGATTCACTAATCAGGGCCTTGAGCTTGTTCTTCCAAACACGTCTCCTTTCATCATTTTCTTGCTACTCGGCTTCCAGCAACTTTTGCATTTTCAGGTGCAGACACTTATTCGCATAGTGCTTGGGTTTCCTACAGTTGTAGCACAAGTTAGAATCACCAGAAGGAGAAGATTCGGAACTTACCTTGTGAAACGTCTTAGGCCTGAAGGCAGTCTTTCCAGACTGTTTGTTGAACTTTTTGAATTTAAGCATAAGATTGGGCCATTTCATCTAGTGACAGGATATCATTGTCACTGTCAGTAGTCTTGTGGGCGGACTTGGATGTGCTTGGTCCGGAGCTGTGTCTCCTGTCAGATACAGGAGCCAGTGATGTAGTCTTGGCAGGTGACTCTTCGGCCTTCTCTCTCCTGTCAATATCGTACTCGAAAGCTTTGAGGTTAGAGAATAGGTTGAAAGTAGAAATATCATTAAGATTACATGACACATGCATAGCTGTAGTCTTAATGTCCCATCGAGCAGGTAGTGATCTAAATATTTTCAAGTTTTTCTACTTTTGGGTATACACTTTACCCAATGCTTCAAGCTCACCGACAATGCCAGTGTATCCGAGGTCAAGCTCCTCAAGCGTTTCGGAAGATTTCATTTCAAAGGATTCAAATTGCTGAGTAAGTTTTGAATTTTTATTTTCTTTTGAGAGCTCAGTTCCCTCGTAAATCATCTTAAGTTTCTCCCAGATTTCCTTAGCTGTCTTACAGCTCTTTACCTTTGAGAATGTGCCTTTATCAAGAGTGACAAATAGCGCATTCTTAGAAACATTTATTGTTACCCAAAATATTATACGGAAGGGATTGCTGGATATGGCTATGAGTGAGTAACAAACAAAATGCGAGAGCACGTCCGAGGGAATGTAAATAACACAAGATTTGCCAGGTTTGTCAGGCCCGGGCTTGAATGCTCTCGCGAGATATTATTGATACGAATACGTTGGGAGTACAAATATTAATGTAAGAGTACAATTACAATGAGTGTAAAGACCCTAGTTATCTATCTCTTGAGTGCTGCTCTGTGAGTTATTGAACTATAGGGAGTTCTCGTTTCTGCCGACCGTCTTTTAATTAAGAGGTTCTGAGAGAGAAATCCTAGATATAGTCAAGAGAAAAGCCGAGAGAAAAGCCGAGAGTTTCTCCAAAGTCTCAGAGATTCCGAAGCCTTTTTCCAAATGCTGGAAGTTTCCTATTTATAGGAGTGGAGGTAGGTGGGATGCCTTGATCCCGAGCGGGGGATTGCCTTTCTTGTATTATAATAAGTGGGCGATCGTCTTAGCACGTGGGTCGGTTCCCTTAAAGCCTGCAGATGCTACTGGCAGCCAGCTGTGTGAACCAATAAGAAGACGACGCATGCCTCATGTCGTTGTCTGGGGAGGTCCCACCTAGGACCTTTCGGCGGGTCTGTCGGTAGGTGAGACTGTCCTTGTCGTAGACAGCTGTTGATGGGCTAGAGTCAAAGATCCTTGTTCTGTGGCACCTTTTCCGGATCTACACGTGGGCCTCTATCCCGAGATTCGGTCTTCGCAGACTTGATGGATGTTAGCCTTACACGTGGCATGAGGCGGTCGTCCTTGGCCGGGCACCAGAGTCGATCGCTAGGTGCTAAGAGACGATCGCCCTGGATGTCGATCGCTCGATGCTTGGACTTGATCTGGGATCTCCGTTTGGCAAGTTGTCTTGGTTTAACTGACGCTGACTCGGTCGCTCAGTACTTATGACGATCGCCGTCGAGGTGTGTTAATCGCGACACAACAATTGCCCCCCAGCTCGCTCCGATGATAAAGGCATTGGGTGAGGTGGTTTTCCCAGCGATTGCTTGATTTAGATGAGCGACTTATCTTTTATGAAACTGAATCTTCTCTCGAGCGGTCTGATCCTTGGTTCAGCTCTTGTGTTCTTCAATTTTGCAGATTCCTCGAGGGAGGCTGACCATCTCGACCTAGAGGAACCATGCACGGTCGCGGAGTTCGATGGACCGACCTCCGCAACCATGTCTTGTGCGCGAGCGACATTCCACCTGTAGGTTTGTCTCGCAACTCACTTTATTGTCGTGGTCCTCCGTTAGGCTGCGCTCGCCTCGTATTTAAACGAAGGGCGAACGGTCTCGGTCTGGAGGAGTCCTTTCACGGGGCGTCGTCGGATTAATCGACTCCACGACCTCTGCTTGTTAGCACTTTTCTACCTCGGATCGTCAAGTTAGATGGCGATCCTCGACGGTATACATTGTGACCAGTGTAGGGACGCGTCGCATTGTCCGGGCCCACCATGTTAGATGATGGACCTTTGAGGGCGGGCGAGCATGTCCACAGATCTGTTTGGAGGGTCCTTAGGCTACGCCCGCCTCGTATTTAAATGAAGGGCGAGCGATCGCAGCCCAAAGGAACCTTACATGGACGAAGTTGTCGGTTCCATCGACCTCCAGGACCATGGGTGCACTCTTCTACCTCGGATATTCACGTTAGACGGCGATCCTCGATGGTATACGTTGTGATGAGGGAGGCAATCTCGTGCCTAGGTCCATAATGTTAGATGATGAACTTTAGAGGGCGAGCGAGTCCTCCATTTTTGGAGATGTTGCTTGGGCATTAGCCTTTCGTTTGACATGATGGAAACTGGGGAAAGACCTCCGAAGTTTCCACCTCTTGATTGAAGCATAAAGATGTGGCCGCCAGGTTCGATCGAGGGGATCGACTAGTACAAGTCTTTCGGCTCGCCGTGCTTGATTCTGGAGATCGGGTTGGAAGATTGATGATCGTCGTTCGTTCGCCAATCGCGACCCTTGATCCTTTTCGCCCGGGGCTCCAGCTAATTGACTAGACTGTCCAGCTTGCCCTCCTCGAACAATCTCCAGAGTTGTCTGAGGAGGTCGTGGCATTGATCGGTGTTGTGATAAGCACAAAATTTGTTGCGGTCCAGATGACCGTTGTCCCTTATCGCCTTCGGCTTGCTTAGCCGCTCGCGCCCCTGGATGGCGTAAAAAATATGGGCCGGAGATAGATTGAGGTTGTGGCGGAGATGGGCTTCCACATCCTCGAAGGCCCTGAAATCACTGGGTGGTTTGGCGGACGCCTTGTTGGACTTGGCAATCGCCGTCTCTGCCCCCTCGCCTTGGTGAAGGGCGAGCAACCTCCGCCTGGCCAAAAAGTCTGCGGCCTTGGCGCGGAAGATCGTGTAGGTTGGGGGGATGTCCTTCGTAAGGTTCCTGAACATGGGCGAAAGACCATTGAATCCCCCTAGGACCGAGTAGAGGGCGATCTCGTCGCTTATGGGCTCGCCGTTGAGGATTATCTCATCCACCCGGTCGATGTAGTCTTCATCGGACTCGTCTTCCCCCTGCATGATCTTCATCATGCAGTGGGGACCTTCTGGTCGGGCGACCTTGGAGGCAAAGTACGATGTGAAGTCGCTCGCCAGTTGTTCAAAGGAACTGATGGATCGCGATGGCAATGAGATGTACCACCTATGGGCCAGATCGCCCAGTGTTAACGGGAACATTCGGCACCTGGTCGCGTCTAATGCTCCGCATCCGGTCATGTAGATCTGGAACTTGCTCAGGTGAGTCTCGGGATCCGATCTCCCCTCGTACAAAGGTGTTTGAGGAGGAGCGATCCTTGGCTGCATGGGGGCAAGTTCGATCTGGACCGCGAGTGTCTCACTCGGCCCAGCGATCTTTCTCCTGGCGCCTGCCCCAGTTTCTTGGAGCGCCTTCATGCCATCGAGCTGGCGTTGCATTGCGGCTATCGCCGTAGCTTGGTCGCTCGTGGCTTGGCTCTCGTAGCGGGAGCCGAGGCGATCGTGTACTGATCTCCTGGATCCACGGTAGGCGATGAGATCTTCGCCGTCGAGCTCGGTTTTTCGGCGAGGGGGAGACAAATGGCCGACCTGCCTTTTGGGAGTTGGGTACGACGAACTCCTGGTGACGGATTCGGGCTCCATCGTCTCACGGCTGGGGCCAGATTGCCCTGGATGCCATGATGGGTCGCTTCCTAGGTGGCTGAAAACGGAACCGTCCCACTTCGCGAGTGCTTCTTCTTGTGAATCGGGGTTTCCTGATGATTGCTCGACAAGTAACCCCTTGAGCTTCCGTTTGCCCGCGCGGCGGATGGCTGAGGGGGTTATAGCGGGCACTTCGCATGCTCTCCGTTGCTCCCGTAGGATGTCCATGGCCTCATCGATCTGTTCCGCGGTTTGGAACTGATCGAGCAAGAGGCTAGGGCCGTACCTCGGGGGCGGGATCGAGAGTCTCGCGCCGCCGCGGCTACCCTCCGCCATAGGTTGGGGCTCGGACTGAGCCAGAATAAGGAGTCCGGCAGATCGGAGAGTGGCTCTCTTTGATGTGGAGGCAGACGTCATGATGCTGAATGTTTTTCTTTGAAGAACAGTGAGTGTTTCTTCAAGTATATGCTCCAGAGAACAGTGAGTGTTCTTCGAAACGGTCGGAATGAAAATAAAGTTAGATGCCCCTTCTTCTAGCGCCAATTGTTGTTACCCAAAATATTATACGGAAGGGATTGCTGGATATGGCTATGGGTGAGTAACAAACAAAATGCGAGAGCACGTCCGAGGGAATGTAAATAACACAAGATTTGCCGGGTTTGTTAAGCCCGGGCTTGAATGCTCTCGCGAGATATTATTGATAGGAATACGTTGGGAGTACAGATATTAATGTAAGAGTACAATTACAATGAGTGTAAAGACAATAGTTATCTAGCTCTTGAGTGCTGCTCTGTGAGTTCTTGAACTATAGGGAGTTCTCGTTTCTGCCGACCGTCTTTTGGTTAAGAGGTTCGGAGAGAGAAATCCTAGATAGAGTCAAGAGAAAAGCTGAGAGAAAAGTCGAGAGTTTCTCCAAAGTGTCAGAGATTCCAAAGCCTTTTTCCAAATGCTAGAAGCTTCCTATTTATAGGAGTGGAGGTAGCTGGGATGCCTTGATCCCGAGCGGGCGATTGCCTTTCTTATATTATAATAAGCGGGCGATCGTCTTAGCACGTGGGTCGGTTCCCTTAAAGTCTGCGGCTGCTACTGGCAGCCAGCTGTGTGAACCAGTAAGAAGACGACGCATGCCTCACATCGTTGTCTGGGGAGGTCCCACCTAGGACCTTTCGGCGGGTCTGTTGGTAGGTGATACTATCCTTGTCGTAGACAGCTATTGATGGGCTGGAGTCAAAGATCCTTGTTCTGCGGTGCCTTTTTCGGATCTGCACGTGGTCCTCTATCTCGAGATTCGGTCTTCGCAGACTTGACGGATGTTGGCCTTACACGTGGCATGAGGCGGTCGTCCTTAGCCGGGTACCAGATCGATCGCTAGGTGCTAAGAGAGGATCGCCCTGGATGTCGATCGCTCGGCGCTTGGACTTGATCTGGGATCTCCGTTTGGCAAGTTTTCTTGGTTCAACTGACGCTGACTCGATCACTCGGCCCTTATGACGATCGCCGTCGAGGTGTGTTAATCGCCACACAACAACATTGTCGAGGTTCACACGCTTGCGATCGTCTGTAGTACATTGCTCACGCTCCTTGTCAAGCATTTCAGCATGAGGTTGTCCTTCGTGCATGGCACCAAGATGGGCTTCCATCCTGATTCTCCAGTCATCAAACTCGTTAATCGGAAACATAGGAACCTTGTTTATCATTGAGGTATCCGTTAGCGAAAATAGGAAAGATAAGACTCTTTTAAAAAAATAAGTGACTTTTGGATCTGATTTGATTAAAAATACGTCTGATTCTTGTTAGAATCAACTGCTCTGATACCACTTGTTGGCCGCTAAGTATACAATAAATAGCTTGGAAATAGATAGCACTACAAGTTGTACCTTTTTCTAAAGTGAGTTTGCGTAGCGGAAGTTTAAGTGTGAGTTGCTGTAAATACAGCAACTAGGCGTTCTCCTGTTTACTCAATGCGTATAGGGTTTTGCAATGTATACTTGTATAAATTATAGTTATGAAAATAATAAAGACAGAAGGTAAATAATACAATTTAAAATGGTTCGAGGTAAACCTCTATACGTCCACTGGTCCTCTACACAAGAGTAAATAGTTTATTATAATTACTACGTACACAACTACGTGACTATAACTAAACCTTGTCTCTATATCGTTCACACAGATTGATACAGGGACCGAAGCTTTTTGCCGTTCACATAGATTGGCTTGAGATCTTTCTTGAATTGCTTCTTCACACACAGTTTGAAGCTTCGTCTATAATGCTATTCTTCCCACATAGGTCGGAATACGCAAGGATCTATAGTCCACACAGGGCTGATGATTATATCAACGGTAAAGGTATAATTCTCTGAACAGCAGCTTGATCATTGATATACATTTGCTGTAAGCTATGATGTTCCCATTGAGGACTTATATATTTCTTCACTTGAATACTTGTTGTATGCTCACGAAATATACTATGTTGTAATCGCTAGAATGTCAGAGTGAGTTGTCAGAGCTTTTGTGATATATGTTCTTCGTATCTTTAAGTCCTCTCGCTTAGGGATATTTATAACCTTTGGAAAATGCATCCGTTATAAATGTAGCTGTTGTAGGTAGGTGATATATTGACGTCTCTGATTGGAGGCTTTTCTGAATATTTAAATTAAAGCAGAACGCATTTAATGCTTCAAACATTCTTTTTGACTTTGCATTAAATGCTCTTCAGTGCGTTCAGACTTGTCTCACTCCGGCTGCATTAAATGCTGTCCTATCAGCAATAAATGCTGCTTTAACTGTAATACCACGGGTATTTCATGCTTTAATTACCGTGTACTTCAGATATTATAATGCAATTTCTATCATTTATGATGTTGTTTTCTTATTATGTGGTTTCATTAAAGTGCTTTTGCGATAAAATTGTGTGATGTGAATGGAACGGAGGTTACGTACCTTGACGTTGTTGGACGATTATTAGTGCGAATATAACAGTGGCCAATGTCTTGTTCCCCGCATAATTGTTGACTAGTGAAAAGGTAGTCACCCCGAGATGGTTAAATGCGATAAGATGACTAAGGGACTGAGTGACTAACGTACGCTAGATGATATGCATAGTGTATGTTAGATTCGAAGCATTACGTACGTTAACCCGACTAGGTTACGTACGTAAGGCGAGAATTGGTCTTCTGACCAGAATCTTTCTTTTTGACACGGATTGGGTACTTTCGGTGGGATAGAGGACAAACGAGTCAACTGCTGATAACATACATTAATTGTCGAGCTTAACGTATGCTATTCTAAGGTCGCTTACATACGTTATGATCCCCTACGTATGTTATAGGTGGGGACAGTCCAGGCAGTAGCTTCTGATCGACCATTACGTACGTTAATTGTTCGAATTATGTTTTCTTTCAAGACATCTCGTTTCATATTATGTAACTGTGGACTCACCCATTTTATAATACCTTATTTTAAATATCAATTTCCTAAAATAGCCTTGTGGGTCCCATACGGGACTAATGGCACATTAATGCCCAGGTAAATTTTGGGGGTGTTACATTAACCGTGAATACATTATGAATAAACAATGTTTATCTCACAACGGTTTAAAACATTCTTTAATTAGGCATGTCGGATGTGTTTTACTTTTCCTAAGTAAAACATCTTATAGCCTGACAGCTGTATCTGACGCAGTGTCTTTTGCTGTAGTTGTAGGCTCTGTAGGATAGACTGTATGAGATCTTCAATGTTGTATGGAAGGGGATATATGGAGATTCCTGACAGCTTCCATACTTAGCGGTGTTTTACCTCTTTCGAGTCCTTTGCTGTATGATAGCAATTATCAAAACAGGATTGTTTATCCCAACAGACCGATAGAAGACAAGATTGTAACGGTTTTCCTCGGAATGATAGAAGACAAGGCGGAAAGGTTTATATTAAGCCTATAGAAAAAGATACGAAGAGAGGATGTAGGCACATTGCCGAACCTCTATATATCGCTATGTCATTTACATTCCTCACTTAATCGTTTCCGCAATTGCAAAAGAATTTTATATTCTTAACCGCACTATCTAAACCCCCATTTTAGTGGCGGTACCAAAACCAACATTTTATTGCCTGGCACATCAGCTAGTTTTGTCGATGGGGTCGTCGCCGACCAGTTTTTTTAGTGCTAGGCCCCGCGACTTGCTCGCCAACGGGTCGGCGCCGGTAGACCTCCGACGGTCGTTTTTTTTTTTTGAAAGCCAAGACCGCCGATCGACTAGATTTTCTGGAGGGGGCCGTCGCCGTCTACGCCGACGAGATATTTTTTACCAGTAGGCCCTCGATCTGCATTCCGACAGGGCCGTCCCGAACGTCGATAGACCTCTGACAATCGGTCTTTTTTGGATGGATGTGGGTGGTCCTGGTATGCTTTCACGGTCGGGTCGTCGGCCCCAATAAACCTCCAATGGTTTGGCAATTCTTTTTTTTTTTTCAATTTTTTGGCAGCCCCGCTAGTCTGCTTAAAAATGGGCCACCGGCTAGCCATGGTAGATTTTCTGGAACAACTATTTTTTCCTAACAAGGTAATTTGATATTTTAATTCAATTATGGCACCTCCATTATGCTATTATGACACAAATTATTTTTAATCTAAACCGTAAAGGACAATGGTATTTTTGGGCGTCGTAGTGTGCACATGAATAGACCTTTTACCCCTCTCTTCCCCTCCAATATTAGACCTTTTACCCCTCTCCTCCCCTCCAATATCAAAAGCTGGACAACAGTAAACTTCTAAAAAGGGATAATTAAACATCTATTTTTTTTTCTTTTTTTTTTTTTGCGGTCGAATGCCGGGTTTTTCGACTGACGGTCGGAGCTCCACCAACATGCCATGTTTTTTTCTATTTTTTCCGAATCGGATGATTCTCTAGTGGATTGCCAACCGGTAGAGCTCTGATGACCAGCCTGTTCTTATTTTATATTTTTTTCCTGCCGCCTATCAGGCTGTTCTGCATTGGCTCTCCGGTTGCCGAACAACAGAGATCCGGTGGTCGATCAGTTTTTTTGGGACGACTGTCAGAATGTTCACCGGTGGACCGACGACTGATCATTTTTTTTCTCGGCCCACTTTCAGACTGTTCTCCAGTAGATTGACGACCGCTTGTTGGGCTATTTTTCGACTGCCCGCCCACCAAAGGCCTGCGGATCTCCAGTGCCAAATATATTTTTGTCTCCAGTTTTGTTTTTAAAATTTTAATCTAATTATAGCGCCGCCACCGTGCCATTATGGCATTGGTTAACGGAAGACCTCCGGCAGCCGACCAGTTATTTTTATGGTTATTTTTGTACACACAACCGAATTCTGACAGGGCTGTCATCGGTAGCCGGCAAATCTACAGAGACCAACCAATTTCTTTTTCTAAGGCGGGCCTATCAGCCTGCTTCCCAGTTGGGCGACCAACTGTTACGCCCGCTTAATCTCCGGCGGGCGATTGTTTTTTCTCGACGGGCCTAGCGATGGTCGATCAATATAGAGTGTATCCGCCTGCCAGCTGCTGACAGAACTCTTATGACGGCTATTTTTTTTTAGTGGCCTCCCGCCACCTGCACGTCGATCGCCAACAGACCTCCTGCAATGGTCATTCTTATTTTTATGCGGCGCAATTTTTATGGGACTGCCTAGAGGTCTACATCTGAAAAGACCAATTTTTCCCTCGTATCGCCTCTATATTGAATTTAATAATAATATCAAATGTTCAACAATAATAAGCTTCAAAAGAATATTAGAAAATTAAATTAAATTAAAGGGACAACTAAACCTCTAATATTTTTTATTTCTCCGGCGACTTTCTTTAATTCGCCTGCTCCTAGAGCTCCAGTGACTAGCTAATTTTTTATATGGCCTACCACTTGTTGAGCTATTCTCCATTAGATCGCATGCTGCCGACCGTCGGAGCTCCAGCGACAGCAAATTTCTTTTAGAAGATTGCCGGACTGTTCTGTAGTAGGCCGATGACCGACGGAGCTCCAGTAACCAGTTATTTTTTTATTTTTTTGGGTCGGTTGCCTACTGTTCTTCGGCAGACCACCAGCCACCTGTTGGGTTGTCTTTCAATGGGTCCCTACTAGAGGCTGGTAGACCTCTAGTGCCGATAGTTTTTTGTGTCTCTAATTTTTATTTCTTTTTATGACTTAATCCAATTATAACACCACCAACACTCCATTACAGTGCAAATTATCTCTAATATATGATATAAGGACAGTTGTATTGTTTGATCATCGTCCGCACCTAAAAATACCATTTTACCCCTCACCTCCCATATGTGTTAAAGGGACAACTAAAACTCTCATTTTTTGACCTTTGACGATAGATAAGGTTCTATTTTTATTTAATTTGTTTTACGGCCGACTGCAGGATTGTTTTAGGCTAATAGCTGATCGGCGCAGCACCAGCGACATGTCATCCATTTTTTAAGGCCAACTGTTTGACTTTTTTTGGCCATTTGTCGGTCGTCAAATTTTTTATTATTTTTATTTGTTTTATTTTTTATCTACGACCTATTGCCAGACTGCTCTCCGATGGGCAGCGGGCCTCCGGAGCTGCGGAGAGAGGTATTTGTTTCTCCTTCCTTTTTGGCAGACTGCTGGACTGCCCTCTGCTCTGGTGGTTCGCCAGCCGCTGCGCGGTGGAGTTCCGACGATAGTTCAGGTACTTTTTCTTTTTACGGTCTATTTTTGGGTGTTTTTAAATGGTGTGTTCTTTTTTTTCTGCTATAGATTGTTTTATATTTCTCAGAAAGAAATAACGCAAATCGGACCATTCTGTAATTGATTTAGACATTTGTTGCATTTTGGACCATTATGTTATTATTGAAAAGTTAGGAACTCGATCTTATTATGAAATTTGTTAGGGAGACCAAATAAAATATACTTTACTTTTTTATTTAATTATTATTAAAGATTTATTTGATTTTTAAAGTATTTTATTAGATTTTATTTAGTTCTTTCGGATTTCTAAAAAAGAAAAACATTAAGGGGACAAATCTGCAATAAAAAAACTAACATGACCAAATCTGCAAAAAGAGGAATGATAGGGCAACACCTCCAATTATACCCAAACACACTACGTGTTTTATAGAGATTGTACCGCATGTCTTATAGATAAAATAGTCATAATAATATTATAATAAAATTAATTGTAAAGCACACAGTACAATCTCTGCAAAACATGAGTTGTATTTGAGGGTTGGCTTGTCATTTCTCCTCCAAAAAAACAAACGGCACATTCGTTTGGATGGGAAAAGCCAAAAAGAATCAAATTAAAATCAATGTTGTAAAATCGGATATTTTATCACTTCACAATATATTATATATATTATGATATATAAGCATAAAAGAGGATGAAAGAAGATGAAGAGATTGAGCTTTTTAGAATGAATTGTGTGTCCAAAGCTCTACCAAAGAGCTCTATTTATAGCTCAAGATTACATGCTATACAACAAATTAATATTATTAATTATACAACATAATTGTCTTTATATTAGATATTTCAATCCAATAATTGATTGAATTATTGATTGTTGATCCCACATACCATTATTGGTGATATTATAACACTCCCCCTTTGAAATATCTTATATCATGATATCTCATTTGGGAGCATCACAAGCTGCCTCGTTAAAAACCTTATTAAGAAAAACCCAGTGGGATAAAAACTTAATAAGGGAAAAAGAGTACAGTTGTGATGCTCCCCCTCAATCCAGCATGGGTAGTTCTTCTTTAAAGGTCTCGAAGATGATGCATTCCAATATTCTGAATGTGTTTCTTGAAAACATTCGTAGGGAGTGATTTTGTGAAGAGATCTGCCGCATTATCACAAGATCGAATATATTGGATGTCGATATCTTTATTTCTTTCAAGTTCCTGAGTGAATGCGAAGAACTTTGGGGGGATGTGTTTGGTTTTATCACTTTTGATGTAGCCTTTCTTCATTTGAGTAACACATGCAGAGTTGTCCTCGTATACTATTGTTGGGCCGTTATCGACTGGCAAGCCTGATGTTTCTTGAATATGTTGTGTTACCGATCTTAACCATCTACATTCTTTACTTGCTTCATGAAGAGCTATTATCTTAGCATAGTTTGAGGAAGTAGTCACGATTGTCTGTTTTTGAGATCTCCAGGATATTGCAGTTCCTCCATATGTGAATACATATCTAGTTTGTGACTTAGAATTATGTGGATCAGATAGATGACCTGCATCTGCATAGCCAAGCAAAACTGGTTTTGCATTGTTAGAATAAAACAAACCAAGATCAATCGTACCTCGTAAATATCTGAATATATGTTTTATTCCGTTCCAATGCCTCTTTGTAGGACATGAACTGAATCTTGCTAGTAAATTTACTGCAAAAGCTATATCCGGTCGTGTACAATTAGCAAGATACATTAGGGCTCCAATTGCGCTAAGGTATGGTATTTCAGGACCAACTTCCTCTTCATTTTCTTCCTTTGGTCTGAATGGATCCTTTTCAATATTAAGTGTTCTGCCGACCATTGGGGTACTCAAAGGTGTTGATTTGTCCATATGGAATCTTTTTAATACCCTTTCTGTATAATTTTATTGGTATACTAATATTCCATTTTTAGTATGTTCCATTTGTAAACCAAGGCAGAATTTTGTTTTTCCCAAATCTTTCATTTCAAAATCTTTCTTTAAGTAATTCATTGCTTCCAAAATTTCTGCATTAGTTCCAATGATATTCAAATCATCAACATAGACAGCAATGATTACAAATCCGGATGTTGTTTTCCTTATAAAAACACAAGGGCAAATAGGTTTATTCACATAGCCTTCTTTAATCAAATATTCACTTAATCTGTTATACCACATGAGTCCAGATTGTTTCAACCCATATAAAGATCTCTGTAATTTAATTGTATAAATTTCTCTGGGTTTCGATGCTTCAGGTAACTTAAACCCTTCAGGAATTTTCATATATATATCAGCATCAAGTGATCCATATAAATATGCTGTAACAACATCCATGAGATGCATATTAAGATTATAAGATACCGATAAACTAATTAAATAGCGAAAAGTAATGGCATCCATAACAGTGGAATATGTTACCTCATAATCAATCCCAGGTCTTTGTGAAAAGCCTTGTGCAACAAGACGAGCCTTGTATGTTACAATCTGGTTTTTCTCATTTCGTTTCCTTACAAAGACCCATTTATACCCAACAGGTTTCACATTACTGCGTGTGACAACAATCGGTCCAAACACTTTTCGTTTTCTAAGAGAATTTAGTTCGGCATCTATTGCATCTTTCCATTTTGGCCAATCAGGTCTATTTTGACATTCGAATATAGATATGGGTTCAGGATCGTCATCTCCAATTATTATATCACACGCAATGGAGTATGCAAATATCTCATCAATGTGATTATTTCTCCTATTCCATAAATTCCCCGTATTAATATAATTAATAGATATCTCGAGATCATTTGTATTTTCAGTTTCATTTTCAGTGACCTCCTTATTTGCCTCAGCTTGTGTTTCAACATGATCATATTTTTCATCATTTTGTGCTTCTTTAGCACATTCATTTATATTGGCTATTTTTCTTTTCCGGGGATTTTTATCTTTGGAACCAACAGGCCTTCCTCGCTTTAAGCGTGCTTTAGATGTACTTATATTTTCATCTTCTTTTGGAATTTCAATCCGAGCAGGAGTATTAACAGCTGGCACATGTGACTTTGTCACTCTTTTCATATCAGTAAATGCATCTGGCAATTCATTTGCCAAACCTTGTAAATGTACAATTTTTCTTACATTTTCTTCCCATAATTTTGTATATGGATCCAAATGTATTAATGATGGTACATACCATGTTATGTTCTTTTCCACCTGTTTATTACCTCCCCCTAAGGTTGGGAATCTCGTCTCATCAAAATGACAATCAGCAAATCTTGCTTGAAAAACATCACCTGTTAGAGGTTCAAGATATCTAATAATAGAGGGTGAGTCATACCCAACATATATTCCCAACCTTCTTTGAGGTCCCATTTTTGTTCTTTGTGGGGTAGCTATTGGTACAAATACAGCACAAACAAAAACTTTTAGATGGGAAACATCTGGTTCCTGACCAAGTGCAAGTTGATATGGAGTATATTTATGATTAGCACTTGGTCTTAACCTTATTAGTGAAGCAGCATGTAAAATTGCATGACCCCAAACAGTAACTGGTAGCTTTGTTCTCATTATTAGTGGTCTAGCAATATATTGAAGGCGTTTAATTAATGATTCAGCTAAACCATTTTGTGTATGCACATGCGGAACAGGATGTTCGACTGTAATTCCAATTGACATACAATAATCATTAAATACTTGTGATGTGAATTCACCACCATTGTCAAGTCTCACATTCCGTATAGTATAATCAGGAAATTGTGCCTTTAGTTTAATTATTTGTGCAAGGAATCTTGCGAATGCCATATCACGACTTGACAATAAACAAACATGTGACCATCTACTAGATGCATCAATTAGAATCATAAAATACCTGAAAGGTCCTGATGGTGGATCAATAGGTCCACATATGTCACCTTGAATTCTTTCGAGAAATGTAGGTGATTCCTTTCCAAGTTTGCCTGGTGAATGCCTTATTATAAACTTTCCAAGAGAACAAGCTTCACATAGTTTATTATTTATGAGTTTTACACCTTTCATTGGGTGACCATGTGTACTATTAATTATTTTCCTCATCATCGTGGAGCCAGGATGACCTAGGCGTTCATGCCACAATGTCAATATTTTTGGATCCTCTTTTTTTATTGAATTACATTGATTTCATGAATATGTGTATAATGTAATCCACGAGATAATTGTGGTAGTTTTTCCGATTTGTTTCTTTCCCAAAATATTAGCAGTAATGTACATATATTTCATATTACCTTGATTCTTGTTTAAGTATCATATCCTTGACGGTATATGTCATTAAAGCTCAACAAGTTTCTCTTAGATTTTGGAGAAAATAAAGCATTATTAATGACAAATTTTGTTCCATTTGGTAATATGAATTTAGCATTACTGTTCCTTCAATCAAGTCATGGGACTGAAATTGTATTTATTCGCTTTTGTAGATTGTACCTCGGTAAAATATTTCTTATTTTTGAGGATTGTATGAGTTGTGCCACTGTCCGGGATGCAAATGTCTCCAATACCTTCCATACTCAAACTCCTTAATGAATAAGAATATAAGACTAAAAGATGGTAAGTTAGTTTAATATAATAACATTTATTAAATACTTCATACAAACTTCAAATGAGATAATACATATTTCAAACAAGAAAATACAAATAAGAGAATACAAACAAGTACAATAAAGATGCAACAAACATGGAAATCACATATTTATTTATTTATTTTTTATTTTATTCCATGTCCATGTCCACGTTTGCATCCTCAGTAAAATCTGCAGCTTCTAGGTAAGTTGAGTCGTCCTCAGGTTCATGTTCATGAAAATTGACTTCCTTTTCTTTATTTTTCAGAGATGCCTTATACATTTTACAAATATGGCCTGGCGTTCTACATGCCCTAGCCCAATGTCCCTTTTTCCCGCATCTGAAACAAGAACTTTCATTTTTATTGGATGAACCTTCTTGGACATACTTATCTTTGTCTTGTTGGTTTTTATTAATCATTTCATTTTTGGGAGGCCTAAAGTAATTTCCATAACCACGGCCACGACCTCGACCTCGACCATGAAAGTGGCCGCGACCGCATCCCCGACCTCGACCTCTAAACCAACCATGACCACCACGTCCTTGATTAGTAGTTGTGGCATTTGCTTCAGGAATCGTTATCACCCCTGTAGGACGAGACTGATGATTCTTTATCAACAGATCATTATTCTTTTCAGCAAGTAAGAGAGCTGCAATTAATTCAGAGTATTTGGTATATCCCCGCATTCTGTATTGTTGTTGCAGTATTAGATGTGACGTATGGAATGTAGCATACGTCTTTTCCAATTTTTTCACCTTCTGTTATGATTTTACCACAAAACTCTAGTTGTGATACAATTCTGAACATAGCAGAATTATACTCGCTCACACTTTTAAAATCTTGGAATCTTAACTTGTTCCATTCATCAACTAGTGCGGGTAATAACACTTGCTTTTGATACCCAAATCTTTTCTTAAGATTGTCCCATAAAATTTTGGGATCATCCACGTTCATGTACTCTAGTTTTAATCCTTCATCAAGATGTTGCCTCATGCATTTTAATGCTTTTGCTTTATTCATAGAAAGCTCTTTTTCATCTACCTCCGTTTCTTTCGTAGCATCTGGCACATTATTTGTTAGAATATTTTCGAGTCCTTTGCACCTGAGATGTGTCTTCACATCATTTGTCCAAGACATATAATTGTCTCCATTAAGATTCAAGGGAGCGAAATCGAGCTTAAGATTGGACATGGTTATCTATTACAAAACATAAAATTGAAATATAATTAACACATAGCTATTACATTTAATGATGTCAACAAAAGTATAATTCCATTTATTACTCAATACAAATATCATTCATGCTTAAATATTAATCACAACAAACCAACTAAAAAGTAAAAGAAGAATCGTGACCATCATAATGATGATCACATATGTCTCATTAAAGCAATCGACTTGAGTGTAGCAAATGATGAAATTGAAAAATGTAATAAGAGTGAGGAAAGTCATAAAATATTTACCCATTTTGTAAAAATTGGTAGATATTTTGGAGATGATTAATAAGTGTGGAGTATAATATGAGTATTTATAGATTTGATTTTGAAATATGGCCGTTTATGACCGTTGGAGATTTTTTTTTTTATTATTATTATTGTTAATTATCATTAAAATTGGTGAATATATTCTTATATATTTAATAAACTAACCGTTGGTAATTAGAGTTTGGGGAATGGAAATTCATATATATATATATATATTTATATATATATATTATAATCTATACAGTTAGTTATAATAATATCACTACTTATATATATATATACATATGAATTATAATCTATATAGTTAGTTATAATAATATCACTACTCGATTATAAAATCTTTCATGACTACTAAAAATAAAATATCACTACTCGATTATAAAATCTTTCGTGGTTACTAAAAATAAAAATATCACTACTCGATTATAAAATCTTTCGTGGTCATATGAATGGGAATTTTGTATTCCTCCATTAGTAATCCTCTACAAAATATAGATGAAGATTCAACTCTTCACTAATAAATGGAACTCTTCAAATAAAAATAGGTGAAGATTTTTACACTTCACACAAATTCATTATTATTTAGGTCTTACATATATAATTAGTCCATAGTCCAAGAATCATCTTAAAAATAAGATTGAGCTTAGGTCCTTACGCATATAAATTTAAATTGATGATATTTACATAATTATTATATTTGTTTAAATATATTAATTATCATCAATAATGATATTAGATTAATACCATATCTAAATATTATTATTACATAAATTAAATATAAATAAAGTTAATTACATACCGTGAGAAGTTAAGGATGATGTACCAATATATCGAGTCATTGCGGAATGGGATTAAATCGGTGAAATTCTTGATAACGTGTTTTAAAATTGGATATTTTATAAATTCAAAATATATTATATATATTTTGATATATAAGCATAAAAGAGGATGAAAGAATATGAATAGATTGATCTTTTTAGAATGAATTGTGTGTCAGAAATTTCTACCAAAGAAATTTCATTTATAAATCGAGATTAAATCTTTATCTGACAAATTAATATTATTAATTATACAACATAATTGTCTTTATATTAGATATTTCAATCCAATAATTGATTGAATTATTGATTGTTGATCACACATACCATTATTGGTGATATTATAACAATCAAGACAATTCCACGGGACCAAAAAAGTACAATTATCCCTTTAATATTTCGTTGTCATAGTCACTATTTTCTGGCTACTGTGCCCATGTGAAGATCCACATGGAGGCTGCCTCATAATAAAAAATAAAAGAAAACACAAAAAGGGGAATGTTATTCAATCATCATCCTTATAAAACCCCAAAATCACCTGACAACATTTCATCACACAGCTATTGGATTGGAGCTTACGACATAGTATCATTCCCATACATACCATAACAAATTCTTATCATCAAGGTAAAAATGGCTTCAAGAGCGGCAACATCAACAGCCATTTTGTTTCTTTTCAACCTTCTCTTCTTCACAATGGTGAGCTCATCCAATGTTCCTTGCCCTCCCGAAACCCCTACCACTGTCCACGGCGGCCACAAGCCATCAAAGGCCAAATGCTCTAAAGACACTCTCAAGTTGGGAGTCTGCGCCAATTTGCTCAATGACTTGGTGCACCTTGTGGTTGGTACCCCACTCAAAACCCCGTGCTGCACACTTATCCAAGGCTTGGCAGATCTTGAGGCTGCTGTTTGCCTCTGCACGGCCATTAAAGCCAAAGTGTTGGGCATTAACCTTAATGTTCCAGTTTCACTTAGCTTGCTTTTGAACTACTGTGGCAGGAATGTGCCATCTGGCTTCCAATGTGCATAAGCTAAACTCAAGTTAATGAATGCTCTGCGTACTTCAAAAAGTCACTCCTTTTCACTCGTTTGTCGTTGAATTAGTGTGTTTTTATTTAGTCGATGTTGATCTACGTCTGTGTCTGTGACATAAGCTTATTATGTGAGTCTTCATTTTCTGATGTACTGGGTCTATGTATAAGCTATTGGTTACACTGAAGATTTCTCGCCTTTTGCCATTGTAGTTTCTGCCACTGCAATATTGTATGATATATAAAGATTGTGCAGTAAATTGAAATTATCCGTAGGTATTGAAAGACCTGATCAATCTTATTATATGTTTTTGGTCCCCCAAATTAGGATAAAATGTGTTTTTAGTCCCTCATAATTTTTTTGTATTTTTTCCCCCAAATTTTGTAAAGTGTGCTCCGTTAGTTCCGCTGGATAACTCCGTTTATTTTTTTGCTGCTTAAATATGCTTTTGGTCCCCCAAATTAGGGTAAAATGTATTTTTAGTCACTCATAAATTTTTCATATTTTTTTGGTCCCCAAATTTCATAAAGTGTGCCCCGTTAGTCCCTCTGGGTAACTAAATTTATTTTTTGCTGAGGTTCTCACTAATCCTACTTGGCAATTCATTTTATATAGACCCAGTTTCACTTTCCTGCACGCGTGTTCTTCTTCCCCATCTATCCATTCCCAAATTGTGAACCCTGATTTGAAGCTGAAAGGAACAACATTGCGAGGAAGAAAGGCTGAGGCAGCCATGATAGACGCAAATTAAGGTAGTAGCTAAGCCAAATCTTGGAGAGTAAGACATATGTACCCCTGATCTAAAAGGCTACTCACATAAATCTATTTAATTGCAATCAAACCAATTAGTGGTAACAAGGGCACCTTTTAGTTTACATATATCTTACTCTCTAGGATTTGATTTAGCTACTACCTTGTTTTGTGTCTGCCATGGCTGCCTCAGCCTTTCTTCCTCGCGATGCGTGCAGTAAAGTGAAACCGGGTATATATAAAACGGGCTGCCATGTAGGATTAATGAGACACCTCAACAAAAAATAAACGGAGTTACCTAGGGGGACTAACGGAACACACCTTATGAAATTTGGGGACAAACAAAATATGAAAAACTTATGAGGGAGTAAAATACATTTTAACTTAATTTGGGGGACCAAAAACATATTTAAGCCGCAAAAAAATAAATGGAGTTATCCAGATGAACTGACAGAGCATGCTTTATAAAATTTGGGGGACCAAAGAAATATGAAAAAATTATGAGGAACTAAAAACACATTTTATCCTAATTTGGGGGACCAAAAATATTATTAAGTCAATCTTACTATGTTGGGATAACAACCTTTATCTGAAATTGTTGGGATAACAATACCCGGTATCGAAACAGTTAGGATTATCAATCCCTGTATCGAATAAGTGGTGATAAGATGTTTTGACAAATATGCCAATCCAGCATACAGTAAGCAAACTGTATCGAAAAGCGGATCAAAAGTGCCAACCTGTATCGAACACCTCTCGTAGATCCAACATACAGTGGAACCTATCATACAGCAAAGAAGTCTCAAAAAGACTAAGTATGGAAGCTGTCTCGAATCGACAATACAACTATCATTCCATACAGTTTCAAACAGGACAAGAAGGAATCTTTGTTATTCGTGAAAGTCAAACTCCTGTTGAAGAAGATATATTTAAATACTAAAGAATATAATATTTAAATATCAAAGTCGTCAGAGATCTTCAAACAAGCGCAAAATCCGGATCGTGTTTTATTCAAACACATCATCCCGTTGGAACATAATCTTGCTCAACGGATCTATCTCAACGGATATATTTCAGAAGACTATATATATCCCCTCAAGACTTTGAAGATCAGTTACCAAAACTTACGAAGTTATTATCATATACATCAGAGCAAAACATATCTCAAAAGCTCACTGCTATTCAGATATAAAGAGATATACAGTGCTCAAAACCTTGAAGAACACATCATCAGCTTACAGCCCAGAAAGTCATAGCTGTTGTTCAACCTTGCTCTATCTTTGAACAAACTCTTATCAGCCCTGTGTGGACTGAGGAATCTTTGCTTCTCCTGAACTGTGTGTGAAGGATTTTCATTGAAGAAGACGAAGCTTCAGAACTGTGTGTGAATAAGTCAGTCAAAGTGTTAGCTCAAACCAATCCGTGTGAACGGTTGAAGGCTAAGATCATTATATCAATCTGTGTGAACGATATATTGATTAGGTTTGGTTATAATTACGTAGTTGTGTACGCAGTAATTATAATAAACTTTTTACTCCTGCGTGGAGGACCAGTGGACGTAGAGGGGTTTACCTCGAACCACTTAAATACTGTGTTATTTACCTTCTACTTTTATTATTTTATTTATATGTGATTATTTAAGTATACACTGCACATCGAGTTGCTGTATCCACAACAACTTACTGTATTTAAGACTTCCGCTACGCACTCAGATTTAAAACAGTACATCTTGTTGTTTAAAACACTTTCCAAGTTGTATCCAGTATACTTAGTGGCCAACAAGTGGTATCGGAGCGGTTGATTCTAAAAAGAATCAGTCGTATTTTTAACCGAATCAGATCCAAAATCACTTATTTTATAAAACAGTCTTTTTCATTCCTACATTATCATATGGATACATCAATGATCAACAAAGTACCGATGTTCTCTATTAACGAGTTTGATGATTGGAGAATCAGGATGGAGGCTCATCTTGCAGCAATGCACGAAGAGATGATTTTTGTTATACAGGATGGCCCCATTAAGATCATGAAGGTAAACATGGCCGCAAGGATTGAAGACCAAGCCCATGCTGAGATGCTCGAGAAGGAGCGCGAACAATGGACCACAGATGAAAGAAAGCGCGCCAACCTCAACAATGTTGCGAAGAATGTGTTGTTTGTCATTCTCGACAAAGGCACATTCTCGAAGGTAAAGAGCTGTAAAACAGCCAAGGAAATCTGGGATAAACTCAAGTTGATTTGTGAGGGAACTAAGCTCTCCAAAGAAAATAAAATTTCAAAACTTACTCAGCAATTTGAAACCTTTGAGGAACTTGACCTCAGATTCACTGGAATTGTTGGTGAACTTGAAGCTTTGGGCAAAATTTATACTCAAAGGGAGAAAAACTTAAAGATTTTCAGATCTCTCCCTGCCCGATGGGACATTAAGACCACAGCTATGCGTGTGTCGTGTAACCTGAGTGAAATATCTACCTTTGATCTCTTTTCTGACCTCAAAGCTTTTGAGTATGGTATAGACAGAAGAGAGAAAGCTGAAGAATCTCCAGCTAGGACTACAACCTTAGCCACTGTATCTAACCATCGACACAGCATGCCCAGCCCATCAAAGCCAAATTTCAAAAATGCAGACAGTGACGACGATATCCTATCACAAGATGAAATGGCGCTCCTCATGTACAAATTCAAAAAGTTCATCAATACAGTGATCGTTCCACAGCAACTTACTGTATTTGAGTATACACTGCACACAGAGTTGTTGTATCCTCAGCAACTTACTGTATTTAAGAATTCTGCTACGCATTCAGATTTAAAAACCGTACGGCTTGTCGTTTAAAACACTTTCCAAGTTGTATCCAGTATACTTAGTGGTCAACAAGTGGTATCGGAGCGGTTGATTCTAAAAAGAATCAGTCGTATTTTTAACCGAATCAGATCCAAAATCACTTATTTTTATAAAACAGTCTTTTTCATTCCTACATTCTCATATGGATACATCAATTATCAACAAAGTTCCTATGTTCTCTATTAATGAGTTTGATGATTGGAGAATCAGGATGGAGGCTCATCTTGCAGCAATGCACGAAGAGATGATTTTTGTTATACAGGATGGCCCCATCAAGATAATGAAGGTAAATCCGGCTGCAAGGATTGAAGTCCAAGACTATGCTGAGATGCTCGAGAAGGAGCGCGATCAATGGGCCACAGACGAAAGAAAGCGCGCCAACCTCGACAATGTTGTGAAGAATGCGCTGTCTGTCACCCTCGACAAACGCACATTCTCGAAGGTAAAGAGCTGTAAAACAGCCAAGGATATCTGGGATAAAGTCAAGTTGATTTGTGAGGGAACTGAGCTCTCAAAAGAAAACAAGATTTCCAAATTAACTCAGCAATTTGAATCTTTTGAAATAAAACCAACTGAAATATTTGAGGAACTTGACCTAATATTCACTGGAATTGTTGGTGAACTTGAAGCTTTGGGCAAAATTTATACTCAAAGGGAGAAAAACCTAAAGATTTGCAGATCTGTCCCTGCACGATGGGATATTAAGACCACAGCTATGCGTGTGTCGTGTAATCTTAGTGAAATATCTACTTTTGATCTCTTTTCTGACCTTAAAGCATTAGAGTACGATATAGATAGGAGAGAAAAAGCTGAAGAATCTCCCTTGGGACTACGGCCTTAGCCGTATCCAATCGACCACGGCATGCGGCCATCAAAGCCAAATTACAAGAATGCTGACAGCGACGATGATATCCTGTCACAAGACGAAATGGCGCTCCTCATGCACAAGTTCAAAAAGTTCATCAAGCAGTCTGGAAAGACTCCCTACAGGCCCAATCCTGTTCACAAGGTAAGTACTGAAACTTCAGTGGTGACACTAACCTATGCTATAATTGCAGCAAACCACGACATTATGCAAACAAATGTCCTCATCCCAAAGTTCAAAGGTTGCCAGAAGCCGAGCAACAAGAGATGGATGAACGAAGACGTGCTTGGAAAAACAAGCTCAAGGCACTGATAGGAGAATTAGAAGCCTCCCCCACACCATCCAAATCCGAAGAATGTCTTTAGGTGGTCACTGAAAGTGATTCATCTGACGATGAGTTCGAAGATAAGGCATACATGTACTTTATGGCAAAGGACATTCCGGAATAAGAAGACAGCGATGATGAGGTAAGCTCAACCTCAGCTATTCCAGTAAATGCATCGCATACTTTCGAAAACATGATGAATGAATTTAAAAATATTCAAAAAGCCCACGAGACTTTGAAAAATGAAAACATTAAGCTTCAACTTTTCAACATAGAGCTGAAAGAAGAAAACGACTTGCTAAAAATAAATTATGAAAATATGTCTATTGATTGTGAAAACAGCAAGGTCGAGCATGAAAAACTCGTGGAGAGCAATCATCAACTTGCTTATGAACTAAGTGAGACTAAGTCTCAAAATGGAAGCAAGACAAATGATTTTGTTCTACTTCAAGCTAAATTTAATACTCTCGAGAAATGAGAAAGCGAACTTGAGACCATTCTGAAATCTTTCGAGAAATCATCGAAAAGAATGGAAGAAATTCTAAGCACTGGGCAACATGCTCATGATAAAAGTGGCTTAGGATACAGCTCATTTTCAAACAAATGGAAAACTAGTACTTCCTTGTTGTTGTTGATGATTACTCCAGGTATGCTTGGACAATTTTCCTAAGCAAGAAGAAGGAAACAACATCAAAGCTGCCCGAGCTCCTGAAGAAGCTTCAAAATCAAAAAGGATTGAGTATCGTGTCCATTCGTTCCGACAGAGGTACAGAATTTACTAATCGCTTTATAGAGCAATACTGTTCGGAGAATGGGATACAGCACGAATACTCAGTTGCCCGTACACCTCAACAAAATAGTGTTGCCGAGTGAAAGAATAGGACGCTGAAAGAAGCGACAAGGACAATGATTGCCGCAAGCAAGTTGCCACAGCATTTCTGGGGTGAAGCAACCAATACAGCATGCTACACTCAAAACCGTTGTATCGTCAAGAAGCAACACAATAAAACAGCATACGAGGTATGGAACAACAAAACTCCGTTAGTTTCATATTTTCACATTTTTGGATGCAGGTGTTATGTGTTGAATAATGGGAAGGATCAACTTAGAACCTTAGATGAGAAGTCAGATGAAGGAATTTTTGTAGGATATTCCTCCGTCAGTTCATGTAGTGTTTGAAGAACCTCACCATGACCCTACACGAGTAGAAGCTGTTACTCAGAACATCCAACAACTCTACATATTAGATCCTCCAACCCCCATAGAACCTGTTGTTGACCTAGAAATCAACCTCGCAGCTGTAAGAATCGACGTAGATGAAGCCGATGTTGTACAAGCTGAAGCTAAAACTACAACAACTCTCGATACAATACGGGACCCCGAATTAGAACCCGACCGAAGATGGTTGAGAGATCACCCGCAAGAGCTGATCATTGGAAACATAAATGCTGGTGTTTCTACCCGAAGGAGAATACAGAGTAGACAAGGAAATGTACTATGTGCACAAGAAGAACTAGATACTGAGATATCACAATTCCCTGAATAGAAATCTCAATCTGAGCTTAGAAGACTCAATATGTGCACTATTGCTGTATTCTTAGCCTAGTCCGAACCTGTTTCTACCATAGAAGCTCTTAATAATTCTCATTGGATAACATCTGTGGAAGAAGAGCTTAACGGTTTCGAAAGAAACAATATATGGTATCTTGTACCCAGACCTACGCATCAATCGGTTATAGGAACCAAATGGGTATTTAGAAACAAGAAGGATCAAAACGGACTAATTATAAGGAATAAATCCCGACTATTCGCACAAGGCTATAGACAGGAAGAAGGCATAGACTACGATGAAACCTTTGCCACTGTAGCTAGACTAGAAGCCATTAGGATATTCTTAGCATTTGCCGCCCACAAGAGCTTTATTGTATACCAAATAGACGTCAAAAGTGCATTCCTAAATGGAGACCTTGCCGAAGAAGTTTATGTTGAACAACCACCAGGGTTTTCCAACACAAACGGCGTAGACCTAGTATACAGGCTAAGGAAAGCATTGTATGAACTTAAGCAAGCCCCTAGAGCATGGTATGAGACCCTGTCCCAGTATCTAATCGATGATGGATTTGAGAAAGGTGCTGTGGACAAAACCTTGTTCAAAATACAGGAAGGTGATGACCTTCTAATGGTTTAAATCTATGTAGATGATATTATATTTGGTTCAAGTAACCTTGCTTTATGTTAAAGGTTCTCTCATCTCATGCAAAGTAAATTTGAAATGAGTATGATGGGAGAACTTAGTTATTTCTTAGGTTTGCAGGTAAAGTAGTTGTCTACAGGAATTTTCATCAACCAGGAAAAATACAGTAAGGAGCTTCTCAACAAATTTGGAATGAACACTTCCAAATCATCGTCAACCCCCATGAGCACTTCCGTGCAAATTAGTGCTGATGAAGCCGGAAAGCCGGTTGACCAATCACTCTACAGGAAGCTTATTGGCTCTCTCCTATACCTAACGGCTAGCAGGCCCGATATCCAGTTTGCTGTAGGAGTGTGTGGGAGATATCAAGTGGCACCCAAAGAATCACACTTCAATACAGCTAAACGAATCCTGAAGTATATTAAAGGAACAGTCGATGTAGGCCTGTGGTATCCTAAAGAAGGCGGATTCGATTTAGTTGGATACAGCGACTCGGATCTAGGAGGCTGCAAGCTAGATAGGAAGAGTACAAGTGGAACTTGTCACTTTCTTGGACCTAGACTTGTCTCTTGGTTCAGTAAGAAGCAATTGGCAAACTCACTTTCCACGGCTGAATCAGAATACTATGCTGCTGGTAGTTGCTGTATGCAGATCCTTTGGATGCAGCAACAATTGTCAGATTATGGGATTGAAGCCAAGGAAACGCCAACCATGTGTGATAGCACGAGTGCAATTGCTATAACGCACAACCCTGTATTGCACTCGCGCACTAAGCATATCAATATGAAGCATCATTTCATAAGGAATCATGTCGAGAACAAGGATGTTCGGCTCAAAAAAGTTCATACAGATATTCAGTTGGCCAACATCTTCACCAAGCCTCTAGACACAGCAAGATTCAATATGCTTCGATAAGAATTGGGATTACTACAGCCTGACTCCCTGTAAGTATTTACTGTTTTTACTCAACAATTGAGGGAGAATGCTGTAAGACCCAAGAATACAGTATCCACCATTAATTATCTGCACACTTAGAGCCTTCAATGCAGCATTGTAGGGAACAAAGCAATACGAATCATCCTACAGCTGATGTGTGCAATAATTAAGGGGGAATACAGTATAACCAATGAATACAGCATTAATCCAAAAGCTGATGTATGGAATTGAAACCTATATGTACCTTTTTAGGGGGAACACTATATTATCGTGGATACAGCACATACTATGGGAATTAGATTCATTATATATATTATAATATTTCTTTTTAAAATAATTTTTGTCCACGTGCCCTGTTTCATGTCAAACGTCATTTACATTAAATGCCTTACACGACATCTAGACAATTGAATCTCAAAAGCCGCGATGTTTTCAAATTGTTTAATATTTAATACCGCCGTTTCAGGCATTAAGGGTAATAAAAAATGTCAGAAGTGGGACCTGCTCCTATTTTAAAATTCACTGGATAAGTGTACCAGTTATACTCAGTCCATTGTGACCGCTCATTTCAAAACGCCGGTTCCCATCCCTTAAATCTGACCATTAGTTCTCTGAAAACCCTTCTTCGCCGCCCACTATAAAAGGACTGCAAATGCCATTTGAGACTCTTTACGCCTTCTACATATTTTAAGAGCACTCAAGCAATTCAGCCTACAAGTTTTTGTGTTTATTGCTTACTCTTCTTGAATCTTTTTCATCTTTTCTTGAGAATCAACAATGGCAACCGCTCAGACATCTTCCACCTCTCTGAAGAAAGCCTCGAACATCATTGATGGATGGATATTTTCCAGATCTGTCGTCATCGAGCGAATTCACGCTCAAACTAATGACGTCGAACCGATGGAGTTCGTAATCACTAAAATCCATCAACAGGGCCTTTACCGCCTTGGGAGCCACACCACCGAGAAATACGACGTTCATTTGGTTGAGGACTTCTACCTCAACGCTGCCGTCCACTTTCTGTCACTGTCCCAGGGAGGCCACGTCGCTAACATCACTGCTTTCATTCGCGGAGTGGAGATCCGCATCGACCAAGATCTTCTCCAGAAACTCTTCAGGCTACCCGCTGATGGCCTGACCATGGAAGACCTTGAGACTTTTGGGTCTCCAGAGTTGTTGACCAAGTACTATGGCCTGTTCACCGACTCAGCTTCGGTTGAATCTGTTCACACTATCTGTCACAAGAAAAAATTTTGCTTACCGTTTGTTTATTTGCATAATTTTTGCTGTCGCATCATTGAAAATCGTACAGGTGCATTTGAATGTGCACTAATCTTAGGTTTAGGATGATGGTAGCAATTTTGACCTGTGAAAAGGTCAATTGGTGTCAGATTATTCTGAAACGCTTGCAGGAAGAAGTGTCAAAACCTGCTACTCAGAAGAAATCATTTGGTTTATTCTTAAACCACATTTTGACGAAGTACGGACTTCCACAATCCGCAGAGGCGAAGAAAATTAGTTCTCGGATCTACTTAGGAGGTGTCAAGCCTTCGGATTTTAACCAGAGCACCCTGGTCGCCAACCGACCATTCGTCCGCTTTATGCCCTTATCTGAAGATCCAAGGGATGTTTCTTCGAAGTCCCAGAGTGTTGAATCTTCAAAGAAACGAAAGAGATCTCACATCAATACACCTGTTGCTGCTGAGAAGCCAAAAAGGAAGCTAAAGAGGCTCACAAAAGCTAAATCCACAAAACCCTCCGAGGATGCTCCTGCCGTGGCGCAACCCACTGATGAACTACCCCAGGGCCCAACCCCTATGGAAGAGATTCCCGTTACTGTATCGACAGTAAATCCCGAGCCTTTGGCGGCAACGGCGGATAATAGGACATCTGCCAACTTGAAAGACTCTAGCGAGTTGGCTGCCCCTTTGGAGCCAACAGCTACCTCTCCTGTACGGGATTCCACACCCGTTCAGGATCCACCTTCCTTCGGGGTACCATCCCCTATAAGGAATCCCTCTTCCATACAGGATCCCACACCTGTAGAGGAACAATTTACTACAGCGGACTCAAACGTTGTACGAAGTCCCTCCCCGGACACTATTATCAATAAAACCCTTCTCTCTGTGCAAATTGAACAAGCCTATGAAAGATTTATTCAATGGAAAAGCTATAGGCTAGCTCCATACGATACCCTGTACAACTGGAGAGACTGGAGAAATGAAGAAAGATTCGTGTTGGAAGTGAAGGACTCCACAGAAGTTGAAGCCATGATCCAATGGGATAATCTATGCTGCAAACAGTTAATTGAAAGCCATCTTTTGTACAAATCAGATGCCAGAAGAAAAGGAAAGGATAAGTCCGAGGATTCTCCCAAAACTCCAAAAGAAGACCACGACTCAGACGACGACGACATTGCCTTTCAGGCATGTCTGAGAATGAGCCGTGAGGAGGCTCACGAAAGAGAAGACCCCCAAGTTCAACAAAATGATGAAGGTCCATCAAGCCGCAATGAGCCCCCCTCACAAGAGCCAGATATTATTCCCGAGCAGGAGGAATCAGTCCCTCCTGTCGCGGAGGATCAATCAACAGCGGAACAGGCACCCGAGCCTGCCATCGCCACCGAAGAAGAAGAATCACACGCCTTCCAGCAAGAGGAATCAGTCCCTCTGCCGGAACAGGCGGACGCTGAGAGACACCAGGAGGATTTGGTCCCTCCTGTATCTATGTCTACAGAATCCAATTCAAAACAGGAGGATATCACACCTCCTGCGGCCGAAATCGAAACAGCTGCTTCCGCCCCACCAACCATCTTGGAATCCGACGACGGTACTACACCTGAGGATGTCCAACTCACTTCATGCCCAAACGTGAACTTGAGAAGGTTGAATGCAGTAGAAGACTTCGCCCAGCCAGATTCTCCCTGCACTGAAACTAGGAAAGAGCGATTGCATGCTCTTGGCCTCCAAACCATCTTTATCGAGGATGCAGTTAATGCCTTTTATTCCATAGAAAAAGCTCTAAATTGGATGCATACATCTGCCGTTGAAGAAATGACTGGATTACAGCATGAAGTCTCTCGAGTAGTCGAAGCCTTCACTGTATTGCCAGAAGTCTTCAAGCAAGCCCTGAGCAATCTGCAAGAGCAGCAAGAAAAGATCCTAAGAGATGAGGAATCTAAAACTCGCATGTTTGAGGCCAAGACAGCATCTGCCATGATCGAAACCGGTTCCCAGCTTCGAGCCCACAACAAAAACATTAAGGATATGTCGCAGGTGCTATCCTCCCTTGTTGAGATAATTTCAAATATAGAGACAACAGGATACCGCTCTGGAAATCCTAAGACGTCTTGATGAAAAGGTATCATACCTTGATGATGCCAAAAAAGGGGGAAGAAGCGAGGGAAGCCGTGAGGAGAACGAGGCTTCAGCAAGAAAGAGAGTTCAATGCTGTTCAAGACAGCATTACTGCAGAACTAAACAAATTGGCTGCACCCGCTCAAGGATACAGGATTTCAGGTTCTCGACCTGAGTTCCATGATCCCAGTGTCCCATGGCAAAACATGATCCAAAGGACTTCTGAAATTCGTCTGCCAACCAACCGCCATCCCACTGCTGAAGAAGTGAAGCAATGGAGGAGAAATGAACTGATGAGATATTTTGCAAAACTCATCAAGGAATCTGCCATCTTCAAAGGATATAAAACCTTAGCGGAGGCTGTAGATAAATTTACAAAGTTGTTAGAAGAAGGAAAGCTTTCTCTCCAACAAGAAATGAAGTCCAAGCATAGACGAGGAGATCGGATCACCCATCCAGAGGACTGGATTCTCGCCTTCGACAAATCATGGTAGAGCAATCTACTAGATCGAGGCAATGATTCCCTACAGCATTGGTGGCGTGGAACCTAGAACGATCCCGAAAAAAGGCCATGGAGACACTCAGATTATAGGAGTTAAATTCCTTGTTATTTTGTTTGTAATTTTTATTTCAAAATAGCAAATCCTTGTACTCTATTTGAATATCAATAAAATATTTACCTGTCTTGAAAGATTACAACTCGTAATCTACTGTGTTACTGTATGATTACATAATTTAATTTAAATGCTGAAATTAATCACAAGTATAGAAACTTTTTTAAAAAAATTAAAAGCTGTACGAACTTGTCTGCGAACAGTTCATAGATTCAGTTGTATGCATCTAGAATACATTATAAGATTGTGCCTGCGTGCCAATCATAAGCTTAAGCTGTAAAAACTCTTAGCTGTATCGAGCTCGCCTGCGAGCCGTTTATAAATTAGACTAAGTTGCTGAAAGCCAGATCATTCGACATAAGACCAAGATATCTGCCCAAAGTCATCAAGAAGGTTATTAGCTTCATGAAGAAGGTTTTGGCATCATCAAGATGGCTTGAAAGATTTAAGTCTTGGCAAATTGTCAAAAAGGGGGAAATTATTGGGATAACAACCTTTATCTGAAATTGTTGGGATAATAATACCCGGTATCGAAACAGTTAGGATTATCAATCCCTGTATCGAATAAGTGGTGATAAGATGTTTTGACAAATATGCCAATCCAGCATACAGTAAGCAAACTGTATCGAAAAGCTGATCAAAAGTGTCAACCTGTATCGAAGACCTCTCGTAGATCTAGCATACAGTGGAACCTATCATACAACAAAGAAGTCTCATAAAGACTAAGTATGGAAGCTGTCTTGAATCGACAATATAGCTATCATTCCATACAGTTCCAAACAAGACAAGAAGGAATCTTTGTTATTCGCGAAAGTCAAACTCCTGTTGAAGAAGATATATTTAAATACTAAAGGATATAGTATTTAAATATCAAAGTCGTTAGAGATCTTCAAACAAGCGCAAAATCCAGATTGTGTTTTATTTAAACACATCAACCCGTTAGAACGGAATCTTGCTCAATGGATCTATCTCAACGGATATATTTCAGAAGACTATATATATCCCCTCAAGACTTTGAAGATCAGTTACCAAAACTTACGAAGTTATTATCATATACATCAGAGCAAAAATTATCTCCAAAGCTCACTGCTATTCAGATATAAAGAGATATACAGTGCTCAAAACCTTGAACAACACATCATCAACTTACAGCCCAGAAAGTCATAGCTGTTGTTCAACCTTGTTCTCTCTTTGAACAAACTCTTATCAGCCCTGTGTGGACTGAGGAATCTTTGCTTCTCCTGAACTATGTGTGAAGGATTTGCATTGAAAAAGACGAAGCTTCAGAACTGTGTGTGAAGAAGCCATTCAAAGTGTTAGCTCAAACCAATCTGTGTGAACGGTTGAAGGCTAAGATCATTATATCAATCTGTGTGAACGATATATTGATTAGGTTTGGTTATAATTACGTAGTTGTGTACGCAGTAATTATAATAAACTTTTTACTCATGTGTGGAGGACCAGTGGACGTAGAGGGGTTTACCTCGAACCACTTAAAGACTGTGTTATTTACCTTCTGCTTTTATTATTTTATTTAACTGTGATTATTTAAATATACACTGCACATCGAGTTGCTGTATCCACAGCAACTTACTGTATTTAAGACTTCCGCTACGCACTCAGATTTAAAATAGTATAGCTTGTTGTTTAAAACACTTTCCAAGCTGTATCCAGTATACTTAGTGGCCAACATACTATATATGATATATATGAATTTATGTGTATGATACTTGGCCTTACTAAAAACATGATTTATTAGCTTCACATTAAAATGTGAAACTAAAGAAGATAAGCATATGTTAGACAAAGACTTCAAATAACTGACACATTTGATTCTGAATAAAACCAGTCCAATGTGCTCTACAAAAGGGATATATTTCACGACATTGGTGTTACATCTGTGACGTTATTCTGACTGCAACCCTATATTTATTCTTAGATTTTTTGCCGTATCGTCACACACATGACACAATTCTTAACGGGTATTACTCTTTAGCGTAACATATCCGAAACTGAAGAAAATTTCATTTTTTAATTTGTATCAGCCGACTCCGTCTCTCATCTTTCTCTCTTATTCTTTCTTTCATCTTTCCTTCTTTTCTTCTTCTTCTTCTTCTTCTTCTTCTTCTTCTTCTTCTTCTTCTTCTTCTTCTTTCTTCAAAAATCCCATCCCAAAACTCTATTTTCCAAATCTAAAAACTCTTCAATTCTCATCCAAAATTATTATGTAAAGGATTATTTTCCTTTCATATCTAGGGTATATTGAACCAATTCATATCTAGTTTTGAGTTTATTAATATTTATTTCTATTAAGCATATTTTTAATTTATGATTCTTGAATTGTTGGCGTTGAACATATATTGATCATCTTTTGGATATATAGTAAAATTAGGTATTAATTACTTCAAATTAAAAAAGTCTGGGGTGGGGGGGAAGAATTTCAAAACTTTTACTGACTGAGCTGTTTTTGAAACTTAGCTATAATACACAACAGCTAGGTAAGCTTAGTTGGCGGCAGTCAGCTGAAAATATGAAGAAGACTTAGTTGACCATGTCTTTTAGTGCAAAAGTTAAGATGGACGCAGCATGTAACTAGTAAGTATGATGTTTAAAGCAGTAAATCACACAACACTTATAATGGTTTTAGAGGTGGGGTAATCCTCTATTAGTCCGCTTTTCTCCAATCCATTTAGAGATGAATCCACTATAACTTTTTATGGTTACAATGAATTAGTTATAACAACTTTCAACTGTG
Organism: Orobanche coerulescens; assembly: GCA_033398695.1. Lineage (NCBI taxonomy): Eukaryota > Viridiplantae > Streptophyta > Magnoliopsida > Lamiales > Orobanchaceae > Orobanche > Orobanche coerulescens. The sequence goes on from CM065818.1 coordinate 58,040,231, forward strand.
GTAACTCTTTCCTTTTGATTGCTTGTCACCTTTGGATAGAAAACTCGTAGATGCCTCACAACTCTCAAGTTGTTTATCACTTCCAATTAAGAACCCATGGATGGAGAACAACCTTAACTTTCAAGAAACTCATTCAAGAAAGTACCCCCACAAAGAGAATAGTTTTGTTTTCTCCAACTTTAAGAGCTTCTTTGAACTTGTATCTTGGATCTCAGTTCTTCACGATGCTTAGTGTGTAGATTGTATCTCTTTGCTTGCTTGTTTGCTTTGTAAGTGTTAGTCGCATCATATTCTGCTTATCAAATCTTTAGATATTTGTAGTACGATCCTTGAGCTCTTCTTCGTAGTTGTTGCATGTCTTGAGCAAGTTGGTTCGTTGGAGAGATACCTCTTTATTTATTATTATCTTCTTTGTAAGGCTTTGTTGTTTTGTTTAAATATCTCCGCTACAACCTTTCGTTTTTCTAATGAAGAATATCTTCTGGTCGTGAATCTAGAGGAATATTTTATTCCTCCTTTTCATACAAGTTGCGTTAATCACTCAATTTGTCATTTTCTTATTTTATTCACGTCTGTATGTATCTTGCCATTTTGTTGACTTTTCAACTTTGCTTATGTGGATATAGCTGATTGATACTTGATAATTTTCTAAGTATCCAAAGTTCCTTGTTGTCCTAGTTGGCTGACTAACTCGGATGTCCATACTCGATTGACCAAACATGGCAGTCTCTTTACAGTTGGGACACCTGGCTGTCAAACTTAGCTGTCTCATCTTAGCTGGATTACCTGGTTGCCCCATACCTAGTTGTCTTATCTTAGCTGTGTTATCCGACTATCCATACTTAGCTTCAATTAGTACTTAGTTTTTCACTTAGCTGCATGAACCCGACTGTTCTATACTTAGCTTAAATAAATTTTAAGTCCAATAAAATATACTCATTTGGTTCTTATTTACAATGCCAAGTACTTATAATATACATTTGAATTAAACTTAAATACAGGAATGACATCATCAAAACCTTAATTGTATTCGTAACAAATTCCCCCTATTTTGATGAGGAAAAAACTTAGTAGTTTTAAATGTAAGAATCATCATACACATATAAATTTGTACAAGAATAAAACTCAGTCTGTCGGAGATAAATAGAAATTGTCATTCAAATCGACTGTATGAACCGTTTATATCAGTTGGGTACATTACAATTCTTGAATTTTTAAATGAAGAAACACAAAACTGAAAATAAAAAATTACAAGTAAGACTGGAAATAAAAAAAAGAGCTTCTTCCTCGAACTCTTCCTCTTCCTTTGATTCCCAGCCGGAGGCATCTTTAATGGTTTTGCTCGAATCAAGTTTTCAATTACTCGAATTAATCCATATTTCTTCTTCACCAGTTGGGTTCCAAATCTCTGATCTTCGACAGAGAGGTACTTATTTTCTATGCAAATCTTCTTTATTTCCTGTTGAAGGGCCTCATCATACAGATTTCCATCAACATCAGTTGGAGGTTCTTCAGCCCTGAATGAAGAAATATTTGGATAAACATCAAGTAATTTATCAGCATACTTAACCAGGATTATCCATGGATTTGAATAGTTGTGCTCTATGAAGTCAATGAAGATTTTCTGACGGGAGTTCTGACGATATTTCAAATATTCCAATATGTAATATTTATCTATAAATCTCTTATTTTCTCTTAGCCACATACGAAGAGCTTCTTCAGAACATAAGTCTTTTACAGGTATCAACTCTCTGTTCCCCCAGCCAAGTATTTGTTCTTTCTTGTTATTTTTTTTTTCATTTTGGCTTATGGAGCTGGGTTGGTAGGTCCAGATGGGTAGTTATCTTGAGGGATCTGGAGCTTGTTTCAGGCTCAGAAACATGAATGACATGTTGTAGGGGGTTTCTTGTGATGACAGCAAGGACGTCTTGTCTTCTTTTTGTTCTTTACCCTTCCTCCTTTTTGCCAGCATGAACTAGCTGTGCAAGCTGTTTCTCCACTCTTGTCATAAAATCATCCATGCCAAGGGGCATCCTGACTGAGGCAATTGCAGATAAAGATTCTTTCTTATAAGGATAGCATCAACCTTGTTATTCAGCTCATTCAAGTAAGGCTCGTCGTTGCTGGCTAAGATCCCCTCAGTAACCTCCTCTATCATTTTTGTGATTACCTTAGGTAAGTATTGAGGTGGCTGGAGTTTGTTCAGATAGGTTCTGAGAGGCAACTAGGTCTGCAGCAGCATGAAAGTTGGCTGGTTAAGCCTCCCTGTTCCGAGGTTCTTCAGATTGGGGTTGTTCCCCTGATTTTCTTCATGTTCTCTTTCACCCTTCTACTGCTCCTCATGTTTATTTTCCTTACCCTGCTGCTCCTCATCATATTTATTTTCACCCTACTGCTCCTCATCTCCAGCATCTTTTCCTTCTCCTTGTGCAGAACCATCCTGATCCTCATCACTTTCAGCAATGTGCAAAACTTTTTCCTCCTTTTCTCTACCTCTTCTTTTTTTTCTTCTTCTTTTTCTTCTATCCCTTGTCTCCTCCTTCTTTTCCAAACTCTAATGCCTCAGTTCTAAGAGTTCTACCACGGGCCACACCTTCAAGGGTACAATAGATGAAGTGATCACTTTTCCTCTTAAACTTGGTCACAAACTACTCTTCACTCATTAGTAAATTTATATCATTTTCATTACAAAACTACCGAATGAGTTCTTCAGTGGCTATGGGGTAGTCCCATACACTTCTATAATAACATTTTGTAGGTCAAAAAAAACTTACGGACATAATCTTTTTCACTTTTTATAAGTTTTAATCATGAAAGCATTGAGAATATGATTCTTTACCCGTTTAAGTTGTCCGGCTAACAGCATAAATGAGTTGTTTTCTTTCAGTTTGCATGTGCAGTGGAACTCCTGGTCTTCAATAGTATCTTGTTCTTCACCTTCCTCAGGAGTGTTGGGAAGCTCTGGGAGTTTATCAGCTTCAGTAGTTTCCACTTCCTCTCCTTCTTCGGCAAAGTATCCTGGTGAAGGGATCAACTAGATTGGTTGAACAACTGGCTCTTCAGCTAGAATGATTTGAATTTTAGCTGGTATGGAGGGCTCGACTAGCATTTCAGCTACTGGCTCAGCAACTATGTTCTCTTCCTAAGACTCAATAGGGCAGTCCGCTGGTCTTGTGTATTTATTCACAATCCTCCTCCTCATCTTCTCAGCTGCCTTAAGAGATGGTGTGGAAGTTTCAGTAACCTCATTCCACGTGATTTTATCTTCAAGAAGTGTACAGACAATGGTAAATGGTCATTGTCCTCATCCTTTGGCGCTGGTGCAGGTTCTTTGATTGGTGGTTCCTCAGGCACAAATAACTCAGGTGAAAGGATTTTACTATGTTCATCTCGTTGAGGTCAACTCATTTGCTGGGGTTTCAGTTGGTTCTTCAGTTGGTGGAATCTCAGCTGTAGGCAACATGGCTGCTGCAGATTCCACTTCTTCTCTTTCTTTAGATTCTGACTCTTGTTTATAGGATGAGTTGTCTGAAGTCATTTTTGCAAGAATTTCTTCTGCTCTCGGTTGCTGCTTGGCTAGGGCTTTACATGCAGCAGGGTCCAAGTGACCAAGGCATTTGTTTGTATGGAATTTTTCTATTTTGCCCTTGGCCACCTTAAGATGTTCCAGAAGCCAGCTGATCTGAGTTTTAAAAGATATTTTTTGGCTGAATTCCCTCTCATTGCTGTCCTAGCTAACTTTATTTACCTCTTTGCCTGGAGGTATAGGTAGGCCAGTTGATCCTTCTCATCTGGATCATAGCTCCCATTGTTGTATATTTTGATATGGATAGTTGTTCAAAACATCCAAACATGCCCATCACTATCTTGGTGCACATATCCATAATAAACCGGTATTTCTTTTGAATATGTGGCTTCATAGCATTAATTTCTAATTTGCTCAGCTGGTCAGATAGTGTAATCCACTGCCATGTTTCCGGATGATCCATCTTTAGGGCTTCAATCGCTATCCCGTAATTCTTCGTTTCAAATGCATCAGCAATAACCTGCTTTCTTATGTAGATTTCTTGACCAAAGATTGAGCTTTGCATACCGAGCTCGGTGACATATGCTTCTTTGAAGAATCAAATCACAACTTTCTTGTAAATCTCAGCTGGGTTGACGCTGAGATAGTGATAAGTCCCTTTTTGTTCAGAATCAAGTCCTCCATCAAGAGTGTGTTGTGAGATTCTAATAGCCCAACGAAATCGACGATGATGCTGTAGGTAACATGTTCTTTCATGTTGATATCCTTGAAGTAGGTTTTCGAGTCCATCTCTAGAGTAGTTTGAAAAGTATTTAGTGTAGATAGATATTCAAAAGATTTTGCTTTAGAGAAAATTAGGGCTCTTGCTCACGTAAGTTTAGGGTTCTTTGAAGAGGATAAGTTATTTTATTAATTTTGATTATTTAAATAGTCAATTTATTTTTAATCGGTTTAAAATAATTAAATTTTAGTAGTGGTTGGTCTTTAGTGGTCGATCAGGTGGCCATGTTTTCAGAACAAAGGGTAGCCATGGTGGATTTTAAAACGTGTATATTTACCCACATGTTTTAGATTAGTTAAAATAATAACATTACTGGGTTTAGGAACTTAGCTGGTCAGTTGGTTTCACTTGACTGCAACTATGTTCCATTTCAGTTATGTTCTGATCCATCTATGTTCTGATCCTTACTGGGTTTCTGCATTAGTTAGTGTAACACCCCCGTGATTTACGGAGATATTACAGCGTCGTAGATTCTTTTGGAGAATCTACTAGGCTTAAACCAACATAGAACTCATTAAAGATTAAGAAAACCATGACATTCACTTTCTTAAAACAAAATTGACTTCAATACGACATACATTACAAAACAAACCATTACATGGTCCTGTTAGATCACACAAATACAACAACTCACAATTGTTCCAACAACGTCAACAACAACCAATAACAACACGATATACATCACATGACAGTACCCGCACGAGTACAAAACCAATACACAACACTGACCATGATAAAGAGACCACAGACTCAACATCTGGGTATGATATCAATGCTGCCCACCAATCCCATGTCTGCCCTGTGCTGGCTCGCCTACTGGACCTGTACCTGAATACACAATAAGTATATCCACCCCCGAAGGGGTCAGCAAGAAGCTGGTGCAAGTACAACGATTCCATAATATGTACAACCAGTTAATAAACAACAGAAATCACAGTGCCATCACATATATTCCGGAATACAATTCCACATTCACACCACAAAACAACCTCCCGGGGTGTACTGGCCCTGTACCTCACGGGAAATGCACACCCCAGGAGTCCTCGTCAGGCCCTTTCTGGTTGTACAACCCAACCGAGTGATCCGCAGACACTCGCAGTCTAACGGATCCCAGGGGACCCTCGTTGGTTTTACTCGGCTCGCACACACTCAGTAACCATATGGAACAAATTATATTTTATGAAATTACCAATTTTTCACAAAATCACATTTTTCACATATTCACATGAAGTACAATAAACGCAATCAAAGTACTTGCCTCGATTAGAACAACACAGGAAATGGTGAATGGAAGGACCTACGATTCGAACTTCTTCAACAATTCGATCGTAACACAACAAAATACCAAATCAAGCACAAAACTACGGAAACGGAAGGATTCACCTTAAGTTCTACCCTTAGGAATATTCAATCGAACACTATGGGGGCAGAGTCATACATACTCTATTTAATGGATGAAACTCGAAATAAAATCCGTAGACTTCAAGGAAAACAAGGTATTATGACTTCATGATCATAATCTTAACACAGATCAAAGCGAAAACGGACTAGAAATATGAAATCCCAACAAAACCACAAAATTCCCAAAAACTAGGGATTAAACAATCTTATCTTGATTTGGATGATGAACTTGATGAAATATTGTTAGATCGAGACTAGGAACTCAGAAATGTTGTTGGATGGTGAAATCTGGTCAAAAACTATGCTTCCCTACAATCCAAGTGTTGGGATTCCGAATATGAAAACGAGCACGCAGCGAAATAATAAGACTCAATAAAAAGAATCCCAAACAAGATCGATCAAGTAACGTATATACAAAAAAAAAAATTGACGAAGACAAAAGATTAAGTCCCATACCTTTTAAAGCCTTTGATAATATCTTCGTAATTTTGATGATGATCACGAACCCGAATATGAGCACGAAATCCCTTCATCGCAAACACCGAAAACACGATGTCTCTACTTCACACGTGTCAGAACTTGACTGGAAAAATTTATAGCAAATCGTTCTTGAAAGAACACGGCTTGGAATTACTATAGGAATTTTTTTCTCAATTTTCTTCCTTGTTTTTCACTTCTAAAATGAAAGAATACTTGAAGAAAATAATCTCTCTCCATCTATGAAAGCTCACGGCCGAGAGCTAATCCATCTGGGTGGTGTGTAGATATGTTTTGTTTTATAAGTGCAACATGTCAAAAGAAAACATAACTAAATGATTTGATAAGATACCATATCATTTCATTTTGGAAGTTTCTTTATCACATAATAAACAAAACACTACACCATGAAAAATGAGGGGAAGTGGGGCGGCCCTCTTGGAAATTGCTAGGAAACGGGCCGAGTCACTCGGCTTGTGTACCAGACGTTCGTCCAACGACTCCGTTAAATACACACCGTTTAATTTTCATTGTATTTATACTAATTAATTAATCTAATTAATTAATTACATCAAATACAAATATATTTCTCTAAGAAATATTATTTATGAATTAAATTAATTACCAGTATTTTAATTTCAATTTACAAGATCGCTATTTGATTTATCCAGTAAATCATAATTAGATATCCAATATCTAATAATAATAGAGAGATAATAAATTCACATTTATCCATCAATGATCCTGATGCGCGACTCTGTGGGTCCATCTCAGCCGGCATTGGGAAGAACCAATGAGTGCGGACAACACTTAGCCAGCCTAGCGGGCCGCACTGTAAACCTCGATTGAGAACGAATGAAGGGATCATTATAGAACTGTTATGTCGTGAATACCATATACGTAAAGACCCTTCATCAGATGTCCCGGTCAAGTCTTCGGGTCACGGTAAAGTCAAACCCTACTGTTGACTAGACTCTATGCAAGTGTTAATGCAAATCAAGATCGACTGATTACTAGTGTATCCAATACGATTAGAACAGAACGCTTTGGCCAAAGACTTATGATCTTATTTGCCATTAATCACATATGACATATGCCTGCTCACTAACATGAGATAGAATTCTTTCTTGGCGTACAGTAAAGATTGCTACCTGTCCATATAGTCCGCACTTCGAGGTTGACTAAGTGATTAAGCAAATGGGTCTAACTACTCTAATGACAAACTAAATTTCACATGCACATCTCTTACTAAATCCTCAAGTCAAAGGTCCACATATACTATCAAAACCTTTTGATTCATCATCGACTCTCCAAGAGTGAATACCTTGTGACTGAATCAAGTATGAGCCATGTTCGAGTATACTGGTCCTACCAATATACCTATAAGTATGCTTATCAACATATGCACATGTCCTAGCATCAGTTATACAAGTCTTACTCAAAAACATAATACCCAATTAAGTTTATCGACTTGCGAACGGTTTACGTAAATAAGCCCTAAACACTTCCAGTGCACTTCTCTCTTATTCGATAACGAGAGTGGAATGTTTGGTCTTATTTACATGGACTTCATTTCAATATTTACCAAATCAAGAATGCATTTGAAATACAATACACAATGAATGAATCATATTTTCCTTTTATTAATAATTCCATAATTACAAGTACAATGCCCCTTCTCTCTCATCCCCTGAGTTGCATTCGAGGGCATATTCCTAACACCAAGTCGCCAAGCCGTCGGAGAAGAAAAGAGAGATGGAGAAAATGACGAATTCTAGAACATACAGTCTATCCCACATACGCATGCCAACTGGTTTTGCCCTGCCATGGGCTCATCAGGGAGAAGGCAGTAGCCCCCGACCAGTTGTGCCCTACCCGCAACGATCTCCTTCATAGTCAAGTCCTCGACCAGCGACAAGATCTCCGGACTAAACTAGGTCGGCATTCCTGACTCGGCCAGACCGATGCATTCGGGCAAATAATGCCTTAACGCTAATGTCTCCCCCTATACCCCACTTGTGGCAAGCTAACCATAAGGTACGCCTCATTTGGACGGTCAACACAGACACGACATATCGGGTCGTGACATCCTCCCCCACTCAAATCACAGCATGTCCTCGTGCTGGGGAAGAATATTTCATTCCGCACACTGTATTGTCCCACGCACACAAAATGATCGTAGCCAATCACATATGGCACCATCATTTGATGAACAGGCTCTTCACACGTGCGCCTCGCGCTAGCCCGTAGTGCGCCACGCACATACCGCATGACCAGTCGACATCAACCTTCACCCTACGTGCTTCCTGGCATTAATACCTTGGTTGAATGGCATTCCCTCAACCGCTGCATTTTCCCGCATGTCGAGGTCCCCATAGTGGCCCATAGTGCGCAATACAAGTGTGTCCACATTTATGACCGTCTGATCTCACAAGCCTAGGACCACCTCTCATTCTGGCATAGAATCGGTTTATGTTCTCTGCCAAGAATCCTTGTCAGGAGCCGCACTTTAACTGTTCCATCTTTGCACCGGCGTTCACTCCCTGCCCTCATCGGTTTCGGTAGAACTTTACCACACCCGAACCATACCGTACTGAGAGAGGTTTTGGCTCCGATACCACGTACAAGAGTAGTGTGCGCTACTAATGCATGTTAGCGTGCGCTAACTGCTACTATCCGGCATTACCATCGCGAAGTCCAGTCAGAACGAATACATCCTGATAGGTACAAAATTCGACAATTACCAACCATTAACATTCCAATTACCATCACTAATATACACACATTTCCAAATGCCAGACGATACATCAAGGAAATTACAGATCAATTATCCCCGTTGTTGAGTTCCACCGAGTATTTCTTCATTTCCTTCCATAGTAAGGTATACTCTAACCATCTAGAATTCATGTTCTTAGGAATGTTCATGAGTAGATTACTAAGGTTATTGAGCTTGTTATGAACTTTATGAATCGAACAACATGTTTTGGAGAATTGAATTGGATGAACTTAGGTTTTTCATTCGGGATAGTTGAGCCTTGTTGGTGCCTATCGTAAGGATGTGATTTTCAAAGATTATGACCTGCCTTATGATAATTTTCGTGATGATTTTTATGACGAACGAAATGAGTATGTTATCACCTAGACTAGGTGATTCTGAAATGTTGAACGTATGGATTATTCCTTAAGTATAATCCGGGGTTTGTAAGGATTATTCGGATTGGTGAACTCATATGAATGGTTAGAACATTATTATCTTGTTGTACCAATCGTGGTGAACGTAGAACTTAGATAAGATGAATTTACTTGCAGAAGAACGAGAATCATGAGTGGGATTAACTTAGAATTTGGTGGAACGTACTTACCTTGTTATGAATTCGTTTAGATAACCGTTGATTGCATTTGAATTCAATGGGCAGAATCGGATTATGGTTTGGGATGTTTTGAATATGCTGAACATCCGTATACATCATCATGTTATCCCCGTTATGGCCCTTCGTTTCGCACGCAGAATAATATTCGTTCGACGTAGGCTACTTTGAATAGTTAACCGAGAATCGACCGTATAATGATAACTAGTTCGGTCACCATTTGGAACGTTTAGCATGATCGTGTGATAGCCTTATTACATAAAGTTAAGTTTGTCGTTATTTTCTTTTGTGTAAGGTTTGAGCTTTGCGAACGGTCGATCGTAGGGGCGGCCTTCGAGTTTTTTGAAGTCGTTGAACTATTTAATTCTTGCCATCTTCCTAAGGCAAGTACTTTAATTACTCCCCCCATCCCACCCATCTTGAGCATTTGCTTTTCGGCACGGAATTTAAGAAAAGGTAAAGAGTAGTGTATAAAGTGATGGTATGAATATATATTATTTAAAGTTGTGAGAGATAAATGTGTCTTAAAAAGGAAATGACCAAGTATCTGGGGACGGCCCAAAAAGGAATATGAACCAAGATCGGTGGGACGGAGGGAGTATGTTTTATGTATTGATGTTATACATGTTGTCGTTCATATGTGTCGTTGTTGTATGTCCACCTCGTGTTGGTCCGACGGGATCATCTTGGGATCTATGCAGTGAACGCTGGATCATTGGAATTACCATGTGTATGTTGTGATGTCATGTTGTGATTACAATGTTGTGTACGGTTTTGTAAGTCTTATCGTAGTAGAGACTCGTTGTTATTGTTATTATTCATGATGATGTCTTTATTCTTCGTGAGATGTTGAATAATATGTTGTTGTATAATTATCATACTTGTACTAGCATCGTTGTGCTAACCACCTTGGGGATGAACATTTATTGTATATTCAGGATCCAGGAGGACGAGGAAACGACCACTAGAGCTGCATGACAACGAAGGTACAGAGTGATGTTACGGCCGGGATGAGTTGTCAGTTGTGTTTTATTTTAATAAAGTACTCAAGTACGCTTTTGTTTTTGTTTGTCTTTGAATTTTGTATTTCAGTTGTTGGTTGGTTGGTACTTTTCAAACTCGTGATGTAATAATAAATTTTACAGTTGGTTTTAATGATGTTACTTTTAAATTCTTAGCCTAGTAAATCCTTATATCAAGGATTTACGGCGTTGTAATAATCCTGAATATCTCAGGGTGTTACAAAATATGGAATCAGAGCTAAGATTATGGATATATTGGCCGTTGGGTTAAAATAGGGTTCATTTACGTCTTTTGAGGTAACCGGCCGTGAATAACATCACTGTACTGCCTATGTCTTCGTTTGTGCGGTGGTTGTAAGTTTCCTAAACTCTCACTTGTCCTTTACATGTTATACTTTTTGAACATTAGTACGATGTTGTTCCCTGTATATTGAGTATTTATGCTTACAGTATGAGAGGAGGACGTGGACGTGGTCGCGGTCGTGGATGCGGACGTACAAATGCAGAGAGGGAAGCTTCACCCTCTGTTCCTGATTCACTGTCAAATCAGGCTAACTCCAATTCTGGCAAACATCAAGAGTCCGTTAACAATGAACGAGAGCGAACCTTGGAAACAAATGTTGAACCTGCTGTTCCCAACATCCTTCATCGGGTGGTCAACCAAATGACTCAATTTGCTCAAGTTGTGGACAGGATGCAAGTGGCAGTAGGATTGCAGTCGGGAGAGAGACAGCAAGGCGTCCCAGAATTGGGAAATTGAGGAGATAGATGGCTACAGGAGGTGTCGAAGATGCATCCGCCAAAATTCAATGGTTTTTCGGAGACGCCGACATGGGATCAATGGCTTAGGGAGCTGGAGAAAGTATTCGCCGGAATTAACTTCCCAGATGACCGGAGAGCCCCATTTCCCAGTATTCTCTAATAGGGGAAGCGTCCGAGTGGTGGGAAGCCATCCGACCTATAGATGATGATGCCGATTGGGGAGAGTTCAAACTGATGATGGAAGCTGAGTACTGCCCTCGTCCGGTGATATAAGCCAAAGTTTGAGAATTTTTCTCCGCACAGCCTTCGGATGTGCCGGTGGCTCAGAAGATTAAGACATTTAATCAGCAGCTAGTGTTTGTTCGACACCTGGCCATAACCGATGCAGAAATGATGATTCACTTTGATATGAGAATGAAACTGGAAATACGGAGGTACATGTCAGGTTTTGAATGCACCACTCTCCACCAGTATCAAGACAAAGCTCTGGCTTATGAAATGAAGGAAGAAGAAAGAAGGGTTGTACTGGATACTAGTGTTACGCAATGAAGAAATAAAAAGGAAAAGTATAGCTTTCATCCATTCCTGTTGTGAATGAATTTCCGGACGTGTTCCCTGACGAATTACCTGGACTACCTTCACGACGAGATGTAGAGTTTACCATCGAGCTAGAACCAGGAGCTACACCAATTTCTAAGGCGCCGTGACATATGACACCTACCGAGATATATGAACTGAAGAACCAACTAGAAGAGTTACTGGACAAAGGTTATATTCAGCCAAGTGTTTCGCCCTAGGGTGCACTAGTTCTTTTCGTTCGAAAGAAAGATGGATCGCTTCGATTGTGCATCAACTATCGGGATCTGAATAAGATGACGATCAAGAATAAGAACCTATTGCCACGGATTGATGATTTGTTCGACCAGTTGCAAGGAGCGATAGTGATTTTGAAGATCGATTTGAGATCGGGGTACCATCAGTTGAGGATTAAGGAATCCGATGTTCCGAAGTCAGCATTTGGAACTCGCTACGGACACTATGAGTTTGTAGTGATGCCGTTTGGTCTAATTAATTCTCCTACTGTGTTCATGCAATTAATGAATCGAGTGTTCATAGAGTACTTGGACAAATTCGTAGTTGTCTTTATCAATGATATCTTGGTCTACTCTAAGGGCCCAAAAGAGCATGGGCGGCATTTGCGGATTGTTTTGAACCTCTTGAGGAGCGAACAGTTATATGCCAAACTTTCTAAGTGTGAATTCTGGCTAAAGGAAGTGATGTTCCTTGGTCACGTGGTATTAGCGGAAGGGGTCCGAGTAGATCCCCAAAAAGTCGAGGCAATTTTGGAACGGAAGTCTCCTAGAAATGCAAAGGAAGTCAGAAGTTTCTTAGGACTTGCTGGGTACTATCGTCGGTTCGTGGAAGGGTTTTCCAAAATTACCCGTCCACTTACTCTATTACTACAGAAAACCCAAAAGTTTGATTGGAATGAGATGTGTCAGGCCAGTTTTGACGAACTGGAGAAGAGATTGACGGCGGCTCCAATCCTAAGCTACCGCAAGGAACTGAAGGGTTCATAGTTTACAGCGACGCTTCCAATCAAGGTCTTGGTTGTGTACTGATGCAAAATGAAAAGGTGAATGCCTACGCTTCACGACAGTTGAAACAATATGAAGTAAATTATCTAACTCATGATTTGGAACTGGCAGCTGTTGTTTTTGCCTTGAAGATATGGAGACACTATCTATACGGGACTCACTGTCAGATCTTCACAGATCACAAGAGTCTTAAATATATGTTCAGTCAGAAGGAGTTGAACATGAATCATATGAGATGAGTGGAATTGATTAAGGACTATGATTTGGAGATTCTTTATCAACTAGGTAAAGCGAACGTAGTAGCTGATGCACTAAGCCGCAAACCCGTTTCTATTTGAATGATGGAGACACTCACATTCCAGTCCAGCATACAGCGAGAATTGATCCATGAAGAAATTGAAGTATGGTTACAAGGCATTCAAGGACAATTGTGTGTGATGGAATTAACTTCATCGTTGATCGAAGTAATCAAATCTAAGCAATTAGATGATCATATGATGATTCAGTTACGTGATGAAGTGAGCAAGGTAAAGGCCCCAGATTTAGACGTACGTTATGCATAGCACATAGCGGGCGCTATGTGCAGTCAACCAGATTTAGACATGGGGAGTAGGTGGGAACCGGATCACGGACTTTAAGGGATGCTTTGCGTGAAACCTGGACGAATTTCAGAAAGTTGAGTCAATAGGTGATTAGCGTGCACTACATGATAGAAGTAACGTATGCTAAAGATGAGACAGAGAGGCGGTAAGCTTCGTGGGAACGATAGCGTACGCAATGTTTCGTCCTAGCGTGTGCTAAAGACAACCTCTAACATACGTAATGACTCTGTAGCATGCGTAATGCTGAAGTCAGAACAAGGAAGTAGGCTGGGGATCCGTTAGCATACGCTAACAGGATAGGATAATGTACGCTAACTCATATTTAGTATAAATAGGACATCATCCCTCATGTCATTTCACACTCGTTTTCCTTCTTCCTTGTCCGATTTCTGCAAACTCAGAGAGCCCTCCTGCGACATAAACCTTGATTCAACATCTCTATTTAGCCGATGAAGTTGGGAAGCATCTTGGATTAGTGCTCAAGCTTCCGGTGTTGAATTCCCTCAAGTGTTTCGTCGTTCTCCTCCGTAGTAAGGTATGTTTAGACTATACCAACATGGAATTCATGTTCTTAGTAATTTTATGAACATGCCACTGAGATCATTGGGTTCATTATTATAGTAATAAATCGAACACCATGTATAAGAGGATTTAAACGTACGAACTTAGGTTTCCCATTGAGATAAGTTGAGTCCTGATTATGCCAAACATCAGGATGGAGTTTCTGGAATTGTAACACGCCTTTAATGATGATTTTGAAACATTCTTATGATGAACGATTTGTTAAGGTTATCACCTGTGTTAGATGAATTCGAGAAGATGAATGTAGAGGGTCTTCTCCAGGTATAATTCATGCCTTGTAGAGGTTTCTTTCATGTGATGATCTTCATATTGATGATTATAATGAAGTGATTAGGTTGGTGACAATTGTTTTGAACGTAGAACTTTGACAAATAAGAATTACTTGCGGAATAACGAGAATCGTAGAGATGAATTAACCTAGAACTCAGTTGGAGTGTTTACCTTACTAGGTATCGTTAGAATAACCAAACCAAGCATTAGAGTTGATAATCAGAATTGGAGTGTGGATTTGTGACGAAAATTACCCGTCCAGTTACTCAATTACGATAGAAAACCCAAAAGTTTGATTGGAACGAGATGTGTCAGGCCAGTTTTGACGAACTGAAGAAGAGATTGATGACGACTCCAATCCTAATGCTATCACAAGGAACTGAAGGTTTTATAGTTTACAACGATGCTTCCAATCAAGGTATTGGTTGTGTACTGATGCAGAATGAGAAGGTGATCGCCTATGCTTCACGACAGTTGAAACCATATGAAGTAAATTATCCAACTAATGATTTGGAACTGGCAGCTGTTGTTTTCGCCTTGAAGATATGGAGACACTATCTATACGGGACTCACTGTCAGATCTTCACATATCACAAGAGTCTTAAATATATCTTCAGTCGGAAGGAGTTGAACATGCGGTAGAGGAGATGGCTGGAATTGATTAAGGACTATGATTTGGAGATTCTTTATCATCTAGGTAAAGCGAACGTAGTAGCTGATGCACTGAGCCACAAACCCATTTCTATTCGAATGCTGGAGATGCTCACATCCCAGTCCAGCATACAGCAAGAATTAATCCGTGAAGGAATTAAAGTATGGTTACAAGGCATTCAAGGACAATTATGTGTGATAGTATTAACTTCATCGTTGATCGAAGTAATCAAATCTAAGCAAATGATCCTCTAATGATTCCGTTACGTGATGAAGTGAGCAAGGTAAAGGCCCCAGGGTTCGTAATCCATGAAGATGGAGTTCTGAGATTCCAAAGTCGACTTTGTGTTCCCGATATAGATGTTTTGAAACAGACAATCATGAAGGAAACTCATAGTACGCCCTATTCTATTCACTCGGGCACCAGCAAGATGTACAAGAATCTGAAGCAGAATTTTTGGTGGAGCAACATGAAGAAAGATTTGGCGGAATATTTCTCGAAGTGTTTAACTTGTAAGCTGGTTAAGATCGAACATCAGTGACCCGCTGGAATGTTGAAGCTACTTCCGATTCCTGAATTGAAGTGGGAAGATATATCAATAGACCTTATCACCTATATGCCGAAGACCAGATCAGGGATGAACATGATTTGGGTGATAATTGATCGTCTAACCAAGTTGGCTCATTTTATTGGCACTAAGGATACTTGGGGACCAGAGAGGTTGGCACGAGTGTTTATTGCGGAGATAGTCCAATTGCAAGGTACACCGAAGACCATAATTTCTGATTGAGATGGTCGCTTCGTGTCACATTTTTTGGAAAGCGGTTCATTGAGCCTTGGGAATCGAGCTGAACTTTAGCACAAGTTATCATCCTCAGACTGATGGACAGTCCGAGAGAACTATTCAAATAGTAGAAGACATGTTGAGAGCTTGTGCCTTAGACTGGTCGACTGCTTGGGAAATTCATCTGTCGTTGATTGAATTCACCTAGAACAATGGTTGGCATGATCCATTAAGATGACACCTTTTGAAGCATTATACGGAAGAAGATGTAGGTCACCCCTGTGTTGGAACGATTCGTCTGGCTTAATTAGGACGGAACCAGAGTTGATAGTACAGACTCAAGAGAAGGTAGCTTTGATTCATGAAAGGCTATTGACTTCCCAGAGTCGGCAGAAGTATTATGCGGACATGCGCCGTCGTCCGTTAGAGTTTGGAATTGGGGATCACGTACTTCTAAAAGTTTCTCCTACCTGGGGAATTTTTCGTTTTGGGAGGAAAGGAAAGCTGAGTCCGAGATATATTGGACCATTCAAAATTCTTGAAAGAGTTGGGGAGTTAGCGTACAGGTTGGCCTTGCCACCATAGCTGAGTCATGGTCATAATGTGTTTCACTTATCTCAGTTATGGAAGTATGTACCGGACCCCATTCATGTCATCAATTTCGGCGAGATAGAAGTAGCTAATGATGGCACGTTCGAGGAGAAGCTAATTAAGATGCTCGAGAGTCGAGTAAAGTAATTGAGGAATAAACCAATCTCCTTGGTTAAGTTTCCGGATGAAACTTCTTTCTAGAGCAAGAGTATGTAATATCCGGAGAATTATCGTGTATTTCATATGTATTTGAACTTGAAGCATTTGATTATATAGTATTAATAATCAAAGTGTGATTTGTTCCGTATTCATATTCCTACATTCTTGAGTCTTCAAAAACATGCATGCATGCATATGCACGTCATAACGTATGCTATCTATATAACATAACATACGTTAGAAGCTGAAGATAACGTACGTTATAGTTGAGGCATAGCGTACGTAACAGGCAGTAAAAGGCATGTGAGCCTGGTCGGCTCATGGGGCCAGATCAGATACTATCGGTAAGAATTTATCTGCGTGAACCTAGACAACTTTTGATAAAGCAGGTCAACGAGGCATAACGTACGTTAAAGGAGTATAATAATGTACGCTACACCGAGCATATTACGTACGTAAAAGTTATGGTTAACATACGTTAAGGAAGTCATAAAACGAGGCAGTGAGCTACTGACGAACGTTAACATACGTAAGGATTTGCACATAACGTACGTTAAGGCTATAGCATACGTAATACCTCGTGGACAACGTACGTAAAGACAGGATCTTATATATAAGACATCAACCCATTTCATTTCACACCTTTTCTTCTTCACTCCTTCTCCGAGTTCTGCGAGTCCAGAGAGCCTCTCCCACAATATAACCTTTAATTTAGCCTCTCTACTTGGTGGTTGAAGTTGAGAAGCATCTTGGATCGGTGTTCAAGCCCCGGTGTTGAGTTACGCCAAGTATTTCTTCATTTGCTTCCGTAGTAAGGTATGTGATACTCTAACCATCTGGAATCATGTTCCTAGGAATGTTCATGAGTAGATTACTGAGGTTATTGAGCTTCTTATGAACTTTATGAATTGAACAACATGTTTTGGAGAATTGAAGTGGATGAACTTAGGTTTTTCATTGGGGATAGTTAAGCCTTGTTGGTGCCTACGTAAGGACGTAATTTCCGAAGATTATGACCCGCTTTATGATTATTTTCGTGATGATTTTTTGATGAACGAAATGAGTATGTTATCACCTAGACTAGGTGAATCCGAAATGTTGAACGTATGGATTATTCCTTAAGTATAATCCGGGGTTTGTAAGGATTATTCGGATTGGTGAACTTCATATGAATGGTTAGAATGTTATTCTCTTGTTGTAACAATCATGGTGAACGTAGAACTTGGATAAGATGAATTTACTTGTGGAAGAACGAGAATCATGAGTGGTATTAACTTAAAATTTGGTGGAACGTACTTACCTTGTTATGAATTCGTTTAGATAACCGTTGCTTGCATTTGAAATCAATGGGCAGAATCGGATTATGGTTTGGGACGTTTGAATATGCTGAACATCCATATACATCATCATGTTATCCCCGTTATGGCCCTTCATTTTGCATGTAGAATAGTATTCGTTCGATGTAGGATACTTTGAATAGTTAACCGAGAATCGACCGTATAATGATAACTAGTTCGGTCACCATTTGGAACGTTTAGCATGATCGTGTGATAGCCTTGTTACATAAAGTTGAGTTTGTCGTTATATTCTTTTGTGTAAGGTTCGAGCTTTGCGAATGGTCGATCATAGGGGCGGCTTGTTGGAGCAAAATCGGTATATGCGCCGTGTTGCGGAAGCGTAAATTAAATGTGCGGAAATTTAAATGACACACGAATTTATAGAGGTTCGGCTATAATAGATCCTACGTTCTCTCTCGGTATCTTTTTCTATAGGTTGAAGATATAAACCTCTGCACCTCTCTTCTATCGGTCGAGGGATAACCGTTACAATCACGTCTTCAATTGGTCTGTGATAAACCACTCGTACTTGTCTTTGTGTCGGTCCAAGTTAAACCGTTTTCCTTTCATATTGGACAATGAACCAACCCCTCTAGCTTTCTATCGGTACTAGATAAACCTCACGAAGATATCGATTGCGATTCTAATAATGCCGGATCCTTGATCCTAATAACACTGAATCCAATCATATATTTTCTTTTATCTCTCGTGTATATGTTGAATGTATAAACACTCAAACTAACTCTATAAGCTCAATATCACAATAAAAATGTAAGTATATCAATCTCAGATGAATGTATCGTTTTCTTGAAGTTGTTGTAGTGAAACAATACCATGGGAATGGTATTTGTAGGCTTCTTCATCAAACTAGCTGTTAGCACCCTAATTCTTCATTAGGCTGCTATCAGCTTCATATTACGGCTGTTAGCCACTTAACGTACGTTAAAACATCCAGGTTACGTACGTTAACATCTCCCAGTTTGAGTCCAGTAACATTCGTTTCCTCCTTTACGTACGTTAATAAAACACCATTATGTATGCTATGGATACATCATTGCTGATGTCATATCTGTTGCCGCCTTTTTGACTTTGACATGTACAATGTTCTTCTGTTTTGAACTCTGAACACTCCATTACGTACGTTAGCCATCCTTGCTTACGTACTTTAATCTTCATGGTTTACGTACGCTATATAGTTTTATTTACGTACGTAAAGCTTGCATAAATCCAGCTTTTTAAACTTCGTTTCCTTCGATGCTTTGCTTCGTCTTTTTGTTGTTTTGCTTTGTTTATCAACTTTAATCATCAAAACACTTTTAAGCATGTATGGAACAAAATGTTCCAACACGGCCTTCGGGTGTGTTGAAGTCTTTGAAGTATTAATTCTTGCCATCTTCCTTAGGCGAGTACTTTAATTATATTTTATCTAGTAATGTTATATATGTTGTGGTGCATATGTGTCGTTGTTTTATGTCCACCTCGTGTTGGTCCGATGGGATCATTGTTGGGATAACAATACCCTGTATCGAATTTGTTGGGATAAACCCTGTATCGATATTGCCCTGTATTGATCGTAGTGTTAGTATGTTTTGACAAATATGCCAATCCTCAATACAGTAAGGAAACTGTATCGAAAAGCTGAAGTGTCAACCTGTATCGAAGACCTCTTGAAAGATCCAGCATACAGTACAACAAAGAAGTCTCAATAAGACTAAGTATGGAAGCTGTCTCGAATTAACAATAAGTAATCCTTCCATACAGCTCTCAACAGGACAAAGAAGGAATCTTCAGTATTCACTAGAAGTCAAGTCCCGTTGATAAAGAAGTAAAGGATAAAGTATTTAAATACTTTAAGTCAGAAGATCTTCAAATCCCGCAAAATCCGGATCGTGTTTTTCATCTCGTTGGAACGGAATCTTGCTCAATGGATTTATCTCAACGGATATATTTCAGAGACTATATATATCTCCAGAGTTTGAAGATTGAAGACTACTGAACTACTGAACGATCAAGCTTACAAAGAAATATTCAGAGCAAAACATATCTCCAAAGCTTACTGAAACTCAGATCTAAGAGATATACAGTGCTCAAACAGTGAACAACAGATCATCAGCTAGAAGCTCAGAAAGTCAACGTTGTTGTTCATTCCCTGTTCTATCCTTGAACAAACCCAGATCAGCCCTGCGTGGACTGAGTAATCTTTGCTACTTCAGAACTGTGTGTGAAGAAGCCAGTCAAAGCATTAGCTTAAACCAATCTGTGTGAACGGTTAAAGCTAAGATCATTATATCAAACTGTGTGAACGATATATTGATTAGTGTTGTTATAATTACATAGTTGTGTGCGTAGTAATTATAATATACTTTTTACTCCTGTGTGGAGGACCAGTGGACGTAGAGGGGTTTACCTCAAACCACTTTAAATATTGTGTTATTTACCTTCAGCTTTTACTGTTTCATTTAACTGTGATTATTTAAGTATACACTGCACATCGAGTTGCTGTATCCACAACAACTTACTGTTTTTAAGACTTCCGCTACGCACTCAGATTTAAAATCAGTACAACTTGTTGTTTAAAACGCTTTCTAAGCTGTATCCAGTATACTTAGTGGCCAACAAGTGGTATCAGAGCGGTTGATTCTAAAAAGAATCAGTCGTATTTTTAACCGAATCAGATCCAAAATCACCTAATTTTCAAAACAGTCTTTTTCATTCCTTTATTCTCACATGGATACATCAATGATCAACAAAGTGCCTATGTTCTCTATTAACGAATTTGATGATTGGAGAATCAAGATGGAGGCTCATCTTGCAGCAATGCACGAAGAGATGATTTTTGTTATACAGGATGGCCCCATCAAGATAATGAAGGTAAACACGGCCGCAAGGATTGAAGGCCAAGCTCATGCTGAGATGCTCGAGAAGTAGCGCGAGCAATGGACTACAGATGAAAGAAAGCGCACCAATCTCGACAATGTGGCTAAGAACGCGTTATTTGTCACTCTTGATAAAGGCACATTCTCGAAGGTAAAGAGCTGTAAAACAACCAAGGAAATCTGGGATAAACTCAAGTTGATTTGTCAGGGAACTGAGCTCTCAAAAGAAAACAAAATTTCAAAACTGACTCAGCAATTTGAATCTTTCGAAATGAAACCAACTGAGACACTTGAGGAACTTGACCTCAGATTCACTGGTATTGTTGGTGAACTTGAAGCATTGGGCAAAATTTATACCCAAAAGGAGAAGAATTTAAAAATTTTCAGATCTCTCCCTGCCCGATGGGACATTAAGACCACAGCTATGCGTGTGTCTTGCAATCTTAATGACATATCTACTTTTGATCTCTTCTCTGACCTCAAAGCTTTTGAGTATGATATTGACAGAAGAGAGAAAGCTGAAGAATCTCCCTCAAAGGTCACAGCACTAGCTGCTGTATCGAGCCGTCGACACAACATGCCCAACTCATCAAAGCCTAGTTACAAGAATGCTGACAGTGACGACGACATCTTGTCTCAAGATGAAATGGCGCTTCTCATGCAAAAGTTCAAGAAGTTCATCAAACAGTCTGGAAAGACTCCCTACAGGCCCAAACCTGTCCACAAGGTAAGTACCGAAACTTCATCTGGTGATGCTCACCTATGCTATAATTGCAGGAAACCGGGAGATTATGCAAATAAATGTCCTCATCCCAAAGTTCAAAGGTTGCCGGAGGCCGAGCAACAAGAGAAATATGAACGAAGACGTGCTTGGAAAAACAAGCTCAAGGCCCTGATTGGAGAATCAGAAGCCTCCCCCGCACCATCCAAATCCGAAGAATGTCTTCAGGTGGTCACTGAAAGTGATTCATCTGACGATGAGTTCGATGATAAAGCATATATGTGCTTTATGGCCAAGGACATTCCGGAAGGTGAAGATAGCAACGATGAGGTAAGCTCAGCCTCAATCATTCCTGCCAATGCATCTCATACTTTTGAAAACATGATGAATGAGTTTAAAAACATTCAAAAGGCCCATGAGACATTGAAAAATGAGAATATACAGCTCCAACTGTCTAACCTAGAGCTGAAAGATGAAAATGACTTGCTGAAAATAAATTATAAAAATATGTCTATTGATTGTGAAACCAGAAAAGTCGATTACGAAAAACTCATGGAGAGCAATCATCAACTTGCTCATGAACTAAGTGAGGTTAAAACTCACAATGAGAGCAAGACAAATGATTTCGTTCTACTTTAAGCCAAAGTCAAAACTCTCGAAAAACAAGAAGATGAACTTGAGACCATTCTGAAATCGTTCGAGAAATCGTCCAAAAGAATGGAAGAAATTCTGAGCACTGGGCAACATGGTCATGATAAAAGTGGCTTAGGATATATCTCATGTTCAAACAAAGGGATAACTAGTACAGTGTTTGTCAAGAGTGTGGAACACATTCCTGTATCGAAAGATACCCCTAGCCCTGTTAAGGAACCTGCTGCACCGTGAAAACCGAAGGCTTCCATTCCGCCCCCGCAATCCTATTCCAGACAGCGGAATCATAAGCCGTTCCAACCTGTAAGGCACACTCAACAGCATGCTCCCCAAGCATATCAACAACACTGCGTTCGGAAGAAAGGTCAGTATCCAAATACCAAAGGCACGCACGGCAAGATTATCAAGACAAAGACGCCAGGCATTGGATACAGGAGCCCCTTTATTCTTCGAGACAGCAGGTGCCCGCTCAGTATCAACAACAGCATTGGGAATCCAACTAGAGACCCAGAAGGCAAGCTGTTAGGCCAAAGAAAATGGCCCCACCTCCAAGACAGCACTCGTACTTGACTAATAACCATAACCCTGAATTTTACATGCATAATACTTATCATGGTTATAGGGACTACGTTTATGCCCCACGTAGATACCGCAACACTGTACCGAATGTGACCTACAGTAAACCAATTGTTGTCAGGAAAATTTGGGTACCTAAAGGAACTAACATTCATGGACCCAAGAATCAAAGGGGACCTAAATCTACTTAATCTCTTTGCATACAGGACATTCTAGAAGAAGACATCTGGTACTTCGATAGCGGATGCTCTCGGCACATGACCGGAGATAGAAGCAAGCTATCAGATTTCGTAGAAGGTCGCGGTCCAAAAGTGTGCTTCGGTGATAAATCTAAAGGAAGAACAAGAAGGAAAGAAAACCTTCTTGTAGGAAAATTCAAAGTCACCGATGTAGCTTATGTTGAGGGCTTACAGTTCAATCTACTTAGTATTAGCCAGTTCTGTGACAAACAGTTCTCGGTGAAATTCTATATATATCGTTGTAGAGTCAAGAACATCCAGACCAAAGAAATTGTGCTTACAGGAAGCAGATCAGGTAACATGTATATTGCTGACTGGAAGCCTATGAGCTCCTCAATTCCATGCTTTGTTGCCAAAGGCACTGCAGATCTAAGCTGGTTATGGCACAAGAGGATGTCTTACGTCAACTTCAAGACGATCAACAAGCTCTCAAGATATGGAATGGTAAGAGGATTCCCAAATGTGTCATTCAAAAAGGACAGCGTCTGTGGACCATGTCAGAAAGGCAAGCAAATCAAGTCCACCCTGAAGAGCAAATCCTACCTTTCAACCCAAGGAGTGTTGGAGATGCTACACATGGATCTCTACGGTACTATTGACCCAGTAAGTTTGGGAAGTAATAATTACTGCCTTGTTGTTGTTGATGATTATTCCAGGTATGCTTGGACGATTTTCCTAAGCAAGAAGAAGGAAACAACATCAAAGCTGCCCGAGCTCCTGAGAAAGCTTCAAAATGAAAAGGCATTGAGTATCATGTGCATTCGTTACGACAGAGGTACAGAATTCACTGACCGCTTTATAGAGCAGTATTATTCGGAGAATGGGATACAACACGAATACTCAGCTGTCTGTACACATCAACAAAATGCTGTTGCCGAGCGAAAGAATAGGACGCTGAAAGAAGCTACAAGGACAATGATTGCCGCAAGCAAGTTGCCACAGCGTTTCTGGGGTGAAGCAACCAATACAGCATGATACACTCAAAACCGCAGTATCGTCAACAAGCACCACAACAAAATAGCATACGAGGTATAGAACAAAAAAAGTCCGTTAGTTCCGTATTTCCACATTTTTGGATGCATGTGCTATGTGTTGAATAATGGGAAGGATCAACTTAGAACCTTTGATGAGAAATCAGATGAAGGAATATTTGTAGGATACTCCTTCGTCAGCAAAGCTTACAGGATTTTTAATAAAAGGAAGCTGACGATCGAGGAATCAGTTCATGTAGTGTTCGACGAACCTCACCATGACCCTATAGGAGTAGAAGATATTACTCAGAACATCCAACAACTTTCCATCCTAGATCCACCAACTCCCATGGAACCTGTTGTTGACCTAGAAATCAACCCCGCAGCTATAAGAATCGACGTAGATGAAGCCGACGCTATTCAAGCATAAGCTGTATCTACAGAAACTCTCGATAGAGTACGGGACCCTGAATTAGAACCCGACCGAAGATGGTTGAGAGATCAATCGCGAGAGCTGATCATTGGAAATATAGATGCAGGTGTTTTTACTCGAAGGAGAATACAGAGTTCACAAGGAAATGTACTTTGTGCACAAGAAGAACTAGATACTGAGAAATCACCATTTCCAGAATGGAAATCTCAATCCGAGCTTAGAAGACTCAACATGTGCACTATCTCTATATTCTTAGCCCAGTCCGAACTTGTTTCTACCATGGACGCTCTTAATAATTCTCATTGGATAACATCTATGGAAAAAGAGCTTAACAGTTTCGAAAGAAACAACATATGGTATCTTGTACCCAGACCTATGCATCAATCAGTTATAGGAACCAAATGGGTATTCCGAAACAAAAAGGATCGAAATGGACTTATTATAAGGAATAAATCAAGGCAAGTCGCACAAGGCTATAGACAGGAAGAAGGCATAGACTACGATGAAACTTTTGCCCCTATAGCCAGACTAGAAGCCATTAGGATATTTTTAGCCTTTGCCGGCCATAAGAGCTTCATTGTATATCAAATGGACGACAAAAGTGCATTCCTGAATGGAGACCTTGCCGAAGAAGTTTATGTTGAACAACCACCACGGTTTGCCAACACAGACGACATCGACCTAGTATACAGGCTGATGAAAGCACTGTTGGGTACGGGGTCAGATATTTGCGCCGTTTGCGGAAGCGTAAATAAAAGGTGCGGAAAATAAAGGACACGAGGATTTATAGAGGTTTGGCTATAAACGAGCCTACGTCCTCTCTTTATCTTTTTCAATAGGTTAAAGATAGCAACCTCTACGCCTTTCTTCTATCGGTCGAGGTATAACCGTTTACAATCACGTCTTCTATTGGTCCGTGATAAACCGCTCGTACTTGTCTTTGCGTTGGTCCAAGTTAAACCTTTTTCCTTTTCTATCGGACAAGGAATCAACCGCTCTAGCTTTCTATGGGTACTAGATAAACCTCACTTAGATATCGATTTTGATTCTAATAATGCCGGATCCTTGATCCTAATAACACTGAATCCAATCGTATCTTTTCTTTTACCACTCGTGTATGATTTTGTGTATAACACTCAATCACTCAATGTAAGCTCAATATTACAACAACAATAGTATCAATATGATTCTCAGATGTATGTCTCGTTTGCTTGAGTTGTTTTTTTCAATCAATACCATAGACATGGTATTTATAGGCTTCATGATCAAACTAGCCGTTAGCTGCCAGGACCTTCATTACGTATGCTATATACTTCCCATTACGTACGTAAGTATCGTTTACGTACGTTAACCCTATCTGGTTACGTACGTTAGAATCTTCACAAAACAGTACAAGGAGTTTCGTCATTTTGATTACGTACGTTATCATTTCCTTCATTACGTACATTATCACTATGTCACTACTGACGTCATATATCCGTTGTATGCTTTGCTGACTTTGACTTCTCCAACGTTCACTTGGTTTGAACTACATTACGTACGTTATCTCTCATCCATTACGTACGTTAAGCTGCTTACATTACGTACGTTAATGATCACATATTACGTACGTTAGCTTTGTGTTTTTCCAGCTTTTTGCACTTCGTTTTCTTCGATGCTTGGCTTCGTCTCTTCGTTGTTTTGTTTTACTAATCAACATTAATCATCAAAACACTTTTAATTTATGTATGGAACAAAATGTTCCAACAATCTTCCCCTTTTTGATGATTACAAAACAACACTTCGTCAATGGGATTTTTCTGCAAAAAAATATATAAATATATGTATATGTGTACAGACCAAAGTTTTCGACTTTGTCCGTTTCGTTAGTTTCTTCTCCCATTTCTTTTTCGACTTCTTCTTTCTTCTCCTTTCCTTTTCTTTTTTTTTCTTTTCGACTTTTCAATTTTCATCATCTTTTCGACGTCTCCTCATTTTTCTTTTTCTGTCATTTTTTCGACTTCTCCTCTTCATTTTTCAATTTCTTCGTTTCTCCCTCTTTCAGGGTAAATCCCATTATCCTCCTTTCTCTCCCCCTTTTTGTTTTCATCAAAAAGTAAAAAAAAATTGAAATAAATAATACCAAAATATAAAATATGCATGATATAATTTATGAATATTTGCATAAAGGGTAAAAACTCCCCCTGAGAATAATATCTCCTCTTAAAAAAATATACTCCCCCTGAGTAAAATATAAAAATCAATTTTTGGGGATCCAACCTATAGTTGGTTTTTGTTTCGAGACATAAACAATATTTGAAATATTTGTTCCTTTAGGAACCCAAATTTTCTTAATTTTTATCATCCGGCGAGGGCTTTTGCAATTTGAAATGTGATGCCCGATTTTCAAACACTTTTCGCAATGGGGTATTTTAAAATTAACGGATTCGTTTTTCGAACGTGGTTTGAATCCTAACCCCTCTTTATTTAAAGTATATTTTGAACACATAATATTTGTTCAAATTTATCGTTGCCGCACGAGAATTTTCTTGTCAAAGATTTTAGTTCATCTTGAACTTTTAAAAGATCATTCTTCAAAATATTTTCATTTTCAATACACTTTGAATGATCGATTTCGATAAATTTTCCCTTCTCGATAATTTT
Source organism: Orobanche coerulescens (assembly GCA_033398695.1). Classification (NCBI taxonomy): domain Eukaryota; kingdom Viridiplantae; phylum Streptophyta; class Magnoliopsida; order Lamiales; family Orobanchaceae; genus Orobanche; species Orobanche coerulescens. The sequence goes on from CM065818.1 coordinate 58,067,253, forward strand.
GGAATTTTCAATTTCCAAAGATTTAATTTTAGACTTAAGGGATTTGATTTCTGATAATGTATTTTGATAATCCGTGTGAAGTAATTCAAATGCATCAAAAAGTTCATCACGGGAGGATGTACTTACTTGGCTTTCGACGTCGCTGTCGTCGAACGAACTCCGGGCCATGAGAGCGAGATTATTTTGATTGATGAAATCATCGTCTTCATCTTCATCGCTCCATGTTTCCACGAGGACCTCCTTCTTGGGTTTGGCACGGCAATGCTTAGCGAAGTGGCCTGGTTTTCCACATTGTCGACAAGAGTTGTCGAACTTCTTCGTTTCGCTCGAGATATCCTTCTTCCTCCGGTTTAATAAGGTTTGGAATTTATTAATATTTTTGGCATAATATGCCGCTTCTTCGTTGCTTTCTTCCACCGGGATTTCTTCTTTCTTTTTCGAAATCTTAGCCTTCATGGCTAACGATTTTTCTTTCAGTTTCGGCTTGACACTTCGTGATTTTAACACGATCTCATAATTAATTAGCGAACCAACGAGGGCGCTAAAATCGAGCGTGTTGAGATCTTTGGATTCCATAATCGCGGTCACGGTGCCGTACCATTCGCTAGGTAGTGATCGTAAAATTTTCTTAACTTTTTCACTACTAGATAATGGTTTTCCGAATGACGCAAGACCATTTGTGATGACCGAGAATCGGTCGAGCATATTGGTGATGGACTCGTCACCTTTCATCATGAATAACTCGTAGTCATGGAGAAGCATATTGATTTTCGTCTCCTTGACTTGAGTCGCCCTTCGTATGTGATTTCTAGAATTTTCCATATTTCTTTCACACTCTCACACGACGAGATTCGATTGACCTCTTCGGGATTTAAGGCACAAAATAAAAGTTGGGTGGCCTTACAATTTAGATGGTCATTTTTCCAATCGGCATCGTCGTATTCTTCAAAAGATTTGAGCGTACCGTCGGATTTGATTGGAACTTTTGGTCTAAGGCAAATAATCTTCCAAATCTCGATGTCATATGCTCGGATGAATATCGACATCTTCTTCTTCCACGTCAAAAAATTTGAGCCATCAAAGAATGGTGGTCGGTTGAGAGCAAGGCCTTCGACTGGAGAGAATTGAAACGCCATTTTGGATCTTTTCTCCTCGGATGTTAAGTCGCGTATTGGAGTACTTCTCCGATACCAATTGTTGGGTACGGGGTCGGATATTTGCGCCGTTTGCGGAAGCGTAAATAAAAGGTGCGGAAAATAAAGGACACGAGGATTTATAGAGGTTCGGCTATAAACGAGCCTACGTCCTCTCTTTATCTTTTTCAATAGGTTAAAGATAGCAACCTCTACGCCTCTCTTCTATCGGTCGAGGTATAACCGTTTACAATCACGTCTTCTATTGGTCCGTGATAAACCACTCGTACTTGTCTTTGCGTCGGTCCAAGTTAAACCGTTTTCCTTTTCTATCGGACAAGGAATCAACCGCTCTAGCTTTCTATGGGTACTAGATAAACCTCACTTAGATATCGATTGTGATTCTAATAATGCCAGATCCTTGATCCTAATAACACCGAATCCAATCGTATCTTTTCTTTTACCACTCGTGTATGATTTTGTGTATAACACTCAAATCACTCAATGTAAGCTCAATATTACAACAACAATAGTATCAATATGATTCTCAGATGTATGTCTCGTTTGCTTGAGTTGTTTTTTTCAATCAATACCATAGACATGGTATATATAGGCTTCATGATCAAACTAGCCGTTAGCTGCCAGGACCTTCATTACGTACGCTATATACTTCCCATTACGTACGTAAGCATCGTTTACGTACGTTAACCCTGCCTGGTTACGTACGTTAGCATCTTCACAAAATAGTCCAGGGAGTTTCGTCATTTTGATTACGTACGTTATCATTTCCTTCGTTACGTACGTTATCACTACGTCACTGCTGACGTCATATATCCGTTGTATGCTTTGCTGACTTTGACTTCTCCAACGTTCACTTGGTTTGAACTACATTACGTACGTTATCTCTCATCCATTACGTACGTTAAGCTGCTTACATTACGTACGTTAATGATCACATATTACGTACGTTAGCTTTGTGTTTTTCCAGCTTTTTGCACTTCGTTTTCTTTGATGCTTGGCTTCGTCTCTTCGTTGTTTTGTTTTACTAATCAACATTAATCATCAAAACACTTTTAATTTATGTATGGAACAAAATGTTCCAACAAGCACTGTATGGACTTAAGCATGCCCCTAGAGCATGGTATGAGACCCTGTCCCAGTATCTAACCGATAATGGATTTGAGAAAAGTGATGTGGACAAGACCTTGTTCAAAATATAGGAAGGCGATGACCTTCTAATGGTTCAAATATATGTAGATGATATAAATTTTTGTTTAACTAACCTTGATTTGTGTCAAAGGTTCTCTCATCTCATGCAAAGTAAATTTGAAATGAGTATGATGGGAGAACTTAGTTATTTCCTAGGTTTGCAGGTAAGGCAGTTTCCTACAGGTATTTTCATCAACCAGGAAAAATACAGCAAGGAGCTTCTCAACAAATTTGGAATGAACACTTCCAAATCATCGCCAACTCCCATGAGCACTTCCGTGCAAATTAGTGATGATGAAGCTGGAAAGTCGGTTGACCAATCACTCTACAGGAATCTTATTGGCTCGCTCCTGTACCTAACAGCTAGCAGACCCGATATCCAGTTTGCTATTGGAGTGTGTGCGAGATATCAAGTAGCACCCAAGGAATCACACTTCAATACAGCTAAACGAATCCTTAAGTATATTAAAGGAACAGTCGATGTAGGACTGTGGTATCCTAAAGAAGCCGGATTCGATTTAGTTGGATAATGCGACTCGGATCTCGGAGGCTGCAAGCTAGATAGGAAGAGTACAAGTGGAACTTGTCACTTTCTTGGACCTAGACTTGTTTCTTGGTTCAGTAAGAAGCAATTGGAAAACTCACTTTCCACGGCTGAATCAGAATACTATGCTGCTGGTAGTTGCTGTATGCAGATCCTTTGGATGCAACAACAGTTGTCAGATTATGGGATTGAAGCCAGAGAGACGCCAAGCATGTGTGATAGCACGAGTGCAATTGCTATAACGCACAATCCTGTCCTGCACTCGCGCACTAAGCATATCAACATGAAGCATCATTTCATAACGAATCATGTCTAGAACAAGGATGTTCGGCTCGAAAAAGTTCATACAGATATTCAGTTGGCCGACATCTTCACCAAGCCTCTCGACATAGCAAGATTCAACATGCTTCGACAAGAATTGGGATTGCTACAGCCTGACTCCCTGTAAGTATTTACTGCTTTTACTCAACAATTGAGGGGGAATGCTGCAAGACCCAAGAATACAGTATCCACCATTAATTATCTGAACACTCATAACCGTCAATACAACACTGTAGTGAACAAAGTGATATGAATCATCCTACAGCTGACGTGTGCAATAATTAAGGGGGAATACAGTATGACCCATGAATACAGCATTAATCCGAAAGTTGTTGTATGGAATTAAAACCTATATGTACCTTTTAAGGAGGAACACTGTATCGTCGCAAAGACAGCACATACTATAGGATTTCAATTCAATATATATTATATTATATCATTTCATTTTAAAATAATTTTTGTCCACGTGCTCTATTTTTTTGTCAACGTCATTTACATTAAATGCTTTACACGACATCTGGACAACTGAATCTCAAAAGCCGCGACGTTTTTAATTTTTTTTTTAATGTTTTAAAATGCCTTTTCAGGCATTAAGGGTAACAACAAATGTCAGAAGTGGGGCCCACTCATATTTTAACATTTTAATGGATAAGTGTACCAGTTACACTCAGTCCATCTTGACCGTTCATTTCAAAAACCGGTTCCCATCCCTTAAATCTGACCATTCGTTCTCTAAGAAACCCTTCTTTGCCGCCCACTATAAAAGGACTGATATTGCCATTTGAGACTCTTTATGCCTTCTGGATATTCTTAGAGAACTCAAGCAAAAACAGCCTACAAGTTTTCTTTGCGTTTTACTGCGAATTTCTCTTAATCTCTTTCATATTTTCTTGAGAATCATCAATGGCTGCTCAGACCTCTGCCGCCGCCCTCAAGAAAGCCTCAAACATCATCGACGGATGAATCTTCTCCAGATCTGTCATCATTGAATGTATTCTCGCTGAAACAAATCACATCGAACCCATGGAGTTCATCATCACCAGGATACGTCAGCAAGGCCTCTACCGCCTTAGAAGCCACACCGCTGAGAAATACGACGTCCATCTGGTTGAGGAATTCTACCTCAACGCTGCCGTTCGCTTTTTGTCGCTGGCTCAAGGAGGCCACGTCGCTGATATCACCGTTGTTATTCATGGAGTGGAGATCTGCATCGACCGAGATCTTCTCCAGAAAGTCTTCAGGCTGCCCGCTGATGGCCTGACCATGGAAGACCTTGAGACTTTTGGGTCTCAAGAGCTTTTGACTAAGTACTATGGCCTGTTCACAGGTTCATCTTCAGTTGAAGCTGTGCACACCACCTGTCCCAAGAAGAACTTCTGTTTTCCATACGTGTACTTGCACGACTTTTGTTGCAGAATAATTGAGAATCGCACTGGTGCATTTGAAATGTGTACTAATCTGAGATTTAGGATGATGGTTGCGATTTTGACCTGTGAAAAGGTCAACTAGTGCCAGATTATCTTGAAGCGCTTGCGGGAAGAAGTGTCAAAGCCTGCCACTCAAAAGAAATCGTTTGGTCTGTTTCTGAACTACATTTTGATGAAATGCGGATTACCACAATCCGCAGATGCTAAGAAAATCAGTTCCCGGATCTACTTAGGAGGTGTCAAGCCTTCAGCCTACAACCAGAGCACCCTGGTCTGCAATCATCCAAAAGTCCACAGTATGCCAGTTTCTGAAGATCCAAGGGATGTTTCTGCGAAATCCCAGAGTGTGGAATCTTCTAAGAAATGCAAAAGATCTCACAGCAAGACACCTATTGCTGCTGAGAAGCCGAAAAGGAAGCTAAGGAGGCTTTCTAAAGCCAAATTCACAAAAACCTCCAAGGAAGCTTCTACCGTGGCGCAACCCACTGAACAACTACCCCAGGGCCCAACCCATGCGGAATAGATTCCCGTTAGTGTCTCGATAGTAAATCCCGAGCCTTTGGCGGAAACGACGGATGAAAGGACATCTGCCAACTTAGAAGACTCTAGTGAGTCGGCTGCCCCTTTGGAGCCAACAGCTAAATCTCCTATGCGGGATTCCACACCTGTACAGGATCCACCTTCCTTCGGGGCACCATCCCCTGTAAGGAATCCCTCTTCCCTACAGGATTCCACACCTGTAGAGGAACCCCTCGCTACAGCGGACTCAGACGTTGTACGAAGTCCCTCCCCGGACGCAATTATCAATCCAACTCTTCTGTCTGTGCAGATTAATAAGGCTTATGAAAGATTCCTTCAATGGAAAAGCTACCGGCTAGCTCCATACGACATGTTATACAACTGGAGTGACTGGAGCGATGAAGAAAGATTTGTATTGGAAGTGACGGACTCGACAGATGTTGAGGCTCTGATCCAATGGGATAATCTTTATTGCAAATCGTTAATTGAAAGCCATCTCTTGCACAAATCCGATGCCAGACGAAAAGGAAAAGATAAGTCCGAGGACTCTCCCCAATATCCAAAAGAAGACCACGACTCAGACGACGATGACGATGCCTTTCAGGCAGGTCTGAGAATGAGTCGTGAGGAGGCTCAAGGAAAAGAAGCCTCACAAACCAAGAATGACGAAGGGCTTTCAAGCCGAAGTGAGCCCCCTTCGCCACAACAAGAAAATATTCCTGACGATGAGGAATCAGTACCTCAAGTCGAGGAAGAAGAAATTGTTTTGGAACAGGCACCCGAGCCTGATGCCGCAGAAGAAGAAGAATCCCACGCCGTCCAGGAAGAGGAATCAGTCCCTATGCCGGAATAGGCGGAAGCTGAGAGACAACAGGAGGAATCAGTCCCTCCTGTACCCATGTCTACAGACATCTCTTCACAACAGGAGGATACCGCACCCCCTGCCGCCGAACCCGAAACTGCTGCTCCCGCCCCACCAACCGTTTTGGAATCCGACGACGGTACTACACCTGAGGATGTCCAACTCAATTCACATCCTAAAGTGAATATGAGAAGGTTGAATGGATCTGAAGACTTTGCCAAGACGGATTCTCCCAACTCTGCTGCTAGGAAAGAGCGTCTGCGTGCTCTTGGTCTAAAAACTGTATTCATCCAGGATGCAGTGAATGCCCTTCACTCAGTCGAAAAAGCTTTAGATTGGATGCATACATCGACAGTTGAAGAAATGACAGGTTTAAGGCATGAAGTCTCTCGTGTTGTCGAAGCCTTCACTGTCCTGCCCCATGTCTTCAAACAGGCCCTAGCCAATCTGCAAGAGAAGCAAGAAAAGATCTTGAGAGAAGAGGAATCGAAAATTCGCATATCCGAGGCCAAGACAGCAGCTGCCATGATCGAAACAACTTCTCACTTGCGATCCCATGACAAGAATATCAAAGACATGTCGCAAGTGCTCTCCACCCTTGTCGAGAGAATGACAAACATTGAGACGAAACAGGATGCCACACTGGAAATCCTAAGACGTCTTGATGACGCCAAAAAGGGGGGAGAAGCAAGAGAAGCAGCAAGGAGAACAATGCTACAGCACGAAAGGGAATTTAATGCTGCTCAAGACAGCATTGCCGCTGAATTGAACAAATTAGCTCCACCCTCTCAAAGTTTCAAGATTTCAGGTTCTCGCCCTGAATTCCATGACCCCAATGTCCCATGGCAAACCTTGATCCAAAGACCTTCCAAAATTCGTCTGCCAACCAACCGCCATCCCACTCCCAAAGAAGTGAAGCAATGGAGGAAAAATGAACTGATGAGATATTTTGTTAAACTCGTCAGGGAATCCGCCAGCTTCAAAGGTTACAAAACATTAGCGGAGGCTGCAGACAAATTCTCGAAGATGTTAGAAGAAGGAAATCTTCCTCGTCAACAAGATATGAAATCCAAGCATAAAGGAGGAGATCGGATAACCCATCCAGAAAACTGGATTCTTGCCTTCGACAGATCATACGATGAAAGAGCTATCTATCTAAATCGAGGCAATGACTCCCTACAGCACTGGTGGCGTGGAACCGAGCACGATCCAGAGAAAAGGCCATGGAGACATTCTGGTTATAGGAGCTGAAATCTTTATCTTATTATTGTTTGTATTTTATTTCAAAACAGCAAATCCTTGTACTCTATTTTTGAATATCAATAAAAATGTTTGCTTGTCTTGAAAGATTACAAATCGTAATCTACTGTGTTAATGTATGATTACATAACTTAAATTGTTGGGATAAGAATCACAAGTATAGAAACTTGTTTAAAAAATAAGCTGTACGAACTTGTCTACGAACAGTTCATAGATTCAGTTGTATGCATATAGAATACATTGTAAGATTGTGCCTGCGCGCCAATCATAAGCTTAAGTTGTAAAAATTCTTAGCTGTATCGAACTCGCCTGCGAGCAGTTCATAAATTAGTCTAAGTTACTGAAAGCCAGAACATTTGACGGAAGACCAAGAAATCTGCCCGAAGTCATCAAGAAAGTCATTCGCTTCATGAAGAAGGTTTTGGCATCATCAAGAAAGACTTGAAAGATTCTAAGTCTTGGCAAATTGTTAAAAAGGGGGAAATTGTTGGGATAATAATACCCTGTATCGAATTTGTTGGGATAAACCCTGTATCGATACTGCCCTGTATTGATCGTAGTGTCAGTATGTTTTGACAAATATGCCAATCCTCAATACAGTAAGGAAACTATATCGAAAAGATAAAGTGTCAACCTGTATCAAAGACCTCTTGAAAGATCCAGCATACAGTACAGCAAAGAAGTCTCAAGAAGACTAAGTATGGAAGCTGTCTCGAATTAACAATATGTAATCCTTCCATACAGCTCTCAACAGGACAAAGAAGGAATCTTCAGTATTCACTAGAAGTCAAGTCCCGTTGATAAAGAAGTATTTAAATACTAAAGGATAAAGTATTTAAATACTGTAAGTCAGAAGATCTTCAAATCCCGCAAAATCCGGATCGTGTTTTTCATCCCGTTGGAACGGAATCTTGCTCAACGGATTTATCTCAACGGATATATTTCAGAGACTATATATATCTCCAGAGTTTGAAGATTGAAGACTACTGAACTACTGAACAATCAAGCTTACAAAGAAATATTCAGAGCAAAACATATCTCCAAAGCTTACTGCAACTCAGATCTAAGAGATATACAGTGCTCAAATAGTGAACAACATATCATCGGCTAGAAGCTCAGAAAGTCAACGTTGTTGTTCATACCCTGTTCTATCCTTGAACAAACCCAGATCAGCCCTGCGTGGACTGAGTAATCTTTGCTACTTCAGAACAGTGTATGATGAAGCCAGTCAAAGCATTAGCTCAAACCAATATGTGTGAACGGTTAAAGCTAAGATCATTATATCAAACTGTGTGAACAATATATTGATTAGTGTTGTTATAATTACATAGTTGTGTGCGTAGTAATTATAATATACTTTTTACTCCTCTGTGGAGGACCAGTGGACGTAGAGGGGTTTACCTCGAACCACTTTAAATATTGTGTTATTTACCTTCAGCTTTTACTGTTTCATTTAACTGTGATTATTTAAGTTTACACTGCACATCGAGTTGTTGTATCCACAGCAACTTTCTGTATTTAAGACTTCCGCTACTCACTCAGACTTAAAATAAGTACAGCTTGTTGTTTAAAACGCTTTCCAAGCTGTATCCAGTATACTTAGTGGCCAACAATCATCTTGGGATCTATGCTAGCGTGCGTTGGATCATTGGACAGGTTTTTCCACCTCATGTTGGTCCGACGAGATCATCTTGGGATCTATGCAGTGAACGCTGGATCATCGGAATTACCATGTGTATGTGGTGATGTCATGTTGTGATTACCATCGGAATCAACATGTTCTAGCGCGCGCTATCGAAGCCACAATACAAAGTGTTCTGCAAAATGTACAGTTAGCGTGCACTAATAACTAAGTATTAGCGTGCGCTAGCGAGTCCCAGTACCAGTCAAGTGGCTTCTGGACTGCCCAAGAACTACCAATTAGCGTGCGCTACCCTCCCGTAGTGTGCGCTAACTGCTTCACCTTAGCACGCGCTATAAAGCTGCATAGCATGCGCTACCGAACTCTCAGTCAAATGCAGCAACTACTGGACTGTCTCGGCCTATTCAGGTAGCCTGCGCTAACCGATACTGTTAGCGTGCACTAACAAGGGTCAGTGAAAGCTACTGACTTCTAAATTCATCACTCGATAGCGTGCGCTAAATGTAAACTTAGCGTGCACTAAAACACTCGAAAATGACAGCAACAGTACTCTCAAAGATGGGTACGACGACGGACTTCTCCGACCGAAACTTCAAGTTCAATAAATGGACGGAACACTCCAAAATATGATCATCAAAAGAGTCTGATCTCTAACAGAACTCATAACGACACTCCAAAAAGGTCAGAGTGAGGAATACGAAAGAAGTTCCCCAAAACTTTGGGAAATTATAAAACGGCCCAAAACTTTCGAAAAAAACCAATACAAGATCAAACAACCGAACGAAAACTCACAACACGTCTAACAAAGTCAAATAAACTTACGGGATACACGAAGCAATAGTTTCGAACGAGATTCGCAAAAATCAAACTCAAGTGCGGAAAAGTCGCTAAGAAGCATGAAACTCAACAAAATGACACCAAGACCAACTCGAATGACAAAAAGTGCAGAACTAATCATTATTAGTATGACGAGATGGTCACAAGCGATCCGTTAAAACAGACTCCTGCCAAAAAAAAGAAATTTACCAAAAATCGGAATTGCGAATATTACAGAACAGTATTCCATTGGAGTCGTGCCCATTGATTTTTGATTCTACCACAGACCTGCGAGAAACCAGAGTAACCTATTTGTACTTCTTCGAACTGTGTTCATTATTTCTCCTTCCCCTATACATTTTAGGAACTTGTGCATACTAGTGCATGGAGATGGTAAGTCTCTCGATTGTAAGTCCCCTTTTATGTGTGCTGTGATTGTGTTGTGTTAATTCGATCAATCTTGGTCGAGGGGCTGGAACTTGCCAGTGGTATTAGGATTTTTGGGATATACAATGCGTATACAGTCCGGGTAAAAATGGTTATATAGTGTATTTTAGAAAATCGGGTATATTATCGATTCTTATATTCAATTAAGAATGAAATTTCAAGTATCAATTTTATCCGCTGCATGAACATTTTTAATGTGGTGTTTTGAACTCTTTCAAATGATGAAAACCAACAATTTAATATCGTCTTATTAAATGGTCCCGTACTTCGGAAAAATATCTTCGATTAAATATTTTGGTAGAACAGGAAAGATTTTAAATTTATGGTGTTTGAAACTCAAATTAGTTTTAATTTGAAATATTTCAAAATAGTTACGGCATCTTTAAATTTTACGTGTGAAATAAAACTTCTTCTTCTAAAGTATTTATAAGTTTCGGGTGAAACGTGACTCGCCCCCTAATTTTCAAGAGATCGTTTTTCATAAAGTGCAGGCATGATATTATCGTCCTCGTCAGAGGACTAAAAGTTGATTTTAAATTTTACACCCTGCGAGCCCTAGTATTCTGCAGTGTGTATAGTGTCATTTCCTGATATAGGAAGAACACCCAAGCTTGTATATAGTATGCATGCTTTTCGAATTCTTTGTTATTTTAGTGTTGCCTACTTTGAACATTCGGGGATGCTGACTGAACCTGGTAGTGTTACTGTGCAGAATGGTATTATATGGCTTAGTATGTCGAATCTTGGAGGAAATGGATGTGATGACGGTTGTGGAAGCAATGGGGTGGCTCATACGACAACGATTCATGCTACAATGAAGGAGTATTAGGATCAGACCATACCCTATGAAACCTTTTTAGTGATTGAGTATCCGAGCGAGGCAAAGAGGCAGAAGACATTCGGAAGATTTTTGGGCCGCGTCATTCGAATGCATCGTCTTTGTTATTGGGAGTGAACACTAGGCATTTCCAAGCTGGAATCGTTAACTTCTAGTAAGACAGGAAGGTGCTTCAACTGCAATATCCAGGGGCATGTTTGTGCAAACTGTCCCTCTCCACCCTTGACTTATTACTAGTGTGGGTGCGAAGGTCATCGAAAACTATGTTGAGAGATAGTCTCTGAATTGACAGAGAACGCCACCCTATTTACGAACAAAGTAAATGACCAGAGGGCATCTTGTACCCCTACTTATTATCCTGAATAGCCTACCATTGGCGAATGATGATTTTATAAAATGTCATAATCGTTGATGTTCCCGACAATCGTGACCTTGATTCTTTCCATCCTCTTGCTTTATGTTTCTAACTCTGGTGGTTCTACGTTTCGAGGACGAAACTCCATTTTAGGGGAGAGGGTGTAATAACCGGTATTTTTGCGCTTGTATAATTTGGGGCTTTGAACCCTTACATTTGGATTCTGTTTTCGCACTGTAGAACTTGCCAGTTCTATCGTGCTGTGATTATTGGCCTGATGTCTGAACTTATCGCGATTATGGTTCCTGCCTTTTACTAATTTCAAGACCTCGTTCTATAATCCCATTATCGATGAATATTGAACCATATTCCCCTTGGTAACTCATGATTCCACTCGAACCACATGTTTCCATTTGTGTGTTGTGTTTTATTTTGGTTTCGACTTGTGTTACACCGAACCACATCAATACCGAGAATTATCGTGATATTTGTAGCCATTCCACATACGTCAGAATGCTTAGAGGTTGGTTATCCAACCTTATGAAGTTGATTTAACGTTTAAAGCCCTTTCATCGTCTTTCATCATTCCTAAATCCGTCTTAGACCCGACAATTGAATTATGACCATTGCTTGAACTGTGGCCAAGACGTGACCAAGGATATAGCGTATGCTACGGTTCAACCGACTTAGGATTTCGAGAGTGTTCATGTTCCAATCCCAAACCCCCATAACGTAGATTAACCTTCATGCATAATCCTTGAAAATTTCATTCGAAACTATCATTTAATAGTTTCTACTTGAGCGATCAATAATTCCAGACGTGTTGGGAGCTTGGGTGTTGTTGCTCGAGCTCAAGACGTGATTCCAAGATGTTTGCGCCATTTCATAATTTTCCCTAACTCATGGAGCATTCATTTTTGAATTCATACTCTTCCACTTCGATCTCTCGTGTTCATATGTATGTTTATCGCCTCGACTCATGTATTGGATGTTCGCTTATCGGTTTATCGCATTTTGAGGATTGCCGCGTTCACATATTGTTCGTGGCATTTTGGGGCGGAGCAAAGTAGTTACCCTTCCTTGTTTGTTCTACCGCTCTTTATTTTAAGTTTCGGGACGAAACTTATTTTAAGGGGGATAGAATGTAATAATCCTATTTTTTTCATTTTCATATATCTCGATCTTTTGTGATTCATTGTGCCGATGTATTATTATTATCCTCCGTATTCCTTTTTTCCGTTATGTTTTCTCCCGGTACGTAATTAAAAATTTGATTCGTGATCGAAACTCTTACCGAGCATCTCTTCATGTTCGTTTCCTTGTGATTTCGGATCGAGTCATCGAGTCATGGCGGCTGGGCACTGGCCGGCCGAGTGTGGCAAGAACCGGTCCGGTGCGAAAAGAACCGTCGAGGTGCGGCAGGAACCGGCTGGGTGCAGCAGGAACTGGTCCAGGTGCAGCAGGAACCGTCTAGGTGCGGCAGGAACCGGCCGGGTTCGACCGGTCATTTTTGGAAGGTTCTCAAACGTGTCCGGAACGGCGACCGGTCGTGTCTGGAAGGTTACCAGACGTGTCCGGAACGCGGCGGTCCAGTCGTGTCTGGAAGGTTCTCGGGCTGTCCGGAAGGCGGCGGGCAGGGCATGTCTGGAAGGTTCTCGGGCATGTCCGGAAGGCGGCGGGCAGATCTATAAATATGACCGAGCAGTCGAGTTTTTCACGCGTTTTCTCATTCCCCCTCCTTTATTTCGTGGTGGATGCTTAGAGCATGCCAAGGCATGGTGTAAAACTATCAATCCATGAAGTTTTGAGTCCACAACATCGATTCAAGTATCCTCTATTCCCCTCTGATCGACCGAATCAGGGTAAGTTTCCTAAAATCCTAGTTTTGGGAAATTTGGTTGGCTTGTTTGCCATTACGCTGAGTTGGCGCAGTGGCTTGGTTGTCTGGTAACCAAGTCTTAACTTAAATCTGAGCTAAGGCCTAATCGAGTTTAGAATATGTATGCATGTTGGCCTAACCGTCGTACTTGATGCCGAATCGATGAATTTATTCATGGGCTTTATAGGATCCTAGTTTATGGGCCATGTTGGGCTTACGCCCATGCTCGTTAGATCTATGTAATCCTCTCGATTTATGTCGTTCAGTGGCCCTCGAGTTTCTATCTCGACATGCAGAGTATGAACTTAAATCCACCATTGTCGTCCCGTATTTTGGTTACTTTTTTGGTGGAATCGACTTCGCTTCAGCATCAGGTCGGCTTCGGCTTGCTTTCCTAGGTGTTTTCACGAATTTCAAAGGTTTGGTCATACCAATCATTTCATATCCCGTCATAAAATCGGGCGGCGTGCATGTGGTGGGACGAAAGGACATTCTTTCTTGGAAAACCGCGCCCATTAATGCGGTGTAATTATGGTTTTGTGGACCGTCACGCCAGACCCATAGACACTGGGATCAGACTGGGCTGAGGCCGCGTATAACCCACCTTCTCTGGGTATAAATTCAAAACCACCTTTTCTTTTTCATTTTATTGGATTTCAAACAGAGGACCTTGAGAGCTTCCCGTCACTAGCGAAGCTTCATGCCGCATTATCTCAGTCCAGTTTTCTGACAATTTACTCTGATCAAATTCACCGGTGTTGCTTCCCGTCCATTTTCGTCCAATTATCTTTGCTTTTGAGGTACATTTTCACCTCCATTTGTCGCTTATACTTTTTCACCATTGTTAGGATTTTAAGAGCTTTTAAAGCTTCAAATGTTTTCTTGCTTTGTGCACAATTTCAGCAGTTTTGGGCTTACTCCATATTTGCACGATGTCTAAACATGGGTATTTGGGGAGAAATTTTATTTATGGATTTTACACTAGGAATTCTAAGATTTACGTTTAATATGACGGATCGTGGAAACTCTTGTCTTAACTTGCATTGGCGAGATACTATACTTGAATAAAACCTCTAGAACCGATGTTAAGTATCCACATGGGTCTTTTGAGCCTAGAACCATAGATAGAAACGATGCCGACATGTCAACTCTGGGTAGCTTGGATGAAGTCCTAGACTACATATGTCAAGGATAAGTTTCAAGCTCGGCTTCATTTTGGGGGAGGTCTCTCCTCGGCCCAAGTAGTTGAGATGGGGAGAAGTCCACCTCGTCATCTTCACAATGAGGAGAGTACTTTTGATAAGACCGTCAATGAGTTTGATACCGAGGTGGTCGACATAAGACGAGGTCGAGGTAAAGGCAAGATAAATCCGGGAGGCTCATCTCGGCCTAAGCATCCCAAAGGTGGAGATGAGATGCTTGAGGAGCTTTATACTATGTATGGGGTAGATAGGAAAGAATACAAGCTCTACCATGGTCTAGCCACCCCTTTTGCTGATGAGAATGAAGCCAAAACCTTCTATTATAATGATGCCTTCATCCCATTTTAATTCAAACAGTTCCATCTCGGCCTAAGGCTGCCCTTAGACCCTTTTATTAATCAGTATCTGGAAGATTGGGAAATTGTCCCGGCACATCTCGGTGCCAATGCAGCAAGGTATCTCACCGTATTCATCATTCTATGTCGTATTCTCGGCTTCGAGCCATGTATGTTCGCCTTCTATCACTTCTTTAATTCATCCTATAATTCCAAGGCTAGAACCATTACTATAAAGTTCAATCCCAAGAAGAAAGCTCATGGCCCCATTTCAAACACTGCCAATGAGGTCACAAGTTGGAACAGACACGTGATTAAGGTTGAGAGCCGACATGACTGGGAATACACGACACCTGTCAATTCCCCACATCACCCTTCACGCATTCAAAAGCCAGACTGGAGTCCCGATTTAACCAAAAAACTTGAGCAGTTTGCCTCCGTTGCTATTCTCTATTGGGCCAAGTTTGAGATAGATTTTAGTTACCACGTTCAGGCCGGACTGATGAGGGGTCCCATAGCTGGGGTTAGGGCCTTGGTCGAGGTCCCAAGGGGAACTCGGTTTCCTGATTGGGTTGTTCACCCCAACTTTGTCTTTCATGCTGGCTGTGCAACCTACAAAGCCGAGGACGACAAATTTCTGAAAGCCGTGGACATCCTAGGATGTAATTTCCTCCATACTTGTTTATTTTTATCGCCATTTTTCTTTCATCTTGTCTCGGTATTAATGCTGATTTTTGTGCAGATCTCTCGATGGAGGACATCCAGAAAGTTGATGAGCAGTATGTTGACCCCGTCATGGCGGCTCGGAAGAAAAATAGATTGTCTAATATGAGGGGAGTCGAGAAGAGACATGCCGACATGGAAGCTCAGCAGAGGGAGTTGCAGGATAAGGGGGAGTCTTCACTCCCCAAGGGGCCACCTATTATTCAAGCCGGAGCACCAACTGAGGAGCCTGAAGTCGAGATCGAGGAAAAGCATACTGAGGAGGCTAACCCTTCTCAAACTCGAGCCCGAAGTTAAGGTCAAGGCCATTCCCAAGAGCCTAGCTGAGATCGAGGGCCAGAGTTTAAAGTGGACTAACGCCAGAGTCATAAAAGGTCGAGGGAGGAGAGAAGTCCAGATCGAGAAGAGCCTCCACAAAAAAGAACTACTCCCTCAACACATGATTCTGTCTCGACTTCCATTATTTCTGATGCCGAGATCAAAAAATCTAGTTGATTCCGTCGCTGCTACGCCCATCATGTTTGGGTTTGATTCGGTGGTTTGTTCCGAGGCCGCCCTTAAACTTGGAGAACCTATCATCAAGCATGCTATGAACAGGTCTTATATCGAACAACTTGTTGCCGACAAGCCGAGCTCTCTCCAACTTTTTAATAGGAAGGGCTTAATAATGTGGACTAAGCTTCCCTTTCTTACCAAACCGAAGGACTCTACGAGTCGGTGATACCTTCAACAACACACGACATCAAACGTCGGCATATGACTTCTGTCGACTCTGGGCGGTCAATAACTTTTGTCATATAACAACAACCTTCTCCCTCGTTTGAATTAACAAATCTGGCTCTACTCCAAGTAATTCATACGGTTCATCCCAATAGAGTGTCAATCGACATCGTCTCTCATATAATTCTTCAAATGGAGCTATACCAATTGAACTGTGCCAACTGTTATTATACGCGAATTCAATTAACGGTAAATGAATCTCCCAATCATCTTTCCAATCCAATGCACAAGCTCTCAACATGTATTCTAATGTTTGGATGGTTCTCTCCGACTGTCCATCCGTCTGAGGATGATAAGAGGTATTAAAATTCAATTCAGTACCGAGTGCTCTATGTACCGCTTTCCAGAAATGCGATACAAATCGACCATCGCAATCAGAAACAATACTCTTTGGGGTACCATGGAGTCTCACAATTTCTGAAATGAACAAACGGGCCAATATCTCTGGTCCCCAAGTATCTCTAATGACCAGAAAATATGCTGATTTGGTTAGTCGATCAACGATTACCCAAATCATATTCATACCAGTTTGTGTTCTTGGCATTCCCACAATAAAATCCATCGTGATATCTTCCCACTTCCATTCCGGAATCGGTAACGGTTGCAACTTTTCGGCAGGTCTTTGATGTTCGGCTTTAACTTGTTGACAAGTCAAGCATTTTGATACATATTCTGTTGCATCCCTCTTCAAATTCGGCCACCAAAATTTTTTCGTCAAATCCTTATATTTTTTACTCGTACCCGGATGAATCGTGTACAGAGTAGAATGTGCCTCATTAAAAATCATTTGCTTAAGATCATCCCGATTAGGTACACAAGCCCTAC
The DNA here is from genome assembly GCA_033398695.1 of Orobanche coerulescens. Lineage (NCBI taxonomy): Eukaryota > Viridiplantae > Streptophyta > Magnoliopsida > Lamiales > Orobanchaceae > Orobanche > Orobanche coerulescens. The sequence goes on from CM065818.1 coordinate 58,084,370, forward strand.
CTCGAAATCAAAGAACTCTATCTTCGTCGATCAGGAACCCAAGAGCCTTTCTTTTAAGGACATCTTCCCGAAGTTGTACAAATAAAGGATCATCTAACTGTTTGGACTTAATATCTTCAATCACGGAGGATGTTATCTCAAGGAAAGATAATTGTCCTCGAGTTACTTGAGGCTAAATTTCAATCTCCAAATCAATTAACTCTCGTGTGAGATTCGGTTGAATGGTAAGTAATTCCAATCTCTGCAACACAATTGACTTATGGCTCAAAGCATCGGCAACGACATTCGCTTTACCTCGATGGTAAAGAATGTCAAGGTCATAATCTTTAATTAATTCCAACCATCGCTGCTGGCGCATATTAAGATCTTTCTGAGTGAAAATATATTTCAGGCTCTTATGATCCGTATACACCCGACAAGAAGAACCATATATCTCCAGATCTTCAACGCAAACACGACAGTGGAAGCATAAATATAAATTGCGGAAAATAAAACACACAAGGATTTATAGAGTTTCGACCAAACGTGCCTACGTCCTCTCTTGTTGTATCTTTTTCTATAGGCTTAAGATCAAAACCTCTACGCCTCTCTTCTATCGGTCGAGGGATTACCGTTATAAGCTCGTCTTCTATCGATCCGAGTAAAACCGTTTTTCTTTTCTATTGGATAAGAAATCAACCACTTTAGCTTTCTATCGGTACTAGATAGACCTCACTAAGATAGCGATTGTGATTCTAACAATGCCGGATCCTTGATCTTAATAACACCAAATCCAATCGTATCTTTTCTTTTTCTCACTCGTGTATGATTTTGTGTATAACACTCAATCACTCTAATTTAAGCTCAAGAACAACAACTATAATGTTTACAATGATATCTCAAGTGTATATGAATTGCTCAATGTTGTTGTGTGGATTGATACCAACTCATTTGGTATTTATAGCCTTCTTCCACAAACTAGCCGTTATTGCCAGTTGTTATTAGCGTGCGCTAGGCTGACTTCCTTAGCGTGCGATATCGCATGTTTTTTGCCTTTAGCGTACGCTATATACTGTTACGTACGTTAACGTTCTTCCAGTTTTAATCTAGTGGCTTCTGTCCTTCACAGTTAGCGTGCGCTATTACTTCCATTGTAGCGTGCGCTAATCATGCATCATTGCATGCGTCATATATCTGTTAATGCTTTTTGACTTGTAGCAGATTCTCCCCAACGGATTGATTGACTTGATTCAAACTTGATTTTAGCGTGCGCTAAATATTACTTTGCGTGCGCTAAGATGACTTCACTGCAGATGTCATTTTGTGTTTTGAATCTCTTCACAATGGTAACAAGTCTTCGATAGCGTGCGTTAATATTGCATATGTAGCATGCGCTATCCTCATCAGGTGACTTCACTTCAGGTTACTTCGAACTTGTCTGATCTTCAGAGAACTCCAGTTAGCATGCGCTAACTTATATTTATAGCGTGCGCTAGCTTTGTATTTTGTCCAGCTTTTTGCGTCTTCGATTCCTTCGTCCTTTTGCTTCGCCTTTGTTGTTTTGTTTTGTTTAGCAACTTAATCATCAAAACATTATTTATGACTATGTGGAATAAATATTCCAACAATCTCCCCCTTTTTGATGGTTACAAAACAACTCTTGAATTGGATAAAACCTGCAAAATAACATTATATATATATATATATGTACGTTTCAAAGTTTTCGACTTTGATCGTTTCGTTAGTTTCACCAATCCTTTTTCTTTTTCTTGTCATTTTCGACTTCTTCGTTTTTCATTTTTCAACTCCTTTGTTTCTCCCCCTTTTTGTATGCTTTCTTCTCCTTTTCGACTTCTTCGATTTTTATTTTTCTCGTCATATCTTTCATGACGCTTTTATCCGATTCAACTTCTTCTCCCCCTTTTTGTATTCAGCAAAAAGTATAAAAAATATAAGGGATACCAATTTGAATATATAAAGTAAATACGCATGAATACAAAATATGCAATAATAGGGTATAAAACTCCCCCTGAAAATAAAATATCCCCTTTAAAAATATTACTCCCCCTGAGTATAATACTAATTGTTAAAAATTAGTTTTTGGGGATCCAACCGAAAGTCGGTTTTCGCTTCGAGACGTAGACGATATTTGAAACAATTGTTCCTTTAGGAACCCAAATTTTCTTGACTTTAATCGTCCGTCTTGGGCTTTTGCAATTCGAAATTTGATGCCCAATTTTCAAACATTTTTCACACCAGGGTATTTTGAAATTTACGGATTCGTAACGCGGTTTGAATCCTAACCCCTCTTTATTTAATGTGTATTTTTGAACCGAGAGCTTGTTTTAAAATTTCTCGTTTCCGAGTGAAAATTTCTTCGTTAAATTTTTTAGCTCGGTTTGAACTTTAACAAGATCATCCTTTAAAATATTCTCGTTTTCAATGCATTTTGAATGATCGATCTCAGCAAATTTTCCCTTTTCTAGAATTTTGGAATTCTCATTTTCCAATGATTTATTTTTAAATTTAAGGGATTTAATTTCTTTTAAATTATTTTGATAATCGGTATATAATAATTCGAATGCTTCAAAAAGTTCGTCGTAAGAGTTACTTACTTGGCTTTCGACGTCGCTATCGTCAAATGAACTCCGGGCCATGAGCGCCAGATTACTTTGATTCATAAAATCTTCATCAGGATCTTCGTCGCTCCATGTTGCAACTAAAACCTCCTTGGGTTTAACTCGACAGTCCTTAGCAAAGTGGCCTGGTTTACCACATAATCGCCAGGTGTTGTCGAATTTCTTAGATTCGCCCGCTTGAATATCCTTCTTCCTCCGGTTTAATAAGTGTTGGAACTTATTAATATTCTTGGTATAATATGCCGATTCTTCGTCGCTTTCGTCCACCGGGATTTCTTCTTTCTTTCTCGACATTTTAGCCTTCATGGCTATCGACCTCTCCTTCGGTTTCGGTTTGGCATTCCGATATTTTAGAACTATCTCGTAGTTGATAAGAGAACCAACGAGAGCACTAAAATCAAGAGTATTTAAATCTTTTGATTCCATTATAGCCGTCACCGTACCGTCCCATTCGCGAGGTAGTGATCGGAGAATTTTCTTTACTTTCTCACTACTCGAAAGTGGTTTCCCGAAACATGCTAATCCGTTAGTAATAACCGAAAAACAGTCAAGCATTATCGTGATGGATTCATCGTCCTTCATTTGGAATAATTCGTGCTCGTGAAGGAGCATGTTTATCTTCATCTCCTTGACTTGAGACGTACCTTCTTGTGTTACCTCAAGCATTTTCCAAATTTCTTTGGCACTATCACACGATCATATCCGATTGTGTTCTTCCGGATTTAAGGCACAACATAAGAGTTGAGTTGCCTTACAATTGTAGTGGTCATTTTTCCAATCAGAATCGTCATATTCTTCGAAATTTTAAGCTTACCGTTGGAATTCATCGGAATTTTCGGACCAAGACAAATCACCTTCCAAAGTTCGATGTCATATGCTCGGATGAATATTGACATCTTCTTCTTCCACATCATAAAGTTCGAGCCATCAAAAAATGGTGGTCGGTTGAGAGCAAGGCCTTCAACGGGAGCAAGTTGAAACGCCATTTTAGATCTTTTCTCCTCGGATGTAAAGAAGCTTATAGGAGTACCGCTCCGATACCAATTGTTGGAGTGATATCGATATTTGCGCCGTTTGTGCGTAAGCGTAAATATAAATTGTGAAAAATAAATCACACAAGGCTTTATAGAGGTTTGGCCAAACGTGCCTACGTCCTCTCTCGATGTATCTTTTTCTATAGGCTTAAGATCAAAACCTCTACGCCTCTCTTCTATCGGTCAAGGGATTACCGTTACAAGCTCGTCTTCTATCAGTCCGAGTAAAACTATTTTCCTTTTCTATTGGATAAGGAATCAACCACTCTAGCTTTCTATCGGTACTAGATAGACCTCACTAAGATAGCGATTGCGATTCTAACAATGCCGGATCCTTGATCCTAATAATACCGAATCCAATTGTATCATTTCTTTTTCTCACTTATGTATGATTTTGTGTATAACACTCAATCACTCTAATTTAGGCTCAAGAACAATAACTATAATGTTTACAATGATATCTCAAGTGTATATGAATTGCTCAATGTTGTTGTGTGTATTGATACCAACTCATTTGGTATTTATAGCCTTCTTCCACAAACTAGACGTTACTGCCAGTTGTTATTAGCGTGCGCTAGGCTGACTTCCTTAGCATGCGCTATCGCATGTTTTTTACCTTTACCGTACGTTATATACTGTTACGTACGTTAACGTTCTTCCAGTTTTAATACAGTGGCTTCTGTCCTTCACAGTTAGTGTGCGCTATTACTTCCATTGTAGAGTGCTTTAATCATGCATCATTGCATGCGTCATATATCCGTTAATGCTTTTTGACTTGTAGCAGATTCTCCCCAACGGATTGATTGATTTGATTCAAACTTGATTTTAGCGTGCGCTAAATATTACATTGTTGCGTGCGCTAAGATGACGTCACTGCATACGTCATTTTGTGTTTTGAATCTCTTCACAACGGTAACAAGCCTTCGATAGTGTGCGTTAATATTGCATATGTAGCATGCGCTATCCTCATCAGGTGACTTCACTTCAGGTTACTTCGAACTCGTCTGATCTGCAGAGAACTCCAGTTAGCGTGCGCTAACTTATATTTCTAGCGTGCGCTAGCTTTGTATTTTGTCCAGCTTTTTGCGTCTTCGATTCCTTCGTCGTTTTGCTTTGCCTTTGTTGTTTTGTTTTGTTTAGCAACTTAATCATCAAAACATTATTTATGACTATGTGGAATAAATATTCCAACAATCGAGATATTCGATAAAGGTCTTGTTCATAAGCTGCATAAACACCGCTGGAGCATAGTCAAACCAAAAGGCATAACCACGAATTCATAATGTCCATATATCGTTCGAAATGTCGTCTTCAGAATATCCGAATCCCGAATTTCTAACTGATAAATATCCCGAGCTCAAGTCAATCTTTAAGAAGACTGTAGCTCCTTACAATTGATCAAATAGATCATTATTTCTTGGCAACGGATACTTGTTTTTGATAGTGAGTTTATTCAACTCACGATAGTCAATACATACCCATAAAGATCCGTATTTCTTTTGTACGAAAAATACTAGTGCACCCCATGGAGACGCATTTGGCCGAATATAACCCTTGTTCAACAATTCACTCAGTTGCTTTTTCAACTCTTGCATTTCCGATGGGCCCATTCTGTAAGGTACCTTGGATACCGGTGCCGCATTATGCTCCAGTTCGATAGTAAACTCCACATCACGATGCAGCGGCAACCCGGGAAAATAATCTGAAATACGTCTGGAAACTCATTCACAACTGGAATAGAGGATTACTTCACCTCGCCAATTTCCAACTTCATTACGTAACACCAATAACCGGTACAGCCTTGTCGCAACAATTTCATCGCATTCGTGGCTCGAACAATCTTTCCTGAGGAGATGGTTTTGTCCTTCAAAGATGTGCTCGGTACCATCCGGTGCAACTATTGAAATTATCTTCCTATGATAATCTACCACTGCCCTATGACGATATAACCAATCGTCACCCAGAATCAAGTCTTCTCCCTTCATATCAATCACAATTAAACCGGACGGCCAATCCCTACCGCCGATGGTTATAGGACAATTTATAATCTCTTGATCCCCAACTATTCTTTCCCTACTCGGCAGTCCAACAATAAATGGTTCACACGCAGATAGGCCCTCAAGACCCAAACGACGCACACAAGATAAAGATATAAAAGAATGAGATGCTCCAGAATCAAACAACACATCTACCGGATGCAGTTGAATATGAACAATACCTGACGTAGTGGCAGTACCCACATCATCAGTCCGTCTAATCTCATACAATCGAGGTGGAGCTGATCCAGTACTTGGAGTATCCTTATGCTCGGTTTTGCCTTTGCCGCTACCGCGTCCGACACTCGGAGTTGGCTGACCCGTGACTGTGCCCGCCGGAGTAGGAGACTGCTTAGCAAGGACTACTCGCTGTCTCGCAATATAACGCCCGATATCCCTACTTACCACACTTAAAACAAGTAACGGGATGTAATGAACAATGAGAACTGACATGTCCTGGAACTCCAAAATTAAAAAAATCTCGGCGCTCCTCCATTGGGTTGAGGTGAACCAATGGAAGACTGCACATAAGATTGAGGCCTACGCGATCCGCTTCCTTTATAACTACCAGAAAACTTCGTCTTCTTCGAACTAGGAGCCATATGAACCGGTACTGTCACCATCTCGTACGCAAGAACTCTATCCTGATACTCTGTCAACGTAGCACATCCAAGACCAGCCATATACTTCCGAACCTCAGGTTTCATTCTCGCATCGAAATGAAGTATTTTAGTCATCTCATCCCTGACCTGATCTTGAACATACACTAGCTGTCTGTTGAACGTCTTGATTGCTTCAGAAATAGGAACATCTTCGCGTTTATCTCTAAAGAACTCACTGAATCTGGCTAGCCGTACAGGTGCCGGACAATACTGTGTTTCCATTAGTTCTTTAAATTCTCCCCAATTGGCATTATGATCTCTGGGTTTAACAGCCCTCCACCAGTCCGAAGCGTCATCAACCGTCAGATGTTGAGCAATTGGAACTTTCTTGGCTTCAGGGCAGCCAATACCGTCAAAGATCTTCTCCAGCTCAACTAACCAATGATCCCAGTTGTTTGCATCTCCGGAACTGTCTAATCTAGGAGGATTCATTTTCATCAATCCTCAACACTCTTGCCGATATTAATGTTCTGCACCACTTAAGCCAATTGGTGCACTTGAGTTACAACTTATTGGAGTACATTGGGCACGTCGGCCTCTGCACTCTCACCTGCTCCTCCCGATGGAATCGGATCTGATCTAGCTACAGAATGAGATGCCGAATTTGAAATGGACATCTCTGATTCAGATAACGCTTCCCTACCACGGCCTCGGCCGCGTTGATGGACAGCTCTACCCCTCGGCATACTCAAGAATAAGAAATGGTTCAACAAGGAAATGATTACAACAATAGATTATACAATGACAAAGACAATTACTCCTGAGGAAAAGAAATAACCAACATCTGAAGAGATGTCCAGCAAAGGCAGCACATGTGGTAACACGCCAATGATATCATGATAATGACCGCCTCAAGTTTAACATACCCAAAAATACTGACAGCCTAGGTATCCATAAACCTAAGATCTGATACCATATTCTGTAAGCACCCCCGTGATTTACATAGGACAGTGCCGTAGATTCTTTTTGGAGAACCTACCAGACTTAAACCACATAAAACAGATTAACAAACAACAAAACCGAGACATTCCCACACTTAAAACCAATGTCAAGTTCAATACGACATACATCACAATATAATCCAATACATGGTCCTGTTAGATCACAACAGATGCAACAACTCACAACTGATCCAACAACATCAACAACAACTAACACCAAAACATTATACAGTATATGACAGTACACGCGCGAGTACAAAACCAAAACACGACTTTGACCATGACAAAACGACCATCGACTCAGAATAATGCATGATATCAGTGCTGCCCACCAAGCTCATGTCCGACCCGTGCTGGATCGCCTACTGGACCTATATTTGAATACACAACAAGTATATTCACCGCCTAAGGGGTCAGCAAGAAGTCGGTGCAAATACAACAATTCCAGAATATATACAACAAGTGGATAAACAATAGAAATCACAGTGCCATCACATATATTTCGGAATACAATACCACAATGAACATCACGAAACAACCTCTTGGGTTGTACTGGCCCTGTAACTCACGCGAGATACACACCCCAGGAGTCCTCGTCAGGCCCTCTCTGGTTGTACCACCCAACCGAGTGATCCGCAGATACTCATAGTCTAATGGATCCCAGGGGACCCTCGCTGGTTTTACTCGGCTCACACACACACTCAGTAACCACATGACACAAATCACATTTTCTGAAATTACCACTTTCACAAAATCACATTTTTCACATGTTCACAAGAAGTACATTAAATACAATCAAAGTACTTGCCTCGATTAGAACAACACAGGTGTTGGGATAAACAATCTTGTATCGAGTTTTGATAATGTACCAACATATAACAAGCTGCTGTCCCGAAGTCATTCATACAGCAAGATGAGTGTTTTGATATAATGCCATCATACAGCAAGTCTTCACGTTGCCATCATACAGCAAAAGTATAAAGTGCCATCATACATCAAAAAGCTCATCAGTCGGTATGACACCAAGTATGGAAGTTGTCCTACAGCATCTTTCCACATAGCAGCACTAAGATAGCCTACAGCATGGAACCTACAGCTACAGCATCGTAAAAGCAACATGTTGGATACAGCATACAAGCTGTAAGTGTTTCAAAACTTATCCAACAGGACTGAAGACCGTTGAAACAGAATCTGCTTTATTCGCTAAAGTCAAACTACTGTTTGAAAAGAAGTATTTAAATACTGACTGAATAAAGTATTTAAATATTAGCCGACACAGATCTTCAATCAAGGAGCAAAAATCGGATCGTGTTTTATTCAAATCAATCAACACGTTGAAACGGACTATAAGCTTAACGGATCTATTTCCAACGGATCTATTCGGAGGTTATTTATACCACAGAGTTTGAAGATCAGTTGATCCAAGAAATACAAGCTTACAAGCAATACGCGAACGATCTATCGACTGAATATTCATTATCATCAGATCAAGCTTACAAGGGCAAAGTATATTTCTTCTAGTATCATTCATATCTGAAAAGAAGAAATATACTCAGTCAATCAACAACAGCCATCATCATCTCAAGATCTTCATAGTCAAGCTGCTGTTCTAACCTGGTTACTTTACCTTTTACCTTCGAGTAAAAACCTAGTTCTGTGTGAACTAAAGAAGTTATTCGGACCTGTGTGGTACGAATAAGACGAAGCTTTAGAACTGTGTGCGAAGAATCAAGTCAAGAGTTAGCTTTGACCAATATGTGTGAACGGTTGAAAGCGACGATGTTTGTATAAATCTGTGTGAACGATACAAGGACAGGTTTGATTATAGACACGTAGTTGTGTATGTAGTGTTTGTAATAAACATTTTCACTCCTGTGTGGAGGACCAGTGGACGTAGAGGGGTTTACCTCGAACCACTTTAAACATCGTGTGATTTACCTTCTGCACTTACTGTTTTCATTACTGTGATTAATTTTATAACTATACACTGCATACCCTGTGCGCACCAAGCAAACAGGAGAAAACCTAGTTGCTGTATTTACAGCAACTTACTATTTTAAGACTTCCGCTACGCACTCCTATTTGAAAATCATACAACTTGTTATTTAAACACTTTTCAAGCTATATTTTGTGTACTTAGTGGCCAACAAGTGGTATCAGAGAGGTTGATTCTAAAAAGAATCAGTCGTATTTTTAACTGAATCAGATCCTTAAAATCACTTTATTTTTGAAAACTTCTTTATCTTTCCAAATCTTAGACATGGATACCTCACTGATTAACAAGGTACCAATATTTTTTATTAACGAGTTTGATGGCTAGAGAATCAGGATGGAGGCTCATCTTGCTGCCATGCATGAAGAGATGATTTATATCATCCAAGAAGGCCCCATAAAAATCTTGAAGGCGAATACGGCCGCAAGGATTGAAGGCCAAGCTCATGCCGAGATGCTCGATAAAGAGCGCGAACAATGGACCACAGATAATCGAAAACGCGCCTACCTAGACAATGTTGCTAAGAACGCGCTATTTGTCACTCTTGACAAAGGCACGTTCTCAAAGGTAAAGAGCTGTAAGACAGCCAAAGAAATCTGGGAAAAACTCAAGATTATTTGTGAGGGTACTGAGCTCTCAAAAGAAAACAAAATTTCAAAACTAACTCAGCAATTCAAATCTTTTGAAATGAAACCAACTGAAACTCTTGAAGAACTTGACCTCATATTCACTGGCATTGTCGGTGAACTTGAAGCGTTGGGCAAAATTTATACCCAAAAGGAGAAGAACTTAAAAATTTTCAGACGCCAACAGTTAGCATAATTATTACATTACACAAATAGCCATCAAAAGTTAATTAACATTCAAAACCGAATTCCCACCTCTCAGTCAAGAGGACTATCTCAACGAGTACATACCGAACGACTCAGCGTTCATACCTCCATTTAGATTACAAGTACAACTCCGAGCATTATAGTCGAAATGACAATAACATCATTACCACATACCTTTTAGCTGAAATTCATGAAGTCGAAAAGTTAAAAGCGAAAGTCACATCTCAAGTAAATTTTTTGGTAGACCTCATTTGATTTTTGAAAATCAAATTTGGAAAACTTGCAATACAAGATGAAAATAAAATATAGGTAGTTTAAATTTTCAGAAATTTTCGTCCTCGAGGTCATCATATGAAAATCAAACTTTTTCCTCTCTTGAAGGATGTTTTAAAATAATATTTACGTGACTTCCCAAAACATTTAAAGCTTTAAAATATCACACTGATAAACTTTCCTTGCGTAGCCAAACCAAAACCATCACTCTTGTAAAAATGATTTATACAAAGGTATATATATACATATACACCGGCACCACTCTTCATTCAAGCCTAATACGAAAATCAAACAAGCATGGGTTACGTATTCACAATTCACATTTAAACTCCACATCTTAAGATCACACAAGCTCGTATAACACGAGACATAACATATAGTGGGGAGAATTACATCCACAGATCGCACGAAGATGATGGCTGCACCTTGATACTAATCACGACCAACATCTCAGACGACGCATCGAGACACGACTCAGTCAGAAACAATCCGACCAAACAAGACTCGACAACACCCAACTTGACCCGACAGCCTAGGTTTTTGCAACCTAAGCTCTGATACCATATTCTGTAACACCCTCAAACCACTCGGGAATATTACAGCGTCGCAGACCCTCTCCACGAGGATCTACCAGGCTAAATAGAAACACAATACATCACATTACATGCCAACACGGCTAAATAAAGAACTATTAGACCGATTTGGTCTATTGCCACAATATACACATCGAACATACATAACTCTTTATCACAAATCGTCCCCGCGCAGAGGTCAGAATACATCGATGCTCCCATAAAACAGGAGAACAACACAACGGAAAGACAAACAACAAGACTCTACCAAAATACTCAACGACTGGTCTTCATGTGATTAGTATCGCCGTCATTCCATCATTCTTCGTACTTATCCTGTGATTAGCTCCCCGAGCACCTGCAATTACATGGACGCAATACAGATATCCAACCCCCAACTACTCGGGGGTTAGCAAAACTCCACCATTTTGCTAGTGCAAGTATATAGTGCAAATACGAGCTATACACAACATACTCCAAGAATATAATAACTTGATTAATTCCACAATTCAACCCAATGAAGACTTCCCGAGATATTTCATTGGATAAAATAGTTCAAACCGTAAAAAGTTGGAATGAGACTTCTCGCATACGAGGTTTCAACCTCTTACTGAAATACTTGATCTTATCCGCCTCGGAGTGGATAATGGATGAGGCGAATGGAAGTAGCTCCTGAAACTTCTCGGTGATGGCGAGAACATCTTCTTCCGCTGAGGGGTCGGGGCTGAGTAACTCCGATAACTTGGCCTCCCTGAGTGGGGCCGGATAATACCTTTCCATCATGAGGGTCTTGAACTGGTCCCAAGTGCAAGATCTGTCGGTGGGTTCAAGCATAGCCACCAAGAGTGAGCGCTCTTACCCAGATAGTAAGCTGCAATGGAAACTTTGTGCCCTTCGGGACACTCCACCATAGCAAATAGCTTCTCAAAATGTTCAAGCCAGTGAATAATATCCGCCGGCTCATATGAGCCCTCAAAAGTAGGTGGCCTCTGGCGAGAGATGTTGCCGATAATACTGCTCACACTTTTATCTTGCCTCTGAGGTGACGGTGGAGGAGCCTGTTGAGCCTGAGTGGCTGAGTTCTGCATCGTCTCCATCAGACGTGCCATCTGAGTCATCTGGGCCATCATACCCTGCATAAAAGTGAGTGGATCAACCTGAACACCTTCCGATTGAGCTGTATCTCGGGTACGACTTCCTGCACTGAATGATTATCTCCCGGTGAATGAGTGGCAGCATCGCTACTTGTTGAATTGATATTATTCCTCGCGTTCGCGCAGGTATTCACGCGAGCTCCCGGGTTTCGGCCCGCACCGCGGCCTCTTCCCCTACGTCCTCTGACAACTCTATCCATACAGAAGTAGGAAAATACATGATAATTATAGATCTCGCATGAATATCGCATTATGATTACGTTATGAAATGATAATAATGAGCATACACGCTCTAACGCAATGAACGCATTAATAACGCAGTAAAATGATCGTCGACAATATGCCGGAATATGATAAGATCGCATGAAAGATCAACTGAGGTGACATGATTATCTGATGGAATTCCTGAAATGATTATCTTGAACAAGTTAACAAGATTGATAATACGATCCACAAGATCAACAACTGAGCAATGAGATTGACTGAGTGATTAATGAGTTGACATGATCGGCAAGATCCAAGAAAATTATGATTGAGGATTGTTGACTGATGAATGATGAATGAGTGATTCTTATTGCTAGAAATTATACCATGGCGTCATAGATCATACCGATTCTTTGGTCTGAGGGGCTTGGTGCTTGCACAGGTCACACGTGACGCGAAAGTCCAATGATACTAGTCTGATGAACGATGATTTCCAATGAGTCATGACTCGGAAGGGTAGTATTCGAAACCACGCTCTGATACCAACTCTGTAACACCCCCAAACTAGGCGGATATTACAGTGTCGTGGACCCCCAACTAAGACCCACCAGGCGAATGAAAATTAATGAATTAAATAATATAACTGTAGTACTGAACCACATTATATTACTAATTACTCCGATGAGGAGCTTCAAGTACAATACACCCAGAAATACAGAATACATATATATTTCATATGAAGATGAAATATACAACACTGAATAAATGAAAGTCCAAACGGAAACTGCAGCGGAAAATACACATCAAAGAAACATGAATATGTGGAAAGACTGGGGGCCCCTACTAGCATCACTGGAATTCCTCGCCGTCAATGTTCTCTTACCGTGCCTTTGCCTTGCCATGACCTAAAAACAACATCCCCAATGGGGTCAGTTACATAGAACAACAATCCTCAAGAGTTGAACAAATACAATAATCACATGAATTAGTTATGAAATCAAGTTGAATGAGGGGCATCATAGTACGCCCAAATGGGATGTGCAAGTGCAAAAGTATGCCGCGTGCCCGGCGTCCCGCATAAACACCAGCAAAACTTGGCATAATTAGTCTCATGGAGGCACATTACTATGTGCACAGTCCAATGTGTCCGGATACCCGCATATACACAATTACCTTAGTGTGCCCGACTAAAAATTCCACACATATACCACCCGATAACGCAATACAATACCGGAAGGTCACAAGGACAAAGCGACCATGAAGAGAAATAATGAATAGGAACCCGATAAGGGTCAAGAATGACTCACCGTGATGAATTAATAACGCAATGAGTGATACCTCAAATAAAATGATTGGAACCGTCGTTCCTCGTGAATTAAATGATTAGTTTGATAATTTTAAGTCTCAACATGATTGATGTATTATGAATGAATTATATGTATGAATGAACAACAATGAAAGGAATGATTATCCTTTTTACCGAGCAAGAATTAACTTGCCTCAAATACAGTAAAGAATGTCCTTCCTCGAACAAACGTCCTTAATAGAGTTATCAGTCGCTCGAACAACCTTGAGTAACACAATTAACAACAATTCGCTTAATATATGTATCAATTATGATCATAACCAACTCAAGAAGTCGATACAACAAATCCAAACTCATTGGGGCATTTTGACAAACACGTTGTAAACAATCTCCCATTGTTTACAACCAATCCCAATTGTATCGAATACCAACCTCCAAAAGAGTGATTCAATCTAACAAAACACCATCAATACAATCAATAATCCAATAGGAATACACAACTCGAGATTAAGACAGCATCTAATCGAAATCCCCAATTCCAAATCAACCTTCAAAGTGATCTTGAATAATCCTCCAACAATCCAATGATAACTAATAAAAACTCATAATCATACGTATATCCCGTCACATATCATGATTGTATCATCCAAAACATCATGCTCCAACTCAAAATCGAATCTAGGGTTGAAGAAGTTACCTTGGATTTAGGATGAAGAACCCAAGTAGATGTTGTTAATCCACACCAAGAACTCGAGGAGGATGATATCTCTAAGATTGAAGGTGCCAAATCGCCCAAAAAATCGCCCGGAAGTCGCCTACGGAGAGGAGGAAGGTGAAAGGAGATGAAATGAACTTCTCTCCCAAAAATCCGCGGAAAAAATGGGTGACTGACTTGCGTGCCGCGAGCAGATTGAGTGTGCCGCGGCCCGCAGCTGAAAATTGCGAGCAGCCTCCCAGCTAGTGCCGCGGCACAGCCAGCAGAGGGCCGCGGCGCGCGGTACAGCCACTGCCAGGTCCAAAGCTACAAAGTGTGTGTCGCGGCCCGCAACCCCTTGTGCCGCGGCGCACACTATTCGGGCCCAAAAAGTGATGAAAAATGACCCGGAAAGAGAATAAACATAATAGAACTCAAAACTTGGGAATAATAACACAAAATGGACTTGCGGAAACCCCAAAACGGCGGTTCTGAGCAATGATTACGAGAGTTGGTCCAAAAATAGCACGATCCGAACAAGAAAGAGTAAATTCGAAATGATATGAACTCCAAAATCAACATCAACTTACTAAGCAATTACAACGATTAAGATAATATTCTCGTCTCGATTCTCAAATAGGGTTGACAATGAACGATACCGATACACGACTCAAAGTTACATCGAACAGTGAACACGAATGAATGAATATGAATGATTATTAATGAGTGAGAATTACTGAGGGACAATTACTGAATGAAAATAAATGAGTTCACAACCGGGTATTACATAGCTTATATTGATAAGAGTTTGAGTGTGATACACGAAAACTAATACACCAGAGGAAAAAGAAAGGATATAATTTGATTCGGTGTTATTAGGATCAAGGATCTGGCATTGTTAGAATCACAATCTATATCCGAGTGAGCTTTGTCGAGTACCCATAGAAAGATAGATAGGTTGATTCCTTGTCCGATAGAAAAGGAAAACGGTTTAACTTGGACCGATAAAATGACAAGTGTGTGAACGGTTTATCTTGACCGATAGAAGAGAGATTGTAACCGCAATCCCTCGACCGATAGAAGATAGGTGCATAGGTTCATCTTTAACCTATAGAAAAATATCCGAAGAAGGGACGTAGGCACGTTTGTCCAAACCTCTATAAATCCTGTGTCAATTTATTTCTGCACCGTTATTTACGCTTTCACACAATAGCGCGTATACCGGATCCTGCGACAACATTGATGGGTGATGATATCTGGCCGGAATCTAGACTACTTCGTCCCAAATCGCCGTGGATCGCCAAAGAAGAGAAACAAGGTAAGAAAATGACAAAGTTGACTACTTTTGCTATATATATACAGGTGAGATTTAACGTGCGCTAACTCTCCCCCTTAACGCGCACTAACGGGTCAATCCTTCTAGCACCCTCTATCCAACGCACTGCTAGCGTGCGCTAGCAATATATTCGTAGCGTGCGCTAACGAGTCGAAAGTCCAGTCCAGTAGCCTCTGGACAGTTCTGCACCTTCTAGGTAGCGTGCGCTACGTGCCACAATAACGTGCGCTATCACCAAATATTAGCGCGCGCTACACTAATTTATAGCATGCGCTATGCCTACTACACAGGCAGAAGGACAGTTTCGGAAATTCAACACAACAACGGAACTTCTCGACAGGACAACGATTATACAACCTAAATGAAACGCTAATGGATAACACCAACAATCCAAATTAAACACAAATACGCGACGAAGCACAAAACACACGATTTGTACGACTTACGCAATGACAAGTCGTACACGACGAACACCACGACATGGTACATCATATCATACATGACATAGGGAAAATTCCAATTAATCATCAATGGGACAAAATAACCGGCACACCGACAATTTAATTCAAAGTAACCAAAAACAAAAATCTCGGGTATTACATTCTACCCCACTAAAAAGCAGTTTCATCCTAAAACTTAAAATTAAGGGTGCAACCAAACAAAATGAAACACACACTCTGCTCAGCTCCGAAAAGTTACGAAAAATCTGTAAACATGAATTTCCCCGAAATACGATGAACTGAATTAGTAAGCACTTGAAACATACATGCAAATGCAACAAGTCAAATAGGAAACATATTAGTCCGAAAGTAAATGCCCCAAAGTTTAGGAAAATCACAAAATGGACCAAACGTCTGAAAAACGTTTTGCGTCCAAATATTAACGTGCAAGTCCATAACACGATTGAACATATTAAAATGAACTTGTGGAAACAATCAACAATTTCGGACAAGATCAACAGAGTTCGATATTCACGCGACAAAATTGTAGCATCTCCAGATTACTCTGGAACGACTATCAAATTTATCCGAAAATAGGAGGGTAGAAAGAAATATAGC
The DNA here is from genome assembly GCA_033398695.1 of Orobanche coerulescens. Taxonomy (NCBI): domain Eukaryota; kingdom Viridiplantae; phylum Streptophyta; class Magnoliopsida; order Lamiales; family Orobanchaceae; genus Orobanche; species Orobanche coerulescens. The sequence continues at coordinate 58,101,084 of CM065818.1, forward strand.
TTCTGTTGCGCAACTTCGATGAACATTCATTCGTGATACAAGAAAATGGCTCAACTGAGCAGAACATTAATTATTGAATTTGTACACCGAGCTCGACCCCGACCAACGACTCTCAAAATCTTCATTTACTACTACTTGGCTCTCCTGGAGTGGAAATAGGAATTCGCTCTCCAGACACCTTAGCAGCAACTTCGTGATATATTAAAACCCCACGTATCCGCACAAGGCACAATATAAAGCTCTGAAGTGGTACTCCTAACTTCAGAAACTTACGATCGTAAGTTATCATAGGATGTTGCTTAATTACAAAAATCAGCTATCGTTTCTGAATGATCCAAAATAGTGTTGGTAACCCCGATATAAAAATCCATAGAGCGTGCATACCACATATGAGTCTGTGCATGCTCTATTCCCACGAAAACGACATTATATGGGTTACGAAACAATTAAAACTCAAAGACGTTAGACACAATAACCACATTCTCATCTTCCAACAAGGGCGGGAATATTATGCACAGAAACAATATGACTGGGCATTCGCACCATCACGTGAATTATGAACTCGGGCATTACCGCCATAAATAATAATATTGACACTGCGTGCACTCCATGTAAACAAAACTTTTGAAAAAGAAGGCGATTCATATTTCGCCTAAAACTCATCAACACTGTTCTTTTTCTAGAAGAGGAAATTTTGTATTCACATATTGACTTTGAAAATCATATTCGAGAATGTAAAATTTTCGAAGACATCATCTACAATTGGATATGTTACTTGGAATCCAAATATAAAAACTGAGGTCTTTCCTCTTCTTCCAAAAATGTTTGATTGAAATTTTATTTTTCACCGAAGTACGTGACTATCAACATGATGTCAAATCATAGATTTTCAAAATATTTAAAAATTCCAACATCACAAAAAAAATCTCACGGTCATATCCCTACCCACTCGTGCTCATTCACATCAAGACATCCTTATCGTATTTCATATCTCATATTCTCAAATGACCGAATGGTAGCGAACACTGTTGATAACATGTATCCTTGTACTTGTATACTCAGTTCCCAGTTATACCAATAATGAATGTAAATCATATACATTATGATTTAACTCCGAGGCCGGAAAATATCATACAAACCATAAGGCACAACGAAACAAAGCGTCGCAAAACAATATACTAAAATGCCCAACCAGCACAACACATCCACATAAGGCAACAAATAGCAACACGAAAAGATTATCTACTCCAGATAATTATGTGAATACAAAAATTACTACTGCAATAAATGGAACTTATGATTGTAACTGACAGATCATATGACCGTATTAACCGAAAACTTACAACCCATACTGACATAAATACGGTCGTAACGTCAAATATTGATAACATCTTCTTTAAAAACTCTACGAGGTATTCATTTGAATAATAATATTTTAAGAACTTTGAGCTTTTATAAGTTTCCGAAATAAGATTTGAAAATATTTTGATACCTCGGGCTGTTTTATCAAGACTAGAACCATAGTTCATAACCGTTTATTTTGAAAATCTTTGCAAAACCATAACACGGAACAACAAGTTTCCTCGAGTTCGATATTATCAAGATGACCATGTAATCACTTATCATCATCTCAAAGAACAACACACAAGTCGCATAGCCATGCCCTCTTAGCATCGACCCTCGAAGGTTTCACCGAATCGTTCCCAGGTGGACAAACCATTCATACGTGCACTAAACTTTTCCACCGATCAACAATCATATCAGGGTAGCATCATATAACTACGAGGCATATTCAAACAATGCAACATGATACTTGGGTACATACCCAAAATTCTTCAACAAAAATGGTAATATGACAAATATATCACAACAGCTTGAAATCACACGCTTCGATTCTAGCCTGTCACCTTAAGCAAAAATCCTCCTCCCTCACATACTGCACTTAACGTGTGCTAAGCACAAAATTAACGTGTGTTAATGAGTTGAAATAATCGAACGTGTTGTCCAGGCTCGTTAGCGTGTGCTAGTGACTAAATTAGCATGCGCTAACTGACTCATCTCATAAAACATTTCAACTTTGAATTTATAGTTTAAATCGAGTAAGATTTTCATCTTTAAGTATTTATTTGTTAAAGTAAAAATCACATTTTATTTTGAATATAAAAATTTTGTGGTGTGAAAGATTTTTAAAATTGTGTACTCGAATTATTTGAAAATAAAACTAATATGTTTAAATCATTTCCAAAAAAATCCTCTCAAACACGACAAAAAATCAACGATGGCAACCTTACAAAATGTCCAAAATTACTTCAAAACACACATTTTTCAAATACCGTCATAGGTTTTATTAGAGGGTACAAGTCCGCCTCGCCAATTTCGAACGATTTTCAAAATTCAAACGAACCTGAGGTAGGCCATTATACCTCAAGAATCTCCCCTCTCCGACCTCTGCTTCTTATTTTCTTCAGCAAGGCTTGTTGCGTAGGCCATGTGATATAGGTCCGCTTTTGTCGTTGTCTCCCTCATGAGCAGTTCATGGGTAAGGGCTTCAGATCTCTACCCGTTAGTAAAGCATACAATGATCTCCCTATCCGTGATCCGCGCTTTTATGGAGTTGACCAAGGTTCTGAACCTATTGTAGAAGTTCATGGTTGACTTGTTCTTTCGTTGCACCATGTTTGCTAGGTCAGACAATCGTTTCTTTCTTGCTCCAGTCGTAGCAAAATATTCTAAGAATGGTCTCTTCAATTTTGAGAATGAGTCGATACTTTTCTTCTCCAAATCCATGAACCAGGACCTGGAAGCTCCAGTCAACGTGCTAGCGAAGGCCTTACAAATATGTCATCTTGGTTGGAGATCAAGGTCATCATACCATCAAAGGATTGGAGGTGGTCTCTTGCGTCAGAAGTGCCTGAGTATTTATCTAGATTAGGAAGCTTGAGATGAGGGTTCAGGGGTGAATCAGTAATCCATTGAGCAAAAGGACGCATAGCATCATATTTGTTTCTAGGTCTACTCTGACCTTGGTTGTTTTCCGTGTTACCCATTCTCTCCTTTAATCCCATAAAACACGAGCTTCCAGTCCTGAGCTACTACAAAAGCTCTTTTGCTTCTTCCTCTATCTATCTCGGTTTTGCCTTCCTTGGTCGTCCCAACCTCTATCTCTTTGATCATCTCATTTTACTCCTGCAACTCAGCTTCCTGCTGGGCCCGGGGGAGGCCGTCTGGGGGGAGTGCGATATGGGTGGTGTCTGCCTTGGAGGAGTTCGTCGTGGGTCATTCCTTGTCCGTCTCTCGCCCATTATCCTAACTTCAGGAGACTCAGTCTCTTATTCTCTTTGCTGGTTTAGTCGATCCCTCAGATCTTCCCCTCCTCGGCTTCTTCTATCAAGCCGTCTATTAAGTTGGCTAGGACAATTTCCAGTTGGATTCACCAGTGGAGGTCGGTTATGTCGATTATCCACGGGTGGAACCCTATTATCATCCCTACGATTTCCTCCTGTGATTTTAGTTTTCGAGGGTTGAAGGAGATGTGCCATGGAATGATCCAGGTCATACTCCAGAAGGGCCCTTTGAGCTTCGGCTAGTTGTTGGAGCGTTATTAAATTCTGATGAAGCAAAGTCCTTCTGTCTATGGGAGGTGGTCGTGAGGGACCGTCATCATCATTCTGGGGCTGCATTGTCGAGGTTTATGTTCGCCTTCGATGACCATAGGTATTCGTGATCATTGAGGGAGGGAGTCCCCGATTGTGCAAAGTCATGCCTGCATTGGGATGAGGCAGTGGAGGAAATTCCCTAGTATTATTGGCAACATCGGCCGCGTTCTGAGTAGCGGCGGTCGTGCCTTGTCGATTCGTCTTTAGAGGCGGGTTTAGGTCACCTAGGGTGACGCTGGTCTCTTGCCCGTCTCGAGGGCTCTCAGCCATGAGATGTGGTTATCCGGAAGAAGTTCTCCGACGATTTTCCCGACAATGGAACCAAACTGATGCTGCAAAATCGTATCGGATCAGCCCTTATTCAAGTGGTTTGAATAAATCCGGCAAGAGACCCTCGTTAATGGACCTACACATAAGATACAATAAGACGTGAACTAAGCTGGGGCTTCACTGGCGAAGACCCTCCGGCGTGAGAGTAAGTATTACGATTATAGAGCGGGAATAGGAGCAATTGACTATGTTGAGAGTCAAGAGTTCTGTACCAGTGTAGGTGTAAGGAAATCTGCTTATATAGGCATGAATGTTGTAACCCTAACTTGTAAAGGAAGTTATAGCGTCCGCATTGGTATTTGACTCTATGTTATGGTAGTAGAATCCTGATAAAGATTGTCTATGTATTTTCCTTGTGGAGAAGGTCTCATTGTTAGGAAATGATTTCATTATTTGTGTCAATCTTGGATTCCGCCATAGATTCCCTGTCATACTAAAAGAATGGACTGTCCACCGAGAAGTGACTTAAGTTGAGGGACCTCGGCTTGTTTTGCCATTAAGCTGAGTTGGCATAATGGGTTGGTTGTCTGGTAACCAAGTCTTGACTTAAATTTGAGTTAAGGCCTAATCGAGTTTAGGCCATTTATGCATGTCGTCCTAACCATCGTACTCGATGTCGATTTGATGAATGAATTAATGTATGGGCTTCATAGGATCCTAGTTTATGGGCCATGTTGGGCTTATTCCCAAGCTCATCAGATCTACATAATCATCTCGGTTTATGTCATTCAGATCATATGAGTGGGATTTATTTTGAGGATAATAAGAATACATCTCAACTCTTGATTGCATGTGATAAATGGTCCGAATTGTATGAATATTTAGATTGTTTTTAATTAATGACTGACTCCTCATTTGGTAAACTCATCATTAATACTCCCTCCGTCCCAACTTATTTCGTAAGGGCTTCAGATCTCTACCCATTAGTAAAGAATACAATGATCTCCCTATCTGTGAGCCGCTCTTCTATGGAGTCAGCCAAGGTTCTGAATCTGTTGTAGAAATTCATGGTTGACTCATTCTTCCCTTGCACCATGTTTGCTAGGTCAGACAATTGTTTCTTTCTAGCTACAGCCGTAGCAAAATATTCTAAGAATGGTCTCTTCAATTTTGAGAATGAGTCGATACTTTTCTTCTCCAAATCCATGAACCAGGACCTAGCAGCTCCAGTCAACGTGCTAGCGAAGGCCTTACAAAGAATGTCAACTTGGTTGGAGATCAAGGTCATCATGCCATCAAAGGATTGAAAGGTGGTCTCTTGCATCAGAAGTGCCCGAGTATTTATCTAGATTGGGAAGCTTGAGATGAGGGTTCGGGGTGAAGCAGTAATCCATTGAGCAAAAGGACGCATATCATCATATTCGTTTCTAGGTCTACTCTGACCTTGGTTGTTTTCCGTGTTATCCATTCTCTCCTTTAATCTCATAAACACGAGCTTCCAGTCCTGAGCTACTACAAGAGCTCTTTTGCTTCTTCCCCTCTCTATCTCGGTTTTGCCTTCCTTGGTCATCTCGACCTCTATCTCTTTGATCATCTTGTGTTACTCCTGCAACTCGGCTTCCTGTTGGACCCGGGGGAGGCCGTCTGGGGGGAGTGCGATGGGGGTGGTGTCTGCCTTGGAGGAGTTCGTCGTGGGTCATCCCTTGGTCGTCTCTCGCCCATTATTCTAACTTCGGGAGACTCAGCCTCTTGTTCTCTTTGCTGGTTTAGTCGATCCCTCATATCTTCCCCTCCTCGATTTCTTCTATCAAACCGTCCATTAAGTTGACTGGCACGATTTCCAGTTGGATTCACTGGTGGAGGTCTGTCATGTCGATTATCCACGGGTGGAACCCTATTGTCATCCCTACGATTTCCTCCCGTGATTTTTGTTTTCGAGGGTTGATGGAGACGTGCCATGGAATGATCTGGGTCATACTCCAGAAGGGCCCTTTGAGCTTTGGCTAGTTGTTGGAGCATTATTAAATTCTGATGAAGCAAAGTCCTTCTGTCTATGGGAGGTGGTCGTGAGGGACCGTCATCATCATTACGTGGCTGCATTGTCGAGGTTTCTGTTCGCCTACGACGGCTATAGGTATTAGTGATCATTGGGGGAGGGAGCCCTCGATTTCGCAAAGTCATGCCTGCATTGGGATGAGGCAGTGGAGGAAATTCCCCAGTATTATTGGCAACATCGGCCGCGTTCTGAGTAGCGTCGGTCGTGCCTTGTCGATTCGTATTTAGAGTCGGGTTTAGGATCACTAGGGTGACGCTGGTCTCTTGCCCGTCTCGAGGGATCTCAGCCATAAGGTGTGGTTATCCGGAAAAAGTTGCCGACGATTTTTCTGGCAACGGAACCAAACTGATGCTGCAAAATCGTATCGGATCAGCCCTTATCCAAGCGGTTTGAATAAATCTCGCAAGAGAACCTCCTTAATGGACCTACACACAAGATACAATAAGACCTGAACTAAGCCGGGGCTTCACCGGCGAAGACCCTCCGGCGTGAGAGTAAGTATTACGAATATAGAGTGGGAATAGGAGCAATTGACTATGTTGAGAGTCAAGAGTTCTGTACCAGTGTAGGTGTAAGGACATCTGCTTATATAGGCATGAATGTTGTAACCCTAACTTGTAAAGGAATTCATAGAGTCCGCATTGGTATTGGACTCTATGTTATGGGTGTAATACCCGGTTGTAATTCAGTCATTATCATTCAGTAATTTCATTCAGTGATTGTCACTCAGTGGATTTTCACTCAATTATAATCATTCATCAATCATGTTCATTCACCGTGTTCACCGTTCGGAAAAACTTCGAGTTGTGTATCGTTATTGTTCATTGTTTCAACTTTCCTCATATGAGTTCGACTTTGTTAGATCACCATTAATTTTTGGTAACTCTAAAAATTCTAAATCTTTGCAATATTATAGAGCATCGAGTTAGCTTTCCAATGGTTCAAACGGTGAGTCAATCGGAGTCCGGACGAGAGAGTTATGGTCGTTTTAGCTCACCCGCTCATTTTTTCAGTTATTGGCCATCACTGCCGACCGAACTCGGCCGTGTCGTCCGACACGGCCCGTGCCGTACTCGTCCGGAAATGCCGATGTATCTGTCACAGGACCCGACCGTGTCGTCTGGCACGGCCGAGTCGAACTCTTCCGAATAAGCCAGAACCGACTACCGACACGCCTGACCGTGTTCTAGGACACGGTCGAGTCATGCCGAGTCGCTGTCGGACGGGTCACTATCGGAAGGCCCCTCCGCGCCGCGACCGTGTCAAGCAGGACACGGTCGAGTCCCTGCCGGCCAGCTGCGCGCCGCGACCGTGTCAGGCGGACACGGTCGAGTCTGTCAGCCGAGTCAACCCCTATAAATTCGTTTTTTTGAGCATTTCAGCTCATTTCTTCCATTTCTTTCCCACTTCTTCACCTGCAACCGAGAGAGAATAGCTTGAGGGAGAGATTTCTTCATCAATTATCATTTGAGTGTGTATTTTTCATCACCTTCAATCATTTGGGAAGCTTGGATAGTCGATTTTACACGTTTTCATCGGATCGAATTGGTTGGATCTTCAAGAGGTAAATTCTTCAACATCTTGGATTTCGATTTTGTGTTGAGATATGATGTTTTGGACGCGATTATCATGTTATATGAAGGGATATGTATATGATTATGAGTTTGTATAAGGATTCATTGGATTATTGAGGGATTATTCAAGAACACTTTGAATATCGAGTTGAAATTGGGGGTTTTCGATTAATTGTCGTTATAATCACGTTTTCGGATATTCGTCTTGGATTATTAATTATATTGAAGATGTTTTGTTGGTTTGAAACACTTCTTGGGGGATTTGATATTGGTATATTGAGGTTTGATTGTAAACAATCGGAGTTTGGCCGCAACGTGTTTGATTTAATGCCTCTATGGACTTGGTTTAGTCGTATCGACGTTTTGAGTTCGTTATATTCGTGTTTGATTCGTATATTGAACGGATTGTTGGTAATTGTATTATTTAAGGTTGTTTGAGCGACCGATATCTCAATTAGGACGTTGTTCGTGGAAGGATAATTGTCGCCGGTGTTGTGTAAGTTAATTCTTACTCGGTTAAAAGGACATTCATTACTTTTGTTGTTGATCATTCATAATCATAACTCATTCATCATTATATTAATCATTTTGAGACCTGTAATTGTCGAATAATCATTTCATTCACGAGGAACGACGGTTCCAAATCATTGCATTGGGTTATCAATCACTTCACTATTATTTTCATTTCGGTGAGTCATTCTTGGCCTTGTCTAATTATTATTCATTGATATTCATTATGGTCATTCTCGTTCATGTGACCTTCTGGGTTCATATTGCGTGGCCGGGTGTGGCTGTGTGGAATTTTTAGTCGGGCACACGATGGTTGTGTATTGGGTTTACCGATACATTGGACCGTGCACACGGGAAAGCGTTACACCGTGAGACTAATTAGGTACAAGGACGGGTGTGTCCGGTCATTCGTCTTGTACACTCGCACAGAACACTACGGGCGTACTATGGTACTCCTCTTGGCGTAATTCATAATTAAGAATTTTTTCATAACTTGAGATATAATCATGATTGTGTATTTTCAACCCTTGAGGATTGTTGTTCTTTGTAACTGACCCCGTTTGGGGATTTTGTTTTTCAGGTCATGGCAAGGCAAACGCACGGGAATGGCATGTTGATGTCGAGGAGTCCTAGTGATACTAGTAGGGGGCCCCGATCTTTCAGTTATTCATGTTATTGTCCTTTATTTTCCGCTGCAGACTTTCATTTGGATACTCCGTTTCATTCAGTGTCGTGTATTTTATCTTCATATAAAATATACTAGTACTCGGTATTGTCCTGGTGTGTTGTACTTAAACTCCTCATCGGAGTATTTGGTAATATAATGTGGTTCGGTACTACAATTATATTATTTAATTCATCCTTTTCATTCACCTGGTGGGTCCCAGTCGGGGATTCACGGCACTGTAATATCCGCCTAGTTTGGGGTGTTACAGAGTTGGTATCGGAGCGTGGTTTTGAATATTACCTTCCGAGTCATGTCTCATTTGAAATCATCGTTATCAGACTAGTATCATTGGACTTTCGCGTCACGTGTGACCTGTGCAAATGCCGAGCCAATCAGACCGAAAGAACTGTAAGATTTCTAACGCCATGGTATAATTTCTGGCAATAGTCATTCATTCATCATTCATCAATTAACAATCCTCAAACATCATCATTCATTGTGATTAGGACGATCATGTTAACTCATTAATCACGTAATTCATTTCATTACTCAGTTAATAATCAGGACGATCATGTTAACTCATTAATTACTCAATTCATTTCATTACTCAGTTGTCAATCTGGATGATCATATTATCAATCTTGTTAAGTTATTCAAGATAATCATTTCAAGAATTTCATCAGATAATCTTGTAACTTCAGTAAATCATTCATATAATCACTAAGTTAGAGCATGTATACTCATTTTCATCATCTCATGACATAATCATAACGTGATAATCATGCAGGGAAATATAATCATTATGCGACCTTCCTACTTCAGTATGGAGAGAAGCGTCGAGGATGCACGGGGAGAGGCCGCGGTGCGGACCGAAACCCGAGAAATAATCACTCGCTGCCGGGAAATCGTGCCCAGGACTCGGCTCGATCGGGAGATGTTCGGGTTGATCCACTCACTTTTATGCAGGCCATGATGACCCATATGCAATTGCTCAATCATCATTACGCCACTCTGGCCGGTTTAATCGAGAGAACTCTCCCGTATGAGCCAGCTGCTAAGGAAATTGCTTGGCAAAGAACTCCGCATATGTCAACAGGAAATCAACGAAGCGTAATCTATCCGAAGGCAGTCAGTCAACCTTCAAGAAGCCTCGTGTGGGCCCTAACGTTTCTGAGCGACCTTCTACGGCGCATGATCGTGCGGGATCTCAATCCCGAGCGGCCATCTCGGCCATCACCTGTTTCAACTGTGTAAAACAAGGTCATTTCAGTACTAAATGTCCGAGGCAGACTGTCATATGCCATAACTGTGGAATTGCGGGGCATAGGGCCCGTTTTTGCCGAAAGGACTCCAAGTCGGCTCCGGCGGCATCTCAGGCCCCGAAGCAACCAGCGTTTCAGAATCAGACTGCTTTGTCATCGTCGTTTAAGGCAATGGAAGCAAATAGAGTTGGAGCCCGTATTTATCAGACGGGAGCGTCCGGTTCGGGGACCAGCAAGTCCCAGATTCATATGATGAGGAGGATCGACGATCCGGTGGTCCGAATGATTTCAGGTATACTCGTAATTTTATTTCAACTTGTGTGTACCTTTTGATGCTGGTACACCGCATTCTTGCATTTTCGAATCATGCTTGAATAGATTTATTTCGGGATAGTCCTATTGCTTGTGGACCTCATACCATCGGTCTACCTGACGATGGAAGAATTTTCGGAATCATACCGAATTAAGATTAATGACCGCGATTGGTTGATGGATCTAATCGTGGTGAATTTATCTTAGGACGATGTAATTTTCGGTATTAGTTGGTTTGATCGTCTTGATACTATCCTCAGTGTTTGTTAGCGTTTGGTCGCTATCTTTCCGTCGTTGGTTGTCGAATGTGTGCTTCAGGGAAGTAATCCCCGTTGTTCCAGAAGAAGTATTATTATGACGAAAGCAGAGAAATTCCACAATCGAACTATTCAATCATTCATTGTATTATTTTCATCGATTGGCCTTTCTAAGGCAATCGAGTTATTCAATCATTCCTTGTATCATTTCCATCGATTGGCCTTTCTAAGGCAATCGAGTTATTCAATCATTCCTTGTATCATTTCCATCGATTGGCCTTTCTAAGACAATCGAGTCATTCAATCGTTCATTGTATCATTTTCATCGATTGGCCTTTCAAAGACAATCGAGTCATTCAATCATTCATTGTATCATTTACATCGATTGGCCTTTCAAAGGCAATCGAGTTATTCAAACATTCATTGTATCATCTTCATCGATTGGCCTTTCTAAGGCAATCGAGTTGTTCAATCATTATTGGTATCTCTTTTTATCGATTGACCATTCTAGGGCAATCGAAATGTTCAATCATTCGTAGTATCATTGTCATCGGTTGACGATGTATTTCCAGACGAGTTATCTGGTTGCCTTCACATAGAGTAAGGGAATTCAGGAGTGAGTTGGAGCAGTCGTCCCCTTTATCGAAGGCACCGTATCGGATGGCCCCGAACAGAATGCAGGAGTTGAAGATTCAACTTGAGGAATAGTTCGAGAAAGGTTATCTCCGACCGATTGCGTTCCCGAGAGGAGCACCAGTGTGATCTGTCAAGGAGAAGGATGGCTCGTCTCGTGTGTGTATAAATTACCGGGGAGTTGAACAGGGGTGATGATCAAGAGTAGTATCCTTTACCCGTATTGATGATCTTTTAGATCAACTTGAGGAGCCTCGGTATTTTCGGGATCGACTTAAGATCTGGATATCACCGATTGCGGATTCGAGAGTCGGATATCGCGAGGACAGCGTTCATACACGCTATGGTCATTATGAGTTCGTAGTTATGCCGTTCGGGCTAACTATTGCACTGTGGTATTCATGGGGTTAATGAATCGGGTTTTCATCGACTTTTTGGATCGGTTTGTTGTTTTCTTCATCGACGACATTTTGATTTATTCTCGTGGCGAGAGGAATACGAGGTTCATCTTCATCAGGTTCTCGACGTGTTGAGACGAGAGCAACTTTATGGAAAGTTTTCCAAATGTGAGTTACGGAGGTCCGAAGTGACTTTCTCGGGCATGTAATTTCATCCGACGAGTTCGTGCCGACCCTCGAAGACGGAGACTATCCGAGATTGACAACCTCCGAAAGATATTAAGTAAATCCGATGTTTCCTCGGATTAGTTGGTCAATTATCCAACCCACGACTGGAGCTAGCGGTAGTGGTTTTCGCGTTGGGGATTTGGCGTCGTTGCCTTTATGGCATCACTGTCGATCTTCACCAATCACAAGAATTGAAGTATATATTTACTCACAAGGAGTTAAATGTGCGACAGATGCGGTGGTAGGAATTAATCAAAGATTATGATATCGAGATCCTTTACCACCCGGGGAAGGCGAACGTTGTCGCCGACGCCTTGAGTCGTAAGTCCGTTCAGGAGCAGATGCTTGCTCGTTTATCGATTCGAAGGAGCTCAACGGGAATTCCTTAGACCCGAGATCGAGTGCAGCTTCGGCGAGTTCGAGACGGACTTTGTATGTTAGAGATTTCATCATCTCTTGAGGATGCAATCAGGGAGAATCAGAGTTCAGACCCTTCATTGTTGCGCATCCGTGAAGATGTGGCTCAGGGGAAAGCCCTGGATTCGTGGTCCACAAGGATGGACTTTTGAGGTTTAAGAACTAGTTGTGCATACCGGCGAATGACGAGTTGAAAAACTCGATTTTGAGAGAAGCTCATGCTACCCTTATTCTGTTCATCCGGGGTCTAGCAAGATGTATAAGGACTTGAAACAAAATTACTGATGGAGTAATATGAAGCGAGAAGTCGCAGAATTTGTTTCGAGATGCTTAACCTGTCAACAAGTCAAGATTGAACATCAGTGACCGACAGGTATGTTAAAACCTCTTCCTATTCCAGAATGGAAGTGGGAATACATTTCTATGGATTTCATCACGAGTTTGCCGACGAGTCGTCGTGGCATGAATACGATCTGGGTGATTGTGGACCGCTTAACTAAATCAGCTCATTTCCTTGAGATCAAGGATACGTGGGGTCCCGAGAGACCGCCGATCATTCATCAAGTAGATAGTAAGTCTGCACTGTACTCCTAAGAGTATCGTTTCCGATCGTTTCTGACGATTTGTGTCTCATTTTTGGAAATCAGTTCATCGTGCTATGGGAACTCAGCTCAATCTCAGTACCGCCTTTCATCCTCAGTCCGACGGACAATCAGAGAGAACTATTCAGACATTAGAAGACATGTTGAGGGCATGCGTCCTCGATTGGAAGGACGATTGGGAAGCCCAACTACCACTGATCGAGTTCACGTATAATAATAGTTGGCATGCCTCCATTAAAATGGCACCTTACGAGGCCTTGTACGGTCGTCGTTGTAGATCTCCTTTGTGTTGGGATGACTTGTCAGAATCAATCGGCACCGAGCCCGATATTGCTTATAGCCGCCCGGGAGAAGGTAGCTTTGATCAAGAGTCATTTGTTGACAGCTCAGAGTCGACAGAAATCATATGCAGATAATCGTCGTCGACCACTAGAGTTCGAGACGGGTGACCACGTGTTGGTCAAGGTATCCCCAAGTCGAGGTACTTTCCGTTTCGGAAAACGGGGGAAGTTGAATCCGAGATTCATTGGACCGTTTGAAATTTTGAATCGAGTAGGCGAGTTAGCTTATCGATTGGCTTTGCCTCCGGCATTGAGCCGAATTCATAATGTGTTTCATGTCTCTTAGTTGCGGAAGTATGTTGCCGACCCGAGTCACATACTTGATTCGGCGAAAATCGAGATCGCGGATGCTCATTCGTGCGAGGAGCGTCTGTGCAGTATTGGAGCGGTGAATCAAACAGTTGAGGGACAAGGCGATCCCTTTGGTCAAGATTCGGTGGTTCGGACACGGAGTCGAAGAGGCTACTTGGGAAACCGAGGATAGTATGCGGGAGAGTTATCCCGAGTTGTTTGACCCTTAGTTTGGGGACGAAACTCTTTTAAGAAGTGTATGTAATACCGGTTGTAATTGATCATTATCATTCGGTAATTTCATTCGATGATTGTCACTCGGTGGATTTTCACTCAATTATAATCATTCATCAATCATGTTCATTCATCGTGTTCACCATTCGGAAAAACTTGAGTTGTGTATCGTTATTGTTCATTGTTTCAACTTTCCTCATATGAGTTCGACTTTGTTAGATCACCATTAATTTTTGGTAACTCCAAAAATTCTAAATCTTGCAATATTATAGAGCATCGAGTTAGCTTTCTAATGGTTCAAGCGGTGAGTCAATCGGTCAGGACGAGAGAGAGTTATGGTCGTTTTAGCTCACCCGCTCATTTTTTGATTATTGGCGATCACTGCCGGCCGAACTTCGGCCGTGTCGTCCGACACGGCCCGTGCCGTACTCGTCCGTAAATGCCGATGTTTACATCACGAGAACCCGGCCGTGTAAATGCAGCGCGGCAGTCGAACTCTTAGGATAAGCGAACCGATGCCGACACGCCCGGCCGTGTTCGGGGACACGGTCGAGTCATGCCGAAGTCATTTGTCGGACGGGTCACTATCGGAAGGCCCCTCCGCACGCGACCGTGTCAAGCGGGACACGGTCGAGTCCCTGCCGGCAGTGCGCGCCGCGACCGTGTCAGGCGGACACGGTCGAGTCTGTCAGCCGAGTCAACCCCTATAAATTCGTTTTTTGAGCATTTCAGCTCATTTCTTCCATTTCTTTCCCACTTCTTCACCTGCAACCGAGAGAGAATAGCTTGAGGGAAAGATTTCTTCATCAATTATCATTTGAGTGTGTATTTTTCATCACCTTCAATCATTTAGGAAGCTTGGACAGTCGATTTTACACGTTTTCATCGGATCGAATTGGTTGGATCTTCAAGAGGTAAATTCTTCAACATCTTGGATTTCGATTTTGTGTTGAGATATGATGTTTTGGACGCGATTATCATGTTATATGAAGGGATATGTATATGATTATGAGTTTGTATAAAGATTCATTAGATTATTGGGGGATTATTCAAGAACACTTTGAATATCGAGTTGAAATTGGGGGTTTTCGATTAATTGTCGTTATAATCACGTTTTCGGATATTCGTCTTGGATTATTAATCATATTGAAGATGTTTTGTTGGTTTGAAACACTTCTTGGGGGATTTGATATTGGTATATTGAGGTTTGATTGTAAACTTTCGGAGTTTGGCATAACGTGTTTGATTTAATGCCTCTATGGACTTGGTTTAGTCGTATCGACGTTTTGAGTTCGTTATATTCGTGTTTGATTCGTATATTGAACGGATTGTTGGTAATTGTATTATTTAAGGTTGTTCGAGCGACCGATATCTCAATTAGGACGTTGTTCGTGGAAGGATAATTGTCGCCGGTGTTGTGTAAGTTAATTCTTACTCGGTTAAAAGGACATTCATTACTTTTGTTGTTGATCATTCATAATCATAACTCATTCATCATTATATTAATCATTTTGAGACCTGTAATTGTCGAATAATCATTTCATTCACGAGCAGCGGTTCCAAATCATTGCATTGGGTTATCAATCACTTCACTATTATTTTCATCTCGGTGAGTCATTCTTGGCCTTGTCTAATTATTATTCATTGATATTCATTATGGTCATTCTCGTTCATGTGACCTTCTGGGTACATATTGCGTGGCCGGGTGTGGCTGTGTGGAATTTTTAGTCGGGCACACGATGGTTGTGTATTGGGTTTACCAATACATTGGACCGTGCACACGGGAAAGCGTTACACCGTGAGACTAATTAGGTACAAGGGCGGGTGTGTCCGGTCATTCGTCTTGTACACTCGCACAGAACACTACGGGCGTACTATGGTACTCCTTTTCAGCGTAATTCATAATTAAGAATTTTTTTCATAACTTCAGATATAATCATGATTGTGTATTTTCAACCCTTGAGGATTGTTGTTCTTTATGGCCGGCCGTTTGGGGATTTTGTTTTTAGTCATGGCAAGGCAAACGCATGCAGAATAGCATGTTGATGTCGAGGAGTCCTAGTGATACTAGTAGGGGCCCCGATCTTTCAGTTATTCATGTTATTGTCCTTTATTTTCCGCTGCAGACTTTCATTTGGATACTCCGTTTCATTCAGTGTCGTGTATTTTATCTTCATATAAAATATACTAGTATTCGGTATTGTCCTGGTGTGTTGTACTTAAACTCCTCATCGGAGTATTTGGTAATATAATGTGGTTCGGTACTACAATTATATTATTTAATTCATCCTTTTCATTCGCCTGGTGGGTCCCAGTCGGGGATTCACGGCACTGTAATATCCGCCTAGTTTGGGGTGTTACAATGGGAGTAGAATCCTGACAAAGATTGTCTACATAGTTTCCTTGTGGAGATGGTCTCCTTGTTAGGAAATGATTTACTTATTTGTGTCAATCTTGGATTCTGCCATAGATTCCGTGTCATACTAAAAGAATAGGAATGTCTACCGAGAAGTGACTTAAGTTGAGGGACCTCGGCTTGTTTTGCCATTACGCTGAGTTGGCAGAATGGGTTGGTTGTCTAGTGACCAAGCCTTGACTTAAATCTAAGCTAAGACCTAATCGAGGCCATGTATGCATGTCCGCCTAACCGTCGCACTCAATGCCGAGTTGATGAATTTATTTCTGGGCTTCATAGGATCCTAGTTTATGGGCCTTGTTGGGCTTATGCCCAAGCTCATCAGATCTACGTAATCGTCTCGATTTATGTCATTCAGATCATATGAGTGGGATTTATTTTGAGGAATAAGAATACATCTCAACTCTTGATTGCATGTGATGAATGATCCGAATTGTATGAATATTTAGATTGTTTTTTGATTAATGACTGACTCCTCATTTGGTAAACTCATCATTAATACTCCCCCCGTCCCAACTTATTAGTCATAGGTTGGGGTGGCACATGTTTTAAGAAATCGTTATGTGGATGTGATGAGTGGAGAAAGAATAGTTAGTAGAGACAAGGTCCCAATTTATTAAGTGATAAAGTAAGGATAGAAAATAAAAGATTTGTAGTGGGGTAATGTCCAAAAATAGATATAGGACTAATAAGTTGGGACGGAGGGAATATATATATATATATATATGTTTGGGTTATTCTAAAAAGGGTCTTATAATAAAAAGTGTAGGAAGAATTCTGGGAGTGACATGTGTCATCCCCATTCCACATCATATGAGATGTGTCACCCCCACCCCACCCACCCACCCCCCCACCCCCCCCCCCCGCGAAAAAAAAATTTTCCTGCCAAAAAAATTTTTTTTTGGGGGCAAAAAAATTCCCGCCAAAATTTATAAGTGCATCACATTTATAAAGTTACTGCATCACAATTATGATTTTAGTGCATTAAGGTTATAAGTTATTGCATCATAGTTGATGCACTTAACTATAAACTATGATGCAGTAATTTATAATAAAGACGCACCAAAACTTATTAGTGTGATGCACTAATGATATAAAAAAAGTGTAGTACTTGTATAAAAAAGAATCATATTTAATTTTGAAGCAATTACATACATATATGATGCAGAAAAACTTAGGATGATGCAGTTTCCTATAACTATAATGCAGTTACATACATGATTCACTTACTTATAACTATAATGCAGTTACATACATATATGATGCAGAGAAACTTAGGATGATGCAGTTTCTTATAACTATAATGCGATTACATACATGATGCGATTACTTATAACTTATAACTATAATGCGATTACATACATATATGATGCAGAAAACTTAGAATTATGCGATTTCTTATAACTATAATGCGATTACATACATGATGCAATTACTTATAACTTATAACTATCTGCGATTAGATATATATATATATATATATATATATATGATACGAAAACTTAAGACGATGCGTTTCTTATAACTATAATGTAGTAAACTTATAACTATGATGCATTAAAACCCGGGTGCATCACCGTTATGAAATTTGGTGCATCATAGTTATAACTAATTTTATAATCGTGATGCACCAAAATAAAATGGTGCATCATAGTTATAAAATTTTGGCGGGAAAAAAAAAAATTTGGCCCCCAAAAAAAAAAATTGGCGGGAAAAAAAAAAATTTCGGGAAAAAAAAATTTTTTTTCGGGGTGGGGGGTGGGGGTGGGGTGGGGTGGGGGTGGGGGTGGGGGTGGGGATGGGGTGGGGGTGACACATGTCATATGATGTGGAATGGGCATGACACATGTCACTCCCACAATCCTTCCTACACTTTTTATTATAAGACCCTTTTTAGAATAACCCCACCTATATATATATATAATGTATATATACATATATTGATCGACCATTAAAATCTAAAATATGAACTTCAAATTTTATATATTATTTACATGCAGCGCTATTTTTAAATCACCATAAATTGAATCAAAATAGCAATAACGAGGAGACAAAAATGTAATTCTACCCGCTCAATATTGTTTGAACCATATGTTTCTTATTGAGTTTGACAACTCTTCCATATCCTTCAAACCCATAATTTCCTTTTGAGTTGCATCAATTATATGCTTAACTTTGTCCTCTGCGTCTCGTTGACATGTTTTATATTGCACAGCAAAAAATCAGCAAAAATCCTACTACAAAAGGACCAAAATCATCAGTTGCATCAAAGCTTTAAAGCCCCCCATTAATGTAACTTTCTTTAAGATCCTGCAGTGCTTGGCGAATAGAATCTTCATCTTGGTTGGAATATTTCAGGCATATCAGCCGCTGAGCAACACGGTAAGCCACTTGAATATCATGATGCTGTTGGTAATTCATCTCTATTCTCTTCACTTCCTAAACACAGACACATAATTGAAAGTGAACGATTAATCATGACTAACACACTTAAGTTTATACAAGGATCAAGCTTATACATTCTTTAACATATTTAAAGATTGTCCCTCTTTGATTCTGCATGAAATTGGATTTGTCAAGCTCAAGCTAAATAAAACTACATATATAAATAATAATTACTAACATAAGCATGACTAGTTTAATTTTTTTGGGAACAAAAAAAAAATTAAACCAAAATTATGTGGATGAGGGAAAATATATATTTGCAGGGGATAGCTGTTTGAATATCTAAATATCATTAATTCTTTCAATTGCTCGATGAGTTCAGAATTCCTTCAGATACTGTGATGATTGTTAAAAACACGCTTAAGTTGTATGCAAGTGAAAGCTACCGAGTCTAATCGGAGAGCTTCGACATCTTTTCTAGTACAGATCAAATAAATGAGATGTACTGGTTCAAAAAATACCTTTTGGGTTATCTTTGATGTGATGCTTTTTGCGGATTCTATCACTGAACTGGGCAATCCAGCTACTTCTGCTAGCATGAGGCCATAGTGTGCTACATGCCGTGGTCCATCTTTAAGTTGAAACTGGTTGACACAATTAACTTAGAAGAGGTAGTTCTATCAAACAAAATCAATTCATTTAGTCGATCATCTTACCTTGAAATCCATGCGCTTGTTCTTAATCTCAACGTCAAAATGAACAATTTTCACATTCGGATAGATGGTTGTCAACTCAGATAGGTTTTCCATGTGAGTAGCAAATATTGTGTACCTAGGATAAAAAAGAATATTAATTCAATGTAATAACGCAACTCTGCATGTGGGTGTCTTCTTGACATCCATTGCCGGTCTCAAGCCCGGATAAAAGAGGAGGGTTGCGGTAGGTTAGTGGCAGCCAGAAGGCAAGAGACTAAGTGGGTTGGCGAGAAGGCAAAAGTGTTAGCTCCTTGGGGTTACAAGCTTTGGTACTCTGGAAAGGATAGAAGTAGAAATGGAGTGGGTATCGTCATTGATAAAGAATTCATTGATGATGTGGTGGAAGTGTCAAGAAAGAGCGATAGAATAATGAGTATAAAGCTTGTGATAGGGGATGAGTTTCTAACTATCATAAGTGCTTATGCACCACAAGTAGGATTAGATGCATCGATCAAACAAGAATTTTGGGAAGATTTGGAAGAGGTTGTCGAACGAATTCCTATGGGTGAGAAATTGATCATTGGTGGTGACCTCAATGGGCATGTCGGTGTTAGCAGAGATGGCTTTGAGAGCATTCATGGTGGCTTTGGTTTTGGGGACAGGAATGAAGCAGAAAATGGTATATTGGATTTCGCATTAGCTCATGACTTGGGTATTATGAACACTTGGTTCGAGAAAAGGGACTCTCATTTGGTGACATATAGAAACGGAGGTAATGCAAGTCAGATCGATTTCTTTTTAGTAAGGAATGTTTGGAGGAAAAGTTTTACTAATTGCAAGGTGATACCCGGTGAGAGTCTTTGCAACACGGCATAGGGTTGTGGTGCTTGACTTTCGAGGTAAGAGGCACTTAAGAAAGAGAAGGCGACAAGTTGACCCTCGAATTAAGTGGTGGAAGCTCGAGGAGAGTCGACATACTTTTGTGGCTAAGATTCTTGATAGTGTCATTTGGTCGATTGCACGAGAGATGGATATAGATTCGATGTGGAACTTGTTGGAGCATAACATAAAGGAAGTTGCAAAAGAAGTCTAGGAGAATCTAAAGGAAAGCAGACCATCAAGTAAGGACACATCTTGGTGGAATGATGAAGTTAAGCAAGCGATAAAGACCAAACGTGAATGTTATAAGGTCTTGGGTAAATGCTCGAGCGATGAGAATTATGAGAAGTACAAGAAAGCTCGAGCGAAGCTAAAAGGCGGTGCGAAATGCCCGATCAAAGGTCAATCAAGAATTATATGCAAGATTAGATACTAAAGAAGGGGAAAAAGATATCTATAAACTTGCTCGAATGAGAGAGAAGAAGACGCGAGATATTGAAAAAGTTAAATGTGTAAAGATCTTGACCAAAAGTTTTGGTTCAAGATAAAGAGATAAAAGAGAGATGGAGGTCATACTTTGATACCCTATTGATGGCCATCAAGAACAAGATATTGGGAATTTAAACATCCCTCAAGTATGGTTAACCGAGAGTTTAAGAGAAGAATTCAAAAGGGTGAAGTGACAATTGCATTGAAGAAGATGGGGTCGAAAAGCGGAAGGACCGGATGGTATACCTATTGAAGTTTGGAGGTGTTTGGGGAGAGAGGGATCGAATGGGTAATATGCTTTTCAATAAGATTTGGAGAAGCGATAAGATGCCATCGGCATGGAGGAAAAGTATTCTCGTCCCTTTGTATAAGAACAAAGGTGATGTTCAAGATTGTTCTAATTATCGCGGAATTAAACTAATGAGTCATCTTATGAAGTTGTGGGAGCGAGTGATTGAACAAAGGATCGGGAAATGTGTGAAGATAACGAGAAAATCGGTTTGGATTTATGCGGAAGATCGACGATGGAAGCAATTTATCTTATCCGTGATTGATGGAACATTATCGAGATAAAAGAAAGATCTACATATGGTTTTTATTGATTTAGAGAGACATATGATAAAGTACCAAGAGAAGTACTTTGGTGGGCCTTAGCAAAGAAGGGTGTATCGCGGAAATATATTGACATTATAAAGGACATGTATGAGGAGCTAGTACAAGTGTACGTACTAATGTTGGGAGGACGGAAGAATTCCCTATTACGATTGGGGTGCATCAAGGATGCTCTTAGTCCTTTTCTATTTGCCATAGTCATGGGCGAATTGACAAGAGAAATTCAAAATGACGTTAGTGGTGTATGATGTTCGCGAGATGATATTGTGTTGATTGATGAAATGAAGGTTGGAGTCTGTGAAATTGGAACTTTGGAGGATACTTTGGAAGCTCGAGGCTTTAGGTTGAGCGAGTAAGGCCGAATATATGGAGTGTAGGTTTAGCGAAAACGGTGATAGAGAGGCGGGGATGATCACATTTGATGGGAAAGTTGTTCATTGATCCACTTTCTTTCGGTATCTTGGATCTATTATCGAAAAGGATGGAGAGCTAGATGGCGATGTGGCTCGAAGAATAAAGGCGGGGTGGTTGAAGTGGAAGAGTGCCACCGGTTTTATGTGATCTGGCATGCCTCATAGATTAAAGAGTAAATTTTACCGCACGGCAATTAGGCTGCTTATTTGTTATATGGCACGAGTGTTGGGGTAAAAGCGATGTCACGTTCAAAATATGAATGTGGCAGAGATGCGTATGCTACGATGGATGTGTGGTCATACAAAAAAGGATCGGCTCAGAAATGAGGTGATCAGAGAGAAGGTAAGAGTTGCGTCTATAGAAGACAAGATGATGGAGAATCGATTACGATGGTTTGGTCACGTGAGAAGTAGACCTATTGATCAGTGAGGAGGCTAGAAAGTTGGGGAACAAGTAATGTTGTGAAAGGTAGAGGAAGACCCAAGAAAACTTGGATAAAGATGATTGAAAATGATATGCGGTTTCTTGGAATTGGAGAAAGTATGGCGATGGAGAGGCAAATGTGGCGGGAAAGAATACGGATGGTGGATGAAGTCGGATTCCTTTTTTTTTTTATTCCTATTTTCTTTTATTTCATGTTATCTTTTAATTTATTTTTCAGGATTTTTTTTCTTTTTTATTCTTTTTCTTTTTTTTTTTTTACATTCATTCTCTTTTTTTATTTGTTTTTTTTCTCTACTTTTTCCCTCTTTTTTCCTTTTATGTTATTTATGTAACAATATTGACGGTTTCAAAGTTTGCTTCATGTTAGCCGACCCCAAATCATTTTGGGACTAAGGCTTAGATGTTGTTGTTGTAATTCAATGTAATAACGCGAATAATTTCCGCTTTTTCTCTTTGTGGAGGGGTTGTCCAAACAATCTTATCAGTAGGAGACTCAAGAACACTAGAAGGAAATCCGGTTATCAGCTGGTATGTAATCCCCAACAAAAGGATGGCTGGTAATTCTTGAGGAGAAAATTCTCTAAGAACGTAGAGTATATTCTGAAGCACTGTAGCAATGATTATGAAGTTTAAGGATGGGGCTTGTCCAGATAAGGCGTAGTCTAACTGAGCTCTGGAGCAGTTGGGAAAAATTAGAAGTGTTGGCTGAAAAAGAATACCAGTCACAAGATATCAAGTGGCAAAGTGAAAACATTCATCAATGATATGTATAATGTATCAAGTGACAAAACTTCAACTTTAAAATAATAATCGCTTTCACAAGCATAATAGTTACCAAAAGAAGTGTTCAAATTGCCACTGTACATGTGAAATTATTTGTCAAATAACAAACACAATCCTTGCCACTATTACGCTTTTAAAAATCATCACAAAAAAAATGCGCCTCCTATTTCAATAAATTTGGGTAGGCTACACGAACCAAAAATAGAATCAGATGGGGGTATGTACATGACTTAATCTTCTCCACGTATTTCTTCTCTTTAAGTAGAGCTCCATTATGTCTCATAGTAAATATTGATGTCAAAATAGATAATGGTGTCACTTAATTTCCACTTTAACATTTTGCCACTAATTTACATTTTATGTAGTATTAATACGTCTTATTAACATGTCGAATTAGAGGAACTATCAAAATGCCTCCTTAATCTAAGTTGTTAATACAAAGATATCTCCAATAATTACAACTGAAAGTCAGCCAGGTTCTAAACCACTTTAACAGACTCAGGAATACCAGTAACAACTAATCAAAGATCTCTATTTAAGCATTATCCCTATGTGAATAGAAGTACAAGATACACATAACGTAATCAGAAGAATTTACCCTCTTAAAGCCAGTAGATGCTCGCAGCAGCTCCATGCAATCGCAAACCCATCAGAGGAAGATGTTGCTCTCCCAAGTTCATCCACAACAATCAGACTTCTGTGCACAGGATAGAAAGCTACATCATTAAGTTACTCAATCCACACATTAAGGATTAGATATCAGTTTGCCAATATACCTATGAGAAGCATTTTGCAGGATGAAAGCCGTCTCTTTCATCTCTGTCATAAACTGCACAATAAAGTATTGCAGAAATGCACTTGCCTGGATCTTTATGCATGATAATTGCTGATATGAATTAATTTAATTAATTTACTTTGCATGATGAGATGGCATGATTAATCGCAATTGACATGAAAATTTTGAAGGTACATTTTAATATTGGTTGTTTTCGTTCACCTTGGGCTTATTGGATCTGTATTATTAAAAATGTAAGTTTCTTTATTTAAGATATTTAGAATTTTAATGTTTTTGAAAAAATTAACGAAAATCTTAAGTAATAAAATATTAAAAAACTATAGTAATATATGAGTATAATATAATATAGAATAAAAAGCTACTAGGCAACAGAAAGACAATGAATTATTTTGACTTGAAAAAACATATCTAAACAAATGTTGGTTATATTTAAATAAGCATATCACCATTTATATTTTCTATAAATTTATTGTGATTTCAAAAGTTGTTAGTTGATTTGCATTTGAATGTTGAGCCACCAGTACCACGTGGCAAAAAAAAAATGGAGCGAAGAAAAAGAAGCAAAGGGAGTTGTCAGGGATTTGATCTCGCGGAAGGAACCCTTTCCTCTATTTTGATTTTCTGTGGCTAGTCTTGGGTTTTTTTCCTTTTCCTCTGTTTTGATTTTCCATGGCTAGCTTGGTTTTTCTTGTTTGGTGCAATTTTTGGAGGCGGATAAAGAATTAGGTGACAGTGTTGGACTTCGTTATTGGGAGCTGCTCTTCTAGCAATTCTGATAAGGATCATTTTGCACAAGTCTACATCCGAAGGAATTACAGGGTCGATACAGGCATGGGCTGAGACGTGTCGAAGACCGAGGCTGGCATAAGCCGAGACTTGCTGGACTTTATATATTTATTCGGTATTATTATTTAGGCAAATTATACTATCTAATAATTTTTATAAAAGTATTATAAAAATATTTAGAACCATGACTTCATCTGGTATTTAAATGTAACATGTCAGGTAAGATGTAACATGTCAGGTAAGGTGTAACATGTCATGTCAGATAAGTTAACAAACTGTTAGTAGCAATTATCTAAATGCAATATACTTCACTCGAGGTTGAAGCGTCGGATACCGAATAACTGACATCCAAATATTTTATTTCAGGTAACTATTTTATTAATTACAAGTATCCAATGCGTCATTTTTATAATTATTTTATTCGTGTAAGGTTCATGTAATTAATTTATAAGTGTTGTATAGATATGTAAATTAATTCTGTTCTATCATTAATATAGGCTGGTTACTTGACTATTTGGGACCCGTAGGGTTTTATTCACTGTTATTATGTCGGCGACTAGTCGGTATTTGCAGAAAGTCGGTGAACGACTTATCAGATTTGACAGTTGGGTCAGTTTAACCCGTAACCCGAACCAAAATCCGACCCGACCCAGTGATAAAAAATGAGTTATATGCATACCTACGTTTTCTGAGTCGAAACCCTACTATACAAGTCGTTCAAATCCGTTCAGA
Organism: Orobanche coerulescens; assembly: GCA_033398695.1. Taxonomy (NCBI): domain Eukaryota; kingdom Viridiplantae; phylum Streptophyta; class Magnoliopsida; order Lamiales; family Orobanchaceae; genus Orobanche; species Orobanche coerulescens. Next base: position 58,126,223 of record CM065818.1, read on the forward strand.
TCTGCTCGACTCTGTTTGTATTCCAACCTCCGGTGGCTCGCCTCCGTCGTCTCGTTTCTCCGGAGTCTCGTCTTCCATCCGTCCTTCCTTCTCCCACATCCGTTTCTCCTTCTCCTTAGAACTTGTTATTAGTTATGTACTGTTTATACATATATATATAAAATAACTTGACCGAATTATTTTAATTTTAATTTATAGTAAGTTATTAACTGAATCTAAAATTGTAACTTATTATATACTTATAAATGAAATTATATGATGTATTTACTGTATATTTGTCTATTTATATTAAGTTATTATCTGAATTTCTGATTTTCTTTTACTTTGTATGCCAGTTTATTGATAATGGAGAATACCCAATAACACTATATTTATTGAATTTGAACTTAATATCATGTTGTTTTTGTTGGATCTGAACTTATATTTTTATGTTTAATTATGTCATGTATTGAATCTAGTAAATATATGTACACTAAAGACTTGTCGACTAGTCACGAGTAGTCATGGCGATGTCGACTAGTCTTTATGGAGGTGCTCGGTCCACTTGGCTCAACTTGGCGACGTGATAACCATGGTTTTATTATCTATAAGTAGGAGTTAACCAGAATTATGGGATTACCATCGAGAGGTGAGAATCGGCTTTGGCTGGGTGGATATTTTATCCGAGGAGAACTTCGATTCGTGTCTTTATCGAAATAATATTATTGATTTGATTATCCTCAACCCTTGTTTCAATCAAATTCAGAATTATGTTCTCATGAATCGCATTAAATTATGTTTGTATTATTTGTTTCTTGTATTTATTATACTTGTTGATACCTATGTTGATCAACAAATTCATGTAATCACTTGTGAATGACGTAGATAATTAATCCATATACGTAAGCACACATATTCCATGTAGGAGTGTCTAAATGCAATAAAAGATTGAATTGCAGTAAAAAAGATGGAAATAACGATAAGAAATGACGATTTGAAATTTAGAAATTTAAAATTAGCTTTTTGTTTTTACAGTGCTTAGTTCAGGTGTAAAATTCCGATCCTTATTAATGACCCGGGCTAAATATATTTATAGAAAATCTTGCTCAGACACGTGTCATTCTGATATGCAGGCAGGTCAAGCAGGTAGGTCAATAGCATTGGTTAGACCTTTATCTCTTTTGTTGTAGGGACAGCTGGCCCAATTTGAATGGATGGGACTCTCGTTGTTCCCAGAATGGACATGTGGCATCCTGCCTGTACTCGTCGGCGTGGACTGGTCGTATCTTCGATCGAGACAGTTGGTTTCCAAGTCCGTTCCTCGAGCGTGTAGTCAGGTCGCTGTGTAGCCGACTTGAGTGGTCGGCACTCTCATTACCTAGGCTAGATATCCAGGTCAGATAATATCTGGCTAGCCATGAATGGGGCGATCCAGAGAACTTGCACGGGTCGGGGTTCGTAATTGGGCCAGATATCCAGGACAGATAACAATTGGCTTGCTTTTCCTATGAGCGATCTGAGATACTTCAAATTTCTATCATCCATTCAATCATGGAGGCTGGATATCCAAATCGAATAATATACAAATCAACTCCTGGACTATTGGTCCACGTGCCGACTTTGTGACGACATGGCAAGATCGTCCACGTCAGATCGTTCACCAATAAGACTTATTTATTATGTTGGATCTTTCAATTTTGGATTTCTCTTATGATATTTTTCTATTTAAAATTGAGCTTATATAAATTAAGATTGAGCTTAGGGTACACAGATTACAATAGGAACTTAAATTGAGCATATCCATTAGAAGTTATTTAGAATTCACATCAAGAGATAAAAGTAATTATAATTATTTTATTTAAGTTCATAAAACATTTTACAATTGTTTCTTTTTATTTTATATCAACCCCTATTTTGTAAGTTTAGGAAAAAACTAGGCCTGGGACTTTTCGGTTCCAGGGATAAAAATACAGGAACCGGAACTGAACCGCATAGTTTTTTCTCGGTTCGGTTTTGCCATTTTTTTGTCCGAACCGACTCGAACCGCATAGGAACCGAACCGAACCAAAATCGAACCGGAACCGATTTCGTGTGGTTCGGACGGAATATATTATACTAGATTTTATTTTAATAAGAATATATTGTATTATATTATATTATATTAATTATGTTTAATAAGAATATATTATATTATATTTTATTCAGACGGGTCGGTTTCCCGGTTCGGTACGGTTCGGACGGTTCCTTGCGGTTTAGACGGTTCCTCTTTAAAATGGACAGGAACCACGAACCGAACCGATTACTAATAGTAAGAACCGAACCGACAAAAAAAAAATTGTTGCTAAGAACCGAACCGTCGGTTCCGATGCGGTTCGGATCGGTTCCCCGGTTCTTAGTTTCAAAAGTCCCAACTCTAGAAAAAACACCCGCTTAAAGAAAAATTCAAACACCGTGTCCCCAAGTGTCCCCGTATACAAAAAATTGGGCAGTTACTTTGGCGTGTACTCCCCACCGTGACCGACACTCAAACGTTAACCTCAAACCTCCTACAGGTGTTGGTCCTTCATAAGTTTCAAGAATTATGATTGAAAGAAGTTGTACATTAAGTGTTGGAATGAGGTCACTCATTATAACTGAACAAACAAAAACCAAGTAAAATATTCATACTCCCTGCGTCCCATAAAAAATGTCCATTTTGAAAACTATTTTTTGACCTATAAAAAGACTCAACTTTCTACTTTATTATCTTTATATAACTTTATTGTTAGAGATATATTTGTGCTTGACAGATGACAGTTTAAAATATTTCACCATCAACAGGGGCGATTCACCCCCCCCCCCCCCCCACCACCACCACCACCACCACCACACACACACACAATTTTAAATTTCACCTTCTCTACATGATTTTTTTTCTGATATTATGAATATGCCCCCAATATTACAGAACTTGCCGATAGCTCAATTGGCAAGGTAGTACTATAAAACATAAGGTAGTAGATTCTAACCCCACCCCTTCCTTTGTATTTTCCCCAAAGATTGATTTTATATACCTTTGCCCTGTAGCCCCAAAAATTAACTTTTTCCCTACTATTGCTGTTGTTTGTCTTAAAATTCGTGAACATGTTAGTGACGTGTTTTATAGCTTATATTGTCATTTTGTACACCTTAGCCCAAGTAGCCCCCAAAACACCTTTTTTAGTAAGAAATACTGTTGTTCTTTATTTTAAATTTTTTAACATGTAAATGACGCATTTTTATAACGTAGATTATATTTTAAAATATATCGTAAGCTTCTTAAAATCTATTAGGACTGATTGCAACTTTTTTAGATAGTTGATAAACAAAGTTATAAACTCGAAACACTATAACTTAGTAATACAAACAAAATATGTTCAACAATAATCATAACATAATTAGGTCCAAAAAAATTTCTCGGGGCGCTGCCTTAAACCAGGACCAACTTAATCCTACCCCTACTTGGTCAACTTTTTTACTCTGTCTCTACCATATCTGCCGCTCACAGAAGACAATTCCTGGACCTGCCCTTGAGTATCGCCGCTAAGTATCGATAAATAATCGTGTACGTGAAAAGATGGTGGGCATAAAGTTATTTTGTTGTTTACCTAAGAAGCAGTGACACGGGTGTGGATATGGGACATGACACAGGGACACAGTGCAAATACGCTTATTTACACGTAAAATGGAGATACGACACGGCTAAGATTTATATATTGAACTATTCGTGCTTCATAGTGTTTTACCTAGCCTCCAATGAAAACTTGTACCTTAGTTAAAGGGGACTATTTTATGATTCGAGGAAGTATTTACATAAAGATCATTAAAGGAGATGAGCTTTTTGATTCTGGTCAGCAAGGGTGTTCGAGTCCGTGGAAGGTGATGATGTGAAATCAAATGTATGGACAGATTATGACCTTTCTGGACAGATTTTAGAAGGCCAGAATAATAACTCACATAAAGAATATTAACTAGAACAAGAACATGAACTCTGATCAGCAAAGACTTTGCTGTACAGAACTCACAAAACAAAACAGATATAAAAACCCACTACTCTGATCTCTAAAGGAAATGAATCCACCAAGATTAAAGGGAAAGCGACACTTCACACCACCAAGATCAAAGATCTATAAAGGAAATGAAGATTTGAAGAAAATAGAGGGTAAACTCTCTCAATTTTGTATTAACCAGCTCTGCCCCTTACAACGGAGAACCTCTCAATATATATAGAGTTTTACACCTTTACCCCTAGACAAAAAAAAATAAACAGCAGCTGGAAATAAATAAACAACAACTAGAAATGTAAGGATTTGCTTCTCTAGTACAAATAAAGTCAACCAATAAGAAAAACAAATCTGATCGGCACCAGCTGGAACCACTTACTACACCACACCATTTGTCTTTTTCTGAAAAGCTGATCTTGGTCTTTTTTTCACCCAAATCTGGTAGGAGCAAATATTATGTATTCTAGGAGAAAATCAGACTTGATTTGGTTGTATTTAAGCTTCACTCCCAGGTCAAAATTACTCCCAAAAGATTAATAGAACACACGCAATACGCATGTGCATGTAATTAATTTATTGAAAGCATTTAATGATAGAAAAGACTTTAGGCCAGCCTTTGGAGCAAGGTGAATCCATTCTTGTAATTAGAATCACCTAATTAACTTCCAAAGTATGATAAAGAAGGTAAGACCATCATGGCTTGGTTTGAATTCATTAGAATTTCTTGATCAACAGTTGGTGATTTGTTGCGTTCGTTACACCCGTATCATCCCCCCCTCTAAATTGAGACTTGTCCTCAAGTCCTCACGATAATCATCTTCAAAGTATGGCATTAGATCTCCAACATTAAAGGTGCTTGAAACAGAGGCATCTCCCGGAAGTTCCACCTTGTAAGCATTATCACCAAAACGTTCCAACACCTTAAAAGGACCCTCGGCTCTTGGCATCAGCTTGTTCTTCCTTTTGGAGGGAAACCTTTCTTTTCTTAAGTGAACCCAAACTAAATCACCAGGTGCAAATGAGGGCTGCTTGCGATTCTTGTTTGCTTTAGCCTTATACATCTCATTTGCTTTCTCAATTTTGGCTTTGACTTGTTCATGCAGCCTCTTGATCTCTCTTGCCTTAGTTTCAGCTTCAACACTTGCCTTAGGTTCAATAGAGAGAGGAATAATTTGGAGCTCGGTTGAATGCAGACTCAGGGTGAGGAAGTTTGAGATCCCAATCTTTCAAAGTCCTCTTGATCAACGTTCTTAGGAGCATCCCAATGGTCCTATTAGTCACTTCTGTTTGCCCATCAGTTTGTGGGTGGTGGGAAGTGCTAAATAGGAGCCTTGTGCCTAGGAGCTTCCATAAAGTCTTCCATAGGTAGCTCAAGAACTTTGTGTCTCGGTCGTCTTGGTGCATGGTATGAAATGTGCCATTCTTGAGAAACGGTCAACAACTACCATGATAGAATCCTTCCCCCTTTGAGTTCTTGGTAATGCTACAATGAAATCCACGCTTAAATCTTCCCAAGGCAGATTTGGAGTAGGAAGAGGAGTGTATAAACCTTTGTGGAACGTAGACTTGGCTTGATTACATGTAGAACGAGTAATAATAGCTTGAACATCTTTTATCATACAAGGCCAATAAAAGTGCTCACTCAAGATCTCCAAAGTCTAAGTATTACCAAAGTAACCGGCCAAACCACCATGAGCTTCTCTAATCAACAAGTCCCGAATAGAGCCTTTGGGAATGCACAACTTGCCATTTTTGAAAAGAAACCCATCTTGAACAATATAAGGCCCTTTAGATGTATTTGGAGAAGAACACATAATAGGAGCAAAACGAGAATCTAATGACTCTTAGCTTCCAAAATGGACAACATAAGTGCCTCCTAGAAAGAGCATCCACCACCACATTTGAGGAACCAGCCTTGTGTTTAGATACAAAGGAGTACATTTGTAGAAATTCCATCCACTTTGCATGCCTCGGGTTGAGCTTATGCTGGCCACTAATATACTTGAGAGCCTTGTGATCACAAAATAGGACGAATCGCCTCGGTTTGAGGTAATGAGACCAATGATCAATAGCACGCACAATTGCATAGAACTCTTTATCATAAGTGCTGTAATTAAGCTGGGATCCATTGAGTTTCTCACTAAAATAGGCTACTGGACGCTGTTCTTGAGCCCCAATACGGACACCACTTGCATCACATTCAAGCTCAAAAAGCATATCAAAGATGGGTAAAGTATCCCGTAATAAATAAAGGTAGACCTTTCTGGAAGGCGCTGTGCGTCAGGACCGACTTTGATCAATCACCATAAATCTCGTAAAAATTCCAAGATCCTAAAATTTATAGAACATCGTAGATTATTGAGTTAGCTTTCCAATGGAACAAACGGCGAGTCATTTCGAGCCCGAACGAACAAGTTATGGCCAAAACAAGACAGGGATGTCAGCCAGCGGCACCCGGCGAAGCACCCGACGCTGTGAGCGCCGTGTTGCGCGGCACGCTGCGCCGTGTATCGGCCGCCTTTAGGAACACGGTGAAGGAACTGCCGGGTACAGCACCGTGTTGCCCAAGCCGCCCGGACAGCTTCCAGCGCTTTCCAGGACTCTCGGCCGCCTTATGGAAACGGCACAAGACACGGCGCGGGCACCGCCGGGTCCAACGCCGTGTTGATCGAACAGCCCTATAAATAGGGCAGTTTCCAGCGTTTTTCAGCATTCTTTCCACAACCCTTCATCCCTCCTTATAGAACAGGTGTCCTTGAGTGATTTTTGAGTTGTTAAACATTCCATAATCTTTGGAGGGATCAGATAACGAGTATAGAACGAGCAAGTCAGGCCAACTTCGCCAGATTGGAGGTAATTCAACCATGAACCCTAGATTATTTTTCAAGATTTCGGATTTATACTTGTTTAGAACTTGAAAATGGTTATATATTGAATATCCTGGGACTGTTCTTATCGATCCTAGCGGAATGGAAATCAAAACCTTCGTTTAAACCCTCGTAATCAGATACCGTCCGCGAAGCGTCCGATAAAAGTTCCCTAAGGGATTCAATTAAGGTTTTCAACGTTATTTCAATTAGAATGGACAGTCCTAATATCGGTTGACACGAATTCCTCGTTGTAGGCCGGAGATTTCAGAGTTTTGAATCCTAATTACAAACCGCTCGAAACGTTTTTATCCCTGAAGTGCCAGGCAAGTATCTTGCCCATACGTTTCATGTTTCGTAGACGTAATGGTTGATAATTGATTATATGTGCAATTCGAATGTTTTAATGAACTTTAAAAAGGTTCGTTATTAGCCATGTTGGCACGTTTTATGTTATTGTGTTTTCTGTATTTAGCCTGGTAGATCCTCACGGATCTGCGGTACTGTAATATTCCTAATTGGTTTGGGGGTGTTACATAAAGCAAGTATAGATGCTCAACTAAGCTTTTCTTTCAGAGATTCAAAAGCTTTTTGGGCAGATTTAGACCAATCAGAAGTTCCCTTTTTAAGACAGTCTGTGATAAGAGCAACAAGTGTAGAGAAATTTTTGATGAACCTTCTATAAAAGAAGCTAAGCCATGAAAACTTCGTACCTCCGTGATGGAAGAGGGACTAAGCCATGACTTAATTGCTATCGATAGAGATTCCTTCTTTAGAAACCACATAACCAAGAACACAATAGTAGGCACCATGAAATCACATTTCTCCAACTTGCCATAGAATTTGTGCTTCCTTAACAGCTCAAACACATTTCTCAAATGATCTAAGATGCTCTTCTTGGGACTTTGAGTAAACAAGGATGTCAACAAAGTAGACCACAACAAATCTCCCAATAAGAGGTCTTAGGACTTCATTCATCAACCTCATGAAAGTACTTGGAGCATTAGACAAACCAAATGGCATAACAAGCCACTCATAGAGATCTCCCTTGATTTTAAAGGCTGTTTTCCACTCATCTCCATCCTCCATTCTGATTTGATGGTACCCACTGTGAAGATCTATCTTGGAAAACACACAAGAACTATGTAATTCATCCAAACATATCATCCAATCTAGGAATAGGATACCTATATTTGATGGTAATGTTGTTAATGGCTCTAGTATCAACACACATGCGCATAGAACCATCCTTTTTAGGCACCAAAAGGGCTGGAACAGAACAAGAGCTCATGCTAGCTCTCACATAGCCCTTAGCAATCAGCTCATCTATTTGTTTTTGTAATTCTTTAGCTTCATTAGGGGAACATCTATAGGCTGCCTTGTTGGGAAGAACTGACCTGGAAGCAGGTCAATTTGGTGCTCTACTCCACTAATTGGAGATAAACCGCGTGGTAATTCATTTGGGAACACATCAACAAACTCGATAAATAAAGGTTTCACCAAGATAGGCACTTTATCACACTCTTTTGCTTCATCATGTTCAAGGATCAGCAAAGCAAGAAGATTAGGACCATTATTTGATTCCTTTTCAACTTCAGTTTGATTCATGAACAAGCCCTCTCACTCTTACTCTTCGTTTCAACTGTAGACACTTCATTCGGCTTTAAAGGAGTAAATGTGATTTTCTTGCCTTTTACATAAAGTGAGTATTTGTTTAAGTGCCCATTATGATAGACATTTTTATCAAATAACCAAGGTACCTAAGAGCAAATGGCAAGCATCCACAGAAACATCACATGTATTCTCATCATGATAAACCGTACCAATGGAAAAAGGAACAATAACATTTACCTCATTTCCTTGGATAAGCCATTGGAGCTTGTATGGATGTGGATGCTTTGTTGTGGAGAGCCTTTCCACCATATAAGTTGAGGCTGCATTTGCACAACTTCCTCCATCAATTATCACACCTTGCCTAGAGCTGTTATGCGAAACGAGCTGCTCGAAAGCTCGGCTCAGCTCGGCTCGTTAAGGCTCGTTAAAGCTCGACTCGAATATTAAATGAGCCGAGCTCGAGCTCGACTTGTTGCTCGATTTATTAACGAGCCGGCTCGAACTCGACTTGTTAGGCTCGATAACTAAGATTTTTCTTATAATTACATTAGGCTCGTTGGGCTCAGCTCGGCTCGATAGGCTCATTAGGCTCGTTAGACTCGTTTACGAGTCGAGTCAAGCTCATCTCTTTACTCGTTAGTGTTATCGAGCCGAGCTCGGCTCGGCTCGTTAAGAGCTCGAGCCGAGCTCGAGCATCAAGTACTCGAGCTCGGCTCGGCTCGAATAACAGCTCTACACCTTGCCTTTGATGGTGCATCTTGAATAAAAAATGTTCTCCCTTTGAGCTTTGTCGTTAGGAGCTTCTACCGTGTGCATAGCTATCCTAATCACCAACATGTCACCACAATCAGCTGCCACCATCTCCTCTTCATTAGACTCATCATAGATAGGCTCTTCTTCCTCTTCGGTTTCAACATCTTCTTGCATTTCTTCAATATCTTTCAATGTCAAAGCTCTTTGGTTGGGACATTGAGCTTGGAAATGACCAACCATGACATCTGAAACATGTCTTCCCCTTGGAATCCTTAAACCCTTCTCCGATCTTTTCCTTTCCTCTAAGAGACTTGGAGGCAGACTCGGCCTCCTTAAAAGTGGTGTTCTTCAAAGGAAACGTAGCCTTAGAATAGGGCTTGTAAGGAGCCTTCTTCTTAGCTTGTCTCTCCACCTTTATAGCCATCTTGCAAGCATCTTCAAACGTCCATAGGGGCTGCAACTCAACCTTTTCAGCAATAGTGGAATTTAGACCCCCGATAAACCTTGCAATGGTGTGTTCTTCATCCTCTCTCACATTAGTATGAATTTTGAGTTGTTCAAGCCTTCTTTTCATGCATTCTTTGAGCTTGGACCAAGTCTTGATCTTCTTCTTCCCTTCAAGCTGCCTCTCATGCTTCATATTATCATACCACAAAGAAGCATACTTCCTAAGCTTGATCACAACTACCTTTAGGGCTTTCTTCTCATCATAGCCTTTAACTTTTATGATCCTATCCATGATTTGAAACCACTCAAGATAGTCATCAGGGTTTGAGGAACCTTCAAAATCTGGTGGATCAACTTTGATATCTCTTGAATCATCTCTTTGCTTCCCATTACGTCTCCTTCTTGGTGAGAAAATATGTTTTTATCACTTGAGGATCTGCTGCTGTCATTAGAGTCTTCACTTGATTCATGGTTCTCTCCATTACCACCTTTCTTTCTATTTCTTCTTGCCCCTCCTTCCTCCAGCATTTGAAGAACCCCACTTGCTCTTGGAAAGCCTCAATTTGCCTATCTCGACGTTCATTCCGAGCTTCTTCAAGAGTCCGACTTCTGGGTATTGCCATTTTCAAAGTACCAGGAATGTAATTTGCTTAGAAATAAAGAAGATAAAGGTCGGTTGTAATTTGCTTAGAAATAAAGAAGATAAAGGTGAAACAGGGCAGAACTCAGAGGGCTCCAAAAATGAATGAACCTGGCTCTCCAATACCAAAATTTGATGTGAAATCAAATGTGTGGACAGATTATGAACTTTCTGGACAGATTTTAGAAGGCCAGAATAATAACTCACATAAAGAATATTAACTAGAACATGAACTTGGATCAGCAAAGACTTTGTTGTCCAGAACTCACAAAACAAAACAAAAATAAGAACCCACTACTCTAATCTCTAAAGGAAATTAATCCACCAAGATTAAAGGGAAACGGAACACTTCACACGGCCAAGATCAAAGATCTATAAAGGAAATGAAGATTTTGAAGGAAATAGAGAGTAAATTCTCTCAATTTTGTATTAATCAGCTCTGCCCCTTACAATGGAGAACCTCTCAATATATAGAGAGTTATACACCTTTACCGCTAGACAAAAAAAAAAAAAGGAAAACAGCTGGAAATAAATAAACAACAGCTGGAAATGTAAGGATTTGCTTCTCTAGTACAAATAAAGTCAACCAATAAGAAAAACAAATCTGATCGGCACCAGATGGAACCACTCATTACACCACAACATTTGTCTTTTTCTGAAAAGCTGATTTTGGTCTTTTTCTACCCAAATCTGGTAGGAGTAAATATTATGTATTCTAGGAGCAAATCAGACTTGATTTGGTTGTATTTAAGCTTCACTTCCAGGTCAAAATTACTCCCAAAAGATTAATAACACACACGCAATATGCATGTGCATGTAATTAATTTATTGAAAGCATTTAATGATAGAAAATACTTTAGGCCAGCCTTTGGAGCAAGGTGAATCCTTTCTTGTAATTAGCATCACCTAATAAACTTCCAAAGTATGATAAAGAAGGTATGCGCATCATGGCTTGGTTTGACTTCGTTAGAATTTCTTGATCAACAGTTGGTGGTTTGTTGCCTTCGGGTACACCCGTATCAGGTGATGATTGTAAGTCAGAGGTTCAACAACTTTGAATTGGGTAGCGGGTACAATTAGATTTAAGAGGTCTAATAAAAGAAACACAACAATACAATGAAAATATATTGCTGGGTACCAGAAAGAACGGCCTAGCAAATGCACTCAACTAGATTCAAAAACCAATATGGTTTTGATTTTAAATCACCTTATGTTTAAATATGCTAGAAGGATACCAAAGGATATTTAATCAATCAAGTCTCGCCAGAAACATTAAAAAGAGTAGTATAAGTAGTAAAATTATGCTTCAAGTTATCACCATCAATAAAAGTAAATGTATAATTGCATGTCTCATCACTATTCTTTTATAAAGGTTATCACCATCACTCTTCATTCACCATATTTTCCTTTTTACTTTCTCCTACGTATAACTTTCTTGTAACTTTCTTCATGCATGTGATATGAGTCGTGAAGGGGTTCGTGTTGGTTGGACATTCCAGATAATATTTCATTAAATCAATAAGAAATTGAGAAGACGAATTAAAGAAATTAACTACAATGTCAGAATTTTACCGTACTGGAATTTGATTCAACGCTGTCCGTAGTTCCCATCCTAGTAAATATGCGATCAACTACTCTCAAAGTTGCAAAGCGAGCAGGAACATAACAACCAATTTGAGCAAGGATGACAACCAGGCAAATTTGTTGAAGATAAGTACTCTTTCCACTCCTGCAGTAAACAACAATTATTCAGAAGAATCAACGATTCAGCTACGCTTAGTCAAGTAAAAGTGGTTTATGGCTTGTGCTGCCGCCTCGTATATTTCACATTTAACTGCGGAATGGCTGAACGGGGAGAAATCTTAGGGCTTGTTTACTTTTTACTTAATCAAATTAATGCTTAATCAGCTTAATCGTTCAGCTATATTTTGCTGTTTACTTTGAACTTAATGATCTTAATAATGTCTTTTTCATTAAGCAATTTTTGGGGTGTCCTTGCCATTAAGCCAGAAATACTTCCCAAATATACCAAAATTACCCTCTCTAATAATAAAAGAATTGAGTATATATAGTATAAATTATCATATTGTTGTGTCAAGATTTAACACCTTCCGACTGGCGATCGCCTCCGAGGCCGAGCGACCGACTTACTGCCGAGCGGCCAAGGCAGAATCTGCGGCGGCGACGAGCGGCCGAGCCTAAACCCAGCGGACCAGCTAAGTCGGCGAATGGATGGTCCCAGGACAAGTCCCGGTGCCGAGCGATGGACCTCAGATACGATCATCTCTCGGCTCTCGGCGTCCCTCTCCTGGCGATGGACTTATGGACGATCTGGCATCTGCCGATCGACCCTTGGTGACCGACCTCTCTGGGCATCCGCCGATCGACCCTTGGTGACCGACCCTTCGGTGAATGGCGAGAACGATCCTCGGTGTCGGCTAGAGGCGACCGCATCATGACGATCTCGGCCGATGACCATCCAGTCGGCAAAGGCCAAGTCTCAAAGCCGACCCACGTGCAGATCCACAAAAGGCGCCGACAATCTTGTCACCTACCTCACCTACCGGCACGGCCCAGACCTGCGAAAGGAGTTGGCGGACAAGACATGTGACTACACTGTCGCCTACTCCGACAAAGTCCGCGAAAGCAACAACGTGGGACCTCCTATGTGATCCTTAGGACGCGTCTTTGGATCCTCATTGGACCGCACGATCGCCACCACTGTAGCTTTGGACTTTTGGCGGCGGCCCACGTGCCCTTTAGGACGATCGCCCGTAACATTAAATGCCGAAAGGCGATCGCCCACTAGGGGACTGGGCCCCTCGGCCTCTATATATCTGGCGGCCTTCACTTGTAAAAGGGACCGAAACTCTTACGCATCCTCACGATTTGAGCGCACAATCTGAAACAATATACAACACTTGGCTAACCTCCAACTCTTGGCAACAGCTTTCTTTCGGTCTTACTTCTCCGGCCTTTTCTCCTCGAGCAGATTATCGGCGGGACGAAGAACACCAAGCTTCGCTCAAGAGCCGGATTAACGAGTCTTTTACACTCATTGTATTTAGATTTCTCTCATTAATACTTGTATCCACGAATATTTGTATTAATAACATCTCGCGAGCATTCAAGCCGGCCTAACAAACCCAAATCTTGTTTTATTTATCTTCTCTCGGAAGTGCTCCGCATTTGTTTGTTGTCCGTCTTCAGCAGTATTAATCTTCGGATAAATATTTTGGGGCAACAACAATTGGCGCTAGAAGAAGGGGGCTGAACCTTCGATTTTTACACCTACGTCCCGAAGAACACTCACTGTTCTCGGGCGGATATTTGAAGTGACACTCACGCACTTCAAAAGAAATCCTTGAAATCATGTCTTCCGCTTCGCGTCGAAGAAAGCTACTGTCACCGGCCCAAACCCCCTGTTCCGTCCCGGTCAGGAGCCACGGCCGATGGTGGAAGGTAGCCGCCATGATCGAGACGCTCGATCCGTCCACGGACGGCGGCCCAACCTCTCGCTCGATCGGTTCGAACCAAAGAAACGGTCGAAGGGGCCTGGCGCCGTCTACGGGAGCGACGGAGTGCTCTCGACGCGCCTCCGGCTCGCCCCCGGTCTCTCGCCGGAGATCAGCGAGCTCAAGGCACTCTTGGCCGAGCAATCGCCGAGGCTCCGTCCGCGGGAAGAGGCGCTCGCCGGCCAGGGCACCTCTGCCGGCGGCAGGCAGCTCACGGGCGGTCGGCCCGGCTACGAGGCGAGCGGAGTTTGAGTCCGTCACCGGGAGCTCGGCTGCAGACTCCCGAGGCGGCTGGCCGTCTGGCTCCCCCTCGCCGAATTGCCGAGGTCGGCGCGTGAGCCGGAGATCGGTACACGATCGCCTCGGCTCCTGCTCCCAAGCCGATCGGCAAGCGGCCAAGCCACGGCGATGGGCAATGCAACGCGTCAACTCGACGACATGAAGGCGCTCCTGGAATCCGGGCGGGCGCGAAGACGATCGCCGGGCAGCGAGCCGCTCGCGATCGACATCGAGCTCGCCCCGTGCGGCACAGATCGCTCCCCGCTAACACCGTGTACGAGGGGCGATCGGACCCCAAGTGCACTGAGGAAATTCAACATCTACATGGCCCAGTGCGGGGCATCCGACGCGACCGGATGCCGAATGTTCCTCTCGGCCGGACGACCTCGCCACCGGTGGTACACTTCATTGCCACCTCGGTCCATTGGCTCCTTTAACGTGGCGCACGGCTTCACGGAGTACTTCGCCACCCGGTCGTCGGCCCGAAGGTCCCCTTCGCATGATGCAAATCAAGCGGGAGAAGAAGAGTCCGACTCGGACTACATCGGCCGGGTAGACGTAATCATCCTCAATGGCGAGCCCATAAGCGATGAGACCGCCTCTACGCGGTCTAGGAGGTTTTCGGGGTTTTTCGCCTATGTTCGGGCATCTTACGAAGACCCAACCTACGACCTACGCGGCCTTCCGGCAAGAGCCGCAGATTTTACGGCCGTGCAAAGGTTTCTTCTTAGCACGTGAGCGGCTGATCGGCACCGGACGACGATCTCCCGCCCGATCGCCAATATCGACCTACGAATAAAGCGATCGGCTGAGCGACGATCGGCGATCTTCGGCCCGATCGCCGATCATCACGCTACATCATCCGCATTCGGAGGACACGATCGCCCTCTACGATCCCAAAGATATAACATGACGGACTAAGGCATAAGATCGCCTCCACCGCACATCATAAAGCCGTAGCCTGGCGATCGATGGAACCGGGCCGCTTGGCCATGCAAGGTCCTTTCGGCCAAGATCGCCCGCCCTTCGTTTAAATACGAGGCCGGCGTAGTCGAGGGCTCTCCAACATTAATCAGTGGACACGATCGCTCGCCTCAAAGGTTCATCATCGACATGGTGAACCGGACAATGCGGCGTGCCACAACCCCGTCTCAACGTGCCGTCGAGGTCGGCCATCTCCATGGTGGCCGAGGTGGAAGCAGAGCTAACAAGCCGCGGGCGTGGAGTTGATTCATCCGAGCCGCCCAGCGCAAGGACTCCTCTAGGCGAGACCGCACGCCTTTCGTTTAAATACAAGGCGGCGCGGCTGTGAGAGGACCCTCATAATAAAGTGAGTCACGAGGCACTCATTGTCTTTGTGCACCAAGACACGGTCATGGGGTCGGTCCATCGATCTCCGCGTTGTGCACGATTCCTCAAGCATGCGAAACCACCAAGTTTCCATGGGGGATCGGCGATGTTGTTTTTGCAGGTACAAGACCGAAAGATAGCTAAGCCAATCGACTATGGTAGCCCAGTCCGAGTCCTAAGTCACTCGGCAAGGTCGCCGTCCTCATCCGGACGCGATCACCGGCCAAGAACCACCTCGCCCCATGTCTTCAACGTAGGAGCAAGGCAGGGGCAATTGTTGTGTCAAGATTTAACACCTTCCGGCGCGATCGCCTCGAGCCGAGCGGCCAGGCTTCTGCCCGAGCGGCCAAGGCAGATCTGCCGGCGGCGACGAGCGACCGAGCCTCAACCCGGCGGACCGGCTAAGTCGGCGAAGGAAGGTCCCAGGACAAGTCCGGTGCCGAGCGATCGACCTCGAATACGATCATCACTCGGCACTCGGCCGACTCACTGGCGATCGACTTATGGGCGATCTGGCATCTGCCGATCGACCCTTGGTGACCGACCTCTCTGGGCATCCGCCGATCGACCCTTGGTGACCGAGGCCGGTCTGACCCTTCGGTGAATGGCGAGAACGATCCTCGGTGTCGGCTAGGCGACCGCATCATGACGATCTCGGCCGATGACCATCCGGTCGGCAAAGGCCAAGTCTCAAGGCGACCCCACGTGCGAGATCCACAAAAGGCGGCGACAATCTTGTCACCTACCTCACCTACCCGGCATGGCCTGGACTGCGAAAGGAGTTGGCGGACAAGACATGTGACTCTGACTGTCGCCTACTCGACAAAGTCCGCCAAAGCAACAACGTGGGACCTCCTATGTGATCCTTAGGGACGCGTCTTTGATCCTCATTGGACCGCACGACGGCCCACCTGTTGTAGCTTTGGACTTTTGGCGGGCGGCCACGTGCCCTTTAGGACGATCGCCCGTAACATTAAATGCCGAAAGGCGATCGCCCCAGGGAGGCCCAGGCCCCTCAGCCTCTATATATACAAGGCAGCCTTCACTTGTAAAAGGGACCGAAACTCTTCTGCATCCTCACGATTTGAGCGCACAATACAGAAACAATATACAGCACTTGGCTAACCTCCAACTCTTGGCAACAGCTTTCTTTCGGTCTTACTTCTCCCGGCCTTTTCTCCTCGAGCAGATTATCGGCGGGACGAAGAACACCAAGCTTCGCTCAAGAGCCGGATTAACAGAGTCTTTTTACACTCATTGTATTTAGATTTCTCTCATTAATACTTGTATCCACGAATATTTGTATTAATAACATCTCGCGAGAGCATTCAAGCCCGGGCCTAACAAACCCGGCAAATCTTGTTTTATTTATCTTCTCTCGGAAGTGCTCCCGCATTTGTTTGTTGTCCGTCTTCCAGCAGTATTAATCTTCGGATAAATATTTTGGGCAACAACACATATAATCTTAATTATAATTGAGTATATATAGTATAAATTTAAAATATATATTAATATTATATATTTAAAATTCATAAAATATGAGCTATTTATTGATAAAAAAATTAATATAACTATATATATTAAAATATAACTTAATATATTTATAAAAATATTGTCTGATTATTTAAATATACCTGAAAATTATAATATGATTTATGAATATATATTATAATATAAATTAAAAATATATATTATGTTATATTATATAAATTGATTTTTTTATATTGACTTTTAAAAAAAATTAATATAACTATATATATTAAAATATAACTTAATATATTTATAAAAATATTGTCTGATTATTTACATATACCTAAAAATTATAATATTATTTATGAATATATATTAAAATATAAATTAAAATATATATTACGTTATATTATATAAATTGATTTTTTTTATATTGACTATTAAAAAAAATTAATATAACTATATATTAAAATATAACTTAATATATTTATAAAACTATTATCTAATTATTTAAATATATCTGAAAATTATAATATAATTTATGAATATATATTATAATATAAATTAAAACATATATTATGTTATATTATTTAAATTGATTTTTTATATTGACTATTAAAAAAATTAATATAATTATATATATATTAAAATATAACTTAATGTATTTATAAAAATATTGTCTGATTATTTAAATATACCTGAAAATTATAATATGATTTATGAATATATATTATAATATAAATTAAAATATATATTATGTTATATTATTTAAATTGATTTCTTTATATTGACTATTAAAAAATTAATATAACTATATATATTAAAATATAACTTAATAAATTTATAAAATATTGTCTGATTATTTAAATATACCTGAAAATTATAATATGATATGAATATATATATTATAATATAAATTAAAATAAATATTATGTCATATAATTTAAATTGATTATATAAACTAAAATGCTCAATCCGTCCTTTATCAAAAAGGACTTAATTCATATTGAGGGGTAAAATGGTCATTTCTGTCATTCAGATAGTTCGTAGAAAAGAAAGAAACAACAAGATATTTTTTTCAAATCAGACAGATTAATCCACTCAGACAGCTTAATCCATTCAGGTATTAATGGAAAAAAAGTAAATAGCCCCTTAATAGAAAATCCGAATGGAAAAATTTGTCTTCAGATCAAGAACCTTGCTTAAAATGCCTGATTAAAGTATCATAGACCTGAGGTGGAGGAGTTCCCTAGCAATTAACACTTAATTAAGTGTGAGTTTTTTACTGGGTTAGATAGATATTAAGATCATCTATGTTCAAAAATATTCAAATAAACTATTTGACCCTCTTCAGCTCCATAAAAACAAAACTGATAAATTATCTCTAATTAAAATGTATACAACTTCCAATTATGTCTAACGGCAACCATTTAACTGTCATGATTATAAGGCGCCAGTTTGGTGGAACAACAATTACTTGTATCACTGTAATAATTTCACGCTCACACCAAACTGTTCACCTAAAACACCTTGATACAGTGCATTGGTGATGACTACATATATAAATTCTAAGAAGGCATCAAATACCATCTGTAGCTCTAAACTAAAGAAATTTATTGCAGAAGTCTTCCATGGATTCTTTTCCAGTGCTTGGTAGCAGGAAATTTAGTCTTCCAAGATATAGAGCATCTGATACTTGAAGCACAAGAAAGTCATACCAAATGGAAATTCCTGAATAAAAAAATCTTACATGTTTGGGCCCGTGACAATAACCATATTTGATGCTTCAGAAAGAAAAATGTTGTTGGCCTGGAAAAACAAATCAGGCCATCATCTAATGAATATAACAGTATTCCATGACAAAGGAGAAGTATCATAAGTTTGTCAAGTCACAGAGATAAAGGTCATGCGATTTCAATGTCAGAAACAAACTTACAACAAAATCGCTGTGTACGTTTTCAAGGATGGGGTGCCTTCCGGAGTCAATTGCCAAAGGACCATCATCTAAAATGATACTCACAATCAATACATAAGCCTGAGGTAACAACTAATATTAAGCCACTTATGACTAACAAATAAATTGAAGTCCAGTGTATATTACCAATCGGCTTTGCGATATTGTATGAGTGAATGAATTACCTATGAGCATACGATACCACACTTACACGTAAACTGAGGTCTAGTATATTTGTCAACTGGCTTTGTGGATATTGTATTAGCAAACGAATTAACCATCATATCCAGAAGGCATAAGACCTCCGCCAGAAGGGTGAGCACAGTGACATCCTCCCGTATTGTGTCAATTAGTGCTGTGCTTTAACAAACAAACAAAAGGTATTATTGAAACAAATGTTTTATCCAACAAAGATAGCAACAGAATGTGAAAGCGTGTTCTGATTTAATGGTTGAAAACTAACAAATGACACACGCTGGAATAGAAGAAACGCTTCTGAGAAGAGATGGGACACGACTACATGCTTAAACATTAGAGAATAACTGTTATTGTTAAAATAGTTGAAACAGAAGGGAACCTTGTTGCAGATAGATATCTCACAAAATATGTACTGTTCTAGACATATTTTCATGAATCCAATAAAAGAAAAAGGTGGTGCATTGGGAAGAAGAAGACTAATTGGATTGTTAATAAAGACGGTCATTTTCCAGCTTAGCTAGATTATAGGCTACCTATTAGAGAAAGAAGGTGAATGTCCAACAAAAAAGTAAATCTAAGTTAATCTAATGAATCTGGAATATTCTCCGTATCGGAACATGGACCAAGTAGTGGCAACATTTGAGTTGGAGTAGGATTTAGTGTGTGGTGATGGAACTCGCTTTGTGATAAGGTCTTAAGGATCAGACTGAGCCTGTAAGTTTGACGTTTCTTCCCCCTAGATTATGTAAGACAATTATTAAGTCTTCCACCATAGAACATTCGTC
This sequence comes from Orobanche coerulescens, assembly GCA_033398695.1. Taxonomy (NCBI): domain Eukaryota; kingdom Viridiplantae; phylum Streptophyta; class Magnoliopsida; order Lamiales; family Orobanchaceae; genus Orobanche; species Orobanche coerulescens. The sequence goes on from CM065818.1 coordinate 58,146,096, forward strand.
CTGGAGAAATAAGAGGGAAACAAAAATCACTCTGCATTTGATGTGCTCTATATTTTTGCTCGGAGCATCACCAAAATTCTAATAGTTTCAAGGTGTAAAGTTTCTGGACAGCTAGCATTCTATTGAATCTAGCAAAGGCATGTTGGTGACGTACGGAGTTGGTCAAATCCATATCCGTGCTTCACCTCCACCGAGGCAAAAAGATCTTTTTCAATCAACAGACTATAAAGTATCAGGTGAGCTTTGAACTTGGATGTGAACAACATTTCCAAAGAATTTGCACCTCGGACTGGAACCTCTATAAAAGCATAAACCATTGTGCTAAAAGGTTTATTGTCCTTATTCTCCACCAGGAATGGGTATAGATCATGACTAAATGAAAGCAACAAGCTCTTGAACACTTCAAGCATCGGAAACAAACATTTCCAAAGAACAGTCTAACAATCGTTCACTGTACTAAAAAAAACACAAGTGATGGGCTACAATTTTTTAAAAATCATCAAAATGAATGTCAAAAGCTGAAGATTAAATGCAGAAAGAACAGATCAACTTGTCATACTGTCAGACCAAATTTTAGCACTGCTATTTTTTAAAAATCATCAAAATGAATGTCAACAGCTGAAGATTAAATGCAGAAAGAACAGATCAACTTGTCATACTGTCAGACCAAATTTTAGCACTTGTAAGCAGTAAAATACTAAAATGGTTTTCCATTTCAATTTTGGTGTAAAAGTAAAAATATGTTCTGTAAAGACTCTGGTAAATTTAGACAAACCTTCCATACAAATTTCTGTACGAATATAGCACTCTTTAGCTGCAGACTTATTCCTTACATTAAGCTGCAATTAAAAGAAGAATAGAAGTCATTAATCATGGATTTGGATCTACATACAAGGGATAGAAAAAAAGGAAACAAACATTTCCAGTCCCCAATATATGCAAGTCAAACAAGAATACATACAGACAGATCTGTGCACATTCAGGATCTAAGATTCTCTTTTTATCTAGTTCAACTATAGTATGAAATAATACCGATAGCAGTAATATGCAAATGAGTTCTATTATGTGACTGTGCGAATTCGAAACCCTCAATCTCATTGCTGGTGCAGATCTTTTTGTATCAATCGTATTGGCAAAGAGCATGAGAAACTACAACGACAATTCATGTGATTTTATTCATTTTCCTAAAGTATTCCAATCATCACTTAGATATTTGACACTCATGAACCATGCAGCTGTCCCCATGTTTAGGGGGCATGGGCGAACTTAGTTAAGACTTAGGAGTAGATGTGGAAAGGCGTGTAATGCCCTAAATTGGAAAATTGACTTTGTAAGACAGGGCATGAACATGTAAATCTAAATCTTTTTACTTCGGTATGGATAAAATCATAGATGGTAATGGTCATTCCTCTTGTTTAGGAATTGACTTTAGGTAGTTACCTATTACTTCTGATTGTACGTATATAACCGAAATCTAACCTTGTAATTTCACTGCAATACAATAATTCTACTAACCCTAGTTTTTCACGGTATCAGAGCAGTAAAGGTCAATCGCTCAAGGATAAAATTAGGTTTTCTAGTGCATCGCATTCGCTTCAATCAGAGACTATCTCGCACGAGGATCAATAACAAAATAAAGCTGATATCTCAGTCAATGAAAATAAAATGATCAGTCGAAAATTCAATAAAAGAAATGTTTAAGTGACTGAATTACTTTTCTCCGCCCACTTTTCCCCAATACGTGTACTTGGATAATATACTTAATTTTTCAAAAATACATGTAGTTGGGTAACTGCTAATCATGGTTAACATTATGATAAGCAAAGTAACAAGTCCACTCACAGAGGCCAGTTCCAAAGAAGAGCAGTGTATGTTGTTTCCATGTTTTAAGACCTGATAATAATCCATAAAAACAGGAATGTCAAGGAAAACAATGCAACAAGGCTTTTAGAAAGAAAATAAGCAATTTCTTCATTAACCTGAATGAACTTGCTGGGAAGTTTTCCCTGTATGTCCTTCTGAGGTATACTAAAGTAAAAACCTTGTCTGTTGTTATATGGGATTCTCAAATTCGGCAGCTTAAAATCCATACGGTACTTGTTTGCTAAATTGTGTATAGCTGCAAACATTGTTGATTAGAATACTAGAAACAGGAATACTTGGTTACAAAATTAATTCCTTCGTTTTGCAAAAACCTTCACTGGTATCACAGAACGACCTCCTTGCAATATCTAGAAATCCATCAATTCCTGCCTTGACAGCAAAACACTGTTGAGTTCGGGCCACAAAAGGAACACGTGTATGAAGAACATCTTCATCCATCACCTCTCCAATCCTAAAATAGCCACGTCTCACCATCATCTTCTACGTACTATTCATTGACCCAATGACATAAAAATGCTGGCCAAAAGGCTGTTAATTCATTTAGTGGCAGCTGCATAACCTGTAATGCTGAATGATAAAGATACTCCACATGTTCCCACCTAAAGCTTCCTTGACACTTGTAGTTATTTGTTTATTTTTCATTGGATATTTATAACTTCTTCTCACTTCGATTATGTCAATCAAGGTAATATGATTTTAATAACAAGTTTTACACTTCATATGCATGAAGAACTGCTGAAGCATATATATTACTTTGAAGAAGATTTGGTGTCTGCATTTAGATTGCACAATTATAGAGATACCACATATCAAACATGAAAAAGCCAAACTTAAGAACAAATTTCCATTTTATTCTAATTCATGGTCTAAGATAATAGTGCCAATTCATGGTATAAGATTAGTTAACACTATAAATTTACAAAACGTAAAGTATCAAAGTTTTACGCAGGATGCCCTTCCTATGACAACATTCACACAGAGGAGAAATGAGATAAGAGTCCAAGACCGTCATCATCATAGGTTTTGAGATATTAGTTGACATACATGTAACGTGTTAGTCAAAAAAATATCTTCCTTGACAATCAACGCACAAGAACTAACTAAACAAAGTGGTGGAGATGAAATGCTTAAGAAGAAGAACACGTCCAGATTTATTATTAACGCCATTTTAACTGAATGATGGGGCAGAAGATACAAGACCACGAGAAGACAAATTACATGCACAACTTACTTTTTAAGCACCTGGCACAATCTATAGTGATAAAGACAAGTTGGCTGTAAAAAGCAAACTATAAAGCATCTCATTTATTAATTAGTCTTTTTTTCATTTGGTTTCAACAAGCTGAGAAGCCAAAGAGGTTTGTGGAATTGTGTGGACCAATGTTTTAAAAGGTGTGAGGCAAGTTAAAGGCGTTTTTGCCGGACGACGAGGGTGAGGCATAAGCCTCGAGGAGCATTGAGGTGTAAGCTTCAATTAGAAGAAAAAAGTCTTAGATATCAATAGAAGTAGTTGAAAGTGCTAAACTTCTGCACTGAAAATAATACTGACTGAAAAATTGAGCCTAGGCCTAATAAATCACCCAAGCCCAATAAATACTTCATTTAAAGTCCCCCAATTCAATTTTTAATATAAGGGTCTATCCTACCCAAACTTATGAAAAAAACATGCAGAAGAAAACCTACCCACCCGCCGCCCTCGGCAACACCTTACGAAAAGAACGTGCCAAAAAAACTAATCACCCGCCGCCCTCCACAAAAAGAACAGAACGTTTTTCATCTTCATCTCCTATCATCTTCACAATTCTCCACTTCAGCGCAGCAACTCCACCACCACCTTAAAGATGTGCTGCCCATACCATACCATGACATATCAGTGCTCCTCTTAAAGATGCACCGCCCATACTGGAGCTGTAAAGGCTTACAAAATGCCTATTACGTCTCAAGGCTTACACCTCAAGGCGCCTCGTCAGGGTAAGGCGCAAGCCTCAAATGTTGATCAATATTTTACGCCTTGTAGCATTTTTCTCCCGCCTCTCCTCGAGGTGTATGCCTCGAACACTTTTTAAAACACTGGTGTGGACATGTAAGATGTAAAGATTTTAAAGTAGCAATAGATCATTACCTTGTTGATGATTACTTACTATACGGTCTCAAATGAGAATCATATATGTTTATATTCCTCCATTGGAACACAAAAGACTTATTGATGTTTAGCATATAGAGACACAGATGAGCGTGGTATGTATCAGAACAACGAGACATGGGAGTGCGGGGAAGGGGACCGAATCTGTCGCATGTATATGCCCGGCACAATAAACAACGAATGGGATCAGCAGTAGCGGGTGGTTGAGGCGGTTGGGTGAGGCTTGGCATCATGTTACTTAATTAGATGATTATTTTTTTTATTAATTAATTTTATATTATTAAGTCGTGAGTCTTTTAATAAGTTTCTTATCGTGGTCGATTCTTTCATAACTTTTGGGAGAGTATATATATGTCATTAAGGTTTTATTTGATGTTAAGCATATTATTACTCAAGTTTTGGCTTGGGGCAAGTTGTTGTCTTGTTGAATAAAGTTATTATTTTCTATTTTGCAAATCCCGTCATAACAGAACCTGTACATGCTTAAAGCAGAAGACAAATACCAATTATACCTTTTCCTCATGGAAGCAAATTTTTCATTCTCGCATATGGATTTGTAAATCTTCTTGAGTAGAAAACAATTGGCATCCTTAAGCGCCTGAAACGGTTCGAAGATCAGAAACTCATCAAGGCAACATTATAGAACATACACACAGATAGGTTAACTTACCTTGGACAGTAATGGTAAGGCATCTAGAGCCGTTTTGAGGAGAACAACGCTCGAAATCAAAATTTGGCTCTTTCTAGAACTGTCATTGGCCGGGACAGCATTGTTAATTTTCTTTTGCTTAAAGCAGAAGTGACAGAGGACCTTATCTGGAAGTAGCAAGGATCATCATTATAGAATCACAAAACTATGAACAGTGAGAATCACAAAGTAATTTTGTCCATTATCTTTTTCCAATACCTACCAGTTTCTTTTGGAAACTTACGGAGAGACTGGGACAAGCCAAAGAACAGCTGCTCATTGCTCATCAACTCATCCTGAATTAAATTCAACCATGAGCCAATGTAGCCAGTATAGTGTACATACTCGAACTATTCATACCTTTTTCCCTCCCTCCCTCCCTCCCTCCCTCCCTCCCTCCCTCTCTCTCTCTCTCTCTCTCTCTTCTCTCTTTCTCTCTCTCTCTCTCTCTCTCTCTCTCTCTCTCTCTCTCTCTCTCTCTATATATATATATATATATATATATATATATATATATATATAGGACTTACTGGTATTGAAGATATCGATTTAAATGTATATGGTGATTGAGCACAATATCTAAGGCAAAAGAAAGCAAAATAAGCTACTATTGACTCTTGACACCCAGCCACACATTTAAGAGAAGTTTCACTTAAAGGGCCTCAAAAAATGAATTTGACCTCGATACAAGGGGTTTAATGTCTTTCCTGATTTAAGAGCATATGCTGTAAATGAGGTTGCATTTAATATAATAAAATTTGGAGTCTTTGTGAAATAGTTGCACTTACTCTTTATGAGCATCTTAACCCTTTTCCTAATTTACATGAGTAAGGATTCCAATAATGGAAAAGCATTTAAACCTCACTTGTTAAGGAAAAACGATTCGGAACAAGAAGCCTAGTCATATGAGGAACGCTTCTCAGATTCATTTACTGCAAGGGAACAACACATGGTAGTGTCTCGACTTGTGAAACGTGGAGATGTAATTAAGGAGCTAATACTTGAAATGTTGCCTACGAGACAGCAATCAGTCAAAAGTTGAGAGAAACACAATATTGTAGTACTCACTGAAAACTTTCAGATAGTAATATAGACAAGCAATAGAACAGCACAAACATTCAAGAAGAATTTAGAGACGACCAGCCATTTTGACAACTAGAGTTGCAGACTCATTGCTGAAAATAGTGAAGTTTTTTAGCTTTGGTTACAGAGAACATTACATGCTGATATGCTATACTTTTTCCATCTTCAAATAATACATCAAGTTACTCATAAGTAGTTGTCTTCCAAAGAAGATATAGTTTACTACCCAGACGTGTTTTTAGCATCAGGTGTTACAACAGGAAGAAATTCAAATTATTAAATCTGGATTTCTATATGCTTGAACCTCATCTAATGCCCGAAAATCATAAAAGTATATGCTGAGATGGAAAAAGAAATTCATGATTCATGTTTTATGTTTTTGAGAATCATGCTAAAACTACCAGGCAATCAAGTCGGGCATTGATAGTCTCAATGTCTTTAAGAGGTTGCAAAAGATTGGCTCGCAAAAGTCTTGTCCTGCAGTGATGAAGATATAATAGATTTCTGGTTAGGGGAAAAATGGCATCATGTTCTGCAGATGCATCATATTCTAAAAATATGCAGAGATGATATACATTACACATATGGTGGATGGAATCTGATTTTTATTTTTTTTTATTTTTTTTTCTTTTATTTCATGTTATCTTTTAATTTATTTTTCAGGATTTTTCATTTTTTTTCTTTTTTGTTAACATTCATTCTCCTTTTTTTTTTGCTTTTTTCTCTACTTTTTTCCCTCTTTTTTCTCCTTTTATATTATTTATGTAACGATCATTGATGGTTTCAAAGTTTGATTCATGTTAGCCGACCCCAAATCATTTTGGGACTAAGGCTTAGATGTTGTTGTCGTCGTTGTTGTTGTTGATATACATTACACAGAACCTTTTCAGGCGAAGATTCAGGTACTATCTTACATCATTACTGGTCTATGTACGACTTACAGTTTTTGCCACAATTACATTTATAGCAAGATCTACAAGTGAACTTTTTTCATATGGCTAAACGTTTAGTGGCGAGTTTTTAATGTCATACCACTAGTATTATTCCAATAATATGTTATTCTTATGAATGGACTAGTATTTTCCCATTAATACTTTTCTATCTTTCACTAATGCTTACAAAACAAATAAACAATCAATAGGCTGAGCACCAGAGCAAAAACACTGCAACCAAGCAAATTCATCTTAAGCTAAAAGATGGAGTTATATCAATCTTTCTACATTCATTAGTCAACTGGAGGCACAGCTGCTGAGCATGAGTAGTTAGGGAATAACATATTGATATGTGAAGATAATCAAGTCTATGATATCAATCTTTAATGGTAATAGGCATACCCTCCAACAGTCCGTGTTGTCTTGAGCATGTGAAACAGACTTATCTTTTTGTTATTAGTACCCCAAAGACTAGAGTGCATCGGCTCAATTATTTCCAAGTTCTGGACACTGCCATCAGAATACATAATAACTTCACTGACTACATCAAAAGTCAACAAGAAAGCAACAACTAACAGATACCTAATATCTTCTGAATTATAAAGCTATATTGCAGTCTGGCAAATCTAGAATCTCTCAATTTAAAATGTCAGTAAAGAAAGTTTAAAAATTAAAGCTATGTGGCATTCTTTTTAAGTTCAAGTAGAAGGATACCTAGTAGCATCTATATTCATGTGGTCAAATGATCCATTAAAAGTAACCTGAAAGATAAAATTGCGCAACAAAGAGAAATTGGTATAAAACAATCAGGCATAACTACGTCTACAATGTGGTACAAGTTAAAGATAAGTAAAGCCAACATCTCTAATTTACAGGATCACAGAACACTAGATCATTTTTCTGATATTGCAGAGAGCAGACATCTGGATTGATAAGTGCAAAATAACCATCGAGAATTGCACGAAAAGGAGGGACAGAATTATCCTGCATTAGACCAATACTCCGTGGACAATGGAAAACTCCTGATGCCCTTTGGATCCCCTACATTGATACTAATTTCTAAACAGGTTGTTCATTTCTCAAAGTCCAATGCTTAAATAAAACATCCAGTTCTCCTAAATGGATTTATTTATTACACCTAAGAATAAAGAGGTCAAGTTACATAATGTGCAGCCGTTTTCCACTCTAGATGTGGCACATGCCAATTTGTGGGTGTTTTCAATCTTGGGGGAAAAAAAAAGAAACCTTATATTTGACAGAAGAGAGATATCAGAATCTGCATTGCCATAACGATATATCTGACCGTTTCATTAATTATACTCCGAACAGTTTACCAAAATTATTTATTATAAGAGAGAAGATAATCTTTTATTAATCTAACTACATAAAAGAATAGTGAATCCAGTGCAGCCTAACGAATGAAAATAAGCATAGGCAAACTGAAATTTTGGAAAACCAAAGTGTTGGAAAACCAAACCAAGTTCAATCATTCATTCTATTAGAGAAATAGCTTGATGATAGCAAAAACAAATGGTGTTATGCCATTACCTGTTTAGTGTTTACAAGTGACTCGTTATTAGAAGCCATAATCCTCTGAAATATTCTACTCCTCAAAGAGTCTAAAAGCCACCAAAGTAAATGTATCTTCTTTATTAGCTTTACAGATGAGAGTTTAAGTTATTATGCAGTGGGCAATCTAGCATTAAATTTCCATAAATGACGACTCATCTCATTCCCAATAGTACAATCATCAAGTAGTAACTTCAGCTCTTATATCAATCGCACTTGTAAGAGTCAAATAATGGAGGAAAGGTTTTCTAAGAGAGTGTATCTAATGTTAGACATTTTTTCTAAACCAGCAATTATAATCATTTCCACATTCTTAACCTCGCCTTACACGGGCACTTAAGAAATCACAATGACAGATATCAATGTAGGAGTTGGATTCAAAAGTTGATAGATTTTACCATAAGTGTGACATCTTGAGTTTGAACAAATCCTATGAATATAATGCTTTTGAATTTTTTTCCCATCAAAAAGTATAAATATATACTTGAGTTTCAATATTTTAGTAATTTCACATTTTTCAATAAAATTAGAAGACAAGAACTTACAGATAATGAGTGGTTAGTGATGATCACCCCTTTCTCTGCTTCTATCCTGTTCATAATGCAGTACAAAATTTATTGAAAGATTTAGGTAGATTTCAAATTTAAAGACCAATAGGGCCCCAAAAACAGGTAACAGAAATAGAGGTCACAAGACGATATTGGATGCCTGTTTATAATTGGTGATCCTCCAAATATTGTTGACGAGGCTTGCTTCTGTTTCACTGCTTATATCGGAATTATGGAGTAGGACATACTAGTCCTGGCTGACATTATCAACTTACGCTCCCATCTGCTGATATAACTAGATTTACTCTATGAAGGGTTGACTGAAACTTAGAGGGAAGAACGAAAAAGGCCAACCAAAGCTATTTAAAACTCAGGAGGCCATCAAGTGAATCTGAGATGGAAACAATAGCGTAGAGAACGAAATATAGAACAGCGTTTATCAACTGATGGGATAGAAGTAAGGGAGTCTCAACTAAGAACCTAGCTCCAACAGTACATTCAACCGAAACATATGAGAATGGGGGAAAGGCTTATAGAAGCTCCATTCTAGGAAATTTAACATATAAAATAAGCTGCATAAATTTACTTTACAGTTATCATTTCAAATTATTCAATTTAGCCCTTATGCCTTCACAGAACTTAACTGACATGGCATATGACCAGAAAATGATGAAAATCTGATATGGATCCACAAAGTGTCCATTCAGGTCACGGGGACTACATCTAAAGAAAATTAAAGTACTTGCTGCATCGTGATGGCAACTGATACTTTTAAGTGAGACCATTATTTTCATGGTTTAAACATATATGTTTCTAGATCAGGTGAATTATCACTCTCGCTCTGAATTCAAGGAAGTTCCAGAGTGAAGAAATACCACTTGATGGTTGCAGCAGCAGCAGCCAAGCAAAGATAATATTGCTTGTAATAGGTATCCAAACCAAGAGCAGATGGTTCCTTGGCAGCCAAGTGTTTTACTAGCACAGCTCCCTTTTATGAAGAATCCAACAACAAACGATATACGTCAACACCAAACATGATAAAGAAGAAAATAAATTCAAAAACTACATATCTACCCTGGTGTCATCAAAGCAACCACGAGCCATAATAATCTGCAGATGCAGGATGAAGGTAATCTTAGTTTATGGGCCACTAAGAACCAAGAATCTTAAAGCCACACACATAGTACCTTCGTGGTTGATGAGCAAAATCTATCAACCAGCTCAGACACTCCAACCATGCCATCGGGAGCCAGATTAGTAGGAGTAACTATAATGACCATAGGTTCATAAAAATTCAGTAGGGTCTTTGTATTTTGATATGAGCTGCTAGTCTCAATATACTGGGAAAGGTGAAATGAGGCTGATCTCAAGTCAAATGCAGCCACTCCAACCTAAAAAAGATAGTATAACAATCAATAACCAACTCAACATGGTATACATAAAATTTATTCCTTCAAATATATATTCATGAATTTTATAATTAATTAAATTAAATGATTGAGTGGCAGCATTTGAGGTGTCTAGATTGAGGGTTTTCACTGAAGAAAATGTTGAAATATATCAAGGATATTTACCCAGAACACATGCAATATAACTATCATATGCCAATCACATACTAAAGATTCCTTTCCCTCACGCCCAAAGAAACCAGAATAGGAACTTTCAAATGTTAGCACTGCTAAGAGAACGTGCATCCACTCCAGATTCATCTAATCCTCCACAAAGTCAGCTTTCCTTATTCAAAACTTAAGGTCATATCCATTGCACTTGCACCCAAAAAATAATTATTATGCTTTCTACCTCTACACATATTGCTATTTCCATGGAACATACACAAATGGACAAACTACAGTAGCATGCAATAACACATTAATTTTCTTTCTTTAGCTATAAATAAATCACATTAATGCACCTTTACAACAGCACGTGCATCTAATGAAATCAATTTCTTGCAAGTGCACAGTAATAACAGAGATACAATAAGATTATAGTGTCAATTAACTGCTGAAAATTAGCTAATACTATAGTTTGGACAGAAAAACAAAGTAAGTGACGAAGTTTTACACCGAATGCTCTTCCTATTGCAACCTTCATACGGAGGAGAAATAACAACAGAGATACAATCATCAAAGAAATTTGAAGCATCAGAACAATCGTAGAATAATAAATAGCTACAAAAATAATTCGACAAATCCTTGCGTTCCTCCAAGTACACAAAAATGGATATTCACACGTATACGCAAACCCCAAAGAAATAACAAATATAAAAATAAAAACCCTCACAAACACATACACATAGATGATCAAATGCCTGCAACCGCACATTAAGCACGATGAGAAGCTCATCTCAACAAATCTAAAATATACTTTTAGGACGACGCTATCAGCTGGCATGTATTGATGTACATAAGATATTTTCTTATATAATCAATAGATGAAAATCCACACGCCCACGCACAAGCGTGTGTATGGCGGTGTGCGTAGATAGATATAGAGCTGAAACGGGAAAAATGATACCTCTTTTGCGCGGTTCTCGATAATGCCGACTATGAAGCTGGATTTTTCTCCCGCATCCTCTTCCATTTCACTTCTCAATACGGTGGTGGAGCAACGTGAAAATCAAATGATTTCACTATCAAGTCCGCGCACAGTGCAGACTATTTTTTATTCAGGAGCAAAATGTGTTCGCTAATAGTACCAACTATACTGGAGAATCTGCCTATCTTCCCAAAAGCCGCTTCCTATCGCGGATTTGACCTCACGCAACTAATGACATCTGGAAAGACCCGGGGATATCAAAGAAGTCGAGCCGATATTTTCCAGCGCTCATATGAAAATAATCAACCGTTAGTTTTTGGGACAGAATTCAGAGAGAATGATTCGCGTTTTATTTATATGAAAACATATGGAACAACAATAATTACGTAATTATATTTAGGGGTCAAATAATTATTCAGATCAAATAAAATATATTAAATATCCCTTTAAGAGAATAGAAATTCCCATGATTCATAACACTGTCTATTGAATGACTATTTACGTAGTTGTTTGTTGAACTAGTTTGGAGAAAAACTCAATTAGAGCAAAATATTCAAAGTGCTTGTAGTCAAGCTTGTGACGATCATATCTTGTTGCCTCATAATTTTGCTAGAAAAACCTTGTGGGATAAAACCCAACAATTCGTAAATTTGCTCTCCCTTATCTCGATAATTCTTTTTTTATCAGTAAATGTTGGTTGTTAGTAGTTAGTTCACGAGTCATCATATACTCCTAGATTTCTTAACCAAGCCTCCTTACAACTTCATATATATTTCGTTCCCAAAGGGAATCGAACCCAGGTCTTCTACTAAGGGAGGAACCCAGTGGCCAGTGGGCTAAGACCACTGATTATCTCGATAATTTTTGAGTATTCTGTAGGTCATAAGTTCGTAAGGTACAAGTCTAGAGTGGGGGTGAATAGACTTGTAAAATCTTTTCTGAAAATAACCTTTTGAAAATACTTAACTGAGATTTTGGTGCAGCTAGGTTAATTTGGCTGAGTTTAATGCAGTTAAGTTCAGTTGAGATATCAGCTGTAAAATATTTTGCGGAAGACAGCTGACATTAATGCAACAGTTAAGATGACTGCAACAGTCAAGTATGATGTTAAAAGCAATAAATCACACAGTACTTAGAGTGGTTTCAGAGGTGGGGTAATCCTCTACTAATCCACTTCTCTCGAATCGACTTGGATAAATTCACTATAGCTTTCAACTAGTGAAACTTAGTTACAATGAAGCTAGTTGCAACAACTTTCAACCAGTGAAAACCCATGGTCGTTGCAACTCCTTCCCTTGGTTGCCTAACACCTCTTGATCGAAAACCCTTGGATGCCTCAACAACAAGTTGCCTATCACCTTCCAATCAAGAACTCGTGGATACTTTACAACCTTTTACTCTGAAGAACCTCGTTCAAGAACCCTGTACGCAAATTTTAAGACAAGAGTTTATATCTTCTCCAACTTCAAAGAACTTGTGATGATTTGTATCTCTAAGATCTTTGTTCTTTCACGATGCTTAGCATAGAGCGTATTGCTTGTTTGCTTTGTTTGCTTGAAGGTATTAATCGCATCGTACTTCTGCTCAAGTATTCTTCCGATATTTATAGTATGATTCTTGAGCTCTTCATAGCCCTTACATCCTTAAACAAATCAGTCCATCAAAGAGTGGACCTCATTGTTTTGCTCTTCATCTCTTGCATGACTTTGTCTCTTTCTTCAAATCCGATCGTTTGAAGATGTATAGTTGTTTGCGCCGTTTTCTTTTTATTACTATAATTGGAAAGTCTTCTGGGCACGAATCTCAATTCCTTAACTTTCGGGAATCAATCAATTTGTCTCCTTGACTTTCTTTTCGTATGCATGTGATATGCCGTCTTTGTTTACTTTTCAACGTTTACTGACGTGAACATAGCTGATGTCCAAACTTGGCTGATATTCCATCTTGGTCAAAATTTGCTGATTTTCTACCTTGGTCAAACTCGGCTGATATATTGGTCAAATCCGGCTGATGTTTTGTCTTGGTAAAACACGACTGATATTTATCTGGTCAAACTTTAGCTGATATTTGCCTTTGACCAGACCGGCTGATTTGCTTTGACGAAACCCGCCTGATGTTTATCTGGTCAAACTTGGCTGATATTCGCCTTTGACCAAACTCGGTTGATATTTTGATTGTTCCATACTTAGCCAAAATTTTATGTAATCAACATGATCAATACTTAACCTAATCTTTAAGGGCCTATAGAAGATACTCATTTGGTTCCTTTTTACAATGCCAAGTACTTAAACATACATTTGAAATAAATATTGAATACAGGGATGGCATCATCAAAATCTCAAACAGTATTCCTAACAGATTCCCCTATTTTGATGATGGCAAAACTTAAGTTTCAAATGTAATTAAGTCATCATACACAGTAGCAAGATGAAATGAAAAACTCAGTCTATTTAAGACAACTAAGGATTGTCATTCAGATCGACGGTATATACTTTTATACTATGGAAGTTTAATACAATACAATCTTTTTTGAATAAAAGAAATTCACAAGTAGATGACAATAAAATCAAAAATCTAGCTCATTCCTCTTCCTGTTCCTTTTTCTCTGAATCTTGCTGGAGGGAGTGATTTCAATGGTTTAGCTCCAATGGGTTTTTCTACCATCGGGATCAGCCCATACTTCTTTTTCACCACAATAGATGCAAGTTCTGATCTTTAGGAGAGGTATACTTGTTCTTAATGCAGACTTCCTTTATTTCCTCCTAAAGTGCTTCGTCATCCAGCTTTTCATTGATATTTGTTGGTGGATCTTGTGGTCTGAAAGAAGGAATCCTTGGGTATACATCAAAGTCTTCTTCATCTAGCAGGTGCGGTTCATGTTAGAAATATGCACTCGAATGCCACTCAGAGGATGAGAGAATTAGATCATTTGTATTGTAATTATGAATATTATATTTCATAAGGAAATTATTATTTGTATATTATTGTATATCACTCGCATTGTGATTTGGTATATAGAATAATAATCTTTGTATTTGAGAACAAACATTCTACTCCGAGATAAGAAGATAAGCATTGGAAGTCTTTTAGAGCTCGAATGCTTAACTAGTTCGCAAGTCGATAAAACTTAATTGGGCATTAAGTTTAGCCAAGATTTGAATAACGTGTACTTTGACATGAAGAGTGCATGTCTGCACTAAGAGTTAGTGGGAGCACACGTTATAGGTATGCTAATGAGATTAGTATACTCGAACATGACTCACCTCGATTCAGTCACATGGATATCACTTAGGGTTTGTCAATGACTGAATGGAAAGGTTATGATAGGTATACATAGACCTTTTGACTTTAGGTTTCAGTATGAGATGTGCTTGTGACATTAAGTTAGTCATTAGAGTAGTTCAATCCAATTGCCGGTTGGTGGGGTCAACCTCGAAATGCAACTTAGTGGGCAAGTAGCACTCTCTACTGAATGCCAAGATAGAATTCTCCTGTAAGTGAGCAGGTAAATGTCCTATGCGGTTAATGCCAAATGAGATCATAAGTCTTTGGCCAAAGCAGTTAGAGCTAGTTGTATTTGATACATAAGAGCTCGATGATCTCGGTTTGCATTAAACAAGTGCATAGAGTCAAGTTAAAATAGGGTTTGACTTTACCGTGACCCTAATACTTGATCGGGGCATATGATTGAAGGGTTTATACGTATACTATATTCACGACATAATGGTTTTGGAATGATCCCTTCATTCATTCTCAGTCGGGGTTCACAGTGCGGCCCACTAGGCTGGCTAAGTGCTGCCCGCACTCATTGGTTCCTCCCAATGCCGGCTGTAACCGGGAATATTACAGTGCCGTGGGCCCCACATTGGAACCCACAAGGCCAAAATCATTTTCGCAAACGTTTAAAAATGCCAAAAAGGCCAATGATGGTAATATTTTAAATACTCAGATATTTTTAAAAAAACGTTGTTCCCAATTACCGTCAGAATATACCGTTTGAAAGCACAAGGCAAAGACGCCAAAAGAGCATTTAGAAAGTATACACGAGTTGGAAAAATACTGAAAGCCATTATAAAATTTCACACGCAGCGGATAGAGACATAATTAAATACATTTGCAGCGGAATTATAAAAACCAGAAAGAACACTCGAATTCCAATAATCGCGCCATAGCCAGTATCACCAGAAAGCTCATCCCTTCACGACCACTACTAGCTCGAACTCCGAGTACCTAAAAGATAAGCCCACGACGGGGTCAGCCATAATACTCAACAATGATAACGATCACATCACAAAAACAATTACATATCAATGTAACTACAAGGTAAGAATATTTCCAATATAATCTTACCGACGTAACCTTACCAACCCATCACAATCCATATCAAATCAATCCTTACCATAATCCACATCTCACGTCCTTAAGTGACGAATGAATTCAAAAGTAACCATCTGTACTGTATCCGAAACGATACCACGATTTTCAAACATAAATATGTCTCCAATATGGAATAATCTGGCCAAGTCCGATTTTGTCTGCTGGATCGCGCAATTGGATCTCAATCGTTATAAAATCGATATCACACGGCACATCTGTAAACCAACTGTCCTAAGACAATGGCAAGTCCCAGATATCAATATAAAGCATGAATGCTCACACAACCGAGAATACCAACGGTAAGGCAACTCCCAACGGAATCAATAAGAATCAATAACGAACGAGATTACCAATGATAGGGGAACTCTAAACGAGATTAATAAAGGGTTGATGACAAATGAGTTGACCATCAGTATGGTAACTCCAAACAAGGTTAGTAAAGGGTCAACGGGAACTGATACACGAGAGGATAAAATCTTCAACCATATAATCATATACACGGGATTTCAAGACAACCCGACTATCGAATAGATCCGATTATACATGGACTGTGAACGACCAATCAACAAGACTCCAGATGGACGTCACGATACGCCCGATCCGGACATGTGTCCGTGTACAAGCCAACCACGGTATTGATCAGATACTCGTCTGGTCTCGTACCTAATCAGCCTCATGAAGTACGTCTCGTGTGCACGGTTCAATATGAGGTCGAAACCAACACATGCTACACGTGCCCGCCCCGAAAATCCTACACATGAACGATCAGAACGTATCTGACTCCAGATATGCCACGATACAACATGACAACAAATATCGAAGAAACGCATATCCAACAAGGATTAGAAGACTTTCCAAGATGGCAACAATAACTCGATCATGAAAGACCGACACGACCATAATGTCATATTTCGTCAGACAACAGTCCATAGCATGCTCAACAATACATATGATAATAGCACATAAACTCTCAAGGCAGCAGCCAAGGGTCACAGAAGCATCTACTCAGTAATACTCCGGACATAGGTGCCATTTAGGTCTTACCCCCTAACACAGTTCATGCAATCACAAATACCATAATGTCGCAACCAAGGGTCACGAAAGTATCCACACAGGAATACCCCGGAACATAGGTGCCATTTAGGTCTTATCCCCTAACACATCGGCCCAACAGATCACAACTCAAAGAAAGAGCACATCACAAAACGTAACAAACAATGATGCATACTCACCACATGAAGTATCAACACACACATGCAATAATGCAACATGATGATCATCATAATCTAGCAATATTAATTTACCTCAAGCTGGAGACGCTAACCTTTCCACGACCAACATCCCTGACTGAATACATGGTTATCCGAATAATCCAAAATGAAGTGCAGTCCATTACTAATACCAAACCACCACCTCGAGTTCAATGTCGGCATGATAGCTAGCCTTGATACCTAATCTCTCACACAATAGTCCAAATAATTCACGTCTCCGTTTCCACTAGACATCTTTAAAATCATATACGTTATGGTTTATCTTAATCCAAGCATAATATACATACCATCATCCCTCCCATTCATATTCCATGATACCATTGCTATATGAATTATAAATGAAATGAAAACGAAATCATTTATTAAACATTATGAACTGAGCAAGCATAACTTGCCTCGACACCGATACGATGAAGTTGTGACCAATCCCGTCGTCTTCATCTACAAGCTCTGCAGCCCCGACCAAGGTGATTCATGCGTCCTCCAATTCCAATAGCATCACAACGGTTAATCATCAATGATCACTTAACGCAACCTAGTGCAATGATCAATTAACGATATGTTCGATAACAATCAACAACCGATATAGCTAACTAATCAAACTCAACGGTTCAACGACATTTCAATCATACGAAACCAAACCATATCAACTCTTAATAATACGAATACAAGCCGAAAATGCGATAATTAATAATTCTAACAATGTCATCAACATTCTTGATTCCGACTTCAATCTTAATTACGGATTTCATCTTTGTAAATTCATTGGAATAAAATTACCGTTTATCATCACGAATAATCATAGGCCAAAATTAACCGTAATCCTTCCCAATTCCATAAAATCACGACATATATAATTCAAGTGTTCTTCAAGGATATGAATCATTCCATAATCATGTTTGTAGCTAGACCCGGCAAAATAGGCCCAGGCCCGCGGTAGAAGCCCGGCCGCCGTTTTTGGGCGGGCATTGGCTACATATTATTAGCCCAAAAACCGGGCCTTTTTGGCCCGCCATTTGGCCCGCCCATAGAGGCCGGCCATGGCTCCTACCAAGATATTTTTTGTTTTTAATTTATGTTTTGTGTAATTATAATATTTAATTTTTTTCCTTGTTTGTTAGATTATAATACATCTATATGTTAATTGTTGATGTAATTTTATTTTTTGGGACTTTGTGATTATTTGTAGTATCTCATATCAATAATAATATTATTTTATGATTTTATAAGAAATTAGTAGTGATAAATGATATGATGATCAAATAAAAATATTTGTATATTTGTTTTTGATTATGGTAGTGTAGTAAATAATGTAATTATCAAATAAAAATAATTGTATATTTATTTATCGATTGTGATAGTATAGTGAATAATATAATAATTAAGGATCAAAAATATTTGTATATTTATTTGAATTAATATTTCAAAAAAAAAAAAAAATAGTCGAGGCCATGGTAGAAGCTGCCGAGGCGGGCCACGGGCCTAATAATTTTGGCCCAGGAAAAACCGGGCCTTTTTGGCCCGGCCCAAAAAAGGCCCGCCCGTTTTATGCCCGGCCCGTTTGGGCTGGGCCCGCCCGTTTGCCAGGTCTATTTGTAGCCAACAAAACGACGTGATTCGATGGGTTCTATCATCTAAACCATCATTTAATTCCTAATCCAAGGTATATATCATCATGTTCCTTATTATACGATTCATACAACCTCAAGAATCACAACAACAACACCGTAACCATCATCATACTAGGAAGACATCAACAACAATATCAAAATTCAAAGTAGAAGAGAGGGATTATCCAACATACCTCTTGAAGATGAATAATACCATCAAACACTTGAAGAATCATTAACATCTTCATATCCAAGCCTCAAATCCATGCTCCCAAGCTCATAACCAAGTTAAAAGTGTCTAGAACACACTTAGAAGTGAAGAAGGACAGATATGTAGAGGAACATCTCTTTTGGTTCGTGAGGAAATGAAAGTCCATACTTCATTTTATAAACTGCATTGTTCATTACGTACGTTATCACTCAAAGTTAACGTACGTAATTATCTCTAGCGTACGCTACACGTCCAACATAGCGTACATAACATCATTTCAGAACTCACTGACCTGTTTCGTTCACATGCTTACGTACGTAATATTTCCTTCATAGCGTACGTAACGCGTACGTTGACTTGCTACAGTAAATCCCTATTTAACGTACGTAATGCACCCTGCATAGCGTATGTAATGCTCGAGATTGACTCGCCTGTCCACATCCACGCCGAAAGATGCCGACACCGGGCCCACCTGCCGACCACAACTCGATCATGTCCGATTCCCTTCTTAACGTACGTTATGTACCCAACTTAACGTAAGTTAAACTTGTTTAGTTACGTATGTAAGCTTCATCACTTAACGTACGTAATGGCTTTCATACTTAGCCATTTTTGCTCCTGTCTGTCGTCTCAATATACTGAATACGTACATACGACATACTAAATATATATGCTTGTTTCGATAACATTCTCATACGATACATCTGATGCACGATATCCTTAAACACAACTGTCGACCAAGTACGGCAATTGTACAAATACTCATACAGTATATCTGACATCGAAACACATCAAGCATGTAATATCCCGCCAGTGTAGCTAGAGTTGGCTTTCTGCCCGTGGACAAAAACAACTCTAGCGGCTAAGCCAGTCGGAAAAGATGTCTAACTAAACCGCAAATGCAGCTAAAGCAAGCTAGAATTAAAATAACCTCGATAGACATACTGGCACGACTGTCACAGTTCCCAAATTTATCCACCCATACTGTGTCGGTCCCACTCTGTACAGTACAACTCAGATAAAATAATGTGAAAAATCGTAGCGAAATTCAAGGATATTACATATCTTCCCACTTAAATAAGTTTCGTCCTCGAAACTCAAAATCCTGTCATAACCAATATCTCAATCCCGAAATATCTCAAAATCATGTCACTATGCTCAAATAATCATCATCAAAACTGAATAACGGAAAGAACATATTTACAGGTCCGTGAAGTCGATGATCTCCCGTGATACTAGCATACGACTCCCATACAAGGTCTCAGCACAATAACAACACACCGACATCACAAATATAGCAATTTGAAATTATTTAAAAAAAATTGGAATCTCCAAAAATCAGTTTGACTCGAAAGTCGGAAAATTATTTTCAAAAGTCACGCTACTACCACACCGGTAGAGCCACATAACACACATGCCCGAATTTTACGAAACTCAAGCTCCGATACCATCTTCTGTAACACCCCCAAAACCAACCGGGAATATTACAGCGCCGTGGGCCCCACATTGGAACCCACAAGGCTAAAATCATTTTCGCAAACGTTTAAAAATGCTAAAAAGGCCAATGACGGTAATATTTTAAATACTCAAATATTTTTAAAAAAACGTTGTTCCCAATTACCGTCAGAAAATACCGGTTGAAAGCACAAGGCAAAGACGCCAAAAGAGCATTTAGAAAGTATACACGAGTTGGAAAAATATTGAAAGCCATTATAAAATTTCACACGCAGCGGATAGAGACATAATTAAATACATTTGCAACGGAATTATAAAAACCAGAAAGAACACTCGAATCCCAATAACCACGCCATAGCCAGTATCACCGAAAAGCTCATCCCTTCACGACCGCTACTAGCTCAAACTCCGAGTACCTAAAAGATAAAGCCCACGACGGGGTCAGCCATAATACTCAACAATGATAACGATCACATCACAAAAACAATTACATATCAATGTAACTACAAGGTAAGAATATTTCTAATGTAATCTTACCGACGTAACCTTACCAACCCATCACAATCCATATAAAATCAGTCCTTACCATAATCCACATCTCACGTCCTTAAGTGACGAATGAATTCAAAAGTAACCATCTGTACTGTATCCGGAACGATACCAAGATTCCCAAACATAAACATGTCTCCAATATGGAATAATCTGGCCAATTCCGATTTTGTCTGCTGGATCGCGCAATCGGATCTCAATCCTGATAAAACCGATATCACACGGCACATCTATAAACCAATTATCCCGAGACAATGGAAAGTCTCGGATATCAATACAAAGCATGAATGCTCACACAATCAATAATGATAAACAATCAATGCATCAAAACGGGAATATCAATGACATGATAACTCCACACAAGATCGACAAAGGATCAACCACGAACGAGAATACCATGATGTGGTAACTCCAACAAGATCAATGAAGGATCAACAACCGGGAATACCAACAATACGGTAAACTCCAACAAGATCAATAAAGAGACAATAACCGACAATACCGACGACACGGTAAACTCCAATAAGATCAATAGAGAGACAATAACCGACAATACCGACGACACAGTAAATCCAATAAGATTAATAAAGGAACAATAACCGAGAATACCGACGACACGGTAAACTCCAACAAGATCAATAAGGGATCAACAACCAAGGATACCGACGACACGGTAAACTCCAACAAGATCAATAAAGAGACAATAACCGACAATACCGACGACACGGTAAACTCTAATAAGATCAATAGATAGACAATAACCGACAATACCGACGACACGGTAAATCTAATAAGATTAATAAAGGAACAATAACCGAGAATACCGACGACATGGTAAACTCCAACAAGATCAATAAGTGATCAACAACCGAGGATATCGACGACACGGTAAACTCCAACAGGAATCAATCAAGGACCAACAACAGAGAATACCAACGGTAAGGCAACTCCCAACGGAATCAATAAGAATCAATAACGAACGAGATTACCAATGATAGGGGAACTCTAAATGAGATTAATAAAGGGTTGATGACAAACGAGTTGACCATCGGTATGGTAACTCCAAACGAGGTCAGTAAAGGGTCAACGGGAACAGATACACGAGAGGATAAAATCTTCAACCATATACAAATCATATACACGGGATTTCAAGACAACCCGACTATCGAATAGATCCGATTATACATGGACTCTGAACGACCAATCAACAAGACTCAAGATGGACGTCACGATATGCCCGATCTGGACATGTATCCGTGTACAAGCCAACCATGGTATTGATCAGATACTCGTTTGGTCTCGTACCTAATTAGCCTCATGAAGTACGTCTCGTGTGCACGGTTCAATATGAGGTCGAAACCAACACATGCTACACGTGCCCGCACCGAAAATCCTACACATGAACGATCAGAACATATCTAACTCCAAATATGCCACGATACAACATGACAACAAATATCAAAGAAACGCATATCCAACAAGGATCAGAAGACTTTCCAAGAGGGCAACAATAACTCGATAATGAAAGACCGACACGACCACAATGTCATATTCCGTCAGATAACAGTCCATAGCATGCTCAACAATACATATGATAATAGCACATAAACTCCCAAGGCAGCAGCCAAGGGTCACGGAAGCATATACTCAGGAATACTCCGAACATAGGTGCCATTTAGGTCTTACCCCATAACACAGTTCATGCAATCACAAATACCCCAATGTCGCAACCAAGAGTCACGAAAGTATCCACATAGGAATACCCCGGAACATAGGTGCCATTTAGGTCTTATCCCCTAACACATCGGCCCAACAGATCACAGCTCAAAGAAAGAGCACATCACAAAACGTAACAAACAATGATGCATACTCACCACATGAAGTATCAACACACACATGCAATAATGAAACATGATGATCATCATAATCTAGAAATATTAATTTACCTCAAGCTGAAGACGCTAACCTTTCCACGACCAACATCCCTGACTGAATACACGGTTATCCGAATAATCCAAAATGAAGTGCAGCCCATTACTAATACCAAACCACCACCTCGAGTTCAATGTCGGCATGATAGCTAGCCTTGATACCTAATCTCTCACACAATAGTCCAAATAATTCACGTCTCTGTTTCTACTAGACATATTTAAAATCATATACGTTATGGTTTATCTTAATCCAAGCATAATATACATACCATCATCCCGACCATTCATATTCCATGATACCATTGCTATATGAATCATAAATGAAATGAAAACGAAATTATTTATTAAACATTATGAACTGAGCAAGCATAACTTGCCTCGACACCGATACGATGAAGTTGTGACCAATCCCGTCGTCTTCATCTACAAGCTCTGCAGCCCCGACCAAGGTGATTCATGCATCCTCCAATTCCAATAGCATCACAACGGTTAATCATCAACGATCACTTAACGCAACCTAGTGCAATGATCAATTAACGATATGTTCGATAACAATCAACAACCGATATAGCCAACTAATCAAACTCAACGGTTCAACAATATTTCGATCATACGAAACCAAACCATATCAACACTTAATAATACGAATACAAGCCGAAATTCGATAATCAATAATTCTAACAATGTCTTCAACATTCTTGGTTCCGACTTCAATCTTAATTACGGATTAACACGGCTCATCTTTGTAAATTCATTGGAATAAAATTATCGTTTATCATCACGAATAATCATAGGCCAAAATTAACCGTAATCCTTCCCAATTCCATAAAATCATGACATATATAATTCAAGTGTTCTTCAAGGATATGAATCATTCCGTAATCATGTTTGTAGCCAACAAAACGACGTGATTCGATGGGTTCTATCATCTAAACCATCATTTAATTCCTAATCCAAGGTATATATCATCATGTTCCTTAACATACGATTCATACAACCTCAAGAATCACAATAACAAGACCGTAACCATCATCATACGTGGAAGACATCAACAACAACATCAAAATTTGAAGTAGAAGAGAGGGATTATCCAACATACCTCTTGAAGATGAATAATACCATCAAACACTTGAAGAATCATTAACATCTTCATATCCAAGCCTCAAATCCATGCTCCCGGCTGCGGACGGGAGTGACCGGTAGGAGGTGTTCTTGGCCGATTCTACTCATTCCAAGGCGTTTTGGAAGATTCTTGTTGATTATATCAACATCTAATCCGTGTGTTTCGTCGAATCAAGGTATATTTCTTGATTTTCCTTCAAGTTGACTTTTCGGAGAAATTGTTCTTGATTTCGTTTCTAATCCGATTTTGATACATCGGTTGGTGTAGTATGATGTTATTAATCGTGTTCTATGGGTTGTATATCCATATTTCGAGTTTGTTCAACTCGATTAGTGATTCGAGTGTTCTTGGGAGTTATCGAACATTGAGTGTTCGATTAAATGTCCCAATGAGTTTCCCTTCGATAGTTTGTTGGGATTTCCGTTGTTTTGGCCTTGATTCTCGTCGTAACCATGTGTTATTGTTCCTTCCGGAGGTTTATAGGTGTTCGAGGATTCCAATGTTGAATCCCGTTTGGTGATTGATGATTCGTGTGGTGTTATTCTCGTAGTACTCGTGGTGCTATCACGTTCTTGATATTGTTCGGGGGTTCGGGGCTATTCGACCGCGTCCTATCTGTCGTCTCGTTGCGATCGTGATTTTGAGGCAAATACCTTGTCCATATAATTCTTGTTTTGTGGATACGATAATTAGTGATCGTCTAAATGTGGTTGTTTGGTCGTTTGAATTAAACTTTCAAAAGATTCGGTTTAACCTTGTTAAAGGCTTGCTTTCAAAACACGTGTGTTTTGTGAATGGTGTGGTTTGTGAATAACTATGTGAATTCCATGGATATGCTTGGTGTTGATGTTGCACTTGGTATTGCGTGTGGACGTATATTATTTCATTTCGGTGCGTTGTGGATTGACGTGGTGTTTTGCTAAGTGTTTGATGCCTCTGGGCGAATTGTTTGAATATCCTTGATGTGATATGTTATTTGTGTGAATGTGTGGATATGGTTGAAGGTCTACGGTGACACATGGCACGTGATCATGTGGTCAGG
This sequence comes from Orobanche coerulescens, assembly GCA_033398695.1. Lineage (NCBI taxonomy): Eukaryota > Viridiplantae > Streptophyta > Magnoliopsida > Lamiales > Orobanchaceae > Orobanche > Orobanche coerulescens. The sequence goes on from CM065818.1 coordinate 58,171,050, forward strand.
ATGCAACAAGTGATTGATCCAACCGTGAGAGCCTGAGATAATCTACGGTGGCACATGGCATGCGATCATGTGGCCAGGATGCAACAGCGATTGATCCAACCGTGAGATGTGTGTGATTTGTTTCGCTAGCCAGCTCGGGAGGGTCCTTCGAGGCCTCGAGTGGGATTTGTGGCTTCGTCCGGTCTGAGCGATGCGCGTGCGTGATTACGTTGTGTTGATTTTTATGTCCATCGAGGACACGTGATGTTGGGCTCGGGCCTGTGAATTGTTATGCATTTTCTATTTGCGAAAACAAAACCTTTGGGTTGTGACCTGTTGATTTTGGAAAGAGAAGGATTCGAAAATCCTAAATTATTTTCTATTAAAACTAACGATTGCACTTTAAACTGTTTTATAAATTGTTCCCCTGATTTGTGATCTTTCGGTTTTGGAATGTTTTACCAAACTCATGCCTCGGGAAGTACTTTTCGTTACTTTTGGACTTTTGAGGATTCCTGATTATTATTGTTCTTGGAAATTGTATTGTATGGCTCGTATTTTTTGCACTTGTACTTGCACTAGCAAAACAGTGGAGTTTTGCTAACCCCCGAGTATTCGGGGGGTGGATGTCTATTTTTGCATTCAGGTTTTGAAGCATAGCACAGGGTCGGCACGAAGGATGATGAAAGATGAACGATACTAATCACACGAGGATCCGTTGATATCGTATTGGTCTAGTTTTATTTTCTTTTCCGCTGCAGTATCTTTTCCCCGTTGTACGGGAGTTTATTGTATTTTGACCCCTGCGTGGGTATGTGTTTGGAATTGAGTTGTATGTTATTATTAAAAGACCAAGTCGGTCTACTGAGTCTTTTTAGCCTTAAAGGCGATGTTTAGATGTTTGATTTTAGTTATCAGCCTGGTAGATCCTCGAGGAGAGGGTCTACGGCGTGTAATATCCCTGAGTGGATTGGGGGTGTTACATAAATGGTATCGGAGCTTAGGTTGTGGAAACCTAGGCTGTCGGGTCAGTGGTGTCTGTTGAGTTTTGTCTCGTCGGATTTTGTCTGACTGAGTCGTGTCGCGACGCGTCGTCTGAGTTGGTTGGTCGTGATTAGTATCGTGGGGCGATCATCATCTTCGTGCGACCTGTGGATGTAAGTCTCCCTTATTTGTGTTATGCCTCGTGTGACACGAGCTGTTTTTATGATTATTTGTTGAGTGATGGAATCCTCTTATGGATTTTGATTTTTTGATATGTGGTTATTTGACCCTCATACTTCGTTCATATGAGGAGTAGTGTTGCTGGATTGTGCATGTTTGACTTTATTTCTTTTATCCGCTGCGTGAGTTCTTTTGTAATGACTTTCGGTATTTTACCGACGGAGTTTTATTTCGAAAACCGATTCCCTTAACCGAGTTTTTGGCATTATGGCCTTGATCGTTTTGGCGAAATTCTTATGACGGTATTTAGCATTTTGTAAATGGCTTCTGTGAGTTTTTGAAATATTACCGTCATCGACCTTTTTGACGTTGTAAATGGATTTTAGCTGGTGAGTTCCAGTAGCGGGACCCCGCGCTATAATGTTTCGTGTAATTACGAAATTTTTGGGCATTCTAGCCCATTGAATTATCTTTGAAAACCTTGAGTATCTTAGAAATAAATTTGAGACGTACATTTAAAATGAATTGTTTTCTCGTGGCACTTCCAAGGTGCCACAATATGTTTCAAAATTCTTTTACCTCGAGGACCAAAATGTTTTGAGATATTTTCAGTGTTTTATAAACACTTTTACCTAGACCCGAGGGTCGAATATTCTGAAAGTTTTTCACTAAGAGAAAGTGTCCTCATTTTTTTATCGATGTGAAATGGTTCTCCAAAGTCTCGAAAATGATGTTTGTTCAACTTTTTGTAAAATGATACTCAAGATCAACTGGTGTTTCCAAACTGTTTTCATAAGGTGGTTTTCGTTTTTAAAACCCATCATTTCCTGCTTGTGGTCGGAGAAGGTGTGTATGATGTTGGTATTGTTGTTAGGGTGTTAGCCCTCTGAATTGTGATTGAATTGGTGGCATGAACGTCGATGCATTGCCACACATTTTTTTGTACTAGCCCTCTGTGAGAGGTGTGAACTGGTGTTTACTGTTTATCGCCTCGTGGTGATTTGCGTGTTTTCGCACTAGTATGAGTTGCTAAAGCTTGGATTTTTGTGCGTTTATACACATGGGTGATTGTTTCATGATGTTTGTATTACGTGCTGGTTATCGTTCGGGCCATTGAGGTCGCCAAACGATACCGTTGTTGTTGTAGTGTTTGTGTGTGTATTACTTTACAATGGTAATCGTTGTATATGATATGTGTTATGATTCCTTGTTGTGCTGAGTTGGCATCTCCGGTATGTTGTTTTGCGGTGTTATGTTCCATTGTATCTAGCATTTGTATTTTCGGTATGCCGAGCCGAGGCATTTCAACCGTGATGTCTTGGGGAATGTACGTGCAATTTGTCCTTCTCGTCAGTAACACATTTCGAGTGTGGACTCGAGGGACACCGAATTCAGTTTTGCGAATTGGCTACCGAGACTTTCGGAGTTCGCGCTTCAGCACAGATATCAGGATCGGATCTGAGAGGCCCATGGGAGATTTCTCTGTCGGTTGCTTTTTGTGTTGTTACCTTGTTTCCGTTATTGTGTGTTGCGGGGACGACTTTCTTTTATAAGAGGTCGAATGTAATGCCCGTATCATTTTTGACTTCCGCATTCTCTCTCTATCAAGTCTATCGATTCGCTCGTGTTCGTTGATACTGTCTGAACATGTTTTGTATTTCGGTTTCATCGTTCGAACAAGCTGTGATCTTATTTTGGGTCGATCTGGTTATCGCTGTAACTTTTCTGAGTTCGGTTCGATTCTTGTGAACCTTGTTCGGAAGTAACATCTTTTGATTCTACTAGTTCTTTTATTCGAAGTGGATCGGATTTTGAACTTCTGTATTTTCGACTCTATCGACTCATTTATGTTCGTTGACATTTTCTGAGCTTGTCCCGCCCCTTGCTTTTGTTGATCGAACGAGCGTGGTATTGTTTCGGAATAACTCGTTTGTCGTTGTGACTTTTCAATTTCTATTCCCTTTCATGTGGATCTTATGTGAATGCATATGTTGTTGTTTTCACCCTATCATATATTGTCTCGAGTCGAAATGTGAACCTTGGAGTTGTTGTTTGAATTTTATTGTTCTTCGTGATTCGAACATGATCGTTCGATTTTTGTTGTCTCGATCTTTGTGGTTCGATCGTTTGATTGTTCGGTTTTTGTTGACCTCGTTTCGTGATTGTTGAGCGTTCAGACTCCTTCCTAATTCCCTTAAGTTCGGGAAATTAGTCTCGTTTTCGATCTTCCAACCCTTGGGTGGTGGAATTCCGTATTTGTTCAGCGATTGGCTCGCGTTTTGATTGATGTACCGTTGGGTTGGTCAATCATATTGATTTTCGTTCGTTATGTTTTGTGATTGTTCGGATAATTGACTTGACTATATTATCCAATTTAATGACGCTTGTCATTTGTTGGTTTTATTATATTCCTATCGGCGACATTATGTTGGTCGTCGTGGAGCGTGGTTTCACACCGTATGTCTCTTTGCGTTTCTTGCAGCGTTTCGCCATTGCACGCGAGTTTTCAGTTTTGTGTATCTCGTCGAGTTTTCCTGGCGGGTATATTGCTTCCCCCTACCTGTTTTAAGTTTCGGGACGAAACTTCTTTTAAGGAGGGTAGAATGTAATATCCGCAATTTCGAATTTCGGTAATTTTCTTTTTTTCGGTGGAAGTCCATTTTGACGACTCGCTCATGACCGTTTCGTCATTCCGAGAATGATTAATTCTGTACTTTTTGTCATTCGAGTTCGTTTCGGTGTTGTTTTGTTGAGTTCCGTGTCTTTTGGCGACTTTTCCGCACTTGAGCTCGATTCTTGCGAATCTCGTCCAAAACTGTTGCTTCGAGTTTCTAGTAAGTTCATTTAATGTTATTATTCATGTTTCGAGCTTTGGGTCGGTGTTTCGATCATGTATCGTGTATTTCGGACATTTTGGGCCATTTTTGTAATTTCCCAAAGTTTGGGGTAATTACTTCCGTTGTCGAATTCCGACACTTCGGGTGGTCGGAATCGTGTGTTCTCTTAGCGCTTGGATTCGTCTTTGCGAGTACTTCGTAACCTTATCTTCGATTTTTACTCAGGTTCGGGTTTCGGGGTCATCCGGGCCGTCGGAGTGGCCACGACCGAGTCACGGCACGAGGCTGGCTTTGGCCGAGTTCTGGCCGTAAGGTGCGATTCTGGCCGTAATGTATGCGAGTTACGGCCGTAAGCGTGATCGGGTACGGCCGTACGGGCTGGGCATCTTAGGACGAAAGGCGATTCTGGCCGTAATGTGTGCGATTACGGCCGTAAGTGCCGACGATTCTTTGGATCGATTTTTGACGAATAAGTTACGGCCGTAAGGCTGCCGAGTAAGGCCGTAAGGGCGAGTTACGGCCGTAAGGCCTTTGCCGATTCTGGCCGTAACCTGCCCGGCCATATATAGGCTGGCTCGGCGGACTTCGCTTTTTTCATTTTTCCTCGTTTACGTGCGTTTGCGGATGGCGATGGCCGGTAGGAGGTGTTCTTGGCGATTCTACTCATTCCAAGGCGTTTTGGAAGATTCTTGTTGATTATATCAACATCTAATCCGTGTGTTTCGTCGAATCAAGGTATATTTCTTGATTTTCCTTCAAGTTGACTTTTCGGAGAAATTGTTCTTGATTTCGTTTCTAATCCGATTTTGATACATCGGTTGGTGTAGTATGATGTTATTAATCATGTTCTATGGGTTGTATATCCATATTTGAGTTTGTTCAACTCGATTAGTGATTCGAGTGTTCTTGGGAGTTATCGAACATTGAGTGTTCGATTAAATGTCCCAAATGAGTTTCCCTTCGATAGTTTGTTGGGATTTAGTTGTTTTGGCCTTGATTCTCGTCGTAACCATGTGTTATTGTTCCTTACGGAGGTTTATAGGTGTTCGAGGATTCCGATGTTGAATCCGTTTGGTGATTGATGATTCATGTGGTGTTATTCTCGTAGTACTCGTGGTCTTATCGCGTTCTTGATATTGTTCGGGGTTCGGGGCTATTCGACCGCGTCCCCATCCGTTGCGATCGTGATTTTGAGGCAAGTACCTTGTCCATATAATTCTTGTTTTGTGGATACGATAATTAGTGATCGTCTAAATGTGGTTGTCTGGTCGTTTGAATTAAACTTTCAAAAGATTCGGTTTAGCCTTGTTAAAGGCTTGCTTTCAAAACACGTGTGTTTTGTGAATGGTGTGGTTTGTGAATAACTATGTGAATTCCATGGATATGCTTGGTGTTGATGTTGCACTTGGTATTGCATGTGGACATATATTATTTCATTTCGGTGCGTTGTGGATTGACGTGGTGTTTTGCTAAGTGTTTGATGCCTCTGGGCGAATTATTTGAATATCCTTGATGTGATATGTTATTTGTGTGAATGTGTGGATATGGTTGAAAGTCTACGGTGACACATGGCACGTGATCATGTGGTCAGGATGCAACAAGTGATTGATCCAACCGTGAGAGCCTGAGATAATCTACGGTGGCACATGGCATGCGATCATGTGGCCAGGATGCAACAAGCGATTGATCCAACCGTGAGATGTGTGTGATTTGTTTCGCTAGCCAGCTCGGGAGGGTCCTTCGAGGCCTCGAGTGGGATTTGTGGCTTCGTCCCGGTCCTAGGCGATGCGCGTGCGTGATTACGTTGTGTTGATTTTTATGTCCGTCGAGGACACGTGATGTTGGGCTCGGGCCCTGTGAATTGTTGTCTGTTTTCTATTTGCGAAAACAAAACCTTTGGGTTGTGACCCTGTTGATTTTTGGAAAGAGAAGGATTCGAAAATCCTAAATTATTTTCTATTAAAACTCTCGATGGCATTTTAAACTGTTTTATTAATTGTTCCCCTGATTTGTGATCTTTCGGTTTTGGAATGTTTTACCAAACTCATGCCTCGGGAAGTACTTTTCGTTACTTTTGGACTTTTGAGGATTCCTGATTATTATTGTTCTTGGAACTTGTATTGTATGGCTCGTATTTTTTGCACTTGTACTTGCACTAGCAAAACAGTGGAGTTTTGCTAACCCTCGAGTATTCGGGGGGTGGATGTCTATTTTTGCATTCAGGTTAGGGTCGGCACGAAGGATGATGAAAGATGAACGATACTAATCACACGAGGATCCGTTGATATCGTATTGGTCTAGTTGTATTTTCTTTTCCGCTGCAGTATCTTTTCCCCGTTGTACGGGAGTTTATTGTATTTTGACCCCTGCGTGGGTATGTGTTTGGAATTGAGTTGTATGTTATTATTGAAAGACCAAGTCGGTCTACTGAGTCTTTTTAGCCTTAAAGGCGATGTTTAGATGTTTGATTTTAGTTATCAGCCTGGTAGATCCTCGAGGAGAGGGTCTACGGCGTGTAATATCCCTGAGTGGATTGGGGGTGTTACATTTTAGGGGATTTTACATCCTCCCCTTCTTAAAAGAATTTGATCCCCAAATTCCTACTCAAATAATTCGGGATACGATTTTTTCATTTCTTCCTCAGCTTCCCACGTCCCATCTTCCTCTTTGTTGTGATTCGACCAGACGACTTTAACCAAAGGAATTCGCTTTTTCCTCAATTCGCGTACTTGCCGATCGAGGATCTTGATTGGCTTCTCTTCATAAGACAAGTTATCCTTGATCGGCGAAATGTCAGAAGTAAGAATGTGCGTTGGGTTTGGATGATACTTCTTTAATCTTGAAACATGGAAAACGTCGTGCATTCCAGAGAGATTGGGTGGTAGTTCCAATCGGTATGCTAGTCGTCCAATCCTCTCCCTGATTTTGAATGGTCCTACGTATCGGGGACTTAACTTTCCTCCTTTTCTTGATACTATCAAACCTTTCCGTGGTGTTAACCTCAGGAAGACTTGATCTCCTACTTCAAATTCTAGATCCTTCCGACGTTGATCGGTGTAACTCTTCTGTCTGCTTTGTGCTGTGCAGATCCTATCCTTGATTAGTCGTACTTTATCTACGGCTTCCTTCACCAAATATGTGCTCATTGCTGAAGGTTCTGTTCGTTGATTCTTCGGCATCCACTGGTCATCGATTTCCCAATGGAGCGGGGATCGACACTTCCTCCCATACAGAGCTTCATAAGGTGCCATTCCGATTGTCGCTTGGAAACTGTTGTTGTATGCAAACTCGGCTAATGGCAGGTGGTGATCCCAATTTCCTTGAAAGTCCAGTACGCAAACTCGTAACATGTCTTCAAGGGTTTGAATGGTTCGTTCAGATTGCCCGTCGGTCTGGGGATGCGCACTTGTGCTGAAGCTTAAGGAAGTTCCTAATTCCTTATGAAAGACTTTCCAAAAACGAGACACGAATCTAGGATCTCTGTCGATACTATGTGCATTGGCACTCCATGGAGTCGAACGATTTCTCTAATATAGGTCCTAGCCACTTTTGCAAGCGTCGTCTTTTAGCAAGCACGAAATGTGATGATTTCGTCAGTCTGTCGACGATCACCCAAATGGTGTTATAACCTCCTCTTGTGGTTGGTAAATCTATGATAAAATCCATGGTTACCATTTCCCATTTCCATTCAGGGACTTCCAGTGGCTGTAGTAGTCCTGAGGGTCGTTGATGCTCAGCTTTGACTCTCTGACATGTGAGGCATCGCGACACGAATTCTGCCATTTGGTTCTTCATGTTCACCCACTAAAAGTGTTTCTTCAAGTCTAGGTACATCTTGTTACCTCCTGGGTGTATCGTATATCTTGAGCAATGAGCTTCCTCGAGAATTCGTCTTTTGAGCTCCTCATCGTGAGGTATGCATAATCGTCCCTTAAACCTTACAATTCCATCCTTGGTAATTGTAAAATCGGGTTTCTCGCCCTTAGAGATCTTGTCCTTAAACTCTTGAAGTTTTGGATCTCTCTCTTGGGCTAATCGAATATCGTTCAATAGATTCGATTTAACTGTGAGGTTGGCGCAATTTAAACGAGTACCTTCATGAATGGGTTTCAGGTAGCTAAGTTCCTTGAGAGATTGCCATTCTCGAACCATGAGTCGGGCCACTCTAGCCTTTCTACTTAGGGCATCGGCCACGACATTTGCTTTCCCTGAGTGGTGTTGAATTTCACAATGGTAATCTTCTAAAAGCTCTACCCATCTTCTCTGTCGGAGATTAAGTTCCTTTTAAGAAAATATGTACTTGAGACTTTTATGATCCGTAAACACGGTGAATTCCACGCCATATAAATGATGTCGCCATTTCTTTAAGGCGAACACTATTGCAGCAAGTTCGAGGTCGTGCATTAGATAATTCTTCTCGTGCGTCTTGAGTTGCCTGGAAGCATACGCGATAACTTTACCATTCTGCATTAGAACGGCACCGAGGCCATCCTTTGAGGCGTCACCATATATGACAAATCCTTGGGTTCCTTCTGGAAGTGTCAGTATAGGTGCAGTGGTAAGTCTCTTCTTGAGTTTCTGGAAACTTGACTCGCATTTATCCGTCTATTCAAATTTTACTTATTTCTGGGTTAGCCGGGTGAGGGGTCCCGCTATCTTCGAGAAGTATTTGATGAATTTACGGTAGTAGCCTGCAAGTCCAAGAAAGCTTCGGATCTCAGTTACATTTTCTGGCCTCCTGCATCTTCACGTACTGAACTGGGAACTGAACTGGGACCATGCGTACTGAAGGTTCTGAATGACGGCCTCCTGCATCTTCACGTAATCATTCGCTCATGTAATGCTATCTCCAAGCTCCGGCACTCCTCTCGACGAAATCCGAGTATCTGCATCGCCTCATCTCTCTGGCCGCGGTACATGCCAGTCTCTTGCCTAGCTCCAATCAGCTCCTCGGTCAGGGTCTGAATTCTTTGTTCGAGCGACTCGATTCGATCCTGGTCTCTTAGCTTCGCCCTAAACTGGTCTGCCCAGCTTTCTCTCCAGTTGGTAGCCTGCTCCTCCAAGATCTTTAGCTTCTCGGTCAGGCGCATGACCTCAACGACCATCTCTATTTCGATATCCATACCTACCAAACCAAGTTCTAAGTCAGTATTTCGTAAAAATCTAATGTCCGATATAAACCCTATTAAGCATGAATAATCATCAAGGTAGTGAACTTAATGATTCAATGAATATGCTTATGTGACACTAGCAATCAAGGAATATTAATACCTAATTTTAGAAGAGTAAGGAGGTTCAATGGATTTCAGATAAACCGATAAGTAACATATACTATATCCATTTTAAGAGTTCAATAGAGGAATTGATTCAATCGGGGAATGCTACGAATACTTAATCAAGTATATTAGCCGATGACTTAGGAACTTTTGAATATGACTGTGCATATTCCAAGTTAATTGCGACAAGCCGAAAGAGGCTTTTAATGGAAGTTGACTCGAGAAATCTACTTTAGGTCTCAATCTTATGGTTCACTTCGTCCTAGGTGGAATTCCCATCTAAGTCCGAAGTATCTTATACTGGAAAAGCTCGATGTAAGTGTTTTTCTTACAAACCGAGCTCCGATACCACATCTGTCACGCCCCCACACCGGGGTTGGATGAGAACGCGACAGCTAACGTAATTAATTAACGTTTGTGATAATAGAATTACAGTAGAGCATTCAAATACCAGATCTTAGCCCGGTGAACTAAGTCTGGTTATTCGATGGAATAAACATTCATGAGTACAGCGGAATAGTTACATAAAGTTTAAAGAGTACAACGGAGATCAGAATAATTTATTGATACAAGAATAGAAAGGAGAATTTATTTCAACATTCTAATACTTATGTCTCGACAGTTCTTTAACGACGATCTTCACTGGTCATCAGCATTCGTCTCGTCATCTTCTTGGGTCTCCTCATCCAGTGGGGTTTTAGAAAAACAATACAAATTGGGGTGAGAATAATGGATTCTCAGTGAGTTGGGTTGAGTATAATTTCTGAAATTATACGTATATAATTATTTTGGAATATATACTATTTTACTCCCACCTTTGAACATTTATCATTTATGGATGGTATAAGTTTCAAAATATAATGCAATGAATTAGGTTATGAGTGAACAGTCAATCTCCTTAGATTGCTGTTAAGTATGACAATATGTGGCGTCGAGCGCCTAGTGAGTATTTAGCTTCGGGAGGTCGTCTATATGACTAAGTCCCTCGGCCTCCTTATAACATCTTAGACCGTTATCAGTGTTTGGCCTTTGACTATCGCCACGACCTTTGGTTTAATGACCGTACCCTTGGGCGTTTGTCGGACCATCACTATAACTCTGGCCTTTGAGCTTATCGCTCTCACACTTGGTGACGTGCTTCCTTATCTCTTATCTAGGCTCGGCATGTCCTTAATTGTGTATCAGTGCCCGGATCATACCATAATCGCGATTATACCCTAAGTCTACGACCCAGTCACCTCCGGAACACTCCGTCCATTGGCTTCAAGGGAATAGGAAACGACAGTAGCCTTGTTCATGAACCGCAGCCGTGCTGCTCGATCCAAGACATGGTCTAACCGTCCCTGACACAAATTTGGGACTCTAGATGTGGCCCCTACAACTCAAGAGGTGGCCCCCGGATCTTTGATCGACCCTCTGTTTCGTATGGGCTCAAGAGGTGGCCCCCGTCCGTTGACGTGGCACTTTGTCCCGATAGAATTAGAGGCGGATCTGTCTGTGGCACTTTGTTTGTATGGCACTTAGTTCCTGGTTAGATGTGATTATACGTTAGTCACATTGCAGTGAATGCACATAATATGGTCAGAGTCATATATCCAATACTTAGCGTAAATTGATTATACGATTGCGATTTGGAGTTTATTCGTGGCACGAGTTTTTATGAGTTTATGGTTCCGTTATAGACATATCTTTGGAATGTAATTGTGATTATTGATTCCAGACTTGATAAATTCCAATCTTTGATTTTTGGTTTATATTTTCCCAATTTACGGTTACGCCCATAATTCTTGCGAAACGTATTATTATGCCATGAGGTTTGGTTTTCGTCACGGATGGTGACGAAACTTATGGGAGAGTTCATGTTGAACTTGGAAGTTCTGTGTTTGAGTGAACTTTCCAGAATTTTCAGTTTCTGACTGATTTTCTAAAATTTTCAGTTTTGCCCCAAAATTATTTAAAATGTCGTTTTGATCCCAAAACCCAAAATTTGCTCCTATTGTTATAGGGTTTTTCGGATATAATATTTATCCTTTGATAATTAACATTCTGGTCCATAGACCTGAAAATTTATTTATAATTCCATTTTTATTGAAATTTACTAATTGACCACAATTTTACCAATTATTGCATTTTAGCCCCAAATCTTGAATCGACTCTCGCTCTCTACGAAATTTTAAGGTCAGAATATTTATTTCTATATAAGTTATGTCTTCATTCCAGAAGGTAAACTTTTTACTTTGGTTCCAAATTTTTGAGGAATTTATCATTTGACCCCCTTATTTTGTCTTAATTTACACTTTTGGTCCGTAGACACCGGAAATGGATTCCGATTACTACGAAATTTTTAGGACAGAGGCTAAATATGTTATTATCTCCACTTTGATGTTCCAAACTGAAATATATGGATTTTATTTAGTAGTTTCACCATTTTGATGGATTTACACAATCTTCGTGTTTTGCCGATTTTAACCCGTTGACTTAAAAAATGATTTACGTTTATTATAAAATTTTAAGGGTAGGTGATTAAAAAGTGAATATATTGTATTTTCTGACCTTAAGTCAGATTAAATCTTTTTGTTTTTGTAATAATTTTCATAATTTTCTTTATCTTCACTTAATTCTTGTTTTGTGTCCGTTTTGATCATCCCATTTTTGTTAGGCCACAAATTAAACATCCAACTTCACATGCATGATCATATAACACAAATATACCTCTCCAAACATAATTTCCAGAATATAAAGGAAGACAAAATCATACTTAATTGATAAGAAGTTTCGGGACATTTCAATTAAATCATCAAAATTGGCTAATTTCGCATGCAACAAGCTATAAACCATTATGCATGCTATTAGTATGAGAAAAGTGGACTATATGAACTTCATTAAAGGGACATTAATCTTTGTTTAAGATAAATTGCATATTAAAGTGAGAAGAACAGTTTTACCCACTTTAGTTCTTGAAGTGGTGAAGAGATCTAAGTCTTTAAACTAGTTGCACCAACCTCTTCTTTGCCTCTCCTCTTTTTATTTTGACCAATGTATACCACACCATGGACGATGAAGATGTGGGTTAAGTTAGTGTATGTAAGATATATCTAGGTATATATATATTGAAGTTACATATAGATAGTGAAATTACCTTCTTAAGTTGAACCTTTCTTCTTCTCTTCTTTTCTTCTTCTTCTTCTCTTCTCCTCCTCTTTTTTTTTCTTCTTGATTTCGGCCTCCTCTCTCCCTTACTCTCTCTCATTTTCAGATTTTGTTTGTGTAAGGGTGAAAGGAATGAGGGTGTTTGATTTTTAAAAGGGTTTAATGGGGTTGGGAGGTGGAATACTTGGGAACAGAAAATGTAAGACATTGAGTCTTGCATGGGGGATAAGGATTTCCCTCCCCCAAGTGTTTCTTGGCCGTGGCTTATGTGTGTGTGTGTGTGTTATTATATTTTTTTTTTGTATTTTAGGTGTATATAGATATATGTATTAAGCATGTGTTAAATGAAGTGGCTAGTGATTAAATTGTGATTCCAAGCCTTAGGAGTTTTATTTAGTTTGGGCTTGAGTCTTATGGTGTGTTTATATGTATATGTGTTGATACACATGGCCCATTAGGAATTTTATGTTCCCACTTCAAATTTTAATTAATTTGATTATTTGGTTCATAAAATAATTTACGAATAAATGAATAAAACAAATGAAACTAGATGTAGATTAAACAATTGTTATAGGAGTACATTATGATTTAACAATTATACATGTAGTAAACTATCGATTTTTAGGGGATTTTACAGGTTACGGCCGTAAGTATCTTTTATTACGGTCGTAATGAATCCTGTGTTACGGCCGTAAACCGATTGTTGTTACGGCCGTAATGAACGTTCATATTTTGGGCAGTAGCCCAGAGGGTTACTTATGGACGCAAGTCCCGAGTGTTACGGGCGTAAAGATGAAGAGCTACGACCGTAAGTTGTTCCAGTTACGGCCGTAACATTCCACTGGTATATAAACCAGTGGCATCGTTTTATTCTGGAAAAACATCATTTTTTACCTTTCCCATTCTTCTTCCGCAATTTTCGGCTAGGATTCAAGAGTGGTGATCGGAGGTATCGTCATGCATCATTTTGGGAAGCTTGATTCGTATCTATCATCATATTCCACTTCATTCGTCCGGATCGAAGGTAATTTCTTGAAATCTCCCAGGGTTGACTTTTGGGAATTCCTTCTTGATTTCGTTGTTCGTTCAATTTTGATGAATCAGTTGATGTTATTGAGTGTTGCAAGCATGTTCTACGGATTTTATATCCGTATTTCAAGTTCGTTGGAACCCAATCGGGATTTTTGGTGTTCTAAGGAAACCTTGAACATTTAATGTCCGATTAAATGTCTCAAAGGGTTCCCTTTGGTTCTTGATCGTGTTTTCCGTTGTTTTCAATTGTTATACTCATAGTAATCGTGTTTCTATTGTATTTCACGGAGGATTGTAGGTGTTTGGGGTTTTTCGGGTTGTGCCGTGTTCGTAGGAATATTCGGGTGTCGACAATCGAGGCAAGTATCTTGCTTATATGTTTTGTACCTTGTGAACATGACTTACGTGTTGAAATGAATCATTTGTGGTTAGTTGTGATAATCTTGGATGTATAACTTGAAAATGTATATGTTGGTTGATTGTGCACTTGGAGGTGTATCGTGGTATAGGTATTGATCGTGAGTTATGTGGCATTGATTTCATCGGTGATTTGGATGACAATATTTTGTTATGCGTGTTTGGTTGTGTAAATCTCGTGGTGGTTGTAATGTCGACGATGATGTTAACTGTTATATTTGCCTTGAGTACATTGGTCGTGTAATGTGTGGTAATCAATATAATTGATTGACTGTGAATGTTGTTGATGAAATGTGAACGTGAATATGTGTGTGTACGCTACGTTCACTCATGCTGGTCCGACGGGACCTATGAGGACTCATGGCAGTAGATCATGGGTCGGAACTTAGTGAGGTGCTGAGGTCCAATTGTGCGGGTCTGATGAGGCCTACGAGAACACATGGCAGTGGACCATGAGTTTATGGCACAGTACGTCCAACCGGGTGGGTTCGACGGTGCCTACAGTGACATGTGGCTGAAGATCATGGTGTCAGGACTATTTGTGATATTGTTGTGGTTCTTTAAGCCTGTGTGGGTTGTTGAACATACGGAGACATGTGGCGGTGGATCACGGTGACGAGATTGTTTATGTTTGGTTAGTGTGTGTGGTTTAGTCCGTATGGGTTGTTGAACCTATGGAGACACGTGACGGTGGATCACGGTGTCACAATGTTTTGACAATCAAAGTTTTTAAAAGAAAGTTTTCAAGAAAAGAATGTTGGGCCGAGCCCCATGAGGTTTATGGAAATGTTCTCGTACTGTATATTGCCAATATACGAATCGAGATTTGGGTTAGAACCCTAAAGTTTTCGAAAAGGTTTTGCAAATTAGGACTCGAGGTCCTAAAGGTTTTGTGTTTCTAAATATCCCCGAGATGAGAATTTTATTTGCGAATACTTCCCTGCTCGTTTTCTAAATTGTTAAAACCTCTCGGGAATGATATGGTACTTGGTTATTGTATCTGATCCATGATTGATGTTTGCTTGTTACATTTCGTATGATTTGATACTTGCAGTAATAAAACAGTGGAGCAATTCCAGGATCGTCACAGGAAGTGACGAGCTACGATACTAATCAAGAGTTGAGAGTTTGGTAGAGTTATGTTGTATTGTCAGAGTTGTAATCAGTCTTCCGCTGTATTGTACTTAGACACCTGCGTGGGTAATGTTGTATAAAGTTAGATTTCTGTTGATTGAGTTGTGCGACCTCATCGGTTCGTGTAGTTACTTGTAATTGACCTTAACGGTCTGTATTATTATATTGTTTGACCTTGGCCAGGCAACCATTTGGTCATTCTAGGATGTTTAGCATGGTAGATCCTTGTGGAAAGGATCTACGGCGTGTAATATTCCCATATGGTTTTGGGGGTGTTACACATGTTAATGGCGCAACTGATTGGTATGATGAAGAAGAATGGAATCTACCACTTTCTGACATCAACCCTACACATCTGTTCAAAGAGGCTGTCATCTGTTTTTCCAAGGAGGCCAAAGTCACAGAAAGGGGCATTGAAAGTTCGATTTTTGGAGAACCTATATTCATAATTCAACATACTATCGCAAATGCATTCAACATGGAGAATCGTTGCATAGCAGTCGAAGCCCTAAAATAGAATCCGGTGGACATTTGGTAGTGGATAAAGATTCCTGACCAGCTGACGAAAATGAAGTGTACTGCCAGGAAGTCAGATCTTCAGAAGGAATTCAGATACATACTGGACATCACAAACAAAATCGTGATGGCCATGGCAGGAAGTTTTGACCAGTTGTCTTCTTCAAAGTACATCGTCATGGGCGCCATGATTCAAAATCAAAGGATTAATTGACCTGATTACATCTACAAGCAATTAGTCATTGAGGTCAATAAAGTAAACTGGGACAGTGAAAATAAGAAGTTTGGGCATAAACTGGATTTTGGAACTGAGATTAGTTGGATTCTGGAGTTTCTGGGAAAGGCTAGAGGAAAGGCTGAAAACTTTCATAGCCGCAAGAGACTTGGTCACCTGGATCAAGCTGCCATGGAGAAGTATGAAGACAACCAGCCCAAAGCTTTGGAATTACTAGAGAGGATGAAGGCTGGAACATCCTCATACAAAGTAGCCACAGACTCGAAAAAAGAAGAAGTTGAATCAATTGCAGCTGAGAAAACTACAGTTGAGAAAACCATAGATGAAATCCCAACTGTAGCTGAGAATACCACAGCTGAAATCCCAACTGCAGCTGAGAAAATCGCAGCTTAGATTCCGCAAGCTTCAACCACAGCTGAAGAAACTGCAGCTAACATCCCACTAGAAAAGTTAGCTGCAGATGAAGACATCTCACCTGCTCCTGCAACTGCACCTGAAAATAGTGCAGACAGTGACAACATCCCCCTCTCCAAGATTTTAAAAAGAATAAAGTCACCTGAGAAGGAAGAAACTGTTCCATCACATCATCTCAAGAATCATCCCCCAAGAGGCACAAGGGACAGGTGGAGGAGATACAGGAAGTCACCACCACCCTAGCTGCACCTCCACTTATTACACCCATAGCTCAACCAGGAGAAGATCATGCTGAAAATCTTCTCCCTACAGTTCCACTCCTGACACTCCCAAGTGTCGCCGAAAAAAAAAGCCGAAGAACTCTTTGAGGAACAAAATGCTAGATATTCAATTACAACCTCAAGGAGAACGATCCTCTAAACCTTACAAAGTCACAATTGAAATTGTTAAGAAAACAAGATCTCAAGTTTTCTTTTGTCAATATATACAATGAATGGACGAGATTAAAGAACCTTAGCTTTTCGGAGCTAAAGGAGTTGGTTGAGAAAAGTGGATGGGACAACCCCATAGCCACAGAACACCTGCTCAAAGAGCCCTGCCATGAGTCACACATGAGCTTGCTAATGGATGAGAACTGGATCATATCCAATTTGAAACAGAATATGGATCAGTTCATATTTGACATCATGGAAGGGGTAGCAGAGGGGAAATCTTTTGATGATGAAGAAAAGGTTATTGGAGTAGAAGAAGAAAAGAAGGAGAAAGTTAGAGAAGAATAAAATGAAGAAGTTGAAAAAGAGAAGGAGGAAGTCAGAGAAGGATAAAAAGAAGAGGTTGAAAAAGAGGAGGGAGTCAGAGAAGGAGAAAAAAGAAGAAGTTGAAAAAAAAAGATGAAGAAAAGGAAGAAGTGTAGAGTGAATAATTCCACTAGAAGGGGGTTGAATAGTGGAGTTGATAAAATATGTATTTTCTTCGGTAATAATAAACAAAAATACTGAACGTAAGAGACACGAAGATTTATAGAGGTTCAACAAACTACTTACGTCCTCTCTACATTTCTTTTTCTATTGGCTCAAGAAATACCACACTCAACTTTGTCTCGTCTTCTATAGGTCCTGGCATAACCGATTATAATGCTTGACTTTGATTGGTCCAAGCACAACCAAACACTCAATAAAATTTTTCTCTCTGGTGTTCTATAGGGACTAGATAATCCTCACGTACGATCGTTATAACTTAATCCTAATAATGCCGGATCAATCATCCTAATAACACCAAATTAAAAATCTTAATTCGCTTCTCTCAAGCTCATGAAGGAGTGATACAAGACTCACAATAATCGAAGAAGATACGACGTAAATGAAATAATACAACATGACAATAACACTCGAATCTTTCTTTGTCATAACTTAAATCGAAGATATATAGCAATTAATCAGAGCTCAATATAATGTATGTTTGCTTGAAGTTGTGTGTTCATCCATACCAAGTGGAATGGTATTTATAGGCATTTGAGGCCTTGTAGCCATTACTGCAAAAAGCTATTAGCGTACGCTAACTTCCCTTTATCATGCGCTAATCTTCGGTCGAATATGGCAGTTGAGTTTGACAAATATGTCCAGTGGTAGTAATTTAAATGTAGCATGCGCTAGTATGTTTGTAACACCCCCAGAAATCAACGTGGAATATCACACGCCGTGGACCCCACACTCGAGGATCCACCAGACTGAACACAATCATACGACCAAATGTTTGACCAGTCGGGATCAAACAGCATAAAGACACGGACCGATAAGGTCACACAACAAAATCAAACTATAATAATTAGTTTACAACTCATACCCACACAGGGGTCCAAAATACAAAATGATACAACATGCGGAAGACTGAGAAATAAGACAACGACACAACAATAACCAATAGAATTCCATATCTCTTGATTAGTAACGCAGCCCATCATCTTTTGTGCCGATCCTGTGACTGCTCCCACGCGTCTTCATGAACCTGGACACAATACAGATATCCACCCCCCGATTACTCGGGGGTTAGCAAAACTCCACTGTTTCACTAGTGCAAGTATCAAACTATACAAAATGTAACAAGCAATTACAAATCATAAATTATGCAACCACACTCTACCAATCACAAATCAACCAATCACATATTCCTGTAACAAGCAATTACAAATCATAAATTATGCAACCACACTCTACCAATCACAAATCAACCAATCACATATTCCCTAGAAGTTTTAATAATATAGAAACCAACATAAGTGGAATCTTTATAAAATGAACTGTCATCTTGGGAATTTTAGAAAGCGCAAATCCTTTAGGAACTCATGTCCTAGGTTTGTCAAAATCTTTTAGGAACTCATGTCCTAAGTTTTTTAAAAACCTTTAGGAACTCATGTCCTAAGTTTGTCAAAATCCTTTAGGAACTCATGTCCTAAGTTTGTCAAAATCCTTTAGGAACTCATGTCCTAAGTTTGTCAAAATATTTTACATCAAAACATGCTCAACAATCAATCAAGACACTCGCGAACTCTTGTCACATATACCAAACACAACAATCCTAACACTCATGATCCCTTGTCACGTGGCTCCATAGGTTTATCAACCCGCACGAACTATACCAAACACAATAATCATAATACCGTGAACTCTTGTCACGTATCAAACCCAACAAACATAACACTCGTGATCCCTCGTCACGTGGCTCCGTAGGCTCATCAACCCGCACGGACTATGCCAAACAAAACAATCACAACACCTAGTCCCGACTCTGTGATCTCTTGCCACGAGTCATCGTAGCCCCTTCGAACCAACACGGTTGGACGTAATGTGCCCTGACCCCATGATCGACTGCCACTTGTCATCGTAGGCCTCGTCAGACCCGCACGATTGGACCTCAGCACCAACTACTAAGTTACGATCCCAGGATCAGCTGCCCTGAATCCTCGTAAGCCCCGTTGAACCCACACGAGTGAACTTAGCATCGCAACACATATCTTCACAGTTACATTCGCATTTCACCAAGTTCATACAGGGCAAATCAATCACATTGATCACCACAAAATCACGCATCACGCGCACACAACACAATCTCAACACGTAAATCATCATTATCAACGACACACAACCAACATAACTCATGATCAATACACGATACATTGCACAACCATGTGTACAACCAATCCAACACGATTATCACAATCCTGCACACAAAACGCAACACACAATACATATACCCAAATAACATAGTCATAACCAATCTTTATAATGGGTAACACATAACCAATTCACAAGAACCATGTTTCAAAGGTAAACCTATTATCAAAACACAAAACACAATTTCTAATCACAAGACACAAGTTGTATAAAATATACTTGCCTCGGAATCGGCACGCAAATACTCCGACGAACATGGCTCGATTGAAATGCCTCAAACCCTACAACTTCCATAAGAAACAACGAAAATATGATCACAACGAGGATCAAGACCAACAATAATGGAAATCACATCAACCTATCGAGGGAAACTCATTCGAACATTTAATCAGACATTAAATGTTCAATAATTTCCAAGAACACTCAAATCGTCAATTGAGTTAAACAAACTCGAAATATGGATATACAATCCATAGAACACGATTAATAACATCGTAAAACACCAATCAATTAATCAAAATCGGAATAAGATTGAAATCAAGAACAAATCTTCAAAAAGTCAACTCGAAAAAAAAAAAAAGAATTACCTCGATCCGACGAAGAACAATGGATTAGATGATGATATGACCACATGGGATTCTCCAAAACACCTTAGTTGGAGCAACAATTGGCTAGAAGTCCAAACCTTAGTCGCCCTCGTCTCAAACCCGCAGAGAGAAGAAGAAAGAAGTGAAAATGAGAATTCACGACTGCTATCCAGACTATATACTAGATAGCTTAGCATGCGCTAATCATTCCAGATTAGCGTGCACTATCAAATCATGTTCTACACAATCACACAGTTAGTGTGCACTTATCATCAAGCCTTAGCATGTGCTAACGAATCCTGCATCCCAGTCCAGTAGCTTCTGGACTGCCCTGCACCCACCAGTTAGGGTGCGATATCTCACCGTAGCGTGCGCTACTAATACACCTTAGCATGCGCTATACCAATACATAGCATGCGCCAATCAACGTCCTGACCCAAGGCAGTAGCTTCTGCCTCACTTCTGCATCCTCCGTTAGCGTATGCTAACGGAGCCTTAGAGTGCGCTAACGAAACGCAATAGCACACGCTACCCCAAGCACTTAGTGTGCGTTATTCCTACTGAACAGGGAATAGGATCGCACCAAAACTCATCACAACAACGATCCCGCCAACAGAACAACAAACATGCTAATATTTGAATCGCAACCAACACACATCATTGTATGACACATGATCATATAGGCACAAACAACATACAATCCACTAAACAGTAGAAAAAAATTCAGCACAACCAAAAACAAAAAACTCGGGTATTACAATGTTCCTTTACGTGCACTAGCTAGTCTTCCAGATCCTTTTGTTACTGAGCGTGATTTATGCATTCTAGAAGGTCATTGCAACAAATTCTTGTCCAACAGTAGGTTTTTCAACTTTTAGCGTGCGCTAGATATACCATTTAGCTTGCACTAACTGTTTGTGAATAAATCATGAAAACCTTCATGTAGCGTGCGCTAGACATAAATGTAGCGTGTGTTAACTGCTACTTTGTTTGACATCCAACACTTACTGTCTTGTAGAAACTATCAAGTAGCGTGCGTTAAGCTTATACATAGCGTGCATTAATAGTTCTTCACAGCGTGCATGAATAACATGGTAGTGTGCGCTAGATGTGGCTGGCAGACTCCACTAACCATTCTGTCTTGTTACATGCGGAGCAGGTAGCTTGCGCTATTTGTATGAATAGCGTGCACTATTTATCATATCGGAGGCCTATAGCGTGCGCTATGTAGTTTCAGATAGATCCAAGTTACTTCTTGTAGCGTGCGCTAATGCCAACAATAACGTGCACTAATTTGTCTTGATTTTGAAGTTTTTGTTTTATGATAGAATATACATCGTTTTGATATCTGATCGAGCCTTTGATGTTTTTCTTTTAAATGTTTTGATAGAATGCATCATCAAAATAGATTTGTTCAACAATCTCCACCCTTTTTGGTTATGACAAAACATTTAACAAGATATACCTGCAAACATCGTAAGGAAAACTTTTCGAATCAAAATTTTTGCTCTATTCAATTTTGTTAGAGATTTTTGAGTCTTGTCAAAAAATAGAGGTTCAATGTTCTATATTTTTCTACCCCTTTTTTCATAATAAAAAAGGTAAACGAACATAGATCCCCCTGAAACAGAGCTTTACTGACTTTAAGTAAACAAATAGCTTATAGCTTTTAGCTTAAAATTTAAGCTATAAGCTAAAGTACATGGTTAGATAGACTATGCTATACCGAAGTGTAATGATCTAACCTGTGCATAGTAATCTCCATAATGAATGAAACATTCAATAATTATGAGTTTAATTCAAAATTCATAATCCAAATAATCGTGCTCGGATTAAAAATTCATAAAATGCAAAATAAGTAAATAATCGTAAACATTCAACAAATGAGTTTAATTCAAATAGTAAGTTTTAATCAACAAACCAAATATTCAAAACCAAGTTTCATCAAATCCCACGAACATATTATTTTTCTTTAACAGAGATTTATAGGATTGGGTCAGAACGAGGGGTAGAAAATGGGAATAAAGGATTGGCAATGCGGATGAAGTCTTGTAGGAGTGTCTTAATGGAGAGAATTTCATTTCTAGCCTCTTGGACTTTAGACCGTAAAGCACGA
The DNA here is from genome assembly GCA_033398695.1 of Orobanche coerulescens. Taxonomy (NCBI): domain Eukaryota; kingdom Viridiplantae; phylum Streptophyta; class Magnoliopsida; order Lamiales; family Orobanchaceae; genus Orobanche; species Orobanche coerulescens. The sequence goes on from CM065818.1 coordinate 58,193,077, forward strand.
ACGTCATCACGAATTTCAAGTTGCGTAGTTTCAAGACTATGCATACAATCCATGATGTCGTCTTCTTCACTTGCGTATACACTCATTTTCTTCTTTCCCTTAGATTTAGAATGACGAACGAATGTCCCGGCTTGTAATTCTCATACTTACGGCCCTCTACGTGTTATTCGCTCAGCGGGGGTCGGCACACGAGTTCCTTTAGGAACCTCGTCATCTTCCTCTAAGTATGAAAACAACATCCATCCTCTGTTTGTAGTTTTAACATGGTGCCTGGCCTTTAAAGTCGAATTGGAAATTTCGTGTCCCCGAGACACAGGAACCACAGCCTTCTCAGACATATCCACATTATAATGTCTAAAAATAACTGTGAGAATCGAACCAAAAGGCATTCCGGCCTTTCTTGACCGAGAAGCGTAATGCTTAGTGTTGGGATAAATAATCATATACCTTGTTTTGATAAAATGCCAACATACAGTAGGACTTAGCACTGCTATCATACAGCAAGTTATCAAGCCATCATACAGCAAGCTATTTCAGAATATCTGCCATCACACAGCAAAGGACTCGATATACCGCTAAGTATGGAAGTTGTCTTGAACCTTTATATAGCGCCTGCCATACAACATGGGACATAGCCTACAGCGTTGAAGTCTACAGCTAACAACAATAAGTCGTATTATACTGGACACAACATACAGGCTGGAAGTGTTAGGATAATAAACACTTATCAAACAGATCTAAAGGCCATTGAGAAAGAATCTACTTTATACGCTAAAGTCATAACGCCTTTTGAAAGAAGTATTTAAATACTGACTGGATAAAGTATTTAAATATCAACCGGCAAGAATCTTTAGACAAGGAGCAAAATCTGGATCGTGTTCTTGAAAGTCTTTCAACCAATCAGAAAGGATCTCAGCTCACCAACCCATCCAACGGACATATTTATAATGGATCTATTCCAAGGTTATAAATATTCCATTGAAGAAGACATTGCATACACAAAAGAAACAAGTACATCGAAATGAAAGAAAGATCGAACGACTGAATATTCACTATCGTCAGATCAAAGCTTACAAGAGCAAGTATATTTCTTCAAGTACCTATCCATATTTGAAGAGAATAAATATACTCAGTCAACAGGAACAACACATCATCAGCTCAAGATCTTCGTGTTCAAGCTGCTATTCTAACCCTGTTACTTTATCATTTTAACTTTGAGTAAAACCTAGTTCTGTGTGAACTAAGAAAGCTATTCCGACCTGTGTGGGACGAATAGGATGAAGCTTCAATAAGTGTGACAAGAAGCAAGTCAAGAGACGCCATCAACCAATCTATGTGAACAGTTGAAAGTGACAGCCTTTGTATCAATATGTGTGAACGATACAAGGATAGGTTTGATTATAGTTGTAACACCCCCAAACCACTTGGGAATATTACAGCGCCGCAGACCCTCTCCGTGAGGATCTACCAGGCTAAAAGCGGAAAACACAACATATAGATACATGCAAACATGGCTAATAATGACTCACTAGACCTATTTGGTCTTTTCCACAACACATACATCAAATATGCATAACTCTTCCTCAAAACTCATACCCACGCAGGGGTTGGAATATATCAACGTTCCCACAAAATGGAAGAGTAACAGAACGGAGAGACAATTAACAAAACTCTACCGAAATACTCTAAAATTGGTCTTCATGTGATTAGTATTGTCGTCTTCCATCATCTTTCGTATCGATCCTATGATTCGCTCCCCAGCAACCTGCAAGTACCTGAACGCAATACATACATCCACCCCCGAATACTCGGGGGTTAGCAAAACTCCACTGTTTTGCTAGTGCAAGTATAAAATACGAATACAAGACATACATATCATACTCCAAGGACATAATAATCATGAACACACTTCCCGAGGTAAATCACTTGATCAAAACGGTTCAATCGAAAGATAGGGGTAAACCCGATATATATCTTGTAAAACATTTTACGATCTCGGGAGTTTTGAAACATTTGGGATTTAAGAATTCTCAAGCCTTTCGAAACTATTTAGGGACACAGCCCAAAAGTCGTTTTCCCAAAATATAATTACGATAACACACGGGGTCCACGACCCAATCATACCATTCCGGTCAAAATCTCGGGGTCCACGACCCAATAATACGTATCAACATATTCCCAGGGCTTATTCGCGTCCCGTGCTGACAAGCCACGGACCTCAGATGCTCCCGCAGAACATACCCGAGTGAATAACCCAATAGGGAACCATATCAAATCACATGTCTCCGTGACGACAGTCACATAACCATAATCATACATACGTTCATAGTTATCCTGGCTCCGCACTAACAAGATACGAGCCTCAGATCCTCCACGAGACATATCCGATTGGACAACCCATGACACGTACATCACAACCATAAGTTATCCCGGCATCGCACTAACAAGCTACGAACCTCGGAGTCTCCGCAAGACATACCCGATGGATAACTCCACAAGTTATCCCGGCATCGGGCTAGCAAGCCCCGAACCTCGGAGTCCCCACAAGACATACCCGTTGGATAACCCTACGATCCCGCCCGACCCATACTTGCAAGTATGAATCCCGGAGATTCAACAATCTTACCCGGTGGCACAACCACTTGCAACAATCACGCAACAAAAAGCAATTACCAAGCCAAGCAACATTAACCATCACAACCTCCTTTTAAAGGAGTAACAATTAATATCACAACATGTCAAATACCCACCGAACAAGTATACAGATCGATACACAATCCTCGACAAGTGATTACGGTCTATTATATTCACGAAGTATGGTTATAACATCTATCAACATACAACACATACTCATATTCCAAATACACGTTTATCCACGAATCATACGAGTTATCTCGGAGAAAACCCTTTTTATCGAGAATATACCGATCCTTTAATGTTCATTAAAACATTCAAGTTTCACATACAATCAATTATCAACTATCGCGACTACGAAACACGAAGTGTATGGGCAAGATACTTGCCTCGATACCAAGAGCAATTGAACAACGAATGGACACGGTCGGATAGTTCTCGAGCTTCCAAAAAGACCAAGGATCCGGCAATCCCACGAATACTATGAAAATAACATCACCACGAATCAATAACACTAATCAGAATCCGAAACGTCCTAAAAACAACAAGGATCTAAGTGTTCTTAAGGAAATCAAGAATCATTGTTCCGGGTATTACAAAATCAATAATTGGGTTACCAATCCGAAGATCACGGTCAAGACCATCAAGAATACACCACCAATCGGATGATATTGGGTAAGAATTACAGAACCAAGGAAAACCCCCAAATTCAAGAAACTAGGGTTCTAAGAAGAGATTACCTTGATTTGAGAAAAAGAGATGATTAGATGTTGTTGAACATCTACAAATCCACTCCAAGATGAAGCTTGAAGAAGAAAGTCGCTCAAAATCACCTCTGGAGCTCACTCCCATCGGAAAGGAATGAAGAAGGGTGAGAAATGACAAAGTGAAGGCTGTTGTCCAATATTTATACTGGACAGTTTATTAGCGTATGCTAAACACCCTGCATTAGCGCGCGCTAACGGGGTCAACGCCCCAGAAAATACGGCATATAACACATTTAGAATGCGCTAGCCAATATGCGTAGCGTGCGCTAACGAGTCACGAATCCATTCCAGTGGCTCCTGGACTGGTCTGCGCCTACCAGGTAGCGTGCGCCAGCAAGAACAATTAGTGTGCGCTAGGCAGACGATAGCGTGCGCTATCAACCAACCATAGCGTGCGCTAACGAGACTCCAGTCCCAGTCCAGCAGCTCCTAGACTGCCTCTGGACTGCCACTTAGCGTGCGCTACACAACCGGTAGTGTGCGCTAACAATGACACAGTAGCGCGCGCTACACTACAAGCGATAGCGTGCGCTACACCCCAGTGAATCAAAAACTCATGCAACGATCCGGAACGAAAATCAAACACATGTCAACTCATGACACAACCATATATGGCACAACATTCTGAAGACATGGACAACACCAATCTGATAATCCACAAAAAAACTCAACGAAACTGGAATGAAGATCTCGGGTATTACATTCTACCCCTCTTAAAAGAAGTTTCGGCCCCGAAACTTAAAACACAAAACGATCAATGCAAAACAATCTCAAATTACACACGATATTCGTTTCCGACGTATTGCAATGAATCACATGCAGAACGTGACTGCTACCATCCATATCGCTATGCCAGAATGATAATGAAATGCAACGAACAAAATCAATATGGTTGACCATCCCGAACAGTACATCAATCAAAATGCGAGTTAATCGCTAAATGAATACGGAACTCCACAACAACGGTGGGAAAATCGCAAACGAAGTCAATTTCACAAACTTCAGGAAATTACGAAGGGATCTGAACGCTCAACAAATCGCGATACAAAATCAACAAAAACCGAACAATAAATGATCGAACCACAATGATTGAGACAACGACTGTCGAACGATCACGTTCGAATCACAACGAACAACAAAAATCAAATAACAACCCCGAAGTCCACAACTGGACTCGAGACAATAGATGGTCTGGTAAGAACGACAATATATGCATTTATATAAGATTCATAGGGATGGAGCCAAATTCAAAAAATGTCACAATGACAAACGAATTTCTCCGGAACAATACCACAATTCGTCACATAACCATAATCATACATACGTTCATAGTTATCCTGGTTCCGCACTAACAAGCTACGAGCCTCGGAGCCTCCACGAGACATACCCAATTGGACAACCCATGGCACGTACATCACAACCATAAGTTATCCCGGTATCGCACTAACAAGCTATGAACCTCAGAGTCCCTGCAATACATACCCGATGGATAACTCCACAAGTTATCCTGGCATCGGGCTAGCAAGCCCCGAACCTCGTAGTCCCCACAAGACATACCTGTTGGATAACCCTATGGTCCTGCCCGACCCATACTAGCAAGTATGAATCCCAGAGATTCAACAATCTTACCCGGTGGCACAATCACTTGCAACAATCACGCAACAAAAAGCAATTACCAAGCCAAGCAACATTAAGCATCACAACCTCCTTTTAAAGGAGTAACAATTAATATCACAACATGTCAAATAGCCACCGAACAAGTATACAGATCGATACACAATCCTCGACAAGTGATTACGGTCTATTATATTCACGAAGTATGGTTATAACATCTATCAACATACAACACATACTCATATTCCAAATACACATTTATCCACGAATCATACGAGTTATCTCGGAGAAAACCCTTTTTATCGAGAATATACCGATCCTTTAATGTTCATTAAAACATTCAAGTTTCACATACAATCAATTATCATCTATCGCGCCTACGAAACACGAAGTGTATGGGCAAGATACTTACCTCGATACCATGAGCAACCGAATAACGAACGGACATGGTCGGATAGTTCTCGAGATTCCAAAAACGACCAAGGATCCGGAAATCCCATGAATACTACAAAAATAACATCACGAATCAATAACACTAATCGGAATCCGAAACGTTCCCAAAAACAACAAGGATCTAAGTGTTCTCAAGGAAATCAAGAATTATTGTTCCGGGTGATACAAAATCAATAATTGGATTACCAATCCGAAGATCACAGTCAAGACCATCAAGAATACACCACCAATCCAGTAAGAATTACAAAACCAAGGAAAACCACCAAATTCAAGAAACTAGGGTTCTAAGAAGAGATTACCTTGATTTGAGAAAAAGAGATGATTAGATGATGTTAAACATCTACAAATCCACTCCAAGATGAAGCTTGTAGAAGAAAGTCGCTCAATATCGCCTCCGAAGCTCACTCCCGTTGGAAAGGAATGAAGAAGGGTGAGAAATGACAAAGTGAAGGCTGATGTCCAGTATTTATATTGGACAGTTTATTAGTGTGCGCTAAACACCGTGCATTAGCGCGCGCTAACGGGGTCAATGCCCCCGAAAATACCACCTATAACATAGTTAGCGTGCACTAGCCAGTATGCATAGTGTGCGCTAACGAGTCACGAATCCAGTCCAGTGGCTCCTGGACTGGTCTGCGCCTACCAGGTACTGTGCGCTAGTAAGGACAATTAGCATGCGCTAGGCAGACGATAGTGTGCGCTATCAACCAACCATAGCATGCGCTAACGAGACTCCAGTCCTAGTCCAGTAGCTCCTGGACTGCCTCTGGACTGCTAGTTAGCATGCGCTACATAACCAGTAGCATGCACTAACAAAGACATAGTAGCACGCGTTACACTACAAGCAATAGCGTGCGCTACACCCCAATGAGTCAAAAACTCATGCAACGATCCGGAACGGAAATCAAACACGTGTCAACTCATGACATAACCATATATGGCACAACATTCCGAAGACATGGACAACACCAATCCGATAATCCACAGAAAAACTCAACGAAACTGAAATAAAGATCTCGGGTATTACAATAGTCACGTAGTTGTGTACGTAGTGATTATAATAAACGTTTTCACTCCTGTGTGGAGGACCAGTGGACGTAGAGGGTTTACCTCGAACCACTTTAAATACTATGTTATTTGCCTTCTGCATTTACTGTTTGTCATTACTGTGACTATTTATAAGTATACTTTGCATACCCTGTATGCACCAAGCTACCAGGAGAAAACCTAGTTGCTGTATTTACAGCAACTCACTTTAATGAACTTACGCTACGCACTCTTATTTGAAAATCGTACAGCTTGTAGTAATAACACTTTCTCAAGCTGTATTCTGTATACTTAGTGGCCAAGAAGTGGTATCGGAGAGGTTGATTCTAAAAAGATTCAGTCGTATTTTTAACCGAATCAAATTTTAAAATCACATTTTTTTGTAAACAGTCTTATCTTTTCTATTCTTACTCATGGATACCTCAGTGATAAATAAGGTTCCTTTGTTTTCTATTAACGAGTTTGATGATTGGAGAATTAGGATGGAGGCTCATCTTGCAGCCATGCACGAAGAAATACTTTTTGTCATTCAAGAAGGCCCCATAAAGATTATGAAGGTTAATCCTGCACCAAGGATTGAAGGCCAAGCTCATGCCGAGATGCTCGAGAAAGAGCGCGAGCAGTGGACAACTAATGACCGAAAGAGTGCCAACCTAGATAACATAGCTAAGGATGCACTATTTGTCACTCTCGACAAAGGCACATTCTCAAAGGTAAAGAGCTCTAAGATAGCCAAGGAAACCTGGGATAAACTCAAGATGATTTGTGAGGGAACTGAGCTCTTAAAAGAAAACAAGATTTCAAAAGTCACACAACAATTTGAATCGTTTGAAATGAAACCATCTGAAACTCTTGAGGAACTTGACCTCAGATTCACTGGCATTGTCGATGAACTTGAAGCGTTGGGCAAAGTTTATACCCAAAAGTAGAAGAACTTAAAAATTTTCAGATCTCTCCCTACCCGATGGGACATAAAAACTACAGTTATGCGTGAGTCATGTAATCTCAATGACATTTCTACTTTTAACCTCTTCTCTGACCTAAAAGCCTTCGAGTATGACATTGACAGGAGAGAGAAGACCAAAGACTCACTTGCTAGGACTACAGTGTTAGTCGTTGTATCCAACGGGAGACAACAACATGCTCAGCACATCTAAATTTGCCTACAAGAATGCTGAAAATGACGAAGATATCCTGTCACAAGATGAAATGGCCCTGCTCATGCACAAATTTAAGAAATTCATCAAACAGTCTGGAAAGACTACATACAAGCCCAAGCCTTTTCATAAGGTAAGCTCTGAATCCTCTCCATCTGGTGATTCTAATCTATGTTATAATTGTAGGAAATCGGGACATTATGCGAATAAGTGTCCGCATCCTAAAGTCCAAAAGCTACCCGAGGCCGAGCAACAAGAAAAGGACGAAATGAGGCGTGCTTGGAAGAACAAGCTCAAAGCCCTGATCGGCGAATCAGAAGCCTCGCCCGCTCAAACCAAGACTGATGAATGTCTTCAGGCAGTCACTAACAGTGACTCGTCCGATGATGAGTTTGAAGATAAAGCATACATGTGCTTTATGGCTAAAGATATCGAAGAAGATGAAGATAGCAATGATGAGGTAAGCTCAACATCCAACATTTCTATTAATGCATCCCATACTTTCGAAAATATGATGAATGAATTTAAAAACATTCAAAAGGCCCATGAGACATGAAAACGAGAAAACATACAGCTCGAAATTTCTAACTTAGTGCTGAAAGAAGAAAACGACTTGCTGAAAAATAATTACGAAAATATGTCCATTGATTGTGAAAACAGCAAGATCACAGTGGAAAAACTCATGGAGAGCAATCATAAACTTGCTCACGATCCAAATGAGACCAAGTCTCATAGTGAGAGCAAGACAAAAGATTTCGTTCTGCTCAAAGCCAAAGTAAAAGTTCTCTAGAAACGAGAAGGAGAACTAGAGAGCATCTTGAAATCTTTCGAGAGATCATATAAAAGGATGGAAGAAATTCTAAGTACTGGGCAAAATGCTCATGATAAACGTGGCTTAGGATATAACTCATTCCGCAACAAAGGAAAAAATAGTACTGTGTTCGTTAGGGGTGTGGAACCCATTTCAGTACCTGAGGAAACTCCGAGTCCTGTCAAGGTACCTGCTGCACCACGTATAGCAAAGGCTGGGATTCTGCCACCAAGTTCATATCATAGACAGTGGAAACCTCAGCTCTCCAGCCCTGTAAGGTGTAACCTACAGCATGCTCCCCGAGCATATCAAAAGCGTCAACAGCCGTTTAGAAAAAAGGTTGTATCCAAATATCAAAAGCTCGCACAGCAGTACTTCCAACAGTACAGTGCGCCTAGATACTGGATACAGAAGCCCGTTATCCATCAAGAAAACACGTCGCAGTGCATTATCAGCAACAACTTTGGGAATCCAACTAGAGACCCAGGAGGCAAGCTGTAAGACCAAAGAAAATGGCTCCACATCCAGGCAACATTTATACTGGATTAATAATAATAACCCTGAATTTTACATGCATCATAATTATCAAGGTTACAGTGACTACGTGTCTGCCCCACGTAGACATCGCAAGAACGGACCTATAGTAACCTACAACAAGCTAACTGCTGTCACACAAATCTGGGTACCTAACGGCACTAACATCCATGGACCCAACATACAAAGGGGACCTAAATCTACTTAATCTCTTTCCTTACATGACATCAAAGAGAAGGACATTTGGTACTTCGACAGCGGATGTTCTCAGCACATGACAGGAGATAGAAGCAAGCTGTCAGATTATGTAGAAGGTCGTGGTCCAAAAGTGCACTTCAGTGATAAATCCAAAGGAAGAACAAGAGGGAATGGAACCCTGCTTGTAGGAAAATTCAATGTCACCGATGTAGCTTATGTTGAAGGCCTACAGTACAATCTACTTAGTATTAACCAGTTCTGTGACAAACAGTTCTCGGTGAAATTCTATATAGATCATTGTAGAGTCAAGAACATTCTGACCAAAGAAGTTGTGCTCATAGGAAGCAGATCAGGTAACATGTATATTGCTGACTAGATGCCTACGAGGTCCACAATTCCTTGTTTTGTTGCCAAAGGCACTGCAGATCAAAGCTGGTTATGGCACAAGAGGATGTCTTACATCAACTTCAAGACGATCAACAAGCTCGCTAGACATGGAATGGTTAGAGGTTTGCTCGATATGTCATTCCAAAGAGACTGCATCTGCGGACCCTGTCAGAAAGGCAAACAAATCAAGACCACCCTAAAAAGCAAATCATACCTGTCCACTCACAGAGTTCTAGAAATGCTACACATAGATCTCTACGGTCCTGTAGACCCGGTAAGTTTGGGAGGTAAGAAATATTGTTTAGTTATTGTTGATGATTATTCCAGGTACGCTGGACAATTTTCCTGAGAAAGAATAAGAAAACCACATCAAAGCTGCTCGAGAACCTGAGAAAGCTTCAGAATGAAAAAGGGTTGAGTATCGTGTCCATTCATTCCGACAGAGGTACTGAATTCACTAACCACTTTATAGAGCAATACTGTTTGGAAAATGGAATACAACACGAATACTCAGCTTCCCGAACACCTCAAAAAAATGGTGTGGCCGAGTGAAGGAATAGGACTCTCAAGGAAGCAACAAGGACCATGATTGCCGCAAGCAAGTTGCCACAACAACGGTTCTGGGGCGAAGCAACAAATACAGCATGCTATACACAAAACCGCTGTATCATCAATACGCATCACAACAAAACAAAATATGAGGTATGGAACAACAAAACTCCATTTGTTTCGTATGTTCACATATTCGGTTGTATATGTTATGTCCTGAACAACAGTAAGGACCAAGTTAGAACCATCGATGAGAAATCGGATGAAGGGATATTTGTAGGATATTCCTCTATCAGCAAAGCTTTCAGAATTTTCAACAAAAGGAAGCTGACAGTTCAGGAATAAGTACATGTATTGTTCGACGAACCTCGCCATGACCCTACAGGAGTAGAAGACCTTACTCAGAATATTCAACAACTCTCCATTAATGACTCTCCAACTCCAACAGAACCTGTCGTTGACTTAGAAATAAACGCCGCAGCTGTAAGAACAGAAGTAGTTGAAACTGATGTTGTACAAGCTGAAGCTGAAACTACAACAACTCAAGATACAGTACGGGACGCTGAACTAGAACCCGACAGAAGATGGTTGAGATACCACCCACAAATGTTAATCATAGGAGACATTGATGCCGGAGTATCCACCCGTAGGAGAATACAGAGTACACAGTGAACTGTACTATGTGCATAAGAAGAATCTGAATCTGGGAAATCTTTATTTCCTTTATGGAAATCTCAATCAGAACTTAGAAGACTTAATATGTGCACCCTCACTGTATTCTTAGCTCACTGTTTCTACGAAAGAAGCTTTAGACAATTTTCACTGGATCACATCTATCGAAGAATAGGTTAATGGTTTCGAAAGAAACAATGTATGATATCTAGTACCCAGACATGAGCATCAAGCCGTAATTAGAACTAAATGGGTATTTAGAAACAAGAAGGATGAGAACAGACTTGTTATTAGGAACAAATCCCATCTAGTCACACAAGGCTACAGACAGGAAGAAGGCATAGATTATGATGAGACTTTTGCCCATGTAGCCATACTAGAAGCGCTTAGGATTTTTCTACCCTTTGACGCTCATAAAAGCTTTATTGTCTATCAAATGGACGTCAAGAGCGTATTCCTGAATGGAGACTGTTGGGATAAATAATCCCTGTATCAAGATTTTCAGGATAAACAATCCCTGTATCAAAAAGATCATGACAGAATGTTTTGACAAATATGCCAATCCAACATACAGCAGGCAGTTGTATCGAAAAGCTGATCAAAAAGATATCAACCTGTATCGAAGACTTCTCGCTGCCCCATCATATAGTGAACCAATCATATAGCAAAGGAGGCTCATAAAGACTAAGTATGGAAGCTGTCTCAAATCGAAATACAGCTATCATTCCATACAGCATCCAAACAGGACAAGAAGGAATCTTTGTTATTCACTAAAGTCAAAGTCCCGTTTGAGAAGATATATTTAAATATTAAAGGATAAAGTATTTCGATATCAAGTCATCAGAGATCTTCAATCTAGCGCAAAATCCGGATCGTGTTTTATTCAAACACATCATCCCATTGGAACGGAATCTTGCTCAATGGATTTATATCAATGGATATATTCAAGAAAGTTATATATATCCCCAGTCTTTGAAGAACGAATGATACGAAATCAACGAATGAATTACTAACAAAATTAACTACAACGAAGTTATTATCATATACATCTGAGCAAACATATCTCCCAAGGCATTCTGCTATTCTGAAAGAAGAGATATACAGTGCTCAAACCGTGAACAACACATCATCAGCTAAAAGCTGTTGTTCAAATATTGTTCTAACCCTTGAACAAACCCATAAGCCCTGTGTGGACTGAGAAACCTTGCTATTCCCGAACTGTGTGTGACGGACTTGCATTGAAGAGACGAAGCTTCGGAACTATGGGTAAAGAAGCCAGTCAAGTGAAATCTCAAACTAATCTATGTGAACGGTTGAAGGCTAAAATCATTATATCAATCTGTGTGAACGATATACTGATTAGGTTTGATTATAAATACATAGTTGTGTACGTAGTATTTATAATAAACATTTTACTCCTATGTGGAGGACCAATGGATGTAGAGGGGTTTACCTCGAACCACTTTAATTACCGTGTCTTTTACCTTCTGCATTTACTATTTTAATATTTGTGATTATCTTTAAGTATACACTTCATATCTAGTTGCTGTATTTACAGCAACTTACTTTGACAAGACTTCCGCTACGCACTCAGATTTGAAAACCATACAGCTTGTTGTTTAAAACACTTTCCAAGCTGTATCTTGTATACTTAGTGGCCTACAAGTGGTATCGGAGCGGTTGATTCTAAAAAGAATCAGTCGTATTTTTGATTGAATCAGATCCTTAAATCACTTATTTTTTGTAAAACAGTCTTATTCTTACTTACTCTCACATGGATTCATCATTGATCAATAAAGTTCCTATGATTTCTATTAACAAATTTGATGATTGGAGAATTAGAATGGAGGCTCATCTTACAGCAAGGCACGAAGAGATGATTTTTGTCATATAGGATGGCCCCATAAAGATCATGAAGGTAAATCCGGCCCCAAGGATTGAAGTCCAGGCTCATGCGGAGATGCTCGAGAAAGAGCGCGAACAATGGACTTCTGACGAAAGAAAGCTTGCCAACCTCGACAATATCGCGAAGAATGCGCTATTTGTCACTCTTGACAAAGGCACATTCTCTAAGGTAAAGAGCTGTAAATCAGCCAAGGATATCTACGATAAACTCAAGTTAATTTGTGAGGGACCTGAGCTCTCAAAAGAAAACAAGTTTTCAAAATTAACTCAGCAATTTGAATCTTTTGAAATGAAACCAACTGAAACACTTGAGGAACTTGACCTCAGATTCACTGGCATTGTTGGTGAACTTGAAGCATTAGGCAAGATTTATACCCAAAGGGAGAAAAACCTAAAGATTTTCAGATCTCTCCTTGCCCGATGGGACATTAAGACCACAGCTATGCGTGTGTCGTGCAATCTTAGTGAAATATCTACTTTTGATCTCTTTTTTGACCTTAAAGCATTCGAGTACGATATAGACAGGAGAGAAAAAGCTGAAGAATCTCCCGCCAGGACTACAGCCTTAGCCGTTGTATCGAACCGAAGACACAGCATGCCAAGCTCATCAAAGCCCATTCATAAGAATGCTGACAGCGAAGACGATATCCTGTCGCAAGACGAAATGGTGCTCCTCTTACATAAGTTCAAGAAGTTCATCAAGCAATCGAAAAAAACTCCCTACAGGCTCAAGCCTGTACACAAGGTAAGTACTGAAACTTCCTCTGGTGATACTAACCTGTGTTATAACTGCAGGAAACCAGGGCATTTTGCAAATAAATGTCCTCATCTCAAAGTTCAAAGGTTGCTGGAAGCCGAGCAACAAGAAAAGGATGAAAGAAGACGTGCTTGGAAAAACAAGCTCAAGGCCCTGATTGGTGAATCAGAAGCCTCCCCCGCACCATCCAAATCCAAAGAATATCTTCAGGTAGTTACTGATAGTGATTCATCTGATGATGATTTCGAAGATAAAGCCTATATGTGCTTTATGGCCAAGGACATTCCGGAAGATGAAGATAGCGATGATGAGGTAAGCTCAACTTCTGCTATTCCCTCCAATACATCTCATACTTTTGCAAACATGATGAATGAGTTTAAGAACATTCAAACGGCCCATGAGACTTTGAAAAATGAAAATATGCAGCTCCAACTTTCTAACTTAGAGCTGAAAGAAGAAAACGACTTGCTGAAAGTAAATTACGAAAATATGTCTATTGATTGTGAAAACAGCAAAGTCGAGTATGAAAAACTCATGGAGAGTAATCATCAACTTGCTCATGAACTAAGTGAGACTAAATCTCAAGGTGAAAGCAATACAAATGATTTTGTTCTGCTTCAAGCCAAAGTAAAAACTCTCGAAAAACGAGAAGCAGAACTTGAGACCATTCTGAAATCTTTCGAGAAATCATCCAAAAGAATGGAAGAAATTCTAAGCACTGGGCAACATGCTCATGATAAAAGTGGCTTAGGATACAGCTCATTTTCCAATAAAGGGAAAACTAGTACTATGTTCGTCAGGGGTGTGGAACCCATTTCTGTATCGGAAGAAGTTCCAAGTCATGTGAAGGAACCCGTTGCACTGCGAACAGCAAAAGCTGCCATTCCGCCACCTCAGTCATATTCCAGAAAGCAGAATCACCAACCATTCAGACCTGTAAGGCGTATCCAATAGCATGCTCCCCGAGCATATCAGCAGCGCCAACAGCCGTTCAGAAGGAAGTCTGTATCCAAATATCAAAGGCCCGCATGGCAGTACTTTCAGTACAACATGCCTAGGTATTGGATACAGGAGCCTCGTTATTTCTCGCGACAGCAAGTTTCCGCACAATATCAACAACAGCGTTGGGAATCCAACTGGAGACCCAAAAGGCAAGCTATTAGGCCGAAGAAAATGGCTCCACCTTCACGACGACATTCGTATTGGACTAATAATAACCCTGAATTTTACATGCATAATAATTATCACGGTTATAGCAACTATGTATATGCCCCACGTAGAAATCGCAATTACGGACCTAAACCATCCAACAGTAAACCTAGTGCTGTCAGGAAAATCTGGGTGCCTAAAGGCACTAACATCCATGGACCCAATAATCAAAGGGGACCTAAATCTACCTAATTTGTTTGCTAGAGGACATTTTAGAAAAGGACATCTGGTACTTCGACAGCGGATGTTCCCGCCACATGACAGGAGATAAAAGCAAGTTATCAGATTTCGTAGAAGGTCGCGGTCCAAAAGTGCGCTTCGGTGATAAATCTAAAGGAAGAACAAGAGGGAAGGGAACCCTACTTGTCGGAAAATTCAAAGTCACCGATGTAGCTTATGTTGAAGGCTTACAGTACAATCTACTTAGTATTAGCGAATTCTGTGACAAACAGTTCTTGGTGAAGTTCTATATAGATCACTGTAGAGTCAAGAACATCCTAACCAAAGAAGTTGTGCTCACAGGAAGCAGATCAGGTAATATGTATATTGCTGACTGGATGCCTACTAGCTCCATAATTCCTTGTTTTGTTGCCAAAGGCATTACAGATCTAAGCTGGCTATGGCACAAAAGAATGTCACACATCAACTTTAAGACTATCAACAAACTCTCCAGACAGGGAATAGTTTGAGGATTGCCAAATGTTTCATTCCAAAAAGACAGCGTATGTGGACCCTGTCAAAAAGGCAAGCAAATCAAGACCACCCTAAAAAGAAAATCCTACCTTTCAACCCACAGAGTGTTGGAAATGCTACATATGTATCTCTATGGTCCTGTAGAACCAGTAAGTTAGGGAGGTAAGAAATACTGTCTCGTTATTATTGATGATTATTTTAGGTATGCTTGGACAATTTTCCTAAGCAAGACGAAGGAAACAACATCAAAGCTCCCCGAGCACCTGAGAAAGCTTTAAAATGAAAAAGGGTCGAGTATAGTGTCTATTCGTTCCGACAGAGATACAGAATTCACTAACCGCTTTATAGAGCAATACTGTTTGGAAAATGGGATACAACACGAATACTCAGCTGCTCGTACACCTCAACAAAATGGTGTTGCCGAGCGAAAGAACAGGACGCAGAGGAAGCAACAAGGACAATGATTGCTGCAAGCAAGTTGCCACAGCGTTTCTGGGGCGAAGCCACCAATACAGCGTGCTATACATAAAACTGCTGTATCATCAACAAGCATCAAAACAAAACAGCATACGAGGTATGGAACAACAAAACTCCGTTAGTTTCGTACTTTCACATATTTGGATGCAGATGTTACGTTTTGAACAACGGTAAGGATCAACTTAGAACCTTCGATAAGAAATCGGATGAAGGAATATTCGTAGGATATTCCTCTGTTAGCAAAGCTTACAGGATCTTCAATAAAAGAAAGCTAACAATTGAGGAATCAGTTCATGTAGTGTTCGATGAACCTCACCATGATCCTACAGGAGTAGAAGACCTTTCTCAGAACATCCAACAACTTTCCATCATAGATCCACCAACTCCTATCGAACCTATCGTTGACCTAGAAATCAACCCCGCAGCTCTAAGAACTGACGTAGATGAAGCCGATGCTGTACAAGCTGAAGCTGAAACTACAGCAACTCAAGATACAGTACGGGACCCCGAATTAGAACCCGACATAAGATGGTTGAGAGATCACCCACAAGAGTTGATCATTGGAAACATTGATGCTGGTGTTTCTACCCGTAGGAGAATACAAGTACACAAGGAAATGTACTATGTGCGTAAGAAGAACCCGAGTCAGAGATATCTCCATTTCTTGAATGGAAATCTCAATCCGATCTTAGAAGACTTAATATGTGCACTATTACTATATTCTTAGCCCAATCCGAACCTGTTTCTATCAAAGAAACTCTCAACAACTCTCATAGGATCTCATCTATGGAAGAAGAGGTTAACGGTTTCGAAAGAAATAACGTATGGTATCTTGTACCCAGACCTACACATCAATCGGTAATTGGAACCAAATGGGTATTTAGAAACAAGAAGGATAGAAATGGACTCATTATCAGGAATAAATCCTGACTAGTCGCCCAAGGCTACAGACAGGAAGAAGGCATAGACTACGATGAGACTTTTGCCCCTGTAGCCAGACTAGAAGCCATTAGGATATTTTTAGCCTTTGCCGCCCATAAGAGCTTCATTGTATACCAAATGGATGTCAAAAGTGCATTCCTGAATGGAAACCTTGCTGAAGAAGTATATGTTGAACAACCACCAGGGTTTGTCAAAATCCAGAAGGCGAAGACCTAGTATACAGGCTAAGGAAAGCACTGTATGGACTTAAGCAAACCCCTAGAGCATGGTATGAGACTCTGTCCCAGTATCTGACCGATAATGGATTCGAGAAAGATGCTGTGGACAAAACCTTGTTAAAAATACAGGAAGGTGATGACCTTCTAATGATTCAAATCTATGTAGATGATATAATATTTGGTTCAACTAACCTTGCTTTATGTCAAAGGTTCTCTCATCTCATGCAAAGTAAATTTGAAATGAGTATGATGGGAGAACTTAGGTATTTCCTAGGTTTGCATGTAAAGTAGTTGCCTACGGGGATTTTCATCAACCAGAAAAAATACAGCAAGGAGCTTCTCAACAAATTTGGAATGAATACTTCCAAATCATCGTCAACCCCCATGAGCACTTCCGTGCAAATTAGTGCTGATGAAGCTGGAAAGCCGGTTGATCAATCACTCTACAGGAAGCTTATTGGCTCACTCCTGTACCTAACGGCTAGCAGGCCCGATATCCAGTCTGCTATGGGAGTGTGTACACGATATCAAGTATCACCTAAAGAATCACACTTCGCAATAGCTAAATGAATCCTGAAATACGTCAAAGGAACAGTCGATGTAGGACTGTGGTATCCTAAAGAAGGCGAATTTGATTTAGTTGGCTACAGCGACTCGGATCTCGGAGGTTGCAAGCTAGATAGGAAGAGTACAAGTGAAACTTATCACTTTCTTGGACCTAGACTTGTGTCTTGGTTTAGCAAGAAACAATTGGCTAACTCGCTTTCAACAGCTGAATCAAAATACTATGCTGCTGGTAATTGCTGTATGCAGATCTTTTGGATGCAACAACAGCTGTCAGACTATGGAATTGAAGCCAAAGAGACGCTGATTATGTGCGACAGCACGAGTGCAATTGCTATCACATCGCGCACCAAGCATATCAACATGAAGCATCACTTCATTCGGAATCATGTTGAAAACAAGGATGTTCGGCTGGAAAAAGTTCATACAGATATCCAGTTAGCCGACATCTTTACCAAGCCTCTCGACACCGCAAGATTCTGCATGCTTCGACATGAATTGGGATTGCTACAGCCTGACTCCCTGTAAGTTTTTAATGTTTTTACTCAGCAAATTGAGGGGGAATGTTGTAAGAGCTAAGAATACAGTATCCACCGTTAGTTATCTGTACACTCAGTCCATCAGAACAGCACTGTAGGAACCAAGAGATATGAATAATCCTACAGCTGAAGTGTGCAATAATTAAGGGGTAATACTGTACGACCCAAGAATACAGCATTAATCCGAAAGCTGCTATATCGAATTGAAACCCGTATGTACCTTTTAAGGGGGAACACTATATTTTCGTGGATACAGCACCTACAATGGGAAATCAATTATCATGTTATTTATTTTAAACAAAATTTTATGTCCACGTGCCCTGTTATCATTACAAGTCGTTTGCATTAAATGCTTTACACGACATCTGGACATTGGTATCTTAAAGCCGCGATGTTTCAAATTTTTTATTAATTGTACACCGCCTTTTCGGGCAATAAGGGTAATTTAATAAGTCAGAAGTGGGACCCGCTCCTATTTTAAATTAGATGGATAAGTTGTACCGGTTACACTCAGTCCATCGTGATCGTTCATTTCAAACAACGGTTCCCATCCCTTAAATCTGACCGTTTAGTCTCTGAAAACCCTTCCTCGCCGCCCACTATAAAAGGACTGAAAATGCCATTTGAGACTCTTTATGCTTTCTGCATATTGTAAGAGTTCTTGAGCATATAGCCTACAAACCTTTCTGTGTTTACTGCATTCTCTTTAAATCCTTTTAACTTTTCTTCGAGAATCATCAATGGCATCTTCTCATACCTCTTCCATCTCTCTCAAGAAAACATCCAATATCATCGACGGATGGATCTTCTCCAGATCTGTCGTGCTTGAACGTGTTCATGCCGAAGTAGATGATGTCGAATCGATGGAGTACGTCATAACTAGGATTCATCAACAAGGCCTCTATCACCTTGGCAGCCACTCTGCTGAATGATTTGATGTTCATCTGGTTGAGGAGTTCTACCTCAATGCTGTTGTTCGTTTCCTTTCATTGGCCCAGGGAGGACATGTTGCTGACATCACAGCCGTCGTTCGCGGAGTCGAGATCCGCGTTGACCAAGAGCTTCTCCAGAATATCTATAGGCTTCCTGCTGATGGCCTGTCAATGGAAGATCTTGAGACCTTTGGGTCCCAGGAACTGTTAACCACTTACTATGGCCTGTTCACCGGTTCAGCCTCGGTTGAAACGGTTCACACCTCTTGCCATAAGAAAAACTTTTGTTTAGCTTTTGTCTATTTACATGATTTCTATTGTCGTATTATTGAGAACAGAACATGTGCTTTTGAGATGTGCACCAATCTTAGGTTTAGGATGATGGTTGCAATTATAACCTGTGAGAAAGTCAATTGGTGTCAAATCATCCTCAAATGGTTGCAGGAAGAAGTTTCTAAGCCTGCCTCGCAGAAGAAATCCTTTGGTCTGCTTTTGAACTACATCTTGATGAAATGCGGTGTTCCGCAAGATGATAAATCAAAGAAGATCACTTCTCGCCTTTATATAGGAAGCATCAGACCCACCGTCTTCAGGAAAGGACCTCTTATTCAAAACAGGCTTTACATTCGCAAATTGCCCCTTTCTGCCGACCCAAGGGACGTATCTTCGAAGTCTCAGAGCGAGGAGACTTCAAGGAAGAGAAAAAGATCTCACAGCAAAACTCGAGTTGCTGTTGAGAAGCCGAAAAGGAAGCTAAGGAGGCTTTCAAAAGTTAAGGCTACAGAAACCTCCAAGGATGCTTCTTCCGTGGCTCAACCCACTGAACACTCCCCCAGGGCCCAACTCCTGTGGAAGAGATGCCTATTACTGTCGATACAGTAGATCCCGAGCCTTTGGCGGCTATGAGGAATGCTCAGACATCTGCCAACATATAAGACTCTGACGAGTCAGCTTCCAATTTGGAGCCAAAAGCTACTTCTCCTATGTGGGATTCCACACCCGTTAAGGATCCATCTCCCATCGGGGTACCAACCCCTGAAAGGGATCCCTCTCCAATACAGGATTCCACACTTGTAGAGGAACCCATGCCTACAGTGGACTCAGGCACTGTACGCAGCCCCTCCCCGGACACAATAATTACCAAAACCCTACTTTCCATGCAAATTGAACAGGCTTATGAACGGTTTGTCCAATGGAAGAATTACAGACTCGCTCCGTACGACGACCTATACAACTGGCGCAAATGGAGCAACGAAGAAAGATTTGTTTTGTAAGTGACAGACACTCAAGATGTTGTTGTCCTGATCCAATGGGACAACCTATGCGTTAGAGAGCTAATTGAGAGCCACCTTTTGGATAAATCCGAAGCACGAAAGAAAGGAAAATCTAAGTCCATGGAATCTCCCGAAAGTCCAAAATCAGATCCCGACTCGGACGATGATGACGAAGCCCTACAGGCTGGTATAAGAAAGAGTTGCGAGGAGTCTGAATTTCAGATGGGTGCAGGAACTTCCAGTCAACACCAATCACCTCCCCATCAACAAGACATTGTTCCCGACAACGAGGATTCAGTCCCTCATATCACGGAGGAACAATCTGTTTCGCAACAGGCACCCGAGCCTGTCGCCGCCCTAGTAGAAAAAGAATCCAGCGCCATCCCGCACGAGGAATCAGTCCCTCTGCCGGAGAAGGCGGAAGCTGAGAGATAGCAGGAGAAATCAGTCCCTCCTGTATCCATGTCTTCAGAACCCATCCCAGCACAGGAGGACACAACACCCCTTGTCGCCGAGCCCGAATCTAATACTCCCGCACCCTCAACCGCCTTGGAATCCGACGATGGTACAATACCTGAGGATGTTCAACTCAATTCACATCCCAATGTGAATTTGAGACGGTTGAACGGAGTTGAGGATTTCGCCCAGGCAGACTCTCCTAGGACTGCCACAAGGAAAGAGCGATTACATGCTCTTGGCCTCCAAACTGTTTTCATCCAGGATGCCGTCAATGCCCTGTATTCTGTTGAAAAAGCTCTTGATTAGCTACATACATCTGCCATTGAAGAGATGATAGGACTGAAGCATGAAGTCTCCCGAGTGGAAGAAGCCTTCACTATCCTGCCACACGTCTTCAAGCAGGCCCTGAGCCAATTTCAAGAAAAACAGGAGAAGATCCTGCGAGATGAACAATCAAAACTACGCATGTCCGAGGCCAAGACAGCATCTGATATGATCGAAACCGGTTCCCAGCTTCGAGCCCACGACAAGAAAATTCAAGATATGTCGCAGGTGCTCTCCTCCCTTGTTGAGAAAATGACAAATATTGAGATGAAACAGGATGTTGCTTTGCAAATCCTGGAACGCCTTGATGAAAAGGTGTCATACCTTGATGATGCCAAAAAGGGGGAAGAATCGAGGGAAGCTGCTAGGAGAACAAGGCTGGAGCAAGACAAGGAAATGTTAGCTCCTTTTGAAGACTCCATCACTGCTGATATAGCCCGTATCACATCTCCAAATGTTAAGATACAGGGAGATCGACCAGAATTCCAGGATCCTAAGTATCCTTGGAATAGCCTAGTCCAAAAGCCGCAAGCTATGACCCTCCTGGCCGACCGACAGCCTACTGCTGAAGAGATCAAGAACTGGAGGAGAAATGAACTGCTAAGACACTTTGTTGTTCTTATCAGGGAATCCTCATTATTCAACAGATGCAGGACGGTAAAGGAAGCCGCAGAGGAGTTTAAGAAAAAGCTGGAAGAAGGAACACTCCCGCTACAGCAGCAGATGAAGTCAAAGCATAGAAAAGGTGACTTGGTTACCCATACAGAAGATTGGATCCTAATCTTCGATAAATCATATGAAAGACGAGCATTATATCTTAATCGAGACAGGGACGCTCATCAGAACTAGTGGAAAAATACCAAGAATGACCCTAATAGGCCATGGAGGCACTCAGACTACAGGAGTTAAATTTTCCTTGTATTATTTTTGCAATTTTATCTTCAAAATAGCAAAATATTATACTATTCATGTCCATATCAATAAAATATTTGCCTGTCTTGAATGATTACAACTCGTAATCTACTGTATTACTGTATGTTTACAAACACTTAACTTATTCTTGCTGTATACAAGTATAAAACTTATTTTAATACATAAACTGTAAGAACTTGTCTGCGAACAGTTCATAGTTTAAGTTGTATGTATCTAGAATACAATGTAAGATTGTGCCTGTACGCTAATCATAAGTTTAATCATGTAACACTCTTTTGATAAAAGCTGAATTTGCCTGCGAGTTCTTAGTATTAGGCTAATTGGTGAAGGCCAGAACATTCGAACAGAAGACCAAGAAGTCTGCCCTCCTTCAAGATGCTAAGTGTCAAAGTTTTGGCATCATCAAGGATGTTTGGATAACATCATAAGGTTTTAAAAGGAAGACTTGGAAGGACTTGGCAAAATATCAAAAAGGGGGAAATTGTTGGGATAAACAATCCCTATATCGAGATTGTCAGGATAAACAATCCCTGTATCGAAAAGATAATGACAGAATGTTTTGACAAATATGCCAATCCAGCATACAGCAGGCAGCTGTATCGAAAAGCTGATAAAAAAGATATCAACCTGTATCGAAGACTTCTCGCTGCCCCAGCATATAGTGAACCAATCATACAGCAAAGGAGTCTCATAAAGACTAAGTATGGAAGTTGTCTCGAATCGACAATATAGCTATCATTCCATACAGTATCCAAACAGGACAAGAAGGAATCTTTGTTATTCACTAAAGTCAAAGTCCCGTTTGAGAAGATATATTTAAATATTAAAGGATAAAGTATTTAAATATCAAGTCGTCAGAGATCTTCAATCTAGCGCAAAATTCAGATTGTGTTTTATTCAAACAGATCATCCCGTTGGAACGGAATCTTGCTCAACGGATTTATATCAATGGATATATTCAAGAAAGCTATATATATCCCCAGTCCTTGAAGATCGAATGATATGAAATCAATGAACGAATTACTGACGAAATTAACTACAATGAAGTTATCATCATATACATCTGAGCAAACATATCTCCCAAACCGTGAACAACACATCATCAGCTAAAAGCTCAGAAAGTCAAAGCTGTTGTTTAAATATTGTTCTAACCCTTGAACAAACCCATCAGCCATGTGTGGACTGAGAAACCTTGCTATTCCCGAACTGTGTTTGACAGACTTGCATTGAAGAGACGAAGCTTCGGAACTATGTGTGAAGAAGTCAGTCAAGTGAAAGCTCAAACCAATCTGTGTGAACGGTTGAAGGCTAAAATCATTATATCAATCTGTGTGAACTATATACTGATAAGGTTTGATTATAAATACGTAGTTGTGTACGTAGTATTTATAATAAACATTTTCACTCCTATGTGGAGGACCAGTGGACGTAGAGGGGTTTACCTCGAACCACTTTAATTACCGTTTCTTTTACCTTCTGCATTTACTGTTTTAATATTTGTGATTATCTTTAAGTAAACACTTCATATCTAGTTGTTGTATTTACAGCAACTTACTTAGACAAGACCTCCGCTACGCACTCAGATTTGAAAACCGTACAGCTTGTTGTTTAAAACACTTTCCAAGCTGTATCCTGTATACTTAGTGGCCAACAGAGACCTTGCCTAATAAGTCTATGTTGAACAACCACCAGGGTTTGTCAACACATAAGGCGGATACCTTGTATACAGGCTACAGAAATAACTGTATGGACTTAAGCAAGCACTTAGAGCATGCTATGAAACCCTGTCCCTGTACCTTACCAATAATGGATTTGAGGAAGGTGCTGTGGACAAGACTCTGTTTAAGATACAGGAAGGTGATGACCTCATGATGGTTCAAATATACGTAGATGATATTATATTTGGTTCCACTAACCTTGCTTTGTGTCAAAGGTTCTCTCATTTCATGCAAAGTAAATTTGAAATAAGTATGATGGGGGAACTTAGTTATTTCCTAGGATTGCAGGTAAAGCAGTTACCTAAAGGAATCTTTATCAACCAAGAGAAGTACAGCAAGGAGCTACTCAACAAGTTTGAAATGAATAGCTCAAAATCTTCTTCAACCCCCATGAGCACTTCCGTGCAAATTAGTGCCAATGAAGCTGGAAATCCGATTGATCAATCACTCTACAGGAAGCTAATAGGCTCACTCATGTACCTAATAGCTAGCCGACCCGATATCCAGTTTGCTGTAGGAGCATGTGCTCGGTATCAAGTATCACCTAAATAATCACACTTCACAACAGCCAAACGAATCCTTAAGTATGTTAAAGGAACAGTCGATGCAGGATTACGGTATCCTAAGGAAGGCGGGTTCGATTTGGTTGGCTATAGTAACTCAGATCTCGGAGGATGTAAGCTAGATAGGAAGAGTACAAGCGATACTTGTCATTTTCTTGGACCTAGACTTGTATCCTGGTTTAGTAAGAAACAATTGGCAAACTCGCTTTCCACAACTGAATCAGAATACTATGCTGCTGGTAGTTGCTGTATGCAGATCCTTTAGATGCCACAATAGTTGTCATACTATGGAATCATTGCCAAGGGAACACCAATTATGTGCGATAGCACGAGTGCAATTGCAATAACTCACAATCCTGTATTGCACTCACGCACCAAGCATATTCATATGAAGCATCACTTTATTCGGAATCATGTTGAGAACAATGATGTTCGGCTCGAGAAAATTTATATAATATTCAGTTAACCGACATCTTTACCAAACCTCTCAGCACAACCAGATTATGTATGCTTCGTCAAGAATTGGGAATGCTACAGCCAGACTCCCTGTAAGTTTTTATGCTTTTACTCATCAATTGAGGGGGAATGCTGTCAGACCCAAGAATACAGTATCCACCGATAATTAACTGTACACTCAGACAGTCAAACATCACTGTAGGACTAAGAAGACATGAAATCTTCCTACAGCTGACATGTGCATTAATTAAGGAGGAATATAGTACGACCCATGCATACAGTATAAATCCAAATATTGCTGTAAGAATTGAATCCCGTATGTACCTTTTAAGGGGGAAGGCTGTATTTTCGCGGATACAGTACACACTATGGGACATTAATTAATATTATATTAATATTTTATTTCAAAACAATTTTAATTCCACGTGCCATGTTTTAAATTCAAACGTTTTTGCATTTAATGCTTTACACGACATCTGGACTGTATTATCTCAAATGCCGCGATTTTTCTATTAATTAATTATTTCCAACTGCCATTTCGGGCAATAAGGGAAGTCAAATCATCAGAAGTGGGACCGGTTATCATTTCAAATGGGATGGATAAGATGTACCATTTACACTCGATTCATCCTGTTCGTACATTTAAAACGACGGATCCCATCCCTTAAATCTGACCGTTCATTGTTTGTAAACCATAATTTTCCCCGCCCACTATAAAAGGACTGTTACATGCTCCCTTCAACTCTTTATGCTTTCTGCAATATTAAACGAGTTCTTGGGCAAACATCCTATATTGTTTACTGTATTTTATTGCCTTTTCTTGGCTACTTCACTCACCTTTTTCTCAGTAATCATAATGGCATCTTCACATACATCATCTCAATCCCTCAAAAAGAGAGATACCATCATCGATGGGTGAATCTTCGCCAGATCCGTCATGCTAGAACGTGTTCGTGTCGAAAACAAGGACGTTGATGCCATGGAAATCATCATTTCAAGAATCTGTCAGCAAGGCCTCTATCACCTTGGAAGCCATACTGCTGAGCTCTATGACTCGTCGAAATTTTTTATCTCGACGCCTCTGTTCGTTTTTTCTCTCTGAAAAAAGGAGGAGATGTTTCTGACATTTTTGCCACCATCCTCGGAGTTCAGATCTGCATTAATCGGGATCTACGGCAGAATCTATACAGGCTGCCATCTGATGGCCTAACCTTGGAAGAGCTTGAGACCTTTGGGTCCCAAGATATCCTCACCGCTTATTGGGGTTTATTTACTTGCACTACTTCGAACACGAATGTTCATGCATCCTGCCAAAAAAAGATTTTTTGCTTTCCAT
This sequence comes from Orobanche coerulescens, assembly GCA_033398695.1. Classification (NCBI taxonomy): domain Eukaryota; kingdom Viridiplantae; phylum Streptophyta; class Magnoliopsida; order Lamiales; family Orobanchaceae; genus Orobanche; species Orobanche coerulescens. The sequence goes on from CM065818.1 coordinate 58,219,199, forward strand.
TTGTGTACTTACATGATTTTTGCTATCGTGTTGTTGAAAACAGGACCGGCTCATTTGAGATGTGCACCAACATACGATTTAAAATGATGGTCGCCATCATGTCTGGTGAAAAAGTCAACTAGTGTCAAATCGTCGTGAAGAGGCTACAGGAAGAGGCTTCTAAGCCTGCTACCCAGAAGAAGTCATTTGGCCTCCTCCTCAACAACATCTTCACCAAAAGCGGTGTGCCGCAATCCAAAGAATCCAAGAAGATTGGCTAAGGCAAATACATCAGAGGAAGCAAACCATCTGTATACAATAGAGACGGACAAATTGGGTCGAGACCCTTTTCCCGAAATTTGCCCTTTTCTGATGATCCCATGGACACCACTCTGAAATCCAGGAGTGAGGAGAAATTCAAGAAGAGGAAGAGATCATCTCACAGCAAAACTCATCTTGCTGTCGACAAGCCTAAAAGGAAGCTAAGGAAGATTTCCAAAGCTAAGGCTGCAGAGATTACAACAATCTCTGTGGATGTCCCATCATCGGCGCAACCCGCTGTATCACACCCGCAGGGCGCAACCACTGCGGAAGAAGTAATTATTGCACACATTGCAGATCCCGAGCCATTGGCGGCTATGACGGACGATCAATTACTTGCCAAATTGGAAGGAACAGGTGAATAGGCTGCCCACTCAGAGCCTAGAGTCTCGTCTCCTGTACGGGAACCCACACCCATACAGGATCCCTCTCCTATCAGGGTATCAACCCCTCGGGATCCCTCTCCAAAACAGGCTCCCACACCTGTAGCGGATCCTATTCCTACAGTAGACCCACGTACTGCATGGAGCCCCTCCCCCTCTGCTATCATACAGGAAACCCTCCTTCAAGTGCAAATCGAGCAAGCATTTGAACGGTTTGTCCAATGGAAGTCGTACAGGGTCGCACGTTATGACACTCTATATAACTGGCCGGAGTGGAAAGATGAGGAAGCCTTTGCTCTGGAAGTTTCGGACACTCAGGACATCCATATCCTGATTCAATGGGATAACAACTTCTCCCGAGAGCTGATTTCCAACTATTATCTGGCAAAAGAATAGGCCCGATTGAAGGGGAAGTCCAAATCCGAAGGCACTGTTCCCAACAGCCCAGCATCTGATCCCGACTCAGACGATGATGATGATGCCTTTCAGGCAGGTCTGAGAATGAGTCACGAGGAGGCTCGAGAATAGAAAATTTCCAGAATGCAGGATCAACAGGGTCAAGGGACATCTGACAGACATCAGTCCCCTACCCATCAATAGGACGCTGCCCAAGACAAGGAGGAATGAGTCCCTCATGTTAATGGAGAAGCGACAATTTCTGCACAGGCACCCGAGCCTGTCTCCGAAGAAGAAGAAGACAGCGCCATCCCGCAAGAGGAATCAGTGCCTCTGTTGGAGCAGGCGGATGCTGATAGACAGCAGGAGGAATCATTCCCTCCTGTACCAATGTCTAAAAAAGCCATGCCCACACCTGATGCCCCTGCATCACCTCCATCTGCGGAATCTGATGACGGTCTTCTACCCGAGGATAGACCATAGCAGCCTCACATTCATGTCGTTCTGTGCCAGCTCAATGGAGCTGAAGAAGAGAAACTAGCGCACCCCAACTCTCCCCGAATTGAAGCAAAGATTGAGTAATTGCATGCAATCGGGTGCTAAACAGTGTTTCTACAGGGTGATGTAGACGCCCTGTACAATGTTGGCAAACAGCTCGATTGGCTGCATGAGACTCCCATCGATGAGATGACTGGCGTGAAGCAAGAAATTACGAAGATTGAAGAAGCTTTTTGCATTTTTCCGAGTGTATTAAAGCAAGCTCTCGCCAGCCTTTACTTCTTGATTAAATCTTGTTAATAAGAGACAAAACTACGTTACATGTATTTGACACGGAACTCTACGAAAAGTCGGGTTTATTGATTAGATTCGAGTATTTTATATTGAGAATTGGATATAATAGCTTACATTAAGTCTTTACTTCTTGATTAAGTAATGTTAATAGGAGATAAGACCACGTAACATGCATTTGAGTCAGAACTCTATGAAAACTCGGGTTTATTGGTTAGATTCGAGCCTTTTGTACTCAGAATTGGCTATTACAGCTTCAATTAATCTTTTACTTCTTGTTTAAGTCTTGTTGTAGCAAGGATTGGATATAGTATCTCCGATTAAGCCTTTACTTCCTGATTAAGTCTTGTTAATAGGGTCGGCTAGCGCACGCAAGTGCCCGCGCAGCGCGCGCTATCGCGGTCGGACAAGAAAGTTCTGTACGGTAGGATAGGGCTGCATGATTGGTTCGTGCGGGCCCCATCCGAAGGTTCTAGGCCGAGACTGCCTGCTAGCGCATGCTACTCGGGACACCTAGATAAATATGACTGAGCAGTCATATTTTCACCAGTTTCTCATTTTGTTCCTTTCCTTTCCGCGGCTGGAGTCTTGGTGAGCAAGGAGGCATGTTGTCAAGCGATGAATCCATGATGTTCTGGAGTTCCTATCATTGATTAATCATTCCATAACCTCCTTTGATCGAGCGAATCAAGGTTAGATTTCCTAAAATCTTAGTTTTGGGAAATTAGGGGTTTTGCTGGGTTTTATCCGATTTAACCGTAATAACTTAGATTTGTGGTGGATAGATGATTATTGAGCAATATTCTATCATTTTCCTTGTTGTTCCATGGTTGGATTGTCAAGGATTCGTCATTTTGTTGAGTTCCTAATCGACGCCTTGAAGGTGTCCGATAAAGTGTCTTAGAGGGGGACTCGGGCGTTATGCGATTATTATTCCTCGTACGATCGTTGTTTTATTGATGACATGTCTTAGGAATGAAATCTTTGTGAATAAATCGAGTCGGAATCCTTCCGTTCGTTGTCTTCTTCGGGGTTCGAGGTTTCCCGATTGAACCGTGTTCTTCGGAGTGTTCGGTATCGGTTATTGAGGCAAGTATTCTACTTATACGATTTGTGTCTAGTGAATAAAGCACATTTGAAAAACTCATGGAAATCAATCATCAACTTGGTAATCTAAATGAGACTAAGTCTTATAATGAAAGCAAGACAAATGATTATGCTTTTCTCGAAGCCAAAGTAAAATCTTTCGAAAAGCGAGAAGGAGAATTAGAGACCATCTTGAAATCATTCGAGAAATCCTCTAAACGGATGGAAGAAATTCTAAGCACCAGGCAACATGCTCATGATAAAAGTGGCTTAGGATATAACTCATTCTCCAACAAAGGGAAAACTAGTACGGTGTTTGTCAGGGGTGTGGAACCTATTTCTGTACCTAAAGAGACCCCGAGTCCCGTAAAGGTAACAGTACCCCGCATACAGCAAAGGCTGCCATTCCACCACCAATTTCATATCATCGATAGAGGAAACCTCATCCTCAAGGACCTGTAAGGCGTAACCAACAACATGCTCCCCGAGCATATCAAAACCGCCAACAGCCATTCAGGAAGAAGGTTGTATCTAAATATCCAAGGCCTGCACAGCAGTACTTCCAACAGTACAGTGTGCTTAGATATTCGATACAGGAGCCCCGGTATCCATCCAAAAAATAGGTTGTCGTGCAGTATAATCAACAGCTATGGGAATCCAACTGGAGACCTAAGAGGCAAGCTGTAAGGCCTAAGAAAATGGCTCTACCCCTGAGAAGGAAATCGTACTGGAATAATAATAATAACCCTCGATTTTACATGCATAATAATCAAGGTTACAACGACTACGCACCTACCGCACATAGACATCGGAAATCTGGACCAGAAGTAACATATAATAAACCAATTGATGTTAGGCAAATTTGGGCACCAAAAGGCACTAACATTCATGGACCCAACAATCAAAGTGGACCTAAATATACTTAAATTTTGTACCTGCAGGATATCAAAGAAGAGGACATCTGGTACTTTAACAGCGGAAGTTCTCGGCACATGACAGGAGATATCAGCAAGCTGTCAGACTATGTAGAAGGTTGCGGTCCAAAGGTGCGCTTCGGTGACAAGTCCAGAGGAAGAACAAGAGGGAAGGGAAACCTACTTGTAGGAAAGTTCAAAGTCACCGACGTAGCTTATGTTGAAGGCTTACAGTACAATCTACTTAGTATTATCCAGTTCTGTGACAAAGAGTTCTCGATGAAATTCTATATAGATCACTATAAAGTGAAGAACATCTTGACCAAAGAAGTTGTTCTCAGAGGAAGCAGGTCAGGTAATATGTATATTGCTGACTGGAAACCTACTAGCTCCACTATTCCGTGTTTTGTTGCCAAAAGCACTGCATATCAAAGCTGGATATGGCACAAGAGGATGTCACACATCAACTTCAAGACGATCAACAAACTCGCCAGATAGGGAACGGTTAGAGGCTTGCCCGATGTGTCATTCCAAAAAGACAGCGTGTGGACCCTTTGAGAAAGGCAAACAAGTCAAAACCACACTGAAAGGCAAATCATACTTGTCCACTCACAGAGTTCTGGATATGCTACATATGGACCTCTATGGTCCTGTAGACCCTGTAAGTTTGGGAGGTAAGAAATATTGTCTAGTTATTGTTGATAATTTCTCCAGGTATGCTTGGACAATCTCTCTAAGCAAGAAAAAAGAAACCACAACAAAAAGTTGCCTGAGCACCTGAGAAAGCTTTAGAATGAGAAAGGGTTGAGTATCGTGTCCATTCGTTCCGACAGGGGTACTGAATTCGCTAACTGCTTTATAGAGCAATACTGTTCGGACAATGGAATACAACATGAATACTCAGCAGACCGAATTCCTCAACAAAATGGTGTTGCCGAGCGAAAGGACAGGACGCTCAAGAAAACCACAAGAACCATGATCGCCACAAGCAAGTTGCCACAGCGGTTCTGGGGCGAAGCAACAAATACAGCATGCTATACACAAAATCGTTGTATTATCAACAAGCATCACAACCAAATAGCCTATGAGGTATGGAATAATAGAACTTCGTTAGTTTCATACTTTCACATCTTTGGATGTCGATGCTATGTTTTGAATAATGGAAAAGATCAACTCAAGACTTTTGATGAGAAGTCGAATGAAGGGATGTTTGTAGGATATTCTTCTATCAGCAAGTCTTTCAGAATCTTTAACAAAAGGAAGCTGAAAGTCGAGGAATCTGTACATGTAGTGTTCGATGAACCTCACCATGATCCTACAGGAGTAGAAGACTTAACTCAGAATATCCAAACACTTTCCATTAATGACCCTCAAACTCCAGCAGAGCCTGTCGTAGACTTAGAGATCAATCCCGCAGTTGTAAGAACAAAGGTAGTTGAAGCCGATGCTGTACAAGCTGAAGCCGAAACTACAGCACCACAAGATACAAGTACGGGATGCAGAACCAGAACCCGACAGGAGATGGCTTAGAGAGCACCCTCAAGAGTTAATCATAGGAGACATTGATGCTGGTGTATCCACCGGAGAAGAATACAGAGTACATAAGGAACTGTACTGTGTATGCAAGAAGAATCCGAATTCGAAATATATTAAAATCTCAGGCTGAACTAGGATACTAACCATATGCACTTTAGCTGTATTCTTAGCTCAATCAGAATCTATTTCTGTTAGGAGTATGCCCTCGAATGCCACTCAGAGGATGTTGAGTGAGGGCATTGTACTTGTTATTATGTAAATCATCAATATAAGGCAATGAATGTTGTTGTGTCACGATTTATTCATCCCGACAGGCGATCGACTATAAGGCCGAGCGACACAGTCAACTCCAGTCAAACCCTGACTAGCTCGCCAAGTCGAAGATATCAAACCACCATCAGGTACCTAGCGATCGACTCCCAGGGCGATCGCCCTTTGGCAGCTGGCGATCTACTTTAGCGACCGGCTAAGGGCAATCGACCTGCGTCCCGAGCAGAGACGATCGCCCGTCTAAAGTCATCAAGGACTGGATCTCAGAAAAGCACCCACGTGCAGATCCATAAAAGGCGCTGACAAGATCTTTTGCTAACTGACAAGATCTTTGACGAGCACATCACCTACCCCACCTACGGCATGTGCGCGAAAGTTGTCGTAGGGCCGCATGTGACTAACTCGGGACGCGTGTAAGCTCTCCATTGGACCGAGTAGTTGACTTCCAACAACTCCTGCAGACTTTGAGGGACAGGCCCATGTGCTAAAAGACGATCGCCCGATTATTATATTGCAGTAAAGCGATCGCCGCGTATCCAAGCCTATAAATAGAGAACCTCCTCCTACTGGAAAAAGGTTCTCGATTCTCGATTCTCGATTCTCGATTCATTTGAACCAACATCTCGAATTCACTCTACGGTTCCCGATTCACGAATATACAGATCCGAATTCATTCGACTTACGCTCGAGCTCATTCTCTCACATTCCGATACATCCACGGAAATCTTGAAGAACACACACATATCATCAAGCTCCGGCTACCTCACGGAATCCATCTGGACTTCTCTCTCCAAATCTCTCGTCCAGAAGACGATCGGCAGAAGCAGCAAGTCTCCACTAGACGGATTCCAAGGGGTTCACAAGCCCAAAAGCCCAAACATCCGGCTATATACTCGCCGTGAGAGGCGGTCGATCTCTCACCGCCGCGACTGTTCATCACCTTTGTTGCAAGAACTCACAGAGCATCAAATCTGGTTCTTCCGGCAATCTACACGCTCACTAGCTAAGATAACAAGAAACTTTACACTCATTGTAATTGTTTTCTTACATTAGTACTTGTATCCCCGAATATCGGTATTAATAATATCTCGCGAGAGCATTCAAGCCCGGGACTAACAACCCCGGCAAATCTTGTGTTATTTATCTTTCTCACGGAAGTGCTCTTGCATTTGTTTGCTATCCCATCCATTCCAGCAATATCTATCTCCGGATAATATTTTGGGTAGCAACAATTGGCGCTAGAAGAAGGGCATCTAACCCTCATATTTTTATTTCTACCATCCCGAAGAACACTCACTGTTCTCGGGGCAAATACTTGAAGTGACACTCACTGCGCTTCAAAGAAAACCTCCAGAATCATGACATCCGCCGGTCCATCGAAGAAAGCTACTCTCCGAACCACCGGACACCATTTCCCGGCTCAGTCCGAACCCCAGCCGACGACAGGGGGAAGCCGCGGCAACGCGAGACTCTCGATCCCGCATCCGAGAGATGGCCCCAACCTCTCACTCGATCAGTTCCAAACCGAGGAACAGATCGAGGAGGCCATGGCCATCTTGGAGGAGCGACGGAAAGCATGCGCGCCGCCCGCGATAACTCCCTCGATCATCCGCCGCATGGGAAAACGGAAATTCAAGGGGCTACTGAACGAGCGATCGTCAAAAAGCCCCGATTCGCGAGGAAAGGCTCTCGCACGACCGGACGGATCCATATTCGATCGCTTGGGACGCGACCCATCCCGTGGCCAAGGGCACTCTGTTCCAACCTTGAGAAGACGGAATCCGAATCCGTCACGGGAGTTCGGCCTACTCACTTCACGGCCGAACGCATGTCGGCCATCCGACTCCCGCCCGATCGCGGGGACTCGGTACTCAATCGCCTCGGCTCCGCTCCGATCGCGAGCCGCTACGGTCGAGCCACGGCGATGGCCGCCATGCAACGTCGGCTCGACGAGATGAGAGCACTCTTGGGCCAGGGCAAGCACCGGCAAGAAGATCGCAAGGCCGACCGAGCCACTCGCGGTCCACATCGAGCTTGCCCCCATACAACCAACGATCGCTCCTCCTAAAACACCTCTGTATAAGGGGAGATCGGACCAGAAACCCACCCGAGTAAATTCCGAATTTACATGGTAGGTGTGGGGCATCCGATGCAACCAAGTGCCGGATCTTCCCGGCCGACATTGGGCGGGCGGCCCATAAGTGGTACGTCTCACTACCACCACGATCGGTCACCTCTTTTAAGCGGCGGATGACTTCACGTCATACTTCGCCGGCAAAGGTCGCCAGACCGAAGGCCCCAGCGCATGATAAAAATCAAGCGGGAAGAAGGGCCAGCGCAGATTACATCGACCGGGTAGACGAAATCATCCTCACCGGCGAACCCGTCGGTGATGAGCTCGCTCTCTACTCGGTCATGGGGGATTCCACGGTCACTCTCCCATGTTCGGACATCTCTCCAAGGATATTCCCCAACTTACACGATCTTCCGCGCTAAAGCCGCCAACTTCTGGCCAGGCAAAGGCTACTCACCCTCCGCTTAGACGAGGAAACGCCACCTCTTGCCCAGAAGATAGCGATCGCTAAAGCAAAGAAGGCGATCGCCAAGACACCGGAGATCTCTGTGCTTTCGAGGACATGGAAGCCCATCTCCTCCATACGTTCAATGTAACTCCGCACATATTTTCTATGCCATCGGGGGCACGAAGAGCTCAAAAAGCCAAAGGCGATAAGGGACCACGGTCACACTGACAACAATCAATATTGCGCCTACCACAAGAGTCTCGCCACAAGACCAACAATTGCCGCGACCTCCTCAGCACTGAGACTGTTCGAGGAGGGCAAGTCGATGACTTATTGGTTTAGCCGAAGCCCCGCCTATCTCTATAGACGATCGTCCGAGTCGAACGCAAACAGCCGGGAAGCTCATACGAGCCGACCTCGGATCAACCTCGCGACCGTCTCTATATGCTTCAATCAAGAGAAGGAGACCACGGAAGTCATCCCGATCTCCCTCCTTATTCAAGAATCCGGAGGACTCGATCGCCATCTTCAGTTCACCATATAACATGATGGACTAAGTCACGAGATCGCCTCCCCGCACAACGTACACCGTCGAAGATCGACATCTACATGACGATCCAAGGTGAAAGAGTGCAGCCATGGTCTGGTGGTCGATGGAACCGATCGCTTAGGCCATGCAAGGTCCCTTTAGGCCAAGAACGCCCGCCCTTCGTTTAAATACGAGGCCGGCGTAGTCCGAGGGCCTCCAAAATAAATCGGTGGACACGATCGCTCGCCCTCAAAGGTTCATCATCTAACATGGTGAACCGGACAATGCGACGTGCCACAACCCCGTCTCAACGTACACCGTCGAGGTCGGCCATCTCCATGGTGGCCGAGGTGGAAGCAGAGCTAACAAGCCGCGGCGCGGAGTTGATTCATCCGACGCCGCGCAAGGACTCCTCTAGACCGAGACCGCACGCCCTTCGTTTAAATACGAGGCGAGGCGCACTAACGGAGGACCCTCATAATAAAGTGAGTCACGAGACACTCAATGTCTTCGCGCATCAAGACATGATCAAGGGGTCGGTCCATCGAACTCCGCGATCGTGCACGGTTCCTCAAGACGGACGACCGTCCCCGAGGATTCGACAAAGTTGAAGACCGCTCACTCAAGGAATTATTTTCATCCCCTTACTTCCACTAAGTGAATAAAAACAAGGGGCAAGAAGAGTGCGGACTACCTACACGACGATCGTCGCTATTCGGAGATCGTCATTTTTTCAGATGTAGTGCAGCGATCGAACTTGTTGTAAAAAGTTGTCTTATGAGTTTATCAATTCATTTGGAACTACCCTCGCAACGATCTCTCCTCACACATTTGTACTAAGTCAAACAAAGACTTAAAAATAACCATTCATTCAAGTGATAAGTCAGAAAGACAAATGCTCATTTCATTACTTGAAAAAATAGAGTACATGGTCGCCCGAAGGCCTAAGTGCTACAAAAAGAAAGCTACAAACTACAAAGAAAGTAAGCTAAAAACATCAAAAAGGAAGCGCCTCAGGCCCGCGGCCTTCGCCATCGCATTCGGCGCGGTTCCCTCATCTTCCGAGCATCGGATGAGCAAGGCTATCCGGAGACGGATACCACTCAAATCCACACCGATGTCCGCTGGTCCAAGATCGGCAAGGAGAAAGCCGAATTGAGAGGATGCTCCAATGCATAGGACTTGAACTTCTCAGCAAGAGGACCGACCTCCAAGCCTCCCTTCTTAGCCGCTCGGATGGAGTCGGCGAACGCCAAGTAATAGGCGAACTCGCTGACATACTCCAAGTTTTGGAAGGGATCGGCCTTGGTCGCCTCAACCTCTCCTCTCGGCTCGGCACATTGCGATCCTGAGCTCGGCCTCCCTCTCAGCAACATGCTCTTTCGCCTCCGCCCGCTCGCTCCTCCGCCGAGCGATCGTCACCTTCGCGATCGGCCTCCTCAAGAACATTCCTCGCCTGACGGCACTCGCATCTGGTCCCGAAACCGGCCGACCGCCATTCGAATTTCTCGCCTCCTTCTTCTCCGGCTCAAGCTCGTGGCTCGCCCGCTTGGCCGCCTCCAAGGAGTCCTTCTCCATCGCCGCGATCTTGTCAAAGAAACTCGGCGTTCTCTTTCCGAGCCGCCTCAAGATCCTCCCGAAGGCGAATGGTGGAGGGCCGCCTCAAACTCCCGAGCACTGACGGCCATGGTCGCCGTCTCAAGAGAAAGGGCGACGACAAAGATCCATCGAACTCGACGACCGGCAATGGCGATCGCATCCAGATCGATTGTCCACGCCTTCGGCAAGGCGTATGTACCTTTGCTCACATAGGAGGAATGTCACAGAATGGCGAGGAGATCGACTCGCGTAAAATCCACGACCATCGGTGGACAAGACGGGTCTTTGCGACGGATCCCGCACCAAAACGCCAAGGTTAATACAACTCCTACGCAGATGTAATTGTCAACACGTAAATGCTATCTACCTCTCGGCCTTCTCGGATCCCGACCAAAACGGTTTCCTCGAGGAGTTTCCGCATCCGCGATCGCCGTCTCCCGCCGAAAAGCCGCAGAGGCGGCTCGCGCTCCGAGCAACGATGGTGATCGGAGGCGCGGCGATCGGCACTTCATCGCCCGGGCAGAAACGAAGTTTCTTGCGGCCTCGGCCTCTTGCGATTCGCCTCAAGCCCTTCCTCCGAATTTCCTCCTCAACCTCGACCGCTCTACGCGAGGCTCCGGCTCCGCACGAGGCACCGCCTCGGAACTATAGGCAATGCGACGGTGGAACCCGAGTCGACCTCTTCGACTTGAGACGGCCTAGACTCTGGGTTCGACATAGCGATCTCCTCGGAGGCTCCAAAAAGCGAGGGAAACGAACCTCTGCAGTTAAAGACGATCGACTAACGGCCGACACTATCTTCAAATAAGGCGATCGCCTAGAAATTGAAGGTCGCATAAAGTCATACTGGCACCGCGAGATGTCTCGGAAGCGGAATAGTCGAGCCGACAACCAGCGACTCTCCTTGTTGATCCGAGTGGCGTCTAGGTCGTCGTCCGACAAACTCCTAATTCGCTCCCAAACAACGAGGAAGTCGAAGGCGCCTCCGATCGCGGGATATGAAAGCCTGCAAAACAGTAAATCAAATTAGATCACCCAACACGCATCCAAGCGAAGGGAGAGTCTAAACCCTTACCGGGATTTCTCTCCGAAATCTGGGATCTCCAGTTCGCTGGATTGTCGCTCGCCAAGCTCTCCACTTGCCAGCCGACCTGTAACCATTTCGTCTCGATCGCCCGTATCTTATTCGAACTCCATGAATCACCCCAGATCGGCCTTGAATATGGTAACCGCCGACCAACCTCTATGTGCCGTCGCTTAAACAAATAGTTCATCTCCAACGGCGACGGAGGCAGTACAGGCGGTGACCGCCGAAAAGGGTGAGAGTGCACATGATTTGGAGCCGTGCGTTCGGCCACCAAGTGGCGCCACATTCCAAGCGGCCAACAGATGGGAGACCGCAAGGACAGAGGAAGCGCGGCCGGCCTCCATAACGGCCTCACTCATCGCGACCATACCCATCGGAGGTCGGTCGGCTCGTTCATTCTCCGCGGGCGCGAACATGTCCACATCTCAAGGAACATGGAATCTTGTCCTCCAGACGCCGATCTCTCTCGACGCCGAGCTCAGATTTGGCCGAGCGACCATAACGATGGCCGCGGCATGATATCGCGACCGCTTGGGGAGCACGTAGGATAAGCGACCAATATCCCCTAAATCGAATCGCGGAGTCGACCGCCAATCTATCCATTATTTCAAAGAAAGGCCCTATAGCCCGTCCAAAATCACTATGTTGCTCCCAAGAAGCCCCGATCGCGGATCTCTCTCGACCGCGATCGTCTCTCCTCGCCAGCCCGACTCCTAGCAACATCGGCCTCATTGAACAAAGCCTCAACTTCACTGGTCGATTCCGCTCGAATGGCTTCACCCGCCATCTCCAGTGGAAGGCGGAAGTAGTTTCTCCTGGCACCGATGTCCCGGCGGCGTAATCGGTTCCCGCTCCAAACGACGATGAGGTTCCGGCCATTTTCAGAGTTAGAAAGGAAGAGAAGGATTTTTTCTTACCCTAAAGTGAAATCAATCGACGATCGGCGCTTAGATCTTCAAAAAATTCGGCAGCAGGACCTTCTTTCTCCAAAGCGTACGCGTGAGTGAGACTGCAGCCCCGCGCCCCCCTTTTATAGGAGAAAGCAGGGACCCGATTGCAATAAAGGGAAACCTCAGGGGTCGGATCTCAAACGGCGCACCAGTTGACCCCTCGAGACCCGCGTACGCGTCTTTTCGAGGACGCGTCAGCCGAGGAGTCATTAATGACCGTTGGCATCCTCCAATAGGAGCCCGACACGTGCGAGGAGACTTTTCAACGCCCGTTGCATTTTCCCGCAGCTTCGGCGCCAACCAGGTCGTCCGAATCCAGAGCATATCGGCTCAAAGACGATCGCCAGTTCAATAAAACACTTAGTCGCTCGTTAAAAATTCAGCGATCGCCAAGAAAGCCACCTCACCCCACGTTTCCAACGTATGAGCGAGCTGGGGGGCAATTGTTGTGTCACGATTTATTCATCCCGACAGGCGATCGACTATAAGGCCGAGCGACACAGTCAACTCCAGTCAAACCCTGACTAGCTCGCCAAGTCGAAGATATCAAACCACCATCAGGTACCTAGCGATCGACTCCCAGGGCGATCGCCCTTTGGCAGCTGGCGATCTACTTTAGCGACCGGCTAAGGGCAATCGACCTGCGCCCCGAGCAGAGACGATCGCCCGTCTAAAGTCATCAAGGACTGGATCTCAGAAAAGCACCCACGTGCAGATCCATAAAAGGCGCTGACAAGATCTTTTGCTAACTGACAAGATCTTTGGCGAGCCTGTCACCTACCCCACCTACCGGCATGTGCGCCGAAAGTTGCCGGTAGGGCCGCATGTGACTAACTCAGACGCGTGTAAGCTCTCCATTGGACCGAGTAGTTGACTTCCAACAACTCCTGCAGACTTTGAGGGACAGCCCATGTGCTAAAAGACGATCGCCCGATTATTATATTGCAAGAAAGGCGATCGCCCGGCGTATCCAAGCCCTATAAATAGAGAACCTCCTCCTACCGGAAAAAGGTTCTCGATTCTCGATTCTCGATTCGATTCATTTGAACCAACATCTCGGAATTCACTCTACGGTCCTGGGCCATCGAATATACGATCCGAATTCATTCGACTTACGCTCGAGCTCATTCTCTCACATTCCGATACATCCACTAAATCTTGAAGAACACACACATATCATCAAGCTCCCGCTACCTCACCTAATCCATCTCAGACTTCTCTCTCCAAATCTCTCGTCCGTAAGACGATCGGCAGCAAGTCTCCACTAGACGGATTCCAAGGGGTTCACAAGCCCAAAGCCCAAACATCCGGCTATATACTCGCCGTGAGAGGCGGTCGATCTCTCACCGCCGCGACTGTTCATCACCTTTGTTGCAAGAACTCACAGAGCATCAAATCTGGTTCTTCCGGCAATCTACACGCTCACTAGCTAAGATAACAAGAAACTTTACACTCATTGTAATTGTTTTCTTACATTAGTACTTGTATCCCCGAATATCGGTATTAATAATATCTCGCGAGAGCATTCAAGCCCGGGACTAACAACCCCGGCAAATCTTGTGTTATTTATCTTTCTCACGGAAGTGCTCTTGCATTTGTTTGCTATCCCATCCATTCCAGCAATATCTATCTCCGGATAATATTTTGGGTAGCAACAAATGTTTCTTTATTTACTGGTAGTTACTGGCATTCCTAACTCGTAAATATACATATAGAAACTAGTCCGTGTATTTGAGAGCAAAATGTTCCACTCCTTATTGGATAAGGGGGTCGGCACTGGAAAGGTTTATAGCTTAAATACTTAATCGTTCGCAAGTCAATGAAACTTGACTGGGCGTTAAGTTTATGTGAAGACTTGTATGACGTGCTCTTTGACATGGAGAGTGCCTGTCGAACTCTAATGGTTAGTGGGAGCACACGTTATAGGTATGCTAATTGGATTAGTATACTCGAACCGACTCACCCTCGATTCGTCACACGGATTTCACTCCGGGATAGTCAATGAGGAATCGAAAGGTTGTGATAGGTATTCGTGAACCTTCGACTTGAGGATTTAGTAGGGATGTGCTTGTGACGTCAAGATTTTCATTAGAGTAGTTCGACCCTGTAAACCGGAAGGTGGGGGTCAACCTCGACTTGCATCTTGACGGGCAAGTAGCAGGTCCTACTGAATACCAAGATAGAATTCTTTCTCCCGTTAGTGAGCGGGTTATATGTCCTATGCGGTTATTGGCAGATAAGATCATAAGTCTTTGGCCAAAGTATTGGAGCTAGTAGTATTGGATACACGAGAGCTCGATGATCTCGATTTGCATTAACGCATGCATAGCGTCAAGTACAGATGGGGTTTGACTGACCGTGACCCTATAACTTGATCGGGACATTTGAAAGAAGGGTTTATACGTATACTGGTATTCACGACAGAATGGTTCTTGAATGATCCCAATCATTCGTTCTCGCCGGTACAGTGTAGCCGCTAGCCTGGCTAGGTGGTGCTACTACTCTTTGGTTCCTCCCATTGCCGATCGAGACGGACCTACCGAGTCGCGCATTAGGATTGACGATTAATGAATTGAGCTTGATATCTAATTATAAATATTAGATATAGGATATCTAATTTATTGGACAATGGATGTATAATTGATTTTGCGTCATTGGATGTCTAAATCTATTTATTGGATAAATTGATTTACGGCCTAATGGATTAAATAAATTCTTGGGTGATTAATTTAATTCATGAATATAATTATTTCTTGGAGAAATTAATTATGTTATTTTGTATTTGTTATGTTTAATTAATTGGATTAATTAAACAATATAAATACATCTAACGGAATCGAGTTTATCTGTTTGGACTCACGGGAGTCCGAAACGAACCGAACTCGTCCGATTTCTTCTAGAGGCCGGCCCCCACCTTGATTTGCTACCTTGATCATTGTCTTGTTTTCTTGTTGGAAGACTTTTGACATATGAGATTTCATATCTCTTATTATAAGGTTAAATGTGATTTTGTGGGTGCTTATCTTGTGAATGATTTTGAAGACCAAAATAAAGCCTCATTCTCTTCTCATTTTGGTACACTCACGGCAGCTACATTAAAGTGAGAGGGAAGAGAAATTTTTGTGTTCTATCATCATTCACTTCATCTTCATTTTTCTTGGAGAAAAAATGGAGAGAAAATTATTGAGAGATATATTATACACTTAGAGTGTAGTAATAAAAGCTTCATCACTTGATTCTAGCCGTAACCTTAGAGGTTAATCGAGTGTTGTTGTTCCGATCGTCTTTCCGGCGCGTGGCAAGTAGAGACGCAGTGTTTTCGGCGTTGGATCGTTCAAGAGCTTGGGGAATAGCTCAAGAGAAGGTTATCCATTTAATCAACGGACTACGAGGGTATGTTTCTCGTATCTCTTGTATTTCGTTTTGATATTCGTATATACGTAGCTCGATCGATCCTCGTAGGGATTCGGATCGAATTAATTTTCATTTTACCGCTTCCGCTGGGCCTTCGTTTTAGGCACCGAATCCCAACCGTGGTATCGGAGCGTAGGTCTTGCGATTGTATATACGATATTAGCATTTTGAATGCTCGATTAGATGGTGAATGATTTGGAATCATTTTAGTCATAATCGTGGTATATGTTTTTACGTTCGTTGTAATTATATTTTTCGTAAGTTTATGTCTAAATATAAATCTTAATTTCTTGGAAATATGATTTATATTTAAGATATGAATGTTGGAGAATATAGATATTGGATATCCGGTCGAAAAACTAGTCCCGAAATGCCGTTGGACGGTCCGGGAGGGGTCCGGAAGTCGGGGGCCGCGGCCAGTGGTTGTTGCCGGCCTGGCCATCAGACCGTGGGCCGCGTACGCCTGTGGGCCGCGCACGATCTCGAGCCGGGCAATGGCCGGCAAATGCTGAAGCGTGATTAGCCATGCCAGCCTGTCACGCATGCCGCCGGCAGCGACTCGCCATGGCAGCCTTTTTCGCCTTACTGCTTTTTTCCGTGTATTCTTGAAAATTAATCTCCTGCATGTTAAATTGGATTTAATATGATTAAAATGATTTATAGTATTTCATTTTATGAGGGAAATTTGATTAATTGGAATATTTATGGTCGACCGAATTATTTTGAACGTTTTCATATTACCGATTGTGTGAATCGATTTGATCGGTTCGTATTGTTGATTGGATCAATGTATCTCTACGCTTTCCATTTATTCAGTATTTATTGGATGAATGCTTTTGAATGGGGATGTGGTTCGTGGACTTAGTTTTGAATCGTTCGTTTTATTCGATTGGGTTGTAAAGGCCGTTTTGAGCCTATTTATTTTACTAGAAATATTTGTATCTAGGATGCAATTTTTAATGTAGAATTTATATGTAATGACAAAGACCGGAGTAAGATCCATTTCGAGAAGACGAAGATTCAAGACGAAGACTTGTAATTAGATTATGGAGTTTTTGTTTTCTAGGAACGGTCCATGAACCACATGTTGGTAGCAACTAGGTTGTGAATGGTTGTTTCATATTGTATGAATGCCATAAACGCGCTTAAACGATTAATGTGCAAAGTGTAACGCTAATCGCGAAAATTCTCCCACGATAAATTATTAAGTTTATAAGGTTTCAAGGTTTTCCTTCCCTCCAACGAGTTTTCGGGAAATTGAAATCCAAACTGGATGTGCTATGCTTCCGAGTTATCGGGGTAGTCTTTCGGGGAGGACGGATAAATTACCGAGAGCGCATTGGATGCCTTCGGTTGGAGCAAATTTTATCCCTAGAAACCTGATAGGTTGCCGGATAAGATTCAATTGTGAAACTGATTTGCGTCGATGGTATAAACTTAACTTTTCACGAACCATAGAAACCGTATAGGTTGAGGGGAGTGAACAAGGGGAAAAAGAAGATCGAATCATCCATTAGATGGGTTGATGTTGGACACCACTTTATGAAAATTAATAGACTAGAAACCTGTTCGGTTGCCCTCTATTAATATTTATAAAGAACTCGATCACCACTATGAACTAAAGCGACGATACTTCCGGATTTCATATGGGAGTGTGTTATTCCGATAAAAATAGTGGGAGCTGGGTAACAAGAATAGAAAAGACCTTAATTCTTTACTCAGAACATAATATAACCAGTCACTAATTAATCTGTTATGCTGAATGCAGACATAACTCAATATGACAATGAATCCACTCGCAATTCTACTCGAAAAGAACACCTTAATGGGACCTAACTTTGTGGATTGGCTCCGCAATCTGATGATTGTCCTCAGTATAGAGGCACTGGGATACGTCTTGGAGACGGACATTCCGGCGCCTCCTGTGCGGACCCGAGCCAATCAGGAAGAGATTGAAAACCACGAAAAGTGGATTAAGGATGACGTAAAAGTCCGTGCATACATGATGGCTTCTATGTCTAATGAGCTTCAGAGAGCTCATGAGAAAATGACTTCTGCTAGGCAGATTCTATCTCACTTAACCGAACTTTATGGTGAGCACAGCAGAACTGCTAGATATGAGATATCCAAGCAACTGTTCGGTGCAAGGATGAAGGAAGGTGAGAAAGTTGGGGAACACGTCCTCAAAATGATATCCATGATCGAGAGATTGGAGGCTCTTGATTTTAAAATGGATACTTCTCTCCAAACCGAGCTTATCCTACAGTATCCCCCTGATTCCTTCTCACAGTTTGTTATGAACTTCAACTGCAATGAGATTGCATGTAATTTAGCTGGGCTAATGAACAAACTTGTGACCGCTCAGTCTCAGATGAAGACTCCACAGATGAAGAAGTCTGCTCTTGTGATTTCTTCTGGACCTCGGAGGTCTAAGAACAAGAAGAAAAAGACCAAGAAGCAAACTGGACCACAAGTTAAGGACCTTAAGGGTAAGGGCAAGGCCCCGATGGTTCCGAAGAACAAGAAGAAAAGGGATGCTTGTCTCAAGTGCGGTGAGCTGGGCCACTGGGCTAGAGACTGTCCGATTCTTCATGGCACTTGTTGCGATAATTCCTACACGCAAGTGCACGTCATCGTTTACAAGTAATAAAGTGATAAGTAGAGTATCGTTCCCACGAGGATTGAATCTCTAACTACCGATTTTTTCGTATTCCAATTTTGTCTGAACAATCGAATTTGGGTTTTGCGATTAATAACTAAAAGAATTACTAAAAGACTAAGCAGTAGAAAACAATATCTTGGATAAAAGAAATCAAATGATAAATAAGTCTAGGGTTCTGAATCCACCTTAGTTTATCCCAATTTTACTCTCGATTATCCGTAATAAATAATTTTCCCAATTTATTGAAGGCGGAGATTGCTAATATATTCTACAGCCTCTCCCGAGGTCAATAGATTTATCTAAGGGCGAATAACGCACTCTATCCCTAGGTGAATTAATTCGTCGATAGGCAAAAAGCATGAAATCTCCTAAAGGCCACGTAGTTCCTATGAGTATATTCCTATCTCACAGAATAAAACGGTCCTCACCAATAGTTCCACACCAAATCTCCTCTCCCGATTCGAAGTGAATGATTAAATCAATACAACTATTGGCCAGATAATTGCAAGCATTAAACATAATTGGGAAAACTCAATAAAAAGGTAATAAATTGGATAATCTCAATCAAATCGTCAAAACAAAGGTTTCATCAAAACCCTAGATTAGGGCTTTAGCCTGACATACTAAAAACTGAAAATACAGAATAAATAAACGAAAGCATAAAATTCAAACGCAGATGAAGCTCGGATTCCTCCGTTTTTCAGCTTCCGCCTTCTGCCCTTGAAGACTTCTGCTTCCCTCTTCTTCTGCCGTCTCCAAGCTTAAGCTCTCAAAGGTTAAAGATCCAAAGATTCCAAGATCATTTAATTAGGGTCTTAAACCCTATTTATAGCTCACATCCTCCAAATCGCGTCCGTATTAGTCGGTCGAAAACTGGCTTCGAGACAGCTCAAAATCCGCGCGGGCATACAAAAACCGCCAAGTGTGCCGCGGCTCACTAAACCTGTGCCGCGGCACAGTGCCTTCACCAATGCACAGGCGTTAATTAATTCTTACGTGCCGCGGCTCACTGGCCGTGCCGCGCACAGTACGATTCACTCTGCGCTGGCCGGGTGTCTTCTGTGCCGCGGCTCGCCTTCCTTGTGCCGCGGCTCGAGTCCAGATTTGCCATTTTCGCCGCTTTGCCTCGTGTTAGCTTAGGACTTCAATTTCTGTCAATCATACAAAATTAAGGCATTAAAAGCTCATTTAGACGATTTCACTCTCCAAAATACTACAAAATAATGATAAATAAGCGTATAAAAATACGCCTAACAAATACCCCCAAACTTAAGCCTTTGCTTGTCCTCAAGCAAAAAGAATTAAATTCAATAAAAGAATGTCGTGAATCATCGTGCAACTCATAGTGTGTTCAACCTAATCAATACTATCCTATAATTCTCTCTAAATAATACGAGTGTCATAAAAGCGAGCCGCACTCGAATAATGATTCCGCAAAGTAATCAAATTCACCTAATCACTCGCTCATGAAGAAAATCCGGCTCAAAGATTAACAAAACGTGAGTCAAATCGACCAATCAATATGAAAGGCTAAAATAAACAAGCTAGTTTGTCCGTTCCACGATCTAAAGGCACAATTTTCACGAGTTTCATAACAAATAAACCTCGGACAAGATCCCCTTATATATATATGCTCAAGAATTTGATTCGAGTTGACCACTAGGTTAGGATCTCGGGATGTTTCATCGGGATAATCCTAGGGTGGAAACTCCATTCTCATGTATTGGAAAACCGTTTGACGTAAAAGACACTCATGGGGCACATGGATGCTTCTAGTTACTAAGTTTCCGTCTACAGCGGAGAAACAACTCGAATACATAATTTCCGCATGTCCGAATCAAGGTTGCCGTTTTACGCGAGAGTAAACAGCGGGTTACGCGAATACCCCTGCATTGTGCTCCCTATCATTGGCACATGTGAAATATCTAAATCACTAGTCTAATCAGGGTTGTCGTTTTACGCGAGAGTAAACAACGGGTCACGCGAATACCCCCGGTTACTAGACTTCCCTTCATAGAACACATTATCTCGACTTTTGGGAAAAACTGACCGACTCTAAACTCAATCTAAGTGCCAACACGACTAAAGAAACAGTACGACTCACTATCCGGAAAATGTAACCAAACGTATTGACGGTGATTTAAAAACAAGTATGTATCGTCTCTTATCTGCCAAGACCTCTACAATCACGAAAAATTTCGGACCTAAATGAATACTAAGCAAAACAGAAATAACTGACTACAGCTCGACTAAAACTCGACCGCTTCTTCAGAGAGAAAAACAGTGTCGTAACATCAGTATCACACAAATAGAAGCACGAAAAATTCACGAATAAAGAAAAACTACGACAAGCAAGGCTTTCTAAAAAAAATTTTTACGCAAAGTAATGAAAAGTGCAACGAAATAAAGTACAGCAATAAAATAAGGTACAACAATGAATGTAGGAACTGAAAGTAAATCCCCCCCAAACTTAGGACGTACATTGACCTCAATGGACAAAAAAAAAATGATATGCAATAAAAGTAAAAGGTCAAGTACTCCCCTCCAGTCTGCTCAGGAGCTGGTGCCGGCATCATCCGGTGAGGAGGGTGGTGTGGCTGGCCGGGCGGGCGCTGGGGAGGGAAGAAGAAGGAGAAGGAAGGCGTACCTGGTAATGCCGGCCGAATGCGTGTTATATGCTACCTGGCCTTTCGGATTCCGCATAGTGTGCCGCGGCACAGATATAGTGAGCCGCGGCACAAAGTACAGTCCTTTTGCCTGTGTTCTCGTTTTGTCGTGTGCCGCGGCTCAAGTTTCGTGTGCCGCGGCTCAGTGCTCAAGTGTGCCTCGGCTCATTTAAGCCGTGCCGCGGCACAGTGCTCAAGTGTGCCGCGGCTCATTTAAGCCGTGCCGCGGCACAGGGTACAATTGGTTTGGCCTCCCCTTCCGATTGATGTGTGCCGCGGCTCACAATACCTGTGCCGCGGCTCATACTTCAGTTTCTTCCCTGGGACTTTCCTGCACAGAATTTTGAGAAGAAGACGTTAAAAACAAGAGGAAGAAGCAAATTGAAGCACAAAAATGATGAAAAATAAGAATCACGAATACAAGAAAAATAAAGAAATGCAAAAAATCTACAACTACGAACTCGGGTTGCCTCCCGAGAAGCGCTAAGTTTATAGTCTTCAGCCGGACCTATTGTAACACCCCAAACTAGGAGGATAATACAGTGCCGTAGATCCCCAACTGGGACCCACCAGGCAATTGAAAATGAATGAATTATACAGGATAAATGTAGTACCGAACTACATTACAACAATAATTACTCCGATGAGGAGTTTAGTTACAACACACCAGGACAATACCGAATACTAGTGTATTTTATATGAAGATAAAATACACCACACTGGATGAAACGGAGTATTCAAATGAAAGTCTGCAGCGGAAAATAAAGGACAATAACATGAATAACTGAAAGATCGGGGCCCCCTACTAGTATCACTGACTCTCGACATCAACCTCGCTATTCCGTGCATTTGCCTTGCCACGACCAAAACAAAATCCCAAATGGGTCGCTTAAATGAACAACAATCCTCAAGAGTTGAAATTACACAATCATGAATTAATGAAGTTATGAAATATTCTTAATTATGAATTACGTGAAGAGGAGTATCATAGTACGCCCGTAATGTTACGTGCAAGTGTACAACATCCGTCCGTGTACCTAATTAGTCTCACGAGACAATATGACCCGTGTGCACGGTCTAATGTATCGGTGAACCCAATACAATAACCATCGTGTGCCCGACTAAAAATTCCACACAGCCACACCCGGCCACGCAATATGAACCCAGAAGGTCATATGAACGAGAATGACCATAATGAATATCAATGAATAATAATTAGACAAGTCCAAGAATGACTCACCGAGATGAGAGTAATAATGAAATGAATGATAGCTCAACGAAAAGATTGGAACCGCTGCCTTATGATCAAGTGATTAATTGACAATAAAAAGTTTTAATATGATTAATACAATGATGAATGAGTTATGATTATGAATGATCAACAACAAAAGGTATGAATATCCTTTTAACCGAGTAAGAATTAACTTACTCAACACCGGTGACAATTATCCTTCCACGAACAATGTCCTAATTGAGATATCGGTCGCTCGAACAACCTTGAACAATTCAATAACCAACAATCCGATTAATATACGTACAAACATGAATATAACGAACTCAAGACGTCGATACGACTAAACCAAGTCCATTGAGGCATTAATTACTGAGTGGTACAGAATGAATTATAGCCGGGTATTACATACTCCCCCCCTTAAAAAGAGTTTCGTCCCCGAAACTATGGGTCAAACAACTCGGGATAACTCCCCCGCATACTCTCCTCGGTTTCCCAAGTGGCCTCTTCGACTCCGTGTCTAGACCACTGAAACTTAACCAAAGGAATCGCCTTATTCCTCAACTGTTTGATTTGCCGCTCCAACACTCGTATGGGGCTCTTCTCATACGAATGATCATCTGCGATCTCGATTTCGTCGAACTGAAGTATGTGCGAGACGTGAAACACATTATGAATTCGGCCCAACAACAGAGATAGGGCCAATCGATAAGTTAACTCGCTTACTCGATTCAAAATCTCACACGGTCCAATGAATCTCGAACTCAACTTCCCCGTTTTTGAAACGGAGAATACCTCGACTCGGGGATACCTTGACCAAACGGGATCACCCGTCTCGAACTCTAGTGGTCGATGACGACACTGCATATGATTTCGCCGACTCGAGCGGTCAATGACGCCTCCCGATCAAAGCTACCTTCTCGCGGCGGCTAATAAGCATATCGGGCTCGGTGCCGATTGATTCGATGGGCCGTCCCAACACAAGGGAGATCGACAACGACGACCGTACCAGCCCTCGTAAGGTGCTACCTTCATCGCAAAGATGCTAACTAAATCGTACGTGGACACAAACAACGAATTGGGCTTCCCAATCCTCTACTAATCGAGGACGCATGCCCTCAACATGTCCTCCAATGTCCGAAAAGTCCTCTCTCGATTGTCCGCTTGACCGAGGATGAAAAAAGCGGTAATGAGATTCATTTGAGTTCCCATAGCACGATGAATCGATTTCCAAAATGGGACACGAATCGTCCGTCACGATCGAAACGATATCGTTAGGGGTACCGTGAAGTCTCATTATTTCCTTGATGAACAATCGCCGCCTCTCGGGACCCCACATATTCTTGATTTCAAGGAAATGAGCTAATTAGTAAAGTAGTTCGCGATCGCTCGATCGTATTCATGCCACGACGACTCGTCGGCAACTCGTGATGAATTCCATAGAAATGTCTTCCCACTTCCATTACGGAATAGGAGCGGTATCGAAGATACTCACGGCCGCTGATGTTCCATATTGACTTGCTGATAGGCTAAACATCTCGAAACAAATTCCGCGACTTCTCGCTTCATATTACTCCACCAGAAATTTCGTTTCAAGTCCTTGTACATCTTACTAGACCCCGGATGAACCGGATATGGGGTAGCATGAGCTTCTCTCAAGATCGAGTTTTTCAACTCATCATTCACCGGTACGCACAACCGATTCTCAAATCTCAAGAGTCCATCTTCGTGGACCACAAATCCAGGGGCTTTCCCCTGTACCACATCCTCGCGGATGATCAACAAAATGAATCTGAACCCTGATTCTCCCTGATTTCCTTCTCAAGAGATGATGAAATCTCTAACATACAAGCTGTTCCTGAACTCGCTGAAGCCGGACCTCGATCTCGGGTCTAAGGAATTCCTGCTGAAGTTCCTTCTGAACTGTTAAACGAGCAAGCATCTGCTCTAGAACGGACCTACGACTCAAGGCGTCGGCGACAACATTCGCCTTGCCCGGGTGGCAAAGGACCTCGATATCATAATCTTTGATTAGTTCCAACCACCCCCTCTGTCACATATTTAACTCCTTGTGAGTAAATATATACTTCATCTCTTGTGATTGGTGAATAACTGACACGTGACGCCATAAAGGTAATGACGCCAAATTTCCAACGCGAAAACCACGGTTGCTAGCTACAGTCGTGGGTTGAATAATTAATCAACTAATCCGAGGAAACTTCGGATTTACTTAACATCTTTCGGAGGTTGCCAATCTCGGACAGCCTCCGTCTTCTGAGGGTCGACACGAACTCGCGATGAAATTACATGCCCGAGAAAGTCATTTCGACCTCCGTAACTCACACTTGGAAAACTTTCCATAAAGTTGCTCTCGTCTCATCACGTCGAGAACCTGATGAAGATGAACCTCGTGTTCCTCTCGGCTACGAGAATAAATCCAAATGTCGTCGATGAAGACAACAACAAACTGATCCAAAAAGTCGATGAAAACCCGATTCATTAACTCCATGAATAACGCAGGTGCATTAGTTAGCCCGAACGACATAACTACGAACCCATAATGACTATAGCGTGTTCGAAACGCCGTCCTCGCGATATCCGACTCTCGAATCCGCAACTGGTGATATTCAGATCTTAAGTCGATCCTGGAAGATACTGAAGCTCCCTGAAGTTGATCTAAAAGATTATCATTACGGGTAAGGGTACTAATCTTGATCATCACCCTGTTCAACTCTTGATAATTTATACACACACGAGACAAGCCATCCTTCTCCTTGACAGATCACACTGGTGCTCCTCACGGGGACGCAAACGGCTCCAACTCACTCCTGAACTCCACTACTCTATGTGAAGACAACCAAATAACTCGTCTGGAAATACGTCGTCAATCGATGACAATGATACCACAAATGATCGAACATTTCGATTTCCCTAGAATGGTCAATCGATAAAAAGTGATACAATGAATGTTTGAGTAATTCGATTGCCTTAGAAAGGCCAATCGATGAAAATGACACAATGAATGATTGAATAGCTCGATTGCCTTAGAAAGGTCAATCGATGAAAATGACGCAAATGAATGATTGAATAACTCGATTGCCTTAGAAAGGTCAATCGATGAAAATGATACAATGAATGATTGAATGACTCGATTGTCTTAGAAAGGCCAATCGATGAAAATGAAACAATGAATGATTGAATGACTCGATTGCCTTAGAAAGGCCAATCGATGAAAATGAAACAATGAATGATTGAATGACTCGATTGCCTTAGAAAGGCCAATCGATGAAAATGATATAATGAATGATTGAATAGATCGATTGCGGAATCTCTTCGCTTCCGCCTAATAATAATTTATCGAACAACGGGATTACTCCTCGAAGTACACATTCGACAACCAACGACGGAAAGATAGCGACCAAACGCTAACAAACATTAAGGATAGTATCAAAACGATCAACCCAACTAACACCGAAAATTACATCGTCCTAAGATAAAATTCACCACGATTAGGTCCATCAATCAATCGCGGTCACTAAGCTTACTTCGGTATGATTCGAAAATTCTTCCATCGCTGTAGACCGATGGTATGAGGTCCACAAGCAATAGGACTATCCCAAAATAAGTCTATTACAACATGATTCGAAAATGAATGAATGCGGTGTACCAGAATCAAAAGGTACACACAAGTTGAAATAAAATTACGAGTATACCTGAAATCATTCGGTCCACCGGATCGTCGATCCTCCCCATCATATGAATCTGGGACTTGCCGGCCCCCGAACCGGACGCTCCCGTCTGATAAATACGAGCTCCAACTCTATTTGCTTCCATTGTCTTAAACGACGTTGACAAAGTAGTCTGATTCTGAAACGCTGATTGCTTCGGGGCATGAGATGCCGCCGGGGCCGACTTGGAGTCCTTTCGGCAAAAACGGGCGTTATGCCCAGAATTCCCACAATTATGACATGTGATAGACGGCGTCGTACACCTAGTACTGAAATGGCCCGACGCCCCACAGTTGAAACAGATGATGGCCGAACTGACTGTTCGGGACTGAGATCCCGCAGGATTAGGTGCCGTAGGAGGTCGCTCAGAAATGATAGGACCCGCACGAGGTTTCTTGGAGGTTGACCGACCGCTCTCGGACCGATTACGCTTCGTTGATTTCCTGCTGACAAATGAAGGTTGTTGTTCAGCACTTTCCTTAGCAGCTGGCTCATACGGGAGAGTTCTCTCGATTAATCCGGCCAGAGTGGCGCAATGATGATTGAGCAACTGCACATGGGTCATCATGGCCTGCATAAAAGTGAGTGGATCAACCCGAACATCTTATGATCGAGCCGAGTCCTGGGCACGATTTCCCGGCAGCGAGTAATTATTCCTCGGGTTTCGGCCCGCACCGCGGCCTCTTCCCGTGCATCCCCTGACAGATCTGTCCATACTGAAGTAGGAAGGTCGCAAAATGATTATATTTCCCGCATGATTATCATGTTATGATTACGTCATGAGATGATGAAAATGAGTATACATGCTCTAACTTAGTGATTATATGAATGATTTACTGAAGTGACATGATTATCTGAGGAAATTCTTGAAATGATTATCATGAATAAATTATCAAGATTAAAAAATATGATCTTCCAGATCGACTACTGAGTTATGAATTGAATTGTTTAATAAATGAATTAACAAGATCGTCCCGATCATTAATCGAGTAATGAAATGAATTAAGTGATTAATGAGTTAACATGATCGCCCTAATCACAATGAATGATGATGTTTGAGGATTGTTAAATGATGAATGATGAATGAATAACTATTGCGAAATTATACCATGGCGTTAGAAATCTTACAGTTCTTCCGGTCCGATTGGCTCGGCATTTGCACAGTCACACGTGACGCGAAAGTCCAATGATACTAGTCGATGACGATGATTTCAAATGAGACATGACTCGGAAGGTAGTATTCAAAACCCGGCTCCGATACCAACTCTGTAACACCCCAAACTAGGAGGATAATACAAAGGCCGTAGATCCCCAACCTGGGACCCACCAGCAATTGAAAATGAATGAATTATACAGATAAATGTAGTACCGAACTACATTACAACAATAACTACTCCGAGGAGTTTAGTTACAACACACCAGACAATACCGAATACTAGTGTATTTTATATGAAGATAAAATACACCACACTGGATGAAACGGAGTATTCAAATGAAAGTCTCAGCTGGAAAATAAAGGACAATAACATGAATAATCGAAAGATCGGGGCCCCTACTAGTATCACTGGGACTCCTCGACATCAACTCGCTATTCCCGCGTTTGCCTTGCCACGACCGAAAAAACAAAATCCCAAATGGGGTCGCTTAAACAACAACAATCCTCAAGAGTTGAAATTACACAATCATGAATTAATCGAAGTTATGAAATATTCTTAATTATGAATTACGTGAAGAGGAGTATCATAGTACGCCCGTAATGTTCGTGCAAGTGTACAACATCCGTCCGTGTACCTAATTAGTCTCACGAGACAATATGACCCGTGTGTGACGGCCTAATGTATCGGTGAACCCAATACAATAACCATCGTGTGCCCGACTAAAAATTCCACACGCCCACACCCGCCACGCAATATGAACCCGTAAGGTCATATGAACGAGAATGACCATAATGAATATCAATGAATAATAATTAGACAAGGCCAAGAATGACTCACCGAGATGAGAGTAATAATGAAATGAATGATAGCTCAACGAAAAGATTGGAACCGCTGCTCTTATGATCAAGTGATTAATTGACAATAACAAGTTTTAATATGATTAATACAATGATGAATGAGTTATGATTATGAATGATCAACAACAAAAGGTATGAATATCCTTTTAACCGAGTAAGAATTAACTTACTCAACACCGTGACAATTATCCTTCCACGAACAATGTCCTAATTGAGATATCGGTCGCTCGAACAACCTTGAACAATTCAATAACCAACAATCCGATTAATATACGTACAAACATGAATATAACGAACTCAACACGTCGATACGACTAAACCAAGTCCATTGAGGCATTAAATCAAACACGTTGCGTCCAAACTCCGATTGTTTACAATCAAACCTCAATATACCAATACCAAATCCCCAAGAAGTGTTTCAAACCAACAAAACATCTTCAATACGATTAATTATCCACAACGAATATCCAAAACGTGATTATAACAACAATTAGTCGAAAATCTCCAAATCCAACTCGATATTCAAAGTGTTCTTGAATAATCCCTCAATAATCCAATGAATCCTTATACAAACTCATAATCATACACATATCCCTTCATATAACATGATTATAACGTCCAAAACATCATATCTCAACACAAAATCGAAATCCAAGATGTTGAAGAAATTACCTCTAGAAGATCCAACCACTTCGATCCGAAGAACACGAGTTAAAACGAGTATCCGAGCTATATGATCGAATGGAAATGAAGAAACTCAAGTACACAAGTGTTTGATGAAGGAAGAATCCCTTTCCCCAAGCTCTCTCTGACAAAAAGGAAGAAGAAAGTGAAAATGAAGAAAATGAGGAAAAAGTGTCGGCCAAACTATAAATCGCCGGAAGTTACGGCCAGAACTCGGCCCTCTTACGGCCGTAAGTTTCCAAGTCAACGGCCTTACGGCCGTAGAATCGCCAACTCATACGGCCGTAACTCGGCTTCGTCCGAAAGCTCGCACAGACTTACTTACGGCCAGAATCGCTTCCCGAGTTACGGGCGTAACCCGCCTTCGTCAAAAACACCCGTCGACAGCCTTACGGCCGTACCGCACACCTTACGGCCGTAACTCGGATGATACGGCCGTATCCGGTCAACCTTACGGGCGTAACCCGCCTTCGACAAAAATGGCCAGACATCCTTCCTGCAACGTACGGCCGTATCCGCCTCGACTTACGGCCGTATGCCGCAACCCTTACGGCCGTAAGTCACCCTTGGTCGACAACACCCGAAATATACGAACACCACTTACGGCCGTATCTCATCTTCCTTACGGCCGTAACTCACCTTCGGCCAAAATGCCTGGGTAGCCTGCTGGATCACTTACGGCCGCAACCGCCACTTTACGGCCTGCATTCGCCGACTTACTTACGGCCGTAGCCGTAACCTTACGGCCGTAACTCGATGGCCGCCAAGGTGAATCAATCCGATAATTCCGATTCCTCGCTACGACTGATGAATGATCCGACATATCATACGAATGTGGAAGTGAACAAGTCTAACACGATCCAAAGATGATACTCCCAGTACAAGGCTATCAATCACAATGAAAATGATCATACTCCCGTCTCGATCTAAAAACGGAGATAAAATGACGATCGAATCGATATACGATTACAACATGCCAACATTGAACGCAAAAGAGTGATTCATGAATGATGAGTGATTATTAATGAGTGAAAATTACCGAGTGATAATTACAGTGATAATTACCGAGTGGTACAGAATGAATTATAGCCGGGTATTACATACTCCCCTTAAAAAGAGTTTCGTCTCGAAACTAAGGGTCAAACAACTCGGGATAACTCCCCGCATACTCTCCTCGCTTCCCAAGTGGCCTCTTCGACTCCGTGTCTAGACCACCGAAACTTAACCAAAGGAATCGCCTTATTCCTCAAGCGTTTGATTTGCCGCTCCAACACTCGTATGGGGCTCTTCTCATACGAATGATCATATGCGATCTCGATTTCACAAACCAAGTATGTGCGAGACGTGAAACACATTATGAATTCGCCCAACAATGAGATAGGCCAATCGATAAGTTAACTCGCTTACTCGATTCAAAATCTCACACGGTCCAATGAATCTCGAACTCAACTTCCCCGCTTTTCCGAAACGGAGAATACCTCGACTGGGATACCTTGACCAAAACGGGATCACCCGTCTCGAACTCTAGTGGTCGATGACGACACCGCATATGATTTCCGACTCGAGCGCCAATGACGCCTCACGATCAAAGCTACCTTCTCGGGCGGCTAATAAGAATATCGGCCCGTGGCCGATTGATTCGATGGGCCGTCCCAACACAAGGGAGATCGACAACGACGACCGCATCGGGCCTCGTAAGGTGCTACCTTCATCGCAAAGATGCTAACTAAACCGCACGTGGACACAAACAACGAATTGGGCTTCCCAATCCTCTACTAATCGAGGACGCATGCCCTCAACATGTCCTCCAATGTCCGAAAAGTCCTCTCTCGATTGTCCGTCTGACCGAGGATGAAAAAAACGGTAATGAGATTCACCAGTTCCCATAAAGACGATGAATCGATTTCCAAAATGGGACACGAATCGTCCGTCATGATCATAAACGATCTGTTAGGGGTACCGTGAAGTCTCATTATTTCCTTGATGAACAATCGCCGCCTCTCGACCCCACATATTCTTGATTTCAAGGAAATGAGCTAATTAGTAAAGTAGTCCGCGATCGCTCGATCGTATTCATGCCACGACGACTCGTCGGCAACTCGTGATGAATTCCATAGAAATGTCTTCCCACTTCCATTCGGAATAGGAGCGGTATCGCATACTCACGGCCGCCGATGTTCCATATTGACTTGCCGATAGGCTAAACATCTCGAAACAAATTCCGCGACTTCGCTTCATATTACTCCACCGTAAATTTCGTTTCAAGTCCTTGTACATCTTACTAGACCTGGATGAACCGGATATGGGGTAGCATGAGCTTCTCTCAAGATCGAGTTTTTCAACTCATCATTCACCGACGCACAACCGATTCTCAAATCTCAAGAGTCCATCTTCGTGGACCACAAATCCAGGGGCTTTCCTCGTACCACATCCTCGCGGATGATCAACAAAATGAATCAACCCCGATTCTCCCCGATTTCCTTCTCAAGAGATGATGAAATCTCTAACATACAAGCTTTCCTCGAACTCGCCAAGCCGACCTCGATCTCGGTCTAAGGAATTCTCGAAGTTCCTTCGAATCGCAAACGAGCAAGCATCCGCTCTAGAACGGACTACGACTCAAGGCGTCGGCGACAACATTCGCCTTGCCCGGTGGCAAAGGACCTCGATATCATAATCTTTGATTAGTTCCAACCACCCTCTCACACATATTTAACTCCTTGTGAGTAAATATATACTTCATCTCTTGTGATTGGTGAATAATCGACAGTGTGACGCCATAAAGGTAATGACGCCAAATTTCCAACGCGAAAACCACTTGCTAGCTACAATGTGGGTTGAATAATTAATCAACTAATCCGAGGAAACTTGGATTTACTTAACATCTTTCGGAGGTTGCCAATCTCGGACACCTCCGTCTTCGAGGGTCGACACGAACTCGCCGATGAAATTACATGCCCGAGAAAGTCATTTCGACCTCCGTAACTCACACTTGGAAAACTTTCCATAAAGTTGCTCTCGCCTCATCACGTCGAGAACCTCGATGAAGATGAACCTCGTGTTCCTCTCGCCACGAATAAATCCAAATGTCGTCGATGAAGACAACAACAAACTGATCCAAAAAGTCGATGAAAACCCGATTCATTAACTCCATGAATAACGCAGGTGCATTAGTTAGCCCGAACGACATAACTACGAACCCATAATGACTATAGCGTGTTCGAAACGCCGTCCTCGCGATATCCGACTCTCGAATCCGCAACTGGTGATATTCAGATCTTAAGTCGATCCTGGAAGATATCAAGCTCCTCAAGTTGATCTAAAAGATTATCATTACGTAAGGGTACTAATCTTGATCATCACCCTGTTCAACTCTTGATAATTTATACACACACGAGACAAGCCATCCTTCTCCTTGACAGATCACACTGGTGCTCCTCACGGGGACGCAAACGGCTCCAACTCACTCCTGAACTCCACTACTCTATGTGAAGACAACCAAATAACTCGTCTGGAAATACGTCGTCAATCGATGACAATGATACCACAAATGATCGAACATTTCGATTTCCCTAGAATGGTCAATCGATAAAAAGTGATACAATGAATGTTTGAGTAATTCGATTGCCTTAGAAAGGCCAATCGATGAAAATGACACAATGAATGATTGAATAGCTCGATTGCCTTAGAAAGGTCAATCGATGAAAATGACGCAAATGAATGATTGAATAACTCGATTGCCTTAGAAAGGTCAATCGATGAAAATGATACAATGAATGATTGAATGACTCGATTGTCTTAGAAAGGCCAATCGATGAAAATGAAACAATGAATGATTGAATGACTCGATTGCCTTAGAAAGGCCAATCGATGAAAATGAAACAATGAATGATTGAATGACTCGATTGCCTTAGAAAGGCCAATCGATGAAAATGATATAATGAATGATTGAATAGATCGATTGCGGAATCTCTCTGCTTCCGCCCTAATAATAATTTATCGAACAACGGGATTACTCCTGAAGTACACATTCGACAACCAACGACGGAAAGATAGCGACCAAACGCTAACAAACATTAAGGATAGTATCAAAACGATCAACCCAACTAACACCGAAAATTACATCGTCCTAAGATAAAATTCACCACGATTAGGTCCATCAATCAATCGCGGTCACTAAGCTTACTTCGGTATGATTCGAAAATTCTTCCATCGCTGTAGACCGATGGTATGAGGTCCACAAGCAATAGGACTATCCCAAAATAAGTCTATTACAACATGATTCGAAAATGAATGAATGCGGTGTACCAGAATCAAAAGGTACACACAAGTTGAAATAAAATTACGAGTATACCTGAAATCATTCGGTCCACCGGATCGTCGATCCTCCCCATCATATGAATCTGGGACTTGCCGGCCCCGAACCGGACGCTCCCGTCTGATAAATACGAGCTCCAACTCTATTTGCTTCCATTGTCTTAAACGACGTTGACAAAGTAGTCTGATTCTGAAACGCTGATTGCTTCGGGGCCTGAGATGCCGCCGGGGCCGACTTGGAGTCCTTTCGGCAAAACGGGCCTTATGCCCAGAATTCCCACAATTATGACATGTGATAGACGGCGTCGTACACCTAGTACTGAAATGGCCCGACGCCCCACAGTTGAAACAGATGATGGCCGAACTGACTGTTCGGGACTGAGATCCCGCAGGATTAGGTGCCGTAGGAGGTCGCTCAGAAACGATAGGACCCACACGAGGTTTCTTGGAGGTTGACCGACCGCTCTCGGACCGATTACGCTTCGTTGATTTCCTGCTGACAAATGAAGGTTGTTGTTCA
The DNA here is from genome assembly GCA_033398695.1 of Orobanche coerulescens. Taxonomy (NCBI): domain Eukaryota; kingdom Viridiplantae; phylum Streptophyta; class Magnoliopsida; order Lamiales; family Orobanchaceae; genus Orobanche; species Orobanche coerulescens. The sequence goes on from CM065818.1 coordinate 58,252,796, forward strand.
GCACTTTCCTTAGCAGCTGGCTCATACGGGAGAGTTCTCTCGATTAATCCGGCCAGAGTGGTGCAATGATGATTGAGCAACTGCACATGGGTCATCATGGCCTGCATAAAAGTGAGTGGATCAACCCGAACATCTTCTGATCGAGCCGAGTCCTGGGCTCGATTTCCCGGCAGCGAGTGATTATTCCTCGCTCTGCCCGCACCGCGGCCTCTTCCGTGCATCCTCGACATTTCTGGCCCATACCGAAGTAGGAAGGTCGCAAAATGATTATATTTCCGCATGATTATCATGTTATGATTACGTCATGAGATGATGAAAATGAGTATACATGCTCTAACTTAGTGATTATATGAATGATTTATCAAGTGACATGATTATCGAGGAAATTCTTGAAATGATTATCTGAATAACTTAACAAGATTAAAAATATGATCATCCAGATCGACAACCGAGTAATGAAATGAATTGAGTAATAAATGAATTAACAAGATCGTCCCGATCATTAATCGAGTAATGAAATGAATTAAGTGATTAATGAGTTAACATGATCGCCTAATCACAATGAATGATGATGTTTGAGGATTGTTAAATGATGAATGATGAATGAATAACTATTGCCGTAAATTATACCATGGCGTTAGAAATCTTACAGCTTCTTCCTATTCGATTGGCTCGGCATTTGCACAGTCACACGTGACGCGAAAGTCCAATGATACTAGTCCGATGACGATGATTTCAAATGAGACATGACTCGGAAGGTAGTATTCAAAACCCGGCTCCGATACCAACTCGTAACACCCCAAACTAGGAGGATAATACAAAGGCCGTAGATCCCCAACCGGGACCCACTGTGCAATTGAAAATGAATGAATTATACAGATAAATGTAGTACCGAACTACATTACAACAATAATTACTCCGATGAGGAGTTTAGTTACAACACACCAGACAATATGAATACTAGTGTATTTTATATGAAGATAAAATACACCACACCGGATGAAACGGAGTATTCAAATGAAAGTCTCAGCGGAAAATAAAGGACAATAACATGAATAATCGAAAGATCGGGGCCCCCTACTAGTATCACTGGGACTCTCGACATCAACTCGCTATTCCCGCATGCTTTGCCTTGCCACGACTGTAAAAACAAAATCTCAAATGGGTCGATTAAATGTAACAACAATCCTCAAGAGTTGAAATAACACAATCATTAATTAACTGAGGTTATGAAATATTCTTAATTATGAATTACGCTGAAGAGGAGTATCATAGTACGCCCGTAATGTTCTGTTCAAGTGTACAACATCCGTCCGTGTACCTAATTAGTCTCACGAGACAATATGACCCGTGTGCACGGTCTAATGTATCGGTGAACCCAATACAATAACCATCGTGTGCCCGACTAAAAATTCCACACAGCCACACCCGGCCACGCAATATGAACCCAGAAGGTCATATGAACGAGAATGACCATAATGAATATCAATGAATAATAATTAGACAAGGCCAAGAATGACTCACCGAGATGAGAGTAATAATGAAATGAATGATAGCTCAATGAAAAGATTGGAACCGTCGTTCCTTATGACTGAAGTGATTAATTGACAATAACAAGTTTTAATATGATTAATACAATGATGAATGAGTTATGATTATGAATGATCAACAACAAAAGGTATGAATATCCTTTTAACCGAGTAAGAATTAACTTACTCAACACCGGTGACAATTATCCTTCCACGAACAATGTCTTAATTGAGATATCGGTCGCTCGAACAACCTTGAACAATTCAATAACCAACAATCCGATTAATATACGTACAAACATGAATATAACGAACTCAACACGTCGATACGACTAAACCAAGTCCATTGAGGCATTAAATCAAACACGTTGCGTCCAAACTCCGATTGTTTACAATCAAACCTCAATATACCAATACCAAATCCCCCAAGAAGTGTTTCAAACCAACAAAACATCTTCAATACGATTAATTATCCACAACGAATATCCAAAAACGTGATTATAACAACAATTAGTCGAAAATCTCCAAATCCAACTCGATATTCAAAGTGTTCTTGAATAATCCCTCAATAATCCAATGAATCCTTATACAAACTCATAATCATACACATAGAGCTGTTATCGGACCGGTTCGGACCGGTTTTCTCCAGATTCGGATTCGGTCCGATAGGTTACCGGGTAGATCCGGTCCGGACCGATAACGGTTCCGGTTCAATTTTTAGAACTCGAATCCGAACTCGTTAGTTTCCGGGTGAGCTTCGGTCCCGGGTATTTTTGTCCGGTTCATGATCGGGTTTCGGGTTCACTCGGACCGCTAACAGCCCTATGTGGGGTGGATCTTTACTAGGAAAATGAAGGAAAAGCAGCAAAATAAATCACATAAATGGGAGTTACATGATTCGAATTCCAGACCTTTTGCTCAAAGGTATAGCGTCTTAACTACTTGACCAGCATGCTATTTGTGTTTAAAAGACGCAAAACGTATTAATAATATATGTATGAAATATATAAATTATAAAATACATATAAACTTTTTTTTAATTTATTACCGGGTTTCTTTTCGGTTTTATCGGTCCGGGTCTTATCGGTTTCGGTTCAATGTTTAGAACTCGAATCCGAACTCGTTAGTTTTCGGGTGAGTTTCGATCCCAGGTATTTCGGTCCGGTTTATGACCGGGTTTCGGGTTCACTCGGACCGCTAACAGCCCTACATACACATATCCCTTCATATAACATGATTATAACGTCCAAAACATCATATCTCAACACAAAATCGAAATCCAAGATGTTGAAGAAATTACCTCTAGAAGATCCAACCACTTCGATCCGAAGAACACGAGTTAAAACGAGTATCCGAGCTATATGATCGAATGGAAATGAAGAAACTCAAGTACACAAGTGTTTGATGAAGGAAGAATCCCTTTCCCCAATCTCTCTCTCGGACAAAAAGGAAGAAGAAAGTGAAAATGAAGAAAATGAGGAAAAAGTGTCCCGGCCAAACTATAAATACTGCCGGAAGTTACGGCCGTAACTCGGCCCTCTTACGGCCGTAACTTTCCAAGTCAACGGCCTTACGGCCGTAACTGGCCAACTCATACGGCCGTAACTCGGCCGTCAAAGCTCGCGGCAGACTTACGGCCGTAACCGCTCCTGAGTTACGGGCGTAACCCGCCTTCGTCAAAAACACCCGTCGACAGCCTTACGGCCGTACCGCACACCTTACGGCCGTAACTCGGATGATACGGCCGTATCCGGTCAACCTTACGGGCGTAACCCGCCTTCGACAAAAATGGCCAGACATCCTTCCTGCAACGTACGGCCGTATCCGCCTCGACTTACGGCCGTATGCCGCAACCCTTACGGCCGTAAGTCACCCTTGGTCGACGACACCCGAAATATACGAACACCACTTACGGCCGTATCTCATCTTCCTTACGGCCGTAACTCACCTTCGGCCAAAATGCCCGGGTAGCTCTTTGGATCACTTACGGCAGAATCGGCCACTTACGGCCGTACCCGACTTACGGCCGTAGCCTGTAACCTTACGGCCGTAACTCGATGCTGGCCAAGGTGAATCAATCCGATAATTCCGATTCCTCGCTACGACTGATGAATGATCCGACATATCATACAAATGTGGAAGTGAACAAGTCTAACACGATCCAAAGATGATACTCCCAGTACAAGGCTATCAATCACAATGAAAATGATCATACTCCCGTCTCGATCTAAAAACGGAGATAAAATGATGATCGGTAACTGATATACGATTACAACATGCCAACATTGAACGCAAAAGAGTGATTCATGAATGATGAGTGATTATTAATGAGTGAAAATTACTGAGTGATAATTACAGACTGATAATTACTGAGTGGTACAGAATGAATTATAGCCGGGTATTACACCTATTGGAAAACATTAGTTCGCTTTTCGCAAACTCCATTTGGTTTCCGCCCCGTTCATCGAACCGTTCATATTTTTGTTAAAATTATGACCATTGGTCATCAGCGGTTCGACTTTCGGTTCGGTCATCAAATGTTGTTTGCGAAAAGGTTTCGACGTGAATAACTTCCCGAAACACCCGGTTTCTCCATGACTAATTGTCCGCTTGGCTTTCGGCTCACTCTCCTCCTTCACAAACGCATTCAAGACTGCAGCAGATTTTTCCTCATGCTCGAGGAACGCCACTCGGTCTACATCCTTCTTAAGACTTGGACCATTTAACACAAAATCTGAATTTTTCCAACGACGATTTTTTCGGTGCTTTCCTCTTTCAACAACATCCACACTTTCAATTTGTGACCCTTTATCAGCACTTCCGGGACATGGGAACGATTTGAATACTTGAAAAGTAACTTGCTCGCCTTGGACCCTCGAGTTAACTCCCCTTTTCCACGTCTATAAGGGTTCGGCCGTCGCTATAAATGGTCGTCCCAAGATGATTGGAATATTTTCATCTTCCTCCATGTCGAGTACGATGAAATCGGCCGGAAAGATGAACTTATCAACTTTAACTAAAACATCCTCGATTAATCCCCTCGGATACTTTATCGATCGATCCACCAATTGTAAGGAGACTGTTGGCTTGGCTTCCCAATATTCACTTTTTGAAAATCGATAGAGGCATGAGGTTGATACTGCACCAAGATCGCATAGTGCCTTATTAAATGAAAGATTCCCCATGGTGCACGGTATGTTGAAGCTTCCCGGATCTTTCAATTTAGGTGGGAGCTTCTTTTGAAGAATTGCACCGCACTCCTCTGTCAAGGCAACCGTTTCAAACTCCTCAAGCTTTCTCTTCTTCGATAATATCTCTTTCATGAACTTGACATAACTCGGCATCTGCTCCAATGCGTCGCGACGGAATATTTATGTGAAGCTTTTGAACACATCAAGGAACTTAGAAAATTGTTTGTACGCCCTTCTTTCCGTAGTCTGCGGAAACGGGATGGGGACACACATGTCTTCGAGTTATCCGGCTTCAAATCCTTCGACTCCTCCGGCTTTAAATCCTTCTCTTCCTCAATTTCCTTCTTCTCTTTACCCCTCGGGCTGATCCAAGACCTCTTTCCGCTTCTCAAGCCGATTGCGTTTAGACTCTCTCGAGGATTTGTCTCGTTGTACTCGGCAATGCTCCCTCCGACGAGCCGTCAACACATTAGCGATTGGCCCACTGACCTCCAAGTTCGAATGGAAGCAGAATGATTTTGTAATGTAGCTTCCGTACGGGTCATAAATTGACTCGTATTTGCCGCCAATTTTGCAAGTGCTTCCTCGAGAGACACTTTGGGAGCGGAAGGGGGCTGCTGTTGATTCTGGGCGAACGGGGGCTGGTGTGAGTTTTGTCCGTTTCTCCATGAAAAGTTAGGATGATTGCGCCACCCCGGATTATAAGTATTGGAGTACGGGTTATTCGGCCGATTCCCACTTCCCACAAATTTAGCCTGCTCCATCTGATTTTGCTCGAACGGATTTCCAACTTGACATTCCGCGCTCGGATGTGATCCATTACACCAATTGCATGTCTCTATGGTAACGGGGGTGGTGCGTGCGAAAATGCCTGGAGCTGTTGTGTCAAAGCAGCGACTTGAGCTGACAAAGTGGAAATTGGGTCATTGCTTGAAACTTCCATGACTCTCTTCGGTGTCAATCTTTCTGATGGCCATTGGTATGCGTTTTCGGCCATATCTTCCAAAAGCACGTGTGCCTCGGCCATAGATTTTCCCATGAAGGTCCCACCAGAGGCCGCATCCACGAGAGTGCGTGTAGAAGCACTCAAACCATTATAGAACGTATGAAGCTGAAGCCAATCAGGAATGCCGTGATGAGGGCATCTTCGTAGCAATTCTTTATATCGCTCCCACGCCTCGTGGAGCGATTCCATATCGTACTGACAAAAGGTGGTTATTTCGTTTCTCAACCTTGCCGTCTTAGCTGGTGGGAAAAATTTGGCAAGGAAGGCTTGCGCTAACCTCTCCCATGTTGTAATCGACCCGTGGTAAGGAATTTAACCAAAACATTGCTTTATCCCTCAAAGAGAAAGGGAAAAGCCTCAATCGGATGGCATCGTCGGTGACACCATTAGTCTTGAATGTGTCGCATATCTCAAGGAAAGAAGCAATATGGGCATTCGGGTCGTCCTTCGGCAGTCCACAGAATGAGATCGCCCGCACCATCTGAATAATGGCGGGCTTGATCTCAAAATTATTAGCTTGGATAGTGGGACGCCGAATTCCCGAAAAATTAGCGTTGACCTGCGGCATGGCATAATCTCGAAGAGCGAGTTCCAGTTGAACTTGCCGCACTTGGTTATCTCCTCCTTGGACTTCGATATTCTCAGCCATGTTGACCGTCGTCTGCAACTCTCTTTTCTCCTTTTTGTTCCTTCTTAGAGTGCGCTCGAGCTCGGTATCCAAAGGTAGTAGGCCTTCGTTACCGAGTTTTCTCATGCACTACACGAAAGGTCCTGAAAGGAAAAACAAATAAACGAAATTAAATACACAAAAATAAAAATAAAACGTTCAAATTAAGACTGGAAATACTTAAATCGATATTAGAAAATTTCAATCCCCGGCAACGGCGCCAAAAACTTGTTGCGATAATTCCTACACGCAAGTGCACGTCATCGTTTACAAGTAATAAAGTGATAAGTAGAGTATCGTTCCCACGAGGATTGAATCTCTAACTACCGATTTTTTCGTATTCCAATTTTATCTGAACAATCGAATTTGGGTTTTGCGATTAATAACTAAAAGAATTACTAAAAGACTAAGCAGTAGAAAACAATATCTTGGATAAAAGAAATCAAATGATAAATAAGTCTAGGGTTCTGAATCCACCTTAGTTTATCCGAATTTTACTCTCGATTATCCGTAATAAATAATTTTCCCAATTTATTGAAGGCGGAGATTGCTAATATATTCTACCGCCTCTCCCGAGGTCAATAGATTTATCTAAGGGTGAATAACGCACTCTATCCCTAGGTGAATTAATTCGTTGATAGGCAAAAAGCATGAAATCTCCTAAAGGCGACGTAGTTCCTATGAGTATATTCCTATCTCACAGAATGAAACGGTCCTCACCAATAGTTCCTCACCAAATCTCCTCTCCCGATTCGAAGTGAATGATTAAATCAATACAACTATTGGCCAGATAATTGCAAGCATTAAACATAATTGGGAAAACTCAATAAAAAGGTAATAAATTGGATAATCTCAATCAATTCGTCAAAACAAAGGTTTCATCAAAACCCTAGATTAGGGCTTTAGCCTGACATACTAAAAACTGAAAATACAGAATAAATAAACGAAAGCATAAAATTCAAATGCAGATGAAGCTCGGATTCCTACGTTTTCGGCTTAGCCTTCCGCCTTGAAGTCTTCTGCTTCCCTCTTCTTCTGCCGTCTCCAAGCTTAAGCTCTCAAAGGTTAAAGATCCAAAGATTCCAAGATCATTTAATTAGGGTCTTAAACCCTATTTATAGCTCACATATCCTCCAAATCGCGTCCGTATTAGTCGGTCGAAAACTGGCTTCGAGACAGCTCAAAATCCGCGCGGGCATACAAAAACCGCCAAGTGTGCCGCGGCTCACTAAACCTGTGCCGCGGCACATCGCCTTCAGCTGAATGCCTGGTCGTTAATTAATTCTTCTGTGCCGCGGCATGATCTGATTCACTCTGCGCTCGGCTGGTGTCTTCCTGTGCCGCGGCTCAGCTTCCTTGTGCCGCGGCTCAGAGTCCAGATTTGCCATTTTCGCCCGTTTTGCCTCGTGTTAGCTTCCGGACTTCAATTTCCTATCAATCATACAAAATTAAGGCATTAAAATCTCATTTAGACGATTTCACTCTCCAAAATACTACAAAATAATGATAAATAAGCGTATAAAAATACGCCTAACAGCACTTCAGGTACAGAACTTTTAGTTTTGGAAACAAATTGTTCACTCTTGTATTTTCTACTTCTGGATCTGGATTAAGTGCTAGTTCTCATATTTGTACTGTAAATCAGGATCTGGAACAAAGTAGGAAGCTTGGAGCTGGAGAAGTTATGATCACAGTCGGAAGCGGGCATAGTGTCGAGGCGACCGACATAGGATCACTTCTTTTGGGTTTAGAATCCGGCTTTGTTTTGACTTTAGAAGATGTACTTGTTTTGCCCAAGAGGCACAAAAACATTGTATCCATTCCGGTCATGGACCGAAAAGGCTTTTCATTTTTCATTGGTGATGGTTCCTGCAAAATTTATTTTAGAAATAAACTAGTGAGTACTGCTACATTGTTGAATGGATTGTATCATCTAAATCTCAGCAACAAAGTAGTTGTGAATACTATGACTAGAAAACGTGGTAGGGATGAAACCAATCAAGTTTTGAAATGGCATCTTAGACTTGGTCATGTTGGTCAGACCAAGGTTTACAAGATGGAAAATGATGGACTTATGGGTCCATTGGGATCGGATCCCTTTCCTACTTGTGAATCTTGCCTTAAAGGCAAAATGACTAAGTCCCCCTTCACAGGGACATTTCAAAGAGCCGCTGATAAACTGAGATTAATCCATACTGACGTTTGTGGTGCTTTGGAAGCAGCACGTGATGGATATCAATATTTCATTACGTTTACAGATGATCATACTAGGTATGGTTATGTATACTTAATGAAACATAAATCCGAGGCCTTTGAGAAATTCCAGGAATTCAAGGCCCTAGTTGAGAAACAAACTGGTAATCATATCAAAGCACTTCGGTCGGACCGAGGTGGCGAGTATATGAGTATGGAGTTTGACGAGTTCCTTAAGGAACATGGAATAGTTTCACAACTAACACCTCCAGGTACTCCTCAGTTAAATGGTGTGTCAGAAAGAAGGAACCGGACCCTGTTGAACATGGTCCGTTCCATGCTGGGCTATACTGACTTGCCGATTTACCTGTGGGGGTATGCACTCCTGACTGCCGCGTATATCTTGAACAGATGTCCTTCCAAATCCGTTCCTAAAACTCCACATGAGATGTGGGAGGGAAGCAAACCAAGTCTTAATCATATTAGGATTTGGGGATGTCCCGCCTATGTCAAGAAGACTAAGGTGGAAAAGTTGGAAGCTAGGTCTGCGAAGGGACGTTTCATTGGATTCCCTGCAGGGCGATGGGATATCTATTCTACATGCCCGAAGATCGAAGGATCATTGTTGCTTTACAAGCACACTTCCTGGAAGATGAGTTCATTCAGGAAGGCGGAGCAGGTAGAAGTATTTCTTTAGAAGAATATAATGAAACTCCTCAGGAGACACCTGTGCAAGAAACTGGAACCGAACCTTCTGAAACACAAGTACAACCACCTCGTAGGTCTAGTAGGGTGTCTCACTTACCTGAGAGGTATGGGCTTGTGCACTTGGAGGAGATGGGTCTCCATGAGGTTCCAAGTGATAGCCAAGAGACCGACCCGACGACCTATGACCAAGCGATGGTGGATGTAGACTCTGCGAAATGGCGTGAAGCTATGGAAGCTGAGATAGACTCGATGCATGTCAATCAGGTCTGGACTCTAGTAGACCGCCCCAAGGGCATAGTGCCTATTGGGAACAAGTGGATCTACAAGAGAAAGACTGATGGTGATGGCAAGGTTGACGCCTATAAGGCCAGGCTTGTGGAAAAGGGTTATACCCAGAAGGAAGGGATCGATTACCACGATACCTTCTCGCCCGTAGCCATGATCAAGTCTATTCACATGATGCTTGCTAAAGCTACCTACCACGATTATGAGATATGGCAAATGGACGTAAAGACGGCTTTCCTTAATGGATTCCTCGAGGAGGAAATCTATATGGAGCAGCCTAAAGGCTTTGTGTCCGAAGTCGATATTCAGAAAGTGTGCAAGCTTCAGCGTTCCATTTATGGACTGAAGCAAGCGTCACATAGTTGGAACCTTCGTTTTGACGAGGCAATCAAAGAGTTTGATTTCGTGCAAAATGAGGAGGAACCTTGTGTATACAAGAGGGTTAGTGGGAGCAAGATCGCATTCTTAGTACTATATGTAGATGACATTCTACTAATAGGAAATGATGTGGGATTGCTCAGTTCTGTGATAGCTTGGATTTCGAGTAATTTCTCCATGAAAGACTTGGGAGAAGCTACCTATATTCTTGGTATTCGACTCTACCGGTATAGAGCGAAAAGAACAATAGGTCTTTTCCAAGCCCTCTATATAGATAAAATCTTAAAGCGATTTAAGATGGATGATTCTAAAAGAGGGTTCCTACCGATGCAACATGGAATAAAACTCTCTTTGAAGATGTGTCCTCAAAGTGAGGAACAAAGAAAGGAAATGAGTAATATACCATATGCTTCGGTCGTGGGTAGCCTTATGTATGCTAAGTTGTGTACAAGACCTGACATCGCGCATGCTGTAAGCGTGGTGAGTAGGTTTCAGGCAAACCCAGGTAGGGAACATTGGACTGCCGTAAAGAACGTTCTCAAGTACTTGAGAAGGACTAGAGATATGGTTCTGATGTATGGCGGTGGAGATTTGGATGTGGTGGGTATCACTAATTCGGACTTCCAAGGACTGAAGGACGACTCGATGTCCACTTCTGGCTACATATTTACTCTTAATGGAGGAGCAGTATCTTGGCGTAGTGCCAAGCAAAGCGCGACTGCTGATTCCACCTGTCAGGCTGAGTATCAAGCAGCCTCGGAGGCTTCCAAGGAAGGGTTATGGATTAAGAAGTTTCTTGGAGAACTTCAAGTGATACCATGTGCTGAGCTGCTTGTTCCGCTATACTGCGACAACGACGGAGCTGTAGCGCAGGCCAAGGAGCCAAGGTTTCACAACAGCACCAAACATATTGAGAGGAAGTATCATCTCGTAAGAGAATTTGTTCGCAAGGGATACATTGTCCGCCTGAGTAGACTCGGCCGACAACGTCGCCGATCCACTGACCAAGCCACTTTCTCAGACTAGCTTGGAGCGTCATCTGGAGAACATGGGCATTAGATACCATAGTGTGTGGCATTGAGTGCAAGTGGGAGATTGTTAGGAGTATGCCCTCGAATGCCACTCAGAGGATGTTGAGTGAGGGAATTATACTTGTTATTATGTAAATCATCAATATAAGGCAATGGATGTTTCTTTATTTACTGGTAGTTACTGGCATTCCTAACTCGTAAATATATATATAGAAACTAGTCCGTGTATTTGAGAGCAAAACGTTCCACTCCTTATTGGATAAGGGGGTCGGCACTGGAAAGGTTTATAGCTCAAATACTTAATCGTTCGCAAGTCAATGAAACTTGACTGGGCGTTAAGTTTATGTGAAGACTTTTATGATGTGTTCTTTGACATGGAGAGTACCTGTCGAACTCTAATGGTTAGTGGGAGCACACGTTATAGGTATGCTAATTGGATTAGTATACTCGAACCGACTCACCCTCGATTCGTCACACAGATTTCACTCCGGGACAGTCAATGACGGAATCGAAAGGTTGTGATAGGTATTCGTAAACCTTCGACTTGAGGATTTAGTAGGGATGTGCTTGTGACGTCAAGATTTTCATTAGAGTAGTTCGACCCTGTAAACCGGAAGGTGGGGGTCAACCTCGACTTGCATCTTGACGGGCAAGTAGCAGGACCTACTGAATACCAAGATAGAATTCTTTCTCCCGTTAGTGAGCGGGTTATATGTCCTATGCGGTTATTGGCAGATAAGATCATAAGTCTTTGGCCAAAGCATTAGAGCTAGTAGTATTGGATACACGAGAGCTCGATGATCTCGATTTACATTAACGCATGCATAGTGTCAAGTACAGATGGGGTTTGACTAACCGTGACCCTATAACTTGATCGGGACATTTGAAAGAAGGGTTTATACGTATACTGGTATTCACGACAGAATGGTTCTTGAATGATCCCAATCATTCGTTCTCAGTCGGGGTACAGTGTAGGCCGCCAGGCTGGCTAGGTGGTGCTACTACTCTTTGGTTCCTCCCATTGCTGACTGAGACGGACCTACCGAGTCGCGCATTAGGATTGACGACGGAATTAATTGAGCTTGATCTCTCATTATAAATATTAGATATTGGATATCTAATTTATTGGACATTGGATGTCTAATTTATTTTGGGACATTGGATGTCTAAATCGATTTATTGGATAAATTGATTTACGGCCTAATGGATTAAATAAATTACTGGGTGATTAATTTAATTCATAAATATAAGTATTTCTTGGAGAAATAAATTATGTTATTTTGTATTTGTTATGTTTAATTAATTGGAGTAATTAAACAATATAAATACATCGGAACGGAATTGGAGTTTATCTGTTTGGACTCACGGGAGTCCGAAACGAACCGAACTCGTCCGATTTCTTCTAGAGGCCGGCCCCCACCTTGATTTGCTACCTTGATCATTGTCTTGTTTTCTTGTTGGAAGACTTTTGACATATGAGATTTCATATCTCTTATTATAAGGTTAAAGGTGATTTTGTGGGTGTAATCTTATCTTGTGAATGATTTTGAAGACCAAAATAAAGCCTCATTCTCTTCTCATTTTGGTACACTCACGGCAGCTACATTAAAGTGAGAGGGAAGAGAAATTTTTGTGTTCTATCATCATTCACTTGATCTTCATTTTTCTTGGAGAAAAAATTGAGAGAAAATTATTGAGAGATATATTATACACTTAGAGTGTAGTAATAAAAGCTTCATCACTTGATTCTAGCCGTAACCTTAGAGGTTAATCGAGTGTTGTTGTTCCGATCGTCTTTCCGGCGCGTGGCAAGTAGAGACGCGGTGTTTTCGGCGTTGGATCGTTCAAGAGCTTGGGGAATAGCTCAAGAGAAGGTTATCCATTTAATCAACGGACTACGAGGGTATGTTTCTCGTATCTCTTGTATTTTGTTTTGATATTCGTATATACGTAGCTCGATCGATCCTCGTAGGAATTCGGATCGAATTAATTTTCGTTTTACCGCTTCCGCTGGGCCTTCGTTTTAGGCACCGAATCCCAACAGTTTCTACCAATGAACCTTTGAATAATTCTCACTGGATCACTTATATGGAAGAAGAGCTTAACGGTTTTGAAAGAAACAATGTATGGTATCTAGTACCTAGACCTGAACATCAAGCTGTAATTGTAACCAAATGGGTATTTAGAAGCAAGAAGTATGAGAATGGACTTGTTATTAGGAATAAATCCCGTCTAGTCGCACAAGGCTACAGACAGGAAGAAGGCATAGACTACGATGAAACATTTGCCCCTGTAGCCAGATTAGAAGCCATCAGGATATTTGTAGCCTTTGCCGCCCATAAGAGCTTTATAGTATATCAAATGGACATTAAGAGCGCATTCCTGAATGGAGACCTCGCCGAAGATGTCTATGTTGAATAACCACTAGGGTTTGTCAACACTAAAGCCGGAGCCTAGTATACAGACTACGGAAAGATCTGTATGGACTTAAGCAAGCACGTAGAGCATGGTACGAAACCCTGTCCCTGTACCTTACCAATAATAGATTTGGGAGAGGTGCTATGGACAAGAGTCTATTTAAGATACAGAAAGGTGGTGACCTGTTAATGGTACAAATATATGTCGATGATATTATATTTGTTTCTACTAACCTTTGTCTATGTCAAAGGTTCTCTCATCTCATGGAAAGTAAATTTGAAATGAGTATGATGGGGGAATTTAGTTATTTCCTAGGATTGTAGGTAAAGCAGTTGCCTATAGGAATCTTCATCAACTAGGAAAAGTACAGCAAGGAGCTACTTAACAAGTTTGGGATGAATAACTCCAAATCATCGTCAACCCCCATGAGCACTTCTGTGCATATTAGTGCTGACGAAGCTGGAAAGCCGGTTGATCAATGACTCTACAGGAATCTAATTGGATCACTCATGTACCTAATGGTTAGCAGGCCCGATATCTAGTTTGTTGTAGGAGTGTGTACTCGGTATCAAGTAGCACCTAAGGAGTCACACTTCACGACATCCAAACTAATCCTTATGTATGTCAAGGAACAGTTGATGTAGAATCGTGGTATCCTAAGGAAGGAGGATTCAATTTAGTTGGCTACAATGACTCAGATCTCGGAGGCTGTAAATTAAACAGGAAGAGTACAAGTGGTACTTGTCACTTTATTGGACCTATACTTGTGTCCTGGTTTAGTAAGAAGCAATTGGCCAACTCGTTTTCTACAGTCGAGTCGGAATACTATGCTGCTGGAAGTTACTGTATGCAGATTCTCTAGATGCAACAGCCGTTATCAGATTATGGAATCATTGCCAAAGAAACACCGATCATGTGTGATAGCATGAGTGCAATTGCAATAATGCATAATCTTGTATTGCACTCGCGAACTAAGCATATTGATATGAAGCATCACTTCATCAGGAATCATGTTGAGAATAAGGATGTTTGGATAGAGAAAGTTCATACAGATATTTAGTTGGCCGACATCTTTACAAAACCTCTCAGCACAACCAGATTCTGTATGCTTCGACAAGACTAGGGAATGATACAGCCCAACTCCCTGTAAGTTTATTTAGTCTTTTACTCATCAATTGAGGGGGAATGATGTAAGACCCAAGAATACAGTATCCACCGTTAATTAATTGTACACTCAGAACAAGTCAGATCTTACTGTAAGAATAATGTACAAAACCTTCCTACAACTGACATGTGCATTAATTAAGGGGGAATACAGTACGACCCATGAATACAGTATTAATCCAAACATTGATGTAAGAATTAAATCTTGTATGTAACTTTTAAGGGGGAATGCGGTATTATTCGTGGATACAATACATACACTGTGGGACGTCAATTAAACATTATATTATAATTCTATTCATACTAAAAACGTTGTTAGTCCACGTGCCCTGTTTTAAAATCCAAACGTTTTATTCGTTAGTAATTTAAACAACATCTGGACTTTATTACCTCAAACATCACGATATTAATGATTTCAAAACCACCATTTCGTGCAATGGGGGAAGACGAACTGTGAGAAGTGGGACCGGTTATCATTTCAAAAACAGATGGATAAGACGTACCAGTTACTCTAAGCTCATCCTATTTGTTATTTTAAAAGAAGGTTCCCATCCCTTAAATCTGACCATTATCTGTATGTAACCCTAATCTCCCCTGCACACTATAAAAGGACTATGCCTTGCTTCCTTCGACTCTTTTTGCTTTCTGCAATATTAAATGAGTCGAGAGAAAAAAGCCCACAAACTTTCTGCAAATTTACTGTATTCTTCCTTTATTTCTTCAAACCTTTTTATGAAAATCTAACGGCAACTTCACAAACTTCTTCTCAATCCCTGAAGAAGAAGGAATCAATCATTGACGGGTGAATCCTCGCCAGATCTGTACTCATGGAGAGAATTAATCTTGAACTGAAGACACTGATGGAATGGAACTGGTCGTATCCAGAATCAAGCAACAAGGCTTGTACTATCTTGGAAGTCAGCATACTTATAATACCACGAGTATTCCATGTTGTTTAAGACTTTGTACCTCGTTTTAATGATTAAATAATGTGCTCCATCGCGATGCTTGTACTTTTATATGTATTATGTTTAGACCGTGTTGTGACGTATAAAGTCTTGAAAGTACTTATTTGTTTTGTGATGTGATTTCCTGATATTGATGATATGTCGATGATTTGCCTTGATATCGTTGAGCAATTATCGGTGCTAATATGATGGTGTCCAGCGTCTTGTTCCCCGAGAAATTGCTGGATGAGTCTAAAGGGAAGTCATGTTATAAGGATTAAACGTAATATTATAACTTAGTGTATTAAATGAATCTTACGTCCATTACTCGAACGGTATTACATACGCTATCTTCATAACATTATATACGTTAGAGCTTAGACTTTACATATGTAAAGCAGTCTTCGGACGAGATTCTCGATCCCGCGTGGTCAGGGTAACTTTCGGCGCGACAATGATAGCTAGTCAACTGAGCATTACGTACGTAACTCAGCGACATATTATGCACGTAATGGACAATGTCATTTCGAGCAGTAGCTTCTGAGAATCACTTACATACGTTAACCCTTTGGCGGTAACTTACGTAAGTAAACATTTAGGCACTACGTACGTAATGCTAGCCTGGTGTTATAAAATGACATTTTCTCTTTCATTTCCTCCGACCCTTGAACGTTTCTTCTCGCCCAAATATCATACTACAACCCTCCAGATCGAATTTTAAGCCTTCCTAGCCGTATATTATCATAGTAGAGTGGATTGATCAAGCTCCGGAGAAGGTTTTGAAGGTGTTGTCCTCCCGTTCTCATCGTCCTTTGTTGTTCTTCCTCGTATCTCGTTAAATAAGGTAAGTTTATCAACCTTTGAATTCATCTCAGTGTCATTAGTTGAGTTGTACTAAGATTCATGTGGCTTGGGTAGTTTAGAACTCTTGATAATAATCGAATCGGTGGGGCTAATCATAATCATTAATCGAAACCTATCAAGCTAGTATTTTATATGACTTGAAATAGTAATCATAGTTGGATTGTAAACTCATAATCGAACTTGTAAATCGCCAACACCATGGAATCATCATGTTCTGGATTGTGATTTTAATCCAATTATCGTATTATAAACTCATTGGTAATTCCTAAACAAATTAGTTGTCAATTATCGAATTGATAGGTAATCAAATACATTAGGATTTCGCGGGAATCATGCTTGTTTGTTCCTTCCTAGAGATTATGGAATTTCGAAATATAATAAGTAACAAAATTACGGGTGGCTATAGTCGTAGTTGTAACGTAGGAGTATTGTAAAAGAACATTATAGTTATATGACATGATAAATTAAAAATCGGTGGATAGGGGAATTAAGTGATTCGCATTGTCATTAAACACGAAATTATGGTTTCGACATTATGAAGCTAACTAGATTTTAGAATCATATCGGGATGGGGCAATTGTCGCTATTCGTCATTATCACCATGAGGTATTAATCGACGAATATATAATAGGTTGAGCTCTCGGGTGTGGTCATTCGAGCCGTTGTGTTATCAAGGGAGTAACTCTCGTCGGAACTAAGGCAAGTGGAGCTTGCTCAGTCTATGTTACATTAAATTCCAAAAATTAATGTGTGTCACTATTGTAGAATTATGTTCATTCTGTTTACCCATGTCCGGAGTATTCCTGTGTAGATACTTCCGTGACCCTTGGCTGCGGTGTTGGGAGTTTATATGTTGATACATCTGTACAGAACTGTGTTGAGGGATAAAACCTGAATGGTACCCACATCCGTAGTAATCCTGTGTAGATACTTCCATGACCCTTGGCTGCAACCTTGGGAGTTTGTGTGTTGATAGAAAATATAATGTTGAGTATGATGTGATCTAATGCCAAACCGAACATTGATATTGTGTTGCAAGTTTATCTTATACCTTCGATGATTTTCTGTTCATATTGTCTGAACTAGGTTGACTGGCATGATTCGTCGTGTCAGGCAAATTTGTTGAATATGTGCAGGACATTCTCGAAGGTTCTGGTCAGGCTTAAGCGGTGTTTGGAGAAAGCCCTGTTATTTCGTTTTTCTTTATAAAATTCTGAATGTTCCAAGTTGATGTAATAACTGTGGTCGAACTTATTTTCTAAAGTATTTTGTTTCGGAAATTTTATCATCGTGCAATTACCTTCAAATAATAAATAAATCTTTAATGGATGAACTTTAAAATCTTGAAATTTTGCCTTGTGGGCCCCTCACGGGGTTCAAGGCACTGTAATGTTCCGGTGAGTTTTTGGGGCAGTACAGAAAATGGTATTAGAGCGCACGGTTACGTCCACATTGAAAGTTTTATCAAACATTTTAAAATTGTTACGGGTTTCCAAACTCCAACACTCCAAGCGACCGTAACTCCTCGAGGAATGTCAAGGTAAGAAACACGTATGTTTCTTAAAAATCAGGTATGATGTTTGAATTCAGTAGAACTCGAAGAATAACTGTGCTGAACTGACCCTCTAGATCGAATAATTTTCATAATGGCACGTCGTGGAGCTAGGAGAATCGTGAACGACGTTTAGGGCTCTGCTGTGAACCAGCAAGAAGATAGGAACACTGCTGAAACCGTTCAAGTCGGAAACCAGCCGCCGTCCAATAATCAGAACAAACAGGAGGCGGAGAACCAGAACAACGGCAAAATGGAGCTGGATTTCATTCAGACTCTCGCCCAGGCCATTGTAGTAGGAATCGCTCAGGCCAACTGAGCGGAGCGGGTACTAGTCATTAACGTGGAGGAGAATGCCAGGAAGGACCGATGGCTGCTAGAGATGCTAAAGGCTAGACCATCATTATTTGACGGTTCGGGAGATAAACATGTGGACGACTGGATCTCCAAAATGGAGACTGCTTTTGAGGTAATCGGTTGCCCAGGGAACTGAAAGGTACCACTAGGAATCAACCAGCTCCGCGATACTGCAGCCCGATGGTGGAGGACCTATAAGCTGGAGGACAGAGCAGTCGGGTGGACCGAGTTTTCTAAACTGTTGAGAGACGAGTACTGCCCCAGGTCAGCTCAAACTGCTCATGCATGGAGTTTCTTCAGTGCAGGACCACAGAACTTGCCAGTGCCAGAAATCATTTGAGCCTATAGGACTGAACTAAGTTATGTCTCACATATGGTTCTACCCGAAGATCAACGAATTTGTCACCTTGCACAACGATTACCGGAAGATGTTCAACGTTACGCAGCTGGATTTCACTGCACAACTCTGAGGGCATACGAGGACGTAGTCACGGCATATGCTGGTACTGTTGTTAGTTCTGATACCGGGCATAACCAAAAGAAGCAGAAGACATCTAACCAGTCTGGGAGCACCAGTAGAATGAAATCGGGAACTAGGTTCTCCTCTAAATCAGCGGTTTTGTACCAACAGAAGGGCACATCTGACCGGTCCCTTCACCGAAGATGTTTCAATTCTGGCATAGCTGGACATACCATGAGTCAGTGCCGTAAGGTGGCTACAAAGTGTTTTTCATGCGGAAAGAGTGGGAACATGTCTCGCTACTGTTTGTGGGTCAATTCTACACCAAATCCAGCTCCTCATAGTCAGCAAGGCTCGGTACAGACATCTAGGGCACCCGCTGTGTCCGGCTATCGATCTCTACCTTACCAAACTCCACCATACGGTGCTGGAAGAGGACGTGGGCACGAAGGAGGCACTGCACCCTCCTCGGGGACACTACCATCTCGCATGTTCGAATTGAGGGCTACTGATGACCAGACTGCACCTGCTGTCTCAGGTACACTTCTTATTAATTCTCAACCTGTTCATGTATTATTTGATACTGGAGCGACGCACTCGTTTATATCTGTGGAATGTGTTAACCGTTTGAACCTTCCTTGTGCACCTTGTGAATCTTTTACAGTTAAGCTACTAGAGGGTAGCAGAGTTAGGGGTAATTTGGAAGTTCGAAACTGTCCGATCCGCATCGATGATCAGGGTTGGACAGCGAATCTCATCGTTTTTCCACTTCAGAACGAAGATGTCATTTTGGGTATGGACTGGATGACAATGCACAGGACGATATTAGATACCTATCACCTGACCGTTTCCATTATGACTTGTGATGGTGCCACTCACCTAATCAGGGGTCGAGAACACTTCAGTACTAAAGGGTCCCTCAATCTCCTTACAGCGGCAGTATCTTGTGACACTCGGGAAATGTATTACTGGTGTTATGTTCTTCAATAGGATGCATCCCAACTATCGGTTGATAACATTCCCATGGTGAGCGAATTTCTAGACGTTTTTTCCGATGAATTACCAGGGTTGCCGCCACGACAGGAGGTCGATCTCTCGATTGAACTTGAGCCTGGAACGATGCCTATCTCCAAGGCACCATACAGGATGGAACCAACTGAAATGAAGGAATTAAAGTTACAACTCAAAGAATTGCTAAAGAAGGGACTAATCCGTCCGAGTACTTCGCCATGGGGTGCGCCAGTCCTTTTTGTGGAAAAAAATGACAACTCCCTACGCCTGTGTATCGATTACAGAGAGATGAACAAAGTCACTCTCAAGAACCATTACTTTCAAGGATTGATGATTTACTAGATCAATTACATGGGGCGACTGTGTTCTAAAAAAATCTATTTATGGTCCAGATATCACCAATTGAGGATCGAGAGGAGGATATTCCCAAAACTGCATTTCGATCAAGATATGGACACTATGAGTACATGGTGGTGTCCTTCGGCTTGACTAATGCCCTTGCCGTTTTTATGGATTTAATGAACAAGGTTCTGACAGATTTTCTCGATAAGCGTGTGATGGTTTTTATTGATGACATTTTATTCTATTCTCGGATCCGGCAGGAGCATGAGGAACACTTGAGGCAGGTGTTAAGTGTTTTGAGGCAACACCAACTTTATGCTAAACTTTCTAAATGTGAGTTCTGGATGTCGGAGGTGACCTTTCTGGGACATGTAATATCAGCAGAAGGCATCAAGGTAGACCCCCAGAAGATCAAGACAGTGAAGAGTGGGGAACCACCAAGAAACATCAAAGAAGTGAGGAGTTTTCTGGGATTGGCAGGATATTATCGATGGTTTGTCGAGGCTTTTTCTTATGTCGCTCGGCTGTTGACGAATCTACTAAGGAAGAGTACCAAGTTTGTCTGGATAACGGATTGCCAGGAGAGCTTCGATGAATTAAAAAGGAGACTGAATACTGCTCTAGTGTTAGTATTACCACACGACACGGAAGGATTCGTGATTTACACAGATGCATCTAAACATGGACTAGGATGTGTCTTCATGCGAAATGACAGAGTTATTGCATACACCTCTCGACAACTCAAACCATACGAGGTGAACTATCCGACGCACGACTTGAAACTGGCTATAATGGTCCACGCTCTTAAGATCTGGAGACACTACCTTTACGGGGTTACCTGTAAGATTTTATGGACCACAAGATTTTAAATTATATTTTCACCCAAAGAGAGTTAAACATGAGGCAGAGGCGCTAGCTAGAGCTAATCAAGGATTATGATGTAGAGATTTTATATCACCCTGGGAAGGCCAACGTCGTAGCGAATGCACTTAGGCGGAAGACTGCATAAGAGATGACGCTATCTGGTTTAAGAGTACAATCAGAACTGCAACAGGACATCAGAAGGAATGGTATTGAAGTATGGGTAGAACGCCACCAGGGACAGTTGTGCTCAATTAATATTCATTCATCCTTGCTGGATGAGATACACCTAGCAAAGCTGGAAGACCCCGAACTGCGTGCGGAGTTATCTCAGACTACATGATCCGAGGGGGCTTGGTGAGATTTAAGAACAGGATCTGTATCCCGCCAAATGTCGAGCTAAGGCAAACTATACTAAAGGAAGCGCACTCTGCTCCATATTCTGTGCATCCTGGGGCAAGCAAAATGTATAAAGACTGCAGAAGAGCTTTTGGTGGAAAAATATGAAACATGAAGTAGCCAGATTCATTGCTCGATGCATGACATATCAACAAGTGAAGATCGAACATCGCCGACCGGCCGGAATCATGCAACCTTTGCCCATTCCAGAATGGAAATGGGAGAGCATATCAATGGATTTTTTCACCAAGTTACCAACATCAATGGGAGGTAAGGACATGATATGGGTCATTGTAAACCGACTGATGAAGTCAGTCCATTTCATTCTGATCCAGGAGCTTACCGGGACAGAGCAGCTGGCCACCATCTTTATCCTCGAAATCGTGAGACTACATGGCGTTCCCTCGGTGATCATATCAGATAGGGACATTAGGTATGTGTCTTGCTTTTGGAAGGCTGTCTACAAGGCTATGGGTACTCAGCTACATTTCAGCACAGCCTATCACCCTCAAACAGATGGACAGATAGAACGTACGATACAGACCCTGGAGAATATATTGAGAGCATGTGTACTCGATTGGGGCAAATATTGGGCTAAACATCTCTGCTTGGCAGAATTTACATACAACAATAGTTGGCATGCGAGCATAGGGCATGTCACCGTTCGAAGCCTTGTACGGTAGGAGATGCAAGTCTTCCCTATGTTGGGATGATGCTTCCGATGTTGTCGCCACTAAGTTAGATCTAATCCAGGAATCTATTAAGAAGATTTCCGTTGTCCGAAAACACATGATAGTAGCGCAGAACTGTCAGAAGTCCTACACTACGGATCGCCAACGACCACTGTAATTTCTAGTTGGGGATCCCATTTGGGTCAAAGTATCACCGATGCGGGGCATTCGACGTTTTGGCCAGAAGGGCAAGTTGAGCTTGAGGTTTATCGGCCCGTTTAAGATTTTAGACCGTGTGGGTAGGCTCGCTTATCGATTAGCACTGCCGACATCATTAGAAAGAGTGCACGATGTCTTCCACATCTCCCAATTGAGGAAGTACATTTACGATCCGAGTCACAAAATCAATTTTGAAGAGCTAGAAATTTCTAATGATGCTACCTTCAGAGAAGTGCCAATCGCGATTCTAGATCGGAGCGTAAAGACCTTGAGAAATAAATCTATACCCCTTGTGAAGGTTCGTTGGTCACATCACGGCGTTGAAGAAGCAACTTGGGAGACTGAGTCTAGCATGAGAGAGAGTCACCCCGAGTTATTTCTTAGTTTCGGGACAAAACTATTTTAAAGGGGATGGTATGTAATACCACGAGTATTCCATGCTGTTTAAGACTTTGTACCCCATTTTAATGATTAAATAATATGCTCCATCGCGATGCTTGTACTTTTATACGTATTATGTTTTGACCGTGTTGTGACGTATAAAGTCTTGAAAGTACTTATTTGTTTTTTGATGTGATTTCCTGATATTGATGATATGTCGGTGACTTACGTTGATATAGTTGAGCAATTATCCGTGCGAATATGATGGTGGCCAACATCTTGTTCCCCGAGAAATTGCTGGATGAGTCTAAATGGAAGTCGTGTTATAAGGATTAAACGTAATATTATAACTTAGTGTATTAAACGAATCTTACGTCCGTTACTAGAACATAATGAACAATTTCATTTCGGGCAGTAGCTTCTGCGAATCACTTACATACGTTAACTGTAATACCACTGGTATTTCATGCTTAATTACTTTGTACTGTGTGATTTCTTGTAATGTGATGTCATTTTTATTTATGTATTTCATTAAGTGCTATACAATTGTGCGATGTGGATGAAACGGAGGTGACACGCCTTGACGCCGTTGGACGATCGTCGGTGCGAATATGACGGTGGCCAACGCCTTGTTCCCCGATAATTGTTGACAAGTGGAAAGGACGGTCACTCCGAGATGGTTAAAATGTGATATGTGGCTAAATGATTGAATGTCTAACGCACGCTATAGTATATGCTTAACGTAAGCTAAAATTTGAGTATTACGTACGTTAACGTAGCTAGATTACGTACGTAACGGGTGAGTTGGTCTCCCGACCAGAATCTTCCTTTTGATGCGGATTGAGCTACTTTCGGCAGGCTAGAAGACAAACGAGTCAACTCCTCATAGCGTACGCTATCCACCAAGATGAATGTACGCTACGGACTGGAGCCTTACGTACGTAAAGACGACTTGCGTACGTAACATATGGGCACATTTCAGTCAGTGACCTCTGGACAGGCTTTACACACGTTAGCATCAGAACATTACATACGTAATGACCTTTACGTACGTAATATATACATCATTAACGTACGTTATCAAAATCGAGTGTTATAAAATGACACTTCCCCTCTTCATTTGCTCGACCTCAACCTTGCAAGAAAACACTCTTGGAGCATTTCCCAGCCTTATACTCGGTTCTTGGCCTCTCATACACTTGAATTAACATAGAGGAGGTGGTTTCTCGAGCTCCGGTGAAGATTATCCAAGTCATTCAAGCCACTTTTCGTTCCTCCTCGTAGTTCTTGTGGATTCATCAACTCTCTTCATTGTTCTTCATCTACTAAGGTAAGCCTATCAATCCCTGGAGTAATCTCCTCGATGTTTTTGATTATACTTGTTAGATTACGGGTATTTGGGTAGATTTTGCCAGCTCTCGTAGACAATCTAATCGGACGGAATTGTAGTAACCGGAGTTATCATTGCTCGTATGTTTTGTTACATACAACTCATATCAATCACATGCGAAAATTTCATTTCAATCGACATTAGGAATATAAAATTTGACGAATCAATTGTAGGAGAATTCGTAGGAATCCGTCACCGTATGATCCATTATTCGTAGCCACCCTTACATTACGATTTCGATGCTAAGTGAACTAGGGAAAACAATTCGATAGTATTATCGTCATTAAAGATCAAACCACCGAAATCATTATGTAAAATGGTAATCCACCAATCGAAGTTCTTGGAATATAGAATTGAATTAGAAGTTATCGGATTCAATTATGCTATAGTCGTTTGTTGCTAACCGAATGATGATAGGGATAATCTTGTTGAGCAAATCGATGTATCTAACGTTAACCGTAGAATTGAACGGTATAATGGTACGTAATGCTTATGAACTTAGAAAAACGATACTAATGTTGGCAATTTAGACTACGCTAGGAATCCGGATAGGGAAGGGAGACTAGTTTTATTCATCATGATCCGTATGAGGTGTTAATTCGATATTACGTGACTAGGATAAGCTCGATCGGGCGTGGAGATCTCGGTTATCATTAGGCACCTACCGTCGGATAACAGGCAAGTTAAATCTTGCTCGAGAAATGCTAATATTATTGTAATGTTTGTATTAATGAATGTGCCATTATTGATGAATGCCGACGGTTGTCTTTCTCTAAAATGTGTTATAAATGGGTTGATGTGTTGGGGATAAAACCTGTATGGTACCTGTATGGAAATGTGTTAAGGGATAAGACCCGAATTGGGCACCTATGTTCTGAGGTATTCCCGTGTGGATACTTTTGTCACCCTTGGTTGCGACCTTGGGGTTTATGTGATAAAAAGAGAAAGAAAATGTCGGTCGTGTGGTGAAATATTTGCTGTTGCTTATGTGGCACTGTGTTCGGTAAAATTTTGTATATCGTTGCTAATGATCGTTATTGGTATGCATTCTCTGACCCTAGTTACCTGGAATGAATTGTCGTGCCGGGTAAATTTGATGATTATGTGCAGGACATTCCTGAGGGGTCCGGTCAGACTTGAACGGTGTTAGAATAAACTCTTGCCGCTGCTTAGATTAAATTTGGTCTTGAAAACCTCCGTTATGTAATAATCGAACTTTGAATTATGTTTCTCCTTAAAACCTTTCGGCTCATGTTATGTAACTGTGAACTTATTGTTTTATTGCAATTTCTTTAAAATGTCTATTTCCTAAAATAGCCTTGTGGGTCCCACGTGGGATTCACGACACTGTAATACCTCGGGAGATTTTGGGGATGTTACATAAAATGGTATCGGAGAGACGGCTCCTGGTTTAAATAAATTTCTCCTAATTTTCAGTGTTATTCCAGTCCAACACCCAAACGACCGTAACTCCTCGTGGAAATGCAAAGTACGTGATATGTGTGTTTTCTGTCTGGAAACTACATTTAATTGTAAACTGTTTGTGAAACTGGCCTTAGATTAATACTGTCAGTAATGGCATGCCGAGGAGCTAGGAGGGTGGTGAATGATGCTCAGGGTTCCGCCGCAAACCACGGTGGGGACAGGAATACTGCCGAGACCCATCCTATTGGGGACCAGCTGCCACCAATTAATCAAAACGATCAGGAGGTGGAACGCCAGAATAACAACACGTAAGGCATGGACCCGACTTTCATTCAGGCCCTTGCCCAAGCTATCGCCATGGGAATTGCTCAGGTAAACCAGGTGGAACGGATACCGGTCATCAATGTGGAGGAAAACGCAGGAAGGGGCCGATGGTTGGGAGAGATGCTGAAGGCTAGGCCTCCGTTGTTTGACGGGGCAGGGGAGAAACACGTGGACGACTGGATTTATGAAATGGATACTGCTTTCGAGGTGATCGTATGCCCAGAGAACCGAAAGATTCCGCTCGGGGTTAATCAACTCCGTGACACCGCTGCCCGCTGGTGGAGGACTTACAGGCCAGAGGACCGAGTGGTCGGATGGACGAATTTGCCCGACTACTGTGGAGCGAGTACTGTCCCAGGTCAGCCCAAACCGCTCACGCGCGAGACTTTTTTAGTGCCGGACCACAGAATATGCCAGTACCAGAGATCATTCGGGCCTATCGAATCGAGCTAAGTTACATCTCGTAGATGGTTCCATCAGAAGATCAACGAATATGCCACCTTGCGCAAAGGTCGTCGGAGGATGTACAACACTATGCCGCTGGATTCCACTGCACGACTCTGAGGGCATACGAATATGTGGTCACAGCTTATGCCGGTACTGTTGTTAATACCGACACCGGACATAACTCGAAGAAGCAAAAGACATCGGCTCAGTCAGGGAGCAATAACAAAACGAACTCGGGGCCCGCATCTTCTTTCAAGTCAGCGGTTTCGTACCAACAGAAGGGTGCATCTGATCAGCCTTACCGTAGGGACTGTTTCAATTGTGGCGTGTCCTTACATACTAAGGATCAGTTCCAGAAGTCGGCTACCAAATGTTTCACTTGCGAAAAGAGTGGACATATGTCTCGTTACTACTGGCGGGCCAATCCCACTCAGAACTCAGCTTCCCAACCAAGTCAACAAGGCTCTGTGCAATCCCCCAGGACACCTGCCGTTTCCAACTACCGAGCTCCATCCCACCAGACTCAACCACCGCCACACGGTTCTGGATGAGGCCGTGGGCGCGGCGGTGGTACTTCATCCTTTTCGGAGTCAGTGCTGTCACGTGTATTTGAGTTGAGGGCTACGGATGGTCAGTCCGTGCCGGCTATCTCAGGTACTCTTCTTGTTAACTCTCAGCCAGTGCATGTACTATTCGATACCAGAGCCATACATTTGTTAATATCTGTGGAATGTGTTGAACGTTTAAATCTTGCTTGTGTGCCTTGTGAATCCTTTACTGTTAAACTACCCGAGGGTATTAGAATATGCGGCGATCTAAAGGTTCGAGACTGTCAGATCTGCATCGATGATCATAGTTGGACTGCTAATCTTATCGTCTTCCCACTTCAGAATGAAGATATCATATTAGGTATGGACTGGATGCCATTGCACAGGACGGTCCTGGATACCTACCACTTGACTATTTCCATTACGGCTCATGACGGTACCACACATGTTATCAGAGTACGAGAACACTTCAGTACGAAAGGGTCTCTCAGCCTTCTCGGATCGGAAGTCTCCTGCGACTCTCGAAGGAAGTGCTATTGGTGTTATGTTCTCCAGGAGGATACTCCACAACTTACGATTGCAAACATTCCGG
This sequence comes from Orobanche coerulescens, assembly GCA_033398695.1. Taxonomy (NCBI): domain Eukaryota; kingdom Viridiplantae; phylum Streptophyta; class Magnoliopsida; order Lamiales; family Orobanchaceae; genus Orobanche; species Orobanche coerulescens. Next base: position 58,280,156 of record CM065818.1, read on the forward strand.
TTGTGAATGAATTTCCAGACGTCTTTCCCGATGAACTACCAGGGCTGCCACCGCACTGAGAAGTTGACCTCTCCATTGAACTGGAGCCGGGGACGAGACCTATTTCCAAAGCTTCTTACAAGATGGTGCCGGCCGAGGTGAAGGAATTAAAGATACAGCTCGAAGATCTATTGGAGAAAGGATTGATCCGCCCGAGCACCTCACCATGGGGCGCACCGGTACTTTTTGTTAAGAAGAAAGACAACTCTCTACGCTTGTGCATTGACTACAAGGAGCTAAATAAGGTTAATATCAAGAATCGTTACCCACTACCAAGAATTGATGACCTCTTAGATCAATTAAAAAGGACAGTTGTGGTTTCAAAGATCGATCTACGGTCCAGATATCACCAATTGAGGATTCAGGAGGAAGATATACCCAAGACTGCATTTCGATCGAGGTATGGACATTACGAGTATATCGTGGTATCATTCGGGTTGACTAATGCCCTAGCCATTTTCATGGAACTGATGAACAGAGTTTTGATTGATTTCCTCGATAAGTACGTGGTGGTTTTTATTGACGACATCCTAATCTATTCTCGAAGTCGACAGGAACATGAGGAACATTTGAGGCAAGTTCTGAGCATGCTGAGACAACACCAACTTTATGCGAAACTTTCCAAATGTGAATTCTGGATGCCGGAGGTAATTTTTCTCGGACATGTTGTCTCGGCAGAAGGCGTCAAGGTCGATCCACAAAAGATCGAGACAATAATGAGTTGGGAACCGCCGAAGAACGTTAAGGAGGTAAGGAGTTTCCTAGGATTGGCAGGTTACTATCGAAGATTCATCGAGGCCTTTTCCTGTATCGCTCGACCATTAATGAACCTATTGAGAAAGAGCACCAAATTTGTATGGACTACAGACTGTCACAAGAGTTTGATGATCTCAAGTGTAGGCTAACTACTGCATCAGTACTAGTGCTACCGCAGGGAACGGAAGGATTCATTATATACACGGATGCATCTAAGCATGGACTGGGGTGTGTCTTCATGCAGAATGACAGAGTCATAACGTACGTATCTCGACAACTGAGGCCGTATGAAGTGAATTACCCGAAACACGACTTGGAGCTAGCCGCAGTGGTGCATGCCCTCAAGATTTGGAGGCACTATCTTTACGGAGTTACTTGCAAGATTTTCACGGATCATAAAAGTTTGAAATATATCTTCACTCAGAGAGAATTAAACATGAGACAAAGGCACTGGTTGGAGATAATTAAGGACTACGATGTGGAAATCTCCTATCACCCCGGGAAAGCCAATGTGGTAGTTGATGCTCTTAGACGGAAAACTATACAAGAAGTGATGGTATCCAACACAACAGTTCATCCCGAACTGCAGTAAGACATCAGGAGAAGCAGTACCGAAGTATGGATACAATGTAGGCAAGGACAATTGTGCTCAATCAATATACATTCGTCCTTACTAGATGAGATACGTCTAGCACAGATGGAGGATCCCGAATTACATGTGATTGGTGCAAAAATCAAGGGAGGAGATGTTTCCGACTATAAGATCCAAGGTGATTTGGTGAGGTTCAAGAACAGGATCTGTATTCCACTGAATGACGGGCTGAAGCAAACTATACTGAAGGAGGCGCACTCTACTCCCTATTCTATTCACCCAGGAGCGAGCAAGATGTATAAAGATTTGCGACAGAGTTTTTGGTGGAAAAATATGAAATGGGAAGTTGCTAGGTTTGTCGCCCGATGTCGTGCCAACAAGTGAAGATTGAACACCGCAGACCAGCCGGAATCATGCAACCCCTACTCATCCCGGAGTGGAAATGGGAGAGCATATCGATGTACTTTGTCACTAAGCTACCAATGGCGGTGGGAGGAAAGGATACAATTTGGGTCATTGTTGATCGATTAACAAAATCGGCACATTTCATTCCTGTTCAAGAAACAACTGGGACAGAGCAATTGGCTGCTATTTTCATCAGGGAGATTGTGAGGCTGCACGGCGTTCCCTCGTCCATCATTTCGGATAGGGACACCAGATACGTGTCCCGTTTTTGGAAAGTTGTCCATAAAGATATGGGGACCCAAATACATTTTAGCACGGCTTATCACCCTCAGACGGATGGACAAACCGAACGGACGATTCAAACCTTGGAAGATATGTTGAAAGCATGTGTGCTTGATTGGGGTAAGGATTGGGCTAGGCATCTGGGATTGGTGGAGTTTTCGTACAACAACAGCTGGCATGCAAGCATAGGCATGGCACCGTTTGAGGCCCTGTATGGGCCAAGATGCAAGTCACCGTTATGCTGGGATGATGCTTCTAACACCACGGTTACCGAGTTAGATCTGATCCAGGAGTCCATTAAGAAGATCTCTATCGTTCGAAAGCACATGCTAGCCGCACAGAGCCGACAAAAATCTTATGCCGAAAACCGATAGCGACCGTTAGATTTTGCATCGGGGATCATGTTTGGGTCAAAGTATCACCTATGCAGGGTATTCGGCATTTTGGCCAAAAAGGCAAGCTAAGCCCGAGGTTTATAGGCCCGTTTGAGATATTAGACCGGGTAGGGAAACTCGCGTATCGATAAGCTCTACCGCCGCATCTGGATGGAGTGCATAACATCATTCTCATCTCCCAGTTAAGGAAGTATGTCTATGATCCGAGTCACAAGCTCAATTTCGAAGAAGTTGAAATTTTCGATTACGCTACCTTTAGAGAGGTACCGATCGCCATCTTGGATCGGCGTATGAAGATGTTATGAAATAAAGCCATACCCCTCGTGAAGGCTCAGTGGTCGCACCACGGCATGGAAGAAGCAACTTGGGAAACCGAGTCGAGCATGAAAGAGAGTCATCTCGAGTTATTTTCTTAGTTTCGGGATGAAACTATTTTTAAAGGGGGTGATTTGTAATACCACCGGTATTTTATGCTTAATTACTTTGTACTGTGTAATTTCTTGTAATGTGATGTCATTTATATTTATATATTTCATTAAGTGCTATACAATTGTGCGATGTGGATGAAACGGAGGTGACATGCCTTAACGCCGTTAGACGATCGTCGGTGCGAATATGATGGTGGCCAACGTCTTGTTCCCCGATAATTGTTGACAACTGGAAAGGACAGTCACCCCGAGATGGTTAAAATGTGATATGTGGCTAAAGGATTGAATGTCTAATGCACGTTATAGTATATGCTTAATGTACGCTAAAATTTGAGTATTACATACGTTAACGTAACTAGCTTACGTACGTAATCGGTGAGTTAGTCTCCCGACCAGAATCTTCCTTTTGACGCGGATTGAGCTACTTTCGGCGGGCTAGAAGACAAATGAGTCAACTCCTCATAGCGTACACTATCCACCAAGCTTAACATACGCTATGGACTGGAGCCTTACGTATGTAAAGACGACTTACGTATGTAACATATGGGCACATTTCAGTCAGTGACCTCTGGACGGGCTTTACGCACGTTAGCATCAGAACATTACGTATGTAATGACCTTTATGTACGTAATATCTAAATCATTAACGTACGTTATCAAAACCAAGTGTTATAAAATGACACTTCCCCTCATCATTTGCTCGACCTCAACCTTGCAAGAAAACACTCTTGGAGCATTTCCCAGCCTTATACTCGGTTCTTGGCCTCTCACACACTTGAATTAACATAGAGGAGGTGGTTTCTCGAGCTCCGGTGAAGATTATCCAAGTCATTCAAGCCACTTTTCGTTCCTCCTCGTAGTTCTTGTGGATTCGTCAACTCTCTTCATTGTTCTTCATCTACTAAGGTAAGCCTATCAATCCCTGGAGTAATCTCCTCGATGTTTTTTATTATACTTGTTAGATTATGGGTATTTGGGTAGATTTTGCTAACTCTCGTAGACAATCTAATCGGACGGAATTGTAGTAACTGGAGTTATCATTGCTCGTATGTTTTGTTCCATACAACTCATATCTATCACATGCGAAAATTTCATTTCAATCGACATTAGGAATCAAAAATTTGACGAATCAATTGAAGGAGAATTCGTAGGAATCCGTCACCGTATGTTCCATTATTCGTAGCCACCCTTACATTACGATTTCGATGCTAAGTGAACTAGGGAAAACAATTCGATAGTATTAAAGATCAAACCACCAAAATCATTGTGTAAAATGGTAATCCACCGATCGAAGTACTTGGAATATAGAATTGAATTAGTAGTTATAGGATTCGATTATACTATAGTCGTTTGTTGCTAACCGAATGATGATAGGGATAATCTTGTTGAGCAAATCGATGTATCTAACGTTAACCGTAGAATTGAACGGTATAATGGTACGTAATGCTTATGAACTTAGAAAAACGATAGTAGTGTTGGCAATTAAGACTACGTTAGGAATCCGGATAGGGAAGGGAGACTAGTTTTATTCATCCTGATCAGTACGAGGTTTTAATCGGAGATTACATGACTAGGTTAAGCTCAATCGGGCATGGAGATCTCGGTTATCATAAGGCACCTACCGTCGGATCACAGACAAGTGAAATCTTGCTCGAGAAATGCTAATATTATTGTAATGTTCGTATTAATGAATGTGCCATTGTTGATGAATGCCGACGGTTGTCTTTCTCTAAAATGTGTTATAAATGGGCCGATGTGTTGGGGATAAAACCTGTATGGTACCCATATGGAAATGTGTTAAGTGATAAGACCCGAATTGGGTACCTATGTTCCGGGGTATTCCCGTGTGGATACTTTCGTGAGCCTTGGTTGCGACCTTGGGGTTTATGTGATAAAAAGAGAAAGACAATGTCGGTCGCGTGGTGAAATATTTTCTGTTGGTTATGTGGCACTGTGTTCGGTAAAATTTTGTATATCGTTGCTAATGATCGTTATTGGTATGCATTCTCTGACCCTGGTTACCTGGCATGAATTGTCGTGCCAGGTAAATTTGTTGATTATGTGCAGGACATTCCTGAGGGGTCCGGTCAGACTTGAACGGTGTTGGAATAAACTCTTGCTGCTGCTTAGATTAAATTTGGTCTTTAAAACCTCTGTTATGTACTAATCGACCTTTGAATTATGTTTCTCCTTAAAACCTTTCGGCTCATGTTATGTAACCGTGAACTTATTGTTTTAGTGCAATTTCTTTAAAATGTCTATTTCCTAAAATAGCCTTGTGGGGCCCACGTAGGATTCACGGCACTGTAATACCTCATGAGATTTTGTGGGTGTTACATTAACCCTTTGGCGGTAACTTACATAATAATGGTTATGTACGTAAACATTTAGGCATTACGTACGTAATGCTAGCTTGGTGTTATAAAATGACATTTCCTCTTTCATTTCCTCCGACCCTTGAACATTTATTCTTGCCTAAATATCATCATATAACCCTCCAGATCGAATTTTAAGCCTTCCTAGCCATATATTATCATAGTAGAGTGGATTGATCAAGCTCCGGAGAAGGTTTTAAAGATGTTTTCCTCCCGTTCTCATCGCCCTTTGTTGTTCTTCCTCGTATCTCGTCAAATAAGGTAAGTTTATCAACCTTTGAATTCATCTAAGTGTCATTAGTTGAGTTGTACTAAGATTCGGATGCCTTGGGTAGTTTAGAACTCTTGATAATAATCGAACTGGTGGGGCTACTCATAATAATTAATCGAAACCTATCAAGCTCATCGATTAATACCTCATGGTGATAATGATGAATAGTGACAATTGCCCCGTCCCGATAGGATTCTAAAACCTAGTTATCTTCATAATGTCGAAACCAGAATTTCGTGTTTAACGACAATGCGAATCACTTAATTCCCCGATCCACCGATTTTTAATTTATCATCTCATTTAACTATAATGTTCTTGTACAATACTTCTACGTTACGACTATGACTATAGCCACACGTAATTTTGTTACTTATTAAATTTTGAAATTCCATAATGTCTCGGAAAGAACGAACAAGCATGATTCCTGTAAAATCCTAATGTTTTTTATTACCTATCCAATTCGATAATTGACAACTAATTCGTTAAGGAATTACCAATGAGTTTATAATACGAAAATCGGATAACAATCACAATCCATAACATGATGATTCCATGGTGTTGGTGATATACAAGTTCGATTATGAGTTTACAATCCAACTATGATTACTACTATAAGTCATACAAAATACTAGAATCCTTGCCTCGATCCCGGTAGATAGCTCTTCCTTCAGCAGATTGGTCGAAAGCACATAATCCGACAATCATATCAATAATCAATTTTAAATCAACAACATGGGTCTAAACGTTACCGATTCCAAATTCAATCTTAAATACGAATACAAGTTTCCTCCTTGTAAATTCATAATCAAAACCAATTACCGATTATCATCATTAATCTGGATAATCCAATTAGTTCAACCTATAGATGATCATATTCCAAGGGTGCCAAATAACTCAATCATTCGATTTGAACACTTGTTCAATACGTATGAACTTCCAAACTTAAAGGTGAATAATAATCTCATCAAACTCGAAATCGTATTTGTATTCCTATACGAATATTGTATCAAAACACATAACTTAGTTCTAGATATGAATATTCCATATTCATATCCAAAACACCAACACTCCCCTAAACATATTCATCAAATCATATAATCCAAGAGTTCCTTAAGAACACAAATTATTCCGAAATCACAATCAAAATCTCCAAGACGACATAATCCGATGTGTTCTAACATTTAAACAATCCTCATTCATAATTCAAGATGTATTTTATCATGTTCTTCAACATACACTTCTCATAACATCAAGAATCACAACAATACTACCAAGAACATCAAGAACACTATGATTCCATAATCATAACTAACATAATAAAAGGTATAAAGCATCATATTATCATCCTCCTTAACAAAATTCCCATGAATACCAAGAATCATCACAACAACTCCATAAACTAGCATCATATGAACTAATCATCAACAACAACATCAAAAATCCGAACTAAAGAGAGGATCATTCAACATACCTCTTAGAAGATGAAATACACAAGTAACCACCTCAAGAATCATCAATATCTCCATATTTCAAACTCCAATCCCATGTTTCCAAGCTCACAATCAACTTAGAAGAGCTGAAACTCCATCTCTGAGTGTTGGAGGGCGAAAGACGAAATGAAATTCTGAAGAAAAATGAAATGACGGGCATCCACTTTTATAAATTTCCAGCTCGTTACGTACGTAACCTTCCAAAGTTAACATACGTAACAGGCTTTACGTACGTAATCTTTCCCGAACAGCGTACGTAATGCCGTCCTAGAGGCAACTGACTCATTTCGTACCAAGCCTTATGTACGTAGTTCTTTCTCCGTAGCGTATGTAATACGTATGTTGACTTGTTACAGTAACATACTCGTATTACGTACGTAATAAACCATGCATAGCGTACGTAATGCTCGAGGTTGACTCGCCTGTCCACATTCACGCTGAAAGCTGCCGACACAGAGCTCCACCTGCCGACCACAGCTCGGTCCTTTCTGATTCCCTTGTTACGTATGTAATGCCTTACTCACAACGTACGTAACACTAGCAACGTAGCGTACGTTATCTCAAAATCTTAATGTACGTTAAGGGCTCTATACTTAGCCAAATTCAATTGTCCCTATCTGTCTCGACATACTAGATACGTATACGCACATACTGAATACATATGCTCGTCCAAATATCATTCTCATACGATATATCCGATATAAAAATTAAAACAACCTGATACATGATATCCTTAATGTAATTGTTGACCAAGTACGACAATTATACAAATACAGTTGTCTCAGTCCTCAAATTATTTTATCTATACGGTATAGACACCAAGTTGTCAAGTATATCTCAGATAAAATAACGCGAAAAATTTATACTGAAATCCGGGTATTACATACTACCCCCCTTAAAATAAGTTTCGTCCTCGAAACTTGCAACCCTGTCACAAACAACAGATCAATCCAAAATTTCGAAACTCATCACGAAAGCAATAAATCCTCGCCACAAGCGAATAACCAAACCAACATACTTACAGGTGCGTGAAGCCGATGATCTCCCGTGCACGACTCCCATACGAAGTCTCAACACAATACCAACACACACCAATATCACAAATAGAAATTTGAAAATATCTCAAAAATTTTGGAATCTCCAAAAATCGGTTTGACTCAAAAGTCAGAAAATCATTTTTAAAAGCCACGCTGCTACCGTACTGGTATAGCCACATAACACACACGCCCGGGTTTCACAAAACCCAAGCTCCGAACCATCTTCTGTAACACCCCCAAAACCTTCCGGGATATTACAGCGCCGTAGGTCCCGCGCCGGAACCCACCAGGCTAAAAACCATTTTCGCAAACGTTTTAAACACTCTAAGAGGCAAAAAAAAAGGTAATGTAATTCAAATAATTTTCAAAAATCCATATTCCAAATACCGTCACAAAATAAAATCATTTAAAAGTTCAAGGCCAAAATGTCAAAACTCGACAGTTGCAAAATATACGTTAAGCCACCACTTATACGTACCGATAAAATCGTTTAGGGAAAAAGGGTTTCACGAAATAACCCAAATTAACGAGATACATAAAAGGCCATTTTGAAATATACATGAGTTGGTAAAAATACCAGAAAGCTACTAAAAATACACACGCAGTGGAAAAAGACAGTTCAAAATATACATTTGCAGCGGAATAAAACAACCAATCAAAAACTCGGTTCTCAAATACATGCCACAGCCAGTATCACCCGGGAAGCTCATCCCTTCACGACCGCTACTAGCTCGATCTCCGAGTACCTAAAAATAAAGCCCACGACGGGATCAGCCACAATACTCAATAATGATATCGACATAATCATAAATAATTACATACCAATGTAATAATACTGTAAGAATACTATCAACGTAATCTTACCGTCATAACCCTACCAATCCATAACAATCCTTACCATAATCCACATTTCGCATTCTCAAATGATGAAATGAACTCAACTACAACCAACTGTACTGTATAACAACAATACTCAAAATTCTCAAAACCATCATGAATCATAAGCGTGAAATAATCCATCTGTGCCAGATCCTGTCCGTCGGATCGCACAATCAAATACCAATCCTGATAAGAACCAAACATACACAATACATCTATAGGTCAACTACCACATGATAATGATAACAAGTCCCGAAAACATCAACGTATAGTCTGAATGCTCATATGATCAATAACAATGATCAACCAATAAATCGACCGAGAATATCATCGACATGATAAACTCTAATACGACCAACAAGGGATCAACAATACCCGAGAATACCCTCAACATGGTAAATTCCAAACACGATCAACAAAGGATCAACAACGACCGATAATACCATCAACAAAGTAAACTCCAAACGATCAACAATAATCGATCTCAAAGAAATAACCCCAACTGTCGAACATACCCCTCGGGCGTATGAACAACTAGTCGCAAACTGTCGAACATACACAACCATAAATGGAGGATGAACGACCAATTAATATGGCTCAGAGATGGACGTCACAGTACGCCCGATCCGAAAATGTGTCCGTGCACATGTCCACCCCGTATATGGAATCCAGGATATGCGTGGGACATGTTCCTAATTAGCCTCACGAACTACGTCTCGTGTGCACGGTCCAATGTGGAAATATCAACACATGACCATAGTGTGCGCAGCTAAAAATCCGACACAATAACCAATCGGCACGCAGATATGACTCCAGATATATCACGATGCAACATGACAACGAAACTTAAAGAATCACATATCCAATAAGGATCAAAAGACTCACCGAAGTGAACAACAACAGACTGACAATGAAAAGTCGACACGACTAATCAATATCCATACAACAATCCTGGGATCATCATCCCCAATGAATGATCAACATGATCAACGATCTCAATACAAACAGTCCTGGGATCAACATCCCCCAACGAGACAACCAATACAACCATTACTACCAAACACTGGTTCTGGGATCAACATCCCTCAACGAACAGTCAATATGAATCTCATTATACGAAATCTCAACATATACAACAACTCAACATACTAATTATCCTCATAACTGAACAATGCTTAAAATACCTCAAAGCCAAAGACAATATCCTTTCCACGAACAAACCATCATCCCAACAATTTACATTTATAATATCATTGATATATGAATTATAGATGAAATGAAAGTGAAACCATTCATTAAATATTATAAACTGAACAAGTATAAACTTCTCTCGATACCGATACCACGAAGCCGTTACGAATTCTATTGCCTTTGTCTACGAGTTCCTCAGCCCCGACCAAGAGCAATCTACGAACTCTTCAACCTCAACCGCAACACGACGATCATAATCCATGATCAAACATCTCAATCTATTGACGTAATCAATCAACAACAATCCGATAACAATCAATAACCGACATAGCCAACCCATCAAACTCAACGGCTCAACAATACCCCGATCATAAACAAAACCGAACAATACAGCTCAACAAATACAAACTCATATCCACAATATAAACCGAAACTCGACGATTATAAATAACAATCCATATAGTCGATCAACAAACCCAACAGTTCCTCAAAATCCCGATTAAACACAATTCCGAACAACCCAAACTATCAATCATGAACTCAAAACCACCACACGATTTATATTCCGACAATCATATCAATAATCAATTTTAAACCAATAACATGGGTTTAAACGTTACCTATTCCAAATTCAATCTTAAATACGAATACAAGTTTCCTCCTTGTAAATTCATAATCAAAATCAATTACCGATTATCATCATTAATCCGGATAATCCAATTAGTTCAACCTATAGATGATCATATTACAAGGGTGCCAAATAACTCAATCATTTGATTTGAACACTTGTTCAATACATATGAACTTCCAAACTTAAAGGTGAATAATAATCTCATCAAACTCGAAATCGTATTTGTATTCCTATACGAATATTGTATCAAAACACATAACTTAGTTCTAGATATGAATATTCCATATTCATATCCAAAACACCAACACTCTCCTAAACATATTCATCAAATCATATAATCCAAGAGTTCCTTAAGAACACAAATTATTCCGAAATCACATTCAAAATCTCCAAGACGACATAATCCGATGTGTTCTAACGTTTAAACAATCCTCATTAATAATTAAAGATGTATTTTATCATGTTCTTCAACATACACTTCTCATAACATCAATAATCGCAACAATACTACCAAGAACATTAAGAACACTATGATTCCATAATCATAACTAACTTAATCAAAGGTATAAATCATCATATTATCATCCTCCTTAACAAATTGCCATAAATACCAAGAATCATCACAACAGCTCCATAAACTAGCATCATATGAACTAATCATCAACAACAACATCAAAAATCCAAACTAAAGAGAGGATCATTCAACATACATCTTAGAAGATGAAATACACAAGTAACCACCTCATGAATCATCAATATCTCCATATCTCAAGCTCCAATCCCATGTTTCCAAGATCACAATCAACTTAGAAGAGCTGAAACTCCATCTCTGAGTGTTGGAGGGCGAAAGACGAAAAGAAATTCTGAAGAAAAATGAAATGACGGGCATCCACTTTTATAAATTTCAAGCTCATTACATACGTAACCTTCCAAAGTTAACGTACGTAACAGGCTTTACGTATGTAATCTTTCCCGGATAGCGTACGTAATGCCGTCCCAGAGGCAACTGACTCATTTCGTACAAAGCCTTACGTACGTAGCTCTTTCTCCGTAGCATACGTAATACGTTCGTTGACTTGCTACAGTAACATACTCGTATTACGTACGTAATACACCATGCATAGCGTATGTAATGCTCGAGGTTGACACGCCTGTCCACATCCGCGCTGAAAGCTGCCGACACAGGGCCCCACCTGCCGACCACAGCTCGGTCCTGTCAGATTCCCCTGTTACGTACGTAATGCCTTACTCACAACGTACGTAACACTAGCAACGTAGCGTACGTTATCTCAAAATCTTAACGTACGTTAAGGGCTCTATACTTAGCCAAATCCAACTGTCCCTATCTGTCTCGACATACTGGATATGTATATGCACATACAGAATACATATGCTCATCCCAATATCATTCTCATACGATATATCTGATATCAAAATTAAAACAACCTGATACACGATATCCTTAATGTAATTATCGACCAAGTACGAAAATTATACAAATACAGCTATCTCAGTCCTCAAATTATTTTATCTATAAGGTATAGACACCAAGCTGTCCAGTATATCTCAGATAAAATAACGCGAAAAATTTCGTCCTCGAAACTTGCAACCCTGTCACAAACAACAGTTCAATCCAAAATTTCCAAACTCATCACAAACGCAATCAATCGTCGCCACAAGCGAATAACCAAACCAACATACTTACAGGTGCGTGAAGCCGATGATCTCCCGTGATACTAGCACACGACTCCCATACGAAGTCTCAACACAATACCAACACACACCAATATCACAAATAGCAATTTGAAAATATCTCAAAAATTTTGGGATCTCCAAAAATCGGTTTGACTCAAAAGTCAGAAAATTCATTTTCAAAAAGCCACGCTACTACCATACTGGTATAGCCACATAACACACACACTCGGGTTTCACAAAAACCAAGCTCTGATACCATCTTCTGTAACAACCCCAAACCCTTCCGGGATATTACAGCGCCGTAGGTCCTGCGCCGGAACCCACCAGGCTAAAAACCATTTTCGCAAACGTTTCAAACACGCCAAGAGGCGAAAGACGGTAATGTAATTCAAATAATTTTCAAAAATCCATATTCCAAATACCGTCACAAAATAAAATCTTTTAAAAGTTCAAGGCCAAAATGCCAAAACTCTACAGTTGCAAAATGTACGTTAAGCCACCACTTATACGTACCGATAAAATCGTTTAGGGAAAAAGGGTTTAACGAAATAACCCAAATTAACGAGATACCCAAAAAGGCCATTTTGAAATATACACGAGTTGGTAAAAATACCAGAAAGCTACTTAAAGTACACACGCAGTGGAAAAAGACACAGTTCAAAATATACATTTGCAGCGGAATAAAACAACCAATCAAAAACTCGGTTCTCAAATACATGCCACAGCCAGTATCACCCGGAAAGCTCATCCCTTCACGACCGCTACTAGCTCGATCTCCGAGTACCTAAAAATAAAGCCCACGACGGGGTCAGCCACAATACTCAATAATGTTATCGATCACATCATCATAAATAATTACATACCAATGTAATAATACTGTAAGAATACTATCAACGTAATCTTACCATCATAACCCTACCAATCCATAACAATCCTTACCATAATCCACATTTCGCATTCTCAAATGACGAAATGAACTCAACTACAACCAACTGTACTGTATGACAACAATACTCAAAATCCTCAAAAACATCATGAATCATAAGCGTGAAATAATCCACCCGTGCCAAATCTTGTCCCTCGGATCGCACAATCAAATACCAATCCTGATAAGAACCAAACATACACAATACATCTGTAGGTCAACTACCTCATGATAATGATAGCAAGTCCCGAAAACATCGATGTACAGTCCTAATGCTCATATGATCAATAACAATGATCAACCAATAAATCGACCGAGAATATCATCGACATGATAAACTCCAATACGACCAACAAGGGATCAACAATACCCGAGAATACCCTCAACATGGTAAATTCCAAACACGATCAATAAAGGATCAACAACGACCGAGAATACCATCAACAAGGTAAACTCCAAACGATCAACAATAATGGATCTCAAAGAAATAACCCCGACTGTCGAACATACCCCTTGGGCGTATGAACAACCAGTTCTAAACCGCCGAAAATACCAAACCATAAATGGAGGATGAACGACCAATTAATATGGCTCAAAGATGGACGTCACAGTATGCCCGATCCGGAAATGTGTCCGTGCACATGTCCACCCTGTATACGGAATCTAGGATATACGTAGGACATGTACCTAATTAGCTTCACGAACTACGTCTCGTGTGCACGGTCCAATGTGGAAATATCAACACATGACCAAAGTGTGCGCAGCTAAAAATCCGACACAATAACCAATCGGCACGCAGATATGACTCCAGATATGTCACGATGCAACATGACAACGAAACTCAAAGAATCACATATCTAATAAGGATCAAAAGACTCACCGAAGTGAACAACAACAGACTGACAATGAAAAGTCGACACGACTAATCAATATCCAGACAACAATAGTGGGATCATCATCCCCAATGAATGATCAACATGATCAACGATCTCAATACAAACAGTCATGGGATCAACATCCCCCAACGAAACAACCAATACAACTATTACTACCAAACACTGGTTCTGGGATCAACATCCGTCAACGAACAGTCAATATGAATCTCATTATACGAAATCTCAACATATACAACAACTCAACATACTAATTATCCTCATAATTGAACGATGCTTAAAATACCTCAAAGCCGAAGACAATATCCTTTCCACGAACAAACCATCATCCCGACAATTTATATTTATAATATCATTGCTATATGAATTATAAATGAAATGAAAGCGAAACCATTTATTAAATAATATAAACTGAACAAGTATAAACTTGCCTCGATACCGATACCACAAAGCCGTTACCAATTCCATTGCCTTTATCTACGAGCTCCTCAGCCCCGACCAAGAGCAATCTACGAACTCTTCAACCTCAACCGCAACACAACGATCATAATCCATGATCAAACATCTCAACCTATTGAAGTAATCAATCAACAACAATCCGATTACAATCAATAACCGACATAGCCAACCCATCAAACTCAACGGCTCAACAATACCCCGATCCTAAACAAAACCGAATAATACAACTCAACAAATACAAACTCATATCCACAATATAAACCGCAACTCGATGATTATAAATAACAATCCATATAGTCGATCAACAAACCCAACGGTTCCTTAAAATCCTGATTAAACACAATTCCGAACAACCCAAACTATCAATCATGAACTCAAAACCACAACACGATTCATAATTCGACAATCATATCAATAATCAATTATAAACCAATAACATGGGTCTAAATGTTGCCGATTCCAAATTCAATCTTAAATACGAATACAAGTTTCCTCCTTGTAAATTCATAATCAAAACCAATTACCGATTATCATCATTAATCCGGATAATCCAATTAGTTCAACCTATAGATGATCATATTCCAAGAGTGCCAAATAACTCAATCATTTGATTTGAACACTTGTTCAATACATATGAACTTCCAAACTTAAAGGTGAATAATAATCTCATCAAACTCGAAATCGTATTTGTATTCCTATATGAATATTGTATCAAAACACATAACTTAGTTCTAGATATGAATATTCCATATTCATATCCAAAACACCAACACTCTCCTAAACATATTCATCAAATCATATAATCCAAGAGTTCCTTAAGAACACAAATTATTCCAAAATCACATTCAAAATCTCCAAGACGACATAATCCGATGTGTTCAAACGTTTAAACAATCCTCATTCATAATTTAAGATGTATTTTATCATGTTCTTCAACATACACTTCTCATAACATCAAGAATCGTAACAATACTACCAAGAACATCAAGAACACTATGATTCCATAATCATAACTAACATAATCAAAGGTATAAATCATCATATTATCATCCTCCTTAACAAAATTCCCATGAATACCAAGAATCATCACAACAACTCCATAAACTAGCATCATATGAACTAATCATCAACAACAACATCAAAAATCCGAACTAAAGAGAGGATCAACATACCTCTTAGAAGATGAAATACACAAGTAACCACCTCAAGAATCATCAATATCTCCATATCTCAAGCTCCAATCCCATGTTTCCTAGCTCACAATCAACTTAGAAGAGCTGAAACTCCATCTCTGAGTGTTGGAAGTCGAAAGACGAAATGAAATTCTGAAGAAAAATGAAATGACGGGCATCCAATTTTATAAATTTCAAGCTCGTCACGTACGTAACCTTCCAAAGTTAACGTAAGTAATAGGCTTTACGTACATAATCTTTCCCGGATAGCGTACGTAATGCCGTCCCAGAGACAACTGACTCATTTCGTACAAAGCCTTACATACGTAGTTCTTTCTCCGTAGGGTACGTAATATGTTCGTTGACTTGCTACAGTAACATACTCGTATTACGTACGTAATACACCATGCATAGCGTACGTAATGCTCGAGGTTGACTTGCCTGTCCACATCCGCACTAAAAGCCGCCGACACAGGGCCCCACCTGCCGACCACAACTCGGTTCTGTCCGATTACCTTGTTACGTACGTAATGCCTTACTCACAACGTACGTAACACTAGCAACGTAGCGTACGTTATCTCAAAATCCTAACATACGTTAAGGGCTCTATACTTAGCCAAATCCAAATGTCCCTATCTGTCTCGACATACTGGATACGTATATGCACATACTGAATACATATGCTCGTCCCAATATCATTCTCATACGATATATCCGATATCAAATTTAAAACAACCTGATACATGATATCCTTAATGTAATTGTCGACCAAGTACGACAATTATACAAATACAGCTGTCTCAGTCCTAAAATTATTTTATCTATACGGTATAGACACCAAGCAGTCCAGTATATCTCAGATAAAATAACGCGAAAAATTTATACTGAAATCCGGGTATTACATACTACCCCCCTTAAAATAAGTTTCGTCCTCGAAACTTGCAACCCTGTCACAAACAACAGTTCAATCCAAAATTTCCAAACTCATCACAAAAGCAATCAATCGTCACCACAAGCGAATAACCAAACCAACATAGTTACAGGTGCGTGAAGCCGATGATCTCCCGTGATACTAGCACACGACTCCCATACGAAGTCTCAACACAATACCAACACACACCAATATCACAAATAGCAATTTGAAAATATCTCAAAAATTTTGGAATCTCCAAAAATCGGTTTGACTCAAAAGTCAGAAAATTCATTTTCAAAAAGCCACGCTACTACCATACTGGTATAGCCACATAACACACACACCCGGATTTCACAAAACCCAAGCTCTGATACCATCTTCGGTAACAACCCCAAAACCTTCCGGGATATTACAGCGCCGTAGGTCCCGCGCCGGAACCCACCAGGCTAAAAACCATTTTCGCAAACGTTTCAAACACGCCAAGAGGCGAAAGACGGTAATGTAATTCAAATAATTTTCAAAAATCCATATTCCAAATACCGTCACAAAATAAAATCATTTAAAAGTTCAAGGCCAAAATGCCAAAACTCTACAGTTGCAAAATGTACGTTAAGCCACCACTTATACGTACCGATAAAATCGTTTAGGGAAAAAGGGTTTAACGAAATAACCCAAATTAACGAGATACCCAAAAAGGCCATTTTGAAATATACACAAGTTGGTAAAAATACCAGAAAGCTACTTAAAATACACACGCAGTGGAAAAAGACACAGTTCAAAATATACATTTGCAGCGGAATAAAACAACCAATCAAAAACTCGGTTCTCAAATACATGCCACAGCCAGTATCACCCGGGAAGCTCATCCCTTCACGACCGCTACTAGCTCGATCTCCGAGTACCTAAAAATAAAGCCCACGACGGGGTCAGCCACAATACTCAATAATGTTATCGATCACATCATCATAAATAATTACATACCAATGTAATAATACTGTAAGAATACTATCAACGTAATCTTACCATCATAACCCTACCAATCCATAACAATCCTTACCATAATCCACATTTCGCATTCTCAAATGACGAAATGAACTCAACTACAACCAACTGTACTGTATGACAACAATACTCAAAATCCTCAAAAACATCATGAATCATAAGCGTGAAATAATCCACCCGTGCCAAATCCTGTCTGTCGGATCGCACAATCAAATACCAGTCCTGATAAGAACCAAACATACACAATACATTTGTAGGTCAACTACCTCATGATAATGATAACAAGTCCCGAAAACATCGACCTACAGTCCGAATGCTCATATGATCAATAACAATGATCAACCAATAAATCGACCGAGAATATCATCGACATGATAAACTCCAATACGAACAACAAGGGATCAACAATACCCGAGAATACCCTCAACATTGTAAATTCCAAACACGATCAATAAAGGATCAACAACGACTGAGAATACCATCAACAAGGTAAACTCCAAACGATCAACAATAATGGATCTCAAAGAAATAACCCCGACTGTCGAACATACCCCTTGGGTGTATGAACAACCAGTCGCAAACCGTCGAACATACCAAACCATAAATGGAGGATGAACGGCCAATTAATATGGCTCAAAGATGGACGTCACAGTACGCCCGATCCGGAAATATGTCCGTGCACATGTCCACCCGTATACGGAATCCAGGATATATGTGGGATATGTACCTAATTAGCCTCACGAACTACGTCTCGTGTGCACGGTCCAATGTGGAAATATCAACACATGACCATAGTGTGCGCAGCTAAAAATCCTACACAATAACCAATCGGCACGCAGATATGACTCCAGATATGTCACGATGCAACATGACAACGAAACTCAAAGAATCACATATCCAATAAGGATCAAAAGACTCACCGAAGTGAACAACAACAGACTGACAATGAAAAGTCGACACGACTAATCAATATCCAGACAACAATAGTGGGATCATCATCCCCAATGAATGATCAACATGATCAACGATCTCAATACAAATAGTCATGGGATCAACATCCCCCAACGAAACAACCAATACAACCATTACTACCAAACACTGGTTCTGGGATCAACATCCGTCAACGAACAGTCAATATGAATCTCATTATACGAAATCTCAACATATACAACAACTCAACATACTAATTATCCTCATAATTGAACAATGCTTAAAATACATCAAAGCCGAAGACAATATCCTTTCCACGAACAAACCATCATCCCGACAATTTACATTTATAATATCATTGCTATATGAATTATAAATGAAATGAAAGCGAAACCATTTATTAAATATTATAAATTGAACAAGTATAAACTTGCCTCGATACCGATACCACGAAGCCGTTACCAATTCCATTGCCTTTATCTACGAGCTCCTCAGCCCCGACCAAGAGCAATCTACGAACTCTTCAACCTCAACCGCAACACAACGATCATAATTCATGATCAAACATCTCAACCTATTGAAGTAATCAATCAAAAAAAATCCGATAACAATCAATAACCGACATAGCCAACCCATCAAACTCAACGGCTCAACAATACCCCGATCCTAAATAAAACCGAATAATACAACTCAACAAATACAAACTCATATCCACAATATAAACCGCAACTCGACGATTATAAATAACAATCCATATAGTCGATCAACAAACCCAACGGTTCCTTAAAATCCCGATTAAACACAATTACGAACAACCCAAACTATCAATCATGAACTCAAAACCACAACACGATTCATAATTCGACAATCATATCAATAATCAATTATAAAGCAATAACATGGGTCTAAATGTTGCCGATTCCAAATTCAATCTTAAATACGAATACAAGTTTCCTCCTTGTAAATTCATAATCAAAACCAATTACCGATTATCATCATTAATCCGGATAATCCAATTAGTTCAACCTATAGACGATCATATTCCAAGAGTGCCAAATAACTCAATCATTTGATTTGAACACTTGTTCAATACAGATGAACTTCCAAACTTAAAGGTGAATAATAATCTCATCAAACTCGAAATCGTATTTGTATTCCTATACGAATATTGTATCAAAATACATAACTTAGTTCTAGATATGAATATTCCATATTCATATCCAAAACACCAACACTCTCCTAAACATATTCATCAAATCATATAATCCAAGAGTTCCTTAAGAACACAAATTATTCCAAAATCACATTCAAAATCTCCAAGACGACATAATTCGATGTGTTCTAACGTTTAAACAATCCTCATTCATAATTTAAGATGTATTTTATCATGTTCTTCAACATACACTTCTCATAACATCAAGAATCGTAACAATACTACCAAGAACATCAAGAACACTATGATTCCATAATCATAACTAACATAATCAAAGGTATAAATCATCATATTATCATCCTACTTAACAAAATTCCCATGAATACCAAGAATCATCACAACAACTCCATAAACTAGTATCATATGAACTAATCATCAACAACAACATCAAAAATCCGAACTAAAGAGAGGATCAACATACCTCTTAGAAGATGAAATACACAAGTAACCACCTCAAGAATCATCAGTATCTCCATATCTCAAGCTCCAATCCCATGTTTCCAAGCTCACAATCAACTTAGAAGAGCTGAAACTCCATCTCTGAGTGTTGGAAGTCGAAAGACGAAATGAAATTCTGAAGAAAAATGAAATGACGGGCATCCACTTATATAAATTTCCATCTCGTTACGTACGTAACCTTCCAAAGTTACGTACGTAACAGGCTTTACATACGTAATCTTTCCTGGATAGCGTACGTAATGTCGTCCCAAAGGCAACTGACTCATTTCGTACAAAGCCTTACATACGTAGTTCTTGCTCCGTAGGGTACGTAATACGTTCGTTGACTTGGTACAGTAACATACTCGTATTACGTACGTAATACACCATGTATAGCGTACGTAATGCTCGAGGTTGACTTGCCTGTCCACAACCGCACTGAAAGCCGCCGACACAGGGCCCCACCTGCCGACCACAGCTCGGTCCTGTCCGATTACCTTGTTACGTACGTAATGCCTTACTCACAACATACGTAACACTAGCAACGTAGCGTACGTTATCTCAAAATCTTAACGTACGTTAAGGGCTCTATACTTAGCCAAATCCAAATGTCCCTATCTGTCTCGACTGTAATATCGGGGGATAATTTTTTTTTCGTGTTACTGTTGAGTTGTACATTCATTTGGAATTGTACAAGTGTTGTTGTTTTGGACTGATACAATGTATATTGTATTGGAATATTTCAGGATCGAAATATTATACTTGTCGTCGGGTTAGTTTCGTCGTTTGCATGTTGGTTGGAGAGTTTGGATTTTTGGCTAAGTACACTAGCCTTAACGTACGCTACATGGGTAGACTTATGTACGTTATGGGCTGAGTATTACGTATGTTATGCCTGTAAGGTTACGTACATAATGCTTGGTAGGTGGCAGGAACCTTCCTCGTAGTCGCTTTCGGCTGGTGGGTCCCGAGCATCTTCCGATCGGATCTCACTATTGCAGTCAACGGACCCTTACGTACGTTAAGAGGTGAGCTCTACGTACGTAATGTAGGTCTTGTTAACGTACGTAATATGTTCTTGTTTACGTACGTTAAGGCCTTCGTATTTTAGTCGATCGATTGGATTTTCATTACGACGTTAATGTCTTAGCATAGCGTCGTAATGCCTCTTACGACGTTAACCATAGTGTATAACGACGTAATGAATTGGTCACCTATTTATCTTGGTTTCGTCTTTCATTTCCTCACGAACCAAAACACATTTTCTCTCCTAGAATCGTCCATTCGACTTGTTATTGATGTTTAGCCTCTTCCAACTCGATCTTGATCATCCTAGCTTGGATTGAAGCTTGAAGTTGGAAGCTCGTTGGTGCTCCTTTGGTGTTTGGAGGCTTCTTCTTGTTCTTATTTGGTAAGTTCCCTCAATCTCTTGTTCTTCAAGTGATTTTCGAGTTGTTGTTGTTGTTTTCTTCGGGTATTGTTTGATTCATGGAGTATATCATGATTCTTCATGGTTTTGATAAACTTTTGATGAAGAACATGTTGGTATAGCTTGAGTTTGATTATGTTCTTGATGTTTTAGATTGTTGGGAGGTTTTTAATCATGTCTAGGAAGGATTATGTTAAGATTGTTATATGATTAACATAAGTCCTGAGATGATTATTGTTGTTGGTGGTGTTCTTGAAAGATTTTAACCATTTTAGTAAGGATTTATGATGATTTAGGAGATGATTATCATAATTTGGAAATGGTTGAGTGGATCTTGTGGTTTAATCCGAATTCATGAGGTTATGATGAAGGATTTTTATTTCAAACATCATGGTTATTGAGTTGATGATGTTCTTGGGGTGATAATGATAATAGTGATAATATTATCATTGTAGGAGGATCAATTTGATGATATTGGTGATATTATCATCTTGAGATGATTGTTTTGATGATTGTTCTTAAGTGAATCTTGTTGAATGGATTTCACAAGTGTTAAGAACGTAATGATCATGTTAATTGATCATCGAGGTGTTGGAGGACGTTAGAATTCATAGTTGAGAACTATGATATTCGTTCGTGCGGTGTGATCGATTCGTGTTTGAATCGGGCTTTGTCTTTGTCGTTGTTTTCTATTGATTTTGTGTTTTTGAATGAATCGTTTTCATTCAAGGTTGTTCGAGTGTTTGTGATCGTCGGGAGGCGCCGTCGCTGCTTCGTGCCAGGACGTTGATCGTGGAAGGACTTGTTCGCCTTCGGTTTGAGGCAAGTTTTATACTTGTACTGGTCAATGAGATTAATGTTATCATATATGTGTATGACTGTATTGTATCATTTCGAGACTTAGTCTCTTCGTGATTTGTTGATATTCGGGAATTGTTTGATGCAATACCCTTCGGTGATTATGCCAGTTGTGATTGTTATTCGTTAACGGCCGGTTAAGGCATTGAGATTCTTGTTGTCGATAGCCGGTTCGCGGCATCGATGTATCTATTATTATTGTTGACGTTAATGTCATTCTGAGGCATCGTTGGATCGTTATTATCGAATTGGAACTGTTGCTATGATGTTGCATTGGCCGATGGAAGGCGTTTGATATATTCGTTTATCATATCTGTTTCGGTGGTCGGTTTAAGATGCCGGGACATCCATTCTACCGTATCATTGGTTACCGATTAACCGTTCTAAGGTAATCGATGTATTTAATTGGGATTATCGAAGATAATTCCCATCCGTTGTATCATTGGTTATCGATTGACCGTTCTAAGGTAATCGATGTATTTAATTGGGATTATCGAAGATAATTTCCATCCGTTGTATCATTGGTTATCGATTGACCGTTCTAAGGTAATCGATGTATTTAATTGGGATTATCGAAGATAATTCCCATCCGTTGTATCATTGGTTACCGATTAACCGTTCTAAGGTAATCTATGTATTTAATTTGGATTATCGAAGATAGTTCCCATCCGTTGTATCATTGTGATCGATTGGCCATTCCAAGGCAGTCGACGTATTTGAATTGGGACCGCCGTGGACGGTGCCCATCCATGAGATGTTGTTGTCGTGTTGGCCGACTCAAGGCAGCACGCTATTATTCTTGTGAATTTGGTAGTCTTGGGATCGTTACTATTGTGATTGATTGTGTTTTGGAGGCTAGTCTCGGCTAGTGCTCGATGGGTAAGTTTGGGGCTTGAACCTTCGCGGTTGGTTTCCCAACACCTACTGATTCGAAGAGGGTCACTGGCCACCGGGTGATCTCATTATGGGTAAGTCTCGGGGCTTGAACCTTCGCGTTGGTTTCCCAAAGACTGCAATTCAGCAGGTCACGGTCATTGGATGACCTCATTGTGATACGGCTTCGTGCCGTGGCTTCGGCCCTCATTGTGATACGGCTTCGTGCCGTGGCTTCGGCCCTCATTGTGATACGGCTTCATGCCGTGGCTTCGGCCCTCATTGATACAGCTTCGGGCTGCTTTGGCTTCGGGCCATTGTGGTGATTGACAGCTTCGGCTGAGTGACATTCAGGGTATTATGATGATAAACGGCTTCGGGCTGTTCGGCTGTTAAGGCCATTGTGATGTATCGGTATTCCTGTCGGAGCCTTCGGGCATTGTGATTCGTATCTATTTCAGTGTTTGGCTTGGGTTACCTTCGGGTGATGTATTGTTGTGTTCTGTATTGATGATTCGCCGTTGGGCACTTGTGTTCTAACCTGTTGAGCAGGTATTGATCGGATGTCGTGGGCATAGTATTCCACGAATGCTCGATTCTTACTTTGGTTTGTGAGCATCTCGTATTACCATTACTATACTATTCATTCTGCCCTTTGGATGCATATCATGTTGTACATGTATTTGATAATCATTATCTGGATGACTGACCCCGTGGGGGCGGAACATGTTTTTATGTTTTAGGTGTTTGCGAGGAGAGAGTTGAGACACAGGGGCATGACGTGGCGACGAGGCATGCGAGCGATACTAGTCCGAGATGTTTTGGTGTTCATGTCAGTCAGACAGTTGGAGTACTCCAGTTTTGTCAGTTATTGTCATTTTGTATTATCCGAGCAAGGCTCGTGGATGTCGTTGTAATTTATTTGGGCCATGTAGGCCCACTGTTGTCATTGAAATTCGATATCGGAATATTATGTTGGATGTCAGTGTAGGGATTGTGATCCCCCTTTTGGTCAGTTAGTTGTATTTTTGGTCGTGTTAGCCTGGTGGATCTCCTGGTGTGGGGTCCACGGCACTGTAATAACCCAATATGATTTGGGGGTGTTACATCGACATACTGGATACGTATATGCACATACTGAATACATATGCTCGTCCCAATATCATTCTCATACGATATATTCGATATCAAAATTAAAACAACCTGATACATGATATCCTTAATGTAATTGTCGACCAAGTACGACAATTATACAAATACAGCTGTCTCAGTCCTCAAATTATTTTATCTATACGGTATAGACACCAAGCTGTCCAGTATATCTCAGATAAAATAACGCGAAAAATTTATACTGAAATCCGGGTATTACATACTACCCCCCTTAAAATAAGTTTCGTCCTCGAAAATTGCAACCATGTCACAAACAACAGTTCAATCCAAAATTTCCAAACTCATCACAAAAGCAATCAATCATCGCCACAAGCGAATAACCAAACCAACATACTTACAGGTGCGTGAAGCCGATGATCTCCCGTGATACTAGCACATGACTCCCATACGAAGTCTCAACATAATACCAACACACACCAATATCACAAATAGCAATTTGAAAATATCTCAAAAATTTTGAAATCTCCAAAAATCGGTTCGACTCAAAAGTCAGAAAAATCATTTTCAAAAAGCCACGCTACTACCATACTGGTATAGCCACATAACACACACGCCCGAGTTTCACAAAACCCAAGCTCTAATACCATCTTCTGTAAAAACCCCAAAACCTTCCGGGATATTACAGCGCCGTAGGTCTGTTGTGAGGAAATCCCTCACACTATGCCGCAAGTGCATGGTGTCAACAAGTAATAAAGTGATAAGTAAGATATCGTTCCCTCGATGACTGATTTCACTAAGTACCAAAATATAGTCAACTCGTAATTTTATTTGAAGAACAATTATATAGAATTTATTTCTAAACTAATTGCAGAAAAATAAATAGAAAATAATAATAGTAATAATAAAAATAATAATAATAATAATAATAATAATAAGGGCGTAGGATTATGATTTTCGCCTCAAACAATCAGGAATGATTTTTATATAATTCAATTCACTTTTATTCAATTGATTGTAAGCCAGGAATTCCTAAATTATTCTAAAGTCTTTCCCAAGGTCGATAGAAAATACTAAGAATTATTAACTCGATATATCCCTATTCGAATTAGATAATTAATAGCTAAAACAGTTCATGAATTCCCACAATAAACAGGCTTCACAATTCCCATGAGTATATCCCTATCTCACGAAAATCATGATTTTTCTCACAAAAACTATGCCTAAATTTCATCTCCCGAATCCATAAAGACATTCAAATCAATTCAACTATTGGCCAGACAATTGAAAGCATTGAGAACAGTAAGAAGAATTCAATCCAATACGAATAACGAGTGAATTGAAATAAAAATAAATAAATCAAATCGTCATGTAATCGGCTACAATCACAATCCTACTCAAACAGATCTAGAAAATAAGATGCGGAAAAATTAAGAAAAACCGTAAGGGATCCGTGGTCTTGTCTTCGCCCACAAATCTCTTCATTTCCGCTCTCCCCGGATTTTTGTGTTCTTCGATCCCGTCCTACGATGTCTCCATCCCCTCTATTTCTGACCTTCAATGTTTATTTATAGATATCCTTAGCCTACAAAATGCGTCCGGGAATTAGGTTGAAAACGGGCTTCAGAACAGTCCAAAAAATGAGGGCTGAATCATCATTACCGCCCCGTGGGCCGCGGATCAGTAATTATGTGCCGCGGCCCCAACGTTCAGCGCAGGATGCCTGGGCGCTATTTTTTTTTCATGGGCCGCGGCTCAGCTTCAACGTGCCGCGACCCCCGGTACAGCGTGCTCGGTGTCCTGCTAGTCACCTTCTTGTGTCGCGGCCGGACCTTGGTGTGCCGCGGCCCCAGGCCAAAAATTGTCGTTTGAGCTTCCGAACTCCAATTTTCTACAAAACATATAAAGATAGTGCATTAAAAGCTCATTTATGCAGATTTATACTCAAAATGGATATAAACTAATGATAAATAAGCGCATAAAAATACGCCTAACAAATACCCCCAAACTTGAGCCTTTGCTTGTCCTCAAGCAAAAATCAATTTTCAAATAAAAAGTATCGTGAATGATCGTGCAAATCCATAGTTCTCAACTTAATCAATACTACCCTGAAAATCTCAAAGAATAATACGAGTATTGTATTAGTGAGTCACATTCACGGACACTGATTCCAAAAAGTAATTATTTTCAGTCCTAACCAATCGTTCATGAAGAAAATCAAGCTCAAAGATTAACAAGCGTGAATTTAACCGACCGTCAATATGAAGGGTTAGATTAAACAAGCCAATTCGCCCAGTCCCACAGTCTAGTGGCAAAAATTAAGAGTTTCATCGTCAAAAATAAACCTCGGACAGCATTCCCTTATGTATGATCAATAATATGATTCGAGTTAACCACTAGGTTTCGGATCTCGGGATGTTTCATCGGGATAACCCTAGGGTGGATTTCCATTCTCATGTATTGAGGAACCGTTTGACGTAAAAGACACTCATGGGGCACATGGATGCTTCTAGTTACTAAGTCCCCCTCTATAGCAGAGAAAAAACTCGAATAGATATTCCCGCACGTCCGATTCAAGGTTGCTGTTTTACGCGAAAGTAAACAGCGGGTCGCGTGAATACCCCCGGTTACTAGGCTTCCCATCATCGGCAAATGCGATATTTCTAAACCATTAGTCTATTCAGGGTTGTCGTTTTACGCGAGAGTAAACAACGGATCACGTGAATACCCCCGGTTACTAAACTTCCCATCATAGAATATGTATAATATCTCGACTTTTTGGGAAAAACTGTCCGACTCTAGACTCAATTTAAGTTCCAACAAGACTCATGTTACTGGCCGATTAGCTACGCGAAAAGTGTAACCAAACTTATAGATGGCGATTTGAAAACACGTATGTCTCCTTTCTTATACGCTAAGATTTCTACAACAACGAAATATTTTGGACCTAAATGAATACTCAGAGGAAACAGATATCGTTGTCTGCAACTCGACCAAAAGTCAACCGTTTCTTCAAAAAGAAATCAGTATCGTAACATCAGTTTTACACACGGAAGCACGAAAAATTCATGAAAAATTCATGTTTTTTTTTGGCAAAAACCATCAATAGCATGCAAGAAAAATAAAGCAATGATGAAATCGCAATTTATAACCAAGAAAAATTTAGAAAATATCGCATGCTTCAATTTATTCCACTACACATAAAATCATCAACAATAAAACTCGTGTGAAACTAAAAGAGATAAGGAAAAGTGAATCTTATTCCAAATGTCTTCTTAAATGCCAGCACATGTCTGAGTGGAATCGTCTGTCAATCCATACTTCAAATAATGCCCAACATCACCAGGGACCCCCAAACTTAGTATCTAGTCATGAAATAACTATAGACATTAAGTCAAGAAAGACTAGAATATGAAGAATAATAACTCATTGGGGTTATATGAAAAAAAAATATTAGAGAAATAAGGGCCAACAAGAATACCCGAATCCAAACGAAATAACAAAACAAGGAAAAAAAATTATTAATGAAAAATTAAATAAAAACAACTACCTAGAAAGCAAGTAAAAATGATGGGTTGCCTCCCATCAAGCACTCTATTTTACGTCTTGAGCACGACGTGGCAAATAAAAAAAATTAACGTGACTTCTTTCTAGGGAGATTGCCAAATACCCCCTTCTTGCAATCTATAAGCCTCTTATTCTACAAGCGAGGCTTTGGTTCATGCCTGGTTGCCAAAAATAATGAGTAAGAATAATTATGCGGACAACTAAAAAATAATGAAAGAATATAATAATTATAAGGTATGAAAAAATAAGCAGAGTTCGAATGGGTAAATAATAAAGACATATCATGAACAACCTCATTAGAGCTCAAAGAATCAGCCTCAACAAAATCAAAAGTAATGGGGCCAATCTCTCCCAATATGGATTTAGGAAAAATTATGCTTGGCACCGTTAATAAAATTTTAGGCACAAAAGTGTTCACCTTATTGTTCGAAGTTAGATGACAAATTAATGAAATTTCTTTGGAAACATCATCAATGGTAACTTCTTCTACACGCTCATCACACTTTATGTAATTATCAGGTGCTGGGGGATCGACCCTAAAACTCAGCATGTCTTTCTTCTCAACCTCCCCCTCAACTTCACTACTAAATTGATGAGCTGGAAAATAACCATAGTGAATCTCAAGAC
Source organism: Orobanche coerulescens (assembly GCA_033398695.1). Classification (NCBI taxonomy): domain Eukaryota; kingdom Viridiplantae; phylum Streptophyta; class Magnoliopsida; order Lamiales; family Orobanchaceae; genus Orobanche; species Orobanche coerulescens. Next base: position 58,309,028 of record CM065818.1, read on the forward strand.
CACGACTTACACATTCTCGCTCAAGAGGGGTACTATCAGGATTTTTGAGAGCGTCTACACAATGTTCAAGCATGGTCTTTTGTTTCGGGGGAGGGGGCTGACTGACCCTATTAGGCAAATTATTAAGATCATCAAAATTTATGAAATGCCAAGGGTCACGATAATCAAAGAAAAACATAATGAAAAAAAAAAGAGGAAAAAAAATATAGAAACTAAAGACAAAAAAACTTCAAATTAAAATTAGAGTCGGTTGGTAATGATATTAGCGAAAAAAATCAGTCCCCGGCAACGGCGCCAAAAACATATTGTGAGGAAATCCCTCACACTATGCCGCAAGTGCACGGTGTCAACAAGTAATAAAGTGATAAGTAAGATATCGTTCCCTCGAGGACTGATTTCACTAAGTACCAAAATATAGTCAACTCGTAATTTTATTTGAAGAACAATTATATAGAATTTATTTCTAAACTAATTGCAGAAAAATAAATAAAAAATAATAATAGTAATAATAAAAATAATAATAATAATAAGGGCGTAGGATTATGATTTTCGCCTCAAACAATCAGGAATGATTTTTATTTAATTCAATTCACTTTTATTCAATTGATTGTAAGCCAGGAATTCCTAAATTATTCTAAAGTCTTTCCCAAGGTCGGTAGAAAATACTAATAATTATTAACTCGATATATCCCTATTCGAATTAGATAATTAATAGCTAAAACAGTTCATGAATTTCCACAATAAACAGGCTTCACAATTCCCATGAGTATATCCCTATCTCACGAAAATCATGATTTTTCTCAGAAGAACTATGCCTAAATTTCATCTCCCGAATCCATAAAGACATTCAAATCAATTCAACTATTGGCCAGACAATTGAAAGCATTGGGAACAGTAAGAAGAATTCAATTCAATACGAATAACGAGTGAATTGAAATAAAAATAAATAAATCAAACCGTCATGTAATAGGCTACAATCACAATCCTACTCAAACAGATCTAGAAAATAAGATGCGGAAAAATTAAGAAAAGCCGTAAGGGATCTGTGGTCTTGTCGTCGCCCACAAATCTCTTCGTTTCCGCTCTCCCCGGATTCTTGTGTTCTTCGATCCCATCCTACGATGTCTCCATCCCCTCTTTTTCTGACCTTCAATGTTTATTTATAGCTATCCTTAGCCTCCAAAATGCGTTCGGGAATTAGGTTGAAAACGGGCTTCAGAACAGTCCAAAAAATGAGGGCTGAATCATCATTACCGCCCCATGGGCCGCGACTCAGTAATTATGTGCCGCGGCCCAAACGTTCAGCGCAGGATGCCTGGGCGCTATTTTTTTTTCATGGGCTGCGGCTCAGCTTCAACGTGCCGCGGCCCCCGATACAGCGTGCTCGGTGTCCTGCTAGTCACCTTCGTGTGCCGTGGCCGGACCTTGGTGTGCCGCGGCCCCAGGCCAAAAATTGTCGCTTGAGCTTCCGGACTCCAATTTTCTACAAAACATATAAAGATGGTGCATTAAAAGCTCATTTATGCAGATTTAGGCTCAAAATGGATATAAACTAATGATAAATAAGCGCATAAAAATACGCCTAACAAGGTCCCGCGCCGAAACCCACCAGGCTAAAAACCATTTTTACAAACGTTTCAAACACGCCAAGAGGCGAAAGACGGTAATGTAATTCAAATAATTTTCAAAAATCCATATTCCAAATACCGTCACAAAATAAAATCATTTAAAAGTTCAAGGCCAAAATGCCAAAACTCGGGAGTTGCAAAATGTACATTAAGCCACCATTTATACGTACCAATAAAATCGTTTAAGGAAAAAGGGTTTAACGAAATAACCCAAATTAACGAGATACCCAAAAAGGCCATTTTGAAATATACACGAGTTGGTAAAAATACCAGAAAGCTACTTAAAGTACACACGCAGTGGAAAAAGAAACAGATCAAAATATACATTTGCAGTGGAATAAAACAACCAATCAAAAACTCGGTTCTCAAATACGGGCCACAGCCAGTATCACCCGGGAAGCTCATCCCTTTACCACCCTACTAGCTCGATCTCCGAGTACCTAAAAATAAAGCCCACGACGGGGTCAGGCACAATACTCAATAATGATATCGATCACATCATCATAAATAATTACATACCAATGTAATAATACTGTAAGAATACTATCAACGTAATCTTACCATCATAACCTTACCAATACATAACAATCCTTACCATAATCCACATTTCGCATTCTCAAATGACGAAATGAACTCAACTACAACCAACTGTACTGTATCACAACAATACTCAAAATCCTCAAAAACATCATGAATCATAAGTGTGAAATAATCCACCTGTGCCAAATCCTGTCCGTCGGATCGCATAATCAAATATCAGTCCTGATAAGAACCAAACATACACAATACATCTGTAGGTCAACTACCACATGATAATGATAACAAGTCCCGAAAACATCGACGTACAGTCCGAATGCTCATATGATCAATAACAATGATCAACCAATAAATCGACCGAGAATATCATCGACATGATAAACTCTAGTACGACCAACAAGGGATCAACAATACCCGAGAATACCCTCAACATGGTAAATTCCAAACACGATCAACAAAGGATCATCAACGACCGAGAATACCATCAACAAGGTAAACTCCAAACGATCAACAATAATGGATCTCAAAGAAATAACCCGACTATCGAACATTCCCCTCGGGCGTATGAACAACCAGTTGCAAACCGTCAAACATACACAACCATAAATGGAGGATGAACGACCAATTAATATGGCTCAAAGATGGTCGTCACAGTACGCCCGATCCGGAAATGTGTCCGTGCACATGTCCACCCCGTATACGAAATCCAGGATATATGTGGGATATGTACCTAATTAGCCTTACGAACTACGTCTCGTGTGCACGGTCCAATGTGGAAATATCAACACATGACCACAGTGTGTGCAGCTAAAAATCCTACACAATAACCAATCGGCACGCAGATATGACTCCAGATATGTCACGATGCAACATGACAACGAAACTCAAAGAATCACATATCCAATAAGGATCAAAAGACTCACCGAAGTGAACAACAACAGACTGACAATGAAAAGTCGACACGACTAATCAATATCCAGACAACAATAGTGGGATCATCATCCCCAATGAATGATCAACATGATCAATGATCTCAATACAAACAGTCCTGGGATCAACATCCCCCAACGAAACAACCAATACAACCATTACTACCAAACACTAGTTCTGGGATCAACATCCCTCAATGAACAGTCAATATGAATCTCATTATACGAAATCTCAATATATACAACAACTCAACATACTAATTATCCTCATAATTATATAATGCTTAAAATACCTCAAAGCCGAAGACAATATCCTTTCCACGAACAAACCATCATCCCGACAATTTACATTTATAATATCATTGCTATATGAATTATAAATGAAATGAAAGCGAAACCATTCATTAAATATTATAAACTGAACAAGTATAAACTTGCCTCGATACCCATACCATGAAGTTGTTACCAATTCCATTGCCTTTGTCTACGAGCTCCTCAGCCCAGACCAAGAGCAATCTACGAACTCTTCAACCTCAACCGCAACACAACGATCATAATCCATGATCAAACATCTCAACCTATTGAAGTAATCAATCAACAACAATCCGATAACAATCAAAAACGACATAGCCAACCCATCAAACTCAACGGCTCAACAATACCCTGATTATAAACAAAACCGAACAATACAACTCAACAAATACAAACTCATATCCACAATATTAACCGCAATTCGATGATTATAAATAACAATCCATACAATCGATCAACAAACCCAACGGTTCCTCAAAATCCCGATTAAACACAATTCCGAACAACCCAAACTATCAATCATGAACTCAAAACCACAACACTATTCATAATCCGACAATCATATCAATAATCAATTTTTAATCAATAACATGGGTTTAAACGTTACCGATTCCAAATTCAATCTTAAATATGAATACAAGTTTCCTCCTTGTAAATTCATAATCAAAACCAATTACCGATTATCATCATTAATCCGGATAATCCAATTAGTTCAACCTATAAATGATCATATTCCAAGGGTGTCAAATAGCTCAATCGTTAGATTCGAACACTTGTTCAATACGTATGAACTTCATAACTTAAAGGTGAATAATAATCTCATCAAACTCGAAATCATATTTGTATTCCTATACGAATATTGTATCAAAACACATAACTTAGTTCTAGATATGAATATTCCATATTCATATCCAAAACACCAACACTCTCCTAAACATATTCATCAAATCATATAATCCAAGAGTTCCTTAAGAACACAAATTATTCCGAAATCACATCCAAAATCTCCAAGACGACATAATCCGATGTGTTCTAACGTTTAAACAATCCTCATTCATAATTCAAGATGTATTTTATCATGTTCTTCAACATACACTTCTCATAACATCAAGAATCGCAACAATACTACCAAGAACATCAAGAACACTATGATTCCATAATCAAAGGTATAAATCATCATATTATCATCTTCCTTAACAAAATTCCCATGAATACCAAGAATCATCACAACAACTCCATAAACTAGCATCATATGAACTAATCATCAACAACATCAAAAATCCAAACTAAAGAGAGGATCATTCAACATACCTCTTAGAAGATGAAATACACAAGTAACCACCTCAAGAATCATCAATATCTCCATATTTCAACCTCCAATCCCATGTTTCCAAGCTCACAATCAACTTAGAAGAGCTGAAACTCCATCTCTGAGTGTTGGAGGGCGAAAGACGAAATGAAATTCTGAAGAAAAATGAAATGACGGGCATCCACTTTTATAAATTTCCAGCTCATTACATACGTAACCTTCCAAAGTTAACCTACGTAACAGGATTTATGTACGTAATCTTTCCCGGATAGCGTACGTAATGTCGTCCCACAGGCAACTGACTCGTTTCGTACAAATCCTTACGTACGTAGTTCTTTCTCCGTAGCGTATGTAATACATACGTTGACTTGCTATAGTAACATACTCGTATTACGTACGTAATACACCATGCATAGCGTACGTAATGCTCGAGGTTGACTCGCCTGTCCACAGCCGCGCTGAAAGCCGCCGACACAGGGCCCCACCTGCCGACCACAGCTCGGTCCTGTACGATTCCCTTGTTACGTACGTAATGCCTTACTCACAACATACGTAACACTAGCAACGTAGCTTACGTTATCTCAAAATCTTAACGTACGTTAAGGGCTCTATACTTAGCCAAATCCAATTGTCCCTATCTGCCTCGACATACTGGATACGTATATGCACATACTGAATACATATGCTCGTCCCAATATCATTCTCATACGATATATCCGATATCAAAATTAAAATAACCTGATACACGATATCCTTAATGTAATTATCGACCAAGTACGACGATTATACAAATACAGCTGTCTCAGTCCTCAAATTATTTTATCTATACGGTATAGACACCAAGCTGTCCAGTATATCTCAGATAAAATAACGCGAAAAATTTATACTGAAATCCGGGTATTACATACTACCCCCCTTAAAATAAGTTTCGTCCTCGAAACTTGCAACCCTGTCACAAACAACAGTTCAATCCAAAATTTCCAAACTCATCACAAAAGCAATCAATCGTCACCACAAGCGAATAACCAAACCAACATACTTGCAGATGCGTGAAGCCGATGATCTCCCGTGATACTAGCACACGACTCCCATACGAAGTCTCAACACAATACCAACACACACCAATATCACAAATAGCAATTTGAAAATATCTCAAAAATTTTGGAATCTCCAAAAATCGGTTTGACTCAAAAGTCAGAAAAATCATTTTCAAAAAGCCACACTACTACCGTACTGGTATAGCCACATAACACACACGCCCGGGTTTCACAAAACCCAAGCTCTGACACCATCTTCTGTAACAACCCCAAAACCTTCCGGGATATTACAGTGTCGTAGGTCCCGCGCTGGAACCCACCAGGCTAAAAACTATTTTCGCAAATGTTTCAAACACGCCAAGAGGCGAAAGACGGTAATGTAATTCGAATAATTTTCAAAAATACATATTCCAAATACCGTCACAAAATAAAATCATTTAAAAGTTCAAGGCCAAAATGCCAAAACTCGACAGTTGCAAAATGTACGTTAAGCCACCACTTTTACGTACCGATAAAATCATTTAGGGAAAAAGGGTTTAACGAAATAACCCAAATTAACGAGATACCCAAAAAGGCCATTTTGAAATATACACGAGTTGGTAAAAATACCAGAAAGCTACGTAAAGCACACACGCAGTGGAAAGAAACACAGTTCAAAATATACATTTGCAGCGGAATTAAACAACCAATCAAAAAATCGGTTCTCAAATACATGCCACAACCAGTATCACCCGGGAAGCTCATCCCTTCAGGACCGCTACTAGCTCGATCTCCGAGTACCTAAAAATAAAGCCACGACGGGGTCAGCCACAATACTCAATAATGATATCGATCACATCATCATAAATAATTACATACCAATGTAATAATACTGTAAGAATACTATCAACGTCATCTTGCCATCATAACCCTACCAATCCATAACAATCCTTACCATAATCCACATTTCGCATTCTCAAATGACGAAATGAACTCAACTACAACCAACTGTACTGTATCACAACAATACTCAAAATCCTCAAAAACATCATGAATCATAAGTGTGAAATAATCCACCCGTGCCAAATCCTGTCCGTCGGATCGCATAATCAAATATCAGTCCTGATAAGAACCAAACATACACAATACATCTGTAGGTCAACTACCACATGATAATGATAACAAGTCCCGAAAACATCGACGTATAGTCCGAATACTCATATGATCAATAACAATGATCAACCAATAAATCGACCGAGAATATCATCGACATGATAAACTCCAATACGACCAACAAGGGATCAACAATACCCGAGAATACTCTCAACATGGTAAACTCTAAACACAATCAATAAAGGATCAACAACGATCGAGAATACCATCAACAAGGTAAACTCCAAACGATCAACAATAATGGATCTCAAAGAAATAACCCCGACTATCGAACATACCCCTCGGGCGTATGAACAACCAGTCGCAAACCGTCGAACATACACAACCATAAATGGAGGATGAACGGCCAATTAATATGGCTCAAAGATGGACGTCACAGTACGCCCTATCCGGAAATGTGTTCGTGCACATGTCCATCCCGTATACGGAATCCAGGATATACGTGTGATATGTACCTAATTAGCCTTACGAACTACGTCTCGTGTGCACGGTCCAATGTGGAAATATCAACACATGACCATAGTGTGTGCAGCTAAAAATCCTACACAATAACCAATCGGCATGCAGATATGACTCCAGATATGTCACGATGCAACATGACAACGAAACTCAAAGAATCACATATCCAATAAGGATCAAAAGACTCACCGAAGTGAACAACAACAGACTGACAAAGAAAAGTCGACACGACTAATCAATATCCAGACAACAATAGTGGGATCATCATCCCCAATGAATGATCAACATGATCAATGATCTCAATACAAACAGTCCTGGGATCAACATCCCCCAACGAAACAACCAATACAACCATTACTACCAAACACTGGTTCTGGGATCAACATCCCTCAATGAACAGTCAATATGAATCTCATTATACGAAATCTCAATATATACAACAACTCAACATACTAATTATCCTCATAATTATATAATGCTTAAAATACCTCAAAGCCGAAGACAATATCCTTTCCACGAACAAACCATCATCCCGACAATTTACATTTATAATATCATTGCTATATGAATTATAAATGAAATGAAAGCGAAACCATTCATTAAATACTATAAACTGAACAAGTATAAACTTGCCTCGATACCGATACCATGAAGCCGTTACCAATTCTATTGCCTTTGTCTACGAGCTCCTCAGCCCAGACCAAGAGCAATCTACGAACTCTTCAACCTCAACCGCAACACAACGATCATAATCCATGATCAAACATCTCAACCTATTGAAGTAATCAATCAACAACAATCCGATAACAATCAATAACCGACATAGCCAACCCATCAAACTCAACGGCTCAACAATACCCTGATTACAAACAAAACCGAACAATACAACTCAACAAATATAAACTCATATCCACAATATTAACCGCAATTCGACGATTATAAATAACAATCCATACAATCGATCAACAAACCCAACGGTTCCTCAAAATCCCGATTAAACACAATTCCGAACAACCCAAACTATCAATCATGAACTCAAAACCACAACACGATTCATAATCCGACAATCATATCAATAATCAATTTTAAATCAATAACATGGGTTTAAACGTTACCGATTCCAAATTCAATCTTAAATATGAATACAAGTTTCCTCCTTGTAAATTCATAATCAAAACCAATTACCGATTATCATCATTAATCCGGATAATCCAATTAGTTCAACCTATAGATGATCATATTCCAAGGGTGTCAAATAGCTCAATCGTTAGATTTGAACACTTGTTCAATACGTATGAACTTCCAAACTTAAAGGTGAATAATAATCTCATCAAACTCGAAATCGTATTTGTATTCCTATACGAATATTGTATCAAAACACATAACTTAGTTCTAGATATGAATATTCCATATTCATATCCAAAACACCAACACTCTCCTAAACATATTCATCAAATCATATAATCCAAGAGTTCCTTAAGAACACAAATTATTCCGAAATCACATCCAAAATCTCCAAGACGACATAATCCGATGTGTTCTAACGTTTAAACAATCCTCATTCATAATTCAAGATGTATTTTATCATGTTCTTCAACATACACTTCTCATAACATCAAGAATTGCAACAATACTACCAAGAACAGCAAGAACACTATGATTCCATAATCATAACTAACATAACCAAAGGTATAAATCATCATATTATCATCCTCCTTAACAAAATTCCCATGAATACTAAGAATCATCACAACAACTCCATAAACTAGCATCATATGAACAAATCATCAACAACATCAAAAATCCAAACTAAAGAGAGGATCATTCAACATACCTCTTAGAAGATGAAATACACAAGTAACCACCTCAAGAATCATCAATATCTCCATATCTCAAGCTCTAATCCCATGTTTCCAAGCTCACAATCAACTTAGAAGAGCTGAAACTCCATCTCTGAGTGTTGGAGGGCGAAAGACGAAATGAAATTCTGAAGAAAAATGAAATGACGGGCATCGACTTTTATAAATTTCCAGCTCGTTACGTACGTAACCTTCCAAAGTTAACGTACGTAACAGGCTTTATGTACGTAATCTTTCCCGGATAGCGTACGTAATGCCGTCCCAGAGGCAACTGACTCGTTTCGTACAAGGCCTTACGTACGTAGTTCTTTCTCCGTAGCGTACGTAATACGTACGTTGACTTGCTACAGTAACATACTCGTATTACGTACGTAATACACCATGCATAGCGTACGTAATGCTCGAGGTTGACTTGCCTGTCCACATCCGCGCCGAAAGTCGCCGACACAGGGCCCCACCTGCCGACCAGAGCTCAGTCCTGTCCGATTCCCTTGCTACGTACGTAATGCCTTACTCACAACGTACGTAACACTAGCAACGTAGCGTACGTTATCTCAAAATCTTAACGTACGTTAAGGGCTCTATACTTAGCCAAATCCAACTGTCCCTATCTGTCTCGACATGCTGGATACGTATATGCACATACTGAATACATATGCTCGTCCCAATATCATTCTCATACGATATATCCGATATCAAAATTAAAACAAATTGATACACGATATCCTTAATGTAATTGTCGACCAAGTACGATAATTATACAAATACAACTGTTTCAGTCCTCAAATTATTTTATCCATACGGTATAGACACCAAGCTGTCCAGTATATCTCAGTTAAAACAACGCGAAAAATTTATACTGAAAATCCGGGTATTACAAGAACTCCGCTACTGCCTCTGCCAAGCCCAGACCATTAGTGTGCGCTACAAACGTAGCTAGTGCGCACTACTCAACTGAAATAGCGTGCGTTAGCGTACGCCTAGCGTACGCTATCCGCCTTACTCCAAACATCACCGCAAAAGTCCAATCAATACTAACATGCCCCGAAAGGTACGAAACTCTAAGATCAACAACAACAACATCTCGATAAGTGCTTACAAGAGCGACAAAAGTAAAAGAACGTCAAAGCCAACAATTCAATAAAAAGCACGGGTATTACATATAAGCATGAAAATAAAGAGCTCACTCAAGGGTCCATATTTTATGATATAGTTTATGCAATTCTCATCGATAGATGGACTAAAAGTTATTCACCACTTCATTGCTTGGCTAACTCACTCAATCCAAGGTAAACTTTTAAATATTAATATGTATAGTTTTTGTAAAACATCTTTAAACTTCAATTAATTTTTATTTATTAATTTGTTTAGGTACTATAGTGATGCATGGCTTAGTGCGGCTTCAGATCATATACATCCACATCAATATATTGAGCTATCTGAGGAAAGAAACAAGTGTCTCAAAAGATACTTTCCAGGTAGTGAGTAAAGAACAGTTGCGAATGTTGAATTTGCTCGATTTTCTGAACAAATGGATTCATTTGGTACTACTGATTCTTATGGAAGATAGATGCGTTATGGATCCAAAGATGTGGTGGCTTTGTCATGGAACTTCAACACCAAATATTCAAAAAATTGCTTTGAAGCTATTGGGACAACTTTGTTCGTCTTCTTGTTGCGAGAGGAATTAGAGTACATAGTCTTTCATTCACTTAGTTCGAAGGAATAAGATACTTCCAACTCAGGCGGAAGACTTGGTGTTTGTGCACACCGGTCTTAGACTTTTATCTAGAAAGATTAAACACTACTCAGAAGGAGAAACAAAGTTGTGGGATATTGGTGGCGATTAAATTGATCCACTTGATGGTGCAGAGGAGCTTGAGATAGCTAGTCTTTCACTTGATGAGCCTGAGTTGGAAGCCATGTTTATTCAAGATGCTTAGGGATGTCAATGGGTCGGATAGGGTACAGGTATGCCTCCTTCATACCCTACCCTATTTGATTTGGATCGGGTTCGGGTATTACCCATCGGGTAATCGGGTACCCAATGGGTATTCGGGTACCCGTGTACCCTATATTTAAGAATATAAATATTTTTAATATATATCATATATACATATAATGTAATTAATAAATTCAATTTAGTATAATAAATATTTAAAATATAATATTTTATATAATAATATATATAATTTATAATACAATATAATATTTATGTATAATATATAATAATAATATATTTATATAATTCAAATGGGTACGCGGGTCGGGTAATCAGGTCGGGTATTCGGGTAATATACTATACCCATACCCTACCCATACCCGACCAAAAAATTTCGGGTTCGGCCAAAACCCGACCCGATTTCGGGTTTATCCGACGGGTAGTATCGGATAAGGATAAAGTTGACATCCCTAAAGATGCTTGATGTTTTAAGATGTTTATTTATATGTTTTTGGTTTATTTCAATGAAAGTATGAAACTCTGACATTTTAATGAATTTTGTTGCATCTAAAATCATTTGTATACAATATATATATGCCGTACCCCCCGCATCCGAATCCCCATATTTTCAAATTTATCGAATTCCCGAATCTCCGTACTACGCACCCGCACCTGTATCCCCCATCCATGCTTCTTAGCAAGAAAGTATTAGGAGGAGTAAATAGAATTAATATCAAAAGCCTATTTATGTTAGGATCTTGTTTCTTCAAGCAATACTTTTCAGAATCCGATCCCCACTATTGTATTTGTAGATCTGTTTATTAGGAAGGTATTTTAAAAACTTCATGCTGATCCGGCAATTAACGAAGCCTGAAACACAATTTTCGTGTGACCTCGCAGTGAAAATGGGTCTTTTTTGAACTTTAAAAATCAGAGAGAAAAAAATTCCACTGCTAGCGCATCGTGCTGACAATGTCTTATAATCATTGAAAGAAAGAGTAAAATGAGAGAAGATGGGACACGGGAAAGGGTAGGTGGTCCAGTGGTAGGACGCCTACACCCAAGACACTCATTTGGGAGAGGTCTTGGGTTCTAACCCCACCAAGGAGGTGAAAGAGGAGGTTTTTCTCTTTATGATCTTCTAGCTCCCCCGGGCTAGCTCGAGAGACCGCTAATTAATGCTTAATCTCGCGTCAAGCGGTAGTGTGGGAGTATTTCCTTGCTGGGAACCTGAAGGTGCTGACCAATCAGTGGCTGTTCTCCCGAGAACTGTGCTGGGAACCTGAGGCGCTGTTAATCAGTTAAGGGCTTCTCCTTGTGCGCAGAAGTGTACAGAAAAGGTATTGGAAACCCTGGAATTGCTCGAGCGACTCGCGATTTACTTCTCTCAATGGGTTAGGAGTGGGTTCTTTGAGGGACTAGGATTAGTCCGGCTAAGCTGGGATCACCTAGTTATCAAAAAAAAAAAAAGATGGGACACACAAATGAAATTGGGTATTCATTATGAAGGCCATAAACCTCTATTTATAGTATAAATATAGGGTTTCAAGAACATATTAGTCATGACTAAATACATGACTTACTTAAAATAAATTTGAATTTGTAGGAGTGAATGTATTTTGGTGATATGTCATATTGAAAATTTGAAAAAAGAAGTTCGTGTAGTTGTGTCGTGAGAGATGTTGTAAGAGTTGTCAATGGCTCATGTCGGGTACGAGTATGCCTCCCCCACATCCTACCTTATTTGATTCGAATAGAATTTAGATACTGATTATCAGTAATCGGATACCGAATGGATATTTGGGTACCCTATATTTAAGAATTTAAATATCTTTCAATATATTTTATTTGTATATATGTAAATAATAAATTCAATTTAGTATAGTAAATATTTAGAATATTATATTTTATGTAATAATATATTATATAATATAATATATTTATATAATTCAAATGATTCTGTGAATTGGGTAATTGAGCAATATAATATATTCATACCCTACTCATACTCGATCATTAAATTTTCGAGTTTGACCGATTTCCAGCCCAATTCTGAATTTTCCCAATAAATACGGTCGAATAAGGATGAAGTGTTAAAGGAATAATACCCATTGTGAGCCTAAGTCTGTTAGTTTATGGGCTTTCCTAGTTAGGGTTTGGCTAAGGCCTGTTTGTATGTATTTCTCCCTATTTAAAGGGATCTCATCAATGGAATAATACACAACTTTTGCCCTACTTTATTGTCTCAGTTATTTTCCCTTCAACACGTTATCAGCACGTAGTTCCTCACTGAGCAAGAAAAAAATCGCTCCCATTTTTCTGCAAAATTCCCAAAAAAAAAGGAAAAATCGGATTTTTCCTGAAACCCTAATTCCTACACATCCCCGCTACCGCCTCCATCACACCAGATCGGTGGCCGCCACCCAAACACTAGTCATCTTCTTCACTGACCGAACCAGACGTCACCGCTCGCCACCCGTCTGCGACCCCACCCATTTGAGAATGGAGTCCTCAAACTTGACCCAGGACCACGATCAAGGAGTGGGCGTGCGGCGCGCACTTGTACGAGAATATGGTGAGGCGCGCAAAAGCGGCGGCGTACGACGAGGGAGAAATCAAAGCGCTGTTGTGGTACCAAGGGGAGAGCGATACGTCATCGCAGCAGGATGTGGATTCCTATAAGGAGAATACGGAAACCCTAATTTACGATGTGCATGCATATGTGGATTTGCCATCTCTTCCTATTATTCAGAATCGAAGAAAGTCTGCAGATATGGGCTGTTGCGGTTGCGATTATTGTCGCCTTTTGGGCTTTCTTTTGGGCCTTCCGTTCGCGTTCATCTCCCTTTTACTCTCACTCAACGGTGTTGTTATATGGATCGATGGTGCTGAGTTGCATGTGCCCATATTGCTTGTGCGTGACGGTGATAGTTTACTTAGCAGTGGCGCTGATAAAGCCTCCCTTTTCTGTCATGAAGTGGTTTACAGAGCAGATTCCTTGTTAGAGAACTCGAAAAATTTGCACAGGATTCAAGGGGATCATCGGAGTAAGGTACAGAATACGAACCCTGCTATCTGCAATATGCATTTTTTCATGCTTTTAATCACATTTAATTGCATATTTATATTTCATAAATTTGTTTATGCTTAATTAAATTAATTAAAAGCATGATGCATTAATAACTTTAATTAAATTAAAGCAAATTGCTTTAAACAGCTCGGATTAAAATTAATTCACATGAACTAATAATTTTATTGCGTCATAAGAGACCTACTTGACTGCATAATACATGTATAGATATGTTCCTAGGATTATGTCTCTATCTATAAAGATACATATATTTGCATACATATATAGATATGGCATGCAAATTAGGCTTCATCACTAGTAGATTTTAGAGGACTTAAGCTATGTTCTTTTGGACTGAATGAATCTGAATCGAATCGAATCGAATCGATTCAATCGAATCGAACCGAATCGAATCGAATCGAATCAATGGAATCGAACTAAACTAAACTGAACTATATATTAAGGGTAAATAATAATAATAATGATAAATAATAATAATTATAGTAATTAACAACAACAACGATAATAGTAATATTATTAGTAATAATAACAATAATAATTAAGATTAATAATAATAATAATAATAATAATAAGAAGAAGTGAGCTGAGATGAACCGAATCAATCGAATCGAATCAATCGAATGGACTCGAATCGAATCGAATCGAATGGACTCGAATCGAATTGAATCGAATCGAATCAAAATCGAAAAATAAGTCCAAAAGAACAGGGCCTTATTTCTACTTTCTATATCAACTCAAACTGTGATAAAGTAATTTCATTGGTAATCCTCAATAACATCGAAAGTAATTTTGACCATATCTTGGTTCCGGAAAAATAATAATGCTCCTCATTATTGAAAATTTTATCATTGAAAGTACTCATGGTAAACTGTGAAAAATCATTTTCCTTTTTCTTGTATTAAGATAGCTTATCCAACTCGCCTCAAATTTGATATCTTGGACTCAAAAGAGCTTGAGTACCATAGATGGGTCTCATACGTCGAGACCACATTTATCACTAAAGAATATAGTGGTGCACTCCTTAACACCACAGACCAAGTACCGTCTGATAAGATCAAAGCGAGTGCACTTATATTCCTTAGGTGGCACATCGAACCCAGCCTGAGATATGAATATCTACAATTGAAATTCCCTAAAGAACTGTGGAATGCCCTTAAGGGCTAATTTGGGAACATTCACAAACTTTGCTCCCATAGTTGACCGTGCAGTGGAATGAAATCCGCTTGCTTGGTTATAAACAGATCAACGACTTCAACAAAGATATGCTCCGCCTCAAGGCACGCCTAAATTTATGTGGGAAGGACATCACAGAAGACAACATGATCCAGAAAACGTTTTTTCATCTTCTCTGCTTCCGCTCTTATACTAGCGAACCAGTATAGGCTGGAGTATGATAATAAACGCATCACTACCTTCAGTAAGCTAATCAACCTACTGCAAGTGGCTGAGAGGCATAACGAAGTGTTAATGAGCAATAATGCCGAGTCGGTTGGGACAAAGAAAATTCCCAAGGCCAATTATGGCAAAGTGAAGGATGGAAACTACCCCAATGAATAGGAGACTGGACATGATAGGCTTCTTGGTCAAGGATGTGAGGGTTCTTCCAATGTAATGCGAAGACTTGGTGCTCCCGGCTCTTCTAGCCAAGGGAACCAAAAAGCACCTACCCATCCTATCGCCTCTAAGGCTCGAGTTGGCAATGAACCGTGCTATCATTGTGGAGATGCTGGACATGGTACAAGAACTGCCATGCAAGCAAGCAAGTCGCATCTCACTAAAAGAAATATAGAGAGTCCAAAGAAAGTAGAACTCACTATATGGAAGAATATGATCTAGACAAGTCCCTCTATGTCAATTTTCACAATCACCAATCGTCGAATTGAGTCATACGAGCCACAGTCTATAAATTGAATCTTAGTATTATGTTTACTTTCTCGTTTACATTTGGTATAATTGCCTCAAGACGACTGTGTTGGTGTTTTCTTTTCAATAATGGCGTGATGCAATGTTATTTCACGAACAAGATATTAATATTGCTTACGTTATATTATTAGCTTTATTTCGAAGTACTGAATATTGCTCGAATGCTTGTGGTTCGAAATTTCTCTCTCTTCTAAGGAATGAATCGAGTAGAACTTGAATGTTCTTAGAATTAGGCTTCTATTCATCGAATAAGTCGCCTGTCAAACCTCGGTAACTACGATGATTGGGTCCTCCCAACTCATCAAAGGGCAAGGTAATGCCAAATTCTTGATGCCTAAATGGAAGTCTTCTAAGTTACCAATACTCTATATACACCTAGAGCCCTTCGAACCTTACTTAGCTTCAATAATATACGTAGCAATGGTTTCTAGATTGAAACCCATTGTGAGAATGGAATAGAGTTTCTTTTATTAATTCTAATGAATGTGGACGTAAACGCATTTTAGAATAACTCATGAGTCAATCTAGTGGACTGTACCTCACTACTATTAGGTTTTTAAAATCCCATGTTCTCACCAACAATGTACTTTGGGACATAGACTCATATAGGCTTTGGCACGATAGACTAGGTCATCCTGGTCGAAGTATAATGATACGTATACTAAAGAACTTGTCGAACATCATTACTTTTCGAGCGAAAAGGTGGCAACAACTCGACATAAAGAACAATGTTGATGTTAATCGTGTTATGTAATCCAAAGAACCGGATGCATATCAAATGCCCACCACTTAGTGTTGCAAAGCCTGCTCTTTAGCCAAAGTAGGAGCGAGACCTTCCTATGCTAAAGAAACAAAAGCAAGCATTCCATTCTTATGCTGAATATAAGGAGATATTTGTGGATCCATCCACCTAATATGCGGACCATTTATGTATTGATGGTTTTGATAGCTCCGACATGTTGGTCACATGTCGCTCTCCTGTCCACTCAAACTGCTGCAGAACTTCTAAGATAACTTATAAGGCTCACAACCCTTATCACATCTAAAGGACTTGATGATGTTAGAGAGTTCACGTCAAAAAGTATTTGATGTTTATTGCATGATAGAGATCAATGAATAACATCTCGTCCCATGTGCATATGCAAATGGTCTCACATAAACCACATTCAAAAGAATATGTATGGTGATTATGTCATTGCTTATGTGCACCAATTTGCATATTTTGCCTGGAATTATGCAATATTGCACGCAACTTTACTTAAATCGTTCATTCTTAGACCATCTGCTAACCAATTAGTTTATGCGCACGAGTTGGTAACTAGATAACCTGATTTTTGTATTTTGGACCCAGACGGACTTGAGTGCCAATTGTGTATATTTGGTTACGCATTATATGTGCCTTTTACGCCCCACAACGCAGTGGTCTTTAGAAACGATTAAGTATTCACGTTGGATAAGAATCTCCAAACATTTATCTGCTATTTAGAACGTTCAAAGTGATCTCTTTACCGCACGATTTGCGGATTGTCACTTTAATGAGACAACCTTCCCGTCGTTAGGGGGAGGAGAGAAAATGTAATTTCCCGGGGAATGACATGAATGGTCGTGGTGTGTCCCCACTTTGTCTCATTATGATCCCCGAACTTAACAATGTTACCGTGAATCACAAAGAACACTCGATCTTCAGGATGTAGCAGATTCGATGCCTGATGCATTTACTGATATCGTTCATGTGACAAGAGCTCATATTACAGCTGCAAATATGTCTGTAAGGTTAGAAGTTCCCTCCAAGGGGCACATCACCAATGAACCGGGTGATGCAACCGCACTTGGTGGAGGTGTGGTTGAGGCTGTGGCTCCCTGCGAAGGAAGTGGTGGAAGCCACATGGTTCGACTAAATGCTCACCCAAGAAAGAGGTAGAGTATGGCGCAAAATTACATGTTAACCATCAATGAACTCATTTCATGAGATCATGCTTGATTTTATTATGTCCATGAATCATGACGAGGGGGACGCCCCGAAGAAATGATTCAGAAAATCAAAAATCTCGATGAAATTATGACGGTGTGGCCTGATCAACCACCCACTTTGATGACATGTCATGAATCATAAAGTACGATGATGTCGAACATCGCTCAGTTGGATGAAATCAACATAGAGCTGATTGGCCTATAAGAAAAACATTCCAGGTAGAACTAGATTCTCTGACAAAGAGACAGGTATTTGGTGTAGGTAGTGGTAACATAACCAAGTGTAAAGCCTGAAAGACATAACCGAGCCATTGTCGTAAGCCATAGTGAGAATAGTAGAGTCCCAATGTACAAGGTTCACGAAGTAATGCTTCTCACAATGCCCTGGAATTGATTATGAGGAAATGTACTCCCACGTATACGTATCCGCTGTTTGATTAGCGTAGTAATTTTCGAGGGAGTGGAAATGCAGCTAAATGGATGTGGTTACTGCGTATCTCTATGGGGATCTAGATACGGAGATATATACGGAAATGCCCTATGGAATTTCGTTACCCAAATCAAGTGACTCTAGACCACGAAGTGCGTTTTCATTTAGATTGAAATGCTCAACTTTACAGTTTTGAAGCAATCCCTAAGGATGTGGTATAACCGTCTAAGTGACTACTTGATTGGGAAGGGATATAAGAACAATGAATTGTGTCCATGCATCTTCACAAATAAGTTCCAGATTCACATCGCAATGTATGCCGACGACATGAACATAATCGGTACTCTTGATGAAATAAGAGAAACCACCGGATACTGGAAATCTGAGTTTGAGATGAGAGATCTTGGGAAAACTCGGTTCTGTCGAAGCATTTACATAGAACATCGAGTTTGTGGAATTTATTCCACCGGTCTGCCTATGTCCAGAAGTTTCTCAGGTACTTTAACATGGATAAGGTAAACCCGACTAGCACCCCATGATAGGTCGAACATTTGGATGCAAAGGAAAGATCCATTTCGTCTAAAGGAAAGTGACGAAGAGCTTTGGGAGCTGAAATTCCCTACTTGAGTGCAATAGCGCATTATTGTACTTGACTCAATGTACACGACCTGATATCACTTCTCAGTTAATTCGCTGACTAGATTTAGTTCAGCATCAACGCAATATCAATGGAATGGTATCATGAATATCTTCTGATACTTAAAAGAAACCATTGACTTAGGACTATTCTTTCCCTACGAGCAGGCAAAGGAAGCTGCTTACGAAAAGACAAATGCTAAAGTAAATGCTGGTGCTGAAGCAACTACCACAAAGTATGTGTTCGTATGAATTGCTTATGTTTTGAAAATCGACTAAGCAAACCCCTTTTGGCTACCTCATTCACGACATGATTATTGCTTTGCATGAATCAGTCCGTGAGTGTACATGATTTAGAACTATCATTCTACACTTGTGAGGAACTAGCGGTTAAGTACTGTCACTTATGAGCATATTTACATTTATGAACATGATGCAACTTGTAAATCCCCTTGATTGATGGAATGATCAGAACGGAAAATATGTGAGATATAATGGAACATACTTACATATGTTGCACTCTTTTCCTTAGACTAAGGTTTATTTTTCCCACTGAGTTTTGTTACTTGGCAAAGTTTTTAACGAGGCAACGGTATATGAATGTAAGCATTAGGGGGAGCTAAAGATTTTTCCAACTTCTGATATTGATGCAAAGATCACAAGGAAATGATGATTATAAAGAAACTTAATCACATGTGTTGTACTCTTTTCTTTGACCAAGGTTCATTTTCTCCCATTGGGTTTTGTTACTTGGCGAAGTTTTTAATGAGGCAACAACTACTTGATTGATGTACAAATCAGGGGGAGATGTAGACTTGAGGGGAGTCTTACATCCACACCGTACATTATACTCTTTTCCTTCCAAGAATCATTTTTCCCACATGGTTTTTATCACTTGGAAAGCTTTTTAACGAGGTAACAAGATGTACGGTTTTAGGGATCGATGGAATGGTCACCTTAGTAGTGCTATGATCAAATGTAACGATCATATGAGAGGATAGATTCAAAGGACGAAGTCTAAACTTGATGTGTCTAGATGTTGTACTCTTTTCCCTACGATCAAGATATTTTTCCCACTGAGTTTTTGCTTGACGAGGTTTTAACGAAGCAACATGACATGCGCTTATAAACTAGGCACAAGGGGGAGTGTTAAAGGAATAATATCTATTGTGTGCCTAAGTCTGTTAGTTTATGGGCTTTCTTAGTTAGAGTTTGACTAAGGTCTATTTATATGTATTTCTCCCTATTTAAATAGATCTCATCAATAGAATAATACATAACTTTTGCCCTACTTTATTGTCTTAGTTATTATTTTTTTTCTTTTGATAACTAGGTGATCCCAGCTTAGCCGGACTAATCCTAGTCCCTCAATGAACCCACTCCTAACCCATTGAGAGAAGTAAATCGCAAGTCGCTCAAGCAATTCCAGGGTTCCCAATGCCTTTTCTGTACACTCGCGCATGCGAGAAGCTCTTAATCGACACGCCTTGGTCAGCACCTCCGGGTTCCCAGCAAGAAAATACTCCCACACTGCCGCTTGACGCGAGATTAAACATTGATTAGCGGTCGCTCGAGCTAGCCCTGGGGAGCTAGAGGATCATAAAGAGAAAAACTTTCCCTTTCATCTCATTGGTGGTGTTAGAACCCAAGACCTCTCCTAGAGGAGTGTCTTGGGAGTAGGCGTCCTGCCACTGGACCACCAAACCCTTCCCCTTTTGTCTTAGTTATTTTCGCTCATCTTGAAGTTGATTTGCATGTGAGTAAACTTGCTTCTAAACTCAGCCTCCCCTCTACCAATTTCGGAATAGAGAATTATCAAGTCCATCAGTCACCGGCCTATAATATAGAGGTTAGAGGAAAAGAAAGAGGTGAAGGAAAGTATCGGAATGGCAGGAAGACTGGCACACGTAGCATGCCAAGTCATGGGTGGAAGCAGCCTTGCGTCACGCTCCGTCGGCTCCTCTCTCCGCCAGCGATCCGGCATGGGCCTCCCCGTCGGAAAACACATCGTCCCTAACAAACCCGTAAATGCTTTGGCTTTTATTTTCAGCTGATATATAATGATACTTAAAAACCTACTCAAGAAAGCTTTTTAATGATCTCCCCCTCCCCCTAAAAATTACTCATATACAGCTGCCCGTGAATGATGAACTTGTCTGGGATAATGGAACTCCATTTCCTGAACCTTGTATCGATCGGATTGCTGATACAGTTGGAAAGGTCGATTTAACCATTTAATTATTTTTTCACTTTTTTTTTTGTAGTTGAGTTATTTATATTTATATTTTAAATTAGTGTGGGGTTGGTTTAATATTGATTGGAAAGTTTATTTCGTGACAATAGTATGAAGCATTAGCGTGGTTGTGCGGTGGACTGGGATTTTTCGCGTCTCTTGGGCTATTAGCTGTGTGGAATGACAAGGCTTCTAAAATACCATTCGTAAGTCTCTTGTGGGTTTTTTCTTTATTTTTTTTTTCCACGCAGTGGCAAAGGTTAGCAGAAGTCCATCTTTTGAGGTGCCAGTAATACCATTAGTTCTTACTGTTGTTTTGTGCTTTTTTTTTTCTCTTCCCCTGCTGGTGGTTGTGTGGCGGTGGCTGTTCTTTTGCAGTTTGGTACTTCTCATTGGTTTAAAATGAATTGTTGAATGTTTCTGAATTTGGAACTGAACAACTTTGTTTTTGAACTTTTGGTTTTCTTGGGACTATTCTGTTTATGGAACTTACAATGGGACCCAACAGATATTTGTTGAAATAAGAATCAGTCATCCGTTCATATTCACAACAATTGGACTTTGTTGGGCAGTAACAACCGTCCGGAACTATGTTAGAATTTTGAATCTGGACCATTTATCTGTCAATTTTCTATTGTGCAAGTGCGAGTTCCATTTTCTTATCACCTTTCTGCATTTGTTTCGTACTCCTCCATCAGAATTACTGGAGGCCTGAGGACGTAGAAGTATAGTGTATATCAATCCTTCTCTGTCGCTGCATGCCATTGGTTAGCTGATGTCTATCATATGCTTATATGCTATTTAATCACAGTTTTTGTACGCTCCAACTACTTGACTAATGTTATAAATCAATTTGGTCGTCTCAAATGAACTATGTTGGATAATGCTTTACACTCGAATAATATTCTTAGGTTTTTGCTAAAATATGAAGAACATAAGTCTGGCAGTAAGATCTGAGTTAAAGTTTCTTGCAGTTATGATACTTATTATGTACTCAGTTCCTAACCCTCTCCTTCATTTCACCTTGGCTTCCTTTCTAACATCAATGGAGTGAAATTTCGAATCGGTTACTGCATTTGGCAACACTGTTAAAACCACCATCTTGTATATTGTCAACTTTAACCACAATCACTGGTCCTTCAACATCACAAGAAGAACATGACTTTTCTCTCTGTCTAACTATTTTCCACCTGAACTTGTAAAGCCCCTAAATCTGAAGTTGCTGATCACTAAAATGGATATTGTAGACCATTTGAGTTGCTTATGCCCTTGTCTGAGTAAATGGAATAAAATCTAAGAGTCCTCTTTATTTTTTAAATAAATTTGCAGTTTGTTCCATGATATCAAAGCGATGCTTTGTCATTTTAGTCATCGATTTTTCTATGTCATCAATCATCATTTTGACTTGAGCAGGATGTGGGAATCCAAATTTGTAGGATCTGATGACCTTAACTTTGAGGTTTGTTTTATTGATTGATTGTTACTAGTAACATAAATGGGGTCCATGGGAAACAAATCTAGTGGGGAACTTGCAAATTTCAATGCATTTACTTTTCATCTTTATATGAAAGTTTTGAAGGGATAAATCATCATCATCATCAATTGCACTTGAATCCCAACTATGTTGGGGTCGGTGGCATGAAGAATATAGTGTTAATTAATTGTCTAACATTAATTAACACTATAACTCATGCAAAAACAAAGCAGCATTCGGTCTTTGTGAAGAGATAAATTCACCACTAGAAGGGGGGTTGAATAGTGGTAATGCGGAATATCGAACTTTCTCGCGAATAAAAGAAAATTGTGCGGAAAGTAAAAGACTCAAAGATTTACAGAGGTTCGGCAACTTGCCTACGTCCTCTCTCCGACTTCTTTTTCTATTGGCTCAAGAGCAACCACACACTTGTCTCGTCTTCGATCGGTCCGAGTACAACAACCGTTACAACCGCTTGTCTTCTATTGGTCCAAGCACAACCACTCTCAAAATAAACTTTTGTATCTAGTGTTCTATCGGAACTAGATAATCCATACTTACGAATATTGGAGTGTAATCCTAACATTGCCGGATCAAAGATCCTAATAACACCGGATTAGTGACTCTTAATTCGTTTCTCTAACGCTCTTGTATGAGTGATGCAACACTCACAACCAAATGAAAATAATACAAAGTATACTAAATATTACAATGTGTATCACTCTTTGTATCTTTTTCCTCACAACTTAGAATGCAATAATAGATAGAAATATGAGCTCAAGAATGCTTTGAATGCTTGTATACTTGAATGCTTGAAGTTGTGTATGAGATACCCAAGTCCTATGGGTATTTATAGTGTCAAGTCCTTCCTCATATACTGAAAAATGTATTATTAGCGTGCGCTAACGAGCTTTGACTTGACTGATCTGAACGGTCATTAAACTGTACCAACGGTCATAATACACGTCTAGCGTGCGCTAGTCGGTCTTCTGTAGCGTGCGTTATCGTTGGTCAACAGGTCTTCACTTTTGACTGTTGAATCTTGTCGGTTTGTCTCCCCAACGTCTCTTTTCCAACGGATAAAATGTACTTTGTGTGCGCTAGTACTGATACATTAGCGTGCGCTAGTATTATTTTATATTAGCTTTCCAGATTTTACGGATCTCCTTTTTGACGTTTGCGTTCCAACGGATAAGTTGACTAACCGTAGGAATTTGAACGCTAGCGTGCGCTAACAAATGTATTGTAGCGTGCGCTACAACTTTTCCAGATAACTTACGTTAGCTTGTTTAGCGTACGTAATAGCTTCCTTGATTTGAGTCCAGAGCCTACTGGACTACTAACATGGTTTTCGGTAGCGTGCGCAAGGTTTGACATGTAACGTGCGCTAAGGCCTCTGAATAGCGTACGTAAGTGTACGTCCGTAGCGTGCGCAAATGCTTTTCCTTTATCTGTCCAGACCTTACTGACTCTCTGCCTTGAGTGCGATAGTGTGCGCTATAGATAGATGATAGCGTGCGCTAAGATTGACAACTTTAGCGTGCGCTGATATTGTAGGATTTGCGTGCGCTATCCATCAGGTCACTCCAACTTGGCTGCAGATTACTTGCCGATCGCAGTGATTTTCCTCGATAGCGTGCACTACCATTCGATCAGAGCAGTGCGCTAGGAACATGATTTTCCTTCAATGTAGCAGCTCGATGGGATAGATTTTGGTTAAATGTTTTGAATATAATCATCATCAAAATACTTTGAGTCAACAATCTCCCCCTTTTTGATGATGTCAAAACATTTAATATATACCTGCAAAAACGTTTTAAAAAATTTCGAATCAAGGTGACTTGTTCGATATGTTAGTACGTTCGGGTTTTTGGAGTGTTTCTCCCCCTTTTTGGCATAAACAAAAAGGACTCCCCCTGTGTTGTTGCGTATATAACGAGATACCAATCAAATGCTATACCCCAAAACGAAAACACATAATTAACAAACGCCAAAGTACATGACAACCAAACGAAGGGAATGCGCATTTCATAAAAAAAGTTCAAGCATTACATAGAAATATCCAAAGCACAAGACATCAAAAATCATGTGAAATAAAAGTTCGCTGCAACGAGAATCAATGTCCTAAAAGCTAGGGTGCGTGCTCGGATGAAGAAGGTGGAAGCGGGAACGATGGATGAGTGAAGCAAATGAAATCTTCAAGCAGCCTACGCACTCCTTGAACCTCGGAGCGGAGAGAACGGACATCTTCACGGATTTCCATTTGAGAGGTTTCGATGCTACGCATCCGTGAAACGAGGTCACTCTCTTCTGCCTCGGTAAGTCTCTCTCTCATCGGGCGTTTTCCCTTAGAAGTGGGCTTCCTCACGAATTCTCCGGTTTGCATTTCTCGAAGGGTGTGCGGCCCTCGTCGAGTGATTCGCTCTTCCGGTGTCGGCATACGAGTCCCTTTCTCCACTTGGTCGTCTTCATGAAGGTATGGAAAGAGAATCCAGCCCCGGTTGATCGTTCGTACATAGTGCATGGCTTTGAGTGAGTAATCCGAGATCTCATGGCTGAGTGAAACGGGAACGACTTTGTCCTTCGTCAAGTCCACTTGATGAAATTTGAAGATCGCCGTTAGGATGGAGCCGTACGGCATTCCAGCCTTGCGGGACCGTGAAGCGTAATTCTTCCACCGAAAGAGGTCGCCCTTAACTTTCATCCAGCTTGTGACAATTGCGGCAAAGTCAACCCTGTCATCATTTAGCACTCTGTACACAACATGTTTATCGATTCCGACTAACTTATGTTGCGTGTTGACCTTGGGCATTATATATTTGGTGAGTGCAACCAAAAGAAGTCGGATATTAATCCCGAAATCGTTGTTCTCAAAAGCCTCGTCGGTGATGTCGATTACGGCTTTCGAACTAAAAAATTCCTTGACATCAATCTCCTTTAACTCCAGATTCCTCAGTGATCGATTTCCCAGAACAAGAAAAGCCATCAGACGACAAACCAAATAATTGAGTCAAAATCTCCGAAGAGACTTTCACAACGGTTCCTCCAACCAAACTCCCTAAAACTAAAGATGAGGAACCTTCACTCTCAGCAATGTGAAGATTTGCATAAAATTCGCGAACTAACTCACGTAAGATTGGTTCCTTACATTCAACAAAACGGGAAATTCCAATAGAAGAGAAAAAATCAGAGATAACAACATTCACCCGTTCCAGGCTGTGAAAATTGAAGTAGTAACAATCTGTCAATTGTTCCTGAGGAAGGATTTCAGAAAAGACCCTGGAGGCGGTATATGACACGAAACGGGATGCATCATACTCTGGTTTGCGAGTGCGTTTTGTGCCTTTGTAAGTCTTTTCCATAGCTTTTCGGCCCTTGCTCGACATGAATCTAAAAGGAATT
Organism: Orobanche coerulescens; assembly: GCA_033398695.1. Classification (NCBI taxonomy): domain Eukaryota; kingdom Viridiplantae; phylum Streptophyta; class Magnoliopsida; order Lamiales; family Orobanchaceae; genus Orobanche; species Orobanche coerulescens. The sequence goes on from CM065818.1 coordinate 58,335,352, forward strand.
GAAAGATTTGAAGAAGAAATCGAGATTGTATGAATCGGTTTTAGGCTAGGGTTCTTGCTGAAAGGGGATCTGATGTGTTTTGCGTGCGTTATGAAATGGTGAAAGTGTTTCTGGGCTGAACAGGGTTTATATAGGGAACTGAACCGGTTTAATTAGCGTACGCAAAGGGTGTAGAATTAGCGTACGTTATAAATATATGGGTAGCTCACTGGACTGTCCAGTAGCAAATTCGGAATGAGAAGATTTTAATTAGCGCACGCAAGTGATAAGGGTTTAGCGTACGCTATCGAAGGCAAAATCGTACAAGAGTGGGAAGTTAGCGCGCGTTAAAAGAATGAAGCAAGCGCGCGCTAGCGAATGGAACGTTTCTAAGATATTGATTTCTCGAGTAGAAAACTAATTTAAAAAATTGTCTAGATGTCCCATACCAAGTTGCAAACGAATAGTGTTAAATGATTCCTCGGGAAGAGGTTTCGTAAATATATCAGCAAGTTGGTCCTTCGTCCCGACAAAAATTAAGCAAATATCTTTCTTTTGCACATGATCGTGTAAAAAATGATGTCTAATATCTATATGCTTGGTTCTACTATGCAACACGGGATTTTTACTCAAATTAATAGCACTAGTATTATCACATAAAATAGGGGTATTTTCAAAATAAATGCCGTAGTCGCGGAGTTGATTTTTAATCCATAATACCTGAGCACATGCACTCCCTGCAGCAACGTATTCGGCCTCAGCTGTAGACAGCGCTACACTGGTTTGCTTTTTACTTCCCCAAGATATTAAGCATGAACCGATGAAATGACATGTACCACTAGTACTCTTTTTATCAATTTTGCATCCGCCGAAATCGGCGTCACTATATGCAATCAAATTAAAGTCCAAGCAAGAAGGATACCATAGACCTAGTCCGATGGTCCCATTCAAGTAACGAAAAATGCGTTTACAAGCAATTAAATGGGATTCCTTAGGATTAGCTTGGAATCGAGCACATAAGCATGTAGCAAATATTATGTCTGGCCTAGAAGTAGTTAAATATAGCAAAGATCCGATCATACCTCGATATAATTTTTGATCTACGGATTTGCCATTTTCATCTTTTTCTAGTTTCAATGATGAAGACATTGACGTTGAAATCACTTTGCTACTCTCCACTCCATTTTGAATTTCTTTAGGAGATCGTTTGAGTACTTTGTTTGATGAATAAAGATTCCATCTTCGCATTGCTTGATACGAAGCCCGAGGAAGAATATTAATTCTCCCATCATACTCATCTCGAACTCTCCCTTTATAAGATTAGAGAAATCTTGGCACAATGATTCGTTAGTAGCTCCAAAAACAATGTCATCAACATAGATTTGGCAAACAAGTATATCATTATTCAATATTTTCACAAACAAGGTATTATCGACTTTACCTCTTTTATAATCATTTGCAATTAAAAATTGACTTAAACGATCATACCATGCTCGGGGTGCTTGTTTCAACCCGTAGAGTGCCTTGTTGAGTTTGTAGACGTGATCCGGAAATTGCTGATCTTCAAATTCGGGAGGTTGCTTGACATAAACTTCTTCTTGAATATAGCCATTTAAGAATGCACTTTTCACATCCATTTGAAATAGCTTGATCTTTTTGTGAGCGACAAATGTACATAACAAACGGATGGCTTCGAGTCGAGCCACAGGAGCAAAACTTTCTTCGTAATCAAGACCTTCTTGATTATACCCTTGTGCGACCAAACGAGATTTATTTCGGATTGGGTAACCGTCTTCGTCACACTTGATTTTGTGCACCCATTTAGTTCCGATAATTGTTTTATCTTTATGAGCGGGAACTAAATTCCATACATTATTGTGCATGAATTGTACAAGCTCCTCTTGCATTGCCATCATCCAACTTTCATCATCAAGAGCCTCGGATATATTTTTAGGAACTATTTCGGATACAAAAGCACAATGAGCCATATATTCGATGGTTCTCCTTCGAGTTTGAACACCGTCTTCAATGTTTCCAATCACGAGATCATTTGGATGGTCTTTGATGTGCCTCAAATCTTTCGGTAGACTCTCGATTGTCTTCTTTTGGATTTCCGAAATTTTCTCCATTTCGTTTGAGGGATGAGAATCCGGAAAAATACTTGCATCATCAAAACATTCTACCTTTCTCGGGGGGTGAGATCATATCGTTGAATTTAACATGAATGGATTCTTCAACTTTATTTGTTCTAATGTTATAAACACGACATGCTTTGCTATTTGTAGCATAACCAAGAAATATTCCGGAGTCGGATTTAGCATCAAATTTCCCCAAGTTATCCTTACCATTATTTAGGATAAACACATTGCAACCAAAAGGATGGAAGTAAGATATATTTGGCTTTTTGCCCTTCCATAATTCATACGGAGTTTTAAGGTTAGTTCTACGAACATGAACTCGGTTAATTACATAGTATGTCGTAAAAATTGCTTCGGCCCAAAAATATTGTGGAAGAGAATATTCATTAAGCATAGTCCTTGACATTTCCTCCAAAGATCGATTTTTCCTTTCAACAACCCCATTTTGTTGAGGCGTTCTAGGAGCCGAAAAATTGTGATTAATACCATATTTGTCACATAAAAGCTCAAACGGAGTGCAATCAAATTCACCTCCGTGATCGGTGCGAATAGAAATTATAGAAAGACTTTTCTCATTTTGCACCAAATGACACCATTTGGAAAACTCGGAAAATGTATCATCTTTATGAGCAAGGAATCTAACCCAAGTAAAACGGGAATAATCATCAACAATGACCAAAGTATAAAGCATACCATTTAGACTAACATATCTAGATGGTCCAATCAAATCCATATGCACAAGTTCAAGAATACGGCTAGTGGAAACCTCAAATTTGGTTTGAATGATTCTCGAGTATGTTTCCCTTTTATGCATGATTTACACAAATGCTTCCGATCAAATTTGAGTTTGGGTAAACCACGAACAAGATCGTGTCTCGATAAAATAGAAATGATGGGGAGAGATGTATGTCCCAATTTACGATGCCATAAATATGCATTATCATCCAAAGTAATAAGGCACTTTTCATTAAATGAACTTTTATCATTAAGATCAACAATATAAATGTTTCCACATCTCAAACCGATGAATGCAATTTTATTATTTCTAAATGCCGTGCAATGAGTTTGCTCAAAGAGAATTTTAAAACCTTCATCACATAGTTGAGAGACGCTAAGTAAATTGTGATGCAAACCTTCAACAAATAGTACTTTGTTGATAGAGGGAGAAGGTTCCTTACCGACTTTTCCGATGCCTTTGATCTTTCCCTTTTGATTGTCGCCAAAGGTCACATGTCCTTGTTCTTGATATTCGAGGTCTTCAAATAAGTCCTCGGAGCCGCACACGTGCCTTGAGCATCCGCTATCAATGTACCACTTGCTTTTCTTTGGTGCGAGTACCTACAAAAATAGTGTTTCTCGGTTTTTTCGGTACCCAAGCCCTTTTGGGTCCTCCAAAGTTAACGATACTTATAGCATTCGGAACAATTGTCCCTTTTGGTACCCATATTTGTTTAACTTTGATAGTTCTCAACTTTGAACAAACGTTATCATGAACTCGTCGTTTGAAAGGAGTTTTTGAACTCTCGGCTTCGGTTTTCTTTATTTTGTCAAGATTGATAAGGGATTGTTCCATTTTTAACGGGTCGAAACCAAGACCGTGTTTTAACAATGGGGATTTTTGAATGGATAAGAGCTTTTTGAATTTCTCGTTCCCGAGAGTAAATTTGTTCAAAATATATTTTAGCTCCTTTTGAGTTTTCGTCAACTCAATTTTCAAAACGTTTTCTTTTTCAAGGCATAAGGTATGGTCGAGTTCAATAGTTTTGCCTTTGTTTTGAAGAGAGAATTTTTCGATTTCTAAAGATTTTATTTTCCTCTTTAAAGACATATTCAATTTAACCATCTCGTCGTATTCTATATTCAAAGATTCAAACGCACTTAATAACTCATCGTCATGATGAACTTCTTGTGAATCGCAAAAGTCGAATTAATCATATTCATCATCATTAAGTTTAGAGCTTACCTCGATATTGCTTTCGGAATCGAGTGCCATAAATGCGAGATTAGCATCGAGAGATCTTTCAATCTCCTCCTCGTCATCACTCCAAGAAGCGATTAGAACCTCCTTCTTTTTGAATCTTTCGACTTGAGGCTTTGAAGAGGATCCTCGACATTCCTTGGCATAGTGACCGGCTTGACCGCATTTCCGACAATTGTTGTCGAACTTCTTTATAGGAACATAGTTATTCTTCTTTTGTTTCGCCTTACCATCCCGACCAAGGAAATTTCGCCTTCTTTGAATTAGATTTTTATACCTTCTAAAATTCTTGGCGTAGAGAGCAAGTTCCTCGTCATCTTCATCCTCGGGAACATCTTCCTCAACATCGCTATCAACATTGAATGCGACTACCTTTTCTCGAGGCTTTGGTTTAGTACCTCTAGACTTGAGAACGATCTCATAATTGATGAGTGACCCGATGAGGGCACTAAACTCGAGCTTGTTGAGATCTTTGGACTCCATGATCGCGGTAATCGTGGCATCCCATTCACGTGGCAACGAGCGAAGAATTTTCTTAGCTTTGTCGCTACTAGATATAGGCTTTCCGAAAGATGCAAGTCCATTGGTTATAGCCGAGAACTGATCCAACATATTGGTGATCGTTTCCTCGTCCTTCATGGAGAAGACTTCGTAGTCATGAAGAAGCATGTTGATTTTAGTCTCCTTAACTTGGGTGGTTCCTTCATGAGTTACTTCGAGGATTTCCCAAGTTTCCTTTGCGCTTTCGTAGGAAGATATCCTATTGAGTTCTTCGGGATTAAGGGCGCAATAGAGAAGTTGAGTAGCACGTGAATTGATGTGCGTGTTCCTCCAGTCCTCGTCGTTGAACTCGTCGAACTTTTTCAACGATCCATCTTCTTTTTTGGCAAGTTTCGGACCAAGTGCAATGACTTTCCAAATTTCAATATCGTAGGCTTGAACGAATATAACCATTTTCTTTTTCCATGTCATGAAATTGGAACCGTCGAAGAAGGGAGGACGGTTGAGAGCATTTCCTTCGATTTGGCCAAGAAGTGCCATTTGCGGATCTTTTTCCCTTAGGTGGTTAAACCCTTAAAAAGAGACCCGCTCCGATACCAACTGAAGAGATAAATTCACCACTAGAAGGGGGGTTGAATAGTGGTAATGCGGAATATCGAACTTTCTCGCGAATAAAAGAAAATTGTGCGGAAAGTAAAAGACTCAAAGATTTATAGAGGTTCGGCAACTTGCCTACGTCCTCTCTCCGACTTCTTTTTCTATTGGCTCAAGAACAACCACACACTTGTCTCGTCTTCGATCGGTTCGAGTACAACAACTATTACAACCGCTTGTCTTCTATTGGTCCAAGCACAACCACTCTCAAAATAAACTTTTGTATCTAGTGTTCTATCGGAACTAGATAATCCTTACTTACGAATATTGGAGTGTAATCCTAACAATGCCGGATCAAAGATCCTAATAACACCGGATTAGTGACTCTTAATTCGTTTCTCTAACGCTCTTGTATGAGTGATGCAACACTCACAACCAAATGAAAAGAATACAAAGTATACTAAATATTACAATGTGTATCACTCTTTGTATCTTTTTCCTCACAACTTAGAATGCAATAATAGATAGAAATCTGAGCTCAAGAATGCTTTGAATGCTTGTATATTTGAATGCTTGAAGTTGTGTATGAGATACCCAAGTCCTATGGGTATTTATAGTGTCAAGTCCTTCTTCATATACTGAAAAATGTATTATTAGCGTGCGCTAATAATCCTTCATAGCGTGCGCTAACGAGCTTTGACTTGACTGATCTGAACGGTCATTAAACTGTACCAACGGTCATAATACACGTCTAGTGTGCGCTAGTCGGTCTTCTGTAGCGTGCGTTATCGTTGGTCAACAGGTCTTCACTTTTGACTGTTGAATCTTGTCGGTTTGTCTCCCCAACGTCTCTTTTCCAACGAATAAAATGTACTTAGCGTGCGCTAGTACTGATACATTAGCGTGCGCTAGAATTATTGTATATTAGCTTTCCAGATTTTACGGATCTCCTTTATGACATTTGCGTTCCAACGGATAAGTTGACTAACCGTAGGAATTTGAACGCTAGCGTGCGCTAACAAATGTATTGTAGCGTGCGCTAACAAATGTATTGTAGCGTGCGCTACAACTTTTCCAGATAACTTACGTTAGCTTGTTTAGCGTACGTAATAGCTTCCTTGATTTGAGTCCAGAGCCTACTGGACTACCAACATGATTTCCGGTAGCGTGCGCAAGGTTTGACATGTAACGTGCGCTAAGGCCTCTGAATAGCGTACGTAAGTGTACGTCCGTAGCGTGCGCAAATGCTTTTCCTTTATCTGTCTAGACCTTACTGACTCTCTGCCTTGAGTGCGATAGCGTGCGCTATAGATAGATGATAGCGTGCGCTAAGATTGACAACTTTAGCGTGCGCTGATATTGTAGGATTTGCGTGCGCTATCCATCAGGTGACTCCAACTTGGCTGCAGATTACTTGCCTGACTGCAGGTGATTTTCCCTCGATAGCGTGCACTACCATTCAGACTGTAGCGTGCGCTAGGAACATGATTTTCCTTCAATGTAGCAGCTCGATGGGATAGATTTTGGTTAAATGTTTTGAATATAATCATCAAAATACTTTGAGTCAACACTTTGGTGGAACTCTTCTTATGGCCGTTGGATGTAAGCTTTTTGATGTAGAATGCTGGGTTCTATGTGAGAAATCTTTGCTTACATAGTTGTTCTAGGGTAACAGTGATCTTGAAGTCGTAAAGTCATGAGTTTGCTGTGTTAAGTGTTGGTAGGATAGGGATACTGGTTTCAAGCTATCTTCTGAACAAATTGGTTCAATTTTGCCTTTTTGTACAGTAAACAGCTGTCATGAGTTGGCTTTGATGTTTGTTTGCTGGTGATGGTGGATTTGTTATGAACAGGCCTTGTTTTTTTCTTGGGTTTAGGTGCAGTTCGGGGGTAACACCCAACTCATAGTGCTGCGTTGGTGGCTATGACATTTGATGTTTAAGAAAATGCTTTCATCTGGCATTAGCTAGATTCAGGAACAGGGTATAAAGTAGTAGAATGAAGGGGGAATATATTGGCTGCATTTGGAATATGCTACCCACCACAAATATTTTTTAACGAACTGGCAATTGAAAGACGCAGATAAAAATTTGAACTTTTACTAGATTAAGGTTGACATCTGTGTCAGTAGTGAGTATAAACGAGGATTTGTAAACTCTAAACAAAAATGATTCTCAACTCCTAGTTGAAATAGAATGTGAGTATGAAATTGCACTTGTGCATTTCATATGGAACAGATTCTTTCCCTTGCAGAAATGCAAAGAGGTTGTTTCCACGACTCGAACCCGTGACCTGCATCCTAGAAAATTGTTGGAAGTTAAGAAGCAGAATAATAACCATGTTTACTGTTGAAAATCTGGAAAACATCCCGTCCAAGCCACATGGCTAATTAAGTAATTATCAATAATGTCAAAACATTTAAACAAGTAACTTAAATAGTATTTAGACCCATGGGACTGCTCTAACAGGAAAGAAAGATTTAATATGGAATTAAGGAAATACTCATAAACATAATAAACAAATAGGGCTTAAGCTTCAACCGGCTTACTCCTCTTTCCATGGCTTGTTAACATCCCTAACAACCATAGTTGTGAATAGCGGCTATAGCGAGCGCTATAACGCTTAGCGACGCGAAGCGCCGCCTCCTCGCTATTAGGCGCTACCTGCTATGGCCTTTCGGATAGCGCCCGCTATCAGCGCTTTATGTGCTATAGCGCTACTTTCCATAGCGCCTAATAGTGGCGGTATTTGTTTTAATTGCTGCCCAGAGTTTTATTTGCGTTCTTTTTTTTTTTTTTCGCGCAACGTTTCTATTTTTCATAACACGTTTTTGTTTGTTAGACATTTCTTTAAAATAAATAAAACGCTAGCCCCTCACCTCTGTCTGGTAATCGACTATAAACACAAACCCTAAATTCCGCTGCGCTCCCGGGAAGAAAAAGGCGCCAAGAAAAATCCCGCTCAGTCTCAGAATTCTCCATGATGAAGAAGAAGATGAATAATGATTTTTATATTATTGTTTTTGTAGTATTCGAAGTACTGTTGTGTTGTGTTTTGAACTTATATTTGTTTTATTTTTCAATTTATGCATGAAGTCTGAATTATTTTTAATATATGTCATATATTATGTATTTATATACTTCTAGCGCTTTATTTTTAAATAGCCCTCGCTATTGGCATCGCTATGCGCTATAGCCATTGGGACCTTGTTGCTATTTGACGCTATTCGCTATTCACAACTATGCTAACAACCCCTTCCCCCCACCCCCAGAAGTTGCCTTGTGGCATCATTTTTTGCCAGGTTTCTCCAAACAACCAAAACCTGAAAAACACAGTCATTACCCCTCCAAACATTACAGAGACGCAGCACCATGTCCCGCTCAAACTCTACGTCCGCCTCCAAAAAGTATGAAGACAGCGTGACCATCGCCACATGGTCGTCAATAGTTGCCTTGGATTGTGACGTGAATTACGGGATGCAAATGGGTCCTCTTGGGCGAAATTAATTAATATGCAGCCGCCTCCTGCTGTGAGAGACCACAAACAGACCAAAGTATCTCAGAGCAAGCGTGACATTGAGCCGTCTGAATAAGTTGATTGACGGTACGACCATAACTATAAGAAGACACGATCACTCACCTGAAAAGAAACATTCGGACGATGTTTATTAGCCTCCTGAACCAGATACTACTGAGCACTCTCAAGATGGAACTTCACCCAATATAAAATAACGCTCCAACAAGACATTCGCGATCATCTTCACATGAATCTCACCCGGTAAGAACTGGGAGAGGGTAATTGCCTCAAACAGTGTACGACTCTTAGCAGAACGGAAACTGGATTGACACAATATTCAGCCCACGGAAGCCAATGCGCCCAACGTTTCTGATGATTTGCCACAAAATTCCTCAAGTCTCCAAACAACTGTTCATCACCTTAGATTGACCATCCATCTTGGGAGGGTAAGCCGAACTTATACGAAGCTTGTACTCGTGGCCTTGAACAGTTCCTCCCAAAAGTGCTTACTAAGACTGGGTCGCTATCCAAAATGATAGATCGAGGGACCCCGTGGAGAGTCACCACATCATGCGTAAATGCCATGAACACACTTTGTGCTGTTAAATAGGGTGGGTAAGGTCGACAAAATTGACTGCCTTTGGAAGGTGATCCACAACTACCAGGGTAACATCCCATTGCTCTTAGCGAGGCCAACTTGTAATAAAATTCATATTGAGGTCCTCACATACCTGGTCCAAGATAGGCAGCGGATGAAGAATGCATGACGAAGCCCGAGTGTCAGCCGACAAATCAAACAATCCGCCACTAAGTGGGCCACAGATTTCATCATACTAGGCCAAAACAGCCAACCGTCGGTAAGTACGATATGCCTCTGCATGGCCATCCGAAGGAGTGGACTGAAATTTTAGAGGAAACGAGAAATCCAATTCAGCGCAGAGGGAACGGTAAGGCGATTCTTAAAGTAAAGAAATCCATTCACAAGAACAAATGGACATAGTCTCCTCCACCTCCAATGCTCGGACGACGGGTCCGTACAAAGAATCATCTCGGACAGCATACGAAATGAATCTTACTCAATCCAACAACGCACGGAGATCATCCGACACTGTAAATCATAACGTGATGCGACAAGGCATCAATAGCCACATTAGAAACCCCATATTTATCCTCGAACTCAAAATCAAACCCAATCAATTTCGCCGCTGTGCCGGTGAGATAATGGCCTGCTGTAATAAATGTTTGAGGCTATGATGGTCCATGGCGATTATAAACCAAAGCCCAAGAAGATATAGGCATCATTGGAGAATTGTAAGCATTAACGACATCATTTCTTTTCATATATGGACTTCAAGGGGCGACGGTTGGATATGTCCTTAATGAAATAAGCAACCTGATAATGCCCATTGCATCAACCCAGCCCACATCCAGAAGCATCACATTTGATGCACCAAGGGGCTGAGAAATCCAGAACAGAGCCAAAATCGGGCTGTAGTAATAACCTGTTCGAGGGCCTCAAATGCAGGTTGAGCCTCGAGACCCCAAGAAAACCACCCCTCGGCCTTCTTGTGGAGCATAGTAGTGAGATTAAGTGCAATCTTTCCGTAATCATGAATGAACAACGGTAGTAACTAGTGAGCCCAAGAAACCCTAGATGCCCTCTAATGGCCGAGAAGTAGGGCATTGAAGGACCACAAGCACCTTGGAAGGATCCATTTGTACAACCTCAACTCAAACCACATGGCTTAATAGAACTTTGTGCCCAAGAACCATTCTTCGGGTTCGCCACAAAAGAAGGCAGCAGAAGCCAAAATACGCAAAACCTCACACGATGTTAAAAGCGGGGAGGCGTAAGCCTGACACAAAGCAAGGCGTAATCATCGATGCGACTAGGCATAAGTGTTTCTTGGAAAATCATATTATATATCAAAAAATTAAAAAAAATAATATGCCCTACGTCGCATTTTAAGTTTCCCATTCGGGTTTTTTTTGGTCAAAGTTTTTATATTGACCATAAATTTATGAAACAAGATATTGAATAATGATGTAACATTATTAGAAATAGATTTTCGTGAAATATATTTATCAAAACATTATGATTTTATAATTTTTATAATTATAAAATTACAAGTAATCATGGTCAAATTATTGTGACTTGGGGCAAAAAAAAGGTCAAACGGGAAACTTAAAGTGGGATGAAAGGAAGGCGAACAATTCGAATTTAAATATGTAGTAACAATCTTTTTAGAACAAAAAAAACAAAGAGTAACAATCAAAATAAAATCTGTAATAATTATTTATTAAAATAATTAAATTATAATTAAACAAATAATAGAAGCTGCTTCGAAAAATATTAAATTGAATTTATATAATTAATATTATAACAATCATATTAGTAATTGCGATTTAAAAAACTAACAACAACAACAACATCTAAGCCTTAGTCCGAAAATGATTTGGGGTCGGCTAACATGAATCAAACTTTGAAACCGTCAATGATCGTTACATAAATAACATAAAAGGAAAAAAAAGGGAAAAAAGTAGAGAAAAAAACAAATAAAAAAAGAGAATGAATGTTAAAAAAAAAATGAAAAATCATGAAAAATAAGTTAAAAGATAACATGAAATAAAAGAAAATAGGAAAAAAAAAAGAAAAAAAAATCAGATTCCATCCACCATCCGACTTAGTACCCAGGATGATCACTTTTCATTAATCTGGCTTGGTACCCAGGAGCTCCCACTTGTGCTTATAGGTTGCTTATATCTCAGATTTAAGAAATTAAACGTATTTGATCTCTTTTTTCGAAAAAAAAAACAGAAGAAAAGCGTAACAGGCGTAAGCCTAACGCCAGCGAGCATAAAAAGCGCGAGCGTCAGACAAAGGCGTAAGCTTTAGCTGAAAAATCTTGTGCTTTGTTGGTGAAAAACACTATGTGATCTCACGTAAATGTGGGTTGCCTATATCTCAGTTTTAAGAAATTAAACATATTTGATCTTTTTTGTTTTTCAGAAAAAAAAGAACAACGTAAAAGGCGTAAGCCTAACACCGGCGAGCAAAAAAAGAGTGGCATCAGACAAAGGCATAGCTTTAGCTGAAAAAGCTTGCGCTGTGTTGGTGAAAGCACTATATGACCTCACGTAAATGCATAATATGAGAATGCCAATCAGAACTGTAAATCAAAATTTTCATCGAGAAATACTAAAACGAACCTCTAGACTAAGGGCGGAATATGTCGTTCAGGATCGCCTGAAAGGTAGACGGGGTGTTCCAAAGACCAAAGGGCATATGGAACACCATCTTCGGAATATTCTCTAGAACCAACCGAATTCGATGATAACCGGCTCTCAGATCAAGTTTGGTAAACCAAGCCGCTCCATGGAACTCATGCAAAAGCTCTTGGATGACAGGAATTGGGTACTTGTCCATAATATTATACTTATCCAACTCCCGATAGTGAACTCAGAATCTTCAATTAGCATCTTATTATGAACCAGAAAAATCGGGCTGCAGTAAAAACCCATGCTCGGGTGAATCAGATTTACAAAGAGCATGTCTTCCACCAGGCGGTCAATCTCCGTATTTTGAGTTGAACTGTAACGATAAGGACTTACAGACACCAGAGTGGACCCTGGCTGCAGAGGGCTGCGATGGTTGCTTTCCCAGGACGAGGGCCCCCGGCTGCAGAGGGCTGCGATGGTTGCTTTCCCAGGACGAGGCAGCTTGGGAAGAGATGACATAACCTGAGGAAAATCATCCAAAATCTGCCGAATAGCCGCAGCCACGTCTGGATCACGACCAAGCTCGGCCTCATGCAACCCGGAATGCAACATAATCCAACATGAGTCCACTTCCGCTAACTTCAAGAAGGTGGCTGCGGAAACCTGTCCGCAAGACAGGTCAGAACTCCTTGCAGACACGCATGCTGCCCACGCTAGGTGAAAGACACAGTCATAGCCGCCCAATTTTTTAAAAAATTTAAGACACGTAAACATAAGACATGGGTACGGCGGGGACACACCAAATTTATATATATTTATAAATATAAACTATAGTTTCATTCATAAGTTATTGTAAACCATAATAACATCATTAATTCATCAAAAATAACACTTAATACTTCAGACTATGTAAACTACCAAATCCAAAGACTATTCTAAGATATTTATTAAAAAAATGTATATTAAAAATATATTTTATTTTTTGTATATTAGGCCTTTTTTGTAAAATTAGTTAAAAAAACCTTCAAAGGAACTCAAAGGCCGTGATGCCGTGTCCTTGAAGTATCCCCGCTTGTCCTGTATTAAGAAAAAAGGAAAAAAGGGGCACTTATTTGAGAGTGTCCCGTACATGTCCCCGCGTGTTCCTGTCTTGTCCCTGTGTATGGAGTGTCCGAAAAAAGTACATTAACTTCCTAGAAGTGTCGGCGCTTGAAAGCCCTAAAATAATGAGAATACTAAGATGTGACACTAAAATGGGGCAGACCCCAACATAATCGGAACCGACTGAATAACCCCGGATGTGTTCAAACCTTACCATCCACCAAACGAATCGGTCATTCGGCGGAGGTGTCAATTGATAGGTTCAAAGCGCCCATAATGTCAGGCGAGATGAAACAATGCGTTACCCTAGTATCAATCATAATCACAACCTGGCTACCATGAATAAAACCAAATAATTTCATCATTTGAGGTCCATCGAACCCACATGCCGTTGCTGCAGAGAGGTGCAAGGCTTGGAAGTCAACTCCCCCAATGCCTTAAATCTCTTAGAGGTCAGGCATCTAGCTTAAGTTCTGGATCATCCTCTTCGTCCATGATGACCATAACCTAAAGAGAGCAGTTGGTGCAAACATGCAAATGCGTGTAAGGCTCCTTGCAGCGTGAACAAAGGCCCTTTGAAGTTTGAATGTAAATCAGATACTCCGACTAAGATAACTGATGGGATTGGTTGGGGATAGTGTTTTCATTAGCGCTTCTAATGTACATAGCATATTTATTCCACTATAGCGTAGCACAAATAGCGTAGCGCATAGCGTAAGCTATTCGAGCATGTCAATTAATTATTAATATATATATATAATATGGTCATATGAGACAACAACAACATCTAAGCCTTAGTCCCAGAATAATTTGGGGTCGGCTAACATGAATCAAACTTTGAAACCGTCAATGATCGTTACATAAGTAACATAAAAGGAAAAAAAAGAGGGAAAAAAGTAGAGAAAAAAAGAAAAAAAGGAGAATGAATGTTAAAAAAAATGAAAAATCCTGAAAAATAAATTAAAAGATAACATGAAATAAAAGAAAATAGGAAAAAAAAAAGAATCAGATTCCATCCACCATCCGTATTCTTTCCCGCCACATTTGCCTCTCCATCACCATACTTTCTCCAATTCCAAGAAACCGCATATCATTTTCAATCATCTTTATCCAAGTTTTCTTGGGTCTTCCTCTACCTTTCACAATATTACTTGTTACCCAACTTTCTAGCCTCCTCATTGGGGCATCAACAGGTCTTCTTCGCACATGACCAAACCATCGTAATCGATTCTCCATCATCTTGTCTTCTATAGACGTAACTCTTACCTTCTCTCTAATCACCACAATCATATCTCCGATACCATTTGTTAGGATCAAGAACGATAAATAACAATAAAGATGCGGAGAGAATTAAGAACACAAGGATTTATGTGGTTCACACGATCAGAGTAAAATCGTGCTACGTCCACAGCGAACTACAGAGATATTATTCGACTTTTGTGTTTTCTACTTGAAGCTTTTTGCTTACAATTGCTTACTGCATATTGTTTTCTGCTTTGGCTTAGCTTGAGTTTACAGAGTTACATATGAGATTTATTTATAGAGTCATACGCGTTCTCTACGTGTTTTGTGATGTCATCCATGACATAATACCTGCATCATCACTGACATCATCCATGATGTCATGCGCGTGTCATCAGTGATGTCATCAATGATGTCATGCTGGCGTCATGTAGATTCTTGCCTGAAGTTGATTAGACTCCACAACTCAACAATTGGTTGTTGAAGATGTGTATCCCTCAAACTCTTTCAAAAAATGATTCAAGAATCCATCATACATTTTACACATGCTCGGGGTGAATCAAATCCAATTAAAATAGATATCAACCTTGATTGCGAGCTTGATTTGGTTTCTCCCGTCATTCTCTGGTTCCTTATATTCTTAGCATCCGGTGGTTTGGCACTTCATTGACAGCACTAACTTTTGGACACTACACAATTTATGCACATTGTTTTATATTGCCTATAGATGTTGCTCATATTTTTCTTGAGAAGTGTTGAATGCATGACTATGATGTCAAATATTGTGAAGAGAATAACACTTTCAGTTTTGGTGTTCGTGGAGGAAAAATATGCATGTCATCCATGAAACTAAATTGGAAGGTTATGAAAGATCAAGAGACTTCTGAAACTGCCAAGAAATTTGAACCACAACGAGAAAGTTGGAAATACAAATATGAGAAATCATTCGCATTTGAATAGTGTGGTCGTTACTGATTCTGAGTTGTACAGAGGTCAAAACCAAATATGTTTCCGGTATTGTTGGGGAAGCTTCTACAGTTTCTATCAAACATGATCTAATTATCCTACATAAACAAACACTTCTACAGTTTATATGGAACATGATCTAATTGTCCTACATAAACAAACAATTTATGACATTGTTGAGGTTGAACATATCGAGTTCATCATTCCAGAAAATTTGTTCGAGCCCCCTTCACGTGCAAATTACTTTTCAATATTCATTCCGTCTAAGATGATGTTCTTGAAGAAGTGCAAGAATTTTTTGTTACTTTTGTTGTATCACTCTAGGGGTAGTAGTTCTTCTGCGGTTGGATCACCCTATTTTTTTTTTAAACACATGGCTGTTTTGCCTTCCATAGTGAGCAACCTCATGATCATACAACCAAGGTCGCCCTAGGACAATATGAGCAATGTCCATGGGAAGGACGTCACACCATACACTCTTCTCATAGTCATCAAGGTGGATCGATACAAGACATCTCAGAGTCACAGGAATAGACATTTGTTGACCCAAGCCACACTGTATGGATGGGGATGTGGTTCTGCTTTTAACTCCAATAGCACAACTGCAGTTTGGGCAACCACATTGAGAGAACTCCCCTATCAATAATGACCTTAGACATCACTCCATTGGCTTTGCTGAAGGTATGGAACATGGAGGTCCTCCTCTAATCTTCCTCCTTCGTGTTGGTATTGTATTCACGATGGATACTTGTTTAGAAGTACCCGATTATGTATCCCTAACACATATTTGAGAGATCATTGAGTGTTAAGAGTTACATGCAGGGGGACTAGCTGGTCACTTTGGTCGAGATAAGACTTGTTATTGTTGAGGATATGTTTTTTTGACCTAGTTTGAAGAGAGATGCTGCTTGTATTGTTGCAGAGTACCGTACTTGTCATACGACAAAGGATAGAAAGCAAAATACCAGTTTATACACCAGTTTTCCAATTCCCCATGCTCCTTCGGAAGATCGTAGTATAGAATTTGTTCTAGAATTACCTAATACACATAAAGGACATGATTCCGTTTTTGTTGTACTTGATCGTTCCACTAAGATGGCTCATTTGTTACTGTTAATGCAGCTCATGTTGGAAGTTACTGGGAACTAGTCTTAACTTCTCTACAACCTATCTCCAATAGACGTATGACAGACCGAGGTATTAATAGGAGTTTAGGTGATTTAACATGGGATAGAATATAACTATGGTTGAGTTTCCATATAATAGTTGGTCGTCGGCCTAGAAAACCTATTGATTTGGTTCATCCTTCCTCCTGCATATAGGTCTAGTGAGTCTGCATAGTCTTTTGCGCAAGAATTGCATGCTGAGATACATAAGGAAATTAATTGAAGCAATGAAAATCATAAGACTACCGTGGATGTTCATCGAATGTTTCTTGAGTATAATGAGGGTGATCAGGTTATGTTGCGACACGCATTGAGAGACTACCTCCAGGTGCTTGGAAGAAAGTGCACGCAAAGAGGACGAGTCCATTTCGGATTCGAAAGAGGGTTGGTACCAATGCTTACGAGTTGGGTCTTCCTATTGATATAACTATTGGTCATGTGTTTAATGTGAAAGATCTTACTCCTTTACTTTGAACCATCTAACATTTCCCCACATCTTCATCTTCACCTAGTATTGTGCCTGTTTCACCTATTTCTTCTAACCATATTGAGCCTATACCTTCCCCGCCCTTGCTTGTACACCTTAAACCTCTTTATGTTTCTTCGCCTGTCGATGTTCTAGATGAGAGGTCTGTGCCGACCGACACGGTGGTTTGTAGACATTATTTAGTGCATTGGCGTGACGGGTCAGAGGATGAGCATACTTGGATTAGTGTTGTAGAGTTTCACCGACTTGCTCCAGATCTTTTCGAGCATTACACAACATTCAATTTGATTTTTAGTAAAATAAAGCTCAAACGTAAAATAAAGTTCAAACCAATAAAACCTTAATGGAAGAAAATCCTAATGGCTAAGCAGAAAACACGGTGGGCTAAAAGTAAATAAACCCTAATAGGCTACAACCCAAAACAAGTGGGCTAAAATAAAGGCCAACATAAAATAAAGTTCAAACCAACACAATTAATTACGGGAATTGAAATAACGGGACTGATCCCTACCAACTCTCCCAGGCTATGAAAAGGTATGCTTTGTCGAGCTGAATGTTGTGTAGTGCTCCAAAAGATCCGGAGCAAGAGGGCGAAACTCTGCAGCTCTTGTATGCTCATCCTCTAACTTGTCACGCCAATTCACCAAATACTGTCTATAACCATTGCGCCGAGTCGGCGCGAACCTCTCATCTAGAACATCGACAAGCACATATATTGTTTTTTGATGAGAAACATAAGGATATGCAGAGAGTACAAGCAAGAGTGGGGCAGATATTGACTCAACAAGGCTAGGTGAAACATGTATAATAGTAGGTGAAGATGAAGAAGGTGATGGGGAAATGTCAAATGGTCCATGGAAAGGAGTAAGATCTTCCACAATAAACACATGACTTATAGTCGTATCAGCGGAAAGATCCAACTCGTAAGCATTAATACCAACCTCTTTCATATCAGAAATGGACCCATCCTCTTTGCATGCACATTCTTACAAGCACATGGAGGCTCCCTCTTTGTGCGGTGTTGTAACATAACCTGATCATCTTCATATTATACTCACGAAACCTTAGGTGAACATCTGCAGCAGTTTAATTCTAACATGCAATTCATGAATGTGATGCGCAAAAGTCCCTGCAGACTCAATTAGACCTATATCCAGGTGGAAGATGAACTGAATCAATAGGTTTCCTAGGCTTACGACCAATATAAGCCTGGAAAGGGCCGACTTCTGTAGACATATTAATAGAACTATTATATGCAAACTCACCTGTAGGTATTACCCTATCCCCGATGGACACATGTTCGCCTACAAGCCACCTAATTAAATCACCTGGTTGTTACGGTGCTCGACTAGTCGTCGACCAGGGGGTGCATGACAGTCGTCGTGCGACTCCGGCTCGCATATTTCGCCTGCCATGACTGACATGGGTTGTAGTATTTGACCCATGGCATCCGTATTAAAAGAAGCGTTATTCTCAAACCTAATTGCAAAGCCGAGTCAGCCGATTGAAGCGACTGCATTTCGGCCTCGTCGAGTCCCGATCTGAACCGACTACTGCCGTCCTCTGATGTGCCGCTGATAAGTGGTACTCTTCTCTTCCTCTCTCTCTTCTAATTTCTCTTATTTATTCCGCGATTTCCGATTTGTTGTATAAAGTATAAACCTAAGCTGAAGCCATTTTTTCTTCCGCGTACAAAGTACAAACCAAACATACTTATTTCTTTCGACGATTTCTGTTTTGCTGTATAATTATATATATATGTATGTATATATATAAACAATACTCCCTCCATCCCAATTATACGGGCTTGTATTCCTTTTTTGGATGTCCCGAATATATAGACTTGTTTCTATAAATATCAATACTTTCTAAGTGCATTTACTAATAAATCCCTATTTAATACTTTGATTTACTCTAGCATTAATTCATCATCATCATCATCATCATCATCATCATCATCATCACCTTAATCCCAACTATGTTGGGGTCGGTGGCATGAAGATTATAGTGTCGTTTAATTGTCTAAAATTAGTTAACACCATAACTCATGCAAATAACAAAGTGGCAAAGTTTTACGCCGGATGCCCTTCCTGTCGCAACCTTCATATGAAGGAGAAATAGAACGAAATTCCAAAACCGTCAACATCATAGGTTTTTCCATTTATATGGAAAATATCATGAGACGGCGATGAGTTTGAGATAATTGCTATTGTCATGTCACAATACGTGATTGATATTGTAAAATCAACACATACATCATGGAACATTGTAAAATCAACACATACTCTAGCATTAATTCATCATTAAAAATAAATAGGGACATATTGGGAAGTTACTTATATAATTTTCTTTTCCAATGTGTTTCTTAATCCTTGTGAAAATTCCAATTAGCGTATATAATTGGGACGAAGGGTGTATATAATTGCCCAATCATTTTACGGAGGGGGCACCAAAGACGGATTAAGGAATTTCGTACTTATCATGGTTCCGAGGCAATGGGCAATATATATTCTATATTATATATTATTGTTATAACTTATAAGTATATGTATATTATATGATCAGTATATATATTATACAATCAGTGTTTACAATTATATATATATTTATTTTTTTGAAAAAGTGTTTATACTCTATTCTGCAATGTGGTATTTGTCAATTGTCATTACATATTTACATTACAAATTTACATGTGTATATGTATATAATATTATACATATATAAATTATTTATAATGAGTCGACTAGTCTACGACTCGCCATGCCGGACCTCCGTAGACTTGATTCGACTTACCGCCGTAACAACAACGACCTAGACTCCTTTAACAACCTCAGTTTGTCAATCGGTCAGTGGGTGATAGGCTATAGAGAACTTAAGACTACTCCCCAGCAACTTCCATATAGTCCAAAAGTAGCCCACAAACTTCACATATGTGGCACAAATTATACTCAAAGGGACAAAATTCTCACTACCTTGCTAAAGCAGATAGAGGCAACACGAGCTGCTGAGACATCTTAGTGAAACGATCCAGTATAACAAAAACTTTCCTTTGTGTCCTCGGTAATCCCAGCATAAAGTCTATACTAAGATCTTCCCAAAGAGCATGGGGAATTGGAATAATGGTGTATAAACCCGTATTTTACTTTCTACCCTTGGTCGTACAACACTGCAATTATACAAGCAACATTGCTCTTCAAACTAGGCCAGAAGAATCAATCCTCAACAATAGCAATGGTCTTATCTCGACCGAAGTGACCAGCTAGTCCTCCCACATGTAATTCTAACAATATCAATGGTCATATCTCGACCAAATTGGCATCGGGAGACGAATTTGGGGTTTTTGTTTCAATTGCTACTGTTCACGACCGTTCAACACCGGTCACCACCACACACAACCCATACACTACCCACAACACCTTCATCCTTACCCCACCAGAGATTCTACCACTGCTGCTCTAATTCCCAAATCTCAAACCCTAATTGTGACTCAAAGCACAATTGAACCCTAAAACCGGACCACGACTCTTTGCTATTCGCCACCATCAAGGAACAACCAAATCAGAAAGAGGTATAAAAATGAGAAAAGAAATGAAGGGAGAAGAAGCAGATTGTGGAAGAAGAGAGCAAATTGTGAAAGGAGGACACACCGGGAACACCGGCTATCTCGCTGCCGTTTACCAGCCACCGGAAAATCCCAGTCGTCTACGTCCGGCACTCAGTTAGAAGCTTCTCTTTCTGAGCATCTTTCAGTGTTTTGTCTTTGCTGTTGTGCGGTAACATTTGACCCGTTTATTTTTTCTCTCCTGGCACTTATCTTATAAGGTCTCGTGACTACCTCTTTTGCTAATACATATACACCTGCCCATATTTGTTTCCCTTATTTGTTTTAATATCAAATATCCACTGTTTTAAGTCCCACAACAACAAGTGATATAACATGACGCTCCACCTGCATAATAGTATGACAAGCTAGAAAAGAAAAGTCCCTATGCTTTACATTATTCATTTCTGTCCAGATGAACCTAAGGATTGGACAAGGAATAATGGAAGTTGCGTGCCTAAAGTGTGTGCCATGTAAGAAAGAACGTAAAAGCTCAAACATATTTCCGGTATGGGGTGGGAATAGACGAGTCCACACGCCAAAATATTCTCACACGTCACAAGCCACGTCACTCTTCAGGAAAAGGTGGGTTGTGGTCTCGGTATGACAGGTATGGGAGGAGGTACAACAGGAACATCTGGATGCCAGTGAGACGCTCTTGGTCTGCAGAATGGTATAAATGGTTAGCCGCTGCAAAAGAAGCCGCCAAATAAACACCGATATGGTAGGTGTAAGAAAGGTAGTGATTCCCATCGCTGATGTGGTCTCGGGATGCTTTCACCAAAATGGAGAACGTACAGCTCTCGACACAATGACGGATAAAAAGAATCCATCTAGCCGGGAATCTCATCCTAACCAGGACCCCGCACAAAAAATGTCAGCGAACCTTATCTTACACCCTTCTCGTCAGCAACCGGAAGGTCGTGGGTAGCTCCTGAAGGAAACGACTCTGGGGAGATGATAAGAGGGAGGTCAGAAGCGAGCCGAGCGTTAAGGATTTTCGAAATAAGCTTATTGGTCACGTTACACTGACTAATGTGTCGGTAATTTGACCCACCGCTCGGAACAGGCTTCTTCGGGATCAAGACAATAGTAGTCCCACTGAAAGCCGGAGGCATGGGATGACCCTAAAAAAAACTCCAGAACAACCCCCTCGACGTCACTACGAACGAATTCCCAACAAAAATGAAAGAAAATAGAAGAAAAACCATCAGGCCCCGAAGTGCTGTTAGGATCAATATCGAAAACAGTACACGAATATCCTGAGGGGACACAGACTGTCAGAATTAAAAGAAGGGGGGAGAGAAGGAAATCATGTTTCATCCGGATGAGCAAGACCATTATGATCGGATAAAAGTAGTCTTAAAGAAATTCGCAGCGGTTGGGCAGATGTCACTCCTCAGACAGGGTCCTACCGCCATCATCAATGCTTTGAATATAAGATTGACAACGCTTATGCCTCGGAAAACCCTGAAAAATCGGGTGTTCCGCTCACCCTCACAAACCCACCGAGCTGCATCTTTCTGTTTCCAGAAATCTTTCTCCATCCGAAGGCAAAGTTGGTACCCAGCACGACGACGGTGCATTACGGTTTTGTTTTCCGGAGTAAGATTCGAATCATACTAAGTTCTGCATCGTCTGCAGCCCTCAAGGCTTCATCCCACTTCTGATGAAGATTACCGAAAACATCCAGTTCCACTGTTTCAGCCTACGCTTAACCCTAAGGAGTTTAGCTTGCAAGTTACACATGCCAGGAATTCCAGTCGAAGTATGCCAGAAATCCCCAAAAATGTCCAAAAATGTCTGGTGACGGATCCACATACTCTGAAAGAGGAAAGATGACTTGCGAGGAGTCGAGGAGAAGTGACTCTATATAAGGAGAGGAGCATGGTCAGAGCGAAGTCGAGACAAACGAGTAACATAGAAACTGCAAACACGTTCGACCATGCTTCATTAAATAAAGCACAGTCTAGTCTTTCCTTCAGGCCATTACACTCCCAAGTAAAAATATCGCCCTCACAGCCAGCATTAATCAACTCAGAGTCAACAATGGTCTGTGCGAAGTCAAGAATCTCAAGAGATCGGTTTGTGGAACTACCATCGCGTTCATGTGAATGCAGGAAGATATTGAAGTTACCACTAACAAGCTATGGTAACCCCTCAACTTCCGACGCGATCTCCTGGAGGGTGTCCCAAAGTGCACAATGACCAACATGACTAGTGCTGGCATAAACATACGTAATAAAAATAGATTGAGGGAGGAATGGAAAAGAAAGAGAAAGGTGAAGAACCTGGTCGGTCTCTGCCAAAATTTGGTGCTGAAAATTAGATGAAGAAAAGAACCAAATTTTGTTAGACTGATTAGATACTTCCGAAGAAAAACCAAGAGAACGAGTATAAAATTCAAAATTCGCATCGGAACCCATAAGCTCCAGAATGCCCATAAAATAAAATCTATAAGTACGATGGAGATGTCGAATAAGGCGTTGTGATCCGGGGTTAGCCAGACCACGGACGTTACATGTGAGCATGGGTATCAACATAACTAACCAACCGACTCAGACGTAGGACGGGGACGCTGGTTGGAGCGCCCCCGTCTTCGGGGCGAGCCTTGCCAAGCAGATGTCCCCCTTGCAAAGGCGATAAAGATCGCACCTCGGTAGTAGGGGTGATAGTCCACGAGTAGACGTCGAAGAATCACTAGCAGCTCTACCCCTAGTCGTCACACTGGGGGCTGTGATGGATGAGTAAGCCTTCTCTTGACCGGAGCCTTAGGTGCCTTAGGAAGAGGCACCATGGCCGAGAAGAGGGACTAATTTAGAAATCTCGAACTGCGCGTGATTAAGAACATACGCAGTTTGATAGAGGGATGGGGGCTGAAATGGAGGAGGGGGAGGAACAAAAACAATCATGGCAAGAGGATTAGGATCCTCAAAGTGGGATCATCATGTGGTCCCACCTTCGGAGAAAGAGAGGGTTCGATCTCCGGGAGTCTGGACTGTGGATGAGCAGTCGAAGACCCATTATCACAATCAATGAACAACTCCTGCTAAATCTTCCTCCTGTCTACTAGAGGAGGTCAAGGATGCGAATTACGAGTGCTTTCTAGTAGGGACAGTGCCTTTTGGGATGAGACCCGTCTCCTTCCTTTTTCCGTGACCACTTGTCATCTGGTCGTTTCTATGGACCGAGGTGCCCTTGAAACTGGTGGCATGGGAGTGGCCTTGGGGGCCTTAAGAGCAATCTGCTGCTGCTGCTTCTTCTTCTGTTGATCAGTAGAATCAGGAATCTTCTTACGCTGAGGTGGGGGCGGCCTTTCTTTGTTGCCCGCAATGTAGCTACTAGAATGCACGTGAGAACAGAGAGAACAGGATAATGGAATTCTCTCATAAATAACGCGTTGCGTAAAGTCATCAAGCTCGATCTCGATCTCTGGCGTTCTCGGTGCAAGGAGATCGATCTCAACACAGACCCTTGCCACCGACAAACGGGAATATGTGGCAGTAAGAGCATCCACTAGGATAGGCGTGCCAATAACTTTAGGAATCATGTGAAGTGCACGTGGATGAAATAAGTGAATAGGGAGACCCAGTAAACGGATCCAAACCGGGGATAACGAGGTCCCAGTCTTAACTAAGAACTTCGGGGTCCACTTAAAGACTCGAAGTGGACATCCTCCAGTCGTCCAACTAGATCCTAGCCAAATTCGTATATGATCATCATCATTATCGAACTTAACGGCTATGTGGCAACAATTAACCCAACTCCAGCTAGATCTACAATTCATATACCTTACTTTCAAAGTCGAGAACGTACAATCATAAGCATATACTTGCCTTTGAGACATCGAGAATCGGTAGGAAAAGAATACAAGTTCGGTAGGTCCAAGAACGCATTTCCGGCACCTAAACGATTCGTAAGGAACATGATTATTAATAATCCATACTCGAGTCACACAAAGAAACTCCCGAAACCCGCCTACGATTCACGAAACTACAAGGATAATCACCTAGAGGTTTGGAAATCACTCAAACCCTCTCAAATCTGAATAAGGTACAAACCATCCATATAATCGTAGGGGGAACATGAGTATGGGGTAGATACATCATAATCTCAAGATCTCAAGCTCCAAAACGGATAAATCGGACGAATCTAAGAAAATCCCCAAAAATTTTCAAAACTAGGGTTCTAAGGAATTTACCTTGATTTGGAAGATAAAACGGATTAGATGTTGTGGAATCTTTGTTGTTCAACCAAAGATGATGATAGTTGATTAAAGATCGCCCCAAATCGCCCCCAAATCGCCTTCTCCCGTGCTCCCGTCGGAAATGAGTGAAAAAAGATGAAAATGACGAAGTTCAAGGTTGACCCTCACTTATATACTGTGCTTGGTTAGCGCGCGCTAAATTTAAAGGCTAGCGTGCGCTAACGGGGTCACCCGGTAGTCCAGTAGCTTCTGTCCTGAGACGTTAACGCGCGCTACCACACCTTAGCGTGCGCTAACTGGTATCCTGCAAAAATTCAAACTCACTGCCGAAACCCGCTAGCGTGCGCTACATCTGGGCACTAGCACGTGCTACGCAGCACCTATAGCGTGCGCTGGCTCAGGCCTAGCGTGCGTTACCTGCTAGTCCAGAAAATAGAAACACCCCACTGGACTCGGCTCATTAGCGTGCGCTACGAGCGGTGTTTTTGTCGCGCTACTCAACACGAATAGGGTGCGCTACCTAATGCCTAGCATGCGCTAACTGCTAGTCCAGAGGGCGGAATCAGCTACTGCCTCTGCTAAGCCCGGACCGTTAGCGTGCGCTATGACTCAAAGCTAGTGTGCGCTACTCAACAGAAATAGCGTGCGTTAGCTTAGGCCTAGCGTGCGCTATCTGCCTGCCTCCAAAACATTGCCGAAAGGTCCAAACAATACGAACATGCTCCGAAGGATACGAAACTCTAGAATCAAGAACAATATCTCGATAAGTGTTTACAGGAGCGACAAAAATGAAGGAACGTCAAGGCCAATAATTCAATAAAAAGTACGGGTATTACAGTGCAGGCGGGTTGGGTGGCTGTTGCATGGGCGAGGTCCATGCTGGGTTGGGTTATGGGATGGGAAGGCTTAGCAGTGGGCTTCGGGTTAATAGCGGGGTTGGGCTGGACAAGGGTTGGTTGATCAGGCATTTGCAGGGAGGGATTGAGCTGGGAGCAGTTGGGCTGGTAGCTGGGAATGGAGTGGGCGCGGTTGATTTTGGCTGTAGGGTTGACGGGCTTGGGGGATGTAGGCTTAGGGATTTGGGCCGACCAAAGTGTAATATCTTGACTAGGCTTCTGGGGTGCAGCTTGGGTAATAATGGATTTGGGCTGGTTAATATCAAGGTTAGGCCATATAATAGCCGGCCCAAGGTGGGTTTTTGTTTTTTCCAATCCAGCTTCAGGTGGGCCGGCAGCAGGCAGCCCAGTGTCAACAGCAGCGGACGACTCATGAACTTTGATTTCAGATGAGATCGGCCCAGTAACATTATTTTCTAGGGGCTTGGCAGACTGGGTGCGGACCATTGCTAATAATTTTGGGGCTGGCCCAAGAATGGATGTTCCGTCTCCATTCGCAGTGAAAAACCCTAGTATTGGACGAGAGGAGGTCGTCGAAGTAGGGAAAATTCGACGGCGGCCGGTCTGAACCATGCACGGCGGCACCTGAAACAGAACCCGGATGATGAGCAACTTCCTTGGACGGTGAAGAGGACCTTGACGGAGCTTTAGTATTGTCGGCGATGCAGGTTGATGATCCATCGCAGAAGACTTTCGACTGTAAACACCTCGAAAGTGGTTATGGCGGAGGAGACAAAGGTATGACTGGTGTTTTCGGTTGTTGGACTGAACCTGTAGCCTTCTTTTTTGGCATCAGTGACGCCTTTTTTCCGTGTCATGAGCGCACGTACTTAGTCGCCGGCGGGGTTGAAGTCGACGGCAAGCATGTAACTGTTATACGGTTATGTGCGGCTTCTTACGAGGATGCAGGATCTGGGATTGGATGGGTGAAAGGCGGCCGTAACTGGTCGGAAAACACAGCGACGAGTTGGTCGATGCGTGTGTGTGTGTGTAAGACGGCGGGAATCGTCGGACCAGATTTACGGCTGCCGTAGGGTTGAAAAGTATATGGCTATGGTCGGTGGGAGGAGGGGGAGAGGATGGTGGGGTCGCCGGCCGAAAGTGAACACCGGACGCCGGGGCGATTGGAGGCTGAAGTGGCGGCGTGAGTGTGGAGCAGAATAAACGCTACCCCTAGGCCACCACCACTGTTACAAGTTAGCATCACAATTTTATTTTCTCATTAAAAATAAAGATAAAACTAGGTGATTCAACCACAGAAAAACCACTACCCCTAAGGTTTTCCAACCGCATAAGGGAGAAAAGATAATGGATCGCAACCCATGAAGAGGGACTCAAATCAAATATATAATAAATATGTTTTATTTGTGTTGTTAGGAGTTTATTAAATATGTAGCTTGTATATAGTAAGCCCATCTGTTTGTGCCTTAGTCCATTGGGTTATATTATTAGGGTTTTTTATTCTATATATCATCATCATCATCATCAACAGCACCTTAATCCCAACTATGTTGGGGTCGGTGGCATGAAGATTATAGTGTCGTTTAATTGTCTAAAATTAGTTAACACCATAACTCATGCAAATAACAAAGTGGCCAAGTTTTACGCCGGATGCCCTTCCTGTCGCAACCTTCATTTTTTTACATCTAAGCCTTAGTCCCAAAATGATTTGGGGTCGGCTAACATGAATCAAACTTTGAAACCGTCAATAATCGTTACATAAATAACATAAAAGGAAAAAAGAGGGAAAAAGTAGAGAAAAAAGCAAATAAAAAAAGAGAATGAATGAAAAAAAAAAAGAAAAAGAAAAAAAAGAAAAAAAAGAAAAAAAGATAACATGAAATAAAAGAAAATAGGAATTAAAAAAAAAAAAAAAGAATCAGACTCCATCCACCATCCGTATTCTTTCCCGCCACATATGAAGGAGAAATAGAACGAAATTCCAAAACCGTCAGCATCATATTTTTTTTCCATTTATATGGAAAATATCATGAGAACTCTGCCTGTGGGTGTCTTCTTGACATCCATTGCCGGTCCCAAGCCCGGATAAAAGAGGAGGGTTGCGGTAGGTTAGTGGCAGCCAGCGTAAAACTCGTCACATTCCATGGACATGAATCAAACATTGAAAATCGTTGGGGCGTCTCCTCAGAAGCGACGCGCTGCATTTCATAGGCCCGGGTGCAGTGATAAGTATGCGAGGGTTGCTAGGTCGTCGCCCAGAAGCGGCGCGCCACCTTTACATCCGAGGGTGGTGTCAAATGAGCAAGGATGCGCTACACTTCATAGGCCCGGGTGTAGTGGAAAATATGCACGAGGTTGCTAGGTCGTCGCCGAGCGGCGCGCCACCTCGAAGTATGGGTGTGGTGTCAAATGTGCAAGAATCCTTGCAGCGTGGACGGGGACAGACAGAGAAGTTAGTTCTTGCGGCTAGTAAGGGTAGTAAGGTGCGGTTTGGAACTTGGAACGTTGGCTCTTTGACGGTGAGATTAGCGAAGTGGGGAGGTTATGAAAAGGAGGAGAATTCACATAATGTGTCTACAAGAGACTAAGTGGGTTGGCGAGAAGGCAAGAGTGTTAGCTCCTTGGGGTTACAAGCTTTGGTACTGGAAAGGATAGAAGTAGAAATGGAGTGGGTATCGTCATTGATAAAGAATTCATTGATGATGTGGTGGAAGTGTCAAGAAAGAGCGATAGAATAATGAGTATTAAGCTTGTGATAGGGGATGAGTTTCTAACTATCATAAGTGCTTATGCACCACAAGTAGGATTGGATGCATCGATCAAACAAGAATTTTGGGAAGATTTGGAAGAGGTTGTCGAACGAATTCCTATGGGTGAGAAATTGATCATTGGTGGTGACCTCAATGGGCATGTCGGTGTTAGCAGAGATGGCTTTGAGAGCATTCATGGTGGCTTTGGTTTTGGGGACAGGAATGAAGCAGGAAATGATATATTGGATTTCGCATTAGCTCATGACTTGGGTATTATGAACACTTGGTTCGAGAAAAGGGACTCTCATTTGGTGACATATAGAAACGGAGGTAATGCAAGTCATATTGATTTCTTTTTAGTAAGGAATGTTTGGAGGAAAAGTTTTACTAATTGCAAGGTAATACCCGGTGAGAGTGCTGCAACACAGCATAGGGTTGTGGTGCTTGACTTTCGAGGTAAGAGGCACTTAAGAAAGAGAAGACCACAAGTTGACCCTCGAATTAAGTGGTGGAAGCTCCAAGGGGAGAGTCGACATACTTTTGTGGCTAAGATTGCTGATAGTGGTATTTGGTCTGATTGCACGGAGATGGATATAGATTCGATGTGGAACTTGTTGGAACACAACATAAAGGAAGTTGCAAAAGAAGTCCTAGGAGAATCTAAAGGAAACATACCATCAAGGACACATCTTGGTGGAATGATGAAGTTAAGCAAGCGATAAAGACCAAACGTGAATGTTATAAGGTACTGGGTAAATGCTCGAGCGATGAGAATTATGAGAAGTACAAGAAAGCTCGAACAGAAGCTAAAAAGGCAGTGCGAAATGCCCGATCAAAGGTCAATCAAGAATTATATGCAAGATTAGATACTAAAGAAGGGGAAAAAGATATCTATAAACTTGCTCGAATGAGAGAGAAGAAGACGCGAGATATTGGAAAAGTTAAATGTGTAAAAGATACTGACCAAAAAGTTTTGGTTGTAGTTAATGAGATAAAAGAGAGATGGAGGTCATACTTTGATACCCTATTCAATGGCCATCAAGAACAAGATATTGGGAATTTAAACATCCCCTCAAGTATGGTTAACCGAGAGTTTAAGAGAAGAATCCAAAAGGGTGAAGTGACAATTGCATTGAAGAAGATGGGGTCAAAGAGAAGGACCGGATGGTATACCTATCAAGTTTGGAGGTGTTTGGTGGAGAGAGTGATCAAATGGGTAACTATCCTATTCAAAAAGATTTTGAGAACCAATAAGATGCCATCAGCAAGTAGGAAAAGTAATCTCGTCCCTTTGAATAAGAAAAAAGCTGATGTTTAAGATACTTCTAATTATCGCGAATTAAACTAATGAGTCATACCATGAAGTTGTGGGAACGAGTGATTGAACAAAGGCTCAGGAAATGTGTGAAGATAGCAGAAAATCAGTTTGGATTTATGCCTGGATGATCGACCATGGAAGCAATTTATCTTATCCGGCAGTTGATGGAACATTATCGAGATAAAAAGAAAGATCTGCATATGGTTTTTATTGATTTAGAGAAGGCATATGATAAAGTACCAAGAGAAGTACTTTGGTGGGCCTTAGCAAAGAAGGGTGTATCGCAGAAATATATTGACATTATAAAGGACATGTATGAGGGAGCTAGTACAAGTGTACGTACTAATGTTGGGAGGACAGAAGAATTCCCTATTACGATTGGGGTGCATCAAGGATCTGCTCTTAGTCCTTTTCTCTTTGCCATAGTCATGGACGAATTGACAAGAGAAATTCAAAATGACGTGCCGTGGTGTATGATGTTCGCAGATGATATTGTGTTGATTGATGAAACGAAGGTTGGAGTGCAACAGAATTTGGAACTTTGGAGGGATACTTTGGAAGCTCGAGGCTTTAGGCTGAGCAGAAGTAAGACTGAATATATGGAGTGTAGGTTTAGCGAAAACAGTGATAGAGAGGCGGGGATGATCACATTTGATGGGAAAGTTGTTCATGGATCCACTTTCTTTCGGTATCTTGGATCTATTATCCAAAAGGATGGAGAGCTAGATGGCGATGTGGCTCACAGAATAAAGGCAGGGTGGTTGAAGTGGAAGAGTGCCACAGGGTTTTATGTGATACCGGCATGCCTCATAGATTAAAGGGTAAATTTTACCGCACGGCAATTATTGTTATATGGCACCGAGTGTTGGTCAGAAAAGCAGTGTCACGTTCAAAAGATGAATGTGGCAGAGATGCGTATGCTACGATGGATGTGTGGTCATACAAAAAGGATCGGCTCGAAATGAGGTGATCGGAGAGAAGGTAAGAGTTGCGTCTATAGAAGACAAGATGATGGAGAATCGATTACGATGGTTTGGTCATGTGAGAAGAAGACCTATTGATGCCCCAGTGAGGAGGCTAGAAAGTTGGGGAGCAAGTAATGTTGTGAAAGGTAGAGGAAGACCCAAGAAAACTTGGATAAAGATGATTGAAAATGATATGCGGTTTCTTGGAATTGGAGAAAGTATGGCGATGGAGAGGCAAATGTGGCGGGAAAGAATACGGATGGTGGATGGAGTCTGATTCTTTTTTTTTTTTTTTTTTTTAATTCCTATTTTCTTTTATTTCATGTTATCTTTTTTTTTTTTTTCTTTTTTTTTTTTTTCATTCATTCTCTTTTTTTATTTGCTTTTTTCTCTACTTTTTCCCTCTTTTTTCCCTTTATGTTATTTATGTAACGATTATTGACGGTTTCAAAGTTTGATTCATGTTAGCCGACCCCAAATCATTTTGGGACTAAGGCTTAGATGTTGTTGTTGTTGTTGTATGGAAAATATCATGAGACGGCGATGAGTTTGAGATAATTGCTATTGTCATGTCACAATACGTGATTGATATTGTAAAATCAACACATACATCATGGAACATGACTCGGTTTTTTATTCTATATAACTGATGTAATTCCCACATATTAGCTTAGACTTGATTGATTATTGGATTATTGATTTGAGTCTATCTCCATGGATTGCGATCCATCATCTTTTCTCCCTTTTGCTGTTGGGAAACTCTAGGGGTAGTGGTTCTTCTACAGTTGAATCACCCTAGTTTCATCTTTTTATCTTTCTTTTCCAAATCTTGTCCTGCATTAGATACCCCACAACGGATTAGAAGCCTATAAATTTGGGAAGTATGTAGTAGTAATATTTACCTATTATAATAAAATAAATTATAAAACATTAGAACAAGTTGATGTGACACCACTAACTAGTAAAAAAAACAAGACATCTAAGCTGTAAATAGTCTCCAAAATTAAAGTCAGACTTTACTTTCATTTCCAATTTCTCCTTGCCATGATACCTTTCCCCAAAACACCTTCCCTAGAACTGCTAATAAATGTATCCAAACAATGCCGTCTCTTCTGTGATTATATTCATATACATGAGGCTGACAATGGAAGGGATCTAATAAAGCAAAGAATGAATATTTGTGTAGTCTGATGCATTCCGGTTCTTGACACTTCACATCACTGTTTCCTAATAAAGAGCACTTACTCGTTTCTTACCCTGTTGGCACACAGTTCTATTTACGATTCAATATTTAAATGATTTTGTTTTTATTTTGTTTTTAATGTCCGGCAAACTAGATAATATATTCCGGTGTTTTTGTAAGCGACATGCATCCTTATGTTTTCACCTTTAGCTTCCGTCCAACTCTTTATATCAATGTCTAATGACGAAGCTGCAGACTTACATGCTAATTATGTCTCCGCAATTTTTTTTGTATGGACGTATTTCCATACATTGATAAGAAAAATGGGACTCGAACAGAACTTGATCATTTTTTACTGTTGAGTTACTTGTTCTTTTTTGGACAGCCAAAATGCTTTCATTAAGTGTCGCTGCCAAGATGACCCTGTATTGCTTGTTTCTTTGATAGTGAAAAAGACTGTTCCTGATTTTCGTCCTTTGGTTCTTTTCAGGCACCTAAGGTCTACCCTTACGACAATCTAAGAGTGGAGCTTGGTGGAGAACCCTAAGTTTGGATTCCCGTCTCTCTCTGTCGTGCTTTTGTTTGTGTGTTTGAGGTCCCGACAGTGTATAACATGCATCTCATGTTGCTGGACCAGATATTGTTAATAAGTTAAACCTCAAGCATATTGGTATCTGTTTTTTCTCTTCTAATAATCTTTTTGATTCAGTTAATTGCGAAGAGCATGTGGATTACTGTATTATGTTGTACTCCCTCAAGTCACTTGAAGTGGTCACTTTAGGAACATAATTTTGTTTTTGGTCGAAGAGTAAAATTTCAAAATAAAATTATAATATTTAATTAAAATTTAGATAATATTTATTAAAATTAAAGTTTTTCATTTGGATTTAAAAAGAAAAGGGTGATAATATATAATTTAAACTCAATTGTACTTTCGTTCAGGTGATTGAAATCAAAAATGTTGTACGTTAATCAAGATGCACTTTTTAATTGGATTGGTTTTGATTTCATAATTTGGATTAACGCATACAATAGTGGATGCAGCCTGTGTTTCTTCAGAAAATATAGATGGAGATCGAATGGTGTTGTTTGCATAGACGTTAATATGCATGCACGCTATTCGAATTGTGACTACTTATTACTACAACTTTAGGGGTCGCTAGTACTTGTATATAGGGGTGGTATATTATACCGTATCGAAAGTATTTATTGATACCGTATATAATGCTGAAATTTTCAAAATTCATATTGATATCATACGAAATTTCGGTATAGCTTTCGGTATACCGAATTTATTTTGATATCTGTATATACCGAACCTATAAAAATATCGAAGTATCAAAATATCAAAAGAAAAGAAATTTGATACATTGATATATGTCGAAATATCAAACAATTAGAATACCGAAAAAAATTGATGCATATATATATATATATATATCAAAATACCGAACTTTTTTTGGTATTTTTGATATACCTTAATATCGAAAATAAAACAGTTTATACTGTTACCGTATGAAAATTTTGGGTGCTATACCATATCGTACTGTAAATTTTGTATTACTGAAATTTTCGGTATTTCTATAATTTTTTGGTATGAAAATTTGATATTTTAGTATTTTGTTATTTTTCATCACCCCTACTTGTATTTGGTATATGCCATATGGCGGGGTGTGTCTGTTTTAAAATCCCAACCTTTGAGTGCAGTTTAAACTATTGATTTACGTAATTGCAAGGGTCGGTCAGTCCCAAAGAGGACACCATTCTAGAAGGAAATACTCATCTTTGCCTAAAGGTAAAGGCAAGAGATAATTCCATAAAAAAGGCCAACTTTAGGCATGCCAGGCCGGCAGGCACGACGGAGCTAGCGCTCGATGGGGTAGCTAAGTGAGGGCAGTTCATGTTACCTCAGTAGTCTGTATCATGCCGTGCAGAATCAGAATCCCTGACTTAGACTTATCCGAATCAAGTCAAGGCGATGAAGCGGGTGACTTCGTCCTTTCCCTCTGTTAAAAGGAAAGAAAGAAATCTCCCCTGCCTTTCGTCATTGTCGTTATCCGACCAACTAGACCATCTATGCTAGCCCCGAGGTAGCAGCTTGCCGATGGCGCTAATTGTGGATCTCAACTTCGTGACTAGTATAGGGTTGAAAGAGTGAAACGATGTTCGTATGATTCGTATGAAAGGTTAGTGACGTCTTGGTGGTCTTGAAGAGCCTCTTATTAGAGAAGTAGACCGGGAAGTGGCGGCAATGGGTCTCATTCCAATTTCGGTAGAGCCCCGACCCGATCATGTCTTTCTGCAAGGACTACCTATCGTTGCCGATTACAAAGTCACCCAAACTTTACCAACGCCAACCTCTCCCGACATCCTCTTTTTCCTCCCTGAGTTAGATGCTAACGAGCAAGCAATCCCGTGCATCAATCTATAGTGGAGTGGTCTGAAACTGAAACTCTTCCTCCTCAAAGGGAAGTTTTGTGGCCAGTGCGCAAATTGAGAGACAGAGACTACTAAAGATAAAGTTCAGTCTCATACATAACTTCCTATTGGTCGGTTCTATATGGTAGCGGTTTGTTTTTCGTTTAACACTATTAGGGGTCATTACAAAGATATCCTCCGGTTTATTTTTTGTTTAACACTATTAGAGGTCATTTACGAAGATAACTTTTTGACCTAATTAAAAAGAAGAATCATCTGACTGAAAATTACACAAAATCGTCTTGAAGTTTGATTTAATATTAAAATTAAGGGGTTAGATATAGTACTTTTATATTCCCCGTGTCTTAGGCTAAGTGCCCTCTTTTTTTCTCCGTGTCTCAGGTTAGATGCCCTATTTTTTTCTTTAGGACATCCCAGATTAAGTCACTTATTTTCATAAATGGAAATAGGTGAGTCCAATTTCTCTCTTTATCCTTTTCCAAAAAAAAGAAAGAAAATCTCTTTTTATCTCTCTTTGTATTTTCTACTTCTCTTCGTATTTTCTGTCCGAATATTTACCATGTTTTCATTCTACTGCATGAGCTGCAAATCTGAGAAGAACAAAGTAGGAGACAGATTCGTTAATAACGAAATATATAAATTATATATATATATATAATTAATCAAAGGAAGTAAATCCGAATATAGGCGATGTTGAGTCCAGAAAATCTGTCTTCTTAAAGCAAATTCGCCTCCACATCATTGTATAGCGTCTGCCTCCCAGGATAAAACATCTCGATGCGTTGATTAATCGATCATCGCACCCTCAGCGAACTAGAAGAAAATCTGAACTATGACCGACGCAATCGAAAATACGAAGAGAATTTTTTTTCTGAAATTGAAAAAGGGACTCGGAATTCTGCTGGAAAGAAACGAACGAAAATTCATCTGTTAAATTCATATTCCTCACATCTGTATTAATAGATGAAGATGAGAGAGAGACATATGCTGGAGGAACTCTAATTAGGATTGGTCTCTTCAACACTTATCCTAATCTGTTAATAAATTAGTTCGATAATTATCAAATAATTTGATATTTATCCTAATATATTAATTCGATAATTATCAATCAAATTGATATTTATCCTAATCCGAAAATTAAAATTCTATGATTGAGGCGGTTTAGCAAAATAAAGTTTGCCAAATAAAATTGCAGTAAAAATATAACTTCGAGACGCCGAGATATTTCGCCCAAATCGCCCTTCGACCCGACCCGAACCGACCCGAACTGAGTCGGCCGGACGGACGGCGGCACGCGCGTGTGTGTGTATGCGCGAGGGGCGCCTAGTCACACATACACTCATGTCTCACTTTTGAACAAGAGTTTGTCCACGTCTCCTTATATACTCACAATTTTTCTCTTCTTTTTCCAATGTGGGATAACATCCCAAACCATTTCTAAAGGGTTCACTTTGGAACATTATATCTCATCCATACCTCAATCATTTTAAGTGTTCTTATATGTTTTGGAAACCTCGTACGGAGTACTACGTATTCCAACTAAGTCCTGACTTTATCTCGTAGTCGAGCCCACTCAAAATTGCCTCTCAATTGGACTGCTCAAAACATCCCATTTCCCTTATTTTTCCAACATTTTCCTCTCCTTATCACCTATTTAACATCCTGTTATCAATTTAATATTGTTCTCTATAAGTGCGAAAACAGTGAAAGAGGCATTTAGCGTGGGACGAAAGGAGTATATGTATAAAGTGGTTTTGAAACACTTCTTTTTACCGGTCATGAACACATCATTGCACGTGTGATGCCGCGAAGAATTTTAGTAATCTATATTTTTAATTGAAAAATATGTGTGTGTATATATACACACAAGACTATTTGGAGGACATTGAAAAATCAGCTCATACTCTGGATATTCAAATAACGAAGTGAGTGCATCAAAGTCATCTCGCTTTTCCTAGGTGCCTCTCTCGTAGAGAAAAATATTTCGCAGCTCAGGAATCTGTATACCTATCTCAGCGACAGTCCTCTGCTCCAAATCTTCTATCGAATCTGGTTGATAAATTCGTAAAACTCGCAGGCAGTCAGCAATATCATTAGCTGATCCAACCCACGTGGGAGGATTTGATAGCCTGTTCATTTCTCTAAGCAACCTCGTAACACATTGCTCCATATAGTCACTGATAAAATATTGAGAACCTAAAAAACTGGACATATAGTTAGTATAGTTTTCTAAATAGGACATAATATGGTCTGGAGCACGTTACGGAAGAATGTAGATTGCAAAAAAAGTTACTCACTATATACGCAGCACCGACAAAATTTGAACATCATTGCAATACATATGCGTTATTTCCTAAATACATATGCGTTTTAGAATACTTTTTGTAATCATTATCAGTTGGAATCTTTTTAATGCAGCCCATATTTGTTAAGAGCATGTTTAGGGAAATCATCCAAGACTGATGTATTTAAATCAAAGGAACAATTCTACAAAACAATAATTGTAACTTTTTGTAACGTACATTTTCCAAGAGAGACAACATTGCTATGTCATTTGCGAAGTAACTATATGTTTTTGTTCGTGGCGTTGTTACACCTACTTAGACCTAGGCTCTATTTAGATATTTTATGAGGCCATGTCAGGTTTCCAGCCGATAACCTCAAACATACAACACAATCACAATGTTTGTTTTATAAGGGGCGTCTTACTGTTTTGACCCCGAGGATGCAGATCAGACGTCTCTGTAGCAAATTTTATTCGAATGTTAGAGCACGAAAGATTATGTACTATACTGGCAGTCAATGGAATCAGATTTGTGTCTATCTTAATGAGACATCTATTTTTTGGTATGCCCCTTCCGTGTTGTTATAGAATATGGGTATTGCATATGTTCATTTATTTGTTTCTTTTGTAAAATTTCTTCGCTCGTGCAACCTCACTTCTCTTTCTGCAAATTTCTTCATTTTGTTTCCACCATTTTACATTTCATAGTAACAATAAAGAATGTCCTAAACTACTAGCATGAGTAGAGGCTGTAACCGTTAGGAAATTACAGTCTTCCAATTATGAACTGGTCAGTCCATGAGTATACCATGAGATTACAAGGTTGTACTTGTGATTCAACTCTCTAAATGACAAAGTCCCTCCGCAACAGCTCCTCCATAATATCAAATAAATAATTTATGTTTCTGGTAAATTTCCTAATGTTGTTTTTAATAGTAGTGTTCTCGTATTTCCTTTTGCCTCTTACTGCTATAATGATCTCTATTATATTATCATCAAAGTAGTATGTATTATATTTTTATTACTTTTACAGATAATATTATTTCTCTAGAGAAATTGTCTGTAAAATACAGTAATAAGTTTGTAGCATTGCTGTACAATACTCTCACGAAAATTACATGTGTGGCTGTGGAGGTTATGTTTTTTAGTACGTTACTAGGTTCAGACGTGCAGAGATTGTTCTGTATTCGACTGTATTCTACTGCATCCGTTGGAGCATTGACTATTTGCAACTGCGTGATCTAGCAACTGCACCAGCTGCGTACGTGTTTGAGTGGTTCCAACTACTCCCACATTCGATTACGCTGTTTGTATTTATTGGCCTCTCGCAACTTACTTTTAGATATATCAATCTGCAATTTCTTCTCAGGTCCTTACTATTTTCCATTTATTACCTTATTATATATTCCACTTTACCTCGATACATTTCCAAATTTTTTAGGTAATATTACTCTTTATTACTTTTATATAATATATTTATAGGCTTTTCAAGATTATTAATATTTTTAAAATAACCATGCTCACTTTGTTTTAGTTTATAAAATATGTAATGTCGTGGTCAACATGATACTACCTTTTCTCGTTTTAAACCATCGAGTATGAAAGTCTGCTATTTATAGGTTTTCAAATGTGAATAACTGCATTTGTTACGTTGTTGTTGCACACTTTACTCTAACTCTTTCTTTTCCTATGTTTTTTTACCCGGGACAGAGATATATTTAGCACTGATCTAGGAAATATTGCACTTTACATCAAACGACAAGTACCTCACAACAAGGAGCTCAATCAGATCACATGTATGTTTTCAATTATATTTAAACGTCCATTGATGCGTATGCCATACAAGAAAAAGAACCGCATACGCATCAATGGACGTTCATGTTAGATGTATTTTTACGCACTTATTTATCATTATTTTATATCCATTTTAAGTCTAAATCTGCATAAATGAGCTTTTAATGCACTATCTTTATATGTTTTGAAGGAAATTGGAGTCCGGAAGCAGAAACGATGAAAAACGGGCGAAAATGACAATTTTTGGTCAGGTGCCGCGGCACACCAAGGCCAGGCCGCGGCACACACACGGTCAGCATGAGCCGGCACACACTGTACCGGGGGCCGTGACACGAAGATGCTGAGCCGCGGCCCATGAAGAAAACTTGCGCCCAGGCATAGGGCGCTGGACATTAGGGGCCGCGGCACACACTTACTGAGCCCCGGCCCGCGGGGCGGTAATGCTGTTTTTGCCGCGTTTCTGGGCCGTTTTTGGAACCTGTTCTCGACCTAATTCACGGACGCGTTTTGGATACGAATGATGGTTATAAATAGGGATAAAAGGTCTGAAGAGATATGATCGAAGAGAAGGAGAAAAACACCGATCAAGCAGAGAGCAGAAGCTAGAGAATGGAGTAATCCAAGTTCTTCAACTGTGTTTGATTTCTTTTATGCTTTCTTCAATTCTTTCTGTATTAATTTCTAGCATGTCGGGGTAGAACCCTATTCTAGGATTTTGATGAAACTGAAGTTTTGACGAATTTACTTTTGATTTTGAATTATTAAGATTTATTTCCCTTTCTTATTGAGTTTTCCCCAATTGTTTTGATTACTATCAATTATGTGGCCTATGATTGATTTGTTTTGATTACGCAACTCGAATCGGGAGAGGAGAGTTGGTAGAAAATATTGGTGAGAACCGTTTTATCTTGTGAGATAGGAATATACTCATAGGAATCACGTGGCCTGTCTGGAGATTTCGTACTTTTTGCCTATTGACGAATTAATTCATCTAGGAATAGAGTGTGTTATTCGCCTTAGAAAATTCTATCGACCTAGGGAGAGGCAGTAGAGTATTTTAGCAACCTTCGTCTTCAATAAATTGGGAAAGCATTTAATTCATATAAATCAAGAGTAATTCGGATAAACCGAGGTGGATTCACAATCCTAGATTAGTTCCATATTTGATCTTCTTTCTTCGAACAATCGATTTTACTATTTATTCTTAGTTCATTCTTTTATTATTACTTGCACCTCTAATTTCGATAGTTCAAATAAAATTAGAATACACATAAATCGGTAATTAGTGAGTCAGTCCTCGAGGGAACGATAACTTTCTTACCACTTTATTACTTGCTTACGACAACGTGCACTTGCATTCACCAAAATTCGTAACAAGTTTTTGGCGCCATTTCCGGGGACTGATTGTTTTACTAATATCGATTCAGTATTTCTAGTCTTAATTTGAACACCATTTTTTTTGTAATTTTTTTTTATTATTTGTTTTCCTTTTAGGAGTTTCGTATTGTGCATGAGAAAATTCGGTAACGAAGGCCTATTACCTTTGGATACTGAACTCGAGCGCACTCTGCGGAAAAACAAGAAGGAAAAGCGCAAGCTACCAACAAAAGACACCATGGCCGATAACACAGAAAATCACGGAGGAGACAATCCTATGCAGCAAGCTCAACCGGCATTGGCACTCCGTGATTATGCAAGGCCACAAATCAATGCAAACTTTTTGGGGATTCGACGTCCAACCATCCAAGCGAACAACTTCGAGATTAAGCTGGCTATTATTCAGATGGTGCAAGCAAGCCAATTTTGTGGACTGGCGAATGATGACCCCAACGCACACATCGTTTCATTACTCGAGATATATGACACCTTCAAGAATAACGGTGTTACCGATGATGCTATTCATCTGCGGCTTTTCCCTTTCTCTCTAAGGGACAAAGCCAAGTTTTGGTTGAATTCATTACCGCCGGGCTCTATCACGACTTGGGCGGAATTAGCACAAGCCTTTCTGGCTAAGTTCTTTCCACCATCGAAGACAACGAGACTTAGGAACGAGATAACTACTTTCGGGCAATTTGATATGGAGTCGCTTCATGAAGCTTGGGAGCGATACAAGGATTTGCTAAGGAGATGCCCACACCATGGTCTACCGGATTTGCTGCAAATTCAGACATTCTATAACGGATTGAGTGCTTCTACACGCACTCTTATTGATGCAGCAGCTGGAGGTGCCTTAATGGGCAAAACGATGGCCGAAGCCCACTCTTTATTTGAAGCTATGGCTGCAAATGCGTATCAGTGGCCTTCAGAGTGTTTGAACCCGAAACGAGTGATGGAAATCTCCGATAATGATCCAATATCTATGCTATCGACCCAAGTTGCCGCCTTGACTCAGCAACTTCAAGTTTTATCACGCGCTCCTTCCCCCGTTACCACGGAATCATGTAATTGGTGTAACGGATCTCACCCTAGTGCGGAATGTCAAGTTGGAAATCCTTTCGAGCAATCTCCGATGCAACAAGCTCAGTTTATGGGGAACGAAAATAGGCAGAACAACCCATATTCCAACACATATAATCCGGGGTGGCAAAATCATCCTAACTTTTCGTGGAAAAACGGACAAAACTTAAACCAACCTCAGTTTGCTCAACACCAACAACAACCCCCTCCCGCTCCAAAGATCTCTCTAGAGGAGGCAATGGCGAAATTAGCAGCAAATACGAGTCAGTTCATGACCCGTACGGAAGCAACCTTGCAAAACCATTCCGCCTCTATTCCCAACTTCGAAGTCCAATTGGGTCAAATAGCAAATGTGTTAACAGCCCGCCCTGAGGGTACCTTGCCATGTACAACTGAGACGAACCCCAGAGAGAGTATTAATGCCATTGGTTTGAGAAGCGGGAAGGAAGTGTGTGAGCAGCCCAGGCAGAACAAAAAGAGAGGTGATGATGAGGAGAAGAAAAAATCGGCGACTGAGGAATCACAAATTTCTAGATCCTCGAAATTGTTTCTAGATAATCCAACAGCCTATGTGCCACCCGTCCCGTTTCCACAGCGATTGCAAAAGCAAAAATTGGACAAACAATTCTCCAAGTTTCTTGACGTCTTCAAGAAACTACATATCAACATTCCATTTGCTGAT
Organism: Orobanche coerulescens; assembly: GCA_033398695.1. Taxonomy (NCBI): domain Eukaryota; kingdom Viridiplantae; phylum Streptophyta; class Magnoliopsida; order Lamiales; family Orobanchaceae; genus Orobanche; species Orobanche coerulescens. The sequence goes on from CM065818.1 coordinate 58,376,776, forward strand.
GCCTTGGAACAAATGCTGAGCTATGTAAAGTTTATGAAAGAAATCTTATCGAACAAAAGGAAGCTCGAAGAAAATGAGACTGTGGCATTAACGGAAGAGTGCAGCGCCATCTTGCAGAAAAAGCTCCCACTAAAATTGAAGGATCCAGGAAGTTTCAATATACCGTGCACTATAGGAAACCTGTCTTTTGATAGAGCATTGTGTGATCTCGGCGCCAGTATTAATCTTATGCCCCTTTCCATTTTTAAGAAGCTAGGTATTGGGGAAGCTAAGCCGACGACAATCTCGCTGCAATTAGCTGACCGATCTATCAAGTACCCGAGGGGGGTAATAGAAGATGTTTTAGTCAAAGTCGATAAATTCATATTTCCGAACGATTTTATTGTGCTCGATATGGAGGAGGACCAAGACATCCCAATTATTTTGGGAAGACCATTCTTAGCTACCGGCCGAACTCTTATTGATGTGGAAAAAGGGAAACTCACTCTACGGGTTCAAGATGAGCAAGTTACTTTCCAAGTGTTTAAATCCTTTCCGTGTCCATTTAGTGTCGAGAAGTGTTCACAAATTGAAGGCGTAGATATCTTTGCGAAAGACGCACACTGGGAGAGTTGTCAGTCGAAGTGTTCAGAATCCGTTTTAGCTGCTTCGACGTCTAAGAAAAATGAATAACGAATCATGTATCTTAAGCATTTGAGTATGTTGTCTTCAACATCCGTTCATCCACCATCGAAAAATTCTCATGCTGTCATAAGTTCGCCCGTGGAATTGAAAACTAAGCCGGAAGTCAAACGAGTACCAAGTCAGTTGCAAAATGGGTGTTTTGGGAGGCTACTATTGTTAAAGCCGTTTCGCAAAGAACGTTGGATGTCCAAACCAAAAGTCGAACGGTTGAAAACTAATGGTCAAAAATTTAAATTACGTAATAACGATTCGATGGACTGTGCGGAGTCCAAATGGTCTTTGCGAAATGCAAACTGATTTTCAGAAAAGTCCGGCTGAAGACTATAAACTTAGCACTTCTCGGGAGGCAACCCGAGTTTTAGTTGTAGATTTTAATTTTTCATTGTTTTCATTCATTTTAGGAGTCTAATTTTTCGTCATATTTGCTTTGATATGCTTATCTCTCATGTTCTTGGTGTTTGCCTTTGAAAATTCTGTGCAGGAAAACCCCAAGGAAAAATTCAGCAATGGGCCGCGGCACAATGAATGCGAGCCGCAGCACACACAAGTCGGACAAAGAAAAGGGCTAACTTTACTGTACTCTGTGCCGCGGCACGAACTTACTGAGTCGCGGCACACACGAACCATGAGCCGAGGCACGTTGATGCTGAGCTGCGGCGCGCCAAGACCCAAAAAAACAGCCTAGAAAACTGTACTCCGTGCCGCGGCACGCAATAACTGAGCCGCGGCACACTTACACTACGAGCCGCGGCACCCGTACCTTGAGCCGTGGCACACGGAGAAATAACAAAAACACCCAGGCAGGCTGTACTCTGGGCCGCGGCTCACTTAATCTATGCCGCGGCCCCTGCTGCGAATTTCAACCGCCCAGGGCATTCCTTTATAACATGGATCGACCGACACTGACAGGTAAGTTTCTTTCTTCTTCTTCGCGCGGCGCTCGGACAACCTACATTCAAGTATTCTTCTTCTTACCTTATTCAATCTAAAACAAGGTAATTCTAAATTCTTAATCTTAATTGCTACATGGTTTGAAAAGTGAGGCATTGTTCTTCATTCAATGTTGAATATGTTTAGTTCTATCAAGGTTGAGTTGGAATATGATGATTATCGATTGATTGTTGATGGTATTTGTTGATTATGTATGGATTGTTGATGTCATTTGTCGTTTTGTCATGACTATCGATTGATGTTGTTATTTTTGGGATTGGATTTAGCCATTATAATTCTTGTTCTTCATTTAAACCCATGCATGCTAGGTGTTTGATAAAATGCGCCAATGAAAATTTTTGAGCCAAACGTTTTCAAACTATATGCAACGAATTTGATTATCGGATTACATTGTACCCCCAACCCTTACACCATGTTTAAACTTGAAAGATCAGCCTTAATTCCCTCTTACGATGGTGCAAGCTCATTCGACTCTATATTCACGTTCCGCGTATCTTAAGTCGAGAGTGGTGTAGTTTTCCTTAAAAGTTGTGTAATTTCCGGTGTTTATTTTTCAGGAACCTCGCCATGGCTAGAAAAAGGAAGATGAGTACGAGGGCTAGGACGCGATCATCCCCCCAAGAGGGGAGACATCACAAAACCGAGCCGATTTGGAATCTCACTAGTTCTCCGATCCGGACATTCACAGAATATTCAACGAGAGAATCCGGCCTTGACTAATAATCCCGGAGCGAGGATTCACTCCCACCTCCCAGGACGGTGAGCTTTTGGCTATGATCAACGAGAGAGGATGGACTTGTTTCACTGGACCCCCCGAGCCAGCGGTGATCTCTATTATCCAGGAATTCTACGCCAGTGCTCTTTTGAGGCATATTCAGACTGTAACACCCCGAGATATTCGGAATAATTACAGCGCCGTAAACCCTTTAAATAAGGATTTACAAGGCTAATTAAAAAGAAAAGCAAATACAAGACACCAATACTGCGAAAATTCAAGTTAAAGAAAACGTATAACTGGTTCAACGGTAATTAATACAACCATATCGAATTAATATCAAAAGGACACGCGTACTCGAGTACAGAAACCAAACCAAGACCACAAATCTCCAATAACAATAAACATCACTGAACCCCTTCGTCGTCACGCTTGCATCGCGTCGCTTTCCCGCTCCTCGCTACCTGAACATCAAAACAAAAGTCCACCCCCGAAGGGGTTAGCAAAAAGATGCTAGTACAAGTATCATATTTAAACAATTCGAATATGCATCAACAATACACAACAAGATACATCACACGGACTTCCGCTACCGGAATCCGACAATGCGAATCTACAAGATTCCATTACACAGCCTGGGTATTCCAATGATCCAGCGCCCTCAGCATAGATCCCAAGATGATCCGTCGGACCCACACGAGGTGGTAATATGCCGTCCAATGATCCTGCTCCCTCAGCCTAGATCCCAAGATGATCCCGTCGGACCAACACGAGGTGGACATCCGATCCAGCGCCCTCAGCATAGATCGTACACGTATACAAACACAACTCATGCATACACATATGCCAAATCATTACGTTCATCAACATGAACATATAAACGAATACCATGACAAATCAACGAAGTAAATATCATGTGCAACAACATGCATAATCATACGCATACTCCAAAAATACCGATATTAACATATCACGATACTTGCCTCGAAGATGGCAAGAACGATATACTTCAATGCTCTCGACGCACTCGAAGGCCGCCTCCGATCAACGTAACAAGCTCGAACCTTAACAAAAGGAACGATATACAAATCATCTCGAGTCGAACAATGGTTTAACAATTGCCTACGGCCGAAAAGCTCAAACTAAACAATGCTGGATTGCTTAGCGCGCACTACGTACTCTACGTAACGTGCGCTAAGCCGACTGTTAGCGACGCTATCGTATAAGACTAGCGTCGCTAGCCACGAATCGCGATCGACTGTTGTCTCATAACGACGCTACGACGTTTTGTGCGAAAACCGAACCTCGATAGCGCACGTTAACTCACACATGTTAGCGTGCGCTAATCTTGCATGGCAGAATACTGCAAACCGAAAACTGGGTTGAATGATGAAGAACTCATGAATCCTATGGTGATATTACAAGTTATCCTCGGGCATATCGTGATAATAAGGTTTCTGGAAGATTTATGATTATGAAATACCAATATACGGATAGTTATCTCGATATCACAATTCCTCTACGATCTTCAAGAAATAATCTAATTTCCATCGTCTTACGTTCCAAAACACATGATTCCAACGTACACAACGTATCAACTGGGTAATATCCGATTACTTGATCATAAATCGATTTAAACATGCTTGGGTGTCCTTATAATAAATGGTTCAAAGGTTCATTCGACATCTAGTACCGATACGTCAAAAGTATCCTTCTAACATGTGATGAACGAAATACTTGCTATCCAAACATGATTCAAATCTTCCTTATGAACATACTAATCATTGGTGAAGAATCACCTACCTCGAAGTAGTGAAGAACACGGATGAAATGAAGCAATCCAACACCGAAGGCTTGAACACCAATCTCCAATGATGTATGATCTTCAATCTCGAACTAGGAGGTTGAGGAGGTTGATACGGAGTGTTTAGGACGAAAGTAGTTATGTTCTATGTGTCAAAGTTCGGGTTGTGGGAGGAGAAGGAATCGAAATCACGAATAGGATCTTTGTCTATTTATAATAAATGACTATTAGCGCGCTCTAGACCCTGTTCGTAGCGTGCGCTAACGGCTCACAGTCTAAACTGTACTCGGCACTTAGCGTGCGCTACGCATCGACCTGTAGCGTGCGCTAAGGCGTTGACTCGGCTTTTCCCGAAAGCCGTCCAGGTACATCCGACACGATCCGACAGGGGTCCCCCGGCCAGATCTCACCTACCGCACGTCTCAATCAATCTGACCACGCATAGCGTGCGCTAATCACACTCGGTAGCGTGCGCTATGAAACCACGTTAGCGTACGCTACCCTCGGCCTGTAGCGTGCGCTACATGCACAGAATTTTAATCTTTATATCACATATACGAAATTATATGCTCGACAACATCGGATAATGAAATACCGAGAATAGTACTCATACAAAAGTATAATCATTACAATATCACAAATTCCAATTACATAACAGAAATCTCGGGTATTACATCCTTCCTCCCTAAAAGGAAGTTTCGTCCCGAAACTTAGGATGAAAACAACTCCGGATATTTAGCCTTCATACCGTTCTCCGTTTCCCAAGTGGCCTCTTCGACTCCATGTCGTGACCATTGTACTTTAACCAAATGTATTGGTTTATTCCTCAATTGTTTGATCCGGCTCTCAAGTATCTTGATTGGTCTCTCTTCGAAGGTGCCATCATTAGCTATCTCGATCTCGTGAAATCAATGACGTGATCGGGTCCGTACATACTTTCGCATTGGGATACGTGAAACACATTGTGAACATGACTCGGCCGACGGCGGTAAGGCCAATCTGTATGCTAACTCTCCAACTCTCTCGAGGATCTCGAATGGTCCGATATATCTCGGACTGAGCTTGCCTCTCCTCCCAAAACGGAAAATCCCTCATGTAGGAGACACCTTCAATAGCACATGATCCCCAACGTCGAACTCTAGAGGACGACGACGTAAATCTGCATAAGACTTCTGTCGACTCTGGGCAGTCAATAGTCTCTCTCGAATCAGAGCTATCTTCTCTTGAGTCTGAATAATCAATTCCGGTTCCGTCCCGATGAAATCCGAAGAATCATCCCAACACAGGGGTGATCGGCATCTCCTCCCGTACAAAGCTTCAAATGGTGCCATTCTAATAGAAGCATGCCAACTATTATTGTAAGTGAATTCGATCAAGGGCAAGTGAACTTCCCAATCAGTTGACCAATCCAACGCACAAGCTCTAAGCATGTCTTCTACTTTTGAATAGTCCTTTCTTGACCGTCTGTTTGGGGATGATAAGTCATGCTAAAGTTGAGCTCGATCCCAAAGCCTTATGGACTGCCTTCCAGAAGTGCGACACCAAACGACCATCTCGATCCGAAATAATGGTCTTCGGCGTCCCATGCAATCTGACTATCTCCGCAACAAATACTCGTGCCAATCTTTCGGGTCCCCATGTATCTTTGATTCCTAGGAAATGAGCCGACTTGATTAGTCGATCAACTACGACCCAAATCATGTTCATTCCTGCTCTAGTCCTTGGCATACTGGTGATGAAATCCATCGAAATGTCCTCCCACTTCCATTCAGGGATCGGAAGCGGCTTTAACATTCCGGCAGGTCGCTGATGCTCAATCTTGACCTGCTGGCAAGTCAAACACTTCGAAACGTACTCTGCTACGTCCTTATTCATATTCCCCCACTAGAAGTTTTGTTTAAGATCCTTATACATCTTACTGCTGCCCGGGTGAATAGAATAGGGCGCGCTATGAGCTTCTTTCAGAATAGTCCGTCTCAAGTCATCATCGTCGGGGACGCAAAGTCGACTCAAATCTCGTAACTCCATCATCTTGTATCACGAATCACCGGGCTTTTCCTTTCTTTACTTCATCACATAATCGAAGGATGAGAATCGTCCAACCGCTTGGACTTGATCTTCTCGACTAGTGATGAAGTCGGTTCCATCACATAAAGTCGCCTTGGATTCCCGGTGCCCATACTTCAATCCCTACGCGGATCGGTTCTCGTTGAATGCCGGTGCAGGCGTAAGAGCTTCCAACACTCGAAGAGAAACAGGTTTACGGCTCAAAGCATCGGCTACTACATTTGCTTTGCCGGATGATAGAGAATCTCCAAGTCGTAATCCTTGATCAATTCCACCACCTTCTCTCGCCTCATGTTTAGTTCTTTACTGAAAATGTATTTGAGGCTCTTATGATCTGTAAAGATCGACAATGAGTGCCGATGATAATGTCGCCAAATTTTCAAGGCAAAGACCACATTGCTAGCTCCGATCATGAGTCGGATAATTAACTTCGTACGATTTTAGTTGCCGAGAAGCATAAGCAATCACTTTATCCTTTTGCATCAACACGCAACCTGCACTCGATTTGAAGCGCCGTATACCATAAATCCGGTTCCTTCGGCGGCGCTAATATAGGTGTCGTCGCTGCCTCTTCTTAAGTTCACAAACCACTGCACTTCTCATTCCACGCGAACTTTTGAGTTTTCAGAATAAATGAGTGAGCGGACGAGCAATTTTGGAAAATCCCTCTACAAAGCGGCGATAATATCCACTAGTCCTAAGAAGCTTCGGACTTCCTTCACGTTCTTAGGAGCTTCCCATTCCAAGATTGCTTCGACTTTTTTCGGTCCACTGAACTCCATCGTTGATATCACATGCCCAAGGAAGGTTACTTCCTTAAGCCGTAACTCGCATTTAGAAAATTTTGCATATAGTCGTTCCTTTCTCAAGATGCTCAAAACCACACGTAGATGTTTAGCATGATCCTCTGCGTCCTCGAATATATCAAAATGTCGTCAATGAAAACGACCACAAATTTATCCAAGTACTCCAAGAATACCCGATTCATCAATTGCATGAATACCGCAGAGCATTGGTAAGTCCAAATGGCATCACTACAAATTCATAATGCCTGCAGGGATCCAAAGCATTTCGGTATATCCGATTCCTTAATCCTCAATCGATGGTATCCCGATCGCAAGTCAATCTTCGAGAATACCTCGCCCCTTGCAGTTGATCAAACAAGTCGTCGATCCGAGGTATAGGATACTTATTCTTGATCGTCATCTTGTTAAGCTCCTGTAATCAATACAGTCGGAGGGATCCGTCTTTCTTAGGACAAAGAGAACAGGCGCTCCCAAGGGGAAACGCTCGGTTGAATATAGCCCTTCGTAGCAGTTCCTCCAGTTGCTTCTTGAGTTCATACATCTTGGTTGGCGCCATGCGGTATGGTGCCACTGGAAATAGGGGTTGCTCCGTGCTCTAATTCGATGGTGAATTCCACTTCTCTTTGCGGAGGTAACCCCGTAGCTCGTCAGAAATATATCCGAGAACTCATTCACAACTGGAATAGACGAGCTCTACTCCTTCCTCTTTCCTCATGGCATAACACCAAAGTCCATGACATCCTGTTTGATAATTTTACTGCTTTCATTGCTTTGATCAATTTCCCGAGCTTCCTGTCTCCATCCTCGGAATAAGTGTTCAGATCCGTCGTCAGCAATGATGGAAATGACTCTCTCTCGGTAAATCAGCACAGCTCCATAACGGTTGAGCCAATCATCTCCGAGAATTAAATTGTCACCGCGGATGTCAACTACAATAAGATTCGATGGCCAATCTCTTCCTTCTATAGATACTGGGAAATCCCTAGCTTCTAGTGTTCCCACAATTTTCTCTCCGCTCGGTAATCCCACAACATAAGGTTCACAATTATACAAGCACGAGATGTTCAAACGTTTAACACAGTTCAAAGATATAAAAGAATGCGTAGCTCCCGAATCGAACAAGACACTAACTGGTTGCAAAAGGATCTGAATCGTACCTGATGCAACAGCAGTGTTCTGGTCGTCAGATCTCCTCATTTCGTACAGGCGCGGAGGAACGGACCCAAAGATCTGGATGTCTCTCTCTTCCCAGCCGCTGCTGAAATCCACTCTGTGTCTCGGTTCACACTTATCTCCTTAGGAATCAGTGCCAAAAGTGCGGGTACCATAAGATCTAGCAGCGGCTCCAGAGAAGGCCGCTCGGTGCCCTTCTTGCCCACAATCGTAACATGTCTCTGAAGATGGGGGGCATTCTTGTCGAATTTGCCCGGCTCGACCACAATTGTAGCATTTCTTTGCTGCGTCGTCCAAATCACGATGTTGCCGGAACTTCTTTCCGCCTCTAGAAGGATGTGGAGGTTTCTAGCCGAATAAAGGAAGACTGGCCCTTGCGGGCCCCCACCACTCTTGTTTTCTGCAAAGCTGCCGGTCACCTTCGCTTCTTTGCCTCAACCGATTTCTCCATCGCCGCCTCTTTCATGTCGTAGGCCGCGCTTTGTCTTGATCTTGCCGCAACGTAGTACACTCGAATCCGGACATGTACTGCTGAATCTCCGGCTTCATCCGCATATCAAAATGAAAAATCTTTTCTGCCTCCGTTCTGACCAAGTGTCGCACACAAGTCAGCTGATGATTAAAAGTTTTGATTACATCGGTCACAGATGCCTACGAACTCTGTGGTGAGAAAAACTCTCGGATCTTCGCCTCTAACCGGACGAGGACAGTACTGTGCTTCCATCATTTGTTTGAATTCCGTCCAATCCGCATTATGATTCTCGGGTCGAATAGCCTCCCACCAATCAAAGGCCTCCCCAGTCAGAAAATACTGGGCAATAGGAACCTTCCGGTCCTCGGGACAGTTAAGACCCGCGAATATCTTTTCCAACTCCTTGAGCCAGTGATCCCAAGTAAGTGTCTCAGCAGATCCGTCAAATTTTGGCGGGTGCAATTTAACCACTTCCGCAAGCCATCTGTCTCCCCGGTTATCCTCGTGGTGCTGCTTGTCCCATCGCTGCCTCGCATGCGATCAACGACTGACGAATCGATTTATTTGCGCCACCACCGTTGAAGCACTCTGGCATGTTAGGGTTTGCGTCATCATTCGCGATCCTTGCCGCCCTCCGTAATGGGAATCGGTTCGACTAGCCGATATTTCCGGGTAGTTGCGGAATCCTCATGTCTCATGTTACCACGTCCGCGCGTCCACGACCGCGTCGCGTCCACGACCTCCTCTCAAAGATACCGTAAACGTAATTTCTCAATATACGAACAAAATTTTTGAAATAAAGTCCGTCAATACTCACAAAACGAATTAAGTAATACGGTAGTATAAGAGATTAAGAGACTTACAACCACGGTCCACATGACGACTTGGTGAACGGTGATGTTACAACGACCGTAAATCAAATAACGTAAATGCACCCAATTAAAACCCGATTGCCAAGATATCCCTAAATCGTAGCTCGATACCATATTCGTAACACCCCGAGATATTCGGAATAATTATACGCCGTAAACCCTTTAAATAAGGATTTACAAGGCTAATTAAAAAGAAAAGCAAATACAAGACACCAATCTGCGAAAATTCAAGTTAAAGAAAACGTATAACTGGTTCAACGGTAATTAATACAACCATATCGAATTAATATCAAAAGGACACGCGTACTCGAGTACGAAACCAAACCAAGACCACAAATCTCCAATAACAATAAACATCATCAACCCCTTCGTGCCACGTCTTGCCGTGGTTGTTTCCCGCTCCTCGCTACCCGAACATCAAAACAAATGTCCACCCCGAAGGGGTTAGCAAAACGATGCTAGTACAAGTATCATATTTAAACAATTCGAATATGCATCAACAATACACAACAAGATACATCACACGGACTTCCGCTACCGGAATCCGACAATGCGAATCTACAAGATTCCATTACACAGCCTGGGTATTCCAATGATCCAGCGCCCTCAGCATAGATCCCAAGATGATCCCGTCGGACCAACACGAGGTGGAAATAACCCGTCCAATAATCCAGCGCCCTCAGCCTAGATCCCAAGATGATCCCGTCGGACCAACACGAGGTGGACATCCGATCCAGCGCCCTCAGCATAGATCGTACACGTATACAAACACAACTCATGCATACACATATGCCAAATCATTACGTTCATCAACATGAACATATAAACGAATACCATGACAAATCAACGAAGTAAATATCATGTGCAACAACATGCATAATCATACGCACACTCCAAAAATACCGATATTAACATATCACGATACTTGCCTCGAAGATGGCAAGAACGATATACTTCAATGCTCTCGACGCACTCGAAGGCCGCCCCCTCCGATCAACGTAACAAGCTCGAACCTTAACAAAAGGAACGATATACAAATCATCTCGAGTCGAACAATGGCCTAACAATTCGGCCTACGGCCGAAAAGCTCAAACTAAACAATGCTGGATTGCTTAGCGCGCGCTACGTACTCTACGTAACGTGCGCTAAGTCGACTGATAGCGACGCTATCGTATAAGACTAGCGTGCACTAGCCACTTAATCGGCCCTGACTCATTGTCTCATAACGCACGCTACGACGTTTTGTGCGAAAACCGAACCTCGATAGCGCACGTTAACTCACACATGTTAGCGTGCGCTAATCTTGCATGTGAGAATCACGCAAGCCGAAATCGGGTTGAATGATGAAGAACTCATGAATCCTATGGTGATATTACAAGTTATCCTCGGGCATATCCCGATAATAAGGTTTCGGAAGATTTATGATTATGAAATACCAATATACGGATAGTTATCTCGATATCACAATTCCTCTACGATCTTCAAGAAATAATCTAAGTTCCATCGTCTTACGTTCCAAAACACATGATTCCAACGCATACAACGTATCAATGGGTAATATCCGATTACTTGATCATAAATCGTTTTAAACATGCTTGGGTGTCCTTATAATAAATTGTTCATTGGTTCATTCGACATCTAGTACCGATCGTCAAAAGTATCCTTCTAACATGTGATGAACGAAATACTTGCTATCCAAACATGATTCAAATCTTCCTTATGAACATACTAATCATTGGTGAAGAATCACCTACCTCAAGTAGTGAAGAACACGGATGAAATGAAGCAATCCAACACCAAAGGCTTGAACACCAATCTCCAATGATGTATGATCTTCAATCTCGAACTAGGAGGTTGAGGAGGTTGATACGGAGTGTTTAGGACGAAAGTAGTTATGTTCTATGTGTCAAAGTTCGGGTTGTGGGAGGAGAAGGAATGAAATCACGAATAGGATCTTTGTCCTATTTATAATAAATGGCTATTAGCGCGCTAGACCGCTCGTAGCGTGCGCTAACGGCTCACGCCTAAATCGTACTGCACTTAGCGTGCGCTACGCATCGACCAGAGCGTGCGCTAAGGCGTTGACTCGGCTTTTCCGAAAGCCGTCTGTACATCCGACACGATCCGGCAGGGGTCCCGGCCGATCTCACCTACCGCACGTCTCAATCAATCTGACCACGCATAGCGTGCGCTAATCACACTCGGTAGCGTGCGCTATGAAACCACGTTAGCGTACGCTACCCTCGGCCTGTAGCGTGCGCTACATGCACAGAATTTCAATCTTTATATCACATATACGAAATTATATGCTCGACAACATCGGATAATGAAATACCGAGAATAGTACTCATACAAAAGTATAATCATTACAATATCACAAATTCCAATTACATAACAGAAATCTCGGGTATTACACAGGCAGGGCAGATGATGGGGCGACCAGATACATGGACTGAGGTCGTCGTCTGAGGACAGACTGTGGATTTTTTGGTGGCCGCAATTCGGAGACTATACGAGCTACCAGTAGTGGACGAGACGGAGTATACGCGGATTATGAGTAGCCTCACGAGGGAGGCTCTGCTGGAGGCACTCACTCATCCCGGTTCCGTCTGGGAGACGCGCGTCCCGGGTTTTTCAGCCTTCTATTTAAGAGTTCGCGCCTCAGTCGGCTCGGGCGAGCCTGGCTATACTTCCTCTGTGCACGGGTCGATCCTACCTCGCAGATCCGCTCGGTCTTACTTTCTCGTGCCCGACTACTATATGCTATCACTACTGGACTCAGATTCGATGCGGCCCCTCATCTGGTCCGATCTATCCTTCAGTGCATTCAAGGAGGGGACAAGACGGGGCTGAAGCACCCCTCTCTCATTTGCGCTCTATGCCGCCAGTCGGGCATGACTTGGTCGGATGATGAGCCAACGCTAGCACCCCAGGGTCCGATAGATCATCGCATTATTTCTCACTTTGACCAGTGGGGTGGAGCACTGGCACATGCTCAGGGATGAGGATTTCTTCTTGACGAGCCACATGAGCAGTCCCCCAATCCTCTTCTTCTGATGCATGAGCAAGCGGAGTCCAGCCCGCCGCCCGAGAGAGCACCTTCAGGCGATGTTTGACAGCCTGAGAGAGGAGATGCGGAGAGAGATAGAGAGAGAGCCATATAGCTGCTGTGAGAGAGGAGATGAGGAGAGAGAAAGAGAGCCATCTAGCTGCTTTGAGAGAGGAGATACAGACAGAGAGAGAGAACCTCCTCGCAGCTGTCCGGGAGGAGATGAGAGAGCAGGCCCGCCGGGCCAATCGACGTGAGGAGAGGCGCTTGGCGGCGAGGGATGCTTACCATCAGGACCACCTTGCTGTGTGGACGAGCCATATACTGCACCCGGACGGGCCCTTCATCCCACCAGTTAGGCCATCTACACCACCCTCCTCGCCGGACGAGGCCGGCACTAGTTCCTGAGCTGACATTAGGGGAGTACTTGAACTTTTCTCTTATTGCATATTACTATCTGTGTCCATTGAGGTCAATGTACGTCCTAAGTTTGGGGGGGGGGGGGGATTTACTTTCAGTTGCTTTTTACTTATTCGTTGATATTTTTCGTTATTTATGACGCTAGCCTTGCTTGTCTTGATTTTATTTGCATTCGTGGATTTTACGTGCTTCCTTGTGTAAAACTGATGATATGATACTGTTTTATTTTTGAAGAAAAGGTTGAGTTTTGGTCGAGTTTGCAGTCAGCGATATCTGTTTCCTTTGAGTATTCATTTAGGTCTGAAATTTTTTCGTTATTGTAGAAATCTTAGCATATAAGAAAGAAGACATACGTGTTTTCAAATCGCCGTCTATACGTTTGGTTACACTTTTCGCATAGCTAGTCGTCCAGTAACATGAGTCTTGTTGGCACTTAAATTAAGTTTAGAGTCGGACAGTCTTTCCCAAAAAGTAGAGAAATTATACATGTTCTATGATGGGAAGTCTAGTAACCGGGGGTATTCACATGACCCATTGTTTACTCTCGCGTAAAACGACAACCCCGAATAGACTAATGGTTTAGCGATATCGCATTTGCCGATGATGGGAAGCCTAATAACTAGGGGTATTCACGTGACCCGTTGTTTACTCTCGCGAAAAACAGCAACCTTGAATCGGACATGCGGGAATAGCTATTCGAGTTTTTTCTCCGCTGTAGAAGGCAACTTAGTAACTAGAAGCATCCATGTGCCCCATGAGTGTCTTTTACGTCAAACAGTTCCCCAATACATGAGAATGGAAATCCACCCTAGGGTTATCCCGATGAAACATCCCGAGATCCAAAACCTAGTGGTTAACTCGAATCATTTTATTGATCATACATAAGGGAATGCTGTCCGAGGATTATTTTTGACGATGAAACTCTTGGATTTTTGCCACTAGACTGTGGGACTGGGCGAGTTGGCTTGTTTAATCTAACCATTCATATTGGCGGTCGGCTATATTCACGCTTGTTAATCTTTGAGCTTCATTTTCTTCATGAACGATTGATTAGCACTAAAAATGGTTACTTTGTGGAATCAGTGTCCGTGATGTGACTCACTAATACGATACTCGTATTATTCTTTGAGATTTTCAGGGTAGTATTGATTAAGTTGAGCACTATGGACTTGCACGATCATTCACGATACTTCTTGTTTAAAATTAATTTTTGCTTGAGGACAAGCAAAGGCTTAAGTTTGGGGGTATTTGTTAGATGTATTTTTACACGCTTATTTATCATTATTTTATATCCATTTTAAGTCTAAAGCTGTCTAAATGAGCTTTTAATGCACTATCTTTATATGTTTTGAAGGAAATTGGAGTCCGAAAGCATAAACGACGAAAAACGGGCGAAAACGACAATTTTTGGTCAGGTGCCGCGGCACACCAAGGCCAGGCCGCAGCACACACACGGTCAGCATGAGCCGGCACACACTGTACTGGGGGCCGCAGCACGAATATGCTGAGCCGCGGCCCATGAAGAAAACTTGCGTCCAGGCATAGGGCGCTGGACATTAGGCGCCGCGGCACACACTTACTGAGTCGCGGCCCGTGGGGCGGTAATGCTGTTTCTGCCGCATTTCTGGGCCATTTTGGAGCCTGTTCTTGACCTAATTCCCGAACGCGTTTTGGAGACAAATGATGGTTATAAATAGGGATAAAAGGTCTGAAGAGATATGATTGAAGATAAGGAGAAAAACACCGATCAAGCAGAGAGCAGAAGCTAGAGAACGGAGGAATCCAAGTTCTTCAACTGTGTTTGATTTCTTTTATGCTTTCTTCAATTCTTTCTGTATTAATTTCTAGCATGTCGGGCTAGAACCCTATTCTAGGATTTTGATGAAACCGAATTTTTGACGAATTTACTTTTGATTTTGAATTATTAAGATTTATTTCACTTTCTTATTGAGTTTTCCCCAATTGTTTTGATTACTATCAATTATGTGGCCTATGATTGATTTGTTTTGATTACGCAACTCGAATCGGGAGAGGAGAGTTGGTAGGAAATATTGGTGAGAACCGTTTTATCTTGTGACATAGGAATATACTCATAGGAATCACGTGGCCTGTCTGGAGATTTCGTACTTTTTGCCTATTGACGAATTAATTCACCTAGGAATAGAGTGTGTTATTCACCTTAGAAAATTCTATCGACCTCGGGAGAGGCGGTAGAGTATTTTAGCAACCTTCGCCTTCAATAAATTGGAAAATCATTTAATTCATATAAATCAAGAGTAATTCGGATAAACCGAGGTGGATTCACAATCCTAGATTAATTCCCTATTTGATATTCTTTCTTCGAACAATCGATTTTACTATTTATTCTTAGTTCATTCTTTTATTATTACTTGCACCTCTAATTTCGATAGTTCAAATAAAATTAGAAGACGCATAAATCGGTAATTAGTGAGTCAGTCCTAGAGGAAATGATAACTTTCTTACCACTTTATTACTTGCTTACGACAACATGCACTTGCGTTCACCAAAATTCGTAACAGTTCAAAGGAAGGCCCCTTTGCTAGACAGTAGAAGATTTAAGTACAAACAACAAGGTAGGTTACTTCGTAAATTTTTATTACTCTGTTACTGTTTTCTTTATTTCCTTCTTCTTATTAGCTGTTTTAAACTTCTTTTTCTTTATTACGCACCTTTGAAAACATTCTACTTTCTTTACTAAATGTATGTTACATGTTGTTTTTTGTAGTCGCAGTTGCCAATGAAACACTAGCTTCTACCAGCAGTCAAACTACAGCCTCCCAAACGAAATGGCCACGAATCACATCTCTTGTCCAACATGATCTCCTTAGCAGAATGGAGAACATCCCCTTACTTGCATGGTCTCTGCCTTTGCCGCTGCATGCCATTTTTGCAAGGCTCTCGATTCGAGGGAGCCAAAGAGTTTCTATTACCTACGTGGTCAAATTTCCCTGGCTTTACCTAGAATGCCGCAACAACTTTGGGAGTTATATACTTCGTTGGAGTCCTCAAATGTAGTTCATTTTCGAAGGCGTTGTCGAACTTATAACAATACTACTGTTTTTAGTTCCCTTGGTTTCACCTACGATGACACCTTGGCAAAGTCCAATAAGGGCGTATACAGTCTCAGAATTCAGGGAGCAGTTTATCATTTCATCAGAGATTTGATACCTACGGAGGGTCATGGGCGACAGCTACAATTATATTTTTATGAGACCGAAAATGAACTGCAAAATAGACTATCTCAGTCGGGAGAGATTGATTCACATATTCTGCAAGACATTGTTGAGTTGATGAAACTTAATCCTTATGCAATTTTCTTCCGAGGAATTCTAGAACTGGTTAATCTATAGGAATACAACATTGTTCTTCGTGCAAACCCATCCTTGGACATGCGTATTTACAATTTGCCTACGGTTAGCCAGGTCGCCACAATTTGGAATGAAATGACTGGTATTCCTGCAGCGCAACCGCATGACATTCGTATTTATACCTCATCAGGAAAAATGCACCGTGTACATTATTATTACGACTGTTATGATCCACTTCAATATCCATTATTATTCCCATACGGCGAAAGTGGGTGGCATGTAGGAATTTTCCGAATATCAGTCGCTTCTGCTACTACTCGTACCCGGCGTCGTACACAATGCAGTAGTCAGACTGCTGTTTATACTTATGGCCATCAATCTGGAGAATCTATTCTTTCTGCAGAGCTCGAGAGTATGATTCTATAAGTTCTTTACAATATACTTCTTTGTTCAATTTACCTAACCTCACCGTACGTTTTATTGTCCTTCTTTTGCCACTGATGCATTATTCCACTCAAATACACTTTTTATTATATGTAACCATTTATCCTATCTACTTGAAACAGATTTAAATGCAAATAAATGGAAGCGAAACAACATAGCCGCTAGAGAATTCTACTGCTATTTATTTCAGAGTCGACCCACTGACGTCACAAATATACTGCGTACAGGAAGACTAGCACAATAATACAAAATTGACTGTTGTGTTAAGATCAAAACTCAATGCCTAGATTATCTAAGAAGCAAACAGATGCATGAAAATCTACAGCTTGAGTCATTCAAAGGTATTGTTAACAGTATGGCATGTGAAGGCAATCTCAGAGGATCTGATATTGGACAAAGGTTTGTGCTTCCCGCATCGTATGTTGGCAGCCCTCGAGACATGCGCCGTCATTATCTTAATGCACTGACTTTGGTTAGTGAATATAGGAAGCCAGATTTTTTCATCACCATGACATGCAATCCAAATTGGCCTGAAATACGCACCGGTTTGCTACCTGGTGAGGAAGCTCAAAATAGATCTAACCTCGTAGCAAGAGTCTTCAGAGGCCGCAATAAGGAATTCAAGAATGAGATTCTTAAAGAAAAAATTTTCGGGGAAGTGGCAGCATATCTGTATGTTATAGAATTCCAAAAAAGATGTCTCCCACATGCTCACTGGATCATTATCTTACAGCCAAAATATAAAATCACCTCATCCGCTGCGTATGATCGTTATGTTAATGCGGATTTGCCCAATGTCAGCCTACAACAACATCTTCATGCATGTGTTGTCCGGCATATGATGCATGGTCCTTGTGGCCTGTTAAATCCTTCTAATATATACATGCAGGAAAATAGGTGGAAAAATAAGTATCCCAAAGATTACGTGGAAATCACTTCGCAACATGAGAACGGTTATCTGTTATACAGAAACAGAGAGATTCTTGCTTAAAGTTGGAACGGAACTGAACCTTGTATTCAAAATGACAATATTAGTCTGCCTTCGAAAATATGTCTCCCTTACAGGCTAAATGACAATCCTCTCGACGAACTACTCTCAGAATTTATCCCAAACTTTGCTGCTCACATAGAGGATACAAAATCACTCATTCAACGTGCTAGTTTGACTCCGGAAAATGATTGCGTGCATGAGATCAATAATGCCTTAATTGATAGGTTCCCAGGTTGCACTGCAGATTACTATAACACGGATCTGACGACTCATCCTTTCCAGTAGGCATATTATCAGGATTACTTGAACTCTGTCGATACTCCAGGCCTACCTACTCATTTACTTCGACTAAACTCAATTGTCCTATAATGCTCCTATGTAATATTAACCCCTCTGAAGGACTCTGCAATGGCACCCGCCTTATCTGTCGCCGTCTCGACCGAAATGTTTTGGTTGCCGAAACTATATCGGGTTAACATGCTGGAGATTTTGTATTTATACCGCGTATACCTTTAGAGCCCTCTGACAAGCAAAAATTCTCTATCCCATTTAAGAGGCATCAATTTCCTGTTCGGCTTTGTTTTGCAATGACATTTAATAAATCACAGGGACAAACATTGGACAGGGTCGGACTTTACCTACCTGAACCAGTCTTCTCCCAGGGACAACTCTACATTGCTCTTTCTCGAGCTAGAAAGGCAGAAGACTTTAGAATATTAATTCGTCCACCTTTGGTTCACGCCATCTCAAACAACCTAACGAAAAACATTCTATATAGAGAAATTATTGCTGCTGCAGTTCTATGACCTGACTATCTCATGTCATATAAATGAGCATTCGGTAGACATCAATAATAAATTTACATTAGCAAATTTAGTATCTAAACAAAATTCATGTTAATCAGTTGTCTAATATGCTTTTATTATTTACCTCTTTTAATAATATTCCGAATACTTGTTAGATCCTGCTTCATAGGGATTTGACTCATTTGAGATTCCGTCATGTATTGTCTGTATGTATGTTATGTATGCTCATGTTATATACATGTATATATCGCTTTTTGTTTAATGTGTGCGCGTTTGTTGAGTACTTTGTTTACTGTATCCACATAATGTTATTGGTTCCATTGATTTGGAGTTTCAGTCCTCATTCTTTTTCTTTTTTATAACATTATGTGTTTTCCCTATCATTTGTAAGAAATTATTATTGATTTCATATAAAAAGTAAGAAATCCCGGCATGTATTATGTGTATGTGTATTATATATGTTCATGCTATGTATACGTGTGTGTGTATTTACTTTTATGTTTGTAGATACAAATATGTGTTAAAATTATATGTTTCTCCTAACATTTTTAAAAACTATTAATGATTTTATATCATATTTTTGTGGATATCTATACTAACTATTACTGGGTTTTTTCTTCAGATTTGTGTTCATTTCGTGCTCTCATTATCAGGTACATGTTCAATTCCCATGCCTATTATATTTTTGCCAGTTACTTGTGGTTTGTTTGGTAGGTTTATCTGTATATATTTCTTTGTATGTTAAACTATGTTTTGATGATTGCTGATCTTTCGGTGCAGGTCAGCGAGGTTTTTGTTCCGCAATTAGGTTTACCTAAATTTGCCTCACCCGTTACCCCGGGGAACTTTCTCATGCTCTAATTTTACTCTTCATTCTGCATACATCGCCCTCATTCATTGCCGCCGATAACTTTCTATTTGGTATTTCTTATTAATAATAACAGGGTTGCCCATATATGTTGGTACTTAGGGTTGCTGTTCATTACATGTGTATGTGTGTTATTTTGTATGTTTATTATATACACATAATGTGTTGCTGCTTCCATCGGCTCAGATTTTTAGTACTGCTCCTTTTTTTTCATTATGTGTTTTCTCAGACATTTTTAAAAACTACTAATGGATTCTTATCATTTTTTGATAGATATCTACAATGTCTATTATTGATTCTCTTCTTAAAATTTGTGTTCTTCTCGTACTTTCATTATCAAGTGTATGTTTAGTTACACAGGTTATTATATTTTCTCCAGTTACTTCTTGTAGTTTGTTTAGTAGGTCTATCTATATATATTTCTTTATGTTAGACTAGGTTTTGATAATTGTTGATCTTTGGGTGCAGGTAAGTGAGGTTTTCATTCGACAATTAATTTTGCTTAAATTGGCCTCAACCGTTGCCTTTAGAAACTTTCTTATGCTCTAATTTTGATCTCGAATATGTCGGCGTCATCTTCAAACATTACTGCTACCAACTTTATATTTGCTACCTCTTACTATCCTCAGGTGATGATTGTTTTCTACCTCAGGTGATGTCTTGTTTTTTACATTTTAATATACACAATAATTTTATGATGTTTTTGAGTTTCACAACTTCAACACGACCTTACCAACTGCAAAGGTTTCTGTCCTCAATAAAACAGAACATCGAACATCGCCGCAACCCACTGCTATAAGATTTCAGAAGATGCTCCTCGCAGATAACAAGGTAAATTTTTCTCTACAACCGCCATTATATCTCCTTCTTATTGATATTTTTCACATCTCCTCATCTTACATCACACAGGGAAATAAAGTCGAAGAGATGTTATATCGAGGAGACATTGCACTGCTCAAAAATAGTTTGCATCTTGATCAAACTTACCTTATATCAAACGCAGTAGTGCGCCCAATAAAATTGGGATTCGAAAAATCCTTTGACCAATAACAAACATCAATGGATTATTGGTGCCAGATCAGCTGTCTTAGCAGTTGAGGAAGATTCGTCCATCTCCTCCGAACTTGCTCCCAATTTCATACAATCCGACAAATTCCGTGATTTTATAGGCACAAGAAAATTAATAAGTCAGTTCTTACTAAAATTTACTAGCTATCTCTAACTATAACTATATTACGTTCTTTCTTACTAATTTGAGTTTATAATCAACTCTTACCAAACTCTACTACATATCTTCAACAATAACTCTATTCAGTTCTTCCTTACTGCAAAGAAATTTTCCTCATACTCATCTTAGTTTATAATATCTGTAGGTACTATCACAATTATAATTGATAGCCACACTCCCAAAATGGTGTCCTCAATAGGAAAACAAAACACGCTCCGCGAATATGCAGCCATAGACGAAATGTACGTAATTGCTGCACTATTTAATTTTCTGTCTTCGTATTTTATAGCTTCTGCAATTTGTCATCCAACTACTCCCTCTACACATACATTTTCTGGCATATTTCTGAAAACAAAAATTTGCTTGGACAACATCTGTTCACTGCCTGGCTGTTATGTTGCATCTTAGAATAGTTATTCAGCCCATGATCAAACAGACACCAAATATGAATGCACCCTGCGCATCTTCCATATTTCAATATGTTTTAATTTTAAAAATATTAATAACTTGTTATCCATGCTGTTCATGATTGCATAGCTTCAATACTCATTGATTGCCTACATTCTACTAAATAAAGATTACATGTTCAAGATATTTCTACAGCTGTCATGATCATATATACATATTTTTACATATTTGATACCTATTTTCGCAATCTCCTTTGCATGTAAAGATATCTATCTATTTACTATCCTCATCCAGAAATCAAATATTGCAAATTATTACAAAGTAATTTTATTTTGTTATTGAATACTTTATCACTATGAACAGAAAACGTTATTTATTCCCCACTCACCTTACCGTTACAGAATAGATTCATTCATTTTTCCAGGCTCAAGCCCTTCATTATTACTTCATGGAATAATGCTACAACAGATGATGTCTATAATATACTCGACTCTATAAAAGACAGACATGTTATAGCAGCCTTAAACTTCAGTGTCACAGATTATCACAGTTGAAGAGATAAATGTACCACTAGAAGGGGGGTTGAATAGTAGTATTGCGGATAATTAAACTTTCTCGCGAAGGAAAAAGAAATTGTGCAGAAAGTAAAAGACAAAACTATGTATAGAGGTTCGGCAACTTGTCTATGTCCTCTCTCCGTTTTCTATTTCTATTGGCTCAAGAAAAACCACACACAACTTTGCCTCGACTTCTATAGGTTCGGGCACAACCGTTACTGTAACACCCCAAACTAGGCGGATGTTACAGTGCCATAGATCCCCAACTGGGACCCACCAGGCAAATGAAAATGAATGAATTACACAAGATAAATGTAGTACCGAACTACATTACAACGATAATTACTCCGATGAGGAGTTTAGTTACAACACACCAGGACAATACCGAATACTAGTGTATTTTATATGAAGATAAAATACACAACACTGAATGAAACGGAGTATTCAAATGAAAATCTGCAGCGGAAAATAAATGACAACAATAGGAATGACTGAAAGGATTTGGGGCCCCCTACTAGTATCACTAGGACTCCTCGACATCAACATGCTATTCCCGTGCGTTTGCCTTGCCATGACATGAAAAACAATATCCCCAAAAGGGTTCAGTTTCAAAGAACAACCATCCTCAAGAGTTGAAATTACACAATCATGAATTAAGCGAAGTTATGAAATATTCTTAATTATGAATTTATTTGAAGAGGAGTATCATAGTACGCCCGTAATGTTACGTGCAAGTGTACAAGACGAATGACAGGACACACCCGTCCGAGAACCTAAATATTATCACGGAGGTAAGCCTTACCGTGTGCACGGTCCGATGTATCGGAGAACACAATACATGACAAACGAGTTCCCGACTAAAAATACCACCTGACCACACCCGGCCACGCAATATGAACCCGGAAGGTCACATGAACGAGAATGACCATGATGAATATCAATGAATAACAATTAGACTAGGCCAAGAATGACTCACCGAGATGAGAGTAATAATGAAATGAATGATAGCTCAACGAAAAGATTGGAACCGTCGTTCCTTATGACTGAAGTGATTAATTGACAATAACAAGTTTTAATATGATTAATACAATGATGAATGAGTTATGATTATGAATGATCAACAACAAAAGGTATGAATATCCTTTTAACCGAGTAAGAATTAACTTACTCAATACCGATGACAATTATCCTTCCACGAACAACGTCCTAATTGAGATATTGGTCGCTCGAACAACCTTAATTCAATACAATTACCAACAATCCGATCAATACACGAATTAAACACGAATATAACGAATTCCAAACGTCGATACGATAAAACTAAGTCCATTGAGGCATTAAAACAAACACGTTGCGTCCAAACTCCGATTGTTTACAATCAAACCTCAATATACCAATATCAAAATTCCCAAGAAGTGTTTCAAACCAACAAAACATCTCCAATACGATCAATAATCCGTTATGAATATCCAAAATGTGATTATAACAACAATTAGTCGAAAATCCCCAATTCCAACTCGATATTCAAGGTGTTCTTGAATAATCCCTCAATAATCCAATGAATCCTTATACAAACTCATAATCATATACATATCCCTTCATATAACATGATTATAACGTCCAAAACATCATATCTCAACACAAAATCGAAGTCCAAAGTGTTGAAGAAATTACCTCTTGAATATCCAACCAATTCGATCCGAAGAACACGAGTTTAATCGAGTATCCAAGCTTCCCGAAAGATTGAAGGTGATGAAAAATATACTCTCAAATGATAATTGATGAAGAAATCTCTCCCTCAAGTATTTCTCTCTCGGTTGCAGGTGAAGAAGATGGAAAAATGGGAGAAATGAGCTCAAAATGCTCAAAAAAAAAATTTATAGGGGTTGACGCGGCCAGGCTCGACCGTGCCCGCTGACACGGTCGTGGCGCGCAGCCGGCAGCGAGGACTCGACCGTGTCACCTTGACACGGTCGAGGCGCGAAGGGCCTACCGCGATGACCCGTCCGCGGCGCTCGACAATGACTCGGCCGTGTCCCGAACACGGTCGGGCCTGCAAGCGATCGCTACGAGCTAATCCGGAAGAGCTCGACTCGGCCGTGCGAGCGACGGTCGGGTCCTGAGGCCGACGCTCCGGCACTCTCCGGACGCGTACGGCCCGGGCCGTGTCGGACGACACGGCCGAGGTCGGTCGGCGGTGATCGCCAAAAGCGAAAAATGAGCGGTTGAGCTAAAACGACCATAACTCTCTCGTCCGGACTCCGATTGACTCACTGTTTGAACCATTGGAAAGCTAACTCGATGCTCTATAATATTGCAAAGATTTAGAATTTTTGGAGTTACCAAAAATTAATGGTGATCTAACAAAGTCGAACTCATATGAGGAAAGTTGAAACGATGAACAATAACGATACTCAACTCGAAGTTTATACGAACGGTGAACACGGTGAATGAACATGATTGATGAATGATTATAATTGAGTGAAAATACACTGAGTGACAATTACAGGCTGATAATTACTGAATGAAAATGAATGAATTACAACCGGGTATTACAGTTACAATGCTTGTCTTCGATGGGTCCAAGCACAACCAAATGCTCAATATAAATTTTCTTATCTAGTGTTCTATAGGAACTAGATAATCCTCACTTACGATCGACAGAGTATAATCCTAACAATACCAGATCAAAGATTCTAATAATACCGGATTAAGAACTCTTGTTTCGTTTTTCTCAAGCTCGTGAAGGAGTGATGCAACACTCACAACAATTAAAGAAGATACGAAGTATATAAGATATTGCAATATGTGAACAACACTCGTATCTTTTATCGTCACAACTTAGTATGAAATAAATAGCAATAATCTGAGCTCAGTAGTGCGTTTGTATGCTTGAAGTTGTGTATATTGAGATACCCAATGGCATGGGTATTTATAGTGTTCAATCACTCTTGATATGCTGAAAACTTGCAATATTAGCGTGCGCTAATAATTCTTTATAGCGTGCGCTAACGATATCTGACTTTGACAATCTGAACGGTCTTCAAACTGTTCCAATGATAATATAACATGTTTAGCGTGCGCTAGTCAATAGCTTTAGCGTGCGCTGTCGACTTGGTCAGCTTACTTCTTTGACATTGAATAATATAATACGTCTTTGTCTCCAACATTCTTCTCCAATGGGTAGAATTTGAACTTAGCGCGCGCTAATAAACATCTTTAGCGTGCGCTAGGTAGTCAATATTTGCTTTCCAGGTTTTCCGTGATTGCTTTGTTGACCTTGTCGTTCCAACGGCTGAATGGCTAATGGTAGGATTTTCGATATGTAGCGTGCGCTAATGTTATATGATAGCGTGCGCTACTAACTCTTCATAGCATGCGTTACATCGATTATTTGCGTGCACTTCCTGGTTCCTTACTTGAGTTCCAGAGCTTACTGTCTTCAAAATACTTTCAGGTAACGTACGTAAAATATTATCGTAACGTGCGTTACTTTTCGGAATAGCGTGCGCTATTATCTTCCGTAGTGTGCGCTTCCTGTTGCCTTGATTTGAGTCCATACCTTACTGTCTTGAGAATACGAACAGGTAGCGTGCGCTAGGCACTTTCTTGCGTGCATTAATTTGATCAACTAGCGTGTGCTAATATGAGTAGGTTGCGTGCGCTAGGACATCGGGTGAGTTTCCAAGTGTTGTGCAGGTAGATTTCTGACTTCAGGCAACTTTTTGATAGCGTGCGCTATCTCAGATATGTAGCGTGTGCTAGACTCCGATTTAGTTGAATTTTGTTAAATATTTTGAAAACGTTCATCATCAAAATAATTTGTTCAATAACAGTAATATCGCTCTCCTTCGACCTTCATATGGTGCTCATAGATCTAGAGAAGGCTTATGATAGCATTCCACGCGATGTTATTTGGAGGAGCCTAGTAGAGAGGAGGGTGTCGTTGCCGTTCGTTAGGGCGATCCAAGACAAGCTAGGACGTGCGTTAGGACCCCAGTTGGTGACACCCAGTATTTTCTGGTTGAGATAGGGCTACACCAGGGGTCGGCGCTAAGCCCTCTTCTCTTCGCTCTAATCCTTGACGTCATTTCGCGAGGGATTCAAGATGGCATCCCGTGGTGCATGCTTTTTGCTGACGACATTGTGTTAGTGGCGGAGTCGAGGAGGGAGGTGAACTCGAAGTTGGAGATTTGGAGGCCTAAGTTAGAATCCCAGGGCTTGCGTGTGAGCCGGTCTAAGACCGAGTATCTCTGGTGTAACTTTAGTGGTGAGGCCAACGAGGAAGATGTTGAGGTAATGATTGCGGATCAGATCGTACCCCGTACGTATAAGTTCAAGTATTTGGGTTCGATCATTTAGAAGGAAGGTGAGTGTGAAGATGATGTCACGCATCTCATAAAGGCGGGGTGGCTAAGGTGGAGAGCAGCGACAGAGGTCCTGTGCGACAAGAAAGTCCCTCTAAAGTTGAAGGGTAAATTCTATAGAGCGGCAATCCGACCTGCAATGTTGTATGGCTCCGAATGTTGGGCGATGAAGAAGTCGCTTGAGAGAAAGTTGGAAGTAGCTGAAATGAGAATGTTACATTGGTCGTGTGGTCACACAATGTTAGATAGAATTGCGAATGGGGTTTTCAGGAACACGCTGGAAGTGGCGCCCATTTCAGCGAAAGTTAGGGAAGGGAGATTGAGATGGTTTGGCCACGTCCGCAGGAGGCAGGCATCTGCTCCGGTGAGGAGGGTCGAGAGTTTAATGGTTGTCGGGGAGAGGAGGAGAGGCAGACCGAGGAGGACGTGGTAGGAGCAACTGAGGTTAGATTTGAAGGCCTTAAACCTTTCCGAGACCATGACTGTTGATAGGTGCGCTTGGAGGCGCTAGATCAGAGTTGTGGATTCTTTTATAGGGAGCGGTGCTGTAGTTGAGAGCCTCAGGGTTGGGTTGTCTCGGTTAGCTTTGACCTAGAACATTGCATTTTTACTTTTATTATATATTTTATCCTATTGTCTTTGCGTGTGGTGTATTTTTGACAGGGAGCTGTGCGCAGAGCCAACCTCTCTTTTGTTAGAGCAGCCTTCATCGGGAGTGAAGTAGCCAAATTCCGCTTAGGTAAGTCCCATGTGGATCAAGCCATAGGCTCAGGTATGGTCTCGAGCTTTTTCGAATCATATGTTTTCCTTTGTATTTATCACACAAGATTCTGCTGTCCACTAAGCTGGGGGTCTTCACGGAAACAGCCTCCCTACCGTAATAAGTAGGGGTATGGTCTGCGTACATCTTACCCTCCCCAGACCCTGCTCTGAGCGGGATATACTGGGTATGTTTGGTTTGGTTTGGTTTGGTTTTTTCGACCTTGGTTCGATAAAAATCATCATATATTACAAAAGAATTACCTCGCATTTATATTTTTTATTAATCTCTTCCTTCTGTCACTTACTTTCAGATATCTCACTTAGCACCACACCTGCATTTGTTATCCTCATGAACTCCAAAATTGGCCGAGTCCAAGATCTTCAGAAATGGGGAGTGTATATTTCCAAATATCTATATTGCTGTTCACAGTTATTATAACAACATAATTTTTTACAGGTATTCTATACATAAAGAAAAAATAGACGAACTTCAATGTCAAGGTGATGTCTTCAAGAAGGCGCAAACCGATTTCAATATTGCTCCTGAAACAATCATATCTGTTCAGACACTCCTTGCAATCGAACAGGTGAGCGCTTCCAAACTAATCTTAATCGTACTCACATATAATACAACTGCACCTTCTCTGAACCCCTATCTCTGATGTTCTCCTAACCCAATACTACATTCGATGAGTTTCATTTCTCCTACAGCCAGACAAATCTAACTTGTTCGTCCGAGGTAAACTATCCCACAGAAATTAGAATTTTATCTACCGCTGCTGCGACAAATGTCACCGTCTAACAACTGCAGAGTACGACTCTCTATTCGATTGCCATTCTTATCAACAAATTAAGACTACCATTCCAAGGTACAGCATAATGCATATTCTCGCTCTGCTTCACACTCTCATCGTTTACTCATATGACAACATTATATTTTCAATGCCTCAACAGATTCAGATTCTCCCTCTTAGTATATGATGATTCTGGCGAAATAAAGGTGACTGTTTTTGGGAACGAGGGCGAAAAAACCACGCAAATGTCATCAAATCACTTTCTGGAGAATTATTGCAGTGTACTTAACTTCGCTTAACAGTATTTTTCCTGCTCACAACTGAATTGTATGAAACACCTTTTATTTTAATCTAAACTATACTAACTTGCGGGACAAGTTTTTCGTATTAGACTCCATTGACTCTAAACTAGATCAGGTACAACTAGGAGATGCCTGTGCGTGATTTGTTTTATAATTATGGCCAGTTTGGGAGGGTCCTTAGAGGCCTAGAATGGGACCAGTGGTTTCGCCCCGGTCTTAGGCAAATTGATTATTTGACTGTTTGTTTTTCGGGAAAAGACATGTCTGGTTTTGGTTTTTGAAATTACTTGATGCATGTACTATAAAATGTGTAAGCGAATGGTTTGCCTTGATTACTTGTACTAGCGTAATTCCTAACCCCTTTGGGACCCATTTGGGAAAATTCGTGTTATGAATTCAGGTTATGTTCAGCCGGAGCGGGCACTGGGACAGTACGAGGATGCTGGTCATGGTTGTTGACGTGTGCAAATGAGTCCCCTTATTTTCGCTGTCCATTTTGATGTGGTTGCTTTCGAAACTTGTGAACTTATAGATAGTACTCGCGAGTACTTAGGCATTTTTACTTGGATCATGGTTTGTATTATTAAATGTTATTTATGATTGTCGATGATGTATGTTTTGCTGGTTATACCGGGCGTTTTATTTAATTTTCGTCTTGGCGATGTGTGTTTTCTCGTTAACGGAGATGGTTACACGAGTGGTATTTCTTATTAAGCCTGGTGGGTCCCATGTAGGGGTCCCCGGTGCTGTAATATACCCTGAATATCTTAGGGGTGTTATAGAAAATGGTATCAGAGATCTAGGTTTATGGATACCTAGGCTTGTCGGTTAATTGGGTCTACTTGTGTTTTGTTTTGTTTTGCACATCGTCACCCCGCTGCCACCATATCGGTACTTCCGGTGTTCGTATGTTTTTTTATTTACTCGATTATTTTCTTCCCCGTACCGTGCTTCCGATTCTTGAATTGTGATTGTTTTCTCTCGTACTTATCATCGAGTTGCTTTCGCTACCTCTTATCTCCAGTATGGATGCTAGAAGAGGTCGAGGTCATGGTTATGATCGCGGTCGTAGACGCGGCCGGGGACGTAGGACAACCGGTGGGACAGCTACGTCACACTCTTCTGGAGCCAGTAGTACTGATCACCGTCAAAGTCATACTGTTACTCAAGATGGCACCGACCTCGGTGTTGCAGCGGTAATGCAACAAATGGTGAACCAAATGGCTGCGATAGCCAAGGCGGTTCAAAACCTGACTCCGGCTCATGCTGCTCGGGCCGGGACGGATCGTTGGCTTTAGGATGTCACGAAGATGCATCCTTCTCAGTTTTCTGGGGCTTCAGACCCGATTGGCTAGGAGGGGTGGATCAAAGAGATGTCCAAGGTCTTTACTACTACTAATTGTCCTGAGGATTGCAAGGTCCCAATCGCCCAGTATTTTCTCACTGGGGACGCTGCTGATTGGTGGGAGGCTATCAGGCCTAAGGATCATGTTGTTTCTTGGGTTGAGTTCAGAGACCTTATGGAATCGGAGTACTGTTTGTGGCCAGTTCGTCAGGCGCGGATTCATGCTTTTTATGATGCTCAGCCTCGAGATATTCCGGTTTCTCAGGCTATTGCGGATTTCAACTGGGAATTGGACTATGTGAAGGCCCATGTTAAGGAGGTGGATGACAAGATTTGCCACTTCTCGAGGCGAATGAGACCAAGGATTTATGATTACATGTATGGATTCGCCTGCACCACCTTAAAGGACTATCAGAGTAGAGCTCTTGCTTATGATATGTCCTTGATGGCCAGTGAAGCGGCTCGAGTAAGTAAGAAATAGAAATCCATCGGTAGCTTTTCAGGTCAAAAGGGCAGAGTTCAGCAGAAGTCTCAGTCTGCTAATTTTCTTGTGGGCGGTTCGGCACGTTTTTCTAGGGGTTTTCGAGGTACTGCCAGTGCCTCAACTCATGACGTTAGATGCTTGAACTGTGGCATGCCGGGCTATAAAAACCAGGAGTGTCCTAGTTGGGCCACAAAGCCTCTTTTTGTGAGCATTTAGGGCAGACTCTTAGTGCCCAGGCTTCTCTTCCAGTGCCTAAGGAGCCGAGTGTGAACCAGGGGTCTTTTGCTCTGCCGCCTCCGCAGAGTGCCAGCCGAGGGAAAGGTCGGGGCCAGCCCGCTAGAGGGGGATCTTTCAGTGTCGGCTACGCTCATCCGCGTGTTTATGCGATGAGGAATGCTGATGATCCAGCGGCTACTGTGGCTATAGGTACCGTTCATATTCATTCTCTTCCTGTCAGTGTGCTTTTCGATTATGGTGCTACGCATTCATTCATTTTTCTGGAGTGTGTGCGCCGTTTGAGTCTTGACTGCTTGTCATCTTGTGAGCCTTTCATCGTCAAACTTCCTACTGGTGATAGAATCATTGGTGATCGAGAGATCCGAGACTGTTCTGTGGTTATTTGTGAGGGGCTTGGCTCTTTAATCTTATTGTTGTGAATATTGAGGGTGAGGATTTGATTCACGGGGATGATTGGCTCGAGCAGCATGGTGCGATCATGAACTACCATACGAGAACCATCACCATATTAGCTGAGGATGGCACCGAGCACTCTTTCGCAGGGTGAAAGAGGGGAAACCAGAAGTTCGTAATTAACGCCTTGAAGGCGATGAGACTCCTGCAGAAGGGGTGTACTGGTTATTGGTGCTACGCCCTAAAGGCAGAGGATGGTGGAGTCGAGTTTTCATCGATTCCAGTCATTTGTGAGTTCCCTGATATCTTTCCTAACGAGTTACCGGGGTTGCCACCGGACTGTGAGGTTGAGTTCGCTATCGAGTTAGAGCCGAGTGCGGCTCTAATTTTGAAGGCGCCGTATCGCATGGCACCTTCAGAGATGGCTGAGTTGAAGAAGCAGTTGAATGAGCTTCTTGAGTTGGGGTATATTCGATCGAGCGCTTCACTTTGGGGCGCACCGGTCCTGTTTGTGCGGAATTAGGATGGTTCACTGCGTTTATGTATCGACTATCGCGAGCTAGACAAAGTAACCATCAAGAACAAGTATCCCTTGCTGAGGATTGATGACTTGTTTGATCAGTTGCAGGGAGCTGCAGTATTCTCGAAGATCGACTTGAGTCGGGTTACTATCAGCTTCGGGTGAAGGAGTCCGATGTTCCGAAAACAGCTTTTCGGACAAGATACGGACATTATGAGTTTGTAGTTATGCCCTCTGGGCTAACTAACGCGACGGAAGTGTTCATGCAGTTGATGAACAAGGTTTTCATTGAGTAATTAGATAAGTCTGTCGTCGTCTTCATTAACGATATCCTTATCTGTTCGAAGAATGAGGTGGAGCATGCGCATCATATGCGAGGACCGAGAGACTCTATGCGAAGTTCTCGAAATGTGAGTTCTGGTTGAAGGAAGTGATGTTTCTGGGTGACGTGATTTCAGCCGAGGGGATCCATGTGGATCCACATAAGATTGAGGCAGTGCTGGATTGGGCACCGCCTAAGAATGTGAAGGAGATCCGTAGTTTTTTGGGTTTGGCTGGCTACTATCGTAGGTTCGTCGATGGGTTCTCGAAACTGGCTCGACCACTTACATAGTTGCTCCATAAATCTGAGAAGTTCGTCTGGAATGACGAAAAGGCAATCGAGTTTTGAGGAGTTGAAGAGGTGTTTGACTTCAACCCTGATTTTAGCGTTGCCGTGTGGCAACGAGGGTTTTGCCGTTTATAGAAATGCTTCGGGTCAGGGTCTTGGTTGCGTGCTGATGCAGCACAATGAGACTATCGTGTATGCGTCGAGACAGTTGAGGCCGTATGAGCTCAACTACCCTACTCACGATTAGAGTTAGCGACAGTTGTTTATGCACTCAAAATTTGACGTCACTATCTATTTAGCTCTGCATGTCAGATATTTACCGATCATAAAATTCTGAAGTACATATTTACTCCGCGGGAGTTGAATATGAGGGAGATAAGGTTATTGGAGTTGATTAAGGATTATGACCTCGAAATCCTTTATCATCCGGGCAAGGCGAACGTTGTGGCAGACGCCTTGAGTCGGAAACCGGTTACGTTGCGGACGCTTGAGATACTTATGTCTCAATCTGAGCTTTAGCAGGATTTGATCGAGTTGAGTGTTGAGATTTTGTTGCCAGGAGACATCGGGAAACTTTGATCTTTGGAAATTTCATCGTCGCTGATCGATGAAATTAAACTGAAGCAGTTGGAGGATCCGATTTACTCAAATCCGAGAGAATGTTCTTAAAGGGAAGTCTCCTGGGTTTGTGATTCATGAGGATGGTGTGTTAATATTCCAGAGTCGGATTCATGTACCGAACGACTTGGAATTGAGGCAGAGTATTTTGCGTGAGGCCCATGCTATGCCTTACTCGGTTCATCCCGATTCGAATAAGATGTACAAGGACCTAAGGAGGAACTTTTCGTGGAAAGACATGAAGGAGGAGGTCGCACGGTTTGTAGCGAGATGTTTGGCTTGTCAGCCGGTCAAAATCGAGCATCAACAACCGGCCGAGTAACTGCAGTCGCTTCCCATTCCGGAATGGAAATGGGAAGATATTTCGATGGACTTCGTCACGAGCTTGCTGAGATCGAAGTCTGGTATGAATATGGTTTGGGTGATTGCGGATCGTCTGACCAACTCGGCACATTTTCTGGGTATCAAGGATACTTGGGGTCCAGAGAAGTTGGCTTGTGTGTTTATTGCGCAGATTATGAAGCTTCACGGTACTCCAAAGTCTATTGTTTTGGATCAGGATGGCCATTTTGTATCGCACTTTTGGCAGGCGGTACATAAGGCGTTGGCTACTCATTTGTGTCTGAGTACTTCTTTTCATCCTCAGTCGGATGGGCAGTCGGAGTGCACTATCCAAACATTTGAGGATATGTTGCGTGCTTGTGCTCTCGATTGGAGCAGTGACTGGGAGGAGTATTTGCCGTTGATCGAGTTCACGTACAACAATAATTGGCACGCATCGATCAAGATGGCACCGTATGAGACGCTTTATGGGCGGCGATGTCAATCTCCGATTTGATGGAACGAGGCGTCCGATTTGGCCAGGACCAAACCGGATATCGCTTTGGAGACGAGGCGGAAGGTGGAATTGATTCGAGAGAGAATGTTGACTGCTCAGAGTCGACAAAAATCCTATGTTGACGTTCATCGTCGACCTTTGAAATTCGAGGTGGGAGACCATGTTTTGCTAAAGGTTTCGCCGACGAGGGGAGTTTGCTGCTTCAGAAGAAGGGGAAGTTGAATCCGATATTTATTGGGCCCATTGAGATTCTCGAGAGGGTCGGCGAGTTGGCATATCGTTTGGCATTGCCTCCGGCTTTGAGCCACATCCATAGCATTTTCCATGTTTCCCAGCTGAGGAAATATGTTCCGGATCCTAGTCATATCATCGACTATGGTGAGATTGATATCACTGAGGATATTACCTTCGAGGAGAGCCACTTGAAAATTTTGGAGCACCATGAGAAGCGACTGAGGCATAAGACCATTCCTTTGGTCAAGGTGCAGTGGTCGAGACATGATGTCGAGGAGGCAACTTGGGAAACCGAGGATAGCATGCGTGCTAGGTACCCCGAGTTGTTTGTTTCTTAAGTTTCGGGACGAAACTTATTTTTAGAGGGGTAGAATATAATATTCGCATTTTTTTTCTTTTCCGGTATTTTTCGTTTTGGTGTATTTTTCATTTTTAGTGACTCTCTTATAACCGTATTGATATTTCGATAATATTTAATACTGGAATTTTTGTTATCCGAGCGTGTTTCGGACCTATTTTACTCAATTCCGCGTGTAATGTCATTTCCGTCGCTATTTGGTTTGATTCTCGTAATCATTTATCGGAACCGCCGTTTCGCGGTTGCCGCAAATTCATCTTATGTTATTACGCATGTTGTGAGCTTTCGTTTGGCATTTTGATCAGGTATCGTGCATTTCAGATGTTTTGGGCCGTTTTGTAATTTCCCAAAGTTATGGGGTAATTATTATCATTGTCGTTTTCCGAACCTTTGGATAGTCGGAATCATGTTTTCTTTTAGTGCCTCAGTTCTGACTCGAACTCATCGTTCATGTGTCTTCTTCTGGCCATTTTTTGGTGTCGGGTGCGTGTTGTTTTCATCCGGGGAAGAATTCGTCGTTTTCCATCTTTGGGTGCTGTCTGTACTACTGTTTGCACTCGCTAGCGCGCTAATTCTATTGTGTAGCGCACACTAATGTCGTTGTGTAGCACACGCTATATTCGTTTTGTAGCGCGCGCTAATGACTCGAGCACAGCAGTGGCAATAGGTTGTTTCTGATCTCTGGACGAGCAGCTTAGCGCACGCTAAATCTATATATTAGCGCACGCTATGATTGAGACTTAGCGCACGCTAGGTGTCCGGCAGCGCGCACTAATTCGGTAGTCCAGACTGGGCA
Organism: Orobanche coerulescens; assembly: GCA_033398695.1. Classification (NCBI taxonomy): domain Eukaryota; kingdom Viridiplantae; phylum Streptophyta; class Magnoliopsida; order Lamiales; family Orobanchaceae; genus Orobanche; species Orobanche coerulescens. The sequence continues at coordinate 58,411,078 of CM065818.1, forward strand.
GAATGCTTCTGGACTCGGGTTGGCGAACAGGTAGCGCACGTTATGGCCCGATAGCGCGCGCTATCGGGGGACTGTTAGCGCATGCTATTTTCTGGTAGCGCACGCTCACAGGTCAGAACTGCAGATTCTGGACCAATTTTTAGCTGGTTCGCGCACGCTAACCATGAGCCGTTAGCGCACGCTAATCCTTCTGATTATATATACCCGAAAGTTGACCCATATTCGCCCATTTGACTCATTTTTCTTCCTCCCCTGCGGCCGAGCAATCCAGAGGCGATATTGGAGTCGATTTCTTTTTCCAATCACCTCAACTATCATCTTTCTTGAGTTCTTGGTGTAGATTAACAACAGTTACTCGTGTTCTTCGTCTTTAATCCAAGATAATCTCCTAGAACCCTATTTTTGGGAAATTTGGAGGTTTTGGGTTTTTGTCCAATTCTTTACGTATTGTTGATTAATCCATGATGTATATGATTAATCTTGGTGGTATTCTTGTTTTCCCTATGAGTTCATGGTAAGTTTTGTGGTATTTGTGAAATCGAGAGGGTTCGGTTGCAATCTGCCCTCGTCGTTGTTTTTGTACGAATTTACATTAATCGTAGGTGGGTTTACGGGTGTATTCCATTTCTGTACTCGTTTAGAAATGGTTGTGATTGTATTCTTCGAATCGTTAGGTTCGGGTTTGTTAGTTCCTAGCGATCATGGTTGATTTTCCTTTCCGTTCGCGTCGTCGTCAATTACTCAAGGCAAATATTCTTGTGAAACCTTTATGCTTAACATCAAATGGTGATGTATATGTATGTGTGTGATTTGCTCACTCCGGGAGGGTCTGATGAGGCCTCGGGGGAATCCGTGACTTCACTTCGGATTCACGAGCTTGTTCGCTAGCTAGTTCGGGAGGGTCCTTAGAGGCCTAGAATGGAATGTGGTTTCGCCCCGGTCCTGTAACACCCCCAGAATACATCCGGAAATGTTACACGCCGTAGGCCCTTCTTACAAGGATCTACAAGGCTAAACTCTACTAGACTACAAAATGATTGACCGACCGGGGTCAATCTAAATACAACGCAGACCGACAAGGTCGTCAAACAATTCAGAAACAAATGAACTTTACATCTCAATGACAAAAATAAACTTGAACACAGAAAAGAACGACAACTCAATTTAATAAATGAAAACTACACCCATGCAAGGGTGAATACTCGAACGACAGAGAAATACCGACCAAAATGAAACAAAAGAAAAGACTCTAACTCTAGTGTGATTAGTATCATTGTCCTCCATCTCCTTCCCAGCCAATCCTGTGACTGCTCCCGAGCTGCCAAAACCTGAGCGCATAACAGGCACCCACCCCCTGAAAATTCGGGGGTTAGCAAACTGGAATTTTGCTAGTGCAAGTACATAACACACAAGATATACGAATAATAATAACACAAAACTCAACAGTCGTGAAACCTTAACACGAACCACACATTCAAATGGTCAACACAGAATAGTATTACATACTCAAGGGGAAAGATAATCACATTTTCATATTCTCATGCAACATAACACCAATAAAACTTTAAACGAGCCCAAGGAGTCAGAGAAATCCCTTTTTATAAAAGGAAAAGTATTTTGATAAGAAAGTTCGAAAACATTAATATTGACTTGGGCCATCTAGGGGTTTTGAAAATCAAATGGAAATACTTTAGAAAATACTTCAAAAGCTCTCGGGTCCTTGACCCAACATGTGGAAAACAATTTGCAAGAAAACTATCACAACGTTATTCGGGGTCCTCGACCCAAATGATAAAACACTATCACAAGTGAATCATTACAACATCTCACGGGGTTCTCGGCCCAATCCAAATAATATCATCACGAGGTCAAATCTCAACATCTCACGGGGTCCTCGACCCAATACACAGAATAATCAACACAGTACAATCAAAGGCACAACCTCTGATTCGACAAATCCTGCTCAAGACCCCTGATTAATTAACCCTCCGAGATCTCGTCAAATATCCTTGGTTAATTAACCCTGATACTAACATTTAAAACAAATTGGAACGAACTCCAGAAACACAATCCGCGGTCTACATCAAGACCAACATTAAAAGCAAGTTGCAAAGGTTTAAATTTCGAAAATCATTTGATAACGGGGTCTTAGCTATCACTCAAATATCCGTTACCAATAAGCCTGCCAGCGCCTCCTTACACACACTGTACGGCGTTCACTCCACTATATTGGCCGCCCATTGCACATGTCACCGCGCGGCGTTCACTCCCATAGGAGCGCCTTGCTCGCGCATTAAGTAACACCGGTGTTCACCAATCATATGGAGCCGCTCATTGCGGCATAACAAAGCCGGAGTGCACGCCCCGCCCTCAGAGGTACCCGGATATGACGTCTCTCATAACAAGTATTCACATTATTACAAATACCAAGCACACAGTCAACCGTTGCAACAATTATCAAATCAGTTCATCAATCCACATAATTTATTCGTCAGTACGCAACTACGCAAAATAAACAATAACTCGCACGTTATTCATCAAGACATAGCACATTAGGCCTTCAACACTATCAATTAATACTACATAATTATTCACACATATATATATATATATATAATATAAATACAGATATTCATAACATGATTCATACACTTCAGCAACAATGATTTCACGTAATTATAATTCGTATATCAAGGTACTTGCCTTGGTAATCTCTCGCGAATACTCCGGAAATACAGTTGATTGGACAATCCAGAACTCCAACGAAAACGACGATCGGAGAGGCTCAACACTGGATTATCATAGGAAATTCGTCCTTAATATCCTATCATAAAATAAACAACCAATCACACAAGGAAAAGCATAAAAAGATGGCCGAACCCTAACTGTTCTCTTCGTAACGTACGTTACACACATACGTAACGTACGTTACGTCTGCACGTTAGCGCACGTAAGCTACAAGGATTAGCGCACGCTAAGCATGCATTGGACAGTTCTTCTCAGTTCAGACGACTGCCTTGCCTGAGGGTATAACGTACGTAATGCATAGAGCTTAACGTACGTTATATTCACACATATCTCACTCATGTGAATCAGAATAACCCTATGGTGTTGATGTCTACGAATTCCCGGTTAATCCTCCCATCATAAGACTCACTCCAAATATTGATTATAGATCCTCAAAGGTAGTTCGGAAAATCTGAGGTTGTTACCAACATTAAGTCTATGATCATTATGGAAACACCATACAATATGGTTTATTAATCTCAGAATTTTACCTTACTTGATTATCATAACAAGAGTCGGACTATAACGTTCTTAACTCGGGTAACTAAAGCATGAACATTCCAACTTCCAAAAACATGGTGTTCGGATAAAAATCATCTATGGAGCTTAATAATCCCGGTGGTATGTTCATAACATCCTTAAGAACACGAATTCAAGGTTGAGGTAGCATTAACATACCTTAATATGAAAGAAACGCAGAGACAAGAGGTAGCATCCACTTCGATTGCTTGAATGTTAATCCAAGATGTTTCAAAACTTAAATGATCGAGTCTACGTGTTCTATATGTGTTTTAGAGGGCTGGAGACCCTCTAGAAATGGAGGAAAACGAATTACAAGTGAAAGGGATGAAGAGAAATGAAATGGGGTGTTGTCCATATATATAATATCTTGAGATTTACGTACGTTAGTCTTAGTCATTTATGTACGTAATCGACTTAGCGCACGCTACCCTTCGATCTTAGCGTACGCTATCGTTTACTGATAGCTTACTGTCTCGTTCTGTACTAGCTTACGTACGTTACTCCCTATGCATTACGTACGTAAGCTACACACATTAGCGTACGCTAGTTACAAACCTTAGCGTACGTTAACACCCGTTGATCCTAAACTGTCTGTGTTCATCCGCGGGAATCTTTCCGAGCCCCACCACCACCGGCCCATGTGCTAGCCATGTTCAATAATTGACCTCCTTACGTGCGCTACGTCTAGCTCGTAGCGTACACTATTTCGATTAAGTAGCGTGCGTTACGCTTACTGTTAGCGTGCGTTACGGCGTAGTTGCATGTGAAGGATTAAAGGTTGATATTATCATGCATGAGGATACGAATACGAAACGGTCGTGCCGATTATTGATAGCACCATTTCAGGTAATACAGGGTTCAAATACAGTTGAAAATACCCAACCATTTATCCGGATATTACATACTATCCCTCTTAAAAGAAGTTTCGTCCCGAAACTTAAAGTAGAGTGGTGGAACAACCAAGAAAAAGTAACTACTTGCTCAGCCCCAAAACATCATGAGCGATGCGCGAATACAAGGTTCTAAAAAAAATACAATGATTGGACCTAGGAAGTATCAGGCACGTCAATTGAGGCGATAAATTACACGTGAACATGAGAAGTTAGAGTGGAGAAGTAAAAGCTCACAGAATTAAAGAAATTCATAAACGGCTCAGACGTACTAAAATCGCGTGTCGAGCTCGACCCACCATATTCAAGTTCATAACACATTGGAAATATTAACCGCACGAGTGGGAACAAATAGTTTCGAACAAAATTTTGTAAAGATTAAGTTCAGATGTGAATAGACCACAATAATTCACGGAGTCTAACAAATCGGTTCTGAATTTCGTTCGACTGACGGTAGGTTCAGTAGAACATGGTAGTTTAAAATTGTCAAGAGGGTCACAGATGAATCATCAACAATGAAAGTCTCCCAACACCGAAAATACTAAGGAGAGTATGGGTATTACGTTCCCCCATACTAAGAAGACATGTCAGCCCCGAAACTGAAAACAGCAGGAGTTGGAAACGAAAAGCAATTAAAATGAAAAACGATCTAAGTCGCGATTGTTGGAAACAACAACGACTAGAAAACAACACAAAATCTTTATTCGCCTATGATAGGCTCTTCAGTAGAAGACATAAGGTTTTGGGACATTCTCCGGTCACTTGCTCTGCTCACCGACAGAGTAGCATTCTTTGCCAAATCGGAAATTATCTCACAATGTTTCTCCCGGTGGCCTTCACACCCGCACCGATGACAAGTCAAGAGTGGTGAGGGACAGTTTACACGGATGTGTCCCGTACGGTTGCAGTTGAAGCACACTCTCTTCTTACCGGGAGTCACTGATGCTGGTTGGGGATTCCCAATGCTCATTCTCGACCGCGAAGACGACGCATTCGAACGACGTGGGGGTTTGAGAACCTTAGTCTCGTCACCGCCCAAAAATTTTCCAGATGTCCTCGGTCTCTTTTCTCCGCTCGTTGGCTCGGTCACTGAGGAGGTTTCGTAGGTTATCGTCTGATCTTGATATTCCTTCACCGTAACATGAATCGTTGTCGTACGAACCACCTCACCGCTTCCGCTTCCTATATCACGTCTACGTCCGCCAAGGCTCGTCATGCTAATGCAGATAGTACCGTTTATTGTTATCACATAGTCGGTTGTACGGTATACCACAATTATTAACATAAGGTTTAATTAGCATCCTTAGAATAACGGTAATATCGTAAAGCACGAAATTTTCTGAAATCAACTTCCAGTCCCTCGTCTAGGACGATCATTATGCGTATGCTTTTAAAAAATTTAGAAACAAAAGCCGAATCACGTTGTGCTCAAAACTTGTAAGTACTGTCCTTTGGTTTGGAAAAGGAAGTTTATACAATGACTCTAAAAAATTTATTTTCGAGTAATGCCTACAAGAAAATTGAAAATCGAATTGTAACTAATTTGAAATATTTCAAAAGTGTTGAGTCCCAAATACAATAATTTTGAAAATCCTTCCTCTTCTACCAAAATGTTTATTCGAAAGAACTTTTCACCAAAATACGTGACCATTCGACACGACTACATTAAATCATGAGGTTTATAATGCTAGGAAAATTTCAAAACACTACTTGGAAATGTTCGTAATTCGGCCCGGAAATATTACATGCCGGGGATTCTGCGCCGGAACCTACCAGGCTAAAACCCATTTAAAAATCATTTCAAAATATGCCAAAAAGCCGATGACGGTAGCATTTTCCAAAACTTACAAAATCATTTGTAAAATATAAAATACCGTCATAAAAATACCGTGAAAATGTGCGAGACTAAAATGCCAAAATGTCAAAAGTAATTTCACAATACTCACGCAGCGGATAAAATTAACACTCAAAGATTTATCCTACTGAAATGCAGAAATCGATAAATATGTTCGACTACCGAAGTATACTACATAACCATTCTCACTCGACGCGTATATGCAGGTGATATCGTAAAACAATATAATCTCTAACAAGTTCAAACCCTAGGTTCACGTTAAGCACAATATAATCAAATACGTATGTAAGGGGACTTACGATTCGGGAGGCTTACCATCACGGATTGCTTGAAGATGATGTTGGAACCACGATACTAATCACAACTCTGATGCGCGCGACTTACACAAGACATGGACTTGACCCAACGGCCTAGGTTTTTCGCAAACCTAAGCTCCGATACCATATTTGTAACACCCCCAGAATACATCCGGAAATGTTACACGCCGTAGGCCCTTCTTACAAGGATCTACAAGGCTAAACTCTACTAGACTACAAAATGATTGACCGACCGGGGTCAATCTAAATACAACGCAGACCGACAAGGTCGTCAAACAATTCAGAAACAAATGAACTTTACATCTCAATGACAAAAATAAACTTGAACACAGAAAAGAACGACAACTCAATTTAATAAATGAAAACTACACCCATGCAAGGGTGAATACTCGAACGACAGAGAAATACCGACCAAAATGAAACAAAAGAAAAGACTCTAACTCTGGTGTGATTAGTATCATTGTCCTCCATCTCCTTCCCAGCCAATCCTGTGATTGCTCCCGAGCTGCCAAAACTCGAGCGCATAACAGGCACCCACCCCGAAAATTCGGGGGTTAGCAAACTGGAATTTTGCTAGTGCAAGTACATAACACACAAGATATACGAATAATAATAACACAAAACTCAACAAATGTGAAACCTTAACACGAACCACACATTCAAATGGTCAACACAGAATAGTATTACATACTCAAGGGGAAAGATAATCACATTTTCATATTCTCCGTACAGAACATAACACCAATAAAACTTTAAACGAGCCCAAGGAGTCAGAGAAATCCCTTTTTATAAAAGGAAAAGTATTTTGATAAGAAAGTTCGAAAACATTAATATTGACTCGGGCCATCTAGGGGTTTTGAAAATCAAATGGAAATACTTTAGAAAATACTTCAAAAGCTCTCGGGTCCTTGACCCAACATGTGGAAAACAATTTGCAAGAAAACTATCACAACGTTATTCGGGGTCCTCGACCCAAATGATAAAACACTATCACAAGTGAATCATTACAACATCTCACGGGGTTCTCGGACCAATCCAAATAATATCATCACGAGGTCAAATCTCAACATCTCACGGGGTCCTCGACCCAATACACAGAATAATCAACACAATACAATCAAAGGCACAGCCTCTGATTCGACAAATCCTGCTCAAGACCCCTGATTAATTAACCCTCGGAGATCTCGTCAAATATCCTTGGTTAATTAACCCTGATACTAACATTTAAAACAAATTGGAACGAACTCCAGAAACACAATCCACGGTCTACATCAAGACCAACATTAAAAGCAAGTTGCAAAGGTTTAAATTTCGAAAATCATTTGATAACGGGGTCTTAGCTATCACTCAAATATCCATTACCAATAATCCTGCCAGGCGCCTCCCTTGCACACCTGTGTACCGGCGTTCACTCCACTATATTGGCCGCCCATTGCACATGTCACCGCGCCGGCGTTCACTCCCACAGGAGCCGCCCCTTGCTCGCGCATTAAGTAACACCGGTGTTCACCAATCATATGGAGCCGCTCATTGCAGTCTAACAACAGCCGGAGTGAACGCCCGCCTCGAGGTACCGGATATGACGTCTCTCATAACAAGTATTCACATTATTACAAATACCAAGCACACAGTCAACCGTTGCAACAATTATCAAATCAGTTCATCAATCCACATAATTTATTCGTCAGTACGCAACTACGCAAAATAAACAATAACTCGCACGTTATTCATCAAGACTTAGCACATTAGGCCTTCAACACTATCAATTAATACTACATAATTATCCACACATATCTATATCTATATATATATATATATAATATAGTATAAATACAGGTATTCATAACATGATTCATACACTTCAGCAACAATGATTTCACGTAATTATAATTCGTATATCAAGGTACTTGCCTTGGTAATCTCTCGCGAATACTCCGGAAATACAGTTGATTGGACAATCCAGAACTCCAACGAAAACGACGATCGGAGAGGCTCAACACTGGATTATCATAGGAAATTCGTCCTTAATATCCTATCATAAAATAAACAACCAATCACACAAGGAAAAGCATAAAAAGATGGTCGAACCCTAACTGTTCTCTTCGTAACGTACGTTACACACATACGTAACGTACGTTATGTCTGCACGTTAGCGCACGTAAGCTACAAGGATTAGTGCACGCTAAGCATGCATCGACAGCTTCTTCTCGGCCAGCATTGATCGCTTGCTCGAGGTATAACGTACGTAATGCATAGAGCTTAACGTACGTTATATTCACACATATCTCACTCATGTGAATCAGAATAACCCTATGGTGTTGATGTCTACGAATTCCCGGTTAATCCTCCCATCATAAGACTCACTCCAAATATTGATTATAGATCCTCAAAGGTAGTTCGGAAAATCTGAGGTTGTTACCAACATTAAGTCTATGATCATTATGGAAACACCATACAATATGGTTTATTAATCTCAGAATTTTACCTTACTTGATTATCATAACAAGAGTCGGACTATAACGTTCTTAACTCGGGTAACTAAAGCATGAACATTCCAACTTCCAAAAACATGGTGTTCGGATAAAAATCATCTATGGAGCTTAATAATCCCGGTGGTATGTTCATAACATCCTTAAGAACACGAATTCAAGGTTGAGGTAGCATTAACATACCTTAATATGAAAGAAACGCAGAGACAAGAGGTAGCATCCACTTCGATTGCTTGAATGTTAATCCAAGATGTTTCAAAACTTAAATGATCGAGTCTACGTGTTCTATATGTGTTTTAGAGGGCTGGAGACCCTCTAGAAATGGAGGAAAATGAATTACAAGTGAAAGGGATGAAGAGAAATGAAATGGGGTGTTGTCCATATATATAATATCTTGAGATTTACGTACGTTAGTCTTAGTCATTTATGTACGTAATCGACTTAGCGCACGCTACCCTTCGATCTTAGCGTACGCTATCGTTTACTGATAGCTTACTGTCTCGTTCTGTACTAGCTTACGTACGTTACTCCCTATGCATTACGTACGTAAGCTACACACATTAGCGTACGCTAGTTACAAACCTTAGCGTACGTTAACACCCGTTGATCCTAAAACTGTCCAGGTTCATCCGCGGGAATCTTTCCGAGCCCCACCACCAGCCGTCCATGTGCTAGCCAGCATGTTCAATAATTGACCTCCTTACGTACGCTACGTCTAGCTCGTAGCGTACGCTATTTCCAGTTCGTAACGTACGTTACGCTTACCTGTTAGCGTGCGTTACGACGTAGTTGCATGTGAAGGATTAAAGGTTGATATTATCATGCATGAGGATACGAATACGGAAACGGTCGTACTTCAATTATTGATAGCACCATTTCAGGTAATACAGGGTTCAAATACAGATGAAAATACCCAACCATTTATCCGGATATTACAGGTCCTAGGCGATGCCTGTGCGTGATTTGTTTTATGATTATGGCTAGTTCGAGAGGGTCCTTAGAGGCCTCGAATGGGACTAGTGGTTTCGCCCTGATCGTAGGCAAATTTATTATTTTACTACTTGTTTTCCAGGAAAAGACATGGCTGGTTTTGGTTTTTGAAATGACTTGTACTAGCGTAATTGCTAACCCCTTTGGGGAAATTCGTGTTATGAATTTCAGGTTATGTTCAGCCGGGCGAGCGGGCACTGGGGCAGTACGAGGATGCTGGCCAGGTTGTTGATGTGTGCACATGAGTCCCTTATTTCCGTTGTCCATTTTGATGTCGTTGCTTTCCAAACTTGTGAACTTATAGATAGTACTCGCGAGTACTTAGGCATTTTTACTTAGATCATGGTTTTGTATTATTAAATGTTATTTATGATTGTCAGTGATGTCTGTTTTGTCGGTTATACCGGGCGTTTTATTTAATTTTCGTCTTGGTGATGTGTGTTTTCTCGCTAACCGAGATGGTTAGACGAGTGGTATTTCTTATTTAGCCTGTGGGTCCCATGTGTGGGGTCTACGACGCTGTAATATACCCTGAATATCTTGGGGGTGTTACAACAGATGCCATTAAAATCTCTACACCGCAAAAAAAAAAAGAAACAAAAACACTCCCATCCAGAGCCAAAGGTAATTTCGTATTAATATGTGTTGCTCATATACATTCACTAAATATATATTACCATATCTTTCTTATTTCAGAACATCCTAACCCCGATGTACATCTCAACACATCATCTTGCGGACGAGCATTGAAAGCAAAACAGGTCGAGTGATCAGCTTTGATGTATATTCAAACTTAGGTCAACTTTGATGTCTACCTATATATTCAAACTTCTGCCACAAGTTTATACAAATAAAAAAACTGTTAGAAATATACTTTCAACAACGAATATCCCTTACGTTCGTTGTCTATGGCTAGCTTTGAGGTTTTTATTGTTGATTTACAATTGAAAATTTATGTTATTTTCCTGCGGATTCTCCCTACAAATCTGAGCAAATTATTTCTACTGTGAATAAGTGTTTCCTAGGTCAGTTGTGGTGTGATCAGATTTGCTTTATTTCCGATTTTGCTCTCTCTGTTACTAAAACTTGTTTTGAAGCTACATCCATATAAATGATGGTGAAATTGTTAATATTCAGATGTATACTGCACACCCGCATTCTCAAATACAATACCTACATCCAGTACCTCATACTGTTGTTGTGCTCCTGTGTTATTGTATCTACTTTACAGGGATGAGAAATGAAGCCTGATACACTAGATATTAATATCTACGAAGAATTTTGCTCACTGTTATGTGATGATTCACTCTGACATTCTATTCCGAAATTGTCCATGTTACCCTGAGGCATGAAGTGCTGGTGACAGCCTCATTTCACTAGGTCACAGACAAATTAAATTCTGTGCGTGACTAAGTTACAAAATGAAATATCACAACAGTTGTAGTTTATGAGTGGCGAAATCTCTTTTCATCTGAAACTACAGAACCGGCTAATGGTTTTCTCTATTTGAGGGCGGAAATGTTTACCAATACATTCACTAATAGGTAGTTTCATACATGAATTAAAGAACTTCATGAGTCCATGATATGCTGATCAAATAGTAAAAGGTACACAATGTGATTCGAAGGAGTTCCTACATCAGTTATTCATCTGCTACTTCGTAGAAAAACTCGTATTATCAAGTATCCTACCCATCTTCTGAAGAATGGAATGAACAACCTTAGACTACTCCGATCAAGTAGTCTCAGAGTTAGAAGAAAAATCATGCATTTCTGCAAACGTCAGTAAAAGAACACAAATCAAAATAGCAATCAAAGAACGAAGTGAGAAATAAAAGAATGAGAATGAAATCCTTACTGAAGCTACTTGCTACGGAAAATGTGAACATTCATCGTGTTTTTCTTCAAAGGCTCAAACATGCAAATATCATCCACATTGAGGTCATGAGAATCTCTAAACAAAGTCCAGCCTTTAGACAACCATTCAATGCATGCAAAACACATAAAATGATGCTGCTTGCTAGGCCCATGTTGAACACAATTTGCTTCATCTGGTCGACTTTATTATAAGTATCTAAAAAGAATGTTGAACACAAAAAGAGGATCGTTTTTCAAACAATATATCATCTACACGAAATACTATAAATACAAAAAATGATTTGTAGAATGTAGTCTAGATAGTGCTGAGTCTATTTTAAATATATTTTGAAAAAATATTTATCTATTTCATTTTTTTAAATATTTATAACATCATTATACTAAATATCTAGATTCAGAAAAATCTCGCTTAAAAAAAACTCTAAATTAAGAATCTACTAATTCTTAAAACCAGGTTATAAATGAATGCAAATTATTAAAAATAAATAATTTCTCGAATAAACCTCACACATTATAAATGAATGTAAATTATTAAAAACAAATGATTTCTAGAATAAACTTTAAAACATGTTTAGTATCATATTTGCTAAATACCTGACAGGAATAGTAAAATATATGTTACTGCAACATGTAACAAACTCACAAAATATGTAAAATATCCAAACTCCACATCATTGCATATACACAAATACAATATAAGTATCTTATGCATGTTTTTCTTTCTTTATTATAATTTCATGTATTTTTAAAATAACTCTAAGAAATACAATATAAGAATCTAAAAAGAATTTATTCTACTAATATAAAACTAAATTGATAATAACGACCATAAAACAACATATATGGGAAACCCCGTGCATCGCACGGGGTCTAACAAATACAATATAAGTTCTAGACCCCATGCAATGCACGAGATTTCCCATATATGTTGGTTTATGGTCGTTATTATCATTTTAGTTTTATATTAGTAGATAAATTCTTTTTAGATACTTATATTGTATTTGTTAGAGTTATTTTAAAAATACATGAAATTATAATAAAGAAAGAAAAACATGCATGTAAAAATTTGATGAAGATTTGTGTATATGCAATGATGTGGAGTTTGGATATTTTACATATTTTGTGAGTTTGTTATATGTTGCAGTATCGGATAACATATATTTTACTATTCCTGGCAGGTATTTAGCAAATATGATACTAAACATATTTTAAAGTTTATTCGAGGAATCATTTGTTTTTAATAATTTAAATCCATTTATAATGTGTGAGGTTTATTCCAGAAATCATTTATTTTTAATAATTTACATTCATTTATAACCTGATTTTAAGAATTAATAGATTCTTAATTTAGAGTATTTTCTTAAGCGAGATTTTTTTGAATCTATATATTTAGTATAATGATGTTATAAATATTTAAAAAAATGAAAGAGATAAATATTTTTTCAAAATATATTTAAAATAGACTCAGCACTATGTAGACTACGTTCTACAAATCATTTTTTGTATATATAGTATTTCGTGTAGATGATATATTGTTTGAAAAACGATCCTCTTTTTGTATTCAACATTCTTTTTAGATACTTATAATAAAGTCGACCAGATGAAGCAAATAGTGTTCAACATGGGCCTAGCGAGCATCATCATTTTATGTGTTTTGCATGCATTGAGTGGTTTTTTAAAGGCTGGACTTTCTTTAGAGATTCTCATGACCTCAATGTGGATGATATTTGCATGTTTGAGACTGTGAAGAAAACACGATGAATGTTCACATTTGCCTTAGCATGTAGCTTCAGTAAGGATTTCATTCTCATTCTTTTATTTCTCACTTCGTTCTTTGATTGCTATTTTGATTTGTGTTCTTTTACAGATGTTTGCAGAAATGCGTGATTTTTCTTTTAACTCTGAGACTACTTGATCGGAGTAGTTATAAGGTTGCTCATTCCATTCTTCAGAAGATGGGTAGGAGACTTGATAATACCAGTTTTTCTACGAAGCGGCAGATGAATAACTGATGTAGGAACTCATTCGAGTCACATTGTGTACCTTTTACTATTTGATCAGCATATCATGGATTCATGAAGTTCCTTAATTCATGTATGAAACTACCTATTAGTGAATGTATTGGTAAACATTTCTGCCCTAAAATAGAGAAAACCATAAGCCGGTGCTGTAGTTTCTGATGAAAAGAGATTTCGCCACTCATAAACTACAACCGTTGTGATATTTCATTTTGTAACTTAGTCACGCATAGAATTTAATCTATCTGTGACCTAGTGGAAATTAGGCTGTCAGCAGCACTTCATGCCTCAGGGTAACATAGACAATTTTGGAATAGAATGTCAGAGTGGATCATCACATAACAGTGAGTAAAATTCTTCGTAGATATTAATATCTAGTGTATCAGGCAGCATTTCTCATCCCTGTAAAGTAGATAGAGTAACACAGGAGAACAACAGCAGTATGAGGTACTGGATGTAGGTATTGTATTTGAGAATGCAGTTTGCAGTATCAACATCTGAATATTAACCATTTCACCATCATTTATATGGATGTAGCTTCAAAACAGGTTTTAAATAGAGGCAGCAAAATCGGAAATAAAGCAAATCTGATCACACCACAATTGACCTAGGAAACACTTATTCACAGTAGAAAGTAATTTGTTCATATTTGTTGGGAGAAACGGCAAGAAAATAACATAAAATTTCCAATTGTAATTCAATAATAAAAACCTCAAAGCTGACCATTGACAATGAACGTAGGGGATATTCATTGTTGAAAGTATATTTCTAACAATTTTTTTTATTTGTATGGACTTGTGGCGGAAGTTTGAATACACAGGTAGACATCAAAGTTGACCTAAATCTGAATATACAGGCAGACATCAAAGCTGATCCACTCTACCTTTTTTGCTTTCAATGCTCGTTCGCGAGATGATGTGTTGACATCTACATCGGGGTGAGGATGTTCTGAAATAAGAAAGATATGGTAATATATTTAGTGAATATATATGAGCAGAACATATTAATACAAAATTACCTTTGGCTGTGGATGAGAGTGTTTTTGTTTCGTTTTTTGCTGTGTAGAGATTTTAATAGCATCTGTGATATGTGCTGATAGAGAATGTGACATTTATTAGGAGAGTGAAGTGAATTTTAATTGTCATAGTGAAAATTTGAGGTGTGATATATTAAATATTTATACATACCTGGTAAAGACTAAGTCATTATCTCGTTGGTGGGGACAGTCAGAAAATGTAATTGCTGACATTCGAGTGCTTGCATGGTATGTGACATTGCAGTTGTGCCATCTTGTTTATTAAAAACTTTTGACTGAATTCTCATTTTTAGTTGTACCTGATCTAGTTTGGAGTCAATGGAGTCTAATATGAAAGACTCGTCCGGCAAGTTAGTATAGTTTAGATTAAAATAAAAGGTGTTTCATACAGTTCAGTTGTGAGCAGGAAAAATACTGTTAAGAGAAGTTAATTACACTACAATAATTCTCCAGAAAGTGATTTGCACATTTGCGTGATTTTTTCGCCCTCGTTTCCAAAAACCATCACCTATATTTCGCCAGAATCATTATATACTAAGAGGGAGAATCTGAATCTGTTGAGGCATTGAAAATATAATGTTGTCATTTGAGTAAACGATGAGAGTGTGAAGCAGAGTGAGAATATGCATTATGTTGTACCTTGGAATGGCAGTCTTAATTTGTTGACAAGAATGGCACTCGAAGAGAGCCGCACTCTGCAGTTGTTAGACAGTAACATTTGTCGCAGTAGGGGTAGATAAAATTCTGATTTCTGCGGGATAGTTTACCTCGGATGAACAAGTTAGATCTGTCTGGATGTAGGAGAAATGAAACTCAGTGAATGTAGTATTGGGTGAGGATAACATCAGAGATAGGGGGTCAGAGAAGGTGCAGCTGTATTATATGTGAGTACAATTAAGATTAATTTGGAAGCGCTCACCTGTTCGATTGCAAGGAGTGTCTGAACTGATATGATTATTTCAGGATCAATATTGAAATTGGTCTGCGCCTTCTTGAAGACATCGCCTTGCCGTTGAAGTTCGTCGATTTTTTCTTTATGTATAGAATACCTGTAAAAAAATATGTTGTTATAATAACTGTGTACAACAATATAGACATTTGGAAATATGCACTCCCCATTTCTGAAGATCTTGGACTCGGCCAATTTTGGAGTTCATGAGGATAACAGATGCAGATGTGGAGCTAAGTGAGATATCTGAAAGTAAGTGACAGAAGGAAGAGATTAATAAAAAATATAAATGCGAGGTAATTCTTTTGTTATATATGATGATTTTTATCGAACGAAGGTCGAAGGAGAGTGATATTACTGTGATAATCTGTGACACTGAAGTTTAAGGATGCTATAACATGGCTGTCTTTTATAGAGTCGAGTAGATTGTAGACATCATCTATTGTAGCATCATTCCAGAAAGTAATAATGAAGGGCTTGAGCCTGGAAAAAGGAATGAATGTAATGTGTAACAGTAAGGTGAGTGGGGAATAAATAATGTGTTCTGTTCATAGTGATAAAGTATTCAATAATATAATAAAATTACTTTGTAATAATTTTCAATATTTGATTTCTGGATGAGGATAGTAAATAGATAGATATCTTTACATGCAAAGGAGATTGCGAAAATAGGTATCAAATATGTAAAAATATGTGGATATGATCATGATAGCTGGAGAAATATCCTGAACATATAATCTTTATTTAGTAGAATGTAGGCAATCAATGAGTATTGAGGCTATGCAATCATGAACAGAATGGATAACAAGTTATTAATATTTTTAAAATTAAAACATATTGAAATATGGAAGATGCGCAGGATGCATTCATATTTGGTGTCTGTTTGATCATGGGCTGAATAACTAATCTAAGATGCAATATAACAGCCGGGCAGTGAACATATGTTATCGAAGCAAATTTTTGTTTTCAGAAATACGCCAGAAAATGTATGTCTAGAGGGAGTAGTTGGATGACAAATTGCAGAAGCTATAAAATACGAACACAGAAAATTAAATAGTAAAGAAAAGAGAGGATGGCAAATATAAAATAGTGCAGCAATCATTTCGTCTATGGCTACATATTCACGGAGTGTGTTTTGTTTTCCTCTTGAGGACACCATTCTTGGAGTGTGGCTATCAATTATAATTGCGACAGTACCTATAGATATTATAAACTAAGATGAGTATGAGGAAAAATTTTTTGCAGCAAGGAAGAACTGAATAGAGTTATTGTTGAAGATATGTAGTAGAGTGTAAGAGTTGATTATAAACTCAAATTAGTACGAAAGAACGTAATACAATTATAGTTAGAGATAGCTAGTAAATTTTAGTAAGAACTGACTTATTAATTTTCTTGTGCTTATAAAATCATGGAATTTGTCGGATTATATAAATTGGGAGCGAGTTCGGAGGAGATGTATGAATCTTCCTCAACTGCTAAGACAGCTATTCTTGCACCAATAATCCATTGATATTTGTTATTGGTCAAAGGATTTTCGAATCTCGGTTTTACTGGACGCACTGCTGCGTTTGATATAAGGTAAGTTTGATGAAGATGCAAACTATTTTTGAGAAGTTCAATGTCTCCTCGATATAACATCCTTTCGACTTTATTTCCCTGTGTGGTAAGATGAGGAGATGTGAAAAATATCAATACGAAGGAGATATAATGGTGGTTGTAGAGAAAAATTTACCTTGTTATCTGGGAGGAGCATCTTCTGAAATCTTATATCGGTAGGCTGCGATGATGTTCGAGTTTCTGTTTTATTGAGGACAGAAACCTTTGCAGTCTAGTTTCTTGTTTACGGAGTTATTGCATCGAGTGGAAATATTTTGGGCTCCATTTGCTGAATATATTATTTCATGATGAATGTAAGATAATAATGAATTACACTGAACTTGGTAAGGTCGTGTTGAAGTTGTGAAACTCAAAAACATCATAAAATTATTGTGTATGTTAAAATATAAAAAACAAGACACCCATCTATGTAAAAAATAAACAAGAGGGGGAATGACAATGAAAATCTCTTTATAGTGACAAAGGTAGAAAACAATCATCACTTGAGGATAGTAAGAGGTAGTAAATATAAAGTTGGTAGCAGCAATGTTTGAAGGCGACGCCGACATGATCGAGATCAAAATTAGAGCATGAGAAAGTTTCTAGAGGCAACGGTTGAGGCCAATTTAGGCAAAATTAATTGTCGAATGAAAACCTCACTTACCTGCACCAAAAGATCAGCAATTATCAAAACCTAGTCTAACATAAAGAAATATATATAGATAGACCTGTTGTGTCGAGATTTATTCACCTCGACAGGCGATCGACTACAAGGACGAGTGACCGAGTCTTCAACCAATCAAGCTACGGCAAACTTGCCTAAACGGAGATAACAGTCCACCTTCAATTATCTAGCGATCGACCCTCAAGGCGATCGCCTTTTGGCATCTAGCGATCATCTCTGGTGCCCGACCTAAGACGACCGTCCTACGCTGCGAACAAGACCATCGTCCGTCAAAGTCTACGAAGACTGGATCTCAAAGCAGCGCCCATGTGCAGATCCGCGAAAGGCGCCGCATAACATGGATCGTTGACCACATCCTGTCACCACCTTATCACCTACCGACAAACCCGCCGAAAGGTACAAGGTGGGACCGCCCGTGACAGCGACTCAGACGCGTGCAGACTTCTCATTGGACCGCACAGCTGGCTGCCAGCAACTCCTGCGGACTTTAAGGGGACCAGCCCATGTGCTAAAAGACGATCGCCCGCTTATTATAATACACCAGAGGCGATCGCTCGGCATGTCCCAATTTTATAAATAGAGAACATTCAGCAACTGGAAAAGGGATTTTTTGCTCTCAACATCTCTCATCCAGAAGACAATCGGCAGAGGCAAGAACTCCCTGCAGTGCAGATTCAACGAGACTCACAAGCCTAGGATCTCAAACATACATCTACTACACGCCGTGAGAGACTGTTGATTTCTCACCGCCATCACAGCTCATCAACGTTGTTACAAGAACTCACAGAGCATCATATCTGTTTCTTCCGGAAATCTACACGCTCGCTAGCTAAGATTACTAGAATCTTTACACTCATTGTAATAGTATTCTAACATTAATACTTGTATCCCAGAATATTTGTACTAATAACATCTCGCGATAGAATTCAAGCCCGGGACTAACAACCCCGGCAAATCTTGTGTTATTTACTTTCTCTACAGAAGTGCTCTCGCATTTTGTTTGCTATCCATCCATTCCAGCAATATTTATCTCTAGATAATATTTTGAGTAGCAACAATTGGCGCTAGAGGAAGGGCTATCTAAACCTTCATTTTTATTCCTACCATCCCGAAGAACACTCACTGTTCCCGGGGCATATACTTGAAGTGACACTCACTACACTTCAAAGAAAGCCTTCAGAATTATGACGTCTGCCACTACATCGAAGAGAGCCACTCTTCGAACTGCCGGACACCATATCCCGGCTCACTCCGAGCCCCAGCCAACGACATAGGGAAGTCGCGGCAACGCGAGACTCTCGATCCCGCACCCGAGGGGTGGTCCCAACCTCTCACTCGATCAGTTCCAAACTGCGGAACAGATCGAGGAGGCTATGGTCATCCTAAAGGAGCGACGGAGAGCATGCGCGACGCCCGCTATAACTCCCTCGGCCATCCGCCGCATGGGCAAACGGAAGTTCAAGGGGCTACTGGGCGAGCGATCGTCAGAAAGCCCCAAGTCACGAGAAAAGGCTCTCGCAAGGTCGGATGGTTCCGTATTCAGTCGCCTGGGGAGCGATCCATCATGGCGACTGGGGCATTCTGGCCCCAACCACGAGACGACGGAATCCGAAACCGTCACCAGGAGTTCGGCCTACCCAACTCCCAGCCGAATACAGACCAGCCGCCTGGCTCCCATTCCGAATGCCAGAGGGTCAGTACTTGATCGCCTCAGCTCCCGCTCCGAGCGTCTAGCTACGAGCAGCCAGGCCACGGCGATGGCCGCTATACAACGCCAACTCGACAAGATGAAGGCACTCAGGGACACTAGGGCAAGCACCAGCAGAAAGATCATCGGACTGGCCGAGCCACTCGCGGCCCACATCGAGCTCACTCCCGTGAAACCAAGGATCGCTCCTCCCAAAACACCTCTATACGAAGGGAGATCGGACCTCGAAACCCACCTAAGTAAGTTCCGGATCTACATGACCGGGTGCGGGGCATCAGATGCAACCAAGTGCCGAATCTTCCCGTTAACGTTGGGCGAGCTGGCCCATAGGTGGTACGTCTCGCTACCACCACGATCGATCATCTTCTTTGAGAAACTGGCGAATGACTTCACGTCATACTTCGCCGCCAAGGTCAACAGACCCGAAGGCCCCCACCGCATGATGAAA
The DNA here is from genome assembly GCA_033398695.1 of Orobanche coerulescens. Taxonomy (NCBI): domain Eukaryota; kingdom Viridiplantae; phylum Streptophyta; class Magnoliopsida; order Lamiales; family Orobanchaceae; genus Orobanche; species Orobanche coerulescens. The sequence goes on from CM065818.1 coordinate 58,431,245, forward strand.
ATCAGGCAGGGGGAAGACGAATCCGATGCGGATTATATCGACCGAGTAGACGAAATCGTCCTCACTGGCGAACCCATCAGCAACGAGCTCGCTCTTTATTCAGTCCTGGGGGGATTCTATGGTCACTCACCCATGTTTAGGCATCTCACGAAGGATATCCCCCCAACCTACGTGATCTTCCGCGCTAAAGCTACCGACTTTCTGGCCAGGCAAAGGCTACTCACACTCCGCCTAGGCGAGGAAACGCCACCTCCTTTCTGAAAGACGGCGATCGCCAAAACCAAAAAGACGGCCGCCGCGTCATCCGGCGATCTTAAGGCCTATGAGGACATGGAAGCCCATCTCCTCCACAAGTTCAACTGAACTCCGGCCCACATTTTCTACGCCATCAAGGGGCGCGAACCACTAAACAAGCCTAAGGCGATAAGGGACCACGGTCATCTGGACCACAATCAATATTGTGCCTACCATAAGAGTCCCAGGCACAGCACCAACCAATGCCGCGACCTCCTCAGGCAACTCTGGAGATTGTTCGAGGAGGGCAAGTTGGACAGCTTATTGGCTTAGCCGGAGCCCCTATAAATTTCCTAACACGATCGCCCGAGTCGAACGCGAACAGGTTGGAAAGCTCATATGAGCTGACCCCTCGATCAACCTCAGCGACCGTATCTACATTCTTCAATCAAGAGAAGGTAACCTCGGAAGTCTCTCCCCGATTTCCCACTTCATTGAAAAAGAGGATGACTTGTTCGCCCACAAAAGTTCGTCATCCAACATGATGAACCTAGGCAGCAATCGCCTCCCCAAGCACAACGTATACCGTCAAGGCTCGTCATCTGACATGATGGTCCGAGGTAGAAGAGTGCCGCCATGGTCGCGAAAATTGATGAAACCGACGATCCGTCAATGCAAAGGTTTCTTTGGGCTTCGATCGCTCGCCCTTCGTTCAAATACGAGGCGGGCGTAGCCGAAGGTCTCTCCAAATCAAATCAGAGGATTACTCGCTTGCTCTCTAAAGTTCGTCATCTACATGAAGAACCTAGGCAGGCGATCTCCTTCACTTACACAACGTATACCGTCGAGGATCGTCATCTGACTTGATGGTCCGAGGTAGAAGAGTGTCGCCATGGTCGTGGAGGACGATGGAACCGTTCTTTGTGCCCATGCAAGGTCCCTTTGGGCCACGATCGCCCGCCTTTCGTTTAAATACGAGGCCGGCGTAGTCTGAGGGCCCTCCAAAACTAATCTGTGGATGCGTTCGCCCACCCTCGGAGGTCCATCACTTAACATGGTAGGTCCTTTTCGGGCAATGGGACGCGACCCTCCCCCCGTCTCAACGTACACCGTCGAGGATCGCCATCTTCATGGCGGCCCGAGGTGAAAGCAGAGCTAACAAGCCACGGACATGGAGTTGATTAATCCGACGATGCCTCGCGCAAGGAATCTTCCAGACCAAGACCGCACGCCCTTCGTTTAAATACGAGGCGAGGCACAGCCTTCGGAGGACCCTACCAATTAAGTGGGTCACGAGAACTTAGCCATCAGACGGAATGTCGCTCGTGCATAAGACACGGTCATGGAGGTCGGTCCATCGAACTCCGCGATCGTGCACGGATCCTCAAGACGGAGATGGACGGCCTTTCGAGGATTCGACAAATTTGAAGACCACTCACTCAGCGATTTATTTTCGTCCCCTTACTTTCACTAAGTGCACAAAAACAAGGGGGAAGAGTGCGGAGCTATTTATACGACGATCGTCCATGTTCAATCACATACGGAGATTGACATTATTCAGATATCTGTGCAGCGATCGAATTTGTTGTAAAATTATCTATATGAGTTTATCAATTCACTTAGACCTACACACGCAACAATCTCTCCTCACACATTTGTACAAAGTCAAGCAAAAGACTAAGAAAAGCAATCATTTAAGTAAAAACTGAGAGAATCAAACAGTCATTTCATTACTTGAAGTTTCAGAAATACATACACGATCGCTCGAAGGCCTAAGTATTACAAGAGAAAGCTACAAATTACAAGGCAAAAAGCTAAAACAATAAAAGAGAAGAGCCTCAGGCCCCTGCCTGGCCTTCGCCTTCAGCCCCCGGATCTGCCCGTGACCCTTCGCCAGCCTCCGGTGCGGCCTCCCCGTCCTTCGTAGCGTTAGGATGAATAATGTTCGCTGGAGTCGGATACCAGCTTAGGTCCACACTGATGTCCGCGAGATCCAATATCAGCACGGAGAAGTCTGGATGAAGAGGGTGCTCCAACACGTACGCTTTGAAGTTTTCGGCTAAAGGTCCGACCTCCAGTTCTCCTTTCCTAGCAGCTCGGTGCGAGTCAGCGAAAGCCATATAATAGGCGAACTCACTGACGAACTCCACATTAAGAAAGGGATTGGCCTCGGTCGCCTCTAGCTTCCCTTTAAGCTCCGTCATCACCTGTTGCGCACCCTGGAGCTCGGCCTCCTTTGCAGCTGTCTCTCCCCTCGACGCCGCCAGCTCGCTAGTCAGCCGAGCAACAGTCACCTTCAGTTGATTGGCCTCCTTCTCAGCGGCCGTCTGTAACCGTATGGCATCTGTCATCCGGTCCCGAAATTGGTCAACCGTTACGCGGGCTTGCTCGGCATCCCGTCTCGCTAGCTCAAGTTCATGACTCGCCCGCTTAGCTGCTTCCAGGGAATCCTTATCCATTGCCACAATCTTATCGGCGAACTCGGCATTCTCTTTCCGAGCTGCCTCGAGATCCGCCTGCAGGCGAGTAGTGGAAGGACGCCCCTCAAACTCCTGCACATCTTGGGCAGCCATCGCCGCCGCCTGAAGGGAGAGAGCGAAAGCGGCTTGCATTGTATTCCCTGATCGCTGGCGAGAGATCGCATCTAAGTCCGTCGTCCAGGCCTTCGGCAAAGCGGAAACGGCCAGGTTGACGTATAACGGGATATCACAAGCCTGGCGAGGAGATCGGCTCGCTAAGAAATCCAGCACCATCGGTGGGCAAGTTGGGTTAGTGCTACGGATCCTGCATCAAAGCAACAGTTAGCACATCTCCTACGTGAATGACAAGTTTCAACTCAACAAGCGAAGTCTACCTCTCAGCCCTCTCGGGATCGTGACCAAAGTATGGTTTCCCATGAGGGGTCTCAGCATCGGCGATCGCCATCTCCTGCAGGAAAGCCGCAGAGGGTGCAGACTTATTCACCGGAGGAACAACGGTGATCGGAGGTGCGGCGATCGGAACCTCACTGGCTAGGGCAAAAACTGGAGTTTCTCTCGACCTCTACCATTTACGATTCGTCCGGAGCCCCTCCTCCTGAACTTCCTCCTGGTGCCCACTCCATGTGAAGAAGATGTTCCAGTCATTCTCGAAGAAAAGAGGAGAAAATGAGTGTTTTTCTTACCCAAGTTTGAATCGATCGACGAGCGGCAGCAAGATCTCCAGAAATATCTTCAGCAAAAGTCTTCTTCTCCGATAAAGCGCATAAGGGTTTTAACGCTGCAACCCTGCGCCTTTTTATAGGAGGTGGAAGGGACTTCTATGCAATTAAGAAGAATATCAGGGGCCGAAGTGCAACCGTCGCATTTAATGACTCCCTTGAAACCCGCGATGCGTCGTTTCGAGGACACGTCAAACAAGAAGTCACAGCTAACCGTCGGTATCCCCCAACAGGAACCCGACACGTGCCCCGGAGACTTTTCCACATCCATTATCATTTCCCGCTCATTTTAGCGACCGACCAGGTCGTCCAAAGTACAAACCAATCCACTCAAAGACGATCGCCAGATCCGTAAAATGCAGAGTCACTCGTCATAATTCAGCGATCGCCAATAGAACCACCTCACCCCACGTTTCCAACATCGGAGCGAGCTGGGGGGCAATTGTTGTGTCGAGATTTATTCACCTCGACAGGCGATCGACTACAAGACCGAGCGACCGAGTCTTCAACCAATCAAGCTACGGCAAACTTGCCTAAACGGAGATAACAGTCCACCTTCAAGTATCTAGCGATCGACCCTCAAGGCGATCGCCTTTTGGCATATAGCGATTGTCTCTGGTGCCCGACCTAAGACGACCGTCCTACGCCGCGAACAAGACCATCATCCGTCAAAGTCTACGAAGACTGGATCTCAAAGCAGCGCCCATGTGCAGATCCGCGAAAGGCGCCGCATAACATGGATCGTTGACCACATCCTGTCACCACCTTATCACCTACCGACAAACCCGCCGAAAGGTACAAGGTGGGACCGCCCATGACAGCGACTCAGATGCGTGCAGACTTCTCATTAGACCGCACAGCTGGCTGCCAGCAACTCCTGCGGACTTCAAGGGGACCAGCCCATGTGCTAAAACACGATCGCCCGCTTATTATAATACATCAGAGGCGATCACTCGGCATGTCCCAGTCCTATAAATAGAGAACATTCAGCAACTGGAAAAGGGATTTTTCGCTCTCAGCATCTCTCATCCAGAAGACGATCAGCAGAGGCAAGAACTCCCTGTAGTGCAGATTCAACGAGACTCACAAGCCTAGGAACTCAAACATACAGCTACTACACGCCGTGAGAGACTGTTGATTTCTCACCGCCATCGCAGCTCATCAACGTTGTTACAAGAACTCACAGAGCATCATATCTGGTTCTTCCGGCAATCTACACGCTCGCTAGCTAAGATAACTAGAATCTTTACACTCATTGTAATAGTATTCTAACATTAATACTTGTATCCCAGAATATTTGTATTAATAACATCTCGCGAGAGCATTCAAGCCTGGGACTAACAACCCTGGAAAATCTTGTGTTATTTACTTTCCCTACGGAAGTGCTCTTGCATTTTGTTTGCTATCCATCCATTCCAGCAATATATATCTCCGGATAATATTTTGAGTAGCAACAAGACCTACTAAACAAACTACAAGAAGTAACTGGAGAAAATATAATAACCAGTGCAACTAAACATACACCTGATAATGAAAGTACGAGAAGAACTCAAATTTGAAGAAGAAAATCAATAATAGTCAGTGTAGATATCTATTAAAAAATGATAAAAATGCATTAGTAGTTTTTAAAAATGTCTGAGAAAACACCTAATGGAAAAAAAAAGGAGCAGTACTAAAAATCTGAGCCGATGGAAGCAGCAACACATTATGTGTATATAATAAACAGAAAAAACAACACACATACACATGTAATGAACAGCAACCCTAAGTACCAACATATATGGGCAACCCTGTTATTATTAATCAGAAGTACCAAATAGAAAGTTATCGGCAGCAATGAATGAGGGCGATGTCTGCATAATGAAGAGAAAAATTAGAGCATGAGAAAGTTCCTTGGGGTAACGGGTGGGGCAAATTTAGTTAAACCTAACTGCGGAACAAAAACCTCGCTGACCTGTACCGAAAGATCAGCAATCATCAAAACATAGTTTAACATACAAAGAAATATATACAGATAAACCTACCAAACAAACCACAAGAAGTAACTGTCAAAAATATAATAGGCATGGGAATTGAACATGTACCTGATAATGAGAGCACGAAATGAACACAAATCTGAAGAAAAAAATAGTTATAGTTAGTTTAGACATCCACAAAAATGTGATATAAAATCATTAATAGTTTTTAAAATTGTTAGGAGAAACATATAATGTTAACACATATTTGTATCTACAAACATAAAAGAAAATACACACACACACACACGTATACATAGCATGAACATATATAATACACATACACACAATAAATGCCGGGATTTCTTACTTTTTATATGAAATCAATAATAATTTCTTACAAATGATAGGGAAAATACATAATGTTAAAAAAAGAAAAAGAATGAGGACTGAAACTCCAAATAAATGGAACCATTAACATTATGTGTATACAGTAAACACAGTACTCAACAAACGTGCACACATTAAACATTGAGCGCTATATACATGTATATAACATGAGCATACGTAACATACATGCAGACAATGCATGATGGAATCTCAAATGAGGCAAATCCTTGTGAAGCAGGATCTAACAAGTATTCGGAATATTATTAAAAGAGGTAATAAAAGCATATTAGACATCTCATTAACATGAATTTTGTTTAGAATAATAAAGTTGCTAATGTAAATTTATTATTGATGTCTACCGAATGCTCATTTATATGACATGAAATAGTCAGGTCATAGAACTGCAGCAACAATAATTTTTCTATATATAATGTTTTTCGTTAGGTTGTTTGAGATGGCGTGAACCAAAGGCGGGCGAATTAATATTCTAATGTCGTATGCCTTTCTAGCTCGAGAAAGAGCAAAGTAGAGTTGTCCGTGAGAGAAGACTAGTTCAGGTAGGTAAATTCTGACCCTGTCCAATGTTTGTCCCTGTGATTTATTAAATGTCATTGCAAAACAAAGCCGAATAGGAAAATGATGCCTCTTAAATGGGATAGAGCATTTTTGCTTGTCAGAGGGCTCTAACGGTATACGCGGTATAGATACAAAAGCTCCAGTATGTTGACCCGATACGATTTTGGCACACAACACATTTTGGTCGAGACGATGATAGATAAGGCGGGTGCCATTGCAGAATCCTTCAGAGGGGTTAATATTACGTAGGAGCATTATAGGACAATTGAGTTTAAGTCGAAGTAAATGATGAGGTAGGCTTGGAGTATCGACAGAGTTCAAGTAATCCTGATAATATGCATGCTAGAAAGGATCAGTCGTCAGATCCGTGCTATAGTAATCTACACTGCAACCTTGGAACCCATCAATTAGGGCATTATTGATCTCATGCACGCAATCATTTTTTGGAGTCAAAATAGCAAGTTGAATGAGTGATTTTGGATCCTCCATGTGAGCAGCAAAGTTAAGGAAAATTTCTGAGAGTAGTTCATCGAGAGGATTGTCATTTGGCCTGTAAGGGAGATGAATTTTCTAAGGCAGCCTAATATTGTCATTCTGAATACAAGGTTCTGTGCCGTCACCAACTTTAAGCAATAAATCTATGAAACCGGGGTCGTCCCTTGCCCGCATATTCTGGACTAAATGAATTTTTCGTATAGAATGCCACAAGTGAGAATTAATTAGACATGCATAAATAGCAACGGAACGAGTGCCGCCAATAACTATATGGATGGCCTATCTAAAATCACCACCGAAAATAATGGTCTTGCCTCCGAAATGTATGCTGCTTTCCATAAGGTCACGTAGTAAAGCATCAACTGCCTCAATACTTTTCCGGTGTGCCATAGATGCCTCATCCCAAATAATAAGTTTAGCGGCAATAATGACACGAGCATGTACACTTTGTTTGCTAATTGTGCAAGCCTCATCCTCTACAATGATAGGAAGTTTGAATCTTGAGTGATCCGTACGGCCGCCAGGAAGTAAGAATGCGGCTACTCCTGATGATGCGACTGCAAGAGCAATCGAATTCCTTGAACGAACTGCTGCAAGAAGAGCTCGATACAAAAATGTTTTCCAGATCCGGCCGGACCATCGACAAAGAAAGCAGCTAATTGATTATTGTCGAGAGTTTGCATAATTGTGTCAAAGGTCCGACGCTGCTCTGAATTTAGCAAGGCTATTAAATTCAAATCTAAATCAGAGATAAGATAATTTTGCTCCTCCTCAAAATCCCGACTTTGCAATTATTCTCTTGAGGCTCCAATAATAAAGTCGACCAGACCAAACTCGTCAATTGTTCGACCGATAGATTGTAAAAGAACGTCAATAGATTCAAGTGCTTTAAGAAAAGCCTCATCCTCGGTATATTTTTTGATACAAATATAACCGTCTGCCAGAAATATCTTAAAAGCATTCCACAATACTTGAGGATTAGATGGAGTAATATGTATTAAGATTGTTGCAAAAAGACGATGCAGGGAGTATGGTATCTGATAGGAACAAGCTTTTGCCATAGAATTTGTAGCATCTGTATCCGATTCCAATAGACCCCATGCTAAAGCAGCAACTCAAAATGTAGGGTAAAAAATGCCATTATATATTCTGAGATATTCAAAAGATGTTGGTGCATGAATATGGTTAAGCAGTAGTCGTAGATAGTACCGCTCTCCATCAAGGGGGCTTACACTGACCAGATGTCCAATGCAGATACCTCTAACTCTTCGATGCCATGTTTTCTTGGTCGCATCCATACAAAAAATCGTGGAAAATCCCTGTAAAGTAATCCCATGTTTGCTACTGTAGGTGACTATGCATTCATGGCAAAAAATTCTGTTAGCGGTGTTTTTAAAGTGTTTGGATTGGCTATTACATCAGAGAGAGATCGTGAGGACGAGAACGAAACATGGTGTTTGTTTGGCAAATGAACATGAAGCTGAAGAACAGCTGGATGAATTCCGCTGAGTATAAAAGCATAGATTCTCCACATAGATTCAGGAGCGCATAACCACCGAGCTGACTGAAAATCTGTAATTTCATTCAATTTCGAAACACCTGGCTATTCCACAATGTTGAATGAAATCTTGTTGGAGACCTTGCAAATGTACTTATACAGGTATTTAATGAGCTTCAGGCCAATGCAAATCTCAACGTTAATATGGCAGTCAAATTTAGCTAGAAGGTAGGGGTTATATAGTACCATCCACCTATTATCAAGATTGTGACCACGGACATGCACTGTTCTCTGATCATTTCTTCTTCTGTATAATGGATAACTGTTCTCATGTTGCGAAGTGATTTCCACATAATCTTTGGGATACTTATTTTTTCACCTATTTTCGTGCATGCATATATTAGAAGGATTTAACTGTAATATCCGGGATTATCGTTTATGTTTGCTTGAATTATTTGCCATTTGTGTCGATTATTTTGTTCCGTTGATGATTATTTGGAACTTATCTTTATTATGGGCGGTATGATGGACCGTTTCATGGTGTTCGTCGGATACAACTTGTTGTTGTGTAGGTCGTACAGGTCGTGTATATGCATGTGTGACATGGCATATGGTACTCCGCTGTCTTTTCGCCTCTTTGAGGGCGTTGTGACCCATTGTTATCTTCCCCTCTCGAGTTGGTTATATTCTAGGTGCTTTCGGAGCCGTGTCGGTCTCAATATTGGTACCTTAGTGTAGCACACGAGCAGTCCACACGAGCAGGTACTCGTGCGTGATGCTCGTACACAACCAGTGCACCAGACAGTGTAGTCTGTCCTAGAACAGGGATGCATGAGCAAGCCACAAAAGCAGGTGCTCGTGCCTGCTGCTCGTGCGTGATGTTTGATGTTGGGCAGTGGCCTAACGCACGACCAGACGCATGAGCATTTGGTCGTGCGTGATGGTCATGCATCCCTTTTAGTATAAAACGGGACAGATGGGGTTTTCACCTCATTTCTTCCCTTCTTCTCTTCTCCTCGCTGTTGACGGATGGGTGAGACTAGGGTATGGATTTTTGGTCGATTCTACTCAATTCCATGGTGTTTTGGAGATTTCTAGGTGATTGTAACATCATCTAACTCATTGTTCTTCGTCGGATCGAGGTAATTTCTTGATTTTTCTTCGGGTTGACTTTTGAAGATTTGTTCTTAATTTCGATCCCAGTCCAATTTTGATGAAACGGTTGGTGTAGTATGATGTTATTAATCATGTTCTATGGATTGTATATCCATATCTTCGATTCATTTAACCCGGTTTATGATCCTAGGGTTCTTGAGGAATTATTGAACATTTAATGTTCGATTAAATGTTCGAATGAGTTTCCTTCAGTAGGTTGATGTGATTTCCATTGTTGTTGGTCTTGAACCTCGTTGTGACCATGATTCCTCCGTGTCTTGTGGAAGTTGTAGGTTTCGGGGCACTTCGGTCGAGCCGTGTTCGTCGGAGTATTTGCATGCCGATTCCCAGGCGAGTATTTTGCTTATACGTTGTGTACCTTGTGAATATGACTTACGTATTGGAATGGATGATTGTGGTTAGTGGTGATAATCTTAAATGTGTAACGTTCGGATATATATGTTGGTTGATTGTACACATGTGTATCGTGTTATATGTATTGATCGTGAGATATGTGTTTGTGCATCAATTGCTTTGGTGAATTGGATGACGATATTATGTTGTGTAACATATGCAGGATTCGATGATCCTGTTGATCGGTTACGCACATGGTTGTGCAATGTGTTGTGTTTCGATCATGAGTTATGCTTGATTATGTGTTATTGATCATGATGATGGTTAGACTTTTGAGATTGTGTTATGTACGATGAGGCATGATTACGTGGTGATCAATGTGATTGATTGACCGTGATCATTGTTGAAGGAATGCGAACGTGAATGTTATGTGTGGTAATGCTAATTTCACTCGTGTGGATTCGACGGGACCTATGAGGATTCATGACAGACGACCATGGGATCGGAACTTAGTATATGGTGCTGCAGTCCAATCATTCGGGTCTGACGAGGCCTACGATGACACATGACGGAGGATCATGGGGTCAGGACACAGTATGTCCAACTGTGCGGGCTCGACGAGGCCTACGGTGACTTGTGATGGTGGATCACGGAGTCGAGGACTGATATTTGTGATTGTTGTGTTTTGTTAAGACCGTGCTGGTTGTTGAACCGACGGTGACTCATGACGGTAGATCACAGAGTCGAGGATTTATATTTGTGATTGTTATGTTTAGCTAAGACCGTGCGGGTTGTTGAAACTACGGTGATTCGTGACGGCGGATCACGGAAGCGGAAAGTATGTTTTGATAACAAGGTGCTTGTAAGAAAGTTTTTATGAAAATTAAATGACTGGGCCAAGACCCAAGCGATTTATGTAAAGTTTTTCATGTTGTAAAACCCTTCAGTGTTGTAATAAGATTTTGGGCTGAGACCCTACAGTTTGATAAAGGTTTTTCCAAAACTTAGGACATGAGTTCCTAATGACTTTGGGGTTTTAAAACTTCCGAGATGATTGTTGTTTCCTTTAAAGACTACAGGTGTGTTGTTTTCTAAAGTTCTAAAGTTGTGATTTTATCCACTGGGTGTCTGTTGAGAACCATTTTTGAAGGATTTCATAAACTTCAGTATGGTTGTGGAAAACTGATTGCTGAAAACGTTTCGACGGTATGGTTAAGCAACGATGTTGTATGGATTTTGAAATTGGTTGAACTTTGGCGAGTCGGCCTTGTATTTGCAAATGAAACTTTGTGATAGTATTTGAAAGCTATGTTTTGAAGTATTTTGATCATTTTGCAAAATGTTATCGTCGGGAATTTTTTCTTTGTCGACATTTGATGCAGTAGCCTGTCCGGATGAAAGAAGGGTACCCATTGCTCAGTACCTCCTCGATAGGGAAGCTGCGGACTGGTGGTAGGCCGTAGCACCCAGTGATCATACAGCTACTTGGGCTGAATTCAAGACCGCCATGGAGGCCGAATATTGTCCGCCGCCTGTTCGAGAGCGCAGAATTGTAGAATTTTTCTCGGCTACGCCTCAGGATGTGTCGATATCCCATGCGATAGTCGATTATAACCAACAACTGAGTTATGTGCATGATCAAGTGAGAAGCAAAGCGGACAAGATTCGATACTTTAACATGCGTATGAAACCCCATATACGTGAGAGCATGGCTCCTCTCAGGTGCACCACTTTGAGAGATTATCAGGATCGAGCTTTAGCCATTGAGATGGCCATTTCTGTGTTGGAGGCGAATTCCGAGAGAAAGAAATAAAAAATTTCAGGTAGTTTTTCAATGGGTCAGGGAAGTGAGTTCTGCGAGCCTGCTGTTTCGTATCGTTCTTCTGGGAGCACTTCTCGTCCATATGATCAGTCCAGGAATCTTACTCTGGTGGTGAGTAAAGTGAGAGTGTGAAGACTTGTTTCAACTGCAGTCACGTGGGCCATGTACGGCAGAATTGTCGATCGCCTCCAGTTAATTGTTTCAAGTGTGGTCAGGTGGGGCACCAAACGGTGCACTGCGAGACTATCACTGAGCTGTTGAGGAACCAGAATTCCGAGCCTACTCGAGGAGGGCCCTGTGGTGCCTAGCAGTATAGTCGGGTGCTGTTGTGGAGTGTATCTTGTGTGGTTGTTTGATTTTCGTTGTGTCTATGCTTATGTTTTGTTATGTAACACTTTGGTGTTTTTCACTTTAAGTTTCGGGATGAAACTTATTTTTAGTGGAATAGAATGTAATATCTGGGATTATCGTTTCTGGTTGCCTTGAATTATTTGCCGTTTGTGTTGACTATTTTGTTCTGTTGATGATTATTTGGAATTTATCTTTATTATGGGCGATATGATGGACCGTGTCGTGGTGTTCGTCGGATACAACTTGTTGTTCTGTAGATCGTAAAGGTCGTGTATATGCATGTGTGACATGACATATGGTACTCCGCTGTCTTTTCGCCTCTTTGAGGGCGTTGTGACCCATTGTTATCGTCCCCTCTCGAGTTGGTTATATTCTAGGTGCTTTCGGAGCCGTGTCGGTCTCAATATTGGTACCTTAGTGTAGCACACGAGCAGTCCACACGAGCAGGTACTCGTGCGTGATGCTCGTACACAACCAGTGCACCAGACAGTGTAGTCTGTCCTAGAACAGGGATGCATGAGCAAGCCACAAAAGCAGGTGCTCGTGCCTGCTGCTCGTGCGTGATGTTTGATGTTGGGCAGTGGCCTAACGCACGACCAGACGCATGAGCATTTGGTCGTGCGTGATGGTCATGCATCCCTTTTAGTATAAAACGGGACAGATGGGGTTTTCACCTCATTTCTTCCCTTCTTCTCTTCTCCTCGCTGTTGACGGATGGGTGAGACTAGGGTATGGATTTTTGGTCGATTCTACTCAATTCCATGGTGTTTTGGAGATTTCTAGGTGATTGTAACATCATCTGACTCATTGTTCTTCGTCGGATCGAGGTAATTTCTTGATTTTTCTTCGGGTTGACTTTTGAAGATTTGTTCTTGATTTCGATCCCAGTCCAATTTTGATGAAACGGTTGGTGTAGTATGATGTTATTAATCGTGTTCTATGGATTGTATATCCATATCTTCGATTCATTTAACCCGGTTTATGATCCTAGGGTTGTTGAGGAATTATTGAACATTTAATGTTCGATTAAATGTTCGAATGAGTTTCCTTCAGTAGGTTGATGTGATTTCCATTGTTGTTGGTCTTGAACCTCGTTGTGACCATGATTCCTCCGTGTCTTGTGGAAGTTGTAGGTTTCGGGGCACTTCGGTCGAGCCGTGTTCGTCGGAGTATTTGCATGCCGATTCCCAGGCGAGTAATTTGCTTATACGTTGTGTACCTTGTGAATATGACTTACGTATTGGAATGGATGATTGTGGTTAGTGGTGATAATCTTGAATGTGTAACGTTCGGATATATATGTTGGTTGATTGTACACTTGGATGTGTATCGTGTTATATGTATTGATCGTGAGATATGTGTTTGTGCATCAATTGCTTTGGTGAATTGGATGACAATATTATGTTGTGTAACATATGCAGGATTGCGATGATCCTATTGATCGGTTGCACACGTGGTTGTGCAATGTGTTGTGTTTCGATCATTAGTTATTATGTGTTATTTATGATGATGGTTAGACTTTTGAGATTGTGTTATGTGCGCATGAGGCGTGATTTCATGGTGATCAATGTGATTGATAGATCGTGCTCATTATTGAAGGAAGGCGAACGTGAATGTTATATGTGGTAATGGTAAGTTCACTCGTGTGGGTTCGACCGGACCTACGAGGATTCATGACAGACGACCATGGGATCGGAACTTAGTATGTGGTGCTGCGGTCCAATCGTGCGGGTCTGACGAGGCTTACGATGACACATGATGGAGGATCATGGGATCAGGACACAGTACGTGCAACCGTGTGGGCTCGACGGGGCCTATGGTGACTCGTGACGGTGGATCACGGAGTCGAGGACTGATATTTGTGATTGTTGTGTTTTGTGAAAACCGTGCAGGTTGTTGAACCTATTGTGAGTCGTGACGGTAGATCACGGTGTCGAGGATTGATATTTGTGATTGTTGTGTTTGGCTAAGACCGTAAGGGTTGTTGAACCTATGGTGATTCGTGACGGCGGATCATGGAGTCAGAAATTATGTTTTGATAAACAAGGTGCTTGTAAGAAAGTTTTTATGAAAACTAAATGATTGGGCCGAGACTCAAGCGATTTATGCAAAGATTTTTGCGTTGTAAAACCCTTCAGTGTTGTAATAAGATTTTGGGCTGAGACCCTACGGTTTGATAAAGGTTTTTCCAAAACTTAGGACATGAGTTCCTTTTGACTTTGGGGTTTTAAAACTTCCGAGATGATTGTTGTTTCCTTTAAAGACTACAGTTATGTTGTTTTCTAGAGTTCTAAAACTTCGTGGGAGTACTTGGTAAATGGTTGTCCTTACCTGATACGCGGTTGTTAATTGTTTGTTACATTTCGTATAGAGATACTTGTACTAGCCATTCAAATGCTAACCCCTTAAATGGGGGAAATGCGATTCATGCATTTCAGGTATGCTTGGTTCGTAGGAGCAGTCACAGGGTCAGCATGGGAGATGATGGGCCGCGATACTAATCAAGAGTTATGGAGTTCAGTTGTTGTTTCATCATGGTATTGTTCTCAGTTTGCCGCTGTGTTGTATTGTTTTGTATATTGGACCCCTACGTGGGCACGAGTTGTGGAATTGTATTTTCATTATTTAAGTTGTGTGACCTTATTGGTCCGTATCTTTATTCTGTTTGGCCCCAGCCGGTCAAATATTTGGTCGTCTAGTTGTGTTCAGCCTGGTGGATCCTTGAGTGTAGGGTCCACGACGTGTAATATTTTCGGTTGAATTCTGGGGGTGTTACATTAACAGGCTTCAAGGACCGTGCATCATATGCCGGACAACACATGCATGAAGATGTTGTTGTAGGCTGACATTCGGCAACTCCGCGCTAACATAATGATCATACGCATCAGATGAGGTGATTTTATATTTTGGCTGTAAGATAATGATCCAGTGAGCATGCGAGAGACCTCTTTTTTGGAATTCTATAACATACAGATATGCTGCCGCTTCCCCGAAATTTTTTTCTCTAAGAATCTGTAATATCCGTACCTTCTATTTTTGGTAATTTCTATTATTAGCGTATATTCATTTCGGACGACTCACTTATTACTGTTTTGAAATTCTGAACCTATTTTGTTCTTGGAATTTTTCTGTTTGGACGAGTTTCGAGGATGTTTTTACGTAAGTTTATCTTGAATTATATCTTGTCGCATGTGCATTCGATTCTCGTAAAACTCGTTCGTTTTCGTTGTTTCTTGGTTTGTATAAGTTCGTATGGTTTAGTTAGTCATTTTTAGACTTTCGGTTTGTTAATCCGACGTCGTATCGTGATTTTCGGGCACTTGGGCCATTTTTGTAATTTCCTGTAAGTTTAGGGAATTTCACTTTCTTTGTCGCATTACGGACTCTACGGTGGTCGGAGTTGTATTTTATTTCAACGCTCAACTCTGCTGTCTTGAATATTCCGTGTTTGTGCTTCTGGATTCTGGCCTTGCTTTGCATTTCGATTTCTGTACCGTCTACAGCAGTGTGCTGATCTGAGCAGTACTGGACTGCTGCCTGTGTAGCGCACGCTACTCCGTGATTCCTTGCATGCGCTGTTGTTGTGTGGTTAGCGTACGCTAACTTGGAGTTTGTAGCGTGCGCTAACAATTTCAGCGGACTGGACAGAAGGTTCAGTATTTCGGTACTGGACCAGATAGAGTACGCTAATTGAGTGTTAACACGCGCTAATTTCTAACATTAGCGCACGCTAATCTTGTTAGCCTGCGTACGCTAACGAGAGGACAGAAGCCTCTGATTGCTTTCCGCACCCCGTTAGCACATGCTAAATTCTGGTGCGTAGCGTGCGCTAAGCCTGTCTGATATAAATAGGACAACAACAACCCAACTTCGTCATTTTCCATCCTTACTCCTTCTCTACAATTTTGAGCAATTCCAGACGAGGGTTAGGGCCGATTCCGACCAGACATCATCATCCACTATCATCCTTGCATTCCTTGCGTGAATTCTTCAAGTTCTTAACATTCTCCGCCATCCGAATCAAGGTAAGAATCCCTGGAACCCTTGTTTTGAGATTTTGGGGAAATTTGGGGATTTATTGTGAATTGATTATTTTGGTCCGAATTATCATGGATTATTGCTAGACTTCAATCGTATACTTGTAATCCTTCATTTCCTTAAGGGTTTGTGGTTTTAAACTCCGATTTTTCCATTGTTCGTCACTTATACTCGACGATACCTTAGAAATGTTCGACGAATTGTTCCAGCGGGTAGAACTAGGATGTATTCCTATGTTTTCGTAGTTTTGGGATTGGTTGTTTATCGTTATTATGATAGGAACGGGGTTGTGAAGATCATTCGGACCAAAACCTTACCTTTCAACCTTTCCCTTCCGTCGTCTCACCCAAGGCAAGTACTTCTTTACATTTTGTTATATATAACGTAAAATTCGACATGGATGGAAAGTTGTGATAATAGTGTGTGTGCGTATGTTGATATCGTGTATTCCACCTGGGGATGGTCCGACGGCGCCTCTGAGGGTCGCTACTAAGGGGTACGACTGCGGAAGTGGTTTCCCACCTGGGAGGGTCCGACGGGGCCTTTGGGGGTCGATACTAAAGGGTACGACCACGGGTTACCAAGTGTGAACTTGTATTGTGGTAATGTGATGTTATGTTTTGCCTTGATAGGCATACTTTGTTGAGAAAAAACTGTGATATTCCGGAATATTGTGTTTCTAGTATTTTTTTTCAAAAGCATTTTCATGTTGGATTATACTCCTTTATAGCATTATGTAAATTGTACTTGCACTAGCTATTCGAATGCTAACCCCTTAAATGGGGGAAATGCGTCTTATGCATTTCAGGTGTTGGTCGAGCTGAGGAGCTGGCACGGGATGCGCACGCAAAGGATGGTCTGGCATGATAATGTGGCTCGAGTCTATTTTTTCATGCTTTGTCATTGTATTTGTCTGAGTATTGGAGTTGGACTCATTACTTTTAAACTTGGTTTAAGTCCCCTCCATGGGCAATGATTTAGTATTTGACTTATACCTCATGTACTTCCATTAAAACGTTTTGGCCGAGGCCACGGCCCCATTTTTTTTACGTTGATGATTGTGTCTTTGGGATTTTTCATGTACGGAATGTGTGTCATGTGTTAGCCTGGTAGAACTCACGAGGGTTCTACGGCATGTAATGTCCCATTTGCGAATTGGGGTGTTACATTTATGGTATCAGAGCCTTAGGTTTGAATGCCTAGGCTGTCGGTTAATTTTGGGTCTGTCAGTTAAGTCGTTTGAGTCAGTCGTTGAGCCTAATATCATCATGCTACCGTCTTTTCATGCGACCCGTGGCTGTAAGTCTTCTCGAACTCTTATATTCCTGTAACTTATACCTTGTGCTGTTTAGAGATTGTGAATTGTCATACCAACCTTGTAGACTGTGAATTTTTCTGATCTTGTTCCTTTCAATTATCTTCTTCAGTATGTTGAGAGGTCGTGGTAGACCAGCTAGGGGGCACGGCCGAGGTCGTGGTCGTGGTGCTAATAACGAGGAAGGCTCACTTTCTCAGTCCTCGCGGATTCGGCTTCTCATTCAGTTCCGTCGGGTAATAACGCCGACGCTGGAGCTACTACCGTACTTCAGTAGTTGGTAGCCCACTCACTTAGATAGCTCAGGGTGGACGCCAAAATCTGCCCCCGACTCCAGAGGACGAAGCTAGTAAATGGCTTCAGATAGTAACTAAGATGCACCCCCCTCGTTTCACTGGTTCTTCTGACTCCCTCGTTTGGGAGAATTGGCTCTTTCAGTTGGGCAGGACTTTTGATGCCGTAGCTTGTCCCGATGACAGGAGGGTACATATTGCTCAATACCTCCTGGATAAGGAAGCTGCGGAATGGTGGGAGGCTGTGATGCCCAGAGACCGCCAGGCCACTTGGGAGGAATTAAAGGCTGCTATGGAAGCAGAATATTGTCCACCGCCAGTCAAGGAGCGAAGAATTGTGGAATTCTTCACCGCTACACCTCAGGACGTGCCTATTTCTCATGCCATTATCTCTTATAATCAGCAATTGGGATTCGTGAAAGATCAAGTGAGGACCAAGGCCGACAAGATCCGTTATTTCAATATGCGTATGAAACCGCATATCAGACAGAGTATGGCGACGCTTATATGTGCCACCTTGAAAGAGTATCAGGATCGCTCCCTAGAGATTGAGATGGCTGTCTCGGAATCAGAGTTGGGTTCCGAGGCCAAGAAACAGAAGACAATTGGCAGTTTTCAGCCGGCAAGGGTGGTCATTTTCAAAAATCTCAGTCTGCTCCTATTTCAGAAAAGAAGTCGTTTCACCAGGCTGGAGGGTCTCAGGGTAACCGCTCAGTCCAGTCCCCTTTACCAAGCGGCAGAGTTTGTTTCAATTGTAGTCAGAGTGACCATTTGGCGAAGTATTGTCCAAATCCTCTAGTCACTTTTTTCTCGTGCGGACAGAGTGGTCATCGTGTGACTCACTGCGAGACAGTAGCCAAGATATTCAGAACTCCTATGGTAACTACAGCAACGGGGGAACCGAGTGTCGGCCAAAGAGTACCAGCATCTCAGAGTCCTCAGGGTACGGGTCGTGGTAGAGGTCGAGGCCAGCCGGACCGCCGGGCTGCTTCTAGTTCGGGATCAGTGCACCCTTGTTTGTACCATATGAGACACATGGAGGAGACGGATGTTCCAGTGGCGTCAGGTACCACTCATATCCTTTCTCATCTAGTTTCGGTGCTTTTTGATTCGGGTGCTACCCACTCCTTTATTGCTTCAGACTGTGTTTGTCGTATTGATATTACCTGCTTGTTCGAGTGTGAACCATTTGTAGTGAGTACGCCTAGTGGGGATCGTATGGTTGGGTACCGAGAAGTTAGGGATTGCCCAGTGAGGATCGGGAGCCGAGATTGGCCCTCGAACCTTATTGTTATAGATCTTAAGGGTGAGGATTTGATCATCTGGGACGATTGGTTGGATCGTCACGGTGCTATCATGAACTATCGGACTCGCACCATTTCGATAGTGGCTGAGGACGGCAACGAGCGTACTCTCGTCGGTTGTAAACCGGGTAGATCGGGAAGTGTGATTAGTGCCTTGAAGGCAATGAAACTTCTGAATTATGGTTGTGTCGGTTATTGGTGTTATGCTCTGCAGGCGGAGGATGGCGGAGTCGACATGTCGTCGATTCCAGTTGTCAGCGAGTACCCCGATGTGTTTCCAGACGACTTGCCGGGATTACCACCACAGCGAGGAGTTGAGTTTCCTATTGATCTTGAGCCGAACGCGGCTCCCATTTCTCAAGCGCCATACTGTATGGCACCATCGGAGATGTTAGAATTGAAGAAACAGTTAGGGGAATTGTTAGATAAAGGGTATATTTGACCGAGCGCATCACCTTGGGGTTCACCCGTACTTTTTGTTAAAAAGAAGGATGGATCGCTTCGTTTATGCATCGACTACCGAGAGTTAAACAAGTTGACCATTAAAAACAAGTACCCTTTGCCCAGGATCGACGACTTATTTGATCAGCTTCAGGGAGCGATAGTATTTTCGAAGATTGATTTACGATCGGGCTATTACCAGTTGAGGATTCGGGACAGCGATATACCGAAACCTGCCTTTCAGACAAGATATGGCCATTACGAGTTTGTGGTTATGCCTTTCGGGCTAACCAATGCCCCAGCAGTGTTCATGCAGTTAATGAACAAAGTTTTTATCGAGTATCTGGACAAGTTCGTGGTCGTCTTTATTGACGACATTCTTATCTATTCCCGGAGCCGAGAGGAGCATGCCTTACATCTCCGGATTGTGTTGGACACCCTGAGAACTGAGCAGTTGCATGCGAAGTTCTCTAAGTGTGAGTCTTGGCTCAAAGAAGTGATGTTCCTCGGGCACGTGATTTCAGCGGAGGGAGTTCGGGCAGATCCACAGAGGATAGAGGCGGTGATGGCATGGGAACCGCCCAAGAGTGTGAAGGAAGTGAGGAGTTTTCTAGGACTTGCAGGCTATTATCGTAGATTCGTTGAGGGATTTTCTAAGATCGCTAGACCGTTCACTCAGTTACTCCAGAAAACTCAGA
This sequence comes from Orobanche coerulescens, assembly GCA_033398695.1. Lineage (NCBI taxonomy): Eukaryota > Viridiplantae > Streptophyta > Magnoliopsida > Lamiales > Orobanchaceae > Orobanche > Orobanche coerulescens. Next base: position 58,451,363 of record CM065818.1, read on the forward strand.
AGTTCGAGTGGACCGCAGACAGACAGGATAGTTTTGATGAGTTGAAGAGACGATTGACTACCGCACCCGTTTTAGCATTGCCTCAGGGGAATGAGGATTTTGTGGTGTATAGTGATGCTTCGGGCCTCAGGCTCAGATATGTTTTGATGCAGAGATATAGGGTTATTGCTTATGCATCCCGCCAGTTGAAACCTTATGAGGTAAATTACCCCACACACGATTTGGAGTTAGCCGCGGTTGTTTTCGCCTTAAAGATCTGGAGACATTATCTCTATGGGTCATCGTGTAAGATTTTTATGGATCACAAGAGTTTGAAGTATATCTTCAGTCAGGAAGAGTTGAATATGAGGCAGCGTAGGTGGTTGGAGCTAATTAAAGATTACAACCTCGAGATACTTTATCATCCGGGTATGGCTAACGTAGTGGCTGATGCGTTGAGCCGAAAACCGATGGCGTTATAGATGTTAGAGGCACTTACACCACAGAGCAGGATCCAGCGGGATTTGATTTGTCAGAATATTGAGGTTTGGGTTCAGAGAGTTCAGGGTCAGTAATGTGCGTTGGAGATCACTTCGTCCTTGACTGATGATATCGAGACAAAACAGTATGATGATCCCTTTTTGGTTCAGTTGAGGGAGGATGTGAGAAAAGGGAAAGCGCCTGGGTTTGTGATTCAGGATGACGGAGTTTTGAGATTTCGCGGCAGATTATGTGTACCGAATGACATTGAGTTGAGGCAGAAGATTTTGAGTGAGGCTCATACTACGCCTTACTCCATACATCCTGGTACGAGCAAAACATACAAGGATGTGAGGAGTAACTACTGGTGAAGCAATTTGAAGACGGACGTTAGCGAGTTTGTGGCGAAGTGTCTGACCTGTCAGCAGGTTAAGATTGAGCATCAGCGACCCGCGGGGTTGCTACGACCACTTCCCATTCCGGAATGGAAGTGGGAAGACATCTCTATGGATTTCATTACCGGGATGCCTAGGACTCGGACTGGAATGAACATGATTTGGGTTATTGTCGATCGACTAACCAAATCAGCTCATTTCCTGGGTATTAAGGACACTTGGGGGCCGGAGAGGCTGGCACGAGTGTTTATCGCAGAGATCGTGAGATTGCATGGGACTCCTAGGAGTATTGTTTCGGATCGAGATGGCCGGTTTGTATCACATTTTTGGCAGGCTGTTCATCGAGCTTTGGGGACTGAGTTGAGACTCAGTACATCTTACCACCCTCAGACTGACGGGCAGTCAGAGCGAACGATCCAGACACTGGAGGATATGTTGAGAGCCTGTGCCTTAGATTGGAAGGATGATTGGGAGTCGCACTTGCCATTGATCGAGTTCACGTACAACAATAGTTGGCATGCCTCAATTAAAATGGCACCATTTGAGGCATTGTATGGGAGGAGGTGCAGATCGCCATTGTGTTGGGACGATGCGTCCGAGTTGATTGGTACCGAGCCCTATATGGTAGTTGAGACGAGATAGAAGATTGCTCTGATTCGCGATAGGTTGTTGACGGCCCAGAGTCGGCAGAAGTCTTATGCCGATGCGCATCACCGGCTGTTGGAGTTTGAGGTGGGAGATCATGTCTTGCTTAAGGTGTCGCCGACACGTGGAGTTTACCGCTTCGGTCGGAAAGGTAAACTTAGTCCGAGATATATTGGACCGTTCGGGATTTTAGAGAGAGTGGGAGAGCTTGCCTATCGGTTAGGCTTACTGCCGTCCTTGAGTCACGCGCATAACGTATTTCCTGTTTCCCAGCTTAGGAAGTACGTACCGTACCCTAGCCATATTATTGATTTTGGAGAGATCGAGTTGGGACCCGACATTACCATTGAGTAGAGGACGATTCAGATTTTAGAGCGTCGTGTGAAACAACTTCGGCACAAAACCATTCCTTTGGTTAAAGTTCAATGGTCGAAGCATGGATCAGAGGAAGCCACATGGGAGATGGAAGAGAGTGTGCAGTCGAGATACCCCGAGTTATTCGCATTGTAAGTTTCGGGACGAAACTTATTTTTAGGGGGAGAGAATGTAATATCCGTACCTTCTATTTTTGGTAATTTCTATTATTGGTGTATGTTCATTTCGGATGACTCGCTTATTACTGTTTTGAAATTCTGAACCTATTTGGTTCTTGGAATTTTTCTATTTAGATGAGTTTCGAGGATGTTTTTACGTAAGTTTATCTTGAATTATATCTTGTCGCATGTACGTTCGATTCTCGTTAAACTCATTCGTTTTCATTGTTTCTTGGTTTGTATAAGTTCGTATGGTTGAGTTAGTCGTGTTGAGACTTTCGGTTTGTTAATCCGACGTCGTATCGTGATTTTCGGGCACTTGGGCCATTTTTGTAATTTCCTATAAGTTTAGGGAATTTCACTTTCTTTGTCGCATTACGGACTCTCCGGTGGTCGGAGTTGTATTGTCTTTCAACGCTCAACTCTGTCGTCTTGAATATTTCGTGTTTGTGTTTCTGGATTCTGGCCTTGCTTTGCATTTCGATTTCCGTACCATCTGCAGCAGTGTGCTGATCTGAGCAGTACTGGACTACTGCATGTATAGTGCACGCTACTTTGTGATTCCTTACGTGTGCTATTGCTGTGTGGTTAGCGTACTCAAACTTGGAGTTTGTAGCGTGCGCTGACGATTTCAGCGGACTGGACAGAAGGTTCAGTATTTCGGTACTGGACCAGATAGAGTACGCTAATTGAGTGTTAACGCGCGCTAATTTCTAACATTAGCGCACGCTAATCTTGTTAGCCTGCGTACGCTAACGGGAGGATACAAGCCTCTGATTGCTTTCCGCACCCCTTTAGCGCACGCTAAATTATGGTGCGTAGCGTGCGCTAAGCCTGTCTGATATAAATAGGACAACAATAGCCCAACTTCGTCATTTTCCATCGTTACTCTTTCTCTTCGTTTTTGAGTGATTCCAAACGAGGGTTAGGGACGATTCCAACCAGACATCATCATCCACTATCATCCTTGCATTCCTTGCGTGAATTCTTCAAGTTCTTAATATTTTCCGCCATCCGAATCAAGGTAAGAATTCGTGGAACCCTTGTTTTGAGATTTTGGGAAAATTTGGGGATTTCTTGTGAATTGATTATTCTGATCTGAATTATCATGGATTATTTCTAGACTTCAATCGTATACTTGTAATCCTTCGTTTTCTTAAGGATTTGTGGTTTTAAACTCCGATTTTTCCATTGTTCGTCACTTATACTCGACGATACCCTAGTAATGTTCGACGAATTGTTCCAGCGGGTAGAACTAGGACGTATTCCTACGTTTTCGTAGTTTTGAGATTGGTTTTTTATCGTTATTATTATAGGAACGTGGTTGTGAAGATCGTTCGGACCAAAACCTTACCTTTCAATCTTTACCTTCCGTCGTCTCACCCAAGGCAAGTACTTCTTTACATTTTGTTATGTAGAACGTAAAATTCGACATGGATGGAAAGTTGTGATAATTGTGTGTGTGCGTATGTTGATATTGTGTATTCCACCTGGGGAAGGTCCGAAGGGGCCTCTGGGGGTCGCTACTAAGAGGTACGACCACGGAAGTGGTTTCCCACCTGGGGAGGGTCCGACGGGGCCTTTGGGGGTCAATACTAAGGGGTACGACCACGGGTTACCAAGTGTGAAATTGTATTGTGGTAATGTGATGTTATGTTTTGCCTTGATAGGCATACTTTGTTGAGAAAAAACTGTGATATTCCGGAATATTGTGTTTCTAGTATTTTTTTTCAAAAGCATTTTCATGTTGGATTATACTCCTTTATAGCATTATGTAAATTGCACTTGCACTCGCTATTCGAATGCTAACCCTTTAAATGGGGGAAATGCGTCTTATGCATTTCAGGTGTTGGTCGAGCTGAGGGGCTAGCACGGGATGCACACGCAAAGGATGGTCTGGCATGATGATGTGGCTCGAGTCTATATTTTCATGCTTTGTCATTGTATTTGTCTGAGTATTGGAGTTGTACTGATTACTTTTAAACTTGATTTAAATCCCCTGCGTGGGCAATGATTTAGTATTTGACTTATGCCTCATGTACTTCCATTAAAACGTTTTGGCCGAGGCCACGGCCCCATTTTTTTTACGTTGATGATTGTGTCTTTGGGATTTTTCATGTACGGAATGTGTGTCATGTTTTAGCCTGGTAGAACTCACGAGGGTTCTACGACGTGTAATGTCCCATTTGCGAATTGGGGTGTTACAGAATCTCATTCTTGAATTCCTTAGTGCGGCCTTTGAAGACTCTTGCTACGAGGTCAGATCTATTTTGAGCTTCCTCACTAGGTAGCAAACCGACGTGTATTTCAGGCCAATTTGGATTGCATGTCATGGTGATGAAAAAATCTGGCTTCCCATATTTGCTCACCAAAGTCAGTGCATTAAGATAACGACGGCGCATGTCTCGAGGGCTGCCAACATACGATGCGGGAAGCACAAACCTTTGGCCAATATCATATCCTCTGAGATTGCCTTCACATGCCATACTGTTAACAATACCTTCGAATGACTCAAGCCGTAGATTTTCATGCATCTGTTCGCTTCTTAGATAATCTAGGCATTGAGTTTCGATCTTAACATAGCAGTCAATTTGGTATTGTTGTGCTAGTCTTCCTGTACGCTGTATATTTGTGATGTCAGTGGGTCGACTCTGAAATAAATAGCAGTAGAATTCTTTAGTTGATACGTTGTTTCGCTTCCATTTATTTGCATTTAAATCTGGTTCAAGCAGATAGGATAAATGGTTACATATAATAAAAAGTGTATGTGAGTGAAATAATGCAGCAGTGGCAAAAGAAGGACAATAAAATGCACGGTGAGATTAGGTAAATTGAACAAAGAAGTATAATGTAAAGAACTTATAGAATCATACTCTCGAGCTCTGCAGAAAGAATAGATTCTCCAGATTGATGGCCATAAGGATAAACAGCAGTCTGACTACTGCATTGTGTACGAAGCCGGGTACGAGTAGTAGCAGAAGCGACTGATATTCGGAAAATTCCTACATTCCACCCACTTTCGCCGTATGGGAATAATAATGGATATTGAAGTGGATCATAACAGCCGTAATAATAATGTACACGGTGCATTTTTCCTGATGAGGTATAAACACGAATGTCGTGCGGTTGCGCTGCAGGAATACAAGTCATTTCATTCCAAATTGCGGTGACCTGGCTAACCATAGGCAAATTGTAAATACGCATGTCCAAGGATGGGTCTGCACGAAGAACAATGTTGTATTCCTGTAGATTTCTCGAAGTCCTGGGAAGAAAATTGCATAAGGATTAAGTTTCATCAACTCAATAATGTCTTGCAGAATATGTGAATCAAGCTCTCCCGACTGAGATAGTCTATTTTGCAGTTGGTTTTCGGTCTTGTAAAAATATAATTGTAGTTGTCGCCCATGACCCTCCGTAGGTATCAAATCTTTGATGAAATGATAAACTGCTCCCTGAATTCTGAGACTGTATACGCCCTTATTGGACTTCGCCAAGGTCTCATCGTAGGTGATACCAAGGGAACTAAAAGCAGTAGTATTGTTATAAGTTCGACAATGCCTTCGAAAATGAACTATATTTGAGGACTCCAATGAAGTATATAACTCCCAAAGTTGTTGCGGCATTCTAGGTAAAGCTATGGAAATTTGACCACGTAGGCAACAGAAACTCTTTGGCTCCCTCGAATAATGCAGAGCCTTGCAAAAAATGTAAGGGGATGTTCTCCATTCTGCTAAGGAGATCATGCGGGACAAGAGATGTGATTCGTGGTCGTTTCGTTCGGGAGGCTGTAGTTTGACTGCTAGTAGAAGCTAGTGCTTCGTTGGCAACTGCGACTACAAAAAAGAACATGTAACATACATTTAGTAAGAAGGTAGAATGTTTTCAAAGGTGCGTAATAAAGGGAAAAAGAGTTTAAAACAGCTAATAAAAGGAAGGAAATAAAGAAAACAGTAACAGAGTAATAAAAATTTATGAAGTAACCTACCTTGTTGTTTGTACTTAAATCTTCTACTGTCTAGCAAAGAGGCCTTCCTTTGAACGTCCATTCATGCGTATGTGGTTCTTTTTCTGGCATTCTTTTTCAGGCCGATCACATTGTGGCCTAATGTTCAAAACCAAAAAGAGTGAACAATTTTCTCATTATCGATGTTGGTGGACGATGAAAATAAAAAGGACTAAACAGCTAACATACCAGAAGGTAATGAATGTACATTGATTGGACATTCAGTTTCAGACTCTGTCCTGGAAAGTAAGAAAATATAATGTTATAATCTAACAAATAGAATGTAGAACAGGAGGAAGTAAAAATTTAAATATAATTGAAAGCATACATGTGATTTGGTTGAGCTCCTTGTTCAGAGATACTTGCCATTTGATGTAAAGTGCAATATTTCATGGATCCGTGCTAAATATATCTCTGTCCCGGGTAAAAAAACATAGGAAAAGAAAGAGTTAGAGTAAAGTGTGCAACAACAACGTAACAAATGCAGTTATTCACATTTGAAAACCTATAAATAGCAGCCTTTCATACTCGAAGTTTAAAACGAGAAAATGTAGTATCATGTTGACCATGACATTACATATTTTATAAACTAAAACAAAGTGAGCATGTTTATTTTAAAAATATTAATAATCTTGAATAGCCTATAAATATATTATATAAAAGTAATAAAGAGTAATATTACCCAAAAAAATTGGAAATGTATCGAGGTAAAGTGGAAAATATAATAAGGTAATAAATGGAAAATAGTAAGGACCTGAGAAGAAATTGCAGATTGAGATATCTAAAAGTAAGTTGCGAGAGGCCAATAAATACAAACAGCATAATCGAATGTGGGAGTAGTTGGAACCACTCAGACACGTACGCAGCTGGTGCAGTTGCTAGATCACACAGTTGCAAATAGTCAATGCTCCAACGGATGCAGTAGAATACAGTTGAATACAGAAAAATCTCTGCACGTCTGAACCTAGTAACGTACTAAAAAACATAACTTCCACAGCCACACATGTAATTTTCGTGAGAGTACCAAACAACAATGCTACAAACTTATTACTATATTTTATAGACAATTTCTCTAGAGAAATAATATTATTTGTAAAAGTAATAAAAATATAATACATAATACTTTGATGATAATATAATAGAGATTATTATAGTAGTAAGAGGCGAAAAGAAATACGAGAACACTACTATTAAAAACAACATTAGGAAATTTATCGGAAACAGAAACTATATATTTGATATTATGGAGGAGTTGTTACGGAGGGACTTTTTCATTTAGAGAGTTGAATCACAAGTACAACCTTTTTAATCTCATGGTATACTCGTGTAATGACCTGTTCATATTTGGAAGACTGTAATTTCCTAACGGTTACAGCCTCTACTCCTGCTAATTGTTTAGGACATTCTTTATTGTTACTATGAAATGTAAAGTGGTGGAAACAAAATGAAGAAATTTGCAGAAAGAGAAGTGAGGTTGCACGAGCGAAGAAATTTTACAAAAGGAACAAATAAATGAACATATGCAATACCCATATTCTATAACCACACATAAGAGGCATACGGAAAAAGAGGACAAGCAAATAAACAGGAAGATTTGAAACTAATTAGCTAAACAGCCACACTAAATCTATCCCCAATTTAGGTACTATCCCGAGCCCGGAGTTTAGGAAACCCCTGGCCAATTTCTCTTTTAAGAACATATTCGGACAGATTGGGAATGCAGTAAATATCGTCAATTGCACGTTCAAGATCCTGACGGTGCTGGATCATATCATAGTCCTCTAAGAGCGGCCTATAATCTGATTCCATTGACTGTCAGTATAGTACATAATCTTCCATGCTCTAACATTCGAATAAAATTTGCGACAGAGACGTCAGATTTGCATCCTCGGAGTCAAAACAGTAAGGCGCTCTTATGATGATCACCATCTACTAGCAACAAGTCAAAAACCATCAAAACTTTCTATGTTGATTTGCAATCCACACTGTTTTAACCATAACTCTACTAAGATTTGACTACTTCTTTAAAAGAGATTACGTAGTTCTTGATTGTTTGATAGAAATAAAAATAATTAAACTCTTTTACCTCTTGTAGTATTCGTTTTCAATAGCAAATCAGAGGTCCAAGCCACTCGGACTTCAAACAAAACTACACAAAATAATCCCAATGTCGTAGACCAATTTGTTTTGTTCCATAATTTTTTAGTGGAACTTTAAAGTTTGTAGCTCTTGAAATCGTGTCAGATATTCAAATGTATATGTATACGACCAGTTTGGATGATCAGGAATGTCAATACTAGTTTCAGAATGCATATGTTAATGCCATTATTGCATTATCTGTTGAGTATTTTCTCTTTTTATAGCCCCAACTACAATGGGTTGAGCATTCTACAGATTTGTATGTAGACTACTAATGAGATATAAGTAGAAAGTACATAATGACTATGAAATGCACAAATCCTTTAAATGTGTAGAATTATGCGATGTAAGCTACATACCTTCTTGTCTCTTACTGAAAGACCTCTCTCCTTCAGAAGTGCACGAAGTCTCTGTACGGTCAGACTTTGAAGATTTTCAGGTAACTGTGATTTCAATCCTTCTACATGATGCAAAGAAGTCACAAAGTATTCGAGAGTGGAAGCATTAATAGCCAATTAACCACTTCATAATGAACAAGTATTACCATATAAATTGGTCATTTTAGTGGATTCTAACATCAAAAATATAACAATGCAGAACTGACCTTGTCGGGAACCATTTTGGGTGGTGGATGCTGCTCTCTTAGCAGACTCCCTACCATCTACAGCTCTAGCCGGGGCCCTGAATATAGATTAATAATTGGGTTATACCTTGTCTCTAAGGATCAAATAGATAAAAGTAAATTAAAGTCGCTAAAAACGGAAAGCCGTTGAACTAATGAAAAAAGTCTAAAGTCAGCTCGGAGTGTACTCATATTATATAAAGACATCCTAAATCATCTTCTAAGTAAGGCTTAGTTTATTTTAGTAACAATGTAGTTTCTATAACTGGATTACTAAACACCGCCCAAAATTACTAGCCACCGCCCTAGAAAATTACCTTTTTGCCCTTACTACAGTTTAATTAGATTTTGGATCCTAGTTTAGTAATAGTTTTCTCTCTAAACAACTCATACGACGCAGCCGAACCGACACAACAGTGCCGCCGTCCGCCGCCATCGTACCGCCGCGTAGCCGCCGTCTGCCGCCGCACCGCCGCCATGTCCGGAAAAGGAAAAGCGCCGGTAATCTTATTTTTTCGTCCGTCTATTGTTTCAGTGGCCGCGCCGCCGTGCCGGAGTGCACGACAGAGGCGCGGCGAGTATTTTGTTACAGCGCCCGTGGACGCTCGGCCATGGACAGCGTCCGACGATTCCGCCTCGCCCATGGCTCAGCGCCCACGGCGACGCCCGACTATGGTACAAACGTCCACGGCGGACGTCCAGACCATGGCACAGCGTCAGACGGACGCCTAGCCGCTGATAAGCGTCCGCCTCGGACGCTTCGACCACGAAATGGCGTCGGACCACGCCCGTATCAGTGGTTCTAGCGTCTCCGGACGCCTTACCATATTTTTGGAAAAAATAAAATTTTGAATTAATAATTAATAATGTGTATTCTTTTTATGATTATTACTTATTAGTTGTATTGTTTGCTAAATGCAGATGAGAGGAGGAGCGGCAAATCTATGCCGCTAGTCACAGAGTTGATGGGTTCGAGCGCGTCACACCGAGCTCGTGGCGTTGATGCTTCCGTCGTAGACAATGGGAGGCAGAGCGTAGGGGATTCGAGGACGACCTTATACCGATTTTGGCACCGAGGATGCGAGCGAGGAGTAGTCGCACGATGAGGCCGGCGATCGGGAGGGCGGTGAGGATTCGTCTTCAGTTTCGTGCCGGGTTCTAAGGGAGAGGGGGAGATTTGTTACTTCTGGGTCTACCAGTAGTAAACGGCGTAGGGGGGAGGATGAGACATCTTGGATGGTTTCTGAGGAGATGCCTGGTGGCCCTATCGACGGCAGCGTTATCCCGAGTTTTGGTGGGCATGTCGCCGCGCGTATCTGGACTGGAGATATGAGAGGTTTGTGAAGTGTCACACCAGATCGCCGCTTGTCGAGCTTGAGTCGGTGGCGCTCGTTATGTCACCCTCTTTAGTGAGTCGGATCGGTGGGACCGGGTTATCCCACCCGACGGACGCCATGTTCGAACATATTGACTCCGTTGATTTCGCGTTCGTTGAGCGGTGGCAGCCCGATACGAACTCTTTTCACATGCCGTTCGGAGAGATGACCATCATGTTACATGATGTGTGGCAGATCCTTCGCATTCCTGTCGAGGGGCGATTGGTTGATGCCGATAGCACATCTACACAGTTGCAGGTGGATGTGATGGAGGTTCTTGGAGTATCGCGGTTGGAGCTATTGAGTACTCACTGGGGGGTGGCGGCGTACTTATGGACTCGATTTTCAGGTCATGTTGTGATGGGGGTCGAGTGGAGGGCACCCGTGCCGTAGCTTGATGTGGTTGTTATTTGATCCACCTTGTTTGTTGACAAGAGTGGTAACCGGATTAGGCCTTCCCGCATATCGAGGTGAGGGACGGTATGGATACTACCGGCCGTATTCAAGGGGTACGGCCGCATTGGATTTCATGTACCGTCATTTCAGGTATCGCTAGTCGCGGCGACTCCATGGGGATTTGTGGATGCCTTACCCTCGTTCGTGCATGGATTTATGAGTATTTTCCCCGCTTCGACCTCATCGAGAGCGTATGATTGTTGACTCCACGCGGCCTCGAGCTTCGACATGGAGTGTCCACCCGAGGGTAGGGACGAGCACCGCCTCCGCCTTTACGTCGCCGCATTGATCACTGTGACCGCAGAGGTATAACGATTCCTTCTAACAATATCACAATTCATTTAAAAATAGCTTGTCTAACTTGTTGATTACATGTACGCAGATACAGTGGTCGCCTTATGGCCCTGATCCGGTGAGGGATGTCCCGAGGACCATATTCATTGGATGGCTACGATATCGGGATATTATCGAGCCATACATGCCTGGTCGGGCATTACGGCAGCTCGGTTATGTGCAGACCATCCCTTTCCCGATCACCAGACCGGAGAAAGCGGTTCGGGCGTGGTCGAGCAGATTGTACCGAGTTGACTATCCCATCCGGATGTCATCTGATGCTTGGATGATGTTTCCGGGTGCATACAGGCTTCCTCTCGCTGACTATGAGGCGGCTACTCATGATCAGGCTGCTTGCACCGATGATTACATTGAGTGGTATTATCGGTATTCGCACCCTCGGCCATCGAACGACGGCAAAGACTGGATCGCTGATCCCTTCTCGCTCGAGCACCGATTACGTATGTTCTTTAACTTTGTACTTTGTTTGATTTCATCATACATTACTCATTGTATTATATTGTCTCTATTTTTACGGTGGGTGAGTCGATCCGTCGGTATTACCCAAAGATCAGACGTACACCTTCCCCTGCACTGCACGGAGGAAGCGACGACGATGCTCGAGGAGTTCATGAGGGATTGGCATTTGGCCAACTGATTTTGTATTTTATATTTTGTTTGTGACGGTATTTTGTGTTGCGTTTTCGTTTTTTTTTTGTATTTTGTATATGGATTGACACTTTCGGTTTGCATTTGGCACTTTACTTTTGTTTGTTTTTTTCTATTCTGCTTAGAAAAACGAAAATTTTTCTGTCAACTATCAAGATCAACATAAAAGAAAATCAACTATCAACTATAAAGATCAACAAAAAACGAAAATTTTATTAATTAAGGAACATACAACAAATAAAGTTTTACATCATATCAACTAATCTATTCCATTTTTCTCTCCTGCTCGTATACAAATTCTCCCAGCCACCAACACTACTATCATGGATTCTAAACCAGTTACTCGCTATGGGCGGTACAGGAAAATTAGGCATTAAATCTAGACGAATAAAATGTTTGTACGTATCTCCTAAATGACAAATGACAATCTCTTGGCTAGGCCGTGTTGCCGTTGAGGGTGCTTTCAACGGCAGCACAGTGAGACATGCAAATAAAGATCTACCGTTTCCGAATCCGAATAGTATGACAGCGGCATTGAAAATAGTAGCAATAGGGAATAAATCTTCAGCAATAGCCATCCAATGATCCGATCCACACGCACCACCATCCCATGTAATACGGCGAACCTCAGCTTCAATCCCATCATAGTAGATCGAACGGTAGAGTGTACAGTTAGCCATTATTTCATTTGCAATGCATACACGTACAATACGCCATTTATCTTGGTCGCCAAATATGTAGTCGGCGATAACACGAAATCCGCAATTACCGTCTCCGGGGACATCGAGATAACCTTCAACAAACGGCAAAATAATTCCCGGTATCTTGTCGATATGGTGATAGTTACCAATCTCCACTCGGTGGTGTCCATCTGCAAATACATATAAATATAAAAAATTAGTCAAGAAGACTATTTTTATTTTTATTCCTAACGTTTTTTATTTAACTTGTAACATATAAATATAAAAAATTAGTCAAGAAGACTATTTTTATTTTTATTCCTAACATTTTTTATTTAACTTGTAACATATAAATATAAAAAAATTAGTCAAGAAGACTATTTTTATTTTTATTCCTAACGTTTTTTATTTAACTTGTAGCATATAAATATAAAAAAATTAGTCAAGAAGACTATTTTTATTTTTATTCCTAACGTTTTTTATTTAACTTGTAGCATATAAATATAAAAAAATTAGTCAAAAATTACCTGATGAAGACGCATTGTGGACTGATGCAGAAGAGCTGCGGCCACGACCACTGGACGAGCGGGACCGACCACGACCCCTTTGGCTATACTCCCTACCTCTAGTATAGCGTCTAGTCTATTAACTTCCTCTTGGTCGACACTTTACTGCCGTATTCACTTTTGGTTCAACGTAAAGAGTTTGATCAGGTTGAAGTTGATCGTTGATCTTAAGTGATACGTTACGGACAAGCTGCAGGATCGCTCTGTCGACCTCATCGACAAGGGCACGAAAGTACAGTGGTCCTCCGATTCAAGACCGGTAGAAGGATCGACAAATTCGGTCGTGTCACCACCATCACTAATAATAAGTGTTTGCCAAAATATGTGAAGACGACTAACACTGCATGGGGTCCGCGATTCCATATGTCTCTTGAGCTCACACGCACAAGGAATCTGATGGGTGGTTTGGAGTGAACAACCGCAACGATCGTACACTTGATCACTTAATTCTCTCATACGTGTCAATTCATTCGACAGTAATCGCAGACAATAATGGGAAACACGACAGCGCAAGTAGTTGAACGGAAAACCAGAATACACCACGCCTGTACGACACCTAGACTGTTCAAGTGTGTATCTGATCTGCGTAAGTTGTGATTCAATCTCCTGGTTCACTTTAGTCCAGACGGTATCGAGGGCTCCGGTGGAAGAATTAAGCCATTGCTTTAACTCGGCATGTGCACTCTCAACTCTACAAGTGGTTGTGTTTCCAAAATGAAGCACTTTATTCGTCCAGGCAACAACGAACATCTCCTTGTATTTTAGCCATGTACCCTCAACGTATGATATCACCTTAGGATTCCATCTCCAGGTATCCTTCATGAGTTGCACCGCTTGATCATATTCCTCTTCGGTCGCCGCTTCCATGATTTTCTTCCATTTCCCATTTTTAAACCTTTGGCCCATTTCTTTATCTTTTCCACAAATTCTGTAGACCTTGTCTTCAACATCCTTATTAATATGCCATGTGCAAATAAGTGGGCACTCTCTGGAAATATCTCTTCAATAGGACGCATCAATCCCAACTCACGATCCATAACAATAGCCGTCGGATGAACATCAAACCCAAGCAAAATTTTCAACTTCTGTAACACCCACGCGTAGCTCGATTCGGTCTCATCTTTCATAATTGCATAGGCGATTAGGAAGTTCTTGTTACATGGAGTCATCCCGACTATCTCGAGAAATGGCATCTTGTACTTATTCGTTTTGTAGGTGGAATCCATGCCAATGAACCATCTGTAGGTCCGGATTAAGTTGATTGATGTTGGATGTACCATGAACACGTGGGTAACAGCATTTGTATCCGGGTCGGCCTGCGTCCAATGTACGTAGTTATTCGTCACAGCCAAATGGTGAAACTGACCGACGACATCTCTTTCTTCAAAATCATGCTTCCTCAAGTGGTCTCTATAATTATAGATATGTCGTCTAGTCGGTTTGTCCTCGGGAAATTTATTCTGAATGGCCGCCAAGATGGCACACGGCTTGGCTTGAGCAGCACTCATCTCACGAACAACTTGTTTGGCCGATTTACTCAGTCCACTCATTTGACGATGCCCCTCCGGATAAACAATAAATGAGTGATTGTGCATACCCTTACTCCCAGAGATCGGTCTAATTATCCAACCACTCAAGTCATGCAATTGTTCGGCCTTTATCTGAAATGTACACTTGCATGCTTTCGTCTTTGTGTCCTTTCGAACAGCGACATCCAAATCTCGTAATACCCTCCTGCACTGCTCACCACGGTTACATCTCAATAGCTTTGTCTTTCCTTTATTCTTGTACGATGAAATGATCAACTCGAAACCAATTTGAAGAGCAATTTTTTTCGCCCAAGCAATCGCATCACAATCACTAGCTAGCGAATATTTCGTCATTAACGAAATAACCACTATAATCAACGCCGTCGCCTTCAAATTCTTCCAATATAACCTGAAATTTTTAATTGACACAATGTTAATAATAATACCAATAATATTATTATTAATATTTAAAATCGAACAAAAAAAGGGTCGAGGCGTCCAAAAGTGCTGGACCATGGCCGAGGCGTCTGGCGTGGACGCCTGGCAACGGTACAGGCGTCTGAATCGGACGCCTGGCCATGGCACAGGCGTCTGAATCGGACGCCCCGACCATGGTTCAGGCGTCCGGTTTAGACGCCTAGACCATGGACAGAGCGCCTGTACCATGGTCCAGGCGGAATCTGGGGACGCCTGTACCATGGAACAGGCGGAATATTCAGACGCCTGCGTCATTTTGTACGAAAAATTACCTCCAGATGCGAATTCCCGTCCATTTTCGTAGTTGTCGATAATATTGACGATATATATTTGATTGTGTGTTATATTCGAAAAAATTGAGCTTGAAAGATTTTGATGTGGTGTGGTGTTTAGAAATAATGAAAGACTTGAAATGGATAAAAAGGTAATCTTATAGGGCGGTGGCTAGTAATTTTGGGCGGTGTTTAGTAATACCCATTCTATAATGCTAAGAGCACATTAATCATTTGCAAAACTGAAAAGAAGAAAGAAAAAAAAAAAGTTTTATGAGCTGGTGCAACACTATCCGGCGGTCCGGCCTGTGCTAGAATGCAACCAGTTTTAATATGTCATACAACCCGAATGACCCACCCATTTTGCCACCTCTAAGATAGATAACCATTACCTAAAAATGTTTTAACTGGTCCTCCGTTTTCCATTACATGAATAACTAAACACTGAACAAGATAAAGCATGTCATCAGGCATAGAAATAAGAAGGCACAACATATATGATTGATACAATTGTGACATATCCAAATGAAGTAAGAATAGACGTAGGTGACGATACCACATTGCATGCACATGCACCTACGTACTTCGGTGAGAAAACAAATGCGGAAATGGGAACGATCTTAATAATCAAAACCAGGATAACTTAGACGTATCAAACATGCTTACATATGCATGTTCATGCATACAAAATCGGCCATATTAGGGGGAGATTTAGGCCGATTGTGATGGGAGATCCATGAAGGATCTTTGTCCCCACTACTTTCAAGTTTGCTTGCATTTTTCAAAGTCCACCATAATAAAATCAAGGATAGAGATTTGGCTCACTCCACCTTTTGAAATCGGCCGAACATACAAGGAAGAACGGACAAACATCATCCACTATAGCCATTCCTCTTTTACTAAGGGCCACTCTAGTCACAATTCTATCTTGCTCCGCACGCCAAGCCAAAATATTACATTGCCCAGCCCGCAAAATCGAAAGGATCTCCTCAGAATCCGCACACATAGTCTCTTGCATAGCCAAGAAAGAAACTCCAAAGTCCTTTTTAAGACTATTAATCCAACCCGTCTTTCCGTCTACCCCAATCCCGCTGATATTAATCGAAAAAATATTCATGGGTTACCCAATTTGGATTAGGATTGGGTTAGGATTGCAGGTTGGTGCCGGCTAGAGCCTTTCATTGCTTTCCTCGTTCGAGACCTCCTTACGCTTGAAAAAGACTCGAAGCTGCAAAAGACGGATACGAGGGTGCTACATAGTATTGTCTTAGCGACGCTTTGGTGTATTTGGACCGAAAGGAATGAGAGAGTTTTTCACTATAAAAAGGCGAAACCGGTTGAGGTGATGGTCATGATCAAAGCCGCGTCATTTTTTTAGATTAGAAATAGATCTAGATTTAAAAACATAGATCGGAATGATTGGTGTATTTGCCCATTTGGATTGATGTAATTGTGGTTTTCCTTGCGGCCCTCGTTTTGTGGACTCGCAAGTGGCGTTGAATGAAGTTAACCTTTCAAAAAAAAATACAAGGAAGAAGATGCCAAGAAGTCTCTTTCATGTTCAAGTCCTTGTCAAAGCGTTACAAAAAGATATCACATGAGAAAGATCTTGTCCACTCCTTGAAGCTACCCACGGCCGAACAAGCAAGGAAGAAGCCATGCATGATGTTGCTTTCAATCTTTGTCAAAGTCTTGATAGTTTAGTTTAATATTTGCTTGTCTTTTAGCTTGATCTTGTTTGATCTTGTTTGATCTTGTTTGTAGTTGTAATGGCTATATATTAGCCTCATATTCAACCTTTAAAATCACTTGGAAGCTTAAGAAAAACGAAATACATTGTATGTATTCTTGTTGAATGATTTTCAGCACAACTTAATTATAATTCGACGCGTCTTCGAGTTGTAATTTAATCAATTCTCAATAGGTCTTGAGGATAGATTGTCTTATCAAACTATAGGTCTAGTTTGATAAATTTTACTTTCATTTTATTCGTGTTTACATAAGCCGAATTGCCCTACTTTCGGTTAATTCTTACGAGTGTTACACATATCGAGTATTGAGAGGTTAAACGATATATCCGCTGCATTTTTACGGCGAATTTACGTTCATCTTAATACGTAATTCATATCATTAGTGGTATCAGAGCCCAAGGTTATTTCCTTGTCGAAATTCTCTTGGTGATTTTCTTGATCAAGCTATCTTATCATGGATTTTTCCGACGATTTCATGGAGAAACTCCGTGAGGCACTACACAACTTACAAAAACCACGTTTTCAAGCTAGAAGAGGAGGATATGGCGCACATTCACCGCGTCATGTGGATGAATTCAAAGTAAATGAACTTCCGGAATTTGTCAGAGGTACCAATCCCGAAATCTACTTGGAGTGGGAGAGGAAGATTGAACGTATGTTCGACTTCAAGAACCTTAACGATGAGAAACGTTGCAAATATGCGATTCTCAAGTTAGGAAAGGGCGCTTCCCTATGGTTCGAGGGTGTGAAAACACAACGAGCTCGTGCGGGAAAGGAGAAAATCCGTTCTTGGGATTCTTTGAAGAAAAAACTACGAAAAAGGTATCTCCCGACATCACATCGGTTAACCTTATACC
This sequence comes from Orobanche coerulescens, assembly GCA_033398695.1. Taxonomy (NCBI): domain Eukaryota; kingdom Viridiplantae; phylum Streptophyta; class Magnoliopsida; order Lamiales; family Orobanchaceae; genus Orobanche; species Orobanche coerulescens. The sequence goes on from CM065818.1 coordinate 58,469,125, forward strand.
GAAAAATTGCGGAGTTCGTGTAAGGAAAACTAAGTGTGGGAGAATACATTGAAGAATTTGAAGGCTTGGCCTTAATGGGAGAACTCGAAGAAAATGAAGAACAAAAAATGTCACGTTTATTACGTGGCCTAAACCGAAACATTGCGAATACGGTGGAATTATACCTCTACGGAGATTTTGACACTTTATGAGGACTATGAATAAAGATGGAATCTCAAAACAAAGTGAAGTTTTCCAAAACCGAATTTACATCAAAGTTCGAGGATCCAAGTACCGGTTCAAGTTCAATTACCACAACGATACCGACTCCTATCTCTACTACGGTTTCTAAAACCCCCGGTGTACCAAAGGAAACGAGCCTAACCAAAGTAATATGTTTTAAATGCCAAGGATTCGGTCACTATCAAAATACTTGTCCTAACAAATGAGTAGTGACGCTAAGAGAAACCATCATGGTCCGAGACGAGTTGCTAGTCGAGGACGAAGGAGAAAGACTAGGTGATGTATTTAATTCCAACGTGGAGGTAGACGAGGGAGAAGAATGTGAAACTTACGAGGCTCCAAACTATGATACAACATTAGTTCTTTATACTTTACAAGTCAAACCCGTTTCAAATGATTCGGAACAACGGGACCAAATATTTCACACCAAGTGTCAAGTCGGGAACAAATGGTGTAGTTTGATCATCGATGGAGGAAGTTGTACCAACGTAGCATCAAGGGAGATGGTGACGAAGCTTGGACTCATCACTACTACTCACCCAAAACCATACGCATTACATTGGCTCGATGACGGGAGTAGAGTGAAAGTCTCGAAACAAGCACGGGTCGGCTTAACCATGGGTTCGTACGTTGACAACATATTATGCGATGTACTCCCGATGGATGCATGCCATGTACTCTTGGGACGACCATGGCTATTCGATAGAGATGTTTTAGATCGAGGAAGAAGTAACGAGTATGAGTTGCGGGATAAGGACAAGAGGGTCGTGTTGAAACCAATGTCACTTCAATCTATGATCCGTAACCAAGGTGAGAAACCGAATCTAACCATTTTTGCTAGTGAGAGGAAAATTGAGCTTGGTACTGAGATTGGCCGGTTAAAAGAAAACGACCATGCGTATAAAGTAGAACTTCCGGGCGATTATGGGGTACACGCCACTTTTAACATGGGCGATCTATCTCCTTACCTTGACGACGAGGGAATCACTGAATTGAGGTCAATTCCTTTCAAAGGGAGAGGAGATGATACAATTGTGACATCTCCAAACGAAGTAAACGAAGTAAGAATTGATGTAGGTGATGATACCACATTGCATGCACATGCACCTACGTACTTCGGTGAGAAAACAAATGCGGAAATGGGAACGATATTAATAATCGGAACCGGGATAGCTTAGACGTATCAAACATGCTTAGGTATGCATGTTCATGCATACAAAATCGGCCATATTAGGGGGAGATTTCGGCCGATTGTGATGGGAGATCCATGAAGGATCTTTGTCCCCACTACTTTCAAGTTTGCTTGCATTTTTCAAAGTCCACCATAATAAAATCAAGGATAGAGATTTGGCTCACTCCACCTTTTGAAATCGGCTGAACATACAAGGAAGAAGATGCCAAGAAGTCCCTTTCATGTTCAAGTCCTTGTCAAAGACTTACAAAAAGATATCACATGAGAAAGATCTTGTCCACTCCTTGAAGCTACCCACGGCCGAACAAGCAAGGAAGAAGCCATGCATGATGTTGCTTTCAATCTTTGTCAAAGTCTTGATAGTTTAGTTTAATATTTGCTTGTCTTTTAGCTTGATCTTGTTTGATCTTGTTTGTAGTTGTAATGGCTATATATTAGCCTCATATTCAACCTTTCAAATCACTTGGAAGCTTAAGAAAAACGAAATACATTGTATGTATTCTTGTTGAATGATTTTCAGCACAACTTAATTATAATTCGACGCATCTCCGAGTTGTAATTTAATCAATTCTCAATAGGTCTTGAATAGAGATTGTCTTATCAAACTATAGGTCTAGTTTGATAAATTTTACTTTCATTTTATTCGTGTTTACATAAGCCGAATTGCCCTACTTTCGATTAATTCTTACGAGTGTTACACATGTCGAGTGTTGAGAGGTTAAACGATATATCCGATGTATTTTTCCGGCGAATTTATGTTCATCTTAATACGTAATTCGTATCAATGATCTACCTCTTTCTTGAGCTCTCATTTGTGCCTGCACCCTTTGCACCCTTTAAATTTGGTCCACCCTTCTGTTGCTTAAGCAGAAGTGATCTTATAAGTATGTTCACTTGATCGGTCTTTATGAGCTGATTTTATGAGCAAAAGAAACATACAGTCAATTCTTAAAGTTTAAAAATACAAATATTAATCACCTTCAAGATTTCTTTATTCTTATTATATTATACAGTAGACAACTGTTGTGTATTTTGGCTAAATGAATAGTGATTTTACGCATCCCACATCGGTTCAAGTAAGGAAGATTGGATGGTCTCCAAGCCTATATAAGAAGACCAAGGCTTAGGTTTCTAAATGCCCTAACCAATACACTTGAAGTATTTGGTTCTTTCTTTCTCTCTCTCTTGTGTTTAGAGCGTGAAAGGTGTGAGTTAAATCATCGGAGAGTGTGGGTGTAATTGGGGGGTTGGCTTGAGAGATTAGTCTATGTGATTGTAACAATTTGTCGTATAGTGGAGTTTTCTCTCTAGAGGCACGTGGTTTTCTCCGATTTTGGAGTTTTCCACGTATATTATTTTGTTATTTATTTTTCTCTATTTCGTTCTTTGGGAGGCTTGTTGGGAATTTTGAGACCGTTTTCCCAACAACTGGTATCGGAGCACCGGGTTCGGGGGAGGTCTCTGTTTTAGAAGTTTGGAGTATGCTCTGTGGTTGCAGCTTTGCCTGATCTTCCACATCAGAAAAAAATTTCTATTGGTCGTATTAGAGGGTGTCTTGGTATTTCAGAGGTTCGGAGTATGCTCTGTGGTTGCAGCTTTGTCTGATCTTCCACATCAGAAACGAGGATTCTGTTGGGTTTGAAATACGGATACGATGTCAAGGTTCAATCCCATGAGGTTTGATGTAGAGAAGTTTGACGGAAGGATCAATTTTAGCTTGTGGCAAGTTCAAGTCAAGGATGTGCTGATTCATTTGGGATTACACAAGGCGTTGAGGGCGAAACCAGCCCCTGTTTCCAGCGATGATAAAAGCAGGACTAGTAAAGGCGATGATGAAGAATGGGATGATATGGATTTGAGAGCGGCAAGTGCTATTCATTTGTATCTGGCAAAGAATGTGCTTGCTAGTGTGCATGGGTTGTCAACGGCAAAGGAGCTTTGGGAGAAGCTTGAACAGCTGTACCAAGGCAAGAGCATCTCGAATCGGATGTATCTTAAGGAGCAGTTTCATACTCTACGTATGGATGGAGGTACAAAAATTTCAGATCATCTGAGTGTTCTTAATGGTATCGTTTCGGAACTGGAGGCTATCGGAGTAAAGGTTGAAGATGAGGATAAAGCGTCGAGGCTCATATTATCTTTGCCATCTTCGTATGAACATATGAAGCCTATTCTGATGTACAGGAAAGAGACCCTGAAGTATGAAGATGTTACTAGCAAACTCCTGCCCGAGGAGAAAAGATTGGAAGGTATCAACTATACTTCATCAGAAGGTGTAGTTTTGATATGTGGGACCGAGAAGAAGAAAAACTCTTCGAAGTATCCAACGTGCTGGTAGTGTGGACAGTCTGGGCATGTCAAGAAAAATTGTCCAGGTGGAGCAGATTCGGTAAAATGCTCCAATTCTGCTAACAATATCTCCGTCGTCACTGATGGTGAAGAATTCTTTTGAGAAGTTGGCATCCCCATGGTATGCCCGTTACCATGGAAAGGGATGTGTCCTTTTGTTAGCGGGTTCACGGATTTACACATGGGCACTGGGTTGGCATTGATGCAAGATATGTGGTGAAGATTGATATCGAGGGCTGATGAACTTCCGAGTGGCCAACTGGGAAGTTGTACCATAAACCTTTCAGCAAGTTTTTCGACATGTGCTAAGGTGAAATTCTTAGAAGGGATCGTTCTAAGTGGTGATACTCTTTTATGGTGGAGTATGGTAATTCTATGCCTTTAGAATTATGATTGTCGGTTGAAGACAATGTTCCTTTGATGTGGTTGCGGTTTTTTCTTTTCATTTATCCAAGGTGGAGATTATTGTGTATTTTGGCTAAATGAATAGTGATTTTAGGCATCCCACATCGGTTCAAGTAAGGAAGATTGGGTGGTCTCCAAGCCTATATAAGAAGACCAAGACTTAGGTTTCTAAGTGCCCCAACCAATACACTTGAAGTGTTTGGTTCTTTGTTTCTCTCTCTTGTGTTTAGAGCGTGAAATGTGTGAGTTAAATCTTCGGAGAGTGTGGCTGTAATTGGGGGATTGTCTTGAAAGATTAGTCAATGTGATTGTAACAATTTGTCATATAGTGGAGTTTTCTCTCTGGAGGCCCGTGGTTTTTCTCCGATTTTGAAGTTCTCCACGTATATTATTGTGTTATTTATTTTTCTCTATTTTCATTCTTTGGGAGGCTTGTTGGGAATTTTAATACCGTTTTCCCAACAACAACTTCTAAAGGATGTTACAGATGATCAAAGTCAACCCTGATGTACTTGTATTGCAAGTTTAGCATTGTACATCAATGAGGATTTATTTACTAAAGGGGTGTAGTTTTAAGACATATTTACCATATAGGTGTACTTTCAAACATATTTACCAAATAGGTGTAGTTTTCAATTTAAGTGGGTTTTTATTCTTTTTTTTTTTACTTTTTTTTAAAATTATTATTTTTTCTGTTTTTTTAACTTTTTTTACTGCTTTTTAAACTATTTTTTTAAGAAAAAAATATTTGTAATATTAATATTAAAAGTCGGAAGTTCTTATTTAAAATTCGTAAATAAAAAATTAAAAAAAAGGATTTTAGAATTTATTTGTAAACTCTTTTAATAAAAAAGACTGGAATATTATTCTACATAAAGAAATAAAAAGTTGAATATTTTTTTTTGAAAATATAGACTTTTTTTAAAACCTGCTAAGTTGTATTTTTCATAAAAAAAACTGTTATGTTCTTAAAAAATCTAAAAATATAAAAAAAAAAGACAGGTTACGGTTTAACTAAAAATCTACAATATTATAGTAAAAAATATTATTTCTATTTTTGAATTTTGAATTTTTCTAGTAAATGGAAATCTATTTTTGTATTTAAAATAAGATTGGAAATTTTTAATAAAAAGGGAAAATCCTAGAAAATAAAAATAACATTGTTTACTATAATATTCAAAATTCAAAAATAAAAATTACATTGTTTAATATAATATTGTAAAATTTTAGTTAAACCTTAATGTGTCTTTTTTTATTTTAGATTTTTAGATTTTTTTAAGAACATAATAGTTTTTTTATGAAAAAATACAATTAGGAGGTTTTAAAAAAAAATTATATTTAAAAAAATTATTCAAATTTTTATTTCCTTATGTAGAATAATATTCTAGTTTTTTTATATTAAAACAGTTTACAAATAAATTCCAAAATCCTTTTTTTCAATTTTTTTATTTACGAATTTTAAATAAGAACTTCTGGCTATTAAATAATATTACAGATATTTTTCCTTAAAAAAAGGTTTAAAAGACAGTAAAAAAACAGTTAAAAAAATAGAAAATATTATGATTTTAAAAAATTAAAAAAATCAATAAAAACCCACTTAAATAGAAAACTATACCTATTTCGTAAATATGTTTGAAAGTACATCTATATGATAAATATGTTTTAAAACTACATTCCGTTAGTAAATAACTCCATCAATGAGAGTCTATGTCACATCATTTGCATATAGTAAAGATAGATAGTTGTAGATTACTTGGGGTGATGTGTCATGATCAGTTACAGAGTTATTGACAAAAGAGGTGTATTTTGAAAACATATTTACCAATAAGGTACTCTCAAACATAATTACCAAAAGGGTGTTGTTTTAGGTTTTAATTGATTTTTTTGCTATTTTCTTTTACTGGCTTTTTCTTACTACCTTTTTTTACACTTTTTTAAACTGTTTTCTTTTACTGTTTTTACTGTATTTTTAAACTGTTTTTACTGCTTTTTTAATACTATTTTTTATTATGTCTTATATGATAATCACAACAATTGTTTGAACAGTGCTAACAATAAAAAATTAAAACCAACATCATCACAAAGTTTTTAGGTACTAAACCAACGAGATATTTACCAAACGAAAAGATAAAAGTAACATTCCTAATTTCTTCCGAATATCTTGAGTCGATAACCGATCTTTATCTGCAAAAAACAAAGAAATGAGAGATATAGTCATACCAATTAACCGAAAATTTTCTAAAATTTGTCTTTATATACCGTGGCTTAGACGGACATCATTTTCGGTTGTGACACTACAAAAAAAACAGTTTTTACCGACGCCCGTACCCGCCGTTGTTAAACTGATAATTTACCAACGTCATTACTGACTCCCGTTATTTAATTAATTTACCGACGCCATAGCCGACGACCGGTTCACAGACTTATTCTTTTCTTTTTTTTCATAATTAACGACGCCGTTTACCGATGTCCTTACCGACGTCATTTCGGCTTTGGTAAATTTTTTTTATTATTTTTTTTTCTTTTTTCACAATTAACGACGCTGTTTACTGACGTCGAAATGGCGTCGGTAAATTTTTTACACTATCCCACATCGGAAAAACGATCAGTATTGTATTGTTTATATACCAAAATCTTTCTCACCATTTGAAATTGAATGGAGCCCAGACTGACCCGCCCGAGCCGGACCTAACCCGCCCGAGCCCGGACGTGAATACCGACGTCGGTAAACGGCGTCGTTAACTGGGAAAAATAAAAACATTACCATCGCCAAAATGGCGTCGGTAAGGGTATCGATAAACGACGTCGTTAATTGTGAAAAAAGAAAAAATAATAAAAAATTACCAATGCCGAAATGGCGTCGCCGTCGTTAAGGGCGTCGAAACGGCGTCGTTAATTATGAAAAAGAAAAAAATAAGTCTGAACTGTCGGCAATTGCGCTAGAATCAATTAAATAACGGGCCAAGAATGGCGTCGGTAATTATAAGTTTAACAACGGCGTACGGGCGTCAAGAATGGCGCTAAAAATCGCTTTTTTGTAGTGTCACAACCGAAAAGGATGTCCGTCTAAGCCACGGTATATAAAGACAAATTTTAGAAAATTTATTCGGTTAATTGGTATGACTATATCTCTCATTTCTTTATTTTTTTGCAGATAAAGATCGATTATCGACTCAAGATATTCGGAAGAAAATAGAAATGTTACTTTTGTCTTTTCGTTTGGTAAATAACTTGTTGGGTTAGTACCTAGAAACTTTGTGATGATGTTGGTTTTAATTTTTTATTGTTATCATTGTTCAAATAATTGTTGTGATTGTCATATAAGACATAATAAAAAAATAGTACTAAAAAAGCAAGAAAAACAAGAAAATACGGTGAAAAACAGATTTAAAAAAACAAGAAAATAGTAAAAACAATTTAAAAAAGGGCAAAAAAAAAGCAAAGAAAAAGTCAAGAAAAAGGAGTAAAAAAATCAATTAAAACCTACTTAATAGAAAACAACACCCTTTTGGTAATTATGTTTGAGAGCACACTATTTTGGTAAATATGTTTTCAAAATACACTTGTTTTGTAAATAACTCATCAGTTACATATACCCGCATGGCAGGTTCCGTCCATGTAGAGACTTCATGTAGTGCATTCACTACCGGATGCACTACACGTGACGTGTATGGACGGTGCAGATTGATGCACCATTTAGTACATCGATCTGCACTGGCCCACGACGCTACGCAGAATGCATCTCGCTGGACGACTACGTGGGGTGTACGATAGACAATACCCGCATGCCACCCTGTATGATTGCAACAGTGAAAACCAGATACTAAAGCAAAGCCGAGAAAAAGGAAACAAAGAATAAAAAAAAGGCATTCACACCAACATCCAAAGCCAAACAATAACACATGATTTTAAGTACACACGTACCGTCAAAACATTAAAATGCATCACACGATGGATTTTAACCAACGAGGCATTATCAAATCCGTGAAATATACGGTTTTTAGTTGAATATCTACGTGTTTTATACGTAATGTTGGGGCAGACGGTTGAATGAGCAGATGAAGGAATTTAAATGCCTTTTAGAGAAGTTTATATGTTTTTTTATTGTTATTGTCCTTTTATTTTAGTCTATGTAATTAGTTATATGTAATGAGGCTTTACTAATCCGTGCATTGCACCGGGGTTGTTTTTGGTTTATTCAACCCGTGCGATGCACCGATTGTATCTAAGTTTTCATAGCTGAAATTTAACCATCTTATAATTTATACTATCATTTAAAAGTTCAATTTAATCACCTTGTGTATTAGAAGGTGCATTTGCATTGTGATGTTTATCATAACTTTTGTATTTAAATTAGTTTATTTACATTAAAAGTTACAATTAAAATAGTCTCTTCATATGAAATCCTTTAATATGAATAAGTTACATAATTTTTTTTTTTGCCTATTTATTTGGCACCTTTGTCATAGCGAATTATAAAACCATTTGTAGTTTGATATATATATATATATATATATATATATATATATAGTGTCACGTTCTATACAGTACCAATATTAAGATGCAGTACTTTACAGTACTAATTTATGCACGAGTTTTGTATTAATTATGCATGAAATATATGCATTTGGTGCATCAAAATTTCAATGCATTAAAATATACAATATATGCATCAAAATATCGATGCATTAAAATATTAGATTATATGCATCAAATATATTGCATATTTTAATGCATCGAAATTTTGATGCACGAAATGCATATACTTCATGCATAATTAGTACAAAACTCATGCATAAATTAGTACTGTAAAGTACTGTATCTAATATTGGTACTGCATAGAATGCGCCCCTATATATATATATATATCCAATGGCATATTTTGAGTTGTTAGAGAACTTGATGAATGCTTCTGGATCTTCTAAATTGCATGATTGTATGCGTTTGTGGTTTGTGCAACACGCATGTGAAGATTATGCATTTTCGAGGTTGCTTTTTGGTTGTTGTCAGCATTTGAGACGGGTAATGGCAAAGAACTATGTTGCACAGGTGCGGGGGGGCGGGTGCGGGTGCGGGCAGATACGGGTGCGGGGATACGGTTTTTTGAAAATGTTAGGGTGCGATACGGCAAGGATACGTCTGTTTATTTTATATTTTATTATATATAACACTTGTTAAATATAAAAAACAACAATTCAAATATCACCATAAAATCAATTCAAATATATAAAACAAGTCATACAAAAAACAATTCAAAATGGCTTTGAGCAGCGGAGCTTTCTAATGTTGTCCGTGAATACTGCTAAAGGTAAAAGTAATTACTTATTAAATAATTTACTTTTTTGTATTTTAATTTATTGATTTACTTTTTAAAAATTATAAAAAAATCTAAAAAAAAAACATAAAAATTCGGACTCGTGTATCTCGGCACAGGATACGCGTATCTACGCGTATCTCCGGCACAGGATACGCCAGATCTCAGACGCGTATCTGTGCCGTGTGATACGCGAGTCCGAATTTTTTTTTTTTTTTTATGCACGGATTCGCCACGTGGCGAATCCCGTGCGAATCCCACGCGAATCGCACCCGCACCCGCACCCATGCAGTATCCGATACTGCATACTGCCCAATTTTGAAGAATCCGTGCATTATAGGCAAAGAACCATACCATGATGTTGAACTTGGAAGCTTTAGGTGCTAGTGGTGTAGCTTTGGATTCTCTAGATGCTTTGAGAAAGACTCAAGAGAGGCATTGTATATTGCTTGAAAAGTTAAATAATTTGTTTAATCAAGCGAAAGCCGGTGTTTGTGAGGAAGAATCTAATGCTATGAAGATGAATGAGTTTAATTAGTTGTTTTGTTTTAAATGTTTTTGTTGGTATTTATATTTTGGATGTTTTGTTTGTTCTTGTGTTTATGAAATTTAAACTAAATATAAGTATCAATTTTGCTAGATTGCATTGTTTATTGTTTGATCTAATATTATTTTAGTTATTGTTTTTTTATTTAGTTATGAGTGTAGTAATATTTTTAATCATAGATGAGAAATTTTTAGATATAAATGTAAGGCTAAGTTTTAAGCATTTTTTTAATGTTTAGGACGTTAATGGTATGCATTATGCATTGAGGGGTTATTTTATATCAAATGGATAAATGAAGTGTTTATATTGCACTGCTGAACATTTTCTTAAATACTGATTTGATATTTCGTATGAAGCACGGGGACTTCATTTTCAGCCCTGTTCCCGTCCCGGGGACCTCTTGGGGACGGGGACGGCACGGGGACGCCAGGGAAATGTCCCCGGGATGAATCTGCATCGATGGGGACGGCTGGGTTTTTCGGGGACGATGGTAGTGAATTGTGGGGACGTCTCGGGGACGTTTTTTGAAAAAAATATTAATTAGGGCTTTTCCCGTCTAATACACCTACCGCTGCCACAAACAACACAGTCGCCGAACTCAGAAAAGACAAAACGCGGCGCAAACACCAGAACAGAGAAGACAGAACACGGCGAACTCAGATCACCATTCCGACACCGACCTGCCCGTCGCCCTCAAGCCAGTCAGGTCAGTCATCTTCTCTCTCTCTCTCTCTCTCTCTCTCTCTCTCTCTCTCTCTCTCTCTCCTTTTCCCGTCGGCTTTTCCCGTCCCCAGATATTTTTTAAAATCTGAATTATGAAACTAAACTATGAAGTTCAGTAAGTAACTTCTGTTTTTTGTTTTTTATTTCTCATATGTTGTTTCTTTCTCACCTTTTGATTTCTGATGTATTGATTTTTTTCTGTTTTTCTAGACAGCAATTGTTTTTTCTTTTTTTTTTTTTTTTGTTTCACAATGTCTGGATAGGCAATGGGCTTCATGCCTTATTTATGTAGCCTCCATTTAAGAGGGATGTAATTGAAGAGTGATTCGTATTCTTTGAGGGTGCAAAATCGCAGCCCTTTTGTGTTCCATAACTGCATATTTCATTGTGAGCATTCAAGATGAGTTTATTGCGAGCATTCAAGATACGAATATTTGGATTCAAGATGAGTTTATCATAAACGAAAATTTGTAGTTATATTTGGTGTGCAATGTCTTGGTTGTACCGTACTTTACTTTGTGCACAAACTCCCTTCCACATTAAATTAAGAGGGTTAAGCTTTAAATAGTATAGATAACTGACTCGTGACATGAACCTATTCATACAATAAGAACTCTAAAATTATTCGTATTTGATATATTATAGGCGCAAACAAGTGCAATTAAACCCGAAGTGGCCATACCAACCTCCCCAAAAGGGAAGGCTTTACCCCGGTTTAAGTTTGTGTGGCGGTGGACTCGATATCCCGTAGATTAGTCAGTCAAAATGCCGGAAACCATGTTTACTGAAAAAAAAAGCCATTTCACAATCACATTCAATTACTTCCAATTGCAAAACCCACATTTTAATTTATCGAATAACTAACCCAATCTTTTTTTTTTTTAATGAATGAATCCTAATCTCATCAATAAACAAAACACACTTCAAATCACATTCAATTATTTCCAATTGCAAAACCCACCTTTCAATTTAACCAATAACAAACCCAATTTCAAGATATAAAAAAGTACCAATTTTGATAAAAACTAGGGTTCATAATTACTAACCCCTAATTTGAACAATAAGCAAAACCCAGTTCACAATCACATTATATCACTTCAAATTACAAAACTCACGTTTTAATTTATAGAAAAACAAACCCAATATCAACATATAAAAAAGTACAAATTTTTATAAAAATTAAGGTTTATAATGATCAAATCCTAAATTCCATAAACCCTAACATCAATAAGCAAAACCCAGTTCACAATTAATTCGAATTACAAAACCCATATTTTAATTTTACAAATAACAAACCCAATTAAAAGATATAAAAATGTACCATTTTTTATAAAAGTTAGGGTTTATGATAGTTAAGTACCAAATTGGAAGAAATGACGGAAGAAGAGAAGAAGCCGTTGGAAGGAAGATCTAAAAGAAACTTTGATGCGTTTTTTGATGGGCCGCCGTCCATGGTGGTGGTTGAGTTTTTTTACACCGTCGGAAGGTGAAAGTGTTTTTTTTTTTGTGTGAGTGTGATTGGGGGAAAAATGATGTGAGTGAGTGATTCTATTACCCGCGAAATGGAATGTCTAGATTTTATGAAAAACAAATGAATGGGATATAGTAGTTACCTAATAAAAAGTTCGGTTTAAGCTTATATAGGCTTATAGCTTATTTGGGTTTTGGCTTATGTTTTGTAAGCTTATTTTTTGTGGCTTATTTTGAAACTTTTCGGCTTATATAAGCTTATCGTGTCAAAGCAAGCTTATAAAAGCTGAAAAGTTTCAAAATAAATCCCCAAAAGTGCGCTTAAAAAACATAAATTGAAAACTATATAAGCTATAAGCCCGCTATATAAGCTTAAACAAACACCCCCTTAATAAGTTTAATGTACGATAAAAGATTTTAAAAGTTGATAATCGGCAATGTCGTACTTCAGGTCTAAGTATAACATGTGAAAGATAATGTTTAGAGAAATTCAAAAGCTTATTCGGGATAGTATTCACTCATTCTAAGGGACATGACAATCTTTTTGCAAAGTCTCATCTTGCGAAACCGAGTTACGCATCTAAATGTAAGTCTCAAAGTTGTTGAATTACAGTTCTAAAGGGTAGTGTAAAAGTTATTGTCATTTGTGAGACCAAGGATAATATGTAGAAGATAATGTTTAAACTCATTCAGTTGTTCCCTAATGAGAGTGTATGCTGATTCTAATGAACATGCCCGGGTTTTCTTTTTTGCAAAGTCTTGCCTATGGAGATCAACTAACTAAGTTGCGCATATGAAAGTTAATCGTAAAGTTGTTGAGTTAGGCGTCTAAAAATTAGGCTCAAAGTTGCTATTTGTGAAATCTAAGGATAACGAGAAGTGGCACCCGCGCCATGCTGGGGGTTTTTGGCTTTAAATTATGTCAAAATTATAGTCAATGGAATGAGTGTGTGTTTTTAGAGAGAGGATTGTGTGTGTGTTTTTAGAGAGAGGAAGATGATAGTGGTATCTGGAAGATTGAAGAACCGTGTTTTTTTTTTAGTTAACAAATATGTATAACGGGGTGCAAAACGACGTCGTTTTGATTTCTAGTTATGTTAACCACCCTGAATGGCAAAGTTAGTAATTTCACAAAGCTAAAAATCAAAACGACGTCGTTTTAGGAAGGGTCAATACGACGTCGACGTTGTTTTGATTCCTAGTTATGTTAACCACCCTCAATGGCAAAGTTAGTAATTTCACAAAGCTGAGAATCAAAATGACGTCGTTTTAGGAAGGGTCAATACGACGTCGTTTCCCATGCCTTTAATAAATGTGTATAAAGGTTATGTCAAAGTTAGCCTCTCACAAAGCCAAAAATCAAAATGGCGCCGTTTTGGCAAGGGCAAAACTACGTCGTTTTACACGCCATGCTAGTTGGGTTGGAATGTGTTTGGTCATATGTTTGGCTCCTAAATTGTGCGCGGATACTTTTTAGGACCCGAACTCCGAAAAATATTTTCCTTGGCCTATGGCTTTGAGTAAGCAAATGCTCCTCAAGTTTGTCCCCGTTGATTCCTTGAGCAGTATTCCATAGGCAAGTACATAAAACTGATTCTCAAAATATATTTTCTGAACTTGATCCGTAATTCGAGATTATACTTGATGTATAATGTTTAAGTATATAACTGAAGTACTTGAAAAGGATTTTAAAAAGCTTCGGCATTTCATAATGGTAAAAACACATTTCCAAGACAAACAACAAAAGACATTTAATCTTTTCCGCCAGAATGGCTAATGTCATTTTTCATTTTAAATATGGTTTTACAAATCTTACTGCACTAACTTAGTTGCGTCTCATTGAGCTGAACATATTGATCAAAGCTCACAATATAATGATGAATTTGATTGTAAAATTTATACGCTTGTGGACTTGATTTATTACTGATTGTTGCTTTCCTCCATAGAGAATGGTTGAACGAACAACTATATGATCCAATAATATCAGCTTGCGTGCTGGACAACTTTTCCAACGTGACAGAACTCGTAGTATACATCAGATTGTCTGTATAATGTTGTTCTGACCCTTGTTCGCACCAAAAAGCTGCATGCCAATATTGGGACACATTATTACAATCATCAAGATCTTTGTACATGGATATAAAGCCTGTCACAACGAATGATTATTAATAAGCTGTCCCTCTTTAAGTGTGTGCTAATAATCGGGCTTACCTTGGGGCCTGCGGTGTTTGAAAATGTTTGGTGCCGTTCCAGTGATTTGGAGGATATGTGAGTGATGACAACTTAGCGGAGAACAACCTGCAAAACTGGATGCTGTCAAAAGTTCTATGTTTAGTGTTACCTGTCATTAATGAATCCTGTCTTAAGGTTGCAATGTTGTTACTGCCTGCTTGGATTGAGTAATGATGATGTCTTTTAGGTTGGTGAGAAAGTAAGATTGCTGATGGCAATATAGCCTAGAAATGGAAGCAAACAGAAATCTGGATAATGTTTTTGTTGTTTTTGTTTTCTAATATTGTCTCGACAGTTATTGTAGAATCGGTTGTCCTATTTAGCATAACCTAACATGTGAAAGGACGCTTAATAGGCACAACCGACCCTACAGTAACTTAGAGGCAAACGGTGTATAGAAGCCTGCTAATGGTGTCATATTAGGTCAGCAATTGTTGTGATCGAACTTGTAAGCATGTGCACCTGCCGGTAGTTCCTTGGGTCCATTAGTAAGTTTTTTTCTGTTATTCCTGAGACAAAGCATATTATTGATTAGTGTATTGATGTAGAAATCATTAAAGAAGATCAAGAAACTAGGTGTGTATTTTCTGATTCTTTTAATGTTAGCATATAAGATAGCTTAAAGCTGTTAAAGATAGTCAGTCGCAATGAAAGCACCAACTGTATTGTCATTTTGCAGCAAATTGAACTGCACAACATTTTGAGATTATTATAATTGACGACATTGATTTTATACGGTTTTTTTTTTTTGGGAACTAAATTAAAAACATACCTGTCCACATTGATACACAAAGTCCTGAAAAGAAAGTGACAATACGAATTAGATCTGCACGTTGACACATTAATAACAAATTGAACATTTAGCACTATGATTCCAAATCCACAGAAAAGAGTTCAAAAACTTAAGGAAGCTGGAAACTTTAGTTTGGGTCTTTACTATGTGGGTTTAAAAACCAAATCTATGCTTCATCTGCTAGATGACAAACATATACTTCAAGATTAAGTCTGAATGTCATAATGATAATGGAATCTAGTGCATCAGCCTGAGATCACCAAACTTCACACGAGAATGATAATCGAGTTTGAATATAAGAGTTGTGATGATATTCATTTCCTTGAAATTCAAAGATGTTTGAATCCGTAAGATCATTCATAAGTTTATGAACATGACATGTAGATGGATAACGTACGTTAATCACTGAGGAGTTTGTAAATTTCATCACCGTTAGAACGGTCTGCTGCCCAGCAGTAAACCTGCCATGCACGGTTAGCGTACGCTAAGCTATGTGAATTAACGTACGCTATCGGGCATGTTTAGCTTACGCTACGCTTGGAACTTAGCGTGCGTTATATCATCAGATGAGTCAATCGTATGATCAGTGAGGTACTGACTGTGCATGGTTAGCGTACGCTAGGCTGCATATAATTGCGTGCGCTAACGAGTAGCCTTAACGTACGCTACATAAGATACGTAGCGTGCATTAACCAAGCCAGACAGATTTCATTTTAAGAACTTCCGACCGTAATTTGGATTGTTAGATGATCGTTCGAATTGAGATGAATTCTATATTATTTCTTTTGTTAAGGTTCGAGCTTAGCAACGTGATTGGTCGAAGGGGACGACCTTCGAGTATTTTGATATTCGTGGAAGTTTTATTTTTGTCATCGAACCAAGGCAAGTACTCTAACTAGAATTGTTTATATTATGACAAGTTATATTGTGATTGTATTGTGTATATGTGTTGTGATTAAATATCCACCATGCGTTGATCTGATGGGAATCATCATGGAAATCTATAGCTGTGTGCGCTGGATCATTGGACAGGTAGTTACACCATGCATTGGTCCGACGGGATCATCATGGGAATCTATAGCTGTGTGCGCTGGATCGTTGGAATACCATCAGTATGTTGAGACTGTTGTGATGTGATAAGTGTTGTTGTTATTTCTCGTTGGAGAAACTTGTTATGATAATTGTTGATTACATCACTGTTGTATGATTATTGTACTTGTACTAGCATCGTTGTGCTAACCCCTTCGGGGGTGAACATTTGTTTATGTTCAGGATCCCGGAGGGCGGGGAAACAACCACTGGAGCTACATGACGACGAGGGTGCAGAGTGATGTTCCGGCCGGGTTATTGTCTGTTGTTGGTTATTTTAATAAGTACTCGAGTACGTCGTAATTTGTGATGTTGGATTTCAGTGGTGTATTAATATTCTCTTTTTTTTGGATATCTGTATTTTCGGTATTGAACCAGAATTGTCGTAATGTACTTTCAGTGATTTCATAATTTGGTATCTGTCATTGTCTTTTTATTTATTTAGCCTTGTAAATTCTTATGTAAAGGATTTATGGCGCTGTAATATTCCTAAATATATCGGGGGTGTTACAGAATATGGTATCGGAGCTAAGATTATGGATATCTTGTCTATTGGGTTAAAATAGGGGTCGTATACGTCTTTTGAGATAACCGGTCGTGAATAACATCACTGTACTGCCTACGTCATCGTGCGAATGGTGGTTGTAAGTTCCTAAACTCTATCTCGTCCTTTACCTGTTGTATCTCTTTATACTTGAACATTAGAACGATATTGTTTCCTATATATTGAGTATTTATGCTTACAGTATGTTGAGTGGTGGACGTGGACGTGGTCGCGTTCGCGGACGCGGACGGAGGAATGCCGAAAGAGAAGCTTCGCCTTCTAATCAGGCCAGCCACAGCTCAGGCGAGCCACAAAGATCTATTAATAATGAACCGAAACCTGCTGTGCCCGAAATCCTTCGTCAGGTAGTGAACCAGATGACTCAGTTCGCCCAGGTCGTGGACCGAATGCAGGTGGCGGTGGGATTACAGCAGGGAGATAGATAGCAAGGGATCCCAGACATGGGAAATCGAGGTGACCGATGGCTGCAAGAGGTGGCGAAGATGCAACCACCCAAATTCGACGGCTTTTCTGAGACTCCCATATGGGACCATTGGTTGAAGGAATTGGAGAAATTTTTTGTCGGAATTAATTGCCCAGACGACCGGAGAGCCTCTATTGCTCAGTACTTTCTGATAGGGGAAGCATCCGAGTGGTGGGAAGCCATCCGGCCTGCAGATCATGATGCTGACTGGATAGAATTTAAATTGATGATGGAAGCTCAGTACTGCCCTCGTCCTGTGAGGGAAGCCAAAGTTCGGGATTTTTTCTCCGCTCAGCCGTCAGACGAACTTGTATCCCAGACAATTAAGACGTTTAACCAGTAGTTGGCATTCGTTCGACATCTGGTCAGAACAGATGCAGAAATAATGATTCATTTTGATATGAGAATGAAACCAAAAATCCAGAGGTACATGTCCGGTTTTGAATGTACCACTCTCCGTCAATACCAGGATAAGGCATTGGCGTATGAGATCAAGAAAGCAGCAATGGAGAAGTTTGCAGAATCCAAGAAGCAGAAAGTCTCTGGTAGTTTCACAGAGCACAAAAGCAGTGGGCCCTGCAAGGCCCAGTCATCCTTTCACCCTTTCAAGAAACCTCTGCACCCATCTAAGAGCGGAAAGAATTTCGGAACAATGTTAGCCACGACGGATACAGCTAGGAGGTGCTTTAACTATGGTCGCCCAGGCCACCTTTGGCGTGATTGTTTGTACACTCCAGTTACATGTTTTGATTGCGGAGAGGAAGGGCACCATGCGACGTTTTGCAAGGATGCCACCAAGTTCAATGGAACCCGTACATCACAGCCAGTTTAGAAGGAAGCTAGTATCCAACAGATGCAGCAAAGTGTTTAGATGCCTCAGAATTTTGGCCGTGGACGAGGCAGAGGACAATGGGACCGAAAGGGTACATCGAGTGCCGGATCTATTCCCCCACGTCTGTACGAGATGAGGAGAACAGACGATCAGGATGCTGCTGTCACATCAGGTACTGTTCAGATTCTTTCCCAGCCAGTTA
Organism: Orobanche coerulescens; assembly: GCA_033398695.1. Taxonomy (NCBI): domain Eukaryota; kingdom Viridiplantae; phylum Streptophyta; class Magnoliopsida; order Lamiales; family Orobanchaceae; genus Orobanche; species Orobanche coerulescens. The sequence continues at coordinate 58,487,523 of CM065818.1, forward strand.
GCATTTTATTCGATATAGGAGCTACGCATTCATTTATATCCTTATCTTGTGTAAATCGTTTGAATATTTCTGGTTTTCATAATTGTGAACCTTATGTTGTTGGTTTACCGAGTGGAGAGAGAATTGTTGGAAACTTAGAAACTAGAGATTTCCCTATATCGTTTGGAGGCAGAGAGTGGCTCTCAAATCTGATTGTGATAGAAATGCAAGGAGACGACCTGATACTCGGAGACCATTGGCTTAATCGATATGGAGCTATTGTAAACTACCGAAAAATGAATATCTCGCTGATCGCTGACGATGGTTCCGAAATACTATTTGAAGGATGGAAACCAGGAAGGAGTCCGAGTAGATCCTCAGAAGATCGAAGTGGTTATGGATTGGAAGCCTCCAAAGAACGTGAAAGAAGTCCGGAGTTTCTTAGGACTTGCTGGGTATTCTCGTCGGTTCGTGGAAGGGTTTTCCAAAATTTCCCGCCCACTTACAAGACTACTGCAGAAAACACAAAAGTTTGAGTGGAACGAGTTGTGCCAGAATAGCTTTAATGAATTGAAGAAGATATTGACGACAGCACCGATTTTAACACTTCCACAGGGAACTGGTGTTAGGAGTATGCCCTCGAATGCCACTCAGAGGTTGTTGAGTGAGGGCATTGTACTTGTAATTATGTAAACCATTTATATAAGGCAAATGAATGTTTCTTATTTACTGGTAGTTACTGGCATTCCTAACTCGTAAATAAACATATAGAAACTAGTCCGTGTATTTGAGAGCAAAACGTTCCACTCCTTATTGGATAAGGGGGTCGGCACTCGAAAGATTATAGCTCAAATACTTAATCGTTCGCAAGTCGATGAAACTTGACTGGGCGTTAAGTTTATGTGAAGACTTGTATGACGTGTTCTTTGACATGGAGAGTGCCTGTCGAACACTAATGGTTAGTGGGAGCACACGTTATAGGTATGCTAATTGGATTAGTATACTCGAACCGACTCACCCTCGATTCGTCACATGGATTTCACTCCGGGACAGTCAATGACGGAATCGAAAGGTTGTGATAGGTATTCGTGAACCTTCGACTTGAGGATTTAGTAGGGATGTGCTTGTGACGTCAAGATTTTCATTAGAGTAGTTCGACCCTGTAAACCGGAAGGCGGGGGTCAACCTCGACGTGCATCTTGACAGGCAAGTAGCAGGTCCTACTGAATACCAAGATAGAATTCTTTCTCCCATTAGTGAGCGGGTTATATGTCCTATGCGGTTATTGGCAGATGAGATCATAAGTCTTTGGCCAAAGCATTGGAGCTAGTTGTATTAGATACACGACAGCTCGATGATCTCGATTTGCATTAACGCATGCATAGCGTCAAGTACATATAGGGTTTGACTGACCGTGACCCTATAACTTGATCGGGACATTTGAAAGAAGGGTTTATACGTATACTGGTATTCACGACAGAATGGTTCTTGAATGATCCCAATCATTCGTTCTCAGTTGGGGTACAGTGTAGGCCGCCAGGCTGGCTAGGTGGCGCTACTAGTCTTTGGTTCCTCCCATTGCTGACTGAGACGGACCTACCGAGTCACGCATGAGGATTGACAACGGAATGAATCAAGCTAATTCTCTCATTATGAATATTAGATATTGGATATCTAAATTTAGGACATTAGATGTCTAAATCGATTTATTGGATAAATTGATTTACGACCTAATGAATTCAATATATCACTGGGTGATTAATTTAATTCATGGATATAATTATTTCTTGGAGAAATTAATTATGTTATAATGTATTTGATATGTTTAATTAATTGGATTAATTAATCGATATAAATACATCGATATGGAATCCGAGTTTATCTATTTGGACTCGCGGGAGTCCGAAACGAACCGAACTTGTCCGATTTCTACATGGGCCAAACCCCACACTTCCACCCACTTTTATATGGACCCATGTTCCATTCTTTATGGTTGATCATTGAGGTGGTGGGGCTTTGATTCTCATAATTATGAGATGTGCATGTGGAGAGTTGAATAAATGAAGATGACGACATCTCTCACTCAAAATTAATTCCAAGCAATTTTCATTTCCAACGTGAGGTTGAAGAGGAGAGAGAGATATAAGTCTTCTTAATCATCTTCTTTATTCATCTTCTTCATTCATCTTCTTCACAACTTCTTAGAGAAATTTTGTGAGGAAATATTGAGAGAGATAGATATTCATACACTTAGAGTGATATTAATATCTATTACAAGCTTCATCACCTAGCTCTAGCCGTATCCTCGGAGGATAGAAAGGTGTTGTCATTCCGTTCGTTTTTCCGGCGTGTGGCAAGTAGAGACGCGGTGCTTTCGGCGTTGGATCGTTCAAGGGCTTGAAGCGGAATAGATTCGTAGAGATCAAGCAAAGCTTGGGGAATAGCTCAAGAGAAGGTTATCCATTTAATCAACGGACTACGAGGGTATGTTTCTTGTATCTCTTGTATTTCGTTTTTGATATTCGTATATACGTAGCTCGATCGATCCTCGTAGGGATTCGGATCGAATTAATTTTCGTTTTACCGCTCCGCCTGGCCTTCGCTTTTAGGCACCGAATCCCAACAGTGGTATCGGAGCGTAGGTCTTGCGATCGTATATACGATATTGGCATTTGGAATGCTCGATTAGATGGTGAATGATTTGGAATCATTTTAGTCATAATCGTGGTATATGTTTTTCGTTCGTAATAATTGTATTTTTCGTAAGTTTATGTCTAAATATAAATCTAAAATTTCTGGGAAATATGATTTATATTGAAGATATGAAAGTCGGAAAATATTAATATTGGATATCCGGTCGAAAATCTAGCCCCGAATCGTCGTCGGACGATTTTTTGAACAAAAAGGGTAATCTGGCCGAGAGTGAATCGACCGTGTCACCCAGGACACGGTCGTGTCCGGCAGTCTGGCCAAGTCACTGCCAGGCGACCCGACCGTGTCCTGGGACTCGGTCGTGTCCTGGCCGGCATCTTCCGAGCGTGACTCGGCCGTGCTGTGCCCGTCGCCGGCAGGCCGCCGAGGGTGACTTGGCCATGCCGGCTGCTTTCACCCGGCTCAATTTTTCCGTGTATTCTTAAAAATTAATCTCCCGCACATTAAATTGGATTTAATATGATTAAAATGATTTATGGTATTTCATTTTATAAGGGAAATTTGATTAATTGGAATATTTATAGTCGACCGAATTATTTTGAACGTTATCAAATTACCGATCAGGTGAATCGATTGGATCGGTTCGTATTGTTGATTGGATCAATGTATCTCTACGCTTTCCATTTATATAGTATTTATTGGATGAATGCTTTTTGAATGGGGATGTGGTTCGTGGACTTAGATTTGAATCATTCGTTTTATTCGATTGGGTTGTAAAGGCCGTTTTGAGCCTATTTATTTTACTAGAAATGTTTGTATCTAGGATGCAATTTTCGATGTAAAATTTATATGTAATGACGAAGACCGGAGGAAGATCCATTTCTAGAAGACGAAGATTCAAGACAAAGACTTGTAATTAGATTACGGAGTTTTTGTTTTCTAGGAACGGTCCATGAACCACATGTTGGTAGCAACTAGGTTGTGAATGGTTGTTTCATATTGTATGAATGCCACAAACGCGCTAATATGATTAATGTGCAAAGTGTAATGTTAATCGCGAAAATTCTCCCACAATAAATAATTAAGTTTATAAGGTTTCAAGGTTTTCCTTCCCTCCGTCGAGTTTTTCGGGAAATTGAAATCCAAACCGGATGTGCTATGCTTCCGAGTTATCGGGGTAGTCGTTCGGGGAGGGCGGATAAATTACCGGGAGCGGATTGGATGCCTTCGGTTGGAGCAAATTTTATCCCTAGAAACCTGATAGGTTGCCGGATAAGATTCAATTGTGAAACTGATTTGCGTCGATGGTATAAACTTAACTTGTTCACGAACCATAGAAATCGTATAGGTTGAGGGGAGTGAACAAGGGGAAAAAGAAGATCGAATCATCCATTAGATGGGTTGGTATTGGACACCACTTTATGAAAATTAATAGACTAGAAACCTGTTCGGTTGCCCTCTATTAAGATTTATAAAGAACTCGATCACCACTATGAAGTAGAGCGACGATACTTCCGGATATCACATGGGAGTGTGTTATTCCGATAAAAATAGTGGGAGCTGGGTAACAAGAATAGAAAAGACCTTAAATTCTATACTCAGAACATAATTGAATGAGTTACTAATTAATCTGTTATACTTAATGCAGACAAATCTCAATATGACAATGAATCCACTCGCAATTCTACTCGAAAAGAACACCTTAATGGGACCTAACTTTGTGGATTGGCTCCACAATCTGATGATTGTCCTCAGTATAGAGGCACTGGGATACGTCTTGGAGACGGACATTCCGGCGCCTCCTATGCGGACTCGAGCCAATCAGGAAGAGATTGAAAACCACGAAAAGTGGGTTAAGGATGACGTGAAAGTCCGTGCTTATATGATGGCTTCCATGTCTAATGAGCTTCAGAGAGATCATGAGAAAATGACTTCTGCTAGGCAAATTCTATCTCACTTAACCGAGCTTTATGGTGAGCACAGCAGAACTGCTAGATATGAGATATCCAAGCAACTGTTCGGTGCAAGGAAGAAGGAAGGTGAGAAGGTTGGGGAACACGTCCTCAAAATGATATCCATGATCGAGAGATTGGAGGCTCTTGATTTTAAAATGGATACTTCTCTCCAAACCGACCTTATCCTATCCTCTCTCGATTCCTTCTCACGCTTGTTATGAACTTCAACCGCAATGAGATTGCATGTAACTTAGCCGGGCTAATGAACAAGCTGGTGACCGCTCGGTCTCGGATGAAGACCCCGCGGATGAAGGAGTCTGCACTTGTGATTTCTTCTGGACTTCGGAAGTCTAAGAATAAGAAGAAAAAGACCAAGAAGCGGACTGGACCACAAGCTAAGGACCTTAAGGGAAAGGGCAAGGCCCCGATGGTTCCAAACAACAAGAAGAAGAAGGATGCTTGTCTCAAGTGCGGTGAGCTCGGCCACTGGGCTAGAGACTGTCCGATTCTTCATGGCACTTCAGGTACAGAACTTTTAGTTTTGGAAACAAATTGTTCTCGCTCTCGTATTTTCTACTTCTTGAATCTGGATTCGTGCTAGTTCTCAAATTTGTACCTTGAATCATGATCTGGAACAAAGTAGGAAGCTTGGAGCTGGAGAAGTTATGATCACAGTCGGAAGCGGGCATAGTGTCGAGGCGACCGACATAGGATCACTTCTTTTGGGTTTAGAATCCGGCTTTGTTTTGACTTTAGAAGATGTACTTGTTTTGCCCAAGGGGCACAAAAACATTGTATCCATTCCGGTCATGGACCAAAAAGGCTTTTCATTTTTCATTGGTGATGGTTCCTACAAAATTTATTTTAGAAATAAACTAGTGGGTACTGCTACATTGTTGAATGGATTGTATCATCTAAATCTCAGCAACAAAGTAGTTGTGAATACTATAACTAGAAAACGCGGTAGGGATGAAACCAATCAAGTTTTGAAATGGCATCTTAGACTTGGTCATGTTGGTCAGACCAAGGTTTACAAGATGGAAAAAGATGGACTTATGGGTCCATTGGGATCGGATCCCTTTCCTACTTGTGAATCTTGCCTTAAAGGCAAAATGACTAAGTCCCCCTTCACAGGGACATTTCAAAGAGCCGCTGATAAACTGGGATTAATCCATACCGATGTATGTGGTGCTTTGGAAGCAGCACGTGACGGATATCAATATTTCATTACGTTTACAGATGATCATACTAGGTATGGTTATGTATACTTAATGAAACATAAATCCGAGGCCTTTGAGAAATTCCATGAATTCAAGGCCCTAGTCGAGAAACAAACTGGTAATCATATCAAAGCACTTCGGTCGGACCGAGGTGGCGAGTATATGAGCACGGAGTTTGACGAGTTCCTTAAGGAACATGGAATAGTTTCACAACTAACACCTCCAGGTACTCCTCAGTTAAATGGTGTGTCAGAAAGAAGGAACTGGACCCTGTTGAACATGGTCCGTTCCATACTGGGCTATACTGACTTGCCGATTTACCTGTGGGGGTATGCACTCCTGACTGCCGCGTATATCTTGAACAGATGTCCTTCCAAATCCGTTCCTAAAACTCTACATGAAATGTGGGAAGGAAGGAAACCAAGTCTTAATCATATTAGGATTTGGGGATGTCCCGCTTATGTCAAGAAGACTAAGGTGGAAAAGTTGGAAGCTAGGTCTGCGAAGGGACGTTTCATTGGATTTCTGTCTAGGACGATGGGATATCTATTCTACATGCCTGAAGATCGAAGGATCATTGTTGCTTTACAAGCACACTTTCTGTAAGATGAGTTCATTCAGGAAGGCGGAGCAGGTAGAAGTATTTCTTTAGAAGAATACAATGAAACTCCTCGAGAGACACCTGTGCAAGAAACTGGAACCGAACTTTCTGAAACACAAGTACAACCACCTCGTAGGTCTAGTAGGGTGTCTCATTTACCTGAGAGGTATGGGCTTGTGCACTTGGAGGAACTGGGTCTCCATGAGGTTCCAAGTGATAGCCAAGAGACCGACCCGACGACCTATGACCAAGCGATGGTGGATGTAGACTCCGCGAAATGGCGTGAAGCTATGGAAGCTGAGATAGACTCGATGCATGTCAATCAGGTCTGGACTCTAGTAGACCGCCCCAAGGGCATAGTGCCTATTGGGAACAAGTGGATCTATAAGAGAAAGACTGATTGTGATGGCAAGGTTGACGCCTATAAGGCCAGGCTTGTGGCAAAGGGTTATACCCAGAAGGAAGGGATCGATTACCACGATACCTTCTCGCCCGTAGCCATGATCAAGTCTATTCGCATGATGCTTGCTATAGCTGCCTACCACGATTATGAGATATGGCAAATGGACGTAAAGACGGATTTCCTTAATGGATTCCTCGAGGAGGAAATCTATATGGAGTAGCCTAAAGGCTTTGTGTCTGAAGTCGATATTCAGAAAGTGTGCAAGCTTCAGCATTCCATTTATGGACTGAAGCAAGCGTCGCGTAGTTGGAACCTTCGTTTTGACGAGGCAATCAAAGAGTTTGATTTCATGCAAAATGAAGAGGAACCTTGTGTATACAAGAGGGTTAGTGGGAGCAAGATCGCATTCTTAGTACTATATGTAGATGACATTCTACTAATAGGAAATGATATGGGAATGCTTAGTTCTGTGAAAGCTTGGCTTTCGAGTAATTTCTCCATGAAAGACTTGGGAGAAGCAACCTATATTCTTGGTATTCGGCTCTACCGGGATAGAGCGAAGAGAACAATAGGCCTTTCCCAAGCCCTCTATATAGATAAGATCTTAAAGCGATTTAAGATGGATGATTCTAAAAGAGGGTTCCTACCGATGCAACATGGAATAAAACTCACCTTGAAGATGTGTCCTCAAAGTGAGGAACAACGCAAGGAAATGAGTAATATACCATATGCTTCGGCCGTGGGTAGCCTTATGTATGCTATGTTGTGTACAAGACCTGACAACGCGCATCCTGTAAGCGTGGTGAGAAGGTTTCGTGCAAATCCGTAGGGAACATTGGATCGTCAGAAAGAACTTTCTCAAGTACTTGAGCAGGACTAGAGATATGGTTCTGATGTATGGAGGTGGAGAATTGGATGTGGTGGGATTCACTGATTCGGACTTCCAAGGACTGAAGGATGACTCGATGTCCACTTCTGGCTACATATTTACTCTTAATGGAGGAGCAGTATCTTGGCGTAGTGCCAAGCAAAGCGCGATCGCCGATTCCACTGTCAGCCGAGTATCAAGCGGCCTCGGAGGCTTCCAAGGAAGGGTTACGGATTAAGAAGTTTCGGGAGAACTTCAAATGATACCATGTCTGAGTCGCCTGTCTACTGATCTGCGACAACGACGGAGCTGTAGCGCAGGCCAAGGAGCCGAGGTTTCACAACAGCACCAAACATATTGAGAGGAAGTATCATCTCGTAAGAGAATTTGTTCGCAAGGGATACATTGTGCTGCACAGAGTAGACTCGGCCGACAACGTCGCCGATCCACTGACCAAGCCACTTTCTCAGACTAGCTTGGAGCGTCATCTGGAGAACATGGGTATTAGATACCATAGTGTGTGGCATTGAGTGCAAGTGGGAGATTGTTAGGAGTATGCCCTCGAATGCCACTCAGAGGTTGTTGAGTGAGGGCATTGTACTTGTAATTATGTAAACCATTTATATAAGGCAAATGAATGTTTCTTATTTACTGGTAGTTACTGGCATTCCTAACTCGTAAATAAACATATAGAAACTAGTCCGTGTATTTGAGAGCAAAACGTTCCACTCCTTATTGGATAAGGGGGTCGGCACTGGAAAGATTATAGCTCAAATACTTAATCGTTCGCAAGTCGATGAAACTTGACTGGGCGTTAAGTTTATGTGAAGACTTGTATGACGTGTTCTTTGACATGGAGAGTGCCTGTCGAACACTAATGGTTAGTGGGAGCACACGTTATAGGTATGCTAATTGGATTAGTATACTCGAACCGACTCACCCTCGATTCGTCACATGGATTTCACTCCGGGACAGTCAATGACAGAATCGAAAGGTTGTGATAGGTATTCGTGAACCTTCGACTTGAGGATTTAGTAGGGATGTGCTTGTGACGTCAAGATTTTCATTAGAGTAGTTCGACCCTGTAAACCGGAAGGCGGGGGTCAACCTCGACGTGCATCTTGACGGGCAAGTAGCAGTGTCCCATCAATACCAAGATAGAATTCTTTCTCCCGTTAGTGAGTGGGTTATATGTCCTATGCGGTTATTGCGATAAGATCATAAGTCTTTGGCCAAAGCATTGGAGCTAGTTGTATTAGATACACGACAGCTCGATGATCTTGATTTGCATTAACGCATGCATAGCGTCAAGTACAGATAGGGTTTGACTGACCGTGACCCTATAACTTGATCGGGACATGTGAAAGAAGGGTTTATACGATATCGGTATTCACGATGAATGGTTCTTGAATGATCCCAATCATTCGTTCTCGGTTGAACTGCCGTGTAGCCGCCAGTGGCTAGGTGGTGCTACTACTCTTTGGTTCCTCCCATTCCGATCGAGACGGACCTACCGAGTCGCGCATGAGGATTGACAACGGAATGAATCAAGCTAATTCTCTCATTATGAATATTAGATATTGGATATCTAAATTTAGGACATTAGATGTCTAAATCGATTTATCGATAAATTGATTTACGGCCTAATGAATTAAATATATCACTGGGTGATTAATTTAATTCATGGATATAATTATTTCTTGGAGAAATTAATTATGTTATAATGTATTTGATATGTTTAATTAATTGGATTAATTAATCGATATAAATACATCGATATGGAATCAGAGTTTATCTGTTTGGACTCGCGGGAGTCCGAAACAAACCGAACTTGTCCGATTTCTACATGGGCCAAACCCCACACTTCCACCCACTTTCATATGGACCCATGTTCCATTCTTTATGGTTGATCATTGAGGTGGTGGGGCTTTGATTCTCATAATTATGAGATGTGCATGTGGAGAGTTGAATAAATGAAGATGAAGATATCTCTCACTCAAAATTAATTCCAAGCAATTTTCATTTCCAACGTGAGGTTGAAGAGGAGAGAGAGATAGAAGTCTTCTTCATCATCTTCTTTATTCATCTTCTTCATTCATCTTCTTCACAACTTCTTAGAGAAATTTTGTGAGGAAATATTGAGAGAGATAGATATTCATACACTTAGAGTGATATTAATATCTATAACAAGCTTCATCACCTAGCTCTAGCCGTATCCTCGGAGGATAGCAAGGTGTTGTCATTCCGTTCGTTTTTCCGGCGCGTGGCAAGTAGAGACGCGGTGCTTTCGGCGTTGGATCGTTCAAAGGCTTGAAGCGGAATAGATTTGTAGAGATCAAGCAAAGCTTGGGGAATAGCTCAAGAGAAGGTTATCCATTTAATCAACGGACTACGAGGGTATGTTTCTTGTATCTCTTGTATTTCGTTTTTGATATTCGTATATACGTAGCTCGATCGATCCTCGTAGGGATTCGGATCGAATTAATTTTCGTTTTACCGCTTCCGCTGGGCCTTCGTTTTAGGCACCGAATCCCAACAACTGGAGGATTCATAGTTTACAGTGATGCTTCGAACCAAGGACTCGGATGTGTATTGATGCAGAATGATAAGGCGATCGCTTATGCGTCACGACAGCTGAAACCTTATGAAGTGAATTACCCAACGCATGATTTGGAGCTAGCAGCAGTAGTTTTTGCTTTGAAAATCTGGAGGCATTACCTGTTCGGGACTCACTGTCAGATCTTTACGGATCACAAGAGTCTCAAATACATCTTCAGTCAGAAAGAGTTGAACATGCGTCAAAGGAAATGGCGGGAACTTATTAAGGATTATGACTTGGAGATTCTTTATCATCCAGGCAAAGCAAATGTAGTGGCCGATGCACTTAACCGCAAGCCTGTTTCTATCCAAATGCTGGAGACTCTGACCTCCCAGCTCAGCATTCAACGAGAGATGATTCGAGAAGAAATTGAAGTGTGGTTACAAAGAGTCCAAGGACAGCTGTGCGTGATGGAATTAACTTCATCATTAACCGAAGAAATCAAATCTATGCAGGCAGATGATCCTATGATGATTCGGTTACGTGATGAAGTGATCAAGGGTTCGTAATTCATGATGATGGAGTTTTGAGATTTCAGAACCGACTCTACGTTCCTGATGTCGATGTTCTGAAACAGACGATTATGAAGGAAGCTCATAGCTCGCCCTATTCTATCCACCCGGGCACCAGTAAGATGTACAAGGACTTGAAGCAGAATTTCTGGTGGGGCAACATGAAGAAAGATGTAGCAGACTATGTTTTGAAATGCTTGACTTGTCAGCAGGTTAAGATCGAGCATCAACGACCTGTCGGGATGTTGAAGCTGCTCCCGATTCCCGAATGGAAGTGGGAGGACATATCGATGGACTTTATCACTAGTATGCCGAGAACCAAGACAGGAATGAACATGATTTGGGTGATAGTTGATCGTTTAACCAAATCAGCTCATTTTCTAGGCATTAAGGACACGTGGGGACCAGAGAGGTTGTCACGAGTATTTATTTCAGAGATAGTCCGATTGCATGGGACGCTGAAGACCATTATTTCTGACCGAGATGGTCGCTTTGTATCGCATTTTTGGAAAGCAGTTCATAAGGCCTTGGGGACCGAATTGAACTTCAGTACAGCTTATCACCCGCAAACTGACGGACAATCCGAGAGGACTATTCAAATGGTGGAAGATATGCTAAGGGCTTGTTCCTTAGATTGGTCAACCGACTGGGAAAGTCATCTACCGTTGATTGAATTTACCTACAATAATAGTTAGCAAGCTTCCATTAAGATGGCACCGTTTGAGGTCTTGTACGGGAGAAGATGCAGATCGCCCCTACGTTAGGACGATTCATCAGACTTGATCGGCAAAGAACCAGAGTTGATCGTATAGACACGAGAGAAAATAGCCTTGATTCGTGAAAGGCTGTTGACCGCCCAGAGTCGACAGAAATCTTATGCAGACGTACGTCATCGCCTATTGGAGTTCAGTACTAGAGACCACGTACTTTTAAAGGTTTCTCCTACTCGGGGAATCTTTCGTTTTGGAAGGAAGGGAAAGCTGAGTCCGAGATATATCGGACCATTCGAGATCATTGAGAGAGTTGGAGAGTTGGCATACAGATTGGCATTACCGCCGTTATTGAGCCATGTTCATAATGTGTTCCACGTATCCCAGTTACGGAGATATATACCAGATCCTAGTCATGTCATTGATTTCAGTGAGATCGAAGTCGCTCGGGATGGAACGTTTGAAGAAAGACCAGTCAAGATACTCGAGAGTCGAGTTAAGCAGTTGAGGAACAAACCAATCGTTTTGGTCAAAGTTCAGTGGTCACGCCATGGGGTGGAAGAAGACACTTGGGAAACGGAAGATAACATGAAGTCCAGATATCCAGAGTTATTTTCGTCTTGAGTTTCGGGACGAAACTCCTTTTTAGTAGGAGAGTATGTAATATCCATATTTATTATTATGTATTTCATCTGTATTTGAACCCTGTATTATTTGGAATTGTGATCTCGATAATTGGAGTATGATATTTCTCACATTTATATCCTTGTACATAAGTATAACAACATGCAAAATTTCTTATGCAAACTCGTGATAGCGCACGCTATGAATGGAGCTTAGCGTGCGTTATCGGCTATAACTAGCGCACGCTACGAATGAAGAATTGCGTGCGCTAGGCAGTCAATTATTAAGCTAGATGGCTAGCACATGCGCCAGCCGGACATGGGTCCAGATAAGATTCCCGCGGGCGGAACGAGACAGTTTTGGAGTCAACTCTTATTAGCGTGCGCTAAGGAAAGTAGGATAGCGTGCGCTAATCAGCTAATGTGCAGAAACATTATTTAAGGGACAACACTCCATTTCTTCTTGTTCCCTTCATTCGTCCTCATTACTTGATAGTCCATAGAGCCTATTATTCTTCTTAAACACACTTAGACCACCTCTACTTGATCATTGAAGATTGAATGTCACTTGTGATTGATTGTTGAAGTGGAGAAACACCTTGGATTGGCATACAAACAACCGGAGCTGGATTCTACCTTTTTAACTCGGTGTTTCCTTCATCAAAAGGTATGTTAATTCTTTCTCCAGCCTTAGATTCATGTTCTTAAGAGTTAGATGAATCATGCTATCAAGATATTGAGTTTCATTAGTGAATTATTCAACAAACATCATGTTTAGAAGTGGGAATGATTATGCTTATAATATCGTCGTTGAAACATCGTAGTTGGAATTGTTAGTTCACCTTCAAGATGAAGTCTGAATGTGATAATGATAATGGAATCTAGTGCATCAACCTGATATCACCAAACTTCACACGAGAATGATAATCGATTTTGAATATAAGAGTTGTGATGATATTCATTTCCTTGAATTTCAAAGATGTTTGAATCCGTAAGATCATTCATAAGTTTATGAACATGACATGTAGATGGATAACGTACGTTAATCACTGAGGAGTTTGTAAATTTCATCACCATTAGAATGGTCTGCTGCCTAGCAGTAAAACTGCCGTGCACGCTTAACGTACGCTAAGCTATGTGAATTAACGTACGCTATCGGGCATGTTTATCTTACGCTACGCTTGGAACTTAGCGTGCATTATATCATCAGACGAGTCAATTGACTGATCAGTGAGGTACTGACCGTGCATGGTTAGCGTACACTAGGCTGCGTATAATTGCGTGCGCTAACGAGTATCCTTAACGTACGCTACATAGGATACGTAGCGTGCGTTAAGCAAGCCAAACAGATTTCATTTTAAGAACTTCCGACCGTAACTTGGATTATTAGATGATCGTTCGACTTGAGATGAATTCTATATTATTTCCTTTGTTAAGGTTCGAGCTTAGCAACGTGATTGATCGAAGGGGACGACCTTCGAGTATTTTGATATTCATGGAAGTTTTATTCTTGTCATCGAACCAAGGCAAGTACTCTAATTAGAATTGTTTATATTATGACAATTTATATTGCGATTGTATTGTGTATATGTGTTGTGATTAAATGTCCACCATGCGTTGATCCGACGGGAATCATCATGGGAATCTATAGCTGTGTGCGCTGGATCGTTGGATAGGTAGTTCCACCATGCGTTGGTCCGATGGGATCATCATGGGAATCTATAGCTGTTTGCGCTGGATCGTTGGAATACCAGCAGTATGTTGAGACTGTTGTGATGTGATAAGTGTTGTTGTTATTTCTCGTTGGAGAAACTTGTTATGATAATTGTTGATTACATCACTGTTGTATGAATATTGTACTTGTACTAGCATCGTTGTGCTAACCCCTTCGGGGGTGAACATTTGTTTATGTTCAGGATCCCGGAGGGCGGGGAAACAACCACTGGAGCTACATGACGACGAGGGTGCAGAGTGATGTTCCGGCCGGGTTTATTGTCTGTTGTTGGTTATTTTAATAAGTACTCGAGTACGTCGTAATTTGTGATGTTGGATTTCAGTGGTGTATTAATATTCTCTTTTTTTTGGATATCTGTATTTTCGGTATTCAACCAGAACTATCGTAATGTATTTTCAGTGATTTCATAATTTGGTATCTCTCATTGTCTTTTATTTTATTTATCCTTGTAAATTCTTATGTAAAGGATTTACGGCGCTGTAATATTCCTGAATATATCGGGGGTGTTACAATTAGTGTGGTTTAATTATAGTTGGTTAATTTATAATGTGTGGTTAATTATAAATGGTATAATAATAATAATAATAGTAAATGTAGAATAATAATTAATTGGTAATGCTGATAACAAAAATCTGAAAATAATAAAGATAATAATAATAATGTTAATACTTAATAAAAACGGTATTAATAATATTATTATTAATAATAATGATAATATTAATAATAATAGTGTTAGTATTATGGTTGAATAAATATTAACACTATTATAATAATGACCACTTGAATATATATGACGAAATGACTCGGGCCATTATAATATGAGAACTTGGACTCGAGTCTGGAGCGTAAACTACAATCATGATATGCGAATAAGAAAAATTTTGACCTTATTTAATAAATGGAAATAAAATTCGTCAATAAATTGCTGGACATTTAAAATCATTCATGCGCTTTCTATAAATTATAAAATAAATATATGCTCAAAAATCGGGGCGTTACACTTTAAATATTTACAAAGATTAGTTAGTAATTGAATATTTTTTGATATTTCAAGTATAAACATGATTGGAAATTGAGCTATAAATATACCTTTTATTTTTTGCAGTCGAAATAATCCTTGTTCTTCGAGGTGAGACACCTCCTGGTGTGAGATAATTTATCAGAAAAGAAAGGTAGAAATATCAGTGAGATAATATCAGAAAAGAAAGATGAATATATTGCTCAGAGATAGTTCGATTCAATGAATATTGTGGCTTGCTGAGCATGATACTTATTATTCTAACTCGACATTTACACTCGAGTTACTCGAATAACTCACCCAAAATGTAACTCAAAAATAAGTCGGGTTACTCGATTTTACTGAGTTACTCGGATACTCGAGGGCTACCCAAGTCCAGATCGAGTTACTCGAAAGTTGCTTGGACGGGTATCGGGTAACTCGAATTGTTCCGTCCGGGACACTCGATTTTCCGAAAAATCAACGGGACACTCGATGTCCTTTTTGGGTAACTCGAATAGTAATTTTTCGGGACTTCGGTCGTGTGACCCGAATGCTGTTTGGATAACTAGACTGTGTTCGAGTAACTCGATGGTCGGGAAACTCGGATTGATTTTCGGGGCTCCCAGCTTCGTGTGACCCGAGTGTTGTTCAGGTGTTTCGAGTAACACGTTGTGCAGGGGCCGAGTAACACGATTTGTAGTGTAACATGAATTCGATACTCGTTGCAGGGACGCGTGTTAGACGAATTTGGGACTACTCGAGTTACTCGATTTTTATTTTTAGGTAACTCGAATTGGTTCGGGTAACTCGAGTTACTACGGGTAACTCAATTCCAATCGGGTAACCCACATTCGGGTAACCCTATCTTCTAATACGTGTTACCCGATTGCCAACCTTCTACAATATTGTATTTTTTTAAGTTGACTCAAAAATGTGTTACTCGAAAATACAATATATGACTCGAATTAATTCGAGTAAAGGCCAATTTCGACAATTTAAGTATCAAAAGAGTTGTTAATAAACTTTGGGCAAAAAAGAATCTCCTTATAGATAAAAGGGAAAAAGAAGCATTCTCCCGTTATTCTTTTCGCTATGCCAATTTACGGTTGAGAACAGAAACAAGACACAACCTTTTTATTTTTTTTACCCTAGCTCATGTAGTAGCTTTATTAAACAATTATGAAGACCATGCTTTGACATATATTTTTATATAAAAGCAAGACATTGTTGTCCTCTTGTTTCCCACCCACGACACAACTAAAACGCAGCACATCACCTTCACATTTTTTTCCTATCTGTTGGCCACTAAGTATACTGGATACAGCTTGGGAAGTAGTCTAAACAACAAGCTGTACTGATTTTAAATCTGAGTGCGTAGCGGAAGTCTTAGATACAGTAAGTTGCTGTGGATACAGCAATTTGGTGTGCAGTGTATACTTAAATAATCACAGTAAATAAAACAGTAAAAACTGAAGGTAAATAACACAGTATTTAAAGTGGTTCGAGGTAAACCCCTCTACGTCCACTGGTCCTCCACACAGGAGTAAAATGTTTATTATAATTACTACGTACACAACTACGTAATTATAACAGTTATACAATCAATATATCATTCACACAGATTGATATAAAGATCTTAGCTTCAACCGTTCACACAGATTGGTTTGAGCTAAAGCTTGACTGACTTCTTCACATAGAGTTCTGAAGCTTCGTCTTCCTCAGTCCACACAGGGCTGATCTGGGTTTGTTCAAAGTATAGAACAGAGTGTGAACAATAGCTTTGACTTTATGAGCTTGTAGCTGATGAAGTGTTGTTCAAGATGATGAGCACTGTATATCTATTTTATCTGAGTTGCAGTAAGCTTGGAGATATATTTTGCTCTGATGATAACTTGGTAGCTTTGAATAATTTCGGTTTCGGTAACTGATCTTCAATGCCTTCATGAGATATATATAGTCTCTAAAATATATATCCGTTGAGATGTATCCGTTGAGCAAGATTCCGTTCCAACGGGATTAAAAGCACGATCTGGATTTAGCGGGATTTGAAGATTTGTTGACTGACAGTATTTAAATACTTTATCCTTGAGTATTTAAATACTTCTTTATTCAACGGGACTTGACTTCTGAAGATTCCTTCTTTGTCCTGTTGAAAGCTGTATGGAAGATAACTGTATTGGTGATTCGAGACAGTTTCCATACTTGGTCTTTATAAGACTTTTTTGCTGTACTGAAGGGTTCCACTATATGCTGGATTCGAGACAGGTCTTCGATACAGGTTGATGCCTCAACACTTCGATACAGTTTCCTTTACTGTATGCGGATTGGCATATATGTCAAAACCTCTTATCAAATACTATTCGATACAGGGATTGAATATCCCGGCTGTTTCGATACAGGGTTCTTGTTTTCCCAACAATTTCCCCCTTTTTGACAATTTGCAAGACTTTAACTTTCTAACTTTCAAGTCTTATTGATGATGCCAAAACCTTCTTCATGAAATAATCTTCTTTGATGACTTCTGGCAGATTTCTTGGTCTTTCGTCAAAAGGTCTGTCTTTCAGCAACTTAGTCTATTTAATGAACTGCTCGCAGGCGAGTTCGATACAGCTAAGAATTTTTACAACTTAAGCTTATGATTGGCGCGCGGGCATAATTTTACAATGTATTCTAAGATTACAACTGAAATCATGAACTATTCGTAGACAAGTTCGTACAGCTTAATTTTCAATCAAGTTTCTATACTTGAGATTTGTTATCAAACAATTTAAGTAATCATACATCAACACAGTAGATTACGAGTTGTAATCTTTCAAGACAAACAAACACTTTTATTGATATTCAAAATAAATTGAGTACATAGTTTGCTGTTTCGAGGAGAAATTACAAAACAAAAATAATATACAAGGATTTCAGCTCCTATCTGTAGTCCGCATGTCTCCATGGCTTTCTCCCTGGATCATTCTCGGTACCACGCCACCAGTTCTGTAGGGAATCATTGCCTCGATCCTAGTATATAGCTCTTCCTTCATAAGATCTATCAAAGGCAAGAATCCAGTCTTCTGGATGGGTGATCCGGTCTCCTCTTTTGTGCTTGCTTTTCATATCTAGCTGGAGAGGGAGTTTTCCTTCTTCTAGCATCTTCGTAAATTTGTCTGCGGCCTCCGCTAAAGTTTTATAGCTCTTGAAGATGGAGGATTCCCTGATGAGTTTTACAAAGTATCTCATCAGTTCGTTCTTCCTTCATTGCTTCACTTCATCGGCAGTGGGATGGCGGTTGGTCGGCAGACGAATTTCAGAAGGTCTCTGGATTAGACTTTGCCACGGAACATTTGGATCATGAAATTCAGGTCGGGAGCCTGAAATCTTAAAACTCTAAGAGGGAGGGTCTAGCTTGTTTAACTCAGTAGTGATGCTGTCTTGAGCGGCCTCAAATTCCCTTTCATGCGGTAACCTGATTCTCCTTGCAGCTTCTCTTGCTTCTTCCCCCTTTTTGGCGTCATCAAGACGTCCTAGGATCTCTAATGCAGCATCCTGTTTCGTCTTGATGTTAGTCATTCTTTCTAATAGGGAGGAAAGTGCTTGCAACATGTCCTTGATGCATTTGTCGTGGGCTTGCAATTGAGAACTGTTTTCGATCATAGCACATGCGGTCTTGGCTTCAGCGATGCGTGTTTTGGTTGCCTCTTCCTTCAGGAGTTGCTCTTGCTTGTCTTCCATGATTTTCAGTGCTTGTTTGAGTACTTCTGGCAAAATAATGAAGGCCTCGACTACTTGAGAAACTTCATGCTGTAAGGTGGTCATCTCTTCCACGGCAGAAGTATGCATCTAATTCAAGGCTTTTTCAACTGAAGACAGAGCATTCACTGCATCCTGGATGAATACAGTTTGAAGACCAAGAGCACGCAGACGCTCTTTTCTAGAGGCTGTGCTGGGAGAATCCGGTTGGGCGAAATATTCAGAGCAGTTCAACCTCCTCAGATTTACGGTTGGGTGTAAATTGAGTTAGACATCCTCAGGTGTATTACCGTCCTCGGATTCCACAGTTGAAGGGGCGGGAGCAGCTTGTTCTGGTTCGGCGGCAGGGGGTTGTGTGTCCTCATGTTGCGAAGGTTCGTCGGTAGTCATGGATACAGGAGGGACTGATTCCTCCTGTTGTCTCTCAGTGACAACTTATTCTTCTTGAGCGGCGGCAGGCTCGGGTGCCTGTTCCAAAACTGTTCCTTCCTCCTCGACCTGAGGGACTGATTCCTCCTGGTCGGGAATGTTTTCTTGCTGTGGCGAAGGGGGCTTGCTTCGAGTTGACGGACCTTCGTCATCCTTTGGTAGAGAGGCGTATCTATCTTGAGCCTCTTCACGACTCATTCTCAGACCAGCTTGTAAAGCATCGTCGTCGTCGTCTGAGTCATTGTCATCGTCATCTTTTGGATTTGGGGGAGAGTCCTCTGACTTATCTTTACCTTTCCTCCTTGCATCAGATTTCTGCAGAAGATGGCTTTCAATCAGTTCTTTGCAGAAGTGATTGTCCCATCAGATCAGGGCCTCAATCTCCATTGAGTCCATCACTTATGATACAAATCTTTCTTCTTGGCTCCATTCACTCCAGTTGTATAATGTTTCATACGGAGCTAGCCTGTAGCCTTTCCATTTGAGAAATCTTTCGTATGCATGTTCGATCTGAACAGAGAGAAGGGTTTTGTGAATAATGGTGTCAGAGGAGGGACTGCGTACAACGTCTGGGTCCGCTGTAGCGAGGGGTTCCTCTACAGGTGTGGGATCCTGTAGGGAAGTGGGATTCCTTACAGGGGATGGTGCCCCGAAGGAAGATTGATCCTGTACGGGTGTGGAATCCCGCATAGGAGAGGTAGCGTTTGGCTCCGTAGGGGCAGCCGAATCGCTAGAGTCTTTTTCGTTGGCAGATGTCCCATCATACGTCCTAGCCGCAAAAGGCTCAGGATCTACTGTCGATACAGTAGTGGACACCTCTTCCACAGGGGTTGGGCCCTGGGGTTGTTCTTCAGTGGGTTGAGCCACGGTAGAAACTGCTTCGGAGGGCTTGGTGGATTTTACTTTAGAAAGCCTCTTTAGTTTCTTCTTTGGCTTCTCACCAGCAATGGGTTTCTTGCTGTGAGATCTTTTTCTCTTCTTTGAAGACTCCACGTCCTGGGACTTCAAAGACTCATCTCTTGGGTCTGCAGAAACTGGCATATATTTGGTTTTCGGGTGGTTGCAGACCATGGTGCTCTGGTTATACGCAGTAGGCTTGACGCCTCCTAGGTATATCCTGGAGCTATTCTTCTTTGCATCTGCGGATTGCGACAATCCGCATTTCGTCAAGATATGGTTTAACATTAAGCCAAATGACTTCTTCTGGGTGGCAGGCTTGCATACTTCCTCTTGCAAGCGCTTCAGGATTATCTGGCACCAGTTGACCTTTTCACAGGTCAGAATTGCCACCATCATCCTGAACCTCAGATTAGTACACATTTCGAACGCACTAGTTCGATTCTCAATGATCCTGCAGCAGAAATCATGCAAATATACATAAGGCAGACAAAAATTCTTTTTGTGACAGGTGGTTTGAACCATGTCAACAACAGTTGAGCCGGTGAACAGCCCATAAAACTTGGTTATAAGTTCTTGAGACCCAAACGTCTCAATTTGATCCATTGTCAGGCCATCAGCAGGTAGCCTGTAGATATTCTGGAGCAGATCATTATCAACACAGATCTCAACTCCTTGAATGGTAGCGGTTATGTCAGCAACGTGACCTCCTTGGGCCAGTGATAAAAAACGTACGGCGGCATTGAGGTAAAATTCCTCAACCAGCTTAAGATCATACTTGTCAGCAGTTTGACTGCCAAGGCGATAGAGGCCTTGTTGACGAAGACGAGTGATGATGTACTCCATGGGTTCGACATCATTGGTTTCAGTGAGAAGGCGTTCAATGACAACAAATCTTGAGAAGATCCGTCCATCGATGATGTTTGCGGTTTTCTTGAGAGCGGGCGAAGATGTTTGTCCAGCCATTGATGATTTTTCAAGAAAAAAAATGAAGAGGAAAACACGTAATATGCAGTAAAATGCAGAAAGCTGTATAGGCTGTTTTTGCTTGAGAACTCTTAATTTTTGCAGAAAGCATAAAGAGTCTCTAATGGCAGTATCACTCATTTTATAGTTGGGCGGTGAAATAGGGTTTTGCAGAGTACGAATGGTCAGATTTTAAGGGATGGGAACCAGTTTTTGAAATCAACGGTTAAGATAGACTGAGTGTAACTGGTACGCTAATCCATTAAAATGTTTAAAATATAAGCGGGTCCGACTGCTGACATTTGTGTCACCCTAAATGCCTGAAACGACGATTTTAAAACAATAAACAATTTAAAACATCGCGGATTTTGAGATTCAGTTGTCCAGATGTCGTGTAAGGCATTTGATGTACATGGCGTTTGACATAAAAACAGGGCACGTGGACAAAAATCATTTTAAAATGAAATGATATAATATAATATATATACTGAATCGAAACCCTATAGTATGTGCTGTGTCCGCGTCGATACAGCGTTCCCCCTTAAAAAGGTACATATAGGTTTTAAATTCCATACAGAAACTTTTGGATTAATGCTGTATTCATGGGTCCTACAGTATTCCCCCTTAATTATTGCACACGTCAGCTGTAGGATTCATATGTCTTTGCTTACTACAATGCTGTATTGACGGTTCTGAGTGTACAGATAATTAATGTTGGATACTGTATTCTTGGGTCTTACAGCATTCCCCCTCAATTGTTGAGTAAAAACAGTAAATTACTTACAGGGAGTCGGGCTGTAGCATTCCCAATTCTTGTCTAAGCATGTTGAATCTTGCTGTGTCGAGCGGCTTGGTGAAGATGTCGGCCAACTGAATGTCTGTATGAACTTTTTCAAGGCGAACATCCTTGTTCTCGACATGATTCCTTATAAAATGATGCTTCATGTTGATATGCTTAGTGCGCGAGTGCAGGATAGGATTTTGCGTTATAGCAATTGCACTCGTGCTATCACACATGATTGGAGTCTCTCTGGCTTCAATTCCATAATCTGAAAACTATTGCTGCATCCAAAGGATCTGCATACAGCAGCTACCAGCAGCATAGTATTCAGATTCAGCCATCGAAAGAGAGTTAGCCAATTGTTTCTTAATGAACCAAGAAACGAGTCTAGGTCTAAGAAAGTGACAAGTTCCACTTGCACTCTTCCTATCTAGCTTGCAGCCTCCGAGATCCGAGTCGTTGTATCCAACTAAATCGAATCCGCCTTCTTTAGGATACCATAGTCCTACATCGACTGTTCCTTTAACGTACTTCAGGATTCGTTTAGCTGTATTGAAGTGTGATTCCTTAGGTGCTACTTGATACCTCGCACACACTCCAATAGCAAACTGGATATCGGGCCTGCTAGCCGTTAGGTACAGGAGCCAACTAATGAGCTTCCTGTAGAGTGATTGGTCAAACGGCTTTCCAGCTTCATCAGCACTAATTTGCATGGAAGTGCTCATGGGGGTTGACGATGATTTGGAATTGTTCATTCTAAATTTGTTGAGAATCTCCTTGCTGTATTTTTCCTGGTTGATGAAAATACCTGTAGGCAACTGCTTTACCTGCAAACCTAGGAAATAACTAAGTTCCCCCATCATACTCATTTCAAATTTACTTTGCATAAGATGAGAGAACCTTTGACACAAAGCAAGGTTAGTTGAACCAAAAATTATATCGTCCACATAGATTTGCACCATAAGAAGGTCATCACCTTCCTGTATTTTGAACAAGGTCTTGTCCACAGCACTTTTCTCAAATCCGTTGTTGGTTAGATACCCTGTATCCAATACCTAGGCGTGCTGTACTGATAGTACTGCCGTGCTGGCCTTTGGTAGTTGGATACAGCCTTCCTTCTGAACGGCTGTTGGCGCTGTTGATATGCTCGGGGAGCATGCTGTTGAGTGCGCCTCACAGGTTGGAACGGCTTATGATTCTGCTGGCTGGAATAGGATTGCGGGGGCGGAATGGCAGCCTTCGGTTTTCGCGGTGCAGCAGGTTCCTTCACGGGACTAAGGGTATCTTTCGATACTGGAATGTGTTCCACACTCTTGACAAATACTGTACTAGTTTTCCCTTTGTTTGAACATGAGCTGTATCCTAAGCCACATTTATCATGAGCATGTTGCCCAGTGCTCAGAATTTCTTCCATTCTTTTGGATGATTTCTCGAACGATTTCAGAGTGGTCTCAAGTTCAATTTCTCGTTTTTCGAGAGTTGTGACTTTGGCTTGAAGTAGAACCAAATCATTTGTCCTGCTCTCGTTGTGAGTTTTAACCTCACTTAGTTCATGAGCAAGTTGATGATTGCTCTCCATGAGTTTTTCAAAATCGACTTTGCTGGTTTCACAGTCAAGAGACATATTCTCATAATTTATCTTCAGCAAATCGTTTTCATCTTTCAGCTCTAGGTTAGACAGTTGGAGCTATATATTCTCGTTTTTCAATGTCTCATGGGCCTTTTGAATGTTTTTAAATTCATTCATCATTTTTTCAAAAGTATGAGATGCATTTGATGGAATAGATGAGGTTGAACTTACCTCATCATCGCTATCTTCACCTTCCGGAATGTCTTTGCCATAAAGCACATATATGCTTTATCATCGAACTCATCATCAGATGAATCACTTTCAGTGACCACCTGAAGACATTCTTCAGATTTGGATGGTGTGGGGGAGGCTTCTGATTCTCCAATCAGGGCCTTGAGCTTGTTTTTCCAAGCACGTCTTCTTTCATCTCTCTCTTGTTGCTCGGCCTCCGGCAACTTTTGAACTTTGGGATGAGGACATTTATTTGCATAATGCCCTGGTTTCCTGCAATTATAGCACAGGTTAGAATTACCGGATGAATTTTCGGTACTTACCTTTTGGACAGGTTTGGGCCTGTAGGGAGTCTGCTTGATGAACTTTTTGAATTTGTGCATGAGAAGCGCCATTTCATCTTGAGACAGGATGTCGTCGTCACTGTCAGCATTCTTGTGACTAGGCTTCGACGAGCTGGGCATGCTGTGTCGACGACTCGATACAGCGGCTAGTGTTGTGACATTTGAAAGAGATTCTTCAGCTTTCTCTCTTCTATCAATATCATACTCAAAAGCTTTGAGGTCATAGAAGAGATCAAAAGTAGTTATTTCATTAAGATTGCACGACACACGCATAGCTGTGGTGTTAATGTCCCATTGGGCTGGGGGAGATCTGAAAATTTTTAAATTCTTCTCCTTTTGGGTATAAATTTTGCCCAACGCTTCAAGTTCACCAACAATACCAGTGAATCTGAGGTAAAGTTCCTCAAGTGTCTCAGTTGGTTTCATTTCGAAAGATTCAAATTGCTAAGTCAGTTTTGAAATCTTGTTTTCTTTTGAGAGCTCAGTTCCCTCACGAATCAACTTGAGTTTGTCCCAGATTTCCTTAGCTGTTTTGCAGCTCTTTACCTTTGAGAACGTGCCTTTGTCAAGGGTGACAAATAATGCGTTCTTAGCCACATTGTCAAGGTTGGCTCGCTTTCTTTCATCTGTGGTCCATTGCTCGCGATCCTTCTCGAGCATCTCAGCATGGGCTTGGCCTTCAATCCTTGCAGCCGTGTTTACCTTCATGATCTTGATAGGGCCATCCTGTATCACAAAAATCATCTCTTCATGCATTGCTGCAAGATGAGCCTCCATCCTAATTCTCCAATCATCAAATTCGTTAATAGAGAACATAGACACTTTGTTGATCATAGAAGTATCCATGTGAAAGTAAGGAAATGAAAGAGACTGTTTTTAAAGAGTAAGTGATTTTGGATCTGATTTGGTTAAAAATACGACTGATTCTTTTTAGAATCAAACGCTTCGATACCACTTGTTGGTCACTAAGTATACTGGATACAACTTGGGAAGTAGTTTAAACAACAAGATGTACTGATTTTAAATCTGAGTGCATAGCGGAAGTCTTAGATACAGTAAGTTGCTGTGGATACAGCAACTTGGTGTGCAGTGTATACTTAAATAATCACACTAAATAAAACAGTAAAAACTGAAGGTAAATAACACAGTATTTAAAATGGTTCGAGGTAAACCCCTCTACGTCCACTGGTCCTCCACACAGGAGTAAAATGTTTATTATAATTACTACGTACACAACTACGTAATTATAACAGCTATACAATCAATATATCGTTCACACAGATTGATATAAAATCTTAGCTTCAACCGTTCACACAGATTGGTTTGAGCTAAAGCTTGACTGACTTCTTCACACAGAGTTCTGAAGCCTCGTCTTCCTCAGTCCACACAGGGCTGATCTGGGTTTGTTCAAAGTATAGAACAGAGTGTGAACAACAGCTTTGACTTTATGAGCTTGTAGCTGATGAAGTGTTGTTCAAGATGATGAGCACTGTATATCTCTTTTATCTGAGTTGCAGTAAGTTTGGAGATATATTTTGCTCTGATGATAACTTGATAGCTTTGAATAATTTCGGTTTCGGTAACTGATCTTCAATGCCTTCATGAGATATATATAGTCTCTGAAATATATATCCGTTGATATGTATCCGTTGAGCAAGATTCCGTTCCAACGGGATTAAAAGCACGATTCGGATTTAGCGAGATTTGAAGATCTGTTGACTGACAGTATTTAAATACTTTATCCTTGAGTATTTAAATACTTCTTTATTCAACGGGACTTGACTTCTGAAGATTCCTTCTTTGTCCTGTTGAAAGCTGTATGGAAGATAACTATATTGGTGATTCGAGACAGTTTCCATACTTGGTCTTTATAAGACTTCTTTGCTGTACTGAAGGGTTCCACTATATGCTGGATTCGAGACAGGTCTTCGATACAGGTTGATGCCTCAACACTTCGATACAGTTTCCTTTACTGTATGCGGATTGGCATATATGTCAAAACCTTTTATCAAATACTATTCGATACAGGGATTGAATATCCCGGCTGTTTCGATACAGGGTTCTTGTTTTTCCAACACTATCCAATAAAGTCATAATTTTTATAAAACTAATATTAAGCAAGACTATTATTGAAGATAATAATTGTGTTGGCCACTAGGTATACTGGATACAGTTTGGAAAATAGTTTAAACAACAAACTGTATGGATTTTAAATCTGAGTGCGTAGCGGAAGTCTTGGATACAGTAGGTTGCTGTGGATACAGCAACTAAGTGTATAGTGTATACTTAATTTATCACAGTAGTTAAAACAGTAAAAGCTGAAGGTAAATAACACAGTAATTAAAGTAGTTCGAGGTAAACCCCTCTACGTCCACTGGTCCTCCACACAGGAGTAAAAAGTTTATTATAATTACTACGTACACAACTACGTAATTATAACAACACACACAATCAATATATTGTTCACACAGATTGATATAAAGATCATAGCTGAAACCGTTCACACAGATTGGTTTTGAGTTAATGCTTTGACTTGCTTCTTCACACACAGTTCTGAAGCTTCGTCTTCTTCAATGCAAATCCTTAACACACAGTTCCGGAGAAGCACAGATTGTTCAGTCCACACAGGGCTGATCTTGAGTTTGTTCAACGTATAGAACAGATGATGAACAACAACTTTGACTTTAAGAGCTTTCAGCTGATGAAGTGTTGTTCAGGATGATGAGCACTATATATCTCTTTAGATCTTAATTGCAGTAAGCTTTGGAGATATGTTTTGCTCTGATGATAACTTTTGATAGCTTGAGTGTTAGGTGACTGGTCACTGATCTTCAATGCCTTCATAAGATATATATAGTCTCTGAAGCATATATCCGTTGAGATGTATCCGTTTGAATGAGATTTCGTTCCAACGGGATTATGACACGATCCGGATTTCGCGGGATTCTGAAGATCTGAAGACTGGCAGTATTTAAATACTTTATCCTTGAGTATTTAAATACTTCTTTATTCAATGGGACTTGACTTCTGGATATTCCTTCTTTGTCCTGTTGTGAGCTGTATGGAAGATAACTGTATTTTGAGTTTCGAGACAGTTTCCATACTTTGTCTTTTTACAAGACTTCTTGCTGTACTAAAGAGCTTTACTATATGCTGTTTCGAGGGGCGTCTTCGATACAGGATAAAGCCTCAAAGCTTCGATACAGTTTCCTTTACTGTATTCGGATTGGCATATATGTCAAAACCTCTTTATCAAATATCATTCGATACAGGGATCGGATATCCCGGCTGTTTCGATACAGGGTCTTTGTTTTCCCAACAATTTCCCCCTTTTTGACAATTTGCCAAGACTTACTTTCTTAATTTTTCAAGTCTTCTTGATGATGCCAAAACCTTTTTCATGAAGTGATCTTCTTGCAGATTTCTTGGTCTTTCGTCAAAAGGTCTGTCTTAGTCTAAATGATGAACTGCTCGCAGGCAAGTTCGATACAGTTTAAGGATTTATTACAACTTAAGCTTATGATTGGCGCGCAGGCACAATCTTACAATGTATTCTAAGCTTACAACTGAAATTATGAACTGTTCGTAGACTAGTTCGTACCGCTTAATTTTCAATCAAGTTTATCTAACTTGAGATAGTTATCAAACAATTTAAGTAATCATACATCAACACAGTAGATTACGAGTTGTAATCTTTCAAGACAAACAAACGTTTTTATTGATATTCAAAATGAATTGAGTACAGAGTTTGCTGTTTCGAATAGAAATTACAAAACAAAAATAATATACAGAGATTTCAGCTCCTTATCTATAGTCCGCATGCCTCCATGGCTTTTTCCCTGGTTCATTCTCGGTACCACGCCACCAGTTCTGAAGAGAATCATTGCCTCGATCCTGGTATATAGATCTTCCTTCATAGGATCGATCAAAGGCAAGTATCCAGTCTTCTGGATGGGTGTTCCGATCTCCTCTTCTGTGTTTGGATTTCATCTCGATTTGGAGAGGGAGTTTCCCATCTTCTAGCATCTTCGTAAATTTGTCTGCGGCCTCCGCTAACGTTTTATAGTTCTTGAAGATGGCGGATTCCCTGATGAGTTTGACAAAGTATCTCATCAGTTCGTTCTTCCTCCATTGCTTCACTTCGTCGGAAGTAGGATTGCGGTTGGTCGGCAGACGAATTTCAGAAGGTCTCTGAATAAGAGTTTGCCAAGGGACATTGGGATCATGAAATTCCGGTCGGGAGCCTGAGATCTTAAAACTTTGGGAGGGAGGTGCTAGTTTGTTCAACTCGGAAGTGATACTGTTCTGAGCAGCCTCAAATTCCCTTTCTTGTTGCAGCCTGATTCTCCTAGCAGCTTCTCGTGCCTCTTCCACCTTTTTGGCTTCATCAAGACTTTTCAGGATTTCTAGAGCAGCATCCTGTTTTGTCTCGATGCTATTCATTCTCTCTACAAGGGAGGAAAGAGTCTGCGACATTTCCTTAATGCATTTTTCGTGAGCGCGCAGTTGAGAGCTGTTTTCAATCATAGCACAAGCGGTCTTGGCTTCAGCTATCCTCGTTTTTGTTGCATCTTCCTTCAGCAGTTGCTCCTGCTTATCTTCCATGATTTTCAAAGCTTGTTTGAAAACTTCTGGCAAAATAATGAATGCGTCGACAACACGAGATACTTCATGTTGAAGAGTGGTCATTTCTTCGACGGCAGAAGTATGCATCCAATTTAATGCTTTTTCAACGGAAGATAGAGCATTTACTGCATCCTGGATGAATACAGTTTGAAGGCCAAGTGCACGCAGGCGCTCTTTCCGTGCGGCAGAAATCGGAGAATCTGGTTGGTCAAGGTCTGCAGAGCTGTTCAACCTTCTTACATTCACGGATGGGCGTGAAGTAAGTTGGACATCCTCAGGTTCGATACCGTCCTCGGATTCCACGGTTGAGGGGGCGGGAGCAGCTTCCTGTGGTTCGGCGACAGGGGGTTGAGAAGCTTCCTGTTGCGAAGATTCTTCAGCATACATGGATACAGGAGGGACTGAATCCTCCTGTTGTCTTTCAGGAACAGCTTCTTCGGTCGCAGCAGGCTCAGGTGCCTGTTCCAAAATTTCTTCTACTTCCTCGACTGGAGGGACTGATTCCTCTTGGTCGGGAATGGTCTCATGCTGTGGCGAAGGGGGATTGGTCTGGGTAGAAGGCCCTTCGTCGTCTCTGGGTGGAGAGGCTTCTCGAGCTTCAGCCTCTTCACGACTCATTCTCAGACCTGCTTGTAAAGCATTGTCGTCTTCGTCTGAGTCATGATCTTCGTCGTCTTTTGGATTAGTGGGAGAATCCTCTGACTTTTTCTTTCCTTTCCTCCAAGCGTCAGATTTGTGCAGAAGATGGCTTTTAATTAGATCTTTGCAGGAGGGATTGTCCCATCGAAGCAGCGCCTCAATTTCTGTTGAGTCCGTCACTTCTGAGACGAATCTCTCTTCGTGGCTCCAATCGCTCCAGTTGTACAGTGTATCGTACGGAGCTAGCCTGTAGCCTTCCCATTGCAAAAATCTTTCGTAGGCGTGTTCAATTTGAACCGAAAGAAAGGTCTCATTAATAATCGAGTCAGGGGAGGGACTTCGTACAACGTCTGGGGACGCTGTATCGAGGGATTCCTGTACAGGTATGGGATCCTGTACGGAAGAGGGACTCCTTACAGGGGATGGTGCCCTGAAGGAAGGTGGATCCTGTACGGGTGTGGGATCCCGCAGAAGAGAAGTAGCTTTTGGCTCCAAATGGGCAGCCGACTCGCTAAAGTCTTGATCGTTGGCAGATGTCTCAATATCCGTCCTAGCCACCAAAGGCTCGGGATCTAATGTCGATACAGTAGGAGACACCTCTTCCACAGGGGTTGGGCCCTGGGGTTCTTCGTCAGTGGGTTGAGCCACGGGGGAGACTTCCTTGGAGGGCTTGGCAGATTTGATTTTCGAAAGCCTCCTGAGTCTCTTTTTGGGCTTCTCACCAGTAGAGTGTTTCTTGCTGTGAGATCTCTTTCGCTTCTTTGAAGATTCCACTTCTTGGAACTTCAAGGATTCATCTCTTGGATTATCAGAAATTGGCATGTGCCTGGTTCTTGGGTGGTTGCAAGACAAGGTGCTCTGGTTATACGCAGTAGGCTTGACGCCTCCTAAGTATATCCTCGAGCTATTCTTATTCGCATCGGCGGATTGCGTCAGTCCGCACTTCGTCAGGATATAGTTCAACATTAAACCGAAAGGTTTCTTCTGGGTGGCAGGTTTGCATACCTCCTCTTGTAGGCGCTTCAAGATTATTTGGCACCAATTGACCTTTTCACAGGTCAGAATAGCCACCATCATCCTGAACCTCAAGTTGGTACACATCTCGAACGCACCGGTTCGATTCTCAATAATCCTGGAGCAAAAATCATGAAGATACACATACGGAAGACAAAAGTTTTTCTTGTGACAAGTAGTCGTCACCAGGTCAACAACTTTGGACCCTGTGAACAGTCCATAAAATTTAGTAATGAGCTCTTGAGACCCGAATGTCTCAAGCTGATCCATGGTCATGCCATCAGCGGGTAGCCTGTAGATGTTCTGGAGCAGATCGTGATCGATACAGATCTTAACTCCCTGGACTGTAGCAGTGATGTCAGCAACATGACCTCCTTGGGCCAATGACAGAAAACGTACGGTGGCGTTGAGGTAGAATTTCTCAACCAGATGGGTGTCGTATTTGTCAGCAGTCTTGCTTCCAAGGCGATAGAGACCTTGTTGTTGAAGACGAGTAATGATATACTCCATGGGTTCTGCGTCGTTGGTTTCTGAGAGAAGACGCTCAATGATGACAGGTTTGGAGTAGATCCGGCCATCAATGATGTTAGCAGATTTCTTCAGAGCAGGAGAAGAAGATTGTCCAGCCATTGATGTTTTCTTAAGAAAAAGATGCAAGAAAATGATCGAAATATGCAAGAAATGCGTAAAAATATGTAAATGTTTTGCTTGAGAACTCTTGAATTTGCGTAAAGCGTAAAGAGTCTCTAATGGCGTATTCAGTCTTTTATAGTCAAGGCGAAATAGGGTTTTGCAGAGTACGAATGGTCGATTTTAAGGGATGGGAACCGGTTTTGAAATCAACGGTTAAGATGGATCGAGTGTAATCGTACGCTAATCCATTGAAATGTTTAAAAATTGAGCGGGTCCCACTTCTGACATAGGTTGATACCCTAAATGCCTAAAACAGCGGTTTAAAAATAATAAATAATTTAAAAACATCGCGGCTTTTGAGATTCAGTTGTCCAGATGTCGTGTAAGGCATTTAATGTACATGATGTTTGACATAAAAACAGGGCACGTGGACAAAAATTATTTTGAAAGGAAATAATATTATATACTGAATTAAAATCCTATAGCATGTGCTGTTTCCGCGTCGATACAGCGTTCCCCCTCAAAAAGGTGCTTATAGGTTTTGAATTCCATACAGCAATATTTGGATTAATGCTGTATTCATGGGTCCTATAGTATTCCCCCTTAATTATTGTACACACCAATTGTAGGATTCATATGTCTTCGCTCGCTACAGTGCTATATTGACGATTCTGAGTGTACAAATAATTAATGTTGGATACTGTATTCTTGGGTCTTACAGCATTCCCCCTCAATTGTTGAGTAAAAACAGTAAATTACTTACAGGGAGTCTGGCTGTAGCATTCCCAATTCTTGTCTGAGCATGTTGAATCTTGTTGTGTCGAGCGGCTTGGTGAAGATGTCGGCCAGCTGAACGTCTGTATGAACTTTTTCCAGGCGAACATCCTTGTTCTCGACGTGATTCCTTATAAAATGATGCTTCATGTTGATATGCTTAGTGCGCGAGTGCAGAACAGGATTGTGCGTGATTGCAATTGCACTCGTGCTATCACACATGATTGGAGTCTCTCTAGCATCGATTCCATAGTCGGCAGCTTGTTCTTTGCATCCAAAGGATCTCGCATACACAGCCTACCAAACATCATAGTACTGATTCGGCCGTGGAAAGAGAGTTAGCCAATTGCTTCTTCTTGAACCAAGAAACGAGTCTAGGTCCGAGAAAGAGACAAGTTCCAATTGTACACAACCTAAATACCTTGCAGCCTCCGAGATCCGAGTCACTGTAACCAACTAAATCAAAACCGCCTTCCTTAGGATACCATAGTCCTGCATCGACTGTTCCTTTAATGTACTTCAGGATTCGTTTAGCTGTATTGAAGTGTGATTCCTTAGGTGCAACTTGGTATCTCGCACACACTCCAACAGCAAATTGGATATCGAGCCTGCTAGCCGTTAGGTACAGGAGCGAACCAATGAGCTTCCTGTAGAGTGATTGGTCAAACGGCTTTCCGGCTTCATCAGCACTAATTTGCACGGAAGTGCTCATGGGGGTTGGCGAGGATTTGGAAGTGTTCATTCCAAATTTGTTGAGAAGCTCCTTGTTGTATTTCTCCTGGTTGATAAATATACCTGTAGGCAACTGCTTTACCTGCAAACCTAGGAAATAACGTTCCCCCATCATACTCATTTCAAATTTACTTTGCATGAGATGAGAGAACCTTTGACATAGAGCAAGGTTAGTTGAACCAAAAATAATATCATCCACATAGATTTGCACCATAAGAAGGTCATCACCTTCCTGTATCTTGAACAAGGTTTTGTCCACAGCACCTTTCTCAAATCCGTTGTTGGTTAGGTACTGGGATAGGGTTTCGTAGCAGGCTCTAGGGGCTTGTTTATGTCCATACAGCGCTTTCCTTAGCCTGTAAACTAGATTGATACCGTCTGTGTTGGCAAACCCTGGTGGTTGTTCAACATAAACTTCTTCTGCAAGATCTCCATTCAGGAAAGCACTTTTGACGTCCATTTGGTATACGATAAAACTCTTATGGGCGGCAAAGGCTAAAAATATCCTAATAGTTTCTAGTCTCGCTACAGGGGCGAAGGTTTCATCATAGTCGATTCCTTCTTCCTGACTATAGCCTTGTGCTACTAGTCTGGATTTGTTCCTTATGATAAGTCCATTTCGATCCTTTTTGTTTCGAAATACCCGTTTGGTTCCTATAACCGATTGGTGTGTTGGTCTGGGTACAATATACCATACACTGTTTCTTTCGAAACCATTAAGCTCTTCTTCCATAGATGTTATCCACTGAGAATTGTTAAGAGCGTCTATGGTTGAAACAGGTTCGGACTGGGCTCAGAATACAGCGATAGTGCACATATTG
The DNA here is from genome assembly GCA_033398695.1 of Orobanche coerulescens. Lineage (NCBI taxonomy): Eukaryota > Viridiplantae > Streptophyta > Magnoliopsida > Lamiales > Orobanchaceae > Orobanche > Orobanche coerulescens. The sequence goes on from CM065818.1 coordinate 58,520,575, forward strand.
ATTCTCCTAAGTTCGGATTGAGATTTCCATTCAGGAAACTATGAAACTTCAGCATTAGATTCTTCTTGTGCACAAAGTACATTTCCTTGTGTACTCTGTATTCTCCTACGAGTAGAAACACCGGCATTAATGTTTCCAATGATCAGCTCTTGCGGGTGATCTCTCAACCATCTTCGGTCGGGTTCTAATTCAGGATCCCGTACTGTATCGAAAGATTCTGTGGATACAGCTTCAGCTTGTACAGCGTCGGCTTCATCCACATCGATTCTTACAGCTGCGGGGTTGATTTCTAAATCAACGACAGGTTCTATGGGTGTTGGTGGATCCAAGATAGATAGATGGTGAATGTTCTGAGTGATATCATCTACTCCTGTAGGGTCATGGTGTGGTTCGTCGAACACTACATGAACTGATTCCTCGATCGTCAGCTTCCTTTTATTGAAGATTCTGAAAGCTTTGCTGACGGAGGAGTATCCTACGAATATTCCTTTATCTGATTTTTCATCAAAGGTTATAAGTTGTTCCTTCCCATTGTTCAATAGATAACACCTGCATCCAAAAATGTGGAAATACGAAACTAACGGAGTTTTGTTATTCTATACCTCATATGCTGTTTTGTTGTGGTGCTTGTTGACGACACAACAGTTTTGAGTGTAGCACGCTGTATTGGATGCTTCACCCCAGAAACGCTGTGGCAATTTGCTTGCGGCAATCATTGTCCTTGTTGCTTCTTTCAACGTCCTATTCTTTCGCTCGGCAACACCATTTTTAGGTGTACGGGCAGCTGAGTATTCGTGTTGTATTCCATTCTCCGAACAGTATTGCTCTATGAAGCGGTTAGTGAATTCTGTACCTCTATCGGAACGAATGCACACGATACTCGATGCCTTTTCATTTTGCAACTTTCTCAGGAGCTCAGGCAACTTTGATGTTGTTTCCTTCTTCTTGCTAAGAAAGATCGTCCAAGCATACCTGGAATAATCATCAACAACAACCATGCAGTATTTCTTACCTCCCAAACTTACTGGGTCTACAGGACCGTAGAGATCCATGTGTAGCATTTCCAACACTCTTTGGGTTGAAAGGTAGGATTTGCTTTTCAGGGTTGACTTGATTTGCTTGCCTTTCTGACATGGTCCGCAGACGCTGTCCTTCTTGAATGACACATTTGGCAAACCTCTTACCATTCCCTGTCTTGAGAGCTTGTTGATCGTCTTGAAGTTGACGTGAGACATCCTCTTGTGCCATAACCAGCTAAAATCTGCAGTGCCTTTGGCAACAAAGCATGGAATTGAGGAGCTCATAGGCTTCCAGTCAGCAATGTACATATTACCTGATCTGCATCCTGTAAGCACAACTTCCTTGGTTTGGGTGTTCTTGACTCTACAACGATCTATATAGAACTTCACCGAGAACTGTTTATCATAGAACTGGCTAATACTAAGTAGATTATACTGTAAGCCTTCAACATATGCAACATCGGTGACCTTGAATTTCCCGACAAGTAGGTTTCCTTTCCCTCTTGTTCTTCCTTTAGACTTATCACCGAAGCGAACTTTTGGACCGCGACCTTCTACAAAATCAGAAAGCTTGCTCCTATCTCCGGTCATGTGACGAGAGCATCCACTATCAAAGTACCAGGTATCCTCCTCTAGAATGTCCTCATCGTCGCTGTCTTCACCTTCTGGAACATCTTTGGCCATAAAGCACATGTATGCCTTATCATCGAACTCATCGTCAGATGAATCACTTTCAGTGACCACCTGAAGACATTCTGCTGATTTGGATGGTGTGGGGGATGCTTCTGATTCTCCAATCAGGGCCTTGAGCTTGTCTTTCCAAGCACGTCTTCTTTCATCTCTCTCTTGTTGCTCGGCCTCAGGCAATCTTTGGACTTTGGGATGAGGACATTTATTTGCATAATGCCCTGGTTTCCTGCAGTTATAGCACAGGTTAGCATCACCAGATGATGTTTCGGTACTTACCTTGTGGACAGGTTTGGGCCTGTAGGGAGTCTTTCCAGACTGTTTGATGAACTTTTTGAATTTATGCATGATAAGCGCCATTTCGTCTTGGGACAGGATGTCGTAAATCCTTTATCGGCATTCTTGTGGCCGGGCTTCACGAGCTAGGCATCTTTGTGTCAACGGTTCAATCTGATGGCGAGTTGTGACCTTTGAAGGAGATTCTTCAGCTTTCTCTCTTCTGTCAATATCATACTCAAAAGCTTTGAGGACAGAGAAGAGATCAAAAGTAGATATTTCATTAAGATTACAGGATACACGTTGTGGTCTTAATGTCCCATCGGGCTGAGAGAGATCTGAAAATTTTTAAGTTCTTCTCCTTTTGGGTGTAAATTTTGCCCAACGCTTCAAGTTCACCAACAATACCAGTGAATCTGAGGTCAAGTTCCTCAAGTGTTTCCGTTGGTTTCATTTCAAAAGATTCAAATTGCTGAGTTAGTTTTGAAATCTTGTTTTCTTTTGAGAGCTCAGTTCCCTCACAAATCAACTTGAGTTTATCCCAGATTTCTTTGGCTGTTTTGCAGCTCTTTACCTTTGAGAACGTCCCTTTGTCAAGAGTGACAAATAACGCGTTCTTAGCCACATTGTTGAGATTGGCTCGCTTCCTTTCATCTGTTGTCCATTGCTCGCGTTCCTTCTCGAGCATTTCAGCATGGGCTTGGCCCTCAATCCTTGCGGCCGGATTTACCTTCATGATCTTGATATGACCATCCTGTATAACAAAAATCATCTCTTCGTGCATTGCTGCAAGATGTGCTTCAATTCTAATTCTCCAGTCGTCAAATTCGTTAATAGAGAACATAGGGACTTTGTTAATCATAGAAGTATCCATACTGATAATATAGGAATGAAAGAGACTGTTTTGAAAATAAGTGATTTGAATCTGATTCGGTTAAAAAGAAATACGACTGATTCTTTGTAGAATCAACCGCTCTGATACCACTTGTTGGCCACTAAGTGTACTGGATACAGTTTGGAAAATAGTTTAACCAACAAACTGTATGGATTTTAAATCTGAGTGCGTAGCGGAAGTCTTGGATACAGTAGGTTGCTGTGGATACAGCAACTAAGTGTATAGTGTATACTTAATTTATCACAGTAGTTAAAACAGTAAAAGCTGAAGGTAAATAACACAGTAATTAAAGTGGTTCGAGGTAAACCCCTCTACGTCAACTGGTCCTCCACACAGGAGTAAAAAGTTTATTATAATTACTACGTACACAACTACGTAATTATAACAACACACACAATCAATATATCGTTCACATAGATTGATATAAAGATCTTAGCTGAAACCGTTCACACAGATTGGTTTTGAGCTAATGCTTTGACTTGCTTCTTCACACACAGTTCTGAAGCTTCGTCTTCTTCAATGCAAATCCTTCACACACAGTTCCGGAGAAGCACAGATTGTTCAGTCCACACAGGGCTGATCTTGAGTTTGTTTAACGTATAGAACAGATGATGAACAACAACTTTGACTTTAAGAGCTTTCAGCTGGTGAAGTGTTGTTCAGGATGATGAGCACTATATATCTCTTTAGATCTTAATTGCAGTAAGCTTTGGATATATGTTTTGCTCTGATGATAACTTTTGATAGCTTGAGTGTTAGGTGATTGGTCACTGATCTTCAATGCCTTCATAAGATATATATACTCTCTCAAGCATATATCCATTTAGATGTATCCGTTTGAATGAAATTTCGTTCCAACGGGATTATGACACTATCTGGATTTCGCGGGATTCTGAAGATCTGAAGACTGGCAGTATTTAAATACTTTATCCTTGAGTATTTAAATACTTCTTTATTCAACGGGACTTGACTTCTGGATATTTCTTCTTTGTCCTGTTGTGAGCTGTATGGAAGATAACTGTATTTTGAGTTTCGAGACAGTTTCCATACTTTGTCTTTTTACAAAACTTCTTGTTGTACTAAAGAGCTTTACTATATGCTGTTTCGAGGCGGGTCTTCGATACAGGATAAAGCCTCAAAGCTTCGATACAGTTTCCTTTACTGTATTCGGATTGGCATATATGTCAAAACCTCTTTATCAAATATCATTCGATACAGGGATCGGATATCCCGGCTGTTTCGATACAGGGTCTTTGTTTTCCCAACAAATAGTATAAAATAGAAAAATAACAAGGGAACAAGTAGGGAGGAAATGAGATGAAGTTTTATTACTCTTTCTTTTTGTGTGTAATTTCATCATTTCCATAACCGCATATTTATAGTAACAAATATGGCACTGTTACAATCACAAGTTTTGTTATTATTACATCACAAGATTTGCTACTATTTGTCTTGTGATAACAATTAATGCTAAAGTCCAAAATGATTTTATAACACTCCCCCTTGGACGTATCATTATAGCAAGCTGGATGAGTATGCCTCGTTAAAAACCTTAAGCCGGAAAACCCAGTGGGACAAAATCAGACAGAAGGGGAAATGAGTACATTCTCAGATCCAGACCTTGTGCATAAGCTGCCTCGTTAAAAACCTTAAGCTGGAAAAACCCAGTGGGATAAAAACCAGTCATAAGGAAAAGAGTATAGCGCAAGTATTTGATTTCGCTCCCCCTGAAATAAAGAGTTTCCAAATTGATTCATCAATCTTGGTTCTTGTTAGCTCTTTTCATGCCTATGCCGTATACCAGTTTCTCGAATATTGATGTTGGCAATGATTTTATAAATATATCAGCAAAATTGTGGCAGGAGCGAATTTGTTGAACATTTATTTCTCCATTTTTCTGAAGTTCGTGCGTGTCGAAAAACTTCGGTGAAATATGCTTGGTCCGATCACCTTTTATATATCCACCCTTGACTTGTGCTATGCATGATGCATTATCTTCATAAATTATTGTGGGAGTGTCTGTCACAAGCTTCAATCGACATTCATTTAGTATATGAGCTATAATTGATCTTAGCCAAACACTTTCTCTGCCAGCTTCATAGAGAGCAATTGTCTCAGAATGATTAGAAGATGTAGCTACTAATGTTTGTTTGGTCGATCTCCATGATATAGCCATACCATTATAGCAGAATAAATAATCGGTCTGTGAGCGAGCCTTATGTGTATCGAATTTGTATCCCGTATCAGCATAACCAACTAATCCAGAGTTAGTAGCCTCTTTTGAATAGGATAAACCCAGGTCAATGGTACCATTGAGATAACGAAAAATGTGTTTGATACCATTCCAGTGTCTTCGAGTTGGTTCAGAACTGTATCATGCAAGTAAATTTACTGCAAAAGAAATATCGGGTCGGGTGCATCGTGCTAAATACATGAGTGCTCCAATAGCACTGAGATAAGGCACTTCAGGACCCAAAATTTTCTCATTTGGTTCCTTAGGTCGGAAAGGATCTTTCTTGGGATCTAAATTCTGTACGACCATAGGAGTACTCAGAGGATGAGCCTTGTCCATATTAAATCGTTTGAGCAATCTCTTGGTATAAGCAGATTGGTGGACAAGTATTCCATTATCTTTGTGCTCGAGCTCAAGACCAAGACAGAGTTTTGTTATTCCAAGATCTTTAACCTCAAATTCTTTCTTCATATATTCAGCAGCATTGGATAACTCTTTAGGAGTTCCGATTAAATTTATGTCATCCACATAGACTGCAATTATAGCAAATCCAGTATTGGATCTTTTAATAAAAATACATGGGCATTTAAGATCATTTTTATAACCTTCCTTGGAAATGTATTCATTCAATCTATGATACCACATGCGGCCGGATTGCTTTAATCCATACAGTGATTTCTATAGTTTGATCGAGTATAGCTCACGAGGAGTAGCAGATTTTGGCATTTTATATCCATCAGGAATTTTCATACAGATATCAGAATCTAATGAACCATATAGATATGCCATGACTACATCCATTAGTCGCATATCCAAACACTCATGGACAGCCATACTAATAAGAAAACGGAAAGTGATTATATCCATCACTGGTGAATACGTTTCATCATAGTCAATCCCAGGTCGTTGGGAGAATCCTTGGGCTATGAGTCGGGCTTTATTTCTTGCAATCTCATTTTTCTCATTTCTTTTTCGAACAAACACCCATTTGTAACCAATTGGTTTTATATTATTCGGTGTTCGAGTAATTTGCCCAAATTCCATTCGTTTTTCTAAGGAAACTAATTCAGATTCTATTGCTTCCTCCCATTTAGGTCAATCCGACCTTTGACGGCATTCAATTATTGAATGTGGTTCATTATCGTAATCATCGTTCATAATTTCTTGTGCAACCGAGAAAGCAAATAAATTATCGACTATCATATTTTTTCGATCCCATATCTCATTTGTAATGATTTATGGCATTCTCGGTGCTTTCAGAATCCATGATCCCATCATTATCTGCAGTATTACGCTCTGCAGCTTCATCTGCAGCATGCTCACTAGGATGATCTTGGTTTGTGATCCCAGTACTTCTCCCCTTTCTTTTTCGAGGAACAGTGTCCTTCGAACCAACAGGTCTACCACGCTTTTGTCGTGGGGCATCATCATCCATTTTTGTGTCATTAGGAACAACGATCCTGGTTGGAGCATTCACAGCTGGAATGTAAGATTTTGTTACCTTACTTGCATCATTAAATGCATCAGGAAGTCTATTAGCAATATTTTGTAAATGGATGATTCTTTTCACATCATTTTCACATTCTGTAGTACGTCGATCTAGGTGGGAATAGGTTTATACATTCCAGGAGATATCCTCAACTGGTTTTTGTTCATCTTTGTTAAGAACAGTCTTATCCCTGCCAATTGATGGAAACATCGTCTCATCAAAATGACAATCGAAAAACCGAGCGGTAAATAAATCACCCGTTGTTGGTTCTAAATACCGAATTATTGATGGGAAATCAAATCCAACGTATATGCCAAGCCGGCGTTGCGGACCCATTTTTATCCTTTGAGGAGGTGGAATTGGCACATGAACAGCACATCCGAATGTGCGTAAGTGCAAAATATTCGGCACAAAGCCTAGAGTTAATTGCATCGGGGAGTGCATATGATAAGCAGTGGGGCGTAATCTGATGAGTGCTGATGCATGTAATACTGCAATAGTGAGTTTTGATCTCATTAATAATGTACGAGCAATAATTTGAAGTCGTTTGATCAAGGATTCAGCCAATCCATTCTGGGTGTGAACATGTGCTACTGGGTGCTCAACATTAATTCCCAGTACTTCACAATAATTATCAAAAGTTCTTGATGTGAATTCTCCGGCATTATCCTTTCTTATATTTTTTATAGGATATTCAGGAAAATGTGCTCGGAGTTTAATAATTTGGGACAAGAGTCGTGCAAAAGCAACATTTCTGGTAGATAATAAACATATGTGGGACCATCTGGATGATGCATCTATTATGACCATAAAATATCGGAATGGTCCACTTGCTTGATGTATTGGTCCACAAATATCACCATGAATGCGTTGTAAAAATGATGGTAACTCATAACCAACCTTTTCCATAGAAGGTGTAGTAATAAGTTTTCCACGTGAACATGATTCACAAAAATAAAATTTGGACATTAGCATTTTTGTGCCCTTTAATGGATGTCCATGAGTATTTTCAATAATCCTGCGTAACATGGAAGTTCCTGGGTGCCCAAGGCGATCATGCCATAACCCAAATATATCAGGATTCACCAGCTTCCAAGCCATGGTAGCATAGGTTTTAAAAGCTAGAATAGGGACAATACAGTCCAGAAGTAGTTGCTTCAATTTTCTCGTAGACAAGTCGAGTTTCCGTTTTATAGGATGTAATATAGAGATGTTCTTTATTATTTTCAATCACTGTTTCCAAGTGATAGCCATTTCGGCGTACATCCTTAAAACTCAACAGATTTCTTTTTGATCTACCAGATAATAACGCATTTTCAATGTGTAAAATTGTTCCATTAGGCAACATCACAGTTGCATTCCCGGAGCCATCAATAATCTCTACGGGAACAGATATAGTTGTAACGTGTGTCTTGCATAATTTCATGCTCGAGAAATATGTTTTATTTGTAAACATTGAGTGCGTTGTTGCACTATCAACAAGACAATTGTGTATCTGTTCGATACTTTCCATTTATATTCCTGTTCAATCAAATCATCACATAATAAATATTTATGACATGAAACATTTTTGTATTGATAATGGAAATGTAAACATACATCTATTTTTTTATAATAATACATTTTTGTATGTATCATTAGTGCTGATACAAGGCCAACAATATAAATGATAAATAAAACACCAATCCAGAATAATTCTGGAGGGAAGTCTTTGCTAAACATCAGTATTATGATCATGCTGATCATTGTGAAAATAAAGACGAGAGATCCGTTAATCATTTTCGAAGAAAATCGGATGAAGTTATTTAAGAATTTCTACAAGAGGGTAGGGAATGTGAGTGAGTTGTTGAATAAAATGTATGCATATTTATAGAATCAAAAATCACTATTACTAGCCGTTTATAGCCGTTGGAAGTGGGAGAAATTTAATATAAAAATCTAGATGATTTTATTGATGTTTATATTATACATAAAGAAACACACACAAAAACAACTGGGGTATTACAAGCCAGAAAGTAAATATACGACATATATTGCATAAATATTTTAATTCAGCCATTCATCGTCATGTCCCACTGAATCAGGATCTTCAAGGAAATCTGCTAGCTCAAATGATTTCCAGTCCTGGTCAGGATTTCCATCAAATATGTTCCCAGATGTGTTGGCCTCAATAACTTTGGATGGCTCGAATGTTTCGGTGGTATGAGCCTAGGCATCTTTGCCTTTATTTTTTATTGATGCCTGATATGAATCCACATGGTGTTGGGAAGTACGACAATATTTAGCCCAATGTCCAGTTATAACACATTTACGACATGGATCATCACCAGAATTTTCCATAGGCATTTTTCCCTTATCACGATGCCCGTGAATTGATTGCCTTGGTCTGTCGGAATATTTATTTTGATGAGAATAATGATAATTATCACGATTATTATAGTTACGTCCGCCGCGGTCATTTTTGTAATTATTTTGACGGTAGCCACCACGTCCACCACTTTTCCAGGTTCTATGCCCGGGTCTATTTTCACGGCTCTTGAATCGGCCGGAAGCTCTACCAGAGATGGTATGTGCTTCAGGTTCGACACGGGACCCAGAAGGTCGTAGTTCATGATTTTTTAATAATAACTCATTTGTCTTCTCAGCCGTGAGAAGAACTGAAATTAGCTCAGAATATGTTTGAAATTGTCGTTGCCTGTATTGTTGTTGAAGCATCATGTTTGAGGAATGCATCGTGGTGAATGTTTTTTCCAGCTTATCAGTCTCAGATAGCTGTGTACCGCACAAGGCCAGTCGAGACTCAATTTTAAATAAGGCTGAATTATAATCAGCAACAGATTTAAAATCTTGCAATCTTAGAAGGCACCATGATAGATAGTTATTTCCAGTGACATCGAGGATCTGGAATTTTTTGTTTTCAATTCCGGCTATTTTTTTCTACAAGAATAAAAACGAGTTAGTATAAATAAATTCAAACTCGAATAATACTAACCTTTTTCGAGCAATAACTCGTGCTGATAACGTGTTATAAAATTAATATTAAGCAAGACTATTATTGAAGATAATAATAGTATAAAATAGAAAAATAACAAGAGAACAAGTAGGGAGGAAATGGGATGAAGTTTTATTACTCTTTATTTTTGTGTGTAATTTCTTCATTTCCATAACCACATATTTATAGTAACAAATATGGCACTATTACAATCACAAGTTTTGTTACTATTACATCACAAGATTTGCTACTATTTGTCTTGTGATAACAATTAATGCTAAAGTCCAAAATGATATTATAACAATAATTTAATAAAGAAAAGGCCATGCTTTGTTTTGAGAATAAAAGGACTTGTATCCTTTCATTCTCATCTCAACAACTAGCAACAAAAAGAAAAAAAAATTCTCTCTTGGGTTCGGTCAAATAGCAAGGGAAGAAGGAAATGTAGTTTTGCTTATTTAATGCTTATTAAAGTGCTTATTTGGGTATTCTAGTTAGTAACAAAAGGTTATGGAGTATTAATTTGGGTACATTAGTGTTTTTAGTGCATCATTTACACCTCCTCCATTATAGTAAGTCACTAAATTATTTTCATAATCCTTACATAACCTAAACATGTATTATTTACTTTATAGGTGCTTATTTACCATATTTGCATACACATATATCATGTACATTTTTGTTGTCTTTATGATCCTAACAAGTTAGTAACTATTTTACAATGCTATGATCTTGATTTTATCACACATAAGTCACATATCACTCTTGGTTAAATTGTAGAAGTTAAGTTTTTACAAGTAAACTAGTAAATGTTGGTAATTGTCTAGACTTGGTAATTATTTATTTTGAGCTGATTTGAACCATTTACTATGTTGATTATATTATTACATCACTATTTGGATTGTTGAAGAGTCGGTGGAAGAGTTAGGATAGATTTGGAGCTGATATTGAGTGGATTTGGATATTAGAAACTAGGAAAAAGCGTGGTTTTGATACTAATACATAAGAGCTGTCCCGTTTGAGTAAAAACAGAAAAATCAGTTGGTTTTTAGTAAGATTGGGTTAAAGAAATAGAAAATAGACTTTATAATGAAAACGTGGTCGCTTGAACGGGCAAAAATGGATTTAAAACGAATAAGTTACACTAGTTTAAAGTTTAGACAACAAAAATAAATTTTCTGAAAAAGCTTGTTGTTAGAAATTTTCATGAGGTAAAACCGGATGTTAAATGGTAAACCGACTATCCGGGACACTAAAAATAGGTTATTATACTTAAATATGTTCGCAGGGATATATAAAACTTAGAAAATGGAGTTAAAACGAAGGAACTATGGTTCGTTGAAGTTTTGGACGAAACTAATTATTTTGACAGCTTTTGGGTAACTACTGAAATATAATTTCAAAGTCAATTTCCAAGCCTTGAAAGTCCAAACGAGCCAAAACGACCTAAACGAAAGTTATAGCATTTTATACATACTTGTTAGACGAGTCGGAAACTTTCTAAAATACTTTTTAACGAGACGACTGTAATTTAATTGCGAGATATACTAGTTACGTTACTTAAAGTATATACTTTAACTATTAAAAGGAGACATTGACGTAACTACATTTTATTCACTAAACTTTATTGCAAATATGTACGAGTGATATAATATTTTGCAAAAGTTGCATACACGACATTATTACACGACCCAAGACATTATTCATTTAGGTTGCGGTTAGAGCTTTCGTACCTCGATTTCCGTGCACACTATTCCGTGTTGTATTACTTTGCTTAAGGTGAGTTTCATAGCTCCAGTTTTACTTGTTTACTACTTGTTTTGAAATGATCAGGGTGAGAATACATTTCTTGTTTTTACATATGGACACAAGTACATAAAACATTTACGAATTGCCTAAGTTGCCACATTTGCCATTAAATTCCCCACAAATCATGAACCGTTAATTACTTTGTAAGAGCGAATGTTGTGAATAGATCTATTGGGGGTAAACTCCCCCGTCCGGGTTGGTCGTTCCAACTTGACTGGTTAAGCAAACGGATGCATTTCATTTGATGTCGCATAGGTGTTTGGCAAAGCACCTGTTTGGGGTGAATATATATAAACTAACTGTCAAGGCTTCGGTGTCATGAACTTAGTGAACAATAACTCCTTTCATGAACATATTTGGAATACAATTGTTGTAGAAATCTTGTGGTCCACATTTATAAATACTTAAACCTATGAACTCACCAACTTTTTAGTTGACACTTTTAGCATGTATTTCTCAGGTCTGCGATTATTGATTGGCATTGATATGGAGCATGAGCATTCGTAATGATTCAAAGCTTTGTTTAAACTTTATCGAATGTGCATTTCAAAATGGCTCATATAGAGGTCGTTCACTATAACTTGTAACTTTGTACCATGGAAGTCACGCCCCAAATACCATTCCGCTGCGACCCGATTTTTGGGGTGTGATAGATTGGTATCAGAGCTTCGGTTATAGACAACTAGGTTGCATGTAGGTCCTAGACTATAACTACTATATGCATTGGGACTCCCCTTATTGCCTTACACATTTTCCGCTGCATTCCACGTACTAAGTCACGAAATTGTCATATATACTCATGCATTTTAATGGTCGTTAAAACTTTCTCGAGACATTGCGAGTGATAAATACTCAAAATTGTCATATTATTTACTTTACAAGTGCTAATTTACCATAATTGCATACACATATATCACCCATGTACATTTTTGTTGTTATTATGATCCTAACAAGTTAGTAACTATTTTACAATGCTATGATCTTGATTTTATCACACATAAGTCACATATCACTCTTGATTAAATTGTAGAAGTTACGTTTTTCCATGTAAACTAGTAAATGTTGGTAATTTTCTAGACTTGGTATTTATTTATTTGAGGTGATTTGAACTATTTAATAAGTTGATTATATTGTTACATCACTATTTGGATTGTTGAAGAATCGGCGGAAGAGTTAGGATAGATTTGGAGTTGATATTGAGTGGATTTGGATATTAGAAACTAGGAAAAAGTGCGGTTTTGACACTAATACATAAGGTCTGTCCCATTTGAGTAAAAACAGAAAAATCAGTTGGTTTTTAGTAAGATTGGGTTAAATAAATAGAAAATAGACTTTATAACTGTAACACCCCCAAAATATTCATGAATATTACAGCGCCGTAAATCCTTTACATAAGAATTTACAAGGCTAAATAAATGAAAAGACAATGACAGATACCAAATTATGAAATCACTGAAAATACATTACGACAGTTCTGGTTCGATACCGAAAATACAAATATCTAAAAGGAGAATATTAATACACCACTGAAATCCAAACATCAAAAATTACGACGTACTCGAGTACTTATTAAAATAACCAACAACAGACAATAAACCCGGCCGGAACATCACTCTGCACCCTCGTCGTCATCCAGCTCCAGTGGTTGTTTTCCCGCTCTCCTGGACCCTGAACATAAACAAATGTTCACCCCCTAAGGGGTTAGCACAATGATGCTAGTACAAGTACAATAATCATACAACAGTGATGTAATCAACAATCATCATAACAAGTTTCTCCAACGAGAAATAACAACAACACTTATCTCATCACAACAGTCTCAACATACTGATGGTATTCCAACGATCCAGCGCACACAGCTATAGATTCCCATGATGATCCCGTCGGACCAACGCATGGTGGAACTACCTGTCCAACGATCCAGCGCACACAGCTATAGATTCCCATGATGATTCCCGTCGGACCAACGCATGGTGGACATTTAATCACAACACATATACACAATACAATCACAATATAACTGTCATAATATAAACAATTCTAATTAGAGTACTTGCCTCAGTTCGATGACAAGAATCAAACTTCCACGAATATCAAAATACTCGAAGGTCGTCCCCTTTGATCAATCACGTTGCTAAGCTTGAACCTTAACAAAAGAAATAATATAGAATTCATCTCAAGTCGAACGAACATCTAAAAATCCAAATTACGGTCGGAAGTTCTTAAAATGAAATCCGTCTGGCTTGCTTAACGTACGCTACTTATCCTATGTAGCGTACGTTAAGGCTACTCGTTAGCGCACGCAATTATACACAGCCTAACGTACGCTAACCATGCACGGTCAGTACCTCACTGATCAGTCGATTGACTCGTCTGATGATATAATGCACACTAAGTTCCAAGCGTAGCGTACGCTAAACATGCCCGATAGCGTACGTTAATTTACATAGCTTAGCGTACGCTAAGCGTGCATGGCAGTTTCACTACTGGGCAGCAGACTTGTTCTAACAGTGATGCAACTTACGAACTCCTCAGTGATTAACGCACATTATTCGTCTACATGTCATGTTCATAAACTTATGAATGATCTTACGGATTCAAACATCTTTGAATTTCAAGGAAATGAATATCATCACAACTCTTATATTCAAACTCGATTATCATTCTCATGTGAAGTTTGGTGATCTCAGGTTGATGCACTAGATTCCATTATCATTATCACATTCAGACTTCATCTTCAAGGTGAACTAACAATTCCAACTTATACGAAAGGATACAACCTAAGATGATTCTTTCTTAAGTCCTTATAACCAAAAGTGATATCACCTCCAAGTTTATGATCAAAATGACAACATAAATCATACGGATAATCAACCTCAGAATGTTCCTCTCATCATTTGACGTACTAGGATTCCAACTACGAGGTTTTCAACGATGATATCATAAGCATAGTTATTCCGACTTTAAAGCATGATGTTTGTTGAATAGTTCACTAATAGAAATCAATATCTTGATAGAATGATTCATCTATTTCTTCAGAACACGAATCTAAGGCTGGAGAAAGAATTAACATACGTTAAGATGAAGAAATCACTGAGCCAAAAAGGTAGAATCCAACTCAGGTTGTTTGTATGCCAATCCAAGGTGTTACTCCACTTCAATGATCGATCACAAGTGATATCCAATCTTTAATGAATCAAGTAGAGGTGGTCTAAGTGTTTAAGGGGGATATAATGCTCTCTGGTCTCTCAAGAATGAAATAAAATCGAAGGAAATGTAAACCAAGTAAAATGGGTTGCTGTCCCATTTATAACATTTCTGCACATTAGCCGATTAGCGCACGCTATCCTACTTTCCTTAGCGCACGCTAATAAGAGTTGACTCCAAAACTGTCCAGTTCCGCCCGCGGGAATCTTATCCGGACCCATGTCCGGCTGGCGCATGTGCTATCCGTATAGCTCAATAATTGACTGCCGAGCGCAAGCAATTCTTCATTCGTAGCGTGCGCTAGTTGTAGCCGATAACGCACGTTAAGCTACATTCTTAGCGTGCGCTATCACGAGTTTGCATGAGAAATTTTGCATGTTGTTATACTTATGTACAAGGATACAAATGTGAGAAATATCATACTTCAATTATCGAGATCACAATTCCGAATAATACAGGGTTCAAATACAGATGAATTACACAATAATAAATCCGGATATTACATACTCTCATACCAAAAAGGAGTTTCGTCCCGAAAATCAAGACGAAAATAACTTTGGATATCTTGACTTCATGCTATCTTCCGTTTCCCAAGTGGATTCTTCCACTCTGTAGCGTGACCACTGAACTTTGACCAAAACGATTGGTTTGTTCCTCAATTGCTTAACTCGACTCTCGAGTATCTTGACCGGTCTTTCTTCAAATGTTCCATCCTGAGCGACTTCGATTTCGCCGAAATCAATGACATGACTAGGATCCGGTATATATCTCTGTAACTGGGATACGTGGAACACATTATGAACATGGCTCAATGACGGCGGTAATGCTAATCTGTAAGCCAACTCTCCAACTCTCTCTAGGATCTCGAATGGTCCGATATATCTTGGACTCAGCTTACCTTTTCTCCCAAAACGAAAGATTCCCCGAGTAGGAGAAACCTTTAAAAGTACGTGGTCTCCATTAATGAACTCCAATGGGCGACGACGTACGTCTGCATAAGATTTCTGTCGACTCTGGGCGGTCAACAGCCTTTCACGAATCAAGGCTATCTTCTCTC
The DNA here is from genome assembly GCA_033398695.1 of Orobanche coerulescens. Taxonomy (NCBI): domain Eukaryota; kingdom Viridiplantae; phylum Streptophyta; class Magnoliopsida; order Lamiales; family Orobanchaceae; genus Orobanche; species Orobanche coerulescens. Next base: position 58,536,239 of record CM065818.1, read on the forward strand.
GTGTGTGCACGATCAACTCTGGTTCTGTCCCGATCAAGTCTGATGAATCGTCCCAACATAGGGGCGATCTGCATCTTCTTCTGTGCAAGGCCTCAAACGGTGCCATCTTGATGGAAGCATGCCAACTATTATTGTAGGTAAATTCAATCAACGGTAGATGAATTTCCCAGTCGGTTGACCAATCTAAGACACAAGCCCTTAGCATATCTTCCACCGTTTGAATAGTCCTCTCGGATTGTCCGTCAGTCTAAGGGTGATAAGCTGTACTGAAGTTCAATTCGGTCCCCAAGGCCTTATGAACTGCTTTCCAAAAATACGATTCAAAGCGACCGTCTCGGTCCGAAATAATGGTCTTCGGCGTACCATGCAATCGGACTATCTCTGAAATAAATACTCGTGCCAACCTCTCTGGTCCCCACGTGTCCTTAATGCCTAGAAAATGAGCTAATTTGGTTAAACGATCAACTATCACCCAAATCATGTACATTCCTGTCTTGGTTCTCGGCATACTAGTGATAAAGTCCATCGATATGTCCTCCCACTTCCATTCAGGAATCGGGAGCGGCTTCAACATCCCGGCAGGTCATTGATGCTCGATCTTAACCTGCTGACAAGTCAAGCATTTTGAAACATAGTCCGCTACATCTTTCTTCATGTTGCCCCACCAAAAATTCTGCTTCAAGTCCTTGTATATCTTACTGGTGCCCGGGTGGATAGAATAGGGCGAGCTGTGAGCTTCCTTCAAAATCGTCTGTTTCAGAACATCGACATCAGGAATGCAGAGTCGGTTCTGAAATCTCAAAACTCCATCATCATGAATTACGAATCCAGGGGCCATTCCCTTGATCACTTCATCACGTAACCGAATCATCAGAGGATCATCTGCCTGCATAGATTTTATTTCTTCGGTTAATGATGATGTTATTTCCATCATGCACAACTGTCCTAGGACTCTTTGTAACCACACTTCAATTCCTTCTCGAATCATCTCTCGTTGAATGCTGAGCTGGGAGGTCAGAGTCTCCAGCATCTGGATAGAAACAGGCTTGCGGCTAAGTGCATCGGCCACTACATTTACTTTGCCTGGATGATAAAGAATCTCCAAGTCATAATCCTTAATAAGTTCCAGCCATCTCCTTTGTCGCATGTTCAACTCTTTCTGACTGAAGATATATTTGAGACTCTTGTGATCCGTAAAGATCTGACAGTGAGTCCCGAACAGGTAATGCCTCCAGATTTTCAAAGCAAAAACTAATGATGCTAGTTCCAAACCATGCGTTGGGTAATTCACTTCATAAGGTTTCATCTGTCGTGATGCATAAGCGATCATCTTATCATTCTGCATCAATACACATCCGAGTCCTTGGTTCGAAGCATCACTGTAAACTATGAATCCTCCAGTTCCTTGTGGAAGTGTTAAAATCGGTGTTGTCGTCAATCTCTTCTTCAATTCATCAAAGCTATTCTGGCACAACTCGTTCCACTCAAACTTTTGTGTTTTCTGCAGTAGTCGAGTAAGTGGGTGGGAAATTTTGGAAAACCCTTCCACGAACCGACGATAATACCCAGCAAGTCCTAAGAAACTACGGACTTCTTTCACGTTCTTTAGAGGCTTCCAATCCATAACCGCTTCGATCTTCTGAGGATCTACTCGGACTCCTTCAGCTGATACCACATGGCCGAGGAACATTACTTCCTTTAGCCAGAATTCACACTTAGAAAGTTTGGCGTACAATTTCTCGCTTCTCAAAAGTTCTAATACAATCCGCAAATGTTGCGCATGTTCTTCCGTGCTCTTGGAATAAACTAGAATGTCATCAATGAACACAACCACAAATTTATCCAAATATTCGATGAACACTCGGTTCATCAATTGCATGAATACAGCAGGTGCGTTGGTTAGACCAAACGGCATCACTACAAAATCATAGTGTCCGTAGAGAGTTCTGAACACTGATTTCGGAACATCAGATTCCTTAGTCCTCAGCTGAGGATATCCTGATCTCAGATCGATTTTAGAAAATACTATTGCTCCTTGTAACTGGTCAAACAAATCATCAATCTGTGGCAATGGATACTTGTTCTTAATCGTCATTTTGTCGATCCATCCTTCTTCCGGACAGAAAGAACTGGCACTCCCCAGGGCGAAACGCTTGGCTGGATATAGCCTTTGTCCAGTAACTCCTCCAGCTGCCTTTTCAGTTCGTACATCTCAGTAGGTGCCATACGATACGGCGCCTTAGAAATTGGTGTAGCTCCGGGTTCCAGCTCAATGGTGAATTCTACATCCCGTCGTGGAGGTAGTCCGTGTAACTCGTCAGGAAATACATCCAGAAATTCGTTCACAACAGGAATGGATGAAAGTTCCACAATTTCGTCTTCTTTCTTCATTGCATAGCACCAGTATCCGGTACAGCCCTGTTTCAACAATTTGACAGCTTTCATCGCCTTGATCAAATTTCCTGAGCTTCTTGGTTTCCATCCTTCAAACAGTATTTCGGAACCATCGTCAGCAATCAGCAAGATAATATTCCTCCTTCGGTAGTTTACAATAGATCCATATCGATTAAGCCAATCGTCTCCGAGTATCAGGTCATGTCCTTGCATTTCTATCACAATCAGATTTGAGAGCCACTCTCTGCCTCCAAACGATACAGGGAAATCTATAATTTCTAAGTTTCCATCAATTCTCTCTCCACTCGGTAAACCAACAACATAAGGTTCACAATTATGAAAACCAGAAATATCCAAACGATTTACACAAGATGAGGATATAAATGAATGCGTAGCTCTTGTATCAAATAAAACGCTAACTGGCTGGGAAAGGATCTGAATGCACTGATGCGACAAAGAAGATCTCCGATCGTCTGTTCTCCTCATCTCGTACAGACGTGGGGGAACAGGTCCGGCACTCGATGTACCCTTTCGGTCCCACTATCCTCTGCCTCGTCCGCGGCCAAAATTCTAAGGCATCTGAACACTTTGCTGCGTCTGTTGGATATTAGTTTCCTTCTTAATTGGCTGTGATGTACGGGTTCCATTGAACTTGGTGGCATCTTTTCAAAGCGTCGCACGGTGCCCTTTCTGTCCGCAATCAAAACATGTAACTAGTGTGCGCAAACAATCACGCCAAAGGTGGCCTGGGCGACCATAGTTAAAGCACTTCCTAGCTGTATCCGTCGTGGCTGACATTGTTCCGAAATTCTTTCCGCTCTTAGATGGGTGCAGAGGTTTCTTGAAAGGGTGAAAGGATGACTGGGCCTTGCGGGGACCACTGCTCTTGTGCTCTGTGAAACTACCAGAGACTTTCTGCTTCTTGGATTCTGCAAACCTCTCCACTACTGCTTCCTTGATCTCATACGCCAATGCCTTATCCTGGTATTGACGGAGAGTGGTACATTCAAAACCGGACATGTACCTCTGGATTCCAGGTTTCATTCTCATATCAAAATGGATCATCATTTCTGCATATGTTCTGACTAGATATCGAACGAATGCCAACTGCTGGTTAAACGTCTTAATTGTCTGGGATACAGGTTTGTCTGACGGCTGAGCGAAGAAAAACTCCCGAACTTTGGCTTCCCTCACAGGACGAGGGCAGTACTGAGCTTCCATCATCAATTTAAATTCTGTCCAGTCAGCATCATGATCTGTAGTCCGGATGGCTTCCCACCACTCGGATGCTTCCCCTATCAGAAAGTACTGAGCAATAGAGGCTCTCCGGTCATCTGGGCAATTAATTTCGGCAAAAATTTTCTCCAATTCCTTCAACCAATGGTCCCATGTGGGAGTCTCAGAAAAGCTATCAAATTTGGGTGGTTGCATCTTCGCCACCTCTTGCAGCTATCGGTCACCTCGATTTCCTATGTCTGTGATCCCTTGCTGTCTATCTCCCCGCTGTAATCCCAATGCCACATGCATTCGGTCCACGACCTGGGCGAACTGAGTCATCTGGTTCACCACTTGACGAAGGATTTGGGGCACAGCAGGTTCCGGTTCATTATTAATAGATCTTTGTGGCTCGCCTGAGCTGTGGCTGGCCTGATTAGAAGGCGAAACTTCTATTTCGGTATTCCTTCGTCCGCGTCCGCGACCGCGACCACGTCCACGTCCACCTCTCAACATAATGAAAGCATAAATACTCAATATGCAGGAAAACAATATCATTCTAATGTTCAAGTATAAAGAGATACAACATGTAAAGGACGAGATAAAGTTTAGGAACTTCAAAGTCAATTTCCGTGCCCTAAAAGTCCAAATGAGCCAAAACGACCTAAACAAAAGTTATAGAATTTTATACATACTTGTTATACGAGTCAGAAACTTTCTAAAATACTTTTTAACGAGACGACTATAGTTTAATTGCGAGATATACTAGTTACGTCACTTAAAGTATATACTTTAACTATTAAAAGGAAACATTGACGTAACTACATTTTATTCACTAAACTTTATTGCAAATATGTACGAGTGATATAATATTTTGCAAAAATTGCATACACAACATTATTACACGACCTAAGACATTATTCATTTAGGTTGCAGTTAGAGCTTTCGTACTTCGATTTCCGTGCACACTATTCCTTGTTGTATTACTTTGCTTAAGGTGAGTTTCATAGCTCCAGTTTTACTTGTTTACTACTTGTTTTGAAATACTCAGGGTGAGAATACATTGCTTGTTTTTACATATGGACACAAGTACATAAAACATTTACGAATTGCCTAAGTTGCCACATTTGCCATTAAATTCCCCACAAATCATGAACCGTTAATTACTTTGTAAGGGCTAATGTTGTGAATAGATCTATTGGGGGTAAACTCCCCCATACGGGTTGGTCGTTCCAACTTCACTGGTTAAGCAAATGGATGCATTTCATTTGATGTCGCACAGGTGTTTGGCAAAGCACCTGTTTAGGGTGAATATATATAAACTAACTGTCAAGGCTTCGGTGTCATGAACTTAGTGTAACAATAACTCTTTTCATGAACATATTTGGAATACAATTGTTGTAGAAATCTTGTGGTCCACATTTATAAATACTTAAACCTATGAACTCACCAACTTTTTAGTTGACACTTTTAGCATGTATTTCTCAGGTCTGCGATTATTGATTGGCATTGATATGGAGCATGAGCATTCGTAATGATTCAAAGCTTTGTTTAAACATTATCAAATGTGCATTTAAAAATGGCTCATATAGAGGTCGTTCACTATAACTTGTAACTTTGTACCATGGAAGTCACGCCCCAAATACCATTCCGCTGCGACCCGATTTTGGGGGTGTAACAGATTGGTATTAGAGCTTCGGTTATAGACAACTAGGTTGCATGTTGGACCTAGACTATAACTACTATATGCATTGGGACTCCCCTTATTGCCTTACACATTTTCCGCTGCATTCCACGTAGTAAGTCACGAAATTGTCATATATACTCATGCATTTTAATGGTCGTTACAACTTTCTCGAGACATTGTGAGTGATAAATACTCGAAATTGTCATATTATTTACTTTACAAGTGCTAATTTACCATAATTGCATACACATATATCATCCATGTACATTTTTGTTGTTTTTATGACCCTAACAAGTTAGTAACTATTTTACAATGCTATGATCTTGATTTTATCACACATAAGTCACATATCACTCTTGATTAAACTGTAAAAGTTATGTTTTTACAAGTAAACTAGTAAATGTTGGTAATTGTCTAGACTTGGTATTTATTTATTTGAGGTGATTTGAACTATTTACTATGTTGATTATATTGTTACATCACTATTTGGATGGTTGAAGAATCGGCGGAAGAGTTAGGATAGATTTGGAGTTGATATTGAGTGGATTTGGATATTAGAAACTAGGAAAAAGTGCGGTTTTGACACTAATATATAAGGGCTATCCCGTTTGAGTAAAAACAGAAAAATCAGTTGGTTTTTAGTAAGATTGGGTTAAATAAATAGAAAATAGATTTTATAACTGTAACACCCCCGATATATTCAGGAATATTATAGCGCCGTAAATCATTTACATAAGAATTTACAAGGCTAAATAAATGAAAAGACAATGACAGATACCAAATTATGAAATCACTGAAAATACATTACGACAGTTCTGGTTCGATACCGAAAATACAAATATCCAAAAGGATAATATTAATACACCACTGAAATCCAAACATCACAAATTACGATGTACTCGAGTACTTATTAATATAACCAACAACAGATAATAAACCCGGTCGGAACATCACTCTGCACCCTCGTCGTCATGCAGCTCCAGTGGTTGTTTCCCCGCTCTCCTGGATCCTGAACATAAACAAATGTTCACCCCCGAAGGGGTTAGCATAATGATGCTAGTACAAATACAATAATCAAACAACAGTGATGTAATCAACAATCATCATAACAAGTTTCTCCAACGAAAAATAACAACAACACTTATCACATCACAACAGTTGTAATACCCGAGATTTCTGATGTGCAATTGAACCTTGTGATATTATATTTGTTGTATTTTGATCTGAGTATTATTCTCCGTATTTCATGATCCGGTGTTGTTGAGCGCATGATTGTGTTCAATATTGTGATTTTGCACTTGTAGCGCACGCTATCGACTAGGTGTACCGTGCGCCAATTTGGGTTTAGTTGCGCACGCTATATATGAACCTTAGCGTGTGCTATACATAGTCAACATGATTGAGACGTGTTGGTAGGTGAGATCAGGCCGCGGATCTTGGTCGGATTATGTCGGGATGAACCTGGATGGCTTTCGGGAAAATCCAAGTCAACGCCGTAGCGCACGCTAATGATATAAGGATAGCGCACGCTAAATGCTGAGTACAGTGAAGGCAGTAAGTTTCGTATAGCCGTTAGCGCACGCTATGAATATAGACTAGCGCGCGCTAATAACCATTTTCTATATATAGGACAGCACCCTTTTTCATTTTTTCAGCTTGCATCACTTTCCAAACCCGAATTCTGAGGCATAGAGAGTCACTCTCTCCATTCTAAACCCTTCATATCATCATCCTAGCCTGAGTTGAAGATTGTAGATCATTGGAGGTTGGTGTTCAAGCTCTTGGTGTTAGATTTCTTCAAGCTCCTTCGTGTTCTTCGCTACTTTGAGGTAGGTGATTCTTCACCAATATTAGTAGTATTCTGAAGGATGTTTTGATCATGATATGGGATTATCTAGTCAGTTAAATTCGTAAGTAGTCGAACATCATGTGTTAGTAGGATATTTTCGATGTTTAGGTACTTCTTCATCGTATAAACCATTGAACCTTTTAGTGTTTGAACTCCTAGCATATTCATGAAGTTTCAAACCGATTGTGACCAGTATATGGAGATTATCAAGATATTAAGTCTTTACATAATGGAATCATACATTTTGGGACATGAAATGGATTGAACTTAAGATATTTTCTTGAAGATCAAGATGAATTATGGTGTTGTGATGATTATACATATCCTTGAATCTCGTAGTCGTTTAATCCGTAAAGATCTTTCACAAACCGTATGAACATAATATGCACGGAGATGACATGTTTTATCACTGAAGATTTTATGAGTTTCATCACCATTAGATCAGTTTTCTGCCCAATAGTAAACTGCCATGCACAGGTAGCGCACGCTAAGATGTATATATTAACGTGCGCTGTCGGGAATGAGTAACGTACGTTACGTTTGGTATGTAACGTACGTTATGTCATCAGGCGAGTCAGTCGGTTGATCAGAGAGGACTGCCGGTACATAAGTTAGCGTACGCTAGACTTCGTCGTTTACATAGAGTAGTTCAGGCAGATTGCATTTTTTAGAGCTTTCGGCCGTAGACCGGGTTGTTAGACATTTGTTCGACATAAGATAAATTATATATTATTTCTTTTGTTAAGGTTCGAGCTTGCTACGTTGATAGAAGGAGACGGCCTTCGAGTGTGTTGAGATTTGTTGGAGTGATTTGTTCTTGCCATCTTTGAGGCAAGTATCGTATTTTAAGCTTATTGATATTGTATTGTTGATCTTGTGTACGATTTATTCGTGTTGTTGCACATGAGATTATATTCTTTGAGTTGTCATGATATTTACGTCGATGAACATGTTGATTTGCATATGTGTATGCATAATGGTATTGTTTGTGTTGTAAATGATCCGAGGGGATCATGAGGATCTATGCTGAGGGCGCTGGATCGAATGTCCACCATGCGTTGGTCCGACAGGATCATCATGGGGATCTATGTTGAGGGCGCTGGATCGTTGGATGGGTTTTCCACCATGCGTTGGTCCGACACGATCATCATGGGGATCTATACCGAGGGCGCTGGATCATTGGATTACCCTGTATTGTATTGATGGAATCGCGAGGATTCACATCGTTGGATTCCGATGACGGAAGTCCGTTTTGTATGTTTTATAATGCATTGATGAAATTTGTATTATGATACATGTACTAGCATCGTTTTGCTAACCCCTTCGGGGGTGGACATTTGTTTTGATGTTCAGGTAGTCGAGGAGTGGGGAGGCAGCCACAGTACCGGCATGATGATGAAATGGCTCAGTGATGTGGTTGATGTTTGCTGTTTTTGTGATTTGTCTTCTTGGTCCATTTTCAGTACTCGAGTACGCGTGTCTTATTAATATCATTTCGATATGGTTGTATTAATTAACTCAATGGATCAGTTGGAACCGGTTTTGTAACTTGAAATTTTGTGGTATTGTTGGATTGTAATCACATTTCTTTTAATTAGCCTTGTAAATCCTTACTTAAAGGGTTTACGGTGCTGTAATTATTCCTAATATCTTGGGGTGTTACAGTTGGAGTGAGAATATGGTATCAGAGCTAAGATTCATGGATATCTTGGCAGTCGGGTTTTAGTTGGGTCTGCTTACGTTATTTACGGGTCGTTTGTAACATCACTGCTGAGCCAGCATCATCGTGTGGACCGTGGTTGTAAGTCTCCTAATCTCAGTTACTACCGTTTTATTTAATTCCTTTTTGTGAATATTGACGGACTTTATTTTAGAAAAGTTGCCCTAGATGTTGAGTATTTGTGTTTACAGTATGTTGAGGGGAGGTCGTGGACCCGGACGCGGTCGTGGACGCAGAAGTGGAAATACGAGACAGGAAGATTTAGTGCCTACCCCAGAAATAACCGCTAGTCGAACAGATTCCCATTCCTGAGGACGGCAGGGATCAGCAAATAATAATGCAGATCCTAACGTGCCGGGAGTGCTTCAACAGGTGGTTGCCCAGATAAACCAGTTTGCTCAGGTTGTTGATCGCATGCAGACAGCGATGGGACAACAGCATAACGAGGATAACCGGGGAGACAAATGGCTTACTGAAGTGGTCAAATTGCATCCTCCAAAATTTGACGGTTCCACTGAGACGCTTTATTGGGATCACTGGTTGAAGGAGTTAGAGAAGATCTTTGCAGGGATTAACTGTCCTAACGACAGAAAGGTTCCGATCGCCCAGTATCTTCTGACTGGGGAGGCTTTCGACTCGTGGGAGGCAATTCAACCTGAGGAGCATAATGTTGACTGGACGGAGTTCAAATTAATGATGGAAGCGCAATATTGTCCTCGCCCAGTTAGAGAGGCCCGAGTCCGGGAATTTTTCTCACCACAAAATTTAGAGGCATCTGTGACAGACATGATTAAGACTTTTAATCACCAGCTAACTTATGTGCGCCACTTGGTCAGGACAGAGGCGGAGAGGATTTTCCATTTCGACATGCGGATGAAGCCGGAAATTCAGCAGTATATGTCCGGATTTGAATGTACCACCTTGCGACAGTATCAGGACAAGGCTCTGGCCTATGATATGAAAGAGGCGGCAGTAGAAAAGTCAATAGAAACAAAGAAGCTGAAAGTGTCTGGCAACTTCACGGAGAATAAGAGTAGTGGGCCCCACAAGGGCCAATCCTCATTTCATTCGTCCAGGAGGCCTCCACATCCTTCTCGAGGTGGAAAGAAGTTCCGGGCAACACCAACCGTTTCAGACGCAGAGAAGAAATGTTATAACTGTAGCAAAACAGGGCATGTTCGACGTGATTGTTTCGCACATGCTGTGACCTATTTCGAGTGTGGACAGGAAGGACATCGCGCAACATTCTGTGGAGTGGCGGCTAGATCGTTTGGTACTCGCACTCCAGTGCCAGTTCCGAAAGAGATAAGTGTGAACCAGATGTAGCAGAGTGGATTTCAGCAGCAGAATGTTGGGAAGAGAGAGACATCCAGTGCTGGGTCCGTTCCTCCGCGCCCTTACGAGATGAGGAAATCTGACGATTAGAACACTGCTATTGCATCAGGTACAATTCAGATCCTTTGGCAACCAGTTAGTGTCCTATTCGATTCAGGAGCTACACATTCTTTCATATCATTGTACTGTATTAATCGTTTGAAAATCTCGTGTTTATTTGATTGTGAACCTTATGTTGTGGGTTTGCCGAGCGGAGAGAAAATTATGGGAACCCCAGAAACTAGAGATTTTCCAGTGTCTATAGTAGGGAGAGATTGGCCATCAAATCTTATTGTAGTTGACATCCATGGTGACGATTTAATTCTCGGAGACGATTGGATCAACCGTTATGGAGCTATTCTGAATTACCGAAAGAGGATCATTTCTATCATTGCTGATGATGGATCTGAACACTTATTCAGAAGATAGAGACCGGGAAGCTCGGGAAAATTGATCAAGGCGATGAAAGCAGTGAAATTACTGAAGCAGGGATATCATGGAATTTGGTGCTATGCCATGAAGAAATAAGAAGGAGTAGAACTCTCATCTATTCCAGTTGTGAATGAATTTTCAGATGTATTCCCTGACAAACTACCTGGGTTACCTCCGCAGAGAGAAGTGGATTTCACCATCGAATTAGAGCCTGGAGCCATTCCTATTTCTAGAGCACCATACCGCATGGCGCCAACCGAGATGTATGAACTAAAGAAGCAACTGGAGGAATTATTGCAGAAGGGTTACATTCAACCTAGCGTTTCTCCTTGGGGAGCACCCGTTCTCTTTGTCCGAAAGAAAGATGGATCCCTCCGATTATGTATTGATTACAGGGAGCTAAATAAGATGACGATCAAGAACAAGTATCCTACACCTCGGATCGACGACTTGTTTGATCAACTGCAAGAAGCAAGGCTATTTTCGAAGATTGACTTGCGATCAGGATATCATCAGTTGAGAATTAAGGAATCGGTTATACCGAAATCTGCTTTCAGATCCCGGTACGGGCACTATGAATTCGTGGTGATGCCATTCGGACTTACCAACGCTCCTGCGGTATTTATGCAATTGATGAATCGGGTATTCTTAGAATACCTAGACAAGTTTGTGGTCGTTTTCATTGATGACATCTTGATCTATTCGAAAGACACAGAGGAGCATGCCGAGCATTTGCGTGTGGTTTTGAGCACCTTGAGAAATGAACAGCTTTATGCGAAGCTTTCCAAATGCGAGTTTTGGCTTAAGGAAGTAACCTTCCTTGGGCATCTGATATCAGCTGACGGAGTTCAGATGGACCCGAAGAAAGTCGAAGCAATCTTGGAATGGGAAGCTCCTAATAACGTGAAAGAAGTCCTAAGCTTCTTAGGACTTGCTGGATATTATCGCCGTTTTGTAGAGGGATTTTCCAAAATTGCTCGTCCACTCACTCAGCTGTTACAGAAAACTCAAAAGTTCACGTGGAATGAGAAATGCCAGGCTGGTTTTGATAAACTTAAGAAGAGACTGACGACAACACCTATATTAGCATTACCAGATGGAACTGATGAATTCATGGTATACAGCGATGCTTCAAATCAGGGTCTGGGATGTGTGTTGATGCAAAAGGATAAAGTGATTGCCTATGCTTCTCGACAATTAAAACTGTACGAAGTTAATTACCCGACTCACGATTTGGAGTTAGCAGCTGTGGTCTTTGCCTTGAAAATTTGGCGACATTATTTATACGGCACTCATTGCCAGATCTTTACAGATCATAAAAGCCTCAAGTACATTTTCAGTCAGAAAGAATTAAACATGAGGCAGAGAAGGTGGCTGGAATTGATCAAGGATTACGACTTGGAAATTCTCTATCATCTGGGTAAAGCAAACGTAGTAGCCGATGCATTGAGTCGTAAACCTGTTTCTCTTCGAGTGTTGGAAGCACTTACATCCCAAACCAGCATTCAACGAGAACTGATCCGTTAAGGGATTGAAGTATGGTCACCAGAAATCCAAGGGCAACTATATGTGATGGAACTGACTTCGTCCCTAGTCGAGGAAATCAAATCTAAGCAGTTGAACGATTCTCTGATCCTTCGGTTATGTGACGAAGTAAAGAAAGGAAAGGCCCCAGGATTCGTGATACAAGATGATGGAGTTCTGAGATTTCAAAGTTGACTTTGCGTTCCCGATGATGATGATTTGAGACGGACAATTTTGAAGGAAGCTCACAGCGCTTCCTATTCTATTCACCCAGGCAGTAGTAAGATGTATAAGGATATAAAACAAAACTTATGGTGGGGAATATGAAGAAGGACGTAGCAGAGTACGTTTCTAAGTGTTTGACTTGTCAGCAGGTTAAGATTGAACATCAGCGACCTGCCGGAATGTTAAAACTGCTTCCGATTCCTGAGTGGAAGTGGGAGGATATCTCGATGGATTTCATCACCAATATGCCAAGGACCAAGACGGGAATGAACATGATTTGGGTTGTAGTTGATCGACTAATTAAGTCGGCTCATTTCCTAGGAATTAATGACATGTGGCGACCAGAGAAATTGGCACGAGTATTTATTGCAGAGATAGTCAGATTCCATGGGATGCCGAAGACCATTATTTCAGATCGAGATGGTCGCTTCGTGTCGCACTTCTGGGAGGCAGTTCACAGGGCTTTGGGGACCGAGCTGAACTTTAGCACGGCTTATCATCCCCAAACGGACGGTCAGTCCGAAAGGACTATACAAACAGTAGAAGACATGCTGAGAGCTTGTGCTTTGGATTTGTCAACTGATTGGGAAGTTCACTTGCCATTTATTGAATTCACCTACAACAATAGATGGCATGCTTCTATTAAGATGGCACCGTTTGAAGCTTTGTACAGGAGAAGATGTCGATCACCCCTGTGCTGGGATGATTCTTCGGACTTGATCGGGATGGAACCGGAATTGATAGTTCAGACTCAAGAGAAGATAGCTTTGATTCGGGAAGACTGTCGACTGCCCAGAGTCGACAGAAGTCTTATGCTGATGTGCGTCGCCGCCCGCTAGAGTTCGAGATTGGGGACCACGTACTATTGAAGGTGTCTCCTACATGAGGAATTTTCCGTTTTGGGAGGAAAGGTAAGCTAAGTCCGAGCTATATCGGAATTTGAGATCCTCGAGAGAGTTGGGGATTTAGCATACAGGTTGGCCTTACCGCCATCGCTGAGTTACGTTCACAGTGTGTTTCATGTATCCCAATTGCGGAAGTATGTACCAGACCCCAGTCACATCATTGATTTCGACGAGATTGAGATAGCTAATGACGGTACCTTCGAAGAAAGACCAATCAAGATACTTGAGAGTCGGATCAAACAATTGAGGAATAAACCAATACACTTGGTTAAAGTACAATGGTCACGACACGGAGCTGAAGAGGCCACTTGGGAAACGGAGGACAGTATGAAGACTAAATATCCAGAGTTGTTTTCATCTTAAGTTTTGGGACGAAACTTCTTTTTAGGGAGAGAGGATGTAATACCCGAGATTTCTGATGTGTAATTGAACCTTGTGATATTGTATTTGTTGTATTTTGATCTGAGTATTATTCTCCGTATTTCATGATCCGGTGTTGTTGAGCGCATGATTGCATGATTGTGTTCAATATTGTGATTTTGCACTTGTAGCGCACGCTATCGACTAGGCGTAGCGTACGCTAATTTGGGTTTAGTAGCGCATGCTATATATGAACCTTAGCGCGCGCTATACGTAGTCAGCATGATTGAGACGTGTGGGTAGGTGAGATCAGGCCGCGGATCTTGGTCGGATTATGTCGGGATGAACCTGGACGGCTTTCGGGAAAAGCCAAGTCAACGCGATAGCGCACGCTAATGATATGAGGACAGCGCACGCTAAATACTGAGTACAGTGAAGTCAGTAAGTTTCGTATAGCCGTTAGCGCACGCTATGAATATGGACTAGCGCGCGCTAATAACCATTTTCTATATATAGGACAACACCCTTTTTCATTTTTTCAGCTTGTATCACTTTCCAAACCCGAATTCTGAGACATAGAGAGTCACTTTCTCCATCCTAAACCCTTCATATCATCATCCTAGCCCGAGTTGAAGATTGTAGATCATTGGAGGTTGGTGTTCAAGCTCTTGGTGTTGGATTTCTTCAAGTTCCTTCGTGTTCTTCGCTACTTTGAGGTAGGTGATTCTTCACCAATATTAGTAGTATTCTGAAGGATGTTTTGATCATGATATGGGATTATCTAGTCAGTTAAATTCGTAAGTAGTCGAACATCATGTGTTAGTAGGATATTTTCGATGTTTCGATACTTCTTCATCGTATAAACCATTGAACCTTTTAGTGTTTGAACTCCTAGCATATTCATGAAGTTTCAAACCGATTGTGACCAATATATGGAGATTATCAAGATATTAAGTCTTTACATAATGGAATCATACGTTTTGGGACATGAAATGGATTGAACTTAAGATATTTTCTTGAAGATCAAGATGAATTATGGTGTTGTGATGATTATACATATCCTTGAATCTCGTAGTCGTTTAATCCGTAAATATCTTTCACAAACCGTATGAACATAATATGCACGGAGATGACATGTTTTATCACTGAAGATTTCATGAGTTTCATCACCATTAGATCAGGTTTTACGCCTAATAGTAAATCACATGCATGTAGCGCACGCTAAGATGTATATATTAACGTGCGCTATCGGGAATGAGTAACGTATGCTATGTTTGGTACGTAACGTACGTTATGTCATTAGGTGAGTCAGTCGGCTGATCAGAGAGGACTGCCGGTACATAAGTTAGTGTACGCTAGACTTCGTCGTTTACGTACGCTAACGGGTAGGCTTAGCGCACATTACGTCGAGTACGTAGCGTACGCTAAGTAGTTCAGGCAGATTGCATTTTTTAGAGCTTTCGGCCATAGACCGGGTTGTTAGACATTCATTCGACATAAGATAAATTCTATATTATTTCTTTTGTTAAGGTTCGATCTTGCTACGTTGATCGAAGGAGATGGCCTTCCAGTGTGTTGAGATTCGTTGGAGTGATTTGTTCTTGCCATCTTTGAGGCAAGTATCATATTTTAAGCTTATTGATATTGTATTGTTGATCTTGTGTACGATTTATTCGTGTTGTTGAACATGAGATTATATTCTTTGAGTTGTCATGATATTTACGTCGATGAACATGTTGATTTGCATATGTGTATGCATAATGGTATTGTTTGTGTTGTAAATGATCCGAGGGGATCATGAGGATCTATGCTGAGGGCGCTGGATCGAATGTCTACCATGCGTTGGTCCGACGGGATCATCATGGGGATCTATGCTGAGGGCGCTGGATCATTGGACGGGTTTTCCACCATGCGTTGGTCCGACAGGATCATCATGGGGATCTATACCGAGGGTGCTGGATCGTTGGATTATCCTGTATTGTATTGATGGAATCGTGAGGATTCACATCGTTGGATTCCGATGACGGAAGTCCGTTTTTGTATGTTTTATAATGCATTGATGAAATTTGTATTATGATACTTGTACTAGCATCGTTTTGCTAACCCCTTCGGGGGTGGACATTTGTTTTGATGTTCAGGTAGCCGAGGAGCGGGGAGGCAGCCACAGTACTGTAACACCCCCGATATATTCAGGAATATTACAGCGCCGTAAATCCTTTACATAAGGATTTACAAGGCTGAAGAATTGAACAGACATTAAAAGGTACTAACGAATGGAATAACGGAATTAAGATACAATGGTTCTGACCAAATACTGAAAGTACAGTTGTTTACCAGGAACTTAATAATACATCACCAAATTCAAATTCAGCATAAATGACTTCGTACTCGAGTACTTATTGAAATAACCAATAAACAACAGATAAATGAACCCGGCCAAAACATCACTCTGCACCCTCGTCGTCATGCAGCTCCAGTGGTTGTTTTCCCGCTCTCCTGGATCCTGAACATAAACAAAATGTTCACCCCCGAAGGGGTTAGCACAACGATGCTAGTACAAGTACCACAACATATTATTCATATCTCACGAAGAATAATAACGTAAACGACAAAATACCAACGAGTCTTCTCCTACGAGAAACTCATAAATGACATACACAACTGATAATCACAACATGATATCATAACATACACATGGTAATTCCGTCGATCCAGCGTTCACTGCCTAGAACCTACGATGATCCCGTCAGACCAACCCGTGGTGGAAAAACCCGTCCGATGATCCAGCGCACGCTAGCATAGATCCCCCGATGATCCCGTCGGACCAACACGAGGTGGACATACAATAACGACATACATGCACGACAATATGTATAATAACAATACATAAAACAATTAAGGTACTTGCCTCGATTTGAAGACAAGAACAATACTTCCACAAAATCGAACACTCGAAGGTCGTCCTCCTCAATCAATCACGCAACAAGATCAAACCTTAACAAAAGAAATGATATAGGATTTATCTCACGTCGTACGCATGTTTAACAATTCGATTTACGGCCAAAAGTTCATAAAATGAAATCTGCCTGAATTGCTTAGCGCACGCTAAGTACTCTATGTAGCGTGCGTTAAGTCTGCTCGATAGCGCATGCAAACAACAAAGCCTAGCGTACGCTAGCTATGCATGGTCAGTACTTCACTGATCAGTCGACTGACTCGTCTGATGTCTTAGCGTACGTTACGTACCAAACGTAGCGTACGCTAACTCGTGTTCGATAGCGCACGTTAATCTTCATAGCTTAGCGTGCACTATCTATGCATGGCAGTTTACTGCTGGGCAGTAAACTGTTCTCATCATGATCAAAACAATTAAATCTTCCGTGATAATTCATGTTACCTCCATGAATATCATGTTCATACGATTATGAATGATCTTACGGATAGCAACAACTTCGGATTCGAGGATATGCATACCATTATAAAACCATATTCCATTTCGACTACAAATCTTCGTACGAAAATTCGAAAGGCTTAACGGTTGATATCAACACCTTTATATCAATCAATATTATCATGCTGAAGTTGTTAAACGTCCCATCTATACTAGATAAATCCTTCCATGATCAATCCTTTAGATTTATCTAACAATAATGATGTTAAAGTCAAGTCCAAGATTGCTATGAAGTCATCTACTAGATTTGGATTACCAATGATAGAAGCTTCCTTTACATATTCAATGTAATAAGATTCGAATCATGATGATCATAATCAAGGTACTTAAGGCTTATTCATCTCAATATTCCAAACATGATGTACTTTAGATAATTCACTTATGAAAATCAATATCTCGTTACTATGATCATCCAATTCTTTAGAATCCAACTCTAAGTCTGGAGATAGATTGAACATACCTTAATATGATGAAAATCACTGAACCGTAAGGTAGAATCCGACTCCGGTTGGTTGTATGCCACCCCAAGGTGCTATTCCGCTTCAATAATTACTCCCAAGTGATAACCAATATATAAACACCAACAAGATGAGTTCCAAGTGTGTAGGAGGATTATTTCAGCTCTCTGGCCTCTCAAGAATGCAGAATGGACGAGTAAAATGTAAGCCAAAACGGGTTGTTGTCCCATTTATAATATTCTGCATTTTAACAAGTTAGCGCACGCTATTAAGCTTTACTTAGCGTGCGCTAATAATAGTTGACTTCAGAACTGTCCAGGTTCGTCCGCGGGAATCTTATCCGGACCCATGTCCCGGCTGGCGCATGTGCTAGCCGTCCCGCTCAATAATTGAGTGCTTAGCGCACGCAACTCCTACCTGCATAGCGTGCGCTAGTAGTAGCCCGATAGCGCGCGTTAAGCTACATTCTTAGCGTGCGCTATCACGAGTTTGCATGAGAAATTTTGCATGTTTCTATACTTATGTACAAAGATATCAATGTAAGAAACATCATACTCCAATAATCAAAACCACAAATCCGAATAATACAGGGTTTGAATACAGATGAAATACACCGTAATAAATCCGGATATTACATACTCTCCTACTAAAAAGGAGTTTCGTCCCGAAACTCAAGATGAAAATAATTCGGGATATCTAGACTTCATATCAGCTTCCGTTTCCCAGGTGGCTTCTTCCATTCCGTGACATGACCATTGAACTTTGACCAAAACGATTGGTTTGTTCCTCAGCTGTTTAACTCGACTCTCGAGTATCTTGACCGGTCTTTCTTCAAACGTCCCATCCTGCTCGATTTCGATCTCGCCGAAATCAATGATATGACTGGGATCTGGTATATACCACCATAACTGGGATACGTGGAACACGTTATGAACATGGCACAATGACGGCGGCAATGCCAATTTGTATGCCAACTCCCCAACTCTCTCGAGGATCTCAAATGGTCCGATATATCTCGGACTCAGCTTTCCTTTCCTTCCGAAACGAAAGATTCCCCGAGTAGTAGAAACCTTCAAAAGTACATGGTCTCCAGTATTGAACTCCAATGGGCGACGGCGTACGTCCGCGTAGGATTTCTGGCGACTCTGGGGGGTCAACAGCCTATTACGAATCAAGGCTATCTTCTCTCGAGTCTGCACGATCAACTCTGGTTCTGTTCCGATCAGGTCCGATGAATCGTCCCAGCATAGGGGCGATCTGCATCTCCTTCCGTATAATGCCTCAAACGGTGCCATCTTAATGGAAGCATGCCAACTATTGTTGTAGGTAAATTCAATCAACTGTAGATGAACTTCCCAATCGTTTGACCAATCTAAGGCACAGGCCCATAGCATGTCTTCCACCGTTTGTATAGTTCTCTCAGATTGTCCGTCAGTCTGCGGGTGATAAGCTGTACTGAAGTTCAATTCGGTCCCCAAGGCCTTATGAACTGCTTTCCAAAAGTGAGACACAAAACGGCCGTATCGATCAGAAACAATGGTCTTCGGTGTACCATGCAATCGAACTATCTCCGAAATAAATACTCGTGCCAACCTCTCTGATCCCCACGTATCCTTAATGCCTAGAAAATGAGCTGATTTGGTTAAACGATCAACTATCACCCAAATCATGTTCATTCCTGTCCTGGTTCTCGGCATATTAGTGATAAAATCCATCGATATGCCCTCCCACTTCCATTCAGGAATTGGGAGCGGCTTCAACATTCCAGCAGGCCGCTGATGCTCGATCTTAACCTGCTGACACGTCAAGCATTTAGAAACATAGTCCGCTACGTCTTTCTTCATGTTTCCCACCGTAAATTCTCGCTTCAAGTCCTTATACATTTTATGGTGCCCGGTGACGAGAATAGGGCGAACCGTGAGCTTCCTTCATAATTGTCTGCTTTTAACATCATCATCCTGGGACGCAGAGTCGGTTCTCAAATCTCAAAACTCCATCATCATGAATTATGAATCAGGGGCCTTTCCTTTGATCACTTCATCACGTAACCGAATCATCGAGAGGATCATCTCTGCCTAGATTTGATTCCTTCGGTTAATGATGAAGTTATCTCCATCACACACGCTTGTCCTTGGACTCTTTGTATCCACACTTCAATTCCTTCACGAATCATCTCTCGTTGAAGGCTAAGTTGGGAGGTCGCGTCTCCAAGATCTCGAATAGAAACAGCTTTGCGGCTAAGTGCATCGGCCACTACATTCGCTTTGCTGGATGATATAAAATCTCCAAGTCATAGTCCTTAATCGCTCTAACCATCTTCTTTGCCGCATGTTTAATTCTTTTCCGATCAATATGTACTTGAGACTCTTGTGATCCGTAAAGATCTGACAGTGAGTCCCGTACAGATAATGCCTCCAGATCTTCAAAGCAAAAACCACTGCTGCTAGCTCCAAATCATGTGTTGGGTAATTTACTTCATAAAGTTTCAGCTGTCGTGACGCATAAGCGATCACCTTATCATTATGCATCAATACGCACCCGAGTCCTTGGTTCGAAGCATCACTATAAACTATAAATCCTCCAGTTCCCTGTGGAAGTGATAGAATCGGTGCCGTCGTCAATATCTTCTTTAATTCATCAAAGCTAACCTGACACAACTCATTCCACTTAAACTTTTGAGTTTTCTGCAGGAGTCGAGTAAGTGGGCGGGAAATTTTAGAAAATCCTTCCACGAATCGTCGATAATATCCAGCAAGTCCCAAGAAGCTTCGGACTTCTTTCACGTTCTTTGGAGGCTTCCAATCCATAATTGCTTCGATCTTCTGAGGATCTACTCGGACTCCTTTAGCTGACACCACATGGCCGAGGAACATTACTTCCTTTAGCCAGAATTCACACTTAGAAAGTTTGGCGTACAATTGCTCGTTTCTCAAAAGTTCCAATACAATCCGCAAATGCTGCGCATGTTCTTCCGGGCTCTTAGAATACACCAGAATGTCATCAATGAACACGACCACAAATTTATCCAAAAATTCAATGAACACACGGTTCATCAATTGCATAAATACAGCAGGTGCGTTAGTGAGACCAAACGGCATTACTACAAACTCATAATGTCCGTAGCGAGTTCTGAACGCTGATTTCGGAACATCAGATTCCTTAATCCTCAGCTGATGATATCCTGATCTCAGATCGATTTTAGAAAATACTGTTGCCCCTTGCAGCTGGTCAAACAGATCATCAATCCGTGCAACGGATACTTGTTCTTAATCGTCATCTTGTTCAGCTCTCGATAGTCAATACACAGTCGGAGCGATCCATCCTTCTTTCGGACAAAAAGAACTGGCGCTCCCCAGGGTGAAATGCTTGGCTGAATATTGCCCTTGTCCAGTAACTCCTCCAGCTGCTTCTTCAGTTCGTACATCTCAGTAGGTGCCATACGATACGGCGCCTTGAAAATTGGTGTAGCTCCGGGTTCCAGCTCAATGGTAAATTCCACATCCCTTCGTGGAGGTAGTCCAGGTAACTCGTCAGGAAATACATCTGGAAATTCGTTCACAACAGGAATGGATGAAAGTTCCACAATTTCGACTTCTTTCTTCATTGCATAACACCAGTACCCGATACAGCCTTGTTTCAATAATCTGACAGCTTTCATCGCTTTGATCAATTTTCCTGAGCATCCCGGTTTCCACCCCTCGAACAATATTTCGGAACCATCGTCAGCGATCAACGAGATATTCCTCCTTCGGTAGTTCACAATTGCTCCATATCGATTGAGCCAATCGTCTCCGAGTATCAGGTCGTCTCCTTGCATTTCTATCACGATCAGATTTGAGAGCCACTCTCTGCCTCCAAATGATATAGGGAAATTTCTAGTTTCTAAGTTTCCGACAATTCTCTCTCCACTCGGTAAACCAACAACATAAGGTTCACAAGTATGAAAACTGGAAATATTCAAACGATTTACACAAGACAAAGATATAAAAGAATGTGTAGCTCCTGTATCGAATAAAACGCTAACTGGCTGGGAAAGGATCTCGACAAGACTGATGCGACAAAGAAGATCCCGATCATCTGTCCTCCTCATCTCGCATGCACGTGGGGAGCAGATCCGTACTCGATGTCCCCTTTCGGTCCCATTGTCCTCGCCGCCGCGCTGCCAAAATTCTGAGGCATCCGAACACTTTGCTGCGTCTGCTGATACCGGCTTCCTTCTCGATCGGCCGTGGTGTACGGGCTCTAAAAGACTTTGCGCCTATTCACAAAACACTTCCCGATGTCCTCTCGCCCACAATCAAAACAAGTCACGGCAGGAAGGGGCAATTCCGTCGATAGTGCTCTGCTCGCGCAGCTTAAAGCATTTCGGTAACATCGGTAATAGTTGATGTCGCTCAAGTTCTTTCCGCTCCTAATCTGGGTGCGGAGGTTTCTTGAAAGAGTGAAAGGATGACTGGGCCTTACGGGGCCCATTGTTCTTGTGCTCTGTAAAAGTACCAGAGACTTTCTGTTTCTTGGATTGCGAAAATTTCTCCATAGCTGCTTCCTTGATCTCATACGCCAACGCCTTATCCTGGTATTGACGGAGTGTGGTACATTCAAATTCGGACATGTACCTCTAGATTTCTGGTTTCATCCTCATATCGAAATGGATCATCATTTCTGCATCTGCTCACCGGTTAAACGCCTTAATTGCCGGGATACCGCACATCGTAAGGCCGAGCGAGAAAAACTCCCGACTTTGGCTTCCTCACAGACGAGGGCACACGAGCTTCCATCATCAATCTAAACTCGTCCCAATCGGCACCATGGTCTACAGCCTGGATGGCTTCCCACCATTCTGGACGCTTCCCTATCGAAAAATATTGAGCGATAGAGGCTCTCCTATTGCCCTGGCGATTAATTCTGCAAAGATTTTCTCCGCTTCTTTCAACCAATGATCCTGTGGGGAGTCTCGTAAATACCGTCAATTTGGGTGGTTGCATCTTCGCCACCTCTTGCAGCCACCGGTCACCTCGATTTCCCATGTCCGGGATCCCTTGTCGCCTCTCCCCGCCGTAGTCCCACCGCTACTTGCATTCGGTCCACGACTGGGCGAACCGAGTCATCCGGTTCACCACTTGACGAAGGATCTCTGCACAGCAGATCTGTTCGTTATTAATAGATTGTTGCGGCTCGCCCGAGCTATGATCGCCTCGATTGAAGGCGACGCTCCTTTCAAAGATTTCTTCGTCCGCATCCACGACCGCGACCACGTCCACGTCCGCCTCTCAACATACTGTAAGCATAAATACTCAATATACAGGAAACAACATCGTTCTAATATTCGACTATAAAGAGACACAACATGTAAAGAACGAGATAGAGTTTAGGAACTTACAACCACCGTTTGCATGAAGACGTAGGCAGTGCAGTGATGTCATTCACGGCCGGTTACCTCAAAAGACATAAATGACCCCTATTTTAACCAAACGACCAAGATATCCATAATCTTAGCTCCGATATCATATTCTGTAACACCCCCGATATATTCAGGAATATTACAGCGCCGTAAATCCTTTACATAAGGATTTACAAGGCTGAAGAATTGAACAGACATTAAAAGGTACTAACGAATGGAATAACGGAATTAAGATACAACGGTTCTGACCAAATACTGAAAGTACAGTTGTTCAGCAGGAACTTAATAATACATCACCAAATTCAAATTCAGCATAAATGACTACATACTCGAGTACTTATTGAAATAACCAATAAACAACAAACAAATGAACCCGGCCAAAACATCACTCTGCACCCTCGTCGTCATGCAGCTCCAGTGGTTGTTTTCCCGCTCTCCTGGATCCTGAACATAAACAAAATGTTCACCCCCGAAGGGGTTAGCACAACGATCCTAGTACAAGTACCACAACATATTATTCATATCTCACGAAGAATAATAACGTAAACGACAAAATACCAACGAGTCTTCTCCTACGAGAAACTCATAAATGACATACACAACTGATAATCACAACATGATATCATAACATACACATGGTAATTCCGTCGATCCAGCGTTCACTGCCTAGAACCCACGATGATCCCATCTGACCAACCCGTGGTGGAAAAACCCATCCGATGATCCAGCGCACGCTAGCATAGATCCCCCGATGATCCCGTCGGACCAACACGAGGTGGACATACAATAACGACATACATGCACGACAATATGTATAACAACAATACATAAAACAATTAAGGTACTTGCCTCGATTTGAAGACAAGAACAATACTTCCATGAAAACGAACACTCGAAGGTCGTCCTCCTCAATCAATCACGCAACAAGATCAAACCTTAACAAAAGAAATGATATAGGATTTATGTCACGTCGTACGCATGTTTAACAATTCGATTTACAGCCAAAAGTTCATAAAATGAAATCTGCCTGAACTGCTTAGCGCACGCTAAGTACTCTGTGTAGCGTGCGTTAAGTCTGCTCGATAGCGCACGCAAACAACAAAGCCTAGCATACGCTAGCTATGCATGGTCAGTACTTCACTGATCAGTCGACTGACTCGTCTGATGTCTTAGCGTACGTTACGTACCAAACGTAGCGTACGCTAACTCGTGTTCGATAGCGCACGTTAATCTTCATAGCTTAGCGTGCGCTATCTATGCATGGCAATTTACTGCTAGGCAGTAAACTGTTCTCATCATGATCAAAACAATGAAATCTTCCGTGATAATTCATGTTACCTCCATGAATATCATGTTCATACGATTATGAATGATCTTACGGATAGCAACAACTTCGGATTCGAGGATATGCATACCATTATAAAACCATATTCCATTTCGACTACAAATCTTCGTACGACAATTCGAAAGGCTTAACGGTTGATATCAACACCTTTATATCAATCAATATTATCATGCTGAAGTTGTTAAACGTCCCATCTATTCTAGATAAATCCTTCCATGATCAATCCTTTAGATTTATCTAACAATAATGATGTTAAAGTCAAGTCCAAGATTGCTATGAAGTCATCTACTAGATTTGGATTACCAATGATAGAAGCTTCCTTTACATTTTCAATGTAATAAGATTCGAATCATGATGATCATAATCAAGGTACTTAAGGCTTATTCATCTCAATATTTCAAACATGATGTACTTTAGATAATTCACTTATGAAAATCAATATCTCGTTACTATGATCATCCAATTCTTAAGAATCCAACTCTAAGTCTGGAGATAGATTGAACATACCTTAATATGATGAAAATCACTGAACCGTAAGGTAGAATCCGACTCCGGTTGGTTGTATGCCACCCCAAGGTGCTATTCCGCTTCAATGATTACTCCCAAGTGATAACCAATATATAAACACCAACAAGATGAGTTCTAAGTGTGTAGGAGGATTATTTCAGCTCTCTGGCCTCTCAAGAATGCAGAATGGACGAGTAAAATGTAAGCCAAAACGGGTTGTTGTCCCATTTATAATATTCTGCATTTTAACAAGTTAACGCACGCTACTAAGCTTTCCTTAGCGTGCGCTAATAATAGTTGACTTCAGAACTGTCCAGGTTCGTCCGTGGGAATCTTATCCGGACCCATGTCATGGCTGGCGCATGTGCTAGCCGTCCCGCTCAATAATTGAGTTCTTAGCGCACGCAACTCCTACCTGCATAGCGTGCGCTAGTAGTAGCCCGATAGCGCGCATTAAGCTACATTCTTAGCGTGCGCTATCACGAGTTTGCATGAGAAATTTTGCATGTTTCTATACTTATGTACAAAGATATCAATGTAAGAAACATCATACTCCAATAATCAAAACCACAAATCCGAATAATACAGGGTTTGAATACAGATGAAATACACCGTAATAAATCCGGATATTACAAGTACCGGCATGACGATGAAATGGCTCAGTGATGTGGTTGATGTTTGCTGTTTTTGTGATTTGTCTTCTTGGTTTATTTTCAGTATTCGACTACGCATGTCTGATTAATATCATTTCGATATGGCTGTATTAATTAACTCAATGGATCAGTTGGAACCGGTTTTATAACTTGAAATTTTGTGGTATTGTTGGATTGTAATCACATTTCTTTTAATTAGCCTTGTAAATCCTTACTTAAAGGGTTTACGGCACTGTAATTATTCCGAATATCTCGGGATGTTACAACAGTCTCAACATACTGATGGTATTCTAACGATCCAGCGCATATAGCTATAGATTCCCATGATGATCCCGTCGGACCAATGCATGGTGGAACTACCTGTCTAACAATCCAGCGCACACAGTTATATATTCCCATGATGATTCCCGTTGGATCAACGCATGGTGGACATTTAATCACAACACATATACACAATACAATCACAATATAACTGTCATAATATAAACAATTCTAATTAGAGTACTTGCCGCGGTTCGATGACAAGAATCAAACTTCCACGAATATCAAAATACTCGAAGGTCATCCCCTTCGATCAATCACGTTGCTAAGCTCGAACCTTAACAAAATAAATAATATAGAATTCATCTAAAGTCGAACGAACATCTAACAATACAAATTACGGTCGGAAGTTCATAAAATGAAATCTGTCTGGCTTGCTTAATGCACGCTACTTATCCTATGTAGCGTACGTTAAGGCTACTCGTTAGCGCACGCAATTATACGCAGCCTAGCGTACGCTAACCATGCATGGTCAGTACCTTGCTGATCAGTCTATTGGCTCGTCTGATGATATAATGCACGCTAAGTTCCAAGCGTAGTGTATGCTAATGCCCGATAGCGTACATTAATTTACATAGCTTAGCGTACGCTAAGCGTGCATGGCAGTTTCACTACTGGCAGCAGACTTGTTCTAACGGTGATGCAACCTACGAACTCCTCAGTGATTAATGCACGTTATCCGTCTACATGCCATGTTTATAAACTTATGAATGATCTTACGGATTCAAACATCTTTGAATTTCAAGGAAATGAATATCATCACAGCTCTTATATTCAAACTCGATTATCATTCTCATGTGAAGTTTGGTGATCTCAGGTTGATGCACTGGATTCCATTATCATTATCACATTCAGACTTCATCTTGAAGGTGAACTAACAATTCCAACTTATACGAAAGGATACAACCTAAGATGATTCTTTCTTAAGTCCTTATAACCAAAAGTGATATCACCTCCAAGTTTATGATCAAAATGACAACATAAATCATACGGATAATCAACCTCAGAATGTTCCTCTCATCATTTGACATACTAGGATTCCAACTACGAGGTTTTCAACGATGATATCATAAGCATAGTTATTCCGACTTCTAAGCATGATGTTTGTTGAATAGTTCACTAATGGAACTCAATATCTTGATAGCATGATTCATCTATTTCTTCAGAACACGAATCTAAGGCTGGAGAAAGAATTAACATACCTTAAGATGAAGAAATCACTGAGCCAAAAAGGTAGAATCCAACTCCGATTGTTTGTATGCCAATCCAAGGTGTTACTCTACTTCAATGATTAATCACAAGTGATATCCAATCTTTAATGAATCAAGTAGAGGTGGTCTAAGTGTTTAAGGGGGATATAATTGTAATACCCGGTTGTAATTCAGTAATTATCATTCAGTATTTATCATTCAGTAATTTCACTCATTAATGATCATTTGTCACTCATATTCAATCATGGTATTCACCGTTCAGAGTAATTGTATCGTGTATCAATCGTCGTTCATCACTAATCTAATTGGAGTTCCGTGCCGTGTTTATCATCATTGTCATTTTCATTGTGGGCTGTGCGTGAGGAGTAGCGCACGCTACGTACTCTTTCTAGCGCGCGCTAATTGAGTACAAGTAGCGCACACTACCACTCAGCATTAGCGCACGCTAATGTTACCCTGGCTGCAGTCCAGAAGGTACTGGACTGCAGGTGAGTTATAAGTAGTGCACGCTACGAGTGGTAAGTAGCGCGCGCTAGTGGCTTGTAGTAGCGCACGCTAATAATTGCTGTAGTGCGCGCTAAGGACGGATCAGGTTGAGTCCAGTGGCTACTGGACTGCACTGGATTAATTCATAGCGCACGCTATGAGTTGTTTTTAGTGTACGCAATCGATATTATAGCGCACGCTAAATATTGGTTGTAGCGCACACTACCGAGGTCAGATCAGAGGACAGACGGTTTCTGGATTCAGTACTGGGCATCAAATAATTCGTTAGCGCACGCTAACCATGGGTATTAACGCACGCTAATGGTATGGTTGTAGTGCACGCTACAAAAGGTACGTAGCGCATGCTACCGTGTTCGGACAGTGGGTACTGGACTACCCAAAACACCCGTTAGCGCTTGCTAAGAGCTGGGGCTAGCGCGCGCTAAACTGGGATTGTTATAAATAGGACAGTTCAGCCCTTACTCCGTCATTTATCATTTCTCTTCGTTTCTTCGGCGGATTTGGGCGATTCCGGTCGATTTGGAGAGTGTTCTTCGAGAAGTAATCATCAATCATCATCTTCAAGCCTATCTTTTGGATTAATCATCATTTCAACATCCTCATCACATCAAATCTAAGGTATTAATCTCTTGGATCTAGAATTTCGGATTTTTGGGTTTTTCCTTCTGATTTCTTCGTGTAAGCTTGGATTATCATTGGAATATGTTAGATATGGATTATCTACCTTGGATAAATATATTCCTATGGATTTAATGACTGTTTTCGGAATTATTTCAAGAACCCTTGGGGTTGACTTCGGTTAATTGGGGATTTTCCGATTGATGTTGTTGTGATCTTGAATTGTGGATTCCTATTGGATCATTGATATCATTGAAGTGTTTTGATAGTTCGAAATACTCATTTTGGTGTTGGTTTCGATATATTCGGGATTGGATATTTTCGAAGTTGTATGGTTGGTTACGTATTTGTTAGAATGCCCCTATGAGTTTGATTATCGTTGTATCGACCTTTGGGTTAGTCGTGTTTTGTTGCTTGATACGTGTATTGAACGGTTGTTGGTAATTATTGTTATTCAAGGTTGTTCGAGCGACCGGTATCTCGATTAGGACGTTGTTCGTGGAAGGACATTGTCATCGGTATTGTGTAAGTTGATTCTTACTCGGTTAAAAGGATATTCATTCCTTTTGTTGTTGATCATTCATAATCATAACTCATTCATCATTGTATTAATCATATTGAGACTTGTAATTGTCGAATAATCACTTCATTAGCGAGGAACAGTGGTTCCAATCATTTCATTGAAACTATCAATCACTTCATTACCACTTTCATATCGGTGAGTCATTCTTGACTTTGTCAGATTTTTATTATTCATTGATATTCATTTTGGCCATTCTCGTTCATATGACCTTCTGGGTTCATATTGCGTGGCCGGGTGCAGATGTGTGGAATTTTTAGTCGGGCACATGATGGCCATGTATTGGGAGTGATACATTGGACTGTGCACACGGTAACGATTACCTCCATGAGACTAATTAGGTACAAGGACGGGTGTGTCCGGTCATCCGTCTTGTACACTTGCACAGAACACTAAGGGCGTACTATGATACTCCTCTTCAGCGTAATTCATAACTAAGGATATTTTATAACTTCAGATATATCATGATTGTTTAATTTCAACCCTTGAGGATTGTTGTTCTGTGTAACTGACCCCGTTGGGGGATGTTGTTTTCAGGTCACGGCAAGGCAAAGGCACGGGAAGAGCATGTTGACGGCGAGGAGTCCCAGTGATACTAGTAGGGGGCCCCAGTCATTCCGTTTATTTCAGTCATGCTTATTTCTCTACAATTGTATTTCCGCTGCAAATTCCGCTTGAAATGTTTATTTGTTCAGGGTGGTGTATTTTATCTCCATATAAAATATACTAGTATTCGGTATTGTCCTGGTGTGTTGTACTTAAACTCCTCATCGGAGTACTTGGTAATATAATGTGGTTCGGTACTATAATTATATTATTTAATTCATCATTTTCATTTGCCTGGTGGGTCCCAGTCGGGGATTCATGGCACTGTAATATCCGCCTAGTTTGGGGTGTTACAGAGTTGGTATCGGAGCGTGGTTTTGAATACTACCCTCCAAGTCATGTCTCATTTGAAATCATCGTCATCGGACTAGTATCATTGGACTTTCGCGTCACGTGTGACCTGTGCAAATGCCGAGCCAATCAGACCAAGAACTGTAAGATTTCTAACGCCATGGTATAATTTCTGGCAAGAATCATTCATTCATAATTCATCAGTTAACAATCCTCAACCATCATTTTCATTTGACCAGGACGGTCATGTTAACTCGTTAATCACTCAATTCATTTCATTATTCAGTTGTTGATCAGGAAGATCAAATCATTAATCATGTTAACTTGTTCAAGATAATCATGTCACCTCAGTTAATCATTCAAGTAATCACTGTGTTAGAGCGCGTATGCTCATTTTCATCATCCCATGTCATAATCATAACGTGATATTCATGCGGGAAATATAATCATCATGTGACTTTCCTACTTCAGTATGGAGAGGGCAAGAAGAGGACGTGGAGGACGAGGCCGTGGAGCGGGCCGAATCCCGAGAGCTCGTGTGAATACACGTGCAAACGCGAGAAATAATGCTAATTCATCGAGCAGCGACACTGCCACTCATTCACCTGGACGCGATCATTCACTAACGGGGAGTCGTACTCGGGACACGGCTCAGTCAGAAGGTGTCTGGGTTGACCCACTCGCTTTTATGCAGAGTATGATGGCCCAAATGACCCAGATGGCACAGCTGATGGAGACGATGCATAACTCCGTCAATCAAAATCAACAGGCTCCTCCGCCGCCACCTCAGAGGCAAGAGAGGAATGTGAGCAATATCATCGGCGACATCTCTCGCCAGAGGCCACCTACTTTTGAGGGCTCGTCTGAGCCGGCGGATATTATTCATTGGCTCGAGCATTTCGAGAAGTTGTTTGCTATGGTAGAGTGTCCCGAAGGACACAAAGTTTCTGTTGCAGCTTACTACCTGGGTAAGAGCGCACATTCTTGGTGGTTGTCATTGAAGCCCACCGAAGGATCATGTACTTGGGATCAGTTTAAAACTCTCTTGATGTAGAGGTATTATCCGGCCCCGCTCAGAGAGGCCAAACTGTCAGAATTACTCACCCCCGACCCCTCAGCAGACGAGGATGTTCTCGTCATTGCCGAGAAATTTCAGGAACTTCTTCCGTTCGCCTCATGTATCATTCATTCCGAGACAGATAAGATTAAGT
Source organism: Orobanche coerulescens (assembly GCA_033398695.1). Classification (NCBI taxonomy): domain Eukaryota; kingdom Viridiplantae; phylum Streptophyta; class Magnoliopsida; order Lamiales; family Orobanchaceae; genus Orobanche; species Orobanche coerulescens. The sequence goes on from CM065818.1 coordinate 58,567,084, forward strand.
ATTTCCGCAAGAGGCTGAAACCCCGTATGAGACTACAGTTGCTTAATCATAATTGCACCACGTTGGCTGAATTCATTGAGAAAGCTCTTACCTATGAGCTTACTGCTAAGGAGATTGCTAAGCAGCAACCTTCATCTGCTAGCAAGAAGTCCAAGAACCGTAATCAGTCTGACAGCAGTCAGGCCACTTTCAAGAAACCTCGTGCGGGCTCTGCTTTTTCTGAGCGACCTCCTCTGACGTCTAAACCCGCGGAATCTCAGTCACGAGCGGCCATGTTGGAATTCGGTCCAGCATCCTGCCTGCATGGCTTAAAAATGCGCGAGGCGCGGCTTGCGATTCGACCTGTGAGATCTGCACTAGAAAGTGATTAAATTAATTGATTTGGACTACTCATACCAACAAGATGCATCTTCTTTTATGGTAGTCATCTCATAGAAACTCCAAAGTTAAGCGTGCTTGGCCTAAAGTAGTTATGGGATGGGTGACCCCCTGGGAAGTTTCCCAGGTGCGCGTGAGTGATGACAAAGCGCGCTAGAAAAGACTCGTGTTGGTATAGTAGGGACAGTCTTCATCATTTCTCAGGGACCAATAATTGGTATCGGAGCAAGTCACGGGTGCGGATTCCCTCGGAGTATCCTAAAATAGAGGCTGCCAGAATGTTGGAACTGAGAGGCGGGCATGCAGCAGATATTGCAACTTGGCCGGAACTGAGATGCTAGTGCAGTGGAGGTTGTCAGGTGCTGGAGGGCTATGGTGATCAAATCTAGTATGCTGGAACTGAGATACCGACGCAGCGGAAGTAAATGGAGGTGGAACATATGCTGATGTCAAGTGTTGGAGGACTGTGTGAATGAATCTAGCCGCTAGAGGGCTGTGTGATCAAATCTAGTTCGCAGAGGTTTCCGGACTATGGGGCTGAAATGCTGGCAGATACTGGGAGGGGGATTGTTGGAATTCGGTCCAGCATCCTGCCTGCATGGATTAAAAATGCGCGAGGCGCGGCTTGCGATTCGACCTCTGAGATCTGCACTAGAAAGTGGTTAAATGAATTGATTTGGACTACTCATACCAACAAGATGCATCTTCTTTTCTGGTAGCCATCTCATAGAAACTCCAAAGTTAAGCGTGCTTGGCCTGGAGTAGTTATGGGATGGGTGACCCCCTGGGAAGTTTCCCAGGTGCGCGTGAGTGAGGACAAAGCGCGCTAGAAAAGACTCGTGTTGGTATAGTGGGGACAGTCTTCATCATTTCTCAGGGACCAACAGGCCAGTTCGGCCATCACCTGTTATAACTGTGGGGATCTTGGTCATATCAGCACCAAGTGTCCGAGACAGTCTGTCACGTGTCATAACTGTGGAATTGTTGGGCATAAGGCCCGTTTTTGCTGTAGGGACTCCAAACCTGCTCAGACGTCATCTCAGGCCCCTAAGCGATCTGCTCGTAATCAAAGGCTTCAATCGGGCTGCGTTAAAACGACAGGAGCGACTAAAGGTGGAGCCTATAGCCAGCAGACGGGAGCGTCCGGTGCCGGGACTAGCAAGCCCCGGATTTATGAGATGAAGAAGACCGATGATCCAAAGGCCCGAATGATCTCAGGTACACTCGATATTCTATCTCAACCTGTGTGTACCCTTTTTGATACTGGTGCATCGCATTCATTCATTTCCGAGTCATGTTTGAGTAGACTACGTCTGGGTAGTGCTACTAGTTGTGAGCCTTATGTCATTAGTCTACCTGATGGTAGACGAATTATCGGAAATCGTGAGATTCAGAACTGTCCAATTCAGCTTCATGGTCGTGTATGGCCAGCGGACCTAATCATGGTAGATTTGCCGAGAGACGACGTCATCTTGGGTATTGATTGGATGGATCGTCATGATGCCATCATTAGTGTCCGTAAGCGTATGATCACTATCATTTCAGACGATGGGGTTGAATGTGTGTTTCAGGGAGGTAATCCCACTGCTCGTAAGGTCATTAATTTGATGAAAGCAGGGAGATTACTCAATCAGGGGTGTGTTGGTTATTGGTGCTTTATGACCAAAACCGAGAAATCATCAGTAATGTTGACGGATATTCCGGTAGTGAAGGAATATGCCGATGTTTTTCCAGACGAGTTACCTGGTTTGCCTCCACAGAGAGATGTGGAATTCACAATTGAGTTGGAGCCCGGTACGTCCCCGATATCGAAGGCACCGTACCGGATGGCCCCGACCGAAATGCGGGAATTGAAGAATCAACTTGAGGAGTTATTCGAGAAAGGTTATATCCGACCGAGTGTGTCCCCGTGGGGAGCACCAGTGTTGTTTGTCAAGAAGAATGATGGTTCATTTCGCTTATGTATTGATTATCGGGAGTTGAACAGGGTGACGATCAAGAATAAGTATCCTTTACCCCGTATCGATGATCTTTTGGATCAACTTCAGGGAGCTTCAGTATTTTCCAAGATCGACTTAAGATCTGGATATCATCAGTTGCGGATTCGAGAGTCGGATATCGCGAGGACAGCGTTCCGTACGCGCTACGGTCATTATGAGTTCGTAGTTATGCCGTTCGGACTAACTAACGCACCTGCGGTATTCATGGAGATAATGAATCGGGTTTTCATCGACTTTTTGGATCAGTTTATTGTTTTCTTCATCGATGACATTTTGATTTATTCTCGTGATCGAGAGGAACACGAGTTTCACCTTCATCAGGTGCTCGACGTGTTGAGACGAGAACAACTTTATGGGAAGTTTTCCAAATGTGAGTTCTGGATGTCCAAAGTGACGTTTCTCGGACACGTAATTTCATCAGAAGGAGTTCGTGTCGATCCTCAGAAGACGGAGGCTATTCGAGATTGGTTACCTCCGAAGAGTGTTAAGGAAATCCGAAGTTTTCTCGGATTAGTGGGTTATTATCGGCGATTTGTGGAGGGATTTTCTAGAATCACTCAACCCTTGACGAACCTTTTTCGAAAGGATAAGAAATACACGTGGTCCGATGCGTGTCAACGGAGTTTTGAGGAACTCAAGAGACGGTTAATGTCAGCACCTGTACTTTCCTTGCCGCAGGGGACGGAAGGATTTGTGGTTTATAGTGATGCGTCCGGACAGGGTCTCGGATGTGTGCTCATGCAGAATGGAAAGGTTATTGCCTATGCTTCACGGCAATTGAGACCTTACGAGGTTAATTATCCGACATACGACCTGGAGCTAGCAGCCGTGGTGTTCGCTTTGAAGATTTGGCGTCATTATCTTTATGGTGTTACCTGTCAGATATTCACTGATCATAAGAGTTTAAAGTATATATTTACTCAGAAGGAGTTAAATATGCGACAGAGACGGTGGTTGGAATTAATCAAAGATTATGATATTGAGATCCTTTACCACCCGGGCAAGGCGAACGTTGTTGCCGACGCCTTGAGTCGTAAGTCCGTTCAGGAGCAGATGCTTGCTCGTTTAACAGTCCAGAAGGAGCTTCAGCAGGAATTCCTTAGACCCGAGATCGAGGTCTGGCTTCAGCGAGTTCAGGGACAGCTTTGTATGTTAGAGATTTCATCGTCACTTGAGGAGGCAATCTGAGAGAATCAGGGTTCGGACCCATCATTGTTACGCATCCGTGAGGATGTGGTTCAGGGGAAAGCCCCTGGATTTGTGGTCCACGAGGATGGACTTTTGAGGTTTAAGAATCGGTTGTGCGTACCGGCGAATGACGAGTTAAAAAACTCGATTTTGAAAGAAGCTCATGCTACCCCTTATTCTGTTCATCCGGGGTCTAGCAAGATGTACAAGGACTTGAAACAAAATTACTGGTGGAGTAATATGAAACGAGAAGTCGCAGAATTTGTTTCGAGATGCTTAACCAGTCAACAAGTTAAGATTGAACATCAGCATCGTGGTATGTCAAACCTCTTCCTATTCCCGAATGGAAGTGGGAAGACATTTCTATGGATTTCATCACGAGTTTGCCGACGAGTCGTCGTGGCATGAATACGATCTGGGTGATCGTGGACCGCTTAACCAAATCAGCTCATTTCCTTGAGATCAAGAATACGTGGGGTCCCGAGAGACTTGCCCAGCTGTTCATCAAAGAGATAGTGAGACTACACGGTACTCCTAAAAGTATCGTTTCCGATCGTGACGGACGGTTTGTGTCTCATTTTTGGAAATTAGTTCATCGTGCTATGGGAACTCAGCTTAATCTCAGTACCGCCTTTCATCCTCAGTCCGACGGGCAACCAGAGAGGACTATTCAGACATTAGAGGACATGTTGAGGGCATGCGTCCTCGATTGGAAAGACGATTGGGAAGCCCAACTACCATTGATCGAGTTCACGTATAATAATAGTTGGCATGCTTCGATTAAGATGGCACCTTACGAGGCCTTGTATGGTCGTCATTGTCGATCTCCTTTGTGTTGGGATGACCTATCAGAATCAATCGGCACCGAGCCCGATATGCTTATAGCCGCCCGAGAGAAGGTAACTTTGATCAGGAGTCGTTTGTTGACCGCTCAGAGTCGACAAAAATCATATGCAGATAACCGTCGTCTACCTTTAGAGTTCGAATCAGGTGACCATGTTTTGGTCAAGGTATCCCCGAGTCGTGGTATCTTCCATTTCGGGAAGAGGGGGAAGTTGAGTCCGAGATTCATTGGAACGTTTGAGATTTTGGATCGAGTAGGCGAGTTAGCTTATCGACTGGCTTTACCTCCGGCGTTGAGCCGAATTCATAATGTGTTTCATGTCTCTCATTTGCGGAAGTATGTTGCCGACCCGAGTCACATACTTTAGTTCAATGAAATCGAGATCGCCGACGTTCATTCATATGTGGAGCGTCCTATGCGAGTTTTAGAGCGGCGAATCAAACAGTTGAGGAATAAGACGATTCCTTTGGTTAAGAATCAGTGGTCTAGGCACAGAGTCGAAGAGGCTACTTGGGAAACCGAGGATAGTATGCGGGAGAGTTATCCCGAGTCGTTTGACCCTTAGTTTCGGGGACGAAACTCTTTTAAGGGGGGGTGTATGTAATACCCGGTTGTAATTCAGTAATTATCATTCAGTATTTATCATTCAGTAATTTCACTCATTAATGATCATTTGTCACTCATATTCAATCATGGTATTCACCGTTCAGAGTAATTGTATTGTGTATCAATCGTCGTTCATCACTAATCTAATTAGAGTTCCGTGCCGTGTTTATCATCATTGTCATTTTCATTGTGGGCTGTGCGTGAGGAGTAGCGCACGCTACGTACTCTTTCTAGCGCGCGCTAATTGAGTACAGGTAGCGCACGCTACCACTCAGCATTAGCGCACGCTAATGTTAGCTGGCCGCACCCGTAAGGTACCGGACCGCAGTGAGTTAGGCAGCGCACGCTACGAGTGGTAAGTAGCGCGCGCTAGTGGGTTGTAGTAGCGCACGCTAATAATTGTTGTAGTGCGCGCTAAGGACGGATCAGGTTGAGTCCAGTGGCTACTGGACTGCACTGAATTAATTCATAGCGCACGCTATGAGTTGTTTTTAGCGTACGCAATCGATATTATAGCGCACGCTAAATATTGGTTGTAGCGCACGCTACCGAGGTCAGCCGAGGACGACGGTTTCGGATTGATCGGGCATCAAATAATTCGTTAGCGCACGCTAACCATGGGTATTAACGCACGCTAATGGTATGGTTGTAGCGCACGCTACAAAAGGTACGTAGTGCACGCTACCATGTTCGGACAAAGGTACCGGACTACCTAAACACACCGTTAGCGCACGCTAAGAGTCAGCCGCGCTAAACCGGGATTGCTATAACAGATGGTTCAGTAACACCCCAAAGCGGCTATTACAAAGGCCGTGAATCCCACATTGGGACTCACCAGGCGATATCCAAAACAAATTAAATAAATATTATTTGTGATACCGAATCACAACGAATAGTCATTTCTCCGATTAGGAGTTTATTAAAATATGGCCAACGGCCTTACAACACACAGGATCCGAAAAACAAGTATAAACCATATGGAGATGGAAAATACTTCAAATGTCAAATACAACCAAATAGCAATTTAAATGGAACAGGAATAACACAACACGGTTTAACATAACCGGACAACAAAGATGAGGGGCCCCCGAACTAGTATCCTTCGAATCCTTCGCCGTCGACATGCTCTTCCCGTGCCTTGCCCTTGCCTCGACCTAAAATACAATACAAGTATTTCGCCCAACACAGGGTCAGATATACATGATAATCAATTCTTCTGACATATAAAATTCACATATATAGATTTCAAAGAAATCATTCCGACTATCAATCATACCCCTCGGGCGTATGAAACGAACAGTCACAAGCATCCAATACTATGGACGATTTACGATATGGCTCAAAGATGGACATCACAGTACGCCCGATCCGGAAATGTGTCCGTGCACATGTCCGCCCCGTATATGGAATCCAGAATATACGTAGGACAATGTACCTAATTAGCCTCACGAAACTACGTCCCGTGTGCATACCCAATGCGGAATAATATCCGCCGATGACTATATGTGCACGGCTAAAAATCCTACACAATAACCAATCGAACGCAGATATGATTCGGATATGTCACGATACAACATGACAACGAATTCCACAAATCACACTTCCGATTAAGGATCTAGATAAACTCAACGAAGTGATATTACGGCCAACGAGATCAATGATTCAAAACAGCGTGCTTGGGAATGCAACCCATGAAGAAAACGGAATAACGTCAAGGACAATATCAAATCACGACAAACATTTCATGAACAATTCATACATATGAAAGATATAACCATCAGAAGAATCTAATCATCATTATAACCAAGCAAGATAACTTGCCTTAATACGGAGACGAGAATAGTCCTCTTCTTATCGGAACGAACGAACGGTCCTCGACAAGTTTTACTCGAACAAACAACCTTAAACGAAATACATTTTACTCAAAACATATTCGTATAATTATCAATATAGGATTAGTAAGACGTCAACCTACAATCCTTTAGAATAGTTTGATACTACCAATTATTGAAGCCTTATGCCACGAGTCCTTCTAATCATCATTACAACCATAAGGATCGGTTTACAATATTGACCGAATGTTCGCATGGTTCATCATAAGCAAGAGTTCTATCAAGGGTATGTTGAATAACCAATTATGATGTTAAGATCATCTTATGATGATTAAACTTTCCAAAACATTAAAAGGTTGAAAGGTAAAATCTGCACATTATGATTATTCTCCTCTCATCTAAATTGACTTTAAGCTAATCAACAAGTTCATAAGTTCTGAGATTACACCATACCCATGAGGGTTATCAAAGTCTTTGTTTGCAAGGCTGGAGGATTCATTAACATGATGGTGAATTCACCATTTATCTAGTATGATGATCAAACATTCTAAGTTCTCAACACATTAGATTCATGAAAAGTTATTGTTGTAATTATCAAGACCCTTATCAATCTTCAAGGACTTGTGAACGAATGTATATGCTTTGTTAAAGCTTCTAAGGTTTCTGAACTAGATCATCTAATCTCATATTTAACATCATCAAGTTCTTCTCAAGGTAAATAAATACCTAAAATGGTGTTTAATCACTTTATGATATCAAGTTCTTGATTAAATCCAGTTATGAAGAAGCTAACCGATCCATCAAAGTCCTACTGAGCTAAATTCGTCCAGAAGGTGAGTGATGACAATTACAACATGATTAAAATCACTATATCATCAAGAACACCTCCATCTCAAACCCTTATTTAACATATTCATTAAAAGTGCTTAAAGAGTTTAATTATAACCATGTTTTACTTGCTTAATCTACTCTAGGTGAAGTATAATTCGTCATTAATAATCAACATAAGAAAATAATGCAGAGAAGAAAACACACCAACCTCCAGAAATGAAGCACAACTTCAATGCTATGAGAGAATATATTCCAAGCTTAAAAACAACTCCAAATCTCCAAGAAAATGAGCTCCACTCCGAGATTCAAGGCTTAGAAATAAGTTGGTGAAGATTTATATTGCTTTGGTAGTGCAGAGGTATGATATGTGAAGAGAGAAATTCGGTTTGGGTCGTGAAGAAATGAAAAGCAGGCTGGTCCTATAAATAGACTGTGCAGTCTTAGCGCACGCTATCAGGACAGTTTAGCGTACGCTAATGCCCTTGCGTACGCTATCCGGTCGATATTACGTACGTAAGCGGCTTACAGTGGCTACTGTCTTGGATTATCGCAGGCCGCTAGCGCACGCTAATGAGAAATGGGTTACGCACGCTAATAAAAGTAGATTCTCACCGACACGCCAGCTCAGACTTAGATCTCATGCATGCTAACGGTTAAAATGGTTCACGTGCTGAAGTCAACTGCTGCCAGATTCCCTCTTAGCGTACGCAACCGAGGAAACCTTATGCACGCTAATGCACAGGATTAGCGTACGTTAATCTTACTGTGTAACGTGCGCTACATCAACGAAAAAATCCGAAAATACAACTCTCTAATTATCATCGAATCATCACATTTGAAATGAACTAACAACGATATGATATTCAAATCTATAATACCACGACATAATACTAAATGCAACGATTCACGATAATCAGAGTATCCGAATAATACAATGACAGGTAAAAATGAAAAGTTACAGTCGGATATTACATACTCCCCCCCCTTAAAAAGAGTTTCGTCCCCGAAACTAAGGGGTAAATAACTCGGGGTATCTCGCTCGCATACTAGCCTCGGTCTCCCACGTAGCCTCCTTGACTCCGTGTCGTGACCACTGAACTTTCAGTAGGGGAATCGTCTTGTTCCGCAACTGCTTGATCCTCCTCTCGAGTATCCGTACAGGATGCTCCTCGTATGAATGATCCTCTGCTAATTCAATATCTTCGAATTGAAGTACGTGGCTCGGATCAGCAACATATTTCCTCAACTGGGAGACATGAAACACGTTGTGAATCTTACTCAAGGTCGGTGGCAAGGCTAGTCGATAGGCCAGATCACCTACACGCTCCAGAACTTCAAATGGCCCAATGTACCTTGGGCTCAGCTTGCCCCTCTTCCCGAAACGAAAGACACCTCGAGTAGGAGACACCTTCATTAACACATGGTCACCAACCTCGAACTCAAGCGGTCGTCGACGATGGTCAGCATAAGACTTCTGTCGACTTTGAGCCGTTAACAACCGACTCTTAATCAAAGTGATCTTCTCACGGGCGGCTAACAACATATCGGGTTCCGTACCCAGAGATTCTGACAGTTCGTCCCAACACAAGGGGGACCTACAGCGACGGCCATATAATGCCTCATACGGTGCCATCTGAATCGAAGCATGCCAACTATTATTATAAGTGAATTCCACCAAAGGCAGCTGAGCTTCCCAATCGTCCTTCCAATCAAGAGCACATGCTCTCAACATATCTTCTAGAGTCTGTATGGTTCTCTCCGACTGACCATCAGTCTGTGGATGGAAAGCCGTACTGAAATTCAACTGCGTGCCCATCGCATGATGAACTGCCTTCCAGAAGTGTGACACAAATCGCCCGTCACGGTCTGATACAATGCTCTTGGGGGTACCGTGTAGTCTCACAATTTCCTTAATAAACAGTTGGGCCAATCTCTCGGGGCCCCATGTGTCTTTAATTTCCAAGAAGTGAGCTGATTTGGTCAGACGGTCCACAATCACCCAAATCATATTCATTCCTCGACGACTCGTCAGCAAGCTAGTGATAAAATCCATAGATATGTCTTCCCATTTCCACTCAGGAATCGGGAGCGGTTTCAGCATTCCTGCAGGTCGCTGGTGCTCAATCTTAACCTGCTGACAGGCCAAACACCTCGAAACGAATTCGGCAACCTCACGCTTCATATTCCCCCACCAATAATTCTGTTTCAAATCTTTATACATCTTGCTAGAGCCCAGGTGAATAGAGTACGGGGTAGCATGGGCTTCTCTCATGATAGAGTTCCTCAACTCTTCGTCAGCGGGTACACAAACTCGATTTCTAAAACGTATCAATCCATCCTCGTGGATCAGGAATCCAGGGGCTTTCCCTTGGTTTACTTCATCCCGAACTCGAGATAAGAATGGGTCCGTAACTTGCTTTGATTTGATCATATCATCAAGAGACGAAGAAATCTCAAGGGTGCAAAGTTGTCCCTGAACACGCTGTAACCAAACTTCAATTTCTGACCTCATAAGGTCCAACTGCAACTCTCTCTGTGCTGTCAAATGGCTCAGCATCTGCTCTTGCACGGTTTTACGGCTCAAAGCGTCGGCAACCACATTTGCTTTACCCGGATGATAAAGGATCTCGATATCATAGTCCTTGATTAATTCTAGCCACCTTCTCCGCCTCATGTTCAACTCCTTCTGAGTAAAAATGTACTTTAGGCTCTTGTGGTCCGTAAAGATCTGGCAGGTAACTCCATAAAGATAGTGGCCTTGATTTTCAAAGCAAACACCACTTGCTAACTCCAAGTCGTGGGTCGGATAGTTAACTTCATAGGGTCGCAATTGTCTCGATGCATAGGCGATTACTTTCCCTTCTGCATTAGTACACATCCTGCACTGTCTCGACGCGTCACTATACACCACAAATCCTTCCGTTCCCTTTGGTAAGACCAAAACAGTGCAAATCAATCGACTCTTGAGCTCTTCAAAACTTTGCTGACATGCTTCTGACCACAAATACTTCTTGTCCTTCCTCAGTAAGTTAGTCATCGGTTGCGAAATTTTGGAGAATCCCTCCACGAATCGTCGGTAGTAACCTGCTAGGCCGAGGAAACTACGAACTTCCTTCACGTTCTTCGGTGGTAGCCAATCTCGAATGGCTTCCGTCTTTTGTGGGTCCACTCTCACCCCTTCGGCTGATATCACATGCCCGAGAAAGACAACCTCAGGCATCTAGAATTCACACTTAGAAAATTTCCCATAAAGTTGTTCCCGCCTCAATGTATCGAGAACTTGGTGGAGGTGACTCTCGTGCTCCTCGTGGTCGCGAGAGTAAATCAGAATGTCGTCAATGAAAACGACTACAAAGCGATCCAGGTAGTTAATAAAAACTCGATTCATCAACTCCATGAACACTGCCGGTGCATTAGTCGGTCCAAATGGCATCACCACGAACTCATAATGCCCATAGCGAGTACGGAATGCTGTCTTCGAAATGTCAGACTCTCGAATCCTCAACTGATGATAACCAGATCTCAAGTCGATCTTAGAAAACACGGCATCTCCCTGAAGTTGGTCCAATAAATCATCAATACGAGGCAAGGGATACTTGTTCTTGATGGTCACCCTGTTCAGCTCACGGTAATCAATACATAAGCGTAGAGATCCATCTTTCTTCCGTACGAATAACACTGGTGCTCCCCAAGGGGACGCACTAGGTCGAATATAGCCTTTGTCAGTCAAATCCTCAAGCTGGTTCTTCAATTCTTGCATCTCAGTCGGAGCCATACGGTACGGTTCTTTTGAGAGCGGGGACGTACCTGGTTCTAACTCAATAATAAACTCCACGTCACGATGAGGAGGTAAGCCTGGCAACTCGTCTGGAAATACATCGGGGTAATCTCGGACTACCGGAATGTCGGCCAATTCAACTGGTCGATCTGCTGTTTTGGTCATGTAACACCAATAACCAATACACCCTTGATTAAGCAGTTTCACTGCTTTCATAGCACTGATGACTCTCCCAGAATGACTGGGATTATCACCTCGAAAAATACACTTGAATCCATCATCAGAAGTGACGGTAACCATCCGCTTGCGGACACTGAGTATTGCATCGTGACGATCCATCCAATCGATACCCAAGATTATATCATCCTTAGGTAGATCGACTACAATCAGATTTGACAACAACTCACGGTCGTTCAAACGAATCGGACAGTCCTGGACTTCACGATTTCCAATAATTCTTCTACCATCAGGTAGGCCAATCACGTAGGGCTCACAATTGATAACATGGTCTAGAGGCAAACGACTTAAACAAGAAGAAGACATAAAGGAGTGTGAAGCACCGGTATCAAAAAGAACACATACAGGCTGGGAGTGGATCTCGAGTATACCTGAAATCATGCTGGCCTCGGGATCATCAGCTTTCTTCATCTCGTAAATCCTGGTTTCGCGATCTGGCACCAGTGTACCACTTTGATTCCCACGGCCCATTCCCTATTCGCTCGGTGGTCGATAGGAAGCGGACGGAGCGTCCGGTTTTGAACGAAGATTGAATCTGGAGTATGAGACGCCACCGGATCATGTCCGGGCCCACTCGCAAAACGAGCACGGTGACCATTCTTCCCACAAGTATGACATGTGATGGCAAGGCTTTGGGCAATTGAAGTTGATATGCCCTGGCCCCCACGGTTGTAGCACACCGCGGAAGAGGGAACCGCTCGAGAGTGCGATCCGGCGGGCTTTGACGCCATGGGTGATCGATCGAAGGGTTTGGCAATGGTAGGGCTTCTGAATGTCCCCGATTACTCTCGATCAGTTACGGTTCTTGGACCTTTTGTTGTTGGGTAGGGTTGTTTCTTGGAAATCTCTTTTGCGGTAAGTTCGTATTCAGAGCCTTCTCGATGAACTCGGTAAGGTAGTACGATGGTGATTCAAATTTGCATTCTCATTCGGGGTTTAAGCCTCTTGAGAAAGTATTTGATTTTATCGGCCTCTGTTCGGATAATTGTCGTGGCAAAAGGAAGGAGTGCCTGGAATTTCTCAGCAACAGATAATACATCATCGTCTTCAGATGGGTCGGGGTTCAATAGCTCCGACAGTTTGGCCTCGCGGAGTGGCCCTGGATAGTAACGGTCTAGCATGAGGTTTTTAAATTCCTCCCAAGTGTAAACACCATCACCGGCCTTATCAAAGCCACCAAGTGAGCGCCTTTGCCAAGGTAATACGCTGCCATCAAACGCGATTCTCTTCCGGGCAGTCCACCATCTGGAAAAGTTTCTCAAAATGCTCGATCCAATGCACAATGTCAGCAGGCTCAGAGGAGCCTTCAAAAGTCGGTGGTCGCTGGCGAGAGATGTCGCTGATAATTCGGCTCACGGGTCCGCCAATCACAGGAGGAGGATGAGCCCCCTGCTGCTGTCCAGTAGCGGCCCTCTGCATAGCTTCCATTAGTTGACCCATCTGGGTCATCTGTGTCATCATGCCCTGCATTACGACGTAAGGATCGACACGCGCATCTCCGCGCCCACTGTGGTGCGATTGTTCCCTAGAAGGTGAACCACTGTCTGCGGAACTCTGATCCGCATTCGCGCGTCTATTGGATCGAGGTATCGGGATTCGGCCCCTTCCGCGGCCTCGTCCCCCTCTGCCACGACCCCTCAGGTTTCTTTCCATACTGAAAGAATCAATCATAATGATAACCATAAGTACAGTTCAAGATACTAAAATTCATGCTAAGTTAATAGCAACAAGGATTCACATATTCAAGGATACGGTTAGCGATACCACAATTGTTGCACCGAATATCATATCAGTGTCAAGTCGAACAATTTCAATTGTATAATAAATTCAGCATTTACCTCGGATTATCAATCAGATAAATCCTGTCACAATTCCTCGAAATAACATGATCAACAAAGAGACCCATACTGATATCAATATCATGCCAGTAATTAAACCATGGCTCATAAAGTACATACCGCATTTGGCTCGTAGGGTCAGGCGCTTGCACGGGTCACACGTGACACGAAGGTCTCTTGATACTAGTTCATTTCTCAATGACTCATGAAAAAAAACGACGCTCTGATACCATCTTCTGTAACACCCCAAAGCGGCTATTACAGTGCCGTGAATCCCACATTGGGACTCACCAGGCGATATCCAAAACAAATTAAATAAATATTATTTGTGATACCGAATCACAACGAATAGTCATTTCTCCGATTAGGAGTTTATTAAAATATGGCCAACGGCCTTACAACACACAGGATCCGAAAAACAAGTATAAACCATATGGAGATGGAAAATACTTCAAATGTCAAATACAACCAAATAGCAATTTAAATGGAACAGGAATAACACAACACGGTTTAACATAACCGGACAACAAAGATGAGGGCCCCCCGAACTAGTATCCTTCGAATCCTTCGCCGTCGACATGCTCTTCCCGTGCCTTGGCCTTGCCTCGACCTAAAATACAATACAAGTATTTCGCCCAACACAGGGTCAGATATACATGATAATCAATTCTTCTGACATATAAAATTCACATATATAGATTTCAAAGAAATCATTCCGACTATCAATCATACCCCTCGGGCGTATGAAACAAACAGTCACAAGCATCCAATACTATGGACGATTTACGATATGGCTCAAAGATGGACATCACAGTACGCCCGATCTGGAAATGTGTCCGTGCACATGTCCGCCCCGTATATGGAATCCAGAATATACGTAGGGCAATGTACCTAATTAGCCTCACGAAACTACGTCCCGTGTGCACAGTCCAACGCGGAATAATATCCGCCGATGACTATATGTGCCTGGCTAAAAATCCTACACAATAACCAATCGGAACGCAGATATGATTCCGGATATGTCACGATACAACATGACAACGAATTCAACAAATCACACATCCGATTAAGGATTAAGAAAAACTCACCGAAGTGAAAATAAGGCCAACGAGATCAATGATTCAAAACGACGTACTTGGGAATGCAACCCATGAAGCAAACGGAATAACGTCAAGGACAATATCAAATCACGACAAACATTTCATGAACAATTCATACATATGAAAGATATAACCATCAGAAGAATCTAATCATCATTATAACCAAGCAAGATAACTTGCCTTAATACGGAGACGAGAATAGTCCTCTTCTTATCGGAACGAACGAATGGTCCTCGACAAGTTTTACTCGAACAAACAACCTTAAACGAAATACATTTTACTCAAAACATATTCGTATAATTATCAATATAGGATTAGTAAGACGTCAACCTACAATCCTTTAGAATAGTTTGATACTACTAATTATTGAAGCCTTATGCCAGGAGTCCTTCTAATCATCATTACAACCATAAGGATCGGTTTACAATATTGACCGAATGTTCGCATGGTTCATCATAAGCAAGAGTTCTATCAAGGGTATGTTGAATAACCAATTATGATGTTAAGATCATCTTATGATGATTAAACTTTCCAAAACATTAAAAGCTTGAAAGGTAAAATCTGCACATTATGATTATTCTCCTCTCATCTAAATTGACTTTAAGCTAATCAACAAGTTCATAAGTTCTGAGATTACACCATACCCATGAGGGTTATCAAAGTCTTTGTTTGCAAGGCTGGAGGATTCATTAACATGATGGTGAATTCACCATTTATCTAGTATGATGATCAAACATTCTAAGTTCTCAACACATTAGATTCATGAAAAGTTATTGTTGTAATTATCAAGACCCTTATCAATCTTCAAGGACTTGTGAAATCGAATGATATGCTTTGTTAAAGCTTCTAAGGTTTCTGAACTAGATCATCTAATCTCATATTTAACATCATCAAGTTCTTCTCAAGGTAAATAAATACCTAAAATGATGTTTAATCACTTTATGATATCAAGTTCTTGATTAAATCCAGTTATGAAGAAGCTAACCGATCCATCAAAGTCCTACTGAGCTAAATTCGTCCAGAAGGTGAGTGATGACAATTACAACATGATTAAAATCACTATATCATCAAGAACACCTCCATCTCAAACCCTTATTTAACATATTCATTAAAAGTGCTTAAAGAGTTTAATTATAACCATGTTTTACTTGCTTAATCTACTCTAGGTGAAGTATAATTCGTCATTAATAATCAACATAAGAAAATAATGCAGAGAAGAAAACACACCAACCTCCAGAAATGAAGCACAACTTCAATGCTATGAGAGAATATATTCCAAGCTTAAAAACAACTCCAAATCTCCAAGAAAATGAGCTCCACTCCGAGATTCAAGGCTTAGAAATAAGTTGGTGAAGATTTATATTGCTTTGGTAGTGCAGAGGTATGATATGTGAAGAGAGAAATTCGGTTTGGGTCGTGAATAAATGAAAAGGTGGTCCTATAAATAGATGCGGTCTTAGCGCACGCTATCGGGACGCTTTAGCGTACGCTAATGCCCTTGCGACGCTATCCGGTCGATATTACGTACGTAAGCGGCTTACAGTGGCTACTGTCTTGGATTATCGCAGGCCGCTAGCGCACGCTAATGAGAAATGGGTTACGCACGCTAATAAAAGTAGATTCTCACCGACACGCCAGCTCAGACTTAGATCTCATGCATGCTAACGGTTAAAAGGGTTCACCTGCTGAAGTCAATCACGCGATTCCCTCTTAGCGTACGCAACCGAGGAAACCTTATGCACGCTAATGCACAGGATTAGCGTACGTTAATCTTACTGTGTAACGTGCGCTACATCAACGAAAAAATCCGAAAATACAACTCTCTAATTATCATCGAATCATCACATTTGAAATGAACTAACAACGATATGATATTCAAATCTATAATACCACGACATAATACTAAATGCAACGATTCACGATAATCAGATTATCCGAATAATACAATGACAGGTAAAAATGAAAAGTTACAGTCGGATATTACAAGTTCAGCCCTTACTCCGTCATTTATCATTTCTCTTCGTTTCTTCGGCGGTTTCGGGCGATTCCGGGCGATTTGGAGAGTGTTCTTCGAGGAGTAATCATCAATCATCATATTCAAGCCTATCTTTTGGATTAATCATCATTTCAACATCCTCATCACATCAAATCTAAGGTATTAATCTCTTGGATCTAGAATTTCGGATTTTTGGGTTTTTCCTTCCGATTTCTTCGTGTAAGCTTGGATTATCATTGGAATATGTTAGATATGGATTATCTAGCTTGGATAAATATATTCCTACGGATTTAATGGCTATTTTCGAAATTATTTCAAGAACCCTTGGGGTTGACTTCGGTTAATTAGGGATTTTCCGATTGATGTTGTTGTGATCTTGAGTTGTGGATTCCTATTGGATCATTGATATCATTGAAGTGTTTTGATAGTTCGAAATACTCATTTTGGTGTTGGTTTCGATATATTCGGGATAGGATATTTTCGAAGTTGTGTGGTTGGTTACGTATTCGTTAGAATGCCCCTATGAGTTTGATTATCGTTGTATCGACCTTTGGGTTAGTCGTGTTTTGTTGCTTGATACGTGTATTGAACGGTTGTTGGTAATTATTGTTACTCAAGGTTGTTCGAGCGACCGGTATCTCGATTAGGACGTTGTTCGTGGAAGGACATTGTCATCGGTATTATGTAAGTTGATTCTTACTCGGTTAAAAGGATATTCATTCCTTTTGTTGTTGATCATTCATAATCATAACTCATTCATCATTGTATTAATCATATTGAGACTTGTAATTGTCGAATAATCACTTCATTAGCGAGGAACGGCGGTTCCAATCATTTCATTGAAACTATCAATCACTTCATTACCACTTTCATATCGGTGAGTCATTCTTGACTTTGTCAGATTTTTATTATTCATTGATATTCATTATGGTCATTCTCGTTCATATGACCTTTTGGGTTCATATTGCGTGGCCGGGTGCGGATGTGTGGAATTTTTAGTCGGGCACATGATGGCCATGTATTGGGAGTGATACATTGGACTGTGGACACGGTAACGATTACCTCTGTGAGACTAATTAAGTACAAGGACAGGTGTGTCCGGTCATCCGTCTTGTACACTTGCACAGAACACTACGGGCGTACTATGATACTCCTCTTCAGCGTAATTCATGTCACACCCCCAATCCACTCAGGTATATTACACGCCGTAGACCCTCTCCTCGAGGATCTACCAGGCTGATAACTAAAATCAAACATCTAAACATCGCCTTTAAGGCTAAAATGACTCAGTAGACCGATTTGGTCTTTCAATAATAACATACAACTCAATTCCAAACACATACCCACGCAGGGGTCAAAATACAATAAACTCCCATACAATGGGGAAAAGATACTGCAACGGAAAAGAAAATACAACTGGACCAATACGACATTAACGGATCCTCGTGTGATTAGTATCGTTCATCTTTCATCATCCTTCGTGCCGACCCTGTGCTATGCTCCAAAACCTGAATGCAAAAATAGACATCCACCCCCCGAATACTCGGGGGTTAGCAAAACTCCATTATTTTGCTAGTGCAAGTACAAGTGCAAAAATACGAGCCATACAATTCACATTCCATGAATAACAATAACCAGGAAATCCTCAAAGATTCAAACGTAACGAAAAGTACTTCCCGAGACATGAGTTTGGGTAAAACACTCCAAAACCGATAGATCATAAATCAAGGGAGACAATTTATAAAACCGTTTAAAATGCCATCGAGAGTTTTAATAGAAAATAATTTTAGGATTATCGAATCCTTCTCTTTCCAAAAATCAACAGGGTCACAGCCCAAAGGTTTTGTTTTCGCAAATAGAAAACCGATAACAATTCACATGGCCAGAGCCCAACATCACGTGTCCTCGACGGACATAAAAATCAACAAAACATAATCGCGCACGCGCATCGCCTTGGGAACAGGGTAATACCATTGATCCCGCCCGAGGCCTCGAAGGACCCTCCCGAGCTAGCTAGCTAAACAAATCACAACATCTCACGGTTGGATCAATTACTTGTTGCTTCCTGGCCACATGATCGCATGCCATGTGCCACCGTAGATTAACTTTGGCGCTCACGGTTGGATCAATCACTTGTTGCATCCTGGCCACATGATCACATGCCATGTGCCACCGTAGTTTTTCTTAGGCTCTCACGGTTGGATCAATCTCTTGTTGCATCCTGGCCACATGATCACATGCCATGTGCCACCGTAGGCCCCGCCCACATCCACATAATCACATATATAGCACCATACAACAAAGATATCCAAACAATTCACTCAGAGGCATCAAACACTTAGCAAAACACCACGTCAAACCACACTGCACCGAAATAAAGCCATATACGAACACACGCAATATCAACTGCAACATCAACACCAAACATATCCATAGAATTCACAGTCATTCACAAACCACACCATTCACAAAACACCCGCGTTTTGAAAACAATCCTTTAACAAGGCAAAACCGCATCTTTTGAAAACTCGTTTCAAACAATCAAACAAACATATAAGACAATCACCAATTATCATATCCATAAAACAAGAATTGTATGGACAAGGTACTTGCCTCGAAATTGGCACGCAAGTATTCCGACGAACACGGCTCAATCGGAAAGCTTCGAAACGCCCGATGTTATCGAAACGGAAAACGACGACGAACGAAAGGGTTCGACGTGGTTTCTTCGCAAGAAACTCGACCCTAACAACATATAATTAATAAATCAATGATCATACGAAGAAAAATAATCGTAGAACGCCCGAAACCCCTCTAAGACATTCTACCGGACACCTTCAAGGCGTCGATCAAGAACTCGACCAAAACAACGAATCGATACGATCCAACCATGGAATAACAAGGGAAATGATATAATACATCTAAATAATCATCAATCCATCACAATCCTAAGTTAAATCGGATTAAACGGACGAAATCGAACAAAATACCCAAAATCCCCAAAATTAGATTTTTAGAAAATCAATTGATTGATCGATCGGAGGATGTTATAGGATGGATGATTGATGATATGAACTCAAGACTTCATGGATTTATTGTACAACAACATATCTCCATGATTAACTAAGCTCCAGCCGCGGAAGGGAAGAAAACGAGTGAGAAATGGCTGAAAAACGCCGCTGTGCCTTAAATAGCCGATCGTCGGGTTACGACGTAATCGCCATGGCTTACGCACGAATCGCCATGGCCGAACTCATCGCTGGAAATGCCGGAACGTTACGACGCACGCCGTGGGCTTACGATGTTACCGGCCTTACGTACGAATCGCCGAGCACTACCGACGTTACTCGCCGTGGTCGGCTCGGCCTCAAAGATGCCCGGCCATGACTCGGCCGGGACCAACTCCGACGGCCCGAACGACCCCGAAACCCGAACCTAAGTACGAATCGAAGATACGGTTACGAAGTACTCGCAAAGACGAATTCGTGCACTAATAGAACACACGATTCCGACCACCCGAAGACTCGAAATTCGACAATGGAAAGTAATTACCCCAAACTTTGGGAAATTACGAAAATGGCCCAAAACACCCGAAAATCACGATACGTGATAGAATAAACAAACCGAAGTTCACAACACGTCTAACAAAGTTAAACGGACTTACGAGAAACTCGAAACAGCAGTTTCGAACGAGATTCGCAAGAATCGAACTCAAGTGCAGAAAAGTCGCTAAAAAGAACGGAACTCAACAAAACGACACCGAAACGAACTCGGATGTCAAAAAGTGTAGAATTAATCATTCTCAGAATAATGAAACGGTCATGAGAGAGTCATCAAAATGGTCTTCCGCTAAAAAAATTATCGGAAATCGAAATTACGGTATTACATTCTACCCTTTCTAAAAGAAGTTTCGTTCCAAACTTAAAACAAGTAGGAGAAGCGATATCTCCGCCAGACAACTCGACGAGATACACAAAATCGAAAACTCGCGCCCGACGACGAAACGTTGCAAGAAACGCAAAGAGACATACGGCGTGAAGACACGCTCCACGACGACCAACACAACGTCATTTGGTAGAACATAATAAAACCAACAAGTGATAAGCGTCATCGAACAGATAATACAATCAAGTCGATTATCCGAACAATCGCAAAACACAACGAACGAAAATTAACACGGTTGACCAACCTAACGGTATATCAACCAATACGCGAGCCAATCGCTGAACAAATACAGAATTCCACCGCGCAAGGGTTGGAAGATCGAAAACGATACTAATTTCCCGAACTTAAGGAAATTAGGAAGGAGTCTGAATGCTCAACAATCACGAAACGAGATCAACAAAACCGAACAATCAATGATCGAACCACAACGATCGAGACAACAAAATCGAATAATCATGTTCGGATCACGAAGAACAATAAGGTTCAACCGAAAACTCCGAGGTTCACATCTCGACTCGAGACAAAACATGATCCGGTGAAAACAACAAGATGTGATTCACATAAGATCCACAAGAAAGGGAATAGCAATTGAAAAGTCACAACGACAAACGAGTAATTCCGAAACACCACACTCGTTCGATCAATAAAAGCAAGGGATAGGGCAAGCTCGAAGCGTTAACGAACATAAACGAGTCGACAGGGTCGAAAATACAGAAGTTCAAAATCTGATCCACTTCGAATAAAAGTACTAGTAGAACCAAAAGATGTTACATCCGAACAAGGTTCACAAGAATCGAACCGAACTCGGAAAAGTCACAGCAATAACCAGATCAACCCAAAACAAGATCACAACTCGTTCGAACGATGAAACTGAAATACAGAACAAGCTCAGAAAGTATCAACGAACACGAGCGAGTCGATAGACCTGAGAAAGAGGAAATGCAGAAGTACAAAAACAATACGGGTATTACATTCGACCTCTTCAAAAAGAAGTGTCGTTCCCGAAACTCACAACATGAAATCAAGGTGACAACACAACAAGCAACCGACAGAAACATCCTTCAAAGGCCTCTCAAAGCCGATTCTGATGACTGTGCTAAGCGCGAACTCCTAAGTCTCGGTAACCACCCGCAAAATCAATTCGTGTCCTCGAGTCCACACTTGAAATGTGTTACCGACGAGAAGGACAATTTACATGTGCATGCCCCGGAACATCACGGTTGAAACACCTCGGCTCGGCATACCGAAAATACAAATGCTAGATACAATGTGGCATAACGTCGCAAAACAACATAGCGGAGATGCCAACTCAGCACAACAAGGAATCATAACACATATCATATACAACGATTACCATCGTAAAATAATACACACAAACACTTACAGCAACGACGGTATCGTTCGACGACCTCAACGGCCCGAACGATAACCAGCACATAATTACAAACATCACGAAATAATCACACATGTACACAAACGTACAAAACCAAGCTCCAACAGCTCACACTCGTGCGACAACACGCAATTCACCACGAGGCGACAATTAGTAAATACCAATTCACACCTCTCACAGAGGGCTAGTACAATAAATGCGTGGCAACGCCTCGACGTTCATGCCACCAATTCGATCATACTCGGGAGCAACATCATAACGACAAAGCAAACATCATACATGCATTCCCAAACGCAAACGGGAATTGATAGGTTTAAAAAAAAATGAAAACCACCCTTTTGAAAATAATTAGAAAAACACCGGTTGATCTTGAGTATCACCTTACAAAAAGTAGTGCAAACATTGTTATCGAGACTTTGAAAATCGTCTTGCGTTTGAACAGAAATGAGGACACCTTCTCTTAGGGAAAGACTTTCAGAATATTCGACCCTCGGGTCTAAGTAAAAGTGTTTATAAAACATTGAAAATATCTCAAAACATTTTGGTCCTCGAGGTAGAAGAATTTTGAAATATATTGTGGCACCTTGGATGTACCACGAGAAAATAATTCATTTTAAAAGTACGTCTCCAAATTTATTTTCTAAGATACTCAAGGTTTTCAAAGATAATTTAATGGGCTAAAATGCCCAAAAATTTGAGTAATTACACGGAACATTATAACGCCGTGGGCCCCACGAGAACCACTGTGCTAAAAACCATTTACAAAAACGTCAAAAGGGTTGATGACGGTAATATTTCAAAACTTACAAAAGCCATTTACAAAATACTAAATACCGTCATAAGAATTTCGCCAAAGCGATAAGGCCATAATGCCAAAAAAACTCGATTAAGGAATCGGTTTTGAAATAAAACTCGATCGGTAAAATACGAAAGTCATTACAAAAGAACTCACGCAATGGATAAAAGAAATATAGTTCAACATGCATAATCTAGCAACACTACTCCTCATATGAACGAAATATGAGGCTCAAATAACCACATATCAATAAATCAAAATCCATAGAGGATTCCGTCACTGAACAAATAATCATAAAAATAGCTCGTGTCACACGAGGCACAACACAAATAAGGGAGACTTGTAGCCACAGGTCGCACGAAGATGATGATCGCACCACGATACTAATCACGACCAACAAACTCAGACGACGCGTCGCGACACGACTTAGTTAGACAAAATCCGACGAGACAAAACTCAATAGACACCACTGACCCGACAACCTAGGTTTCCACAACCTAAGCTCCGATACCATTTATGTAACACCCCCAATCCACTCAGGGATATTACACGCCGTAGACCCTCTCCTCGAGGATCTACCAGGATGATAACTAAAATCAAACATCTAAACATCGCCTTTAAGGCTAAAATGACTCAGTAGACCGATTTGGTCTTTCAATAATAACATACAACTCAATTCCAAATACATACCCACGCAGGGGTCAAAATACAATAAACTCCCATACAACGGGGAAAAGATACTGCAGCGGAAAATAAAATACAACTGGACCAATACGACATTAACGGATCCTCGTGTGATTAGTATCGTTCATCTTTCATCATCCTTCGTGCCGACCCTGTGCTATGCACCAAAACCTGAATGCAAAAATAGACATCCACCCCCCGAATACTCGGGGGTTAGCAAAACTCCACTGTTTTGCTAGTGCAAGTACAAGTGCAAAAATACGAGCCATACAATTCACATTCCACGAATAACAATAACCAGGAAATCCTCAAAGATTCAAACGTAACGAAAAGTACTTCCCGAGGCATGAGTTTGGGTAAAACACTCCAAAACTGATAGATCATAAATCAAGGGAGACAATTTATAAAACCATTTAAAATGCCATCGAGAGTTTTAATAGAAAACAATTTTAGGATTATCGAATCCTTCTCTTTCCAAAAATCAACAGGGTCACAGCCCAAAGGTTTTGTTTTGGCAAATAGAAAACCGATAACAATTCACATGGCCAGAGCCCAACATCACGTGTCCTCGACGGACATAAAAATCAACAAAACATAATCGCGCACGCGCATCGCCTTGGGAACAGGGTAATACCATTGATCCCGCTCGAGGCCTCGAAGGACCCTCTCGAGTGGCTAGCTAAACAAATCACAACATCTCACGGTTGGATCAATCAATTGTTGCATCTTGTCCAAATGATCGCATGCCATGTGCCACCGTATATTAACTTTGGCGCTCACGGTTGGATCAATCACTTGTTGCATCCTGGCCACATGATCACATGCCATGTGCCACCGTAGTTGTTCTTAGGCTCTCACGGTTGGATAAATCGCTTGTTGCATCCTGGCCACATGATCACATGCCATGTGCCACCGTAGGCCCCGCCCACATCCACACAATCACATATATAGCACCATACAACAAAGATATCCAAACAATTCACTCAGAGGCATCAAACACTTAGCAAAACACCACGTCAAACCACACTGCACCGAAATAAAGCCATATACGAACACACGCAATATCAAGTGCAACATCAACACCAAACATATCCATAGAATTCACAGTCATTCACAAACCACACCATTCACAAAACACCCGCGTTTTGAAAACAATCCTTTAACAAGGCAAAACCGCATCTTTTGAAAACTCGTTTCAAACAATCAAACAAACATATAAGACAATCACCAATTATCATATCCATAAAACAAGAATTGTATGGACAAGGTACTTGCCTCGAAATTGGCACGCAAGTATTCCGACGAACACGGCTCAATCGGAAAGCTTCGAAACGCCCGATGCTATCGAAACGGAAAACGACGACGAACGAAAGGGTTCGGCGTGGTTTCTTCGCAAGAAACTCGACCCTAACAACATATAATTAATAAATCAATGATCATACGAGGAAGAATAATCGTAGAACGCCCGAAACCCCTCTAAGACATTCTACCGGACACCTTCAAGGCGTCGATCAAGAACTCGACCAAAACAACGAATCGATACGATCCAACCATGGAATAACAAGGGAAATGATATAATACATCTAAATAATCATCAATCCATCACAATCCTAAGTTAAATCGGATTAAACGATTTAAATCGAACAAAATACCCAAAATCCCCAAAATTAGATTTTTAGAAAATCGGCTGATTGATCGATCGGAGGATGTTATAGGATGGATGATTGATGATATGAACTCCAAGACTTCATGGATTTATTGTCCAACAACATATCTCCATGATTAACTAAGCTCCGGCCGCGGAAGGGAAGAAAACGAGTGAGAAATGGTGAAGAAAACGCCGCCAGCCTTAAATAGCCGATCGCCGTACGTTACGTACATAACCGCCATGGCTTACGACGTATCGCCATGGCGAACTTCTCACTGGAAATGCACGAACGTTACGTACGTTACCGGCGAGGGCTTATGTATGTTACGGCCTTACGTACGTATCGCCGAGCACTACCGTGCGTTACTCGGCGGTGGCCTGGCCCGGCATGCCGGCCATGACTCGGCGGGACCAACTCCGACGGCCCGAACGACACGGAAACCGAACTGAGTACGAATCGAAGATACGGTTACGAAGTACTCGCAAAGACGAATTCGTGCACTAATAGAACACACGATTCGACCACGAAGACTCGAATTCGACAATGGAAAGTAATTACCCCAAACTTTGGGAAATTACGAAAATGGCCCAAAACGCCCGAAAATCACGATACGTGATAGAATAACCAAACCGAAGTTCACAACACGTCTAACAAAGTTAAACGGACTTACGGGAAACTCGAAACATCAGTTTGAACGAGATTCGCAAGAATCGAACTCAAGTGCAGAAAAGTCGCTAAAAAGAACGGAACTCAACAAAACGACACCGAAACGAACTCGGATGTCAAAAAGTGTAGAATTAATCATTCTCAGAATAATGAAACGGTCATGAGAGAGTCATCAAAATGGTCTTCCTTGAAAAAAATTATCGGAAATCGAAATTACGGGTATTACATTCTACCCTTCTTAAAAGAAGTTTCGTCCCGAAACTTAAAACAAGTAGGGAGAAGCGATATCTCCGCCAGGACAACTCGACGAGATACACAAAACGAAAACTCGCGCCCGACGACGAAACGTTGCAAGAAACGCAAAGAGACATACGGCGTGAAGACACGCTCCACGACGACCAACACAACGTCGCTGGTAGAACATAATAAAACCAACAAGTGATAAGCGTCATCGAACAGATAATACAATCAAGTCGATTATCCGAACAATCGCAAAACACAACGAACGAAAATTAACACGGTTGACCAACCTAACGGTACATCAACCAATACGCGAGCCAATCGCTGAACAAATACAGAATTCCACCGCCCAAGGGCTGGAAGATCGAAAACGATACTAATTTCCCGAACTTAAGGAAATTAGGAAGGAGTCTGAATGCTCAACAATCACGAAACGAGATCAACAAAAACCGAACAATCAATGATCGAACCACAACGATCGAGACAACAAAATCGAATAATCATGTTCGGATCACGAAGAACAATAAGGTTCAACCGAAAACTCCGAGGTTCACATCTCGACTCGAGACAAAACATGATCCGGTGAAAACAACAAGATGTGATTCACATAAGATCCACAAGAAAGGGAATAGCAATTGAAAAGTCACAACGACAAACGAGTAATTCCGAAACACCACACTCGTTCGATCAATAAAAACAAGGGATAGGGCAAGCTCAGAAACTGTTAACGAACATAAACGAGTCGACAGGGTCGAAAATACAGAAGTTCAAAATCTGATCCACTTCGAATAAAAGTACTAGTAGAACCAAAAGATGTTACATCCGAACAAGGTTCACAAGAATCGAACCGAACTCGGAAAAGTCACAGCGATAACCAGATCGACCCAAAACAAGATCACAGCTCGTTCGAACGATGAAACTGAAATACAGAACAAGCTCAGAAAGTATCAACGAACACGAGCGAGTCGATAGACCTGAGAAAGAGGAAATGCAGAAGTCCAAAAACAATACGGGTATTACATTCGACCTCTTCAAAAAGAAGTGTCGTTCCCGAAACTCACAACATGAAATCAAGGTGACAACACAACAAGCAACCGACAGAAACATCCTTCAAAGGCCTCTCAAAGCCGATTCTGATGACTGTGCTAAGCGCGAACTCCGGAAGTCTCGGTAACCAATTCGCAAAACTGAATTCTGTGTCCCTCGAGTCCACACTTGAAATGTGTTACCGACGAGAAGGACAATTTACATGTGCATGCCCCGGAACATCACGGTTGAAACACCTCGGCTCGGCATACCGAAAATACAAATGCTAGATACAATGTGGCATAACGTCGCAAAACAACATAGCGGAGATGCCAACTCAGCACAACAAGGAATCATAACACATATCATATACAACGATTACCATCGTAAAGTAATACACACAAACACTTACAGCAACGACGGTATCGTTCGGCGACCTCAACGGCCCGAACGATAACCAGCACATAATTACAAACATCACAAAATAATCCCACATGTACACAAACGTACAAAACCAAGATCCAACAGCTCACACTCGTGCGACAACACGCAATTCACCACGAGGCGACAATTAGTAAATACCAATTCACACCTCTCACAGAGGGCTAGTACAATAAATGCGTGGCAACGCCTCGACGTTCATGCCACCAATTCGATCATACTCGGGAGCAACATCATAACGACAAAGCAAACATCATACATGCATTCCCAAACGCAAACGGGAATTGATAGGTTTAAAAAAAAATGAAAACCACCCTTTTGAAAATAATTAGAAAAACACCGGTTGATCTTGAGTATCACCTTACAAAAAGTAGTGCAAACATTGTTATCGAGACTTTGAAAATCGTCTTGCGTTTGAACAGAAATGAGGACACCTTCTCTTAGTGAAAGACTTTCAGAATATTCGACCCTCGGGTCTAAGTAAAAGTGTTTATAAAACATTGAAAATATCTCAAAACATTTTGGTCCTCGAGGTAGAAGAATTTTGAAATATATTGTGGCACCTTGGATGTACCACGAGAAAATAATTCATTTTAAAAGTACGTCTCGAAATTTATTTTCTAAGATACTCAAGGTTTTCAAAGATAATTCAATGGGCTAAAATGCCCAAAAATTTCAGGTAATTACACGGAACATTATAACGCCGTGGGCCCCACGCCAGAACCCACCAGGCTAAAAACCATTTACAAAAACGTCAAAAGGGTTGATGACGGTAATATTTCAAAAACTTACAAAAGCCATTTACAAAATACTAAATACCGTCATAAGAATTTCGCCAAAGCGATAAGGCCATAATGCCAAAAAAAAACTCGATTAAGGGAATCGGTTTTCGAAATAAAACTTAGTCGGTAAAATACCGAAAGTCATTACAAAAGAACTCACGCAGCGGATAAAAGAAATATAGTTCAATATGCATAATCTAGCAACACTACTCCTCATATGAACGAAATATGAGGGTCAAATAACCACATATCAATAAATCAAAATCCATAGAGGATTCCGTCACTGAACAAATAATCATAAAAATAGCTCGTGTCACACGAGGCACAACACAAATAAGGGAGACTTGCAGCCACAGGTCGCACGAAGATGATGATCGCCCCACGATACTAATCACGACCAACAAACTCAGACGACGCGTCGCGACACGACTTAGTTAGACAAAATCCGACGAGACAAAACTCAATAGACACCACTGACCCGACAACCGAGGTTTCCACAACCTAAGCTCCGATACCATTTATGTAACACCCCCAATCCACTCAGGGATATTACACGCCGTAGACCCTCTCCTCGAGGATCTACCAGGCTGATAACTAAAATCAAACATCTAAACATCGCCTTTAAGGCTAAAATGACTCAGTAGACCGATTTGGTCTTTCAATAATAACATACAACTCAATTCCAAATACATACCCACGCAGGGGTCAAAATACAATAAACTCCCATACAACGGGGAAAAGATACTGCAGCGGAAAATAAAATACAACTGGACCAATACGACATTAACGGATCCTCGTGTGATTAGTATCGTTCATCTTTCATCATCCTTCGTGCCGACCCTGTGCTATGCACCAAAACCTGAATGCAAAAATAGACATCCACCCCCCGAATACTCGGGGGTTAGCAAACTCCTTTGTTTTGCTAGTGCAAGTACAAGTGCAAAAATACGAGCCATACAATTCACATTCCACGAATAACAATAACCAGGAAATCCTCAAAGATTCAAACGTAACGAAAAGTACTTCCCGAGGCATGAGTTTGGGTAAAACACTCCAAAACTGATAGATCATAAATCAAGGGAGACAATTTATAAAACCATTTAAAATGCCATCGAGAGTTTTAATAGAAAACAATTTTAGGAATATCGAATCCTTCTCTTTCCAAAAATCAACAGGGTCACAGCCCAAAGGTTTTGTTTTCGCAAATAGAAAACCGATAACAATTCACATGGCCAGAGCCCAACATCACGTGTCCTCGACGGACATAAAAATCAACAAAACATAATCGCGCACGCGCATCGCCTTGGGAACAGGGTAATACCATTGATCCCGCCCGAGGCCTCGAAGGACCCTCCCGAGCTAGCTAGCTAAACAAATCACAACATCTCACGGTTGGATCAATTACTTGTTGCTTCCTGGCCACATGATCGCATGCCATGTGCCACCGTAGATTAACTTTGGCGCTCACGGTTGGATCAATCACTTGTTGCATCCTGGCCACATGATCACATGCCATGTGCCACCGTAGTTTTTCTTAGGCTCTCACGGTTGGATCAATCTCTTGTTGCATCCTGGCCACATGATCACATGCCATGTGCCACCGTAGGCCCCGCCCACATCCACATAATCACATATATAGCACCATACAACAAAGATATCCAAACAATTCACTCAGAGGCATCAAACACTTAGCAAAACACCACGTCAAACCACACTGCACCGAAATAAAGCCATATACGAACACACGCAATATCAACTGCAACATCAACACCAAACATATCCATAGAATTCACAGTCATTCACAAACCACACCATTCACAAAACACCCGCGTTTTGAAAACAAGCCTTTAACAAGGCAAAACCGCATCTTTTGAAAACTCGTTTCAAACAATCAAACAAACATATAAGACAATCACCAATTATCATATCCATAAAACAAGAATTGTATGGACAAGGTACTTGCCTCGAAATTGGCACGCAAGTATTCCGACGAACACGGCTCAATCGGAAAGCTTCGAAACGCCCGATGTTATCGAAACGGAAAACGACGAACGAAAGGGTTCGACGTGGTTTCTTCGCAAGAAACTCGACCCTAACAACATATAATTAATAAATCAATGATCATACGAAGAAGAATAATCGTAGAACGCCCGAAACCCCTCTAAGACATTCTACCGGACACCTTCAAGGCGTCGATCAAGAACTCGACCAAAACAACGAATCGATACGATCCAACCATGGAATAACAAGGGAAATGATATAATACATCTAAATAATCATCAATCCATCACAATCCTAAGTTAAATCGGATTAAACGGACGAAATCGAACAAAATACCCAAAATCCCCAAAATTAGATTTTTAGAAAATCTGACCTGATTCGGTCGATCGGAGGATGTTATAGGATGGATGATTGATGATATGAACTCCAAGACTTCATGGATTTATTGTACAACAACATATCTCCATGATTAACTAAGCTCCAGCCGCGGAAGGGAAGAAAACGAGTGAGAAATGGCTGAAAAAAGCCGCCAGGGCCTTAAATAGTGCCGATCGGCGGGTTACGTAATCGCCATGGCTTACGTGAATCGCCATGGCGAACTCATCGCTGGAAATGCCGGAACGTTACGTGCGTTACGGCCGAGGGCTTACGTATGTTACCGGCCTTACGACGTAATCGCCGAGCACTACCGCACGTTACTCGGCGGTGGCTCGCCTCAAGATGCCCGGCCATGACTCGGCCGGGACCAACTCCGACGGCCCGAACGACCCCGAAACCCGAACCTAAGTACGAATCGAAGATACGGTTACGAAGTACTCGCAAAGACGAATTCGTGCACTAATAGAACACACGATTCCGACCACCCGAAGACTCGAAATTCGACAATGGAAAGTAATTACCCCAAACTTTGGGAAATTACGAAAATGGCCCAAAACACCCGAAAATCACGATACGTGATAGAATAAACAAACCGAAGTTCACAACACGTCTAACAAAGTTAAACGGACTTACGAGAAACTCGAAACAGCAGTTTCGAACGAGATTCGCAAGAATCGAACTCAAGTGCAGAAAAGTCGCTAAAAAGAACGGAACTCAACAAAACGACACCGAAACGAACTCGGATGTCAAAAAGTGTAGAATTAATCATTCTCAGAATAATGAAACGGTCATGAGAGAGTCATCAAAATGGTCTTCCGCCGAAAAAAAAATTATCGGAAATCGAAATTACGGGTATTACATTCTACCCTTCTTAAAAGAAGTTTCGTCCCGAAACTTAAAACAAGTAGGGAGAAGCGATATCTCCGCCAGGACAACTCGACGAGATACACAAAAACTGAAAACTCGCGCCCGACGACGAAACGTTGCAAGAAACGCAAAGAGACATACGGCGTGAAGACACGCTCCACGACGACCAACACAACGTCGCTGGTAGAACATAATAAAACCAACAAGTGATAAGCGTCATCGAACAGATAATACAATCAAGTCGATTATCCGAACAATCGCAAAACACAACGAACGAAAATTAACACGGTTGACCAACCTAACGGTATATCAACCAATACGCGAGCCAATCGCTGAACAAATACAGAATTCCACCGCGCAAGGGTTGGAAGATCGAAAACGATACTAATTTCCCGAACTTAAGGAAATTAGGAAGGAGTCTGAATGCTCAACAATCACGAAACGAGATCAACAAAAACCGAACAATCAATGATCGAACCACAACGATCGAGACAACAAAATCGAATAATCATGTTCGGATCACGAAGAACAATAAGGTTCAACCGAAAACTCCGAGGTTCACATCTCGACTCGAGACAAAACATGATCCGGTGAAAACAACAAGATGTGATTCACATAAGATCCACAAGAAAGGGAATAGCAATTGAAAAGTCACAACGACAAACGAGTAATTCCGAAACACCACACTCGTTCGATCAATAAAAGCAAGGGATAGGGCAAGCTCAGAAACTGTTAACGAACATAAACGAGTCGACAGGGTCGAAAATACAGAAGTTCAAAATCTGATCCACTTCGAATAAAAGTACTAGTAGAACCAAAAGATGTTACATCCGAACAAGGTTCACAAGAATCGAACCGAACTCGGAAAAGTCACAGCAATAACCAGATCAACCCAAAACAAGATCACAACTCGTTCGAACGATGAAACTGAAATACAGAACAAGCTCAGAAAGTATCAACGAACACGAGCGAGTCGATAGACCTGAGAAAGAGGAAATGCAGAAGTACAAAAACAATACGGGTATTACATTCGACCTCTTCAAAAAGAAGTGTCGTTCCCGAAACTCACAACATGAAATCAAGGTGACAACACAACAAGCAACCGACAGAAACATCCTTCAAAGGCCTCTCAAAGCCGATTCTGATGACTGTGCTAAGCGCGAACTCCGGAAGTCTCGGTAACCCGCAAAATCAATTCTGTGTCCCTCGAGTCCACACTTGAAATGTGTTACCGACGAGAAGGACAATTTACATGTGCATGCCCCGGAACATCACGGTTGAAACACCTCGGCTCGGCATACCGAAAATACAAATGCTAGATACAATGTGGCATAACGTCGCAAAACAACATAGCGGAGATGCCAACTCAAAGACAACAAGGAATCATAACACATATCATATACAACGATTACCATCGTAAAATAATACACACAAACACTTACAAAGCAGCGGTATCGTTCGGCGACCTCAACGGCCCGAACGATAACCAAGACATAATTACAAACATCACGAAATAATCACACATGTACACAAACGTACAAAACCAAGCTCCAATGGCTCACACTCGTGCGACAACACGCAATTCACCACGAGGCGACAATTAGTAAATACCAATTCACACCTCTCACAGAGGGCTAGTACAATAAATGCGTGGCAACGCCTCGGCGTTCATGCCACCAATTCGATCATACTGGGAGCAACATCATAACGACAAAGCAAACATCATACATGCATTCCCAAACGCAAACGGGAATTGATAGGTTTAAAAAAAAATGAAAACCACCCTTTTGAAAATAATTAGAAAAACACCGGTTGATCTTGAGTATCACCTTACAAAAAGTAGTGCAAACATTGTTATCGAGACTTTGAAAATCGTCTTGCGTTTGAACAGAAATGAGGACACCTTCTCTTAGGGAAAGACTTTCAGAATATTCGACCCTCGGGTCTAAGTAAAAGTGTTTATAAAACATTGAAAATATCTCAAAACATTTTGGTCCTCGAGGTAGAAGAATTTTGAAATATATTGTGGCACCTTGGATGTACCACGAGAAAATAATTCATTTTAAAAGTACGTCTCCAAATTTATTTTCTAAGATACTCAAGGTTTTCAAAGATAATTTAATGGGCTAAAATGCCCAAAAATTTCAGGTAATTACACGGAACATTATAACGCCGTGGGCCCCACGCCAGAACCCACCAGGCTAAAAACCATTTACAAAAACGTCAAAAGGGTTGATGACGGTAATATTTCAAAAACTTACAAAAGCCATTTACAAAATACTAAATACCGTCATAAGAATTTCGCCAAAGCGATAAGGCCATAATGCCAAAAAAAACTCGATTAAGGGAATCGGTTTTCGAAATAAAACTCAGTCGGTAAAATACCGAAAGTCATTACAAAAGAACTCACGCAGCGGATAAAAGAAATATAGTTCAACATGCATAATCTAGCAACACTACTCCTCATATGAACGAAATATGAGGCTCAAATAACCACATATCAATAAATCAAAATCCATAGAGGATTCCGTCACTGAACAAATAATCATAAAAATAGCTCGTGTCACACGAGGCACAACACAAATAAGGGAGACTTGTAGCCACAGGTCGCACGAAGATGATGATCGCACCACGATACTAATCACGACCAACAAACTCAGACGACGCGTCGCGACACGACTTAGTTAGACAAAATCCGACGAGACAAAACTCAATAGACACCACTGACCCGACAACCTAGGTTTCCACAACCTAAGCTCCGATACCATTTATGTAACACCCCCAATCCACTCAGGGATATTACACGCCGTAGACCCTCTCCTCGAGGATCTACCAGGATGATAACTAAAATCAAACATCTAAACATCGCCTTTAAGGCTAAAATGACTCAGTAGACCGATTTGGTCTTTCAATAATAACATACAACTCAATTCCAAATACATACCCACGCAGGGGTCAAAATACAATAAACTCCCATACAACGGGGAAAAGATACTGCAGCGGAAAATAAAATACAACTGGACCAATACGACATTAACGGATCCTCGTGTGATTAGTATCGTTCATCTTTCATCATCCTTCGTGCCGACCCTGTGCTATGCACCAAAACCTGAATGCAAAAATAGACATCCACCCCCCGAATACTCGGGGGTTAGCAAAACTCCACTGTTTTGCTAGTGCAAGTACAAGTGCAAAAATACGAGCCATACAATTCACATTCCACGAATAACAATAACCAGGAAATCCTCAAAGATTCAAACGTAACGAAAAGTACTTCCCGAGGCATGAGTTTGGGTAAAACACTCCAAAACTGATAGATCATAAATCAAGGGAGACAATTTATAAAACCATTTAAAATGCCATCGAGAGTTTTAATAGAAAACAATTTTAGGATTATCGAATCCTTCTCTTTCCAAAAATCAACAGGGTCACAGCCCAAAGGTTTTGTTTTGGCAAATAGAAAACCGATAACAATTCACATGGCCAGAGCCCAACATCACGTGTCCTCGACGGACATAAAAATCAACAAAACATAATCGCGCACGCGCATCGCCTTGGGAACAGGGTAATACCATTGATCCCGCTCGAGGCCTCGAAGGACCCTCCTGAGCTGGCTAGCTAAACAAATCACAACATCTCACGGTTGGATCAATCACTTGTTGCATCCTGTCCACATGATCGCATGCCATGTGCCACCGTATATTAACTTTGGCGCTCACGGTTGGATCAATCACTTGTTGCATCCTGGCCACATGATCACATGCCATGTGCCACCGTAGTTTTTCTTAGGCTCTCACGGTTGGATAAATCGCTTGTTGCATCCTGGCCACATGATCACATGCCATGTGCCACCGTAGGCCCCGCCCACATCCACACAATCACATATATAGCACCATACAACAAAGATATCCAAACAATTCACTCAGAGGCATCAAACACTTAGCAAAACACCACGTCAAACCACACTGCACCGAAATAAAGCCATATACGAACACACGCAATATCAAGTGCAACATCAACACCAAACATATCCATAGAATTCACAGTCATTCACAAACCACACCATTCACAAAACACCCGCGTTTTGAAAACAATCCTTTAACAAGGCAAAACCGCATCTTTTGAAAACTCGTTTCAAACAATCAAACAAACATATAAGACAATCACCAATTATCATATCCATAAAACAAGAATTGTATGGACAAGGTACTTGCCTCGAAATTGGCACGCAAGTATTCCGACGAACACGGCTCAATCGGAAAGCTTCGAAACGCCCGATGCTATCGAAACGGAAAACGACGACGAACGAAAGGGTTCGACGTGGTTTCTTCGCAAGAAACTCGACCCTAACAACATATAATTAATAAATCAATGATCATACGAGGAAGAATAATCGTAGAACGCCCGAAACCCCTCTAAGACATTCTACCGGACACCTTCAAGGCGTCGATCAAGAACTCGACCAAAACAACGAATCGATACGATCCAACCATGGAATAACAAGGGAAATGATATAATACATCTAAATAATCATCAATCCATCACAATCCTAAGTTAAATCGGATTAAACGGACGAAATCGAACAAAATACCCAAAATCCCCAAAATTAGATTTTTAGAAAATCTGACCTGATTCGGTCGATCGGAGGATGTTATAGGATGGATGATTGATGATATGAACTCCAAGACTTCATGGATTTATTGTCCAACAACATATCTCCATGATTAACTAAGCTCCAGCCGCGGAAGGGAAGAAAACGAGTGAGAAATGGCTGAAGAAAAACGCTGCCAGGCCTTAAATAGGCTGACTGCCGGCCGGGTTACGTACGTAACCGGCCATGGCTTACGTACGTAACCGGCCATGGCCGAACTCACTGCCTGGAAATGCCGGAACGTTACGTACGTTACCGGCCAGGGGCTTACGTATGTTACCGGCCTTACGTACGTAACTGCCGAGCACTACCGTACGTTACTCGGCCAGGGCTGGCCTGGCCCCAGCATGCCCGGCCATGACTCGGCCGGGACCAACTCCGACGGCCCGAACGACCTGGAAACCCGAACCTGAGTACGAATCGAAGATACGGTTACGAAGTACTCGCAAAGACGAATTCGTGCACTAATAGAACACACGATTCCGACCACCCGAAGACTCGAAATTCGACAATGGAAAGTAATTACCCCAAACTTTGGGAAATTACGAAAATGGCCCAAAACGCCCGAAAATCACGATACGTGATAGAATAACCAAACCGAAGTTCACAACACGTCTAACAAAGTTAAACGGACTTACGGGAAACTCGAAACATCAGTTTCGAACGAGATTCGCAAGAATCGAACTCAAGTGCAGAAAAGTCGCTAAAAAGAACGGAACTCAACAAAACGACACCGAAACGAACTCGGATGTCAAAAAGTGTAGAATTAATCATTCTCAGAATAATGAAACGGTCATGAGCGAGTCATCAAAATGGTCTTCCGCCGAAAAAAAAATTATCGGAAATCGAAATTACGGGTATTACATTCTACCCTTCTTAAAAGAAGTTTCGTCCCGAAACTTAAAACAAGTAGGGAGAAGTGATATCTCCGCCAGGACAACTCGACGAGATACACAAAAACTGAAAACTCGCGCCCGACGACGAAACGTTGCAAGAAACGCAAAGAGACATACGGCGTGAAGACACGCTCCACGACGACCAACACAACGTCGCTGGTAGAACATAATAAAACCAACAAGTGATAAGCGTCATCGAACAGATAATACAATCAAGTCGATTATCCGAACAATCGCAAAACACAACGAACGAAAATTAACACGGTTGACCAACCTAACGGTACATCAACCAATACGCGAGCCAATCGCTGAACAAATACAGAATTCCACCGCCCAAGGGCTGGAAGATCGAAAACGATACTAATTTCCCGAACTTAAGGAAATTAGGAAGGAGTCTGAATGCTCAACAATCACGAAACGAGATCAACAAAAACCGAACAATCAATGATCGAACCACAACGATCGAGACAACAAAATCGAATAATCATGTTCGGATCACGAAGAACAATAAGGTTCAACCGAAAACTCCGAGGTTCACATCTCGACTCGAGACAAAACATGATCCGGTGAAAACAACAAGATGTGATTCACATAAGATCCACAAGAAAGGGAATAGCAATTGAAAAGTCACAACGACAAACGAGTAATTCGAAACACCACACTCGTTCGATCAATAAAAACAAGGGATAGGGCAAGCTCAGAAACTGTTAACGAACATAAACGAGTCGACAGGGTCGAAAATACAGAAGTTCAAAATCTGATCCACTTCGAATAAAAGTACTAGTAGAACCAAAAGATGTTACATCCGAACAAGGTTCACAAGAATCGAACCGAACTCGGAAAAGTCACAGCGATAACCAGATCGACCCAAAACAAGATCACAGCTCGTTCGAACGATGAAACTGAAATACAGAACAAGCTCAGAAAGTATCAACGAACACGAGCGAGTCGATAGACCTGAGAAAGAGGAAATGCAGAAGTCCAAAAACAATACGGGTATTACATTCGACCTCTTCAAAAAGAAGTGTCGTTCCCGAAACTCACAACATGAAATCAAGGTGACAACACAACAAGCAACCGACAGAAACATCCTTCAAAGGCCTCTCAAAGCCGATTCTGATGACTGTGCTAAGCGCGAACTCCGGAAGTCTCGGTAACCAATTCGCAAAACTGAATTCTGTGTCCCTCGAGTCCACACTTGAAATGTGTTACCGACGAGAAGGACAATTTACATGTGCATGCCCCGGAACATCACGGTTGAAACACCTCGGCTCGGCATACCGAAAATACAAATGCTAGATACAATGTGGCATAACGTCGCAAAACAACATAGCGGAGATGCCAACTCAGCACAACAAGGAATCATAACACATATCATATACAACGATTACCATCGTAAAGTAATACACACAAACACTTACAGCAACGACGGTATCGTTCGGCGACCTCAACGGCCCGAACGATAACCAGCACATAATTACAAACATCACAAAATAATCCCACATGTACACAAACGTACAAAACCAAGATCCAACAGCTCACACTCGTGCGACAACACGCAATTCACCACGAGGCGACAATTAGTAAATACCAATTCACACCTCTCACAGAGGGCTAGTACAATAAATGCGTGGCAACGCCTCGACGTTCATGCCACCAATTCGATCATACTCGGGAGCAACATCATAACGACAAAGCAAACATCATACATGCATTCCCAAACGCAAACGGGAATTGATAGGTTTAAAAAAAAATGAAAACCACCCTTTTGAAAATAATTAGAAAAACACCGGTTGATCTTGAGTATCACCTTACAAAAAGTAGTGCAAACATTGTTATCGAGACTTTGAAAATCGTCTTGCGTTTGAACAGAAATGAGGACACCTTCTCTTAGTGAAAGACTTTCAGAATATTCGACCCTCGGGTCTAAGTAAAAGTGTTTATAAAACATTGAAAATATCTCAAAACATTTTGGTCCTCGAGGTAGAAGAATTTTGAAATATATTGTGGCACCTTGGATGTACCACGAGAAAATAATTCATTTTAAAAGTACGTCTCGAAATTTATTTTCTAAGATACTCAAGGTTTTCAAAGATAATTCAATGGGCTAAAATGCCCAAAAATTTCAGGTAATTACACGGAACATTATAACGCCGTGGGCCCCACGCCAGAACCCACCAGGCTAAAAACCATTTACAAAAACGTCAAAAGGGTTGATGACGGTAATATTTCAAAAACTTACAAAAGCCATTTACAAAATACTAAATACCGTCATAAGAATTTCGCCAAAGCGATAAGGCCATAATGCCAAAAAAAACTCGATTAAGGGAATCGGTTTTCGAAATAAAACTTAGTCGGTAAAATACCGAAAGTCATTACAAAAGAACTCACGCAGCGGATAAAAGAAATATAGTTCAATATGCATAATCTAGCAACACTACTCCTCATATGAACGAAATATGAGGGTCAAATAACCACATATCAATAAATCAAAATCCATAGAGGATTCCGTCACTGAACAAATAATCATAAAAATAGCTCGTGTCACACGAGGCACAACACAAATAAGGGAGACTTGCAGCCACAGGTCGCACGAAGATGATGATCGCCCCACGATACTAATCACGACCAACAAACTCAGACGACGCGTCGCGACACGACTTAGTTAGACAAAATCCGACGAGACAAAACTCAATAGACACCACTGACCCGACAACCGAGGTTTCCACAACCTAAGCTCCGATACCATTTATGTAACACACACAATCCACTCAGGGAAATTAAACGCCGAAGACCCTCTCCTCGAGGATCTACCAGCCGATAACTAAAATCAAACATCTAAACATCGCCTTTAAGGCTAAAATGACTCAGTAGACCGATTTGGTCTTTCAATAATAACATACAACTCAATTCCAAATACATACCCACGCAGGGGTCAAAATACAATAAACTCCCATACAACGGGGAAAAGATACTGCAGCGGAAAATAAAATACAACTGGACCAATACGACATTAACGGATCCTCGTGTGATTAGTATCGTTCATCTTTCATCATCCTTCGTGCCGACCCTGTGCTATGCACCAAAACCTGAATGCAAAAATAGACATCCACCCCCCGAATACTCGGGGGTTAGCAAAACTCCACTGTTTTGCTAGTGCAAGTACAAGTGCAAAAATACGAGCCATACAATTCACATTCCACGAATAACAATAACCAGGAAATCCTCAAAGATTCAAACGTAACGAAAAGTACTTCCCGAGGCATGAGTTTGGGTAAAACACTCCAAAACTGATAGATCATAAATCAAGGGAGACAATTTATAAAACCATTTAAAATGCCATCGAGAGTTTTAATAGAAAACAATTTTAGGAATATCGAATCCTTCTCTTTCCAAAAATCAACAGGGTCACAGCCCAAAGGTTTTGTTTTCGCAAATAGAAAACCGATAACAATTCACATGGCCAGAGCCCAACATCACGTGTCCTCGACGGACATAAAAATCAACAAAACATAATCGCGCATGCGCATCGCCTTGGGAACAGGGTAATACCATTGATCCCGCTCGAGGCCCCGAAGGACCCTCCTGAGCTGGCTAGCTAAACAAATCACAACATCTCACGGTTGGATCAATCACTTGTTGCATCCTGTCCACATGATCGCATGCCATGTGCCACCGTATATTAACTTTGGCGCTCACGGTTGGATCAATCACTTGTTGCATCCTGGCCACATGATCACATGCCATGTGCCACCGTAGTTTTTCTTAGGCTCTCACGGTTGGATAAATCGCTTGTTGCATCCTGGCCACATGATCACATGCCATGTGCCACCGTAGGCCCCGCCCACATCCACATAATCACATATATAGCACCATACAACAAAGATATCCAAACAATTCACTCAGAGGCATCAAACACTTAGCAAAACACCACGTCAAACCACACTGCACCGAAATAAAGCCATATACGAACACACGCAATATCAACTGCAACATCAACACCAAACATATCCATAGAATTCACAGTCATTCACAAACCACACCATTCACAAAACACCCGCGTTTTGAAAACAAGCCTTTAACAAGGCAAAACCGCATCTTTTGAAAACTCGTTTCAAACAATCAAACAAACATATAAGACAATCACCAATTATCATATCCATAAAACAAGAATTGTATGGACAAGGTACTTGCCTCGAAATTGGCACGCAAGTATTCCGACGAACACGACTCAACCGGAAAGCTTCGAAACGCCCGATGCTATCGAAATGGAAAACGACGACGAACGAAAGGGTTCGACATGGTTTCTTCGCAAGAAACTCGACCCTAACAACATATAATTAATAAATCAATGATCATACGAGGAAGAATAATCGTAGAACGCCCGAAACCCCTCTAAGACATTCTACAGGACACCTTCAAGGCGTCGATCAAGAACTCGACCAAAACAACGAATCGATACGATCCAACCATGGAATAACAAGGGAAATGATATAATACATCTAAATAATCATCAATACATCACAATCCTAAGTTAAATCGGATTAAACGGACGAAATCGAACAAAATACCCAAAATCCCCAAAATTAGATTTTTAGAAAATCTGACCTGATTCGGTCGATCGGAGGATGTTATAGGATGGATGATTGATGATATGAACTCCAAGACTTCATGGATTTATTGTCCAACAACATATCTCCATGATTAACTAATCTCCAGCTGCGGAAGGGAAGAAAACGAGTGAGAAATGGCTGAAGAAAACGCCGCGGGCCTTAAATAGCCGATCGGCCGTTACGACGTAATCGGCCATGGCTTACGACGAATCGGCCATGGCGAACTCATCACTGGAAATGCGGGCGTTACGTATGTTACCGGCCAGGGCTTACGTATGTTACCGCCTTACGTGCGAATCGCCGAGCACTACCAGACGTTACTCGGCGGTGGCCGGCCCCGGACATGCCCGGCCATGACTCGGCCGGGACCAACTCCGACGGCCCGAACGACCCCGAAACCCAAATTTGAGTACGAATCGAAGATACGATTACGAAGTACTCGCAAAGACGAATTCGTGCACTAATAGAACACATGATTCCGACCACCCGCGAAGACTCGAAATTCGATAATGGAAAGTAATTACCCCAAACTTTGAGAAATTACGAAAATGGCCCAAAACGCCCGAAAATCACGATACGTGATAGAATAACCAAACCGAAGTTCACAACACGTCTAACAAAGTTAAACGGACTTACGGGAAACTCAAAACAGCAGTTTCGAACGAGATTCGCAAGAATCGAACTCAAGTGCGGAAAAGCCGCTAAAAACACGGAACTCAACAAAACGACACCAAAACGAACTCGAAAAAAGTGTAGAATTA
Organism: Orobanche coerulescens; assembly: GCA_033398695.1. Lineage (NCBI taxonomy): Eukaryota > Viridiplantae > Streptophyta > Magnoliopsida > Lamiales > Orobanchaceae > Orobanche > Orobanche coerulescens. The sequence goes on from CM065818.1 coordinate 58,609,501, forward strand.
ATCATTCTCAGAATAATGAAACGGTCATGATCGAGTTATCAAAATGGACTTTCGCCGAAAAAAAAATTATCGGAAATCGAAATTACGGGTATTACAATTCATAACTAAGGATATTTCATAACTTCAAATATATCATGATTGTGTAATTTCAACCCTTGAGGATTGTTGTTCTGTGTAACTGACCCCATTGGAGGATTTTGTTTTCAGGTCACGGCAAGGCAAAGGCACGGGAAGAGCATGTTGACGGCGAGGAGTCCCAGTGATACTAGTAGGGGGCCCCAGTCATTTCGTTTATTTCAGTCATGCTTATTTCTCTACAATTATATTTCCGCTGCAAATTCCGCTTGAAATGTTTATTTGTTCAGGGTGGTGTATTTTATCTCCATATAAAATATACTAGTATTCGGTATTGTCCTGGTGTGTTGTACTTAAACTCCTCATCAGAGTACTTGGTAATATAATGTGGTTCGGTACTACAATTATATTATTTAATTCATCATTTTCATTTGCCTGGTGGGTCCTAGTCGGGGATTCATGGCACTGTAATATCCGCCTAGTTTGGGGTGTTACAATAATGCTCTCTGGTCTCTCAAGAACGAAAGATAATCGAAGGAAATGTAAACCAAGTAAAATGGGTTGCTGTTCCATTTATACCATTTCTGCACATTAGCTGATTAGCGCACGCTATCCTACTTTCTTTAGCGCACGCTAATAAGAGTTGACTCCAAAACTGTCCAGTTCCGCCCGCAGGAATCTTATCCGGACCCATGTCCGGCTGGCGCATGTGCTAACCGTCTAGCTTAATAATTGACTGCCTAGCGCACGCAATTCTTCATTCGTAGCGTGCGCTAGTTGTAGCCGATAACGCACGTTAAGCTATATTCTTAGCGTGTGTTATCACGAGTTTGTATAAGAAATTTTGCATGTTGTTATACTTATGTACAAGGATACAAATGTGAGAAATATCATACTCTATTATCGAGATCACAATTCCGAATAATACAGTGTTCAAATACAGATGAAATACACAATAATAAATCTGTATATTACAATAACGAAAACGTGGTCGCTTGAATGGGAAAAAACGGATTTAAAACGAATAAGTTACGCTAGTTTAAAGTTTAGACAAAAAAAAACAAATTTTATGAAAAAGCTTGTTATTAGAAATTTTCATAAGGTAAAACCGGACTTTAAATGGTAAACCGACTATCCGGGACACAAAAAATAGGTTAGTATACTTAAATATGTTCGCAGGGTGATCGCTAGAATTCGCGTAGTATGGTTTTCAAATCCGATCAATTTTAAAATTTGTAAAACCTCGAAGTATTTCCAAGGTATCGAACCCAAGGGAATTGATATGTCGAAAATAAAGGAAATAACTCTACTCAAAATTTGACTGCTATTTAGGAATCCGAAAATTTGGTTTGTTTCTAATTATCTAACGTTAAAAATCGAAAAATAAAAATTAAATAAAAGATGAATTATCTAAATCAAGCAAATAAAGCAAATTAGCAAGATAAAATCACAAGCGAAAGCTAATTGATCCTAGGGTAGTATCATCTAATTGAGTTCACACAATCCATTCACTTGATTCATTTTCCCCAAATTTTAATTCAATCCTAGAAATAATCACTCAGCCGATCTAGAATTCCGATCAAGGCAACCTAGAAAGATAGTTAATTTAAACCCTTTTTCCCGCTAAGGCTCAAAGAATTTAAATCACTTAAAAAGCGTCAACTTATTTATCTATGATTTATCTTACTCCACTTAGGTCTTAAGATCAAATCAAATTGTGCATCAAGTATTTCCACTAATTAATTAATCCTTCCGGGCAAAATCAATTAGCTAACATGCATCGATTAAGGGCCCTTTAGTCTAGCATGAGATTTAACACATCTTGATCACAAGCCTAGGATGAAAGGTCAAAAGGTAATCAAAGGAACATCATGTGAACATCAATTAAAATTACTAACCCTACAATCAATCAATGAATTTAGCCAGACATAATTGAAATTAAACAAGAAATAGATGGAGAATGCATATTATTATTATGAAAAGAGAGATTACAACCCTTCTGGATGAACTCTGAGTCTTCAATCTCCGAAAAAGTAGAAAAATAATAATACTTGCTTCCTTCCAAATAGTTCTCGTCTCCAAGGAATTAATCTTGCCCCAAAAAAAAAATGTAAAAAGTCTGCTAAAGATGATAAAAGGTGATAAAAGCAGATAAAGGATGGTAAAGGCTGATGAAAGATGAAAAAGGATCAAAAACTAGGTCTAGGAGGAGGTCTATATAGCCTATGGGGGTTAAATTCCCGATTGGGACTAATCTAGGAAACAAAATCTATCCAAAAGAGTCACAATCCGTCAAAACACGAGATCCAGCGGAGCAGCCAAACGGACGCACATATCGGCCGATAGGCTGGCCCGATAGTTGGTTCGTCGGTCGACTTCACTTGATAGGGCTTGGACACCTTTCGGACGCACCTATCGGCCGATAGGCTGGCCCGATAGGTGGTCTGACTTTTGCAAAAATCCGTTTCTTCCGTCCGTTTGACTCGACTCTCGGTCCTTTGTCTCGTTTTGGGTCCTTTTGGCTCTAAAAACCTGCAAACACACTAAAACCAACCCAAACGCGTAATACGGCTCGACTAATCATAAATAAGCCAAATACGAGCACATTAATCACGAAACGAGATAAAAACCTAGTATAAAATCCTAGAAAAAATGTGGTAAAATTACCACTTATCAACCCCCCCAAACTTGAGCCTTGTTCGTCCCGAACAACAAAAAGAAAAGAAAAAGAAAGTCGTGAATTATCGTGCAACTCATAGTGTTCAACCTAATCAATACTATCCTGTAATTCTCTCTAAATAATCCGAGTGTCGTAAAAGCGAGCTGCACTCAGAATAATGATTCCGCAAAGTAGTCAAGTTCTGTCCTAATCATTCGTTCATGAAGAAAATCCAGCTCAAAGAGTAACAAAACGTGAGTCAAATCGACCGTCAATATGAACGGCTAAAATAAACAAGCTAGTTCGTCCCGTTACACAGTCTAGTGGCACAATTTTCACGAGTTTCATAACAAATAAACCTCGGACAGTATTCCCTTATATATATGTTCACGAATTTGATTCGAGTTGACCACTAGGTTAGGATCTCGGGATGTTTTATCGGGGTAATCCTAGGGTGGAACTTCCATTCTCATGTTTTAGGAAACTGTTTGACGTAAAAGACACTCATGGGGCACATGGATGCTTCTAGTTACTAAGTTCCCGTCTACAGCGGAGAAACAACTCGAATATATAATTTCCGCATGTCCGAATCAAGGTCGCCGTTTTGTGCGAGAGTAAACAGCGGGCCACGCGAATACCCCCGGTTACTAGGTTCCCTATCATTGGCACATGTGAAATATCTAATCACTAGTCTAATCAGAGTCGTCGTTTTACGCGAGGGTAAACAACGGGTCACGCGAATGCCCCCGGTTACTAGACTTCCCTTCATAGAACAACATTATCTCGACTTTTGGGAAAAACTGACCGACTCTAAACTCAGTCTAAGTGCCAACATGACTAAAGAAACAGTACGACTCACTATCCGGAAGATGTAACCAAACGTATTGACGGTGATTTTAAAACAAGTATGTATCGTCTCTTATCTGCCAAGACCTCTACAATCACGAAAAATTTTGGACCTAAATGAATACTATGCAAAACAGAAATAACTGACTACAACTTGACTAAAACTCGACCGTTTCTTCAGAGAGAAAAACAGTGTCGTAACATCGGTATCGCACAAATAGAAGCACGAAAAATTCACGAATAAAGAAAAACTAAGACAAGCAAGGCATCATAGCAAGCAACGAAAAGCAAATAAAAGCAAACACGAAAGCAAAAAAAAACTACTACGACCTAAAAAATAGAAACTAGCAAACACACCAAACGAAAATGAACATAAAAATCTAAAAACTAAGCAACAAAAGCCAAATCCACACAACACCAATATGAGAAGCACAAATAAAAACAACGGGCACCAACACAACCCCCCCAAACTTCGACTCCCCCATTTCATATTCAAAGGATCAAAATCACATCCCACAATAACAAAACTACACACTACGATCATATTAGGACAAATTCTCTCCAATCCAATCTAATTCATCAACAATTCGAATCATCATCAACAATTCAACTCATATCAATCCCAATTAACAATTCAATTCAACAAATTTACCCAATTTCAACAAATTCGAAATTAGGGTTCTTCCAATTTGGGGTTTTTTTTCAAAATTCGTTCAATTTCATCAATTAATCCCCCAATTCGAAGTACCCATTAACAATCAAGCATAGATAACATGTTTCCATCAAGATTCTATCAACAATCGGGCATAAAATTCACAGAACATCAAAGTTTAACAAAAGCCCCCAAAAAGAGGATCCCCAATTCGAAATTCAACAAAACTCCAAAAAGAATCCGTCAAAGTGCTTCAAAACATGTATAGAATTGAAAAACAAGAGGATTAAGTGTCGAAATTAAGTACCTTGATCGAGTTTTGAAGGAAAAACAGATGCGAAAATTGCCCCTTATGTTCTATCGGCCGATGTGTGTGTGTTTGTGAGAAAAAAACGGGTGGGAGAAGTGTATAAAAGGGGTTACTAATCAACCGGGTCGAAGCGGATACTGGACCGGGTATGTCCTATCAGGCTGGCCTATCGGCCGATAGGACAGACAGAAACTTACGTACCTTACTATCGGGCGGGATATCGGTCGATATGGTCTGCCTATCGACCACTGCTTGTAACATTTAATTTTTTTAATTTTCCTCAGCCTATCGGTCGGGCCTATCGGCCGATAGGCTGACCGATAGGCTCGTCTGTCTCAAAAAATTTTTTTCAACTTTTTCTATTTCGCAAACTTGGTCCCGTTTTCGCTTGGATATGGCGATTAAAGACCTGTAAGTATCCAAAACTCGGCGTGCATGGATTAGAACTTAACAAAACTAACAAAGCTACTACGAAACTAGAAACTACAAAAATCACGCAAACGAAAAATCGAAAACAAACGAATAAAACGAACTAATATACATACGTTGGGTTACCTCCCAACAAGTGCTACGTTTAACGTCTTTAGCTAGACGATACCTCATTCAGTCCGGGTCTTCAGCGACAACTCCCCCTTGAACGGGTTTGTTGATATCAAGATAGCATACGTCCCTCTCATTAGATTGAAACTCGTTCGCCTCCAACATTCGAACATACTTTGGCAAATCCTCGTAAATTTCTTCAACATCAGAATGTGAGTAAATGGATTGTGAAATACAATGCTCCAACAAGTCGGTCGGGGGCGGCATAATAGACTCAATTTCATAACATTCCTTGGGCGCATCCTCGGGCTTCTTCATCGCGTCATAGATGGAAATTTTCAGATTTTGATCATTAACCCGGAAGGTAAGATCACCCTCTTGGACGTCGATAAGTGATCTCCCTGTCGCTAGAAACGGTCTCCCAAAGATCAATGGTTGATTCTCGTCCTCGGGCATATCAAGAACTACGAAATCGGCCGGGAAGACTAAGTGTTGGACTCTAACGAACACATCCTCCACAACTCACCTCGGATAAGAGATCGACCGGTCCGCCATGAGTAGAGAAATGGTAGTCGGCTTCATCTCCCCAATCTTCAACCTCTTAAAGATGGATAGAGGCATAAGATTGATGCTTGCCCCGAGATCACACAACACATTCTTGACGCGTTTGGTCGCCAATCATGCATGTCAAAGTAAAACGTCCCGGATCCTTCTGCTTGAGCGGGAGCTTGTTTTGAATGATAGCGCTACACTCCTCTGTCAAATTTATTGTTTCAAACTTCGCCAACTTCCTCTTGCTTGCCACAACGTCTTTCAAGAATTTAACGTACCCAGGCATGTCTCTCAAAGCGTCTAGAAGTGGAATGTTGATATTCACCTTTTGAAACATGTCGATAAACCGTTGAAGCTTTTCATCATATCTCGACTTGGCCAATCGCTATGGAAATGGAGCTTTTACCTCAAAATCCTTCACATTCGAACCTACAGGAGCCTTTCGACCGATAGGGTGGTCGATAGGCTCAATTGCTGGCATTCTGTCTGGGTATCGGGTGGGCATATCGGTCGATAGTCTTGGCCAATGGGCCTGCTACGTTTCATCTTCCTTCTCGTTCTCGGATCCCGTTTCTAGTACATCCTCGTTTCCAGATTTCTCAACTTCAGCCCCATGATTATTGTACCTTGTCCCACTTCGAAGCTCGATTGCGTTGCATTGTTGCGTCTTCGGGTTGGTCTCGGTACTGCTCGGAAAATGGCCCGACTTATGAATTCCGGCTTGGGCGTTCGCCATTTGACCCATTTGGGTCTCCACCATCGACATCTGCTTTGTCAAGGCCATCACTGAGTTTCCAATAGATGTCACACTATGCTCAAGAGCCCCGAACCTCTTGTCTACTTTATAAATAAAATCTTTTTGACTCGCCTCTAATCGTTCCAACATCTCTTCCATCGGTGTCTTAGCAATCGGCTCTTGAATAACCCCGTTTTTCACGTTAAATCCCGGTGGTGGCTGAAGAGCATTGTTCGGGTTGGCATAGGAGAAATTAGGGTGGTTTCGATTGTTCGGATAATAGTTCCCCCTATTTCCCCCTTGCCAGAAGTTTCCTCCTTGCATGTAATTTACATCCTCCTCAATTGCAATTGGTTCGTTTAGCTCTTCAAAAACTGCATTGGCTCCCAAAGTCTTCTTTCTTAGCATCTCAAGCTCTTTTTGTTGTCTTTCAAATTTCGCCTTCAACTCACCGTAGGAGTCCTCGTCACCGGATGGGACCTTTCTTCTCGTCATCTTCCTATCGGTCACCTCCTCGTAATCATTGTTGACCGCTAGCTCGATGAGATTCTTGGCCTCTTCATAATCGTTAGCAAGAAATCCCCCTTTCGATGAATAGTCCAACTCTCTTCTAGCCTTCCTCGTCAAACCCCGATAAAACCAAATGTAGATTTCCTCCTTGTCAATTCCATGCTGTGGGTATTTGCGAAGTAGCTTCTTAAATCGGATCCATGCCTCGTATAAGTATTCATCCTCATATTGCTCGAATTGCAAGATATCGTTGATTTGTTTTTGCACCTTCGAGGGAGGATAGAACTGTGCTAAGAACAACTGAGTCATCTCTCTCCAAGTACCAATTTCTGTAATATCCGCAATTTCGGATTTCCGGTAATTTTCATTTTTCGGCAGAGGTCCGTTTCGACAACTCGCTTTTGACCGTTTCGTCATTCTGAGAATATTTAATTCTGCACTTTTTGTCATCCGAGTTCGTTTCGGTATCGTTTTGCTGAGTTCCGAGCTTTTTAGACGCTTTTCCGCACTTGAGTTCGATTCTTGCGAATCTCGTCCGAAACTGTTGTTTCGAGTTTCTCGTAAGTTCATTTAATGTTATTATTCTTGTTTCAAGCTTTGGTTTGGTGTTTCGATCGCGTATCGTGATTTTCGGACGTTTTGGGCCATTTTCGTAATTTTACAAAGTTTTGGGTAATTACTTCCGTTGTCGGATTCCGAGCCTTCGGGTGGTCGGAATTGTGTGTTCTCTTCGCTCTTAGATTCGTCCTTGCGAGTACGTCGTAACCGTATCATCGCTTCGTATTCAGGTTCGGGTTTCGGGGTCGTTCGGGCCGTCGGAGTTGGCCCCGGCCGACATGGCCGGGCAATCTGGGCCCAGGCCGATCTTGGCGAGTCACGGCCGGTAGTGATCGGCAGCTCTGGCGAGTCACGGCCGGTAGTGATCGCGGCTTCCGGCCGAGCAGCCATCTGCCGTAGGGCCGCGGCACATCTTTGTGGCTGCGGCACACTCTGTGGCATTTTTCGGCCAAACCGATCAGACTGGTGCCGCGGCACACGCCGATCGAGCTGCGGCACACCTGCGACCACCGGGAGCCATTTTGGGCTCAGGCCGCGGCACACTCGGCTGGGCCGCGGCACCGTGCACTGCTATTTAAGGCCAATGACGCGTTTTCTCGCCATTTTTCTCCTTCTTCCACTTCTCTTCCGCGGATGGAGTTCTTCCTATCATGGAGAGATGTTGTTGGTCAACAAATCCATGAAGTTTTGGAGTTCATATCATCAATCATCCATCCTATAACATCCCTTGATCGAGCGAATCAGGTCAGATTTTCTAGAAATCTAATTTTGGGGATTTTGGGTATTTTGTTCGATTTCGCCCGTTTAATCCGATTTAACTTAAGATTGTGATGGATTGATGATTATTTGGATGTATTGTATCATTTCCCTTGTTAACCCATGGTCGGATCGTATCGATTCATTATTTTGGTCGAGTTCTTGACCGACGCCTTGAAGGTGTCCGGTATAATGTCATAGAGGGGTTTTCGGGCGTTCTACGATTATTCTTCCTCGTATGATCGATGATTTATTGAATTTATGTTTTTAGGGTCGAATTCTTGTGAAGAACTCGAGTCGGAACCCTTCCGTTCATTGTCTTCTTGGTCCGAGCTTCCTTGGCCAAACCGTGTTCTTCGGAGCGTTTGGTAGCGGTTATTAAGGCAAGTATCTTACTATACGACTTGTATCTTGCGACTAGTAATTACGTATGAGATGTATGATGACTTTGCTTGCCTTCGTAAATATGTTCCGTTTGAGTTGGTTGTGTTTTCCGCAATTTGAAGGCTTTGTGATAATAGTGTTATATCAGTATACGTGTTAGGCGTTGTGCCATTTGTGCAGGAATGCGATGTACATATGGGATGGTTGTACACTTGGTTGTGCAATGTATTGTGTACCGAATGTGTGTTATGTTGGTTAAATGTCGTTGATTGATGATAGTTGTTGCGAGTGTCGAGGTTGTGTTATGTGCGTGCAATGTACGATTTTGTGGTGATCAAGGTGATTGATTAATTGCGCTCATTGTTGTATGTAATGTGAATGTGAATATGTGTGTGACCTCTAAGTTCACTCGTGTTGGTTCGACGGGACCTACGAGGATTCGTGGCAATGGACTACGGGATCAGAACTTAGTGAGGTACTGAGGTCCAATCGTGCTGGTCTGACGAGGCCTACGATAACGCATGGCAGTGGACCATGAGTTTCGGACACAGTGCGTCCAACCGGGTGAGCTCGACGGGGCTTACGGTGACACGTGGCAGTGGACTACGGTGTCAGGACTGTGTGTGTGATTGTTGTGATTGATATAGTCCGTGCGGGTTGTTATGCCTACGGAGACACGTGACAGTGGATCACGGTGTCGGAATTGGTTATGTTTGGTTAATAATCCGTGTGGGTTGTTGAACCTACGGAGACACGTGACAGTGGATCACGGTGTCGGAGTTGATTATGTTTGTTTAATTGTGCGTGATGTATTCCGTGCGGGTTGTTGAACCTATGGAGACACGTGACAGTGGATCACGGTGTCATGAGCATGATACTTTTCAAATCAAAGTTTTTAAAGGAAAAGTTTTAAGAAATAATGTTGGGCCGAGCCCCACGAGATTTATGGAAATGTTTCGGTATTGTAAAAGGTTGAATTAAGAAACGAGTATTCGGTTAAGGCCCTAAAGTTTTTGAAAGGTTTTGTGAATCAGGACTTGAGGTCTTAAGGTTTTGAAATTCTAAAAATTCCCGAGATGATAATCTTATTTTCGAATGCTTCATAGCTTATCTTCCCTTGTGAAAACCTCCCGGGAATATTTGATACTTGTTTATTATATTTGATCACGATTATTAATTGCTTGTTACATTTCGTATGATTTGATACTTGCACTAGTAAAACAGTGGAGTTTTACTAACCCCCGAGTAATCGGGGGGTGGATGTCTGTTTTGCGTCCAGGTACATGCAGATTCAGGGGAGCAGTCACAGGATTGGCACAAGAGGATGACGAGCTACGATACTAATCATGAGTTGAGAGTTGTTCTGATTTTTGTTGTGTTGTCAGAGTTGATTTCAGTCTTCCGCTGTATTGTATTTCGACCCCTGTGTGGGTAATGTCGTTTAAGTAAGTTTTGTTGATTGAGTTGTGTGACCTCATCGGTCTGTGTATTCACGTGTAAGTGACCATATGGTCTGTATTATTATATTGTTTGACCCTGGCCGGGCAAGCATTTGGTTATTTATGGATGTTTAGCCTGGTAGATCCTTGTGGAAAGGGTCTACGGCGTGTAATATTCCCATACGGTTTTGGGGATGTTACAATTTCCTTCCGATCTAGGCTCTTGTACCAATCTAGTGCATCGTCTTCTAAGGAGAACCGGAATAGGCGGAGCTTAATGACATCCGGAGGCACTCCGTTTTGCTTGATCGTGGCACATATGTCCAAAAACGACTCAAGATGAGCGTTTGGATCTTCATTAACTCCTCCTCCGTATGTTTGAGACTTCACCGTAGCGATGAGGGACGGCTTAAGCTCGAAGTTGTTGGCATCAATCTTTCCCCAACCTCCTTGATAATCGTCCAGCTTAGGTCGAAAGCGGGCATTCAAAGGGATCTTCTCGGGACGAGCGAGTTCTCGTGGTGGGTCAACAATGCCGGCCATGGTATCAACGAAAGGTATAGAAATAGTCTCGATTCTCGCTTCTTGCTTCCTCCTCATCAAAGACTTCTCGATTTCCGGATCCAAAGGAAATAAGTCCTTTCCTTGGGATCTTGTGATCATGCACCGCCTACAAGGAAGAGAAAACAAGATGTGAGGAAACGAGATCGAATATTAATAATAATAGTAAACAACCTAAAGTAACAATCTCTTCTTTTTCGAATTATCCCCTTAAGTTTTCTATCAATTCCCCGGCAACGGCGCCAAAAATTTGATCGCTAGAATTCGCGTAGTATGGTTTTCAAATCCGATTAATTTTAAAATTTGTAAAACCTCGAAGTATTTCCAAGGTATCGAACCCAAGGGAATTGATATGTCGAAAATAAAGGAAATAACTCTACTCAAAATTTGACTGCTATTTAGGAATCCGAAAATTTGGTTTGTTTCTAATTATCTAACTTTAAAAATCGAAAAATAAAAATTAAATAAAAGATGAATTATCTAAATCAAGCAAATAAAGCAAATTAGCAAGATAAAATCACAAGCGAAAGCTAATTGATCCTAGGGTAGTATCATCTAATTGAGTTCACACAATCCATTCACTTGATTCCTTTTCCCCAAATTTTAATTCAATCCTAGAAATAATCACTCAGCCGATCTAGAATTCCGATCAAGGCAACCTAGAAAGATAGTTAATTTAAACCCTTTTTCCCGCTAAGGCTCAAAGAATTTAAATCACTTAAAAAGCGTCAACTTATTTATCTATGATTTATCTTACTCCACTTAGGTCTTAAGATCAAATCAAATTGTGCATCAAGTATTTCCACTAATTAATTAATCCTTCCGGGCAAAATCAATTAGCTAACATGCATCGATTAAGGGCCCTTTAGTCTAGCATGAGATTTAACACATCTTGATCACAAGCCTAGGATGAAAGGTCAAAAGGTAATCAAAGGAACATCATGTGAACATCAATTAAAATTACTAACCCTAGAATAAATCAATGAATTTAGCCAGACATAATTGAAATTAAACAAGAAATAGATGGAGAATGCATATTATTATTATGAAAAGAGAGATTACAACCCTTTTGGATGAACTCTGAGTCTTCAATCTCCGAAAAAGTAGAAAAATAATAATACTTGCTTCCTTCCAAACAGTTCTCGTCTCCAAGGAATTAATCTTGCCCCCAAAAAAATATAAAAAGTCTGCTAAAGATGATAAAATGTGATAAAAGAAGATAAAGGATGGTAAAGGCTGATGAAAGATGAAAAAGGATCAAAAACTAGGTCTAGGAGGAGGTCTATATAGCCTATGGGGGTTAAATTCCCGATTGGGACTAATCTAGGAAACAAAATCTATCCAAAAGAGTCACAATCCGTCAAAACACGAGATCCCGCGCGGCTTATCTGGACGCACCTATCGGCCGATAAGGCCCGATAGTTGGTTCGTCAGTCGACTTCACTTGATAGGGCTTGGACACCTTTCGGACGCACCTATCGGCCGATAGGCTGGCCCGATAGGTGGTCTGACTTTTGCAAAAATCCGTTTCTTCCGTCCGTTTGACTCGACTCTCGGTCCTTTGTCTCGTTTTGGGTCCTTTTGGCTCTAAAAACCTGCAAACACACTAAAACCAACCCAAACGCGTAATACGGCTCGACTAATCATAAATAAGCCAAATACGAGCACATTAATCACGAAACGAGATAAAAACCTAGTATAAAATCCTAGAAAAAATGTGGTAAAATTACCACTTATCACAGGGATATAAAACTTAGAAAACGGAGTTAAAGGAATGAGCTATGGCTCGTTGAAGTTTTGGATAAAACTAACTATTTTAATAGCTTTTGGGTAACTGCTGAAATATAATTTCAAAGTCAATTTCCGTGCCCTAAAAGTCCAAACGAGCCAAAATGACCTAAAAAAAGTTGTAGAATTTTATACATACTTGTTAGATGAGTCGGAAACTTTCTAAAATACTTTTTAACGAGATGACTGTAGTTTAATTGCGAGATATACTAGTTACGTCACTTAAAGTATATACTTTAACTATTAAAAGGAAACATTGACGTAACTACATTTTATTCACTAAACTTTATTGCAAATATGTATGAGTGATATAATATTTTGCAAAAATTGCATACACGACATTATTACACGACCTAAGACATTATTAATTTAGGTTGCGGTTAGAGCTTTTGTACCTCGATTTCCGTGCAAACTATTCCGTGTTGTATTACTTTGCTTAAGGTAAGCTTCATAGCTCCAGTTTTACTTGTTTACTACTTGTTTTGAAATGCTCAGGGTGAGAATACATTGCTTGTTTTTACAAATGGACACAAGTACATAAAACATTTACGAATTGCCTAAGTTGCCACATTTGGCATTAAATTCCCCACAAATCATGAACCGTTAATTACTTTGTAAGGGCGAATGTTGTGGATAGATCTATTGGGGGTAAACTCCCCCATCCGGGTTGGTCGTTCCAACTTGATTGGTTAATCAAACGGGTGCATTTCATTTGATGTCGCACAGGTGTATGGCAAAGCACCTGTTTGGGGTGAATATATATAAACTAACTGTCAAGGCTTCGGTGTCATGAACTTGGTGCAACAATAACTCTTTTCATGAACATATTTGGAATACAATTGTTGTAGAAATCTTGTGGTCCATATTTATAAATACTTGAACCTATGAACTCACCAACTTTTTAGTTGACACTTTTAGCATGTATTTCTCAGGTCTGCGATTATTGATTGGCATTGATATAGAGCATGAGCATTCGTAATGATTCAAAGCCTTGTTTAAACTTTATCGAATGTGCATTTCAAAATGGCTCATATAGAGGTCGTTCACTATAACTTGTAACTTTGTACCATGGAAGTCACGCCCCAAATACCATTCTGCTGCAACCCGATTTTGGGGGTGTGACAGATTAGTATCAGAGCTTCGGTTATAGACAACTAGGTTGCATGTAGGACCTAGACTATAACTACTATATGCATTGGGACTCCCCTTATTGCCTTACACATTTTCCGCTGCATTCCACGTACTAAGTCACGAAATTGTCATATATACTCATGCATTTTAATGGTCGTTAAAACTTTCTCGAGACATTGTGAGTGATAAATACTCGAAATTGTCATATTATTTACTTTACAAGTGCTAATTTACCATAATTGCATACACATATATCACCCATGTACATTTTTGTTGTTTTTATGATCCTAACAAGTTAGTAACTATTTTACAATGCTATGATCTTGATTTTATCACACATAAGTCACATATCACTCTTGATTAAATTGTAGACGTTAAGTTTTACAAGTAAACTAGTAAATGTTGGTAATTATCTAGACTTGGTATTTATTTATTTGAGGTGATCTGAACTATTTACTATGTTGATTATATTGATACATCACTATTTGGATTGTTGAAGAATCGGTGGAAGAGTTAGGATAGATTTGGAGTTGATATTGAGTGGATTTGGATATTAGAAACTAGGAAAAAGTGCGGTTTTGACACTAATACATAAGGGCTGTCCCGTTTGAGTACAAACAGAAAAATCAGTTGGTTTTTAGTAAGATTGGGTTAAATAAATAGAAAATAGACTTTATAACAAAAACGTGGTCGCTTGAACGGGCAAAAACGAATTTAAAACAAATAAGTTACGCTAGTTTAAAGTTTACACAAAAAAACAAATTTTCAAAAGCTTGTTATTAGAAATTTTCATGAAGTAAAACCGGACTTTAAATGGTAAACCGACTATCCGGGACATTAAAAATAGGTTAGTATACTTAAATACGTTCATGGGGATATAAAACTTAGAAAACGGAGTTAAACGAAGGAGCTATGGCTCGTTAAGTTTTGGATGAAACTAACTATTTTGTGACTTTTGGGTAGCTATTTGAAATATAATTTCAAAGTCAATTTCCGTGCCCTAAAAGTCCAAATGAGCCAAAACAACCTAAACAAAAGTTGTAGAATTTTATACATACTTGTTAGACGAGTCGGAAACTTTCCAAAATACTTTTTAACGAGATGACTGTAGTTTAATTGCGAGATATACTAGTTACGTCACTTAAAGTATATACTTTAACTATAAAAAGGAAACGTTGACGTAACTACATTTTATTCACTAAACTTTATTGCAAATATGTACGGGTGATATAATATTTTGTAAAATAGCATACACAATATTATTAGATGACCTAAGACATTATTCTTTAGGTTGTGGTTAGAGCTTTCGTACCTCGATTTCCGTGCACACTATTCCGTGTTGTATTACTTTGCTTAAGGTGAGTTTCATAGCTCTAGTTTTACTTGTTTACTACTTGTTTTGAAATGCTCAGGGTGAGAATACATTGCTTGTTTTTACATTTGGACACAAGTACATAAAACATTTACGAATTGCCTAAGTTGCCACATTTGGCATTAAATTTCCCACAAATCATGAACCGTTAATTACTTTGTAAGGGCGAATGTTGTGAATAGATCTATTGGGGGTAAACTCCCCCATCCGGATTGGTCGTTCCAACTTGATTGGTTAAGCAAACGGATGCATTTCATTTGATGTCGCACAGGTGTATGGCAAAGCACCTGTTTGGGGTGAATATATATAAACTAACTGTCAAGGCTTCGGTGTCATGAACTTAGTGCAACAATAACTCTTTTCATGAACATATTTGGAATACAATTGTTATAGAAATCTTGTGGTCCATATTTATAAATACTTAAACCTATGAACTCACCAACTTTTTAGTTGACACTTTTAGCATGTATTTCTCTGGTCTGCGATTATTGATTGGCACTAATATGGAGCATGAGCATTCGTAATGATTCAAAGCCTTGTTTAAACTTTATCGAATGTGCATTTCAAAATGGCTCATATAGAGGTCGTTCACTATAACTTGTAACTTTGTACCATGGAAGTCACGCCCCAAATACCATTCTGCTGCAACCCGATTTTGGGGGTGTGACAGATTAGTATCAGAGCTTCGGTTATAGACAACTAGGTTGCATGTAGGACCTAGACTATAACTACTATATGCATTGGGACTCCCTTATTGCCTTACACATTTTCCGCTGCATTCCACGTACTAAGTCACGAAATTGTCATATATACTCATGCATTTTAATGGTCGTTAAAACTTTCTCGAGACATTGTGAGTGATAAATACTCGAAATTGTCATATTATTTACTTTACAAGTGCTAATTTACCATAATTGCATACACATATATCACCCATGTACATTTTTGTTGTTTTTATGATCCTAACAAGTTAGTAACTATTTTACAATGCTATGATCTTGATTTTATCACACATAAGTCACATATCACTCTTGATTAAATTGTAGAAGTTAAGTTTTTACAAGTAAACTAGTAAATGTTGGTAATTATCTAGACTTGGTATTTATTTATTTGAGGTGATCTGAACTATTTACTATGTTGATTATATTGATACATCACTATTTGGATTGTTGAAGAATCGGTGGAAGAGTTAGGATAGATTTGGAGTTGATATTGAGTGGATTTGGATATTAGAAACTAGGAAAAGTGCGGTTTTGACACTAATACATAAGGGCTGTCCCGTTTGAGTACAAACAGAAAAATCAGTTGGTTTTTAGTAAGATTGGGTTAAATAAATAGAAAATAGACTTTATAACAAAAACGTGGTCGCTTGAACGGGCAAAAACGAATTTAAAACAAATAAGTTACGCTAGTTTAAAGTTTACACAAAAAAAAACAAATTTTCTGAAAAAGCTTGTTATTAGAAATTTTCATGAAGTAAAACCGGACTTTAAATGGTAAACCGACTATCTGGGACATTAAAAATAGGTTAGTATACTTAAATACGTTCGCGGGGATATAAAACTTAGAAAACGGAGTTAAACGAAGGAGCTATGGCTCGTTAAGTTTTGGATGAAACTAACTATTTTGACAGCTTTTGGGTAACTGCTGAAATATAATTTCAAAGTCAATTTCCGTGCCCTAAAAGTCCAAATGAGCCAAAACAACCTAAACAAAAGTTGTAGAATTTTATACATACTTGTTAGACGAGTCGGAAACTTTCCAAAATACTTTTTAACGAGATGACTGTAGTTTAATTGCGAGATATACTAGTTACGTCACTTAAAGTATATACTTTAACTATAAAAAGGAAACGTTGACGTAACTACATTTTATTCACTAAACTTTATTGCAAATATGTACGGGTGATATAATATTTTGTAAAATAGCATACACAATATTATTAGATGACCTAAGACATTATTCTTTAGGTTGTGGTTAGAGCTTTCGTACCTCGATTTCCGTGCACACTATTCCGTGTTGTATTACTTTGCTTATGGTGAGTTTCATAGCTCTAGTTTTACTTGTTTACTACTTGTTTTGAAATGCTCAGGGTGAGAATACATTGCTTGTTTTTACATTTGGACACAAGTACATAAAACATTTACGAATTGCCTAAGTTGCCACATTTGGCATTAAATTTCCCACAAATCATGAACCGTTAATTACTTTGTAAGGGCGAATGTTGTGAATAGATCTATTGGGGGTAAACTCCACCATCCGGATTGGTCGTTCCAACTTGATTGGTTAAGCAAACGGATGCATTTCATTTGATGTCGCACAGGTGTATGGCAAAGCACCTGTTTGGGGTGAATATATATAAACTAACTGTCAAGGCTTCGGTGTCATGAACTTAGTGCAACAATAACTCTTTTCATGAACATATTTGGAATACAATTGTTATAGAAATCTTGTGGTCCATATTTATAAATACTTAAACCTATGAACTCACCAACTTTTTAGTTGACACTTTTAGCATGTATTTCTCTGGTCTGCGATTATTGATTGGCACTAATATGGAGCATGAGCATTCGTAATGATTCAAAGCCTTGTTTAAACTTTATCGAATGTGCATTTCAAAATGGCTCATATAGAGGTCGTTCACTATAACTTGTAACTTTGTACCATGGAAGTCACGCCCCAAATACCATTCTGCGCAACCCGATTTTGGGGGTGTGATGATTAGTATCGAGCTTCGGTTATAGACAACTAGGTTGCATGTAGGACCTAGACTATAACTACTATATGCATTGGGACTCCCCTTATTGCCTTACACATTTTCCGCTGCATTCCACGTACTAAGTCACGAAATTGTCATATATACTCATGCATTTTAATGGTCGTTAAAACTTTCTCGAGACATTGTGAGTGATAAATACTCGAAATTGTCATATTATTTACTTTACAAGTGCTAATTTACCATAATTGCATACACATATATCACCCATGTACATTTTTGTTGTTTTTATGATCCTAACAAGTTAGTAACTATTTTACAATGCTATGATCTTGATTTTATCACACATAAGTCACATATCACTCTTGATTAAATTGTAGAAGTTAAGTTTTTACAAGTAAACTAGTAAATGTTGGTAATTATCTAGACTTGGTATTTATTTATTTGAGGTGATCTGAACTATTTACTATGTTGATTATATTGATACATCACTATTTGGATTGTTGAAGAATCGGTGGAAGAGTTAGGATAGATTTGGAGTTGATATTGAGTGGATTTGGATATTAGAAACTAGGAAAAAGTGCGGTTTTGACACTAATACATAAGGGCTGTCCCGTTTGAGTACAAACAGAAAAATCAGTTGGTTTTTAGTAAGATTGGGTTAAATAAATAGAAAATAGACTTTATAACAAAAACGTGGTCGCTTGAACGGGCAAAAACGAATTTAAAACAAATAAGTTACGCTAGTTTAAAGTTTACACAAAAAAAAACAAATTTTCTGAAAAAGCTTGTTATTAGAAATTTTCATGAAGTAAAACCGGACTTTAAATGGTAAACCGACTATCTGGGACATTAAAAATAGGTTAGTATACTTAAATACGTTCGCGGGGATATAAAACTTAGAAAACGGAGTTAAACGAAGGAGCTATGGCTCGTTAAGTTTTGGATGAAACTAACTATTTTGACAGCTTTTGGGTAACTGCTGAAATATAATTTCAAAGTCAATTTCCGTGCCCTAAAAGTCCAAATGAGCCAAAACAACCTAAACAAAAGTTGTAGAATTTTATACATACTTGTTAGACGAGTCGGAAACTTTCCAAAATACTTTTTAACGAGATGACTGTAGTTTAATTGCGAGATATACTAGTTACGTCACTTAAAGTATATACTTTAACTATAAAAAGGAAACGTTGACGTAACTACATTTTATTCACTAAACTTTATTGCAAATATGCGGGTGATATAATATTTTGTAAAATAGCATACACAATATTATTAGATGACCTAAGACATTATTCTTTAGGTTGTGGTTAGAGCTTTCGTACCTCGATTTCCGTGCACACTATTCCGTGTTGTATTACTTTGCTTAAGGTGAGTTTCATAGCTCTAGTTTTACTTGTTTACTACTTGTTTTGAAATGCTCAGGGTGAGAATACATTGCTTGTTTTTACATTTGGACACAAGTACATAAAACATTCTGAATTGCCTAAGTTGCCACATTTGGCATTAAATTTCCCACAAATCATGAACCGTTAATTACTTTGTAAGGGCGAATGTTATGAATAGATCTATTGGGGTAAACTCCCCATCCGGATTGGTCGTTCCAACTTGATTGGTTAAGCAAACGGATGCATTTCATTTGATGTCGCATGTGTATGGCAAAGCACCTGTTTGGGGTGAATATATATAAACTAACTGTCAAGGCTTCGGTGTCATGAACTTAGTGCAACAATAACTCTTTTCATGAACATATTTGGAATACAATTGTTATAGAAATCTTGTGGTCCATATTTATAAATACTTAAACCTATGAACTCACCAACTTTTTAGTTGACACTTTTAGCATGTATTTCTCTGGTCTGCGATTATTGATTGGCACTAATATGGAGCATGAGCATTCGTAATGATTCAAAGCCTTGTTTAAACTTTATCGAATGTGCATTTCAAAATGGCTCATATAGAGGTCGTTCACTATAACTTGTAACTTTGTACCATGGAAGTCACGCCCCAAATACCATTCTGCTGCAACCCGATTTTGGGGGTGTGACAGATTAGTATCAGAGCTTCGGTTATAGACAACTAGGTTGCATGTAGGACCTAGACTATAACTACTATATGCATTGGGACTCCCCTTATTGCCTTACACATTTTCCGCTGCATTCCACGTACTAAGTCACGAAATTGTCATATATACTCATGCATTTTAATGGTCGTTAAAACTTTCTCGAGACATTGTGAGTGATAAATACTCGAAATTGTCATATTATTTACTTTACAAGTGCTAATTTACCATAATTGCATACACATATATCACCCATGTACATTTTTGTTGTTTTTATGATCCTAACAAGTTAGTAACTATTTTACAATGCTATGATCTTGATTTTATCACACATAAGTCACATATCACTCTTGATTAAATTGTAGAAGTTAAGTTTTTACAAGTAAACTAGTAAATGTTGGTAATTATCTAGACTTGGTATTTATTTATTTGAGGTGATCTGAACTATTTACTATGTTGATTATATTGATACATCACTATTTGGATTGTTGAAGAATCGGTGGAAGAGTTAGGATAGATTTGGAGTTGATATTGAGTGGATTTGGATATTAGAAACTAGGAAAAAGTGCGGTTTTGACACTAATACATAAGGGCTGTCCCGTTTGAGTACAAACAGAAAAATCAGTTGGTTTTTAGTAAGATTGGGTTAAATAAATAGAAAATAGACTTTATAACAAAAACGTGGTCGCTTGAACGGGCAAAAACGAATTTAAAACAAATAAGTTACGCTAGTTTAAAGTTTACACAAAAAAAAACAAATTTTCTGAAAAAGCTTGTTATTAGAAATTTTCATGAAGTAAAACCGGACTTTAAATGGTAAACCGACTATCTGGGACATTAAAAATAGGTTAGTATACTTAAATACGTTCACGGGGATATAAAACTTAGAAAACGGAGTTAAACGAAGGAGCTATGGCTCGTTAAGTTTTGGATGAAACTAACTATTTTGACAGCTTTTGGGTAACTGCTGAAATATAATTTCAAAGTCAATTTCCGTGCCCTAAAAGTCCAAATGAGCCAAAACAACCTAAACAAAAGTTGTAGAATTTTATACATACTTGTTAGACGAGTCGGAAACTTTCCAAAATACTTTTTAACGAGATGACTGTAGTTTAATTGCGAGATATACTAGTTACGTCACTTAAAGTATATACTTTAACTATAAAAAGGAAACGTTGACGTAACTACATTTTATTCACTAAACTTTATTGCAAATATGTACGGGTGATATAATATTTTGTAAAATAGCATACACAATATTATTAGATGACCTAAGACATTATTCTTTAGGTTGTGGTTAGAGCTTTCGTACCTCGATTTCCGTGCACACTATTCCGTGTTGTATTACTTTGCTTAAGGTGAGTTTCATAGCTCTAGTTTTACTTGTTTACTACTTGTTTTGAAATGCTCAGGGTGAGAATACATTGCTTGTTTTTACATTTGGACACAAGTACATAAAACATTTACGAATTGCCTAAGTTGCCACATTTGGCATTAAATTTCCCACAAATCATGAACCGTTAATTACTTTGTAAGGGCGAATGTTGTGAATAGATCTATTGGGGTAAACTCCCCATCCGGATTGGTCGTTCCAACTTGATTGGTTAAGCAAACGGATGCATTTCATTTGATGTCGCATGGTGTATGGCAAAGCACCTGTTTGGGGTGAATATATATAAACTAACTGTCAAGGCTTCGGTGTCATGAACTTAGTGCAACAATAACTCTTTTCATGAACATATTTGGAATACAATTGTTATAGAAATCTTGTGGTCCATATTTATAAATACTTAAACCTATGAACTCACCAACTTTTTAGTTGACACTTTTAGCATGTATTTCTCTGGTCTGCGATTATTGATTGGCACTAATATGGAGCATGAGCATTCGTAATGATTCAAAGCCTTGTTTAAACTTTATCGAATGTGCATTTCAAAATGGCTCATATAGAGGTCGTTCACTATAACTTGTAACTTTGTACCATGTAAGTCACGCCTCAAATACCATTCCGCTGCAACCCGATTTTGGGGTTGTGACAGATTGGTATCAGAGCTTCGGTTATAGACAACTAGGTTGCATGTAAGACCTAGACTATAACTACTATATGCATTGGGACTCCCCTTATTGCCTTACACATTTTCCGCTGCATTCCACGTACTAAGTCACGAAATTGTCATATATACTCATGCATTTTAATAGTCGTTAAAAGTTTCTCGAGACATTGTGAGTGATAAATACTCGAAATTGTCATATTATATACTTTACAAGTGCTAATTTACCATAATTGCATACACATATATCACCCATGTACATTTTTGTTGTTTTTATGATCCTAACAAGTTAGTAACTATTATACAATGCTATGATCTTGATTTTATCACACATAAGTCACATATCACTCTTGATTAAATTGTAGAAGTTAAGTTTTTACAAGTAAACTAGTAAATGTTGGTAATTGTCTAGACTTGGTATTTATTTATTTGAGGTGATTTGAACTATTTACTATGTTGATTATATTGTTACATCACTATTTGGATTGTTGAAGAATCGGTGGAAGAGTTAGGATAGATTTGGAGTTGATATTGAGTGGATTTGGATATTAGAAACTAGGAAAACGTGCGGTTTTGACACTAATACATAAGGGCTGTCCCGTTTGAGTAAAAACAGAAAAATCAGTTGTTTTTAGTAAGATTGGGTTAAATAAATAGAAAATAGACTTTATAACGAAAACGTGGTCGCTTGAACGGGCAAAAACAGATTTAAAACTAATAAGTTACGCTAGTTTAAAGTTTACACAAAAAAAACAAATTTTCTGAAAAAGCTTGTTATTAGAAATTTTCATGAGGTAAAACCGGACTTTAAATGGTAAACCGACTATCTGGGACACTAAAAATAGGTTAGTATACTTAAATACATTCGCGGGGATATAAAACTTAGAAAATGGAGTTAAACGAAGGAGCTACGGCTCGTTGAAGTTTTGGATGAAACTAACTATTTTGACAGCTTTTGGGTAACTGCTGAAATATAATTTCAAAGTCAATTTTCGTGCCCTAAAAGTCCAAACGAGCCAAAACGTCCTAAACGAAAGTTGTAGAATTTTATACATACTTGTTAGACGAGTCGGAAACTTTCCAAAATAGTTTTTAACGAGATGACTGTAGTTTAATTGCGAGATATACTAGTTACGTCACTTAAAGTATATACTTTAACTATTAAAAGGAAACGTTGACGTAACTACATTTTATTCACTAAACTTTATTGCAAATATGTACGGGTGGTATAATATTTTGTAAAATTGCATACATGACATTATTAGATGACCTAAGACATTATTCATTTAGGTTGTGGTTAGAGCTTTCGTACCTCGATTTCCGTGCACACTATTACGTGTTGTATTACTTTGCTTAAGGTGAGTTTCATAGCTCTAGTTTTACTTGTTTACTACTTGTTTTGAAATGGTCAGGGTGAGAATACATTGCTTGTTTTTACATATGGACACAAGTACATAAAACATTTACGAATTGCCTAAGTTGCCACATTTGGCATTAAATTCCCCACAAATCATGAACCGTTAATTACTTTGTAAGGGCGAATGTTGTGAATAGATCTATTGGGGGTAAGCTCCCCCATCCGGATTGGTCGTTCCAACTTGATTGGTTAAGCAAACGGATGCATTTCATTTGATGTCGCACAGGTGTATGGCAAAGCACCTGTTTGGGGTGAATATATATAAACTAATTGTCAAGGCTTCGGTGTCATGAACTTAGTGGAACAATAACTCTTTTCATGAACATATTTGTAATACAATTGTTATAGAAATCTTGTGGTGCACATTTATAAATACTTAAACCTATGAACTCACCAACTTTTTAGTTGACACTTTTAGCATGTATTTCTCTGGTCTCCGATTATTGATTGGCATTGATATGGAGCATGAGCATTCGTAATGATTCAAAGTCTTGTTTAAACTTTATCGAATGTGCATTTCAAAATAGCTCATATAGAGGTCGT
Organism: Orobanche coerulescens; assembly: GCA_033398695.1. Lineage (NCBI taxonomy): Eukaryota > Viridiplantae > Streptophyta > Magnoliopsida > Lamiales > Orobanchaceae > Orobanche > Orobanche coerulescens. Next base: position 58,633,159 of record CM065818.1, read on the forward strand.
TCACTATAACTTGTAACTTTGTACCATGGAAGTCACGCCCCAAATACCATTCCGCTGCAACCCGATTTTGGGGTTGTGACAGATTGGTATCAGAGCTTCGGTTATAGACAACTAGGTTGCATGTAGGACCTAGACTATAACTACTATATGCATTGGGACTCCCCTTATTGCCTTACACATTTTCCGCTGCATTCCACGTACTAAGTCACGAAATTGTCATATATACTCATGCATTTTAATTGTCGTTAAAACTTTCTCGAGACATTGTGAGTGATAAATACTCGAAATTGTCATATTATATGCTTTCAAGTGCTAATTTACCATAATTGCATACACATATATCACCCATGTACATTTTTGTTGTTTTTATGATCCTAACAAGTTAGTAACTATTTTACAATGCTATGATCTTGATTTTATCACACATAAGTCACATATCACTCTTGATTAAATTGTAGAAGTTAAGTTTTTACAAGTAAACTAGTAAATGTTGGTAATTGTCTAGACTTGGTATTTATTTATTTGAGGTGATTTGAACTATTTACTATGTTGATTATATTGTTACATCACTATTTGGATTGTTGAAGAATCGGTGGAAGAGTTAGGATAGATTTGGAGTTGATATTGAGTGGATTTGGATATTAGAAACTAGGAAAATGTGCGGTTTTGACACTAATACATAAGGGCTGTCCCGTTTGAGTAAAAACAGAAAAATCAGTTGTTTTTAGTAAGATTGGGTTAAATAAATAGAAAATAGACTTTATAACGAAAACGTGGTCGCTTGAACGGGCAAAAACGGATTTAAAACTAATAAGTTACGCTAGTTTAAAGTTTACACAAAAAAAACAAATTTTCTGAAAAAGCTTGTTATTAGAAATTTTCATGAGGTAAAACCGGACTTTAAATGGTAAACCGACTATCTGGGACACTAAAAATAGGTTAGTATACTTAAATACATTCGCGGGGATATAGAACTTAGAAAACGGAGTTAAACGAAGGAGCTATGGCTCGTTGAAGTTTTGGATGAAACTAACTATTTTGACAGCTTTTGGGTAACTGTTGAAATATAATTTCAAAGTCAATTTTCGTGCCCTAAAAGTCCAAACAAGCCAAAACGACCTAAACGAAAGTTGTAGAATTTTATACATACTTGTTAGACGAGTCGGAAACTTTCCAAAATACTTTTTAACGAGATGACTGTAGTTTAATTGCGAGATATACTAGTTACGTCACTTAAAGTATATACTTTAACTATTATTCACTAAACTTTATTGCAAATATGTACGGGTGATATAATATTTTGTAAAATTGCATACACGACATTATTAGATGACCTAAGACATTATTCATTTAGGTTGTGGTTAGAGCTTTCGTACCTCGATTTCCGTGGACACTATTCCATGTTGTATTACTTTGGTTAAGGTGAGTTTCATAGCTCTAGTTTTACTTGTTTACTACTTGTTTTGAATTGGTCAGGGTGAGAATACATTGCTTGTTTTTACATATAGACACAAGTACATAAAACATTTACGAATTGCCTAAGTTGCCACATTTGGCATTATATTCCCCACAAATCATGAACCGTTAATTACTTTGTAATGGCGAATGTTGTGAATAGATCTATTGGGGGTAAACTCCCCCATACGGATTGGTTGTTCCAACTTGATTGGTTAAGCAAACGGATGCATTTCATTTGATGTCGCACAGGTGTATGGCAAAGCACCTGTTTGGGGTGAATATATATAAACTAATTATCAAGGCTTCGGTGTCATGAACTTAGTACAACAATAACTCTTTTTATGAACATATTTGGAATACAGTTGTTATAGAAATCTTGTGGTCCACATTTATAAATACTTAAACTTATGAACTCACCAACTTTTTAGTTGACACTTTTAGCATGTATTTCTCTGGTCTGCGATTATTGATTGGCATTGATATGGAGCATGAGCATTCGTAATGATTCAAAGTCTTGTTTAAACTTTATCGAATGTGCATTTCAAAATGGCTCATATAGAGGTCGTTCACTATAACTTGTAACTTTGTACCATGGAAGTCACGCCCCAAATACCATTCCGCTGCAACCCGATTTTGGGGTTGTCACAGATTGGTATCAGAGCTTCGGTTATAGACAACTAGGTTGCATGTAGGACCTAGACTATAACTACTATATGCATTGGGACTCCCCTTATTGCCTTACACATTTTCCGCTGCATTCCACGTACTAAGTCACGAAATTGTCATATATACTCATGCATTTTAATGGTCGTTAAAACTTTCTCGAGACATTGTGAGTGATAAATACTCGAAATTGTCATATTATATGCTTTACAAGTGCTAATTTACCATAATTGCATACACATATATCACCCATGTACATTTTTGTTGTTTTTATGATCCTAACAAGTTAGTAACTATTTTACAATGCTATGATCTTGATTTTATCACACATAAGTCACATATCACTCTTGATTAAATTGTAGAAGTTAAGTTTTTACAAGTAAACTAGTAAATGTTGGTAATTGTCTAGACTTGGTATTTATTTATTTGAGGTGATTTGAACTATTTACTATGTTGATTATATTGTTACATCACTATTTGGATTGTTGAAGAATCGGTGGAAGAGTTAGGATAGATTTGGAGTTGATATTGAGTGGATTTGGATATTAGAAACTAGGAAAATGTGCGGTTTTGACACTAATACATAAGGGCTGTCCCGTTTGAGTAAAAACAGAAAAAAAGTTGTTTTTAGTAAGATTGGGTTAAATAAATAGAAAATAGACTTTATAACGAAAACGTGGTCGCTTGAACGGGCAAAAACGGATTTAAAACTAATAAGTTACGCTAGTTTAAAGTTTACACAAAAAAAAAAAAACAAATTTTCTGAAAAAGCTTGTTATTAGAAATTTTCATGAGGTAAAACCGGACTTTAAATGGTAAACCGACTATCTGGGACACTAAAAATAGGTTAGTATACTTAAATACATTCGCGGGGATATAGAACTTAGAAAACGGAGTTAAACGAAGGAGCTATGGCTCGTTGAAGTTTTGGATGAAACTAACTATTTTGACAGCTTTTGGGTAACTGTTGAAATATAATTTCAAAGTCAATTTCCGTGCCCTAAAAGTCCAAACGAGCCAAAACGACCTAAACAAAAGTTGTAGAATTTTATACATACTTGTTAGACGAGTCGGAAACTTTCCAAAATACTTTTTAACGAGATGACTGTAGTTTAATTGCGAGATATACTAGTTACGTCACTTAAAGTATATACTTTAACTATTAAAAGGAAACGTTGACGTAACTACATTTTATTCACTAAACTTTATTGCAAATATGTACGGGTGATATAATATTTTGTAAAATTGCATACACGACATTATTAGATGACCTAAGACATTATTCATTTAGGTTGTGGTTAGAGCTTTCGTACCTCGATTTCCGTGCACACTATTCCGTGTTGTATTACTTTGCTTAAGGTGAGTTTCATAGCTCTAGTTTTACTTGTTTACTACTTGTTTTGAAATGGTCAGGGTGAGAATACATTGCTTGTTTTTACATATAGACACAAGTACATAAAACATTTACGAATTGCCTAAGTTGCCACATTTGGCATTAAATTCCCCACAAATCATGAACCGTTAATTACTTTGCAAGGGCGAATGTTGTGAATAGATCTATTGGGGGTAAACTCCCCCATACGGATTGGTTGTTCCAACTTGATTGGTTAAGCAAACGGATGCATTTCATTTGATGTCGCACAGGTGTATGGCAAAGCACCTGTTTGGGGTGAATATATATAAACTAATTGTCAAGGCTTCGGTGTCATGAACTTAGTACAACAATAACTCTTTTTATGAACATATTTGGAATACAATTGTTATAGAAATCTTGTGGTCCACATTTATAAATACTTAAACCTATGAACTCACCAACTTTTTAGTTGACACTTTTAACATGTATTTCTCTGGTCTGCGATTATTGATTGGCATTGATATGGAGCATGAGCATTCGTAATGATTCAAAGTCTTGTTTAAACTTTATCGAATGTGCATTTCAAAATGGCTCATATAGAGGTCGTTCACTATAACTTGTAACTTTGTACCATGGAAGTCACGCCCCAAATACCATTCCGCTGCAACCCGATTTTGGGGTTGTGACAGATTGGTATCAGAGCTTCGGTTATAGACAACTAGGTTGCATGTAGGACCTAGACTATAACTACTATATGCATTGGGACTCCCCTTATTGCCTTACACATTTTCCGCTGCATTCCACGTACTAAGTCACGAAATTGTCATATATACTCATGCATTTTAATGGTCGTTAAAACTTTCTCGAGACATTGTGAGTGATAAATACTGAAATTGTCATATTATATGCTTTACAAGTGCTAATTTACCATAATTGCATACACATATATCACCCATGTACATTTTTGTTGTTTTTATGATCCTAACAAGTTAGTAACTATTTTACAATGCTATGATCTTGATTTTATCACACATAAGTCACATATCACTCTTGATTAAATTGTAGAAGTTAAGTTTTTACAAGTAAACTAGTAAATGTTGGTAATTGTCTAGACTTGGTATTTATTTATTTGAGGTGATTTGAACTATTTACTATGTTGATTATATTGTTACATCACTATTTGGATTGTTGAAGAATCGGTGGAAGAGTTAGGATAGATTTGGAGTTGATATTGAGTGGATTTGGATATTAGAAACTAGGAAAATGTGCGGTTTTGACACTAATACATAAGGGCTGTCCCGTTTGAGTAAAAACAGAAAAATCAGTTGTTTTTAGTAAGATTGGGTTAAATAAATAGAAAATAGACTTTATAACGAAAACGTGGTCGCTTGAACGGGCAAAAACGGATTTAAAACTAATAAGTTACGCTAGTTTAAAGTTTACACAAAAAAAAACAAATTTTCTGAAAAACCTTGTTATTAGAAATTTTCATGAGGTAAAACCGGACTTTAAATGGTAAACCGACTATCTGGGACACTAAAAATAGGTTAGTATACTTAAATACATTCGCGGGGATATAGAACTTAGAAAACGGAGTGAAACGAAGGAGCTATGGCTCGTTGAAGTTTTGGATGAAACTAACTATTTTGACAGCTTTTGGGTAACTGTTGAAATATAATTTCAAAGTCAATTTCCGTGCCCTAAAAATCCAAACGAGCCAAAACGACCTAAACGAAAGTTGTAGAATTTTATACATACTTGTTAGACGAGTCGGAAACTTTCCAAAATACTTTTTTACGAGATGACTGTAGTTTAATTGCGAGATATACTAGTTACGTCACTTAAAGTATATACTTTAACTATTAAAAGGAAACGTTGACGTGACTACATTTTATTCACTAAACTTTATTGCAAATATGTACGGGTGATATAATATTTTGTAAAATTGCATACACGACATTATTAGATGACCTAAGACATTATTCATTTAGGTTGTGGTTAGAGCTTTCGTACCTCGATTTCCGTGCACACTATTCCGTGTTGTATTACTTTGGTTAAGGTGAGTTTCATAGCTCTAGTTTTACTTGTTTACTACTTGTTTTGAAATGGTCAGGGTGAGAATACATTGCTTGTTTTTGTAATATCCGCAATTTCGAATTTCGGTAATTTTCTTTTTTCGTAGGAAGTTCGTTTTGACAACTCTATCATGACCGTTTCGTCATTCCGAGAATGATTAATTCTGCACTTTTTATCATCCGAGTTCGTTTCGGTGTCGTTTTGTTGAGTTCCGTGTCCTTAATCGACTTTTTCACGTGGGAGTTCGACTTTGTAAAGTCACCATTAATTCTTGGAAACTCCAAAAATTCTGAATCTTTGCAACATTATATAGAATCAAGTTAGCTTTCCAATGGTTCAAACGGTGAGTCAATCGGAGTCCGGACGAAGGAGTTATGATCGAAATAGCGAACACTGCACGGTGTGCCTTTTTGGTGTTGAAGGAGGCTGTACCGTGTGCCGCGGCACACTCAGGCTGTGCCGCGGCACTAAGCTAATTCTGGGCGTTTTTCTTGTCCCCGGGCCGCGGCACACTCATCTGTGCGCGGCACACGGACTTTTTCTGCGTTTTTTAGCAGATTTGCGAGGAGAAGAACTTCATTTCTTCTCCTCTCTTCTTCCTCCTTCATCTTAGGCGATTTGATGGCGATTTTGGGCGATTTGAATGCTCCAAAACTTGTAGAGATCATCCTACTCAAGTCTTGTTGAAGATTTTCGATCTCTACTTGAATCCTTCATCCAAATCAAGGTATTGTGGCTTGAACCCTTGTTTTTGTAGATTTGGGGATTTTCCTTTTTGATTTCGATTCCAATCCGTTTTTGATCAATTAGTTGTTGTATAAACGTTGTTTTGAACTTGTTCTATGGATTGGATACTCGTATCTTTGGCTCGTTCGACCCGAGAGGTGATTTCTTTGTTCTTGAAGGGTCTTGAACATTTAATGTTCGATTAAATGTTCGAATGAGTTCCCTTTGATAGTTTATTGGGATTTCCGTTATTTTTGGCCTTGATTCTCGTCGTAATCATGTTTTATTATTCCCTACGGAGGATTATAGGTGCTCGATGATTCCGATGTTGAATTCCGTTGGTGTTGATGATTCATATGGTGTTTTCCCGTAGTAATTTCGGTCTTTATCACGTTAGATAGTGTTCGGGAATTTGAGGGCTACCGCCGTATCCGTTCACTTTTCCATTTCTCGTGATTTCGAGGCAAGTACATTGTCCATACTATTCTTGTTTTGGGAATATGATTAATCTTGTCGGTATTCTTAGTTTCCCTACGGATTCATGGTATATTTCGTGGTTTTTACGGAATCAAGAGGGTTTGGTTGTGGTCCGCCCTCGTTGTTGTTTATATACGAATATACATGAATCGTAGGCGGGTTTTCGGATGTATTCCAATTCCGTATTCATTTAGAAATGGTTGTGATTGTATTCTTCGAATCGTTAGGTTCGGTTTCATTGGTTCCTAGCGTTCGTTGGTGACCTTCCTTTCCGTTCGTTGCGTCGTCAATAATTCAAGGCAAGTATTTTTGGAAACCTTTATGCTTAACGTGAAATGGTAATGTATATTGTGTGTAATTTGCTCACCTTGTGTTGGCCCGACGGGGTCAAGGAGGGAAATCTATGCTGCCGCCCTGGATTTCACGAGTTTCGTACCGCTAGCCAACTCGTTAGGGTCCTTGCAAGGCCTCGAGTGAGAATGTATCTTTGCCGCCTGTTCTCTCGGCTTAGGGTGTGCGTTGTTTTGTTTTTCTGTAATTGTAGCCAACTCGGTAGGGTCCCTATGAGGCCTCGAGCGAGAATGTATGCTGCCGCCGTGTTCTCGAGGCTAATTGTGGACTGTATGTTTTCCGGAAAAGACATGTCTGGTTTTGACTTTTGAAATTGATATTGGTGCATGTACTATGAAATGTGTAAGCGATTGGTTTGCCTTGAATACTTGTACTAGCGTAATTGCTAACCCCTTTGGGGACCCGTTGTCGGGGAAATTCTTGTTATGGATTTCAGGTTATGTTCAGTCAGACGAGCGGGCGCTGGGATGGTACGAGGATGTCGGCCAAGGTTGTTGACATGTGCAATTGAGTCTTGTTATTTCCCTCTTGTCTCTTTTGATGTGAATATTTTCCAAATTGTAAACTTATAGATTGTACTCGCGAGTACTTAGGCTTTTCCTCTCAGATTGTGATTGGTCTTTGTTGGAGTTACTGTATTTGTCGGTTGATGTTTATTATTCCGGTTGTGCCGGACGTGTTGTTTTATGTTCTTATTGTTAATAATTGTTTCCTTGCTAACCGAGATGGTTAGTCGAGTGGTGTTTCCTTGTGTTAGCCTGGTGGGTCCCATGTAGGGGTCCACGGCGCTGTAATACACCTCAAATATCTTGGGGGTGTTACAGAAAATGGTATCGGAGCTCTAGGTTTATGGATACCTAGGCTTGTTGGTTATTTGGGTCTATTTGCGTTTTGTTTTGCACATTGTCACACCGCTGCCGACATCTCAGTACATCCAGCGCTTGTAAGTTTTCCTTACTCGATCCTCTTGTTTTCTCGTATTGTATTTCCACTTCTTGAACTGTGATTGTCTCTCTCGTACTTATCGTCGAGTTGTTTCTCGATCCATCCGGTTTGTGTACTTTTGATTCTAGTATTGCGCCGTCCTTTGTCTCTCTGGAGTATGTGCGCCGTGTAATATCCGCAATTTTCGATTTTCGGTAAATTTCTTTTTCAGCCGGAGTCCGTTTTGACGACTCACTCATGACCGTTTCGTCATTTCGAGAATGATTAATTCTGCACTTTTTGTCATCCGAGTTCGTTTCGGTATCGTTTTGTTGAATTAGAGCTTTTAGCGACTTTTCCGCACTTGAGTTCGATTCTTGCGAATCTCGTCCGAAACTGTTGTTTCGAGTTTCTCGTAAGTTCATTTAATGATATTATTCATGTTGCGAGCTTTGGTTTGGTGTTTCGATCGCGTATCGTGAGTTTCGGACGTTTTGGGCCATGTTCGGAAGGTCCCTAAGTTTTGGGTAATTACTTAGTTGTCGAATTCCGAGCCTTCGGGTGGTCGGAATCGTGTGTTCTATTAGCTCTTAGATTCGTCTTTGCGAGTACTTCGTAACCGTAACTTCGATTCGTATTCGAGTTCGGGTTTGGGTCGTTCGGACGTAATTTTCGAGTCGGGAGGGGCTGCCTGTGCTGTGCAACACGGCCAAACGGCCTCTTGTGCGCCGTGTCTGCGCCGGTCGGCCAGGCAGCCTGCCGAGACACGGCCGAGACACACGGCGCTGTCTGGGCCGTTCTTTGCGCGCCGTGGGGGTATAAATATGGCAGAGCAGTCGGGTTTTTCTTCATTTTTATCACTCGTTTCATACCCTTCCGCAGCTGGAGATTTCATGATCATGGAGGGATGTTGTTAGGGGTTAAATCCATGAAGGTTTGGAGTTCATAACATCGATTAATCCTTCCATAACTTTCTCCGATCGACCGAATCAAGGCAAGTTTTCTTAAAATCTAGTTTTGGGGGTTTTAGTTGATTTTGTCCGATTTGATCGTTTTAACTCATATTTCTGATGGATAATTGTAGATTAAGTAGTATTCTATCATTTTTATCATCTTCCCACGGTTTTACCATTTCCGATTAAATCGTTTATATGAACTTTCGTTTGACGCCTTCAAGGTGTCCGGGAAAATGCCGCAGAGAGAAAATTGGTCGTTTTGCGATGTTTTCCTCGTGTGATTTGTTGTTTATTTGATGATAGGATTCTAGGGACGAATTCCCTACAAAAATCTAGTGTTGAGCCTTTCCGATCGCCGTTTTCATTGGAGTTCCGGATTTCTCCAATCAACCGCATTTTCTGAAGTATTCGTGAGAGATTTCCAAGGCAAGTACCTTGATATACGAATTGTAACTGCGTGAAATCATCGTTGTCGAAGTGTATGAATTTATACGGATATGTATATATATGTGTGTGTATATATATATATGTGTATATATATATAGATTTATATATATTTATATGTTAAATATATGTATGTATATACGTATATTGATATATATGCCTATGTCGGTGAACGACGAGTGGTGAATGCTAACACTAGTTGGCGTACTCAACTTGGATTGATGGATGAACTATAGTTATTCATATAATATAGTGAGGTTATATGTATATATACATATATATATATATATATCTATATATCTATATATATATATATATATTTGGTTGAGTCGCAATACAAGGATATATGTGTAGTGTTGGTTGGTTGTGCCGAAGGCTTATTGGGTTGGATCTTGATTGATAATGTATGTGTTATCGTTTATTGTGTGGTTATGGTATCGGATAAATTGTGTGAATTGGAGTATTGATTTGATAATTGTTGAATTGATTGATTGTGTACTTGATGTTTGTAATAATGTGAATACTTGTTGTGAGAGACGTCGTATCAAGGGAACCTGCGAGGGCGGGGTGTGTACTCCGGCACGGTGTCTGTTGCAATGTGCGGCTCCATATGTTTGGTGAACACCGGTGTTACCTAATGCGCGTGCAAGGGCGCTCTGTCGGGAGTGATCGCCGGCGCGGTGACATGTTCAAGGGGCGGCCAACATAGTGGAGTGAACGCCGGTGCACAGTGTGCAAGGGCGCTGGCGAGGCTTATTGGTAACGGATATTCGAGTGATAGCTAAGACCCGTTCAGAACAATCCTCGTATTTCAAAGTTCTTTCAACTCTTTTAAAATCTTGGTCTCGATATAGATGTGATTCGTGTTTTTGAAAGCTTGTTTCAAATTGTTTTTAAGACGTTGGTATTGGGGTTAATTAACCAAGGATGTTTGTGAAATCTCAGGGTTAATTAATCAAGGGTCTTGAGCAGGAATTGTCGAATGAGAGGTTGTGCCTTTGATTGTCTTTGTGATGATTATTCTGCATTGGGTCGAGGACCGAATAACGTTGTAATGGTTTTCTTGCAAATTGTTTTATACATGTTGGGTCGAGGATCCGAGAGTTTTGAAGTATTTTCTAAAAGTATTCCCATTTGATTTTCCAAAACCCCATGATGGCCTTGAGTCGATAATAATGTTTTCAAACTTTCTTATCAAATACTTTTCCTTTTTATAAAAAGGGATTTTTGACTCCTTGGGCTCGTTTAAAGTTTCATTGGTGTTATGTTCCATACGGAGAATATGACTATGTGATTATCTTTCACTTTGGGTATGTGATGCTATTCTGTGTGGACTATGGGAATGTGTGGTTTGTGTTAAGGCTTCACATTTGTTGAGATTTGTGTTGTTATTATTCGTATATCTTGTATATTATGTACTTGCACTAGCAAAATTCCGGTTGCTAACCCCAGGAGTTTTCGGGGTGGGTGCATTATGCGCTCAGTTTTGGCGGCTCGGGAGCGATCACATGATTGGCTTGGAAGGAGATGGAGGACAATGATACTAATCACACGAGTCGAGTCTTTTCTTTTGTCTCATTACAGTCGGTATTTTCTCTGTCGTTCGAGTATTCACCCTTGCATGGGTGTAGTTTTCATTTATTAAATTGAGTTGTCATTCTTTTTAGTGTTCAAGTTTATTATTGTCATTGTAATGTGAATGTCGTTATTTTACGAATTGGTTAATGACCTTGTCGATGCCTTTGCATTTAATATTGACCCGGTCGGTCAATCATTGAGTAGTCTTTTGGAGCTTAGCTGGTAGATCCTTGTGATAAGGGTCTACGGCGTGTGACATTCGGTCGTATTCAGGGTGTTACATTTATGGTATCGGAGCTTAGGTTTGCGAAGAACCTAGGCCGTTGGTCAAGTCCATGTCTTGTGTAAGTCGCGCGCATCGAGTTGTGATTAGTATCGTGGTTCCGACATCATCTTAGGCAATCTGTGATGGTAAGCCTCCCGATCGTAAGTCCCCTTATATACGTATTTGATTATATTGTGCTAACGTGTTTAATGTGAACTAAGGATTGGAACTTGTTGGTGATATTATTGTTTTAGGATATAACATGCGTATGCGGTCCGAGCAAAAATGGTTATGTAATATGTTTGAAGTCGAGCATATTTATCTGTTTCTACACTTATTAGAATAAACTTATGAATGTTAATTTTATCGCCGCGTGAGTATTTTGAAATAACTTTTGGTATCTTGTAAGCCGAGTTTTGATATTTTGTTCTTGCACGTTTTGATAGTATTCTTATGACGGTATTTGATATTTTTATAAATGACTTAGTGAGTATTCGAGAATATTACCAACATCGGCCTTTTTGGCAATTTGAACATTTTTTTTAAATGATTTTTAGCACGGTGGGTTCGATCACGGGGCCACGGCTGTAGTATCACGAATATTTTAAAGTGGTGCTTTGCAATTTTCTAACGTTGTGGAAAGCCATGATTTAATGTCGTCATGTCAATTCGTCACGTATCTCGGTGGAAAATTCTTTCAAAATAAACGTTTTGGTAGGAGAGGGTAGATTTTCAAAATTGTGGTATTTGGGGCTCAACACTTTTGAAATACTTCAAATTGGTTACAATTCATTTCCAATTTTCTTTTATACATCACTCGAAAATAAATTTTAGAGTCGTTGTATAAACTTCCTCTTCTGAAATAAAGGACAATATTTACAAGCTTTGGGCGTAACGTGACTCGCTCTCTTTTTCAAAAATTTGTTTTTATTAAGCACATATATATATGTAATGATCATCCTAGTCGAAGGACCGGAGTTAACTTCATAAAACTTTATGCTTTACGATATTACCGTTATTCTATAGATGTTAACTAAACCTTGTGTTGATAAGTGTGGTATCTTGTCGGTTGATTATTTGATAATCTTTGAATGGTACTATCTCGTATTAGTATGTCGAGCCTTGGCGGACGTAAGTGTGATGACGGAAGTGGAAGCGACAAGGTGGTTCGTACGATAACTATCCATGCTACGGTGAAGGAGTATCGAGATCAAACGATATCCTATGAAATCTCCTCGGTGATCGAGCCCACGAGCGAAGCAAAGAGACCGAGGATATCGGGAAAATTTACAGGCGGTGAAGAGACTAAGGCTCCCAAGCCCTCACGTCGTTCGAAAGCGTCATCTTCGCGGTCGGGAGTGAGCCTTTGGAAATCCCAAACCGGCATCGGTGACTCGCGGTAAGAAGAGAAGATGTTTCAATCAGAAGCTATCGGGGACATGTTCGTGCAAATTGTCCCTCTCCACTCTTGACTTGTTACCGGTGTGGGTGTGAAGGTCATCGGGAGAAACACCGTGAGACAGGTTTCCGAATTGGCAAAGAATGCCGCCCGAGAGAGAGCAGAGCTAGTGATCGGGAAGTGTCCGAAACCCTATGTTTCCTTCGAAGATCCTAGCATGGGAGAATGAAGATTTTGTACTATGTCTTAAACGTTGCTGTTTCAAACAACGTGACTTCGATCGTATTTCGTTTCATTGCTTTACGTTTCCAACCCTTGTTGTTCTAAGTTTCGGGGTCGTAATATCTTTTTAGTATGTGGGAATGTGTTACCCGTACTTTTCTTGATATTTTCAGTATTGTGTGACCTTTCATTGTTGGTAATTCAATTGTTACCCATACTTGTTTCTATCGCATAGCCGTTTTAGTCGGGTGCGACTTGTTGTAGCGTACGTTTCTTCGATTAAATGTGTGCATGTGATGTGGTATGTGATGCGTCGTTAATTGCTCGTTATTGTTTGAAACATAGTCGGTGGCGTTGCGTTAGTCGTCGTGGGGCGTGTTTTCACGCCGTATATTCCTTTGCGTTACTTGTAACGTTTCGCCGATGGGCGTAAGTTACGCGCTTCCTTGCGTATCTTGTTGAGTTTTCCTGGCGGGATATTGCTTCTCCCTACTTGTTTTAAGTTTCGGGACGAAACTTCTTTTAAGGAGGGTAGAATGTAATATCCGCAATTTTCGATTTTCGGTAAATTTCTTTTTCAGCCGGAGTCCGTTTTGACGACTCACTCATGACCGTTTCGTCATTTCGAGAATGATTAATTCTGCACTTTTTGTCATCCGAGTTCGTTTCGGTATCGTTTTGTTGAATTCCGAGCTTTTTAGCGACTTTTCCGCACTTGAGTTCGATTCTTGCGAATCTCGTCCGAAACTGTTGTTTCGAGTTTCTCGTAAGTTCATTTAATGATATTATTCATGTTGCGAGCTTTGGTTTGGTGTTTCGATCGCGTATCGTGAGTTTCGGACGTTTTGGGCCATTTTCGTAATTTCCCAAAGTTTTGGGTAATTACTTCCGTTGTCGAATTCCGAGCCTTCGGGTGGTCGGAATCGTGTGTTCTATTAGCTCTTAGATTCGTCTTTGCGAGTACTTCGTAACCGTAACTTCGATTCGTATTCAGGTTCGGGTTTCGGGGTCGTTCGGACGTAATTTTCGGGCTGTCGGGAGGGGCCTGCCCAGGCCTGTGCAACACGGCCCTGAAAACGGCCCTGCTGTGCGCCGTGTCCTGCGCCGGGTCGGCCAGGACTGGCAGCCTGCCGAGACACGGCCGAGACACACGGCGCTGTCTGGGCCGTTTGCTGCGCCGTGTCCGGCAGGGGTATAAATATGGCAGAGCAGTCGGGTTTTTCTTCATTTTTATCACTCGTTTCATACCCTTCCGCGGCTGGAGATTTCATGATCATGGAGGGATGTTGTTAGGGGTTAAATCCATGAAGTTTTGGAGTTCATAACATCGATTAATCCTTCCATAACTTGCTCCGATCGACCGAATCAAGGCAAGTTTTCTTAAAATCTAGTTTTGGGGGTTTTAGTTGATTTTGTCCGATTTGATCGTTTTAACTCATATTTCTGATGGATAATTGTAGATTAAGTAGTATTCTATCATTTTTATCATCTTCCCACGGTTTTACCATTTCCGATTCGTCGTTTATATGAACTTTCGTTTGACGCCTTCAAGGTGTCCGGGAAAATGCCGCAGAGAGAAAATTGGTCGTTTTGCGATGTTTTCCTCGTGTGATTTGTTGTTTATTTGATGATAGGATTCTAGGGACGAATTCCCTACAAAAATCTAGTGTTGAGCCTTTCCGATCGCCGTTTTCATTGGAGTTCCGGATTTCTCCAATCAACCGCATTTTCTGAAGTATTCGTGAGAGATTTCCAAGGCAAGTACCTTGATATACGAATTGTAACTGCGTGAAATCATCGTTGTCGAAGTGTATGAATTTATACGGATATGTATATATATGTGTGTGTATATATATATATATGTGTATATATATATAGATTTATATATATTTATATGTTAAATATATGTATGTATATACGTATATTGATATATATGCCTATGTCGGTGAACGACGAGTGGTGAATGCTAACACTAGTTGGCGTACTCAACTTGGATTGATGGATGAACTATAGTTATTCATATAATATAGTGAGGTTATATGTATATATACATATATATATATATATATATCTATATATCTATATATATATATATATATATATTTGGTTGAATCGCAATACAAGGATATATGTGTAGTGTTGGTTGGTTGTGCCGAAGGCTTATTGGGTTGGATCTTGATTGATAATGTATGTGTTATCGTTTATTGTGTGGTTATGGACTGTCGGATAAATTGTGTGAATTGGAGTATTGATTTGATAATTGTTGAATTGATTGATTGTGTACTTGATGTTTGTAATAATGTGAATACTTGTTGTGAGAGACGTCGTATCCGGGAACCTCTGAGGGCGGGGTGTGTACTCCGGCTGGTGTCTGTGCAATGTGCGGCTCCATATGTTTGGTGAACACCGTGTTACCTAATGCGCGTGCAAGGCGGCTCTGTCGGGAGTGATCGCCGGCGCGGTGACATGTTCAAGGGCGGCCAACATAGTGGAGTGAACGCCGGTGCACAGTGTGCGAGGAGGCGCTGGCGGGCTTATTGGTAACGGATATTCGAGTGATAGCTAAGACCGTTCAAGACAATCCTCGTATTTCAAAGTTCTTTCAACTCTTTTAAAATCGGTCTCGATATAGACTGTGATTCGTGTTTTTGAAAGCTTGTTTCAAATTGTTTTTAAGACGTTGGTATTGGGGTTAATTAACCAAGGATGTTTGTGAAATCTCCGAGGGTTAATTAATCAAGGGTCTTGAGCAGGAATTGTCGAATGAGAGGCTGTGCCTTTGATTGTGCTGTGATGATTATTCTGTGCATTGGGTCGAGGACCCGAATAACGTTGTAATGGTTTTCTTGCAAATTCTTTTATACATGTTGGGTCGAGGATCCGATAGTTTTTGAAGTATTTTCTAAAAGTATTCCCATTTGATTTTCCAAAACCCCATGATGGCCTGAGTAATGTTTTCAAACTTTCTTATCAAATACTTTTCCTTTTTTATAAAAAGGGATTTTTCTGACTCCTTGGGCTCGTTTAAAGTTTCATTGGTGTTATGTTCCATACAGAGAATATGACTATGTGATTATCTTTCACTTTGGGTATGTGATGCTATTCTGTGTGGACTATGGGAATGTGTGGTTTGTGTTAAGGCTTCACGACTGTTGAGATTTGTGTTGTTATTATTCGTATATCTTGTATATTATGTACTTGCACTAGCAAAATTCAGGTTGCTAACCCCGAGTTTTCGGGGTGGGTGCTGTTATGCGCTCGAGTTTTGGCGGCTCGGGAGCGATCACATGATTGGCTTGGAAGGAGATGGAGGACAATGATACTAATCACACCAGTCGAGTCTTTTCTTTTGTCTCATTACAGTGGTATTTTCTCTGTCGTTCGAGTATTCACCCTTGCATGGGTGTAGTTTTCATTTATTAAATTGAGTTGTCATTCTTTTTAGTGTTCAAGTTTATTATTGTCATTGTAATGTGAATGTCGTTATTTTGAATTGGTTAATGACCTTGTCGATGCCTTTGCATTTAATATTGACCCGGTCGGTCAATCATTGAGTAGTCTTTTGGAGCTTAGCTGGTAGATCCTTGTGATAAGGGTCTACGGCGTGTGACATTCGGTCGTATTCGGGGGTGTTACACGCCGTTAAGGCAATAGTTTGTCGTTTTGCGAGCCTTCCATCGCTAAACTTCCTAGCATTGGTGGGATCGTTGGTGATCGAAAGATCCGAGTTTTGCTCCGTGGTATATTGTGAGAGGGCTTGACTCTCTAGTCTTTTGTTGTATGATGGAATCATGTTTGATAATTGCGATATACTAAATGTATGTTGAGCCGAACATCTTGATTGTTTGGACAAGGGTGCGGTATGATGTGAATGTTTTGAACATTGATATGTTAGGAAAGGTGTCGATGGCAGCGTTTGTTGAGAAACTCACATAGATGGTTTCGACATGTGTTCGAATCGGTGTTCATCGGTTATCTTTGTTAAACTTGAAGAGATAAGTTTGACATATGCTTAGAATTAGTGTTTAGAGTTGCGCTTGTTGAACTGGTGATTTTTGAATGCCGTATATGCGTGTGTTCGGGAATTGTTAGTACTTGGCTAATTATTATTATTTACAACCAATTTGTTTCTATTAATAATAATACATGCGGCGTGCATGCTTGAAAATTTCTTAGACTTGATCGTATTGTGGGTTTTTGAAAAGTGACATGAATTTGGGCGAGCCAGCCTTGTATTTTCAAATAAAACCTTGTGTCGTATTTAAACGTCGTGTATAAAAGTGTTTTAGGACATTTTATAAAATGCTACCGTTGTTAAGCCCTTGTCGTGTTTGAAAGGGTCTTGAAAACGATTTTTAACTTATCGGTTTTATTTTCGAATAACTAGAGTATACGATTTTAAAATCAGATTAGCCTGGGGAAACCTAGGCTGTCGAGTCAAGTTGTGTTTGTTGAGTTTCGTCTCGTCGGATTTTGTCTGACTTAGTCGCATCGCGACGCGTTGTTTGGGATCATTGGTTGTGATTAGTATTGAGGGGCGGTCGTCACTTACGTGCGACCTATGGATGTAAAACTCCCTTCCTTGTGTTGTGCCTCACGTGACACGAGTTATTTGTATGATTAGTCGTTGAATGATGGAATCCTTCTGTGGATTTTGATTTCACGATATGTGTTTATTAGACTCTCGTATTTGGTTTATATGAGGAGTGTCGTCACTGCTGATGTATTTTCGAACCGCATTTTATCCGCCGTGTGAGTTCTTTCAAAACGGCTTTCGGCATTTTGCAAACTGAGTTTTATTTCGTAAAACCGATTCCCTGAATTAAGTTTTGGCATTTTGGCCTTGAACATTTCATGATGGTTTGACAAATGATTTTGTGAGCTTTGGAAAATATCACCGTCATTGGTCTTTTTAGCATTTTCGAAATGACATGGAAATTGTGCTTAGCCTGGTAAATCCTTGTGAGAAAGGTTTACGGCATGTAATTTTTCTGATATGTTCTATTGTTGTCTCTGTGGGTCGTTAGCGCACGCTACGCTTTACAGCTAACGCGCGCAAGAGTGCGTGGGTAGCACGCTAAGGGGAGGATAGCGCACGCTACCTGGTAGTTCAGGGCAGTCCAGGAGCTACTGGACTGGGTCTGAAGTTCTCGTTAGCGCACGCTAACACTTGGGGTTAGCGCACGCTAACAGTGTATTCTTGGTCAGGAGTTTTGTTTGGTGCCGTGATAGCGCACGCTAACCTTAATGATTAGCGCACGCTAATTGTGGCCAGTGTATATACTGGACACCAGTCTAGAAGTTGCATTTTTCTTCATTTCTTCTTCTTCCTCCATGATTTTGAGACGTAGCGACTCGGTTTCGCATCTGGGCTGATTTTTCTTCCATCCAAAGGTGTTTTGGAGTATCCTAGATGATTTTTAACATCATCTAATCCATTGTTTTTCGCCTAATCTGGGTATTTTCTTGAATCCCTAGAGTTGACTTTTTGGAGTTTTGTTCTTGATAT
Source organism: Orobanche coerulescens (assembly GCA_033398695.1). NCBI lineage: Eukaryota > Viridiplantae > Streptophyta > Magnoliopsida > Lamiales > Orobanchaceae > Orobanche > Orobanche coerulescens. The sequence goes on from CM065818.1 coordinate 58,651,561, forward strand.
CGTTTTCCATCCAGTTTTGATAAACCGATTGTTGTTTTAACGATGTTGTTAAACATATCCTGAGGATTGTATATCACTGTCGTGATTTTGAGTGATTTGATGCGTGTGACATGATGTGTTTAAGTAAGTGTTGATACGTGCGAATTTTGGGCATTCGGCTATTGTATACGAAAAACCTTGAGTATCTTAGAAAATAAACCTCGAGACGTACTTTTAAAATAAATTATTTTCTCACAGTGCTCTCAAGATGCCTACTAGTGCCACGCTATGTTTAGAATTATTCTACTTTGAGGATCAAAATATTTTGAGATATTTCTAATGATTTAGAAACGTATTCGCTTAGACCGAAGGTCGAATATAGCGAAAAGTTTTAATTTAACGAAAGGTGTCTTCATTTTTATCAAACGCAAGATGATTTTTTTAAGTCTCGATGACGATGTTTGTACTACTTTTTGATATATGATACTCAAGATCAATTGGTGCACAAATTATTTTCAAAAGATGGTTTTGTTTTCAAAACCTATCATTCCTAATTGTGGTCAGGAAGATATGTGTGATGTTCGTGCTCTCGTTAGGGTGTTAACCCCGAGTTGTTGTTGAATTGGTGGTGTGAGCGTTGAGCCGTTCGCCACACGGTTGTCGTGGTAGCCTCTGCGAGGGGTGTGATATTGGTATTGGATGTTGTCGCCTCGTAGCGGTTTATGCGTTATCGCATATATGCGAGCCGTTAGAGATCGGGTTGGTATGATTGTGTGCATCGGTGATTGTTCGCGTCGTGTCGGTTGCTTGTTATATTGTTACCTTGGTTCCGTTGTTGTGAGTTTCGGGAGCGAGGTCAAAGGTAATATCCGTACTATTTTGACTTCTATATCTTCTCTTTCTCCGATCTATCGATTCGCTCGTGTTCATTGATACCTTGAACTTTACGTATCTTGGTTTCATCGTTCGAGCGAGTGTAATCGATTTTGAGTCGATCTGGTTATCATTTGTGACTTTTCGAATTCGGTTCGATTCTTGTGAACCTTGTTCGGAAGTAACATCATTTGGTTCTACTAGTCCTTTTATTCGAAGGGATCGGATTTTGAACTTCTGTATATTCTACTTTGTCGACTCATTTATGTTCGTTGACATTTCTGAGCTTGTCATGCCCCTTGTTTTTGTTTATCGAACGAGTGTGGCATCATTTCGGAATACCTTGTTTGTCGTTGTGACTTTTCAATTTCTATTCCCTTTCATGTGGATCTTATGTAAATGCATACGTTGTTGTTTTCACCGGATCATATATTGTCTCGAGTCGAGATGTGAACCTTGGAGTTGTTGTTTGAATTTTATTGTTCTTCGTGATTCGAACATGATTGTTCGCTTTTTGTTGTCTCGACCGTTGTGGTTCGGTCGTTTGTTTGTTCGGTTTTTGGTCCTCGTTTCGTGATCGTTAAGCATTCAGGCTCCTTCCTAATTCCCTTAAGTTTGGGAAATTAGTCTCGTTTTTGATCTTCCAACCCTTGGGCGGTGGAATTCCGTATTAGTTCAGCGATTGGCTCGCGTTTCGATTGATGTACCGTTGGGCCGGTCAATCATACTGACTTTCGTTCGTTGTGTTTTGTGATTGTCGGATAATTGACTTGACTATATTATCCGTTTGATGACGCTTGTCATTTGTTGGTCTTATTGTATTCCTAACGGCGACGTTGTTGGTCGTCGTGGGGCGTGTTTTCACTCCGTATGTCTCTTTGCGTTTCTTGCAGCGTTTCGCCGTTTAGCGTGAGTTTCCTATTTTTGTGTATCTCGTCGAGTTTTCCTGGAGGGTATATTGCTTCCCCCTACTTGTTTTAAGTTTCGGGACGAAACTTCTTTTAAGGAGGGTAGAATGTAATATCCGCAATTTCGAATTTCGGTAATTTTTTTTTCGTAGGAAGTTCGTTTTGACAACTCTATCATGACCGTTCCGTCATTCCGAGAATGATTAATTCTGCACTTTTTGTCATCCGAGTTCGTTTCGGTGTCGTTTTGTTGAGTTCCGTGTCCTTAATCGACTTTTTCACGTGGGAGTTCGACTTTGTAAAGTCACCATTAATTCTTGGAAACTCCAAAAATTCTGAATCTTTGCAACATTATAGAGAATCAAGTTAGCTTTCCAATGGTTCAAACGGTGAGTCAATCGGAGTCCGGACGAAGGAGTTATGATCGAAATAGCGAAGACTGCACGGTGTGCCTTTTTGGTGTTGAAGGAGGTCATGCCGTGTGCGCGGCACACTCAGGTGTGCCGCGGCACTAAGCTAATTCTGGGCGTTTTTCGTGTCCACGGGCGCGGCACACTCATCTGTGCCGCGGCACACGGACTTTCTGCGTTTTTAGCGGTTGCGAGGAGAAGAACTTCATTTCTTCTCCTCTCTTCTTCCTCCTTCATCTTAGGCGATTTGATGGCGATTTTGGGCGATTTGAATGCTCCAAAACTTGTAGAGATCATCCTACTCAAGTCTTGTTGAAGATTTTCGATCTCTACTTGAATCCTTCATCCAAATCAAGGTATTGTGGCTTGAACCCTTGTTTTTGTAGATTTGGGGATTTTCCTTTTTGATTTCGATTCCAATCCGTTTTTGATCAATTAGTTGTTGTATAAACGTTGTTTTGAACTTGTTCTACGGATTGGATACTCGTATCTTTGGCTCGTTCGACCCGAGAGGTGATTTCTTTGTTCTTGAAGGGTCTTGAACATTTAATGTTCGATTAAATGTTCGAATGAGTTCCCTTTGATAGTTTATTGGGATTTCCGTTATTTTTGGCCTTGATTCTCGTAATCATGTTTTATTATTCCCTACGGAGGATTATAGGTGCTCGATGATTCCGATGTTGAATTCCGTTGGTGTTGATGATTCATATGGTGTTTTCCGTAGTAATTTCGGTCTATCACGTTCTAGATAGTGTTCGGGAATTTGAGGGCTACCCGGCCGTATCCGTTCACTTTTCCATTTCTCGTGATTTCGAGGCAAGTACATTGTCCATACTATTCTTGTTTTGGGAATATGATTAATCTTGTCGGTATTCTTAGTTTCCCTACGGATTCATGGTATATTTCGTGGTTTTTACGGAATCAAGAGGGTTTGGTTGTGGTCCGCCCTCGTTGTTGTTTATATACGAATATACATGAATCGTAGGCGGGTTTTCGGATGTATTCCAATTCCGTATTCATTTAGAAATGGTTGTGATTGTATTCTTCGAATCGTTAGGTTCGGTTTCATTGGTTCCTAGCGTTCGTTGGTGACCTTCCTTTCCGTTCGTTGCGTCGTCAATAATTCAAGGCAAGTATTTTTGGAAACCTTTATGCTTAACGTGAAATGGTAATGTATATTGTGTGTATTTTGCTCACCTTGTGTTGGCCCGACGGGGTCAAGGAGGGAAATCTATGCTGCCGCCCTGGATTTCACGAGTTTAAATCTAGCCAACTTGACTCGTTAGGGTCCTTGCAAGGCCTCGAGTGAGAATGTATCTGCCGCCTGTTCTCACGGCTTAGTTTGTTGGTGGTTTTGTTTTTCTGTATTTGTAGCCTTCTCGGTAGGGTCCCTATGTGGCCTCGGCGAGAATGTATCCGCCGCCGTGTTCTCGAGGCTAATTGTGGGTATGTATGTTTTAGGAAAAGACATGTCTGGTTTTGACTTTTGAAATTGATATTGGTGCATGTACTATGAAATGTGTAAGCGATTGGTTTGCCTTGAATACTTGTACTAGCGTAATTGCTAACCCCTTTGGGGACCCGTTGTCGGGGAAATTCTTGTTATGGATTTCAGGTTATGTTCAGTCAGATGAGCGGGCGCTGGGATGGTACGAGGATGTCGGCCAAGGTTGTTGACATGTGCAATTGAGTCTTGTTATTTCCTACTGTCTCTTTTGATGTGAATATTTTCCAAATTGTAAACTTATAGATTGTACTCGCGAGTACTTAGGCTTTTCCTCTCAGATTGTGATTGGTCTTTGTTGGAGTTACTGTATTTGTCGGTTGATGTTTATTATTCCGGTTGTGCCGGACGTGTTGTTTTATGTTCTTGTTGTTAATAATTGTTTCCTTGCTAACCGAGATGGTTAGTCGAGTGGTGTTTCCTTGTGTTAGCCTGGTGGGTCCCATGTAGGGGTCCACGGCGCTGTAATACACCTCGAATATCTTGGGGGTGTTACAGTTTTTACATATAGACACAAGTACATAAAACATTTACGAATTGCCTAAGTTGCCACATTTGGCATTAAATTCCCCACAAATCATGAACCCTTAATTACTTTGTAAGGGCGAATGTTGTGAATAGATCTATTGGGGGTAAACTCCCCCATACGGATTAGTTGTTCCAACTTGATTGGTTAAGCAAACGGATGCATTTCATTTGATGTCGCACAGGTGTATGGCAAAGCACCTGTTTGGGGTGAATATATATAAACTAATTGTCAAGGCTTCGGTGTCATGAACTTAGTACAACAATAACTCTTTTTATGAACATATTTGGAATACAATTGTTATAGAAATCTTGTGGTCCACATTTATAAATACTTAAACCTATGAACTCACCAACTTTTTAGTTGACACTATTAGCATGTATTTCTCTGGTCTGCGATTATTGATTGGCATTGATATGGAGCATGAGCATTCGTAATGATTCAAAGTCTTGTTTAAACTTTATCGAATGTGCATTTCAAAATGGCTCATATAGAGTTCGTTCACTATAACTTGTAACTTTGTACCATGGAAGTCACGCCCCAAATACCATTCCGCTGCAACCCGATTTTGGGGTTGTGTGATTAATATCGAGCTTGATTATAGACAACTAGGTTGCATGTAGGACCTAGACTATAACTACTATATGCATTGGGACTCCCTTATTGCCTTACACATTTTCATTTGCATTCCACGTACTAAGTCACGAAATTGTCATATATACTCATGCATTTTAATGGTCGTTAAAACTTTCTCGAGACATTGTGAGTGATAAATACTCGAAATTGTCATATTATATGCTTTACAAGTGCTAATTTACCATAATTGCATACACATATATCACCCATGTACATTTTTGTTGTTTTTATGATCCTAACAAGTTAGTAACTATTTTACAATGCTATGATCTTGATTTTATCAGACATAAGTCACATATCACTCTTGATTAAATTGTAGAAGTTAAGTTTTTACAAGTAAACTAGTAAATGTTGGTAATTGTCTAGACTTGGTATTTATTTATTTGAGGTGATTTGAACTATTTACTATGTCGATTATATTGTTACATCACTATTTGGATTGTTGAAGAATCGGTGGAAGAGTTAGGATAGATTTGTAGTTGATATTGAGTGGATTTGGATATTAGAAACTAGGAAAATGTGCGGTTTTGACACTAATACATAAGGGCTGTCCCGTTTGAGTAAAAACAGAAAAATCAGTTGTTTTTAGTAAGATTGGGTTAAATAAATAGAAAATAGACTTTATAACGAAAACGTGGTCGCTTGAACGGGCAAAAACGGATTTAAAACTAATAAGTTACGCTAGTTTAAAGTTTACACAAAAAAAAAAAACAAATTTTCTGAAAAACCTTGTTATTATAAATTTTCATGAGGTAAAACCGGACTTTAAATGGTAAACCGACTATCTGGGACACTAAAAATAGGTTAGTATACTTAAATACATTCGCGGGGATATAGAACTTAGAAAACGGAGTTAAACGAAGGAGCTATGGCTCGTTGAAGTTTTGGATGAAACTAACTATTTTGTGACTTTTGGGTAGCTGTTGAAATATAATTTCAAAGTCAATTTCCGTGCCCTAAAAGTCCAAACGAGCCAAAACGACCTAAACGAAAGTTGTAGAATTTTATACATACTTGTTAGACGAGTCGGAAACTTTCCAAAATACTTTTTAACGAGATGACTGTAGTTTAATTGCGAGATATACTAGTTACGTCACTTAAAGTATATACTTTAACTATTAAAAGGAAACGTTGACGTAACTACATTTTATTCACTAAACTTTATTGCAAATATGTACGGGTGATATAATATTTTGTAAAATTGCATACACGACATTATTAGATGACCTAAGACATTAATCATTTAGGTTGTGGTTAGAGCTTTCGTACCTCGATTTCCGTGCACACTATTCCGTGTTGTATTACTTTGGTTAAGGTGAGTTTCATAGCTCTAGTTTTACTTGTTTACTACTTGTTTTCAAATGGTCAGGGTGAGAATACATTGCTTGTTTTTACATATAGACACAAGTACATAAAACATTTACGAATTGCCTAAGTTGCCACATTTGGCATTAAATTCCCCACAAATCATGAACCCTTAATTACTTTGTAAGGGCGAATGTTGTGAATAGATCTATTGGGGGTAAACTCCCCCATACGGATTAGTTGTTCCAACTTGATTGGTTAAGCAAACGGATGCATTTCATTTGATGTCGCACAGGTGTATGGCAAAGCACCTGTTTGGGGTGAATATATATAAACTAATTGTCAAGGCTTCGGTGTCATGAACTTAGTACAACAATAACTCTTTTTATGAACATATTTGGAATACAATTGTTATAGAAATCTTGTGGTCCACATTTATAAATACTTAAACCTATGAACTCACCAACTTTTTAGTTGACACTATTAGCATGTATTTCTGCAGTGCGATTATTGATTGGCATTGATATGGAGCATGAGCATTCGTAATGATTCAAAGTCTTGTTTAAACTTTATCGAATGTGCATTTCAAAATGGCTCATATAGAGGTCGTTCACTATAACTTGTAACTTTGTACCATGGAAGTCACGCCCCAAATACCATTCCGCTGCAACCCGATTTTGGGGTTGTCACAGATTGGTATCGGAGCTTCGGTTATAGACAACTAGGTTGCATGTAGGACCTAGACTATAACTACTATATGCATTGGGAGTCCCCTTATTGCCTTACACATTTTCCGCTGCATTCCACGTACTAAGTCACGAAATTGTCATATATACTCATGCATTTTAATGGTCGTTAAAACTTTCTCGAGACATTGTGAGTGATAAATACTCGAATTTGTCATATTATATGCTTTACAAGTGCTAATTTACCATAATTGCATACACATATATCACCCATGTACATTTTTGTTGTTTTTATGATCCTAACAAGTTAGTAACTATTTTACAATGCTATGATCTTGATTTTATCACACATAAGTCACATATCACTCTTGATTAAATTGTAGAAGTTAAGTTTTTACAAGTAAACTAGTAAATGTTGGTAATTGTCTAGACTTGGTATTTATTTATTTGAGGTGATTTGAACTATTTACTATGTTGATTATATTGTTACATCACTATTTGGATTGTTGAAGAATCGGTGGAAGAGTTAGGATAGATTTGGAGTTGATATTGAGTGGATTTGGATATTAGAAACTAGGAAAATGTGCGGTTTTGACACTAATACATAAGGGCTGTCCCGTTTGAGTAAAAACAGAAAAATCAGTTGTTTTTAGTAAGATTGGGTTAAATAAATAGAAAATAGACTTTATAACGAAAACGTGGTCGCTTGAACGGGCAAAAACGGATTTAAAACTAATAAGTTACGCTAGTTTAAAGTTTACACAAAAAAAAAAAACAAATTTTCTGAAAAAGCTTGTTATTAGAAATTTTCATGAGGTAAAACCGGACTTTAAATGGTAAACCGACTATCTGGGACACTAAAAATAGGTTAGTATACTTAAATACATTCGCGGGGATATAGAACTTAGAAAACGGAGTTAAACGAAGGAGCTATGGCTCGTTGAAGTTTTGGATGAAACTAACTATTTTGACAGCTTTTGGGTAACTGTTGAAATATAATTTCAAAGTCAATTTCCGTGCCCTAAAAGTCCAAACGAGCCAAAACGACCTAAACGAAAGTTGTAGAATTTTATACATACTTGTTAGACGAGTCGGAAACTTTCCAAAATACTTTTTAACGAAATGACTGTAGTTTAATTGCGAGATATACTAGTTACGTCACTTAAAGTATATACTTTAACTATTAAAAGGAAACGTTGACGTAACTACATTTTATTCACTAAACTTTATTGCAAATATGTACGGGTGATATAATATTTTGTAAAATTGCATACACGACATTATTAGATGACCTAAGACATTATTCATTTAGGTTGTGGTTAGAGCTTTCGTACCTCGATTTCCGTGCACACTATTCCGTGTTGTATTACTTTGGTTAAGGTGAGTTTCATAGCTCTAGTTTTACTTGTTTACTACTTGTTTTGAAATGGTCAGGGTGAGAATACATTGCTTGTTTTTACATATAGACACAAGTACATAAAACATTTACGAATTGCCTAAGTTGCCACATTTGGCATTAAATTCCCCACAAATCATGAACCGTTAATTACTTTGTAAGGGCGAATGTTGTGAATAGATCTATTGGGGGTAAACTCCCCCATACGGATTAGTTGTTCCAACTTGATTGGTTAAGCAAACCGATGCATTTCATTTGATGTCGCACAGGTGTATGGCAAAGCACCTGTTTGGGGTGAATATATGTAATATCCGCATTTTTCTTTCCCTTGTAATTGTATTTCCGGTGTAATTCTCGATTTTAGTGACTCTCGTGTATCCTTCAGTGTGACTTTTCCGTTGCCTTTTGATCTGATTCTCGTAATTGTTGTGCGGAACCGTCGTTTCGGGGTTGCCGTGGATTCATTCTATGCTATGATGCGTTTTGAGGTGTTCCGTTTGACGTTTCGTTCATAATCCGGTATTTTGGGTCGTTTATATTCTGTATCTAGCGCACGCTAAATTTCCTGTATAGCGCACGCTAGAAATCTATTAGTAGCGCACGCTACGTTTAATTCGTAGCGCACGCTAACGATTTAGCCCTGGGAGTGGCAGTTTAACTCCCAGGCCTCTGGACTATCGGATTAGCGCACGCTATCGTGTCTAGCGCACGCTAATGTCGGGAGACTAGCGCACGTTAAGTTGTTCAGTAGCGCGCGCTAGTGTGACTGTCCAGTACTGGGCAGTTTACTACTGAGCTCAATCAGATGCTAGTTAGCGCACGCTACGCTGGTATAGGTAGCGCACGCTAACGGGTCAGGTGAGGTTTGGGCAGTTGGCTACTGGACTCGGCTGATGTTCAGGTAGCGCACGCTATTGGTCGATAGCGCGCGCTACCGATAGGCTATTAGCGCACGCTACACATGCATGGTAGCGCACGCTAACGGAAAAAACCCTGGCTTCTGGACTCGGACGCTAACAGGAGGGTTGGTAACCCTATCCCGTTAGCGCACGCTAACCTTGAGGTCTTAGCGTGCGCTAACACTCCCTGGCTATATAAACCAGGGAGTTGACCGAGATAATCACAGTTTTTCATTTCTCTCCTCCTTCCGCGGCCGAGCGACTCCGAGGCGATTTGAGGCGATTTTCTTCTTCCAATCACTCCAGAGATTCTTGTGCTTGAGTTCTTGGTGTAAGACTAACATCATCCACTTGTGTTTCTCATCCTAAATCCAAGGTAATCTCTTAGAACCCTACTTTTGGATAATTTTGGTGTTTTGGGATTTTCTTCCGATCCGTTCCGTTTCGTTGATGGATTCATGATGAATATGATTATTCTTGTTGGTATTCTTAGTTTCCCTACGGATTCATGGTATATTTCGTGATTTTTACGGAATCGAGAGGGTTCGGTTGTGGTCCGCCCTCGTTGTTGTTTATATACGAATATACATGAATCGTAGGCGGGTTTTCGGGAGTATTCCATTTCCATAATCGTTTAGAAGTGGTTGTGATTGTCTGTTCAAATCGTTAGGTTCATTTCCGCGGTTCCTTGCGGTCGTGTTCAACTCTTCCGTTCCGTTCGTGTCATCGTCTAATTAATCGAGGCAAGTATCCTTATGAACTTACGGTCTTGACATAGTAGTTTTGTATGAGAAAGCGTGTGTGTGTGTATGCTCACTACGGGTTAGACTCGACGGGGTCTCGGTAGGGTTCCACGAAGCCGTGGACCGCGAGCTTGCTTTTAACCATTGTGGGTTAGATCCGACGGGTCTCGGCGAGGATCCACGAAGGCTGTGGGTCCGCGGTTAATTGTGGTGCATTTTTACAAATGTGGTTTGATCATTGGCACTTCCGGAAATGAGCGTTTTGGAAACTATGATTTCTTGATGGCATGCATTACTATATGTGTAAGATGTAAAATGTTCATTTGGTTACTTGTACTAGCGTAATTGCTAACCCCTCTGGGGACCCGTTTTGGGGAAATTCGTTTTATGAATTTCAGTCGTTCATCGAGACGAGCTGCTACTGAGAAGACACGGATGATGGCCGTGCGTGATGATGGTGCACGAGTGATGTTTTAGCGTCTTTTACCTTTTTGTCTTTTGTGGTTTTGAACTAATAGTTGTACTCGAGTACTTAAGGGGTTCTTGTTCGTTTGAATTGTATTGTTGCTTATTATGTTGTGTTGGATGATGATGTTATATTGACCGGTTGAACCGGGTGGATTTTTCTGTTTTGCGTCTTTATGACGTGGTGTTATTTTATCGTTTCTGTGAGTCGTTGTGTATGATCTTTGTTCGGCTGGTGGGTCCCATATAGGGATTCACGGCGCTGTAATATACCTCGGATATCCTGGGGGTGTTACAGAAAATGGTATCAGAGCTCTAGGTTTATGGATACCTAGGCTTGTTGGTTTATTGGGTCTTGTGGTGTTTGGTTTTGCACATCATCGTCATGCTGCCATGATTCCGGTACTACCAGTGTCCGTAAGTTTTTCCTTCCTCTGTTCATTAATTCCTTGTATCGTACCCTTGATTCTCGACTTGTAATTGTTCTTTTCTTGTACTGATCCTCGTATGGCTTTTGCTACTTATTTAACTCCAGTATGGATGCTGGAAGAGGTCGTGGTCACGGTCGTGGTCGTGGACGCGGCCGGGGACGTGGGGAAGCCGGTGGGGCGGCCACGTCACAGTCTTCGGGGCAGCATCGGGCGGCCGTCATAGCCATGCTTCTTCTCGTGAGCGTGCCGATCTTGGTATTGCGGCCGTTATGCAACAGATGGTGAACCAAATGGCGGCAATAGCTCAGGCGGTTCAGAACCCGGATCAAGCCCATGCTAATCGGGGCGGAGCGGACCGTTGGCTCCAAGATGTCATCAAGATGCATCCTCCTCAGTTTTCGGGAGCTTCAGACCCGATTGGCTGGGAAGGGTGGATCAAGGAGATGTCTAAGGTCTTCGTTGCCACTAACTGTCCCGAAGACCGTAGAGTTCCTATTGCTCAATACTTTCTCACCGGGGACGCTACGGACTGGTGGGAGGCCGTTGGGCCCAAAGACCATGCTGCTTCGTGGGCTGAGTTTCAAGAGTTGATGGAGACTGAATATTGCCCGTGGCCAGTCAGACAGGCTCGGGTACATGCTTTTTATGATGCTCAACCACGGGATATCCCCGTAGCTCAAGCCATTGCTGATTTTAACAAAGAGTTGGGTTATGTGAAGACCCAAGTTGTCGAGGAGAGTGACAAGATTTTCCATTTCTCCAGACGGATGAAGTTGCCGATTCGGGACTATATGTCGGGGCTCGTATGCACTACATTGAAGGATTATCAGAGTAGGGCCCTTGCTTATGATATGTCGGTGACGGCGAGTGAGGCGGCCCGCGAGAGTAAGAAGCAGAAGTCCGCTGGGAACTTTTCGGGCCACAAGAGTGGGGGTCAGCAGAGATCCCAATCTGCTAACTTCCGCCGGCGGTGGTCCAGCTCGTTCACTGGGGGTCCTCGTGGAACTACCGGTGCTCCTTATCGTGATGTGAAGTGTTTCAATTGTGGTCGTACGGGCCACATCGGTCGTGTTTGTCCGAACCCTTTGCCGACGTGTAATCGGTGTGGCGGTCGGGTCACAAGGCCGCTTCTGTGCCGAGAGAGAGAAAATTCTTGGTGCCCGGGCTTCCATTCCAGCGCCTAGGGAACCAAGTGTGAATCGAGGATCGTTTGTTCCTCGGTCTCCGCCGAGTGCTAGTCGGGGAGAGGTCGGGTCAGCCCTCTAAGGGGAGCTTCGGTGTCGGCTCCGCCCACCCGCGTGTCTATGAGATGCGGAGAGCCGATGATCCGGCGGCTCACGTAGCGGCAGTACCGTTTATATTCTTTCTCATCTGTCGGTGTGCTTTTCGATTCCGTGCTACGCATTCGTTCATATCTACGGATTGTGTGCGCCGATTGAATCTCGACCGTTTGACGCCTTGTGAGCCCTTCATCGTTAAGCTTCCTAGCGGTGATAGGATCGTTGGTGATCAGGAGGTTCGAGACTGTTCTGTGCTTATTTGTGAGAGGACTTGGCCCTCTAATCTTATTGTTGTGAGTATCGAGGGTGAGGATTTGATTCTTGGTGATGATTGGCTCGAGCGGCATGGTGCAATCATGAACTACCGCACGAGAATCATCACCATGTTGGCCGATGATGGCACCGAGCACTCTTTCGCCGGGCGAAAGAGGGGGAACCAGAAACTCGTTATTAACGCCTTGAAGGCGATGAGACTCCTGCGAAAGGGGTGTACTGGATATTGGTGCTACGCCTTGAAGGCGGAGGATGGTGGAGTCGAGCTTTCGTCGATTCCAGTCGTTAATGAGTTTCCTAATGTATTTCCTGACGAGTTACCGGGATTGCCACCGGATCGTGAGGTTGAGTTTGCTATAGAGTTAGAGCCGGGTGCGGCTCCTATTTCGAAGGCGCCCTATCGCATGGCACCTTCAGAGATGTCCGAGTTGAAGAAGCAGTTGAGTGAGCTTCTTGAGTCGGGGTATGTTCGACCGAGCGCCTCGCCTTGGGGCGCACCGGTCCTGTTTGTGCGGAAGAAGGATGGTTCACTACGTTTGTGTATCGACTATCGCGAACTAAACAAAGTGACCATCAAGAACAAGTATCCTTTGCCGAGAATTGATGACTTGTTCGATCAGTTGCAGGGAGCTGCGGTATTCTCGAAAATTGATTTGAAATCGGGATACTATCAGCTCCGGGTGAGAGAGTCCGATGTGCCGAAAACAGCCTTTCGGACGAGGTACGGACATTATGAGTTCGTAGTCATGCCCTTCGGGTTAACTAATGCGCCGGCGGTGTTCATGCAATTGATGAACAAAGTTTTTATCAAGTATTTGGATAAGTGCGTCGTCGTCTTTATTGACGATATTCTTGTTTATTCTAGGAATGAGGAAGAGCATGCCCATCATTTGCGAATAGTGTTGGACATTTTAAGGACCGAGCAACTCTATGCAAAGTTCTCGAAATGTGAGTTCTGGCTGAAGGAAGTGATGTTTTTAGGTCACGTGATTTCAGCCGAGGGGGTTCGTGTGGATCCGCAGAAGATTGAGGCCGTATTGGATTGGGCACCGCCCAAGAATGTGAAGGAGCTCCGTAGTTTCTTGGGTTTAGCTGGCTACTATCGTAGGTTCGTCGAGGGTTTCTCGAAACTAGCTCGACCACTTACGCAGTTGCTCCAGAAATCCGAGAGGTTCGTCTGGAGTGACGAGAGGCAGTCGAGTTTTGAGGAACTGAAGAAGCGTTTGACTTCAGCCCCAGTTTTGGCGTTGCCATGTGGCAACGAGGGTTTTGCCGTTTATAGCGATGCTTCGGGTCAGGGACTTGGGTGCGTGTTGATGCAAAGACGGCAAGACCATTGCCTATGCGTCGAGACAATTGAGGCCGTATGAGTTGAACTACCCTACTCATGATCTAGAGTTAGCGGCGATGCTTTTGCGCTCAAGATTTGGCGTCACTATCTTTTCGGCTCGCATGTCGATTTTTACCGATCATAAAGTCTGAAATACATATTTACTCGGCGAGAGTTGAATATGAGGCAGAGGAGGTGGTTAGAGTTGATTAAGGATTATGACCTCGAAATCCTTTATCATCCGGCAAGGCGAACGTTGTGGCCGATGCCTTGAGTCGAAACCAGCTTGCGTTGCGAACGCTTGAGATCCTTACATCTCGGCCCGAGCTTCGGAGGGCTTTGATCGAGTTAGATGTTGAGGTCTTGTTGCCGGAGCCGTCGGGCAACTTCGTGCTTTAGAGATTTCGCTGCCTTTGATCGATGAAATTAAGTCAAGGCTTAGAGGATCCGATGATTACTCAAATCCGAGAGAACGTTCTTAAAGGAAAGTCTCCTGGATTTGTGATTCACGAGGATGGTGTTTTGAGATTCCAGAGTCGGCTTTGTGTGCCGAACGACTCAGAGTTGAGGCAGAGTATTTTACGGGAGGCCCATGCTACACCTTATTCCGTTCATCCTGGTACGAGTAAGATGTACAAGGACCTGAGGAGAAATTTCTGGTGGAATGATATGAAGGATGAGGTCGCACGGTTTGTAGCGAGATGTTTGACTTGTCAGCAGGTCAAAATCGAGCACCAGAGACCGGCTGGGTTATTGCAGTCACTTCCCGTTCCGGAATGGAAATGGGAAGATATATCGATGGATTTCGTTACGAGTTTGCCGAGATCGAGGTCGGGCATGAATATGGTATGGGTGATTGTTGATCGCCTGACCAAGTCGGCACATTTTCTGGGCATCAAGGACACTTGGGGCCCGGAGAAGTTAGCTCGTGTGTTCATCGCGCAGATTGTGAGACTTCACGGTACTCCGAAGTCTATTGTTTCGGATCGTGACGGCCGTTTTGTATCGCACTTCTGGCAGGCGGTGCATAAGGCGTTGGGTACCCGTTTACACTTGAGTACCTCTTTTCATCCCGATCGGATGGACAATCGGAACGCACTATCCAGACATTCGAGGACTTGTTACGTGCTGTGCTCTCGATTGGAGTAGTGACTGGGAGGAACATTTGCCGATCGAATTCACGTACAACAACAGTTGGCACGCGTCGATTCGGATGGCACCGTATGAGGCACTTTACGGGCGGCGATGTCGATCACCGATTTGTTGGAATGAAGCGTCCGATTTGGTCGGGACCGAGCCGGATGTCGTTTTAGAGACGAGGAGGAAGATAGAGTTAATTCGGGAACGGATGTTGACTGCCCAGAGTCGACAGAAGTCGTATGCCGACATCCGTCGTCGACCTTTGGAATTCGAGGTGGGAGACCACGTTTTGCTAAAGGTGTCGCCGACGAAGGGAGTTTTTCGTTTGGGAAGAAAGGGAAGTTGAGTCCGAGATTTACTGCCCCTTCGAGATCCTCGAGCGAGTAGGTGGGTTGGCATACCGTTTGGCGTTACCTCCGGCCTTGAGTCATGTTCATAGCGTTTTCCATGTTTCCCAGTTGAGGAAATATGTCCCGGATCCTAGTCACATCATCGATTATGGAGAGATTGATGTCGCCGAAGATGTTACCTTCGAAGAGCGCCCTTTGAAGATTTTGGAGCATCGTGAGAAACGATTGAGGCATAAGACCATACCTTTGGTCAAGGTGCAGTGGTCGAGACACGGTGTCGAGGAGGCAACTTGGGAAACCGAGGATAGCATGCGTGCTAGATACCCCGAGTTGTTTGTTCCTTAAGTTTCGGGACGAAACTTATTTTTAGAGGGGTAGAATGTAATATCCGCATTTTTCTTTCCCTTGTAATTGTATTTCCGGTGTAATTCTCGATTTTAGTGACTCTCGTGTATCCTTCAGTGTGACTTTTCCGTTGCCTTTTGATCTGATTCTCGTAATTGTTGTGCGGAACCGCTGCTTTGGGTTGCCGTGGATTCATTCTATGCTATGATGCGTTTTGAGGTGTTCCGCTTTGACGCTTCGCTCATAATCCGGTATTTTGGGTCGTTTATATTCGTATCTAGCGCACGCTAAATTTTACGTATAGCGCACGCTAGAAATCTATTAGTAGCGCACGCTACGTTTAATTCGTAGCGCACGCTAACGATTCAGCCCGGGAGTGGCGCTTAACTCCCGTGCCTGCGGACTATCGGATTAGCGCACGCTATCGTGTCTAGCGCACGCTAATGTCGGAGACTAGCGCACGTTAAGTTTTTCAAGAGCGCGCTAGTGTACTGCCCAAGATCGGGCGCTTTACTACCGAGCTCAATCGATGCTAGTTAGCGCACGCTACGCCTGGTATAGGTAGCGCACGCTAACGGTCGAGTGAGGTTTGGGCGCTTGGCTCGGACTCGGCCGATGTTCGTGTAGCGCACGCTATTGGTCGATAGCGCGCGCTACCGATAGCATATTAGCGCACGCTACACATGCATGGTAGCGCACGCTAACGGAAAACCCCGGCTTCGGACTCGGACGCTAACAGAGGGTTGGTAACCCTATCCGTTAGCGCACGCTAACCTTGAGGTCTTAGCGTGCGCTAACACTCCCTGGCTATATAAACCAGGGAGTTGACCGAGATAATCACAGTTTTTCATTTCTCTCCTCCTTCCGCGGCCGAGCGACTCCGAGGCGATTTGAGGCGATTTTCTTCTTCCAATCACTCCAGAGATTCTTGTGCTTGAGTTCTTGGTGTAAGACTAACATCATCCACTTGTGTTTCTCATCCTAAATCCAAGGTAATCTCTTAGAACCCTACTTTTGGATAATTTGGGGGTTTTGGGATTTTCTTCCGATCCGTTCCGTTTCGTTGATGGATTCATGATGAATATGATTATTCTTGTTGGTATTCTTAGTTTCCCTACGGATTCATGGTATATTTCGTGATTTTTACGGAATCGAGAGGGTTCGGTTGTGGTCCGCCCTCGTTGTTGTTTATATACGAATATACATGAATCGTAGGCGGGTTTTCGGGAGTATTCCATTTCCATAATCGTTTAGAAGTGGTTGTGATTGTCTTTGTTCAAATCGTTAGGTTCATTTCCGCGGTTCCTTGCGGTCGTGTTCAACTCTTCCGTTCCGTTCGTGTCATCGTCTAATTAATCGAGGCAAGTATCCTTATGAACTTACAGTCTTGACATAGTAGTTTTGTATGAGAAACTGTGTGTGTGTGTATGCTCACTACGGGTTAGACTCGACGGGGTCTCGGTAGGGTTCCACGAAGCTGTGGACCGCGAGCTTGCTTTTAACCACTGTGGGTTAGATCCGACGGGGTCTCGGCAGGGATCCACGAAGCTGTGGGTCCGCGGTTAATTGTGGTGCATTTTTACAAATGTGGTTTGATCATTGGCACTTCCGGAAATGAGCGTTTTGGAAACTATGATTTCTTGATGGCATGCATTACTATATGTGTAAGATGTAAAATGTTCATTTGGTTACTTGTACTAGCGTAATTGCTAACCCCTCTGGGGACCCGTTTTGGGGAAATTCGTTTTATGAATTTCAGGTCGTTCATCGAGACAATGGCTACTGGACCAGTACACGGATGATGGCCGTGCGTGATGATGGTGCACGAGTGATGTTTTAGCGTCTTTTACCTTTTTGTCTTTTGTGGTTTTGAACTAATAGTTGTACTCGAGTACTTAAGGGGTTCTTGTTCGTTTGAATTGTATTGTTGCTTATTATGTTGTGTTGGATGATGATGTTATATCAATTTGGCCAACCGGTGGATTGTTCTGTTTTGCGTCTTTATGACGTGGTGTTATTTTATCGTTTCTGTGAGTCGTTGTGTATGATGCTGTTCAGCCTGGTGGGTCCCATATAGGGATTCACGGCGCTGTAATATACCTCGGATATCCTGGGGGTGTTACAATATATATAAACTAATTGTCAAGGCTTCGGTGTCATGAACTTAGTACAACAATAACTCTTTTTATGAACATATTTGGAATACAATTGTTATAGAAATCTTGTGGTCCACATTTATAAATACTTAAACCTATGAACTCACCAACTTTTTAGTTGACACTTTTAGCATGTATTTCTCTGGTCTGCGATTATTGATTGGCATTGATATGGAGCATGAGCATTCGTAATGATTCAAAGTCTTGTTTAAACTTTATCGAATGTGCATTTCAAAATGGCTCATATAGAGGTCGTTCACTATAACTTGTAACTTTGTACCATGGAAGTCACGCCCCAAATACCATTCCGCTGCAACCCAATTTTGGGGTTGTGACAGATTGGTATCAGAGCTTCGGTTATAGACAACTAGGTTGCATGTAGGACCTAGACTATAACTACTATATGCATTGGGACTCCCCTTATTGCCTTACACATTTTCCGCTGCATTCCACGTACTAAGTCACGAAATTGTCATATATACTCATGCATTTTAATGGTCGTTAAAACTTTCTCGAGACATTGTGAGTGATAAATACTCGAAATTGTCATATTATATGCTTTACAAGTGCTAATTTACCATAATTGCATACACATATATCACCCATGTACATTTTTGTTGTTTTTATGATCCTAACAAGTTAGTAACTATTTTACAATGCTATGATCTTGATTTTATCACACATAAGTCACATATCACTCTTGATTAAATTGTAGAAGTTAAGTTTTTACAAGTAAACTAGTAAATGTTGGTAATTGTCTAGACTTGGTATTTATTTATTTGAGGTGATTTGAACTATTTACTATGTTGATTATATTGTTACATCACTATTTGGATTGTTGAAGAATCGGTGGAAGAGTTAGGATAGATTTGGAGTTGATATTGAGTGGATTTGGATATTAGAAACTAGGAAAATGTGCGGTTTTGACACTAATACATAAGGGCTGTCCCGTTTGAGTAAAAACAGAAAAATCAGTTGTTTCTAGTAAGATTGGGTTAAATAAATAGAAAATAGACTTTATAACGAAAACGTGGTCGCTTGAACGGGCAAAAACGGATTTAAAACTAATAAGTTACGCTAGTTTAAAGTTTACACAAAAAAAAACAAATTTTCTGAAAAAGCTTGTTATTAGAAATTTTCATGAGGTAAAATCGGATTTTAAATGGTAAACCGACTATCTGGGACACTAAAAATAGGTTAGTATACTTAAATACATTCGCGGGGATATAGAACTTAGAAAACGGAGTTAAACGAAGGAGCTATGGCTCGTTGAAGTTTTGGATGAAACTAACTATTTTGACAGCTTTTGGGTAACTGTTGAAATATAATTTCAAAGTCAATTTCCGTGCCCTAAAAGTCCAAACGAGCCAAAACGACCTAAACGAAAGTTGTAGAATTTTATACATACTTGTTAGACGAGTCGGAAACTTTCCAAAATACTTTTTAACGAGATGACTATAGTTTAATTGCGAGATATACTAGTTACGTCACTTAAAGTATATACTTTAACTATTAAAAGGAAACGTTGACGTAACTACATTTTATTCACTAAACTTTATTGCAAATATGTACGGGTGATATAATATTTTGTAAAAGTGCATACACGAAATTATTAGATGACCTAAGACATTATTCATTTAGGTTGTGGTTAGAGCTTTCGTACCTCGATTTCCGTGCACACTATTCCGTATTGTATTACTTTGCTTAAGGTGAGTTTCATAGCTCTAGTTTTACTTGTTTACTACTTGTTTTGAAATGGTCAGGGTGAGAATACATTGCTTGTTTTTACATATAGACACAAGTACATAAAACATTTACGAATTGCCTAAGTTGCCACATTTGGCATTAAATTCCCCACAAATCATGAACCGTTAATTACTTTGTAAGGGCGAATGTTGTGAATAGATCTATTGGGGGTAAACTCCCCCATACGGATTGGTTGTTCCAATTTGACTGGTTAAGCAAACGGATGCATTTCATTTGATGTCGCACAGGTGTATGGCAAAGCACCTGTTTGGGGTGAATATATATAAACTAATTGTCAAGGCTTCGCTGTCATGAACTTAGTGCAACAATAACTCTTTTTATGAACATATTTGGAATACAATTGTTATAGAAATCTTGTGGTCCACCTATGAACTCACCAACTTTTTAGTTGACACTTTTAGCATGTATTTCTCTGGTCTGCGATTATTGATTGGCATTGATATGGAGCATGAGCATTCGTATGATTCAAAGCCTTGTTTAAACTTTATCGAATGTGCATTTCAAAATGGCTCATATAGAGGTCGTTCACTATAACTTGTAACTTTGTACCATGGAAGTCACGCCCCAAATACCATTCCGCTGCAACCTGATTTTGGGGTTGTGACAGATTAGTATCAGAGCTTCGGTTATAGACAACTAGGTTGCATGTAGGACCTAGACTATAACTACTATATGCATTGGGACTCTCCTTATTGCCTTACACATTTTCCGCTGCATTCCACGTACTAAGTCACGAAATTGTCATATATACTCATGCATTTTAATGGTCGTTAAAACTTTCTCGAGACATTGTGAGTGATAAATACTCGATATTGTCATATTATATACTTTACAAGTGCTAATTTACCATAATTGCATACACATATATCACCCATGCACATTTTTGTTGTTTTTATGATCCTAACAAGTTAGTAACTATTTTACAATGCTATGATCTTGATTTTATCACACATAAGTCACATATCACTCTTGATTAAATTGTAGAAGTTATGTTTTTACAAGTAAACTAGTAAATGTTGGTAATTGTCTAGACTTGGTATTTATTTATTTGAGGTGATTTGAACTATTTACTATGTTGATTATATTGTTACATCACTATTTGGATTGTTGAAGAATCGGTGGAAGAGTTAGGATAGATTTGGAGTTGATATTGAGTGGATTTGGATATTAGAAACTAGGAAAACATGCGGTTTTGACACTAATACATAAGGGCTGTCCCGTTTGAGTAAAAACATAAAAATCAGTTCTTTTTAGTAAGATTGGGTTAAATAAATAGAAAATAGACTTTATAACGAAAACGTGGTCGCTTGAACGGGCAAAAACGGATTTAAAACTAATAAGTTACGCTAGTTTAAAGTTTACACAAAAAAAAACAAATTTTCTGAAAAAGCTTGTTATTTGAAATTTTCATGAGGTAAAACCGGACTTTAAATGGTAAACCGACTATCTGGGACACTAAAAATAAG
Organism: Orobanche coerulescens; assembly: GCA_033398695.1. NCBI lineage: Eukaryota > Viridiplantae > Streptophyta > Magnoliopsida > Lamiales > Orobanchaceae > Orobanche > Orobanche coerulescens. The sequence goes on from CM065818.1 coordinate 58,672,429, forward strand.
TTAGTATACTTAAATACATTTGCAGGGATATAAAGCTTTGAAAACGGAGTTAAACGAAGGAGCTATGGCTCGTTGAAGTTTTGGATGAAACTAACTATTTTGACAGCTTTTGGGTAATCAATGAAATATAATTTCAAAGTCAATTTCCGTGCCCTAAAAGTCCAAACGAGCCAAAACGACCTAAACGAAAGTTGTAGAATTTTATACATACTTGTTAGACGAGTCGGAAACTTTCCAAAATACTTTTTAACGAGATGACTGTAGTTTAATTGCGAGATATACTAGTTACGTCACTTAAAGTATATACTTTAACTATTAAAAGGAAACGTTGACGTAACTACATTTTATTCACTAAACTTTATTGCCAATATGTACGGGTGATATAATATTTTGTAAAATTGCATACACGACATTATTAGATGACCTAAGACATTATTCATTTAGGTTGTGGTTAGAGCTTTCGTACCTCGATTTCCGTGCACACTATTCCATGTTGTATTACTTTGCTTAAGGTGAGTTTCATAGCTCTAGTTTTACTTGTTTACTACTTGTTTTGAAATGGTCACGGTGAGAATACATTGCTTGTTTTTACATATGGACACAAGTACATAAAACATTTACGAATTGCCTAAGTTGCCACATTTGGCTCTAAATTCCCCACAAATCATGAACCGTTAATTACTTTGTAAGGGCGAATGTTGTGAATAGATCTATTGGGGGTAAACTCCCCCATGCGGATTGGTCGTTCCAACTTGATTGGTTAAGCAAACGGATGCATTTCATTTGATGTCGCACAGGTGTATGGCAAAGCACCTGTTTGGGGTGAATATATATAAACTAATTGTCAAGGCTTCGGTGTCATGAACTTAGTGCAACAATAACTCTTTTCATGAACATATTTGGAATACAATTGTTATAGAAATCTTGTGGTCCACATTTATAAATACTTAAACCTATGAACTCACCAACTTTTTAGTTGACACTTTTAGCATGTATTTCTCTGGTCTGCGATTATTGATTGGCATTGATATGGAGCATGAGCATTCGTAATGATTCAAAGCCTTGTTTAAACTTTATCGAATGTGCATTTCAAAATGGCTCATATAGAGGTCGTTCACTATAACTTGTAACTTTGTACCATGGAAGTCACGCCCCAAATACCATTCTGTTGCAACCCGATTTTGGGGTTGTGACAGATTGGTATCAGAGCTTCGGTTATAGACAACTAGGTTGCATGTAGGACCTAGACTATAACTACTATATGCATTGGGACTCCCCTTATTGCCTTACACATTTTCCGCTGCATTCCACGTACTAAGTCATGAAATTGTCATATATACTCATGCATTTTAATGGTCGTTAAAACTTTCTCGAGACATTGTGAGTGATAAATACTCGAAATTGTCATATTATATGCTTTACAAGTGCTAATTTACCATAATTGCATACACATATATCACCCATGTACATTTTTGTTGTTTTTATGATCCTAACAAGTTAGTAACTATTTTACAATGCTATGATCTTGATTTTATCACACATAAGTCACATATCACTCTTGATTAAATTGTAGAAGTTAAGTTTTTACAAGTAAACTAGTAAATGTTGGTAATTGTCTAGACTTGGTATTTATTTATTTGAGGTGATTTGAACTATTTACTATGTTGATTATATTGTTACATCACTATTTGGATTGTTGAAGAATCGGTGGAAGAGTTAGGATAGATTTGGAGTTGATATTGAGTGGATTTGGATATTAGAAACTAGGAAAATGTGCGGTTTTGACACTAATACATAAGGGCTGTCCCGTTTGAGTAAAAACAGAAAAATCAGTTGTTTCTAGTAAGATTGGGTTAAATAAATAGAAAATAGACTTTATAACGAAAACGTGGTCGCTTGAACGGGCAAAAACGGATTTAAAACTAATAAGTTACGCTAGTTTAAAGTTTACACAAAAAAAAACAAATTTTCTGAAAAAGCTTGTTATTAGAAATTTTCATGAGGTAAAATCGGATTTTAAATGGTAAACCGACTATCTGGGACACTAAAAATAGGTTAGTATACTTAAATACATTCGCGGGGATATAGAACTTAGAAAACGGAGTTAAACGAAGGAGCTATGGCTCGTTGAAGTTTTGGATGAAACTAACTATTTTGACAGCTTTTGGGTAATCAAGTGAAATATAATTTCAAAGTCAATTTCCGTGCCCTAAAAGTCCAAACGAGCCAAAACGACCTAAACGAAAGTTGTAGAATTTTATACATACTTGTTAGACGAGTCGGAAACTTTCCAAAATACTTTTTAACGAGATGACTATAGTTTAATTGCGAGATATACTAGTTACGTCACTTAAAGTATATACTTTAACTATTAAAAGGAAACGTTGACGTAACTACATTTTATTCACTAAACTTTATTGCAAATATGTACGGGTGATATAATATTTTGTAAAAGTGCATACACGAAATTATTAGATGACCTAAGACATTATTCATTTAGGTTGTGGTTAGAGCTTTCGTACCTCGATTTCCGTGCACACTATTCCGTATTGTATTACTTTGCTTAAGGTGAGTTTCATAGCTCTAGTTTTACTTGTTTACTACTTGTTTTGAAATGGTCAGGGTGAGAATACATTGCTTGTTTTTACATATAGACACAAGTACATAAAACATTTACGAATTGCCTAAGTTGCCACATTTGGCATTAAATTCCCCACAAATCATGAACCGTTAATTACTTTGTAAGGGCGAATGTTGTGAATAGATCTATTGGGGGTAAACTCCCCCATACGGATTGGTTGTTCCAATTTGACTAGTTAAGCAAACGGATGCATTTCATTTGATGTCGCACAGGTGTATGGCAAAGCACCTGTTTGGGGTGAATATATATAAACTAATTGTCAAGGCTTCGGTGTCATGAACTTAGTGCAACAATAACTCTTTTTATGAACATATTTGGAATACAATTGTTATAGAAATCTTGTGGTCCACATTTATAAATACTTAAACCTATGAACTCACCAACTTTTTAGTTGACACTTTTAGCATGTATTTCTCTGGTCTGCGATTATTGATTGGCATTGATATGGAGCATGAGCATTCGTATGATTCAAAGCCTTGTTTAAACTTTATCGAATGTGCATTTCAAAATGGCTCATATAGAGGTCGTTCACTATAACTTGTAACTTTGTACCATGGAAGTCACGCCCCAAATACCATTCCGCTGCAACCTGATTTTGGGGTTGTGACAGATTAGTATCAGAGCTTCGGTTATAGACAACTAGGTTGCATGTAGGACCTAGACTATAACTACTATATGCATTGGGACTCCCCTTATTGCCTTACACATTTTCCGCTGCATTCCACGTACTAAGTCACGAAATTGTCATATATACTCATGCATTTTAATGGTCGTTAAAACTTTCTCGAGACATTGTGAGTGATAAATACTCGATATTGTCATATTATATACTTTACAAGTGCTAATTTACCATAATTGCATACACATATATCACCCATGCACATTTTTGTTGTTTTTATGATCCTAACAAGTTAGTAACTATTTTACAATGCTATGATCTTGATTTTATCACACATAAGTCACATATCACTCTTGATTAAATTGTAGAAGTTATGTTTTTACAAGTAAACTAGTAAATGTTGGTAATTGTCTAGACTTGGTATTTATTTATTTGAGGTGATTTGAACTATTTACTATGTTGATTATATTGTTACATCACTATTTGGATTGTTGAAGAATCGGTGGAAGAGTTAGGATAGATTTGGAGTTGATATTGAGTGGATTTGGATATTAGAAACTAGGAAAACATGCGGTTTTGACACTAATACATAAGGGCTGTCCCGTTTGAGTAAAAACATAAAAATCAGTTCTTTTTAGTAAGATTGGGTTAAATAAATAGAAAATAGACTTTATAACGAAAACGTGGTCGCTTGAACGGGCAAAAACGGATTTAAAACTAATAAGTTACGCTAGTTTAAAGTTTACACAAAAAAACAAATTTTCGAAAAAGCTTGTTATTTGAAATTTTCATGAGGTAAAACCGGACTTTAAATGGTAAACCGACTATCTGGGACACTAAAAATAAGTTAGTATACTTAAATACATTTGCAGGGATATAAAGCTTTGAAAACGGAGTTAAACGAAGGAGCTATGGCTCGTTGAAGTTTTGGATGAAACTAACTATTTTGACAGCTTTTGGGTAACTGCTGAAATATAATTTCAAAGTCAATTTCCGTGCCCTAAAAGTCCAAACGAGCCAAAACGACCTAAACGAAAGTTGTAGAATTTTATACATACTTGTTAGACGAGTCGGAAACTTTCCAAAATACTTTTTAACGAGATGACTGTAGTTTAATTGCGAGATATACTAGTTACGTCACTTAAAGTATATACTTTAACTATTAAAAGGAAACGTTGACGTAACTACATTTTATTCACTAAACTTTATTGCCAATATGTACGGGTGATATAATATTTTGTAAAATTGCATACACGAGATTATTAGATGACCTAAGACATTATTCATTTAGGTTGTGGTTAGAGCTTTCGTACCTCGATTTCCGTGCACACTATTCCCTGTTGTATTACTTTGCTTAAGGTGAGTTTCATAGCTCTAGTTTTACTTGTTTACTACTTGTTTTGAAATGGTCACGGTGAGAATACATTGCTTGTTTTTACATATGGACACAAGTACATAAAACATTTACGAATTGCCTAAGTTGCCACATTTGGCTCTAAATTCCCCACAAATCATGAACCGTTAATTACTTTGTAAGGGCGAATGTTGTGAATAGATCTATTGGGGGTAAACTCCCCCATGCGGATTGGTCGTTCCAACTTGATTGGTTAAGCAAACGGATGCATTTCATTTGATGTCGCTTTTGTGTTTGGCAATGCACCTGTTTGGGGTGAATATATATAAACTAATTGTCAAGGCTTCGGTGTCATGAACTTAGTGCAACAATAACTCTTTTCATGAACATATTTGGAATACAATTGTTATAGAAATCTTGTGGTCCACATTTATAAATACTTAAACCTATGAACTCACCAACTTTTTAGTTGACACTTTTAGCATGTATTTCTCTGGTCTGCGATTATTGATTGGCATTGATATGGAGCATGAGCATTCGTAATGATTCAAAGTCTTGTTTAAACTTTATCGAATGTGCATTTCAAAATGGCTCATATAGAGGTCGTTCACTATAACTTGTAACTTTGTACCATGGAAGTCACGCCCCAAATACCATTCCGCTGCAACCCGATTTTGGGGTTGTGACAGATTGGTATCAGAGCTTCGGTTATAGACAACTAGGTTGCATGTAGGACCTAGACTATAACTACTATATGCATTGGGACTCCCCTTATTGCCTTACACATTTTCCGCTGCATTCCACGTACTAAGTCACGAAATTGTCATATATACTCATGCATTTTAATGGTCGTTAAAACTTTCTCGAGACATTGTGAGTGATAAATACTCGAAATTGTCATATTATATACTTTACAAGTGCTAATTTACCATAATTGCATACACATATATCACCCATGTACATTTTTGTTGTTTTTATGATCCTAACAAGTTAGTAACTATTTTACAATGCTATGATCTTGATTTTATCACACATAAGTCACATATCACTCTTGATTAAATTGTAGAAGTTAAGTTTTTACAAGTAAACTAGTAAATGTTGGTAATTGTCTAGACTTGGTATTTATTTATTTGAGGTGATTTGAACTATTTACTATGTTGATTATATTGTTACATCACTATTTGGATTGTTGAAGAATCGGTGGAAGAGTTAGGATAGATTTGGAGTTGATATTGAGTGGATTTGGATATTAGAAACTAGGAAAACGTGCGGTTTTGACACTAATACATAAGGGCTGTCCCGTTTGAGTAAAAACAGAAAAATCAGTTGTTTTTAGTAAGATTGGGTTAAATAAATAGAAAATAGACTTTATAACGAAAACGTGGTCGCTTGAACGGGCAAAAACGGATTTAAACTAATAAGTTACGCTAGTTTAAAGTTTACACAAAAAAAAACAAATTTTCTGAAAAAGCTTGTTATTAGAAATTTTCATGAGGTAAAACCGGACTTTAAATGGTAAACCGACTATCTGGGACACTAAAAATAGGTTAGTATACTTAAATACATTCGCGGGGATATAAAACTTAGAAAACGGAGTTAAACGAAGGAGCTATGGCTCGTTGAAGTTTTGGATGAAACTAACTATTTTGATAGCTTTTGGGTAATTGCTGAAATATAATTTCAAAGTCAATTTCCGTGCCCTAAAAGTCCAAACGAGCAAAAACGACCTAAACGAAAGTTGTAGAATTTTATACATACTTGTTAGACGAGTCGGAAACTTTCCAAAATACTCTTTAACGAGATGACTGTAGTTTAATTGCGAGATATACTAGTTACGTCACTTAAAGAATATACTTTAACTATTAAAAGGAAACGTTGACGTAACTACATTTTATTCACTAAACTTTATTGCAAATATGTACGGGTGATATAATATTTTGTAAAATTGCATACACGACATTATTAGATGACCTAAGACATTATTCATTTAGGTTGTGGTTAGAGCTTTCGTACCTCGATTTCCGTGCACACTATTCCGTGTTGTATTACTTTGCTTAAGGTGAGTTTCATAGCTCTAGTTTTACTTGTTTACTACTTGTTTTGAAATTGTCAGGGTGAGAATACATTGCTTGTTTTTACATATGGACACAAGTACATAAAACATTTACGAATTGCCTAAGTTGCCACATTTGGCATTAAATTCCCCACAAATCATGAACCGTTAATTACTTTGTAAGGGCGAATGTTGTGAATAGATCTATTGGGGGTAAACTCCCCCATATGGATTGGTCGTTCCAACTTGATTGGTTAAGCAAACGGATGCATTTCATTTGATGTCGCACAGGTGTATGGCAAAGCACCTGTTTGGGGTGAATATATATAAACTAATTATCAAGGCTTCGGTGTCATGAACTTAGTGCAACAATAACTCTTTTCATGAACATATTTGGAATACAATTGTTATAGAAATCTTGTGGTCCACATTTATAAATACTTAAACCTATGAACTCACCAACTTTTTAGTTGACACTTTTAGCATGTATTTCTCTGGTCTGCGAATATTGATTGGCATTGATATGGAGCATGAGCATTCGTAATGATTCAAAGCCTTGTTTTGTAACACCCCCAATCCGCTCAGGGATATTACACGTCGTAGACCCTCTCTTCGAGGATCTACCAGGCTGATAACTAAAATCAAACATCGCCTTTAAGGCTAAAATGACTCAGTAGACCGATTTGGTCTTTCAATAAATACATACAACTCAAATACAACTCATGCCCACGCAGGGGTCAAAATACAACCACACCCGCATAACGGAAAAATATACTGCAATGAAAAGAAAATACAACTAGACCAATACGACAGCAACGGATCCTCGTGTGATTAGTATCGTTCATCTTTCATCATCCTTCGTGCCGACCCTGTGCTATGCTCCAAAACCTGAATGCAAAAATAGACATCCACCCCCCGAATACTCGGGGGTTAGCAAAACTCCACTGTTTTGCTAGTACAAATACAAAGTGCAAATACGAGCCATATAATTCAAGTTCCACGAATAGCAATAACCAGGAATCCTTAAAGATTAAAATACCACGAAACGAATACTTCCCGAGGCAAGAATTTGAGTAAAACTTTCCAAATCCGAAAGATCACAAATAACGAGAATGGTTTGCAAAATGGTTTAAAATACCCTCGGGAGTTTTAATAGAAAACAAATTAGGATTATCAAATCCTTCTCTTTCCAAAATCAACAGGGTCACAGCCCAAAGGTCTTATTTTCGCAAATAGAAAACCGACAACAATTTACAGGGCCAGAGCCCAACATCACGTGTCCTCAACGGACATAAAATTCAACGAAACGTAATCACGCACGCGCATCGCCTAGGACCGGGACGCTACCACAGACATCTCACCCGAGGCCTCGAAGGACCCTCCCGAGCTGGCTAGCGAAACAATTCACAACATATCACAACTGTAATACCCGAGATTTCTGTTATGTAATCGGAACTTGTGATATTGTAATGATTGTACTATTGTTTGAGTACTATTTTCCGTATTTCATAATCCGATGTTATCGAGCGTATGATTTCATAATTGTGATTTGAAGATTGTAATTCTGCGCATGTAGCGCACGCTACAAGCTATGTATAGCGTGCGCTAACGTGGATTCATAGCGCACACTACTGAGGGTTATTAGCGCACGCTATGCGTGGTCAAATTGATTGGGACGTGCGGTAGGTGAGATCTGGCCGGGGGACCCCTGTCGGATCGTGTCGGATGTACCTGGACGGCTTTCGGGAAAAGCCGAGTCAACGCCTTAGCGCACGCTACAGGTATATGCGTAGCGCATGCTAAGTGCTGAGTACAGTTTAGTCAGGGATCCGTTAGCGCACGCTACGGACAGGGTCTAGCGCGCGCTAATAGCCATTTATTATAAATAGGACAACATCCTATTCGTGATTTCAGTTCTTTCTCCTCCCATAACCCGAACTCTTACACTTAGAACATAACTCCCTTCGTCCCAAACACTTCATATCAACCTCCTAGTTCGAGATTGAAGATCGTATATCATTGGAGATTGGTGTTCAAGCCTTCGGTGTTGGATCGCTTCATTTTCCTCTGTATTCTTCACTACTTTGAGGTAGGTGATTCTTCACTGATGTTAGTAATGTTCCTAAGGAAGTTTGAATCATGTTTTGATAGCAAGTATTTCGTTTATAATCGGTCATCACATGTTAGAAGGATACTTTTGACGTATCGGCATTATATATCGTATGAACCTTTGAACCATCTTATTATAAGGACTCCTAAGCATGTTCAAATCGAGTTATGATCAATAATCGGATATTTACCCAGTTGATACGTTTTACACGATGGAATCATGTGTTTTGGAACGTAGAACAAATGGAACTTAGATTATTTCTTGGAGATCGTAGATGAATTATGATGTTGAGTTGGCTATCCGTATATTCGTATTTCATAACCATAAAACTTCCACAAACCTTATTAGCATGATATGCCCGAGGATAACTTGTATTATCACGGTAGAATTCATGAGTTCTTCACCATTCAACCCAGTTTTCGGTTTGCAGTATTCTGCCATGCAAGATTAGCGCACGCTAACATATGTGAGTTAACGTGCGCTATCGAAGTTCAGTTAACGCACAATACGTACGTAGCGTGCGTTATATATCGGCCGGTGCAAACTGTCAGTTCGTAAACTAGCGCACGCTAGTCTTACCCGATAGCGTACGCTAACAGGCCTGCTTAGCGCACGTTACGTAGAGTATGTAGCGCACGCTAAGCAGTCCAGACAGATTGCTTATTTTGAGCTTTTCGGCCGTAGACCAAATTGTTAGGCCATCGTTCGACTTGAGATGATTTGTATATCGTTCCTTTTGTTAAGGTTCGAGCCGGTTACGTTGATCGAAGGAGGCGGCCTTCGAGTGTGTTGAGATCATCGAAGTATTTCGTCTTGCCATTTTCGAGGCAAGTATCATATGTCGAGTTCGATTTATATTGAATCTTTGATCATGCTTGTGGTTTTGTTCATATTGTTGAATATGAGATGTATTTCTGAAAATTCTCATGATATTGGTTGATTATTTGTTCGTATTGATGAACATATTGAAATGCATATGTGTATGCATAGTTGATTGATTATGGTATAAATGATCCGAGGATCATGAGGATCTATGCCGAGGGCGCTGGATCGAATGTCCACCATGCGTTGGTCCGACGGATCATCATGGGGATCTATGCCGAGGGCGCTGATTGCCGGACGGGTTTTCCACCATGCGTTGGTCCGACGGGATCATCATGGGGATCTATACCAAGGGCGCTGGATCGCTGGATTACCTGTATTGTGTTGATGGAATCGTGAGGATTCGCATAGTCGATTCCGTAGCGGAAGTCCGTTTTGCATGTTTTATGATGCATTGATGATTTATTGTATTATGATACTTGTACTAGCATCGTTTTGCTAACCCTTCGGGGTGGACATTGTTTTGATGTTCGTAGCCGAGGAGCGGGAGACAACCACGATCGACAGGACGATGAAATGGCTCGATGATGTGATTGATGTTATTGTTATTGTGATTTGTCTTCTTGTTTCGTTTAGTACTGAGCACGTCTGCTTTTAATAATGTCTTTTCGATATGGTTGTATAAATTAACTCTTTGATCGGTTGAATCAAATATGTCTTTGAACTTCGGTTGTACGATTGGTTTATATTTACACTCTTTTTAAAATTAGCCTTGTAAATCCTTACCTAAAGGGTTTACGTACTGTAATTATTCCGAATATCTCGGGTGTTACGTAATATGGTATCGGAGCTAAGATTCATGGATACCTTGGCAATGGGTTAGTTGGGTCTGCATTTACGTTATTTGATTATTGGTCGTCAGAACATCATCACCGAGCCAAAGATCGTCGTGGTGGACCGTGGTTGTAAGTTTCCTAAATCTCAAATACTACCGCTTTTATTTTATTCATGATTTGTGAACATTGATGGATGTACTTTTAGAAAGTTTGCCCGGATATTGAGTATTTATGTTTACGATGTTGAGAGGAGGTCGTGGACGCGGACTTGGTCGTGGACGCGGACGTGGAAATGCGAGACAAGAAGAGTCGGTATCTACCCCGGAGATAACCGCTAGTCAAACGGATTCCCATTCCGGGGACAACAGGATCAAGAAATAATAATGCAGATCCTAACGCGGGAGTGCTTCAACAGGTGGTTGCCCGGATAAACCAATTTGCTCAAGTTGTGGATCGCATGCGCAGCCGATGGGACAAAGAACATAACGTGGAAAATCGGGGAGATAAATGGCTTATCAAGTGATCAAATTGCATCCTCCGAAATTTGATGGTTCGACCGAGACGCTTTCTTGGGATCACCGGGTGAAGGAATTAGAGAAGATTTTTGCGGGGATTAATTGTCCCAACGATAGGAAGGTTCCGGTCGCCCAGTATCTTCCTCGACAGGGGAGGCTTTCGACCGGTGGGAGGCCATTCGACCGGAGGAGCATAATGTTGACTGGACAGAATTCAAATTGATGATGGAGGCGCAGATTGTCCTCGCCCGATTAGAGAGGCCCGAGTTCGGGAGTTTTTCTCACCGCAAAATTCGAAGCAACCGTGACGGACGTGATTAAGACTTTTAATCACCGGTGACTTATGTGCGCCACTGTCAGGACAGAGGCGGAAAGGATTTTCCATTTTGACATGCGAATGAAGCGGGAATTCAGCAATACATGTCCGGATTTGATTGTACCACCTTGAGGCAGTATCAGGACAAGGCGTTGGCCTATGATATGAAGGAAGCAGCAGTAGAGAAATCGACGGAAGCAAAGAAACAGAAGGTGTCTGGCAACTTCACGGAGAATAAGAATAGCGGGGCCCGCCGGGGTCAGTCCTCTTTTCACTCATCCAGGAGACCTCCGCATCCTTCTCGAGGAGGAAAGAAGTTCCGAGCAAGACCAATCAAGCTTTGACGCAGGGAAGAAGTGTTATAACTGTGGAAAAGCGGGACATGTTCGACGTGATTGTTTCGTACTGCTGTGACTGTTTCGAGTGTGGACAGAAGGACATCGCGCAACGTTTTGTGGGAATGCGACCCGATCTTTTGGTACTCGCACTCCGGCTCCGATTCGAAGGAGACGAGTGTGAACCAGACGCAACAGAGTGGATTTCAGCAGCAAAATGTTGGGAAGAGAGAGGCATCCAGTGCTGGGTCCGTTCCTCCGCGTATTTACGAGATGAAGAAGGATGAACAGAACACAGCTGTTGCATCAGGTACAATTCAGATCCTTTTGCAACCAGTTAGTGTTTTATTCGATTCCGGAGCTACACATTCTTTTGTAGCATTGAACTGTGTTAATCGTTTAAAAATCTCGTGCTTGTATGATTGTGAACCTTATGTTGTGGGATTACCTAGCGGAGAGAAAATTGTGGGAACCCTAGAAGCTAGGGACTTTCCAGTAACTATAGGAGGGAGAGATTGGCCATCGAACCTTATTGTGGTTGACATTTACGGTGACGATTTAATTCTCGGAGACGATTGGCTCAACCGTTATGGAGATATTCTAAATTACCGAGAGAGAGTCATTTCCATCATTGCTGATGACGGGTCTGAACACTTATTCCGAGGATGGAGACCAGGAAGCTCGGGAAAATTGATCAAGGCAATGAACGTCGTGAAATTACTGAAACAGGGATGTCAGGGACTTTGGTGCTATGCCATGAAGAAAGAGGAAGGAGTAGAGCTCTCATCTATTTCAGTTGTGAATGAGTTCTCAGATGTTTTTCCTGACGAACTACCTGGATTACCTCCGCAGAGAGAAGTGGAATTCACTATCGAATTAGAGCCTGGAGCAGCTCCTATTTCCAGAGCACCATACCGCATGGCGCCAACCGAGATGTATGAACTCAAGAAACAACTGGAGGAATTGTTGCAGAAAGGTTATATTCAACCGAGCGTTTCTCCTTGGGGAGCGCCCGTTCTCTTTGTCCGGAAGAAAGACGGATCCCTCCGACTGTGTATTGATTACAGGGAGCTCAACAAGATGACAATCAAGAATAAGTATCCTATACCTCGGATCGACAACTTGTTTGATCAACTGCAAGGGGCAAGGATATTCTCGAAGATTGACTTGCGATCAGGATACCACCAGATGAGAATTAAGGAATCGGATATACCAAAATCTGCTTTCAGATCCCGGTATGGGCATTATGAATTTGTAGTAATGCCATTTAGACTTACCAACGCTCCTGCGGTATTCATGCAATTGATGAATCGGGTTTTCTTGGAGTACTTGGATAAATTTGTGGTCGTTTTCATTGACGACATCTTGATATATTCGAGGGACGCAGAGGAACATGCTGAACATTTACGTGTGGTTTTGAGCATCTTGAGAAAGGAACAGCTGTATGCTAAGCTTTCTAAATGTGAGTTCTGTCTTAAGGAAGTAACTTTCCTTGGGCATGTGATATCAGCCGACGGAGTTCAGGTGGACCCGAAGAAAGTCGAAGCAATCTTGGAATGGGAAGTTCCTAGCAACGTGAAAGAAGTCCGAAGCTTCTTAGGACTTGCTGGATATTATCGCCGCTTTGTAGAGGGATTTTCCAAAATTGCTCGTCCGCTCACTCATTTATTCTGAAAACTCAAAAGTTCACGTGGAATGAGAAGTGCCAGGCTGGTTTTGACGAACTTAAGAGGAGACTGACGACAGCACCTATATTAGCACTGCCAGAGGGAACTGATGGATTCATGGTATACAGCGACGCTTCAAATCAGGGTTTGGGTTGTGTGTTGATGCAGAGGGATAAAGTGATTGCTTATGCTTCTCGGCAATTGAAACCATACGAAGTTAATTATCCGACTCATGATCTGGAGCTAGCAGCTGTGGTCTTTGCCTTGAAAATTTGGCGACATTATTTGTACGGCACTCATTGTCAGATCTTTACAGACCATTAGAGCCTCAAGTACATTTTCAGTCAGAAAGAATTAAACATGAGGCAGAGAAGGTGGCTAGAATTGATCAAGGATTACGACTTGGAGATTTTCTATCATCTGGGAAAAGCAAATGTAGTAGCCGATGCTTTGAGCCGTAAACCTGTTTCCCTTCGAGTGTTGGAAGCACTTACGTCCCAAACCAGTATTCAACGAGAACTGATCCGCGAGGGGATTGAAGTATGGGCACCAGGAATCCAAGGGCAACTTTATGTGATGGAACTGACTTCATCACTAGTCGAGGAGATCAAGTCTAAACAATTGAACGATTCTTTAATCCTTCGATTATGCGACAAAGTAAAGAAAGGGAAAGCCCCAGGATTCGTGATACAAGATGATGGAGTTCTGAGATTTCAAAGTCGACTTTGCGTTCCCGATGATGATGATTTGAGAAGGACTATTCTGAAGGAAGCTCACGCCATACTATTCTATTCACCCGGGCAGCAGTAAGATGTATAAGGATTTAAAGCAAAACTTTTGGTGGGGGAATATGAAGAAGGACGTAACGGAGTACGTTTCGAAGTGTTTGACTTTTCAGCAGGTTAAGATTGAGCATCAGCGGCCTGCCGGGATGTTAAAGCCGCTTCCGATCCTGGAATGGAAGTGGGAGGACATTTCGATGGATTTCATCACCAGTATGCCAAGGACTAGAATGGGAATGAACATGATTTGGGTTGTAGTTGATCGACTAACCAAGTCGGCTCATTTCCTAGGGATTAAAGATACATGGGGACCCGAGAGATTGGCGCGAGTATTTATTGCGGAGATAGTCAGATTGCATGGGACGCCGAAGACCATTGTTTCAGATCGAGATGGTCGTTTCGTGTCGCACTTCTGGAGGGCAGTGCACAGGGCTTTGGGGACCGAGCTAAACTTTAGTACAGCTTATCATCCCCAAACGGACGGTCAGTCCGAAAGGACTATTCAGACTGTAGAAGACATGCTTAGAGCCTGTGCCTTGGATTGGTCAACTGATTGGGAAGTTCATTTACCATTAGTTGAATTCACCTACAATAATAGTTGGCATGCTTCAATTAAGATGGCACCATTTGAAGCTTTATGCGGATAAGATGCCGATCACCCCGTGTTGGGATGATTCTTCGGACTTGATCGGACGGAACCGGAATTGATTATTCGGACTCAAGAGAAGATAGCTTTGATTCGGGAAAGACTGCTGATCGCCTGAGTCGACAGAAATCTTATGCAGACGCACGTCGTCGCCGCCCTCTAGAGTTCGACGTTGGTGACCATGTACTATTGAAGGTGTCTCCTACACGAGGGATTTTCCGTTTGGGAGAAGAGGCAAGCTTAGTCCGAGATATATCGGACCATTCGAGATCCTCGAGAGAGTTGGAGATTTAGCGCGAGTTGGCCTTACCGCCATCATCGAGTCACGTTCACAATGTGTTTCATGTATCCCAATGCGAAGTATGTACCGACCCACCACGTCATTGATTTCGATGAGATCGAGATAGCTAATGATGGCACCTTCAAGAGAGACCAATCAAGATCTGGAGAACCGGATCAAACAATTGAGGAATAAACCAATACACTTGGTTAAAGTACAATGGTCACGACATGGAGTCGAAGAGGCCACTTGGGAAACGGAGGACGGTATGAAGGCTAAATATCCGGAGTTGTTTTCATCTTAAGTTTCGGGACGAAACTTCTTTTTAGGGAGGAAGGATGTAATACCCGAGATTTCCGTTATGTAATCGGAACTTGTGATATTGTAATGATTGTACTATTGTTTGAGTACTATTTTCCGTATTTCATAATCCGATGTTATCGAGCGTATGATTTCATAATTGTGATTTGAAGATTGTAATTCTGCGCATGTAGCGCACGCTACAAGCTATGTATAGCGTGCGCTAACGTGGATTCATAGCGCACGCCATCGAGGGTCATTAGCGCACGCTATGTGTGGTCAAATTGATTGGGACGTGCGGTAGGTGAGATCGGCCGGGGGACCCTGTCGGATCGTGTCGGATGTACTGGTCGGCTTTAGTGAAAAGCCGAGTCATCGCCTTAGCGCTCGCTACATGTATATGCGTTGCGCAATCTATTTGCTGAGTACTGTTTTGTCAGGGTGACGTTAGCGCACGCTTCGGACATGGTCTAGCGCGCGCTAATAGCCTTTTATTATAAATAGGACAACATCCTATTCGTGATTTGATTCTTTCTCCTCCCATAACCCGAACTCTTACACTTAGAACATAACTCCCTTCGTCCCAAACACTTCATATCAACCTCCTAGTTCGAGATTGAAGATCGTATATCATTGGAGATTGGTGTTCAAGCCTTCGGTGTTGGATCGCTTCATTTTCCTCCGTATTCTTCACTACTTTGAGGTAGGTGATTCTTCACTGATGTTAGTAATGTTCCTAAGGAAGTTTGAATCATGTTTTGATAGCAAGTATTTCGTTTATAATCGGTCATCACATGTTAGAAGGATACTTTTGACGTATCGGCATTATATATCGTATGAACCTTTGAACCATCTTATTATAAGGACTCCTAAGCATGTTCAAATCGAGTTATGATCAATAATCGGATATTTACCCAGTTGATACGTTTTACACGATGGAATCATGTGTTTTGGAACGTAGAACAAATGGAACTTAGATTATTTCTTGGTGATCGTAGATGAATTATGATGTTGAGTTGGCTATCCGTATATTCGTATTTCATAACCATAAAACTTCTACAAACCTTATTAGCATGATATGCCCGAGGATAACTTGTATTATCACGGTAGAATTCATGAGTTCTTCACCATTCAACCCAGTTTTTGGTTTGCAGTATTCTGCCATGCAAGATTAGCGCACGCTAACATATGTGAGTTAACGTGCGCTATCGAAGTTCAGTTAACGCACAATACGTACGTAGCGTGCGTTATATATCGGCCGGTGCAAATCGCCAGTAAACTAGCGCACGCTAGTCTTACCCGATAGCGTCGCTTCAGCCCGCTTAGCGCACGTTACGTAGAGTATGTAGCGCACGCTAAGCGGTCCAGCAGATTGCTTATTTTGAGCTTTTCGGCCGTAGACCAAATTGTTAGGCCATCGTTCGACTTGAGATGATTTGTATATCGTTCCTTTTGTTAAGGTTCGAGCCGGTTACGTTGATCGAAGGAGGCGGCCTTCGAGTGTGTTGAGATCATCGAAGTATTTCGTCTTGCCATTTTCGAGGCAAGTATCATACGTCGAGTTCGATTTATATTGAATCTTTGATCATGCTTGTGGTTTTGTTCATATTGTTGAATATGAGATGTATTTCTGAAAATTCTCATGATATTGGTTGATTATTTGTTCGTATTGATGAACATATTGAAATGCATATGTGTATGCATAGTTGATTGATTATGGTATAAATGATCCGAGGGGATCATGAGGATCTATGCTGAGGGCGCTGGATCGAATGTCCACCATGCGTTGGTCCGACGGGATCATTATGGGGATCTATGCTGAGGGCGCTGGATTGCTGGACGGGTTTTCCACCATGCGTTGGTCCGACGGGATCATCATGGGGATCTATACCAAGGGCGCTGGATCGCTGGATTACCCTGTATTGTGTTGATGGAATCGTGAGGATTCGCATCGTTGGATTCCGGTAGCGGAAGTCCGTTTTGCATGTTTTATGATGCATTGATGATTTATTGTATTATTATACTTGTACTAGCATCGTTTTGCTAACCCCTTCGGGGGTGGACATTGTTTTGATGTTCAGGTAGCCGAGGAGCGGGGAGACAACCACAGTACCGACAGGACGATGAAATGGCTCAGTGATGTGATTGATGTTATTGTTATTGTGATTTGTCTTCTTGTTTCGTTTAGAACTCGAGTATGTCTGTTTTAATAATGTCTTTTCGATATGGTTGTATAAATTAAGTCTTTGATCGGTTGAATCAAATATGTCTTTGAACTTCAGTTGTACGATTGGTTTATATTTACACTCTTTTTAAAATTAGCCTTGTAAATCCTTACCTAAAGGGTTTACGGCGCTGTAATTATTCCGAATATCTCGGGGTGTTACAACAACCATAAGTTATCCCGGCATCGGGCTAACAAGCCACGAACCTCGGAGTCCCCGCAAGACGTACCCGATGATAACCCCACTAGTTATCACGGCATCGGGCTAACAAACCACGAACCTCGTGTAACACCCCCAATCCGTTCAGGGATATTACACGCCGTAGACCCTCTCCTCGAGGATCTACCAGGCTGATAACTAAAATCAAACATCTAAACCTCGCCTTTAAGGCTAAAATGACTCAGTAGACCGACTTGGTCTTTCAATAATAACATACCACTCAATTCCAAACACATACCCACGCAGGGGTCAAAATACAATAAACTCCCGTACAACGGGGAAAAGATACTACAGCAGAAAAGAAAATACAACTAGACCAAAACGACATCAACAGATCCTCGTGTGATTAGTATCATTCATCTTTCATCATCCTTCGTGCCGACCCTATGCTATGCTCCAAAACCTGAATGCAAAAATAGACATCCACCCCCCGAATACTCGGGGGTTAGCAAAACTCCACTGTTTTGCTAGTGCAAGTACAAGTGCAAAAATACGAGCCATACAATACAAGTTCCAAGAACAATAATAATCAGGAATCCTCAAAGATCCAAACGTAAAGAAAAGTACTTCCCGAGGCAAGAGTTTGGGTAAACATTTCCAAAACCGAAATATCGCAAATAAGGGAAACAATTTACAAAACAGTTTAAAATGCCATCGAGAGTTTTAATAGAAAATAATTTAGGATTATAAAATCCTTCTCTTTCCAAAAATCAATAGGGTCACAGCCCAAATGTTTTGTTTTCGCAAATAGAAAACCACCAACAATTTACAGGGTCAGAGCCCAACATCACGTGTCCTCAACGGACGTAAAATCAACGAAACATAATCACGCACGCGCATCGCCTAGGACCGGGACGCTAACACCGACATCCCACCCGAGGCCTCGAAGGACCCTCCCGAGCTGGCTAGCGAAACAAATCACACACATCTCACGGTTGGATCAATCGCTTGTTGCATCCTGGCCACATGATCACATGCCATGTGCCACCGTAGATTATCTCAGGCTCTCACGGTTGGATCAATCACTTGTTGCATCCTGACCACATGATCACGTGCCATGTGTCACCGTAGACCTTCAACCATATCCACACATTCACACAAATAACATATCATATCAAGGATGTTCAAACAATTCGCCCAGAGGCATCAAACACTTAGCAAAACACCACGTCAAACCACAACGCACCGAAATGAAATAATATACGTCCACATACAATACCAAGTGCAACATGAACACCAAGCATATACATAGAATTCACATAGTTATTCACGAACCACACCAATCACAAAACACACATGGTTTTGAAAGAGGGCCTTTAACGAGGCTAACCAAATCTTTTGAAAACTCATTTCAAACAAACAAACAAATCAAGACGATCACCAATCATCATATCCACGAAACAAGAAAAGTATGGACAAGGTACTTGCCTCGAATAAGAACAACGCGGAGAATCGACCAAAGTAGGTTGACACGAACCGATTACGAACCCGTCGACTCCACCGATCGCCAACTCACGTCATAAACTACGAAGGACAATCATAACAATGAAATGAATTCCATAACACGACTCAAAGCCGTTGAATTCAAAGAACGAATGACGAAAGTTCAAGGATTTCCCCCAAAATGGCCAAGAACACGATTCGTTCCGTCAAATCACGAAAATGGAATTCCAAGTTGAAATATGGATATACAATCCATAGAATATGTTTAACAACATCATTTAACCATAATCGATCCATCGAAAATGGATGAAAAACGAGATCGGGGACAAATTGTAATATCCGCAATTTTCGATTTTCGGTAAATTTCTTCTTTCGGCCGAAGTCCGTTTTGACGACTCTCTCATGACCGTTTCGTCATTTCGAGAATGATTAATTCTACACTCTTGTCATCCGAGTTCGTTTCGGTGTTGTTTTGTTGAGTTCCGTGCTTTTTAGCGACTTTTCCGCACTAGAGTTCGATTCTTGCGAATCTCGTCCGAAACTGCCGTTTCGAGTTTCCCGCAAGTCCGTTTAACTTGTTGGACGTGTTGTGATCTTCGGTTTAGTTTTTCGATCACGTATCGTGATTTCCGGGCGCTCTGGGCCATTTTGTAATTTGCCCAGAGTTATGGGTATCCGTATCTGTAATTGTTGTCTCTGTAATATCCGGTACTTTTCTTTCCCTTGTATTTTCATTTTTGGTATATCTCTCGGTCATAGTGACCCTCGTGTACCTTTCAAAGGTGTCCTTCCTGTCAACCGTTGAACCGTATTCTCGTTATTGTGGTGCGGAACCGCCGCCGGGTTGCCGTGGATCCATTTCGTATTGGTTCCCAAATATTGACCCCTATCGCTTTATTCTCTTCCGGATCATTTTTATCATTTTGGAACCCAATAGGGGGTGTGGGCCGCGGCACAAGATGTGCGTGCCGCGGCACACAAATTCCTTCGATTGTTGGTCGAACAAATCAGACGTGTGCCGCGGCACACCCATCCGGCAAGCCGCGCACGGTGCCAGCAAAGGCCGCGGCACACCTGTCCGGTGCCGCGGCACACTCGAGTGTCTTCTGCGACCTAAACCCGACTGTATCGGGTGCCGCGGCACACGCAGGATGTGCCGCGGCACAACGCGGAAACCTGGGAGTAAATTTTCGGCCTGTGCCGCGGCACACGAAGCGGTCAACTGTGCAAATTCGTCTTTATTAGACGAAATCGGCCGATTTCTTCTTCATTCTCACTGCGCGAGAGAGAGAGAGAGCTAGGGGGGGAGAACTCTCAAGCTTTCTTCATCCGGGGAGTCAATTTTCACCATTTTTCTCCGGTAGTGAAGCCGGACGATCAATCCAACGCGTGTTCTACGGATCTTAGTACTTGAATCTCCAAAGGTATTATTTCTTGAAACCCTCCCTTTTGGATAATTGGGGATTTTGGGTATTTTGTTCGATTTCGCCCGTTTAATCCGATTTAACTTAAGATTTTGATGGATTGATGATTATTAGGATGTATTGTCTCATTTCCCTTGTTAACCCATGGTCGGATCGTATCGATTCGTTATTTTGGTCGAGTTCTTGACCGACGCCTTGAAGGTGTCCGGAAAAATGTCATAGAGGGGTTTTCGGGTGTTCTACGATTATTCTTCCTCGTATGATCGATGAATTATTGAATTTATGTTGTTAGGGTCGAATTCTTGTGAAGAACTCGAGTCGGAACCCTTCCGTTCATTGTCTTCTTCGGGGTCCGAGCTTCTCGGTCAAACCGTGTTCTTCGGAGCGTTTAGTAGCGGTTATTAAGGCAAGTATCTTATTATACGACTTGTATCTTGTGAATATTAATTACGTATGATATGTATGACGATTTTGCTTGCCTCCGTAAATATGTTCCGTTTGAGTTGGTTGTGTTTTCCGAAATTTGAAGGCTTTGTGATCATAGCGATATGTTGGTATACGTGTTAGGTGTTGTGCCATTTGTGCAGGATTGCGATGTACATATGAGATGGTTGTACTCGTGTTTGTTCAATGTATTGGGTACCGAAGGTGTGTTATGTTGGTTAAGAGTCGTTGTGATGATCATGATGTTTGTGTTGTTTTGGTTTACGTACTTGATTGTACATTTCGGTGTAATGTGAATGTGAATATATGTGTGTCCGCTAAGCTCACTCGTGTTGGTTCGACGGGACCTACGAGGATTCGTGGCAGTGGACTACGGGATCAGAACTTAGTGAGGTACTGAGGTCCAATCGTGCGGGTCTGACGAGGCCTACTATAACGCATGGCAGTGGACCATGAGTTTCGGACACAGTGCGTCCAACCGGGTGAGCTCGACGGGGCTTACGGTGACACGTGGCAGTGGACTACGGTGTCAGGACTGTGTGTGTGAGAATTGTGATTGGTATAGTCCGTGCGGGTTGTTATGCCTATGGAGACACGTGACAGTGGATCACGGTGTCGGGATTGGTTATGTTTGGTTAATAGTCCGTGCGGGTTGTTATGCCTACGGAGACACGTGACAGTGGATCACGGTGTCGGGATTGGTTATGTTTGGTTAATAGTCCGTGTGGGTTGTTGAACCTACGGAGACACGTGACAGTGGATCACGGTGTCATGAGCATGATACTTTCAAATCAAAGTTTTTAAAGGAAAAGTTTTAAGAAAGAACGTTGGGCCGAGCCCCACGAGATTTATGGAAATGTTTCGGTATTGTAAATCGTTGAATTATGAAACAAGTTTTGGGTTAAGGCCCTTAATGTTTACGAAAAGGTTTTGTAAATTGGGACTCGAGGTCCAAAAGAATTTCGCTTTAAAAATCCCGAGATGATGTGTTCCTTTTCAAATACCTCTTACTTGAGTTCGAAATTCTAAAACTTCTAGAACATTTTGATAATTGATTTCCGTATTAAATTTGTAGTTGCAATTTGCTTGTTACATTTCGTATGGTTTGATACTTGCACTAGTAAAACGGTGGAGTTTACTAACCCCAGTATTCGGGGTGGATGTCTGTTTGCGTCTGTGTACATACAGTTCGGGGAGCAACACAGGGATTGGCACAAGGGGATGACGAAATGCGATACTAATCAAGAGTTGGGAGTGGTAGAGTTTAGTTGTATTGTTAGAGTTGATTCGGTCTTCCGTTGTATTGTATTTCACCCCTGTGTGGGTAATGTTGTTAGTCGATCCTGTTGATAGAGTTGTGTGACCTCATCGGCCTGTGTGTTTATGTGTAAGTGACCTTAACGCCTCGTATTATTATATTGTTTGACCACAGTCGGGCAAGCATTTGGTTGTTTATGGACGTTGCTTTGGTAGATCCTTGCGGAAAGGGTTTACGGCGTGTAATATTCCCATACGGTTTTGGGGGTGTTACATTTATGGTATCGAGCTTAGGTTGTGGAAACCTAGGTGTCGGGTCGAGTCGAGTCGTGGTTTGTCGAGTAATGTGTTGTCTTGTCGTTCGAGTCGTCGGGTGACAAGTTGAGTTGTGCGTAGTCACTACGTGTCGGATATGTTGTCGGATGAGATTAGTATCGTGGGCGACCGTCATCTCCGTGCGGCTGTGGATGTAAGTCTCCCTTCTTTGTGTTGTGCCTCGTGTGACACGAGCTATTTTTATGATTATGAGTCAATTGACGGAATCCTCTTATGGATTTTGATTTCGTGATATGTGATCATTTGACTCCCATTTTCGTTCATATGAGGAGTAGTGTTCTTTGTCTTGTGCATGTTGGATTTTATTTCTTTTATCCATTGCGCGTGAGTTCTTTTGTAATGGCTTTCGGTATTTTACCGACTGAGTTTTATTTGAAAACCAATTCCCTTAACCGAAGTTTTTGGCATTATGGCCTCGATCATTTTGGCGAAATTCTTGTGACGGAATTTAATATTTTGTAAACGGATTTTGTGAATTTTGAAATATTACCGTCATCGGCCTTTTTGGTAGCTTATAAAGGTTTTTAGCACGTGGGTTCCGCACTAACCCTCGGCGCTATATTGTCCCGTGTAATTACCTGAAATTTTTGGGCGTGCTAGCCCATTGAATTATTTTTGAAAACCTTGAGTATCTTAGAAAATTGAAATTCGAGACGTACTTTTAAAACGAATTATTTTCTTGTGGTGTTTTCAAGGTGTTTTCTAATGCCGCAATACATTTCAAAAATTTTCCGGTTGAGGACCAAAAATATTTTGAGATATTTTCAAATGCAGTTGTTTAGATCCAAGGGTCGAATATTTTTGAAAGTTTTTCACTAAAGGAAAGGTGTACTCATTTTTGTTCAAACACAAGATGATTTTCAAACTCTCGATAATGGTGTTTGTACTACTTTTTTTTTTGTAAAATGATACTCAAGATCAACTGTTGTTTCCAAACTGTTCTCAAAAGGTGGTTTTCGTTTTAAAACTTATTATTCCTTTTTGCGGACCGGAAATGCGTGTATGGTTTTTGAACTTTCGTTACGGTGTTAATCCCGAATTGTGATTGAATGGGTGGCGTGAGCGTCGAGTCGTTCGCCACGCATATATTTTGCTAGCCCTTGTGGGAGGTGTGATGACGATCCTTTATGTTGTCATTCCGTGGTGGCTTGCGTGTTATCGCACCTGTGTGAGCTGTTAAAGCTTGGGTTTGTACGTTCGTGTGCATATGTGATTGCTTCACAATGTTTGTAATTATGTGCTGGTTATTGTTCGGGCCGTTGAGGTCGCCGAACGATACCGTCGTTGCTGTAGTGTTTGTGTGTATTATTTTACGATGATAATCATTGTATATGATATGTAATATGATTCCTTGTTGTGCTGAGTTGGCATCTCTGCTATGTTGTTTTGCGACGTTATGCCCCATTGTGCTTATCATTTGTATTTTCGGTATGCTGAGTCGAGGCGTTTCAACCGTGATGTGCCGGGGCATGCACGTGTAAATTGTCCTTTTCGTCAGTAACACATTTCGAGTGTGGACTCGAGGGACACCGAATTCAGTTTTGCGATTTGACTACCAAGACTTTCGGAGTTCGCGCTTCAAAGACTGATTATCGGAATCGGCTCTAAGAGGCCCATGGGAGATGTTTCTGTCGGATGCTTGTTGTGTTGTCACCTTGATTTCGTGTTGTGAGTTTCGGGAACGACACTTTTTTTTTTGAAGAGGACGAACATAATACCCGTATTATTTTTGCCCCTGCATTTTCTCTCTCTCAATTCTAACGACTCGCTCGTGTTCGTTGATACTTTCTGAACTTATTTTGTATTTCGGTTTCGTCATTCGAACGAGCTGTGATCCTATTGTGGGTCGATCTGGTTATCGCTGTGACTTTTTTTTTCGAGTTCGGTTCGATTCTTGTGAACCTTGTTCGGAAGTGACATCATCTGGTTTTATTAGTTCTCTTATTCGAAGTGGATTGGATTTTGAACCTCTGTATTTTCGACTCTGTTGACTCGGTTATGTTCGTTGACATTTTCTGAGCTTGTCCTACCCCTTGCTTTTGTTGATCGAACGAGTGTGGTATTGTTTCGGAATAACTCGTTTGTCGTTGTGATTTTTTAATTGCTATTCCCTTTCCTGTGGATCTGATGTGGGTGCACATCTTGTCGTTTTCACCGGATCATGTTTTGTCTCGAGGCGAGATGTGAACTTCGGAGTTGTCGGTTGAACCTTATTGTTCTTCGTGATCCGAACATGATTATTCGATTTTTGTTGACTCGATCGTCATGGTTGATCATTGATTGTTCGTTTTTTTTTGTTGATCTCGATTCATGATTGTTGAACGTCCAGACTCCTTCGTAATTCCCTTAAGTTCGAGAAATTAGTCTCGTTTCGATCTTCCAACCCTTGGGCGGTGGAATTCCGTATTTGTTCAGCGTTTGGCTCGCGTTTTGATTGATGAACCGTTGGGTTGGTCAATCGTATTGATTTTCGTTCGTTGTGTTTTATGATTGTTCAGATAATCGACTCGATTGTATTATCTGTTTGATGACGCTTGTCACTTGTTGATTTTGTTATGTCTATACCGGGGGCGTCGTGTTGGTCGTCGTGGAGCGTGTTTTCACGCCGTATATTCCGTTGCGTTGCTTGTAACGTTTCGCCGTTGGGCATGAGTTACGCACTTCTTGAGTATCTCGTTGAGTTTTTCCAGGCGGGATATTTCTTCTCCCTACTTGTTTTAAGTTTCGGGACGAAACTTCTTTTAAGGAGGGTAGAATGTAATATCCGCAATTTTCGATTTTCGGTAAATTTCTTCTTTCGGCCGAAGTCCGTTTTGACGACTCTCTCATGACCGTTTCGTCATTTCGAGAATGATTAATTCTACACTCTTGTCATCCGAGTTCGTTTCGGTGTTGTTTTGTTGAGTTCCGTGCTTTTTAGCGACTTTTCCGCACTAGAGTTCGATTCTTGCGAATCTCGTCCGAAACTGCCGTTTCGAGTTTCCCGCAAGTCCGTTTAACTTGTTGGACGTGTTGTGATCTTCGGTTTAGTTTTTCGATCACGTATCGTGATTTCCGTGCGCTCTGGGCCATTTTGTAATTTGCCCAGAGTTACGGGTATCCGTATCTGTAATTGTTGTCTCTGTAATATCCGGTACTTTTCTTTCCCTTGTATTTTCATTTTTGGTATATCTCTCGGTCATAGTGACCCTCGTGTACCTTTCAGTGTGTCCTTCCTGTCAACTGTTGAACTGTATTCTCGTTATTGTGGTGCGGAACCGCCGTTTCGGGGTTGCCGTGGATCCATTTCGTGTATTGGTTCCCAAATATTGACCCCTATCGTTTTATTCTCTTTCCGGATCATTTTTATCATTTTGGAACCCAATAGGGGGTGTGGGCCGCGGCACAAGATGTGCGTGCCGCGGCACACAAATTCCTTCAGTTGTTGGTCGAACAAATCAGACGTGTGCCGCGGCACACCCATCCGGCAAGCCGCGCTTGTGCCAAGCCGCGGCACACTGTCCGTGCCGCGCACACTCGAGTGTCTTCGCGACCTAAACCCGATCAGACGGTGCCGCGCACACGCAGTGCCGCTGCACAACGCGAAACACAGGAGTAAATTTTCGGCTGCCGCGCACACTTCAGTGTGTCGCGCACACGAAGCGGTCAATCAGGCAAATTCGTCTTTATTAGACGAAATCGCCGATTTCTTCTTCATTCTCACTGCGAGAGAGAGAGAGCTAGGGGGAGAACTCTCAAGCTTTCTTCATCCGGAGTCGATTTTCACCATTTTTCTCGGTAGTGAAGTTGACGATCAATCCAACGCGTGTTCTATGGATCTTAGTACTTGAATCTCCAAAGGTATTATTTCTTGAAACCCTCCCTTTTGGATAATTGGGGATTTTGGGTATTTTGTTCGATTTCGCCCGTTTAATCCGATTTAACTTAAGATTTTGATGGATTGATGATTATTAGGATGTATTGTCTCATTTCCCTTGTTAACCCATGGTCGGATCGTATCGATTCGTTATTTTGGTCGAGTTCTTGACCGACGCCTTGAAGGTGTCCGGAAAAATGTCATAGAGGGGTTTTCGGGCGTTCTACGATTATTCTTCCTCGTATGATCGATGAATTATTGAATTTATGTTGTTAGGGTCGAATTCTTGTGAAGAACTCGAGTCGGAACCCTTCCGTTCATTGTCTTCTTCGGTGTCCGAGCTTCTCGGTCAAACCGTGTTCTTCGGAGCGTTTAGTAGCGGTTATTAAGGCAAGTATCTTATTATACGACTTGTATCTTGTCAATATTAATTACGTATGATATGTATGACGATTTTGCTTGCCTCCGTAAATATGTTCCGTTTGAGTTGGTTGTGTTTTCCGAAATTTGAAGGCTTTGTGATAATAGCGATATGTTGGTATACGTGTTAGGTGTTGTGCCATTTGTGCAGGATTGCGATGTACATATGAGATGGTTGTACTCGTGTTTGTTCAATGTATTGGGTACCGAAGGTGTGTTATGTTGGTTAAGAGTCGTTGTGATGATCGTGATGTTTGTGTTGTTTTGGTTTACGTACTTGATTGTACATTTCGGTGTAATGTGAATGTGAATATATGTGTGTCCGCTAAGCTCACTCGTGTTGGTTCGACGGGACCTACGAGGATTCGTGGCAGTGGACTACGGGATCAGAACTTAGTGAGGTACTGAGGTCCAATCGTGCGGGTCTGACGAGGCCTACGATAACGCATGGCAGTGGACCATGAGTTTCGGACACAGTGCGTCCAACCGGGTGAGCTCGACGGGGCTTACGGTGACACGTGGCAGTGGACTACGGTGTCAGGACTGTGTGTGTGAGAATTGTGATTGGTATAGTCCGTGCGGGTTGTTATGCCTACGGAGACACGTGACAGTGGATCACGGTGTCGGGATTGGTTATGTTTGGTTAATAGTCCGTGCGGGTTGTTATGCCTACGGAGACACGTGACAGTGGATCACGGTGTCGGGATTGGTTATGTTTGGTTAATAGTCCGTGTGGGTTGTTGAACCTACGGAGACACGTGACAGTGGATCACGGTGTCATGAGCATGATACTTTCAAATCAAAGTTTTTAAAGGAAAAGTTTTAAGAAAGAACGTTGGGCCGAGCCCCACGAGATTTATGGAAATGTTTCCGGTATTGTAAACTGTTGAATTATGAAACAAGTTTTGGGTTAAGGCCCTTAATGTTTACGAAAAGGTTTTGTAAATTGGGACTCGAGGTCCAAAAGAATTTCTGCTTTAAAAATCCCCGAGATGATGTGTTCCTTTTCAAATACCTCTTACTTGAGTTCGAAATTCTAAAACTTCTCGGGAACATTTTGATAATTGATTTCCGTATTAAATTCGTAGTTGCAATTTGCTTGTTACATTTCGTATGGTTTGATATTTGCACTAGTAAAACAGTGGAGTTTTACTAACCCCCGAGTATTGGGGGGTGGATGTCTGTTTTGCGTCCAGGTACATACAGGTTCAGGGGAGCAGTCACAGGATTGGCACAAGGGGATGACGAGCTGCGATACTAATCAAGAGTTGGGAGTGGTAGAGTTTTGTTGTATTGTTAGAGTTGATTCAGTCTTCCGCTGTATTGTATTTCGACCCCTGTGTGGGTAATGTTGTTAGTCAGTCCTGTTGATAGAGTTGTGTGACCTCATCGGTCTGTGTGTTTATGTGTAACTGACCTTAACGGTCTGTATTATTATATTGTTTGACCCTGGTCGGGCAAGCATTTGGTTGTTTATGGACGTTTAGCATGGTAGATCCTTGCGGAAAGGGTTTACGGCGTGTAATATTCCCATACGGTTTTGGGGGTGTTACACAAATCACCCAAAAAGTCAATTCGAAGAAAATCAAGAATTATACTTCGATTCGACGAAGAACAATGGATTAAATGATGTTAAACACAAGAATACTATCAAGATTAATCATACCCATCATGAATTAATCAACAACACGGAACGAATCGGACAAAAATGCAAAAATCCCCAAATTCACGAAAATAGGGTTCTAAGGAAGATTACCTTGATTCGCTGGATCAAAGGATGATAACGGACGATTGATTGATGTTATGAACTCAAGGACTTCATGGATTTGTTGTTAAACAACATGGCTTCATCACCCATGAATCGCCATCCGCGGACGGAGAAGGAAGGAAGTGAAAAACGAAATGAAATGTGACTGCCACCACATTTATATCGGGCGGACTAGCGCGCTAAGTCGCCGAGCTAGCGTGGCGCTATCGCCTGTGCCGCGACCCAAAGAGCCTTCGGACTACACCGCCGCCGTAGCGTGCGCAGCCTTCCGGCCGTAGCGTGCGCTACCTGCCGGCCGTAGCGTACGCAGCGTCCGACAGTAGCGTGCGCTACCTGCCGAGCATGACCGATTCCAGAACCCCAGGACTCCACTGTCCGGACACGCTAGCGTGCGTTAGACCATCCGGTAGCGTGCGCTACACCTGCCGGTTAGCGCGCGCATTCTTCCGGCCGTAGCGTGCGCTACGCCGGTTCCTGCCGCACCCATCCGGCTGGTGCCCGCAATCGTCCGGCCAGTCCCGCAACCGTCCGGCCAGTCCCGCAACCGCCAGGGCTCGACGACCCGATTACCGAAAACGCACGGAACGAACACGACGAAAAGTTCGCGGACGACATCAACGACCCGAAATGAAAACATAATACCATATTCAATCATACGCGACCAAGAAACGGGTCGAGACGACAATTACAGATACGAATACCCGTAACTTTCAAGAAATTACAAAATGGCCCAAAAAGCCCGGAAATCACGATACGTGATCGAATAACCAAACCGAAGTTCACAACACGTCTAACAAAGTTAAACGAACTTACGGGAAACTCGAAACAGCAGTTTCGAACGAGATTCGCAAGAATCGAACTCAAGTGCGGAAAAGTCGCTAAAAAGCACGGAACTCAACAAAACGACACCGAAACGAACTCGGATGACAAAAAGTGCAGAATTAATCATTCTCAGAATGACGAAACGGTCATGAGCGAGTCGTCAAAACAGACTCCGACCAAAAAAAAGAAATTTACCGAAAATCGAAAATTGCGGATATTACATTCTACCCTCCTTAAAAGAAGTTTCGTCCCGAAACTTAAAATAAGTAGGGAGGAGCAACATCCCGCCAGAAAATACTCAACGAGATACACAAGAACCGAAACTCGCGCCAACGACGGAACGCCACAAGCAATGCAAAGAGACATACGGCGTGAAAACACGCCCCACGATGACCAACACAACGCCACAGGTAGAAACATAATAAAATCAACAAGTGACAAGCGTCATCAAACAGACAATACAATCGAGTCGATCATCCGGACAATCACAAAACACAACGAACGAAAATCAATAGGATTGACCAACCCAACGGTACATCAATCAAAACGCGAGCCAACCGCTGAACAAATACGGAATTCCACCGCCCAAGGTGTGGAAGATTGAAAACGAGACTAACTTCCCGAACTTAAAGGAATTAGGAAGGAGCCTGAACGCTCAATAATCACGAAACGAGAACAAAACCGAACAAACAAACGATCGAGACAACAAAAATCGAACGATCATGTTCGGATCACGAAGAACAATAAGGTTCAACCGGCAACTCCGAGGTTCACATCTCGACTCGAGACAAAACATGATCCGGTGAAAACAACAAGATGCACACTCGCATAAGATCCACAGGAAAGGGAATAACAATTGAAAAGTCACAACGACGAACGAGTAATTCCGAAATAATACCACCCTCGTTCGATCAACAAAGCAAGGGGCAGGACAAGCTCAGAAAATGTCAATGAACATAAACGAGTCGACAGAGTCGAAAATACAGAAGTTCCAAATCCGATCCACTTCGAATAAAAGAATTAGTAGAATCAAAAGATGCTACTTCCGAACAAGGTTCACAAGAATCGAACCGAACTCGGAAAATTTACAGCGATAACCAGATCGACCCAAAACAAGATCACAGCTCGTTCGAACGATGAAACCGAAATACAGAACAAGTTCAGAAAGTATCAACGGACATGAGTGTATCGATAGACTGGAGAAAGAGAAAATATAGAAGCCAAAAATAATACGGGTATTATATTCGACCTCTTCTAAAAGAAGTGTCGTCCCCGAAACTCACAACAACAAAATCAAGGAGACGACACAACAGGCAATCAACAGAAACATCCTTCAAAGGCCTCTCAAAGCCGATTCTAATATCTGTGCTGAAGCGCGAACTCCGAAAGTCTCGGTAGCCGATTCGCAAAACTGAATTCGGTGTCCCTCGAGTCCACACTCGAAATGTGTTACCGACGAGAAGGACAAATTGCACGTACATTCCACCGGCACATCACGGTTGAAACACCTCGGCTCGGCATACCGAAAATACAAATGCTAGATACAATGGGGCATAACGTCGCAAAACAACATAGCGGAGATGCCAACTCAGCACAACAAAGAATCATAACACATATCATATACAACGATTACCATCGTAAAGTAATATATACACATACACCACAAAGAACGACGGTATCGTTCGGCGACCTCAACGACCCGAACGATAACCAGCACGTAATTACAAACATCATGAAACAATCACACATGTACACCAACGTACAAACCCAAGCTTCAACATCTCACACTCGTGTGACACACGCAATCCACCACGAGGCGACAACCATTAAATACTAGTTCACACCTCTCACTGAGGGCTAGTACAACAAATACATGGCAACGCCTCAACGTTCATGCCACCAACTCGATCATATTCGGGAGTTAACATCATAGCGACAAAGCCAACATCATACATACATACCCAGCCCTCAAACGGGAATGGATAGGTTTTAAAAACGAAAACCTCATTTGGAAAATAATTTAGAAAAACACCGGTCGATCTTGAGTATCACATTTCCAAAAAATGTAAAAACGTGAAACATCATTATCGAGACTTTGGAAAACCATTTCGCATTTGACAAAAATGAGGACACTTTCTTTTAGTGAAAAGCTTTCAGAATATTCGACCTTCGGGTCTAGGTAAAAGTGTTTATAAAACATTGAAAATATCTCAAAACATTTTGGTCCTCGAGGTAGAAGAATTTTGAAACATGTTGTGGCACCTTGGAAGTACCACGAGAAAATAATTCATTTTAAAAGTACGTCTCGAAATTTATTTTCTAAGATACTCAAGGTTTTCAAAAATAATTCAATGGGCTAGAATGCCCAAAAAAAATTTCAGGTAATTACACAAAACTTTATAGCGCCGTGGATCCCGCGTCGGAACCCACCAGGCTAAAAACCATTTACAAAAACGCCAAAAAGGCCGATGACGGTAATGTTTCAAAAACTTACAAAATCCATTTACAAAATGTTAAATACCGTCATAAGAATTTCGCTAAAATGATCAAGACCATAATATCAAAAACTCGGTTAATGGAATTGATTTTCGAAATAAGACTCAGTCGGTAAAATACCGAAAGCCATTACAAAAGAACTCACGCAGCGGATAAAAGAAATAAAGTCAAACATGCACAATCCAGCAACACTACTCCACACATAAACGAAATATGAGGGTCAAATAACCACATATCAAGAAATCAAAATCCATAAGAGGATTCCGTCACTTAACAAATAAATCATAAAAATAGCTCGTGTCACACGAGGCACAACACAAAGAAGGGATACTTACAGCCACAGGTCGCACGAAGATGATGATCGCCCCACGATACTAATCACGATCAACAAACTCAGACGACGCGTCGCGACACTACTCAGTCAGATAAAATCCGACGAAACAAGACACAAACAACACGACTTGACCCGACAGCCTAGGTTTCCTCAACCTAATCTCCGATACCATTTATGTAACACCCCCAATCCGTTCAGGGATATTACACGCCGTAGACCCTCTCCTCGAGGATCTACCAGGCTGATAACTAAAATCAAACATCTAAACCTCGCCTTTAAGGCTAAAATGACTCAGTAGACCGACTTGGTCTTTCAATAATAACATACCACTCAATTCCAAACACATACCCACGCAGGGGTCAAAATACAATAAACTCCCGTACAACGGGGAAAAGATACTGCAGCGGAAAAGAAAATACAACTAGACCAAAACGACATCAACAGATCCTCGTGTGATTAGTATCATTCATCTTTCATCATCCTTCGTGCCGACCCTGTGCTATGCTCCAAAACCTGAATGCAAAAATAGACATCCACCCCCCGAATACTCGGGGGTTAGCAAAACTCCACTGTTTTGCTAGTGCAAGTACAAGTGCAAAAATACGAGCCATAGACTACAAGTTCCAAGAACAATAATAATCAGGAATCCTCAAAGATCCAAACGTAAAGAAAAGTACTTCCCGAGGCAAGAGTTTGGGTAAACATTTCCAAAACCGAAAGATCGCAAATAAGGGAAACAATTTACAAAACAGTTTAAAATGCCATCGAGAGTTTTAATAGAAAACAATTTAGGATTATAAAATCCTTCTCTTTCCAAAAATCAATAGGGTCACAGCCCAAATGTTTTGTTTTCGCAAATAGAAAACCACCAACAATTTACAGGGTCAGAGCCCAACATCACGTGTCCTCAACGGACGTAAAATTAACGAAACATAATCACGCACGCGCATCGCCTAGGACCGAGACGCTACCACCGACATCCCACCCGAGGCCTCTAAGGACCCTCCCGAGCTGGCTAGCGAAACAAATCACACACATCTCACGGTTGGATCAATCGCTTGTTGCATCCTGGCCACATGATCACATGCCATGTGCCACCGTAGATTATCTCAGGCTCTCACGGTTGGATCAATCACTTGTTGCATCCTGACCACATGATCACGTGCCATGTGTCACCGTAGACCTTCAACCATATCCACACATTCACACAAATAACATATCATATCAAGGATATTCAAACAATTCGCCCAGAGGCATCAAACACTTAGCAAAACACCACGTCAAACCACAACGCACCGAAATGAAATAATATACGTCCACACACAATACCAAGTGCAACATGAACACCAAGCATATACATAGAATTCACATAGTTATTCACGAACCACACCAATCACAAAACACACACGGTTTTGAAAGAGGGCCTTTAACGAGGCTAACCAAATCTTTTGAAAACTCATTTCAAACAAACAAACAAATCAAGACGATCACCAATCATCATATCCACGAAACAAGAAAAGTATGGACAAGGTACTTGCCTCGAATAAGAACAACGCGGAGAATCGACCAAAGTAGGTTGACACGAACCGATTACGAACCCGTCGACTCCACCGATCGCCAACTCACGTCATAAACTACGAAGGACAATAATAACAATGAAATGAATTCCATAACACGACTCAAAGCCGTTGAATTCAAAGAACGAATGACGAAAGTTCAAGGATTTCCCCCAAAACGGCCAAGAACACGATTCGTTCCGTCAAATCACGAAAACGGAATTCCAAGTTGAAATATGGATATACAATCCATAGAATATGTTTAACAACATCATTTAACCATAATAGATCCATCGAAAATGGATGAAAAACGAGATCGGGGACAAATCACCCAAAAAGTCAATTCGAAGAAAATCAAGAATTATACTTCGATTCGACGAAGAACAATGGATTAAATGATGTTAAACACAAGAATACTATCAAGATTAATCATACCCATCATGAATTAATCAACAACACGGAACGAATCGGACAAAAATGCAAAAATCCCCAAATTCACGAAAATAGGGTTCTAAGGAAGATTACCTTGATTCATTGGATCAAAGGATGATAACGGACGATTGATTGATGTTATGAACTCAAGGACTTCATGGATTTGTTGTTAAACAACATGGCTTCATCACCCATGAATCCCCATCCGCGGACGGAGAAGGAAGGAAGTGAAAAGCGAAATGAAATGTGATCGCCACCACATTTATATCGGGTCGGACTAGCGCGCCAGTCGCCGAGCTAGCGTGGCGCTATCGCCCGTGCCGCGACCCAAGAGCCTTCTCGACTACACTGCTCGGCGTAGCGTGCGCAGCCTTCCGGCCAGAAGGCGCTACTCGCCGCCAGAAGCGACGCAGTCCGACAAGAGCGTGCGCTACTCGCCGAGCATGACCGATTCGAACCCCAGACTCCACTGTCCGGACCCGCTAAGCGCGTTAGACCATCCAGAAGGCGCTATACTGCGGTTAAGCGCGCAGCCTTCCGGCCGTAGCGTGCGCTACGCCGGTTCTGCCGCACCCATACGGCTGGTGCCCGCAATCGTCCGGCGATCCCGCAACCGTCCGGCCATCCCGCAACCGCTGTGGCTCGACGACCCGACATCAAAACGCATTTAACGAACACGACGAAAAGTTCGCGGACGACATCAACGACCCGAAATGAAAACATAATACCATATTCAATCATACGCGACCAAGAAACGGGTCGAGACGACAATTACAGATACGAATACCCGTAACTTTCAAGAAATTACAAAATGGCCCAAAAAGTCCGGAAATCACGATACGTGATCGAATAACCAAACCGAAGTTCACAACACGTCTAACAAAGTAAAACGAACTTACGGGAAACTCGAAACAGCATTTTCGAACGAGATTCGCAAGAATCGAACTCAAGTGCGGAAAAGTCGCCAAAAAGCATGGAACTCAACAAAACGACACCGAAACGAACTCGGATGACAAAAAGTTCAGAATTAATCATTCTCAGAATGATGAAACGGTCATGAGCGAGTCGTCAAAATAGACTCCGACCAAAAAAAAGAAATTTACCGAAAATCGAAAATTGCGGATATTACACCTCGGAGTCCCCGCAAGACATACCCGATTGGATAACCCATGACACATACATCACAACCAAATCACAACCATAAGTTATCCCGGCATCGTGCTAACAAGCCACGAACCTCGGAGTCCCCGCAAGACGTACCCGATGATAACCCCACAAGTTATCTCGGCATCGGGCTAACAAGCCACGAACCTTGGAGTCCCCGCAAGACATACCCGATTGGATAACCCTACGGTATCGCCCGACCCATACTAGCAAGTATGGATCCCGGAGATTCAACAATCCTACCCGGAGGCACATCACGTATAACAAGCACACAACAATAATCGATTATGAGGCCAAACAACATTAAACATCGCAACCTCCTTTCAAAGGAGTAACAACTAACATCACATCATGTCAAAACCGCAATACATTGAAATGAAGCCATATATGTACACACGCATTATCAAACACCACATAAACTCCAAACATATCCAAAAGATCCACGTATTCACTTACAACCCACACAATTACAAAACACACGCATTTTGAAAGAGAGCCTTTAACAAGGCTAATCGAAACTTTTGAAAACTCATTTCAAACAATCAAACAAACATATAAAGACGGTCACCAATTATCATATACACAAAACAAGAATTGTATGGACAAGGTACTTGCCTCAAAATCGGCACGCAAGTATCCCGACAAACACGGCTCAACCGGAAAGCTTCGAAACGCCCGATGTTTTCGAAAAGGAAAACGACAACGAACGGAAGGGTTCAACTTGGTTTCTTCGCAATAAACTCGACCCTAACAACATATAATCCATAAATCAACAATCATACGAGGAAGGATAATCGTAGAACGCCCGAAAACCCCTATAAGACATTCTACCGGACACCTTCAAGGCGTCGATCAAGAACTCGACCAAAACAACGAATCGATACGATCCAACCATGGAATAACAAGGAAAAAGATATAAAACATCTAAATAATCATCAATCCATCACAATCCTAAGTTAAATCGGATTAAATGGATGAAAACAACCAAAACACCCAAATTCCCCAAAACTAGATTTCTAGGAAATCGACGGTCGGTAGATCGGAGGATGTTATAGGACGGATGATTGATGATATGAACCTCCAAACTTCATGGATTCATTGTCCAACAACATCTCTACAAGATTACCCCAGCTCCAGCGGAAGGGAAGAAAAGAAGTGAGAAATGGTCAAGAAAACGCCGCTGTGCCTTAAATAGTCGATCGGCCGTTACGACGAATCGCCAAGGCTTACGACGTAATCGAGTCATCGCCTAAATCTACCGCCCGTTACGTACGTAATCGCCGTGGCCTTACGACGAATCGCCTTACGCACGTAATGGCCGAGCACTACCGGCCGTAACACGGCTGCTAGCCGAGCCTGATCGCCGGCCATGACTTCGGCCAACTCCGACGGCCCGAACGACCCCGAAACCCGAACCTGAATACGAATCGAAGATACGGTTACGAAGTACTCGCAAAGACGAATCCGAGCACTAATAGAACACACGATTCCGACTACCCGAAGGCTCGAAATTCGACAACGGAAAGTAATTACCCCAAACTTTGGGAAATTACGAAAATGGCCCAAAACGCCCGAAAATCACGATACGTGATCGAAACACCAAGCCAAAGCTCGCAACATGAATAATAACATTAAATGAACTTACGAGAAAGTCGAAACAACAGTTTCGGACGAGATTCGCAAGAATCGAACTCAAGTGCGGAAAAATCGCTAAAAAGCACGGAACTCTACAAAACGACACCGAAACGAGCTCGGATGACAAAAAGTGCAGAATTAATCATTCTCGGAATGACGAAACGGTCATGAGCGAGTCGTCAAAACGGACATTCGCCGAAAAAATAGAAATTACCGGAAATCGAAAATTGCGGATATTACATTCTACCCTCCTTAAAAGAAGTTTCGTCCCGAAACTTAAAACAAGTAGGGAGAAGCAATATCCCGCCAAGAAAACGCAATGAGATACGCAAGAAACACGTAACTAATGCCCAACGGCGAAACGTTACAAACAACGCAACGGAATATACGGTGTGAAAACACGCTCCACGACGACCAGCACAACGTCGCCGTTAGAGATATAATAGAACCAACAAGTGACAAGCGTCATCAAATAGATAATACAATCAAGTCAATTATCCGAACAATCACAAAACACAACGAACGAAAATCAATACGATTGACCAACCCAACGGTACATCAATCAAAACGTGAGCCAGTCGCTGAACACATACGGAATTCCACCGCCCAAGGGTTGGAAGATCGAAAACGAGACTAATTTTCCGAACTTAAGGAAATTAGGAAGGAGTCTGAACGTTCAACAATCACGAAACGAGATCAACAAAATCCGAACAATCAAACGATCGAGACAACAAAATTTGAACAATCATGTTCGAATTTCGAAGAACAATAAAATTCAAACAACAACTCCGAGGTTTACATCTCGACTCGAGACAAAACATGATCCAGTGAGAACAACAAGATGTGCACTCACATAAGATCCACAGGAAAGGGAATAGCAATAGAAAAGTCACAACGACAAACGAGTTATTCCGAAACAATACCACACTCATTCGATCAACAAAAGCAATAGACAGGGCAAGCTCAGAAAATGTTAACGAACATAAACGAGTCGACAGAGTCAGAAATACAGAAGTTTAAAAACCAATCCACTTCGAATAAAAGAACTAGTTGAACCAAAAGGTGTTACTTCCGGACAAGGTTCACAAGAATCGAACCGAACTCGGAAAAGTCACAGCGATAACCAGATCGACCCAAAACAAGATCACAGCTCGTTCGAACGATGAAACCGAAATACAGAACAAGTTCAGAAAGTGTCAACGAACACGAGCGAGTCGATAGACCTGAGAAAGAGGAAATGCAGGAGTCCAAAAATAATACGGGTATTACCTTCGACCTCTTATAAAAGAAGGTCGTCCCTGCTACTCACAATAACGAAAACAAGGCAACAACACAAAAGCAGCTGACGGAAACATTTCCCATGGGACTCTTAGAGCCGATCCTG
Organism: Orobanche coerulescens; assembly: GCA_033398695.1. NCBI lineage: Eukaryota > Viridiplantae > Streptophyta > Magnoliopsida > Lamiales > Orobanchaceae > Orobanche > Orobanche coerulescens. The sequence continues at coordinate 58,710,920 of CM065818.1, forward strand.
ATATCTGTACTGAAGTTCACGCCCCGAAAGACTCGGAACCCAACTCGCGAAACTGGATTCTGTGTCTCTCGGGTCCACTCTTGAAATGCGTTACTGACGAGAAGGACAATTGGTACGTGCATGCCCCCGGCACACCACGGTTGAAACACCTCGGCTCGGCATACCGAATATACAAATGATAGATACAATGGGGCATAACGTCGCAAAACAACATAGCGGAGATGCCAACCCAGCACAGCAAGGAATCATAACACATATCATATACAACGATTACCATCGTAAAGTAATACACACACAAACACTACAACAACGACGGTATCATTCGGCGACCTCAACGGCCCAAACAATAACCAGCAAATAATTACAAACATCATGAAACAATCATACATGTACACAAACGTACAAACCCAAGCTTTAACAGCTCACATAAGTGCGATAACACGCAAGCCACCACGATGCGACAAACAGTAAATACCAGTTCACACCTCTCACAGAGGGCTAGTACTACAAATACGTGGCAACGCCTCAACGTTCATGCCACCAATTCGATCATATTCGGAAGCTAACATCATAACGACAATGCGAACATCATACATACATTCCCAGACCGAAAACGGGAATTGATAGGTTTTAAAGAAAATAAAACCACATTTTGAAAAACAATTTGGAAAACACCAATTGATCTTGAGTATCACATTTTCAAAAAGTTGTACAAACACCATTATCGAGACTTTGAAAATCATCTTGCGTTTGAACAAAAATGAGGACACCTTTCTTTTAGTGAAAAACTTTCAAAAATATTCGACCCTTGGGTCTAAGCAACTGCATTTGAAAATATCTCAAAATATTTTTGGTCCTCAACCGGAAAATTTTTGAAATGTATTGCGGCATTAGAAAACACCTTGAAAACACCGCAAGAAAATAATTTGTTTTAAAAGTACGTCTCGAATTTTAATTTTCTAAGATACTCAAGGTTTTCAAAAATAATTCAATGAGCTAGAATGCCCAAAAAGTTTAGGTACTTACACGGAACATTATAGCGCCGTGTGTCCCGCGCCGGAACCCACCAGGCTAAAAACCATTTACAAAAACGGCAAAAAGGCCGATGACGGTAATATTTCAAAAACTCACATAAGCCATTTAGAAAATAATAAATACCGTCATAAGAATTTCGCCAAAATGATCAAGGCCATAATGCCAAAAACTCGGTTAAGGGAATTGGTTTTCGAAATAAAACTCAGTCGATAAAATACCGAAAGCCATTACAAAAGAACTCACGCAGCAGATACTACTCCTCATATAAACGAAAAATGGGAGTCAAATAATCACATATCACGAAATCAAAATCCATAAGAGGATTCCGTCAATTAACTCATAATCATAAAAATAGCTCGTGTCACACGAGGCACAACACAAAGAAGGGAGGCTTACATCCACAGGTCTCACGAAGATGATGATCGCCCACGATACTAATCACGACCAACAAACTCAGACGACGCGTCGCGACACAACTCAGTCAGATAAAATCCGACGAAACAAGACTCAAACAACACGACTTGACCCGACAGCCTAGGTTTCCACAACCTAAGCTCCGATACCATTTATGTAACACCCCCAATCCGCTCAGGGATATTACACGCCGTAGACCCTCTCCTCGAGGATCTACCAGGCTGATAACTAAAATCAAACATCGCCTTTAAGGCTAAAATGACTCAGTAGACCGATTTGGTCTTTCAATAAATACATACAACTCAAATACAACTCATGCCCACGCAGGGGTCAAAATACAACCACACCCGTACAACGGGACAAATATACTGCAGTGGAAAAGAAAATACAACTAGACCAATACGACAGCAACGGATCCTCGTGTGATTAGTATCGTTCATCTTTCATCATCCTTCGTGCCGACCCTGTGCTATGCTCCAAAACCTGAATGCAAAAATAGACATCCCCCCCCCGAATACTCGGGGGTTAGCAAAACTCCACTGTTTTGCTAGTGCAAATACAAAGTGCAAATACGAGCCATATAATTCAAGTTCCACGAATAACAATAACCATGAATCCTTAAAGATTAAAATAACACGAAACGAATACTTCCCGAGGCAAGAATTTGAGTAAAACTTTCCAAATCCGAAAGATCACAAATAACGAGAATGGTTTGCAAAATGGTTTAAAATACCCTCGGGAGTTTTAATAGAAAACAAATTAGGATTATCAAATCCTTCTCTTTCCAAAATCAACAGGGTCACAGCCCAAAGGTTTTATTTTCGCAAATAGAAAACCGACAACAATTCACAGGGCCAGAGCCCAACATCACGTGTCCTCAACGGACATAAAATTCAACGAAACGTAATCACGCACGCGCATCGCCTAGGACCGGGACGCTACCACAGACATCTCACCCGAGGCCTCGAAGGACCCTCTCGAGCTGGCTAGCGAAACAATTCACAACATATCACAACCATAAGTTATCCCGGCATCGGGCTAACAAGCCACGAACCTCGGAGTCCCCGCAAGACGTACCCGATGATAACCCCACTAGTTATCCCGGCATCGGGCTAACAAGCCACGAACCTCGGAGTCCCCGCAAGACATACCCGATTGGATAACCCATGACACATACATCACAACCAAATCACAACCATAAGTTATCCCGGCATCGTGCTAACAAGCCACGAACCTGGGAGTTCCCGCAAGACGTACCCGATGATAACCCCACAAGTTATCTCGTCATCGGGCTAACAAGCCACGAACCTCGGAGTCCCCGCAAGACATACCCGATTGGATAACCCTACGGTCTCGCCCGACCCATACTAGCAAGTATGGATCCCGGAGATTCAACAATCCTACCCGGAGGCACATCACGTATAACAAGCACACAACAATAATCGATTATGAGGCCAAACAACATTAAACATCGCAACCTCCTTTCAAAGGAGTAACAACTAACATCACATCATGTCAAAACCGCAATACATTGAAATGAAGCCATATATGTACACACGCATTATCAAACACCACATAAACTCCAAACATATCCAAAAGATCCACGTATTCACTTACAACCCACACAATTACAAAACACTCGCATTTTGAAAGAGAGCCTTTAACAAGGCTAATCGAATCTTTTGAAAACTCGTTTCAAACAATCAAACAAACATATAAAGACGATCACCAATTATCATATCCACAAAACAAGAATTGTATGGACAAGGTACTTGCCTCAAAATCGGCACGCAAGTATCCCGACGAACACGTCTCAACCGGAAAGCTTCGAAACGCCCGATGTTTTCGAAAAGGAAAACGACAACGAACGGAAGGGTTCAACTTGGTTTCTTCACAAGAAACTCGACCCTAACAACATATAATCCATAAATCAACAATCATACGAGGAAGGATAATCGTAGAACGCCCGAAAACCCCTATAAGACATTCTACCGGACACCTTCAAGGCGTCGATCAAGAACTCGACCAAAACAACGAATCGGTACGATCCAACCATGGAATAACAAGGAAAAAGATATAAAACATCTAAATAATCATCAATCCATCACAATCCTAAGTTAAATCGGATTAAACGGATGAAAAAAACCAAAAACACCCAAATTCCCCAAAACTAGATTTCTAGGAAATCTGACCTGATTCGGTAGATCGGAGGATGTTATAGGACGGATGATTGATGATATGAACCTCCAAACTTCATGGATTCATTGTCCAACAACATCTCTACAAGATTACCCCAGCTCCAGCCGCGGAAGGGAAGAAAAGAAGTGAGAAATGGTCAAGAAAACGCATCGAGGCCTTAAATAGCCGATCACGGCCGTTACGACGTAATCGGCCAAGGCTTATGTACGTAACCGAAGTCATCGCCTAAATTGCCGGCCGTTACGCACGTAATCGCCGTGGCCTTACGACGTAACCGCCTTACGACGTAATGGCCGAGCACTACCGGTCGTAATCGCCAGGCTTCTACCGGCCTGCATCGCCGGCCATGACTCGGCCGGGGCCAACTCGAACGGCCCGAACGACCCCGAAACCCGAACCTGAATACGAATCGAAGATACAGTTACGAAGTACTCGCAAAGAAGAATCCGAGCACTAATAGAACACACGATTCCGACTACCCGAAGGCTCGAAATTCGACAACGGAAAGTAATTACCCCAAACTTTGGGAAATTACGAAAATGGCCCAAAACGCCCGAAAATCACGATACGTGACCGAAACACCAAGACAAAGCTCGCAACATGAATAATAACATTAAATGAACTTACGAGAAAGTCGAAACAACAGTTTCGGACGAGATTCGCAAGAATCGAACTCAAGTGCGGAAAAACCGCTAAAAAGCACGGAACTCTACAAAACGACACCGAAACGAGCTCGGATGACAAAAAGTGAAGAATTAATCATTCTCGGAATGACGAAACGGTCATGAGAGAGTCGTCAAAATGGACTTTCTCCGAAAAAAAAGAAATTACCGGAAATCGAAAATTGCGGATATTACATGTTTAAACTTTATCGAATGTGCATTTCAAAATGGCTCATATAGAGGTCGTTCACTATAACTTGTAACTTTGTACCATAGAAGTCACGCCCCAAATACCATTCCGCTGCAACCCGATTTTGGGGTTGTGACAGATCGGTATCAGAGCTTCGGTTATAGACAACTATGTTGCATGTAGGACCTAGACTATAACTACTATATGCATTGGGACTCCCCTTATTGCCTTACACATTTTCCGCTGCATTCCACGTACTAAGTCACGAAATTGTCATATATACTCATGCATTTTAATGGCCGTTAAAACTTTCTCGAGACATTGTGAGTGATAAATACTCGAAATTGTCATATTATATACATTACAAGTGCTAATTGACCATAATTGCATACACATATATCACCCATGTACATTTTTGTTGTTTTTATGATCCTAACAAGTTAGTAACTATTTTACAATGCTATGATCTTGATTTTATTACACATAAGCCACATTCACTCTTGATTAAATTGTAGAAGTTAAGTTTTTACAAGTAAACTAGTAAATGTTGGTAATTGTCTAGACTTGGTAATTATTTATTTGAGGTGATTTGAACTATTTACTATGTTGATTATATTGTTACATCACTATTTGGATTGTTGAAGAATCGGTGGAAGAGTTAGGATAGATTTGGAGTTGATATTGAGTGGATTTGGATATAAGAAACTAGGAAAACGTGCGGTTTTGACACTAATACATAAGGGATGTCCCGTTTGAGTAAAAACAGAAAAATCAGTTGTTTTTAGTAAGATTGGGTTAAATAAATAGAAAATAGACTTTATAACGAAAACGTGGTCGCTTGAACGGGCAAAAACGGATTTAAAACTAATAAGTTACGCTAGTTGAAAGTTTACACAAAAAAAAAACAAATTTTCTGAAAAAGCTTGTTATTAGAAATTTTCATGAGGTAAAACCGGACTTTAAATGGTAAACCGACTATCTGGGACACTAAAAATAGGTTAGTATACTTAAATACATTCGCGGGGATATAAAACTTAGAAAACGGAGTTAAACGAAGGAGCTATGGCTCGTTGAAGTTTTGGATGAAACTAACTATTTTGACAGCTTTTGGGTAACTGCTGAAATATAATTTCAAAGTCAATTTTCGTGCCCTAAAAGTCCAAACGAGCCAAAACGACCAAAACGAAAGTTGTAGAATTTTATACATACTTGTTAGACGAGTTGGAAACTTTCCAAAATACTTTTTAACGAGATGATTGTAGTTTAATTGCGAGATATACTAGTTACGTCAGTTAAAGTATATACTTTAACTATTAAAAAGAAACGTTGACGTAACTACATTTTTTTCACTAAACTTTATTGCAAATATGTACGGGTGATATAATATTTTGTAAAATTGCATACACGACATTATTAGATGACCTAAGACATTATTCATTTAGGTTGTGGTTAGAGCTTTCGTACCTCGATTTCCGTGCACACTATTCCGTGTTGTATTATTTTGCTTAAGGTGAGTTTCATAGCTCTAGTTTTACTTGTTTACTACTTGTTTTGAAATGCCCGGGGTGAGAATACATTGCTTGTTTTTACATATGGACACAAGTACATAAAACATTTACGAATTGCCTAAGTTACCACATTTGGCATTAAATTCCCCACAAATCATGAACCGTTAATTACTTTGTAAGGGCGAATGTTGTGAATAGATCTATTGGGGGTAAACTCCCCCATACGGATTGGTCGTTCCAACTTGATTGGTTAAGCAAACGGATGCATTTCATTTGATGTCGCACAGGTGTATGGCAAAGCACCTGTTTGGGGTGAATATATGTAAACTAATTATCAAGGCTTCGGTGTCATGAACTTAGTACAACAATAACTCTTTTCATGAACATATTTGGAATACAATTGTTATAGAAATCTTGTGGTCCACATTTATAAATACTTAAACCTATGAACTCACCAACTTTTTAGTTGACACTTTTAGCATGTATTTCTCTGGTCTGCGATTATTGATTGGCATTGATATGGAGCATGAGCATTCGTAATGATTCAAAGCCTTGTTTAAACTTTATCGAATGTGCATTTCAAAATGGCTCATATAGAGGTCGTTCACTATAACTTGTAACTTTGTACCATGGAAGTCACGCCCCAAATACCATTCCGCTGCAACCCGATTTTGGGGTTGTGACAGATTAGTATCAGAGCTTCGGTTATAGACAACGAGGTTGCATGTAGGACCTAGACTATAACTACTATATGCATTGGGACTCCCCTTATTGCCTTACACATTTTCCGCTGCATTCCACGTACTAAGTCATGAAATTGTCATATATACTCATGCATTTTAATGGTCGTTAAAACTTTCTCGAGACATTGTGAGTGATAAATACTCGAAATTGTCATATTATATACTTTACAAGTGCTAATTTACCATAATTGCATACACATATATCACCCATGTACATTTTTGTTGTTTTTATGATCCTAACAAGTTAGTAACTATTTTACAATGCTATGATCTTGATTTTATCACACATAAGTCACATATCACTCTTGATTAAATTGTAGAAGTTAAGTTTTTACAAGTAAACTAGTAAATGTTGGTAATTGTCTAGACTTGGTAATTATTTATTTGAGGTGATTTGAACTATTTACTTTGTTGATTATATTGTTACATCACTATTTGGATTGTTGAAGAATCGGTGGAAGAGTTAGGATAGATTTGGAGTTGATATTGAGTGGATTTGGATATAAGAAACTAGGAAAACGTGCGGTTTTGACACTAATACATAAGGGCTGTCCCGTTTGAGTAAAAACAGAAAAATCAGTTGTTTTTAGTAAGATTGGGTTAAATAAATAGAAAATAGACTTTATAACGAAAACGTGGTCGCTTGAACGGGCAAAAACGGATTTAAAACTAATAAGTTACGCTAGTTTAAGGTTCACACAAAAAAAAACAAATTTTCTGAAAAAGCTTGTTATTAGAAATTTTCATGAGGTAAAACCGGACTTTAAATGGTAAACCGACTATCTGGGACACTAAAAATAGGTTAGTATACTTAAATACATTCGCGGGGATATAAAACTTAGAAAACGGAGTTAAACGAAGGAGCTATGGCTCGTTGAAGTTTTGGATGAAACTAACTATTTTGACAACTTTGGGTAATCAATGAAATATAATTTCAAAGTCAATTTCCGTGCCCTAAAAGTCCAAACGAGCCAAAACGACCTAAACGAAAGTTGTAGAATTTTATACATACTTGTTAGACGAGTCGGAAACTTTCCAAAATACTTTTTAACGAGATGATTGTAGTTTAATTGCGAGATATACTAGTTACGTCACTTGAAGTATATACTTTAACTATTAAAAGGAAACGTTGACGTAACTACATTTTATTCACTAAACTTTATTGCAAATATGTACGGGTGATATAATATTTTGTAAAATTGCATACACGACATTATTAGATGACCTAAGACATTATTCATTTAGGTTGTGGTTAGAGCTTTCGTACCTCGATTTCCGTGCACACTATTCCGTGTTGTATTATTTTGCTTAAGGTGAGTTTCATAGCTCTAGTTTTACTTGTTTACTACTTGTTTTGAAATGCCCGGGGTGAGAATACATTGCTTGTTTTTACATATGGACACAAGTACATAAAACATTTACGAATTGCCTAAGTTACTGTAATACCCGTAATTTTTGTTCCCCGGAAATTTTCTATTTTTGGCGGAAGTCTATTTTGATGACTTACTTGCGACCGTTTCGTCATCCTGAGAATGATTAATTCTACACTTTTTGTCATCCGAGTTCGTTTCGGTATCGTTCTGTTGAATTCCGTGTTCTTTAGCGACTTTTCCACGTATGAGTTCGACTTTGTTAAATCACCATAAATTCTTGGAAGCTCCAAAAATTCTAAATCTTTGCAATATTATAGAGCATCGAGTTAGCTTTCCAATGGTTCAAACGGTGAGTCAATCGGAGTCCGGACGAGAGAGTTATGGTCGTTTTAGCTCACCCGCTCGTTATTGGCGATCATCGCCGACCGAACCCGCCGTGTCGTCCGACACGGCCCGTGCATTTCGTCCGGAAATGCCGGAGTCTCTGCCTCGAGACCCGACCGTGTCGTCCGACACGCCGTGCCGAACCCATCCGGATAAGCTGTAATCGTCGCCAAAGACGCCCGACCGTGTCGCCCTGCAGCGGTCGAGTCATGCCGAGTCATTGTCGGACGGGTCACTGTCGGAAGGCCCTCCGAGCCGCGACCGTGTCAAGCGGGACACGGTCGAGTCCTGTCGGCTAGCTGTGCGACACGACCGTGCCGATCGGCACGGGCCGTGTCCGGCAGACGATCAACCCCTATAGAAGGCCCTGCAGACGTTTTTCTTGCCATTTTTCACCTTCTTCTTCTCCTCTTCCGCAGCTGGGCGTGTTCTAAGCTTGAAGCCATGTTGTTTAATAACATATCCATGGAGTCTTGGAGCTCATATCATCAATCATCCATCCTATAACAACCATTGATCGAGCGAATCAGGTCAGAATTTCCATAAATCTAATTTTGGGGATTTTGGGTATTTTGTTCGATTTCGTCCGTTTAATCCGATTTAACTTAGGATTGTGATGGATTGATGATTATTTAGATGTTTTGTATCATTTCCCTTGTTATCCCATGGTTGGATCGTATCGATTCGTTGTTTTGGTCGAGTTCTTGACCGACGCCTTGAAGGTGTCCTAGAAATGTCATAGAGGGGTTTTCGGGCGTCGCGATTATTCTTCCTCGTATGATCGATGATTTATTGAATTTATGTTGTTAGGGTCGAATTCTTGTGAAGAACTCGAGTCGAAACCCTTCCGTTCGTTGTCTTCTTCGTGGTTCAAGCTTCCCGGTCGAACCGTGTTCTTCGGGATCTTCGGTAACGTTTGTTAAGGCAAGTATACATTTATGATTGTACGTTCTCGACTTTGAAAGTATGAAATATTGATGGTATGATTATTTCTAGCCACTCCGGGACGGGCCTATGGTCCTCTGAGGGTTTCGTAGCCTCTGGTGCGATTCCATGGTTGATATGAACGAACCGTTTCTACGGCATTCATATGAAATAATGTTGGCATGTAATGAACGAACCGTTTTGACGGAATTCCTACATGTATCGGCGTATGAGGTGAACGAACCGTTTTTACGGCATTCACATACGTAACGGCGTATGAGGTGAACGAACCGTTTCTACGGCATTCACATACGTCTTATGAGATTTTAGTTATTCCGGAATACTAGTCTTACATTGATGAATTGACGGATATTGATGAATTGACGGATATTGATGAATTGACGGATTACATTTACTTTATCGTCGAGAAGTATTATGTTTCATATTGTTATACTTGCACTAGCTATTCGACGGCTAACCCCTTTATGGGGGAAATACGTTTCATGTATTTGAGTTCCAGGAGAGCGGACAGCGGTACAGTCGGCATGAAGATGATGGGCAAGTGTGATACCGTGTCTTGTCTCCGCTTATCTCTTTTGGTTTCCTCCATTCGGTTGTTGTCTTGGAATGGATTTTTAAATACTCGAGTATTGTATTTGATTTCCTTGATGTTCCTACTGTGTTGCCGAGGTATTGATTTGTGCGGTGATGTATATGGTTTCATTGTTTATGGTTTCGAATACCATTTGTATCGTCTTTCTTTCTATTGTATGTAGACCTTATCGGTCAAGTTTATAGTTCCGTATGTTTAGCCTTGTGGGTCCCACGGCGGGGCTCACGGCTACTGTAATATACCCCGAATAACTTGGGGGTGTTACGAATATGGTATCGAGCTTAGGTTTATGGATACCTAGGTTGCCGGTCTTTGGGTCGATTGAGTCGGCATTTGCCCACAGATCACTACTCGCCATCATCACCGTGCGGCCGGTACTTGTAAGTCCTCTCACTCTTCTCGTATTTTTCTTAATCGCTTCGTTTATAGCTTGGTATTCTTGGGAATTGGTCACTTCGAGAATGTGCGATTCGGATTATACTTACGCACGTGTGTGCCCTTGAATGTTGGTGAAAGTAGGAAGAATCGTACGTGATCACGGACGTGAACCCTTCCTTGAGATTTTGTTAAATTGCTAATTGTGATATTGGTGTGTAACGGTATTATGTTGAGACTTTGTTTAGGAGTCGCATGCTAGTATCACGGAGATCTTCGTCTTCACTGCACTGTAAGTATATTGTTCGGATTATTCGAAAATTCTTGGTTATCTTGGTGATTTTGGATTTTCCGTTGAAATGTTTGTGCAGTGATTGCAAGTTTCGAGGACGAAACTTATTTTTAAGGGGGTAGAGTGTAATACCCGATTTTCGGATATATTTTTTTCGTTTATATATTGGATATCGTGGATGGTTAATTATGCTCGAGGACGTTGTGAACGTTTGAAAATGTTATTGAATTGAGTATATGTATTGATTTTGCCGTATGCTCGTATTTGGTATGTCATGACTTTGGACAGGAATTGTTGAAATTGGCTAAGTATGGAATTATTACGTACGTTAATAAGGTGAGATTACGTACGTAAGATTGGCATGGTTACGTACGTCAAGGCTAAGGTATTACGACGTGCATGTGAAGGCATCGGACAGAACCGAGTCTGTGAGGCGGGTGGGATCTGTTTTGGCAACTTTCGGCGGAGGATGTTGACAGGTGAGTCAACGACGTGTTACGACGTTATACGGGACGTGTTACGTACGTAACACAACCATTATCTTGTAGCAAGTCAACTGGTATATTACGTACGTTATATGGTATGGGTTACGTACGTAATGGACTGCACGGAATGAGACAGTGAGATGGTTACGTACGTTATGGATTTTGGATTACGCACGTTAAAGTTGTTACGTACGTTAAGAAGGACACCTACGTACGTAATGAGAGTACAATTTATATATTGAAGTGTTGCCTTTCATTTCTCTCACGATCCTTTGAGATATTTCTCTCCACAACTCGTCCCTCTTCACTTTTAAGAGTGTTCTAAACACTTTTAACATGATTGTGAGCTTGGAATCATGGAATTAGAGCTTGGTTATGGAACTATTGTTGATTCTTGAAGTGATTTCTTGTGTTATCCATATTCTATGAGGTTTATGTTGAAGGAAGATAATGATATGCTTTGAATATGTTGATTATGATTATGGAATCATAGAGATCTTGATGTTCTTGAGGCCATATGATGACTATGATGATTTAATGATTCTTGGAATGGAGTTCAAATTATTCTTTCTTCGTGGTTCGTCCATGCAAGGTAATCCTCGTATCCCTTTGATAGTGGCTCATTTTTTTTTTTGGGTTACTACTTGGGAGGGAGTACATTGGGAATCGTGTATTTTGATGTTCATCTTACTTCAATGAAAATGCATAAATTGGACTGTACTTTTATCCGCTGCGTGAGTATTTTTGAAATGGATTTTTGGTATTTTGCCAACTGAAATTTTATTTTGTAAAACTGATTCCCTAAACTGAGTTTTTGGCATTTTAACCTTGATCGTTTTGACGGTATTTGGAAAATGATTTTTTTTTAGTATTTGAAAAATATTACCGTCATCGGTCTTTTTAGCATTTTTGGAATGACGTGGAAATTGTGCTTAGCCTGGTAAATCCTTGTGAGAAGGGTTTACGGCGTGTAATATTCCCAAGAGTATCTGGGGTGTTACAATTATGGTATCATGTGATAATGTTATACGAGATTTGTTGGAATTGTAATAAGAGATTTCGGATGTTGATATGATCATTGAGATCTTCTTCATATGGTGATAAGGGTTTTGTTGCGATTCTTGAGATTGTATGAATGACATGATGAAGAAAATGGTAACATGGAGATATATACCTCGGAGATGTTGTTCGGAACGTGATTTCGGATATTTCATGTTCTTGAAGAACTCTTGAATTATACGAGGTGATGAAATTTTTTTTTAGAAGTGTTGATGTTTTGAAAATGAATTTGGAATATTCATATCTAGAGCTAAATTATGTGTTGGAAATAATATTCGTATAGGAATACGAATGTGATTATGAGTTTGATGAGACTATTATTCATCTCTGAATTTGGAAGCCCATACGTATGGAGCAAATATTCAAATCGAATGATTGGATTGTTTGATAACCTTTTTTAATATGATTATCTATTGTTTTGAACCAGTCGGATGATTCGAATTGGACGGTTATAAGTAAATTTTAACGATGGATTTACGAGAAGGAACCTTGTCAATTCGTATTTAAGAATTGAGTTTGGAACATTTAGACCCTTATTATTGGTCCGAATTGGTTCTTGATATGATCATCATATTTCACTCGTATTGTGGACGGGATTTGTAAGTGTCGAGTTGGATTGTTGATTGTGATTAGTCGAGATATGGTAAAACGATTGAGTTCGTGGTTTGGTGGTATTGATATTGGTCGTCATCGAACCGGTTGATTATCAATCCTTCGTTTTACAATAAGGTATGATGTTTGATCGTGAATTATGACTGTTGTGTTGTGGTTAAGGTTGAAGGGTTCGTCGATTAACTTGGTCGAGACAAGTTTTATACTCGTACTAATCAATGAGACTAATGTTATCGTGTAGGCGTACGATTGTGTGTATCATTTTGGGACTTGGCCTCTTTATGATTGTATTGATGTCAAGGGATTGGTTGACACGACGCCGTCGGCAAATTATGCCAAATGTTACTGTTGTTTGTAAATGGCCGGTTCAAGGCATTACGATACTTGTTGGTAAGGTTGCTATCGATAGCCGGTTCGCGGTATCGATGTATCGATTATTATTATTCGCGATTAATGTCGTTCTGAGACATCGTTGAATCTTTGTCATCGAATTGGATCTGTTGCTATGATGTTGCGTTAACCGATTGGGGACATTTGATATATCCTTTTGTCATCTCCGTTTTGGTGGTCGGTTTAAGACACCGGGACATCTATTCTATCGTATCATTGATTATCGATTGACCGTTCTAGGGTAATCGAGGTATTGAAATGGGATTATCAAAGATAATTCCCATCCGTTGTCGAAGATACTCTCATCCGTTGTATCGTTGTTATCGATTGGCCATTCTATGGTAATCGAAGTATTGAATTGGGATTATCAACGATAATTCCCATCCGTGGAATTATTATTGTCGTGTTGACCGATTCAAGGAAGCACACTATTATTCTTGTGAACTCGGTAATTTTGTAATCGTTGAAGGTTGAGGATTTTCCCGAACTGTTGTGTTGTGATCGTTGTTCGTGTTAATCGGTCCTTAGGGAATTCTGATCCCAGGATGGTTGTTTTGAATATAGTTGGTCGTGTCGATCTTTCATTATTCGTGTGTCATCGTTCACTTGGTGAGTCGTATGATCCGTATTGGATGTTTTATTCCTTGAGTTTCGTTGTCATGTTGTATCGTGGCATATCTGGAATCATGTCTGCGTGCCGATTGGTTATGTGTAAGATTTTTAGCCAGACACCCGATGGTCATGCGTGGATATTTCCGCATTGGACTGTGCACACGAGACGTAGTTCTTGAGGCCAATTAGGTACATTGTCACACGTATATTCTGGATTACGTATACGGGGTGGACATGTGCACGAACACATTTTCGGATCGGGCGTACTGTGATGTCCCTATTGAGCTTTATTGATTGATCGTTCGTAGTCCATGTTGTATTGGATATGTCCGACGATTTGCGACTGGTTGTTCATACGCCGAGGGGTATGTCCGACAGTCAGGTTTGCTTCTTTGAGATCTGTATTGTGATGATTTACAGCTTTGGGCTGTTCGGCTTTCAGGCCATTGTGATGTATCGGTATTTCCGTTGGAGCCTTCGGGCATTGTGAATTCGTATCTTTTTCGGCATTGGTTTGGTTTACCTTCGGGTAATGTATTGTTATGTTCTATATTGATGATTCGCCGTTTGTGCTTATGTTTATGTTCTTGTGAATCTCGTTGAGTTTTCATGGAGAAATATTTCTTCCACCTACATGTTTTAAGTTTCGGGACGAAACTTCTTTTAAGGAGGGTAGAATGTAATACCCGTAATTTTTGTTCCCCGGAAATTTTCTATTTTTGGCGGAAGTCTATTTTGACGACTTGCTTGGGACCGTTTCGTCATCCTGAGAATGATTAATTCTACACTTTTTGTCATCCGAGTTCGTTTCGGTATCGTTCTGTTGAATTCCGTGTTCTTTAGCGACTTTTCCACGTATGAGTTCGACTTTGTTAAATCACCATAAATTCTTGGAAGCTCCAAAATTTCTAAATCTTTGCAATATTATAGATCATCGAGTTAGCTTTCCAATGGTTCAAACGGTGAGTCAATCGGAGTTCGGACGAGAGAGTTATGGTCGTTTTAGCTCACCCGCTCGTTATTGGCCGATCACTGCCGGCCGAACCCGGCCGTGTCGTCCGACACGGCCCGTGCCGTACTCGTCCGGAAATGCCGGAGTCTCTGCCTCAGGACCCGACCGTGTCGTCCGACACGGCCCGTGCCGAACCCTTCCGGATAAGCCAGAATCGTCTGCCCAGCACGCCCGACCGTGTCGTCTGGCACGGTCGAGTCATGCCGAGTCGCTGTCGGACGGGTCACTGTCGGAAGGCCCTCCGCGCCGCGACCGTGTCAAGCAGGACACGGTCGAGTCCCTGTCGGCCAGCTGTGCGACACGACCGTGCCGATCGGCACGGGCCGTGTCCGGCAGGACAGTCAACCCCTATAGAAGGCCCTGCAGACGTTTTTCTTGCCATTTTCACCTTCTTCTTCTCCTCTTCCGCGGTGGGCGTGTTCTTAGCTTGAAGCCTTGTTGATTAACAACATATCCATGGAGTCTTGGAGCTCATATCATCAATCATACATCCTATAACATCCTTTGATC
The DNA here is from genome assembly GCA_033398695.1 of Orobanche coerulescens. NCBI lineage: Eukaryota > Viridiplantae > Streptophyta > Magnoliopsida > Lamiales > Orobanchaceae > Orobanche > Orobanche coerulescens. The sequence goes on from CM065818.1 coordinate 58,726,312, forward strand.
GAGCGAATCAATCGATTTTCAAATCTAATTTTGGGGATTTTGGGTATTTTGTTCGATTTCCTCCGTTTAATCCGATTTAACTTAGGATTGTGATGGATTGATGATTATTTAGATGTATTGTATCATTTCCTTGTTATCCCATGGTTGGATCGTATCGATTCGTTGTTTTGGTCGAGTTCTTGACCGACGCCTTGAAGGTGTCCTAAAATGTCATAGAGGGGTTTTCGGGCGTTACGTGATTATTCTTCCTCGTATGATCGATGATTTATTGAATTTATGTTGTTGGGGTCGAATTCTTGTGAAGAACTCGAGTGAAACCCTTCCGTTCGTTGTCTTCTTCGTGGTTCAAGCTTCCCGTCGAACCGTGTTCTTCGGGATCTTGATAACGTTTATTAAGGCAAGTATACATTTATGATTATGCGTTCGACTTTGAAAGTATGAAATATTGATGGTATGATTATTTCTAGCCACTCCGGACGGGCCTATGGTCCTCTCGAGGGTTTCGTAGCCTCCAGTGCGATTCCATGGTTGATATGAACGAACCGTTTCTACGGCATTCATATGAAATAATGTTGGCATGTAATGAACGAACCGTTTTGACGGCATTCCTACATGTATCGGCGTATGAGGTGAACGAACCGATTTTACGGCATTCACATACGTAACGGCGTATGAGGTGAACGAACCGTTTCTACGGCATTCACATACGCCTTATGAGATTTTAGTTATTAGGAATACTAGTCTTACATTGATGAATTGACGGATATTGATGAATTGACGGATATTGATGAATTGTCGGATTACATTTTCTTTTTTTTCTAGAATTATTATGTTTCTTATTGTTATACTTGGACTAGATTTTCGACGGCTAAACACTTTATGTGGGAATTTCGTTTCATGTTTTTGAGGTTCCAGGATAGCGGACGGCGGGTACAGTCGGCATGAAGATGATGGGCAAGTGTGATATCGTGTCTTGTCTCCGGTTATCTCTTTTGGTTTCCTCCATTCGGTGTTGTTGTCTGGAATGGATTTTTAAATACTCGAGTATTGTATTTGAGTTTCCTTGATGTTCCGGCTGTGTTGCCGAGGTATTGATTTGTGCGGTGATGTATATGGTTTCATTGTTTATGGTTTCGAATACCATTTGTATCGTCTTTCTTTCTATTGTATGTAGACCTTATCGGTCAAGTTTATAGTTCCGCGTATGTTTAGCCTTGTGGGTCCCACGGAGGGGCTCACGGCGCTGTAATATACCCTGAATAACTTGGGGGTGTTACAGTTACCACATTTGCCATTAAATGTAACACCCCCAAAACCATCCGGGATATTACAGCGCCGTGGGTCCCACGCCTGAACCCACCAGGCTAAAAACCGTTTACAAAACCAATTCAAAAACGCCAAAAGGCTGATGATGGTACTATTTTGCAATTACTCAAATACTTTCAAAAAAATGATTCTGAATTACCGTCATAAAATACCATTTGAAAATACAAGGCGAAATGCCAAATCTCGACAGTTCAAAGTGTACGTTAAGCCGCCACTTAAACGTACCGAAAAATAATTGGGAAAAAGCATTTGACGAAAATAACCCAAGTTCGCAAAGTGCCAAAAGTGCCATTTAAAAATACACACACACAGCGGATAAAGATACCGAAAACTATTTTGAAATATACACACGCAGCGGATAAATGCAGTTCAAAATACACATTTGCAGCGGAAATAAATAACCGGAAAAGAATACTCAATTCTCCGAAAACAAGCCACAGCCAGTATAACATCGGGAAGCTCATCCCTTCACGACCTCTACTAGCTCGATCTCCGAGTACCTAAAAATAAAGCCCAGGACGGGGTCAGCCACAATACTCAATAATGATACCGATCACATCATCATAAATAATTACATACCAATGTAATAAAACTGTAAGAATACTACCAACGTAATCTTACCGCTATAACCTTACCAATCCATAATAATCCAAATCCTTACCATAATCCACATTTCGCATCCTCGAATGACGAAATGAACTTAACAACAATTATCTGTATTGAATTTCAAAAATACCAACAATCCTCAAAACATCATCATAACTCATAATCATGAAATAATTCATCCGTGCCAAATCCTGTCCATCGGATTACACAATCAAAACTCAACCTGGATAAACCAACAGTACACAACATATCTGTAGATCAACTACCATATGATAATGATAACAAATCCCGAACATCGACGTACAGTCTGAATGCTCATAAGATCAATAACAATGATCAACCAATACATCAACTGAGAATATCATCGACATGATAACTCCAATACGACCAACAAAGGATCAACGATAACCGAGAGTACCATCAACATGATAACTCCAAAACGATCAACAAAGGATCAACAATAACCGAGAATACCATCAACAAGGTAAACTCCAAATGATCAACAAAGGACCAACAATAACCGAGAATACCATCAACAAGGTAAACTCCAAATGATCAACAATAATGGATCTCAAGAAAATAACCTCGACTGTCGAAACATACCCCTCGGGCGTATGAACAAACAGTCGCAAACCGTCGAACATACCCAACCATGAATGGAGGATGAACGACCAAACAATATGGCTCAAAGATGGACGTCAGAGTACGCCCGATCCGGAAATGTGTCCGTGCACAAGCCACCCCGGGTATTGATCACATACACGTGTGGTCTTGTACCTAATTAGCCTCACGAACTACGTCTCGTGTGCACGGTTCAATGTGGAAATATCAACACATAACCATCATGTGCCCGGCTAAAAATCCTATACAATAACCAATCGGCACGCAGATATGACTCCAGATATGTCACGATGCAACATGACAACGAAACTCAAAGAAACACATATCCAATAAGGATCAAAAGACTCATCGAAGTGAACAACAACAGACCGACAATGAAAAGTCGACACGACTAATCAATATCCAAAACATCAATCCTGGGATCATCATCCCTAAATGAATGACCAACATGATCTACGATCTTAATACAACAGTCCTGGGATCAACATCCCTCAACGAATAACCGATACGAAACTCATTACACGAAACCTCAACATATACAACAACTCAACATACTAATTATCCACATGACTGAACAAATACTTAGATTACCTCAAAGCCGAGGACCATATTCATCAACATCCCCCAATGAGACGATCAACACAACCATTAATACCAACAATAGTCCTGGGATCAACATCCCTCAACGAACAACCAAGATTTAATCTCAATATACAAAGCCTCAACATACAACATATACAACAACTCAACGTAATAATTATCTCATAACTGAACAATACATAAATTACCTCAAAGCCGACGATAATATCCTTTCCACGAATAACATCCCTGGACGAATACACAGTTATACAAATAATCTCAAATAAGGTACCATCCATTCAATACCAATAAACCTTTATCTCGATACTTATGTCATCATGATAACTATCCTCGATATCTGATATTCTATATCCTTGACCAAAAATAAATCACGTCTTCCTTTAACACAATTAAATCATATACCTTATGATTTATTACAACCAGAGCACGATATACAAACCATTATCTCGACAATTTACATTTCTAACAACATTGCTATACGAATTATAAATGAAATGAAAACGAAACCATCCATCAAATATTATAAACTGAACAAGTATAAACTTGCCTCGATACCGATACCACGAAGCCGTTACCAAAATCCATTGCCTTTGTCTACGAGCTCCTTAGCCCCGACCAAAAGCAATCTACGAACTCTTTAGCCTCAACCGCAACTCAACGGTCATAATCCACGATCAAAACATATCAACCTATTGCAATAACCGATTAACACACATTCGATAAAAATCAATAACCGACATACTCAACCAACAAACTCAACGGTTCTACAAAACCTCGATCATATACATAAAACCAAATAATCCAACTCAACAAATACGAACCCATATCCACGATACAAGCCGTAACTCGATGATCACAAATAACAATCAATAACCGATCAACAACGGTTCTACAATATCCCGATTAAACACATATTCAAACAACCCGAACCAATCAAACACGAATTCAAAATCACAATACGATTCCAAAATCCGAAGATCATATCAATAATCAATTTAAACCAACAAGGGTCTAACATTACCGATTCCAAATTCAATCTTAAATACGGATACAAGTTTTCTCCTTGTAAATTCATAATATAAACCAATTACCGGTTATCATCATCAATCCGGACGATCCGATTAATTCAACATCATAGATAACCATATTCCAAAGGTTTCAAATAATTCCATTATCCGAATTGAACACTTGTTCAATAAGTATGAATTCTCAAACTCAAAAGTGAATCATAACCTTATCAAATCCGGAATCATATTCGTATTCCTATACGAATATTGTACCAAATACATAACTTAGTTCTAAATGTGAATATTCCATATTCATATATAAAACACCAACACCTTAAAACGTATTCATCAAATCAATGATCAATTCATCTCGACATTAAGGATTTTATAACATATTCGATTCCAACTTCAACTCCAAATACGAAGACAAAACTCCCTCTTGTTCATACTTGTAAATTCGTAGAAAACAATTTACCGATTATTATCGTGAATAATCACATTCCAAAATTATCCGAAATCCTTCCAAAATCATAACATGTAACTCAAGAGTTCTTTAAGAACACGAATTATCCAAATTCACGTTCATAATCCATAAAACAACATAACCCGATGTTTTCTAACATCTAAACAACCCTTATTCACAATTCAAGGTGTATATAATCATGTCCTTCAATATATACTTCTCATAACATCATGAATCGCAACAAACCACCAAGAACATCGAGAATACTACGATTCCATAATCATAACAACATAATCGAATCATTTGATCACCAATTCATTATCTTCCTTTAACAAAATTCCCATAATTACCAAGAATCATCACAACAATATCATTTCCATCACCATTCATACGAAAACGTGTAGAATTTTCCAAGTTCTACTCATTGAGACATTTCATCGAACACTTTGAAGGCATAGTCCAATTCAATCGATTATTCAAAGAAATACTCGAATTCTTTCCACAAAACTTCAAGAATAATGAATGATTACGAGTTTACAATCAAGTTCAATCAACAATCTGAATCAAAACGAAGCAAATCGGCCGAAACACCAAGAAATCTCAAGAACATCCAAAAACCAAAAGTTTAGGTGTTCTTACCTTCGATCCGGGTGGAAGATGATGTTAATCCATGATTCCAACTTCCAAACATGTTGCTACATGATGATCTTACTCAAATCCATCCACTTGCCGAAGGAATCGCGAAAAAACGAAGAAAAAAGTGAAAATGTCGAAGTGATCCGGCCTGTGCCTTATATAGCCGAGACTGCCGCCATTACGCACGAATCGCGATCGCCTTACGACGTAATCGCCATGGCCTCGCCACCGCATGCTTACGCGGAACCCTTACGACGTAATCGGCACCGCTTACGACGTAATCGCCCTTACGGCCAGAATCGCCACCGCCTTTACGACGTAATCGCCGATCCTAGCCATCCTCGCGAGTCACCGCCGACCGTGATCGGACACCCACGAGTCACCGCCGACCATGCTCGCCATTCCAACGAGTCACGACCGCCATGCTCGCCATCCAGTCATCTCGCCACGACTGACCGGATACTCCGTAACGCACGTAACACTTAATCTGCATTTACGTAATACATACGTTGACTTGCTACAAGATAATACTCAGACACGCACGTAATACACCCGTATAACGACGTAACTCCATCCGTTGACAAACTGTCCACATCTCGCGCCGAAAGCCGCCACCATAGGCCCCACTGTCCGATTCCTCTTGTTACGACGTTATGTACACTATATAACGCATTTAGCTAACACATTTTACGACGTAAGCTCCAAGGCTTAACGACGTAATGACTTTTATACTTAGCCAAAATCCAATCGTTTCGTCCGACGCCTCGACGCATTTAAATACAAACATACGGCATACTGAATACACATACTGAATCCAAAAATATTCTCATACGGTGTACCTGATATCCAAATCTGTTCAACCTGATACAACATATCCTGAATATATCTGTCAATCCAAAAATGATAATCACACCGGTATAACTGTCTCGGCTCTCAATTTATTTTATCCATACTGTATAGATACCAAACTATATAGTATATCTCAGATAAAATAACGCGAAAAATTTATACTGAAAATTCGGGTATTACATACTACCCCCCTTAAAATAAGTTTCGTCCTCGAAAATTGCAACCTGTCGCCAACAACAGATAAGTCCAAAATTTTCCAACTCATCACAAAAACAATCAAGCGTCGCCACAAGCGAAATAACTAAACCAATATACTTATAGGTGCGTGAAGCCGATGATCTCCCGTGATACTAGCACACGACTCCCACACGAAGTCTCAACACAATCAAAACACACGAACATCACAAATAGCAGTTTGAAAATATCTCAAAAATTTTGGAAACTCCAAAAATCGATTTGACTCAAAAGTCAAGCCACGCTACTACCGTACCGGTAGAGCCACATAACACACACGCCTGGGTTTCACAAAACCCAAGCTCCGATACCATCTTCTGTAACACCCCCAAAACCATCCGGGATATTACAGTGCCGTGGGTCCCACGCCGGAACCCACCAGGGTAAAAACTGTTTACAAAACCAATTTAAAAACGCCAAAAGGCTGATGACGGTAATATTTTGCAATTACTCAAATACTTTCAAAAAAATGATTCTGAATTACCGTCATAAAATACCATTTGAAAATATAAGGCGAAATGCCAAATCTCGACAGTTCAAAGTGTACGTTAAGCCGCCACTTAAACGTACCGAAAAATAATTGGGAAAAAGCATTTGACGAAAATAACCCAAGTTCGCAAAGTGCCAAAAGGGCCATTTAAAAATACACACACGCAGCGGATAAAGATACCGAAAAGCTATTTTGAAATATACACACGCAGCGGATAAATGCAGTTCAAAATACACATTTGCAGCGAAAATAAATAACCGGAAAAGAATACTCAATTCTCCGAAAACAAGCCACAGCCAGTATAACATCGGGAAGCTCATCCCTTCACGACCGCTACTAGCTCGATCTCCGAGTACCTAAAAATAAAGCCCACGACGGGGTCAGCCACAATACTCAATAATGATACCGATCACATCATCATAAATAATTACATACCAATGTAATAATACTGTAAGAATACTACCAACGTAATCTTACCGCTATAACCTTACCAATCCATAATAATCCAAATCCTTACCATAATCCACATTTCGCATCCTCGAATGACGAAATGAACTTAACAACAATTATCTGTATTAAATTTCAAAAATACCAACAATCTTCAAAACATCATCATAACTCATAATCATGAAATAATTCATCCGTGCCAAATCCTGTCCATCGGATTACACAATCAAAACTCAACCTGGATAAACCAACAGTACACAACATATCTGTAGATCAACTACCATATGATAATGACAACAAATCCCGAACATCGACGTACAGTCTGAATGCTCATAAGATCAATAACAATGATCAACCAATACATCAACTGAGAATATCATCGACATGATAACTCCAATACGACCAACAAAGGATCAACGATAACCGAGAGTACCATCAACATGATAACTCCGAAACGATCAACAAAGGATCAACAATAACCGAGAATACCATCAACAAGGTAAACTCCAAATGATCAACAAAGGACCAACAATAACCGAGAATACCATCAACAAGGTAAACTCCAAATGATCAACAATAATGGATCTCAAGAAAATAACCTCGACTGTCGAAACATACCCCTCGGGCGTATGAACAACCAGTCGCAAACCGTCGAACATACCCAACCATGAATAGAGGATGAACGACCAAACAATATGGCTCAAAGATGGACGTCAGAGTACGCCCGATCCGGAAATGTGTCCGTGCACAAGCCACCCCGGGTATTGATCACATACACGTGTGGTCTTGTACCTAATTAGTAATTAGCCTCACGAACTACGTCTCGTGTGCACGGTTCAATGTGGAAATATCAACACATAACCATCATGTGCCCGGCTAAAAATCCTACACAATAACCAATCGGCACGCAGATATGACTCCACATATGTCACGATGCAACATGACAACGAAACTCAAAGAAACACATATCCAATAAGGATCAAAAGACTCATCGAAGTGAACAACAACAGACCGACAATGAAAAGTCGACACGACTAATCAATATCCAAAACATCAATCCTGGGATCATCATCCCTAAATGAATGACCAACATGATCTACGATCTTAATACAACAGTCCTGGGATCAACATCCCTCAACGAATAACCGATACGAAACTCATTACACGAAACCTCAACATATACAACAACTCAACATACTAATTATCCACATGACTGAACAAATACTTAGATTACCTCAAAGCCGAGGACCATATTCATCAACATCCCCCAATGAGACGATCAACACAACCATTAATACCAACAATAGTCCTGGGATCAACATCCCTCAACGAACAACCAAGATTTAATCTCAATATACAAAGCCTCAACATACAACATATACAACAACTCAACGTAATAATTATCTCATAACTGAACAATACATAAATTACCTCAAAGTCGACGACAATATCCTTTCCACGAATAACATCCCTGAATGAATACACAGTTATACAAATAATCTCAAATAAGGTACCATCCATTCAATACCAATAAACCTTTATCTCGATACTTATGTCGTCACGATAATTATCCTCGATATCCGATATTCTATATCCTTGACCAAAAATAAATCGCGTCTTCCTTGAACACAATTAAATCATATACCTTATGATTTATTACAACCAGAGCACGATATAAAAACTATTATCCCGACAACTTACATTTCTAACAACATTGCTATACGAATTATAAATGAAATGAAAACGAAACCATTCATCAAATATTATAAACTGAACAAGTATAAACTTGCCTTGATACCGATACCACGAAGCCGTTACCAAAATCCATTGCCTTTGTCTACGAGCTCCTTAGCCCCGACCAAAAGCAATCTACGAATTCTTTAGCCTCAACCGCAACTCAACGGTCATAATCCACGATCAAAACATATCAACCTATTGCAATAACCGATTAACACACATTCGATAAAAATCAATAACCGACATACTCAACCAACAAACTCAACGGTTCTACAAAACCTCGATCATATACATAAAACCAAATAATCCAACTCAACAAATACGAACCCATATCCACGATACAAGCCGTAACTCGATGATCACAAATAATAATCAATAACCGATCAACAACGGTTCTACAATATCCCGATTAAACACATATTCAAACAACCCGAACCAATCAAACACGAATTCAAAACCACAATACGATTCCAAAATCCGAAGATCATATCAATAATCAATTTAAACCAACAAGGGTCTAACATTACCGATTCCAAATTCAATCTTAAATACGGATACAAGTTTCCTCCTTGTAAATTCATCATATAAACCAATTACCGGTTATCATCATCAATCCGGACGATCCGATTAATTCAACATCATAGATAACCATATTCCAAAGGTTTCAAATAATTCCATTATCCGAATTGAACACTTGTTCAATAAGTATGAATTCTCAAACTCAAAAGTGAATCATAACCTTATCAAATCCGGAATCATATTCGTATTCCTATACGAATATTGTACCAAATACATAACTTAGTTCTAAATGTGAATATTCCATATTCATATATAAAACACCAACACCTTAAAACGTATTCATCAAATCAATGATCAATTCATCTCGACATTAAGGATTTTATAACATATTCGATTCCAACTTCAACTCCAAATACGAAGACAAAACTCCTTCTTGTTCATACTTGTAAATTCGTAGAAAATAATTTACCGATTATTATCGTGAATAATCACATTCCAAAATTATCCGAAATCCTTCCAAAATCATACCATGTAACTCAAGAGTTCTTTAAGAACACGAATTATCCAAATTCACGTTCATAATCCATAAAACAACATAACCCGATGTTTTCTAACATCTAAACAACCCTTATTCACAATTGAAGGTGTATATAATCATGTCCTTCAATATATACTTCTCATAACATCATGAATCGCAACAAACCACCAAGAACATCGAGAATACTACGATTCCATAATCATAACAACATAATTGAATCATTTGATCACCAATTCATTATCTTCCTTTAACAAAATTCCCATAATTACCAAGAATCATCACAACAATATCATTTCCATCACCATTCATACGAAAACGTATAGAATTTTCCAAGTTCTACTCATTGAGACATTTCATCGAACACTTTGAAGGCATAGTCCAATTCAATCGATTATTCAAAGAAATACTCGAATTCTTTCCACAAAACTTCAAGAATAATGAATGATTACGAGTTTACAATCAAGTTCAATCAACAATCTGAATCAAAACGAAGTAAATCGGCCAAAACACCAAGAAATCTCAAGAACATCCAAAAACCAAAAGTTTAGGTGTTCTTACCTTCGATCCGGGTGGAAGATGATGTTAATCCATGATTCCAACTTCCAAACATGTTGCTACATGATGATCTTACTCAAATCCATCCACTTGCCGAAGGAATCGCGAAAAAACGAAGAAAAAAGTGAAAATGTCGAAGTGACCCGGTCCAGGCCTTATATAGGCCGAGACCTGCCGGGCCATTACGTACGTAACCGGCCACTGCCTTACGTACGTAACCGGCCATGGCCTGCTCACTGCCCAGTTCTGTCGGAACCCTTACGTACGTAACCGGCAGCTGGCTTACGTACGTAACTGGCCCTTACGGCCGTAACCGGCCACTGCCTTACGTACGTAATCAGCCAGTCCTAGCCATCCCTGCGAGTCACTGCCGACCGTGATCGGCCACCCCCACGAGTCACTGCCGACCATGCTCGGCCATTCCAACGAGTCACGACCGGCCATGCTCGGCCATCCAGGTCATCTCGGCCACGACTCTACCGGCTACTCCGTAACGTACGTAACACTTAATCCGTTGCGTACGTAATACATACGTTGACTTGCTACAGTATAATACTCGTATTACGTACGTAATACACCCTGTATAACGTACGTAACTCCATCCGTTGACTCACCTGTCCACATCTGCGCCGAAAGCTGCCGACCACGGGCCCCACTGTCCGATTCCTCTTGTTACGTACGTAAGCTCCAAGGCTTAACGTACGTAATGGCTTTTATACTTAGCCAAAAATCCAACTGTTCCTATCCAACGTCTCGACGTACGAAATACAAACATACGGCATACTGAATACACATGCTGAATCCAAAAATATTCTCATACGGTGTACCTGATATCCAAATCTGTTCAACCTGATACAACATATCCTGAATATATCTGTCAATCCAAAAACGATAATCACACCTGCAGATAATCGTCTCGCTCTCAATTTATTTTATCCATACTGTATAGATACCAAACTATACAGTATATCTCAGATAAAATAACGCGAAAAATTTATACTGAAAATTCGGGTATTACATTAAATTCCCCACAAATCATGAACCGTTAATTACTTTGTAAGCGCGAAAGTTGTGAATAGATCTATTGGGGGTAAACTCCCCTGTCCGGGTTGGTCGCTCCAACTTGACTGGTTAAGCAAACAGACGCATTTCATTTGATGTCGCACAGGTGTTTGGCAAAGCACCTGTTTGGGGTGAATATATATATAAACTAACTGTCAAGGCTTCAGTGTCATGAACTTAGTGCAACAATAACTCTTTTCATGAACATATTTGGAATACAATTGTTGTAGAAATCTTGTAGTCCACATTTATAAACACTTAAACCTATGAAATCACCAACTTTAGAGTTGACACTTTTAGCATGTATTTCTTAGGTCTGCGATTATTGATTGGCATTGATATGGAGCATGAGCATTCGAGTCGCATCTTTCGGAGATAATGCATTTAACTACCATTTGATAACTTTTCAAAAAACTCATTTACTTATTAATGTAAATCTTGCACTTGTAATGATTCAAAGCCTTGTTTAAACTTTATCGAACGTGCATTTCAAAATGGCTCATATAGAGGTCGTTCACTATAACTTGTAACTTTGTACCATGAAGTCACGCCCCAGATACCTTTCCGTTGCGACCCGATTTTGGGGGTGTGACAGATTGGTATCAGAGCTTCGGTTATAGACAACTAAGTTGCATGTAGGATCTAGACTATAACTACTATATGCATTGGGACTCCTCTTATTGCCTTACACACTTTCCGCTGCATTCCACGCACTAAGTCACGAAATTGTCATATATACTCATGCATTTTAATGGTCATTAAAACTTCCTCGAGACATTGTGAGTGATAAATCTTTTCATGACAAGTACATAACATCGTTTTCCATAAAAACCCGTTACATTCTGTCAATCCCCCCATTTCCTTACTAACCATCTCTGAAGACTAGTTTGAACATCCATCCCATACTTTAGAACACCTACGTCGCCTCGTAATCCATTACCTAGAAACACGTCAGCTAATCAGGACATGACTCTAACCTACCACCTTATAATATACCACCCTAGAGCACCTACCTTTAGGACACGACTTATTACCCCTTTTCTTAATTGTTTTGCTAAAATATACTATTACTCTATTATAAACTAATTTATTTGCATCTTATAGACTTTTACCGCCTTATAAACCATTATATTACTACCCTCTAAATTATCCTGTCACTATTCCATGAACCCACTCATCATTACTCTTATGAGCTACCTTACTACTATCTTATAATAAACTGATTTGCTACTGTCTTATAAAATATTTTGCTAGGTTCCATATAAACTATTTTGTTACCATCTTACAAACTATTTTACGACTATCGTACAAACTACCATCGTATAAACTGTATTACTCCTTTGAAAACTGCTTTGACCACCATTTTGTAAACAAAATGATTAACACTGTTAAATGTTAAGACACATAATACCATTTTGGACTAAACCGAGCATTACATCATTAATCCTCAATTATACATAGCCTGATTACCTATGTCTAATTCAGGAGGAATCATGTTATGATGGGAATAGTTACTTTTAAACCCCTAGCTAAAACCTTCACTTAAATCATCGAAAAGCAAAATTTTGTACGTATATAAACCGCTCGTAGACAATCGCATTTATGCACAATATACTAACATCACAATCCTATCACGTCACAGACACCTTCACCCCATACCTTTTACCCAATCAGTAAACCGGATTACCCCACTAGCCTTTTCTAGGAACGACCCACCATAGCATCTGCGAGGAGGATCCCTCGATGTAAGTAAACAATGAAAGAACTACTGAACTTTTAACAAGAACTAGAAACATACAATAAGTTGATTTATAACCCAACGGAAGTCTTAAGACCTTACGAGGTAATCCGAACCACAATCTCTGGCATAGTCATCTAACCCTGTCCTATTACCTTGGAAGTACTAGCTTCTTTGTGTCATAAGATTATTAAAATACCAGCACACACTAAACAAAACTTTAGGAGTGAATCAAGCACCCCTGTCTGATGTTGAGTCTCTGTGAATTTCCAACAATGTAATTATAATAAAAATTACAAAGAAAGGCAACCTATTACAGTCTTAATAAAATAAAAAGCTGAATTAAAATTACAACTTTAGCAAAGGCGAGATAACTCTTTCCGTAAGACAATTTTTCCCTCGTATAAGAGCATACGGCTCAGGCAATATGTCCCCAAGATACAACTGCTATATGTTTCTGATTTCGGTGCTTTCCAAAACTCAGAACTCCGACAAACATTCAAGTGCTGGAAACTGGGCACGTAACAAGAGGGAAATATGCTGCAATATGTGGTATGCTTATATTTTTTCTATGTTCTGATTGTTTGAAATGAAATGCATAAGACCCCCTTTTATAGGGTCCAATTCCACTCCATCAGGTAGCGGGTTACAACAAATTAAAGTGCCATTAATTCTCTTTAATCCTCCATCTCAGGAGTCACCTCCATAAATATTCTCATTTAATACGGACGTTACATTATGGAGTGTGAAGAGTCATATTCCAGAAGCTAAGTTCTCAACCTACCTCATTTCAAACGAGACCAAATATCAGATCATATGGGTTCTGCCCAAATATCAGATCAGATAGGTTAAGCCCCAAATATCAGGTCATACAGGTTCTGTAATACCCGTAATTTCGATTTCTCGTAATTTCTTTTTTTTTTGGGCGGAACTCTGTTTTGACGACTCGCTCATGACCTTTTCGTAGTTTCGAGAATGATTAATTCTAAACTTTTTGTCATCCGAGTTCGTTTCGGTGCCGTTTTGTTGAGTTCCGTGCTTTTTAGCGACTTTTCCGCACTTGAGTTCGATTCTTGCGAATCTCGTTCAAAACTGCTGTTTCGAGTTTCCCGTAAGTCCGTTTAACTTTGTTAGACGTGTTGTGAACTTTGGTTTGGTTATTCGATCACGTATCGTGATTTTTGGGCGTTTTGGGCCATTTTCGTAATTTCCCAAAGTTTGGGGTAATTACTTTTTGTTGTCGAATTTCGAGCCTTCGGGTGGTCGGAATCGTGTGTTCTCTTAGTGCTCGAATTTGTCTTTGTGAGTACTTCATAACCGTACCTTCGATTCGTATTCTGGTTCGGGTTTCGGGGTCGTTCGGGCCGTCGGAGTTGGCCCCAGCCGAGTCATGGCCGGGCAGTCTGGGCCCAGGCCGGTACTGGCCGAGTTACGTACGGTAGCGCTCGGCAGTTACGTACATAAGGATGCCGGCATTTTTGGGCAGCGTCTCAGCCATGGCCGGTTACGTACGTAAGCCCTTGGCCGGTTACGTACGTAACTCGGCCGGCAGGCTGCCTATTTAAGGCCCTGCGGACGGGTTTTCACCATTTTTTCTCAATCTTTTCTTTCTCTTACGCGGATGTGGCCTTGGGTATTCCGAAGCCATGTTGTTGAACAACAAATCCATGAAGTTGTTGAGCTCATATCATCGATTAATCATCCATTATCATCCTTTGATCCAGCGAATCAAGGTAAGCTCTCTTTAGAACCCTAAATTCTTGAATTTGGGGGTTTTTACGTTTTTGTCCGATTCGTTCCGTATTGTTGATTAATTCATGATGGGTATGATTAATCTTGGTAGTATTCTTGTGTTTAACATCATTTAATCCATTGTTCTTCGTCAAATCGAAGTATATTTCTTGATTTCCTTCGAATCGACTTTTTGGGGGATTTGTTCTCGATCTCGTTTTCCATCCATTTTTGATGGATCAATTGTGGTTAAATGATGTTGTTAAACATATTCTATGGTTTGTATATCCATATTTCGACTTGGAATTCCGTTTTCGTGTTTTGTCGGGACGAATCGTGTTCTTGACCGTTTTGGGGAAAACACTTGAACTTTCGTCATTCGTTCTTTGAATTCAACGGCGTTGAGTCGTGTTATGGAATTCATTTCATTGTTGTTCTTGTCCTTCGTAGTTTATGACCGCGAGTTGGCATTCGGTGGAGTCGGCGGTTTCGTAGTCGGTTCGTGCCAACCTACTCCGGTCGATTCTCCGCGTTGTGGTTGTTCAAGGCAAGTACCTTGTCCATACTATTCTTGTTTTATGGATATTATAATTGGTGATGATCTTGGTGTGTTTGTTTATTTGTTTGAAATGAGTTTTCAAAAGATTCGGCTAGCCTCGTTAAAGGCTCACTTTCAAAACACGTGTGTTTTGTAAATTGTGTGGGTTGTAAGTGACTACGTGAATCCTTTGGATATATTTGGTGTTGATGTTGCGCTTGATAATGCGTGCGTACGTATATTGCTTATTTCCGTCGCGTTATGGTTGACGTGCGTGTTGTTATTTATTCGTGTCGTCGTGGACTGACGGATGAATTATGTGAATTGGTGTATTGATTTGATAATTGTTACGACGATGACTGTGTACTTGATGTTTGTGACATTGTGAATACTTGTTGTGAGAGACGTCATATCCGGGAGCCTCTGAGGGCGGGGCGAGTACTCCGACCTGGTGTACGCTGCAATGTGCGGCTCCATATGGTTGGTGAACACCGGTGTTTAACCTGATGCGTGTTCAAGGGGCGGCTCCTACGGGAGTGACGCCGGAGCGGTGACATGTACAAGGGGCGGCCGACATAGAGGAATGAACGCCGGTGCACAGGTGTTCAGTGGAGGCGCCTGGCAGGCTTATTGGTAACGGATATTTGAGTGATTAGCTAAGACCCCATTACCGAATGATTATCGTATTTCAAATTCTTTCAACTCTTTTCAAAATGCTGGTCTCGATATAGACCGTGATTTATGTTTTCTGAAAGTGTGTTTCAACTTGTTTTTAATGTTGGTATCAGGGTTAATTAACCAAGGACATTTGACGAGATCTCCGAGGGTTAATTAATCAGGGGTCTTGAGCAGTATTGGGAGGACGAGAGGCTGTGTCTTTGATGGTCTGTGTTGTCATTCTGTGATTTGGGTCGAGAATCCCGTGTGATGTTGAGATGTTTGATCTCGTGTTGATATTATTTGAATTGGGTCGAGAACCCCGTGGAAATATTTGTGAACACTCGCTTGTGTTGATTGAATGGTTTTCTTGCAAATTGCTTTCCGCCTACTGGTCGAGGACCCTGTTGATTTTGGAATGAGGAGGATTTGATAATCCTAAATTGTTTTCTATTAAAACTCTCGATGGCATTTTAAACCGTTTTATAGATAGTTTTTCCTTGATTGTGATCTTTCGGTTTTAAAATGTTTTACCCAAACTCATGCCCCGGGAAGTACTTTTCATTACGTTTGAATCATTGAGGATTTCCTGGTCATTGTTATTCGTGGAATGTGAATTGTATGGCTCGTATTTGCACTTTGTTTTTGCACTAGCAAAACAGTGGAGTTTTGCTAACCCCCGAGTATTCGGGGGGTGGATGTCTGTTTTTGCATTCAGGTTTGGGAGCATAACACTGGGTCGGCACGAAGGATGATGAAAGATGAACGATACTCGGGAGTTTTGCTAACCCCCGAGTATTCGGGGGGTGGATGTCTGTTTTTGCATTCAGGTTTGGGAGCATAACACTGGATCGGCACGAAGGATGATGAAAGATGAATGATACTAATCACCCGAGGATCCGTATGATATCATTGGTTTAGTTGTATTTTATTTCCGCTGCAGTTTTCTTTCCCGTTGTACGGGAGTGTGTTGTATTCGACCCCTGCGTGGGCATGTAATGTGATTGAGTTGTATATTTTTATTGAAGACCAAATCGGTCTACTGAGTCATTTTATCCTTGAAGGCATTGTTT
This sequence comes from Orobanche coerulescens, assembly GCA_033398695.1. NCBI lineage: Eukaryota > Viridiplantae > Streptophyta > Magnoliopsida > Lamiales > Orobanchaceae > Orobanche > Orobanche coerulescens. The sequence continues at coordinate 58,743,739 of CM065818.1, forward strand.
AGTTGTTCGATGTTGTTACCAGCATGGTAGATCCTTAAGGAAAGGTTCTACGGCGTGTAATATCCTTGAGCGGATTGGGGGTGTCACATAAATGGTATCGGAGCTTTAGGTTGTGGAAACCTACGCTGTCGGGTCAAGTAAGGTCTGTTGAGTTTTGTCTCGTCGGATTTTGTCTGACTGAGTCGTGTCGCGACGCGTCGTCTGAGTTTGTTGGTCGTGATTAGTATCGTGGGGCGATCATCATCTTCGTGCGACCTGTGGATGTAAGTCTCCCTTATTTGTGTTGTGCCTCGTGTGACACGAGCTATTTTTATGATTATGAGTTAATTGACGGAATCCTCTTATGGATTTTGATTTCTTGATATGAGGTTATTTGACCCTCATATTTCGTTCATATGAGGAGTAGTGTTGCTGGATTGTGCATGTTTGACTTTATTTCTTTTATCCGCTGCGTGAGTTCTTTTGTAATGGCTTTCGGTATTTTACCGACTGAGTTCTATTTCAAAAACCGATTCCCTTAACCGAGTTTGTGGCATTGTGGCCTTGATCGTTTTGGCGAAATCTTATGACGGTATTTAGTATTTTGTAAATGGCTTTTGTAAGTTTTTGAAACATTACCTTCATCGGCCTTTTTGACGTTGTAAATGGTTTTTAGCCTGGTGAATTCCGGCGCGGGACCCACGGCGCTATAATATTTCGTGTAATTACGTGAAATCTTCGGGCATTCTAGCCCATTAAATTATCTTTGAAAACCTTGAGTATCTTAGAAAATAAATTTCGAGACGTACTTTTAAAATGAATTATTTTCTCATGGTACGTCCAAGGTGCCACAATATGTTTCAAAAAATTTCTACCTCGAGGACCCAAAATGTTTTGAGATATTTTCAATGTTTTATAAACACCTTTACTTAGACCCGAGGGTCGAATATTTTTGAATGTTTTTCAGTAAAAGAAAGGTGTCCTCATTTTTGTTCAAACGCAAGATGATTTTCAAAGTCTCGATGACGATGTTTCACGTTTGTATTTTTTTTGAAAGGTGATACTCAAGATCAACCGGTATTCTTCTAAATTATTTTCAAAATGAGGTTTTTGTTTTTAAAACCTATGCATTCCCGTTTGAGGGCTGGGTATGTATGTATGATGTTCGCGTTGTCATTTTGATATTTGCTCCCGAGTCTGATCGAATTGGTGGTGCGAGCGTTGAGTCATTTTCCACACTTTTGTTGTGTTAGCCCCCTGTGAGAGGCGGGATGTTGGTGTTGAATGTTGTCGCCTCGTGGTGGTTTCTGCGTTGTCGCGCATGTGCGAGCTGTTAGAGCTTGGTTTGGTATGACCGTGTGCATCGGTGATGGTACCGTTATGTGTCGATTGTTTAATGTCTTGTTACCTTGCTCCCGTTTTTGTGAATTTCGTGGATGAGGTCGGAGGTAATACCCGTATTATTTTGACTTCGGTATTTTCTCTTTCTCCATTCTATCAACTCGCTCGTGTTCGTTGATACTTTCTGAACTTGTTCTGTATTTCGGTTTCATCGTCCGAACGAACTGTGATCTTGTTGTGGATCGATCTAGTTATCGCTGTGACTTTTCCGAATTTGGTTCGATTTTTGTGAACCTTGTTCGGAAGTAACATCTTTTGGTTCTACTAATTCTTTTATTCGAAGTGGATCGGATTTGGAACTCCTTTGTTTTCGACTGGCCGACTCGTTTATGTTCGTTAACATTTTTTGAACTTTTCCTATCCCTTGCTTTTGTTGATCGAATGAGTGTGGTATTGTTTCGGAATAACTCGTTTGTCGTTGTGATTTTTCAATTGCTATTCCCTTTCCTGTGGATCTTATATGAATGCACATCCTGTTGTTTCACCGGATTATATATTGTCTCGAGTCGAGATGTGAACCTTGGAGTTGTTGTTTGAATTTTAATATCCTTTGTGTTTCGGACATGATCGTTCGATTTTTGTTGTCTCGATCGTTTGTTTGTTCGGTTTTTGTTCTCGTTTTGTGATTGTTGAGCGTTCAGGCTCCTTCCTAATTCCCTTAAGTTCGGGAAATTAGTGTCGTTTTCGATCTTCCAACCCTTAGGCGGTGGAATTCCGTATTTGTTCAGCGTTTGGCTCGTGTTTTGATTGATGAACCGTTGGGTTGGTCAATCGTATTGATTTTCGCTCGTATGTCTTGTGAATGTTTGGATATTGACTTGACTATATTATACGTTTGATGACACTTGTCATTTGTTGGTTTTATTACATTCCTAACGGCGATGTTGTGTTGGTCGCCGTGGAGCGTGTTTTCACACCGTATATTCCTTTGTGTTGCTTGTAACGTTTCGCCGTTGGGCATGAGTTACGCGCTTCTTGTGTATCTCGTTGAGTTTTTCCTGGCGGGATATTTCTTCTCCCTACTTGTTTTAAGTTTCGGGACGAAACTTCTTTTAAGGAGGGTAGAATGTAATACCCGTAATTTCGATTACCGGTAATTTCTTTTGTTTTGGCGGAAGTCCGTTTTGATGACTCGCTCATGACCTTTTCGTCATTTCGAGAATGATTAATTCTACACTTTTTGTCATCCGAGTTCGTTTCGGTGCCGTTTTGTTGAGTTCCGTGCTTTTTAGCGACTTTTCCGCACTTGAGTTCGATTCTTGCGAATCTCATTCAAAACTACTGTTTCGAGTTTCCCGTAAGTCCGTTTAACTTTGTTAGACATGTTGTGAACTTCGGTTTGGTTATTCGATCACGTATCGTGATTTTCGGGCGTTTTGGGCCATTTTTGTAATTTCCCAAAGTTTGGGGTAATTACTTTTTGTTGTCGAATTTCGAGCCTTCGGGTGGTCGGAATCGTGTGTTCTCTTAGTGCTCGAATTCGTCTTTGTGAGTACTTCATAACCGTACCTTCGATTCGTATTCAAGTTCGGGTTTTGGGGTCGTTCGGGCCGTCGGAGTTGGCCCCGGCCGAGTCATGGCCGGCGCCCGGGCCTGTGCCAGATCGCCGAGTTATATACGTAGCGCTCGGCGATGCACGTAATGCCGGTTACGTACGTAAGGATGCCGGAATTTTTGGGCGTCTCGGCCATGGCCGATTACGTACGTAAGCCCTTGGCGATTACGTACTTTAACTCGGCCGAGTGCCGCTATTTAAGGCCTGCGCATGTGTTTTCACCATTTTTTCTCAATCTTTTCTTTCTCTTCCGCGGATGTGGCCACAGGGATTAGAAGCCATGTTGTTGAACAACAAATCCATGAAGTTGTTGAGCTCATATCATCGATTAATCATCCGTTATCATCCTTTGATCCAATGAATCAAGGTAATCTCTCCTTAGAACCCTAAATTCTTGAATTTGGGGTTTTATTTTATGCGATTCGTTCCGTATTGTTGATTAATTCATGATGGGTATGATTAATCTTGGTAGTATTCTTGTGTTTAACATCATTTAATCCATTGTTCTTCTTGAATCGAAGTATATTTCTTGATTTCCTTGAATCGACTTTTTTGGATTTGTTCTCGATCTCGTTTTCCATCCGTTTTTGATGGATCAATTGTGGTTAAATGATGTTGTTAAACATATTCTATGGATTGTATATCCATATTTCGACTTGGAATTCCGTTTTCGTGTTTTGTCAGGACGAATCGTGTTCTTGACCGTTTTGGGGAAAACACTTGAACTTTCGTCATTCATTCTTTGAATTCAACGGCTTTGAGTCGTGTTATGGACTTCATTTCATTGTTGTTCTTGTCCTTCGTAGTTTATGACCGCGAGTTGGCGTTCGGTGGAGTCGGCGGTTTCATAGTCGGTTCGTGCCAACCTACTCCGGTCGATTCTCCGCGTTGTGGTTGTTCAAGGCAAGTACCTTGTCCATACTATTCTTCTTTTATGGATATGATAATTGGTGATCATCTTGGTGTGTTTGTTTATTTGTTTGAAATGAGTTTTCAAAAGATTCGGCTAGCCTCGTTAAAGGCTCACTTTGAAAACACGTGTGTTTTGTAAATTGTGTGGGTTGTAAGTGAGTGAGTACGTGAATCCTTTGCATATATTTGGTGTTGATGTTGCGCTTGAAAATGCGTGCGTACGTATATTGCTTATTTCCATCGCGTTACGGTTGACATGCGTGTTGTTATTTATTCGTGTGGTCGTGGACTGACGGATGAATTATGTGAATTGGTGTATTGATTTGATAATTGTTACGACGATGACTGTGTACTTGATGTTTGTGACATTGTGAATACTTGTTGTGAGAGACGTCATATCCGGGAGCCTCTGAGGGCGGGGCGAGTACTCCGGCCTGGTGTACGCTGCAATGTGCGGCTCCATATGGTTGGTGAACGCCGGTGTTTAACCTGATGCGTGTTCAAGGGGCGGCTCCTACGGAAGTGACGCCGGCGCGGTGACATGTACAAGGGGCGGCTGACATAGAGGAGTGAACGCCGGTGCACAGGTGTTCAGTGGAGGAGCCTGGCAGGCTTATTGGTAACGGATATTTGAGTGATTAGCTAAGACCCCGTTACCGAATGATTATCGTATTTCAAATTCTTTCAACTCTTTTCAAAATGCTGGTCTCGATATAGACCGTAATTTGTGTTTTCTGAAAGTGTGTTTCAACTTGTTTTTAACGTTGGTATCAGGGTTAATTAATCAAGGAAATTTGACGAGATCTCCGAGGGTTAATTAATCAGGGGTCTTGAGCAGTATTGGAGGACGAGAGGCTGTGTCTTTGATTGGCTGTGTTGTCATTCTGTGATTTGGGTCGAGAACCCTGTGTGATGTTGAGATGTTTGATCTCGTGTTGATATTATTTGGATTGGGTCGAGAACCCCGTGGAAATATTTGTGAAGACTCGCTTGTATTGATTGAATGGTTTTCTTGCAAATTGCTTTCCGCCTCTTGGTCGAGGACCCTGTTGATTTTGGAATGAGGAGGATTTGATAATCCTAAATTGTTTTCTATTAAAACTCTCGATGGCATTTTAAACCGTTTTATAGATTGTTTTCCCTTGATTGTGATCTTTCGGTTTTAAAATGTTTTACCCAAACTCATGCCTTGGGAAGTACTTTTCATTACGTTTGAATCATTGAGGATTTCCTGGTTATTGTTATTCGTGGAATGTGAATTCTATGGCTCGTATTTGCACTTTGTTCTTGCACTAGCAAAATAGTGGAGTTTTGCTAACCCCTGAGTATGCGGGGGGTGGATGTCTGTTTTTGCATTCAGGTTTGGGAGCATAACACTGGGTCGGCACGAAGGATGATGAAAGATGAACGATACTCGGGAGTTTTGCTAACCCCCGAGTATTCGGGGGGTGGATGTCTGTTTTTGCATTCAGGTTTGGGAGCATAACACTGGATCGGCACGAAGGATGATGAAAGATGAATGATACTAATCACCCGAGGATCCGTATGATATCATTGGTTTAGTTGTATTTTATTTCCGCTGCAGTTTTCTTTCCCGTTGTACGGGAGTGTGTTGTATTCGACCCCTGCGTGGGCATGTAATGTGATTGAGTTGTATATTTTTATTGAAGACCAAATCGGTCTACTGAGTCATTTTATCCTTGAAGGCATTGTTTAGTTGTTCGATGTTGTTACCAGCCTGGTAGATCCTTAAGGAAAGGTTCTACGGCGTGTAATATCCTTGAGCGGATTGGGGGTGTCACATAAATGGTATCGGAGCTTTAGGTTGTGGAAACCTACGCTGTCGGGTCAAGTAAGGTCTGTTGAGTTTTGTCTCGTCGGATTTTGTCTGACTGAGTCGTGTCGCGACGCGTCGTCTGAGTTTGTTGGTCGTGATTAGTATCGTGGGGCGATCATCATCTTCGTGCGACCTGTGGATGTAAGTCTCCCTTATTTGTGTTGTGCCTCGTGTGACACGAGCTATTTTTATGATTATGAGTTAATTGACGGAATCCTCTTATGGATTTTGATTTCTTGATATGAGGTTATTTGACCCTCATATTTCGTTCATATGAGGAGTAGTGTTGCTGGATTGTGCATGTTTGACTTTATTTCTTTTATCCGCTGCGTGAGTTCTTTTGTAATGGCTTTCGGTATTTTACCGACTGAGTTCTATTTCAAAAACCGATTCCCTTAACCGAGTTTGTGGCATTGTGGCCTTGATCGTTTTGGCGAAATCTTATGACGGTATTTAGTATTTTGTAAATGGCTTTTGTAAGTTTTGAAACATTACCTTCATCGGCCTTTTGACGTTGTAAATGGTTTTTAGCACAGTGAATTCGTAGCGGGACCCACGGCGCTATAATATTTCGTGTAATTACGTGAAATCTTCGGGCATTCTAGCCCATTAAATTATCTTTGAAAACCTTGAGTATCTTAGAAAATAAATTTCGAGACGTACTTTTAAAATGAATTATTTTCTCATGGTACGTCCAAGGTGCCACAATATGTTTCAAAAAATTTCTACCTCGAGGACCCAAAATGTTTTGAGATATTTTCAATGTTTTATAAACACCTTTACTTAGACCCGAGGGTCGAATATTTTTGAATGTTTTTCAGTAAAAGAAAGGTGTCCTCATTTTTGTTCAAACGCAAGATGATTTTCAAAGTCTCGATGACGATGTTTCACGTTTGTATTTTTTTTGAAAGGTGATACTCAAGATCAACCGGTATTCTTCTAAATTATTTTCAAAATGAGGTTTTTGTTTTTAAAACCTATGCATTCCCGTTTGAGGGCTGGGTATGTATGTATGATGTTCGCGTTGTCATTTTGATATTTGCTCCCGAGTCTGATCGAATTGGTGGTGCGAGCGTTGAGTCATTTTCCACACTTTTGTTGTGTTAGCCCCCTGTGAGAGGCGGGATGTTGGTGTTGAATGTTGTCGCCTCGTGGTGGTTTCTGCGTTGTCGCGCATGTGCGAGCTGTTAGAGCTTGGTTTGGTATGACCGTGTGCATCGGTGATGGTACCGTTATGTGTCGATTGTTTAATGTCTTGTTACCTTGCTCCCGTTTTTGTGAATTTCGTGGATGAGGTCGGAGGTAATACCCGTATTATTTTGACTTCGGTATTTTCTCTTTCTCCATTCTATCAACTCGCTCGTGTTCGTTGATACTTTCTGAACTTGTTCTGTATTTCGGTTTCATCGTCCGAACGAACTGTGATCTTGTTGTGGATCGATCTAGTTATCGCTGTGACTTTTCCGAATTTGGTTCGATTTTTGTGAACCTTGTTCGGAAGTAACATCTTTTGGTTCTACTAATTCTTTTATTCGAAGTGGATCGGATTTGGAACTCCTTTGTTTTCGACTCTGTCGACTCGTTTATGTTCGTTAACATTTTTTGAACTTTTCCTATCCCTTGCTTTTGTTGATCGAATGAGTGTGGTATTGTTTCGGAATAACTCGTTTGTCGTTGTGATTTTTCAATTGCTATTCCCTTTCCTGTGGATCTTATATGAATGCACATCCTGTTGTTTCACCGGATTATATATTGTCTCGAGTCGAGATGTGAACCTTGGAGTTGTTGTTTGAATTTTAATATCCTTTGTGTTTCGGACATGATCGTTCGATTTTTGTTGTCTCGATCGTTTGTTTGTTCGGTTTTTGTTCTCGTTTTGTGATTGTTGAGCGTTCAGGCTCCTTCCTAATTCCCTTAAGTTCGGGAAATTAGTGTCGTTTTCGATCTTCCAACCCTTAGGCGGTGGAATTCCGTATTTGTTCAGCGTTTGGCTCGTGTTTTGATTGATGAACCGTTGGGTTGGTCAATCGTATTGATTTTCGCTCGTATGTCTTGTGAATGTTTGGATAATTGACTTGACTATATTATACGTTTGATGACACTTGTCATTTGTTGGTTTTATTACATTCCTAACGGCGATGTTGTGTTGGTCGCCGTGGAGCGTGTTTTCACACCGTATATTCCTTTGTGTTGCTTGTAACGTTTCGCCGTTGGGCATGAGTTACGCGCTTCTTGTGTATCTCGTTGAGTTTTTCCTGGCGGGATATTTCTTCTCCCTACTTGTTTTAAGTTTCGGGACGAAACTTCTTTTAAGGAGGGTAGAATGTAATACCCGTAATTTCGATTACCGGTAATTTCTTTTGTTTTGGCGGAAGTCCGTTTTGATGACTCGCTCATGACCTTTTCGTCATTTCGAGAATGATTAATTCTACACTTTTTGTCATCCGAGTTCGTTTCGGTGCCGTTTTGTTGAGTTCCGTGCTTTTTAGCGACTTTTCCGCACTTGAGTTCGATTCTTGCGAATCTCATTCAAAACTACTGTTTCGAGTTTCCCGTAAGTCCGTTTAACTTTGTTAGACATGTTGTGAACTTCGGTTTGGTTATTCGATCACGTATCGTGATTTTCGGGCGTTTTGGGCCATTTTTGTAATTTCCCAAAGTTTGGGGTAATTACTTTTTGTTGTCGAATTTCGAGCCTTCGGGTGGTCGGAATCGTGTGTTCTCTTAGTGCTCGAATTCGTATTTGTGAGTACTTCGTAACCGTACCTTCGATTCGTATTCAAGTTTGGGTTTTGGGGTCGTTCGGGCCGTCGGAGTTGGCCCCGGCCGAGTCATGGCCGGGCAGTCTGGGCCCAGGCCGGTACTGGCCGAGTTATATACGGTAGCGCTCGGCAGTTACGTACGTAATGCCGGTTACGTACGTAAGGATGCCGGAATTTTTGGGCAGCGTCTCAGCCATGGCCGGTTACGTACGTAAGCCCTTGGCCGGTTACGTACTTAACTCGGCCGACAGGCTGCCTATTTAAGGCCCTGCGTACAGGTTTTCACCATTTTTTCTCAATCTTTTCTTTCTCTTCCGCGGATGTGGCCCTGGGGATTCCGAAGCCATGTTGTTGAACAACAAATCCATGAAGTTGTTGAGCTCATATCATCGATTAATCATCCGTTATCATCCTTTGATCCAGCGAATCAAGGTAATCTCTCCTTAGAACCCTAAATTCTTGAATTTGGGGGTTTTTACATTTTTGTACGATTCGTTCCGTATTGTTGATTAATTCATGATGGGTATGATTAATCTTGGTAGTATTCTTGTGTTTAACATCATTTAATCCATTGTTCTTCTTCGAATCGAAGTATATTTCTTGATTTCCTTCGAATCGACTTTTTGCGGGATTTGTTCTCGATCTCGTTTTCCATCCGTTTTTGATGGATCAATTGTGGTTAAATGATGTTGTTAAACATATTCTATGGATTGTATATCCATATTTCGACTTGGAATTCCGTTTTCGTGTTTTGTCAGGACGAATCGTGTTCTTGACCGTTTTGGGGAAAACACTTGAACTTTCGTCATTCATTCTTTGAATTCAACGGCTTTGAGTCGTGTTATGGACTTCATTTCATTGTTGTTCTTGTCCTTCGTAGTTTATGACCGCGAGTTAGCGTTCGGTGGAGTCGGCGGTTTCATAGTCGGTTCGTGCCAACCTACTCCGGTCGATTCTCCGCGTTGTGGTTGTTCAAGGCAAGTACCTTGTCCATACTATTCTTCTTTTATGGATATGATAATTGGTGATCATCTTGGTGTGTTTGTTTATTTGTTTGAAATGAGTTTTCAAAAGATTCGGCTAGCCTCGTTAAAGGCTCACTTTGAAAACACGTGTGTTTTGTAAATTGTGTGGGTTGTAAGTGAGTGAGTACGTGAATCCTTTGGATATATTTGGTGTTGATGTTGCGCTTGAAAATGCGTGCGTACGTATATTGCTTATTTCCATCGCGTTACGGTTGACATGCGTGTTGTTATTTATTCGTGTGGTCGTGGACTGACGGATGAATTATGTGAATTGGTGTATTGATTTGATAATTGTTACGACGATGACTGTGTACTTGATGTTTGTGACATTGTGAATACTTGTTGTGAGAGACGTCATATCCGGGAGCCTCTGAGGGCGGGGCGAGTACTCCGGCCTGGTGTACGCTGCAATGTGCGGCTCCATATGGTTGGTGAACGCCGGTGTTTAACCTGATGCGTGTTCAAGGGGCGGCTCCTACGGAAGTGATGCCGGCGCGGTGACATGTACAAGGGGCGGCTGACATAGAGGAGTGAACGCCGGTGCACAGGTGTTCAGTGGAGGAGCCTGGCAGGCTTATTGGTAACGGATATTTGAGTGATTAGCTAAGACCCCGTTACCGAATGATTATCGTATTTCAAATTCTTTCAACTCTTTTCAAAATGCTGGTCTCGATATAGACCGTAATTTGTGTTTTCTGAAAGTGTGTTTCAACTTGTTTTTAACGTTGGTATCAGGGTTAATTAATCAAGGAAATTTGACGAGATCTCCGAGGGTTAATTAATCAGGGGTCTTGAGCAGTATTGGAGGACGAGAGGCTGTGTCTTTGATTGGCTGTGTTGTCATTCTTTGATTTGGGTCGAGAACCCTGTGTGATGTTGAGATGTTTGATCTCGTGTTGATATTATTTGGATTGGGTCGAGAACCCCGTGGAAATATTTGTGAAGACTCGCTTGTATTGATTGAATGGTTTTCTTGCAAATTGCTTTCCGCCTACTGGTCGAGGACCCTGTTGATTTTGGAATGAGGAGGATTTGATAATCCTAAATTGTTTTCTATTAAAACTCTCGATGGCATTTTAAACCGTTTTATAGATTGTTTTCCCTTGATTGTGATCTTTCGGTTTTAAAATGTTTTACCCAAACTCATGCCTCGGGAAGTACTTTTCATTACGTTTGAATCATTGAGGATTTCCTGGTTATTGTTATTCGTGGAATGTGAATTCTATGGCTCGTATTTGCACTTTGTTCTTGCACTAGCAAAATAGTGGAGTTTTGCTAACCCCTGAGTATGCGGGGGGTGGATGTCTGTTTTTGCATTCAGGTTTGGGAGCATAACACTGGGTCGGCACGAAGGATGATGAAAGATGAACGATACTAATCACCTGAGGATCCGTATGATGTCATTGGTTTAGTTGTATTTTATTTCCGCTGCAGTTTTCTTTCCCGTTGTACGAGAGTGTGTTGTATTCGACCCCTGCGTGGGCATGTAATGTGATTGAGTTGTATATTTTTATTGAAAGACCAAATCGGTCTACTGAGTCATTTTAGCCTTGAAGGCATTGTTGAGTTGTTCGATGTTGTTACCATCCTGGTAGATCCTTGAGGAAAGGTTCTACGGATTGGGGGTTTTACAGGTTCAGTCCCAAATATCAGATCAGATGGGTTCTGTCCCAGATATCAGATCAGATAGGTTCATCCCCAAATATCAGATCAGATGGGTTCATCCCCAAATATCATATCAGATGGGTTCATCCCCAAATATCATATCAGATATGTTTAGCCCAAATATCATATCAGGCAGTTTTTAGATCAGACAGCTTCCAGATCAGACAACTTCTAGATCAGACAGCTTCTAGATCAGACAACTTTCAGATCAGAGAGCTTTCAGCCCAACTATCAGATCAGACAGCTTCTAGATCAGACAACTTCTAGATCAGACAGCTTCTAGATTAGATAGCTTTCAGATCAGACAGCTTTCAGCTCAACTATCAGATCAGACAGCTTCTAGATCATACAGCGTCTAGATCAGACAACTTCCAGATCAGACACTTTTAGATCGGACAGCTTTTAGATCAGACAAATTTTAGATCAGATAGCTTCTAGATCAGACAGTTTCTAGATATCAGACGGCCGAGATCGGGCTTTCGAGATCGAGACAACTTTTAGATCGAGCTTTCTAGATCGACTGACTTTCAGCCCAACTATCAGATGGGTTTTCAAACCTGGTTAACTACTCTTCACCTTTTCAATTAAATGGCCAACTTTAATCATTTATTTCTCACTCACCGGAAATCAGTTTTGAGAAAGATAAAATCCTACGTTCATCTTCTCGGAGCGTCTATTCACAATTATATTATTTAATTCCCAAGAATTAAATATTTTATCATTATTGGTTTTAAATAGAGTTAAAACTCATTTTTCTAAAACCAATTTCCAACAATCCCCCACATGAGTGGAAATAAATGCATGCATGGATGCAGAATCACATACCCAGTTTCCGTAAAACATTGTTGCATGGGGAAAGGTAGTTTGTGGCTTTGAACCTTCCTTAGTAAAATATCGTCGGATATACCGGCGGCTTAGTGGACACTGTGCCTTGAACTAATCCTCCTTTGTGTATACCGAGTCAATGATACTTACACAACAATGTCTCAACACCTTCTATTCTAATAGTTGTGTCCGTTTTGGCCATGGACAACATTTTGGTTTCCTAAGTGTTTATTCGAGGTGGCCCGTCCTCACACTTAGATAAGTGGTCTCCTTTTATAAAGCACCCTGCAATACTTATCCTTTCCAAGGACAAGGAACCATTAATAGGCCAAAGACTTAACCTCACCACAATCACAGGACTTAGCACTTATTCTGCTCTATAGGGATGGATTTATTATAAGCGCTTTTCGATAGAACTTTCATAATTTTGTTTTTCCATTGAACCAAGTTTTTGGGATCTCCAGCCTTACCACTATGATTGTTCTTTCAAGATGTGGATTTTAATCCCATTCCCTTTAGCGGTTTATGAAATTGATCTCTATTCAGACCTTGTGAGTGGATCCGCCAAATTAATATTTGACCTCACATAGTCAATAGATATAACTCTATTTTTTATCAATTGTCGCATGGTATTATGTCTCTGACGAATGTGTCGAGACTTACCATTATACATAAGGCTCTGTGCTCTTCCAATTGCAGCCTGGCTATCGCAATGGATCATAACACTAGGCATAGGCTTTTTCCAGCATGGAATATCCTCAAGAAAGTTATGGAGCCATTCAGCTTCTTCTCTAGCTTTATCTAGAGCTATAAATTCCGATTCCATGGTAGATCGGGCTATACAAGTCTGCTTGCTTGATTTCCAAGATATAGCTCCACCCCAATAGTAAATACATACCCACTTGTAGAGTGAGAGTCTTTCGAGTCTGAAATCCAATTAGCATCTCTATATCCTTCCAAAACTGTAGGATAATTACTATAAAATACCCCATAACTTAGGGTGTACTTTAAGTATCTTAAAACCTTAGTCAGTACATTCCAGTGCTATTTACTCGGATTACTCGTGAACCTGCTCAACTTGTTTACAGCACATGCCAAGTATGGTCGTGTACAATTTATAATGTACATCAGGCTTCTGATTACTCTTGAATATTCTACTTGAGCCACTGGATCACCTCTGTTCTTACTTAAGTGAATACTGGTATCAACAAGTGTTTTAACAGGTGGGCTGTCAAAAGCGTTAAACTTCTTGAGCACTTTCTCAACATAATGGGATTGTGATAAGAAGATAGCTTCTGACTTTCTGATAATTTTAATTCCAATAATTAAATCACCTAAACCCAAATCCTTCATTTCGAATTTTCTACTTAACATCCTTTTTGTATTCATAATTACTTCGTTGCTACTACCCATGATCAACATATCGTCTACATATAGACAAACTATGACAAATGACTCCAGTGTGCCTTTAATATACACACATTTGTCACATTCGTTGATCTTGAATCCATTTTACAACATAATTGTGTCAAACTTCATATGCCATTGTTTAGGAGCTTGTTTTAGTCCATATAATGACTTCAACAGTTTACACACATTTTTTTCCTGACCAGGCGCAATGAAACCTTCAGGTTGTTCCATATAAATTTCTTCTTCTAGTCCACCATTCAAGAATGCAGTTTTCACATCCATTTGATGAATTTCGAGATTGTGCAATGCATCAATATCAATAAGCACTCAGATGGAAGTTATTCTGGTTACTGGTGAATATGTATCGAAGAAATCATAACCTTATTTCTGTTTAAATTCTTTAGCAACAAGTCGGGCCTTAAACTTGTCTATCGGCCAGTCATCTTTATATTTGCTCTTTAGGATCCATTTACATCCTAAAGGCTTACATCCTGGCAGAAGTTCAACCAGTTCCCAAGTAGAATTTTGCATGATGGAATCCATTTCACTATAAATAGCTTCCTTCCAAAAAGGAGCATCAGGACTAGCATAAGCTTCCTGTATAGTCTTTGGATTATCGTCAACTGCAAAAGTCTCAAAGTCAGGACCAAATGACTTAGCCTTTCGAGCTCTCTTATTCTTTCTTGGCTCTTCATTATAGGATTTGAACTACTTGCAGTTTCAAGAGTTCTTTTGTTTGAGTTTGTCACAATCCTCTCTTTACAAGGATAAATATTTTCAAAGAAAATGGCATTTCTTGATTCAATGACAGTTTCTTCATGCATATCAGGAATTTCAAATTTATGAATCAGAAATCGATATGCACTACTGTTGTATTCATAACCTGAGAATATGCAATCAACTGTGTTTGGACCGATTCTTACTTGTTTTTATTTATGTACTGCAACATTTGCCAAACACCCCTACACTTTAAGATATTTGAAAGAAGGCTTGCGCCCTTTCCATAACTCATACGGAGTTTTATCTTTCCCTTTGTGTGGCACTTTATTCAGAATGTGGTTAGCTGTAAGAATAGCTTCCCCTCACATGTTCTGCGGAAATCCTGAGCTTATTAATAAAGCATTAATCATTTCTTTCAGGGCTCGATTTTTCTTTTCGGCAACACCATTTGATTGAGGAGCATAAGGAGCAGTCGTTTGATGAATTATGCCTGAATCGGCACATAATTGTTCAAACGGTGCTACATACTCACCTCCTCTGTCACTTCGGACTGTTTTTATTTTACAGTTCAGTTGATTTTCAACTTCATTTTTATACATCTTAAATGCCTCGATTGCTTCATCTTTGCTTCCCAAAAGAAACACATAGCAATATCTTGTGCAATCATCTATAAAAGTGATGAAGTATTTTTTACCTCCTCTAGTTTGCACAAATTTTAAGTCACACACATCAGTGTGAATTAATTCTAGAGGAATAGTATTCCTTTCCACTGAATGAAAAGGCAATTTAGCCATTTTTGCTTCAACACATACTTCGCATTTCTTATTAAGTTCAACATGAGTTTTTGGAATTAATTCTAGATTAATTAGTCTTTTAATTGATTTTAGACCAACATGTCCCAATCTAGAATACCATAAATCTGAACACTCGAGCAAGTAAACAGAAGAAGGAGCATTATTATTATTATTATTATTTTTGTTCTTACCTTCACGGCTTACAGGCATCACATTCATTTTGAGTAATCCCCTCTCAAGATAACCTCGACCAAGGAACATTCCAAACTTGCTCATAATAAATTTTTCAGACTCAAAAACTAGTCTAAACCCATGACTAACTAGTAAAGAGCCTGAAACTAAATTTCTTCCGACGTCTGGGACATGCAGCACATCCTTAAAAAGGAGCTCCTTTCCAGAGGTCAGCTTTAAGGCCACGTTCCCCACCTGCAATCACAGAAGAAGCAGAGTTTGCCATATGCAATTTCCTACAATCAGTAACAGTGTAGGAAGAGAACATGTCTTTTTCAGAGCAAACATGACGAGTAGCCCGAGTATCAATGTACCAGGCGCGGTGATTGTCCACAATATTGGTTTCAATCACCATGGCTGAGACCTCCTCGTCTAGCTCCTCAACCATAGCTGACAGCTCCAGATCTGGCATGTCAACATCGCCATGTTCAACCACATTGGCAATTCATTTGCCTTTGTTTCGTTGACCAGTTGAACTTATTGGCAAGCGACAGTCTTTTGCCTTATGGTTTGGTTTACCACAGTTGTGGCAATTTCTAGTGAATTTGTTTGCCTTGAATGACTTTTTCCCTTTATCCTGAACATGGTCCAGTTTTCTCTTTTTGCTAGAGGACCCATGTTCAAGCAACTTTACTTTGGCCTCCATAGGGCCTCTATTAAACTTAGAATCAAATTTTTGGTTGTCTTCCTCAATTATGAGTCGAACAACCAAATCCTCTATGCTCATTTCCTTTCGTTTGTGTTTCAGATAATTTTTGAAGTCCTTCAAACTAGGAGGCAACTTCTCAATTACCGTTCCCACAACAAACGGTTCAGGAAGGATCATTCCTTCAGCATTGATTTTATGTACAATCAATTGAAATTGTTGGACTTGTTAGATAACGGTTTTGTAGCCTGTCATCTGAAAATCCAGGTAGCGTCCGATCACGAATTTCTTGGCACCAGCATCATCGGTTTTATACTTTTTCTCCAAAGAATTCCAGAGCTCTTCGGAAGTCTTGATTTGACTGTACACGTTGTATAGCGAATCAATCAGCCCATTCAATATTGTATTACGGCACATAAAGTCGCTGTTAAACCATTGATTGTAAGCAAACTGCTTCGTACGATCAGTTTCCATCTCACTGACCACCGGAGGATCATCCTTGAGGTAAACAGCAAGCCCAAGGTAGTGAGATAAAACAACATCTTTTGCTGCCATCTCTTAAAATCAACACCCAAAAATTTCTCGGGTTTCTCAGCCTGAACTGCAATGGTAGGTGCAGCAGCTTTGGCAGCGGCATCAATGGCGGTGGCAGCATCAACATCGGTCGCCATTGGAAATTACAGAGAATATATAAAATTGTCTTACGATTGTTGAGTTTCTGTGAATTTCCAACAATGTAATTACAAGAAAAATTACAAAGAAAGGTAACCTATTACAGTCTTAATAAAATAAAAGTTGAATTAAAATTACAACTTTAGCAGAGGCGAGATAACTCTTTTCGTAAGACAATTTTACCCCTGTATAAGAGCAGACGGTTCAGGTAATATGTGCTCAAGATACAACTACTATATGTTTCTGAGTTAGGTGCTCTCCAAAACTCAGAACTCCGGCAAACATTCAAGTGCTGGGCACGAAACAAGAGGGAAATATGCTGCAATATGTGGTATGCTTGTATTTTTTCTATGTTCTGATTGGTTGAAATGAAAGGCATAAGAGCCCCTTTTATAGGGTCCAATTCCACTCCATCAGGTGGGGAGTTACAACAAATTAAAGTGCCATTAATTCTCTTTAATCCTCAAGCTCAAGAGTTACCTCCATAAATATTCTCCTTTAATACGGACGTTACATTATGGAGTGTGAAGAGTCATATTCCAGAAGCTAAGTTCTCAACCTGCCTCATTTCAAGCAAGACCAAATATCAGATTAGATGGGTTCTGCCCAAATATCAGATCAGATAGGTTCAGCCCCAAATATCAGGTCAGACAGGTTCAGTCCCAAATATCAGATCAGATGGGTTCTGCCCCAGATATCAGATCAGATAGGTTCAGCCCCAAATATCAGATCAGATGGGTTCAGCCCCAAATATCAGATCAGATGGGTTCAGCCCCAAATATCAGATCAGATATGTTTAGCGCAAATATCAGATCAGACAGTTTTTAGATCAGACAGCTTCTAGATCAGACAACTTCTAGATCAGACAACTTTCAGATCAGAGAGCTTTCAGCCCAACTATCAGATGAGACAGCTTCTAAATCAGACAACTTCTAGATCAGACAGCTTCTAGATTGGACAACTTTCAGATCAGATAGCTTTCAGCCCAACTATCAAATCAGACAGCTTCTAGATCAGACAGCTTCTAGATCAGACAACTTTCAGATCAGACATCTTTTAGATTGGACAGCTTTTAGATCATACAGCTTTTACATCAGACAGCTTCTAGATCATACAGCTTCTAGATCAAACAGTTTCTAGATATCAGACAGCTTCAGGATCTAACAGCTTTCAGATCTGACAGCTTTTAGATCAGACAGCTTCTAGATCAGACAGCTTTCAGCCCAACTATCAGATGGGTTTTCAAACCTGGTTAACTCTTCACCTTTTCAATTAAATGACCAACTTAAATCATTTATTTCTCAGTCACCGGAAATCAGTTTTTAGAAAGATAAAATCCTACGTTCATCTTCTCGAAGCGTATATTCACAATTATATTATTTAATTCCCAAGAATTAAATATTTTATCATTATTGGTTTTAAATTGAGTTAAAACTCATTTTTCTAAAACTAATTTCCAACAATCCCCCGCATGAGTGGAAATAAATGCATGCATGGATGTAGAATCACATATCCAGTTTCCGTAAAACACTGTTGCATGGGGAAAGGTAGTTTGTGGCTTTGAACCTTCCTTAGTAAAATATCGTCGGATATACCGGTGGCTTAGTGGACGCTGTGCCTTGAACTAATCCTCCTTTGTGTATACCGAGTCAATGATACTTACACAACAATGTCTCAACACCTTCTGTTCTAATAGTTGTGTCCGTTTTGGCCATGGACAACATCTTGGTTTCCTAAGTGTTTATTTGAGGTGGCCCGTCCTCACACTTAGATAGGTGGTCTCCTTTTATAAAGCACCCTGCAATACTTATCCTTTCCAAGGACAAGGAACCATTAAAAGGCTAGAGACTTAACCTCACCACAATCACAGGACTTAACACTTATTCTGCTCTATAGGGATGGATTTATTATAAGCGCTTTTCGATAGAACTTTCATAATTTTGTTTTCCCAGTGAACCAAGTTTTTGGGATCTCCAACCTTACCACTATGATTGTTCTTTCAAGATGTGTATTTTAATCCCATTCCCTTTAGCAGTTTATGAAATTGATCTCTATTCAGACCTTTTGTGAGTGGATTCGCCAAATTAACATTTGACCTCACATAGTCAATAGATATAACTCTATTTTTTATCAATTGTCGCATGGTATTATGTCTCCGATGAATGTGTCGAGACTTACCATTATACATAAGGCTTTGTGCTCTTCCAATTGTAGCTTGGCTATCGCAATAGATCATAACACTAGGCATAGGCTTTTTCCAGCATGGAATATCCTCAAGAAAGTTACGGAGCCATTCAGCTTCTTCTCTAGCTTTATCTAGAGCAATAAATTCCGATTCCATGGTGGATCGGGCTATACAAGTCTGCTTGCTTGATTTCCAAGATATAGCTACACCCCAATAGTAAATACATACCCACTTGTAGAGTGAGAGTCTTTCGAGTCTGAAATACAATTAGCATCTCTATATCCTTCCAAAAGTGTAGGATAATTACTATAAAATACCCCATAACTTAGGGTGTACTTTAAGTATCTTAAACCCTAGTCAGTACATTCCAGTGCTCTTTACTCGGATTAATCGTGAACCTGCTCAACTTGTTTACAGCACATGCCAAGTATGGTCGTGTACAATTTGTAATGTACATTAGGCTTCTGATTACTCTTGAATATTCGACTTGAGCCACTGGATCACCTCTGTTCTTACTTAAGTGAATACTGGTATCAACAAGTATTTTAACAGGTGGGTTGTCAAAAGCGTTAAACTTCTTGAGCACTTTCTCAACATAATGAGATTGTGATAAGAAGATAGCTTTTGACTTTCTGATAATTTTAATTCCAATAAATTAAATCATCTAAACCCAAATCCTTCATGTCGAATTTTCTACTTAACATCCTTTTTGTATTCATAATTACTTCATTGCTACTACCCATGATCAACATATCGTCTACATATAGACAAACTATGACAAATGACTCCAGTGTGCCTTTAATATACACACATTTGTCATATTCGTTGATCTTGAATCCATTTTACACCATAATTGTGTCAAACTTCATATGCCATTGTTTAGGAGCTTGTTTTAGTCCATATAATGACTTCAACAGTTTACACGCATTCTTTTCCTGACCAGGCGCAATGAAACCTTCAGGTTGTTCCATATAAATTTCTTCTTCTAGTCCAACATTCAAGAATGCAGTTTTCACATCCATTTGATGAATTTCGAGATTGTGCAATGCAGCAATATCAATAAGCACTCAAATGGAAGTTATTTTGGTTACTGGTGAATATGTATCGAAGAAATCATAACCTTCTTTCTGTTTAAAGCCTTTAGCAACAAGTCGGGCCTTAAACTTGTCTATCGACGAGTCATCTTTATATTTCCTCTTTAGGATCCATTTCCATCCTGGCGGAAGTTCAACCAGTTCCCAAATAGAATTTTGCATGATGGAATCCATTTCACTATAAATAGCTTCCTTCCAAAAAAGAGCATCAGGACTAGCATAATCTTCCTATATAGTCTTTGGATTATCGTCAACTGCAAAATTCTCAAAGTCAGGACCAAATGACTTAGCCTTTCGATCTCTCTTACTCTTTCTTGGCTCTTCATTATAGGATTTGAACTACTTGCAGTTTCAAGAGTTCTTTTGTTTGTGTTTGTCACAATCCTCTCTTTACAAGGATAAACCTTTTCAAAGAAAATGGCATTTCTTGATTCAATGACAGTTTCTTTATGCATATCAGGAATTTCATATTTATGAATCAGAAATCGATATGCACTACTGTTGTATGCATAACCTATGAATATGCAATCAACTGTCTTTGGACCAATTCTTACTTGTTTTGATTCAGGTACTTCAACCTTTGCCGAACACCCCCACACTTTAAGATATTTGAAAGAAGGCTTGCGCCCTTTCCATAACTCATACGGAGTTTTATCTTTCTCTTTGTGTGGCACTTTATTCAGAATGTGGTTAGCTGTAAGAATAGCTTCCCCCCACATGTTCTGCGGCAACCCTGATCTTGTTAATAAAGCATTCATCATTTCTTTCAGGGTTCGATTTTTCTTTTCGGCAACTCCATTTGACTGAGGAGCATAAGGAGCAGTCGCTTGATGTTATGCCTGAATCGGCACATAATTGTTCAAACGGTGCTACATACTCACCTCCTCTGTCACTTCGGACTGTTTTTATTTTACAGTTCAGTTGATTTTCAACTTCATTTTTATACATCTTAAATGCCTCGATTTCTTAATCTTTACTTCTCAAAAGAAACACATAGCAATATCTTGTGCAATCATCTATAAAAGTGATGAAGTATTTTTTTACCTCCTCTAGTTTGCACAAATTTTAAGTCACACATATCAGTGTGAATTAATTCTAGAGGAGTAGTATTCCTTTCCACTGAATGAAAAGGCAATTTAGCCATTTTTGCTTCAACACATACTTCGCATTTCTTATTAAGTTCAACATGGGTTTTTGGAATTAATTCTAGATTAATTAGTCTTTTAATTGATTTTAGACCAACATGTCCCAATCTAGAATGCCATAAATTTGAACACTCGAGCAAGTAAACAGAAGAAGGAGCATTATTATTATTATTATTATTGTTCTTGCCTTCACGGCTTACAGGCATCACATTCATTTTGAATAATCCCCTCTCAAGATAACCTCGACCAAGGAACATTCCAAACTTGCTCAAAATAAATTTTTCAGACTCAAAAACTAGTCTAAACCCATGACTAACTAGTAAAGAGCATGAAACTAAATTTCTTCCGACGTATGGGACATGCAGCACATCCTTAAAAAGGAGCTCCTTTCCATAGGTCAGCTTTAAGGCCACGTTCCCCACACCTGCAATCACAGAAGAAGCAGAGTTTGCCATATGCAATTTCCTACCATCAGTAACAGTGTAGGAAGAGAACATGTCTTTTTCAGAGCAAACATGATGAGTAGCACGAGTATCAACGTACCACGCGCGGTGATTGTCCACCATATGGGTTTCAATCACCATGGCTGAGACCTCCTCGTCTAGCTCCTCAACCATAGCTGACAGCTCCAGATCTGGCATGTCAACATCGCCATGTTCAACCACATTGGCAATTCATTTGCCTTTGTTTCGTTGACCAGTTGAACTTATTGGAAAGCGACAGTCTTTTGCCTTATGGTTTGGTTTACCACAGTTGTGGCAATTTCTAATGAATTTCTTTGCCTTGAACGGCTTTTTCCCTTTATCCTGAACATGGTTCAGTTTCCTCTTTTTGCTAGAGGACCCATGTTCAAGCAACTTTACTTTGGCCTCCATAGGGCCTCTCTTAAACTTAGAATCAAATTTTCGGTTGTCTCCCTCAATTATGAGTCGAACAACCAAATCTTCTAAGCTCATTTCCTTTCGTTTGTGTTTCAGATAATTTTTGAAGTCTTTCAAACTAGGAGGCAACTTCTCAATTACCGTTCCCACAACAAACGGTTCAGGAAGGATCATTCCATCAGCATTGATTTCATGCACAATCAATTGAAATTGTTGGACTTGTTCGATAACGGTTTTGTAGTCTGTCATCTGAAAATCTAGGTAGCGTCCGATCACGAATTTCTTGGCACCAGCATCATCGGTTTTATACTTTTTCTCCAAAGAATTCCAGAGCTCTTCGGAAGTCTTGATTTGACTGTACACGTTGTATAGCGAATCAATCAGCCCATTCAATATTGTATTACGGCACATAAAGTCGCTGTTAAACCATTGATCGTAAGCAAACTGCTTCGTACGATCAGTTTCCGTCTCACTAACCACAGGAGGATCATCCTTGAGGTAAACAGCAAGCCCAAGGTAGTGAGATAAAACAGCATCTTTTGCTGCCATCTCTTAAAATCAACACCCGAAAATTTCTCGGGTTTCTCAGCCTGAACTACAATGGTAGGTGCAGCAGCTTTGGCAGCGGCAGCAACGGCGATGGCATCATCAGCATCGGTCGCCATTCTAAATTACAGAGAATATATAAAATTGTCTTACGATTGTTGAGTCTTTGTGAATTTCCAACAATGTAATTACAAGAAAAATTACAAAGAAAGGCAACCTATTACAGTCTTAATAAAATAAAAAGCTGAATTAAAATTACAACTTTAGCAGAGGCGAGACAACTCTTTCCGTAAGACAATTTTACCCGTGTATAAGAGGAGACGGCTCAGGTAATATTTCCTCAAGATACAACTATTATATGTTTCTGAGTTAGGTGCTCTCCAAAACTCAGAACTCCGGCAAACATTCAAGTGCTGGAAACTGGGCACGAAACAAGAGGGAAATATGCTGCAATATGCGGTATGCTTGTATTTTTTCTATGTTCAGATTGGTTGAAATGAAAGGCATAAAAGCCCATTTTATATGGTCCAATTCCACTCCATCAGGTGGGGAGTTACAACAAATTAAAGTACCATTAATTCTCTTTAATCCTCCAGCTCAAGAGTTACCTCCATAAATATTTTCATTTAATACGAATGTTACATATTTGAGTGTGAAGAGTCATATTCCAGAAGCTAAGTTCTCAACCTGCCTCATTTCAGCCGAGACCAAATATCAGATCAGATAGGTTCTGCCTAAATATTAGATCAGATAGGTTCAGCACCAAATATCAGGTCAGACAGGTTCAGTCCCAAATATCAGATCAGATGGGTTAAGCCCCAGATATCAGATCAGATAGGTTCAGCCCCAAATATCAGATCAGATGGGTTCAGCACCAAATATCATATCAAATGGGTTCAGACCCAAATATCAGATCATATAGGTTTAGCCCAAATATCAAATCAGACAGTTTTTAGATCAAACAGCTTCTAGATCAGACAAATTTTAGATCAGACAGCTTCTACATCAGACATCTTCTAGATCAGACAGCTTTCAGATCAAAAAGCTTTCAGCCCAACTATCAGATCAGACAGCTTCTATATCAGACACCTTTCAGATCGATACCTTTTAGATCGACGGCTTTCAGATCGACGGCTTCTAGATCGACGGCTATCGATCGGGCGGCTTTAGATCGAGATAGCTTTTAGATCGAGCAGTTTCTAGATCGATGCTTTTAGATATCGACGACTTTTAGATATCGAGATCAGACTTGAGATCGAGACATCTTTCATCCCAACTATCAGATCAGATAGCTTTTAGATCAGACAGCTTCTAGATCAGACAGCTTTCAGATCAGACAGCTTTCAACCCAACTATTAGATGGGTTTTCAAACCTGGTTTTTTTTTTCCACACACGCACACGAGGGGTATTGTCCCCTGTCCTGAGTACCCCCCAAAGAGGCTGGAGCTCACCCCCGATCTAGAGGTAAGTTTGCCAGCATGACCTGATCGCCTCATTGTCCCCCGCTTGGGTTACAGGCCCGCGCTTACTGGTTAACTCTTAACCTTTTCAATTAAATGGCCAACTTTAATCATTTATTTCTCACTCACCGGAAATCAGTTTTGAGAAAGATAAAATCCTACGATCATCTTCTCGAAGCGTAGATTCACAATTTATTATTTAATTCCCAAGAATTAAATATTTTATCATTACTGGTTTTAAATTGTGTTAAAACTCATTTTTCTAAAACCAATTTCCAACATCTGAGACTATAGACCATGCCCTGATATTGTTTCATCAATGTACAAATTACCCCATTTGTTTCATACAATGCGATTTCCCTATTGATGGTAAATGCGTTAAATTAAGTTATCGATATACAATTACCCCATATTGTGCTCTCTAGAATTTCTATATAAATCCACTCCCACACAAAAATGACAATAGACCTGAATATACCGAACGGCTAATAATGCCTAGCCTTCACTTGAAAACGAGATAGACATTCCTCGACATAGTACCCAGTGGATATATGTATTTTAGGTCATTAGTGTAACAATTTAAATCACGATACATCTTAGTAATACCCAAGCGAGTTGAATACTTATACCCATAAGCTTTGCCTAACATTAATAATTAGGCATCACCCAACATCGGAAACTTGACTTTAGATATTTAAGAACTTATGTAGATATACTTACCCGACTACACCGCCCTCTTTGATGATTTCACTTTTAATGGTTCTTCTTTAAAACATGTTTATACAAATCATAAACTTTGTAGAAATACTTTTCTGAAATACCTATTCTGATGGGTAAATCTCTCCTGGTCAAATTTTATCAAAACTTTTGTATGTTAAGGTAGGTCTAAACATCAACTTTTGCTAAATAGTCTTATCTACACCTTGTTTGAAAACCCGTCTATTGAATTATAAACCTTTTGATAAAACGTTATCTTGCTTAGCTATAAGATTTGTAACCATTAACAGATATACCACTTGAAATATTACTTGGCCAAACTTGTAAATTCATTTAGTCAGATGAAGGTTTTGAGCAAAACGCACGATCCAGGAACAAATTTTGAAGACCCAACATCGTATTAATTTACTCCAGACATCTAGGGTTTTGTGACTCGACGATCGAGGCCATAGAAGTTATTTAAGTTGAAGAATTTAAGAAAGACCCACGTTATCAAATTTGTAACCCTCATTAAGGGAGATTAAGCACTTTAAAATGAAGTAAGATTCTAATCGTGGTATTTGTTAGAACCCAAAATGTAAAGAATCAGACCTGTTGCCAATGCCTACACCTCTTCGTCGACACCACCTCAATGACCAGCACAGACTGAATCTTGAGGACAAGATTCATTTTAAGGGTGGTAGATGTTGGGAGTATTCCCTCGAATGCCACTCAGAGGATGATTGAGTGAGGGCATTGTACTTGTAATTATGTAAATCACTAATATAAGGCAATGGATGTTTCTTTATTTACTGGTAGTTACTGGCATTCCTAACTCGTAAATATACATATAGAAACTAGTCCATGTATTTGAGAGCAAAACGTTCTACTCCTTATTGGATAAGGAGGTCGGCACTGGAAAGGTTTATAGCTCAAATACTTAATCGTTCGCAAGTCGATGAAACTTGACTGGGCTTTAAGTTTATGTGAAGACTTGTATGACGTGTTCTTTGACATGGAGAGTGCCCGTCGAACGCTAATGGTTAGTGGGAGCACACGTTATAGGTATGCTAATTGGATTAGTATACTCGAACCAACTCACCCTCGATTCGTCACACGGATTTCACTCTGGGACAGTCAATGACGGAATCGAAAGGTTGTGATAGGTATTCGTGAACCTTCGACTTGAGGATTTAGTAGGAATGTGCTTGTGACGTCAAGATTTTCATTAGAGTAGTTCGACTCTGTAAACCGGAAGGCAGGGGTCAACCTCGACGTGCATCTTGACGGGCAAGTAGCATGTCCTACTGAATACCAAGTGTTGCGATATTTCCTACACGCAAGTGCACGTCATCGTTTACAAGTAATAAAGTGATAAGTAGAGTATCGTTCCCACGAGGATTGAATCTCTAACTACCGACGTTTTCGTATCCCAATTTTATTTGAACAATCGAAGTTGGGTTTTTGGATTAATAACTAAAAGAATTACTGAAAGACTAAACAGAAAACGATAGCTTGAATAAAAGGAATCAAATTATAAATAAGTCTAGAGTTCTGAATCCACCTTAATTTATCCGAATTTAATCTTGATTATCCGTAATAAATAATTTTCCCAATTTATTGAAGGCGGAGATTGCTAATATATTCTACCGCCTCTCCCGAGGTCAATAGATTTATCTAACGGCAACTAACGCACTCTATCCCTAGGTGAATTATCTCGTCGCTAGGCAGAAAGCATGAAATCTCCTAAAGGCCACGTAGTTCCTATGAGTATATGCCTATCTCACAGAATAAAACGGTCCTCACCAATAGTTCCTCACCAAATCTCCTCTCCCGATTCGAAGTGAATGATTAAATCAATACAACTATTGGCCAGATAATTGCAAGCATTAAACATAATTGGGAAAACTCAATAAAAAGGTAATAAATTGGATAACCTCAATCAATTCGTCAAAATAAAGGTCCCATCAAAACCCTAGATTAGGGCTTTAGCACGACATACTAAAAGCTGACAATACAAAATAAATAAACGAAAGCATAAAATTCAAACGCAGATGAAGCTCGGATTCCTCCGTTCTTGACTTATATCTGCCTTGAATTCCTCTGTTTTCCTCCTCTTCTCTGTCTCCAAGCTTAAGCTCCTAGGTTTAGCTCCAATGATTCCCAGGATGATTAAATTAGGGTCTTAAGCCCTATTTATAGCTCAGCACTTCCATAAATCGCGTCCGTATTAGTTAGTTGAAAATCGGCTTGAAACGGCCCAAAATCCGTGAGACGTACCAAACCCGCTAAGTGTGCCGCGGCTCATCAACTGTGCGCGGCACATCACCAAAATCTGAATACCTAGGCGTAATTAATTCCTCTGTCCGCGGCTCACATGGGTGTGCCGCGGCACGTAATCTGACTACTACGCCCTTGGTGGTGTCTTCCTTTGCCGCGGCTCGGTTTCCTTGTGCCGCGGCTCACAGTCGATTTTGCCGTTTCGCCGTTTTGCCTCGTTTAAGCTTAGGACTTCAATTTCTGTCATTCATACAAAATTAAGGCATTAAAAGCTCATTTAGATGATTTCACACTCCAAAATACTACAAAATAATGATAAATAAGCGTATAAAAATACGCCTAACAAATACCCCCAAACTTAAGCCTTTGCTTGTCCTCAAGCAAAAAGAATTAAAGTTAATAAAAGAATGTCGTGAATCATCGTGCAACTCATAGTGTTCAACCTAATCAATACTATCCTGCCATTCTCTCTAAATAATACGAGTGTCATGAAAGCGAGTTGCACTCAGAATCGTGATACCGCAAAGTAATCAAGTTCAGTCCTAATCATTTGTTCATGAAGAAAACTCAGCTCAACGATCAACAAAACACGAGTCAAATCAACCGTCAATATGAAAGGCTAACATAAACAAGCTAGTTCGTCGCGTTCCACAGTCTAAAGGCACAATTTTTTCACGAGTCTCATAACAAATAAACCTCGGACAGTATCCCCTTATATAAATATGCTCAAGAATCTGATTCGAGTCGACCACTAGGTTAGGATCTCGGGATGTTTCATCGGGATAATCCTAGGGTGGAACTTCCATTCTCATGTATTCGGAAACCGTTTGACGTAAAAGACACTCATGGGGCACATGGATGCTTCTAGTTACTAAGTTCCCGTCTACAGCGGAGAAACAACTCGAATACATAATTTCCACATGTCCGAATCAAGGTTGCCGTTTGACGCGAGAGTAAACAGCGGGTCACGCGAATGCCCCCGGTTACTAGGCTTCCTATCATTGGCACATGTGAAATCACTAAATCACTAGTCTAATCGGGGTCATCGTTTTACGCGAGAGTAAACAACGGGTCACGCGAATACCCCCGGTTACTAGACTTCCCTTCATAGAACACATTATCTCGACTTTTAGGAAAAAACTGACCGACTCTAATCTCACTTTAAGTGCCAACACGACTAAAGAAAAAGCGCGACTCACTATCCGGAAAATGTAGCCAAACGTATTGATAGGGATTAAAAACAAGTATGTATCGTCTCTTATCTGCCAAGTCCTCTACAATCACGAAAAATTTCGGACCTAATTGAATACTAAGCAGAACAGAAATAACTGACTACAACTCGACTAAAACTCGCCCGCTTCTTCAGAGAGAAAGACAGTGTCGTAACATCAGTATCACACATAATAGAAACACGAAAATTCACGAATAAAGAAAAACTACGGCAAGCAAGGCTAAAAAAAAATTTTCGCAAAGAAAGAAAAGTGCAACAAAATATAATGTACAGCAAGAAAATAGAGTACAGCAATGAATGTAGACTGAATGTAAATCCCTCCCCCAAACTTAGGACGTACATTGACCTCAATGGACAAAAAATGAAATGCAAGAAAAGTAAAAGGTCAAGTACTCCCCTCCAGTCTGCTCAGGAGCTGGTGCCGGCATCGTCCGGTGATGAAGGTGGTGTGGCTGGCCGGGCGGGCGCAGTAAATGGCCCGTCGGGATGCATGATGTGGGCCGTCCATGCGGCGAGGTGCTCCTGATGATAAGCCTCCCTCGCAGCAAGACGCCTCTCCGCTCGTCGGCTGGCCCGGCGGGCCTGCTCTCTCATCTCGGCTCTGGCGGCAGCAACAACACTCTCCCGCGCCGCCCGCTGCTCCTCTCGCAAGGCAGCCATCCAGCTCTCTCTCTCTCTCTCCTCATCTCGTCTCTCTCTCTCCTCAACTCCTCTCTCAGCTCCTCTCTCTCTCTCCTCAGCTCCTCCCTATGCTCTTCTCTCTGTCTCCTCAAATCCTCCATGAGCCAATCATACAGCTCATCCAACCTAGCTCTGTCAGGCTGCGGGCCGGCCTCTCCGTGCGTCAACAAAAGTGGCTCGGGGGATCCCTCATGAGCCTCATCGAGCAAAAATCCTCGCCACCGATCGTGTGAAGGCGCTCCGCCCCACTGCTCAAAGTGCGATATGATGCGGTGGTCGATCGGGGCCTGTGGGGCAAGCATCGGCTCGTCGATGACCACGTCGGCCATTGCCGGCATAAAGCGCATATGAGGGAGGGGTGCTTCAACCCCGTCTTGGCCCCCTGGATACTCCGGAAGATAGATCGAACCAGAATGGGGGCCACATCAAAACGCAACCCGGAGGTGATAGCAAAAACTATCCGGGCGCGGGAGAGAAAAACAGTACGGATTTGGGAGGTGGGATCAATGCGGGCACAAATAAAGTAAAGCCAGGCTCGCCCGAGCCGACTGAGGCGCGAGCTCCTAAAGTGAAAAGTAGATGAGATCTGTGCTCATTGCTCCCGATCGGCCGGTGTCTGGCCGTCTCAAGCGGGGCCTCCTTAGTGAGGCCGGTCATCACGCGGTCATAGGTGTCTCGTCCACCGCCGAAACCCAAAAGCCTCCGAATAGCAGTCGGGGAGAAATCAACTGTGACCCCTCGGACGTCGACCTGAGTCCGAGACTCTAGAGATGGCAACGTATGCCCTACCCGGATGTGCTTCAGCAGAGCGCTGGCATAAAACTCCTGGACGATCGAAATGACTGGTGGCTCAGGAGGTGCGGTAAATCTAGCCCATCCCATCTCGTCAATCATCATGAGCAACTCCCCGTCCTGAGGAGCTGGAGTAAAACCTCTCTCGGGAATAAGTGGACGCGGACGGATCTTTTCGTTGAATATCTTGTGGATCTCGGGGTCCGAAAATTGGTGCCCCTCCGCCTCGGCCCGACCCCGAGAGGTCTCCCCTCGCGTAGGGGATGACTCGGTCCTAGCACGCTTGGTCAACTTCTTCGTGCGCGCCATAGTCAGTCCTGAGAAGTATAACACGAGGGTTCATTTACGCAACAATAGTAACGATGATATATGCGTGGCTAAAGACATCAAACCAGAAATTCCGAAATTAAGACACTAGCGCATACGAGAGAGAAAGATGAATTTGGACTTAAATATCTCAACTGGATGTACGGGTTGGGCTTGCTGTAGATTGAAAACGTATACGTTGCACGAAACTTCAAAACAATTGCTTTTTCAAAGAAAATTTTCATTTGGGCAATTTATCAGACACCTTGAGGGCGCATATTAACTTGAAGAATAAACATAGTTCTAGCTCTATTCAACCCCCAAAAACAGAAATGCAATTCAATTAGCAACAACTTAACACATTCAACTCATTTATGTTCCAATTTAATCAAGAAAATTCGATGAAACTACCCTGTTATTCTCTAACAATCACAAAACTATATGAAGAAAAATAAACATGTTCCAATCATTTAAAGCATAGACACTTGCATATATCAACCATAAGCAAATAAGAATTCAAGATTCAAACGTACCTTTTTGAAGATTTCAAGCAAAATCGCAGAAAAAAATTGAAGAGTCGCCTTACGGTTCATACTGGGAGGGAAGGCAAGGAAATAGGAAAGCTTACTGGAAATGCCGGCCGAATGCTCGTTATATGCTACCGGGCCTTTCAAATTCCGCATAGTGTGCCGCGGCTCACAATCGATGTGCCGCGGCACAAGGTACAGTCCCTTTTACCTGTGTCTCGTTTTGTCGTGTGCCGCGGCTTAACTTCCGTGTGCCCCGGCTCATTGCTCATGTGTGCCGCGGCTCATTTATGCCATGCCGCGGCACAAAGTACTGATTGGTTTTGCCTTCCTGGCGAATGATGTGTGCCGCGGCTCACAATAGCTGTGCCGCGGCTCATACTCGATTTCTCCCGGGACTTTCCTGCACAGAATTTTGAAAAGAAGACGTCAAAAACGAGAGGACGAAGCAGATAGAAGCACAAAAATGATGAAAACTAAGAATCACGAAAAACAAGAAAAATAAAGAAATGCAAGATTCTACAACTACGAGCTCGGGTTGCCTCCCGAGAAGTGCTAAGTTTATAGTCTTCAGCCGGACCTATTGAACAACGTTAGTTTGCTTTTCGCAAACTCCATTTGGCTTCCGCCCCGTTTATCGAACTGTTTATATTTTGGTTAAAATTATGACCATTGGTCATCAGCGGTTCGATTCTCGGTTCGGTAATCAAATGTTGTTTGCGAAGAGGTTTCGACTTGAAAAACTTCCCGAAACACCCGGTTTCTCCATGACTAATTTTTCTCTTGGCTTTCGGCTCACTCTCCTCCTTCGCCAACAAACTCACGACTGCAGCAGATTTTTCCTCATGCTCGAGGAATGCCACTCGTTCGACATCCTTCTTAAAACTTGGGCCATTCGACACAAAATCTGAATTTTTTCACCGACGATGTTTTCGGTGCTTTCCTCTTTCAACAACATCCACGCTTTCAATTTGAGACTCTTTCTCATCACTTCCGGGACATGGGAGCGATTTGAACACTTGAAAAGTGACTTGCTCGTCTTGGACCCTCAGAGTTAACTCCCCTTTTTCCACGTCTATAAGGGTGCGGCCCGTAGCTAGAAATGGTCGTCCCAAGATGATCGGAATATTTTCATCTTCCTCCATGTCTAGTACGATGAAATCAGCCGGAAAGATGAACTTATCGACTTTAACTAAAACATCCTCGATCACTCCCCTCGGATACTTTATCGATCGATCCGCCAATTGTAAGGAGACTGTGGTTGGCTTGGCTTCCCTAATATTCAGCTTTTGGAAAATCGATAGAGGCATGAGGTTGATACTTGCACCAAGATCGCATAATGCCTTATCAAACGAAAGATTCCCCATGGTGCATGGTATGTTGAAGCTTCCCGGATCTTTCAATTTAGGTGGAAGCTTCTTTTGAAGAATTGCACTGCACTCCTCTGTCAAGGCAACCGTTTCAAACTCCTCAAGCTTTCTCTTCTTCGATAATATCTCTTTCATGAATTTGACATAACTCGGCATCTGCTCCAATGCTTCGGCGAACGGAATATTTATGTGAAGCTTTTTGAACACCTCAAGAAACTTAGAAAATTGTTTGTCCGCCCTCCTTTGCTGTAGTCTCTGCGGAAACGGAACGGGGGGAACACATGTCTTTGAGTTATCCGGCTGAACTTCCTTCGACTCCTCTAGCTTAAATTCCTTCGACTCCTCAATCACCTTCTCCTCTTTACCCTGCTCGGGCTGATCCAGCAACTCTCTCCCGCTTCTCAAGCTAACTGCGTTTAGACTCTCTCTAGGGTTAGTCTCTGTTGTACTCGGCAATGCTCCCTCCGGACGAGCTGTCAATACATTAGCGATTTGGCCCAGCTGGACCTCCAAATTCCGAATGGACGCAGAATGATTTTGTAGTGTAGCTTCTGTCCGAGTCATAAATTGACTCGTATTTGCCGCCAATTTTGCAAGTGCTTCCTCGAGAGACACTTTAGGAGCGGAAGTGGGCTGCTGTTGATTCTGAGTGAAAGGGGGCTGGTGTGCGTTCTGTCCGTTTCTCCATGAAAAGTTGGGGTGATTGCGCCACCCCGGATTGTAAGTATTGGAGTACGGGTTATTCAGTCGATTCCCATTTCCTACGAATTGAGCTCGCTCCATATGATTTTGCTCGAACGGATTTCCAAATTGACATTCCGCTTTCGGGTGTGATCCGTTACACCAATTACACGTCTCAATGGTAACGGGGCTGGTGCATGCGAAAAGTTCGAGTTGTGTCAAAGCGGCGACTTGAGCTGACAAGGTGGAGATCGGATCATTGCTCGAAACTTCCATTACCCTCTTCGGTGCCAATCTTTCTGCTGGCCATTGGTAAGCGTTTTCAGCCATATCCTCCAAAAGCACGTGAGCCTCGGCCATAGATTTTCCCATGAATGTCCCACCGGATGCCGCATCGACAAGAGTGCGTGTAGAAGCACTCAAACCACCATAAAACGTATGCAGCTGAAGCCAATCAGGAATGCCGTGATGAGGGCATCTTCGAAGTAATTCTTTATATCGCTCCCACGCCTCGTGGAGCGATTCCATATCAAACTGGGCAAAAGTAGTTATCTCGTTTCTCAACCGCGCCGTCTTAGCTGGTGGGAAAAATTTTGCAAGGAAGGCTTGCACTAACCTCTCCCAAGTTGTAATAGACCCGTGAGGAATTCAACTGAATTTTGCTTTATCCCTCAAAGAAAAAGGGAAAAGCCTCAATCGGATGGCATCGTCGGTGACACCATTAGTTTTGAATGTGTCGCATATCTCAAGGAACGAAGCAATGTGGGCATTCGGGTCGTCCTTCGGCAATCCACAGAAAGGGCTCGCCTGTACCATCTGAATAATGGCGGGCTTGATTTCAAAATTATTAGCTTGGATGGTGGGACGTCGAATTCCCGAAAAATTTGCGTTGGCTTGCGGCATGGCATAATCCCGAAGAGCGAGTTCCGGTTGAACTTGCCGCACTTGGTTGTCTCCTCCTTGGATTTCAATATTTTCGGCCATCTTGACCGTCGTTTGCAACTCTCTTTTTCCCTTTTTATTCCTTCTTAGAGTGCGCTCGAGCTCGGTGTCCAAAGGTAGTAGGCCTTCGTTACCGAGTCTTCTCATGCACTACACGAAAGGTCCTGAAAGGAAAAACGAATAAACAAAATTAAATACACAAAAAAAATAAAAATAAAACGTTCAAATTAAGACTGGAAATACTTAAGTCGATATTAGAAAAATTTCAATCCCCGGCAACGGCGCCAAAAACTTGTTGCGATATTTCTACACACAAGTGCACGTCATCGTTTACAAGTAATAAAGTGATAAGTTGAGTATCGTTCCCACGAGGATTGAATCTCTAACTACCGACGTTTTCGTATCCCAATTTTATTTGAACAATCGAAGTTGGGTTTTTGGATTAATAACTAAAAGAATTACTGAAAGACTAAACAGAAAACGATAGCTTGAATAAAAGGAATCAAATTATAAATAAGTCTAGAGTTCTGAATCCACCTTAATTTATCCGAATTTAATCTTGATTATCCGTAATAAATAATTTTCCCAATTTATTGAAGGCGGAGATTGCTAATATATTCTACCGCCTCTCCCGAGGTCAATAGATTTATCTAACGGCGACTAACGCACTCTATCCCTAGGTGAATTATCTCGTCGCTAGGCAGAAAGCATGAAATCTCCTAAAGGCCACGTAGTTCCTATGAGTATATTCCTATCTCACAGAATAAAACGGTCCTCACCAATAGTTCCTCACCAAATCTCCTCTCCCGATTCGAAGTGAATGATTAAATCAATACAACTATTGGCCAGATAATTGCAAGCATTAAACATAATTGGGAAAACTCAATAAAAAGGTAATAAATTGGATAACCTCAATCAATTCGTCAAAATAAAGGTCTCATCAAAACCCTAGATTAGGGCTTTAGCCTGACATACTAAAAACTGACAATACAAAATAAATAAACGAAAGCATAAAATTCAAACGCAGATGAAGCTCGGATTCCTCCGTTCTTCAGCTTCCGCCTTCTGCCTTGAATTCCTCTGCTTTCCTCCTCTTCTCTGTCTCCAAGCTTAAGCTCCTAGGTTTAGCTCCAATGATTCCCAGATGATTAAATTAGGGTCTTAAGCCCTATTTATAGCTCAGCACTTCCATAAATCGCGTCCGTATTAGTTAGTTGAAAACTGGCTTCGAAACGGCCCAAAATCCGCGCAGACGTACCAAACCCGCTAAGTGTGCCGCGGCTCACTGAACCTGTGCCGCGGCACATCACCAAAATCTGAATACCTGGGCGTAATTAATTCCTCCTGTGCCGCGGCTCACATGGGCTGTGCCGCGGCACAGAGTACAGCCTACTCTGCCCTTCGGCTGGTGTCTTCCTTTGCCGCGGCTCGGTTTCCTTGTGCCGCGGCTCACGATCGATTTTGCCGTTTCGCCGTTTTGCCTCGTTTAAGCTTCCGGACTTCAATTTCCTGTCATTCATACAAAATTAAGGCATTAAAAGCTCATTTAGATGATTTCACACTCCAAAATACTACAAAATAATGATAAATAAGCGTATAAAAATACGCCTAACACCAAGATAGAATTCTTTCTCCCATTAGTGAGAGGGTTATATGTCATATGCAGTTATTGCAAATGAGATCATAAGTCTTTGGCCAAAGCATTGGAGCTAGTTGTATTAGATATACGACAACTCGATGATCTCGATTTGCATTAACGGATACATAGCGTCAAGTACAGATATGGTTTGACTGACCGTGACCCTATAACTTGATCGGGACGTTTGAAAGAAGGGTTTATACGTAGACTGGTATTCACGACAGAATAGTTCTTGAATGATCCCAATCATTCGTTCTCAGTTGGGGTACAGTGTAGGCCGCCAGGCTGGCTAGGTGGTGCTACTACTCTTTAGTTCCTCCCATTGCTGACTGAGACGGACCTATCGAGTTGCGTATTAGGATTGACGACGGAATGAATTAATCTAATTCTCTCATTATGTGTATTAGATATTGGATATCTAAATTTGGGACATTAGAGTTCTAAATCGATTTATTGGATAAATTGATTTACGGCCTAGTGAATTAAATATATCACTGGGTGATTAATTTAATTCATGGATATAATTATTTCTTGGAGAAATTAATTATGTTATAATGTATTTGATATGATGAAATAAATTGGATTAATTAAACTATACAAATACATTATGACGGAATTGGAGTTTATTTGTTTGGACTCTCGGGAGTCCGAAACGAACCGAACTCATCCGTTTCTCCATGGGCCGCCCCCCATTTCTAGACACCTTCCTTTTGGACTCTTGTCTCCATTCTTTAATGGATGATAATTGTGGAGGTGGGGTTGATTCTCATTTGATGAGTTGTGACATGTGAAGAAGTATTGAATAAAAAGGAAAAAGACTTCATCTCACCTACACTTGACAATTCATACGTGAGTTGTATTAGTTGGAGAGAGAGAACATTGAATTCATTTTCATATCACTCAAGTCTTCTTCTTCATCTTCTTCATTTATGTTCTTGAGTTTTCTTGGAGAAAATTCAAGATATATTGAGAGAGAGAGAGAGATTATACACTTAGAGTGTAATAATAAAAAGCTTCATCACCTAGCTCTAGCCGTATCCTCGGAGGATAGCAAAGTGTTGTCATTCCGTTCGTTATTCCGGCGTGGTAAGTAGAGACGCGGTGCTTTCGGCGTTGGATCGTTCAAGGGCTTGAAGCGGAATAGATTCATAGAGATCAAGCAAAGCTTGGGGAATATCTCAAGAGAAGGTTATCCATCTACTAAATGGACTACAAGGGTGAGTTTCTATATCTCTTGTTATTCGTTTTAATATTCATATATACGTAGCCCGATTGATCCTCGTAGGGATTCAGATCGAATTAATTTTCGTTTTACTGCTTCCGCTGGGCCTTCGTTTTAGGCACCGAATCCCAACAGTGGTATCGGAGCGTAGGTCTTGCGACCGTATATATGATATTGGCATTTGGAATGCTCAATTAGATGGTGAATGATTTGGAATCATTTTAGTCATAATCGTGGTATATGTTTTTCGTTCGTAATAATTGTATTTTTCGTAAGTTTATATCTAAATATAAATCTTAAATATGTGGGAAATATGATTTATATTGAAGATATGAAAGTCTAGAAATATATATATTGGATATTCGGTCGAAAATCTAGCCCCGAATCGTCGTCGGACGATTTTTTGGACAAAAAGGGTAATATGGCCGAGAGTGACTCGACCGTGTCCTAGGTGACTCGGTCGTGTCCGGCAGTCTGGCCAAGTCACTGCCAGGAAGACTCGACCGTGTCCTAGGTGACTCGGTCGTGTCGGGTAGTCTGGCCAAGTCACTGCCAGGCAGACCCGACCGTGTCTGGAGACACGGTCCGTGCCTGGCCGGATGCTGCCGAGCGTGACTCGGCCATGCCAGGCCTGTCTGCCGGCAGGATGCCGAGGGTGACTCGGCCATGGCAGGTCATTTTCGCAGTGGCTCGATTTTCCGTGTATTCTTGAAAATTAATCTCCCGCATGTTAAATTGGATTTAATATGATTAAAATGATTTATGGTATTTCATTTTATAAGGGAAATTTGATTAATTGGAATATTTATGGTCGACCGAATTATTTTGAACGTTATCATATTATCGATTGTGTGAATCGATTGGATCGGTTCGTATTGTTGATTGGATCAATGTATCTATACGCTTTCCATTTATATAGTATTTATTGGATGAATGCTTTTGAATGGGGATGTGGTTCGTGGACTTAGTTTTGAATCGTTCGTTTATTCAATTGGGTTGTAAAGGCCGTTTTGAGCCTATTTATTTTACTAGAAATGTTTGTATCTAGGATGCAATTTTCGATGTAAAATTTATATTGTTGTGTCGAGATTTATACGTCTCGAAAGGCGATCGCCTCAGAGACTGGGCGACCGAGCCGGAGCCCAGCAGCCGAGACAGATCGGCCGGCCGACGATCCCAGGACAAGTCCCGGTGCCGAGCGATCGACATCTGAAGGCGATCGTCTCTCGGTACTTGGCGATCGACTCCTGGCGACCGACCAACTGGCGACCTCCTCATGCCACGCGAAGCCATCGATCGTCCGGTCGGCAAGGGCCGATGTGCGAAGCCATCAATCGCCCAGTCGGCAAGGGCCGATGCGCGAAGCCGATGATCATCCAGGCGGCAAAGGCCGAAGCTCGGAGCAAGACCCACATGCAGATCCGGAAAAGGCGCTGATGAACATGGTCCGTTGACCACAGCCTGTCAGCATCCTTCCACCAACCGACAGGCCCGCCAAAAGGTATCAGTGGGACTGCCCATGACAGCAACTCAGGACGCATGCCGGCTCCTCATTGGACCGCACGGCTGGCTGCCAGCAGCAGCCGCAAGCTTTATGCAGACAGCCCATGTGACTTGAAGACTGTAACACCTCCAAACCGTTCAGGAATATTACTGCGCCGCAGACCCTCTCCGTGAGGATCTACCAGGCTAAATACAGAAAACACGACAACACAATATATGCCGACATGGCTAAATAACGAATCATTAGACCAATTTGATCTTTTCCCACAACATACACATCAACCATAAATTACTCTTTCTGGCAGCTCATACCCACGTAGGGGTTAACATAAATCAACATTTCCGCATAAGGGGAAAATAAACACAACGGAAGGACAAAACAAGACATCAACAATTACTCAACACCGGTCTTCATGTGATTAGTATCGCCGTATTCCATCATCCTTCTTAACAATCCTGTGAATTGCTCCCCAACAACCTGCGAATACCTGGACGCAAAACAGACATCCACCCCCCGAATACTCGGGGGTTAGCAAAACTCCACTATTTTGCTAGTGCAAGTATAAATGCAAAGACAAGACATACATATCATACTCCAAGAACATAGAAATCATGAATATACTTTCCGAGATAATTCACTTGATCAAAACAGTTTGAATTATGAAAGATAGGAATAAAACCATTTTACATCTTTCAAAACATTTTACGATCTCGGGAGTTTTGAAAGCATTTGCGGTTTAAGAATTTTCAAGCCTTTCGAAACACTTAGGAACACAACCCAAAAGTCATTTATTTCAAAATATGATTCTGATAACAAAATACGGGGTCCACTGTAACACCCCAATTCTCAACTGGGACATTACACACCGTAGAACCCTCGTGAGGTCTACCAGGCTAACACATGACACATAAACCACAATGTAATCCCAAATGATGCATTCAAAAAGTAAATGAGGCCGTGGCCTCGGCCAAAATATTTTAACGGAGTACATGAACATAAGTTAAATACCAATTCATTGCCCACGCAGGGGACTTAAACCAAGTTCAAAAATAAACAGTCTAACTCCATTACTCGACAAATGCAATGACAAAACATAAAAATACAGACTCGAGCCAAATCATCAACCCAACCCATCCTTTGCGTGCATGTCCCGTGCCTGCTCCTCATCCCTCCCGGTACCTGAAATGCATAAGACGCATTTCCCCCATTTAAGGGGTTAGCATTCGAATAGCTAGTGCAAGTACACAATTACACAACATTATATACAAATACGGTTTAACACGATCATCTCAATCAGATATCATTTGCCATCAATATTCCGGAATACTACATTGGCAATCAAATCAGTTCCTAATCATCACGATATCACAAAATCACAACTGGTATCCCGTGGCCGTACCCCTTAGTATCGACCCCCAGACATCCCGTCGAACGCTCTGGGTGGTGTTCTTGCCCAAAATATTTATCCAAAGATTAAATACTTCTGGAATGGACGGACAACAAACAAATAAGGTTGCAGGAGCACTTCCGAGAGAATATGAATAAACACAAGATTTACCGGGTTTGTTAGGCCCGGGCTTGAATGCTCTCGCGAGATGTTATTAATACAAATATTGGTGGATACAAGTATTAATGTGAGAATTTAAGTACAATGAGTGTAAAAAGACTCTGTTAATCCAGCTCTTGAGCGAAGCTTGGTGTTCTTCGTCCCTTCCGATCGTCTTCTGTGTGAGAGAGGCCGAGAGAAGAAAGAACCGAGAGATAGCTATTGCCAAGAGTAGGAGAAAGCCAAGATGTGCGTATTGCTTGTTGGGAAGCCATGAGAATCAGAAGAGAGTTGAAGTTCTGAAGCCTTTCAGGGAGTAAAAATTCGGTCCTTAGACAAGTGTAGGATGCCTTCTATTTATAGGGGCTGAGGAGCCTTATCTCCTAGCGGGCGATCGCCTTCCAGCCAATATAATAACAGGGCGATCGTCTTCAGGTCACATGGGCCGTCCGCCTAAAGTCCAAGGCTGCTGCTGGCAGCCAGCTGTGCGGTCCAATGAGGAGCCAGCACACGTCCGGAGTCATTGTCACATGCGGTCCTACTGACACCTTTCGGCGGGCCTATCGGCTGGTGGGAAGATGCTGACAGGCTGTGGTCAATGATCCGTGAAAAGCAGATCTTGTCTCGGCCCTGCACGTGGGGTCTGTCCTGAGGCTCGACCTTTGCCGACTGGATGATCATCGGCTTCGGGCGGCATGAGGCGGTCGCCAATGGTCGGTCACCAAGGGTCGGTTGGCAAGTGCCGAGAGATGATCGTCTGCTAGTCGGTCGCCAGGAGTCAATCGCCAAGTATCGAGAGACGATCGTCTTAGATGTTGATCGCTCGGCACCGGGACTCGTCCTGGGACCTTCGGTCGGCCGATCTATCTTGGCTGCCGGGCTAAGGCTAGGTCGCCTAGTCGCTGGTCGGTAGTTTTGCCTCAGCTGCTCGGCAATGGCTTAGGTCGCCCGATCTCTGAGGCGATCGCCGGTCGGAGAGTATAATTCTCGACACAACAATTGCCCCCCAGCTTGCTCCGATGTTGAAGACATGGGGCGAGGTGGTACTTGCTGGCGATCATATAAGATGAGGACGGGCGATCCGTTGAGCTGACTTTGGATTCGGACTTGGGCGATCACATCGATTGGCTAGCTTTCGGTCTTGTACCTGCAAAAAACAACATTGGCCGATCCCCCTCAGAAACTTGATGGTTTCGTCGTTTGAGGAATCGTGCACAGTCGCGAAGTTCGATGGACCGACTCCATGACCGTGTCTTGTGCGCAAAGATATTGAGTGTCTCGTGACTCATTTTATTGTGAGGGTCCTCTGTTAGGCTGCGCCTCGCCTCGTATTTAAACGAAGGGCGTGCGGTCTTGGTCTAGAGGAGTCCTTGCGCGGGGCAGCATCGGATGATTCAACTCCACGCCCGCGGCTTGTTAGCTCTGCTTCTACCTCGGCCCGCCATGGAGATGGCAAACCTCGACGGTGTACGTTTAGACAGGGGTAGTGGCACGTGTCACATTGTCCGGGTACATCATGTTAGATGGTGAACCTTGAGGGCGGGCGATCGTGTCCACTGATTAGCTTTGGAGGGCCCTCAGACTACGCTGGCCTCATATTTAAACGAAGAGAGGGCGATCTTGGCCCAAAGGGACCTTGCATGGCTGAAGCAGCCGGTTCCATTGACTACCAGGACCATGGCTGTATGCTGCACGGTGGAGGCGATCTCGTGCCTTAGTCCATCATGTTAGATGGTGAACTGTAGATGGCGAACGAGTCCTCCAATTTTTGGTGATGTAGCGTGATGATGGCGATCGGGCTGGAAGACTGGCGATAGTCGCTCGGCTGCCGATCGCATTATTCGTAGGTTGGTATAGGCGATTGGGCGGGAGATCAGTGATCGTTGTTCGGGCACCGATTGCGCTGCTCATAGGCTAAGGAGAAACCTTTGCCTGGCCAGAAAGTCTACGGCTTTAGCTCGGAAGGTCGCATAGGTCGAGGGTTGGTCTTTCGTAAGGTGCCTGAACATAGGCGAAAGGCCATGGAATCCTCCTAGGACCGTGTAGAGGGCGATCTCATCGCTTACGGGTTCGCCATTGAGGATGATCTCATCTACTCGGTCGATGTAGTTCGAGTCGGACTCTTCTTCTCCCTGCCTGATTTGCATCATGCGAAGGGGACCTTCCGGTCGAGCGACCTTGGCGGCGAAGTACTCTGTGAAGACGTTCGCCAGTTGGTTAAAGGAGCCGATGGACCGAGGTGGCAATGAGGCGTACCACCTGTGGGCGAGGTCGTCCAGCGTCAGAGGGAACATTCGGCACCTGGTCGCGTCTGATGCCCCACACCCGTTCATGTAGATGTTGAACTTGCTCAGGTGTGTTTCGGGGTCTAATCTCCCCTCGTACAAAGGTGTTTGCGGGGGAGCGATCTTGTGCTGCACGGGGGCGAGCTCGATGTGGACCGCGAGCGGCTCGCTCAGCTCGGCGATCTTGTTCTTGGCGCCTGCCCCGGATTCCAGGAGCACCTTCATGTCGTCGAGCTGGCGCTGCATTGCGGCCATCGCCGTGGCTTGATCGCTCGTGGATCGGCTTTGGGAGTGGGAGCCGAGGCGATCGTGTACCGATCTCCTGACTCCACTGCTTCCAACCTCAACTACTTGGCGAGGTGGAGCCAGACGGCTGGGCTGCCTTCTGGGAGTCGGATAGGCCGACCTCCTGGTGACGGACTCAAACTCCGTCGTCTCGTGGCTGGGGCCAGACTGCCCCGGTCGCCAAGATGGGTCACTTCCCAGGCGATCGAAAACAGAGGTGCCCCGGATGGAGAGCGCCTCTCCTTGCGGATGAGAACCTCCTGGCGATCGCTCGGCCAGTAACGCCTTGAACTTTCGCTTGGTCTTCCGATGGATGGCCGAGGGGGTGATAGTGGAAGGCGCGTCGAGAGCACTCCGGACGGCCATGGCCTCCTCGATCTGTTCCGCAGTTCGGAACTGATCGAGTGAGAGACTTGGGGCGAACCTCAGGGGCAGGATCGAGCATCCCAAACCGTGGCGGCTACCCTCCGCCATCGGCTGTGGCTCGGACTGAGACGGAACGAGGCGTCTAGCGGGCTGGCCAGCGGCTTTCTTCGATGCGGAGGCGGAAGACATGATTTCTGAAAGATTTCTTTGAAGCGCAGTGAGTGTCACTTCAAGTATATGCCCCGAAAACAGTGAGTGTTCTTCGAGACGGTAGGAATAAAAAATTGAGGGTTAGATCCCCTTCCTCTAGCGCCAATTGTTGTTGCCCAAAATATTTATCCGAAGATTAAATACTGCTGTAATGGACGGACAACAAACAAATAAGGTTGCGGGAGCACTTCCGAGAGAATATGAATAAACACAAGATTTGCCGGGTTTGTTAGGCCCGGGCTTGAATGCTCTCGCGAGATGTTATTAATACAAATATTGGTGGATACAAGTATTAATGTGAGAATCTAAGTACAATGAGTGTAAAAAGACTCTGTTAATCCAGCTCTTGAGTGAAGCTTGGTATTCTTCGTCCCTGCTGATCGTCTTCTATGTGAGAGAGGCCGAGAGAAGAAAGAACCGAGAGATAGCTGTTGCCAAGAGTAGGAGAAAGCCAAGTTGTGTGTATTGCTTGTTGGGAAGCCGTGAGAATCAGAAGAGAGTTGAAGTTCTAAAGCCTTTCAGGGAGTAAAAATTCGGTCCTTGGACAAGTGCAGGTTGCCTTCTATTTATAGGGTCTGAGGAGCCTTGTCTCCTAGCGGGCGATCGCCTTCCGGCCAATATATTAACGGGGCGATCGTCTTCAGGTCACATGTGCCGTCCGCCTAAAGTCTAAGGCTGCTGCTGGCAGCCAGCTGTGCGGTCCAATGAAAAGCCAGCACGCGTCCGGAGTCATTGTCACATGCGGTCCTACTGACACCTTTCGGCGGGCCTATCGGCTGGTGGGAAGATGCTGACA
This sequence comes from Orobanche coerulescens, assembly GCA_033398695.1. Classification (NCBI taxonomy): domain Eukaryota; kingdom Viridiplantae; phylum Streptophyta; class Magnoliopsida; order Lamiales; family Orobanchaceae; genus Orobanche; species Orobanche coerulescens. Next base: position 58,786,844 of record CM065818.1, read on the forward strand.
GGCTGTGGTCAATGATCCGTGAAAAGCGGATCTTGTCTCGGCCCTGCACGTGGGGTCTGTCCTGAGGCTCGACCTTTGCCGACCGGATAATCATCGGCTTCGGGCGGCATGAGGCGGTCGCCAATGGTCGGTCACCAAGGGTCGGTTGGCAAGTGCCGAGAGATGATCGTCTGCTAGTCGGTCGCCAGGAGTCAATCGCCAAGTACCGAGAGACGATCGTCTTAGATGTTGATCGCTCGGAACCGGGACTCGTCCTGGGACCTTCGGTCGGCCGATCTATCTTGGCTGCCGGGCTAAGGCTAGGTCGCCTGTCGCCGGTCAGCGATTCGCCTCACCGCAGAATGGCTTAGGTCGCCCGATCTCTGAGGCGATCGCCGGTCGGAGAGTATAATTCTCGACACAACAATTGCCCCCCAGCTTGCTCCGATGTTGAATACATGGGGCGAGGTGGTACTCGCTGGCGATCGTATAAGATGAGGACGGGCGATCCGTTGAGCTGACTTTGGATTCGGACTTGGGTGATCACGTCGATTGGCTAGCTTTCGGTCTTGTACCTGCAAAAAACAACATTGGACGATCCCTCTCAGAAACTTGATGGTTTCGTCGTTTGAGGAATCGTGCACAGTCGCGAAGTTCGATGGACCGACTCCATGACCGTGTCTTGTGCGCGAAGACATTGAGTGTCTCGTGACTCATTTTATTGTGAGGGTCCTGTGTTAGGCTGCGCCTCGCCTCGTATTTAAACGAAGGGCGCGCGGTCTTGGTCTAGAGGAGTCCTTGCGTGGGACAGCATCGGATGATTCAACTCCACGCCCGCGGCTTGTTAGCTCTGCTTCCACCTCGGCCCGCCATGGAGATGGCGAACCTCGACGGTGTACGTTGAGACGGGGGTAGTGGCACGTGTCGCTTTGTCCGGGTACATCATATTAGATGGTGAACCTTGAGGGCGGGTGATCGTGTCCACTGATTAGTTTTGGAGGGCCCTCAGACTACGCCGGCCTCATATTTAAACGAAGGGAGGGCGATCTTGGCCCAAAGGGACCTTTCATGGCCGAAGCAGCCGGTTCCATCGACTACCAGGACCATGGTTGTATGCAACGCGGTGGAGGCGATCTCGTGCCTTAATCCATCATGTTAGATGGTGAACTGTAGATGGCGAATGAGTCCTTAATCCATTAGGTCGAGGGTTGGTCTTTCGTAAGGTGCCTGAACATAGGCGAAAGGCCATGGAATCCTCCTAGGACCGTGTAGAGGGCGATCTCATCGCTTACGGGTTCGCCGTTGAGGATGATCTCATCTACTCGGTCGATGTAGTCCGAGTCAGGCTCTTCTTCTCCCTGCCTGATTTGCATCATGCGAAGGGGACCTTCCGGTCGAGCGACCTTGGCGGCGAAGTACTCTGTTAAGACGTTCTCCAGTTGGTTAAAGGAGCCGATGGACCGAGGTGGCAATGAGGCATACCACCTGTGGGCGAGGTCGTCCAGCGTCAGAGGGAACATTCGGCACCTAGTCGCGTCTGATGCCCCACACCCGGTCATGTAGATGTTGAACTTGCTCAGGTGTGTTTCGGGGTCTAATCTCCCCTCGTACAAAGGTGTTTGCGGGGGAGCGATCTTGTGCTGCACGGGGGCGAGCTCGATGTGGACCGCGAGTGGCTCGCTCGGCTCGGCGATCTTGTTCTTGGCGCCTGCCCCGGATTCTAGGAGCATCTTCATGTCGTCGAGCTGGCGCTGCATTGCGGCCATCGTCGTGGCTCGATCGCTCGTGGATCGGCTTTGGGAGCGGGAGCCGAGGCGATCGTGTACCGATCTCCTGACTCCATTGCTGCCAACGTCGACTACTTAGCGAGGTGGAGCCAGACGGATGGGCTGCCTTCTGGGAGTCGGATAATCCGAGCTCCTGGTTGTAATATCCGGTATTTTTATTTCCCTTGTATTTTCATTTTTGGTATATTTCTCAGTCATAGTGACCCTCATGTATCTTTCAGTATGTCCTTCCTGTCAACTGTTGAATTGTATTCTCGTTATTGTTCATTGTTTCAACTTTCCTCATATGAGTTCGACTTTGTTAGATCACCATTAATTTTGGTGACTCCAAAATTTATAAATCTTTGCAATATTATAGAACATCGAGTTAACTTTCCAATGGTTCAAACGGCGAGTCAATCGGAGTCCGGACGAGAGAGTTATGGTCGTTTCAGTTTTTGGCCGAGCACTTCCAGGAGCCTTTCGGCCGATAGGGGGGGTCGATAGACTCCACTGCCGGCATTCTGTATGGGTATCGGTTGGGCCTATCGGCCGATAGGCTGGCCGATAGGTAAATTTCTTCACATTCGAACTTCCAGGAGCCTTTCGGCCGATAGGGGGGGTCGATAGACTCTACTGCCGGCATTCCGTATGGGTATCGGTTGGGCCTATCGGCCGATAGGCTGGCCGATAGGTTCTGCTGTGTTTCACTATATTACACGGGATCTGGGGAAGATTTTTCATTTTCCTCTCCTCTCTTTTCTTCCTCTCGTCTTGGGCGATTCAGGAGCAACTTTTGGGCGATTTTAACATTTTCGGACTTGAAGAAATCATCCACTTCGAGTTTTGTTGTAGATTATCGATTTCTTCTTGAATCATTCATCCTAATCCAAGGTAATCTTCTAAGAACCCATTTTTGGGAGATTTGGGGGTTTTGGGTTTTTTCTTCCGATTAGTTCCGTTTTGTTGGTGGATTCTTGATGAATACGATTAATATTGTTAGTATCTTTAGTTTCCTACGGATTCATGGATATTTTGTGGATTTTTACGGAATCGAGAGGGTTTGGTTGTGGTCCGCCCTCGTTGTTATTTTTGGTATGAATATACATGAATCGTAGGCGGGTTTTCGGGTGTATTCCATTTCCGTATTCGACTAGAGTTGGTTGTAATTATGTTCTTCGAATCGTTAGGTTTGGTTCCGTTGATTCCTAGTGTTCGTCGGTGATTATCCTTTCCGTTCGTTGCGTCGTCAATAATTCAAGGCAAGTATTTTTGGAAACCTTTAAGCTTAACATGACATGGTTATGTATATTACTTGTTTGTAACTCACCTTGTGTTGGCCGACGGGTCAAGGAGGGAAATCTATCCGCCGCCCTGGATTTCACGAGTTTCGTACCGCTAGCCAACTCGTTAGGGTCCTTGCAAGGCCCCGAGTGAGAATGTATGCCGCCGCCTGTTCTCACGGCATAGCGTGTGCGTGGTTTTGTTTTTACGTAATTGTAGCCAACTCGTTAGGGTCCTGTGAGGCCCCGAGTGAGAATGTATCCGCCGCCCGTTCTCAAGGCTAATTGTTTGACTGTTTATTTTCCTAAAAGACATGTCTTGTTTTGGTTTTGAAATGATATTGGTGCATGTACTATGGAATGTAAGCGATTGGTTTGCTGGATTACTTGTACTAGCGTAATTGCTAACCCCTCCGGGACCCGTTTGGGGAAATTCTTGTTATGGATTTCGTGTTATGACTACCGGACGAGCGAGCACCGGGACAAGACGAGGATGTTGGCTGTGGTCGTTGACATGTGCATTTGGGTCTACTTATTTCCTTTGTCCATTTCGATATGGTTGTTCCCACGCTTTAAACTTATAGATTGTACTCGCGAGTACTTAGGCTTTTCGTTTCAAACTCCGTATTGTATTACTTTAAATTGTCACGTTGTTGGTTGATGCTTATTCTCACGGTTGTTCGGGCGTATATTTATATGTCATATTATTTAATTATGTATCCTCGCTAACCAAGATGGTTAGTCGAGCGAGTTTTCCTATTGTAGCACGGTAGGTCCCATGTAGGGGTCTACGGCACGTAACATATTTCCGAATATCTCGGGGTGTTACGTAAAATGGTATCGAGCTCTAGGTTTATGGATACCTAGGCTTGTTGGTTATTCGGGTCTAGTCATGTTTTGTTTGCACATTGTCACACCGCCACAAAGATCTCGGTACTTCCGGTGCTCGTAAGTTTTCCTACTCGATCCTTTGTTTTCTTACATTGTATTTCGCCGAGTTGAAGTTGATTTTCCTCCCTTACTCATCATCAATGTACTTCTGTTATCTCTTAACACCAGTATGGACGCCGGAGGTAACCGTGGTCGTGGTCGTGGTCGTGGTCGTGGATGCGGCCGAGGACGTGGGGCAGCCACGCCACATTCTTCGGGAGCCGGACGGTGACCGTCACCGTCGTGCTTCTTCTCAGGCGCACGCGGATCTTGGTATTGCGGCCATTATGCAAAGAAATGGTTAACCAGATGGCGGCTATAGCCTGTGTGGTCCGTAACCCCGATCGTGCCCATGCTAATCGGGCGAACGGATCGTTGGCTTCAGGATGTCATCAAGATGCATCCTCCCGCTGGGAGCTTCGACCCGATCGGGCCGAAGGGTGGATCAAGGAGATATCCAAAGTATTCACCGCTACCAATCGCCCAGGAGGACCGTAAGGTCCCTATTGCTCAATACTTCCTCACGGGAGATGCTACGGATTGGTGGGAGGCCGTCGGTCCCAAAGATCATGTTGCTTCGTGGGCGAGTTTCAGAGTTGATGGAGCGAGTATTGTCCGTGGCCGGTCGGACAGGCTCGAGTGCATACTTTCTACGATGCTCAACCACGGGATATCCCCGTATCTCGAGCCATTGCCGACTTTAACAAGGAGTTGGGTTATGTGAAGACCCAGTTGTCGCCGAGAGCGACAAAATTTTCCATTTTCGGGAGGATGAAACTGTCCATTCGGGACTATATGCAGGCTCGTCTGTACTACCTTGAAGGATTATCGAGTCGAGCTCTTGCTTATGATATGTCGGTGACGGCTAGCGATTTGGCTCGTGAGAGCAAGAAGCGAGTCGGTCGGAAATTTTTCCGGTCCCAAGAGTGGAGGCCGGCGAAATCTCAAGCTACAAAAATTTCAACGGCCGGTTCGGCTCGTTTCTCTGGGAGCTTTCGGTCTGCCGGAACCTCCGCTCATGAACCCACATGTTTTAAGCGTGGTGTGCGAGGCCATAGGAGCCGGCAGTGTTCTCGTCGAAGCTTACTGTCATACTTGTGGACGGCTAGGCCACAAGGCCCCTTTGTGAGCAGATCAAACAGTTCCGCGGTGCCCGTTCTTCTCACCCAGCACCTATGGAGCCGAGTGTGAACCAGGGCTCGTTTGCTCCGCCGCCTCCACCGAGTGCCGGCCGAGGTAGGGGTCGGGGTCAGCCTGCTAGGGGTGGAGCTTCTAGTGTCGGCTCTGCCCAGCCGCGTATCTATGAGATGAGGAGGGCCGATGATCCGGCAGCTACTGTGGCGACAGGTACCGTTCATATCCATTCTCATCCTGTCAGTGTGCTTTTTGATTCGGGTGCTACGCATTCATTCATTTCTCTAGAGTGTGTACGCCGTTTGAGTCTCGACTGCTTGTCACCTTGTGAGCCTTTCATCGTTAAACTTCCTAGCGGTGATAGAATTGTCGGTGATCGAGAAGTCCGGGACTGTTCTGTGATTATTTGTGAGAGGGCTTGGCTCTCTAATCTTATTGTTGTGGGTATCGAGGGCGAGGATTTAATTCTCGGGAATGATTGGCTCGAGCGGCATGGTGCAATCATGAACTACCGCACGAGGATCATTACCATGTTAGCCGAGGACGGCCTTGAACACTCTTTCACGGGCGAAAGAGAAACCAAGTTTGTTATTAACGCCTTGAAGGCGGTGAAACTCTGCGAAAGAGGTGTCTTGGTTATTGGTGCTACGCCTTGAAGGCGGAGAATGGTGGAGTCGAGTTTTCATCGATTCCGGTCGTTAGTGAGTTTCCGATGTATTTCTGACGAGTTGCGGGATTGCCACCGGATCGTGAGGTTGAGTTTGTTATAGAATTAGAGCCGGGCGCGGCTCGATTTCAAGGCGCCGTATCGCACGGCACCTTGAGAGATGGCCGAGTTGAAGAAACAGTTGAGTGATCTTCTTGAGTGGGGTATGTTCGACCGAGCGCCTCGCCTTGGGGCGCACCGGTCTTGTTTGTGCGTAAGAAGGATGGTTCACTACGTTTGTGTATCGACTATCGTGGCCGAACAAGGTGACCATCAAGAACAAGTATCCTTTGCCGAGAATTGACGACTTGTTCGACCATTGCAGGAGCTGCGGTATTCTCGAAGATTGATTTAAAATCGGGGTACTATCGGCTCCGGGTGAGAGAGTCCGACGTGCAAACGGCTTTTCGGACGAGATACGGACATTATGAGTTTGTAGTTATGCCTTTCGGGTTAACTAACGCGCCGGCGGTGTTCATGCAGTTGATGAACAAAGTCTTTATCGAGTATTTGGATAAGTGTGTCGTCGTCTTCATTGACGATATTCTTATTTATTCGAGGAACGAGGAAGAGCATGCCCATCATTTGCGGGTAGTGTTAGACATTTTGAGGACCGAGCAACTCTATGCGAAGTTCTCGAAATGTGAGTTCGGTGAAAGAGGTGATGTTTTTGGGCCACGTGATTTGGTAGGGAGTTCGAGTAGATCCATGAGAAAATTGAGGCGGTGTTGGATTGGGCATCGCCACAAATGTGAAGGAGGTCCGTAGTTTCTTGGGTTTGGTGGCTACTACCGTAGGTTCGTGAGGTTTCTCAAAACTAGCTCGACCACTTACCTGATTGCTCCAGAAATCCGAGAAGTTAAATGCGGACCGATGAGAGGCGATCGAGTTTTGAGGAGCTGAAGAAGCGTTTGACTTCAGCCCGGTTTTGGCATTGCCATGTGGCAACGAGGGTTTCGCCGTTTTTAGCGATGCTTGGTCGTGGTCTTGGGTGCGTATTGATGCAAAGACGGCAAGACCATTGCCTATGCGTCGAGACAGTTGAGGCCGTATGAGCTTAACTACCCTACTCACGATTTGGAGTTAGCGGCGGTTGTCTTTGCACTCAAGATTTGGCGTCACTATCTTTTCGGCTCTGCATGTCAGATTTTTACCGATCATAAAAGTCTGAAATACATATTTACTGAGCGAGAGTTGAATATGAGGCAGAGGAGGTGGTTAGAGTTGATTAAGGATTATGACCTCGAAATCCTTTATCATCCGGGTAAGGCGAATGTCGTGGCCGACGCCTTGAGTCGGAGACCGATTGCGTTGCAAACGCTTGAGGTCCTTACGCCTCAGTCTGAGCTTCGGCGGGCTTTGGTCGAGTTAGATGTTGAGGTTATGCTGCCTGGATCTGTCGGGCAACTTTGTGCCTTAGAAATTTCGTCGTCTTTGATCGATGAAATTAAACTGAAGCAATTAGAGGATCCGATGATTACTCAAATCCGAGAGAACGTTCTTAAAGGAAAGTCTCCTGGGTTTGTGATTCACGAGGATGGCGTTTTGAGATTCGAGTCGGCTTTGTGTGCGAACGATCCGAGTTGCGACAGGTATTTTGCGTGAGGCCCATTCCACACCTATTCCGTTCATCTGGCTCGAGTAAGATGTACAAGGACTGCGGAGGAACTTCGGTGGAATGATATGAAGGAGGAAGTCGCACGCTTTGTGGCGAGATGTTTGACTTGCCAGCAGTCAAAATCGAGCATCGGCACACCGGGTTATTGCAGTCACTTCCCGTTCCGGAATGGAAATGGGAAGATATATCGATGGATTTCATTACGAGTTTGCCGAGATCGAGATAAGGCATGAATATGGTTTGGGTGATTGTTGATCGTCTGACCAAGTCGGCACATTTTCTGGGCATCAAGGACACTTGGGGCCCGGAGAAATTGGCTCGTGTGTTTGTCGCACAGATTGTGAGGCTTCACGATACTCCGAAGTCTATCGTTTCGGATCGTGATGGCCGTTTCGTATCGCACTTTTGGCAGGCGGTGCATAAGGCGTTGGGTACCCGTTTGCATTTGAGTACCTCTTTCCATCCTCAGTCAGATGGACAGTCGGAACGCACTATCCAGACATTCGAGGACATGTTGCGTGCTTGTGCCCTCGATTGGAGCAGCGGCCCAGGAGGAGCATTTGCCATTGATCGAATTCACGTACAACAATAGTTGGCACGCGTCGATTCGGATGGCACCGTATGAGGCACTTTATGGGCGACGATGTCGATCGCCGATTTGTTGGAATGAGGCGTCCGATTTGGTCGGGACCGAGCCGGATGTCGTTTTAGAGACGAGGCGGAAGATAGACTTAATTCGGGAACGGATGTTGACTGCCCAGAGTCGACAAAAGTCATATGCCGATGTCCGTCGTAGACCTTTAGAATTTGAGGTGGGAGACCACGTTTTGCTGAAGGTGTCGCCAACGAGAGGAGTTTTCCGTTTCGGGAAGAAGGGGAAGTTGAGTCCGAGATTTATTGGACCCTTCGAGATTCTCGAGCGAGTCGGTGGGTTAGCATACCGTTTGGCGTTACCTCCGGCCTTGAGTCATGTTCATAGCGTTTTTCATGTTTCCCAGCTGAGGAAATATGTTCCGGATCCTAGTCACGTCATCGATTATGGCGAGATTGATATTGCTGAAGATATTACTTTCGGAGCGTCCTTTGAAGATTTTGGAGCATCGTGAGAAACGACTGAGGCATAAGACCATCCCTTTGGTCAAAGTTCAGTGGTCGAGACACGGTGTCGAGGAGGCAACTTGGTAAACAGAGGATAGCAAGCGTGCTACGTACCATGAGTTGTTATTTTCTTAAGTTTCGGGATTAAACATATATTTAGAGGGTTAGAATCTAATAACCGGTAATTTTCATACCCTTGTATTTTCATTTTGGTATATTTCTCGGTCATAGTGACCCTCATGTATCTTTCGGTATGTCCTTCTGTCAATTTGTTGAATTGTATTCTCGTTATTGTTCATTGTTTCAACTTTCCTCATATGAGTTAGACTTTGTTAGATCACCATTAATTTTGGTGACTCCAAAATTTATAAATCTTTGCAATATTATAGAACATCGAGTTAACTTTCCAATGGTTCAAACGGCGAGTCAATCGGAGTCCGGACGAGAGAGTTATGGTCGTTTGAGTTTTTGGCCGAGCACTTCCAGAGCCTTTCGGCCGATAGGGGTCGATAGACTCCACCGCCGGCATTCTGTATGGGTATCGGTATGTCCAATCGGCCGATAGGATGGCCGATAGGTAAATTTCTTCACATTCGAACTTCCAGGAGCCTTTCGGCCGATAGGGGGTCGATAGACTCTCTGCCGGCATTCCGTATGGGTATCGGTTGGGCTATCGGCCGATAGCCGGCCGATAGGTTCTGCTGTGTTTCACTATATTACACGGGATCTGGGAAGATTTTTCATTTTCCTCTCCTCTCTTTTCTTCCTCTCGTCTTGGGCGATTCAGAGCAACTTTTGGGCGATTTTAACATTTTCGGACTTGAAGAAATCATCCACTTCGAGTTTTGTTGTAGATTATCGATTTCTTCTTGAATCATTCATCCTAATCCAAGGTAATCTTCTAAGAACCCATTTTTGGGAGATTTGGGGGTTTTGGGTTTTTCTTCCGATTAGTTCCGTTTTGTTGGTGGATTCTTGATGAATACGATTAATATTGTTAGTATCTTTAGTTTCCTACGGATTCATGGATATTTTGTGGATTTTTACGGAATCGAGAGGGTTTGGTTGTGGTCCGCCCTCGTTGTTATTTTTGGTATGAATATACATGAATCGTAGGCGGGTTTTCGGGTGTATTCCATTTCCGTATTCGACTAGAGTTGGTTGTAATTATGTTCTTCGAATCGTTAGGTTTGGTTCCGTTGATTCCTAGTGTTCGTCGGTGATTATCCTTTCCGTTCGTTGCGTCGTCAATAATTCAAGGCAAGTATTTTTGGAAACCTTTAAGCTTAACATGACATGGTTATGTATATTACTTGTTTGTAACTCACCTTGTGTTGGCCCAACGGGGTCAAGGAGGGAAATCTATGCTGCCGCCCTGGATTTCACGAGTTTCGTACCGCTAGCCAACTCGTTAGGGTCCTTGCAAGGCCCCGAGTGAGAATGTATGCTGCCGCCCTGTTCTCACGGCATAGCGTGTGCGTGGTTTTGTTTTTCTGTAATTGTAGCCAACTCGTTAGGGTCCCTGTGAGGCCCCGAGTGAGAATGTATCGCCGCCACTTCTCAAGGCTAATTGTTTATTTATTTATTTTAGGAAAAGACATGTCTTGTTTTGGTTTTTGAAATGATATTGGTGCATGTACTATGGAATGTGTAAGCGATTGGTTTGCTGGATTACTTGTACTAGCGTAATTGCTAACCCCTCTGGGGACCCGTTTTGGGGAAATTCTTGTTATGGATTTCGAGTTATGACTACCGGACGAGCGAGCACCGGGACAAGACGAGGATGTTGGCCAGGGTCGTTGACATGTGCATTTGGGTCTACTTATTTCCTTTGTCCATTTCGATATGGTTGTTCCCACAGTTTTAAACTTATAGATTGTATTCGCGAGTACTTAGGCTTTTCGTTTCAAACTCCGTATTGTATTACTTTAAATTGTCACGTTGTTGGTTGATGCTTATTCTGCCGGTTGTTCGGGCGTATATTTATATGTCATATTATTTAATTATGTATCCTCGCTAACCAAGATGGTTAGTCGAGCGGAGTTTTCCTATTGTAGCCTGGTAGGTCCCATGTAGGGGTCTACGGCGCTGTAACATATTTCCGAATATCTCGGGGTGTTACACTGGTGACAGACGCAAACTCCGTCGTCTCGTGGCTGGGGCCGGACTGCCCCGGTCGCCAAGATGGGTCGCTGCCCAGGCGATCGAAAACAGAGGTGCCCCGGATGGCGAGCGCCTCTCCTTGCGGACGAGAACCTCCTGGCGATCGCTCGGCCAGTAACGCCTTGAACTTTCGCTTGTTCTTCCGACGGATGGCCGAGGGGGTGATAGCGGAAGGCGCGTCGAGAGCACTCCGTCGCTCCTGTAGAACGGCCATGGCCTCCTCGATCTGTTCTGCGGTTCGGAACTGATCGAGTGAGAGACTTGGGCCGAACCTCAGGGGCAGGATCGAGCATCCCGAACCGTGGCGGTTACCCTACGCCATCGGTTGTGGCTCGGACTGAGACGGAATGAGGCGTCTGGCGGGCTGGCCAGCGGCTTTCTTCGACGCGGAGGCAGAAGACATGATTTCTGAAAGATTTCTTTGAAGCGCAGTGAGTGTCACTTCAAGTATATGCCGCGAGAATAGTGAGTGTTCTTCGAGATGGTAGGAATAAAAAATTGAGGGTTATATCCCCTTCCTCTAGCGCCAATTGTTGTTGCCCAAAATATTTATCCGAAGATTAAATACTGCTGGAATAGACGGACAACAAACAAATAAGGTTGCGGGTTTGTTAGGCCCGGGCTTGAATGCTCTCGCGAGATGTTATTAATACAAATATTGGTGGATACAAGTATTAATGTGAGAATCTAAGTACAATGAGTGTAAAAGACTCTGTTAATCCAGCTCTTGAGCGAAGCTTGGTGTTCTTCGTCCCTGCCGATCGTCTTCTGTGTGAGAGAGGCCGAGAGAAGAAAGAACCGAGAGATAGTTGTTGCCAAGAGTAGGAGAAAGCCAAGTTGTGTGTATTGCTTCTTGGGAAGCCGTGAGAATCAGAAGAGAGTTGAAGTTCTGAAGCCTTTCAGGGAGTAAAAATTCGGTCCTTGGACAAGTGCAGGCTGCCTTCTATTTATAGGGGCTGAGGAGCCTTGTCTCCTAGCGGGCGATCGCCTTCTGGCCAATATAATAACGGGGCGATCGTCTTCAGGTCAGATGGGCCGTCCGCCTAAAGTCCAAGGCTGCTGCTGGCAGCCAGCTGTGCGGTCCAATGAGGAGCCAGCACGCGTCCGGAGTCATTGTCACATGCGGTCCTACTGACACCTTTCGGCGGGCATGTCGGCTGGTGGGAAGATGCTGACAGGCTGTGGTCAATGATCCGTGAAAAGCGGATCTTGTCTCGGCCCTGCACGTGGGGTCTGTCCTGAGGCTCGGCCTTTGCCGACTGGATGATCATCGGCTTCGGGCGGCATGAGGCGGTCGCCAATGGTCGGTCACCAAGGGTCGGTTGGCAAGTGCCGAGAGATGATTGTCTGCTAGTCGGTCGCCAGGAGTCGATCGCCAAGTACCGAGAGACGATCGTCTTAGATGTTGATCGCTCGGCACCGGGACTCGTCCTGGGACCTTCGGTCGGCCGATCTATCTTGGCTGCCGGGCTAAGGGTAGGTCGCCTGGTCACTGGTCGGCAGTTCTGCCTCGGCTGCTCGGCAATGGCTTAGGTCGCCCGATCTCTGAGGCGATCGCCGGTCGGAGAGTATAATTCTCGACACAACAGGTGGGATACCACTTCCGCGGCCGTACCCCTTAGTATCGACCCCCAGACATCTCGTCCGACACTCCGGGTGGAAGTTCAACCACACACGCACCCAAGTTCACTTCCACGGCCGTACCCCTTAGTATCGACCCCCAGACATCCCATCGGACACTCCGGGTGGAAGGAACGTAACTCACGCACCCGAAAATCACAATTCCTCATTCATTTGGAAAATCACAACATACATAACGAAATGTAATACATGTACTTGCCTTGAATAAGACGAAACGAAGAAAACGATGAAGGAATAGGTTAGGTCCGAACAATCTTCCCAAATCCGCTCCTAACACAATAACGCTATACAACAAATCTCAATAATGCGGAAAGGTAAGAATTAATCATAATTCTACTCGTTGGGGCAATTCATCAGACACCAAGAGTGCATAGGGAAATGAAATCGGTCAACGGTGTAATAATGGGATTTCATCCCATCCAATAATAAGGAAACCAAGGGTCACGAGTATATCAAAATCTAACAACAACATCGGTTAAATCGGATTAAAATACAAGATCACCACCAAACCCTCCCCAAAATCATACTAGGGTATAGGAGATCTTACCTCTTGAAGATCCAAGCTCTTTAATCCGAAGAACACGTGTTAGATCCACAATCCGAGCTTCACGATCGAAAGGAGATGAAGAAAATTACACAATCAAGTGATAGATGGAGTAAAATCCCCCTCTCAAACCTCTCTCTCTCGAACGGTGGAAGGAAAAGGAGAAAATGAACTGCACTCGCTGAAAAAAAAAAAACGCTGATATAGCACAGACCGCACAGTGTGCCGCGGCCCAGCTGAAGTGTGCCGTGGCACAGGGCCAAAATTGCGCCCAGTGGTCGGCAGTGTGCCGCGGCCCGGGCGAGTGTGCCGCGGAAGTGACCCGGCAGTGTGCCGCGGCCCTGTCGGCGTGTGCCGCGGCACACGGTACAGAAAGTTTGGCCGATAAGTGTCATACGAGTGTGCCGCGGCCCGGACGAGTGTGCCGCGGCGATGACTCGGCGGTGTCTTTGCCGCCCACGGCATGTGCCGCGGCACACGGTACAGATTGCTCGGCCAAGAACTGGACAATGTGTGTGCCGCGGCGCACAATCCTTGTGCCGCGGCCCACACCCCCTATGGGTCCCAAAATAACGAAAATGATCCGGGAAGAGAATAAAAGCAATCGGAATCGATATTTGGGAAACAATAACACGAAATGAAAGTACGGAAACCCCAAAACGGTCCGAGGTACATAACCAAAATCGAACATGGAACAAATTCCCTAAACTTATAGGAAATTACAAAAACGGCCCGAACATCCGAAAATCACAATACAACATCGGATTAACAATCCGAAACTCACAACATGTTCTACTCAACCATACGAACTCATGGAAATAGGAAAATGACGAAATCGAATGAGTTTAATGAGAATCGAATACACACGCGATAAAATATAATTCATGGTGAAATTACGTAAGAACATCATCGAGACTCATCCCAACGGAGGAACTCCAAGAACAAAATAGATTCAGAATTCCAAAACAGTGCCAAGCGAGTTGTCCGAGACGAATATACACCGAAAATAGAAATTACCAAAAATAGAAAACACGGATATTACATCCACGACCCAACCATAACATTCCAATTACAAACACGGGTGTCCACGACCCAAATCATCCACTTCACATGCTCGCAGGAGTAAGCCGACGAAAACTACACCGTGCCAAACAATAACAATGACAACAATCTCACAAAACGACAACAGAGAGCACAACTTTGCAACTTGACCATACAGTCGAACTCAACACCACAGAGTTACAATACCCAGAGCAACCAGAGGACTCACGTACCCATACCAAATTATCACAGTTAAGGGACAAATCACACACAACATATTTACTGGTGCCATTCCAGCTAAGTACGATACCATTTGGACTGCCATTCTAATCAGACGAAATATGCACCAAAAATCATAGTTCTCCACCAAAACATTTCAATGTTAACCGCTGGTACGAGACTCATGGCCACCGTACCCTGCAGAGCCCCGTCGGACATCCCTGGGAGGTTAACCTTAGTTCGCGATATGCACACACAGGGCAATACGTATCCCTAGAGGCCTCGTCAGACCGTCCCCATGTGAACAAACACATATCATCCACAACGCCTCGAGGAGCCATAATTCGAATACTAGAATATGCATACAAATGCTAAGTACTTCGCTAGAATGGCCACTTTAATTGACGTACACTCACAACTAATGTCACACAACCACAAGCAAATACAAATACCAAACAACAACAAGCGTCACAACCTCCTCACGAAGGAATAACAACTAATATCACACACATTACGTTCTTACCGAACAAGTACACATAACAATACGAAATCCCCGGCAAGGGATCACGGTCTATTAAACTCGCTCAAAGTGATCATAGCATCTTTCAATATACAAAACCAACACATATATTCCGAGAGCACATATATTCACGAAGTACACGAATTATCGTTGAAAGACAACATTTATCGAGAACATACCGATCCCTTATTACGTTCATTAAATATTGGGTTTCGCATAAAATCATTTATCAATAATTAGGCCTACGAAACATGAAACGTATGGACAAGATACTTGCCTCGGTACCGCGAGCAACGGAACCACGAACGAACACGGTCGGATAGCCCTCGAACTTCCGAAAACGACCAAGAATTCGACAACCTCACGATCGCTACGAAAATAACATCACCACGGATAAATAACGTTAAACGGAATCCGAACCAACCGGAAATACAATAAGGATCCGAGGGTTCCTTCGAAAGAATCGGAAATCATGTCCCGGGTGATAAAAATCGATATGTGAGTTACAAAATCCGAAGATCATGGCCAAGACAACAAGAATACCATAATAAGTTCATCCATCACGGATTAAATTGAAGAATCACGAAGAAACCCCCAAAATTACATAACTAGGGTTCTGCGGAAGAATTACCTCGATCCGACGAAGAACAAGGATTGGATGATGATAGATGTAACACCCCAAACTAGGCGGATATTACAGTGCCGTGGACCCCCGACTGGGACCCACCAGGCGAATGAAAATGAATGAATTACACAGGTAAATATAGTACCGAACCACATTACAACATCAATTACTCCGATGAGGAGTTTTATACAACACATCCAGGATAATACAGAATACATGTATATTTTATATGGAGATAAAATATACAACACTGAGCGAAATAAGTATTTAAGCGGAATGTCTGCAGCGGAATAAATGAAGAAAACATAAATGACTGAATAGACTGGGGCCCCCTACTAGTATCACTGGGACTCCTCGCCGTCACCGTGCTCTCCCCGTGCTATAGACTTGCCAAGACATCAAAAACAATATCCCCAACGGGCCGATTTACGTAACAACAATCCTCAAGGGTTGAAAATACACAATCATGATATATCCGAAATTATGAATTATTCATTGAAACATACGCAATCAAACATGCTATTTGAATCAACTATGAGTTCGGCTCAAAGGAATGGCGCCTCACTACGCCCGGGATGGAAATGTGTCCGTGCACAAGCCACCAACGATCAATACACGCGTGTTCTTGTACCTTATCAGTCTCACGAGACACATTGACTCGTGTGCACACCCAATGTGAGGCCAACAACCAACACACGACCATAATGTGCCCGACATGAAAATCCTACACATACCAACTGCACGCCAAGATGACCGGAATGCCACAATATGACAACAGTGACAACGAAAATGAATAATGACTCACCAAGATTAAATGATGGTGAAATGAATGATAGCTCAATGAAATAATCGGAACCGTCGTTCCTTATGACTGAGGTGATTAATTGACAATGACAAGTTTTGATACGGTTAATACAATGATGAATGAGTTACGATTATGAATGAACAACAACAAAAGGAATGAATATCCTTTTAACCGAGTAAGAATTAACTTACTCAATACCGATGAAGAATGTCCTTCCACGAACAACGTCCTAAATGAAAAGTCGGTCGCTCGAACAACCTTGAACATCAATAGTTACCAACAACCGATCAATACACGACTCAAATACGATCATAACCGACCCAAACGTCGATACAACAATATCCGAACTCGTAGATGTACTCTAACGAAAACGTTGAGATACCCGTTGGTTAAAACCAAACCCAAATTATCGAACCAACTCCAAAATGATTAATTCAAACCAGTAAAACCTTATCAATGACATCAATAATCTCATAGAAATCCACAATTCAAGTTTATAATAACGAAAATCGGAAATCCCCAAAATAACCGAAGTCAACCCCAAGGGTTCTTGAAATAATTCCGAAAATAACCATTAAATCCGTAAGAATATACTTATCCAAGATAGATAATCCATATCCAACATATTCCAATGATAATCCAAGCTTACACGAAGAAATCGGAAGGAAAAACCCAAAAATCCGAAATTCTAGATCCAAGAGATTAATACCTTTGATTCGATACGATGAAGATGATGAAATGATGATTAATCCGAAAGATGAGCTTGAAGATGATGATTGATGATTACACCTCGAAGAATCCTCTCCGAATCGCTCGAAATCGCCCAAAACTACCGAAGGAATGAAATGAGATGAATAATGACGAACTCTGACTAAACTGTCCAATTTATAGTCGGTCCTGTGTTAGCGTGCGCTAGCCCTTGTGCGTAGCGTGCGCTAACGAGTAATTTGGGTAGTCCAGTACCCACTGTCCGAACACGGTAGCGCGCGCTACGTACCTTCTTGTAGCGTGCGCTACGGCCATACTACCAGCGTGCGCTAAGACTCATTACTAGCGTGCGCTAACGAAATATTGATGCCCAGCACTGGAGTCCAGAAAACTGTCTGACCTCTGATCTGACCACGATAGCGTGCGCTACAACCATTGTTTAGCGTGCGCTAATATATCGGTTGCATACGCTAACAACAACACATAGCGTGCGCTATGAAATAATCCAGTGCAGTCCAGCAGCCACTGGATTCAACCTGATCCGTCTTTAGCGCGCGCTACACTTCATATTAGCGTGCGCTACTCCAACCCACTAGCGCGCGCTACTTACCAATCGTAGCGTGCGCTACTTATAACTCACCTGCAGTCCACCTTACGGGATCAGAGCGTGGTAACCTTAGCGTGCGCTAAAGCTGAGTGGTAGCGTGCGCTACCTATACCCAATTAGCGTACGCTAAAAGGAGTATGTAGCGTGCGCTACTCCTCACGCACAGCTCGCAACGAAAATGACAATGATGATAAACACGGCACGAAACTCAAATCAGATTAGTGATGAATGACGATTGATACACGATACAGTTACTCTGAATGATGAATACCATGACTGAATATGAGTGACAAATGATCAATGATGAATGAAATTACGAGTATCAATTCTTGAATGATAAATACCGAATGATAATTACTGAATTACAACTGGGTATTACATACACCCCCCCTTAAAAGAGTTTCGTCCCCGAAACTAAGGGTCAAACAACTCGGGATAACTCTCCCGCATACTATCATCGGTTTCCCAAGTAGCCTCTTCGACTCCGTGTCTAGACCACTGAATTTTAACCAAAGGAATCGTCTTATTCCTCAACTGTTTGATTCGCCGCTCTAGAACTCGTATAGGACGTTCCTCATATGAATGATCGTCGGCGATCTCGATTTCGTCGAACTGAAGTATGTGACTCGGGTCGGCAACATACTTCCGCAACTGAGAGACGTGAAACACATTATGAATTCGGCTCAACGCCGGAGGTAAAGCCAATCGATAAGCTAACTCGCCTACTCGATCCAAAATCTCAAACGGTCCAATGAATCTCGGACTCAACTTTCCCCTCTTCCCAAAACGGAAGATACCACGACTCGGGGATACCTTGACCAACACATGGTCGCCAGCCTCGAACTCTAATGGTCGACGACGGTTATCCGCATATGATTTCTGTCGACTCTGAGCTGTCAACAAACGACTCCTGATCAAAGCTCCCTTCTCACGGGCGGCTATAAGCATATCGGCTCGGTGCCGATTGATTCTGATAAGTCGTCCCAACACAAAGGAGATCGACAACGACGACCGTACAAGGCCTCGTAAGGTGCCATCTTGATCGAAGCATGCCAACTGTTATTATACGTGAACTCGATTAATGGTAGTTGGGCTTCCCAATCGTCTTTCCAATCGAGGACACATGCCCTCAACATGTCCTCTAAGGTCTGAATAGTCCTCTCTGATTCTCCGTCGGAATGGGGATGAAAAGCGGTACTGAGATTAAGCTGAGTTCCCATAGCACGATGAACTGATTTCAAAAAATGAGACACAAATCGTCCGTCACGATCGGAAATGATACTTTTAGGAGTACCGTGCAGTCTGACTATCTCTTTGATGAACAGTTGAGCAAGTCTCTCGGGACCCCACGTCTCCTTGATCTCAAGGAAATGAGCTGATTTGGTTAAGCGGTCCACGATCACCGAGATCGTATTCATGCCACGACGACTCGTCGGCAAACTCGTGATGAAATCCATAGAAATGTCTTCCCACTTCCACTCGGGTATAGGAAGGGGTTTCAGCATACCCGCCGGTCGCTGATGTTCGATCTTAACTTGTTGACAGGTTAAGCATCTCGAAACAAATTCTGCGACTTCTCGCTTCATATTACTCCACCAGTAATTTTATTTCAAGTCCTTGTACATCTTGCTAGACCCCGGATGCACAGAATAAGGGGTAGCATGAGCTTCTATCAAAATCGAGTCTTTCAACTCGTCATTCGCCGGTACGCACAACCGATTCTTAAATCTCAAAAGTCCATCTTCGTGGATCACGAATCCAGGGGCTTTCCCCTGAGCCACATCCTCACGAATGCGCAACAATGCTGGGTCTGAACCCTGATTCTCCCTGATTGCATCCTCAAGAGATGACGAAATCTCTAACATACAAAGCTGTCCCTGAACTCGCCAAGCTGCACTCGATCTCGGGTCTAAGGAATTCCTGTTGGAGCTCCTTCTGAATTGTTAAACAAGCAAGCATATGCTCCTGTACGGACTTACGACTCAAGGCGTCGGCGACAACGTTCACCTTGCCCGGGTGGTAAAGGATCTTGATATCAAAATCTTTGATTAGTTCTAACCACCGCCTCTGTCGCATATTTAACTCCTTGTGAGTAAATATATACTTCAACTCTTGTGATCGGTGAATATCTGACATGTAACGCCATAAAGATAATGACGCCAAATCTTCAAAGCGAACACCACGGCTGCTAGCTCCAGGTCGTGGGTCGGATAATTAACCTCGTAAGGTCTCAATTGCCGTGAAGCATAGGCAATGACCTTCCCGTTCTGCATGAGTACACATCCGAGACCCTGTCCGGATGCATCACTTATAAACCACAAATCCCTCCGTTCCCTGCGGCAAGGAGAGTACAGGTGCTGACATTAACCGGCTCTTGAGTTCCTCAAAACTCCGTTGACACGCGTCGGACCACGTGTATTTCTTATCCTTCCGCAAAAGGTTCGTTAAGGGTTGAGCGATTCTAGAAAATCCTTCCACAAACCGCCGATAATAACCCGCTAATCCGAGAAAACTTGGATTTCCTTAACGTTCTTCTGAGGTAGCCAATCCCGAATAGCCTCCGTCTTCGAGGATCGACACGAACTCCGTCTCGATGAAATTACATGTCCGAGAAAAGTCACTTCGACATCCGTAACTCACATTTGGAAAACTTCCCAAAAAGTTGTTCTCGTCTCAACACGTCGAGCACTTGATGAAGGTGAAACTCGTGTTCCTCCCGGTCACGAGAATAAATCAAAATGTCATCGATGAAGACAACAACAAACCGATCCAAAAAGTCGATAAAGACCCGATTCATTAACTCCATGAATACCGCAGGTGCATTAGTCAATCCGAACGGCATAACCACAAACTCATAATGACCATAGCGTGTTCGAAATGCCGTCCTCGCGATATCCGACTCTCGGATCCGCAACTGATGATATCCAGATCTTAAGTCGATCTTGGAAAATACTGAAGCTCCCTGAAGTTGATCTAAAAGATCATCAATACGGGGTAAGGGATACTACTCTAGATCATCACCCTGTTCAACTCCCGATAATCGATACACAAGCGAAAAGAACTATCCTTCTTCTTGACAAACAGCACTGGTGCTCCCTACGGGGACGCACTCGGTCGGATATAACCTTTCTCGAACAATTCCTCAAGTTGATTCTTCAACTCTCGCATTTCGGTCAGGGCCATTCGGTACGGTGCCTTCGATATCGGGGACGTACCAGGCTCCAACTCAATCGTGAATTCCACATCCCTCTGTGGAGGCAAACCAGGTAACTCGTCTGGAAATACATCGTCAATCGATGACAATGATACCACGAATGATCGAACATTTCGATTGCCCTAGAATGGTCAATTGATAAAAAGAGATACCAATAATGATTGAACAACTCGATTGCCTTAGAAAGGCCAATCGATGAAGATGATACAATGAATGTTTGAATAACTCGATTGCCTTTGAAAGGCCAATCGATGAAAATGATACAGTGAATGATTGAATTACTCGATTGTCTTAGAAAGGCCAATCGATGGAAATGATACAAGGAATGATTGAATAACTCGATTGCCTTAGAAAGGCCAATCGGTGAAAATGATACAATGAATGTTTGAATAACTCGATTGCCTTTGAAAGGCCAATCGATGAAAATGATACAGTGAATGATTGAATGACTCGATTGTCTTAGAAAGGCCAATCGATGGAAATGATACAAGGAATGATTGAATAACTCGATTGCCTTAGAAAGGCCAATTGGTGAAAATGATACAATGAATGATTGAATGACTCGATTGCCTTAGAAAGGCCAATCGATGAAAATGATACAATGAATGATTGAATAACTCGATTGCCTTAGAAAGGCCAATCGATGAAAATGATACAATGAATGGTTGAATAACTCGATTGCCTTAGAAAGGCCAATCGATGAAAATGATACAATGAATGATTGAATGACTCGATTGTGGAATTTCTCTGCTTTCGTCATAAAAATACTTCTTCTGGAACAACGGGGATTACTTCCCTGAAGCACACATTCGACAACCAACGATGGAAAGATAGCGACCAAACGCTATCAATCACTGAGGATAGTATCAAGACGATCAAACCAACTAATACCGAAAATTACATCGTCCTAAGATAAATTCACCACGATCAGATCCATCAACCAATCGCGGTCATTAAGCTTAATTCGGTATGATTCCGAAAATTCTTCCATCGTCAGGTAGACCGATGGTATGAGGTCCACAAGCAATAGGACTATCCCGAAATAAGTCTATTCAAGCATGATTCGAAAATGAATGAATGCGGTGTACCAGCATCAAAAGGTACACACAAGTTGAAATAAAATTACGAGTATACCTGAAATCATTCGGGCCACCGGATCGTCGATCCTCCTCATCATATGAATCTGGGACTTGCCGGCCCCCGAACCGGATGCTCCCGTCTGATAAATACGAGCTCCAACTCTACTTGCTTCCATTGTCTTAAACGACGATGACAAAGCGATCGATTCAAACGCCTTGGTTGCTTCGGGCTCGAGATGCCGCCGAGCCGACCGAGTCCTTTCGGCAAAAACGGGCCTTATGCCCAAAATTCCCACAATTATAGCACGTGATGATCGTCTCGGACACTTGGTGCTGACATGACCAAGGTCCCCGCAGTTATAACAGGTGATGGCAGAATTGGCCGCTCGGGAATGAGATTCCGCATGATTATGCACCATAGGAGGTCGCTCAGAACCGATAGGACTCACACGAGTCTTCTTGAAGGTTGACTGACCGCCTTCGGATTGATCACGCTTCGTTGATTTCTTGCTGACAAATGAAGGTTGTTGTTCAGCACTTTCCTTAGCAGCTGGCTCAAACGGGAGAGTTCTCTCGATTAATCCGGTCAGAGTGGCGCAATGATGATTGAGCAACTGCACATGGGTCATCATGGCCTGCATAAAAGTGAGTGGATCAACCCGAACATCTTCTGATCGAGCCGAGCCCTGGGCACGATTTCCCGGCAGCGAGTGATTAATTCTCAGGTTTCGGTCCGCACCGCGGCCTCGTCCTCCACGTCCTCTGCCAGCCCTTTCCATACTGAAGTGGAAAGTCATATGATGATTATATATCTCGCATGAGTATCACATTATGATTATATTATAAAATGATGAAAATGAGCATACGCGCTCAAATACAGCGATTACATGAATGATTAATTGACGTGACATGATTATCTGATGAAATTACTGAAATGATTATCTTGAACAATTTAACAAGACTGATGATATGATCTTCAAGATCAACAACTGAGTAATGAAATGAATTGAGTGATTAATGAGTTAACATTATCGACTTGATCACAATTGAAATTGATGAATGAGGATTGTTAACTAATGAATTATGAATGAATGATTATTGCCAGAAATTATACCATGGCATCGTAAATCTTACGCTTCTTGGTCCGAATGGCTCGGCATTTGCACAGTCACACGTGACGCGAAAGTCCAATGATACTAGTCCGATGACGATGATTTCAAATGAGACATGACTTGGAGGGTAGTATTCAAAACCACGCTCCGATACCAACTCGTAACACCCCAAACTAGGCGGATATTACGGTTGCCGTGGACCCCGACTGGGACCCACCAAAGTAATGAAAATGAATGAATTACACAGTAAATGTAGTACCGAACCACATTACAACATCAATTACTCCGATGAGGAGTTTTATACAACACATCCAGATAATACAGAATACATGTATATTTTATATGGAAATAAAATATACAACACCGAGCGAAATAAGTATTTAAGCGGAATGTCTGCAATGGAATAAATGAAGAAAACATAAATGATCGAATAGACGGGGCCCCTACTAGTATCACTGACTCCTCGCCGTCACCGTGCTCTCCCGTGCTTTAGCCTTGCCATGACCTCAAAAACAATATCCCCAACGGGGTCGGGCCATACGTAACAACAATCCTCAAGGGTTGAAAATACACAATCATGATATATCCGAAATTATGAATTATTCTTGAAACATACGCAATCAAACATGCTATATGAATCAACTATCAAGACGGCTCAAAGGAATGGCGCCACACTACGCCCGGATGGAAATGTGTCCGTGCACAACCCACCAACGATCAATACACGCGTGGTCTTGTACCTAATCGTCTCACGAGACACATTGACTCGTGTGCACACCCAATGTGAGGCCAACAACCAACACACGACCATAATGTGCCCGACATGAAAATCCTACACATACCAACCGCACGCCAAGATGACCCTAATGCCACAATATGTCAATATTGACAAAGAATTTGAATAATTACTCACCAAGATTAATTGATGGTGAAATTAATTATAGCTCTATGAAATAATCAACCGCTGCTCCTTATGACCGAGGTGATTAATTGACAATGACAAGTTTTGATACGTTAATACAATGATGAATGAGTTACGATTATGAATGAACAACAACAAAAGGAATGAATATCCTTTTAACCGAGTAAGAATTAACTTACTCAATACCGATGAAGAATGTCCTTCCACGAACAACGTCCTAAATGAAAAGTCGGTCGCTCGAACAACCTTGAACATCAATAGTTACCAACAACCGATCAATACACGACTCAAATACGATCATAACCGACCCAAACGTCGATACAACAATATCCGAACTCGTAGATGTACTCTAACGAAAACGTTGAGATACCCGTTGGTTAAAACCAAACCCAAATTATCGAACCAACTCCAAAATGATTAATTCAAACCAGTAAAACCTTATCAATGACATCAATAATCTCATAGAAATCCACAATTCAAGTTTATAATAACGAAAATCGGAAATCCCCAAAATAATCAAGTCAACCCCAAGGGTTCTTGAAATAATTCCGAAAATAACCATTAAATCCGTAAGAATATACTTATCCAAGGTAGATAATCCATATCCAACATATTCCAATGATAATCCAAGCTTACACGAAGAAATCGGAAGGAAAAACCCAAAAATCCGAAATTCTAGATCCAAGAGATTAATACCTTTGATTCGATACGATGAAGATGATGAAATGATGATTAATCCGAAAGATGAGCTTGAAGATGATGATTGATGATTACACCTCGAAGAATCCTCTCCGAATCGCTCGAAATCGCCCAAAACTACCGAAGGAATGAAATGAGATGAATAATGACGAACTCTGACTAAACTGCCCAATTTATAGTCGGGCCTGTGTTAGCGGCGCTAGCTCCTTGTGCGTAGCGTGCGCTAACGAGTAATTTGGGTAGTCCAAGACCCATCGTCCGAACACGGTAGCGCGCCACGTACCTTCTTGTAGCGTGCGCTACGGCCATACTACCAGCTGCGCTAAGACTCATTACTAGCGTGCGCTAACGAAATATTGATGCCCGGCCGGAGTCCGTAAAACGTCGACCTCGATTCGACCACGATAGCGTGCGCTACAACCATTGTTTAGCGTGCGCTAATATATCGGTTCGACGCTAACAACAACACATAGCGTGCGCTATGAAATAATCGATGCGATCCAGCGACCACCGGATTCAACTGACCCGTCTTTAGCGCGCGCTACACTTCATATTAGCGTGCGCTACTCCAACCACTAGCGCGCTACTTACCAATCGTAGCGTGCGCTACTTATAACTCACTGCGGTCCGGTACCTTACGGACTGCAGTGGTAACCTTAGCGTGCGCTAAAGCCGAGTGGTAGCGTGCGCTATACCCAATTAGCGTACGCTAAAAGGAGTATGTAGCGTGCGCTACTCCTCACGCATACCGCAACGAAAATGACAATGATGATAAACACGGCACGAAACTCAAATCAGATTAGTGATGAATGACGATTGATACACGATACAATTACTCTGAATGATGAATACCATGACTGAATATGAGTGACAAATGATCAATGATGAATGAAATTACTGAGTATCAATTACTGAATGATAAATACTGAATGATAATTACTGAATTACAACTGGGTATTACAATAGAATTGACAAGGATCTTCCAAACCACCTTGGAAAAGAGTAGAGTAGGCCAAAGACGTTGCTCCCCGACTTCTCCCATCGCCAGCCGTCACAAAAACGAAGAAAGGGTGAGAAATGATGATTAAACGCTGCTGTCCAGTATTTATACTAGACAGTTATTAGCGTGCGCTAACTAGACAGCATTAGCGCACGCTAACGAGGTCAACTCTCAGAACTACCGCAAATAACAAGGTTAGCGTGCGCTAGACACACACACGTAGCGCGCGCTAACGAGCCACGGATACAGTCCAGTAGCTCCTGGACAGACCTGCACCTACCCGGTAGCGTGCGCTAGGAAGAAGAAATGGTGTGCGCTAAAAAGTCGATAGCGTGCGCTAGAAACGAACTTTAGCGTGCGATAACAAAGCCCCAGTCCCATCCCAGTAGCTCTTGGACTGCCCCTGGACTGCCAGTTAGCGTGCGCTACAAATTCGGTAGCGTGCGCTAACCACAACATCGTAGCGTGCGCTATGCCACAAGCATTAGCGTGCGCTACACCACAAAAACCCAAAAACTCACAAATTGATCCGAAACGCCTCCAAGCACATGTCCCAACAAGACACAACTGGTATCCCGTGGTCGTACCCCTTAGTATCGACCACCAGACATCCCGTCGAACGCTCCGGGTGGGATCCCACTTCCGCGGCCGTACCCCTTAGTATCGACCCCAGACATCCTGTCGGACACTCCGGGTGGAAGTTCAACCACACACGCACCCAAGTTCACTTCCACGGCCGTACCCCTTAGTATAGACCCCCAGACATCCCGTCGGACACTTCGGGTGGAAGGAACGTAACTCACGCACCCGAAAATCACAATTCCTCATTCATTTCAAAAATCACAACATACATAACGAAATGTAATACATGTACTTGCCTTGAATAAGACGAAACGAAGAAAACGACGAAGGAATAGGTTTTGGTCCGAACAATCCTCCCAAATTCGCTCCTAACACAATAACGGTATACAACAAATCTCAATAATGCGGAAAGGTAAGAATTAATCATAATTCTACCCGTTGGAGCAATTCATCAGACACCAAGAGTGCATAGGGAAATGAAATCGGTCAACGGTGTAATAATGGGATTTCATCCCATCCAATAACAAGGAAACCAAGGGTCACGAGTATACTATCAAAATCTAACAACAACATCGGTTAAATCGGATTAAAATACAAGATCACCACCAAACCCTCCCCAAAATCATACTAGGGTATAGGAGATCTTACCTCTTGAAGATCCAAGCTCTTTAATCCGAAGAACACGTGTTAGATCCACAATCCGAGCTTCACGATCGAAAGGAGATGAAGAAAATTACACAATCAAGTGATAGATGGAGGAAAATCCCCCTCTCAAGCCTCTCTCTCTCGAACGGTGGAAGGAAAAGGAGAAAATGAACTGCACTCGCTGAAAAAAAAACGCTGATATAGCGCAGACCACACAGTGTGCCGCGGCCCAGCTGAAGTGTGCCGCGGCACAGGGCCAAAATTGCGCCCAGTGGTCGGCAGTGTGCCGCAGCCCAGACGAGTGTGCCGCAGCCCGGACGAGTGTGCCGCGGCAGTGACTCGGCAGTGTTTCGCGGCCCTGCCGGCATGTGCCGCGGCACACGGTACAGATTGCTCGGCCAGGAACTGGACAATGTGTGTGCCGCGGCGCACAATCCTTGTGCCGCGGCCCACACCCCCTATGGGTCCCAAAATGACGAAAAATGATCCGGGAAGAGAATAAAAGCAATCGGAATCGATATTTGGGAAACAATAACACGAAATGGAAGTACGGAAACCCCAAAACGGTCCGAGGTACATAACCAAAATCGAACAAGGAGCAAATTCCCTAAACTTATAGGAAATTACAAAAACGGCCCGAACATCCGAAAATCACGATACAACGTCGGATTAACAATCCGAAACTCACAACATGTTCTACCCAACCATACGAACTCATGGAAATAGGAAAATGACGAAATCAAACGAGTTTAACGAGAATCGAATACACACGCGATAAAATATAATTCATGGTGAAATTACGTAAGAACATCATCGAGACTCATCCCAACGGAGGAACTCCAAGAACAAAGTAGATTTAGAATTCCAAAACAGTGCCAAGCGAGTTGTCTGAGACGAATATACACCGAAAATAGAAATTACCGAAAATAGAAAACACGGATATTACATTATCTCCCCCTAAAAATAAGTTTCATCCCGAAACTTACAACACGAATAACTCGGGGTATCTCGATCTCATACTCTCTTTCGTCTCCCACGTGGCTTCCTCGGACCCATGCCTCGACCATTGCAATGGTTTTGTGCCTGAGTTGCTTCACCCGACGCTCTAAGATCTGAATCGGCCTCTCCTCGAAGGTAATGTCGGGCCCCAACTCGATCTCTCCAAAATCAATAATATGGCTAGGGTCCGGTACGTACTTCCTAAGCTGGGAAACATGAAATACGTTATGCACGTGGCTCAGGGACGGCGGCAAACCTAACCGATATGCAAGCTCTCCAACTCTCTCTAGAATCTCGAACGGCCCAATAAATCTCGGACTAAGTTTACCCTTCTGACCGAAGCGGTAAACTCCCCGTGTCGGCGACACCTTAAGCAACACATGGTCTCCCACCTCAAACTCCAACGGTCGGCGACGTGTATCGGCATAAGACTTCTTCCGGCTCTGGGCTGTCACCAACCTATCGCGAATCAGTGCGATCTTCTCTCTCGTCTCAACTACCATATCGGGCTCGGTACCAATCAGCTTGGACGCATCATCCCAACACAACGGCGATATGCACCTCCTCCCATACAATGCCTCGAATGGTGCCATTTTGATCGAGGCGTACCAACTGTTGTTGTACGTGAACTCGATCAACGGCAAGTGCGACTCCCAATCATCCTTCCAATCTAAGGCACAGGCTCTCAACATATCCTCCAACGTCTGGATCGTCCGCTCCGACTGTACGTCAGTCTGAGGGTGGTAAGACGTACTGAGTCTCAACTCAGTCCCCAAAGCTCGATGAACCGCCTTCCAAAAATGTGATACAAATCGGCCATCTCGATCTGAAACAATACTCTTAGGAGTCCCATGCAATCTCACGATCTTTGCAATAAACACTCGTGTCAGCCTCTCCGGTCCCCAAGTTTCCTTAATACCCAGGAAATGAGCTGATTTGGTTAGTCTATCAACAATAACCCAAATCATGTTCATTCCAGTCCGAGTCCTAGGCATCCCGGTAATGAAATCCATAGAGAAGTCTTTCCATTTCCATTCCGGAATGGGAAGTGATCGTAGCAACCCCGCGGGCCACTGATGCTCAATCTTAACCTGTTGACCGGTCAAACACTTCGCCACAAACTCGCTAACGTCCGATTTCAAATTACTCCACCAGTAGTTACTCCTCACATCCTTGTACATTTTGCTCGTACCAGGATGTATGGAATAAGGCGTAGTATGAGCCTCACTCAAAATCTTCTGTCTCAACTCAATGTCATTCGGTACACATAATGCGCGAAATCTCGTAACAAAGATCATCCTGAACCACAAATCCAGGGGCTTTCCCCTTCCTCACATCCTCCCTCAGCTGGACTAAAAGCGGATCATCATACTGTTTCGCCTTGATATCATCAGTCAAGGACAAAGTGATCTCCAACGCACATAACTGACCCTGAACTCTCTGAACCCAAACCTCGATATTCTGACAAATAAAATCCCACTGGATCCTACTCTGTGGTGTAAGTACCTCTAACATCTGTAATGCCATCGGTTTTTGGCTCAACGCGTCCGCCACTACGTTAGCCTTACCCGGATGGTAAAGTATCTCGAGGTTGTAATCTTTAATTAGCTCCAACCACCTACGCTGTCTCATATTCAACTCTTTCTGACTGAAGATATATTTCAGACTCTTGTGGTCCGTAAAAATCTTACACGACGATCCATAGAGATAATGTCTCCATATCTTTAAGGCAAAAACGACCGCAGCTAACTCCAAATCGTGCGTGGGGTAATTCGCCTTATACGGTTTCAACTGGCGGGACGCATAAGCAATCACCCTGTCTCTCTGCATCAAAACACATCTGAGCCCGAGGCCCGAAGCATCACTATATACCACGAAATCTTCGTTCCCCTGAGGCAATGCTAACACGGGTGCGGTAGTTAGTCGCTTCTTCAACTCGTCAAAACTATCCTGTCTGTCTGCGGTCCACTCGAACTTCTGGGTTTTATGGAGTAACTAAGTGAGCAGTCTGGCGATCTTAGAAAATCCCTCAACAAATCTACGGTAATAGCCAGCGAGACCCAGAAAACTTCTCACCTCCTTCACATTCTTAGGCGGCTCCCAAGCCATCATTGCTTCTATCTTCTGCGGATCTACCCGAACTCCTTCTGCTGAAATCACATGCCCGAGGAACATCACTTCCTCGAGCCAAAACTCACACTTAGAGAACTTCGCATACAACTGCTCAGCTCTCAAAATGTCTAATACAATCCGGAGATGTAAGGCGTGCTCCTCCCAACTCCGTGAATAGATCAGGATGTCATCGATGAAGACGACTACGAATTTGTCCAGATACTCAATAAAAACTTTGTTCATCAACTACATGAACACTGTTGGGGCATTGGTTAGCCCGAAAGGCATAACCACAAACTCGTAATGGCCATATCTCGTCCGAAAGGCAGCTTTCGGTATATCGATGTCCCGAATCCTCAACTGGTAGTAGCCCGATCGCAAATCAATCTTCGAAAAGACTGTCGCCCCCTGAAGCTGATCGAACAAGTCGTCAATCCGGGGAAAAGGGTATTTATTTTTTATGGTCAACTTGTTTAATTCTCGATAATCGATGCATAAACGAAGCGATCCATCCTTCTTCTTAACAAAAACTACGGGCGCACCCCAAGGCGATGCGCTCGGTCGAATATACCCTTTATCTAACAATTCTCCCAACTGATTCTTCAACTCTAACATCTCCGACGGTGCCATACGGTACGGCGCTCGAGAAATATGGGCTGTATTCGGCTCAAGATCGATAGGAAACTCCACCTCTCGCTATGGTGGTAATCCCGGCAAGTCGTCTGGGAATACATCGGGATACTCACTAACAACTGGAATTGACGACATGTCAACCCCACCATCCTCCGCCTGCAGAGCGTAACACCAATAGCCGACACAACCCTGGTTCAGAAGTTTCATCGCCTTTAAGGCGCTAATCACACTCCCCGATCTCCCCAGCTTAAACCGACGAGAGTATGCTCGGTGCCGTCCTCGGCCACTATCGAGATGGTATGAGTCCGATAGTTCATGATAGCACCGTGATGATCCAACCAATCGTCCCCGAGGATCAAATCCTCACCCTTAAGGTCTATAACAATGAGATTCGAGGGCCAATCCCGTCTCCCGATCCTCACTGGGCAATCCCTAACCTCCCGGTACCCAACCATACGATCCCCGCTAGGCGTACCCACTACAAACGGGTCACACTAAAACAAGCAGTTAAAGCCAATACGATTCACACAATCCGATGCAATAAAGGAATGGGTAGCACCCGAATCAAAAAGCACGGAAACTGGATGAGTAAGGATCTGAGTGGTACCTGACGCCACCAGAACGTCTGCCTCCTCTGTGTGCCTCATCTGGTACAATCGGGGGTGAACTGAACCCGAACTCGAGGCTGCGCGGCGATCCGGCTGACCCCGACCCCTACCACGACCCTAACTCTACGGAACATGAGTAGCTGGAGTGCTGTGATCCCTCTGATCGGTAGTGGTAGTCGGAACTCTAACAGCCCTGGTGGCCCTCTCACAATGAGTTGCCCGATGCCCGGTCTGCCCGCAGATAAAGCAAGTGACTGGAGGAAAAGAGCAATCCTTCATCAAATGCTCATATTGGTCGCAGTTGAAACAAACCCTGCCACCAGAAGCAACGGACTGGACTGTACGATTACCCTGAGATCCACCGGCCTGATGAAACGGCCTCTTCCCCGGTGTAGGAGTAGAACGAGACCTCGAAAACTGACCACCCTTACCGGTCGAGAATCCGCCGGTAGTCTTCTGCTTCTTAGCTTCTGAAACTGACTCTGATTCCGGGACGGCCATCTCGATCGCTAGAACGCGATCTTGGTATTCCTTCAAAGTGGCACACATGAGCGGTGCCATACTCTGCCTGATATGCGGCTTCATGCGCATATTGAAGTAACGGGTTTTATCAGCCTCTGATCGCACTTGATCTCTCACGAAACTCAACTACTGATTATAAGTAATGATGGCCTGAGAAATAGGCACTTCCTGTGGCGTAGCGGTGAAGAACTCCACAATTTTGTGCTCCTTAACTGGCGGTGGACAATATTCTGCTTCCATAGCAGCCTTGAATTCCTCCCAAGTAGCTCGACGGTCTCTGGGTTCAACAGCCTCCCACCATTCCGCAGCTTCCTTATCCAGGAGGTACTGGGCAATATGTACCCTCCTGTCTTCGGGACAATCTACGGCATCAAAGGTCCTGGACAACTGAGAGAGCCAATTCTCCCAACCGAGGGAGTCAGAAGATCCGGAGAAACGAGGAGGGTGCATCTTAGTAACCGTCTGAAGCCACCTACTAGCTTCCTCTTCAGGTGTCGGGGGCGGATTCTGGCATCCACCTTAAGCTATCTGAGCAAGCTGGGCTACTAACTGCTGAAGTACGGCAGTAGCCCCGGCGACAGCATTATTACCCGACGGCACTGAGTGAGAGGCTGAGTCCGCAGAGGACTGAGAAAGTGAGCCCTCTTCATTATCAGCACCCCGACCACGGCCTCAGCCGCGTCCCCTAGCTGGTCTACCACGACCTCTCAACATACTAAATAAAGAATGAAAAGGACAAGATCAGAAAGATTCACAATTGACAAAGTTGGTATCACAATTCATAATCCCGAACAACGCAAGAAAACGAATTACAGAATTATAAGAGTTCGAGGAGACCTACAGCCACGGGTCGCACGACAAGACGGTAGCATAATAATATTAGGCTCAATGACTGACTCTATTGACGCAACTGACAGACCCAAAATTTACCGACAGCCTAGGTATTCAAAACCTACGCTCCGATACCATAAATGTAACACCCCAATTCTCAACTGGGACATTACACGCCGTAGAACCCTCGTGAGGTCTACCAGGCTAACATATGACACATAAACCACAATGTAATCCCAAATGATGCATTCAAAAAGTAAATATGGCCGTGGCCTCGGCCAAAATATTTTAACGGAGTACATGAACATAAGTTAAATACCAATTCATTGCCCACGCAGGGGACTTAAACCAAGTTCAAAAATAAGCAGTCTAACTCCATTACTCGACAAATGCAATGACAAAACATAAAAATATAGACTCGAGCCACATCATCAAGCCAGCCCATCCTTTGCGTGCATGTCCCGTTCCTGCTCCTCAGCCCTCCCGGTACCTGAAATGCATAAGACGCATTTCCCCCATTTAAGGGGTTAGCATTCGAATAGCTAGTGCAAGTACACAATTACACAACATTATATACAAATACGGTTTAACACGATCATCTCAATCAGATATCATTTACCATAAATATTCCGGAATACTACATTGGCAATCAAATCAGTTCCCAATCATCACGATATCACAAAATCACAACTGGTATCCCGTGGTCGTACCCCTTAGTATCGACCCCCATACATCCCGTC
Source organism: Orobanche coerulescens (assembly GCA_033398695.1). Classification (NCBI taxonomy): domain Eukaryota; kingdom Viridiplantae; phylum Streptophyta; class Magnoliopsida; order Lamiales; family Orobanchaceae; genus Orobanche; species Orobanche coerulescens. The sequence goes on from CM065818.1 coordinate 58,819,929, forward strand.
GAACGCTCCGGGTGGGATCCCACTTCCGCGGCCGTACCCCTTAGTATCGACCCCCAGACATCCTGTCGGACACTCCGGGTGGAAGTTCAACCACAAACGCACCCAAGTTCACTTCCACGGCCGTACCCCTTAGTATCGACCCCCAGACATCCCGTCGGACACTCCGGGTGGAAGGAACGTAACTCACGCACCCGAAAATCACAATTCCTCATTCATTTCAAAAATCACAACATACATAACGAAATGTAATACATGTACTTGCCTTGAATAAGACGAAACGAAGAAAACGACGAAGGAATAGGTTTTGGTCCGAACAATCCTCCCAAATTCGCTCCTAACACAATAACGGTATACAACAAATCTCAATAATGCGGAAAGGTAAGAATTAATCATAATTCTACCCGTTGGGGCAATTCATCAAACACCAAGAGTGCATAGGGAAATGAAATCGGTCAACGGTGTAATAATGGGATTTCATCCCATCCAATAACAAGGAAACCAAGGGTCACGAGTATACTATCAAAATCTAACAACAACATTGGTTAAATCGGATTAAAATACAAGATCACCACCAAACCCTCCCCAAAATCATACTAGGGTATAGGAGATCTTACCTCTTGAAGATCCAAGCTCTTTAATCCGAAGAACACGTGTTAGATCCACAATCCGAGCTTCACGATCGAAAGGAGATGAAGAAAATTACACAATCAAGTGATAGATGGAGGAAAATCCCCCTCTCAAGCCTCTCTCTGTCGAACGGTGGAAGGAAAAGGAGAAAATGAACTGCACTCGCTGAAAAAAAAACGCTGATATAGCGCTGACCGCACAGTGTGCCGCGGCTCAGCCGAAGTGTGCCGCGGCACAGGGCCAAAATTGCGCCCAGTGGTCGGCAGTGTGCCGCGGCCCGGGCGAGTGTGCCGCGGCAGTGACCCGGCAGTGTGCCGCGGCCCTGTCGGCGTGTGCCGCGGCACACGGTACAGAAAGTTTGGCCGATAAGTGTCATACGAGTGTGCCGCGGCCCGGACGAGTGTGCCGCGGCAGTGACTCGGCAGTGTGCCGCGGCCCTGCCGGCATGTGCCACGGCACACGGTACAGATTTCTCGGCCAGGAACTGGACAATGTGTGTGCCGCGGCGCACAATCCTTGTGCCGCGGCCCACACCCCCTATGGGTCCCAAAATGACAAAAATGATCCGGGAAGAGAATAAAAGCAATCGGAATCGATATTTGGGAAACAATAACACGAAATGAAAGTACGGAAACCCCAAAACGGTCCGAGGTACATAACCAAAATCGAACAAGGAACAAATTCCCTAAACTTATAGGAAATTACAAAAACGGCCCGAACATCCGAAAATCACAATACAACATCGGATTAACAATCCGAAACTCACAACATGTTCTACTCAACCATACGAACTCATGGAAATAGGAAAATGACGAAATCGAATGAGTTTAACGAGAATCGAATACACACGCGATAAAATATAATTCATGGTGAAATTACGTAAGAACATCATCGAGACTCATCCCAACGGAGGAACTCCAAGAAAGAAATAGATTCAGAATTCCAAAACAGTGCCAAGCGAGTTGTCCGAGACGAATATACACCGAAAATAGAAATTACCAAAAATAGAAAACACGGATATTACATCCACGACCCAACCATAACATTCCAATTACAAACACGGGGGTCCACGACCCAAATCATCCACTTCACATGCTCGCAGGAGTAAGCCGACGAAAACTACACCGTGCCAAACAATAACAATGACAACAATCTCACAGAACGACAACAGAGAGCACAACTTTGCAACTTGACCATACAGTCGAACTCAACACCACAGAGTTACAATACCCAGAGCAACCAGAGGACTCAAGTACCCATACCAAATTATCACAGTTAAGGGACAAATCACACACAACATATTTACTGGTGCCATTCCAGCTAAGTACGATACCATTTGGACTGCCATTCTAATCAGACGAAATATGCACCAAAAATCATAGTTCTCCACCAAAACATTTCAATGTTAACCGCTGGTACGAGACTCACGGCCACCGTACCCTACAGAGCCCCGTCGGACATCCCTGGGTGGTTAACCTTAGTTCGCGATACGCACACACACGGCAATACGTATCCCTAGAGGCCTCGTCAGACCGTCCCCAGGTGAACATACACATATCATCCACAACGCCTCGAGGAGCCATAATTCGAATACTAGAATATGCATACAAATGCTAAGTACTTCGCTAGAATGGCCACTTTAATTGACGTACACTCACAACTAATGTCACACAACCACAAGCAAATACAAATATCAAACAACAACAAGCGTCACAACCTCCTCACGAAGGAATAACAACTAATATCACACACATTACGTTCTTACCGAACAAGTACACATAACAATACGAAATCCCCGGCAAGAGATCACGGTCTATTAAACTCGCTCAAAGTGATCATATCATCTTTCAATATACAAAACCAACACATATATTCCGAGAGCACATATATTCACGAAGTACACGAATTATCGTTGAAAGAAAACATTTATCGAGAACATACTGATCCCTTCTTACGTTCATTAAATATTGGGTTTCGCATAAAATCATTTATCAATAATTACGCCTACAAAACATGAAACTTATGGACAAGATACTTGCCTCGGTACCGCGAGCAACGGAACCACGAACGAACACGGTCGGATAGCCCTCGAACTTCCGAAAACGACCAAGAATTCGACAACCTCACGATCGCTATGAAAATAACATCACCACGGATAAATAACGTTAAACGGAATCCGAACCAACCGGAAAAACAATAAGGTTCCGAGGGTTCCTTCGAAAGAATCGGAAATCATGTCCCGGGTGATAAAAATCGATATGTGAGTTACAAAATCCAAAGATCATGGCCAAGACAACAAGAATACCATAATAAGTTCATCCATCACGGATTATATTGAAGAATCACGAAGAAACCCCCAAAATTACATAACTAGGGTTCTGCGGAAGAATTACCTCGATCCGACGAAGAACAAGGATTGGATGATGATAGAATTGACAAGGATCTTCCAAACCACCTTGGAAAAGAGTAGAGTAGGCCAAAGACGTTGCTCCCCGACTTCTCCCATCGCCAGCCGTCACAAAAACGAAGAAAGGGTGAGAAATGATGATTAAACGCTGCTGTCCAGTATTTATACTGGATAGTTATTAGCGTGCGCTAACTAGACAGCATTAGCGCACGCTAACGAGGTCAACTCTCAGAACTACCGCAAATAACAAGGTTAGCGTGCGCTAGACACACACACGTAGCGCGCGCTAACGAGCCACGGATCTGATCCAAGGTAGCTCCCGGGATGCACTGCACCTACCCGGTAGCGTGCGCTAGGAAGAAGAAATGGCGTGCGCTAAAAAGTCGATAGCGTGCGCTAGAAACGAACTTTAGCGTGCGATAACAAAGCCCCAGTCCCAGCCCAGTAGCTCTTGGACTGCCCCTGGACTGCCAGTTAGCGTGCGCTACACATTCGGTAGCGTGCGCTAACCATAACACCGTAGCGTGCGCTATGCCACAAGCATTAGCGTGCTACACCACAAAAACCCAAAAACTCACAAATTGATCCGAAACGCCTCCAAGCACATGTCCCAACAAGACACAACCAAACATGGCACAAAATTCCAATGATGAGGACAATACCAATCCGGTAAAACCCAGAAAACTCGATGAATCCAGAACAAAGATCTTGGGTATTACAAAGACGATCGCCCCATTATTATTTTAGACGAAAGGCGATCGCCCGCCAGAAAACAGGACATCCCAGCTCCTATAAATAGAAGGCTGCCTGCACTTGCACAAGGACCAGATTTTTTCCTCTCTGAAATCCAACTCTCGGATTCTCGGCCAACACTCTGAACTCTCGGAACTCTCCCTGATTCAGCACTCAACTTGGCTTTCTCACTCTTGGCAACAGCCATCTCTCGGTTCTTTCTTCTCTCTCAGCCTCTCTCACACAGAATACGATCGACAAAGAGCAAGAACACCAAAGCTTCGCTCAAGAGCTAGATAAATAGGATCTTTTACACTCATTGTATTTAGATTCTTACATTAGTACTTGTATCCCCAAATATTTGTATTAATAATATCTCGTGAGAGCATTCAATCCCGGGCCTAACAAACCCGGCAAATCTTGTGTTATTCACACCCCCTCGGAAGTGCTCCCGCAACCTTGTTTGTTGTCCGTCCATTCCAGCAATATCTATCTCCGGATAATATTTCGGGCAACAACATATATGTAATGACGAAGACCGGAGGAAAATCCGTTTCGAGAAGACGAAAATTTAAGACGAAGACTTGTAATTAGATTACGTAGTTTTTGTTTTCTAGAAACGGTCCATGAACCACATGTTGGTAGCTACTAGGTTGTCAATAGTTGTTTCATATTGTATGAATGCCACAAACGCGCTTAACTGATTAATGTGCAAAGTGTAACATTAATCGCGAAAATTCTCGTACGACAAATTATTAAGTTTATAAGGTTTCAAGGTTTTCCTTCCCTCCATCGAGCTTTCGGGAAATTGAAATCCAAACCGGATGTGCTATGCTTCCGAGTTATCGGGGTAGTCGTTCGGGGAGGATGGATAAATTATGGAGCGCATCGATGCCTTCGGTTGGAGCAAATTTTATCCCTAGAAACCTGATAGGTTGCCGGATAAGATTCAATTGTGAAACTGATTTGCGTCGATGGTATAAACTTAACTTGTTCACGAACCATAGAAACCGTATAGGTTGAGGGTAGTGAACAAGGGGAAAAAGAAGATCGAATCATCCATTAGATGGGGTGGTGTTGGACACCACTTTATGAAAATTAATAGACTAGAAACCTGTTCGGTTGCCCTCTATTAAGATTTAGAAAGAACTCGATCACCACTATGAAGTAGAGCGACGATACTTCCGGATTTCACATGGGAGTGTGTTATTCCGATAAAAATAGTGGGAGCTGGGTAACAAGAATAGAAAAGACCTTAATTCTATACTCAGAACATAATTGAACAAGTCACTAATTAATCTATCATACTTAATGCAGACATAACTCTCAATATGACAATGAATCCACTCGCAATTCTACTCGAAAAGAACACCTTGAGCGGACCTAACTTTGTGGATTGGCTCTGCAACCTGATGATAGTCCTCAGAATAGAGGCACTGGGATACGTCTTAGAGACGGACATTCTGGCGCCTCCTGTGCGGACCAGAGCCAATCAGGAAGAGATTGAAACCACGAAAAGTGGGTTAAGGATGACCTGAAAGTCCGTGCTTATATGATGGCTTCCATGTCTAATGAGCTTCAGAGAGCTCATGAGAAAATGACTTATGCTAGGCAGATTCTATCTCACTTAACCGAACTTTATGATGAGCACAGCAGAACTGCTAGATATGAGATATCCAAGCAACTGTTTGGTTCAAAGATGAAGGAAGGTGAGAAGGTTGGGGAACACGTCCTCAAAATTATATCCATGATCGAGAGATTGGAGGCTCTTGATTTTAAAATGGATACTTCTCTCCAAACCGACCTTATCCTTCAATCTCTCCCTGATTCCTTCTCACAGTTTGTTATGAACATCAACTGCAATGAGATTGCATGTAACTTAGCTGGGCTAATGAACAAACTGGTGACCGCTCAGTCTCAAATGAAGACTCCGCGGATGAAGGAGTCTGCCCTTGTGATTTCTTGTGGACTTCGGAAGTCTAAGAATAAGAAGAAAAAGACCAAGAAGCGGACTGGACCACAAGCTAAGGACTTTTAAGGAAAGGGCAAGGCCCCGATGGTTCCAAAAGGCAAGCAGAAGAAGGACGCTTGTCTCAAGTGCGGTGAGCTGGGCCACCGGACTAGAGACTGTCCGATTCTTCATGGCGCTTCAGGTACAGAACTTTTAGTTTTGGAAACAAATTGTTCTGCTACTGTATTTTCTACTTCCTGGATACTGGATTCTGGTGCTAGTTCTCATATTTGTACCGTGAGTCAGGATCTGGAACAAAGTAGGAAGCTTGGATCTAGAGAAGTTATGATCACAGTCGGAAGCGGGCATAGTGTTGAGGCAACCGACATAGGATCACTTCTTTTGGGTTTAGAATCCGGCTTTGTTTTGACTTTAGAAGATATACTTGTTTTGCCCAAGGGGCACAAAAACAATGTATTCATTCCGGTCATCGACCAAAAAGGCTTTTCATTTTTCATTGGTGATGGTTCCTGCAAAATTTATTTTAGAAATAAACTAGTGGGTACTGCTACATTGTTAAATGGATTGTATCATCTAAATCTCAGCAACAAAGTAGTTGTGAATACTATGACTAGAAAACGTGGTAGGGATGAAACCAATCAAGTTTTGAAATGGCATCTTAGACTTGGTCATGTTGGTCAGACCAAGGTTTACAAGATGGAAAAGGATGGACTTATGGGTCCATTGGGATCAGATCCCTTTCCTACTTGTGAATCTTGCCTTAAAGGCAAAATGACTAAGTCCCCCTTCACAGGGACATTTGAAAGAGCCGCTGATAAACTGGGATTAATCCATACCGACGTATGTAGTGCTTTGGAAGCAGCACGTGACGGATATCAATATTTCATTATATTTACGGATGATCATACTAGGTATGGTTATGTATACTTAATGAAACATAAATCCGAGGCCTTTGAGAAATTCCAGGAATTTAAGACCCTAGTCAAGAAACAAACTGGTAATCATATCAAAGCACTTCGGTCGGACCGAGATGGCGAGTATATGAGTACGGAGTTTGACAAGTTCCTTAAAAGAACATGGAATAGTTTCACAACTAACACCTCCAGGTACTCCTTAGTTAAATGGTGTGTCAGAAAGAAGGAACCGGACCTTGTTGAACATGGTACATTCCATGCTAGGCTATACTGACTTACCGATTTACCTATGGGGTATACACTACTGAATGCTGCATATATCCTGAACAGGTGTCCTTTCCGAATCTGTTCCTAAAACTCCACATGAGATGTGAAAGGGCAGGAAACCAAGTCTTAATCATATTAGGATTTGGGGATGTCCCGCCTATGTCAAGAAGACTAAGGTGGACAAAATGGAAGCGAGGTCTATGAGGAGACGTTTCATTGGATTCCCATCTGAGTCGATGGGTTATCTATTCTACATGCGCTAAGATCGAAAGATCGTTGTTACTTTGCATGCACATTTTCTGGAAGAAGAGGTTCATTCAGGAAGGCAGAGCACGTAGAAATATTTCTTTGGAAGAATACAATGAAACTCCTCAGGAGAAACCTGTGCAAGAAAATGGAACCGAACCTTCTACAACACAAGTACAACCACCGTGTAGGTTAAGTAGGGTGTCTCATTTACGTGAGAGGTATAGTTTTATGCACTTGGCGGAACTGGGTTTCCACGAGGTTCCAGGTGATAAACAAGAGACCGACCCGCAACAAATGACCTAGCAATGGTGGATGTAGACTCCATGAAATGGACTGTAGCAGTCTTCATGTAGTTGGGACCTTCGTTTTGACGAGACGGTCAAAGATTTCGACTTCGTGCAAAATGAAGAGGAACCTTGTGTATACAAGAGGGTTAGTGGGAGCAAGTTCACATTCTTAGTACTATATGTAGATGAGATTCTACTAATAGGAAATGATGCGGGAATGCTCAGTTCTGTGAAAGCTTGGCTTTCGAGTAATTTCTCTATAAAAGACTTGGGAGAAGAAACCTATATTCTTGAGATTCGATTCTACTGGGATAGATCGAAGAGAATGATAAGTTTTTCCCAAGCCCTATATATAGATTATTTCTTAAAGAGCGTTCCTTCCGATGCGACATGGAATAAAACTCACCTTGAAGATGTGTCCTCATAGTGAGGAACAATGAAAGGAAATGAGTTATATACCATATGCTTCGGCATTGGGTAGCCTTACATATACTTTATTGTGTACAAGACCTGACATTACGCATGCTGGAAGCGTGGTAAGTAGGTTTCAGGCTAACCCAGTCAGGGAACATTAGACCGCCGTAAAGAATGTTCTCAAGTACTTCAGAAGTACTAATAGATCTGATTCTTATATATGGTGGTGGAGAACAGAATGTGGTGGAATTCACTGTATTGGACTTCCAAGGACATAAAGACGATTATATGTCTGCTTATGGCTACATTTACTCTTAATGGAAGAGCAGTATCTTGGCATAGTGCCAAGTATAGCGCGACTGCTAATTCCACATGTTAGGTTGAGTATAAAGCGGCCTCGGAGGCCTCCAAAGAAAGAATTTAGAACTTACTGGGTAAACTTCATGTGACACCTTGTGCTGCACTGCCAGAGCGGTAGCACAGGCCTAGGAGCCGAGGTTTCACAACAGTACCAAACATATTGAGAGAGAGTATCATCTCGTAAGAGCATTTGTTCGCAAAGAGATACATTGTGCTGCTGCATAGAGTAGAGTCAGCCGACTACGTCGCTGATCCACTGACCAAGCCACTTTCTCATATTAGCTTAGAGCGTCATCTGGAGAACATGGGTATTAGATACCATAGTGTGTGGCATTGAGTGCAAGTGGGAGATTGTTGGGAGTATGCCCTCGAATGCCACTCAGAGGATGATTGAGTGAGGGCATTGTACTTGTAATTATGTAAATCACTAATATAAGGCAATGGATGTTTCTTTATTTATTGGTAGTTACTCGCATTCCTAACTCGTAAATATACAAATAGAAACTAGTCCGTGTATTTGAGAGCAAAATGTTCTACTCCTTATTGGATAAGGGGGTCGGCACTGGAAAGGTTTATAGCTTAAATACTTAATCGTTCGCAAGTCGATGAAACTTGACTGGGCTTTAAGTTTATGTGAAGACTTGTATAACGTGTTCTTTGACATGGAGAGTGCCTGTCGAACGCTAATGGTTAGTGGGAGCACACGTTATAGGTATGCTAATTAGATTAGTATACTCGAACCAACTCACCCTCGATTCGTCACACGGATTTCACTCCGGGACAGTCAATGATGGAATCGAAAGGTTGTGATAGGTATTCTTGAACCTTCGACTTGAGGATTTAGTAGGAATGTGCTTGTGACGTCAAAATTTTCAGTAGAGTAGTTCGACCCTATAAACCAGAAGGCGGGGGTCAACCTCGACGCGCATCTTGACAGGTAAGTAGCAGGTCCTACTGAATACCAAGATAGAATTCTTTCTCCCGTTAGTGAGCGGGTTATATGTCCTATGCGGTTATTGGTAAATGAGATCATAAGTCTTTGGCCAAAGCATTGGAGCTAGTTGTATTAGATACACGACAGCTCGATGATCTCGATTTGCATTAACGCATGCATAGCATCAAGTACAGATAGGGTTTGACTGACCGTGACCCTATAACTTGATCGGGACATTTGAAAGAAGGGTTTATATATATACTGGTATTCACGACAGAATGGTTCTTGAATGATCCCAATCATTCGTTCTCAGTTGGGGTACAGTGTAAGCCGCCAGGCTGGCTAGGTGGTGCTACTACTCTTTGGTTCCTCCCATTGCTGACTGAGACGGACCTACCGAGTCGCGCATTAGGATTGACGACGGAATGAATCAAGCCAATTCTCTCATTATGTGTATTATATATTGGATATCTAAATTTGGGACATTAGATGTCTAAATCGATTTATTGGATAAATTGATTTACGGCCTAGTGAATTAAATATATCAGTGGGTGATTAATTTAATTCATGGATATAATTATTTCTTGGAGAAATTAATTATGTTATAATGTATTTGATATGATGAAATTAATTGGATTAATTAAACTATACAAATACATCGGGACGGAATTGGAGTTTATCTGTTTGGACTCTCGGGAGTCCGAAACGAACCGAACTCATCCGTTTCTCCATGGGCCGCCCCCCATTTCTAGCCACCTTCCTTTTGGACTATTGTCTCCATTCTTTAATGGATGATAATTGTGGAGGTGGGGTTGATTCTCATTTGATGAGTTGTGACATGTGAAGAAGTATTGAATAAAAAGGAAAAAGACTTCATCTCACCTACACTTGACAATTCATACGTGAGTTGTATTAGTTGGAGAGAGAGAACATTGAATTCATTTTCATATCACTCAAGTCTTCTTCTTCATCTTCTTCATTTTTGTTCTTGAGTTTTCTTGGAGAAAATTCAAGATATATTGAGAGAGAGAGAGAGAGAGATTATACACTTAGAGTGTAATAATAAAAAGCTTCATCACCGTATCCTCGGAGGATAGCAAGGTGTTGTCATTCCGTTCGTTTTTCCGGCGCGTGGCAAGTAGAGACGCGGTGCTTTCGTCGTTGGATCGTTCAAGGGCTTGAAGCGGAATAGATTCGTAGAGATCAAGCAAAGCTTGGGGAATAGCTCAAGAGAAGGTTATCCATCTAATCAACGGACTAAAAGGGTGAGTTTCTATATCTCTTGTTATTCGTTTTGATATTCGTATATACGTAGCTCGATCAATCCTCGTAGGGATTCGGATCGAATTAATTTTCGTTTTACCGCTTCCGTTGGGCCTTCGTTTTAGGCACCGAATCCCAACAGTAGACTGTGACAACCCGCTATTTTCCAAGTCAATATTATTTCTAAACTCAAATTAATTATTTTGAAGTTTGCATGAGAACATTTTACGTATAACTTTTAATTAAATAAACGTAAAACAAGGAATAACCCTCTTGTACTATGACTCTAGACTAAGTTTAGTCTACAACATTACAATACATTGCCATTACCACGGTTCACATTTTATTGCTAGCACATTTGCATTTTTACTTGCCTACAAAAATTAGTTTAATAAACTCTTTTCACAATTTGTATGCACGCACAACATACCCAATACTCCCAATAATTATTTTAATACAATGATCATATTTAAGAGAAAATTATCAAATTGATCCCGTATGTTGGATCATATTGGCCAAAAAGCCCCGTCTGTCTCCGGCGGTCCAAAAAACCCCACATCTCCCTCCTACTTTCGCCAATTTAGTGCTCCGGCGTCGGACGGAGTATTTTCCGGCCACCGGAGCTGACGTGGCCGACACGTGGCAAAAATAGTGGGTCCGCCTGAGAAAACGGGGCTTTTTGGCCACTTTGTCCCACATACGAGACCAATTTGATAATTTCTCATTATATATATGTGAAATTATTTTTCAATAAATATAATAAATATTAATGACACATGATATAAAGAACTATAATTTAATTAAGTTTAAATTATTTGAGGTAAAAAAATTCTATCAAATGAAAGGTTGATGAGCGATAAAATTTTTATTTTCCGAGGGTAGAATTATTTATCAAATAAAGATTGGTAGAAGTTTATTGTTTGCAAAAAAGATTTATGGTTTGTTTGTATTTTTATGTCATATTTTTAGTTTTCTGATCTAGTTGATTTGTAAAATATATTTTCTAAAACAATTAAATTTACTTAAAATGTATTCAATTTCTCCCTAAATTGATTGAATAATACCATTGTTTTTATTATTTAGAAAAAAAATCAAATAAGTAAGCTCTTTAGCATTGTAATACCCGAGATTTCTGTTATGTAATTGGAACTTGTGATATTGTAATAATTGTACTTTTGTCTGAGTATTATTCTCCGTATTTCATAATCCGATGTTGTCGAGCGTATAATTTCATATATGTGATATAAAGATTGTAATTCTGTGCATGTAGCGCACGCTATAGGCTACGGGTAGCGTACGCTAACATGGATTCATAGCGCACGCTACAGAGTGTCATTAGCGCACGCTATGCGTGGTCAGATCGATTGAGACGTGCGGTAGGTGAGATCGGCGGGGACCCTTGTCGGATTGTGTCGAATGAACACGACGGCTTCGGGAAAAGCCAAGTCAACACCTTAGCGCACGCTACGGACATGTGAATAGCGCATGCTAAGTGCGACTCAGATTAAGTCGACGGCCCGTTAGCGCACGCCTGGCGAGGGGACTAGCGCGCGTTAATAGCCATTTATTATAAATAGATGACATCCTATTCGTGATTTGATTCTTCTCCTCCCATAACCCGAACTCTTACACTTAGAACATAACTCCCTTCGTCCTAAACACTTCGTATCAACCTCCTGGTTCGAGATTGAAGATCGTATATCATTGGAGATTGGTGTTCAAGCCTTCGGTGTTGGATTGCTTCATTTTCCTCCGTGTTCTTCACTACTTTGAGGTAGGTGATTCTTCACCGATGTTAGTAATGTTCCTAAGGAAGTTTGAATCATGTTTGGATAGCAAGTATTTCGTTATAATCGGTCATCACATGTTAGAAGGATACTTTTGACGTATCGGCACTATATATATCGTATGAACCTTTGAACCATCTTATTATAAGGACTCCTAAGCATGTTCAAATCGATTTATGATCAGTAATCGGATATTACCCAGTTGCTACGTTGTACACGTTGGAATCTTGTGTTTTGGAACATAAGACGATCGGAACTTAGATTATTTCTTGAAGATCGTAGATGGATTATGATATGGAGATGACTATCCGTATATTTGTATTTCATAATCATAAAACTTCCACAAACCTTATTAGCATGATGTGCCCGAGGATAACTTGTATTATCACGGTAGAATTCATGAGTTCTTCACCATTCAACCCAGTTTTCGGTTTGCAGTATTCTGCCATGCAAGATTAGCGCACGCTAACATGTGTGAGTTAACGTGCGCTATCGGGGTTCAGTTAACGCACGAAACGTACGTAGCGTACGTTATGAGACCGTGAGTCGATCACCGGCCGTGGCTAGCGCACGCTAGTCTTATACGATAGCGTACGCTATCAGTCCGGCTTAGCGCACGTTACGTAGAGTACGTAGCGCGCGCTAAGCAATCCGCATGATTGATTATTTTGAGATTTTCGGCCGTAGGCCGAATTGTTAGGCCATTGTTCGACTTGAGATGATTTGTATATCATTCCTTTTGTTAAGGTTCGAGCTTGTTACGTTGATCGAAGGAGGCGACCTTCGAGTGGGTTGAGATCATTGAAGTATATCGTTTCTTGCCATCTTCGAGGCAAGTATCGTGATATGTTAATATTGGTATTTTGGAGCATGCGTATGATTATTCATGATGTTGAACATGATATTTACTTCGTTGATTTGCCATGGTATTCGTTATATAGTGTTTATATGTTCATGTTGATGAACATAATGATTTGGCATATGTGTATGCATGAGTTGTGTTTGTATACGTTGTACGATCTATGCTGAGGCGCTGGATCGGATGTCCACCTCGTGTTGGTCCGACGGGATCATCTTGGGATCTAGAGTGAGCGCCGGATCATTGGACGGGTTATTTCCACCTCGTGTTGGTCCGACGGGATCATCTTGGGATCTATGCTGAGGGCGCTGGATCATTGGAATACCCATGCTGTGTAATGGAATCTTGTAGATTCGCATTGTCGGATTCCGGTAGCGGAAGTCCGTGTGGTGTATCTTGTTATGTATTGTTGATGCATATTCGAATTGTTTAATATGATACTTGTACGAGCATCGTTTTGCTAACCCCTTCGGGGGTGGACATTTGTTTTGATGTTAAGGTAGCCGAGGAGCAGAGAAACAGCCACAGTACCGACGTGACGACGAAGGGGTTCAGTGATGTTTAGTGTTATTGGAGATTTGTTTTCTTGGGTTGGTTTCTGTACTCGAGTACGCGTGTCTTATTGATATTAATTCGATATGGTTGTATTAATTACTCGTTGAACCAGTTGTACGTTTTCACAAACTTGAATTTCCGCAGTATTGATGTCTTAGATTTACTTTCTTTTTTAATTAGCCTTGTAAATCCTTACTTAAAGGGTTTACGGCTCTGTAATTATTCCGAACATCTCGGGGTGTTACAGAATATGGTATCGGAGCTAAGATTCATGGATATCTTGGCAGTCGGGTTTTAGTTGGGTCTGTTTACGTTATTTGATTTACGGGTCGTTTGTAACATCACCTTTGTCAAGTCGTCATGTGGACCGTGGTTGTAAGTCTCTTAATCTCTTATACTACCGTTTTACTTAATGACTGTTTTGTGAGTATTGACGGACTTTATTTCGAAGAATTTTGTTCTGGATATTGAGAAATTGCGTTTACAGTATGTTGAGAGGAGGACGTGGACGCGGACGCGGTCGTGGACGCGGACGTGGTAACATGAGACATGAGGATTCCGCAACTACCCCTGAAATATCGGCTAGTCGAATCGATTCCCATTCTCGAGGCGGCAAGGATCAGCGAATGATGACGCAAATCCTAACATGCCGGAGTGCTTCAACAGGTGGTGGCGCAGATAAACCGATTCGCTCAGTCGTTGATCGCATGCAGACGGCGATGGGACAAAGGCACCACGAGGATAACCGGGGAGACAGATGGCTTCCGAGGTGGTTAAATTGCACCCGCCAAAATTTGACGGATCTGTGAGGCACTTACTTGGGATCACCGGCTCAAGGAGTTGGAGAAGATATTCGCGGGTCTTAAGCTGTCCCAGGACCTAAGGTTCCCATTGCCCGTATTTTCCGATCGGGAGGCCTTTGATTGGTGGGAGGCTATTCGACCCGAGGATCATAATGCGGATTGGACGGAATTCAAACTAATGATGGAAGCACAGTATTGTCCTCGTCCCGTTAGAGAGGCAAAGATCCGAGAGTTTTTCTCACCACAGAGTTCGGAGGCATCTGTGACAGATGTAATTAAAACTTTTAATCATCAGCTGACTTGTGTACGACACTTGGTCAGAACGGAGGCAGAAAAGATTTTTCATTTTGATATGCGGATGAAGCCGGAGATTCAGCAGTACATGTCCGGATTCGAGTGTACTACGTTGCGACAGTATCAAGACAAAGCGCTGGCCTACGACATGAAAGAGGCGGCGGTGGAGAAATCAGTAGAGGCAAAGAAGCAGAAGGTGACCGGCAGCTTTGCAGAAAGCAAGAGTGGTGGGGGCCGCAAGGGCCAGTCTTCCCTTTATTCGGCTAGGAAACCTCCACATCCTTCTAAAGGCGGAAAGAAGTTCCGGACAACATCAGCAGTTTCGGACGCATCAAGGAAATGCTACAATTGTGGTCGAGCAGGGCATATTCGACGTGATTGCCCCGCATCTTCTGTGACTTGTTACGATTGTGGGCAAGAAGGGCACCGTGCGGCCTTCTGTGGAGCCGCTACTAGATCTTTTGGTACCCGCACTCCAGCACAGATTCCAAGGAAACAAGTGTGAACCAGACGCAGCATAGTGGATTTCAGCAGCAGTAGGTTGTGAAGAGAGAGACATACAGTGCTGGGTCCGTTCCTCCGCGCCTGCACGAAATGAGGAGATCTCGATCGTAACATCTGCCGCATCAGGTACGATTCAGATCCTTTTGCAACTAGTTAGTGTTTTATTCGATTCCGGAGCTACACATTCTTTTGTATCATTGAACTGTGTAAATCGTTTAAAAATCTCGTGCTTATTTGATTGTGAACCGTATGTTGTGGGATTGCCGAGTGGAGAGAGAATTGTGGGAACCCTAGAGGCTAGAGATTTTCCAGTATCTATAGGAGGGAGAGATTGGCCGTCGAATCTCATTGTTGTTGACATCTACGGTGACGATTTAATTCTCGGAGACGATTGGCTCAACCGTTATGGAGCTATCCTGAATTACCGAGAGAGAGTCATTTCTATCATTGTTGATGACGGGTCTGAACACTTATTCCGAGGATGGAGACCGGGAAGCTCGTGAAAATTGATCAAAGCAATGAAAGCCGTAAAATTACTGAAACAGGGATGTCATGGACTTTGGTGTTATGCCATGAGGAAAGAAGAAGGGGTAGAGCTCTCGTCTATTTCAGTTGTGAATGAATCCCAGATGTATTTCCTGACGAACTGCCTGGATTACCTCCGCAAAGAGAAGTGGAATTCACCATCGAATTAGAGCCTGGATCAGCCCCTATTTCCAGGGCACCATACCGCATGGCGCCAACCGAGATGTATGAACTCAAGAAGCAACTGGAGGAATTGTTACAGAAGGGCTATATTCAACCTAGCGTTTCTCCTTGGGGAGCGCCCGTTCTCTTTGTCCGGAAGAAAGACGGGTCCCTCCGACTGTGTATTGATTACAGGGAGCTTAACAAAATGACGATCAAGAATAAGTATCCTATACCTCAGATTGACGACTTGTTCGATCAACTGCAAGGGGCAAGGGTATTCTCGAAGATTGACTTGCGATCAGGATACCATCAGTTGAGAATTAAGGGATCAGATATACCGAAATCTGCTTTGGATCGATGCGGGCATTATGAATTTGTAGTGATGCCATTTGGACTTACCAATGCTCCTGCAGTATTCATGCAATTGATGAATCGGGTATTCTTGGAATATTTGGATAAATTTGTGGTCGTTTTCATTGACGACATTTTGATATATTCGAGGGACGCAGAGGAACATGCTGAACATTTACGTGTGGTTTTGAGCATCTTGAGAAAGGAACAGCTGTATGCTAAGCTTTCTAAATGCGAATTCTGGCTTAAGGAAGTAACCTTCCTTGGGCATGTGATATCCTCCGATGGAGTTCAGGTGGACCCGAAGAAAGTCGAAGCAATCTTGGAGTGGGAAGCTCCTAAAAACGTGAAAGAAGTCTGAAGCTTCTTAGGACTTGCTGGATATTATCGCCGCTTTGTAGAGGGATTTTCCAAAATTGCTCGTCCGCTCACCCAGCTATTACAGAAAACTCAAAAATTCATTTGGAATGAGAAGTGCCAGGCTGGTTTTGACGAGCTTAAGAGGAGACTGACGACAGCACCTATATTAGCACTGCCAGAGGGAACTGATGGATTCATGGTATACAGTGACGCTTCAAATCAGGGTTTGGGTTGTGTGTTGATGCAGAAGGATAAAGTGATTGCTTATGATTCTCGGCAATTGAAACCGTACGAAGTTAATTATCCGACTCATGATCTGGAGCTAGCAGCTGTGGTCTTTGCCTTGAAAATTTGGCGACATTATTTGTACGGCACTCATTGTCAGATCTTTACAGATCATAAGAGCCTCAAATACATTTTCAGTCAGAAAGAATTAAACATGAGGCAGAGAAGGTGGCTGGAATTGATCAAGGATTACGACTTGGAGGTTCTCTATCATCCGGGAAAAGCAAATGTAGTAGCCGATGCTTTAAGCCGAAAACCCGTTTCTCTTCGAGTGTTGGAAGCATTTACATCCCAAACCAGTATTCAACGAGAACTGATCCGCGAGGGAATTGAAGTATGGGCACCAGGAATCCAAGGGCAACTTTACGTGATGGAACTGACTTCATCACTAGTCGAGGAGATCAAGTCTAAGCAGTTGGACGATTCTCTGATCCTTCGATTATGTGACGAAGTAAAGAAAGGGAAAACCCCAGGATTCGTGTTACAAGACGATGGAGTTCTGAGATTTCAGAATCGACTTTGCGTTCCCGATGATGATGATCTGAGACGGACTATTCTGAAGGAAGCTCATAGCGCGCCCTATTCTATTCACCCAGCGTGATAAGATGTATAAGGATTTAAAGCAAAACTTCCGGTGGGGAATATGAAGAAGGACGAGCGGAGTACGTTTGAAGTGTTTGACTTGTCGGAGGTTAAGATTGAACATCGGCACTGCCGGATGTTAAAGCCGCTTCCGATCCCTGAATGGAAGTGGGAGGACATTTCGATGGATTTCATCACCAATATGCCAAGGACTAGAACAGGAATGAACACGATTTGGGTTGTAGTTGATCGACTAACCAAGTCGGCTCATTTCCTAGGGATCAAAGATACATGGGGACCCGAGAGATTGGCACGAGTATTTATTGCGGAGATAGTCAGATTGCATGGGACGCCGAAGACCATTATTTCGGATCGAGATGGTTGTTTCGTGTCGCACTTCTGGACAGCAGTTCACAAGGCTTTGGGGACTGAGCTCAACTTTAGCACAGCCTATCATCCCCAAACAGACGGTCAGTCCGAAAGGACTATTCAAACTGTAGAAGACATGCTTAGAGCTTGTGCGTTGGATTGGTCAACTGATTGGGAAGTTCACTTGCCCTTGATCGAATTCACTTACAATAATAGTTGGCATGCTTCTATTAGAATGGCACCATTTGAAGCTTTGTACGGGAGGAGATGCCGATCACCCCTGTGTTGGGATGATTCTTCAGATTTGATCGGAACGGAACCAGAATTGATAATTCAGACTCAAGAGAAGATAGCTTTGATTCGAGAGAGACTGTTGACTGCCCAGAGTCGACAGAAGTCTTATGCCGATGTACGTCGCCGTCCTCTAGAGTTCGACCTTGGGGATCATGTGCTATTGAAGGTGTCTCCTACACGAGGGATTTTCTGTTTTGGGAGAAGAGGCAAGCTTAGTCCGAGATATATCGGACCATTTGAGATCCTAGAGAGAGTTGGGGATTTAGCATTCCGGTTGGCCTTACCGCCATCGCTGAGTCATGTTCACAATGTGTTTCACGTATCCCAACTGCGGAAGTATGTACCGGACCCCAGTCACGTCATTGATTTCGACGAGATCGAGATAGCTAATGATGGCACCTTCGAAGAGAGACCAATCAAGATACTTGAGAGCCGGATCAAACAACTGAGGAATAAACCAATACATTTGGTTAAAGTACAATGGTCACGACATGGAGTCGAAGAGGCCACTTGGGAAACGGAGGACGGTATGAAGGCTAAATATCCGGAGTTGTTTTCATCCTAAGTTTCGGGACGAAACTTCTTTTTAGGGAGGAAGGATGTAATACCCGAGATTTCTGTTATGTAATTGGAACTTGTGATATTGTAATAATTGTACTTTTGTCTGAGTATTATTCTCCGTATTTCATAATCCGATGTTGTCGAGCGTATAATTTCATATATGTGATATAAAGATTGTAATTCTGTGCATGTAGCGCACGCTATAGGCTACGGGTAGCGTACGCTAACATGGATTCATAGCGCACGCTACAGAGTGTCATTAGCGCACGCTATGCGTGGTCAGATCGATTGAGACGTGCGGTAGGTGAGATCTGGCCGGGGGACCCTTGTCGGATTGTGTCGAATGAACCTGGACGGCTTTCGGGAAAAGCCAAGTCAACGCCTTAGCGCACGCTATAGACATGTGAATAGCGCACGCTAAGTGCTGACTCGATTAAGTCGACACCGTTAGCGCACGCTACGAGCAGTGACTAGCGCGTGCTAATAGCCATTTATTATAAATAGACAAAGATCCTATTCGTGATTTCAGTTCTTCTCCTCCCATAACCCGAACTCTTACACTTAGAACATAACTCCCTTCGTCCTAAACACTTCGTATCAACCTCCTGGTTCGAGATTGAAGATTGTATATCATTGGAGATTGGTGTTCACGCCTTCGGTGTTGGATTGCTTCATTTTCCTCCGTGTTCTTCACTACTTTGAGGTAGGTGATTCTTCACCGATGTTAGTAATGTTCCTAAGGAAGTTTGAATCATGTTTGGATAGCAAGTATTTCATTATAATCGGTCATCACATGTTAGAAGGATACTTTTGACGTATCGACACTATATATCGTATGAACCTTTGAACCATCTTATTATAAGGACTCCTAAGCATGTTCAAATCGATTTATGATCAGTAATCGGATATTACCCAGTTGCTACGTTGTACACGTTGGAATCTTGTGTTTTGGAACGTAAGACGATCGGAACTTAGATTATTTCTTGAAGATCGTAGATGGATTATGATATGGAGATGACTATCCGTATATTTGTATTTCATATTCATAAAACTTCCACAAACCTTATTAGCATGATGTGCCCGAGGATAACTTGTATTATCACGGTAGAATTCATGAGTTCTTCACCATTCAACCCAGTTTTCGGTTTGCAGTATTCTGCCATGCAAGATTAGCGCACGCTAACATGTGTGAGTTAACGTGCGCTATCGGGGTTCAGTTAACGCACGAAACGTACGTAGCGTACGTTATGAGACCAGCCGAGTCAGACTGCCAGCCCGTGGCTAGCGCACGCTAGTCTTATACGATAGCGTACGCTAACAGTCCGGCTTAGCGCACGTTACGTAGAGTACGTAGCGCGCGCTAAGCAATCGCATGCATTGATTATTTTGAGCTTTTCGGCCGTAGGCCGAATTGTTAGGCCATTGTTCGACTTGAGATGATTTGTATATCATTCCTTTTGTTAAGGTTCGAGCTTGCTACGTTGATCGAAGGAGGCGACCTTCGAGTGGGTTGAGATCATTGAAGTATATCGTTTCTTGCCATCTTCGAGGCAAGTATCGTGATATGTTAATATTGGTATTTTTGGAGCATGCGTATGATTATTCATGATGTTGAACATGATATTTACTTCGTTGATTTGCCATGGTATTCGTTATATAGTGTTTATATGTTCATGTTGATGAACATAATGATTTGGCATATGTGTATGCATGAGTTGTGTTTGTATACGTTGTACGATCTATGCTGAGGGCTGGATCGGATGTCCACCTCGTGTTGGTCCGACGGGATCATCTTGGGATCTAGCCGAGGCTGGATCATTGGACGGGTTATTTCCACCTCGTGTTGGTCCGACGGGATCATCTTGGGATCTATCTTGAGGGCGCTGGATCATTGGAATACCCATGCTGTAATGGAATCTTGTAGATTCGCATTGTCGGATTCCTAGCGGAAGTCCGTGTGGTGTATCTTGTTATGTATTGTTGATGCATATTGAATTGTTTAATATGATACTTGTACTAGCATCGTTTTGCTAACCCCTTCGGGAGTGGACATTTGTTTTGATGTTCGGTAGCCGAGGAGCAGAAAGCGACAAGACCGACGTGACGATGAAGGGGTTGATGATGTTTAGTGTTATTGGAGATTTGTTTTCTTGGTTTGGTTTCGTACGCGTGTCTTATTGATATTAATTCGATATGGTTGTATTAATTACTCGTTGAACCAGTTGTACGTTTTCACAAACTTGAATTTCCGCAGTATTAATGTCTTAGATTTACTTTCTTTTTTAATTAGCCTTGTAAATCCTTACTTAAAGGGTTTACGGCTCTGTAATTATTCCGAATATCTCGAGGTGTTACAAGCATAAATGCAAAGTATGTTAAATAAAGAAATCTATTGTTGGATGTTAAAATTATTTATTTTATTGCAAGAATGTATTCTTTTGTTGGATAATACAAAGAGAAACTATTCAGAATTTTATTATGGAGGATATATTATATAAAATAAATTGATTTTTAAAGTAGTAATCAAAATATATTTCCATCAGAATAGTATCGTTAAAAATTTTATCGCTCATCAACTTTTCAGTTGATAAAATTTTTTTGCCATAAATAATTTAAACTCAATTAAATTATACTCCCTCTGTCCCATCGATCTTGGTTCATATTTCTTTTTGGGTCGTCCTAAGATACTTGGTCATTTCCTTTTTAAGACACCTTTATCGCTCACAACTTTAAATAATATATATATTCATATTATCACTTTGCATAGTACCTTTTAGCTTTTCTTAAATCCCGTGCCGAAAAGCAAATGCTCAAAATGAGTGGGACGGAGTGAGTAGTTCTTTATATCATGTGCCATTAATATTTATTATATTTATTACATTTATTGAAAAATAAATATATATATAAATATATATAATGAGAAAATTATCAAATTAGTCCCGTAAGTGGGACCAATTGGCCAAAAAGCTCTGTCTGTCTCAGGCGGACCCACTATTTTTGCCACGTCTCGTCCACGTCAGCTCCGATGGTCGAAAAATACTCCTGCCGGAGATGGGAGACTAAATTGGCAAAAGCAGCGGGAGATGTGGGATTTTTTGGTCCGCCAGACACAGTTGGAGCTTTTTGGCCAATTAGTCCCACATACGGGACCAATTTGATAATTTTTCTCGTACTTAATAAAGTACTACAAAAATTCAAATATTATTTTCCCTTCACTTTTAAATTTCTTTTATTAATTACCTAATCACTAAATAATACTTATTTTAAATACCCAATACATATACAAAATACATTTACAAAATTTTTACAAATACACACTCATTATTTAATTATATAGACGCCTCCCTAGTGTCCCTTACACCTTATTATTTGCTTATTGAGTGAAAACTTGTTTTGACCTTTTACACATAGCATTATTCTTTTTTGTCTCAAGTTTAGCAACAACTCTTTTGATACCCAAATTGTCGAACTCGAATAAATTCGAGTCATATATTATAATTTCGAGTAACATATTTCGAGTCAACTTTAAAAAATATACAATATTAGGAAGGTTGACAATCGAGTAACACAATTAGACAATCGGGTTACCTGAATCCGGGTTACCGGATAAGATACGAGTTACCCGAAACAGAATACGAGTTACCCAAATATGAATTCAGGTAACTCGAAACAGAATTCGTGTTACCCGAATCTGAATTCGAGTTACACGAATCTGATTCGAGTTACCCAAATCTGAAATTCGAGTAACACTACACATGTGTGAGAGTACACATGGATGTTTGACTTCGAGAAAGCAAAAGACACTTTGCTTCACACGTTAGAGAAATAGATGAGACATAAAAGGCAATAGACTGACTTGCAGGTAAGAGAAAGCACCAAACTGATTTTCGGGTAACTCGAATTTAGATTCGGGTAACTCGAATTTAGATTCGGGTAACTCGAATGCTCACATCAAAACTGATATCATATATTTTTGCAAGTTCACTCGAAATTATGTTACTCGAAATTACAATATATGATTTGAATTCATTTAAGTAAAAGGTCAATTCCGATATTTTGGATATAAAAAGAGTTTGTAATAAATTTGGAACAAAAAAAATAAGATTACATATATAAAAAGGCAAGACAAACTATTCCCACTTTCTTATTTTATAGCTAATTATACGGTTACTTTGCCTAGATTTTGTAAACATTTGAACGAACATGAGATACATTGGACAATAAAAGTAATAAGGAGACCAAGCATGTTATTCTTTTTCCTATGCCAATTTTCGGCTGAGAACACAAACAAGACACAACCTTTTTTTTTTTTTTATCCTAGCTCATGTAGTAGCTTTATTAAACAATTACCAAGACCATGCTTTGATATATTTTTTATATAAAAGTAAGACATTGTTGTCCTCTTGTTTCCCACCCACGACACAACTAAAACGCAACAGATCACCTTCACATTTTTTTTCCTGCCCAATAAAGTTATAATTTCATAAAAGGACTTGTATCTGACTGCGCTGTCGTGACGGGTCAGAATTAGTTACTTTTATTTTTTTCTTAGCTTACTTCTACTAACTAGTAGTATCAGCAATTAAGGGTGGATCCCACGAAGAATAGTAAATCAATTATACTTTTTAAGGGTTAAATACTTTTAGCAATTAAAATAAAACAGAGGAGGTTTAGTTTCTGATGTTAACTAAAATAATTTGCGTAAAATAAATTAAATTAAAATAAACAAAGGAAATAAAAATCAAAAATATCAATTAAAGGAATAATCTAGTTCTTAGTTCCTTTATCCACCATTTCGAATTAATTCATGCTTCAATGCAACGCTTATCTCTTCTCTAATATCATGAACTCCTATTCCGAAGCCAACAACAAGCTCTGTTGACCCCAATTATTTCTTAAGTATATTTAATTAAACAAACTCTTTAATTAAACTTATCTATGCGGTGGATTCAAAACAAGCTCTTCAAATCTCGCTTGCTAGATGCATTAAAAACCAAAATAATGAAATAAGCAAGATATTAAGTTCATAAGCTCGACTTAAGGGATCTCGATTTTGTGTTACTCAATTGAGAAAATTCAATTGTTTGTCACTTGTGAAATTAAAATTGCAACAATTATGGATTACAACTCAATTTCTATCATAAGACATAAAATCCCTAATCTAGTTGGCCAAACCAAATCAAGAAATTATATGGCATAGTAGTGAATTTAATAACCCAAAAGTAATTCAAGAGATTTCGAGTTGAGAATACGCTACGGGATTAAAACATGAATAATTCAAATACGGTATCAAACTTTACTAAGAACTAGAATAGAAAATTAGCCAGACATGTTGGCTTTAGAAAACATCAAATTAATAATAGACATAAGAAGAAAGAAATTGAAATGGTGTAGTTTTCCTCCTTGCCCGTCGGAAATGGCACGGTTTTGCCTCGTGAGAATTTTGGCTCGGTCCTCCCTTTATTTCTGCTCCAGCCGAGATGATGGTGATGATGATAATAATGGTGGTGATGATGATAATAATGGTACTCAGACCCCTCCTTTTTATAATAGTCAATTCTCTATTAGTTTCCTTCTTTAATTGGATCTCCTTCCTTCTTATCCTTCTTGAGTTTTTATTCTTTTGGAGTCTTTCCTTCCATAGTCCACTATAACATACACACATGATAATCACAACATGATATCACAACATACACATGGTAATTCCAATGATCCAGCATTCATTGCCTAGACGCCCCGATGATTCCGTCAAACCAAGCTGAGGTGGAAAAACCCGTCCGATGATCCAGCGCAAGCTAGAATAGATCCCCGATGATCCCGTCGGACCGACACGAGGTGGACATACAACAACGACATACATGTACAAAAATATGTATAACAATAATACATAAAATAATTAAGGTACTTGCCTCGATTCGAAGACAAGAATACTACTTCCACAAAAAACGAAACACTCAAAGGTCGCCCCTTCAATCAATAACGTAGCCAGATCGAACCTTAACAAAAGAAATAATATATAATTCATCTTACGATGTACGAATGTCTAACAATCCAATTTACGGCCGAAAGTTCATAAAACATAATCTGCCTGAACTGCTTAGCGTACGCTACGTATTCTATGTAGCGTGCGTTAAGCCTGCTCGTTAGCGCACGTAAACAACGAAGTCTAGCGTACGCTAACTATGTATTGATAGTCCTCTCTGATCAGCCGACTGACTCTCCTGATGACATAACGTACGTTACGTACCAAACGTAGCGTACGCTAAACATGCCCGATAGCGTACGTTAATCTACATAGCTTAGCGTACGCTAAGCGTGCATGGCAGTTTCACTGCTGGGCAGCAGACCTGTTCTAATGGTGATGAAACTTACGAACTCCTCAGTGATTAACGTATGCTACCCGTCTATATATCTTGTTCATAACTTATGAATGATCCTACGGATTCAATCATATTTGAATCCAAGGAAAAGAATATCAAAAAAATTCTTATATCCAACTCGATTATCATTCTCATGTGAAGTTCGTGATCTCAGGTTGATGCAATAGATTCCGTTGTCATTTATACATTCAGACTTCATCTTAAAGGTGAACTAACAATTCCAACTACGATGTTTCAATGACGATATCATAAGCATAATCATTCCCACTTCTAAGCATGATGTTCGTTTGAATAATTCATCAATAGAACTCAATATCTTGATAGCATGATCATCTTATTCTTCAGAACACGAATCTAAGGCTGGAGATAGAATTAACATACCTTAAGATGAAGAAATCACCGAGCCAAAAAGGTAGAATCCAACTCCGGTTGTTTGTATGCCAATCCAAGGTGTTACTCCACTTCAATGATCAATCACAAGTGATATCCAATCTTTAATGAATCAAGTAGAGGTGGTCTAAGTGTTTAAGGAGGATATAAGGCTCTCTGGTCTCTCAAGAACGATGGGCAAATGAAGGAAATGTAAACTAAGTAAAATGGGTTGCTGTCCCATTTATAACATTTTTGTATGTACGTTAATTAGCGCACGCTATCGCAAAATCCTTAGAGCACGCTAACTAGCGTTGACTCCAAATCTGTCCAGGTTCGCCCGCGGGAATCTTATCCGGACCCACGTCCGGCTGGCGCATGTGCTAGCCGCCCAGCTCAATAATTGACTGCCTAGCGTACGCAATTCCTCATTCGTAGCGTGCGCTAGTTATAGCCAATAACATATGTTAAGCTACATTCTTAGCGTACGTTATCACGTGTTTGCATGAGAAAAATTGCATGATGTCATACTCATGTAGAGAGATACAAATGTGAGAAATATCATATTCCAATTATCGATATCACAATTCCGAATAATACATGGCTCAAATACAAATGAAATACTCAATAATAAATCCGGATATTACATACTCTCCTACTAAAAAGGAGTTTCGTCCCGAAACTCAAGACGAAAATAACTCTGGATATCTGGACTTCATGCTATCTTCCGTTTCCCAAGTGGCTTCTTCCACTCCATGGCGTGACCACTGAACTTTGACCAAAGCGATTGGTTTGTTCCTCAACTGCTTAACTCGACTCTCGAGTATCCTGATCGGTCTTTCTTCAAATGTTCCATCCTGAGTGACTTCGATTTCACCGAAATCAATGACATGACTAGGATCCGGTATATATCTCCGTAACTAGGATATGTGGAACACGTTATGAACATGGCTCAATGATGGCGGTAATGCTAATCTGTATGCCAACTCTCCAATTCTCTCAATAATCTCGAATGGTCTGATATATCTCAGACTCAGCTTTCCTTTCATTCCAAAACAAAAGATTCCCCGAGTAGGAGAAACCTTTAGAAATACGTGATCTCCAATACTGAACTCTAATGGACGACGGCGTACATCTGCATAAGATTTCTGTCTACTCTGGGCGGTCAACAGCCTTTCGCGAATCAAAGTTATCTTCTCTCGAGTTTGCACGATCAACTCTGGTTCCGTTCCGACCAAATCTGATGAATCGTCCCAACATAGGGGCGATCTGCATCTTCTCCCGTATAATGCCTCAAACGGTGCCATCTTAATAGAAGCATGCCAACTATTGTTGTAGGTAAATTCAATCAACGGTAGATGAACTTCCCAATCGTTTGACCAATCTAAGGCACAGGCCCTCAGCATGTTTTCCACTGTTTGAATAGTCCTCTCGGATTGTCCATCTGTCTGCGGGTGATAAGTTTTGCTGAAGTTCAATTCGGTCCCCAAGGCCTTATAAACTGCTTTCCAAAAATGAGACACAAAACGGTCGTCTCGATCAGAAATGATGGTCTTCGGCGTACCATGCAATCGAACTATCTCTGAAATAAATACTCGTGTTAACCTCTCGGGTCCCCAAGTGTCCTTAATGCCTAGAAAATGAGCCGATTTGGTTAGACGATCAACTATCACCCAAATCATGTTCATTCCTGTCTTGGTTCTTGGCATACTAGTGATAAAGTCCATTGATATGTCCTCCCACTTCCATTCAGGAATTGGGAGCAGCTTCAGCATTCCGGCAGGTCGTTGATGCTCGATCTTAACCTGCTGACAAGTCAAGCATTTCGAAACATAATCCACTACATCTTTCTTCATGTTGCCCCACCAAAAGTTCTGCTTCCCATCCTTATACATCTTACTAGTGCCCGGGTGGATAGAATAGGGCATGCTGTGAGCTTCTTTCATAACCGTCTATTTCAGAACATCGACATCGGGAATGCAAAGTCGATTCTGAAATCTCAACACTCCATCATCATGAATTACGAATCCGGGGGCCCTTCTCTTGATCACTTAATCACGTAACCGAATCATCAGAGGATCATCTACTTGCTTAGATTTGATTTCTTCGGTTAACGATGAAGTTATTTCCATCATGCACAGCTGTCCTTGGACTCTTTGTAACCACACTTCAATTCCTTCACGAATCATTTCTCGTTGAATGCTGAGCTGGGAGGTCAGAGTTTCCAGCATCTGAATGAAACAGGCTTGCGGCTAAGTGCATCGGCCACTACATTTGCTTTGCCTGGATGATAAAGAATCTCCAAGCCATCTCCTTTGCCGCATGTTCAACTTTTTCTGATTGAAGATGTATTTGAGACTCTTGTGATCCGTAAAGATCTGACAATGACTTCTGTACAGGTAATGTATCCAGATTTTCAAAGCAAAAACTACTGATGCTAGCTCTAAATCATGTGTTGGGTAATTCACTTCATAAGGTTTCAGCTGTCGTGACGCATAAGCGATCACCTTATCATTCTGCATCAACACGCATCCGGGTCCTTGGTTCGAAGCATCACTGTAAACTATAAATCCTCCAGTTCCCCGTGGGAGTGCTAAAATTGGTGCCGTCGTCAATCTCTTCTTCAATTCATCAAAGCTTTTCTAACACATTTCATTCCACTCAAACTTTTGAGTTTTCTGCAGGAGTCGAGTCAGTGGGCAGGAAATTTTGGAAAACCCTTCTACGAATCGACGATAATATCCAGCAAGTCCTAAGAAACTCCGAACTTCTTTCAAGTTCTTAGGAGGTTTCCAATCCATAACTGCTTCGATTTTCTGGGGGTCTACTCGTACTCCTTCAGCTGATACCACATGACCGAGGAACATTACTTCCTTTAGCCAGAATTCACACTTAGAGAGCTTGGCGTACAATTGCTCGCTTCTCAAAAGTTCCAAAACAATCCGCAAATGCTGCCCATGTTCTTCCGGGCTCTTGGAATAAACTAGAATATCATCAATGAATACAACCACAAACTTGTCCAAATAATATATGAACACACGATTCATCAATTTCATAAACATTGCAGGTGCATTAGTGAGACCAAACAGCATCACTACAAACTCATAATGTCCGTAACAAGTTCTGAATGCTGACTTCGGAACATCAGATTCCTTAATCATCAGTTGATGGTATCCTGATCTCAGATCGATTTTAGAAAATACTATTGCTCCTTGCAACTGGTCAAACAAATCATCAATCCATGGCAATGGATACTTGTTCTTAATCGTCATTTTGTTCAGCTCTCGATAGTCAATACACAGTCGAAGCGATCCATCCTTCTTCCGGACAAAAAGAACTGGCGCTCCCCAGGGCGAATGCTTAGTTGGATATAGCCTTTATCCAGTATCTCCTCCAGTTGCTTTTTCAGTTCGTACATCTCAGTAGGTTCCATACGATACGGTGCCTTAGAAATTGGTGTAGCTCCGGGTTCCAACTCAATGGTGAATTCTACATCCCGTCATGGAGGTAGTCCAGGTAACTCGTCAGGAAATACATCCGGAAATTCGTTCACAACAAGAATGGATGAGATTTCCACAATATCGCCTTTTTCTTCATTGCATAGCACTAGTATCCGGTACAGACCTGTTTTAACAATTTGACTGCTCTCATCGCCTTGATCAACTTTCCTGACCTTCTTGGTTTCCATCCTTCAAACAGTATTTCAGAACCATCGTCAGTGATCAGCGAGATATTCCTCTTTCGGTAGTTTACAATAGCTCCATATCGATTAAGCCAATCATCTCCGAGTATCAGGTCGTCTCGTTGAATTTCTATCACAATCAGATTTGAGAGCCACTCTCTGCCTCCAAATGATACAGGGAAATCTCTAGTTTCTAAGTTTCCAACAATTCTCTCTCCGCTCGGTAAACCCACAACATAAGGTTCACAATTATGAAAATAAAAAAATATTCAAACGATTTACATAAGATAAGGATATAAATGAATGCGTATCTCCTGTATCGAATAAAACGCTAACTGGCCGGGAAAGGATCTGAACAGTACCTGATGCGACAGCAGCATCCTGATCTTCTGTTCTCCTCATCTCGTACAGACATGGGGGAACAGATCCGGCACTTGATGTACCCTTTCGGTCCCACTGTCCTCTTCCTCGTCCGCAGCCAAAATTCTGAGGCATCTGAACACTTTGCTGCGTCTGTTGGATACTAGCTTCCTTCTGAACTGGCTGTGGTGCACGGTCTCTAAAAGACTTTTCAGCATCTTCACAGAACACCGCACGATGTCCCTCCCGACCACAATCAAAACAAGTCACGGCAGGTAGGGGGCAATTTCGTCGATAGTGCTCTGTCTGGGCATAGTTAAAGCATTTCCTGGTGACATCGTCGTGGTTGATGCTGCTCCGAAGTTCTTTCCGCTTCTAGATGGGTGCAGAGGTTTCTTGAAAGAATGAAAGGATGACTGGGCCTTTCGGGGCCCACTCTCTTGTGCTCCGTGAAACTACCGGAGACTTTCTGCTTCTTGGACTCTGTCAACTTCTCCATTGCTGCCTCCTTGATGCTTCTATCGAAATCTTGAGCAATAGACAACGCAAAAATGATTTTACCGACGCCAAAATGGCGTTGGTAAAGCGAAAAATGGCGTTGGTAAAAATTACCGACGCCATTACAACGACAACCGCCGTTGGAAAACGCGCTCGCGGTAATTTTTACCGACGCCATTTCTGTTTTACCAACGCCATTTTGGCGTCGGTAAAAGCTTTTTTTGTAGTGTCTATTGCTCGATTTCGACGAGGGAAGCATCCAAGTGGTGGAAGCCATCCGACTGCAGATCATGATGCGGGCCAATTTAAATTGATGATGGAAGCTCGATCGCCCTCGTCCTGTGAGGGAAGCCAAAGTTCGGGAGTTTTTCTCCACTCAGCCTTCAGATGTACTAGTATCTCAGGCGATTAAGATGTTTAACTAGCAGCTGGCATTTGTTCGACATCTGGTCAGAACAGATGCAGAAATGATGATCTATTTTGATATGAGAATGAAACCAGAAATCCAGAGTACATGTCCGGTTTTGAATGTACCACTCTCCGTCAATACCAGGATAAAGCATTGGCGTATGAAATCAAGAAGGTAGCAATGGAGAAGTTGATAGAGTCCAAGAAGCAGAAAGTCTCCGGTAGTTTCACGGAGCACAAGAGTACTGGGCCCCAAAAGGCCCAGTCATCCTTTCATTCTTTCAAGAAACCTCTGCACCCATCTAGAAGCGGAAAGAACTTCGGAGCAGCATCAACCACGACGATGTCACTAGGAAATGCTTTAACTGTGCCCAGACAGGGCACTATCGACGGAATTGCCCCCTACCTGCCGTGACTTGTTTTGATTATGGTCGGGAGGGACATCATGCGGTGTTCTGTGAAGATGCTGAAAAGTCTTTTAGAGCCCGTACACCACAGCCAGTTCAGGTCAGGACTCAGGCAGGGCTCAGGCGGGTTAGGTCCGGGCTCAGGCGGGAGGGTTCGATCAGGTCCAGGTCGGGGTCCGGGCGGGTCGGGTGCGGGTCCGGGCGGATCAGGTTCGGGCTCCATTCAATTTCAAATGGTTGAGAAGGATTTTGGTTTATAAACCACCAAAAACATTGATGTTTTTTCGATGTGGGATTGTGTTAAAAAATTACCGACGCCGAAATGGCGTCGGTAATGGCGTAAACGGCGTCGGTAAATTAAAAAAAAAAATTACCAACGCCAAAATGGCGTCGGTAATGGCGTCGGTAAATGGCGTCGGTAAACGGCGTCGTTAATTGTCAAAAAAAATAAGTCTGCGAACCGGTCGTCGGCAATGGCGTCGGTAAATCGGGCGTCGGTAAATTATAAGTTTAACAACGGCGGTACGGGCGTCGGTAAATGGCATCGGTAAATTATAAGTTTAACAACGGCGGTACGGGCGTCGGTAAATGGCGTCGGTAAATTATAAGTTTAACAACGGCGGTGCTGGCGTCGGTAAATGGCGTCGGTAAAAACTGTTTTTTTTGTAGTGAGAGGCTCTCCGGTCGTCTGGGCAATTAATTCTGGAAAATTTTTTCTCCAATTCCTTCAACCAATGGTCCCATATGGGAGTCTCATAAAAGCCGTCGAATTTGGGTGGTTGCATCTTCGCCACCTCTTGCAGCCATTGGTCACCTCGATTTCCCATGTCTAGGATCCCTTGCTGTCTATCTCCCTGCTGTAATCCCACCGCCACCTGCATTCGATCCACGACCTGGGCGAACTGAGTCATCTAGTTCACCACTTGACGAAGGATTTCGGGCACAGCAGGTTCCGGTTCATTATTAATAGATCTTTGCGGCTCGCCTGAGCTGTGGCTGGCCTGATTGGAAGGCGAAGCTTCTCTTTCTGCATTCCTTCGTCCGCGTCCGCGACCGCGACCATGTCCATGTCCACCTCTCAACATACTGTAAGCATAAATACTCAATATATAGGAAACAACATCGTTGTAATGTTTATGTATAAAGAGATACAACATGTAAAAGACGAGATAGAGTTTAGGAACTTAAAACCACCAGTCGCACGAAGACGTAGGCAGTACAGTGATGTTATTCACGGCCGGTTACCTCAAAAGACGTATACGACCCCTATTTTAACCCAAAGGCCAAGATATCCATAATCTTAGCTCTGATACCATATTCTGTAACACCCTCGATATATTCAGAAATATTACAGCGCCGTAAATCCTTTACATAAGAATTTACAAGGCTAAATAAATGAAAAGACAATGACAGATAATAACTGAAAATACAATACGACAGTTCTGGTCCAATACCGAAATTACAAATATCCAAAAGAAGAATATTAATACACCACTGAAATACAAACATCACAAATTACGACGTACTCGTCATGGAGCTCCAGTGGTTGTTTCCCCGCTCTGATGAATCCTGAACATAAACAAATGGTCACCCCCGAAGGGGTTAGCACAACGATGCTAGTACAAGTACCACAACATATTATTCAACATCTGACGAAGAATAATAATAACATAAATGACAAAAGAACCAACGAGTCTTCTCCTGCGAGAAACTCAATAATAACATACACACATGATAAGCACAACATGATATCACAACATACACATGGTAATTCCAATGATCCAGCGTTCACTGCCTAGACCCCCCGATTGCAATATCCGGAATTTCTACTACTGTTGTTTGATATTATTTTATCCGAGTTATATTGTACAGCATAGAATCTGTATAGTATGGATAAAATAAATAAAGGACTGAGATGTTAGTATCGGTATAATTGTCGTATCTGGTCGACAGTTGCATTTGAGGATATCGTGTATCAGGTTATCGTACTTTCGATATAGAGTATATCGTATAAGAATATTATTGGATTCAATATACGTATTCAGTATGCCGTATGTTCGTATTCTGTATGTCGAGACAAGTGGTAACAGTTAAAATTGGCTAAGTATAGAATACTTAGCGTATGCTGATGTTGAAGACATACGTACGCTAAATCACAAGAGTTACGTACGTTATGGCCGAGACATTACGTACGTAACATGGGAATCAGACGATCGAGTCATGGTCGGCAGGTGGGACCCTGTGTCGGCAGCTTTCGGCGGAAGGATGTTGACAGGCGAGTCAACTACGTATTACGTACATTATACAGGATGTATTACGTACGTAATATAAGGTTTTACTGTAGCAATTCAACGTGCGTATTACGTACGTAATGAAGGAAATGTACGTACGTAATCAAGTGGACGAAACAGGACAGTTAGTTTTGGGATTATCATTACGTACGCTATCAAGGATGGCTAACGTACGTAATGCGTGTTACGTACGTTAACCTTGGTGTGTTAAGTACGTAACGAACAGAAATGTTTTATAAGTGGATGCCCGTCTTTCATTTCCTTTGACGTTTCTTTTCGTTTTTCGTCTTCAAACTTTGAGAAAGAGAGATGTTGGCCTTCCTAAGTCGATTTTAAGCTTTAGGACTTGGATTTGAGGCTTGTATATGGAATTATGGATGATTCTTGAAGGGTTTGATTGGGTTATTCATGTTCTTGAGG
The DNA here is from genome assembly GCA_033398695.1 of Orobanche coerulescens. Classification (NCBI taxonomy): domain Eukaryota; kingdom Viridiplantae; phylum Streptophyta; class Magnoliopsida; order Lamiales; family Orobanchaceae; genus Orobanche; species Orobanche coerulescens. The sequence continues at coordinate 58,853,464 of CM065818.1, forward strand.
TATGTTGTTGAATTCTTCACTTTGATTTCGGATTTTGGTATTGTTATCAGTATATGATTCGTATGAAGTTGATTATGATGTTGTTGTTATGATTATTGAGGCTACATGAACTATATGTTGAAGGAATATGGTGTTATGATGGTTTATACCTTGAATCTGTTGATTATGATTATGGAATCATAGAGTTCTTGATGTTCTTGGTATTGTTACTTCAATTCTTGATGTTAGAGAGATCGTATGCTCAAGAACATGTTGATATACACATTGAATTATGATTAGAGATTGTTTAGATGTTAGAAAACATCGGATTACATTGTTTTAGTGGCTATGAACAAGTTTTTGAATCATTTAGTGTTCTTGAGGAACTCCTTGATGAAATTATCATAGCAAGACGATCGTAGGTTGAATTATCAGTACCTTTGGATATGAAAATCGAATGTTCATTGATTGTAGTGGTAGAATTCGTATGTTCTTGATGAAATACGAATCATGATATCAATTTGGAATCCGAAAAGATTGTGATTGATCGTCGAATATGATTTCCTTTACGTCCGTACTCGTAATCTCATTGTGGTTGTGAATTCATAATTGTTTGAATTGGATTATTCGAAATTGTGTTAATCGGGATAATTGTGAAATCGTTGAGTTTATCAATCGATTATATTGATTAGTAATTATCGGATTTCGGTTCATATGATGGATATGAATTCGTAAAATAGTTTGAGTTATACTATTTGGTTTTTTTAAATGATTGAGGTATCGTTGAATCATTGAGATGATTTGGTTGGTCGTGTTGGTTGTTAATAGTTATCGGATATATGTTATTTGATTACTTCGATAGGTTGAGATTATTGATCGGTGATTATAACCGGATGCTGCGGTCGTGTTCAAGTACGTTCGTGAATTGCTTCGGTCGGGGCCGAGGACCTCGTAGACGAAGGCAATGGGATTGGTAGCGGCTTCGTCATCGTCGTATCGGTATCGAGGCAAGTTATTACTTGCTCAGTTATAATGTTTAATGAATGGTTTCAGTTTCATTTCGTTTATAATGCATATAGCAATGATTATTACTGCAAATTCTGGAGATTTGTATTATGTGTTGCCTTTCCGATTCTGGGAGTTAAATCATAAGGTTTATGATTCATTTTGGATTATTGGAATTCTGGGTATCGAGGATACATTAAGGTAAAAACGAGGATATGAGTATCTGCAGTCCATGGTACGTTTGGGTTGCCGAGCATTGCGGATAATATTCGGTGGTGATTTGACATCGAGATTGCTTCCGAAGGACTCGGGTCAAGTATTCAGGATTTATTCAGTTTAGTGTCGATGATGTTGATCATGCAGGTTGTCATTCATGTTGCTGAACATGAGGTCGTCCTAGTTGTGTCATCAAGGTGTCGTTCATGTTTTGATTCATATGTTGTTCATGTTGATGAACATATTGATTTGCATATGTGTATGCATATTGTGTTGCTTATGTTGTGTAAATAATCCGATGGGATTATGAGGATCTATGCTGAGGGCGCTGGATCGAATGTCCACCATGCGTTGGTTCGACGGGATCATCATGGGGATCTATGCTGAGGGCGCTGGATCGTTGGACAGGTTTTCCACCATGCGTTGGTTCGACGGGATCATCATGGGGATCTATGCTGAGGGCGCTGGATCGTTGGATTACCAGTATTGTGTTGATGGAATCTTGTGAATTGGCATCATTGATTTTATCATGTGCTATTGTTCATATGTGTATTGTTGGTTATCCACCTTATGCTGATCTGATAGGATCAACAAAGGGATCTATGCTGAGGGCACTGGATCGTCGGATTTCCATTGAGTATACATGATTGTTATTGTTGTGATCATATTGACGTGGTCATATGAGTATGCATTTGTAGGTCTTGTGTTAGGACCGTGTCCGTATTTGCATTTATCTGATCTCGGATTAGACTGATTTGATTGTCGTGGCACTTCATATCTCGAGGTATGTTCCGTATATCCTTTGGTATTCGTCTTGTGATGGACAATCGGTTATCGTTTTGAGATTTGATGATGCTATCCGATGGGTTGTATTGGTCAGAACTGGTACTTTTCCATATCGTGAGTTGGTTATGATAGTTTGAGAACCTTGAGTATTGTTTGAGGTACAGTACATATATTATGTTCGAGTTCATTGGTTAATCGAGTACAGGATGTGAAATGTGATAACAGTTAGTCTGATGAGAATTTACTTGAGTAAGCAAAGTTATGGCGGTAAGATTACGTTGGCCGTATTCTTGTGTTGTATTCTCATTGGTATGTGATTATTAATGTGATGTGACGGTTATCATTGTTGGATATTATGGCTGACCCCGTCGTGGAATTTCTTTTTAGGTTCTTGGAGTATCGAGCTTGTAGCGGTCGTGAAGAGATGAGCTTCCCGGAGGATACTGGATAGGACATGTTCTGTTCATTGAGTTTCTTGATTGGTTCTTGTATTCCGCTGCTAGAGTATCTTTATGGTTGGTCTTTTTCCACTGCGTGAGTATTTTGAAACGCTCTTTTGGTATCTAGCAACTGAGGTTACTTTGGAAACCATTTTCTAAACTTTTGAGTTTCGGCCGTTTGGCCTTGTGATTTCAAATGAGTTTTTACGACGGTTTTTGATAAATGGATTTTTATAAGTCTTTGTGAATTTTTACAGATAGTACCGTCGTTGGCCTCTTGGGCATTTGTAAATGTTTGCGAAAATTTCTTTTAGCCTTGTGGGTTCCATCTCGGGGCCCACGGCGCTATAATATTTCCGGTTAAACCTGGGGGTGTTACAGAATATGGTATCAGAGCTTAGGTTGAGAAAACCTAGGCATTCGGGTCGAGTTGGGTCGTGTTTTTATCGCGTCATTCGAGTTGTCGATTTGACAAATATTAGAGCCGTGAGTTTGTTGTTCACTCGGGCTTGTGCGTTAAGTGATTTACCAGTATAGTACTGGGGTTGTTGTAAACTTTTCTAAATGGTGTTAACGAGATTCTCTGGAATGAGATGTATTGCGTTCTTGAGTCGAACTGATTTTGCAAAACGTGTGTTTTGAAAATATCCGTGTCGAGTATTTTCTAGAGTCGAGACATGTGCCAGTATCACGGGGAATCATTGGCTTCACGATCTGTAAGTATTTGGATTTTTGAATTTCATTGAGATTTATTGTCGTTCTAAGTTGATATGCTTTGAGATTCAACAGAATATTATGTGTTACAGTATAAGGTAACAAAATTGGGACAGGATTGATGAATTGAGAAACTATGATTTTGGAAATCATTATGTCAGTTAGATTTTGGAAACAGAGTTGTGTAATCGGAAGAAGGACTGTGGAATGTTAAGAAGAACATGTAGTCATGTTAGTTCATTTTGTGATATATGAACTGTTTTTGAGCATTTGAAAATGATGTTTTTCAAAATGAGTATTTTATGGATTTTTTTTACGGAAAATAATTTTGGGCCGAAACCCAATTGATTTTGAAATGGTTTTATAACTCAGAACTTAGAGTCCGAAAAGAGTTTTATACTTTTTAAACTTCTTGTAATGCGGAACAAGATACGGGCTGAGACCCTAATGTTTCAAAAGAAAGCTTTTCTGTTTTCTAAAACTCCCAAGAATTGTAGAACACTTTATCAATCTTTATCTATTTCGTTTCTGCCTTTCGAAGTTTTGGTTTACTTGTTCAAATGGAACCTCTCGGGAAGTCTTTCGCTGTGTTGATTTGTTTCAATGTTTTGTCATAACATATTTGGGGTGATCTAGGATGGATTAATAATTGACGTTGCGAGTCATATGTGAGGAAAAAGGAGTTTTAACGAAATTTATATATATTGAGATTTTGGAACTCTATCGTGTGGTTTTCCCGATGGAATATCGGTGGATATTGGTGACAAGCTAAACTGATATACAGGAGTATGGATATGGTCAAGCAATTGCATAAATCCCATTTTATTTAATCGTGTGTATTTGAAAGGAATTTTTATCGAGAACTTGACACGAGCGAGCCGGTTGGTTCGAAAATTAATTTTGCAGTCTTACCAAAAACTTATGTTTTGAGTTTTGAAATTTTTGAAAGAGCTTTCGAAAATTTGTCTTCGTGACAAGATTATATGAATTCAAACTGGTTTTTAAAATGTGATTGATGTACATACGCATTTAGTGCATCGGGCATATCATATCGATGGTACAAGGAAAAGAGATTCGAAGTTAGTATGGTAGATTGGCTATCCATGGGTGATCAATGGATTGATTAGACAAGAGAATTATACTGCGTTTTGTTGGATCGGTACAGATGTAATTTTTGGAATTTTGGATTTTGTGAAACTGGAGCATATGTACTATGTGGATTTATTGATGTGGTAGTAGCATGACTTTACTACTTTTGAATTTTGAGCCGTACCGATTGGTCATTCCCACTTCATATATGATTTAGGATGTTCGACGATTTGTGATTGATTGTTCGTACGCCGAGGGGTATGTTCACCAGTCGGATATGTTTATTGAGATCCACTGTATGTGATCGGTGTGTTGTTTTCAGAATTTTGCTTTTTCGTATATCTGTCTCTGTGGTTCGGTGTTCATCGTGTTGGAGTTTACCGTTTAAAGGTATTCTCGATTATCGTTGACCGTTCATTGGTCATGTTGGAGTTTATCATATTGATGATATTCTCGATTGTGTTTTGACCTCTGGTTGGTCATATTAGAGTTTATCATGTCGATGATATTCTCGATTATGTTTTGACCTCTGGTTGGTCATATGGGAATTTATCATGTTGATGATAAATTCGGTTGATTTATTAGTTGATCATTTTTGGTGATCATCTGAGTGTTCAGATTTTGTGTTAATGTTTCGGGATTCGTGTCGTCGTTTTGGGAGGTTGTTTCGCATATGTATTGTGTATTATTTGTCTTATCGGAATTGGAACTTGATCATGCGATCAGGCAAACAGGATTTGTCGCGGATAGATTATTTCATCTGACGATGATATAATTTTGTTGAGACTCAAGAAATTGTGATTGTAAGCGTATCGGGACTGTACAGTGAGATCGCTTGCTAGTATCTCCGGAGATCGTCGACCTGCGTATTTGTAAGTGTACTCTCTTGGTTATTCAGTAATGATGATGACTGATCGTTGTCGTGATGGCTTTGAGATATTTGGTTGAACGGTATGTTTGTTTGGTTTTATGACGGATTGCAAGTTTCGAGGCCGAAACTTATTTTAAGTGGTGTAGTATGTAATATCCGGAATTTCTACTACTGTTTTTTGATATTATTTTATCCGAGTTATATTGTACAGCGTGGAATCTGTACAGTATGGATAAAATAAATAAAGGACTAAGATGTCAGTATCGGTATAATTGTCGTATCTGGTCGACAGTTGCATTTGAGGATATCGTGTATCAGGTTATCGTACTTTCGATATAGAGTATATCGTATAAGAATATTATTGGATTCAGTATATGTATTCAGTATGCCGTATGTTCGTATTCTGTATGTCGAGACAAGTGGTAACAGTTAAAATTGGCTAAGTATAGAATACTTAGCATATGCTAATGTTGAAGACTTACGTACGCTAAATCACAAGAGTTACGTACGTTATGGCCGAGACATTACGTACGTAACATGGGAATCAGACGATCGAGTCATGGTCGGCAGGTGGGACCCTGTGTCGGCAGCTTTCGGCGGAAGGATGTTGACAGGCGAGTCAACTACATATTACGTACGTTATACAAGATGTATTACGTACGTAATATAAGGTTTTACTGTAGCAAGTCAACGTGCGTATTACGTACGTAATGAAGGAAATGTTACGTACGTAATCAAGTGGACGAAACCGGACAGTTAGTTTTGGGACTATCATTACGTACGCTATCAAGGATGGCTAACGTACGTAATGCGTGTTACGTACGTTAACCTTGATGTGTTACGTACGTAACGAACAGAAATGTTTTATAAGTGGATGCCCGTCTTTCATTTCCTTTGACGTTTCTTTTCGTTTTTTGTCTTCAAACTTTGAGAAAGAGAGATGTTGGCCTTCCTAAGTCGATTTTGAGCTTGTGGACTTGGATTTGAGGCTTGGATATGGAATTATGGATGATTCTTGAAGGGTTTGATTGGGTTATTCATGTTCTTGAGGTATGTTGTTGAATTCTTCACTTTGATTTCGGATTTTGGTATTGTTATCAGTATATGATTCGTATGAAGTTGATTGTGATGTTGTTGTTACGATTATTGAGGCTACATGAACTATATGTTGAAGGAAGATGGTGTTATGATGGTTTATACCTTGAATATGTTGATTATGATTATGGAATTATAGAGTTCTTGATGTTTTTGGTATTGTTACTTCGATTCTTGATGTTAGGGAGATCGTATGCTCAAGAACATGTTGATATACACATTGAATTATGATTAGAGATTGTTTAGATGTTAGAAAACATCGTATTACGTTGTTTTAGTGGCTATGAACAAGGTTTTGAATCATTTAGTGTTCTTGAGGAACTCCTTGATGAAATTATCATAGCAAGACGATCGTAGGTTGAATTATCGGTACCTTTGGAAATGAAAATCGAATGTTCATTGATTGTAGTGGTAGAATTCGTATGTTCTTGATGAAATACGAATCATGATATCAATTTGGAATCCGAAAAGATTGTGATTGATCGTCGAATATTATTTCCTTTACGTCCGTACTCGTAATCGCATTGTGGTTGTGAATTCGTAATTGTTTGAATTGGATTATTCGAAATTGTGTTAATCGGGATAATTGGGAAATCGTTGAGTTTATCGATCGATTATATTTATTAGTAATTATCGGATTTCAGTTCATATAATAGATATGAATTCGTAAAATAGTTCGAGTTATACTATTTGGTTTTTGTAAATGATTGAGGTATCGTTGAATCGTTGAGATGATTTGGTTGGTCGTGTTGGTTGTTAATAGTTATTGGATATATGTTATTTGATTACTTCGATAGGTTGAGATTATTGATCGGTGATTATAACCGGATGTTGCGGTCGTGTTCAAGTACGTTCGTGAATTGCTTCGGTCGGGGCCGAGGAGCTCGTAGACGAAGGCAATGGGATTGGTAGCGGCTTCGTCATCGTCGTATCGGTATCGAGGCAAGTTATTACTTGCTCAGTTATAATGTTTAATGAATGGTTTCAGTTTCATTTCGTTTATAATGCATATAGCAATGATTATGACTGCAAATTCTAGAGATTTGTATTATGTGTTGCCTTTCCGATTCTGGGAGTTAAATCATAAGGTTTATGATTCATTTCGGATTATTGGAATTTTGGGTATCGAGGATACATTAAGGTAAAGACGAGGATATGAGTATCTGCAGTCCATGGTACGTTTGGGTTGCCGAGCATTGCGGATAATATTCGGTGGTGATTTGGCATCGAGATTGCTTCCGAAGGACTCGGGTCAAGTATTCAGGATTTATTCAGTTTAGTGTCGATGATGTTGATCATGCAGGTTGTCATTCATGTTGCTGAACATGAGGTCGTCCTAGTTGTGTCATCAAGGTGTCGTTCATGTTTTGATTCATATGTTGTTCATGTTGATGAACATATTGATTTGCACATGTGTATGCATATTGTGTTGCTTATGTTGTGTAAATAATCCGATGGGATTATGAGGATCTATGCTGAGGGCGCTGGATCAAATGTCCACCATGCGTTGGTTCGACGGGATCATCATGGGGATCTATGCTGAGGGCACTGGATCGTTGGATAGGTTTTCCACCATGCGTTGGTTCGACGGGATCATCATGGGGATCTATGCTGAGGGCACTGGATCGTTGGATTACCAGTATTGTGTTGATGGAATATTGTGAATTCGCATCATTGATTTTATCATGTGCTATTGTTCATATGTGTATTGTTGGTTATCCACCTTATGCTGATCTGATAGGATCAACAAAGGGATCTATGCTGAGGGTGCTGGATCGTCGGATTTCCATTGAGTATACATGATTGTTATTGTTGTGATCATATTGACGTGGTCATATGAGTATGCATTTGTAGGTCTTGTGTTAGGACCGTGTCCGTATTTGCATTGATCTGATCTCGGATTAGACTGATTTGATTGTCGTGGCACTTCATATCTCGAGGTATGTTCCGTATATCCTTTGGTATTCGTCTTGTGATGGACAATCGGTTATCGTTTTGAGATTTGATGATGCTATCCGATGGGTTGTATTGGTCAGAACTGGTACTTTTCCATATCGTGAGTTGGTTATGATAGTTTGAGAACCTTGAGTATTGTTTGAGGTACAGTACATATATTATGTTCGAGTTCATTGGTTAATCGAGTACAGGATGTGAAATGTGATAACAGTTAGTCTGATGAGAATTTACTTGAGTAAGCAAAGTTATGGCGGTAAGATTACGTTGGCCGTATTCTTGTGTTGTATTCTCATTGGTATGTGATTATTAATGTGATGTGACGGTTATCATTGTTGGATATTATGGCTGACCCCGTCGTGGAATTTCTTTTTAGGTTCTTGGAGTATCGAGCTTGTAGCGGTCGTGAAGAGATGAGCTTCCCGGAGGATACTGGATAGGACATGTTCTGTTCATTGAGTTTCTTGATTGGTTCTTGTATTCCGCTTCTAGAGTATCTTTATGGTTGGTCTTTTTCCACTGCGTGAGTATTTTGAAACGCTCTTTTGGTATCTAGCAACTGAGGTTACTTTGGAAACCATTTTCTAAACTTTTGAGTTTCGCCGTTTGGCCTTGTGATTTCAAATGAGTTTTTACGACGGTTTTTGATAAATGGATTTTTATAAGTCTTTGTGAATTTTTACAGATAGTACCGTCGTTGGCCTCTTGGGCATTTGTAAATGTTTGCGAAAATTTCTTTTAGCCTTGTGGGTTCCATCTCGGGGCCCACGGCGCTATAATATTTCCGGTTAAACCTGGGGGTGTTACAGAATATGGTATCAGAGCTTAGGTTGAGAAAACCTAGGCATTCGGGTCGAGTTGGGTCGTGTTTTTATCGCGTCATTCGAGTTGTCGATTTGACAAATATTAGAGCCGTGAGTTTGTTGTTCACTCGGGCTTGTGCGTTAAGTGATTTACCAGTATAGTACTGGGGTTGTTGTAAACTTTTCTAAATGGTGTTAACGAGATTCTCTGGAATGAGATGTATTGCGTTCTTGAGTCGAACTGATTTTGCAAAACGTGTGTTTTGAAAATATCCGTGTCGAGTATTTTCTAGAGTCGAGACATGTGCCAGTATCACGGGGAATCATCGGCTTCACGATCTGTAAGTATTTGGATTTTTGAATTTCATTGAGATTTATTGTCGTTCTAAGTTGATATGCTTTGAGATTCAACAGAATATTATGTGTTACAGTATAAGGTAACAAAATTGGGACAGGATTGATGAATTGAGAAACTATGATTTTGGAAATCATTATGTCAGTTAGATTTTGGAAACAGAGTTGTGTAATCGGGAGAAGGACTGTGGATTGTTAAGAAGAACATGTAGTCATGTTAGTTCATTTTGTGATATATGAACTGTTTTTGAGCATTTGAAAATGATGTTTTTCAAAATGAGTATTTTATGGATTTTTTTTACGGAAAATAATTTTGGGCCGAGACCCAATTGATTTTGAAATGGTTTTATAACTCAGAACTTAGAGTCCGAAAAGACTTTTATACTTTTTAAACTTATTGTAATGCGGAACAAGATACGGGCTGAGACCCTAATGTTTCAAAAGAAAGCTTTTCTGTTTTCTAAAACTCCCAAGAATTGTAGAACACTTTATCAATCTTTATCTATTTCGTTTCTGCCTTTCGAAGTTTTGGTTTACTTGTTCAAATGGAACCTCTCGGGAAGTCTTTCGCTGTGTTGATTTGTTTCAATGTTTTGTCATAACATATTTGGGGTGATCTAGGATGGATTAATAATTGACGTTGCGAGTCATATGTGAGGAAAAAGGAGTTTTAACGAAATTTATATATATTGAGATTTTGGAACTCTATCGTGTGGTTTTCCCGATGGAATATCGGTGGATATTGGTGACAAGCTAAACTGATATACAGGAGTATGGATATGGTCAAGCAATTGCATAAATCCCATTTTATTTAATCGTGTGTATTTGAAAGGAATTTTTATCGAGAACTTGACACGAGCGAGCCGGTTGGTTCGAAAATTAATTTTGCAGTCTTACCAAAAACTTATGTTTTGAGTTTTGAAATTTTTGAAAGAACTTTCGAAAATTTGTCTTCGTGACAAGATTATATGAATTCAAACTGGTTTTTAAAATGTGATTGATGTACATACGCATTTAGTGCATCGGGCATATCATATCGATGGTACAAGGAAAAGAGATTCGAAGTTAGTATGGTAGATTGGCTATCCATGGGTGATCAATGGATTGATTAAACAAGAGAATTATACTGCGTTTTGTTGGATCGGTACAGATGTAATTTTTGGAATTTTGGATTTTGTGAAACTGGAGCATATGTACTATGTGGATTTATTGATGTGGTAGTAGCATGACTTTACTACTTTTGAATTTTGAGCCGTACCGATTGGTCATTCCCACTTCATATATGATTTAAGATGTTCGACGATTTGTGATTGATTGTTCATACGCCGAGGGGTATGTTCACCAGTCGGATATGTTTATTGAGATCCACTGTATGTGATCGGTGTGTTGTTTTCAGAATTTTGCTTTTTCGTATATCTGTCTCTGTGGTTCGGTGTTCATCATGTTGGAGTTTACCGTTTAAAGGTATTCTCGATTATCGTTGACCGTTCATTGGTCATGTTGGAGTTTATCATATTGATGATATTCTCGATTGTGTTTTGACCTCTGGTTGGTCATATTAGAGTTTATCATGTCGATGATATTCTCGATTATGTTTTGACCTCTGGTTGGTCATATGGGAATTTATCATGTTGATGATAAATTCGGTTGATTTATTAGTTGATCATTTTTGGTGATCATCTGAGTGTTCAGATTTTGTGTTGATGTTTCGGGATTCGTGTCGTCGTTTTGGGCGGTTGTTTCGCATATGTATTGTGTATTATTTGTCTTATCGGAATTAGAACTTGATCATGCGATCAGGCAAACAGGATTTGTCGCGGATAGATTATTTCGTCTGACGATGATATAATTTTGTTGAGACTCAAGAAATTGTGATTGTAAGCGTATCGGGACTGTACAGTGAGATCACTTGCTAGTATCTCCGGAGATCGTCGACCTGCGTATTTGTAAGTGTACTCTCTTGGTTATTCAGTAATGATGATGACTGATCGTTGTCGTGATGGCTTTGAGATATTTGGTTGAACGGTATGTTTGTTTGGTTTTATGACGGATTGCAAGTTTCGAGGCCGAAACTTATTTTAAGTGGTGTAGTATGTAATATCCGGAATTTCTACTACTGTTGTTTGATATTATTTTATCCGAGTTATATTGTACAGCGTGGAATCTGTACAGTATGGATAAAATAAATAAAGGACTAAGATGTCAGTATCGGTATAATTGTCGTATCTGGTCGACAGTTGCATTTGAGGATATCGTGTATCAGGTTATCGTACTTTCGATATAGAGTATATCGTATAAGAATATTATTGGATTCAGTATATGTATTCAGTATGCCGTATGTTCGTATTCTGTATGTCGAGACAAGTGGTAACAGTTAAAATTGGCTAAGTAATGAATACTTAGCATATGCTAATGTTGAAGACTTACGTACGCTAAATCACAAGAGTTACGTACGTTATGGCCGAGACATTACGTACGTAACATGGGAATCAGACGATCGAGTCATGGTCGGCAGGTGGGACCCTGTGTCGGCAGCTTTCGGCGGAAGGATGTTGACAGGCGAGTCAACTACATATTACGTACGTTATACAAGATGTATTACGTACGTAATATAAGGTTTTACTGTAGCAAGTCAACGTGCGTACGTGCGTAATGAAGGAAATGTTAAATGCGTAATCAAGTGGACGAAACAGACGATTAGTTTTGGGATTATCATTACGTACGCTATCATGGATGGCTTACGTACATAATGCGTTTTACGTTCGTTAACCTTGATGTGTTTCGTACGTAACGAATGTAAATGTTTTATAAGTGGATGCCGTCTTTCATTTCCTTTGACGTTTCTTTTCGTTTTTGTCTTCAAACTTTGAGAAAGAGAGATGTTGGCCTTCTAAGTCGATTTTGAGCTTGTGGACTTGGATTTGAGGCTTGGATATGGAATTATGGATGATTCTTGAAGGGTTTGATTGGGTTATTCATGTTCTTGAGGTATGTTGTTGAATTCTTCACTTTGATTTCGGATTTTGGTATTGTTATCAGTATATGATTCGTATGAAGTTGATTGTGATGTTGTTGTTACGATTATTGAGGCTACATGAACTATATGTTGAAGGAAGATGGTGTTATGATGGTTTATACCTTGAATATGTTGATTATGATTATGGAATTATAGAGTTCTTGATGTTTTTGGTATTGTTACTTCGATTCTTGATGTTAGGGAGATCGTATGCTCAAGAACATGTTGATATACACATTGAATTATGATTAGAGATTGTTTAGATGTTAGAAAACATCGTATTACGTTGTTTTAGTGGCTATGAACAAGGTTTTCAATCATTTAGTGTTCTTGAGGAACTCCTTGATGAAATTATCATAGCAAGACGATCGTAGGTTGAATTATCGGTACCTTTGGAAATGAAAATCGAATGTTCATTGATTGTAGTGGTAGAATTCGTATGTTCTTGATGAAATACGAATCATGATATCAATTTGGAATCCGAAAAGATTGTGATTGATCGTCGAATATTATTTCCTTTACGTCCGTACTCGTAATCGCATTGTGGTTGTGAATTCGTAATTGTTTGAATTGGATTATTCGAAATTGTGTTAATCGGGATAATTGTGAAATCGTTGAGTTTATCGATCGATTATATTTATTAGTAATTATCGGATTTCAGTTCATATAATAGATATGAATTCGTAAAATAGTTCGAGTTATACTATTTAGTTTTTGTAAATGATTGAGGTATCGTTGAATCGTTGAGATGATTTGGTTGGTCGTGTTGGTTGTTAATAGTTATTGGATATATGTTATTTGATTACTTCGATAGGTTGAGATTATTGATCGGTGATTATAACCGGATGCTGCGGTCGTGTTCAAGTACGTTCGTGAATTGCTTCGGTCGGGGCCGAGGAGCTCGTAGACGAAGGCAATGGGATTGGTAGCGGCTTCGTCATCGTCGTATTGGTATCGAGGCAAGTTATTACTTGCTCAGTTACAATGTTTAATGAATGGTTTCAGTTTCATTTCGTTTATAATGCATATAGCAATGATTATTACTGCAAATTCTGGAGATTTGTATTATGTGTTGCCTTTCCGATTATGGGAGTTAAATCATAAGGTTTATGATTCATTTTGGATTATTGGAATTTTGGGTATAGAGGATACATTAAGGTAAAGACGAGGATATGAGTATCTGCAGTCCATGGTACGTTTGGGTTGCCGAGCATTGCGGATAATATTCGGTGGTGATTTGGCATCGAGATTGCTTCCGAAGGACTCGGGTCAAGTATTCAGGATTTATTCAGTTTAGTGTCGATGATGTTGATCATGTAGGTTGTCATTCATGTTGCTGAACATGAGGTCGTCCTAGTTGTGTCATCAAGGTGTCGTTCATGTTCTGATTCATATGTTGTTCATGTTGATGAACATATTGATTTGCATATGTGTATGCATATTGTGTTGCTTATGTTGTGTAAATAATCCGATGGGATTATGAGGATCTATGCTGAGGGCGCTGGATCGAATGTCCACCATGCGTTGGTTCGACGGAATCATCATGGGGATCTATGCTGAGGGCGCTGGATCGTTGAAAAGGTTTTCCACCATGCGTTGGTTTGACGAGATCATCATGGGGATCTATGCTGAGGGCGCTGGATCGTTGGATTACCAGTATTGTGTTGATGGAATCTTGTGAATTCGCATCATTGATTTTATCATGTGCTATTGTTCATATGTGTATTGTTGGTTATCCACCTTATCTTGATCGATAGGATCAACAAAGGGATCTATCTTTGAGGGCTTGGATCGTCGGATTTCCATTGAGTATACATGATTGTTATTGTTGTGATCATATTGACGTGGTCATATGAGTATGCATTTGTAGGTCTTGTGTTAGGACCGTGTCCGTATTTGCATTGATCTGATCTCGGATTAGACTGATTTGATCTCAGTATATGTATTCAGTATGCCGTATGTTCGTATTCTGTATGTCGAGACAAGTGGTAACAGTTAAAATTGGCTAAGTATAGAATACTTAGCATATGCTAATGTTGAAGACTTACGTACGCTAAATCACAAGAGTTACGTACGTTATGGCCGAGACATTACGTACGTAACATGGGAATCAGACGATCGAGTCATGGTCGGCAGGTGGGACCCTGTGTCGGCAGCTTTCGGCGGAAGGATGTTGACAGGCGAGTCAACTACATATTACGTACGTTATACAAGATGTATTACGTACGTAATATAAGGTTTTACTGTAGCAAGTCAACGTGCGTATTACGTACGTAATGAAGGAAATGTTACGTACGTAATCAAGTGGACGAAACAGGACAGTTAGTTTTGGGATTATCATTACGTACGCTATCAAGGATGGCTAACGTACGTAATGCGTGTTACGTACGTTAACCTTGGTGTGTTACATACGTAACGAACAGAAATGTTTTATAAGTGGATGCCCGTCTTTCATTTCCTTTGACGTTTCTTTTCGTTTTTCGTCTTCAAACTTTGAGAAAGAGAGATGTTGGCCTTCCTAAGTCGATTTTGAGCTTGAGGACTTGGATTTGAGGCTTGGATATGGAATTATGGATGATTCTTGAAGGGTTTGATTGGGTTATTCATGTTCTTGAGGTATGTTGTTGAATTCTTCACTTTGATTTCGGATTTTGGTATTGTTATCAGTATATGATTCGTATGAAGTTGATTGTGATGTTGTTGTTACGATTATTGAGGCTACATGAACTATATGTTGAAGGAAGATGGTGTTATGATGGTTTATACCTTGAATATGTTGATTATGATTATGGAATCATAGAGTTCTTGATGTTCTTGGTATTGTTACTTCGATTCTTGATGTTAGGGAGATCGTATGCTCAAGAACATGTTGATATACACATTGAATTATGATTAGAGATTGTTTAGATGTTAGAAAACATCGGATTACGTTGTTTTAGTGGCTATGAACAAGGTTTTGAATCATTTAGTGTTCTTGAGGAACTCCTTGATGAAATTATCATACCAAGACGATCGTAGGTTGAATTATCGGTACCTTTGGATATGAGAATCGAATGTTCATTGATTGTAGTGGTAGAATTCATATGTTCTTGATGAAATACGAATCATGATATCAATTTGGAATCCGAAAAGTTTGTGATTAATCGTCGAATATGATTTCCTTTACGTCCGTACTCGTAATCGCATTGTGGTTGTGAATTCGTAATTGCTTGAATTGGATTATTCCAAATTTTGTTAATCGGGATAATTGTGAAATCGTTGAGTTTATCGATCGATTATATTGATTAGTAATTATCGGATTTCGGTTCATATGATGGATATGAATTCGTAAAATAGTTTGAGTTATACTATTTGGTTTTTGTAAATTATTGAGGTATCGTTGAATCGTTGAGATGATTTGGTTAGTCGTGTTGGTTGTTAAGAGTTATCGGATATATGTTATTTGATTACTTCGATAGGTTGAGATTATTGATCGGTGATTATAATCGGATGCTGCGGTCGTGTTCAAGTACGTTCGTGAATTGCTTCGGTCGGGGCCGAGGAGCTCGTAGACGAAGGCAATGGGATTGGTAGCGGCTTCGTCATCGTCGTATCGGTATCGAGGCAAGTTATTACTTGCTCAGTTACAATGTTTAATGAATGGTTTCAGTTTCATTTCGTTTATAATGCATATAGCAATGATTATTACTGCAGATTCTGGAGATTTGTATTATGTGTTGCCTTTCCAATTCTGGGAGTTAAATCATAAGGTTTATGATTCATTTCGGATTATTGGAATTTTGGGTATCGAGGATACATTAAGGTAAAGACGAGGATATGAGTATCTGCAGTCCATGGTACGTTTGGGTTGCCGAGCATTGCGGATAATATTCGGTGGTGATTTGGCATCGAGATTGCTTTCGAAGGACTCAGGTCAAGTATTCAGGATTTATTCAGTTTAGTGTCGATGATGTTGATCATGCAGGTTGTCATTCATGTTGCTGAACATGAGGTCGTCCTAGTTGTGTCATCATCGTGTCGTTCATGTTTTGATTCATATGTTGTTCATGTTGATGAACATATTGATTTGCATATGTGTATGCATATTGTGTTGCTTATGTTGTGTAAATAATCCGATGGGATTATGAGGATCTATGCTGAGGGCGCTGGATCGAATGTCCACCATGCGTTGGTTCGACGGGATCATCATGGGGATCTATGCTAAGGGTGCTGGATCGTTGAACAGGTTTTCCACCATGCGTTGGTTCGACGGGATCATCATGGGGATCTATCTTTGAGAAGCTGGATCGTTGGATTACCAGTATTGTGTTGATGGAATCTTGTGAATTCGCATCATTGATTTTATCATGTGATATTGTTCATATGTGTATTGTTGGTTATCCACCTTATGCTGATCTGATAGGATCAACAAAGGGATCTATGCTGAGGGCGCTGGATCGTCGGATTTCCACTGAGTTTACATGATTGTTATTGTTGTGATCATATTGACGTGGTCATATGAGTATGCATTTGGGTCTTGTGTTAGGACCGTGTCCATATTTGCATTGATCTGTTCTCGGATTAGACTGATTTGATTGTCGTGGCACTTCATATCTCGAGGTATGTTCCATATTTCCTTTGGTATTCGTCTTGTGATGGACAATCGGTTATCGTTTTGAGATTTGATGATGCTATCCGATGGATTGTATTGGTCAGAACTGGTACTTTTCCATATCGTGAGTTGGTTATGATAGTTTGAGAACCTTGAGTATTGTTTGGGGTACAGTACATATATTATGTTCGAGTTCATTGGTTAATCGAGTACAGGATGTGAAATGTGATAAAGGTTAGTCTCATGAAAATTTACTTGAGTAAGCAAAGTTATGGCGGTAAGATTACGTTGGTCGTATTCTTGTGTTGTATTCTCATTGGTATGTGATTATTAATATGATGTGACGGTTATCATTGTTGGATATTATGGCTGACCCCGTCGTGGGATTTCTTTTTAGGTTCTTGGAGTATCGAGCTTGTAGCGGTCGTGAAGGGATGAGCTTCCCGGAGGATACTGGATAGGACATGTTTTGTGCATTGAGTTTCTTGATTGGTTCTTGTATTCCGCTGCTAGAGTATCTTTATGGTTGGTCTTTTTCCACTGCGTGAGTATTTTGAAACGCTCTTTTGGTATCTGGTAACTGAGGTTACTTTGGAAACCATTTTCTAAACTTTTGAGTTTCGGCCGTTTGGCCTTGTGATTTCAAATGAGTTTTTACGACGGTTTTTGATAAATGGATTTTTATAAGTCTTTGTGAATTTTTACAGATAGTACCGTCGTTGGCCTCTTGGGCATTTGTAAATATTTGCGAAAATTTCTTTTAGCCTTGTGGGTTCCATCTTGGGGCCCACGGCGCTGTAATATTTCCGGTTAAATCTGGGGGTGTTACACCGATGATTCCGTCAAACCAACCCGAGGTGGAAAAACCCGTCCGATGATCTAGCGCACGCTAACTATATATTGATAGTCCTCTCTGATCAGCCGACTGACTCTCCTAATGACATAACGTATGTTACGTACCAAACGTAGCATACGCTAAACATGCCCGATAGCGTACGCCAATCTACATAGCTTAGCGTACGCTAAGCGTGCATGGCAGTTTCACTACTGGGCAGCAGACTTGTTCTAATTGTGATGAAACATACGAACTCCTCAGTGATTAACGTATGCTACCCATCTATATATCTTGTAACTTATAAATGATCCTACGGATTCAATCATCTTTGAATCCAAGGAAAAGAATATCAACAAAATTCTTATATCCAACTCGATTATCATTCTCATGTGAAGTTCGTGATCTCAGGTTGATGCAATAGATTCCATTGTCATTTATACATTCAGACTTCATCTTAAAGGTGAACTAACAATTCCAACTACGATGTTTCAACGACGATATCATAAGCATAATCATTCCCACTTCTAAGCATGATGTTTGTTTGAATAATTCATCAATGGAACTCAATATCTTGATAGCATGATCATCTTATTCTTCAGAACACGAATATAAGGCCGGAGATAGAATTAACATACCTTAAGATGAAGAAATCACCGAGCCAAAAAGGTAGAATCCAACTCCGGTTGTTTGTATGCCAATCCAAGGTGTTACTCCACTTCAATGATCAATCACAAGTGATATCCAATCTTTAATGAATCAAGTAGAGGTTGTCTAAGTGTTTAAGGAGGATATAAGGCTCTCTGGTCTATCAAGAACAAAGGGCAAATGAAGGAAATGTAAACTAAGTAAAATGGGTTGCTGTCCCATTTATAACATTTCTGTACGTACGTTAAATAGCGCACGCTATCGCAAAATCCTTAGAGCACGCTAACTAGCATTGACTCCAAATCTGTCCAGGTTCGCTCGCGGGAATCTTATCCGGACCCACGTCCGGCTGGCGCATATGCTAGCCGCCCAACTCAATAATTGACTGCCTAGCGCACATAATTCCTCATTCGTAGCGTGCGCTAGTTATAGCCAATAACGTATGTTAAGCTACATTCTTAGCGTACGTTATCACGTGTTTGCATGAGAAAAATTGCATGATGTTATACTCATGTACAAAGATACAAATGTGAGAAATATCATATTCCAATTATCGATATCACGATTCCGAATAATACATAGCTCAAATACAAATGAAATACTCAATAATAAATCCGGATATTACATACTCTCCTACTAAAAAGGAGTTTTGTCCCGAAACTCAAGACGAAAATAACTCTGGATATCTGGACTTCATGCTATCTTCCGTTTCCCAAGTGGCTTCTTCCACTCCGTGGCGTGACCACTGAACTTTGACCAAAGCGATTGGTTTGTTCCTCAACTGCTTAATTCGACTCTCGAGTATCCTGACCGGTCTTTCTTCAAATGTTCCATCCTGAGCGACTTCGATTTCACCAAAATCAATGACATGACTATGATCCGGTATATATCTCCGTAACTGGGATACATGGAACACATTATGAACATGGCTCAATGATGGCGGTAATGCTAATCTGTATGCCAACTTTCCAATTCTCTCAATAATCTCGAATGGTCCGATATATCTCGGACTCAGCTTTCCTTTCCTTCCAAAACAAAAGATTCCCCAAGTAGGAGAAACCTTTAAAAGTACGTGATCTCCAATACTGAACTCTAATGGACGACGACGTACATCTGCATAAGATTTCTGTCTACTCTGGGCGGTCAACAGCCTTTCGCGAATCAAAGCTATCTTCTCTCGAGTTTGCACGATCAACTCTGGTTCCGTTCCGACCAAATCTGATGAGTCGTCCCAACATAGGGGCGCTCTGCATCTTCTCCCGTATAATGCCTCAAACGGTGCCATCTTAATAGAAGCATGCCAACTATTGTTGTAGGTAAATTCAATCAATGGTAGATGAACTTCCCAATCATTTGACCAATCTAAGGCACAGGCCCTCAGCATGTTTTCCACCGTTTGAATAGTCCTCTCGGATTGTCCATCTGTCTGCGAGTGATAAGCTGTGCTGAAGTTCAATTCGGTCCCGAAGGCCTTATAAACTGCTTTCAAAAAATGAGACACAAAACGATCGTCTCGATCAGAAATGATGGTCTTTGGCGTACCATGCAATCGAACTATCTCTGAAATAAATACTCGTGTTAACCTCTCGGGTCCCCAAGTGTCCTTAATGCCTAGAAAATGAGCCGATTTGGTTAGACGATCAACTATCACCCAAATCATGTTCATTCCTGTCTTGGTTCTTGGCATACTAGTGATAAAGTCCATTGATATGTCCTCCCACTTCCATTCAGGAATTGGGAGCGGCTTCAGCATTCCGGCAGGTCGTTGATGCTCGATCTTAACCTGCTGACAAGTCAAGTATTTTGAAACATAATCCGCTACATCTTTCTTCATGTTGCCC
This sequence comes from Orobanche coerulescens, assembly GCA_033398695.1. Classification (NCBI taxonomy): domain Eukaryota; kingdom Viridiplantae; phylum Streptophyta; class Magnoliopsida; order Lamiales; family Orobanchaceae; genus Orobanche; species Orobanche coerulescens. Next base: position 58,873,697 of record CM065818.1, read on the forward strand.
CACCAAAAGTTCTGCTTCACGTCCTTATACATCTTACTGGTGCCCGGGTGGATAGAATAGGGCATGCTGTGAGCTTCCTTCATAACCGTCTATTTCAGAACATCGACATCGGGAACGCAAAGTCGATTCTGAAATCTCAGCACTCCATCATCATGAATTACGAATCCGGGGGCCTTTCTCTTGATCACTTCATCACGTAACTGAATCATCAGAGGATCATCTACTTGCTTAGATTTGATTTCTTCGGTTAACAATGAAGTTATTTCCATCATGCACAGCTGTCCTTGGACTCTTTGTAACCACACTTCAATTCCTTCATGAATCATTTCTCATTGAATGCTGAGCTGGGAGGTCAGAGTTTCCAGCATCTGAATAGAAACAGGCTTGCGGCTAAGTGCATCGGCCACTACATTTGCTTTGCCTGGATGATAAAGAATCTCCAAGTCATAGTCCTTAATAAGTTCCAGCCATCTCCTTTGCCGCATGTTCAACTCTTTCTGACTGAAGATGTATTTGAAACTCTTGTGATCCATAAAGATCTGACAATGAGTTCCGTACAGGTAATGTCTCCAGATTTTCAAAGCAAAAACTACTGCTGTTAGCTCCAAATCATGCATTGGGTAATTCACTTCATAAGGTTTCAGCTGTCGTGATGCATAAGCGATCACCTTATCATTCTGCATCAACACGCATCCGAGTCCTTGGTTCGAAGCATCACTGTAAACTATAAATCCTCCACTTCCCCGTGGGAGTGCTAAAATTGGTGCCGTCGTCAATCTCTTCTTCAATTCATCAAAGCTTTTCTGACACATTTCATTCCACTCAAACTTTTGAGTTTTCTGCAGGAGTCGAGTCAGTGGGCAGGAAATTTTGGAAAACCCTTCTATGAATCGACGATAATATCCAACCAGTCCTAAGAAACTCCGAACTTCTTTCATGTTCTTAGGAGCTTTCCAATACATAACTGCTTAGATTTTCTGGGGGTCTACTCGTACTCCTTCAGCTGATACCACATGACCGAGGAACATTACTTCCTTTAGCCAGAATTCACACTTAGAGAGCTTGGTGTACAATTGCTCGCTTCTCAAAAGTTCCAAAATAATCCGCAAATGCTGCGCATGTTCTTCCGGGCTCTTGGAATAAACTAGAATGTCATCAATGAATACAACCAGAAACTTGTCCAAATACTCTATGAACACACGATTCATCAATTTCATAAACACTGCAGGTGCATTAGTGAGACCAAACAGCATCACTACAAACTCATAATGTTCGTAACAAGTTCTGAATGCCGACTTCGAAACATCAGATTCCATAATCCTCAGTTGATGGTATCTGATCTCAGATCAATTTTAGAAAATATTGTTGCTCCTTGCAACTGGTCAAACAAATCATCAATCCGTGGCAATGGATACTTGTTCTTAATAGTCATTTTGTTCAGCTCTCGATAGTCAATACACAGTTGAAGCGATCCATCCTTCTTCCGGAAAAAAAGAACTGGCGCTCCCCAGGGCGAAACGCTTGGCTGGATATAGCCTTTATCCAGTAACTCCTCCAGTTGCTTTTTCAGTTCGTACATCTCAGTAGGTGCCATACGATACGGCGCCTTAGAAATTGGTGTAGCTTCGGGTTCCAACTCAATGGTGAATTCTACATCCCGTCATGGAGGTAGTCCAGGTAACTCGTCACGAAATACATCCGGAAATTCGTTCACAACAGGAATGGATGAGATTTACACAATTTCGCCTTCTTTCTTCATTGCATAGCACTAGTATCCGGTACAGACCTATTTTAACAATTTGACAGCTCTCATCGCCTTGATCAACTTTTCTGAGCTTCCTGGTTTCCATCCTTCAAATAGTATTTCTGAACCATCGCCAGTGATCAGCGAGATATTCCTCTTTTGGTAGTTTACAATAGCTCCATATCGATTCAATCATCTCTGAGTATCAGGTCGTCTCCTTGAATTTCTATCACAATCAGATTTGAGAGCCACTCTCTGCCTCCAAATGTTACAGGGAAATCTCTAGTTTCTAAGTTTCCAACAATTCTCTCTCCGCTCGGTAAACCCACAACATAAGGTTCACAATTATGAAAATAAAAAAATATTCAAATGATTTACACAAGATAAGGATATAAATGAATGCGTATCTCCTGTATAGAATAAAACGCTAACTGGACGGGAAAGGATCTGAACAGTACCTGATGCGACAGCAGCATCCTCATCTTCTGTTCTCCTCATCTCGTACAGACGTGGGGGAACAGATCCGGCACTCGATGTACCCTTTCGGTCCCACTGTCCTCTGCCTCGTCCGCATCCAAAATTCTGAGGCATCTGAACACTTTGCTGCGTCTATTGGATACTAGCTTCCTTATGAACTGGCTATGGTGTACGGGCTCTAAAATACTTTGCAGCATCTTCACAGAACACCGCACGATGTCCCTCCCGACCACAATCAAAATAAGTCACGGCAGGTAGGGGGCAATTCCATCGATAGTGCCCTGTCTGGGCACAGTTAAAGCATTTCCTGGTGACATCATCGTGGTTGATGCTACTCCGAAGTTCTTTCCGCTTCTAGATGGGTGCGGAGGTTTCTTGAAAGAATGAAAGGATGACTGGGCCTTTCGGGGCCCACTACTCTTGTGCTCCGTGAAACTACCGGAGACTTTCTGCTTCTTGGACTCTGTCAACTTCTCCATTGCTACCTCCTTGATTTCATACGCCAATGCTTTATCCTGGTATTGACGGAGCGTGGTACATTCAAAACCGGACATGTACCTCTGGATTTCTGGTTTCATTCTCATATCAAAATGGATCATCATTTCTGCGTCTGTTCTGACCAGATGTCGAACAAATGTCAGCTGCTAGTTAAACATCTTAATCGCCTGAGATACTAGTACATCTGAAGGCTGAGTGGAGAAAAACTCCCGAACTTTGGCTTCCCTCACAGGACGAGGGCAGTACTGAGCTTCCATCATCAATTTAAATTCTGTCCAGTCCGCATCATGATCTGCAGGTCGGATGGCTTCCCACCACTCGGATGCTTCCCCTATCAGAAAGTACTGAGCAATAGAGTCTCTCCGGTCGTCTGGGCAATTAGTTCTGGCAAAAATTTTCTCCAATTCCTTCAACCAATGGTCCCATGTGGGAGTCTCAGAAAAGCCGTCGAATTTGGGTGGTTGCATCTTCGCCACATCTTGCATCCATTGGTCACCTCGATTTCCCATGTCTGGGATCCCTTGCTGTCTATCTCCCTGCTGTAATCCCACTGCCACCTGCATTCTATCCATGACCTGGGCGAACTGAGTCATCTAGTTCACCACTTGACGAAAGATTTCGGGCACAGCAGGTTCCGGTTCATTATTAATAGATCTTTGCGGCTCGCCTGCGATGTGGTTGGCCTGATTGGAAGGCGAATCTTCTCTTTCTGCATTCCTTCGTCCGCGTCCGCGACCGCGACCATGTCCACGTCCACCTCTCAACATACTGTAAGCATAAATACTCAATATACAGGAAACAACATCGTTTTAATGTTTATGTATAAAGAGATACAACATGTAAAAGACGAGATAGAGTTTAGGAACTTAAAACCACCATTTGCACGAAGACGTAGGCAATACAGTGATGTTATTCACGGCCAGTTACCTCAAAAGACGTATACGACCCCTATTTTAACCCAATGGCCAAGATATCCATAATCTTAGCTCTGATACTATATTCTGTAACACCCTCAATATATTCAGGAATATTACAGCGCCGTAAATCCTTTACATAAGAATTTACAAGGCTAAATAAATGAAAAGACAATGACAGATAATAACTGAAAATACAATACGACAATTCTGGTCCAATACCGAAATTACAAATATCCAAAAGAAGAATATTAATACACCACTGAAATACAAACATCACAAATTACGACATACTCGTCATGCATCTCCAATAGTTGTTTCCCCGCTCTCATGGATCCTGAACATAAACAAATGGTCACCCCCGAAGGGGTTAGCACAACGATGCTAGTACAAGTACCACAACATATTATTCAACATCTGACAAAGAATAATAATAACATAAATGACAAAAGAACCAACGAGTCTTGTCCTGCGAGAAACTCAATAATAACATACACACATGATAAGCACAACATGATATCACAACATACACATGGTAATTCCAATGATCCAGCGTTCACTGCCTAGACCCCCCGATGATTCCGTCAAACCAACTGGAGGTGGAAAAACCCGTCCGATGATCCAACGCACGCTTGCATAGATCCCCCGATGATCCCGTCGGACCAATACGAGGTGGACATACAACAACAACATACATGTACAACAATATGTATAACAACAATACATAAAACAATTAAGGTACTTGCCTCTATTCGAAGACAAGAATACTACTTCCACGAAAAACGAAACACTCAAAGGTCACCCCTTCGATCAATCACGTAGCAAGCTCAAACCTTAACAAAAGAAATAATATAGAATTCATCTCACGTCGTACGAATGTCTGACAATCCAATTTATGGCCGAAAGTTCATAAAACGTAATTTGCCTAAACTGCTTAGCGTACGCTACGTATTCTATGTAGCGTGCGTTAAGCCTGCTCGTTAGCGCACGTAAACAACAAAGTCTAGCGTATGCTAACTATGTATTGGCAGTCCTCTCTGATCAGCCGACTGACTCGCCTGATGACATAATGTACGTTACGTACCAAACGTAGCGTACGCAAAACATGCCCGATAGCGTATGCTAATCTACATAGCTTAGCGTACGCTATGCGTGCATGGCAGTTTCACTATTGGGCAGCAGAATTGTTCTAACGGTAATGAAACTTACGAACTCCTCAATGATTAACGTACGCTACCCGTGTACATATATTGTTCATAACTTATGAATGATCCTACGGATTCAATCATCTTTGAATTCAAGGAAAAGAATATCATCAAAATTCTTATATCCAACTCGATTATCATTCTCATGTGAAGTTCGTGATCTCAGGTTGATGCACTAGATTCCATTGTCATTTATACAATCAGACTTCATCTTAAATGTGAACTAACAATTCCAACTACGATGTTTCAACGACGATATCATAAGCATAATCATTCCCACTTCTAAACATGATGTTTGTTTGAATAATTCATCAATGAAACTCAATATCTTGATAGCATTATCATCTTATTCTTCAGAACACGAATCCAAGGCTGGAGATAGAATTAACATTCCTTAAGATGAAGAATTCACCGAGCCAAAAAGGTAGAATCCAACTCCGGTTGTTTGTATGCCAATCCAAGGTGTTACTCCACTTCAATGATCAATCACAAGTGATATCCAATCTTCAATGAATCAAGTAGAGGTGGTCTAAGTGTTTAAAGAGGATATAAGGCTCTCTGGTCTCTCAAGAACGAAGGGCAAGTGAAGGAAATGTAAATTAAGTAAAATGGGTTGCTGTCCCATTTATAACATTTCTGTACGTACGTTAATTAGTGCACGCTATCACAAAATCCTTAGCGCACGCTAACTAGCATTGACTCCAAATCTGTCCCGGTTCACCCGTGGGAATCTTATCCGGGCCCACGTCCGGCTGGCGCATGTGCTCTCTACCCAGCCCAATAATTGACTGCCTAGTGCACGCAATTCCTCATTCATAGCGTGCGCTAGTTATAGCCAATAACGTACATTAAGCTACATTCTTAGCGTACGTTATCACGTGTTTGCATGAGAAAAATTGCATGATTCTATACTCATGTACAAAGATACAAATGTGAGAAATATCATACTCCAATTATCGATATCACGATTCCGAATAATACATGGCTCAAATACAAATGAAATACTCAATAATAAATCCGGATATTACACAAACACCTAAATTAAACAACAAATTGCCAAGCGAAGTAAATTGCATCCAAAATATAAATAGGTAGAAAATAACCAAGTGTGCACACATAAAATCCATTAAAACCTTATAATTAATAATAATTTTAGCACACTATTTTCGTCCTATCAAATCTTCCCAAACTTAAACCAATGCTTGTCCTCAAGCATAATTCGAGTGAAAGAAATTCAAGAAGTGTGTATTGAAAAATCCAAGATGATAGCCATATTCATGGGAGAACAAATAATCACGAACAAGTATGAAGAAAATTGAAGTACCTCATCGAATCTCAACATCTTCATTGGCATCAAGTGAGAGAAGATTCGATGGCCTCACAAGGGGTCACTCTCGCTCCAGTAGATATAGGGATTATTAAGCAATCACTCACGTCAAAACATGTTGTGTCATTACCACATACTCGCACAAAAATCAAATCTCCACTACTTAGATGAACTCATGCATATAATCAAAAGAGCTTTTATGGTTGTAATGGGGCTTTAGGTATGGGTAGGATAAAAAGGATAAATAAAAGATTCGTTGGCCAAGATTAATCATGAAATTAAGTGCATAACAAATCCTACAAAGAATGAATCATGATCCTTTCCTTGAGCACCCTTTTAGTCACTTGTAATCGCATATCCACGAAAGATTAGTTGAGGTAAGTGGCTTAACAACATTCGAGGGGGGTATTTTTACGGCCGCCCCCCTATTTTTTTTTCTTTTTTTTCGGCCTTTATTATTTTAATTTCAGATCCCTTTTCTTTTCACTTCACCACCCACTTTTTGATAATTCCTCGTCCTTCCCTTGACTTGTTATACACCTAATTCACAACCAAATCTTGACCAAGGGTTCAAACGGATGAATTTTCACCAAAAAATGGATAATGCCTAATAAAATGTGCTGGATCAAAGAATAAGGCTTAGGTCCAAATGGTGATTATGTCGAGGTGGTAAAATATAAGCCAAGTGGGTTATTCCTACTTGCCTTTATCACTTTACTGCATGAGAACACTAACATAGTCTTGACATATATAATTTATTAAGTTCTAGCGTGAACACAACACGTTCGAGCCCACAAGAAGAAATAGTGAGCATGTATATGTATAATTATTTATATATGTGTATATATATTATGCTCTACGGCTCAAAACTCACGAATAAAAAGGGCTTGTGCCATGAATCCCTCACACATTTATCCAAATCCAAAATCAAGACTAGTGAACTACCCTAATTAAAATCAAACTAGTCAATCATACCCATTTCTTATGTCTGGTCATACTTAAATCCCCAATACATGAACTTGATTCAATTACAGAAATTTAGCTAAGGATAATCATAATTTTCAACTTCAATTAATCATCCCAAATCCAACTTCCCCAAACTTAAAATTAAGTACACGACTCTAAAGAAAGGAAGGAAGAGAAAAAGAAAAATAAAGGATAGTAAAAGACTAGAGTAGGAATCACTGGGCTAATGAGAAAGAAGGGCGTCCAGCTGCTCGGTCAAATGATCCACCTTGGCTTGAAGTGCACGCTGCCCCTCCTCAAGTTGCTCGATCCAACGCCTCAGCTCGGCCTCCATAGCCGAATCTCCTACTCGGCTTCTGCTTGCACCGTCTGCCCGTGCTCTAGCTCCCAAGCTGTCCGAAGGAATGGTTAGGAAGCTTCTTTCATTCCGTGAGTTTGCGGTAGCTTGTAACCTGTCTGGGGGATCCAAAGGCGACGTTGTATCGGTTCAGCAGACCGAGGAGACTCTTGCGTTTCTCTCTCACTGGAGGTGGGGCTAGGCTCTCGGCTTGTGTGAAGCCATGTTGCTGCTCGGCCTAGGTCTCATTTTTTGTTCAGCCGTAGTATCGTGCTGCTGCTAGGTCTGGAGGTCTTCCATTGGTTCGCGATCGGTCGGAAATGTGTGGTGTTTGGGCTGCAGAAGAGAGGGGAAGGAAGGTTAGATTTCTGACACCGAATGGGGGAGAGGGTAGAGAAAGAAGGGAGAAAGGGACGGGATTTAAGGATAAAATAAATAACTAATAATAATAAAGGTAACAACTAAGTAGTGGAAAAATAATAAAGGAAATAAAATTTTAAAGGAAATAAGAAATTAAGAAAATTAAAAGAGGGGCAGAATAATATTCTAATTTATAAGAAAAGATTACTGGAAAAAACGGACTCCTAGCAAGCAAATAAAAAAACGAAGAAGAGGAAAAAAATGCGAAAATTAAAAAAATTGGGTTGCCTCCAACAAGCGCCTTTTTTTACGTTGTTGGCTCGACGAAAAACTTCCCTTTTTAGTGAACATACCAAGGAGGTTTTGGTATGGGTCTCAATAAATGTACAACTGATGACTCATCTTCTTGAACCACACCAAACTTTCTCGGAGTGTTTATTGAAAACTTTCCTCCATTGAGATGCTCATCGAAGGCCAACCCTGTTTCACTTTTTCCATATAATTCCTCATATATTGGCTTTAATTCTCTTTGACGCTCTGCGAAATCATTTTCTTTATCAGCCTCCAAGTTCTTAGTAAGTACCACTTCGAGTCTACCCCATCAATGCAACTCAAACACTTCCTCAACAAGAGGGTTAATCACGCTTAATGTAAAAAGAGAGCAATCTTCCTCAGGAAATTTCATAACATCATAAATATTAAACCATATGATTAGGTCATCAAATTCCATCGTGATAGATCCTTTACGAACATCTATTTTGGTATTGGCAGTATTTAGAAATGGCCTTCCTAACAAAATAGGTGTTGAATTTGATGACTCGTTTCGCATATCAAGAAGGTAGAAGTAGGCTGGAAATACGAGCTTATTGACTTGGACAAGCACGTCCGAAATTACCCCTTCAGGATACACAGGGCCACGATTCGCCAATTGATAATTATCCTTGTTTCCCTAAGAGGTCCTAGATTTAAGGAGGTGTATATAGAGCGTGGCATAACATTTATTGATGCTCCCAAATCTAGCATAGCTCGTTCAAAACCCATATTACTAATTCAACAAGGAATAGAAAACATACTTGGATCTTCCCATTTTGGTGGCAATTTCTTTTGGAATACAGCGGACACATTTTCTCCCATTACTACTTTCACATTTCCTTTTAATCTCCGATTGTTAGTGCATAAGTCTTTAAGGAATTTTGCGTATTTTGGAATTTGTTGAACTGCATCGAGTAAGGGAATGTTGATCTCAAACTTGCGAAATACGTCGAGAATTTTCTTATCTTTATTCACGACTGCTGCCTTTTTTAACCTAGATGGAAAAGGTAACTTGTTAGTCTCAAATGGAGTAGCTTTAGAAGAAATTACCTTGCTGTCCAGCTGTTCTGCACTGGGTGCTGATTCTGCATTGGGTATCCCAATGTCGATCTGTTCAGTGGGTTTTTCCTCCTTGTTTTCAGCTTCCTCCACCTTCTTAGGCTCCTTAAGCTGCTTCCCACTGCTTAGAGTTACAGCACTCATATTCCTTGGGTTCAGCTCAGGTTGGGATGGCAATTTCCCACTATTTTGGCTCTCCAAGCGGCTCACAGTGGTGGCTAGTTGACTCACTTGATTTTCAAGAATTTTGATACTCGATTTAGTGTCATGCTGGAATTGATTCATGACCTGTTGTATTTGCATAGTGTTTGCCATGAGAGTCTTCATCATATCCTCCAAAGATTGTGTCGAATTTTCGGTGGGTTGCTTGTAGAATTGTCCTTTATTTTGTGGGGCCACCTCTTGCTGGTTCTTCCATTGAAAGTTATGGTGATCCCTCCATCCTGGGTTGTAAGTGTTTGAGTACGGATCGTTCTTCCTTCCTGTTGGGATAACAATCCATGTATCGTGGTTTTGATAAAGCGTTTTGAAAATATCCTAATCCAACATACAACAAGCTGCTGTATCGAAAGTCTAATCGAAGTTTCTGATCCTCTATCGAAGACTTATCATCATGCCATCATACAGCAACAAGAGTCTAAAAGCGCCAAGTATAGAAGTTGTCCCTTCATACAGCAAACATTCCATACAACGACCTCTCCTTTATAGCCTACATCATAAATGGATACAGCATTCAAGCTATAAAGTATTGAGGCATTCAATACCTATCGGAACAGGACTGAAGACTGTTTGAAAAAGGAATCATTGGTATTAGCTAAAGTCAAGTCCCGTTTGATAAAAAGTATTTAAATACTAAAAGGATAAAGTATTTAAATACTAAAACTGACAGAGATCTTCAAAACAACGCAACATCAGGATCTTGGTTTATACAAGTCAACCATCCAGTTGTCACGGACTTTTGCTCAACGGTTCTTTCTCAATGGATCTATTCAAAGGCTATATATATCCTAAAGAGGTTGAAGATCAGATACAAACTCACATCTGAAAAACTATCACTAAGATAACAAGCGCTTAAACGAATATTCTGAGCAAACATATTTCTTCATGTATACTGCATATTCTGAGAGACGAAATATCCAAGTGCTCAACCTTGAACAACACACCATCAGCTCAAGCTCAAGAAAGTCAAGTTGTTGTTCAAACCACTGTTCTATCATTGAACAAAGCCATCAGCCCTATGTGGACTGAGAAAGCATTGCTTTTCCCAAACTGTGTGTGACGGACTTGCATTGAAGAGACAAAGCTTCGGAACTGTGTGTGAAGAAGTTAGTCAAGTGAAAGCCTAAACCAATATATGTGAACAGTTGAAAGCTTCGATCATTGTATCAATCTGTGTGAACGATACATTGATAAGTTTGATTATACATACGTAATTGTGTACGTAGTATTTATAATAAACATTTTAACTCCTGTGTGGAGGACCAGTGGACGTAGAGGGGTTTACCTCGAACCTCGAACCACTTTAATTACTGTGTCATTTACCTTCTACATTTACCATTTTGATATATGTGATTATTTTAAGTATACACTTCATACCGAGTTACTGTATTTACAGCAACTTACTTTAACAAGACTTCCGCTACGCACTCGGATTTGAAAATAGTACAGCTTGTTGCTTAAAACACTTTCCAAGCTGTATTCTATATACTTAGTAGCCAACAAGTGGTATCGAAGCGGTTGATTCTAAAACGAATCAGTCTTATTTTTAACCGAATCAGATCCAAAATCACTTATTTTTGTTTAAAACAGTCTTTTTCTTCCCTAGATACCCATATTGATATGTCAATGTTTAATAAAGTTCCCATGTTTTCTATTAACGAGTTTGATGATTGGAGAATTAGGATGAAGGCTCATCTTGCAGCAATGCATGAAGAGATGATTTTTGTTATACAGGATGGCCCCATAAAGATCATGAAGGTAAATCCGGCCCCAAGGATTAAAGGCCAAGCTCATGCCGAGATGCTCGAGAAAGAGCGCGAACAATGGACTTCTGATGATAGAAAGCGCGCCAACCTCGATAATGTTGCAAAGAATGCGCTATTTGTCACTCTTGAAAAAGGCACGTTCTCTAAGGTAAAGAGCTGCAAATCAGCCAAAGATATCTGGGATAAACTCAAGTTAATTTGTAAGGGAACTGAGCTCTCAAAAGAAAACAAAATTTCAAAATTGACTCAGTAATTTGAATCTTTAGAAATGAAACCAACTGAAACACTTGAGGAACTTGACCTCAGATTCACTGGCATTATTGGTGAACTTGAAGCGTTGGGCAAAATTTATACCCAAAAGGAGAAGAACCTAAAAATTTTCAGATCTCTCCCTGCCCGATGGGACATTAAGACCACAGCTATGCGTGTGTCATGAAATCTTAATGAAATATCTACTTTTGATCTCTTTTCTGACCTCAAAGCATTTGAGTATGACATAGACAGGAGAGAGAAAGCTGAAGAATCTCCCGCGAGGACTACATCATTAGCTGCTGTATCCAACCGAAGACACAGCATGCCGAGCTCATCAAAGCCCATTCACAAGAATGCTGACAGCGACGACGACATCCTTTCACAAGATGAAATGGCGCTCCTCATGCATAAGTTCAGGAAGTTCATCAAGTAGTCGTGAAAGACTCCATACAGGCCCAAGCCTGTTCAAAAGGTAAGTACCGAAACTTCCTCTGGTGATGTTAACATGTGTTACAATTGCAGGAAACCAGGACATTATGCAAACAAATGTCCTCATCCTAAAGTTAAAAGGTTGCCGGAAGCCGAGCAACAGGAAAAAGATGAAAGAAGAAGTGCTTGGAAAAACAAGCTCAAGGCCCTGATTGGTGAATCAGAAGCCTCCCCCGCACCATCAAAATCCGAAGAACGTCTTCAGGTAGTCACTGAAAGTGACTCATCTGATGATGATTTCGAAGATAAAGCCTATATGTGCTTTATGGACAAAGACATTCCGGAAGATGAAGATAGCGATGATGAGGATATCTTAGAGAAGGACATCTGGTACTTCGATAGCGGATGTTCTCAGCACATGACAGGAGACAAAAGCAAGCTGTCTGATTACGTAGAAGGTCACGGTCCAAAAGTGCGCTTCGGTGATAAATCTAAAGGAAGAACAAGAGGGAAGGGAAACCTCCTTGTCGGAAAATTCAAAGTCATCGATGTAGCTTATGTTGAAGGCTTACAGTATAATCTACTTAGTATTAGCCAGTTCTGTGACAAACAGTTATCGGTGTAGTTCTATATAGATCATTGTAGAGTCAAGAAGATCCTGACCAAAGAAGTTGTGCTCACAGGAAACAGATCAGGTAATATCTATATTGCTGATTGGATGCCTACGAGGTCCACAATTCCTTGTTTTGTTGCCAAAAGCACTGCAGATTTAAGCTGGCTATGGCACAAAAGGATGTCTCACGTCAACTTCAAGACTATCAACAAGCTTTCCAGACAAGGAATGGTTAGATGATTGCCCAATGTGTCATTCCAAAAAGACAACCTTTGTGGACCCTGTCAGAAAGGCAAGCAAATCAAGACCACCATGAAGAGCAAATCCTACCTTTCCACTCACATAGTTCTAGAAATGCTACACATGGATCTCTATGGGCCTGTAGACTCGGTAAGTTTGGGAGATAAGAAATACTATCTCGTTATTGTTGATGACTTTTCCAGGTATGCTTGGACAACCTTTCTAAGCAAGAAGAAAGAAACAACATCAAAGCTGCCCGAGCACCTGAGAAAGCTCCAGAATGAGAAAGGGTTGAGTATCGTGTCCATTCATTCCGACAGAGATACAGAATTCACTAACCGCTTTATAGATCAATACTGTTCGAAAAATGGGATACATCACGAATACTCATCTGCCCGTACACCTCAACAAAATGGTGTTGCTGAGCGAAAGAACAGGACGCTGAAGGAAGCAACAAGGACAGTGATTGTCGCAAGCAAGTTGCCACAATGTTTCTGGGGCGAAGCCACCAATACAGCGTGCTATACACAAAACCGATGTATCATCAACAAGCACTACAACCAAACAGCTTACGATGTATGGAATAACAAAACCCCACTAGTTTCGTACTTTCACATATTTGGATGCAGGTGTTATGTTTTGAACAACGGGAAGGATCGACTTAGAACCTTCGATGAGAAATCGAATGAAGGGATATTTGTAGGATATTCCTCTGTTAGAAAAGCTTAGAGGATCTTTAATAAAAGGAAGCTAATAATTGAGAAATCAGTACATGTAGTGTTCGACGAACCTCACCATTGTAACACCCCAAACTAGGCGGATATTACAGTGCCGTGGACCCCCAACTGGGACCCACCAGGCGAATGAAAACTGATGAATTAAATAATATAATTGTAGTACCGAACCACATTATATTACAAAATACTCCGATGAGGAGCTTAAGTACAATACACCAGGACAATACAGAATACTAGTATATTTTATATGAAGATAAAATACACCACCCTGAATAAATAAACATCTCAAACGGAATTTGCAGCGGAATTACAAATGAAGAGAAATAAGGATGACTGAAATGACTGGGGCCCCCTACTAGTATCACTGGGACTCCTCGCCGTCAACATGCTCTTCCCGTGCCTTTGTCTTTCCGTGACCTGAAAACAATATCCCCTAACGGGGTCAATTACACAGAACAACAATCCTCAAGGGTTGAAAATACACAATCATGATATATCTTTAGTTATGAAATATCCTTGTTTATGAATTAAGCTGAAGAGGAGCATCATAGTACGCCCGTAATGTTCTGTGCAAGTGTACAAGACGAATGACCGGACACACCCGTCCTTGTACCTAATTAGTCTCACGGAGGTAATCATTACCGTGTGCACAGTCCAATGTATCGGTGACCCAATACATGACCATCGCGTGCTCGACTAAAAATTCCACACATCCGCAACCGGCCACGCAATATGAACCCAGAAGGTCAACGCCGTAGGTAAAGCCGCGATCTCGATTTATTCGAACGGAAGTATGTGACTCGGGTCGGCAACATACTTCCGCAACTGAGAGACATGAAACACATTATGAATTTGGCTCAACGCCGGAGGTAAAGCCAATCGATAAGCTAACTCGCCTACTCGATCCAAAATCTCAAACGGTCCAATGAATCTCGGACTCAACTTTCCCCGCTTCCTGAAACGGAAGATACCTCGACTCGGTGATACCTTGACCAACACGTGGTCACCCGTCTCGAACTCTAATGGTCGACGACGATTATCTGCATACGATTTCTATCGACTCTGAGCTGTCAACATACGACTCCTGATCAAAGCTACCTTCTCTTGGGCAGCTATAAGCATATCGGGCTCGGTGCCGATTGATTCTGATAAGTCGTCCCAACACAAAAGAGATCGACAACGACGACCGTACAAGGCCTCGTAAGGTGCCATCTTAATCGAAGCATGCCAACTATTATTGTACGTGAACTCAATCAATGGTAATTGGGCTTCCCTATCGTCTTTCCAATCGAGGACACATGCCCTCAACATGTCCTCTAATGTCTGAATAGTCCTCTCTGATTGTCCGTCGGACTGAGGATGAAAAGCGGTACTGAGATTAAGCTGAGTTCCCATAGCCCCACGAACTGATTTCCAAAAATATGACACTAATCGTCCGTCATGATAGGAAACGATACTCTTAGGAGTACTATGCAATCTCACTATCTCTTTAATGAACAACTGGGCCAGTCTCTCGGGACCCGACGTATCCTTAATCTCAAGGAAATGAGCTGATTTAGTCAAACGGTCCATAATTACCCAGATTGTATTCATGCCACGACGACTCGTCGGCAAACTCGTAATGAAATCCGTAAAAATGTCTTCCCACTTCCACTCTGGAATAGGAAGAGGTTTCAGCATATCCACCAGTCGCTGATGTTCAATCTTGACTTGCTGACAAGTTAAACATATCGAAACAAATTCCGCGACTTCTCGCTTCATATTACTTCACCAGTAATTTTGTTTCAAGTCCTTGTACATCTTGCTAGACCCCGGATGAACGGAATAAGGGGTAGCATGAGCTTCTCTCAAAATCGAGTTTTTAAACTCGTCATTCACCGGTACGCACAACTGATTCTTGAATCGCAATAGCCCATCCTCGTGGACCACAAATCCAGGGGCTTTCCCCTGAGCCACATCCTCACGGATGCGTAACAATGATGGATCTGAACCTTGATTCGCTTGGATTGCCTCCTCAAGTGGCGATGAAATCTCTAACATGCAAAGTTGCCCTTGCACTCGCTGAAGCCATACCTTGATCTCGGGTCTAAGAAATTCCTACTGAAGCTCCTTCTGAGCTGTTAAACGAGCAAGCATTTGCTCCTGAACGGACTTACGACTCAAGGCATCGGCAACCACATTTGCCTTACCCGGGTGGTACGGGATCTCGATATCATAATTTTTGATTAGTTCCAACCACCGCCTCTGTCGCATATTTAACTCCTTTTGAGTAAATATATACTTCAAACTCTTGTGATCGGTGAATATCTGACAAGTGATGACATAAAGGTAATGACGCCAAATCTTCAACGCGAAAACCACGGCTGCTAGCTCCAGGTCGTGGGTCGGATAATTAACCTCGTAAGGTCGCAATTGTCATGAAGCATAGGCAATAACCCTCCCATTCTGCATTAATACACATCCGAGACCGTGTCCGGACGCGTCACTATAAATCACAAATCCTTCCGTCCCTTGTGGCAAGGAAAGTACAGGTGCTGAAATTAACCGGCTCTTGAGTTCCTCAAAACTCTGCTGACATGCGTCGGACCACGTGTATTTCTTATCCTTTCGCAAAAGGTTCGTCATTGGTTGAGCGATTTTAGAAAATCCTTCCACAAACCGCCGATAATAACCGGCTAATCCGAGAAAGCTTCGGATTTCCTTAACATTCTTCGGAGGTAACCAATCTTGGATGGCCTCCGTCTTCTGAGGATCAACACGCACTCCGTCTGATGAAATTACATGCCCGAGAAACTTCACTTCGGACATCCAGAACTCACATTTGGAAAACTTTCCATAAAGTTTCTCTCGTCTCAACACGTCGAGAACCTGATGAAGGTGAACCTCGTGCTCCTCTCGGTCACGAGAATAAATCAAAATGTTATCAATGAAGACAACAACAAACTGATCCAAAAAGTCGATGAAAACCCGATTCATTAACTCTATGAATACCGCAGGTACATTAGTTAACCCAAACAGCATTACCACGAACTCATAATGACCATAGCGTGTACGAAACACTGTCCTTGCGATATCCGACTCTCGAATTTGCAACTGATGATATCCAGATCTTAAATCGATCTTGGAAAATACTGAAGCTCCCTAAAGTTGATCTAAGAGATCATCAATACGGGGTAGAGGATACTTATTCTTGATCGTCACGCTGTTCAACTCCCGATAATCAATACACAAGCGAAATGAACCATCCTTCTTCTTGACAAACAACACTGGTGCTCCCCATGGGGATGCACTCGGTCGGATATAACCTTTCTCGAATAACTACTCAAGTTGATTCTTTAATTCCTGCATTTGGTCGGGGCCATCCGGTACGGTGCCTTCGATAATGGAGACGTACCAGGCTCCAACTCAATCGTGAATTCCACATCTCTCTGTGGAGGCAAACCAGGTAACTCATCTGGAAATACATCGGCATATTCTCTCACTACCGGAATATCCGTCAACATTATTGGTGATTTCTCGGTTTTGGTCATATAGCACCAATAACCAACACACTTCTGACTGAGTAATTTCACTGTTTTCATCAAGTTAATGACCTTACCAGAACATCCGGGATTACCTCCCTGAAAAACACATTCGACCCCATCGCCAGAAATGATAGTGACCATACGCTTACGGACACTAATGATGGCATCGTGACGATCCATCTAATCAATACCCAAGATGACGTCGTCTCTCGGTAAATCCATCACGATTAGGTCTGCTAGCCATACACGACCATGAAGCTAAATCGGACAATTCGGAATCTCATGATTTCCAGTAATCCATCTACCATCAGGTAGACCAATGACATACGGCTCACAACTAGTAGCACTAGCGAGATGTAGCCTACTCAAACATGACTCGGAAATGAATGAATGAGATGCACCAGTATCAAAAAGGGTACACACAGGTTGAGATAGAATATCGAGTGTACCTGAGATCATTCGGGCCTCCGGATCGTCGGTCTTCTTCATCTCATAAATTCGGGGCTTACCGGCCCCCGAACCGGACGCTCCCGTCAGATAGCTCTTTGCTCCGCCTTTATTCGCTTTTGTCGTCTTGAACGACGCGGACTGAGTGGCCTGATTATGAATAGCTGACTGCTTCGGGGCCTGAGATGACGCTGGAGTAGGTTTGGAGTCCCTTCGGCAAAAACGGGCCTTATGTCCATCAATCCCACAACACTACACCATATATGGGTTTCAGCAACACCTGAAAAACTGTGTTCAACAAAAAGTATTGCTGAAGGTAGAAAAACAAGCTATGGCTACACTTTGACCAAATTCGAAAGTGTTACAAAAACGGCCGCAACCATAGGGGTCTAAGGTAACACTGACGGCCGCAACCATAGGGGTCTAAGGTAACACTTTTCTTTTTTTTGGTAACATGTTAAAAAAGTGTAGCAATAGACCCATATGCCAACACTTTTATTGTCTCTGGCTACACTATATTTTGTGTTGCTGTAGACTTAAGGCCACACTTTTATATATTTAGTGACACAAAGATTTGTGTAGCCGTAGACCTATGCCAACACTCATGAGGTCTAATGTAACATTAAATTGTGAAACATTTTGACATCTTTACCAACAACTTTAACACTATGACTACACTTATATATGAACAGTTCTAACTTTTGCCAACACAATTTTAATCTTTGTCAACACAATTTTTATATTTTGCCAACAGAAAGAATTATAAATTATAGTCTATTGCTACATTTTTGCAGATTTTTACCAACATTTTTCAGGCTAAAAAGCAAAATGTTATATTGGAAAATAAATATTACCATAAAACAGTCAATACCATTAAAACAATGTCAACCATAACAACATCCAAAATACATGACTGCTAATATTCAATCCATAATAGCTAAGAACAAGTTACGATCGCAATCCACAAATATAACAAAACTACTTGAGTCATTTAGCTAGCATAATATAAAATGATGAGATCAGTCAAGGAGTGACATTGTCACCGCCATAGGACTCCTAGACTGATTTCTGAGAGTCATCAATCTTTAAGTTCAAATTTGGATTCTTCTCGGCCAACATTTTCATCATTTCTCGAACTTTTTGGTCAAGTTTTTCATCCATCTCTTGTTGAAGTTGAGCCCTGATCTTAGCAGTTAGGTCCGCCACGTACTGATCAGCAACTTGAACGAATGGTGATGCTGAAGACTTCGATTTTGGTTGCTCTGTAATATACTCTTCTTGACTATATATACACTCACTGGTAATAAGAATGAGAATATGTCACATTATGTTAAGAAGGAGATAGTTGAATTTCACAAGGAAGAGATTATAATGTATAGGGTAAGATAAACTGCAAAATCAATGTTAAACCTTTTCTACATAAGGTAGCATAGACTCCCTGAGCATTTACATAAGGTAGCATAAACTGCTTAGTATACCTAAGAATACATATTACTCGAAACTTACAGGCAATATGAATGGGTAAAAAGAAAACTGAAATCCTGAAACCTGATAACCAAGTTGAGCAGCTAGAACAAGTGTTGGGCCCCAAAATATTCACATCTGTTCTTACTTGAACATTTATCTCCTTTGATTTTGATATGCCAAAGGAGTCATTATGGTATACCTCCTCTGTTATAGACTCAGTTTATAGAACAGAGAGGGTAGTATTATGTTTAAAAATCAAATATAAGCTGACCAGAAAATCCTCAAATTTCACCCTCCAAAATATTGAAAATAAAAAGTAGAATTTACTTAAATAAGACACTAGAGAGAGAGGGAACCTGTTGAATATGATCAAAGACGTTGGGATAGCACTTAAATAGTTGGCACTTCATTGTGAATATGTACTCTTGAGTTTTCGCATTGGTACTATTCTAATCTTTTTCACTGCCAAAATCAAGTGTATAACATTATCTCAATTGCATACCCAGCTTAACTGTGTTGAACAGTTCTACTACATCCACCCCATTAAATTAAACTAAAAAAAAGCGACATCAGAAATAATATAACATCATACCTCCAACCAGAATCGTCCCCACATCTTTCTGTACTTTCAATGACCCTGCTTGTTCTGTACCCTTTTTCCAACTTGGCATTGGTTTCACACCTCGAGGTTGTAACAAGAACGTATGCAGTCTGTTAATTGAAAGAAAAAGACAAGGACATTATGTTAATGCTTAAACATTTATCTCAGAGATGTTTAAGTATTAGTGTGTATATGGATGATGGTAAGAAAAAGGGTGCAGTTGATAGTGCTAGAACTAAGAAATGTTCAATCATTTCTGAGATTCCATTAAATATTGGTGGCAGTGTTGTGTCACGATTTATTCATCCCGACAGGCGATCGACTATAAGCCCGAGCGACCAAGTCAACTCCAGTCAAACTATGGCTAGCTCGCCAAGTCGAAGATATCAGACCACCATCAGGTACCTGGCGATCGACTCCCAAGGCGATCGCCCTTTGGCAGCTGGCGATCTACTCTAGTGACCGGCTAAGGGCAATCGACCTACGCCCGGCGAGACGATCGCCGTCAAAAGTCATCAAGGACTGGTCTCGTGAAAGCACCCACGTGCGAGATCCACCAAAGGCGCCGACAAGATCTTCGTAGCAGACAAGATCTTTAGGCCGGCAGAACAAGACCTTTGACCACACCCGCCACCTACCTCACCTACCGGCATGCGCGCCGAAAGTTGTCGGTAGGGACCACCGTGGCGGCAACTCGGGGCGCGTGTAAGCTCCCATTGGACCGCCTGATTGTTGCCCGGCCAACACTGCGAGACTTTGAGGGGAGCCCATGTGCTAAAAGACGATCGCCCGATTATTATATTGCGAAAAAGGCGATCGCCGGCGTATCCAAGCCCTATAAATAGAGAACCTCCTCCTACGGAAAAAGGTTGGGAATTCACTTAACCTACGGTTCACATTCTCTCACATTCCGATACATACACGGAAATCTTGAAGAACATACATATCATCAAGCTCCGGCTACCTCACGAGAATCCATCTCGGGACTTCTCTCTCCAAATCTCTCGTCCGTAAGACGATCGATGTACGACAAGTCTCCACTAGACAGATTCCAAAGGATTCATAAGCCCCGGAGCCCAAGCATCCAGCTAAATACTCGCCGTGAGAGACGGTCTATCTCTCACCGCCGCGACTGTTCATCACCTTTGTTACAAGAACTCACAGAGCATCAAATTTGGTTCTTCCGGCAATCTACACGCTCACTAGCTAAGATAACAAGAATCTTTACACTCATTGTAATTGTATTCTTACATTAGTACTTGTATCCCCGAATATTGGTATTAATAATATCTCGCGAGAGCATTCAAGCCCGGGACTAACAACCCCGACAAATCTTGTGTTATTTATCTTTCTCACGGAGGTGCTCTTGCATTTGTTTGCTATCCCATCCATTCCAGCAATATCTATCTCCGGATAATATTTTGGGTAGCAACAATTGGCGCTAGATGAAGGGGATCTAACCCTCACATTTTTATTCCTACCGTCCCGAAGAACACTCACTGTTCTCGGGGCACATACTTGAAGTGACACTCACTACACTTCAAAGAAAACCTTCAGAATCATGACATCCGCCGGTCCATCGAAGAAAGCTGCTCTCCGAACCGCCGGACACCATTTCCCGGTTCAATCCGAACCCCAGCCAACGACAGGGGGAAGCCGCAGCAACGCGAGACTCTCGATCCCGCATCCGAGAGATGGCCCCAACCTCTCACTCGATCAGTTCCAAACCGAAGAACAGATCGAGGATGCTATGGCCATCCTGGAGGAGCGACGGAGAGCATGTGCGTCGCCTGCAATAACTCCCTCGATCATCCGCCGTATGGGAAAACGGAAATTGGCGGCTCTTGAACGAGCGATCGTCGAAAGCCCCAATCGCGAGGAAAGGCTCTCGCACGGCCGGACGGATCTATATTCAATCGTTTGGGGCCGCGACCCATCCGGCGGCCGGGCATTCGATCTCAACCTTGAAAAGACGGAATCCGAATCCGTCACTGGGACTTGACTACCCGCCTCACGGCCGACGCAGTCAGCCATCGACTCCGCCCGATCGCTGAGATCGGTACTCGATCGCCTCGGCTCCGCTCCGGCGCCGAGCCGCTAGCAATCGAGCCACGGCGATGGCCGCCATACAACGCCTTGACTCGGCGAGATGAGAGCACTCTTGGACACCGGGGCAAGCACCGGCAAAAGATCGCGGCCGACCGAGCCACTCGCGGTCCACATCGAGCTTGCCCCCATCTGACAACGATCGCTCCTCCCAAAACACCTCTGTATGAGGGGAGATCGGACCGAAACCCACCCGAGTAAATTCCGAATCTACATGGTGGGTGTGGGGCATCGATGCAACCAAGTGCCGGATATTCCGTTAACATTGGGCGAGGCGCCCATAGGTGGTACGTCTCACTACCACCACGATCAATCACCTCTTTTAAGAAATCGCGAAGGACTTCACGTCATACTTCGCGGCAAAGGTCACTGAGACCGAAGTTCCCACCGCATGATAAAAATCAAGCGGGGAAAGACGAGTCCGACGCAGATTACATCGACCGGTAGACGAAATCATCCTCACCGGCGAACCCGTCGGTGACGAGCTCGCTCTCTATTCGGTCATGGGGATTCCACGGTCACTCTCCCATGTTTATACATCTCTCCAAGGATATTCCCCCAACTTACGCGATCTTCGCGCCAAAGCCGCCAACTTTACGGCCGTGCAAAGGCTACTCACCCTCCGCTTAGGCGAGAAACGCCACCTCTTGTCCAAAGATAGCGATCGCCAAAGCAAAGAAGGCGATCGCCAAGACACCGGAGATCTCAAAGCTTTCAAGACATGGAAGCCCATCTCCTCCATACGTTCAATGAGAACTCGGCACATATTTTCTATGCCATCAAGGGGCACGAAGAGCTCAAAAAGCCAAAGGCGATAAGGGACCACGGTCATCCGGACAACAATCAATATTGTGCCTACCATAAGAGTCCGCCACGGCGCAACAAATGCCGCGACCTCCTCAAGCGACTCTGGAGATTGTTCGAGGAGGGCAAGTTGGGCGACTTATTGGTTTAGCGAAGCCCCTACCTATCTCTATAGACGATCGTCCGAGTCGAACACAAAACAGGCTGGAAAGCTCATGCGAGCCGACCCCTAGATCAACCTCGGCGACCGTCTCGACATGCTTCAATCAAGAAAAGGAGACATCGGAAGTCTCCCCGATCTCCTTCCTTATTTAAGAAACCGGAGGACTCGATCGCCATCTACAGTTCACCGTCTAACATGATGGACTAAGGCACGAGATCGCCTCCACCGCACAACGTACACCGTCGAAGGTCGGCATCTGCATGACGATCCAAGGTAGAAGAGTGCAGCCATGGTCCTGGTGGTCGATGGAACCGACTGCCTAGGCCATGCAAGGTCCCTTTAGGCCAAGACCACCCGCCCTTCGTTTAAATACGAGGCCGGCGTAGTCTGAGGGCCCTCCAAAATTAATCAGTAGACACGATCGCTCGCCCTCAAAGGTTCATCATCTAACATGGTGAACCCGGACAATGCGACGTGCCACAACCCCCGTCTCAACGTACACCGTCGAGGTCGGCCATCTCCATGGCTGGCCGAGGTGAAAGCAGAGCTAACAAGCCGCGGGCGTGGAGTTGATTCATCCGTGTTGCCGCGCAAGGACTCCTCTAGGCCGAGACCGCACGCCCTTCGTTTAGATACGAGGCGGCGCGGCTAACAGAGGACCCTCATAATAAAGTGAGTCACGAGACACTCAATGTCTTCGCGCATCAAGACATGATCAAGGAGTCGGTCCATCGAACTCCGCGATCGTGCACGGTTCCTCAAAGAAGGACGACCGTCCCCGAGGATTCGACAAAGTTGAAGACCGCTCACTCAAGGAATTATTTTCATCCCCTTACTTCCACTAAGTGAATAAAAACAAGGGGCAATAAGAGTGCGGACTACCTACACGACGATCGTCGCTATTCAATCACATACGGAGATCGTCATTTTTTCAGATGTAGTGCAGCGATCGAATTTGTTGTAAAAAGTTATCTTTATGAGTTTATCAATTCATTTGGAACTACCCTCGCAACGATCTCTCCTCACACATTTGTACAAAGTCAAACAAAGACTTAAAAATAACCATTCATTCAAGTGATAAGTCAGAAAGACAAATGCTCATTTCATTACTTGAAAAATCGGAGTACATGATCGCCCGAAGGCCTAAGTGCTACAAAAGAAAGCTACAAACTACAAAGAAAGTAAGCTAAAAACATCAAAAATGAAGCGCCTCGAGCCCTGCACGGCCTTCGCCATCTCGCATTGGGCGCGGTCACCTCATCCTCCGGAGCGTCGGGATGAGCAAGATTGGCTGGGGACGGATACCAGCTCAAATCCACGCCGATGTCCGCCAGGTCCAAGATCGGCAAGGAGAAAGACGAATGGAGAGGATGCTCCAATGCATATGACTTGAACTTCTCATCTAGAGGACCGACCTCCAAGCCTCCCTTCTTAGCCGCTCGGATCGAGTCGGCGAACGCCAAATAATAAGCGAACTCGCTGACATACTCCAAGTTTTGGAAGGGATCGGCCCTGATCGCCTCAACCTCTCCTCTCAGCTCGGCCATCGCACATTGCGATCCTCGAAGCTCGGCCTCCTCGCGGCAACCTTCTCCTTCGCCTCCATCGGCTCGGCCAGTCGCCCGAGCGATCGTCACCTTCCGCGATCGGCCTCCTCTTCACAACGTTCCTCGCACAGGCGGCACTCTGCATCCGGTCCCAAAATCGGTCGACCGCCATACGATATTTCTCGGTCTCCTTCTTCTCGGCTCAAGCTCATGGCTCGCCCGGCTTAGCCGCCTCGAAGAGTCCTTCTCCATCGCCGCGATCTTGTCGGCAAACTCGGCGTTCTCTTCCGAGCGCCTCGAGATCCTCCTGCAGCGAATGGTGGAGGGCCGCCTCAAACTCTGGCGGCACAGGCGGCCATGGTCGCCCGTTTGAAGAGAAAGGGCGAGAACGGCGTGCATCGAACTCGCCGATCGGCGGCGAGCGATCGCATCGAATCGATCGTCCATGCCTTCGAGAAGCGGCGGCACTGGCGACATAGGGAGGAATGTCGCAGGAATGGCGAGGAGATCGACTCGCCAGGAAATCCACGACCATTGGTGGACAAGACGGATCTGCGCGACGGATCCTGCATCAAAACAACAAGGTTAATACAACTCCTATGCAGATGCAATTTTCAACACAGAAATGCTATCTACCTCTCAGCCTTCTCGGGATCCCGACCGAAAAACGGTTTCCCTCGAGGGGTCTCAGCATCCGCGATCGCCGTCTCCCGCAGAAAAGCCGCAGAGGGCGACTCGCCCTCCGGAGCAACGATGGTGATCGGAGGCGCGGCGATCGGCACTTCATCGCCCGGGGCAGGAAACGAAGTTTCTTCCGGCCTCGGCCTCTTGCGATTCGCCCGAAGCCCCTCCTCCGGAATTTCCTCCTCAACCACGACCTGCTCCACGCGAGGCTCCGGCTCCACGCGAGGCTCCGCCTCCGGAACTATAGGCAATGCAACGGGTGGAACCCGAGTCGACCTCTTATGGCGAAGACGGCCTAGGACTCCTGGGTTCGACATGGCGATCTCCGTCGGAGGCTCCAAAAAGCGAGGGAAGCGAACCTCTTCAGTTAAAGACGATCGACTAACGGTCAGACACTTTCCTCAAGTAAGGCGATCGCCTAGAAAGTGAAGGTCACATAAACACATACCTGGCACCGCGAGATGTCTCGGGAAACGGAATAGTCGAGCCGACAACCAGCGACTCTCCTTGTTGATCCGATTGGCGTCAAGGTCGTCATCCGACAAGCTCCTAATTCGCTCCCAAACGACAAGAAAGTCGAAAGGCAGTTCCTCGATCGCCGGAATATGAAAGCCTGCAAAACAGAAATCAAATTAGATCAGTCCAAAACGCATCCAAACGAAGGGAGAGTCTAAACCCTTACCGGGATTCCTCTCCCGAAATTCAGTGGGGATCTCCAGCTCGCCCGTGGGATTGTCGCTCGCCGAAGCTCTCCACTTGCCGGCGACCCAGAACCACTTCATCTGATCGCCCCGTATCTTATTCGGGACTCCATGAATCACCCGACCAGATCGGCCTTGAATATGGTAACCGCCGACCAACCCTCTATGAGCCGTCAGTTTAAACAAATGGTTCATCTCCAACGGCGACGGGAGACGGTACAGGCGGTGACCGCCGAAAAGGGTGAGAGTGCGAATGTCTGAGCCAGGCGTTCGGCGTCAGCTGAAGTGGCGCCACATTCCAAGCGGCCAACAGATGGGAGACCGCAAAGGACAGAGGGAAGCGTAGCCCGGCCTCCATAACGGCCTCACTCACTACGACCATTCCCATCGGAGGCTGGTCGGCTCGTTCATTCTCCGCGGGCGCGAACATGTCCACATCTGAAGGAACATGGAATCTTGTCCTCCAGACGGCCAGATCTCTTCTGGTCGTCGAGCTCCGTATTTGGCCGAGCGACCACAACGATCGCTGCGCGGCACGATACTGCGACCGCTTGGGAAGCACATAGGGATAAGCGACCGAATATCCCCGGAAGTCGAATCTCGGAGTAGGACCGGCTAACCTCTCCATTATTTCAGCAAAGGCCCTATAGGCCCGACCAAAAGTGCTATGTTGTTCCCAGTAAGCCCTGATCGCCAGATCTCTCTCGATCTGCGATCATCTCTCTTCAGCAGCCGACTCCTTAGCAATATCGGCCTCATTGAACAAAGCCTCGACTTCAGCCGGGTCGATTCCGGCCCGAATAGCTTCAGCCGCCGTCTCCAGGTGGAAGACGGAAGAAGTTTCTCCCCGGGCAGCCGATGTCCCGGCGGCAGAACTGGTTCCCGCTCCAAATGATGATGAGGTTCCGGCCATTTTCAGAAATACAAAAGAAGAAGAGGATTTTTCTTACCCTAAAGTGAAATCGATCGACGATTGGCGCTAAGATCTTCAGAAAATTCGGCAGCAGGTCCTTCTTTCTCCATTAAACACGCGTGAGTGAGACTGCAGCCCCGCGCCCCCTTTTATAGGAGAAGGCAGGGACCCGTTTGCAATAAGGGAAAACCTCAGGGGTCGGATCTCAAGAGACGCACTAGTTGACCCCCTCGAGACCCGCGTACTCGTCTTTTCGAGGACGCGTCAGCCGAGGAGTCATTAATGACCGTTGGTGTCCTCCAATAGAAGCCCGACACGTGCGCGGAGACTTTTCCACGCCTGTTGCTTTTTCCCGCGCAGTTCAGCGGCCAACCAGGTCGTCCGAACTCAGGTTATATCAGCTCAAAGACGATCGCCAGTTCAATAAAACACGAAGTCGCTCGTCAAAAGGTCAGCGATCGCCAAGAAAGCCACCTCACCCCACGTTTCCAACGTATGAGCGAGCTGGGGGGCAATTGTTGTGTCACGATTTATTCATCCCGACAGGCGATCGACTATAAGGCCGAGCGACCAAGTCAACTCTAGTCAAACTATGGCTAGCTCGCCAAGTCGAAGATATCAGACCACCATCAGTGCACAGCGATCGACTCCCAAGGCGATCGCCCTTTGCGTAGCGATCTACTCTAGTGACCGGCTAAGGGCAATCGACCTACGCCCGGCGAGAGACGATCGCCCGTCAAAAGTCATCAAGGACTGGGTCTCAGGAAAGCACCCACGTGCAGATCCACCAAAGGCGCTGACAAGATCTTCGTAGCAGACAAGATCTTTAGCTGACAGACAAGACCTTTGACCACAGCCTGCCACCTACCTCACCTACCAGCATGCGCGCCGAAAGTTGTCGGTAAAGGACCACCGTGATGGCAACTCAGACGCGTGTAAGCTCCCATTGGACCGCACTGATTGGCGCCCGGCAACTCCTGCAGACTTTGAGGGGACAGGCCCATGTGCTAAAAGACGATCGCCCGATTATTATATTGCAGAAAAGGCGATCGCCCGGTGTATCCAAGCCACATAAATAGAGAACCTCCTCCTCTTTGGAAAAAGGTTGGGAATTCACTTAACCTACGTTCACATTCTCTCACATTCGATACATACGGAAATCTTGAAGAACATACATATCATCAAGCTCGGCTACCTCACCTAGGAATCCATCTCAGGACTTCTCTCTCCAAATCTCTCGTCCAGAAGACGATCGACAGAAGCAGCAAGTCTCCACTAGACAGATTCCAAAGGATTCATAAGCCCCGGAGCCCAAGCATCCAGCTAAATACTCGCCGTGAGAGACGGTCGATCTCTCACCGCCGCGACTTTTCATCACCTTTGTTACAAGAACTCACAGAGCATCAAATCTGGTTCTTCCGGCAATCTACACGCTCACTAGCTAAGATAACAAGAATCTTTACACTCATTGTAATTGTATTCTTACATTAG
This sequence comes from Orobanche coerulescens, assembly GCA_033398695.1. Classification (NCBI taxonomy): domain Eukaryota; kingdom Viridiplantae; phylum Streptophyta; class Magnoliopsida; order Lamiales; family Orobanchaceae; genus Orobanche; species Orobanche coerulescens. The sequence goes on from CM065818.1 coordinate 58,901,600, forward strand.
TACTTGTATCCCCGAATATTGGTATTAATAATATCTCGCGAGAGCATTCAAGCCCGGTACTAACAACCCCGGCAAATCTTGTGTTATTTATCTTTCTCACGGAAGTGCTCTTGCATTTGTTTGCTATCCCATCCATTCCAGCAATATCTATCTCCGGATAATATTTTGGGTAGCAACAGGCAGTCCTGAACATGATGAAGACAGTGAATTGGGGACTGATGATGGCAGTGTGATCATAAGAAATTGAATTTTGCAACTTGGTATGAGATTTGCTGATGGATTTCAGTGTAAGGAAGCAATCAGATTGTGGGCAATTTATGAAGGTCATCCAATTCGCTTTAGAAGGGTTAGTAAAACACAGCTTCAGGCTCGATGTACTTTGCCTTGCATTAGGAGATGCTACGGTAGTATAATCAAGGTAGAAAAAGCATTTGCAATCAAAACTCTTGTAGGAAAACACAGATGTACTTTTGATATCCACAACAAACTTGAAGATTATAAGTGGATTTCCAAGCAATATCTTAATGTGTTTGGAATGATACCTCATTTCAATATTGTTGACTTAGAGTTAGATATAAATGAAAAGTTTGCAATTCAACCTTCAAGAGCCAGGTTATACAGAGCCCGGTCCAAAGCTCTTCAACTACTGAGAGGGTCTATGAAGCAACATTATCATAAGTTGAGGTCTTATATTGCTGAATTGGTGAGGGCTGAGATGGCAGGTTTGAGCTTCTACTTGATGCTTCAGTATTCAAGGGTCTTTACATAGGATTGAGTGCTTTGAAGAAAGGGTTTATGAAAGGTCTTTACTAGTTCGGAAGAGAACACAAACAAACTCATATTGCCCAAAATAAATCTATATACGAACACTATATATACTTATCTAGACAACACTCAGGCTGGCCTAGTCTATCATCGCATTCATTGACCTCATGTTGATTTGATCCGGAGGCCAAATATGTTGCGATAAGTAGTAATTTCTTAGGTAGATTTAAAGATCTGTCGTTGCAATCGCTACCTCAATCAATAAAAAAATGAATCTGTCATAATGAGTCAGGCTCACTTGTATGATTATGAGAATATGCTTTTTTTCTTAAAATTTAAGTACTATGCATGGACTACAACAATAAAAAATGAAGAGAGGGTAAGGTTATAGAAGCTGGAACAGTACCTTATGAAACCAAGAACAAAAAATCTGCGAGAAAACAATAAACTAATATTTTCAACTCGAAAAATTGAGAACAAATTATTGTAAATAATCTGAATTTTATAATTTTACACAATCATTTTATACTAAATGACTTCAATATAGTGTGAGCTATTCACGTGGGCCATATGTTTATTTTTTCAATCAAGAAAAAGAACCAGTTCATTTCTCAGCAAGGAACATCTTCATCAAAAAGCTCACTCTCTGGCACAAACTAAACCTTAATACAATCACAAATTACTATAGAACAATTCTTCGAGATTTACGACAAAAACAATGGTGCTACGCCTAATATCCTCTTGAAAATAATACGAGATTTACGACAAACAAACTTATAAATATTGCTTAAACCTAATCATGGTCGAGACGATAAAAAGACACCGTAGCACATATGCTTACAAGGAATAAGTTGGTACAAAATAAATAAACTTGAGAAGTTAGCCACATGTACAACAGAGCAACTAAGCTTACGAAAAAGAGGCGGAATCTTGTAACTGCTGCAGTACAATGCCGAACATATGAAATTCTGGAAAACATTATGGTTGTCACATCATCCAAACAACAATCAAAAGGCAGCTGCAAGATAATACCGTCAGATAATATCAGAAGAAGTCTTCAGATAACAATTAAATAATCAAACATAACCAACTCAACCTAAATCTGAAGACATCATATTGCAAGACAGTAATGACAGGATACACCGCTGAACTCAACTAAACACGCCCAATATGAATCATATATGATTATGCAATATCAGGATTGAAATTTGACGCTTTATTCTGAAACAACTCAAACAGAAAAAGCACACGTAGAAAAGTAAGAATTCCTACGCAAGAGTCCAAAAAATTAAGAATAAAGAAGTGAGAGAGAGAGAGAGGGAGGGAAGGGGGGGGAGGGGGAGGGGGAGGGAGAGGGAGAGAGAGGGAGAGGGGGGGAAGGGAGGGAGAGGGGAGAGAGAGAGAGAGAGAGATAGAGAGAGAGAGAGAGAGAGCACGTAACCTCATCCATGGTGAGACCAAACGCGCTTCATTCTCCATTTGATGGTGTACACAAAAGATGCCCATTTCTTCCTACACATAAATTTCGATGATGGAAGATGACACTTTAGGAGTGCCCTGTTCCCTAGGTTCTCTAAGGGTGAAGATGACATGCTTCCTTTGGGGATACGAAAGGTATGAAACAGTTGAACAGGATTGAAGGAATGTGGGACAGGATTTTGCAGGTGGCTACCCGCTGCACCAATTCTCTAGACAAGGTGTGAAGTCAGCAAGCCATGGATCACAAAATGTAGGATTAGAGGAATAATGCATTTATGAGTTTTTCAATAGCATAAATGAATAAAAGCTTGGTAAAAATCACCAAACAGCTACGCAGAACAACTCTTAATAAGAAACAACGAACCAAAAGGATATTGAAAAACCAAGAAAAATAAACAACAAGCGCATCTAAATAAAGGAAAAATACAAAATTATAAATAAATTACAACAAATACCACCAACGAAAGAAATATAATTCAAGAAAGAATTTCAAAATTATCTTTTTTACCAAAGCATGGTGTTTTTCGTACTTACAGATATCGTGGCAAGAACCGGTTGAGGCTCTGAGATAAATGGGAACTCTATGTTTGGTAGTGGCTTTTTCATCGCTCGGATTTCCAGCAGAGTTTGAGTCCATTTTCTTAAAGTCGGATTCATTCTTTTCGGGAGTTATTAGTGAATTGACACTTTCTTGGACCATGAAAATGGACTTGGAAAGAAAATCAGAAAACCCAAAATTTCTACACAAAAATTCTTTTCGGGAGCTGACTGCAAATAACTAACCTAAGAGTGAGAGGGAGGAGGTCGGGGCGAGCGACGGGAGGAGAGGTGATTGGGGAGAGCCGACTGCCGAGAGACGGGTGCTGCTGCGAGCGGACGGCCATAGGAAATTGAGAGCGAGAGGGACTGATAGAGGCGTGACGTGGAGCGGTTGAAACGTGTACAGACTGCGGGAGGCGCGGCGTGGGAAAGACTGAGAGCTGTGGTCGGGTCCCGTCGAGCTGAGGGAGAAGAACTGATGGAGAAGAAATGAGGGAGTCTTCTGGGCTTGGACGATTCATTTAGGGTTAGGAAAAAAAATAATTATTATTATTTAATAAATAATAATTAATATAATAATATTTATTAATTATTCGCGGTTCTAGGTTCGGAACCGATCGGTTAAACCAAAAACCAATTTATCCACAAAAATGCTAACCGGGAACCGCACCGAGAACCGTCAATACGGTTCTCGGTTAACCGGAACCGCGCGGTTCCGGTTCTAACCGAGAACCGGGAACCATTTAGACAGCCCTAAAAAATAAAAAAACTGAAGGGGACCAGAAGTTTCTTCCTCTTTAGTGTTTAGTTACACTTTTTTTAAATAGCAATGGCTATACCAAATTTTGTGTTAGCGTAGATATTCATTTTAGTCTATGGTAACACTAATTTATATCAATAATAACGTTAGAAAAATGTGTAGCCTTAAATCAAATTTGACCAATTTTAAGGCACCTAAGGGTACATTTTTGCTTGTAACATCAAAAAAAATGTTGTTGAAAGTCATATATGGTGTAGTGTTATGACACGTGACAGTCTGTCTCGGACACTTGGTGCTGACATGACCAAGATCCCCACAGTTAAAACAGGTGATGGCCAAACTGGCCACTCGGGACTGCGATTCCGCCGGTCTGGGCACCACAGGAGGTCGCTCAGAGAAAGTAGTGCCCGCATGAGGCTTCTTGAAGGTTGTCTGATCGCCTACAGACTGATTACGATTCTTGGACTTCTTGCTAACAGATGAAGGTTGCTGCTTAGCAATTTCCTTAGCAGTAAGCTCATAAGTAAGAGCTTTCTCAATGAATTCGGCTAGAGTGGTGCAATTATGATTAAGTAACTGCATCCGCATACGGGGTTTCAGCCTCTTTCTGAAATACTTAATCTTATCCGACTCGGAGTGAATGATAGATGAGGCGAACGGAAGAAGTTCCTGAAATTTCTCGGCAATGGCGAGAACATCCTCGTCTGCTGAGGGTCGGGAGTGAGTAATTCTGACAGTTTGGACTCTCTGATTGGGGCCGGATAATACCTCTACATCATGAGAGTCTTGAATTGATCCCAAGTACATGATCCGTCGGTGGGCTTCAACGACAACCACCAAGAACGAGCGGCCTTACCCAGATAGTAAGCCGCAACTGAAACTTTGTGTCCTTCGGGACACTCTACCATAGCAAATAACTTCTCGAAATGCTCGATCCAATGAACAATATCCGCCGGCTCAGATGAGCCCTCAAAAGTAGGTGGCCTTTGGCGAGAGATATCGCCGATGATACTGCCCACACTCCTCTCTTGCCTCTGAGGTGGCGGCAGAGGAGCCTGTTGATTTTGATTAGCTGAGTTATGCATCGTCTCCATTAGTGGTGCCATCTGAGTCATTTGGGCCATCATGCCCTGCATAAAAGCGAGTGCGTCAACCCGAACACCTTCTAACTGAGCTGTGTCCCGGGTACGACTCCCCAATAATGAATGATCACATCCAGGTGAATGAGTAGCAGCGTCGCTGCTTGATGAGTTAGTATTATTCCTCGCGTTCGCACGTGTATTCACACGAGCTCTCGGGATTCGGCCCGCACCGTGGCCTCGTCCTTCGCGTCCTCTGCCTGCTCTCTCCATACTGAAGTAGGAAAGTCACATGATGATTATATCTCCCGCATGAATATCACGTTATTATTACGTCATGAAATGATGAAAATGAGCATACGCGGTCTAACACAGTGATTACACGAATGATTAACTGAGGTGACAAGATTATCTGATGAAATTCTTGAAATGACTATCTTGAACAAGTTAACAAGATTAATGATGTGATCCTCAAGATCAACAACTAAACTGTGAAATGAACTGAGTGATTAATGAGTTGACATGATCGTCCTGATCAATTTGAAAATGATGGTTGAGGGTTGTTAACTGATGAATTATGAATGAATGATTATTGCCAGAAATTATACCATGGCGTTAGAAGTCTTACAATTCTTTCGGTCTGATTGGCTCGGCATTTGCACAGGTCACACGTGATGAGAAAGTCCAATGATACTAGTCCGATGACAATGATTTCAAATGAGACATGACTCGGAAGGTAGTATTCAAAACCACTCTCCGATACCAACTCTGGAACACCCCAAACTAGGTGGATATTACAGTACCGTGGACCCCCGATTGGGACCCACCAGGCGAATGAAAACTGATGAATTAAATAATATAATTATAGTACCGAACCACATTATATTACCAAATACTCCGATGAGGAGCTTAAGTACAATACACCTGGACAATACAGAATACTAGTATATTTTATATGAAGATAAAATACACCACCCTGAATATATAAACATCTCAAACGGAATTTGCAGCGGAATTACAAATGAAGAGAAATAAGGATGATTGAAATGACTGGGGGCCCCTACTAGTATCACTGGTACTCCTCGCCGTCAACATGCTCTTCCCGTGACCTGAAAACAATATCCCCTAACGGGGTCAGTTACACAGAACAACAATCCTCACGGGTTGAAAATACACAATCATGATATATCTTCAGTTATGAAATATCCTTATTTATGAATTAAGCTGAAGAGGAGCATCATAGTACGCCCGTAATGTTCTGTGCAAGTGTACAAGACGAATGACCGGACACACCCGTCCTTGTACCTAATTAGTCTCACGGAGGTAATCGTTACCGTGTGCACAGTCCAATGTATCGGTGACCCAATACATGACCATCGCATGCTCGACTTAGAATTCCACACATCCGCACCCGGCCATGCAATATGAACCCAGAAGGTCACATTAACGAGAATGACCATAATGAATATCAATGAATAATAATCCGACAAAGTCAAGAATGACTCACCGAGATGAAAATAATAGTGAAGTGATTGATAGCTCAATGAAATGATTGGAACCGTCATTCCTCGTGAATGAAGTGATTATTCGACAATTACAAGTCTCAATACGATTAATACAATGATGAATGAGTTATTATTATGAATGAACAATGACAAAAGTAATGAATATCCTTTTAACCGAGTAATAATTAACTTACACAACACCGGTGACAATTATCCTTCCACGAACAAATGGCCTAAATGAGATGTCGGTCGCTCGAACAACCTTGAATAACACAATTACCAACAATCCGTTCAACATACGTATCAAACACGAATATAACGAATTCAAAACATCGATACGACTAAACAAAGTTCATTGGGGCATTATATCAAACGCGTTGTGGACAATCTCCTATTGTTTATAATCAAACCTCAATTATACCAATATCAAATCCCCAAGAAGTGTTTCAAACCAACAAAACATCTTCAATACAATCAATAATCCAATATGAACAAAATCGTGATTTCAACAACAATTAATCGAAAATCCCCAAATCCAACTTAATATTCAAAGTGTTCTTGAATAATCCTTCAATAGTCCAATGAATCTTTATACAAACTCATAATAATATGCATATCCCTTCATATAACATGATTATAACGTCCAAAACATCATATCTCAACACAAAATCGAAATCCAAGATGTTGAAGAAATTACCTCTTGAAGATCCAAACACTTCGATCCGATGAACACGAGTTAAATCGAGTATCCAAGCTTCCCAAACGAATGAAGATGATGAAATCTAACACCCAAGTGATAGATGATGGAGAGATCTCACTGTCAAGCCCTCTCTCTTAGATATAAGTTGAATAATGAGGAAAATGATGAAAAAGTCCCATCCAAGTCCTTATAAACTGCCGGAAGTTACGACCGTAACATCCCAGGTTAACGGCCTTACGGCCGTAACCAGCCAACTCGTACGGCCGTAACTCGGCTTCGTCCAAACACCTACCGACAGCCTTACGGCCGTACCCGCACCCTACTTACGGGCGTATCTCGCCCTGGTCTAAAACACCTGCCGACATCCATACGGCCATACCCGCACACCTTACGGGCGTAACTCGAAAGATACGGCCGTATCCGGCCAAACTTACGGGCGTAATCCCCCTTCGTCGAAACTGACCAGCCACCCTGCCTGTAGCGTACGGCCGTATCCGACCAAGCCTTACGGCCGTACCTGACTCGTCTTATGGCCGTATGCCGCAACCCTTACGACCGTAAGTCCTTCTCGTCCGACAAATCCTGAAAATCACGAACACACCTTACGGTCGTAGCCTGCCCACCTTACGGCCGTAACTCCTCATCTTACGGCCATATGCCGAAACCCTTACGGCCGTAAGTCCAATTCAGCCGAACTGGCCTGAAATCAACGAGCGCCTGTTACGGCCGTATCCGACAATCCTTACGGCCGTAACTCGCCTTCATCCACAATCACCTTAATCCAACGAATGCATGTTACGGCCGTAATGTATGACTAGTTACGGCCGTAACTCATTGCTGGACAAGATGAAAATCCGACAACTCCGATTTCTCGCTACGATTGATGAATGATCCGACATACCATACGTATGTGAAAGTGAACAAGTCCAACACATGCCAAAGACGAAATTTCCAGCACAAGACTACCCATCACGATGATAATGATAATACTCCCGTCTCGACACTCAAACGGAGATGAAATGACGATCGGTAACTGATACACGGTTACAACATGCCAACTATGAACGCAAATGAATGAATCATGAATGATGAGTGATTATAATGAGTGAAAATTACTGAGTGACAATTACTGACTGATAATTACTGAATGATAATGAATGAATTACAACCGGGTATTACAACCATGATCCTACAGGAGTAGAAGAACTTACTCAGAACATCCAACAACTTTCCATCATAGATCCACCAACTCCTATAGAGCCTGTCGTTGACTTAGAAATCAACCCCGCAACTGTAAGAACTGAAGTAGATGAAGCCGATGATGTACAAGCTGAAGCCGAAACTACAACAACTCAAGATACAGTACGGGACCCCAAATTAGAACCCTACAGAAGATGGTTGAGAGATCATCCACAGGAGTTTATCATAAGATATATTAATTCTGGAGTATCTACCCGTAGGAGAATACAGAGTACACAAGGAAATGTACTATGTGCGCAAGAAGAACCCGAGTCTGAGATATCTCCATTTCCTATATGGAAATCTCAATCCGAGCTTAGAAGACTCAACATGTGCACTATTGATGTATTCTTAGCCCAATCCGAACCTGTTTCTACCAAAGAAGCTCTAGACAACTCTCATTGGATTACTTATATGGAAGAAGAGCTTAACGGTTTCGAAAGGAATAACGTATGGTATCTAGTACCCAGACCTACACATCAATCCGTAATTGGAACCAAATGGGTATTTAGAAACAAGAAGGATATAAATGGACTCATTATCAGAAACAAATCCCGACTAGTCGCCCAAGGCTACAGACAGGAAAAAGGCATAGACTACGATGAAGTATTTGCCCCTGTAGCCAGACTAGAAGCCATTAAGATATTTTTAGCCTTTGTCGCCCATAAGAGATTCATTGTATATCAAATGGACGTCAAGAATGAATTCCTGAATGGAGACCTTTCTGAAGAAGTATATGTTGAACAACCACCAGGGTTTGTCAATCCAGAAGGCAAAGACCTTATATACAGGCTAAGGAAAGCGTTGTATGGACTTAAGCAAGCCCCTAGAGCATGGTATGAGACTCTGTACCAGTATCCAACCGATAATAGATTCGAGAAAGGTGCTGTGGACAAGACCTTATTTAAAATACAGGAAGGTGATGACCTCCTGATGGTTCAAATATATGTATATGATATAATATTTGGTTCAACTTACCTTGCTTTGTGTCAAAGGTTCTCTCATCTCATGCAAAGTAAATTTGAAATGAGTATGATGGGAGAACTTAGTTATTTCCTAGGATTGCAAGTAAAGCAGTTGCCTACAGGGATATTCATCAACAAGGAAAAATACAGCAAGGAGATTCTCAACAAGTTTGAAATTAATACTTCCAAATCATTGTCAACCCCCATGATCCCTTCCGTGCAAATTAATGCTGATGAAGCTGGAAAGCCGGTTGATCAGTCACTCTATAAGATGCTAATTGGCTCACTCATGTACCTAACGGCTAGCAGGCCCGATATCCAGTTTGTTGTAGGAGTGTGTGCGCGATATCAAGTAGCACCTAAAGAATCACACTTCGCAACAGGCAAACGAATCCTGAAATACGTCAAGGGAACAGTCGATGTAGGACTGTGGTATCCTAAAGAAGTCGGATTCGATTTAGTTGGCTACAACGACTCGGATCTCGGAGGCTGCAAGCTAGATAGAAAGAGTACAAGCAAAACTTGTCACTTTCTTGGACCTAGACTTGTGTCTTGGTTTAGCAAGAAACAATTGGCAAACTCGCTTTCAACAGCTGAATCAGAATACTATGCTGCTGGTAGTTGCTGTATGCAGATCTATTGGATGCAACAACAGCTGTCAGACTATGGAATTGAAGCCAAAGAAACGCCTATAATGTGCGATAGCACGAGTGTAATTGCAATAACGCATAACCCTGTATTGTACTCGCGCACTAAGCATATCAACATGAAGCATCACTTCATCAGGAATCATGTTGAGAACAAGGATGTTCGGCTTGAAAATGTTCATACAGATATCCAGTTAGCCAACATCTTTACCAAACCTCTCGACATAGCAAGATTCTGCATGCTTCGATAAGAATTGGGATTGCTACAGCCTCACTCCCTATAAGTTTTTAATGCTTTTACTTAGCAATTGAGGGGGAATACTGTAAGACCCAAGAATACAGTATCCACTGTTAGTTATCTGTACACTCAGACTATCAGAACAGCACTGTAGGAACAAGGAGACATGAATTATACTACAATTGACGTGTGCAATAACTAAGGGGGAATACAGTATGACCCATGACTACAGCAGTAATCCGAAAGTTGCTGTATGGAATTGAAACTCGTATGTACCTTTTAAGGGGGAAGACTGTATTTTCGCGGATACAGCACATACTATGGAAAACCAATTATCATATTAATTCTTTTAAAATGATTTTTGTGTCCACGTGCCCTGTTATAATTAAAAAGTCTTTTGCATTAAATGCTTTACACGACATGTGGACATCAGTATCTCAAAAGCCGTGATGTTTCAAATTATTTTATTAATTTCACACCGCCATTTCGGGTAATAAGGGAAATTTGATACATCAGATGTGGGACCCGATTTCATTTTAAAATTAGATGGATAAGTCGTACTGGTTACACTCAGTCCATTGTGGTCGTCCATTTTAAACAACGGTTACCATCCCTTAAATCTGACCATTCAGTTTCTGAAAACCCTTCACCGCCGCCCACTATAAAAAGGAATGTTAATGCCTCTTCAGAATCTTTACACTTTCTGCATATTGAACGAGTTCTTGAGCATACAGCCAATAAGCTTTATTGCTTTTACTGCATTTCTCTTTGAATCTTCTTCACTTTTCTTCAAGAATCATCAATGCCATCTTCTCAGACTTCCTCTATCTCTCAAGAAGACCTCTAACATCATCGACGGACGGATATTTGCTAGATCTATAGTGGTTGAACGTGTTCGTACTGAAGGTGATGACGTCGAATCGACGGAGTATGTCATTACGAGGATTCATCAACAAGGCCTTTATCGCCTTGGGAGTCACACCACTGAGCATTTCGATGCTCAAATGGTTGAGAAATTTTACCTCAACGTTGTTGTCCGTTTCTTTTCTCTTGCATAGGGAGGAAACATTGCTGACATCACTACTGTCATTCGTGGAGTGGAGATCTGTGTTGACCAAGAGCTGCTTCAGAATATTTACAGGCTACCTGCTGATGGCCTTTCCATAGAAGAACTTGATACCTTTGGGTCCCAAGAAATCCTGACCATATACTATGGCCTATTCAACGGTTCAACATCGGTTGAAACGGTTCACACTTCTTGCCACAAGAAACTATTTTGTCTACCTTTTGTTTATTTACACGATTTTTGTTGTCGTGTAATTGAAAATAGAACAGGTGTGTTCGAGATGTGCACCAATTTGAGATTTAGGATGATGGTCGCCATCATGACCTGTGAAAAAGGGCAACTGGTGTCAAATAATTCTCAAGAGGCTGCAGGAAGAAGTATCCTAGCCTGTCTCGCAAAAGAAGTTCTTTGGTTTGCTTCTGAATTACATTCTGACGAAATGCAATGTTCCGCAAGCCGAAGAAGAAAAGAAGTTCAATTCTCGGACATACATGGGAAGCATCAGACCCCGAGTCCTAAATCTGATCATGACTCGGACGACGACGACGACGCCTCCAGGCAGGTCTGAGAATGAGTCGTAAGGAACCCCAACACCAACAGGATCAAGGGACCTCAAGCCAAAATAATGTTCCCAACGGCAAGGATTCAGTCCCTCCTGTAGCGGAGGAACAACCAACCGCTGAACAGGCACCCGCGCCTATCGCCACCGACGACCAGACCAGCGCCATCCCGCACGAGGAATCAGTCCCTCTGCAGGAGCAGGCGGACGCTGAGAGACAGCAGGAGGAATCAGTCCCTCATGTACCTATGTCTTCAGAACCTATTTCAGAACAGGAGAATACAGCAAACCCTGTTGCCGAGCCAGCATCTGATGCTTCTGCACCCTCAACTTTTTGGAATCCGACGATGGTATAATACCTGAGGATGTCCAACTCGATTCACGTCCTAATTTGAACTTGAGACAGTTGAATGGAGTTGAAGATTTTGCCAAGCCAGACTCTCCACGAACCGTCGAGAAGAAAGAGCAATTACATGCTCTTGACTGCCAAACCGTTTTCCTGCAGGATGCCATTAATGCCATGCATGCTGTTGAAAAGGAGATTGATTGGTTACATCAGTTTGCCGTTGAAGAAATGACCGGTATGAGGCATGAAGTTTCTAAAGTTGAAGAAGCCTTCCACATCCTACCTACCATCTTCAAGCAGGCCCTTAGCCAATTGAAACAGCGTCAGGAGCAGATCCTGATGGAAGAACAATCAAAACTTCGTGTTTCTGAGGCCAAGACAACATCCTCTCTTATTGAATCAGGTTCCCAGCTTCGAGCACACGACAAAAAGATTCAAGATATGTCGCAGGTGCTCAACTCCCTAGTGAATAAAATGACAAGTTTTGAGACCAAACAGGATGCTGCTATGCAAATCCTGGAATGCTTGGATGAAAAGGTCTCATATCTTGATGACGCTAAAAAGGGGGAAGAGGCGAGGGAAGCTGCTAGGAAATTGAGGCTTGAGCAAGAGAAGGAGTTGGAAGCTGCATTAGGAGATAGCATCACTGCTGAAATTAATCGTTTAGCATCTCCGACTCACAACGTCAGGATACAGGGAGATCGCCCAGAATTCCAGGACCCTAAGTTTCCTTAGAAGAACCTCGTTCAAAAGTCGCAAGCTATAAACCTCCCGGCTAACCGACAGCCAACTGCCGACGAGATCAAGAATTGGAGGAAAAATAAACTGTTAAGATACTTCGTAGTTCTTATCAGGGATTCCGCGATATTCAATAGTTGTAAGATTGTGCAGGAAGCCGCCGCTGAATTCAAGAAGAGGTTGGACGAAGGAACGCAACCACTCCAGCAGAAGATTGTAACACCCCCAAACCGCTTGGGAATATTACAGCGCCGCAGACCCTCTCCGTGAGGATCTACCAGGCTAAAAACAAAAACAATACTTCACATTACATGCCGACATGGCTACATAATGAGCTGCTAGACCGATTTGGTCTTTTATCACAATACCATACATCAAACATATACAACTCGACTTAAAACTCATACCCACGCAGGGGTTGGAATACATCAATATACCCATAAAACGGGAAAACTACACAACGGAGAGCCAAATACTGAGACTCTACCAAAATACTCAACGAATGGTCTTCATGTGGGTCAACGAATGGGTTAGCAAGTACCTGGAAGCAATACAGACATCCACCCCCGAATACTCGGGGGTTAGCAAAACTCCACTGTTTTGCTAGTGCAAGTATAAAACAGAAGTACAAGCCATACACAACGTGCTTCAAGAATATAAAAATCTTGAATACATTTCCCGAGATAATTCACTTAATTAAAACAGTTTGATTTATAAAAGGTAGGAATATAACCATGTGTCTCATACAAAATATTTTACGATCTCGGGAGTTTAAAAACATTTGGAATTAAGAAATTCTCAAGTCTTTCGAAAACACTTGGGGACACGGCCCAAAACCATCTTTCCAAAATACGATTCCAATAATAAAATGCGGATCCACAACCCAATTCACATCACACGGGGTCTAAGACCCAAATCATAAGCCATAGGGTCCACGACCCATATCACATAACACATGTTCCTAAGGATTATCTGCGTCCCGTGCTAACAAGCCACGAACCTCAGATGCTCCCGTAGAACATACCCGAGTGAATAACCCAATAGAAAACCATACCAAATCACATATCCTCGTGACAACGGTTACGGAACCAATTCCAAACCACAACCATAAGTTATCCCGGTATCGGGCTAACAAGCCACGAACCTCGGAGTCCCCGCAAGACATACCCGATGATAACCCCCACAAGTTATCCCGGCATCGGGCTAGCAAGCCCCGAACCTCAGAGTTCCCGCAAGACATACCCGGATTGGATAACCCTACGGTCACGCTCGACCCATACTAGCAAGTATGGATCCCGGAGATTCAACAATCCTACCCGGAGGCACATCACTTTCAACGATCACATAACAATGAGCAGAACATCAAGCCAAGCAACACTTAAACATCACAACCTCCTTTCAAAGGAGTAACAACTAATATCACACACAATACGTTCTTACCGAACAAGTACACACGACATTACGTAATCCCCGGCAAAGGATTACGGTCTAATAAACTCACTCCAAGTGATCATAGCATCTTTCAACATACAAAACCAACACATATATTCCGAGAACACATATATTCACGAAGTACACGAATTATCGTCGAAAGACAACATTTATCGAGAACATACCGATCCCTTTTTACGTTCATTAAACATTGGGTTTCACATAAAATCATTTATCAATAATTATGCCTATGAAACATGAAACGTATGGACAAGATACTTGCCTCGATACCATGAGCAAGTACTCCGACGAACACGGCTCGACCGGGACACTCCGAAAACCTACAACTTCCGAAAGACACAACAAAAATACTATCACAACTAGAACCAAGACCAAGAACAACGAAAAACCCATCAATCTATTGAAGGAAAACTCAATGGGACATTTAATCGAACATTAGATGTTCAATAATGCCCAAGAACACTCGAATCGTCAATCGAGTTAAACAAACTCGATATATGGATATACAATCCATGAAACATGGTTAATAACATCATACTACACCAACCGATGCATCAAAAGTGGACTAGAATCGAAATCAAGAACAAATCTCCAAGAAAGTCAACTCGAAGAAAAATCAAGAATTACCTCAATCCAACGAAGAACAAGGGATTAGATGATGTTACAATCACCTAGAGATCTCCAAAACACCTTGGAATTGAGTAGAACCGACCAAGAAGTCGAACCCTAGCCTCACCCATCTGACAGTCGCGAAGAGAAGAGAAGAAGGGAAGGAAATGGGGTGAGAAACCCGTCTGTCCCCTTATATACACCAGCGACGCACGACCATCACGCACGACCAAGTGCTCGTGTGTTTGGTCGTGCGCTAGGCCACTGCCCAACCACTGACACCACGCACGAGAACAGCGCACGAGTAGCAGCTCGTGTGTCCTGCTCGTGCGTCCCTGGAGCTCACTGCCGAGCGCTGGATAGCGCATGAGCGCCATGCACGACCACGTGCTCTTGTGGCCTGCTTGTGTGATACAATAGGAGGCCAAAATCGAGTCCGACACGGCCCCGAAACCCGAACCTGATTATGAATCGAAGATATGGTTATGAAGTACTCGCAAAGACGAAAGCAAGCGCTAAGAGAACACACGATTCCGACCACCCGAAGGCTCGATATTCGACAATGGAAAGTAATTACCCCAAACTTTGGGAAATTACGAAAACGGCCCAAAACATCCGAAATACATGATACACGATCAAAACACCAAACCGAAGTTTACAACACGTCTAAAAAAGTTAAACGGACTTACGGGAAACTCGAAACAGCAGTTTCCAACGAGATTCACAATAATCGAACTCAAGTGTGGAAAAGTCGCCAAAAAGCACGGAACTCAACAAAACGACACTGAAACGAACTCGGACAACAAAAAGTGCAGAATTAATCATTCTCGAAATGACGAAACGGTCATGAGCGAGTCGTCAAAGCAGACTTTCGCCAAAAAAAAGAAATTACTGGAAATCGAAATTACGGGTATTACATTCTACCCTCCTTAAAAGAAGTTTCGTCCCGAAACTTAAAACAAGTAGGGAGAAGCAATATCCCCGCCATGAAAACTTGACGAGATACACAAAAACCGAAAACTCGCGCCCAACGGCGAAACGCTGCAAGAAACGCAAAGAGACATACGGTGTTAAAACACGCTCTACGACGACCAACACAACGCCACCGATAGAGACATAATAAAACCAACAAGTGACAAGCGTCATCAAATGGATAATACAATCAAGTCAATTATCCGAACAATCACAAAACACTAAGCACCGAGCACAGTCGAGAAAACGAAAAATAAACACCAAATGATCCACTTCGAATAAAAGTAGTTAATCTCCGAATTTCTAAACAAAAAAGCAAGGGAAATAACTCAACATATAACTGATAGACCACGCCCCTCCGGGACTACTCGGAGTCGATCCAGATATCGGTGCTCAAGTCCGTGCCCCGAAAGGCTCGATAACCATCTCGCAAAACTGAACTCGGTGTCCCTCGAGTCCGCACCTGTAACACGTTACTGGCGGAGAAGGACAATGTGCACAAACATGTCCCACCACATTATAGTTAAAACATCTCCTGGATTTACCAGGAGTCAGAGCAGATGACTTGGAACTCTCAGTTCCACACATCGAGTGATGGGGCTTCACAGCGGAAAGGTTATGACATTGAAAACTAGAAACACCAACTCCTGCACTGTCCACAAGGTCATCGGACTTCCTCTGCTTCTTCGACTCGGGCACACGCTCCGACGATAACGAAGCTAGTTCACGGGCCAAGGCTCGATCTTGGTAGTCTCTCAACGAAGTGCAAGTGAGTCCCGACATATACACGCGAATCTCTGGCTTCATTTGTCTGTCAAATTGAAAGATCCTCTCTTCCTCAGTTCTCACCCGATCTCGCACATAACTGAGTTGTTTGCTATAATCGATGATGGCTTGCGACACCGATATATCTTGCGGTTCTGCCAAATAGAATTCGCGAATCCTCTGCTCTCTAATCAGTTTCGGACAGAACTCAGCTTCCATAAATGCCTGGAACTCCGCCCACGTGACATCACGATCACGAGATTTAACAGCTTCCCACCAATTAGCGGCATCTTTGTCAAGAAGGTACTGAGCGATAGGTACCTTCCGCTCCTCAGGACATCCGACAACCTCGAAAATCTTTCCCAACTGGAAAATCCAACCATCCCAGCCCAACGCATCCGCAGCACCGGCGAATCGAGGGGGATTTATACGAACTACCTCGCGAAGCCATTGATTTACACAAATGTTCTGACTTGCGTCAATGCTACGTTGAACCACCTGGGTTAACTGAGTCATCTGAGTCGCTACTTGTTGCAATATAGTAGCAACACCCAACTAAAATCATTGTCAACGACATTCTCTCGATTCCGCATCTGATCCCCGTGGCCGTCAGCACCACGGTTACGAGCACGACCTCTGCCCCTCGGCATACTAACAAACAACAACCTATGGCAACGAAAAATCATAACACATAGAAAGATATTCACATCTCTTTTTTTAATCAAACATCATTAAATCATATACATATTACGATTTAATTTCAGCTAGAGCACAATATACAAGCTATTATCCCGAAAATCTTCATTTATAATGCCGTTGTTATGTGAATTACAAATGCAATGAAATTAGAGTCATTCATCATATCAAAATCATTTTCTGTACGGGTTCCGCGCCGGAACTCACCAAGTTGAAAACCATTTTCAAAAACGTTCAAAAATACCAAAAGGCCGATGAGGGTAATACTTTCCAAATACTCACCAAAAGTCATTTTCCAAATACCAAATACCGTCATAAAATACCATTTGAAATTACGAGGCGAAGACGCGAAAACTCAATAGTTTCAAAATATACGTTAAGTCACCCGACAAAAGAGTTAGAAAAAAAAGGTCAACGAAATAACTCAAATTCACGAACCCGTAAGGTCATTTTAAAACACACACTACTTGGTAAAAGTACCAAAAAGTCATTTTGAACTTTACACACGCAGTGGACAAGAACACAACTCAAATTACACATAACCACACACAATAATTGTTATTCCTGAACAACACACATAGAGTACGATCTCAAACGGTCAGTCTAACAATCGCAAAAGTTAGACTTACGGCCAGAATGTAGTTTCCGAGCTTCTGCTGAGACCGATTAGTGTATGATTTAATAGAGACTTAGCATGTGCTAGCCATATCACGTTAGCGCGCGCTAGCTATTCCAATCCAGCAACACATTCATGAACATACACCAAGTAATACCAAAAGTCGAAGGTTACAAGTAATCAACAACATACGAATCCAAACGCCAACAATTTACATCCTCGCTACATATCTTTTAACCGAAAAATTGAAGGCGAAAGTCACGTCTCAAGTAAACTTTTGGTAGACCTCGTTTAAGAATTTAAAAATCGAATTTTGAAAATTTTCAATGCAAGATGAAAATAAAATATATGTAGTTGAATTCTCAAAATCTTTGGTCTCGAGGTCATCCTACGAAAATCAAATCATTTTTCCTCCTCGAAGGATGTTTTTAAATAGAATTTATGTGACTTTCCCAAAACATTTGAAGTTTAAAATACCACATTGATAAACTTTTATTGAGTAACCAATCCAAAACACCACTCCTGTTAAAAAAAAACAATTTCACACAAAGATGTATACATATATACATACATACCGGTACTACTCTTTACGCCAGCACAATACGAGAATCAAACAAGTATGGAGTAAGTATTCACGAGGCACAATTAAACTCCACATAATAACACAGAATCAGATAAACTCGTACAACACGAGACACAACAAAGTAGGGAGACTTACATCCACGGATCGCACGAAGATGATGATTGCGCCTCGATACTAATCACGACCGACAACTCAGACGACGCGTCGCGACACCACTCAGTCAGACCAAATCTGACAAGACAAAACCCGACAATACACAACTCAACCCGACAGCCTAGGTTTTCTCAACCTAATCTCCGATACCATATTATGTAACACCCCCAAACCGCTTGGGAATATTACAGCGCCGCAGACCCTCTCCGTGAGGATCTACCAGGCTAAAAACAAAAACAATACTTCACATTACATGCCGACATGGCTACATAATAAGCTGCTAGACCGATTTGGTCTTTTATCACAATACCATACATCAAACATATACAACTCGACTTAAAACTCATACCCACGCAGGGGTTGGAGTACATCAATATACCCATAAAACGGGAAAACTACACAACGGAGAGCCAAATACTCAGACTCTACCAAAATACTCAACGAATGGTCTTCATGTGATTAGTATCGTCATCTTCCATCATCCTTCGTATCGATCCTGTGATTCGCTCCCCAACAACCTGCAAGTACCTGGACGCAATACAGACATCCACCCCCCGAATACTCGGGGGCTAGCAAAACTCCACTGTTTTGCTAGTGCAAGTATAAAACAGAAGTACAAGCCATACACAACGTGCTTCAAGAATATAAAAATCTTGAATATATTTCCCGAGATAATTCACTTAATCAAAAGAGTTTGATTTATAAAAGGTAGGAATAGAACCATGTGTCTCATACAAAATATTTTACGATTTCAGGAGTTTAAAAACATTTGGAATTAAGGAATTCTCAAGTCTTTCGAAAACACTTGGCGACACGGCCCAAAACCACCTTTCCAAAATACGATTCCAATAATAAAACGCGGATCCACAACCCAATTCACATCACACGGGGTCTAAGACCCAAATCATAATCCACAGGGTCCACGACCCATATCACATAACACATGTTCCTAAGGATTATTCACATCCCGTGCTAACAAGCCACGAACCTCAGATGCTCCTGTAGAACATACCCGAGTGAATAACCCAATAGGAAACCATACCAAATCACATGTCCTCGTGACAACGGTCACGGAACCAATTCCAAACCACAACCATAAGTTATCCCGGCATCGGGCTAACAATCCACGAACCTCGGAGTCCCCGCAAGACATACCCGATAATAACCCCCACAAGTTATCCCGGCATCGGGCTAGCAAGCCCCGAACCTCGGAGTCCCCGCAAGACATACCCGGATTGGATAACCCTACGGTCACGCTCGACCCATACTAGCAAGTATGGATCCCGGAGATTCAACAATCCTACCTGGAGGCACATCACATTCAACGATCACATAACAATGAGCAGAACATCAATCCAAGCAACACTTAAACATCACAACCTCCTTTCAAAAGAGTAACAACTAATATCACACACAATACGTTCTTACCGAATAAGTACACACGATATTACTAATCCCCGGCAAAGGATTACGGTCTAATAAACTCACTCCAAGTGATCATATCATCTTCCAACATACAAAACCAACACATATATTCCGAGAACACATATATTCACGAAGTACGCGAATTATCGTTGAAAGACAACATTTATCGAGAACATACTCATTCCTTTTTACGTTCATTAAACATTGGGTTTCACATAAATTCATTTATCAATAATTATGCCTACGAAACATGAAACGTATGGACAAGATACTTGCCTCGATACCACGAGCAAGTACTCCGACGGACACGGCTCGACCGGGACACTCCGAAAACCTACAACTTCTGAAAGACACAACAAAAATACTATCACAACGAGAACCAAGACCAAGAACAACGAAAAACCCATCAATCTATTGAAGGAAAACTCAATGGGACATTTAATCGAACATTAGATGTTCAATAATGCCCAAGAACACTCGAATCGTCAATCGAGTTAAACAAACTCGATATATGGATATACAATCCATGAAGCATGGTTAATAACATCATACTACACCAACCGATGCATCAAAATCAGACTAGAATCGAAATCAAGAACAAATCTCCAAGAAAGTCAACTCGAAGAAAAATCAAGAATTACCTCAATCCAACGAAGAACAAGGGATTAGATGATGTTACAATCACCTAGAGATCTCCAAAACACCTTCGAATTGAGTAGAACCGACCAAGAAGTCGAAACCTAGCCTCACCCGTCCGAAAGCCGTGATGAGAAGAGAAGAAGGGAAGGAAATGGGGTGAGAAACCCGTCTGTCCCCTTATATACACCAGCGACGCACGACCATCACGCACGACCAAGTGCTCGTGTGTTTGGTCGTGCGCTAGGCCAATGCCCAACCACTGACACCACGCACGAGCACAGCGCACGAGTAGCAGCTCGTGTGTCCTGCTCATGCGTACCTGGAGCTCACTGCCGAGAGGTGGATAGCGCACGAGCGCCACGCACGACCACGTGCTCATGTGGCCTGCTCGTGTGGTACAATAGGAGGCCAAAATCGAGTCCGACACGGCCCCGAAACCCGAACCTAATTATGAATCGAAGATACGATTATGAAGTACTCGCAAAGACGAAACCAAGCGCTAAGAGAACACACGATTCCGACCACCCGAAGGCTCGAAATTCAACAACGGAAAGTAATTACCCCAAACTTTGGAAAATTACGAAAACGGCCCAAAACGTCCGAAATACACGATACATGATCGAAACACCAAACCGAAGTTCACAACACGTCTAACAAAGTTAAACGGACTTACGGGAAACTCGAAACAGCAGTTTCCAACGAGATTCACAAGAATCGAACTCAAGTGCGGAAAAGTCGCCAAAAAGCACGGAATTCAACAAAACGACACAGAAACGAACTCGGACGACAAAAAGTGCAGAATTAATTATTCTCGAAATGATGAAACGGTCATAAGTGAGTCATCAAAATGGACATTCGCCGAAAAAAAAGAAATTACCGGAAATCGAAATTACGGGTATTACAAAGATGAAGTCCAAGCACAAGCAAGGTGACTTCGTTACCCATCCAGAAGATTGGATCCTAGTTTTCTATAAGTCCTATGAAGGTCAAACTATCTATCAAAATCGAAACAGGGACGCTCATTAAAATTGGTGGAAGGGTACCAACAATGACCCTAAAAGGCCTTGGAGGCATTCTGATTATAGGAGCTAGATTCCCTCCTGTATTCTCATCATGTATTCTTATTTAGCAAAAACATTGTAATCATTTGTTCAATATCAATAAAATATTTTTCTCTTGAAAGATTACAACTTGTAATCTACAGTATTTTTGAATGATTACGATACGCAATCAGATTGCTCAATTTAATACAAGTATGAAAACTTGTTAAATGTTAAGATGTACGAACTTGTCTGTGAACAGTTCATAGACTCAGTTGTATGTATCTAGATAACACTGTAAGATTGTGCCTGCGCGCCAATCATAAGCTTAAAGATGTAATACTCTTTTCTTTTAAAATTGTACTTGCTTGCGAGCAGTTCTTAGTGTTAGGCTAATTGCTGAAGGCCAGAACATTCGAAAGAAGACCAAGAATTCTGCCCTCCTAGAAGATGTTATATGTCAAGGTTTTGGCATCATCAAGGATTGTTTGGAAAACATCAAAAGGATTTCAGGAAGACTTGGCAAATTATCAAAAAGGGGGAAATTTTTGGGATAACAATCTTTGTATCATGGTTTTGATAAAGTGTTTTGACAATATGCAAATCCATCATACAGCAAGCTGCTGTATCGAAAGTTTAATCGAAGTTTCTGATCCTGTATCGAAGACTTATGATCATGCCATCATACAGCAACAAGAGTCTAAAAGTGCCAAGTATGGAAGCTGTCCCTTCATACAACAAACATTCCATACAGTGACCTCTCCTTTATAGCCTACAACACAAATAGATACAGCATTTGAGCTGTAAAGTATTGAGACATTCAATACCTATCAAAACAGGACTGAAGACCATTTGAAAAGGAATCTTTGGTATTCGCTAAAGTCATGTCCTGTTTGATAAGAAGTATTTAAATACTGAAAGGATAAAGTATTTAAATACTAAAACTGACAGAGATCTTCAAAACAATGCAAAATTAGGATCTTGGTTTATACAAGTCAACCATCCAGTTGTCACGGACTTTTGCTCAACGGATCTTTCTTAACGGATCTATTCAAATGATATATATATCCCAAAGAGTTTGAAGATCAGATACAAACTCACATCTTAAAAACTATCACTAAGATAACAAGCGCTTACACGAATATTCTGAGCAAACTTATTTATTCAAGTATACTGCATATTCTGAGAGAAGTATTATCCAAATGCTCAACCTTGAACAACACACCATCAGCTCAAGCTCAAGAAAGTCAAGTTGTTGTTCAAACCATCGTTCTATCATTAAACAAACCCATCATCCCTATGTGGACTGAGAAAGCATTGCTTTTCCGGAACTGTGTGTGACGGACTTGCATTGAAGAGACAAAGCTTCGGAACCCTGTGTGAAGAAGTTAGTCAAGTGAAAGCCTAAACCAATCTGTGTGAACGGTTGAAAACTTCGATCATTGTATCAATCTATGTGAACGATATATTTATAGGTTTGATTATAAATACGTAGTTGTGTACGTAGTATTTATAATAAACATTTTACTCCTGTGGAGGACCAGTGGATGTAGAGGGGTTTACCTCGAACCACATTAATTACTGTGTCATTTACCTTCTGCATTTACCGTTTTGATATCTGTGATTATTTGAAGTATACACTTCATACCGAGTTGCTGTACTTACAGCAACTTACTTTAACAAGACTTCCGCTACACACTCAGATTTGAAAATAGTACAGCATATTGCTTAAAACACTTTCCAAGCTGTATTCTGTATACTTAGTGGCCAATACTCCCATAGGAATTTTCGGTTCCAATTGCATTGGCGTGCGCCTCGATTTCATCAAGCAAAATCCAACAAATCTCCATTGTATGCCCCGTGGTTTTGCAAATGCGACAGGGTGCGACTTTCGTGCCATTACCTACAGCAAGTTTTCTGACAGAAGTGGTTAGCTCATTCAATTTATCCTCAAGGGACGAGTCATGCATCCCCTTCACCATCCTGATCGGTGAATCGCGACAACCAAATTGTTATGAATTGGCCGCCATGTTGGATATGAGAGACCTTGCAGCCGTGGGAGTTTTGTCAACTAGGGCTCCTCCACTTGTTGCATCTATCGTGTTCCGCTACATCGGATTAAGTCCTTTGTAAAAATACTGAATCAGGAGTTACTCGCTAATTTGATGTTGTGGGCATCGAGATACCAACTGTTTGAATCGTTCCCAATATCCATGCAACGTTTCGCCGGTCATTTGCCTTGCACCACATATTTCTTTTCTTAGGTTGGCTGCCCGAGAGGCGGGAAAATACTTTTGCAGAAATAAGATCTCTATCTCGTTCCATGTTGTGATAGTGGCCAACGGTAAATAAAATAACCAATCCTTAGCCGAATATTTTAATGAGAATGGGAAGGCTCTAAGCTTGATTTGTTCTTCAGTGCCACCGTTAGGCTTCATGCTTGAACAAACAACATGGAATTTCTTGAGACGTTTGTGCGGATCCTCTCCTGATAGACTATGAAATGCAGGTAGCAAGTGAATCAACCCGGACTTCAATTCAAAGGTGTTGTTGTCAATATCCGGGATTGTGATGCACAGTGGTGGTTGAGGTAGCTTCGGGTTGGCTAATTGCTTCAATGTATTTTCAGCGTTCATTGCCATGATTTCGCTCTCGTTCTTCGATTCGCTAGGTGATGTTTCGAAAGAAAACGGTAAGTGCCCAAGTGCTTCTTTGTTTTCTTTTGTTTTTCGCCTGTAAACTCGATCTCGTTTGGTGATTTCTGGAAAGTACTGCAAATTCTTATCCCCACATGACCTTGTATTCATGCAAAACTAAAACAAAATGGATTAGTGCACAACTGACAATTATAATGAATTTCCAGAACTGACACTGGGTGACCCAATGTCTAAATTGCAGAAAGTTTTTAACCCCAAATAAGTAAAATTAATTTAACACCATTCCCCGGCAACGGCGCCAAAATTTTGACCTCGCTGTCGTGACGCATAAGAATTAGTTATTTTTATTTTTTCTTAGCTTACTCTACTAACTAGTAGTATCGGCAAGTAAGGGTCGATCCCACGGAGAATGGTAAATCAATTATGCTTTTTAAGGGTTAAGTACTTTTAGAAATTAATAAAATGAAGGGGGGTTTAGTTTCTAATCTTAACTAAAATAATTTGCGTAAAATGAATTAAATTAAAATAAACAAAGGAAATAAAAATCGAAAATATCAATTAAATGAATAATCTAGTTCTTAGCTCCGTTATCCACCGTTTCGAATTAATTCATGCTTCAATGCAGCACTTATCTCTTCTCTAATCTCATGAACTCCTATTCCGAATCCAACAACAAGCTTTGTTGACCCCAATTATTTCAAAGTATATTTAATTAAAACAAGCTCTTTAATTAAACCTATCTATGCGGTGGATTCAAAACAAGCTCTTCAAATCTCGCTCGCTAGATGCATTAAAAACCAAAATAATGAAATAGGCAAGATATTAAGTTCATAAGCTCGACTTAAGGGATCTCGATTTTGTGTTACTCAATTGAGAAAATTCAATTGTTTGCCACTTGTGAAATTAAAATTGCGACAACTACGGATTACAACTCAATTTCCCGCATAAGACATAAAATCCCTAATCTAGTTGGCCAAACCAAATCAAGAAATTATATGTCATAGCAGTGAATTCAATAACACAGAAGTAATTCAAGAGATTTCGAGTTGAGAATAGGCTACGGGATTAAAACATGAATAATTCAAATAGGTTTCAAACTTTACTAAGAACTAGAATAGAAAATTAGCCAGACATGTTGGCTTTAGAAAACATCAAATTAATAATAGACATAAGAAGAACGAAATTCAAACGGTGTAGTTTTCCTCCTTGCCCGTCGGAAACGGCTCGGTTTTGCCTCGTGAGAATTTCGGCTCGGTCCTCCCTTTATTTCTGCTCCAGTCGAGATGATGGTGATGATGATGATGATAATAATGGTGGTGATGATGATAATAATGGTACTCAGCCCCCTCCTTTTTATAGTAGTTCATTCTCTATTAGTTTCCTTCTTTAATTGGATCTCCTTCCTTCTTATCCTCCTTGAGTTTTTATTCTTTTGGAGTCTTTCCTTCCCTAATCCATTAAAATCCCTTTTCCCAGCCTAGGGGCCGATTTTATGCCTTGTGGAACTGATTGGGGCGGTTTGGAGTCGTTTCTTGGGCCCCAAGTAAGATTATTTTCGGAACAGGGACGACACTGGGTCACCGAACTAACACTGGGCCACCCATTGTCGCGAGACAGTTTCTTCATTAAAGCCCAAATCACCTTGGCTTGATCGGTTTGATGGCCCAGTTTATTCCTTAAGCTTAAAAACTCCATCAAACACCTATTGATGGTAAATGCGTTAAATTAAGTTATCGATATACAGTTACCCCACATTGTGCTCTCTAGAATTTCTATATAACTCCACTCCCACACAAAAATGACAATAGACCTGAATATATCGAACGGCTAATAACGCCCAACCTTCACTTGAAAACGAGGTAGACATTCCTCGACATAGTACCCAGTGGATATATGTATTTCAAGTCATTAGTGTAACAATTTAAATCACGATACATCTTAGTAATACCCAAGCGAGTTGAATACTTATACCCATAAGCTTTGCCTAACATTAATCATTAGGCATTACCCAACATCGGAAACTTGACTTTAGACATTTAAGAACTTATGTAGATATACTTACCCGATTACACTGTCCTCTTTGATGATTTCACATTTAATGGTCCTTCTTTAAAACATGTTTATACAAAGATTTATGATCATTTGAGGACCAAACTTTTTTTACATACCAAGGGACTAATCTTCGCCTTCCATCTTCCCTCCATCTTTATTTGATCTAATGGATGAGATTAATCCCAACAATTTAAAAAACCCACTTTCATTATTTTTTTTTCAAATATCAATATCTTTCAAACCGCTAAACGTTAAGTAAAAAAAAATACCGTTACGACGAGCATTTAATTATCTTTCTATAGATAGGTACTTTGATATACTTTCGACAAAAAAAAAAATTCCACTTTTTTCACGTTTTTTTTCGTGGCCGAAAAAATCACATATGATATATCATATATGATATTACATATCACATATGATATGTAATATCATATCATATATGATATTACATATCATATATGATATATCACATATGATATTTTCGGCCACGAAAAAACGTGAAAAAAACGAAAAAAAAAATTGTCGAAAGTATATCAAAGTTCCCGTCTATAGAAAGATAATTAAATATTCGTCGCGATGGTGTAATTATTTTCGCTTAACGATCAACAGTTTAAGAGATATTTAAATTATAAAAAATTTGTGAAATATTAAATGCTTTTAATCTCAACCATTGATTTCTTTTTGGATGGATGGTGGGGATGATTCCCTTGGTATGTAAGAAAAGTTTTCTTAAGCTTAAAAACTCCATCAAACACCTATTGATGGTAAATGCGTTAAATTAAGTTATCGATATATAGTTACCCCACATTGTGCTCTCTAGAATTTCTATATAACTCCACTCCCACACAAAAATGACAATAGACCTGAATATATGGAACGGATAATAACGCCCAACCTTCACTTGAAAACGAGATAAACATTCCTCGACATAGTACCTAGTGGATATATGTATTTCAAGTCATTAGTGTAACAATTTAAATCACGATACATCTTAGTAATACCCAAGCGAGTTGAATACTTATACCCATAAGCTTTGCCTAACATTAATCATTAGGCATCACCCAACATCGGAAACTTGACTTTAGACATTTAAGAACTTATGTAGATATACTTACCCAATTACACTGTCCTCTTTGATGATTTCACATTTAATGGTGCTTCTTTAAAACATGTTTATACAAATCATAAACTTTGTAGAAATATTTTTCTGAAATACCTATTCTGATGGGTAAATCTCTCCTGGTCAAATTTTATCAAAACTTTTGTATGTTAAGGTAGGTCTAAACATCAACTTTTGCTAAATAGTCTTATCTACACCTTGTTTGAAAACGCGTCTATTGAATTATAAACCTTTTGATAAAACGTTATCTTGCTTAACTATAAGATTTCTAACCATTAAGAGATATACCACTTGAAATATTGCTTGGCCAAACTTGTAAATTCATTTAGTCAGATGAAGGTTTTGAGCAAAACGCACGATCCAGGAACAAATTTTGAAGACCCAACACCGTATTAATTTACTCCAGACATCTAGGGTTTTGTGACTCGACGATCTAGGTCATAGAAGTTATTTAAGTTGAGGAAATTAAGAAAGACCCACATTATCAAATTTGTAACCCTCATTAAGGGAGATTAAGCACCTTTAAATGATGTAAGATTCTAATCGTGGTATTCGTTAGAACCCAAAATGTAAAGAATCAGACTTGTTGCCAATGCCCACACCTCTTCGTCGACACCACCTCAATGACCAACATAGACTGAATCTTGAGGACAAGATTCCTTTTAAGGGTGGTAGACTGTGACAAGCCACTATTTTCCAAGTTAATATTATTTCTAAACTCAAATTAATTATTTTGAAGTTTGCATGAGAACATTTTACGTATAACTTTTAATTAAATAAACGTAAAACAAGGAATAACTCTCTTGTACTATGACTCTAGAGTAAGCTTAGTCTACAAAATTAACAATACATTGCCATTACCACGGTTCACATTTTATTGCTAGCACATTTGCATTTTTACTTACGTACAAAAATTAGTTTAATAAACGCTTTTCACAATTTGTATGCACGCACAACATACCCAATACTCCCAATAATTATTTTAATACAATGATCATATTTAATAGAAAATTATCAAATTGATCCCGTATGTGGGACTAATTGGCCAAAAAGCCCCGTTTATTTCTGGTGGACTAAAAAACCCCACACCTCCCTCCTGCTTTCGCCAATTTAGTCCTCCATCATCGGGCGGAGTATTTTCCGGCCATCGGAGCGGACGTGGACAACACGTGGTCGACACGTGGACAAAATAGTTGGTCCGCCTGAGACAAACGGGACTTTTTGGCCAATTGGTCAGACATACGAGACCAATTTGATAATTTCTCATTATATATATATATATATGTATATATGTCTCTGTGTGTGTGTGTGTGCGCGCGCGCGCGTGTGTGTGTGTGAAATTATTTTTCAATAAATGTAATAAATATAATAAATATT
Source organism: Orobanche coerulescens (assembly GCA_033398695.1). Lineage (NCBI taxonomy): Eukaryota > Viridiplantae > Streptophyta > Magnoliopsida > Lamiales > Orobanchaceae > Orobanche > Orobanche coerulescens. The sequence goes on from CM065818.1 coordinate 58,930,382, forward strand.
AATGGCACATGATATAAAGAACTATAATTTAATTGAGTTTAAACTATTTGTGGTAAACAAAATTCTATCAAAAGAAAAGTTGATGAACGATAAAATTTTTATTTTTCGAGGGTATAATTATTTATCAATTAAAGATTGGTAGAAGTTTATTTGCTTGCAAAAAAGATTTATGGTTTGTTTGTATTTTTATGTCATATTTTTAGTTTTCTGATCTAATTGATTTGTAAAATATATTTTCTAAATCAATTAAATTTACTTAAAATGTATTCAATTTCTCCCTAAATTGATTGAATAATACTATTGTTTTTATTATTTAGAAAAAAAATCAAATAAGTAAGCTTTTTAGCATAAAGCTTCATTTCATATAACTAATTACATAGACTAAAATAAAAGAATAATAACAAAAAAAATATAAAGTTCTCTAAAAGGCATTTAAATTCCGTCATCTGCTCATTCAACCGTCTGCCCAAACATTACGTACAAAAACGTAGATATTCAACCAAAGACCATGCATCGCACGGGTTGGATAATGCCTCGTATGTATATATATATATATATATTGATAAAATTATCAGATTGGTCCCGTATGTGGGACCAATTGGCCAAAAAGCTCCGTCTGTCTCAGACGGATCCACTATTTTTTCCACGTGTCGTCCACGTCAGCTCCAATAGCCGGAAAATACTCCTGCCAGAGATGAGGGACTAAATTGGCGAAAGAAGGGGAGACATGTGGAGTTGTTTGATCCGCCGGAGACAGATGGGGCTTTTTGGCCAATTAATCCCACATACGGGACCAATTTGATAATTTTCCCTCATAATTAATAAAGTACTACAAAAATTCAAATATTATTTTTCCTTCACTTTAAATTTCTTTTATTATATATGCTTAAACTATATATATTTACTTTAATTACCTAATCACTAAACAATACTTATTTTAAATACCCAATACATATACAAAATACATATACAAAACTTTTACAAATACACACTCATTATTTAATTATATAGATGCATCCTAGTGTCCCTTACACCTTATTATTTGCTTATTTTACAGCTTATTATATGGTTACTTTGACTATATTTTGAAAACATTTGAACCAACATAAGATATATTGGACAACTAAAGCAATAAGGAGACCAAGCATGTTATTCTTTTCCCTATGCCAATTTTCGGCTGAGAACACAAACAAGACACAACCTTTTTAATTTTTTTTATCTTAGCTCATGTAGTAGCTTTATTAAACAATTACGAAGACTATCACACATTATTCAGGCCTTGGTCGATGCTGGAGATTGGACACCAATTTCCATCGGTGGTGTTCAACTATCTCGTCTTTTTTTTGCGGACGACCTTCTCCTGTTTGCGGAAGCTTGGCCTAATCGACGGATATCATCAATGACTGTCTTGCTAGGTTCTCCTCGGCTTCGGGAGAGCGTGTTAATGCAGCCAAGAGCTCCATTTTCTGTGGTGCTAGTGTGGATAGAGACATTGCCAAAGAGATCAGTGACAGACTTGGAATGAAATTGGTGAATGATCTTGGGGAGTACCTTGGGGTCCCAATTTCGGAGGGCCGGGTCTCGAAGGAAAAATACAGAAAACTGCTGGAGAAGTTTGAAAATAAATTGAGAGGGTGGCAGACTCGCACATTGTCTCTTTCTGGTCGGGTGATGCTGGCAAAATCGGTTCTTACTAGTCTTCCCCTCTATGTAATGCAGACTGCCCTCTTACCTCGGAGTGTCTGCGATTCCATCGACAAAACTATTCGTCAATTTGTCTGGGGCTCGACAAATTCTTAACGGAAAATGAGTCTAATCTCCTCGGAGGTGGGCACATCCCCGGTGGAGGAGGGGGGTTTGGGGATTCAGTCTATGCGCACCTCAAATACTGCAACATTAGCTAAGCTTGGGTGGCGTATGCTGGCTAAGGCGGAGTCGATGTGGGCTAGGATTCTACGCGGAAAGTACTATATTAACCGGGCTGACATTGAAATGCTTTCAAGAGTCACAAACGCATCTTATATCTGGAGGGGTGTGGTTCGTGGGGCAGAGCTTTTGAACAAAGGCTTAGGGATGACAGTCGAGAATGGAAACAGAACTCTATTCTGGCTATAGCGCTGGGTGGATGCCAGGCCACTAATTGAGCATACTATTACGTCCCTTTCAGAGGAGGCTTTGGTGGCGACAGTAGAAGAACTGTGGGATGGGAGGGACTAGAGGTGGGCTCTTATTAGGCCTTATCTTACGAGCGCCACCTGTGAGCGCAGACTTTCAGTGTGTCTAACAACCAAGAATCTGAGGATAAAGTTCGATGGACACCTAGCCCGGGGGTGTCTTCTTTGTGAAGTCAGGTAACAACCAAAAAAATAATGCTATATGTAAAAGGGCAAGACAAGTTATTCCTACTGTTATTCTTTTCCCTATGCCAATTTTCGGCTGAGAACACAAACAAGACACAACCTTTTTATTTTTTTTATCCTGGCTCATGTAGTAGCTTTATTAAACAATTACGAAGACCATGCTTTGATATATATTTTTGAGAGAAAACTTGTTTTGACCTTTTACATATAGCATTATTCTTTTTTGTCCCAAGTTTAACAACTCTCTCGATACCCAAATTGTCGAAATTGACCTTTACTCGAATAAATCCGAGTCATATATTGTAATTTTGAGTAACATAATTTCAAGTCAACTTTAAAAAATATATCTTACCGGATAAGATACGAGTCCCGTAACAAAATCCGGTAACTTGAATCAGATTCGGGTTACTCGAATTTCTGATTCGGGTAACTCGAATTGGAATTCGTGTTACCCGAATCTGAATTCGAGTAAACCGATCTGATTCGAGTCACCGGAATCAGAAATTCGAGTAACATGTGACATGCACATGTTGACTAACACTGCACATGCACTGTGATTCGGGTAACATGTTTCATTTTTTTTTATGTTTAAACATTCAGATTCGGGTTATACATGCACATGTTGACCTTTTTTTTCTTCTATTTTTTATGTTACAGGTTTTGAAATTTCGGGTAATTCTAATCCGACTCGGGTAACTCGAATTCATATTCGGGTAACTCGAATACTCATATCAAAACTGATATCTTATATATTTGCAAGTTCACTCGAAATTATAGTACTCGAAATTACAATATATGACTCGAATTTATTCGAGTAAAGGTCAATTCCGACAATTTTGGTATCAAAAGATTTTGTACTAAACTCGGGATAAAAAAGAATAATGATATACATAATAGGGGTAAGACAAGCTATTCTACATATATATTTTTTATATAAAAGTAAGACATTGTTGTCCTCTTGTTTCCCACCAACGACACAAACTAAAACGCAGCACATCACCTTCACATTTTTTTCCTGTCCAATAAAGTCATAATTGTTATAATATACCTTGAAAGTAACATTTCAATTATCCTTTTGTTTTTATATATAGTGTGAATGACTATTATGCCCCTGATGTAATTATGTAATTACGATTGTGCCATCTGAAGTTTTCCTATAAATCGGACTTCAGTTATTAATGAAAAACACATCTGAGAATCATTCTCTATTCTCTCTCTAAATTCTCTCTCTATAATATTTCGATTTTACAACACGTTATCAGCACGACTCTAACCATTTGAATAATATGATGAAAATATGCTCTACAGTTGCATCCCCTGGATGAACTTCTGTATTAGAAATCGAATTATTACAAAAATCTCAAGATTTCTCTACAAAGAAAAATTTCGATTCTTGTTCTTTCATCTTCACCAATATCATCTTCGAATTTGTGAAAACAAACTAGAGTCAAACACTGGTGAACACTCATAAGAAACATCCAGATCCATCCAAGAATTTGGCTTAGCCATAGCTGCAGAGAAGGTCACTTTAATGGTACTCAAGGTTGATATCTAATGTCCCAATTGCCATAAAAGGACCAGGAGAACACTCTGCAAATTTCCCCTTTCGCCCGGCCGATCCAGAAATGGTCACCGGCTTTCACTTCATCTGGACATGAATTACATACCCTTAAAATTTCAGACAATTCCGACGTCATTTGCCCCTCCAATATGCTCCGGAATATACCTTCATTTGCACATAGTGCGCCACCGATATTTTTGCATACTCCGGCCAACACCAGCCTCGACGTGGTGGTGCACTACCACCGACAGTTTGGTCTATTTGGGGCGCTCCTTCGCCACCAACCCGGTTACCAATCCGGCAGGTTTGACTTTCCGGTCAATGATGGCTGAGGCCCATCGAGGGAGGCCTCCGACCGCCGTCTACCAAAGCAGATCTAACTGTAGTAGCAGCGTTGACCAGCGAATGAAAAGCTGTATACATCTATCTTTGTGTGTAAGGTACTGTGTATGTTTATATTTGTTACTATCATATTTGTTACTAAATGTGTAAGGTATGTTGCTGAAAAAAAAAGAGGGGCAGCGATGAAGAAGAAGAATCTGGGACGTAAGAAAAGGAAATAAAATAAAATATAAAAAAAGGAGAAAAGGACAGCACAAACCGCGCTGTCCGCAAAAACACAAAACAAAACAAAAAAAGGTCACGGGACAGTAACCAGAAACTCAGAAGAAATTTAATAAAATAATATAAAAGAATAAAATATTATTCTAATTCATTAAATTATAAATATGGTTTCACTTAAGTATAAGATACATATGATATCAGAATTAATTTTTCGATACCAATGCTTTTCAGAGAAACTGATTTGACATTAATATTGATATGGGTATTAATTCTTTCATATATGTCATTATTAAATTTATTAGAATGTCTGAATAACATCCAACTTCTGGAAATCACAAATACTTGCGGTATTCGATATTTCACCTATATCATGTGATACTATATTTTGAGGAATTTATTGGACAATCTTGCTCTGGTAGAAGCAGTTAATTATTTTTCAGTTTAAATTATGTCACTTATTTATCTCAAAATGGTGGCTTTAAACCACACATTTATTAAGCTTACTTTCTGTAATTACAATACCTCCCATGTGATGAGTCCAATTATCACAAGACGGATAGTTTTACATATGAAATTTATATGTTATATATCACCATCATGATTGGTTATACCACAAGAATGGTTCATAGATCCTGCTCCCGAAGAAGCAGTTGATAAAAATAAATCATACTCTGGAGAAGTAGTTGATCGATTATCCAAATCCTGCTCTCGAATAAGCAGTTGATAAAAAATAAATCCTACTCTGAAGAAGTAGTTGATCAATGATTCAAATCATGCTCTCGAAAAAGAAGCAGTTGATGGAAATAATATCCGTTCTCCATGATTATTAAAACACAAACGGGGGAAATTGAGCAAGTGATACTAGATGCTATCACCGATTAATTAGAGAAAATCCCATGCAAATACACTGCATGATGGGATCATTTGACAAGTGATATGGAAAACTATCACTGGAAAATAATTGCTCAATAAATCCCATGTTGATTATATCACATGGTGGGATCATTGAAATCATATTGATTGACAATATTCATGGGGAAACATATATCACATATTAGTGAAAATATTGTATTTGCATAAAAGCAAAAGATGGTCTTATTATTGCTGAAGAAGCACACAACAGTCGAAGTGAAAATATCATAACTAGCTGAAAGGCAGTAAACACTCAACAATATGAAACGCGAAAAAGAAAATACATATGAAACCCATAAAAAGAAAAGGGGTGCGTCTCGAGAGTATAAAACTCCGTAACTCTGCCACCCCATGGCATAAGGGTTTATAATGAAAGATGTAAAGGATCTAAACTTCTTTTCCGTTTGGCAGCAATAGCCTGTGGGTGATGAGCTTTGACTTCCAAATTCTTAACTGAAATATATGCCTGAAACTTTATAAGTAGATCAGCAACAGTGTCAGCACATATTATTATATCTCGTGATGGCTGAGATATAAACTTGTGATCTACTCCTTGATCCAGAAAGGCAAGCAAATTGCTGAAGAAATTATTAATATTCAACAAACCTATAGGTTTGGTATGGAAGTGCCGCTCAACCCATGATGTGATGTTGAATATCTCATTGAGTGTGCCAAAGCCACCTGGGAGAACAATAAAGACATCACTATTATTCACCACATACATCAAACTATCATGCACAGACTGTGCTTGAAGCATCAACCCAGTTGAACCCCCTATACTACTGGTTCTAACTGTGGGATAGTGTAAGGCACTTGTTACTCTTATTCTCCCATTTTGTGCAGCCTCTAAAAGATAACCCAAAAATCTATAATTACTCCCACCATACAATATATCGATTTTGTGTTTTCCTAATTCTTTTACGAATTGATATGCCATATCTATGTGCTGGATATGACCTATCAATTTGGATCCACCTAAAATACATATAGTTTTAATTGGATGAGATCTATATGAGGATTCTGAGAACTCCATCTTTGTACACTAGAGTTTCAAAATACTTTTATGAGAGATACATTTTTTTGATTTGTGGATCCCAAATTTAAAGAACAAACTTCTTTCTAAACGACAAATGACTTCACTATTTTCATTGAAAAAGGAGCGGCATATAAGACATTACTTTTGACAAAATTGCAAAAGAAAACGAAAGATGTGATATTATATTTTTTAATGAAAATGACGTTACCGATCGGCAACTGAGAAATTTAAATATTAGAAAACAATATTCATCAACTTGCATTATTTTATCTATTACATTATACCAACTTTGATAGAACGGACTTACAAACTGGATCTTTTGAGACTAATTTTTCATGACTATAACGTTCCCGTTCATCCTTAAATTGTATCCACAAAGCCATTAGTTCATGATGAACGTATCCACTGGGATGTGTATCAAGAATCTGTTGGATATCATGATCCATAGATTCCTTACTCAATCTATCCTTGATAAATGCTATTTTATCTTCTGGATTTTTGGATACAAACCCCACAGATTTGCATCGCGTGTCACATGTCCACCGAGTACATTTATAGCACCCACCTAATCTTTCTACTCTCCGTTTCTTTGCAAAACTACTTTTACCTGTACCTGGCATGTACTTAAATGAATTTGGAAATTCGCCAGATAGTCGAACTTGTACTTCGATCAAACATCGAATATCTTCTGGGATGCCATTTCTCATTAACACCCTTAATCTTTCGAGTCGACCTCGATAAATTCTTTTTATGATATTCACTGGAAGAGGTGAATAATATTTACGAAGATTCGAAAACATTGAATCCATTATGATATTCAAACCCTCGGTATGGGTGATTGTGAATACAATGATAATATATTTATAGATTGGAATACGCGTATGTGTTGGGAAAACAAATACCCTGTATCGAAACAGCCGGGATACCCGATCCCTGTATCGAATGATATTTGATAAAGAGGTTTTGACATATATGCCAATCCGAATACAGTAAAGGAAACTGTATCGAGGCTTTATGTAATATCCGTGTATTTTAGTATTCGTGTGTGTGTTGTTTCGGACGTATTTAGTTGAGAATTTATTCGTAATTTCCATGTTGAATTATGGTTATTTGGAACCGTGTGTTTTGACGATCGGAATTGGAATGTTTATGGTTGGTAATTGTCAAGTTTTGTGATTTCCGGAGTATGTTTGCTTTGGACGGAATGTAGAAGTGGTGACTCGAGAGTTATGTCCGTAAGATATGAATGTATTACCAAAAGGGTGTTAATAGAATAAGAGTAGATATTTCCGAATTGTGATTTACACAAGGGCTGAATTAGATCGATCACCATAAATTCTACAAAAATCAAAAAATTATAAAATTTTACAGGATTGTAGAGAATTGAGTTATCTTTCCAATGGTTCAAACGGTGAGTCAATCGGAGTCCGGACGAAGGAGTTATGGTCGAAATAGCGGACCCTGGTGCAGTGACACGGCCGTGTCATTTGACGCGGGCGTGTCGAGCTATTACGGTTAAGCATAAACGTTCTGGATGGGTGACACGACCCCCGACTCGACCGTGTCATTTGACACGACCGGAAGTGCAGAAATGATGAAAAACCCATTTCGGGAGCTATATATATCCTTTGGTCGATTTTTTGGGCATTCTAGCACCTTCCCTTCATCCTCCACCTAGAATCCTCCATCTTAAACTCCAAAATCAAGCCATAAACATGTTCCAAACACTATAGAATCAAGATATCAAGTTCATTATTGAAGAATTATCCATCTCTTGGTTGAATTAAGGTATGTGGTTGAAGTGCTTCAAGTTATTTGAAAGAATTTTGGGGTTTGTTGGGAATTCTTGATTCAAGTTCGTTTTGGATTTGGATTATGTTAGATAATGATATTGTAATCATGTTCCTTTGTTTTCCCTCAAAGTTTATGGATTAAATTCCCAGTTTTTAATCCGTTCTTGGGTTCGACCTTTGTCGCCTCCGTAGTGTTCGATTAAATGTCTCTAAGGGTAGAACTTAGGGTGAATCTTTCCATTTCCGTGGTGTTGTGTTTTGATTCGGTATTTCGATGTGTTAGGATCGAATCGTTGAAGGAAATTCGGACCGTACATTCATCAGATTCGCCGTTTCTCGTGTCGTTCAAATTGAGGCAAGTACTTTGATTGTGTTTAATGTACTTCGTGTGAATATGTAAAAATGGAATTTGTGCGAATTGTTGATCGAGTGTGTGTGCCGAGTAAAACCGGTGAGGTCCCACAGGATCCGGTGAGCTGCGTCTCCTACGGATCACTCGGTTGGGCTATACACCGGGGAGGGCTGACGAGGTGTCTGCAGGGTGTGTATCTTGCTTGAGAGGTACAGGGCCAGTATAGCTCGGGAGGTTGTTTTGTGATGATAACTGTGATGTGGTATTCCGGAATATCTGTGATGGCACTATGATTTCTGTGATTTTTGTTGATTATTCACTTGTTGTACATATTCTAGAATCATTGTACTTGCACCGGCTTCTTGCTGACCCCTTTTGGGGTGGATATACTTTTGTGTATTCAAGTACAGGTCTAGTGGGAGGACTAGCACAGGACGGACACGAGCTTGGTGGGCAGCATTGATATCGTACATCATTTTGAGTTGGTGGTCGTATGGTCATGGTCAAAGTCGTGTTTTAGTTTTGTACTCGCGTAGTCTTGTCCGGTGTTGTATGTCATGTCATTATTAATGGTTAATGATGTTGTTGTATTCCGTGGTGAACGGTCATATTAGTTATGATTCCTCGGGATGATATGTTGTTTGGTATTGTCTTTGTATGTCATGTTGAAATTGAAGTTGGTTTTGAATGTATGAACATTTATGTTTGTCGTATTTAATGTGTTTTATTTGGGTCTAAGCACAGTAGGTTCTCCAAAAGGATCTACGGCTTGTAATATCTCCGTAAATCATGGGGTGTTACGAATATGGTATCGAGCTAGGTTTATGGATACCTAGGTGTCGGTGTTTTAGTGCATTAAATTGAGTCGGTTGTTGTCTACGATGTCATTAGAATACTACCACCCCGTGTTGCACTGTCTTTGGAAGACTCTTCGGATGTTGGTTATTTCTTCCCTTCTAAATAATTACCTTAATATTGTGCGATCTATTATTGTAATCGTTTCCTTGTTGAACCATTCTTATTCTTGAGTATGCCGAGAGGTAGAGCTTTCCGTCAACGCGGTCGTGGTCGAGGTCGTGGCGAGTAGTAGTGTCCGAGTCCGAGAGGTCCGTTTGAATCGGCATCTCGTTCGCGACTAGGTCGGGCCGATCCCTTCGGGAGGTTCGGATGGAGACTCGGAGGCCGAAGTGCCTAACGTTCTTCAACAAGTTGTAACACAAGTGCACCAAGCGGCACAAGTGGTGCGAGAATATTATCTTGGCGAGCGGTTGAGGATCGATGGCTTCAAGAGGTTATGAAAATGAACCCTCCCAGTTCGATGGTTAGGTGATGCGAACAATTGGGATCATTGGTTAGTTGAGTGGAGAAGATCTTTGTGGTATTGGTTGTCTGAAGCCAAGAGAGTCCCGATTGCTCAATATCGTGATTGATGACGCTTGGTGGTGGCGGTATTAAGCCCAAGGACCGTGATGTCACTTGGGAAGAATTTAAAGAATTGATGGAAGCTCAATATTGTCCAGCGCCGGTACAGTTAGCAAGAGTCAGTGAGTTCTTCAGAGCCCAACCCGAAGATGTTCCTATTTCTGAAGCAATCAAGACATACAACAAGCAGCATCTGATCCCCGGGAGGCGAGACGACGATCGTTTTGCGGCCGACGAAGTTCTCGATGCGATCTTGATTATGATTTTTCATCAGTACTCTCACACAGCAGTATAATGACATTATTCATTAGTGGGACTTGCGCCTCGAAGGTCGATTGTACGTACAGCTTTAGTGTATGTCCAAGATCGAGTTAAGGATGAGATAGACAAAATACTTCATTTCGATGCAAGGATGAAACCGGAGGTCCGAAAGTATATGGCGGGCCTTGGGTGTACTACTTTGAGAGAATATCAGGATAGAGCACTTGCTTATGAGATGGTGTCAGTTCCGGTTCCTGCAGTTTCGAGCTCGAAGAAACCAAAATTTTCTGGTAGTTTCCAAGGCAGTGGATCGCGTAGGCCTCAATCTTCTGTGCAATCTTCTGTTGGTTCCCCTCAACCTAGTGGAGGAGTGCCGAGAGTTTGTTTTAATTGTGGAAATCCGGGACATGTCAGTTCTCGTTGCACTTCTCGCCCCATTGATTGTTTTAAGTGTGGGAAGCGGGGTCATCGCGCATTATATTGTGAGTCGGTGGGCAAAATCTTCTCTAAGCAGTCCCTACTCCCGTGGCACGATTCACGGGTCACCAACTCAGTGTTGGACGTGGCGTGGCGAGGTAAAACGAGCATAAGGATGCATCTAGCATTGTATCGGCCCCACCCCGATGTATGAGATGAGGAGGACCGATGACGTAAGGACCGCCACTAAATGCGGTATTGTTTATATTTCGATGCACCGGTAGATGTATTGTTTGATTCGGAGCTACTCATTCTTTTATATCATTATCTTGTGTGAATCGTTTGGGCCTAGACGGTCTCTCTTCATGTGAACCTTTTATTGTTGGGTGCCCAGTGGGAAAGGATAGTTGGGGATCAAGAGATTGCCAATTGTCCTGTAACCATTGGCGATAAATATTGGTCATCCGATTTGATTGTGATCGATATGATAGGAGAGGATTTAATCCTCGGTGATGATTAGTTAAATCGGCATGGAGCGATAGTAGATTATCGTCGGAAAATAATTTCGATAGTCGCGGGATGGTCGAACACGTTTTTGAAGGGCGAAACACGGTACTTACGGGAAGATTATTCGAGTCATGAAAGCGATGAAATTATTGCGACAAGGTTGTACGATTATTGGTGTTACGCGTTGAAGTCGGAAGTTAGCGAGGTACAATTATCCTCTGTTCGATTGTGAATGAATTTCAGACGTATTTAGGATGATTTGCGGGATTGCCACCACATCGTGAAGTAGAGTTCGTCATCGAACTAGAGCCCAATGCGGCGCCAATATCCAAGGCACCGTCTGAGAATGGCCCCATCGGAAATGTTAGAATTGAAGAAACAATTGGGTGAATTGGTGGACAAAGGTTATATTCGGCCTAGTGTGTCTCCATGGGGTGCACCGGTATTGTTTGTACGAAAGAAAGATGGGTCCTTACGGCTATGTATTGACTATCGTGAGTTGAATAAACTCACTATTAAGAACAAGTATCCGTTGCCAAGAATCGATGATCTATTTGATCAATTACAAGGGGCTACGGTTTTCTCCAAGATTGATTTGAGGTCAGGATATTACCAACTGCGAATTCGAGATTCGGATATCCCAGTGTCAAGATTTCGAACGAGGTATGGGCATTACGAATTCGTAGTTATGCCATTCGGTTTAACAAATGCTCCGGCGGCCTTTTATGCAGCTTATGAACAAAACTTTTATCGAATATCTCGATAAATTTGTAGTGGTGTTTATCGAAGATATATTAATCTATTCCAAAAGTGAGACGGAACATGCCGAACACTTGAGGATCGCGTTGAGTATTTTGAGGGCTAATAAGATTTATGCTAAATTTTCTAAGTGCGAGTTCTGGCTTAGAGAGGTCTCTTTTAAGGACACATCATCTCGGTGATGGTATTCGAGTAGACCCTCAAAAGGTTGAAGCAGTCTTAGCATGGGAGCCTCTACGGAATGTTAAGGAAGTTCGGAGTTTTCTAGGATTAGCGGGCTATTATCGTCGATTTGTTGAAGGATTCTCGAAAATTGCTCGACCGCTCACCTTATTATTGCAGAAGACACAGAAATTTGAGTGGGGTGATGAGTGTCAGAAGAGTTTTGACGAGTTGAAAAAACGTTTGACTACGTCTCCGATCCTAGCCTTACCACAAGGAATGGAAGGTTTCGTTATTTATAGTGATGCTTCTAAACAAGGATTGGGATGTGTATTGATGCAAAATGAGAGAGTAGTGGCTTATGCGTCTCGATAATTAAAGCCATACGAGATGAATTATCCTACTCATGATCTTGAGTTAGCCGCTGTGGTGTTTGCGTTGAAAATTTGGAGACATTACTTGTATGGTTCTTCTTGTCGAGTGTATACGGATCATAAGAGCTTGAAGTACATATTTACGCGAAGGAGCTAAATATGCGTCGTGGCGATGGTTGGAATCGCTTAAAGATTATGATCTTGACATTCTTTACCATCCGTAAAGCGAACGTCGTTGCCGTCGTTAAGCCGCAAGTCGATCGTCTTTGCGAAGTTGGAACTACTTACCATTCAACCGAAGCTTAGACGAGTTGATTGATATGGAAATTGAAGTTTGGCCTCCACGAACTCAAGGACATTTGCGTTTCCTTGAGATTACGTCCTCCGTGATGGAAGATATTAAGTCCAAACAATTAGATTATCTCTCAATTGTGCGGCTTGGGAAGACAGTCTTAGAGGAAAAGCTCTGGATTCTTAATCGATGAAGACAGAGTTCTTCAATTCCGAGGTAGAACTTGTGTACCTAATCGGGATGATCTCAAACAGGTAATTTTGAATGAAGCACATTCTTCTCCGTACTCGATTCATCCGGGTATGAGTAAAATGTATAAGGACTTGAAGAAAAATTTTTGGTGGCCGAACATGAAGAAAGATGTAACAGAATTCGTGTCAAAATGCTTGACTTGTCAGCGGATTAAAGCGGAGCATCAGAGACCTGCGGGTAAATTGCAACCGCTACCAATTCCGGAATGGAAGTGGGAAGATATAGCGATGGATTTTATTGTGGGAATGCCAAAGACACGAACTGGAGTGAATATGATTTGGGTAATCGTTGATCGGATAACCAAATCCGCACACTTTCTGGGCATTAGAGATACTTGGGGACCAGAGAGGTTGGCTCGGTTATTTATTGCGGAAATTGTGAAACTCCATGGTACCCCGAAAAGTATAGTGTCTGATCGCGATGGGCGTTTTGTGTCGCATTTCTGGCAAGCAGTACATCGAGCACTCGGTACCAAATTGAATTTCAGCACCGCTTATCATCCCCAGACAGACGGACAGTCGGAGAGGACGATCCAAACACTGGAAGATATGTTGAGGGCTTGTGCGTTAGACTGGAAAGAAGATTGGGAGACTCATTTACCATTGATTGAATTTGCGTACAATAACAGTTGGCATAGTTCGATTGGGATGGCTCCGTTTGAAGCATTATATGGAAGACGGTGTAGATCGCCAATCTGTTGGGACGAGCCGTACGAGTTACTTGGAGTAGAACCGGACTTGGTGGTTCAAACACGGGAAAAAGTTGCAATTATTCGGCAAAGGTTGTTGACTGCTCAGAGTCGACAAAAGTCATATGCCGACGTTCGTCGTCGACCGTTAGAGTTCCAGGCGGGAGACCATGTGTTGTTGAAAGTATCGCCGACTCGTGGAGTTCTTCGGTTTGGTAAGAAGGGGAAGCTTAGTCCTCGTTATATTGGCCCCTTCGAGATCCTGGACAAGGTAAGCGATGTAGCTTATCGACTAGCGTTGCCTCCAACGCTTAGCTATGTTCATGATGTATTCCATGTTTCGCAACTACGCAAGTATGTTCCCGATCCCAGCCATGTTATTGACTATCAAGAGATTGAAGTTAATGAATATGTTACGTATGAAGAACAACCGGTAACCATACTAGAGCGACGAGTGAAACAATTGCGACGGAAAGTGATTCCGTTAGTAAAGGTCCAATGGTCTAAGCATGGAATTGAGGAGGCCACGTGGGAGACCGAGGATAGTATGCGTGCCCGATACCCCGAACTTTTTGTATCTTAAGTTTCGGGACGAAACTTCTTTTTAGGGGGTAAGGGTGTAATATCCGTGTATTTTAGTATTCGAGTGTGTGTTGTTTCGGACGTATTTAGTTGAGAATTTATTCGTAATTTCCATGTTGAATTATGGTTATTTGGAACCGTGTGTTTTGACGATCGGAATTGGAATGTTTATGGTTGGTAATTGTCAAGTTTTGTGATTTCCGGAGTATGTTTGCTTTGGACGGAATGTAGAAGTGGTGACTCGAGAGTTATGGCCGTAAGATATGAATGTATTACCAAAAGGGTGTTAATAGAATAAGAGTAGATATTTCCGAATTGTGATTTACACAAGGGCTGAATTCGATCGATCACCATAAATTCTACAAAAATCAAAAAAATATAAAATTTTACAGGATTGTAGAGAATTGAGTTAGCTTTCCAATGGTTCAAACGGTGAGTCAATCGGAGTCCGGACGAAGGAGTTATGGTCGAAATAGCGGACCACAGTGCGGTGACACGGCCGTGTCATTTGACGCGGGCGTGTCGAGCTATTACGGTTAAGCATAAACGTTCTGGATGGGTGACACGACCCCCGACTCGACCGTGTCATTTGACACGACCGGAAGTGCAGAAATGATGAAAAACCCATTTCGGGAGCTATATATATCCTTTGGTCGATTTTTTGGGCATTCTAGCACCTTCCCTTCATCCTCCACCTAGAATCCTCCATCTTAAACTCCAAAATCAAGCCATAAACATGTTCCAAACACTATAGAATCAAGATATCAAGTTCATTATTGAAGAATTATCCATCTCTTGGTTGAATTAAGGTATGTGGTTGAAGTGCTTCAAGTTATTTGAAAGAATTTTGGGGTTTGTTGGGAATTCTTGATTCAAGTTCGTTTTGGATTTGGATTATGTTAGATAATGATATTGTAATCATGTTCCTTTGTTTTCCCTCAAAGTTTATGGATTAAATTCCCAGTTTTTAATCCGTTCTTGGGTTCGACCTTTGTCGCCTCCGTAGTGTTCGAGTGTGTGTGAGCCGAGTAAAACTAGTGAGGGTCCCCTGGGATCCGGTAGGCTGCGTATCCCTACGGATCACTCGGTTGGGCTATACACCAGGGAGGGCCTGACGAGGTGTCTCTGGGGTGTGTATCTTGCTTGAGAGGTACAGGGCCAGTATAGCTCGGGAGGTTGTTTTGTGATGATAACTGTGATGTGGTATTCCGGAATATCTGTGATGGCACTATGATTTCTGTGATTTTTGTTGATTATTCACTTGTTGTACATATTCTAGAATCATTGTACTTGCACCGGCTTCTTGCTGACCCCTTTTGGGGTGGATATACTTTTGTATTCAGTGCAGTCCGTGGGAGGACTAGCACAGGACGGACACGAGCTTGGTGGCGGCATTGATATCGTACATCATTTTGAGTTGGTGGTCGTATGGTCATGGTCAAAGTCGTGTTTTAGTTTTGTACTCGCAGTCTTGTCCAGTGTTGTATGTCATGTCATTATTAATGGTTAATGATGTTGTTGTATTCCCGTGGTGAACGGTCATATTGGTTATGATTCCTCGGGATGATATGTTGTTTGGTATTGTGCTGTATGTCATGTTGAAATTGAAGTTGGTTTTGAATGTATGAACATTTATGTTTGTCGTATTTAATGTGTTTTATTTGGGTCTAAGCCTGGTAGGTTCTCCAAAAAGGATCTACGGCGCTGTAATATCTCCGTAAATCATGGGGGTGTTACACTTTAAGGCTTTATCCTGTATCGAAGACCTGCCTCGAATCAGCATATAGTGAAGCTCTTCAGTACAACAAGAAAACTTGTAAAAAGACCAAGTATGGAAACTGTCTCGAAACTCAAAATACAGTTATCTTCCATACAGCTCACAACAGGACAAAGAAGGAACAGAAGTCAAGTCCCGTTGAATAAAGAAGTATTTAAATACTCAAGGATAAGATATTTAAATACTGCCAGTCTTCAGATCTTCAGAATCCCGCGAAATCCGGATCGTGTCATAATCCCGTTGAAACGGAATCTCATTCAAACGGATGCATCTCAACGGATACTTTCATCAGGGACTACATATATCTTATGAAGACATTGAAGATCAGTTACCTAGTAACCTAACACTCAAGCTATAAAAAGTTATCATCAGAGCAAAATCTCCAAAGCTTACTGCAATTAAGAACGAAAGAGATATACAGTGCTCAACATCAAGAACAGCCATCATCAGCTCAAGAACTTCATATTCAAAGCTGCTGTTCTTACCTGGTTACCTACCTTTTACCTCTGTGTAAAAACTGAGCTCTGTGTGAACTCAACAAGTTATTCTGACCTGTGTGGGACGAATAAGGACGAAGCTTTGGAACTGTGTGTGAAGAAGCTAGTCAAGAAGGAAGCTTTAACCAATCTGTGTGAACGGTTGAAAGCGACATTCTTTGTATCAATCTGTGTGAACGATACAAGGATAGGTTTGATTATAATTACGTAGTTGTGTACGCAGTAATTATAATAAACTTTTTACTCCTGTGTGGAGGACCAGTGGACGTAGAGGGGTTTACCTCGAACCACTTTAATTACTGTGTTATTTACCTTCAGCTTTTACTGTTTTAAATTACTGTGATATATTAAGTATACACTATACACTTAGTTGATGTATCCACAGCAACCTACTGTTTCCAAGACTTCCGCTACACACTCAGATTTAGAATCCGTACAGTTTGTTGTTCAAACTATTTTTCAAACTGTATCCAGTATACTTAGTGGCCAACAGTATGAGATTTGACTCTGCGTCCTGAAGCGTATGAATTACGGATCTATATTTGAATAATGAACATAATATGACATGTGGGAGCAACGACTCCATGTTGATAATGATGTGCAATAATGGCACCGAAAGATGATGTGATATGCCGATAAAATATCTATATAGTGATGTAGACACATCGTCTTCAAATATTTGTTCTCGATTAAAATCACTACTATCCAATATTGGGAATGAATCCCTAATAAATTTGTAATATATTAAGGGGGAGTATGGGCCCACTTCCTCTACATGTGAACTACTAGATATTATAGATCCACTAGATAGTCACATGTTTATATGACTCGTAATCAGAAATTTACGAGATGATTTGCTCACGGTTTGAGCATATATTCCAGATCATATAAAGCTAGTAATATATCCCAAATAAACTTGAATAGATCCCAGAAAGGATCAAGATATGCGCATACAAGTGGAATATTAATTGGCATACTATTCGAAGTCCTCCTGCCAATATCGAGAACATAATATATAAACCCCCATGACTGAAGATGAATACTGAGGTACTGGCATATGAGTTTGGTGCTCAAGAAATATCTTAACATGAGGGGGAGTATTAGTAGTTGGAAATATGTGAAATACATCACACTATATCCTCACAACTATATGAACTTGAAGTTCAAAGATGCATGATAGATTATTAATCTTTGATACCAACTACAACTGCTTTGATAAATACATAATAATTCCCCGAATATGAATCAAAGCAAATGATAAAAGGAGGTGTTGGGATAACAAATACCCTGTATCGAAATTGTTGGGATAACAAATACCCTGTATCAAAATTGTTGGGATAACAATATCCGGTATCGAAATAGTAAGGATAATCAATCCCTATATCGTATAGTGGTGATAAGATGTTTTGACAATAAGCCAATCCAGAATACAGTAATGAAACTGTATCGAAAAGCTAAAGTATCAACCTGTATCGAAAACCTGTCATAGTTCTAGCATACAGTAGAACTTATCAGCACAGCAAAGAAGTCTTATAAAGGCTAAGTATGGAAGCTGTCTCGAACTGTCAATACAGTGATCTTCCATACAGCTCTCAACAGGACAAGAAGGAATCTTCAGTTCCCACTAGAAGTCAAGTCCCGTTGATAAAGAAGTATTTAAATACTAAAGGATAAAGCATTTAAATACTGTAAGTCAACAGATCTTCAAATCCTGCAAAATCCGGATCGTGCTTTTCATCCCGTTGGAACGGAATCTTGCTCAATGGATTTATCTCAACGGATATATTTCAGAAGACTATATATATCTCATCAAGGCGTTGAAGATCAGTTACGAAGTGACAAAGTTATTATTATATACATCAGAGCAAAACATATCTTCAGAAGGTTACTACAACTCAGATCTAAGAGATATACAGTGCTCAAACAGTGAACAACACATCATCAGCTATAAGCTTAGAAAGTCAAAGATGTTGTTCATACATTGTTCTAATCCTTGAACAAACCCAGATCAGCCCTGTGTGGAATGAGTAATCTTTGCCTCTCCCTTACTGTGTGTGAAGGATTTGCATCGAAGAAGACGAAGCTTCAGAACTGTGTGTGAAGAAGCCAGTCAAAGTGTTAGCTCAAACCAATCTGTGTGAACGGTTGAAGCTAAGATCTTTATATCAATCTGTGTGAACGATATATTGATTGTGTGTTGTTATAATTACGTAGTTGTGTACGCAGTAATTATAATAAACTTTTTACTCTTGTGTGGAGGACCAGTAGACGTAGAGGGGTTTACCTCGAACCACTTTAAAAATTGTGTTATTTACCTTCTGCCCTTTACTGTTTTAATTACTGTGATTATTTAAGTATACAGTGCACATCGAGTTGCTGTATCCACAGCAACTTACTGTATTTAAGACTTCCGCTACGCACTCAGATTTAAACCGTACAGCTTGTTGTTTAAAACACTTTCCAAGCTATATCCAGTATACTTAGTGGCCAACAAGTGGTATCGGAGCGGTTGATTCTAAAAAGAATCAATCGTATTTTTAACCGAATCAGATCCAGATCACTTAATTTTGAAAACAGTCTTTTTCATTCCTTTATTTTCACATGGATACATCTATGATCAACAAAGTGCCTATGTTCTATATTAATGAGTTTGATGATTAGAGAATCAAGATGGAGGCTCATCTTGCAGCAATGCACGAAGAAATGATTTTTGTTATACAGGATGGTAAACACGGCCGCAAGGATTGAAGGCCAAGCCCATGCTGAGATGCTCGAGAAGGAGCGTGAACAATGGACCACAGATGAAAGAAAGCGCGCCAATCTCTACAATGTGGCTAAGAACGCGTTATTTGTTACTCTTGACAAAGGCACATTCTCAAAGGTAAAGAGCTGTAAAACAGCCAAGGAAATCTGGAATAAACTCAAGTTGATTTGTGAGGGAACTGAGCTCTCAAAAGAAAACAAAATTTCAAAACTAACTCAGCAATTTGAATCTTTTGAAATGAAACCAACTGAGACATTTGAGGAACTTGACCTCAGATTCACTGGTATTGTTGGTGAACTTGAATCTTTGGGCAAAATTTATACCCAAAAGGAGAAGAATTTAAAAATTTTCAGATATCTTTCTGCCCGATGGGACATTAAGACCACAGCTATGCGTGTGTCGTGTAATCTAAATGAAATATCTACTTTTGATCTCTTCTCTGACCTCAAACCTTTTGAGTATGATATTGACAGGAGAGAGAAAGCTGAAGAATCTCCTTCAAAGGTTACAGCACTAGCCGCTATATCGAACCGTCGACACAGCATGCCCAGCTCATCGAAGCCCAGTCACAAGAATGCTGACAGTGACGACGACATCCTGTCTCAAGATGAAATTGCGCTTCTCATGCATAAGTTCAAGAAGTTCATCAAGCAATTGGGAAAAACTCCTTACACGCCCAAACCTGTCCACAAGGTAAGTACCGAAACTTCATCCGGTGATGCTAACCTGTGCTATAATTGCAGGAAACTGGGACATTATGCAAATAAATGTCCTCATCCCAAAGTTCAAAGGTTGCCGGAGGCCGAGCAACAAGAGATAGATGAAAGAAGACGTGCTTGGAAAAACAAGCTCAAGGCCCTGATTGGAGAATCAAAAGCCTCCCCCATACCATCCAAATCCGAAGAATGTCTTCAGGTGGTCACTGAAAGTGATTCATCTGACGATGAGTTCGATGATAAAGCATATATGTGCTTTATGGCCAAGGACATTCCGGAAAGTGAAGACAGCGATGATGAGGTATGCTCAACCTCAGCTATTCCATTAAATGCATCTCATACTTTTGAAAATATGATGAATGGATTTAAAAACATTCAAAAGGCCCATGAGACATTGAAAAATGAGAATATACAGCTCCAACTGTCTAACCTAGAGCTGAAAGATGAAAATAACTTGCTGAAAATAAATTATGAAAATATGTCTATTGATTGTGAAACCAGCAAAGTCGATTATGAAAAACTCATGGAGAGCAATCATCAACTTGCTCATGAACTAAGTGAGGTTAAAACTCACAATGAGAGCAAGACAAATGATTTTGCTCTACTTCAAGCCAAAGTCAAAACTCTCGAAAAACGAGAAGATGAACTTGAGACCATTCTAAAATCGTTCGAGAAATCGTCCAAATGAATGGAAGAAATTCTGAGCACTAGAAAACATGCTCATGATAAAAGTGTCTTAGGATACAGCTAATGTTCAAACAAAGGGAAAACTAGTACAGTGTTTGTCAGGAGTGTGGAACACATTCCTGTGTCGAAAGAAACTTTGAGTCCTGTGAAGAAACCTGTTGCACAGCGAACAACAAAGGCTGCTATTCCGCCCCCGCAATCCTATTCCAGACAGTGGAATCACCATCCATTCAGACCTGAAAGGCGCACTCAACAGCATGCTCCGCGAGCATATCAACAGCGCCAACAGTCGTTCAGAAGGAAGGCTGTATCCAAATATTAAAGGCCCGCACGGCAGTACTATCAGCACAGCACGCCTAGGTATTGGATACAAGAGCCCCGTTATTCCTCTAGATAGCAGGTGTACGCACAGTATCAACAACAGCATTGGGAATCCAACTGGAGACCCAGAAGGCAACCTGTTAGGCCAAAGAAAATGGCTCCACCTCCTAGACGGCACTCGTACTGGACTAATAATAATAACCCTGAATTTTACATGCATAACAATTATCATGGTTATAGCGACTACGTATATGCCCCACATAGATACCGCAACACTATACCGAATGTGACCTACAGTAAACCAATTGCTGTCAAGAAAATTTGGGTACCTAAAGGCACTAACATTCATGGACCCAAAAATCAAAGGGGACCTAAATCTACTTAATCTTTTTGCATACAGGACATCCTAGAGGAGGACACATGGTACTTCGATAGTGGATGCTCTCGGCACATGACCGGAGATAGAAGCAATCTATCAGATTTTGTAGAAGGTCGCGGTCCAAAAGTTCGTTTCGGTGATAAATCTAAAGGAAGAATAAGAGGGAAAGGAAACCTTCTTGTAGGAAAATTCAAAGTCACCGATGTTGCATATGTTGAAGGCTTACAATATAATCTACTTAGTATTAGCCAGTTCTGTGATAAACAGTTCTCGATGAAATTCTATATAGATCGCTGTAGAGTCAAGAACATCCAGACCAAAGAAGTTGTGCTTACAGGAAGCAGATCAGGTAACATGTATATTCCGATGGAAGCCTATGAGCTCCTCAATTCCATGCTTTGTTGCCAAAGGCACTGCAGATCTAAGCTGGTTATGGCACAAGAGGATGTCTCATGTCAACTTCAAGACGATCAACAAGCTCTCAAGACAGGGAATGGTAAGAGGATTGCCAAACGTGTCATTCAAAAAGGACAACATCTGCAGACCTTGTCAGAAAGGCAAGCAAATCAAGTCAACCCTGAAGAACAAATCTTACCGTTCAACCCAAAGAGTGTTGGAGATGCTACATATGGATCTCTATGGTCCTGTAGACACGGTAAGTTTGGGAGGTAAGAAATACTATCTTGTTGTTGTTGATGACTACTCCAGGTATGCTTGGACAATTTTCTTAAGCAAGAAGAAAGAAACAACCTCAAAGCTGCCCGAGCTCCTGAGAAAGCTTCAAAATGAAAAGGCATTGAGTATCGTGTCCATTCGTTTCGATAGAGATACAAAATTTACTAACCGCTTTATAGATCAATACTGTTCGGAAAATGCGATACAGCATGAATACTCAGCTCCCCATACACCTCAACAAAATGGTGTTGCCGAGCGAAAGAATAGGACGCTGAAAGAAGCTACAAGGACAATGATTGCCGCAAGCAAGTTGCCACAGAGTTTCTGGGGTGAAGCAACCAATACAGCATGCTACACTCAAAACCGTTGTATTGTCAACAAGCACCACAACAAAACAACATATGAGGTATGGAACAACAAAACTCCGTTAGTTTCGTATTTTCACATTTTTGGATGTAGGTGCTATGTGTTGAATAATGGGAAGGATCAACTTAGAACCTTTGATGAGAAATCAGATGAAGGAATATTTGTAGGATACTCCTCCGTCAGCAAAGCTTACAGGATCTTTAACAAAAGGAAGCTGACGATTGAGGAATCAGTTCATGTAGTGTTCGACAAACCTCGCCATGACCCTACAGGAATAGAAGATGTTACTCAGAACATCCAACAACTCTCTATCTTAGATCCACCAACTCCCGTAGAACCTGTTGTTGACCTAGAAATCAACCACGCAGCTGTAAGAATAGACTTAGATGAAGCCGACGTTGTACAAGCTGAAGCTGTATCTACAGAAACTCTCGATACAGTACGGGACCCTGAATTAGAACCCGACCGAAGATGGTTGAGAGATCACCCGCAAGAGCTGATCATTGGAAACATAGATGTTAGTGTTTCTACCCGTAGGAGAATACAGAGTACACAAGGAAATGTACTTTGTGGAGAAGAAGAACTAGATACTGAGATATCACCATTCCCTGAATAGAAATCTCAATCCGAGCTTAGAAGACTCAACATGTGCACTATTGCTATATTCTTAGCCCAGTCCGAACCTGTTTCGACCATAAACGCTCTTAATAATTCTCATTAGATAACATCTATGGAAGAAGAGCTTAACGGTTTCGAAAGAAACAATGTATGGTATCTTGTACCCAGACCTACGCATCAATCAGTTATAGGAACCAAATGGGTATTTCGAAACAAGTGTAATATCCGCATTTTTCTTTCCCTTGTATTTTCATTTTTGGTGTACTTCTCGATCGTAGTGACCCTCGTGTACCTTTCAGTGTGTCCTTCCTGTCAACTGTTGAACTGTATTCTCATTATTGTTGTGCGGAACCACCGTTTCGGGGTTGCCGTGGATCCATTTCGTGTTATTGGTTCCCAAATATTGATTCCTATCGTTTTTATTCTCTTTCCGGATCATTTTTATCATTTTGGGACCCAAAAGGGGTGTGGGCCGCGGCACAAGGTGTGTGCGCCGTGGCACACAAATTTCTCCAGTTGTTGGTCGAGCGAACTGTACTGTGTACCGCGGCACACCCATCCAGTGCCGCGGCACAGTGCCGAGTCAGTGCCGCGGCACACCCGTCCGGTGCCGCGGCACACCCGTGTGACATCTGCGACCAAAACCCGACTGTACCGGGTGCCGCGGCACACTGCCGAACCCTGGGAGTAAATTTTTGGCCTGTGCCGCGGCACACCAAGCGGTCAACTGTATAATCTCGTTCTTATTAGACGAGATCGGCCATTCTCCTTCATTCTTCACCTGCGCGAGAGAGATAGAGAACATAGGGGGAGAACTTCTCAAGCATTCGTCATTTGGGGGTCGATTTTCATCATTTTCCTTCGGCTGTGAGGCCCGGATAATCAATCTAACGCGTGTTCTACGGATCTTAGTACTTGAATCTCCAAAGGTAATATCTCTTAGAACCCTATTTTCGATTAATTTGGGGCTTTTGGGAATTTTCTTCCGATTCGTTCCATTTTGTTAGTGGATTCATGATGAATACGATTAATATTGTTAGTATCTTTAGTTTTCCTACGGATTCATGGATATTTTGTGGGTTTTTACAGAATCGAGAGGGTTTGGTTGTGGTCCGCCCCCGTTGTTATTTTTGGTACGAATATACATGAATCGTAGGCGGGTTTTCGGGTGTATTCCATTTCCGTATTCGTCTAGAGTTGGTTGTGATTGTGTTATTCGAATCGTTAGGTTCATTTCCGCCGGTTCCTCGTGGTCGTGTTCGATTCTTCCTTTCCGTTCGTATCACCGTCTATTAACCGAGGCAAGTACCCTTATGAACTTACAATCTTAATGTATTAGTATTGCATGAGAATGGTGTGTGTGTGTATGCTCACTACGGGTTAGATCCGACGGGGTCTCGGTAGGGGTCCACAGAGACGTGGATCAACGAGCTTGCTTTTAACCACTACGGGTTAGATCCGACGGGGTCTCGGTAGGGGTCCACAGAGACGTGGATCGACGGTTAATTGTGGTTCATTTTACAAATGTGATTTGATATTGGCATTTCCGGAAATGAATGTTTTGGAACTATGTTCTTTTGAATTGCATGCATTACTATTTGTGTAAGATGTAAGTCGTTCATTTGGTTACTTGTACTAGCGTAATTGCTAACCCCTCTTGGGACCCGTTTTGGGGAAATTCGTTTTATGAATTTCAGGTCAGGTTCATCGAGACGAGCGGGTGCTGGACCAGTATGCGGATGATGGCCGTGCGTTATGATTATGCACGAGTGTGTCTTATTGCTTTCTATCTTTTTATTTTTGTGGTCTTTAAACTAGTAGAAGTACTCGAGTACTTAAGAACTTTTACTCGTCGGGATTGTATTGTTGTTTATTAAGTTTGTGTTGGATTATGGTGTTATGTTAGACCGGTTGAACCGGGTGGATTATTTCATTGGGCATCTTTATGACGAGATATTTTTCTGTTGCTTCTGTGAGTCGATGAGTATGATGCTTGATCAGCCTGGTGGGTCCCATATAGGGATTCACGGCGCTGTAATATACCTCGGATATCCTGGGGGTGTTACAGAAAATGGTATCAGAGCGCAACTAGGTTTATGGATACCTAGGCTTGTCGGTTTATTGGGTCTTGTTGTATTTTGTTTTGCACATCATCATCACGCTGCCATGATTCCGGTACTACCAGTGCCCGTAAGTTTTCTTTCCCTCTGTTCCTTATACTCTTGTATCGTACCTCTAGTTCTCGATTTGCGATCGTTCTTTTCTTGTACTTACCATCGTATGGCTTTTTCTACTTATTTAACTCCAGCATGGATGCTGGAAGAGGTCGTGGTCGTGGTCGCGGTCGTGGTCGTGGACGCGGCCGGGGACGTGGGGCAGCCGGTGTGGCGGCCACGTCGCAGTCTTCGGGAGCCAGCAGTACCGGCAACCGCCACAGTCATGCTTCTTCTCAGGAGCGCGCCGACCTTGGTATTGCGGCTGTTATGCAGCAAATGGTGAACCAAATGGCGGCAATAGCTCAGGCGGTTCAGAATCCGGATCCGGCCCATGCTAATCGGGGCGGAGCGGATCGTTGGCTTCAGGATGTTATCAAGATGCATCCTCCTCAGTTTTCGGGAGCTTCAGACCCGATCGGCTGGGAAGGGTGGATCAAGGAGATATCTAAGGTCTTCACTGCTACCAACTGTCCCGAGGACCGTAAAGTCCCTATTGCCCAGTACTTTCTCACAGGGGACGCTACGGATTGGTGGGAGGCCGTTGGGCCCAAAGACCATGTTGCTTCGTGGACCGAATTCCAAGGGCCCGATGGAGGCGAATATTGCCCGTGGCCGGTCAGACAGGCTCGAGTACATGCCTTCTATGATGCTCAACCACGGGATATCCCCGTATCTCAGGCTATTGCCGATTTTAATATGGAGTTGGGTTATGTGAAGACCCAAGTTGTCGAGGAGAGTGACAAAATTTTTCATTTTTCCAGACGGATGAAATTGTCGATTCGGGACTATATGTCGGGGCTCGTCTGTACTACCTTGAAGGATTATCAGAGTAGGGCCCTTGCTTACGATATATCGGTGACAGCTAGCGAGGCGGCCCGCGAGAGCAAGAAGCAGAAGTCCGCCGGGAATTTTTCGGGCCACAAGGGAGGGAGTCAGCAGAAATCCCAATCTGCTAACTTCCCCGCCGGAGGTAGTCCAGCTCGTTCCGCTGGGGGTCCTCGTGGAACTACCAGTGCTCCTTTCCGTGATGTGAAGTGTTTCAATTGTGGCCGTATAGGCCACGTCAGTCGTACTTGTTTGAGCCCTTTGCTGAATCAGTGTGGCCAGCCGGGTCACAAGGCTGCTTTCTGTGCTGAGAGGGAGAAAATCCTTGGTGCCCGGGCTTCCATTCCAGCGCCTAGGGAACCAAGTGTGAATCAAGGATCGTTTGCTCCTCAATCTACGCCGAGTGCTAGTCGGGGGAGAGGTCGGGGTCAGCCCTCTAAGGGGGGAGCTTCCAGCGTCGGCTCAGCCCACCCGCGTATCTATGAGATGCGGAGAGCCGATGATCCAGCGGCTACCGTGGCAACAGGTATCGTTCATATTCTTTCTCATCCTGTCAGTGTGCTTTTCGATTCTGGTGCTACGCATTCATTCATATCTCTGGATTGTATGCGCCGTTTGAGTCTCGACTGTTTGACGCCTTGTGAGCCCTTCATCGTTAAGCTTCCTAGCGGTGATCGGATCGTTGGTGATCAGGAGGTTCTAGACTGTTCTGTATTTATTTGTGAGAGGGCTAGGCCCTCTAATCTTATTGTTGTGGGTATTGAGGGTGAGGACTTAATTCTCGGGGATGATGGCTGGAGCATCATGGTGCAATCATGAACTACCGCACGAGGATCATCACCATGTTAGCCGATGACGGCACTGAGCACTCTTTCGCCGGGCGAAAGAGGGGGAAACAGAAATTCGTTATTAACGCCTTGAAGGCGATGAGACTCCTGCGAAAGGGGTGTATTGGCTATTGGTGCTACGCCTTGAAGGCGGAGAGTGGTGGAGTCGAGCTTTCGTCGATTCCAATCGATAATGAGTTTTCTGATGTTTTCCCTGACGAGTTACCGGGATTGCCACCGGATCGTGAGGTCGAGTTCGCTATAGAGTTAGAGCCGGGTGAGGCTCCTATTTCGAAGGCGCCCTATCGCATGGCACCTTCAGAGATGTCCGAGTTGAAGAAGCAGTTGAGTGAGCTTCTTGAGTCGGGGTATGTTCGACCGAGCGCCTCGCCTTGGGGCGCACCGATCCTGTTTGTGCGAAAGAAGGATGGTTCACTACGTTTGTGTATCGACTATCGCGAACTAAACAAGGTGACCATCAAAAACAAGTATCCTTTGCCGAGAATTGACGACTTGTTTGACCAGTTGCAGGGAGCTACGGTATTCTCGAATATTGATTTGAAATCGGGGTACTATCAGCTCCGGGTGAGAGAGTCCGATGTGCCGAAGACAGCTTTTCGGACGAGATACGGACATTATGAGTTTGTAGTTATGCCTTTCGGGTTAACTAATGCGCCGGCGATGTTCATGCAGTTGATGAACAAAGTCTTTATTGAGTATTTGGATAAGTGTGTCGTCGTCTTCATTGACGATATTCTTATTTATTCGAGGAACGAGGAAGAGCATGCCCGTCATTTGCGGATAGTGTTAGACATTTTGAGGGCCGAGCAACTCTATGCGAAGTTCTCGAAATGTGAGTTCTGGCTGAAGGAAGTGATGTTTTTGGGTCACGTGATTTCAGCCGAGGGGGTTCGTGTAGATCCGCAGAAGATCGAGGCGGTGTTGGATTGGGCACCGCCCAAAAACGTGAGAGAGCTCCGTAGTTTCTTGGGTTTGGATGGCTACTACCGTAGGTTCGTCGAGGGTTTCGAACCGGCTCGACCACTTACACATTGCTCGAATCCGAAGTTAAATGCGGAATGACGAGGCGATTCGATTTTGAGGAGCTGAAGAAGCGTTTGACTTCAGCTCCAGTTTTGGCGTTGCCATGTGGCAACGAGGGATTCGCCGTTTATAGCGATGCTTCGGGTCAGGGTCTTGGGTGCGTATTAATGCAGCACGGCAAGACCATTGCCTTTGCGTCGAGACAGTTGAGGTCGTATGAGCTGAACTACCCTACTCATGATTTAGAGTTAGCGGCAGTCGTTTTCGCACTCAAGATTTGGCGTCACTATCTTTTCGGATCTGCATGTCAGATTTTTACCGATCATAAAAGTCTGAAATACATATTTACTCAGCGGGAATTGAATATGAGGTAGAGGAGGTGGTTAGAGCTGATTAAGGATTATGACCTCGAAATCCTTTATCATCCGGGCAAGGCGAACGTCGTGACCGACGCCTTGAGTCGGAAACCGATTGCATTGCGATCGCTTGAGATCCTTACGCCTCAGTCCGAGCTTCGGCGAGCTTTGATCGAGTTAGATGTTGAGGTTACATTGTCGAAGCGTCGGGCAATTTTGTGCTTTGGAAATTTCGTCGTCTTTGATCGATGAGATTAAGCTGAAGCAGTTAGAGGATCCGATGATTACTCAAATCCGAGAGAACGTTCTTAAAGGAAAGTCTCCTGGGTTTGTGATTCACGAAGATGGTGTTTTGAGATTTCAGGGTCGGCTTTGTGTGCCGAACGACTCAGAATTGAGACAGAGTATTTTGTGTGAGGCCCATGCTACACCTTATTCCATTCATCCTGGTTCGAGTAAGATGTACAAGGACCTGAGAAGGAATTTCTGGTGGAATGATATGAAGGAGGAGGTCGCGCAGTTTGTAGCAAGGTGTTTGACTTGCCAGCAAGTCAAAATCGAGCACCAGCGACCGGCTGGGCTTTTGCAGTCACTTCCCGTTCCGGAATGGAAATGGGAAGATATATCTATGGATTTCATTACGAGTTTGCCGAGATCGAGGTCGGGCATGAATATGGTATGGGTGATCGTTGATCGTCTGACCAAGTCGGCACATTTTCTGGGCATCAAGGACACTTGGGGCCCGTAGAAGTTAGCTCGTGTGTTTATCGCGCAGATTGTGAGGCTTCACGGTACTCCGAAGTCTATTGTTTCAGACCGTGATGGCTGTTTTGTATCGCACTTCTGGCAGGCGGTGCATAAGGCGTTGGGTACTCGTTTGCGTTTGAGTACCTCTTTTCATCCCCAGTCAGATGGACAGTCGGAACGCACTATCCAGACGTTCGAGGATTTGTTGCGTGCCTGTGCTCTCGATTGGAGTAGTGACTGGGAGGAACATTTGCCATTGATCGAATTCACGTACAACAACAGTTGGCACGCGTCGATTCGGATGGCACCGTATGAGGCACTTTATGGGCGGCGATGTCGATCACCGATTTGTTGGAATGAGGCATCCGATTTGGTCGGGACCGAGCTGGATGTCGTTTTAGAGACGAGGCGGAAGAAAGAATTAATTAGGGAACGGATGTTGACTGCCCAGAGTCGACAGAAGTCGTATGCCGACGTCCGTCGTCGACCTTTGGAATTCGAGGTGGGAGACAACGTTTTGCTAAAGGTGTCGCCGACGAAGGGAGTTTTTCGTTTCGGGAAGAAAGGCAAGTTGAGTCCGAGATTTATCGACCCTTTGAGATCCTCGAGCGAGTCGGTGGGTTGGCATACCGTTTGGCATTACCTCCGGCCTTGAGTCATGTTCATAGCGTTTTTCATGTTTCCCCGCTGAGGAAATATGTCCCGGATCCTAGTCACGTCATCGATTATGGCGAGATTGATATCGCTGAAGATATTACTTTTGAGGAGCATCCTTTGAAGATTTTGGAGCATCGTGAGAAACGACTGAGGCATAAGACCATCCCTTTAGTCAAAGTGCAGTGGTCGAGACACGGTGTCGAGGAGGCAACTTGGGAAACCGAGGATAGCATGCGTGCTAGGTACCCCGAGTTTTTCGTTTCTTAAGTTTCGGGACGAAACTTATTTTTAGAGGGGTAGAATGTAATATCCACATTTTTCTTTCCCTTGTATTTTCATTTTTGGTGTACTTCTCGATCGTAGTGACCCTCGTGTACCTTTCAGTGTGTCCTTCATGTCCTTCCTGTCAACTGTTGAACTGTATTCTCGTTATTGTTGTGCGGAACCGCCGTTTCGGGGTTTCCGTGGATCCATTTCATGTTATTGGTTCCCAAATATTGATTCCTATCGTTTTTATTCTCTTTCCGGATCATTTTTATTATTTTGGGACCCAAAAGGGGTGTGGGCCGCGGCACAAGGTGTGTGCGCCGCGGCACACAAATTTCTCCAGTTGTTGGTCGAGGGAACTGTATTGTGTGCCGCGGCACACCCGTGTGACATCTGCGACCAAAACCCGACTGTACCGGGTGCCGCGGGACACGCACGCCGTGCCGCGGCACACTGCCGAACCCTGGGAGTAAATTTTTGGCCTGTGACGCGGCACACCAAGCGGTCAACTGTATAATCTCGTTCTTATTAGACGAGATCGGCCATTCTCCTTCATTCTTCACCTGCGCGAGAGAGAGAGAACATAGGGGGAGAACTTCTCAAGCATTCGTCATTTGGGGGTCGATTTTCATCATTTTCCTTCGGTTGTGAGGCCCGGATAATCAATCTAACTCGTGTTCTACGGATCTTAGTACTTGAATCTCCAAAGGTAATATCTCTTAGAACCCTATTTTCGATTAATTTGGGGGTTTTGGGGATTTTCTTCCGATTCGTTCCGTTTTGTTGGTGGATTCATGATGAATACGATTAATATTGTTAGTATCTTTAGTTTTCCTACGGATTCATGGATATTTTGTGGGTTTTTACGGAATCGAGAGGGTTTGGTTGTGGTCCGCCCCCGTTGTTATTTTTGGTACGAATATACATGAATCGTAGGCGGGTTTTCGGGTGTATTCCATTTCCGTATTCGTCTAGAGTTGGTTGTGATTGTGTTATTCGAATCGTTAGGTTCATTTCCGCCGGTTCCTCGCGGTCGTGTTCGATTCTTCCTTTCCGTTCGTATCACCGTCTATTAACCGAGGCAAGTACCCTTATGAACTTACAATCTTAATGTATTAGTATTGCATGAGAATGGTGTGTGTGTGTGTGTGTATGCTCACTACGGGTTAGATCCGACGGGGTCTCGGTAGGGGTCCACAGAGACGTGGATCGACGAGCTTGCCTTTAACCACTACGGGTTAGATCCGACGGGGTCTCGGTAGGGGTCCACAGAGATGTGGATCGACGGTTAATTGTGGTGCATTTTACAAATGTGATTTGATATTGGCATTTCCGGAAATGAATGTTTTAGAACTATGTTCTTTTGAATTGCATGCATTACTATTTGTGTAAGATGTAAGTCGTTCATTTGGTTACTTGTACTAGCGTAATTGCTAACCCCTCTGGGGACCCGTTTTGGGGAAATTCGTTTTATGAATTTCAGGTCAGGTTCATCGAGACGAGCGGGTGCTGGACCAGTATGCGGATGATGGCCGTGCGTGATGATTGTGCACGAGTGTGTCTTATTGCTTTCTATCTTTTTATTTTTGTGGTCTTTAAACTAGTAGAAGTACTCGAGTACTTAAGAACTTTTACTCGTCGGGATTGTATTGTTGTTTATTATGTTTGTGTCGTATTATGGTGTTATGTTAGACCGGTTGAACCGGGTGGATTATTTCGTTGGGCGTCTTTATGACGAGATATTTTTCTGTTGCTTCTGTGAGTCGATGAGTATGATGCTTGATCAGCCTGGTGGGTCCCATATAGGGATTCACGGCGCTGTAATATACCTCGGATATCCTGGGGGTGTTACAACAAGAAGGATCGAAATGGACTTATTATAAGGAATAAATCCAGACTAGTCGCACAAGGCTATAGACGGGAAGAAGGCATAGATTGTGATGAAACATTTGCCCCTGTAGCCAGACTAAAAGCCAATAGGATATTCTTAGCCTTTGCCGCCCATAAGAGCTTCATTGTATATCAAATAGATGTCAAAAGTGCATTCCTGAATGGAGACCTTGCCGAAGAAGTTTATGTTGAACAACCACCAGGGTTTGCCAACACAGACGGTATCGATCTAGTATACAGGCTAAGGAAAGCACTGTATGGACTTAAGTAAGCCCCTAGAGCCTGGTATGAGACCCTGTCCCAGTATCTAACCAATAATGGATTCAAGAAAGGTGCTGTGGACAAGACCTTGTCCAAAATATAGGAAGGCGATGACCTTCTGATGGTGCAAATCTATGTAGATGATATAATTTTTGGTTCAACTAACCTTGCTCTGTGTCAAAGGTTCTCTCATCTCATGCAAAGTAAATTTGAAATGAGTATGATGGGAGAACTTAGTTATTTCCTAGGTTTGCAGGTAAAACAGTTGCCTACAGGGATCTTCATCAATCAGGAAAAATACAGCAATGAGCTTGTCAACAAATTTGGTATGAACACTTCCAAATCATCGTCAACCCCCATGAGCACTTCCGTGCAGATTAGCGCTGATGAAGCTGGAAAGCCAGTTGACCAATCACTCTACAGGAAGCTTATTAGCTCGCTCCTGTACCTAACAATTAGCAGGCCCGATATCCAGTTTGCTGTTGGAGTGTGTGCGAGATATCAAGTAGCACCTAAGGAATCACACTTCAATACAGCTAAACGAATCCTGAAGTATATTAAAGGAACAGTCGATGTAGGACTGTGGTATCCTAAAAAAGGCGGATTCGACTTAGTTGGATACAATGACTCGGATCTCGGAGGCTGCAAGCTAGATAGGAAGAGTACAAGTGGAACTTGTCACTTTCTTGGACCTAGACTTGTCGCTTGGTTCAGTAAGAAGCAATTGGCAAACTCACTTTCCACGGCTGAATCAGAATACTATGCTGCTGGTAGTTGCTGTATGCAGATCCTTTGCATACAGCAGCAGTTGTCAGATTATGGGATTGAAGCCAGAGAGACGCCGATCATGTGTGATAGCACGAGTGCAATTGGAATCACGCACAATCCTGTCCTGCACTCGCGCACTAAGCATATCAACATGAAGCATCATTTCATAAGGAATCATGTCGAGAACAAGGATGTTCGGCTCAAAAAGGTTCATACAGATATTCAGTTGGCCAACATCTTCACCAAGCCTCTCGACACAGCAAGATTCAACATGCTTAGACAAGAATTGGGAATGCTATAGCCTGACTCCCTGTAAGTAATTTACTGTTTTTACTTAACAATTGAGGGGGAATGCTGTAAGACCCAAGAATACAGTACCCACCATTAATTATTTGTACACTCAGAGCCTTCAATACAGTACTGTAGGGAACAAAGATATGTGAATCATCCTGTAGCTGACGTGTGCAATAATTAAGGGGGAATACAGTATGACCCATGAATACAGCATTAATCCCAAAGTTGTTGTATGGAATTAAAACCTATATGTACCTTTTAAGGGGGAACGCTATATCGTCGCGGATACAGCACATACTATAGTATTTCGATTGAGTATATATATTATATTATATCATTTCATTTTAAAATTAATTTTTGTCCACGTGCCCTATTTTCATGTCAAACGTCATTTACATTAAATGCCTTACACGACATATGGACAATCAAATCTCAAAAGCCGCGATGTTTTTAAATTGTTTAATGTTTAAACCGCCGTTTCAGGCATTAAGGGTAACAAAAAATGTCAGAAGTGGGACCCACTCATATTTTTTTAACATTTTAATGGATAAGTGTACCAGTTACACTTAGTCCATCTTGACCGTTCATTTCAAAAGCCGGTTCCCATCCCTTAAATCTGACCATTCGTTCTCTGAGAAACACTTCTTCGCCGCCTACTATAAAAGGACTGATACTGCCATTTGAGACTCTTTACGCCTTCTGGATATTCTTAGAGCACTCAAGCAAGAACAGCCTACAAGTTTTCTTTGCGTTTTACTGCAAATTTCTCTTAATCTCTTTCATATTTTCTTGAGAATCACCAATGGCTGCTCAGACATCTTCTCCCACCCTCAAGAAAGCATCAAACATCATCGATGGACGGATCTTCTCCAGATATGTCTTCATCGAGCGTATTCTCACTGAGACTAATGACGTCGAACCAATGGAGTTCATCATCACCAGACTACGTCAGCAAGGCCTCTACCGCTTTGGGAGTCACACCGCTAAAAAATACGACGTTCACTTGGTTGAGGACTTCTACCTCAACGCTGCCGTTCGCTTTTTGTCGCTGGCCCAGGGAGGCCACGTCGCTGACATCACCGCTGTCATTCAAGGAGTGGAGATCTGCATCGACTGAGATCTTCTCCAGAACATTTACAGGCTGCCCGCTGATGGCCTGACCATGGAAGACCTTGAGACTTTTGGGTCTCAAGAGTTGTTGACCAAATACTATTGCCTGTTCACAGGTTCAGCTTCAGTTGAATCTGTGCACACCACCTGTCACAAGAAGAATTTCTGTTTGCCATACGTGTACCTGCATGACTTTTGTTGCAGAATCATCGAGATTCGCACTGGTGTATTTGAAATGTGCACAAATCTTAGATTTAGAATGATGGTTGCGATTTTGACCTGTGAAAAGGTCAACTGGTGCCAGATTATTTTGAAGCGCTTGCAGGAGGAAGTGTCCAAGCCTGCCACTCAAAAGAATCGTTTGGTTTATTTTTAAACCATATTTTGATGAAATTCGGACTTCCACAATCCTCAGATGTGAAGAAAATCAGCTCCCGGATCTACTTAGGAGGCGTCAAGCCTTCAGCCTATAACCAGAGCACTCTAATCTGCAACCAACCAAAAGTACGCAGTGTGCCCATTTCTGAAGATCCAAGGGATATGTCTTAGAAATCCTATAGTGTGGAATCTTCCAAGAAACGCAAGAGATCTCACAGCCAATTGCTGCTGAGAAGCCGAAAAGGAAGCTAAGGAGGCTTTCTAAAGCTAAACCCACAAAAACCTCCGAGGATGCTTCTACCGTGGCGCAACCCACTGAGGAACTAGCCCAGGGCCCAGCCCCTGCGGAAGAGATGCCCGTTACTGTCTCGACAGTAAATCTCGAGCCTTTGGCGGCAACGACGGATGAAAGGACATCTGCCAACTTAAAAGACTCTAGCGAGTCGGCTGCTCCTTTGGAGCCAACATCTACCTCTCCTATGCGGGATTCCACACCCGTACATGATCCACCTTCCCTCGGGGCACCATCCCATGTAAGGAATCCCTCTTCCATACAGGATCCCATACCTATAGAGGAACCCCTCGCTACAGCGGACTCAGAGGTTGTACGAAGTCCCTCCCCGGACACTATTATCAACAAAAACCTTCTCTCTGTGCAGATTGATCATGCTTATGAAAGATTCCTTCAATGGAAAAACTACAGGCTAGCTCCATATGACACCTTATACAACTGGAGCGACTAGAGCCATGAAGAAAGATTTGTATTAGAAGTGACAGACTCGACAGAAGTTTACGCCCTGATCTAATGGGACAATCTCTACTGCAAAGAATTGATTGAAAGCCATCTTTTGCAAAAATCAAATGCCAGAATAAAAGGAAAAGATAAGTCCGAGGACTCTCCCCAAGATCCAAAAGAAGACCATGACTCAGACGACGACGACGACGATGCCTTACAAGCAGGTCTGAGAATGAGTCGTGAGGAGGCTCAGGACAGAGATGTCTCCTAATCCAAGAATGACGAAGGGCCATCAAGACGAAGTGAGCCCCCTTCGCCACAGCAAGAAAATATTCCTGATGATGAGGAATCAGTCCCTCAAGTCGAGGAAGAAGAAATTGTTTCGGAATAGGCACCCGCGCCTGCTGCCGCAGAAGAAGAAGAAGTTTCACGCACCGTCCAGCAAGAGGAATCAGTCCCTCTGCTGGAACAAGAGGAAGCTGAGAGACAAAAGGAGGAATCAGTCCCTCCTGTACCCATGTCTACAGACACCTCTTCGCAACAGGAGGATACAGCACCTCGTGCCGCCGAACCCACAACAGCTGCTCCCGCCCCACAAATCATGGAATCCGACAACGGTACTACACCTGAGGATGTCCAACTCAATTCACGCCCTACCGTGAATTTGAGAAGGTTAAATAGAGCTGAAGATTTTGCTAAGCCGGATTCTCCCAGCACTGCTGCTAGGAAAGAGCGACTGCGTGCTCTTGGCCTTCAAACCGTCTTTATCCAGGATACAGTTAATGCCTTGTACTCAGTAGAAAAAGCTCTAAATTAGATGCACACATCTGCTGTCTAAGATATGACT
The DNA here is from genome assembly GCA_033398695.1 of Orobanche coerulescens. Lineage (NCBI taxonomy): Eukaryota > Viridiplantae > Streptophyta > Magnoliopsida > Lamiales > Orobanchaceae > Orobanche > Orobanche coerulescens. The sequence goes on from CM065818.1 coordinate 58,966,699, forward strand.
GGATTACAGCATGAAGTCTTTAGAGTAGTCCAAGCCTTCACTGTATTGCCAGAAGTCTTCAAGAAAGCTCTGAAGAATCTGCAAGAGAGACAAGAGCAACTCCTAAGAGAATAGGCATCCAAAACTCGCATATCAGAGGCCAAGACAGCAGTAGCAATGATCGAAACAACCTCTCATCTTCGAGCCCACGACAAAAGTATCAAAGATATGTCGCAGGTGCTCTCCACCCATGTTGAAAGAATGAAAAACATTGAGACGAAACAGGATGCCGCACTGGAGATCCTAGGACGTCTTGATGATGCCAAAAAGAGGGAAGAAGCAAGAGAAGCAGCAAGGAGAACAAGGCTCCAGCACGAAAAGGAATTTAATGCTGCTCAAGACAGCATTACTGCCGAGCTGAGCAAACTAGCCCCTCCCGCACAAAGTTTCAGGATTTCAGGTTCTCGACCTGAGTTTCATGATCCCAGCGTCCCATGGCAAAGCTTAATCCAAAGACCTTCTGAAATTTGTCTGCCAACCAACCGCCATCCCACTGCCGAAGAAGTGAAGCAATGGAGAAAAAATGAACTGATGAGATATTTTGTCAAACTCGTCAGGGAATCCGCCATCTTCAAAAGTTATAAAACATTAGCGTAGGCTGCAGAAAAATTTACGAAGATGTTAGAAGAAGGAAAGCTTCCTCTCCAACAGGAAATGAAATCCAAGCATAGAAGAAGGGATCGGATCACCCATCCAGAAGACTGGATTCTTGCCTTTGACAGATCATACGATGGTAGAGCAATCTATTTAGATCGAGGCAACGATTCCCTATAGCACTGGTGGCGTGGAACCGAGAATGATCCAGAGAAAAGGCCATGGAGACATGCTGACTATAGGAGCTGAAATCCTTAGTGTATTACTTTTGTTTGTAATTTACTTTCAAAATAGCAATCTTTGTACTCTATTTTTGAATATCAATAAAATGTTTGCTTGTCTTGAAAGATTACAACTCGTAATCTACTGTGTTAATGTATGATTACATAACGTAAATTGTTGGGATAACAATCACAAGTATAGAAACTTGTTTGAAAATTTAAGCTGTACGAACTTGTCTTCGAAACAGTTCATAGATTCAGTTGTATGCATCTGGAATACATTGTAAAATTGTGCCTGCGCGCCAATCATAAGCTTAAGTTGTAAAAAACCCTTACCTGTATCGAACTCGCCTGTGAGCAGTTCATAAATTAGACTAAGTTGCTGAAAGCCAGATCATTCGACAGAAGACCAAGATATTTGCCCGAAGTTATCAAGAAGGTTATTCGCTTCATGAAAAAGGTTTTGGCATCATCAAGAAGACTTGAAAGATTTAAAGTTTTGGCAAATTGTCAAAAAGGGGGAAATTGTTGGGATAACAAATACCCTGTATCGAAATTGTTGGGATAACAAATACCCTGTATCGAAATTGTTGGGATAACAATATCCGGTATCGAAACAATAAGTATAATCAATCCCTGTATCGAATAGTGGTGATAAGATGTTTTGACAATAAGCCAATCCAGAATACAGTAAGGAAACTGTATCGAAAAGCTAAAGTATCAACCTGTATCGAAAACCTGTCATAGTTCCAGCATATAGTGGAACTTATCAGCACAGCAAAGAAGTCTTATAAAGACTAAGTATGGAAGTTGTCTCGAATTTTCAATACAGTGATCTTCCATACAGCTCTCAACAGGACAAGAAGGAATCTTCAGTTCCCACTAGAAGTCAAGTCCCGTTGATAAAGAAGTATTTAAATACTAAAGGATAAAGTATTTAAATACTGTAAGTCAACAGATCTTCAAATCCCGCAAAATCTGGATCGTGCTTTTCATCCCGTTGGAACGGAATCTTGCTCAATGGATTTATCTCAACGGATATATTTCAGAAGACTATATATATCTCATCAAGGCATTGAAGATCAGTTACGAAGTGACAAAGTTATTATTATATACATCAGAGCAAAACATATCTCCAGAAGCTTACTGCAACTCAGATCTAAGAGATATACAGTGCTCAAACAGTGAACAACACATCATCAGCTAGAAGCTCAGAAAGTCAAAGCTGTTGTTCATATATTGTTCTAATCCTTGAACAAACCCAGATCAGCCCTGTGTGGACTGAGTAATCTTTTCCTCTCCCGGACTGTGTGTGAAGGATTTGCATCGAAGAAGACGAAGCTTCAGAACTATGTGTGAAGAAGCCAGTCAAAATGTTAGCTCAAACCAATCTGTGTGAACGGTTGAAGCTAAGATCTTTATATCAATCTGTGTGAACGATATATTGATTGTGTGCTGTTATAATTACGTAGTTGTGTACGCAGTAATTATAATAAACTTTTTACTCTTGTATGGAGGACCAGTGGACGTAGAGGGGTTTACCTCAAACCACTTTAAAAATTGTGTTATTTACCTTCTGCCCTTTACTGTTTTAATTACTATGATTATTTAAGTATACACTGCACATCGAGTTGTTGTATCCACATCAACTTACTGTATTTAAGACTTCCGCTACGCACTCAGATTTAAAACCGTATAGCTTGTTGTTTAAAACACTTTCTAAGCTGTATCCAGTATACTTAGTGGCCAACATGAGGCATATACTTTGAGAAGTATATAGACATAACCACAATGTGTAATCCCAATGGATGATTGATAATGAGATATCTCGGCAAGTTATGTTGCCATGGGGAAATAAAAATATCGACATAATATAGCGCTATGAGGATATCCATGATTGTGAAATATGAATATTGGAAATAAGGATATTAAAATCCATGATTTGTGAAAATGAGGATATTGAAATCCATCGAAAGTGAAATCTATGCCGTTATAATAAAATGAAATATATGGGCTTACTGAAAGTGACTCATAAGGAGATTTTGAACATATTATCAGTGCGTGCAGTCACTCAAAATAAAGCGTTGTGAATGAAAATTATCTGCTGTACTCTTTTCCTTGACTGAGGTTTTATCCCACTGGGTTTTCCCAGCAAGGTTTTTAACGAGGCAGCTTAATCACAACCAGTATGGAATCTCCAAAAGAAATTTGGAATATATTGCAAAGAATATGAGTTCGATATTACAAACTGCACTGAAGATGATACTCATACTAATTCCTGGAGGATCATTGAAATGCCTGGGGCATATTTGTATAAAATACGCGTTGCACTCTTTTTCCCTTGACTGAGGTTTTGTCCCATTGAGTTTTCCTAGCAAGGTTTTTAACGAGGTAACTGGAATGGCGTATTAGTATGAATAATGTACTCTTTTTCCTTCATTAGGATTTTTCCCATTGAGTTTTTCCTAATAAGGTTTTAACGAGGCATATTCATGGCATAATGAGGGACACTACAAAGATCAAGATTATTCCTCAAAGCTTGAAAATAGAGGGAGTAGTTGTACTCTTTTTCCTTCGATCAAGTTTTTCCCACTGGGTTTTCTTGACAAGGTTTTAATGAGGCAACATGTGGATATTCCAACAACAAATGGTATACATGACAGATTCACTCAGTTTTTATCCCATGAGGTTTTACTGACACGGCACAAGAATATTCATACAAGAACTATCGAGATAAGGGGGAGCAAATTTATGAGATCACTAATTGCTGATGTTTTATCCCATATGGATTTCCTAGCAACATTATGATGCAACATGATATGATTGCCACAAGCTCCAGTACAAACAGTTTGAAAGTTTTTCTCCCATTGGGGTTTTTTTCAAACTAGTTCAGCAGATATTTATGTAAATAGTCATTCAAGGGGGAGTGTTATAATATACCTTGAAAGTGACATTTCAATTACCCTTTTATTTTTATATATAGTGTTATGCCCCTGATGTAATTATGTAATTACGATTGTGTCATCTGAAGTTTTCCTATAAATAGGACTTCAGTCATTAATGAAAAACACATATGAGAATCATTCTCTATTCTCTCTCTAAATTCTCTCTCTATAATATTCCGAATTTAGAGCAATAATTTAATAAAAGGACTTGTATCCTTTCATTCTCATCTCAACAACTAGCAACAAATTTTTTTTTCTCTCTCTTGGGTTCGGTCAAATAGCAAAGGGAAGAAGGAAATTTAGTTTTGCTTATGTAATGCTTATTAAAGTGCTTATTTGGGTATTCTAGTTAGTAACAAAAGGTTTTGGAGTATTAATTTGGGTACATTAGTGTTCTTAGTGCATCATTTGCACCCCCTCCATTCAAGCAAGTCAGTAAATTATTTTCATAATCCTTACATAACCTAAACATGTATTATTTACTTTACAAGTGCTTATTTACCATATTTGCATACACATATATCATGTACATTTTTGTTGTCTTTATGATCCTAACAAGTTAGTAACTATTTTACAATGCTATGATCTTGATTTTATCACACATAAGTCACATATCACTCTTGATTAAATTGTAGAAGTTAAGTTTTTACAAGTAAACTAGTAAATGTTGGTAATTGTCTAGACTTAGTATTTATTTATTTTGAGCTGATTTGAACTATTTACTATGTTGATTATATTATTACATCACTATTTGGATTGTTGAAGAGTCGGTGGAAGAGTTAGGATAGATTTGGAGCTGATATTGAGTGGATTTGGATATTAGAAACTAAGAAAGAGCGCGGTTTTGACACTAATACATAAGAGCTGTCCCGTTTTAGTATAAAACAGAAAAATCAGTTGGTTTTTAGTAAGATTGGGTTAAATAAATAGAAAATAGACTTTATAAAGAAAACGTGGTCGCTTGAACGGGCAAAAATGGATTTAAAACGAATAAGTTACGCTAGTTTAAAGTTTAGACAACAAAAACAAATTTTCTGAAAAAGCTTGTTGTTAGAAATTTTAATGAGGTAAAACCGAACGTTAAATGGTAAACCGACTATCCGGGACACTAAAAATAGGTTAGTATACTTAAATACATTCTCCGGGATATATAAAACTTAGAAAACGGAGTTAAAACGAAGGAGCTATGGCTCGTTAAAGTTTTGGACGAAACTAATTATTTTGACAGCTTTTGGGTAAATGCTGAAATATAATTTCAGAGTCAATTTCCAAGCTTTGAAAGTCCAAACGAGCCAAAACGACCTAAACGAAAGTTGTAGCATTTTATACATACTTGTTAGACGAGTCGGAAACTTTCTAAAATACTTTCTAACGAGACGACTGTAGTTTAATTGTGAGATATACTAGTTACGTCACTTAAAGTATATACTTTAACTATTAAAAGGAAACATTGACGTAACTACATTTTATTCACTAAACTTTATTGCAAATATGTACGAGTGATATAATATTTTGCAAAAATTGTATACACGACATTATTACACGACCCAAGACATTATTCATTTAGGTTGCGGTTAGAGCTTTCGTACCTCAATTTCCGTGCACACTATTCCGTGTTGTATTACTTTGCTTAAGGTGAGTTTCATAGCTCCAGTTTTACTTGTTTACTACTTGTTTTGAAATGCTCAGGGTGAGAATACATTGCTTGTTTTTACATATGGACACAAGTACATAAACATTTACGAATTGCCTAAGTTGCCACATTTACCATTAAATTCTCCACAAATCATGAACTGTTAATTACTTTGTAAGGGCGAATGTTGTGAATAGATCTATTGGGGGTAAACTCCCCCGTCCGGGTTGGTCGCTCCAACTTGACTGGTTAAGCAAACGGATGCATTTCATTTGATGTTGCACAGGTGTTTGGCAAAGCACCTGTTTGGGGTGAATATATATAAACTAACTGTCAAGGCTTTAGTGTCATGAACTTAGTGCAACAATAACTCTTTTCATGAACATATTTGGAATACAATTGTTGTAGAAATCTTGTGGTCCACATTTATAAATACTTAAACCTATGAACTCACCAACTTTTTAGTTGACACTTTAGCATGTATTTCTCAGGTCTGCGATTATTGATTGGCATTGATATGGAGCATGAGCATTCGTAATGATTCAAAGCCTTGTTTAAACTTTATCGAATGTGCATTTCAAAATGGCTCATATAGAGGTCGTTCACTATAACTTGTAACTTTGTACCATGGAAGTCACGCCCCAAATACCATTCCACTGCGACCCGATTTTGGGGGTGTGACAGATTGGTATCAGAGCTTCGGTTATAGACAACTAGGTTGCATGTAGGACCTAGACTATAACTACTATATGCATTGGGACTCCCCTTATTGCCTTACACATTTTCCGCTGCATTCCACGTACTAAGTCACGAAATTGTCATATATACTCATGCATTTTAATGGTCGTTAAAACTTTCTCGAGACATTGTGAGTGATAAATCTTTTCATGACAAGTACATGACATCGTTTTCCATAAAAAACCGTTACAGTCTTTCAATACCCCCATTTCCTTACTAACCATCTCTGAAGATTAGTTTGAACATTGTTCCCTTACTTTAGAACACCTATGTCGCCTCGTAACCCATTACCTAGAAACACGTCAGCTAATCAGGACATGACTCTAACCTACCACCTTATAATATGCCGCCTTAGAGCACCTACCTTTAGGACACGACTTATTACCTCTTTTCTCAATTGTTTTGCTAAACTATACTACTACTCTATTATAAACTAATTTATTTGCATCCTATAGACTTTTACCGCCTTATAAACCATTATATTACTACCCTGTAAATTATCCTGTCACTATTCCTTGAACCCACTTATCATTCCTCTTACGAGCTACCTTACTACTATCTTATAATAAACTGATTTGCTACTGTCTTATAAAATATTTTGCTAGGTTCCACATAAACTATTTTGTTACCATCTTACAAACTATTTTACGACTATCGTACAAACTATCATCGTATAAATTGTATTACTCTTTTGAAAACTGCTTTAACCACCATTTTATAAACAAAATGATTAACACTGTTAAACTTTAAGACACATAATACCATTTTGGACTAAACCGAGCATTACATCATTAATCTTCAATTATAGATAGCCTGATCACCTATGTCTAATTCAGGAGGAATCATGTTATGATGGGAATAGTTACTTTTAAACCCCTGCCTAAAACAACCTTCACTTAAATCATCGAAAAACAAAATTTTGTACGTATATAAACCGTTCTTAGACATTCGCATCAATGCACAGTATACTAACATCACATTCTTATCACGTCACAGACACCTTCACCCCATACCTTTTACCCAATCAGTAAACCGGATTACCCCACTAGCCTTTTCTAGGAACGACCCACCATAGCATCTGCGAGGAGGATCCCTCGATGTAAGTAAACAATGAAAGGACTAATGAACTTTTAACAAGAACTAGAAACATACAATAAGTTGATTTATAACCCAACGGAAGTCTTAAGACCTTACGAGGTAATCCGAACCACTATGTCTGGCATAGTCATCTAACCCTGTCCTATTACCTTGGAAGTACTAGCTTGTCTGGGTCATAATATTATTACAATACCAGCACACACTAAACAAAACTTTAGGAGTGAATCAAGCACCCCTGTCCGAGACTATAGATCATGCCCTAATATGTTTCATCAATGTACAAATTACCCCATTCGTTTCATACAATGAGATTTCCCTATTGATGGTAAATGCGTTAAATTAAGTTATCGATATACAATTACCCCACATTGTTCTCTCTAGAATTTCTATATAACTCCACTCCCACACAAAAATGACAATAGACCTGAATATACCGAACGGCTAATAACGCCCAGCCTTCACATGAAAACGAGATAGACATTCCTCGACATAGTACCTAGTGGATATATATATCTCAGGTCATTAGTGTAACAATTTAAATCACGATACATCTTAGTAATACCTAAGCGAGTTGAATACTTATACTCATAAGCTTTGCCTAACATTAATCATTAGGCATCACCCAACATCGGAAACTTGACTTTAGACATTTAAGAACTTATGTAGATATACTTACCCGATTACACCGCCCTCTTTGATGATTTCACTTTTAATGGTTCTTCTTTAAAACATGTTTATACAAATCATAAACTTTGTAGAAATATTTTTCTGAAATACCTATTCTGATGGGTAAATCTCTCCTGGTCAAATTTTATCAAAACTTTTGTATGTTAAGGTAGGTCTAAACATCAACTTTTGCTAAATAGTCTTATCTACACCTTGTTTGAAAACCCATCTATTGAATTATAAACCTTTTGATAAAACGTTATCTTGCTTAGCTATAAGATTTCTAACCATTAAGAGATATACCACTTGAAATATTGCTTGGCCAAACTTGTAAATTCATTTAGTCGGATGAAGGTTTTGAGCAAAACGCATGATCCAAGAACAAATTTTGAAGACCCAACACCGTATTGATTTACTCCAGACATCTAGGGTTTTGTGACTCGACAATCTAGGACATAGAAGTTATCTAAGTTGAGGAAATTAAGAAAGACCCACGTTATCAAATTTGTACCCCTCATTAAGAGATATTAAGCACCTTAAAATGAAGTAAGATTCTAATCGTGGTATTCGTTAGAACCCAAAATGTAAAGAATCAGACCTGTTGCCAATGCCCACACCTCTTCATCGACACCACCTCAATGACCAACACAGACTGAATCTTGAGGACAAGATTCCTTTTAAGGGTGGTAGACTGTGACAACCCGCTATTTTCCAAGTCAATATTATTTCCAAACTCAAATTAATTATTTTGAAGTTTGCATGAGAACATTTTACGTATAACTTTTAATTAAATAAATGTAAAACAAAGAATAACCCTCTTGTACTATGACTCTAGACTAAGTTTAGTCTACAACATTACAATACATTGCCATTACCACGGTTCACATTTTATTGCTAGCACATTTGCATTTTTACTTACGTACAAAAATTAGTTTAATAAACGCTTTTCACGATTTGTATGCACGCACAACATACCCAATACTCCCAATAATTATTTTACTGGATTACTAAACACCGCCCTAAATTACTAGTCACCGCCCTATAATATTACTTTTTTGCCCTTACTTCATATTCAGCAGAGTTATAATCCTACCTTCTCAATACTTTTCTCTCTCGACCTATTCTAAAGAAGCCACCAGCCGCCTCTGCAGAGCCGCCGCACTGCCGCCGTCCGCCGCCATGACCGGAAAAGGAAAAGCTCTGGTAAATAATTTTTTTCGGGTTTCTGCTACTTTGGCCGCGGCCGCCGTGTCGGAGTGCACGACGGAGGCCGCGGTCGATTTTTTGTCACAGGCATCCGCTGATGACGCCTGAACATGGCCCAGGCGTCTGCTGATCCCGCCTGTTGATTAGTGCATAATTGATCTAAAAATTCATATACAAAATATTCCTTTTACGGGCATAATCGTACTGATTTGTGATTAAAAATATATATTTTACAGATATGTCCAAACATGAGCTAAAAATGGTTATTTCTGATTGCGACATGAAGCATCAAAAGGGCGAAAAACAAGATCAAATCCAAAACGACGGGAATTTTTCCGGGAAAAGCGACCATACAAAAACGGCGCAAAGTGGACCGTGTTACGCCGGCCGTTTCACATACGGCGCAAAAAGGCCGTGTCTTGGGCCGTTTCACACACGGCCGGCATTTAGCGCCGTGTCCTCACACGTATTAGGAAAAGACCGAGTCACCACAAAACGGCGCACAACACGGCGGAAAATGGGCCGTTTTCATAGCCGTTTTGAGGCGATATTTGTGGAATTTTCCACATTTAGCATCTTGTGAGCTCAACAACTATGTATGAAGTCAATGATCGAAAATGAAGACATGCAAGGAAGATCAAGTGTGAATCAAACACCAAAGACTTGTCAAAGATGCCACAAATTAAATAATCAATTGTATTCTTGAAAATCACCTATAAAAGGACATCTTCATCCATTGCAAAATTACTCCTCTTCTTGCCAAGAAACTCCCATTTCTTTTAGCAAGATATTTTCTCCTTTGAACTTTCAATTTTACTTTGTATTTCATTTTTAGTTTAAAGTTTTTCTTTCATTTAGTTTGTAATTGAAAAGTGCTTGATCAATAAGCACTTAGTATTTTACTTTCAATTTTGGTAAGCTTGTAACCTTTAAACAAGTTTGAAGTTATATTTTGAAGTTTGTTTCTTGCACTTTGATTCATCATATTCAAATAAGTTTTATCTATTGTCATTAAGTTCTAGTAATTAAAAGTTTATATATATATATATATTATGTATATCAATTATTTCTATTATAATTTTAGTTTGTATAAACCAATGAGTAGCTAATCTTTCTTCCTAGGGGAAGGGGGATTTCTATTAGGTTATATATTGAGTATTTGATTGATTTACACTATTTTGATTAAAAGGACTAATTGGTTTAAATAGAGATTGATCATATCCTATTTCTACTAATGAAATCTCCTTGATTGATTGTTGAGTGAATTGGAAACATATCTCTTCAATCTATCAAGTGTTAATCTTGTTATCAACATCTTAAGATTGCGAAAGTGGTTAAGACATCTTTGATTACGAAAGTACAGAGGTGAAAAGTTGATTACTCGATAAACATTCGTTTTTCTTTTATATCCGTGTAAATCAATTCCTATACTTAATTAAAAACCTAATTTAATGAACCCGTAATCCCCTAGATTTTATAAATTCCAACTCATTTCAATTCTATTCATTTCCACTAGTTAAAAAAATAGTCTTCTTAAAAATAGTAGTATTAAAAATAGTCTTATTAAAAAGTCTTATTAAAAATAGTTTAAATTAAACATAGTGCATTTTAATTAAGTTAATATTTAAAAACCCAATAATCTATTTTAGTATTTATTTCTCATAATTTGTAACAAAATATTATACGAAGCCCTGTTGGACAATCCTCGAGAGAAAAGACCTTGGTAGAACTTACCACAAACTACTTCTACCTCGTATATATTTGCGAGCGACTCAAGAACTCCTATTTTTAGGATAAGTTTTTGACCGATCAAATTTTCGCGCCGTTGCCGGGGATTGTTTTAGGCCAAATATAATTTTTGTATACTTTTATTTATATCTTGTGATTTAATCTTTTTTTTTATTTCTTGCATCTTTTATTCATCTTGTTCTTAATTTTTTTTTAAGGTGCGTTGAACTGTTTTCTAGTCTATGCAGGGCCGTAGGTCTCTTGCAAGAACCTTGGTACCATACAACGAAAATGTTCATCCCGATTATCGAGTTGGAGATAACCTGGAAGATATTAGCACTGAAGGAGAATTTTTGACAGAAGAAAACACTGAATCTTCCTATCAAGAAGAAAAGTTAAACGAAGAACATATGGCAGACCAACAAACTTTGAAAGATTTTGCTAGACCGGTGATCGGTACAACAACGTCATGCATACAACTTGGCGAGACGACGAAATTATGAATTGAAATCCATTCATTTCAACCAACTCCCATCTTTTTATGGGATGCCAAACGAGGATCCTTTAAGTTTTATTCGTGATTTTTACTCGGTTGTCAATACCTTTCCATTACAACAATTGACCGAGGATCAATTAAAAATGAGGTGTTTTCCTTACACTTTAAAAGATCGAGCAAAAACATGGATTATGACGTTGCCACCAAATTCATTGGCTACTTGGGATGATGTGTGCAACAAATTCATGTCTAAATTTTATCCACATCATAAAACGGCGGATCTAAGGACCAAAATTGCGGCTTTTACGCAATCGGAGGGTGAACAATTTTTGAAGCATGGGATCGGTTCAAAACTCTTTACTAGCATGCCCCCATCATCATTATCATTTACCTTTGTTTGAGTCAAACTTTTTATGATGGTCTAACTCATAATTGCCAATTCTGTGACAATGATGCGGTGGGGAGATATAGGAACACTAACGGCGCAAGCCGCTTTTGATTTGTTTGAAAAACTTGCTATATCCTCCCGGCAAAGAGTGCACGAGGCGGAGAGTCGGAGCTAATGAAGTAAATTCCACCGTGATCTCACCGCGCAAATTGCCGAGCTAACCAAACAAGTCCAACGACTTACAACTCAAGGAATTTCTCAACCACCCACGGTCATGCCATCTCAAGAAGTATTTTTCGCGGTGGTGAATATAGTCATGCACCCAACATCAATCCCCGACGAACCACGAAGAGGTAAATGCTTTAAATAATTTTTACCAACGCCCGAAATGACCCTTTTACGAAACCTATAATCCGGTTGGCGAAATCACCCTAATTTCTCTTGGGGTGGGAATCATCACCAACAACCACCACCTCCTCAACATCAAAATTTGCAACAACCATATCAAAGACCGAACCAATTCCAAGGGTCGCCCTCAAACCAACCCAGAAAACCCTCATTAGAAGAAACACTTCAATCATTCATCCAAAACTCGGATCGAAGATTTGAAGCAATGGAAGCATCAATAAAACGAGTCGAAACTCAAGTCGGGCAACTAGCAAATCAACTGCAAAATAACCAGAAAGGGAGGTTACCAAGTCAACCCGAACAAGCTAAAGCTATCACCACGCTGAGAACTGGTAAGATTTATAACAATCAAGTTGATTCCCCTTCTAATGATGATATTTCAATTATTGCAGGAAACAAGGACGAATATAAGGAGTCAAATGAAAATTCTAAAGAAGAAGTCCCCATCCCAACACTCCACAAATCTACAAATCCATACAAACCCCCAATACCTTTTCCAAGTCGACAAAAAATTGATAAACTTGAGAAGCAATTTCTAAATTTTTTGATATGTCATCTAAAGTAAATGTAAACCTTCCTTTATTGGAAGTAATAAAAAGTGTCGACATACGGAAAATTTTTCAAAGAATTACTCACGGATAAAAAGAAGTTTGGATATAGAAAAAATCATTGTCTCGGAGGTTATGTGCATTGCTCCAACAACGATTACCTCCCAAGCAAAGTGATCCGTAGCTTCATCATAAATATCGCTATGGGAAGCGGTAAGAAGACCACCGTATGCTTGATCTTGGAGCGGTATAAATTTGATGCCATTATATATTTTTGAGCAACTTGATCTTGGTGAACTTAGCCCAACTAAAATATGTTTACAATTGGCGATAGATCGCTTCGTTATCTGTTGGAATTATCGAAGATATTTTGGTTGACATAGAGGGGCTTATTATTCCAGTGATTTTGTTATCTAGAAATGGGACAATGTCTAGAAAATGGAAAAGATCATTCTATTTTATTGGGAAGACCTTTCATGGCTACCGCTGAAACAATAATTGATGTTAAAAGAGGAAAATTAACCATGAGTGTGTTAAATGAAACCGTGACATTTTCTGTGTTTAATTCGCCCCCTGTTCCTAGTTACGATTTATACGAGGAGTGTGCTTTTGTTGATATTATTGACAATTCTGTAGAAACTCTCATTATACGGGAACAAGTAATGGAATGTTGAGCTTAACCCGGAAGTTGAAGGAGAAGTGTGCGAAAATCTCTTACAGGGGATTAAGATAGATAGTCTGGAGTCGTTAATGGATAGCAAAGAAAAAGAAATACCGGAGCTTAAAGAATTGCCTAAGCATTTAAAATATGTTTTTCTTGAAGAGGGAAATAAAAAACCCGTAATTATTAATGCAGAATTGAACAAAGATGAAGAATTTCTTTTAATAGAAGTTTTAAAAAAATGCAAAGAGCAATAGGATGGGGTTTGAGTGATATTAAGGGAATTAGCCCTTCAACATGTATGCACAAAATAATCCTAGAAGAGGAAAAACCAAGAAGAGAAGCACAACGAAGATTAAATCCCAATATGCTAGAGGTAGTAAAAAGGAAATTTTAAAATTACTAGGCGAGGGAATTATTTATCCGATTGCGGATAGTGAATGGGTAAGCCCGATACATGTGGTGCCAAAGAAAAGTGGCATAAGTGATTGAAAATGATAAGGGAGAGCTAGTACCAACGAGGGTAACAACCGGGTGGCGGATGTGCATTGATTATCGAAAATTAAATGCCGCCACCAAAAAGGATTATTTTCCTCTACCTTTTATTGACCAAATGCTTGATAAACTTGCAGGACACAAATTCTCTTGTTTTCTTGATGGCCTTTGAGTATTATCAAGTGGCGATTGCACCCGAGGACCAATCGAAGACCACATTCACATGCCCTTTTGGAACTTTTGCTTGTCGAAGAATGCCCTTTGGATTATGCAATGCACGGGAACTTTTCAAAGGTGCATGTTGTCAATTTTCTCGAGATATGATCGGCGATTCTATTGAGGTATTTATGGATGACTTTTCGATTTGGATCATCTTTTGATGATTGCTTAAATAAATTGACCAAAGTACTTGAGCGTTGTATTGAAAGCCATTTAACTCTCGGTTGGGAAAAAAGTCATTTTATGACGAGAAAGTGGAATTGTGCTAGGCCATGTGGTGTCAAATCATGGAATTGAAGTCGACAAAGCAAAAATTGATGTCATTCAAAAATTACCGCCACCAAACAATGTAAAGGCAATCGAGTTTTAGGACATGCGGTTTTTATAGAAGGTTTATCAAAGATTTTTCAAAAATAAGTAAACCTCTCTGCACTTTGCTTACCAAAGATGTTTCCTTCATTTTCGATGACGCTTGTCTCGACGCTTTTAAAACCTTGAAAGAGAAACTAACCACGGCACCAATCGTAATTGCCCTGATTGGTCTTTACCTTTTGAAATTATGTGTGATGCATCCGACCGAAATTTGTTAGTGCGATTTTGGGCCAAAGAATTGATAAAATGCTCCGTGTGGTTTATTACGCTAGTCTAACATTAAATGATGCGCGGAGTTAATTATACGACAACCGAGAAAGAATTATTAGTGTGGTTTTCTCCTTTGGATAAATTTAGATCTTATATTGTAGGATCTAAAGTGATTGTACATTCGGACCATGCGACTTTACGACATCTGTTGAAAAAGCAACAAGCAAAACCTCGGTTGATTCGGTGGATTTTAATGCTTCAAGAATTTAATGTGGAAATAAAGGATCGGAAAGGAAGTGAAAATGTGGTCGCATGAGACCATTTGTCTCGTTTAAAAATAACAAGAAATAGATAACAAACATGAAGAAATTGTGGACTCTTTTCCACATGAAAATCTATTTAAAATTTCTTCGGTACCTTGGTTTGCGAGATATTGTGAATTATTTGGTTTGTGAAATGCTCCCACCTAACATTTCTTACCAAGAAAAGAAAAGGTTTCTATCATCATGCAAAACTACTCGGGACGAACCATGCCTTTTCGATTATGCAAAGATGAAATCATGAGGCGATGTGTCCCGGAAGATGAGCAACAAAGTGTACTAACCTTTGCCACGAACTTCATTGCGGAGGACATTTTGGCGGACAAAAGACCGCACAAAAATTCTCAATCTGGTTTGTATTGGCCATCCTTATTTAAAGACGCATATCATTTTTGTGTTCGGTGCGATAGGTGTCAACGCCCGGTAATATCGGAAAAATGAGATGCCCCTCACGATCAATTTGGTCGTAGAAATTTTTGATGTATGGGGAATTGATTTTATGGGACCATTCACTAAATCTGGAAATTTTGAGTACATTCTTTTAGCAGTCGATTATGTATCCAAGTGGGTTGAGGCAATCCCCACAAGGACTAATGATGCTAATATTGTTGTTAAGTTTGTACAGGAATACATAATCAGCCGTTTCGGATTTCCCAAGGCAATAATCAGTGATGGGGGATCCCACTTCTGCAACAAGTTATTTGACAAGCTTATGGCCAAAAATGGCATAAATCACAAAATTGCAACTCCCTACCATCCACAAACGTCGGGTCGGTGAAACAAGCAACCGACAAATAAAAGGGATCTGGAAAAAGCGGCGCCCAACTCGAAAAGATTGGGCTGAAAAATTGGTCAATGCACTTTGGGCATACCGAACAGCATACAAGAGTCCATTGGGAATGAGCCCTTACCGTCTAGTCTATGGAAAAAATTGTCACCTTCGAGTTGAAATCGAACATAAAGCTTATTGGGCAATTAAGGCCGTTTCAATGGAATTGAAAAAAGCTGGACAGGAAAGACTGCTACAAATATCTGAACTAGACGAGTTAAGAAACGAAGCATACGAGAACTCTCTGATTTACAAAGACAAAGTCAAGAGACTTCATGACCGGAAACTTACCCTCAAACACCTTGAACCAGGTACGAAAGTACTTTTATTTAATTCTCGTTTGCGATTATTTCCAGGTAAGCTAAAATCACGCTGGACGGGACCCTTCGAGATTGAGGAAGTATTTCCATACGGAGTAATCAGACTGATAAATCCTCAAACCAAAGAGTCATTTCAGGTGAACGGACACAGGGTAAAGCCTTATTTTGAAAATCAGAAAATTCCTCACGGAGAGAGCATAACCATTGAAGATCCGTCGCACGACTAAAACAGGAAGTTGTCAAGCTAATGACATTAAACAAGTCCTTATTGGGAGGGAACCCAATTTATTTATTGTTTTTCTTATTATTTCTAAAAAATCAAAAAAATCAAAAAAATCAAAAATCAAAAAAAAAAAAAAAAAAAAAAAAAAAAAAAAATTGGTTGATTGAAAAGCAAGAAAAAGAGCTCAGATAAATCGAAGCATAAGTAAGGGGATTGATACAAAGCTTAATTAAATAGCTTCTAAAGTGCTTACCAGTTGATAAAACTCGATTCAAAATATTTTCTAATGTTCGGTTTCAAGTCACTTTATCCATATTTCCCTACCCCAACCAAAGAGCCGACATTACAACCTTAAAGTCCTTTTTGATTCACAACGTTACACACACAAATGGTAGAGATAAAAGACGATTTGCACGCCTATGGAAATTTTCACTTCATTAAATAAGCTTGAGCGAAAATATGTCCCATATACACTTGAGAGTGAGCGATACACTTATCCAGCGAGTTCTATGAATTCATGCTTTTTGTTTAAAAAGGAAACTTTCTTGAGATTTGACAAAATTATAAAAACTTGGTCTAATTTACCCCTTGAGATGTGGTAAAAAAAAAATTATTATTGGTACGTTCAATCATACCATATCTGAGGTTTACTTGAGGACAAGCAAATAATTAAGTGTGGGGTATTTGATTAGTGCATAATTGATCTAAAAATTCATATACAAAATATTCCTTTTACGGGCATAATCGTACTGATTTGTGATTAAAAATATATATTTTACAGATATGTCCAAACATGAGCTAAAAATGGTTATTTTGATTCGACATGAAGCATCAAAAGGACGGAAAACAAGATCAAATCCAAAACGACGGGAATTTTTCCGAAAAAACGACCATACAAAAACGGCGCAAAGTGGACCGTGTTACGCCGGCCGTTTCACATACGGCGCAAAAAAGGCCGTGTCTTGGGCCGTTTCACACACGGCCGGCATTTAGCGCCGTGTCCTCACACGTATTCCGGAAAAGACCGAGTCACCACAAAACGGCGCACAACACGGCGGAAAATGGGCCGTTTTTCATAGCCGTTTTTGAGACTGATATTTGTGGAATTTTCCACATTTAGCATCTTGTGAGCTCAACAACTATGTATGAAGTCAATGATCTGAAAATGAAGACATGCAAGGAAGATCAAGTGTGAATCAAACACCAAAGACTTGTCAAAGATGCCACAAATTAAATAATCAATTGTATTCTTGAAAATCACCTATAAAAGGACATCTTCATCCATTGCAAAATTACTCCTTTTCTTGCCAAGAAACTCCCATTTCTTTTAGCAAGATATTTTCTCCTTTGAACTTTCAATTTTACTTTGTATTTCATTTTTAGTTTAAAGTTTTTCTTTCATTTAGTTTGTAATTGAAAAGTGCTTGATCAATAAGCACTTAGTATTTTACTTTCAATTTTGGTAAGCTTGTAACCTTTAAACAAGTTTGAAGTTATATTTTGAAGTTTGTTTCTTGCACTTTGATTCATCATATTCAAATAAGTTTTATCTATTGTCATTAAGTTCTAGTAATTAAAAGTTTATATATATATATATATATATATATATATATATATTATGTATATCAATTATTTCTATTATAATTTTAGTTTGTATAAACCAATGAGTAGCTAATCTATCTTCCGAGGGGTGGGGGGATTTCTATTAGTTTATATATTGAGTATTTGATTGATTTACACTATTTTGATTAAAAAGGACTAATTGGTTTAAATAGAGATTGATCATATCCTATTTCTACTAATGAAATCTCCTTGTTTGATTGTTGAGTGAATTGGAAACATATCTCTTCAATCTATCAAGTGTTAATCTTGTTATCAACATCTTAAGATTGCGAAAGTGGTTAAGACATCTTTGATTACGAAAGTACAGAGGTGAAAAGTTGATTACTCGATAAACATTCGTTTTTCTTTTATATCCGTGTAAATCAATTCCTATACTTAATTAAAAACCTAATTTAATGAACCCGTAATCACCTATATTTTATAAATTCCAACTCATTTCAATTCTATTCATTTCCACTAGTTAAAAAAATAGTCTTCTTAAAAATAGTAGTATTAAAAATAGTCTTATTAAAAAGTCTTATTAAAAATAGTTTAAATTAAACATAGTGCATTTTAATTAAGTTAATATTTAAAAACCCAATAATCTATTTTAGTATTTATTTCTCATAATTTGTAACAAAATATTATACGAAGCCCTGTTGGACAATCCTCGAGAGAAAAGACCTTGGTAGAACTTACCACAAACTACTTCTACCTCGTATATATTTGCGAGCGACTCAAGAACTCCTATTTTTAGGATAAGTTTTTGACCGATCACCTGTCTATGGCGCAGGCGTCCAGGGCGGACGCGCAACCATTAATAAATACGTCCAGGTCGGACGTCTGAACCGTGTACAGGCGTCCAGATCGGACGCCTATGCGCTGGATAGGCATCTGAAACGGACGCCCAAACCATAGTCGTGGCGTCCAGACCAGACGCCCCTGCCTTGGTGCAGGCGTCCTGGCCGGACGCCTCATTCATTTTTCGGAAAAAAATAAAATTTTCAATCAATAATTAATAATGTGTATTGTTTGTATGATTATTACTCATTAGTTGTATTGTTTGCTAAATGCAGATGAGAGGAGTAGCGGGTAAATCTATGCCGCTAGTCACAGAGTTAATGGGTTCTGGACCGCGTCACACCAGAGCTCGTGGTGTTGATTATTCTGTTCGTAGACAGCGGGAGGCAGAGCGTAGGGGATTCGAGGACGTACCTTATACTGACTTTGGTACTGAGGATTCAAGCGAGTATTATTCGCACGACCAGGACGACGATCAGGAGGGCAGTGATGATTCTTCTTCCTTTTCGTGCCGGGTTCGGAAGGGGAGAGGGGGGAGGTTTGTCACTTCTGGGTCTACCAGTAATAAACGACGTAGGGAAGAGGATGACACATCATGAATGGTTACTGAGAAGATGCCTGGTGTCCCTATCGACGGCAGCGTTATCCCGAGTTTCGATGGGCATGTCGCCGCGCATATCTGGACTGGAGAGATGATAGGTTTGCTGAAGTGTCACACCAGGACTGCTGCTTGTCAGAGCTTGAGTCAGTGGCGCTCAGTGATGTCACCCTCTTTAGTGAGCCGGATCAGTGGGACTGGGTTGTCCCAACTGACGGACGCCATGTTCAGACACATTGACTCGCCGTTGATTTCTACGTTCGTTGAGCGGTGGCAGCCCGATACGAACTCTTTTCACATGCCGTTCGGAGAGACGACCATCATGTTGCATGGTGTGTGGAAGATCCTTCGCATTCCTGTCGAGGGCGATTGGTTGATGCCGATAGCACATCTACACAGTTGCATGTGGATGTGATGGAGGTTCTTGGAGTATCGCGGTCGGAGCTACTGAGTACTCACTGGGGGGTGGCGGCGTACATATGGACTCGATTTTCAGGTCATGCCGCGATGGAGGTCGAGTGGAGGGCACCCAAGCTGTAGCTTGGATGTGGTTGTTATTTGGATCCACCTTGTTTGTTGACAAGAGTGGTAACCGGATTAGGCCGTTCTGCTTATTAGAGGTGAGGGACGATATGGATACAACCGGTCAATATTCATGGGGTTCATCCGCATTGGCTTTCATGTACCGTCAGCTCGGTATCGCTAGTCGCGGTGACTCCATGGGTATTTGTGGATGTCTTACCCTCGTTCAGGCTTGGATTTATGAGTATTTTCCCTGCTTCCGACCTCATCGAGGGCTCCGGTGGAAGAGTTAAGCCATTGCTTTAACTCATCATGTGCACTCTCTACTCTACAAGTGGTTGTGTTTCCAAAATGAAGAATTTTATTCGTCCACGCAACAACGAACATCTCCTTGGATTTTAGCCATGTACCCTCAATGTAGGATATCACTTTAGGATTCCATATCCATGTATCCTTCATGAGTTGCACCGCTTGATCGTATTCCTCTTCGGTCACCGCTTCTATGATTTTCTTCCATTTCCCATTTTTAAACTTTTGGCCCATTTCTTTATCTTTTCCACAAATTCTGTAGACCTTGTCTTCAACATCCTTATTAATATGCCATGTACAAAGCACGTGGGCACTCTCTGGAAATATCTCTCCAAAAGGACGCATCAATCCCAACTCGCGATCCGTAACAATAGCCGTCGGATGAACATCAAACCCAAGCAAAATTTTCAACTTCTCCAACACCCACGCATAGCTCGATTCAATCTCATCTTTCATAATTGCATAGGCGATTAGGAAGTTCTTGTTACATGGAGTCATCCCGACTATCTCGAGGAATGGCATCTTATACTTATTCGTTTTGTAGGTAGAATCCATGCCAATAAACCATCTGTAGGTCCGGATTAAGTTGATTGATGTTGGATGTGCCATGAACATGTGGGTAACAACATTTGTATCCAGGTCGGCCTGCCTCCAATGTACGTAGTTATTCGTCACAGCCAAATGGTCAAACTGACCGACGATATCTCTTTCTTCAAAATCATGCTTCCTGAAGTGGTCTCTACAGTTATAGATATGTCGTCTAGTCGGTTTGTCCTCGGGAAATTTATTATGAATGGCCGCCAAGATGACACACGGCTTGGCTTGAGTAGCACTCATTTCACGAACAACTTGTTTGGCCGATTTACTCAGTCCACTCATTTGACGATGCCCCTCCGGATATACGATAAATGAGTGATTGTGCATACCCTTACTCCCAGACATCGGTCAGATTATCCAACCACTCAAGTCATGCAATTGTTCGGCCTTTATCTGAAATGTACACTTGCATGCTTTCGTCTTTGTGTCCTTTCGAGCAGCGACATCCAAATCTATTAATAACCCTCTGTACTGTTCACCACGGTTACATCTCAATAGCTTTGTCTTTCCTTTATTCTTGTACGACGAAATGATCAACTCGAAACCAATTTGAAGAGCAATTTTTTTCGCCCAACCAATCGCATCACAATCACTATCGAATATTCCGTCATTGACAAAATAACCACTATAATCAACGTCGTCACCTTCAAATTCTTCCAATATAACCTGAAATTTTTAATTGACAGAATGTTCAATAATATTAGTACTAAAATCTAAAATCATGCAAAAAAAGCGTCCACGCGTCCAGAAATTCCGCCTGAACCATGGCATGGGCGTCCACGGTCACTTTGGACCATGGAACAGCGTACGAATCGACGTCAGACCATGGTCGGGCGTCGAATCGGACGCCTTGATCCATGGTTCAGGCGTTTTGTATAGACGCCTAGACCATGGACCGAGCGTCCGTTGCAGACGCCTGTACCATGGTCCAGGCGGAATCTGTGGACGCTCGTGCCATGGTTCAGGCGGAATATTCAGACGCCTGCTTCATTTTCTCCGAAAAATTACCTCCAGATCTGAATTCTCGGCCATTTTTGTGGTTGTCGATGATATTGACAATATATATTTGATTGTGTGTTGGGTAGAATAAATGAAAAATTGCTTCTATATTTCAATTCGAAAAACTTGTTTGTTGATAAAGAATTGTGTGTTGGGTAAAAATACTGAAAAATTGTCAAATGGGCAAAAAGGTAATTTTTAAGGGCGATGTCTAGTAATTTAGGGCGGTGTTTAGTAATGCCCTTATTTTAATACAATGATCATATTTAAGAGAAAATTATCAAATTGATCCCGTATGTGGGACCAATTGGCCAAAAAGCCTCGTCTGTATCCGGTAGACCAAAAACCCCCCACATCTCCCTCCTGCTTTCGCCAATTTAGTCCTCCGTCGCCGGGCAGAGTATTTTTCGGTCATCGGAGCTGACGTGGACGACACGTGGTCGACACGTGGCAAAAATAATTGGTCCGCCTGAGACAAACGAGGCCTTTTGGCCAATTGGTCCCACATACGAGATCAATTTGATAATTTCTCATTATATATATGTGTGTATATATATATATATATGAAATTATTTTTCAATAAATGTAATAAATATAATAAATATTAATAGCACATGATATAAAGAACTATAATTTAATTTAGTTTAAATTATTTGTGGTAAAAAAATTCTATCAAATGAAAAGTTGATGATCGATAAAATTTTTATTTTTCGAGTGTAGAATTATTTATCAATTAAAGATTGATAGAAGTTTATTTCTCGCAAAAAAGATTTATGATTTGTTTGTATTTTTATGTCATATTTTTAGTTTTCTGATCTAATTTATTTGTAAAGTATATTTTCTAAATCAATTAAATTTACTTAAAATGTATTCAATTTTCCCCTAAATTGATTGAATAATATTATTGTTTTTATTATTTAGAAAAAAACAAATAAGTAAGCTCTTTAGCATAAATGCAAAGTATGTTAAATAAAGAAATTTATTGTTGGATATTAAAATTATTTCTTTTATTGCAAGAATGTATTCTTTTGTTGGATAATACAAAGAGAAACTATTCTTAAAACAGTAATAAAAGTATTATAATTTTATTATGGAGGATATATTATATAAAGTAAATCGATTCTTAAAGTAGTAATCAGAATATATTTTAATCAAATAGTATAATTAAAAATTTTATCGCTCATCAACTTTTCAATTGATAGAATTTTTTTGCCACAAATAATTTAAACTCAATTAAATTATACTCCCTCCGTCCCATCGATCTTGGTTCATATTCCATTTTGGGCCGTCCCAATATACTTGGTCATTTTCTTTTTAAGACACCTTTATCTCTCATAATTTTAAATAATATATATTCATACTATCACTTTACACACTACTTTTCAGCTTTTCTTAAATCTCGTGCCGAAAAGCAAATGCTCAAATTAGGTGAGATGGAGGGAGTAGTTCTTTATATCATGTGCCATTAATATTTATTATATTTATTACATTTATTGAAAACATATATATATATATATATAAATGTAATGAGAAAATTATCAAATTGGTCCCGTATGTGGGACAAATTGGCCAAAAAGCCCTGTCTGCTCAGACGGACCCACTATTTTGCCACGTGTCGTCCACGTCAGCTCCAATGGCCAGAAAATACTCCTGCTAGAGATGGGGGATTAAATTAACGAAAGAATGGGGGAGATATGGAGTTTTTTGGTCCGCTAGGGACATATTAGGCTTTTTGGCCAATTGGTCCCACATATGGGACCAATATTGTAATATCCTAATTTTTATGGAAGTATTTCATCTGTACATTGAACCTTGTATTATTTTGGGGATGATGATATTGATAATAGAGTATGATCATTATCGTATTTGTATCTTTATACATGGGTGTAGCAACATGTAAATTTTTCTCCATGCATATACGTGGTAACGTACGTTAAGAATGTAACTTAACGTACGTAACCTGTTAATGTTAACGTACGCTACGGATGAAGTGTAGCGTACGTAATGCAGTCAATTATTGGGTAGGCCGGCTAGCACATGGGGTACATGGTGGTGGGCTCGACCAAGATACCCGCCAGATTCGCACGGCATGAACCTGGATACTTTTTAAGTCAACGGACTTTAACGTACGTTATGGGCATTAGGTAGCGTACGTAAATTACATGGGTTACGTACGTAACACGATTAGTGTAGCGTACGTAATGAAGTCGAAACAAGGCGGTGAACTATTTTGAGCGATAACGTCGTTATGAAGAAGTCTAGCGTCGTAACACTCGAGAAAGTTATAAAAGGAGCGGACACCCCATTTCATTTCATTTCGTTCTTTTGCCTCTAAACTTCACCATATTCGTCCCCAGAAGATTTCCAGCCCCTTTTAACACCTTTAGATCATTTGTTACTGAATCATTGAGATTGTATGACACTACTTGATCATTGAAGACAATTTATATTGGACTTTGGAGTAGAAATCATCACGAGTCGGCGTTGAAGCAACCGGAGTTGGATTTTACTTATAGTCTCAGTATTTTCTTCCTCTTAAGGTATGTTATACTACTTCCAACTTTGAAGATTATGTTGTTAAAGACGATATGATCACACTACCAAGAATAGTAGATCACTTTGACGATATATGCGACCTAGTATCATATTTAAACTATGATGATCGAATTATTATGGTTTAGAACACCGAAGTTGAACCTTGTTGTGACAAAGATGAGAATAGTGGATTATAAACCGTATCAAATTTTGATCGTAGACTTAGTGCCGATTTCCACTTTTACTAAATGGATTTTGGAAAGAATCATCATAGTTGTAATCTTACTTGCATAGATGGAATAAGTAGTTCACTTTCAATATAAGCCTGGATTTAATGACGATATTAGACCTGATATACCAACCTTAGACCAACCGAATCTTGCATGGGTATTACAATCAAGTTTGAGAATAGTATTACGATGATATTCGTATCCTTGGAATTGAAGATATTAATCCGTAGATCATTCATGAGTATGATATATATATTTGAAGGTATATAAGGTTACTCACTAAGGATTTCGTAATACCCCGTCACTAATCGAGGCAGTCAGCTGCCCAGTGAGAAACTGGCATACATGTTTAACGTACGTTAAGATTGACAATTAACGTACGTCATATTATGTTGTTAACGTACGCTACGTCTGGTACGTAACGTACGTTACACTATCAGGCGAGTCAAGTCGACTGATCAGAGAGGAACTATCAGTATATGGTTAACGTACGCTAGACTTCATAGTTTACGTACGCTAACGAGTAAGTCTAACGTACGTTACAGAAGACATGTAACGTACGTTATGTAAGTCAGACAGTTTCCGTTTTGTGGACTTTCAACCGTAATTTGGATGGTTAGATGTTCGTTCGACCTAAGATGAATTCCATGTTATTTCTCTTATTTAAGGTTCGAACTTTGCTACGTGATTGATCGAGAGGGGCGACCTTCGAGTGTCTCATTTTCGTGGAAGTATTTTTCTGTCTTCTAATCGAGGCAAGCACCTTAATTGTTTTATGTATTGATGTTATACCTATTGTCGTGCATGTATGTCATTGTTGTATGTCCACCTCGTGTTGGTCCGACGGGATCATCGGGGGATCTATGCTAGCGTGCGCTGGATCATCGGACGGGTTTTTCCACCACGGGTTGGTCTGACGGGATCATTGTGGGTTCTAGGCAGTGAACGCTGGATCGTCGGAATTACCATGTGTATGTTGTGATATCATGTTGTGATTATCAGTTGTGTATATCATTTATGAGTTTCTCGTAGGAGAAGACTCGTTGGTATTTTTGTCATTTACGTTATTATTCTCGTGAGATATGAATAATGTGTTGCGGTACTTGTACTAGCATCGTTGTGCTAACCCCTTCGGGGGTGAACGTTTTGTTTATGTTCAGGATCCAGGAGAGCGGGAAAACAACCACTGGAGATGCATGACGACGAGGGTGCAGAGTGATGTTCCGGCCGGGTGTATTTGACTGTTGTTGTCGGTTATTTCAATAAGTACTCGAGTACGTAGTCTTTTATGTTGAATTTGAATTTAGTGATGTATTAATAACCCTTTATTGGATAATTGTAATCTCGGTGTTGAACCAGACTGCTGTATTTTATATTAGTAATTTCATAAGTTGGTATCTATCATTGTCATTTCATTTTTCAGCCTTGTAAATTCTTATGTAAAGGATTTACGGCGCTGTAATATTCCTGAATACATCGGGGGTGTTACAGAATATGGTATCGGAGCTAAGATTTTGGATATCTTGGCCGTTGGGTTAAAATAGGGGTCATTTATGTCGTTTGAAGTAACCGGCCGCGAATAACATCACTGTACTGCCTACGTCTTCGTGCAGGCGGTGGTTGTAAGTTCCTAAACTCTATCACATCCTTTACATATTATATTTCCTTGTACTTGAGCATTCGAACGATATTGTTTCCTGTATATTGAGTATTTATGCTTACAGTATGTTGAGAGGTGGGCGTGGACGTGGTCGCGGTCGCGGACGAAGGAATGCTGAAAGGGAAGCGTCGCCTTCTAATCAGTCCAGTCATAGCTCAGGTGAGCCACAGAGATCTATCAATAACGAACCGGAACCAGCTGTACCAGAAATCCTTCGTCAAGTGGTGAACCAGATGACTCAGTTCGCCCAGGTCGTGGACCGAATGCAAGTGGCGGTGGGACTACAGCAGGGAGAGAGACAGCAAGGAATCCCGGACATGGGAAATCGAGGTGACCGGTGGCTGCAAGAGGTGGCGAAGGTGCAACCACCCAAATTTGACGGTATTTCTGAGACTCCCACCTGGGATCATTGGTTGAAGGAACTGGAGAAAATCTTTGCCGGAATTAACTGCCATGACGACCGGAGAGCCTCTATCGCTCAATATTTTCTGATATGGGAAGCGTCTAAATGGTGGGAAGCCATCCGGCATGTAGACTATGATGCTGATTGGACAGAGTTTAAGTTGATGACGGAAGCTCAGTACTGCCCTCGTCCTGTGAGGGAAGCCAAGGTTCGGGAGTTTTTCTCCGCTCAGCCTTCAGATGTTCCAGTATCTCAGGCAATTAAGACGTTTAATCAACAGCTGGCATTTGTTCGACATCTGGTCAGAACCGATGCAGAAATGATGATCCATTTCGATATGAGAATGAAACCAGAAATTCAAAGGTACATGTCCGGTTTTGAATGTACCACACTCCGTCAATACCAGGATAAGGCGTTGGCGTATGAGATCAAGGAAGCAGCTATGGAGAAATTTTCAGAATACAAGAAGCAGAAAGTCTCTGGTACTTTTACAGAGCACAAGAACAGCGGGCCCCGCAAGGCCCAGTCATACTTTCACTCTTTCAAGAAACCTCCGCACCCAATTAGGAGCGGAAAGAATTTCGGAGCGACATCAACTATGACTGATGTTATCAGGAAATGCTTTAACTGCGCCCAGACGGGGCACTATCGACGGAATTGCCCCCTACCTGCCGTGACTTGTTTTGATTGTGGACGAGAGGGACATCGTGCAGTGTTCTGTGAAGAGAGGCGCAAAGTCTTTTAGAGCCCGTACACCACGGCCCGGTCGAGAAGGAAGCCGTACCCAGCAGAGACACGCAGAGCGTTGGATGCCTCGAGAATTTTGGCCGTGGGCGAGGCGAGAGGGCAGTGGGACCGCAAGGGTACATCGAGTGCGGATCTGTTCCCCACGTGCATGCGAGATGAGGAAAAGCAGGCGATCGAGATCTTGCTTTGTCGCATCAGTCTTGTCCAAATCCTTTCCCAGCCAGTTAGCGTTTTATTCGATACAGGAGCTACGCATTCTTTTATATCTTTATATTGTGTAAATCGCTTGAATATTTCCGGTTTTCATGCTTGTTAACCTTATGTTGTTGGTTTACCGAGTGGACAGAAGATTGTCGGAAACTTAGAAACCAGAAATTTCCCTGTATCATTTGGAGGCAGAGAGTGGCTCTCGAATTTGATTGTAATAAAAATGCAAGGAGACGACCTGATACTCGGAGACGATTGGCTTAAGCGATATGGAGCAATTGTAAACTACCGAAGGAGGATTATCTCGCTGATCGCTGACGATGGTTCCGAAATTCTATTTAAGGGATGGAAACCGGGAAGCTCAGGAAAATTAATCAAGATGATGAAAGCTGTCAAATTGTTGAAACAGGGTTGTACCGGATACTGGTGCTATGCAATGAAGAAAGAAGACGAAATGGCGGAACTTTCATCCATTCCTGTTGTGAACGAATGTCTAGATGTATTTCCTGACGAGTTACCTGGACTACCTCCACAAAGGGATGTAGAATTTACTATTGAGCTGGAACCTGGAGCTACACCAATTTCTAAGGCGCCGTATCGTATGGCACCGACGGAGATGTACGAACTGAAGAAGCAACTGGAGGAGTTACTGGACAAAGGCTATATTCAGCCAAGCGTTTCACCACAGGAGCGCCAGTTCTTTTTGTTCGAAAGAAGGATGGATCGCTTCGACTGTGTATTGACTACCGAGAGCTGAACAAGATGACGATTAAGAACAAGTATCCGTTGCCACGGATTGATGATCTGTTTGACCAGTTGCAAGGGGCAACAGTATTTTCTAAAATCGATCTGAGATCAGGGTATCATCAGCTGAGGATTAAGGAATCTGATGTTCCGAAATCAGCGTTCAGAACTCGCTATGGACACTATGAGTTTGTAGTGATGCCGTTTGGTCTCACTAATGCACCGGCTGTATTCATGCAATTGATGAATCGAGTGTTCATCGAATATTTGGATAAATTTGTGGTCGTGTTCATTGATGATATTCTGGTATATTCTAAGAACCCGGAAGAACATGCGCAACATTTGCGGATTGTATTGGAACTTTTGAGAAGCGAGCAAATGTACGCCAAACTTTCTAAGTGTGAATTCTGGCTAAAAGAAGTAATGTTCCTCAGCCATGTGGTGTCAGCTGAAGGAGTCCGAGTAGATCCTCAGAAGATCGAAGCAATTATGGATTGGAAGCCTCCAAAGAAAGTGAAAGAAGTCCGAAGTTTCTTAGGACTTGCTGGGTATTATCGTCGGTTCGTGGAAGGGTTTTCCAAAATTTCCCGCCCACTTACTCGACTCCTGCAGAAAACTCAAAAGTTTGAGTGGAACGAATTATGTCAGATTAGCTTTGATGAATTGAAGAAGAGATTGACGACGGCACCGATTTTAACACTTCCACAGGGAACTGAAGGATTTATAGTCTACAGTGATGCGTCGAATCAATGACTCGGACGCGTACTGATGCAGAATGAAAAGGTGATCGCTTATGCGTCGCGACAGCTGAAACCCTATGAAGTGAATTACCCAACACATGATTTGGAGCTAGCAGCAGTAGTTTTTGCGTTAAAAATTTGGAGGCATTATCTGTACGGGACTCACTGCCAGATCTTTACAGATAACAAGAGTCTCAAATACATCTTCAGTCAGAAAGAGTTGAACATGCGGCAAAGAAGATGGTTAGAGCTGATCAAGGACTATGACTTGGAGATTTTGTATCATCCAGGCAAAGCAAATGTAGTGGCCAATGCACTTAGCCGCAAGCCTGTTTCTATTCAGATGCTGGAGACGCTGACCTCCCAACGTAGCCTTCAACGAGAGATGATTCGTGAAGGAATTGAAGTGTGGTTACAAAGAGTCCAAGGACAGCTGTACGTGATGGAGATAACTTCATCATTAACCGAAGGAATCAAATCTAGACAGACAGATGATCCTCTGATGATTCGGTTACGTGATGAAGTGATCAAAGGAAAGGCCCCCGGATTCATAATTCATGATGATGGAGTTTTGAGATTTCAGAACCGACTCTGCGTTCCCAATGATGATGTTCTGAAACAGACGATTATGAAGGAAGCTCACGGTTCGCCCTATTCTATCCACCCGGGCGCCAGTAAAATGTATAAGGACACAGCGAGAATTTACGGTGGGGCAACATGAAGAAAGATGTAGCGGACTATGTTTCGAAATGCTTGACTTGTCAGCAGGTTAAGATCGAGCATCAACGGCCTGCCGGAATGTTGAAGCCGCTCCCAATTCCTGAATGGAAGTGGGAGGACATATCGATGGACTTTATCACTAATATGCCGAGAACCAGGACAGGAATGAACATGATTTGGGTGATAATTGATCGTTTAACCAAATCAGCTCATTTCCTAGGCATTAAGGACACGTGGGGACCAGATAGGTTGGCACGAGTATTTATTTCGGAGATAGTTCGATTGCATGGTACGCCAAAGACCATTATTTCTGATCGAGACGGTCGTTTTGTGTCTCACTTTTGGAAAGCAGTTCATAAGGCCTTGGGAATCGAATTGAACTTCAAGATCTGACTTATCACCCATGATCGACGGACAATCTGAGAGGACTATACAAACGGTGGAAGACATGCTAAGGGCCTGTGCCTTAGATTGGTCAAACGATTGGGAAGTTCATCTACCATTGATTGAATTTACCTACCACAATAGTTGGCATGCTTCCATTAAGATGGCACCATTTGAGGCATTATACGGGAGAAGATGCAGATCGCCCCTATGCTGGGACGATTCATCAGACTTGATCGGAACAGAACCAGAGTTGATCGTGCAGACTCGAGAGAAGATAGCTCTAATTCGTGATAGACTGTTGACCGCCCAGAGTCGCCAGAAATCTTATGCAGACCTACGCCTTCGCCCTTTGGAGTTCAGTGCGGGAGACCATGTACTTTTAAAGGTTTCTCCTACTCGGGGAATCTTTCGTTTCTGAAGAAAAGGAAAGCTGAGTCCGAGATATATCGGACCATTTGAAATCCTTGAGAGAGTTGGAGAGTTGGCATACAGATTGGCATTGCCACCGTCGTTGAGCCATGTTCATAACGTATTCCACGTATCCCAGTTCCGGAGATATATACCAGACCCTAGTCATGTAATTGATTTTGGGGAAATCGAAGTCGCTCAAGATGGGACGTTTGAGGAAAGACCGGTCAAGATACTCGAGAGTCGAGTTAAACAGTTGAGGAACAAACCCATCGTTTTGGTCAAAGTTCAGTGGTCACGTCATGGAGTGGAAGAAGCCACATGGGAAACGGAAAATAGTATGAAATCCAGATATCCAGAATTATTCTCGTCTTGAGTTTCGGGACGAAACTCCTTTTTAGTAGGAGAGTATGTAATATCCTAATTTTTATGGAAGTATTTCATCTGTACATTGAACCCTGTATTATTTTGGGGATGATGATATTGATAATGGAGTATGATCATTATCATATTTGTATCTTTATACATGGGTGTAGCAACATGTAAATTTTTCTCCATGCATATACGTGGTAACGTACGTTAAGAATGTAACTTAACGTACGTAACCTGTTAATGTTAACGTACGCTACGGATGAAGTGTAGCGTACGTAATGCAGTCAATTATTGGGTAGGACGGCTAGCACATGGGGTACATGGTGGTGGGCTCGACCAAGATACCCGCCAGATTCGCACGGCATGAACCTGGACACTTTTTAAGTCAACGGACTTTAACGTACGTTATGGGCATTAGGTAGCGTACGTAAATTACATGGGTTACGTACGAAACACGATTAGTGTAGCGTACGTAATGAAGTCCAGAAACAAGACAGTGAACTATTTTGAACGATAACGTACGTTATGAAGAAGTCCTAGCGTACGTAACACTCAGAAAGTTATAAAAGGAGCAGCACCCCATTTCATTTCAGCTCGTTCTTTTGCCTCTAAACTTCACCATATTCGTCCCCAGAAGATTTCCAGCCCCTTTTAACACCTTTAGATCATTTGTTACTGAATCATTGAGATTGTATGACACTACTTGATCATTGAAGACAATTTATATTGGACTTTGGAGTAGAAATCATCACGAGTCGGCGTTGAAGCAACCGGAGTTGGATTTTACTTATAGTCTCAGTATTTTCTTCCTCTTAAGGTATGTTATACTACTTCCAACTTTGAAGATTATGTTGTTAAAGACGATATGATCACACTACCAAGAATAGTAGATCACTTTGACGATATATGCGACCTAGTATCATATTTAAACTATGATGATCGAATTATTATGGTTTAGAACACCGAAGTTGAACCTTGTTGTGACAAAGATGAGAATAGTGGATTATAAACCGTATCAAATTTTGATCGTAGACTTAGTGCCGATTTCCACTTTTACTAAATGGATTTTGGAAGGAATCATCATAGTTGTAATCTTACTTGCATAGATGGAATAAGTAGTTCACTTTCAATATAAGCCTGGATTTAATGACGATATTAGACCTGATATACCAACCTTAGACCAACCGAATCTTGCATGGGTATTACAATCAAGTTTTAGAATAGTATTACGATGATATTCGTATACTTGGAATTGAAGATATTAATCCGTAGATCATTCATGAGTATGATATATATATTTGAAGGTATATAAGGTTACTCACTAAGGATTTCGTAATACTCCGTCACTAATCGAGGCAGTCAGCTGCCCACTGAGAAACTGACATACATGTTTAACGTACGTTAAGATTGACAATTAACGTACGTTATATTATGTTGTTAACGTACGCTACGTCTGGTACGTAACGTACGTTACACTATCAGGCGAGTCAAGTCGACTGATCAGAGAGGAACTATCAGTATATGGTTAACGTACGCTAGACTTCATAGTTTACGTACACTAACGAGTAAGTCTAACGTACGTTACAGAACACATGTAACGTACGTTATGTAAGTCAGACAGTTTTCGTTTTGTGGACTTTCAACCGTAATTTGGATGGTTAGATGTTCGTTCGACCTAAGATGAATTCCATGTTATTTCTCTTATTTAAGGTTCGAACTTTGCTACGTGATTGATCGAGAGGGGCGACCTTCGAGTGTCTCATTTTCGTGGAAGTATTGTTCTGTCTTCTAATCGAGGCAAGTACCTTAATTGTTTAATGTATTGATGTTATACCTATTGTCGTGCATGTATGTCATTGTTGTATGTCCACCTCGTGTTGGTCCGACGGGATCATCGGGGGATCTATGCTAGCGTGCGCTGGATCATCGGACGGGTTTTTCCACCACGGGTTGGTCTGACGGGATCATCGTGGGTTCTAGGCAAGCGATGAGCTGGATCGTCGGAATTACCATGTGTATGTTGTGATATCATGTTGTGATTATCAGTTGTGTATATCATTTATGAGTTTCTCGTAGGAGAAGACTCGTTGGTATTTTTGTCATTTACGTTATTATTCTCGTGAGATATGAATAATGTGTTGCGGTACTTGTACTAGCATCGTTGTGCTAACCCCTTCGGGGGTGAACGTTTTGTTTATGTTCAGGATCCAGGAGAGCGGGAAAACAACCACTGGAGCTGCAGGACGACGAGGGTGCAGAGTGATGTTCCGGCCGGGTGTATTTGACTGTTGTTGTCGGTTATTTCAATAAGTACTCGAGTACGTAGTCGTTTATGTTGAATTTGAATTTAGTGATGTATTAATAACCCTTTATTGGATAATTGTAATCTCGGTGTTGAACCGGACTACTGTATTTTATATTAGTAATTTCATAAGTTGGTATCTATCATTGTCATTTCATTTTTCAGCCTTGTAAATTCTTATGTAAAGGATTTACGGCGCTGTAATATTCCTGAATACATCGGGGGTGTTACAAATATGATAATTTTCTCTCATAATTAATAAAGTACTACAAAAATTCAAATATTATTTTCCATTCACTTTTAAATTTCTTTTATTATATATGCTTAAACTATATATATTTACTTTAATTACCTAATCACTAAACAATACTTATTTTAAATACCCAATACATATACAAAATACATATACAAAACTTTTACAAATACACACTCATTATTTAATTATATAGACGCATCTCTAGTGTCCCTTACACCTTATTATTTGCTTATTTTATAGCTTATTATATGGTTACTTAGACTAGATTTTGAAAACATTTGAACCAACATAAGATACATTGGACAACAAAAGCAATAAGGAGACCAAGCATGTTATTCTTTTCCCTATGCCAATTTTCGGCTGAGCACACAAACAAGACACAACCTTTTATTTATTTTTATCCTAACTCATGTAGTAGCTTTATTAAATAATTACGAAGACTATCACACATTATTTAGTCCTTGGTCGATGCTGGAGATTGGACACCAATTTCCATCGGTGGTGTTCAACTATCTCATCTTTTTTTCGCGGACGACCTTCTCCTGTTTGCGGAAGCTCAGCCTAATCAGGCGGATATCATCAATGACTGTCTTTCTAGGTTCTCCTCGGCTTCGGGGGAGCGTGTTAATGCAGCCAAGAGCTCCATTTTCTGTGGTGCTAGTGTGGATAGAGACATTGCCAAAGAGATCAGTGACAAAATTGGAATGAAATTGGTGAATGATCTTGGGGAGTACCTTGGGGTCCCGATTTTGGAGGGCCGGGTCTCGAAGGAAAAATACAGAAAACTGCTGGAGAAGTTTGAAAATAAATTGAGAGGGTGGCAGGCTCGCACATTGTCTCTTGCCGGTCGGGTGACGCTGGCAAAATCGGTTCTTACTTGTCTTCCCCTCTATGTAATGCAGACCGCCCTCTTACCTCGGAGTGTCTGCGATTCCATCAACAAAACTGTTCGTCAATTTGTCTGAGGCTCGACAAATTCTCAACAGAAAATGAGTCTAATCTCCTCGGAGGTGGCCACATCCCCGGTGGAGGAGGCGGGTTTGGGGATTCGGTCTATGCGCACCTCAAAAACTGCAACATTAGCTAAGCTTGGGTGGCGTATGCTGGCTAAGGCGGAGTCGATGTGGGCTAGGATTCTGTGCGGAAAGTACTGTATTAACCGGGCTGAAATTGACATGCTTTCAAGAGTCACAAACGCATCCTATATCTGGAGGGGGGTGGTACATGGGGCAGAGCTTTTGAACAAAGGCTTAGGGATGACAGTCGAGAATGGAAACAGAACTCTATTTTGCCTACAGCGCTGGGTGGATGCCAGGCCATTAATTGAGCATACTATTACGTCCCTTTCAGAGGAGGCTTTGGGGGCGACAATAGCAGAACTGTGGGATTGGAGGGACTGGAGGTGGGCTCTTATTAGGCCTTATCTTACGAGCGCCACCTGTGAGCGCATCAGGAATTTCAGTGTGTCTAACAACCAAGAATCTGAGGATAAAGTTCGATGGACACCTAGACCGGGGGGTGTCTTCTCTATGAAGCCGGGTCTTGAGCTCCTTCGCCCGCAAACTACAAGCACCTTTAAGTGGAAGATTATTTGGCGAGTGCCAGTCCAGCAGCGAGTGCGTCATTTCTTACACTTGGCTGCTCATGAGAGTGTTTTATGTAATGAAATCCGGGCCCGCAGACATATAGCAAGGTCTGCCGCTTGCCCAAGATGTGGGATGGTGGAGTCGATTATACATACCCTTCGTGATTGCTCTTTTGCTAGACAGGTCTGGGCTTTTTGTGGTAAAGCTGCAAGGGGCACTGAATTCTGGAGTCCAAATCTTAGGGGTTGGATTAGCAATAATCTTTCTAAGAGAAAGGGCTGGTGTGCTCTCTATGGTAATATTGTTTGGATGGTTTGGAAAGCCCGAAATGCAGTAGTCTTCGGAAATCTTCAATCGGAACCTCGAGATGTGTTTTGTCGTGCTTCGATTAGTGCTGTCAATTACTTCTCTGAATGTGCCCACCGAAAAGGGCTATCTCCCCCTGGAAGATCATGTGCACAGGGTGACATGCTGGCAACCTCCCCCGCCTGGGTGGACCAAACTTAACTCCGACGGGGCTTCTTGGGGTAACCCTGTACTGGCCGGAGGTGGAGGAATTGTTAGAGATACGACAGGAAGAACATTGTTTTCTTTCTCTGCCTATTTTGGTGACTGCTCTGCTCTCAGGGCAGAGCTTCTTGCAATAAAGGTTGGGCTGACTTTGATGTGGGAGCGCCAATACTTTCAAGTCGTGCTCGAGTCCGATTCAAAGGAGGCGGTTGATCTGATCTCAAAGGGTTGTTCTGATCATCACCCGGATGCCCCTCTTATGAGGGAATGCGCCAAGCTGTATTGCCACCATGACTGGAAGATTCGGATCCAGTGGATTCCTCGCGGGTGCAATAAAGTGGCTGACCATTTAGCTGGTCTTAGTCTTAGCAATAAGCTCGATCTAGTTATCTATGACCCCCTATTTCTTTGCAGACATTTCCATTTTTCTTAATGTTTCTTTATCAATAATATCGGCTTAGTCCGCCTTTTTGACCAAAAAAAAAAGAGAGAGACCACTTTTGGAGGAACTTTGTGTGCAGTTAGAGGTCCGATTTTTACAGCTTTTGTAAGGGTTTTTAGCCCCCATAACTCCATTTTTTATTAAAGATAAGTTATTCAATCTTTAATAATTACAATATGTCTATGTGTTGTGTGATTATTTGTTTATCTTCTCTTCTCTTTAACATGCTAGGCTAAATTAATTACCTAGTTATTGCTTATTGATTGTCGTCTCTTGTTTAATTAGTTGTGAATTGCGTTAGGAGTAGGAAAACTGGCTAGGTCAAATATATTACTAGCTTGAACGTCCGACTAAACACCTCGATATATTAAGATAGTGTGTTGTTCGTTGTATTTAATGCGTGATTTGCGTTTGCTGACATTGGTTAGTCCCAACGAGAACAAAAGTCATAGTGCTAGGGATTGACGACCCTTAAGGATTGATATTAAGGTATTCAACGCTCTAATTAAAACAAGAAAGTGATAATTCGACCAATCAATAGGAGATAACTAGGGAGTAATGAGATTCTAAGTAAATACACTCTATATATCATACGAGTTTCTATCCAATTACTATTCTGCTTATTTAGTTTAATTTAGTTTTAATTATTAGTTATGAAACCACACTCTTCATACCCCGAGATTTTACTTGCTTTCATATAAAATATAAAAATACAAAAATAATCATCCCTCAATCCTTAAACTTAATTCGTTATACACTTCGAGCCTACCTCACTATTCCCCTAGAGAACGATCAATCCCCCGTGTCTTGGCTATACTACACTACAATGGTTAGGTACACTGCCTATGAGGATTGTAAAACTTAGTGTGTTTACAATATCCGCATCAAAGTTTTTGGCGCCGTTGCGTGAGGAATAGTCTAGGTTTCAATTTCTATTTCGTTTAGGTCTACTCACTAGGTTCCTATCAAGTGAGATTTTTCTTTTTATTTTGTTAGCTTTCTTTTAGTCTATCTTTTCTTTGTTTCCTTTGTTCGTAAATCTTGTCATTTGCCATCATGGTGAATGATATTCCTTTTAACCAAAACCACCACCAAGACCCACCAATTCGAGACCCACCACACCAAACCCACCTAGTGCCCATACTCTAGGTGAGTACTCCAATTTGTGAAAATAATTTGTGAAAATACTTTATTTTGTTTTTAACCTCGTCTTAATTGCATGTAAAAGTATTTTACAAAAAGATAAGTGTATGAAAGTTATTTTGTTTAAAGAATGCAATTAAGACATGAAACAATTACAATTCATGATTAACAAATATTTTTATCTTGTTTGTGTGTTCGTTAGTGTCAAATGCTTGTATCGAGCCATAATAAATGGTTTGCAGGAATTTACATGTTTTAAGAGTTAGATTTTTCTAGGAAACAAAACGAAACAATCTGTCAGGGATGCCCTGACGACGTCACACTTACAAAGTGACGACGTCAGGCACTGTAGCACAAATTTTTCCAGATTTTTTTTTTTGAAACTTAATTTTTGAAATTTCCAGAATTTTTAAATTTCCAGATTCCTGTAAACATTTATTTTGCAAGCATTATATCTTATTTGCTTTAGAGTTTTAGTTTTTATTATATATAGTATTTACCGCCGATTTTATGCGAGGTTTCGTCTTCGTTTTCTTATATATTTACAGGTTATCTTGGACAAGAAGCATATCATAGGACTATCTTATCTTCTTGGAGAAGGATTTAACTGTATTTCCGTTTTCCATTCATACCGAGCTAATCAGGGGAGTACTAGTTTCTTTAATCTCTTTTATTTTTCCCTTTATCATTTTTGGTACTTTTAAGGACATTGGGGACAATGTTCAATTTAAGTGTAGGGAGGGTAAGAAGGGACACCTTAGAAACTAGTCTTGCATTTGTTATTTATTTTGTTCTTAACTAATTGTGTAATAAACCGAAAGAAATACTTCTAAAGGTAATTTTAGCACAAATTTAAAAAAAAATATATGACATTTACGAGTGAAACTTTAGTCTTAATAAAGCGTCTCATGGATAGGAGTTATATAGCTAGCACAAAAACCCTACCACTCAAAAATTCCACCCCAAAAATATGAGGTTCGCCTTTAGATATATAGGAAAAAGCATTCATCTTTAATGCTTATGAGTGTACCGGTAGTATATAGATTCTAGAACTTGCTTTAGTGGTGCATTCCGAGATTTCTAGTGAGATCGCATTCGTGTGATTAGGATTGACTAAATGATAAGAGGCATTAGGATAATCCTTATTTTAAACCTGTTTATTATAATTACGTTGGCTACATTGGTCAAGTAATTCCCCACACCCTTGCTATGTACTCATTTTCAGCACAAGATACCCCTAGTGAACCCCTCTGAGCCTATCCTTTTCGCGGTTCTCGTAAGTAACGCTGTTTTCCTAGCTTTTGCTAAGTAGTGATTATGAATCATATCATTTGAACCATATGGTTCCTTAACACATGAAGATTCAATTTTGTACATGCCAGGAGCAATTACTTTAGGATTATATAAAACCTCTTTTTGTTTTGGCTCAAGAATCTGAGTTTTGTGTTTTTGAGAAGCCATTGAAGCTGGTGGTTTTGAGAAAATATCGAAATTTTGATTTTCCAACTTGCTTGAGCTCACATACTCATGATTCTTGTTTCTCATCAAATCAAGCACTTTAGATTTGAGCTCTTCGTTCTCTTCAGTTTAAAGATTTTTCATAGGAAAGCTTGTCGTATTTGTTTTCTTCAATCTTGCTGATACGGATTACGTGTAAAGACGGACGTAAATTCACATGTAATTGCAGCGGAAATATTTTTATCCTTACAACACTCGAATATGTGTAACGCTCGTTAGAAAACAATTGAAAGTAGGGCAATTCGGCTTACGTAAACAAGAACAATATGAAAGTGATTTATCAAACTAGACCTATAGTTTGATAAGACAATCTTTTCTCAAGGCCTATTGACAATCAATTAAATTACAACTCGAAGACGCGTCGAATTATAACCAAGGTTTTGCTGAAAATCATTCAACAAGAAGTAATACAAAGTGTATTTCGTTTTTTAACATTCAAGATATGTTACAACATGCCAAATGTGGCATATATATACTAAGCTTACATGATCAAATAAGATTAAACAAAATCAAACAAAATAAACAAGACTTTGAGAAATCACAAGTGGGGGGGGGGGGGGGGTGGTATCATGTATGGGAGGGATCTTTCAAGCACATGGAGACTTTGGACAAGGACAAGGACAAGGACATGGATGTCCCTTTCAAGCATGTGAGGGAAGGGATGGGGACAAGATTCAAAGGTAATCTCATGCTTTGAAAGTGACAAATAAACAAAGAGGTAAGTGAGGACAAGTCTTCACATGTGAAGACTTTGAACAAGGGGGGGGGGGGGTGGTTCGGCCAAATAGTTTGAATGTAGGTGGAAGGGATCTTTGACAAATCTTCATCAAGCTTGGACCACAATTTTCACAAATCTTCATCAATTTTCGGCCATAAAAATCATTGCACATTTGAAAGGTTCGTGTGGCTTGATAGAAGCATAATTGGACTTTAGACCGTTTCACATGATTTATAGATCTTTGTTTTATCTTTCCATGGCCGCTTGAATCACCTAAATCGAACTTCGTATGAGAGAGTTATGATTAAAATACCAAAACTGCTATGAAGTAGTCATACGCGCGGGAATTGGTAATTTTGTCCGCTTTTCGCCTTTTTCACTCGGACTAGTAAATTTCGGATCATGACTAGTCAATTTCGTATCATTCCCTCCCCCTTTAAAGGGAATTGTCCTCAATTCCGAACTCCCGTTGTTTCCAGATGAAATAGCTAAAACCTCTACGTACTTGATTTCAAAAATATCCGCAGTGCGTATATGGCCCAAAATCTTGAGATGGTAGGTAATAGGGGACCTCAGGGAATCACCAAATAAATAACTATCATTATTAATGAAATAATAATAATTATTCTGCGAGGTAATACCGATATCACGATATGAATCATCATTTAACCGGACATCTGAAATGGGAAGCACGACAGTAATAATAGGTCGCTCTTCATCGGATGCCACTTCAAGCCCTAGGAAAAATGCCTCGTCGTCGTCTTTCGTGTCAAACTCTTGATAAGGTTTGGGATATAGATATTCCGGAATCATAACATCCTCGTGCTCCGTATCATAAACTGAAAACACCTCATTGGAGTTTGGACAAAAATCTTCAAAATAACTTTCATCGAAATATGGATCGTCGTTGGACAAAACATCAAAAATGGGAAGTACTGATAATTTCACGTCTGGTTCACCATCAAGAATGGGAAACACAGGATCAATTACGGACTCCTCTTCGTCAACTGGTTCTGCATCAAATAATGGTGGTCCTTCATAATTCGGCCCGATTTCCATTACACTAGTAGGCTCCTCACCATTAAAATAATTTGGTCCGTTTTGGTCAATTTGGCCAACACAACCAACTGGCCCATGCTCAAAGTAGTAAGATCCAGGTTCGTCAATTAGGGAAACACGACTCAACTCATCTTCTTCGTTGTATTGCATCGTTGAAACCTCTGTCTCGTCTACTTCATTGAAAATGGTGGTAGGGACATCGTCTTTATCGAAAAACGACCTTGATGGAAATTCTTCGATGGGGAAAAACCTTAGATCGAAGGTCGGCAGCGGGGCGTCGAAGGATTGGTGGTGGGGAAACAACGAGTGGTGGTATGATTTGAACCTTCGATTGAAAAGTTTTATGAATTTTTGCCAATCTCTGAATTTTGGCTTACGTTGTTGTGAACGAGACTGTTTCAGTTTTTGCCACCAGACGGCGACGCTACCGTGGAGGCGCCTTGCCACCAACGAAACGCGGCGGTTGATCGGGGCAGCGTTGAAGTCCGAGTGCTCCTCACAAGCACAGATCCAATCTATGCACGCATCTGGATTACTATATCTGTGAAACTCCGGTATGCTGCGGAATTTAGCCAAGAAATTAATATCGTTGGCGTCGTCTCTGCGTCTTGTTTGCATACATTGCTCCGGTAAGTAGTTTAGTGCGTCACGGAGTTTCATCAAGAAATCGAGATCGGAGAAATCCATAACAAGAGTCAAGAGATAGTTCTTCACAAGAAATCTTCAATAAAATCGCCAAGGAAGCAACCTTGGGCTCCGATACCACTAATGATACGAATTACGTGTAAAGACGGACGTAAATTCGCATGTAATTGCAGCGGAAATATTTTTATCCTTACAACACTCGAATATGTGTAACGCTCGTTAGAAAACAACCGAAAGTAGAGCAATTCGACTTACGTAAACAAGAACAATATGAAAGTGATTTATCAAACTAGACCTATAGTTTGATAAGGCAATCTTTCCTCAAGACCTATTGAGAATCGATTAAATTACAACTCGAAGACGCGTCGAATTATAACCAAGGTTTTGCTGAAAATCATTCAACAAGAAGTAATACAAAGTGTATTTCGTTTTTTAACATTCAAGATATGTTACAACATGCCAAATGTGGCATATATATACTAAGCTTACATGATCAAACAAGATTAAACAAAATCAAACAAAATAAACAAGACTTTGACAAATAACAAGTGTGGGGGGGGGGGGGGGTCGTATCATGTATGGAAGGGATCTTTCAACAAGGACAAGGACATGGATGTCCCTTTCAAGCATGTGAGGGAAGGGATGAGGACAAGATTCAAAGGTAATCTCATGCTTTGAAAGTGACAAATAAACAAAGGGGTAAGTGAGGACAAGTCTTCACATGTGAAGACTTTAAACAAGGGGGAGGGGGGGCGGGGGGCTCGGCCAAATAGTTTGGATGTAGGTGGAAGGGATCTTTGACAAATCTTCATCAAGCTTGGACCACAATTTTCACAAATTTTCATCAATTTTCGGCCATAAAAATCACTGCACATTTGAACGGTTTGTGTGGCTTGATAGAAGCATAATTGGACATTGGACCGTTTCACATGATTTATAGATCATTCTTTTATCTTTCCATGGCCGCTTGAATCACCTAAATCGGACTTCGTATGAGAGAGTTATGATTAAAATACCAAAACTGCTACGAAGTAGTCATACGCGCGGGAATTGATAATTTTGTCCTCTTTTCGCCTTTTTCACTCGGACTAGTAAATTTCGGATCATGACTAGTCAATTTCGTATCAATTGCTGTGCGAGTTAGCTTCAAACATTAAGCTTTGTTTTTCAAGTTTTGCACAAGCATTTTCAAATCTGGCAGTACGACAAGTCAATTCCTTGTTCAACTCAACATTCTTTTACACTTTATTTGAGTAAAAAGTTTTCCACTTCTAAAAACGTTTGTGCTTTTTCAGATTCTTCAGTTTCAATTCTATTACGTGAAGATTGTGGTTTGATTGACTCAAATTGATTTAAGAAAAATTCTTTTTGAATGTCAGAATTTATGCTGAGAATATAATATGCATCTTCAAGAGATTTGACATACGTTAAATCAGTTTGCATTTCAGAAATCAATGCTTCTTCAAAAGTCATAAATTGTTCCTTAACCTTATTCATGGAAGGCTCGATAAAAGTTTTTAAAAGCTTTTTGACTTCTCTTAAGAGTTCCATTTCATAAGAATTGGATTTCAAAAGTTCGGACATTTTAAAGAATGTTAGGATTACAGCGTACAGTTTATTTGATTTTTGAGATTACAAAAATTTTCTCGCTAAACTCTCAAATTTGTTAGGATCATATGGATTTTCAGAAATCTGTTCCACATGATTTTCCAATTTTGTTTCTTTTCTTGAAAGAATGTTTTCCTTGTTAATCAAACCATAATCTGCACTAAAGTAGGAGAAATTGGCGTTCTTATGTTTAATCTGTAAACGTTTTTCATTTTCCTCTTGAGATATGTCATTGGGAACAAACAAATAGTTTTTGAAGGTATCACGTCATGTAATCAAGATTATACAAACTTGGTTCAGTTCATTTTTCCATATCAAGATACGATGTTTTAGGACAACCAAGACCCTGTTTTAGATCCAAAATTGAATCTGGTTTGGGTATTAACATGTTTACCGTCTGAATAGTCTGATTGGTAGTGCGAATTCAGCTTTTGTTAATCGTTGAATACAATTAGCTTTTTCTCCAGTGAGCTTTGAAACTTCGTTTTCATAATTCTTTTTAATGTTATCAAAAGTTGAAATATTTCGTTTAAGTTGAAAAATCTCATTTTCAGCACTAATGGCCTTTCAGACTGTTCATCGTATAACATGTCCTTGATTTTATTTTCTAATGAAGCACTCTTATCTTGTTCCAATTTTATCAAGTTGGCATAATATTGAATTTGAGATTGAATGGTGGCATAGTTTTGAAGCATTTCTTGTTGATCTTGATTTCTTGATACATGATTACATTCTTCACTTGTAGTAGATAATTGAGGATTATCACTTGTAGAGGTTATGCTACATGTGTTAATTTCATTTATCTTTTTATTTGTTAGAATCTTTGAAGACTAAGGTAGAGTCTTGGCGAAGCAAATTCTCCTCTTGTAATAAGTAGGCGTAGTGCTGCATACATCTTACCCTCCCAAGACCCTGCTCTGAGCGGGATATACTGGGTATGTTTGGTTTGGTTTGATTTTTTTCTGTTTGTTAGAATG
The DNA here is from genome assembly GCA_033398695.1 of Orobanche coerulescens. Lineage (NCBI taxonomy): Eukaryota > Viridiplantae > Streptophyta > Magnoliopsida > Lamiales > Orobanchaceae > Orobanche > Orobanche coerulescens. The sequence continues at coordinate 59,010,401 of CM065818.1, forward strand.
TTACCATGTATTAATTCATCAAGGTCATCGTTGGATTCATTATCGGAAAAGAAAATTACCACATTGGATGATTCTCCCCTGTTGTCTGAATCATAGTTTGGAGTTGCATCATGTGCGTCAACCATTTCTGCGTCAACATCGTCCTTCTCATCCATAGCTGCCTCAAAACCTTCCACATCTTCAATGTGTGCCATGAATCCCATGTTTGTCTCCAAAACTTCTGTTTTATCATCAGTATCATCCATGAAGTTGAATTCCTCTTTGTTTAGCTCAGTTCCTGATTCTTCCTTGAGGGCAAGCAACATTTTCTTCTTGTAATATTCTGAATTACAAATATTTGGTTTTGGGCAGATTCTTTTGCAATTTGAAGATTGATTACAAGTAGAACATGCTGAAGTTTCAACCATTTTTCCTTTGTCCTTGTTGCTGAAAGAGTAATTCTTAAGTTCATTTCCAATCTTGATCATATTCTGAATGAGAGAGTTCACACTTTCAGTGATGTTTTCAGAATTGTCTTTTGGAGCTGTGACTGGTTCATTCTCTAGAGTGAATACAATTCCATCTTTTGAGTAGGTAAGAGTACCACATGCATCAACAGGTGAGGGAATTGGATGATCTGGTGATGATGAAATGGAAAGAATGTTTGTTTGGGGATCTACATGAAAGTAAATTTCATTTTCAAGATCACCTCTGATGAGTTGAAGTTCTTCCTCATGATGCAAAGATGCTAGAGCTTGCCACAAATCATGAGCATTGTCGTGCTGAATCACATGTTGATAAATGTCATCTGGAAGTGCTAACATGATGAAGAATTTTGCCCTAAAGTCGGCTGTGTATTGATCAAGTTCATTGTCATTCAACTCTTCTGCAGTTTGAAGTGTCATTTCTGAATTTTCTGAATCAGCAATTTGTTTCATGACATATGGACCATTTCTTATCGAGTTCAACATTAGTTCAGCATCGTCAAAGTGTGTGAGCCATAGCTTGAATCTTAGTGACCAATGTGTGTAGTTTCAAACAGCATTGACGGTCTATCATTACTTCCAATGATCAATGCATCATGGCTTGCAGTAGAAATTGTGATGGTGGATCTTTGATATGATATGTTGTTTTGTTTTAAATAGTTGTGTTTTAGCTTGATATTATGAGATTGTTGATTAATTTGATGTTGAAAGGCTTGCGAGTATGAGTTGATTAAAGTCTCTTAACAATTTGCACACCAACAAAGTTGTGTAATTAACTTAAGTTCAATTGATATGGAAAGACAAGTCTCGTAAACAGTGTTAAAGTCTCGCAATCCAAGTCTCGAAAGTACTAAGTGAGTGTGGTAAAAATTGTGGGTAAAAGTCTTGTAATCAATGTCTCGTAACACAAAGTCTTGCAAACAATCTAGCGCAACTATTAAAGTAAGCTATCGCAACAATCTCTTGCAAAGTGGACAGAGTTTTCTTTCATAAAAAGTGGGTATCAAAAAATTTCGCAAAGTAGGTATCGCAACAAGTCTTGCAAAGTCTCTATCGCAAGCTAAGTGACATAAGCATGAAACCATTAACCCAGAACCGGGCTCAGTAAGCGCGGGTCTGTAACCCAAGTGAGGGACAATGAGGCGAACAGATCATGCTGGAAAACTTACCTCTAAATCGGGGGTAAGGTCGAGCATCTTTGACAGGGGACGACACGTGAAAAAAAAAAAAAAGCTAAGTGACATAAGCTTTCGCAACAAAAGTTTCGTATTGAAAGTCTCGTAAAGAGCTATCGCAACAAAAGTCTTGCAACAACGATTATAACGGCTTAGAAAAACGACAAAAGAGCAAGGTTCGCAAGAGCTTAATGCTTAGCTATCGCAACTCGCAAGAGTGAAAGTCAAGTCAAACAAAACTCTAATTTTGCGAGCAAAATTTTGTGAACAAAAGTTTGCGAGCAAAACAAAACCCTAATCTTACGAGCAAAATTTTGCGAGCGTTTTTGAAATAGTACACTTTTTGACAGCTTTCTAACCACGTTCTTATCCACAAATCATCATCCGATTTATAAAGTGTTTTTGTAGTTTGATAAAAAAACGTTTCTTTTCACCTCTAGAATGTTTATCAAACAAGTTTTTAAGATTTAAATCACGTAAATGATAAATCTTAAACAAAGTGTACGAACAAATATTCTAGAGCAAGAGAAAAACCTTTTAAAACTATAAAAACTAAAACTTTACTATTACTACTAATGATGATTTAAAGCTAAGATAAACACTACTAGATGAAACAACGTATCATATTTGGCTCTTGATACCAAATGTTGTCACCATATAATCACGTCTACTTAAAGAACTAGAGAGATAAAGTGGGTGTGTACACTTTATCTTAGAGAGAGAAACGAGAGAGAAAATAAGAAAGTATCGCAAGACCTTGCATAGACACACACACCTCATAACCCATGAGGTAGGGGGTATTTATACCCGTACATGGATAAGGTTGTGAGACCTCACAACGTATAGCCTACCCTCGCAACATACAAGGGTTGCGAGGGTGCTTGGTCTCGCAACGTACAACACTACTACACTACGCACCCTATCTATTACAAAACATAATATAGAAGACCCTATACTAATGATTTACACTTTTCGTGTTCCAACATTTTTGGCCGCACACGGATGACGACATATTGCAATATGCCTTGGGAAGCTAACTGCATACACGCTGTGGTTGCAACCGTGGCGCTTACAAACGCTTCTTAATTAACTCGCAAAGCAGGCTTATATAGCGAGCGATGAGAAGGGAAAAGAGGATATGGCAGAAGAATTTGCATCAAATACACTTCTACGACATTCTATATTTCTTTCCCATCACTCGTTATCAAGTATACTTTATGAATAATCTAAATGCCGTTTGGTATACAAAATTATGGAGATGTAAAATAATAAGCTAAAGATTATACATACTGACTGAACTTACACTGCAATTACGCGGTCGAATATCAAACTCCGTTGTGACAAAAATATTGACAAAGTATCAAAGATCTATGTTTGTCCATGCCATGGAATGTAAATGTTACTCCTTAAACCTGCAAATTAAAGAGTAAATGGGTGTAATTTAGTATGATTGTTTGTTATCCATTGTTAAAAAAAACTGTGTTAGAGAATCAATTAACAAATTTATTTGTTTATTTATTTATTTATTATTTTTTTCACCTAATTAACTATGTTAAGTGGTTGTTGTACACAGATGAGGAAAAAACGGTAAAACGATATAAAGCTTTACAGAAAATCCTAACAGAGCTAGGCTTTCAATGAATGTTATATCGTTTTCTCACTTTCTCGTCTTGTGTGTCCAATTTCTTGTTCAAATAGGCATGGTTTATCTGAGAGCGCATAGGCTAGGAGCTTCCTTTGGAATTACAAAAATCATTACCATTTAGACAGACTGTCAACATTTGTAGAGCTAAGTGATCAGCTTCGTATTAGTGTGTAAAAAGTAAATGTGATGGCAACAAAAGAGTTTTGTCATCCATTTTTATACCAAAAGAAAGACTCTAAATTTTTTTTTTTTCCAAAACAGTTGCCAGAACAGTTGGGCTCAGAAAACTTATGGCTGCAGGCACAATGTATATGTTACTGCGTTGCCAAATAAGTTTTGTAAATACCATGGCTGCAACCACATTGTGTATGTAGCTGCCTTGCCAAGCTATATTGCAATATGCGATCATCATTGCCTTAACAGGTTTACCATAAGACATCCAAAGAAGTAATTTCAGTGGCTTGCAATTCTTTGGAGTTATGCTGATAGGCAAAATGAGTGATGAACCAAGCATAAGATATAGAAGCTTCGTTTAACCCTCTGTATTTTAACAGCAAGATTCACACATTAGCCCAAGGAAAATGCGGAAAACATCAAATGACGTCGTTCAGGTAAACGGTAAAAAGACGTCATTTTCCACAACAACAATGTTAATGTGGTTGTTTTGCCAAATAAGTTTTACAAATACTTTGCTGCTCAAAATGGAGGTTGCTGAGGCAACTATCTGTCGCACTCAACTATCCTTCCATTTTCGGATCAACTATATATACAAACTTTAGAGTAAGTTTAAAAAACTTAGCATCAAAACATATACCCAATTAAGATTGCGGAAATAAAAGAAACCATAAAAGTAACAGTAACAGCACTGATCGTGCAGCATCTTCGTTGTATATCATCATAACATTTTTTTTCCCTGTATATATATATATATATATATATATATATAGATTTTTTTTTCATTGTTCTTTTTACCTGCAATTCTTCAGAGTTATGATGAGAGATAAAATGAGTGATGAAGTGAGTTGCATGTCTCGAAGTTTTGCATGACCACTTACATCGTCAATACGGGTAAAGGCAGGTAAGTACCTTAACTTTGGGGCAGACAAACTGAACGGACGGCAGCAGAAAACCAACTGGTCCCGTTTTTTGACCCGTTCTTTTTTTAAGTTAAAAAGGGCCACAAACGTTAAAGTTTAAGAAGGTTCTGTATTTTAAGCTCAAGTAACAAATGTCAGGGCAAAAGGTAACCCAAGAATGTTACTATTCATCAAATGTCATTGTTCTCACAAAGACCTAAACAGCGTCTAGGATTTAGTATGTAGATCAGAGATCTGAGAGAGTAAAAGATGTATCTACATAAAGTGATCTGTCTACTTTTTTAGAGACAGAGAGCAGGGCCGTCTTTTTTTCTATAAAAATGTTAGACACCAGCATAAACGGCATTGATTTTGTAAGCCTTTGTATGTTAACATGAAATGACACACGCTGACCCAAGAGAGGACGCAAAGTGGCATACATGAATCAAACAAAGCCGTTCCCGCAAACCCAAAAACGGCGGTGTTTTTGGCGTCTTAGAAAGTTTTCCCTAACAGGTAGCCCAACATTTAGGCTCAGAACACTTATGGCTACAATCACAATGTATATGTAACTGCCATGCCAAATAAATTTTGCAAGCACCAAGGCTGCAACCAGAGTGTGTGCAGTTACCTTGCCAAGGCACATTGCATTATGTGATCATCATCACCTCAATAGCTTAATCACTATTGAAGCTTCGTCTGGAATTTAAGAATGCATGGCGATTTAGATCATCAACACGTGTATAGGTAGGTGAGCATGTTAGCTTTGGACCGCACAAACTGAACGGAACAACATTAGAAGACCAACAGGTCCCATTGTTGACCCGTTATTATTTTTTAAGAAAACGACGCCATTCAAGAATCGTTTGTATTTTCAGACGAAACAACAAACGTTAGGCCAAATGTCAACGGAAAATGGTTACTGTTCAAAAGACGTTGTCGTTTGGGCCAGTGGTAAACGGAGACCACTCATAAAATGGCGTCGTTCTTGTAAATGGTAAAACGCCTTCTGGTTTTCAAAATGGAGGTTGCTGAGGCCACTATGTATGACACTCAACCGTCCTTCCATCTTATGTACCAGCCAAAGCAGTTAAAAAAAGGGGCCCTGCGACAAACAGGTATATATAATAAACGCTGTCGTTTGATAACTTTTTGTATTCAAACACAAATCAACAACTGTTAATCCAACAGATAGCGGGAAGCAGAAATATTCGGCAGCCGTTGTTATTATTTTGAGGCCATAACATTTACAGACCGAACATTTATGCCAATGGAGGTTGCTGAGTTAACTAATTGTCGCACTCAACCATCCTTCCATCTTCAGATAAACTATATATACCACGTACAGAAAGAATACTATAGTCGAGTAAATTAAATCCCTGCAAGATAACATCCTAACATCCTTAAAAAATTTAGCTGGTCAACAGTAGGCAATAATCTTAGAACATTTAAATTTCAAAAGCAACATACTCTTAAAAAAAAACAATTTTATTTTACTAACCTTAAGATGGCGTGGAAAACAACGTCGTTTAATCATTGCCTGGACCGACGGCGTTTCATGTTTTGCGCATATATGATTCCCTTGCCAAATAAGTTTCACATTGATACGACGTGATTTGTTAGAACAAAATTGAATAACTTACAAGGAAAAACCCTTCTTGTCTCAAGCTTAAAAGCTCGATAATAATTTTCAATAATACCTCTTTAACTTTGATAACAACCCTTATATACTAATTCATACCCTAGATCTTTCCTTACAAGGACTACATTTCCTTACAAATTTCTGCTTCTGAGAATTTCTTTATTTAATTACTAATTAATTTGCAAATAATAATAAAGATAAAATAATAATTACTCCTAATTTATCTGCTGCCCGTGGCCGGATCTGCTTGTCTCAACCCGCTGCCCCGATTTGATCCACGGCCGCCCCGCTCTCCTTTTTATGTCTTTGCGTGTAGACTCTCAACGGAACTCTCTCGGGCTCTTCTTCCACATGCGGCATAACAACTCCCTCCCCCTCAAGACCCGCCTTGTCCCCAAGGCGGAAGTCAGGAAACTGTGATTTTATTTCTTCCTCGTCGACCCAAGATGCATCATCACGTGATTTTCCTTTCCACTGTATCAACACTTGCCAACTTACAGTATTCCCTTCTCTCTTTTTCCGCTAGCCCAAAACCTCTTCCAGCTCGAAGATACTGGATTGAGAACCTTCCAAACTAACGGGTAGCTCCGTCTCCACTGGATGGTTGCCAATGTAACACCCCAAATTAGGCGGATATTACAGTGCCGTGGACCCCGACTGGGACCCACCAGGCGAATGAAAACTGATGAATTAAATAATATAATTGTAGTACCGAACCACATTATATTACCAAATACTCCGATGAGGAGTTTAAATACAATACACCAAGACAATACAGAATACTAGTATATTTTATATGAAGATAAAATACACCACCCTGAATAAATAAACATCTCAAACGGAATTTGCAGCGGAAATACATATGAAGAGAAACAAGGATGACTGAAAGAACTGGGGCCCCCTACTAGTATCACTGGGACTCCTCGCCGTCAACATGCTCTTCCCGTGCCTTTGCCTTGCCGTGACCTGAAAACAATATCCCCTAACGGTTGATTCGTAACAACAATCCTCGAGGTTGAAAATACACAATCATGATATATCTTTAGTTATGAAATATCCTTAGTTATGATTTAAGTGAAGAGGAGCATCATAGTACGCCCGTAATGTTGCGTGCAAGTGTACAAGACGAATGACCGGACACACCCGTCCTTGTACCTAATTAGTCTCACGGAGGTAATCGTTTAAAATGCGCAGTCGATGTATCGGTGACCCAATACATGACCATCGCGTGCTCGACTAAAAATTCCACACATCCGCACTACGGCAATATGAACCCAGAAGGTCATATGAACGAGAATGACCATAATGAATATCAAGGAATAATAATCCGACAAAGTCAAGAATGACTCACCGAGATAAAAATAATAGTGAAGTGATTGATAGCTCAATGAAATGATTGGAACCGTCGTTCCTCGTGAATGAAGTGATTATTCGACAATTACAAGTCTCAATACGGTTAATACAATGATGAATGAGTTATGATTATGAATGAACAACAACAAAAGGAATGAATATCCTTTTAACCGAGTAAGAATTAACTTACACAACACCGGTGACAATTGTCCTTCCACGAACGAACGTCCTAAATGAGATGTCGGTCGCTCGAACATCCTTGAATAACACAATTACCAACAATCCGCTCAATATACGTATCAAACACGATTATTACTAATTCAAAACGTCGATACGACTAAACCAAGTTCATTGGGGCATTATATCAAACACGTTGTAACCAACCTTCGACAGTTTACAAACAATCCTCAATTATACCAATATCAAATCCCCAAGAAGTGTTCCAACCAACAAAACATCTTCAATACAATCAATAATCCAATATGAATATCCAAATTCGTGATTTCAACTACAATTAATCAAAAATCCCCAAATCCAACTTAACATTCAAAGTGTTCTTGGATAATCCTTCAATAATCCAATGAATAATCATGCATATCCATAATCATGCGTACATCACTTCATAAAACATGATTTTAATGTCCAAAACATCATATCTCAATACAAAATCGAAATCCAAGATGTTGAAGAAATTACCTCTTGAAGATCCAAGCACTTTGATCCGAAGAACACGCGTTAGATCGACTATCCGAGCTTCACAACCGAATGGAGATGAAGAAAATCTAACACCCAAGTGATTGATGATGGAAAATCTCTTCCTCAAGCTCTCTCTCTCGGAACAAGGTGAAAGAAATGGCAAAATGAACTGAAAGTCCCGATCAAGTCCTTATAAATCGCCGGTTACTACTGTAATTCTGGCCTACTTACTACTGCGTAACATCCCAGGTCAACGGCCTTACGACCGTAACCATCCAGCTCGTACGGCCGTACCCGCAACTGACTTACGGGCATAACTCGCCCTCGTCCAAAACACCTGCCGACATCCATACGGCCGTACCCGCACACCTTACGGGCGTAACTCGACCGATACGGCCGTATCCGGCCAAACTTACGGGCGTAAGCCCCCTTCGTCGAAACTGACCAGGCACCCTGCCTACAACGTACGGCCGTATCCGGCCAAGCCTTACGGCCGTACTTGCCTCATCTTACGGCCGTATGCCGCAACCCTTACGGCTGTAAGTCCTTCTCGTCCGACACATCCTGAAAAATACGAACACCCCTTATGGCCGTAACCTGCCCATCTTACGGCCGTATCTCGCCTTCGGCCAAAAACGCCTGGGCACCCTGCTCGACACGTACGGCCGTAACCGGCCAAGCCTTACGGCCATACTTGCTCAACATACGGCCGTATGCCGCAACCCTTACGGCCGTAAGTCCCGTTCGTCCAAAATGGCCTGAAATCAACGAACGCCTGTTACGGCCGTATCCGACAATCCTTACGGCCGTAACTCGTTGCTGGACAAGATGAAAATCCGACAACTCCGATTTCTCGTTACGATTGATGAATGATCCGACATACCATACGTATGTGAAAGTGAACAAGTCCAACACATGCCAAAGATGATACTTCCAGCATAAGACTCCCAATCACGACGACACTCAAACGGAGATGAAATGACGATCGGTAACTGATACACGGTTACAACATGCCAACAATGAACGCAAATGAATGAATTATGAATGATGAGTGATTATTAATGAGTGAAAATTCCTGAGTGACAAATACTGACTGATAATTACTGAATGATAATGAATGAATTACAACCGGGTAATACATACTCCCCCCTTAAAAAGAGTTTCGTCCCCAAAACTAAGGGTCAAACAACTCGGGATAACTCTCCCGCATACTCTCCTCGGTTTCCTAGGTAGCCTCTTCGACTCCGTGTTTAGACCACTGAATCTTGACCAAAGTAATCGTCTTGTTCCTCAACTGTTTGATTCGCCGCTCTAAAACTCGTATAGGACGCTCCTCATACGAATGATCATCCGCGATCTCGATTTCGTCGAACTGAAGTATGTGACTCGGGTCGGATACATACTTCCGCAATTGAGAGACGTGAAACACATTATGAATTTGGCTCAACGCCGGAGGTAAAGCCAATCGATAAGCTAACTCGCCTACTCGATCCAAAATATCAAACGGTCCAATGAATCTCGGACTCAACTTCCCCCGTTTTCCGAAACGAAAAATACCTCGACTCGAGGATACCTTGACCAACATGTGGTCACCTGTCTCGAACTCTAGTGGTCGACGACGATTATCTACATATGATTTCTGTCGACTCTGAGCTGTCAACAAACGACTCCTGATCAAAGCTACCTTCTCACGGGCGGCTATAAGCATATCGGGCTCGGTGCTGATTGATTCTGATAAGTCATCCCAACACAAAGGAGATCGATAACGACGACCGTACAAGGCCTCATAAGGTGCCATCTTAATCGAAGCGTGCCAACTATTATTATTCGTGAACTCAATCAACGGTAATTGGGCTTCCCAATCGTCCTTCCAATCGAGGGCGCATGCCCTCAACACGTCCTCCAATGTCTGAATAGTCCTCTCTGATTGTCCATCGGACTGAGAAGCGGTACTGAGATTAAGCTGAGTTCCCATAGCACGATGAACTGATTTCCAAAAATGAGACACGAACCGGCCGTCACGGTCAGAAACGATACTTTTAGGAGTACCGTGTAGTCTCACTATCTCTTTGATGAACAACTGGGCAAGTCTCTCGGGACCCCACGTATCCTTAATCTCAAGGAAATGAGACGATTTAGTCAAACAGACCACAATTACCCAGATTGTATTCATGCCACGACGACTCATCGGCAAACTCGTGATGAAATCCATAGAAATATCTTCCCACGTCCACTATGGAATAGGGAGAGGTTTCAGCATACCCGCCGGTCGCTGATGTTCAATCTTGACTTGCTGACAGGTTAAGCATCTCGAAACAAATTCTGCGACTTCTCGCTTCATATTACTCCACCAGTAATTTTGTTTCAAGTCCTTGTACATTTTGCTAGACCCCGGATGAACGGAATAAGGGGTAGCATGAGCTTCTCTCAAAATCGAGTTTTTCAACTCGTCATTCGCCGGTACGCACAACCGATTCTTAAATCGCAAAAGTCCATCCTCGTGGACCACAAATCCAGGGGCTTTCCCCTGAGCCACATCCTCACGGATGCGCAACAATGATGGGTTTGAACCCTGATTCTCTCTGATTGCCTCCTCAAGTGGCGATGAAATCTCTAACATGCAAAGTTACCCTTGCACTCGCTGAAGCTAGACCTCGATCTCGGGTCTAAGGAATTCCTATTGAAGCTCCTTCTGAACTGTTAAACGAGCAAGCATTTGCTCCTGAACGGACTTACGACTCAATGCATCGGCAACCACATTTGCCTTACCCGTGTGGTACAGGATCTCGATATCATAATCTTTGATTAGTTCCAACCACCGCCTCTGTCGCATATTTAACTCCTTCTGAGTAACAATATACTTTAAGCTCTTATGATTAGTGTATATCTGACAGGTAACGCCATAAAGGTAATGACGCCAAATCTTCAACGCGAAAACCACGGCTGCTAGCTCCAGGTCGTGGGTCGGATAATTAACTTCGTAAGGTCTCAATTGTCGTGAAGCATAGGCAATAACCTTTCCATTCTGCATTAATACACATCCGAGACTGTGTCCGGACGCGTCACTATAAACCACAAATCCTTCCGTCCCTTGTGTAACACCCCGAGATATTCGGAATAATTACAGCGCCGTAAACCCTTTAAGTAAGGATTTACAAGGCTAATTAAAAGAAATGTAAACATAATTCAATAGTACCACTGAAATTCAAAATACAGAACCGGTTCGACTGATCCAGGGAGTTAATTTATACAACCGTATCGAAAATGACATTATTAAAACACACGTACTCGAGTACTAAAGTGAACGAAGAAGACAAATCACAATAACAATAAACATCAACCACATCACTGAGCCATTTCATCGTCATGCCGGTATTGTGGCTGCCTCCCCGCTCCTCGGCTACCTGAACATCAAAACAATGTCCACCCCCGAAGGGGTTAGCAAAACAATGCTAGTACAAGTATCGCAATACATAAATCATCAATGCATCATAAAACATACAAAACGGACTTCCATCAATGAAGTGAATCCTCACGATTCCATCAACACAATACAGGGTAATCCAGCGATCCAGTGCCCTTGGTATAGATCCCCATGATGATCCCGTCGGACCAATGCATGGTGGAATACCCGTCCAATGATCCAGCGCCCTCAGCATAGATCCCCATGATGATCCCGTTGGACCAACGCATAGTGGACATTCGATCCAGCGCCCTCAGCATAGATCCTCATGACCCCCTTCGGATCATTTTACAATATAAACCATGCAATCGTGCATACATATATGCATTTCAATATGTCCATTCATATGAACAATTAACCATGAATACCACAAGAAATCAAAGAAATTAAACTCGTACTCGACAATATGAACAAAACCATATGCATGATCAAAGTTTTAATATTAACCAACTCAACATATGATACTTGCCTCGAAAATGGCAAGAATGAAATACTCCAACAAATGACACGCGTCTGTATGCCAACGCCCCTCGATCGTCCCCTATGCAAGGCTCGGACCTAATAAATAATAAAGAATTCATCTCATGCCATACGAATGTCTAACAATCTGGTTTACGGCCGCAAGCTCTAAAAATGAATTATGCCTGAACTACTTAGCGTGCGCTACGTACTCTACGTAACATGCGCTAAGCCTGCCTGTTAACGTACGTAAATAACCAAGTTTAGCGTACGCTAGCTGTGTACTGACAGTCCTCTCTGATCAGCCGACTGTTCTCCCTGATGACATAACGTACGTTACGTACCAAACGTAGCGTACGTTACTCATTCCCGATAGCAAACGTTAATATGCCTATCTTAGCGTGCGCTAACTGTGCATGGCAGTTTACTACTGGGCAGAAAACTTGAGCTAAAGGTGATGAAACTCATGAAATCTTCAGTGTTAATACATGCCATTTATGTGCATATCATGCTCATACGGTTTGTGAAAGATCTCTATGGATTAAATGACTACAAGGTACAAGGGTACGTATAATCATCACAACATCATAATTCATCTTGATCTCGATAAAGTATCCTAAGTTCCATTCGTCCTACGTTCCAAAACGTATGATTCCATTATGTAAAACATAAGAACTTGAAAATATCCACCTACTGGTCATAATCGGTTTTGAAGATACATGAATATGCTTGGGAGTTCAAACACTAAAAAGGTTCAATGGTTTATACAATGAAGAAGTACCGAAACATCGAAAATATACTTCTAACACATGATGTTCGACTAGATACGTATTTAACTGACTAGATAGTCCCAAATCATGATCAAAACATCCTTCATAATAGTACTTAGAATTGGTGAAGAATCACCTACCTCAAAGTAGTGAGGAACAAGGAGGAACTCGAAGCAATCCAATGCCGAAGGCTTGAACACCAATCTCCAATGATCTACAATCTTCGACTCAAGCTAGGATACTTATATGAAGGGTTTAGGATGAAGAGAGTGACTCTCTAAGTCCAAGGATTCGGATGTGGGAAGTGAAAAGGCTGAAAATACGAAAAAGGATGTTGTCCTACTTATAGAAAGTGGTTATTAGCGCGTGCTAGTCCATAGTCATAGCGTGCGCTAACGGCCTACTGACTACACTGTACTCAGCATTTAGCGTGTGCTATCCTCATATGAGTAGCGTGCGCTACCGCATTGACTTGGCTTTTTCTCAAAAACCGTCCAGGTTCATCCCGACATAATCCGACCGAGATCCCCAGCCGATCTCACCTACCACTCTGTCTCAATCATGCTGACTACGTGTAGCGCGCGCTAAGGTTCATACATAGCGTGCGCTACGGATCCTAATTAGCGTACGCTATACCTAGTCGATAGCGTGCGCTACATGCGCAGAATCACCATTTAGATCACATTCATGAAATCATGCGCTTAACAACACCGGATCATGAAATACGGAGAATAATAATCAAATCAAAATGCAACAATTACAATATCACAAGTTCCAAATACATATCATAAATCTCGGGTATTACATCCTTCCTCCCTAAAAAGAAGTTTCGTCCCGAAACTTAAGATAAGAACAACTATGGATATCTAGTCTTCATACTGTCCTCCGTTTCCCAAGTGGCCTCTTCAACTCCGTGTCGTGACCATTGTACTTTAACCAAGTGTATTGATTTATTCCTCAATTGTTTGATCCGACTCTCAAGTATCTTGATTGGTCTCTCTTCGAAAGTGCCATCATTAGCTATCTCGATCTCATTGAACTCAATGATATAACTAGGATCTGGTACATACTTCCGTAATTGGGATACGTGAAATACATTGTGAACGTGACTCAGTGATGGCGGTAAGGCCAACTGGTATGCTAAATCCCCAACTCTCTCGAGGATCTCAAATGGTCCGATATATCTCGGACTTAGCTTACCTTACCTCCTAAAACGGAAAATTCCTCGTGTAGGAGACACCTTCAGTAGTACATGGTCCCCAATGTCGAACTCTAGAGGGCGACGACGCACATCTGCATAAGACTTCTGTCGAATCTGGGCAGTCAACAGTCTTTCCCGAATCAAAGCTATCTTCTCTTGAGTCTGAACTATCAATTCCGGTTCCGTCCCAATCAAGTCCGAAGAATCATCCCAGCACAGGGGTGATCAACATCTTCTCCCGTACAAAGCTTCAAATGGTGCCATCTTAATAGAATCATGCCAACTATTGTTGTAGGTGAATTCAATCAATGGCAAGTGAACTTCCCAATCAGTCGACCAATCCAAGGCACAAGCTCTAAGCATGTCTTCTACTATTTGTATAGTCCTTTCGAACTGACCGTCCGTTTGGGGATGATAAGCCGTGCTAAAGTTGAGCTCAGTCCCCAGAGCCCTGTGAACTGCCTTCCAGAAGTGCGACACGAAGCGACCATCTCGATCTGAAATAATTGTCTTCGGCGTCCCATGCAATCTGACTATCTCCGCAATAAATACTCGCGCCAATCTCTCGGGTCCCCAAGTATCTTTAAATCCTAGGAAATGAGCTGACTTGGTTATTCGATAAACTATAACCCAAATCATGTTCATTCCCACTTTGGTCCTTGGCATACTGGTGATGAAATCCATCGAGATATCCTCCCACTTCCACTCAGGGATCGGAAGCGGCTTTAACATTCCAGCAGGTCGCTGATGTTCAATTTTAACCTGGTGACAAGTCAAACACTTCGAAACGTACTCTGCTACGTCTTTCTTTATATTCCCCCACCAGAAGTTTTGTTTTAGATACTTATACATCTTACTGCTGCCTGGGTGAATAGAATAAGGCGCGCTATGAGCTTTCTTCAGAATTGTCCGTCTCAAATTATCATCATCGGGAACACAAAGTCGACTCTGAAATCTCAGAACTCCATCATCTTGTATCACGAATCCTGGGGCCTTTCCTTTCTTTACTTCATCACATAACCGAAGGATCAGAGAATCGTTCAACTGCTTAGATTCAATTTCCTCGACTAGGGACGAAGCCAATTCCATCACATATAGTTGCCCTTAATTTTCTGGTGCCCATACTTCAATCCCTTCGCGGATCAGTTCTCGTTGAATGCTGGTTTGGGACGTAAGTGCTTCCAACACTCGAAGAGAAACAGGTTTTCGGCTCAATGCGTCGGCTACTACGTTTGCTTTACCCGGGTGATAGAGAATTTCCAAGTCGTAATCCTTGATCAATTCCAGCCACCTTCTTTGCCTCATGTTTAATTCTTTCTGACTGAAAATGTACTTGAGGCTTTTATGATCTGTAAAGATCTGACAATGAGTACCGTATAAATAATGTCGCCAAATTTTCAAGGCAAAGACCACAACTGCTAACTCCAGATCATGAGTCGGGTAATTAACTTCGTACGATTTTAATTGCCGAGAAGCATAGGCAATCACCTTATCCCTTTGCATCAACACACATCCCAGACCCTGATTTGAAGCGTCGCTGTATACCATGAATCCATCAGTTCCATCTGGTAATGCTAATATAGGTGCTGTAGTCAGTCTCTTCTTAAGTTCATCAAAACCAGCCTGACATTTCTCATCCCACGTGAACTTTTGAGTTTTCTGTAACAGCTGAGTGAGTGGACGAGCAATTTTGGAAAATCCCTCTACAAAACGGCGATAATAACCAGCAAGTCCTAAGAAGCTTCGGACTTCTTTCACGTTACTAGGAGCTTCCCATTCCAAGATTGCTTCGACTTTCTTCGGGTCCACCTGAACTCCGTCAGCTGATATCACATACCCAAGGAAGGTTACTTCCCTAAGCCAGAACTCACATTTGGAAAGCTTCGCATAAAGCTGTTCATTTCTCAAGGTGCTCAAAACCTCACGCAAATGCTCGGCATGCTCCTCTGTGTCTTTCGAATAGATCAAGATGTCATCAATGAAAATGACCACAAACTTGTCTAGGTATTCTAAGAATACCCGATTCATCAATTGCATAAATACCACAGGAGCGTTGGTAAGTCCGAATGGCATCACCACAAATTCATAATGCCCGTACCGGGACCTGAAAGCAGATTTTGGTATATCCGATTCCTTAATTCTCAACTGATGATATCCTGATCGCAAGTCAATCTTCGAGAATACCCTTGCCCCTTGCAGTTGATCAAACAAGTCATCGATCCGAGGTATAGGATACTTGTTCTTGATCGTCACCTTATTTAGCTCCCTGTAATCAATACATAATCGGAGGGATCCATCTTTCTTTCGGACAAAGAGAACGGGTGGTCCCCAAGGAGAAATGCTAGGTTGAATGTAACCCTTCTGTAATAATTCCTCAAGTTGCTTCTTTAGTTCATACATCTCGGTTGGCGCCATGCGGTATGGTGCTCTAGACATAGGAACGGCTCCAGGCTCTAATTCGATAGTGAACTCCACTTCTCTCTGCGGAGGTATCCCTGGTAGTTTGTCAGGGAATACATCTGAAAATTCATTCACAACTGGAATAGATGAGAGCTCTACTCCTTCCTCTTTCCTCATGGCATAACACCAAAGTCCATGACATCCCTGCTTCAGTAATTTCACGGCTTTCATTGCTTTGATCAATTTTCCCGAGCTTCCCGGTCTCCATCCTTTGAATAAGTGTTCAGACCCATCATCAGCAATGATAGAAATGACCCTCTTTCAGTAATTCAGAATAGCTCCATAACGTTTGAGCCAATCGTCTCCGAGAATTAAATCGTCACCGTAGATGTCAATTACAATAAGATTCGATGGCCAATCTCTCCCTCTTATAGACACTGGAAAATCTCTAGTTTCTAGGGTTCCCACAATTTTCTCTCCATTCGGTAATCCCACAACGTAAGGTTCACAATCATACAAGCACGAGATCTTCAAACGATTAACGCAGTTCAAAGATATAAAAGAATGTGTAGCTCCTGAATCGAATAAGACACTAACTGGTTGCAAAAGGACCTGAATCGTACCTGATGCAACAGCCGTGTTCTGAACGTCTGACTTCTTCATATCGTAAATACGCGGAGGAACGGACCCAGCGCTAGATGCTTCTCTTTTCCCAGCATTCTGCTGCTGGAATCCACTTTGCTGCGTCTGGTTTACACTGGTGTCCTTCGGAACCGGTGCAGGAGTGCGAGTACCAAAAGATCGAGTCGCATTTCCACAAAATGTTGCGCGATGCCCTTCCTGTCCACACTCGAAATAGGTCACAGCAGGTGCGAAACAGTCACGTCGAACATGCCCCGCTTTGCCACAGTTATAACATTTCTTTCCTGCGTCTGAAACGGTTGGTGCTGCCCGGAACTTCTTTCCGCCTCGAGAAGGATGCGGAGGCCTCTTGGATGAATGAAATGAGGACTGGCCCCTGTGGGGCTCACTACTCTTGTTCTCCGTGAAGTTTCCAGCCACTTTCTGCTTCTTTGCTTCCGTTGACTTCTCTACTGCCGCCTCTTTCATATCATAGGCCAATGCTTTGTCCTGATACTGTCGCAAGGTGGTATATTCAAATCCGGACATATACTGCTGAATCTCCGGCTTCATCCGCATGTCGAAATGAAAAATCCTCTCTGCCTCGGTTCTGACCAAGTGGCGCACATAAGTTAGCTGGTGATTAAAAGTCTTAATCACGTCTGTCACAGAGGCCTCTGAATTTTGTGGTGAGAGAAACTCCCGGACTCGGGCCTCTCTAACTGGGCGAGGACAATACTGCACTTCCATAATTAATTTAAACTCTGTCCAGTCAACATTATGCTCCTCAGGTCGAATGGCCTCCCACCGATCAGCCTCCCTGTCGAAGATCTTGGGCGGCGGAACCTTCTGTCGTTGGGACGATTAATC
The DNA here is from genome assembly GCA_033398695.1 of Orobanche coerulescens. Lineage (NCBI taxonomy): Eukaryota > Viridiplantae > Streptophyta > Magnoliopsida > Lamiales > Orobanchaceae > Orobanche > Orobanche coerulescens. The sequence continues at coordinate 59,028,236 of CM065818.1, forward strand.
CTGCAAAGATATTCTCTAACTCCTTCATACTATGATCCCTAGAAAGCGTCTCAGTAGAACCGTCAAATTTCGGAGGGTGCAATTTGACCACTTCAGTAAGCCATTTGTCCCCCCGATTATCCTCGTTATGCTGCTGTCCCATCGCCGTCTGCATGCGATCAACAACTTGAGCAAACTGGTTTATCTGAGCAACCACCTGTTGAAGCACTCCCGGCACGTTAGGATCTGCATTATTATTTGCTGATCCCTGTTGTCCTCCGGAATGGGAATCCGTTCGACTAGCGGTTATTTCTGGGGTAGACACTGAATCTTCCTGTCTCGCATTTCCACCTCCGCGTCCACGACCGCGTCCGCGTCCACGACCTCCCCTCAACATACTGTAAACACAAATACTCAATATCCAGGGTAATTTCTCTAAAAGGAAGTCCGTCAATATTCACAAAAAGGAATTAAATAAAACGGTAGTAACTGAGATTAGGAGACATACAACCACGGTCCACACGACGATGCTGGCTCAGCAGTGATGTTACAAATGACCCGTAAATAACGTAAACAGACCCAACTAAAACCCGACTGCCAAGATATCCATGAATCTTAGCTCCGATACCATATTCTGTAACACCCCGAGATATTCGGAATAATTACAGCGCCGTAAACCCTTTAAGTAAGGATTTACAAGGCTAATTAAAAGAAATGTAAACATAATTCAATAGTACCACTGAAATTCAAAATACAGAACCGGTTCGACTGATCCAGGGAGTTAATTTATACAACCATATCGAAAATGACATTATTAAAACACACGTACTCGAGTACTAAAGTGAACCAAGAAGACAAATCACAATAACAATAAACATCAACCACATCACTGAGCCATTTCATCGTCATGCCGGTACTGTGGCTGCCTCCCCGCTCCTCGGCTACCTGAACATCAAAACAATGTCCACCCCCGAAGGGGTTAGCAAAACAATGCTAGTACAAGTATCGCAATACATAAATCATCAATGCATCATAAAACATACAAAACGGACTTCCGTCATCGGAATCCAATGAAGTGAATCCTCACGATTCCATCAACACATTACAGGGTAATCCAGTGATCCAGCGCCCTTGGTATAGATCCCCATGATGATCCCCCGCATGGTGGAAAACCCATCCAACGATCCAGCGCCCTCAGCATAGATCCCCATGATGATCCCGTTGGACCAACGCATGGTGGACATTCGATCCAGCGCCCTCAGCATAGATCCTCATGACCCCATTCGGATCATTTTACAATATAAACCATGCAATCGTGCATACATATATGCATTTCAATATGTCCATTCATATGAACAATTAACCACGAATACCACAAGAAATCAAAGAAATTAAACTCGTACTCGACAATATGAGCAAAACCATATGCATGATCAAAGTTCTAATATAAACCAACTCAAAATATGATATTTGCCTAGAAAATGGCAAGAATGAAATACTCCAACAAATGACACGCGTCTGTATGCCAACGCCCCTCGATCGTCCCCTATGCAAGGCTCGGACCTAAGAAATAATAAAGAATTCATCTCATGCCGTACGAATGTCTAACAATCTGGTATACAGCCGCAAGCTCTAAAAATGAATTCTGCCTGAACTACTTAGCGTGCGCTACGTACTCTACGTAACGTGCGCTAAGCCTGCCTGTTAACATACGCAAATAACCAAGTTTAGCGTACGCTAGCTGTGTACTGACAGTCCTCTCTGATCAGCCGACTGTTCTTCCTGATGACATAACGTAGGTTACGTACCAAACATAGCGTACGTTACTCATTCCCGATAGCGCACGTTAATATGTCTATCTTAGCGTGCGCTAACTGTGCATGGCAGTTTACTACTGGGCAGAAAACTTGAGCTAAAGGTGATGAAACTCATGAAATCTTTAGTGTTAATACATGCCATTTCTGTGCATATCATGCTCATATGGTTTGTGAAAGATCTCTACGGATTAAACGACTACAGAATACAAGGGTACGTATAATCTGTTAGGAATACTTGTTAGATTTTGATGATGTCATTAATTTAAAATCAAATGTTTATTACTTGGCAAAATGTAAGGAAGAACCAATTGAGTATCTTCCATAGGCCAAAATATGTTAAGTATAAAACTTGGCAATATGTAAAGAAGAACCAAATGAGTATCTTCTGTAGGCCAAAATTAGTTAGGCTGAAAAACGGCTAAGTACTAAGTACATCTTAGTTCATCAGAGAAGATCAGCCGAATCCAGCCGAGTAGCTCTGGTCAACGAATTTTATCAGAGAAGTTTGACCAGACTGCAGCCGAGGTACCTCAGGGAAGTCACCTGACCAGATAAATCACAAACAGTGAACAGCCGAGAGGACCTACCTGCAGAGAAGTTAGTTGCATATCAGCCTACTCGACTACAGCCTAGTACTCCAAATCCACGTCAACATGCGTTGAAAAGTCAAGTATTACGGAAAGCTCACATGCAACGTGAAGAGACAAATTGGAGTGATTCCCGCAAGAGATATGATTTAAATAAATCATCCAGACCCACCTTGAAGACTTTAATCCTTTTATATTCAAAAGATTCGGCGCTCACATGCAGAAGTCTTCACAACGGTCGGAAGATAAAATAAAATAATGGGAATCCATCCTTGCAACGTTCAGAAAGATTAAACAATGAAGTCTCCCTCCAACGGACGGATTTGTTCAAAAGATTTGCAATGGCTACAAGGAAAGAAGCTCAGAGATCGTGATCTATATATATCCGAAGATTTGAAACTGAGCAACTACCGGTGCGAACATACATTCTAGCTATCAAAGCAAACAAGCAAACTCAAGCAATCAAATAGCATCATGAAAAGAGCAGATCTAAAAGTTCATACTTAAGGAAGCTCTTAAGTTGGAGAAGACAAACACTCTTGTCTATAATCTTGAGTACGGGGTACTTCACTGGTTGAAGTAAGAGACTGTAAAGGCATCCGAGGATCGAGGATCAAGAGGTGCAAGGCAGTCAAGTGTGTGTACAACGGCACGGATTTCCACTGGTTGGAAGCTGTTGTAGTGTGGTTTGAATCACGGTAATATTGATCACTGGTTGAAAATTATAGTGAATTCATCTCCAACTGGTTTGGAGAAAAGTGGATTAGTAGAGGATTACCCCACCTCTGAGACCACTATAATTGCCTGTGTCATTTACTGTTTTACTGCATCATACTTTAACTGCTGCATACATTGTTAAGTGTTTCATTAAGTTAATTTATATTCGTCATCAGCTGACTTCCGCACATATCCAAGAACAAACGACTCCAAGTCATTTGTTTGACTATCAGCTGAAGAAACTCACTCTTCGTGAAAAAGAGTTCAAGAGTTTCAACAATTCTATTCACCCCCCCTCTAGATTTGTTCCTGGACGACTTGTGACCTACAAGTGGTATCGGATAGGTTGGTTCATTTTTTTTCACGAACCGGATCTATATTAGATATATATCTTAACTCTCACTCTATAATGGAACACATGCACTCTAGACTCCCTGTCTTTTCAGTTGACGAGTATGATCTGTGGAAGATAAGAATGCAGGCACATTTATCTTCAATTCATGACGACATGTGGTGCATCATTGAAGACGGTCCATTCATTTTTGAGAAGGACAACACAGCCGAGGAGATCGCAGTTGGGAGGCCAGAAAAGATTCCTAAGAAGAGAACGGAGCTGACCCCCGAAGAGAGAAAGCTGGCCAATCTTGACAACCGGTCCAGAGATGTGTTATATCAAACTCTTGACAAATCCACCATGGTCAAGATAAAAAACTGTAAGAATGCCAAAGAAATTTGGGACACATTAGCTCTAATGTGTGAAGGAACGGAGCTGATCAAGGAAAACAAGTTGTCAATTGCTATCAAAAAATTTGACAACTTTAAAATGAAGAATGGTGAATCTATAGACCAAGTGGACACAAGGTTCACTGAAATTATCAATGAGATCAACTCCCTGGGCAAAACCTATGGCAACAGGGAAATGGCACTTAAGGTCCTCAGATCTCTCAACCCCGAATGGAGCATGAAGGCCGTAGCCATGAGAGAGTCCAAGGACCTGAATAAAATAAAGATTCGGAGGCTGTTCTCGATTCAAGGCTTACGAGTTCGAACTTCCAAGTTCATCCTCAATCGAGCACGCAGAGAAGGGAATCGCATTTGCACGAGTCCCTGCCAAGAGCCTATCGATGTGAAACCTCCAAATCCACTAGATTTTGAGGAAGAAATGGCTTTCATAATGCAAAGATTCAGCAATTTGAAAGAACTACTCCAAGTATAAGAAAAACTACAAGGAGAATCCAAGAAGAAACCGGAATTTGGAAGGCTGGAAAGTTGAATGCTACAATCTGTCACAAAATAGGACACATCCAAATGGATTGTCCCGAGCTCAAGAAGGACGAAACCAAGAAGGAGGTAGGCGAAGGAAGACGGAAGAAAAGCTCTCATCGGAGAAGACCAGAGCATGTCGAATCAAGCGGCGATTTCTTTTCCGATGAAGACGAGGAGTATGATTGCACGATGGCAAACTTAGCCGATGAAGAGGTAACTTCTAAACCCACCGGTTCAAATAATAGCTCACCATGTCACAAGATATGGATCTACATGAATCGGTAAATCGCTTATTCAAAGATTTTGAAACACTCAAATCGCACACCAAGTCAGACAATGAGAAGACTCACCGCAAGATGAGAATAGGCGGTGAAAAATGATTTCAAAAACTCACCTAGATTTAAATAAGGTTGAGACAACTACGGTGACTTTAAAAACCAGGCAAGTGTCAATACAATTGAGATAGACCGGCTAAACATTTTACTTAAAGAAAAATCAGCTGCACTTGCTCATGCCAAAGCTGAGTTTACTAAGCTGGCACAGATAAATAAAACTCAGGCGCAGGAAATAACCTCCCTGAAGGCGTCTTCAACTCTGGGCGAATTGTGTACTTATAAAAGGTCACTATATACCAAATCAGGCCTTGGATATGATTCTCACACTCCCTCTAGTTCTGAAACCAAGTTTATCAAGGGAGAAACAATAGTCTCGACTGCTGAGCCTATGTATAAACCGATTTTCAAAAACAGGCAACAACCAAGTCAAACGTCTAGAGGCAAATGTTACACTGCATGACCACCTAGACAGCGACTAAGCGATGTGCAAAAGCAGCAGCCCAGACAACATGCCCACTATTACCAACAACTCCCCAAAAATAGATTTCATAATGGGAGGGGCAGATGGAAACCTCAAGGTTATCCTAATTACCAAAATGAACAAGTGTGGAGACCACAAAGATTTAATAAACGGTCTCAGCCTAGATTTAGAAATGGCCCACACTATCAAAATTTTGAGGAATATCCGGTATACAATCCAACCAGAAGCTTTAGACCTCGACCACAGACACATTATAAGGGTTATAATAATAATAATAATAATAATAATAATAATAATAACAATTTCCATAATAAAATGAGAAATCAATTCTCCAGGAAACCAACTAACCCCAAAGGACCCACACAAATTTGGGTACCTAAATCTCTGCTTATTTAATTGCAGAAAAGGTGGAAGGACTACAACCACATCTCCTCAAGCTCAAATTTTGGAGGTGAAGAATGGTTTGTAGACTCTGGATGCTCGAGGCATATGACCGGGAACAAGAAGATGCTGACCAAATACATCAAAGAAAGAGGTCCCGATGTAACCTTTGGAGATAGCTCTAGAGGACAGACAAAAGGCTTTGGAGAGCTGCACCGAGGAAACATTGTCATATCCAAAGTTCATTATGTCAAAGGGCTCAAGTACAACCTCCTGAGCATAAGCCGATTACGTGACGAGAAGAATCTAGTAGTCTTCACCATCTTGAAGTGTATGGTGATAGACATCTTATCTGGAGAAATAAAGCTACAAGGATTCAGAAGAAGAGATGTCTACATGATTGATTGGAACACAGGAACACCTAACTCCTGTTTTCTATCCAAGACTGTAGCTGAGAATGGATGGCTGTGGCACAAAAGACTATGTCACCTAAACTTCAAAGCCATCAACAAGATTAGCTCTCAGAAGCTGGTCAGAGGACTTCCAAGTGAAGCATTCAAGAAGGAAGCACTCTGTGATGCATGTCAGAAGGGAAAGCAGACCAAGGCATCGTTCAAGCCAGTACAGCCTACAACGCTCACAACAAGGATCTTAGATCTACTCCACATGGATCTATTCGGTCCTATCAAACCAAGGACTTTGAGCGGCCGAAAACATGCTCTTGTAATAGTAGATGATTATTCAAGGTACACTTGGATCATTTTTCTATACAAGAAAAGTGAAACCCTGACCAAGTTACCTGAGCTGCTGAGAAGGATCCAGAATGAGAAATCCCTCTCCATAATCAAGATCAGATCATATAGAGGAGGAGAGTTTCTCAACAAGGCGATAACTGATTACAGCGATCAGAATGGGATCCAGCATGAGCTATCTGCAGCCAGGACGCCCCAGCAGAATGGTGTTGCTGAAAGAAGGAATACAACCCTAAAGGAAGCAGCAAGGTCCATGATTGCAGAAGCGGACGTACCCAGGTTAAGGGCTGTTAACACATGACTGTCACACCTGAGCAGAGTATGATAGTAGGGAGACATGACAAAACTCCCTATGAGGTTTGGAATAATAAAACTCCTACTGTTGCTTACTTTCATGTTTTTGGTTGTAAGTGTTTCATCCACAACAACGGTAAAACACAACTAAATGCCTTTGATGCTAAAACTGATGACGGACTCTTTATGGGATATTCCCAAAGAAGCAAGGCATATAGAGTTTTTAATAAAAACCTTAGTTGTGGAGGAAACACCCCATGTTGTTTTTGATGAATCTACTGTTGAGTACAGGAAACAACTTGAGCTAATTGAGAACAAGCTCAAGTCAGCAACCCTTGAAGAAGTCATCATACATGACACTGGAATGGTGGACTCAACTGCAGACCAGCCTGGTGACCCAACTGCAGCTGATGAAGACCCAATCGGATCGACAGATCACCAAACCTATCCGATCCGATTCTTTGCAGAAGAAGAACCAATGGAGTCGACAAAGACTCATCTGCGATTGAACCAAGCCGCAGATGACAAGGCGTAGCTAACCCGATTCTGGACGAGAACCCAGCTGATGCAGATAACCACCAGAGCAATCCAACAGGGGGAACAAACCCAGAAGAGGACGATATCCCCAAATGGCTCAAGGATCATCCAATTCAGCAAATTATTGGAAAGTTGACTGATGGAGTTAAGACGAGACAGTCAACCCTACCAGCAGGAATGGCGATGTTCTCATGCTTCATGTCGCAAATTGAACCCAAGACTACAGAACAAGCCTTGGAAGATTATTCATGGATTAATGCCATGCAAGAGGAATTGGAGCAGATGGAGAGAAACAAAGTTTGGGAACTAACAGATAGACCTGATCCCAAGAAAGTTATTGGCACCAAATGGGTGTATAAAAACAAGAGTGATGAAGACAGAGCTGTTGTTAGGAATAAAGCCAGACTCGTAGCAAAAGGTTATGCACAGTGTGAGGGAATAGATTTTGATGAAACTTATGCACATGTTGCAAGATTAGAATCCATCAGACTATTCCTCACATATGATGCATTCAAGGACTTTGAAGTCTACCAGATGGATGTAAAAAGTGCGTTTCTGAACGGAATCCTAGAAGAAGAAGTCTATGTAGAGCAACCCCCAGGTTTTGTCAAAGGAGACAAAGTCTATAAGCTGTTGAAGGCTCTGTATGGACTCAAGCAAGCACCAAGAGCGTGGTATGAAACACTGTCTGTGTTTCTTGAGAAAAATGGATTTTGCAAAGGCAAAGTGGACAAGACCCTATTCAGAGTGGAGCACGGAGGCCACATATTAATAGTTCAGATTTATGTGGATGATATCATATTCGGGTCAACCAATCCAGAACTATGCGAGAAATTCTCCAACCTCATGCAAGGAGAATTTGAGATGAGTATGATGGGAAAGCTTAACTTCTTTCTCGGATTACAAGTTAAGCAGATGGAAAAAGGAATTTTCATCAACCAAGCAAAGTATACCAGAGATCTTATCAAGAGATATGGAATGGAATCAGCCAAACCCGCAAGAATTCCAATGAGCACAAGTACTCACCTGGATGCAGACGAGGCAGGCATATCAGTGGACTCAACCCACTACAGAGGACTCATCGGATCTCTTCTGTACCTCACTGCAAGCAGGCCAGACATATCATATGCCTTTGGAGTTTGCGCAAGATTCCAGTCCAAGTCGAAGCAATCACACCTAGATGCAGCCAAGAGAATAATTAAGTACCTAAAGTCTACAATTAATGTTGGACTATGGTATCCCAAGGATGACAACTTCGAGCTATCAGGATACTCAGATGCGGATTTCGCAGGATGCAAAATCAACAGGAAGAGCACTAGTGGAACGTGTCAATTCCTAGGAACCAGACTGATATCCTGGTTTAGCAAGAAGCAGGTATCTAACTCTATCTCCACTACAGAGTCAGAATACCTAGATGCAGGTAGCTGCTGTGCACAGATTCTATGGATCAGACAACAGTTAAGGGACTATAATATAATTGCCAACGAAGTTCCTATTTGGTGTGACAACAATAGTGCTATTGCAATAATCAACAATCCGGTTTTGCATTCAAGGACGAAGCACATTGACGTTAAGCATCATTTCATTAGAGACCATGTGCTTAACAAAAGGGTTAGAGTTGAAAGAGTCAGCACAGACTACCAAATAGCTGACATCTTCACTAAACCCTTGCCAGAAGAAAGGTTCCTAGAGCTGAGCAGAGACCTTGGATTACTAGATTGGGAATCTAGTTCTGAAGCAAGTTAAAGGAAGGACGGACCCTCAGAATCAGCCTAGCTGATGCAGGCGAAAAGACGAAGGCCAGACGAAGCAACTAAGCTGTTCAGAATACCAGGCGAGAAGGCAACTCACCTGTTGCAGAGTGGTCAACAGTCAACAAATCAGACCAGCTAAGTTTTCTAAACTGACCTCTATTTTTTTAATTAATATCTGCCACATTTATAATATTATTTTGACTAACGTAATGGCATTTAAATATACATTTTTATAAGCCAAGTGGCAATTTTAATACACGCGTCAAACGCCTATTTAATTAACCTCTACGGTGGCCAATCAGAATCAACCGTCAAATTTTAAATTGGGCCACCGATTCAAATTTGAAATTCAAGAGAATATCAAAAGGCGTACCACCGTTCAAATATAATAAACTAATACAAACGTCTTTTCATCTTCTTTATAAGGAAAGAAGACCTTTCACTTTACTCTTTACGCTTACAGAAACCCTAGAATTTACAGAGCAAAAATATACACTAAAAAATCCTCTATTTGCAGAAATGGCATCTTTCGAAGGAGTGAATCTGAAGGCGGTGAAGGACCAGGTTATTTTCTCCATGGTTGTCGACTTTGAAGGTTTACTTGAAGCAAACCTGGAGGACTTCGACATGCTCAATTTGATCCGGGCAATGAAGCTGAATGGGATCTACCCATTTCTCGACATCAACCCGCAACATCTGTTCAAGGAAGATGTCGTTGAATTTTATCGCAATGCTTATCTGATTCAACACGGGATTAACAGCACAGTCGGCGGAGTTCCTGTCAGCATAGATCGAGAGAAGATTCGTTCTGTATTCGGGATGAAGCATCGTGGTTTGGCGGTCGAAGCGCTCAAACAATCAGCCGCCGAAACCTGGAAAACGATTAAAGTCGAAAATATCCTAGAGAAATTGAAATATACATCCAAGAGGAATGAATTGAAAAGGATTTATCGTGTTGCGTTGGATATTACCAACAAGATAGTCATGGGGATGGCGGGCACCTATGACCAACTGTCATCGTCAAAATTTATGGTGTTGGGTGCGTTGATTCAGGAAGAGGAAGTCGATTGGGCGGACTATATTTTCAGGCAACTTGTGCGCGAGGTGAACAAGGTCGAGTGGCTCGACGATGAGAAGAAGTTCAAAACTAAGTTGGCATTCGGAACGCATCTTAGTTGGTTTTTGGAGAAGACCGGAGTGGCTAAGGGAAACATTGACCCTTTCCACCCAAATAAGAGGCTAGGTCACATGGACCATGACAAGAAGAAAGTCGGAGGCACTGGGAAAGCAGCTCAGTTGTTGAAGGATCTGCCGGACTCAAGGTCATATCCAAGATACGATTTATCAGAGGAGTCGGACAGACCTGCAGCTGAGATCGGAACTGCAGTCGAGTCCGGGAACGAGTCCGACGATACACCAATTGCTATCAGATTTAAGAGACGGGGACCAGCCCCAGAAGGACCCTCTAACCTGCAGTCATCACCAGAACCCTCTCCTAAGAGGCCAAGGAAGCTGCAGTTCAGCGAGGGAGAGCAGTCTGAGCACCATACCAGCCCATCAGTTCAGTCACCAGTTCATCCTGAAGACCTGCCTGCACCAGACACCACTGAAACTCGGATTGTACCTGTTATCACACCTCCAGTCTACATATCCGAAGAAGAGGAAGCAGGATAAATGGTTCATGTCACATTTTAAAACAAACATGGACCACTTTATCTATTCTATCATGCTCAGCATTTTTGATGGCGTTTTTGGAGAAGAGGAGGAGGAGGAAGTTGAAAAGGAGATAAAGATTGAAGAAGTAGATGGAAATAATGAAATTATTGATTTGGTGGCTGAAGAAGATGAAGAAGAGAGAAAATCAGAAGAAAATATATCAGTTGAAAAACAGCCAGAGGAGATTGATAAGACAGAAGAAGTGGCTGATGAAGGAGATGAAGAAGAAGGAGAAGAAGTCGATCAAGAAAAAGATGATGAAGAAAAGGAGGATGCGGATGATGAAGGAGAAAAGAAAGAGAAGGATGATGATTAGAATGATGATAATGATGATGATGATGATGATGATGATGATGATAATGATGATGGAGGAGAAGCAGGGGCAGAAGGAGCAGAGAAGGAAAATGAAAAAGAAAAAGATGAAGAAGAAGAAAAAGAAAACTCTGGAGAAAAGGAGGAAGAAGGGAAAGAGGAAGAGAGAGAAGGATACAAGGAGCCAGAACAAGAGCCGGAGCCAGAGCCTACTCACGAAGCTGCAGATAGGATTGTGGTACCTGCCAGGTACACCAGCCTTGACGCAGAGCTGGCTGAAGACTCCAAGTCAGGGACCCCGGAGAAAACCCACTCTGACCTACCAGCTGCAGACCGGAGCCTGCAGTCTAGTGGTTCCCTTGCAGAAGGATCAGGAGAGCACTCTCCATCAGCTCAGTTATCCCCTACCATGACTGAGCTGATCAAGCAAATCGTCAGAGACACTATTGGAGAGCTGCTATCAACTCAGGTCACTCCTGACCTTCAGTCAATAAATGCCAAGAGAGACACCCTTCTACAGAGAGAGATCCCTCAGCCTCCTCCCCCTACCAACAATAGAATGCCATTTGGCATGTCTGATTGGATGAGCAGGATGGAACAATGATTAACTACCCCGGTTGATCTTTGGCAAAAAGGGGGAAGAAAGGATTCAGGGGGAAGAAAGAGAAATCAGAAGCAAGAAGAAGCAGGATGTCCCTCAGATTGAAGGACCCTCCAGTCTAAAGAGAAAGGAAGCTGTAGATCGAGATGATCAGGCTGACCAGCCTGAAGGAAAAAGAAGAAGGACTAGAGGCGGCTTTGAACCCACTCTTGAATGGGAAGGGAAGGAGCTATGGTTTGTTGAGGATTTCATTCCATTTGAAGCTCTTGAGATGTGGGGAGCTGCAAAGAAGAGGTTCATCAGAGACTATTACATCTGGGAACTACTCCATGATGACAAACTCTCCCCACAAGAAATCTTCATAAACTTCATGGAAAAAATCCATCCGAAGCTTTGGGCTGTTCTGAAGAAGCACGCTAAAGAACAAAATGCTTATCCCATGATTCCCTTATTCAGAGCTGAAGAAGCACCAATCCGTATGGACGGTGAACTTGATGAGTTAGCACTTCAAAGGGAAATCAAGCTAGTGTGTCTTGAGAACAAATTCAGATCCCAGCAAGAACAAGACTTCGCAGCACTTGTTGTGAAGAGAAAATATGGTCTTGCTCCAGTCAAGGTAAGACCAATCGGAGCCAAACCATTCAAGCCTGCCAAGCAGCCTATTCGAAGAGGCAGAGGAAGAGGCAGATGACCCTTTAGTGATTTCTTTTACTTGTAATTTTATTTTCTGTACTTAAAACGTTCTTGTAAAATTTCAATAATAAGTCAGAAAAATTTTTAACAGTCTGTTGAATGACAATTTCCAGTTGTCTCAATATTAGACTGATTTTAGTTTGTGTCTCGCAATTAAGTGCCGACTTGGTCATTTGATTTCTTACTAAAAGTTTTGCCATCATCAAAATAGGGGGAATTTGTTAGGAATACTTGTTAGATTTTGATGATGTCATTAATTTAAAATCAAATGTTTATTACTTGGCAAAATGTAAGGAAGAACCAATTGAGTATCTTCCATAGGCCAAAATATGTTAAGTATAAAACTTGGCAATATGTAAAGAAGAACCAAATGAGTATCTTCTGTAGGCCAAAATTAGTTAGGCTGAAAAACGGCTAAGTACTAAGTACAGCTTAGTTCATCAGAGAAGATCAGCCGAATCCATCCGAGTAGCTCTGGTTAACGAATTTTATCAGAGAAGTTTGACCAGACTGCAGCCGAGGTACCTCAGGGAAGTCACCTGACCAGATAAATCACAAACAGTGAACAGCCGAGAGGACCTACCTGCAGAGAAGTTAGCTGCATATCAGCCTACTCGACTACAGCCTAGTACTCCAAATCCACGTCAACATGCGTTGAAAAGTCAAGTATTACGGAAAGCTCACATGCAACGTGAAGAGACAAATTGGAGTGATTCCCGCAAGAGATATGATTTAAATAAATCATCCAGACCCACCTTGAAGACTTTAATCCTTTTATATTCAAAAGATTCGGCGCTCAGATGCAGAAGTCTTCACAACGGTCGGAAGATAAAATAAAATAATGGGAATCCAGCCTTGCAACGTTCAGAAAGATTAAACAATGAAGTCTCCCTCCAACGGACGGATTTATTCAGAAGATTTGCAACGGCTACAAGGAAAGAAGCTCAGAGATCGTGATCTATATATATCCGAAGATTTGAAACTGAGCAACTACCGGTGCGAACATACATTCTAGCGATCAAAGAAAACAAGCAAACTCAAGCAATCAAATAGCATCGTGAAAAGAGCAGATCTAAAAGTTCATACTTACGGGGTACTTCACTGGTTGAAGTAAGAGACTGTAAAGGCATCCGAGGATCGAGGATCAAGAGGTGCAAGGCAGTCAAGTGTGTGTACAACGGCACGGATTTCCACTGGTTGGAAGCTGTTGTAGTGTGGTTTGAATCACTGTAATATTGATCACTGGTTGAAAATTATAGTGAATTCATCTCCAACTGGTTTGGAGAAAAGTGGATTAGTAGAGGATTACCCCACCTCTGAGACCACTATAATTGCCTGTGTCATTTACTGTTTTACTGCATCATACTTTAACTGCTTCATACATTGTTAAGTGTTTCATTAAGTTAATTTATATTCGTCATCAGCTGACTTCCGCACATATCCAAGAACAAACGACTCCAAGTCATTTTTTTGACTATCAGCTGAAGAAACTCACTCTTCGTGAAAAAGAGTTCAAGAGTTTCAACAAGTCTATTCACCCCCCCCCTATAGACTTGTTCCTTGACGACGTGTGACCTACATAATCATCACAACATCATAATTCATCTTGATCTCGAGAAAGTATCCTAAGTTCCATTCGTCCTACGTTCCATAACGTATGATTCCATTATGTGGAACATAAGAACTTGATAATCTCCACCTACTGGTCATAATCGGTATTGAAGATACATGAATATGCTTGGGAGTTCAAACACTAAAAAGGTTCAATTGTTTATACGATGAAGAAGTACCAAAACATCGAAAATATCCTTCTAACACATGATGTTCGACTACATACATATTTAAATGACTAGATAGTCCCAAATCATGATCAAAACGTCCTTTATAATAGTACTTCGAATTTGTGAAGAATCACCTACCTCAAAGTAGTGAAGAACAAGGAGGAACTCGAAGCTAGGATGCTGATATGAAGGGTTTAGGATGAAGAGAGTGACTCTCTAAGTCCAAGGATTCGGATGTGGGAAGTGAAAAGGCTGAAAATACGAAAAAGGATGTTGTCCTACTTATAGAAAGTGGTTATTAGCGCGCGCTAGTCCATAGTCATAGCGTGCGCTAACGGCCTACTGACTACACTGTACTCAGCATTTAGCATGCACTATCCTCATATGAGTAGAGTGCGCTACCGCGTTGACTTGGATTTTTCCCGAAAGCCGTCCAGGTTCATTCCGACATAATCCGACCGAGATCCCCAGCCGATCTCACCTACCACCCTGTCTCAATCATGCTGACTACGTGTAGTGCGCGCTAAGGTTCATAGATAGCGTACGCTACGGATCCTAATTAGCGTACGCTATACTTAGTTGATAGCGTGCGCTACATGCGCAGAATCACCATTTAGATCACATTCATGAAATCATGCACTTAACAACACCGGATCATGAAATACGGAGAATAATAATCAGATCAAAATGCAACAATTACAATATCACAAGTTCCAAATACATGTCAGAAATCTCGGGTATTACACCTTGTGGCAAGGAAAGTACAGGTGCTAAAACAGGTGATGGCCGAACTGGCCACTCAGGACTGCGATTCCGCCGGTTTGGGCGCCCCAGGAGGTCGCTCAGAGAAAGTAGTGCCCGCACGAGGCTTCTTAAAGGTTGTCTGAACGCATTCAGAATGATTACGATTCTTGGACTTCTTGCTAGCAGATGAAGGTTGCTGCTTAGCAATCTCCTTAGCAGTAAGCTCATAAGTAAGAGCCTTCTCAATGAATTCTGCCAGAGTGGTGCAATTATGATTAAGTAACTGCATCCGCATATGGGGTTTCAGCCTCTTGCTGAAATACTTAATCTTATCCGCCTTGGAGTGAATGATAGATGAGGCGAACGGAAGAAGTTCCTGAAATTTCTCGGCAATGGCGAGAACATCCTCGTCTGCTGAGGAGTCGAGAGTGAGTAATTCTGATAGCTTGGCCTCCCTGAGTGGGGCTGGATAATACCTCTCCATCATGAGAGTCTTGAATTGATCCCAAGTACATGATCCGTCGGTGAGCTTCAATGATAACCACCAAGAATGAGCGCTCTTACCCAGGTAGTAAGCCACAACTGAAACTTTGTGTCCTTCGGGACACTCTACCATAGGAAACAACTTCTCGAAATGTTCGAGCCAATGAACAATATCCGCCGGCTCAGATGAGCCCTCAAAAGTAGGTGGCCTTTGGCGAGAGATGTCGCCGATGATACTGCCCACACTCCTCTCTTTCCTCTAAGGTGGCGGCGGAGGAGCCTGTTGATTTTGAGTAGATGAGTTATACGTCGTCTCCATCAGTTGTGCCATCTGAGTCATTTGGGCCATCATGCCCTGCATAAAAGCGAGTGGATCAACCTGATCACCTTCTGACTGAGCTGTGTCCCGGGTACGACTCCCTGATAGTGAATGATTACGTCGAGGTGAATGAGTGGCAACGTCGCTGCTCGATGAATTAGCATTATTCCTCACGTTCGCACGTGTATTCACACGAGCTCTCTGGTTTCGGCCCGCACCGCGGCCTCGTCCCCCGCGTCCTCTGCCTGCTCTCTCCATACTGAAGTAGGAAAGTCACATGATAATTATATCTCCCGCATGAATATCACGTTATGATAACGTCATGAAATGATGAAAATGACATTACGCGCTCTAACACTGTGATTACATGAATGGTTGACTGAGGTGACATGATTATCTGATGATATTCCACAAATGATTATCTTGAACAAGTTAACAAGATTAATGATATGATCTTCACGATCAATAACTGAGTAATGAAATGAACTGAGTGATTAATGAGTTAATATGATCAACATGATCAAAATGAAAATGATGTTTGAGGATTATTAACTGATGAATTATGAATGAATGATTATTTCTAGAAATTATACCATGGCGTTAGAAGTCTTACAGTTCTTTCGGTCTGATTGGCTCGGAATTTGCACAGGTCACACGTGACGCGAAAGTCCAATGATACTAGTGTAACACCCCTAAGTTATTCAGGGATATTACAGCGCCGTAAGCCCCGCCGTGGGACCCACAAGGCTAAACATACGCGGAACCATAAATTTTGACCGATAAGATCTACACACAATGGAATGAAAAACGATACAAAGGTATTCGAAATATAACCAATGTATTCACAAACATCACAACTCAATTCAATACTTCGGCAAACACAGGCCAGAACATCAAGGAAAAAGGAAAACAATACTCGAGTATTCAATAGCCAATCCAGTACAACAACACTGAACGGGAAACTCCAACCATAACTGGAAGAAAGACACAGTATCACACTTGCCCACCATCTTTATGCCGACCCGATACCTGCCCGTCCGCTCTCCTGGAACCTGAAATACATGAAACGTATTTCCCCCATAAATGGGTTAGCCGTCGAATAGCTAGTGCAAGTATATCAAGTATGAAACACAATACTCCTCGACAATAAAGTAAATGTAACCGTCAATTCATCAATTCAAGACTAGTATTCCGGAATAACTAAATCTCATAGCATCACAACAAGACGTATATGAATACCGTGGAACCGCACCAGAGGCTACGGAACCCTTAGGGGACCTGTCGGCCCGCCCTAAAGTGGTTCGTTCATATCATCCGTCATCAATACATATATGATCAACCGTGGAACCGCACCAGAGGCTAAGGAACCCTCAGAGGACCCGTCGGCCCGTCCCGGAGTGGTTAATTCATATTATCCATGGAATCGCACCAGAGGATACGAAACCCTCAGAGGACCCGTCGGCCCGTCCCGGAGTGGATATAAATAATTATGCCAAACATATATCTTACTTTCAAAGTCGAGAACGTACAATCATAAATATATATTTGCCTTTGAGACATCGAGGAACGAACGGAAAAAGGGGTATGAGATTGGCAGGTCCAAGAACGCGCTTCCGGCACCTAAACGATTCGCAAGGAATATGATAATCAATTATCCATATTCAAATTACACGAAGAAACCCCCGAAACCCGTCTACGATTCATAAAGATATACGGATAATCAACTAGAGGTTGGAAAATCGTCCAAATCTCACAAGTCCGAAAACGACATAATTCAACCCGTAAAATCGGAAGAAAACACTCATACGGTATAGATATATCAAAATCTCAAGGTTCTCAAGCTTCAATCGGATAAAACGGACGAATCTACGAAAACCCCCAAAAACAAACACAAAATTCAAAGTGTTCTTGAATAATCTTTCAATAATCCGATGAATACCCAAACATGTCCATAATCACGCATATATCACATCATACACCATGATTTTATCATCCAAAACGTCAATACCCACACAAAATCGAGAAGTCAAGATGTCGAAGAAATTACCTTTTGAATATCCAAGCTCTATGATCCAAGGAATACGCGTTAGATCGACTATCCGGGCTTCCCAACCGAGTGAAAGTGGTAAATCTCCAACACACAAGTGATAGATGTGAAAAAAACTCCTCCCTCAAACTCTCTCTCTCGCGGTGGAAGAAGGAAATGGAGGAAATGGCTCAAATCTCGCTTAAAAAGCCGAATTATGCAGTTGACCGCATTGTGTGCCGCGGCTCAGCATAGGTGTGCCGCGCACAGCCTAAAAATTGTTCCTGTGTTTCGCAAGGTGCCGCGGCTCAGATCGTGTGCCGCACCGGCACAGCGGGTTTTGGCCGAGGATGCTACACCAGCCGCGGCACCAGTCTGATCCGCTCGGCGAGTTTAGGAAATGTGTGTTCGCGGCGCACACTCCTTGTGCCGCGGCTCACACCCCTTCTGGTCCTAAAATGATGAAAAATGACCGGAAAGAGAATAAAAGCAATATGATTCAATGTCCTGGGCAACAATAACACGAAATAGAAGTACGGAACCCCAAAACGGTGGTTCCAAGCAATGATTACAAGGGTTCGCCCAACAAATCACGATTCAAGAACAAGAAGAGGTTTGAAATGACATGACTTTCGACCGGTATTATTACATTCTCCCCTCTAAATAGGAGTTTCGTCCGAAACTTAAGAAATAAATAGTTCGGGGTATTCCACCCGCATCTTCTCTTCCGTCTCCCAAGTCGCCTCTTCGACTCCATGCCTCGACCATTGTACTTTAACCATGGGATGGTCTTATGCCGAAGCCGTTTCTCGCGACGCTCAAGGATCTTCACGGTCTCTCGGAAAGGTAATATCCTCGGCCACGCCAATCTCACTGTAGTCGATAATGTGGCTCGGATCCGGTACGTACTTCCTCAACTGGGACACATGAAAAACACTATGGACGTGACTCAAAGCTGGAGGCAACGCCAAGCGATAAGCTAAGTCTCCAACTCTGTCCAAAATCTCGAAAGGTCCGATATACCTTGGACTGAGTTTTCCCTTTTTACCGAAGCGGAAAACTCCTCTGGTCGGCGATACTTTGAGCAAGACGTGATCCCCCACTTCAAACTCCAAAGGTCGGCGACGAGTATCGGCGTAAGATTTCTGACGACTCTGGGTAGTCAGTAATCGATCTCGGATAATAGAAATCTTTTCCTTGGTCTCCAACAACATATCTGGTTCCGTCCCAACTAGCTCAGAAGCCTCGTCCCAACATAATGGCGACCTACATCGCCTACCATAGAGTGCCTCGAAGGGTGCCATTTTGATCGACGCATGCCAACTATTATTGTAAGCAAACTCGATCAAAGGCAAGTGGAGCTCCCAATCATTACTCCAGTCTAAGGCACAAGCCCGCAACATATCCTCCAACGTCTGAATCGTCCTCTCTGTCTGACCGTCCGACTGAGGATGAAAGGAGGTGCTCAATCTCAACTCGGTGCAGCCCTCGATGAACGGCTGCCAAAAATGCGATACGAAACGGCCGTCTCGATCAGAAACAATGGTCTTAGGGGTACCGTGTAACCTCACGATCTCAGCGATAAAGGTTCGAGCCAATCTATCCGGTCCCCAAGTATCCTTAATACCCAAAAAGTGTGCAGACTTGGTCAATCGATCGACAATTACCCAAATCATATTCATTCCAGTCCGAGTTCTCGGCATGCCAGTGATAAAATCCATTGAGATATCTTCCCACTTCCACTCGGGAATGGGAAGTGGTTTCAACAACCCCACGGTCGTTGATGTTCGATCTTGACTTGTTGACACGTCAAGCACCGTAATACAAACTCCGTAACATCCTTCTTCATGTTATTCCACCAAAAATTTTGCTTCAAGTCTTTGTACATCTTACTCGTCCCGGGGTGGATTGAGTAAGGCGTAGCATGGGCTTCTCGGAGGATTCTCTGTCTCAACTCTAAATCGCTAACGCAAAGTCCGCCTTCGAAATCTCATAATACTATCCTCATGTACCATAAAGCCAGGAGCTTTTCCTTTAATCACATCTTCCTTCAGTTGAGAAATCATCGGGTCACTCCACTGCTTCCCTTTGATGTCGTCAACTAAGGACGAAGTAATTTCGAGAGTACACAACGGTCCCTGTACTCGTTGAAGCCAAATTTCTATCCCTTGCTCAATTAGATCTTGACGAATTTTCGTCTGGGACGTAAGAACTTCGAGCATTTGAAGAGATGCTGATTTTCGGCTCAGAGCATCCGCAACGACATTGGCTTTCCCGGGGTGGTAAAGAATTTCCAGATCATAATCCTTTATCAACTCTAGCCAACGTCTCTGTCTCATATTCAGCTCCTTCTGGCTGAAAATATATTTCAGGCTCTTGTGATCGGTATAAATCCGGCACGGTGAACCATACAAATAATGCCGCCAAATCTTGAGTGCGAAGACAATTGCGGCCAATTCTAAATCGTGAGTAGGATAATTCATCTCATAAGGCTTTAATTGTCGAGACGCAAAAGCTATCGTCTTATCATGCTGCATAAGCACACGGCCGTGCCTTGACCCGAAGCGTCACTATAAACTGCAAAGCCCTCGCTACCATGCGGTAAAGTTAAAATCGGCGCTGAATTCAATCGTCTCTTCAGTTCAACGAAGCTCTGTTGTCTCTCATCCGTCCAGATAAACTTTTCGGTCTTCTGGAGTAATTTTGTAAGCGGTCGAGCGAGTTTCGAGAACCCCTCGACAAACCGACGGTAATACCCAAAGAAGGCCCGTAAAGCTACGAACCTCCTTAACATTTTTAGGCGGTGCCCAATCTAGCATCGCCTCGATCTTCTCGCGGTCTACACGAACCCCTTCAGCCGAAATCACATGGCCGAGAAACATAACTTCTTCCAACCAAAACTCACATTTCGAGAATTTTGCATAGAGGTGCTCGGTTCTCAAAATGTCTAAGACCAAACGCAAGTGCCGGGCATGTTCCTCCTTATCTCGAGAATAGATCAAGATGTCGTCAATAAAGACGACTACACACCTATCGAGGTACTCGATGAATATTTTATTCATTAAGTGCATGAATACTGCCGGCGCATTCGTCAACCCAAAAGGCATAACTACAAATTCATAATGCCCATATCTCGCTCGAACGCCGTCTTCTAACGTCGGACTCCCTCACCCCGAGTTGATAATACCGGATCTTAAATCAATTTTCGAGAAAGCTGCACCCCTTGCAATTGATCAAATAAGTCGCCTATACGAGGCAAAGGATACTTGTTTTTGATGGTTACTTTATTCACTCACGGTAGTCGATGCACAAACGTAGTGAACCATCTTTCTTCCTCACGAAGAGAACAGCGCCCCAAGGTGAAGCGCTCGTCGATGTACCCTTTTTCCAAAAGTTCTCCCAACCGAGTCTTCATTCCCGCATCTCGGAAGGTGCCATCCGATAAGGTGCTTTAGAAATCGGAGCCGCATCGGCTCTAAGTCTACGGTAAATTCTATCTCTCGATCTGGTGCTAATCCCGGAGGTCATCCGGAATACATCGGGTACTCACTAACAACCGGAATCAAGAGAAAACGATTTCATTTCCTTCCGTTTTCAATGCATAACACCAATAGCCCGCACAACCTTTATTCAAAAGTTTTACGGCCTTCATGGCACCGATAAGTAACTTGGATAGTCGACTTACGCCCCAAAAATGAGTACTCGATCCGTCTTTAGTTATCATGGTGATAACCTTAGTACGGTAGTTCATAATCGCTTGATGACTATCAAGCCAATCTTCGCCAAGGATCACGTCTTCGCCTTCCATATCAACTACAATTAAATTCGATAACCAATCCATCTGGATATAGTCACCGGAAAATCTCTAATCTCCCGCCCCACGATTCTATCCCCGCCGCAGCCTCACGATGAAGGGATCGCAAACAGTCAGACAAGTTATATTCAAACGGCGTACACACTCCAAAGAAATAAAAGAATGTGTAGCACCCGAATCAAAAAGCACACGGACTGGATAAGATAAAATATGGATGGTACCTGAAGCCACCGCCGCGTCGCGCTCGTCTATTCGACGCATCTCATAAACTCGTGGTTGTACCGAACCGACGCTAGAGTTCCCCCCTCCAGCATTCTGACCCCGTCCCCGGCCCCTGCCAAAATTCTGCTGAGGTTGACCAGTTGGGGCAGAAGCCCGAGTGTCCAAAGTCTGATTCGGCTCGGAACAATAAGTCGCTCTGTGTCCCATCTGTCCGCACGTGTGACACTTCAACGGTGGAAAGTGGCATTCTAAATTAATGTGGCCTGAACGGCCACAATTATAGCAAGTCACCGCGCGATTTGAGGTACCCGAAGTGGGACGGTAACCCCTCTTCCCTTTATTAGAACGTGACGACTGTCCGGCAAAACGGTTAGTCGTCTGTGACTTCTGAAAGTTGCCACCCTTAGAGCGTAAAAATTTCCGACTTTCGCTTCTTCGGTTCTTCAACGGTATCATTGTCGGGCTCAACATATCATGGGCTAAAGCTCGTCACGATACTCTTCAAAGGTGGTACAAGCAAATCCGGCCATGTACCGCCGTAAGTCCAAATTCATCCGCATATCAAAATAACGGATCTTATCACGCTCGTTACGTACTTGATCCTTCACATGGATTAATTGTTGGTTATACTCCACGATCGCCTGCGAAACGGGAATATCTTGTGGTTTAGCCTCGAAGAAGGCTCGGATTCGGCTCTCTCGTACCGGCCAAGGACAAAACTCGGCCTCCAAGAGCTCCTTAAATTCATCCCATGAGGCAATACGATCCTGTGGCTTGATGACCTTCCACCAAGTAGCGGCCTCCTTAGTGAGGAAATACTGAGCAATCGGTACTTTCCTCACCTAGGGCCAATCAACTGCCTCGAAAATCTTCTCCAATTCTGCTAGCCAATCCTCCCAGCCTAACGGGTCTGTGGCACCGCCAAACTGTGGAGGCTGCATACGGATTACATTCTGGAGCAGGGCATCCGTGTTTGGGTTCGGGTTATTCAGCTGAACAGTTTGGGCCAAAATAGTCATCTGCGTAGCCAATTGTTGAAGTGCATTCGCCACCCCAACGTCTGCGTTGTTCCCCTGACCATCTGACTGGTCGTGTTGACTCTCGGTGTCGGGATGCACCGAGTTCGACAAGCTGGGGTTGGTCGACCCCGCAACTGAACTGATGGAAACGGCCGCGCCACGACCTCTTCCTCGCCCACGGCCACGGCCCCTGCCAGCTGACATACTGAAGAACACACAAGTCACGTAAGCACAATTCAATCACGCATCAACAAAGTGTCCGATTCTCAAGAATACCGATAAAAGGAAGCAAAACGAATAAGGAAACACCAGAAGAGTGAGAGGTCTTACAAGTACCGGTCGCACTTGTGATGATGGCAGAGTAGTGATACCGTGGACAATTAACGACTCGATCGACCCAAAATACCGACAGCCTAGGTATCCATAGACCTAAGCTCTGATACCATATTACAGCGCCGTAAGCCCCGCCGTGGGACCCACAAGGCTAAACATACGCGGAACCATAAATTTTGACCGATAAGGTCTACACACAATGGAATGAAAAACGATACAAAGGTATTCGAAATATAACCAATGTATTCACAAACATCACAACTCAATTCAATACTTCGGCAAACACAGGCCGGAACATCAAGGAAAAAGGAAAACAATACTCGAGTATTCAATAGCCAATCCAGTACAACAACACTGAATGGGAAACTCCAACCATAACTGGAAGAAAGACACAGTATCACACTTGCCCACCATCTTTATGCCGACCCGATACCTGCCCGTCCGCTCTCCTGGAACCTGAAATACATGAAACGTATTTCCCCCATAAAGGGGTTAGCCGTCGAATAGCTAGTGCAAGTATATCAAGTATGAAACACAATACTCCTCGACAATAAAGTAAATGTAACCGTCAATTCATCAATTCAAGACTAGTATTCCGGAATAACTAAATCTCATAGCATCACAACAAGACGTATATGAATACCGTGGAACCGCACCAGAGGCTACGGAACCCTTAGGGGACCTATCGGCCCGCCCCAAAGTGGTTCGTTCATATCATCCGTCATCAATACATATATGATCAACCGTAGAACCGCACCAGAGGCTACGGAACCCTCAGAGGACCCGTCGGCCCGTCCCGGAGTGGTTAATTCATATTATCCATGGAATCGCACCAGAGGCTACGAAACCCTCAGAGGACCCGTCGGCCCGTCCCGGAGTGGATATAAATAATTATGCCAAACATATATCTTACTTTCAAAGTCGAGAACGTACAATCATAAATATATACTTGCCTTTGAGACATCGAGGAACGAACGGAAAAAGGGGTATGAGATTGGTAGGTCCAAGAACGCGCTTAGGCACCTAAACGATTCGCAAGGAATATGATAATCAATTATCCATATTCAAATTACACGAAGAAACCCCCGAAACCCGTCTACGATTCATAAAGATATACGGATAATCAACTAGAGGTTGGAAAATCGTCCAAATCTCACAAGTCCGAAAACGACATAATTCAACCCGTAAAATCGGAAGAAAACACTCATACGGTATAGATATATCAAAATCTCAAGGTTCTCAAGCTTCAATCGGATAAAACGGACGAATCTACGAAAACCCCCAAAAACCAACACAAAATTCAAAGTGTTCTTGAATAATCTTTCAATAATCCGATGAATACCCAAACATGTCCATAATCACACATATATCACATCATACACCATGATTTTATCATCCAAAACGTCAATACCCACACAAAATCGAGAAGTCAAGATGTCGAAGAAATTACCTTTTGAATATCCAAGCTCTATGATCCAAGGAATACGCGTTAGATCGACTATTCGGGCTTCCCAACCGAGTGAAAGTGGTAAATCTCCAACACACAAGTGATAGATGTGAAAAAAACTCCTCCCTCAAACTCTCTCTCTCGCGGTGGAAGAAGGAAATGGAGGAAATGGCTGAAATCTCGCTTAAAAAGCCGAATTATGCAGTTGACCGCATTGTGTGCCGCGGCTCAGCATAGGTGTGCCGCGGCACAGGCCTAAAAATTGTTCCCAGGTTTCGGCAGTGTGCCGCGGCTCAGATCAGGTGTGCCGCGGCACCGGGTACATGCGGGTTTTGGCTGAGGATGCAACACCAGTGTGCTGCGGCTCAGCATAGGTGTGCCACGGCATTGGCTCGGCAGTGTGCCGCGGCACTGCCAGCGTGTGCCGCGGCACCCGGTACAGTCCGCTCGGCCAGGTTTAGGAAATGTGTGTGCCGCGGCTCACACCTCCTTCGGGTCCTAAAATGATGAAAAATGACCCGGAAAGAGAATAAAAGCAATATGATTCAATGTCTGGGCAACAATAACACGAAATAGAAGTACGGGAACCCCAAAACGGTGGTTACAAGCAATGATTACAAGGGTTCGCCCAACAAATCACGATTCGAAGAACAAGAAGAGGTTTGAAATGACATGACTTTCGACCGGGTATTACAACTAGTCCGATGACGATGACTTCAAATGAGACATGACTCAGAAGGTAGTATTCAAAACCACGCTCCGATACCAACTCTGTAACACCCCAAATTAGGCGGATATTACAGTGTCGTGGACCCCGATTGGGACCCACCAGGCGAATGAAAACTGATGAATTAAATAATATAATTATAATACCAAACCACATTATATTACCAAATACTCCGATGAGGAGCTTAAGTTCAATACACCAGGACAATACAGAATACTAGTATATTTTATATGAAGATAAAATACACCACCTTGAATAAATAAACATCTCAAACGGAATTTGCAGCGGAAATACATATGAAGAGAAACAAGGATGACTGAAAGAACTGGGGCCCCCCTACTAGTATCACTGGGACTCCTCGCCGTCAACATGCTCTTCCCGTGCCTTTGCCTTGCCGTGACCTGAAAATAATATCCCCTAACGGGGTCGGTTACACAGAACAACAATCCTCAAGGGTTGAAAATACACAATCATGATATATCTTTAGTTATGAAATATCCTTAGTTATGATTTAAGCTGAAGAGGAGCATCATAGTACGCCCGTAATGTTCTGTGCAAGTGTACAAGACGAATGACCGGACACACCCGTCCTTGTACCTAATTAGTCTCACGGAGGTAATCGTTTCCGTGTGCACAGTCCAATGTATCGGTGACCCAATACATGACCATCGCGTGCTCGACTAAAAATTCCACACATCCGCACCCGGCCATGCAATATGAACCCAGAAGGTCATATGAACGAGAATGACCATAATGAATATCAAGGAATAATAATCCGACAAAGTCAAGAATGACTCACCGAGATGAAAATAATAGTGAAGTGATTGATAGCTCAATGAAATGATTGGAACCGTCGTTCCTCGTAAATGAAGTGATTATTCGACAATTACAAGTATCAATACGGTTAATACAATGATGAATGAGTTATGATTATGAATGAACAACAACAAAAGGAATGAATATCCTTTTAACCGAGTAAGAATTAACTTACACAACACCGGTGACAATTGTCCTTCCACGAACAAACGTCCTAAATGAGATGTCGGTCGCTCGAACAACCTTGAATAACACAATTACCAACAATCCGCTAAATATACATATCAAACACGATTATTACTAATTCAAAATGTCGATACGACTAAACCAAGTTCATTGGGGCATTATATCAAACACGTTGTAACCAACCTTCGATTGTTTACAAACAATCCTCAATTATACCAATATCAAATCCCCAAGAAGTGTTCCAACCAACAAAACATCTTCAGTACAATCAATAATCCAATATGAATATCCAAATTCGTGATTTCAACAACAATTAATCGAAAATCCCCAAATCCAACTTAACATTCAAAGTGTTCTTGGATAATTCTTCAATAATCCAATGAATAATCATGCATATCCATAATCATGCATACATCACTTTATACAACATGATTTTAATGTCCAAAACATCATATCTCAATACAAAATCGAAATCCAAGATGTTTAAGAAATTACCTCTTGAAGATTCAAGCACTTTGATCCGAAGAATACGCGTTAGATCGACTATCCGAGCTTCACAACCGAATGGAGATGAAGAAAATCTAACACCCAAGTGATTGATGATGGAATATCTCTCCCTCAAGCTCTCTCTCTCGGAACAAGGTGAAAGAAATGGCAAAATGAACTGAAAGTCCCGATCAAGTCCTTATAAACTGCCGGAGGTTACGGCCGTAACTCGGCCTACTTACGGCTGTAACATCCCAGGTCAACGGCCTTACGGCCGTAACCATCCAGCTCGTACGACCGTAACTGTTAGGCGTATTTTTATACGCTTATTTATCATTATATTGTAGTGTTTTGATGAGTGAAATCATCTAAATGAGCTTTTAATGCCTTAATTTTGTATGATTGACAGGAAATTGAAGTCCGGAAGCTAAAACGAGGCAAAACGGGCGAAAACGGCAAAATCGACTCGAGCCGCGACAAGGAAGCCGAGCCGCGGCACATGAAGACACCAACCGAAGGCGTAGTAACTGTAATTGTGCCGCGGCATGCCTGTGAGCCGCGGCACGAAGAATTATTTAACGCCTGCATTCGGCTTTTTGTGATGTGCCGCGGCAGTTTAGTGAGCCGCGCACACTTAGCGGTTTTATACGCCTCGCGGATTTTGGGCCGTTTGAAGCCGGTTTTCGACTGACTAATACGGACGCGATTTGTGGAAGTGATGAGCTATAAATAGGGTTTAAGACCCTAATTAAATTATCTTGGAATCATTGAATCTAAAACCTTGGAGAGCTTAAGCTGGGAGACGGCAGAAGAAGAGGAAAGCAGAAGAATTCAAGGGCGGAAGGCTAAGTCAAGAATGGAGGAATCCGAACTTCATCTGCGTTTGAATTTTATGCTTTCGTTTATTTATTCGTATTTTCGCTTTTAGTATGTCGCTAAAGCCCTAATCCAGGTTTTGATGAAACCTTTGTTTTGTGAATTGATTAAGATTATCCAATTTATTACCTTTTTATTGAGTTTTCCCAATTATGTTTAATGCTTGCAATTATCTGGCCAATAGTTGTATTGATTTAATCATTCACTTCGAATCGGGAGAGGAGATTTGGTGAGGAACTATTGGTGAGGACCGTTTTATTACGTGAGATAGGAATATACTCATAGGAACTACGTGGCCTTTAGGAGATTTCATGCTTTTTGCCTATCGACGAGATAATTCACCTAGGGATAGAGTGCGTTAGTCGCCGTTAGATAAATCTATTGACCTCGGGAGAGGCGGTAGAATATCTTAGCAATCTCCGCCTTCAATAAATTGGGAAAATTATTTATTACGGATAATCGAGAGTAAATTCGGATAAACTAAGGTGGATTCAGAACCCTAGACTTATTCATCATTTGATTTCTTTTACCCAAGATATTGTTTTCTACTGCTTAGTCTTTTAGTACTTCTTTTAGTTATTAATCGCAAAACCCAATTTCGATTGTTCAGATAAAATTGGAATACGAAAAAATCGGTAGTTAGAGATTCAATCCTCGTGGGAACGATACTCTACTTATTACTTTATTACTTGTAAACGATGACGTGCACTTGCGTGTAGGAAATATCGCAACAAGTTTTTGGCGCCGTTGCCGGGGATTGAAATTTTTTAATATCGATTTAAGTATTTCCAGTCTTAATTTGAACGTTTTATTTTTATTTTTTGTATTTAATTTCGTTTATTTGTTTTTCCTTTCAGGACCTTTCGTGTAGTGCATGAGAAGACTCGGTAACGAAGGCCTATTATCTTTGGATACCGAGCTCGAGCGCACTCTAAGAAGGAACAAAAAGGAGAAAAGAGAGTTGCAGACGACGGTCAACATGGCCGAGAATATCGAAATCCAAGGAGGAGACAATCAAGTGCGGCAAGTTCAACCGGAACTAGCTCTTCGAGATTATGCCATGCCGCAGGTCAACGCTAATTTTTCGGGAATTCGGCGTCCCACTATCCAAGCTAATAATTTTGAGATCAAACCCGCCATTATTCAGATGGTGCAGGCGAGCCCATTCTGTGGACTGCCGAAGGACGACCCGAATGCCCATATTGCTTCGTTCCTTGAGATATGCGACACTTTCAAAACTAATGGTGTCACCGACGATGCCATCCGATTGAGGCTTTTCCCTTTCTCTTTGAGGGATAAAGCAAAGTTTTGGTTAATTTCCTTACCGTCGGGGTCGATTACAACATGGGAGAGGTTAGTGCAAGCCTTCCTTGCCAAATTTTTCCCACCAGCTAAGACGGCAAGGTTGAGAAACGAAATAACCACTTTTGCACAGTACGATATGGAATCGCTCCACGAGGCGTTGGAGTGATATAAAGAATTGCTACGAAGATGCCCTCATCACGGCATTCTTGATTGACTTCAGCTGCATACGTTCTATAATGGTTTGAGTGCTTCTACACGCACTCTCGTGGATGCGGCCTCCGGTGGGACCTTCATGGGAAAATCTATGGCCGAGGCACACATGCTTTTGGAAGATATGGCCGAAAACGCATACCAATGGCCATCAGAAAGATTGACACCGAAGAGAGTCATGGAAGTTTCAAGCAATGATCCGATTTCCACCTTGTCAGCTCAAGTCGCCGCTTTGACACAACAGCTCCAGGCATTTTCGCACGCACCAGCCCCCGTTACCATTGAGACATGCAATTGGTGTAACAGATCACACCCGAGCGCGGAATGTCTAGTTGGAAATCCGTTCGAGCAACATCAGATGGAGCAAGCTCAATTCGTGGCCAATGGAAATCGACAAAGCAATTTTTACCCCAGCACTTATAATCAAGAGTGGAGGAATCAACAAAATTTTCCATGGAGAAATGGGCAAGCTATGAAGCCTCCACAACCTCACTTCATGCAACCCCCACAGCAGCCCCCTCAATCACCAAAGGTATCTTTGGAGGATGCTCTTGCTCAATTGGCGGCTAACACAAGCCAATTCATGACCCGCACCGAGACGACCCTCCAAAATCATTCGACCTCCATCCGAAATCTAGAAACACAAATGGGGCAGATTGCTAATTTATTGTCTTCTCGGTCCCAAGGTGCAGCCCCAACGCAGCCGAAGTGAAATCCAAGGAAAATGTGCAAGCAATCGAATTACGAAGCGGAAAGGAGTTGAAAGGGCAGCCTATTAATGACAAAGAGCAGCCGATCGAGCAGAACGAGAAGGAAAAGGATGAGATGCCTAAGCCAAAGGAAGTATCGACTACTCAGCCCACTCCTCAAATTCCATTCCCACAAAGATTTCAAAAGCAAAATCGACAAGGCTTTTCAAAATTCCTCGACGTCTTCAAGAAATTGCACATAAATATTCCGTTCGCAGACGCATTGGAACAGATGCCGAGTTACGTCAAGTTCATGAAAGAGATCTTATCCAATAAACGAAAGCTCGAGGAATATGAGACGATCGCTTTAACGGAAGAGTGCAGCGCTATTTTACAAAAGAAACTCCCACCTAAATTGAGAGATCCGGGAAGTTTCACCATCCCTTGCATCATCGGAAATTCATCTTTTGAACGAGCCCTATGCGATCTCGGGGCCAATATAAATCTTATGCCCCTTTCGATTTTTAAAAAGCTGGAGATTGGGGAAGCAAAGCCGACGACAGTCTCTCTACAATTGGCCGATAGATCCATCAAATATCCGAGGGGTGTGATAGAGGACGTTTTAGTCAAAGTGGATAAGTTCATCTTTCCGGCCGATTTCATCGTACTTGATATGGAAGAAGACCAAGATATCCCAATTATTTTGGGAAGACCATTTTTGGCAACAAGCCGAACGTTGATTGATGTGGAAAAGGGAAAGCTGACTTTACGTGTTCAAGAGGAACAAGTAACATTCAATATTTTTCGATCCGTAAAATATCCAAGTGACGCTGAAAATTGCTTCCAAGTTGACGTCATTGATTCGTGCATGAGTAGAACTTTTCGAGAAAATTATCCACCCGATCCATTGGAGTCCGTTTTGATTGGGGCTGTTTCCGAACAAAAGGGAGAGCATGCCGCTTACGTACGACACATGGATGCTTCCCCGCCAATTTTTATTCGTAAGCCATTCGAGGAGCTAGGAAGTTCACTAACTCGACCGACCCCATCGATTGAAAAACCTCCAAAATTGGAACTCAAAAAGCTGCCACCTCATTTGAAATATGCATTCCTGGGGCCCGACAATTCCCTTCCAGTAATTCTTTCGGCCACTTTAGCAGGAGATCAAGAGGCAAAATTATTAAGAGTTTTGAGGGAGTACAAATCTTCTCTTGGATGGTCTATTGCGAATATTAAGGGAATCAGCCCATCGATTTGCATGCACAAGATCTTGATGGAGGAAGACTACAAACCATCCGTGGAGCATCAACGCCGGCTGAATCCTAACATGAAGGAGGTGGTAAAAGTCGAGGTTTTAAAACTCCTCGACGCAGGTATGATATTTCCAATTTCTGATAGTAAGTGGGTAAGTCCGGTTCAAGTTGTGTCGAAAAAGGGTGGGATAACAATTGTTCATAACGATAATAATGAATTAATTCCCACCAGGATTGTTACGGGGTGGCGTATGTGCATAGATTATAGGAAATTAAATAAGGCCACTAGAAAAGATCATTTTCCCTTGCCCTTTATTGATCAGATGTTAGATAGATTAGCCGGACACGATTTCTATTGCTTTCTCGATGATTATTCGGGGTATAATCAGATTTACATAGCCCCCGAAGACCAAGAGAAAACGACGTTTACATGTCCTTACGGCATTTTCGCTTATAGGCGCATGCCTTTTGGATTGTGTAATGCGCCGGCGACTTTTCAACGGTGTATGATGGCTATTTTTTCTGACATGGTAGAGCAGTGTATTGAGATTTTCATGGATGATTTTTCTGTTTTTGGAGATTCTTTTGACATTTGTTTGGAAAATTTGCAGAAAGTCTTGCGAAGATGCGAAGAGACCAATTTAGTCTTCAATTGGGAGAAGTGTCATTTCATGGTGCAGGAGGGCATTGTGCTTGGCCATCGAATATCCTCACATGGAATTGAAGTCGACCGAGCGAAAATTGAGACAATTGAGAAGATGCCTCCACCCACTTCGGTCAAGGGGATTAGGAGTTTTTTGGGACATGCCGGTTTCTATCGCCGATTTATTAAGGATTTTTCAAAGATCACGAAGCCGCTGTGCAATTTACTCATGAAAGATGTCCCATTTACTTTCGACGAATCTTGTAAAGAAAGTTTCGAGTTGCTGAAGAAAGCTCTAAGCACGGCACCGGTGATAGTCGCTCCGGATTGGGACCTTCCGTTCGAACTAATGTGCGATGCTAGCGACTTTGCCATCGGGGCTGTTTTGGGGCAGAGACGAGGGAAGGTGTTCCATGTCATATACTATGCGAGCCGAACACTCGATGACGCCCAAAGAAATTATGCCACGATGGAGAAGGAATTGTTGGCGGTGATTTTTGCATTTGATAAATTTCGGCCTTATCTACTAGGAACGAAAGTGATAGTGTGGACCGATCATTCGGCAATAAAATACCTTTTGGAGAAGAAGGATGCCAAACCAAGGTTGATTCGGTGGGTGCTACTCCTTCAAGAATTCAACTTGGAAATTCGGGACAAGAAAGGGACAGAAAATGTTATAGCCGATCACCTTTCACGATTAAAGAGTTCCCTCGAGAAGGAAGAAAGTCAGCCACAAATTATAGAAACCTTCCCCGACGAGCAGCTCTATAAGTTGGATTCAACACATGCACCTTGGTATGCTGATCTAGTGAACTACTTAGCAAGTAAAACAATTCCGAACGACCTCTCACGTCATCAAAAGAAGAAGCTAATCTCGGACGCTAAGTACTATTTGTGGGATGATCCTTTTCTCTTCAAGCGATGCCCCGATCAAATTATCCGTAGATGCATTCCGGATGAGGAAATCCACAGTGTGCTGAACCATTGCCATGCATCGCCCTACGGTGGACACTTTAGTGGAAATAGAACAAGAAATGAAGGTCTTACAGTCGGGATTTTATTGGCCGTCCTTATTCAAAGATGCTCACTCCTTTGTGTCTACATGTGATCGGTGTCAACGGACAGGAAACATCTCAAGACGACACGAAATGCCGCTGAACACCATACTTGAAGTCGAATTATTTGATGTATGGGGGATCGACTTTATGGGTCCATTTCCCCCATCAAACAAGAATCTCTACATCTTGGTGGCCGTGGATTAGGTCTCCAAATGGGTTGAAGCGGTGGCACTACCTACGAATGGGTCCAATGTCGTAATCAAGTTTATTAAACAACATATCTTCTCACGCTTTGGGACTCCACGTGCTATTATAAGTGATGGTGGGTCACACTTCGACAACAAATTTCTTGATGCGGTTTTGAGAAAATACGGAGTCACTCATCGTGTTGCCACAGCATACCATCCGCAAACGAGTGGTCAAGTCGAGATATCAAATCGAGAGCTGAAGTGGATTCTAGAAAAGACGGTCAGCTCGTCTCGAAAAGATTGGGCATTTAAACTCGATGATGCACTTTGGGCACTGGATCGCGTATAAAACACCTATCTAATGTCGCCCTACATTGGTCTATGGAAAAGTTGCCATCTACCCGTTGAGATGGAACACCGTGCCATCGGGCGATAAAGAAACTAAACTTTGATCTAAAATCCGCTGGGGAAAAGCGTTGTTTGCAGTTGAACGAGTTGGAAGAAATTCGCCACAACTCATACGAAAATGCAAAACTTTATAAGGAGCGGACAAAAATTTGGCATGATAAGCACATCACTCAGAGAGAATTTGTCCCGGGTCAAGAGGTGTTGCTATTCAACTCACGCTTAAAGTTATTTCCCGGGAAATTGCGTTCACGATGGTCGGGACCGTTCACCGTAGTTCAAGTGTTTCCACATGGTGCAGTAGAGGTTCAAAGAGATGGTCGAAAATTCAAAGTTAATGGACAACGGTTGAAGGAATACTTGGGAAATCCAATAGACACGCAGAAAACGAGCGTCACCTTATCCACCGCCGGATGAATGCGAGAAAAGTCTGGCTGAAGACTATAAACTTAGCGCTCCTCGGGAGGCAACCCGAGTATTAGTTGTAGATTCTTTGTTGTTTGCTTGCATTTTTAGAGTCTTTTTTTGTCTTCTCTCTTCTTTGATCCATCCTTCCCTCTCGTCTTAATGTTTTCGTGTAAAATTTCTGTGCAGGAATCAGCAAAGGGGAGAAATTCAATGATGGGCCGCGGCACAGTCCAGGTGAGCCGCGGCACACACCAGCTGATGAAAAATGGCCGATCAAACTGTACCCTGTGCCGCGGCATGATCTTACTGAGACGCAGCACACCAGGTCGCTGAGCCGTGGCACACTAAAGCTGAGCCGCGGCACACTAAATGGCCAAGAAACGCCCAGGGAGCCTGTACTTTGTGCCGAGGCACACTAAAGCCGAGCCACGGCACACTAACATACTGAGCCGCGGCACCCGGAACTTGAGCCGCGGCACCCGACGACATAACAAAACGTCCCAGTCCGACTGTACTTTGGGCCGCGGCTCACTTTTACTGTGCCGCGGCCCCCGTCGCAAAATAAGAGCAACCAGGTTGGCTCATTCCATCGTTCGGCATGCACAAGGTATCTTCTTCCTTCTCTTCCCTTCCTTCCTGCACACAATGAGGTTAGTTGATTCCATTCTATGGTCTCCTTGATTTCTAAATCATAAGTGATTCTTGATGGGAAAAGTTTTGAAGTTCTATATTGCTAGTTGTTCTTCACTTTTGTTTCTAAAATGGAGTTGGAATATGGGGAATTTGATATTGTGATGGAATTGATGTTTATGAACGAATCGTGATGATAGTTGTTGTGATTCGGGGTTATAATCATGTTATTATTTTTGGGATTTGGAATTAACCATCAAAATTCTTGTTCTTTATTTTAACTTGTGCACACAAGGTGTTTGATAAATTCAAAGAATGAAAATTGGTAAGCTAGGCATTTTCAAACTTATATGCAATGAATCATGTTGTCCAATTACATTATCCCCAACCCCTACATCATGTTCAACTTGAGAGCTCGTACTTAACTTCCTTTTTGATGATGCAAGCTCGTTTATTCACATTCCGCATGATGTAGTCAAGAAGCATGCAACCTCACCGGACGATGCCAGCACCAGCT
The DNA here is from genome assembly GCA_033398695.1 of Orobanche coerulescens. NCBI lineage: Eukaryota > Viridiplantae > Streptophyta > Magnoliopsida > Lamiales > Orobanchaceae > Orobanche > Orobanche coerulescens. The sequence continues at coordinate 59,063,043 of CM065818.1, forward strand.
CCTGAGCAGACTGGAGGGGAGTACTTGACCTTTTACTTTTCTTGCATATCATTTTTTGTCCATTGAGGTCAATGTACGTCCTAAGTTTGGGGGGGATTTACTTTCAGTCTACATTCATTGATGTACCTTATTTTCTTGCTGTACATTATTTCGTTGCACTTTTCATTTCTTTGCGTAAAAATTTTTTAGATAGCCTTGCTTGTCTTAGTTTTCCTTTATTCGTGAATTTTTCATGCTTCTATTTGTGTGATACTGATGTTACGACACTGTCTTTCTCTCTGAAGAAACGGGCGAGTTCTAGTCGAGTTGTAGTCAGTTATTTCTGTTCTGCTTAGTATTCAATTAGGTCCGAAATTTTTCGTGAATGTAGAGGTCTTGGCAGATAAGAGACCATACATACTTGTTTCGAAATCCCCATCAATACGTTAGGCTACATTTTCCGAATAGAGAGTCGTACTGTTTTTTTTCAGTCGTTTTGGCACTTAGATTGAGTTTAGAGTCGGTCAGTTTTTCCCTAAAAGTCGAGATATTGTGTTCTATGAAGGGAAGTCTAGTAACCGGGGGTATTCGCGTAACCCGTTGTTTACTCTCGCGTAAAACGACGACCCCGATTAGACTAGTGATTTAGATATTTCTCATGTGCCAATGATAGGGAGCCTAGTAACCGGGGGTATTCGCGTGTCCCGCTGTTTACTCTCGCGTAAAACGGCAACCTTGATTCGGACATGCGGAAATTATGTATTCGAGTGTTTCTCCGCTGTAGCCGGGAACTTAGTAACTAGAAGCATCCATGTGCCCCATGAGTGTCTTTTACGTCAAACGGTTTTCCAATACATGAGAATGGAAGTTCCACCCTAGGATTATCCCGATGAAACATCCCGAGATCCTAACCTAGTGGTCAGCTCGAATCAAATTCTTGAAGCATATATATATGGGGATACTGTCCGAGGTTTAATTGTTATGAAACTCGGGAAAATTGTGCCTTTCGACTGTGGAACGGGACGAACTAGCTTGGTTGTGTTAGCCTTTCTTATTGACGGTCGATTTGATTCACGTTTTGTTGATCTTTGAGCTGAATTTTCTGCATGAACGAGTGATTAGGACTGAATTTGATTGCTTTCCGGAATCATTATTCTGAGTGCAGCTCGCTTTTATGACACTTGTATTATTTAGAGAGAATCACAGGATAGTATTGATTAGGTTGAACACTATGAGTTGCACGATTATTCACGACATTCTTTTATTGAATTTAATTCTTTTTGCTTGAGGACAAGCAAAGGCTTAAGTTTGGGGGTATTTGTTAGGCGTATTTTTATACGCTTATTTATCATTATATTGTAGTGTTTTGATGAGTGAAATCATCTAAATGAGCTTTTAATGCCTTAATTTTGTATGATTGACAGGAAATTGAAGTCCGGAAGCTAAAACGAGGCAAAACGGGCAAAAACGGCAAAACTGGACTCTGAGCCGCGGCACAAGGAAGCTGAGCCGCGGCACATGAAGACACCAACCGAAGGCGAGTAACTGTAATTCGTGCCGCGTACCCAGTGAGCCGCGTACGTAAGAATTATTTAACGCCCAGGCATTCAGCTTTTTGCGATGTGCCGCGGCACAGGTTTAGTGAGCCGCGGCACACTTAGCGGGTTTTATACGTCTGCGCGGATTTTGGGCCGTTTCGAAGCCAGTTTTCGACCGACTAATACGGACGCGATTTGTGGAGGTGATGAGCTATAAATAGGGTTTAAGACCCTAATTAAATTATCTTGGAATCATTGAATCTAAAACCTTGGAGAGCTTAAGCTGGGAGACGGCAGAAGAAGAGGAAAGCAGAAGAATTCAAGGGCAGAAGGCGGAAGCTGAAGAACGGAGGAATCCGAACTTCATCTGCGTTTGAATTTTATGCTTTCGTTTATTTATTCTGTATTTTCAGTTTTTAGTATGTCAGGCTAAAGCCCTAATCCAGGGTTTTGATGAAACCTTTGTTTTGACGAATTGATTAAGATTATCCAATTTATTACCTTTTTATTGAGTTTTCCCAATTATGTTTAATGCTTGCAATTATCTGGCCAATAGTTGTATTGATTTAATCATTCACTTCGAATCGGGAGAGGAGATTTGGTGAGGAACTATTGGTGAGGACCGTTTTATTCTGTGAGATAGGAATATACTCATAGGAACTACGTGGCCTTTAGGAGATTTCATGCTTTTTGCCTATCGACGAGATAATTCACCTAGGGATAGAGTGCGTTAGTCGCCGTTAGATAAATCTATTGACCTCGGGAGAGGCGGTAGAATATCTTAGCAATCTCCGCCTTCAATAAATTGGGAAAATTATTTATTACGGATAATCGAGAGTAAATTCGGATAAACTAAGGTGGATTCAGAACCCTAGACTTATTCATCATTTGATTTCTTTTACCCAAGATATTGTTTTCTACTGCTTAGTATTTTAGTACTTCTTTTAGTTATTTATCGCAAAACCCAATTTCGATTGTTCAGATAAAATTGGAATACGAAAAAATCGGTAGTTAGAGATTCAATCCTCGTGGGAACGATACTCTACTTATCACTTTATTACTTGTAAACGATGACGTGCACTTGCGTGTAGGAAATATCGCAACAGTAACTCGGCTTACTTACGGCCGTACCCGCAACTGACTTACGGGCGTAACTCGCCCTCGTCCAAAACACCTGCCGACATCCATACGGCCGTACCCGCACACCTTACGGGCGTAACTCGACCGATACGGCCGTATCCGGCCAAACTTACGGGTGAAGCCCCCTTCGTCGAAACTGACCAGGCACCCTGCCTGCAACGTACGGCCGTATCCGGCCAAGCCTTACGGCCGTATGCCGCAACCCTTACGGCCGTAAGTCCTTCCCGTACGACACATCCTGAAAAATACGAACACCCCTTACGGCCGTAACCTGCCCATCTTACGGACGTATCTCGCCTTCGGCCAAAAACACCTGGGCATCCTGCTCGACACGTACGGCCGTAACCGGCCAAGCCTTACGGCCATACCTGCTCAACTTACGGTCGTATGCCACAACCCTTACGGCCGTAAGTCCCGTTCATCGAAAATGGCCTGAAATCAACGAACGCCTGTTACGGACGTATCCGACAATCCTTACGGTCGTAACTCGTTGCTGGACAAGATGAAAATCCGACAAATCCTATTTCTCGCTACGATTGATGAATGATCCGACATACCATACGTATGTGAAAGTAAACAAGTCCAACACATGCCAAAGATGATACTTCCAGCTGTAACACCCTAAACTAGGTGGATATTACAGTGCCGTGAATCCCTGACTGGGACCCACCAGGCAAATGAAAATGATGAATTAAATAATATAATGGTAGTACCGAACCACATTATATTACCAAGTACTCCGATGAGGAGTTTAAGTACAACACACCAGGACAATACCGAATACTAGTATATTTTATATGGAGATAAAATACACCACCCTGAACAAATAAACATCTCAAACGGAATTTGCAGCGGAAAATACAAATGAAGAGAAATAAAAATGACTGAAATGACTGAATTAAGCGGAATGACTGGGGCCCCCTACTAGTATCACTGGGACTCCTCGTCGTCAACATGCTCTTCCCGTGCCTTTGCCTTGCCGTGACCTGAAAACCAAAATCCCCCGACGGGGTCAGTTATACAGAACAACAATCCTCAAGGGTTGAAAATACACAATCATGATATATCTGAAGTTATGAAATATCCTTAGTTATGAATTACGCTGAAGAGGAGTATCATAGTACGTCCGTAGTGTTCTGTGCAAGTGTACAAGACGGATGACCGGACACACCCGTCCTTGTACCTAATTAGTCTCACGGAGGTAATCGTTACCGTGTGCACAGTCCAATGTATCACTCCCAATACATGGCCATCATGTGCCCGACTAAAAATTCCACACATCCGCACCCGGCCATGCAATATGAACCCAGAAGGTCATATGAACGAGAATGACCATAATGAATATCAATGAATAATAATAATCTCACAAAGTCAAGAATGACTCACTGATATGAAAGTGATAATGAAGTGATTGATAGTTTCAATGAAATGATTGGAACCACTGTTCCTCGCTAATGAAATGATTATTCGACAATTACAAGTCTCAATATGATTAATACAATGATGAATGAGTTATGATTATGAATGATCAACAACAAAAGGAATGAATATCCTTCTAACCGAGTAAGAGTCAACTTACACAATACCGATGACAATGTCCTTCCACGAACAACGTCCTAATCGAGATACCGGTCGCTCGAACAACCTTGAATGACACAATACCAATAATCCGTTCAATACACATATCAAACGCGATTACAACCAACTCAAACGTCGATACAACCATATCCGAACTCGTAGATGTACTCTAACGAATACGTTGAGAATATCCTTCCCGTTGGTTATAACCAAACCCAATTTATCGAAACCAACTTCAAATGATTGATTCAAACCAGCACAACAATATCAATGACATCAATAATTCAATAGGAATCCACAATTCAAGTTTACAACAACAACAATCGGAAAATCCCCAAATTAACCGAAGTCAACCCCAAGGGTTATTGAAATAATTCCGGAAATAGCCATTAAATCCGTAGGAATATATTTATCCAAGGTAGATAATCCATATCTAACATATTCCAATGATAATCCAAGCTTACACGAAGAAATCGGAAGGAAAAACCCAAAAATCCGAAATTCTAGATCCAAGAGATTAATACCTTAGATTTGATGTGATGAGGATGTTGAAATGATGATTAATCCAAAAGATAAGCTTGAGGATGATGCTTGATGATTACTCCTCGAAGAACACTCTCCAAATCGCCCGGAATCGCACGAAACCGCCGAAGAAACGAAGAGAAATGATAAATGATGGAATAAGGGCTGAACTGTCCTATTTATAGCAATCCCAGTTTAGCGCGCGCTAGCTCCAGCTCTTAGCATGCGCTAACGGGTGTTTTGGGTAGTCCAGTACCCACTGTCCGAACACGGTAGCGTGCGCTACGTACCTTTTGTAGCGTGCGCTACAACCATACCATTAGCGTGCGTTAATACCCATGGTTAGCGTGCGCTAACGAATTATTTGATGCCCAGTACTGGAATCCAGAAACCGTCTGTCCTCTGATCTGACCTCGGTAGCGTACGTAACAACCAATATTTAGCGTGCGCTATAATATCGATTGCGTACGCTAAAAACAACTCATAGCGTGCGCTATGAATTAATCCAGTGCAGTCCAGTAGCCACTAGACTCAACCTGATCCGTCCTTAGCGCGCACTACTGAATGATAATTACTGAATGATAATTACTGAATGACAACCGGGTATTACATACACCCCCCCTTAAAAGAGTTTCGTCCCCAAAACTAAGGGTCAAACAACTCGGGATAACTCTCCCGCATAGTATCCTCGGTTTCCCAAGTAGCCTCTTCGACTCCGTGCCTAGACCACTGAATCTTAACCAAAGGAATCGTCTTATTCCTCAATTGTTTGATTCGCCGCTCTAAAACTCGCATAGGACGCTCCTCATATGAATGATCATCGGCGATCTCGATTTCATCGAACTGAAGTATGTGACTCGGGTCAGCAACATACTTCCGCAACTGAGAGACATGAAACACATTATGAATTCGGCTCAACGCCGTAGGTAAAGCCAGTCAATAAGCTAACTCGCCTACTCGATCCAAAATCTCAAACGGTCCAATGAATCTTGGACTCAACTTCCCCCTCTTCCTGAAACGGAAGATACCACGACTCGGGGATACCTTGACCAAAACATGGTCACCTGATTCGAACTCTAAAGGTCGATGACGGTTATCTGCATATGATTTCTGTCGACTCTGAGCGGTCAACAAACGACTCCTGATCAAAGTTACCTTCTCACGGGCGGCTATAAGCATATCGGGCTCGGTGCCGATTGATTCTGATAGGTCATCCCAACACAAAGGAGATCGACAACGACGACCATACAAGGCCTCGTAAGGTGCCATCTTAATCGAAGCATGCCAACTATTATTATACGTGAACTCAATCAATGGTAGTTGGGCTTCCCAATCGTCTTTCCAATCGAGGACGCATGCCCTCAACATGTCCTCTAATGTCTGAATAGTCCTCTCTGATTGCCCGTCGGACTGAGAATGAAAGGCAGTACTGAGATTGAGCTGAGTTCCCATAGCACGATGAACTTATTTCCAAAAATGAGACACAAACCGTCCGTCACGATCGGAAACTATACTTTTAGGAGTACCGTGCAGTCTCACTATCTCTTTGATGAATAGCTAGGCAAGTCTCTCGGGACCCCACGTATCCTTGATCTCAAGGAAATGAGCTGATTAGGTTAAGCGGTCCACGATCACCCAGATCGTATTCATGCCACGACGACTCGTCGGCAAACTCGTGATGAAATCCATAGAAATGTCTTCCCACTTCCATTCTGGAATAGGGAGAGGTTTCAGCATACCCGCCGGTCGCTGATGTTCAATCTTAACTTGTTGACAGGTTAATCATCTCGAAACAAATTCCGCGACTTCTCGCTTCATATTACTCCACCAATAGTTTTGTTTCAAGTCCTTGTACATCTTGCTAGACCCCTGATGAATAGAATAAGGGGTAGTATGAGCTTCTTTCAAAATCGAGTTTTTCAACTCGTCATTCGCCGGTACGCACAACCGATTCTTAAACCTCAAAAGTCCATCCTCGTGGACCACAAATTCAGGGGCTTTCCCCTGAGTCACATCCTCACGGATGCGCAACAATGAAGGGTCTGAACTCTGATTCTCTCGGATTGCCTCCTCGAGTGACGATGAAATCTCTAACATACAAAGTTGTCCCTGAACTCGCCAAGCTGGACCTCGATCTGGGGTCTAAGGAATTCCTGCTGAAGCTCCTTCTGGACTGTTAAACGAGCAAGCATCTGCTCCTGAACGGACTTACGACTCAAGGCGTCGGCGACAACGTTCGCCTTGCCCGGGTGGTAAAGGATCTCAATATCATAATCTTTGATTAATTCCAACCACCGTCTTTGTCGCATATTTAACTCCTTCTGAGTAAATATATACTTTAAACTCTTATGATCGGTGAATATCTGACAGGTAACGCCATAAAGATAATGACGCCAAATCTTCAAAGCGAACACCACGGCTGCTAGCTCCAGGTCGTGTGTCGGATAATTAACCTCATAAGGTCTCAATTGCCGTGAAGCATAGGCAATAACCTTTCCATTCTGTATGAGCACACATCCGAGACCCTGTCCGGACGCATCACTATAAACCATAAATCCTTCTGTCCCCTGCGGCAAGGAAAGTACAGGTGCTGACATTAACTGGCTCTTTAGTTCCTCAAAACTCCATTGACACGCGTCGGACCACGTGTATTTCTTATCCTTTCGCAAAAGGTTCGTCAAGGGTTGAGCGATTCTAGAAAATCCCTCCATAAATCGCCAATAATAACCCGCTAATCCGAGGAAACTCCGGATTTCCTTAACATTCTTCGGAGGTAGCCAATCTCGAATAGCCTCCGTCTTATGAGGATCGACACGAACTCCGTCTGATGAAATTACGTGTCCGATAATGTCACTTCGGACATCCAGAACTCACATTTGGAAAACTTCCCATAAAGTTGTTTTCGTCTCAACACGTCGAGCACTTGATGAAGGTGAAACTCGTGTACCTCTCGGTCACGCGAATAAATCAAAATGTCATCGATGAAGACAATAACAAACTGATCCAAAAAGTCTATGAAAACCCGATTCATTAACTCCATGAATACCGCAGGTGCATTAGTCAATCCGAACGACATAACCACAAACTCATAATGACCATAGCGCGTACGAAACGCTGTCCTCGCGATATCTGACTCTCGAATCCGCAACTGATGATATCCAGATCTTAAGTCGATCTTGGAAAATACTGAAGCTCCCTGAAGTTGATCCAAAAGATCATCGATACGGGGTAAAGGATACTTATTCTTGATCGTCACCCTGTTCAACTCCCGATAATCAATACATAAGCGAAATGAACTATCCTTCTTCTTGACAAACAACCCTGGTGCTCCCCACGGGGACGCACTCGGTCGGATATAACCTTTCTCGAATAACTCCTCAAGTTGATTCTTCAATTCTCGCATTTCGGTCGGGGCCATCCGGTACGGTGCCTTCGATATCGGGGACGTACCGGGCTCCAACTCAAATGTGAATTCCACATCTCTCTGTGGAGGCAAACCAGATAACTCGTCTGGAAAAACATCGGCATATTCCTTCACTACCGGAATATTCGTCAACATTACTGATGATTTCTCGGTTTTGGTCATATAGCACCAATAACCGACACATCCCTGATTGAGTAATCTTACTGCTTTCATCAAATTAATGACCTTACCAGAACAGCCCGGATTACCTCCCTGAAACACACGTTCAACCCCATCGTCTGAAATGATAGTGACCATACGCTTACGGACACTAATGATGGCATCATGGCGATCCATCCAATCAATACCCAAGATGACGTCATCTCTCGGCAAATCTACTACGATTAGGTCCGCTGGCCATACAAAACCATGAAACTGAATCGGATAATTCTGAATCTCACGATTACGATAATTCGTCTACCATCAGGTAGGCCAATGACATAAGGCTCACAACTAGTAGCACTACCCCGACGTAGTCTACTCAAACATGACTCGGAAATGAATGAATGCGATGCACCAGTATCAAAAAGGGTACACACAGGTTGAGATAGAATATCGAGTGTACCTGAGATCATTCGGGCCTCTGGATCATCGGTCTTCTTCATCTCATAAATCCAGGGCTTGCTAGTCCTGCACCGACGCTCCGTCACGCTATAGGCTCCACCTTTAGTCGCTCCCGCCGTTATAAACGACACCGATTGAGTGGCTCGATTACGAACGGCCGATCGTTTAGGGGCACGAGATGACGTCTGAGCAGAGTTTGGAGTCCTTCGCAAAAACGGGCCTTATGCCCAACAATTCCACGATTATGACACGTGACATCGTCTCGGACACTTAGTGCCGACATGACCAAGATCCCCACGCTTATAACAGTGATGGCCGAATCGCCGCTCGTGATGAAATTCCGCGGGTTTAGACGTCACAGGGGGTCGCTCGTAAAGCGAGCCGCACGCGGTTTCTTGAAAGTGGCACACCGCCGCCGATCGATTACGGTTCTTGGACTTCTTGCTAGCGAGATGAAGGTTGCCGCTTAGCAATCTCCTTAGCAAGTAAGCTCATAGGTAAGAGCTTTCTCAATGAATTCACCAACGTGGTGCAATTATGATTAAGCAACGTAGTCTCATACGGGTTTGACCTCTTCTTTGAAATACTTAATCTTATCGCCTCGGAATGAATGATAGATGAGGAGAACGGAATAAGTTCTGAAATTTCTCAATGGCGAGAACATCCTCGTCGCCGAGGGTCGGGGTGAGTAATTGACGCTTGGCCTCTCTGAGCGGGTCCGGATAATACCTCTCTATCATGAGAGTTTTGAACTGATCCCAAGTACAAGATCCTTCGGTGGGCTTCAACGACAACCACCAAGAGTGTGCGCTCTTACCCAGGTAGTAAGCCGCAACAGAAACTTTGTGTCCTACGGGACACTCTACCATAGCAAACAACTTCTCGAAATGCTCGAGCCAATGAATGATATCCGCCGGCTCAGACGAGCCCTCAAAAGTAGGTGGCCTCTGGCGAGATATGTCGCCGATGATATTGCTCACATTTCTCTCTTGCCTCTGAGGTGGCGGCGGAGGAGCCTCTTGATTTTGATTGACGGAGTTATGCATCGTCTCCATCAGCTGTGCCATCTGGGTCATTTGGGCCATCATGCCCTGCATAAAAGCGAGTGGGTCAACCCGGACACCTTCTGACTGAGCCGTGTCCCGGGTACGACTCCCCGTTAGTGAATGATCGCGTCCAGGTGAATGAGTGGCAGCTTCGCTGCTCGATGAATTAGCATTATTTCTCGCGTTTGCATGTGTATTCACACGAGCTCTCGGGATTCGGCCCGCTCCACGGCCTCGTCCTCCACGTCCTCTTCTTGCCCTCTCCATACTGAAGTAGGAAAGTCACATGATGATTATATTTCCCGCATGAATATCACGTTATGATTATGACATGAGATGATGAAAATGAGCATACGCGCTCTAACACAGTGATTACATGAATGATTAACTGAGGTGACATGATTATCTCGAACAAGTTAACATGATTAATGATTTGATCTTCCTGATCAACAACTGAATAATGAAATGAATTGAGTGATTAACGAGTTAACATGACCGTCCTGGTCAAATGAAAATGATGGTTGAGGATTGTTAACTGATGAATTATGAATGAATGATTCTTGCCAGAAATTATACCATGGCGTTAGAAATCTTACAGTTCTTGGTCTGATTGGCTCGGCAGTTGCACAGGTAACACGTGACGTGAAAGTCCAATGATACTAGTCCGATGACGATGATTTCGAATGAGACATGACTTGGAGGGTAGTATTCAAAACCACGCTCCGATACCAACTCTGTAACACCCCAAACTAGGCGGATATTACAGTGCCGTGAATCCTAGACTGGGACCCACCAGGCAAACGAAAATGATAAATTAAATAATATAATGGTAGTACCGAACCACATTATATTACCAAGTACTCCGATGAGGAGTTTAAGTACAACACACCAGGACAATACCGAATACTAGTATATTTTATATGGAGATAAAATACACCACCCTGAACAAATAAACATCTCAAACGGAATTTGCAGCGGAAAATACAAATGAAGAGAAATAAAAATGACTGAAATGACTGAATTAAGCGGAATGACTAGGGGCCCCTACTAGTATCACTGGGACTCCTCGCCGTCAACATGCTCTTCCCGTGCCTTTGCCTTGCCGTGACCTGAAAACCAAAATCCCCCAACGGGGTCAGTTATACAGAACAACAATCCTCAAAGGTTGAAAATACACAATCATGATATATCTGAAGTTATGAAATATCCTTAGTTATGAATTACGCTGAAGAGGAGTATCATAGTACGCCCATAGTGTTCTGTGCAAGTGTACAAGACGGATGACCGGACACACCCGTCCTTTTACCTAATTAGTCTCACGGAGGTAATCATTACCGTGTGCACAGTCCAATGTATCACTCCCAATACATGGCCATCATGTGCCCGACTAAAAATTTCACACATCCGCACCCGGCCACGCAATATGAACCCAGAAGGTCATATGAACGAGAATGACCATAATGAATATCAATGAATAATAATAATCTGACAAAGTCAAGAATGACTCACCGATATGAAAGTGATAATGAAGTGATTGATAGTTTCAATGAAATGATTGGAACCGCCGTTCCTCGCTAATGAAATGATTATTCGACAATTACAAGTCTCAATATGATTCTTACAATGATGAATGAGTTATGATTATGAATGATCAACAACAAAAGGAATGAATATCCTTTTAACCGAGTAAGAGTCAACTTACACAATACCGATGACAATGTCCTTCCACGAACAACGTCCTAATCGAGATACCGGTCGCTCGAACAACCTTGAATAACACAATACCAATAATCCGTTCAATACACATATCAAACACGATTACAACCAACTCAAACGTCGATACAACCATATCTGAACTCGTAGATGTACTCTAACGAATATGTTGAGAATATCCTTCCCATTGGTTATAACCAAACCCAATTTATCGAAACCAACTTCAAATGATTGATTCAAATCAGCAAAACAATATCAAAGACATCAATAATTCAATAGGAATCCACAATTCAAGTTTACAACAACAACAATCGGAAAATCCCCAAATTAACCGAAGTCAACCCCAAGGGTTCTTGAAATAATTCCGGAAATAGCCATTAAATCCATAGGAATATATTTATCCAAGGTAGATAATCCATATCTAACATATTCCAATGATAATCCAAGCTTACACGAAGAAATCGGAAGGAAAAACCCAAAAATCCGAAATTCTAGATCCCAGAGATTAATACCTTAGATTTGATGTGATGAGGATGTTGAAATGATGATTAATCCAAAAGATAAGCTTGAAGATGATGCTTGATGATTACTCCTCGAATAACACTCTCCAAATCGCCCGGAATCGCCCGAAACCACCGAAGAAACGAAGAGAAATGATAAATGACGGAGTAAGGGCTGAACTGTCCTATTTATAGCAATCCCAGTTTAGCGCGCGCTAGCTCCAGCTCTTAGCGTGCGCTAACGGGTGTTTTGGGTAGTCCAGTACCCACTGTCCGAACATGGTAGCATGCGCTACGTACCTTTTGTAGCGTGCGCTACAACCATACCATTAGCGTGCGTGAATACCCATGGTTAGCGTGCGCTAACGAATTATTTGATGCCCAGTACTGGAATCCAGAAACCGTCTGTCCTCTGATCTGAGCTCGGTAGAGTACGCTACAACCAATATTTAGCGTGCGCTATAATATCGATTGCGTACACTAAAAACAACTCATAGCGTGCGCTATGAATTAATCCAGTGCAGTCCAGTAGCCACTGGACTCAACCTGATCCGTCCTTAGCGCGCGCTACAGCAATTATTAGTGTGCGCTACTACAACCCACTAGCGCGCGCTACTTACCACTCGTAGCGTGCGCTACTTATAACTCACCTGCAGTCCAGTACCTTCTGGACTGCAGTCAGGGTAACATTAGCATGCGCTAATGCTGAGTGGTAGCGTGCGCTACCTGTACTCAATTAGCGCGCGCTAGAAAGAGTACGTAGCGTGCGCTACTCCTCACGCACAACCCACAATGAAAAATGACAAAGATGATAAACACGGCACGGAACTCCAATTATATTAGTGATGAACGACGATTGATACACGGTACAATTACTCTGAACGGTGAATACCATGATTGAATATGAGTGACAAATGATCATTAATGAGTGAAAATACTGAATGATAAATACTGAATGATAATTACTGAATGATAATTACTGAATGACAACCAGGTATTACACCAGCACAAGACTACCAATCACGATGATAAAGATAATACTCCCGTTCTGACACTCAAACGGAGATGAAATGACGATCGGTAACTGATACACTGTTACAACATGCCAACAATGAACGCAAATGAATGAATCATGAATGATGAGTGATTATTAATGAGTGAAAATGACTGAGTGACAAATACTGACTGATAATTACTGAATGATAATGAATGAATTACAACTGGGTATTACATACTCTCCCCCTTAAAAAGAGTTTCGTCCCCGAAACTAAGGGTCAAACAACTCGGGATAACTCTCCCGCATACTCTCCTCGGTTTCCCAGATAGCCTCTTCGAATCAGTGTCTAGACCACTGAATCTTGACCAAAGGAATCGTCTTGTTCCTCAACTGTTTGATTCGCCGCTCTAAAACTCGTATAGGATGCTCCTCATATAATGATCATCCGCGATCTCAATTTTGTCGAACTGAAGTATGTGACTCGGGTCGGATACATACTTCCGCAATTGAGAGATGTAAAACACATTATGAATTTGGCTCAACGACGTAGGTAAAGCCAATCGATAAGCTAACTCGCCTACTCGATCCAAAATCTCAAACGGTCCAATGAATCTCGGACTCAACTTCCCCCGTTTTCCGAAATGGAAAATAACTCGACTCGAGGATACCTTGACCAACATGTGGTCACCTGTCTCGAACTCTAGTGGTCGACGATGATTATCTACATATGATTTTTGTCGACTCTGAGCTGTCAACAAACGACTCCTGATCAAAGCTACCTTCTCACGGGCGGCTATAAGCATATCGGGCTCGGTGCCGATTGATTCTGATAAGTCGTCCCAACACAAAGGAGATCGAAAAAGACGACCGTACAAGGCCTCGTAAGGTGCCATCTTAATCAAAGCGTGCCAACTATTATTATACGTGAACTCAATCAACGGTAATTGGGCTTCCCAATCGTCCTTCCAATCGAGGGCGCATGCCCTCAACACGTCCTCCAATGCCTGAATAGTCCTCTCTGATTGTCCATCGGACTGAGGATGAAAAGCGGTACTGAGATTAAGCTGAGTTCCCATAGCACGATGAACTGATTTCAAAAAATGAGACACGAACCGTCCGTCACGGTCAGAAACGATACTTTTAGGAGTACCGTGTAGTCTCACTATCTCTTTGATGAACAACTGGGCAAGTCTCTCGGGACCCCACGTATCCTTGATCTCAAGGAAATGAGCCGATTTAGTCAAACGGTCCACAATTACCCAGATTGTATTCATGCCACGACGACTCGTCGGCAAACTCGTGATGAAATCCATAGAAATGTCTTCCCACTTCCACTCTGGAATAGGGAGAGGTTTCAGCATACCCGCCGGTCGCTGATGTTCAATCTTGACTTGCTGACAGGTTAAGCATCTCGAAACAAATTCTGCGACTTCTCGCTTCATATTACTCCACCAGTAATTTTATTTCAAGTCCTTGTACATCTTGCTAGACCCCGGATGAACGGAATAAGGGGTAGCATGAGCTTCTCTCAAAATTGAGTTTTTCAACTCGTCATTCACCGGTACGCACAACCGAGTCCATCCTCGTGGAACACAAATCCAGGGGCTTTCTCTTGAGCCACATACTCACGGATGCGCAACAATGATGGGTTTGAACCCTGATTCTCTCTGATTGCCTCCTCAAGTGGCGATGAAATCTCTAACATGCAAAGTTGCCCTTGCACTCGCTGAAGCCAGACCTCGATCTCGGGTCTAAGGAATTCCTATTGAAGCTCCTTCTGAACTGTTAAACGAGCAAGCATTTTCTCCTGAACGAACTTACGACTCAATGCATCGACAACCACGTTTGCCTTACCCGGGTGGTACATGATCTCGATATCATAATCTTTGATTAGTTCCAACCACCGCCTCTGTCGCATATTTAACTCCTTCTGAGTAAATATATACTTCAAGCTCTTATGATCAATGTATATCTGACAGGTAACGCCATAAAGGTAATGACGCGAAATCTTCAATGCGAAAACCACGGCTGCTAGCTCCAGGTCGTGGGTCGGATAATTAACCTCGTAAGGTCTCAATTGCCATGAAGCATAGGCAATAACCTTCCCATTCTGAATTAATATACATCCGAGACCTTGTCCGGACACGTCACTATAAACCACAAATCCTTTCGTCCCTTGTGGCAAGGAAAGTACAAGTGTTAAAACAGGTGATGGCCGAACTGGCCACTCGGGACTGCAATTCCGCCGGTCTGGGCGCCACAGGAGGTCGCTCAGAGAAAGTAGTGCCCGCACGAGGCTTCTTAAAGGTTGTTTGAACGCATTCAGACTGATTACGATTCTTGGACTTCTTGCTAGCAGATGAAGGTTGCTGCTTAGCAATCTCCTTAGCAATAAGCTCTTAAGTAAGAGCCTTCTCAATGAATTCGGCCAGAGTGGTGCAATTATGATTAAGTAACTGCATCTGCATACGGGGTTTCAGCCTCTTACTGAAATACTTAATCTTATCCGCCTCGGAGTGAATGATAGATGAGGCGAACGGAAGAAGTTCCTGAAATTTCTCGGCAATGGCGAGAACATCCTCGTCTGCTGAGGAGTCGAGAGTGAGTAATTCTGATAGCATGGCCTCCATGAGTGGGGCTGGATAATACCTCTCCATCATGAGAGTCTTGAATTGATCCCAAGTACATGATCCGTCGGTGAGCTTCAACGATAACCACCAAGAATGAGCGCTATTACCCAGGTAGTAAGCCGCAACTGAAACTTTGTGTCCTTCGGGACACTCTACCATAGCAAACAACTTCTCTAAATGTTCGATCCAATGAACAATATCCGCCGGCTCAGATGAGCCCTCAAAAGTAGGTGGCCTTTGGCGAGAGATGTCGCCGATGATACTGCCCACACTCCTCTCTTGCCTCTAAGGTGGCGGCGGAGGAGCCTGTTGATTTTGAGTAGATGAGTTATGCATCGTCTCCATCAGTTGTGCCATCTGAGTCATTTAGGCCATCATGCCCTGCATAAAAGCGAGTGGATAAACCTGAACACCTTCTGATTGAGCTGTGTCCCGGGTACGACTCCCTGATAGTGAATGATTACGTCCAGGTGAATGAGTGGCAGCATCGCTGCTCGATGAATTAGCATTATTCCTCGCGTTCGCACGTGTATTCACATGAGCTCTCGGGTTTCGGCCCACACCGCGGCCTCGTCCCCTGCATCCTCTGCCTGCTCTCTCCATACTGAAGTAGGAAAGTCACATGATAATTATATCTCCCGCATGAATATCACGTTATGATAACATCATGAAATGATGAAAATGAGCATACGCGCTCTAACACGGCGATTACATGAATGGTTGACAGAGGTGACATGATTATCTGATGATATTCCACAAATGATTATCTTGAACAAGTTAACAAGATTAATGATATGATCTTCACGATCAATAACTGAGTAATGAAATGAACTGAGTGATTAATAAGTTAATATGATCAACATGATCAAAATGAAAATGATGTTTGAGGATTGTTAACTGATGAATTATGAATGAATGATTATTGCCAGAAATTATACCATGGCGTTAGAAGTCTTACAGTTCTTTCGGTCTGATTGGCTCGGCATTTGCACAGGTCACACGTGACGCGAAAGTACAATGATACTAGTCCGATGACGATGATTTCAAATGAGACATGACTCGGAAGGTAGTACTCAAAACCACGCTCCGATACCAATTCTGTAACACCCCGAATTAAGCGGATATTACAGTGCCATGGACCCCCGATTGGGACCCACCAGGCGAATGAAAACTGATGAATTAAATAATATAATTGTAGTACCAAACCACATTATATTACCAAATACTCCGATGAGGAGATTAAGTACAATACACCAGGACAATACATAATACTAGTATATTTTATATGAAGATAAAATACACTACCCTGAATAAATAAACATCTCAAACGGAATTTGCAGCGGAAATACTGTAATATCCGGGGGTAATTTTTTTTCGTGTTACTGTTGATTTGTACGTATTCATTTGGAATTGTACAAGTGTTATTGTTTTGGACTAATACAATGTATATTGTATTGGAATATTTTGGGATCGGAATATTTTACTTGTCGTCGGGTTGGTTTCGTCGTTTGAATGTTGGTCGGAGAGTTTGGATTTTTGGCTAAGTACACTAGCCTTAACGTACGCTACATGTGTAGACTTACGTACGTTATGGGCTGAGTATTACGTACGTTAGACCTGTAAGGTTACGTACGTAATGCTTGGTAGGTGGTAGGAACCTTCCTCGTAGTCACTTTCGGCCGATGGGTCCCGAGCATCTTCCGATCGGATCTCACTATTGCAGTCAACGGACCCTTACGTACGTTAAGAGGTGAGCTCTACGTATGTAATACAGGTCTTGATAACGTACGTAATAAGCTTTTGTTTACGTACGTTAAGGCCTTCGTATTTTAGTTCAGTAAGTTCTGGATTTGGCTTTACGTACGTTAATGTTTTTACATAGCGTACATAAAGGCCCTTACGTACGTTAGCATGGGCGTATAACGTATGTAATGGGTTTGTCAGTCTATTTATCTTGGTTTCGTATTTCATTTCCTCACAAACCAAAACACATTTTCTCTCCCTAGAATCGTCCGTTCGGACTTGTTATTGATGTTTAGCCCCTTCCAACTCGATCTTGATCATCCTAGCTTGGATTGAAGCTTGAAGTTGGAAGCTTGTTGGTGCTCCTTTGGTGTTTGGAGGGTTTTTCTTGTTCTTCTTTGGTAAGTTCCCTCAATCTCTTTTTCTTCAAGTGATTTTCGAGTTTGATGTTGTTGTTGTTGTTTTCTTCGGGTATTGTTTGATTGATGGAGTATATCATGGTTCTTCATAGTTTTGATAAACTTTTGATGAAGAACATGATGGTATTACTTGAGTTGGATTATGTTCTTGATGTTTTAGATTGTTTGGAGGTTTTTAATCATGTCTAGGAAGGATTATGTTAAGATTTTTATATGATTAACATAGTCTTGAGATGATTATTATTGTTGTTGGTGTTCTTGGAAGATTTTAACCATTTTAGTAAGGATTTATGATAATTTAAGGGGTGATTATCATAATTTGGAAATGGGTGAGTGAATTTTGTTGTTCAATCCGAATTCAGGAGGTTATGATGAAGGATTTTCGTTTAGACATCATGTTTGTTGGAATGATGATGTTCATGATATTATCATTATAGGAGAACCAATTTGATGATGGTAGTGATATTGTCATCTTGGAGATGTTCGTTTGATGATTGTTCTTAAGTGAATCTTGTTGAATGGATTTCCCAAGTGCTAAGAATGTAACGATCATGTTAATTGATCATCGAGGTGTTGGAGGATGTTAGAATTCATAGTTGAGAAATATGATATTCGTTCGTGCGGTGTGATCAATTCGTGTTTGAATCGGGCTTTGTCCTTGTCGTTGTTTTCTATTGATTTCGTGTTTTTGAATGAATCGTTTTCATTCAAGGTTGTTCGAGCATTCGTGATCGTCGGGAGGCACCGTTCGTCGTTTCGTGCCTGGACATTGATCGTGGAAGGACTTGCTCGCCTTCGGTTTGAGGCAAGTTTTATACTTGTACTGGTCAATGAGATTAATGTTATCATATATGTGTATGAATGTATTGTATCATTTCAAGACTTAGTCTCTTCGTGATTTGTTGATATTCGGGAATTGTTTGATGCAATACCCTTCGGCAATTATGCTAAATGTTATTGTAATTCGTTAACGGCCGGTTTAAGGCATTGAGACTCTTGTTGATACTGATGTTGTCGATATCCGGTTCGCGGTATCGATGTATCGATTATTATTGCTGATGTTAATGTCGTTCTGAGGCATCGTTGAATCATTATTATCAAATTGGAACTGTTGTTATGATGTTGTATCCGGCGATTGAAGGAATTTGACATATTCGTTATCATCTCTATTTCGGTGGCAGGTTCAAGGCGCCGGGACATCTATTCTAAACGTATCATTGTGTATCGATTAACCGTTCTAAGGTAATCGATGTATTTAATTGGGATTATCGAAGATAATTCCCATACGTTGTATCATTGGTTATCAATTAACCGTTCTAAGGTAATCGATGTATTTAATTGGGATTATCGAAGATAATTCCCATCCGTTGTATCATTGGTTATCGATTAACCGTTCTAAGGTAATCGGTGTATTTAATTGGGATTATCGAAGATAATTCCCATCCGTAGTATCATTGGTTATCAATTAACCGTTCTAAGGTAATCGATGTATTTAATTGGGATTATAGAAGATAATTCCCATCCGTTGTGTCATCGTTATCTATTGATCGCTCTAAGGTAATCGACGTATTTAATTGGGATTATAGAAGATAATTCCCATCGTTGTGTCATCGTTATCGATTGACCGCTCTAAGGTAATCGACGTATTGAATTGGGATTAGTGAAGATGATTCCCATCCGTTGTGTCGTGTTGTCGATTGACCATCCTAAGGCGATCGATGTATTGAATTGGAACTATCAGAGACATTTCCCATCCATGGTATCTTTGTTATCGATCGGTTGTTCTAAGTTAATTGATGTATTGAATTGGGACTGTCAAGGATAGTTTCCACTCGTTGAGTTATTGTGATCGATTCGCCATTCCAAGGCAGTCGAGGTGTTTGAATTGGGACCGTCGTGGACGATGCCCATCCGTGAGTTATTGTTGTCGTGTTGGCCGACTCAAGGCAGTGCGCTATTATTCTTGGGAATTTGGTAATCTTGGGAGCGTTATTGTTATGATTAATTGTGTATTGGAGGCTAGTCTCGGCTAGTGCTCGATGGGTAAGCTTGGGGATTGAACTTTCGCGGTTGGTTTCCCAACACCTATAGTTCAGTAGGTCACGGTCACTAGGTGATCTCATTATGGGTAAGTCTGGGGCTTGAACCTTCGCGGTTGGTTTCCCAGCACCTGCAATTCAGCAGGTCACGGTCATTGGATGACCTCATTGTGATACGGCTTCGTGCCGTGGCTTCGGCCCTCATTGTGATACGGCTTCGTGTCGTGGCTTCGGCCCTCATTGATACAGCTTCGGGCTGTTTTGGCTTCGGGCCATTGTGATGATTGACAGCTTCGGCTGAGTGGTTTCAGACCTTTGTAATATCTTAGCAGCTTCGTCTGAGGGGCTTTCAGGCCTTTATGATGTCTTGGTATTTCTGTTGGAGCCTTCGGGCATTGTGGTTCGAATCTGCTACAATTGTGGCTTGGTTTATCTTTGGGTAATGCATTGTTATGTTCTGTATTGATAATTCGCCGTTGGGCACTTATGTTCTATCCTGTTGAGCAGGTATTGATCGCATGCCGTGGGCATAGTGTTTCACGAATGCTCGATTCTTACCTTGGTTTGTGATCATCTCGTCTACCATTGTTGTACTATTCATTCTGCCTTTGGATGCATATCATGTTGTACATGTATTTGATATTCATTATCTCGATGACTGACCCCGTGGGGGCGGAACATGTTTTCATGTTTTAGGTGCTTGCGAGGAGAGAGTTGAGACACAGGGGCATGACGATGGCGACGAGGCATTCGAGCGATACTAGTCCGAGATGTTTTGGTATTCATGTCAGTCAGACAGTTGGAGTTCTCCAGTTTTGTTCAGTCGTTGTCATTTTGTATCATCCGAGCAAGGCTCGTGGATGTCGTTTTATTTTATTTAGGCCATGTAGGCCCACTGTTGTCATTGAAATTCCATATCAAAATATTATGTTGGATGTCAGTGTCGGGATTGTGATTCCCCTTTTTGGTCAGTTTGTTGTATTTTAGTCATGTTCACCTGGTGGATCTCCTGGTGTGGGGTCCACGGCACTGTAATGACCCAATGAGATTTGGGGGTGTTACAGAAGATGGTATCAGAGAATTGGGTTGTGAGATACCCTGATATGTGAGTTATGTGGATCTACCGACGTGGTAGTAGTGGGGCTGTCAGGTTATGACAATATGGACAGTCGCATTTTGTGAGTCATGATAGTTGAGCGACTGTATGACTCTTTCTTTCACCGAGTCGTCGTCGGTGAAGACTAGTATCGCAAGACCTCGAAGCTTCATATGACCTGTGTAAGGTCTCGATTCTCTTGTATGTTCATACATTCATTATGCCATTGATTATACATGTTTTGTTGAAATCTGTATGTAACATTGTGTTACGACCCATTCATGATTAATTGTTTTGGAGCGTGTCGGCCCAGTATTGGCTATAATTAGCATGTTTGAAGTGATTGTTTATTTGTTGAGTATGTATACTCGTGTTTGGCTATTGACTTAGCAATGTGGATTAGCCGTTGATGCATATTTGAGCTTTGTTCATGATCGAGCGTTTTTCTTTCAATATGGAAGGAGGAAACCGAGGACGTGGCAGAGGGGGTAAAGGCTGCAGAGCAGGCCGAAACCCAGAACCTCGTGTTTATGCTCGTGCGGATGCCGAGATGGATCAGAATTTGGTCGGAAATGTGACTTATGCGACCGGTTCCCCTTCGGAACGTCATACTCGAGGAGTCGATCAGAATGACATCGACCCTTTCTTGCTTATGAAGGGCATGATGACCCAGATGACTCAGATGACACATATAATGGAAACCATGCAGACCTCAATAGCTCGTGGTACACAACAGCAGGGACTCCAGGTGCCGTTTTATGGACAGGCCGGGAGAGTGAGTCAGATTATCGGCGACATCTCTCGTCAGAGGCCGCCTATCTTTGAGGGTTCTTCAGAACCAGCTGATATTGTTCACTGGCTTGAACATTTTGATAAACTCTTCGACATGGTTCAGTGTCCGGAAGAGAGTAAGGCGGCAGTAGCGGATTACTATTTGAGCAAAAGCGCTTATTCTTGGTGGCTTTCTGTGAAACCCACCGATCGTGATTGTGCTTGGAGTGAGTTTAAGACTCTCATGTTAGAGAGGTATTATCCGGATCCACTTCGTGAAGCCAAGTTGTCAGAGGTTTTGAACCCCGGATCCATCGAAGACGAAGGTGTTATTGTTATTGCTGAGAAGTTTCAGGGACTTCTTCAGTTTGCTTCATCTGTTATCCGTACTGAGGTGGATAAGATCAAGTATTTTAGCAAGAGGCTGAACCCGCAGTTGAGAATGCAGTTGTTCAACCATAATTGTAATTCATTTGGTGAATTCATCGAGAAGGCTCTTGGAGCAGAGCTTTTTATCAAGGAGCTTGCTCGGAAGAACCCTTCAGTTTCTTCTGGTGAGAAGACTAGGATGCCGGTTCGTTCAGAGGGACATCGGGCTCCGACGTCCAAGAGGTCGTTTTCTAGTCGTCCTCGTACTGGGAAAGCATCTTCTTCTCGGGCGATGAGTTCAACTGTTGTTTGCTTTAACTGTTATTCAGCGGGGCACGTTAGTACTCATTGTACTGTGCCAGCTATTGTTTGTTTTATGTGTGGGAGGCAGGGACACCTTCAGAAATACTGCCGGAGTTCTGATACTAGTAGGTCTCGAGAGAGTTCACGGGCCTCGAGAGACTTTGTTACTCTAGTCCGTACTTCATCCAAGGGGTCTATCAGGCTTCGAGAGCCAGATGTATGGACAACCGAAGAGGAGCAGTGAGTTCAGATTTAGGTCTTCCTCGAGTCGATGAGATCGAGGAGTTCGATGATCTGGAGGATGTTGATTTCGGGTACATTTGAGATGTAGTCTTGATTTGTAGTTTCCTTGTTTTTTTCAAATTGATATTTGACTCAGTCTGTATTGTGATATTCTGGTTGTGAACCATATATTATTGATCTATATTGTTATGATAACTTTTGAGAATCTTGAGATTTGACGTCATCTGATGCGTTATTCTTTCTCTTTCGGTATTGTACCCGATATTTTTGTGGTAATCTGGGTAATTGTTCATTGCAATTCGAGATGCCGAGTCGTGAGGACTTGGGCGTGCGGTTGATATGGTCCCGAGGACTATATTTGTGTTGTCATTATTTTTGCGTGGCGTGAGTCAGTGTTTGCATGGACGTTCGATGCTGATGAGAACGGAGAAGTGTACACTGATGGTTGTAGGCATGTACAATGAGCGGCTCCCTCGGGATGTGTACGCCGGTGCTACTAGTTACGAGGTTGGTACGACTTCCTGACTGGTCTCTAGCAGGAGAGTTATGATTCGGCTGATCTCGCAGTTGGTTGAGTGTTTTTATCCCTTGTTTTTCGCCGTGTTCGGGCAGAGGAGACGCGGGGACCCGTGGGGTTGGTCTGATTACTCAGGCGAAGTGGTTCGCAGCGAGGAGTATTCCTGGAGATGTTGTTTTCTTATCCTGATGGATAGTCCTTATCCCTTGTTGCGTACCCTGAGTTTCGGGGACGAAACTTTTTTTTAGGGGGGGAGTATGTAATATCCGGGGGTAATTTTTTTCCGTGTTATTGTTGATTTGTACGTATTCATTTGGAATTGTACAAGTGTTGTTGTTTTGGACTAATACAATGTATATTGTATTGGAATATTTCGGGATCGGAATATTTTACTTGTCGTCGGGTTGGTTTTGTCGTTTGAATGTTGGTTGGAGAGTTTGGATTTTTCGCTAAGTACACTAGCCTTAACGTACGCTACATGTGTAGACTTACGTATGTTATGGGCTGAGTATTACGTTCGTTATACCTGTAAGGTTACGTACGTAATGCTTGGTAGGTGGTAGGAACCTTCCTCGTAGTCACTTTTGGCTAATGGGTCCCGAGCATCTTCCGATCGGATCTCACTATTGCAGTCAACGGACCCTTACGTACGTTAAGAGGTGAGCTCTACGTATGTAATGCAGGTCTTGATAATGTACATAATTAGCTTTTGTTTACGTACGTTAAGGCCTTCGTATTTTAGTTTAGTAAGTTCTGGATTTGGCTTTACGTACGTTAATGTTTTTACATAGCGTACGTAAAGGCCCTTACGTACGTTAGCAATGGGCGTATAACGTATGTAATGGACTTGTCAGTCTATTTATCTTGGTTTCGTATTTCATTTCCTCACGAACCAAAACACATTTTCTCTCCCTAGAATCGTTCGTTCGGACTTGTTATTGATGTTTAGCCCCTTCCAACTCGATCTTGATCATCCTAGCTTGGATTGAAGCTTGAAGTTGGAAGCTTGTTGGTGCTCCTTTGGTGTTTGGAGGGTTTTTCTTGTTCTTCTTTGGTAAGTTCCCTCAATCTCTTGTTCATCAAGTGATTTTCGAGTTTGATGTTGTTGTTGTTGTTGTTTTCTTCGGGTATTGTTTGATTGATGGAGTATATCATGGTTCTTCATAGTTTTGATAAACTTTTGATGAAGAACATGATGGTATTGCTTGAGTTGGATTATGTTCTTGATGTTTTAGATTGTTTGGAGGTTTTTAATCATGTCTAGGAAGGGTTATGTTAAGATTTTTATATGATTAACATAGTCTTGAGATGATTATTATTGTTGTTGGTGTTCTTGGAAGATTTTAACCATTTTAGTAAGGATTTATGATAATTTAAGGGGTGATTATCATAATTTGGAAATGGGTGAGTGAAATTTGTTGTTCAATCCGAATTCAGGAGGTTATGATGAAGGATTTTCGTTTAGACATCATGTTTGTTGGAATGATGATGTTCATGATATTATCATTGTAGGAGAACCAATTTGATGATGGTAGTGATATTGTCATCTTGGAGATGTTCGTTTGATGATTGTTCTTAAGTGAATCTTGTTGAATGGATTTCCCAAGTGCTAAGAATGTAACGATCATGTTAATTGATCATCGAGGTGTTGGAGGATGTTAGAATTCATAGTTGAGAAATATGATATTCGTTCGTGCAGTGTGATCGATTCGTGTTTGAATCGGGCTTTGTCCTTGTCGTTGTTTTCTATTGATTTCGTGTTTTTGAATGAATCATTTTCATTCAAGGTTGTTCGAGCGTTCGTGATCGCCGGGAGGCACCGTTCGTCGTTTCTTGCCAGGACGTTGATCGTGGAAGGACTTGCTCACCTTCGGTTTGAGGCAAGTTTTATACTTGTACTGGTCAATGAGATTAATGTTATCATATATGTGTATGAATGTATTGTATCATTTTGAGACTTAGTCTCTTCCTGATTTGTTGATATTCGGGAATTGTTTGATGCAATACCCTTTGGCAATTATGCTAAATGTTATTGTTATTCGTTAGCGGCCGGTTTAAGGCATTCAGACTCTTGTTGATACTGATGTTGTCGATATCCGGTTCGCAGTATCGATGTATCGATTATTATTGCTGACGTTAATGTCGTTCTGAGGCATCGTTGAATCATTATTATCAAATTGGAACTGTTGTTATGATGTTGTATCGGCCGATTGAAGGCATTTGACATATTCGTTATCATCTCTATTTCGGTGGCCGGTTCAAGGCGCCGGGACATCTATTCTAAACGTATCATTGTGTATCGATTAACCGTTCTAAGGTAATCGATGTATTTAATTGGGATTATCGAAGATAATTCCCATCCGTTGTATCATTGGTTATCAATTAACCGTTCTAAGGTAATCGATGTATTTAATTGGGATTATCAAAGATAATTCCCATCCGTTGTATCATTGGTTATCGATTAACCGTTCTAAGGTAATCGGTGTATTTAATTGGGATTATTGAAGATAATTCCCATCCGTTGTATCATTGGTTATCGATTAACCGTTCTAAGGTAATCGATGTATTTAATTGGGATTATAGAAGATAATTCCCATTCGTTGTGTCATCGTTATCGATTGACCGCTCTAAGGTAATCGACGTATTTAATTGGGATTATAGAAGATAATTCCCATCCGTTGTGTCATCGTTATCGATAGACCGCTCTAAGGTAATCGACGTATTGAATTGGGATTAGTGAAGATGATTCCCATCCGTTGTGTCGTGTTGTCGATTGACCATCCTAAGGCGATCGATTTATTGAATTAGAACTGTCAGAGACATTTCCCATCCATGGTATCGTTGTTATCGATCGGTTGTTCTAAGTTAATTGATGTATTGAATTGGGACTGTCAAGGATAGTTTCCACTCGTTGAGTTATTGTGATCGATTGGCCATTCCAAGGCAGTCGAGGTGTTTGAATTGGGACCGCCGTGGACGATGCCCATCCGTGAGTTATTGTTGTCGTGTTGGCCGACTCATGGCAGTACGCTATTATTCTTGGGAATTTGGTAATCTTGGGAGCGTTATTGTTATGATTAATTGTGTATTGGAGGCTAGTCTCGGCTAGTGCTCGATGGGTAAGCTTGGGGCTTGAACCTCCGCGGTTGGTTTTCCAACACCTACAGTTCAGTAGGTCACGGTCACTGGGTGATCTCATTATGGGTAAGTCTGGGGCTTGAACCTTCGCGGTTGGTTTCCCAGCACCTGCAATTCAGCAGGTCACAGTCATTGGATGACCTCATTGTGATACGGCTTCGTGCCATGGCTTCGGCCCTCATTGTGATACGGATTCGTGTCGTGGCTTCGGCCCTCATTGATACAACTTCAGGCTGTTTTGGCTTCGGGCCATTGTGATGATTGACAGCTTCGGCTGAGTGGTTCTAGACCTTTGTAATATCTTAGCAGCTTCGTCTGAGGGGCTTTCAGGCCTTTATGATGTCTTGGTATTTCTGTTGGAGCCTTCGGGCATTGTGGTTCAAATCTGCTACAATTGTGGCTTGGTTTACCTTCGGGTAATGCATTGTTATGTTCTGTATTGATAATTCGCCGTTGGGCACTTATGTTCTAACCTGTTGAGCAGGTATTGATCGCATGTCGTGGGCTCGATTCTTACCTTGGTTTGTGAGCATCTCATCTACCATTGTTGTATTATTCATTCTGCCTTTGGATGCATATCATGTTGTACATGTATTTGATATTCATTATCTGGATGACTGATCCCGTGGGGGCGGAACATGTTTCCATGTTTTAGGTGCTTGCAAGGAGAGAGTTGAGACACAGGGGCATGACGATGGCGAAGAGGCATTCGAGCGATACCAGTCCGAGATGTTTTGGTATTCATGTCAGTCAGACAGTTGGAGTTCTCCAGTTTTGTTCAGTCGTTGTCATTTTGTATCATCCGAGCAAGGCTCGTGGATGTCGTTGTATTTTATTTAGGCCATGTAGGCCCACTGTTGTCATTGAAATTCCATATCGGAATATTATGTTGGATGTCAGTGTAGGGATTGTGATTCCCCTTTTTGGTTAGTTTGTTGTATTTTAGTCATGTTCGCCTGGTGGATCTCATGGTGTGGGGTCCACGGCACTGTAATGACCCAATGGGATTTGGGGGTGTTACAAATACATATAAAGAGAAACAAGGATGACTGAAAGAACTGGGGCCCCTACTAGTATCACTAGGACTCCTCGCCGTCAACATGCTCTTCCCGTGTCTTTGCCTTGTCGTGACCTGAAAACAATATCCCCTAACGGGGTCGGTTACACAGAACAACAATCCTCAAGGATTGAAAATACACAATCATGATATATCTTTAGTTATGAAATATCCTTAGTTATAATTTAAGCTGAAGAGGAGCATCATAGTACGCCCGTAATGTTCTGTGCAAGTGTACAAGACAAATGACCGGACACACCCGTCCTTGTACCTAATTAGTCTCACGGAGGTAATCATTACCGTGTGCACAGTCCAATGTATCGGTGACCCAATACATGACCATCGCGTGCTCGACTAAAAATTCCACACATCCGCACCCGGCCACGCAATATGAACCCAGAAGGTCATATGAACGAGAATGACCATAATGAATATCAAGGAATAATAATCCGACAAAGTCAAGAATGACTCACCGAGATGAAAATAATAGTGAAGTGATTGATAGCTCAATGAAATGATTGGAACCGTCGTTCCTCGTAAACGAAGTGATTATTCGACAATTACAAGTCTCAATACGGTTAATACAGTGATGAATGAGTTATGATTATGAATGAACAACAACAAAAGGAATGAATATACTTTTAACCGAGTAAGAATTAACTTACACAACACCGGTGACAACTGTCCTTCCACGAACAAATGTCCTAAATGAGATGTCGGTCGCTCGAACAACCTTGAATAACACAATTACCAACAATCCACTCAATATACGTATCAAACACGATTATTACTAATTCAAAACGTCGATACGACTAAACCAAGTTCATTGGGGCATTATATCAAACACGTTGTAACCAACCTTCGATTGTTTACAAACAATCCTCAATTATACCAATATCAAATCCCCAAGAAGTGTTCCAACCAACAAAACATCTTCAATACAATCAATAATCCAACATGAATATCCAAATTCGTGATTTCAACAACAATTAATCGAAAATCCCCAAATCCAACTTAACATTCAAAGTGTTCTTGGATAATCCTTCAATAATCCAATGAATAATCATGCATATCCATAATCATGCATACATCACTTCATACAACATGATTTTAACGTCCAAAACATCATATCTCAATACAAAATCGAAATCCAAGATGTTGAAGAAATTACCTCTTGAAGATTCAAGCACTTTGATCCGAAGAACACGCGTTAGATCGACTATCCGAGCTTCACAACCGAATGGAGATGAAGAAAATCTAACACCCAAGTGATTGATGATGGAAAATCTCTCCCTCAAGCTCTCTCTCTCTCTCGGAACAAGGTGAAAGAAATGGCAAAATGAGCTGAAAGTCCCGATCAAGTCCTTATAAACTGCCGGAAGTTACGGTCGTAGCTCGGCCTACTTACGGTTGTAACATCCCAGGTCAACGGCCTTACGGCCTTAACCATCCATTTCGTACGGCCGTAACTCGGCTTATTTACAGCCGTACCCGCAACTGACTTACGGGCGTAACTCGCCCTCGTCCAAAACACCTGCCGACATCCATACGGCCGTACCCGCACACCTTACGGGCGTAACTCGACCAATACGGCTGTATCCGGCCAAACTTACGGGTGTAAGACCCCTTCGTCGAAACTGACCAGGCACCCTGCCTGCAACGTACGGCCGTATCCGGCCAAGCCTTACGACCGTACTTGCCTCATCTTACGGTCGTATGCCGCAACCCTTACGGCCGTAAGTCCTTCTCGTCCGACACATCCTGAAAAATACAAACACCCCTTACGGCCGTAACCTTCCCATCTTACGGCCGTATCTCGCCTTCGGCCAAAAACGCCTGGGCATCCTGCTCGACACGTACGGCCGTAACCGGCCAAGCCTTACGGCCGTACCTGCTCAACTTACGGCCGTATGCCGCAACCCTTACGGCCGTAAGTCCCGTTCGTCCAAAATGGCCTGAAATCAACGAACGCCTGTTACGGCCGTATCCGAAAATCCTTACGGCCGTAACTCGTTGCTGGACAAGATGAATATCCGACAAATCCAATTTCTCGCTACGATTGATGAATGATCCGACATACCATACGTATGTGAAAGTGAACAAGTCCAACACATGCCAAAGATGATACTTCCAGCACAAGACTACCAATCACGATGATAATGATAATACTCCCGTTCCGACACTCAAACGGAGATGAAATGACGATCGGTAACTGATACACTATTACAACATGCCAACAATGAACACAAATGAATGAATCATGAATGATGAGTGATTATTAATGAGTGAAAATTACTGAGTGACAAATACTGACTGATAATTACTGAATGATAATGAATGAATTACAACCGGGTATTACATACTCCCCCCCTTAAAAAGAGTTTCGCCCCCGAAACTAAGGGTCAAACAACTCGGGATAACTCTCCCGCATACTTTCCTCGGTTTCCCAGGTAGCCTCTTCGACTCCGTGTCTAGACCACTGAATCTTGACCAAAGGAATCGTCTTGTTCCTTAACTGTTTGATTCACCGCTCTAAAACTCATATAGGATGCTCCTCATATGAATGATCATCCGCGATCTCGATTTCGTCGAACTGAAGTATGTGACTCGGGTCGGATACATACTTCCGCAATTGAGAGACGTGAAACACATTATGAATTTGGCTCAACGCCGGAGGTAAAGCCAATCGATAAGCTAACTCGCCTACTCGATCCAAAATCTCAAACGGTCCAATGATTCTCGGACTCAACTTCCCCCGTTTTCCGAAATGGAAAATACCTCGACTCGAGGATACCTTGACAAACACGTGGTCACCTGTCTCGAACTCTGGTGGTCGACGACGATTATCAACATATGATTTATGTCGACTCTGAGCTGTCAACAAATGACTCCTGATCAAATCTACCTTCTCACAGGCGGCTATAAGCATATCGGGCTCGGTGCCGATTGATTTTGATAAGTCATCCCAACACAAAGGAGATCGACAACGACGACCGTACAAGGCCTCGTAAGGTGCCATCTTAATCGAAGCGTGCCAACTATTATTATACATGAACTCAATCAATGGTAATTGGGCTTCCCAATCGTCCTTCCAATCGAGGGCGCATGCCCTCAACACGTCCTCCAATGTCTGAATAGTCCTCTCTAATTGTCCATCGGACTGAGGATGAAAAGCGGTACTGAGATTAAGCTGAGTTCCCATAGCACGATGAACTGATTTCCAAAAATGAGACACGAACCGTCTGTCATGGTCAGAAATGATACTTTTAGGAGTACCGTGTAGTCTCACTATCTCTTTGATGAACAACTGGGCAAGTCTCTCGGGACCACACGTATCCTTAATCTCAAGGAAATGAGCCGATTTATTCAAATGGTCTACAATTACCCAGATTGTATTCATGCCACGACGACTCGTCGGCAAACTCGTGATGAAATCCATAGAAATGTCTTCCCACTTCCACTCTGGAATAGGGAGAGGTTTCAGCATACCCGCCGGTCGCTGATGTTCAATCTTGACTTGCTGACAGGTTAAGCATCTCGAAACAAATTATGCGACTTCTTGCTTCATATTACTCCACCAGTAATTTTGTTTCAAGTCCTTGTACATCTTGCTAGACCCCGGATGAACGAAATAAGGGGTAGCATGAGCTTCTCTCAAAATTGAGTTTTTCAACTCGTCATGCACAACCGATTCTTAAATCGCAAAAGTCCATCCTCGTGGACCACAAATCCAGGGGCTTTCCCATGAGCCACATCCCCACGGATGCGCAACAATGATGGGTTTGAACCCTGATTCTCTCTGATTGCCTCCTCAAGTGGCGATGAAATCTCTAACATGCAAAGTTGCCCTCGCACTCATTGAAGCCAGACCTCGATCTCGGGTCTAAGGAATTCCTGTTGAAGCTCCTTCTGAACTGTTAAACGAGCAAGCGTTTTCTCCTGAACGGACTTACGACTCAATGCATCGGCAACCATGTTTGCCTTACTCGGGTGGTACAGGATCTCGATATCATAATCTTTGATTAGTTCCAACCACCGCCTCTGTCGCATATTCAACTCCTTCTGAGTAAATATATACTTCAAGCTCTTATGATAAGTGTATATCTGACACGTAACGCCATAAAGGTAATGACGCCAAATCTTCAACGCGAAAACCACGGCTGCTAGCTCCAGGTCGTGGGTCGGATAATTAACCTCGTAAGGTCTCAATTGCCGTGAAGCGTAGGCAATAACCTTCCCATTCTGCACTAATACACATCTGAGACCGTGTCCGGACGCGTCACTATAAACCACAAATCCTTCTGTCCCTTGTGGCAAGGAAAGTACAGGTGCTGAAATTAATCGCCTCTTGAGTTCCTCAAAACTTCGCTGACACGCGTCGGACCACACGTATTTCTTATCCTTTCGCAAAAGGTTCGTCAATGGTTGAGCGATTTTAGAAAATCCTTCCACAAACCGCCGATAATAACCGGCTAATCCGAGAAAGCTTCGGATTTCCTTAACATTCTTTGGAGGTAACCAATCTTGGATAGCCTCCGTCTTCTGAGGATCAACACGCACTCCGTCTGATGAAATTACATGCCCGAGAAACGTCACTTCGGACATCCAGAACTCACATTTTGGAAAACTTTCCATAAAGTTGCTCTCGTCTCAACACGTCGAGAACCTGGTGAAGGTGAAATTCGTGCTCCTCCCAGTCACGAGAGTAAATCAAAATATCATCAATGAAGACAACCACGAATTGATCCAGATAATCAATGAAGACTCGATTCATTAACTCCGTGAATACCGCAGGTGTATTAGTTAACTCAAACGGCATTACCACGAACTCATAATGACCATAGCATGTACGAAACGTTGTCCTTGCGATATCCGACTCTCGAATTCGTAACTGATGATATTCAGATCTCAAGTCGATCTTGGAAAATACTAAAGCTCCCTGAAGTTGATCTAAGAGATCATCAATATGGGGTAGAGGATACTTATTCTTGATCGTCACCCTGTTCAACTCCCGATAATCAATACACAAGCGAAATGAACCATCCTTCTTATTGACAAGCAACACTGGTGCTCCCCACGGGGATGCACTCGGTCGGATATAACCTTTCTTGAACAACTCCTCAAGTTGATTCTTCAACTCCTGCATTTCGGTCGGGGCCATCCGGTACGGTGCCTTCGATATCAGGGACGTACCGAGCTCCAACTCAATTGTGAATTCCACATCTCTCTGTGGAGACAAACCAGGGAACTCGTCTGGAAATACGTCGGCATATTCTCTCACTACCAAAATAACTGCCAACATTATTGATGATTTCTCGGTCTTGGTCATATAGCACCAATAACCAACACACCCTTGACTGAGTAATTTCACTGCTTTCATTAAGTTTATGACTCTCTCGGAACAACTGGGATTACATCCCTGAAAAACACATTCGACCCCATCGTCTGAAATGATAGTGACCATACGCTTACGAACACTAATGATGGCATCGTGACGATCCATCCAATCAATACCCAAGATGACGTTGTCTCTCGGTAAATCCACCACGATTAGGTCTGCTAGCCATACACGGCCATGAAACTGAATCGGACAGTTCTGAATCTCACGATTCCCGATAATTCTTCTACCGTCAGGTAGACCAATGACATAGGGCTCATAACTAGTAGCACTACCCAGACGTAGCCTACTCAAACATGACTCGGAAATGAATGAATGCGATGCACTAGTATCAAAAAGGGTACACACAGGTGGACATAGAATATAGAGTGTATCTGAGATCATCCGGGCCTCCGGATCATCGGTCTTCTTCATCTCATAAATTCGGGGCTTGCTGGCCCCCGAACCGGACGCTCCCATCTGATAGCTCTTAGCTCCGCCTTTGTTCGCTCATGTCATCTTGAATGACGCAGACTGAGTGGGCTGATTATGAACAACTGACAGCTTCGGGGCCTGAGATGACGCCGGAGTAGGTTTGGAGTCCCTTCGGCAAAAACGGGCCTTATGCCCAGCAATCCCACAGTTATGACACGTGATATTCTGCCTCGGACACTTGGTGCTGACATGACCAAGATCCCCACAGTTATAACAGGTGATGGCCGAACTGGCCACTCGGGACTGCGATTCCACCGGTCTGGGCGCCACAGGAGGTCGCTCAGAGAAAGTAGTGCCCGCACGAGGCTTCTTAAAGGTTGTCTGAACGCATTCAGACTAATTACGATTCTTGGACTTCTTGCTAGCAGATGAAGGTTGCTGCTTAGCAATCTCCTTAGCAGTAAGCTCATAAGTAAGAGCCTTCTCAATGAATTCGACCAGAGTGATGCAATTATGATTAAGTAACTGCATCCGCATACGGGATTTCAGCCTCTTGCTGAAATACTTAATCTTATCTGCCTCGGAGTGAATGATAGATGAGGTGAACGGAAGAAGTTCCTGAAATTTCTCGGCAATGGCGAGAACATCCTCGTCTGCTGAGGAGTCGAGAGTGAGTAATTCTGATAGCTTGGCCTCCCTGAGTGGGGCTCGATAATACCTCTCCATCATGAGAGTCTTGAATTGATCCCAAGTACATGATCCGTCGGTGAGCTTCAACGATAACCACCAAGAATGAGCGCTCTTACCCAGGTAGTAAGCCGCAACTGAAACTTTGTGTCCTTCGGGACACTCTACCATAGCAAACAACTCTCGAAATGTTCGAGCCAATGAACAATATCCGCCGGCTCAGATGAGCCCTCAAAAGTAGGTGGCCTTTGGCGAGAGATGTCGTCGATGATACTGCCCACACTCCTCTCTTGCCTCTAAGGTGGCGGCGGAGGAGCCTGTTGATTTTGAGTAGATGAGTTATGCATCGTCTCCATCAGTTGTGCCATCTGAGTCATTGGGGCCATCATGCCCTGTATAAAAGCGAGTGGATCAACCCGAACACCTTCTGACTGAGCTGTGTCCCGGGTACGACTCCCTGATAGTGAATGATTATGTCCAGGTGAATGAGTGGCAGCGTCGCTGCTCTATGAATTAGCATTATTCCTCACATTCGCACGTGTATTCACATGAGCTCTCGGGTATTCACATACTCGATGAATTAGCATTATTCCTCACATTCGCACCGCGGCCTCGTCCCCCGCGTCCTCTGCCTGCTCTCTCCATACTAAAGTAGGAAAGTCACATGATAATTATATCTCCCGCATGAATATCACGTTCTGATAATGTCATGAATTGATGAAAATGAGCATACGCGCTATAACACGGTGATTACATGAATGGTTGACTGAGGTGACATGATTATCTGATGATATTCCACAAATGATTATCTTGAACAAGTTAACAAGATTAATGATATGATCTTCACCATCAATAACTGACTAATGAAATGAACTGAGTGATTAATGAGTTAATATGATCAACATGATCAAAATGAAAATGATGTTTGAGGATTGTTAACTCATGAATTATGAATGAATGATTATTGCCAGAAATTATACCATGGCGTTAGAAGTCTTACAGTTCTTTCGGTCTGATTGGCTCGGCATTTGCATAGGTCACACGTGACGCGAAAGTCCAATGATACTAGTCCGATGATGATGATTTCAAATGAGACATGACTCGGAAGGTAGTATTCAAAACCACGCTCCGATACCAACTCTGTAACACCCCAAATTAGGTGGATATTACAGTTCCGTGGACCCCCGATTGGGACCCACCAGGCGAATGAAAACTGATGAATTAAATAATATAATTATAGTACCAAACCACATTATATTACCAAATACTCCGATGAGGAGCTTAAGTACAATACACCAGGACAATACAGAATACTAGTATATTTTATATGAAGATAAAATACACCACCCTGAATAAATAAACATCTCAAACAGAATTTGCAGCGGAAATACATATGAAGAGAAATAAGGATGACTGAAAGAACTGGGGGCCCCTACTAGTATCACTGGGACTCCTCGCTGTCAACATGCTCTTCCCATGCCTTTGCCTTGCCGTGACCTGAAAACAATATCCCCTAACGCGGTCGGTTACACAGAACAACAATCCTCAAGGGTTGAAAATACACAATCATGATATATCTTTAGTTATGAAATATCCTTAGTTATGATTTAAGCTGAAGAGGAGCATCATAGTACGCCCGTAATGTTCTGTGCAAGTGTACAAGACAAATCACCGTACACACCCGTCCTTGTACCTAATTAGTCTCACGGAGATAATCATTACCGTGTGCACAGTCCAATGTATCGGTGACCCAATACATGACCATCGCGTGCTCGACTAAAAATTCCACACATCCGCACCCGACCACGCAATATGAACCCATAAGGTCATATGAACGAGAATAACCATAATGAATATCAAGGAATAATAATCCGACAAATTCAAGAATGACTCACCGAGATGAAAATAATAGTGAAGTGATTGATAGCTCAATGAAATGATTGGAACCGTCGTTCCTCGTAAATGAAGTGATTATTCGACAATTACAAGTCTCAATACGGTTAATACAATTAACAATGAGTTATGATTATGAATGAACAACAACAAAAGGAATGAATATCCTTTTAACCGAGTAAGAATTAACTTACACAACACCGGTGACAATTGTCCTTCCACGAACAAATGTCCTAAATGAGATGTCGGTCGCTCGAACAACCTTGAATAACACAATTACCAACAATCCGCTCAATATACGTATCAAACACGATTATTACTAATTCAAAACGTCGATACGACTAAACCAAGTTCATTGGGGCATTATATCAAACACGTTGTAACCAACCTTCGATTGTTTACAAACAATCCTCAATTATACCAATATCAAATCCCCAAGAAGTGTTCCAACCAACAAAACATCTTCAATACAATCAATAATCCAATATGAATATCCAAATTCGTGATTTCAACAACAATTAATCGAAAATCCCCAAATCCAACTTAACATTCAAAGTGTTCTTGGATAATCCTTCACTAATCCAATGAATAGTCATGCATATCCATAATCATGCATACATCACTTCATACAACATGATTTTAACGTCCAAAACATCATATCTCAATACAAAATCGAAATCCAAGATGTTGAAGAAATTACCTCTTGAAGATTCAAGCACTTTGATCCGAAGAACACGCGTTAGATCGACTATCCGAGCTTCACAACCGAATGGAGATGAAGAAAATCTAACACCCAATTAATTGATGATGGAAAATCTCTCCCTCAAGCTCTCTCTCTCTCGGAACAAGGTGAAAGAAATGGCAAAATGAACTGAAAGTCCCGATCAAGTCCTTATAAACTGCCGGAAGTTACGGCCGTAACTCGGCCTACTTACGGCCGTAACATCCCAGGTCAACGGCCTTACGGCCATAACCATCCGGCTCGTACGGCCGTAACTCGGCTTACTTACGGCCGTACCCGCAACTGACTTACGGGCGTAACTCGCCCTCGTCCAAAACACCTGCCGACATCCATACGGCCGTACCCGCACACCTTACGTGCATAACACGATCGATACGGCCGTATCCGGTCAAACTTACGGGCGTAAGCCCCCTTCTTTGAAACTGACCAGGCACCCTGCCTGCAACGTACGGTCGTATCCGGCCAAGCCTTACGGCCGTACTTGCCTCATCTTACGGCCATATGCCGCAACCCTTACGGACGTAAGTCCTTCTCGTCCGACACATCCTGAAAAATACGAACACCCCTTACGGTCGTAACCTTCCCATCTTACGGACGTATCTCGCCTTCGGCCAAAAACGCCTGGGCATCCTGCTCGACACGTACGGCCATAACCGGCCAAGCCTTACGGCCGTACCTGCTCAACTTACGGCCGTATGCCGCAACCCTTACGGCCGTAAGTCCCGTTCGTCCAAAATGGCCTGAAATCAACGAACGCCTATTACGGACGTATCCGACAATCCTTACGGACGTAACTCGTTGCTGGACAAGATGAGAATCCGACAAATCCGATTTCTCGCTACGATTGATGAATGATTCGACATACCATACGTATGTGAAAGTGAACAAGTCCAACACATGCCAAAGATGATACTTCCAGCATGTTGTTGCCCAAAATATCTATCCGAAGATTAAATACTGCTGGAAGACGGACAACAAACAAGGTTGCGGGAGCACTTCCGAGAGAAGATAAATAATACAAGATTTGCCGGGTTTGTTAGGCCCGGGCTTGAATGCTCTCGCGAGATGTTATTAATACAAATATTCGTGGATACAAGTATTAATGAGAGAAATCTAAATACAATGAGTGTAAAAAGATTCTGTTAATCCGGCTCTTGAGCGAAGCACGGTGTTCTTCGTCCCCGCCGGTGATCTGCTCGAGGAGATGGGCCGGGAGAAGTAAGACCGAAAGAAAGCTGTTGCCAAGAGTTGGATGTTAGCCAAGTGCAAGTATTGTTTCTGTATTGAGTGCTTTGAATCGTGAAGTTGCAGAC
Organism: Orobanche coerulescens; assembly: GCA_033398695.1. NCBI lineage: Eukaryota > Viridiplantae > Streptophyta > Magnoliopsida > Lamiales > Orobanchaceae > Orobanche > Orobanche coerulescens. Next base: position 59,100,855 of record CM065818.1, read on the forward strand.
GGAAGCTGTAGGAAGCTGAAGCCTTTTTTGTGGTAAAGGTTTCGATCCTTTTTACAAGTGCTGGGAGCCATGCTTATATAGGGGACAGTAGGGTCTGTCCTTTAGTGCCGATCGCTTTGCCCGGCCATTTTAATATTACGCGATCGTCTGTAGGCCAATACTTTAATGGGGCGATCTCACGGGCATCAAGGCTAAAGTCGAGAAGATCTTGTTTGTCCGAATAAAGTCCAAATAAGATCTTTGGCGCCAGCTGGGCGGACCAATAAGGAGCCATCACGTGTCCGGAGTCAGTCAACATGTGGCCCTACCGACATGCTTTCGGCGGCCTGTCGGCTGGTGGAGGGAATCTGTCAGGCTTTGGTCAATGGCCCGAGATTCGCGGATCTTGTCTCGGCCCTTTGCACATGGTGCCAGTCTTGAGGCTCGGCCTTTGCCGACTTGGATGGCCATCGGTGGTGATCGACCTGGATGGTCTTCGGAGGTCGACATCGGCCAGTGGATGGAGGTCGCCAAGGGTCGGTCGCCAAGGGTAGGTCGCCAGGTGCCGAGAGACGGTCGATCGCCAAGGGTCGGTCGCCGAGTACTGAGAGGCGATCGTCTTGATGTCGATCGCTCGGCACCGGGATTCGCCCCGGGCCTCTTGGTTCGGCCGATCTAGCATGTCCCGGGTTAAGGCTCGGTCGCTCGTCGCCGATCGGCAGCTTGCCTTGGTCGCTCGCGGTGACTTCGGTCGCCCGTCCTCCTAGTCGATCGCCGGTCGGAAGGTGTTAATTCTTGACACAACAATTGCCCCCCAGCTTGCTCCTATGTTGAAGACATGGGGCGAGGTGGTTCTTGCTGGTGATCGTGTATGGATGAGGACGGGTGATCTGAGCTAACTTAGGACTCGGACTTGGGCTATCACGGTCGATTGGCTTAGCTATCTTTCGGTCTTGTACCTGCAAAAAACAACATTGGCCGATTCCCCATGGAAACTTGGTGGTTTCGCTTTGTTTGAGGAATCGTGCACAGTCGCGGAGATCGATGGACCGACCCCATGACCGTGTCTTGGTGCACGTAGACAATGAGTGCCTCGTGGCTCACTTTATTATGAGGGTCCTCTATTAGGCTGCGCCTCGCCTTGTTTTTAAACGAAAGGCGTGCGGTCTCGGTCTAGAGGAGTCCTTGCGCGGGGCAGCGTCGGATGAATCAACTCCACGCCCGCGGCTTGTTAGCTCTGCTTCCACCTCGGCCAGCCATGGAGATGGCCGACCTCGACGGTGTACGTTGAGACGGGGTTGTGGAATGAGTCCACTGATTAATGTTGGAGGGCCCTCCGACTACGCTGGCCTCGTATTTAAACGAAGGCGGGCGATCTCGGCCGAAAGGGACCTTGCATGACCGAAAAATGGTTCCATCGATCGCTGTGGCCGTGGCTTTATGATGTGCGGTGGAGGCGATCTTATGCCTTAGTCCGTCATGTTATATGCTGGACTGTAGATGGCGATCGTGTCCACCGGGTTGCTGATGATGTTGCGATCTGGCCGGATGGCTGGCGATCGCCGCTCGGCAGCCGATCGCTTTATTCGTGGGTCGGATATCGGCGATCGGCGGGAGCCAGTCCCTTATTCAGAATGTTGGACTGTAGGCGGTGAGCGAGTCCTCCGGCTCTTCTGGATAGTAGCGATCGGGCTGGAAGACTGGTGGTCGTCGTATGGGCGCCGACCGATCTACTCCTAGGCTGAGAAGAAGCCTTTGCCTGGACAGGAAATCTGCGGCTCTAGCCCGGAAGGCTGCGTAGGTCGTCGGCAGGGTCTTCGTGAGATGCCTGAACATAGGCGAGAAACCCTGAAAACCCCCTAGGACCGCGTAGAGGGCGGTCTCATCGCTTACGGGCTCGCCGTTGAGGATGATCACGTCAACCCGGTCGATGTAGTCCGAGTCGGACTCCTGTTCTCCTTGCATGATTTGCATCATGCGATGGCGACCTTCTGGCCGGGCGACCCTGGTGGCGAAGTGTTCCGTGAAGACGTGCGCCAGCTCGTTAAAGGAGCCAATGGACCGAGGTCGCAATGAAGTGTACCACCGGTGGGCGAGGTCCGCCCAGTCGGAGGGAACATTCGGCACCGGTCGCGTCCGATGCCCCACACCCGGTCATGTAGATGTTGAACTTGTGCAGTGTGTGTGCTTGGGGTCCGATCGCCCGGTACACGGTGTCTTAGGAGGGGCGATCGTGTGCCGCACCGGGCGAGCTCGATGTCGATCGCGAGCGGCTCGCTCGGCGGGCGATCGTCCTCACGGCGCCGCCGGATTGCAGGAGCGCCTTCATGTCGTCGATCCGACGTTGCATTGCGCGATCGCCGCGGCTCGGCCGCTATGCGGATCGGCTTTGGGAGCGGGCCGAGGCGATCGTGTACCGATCTCGGACCCCTTGCCGCCGACCTCGGGAATTCGGCGAGCGGGAGCGCGGCCGGATCGTCTTGTGGGAGCCGGGTAGGCCGAGCTCTGGTGACGGACACCAACTCCGTCGTCTCGTAAGCCGGGCCGCCGCCGGCCGCTGTGTCGGGTCCGCCGCCAGCGATCGAAGACGTGCCGGCCGCGAGCGCCTCTTCTTGCGGCGAGAGCCTTTGGCGCTTGCTCGGCCAAGAGTGCCTTAAGCTTCCGCTTGATCTTCCGGCGAGAGACCGGGGCGGCAGCAGAGGCGCGTCGAGAGCACTCCGTCGTTCCCGAAGGCGGCGGCTATGGCCTCTTCGATCTGTTCATTGGTTCGAATCGATCGAGCGAGAGGCTCGGGCCGCCCCGGACGGATCGAGTCTCTCGATCGGCGGCCGCCTTCCACCATCGGGCCGGCTCGGACTGGGACGGAACAGGGGGTCTGGCCGGCTGGTCAGCGGCTTTCTTCGACGCGGAGGCGGAAGACATGATTTCTGAAGGATTTCTTTTGAAGTGCAGTGAGTGTCACTTCAAATATCTGCCCCGGGAACAGTGAGTGTTCTTTGGGACGGTAGGTATATAAAATCGAGGGTTGGATCCCCTTCCTCTAGCGCCAATTGTTGTTGCCCAAAATATCTATCCGAAGATTAAATACTGCTGGAAGACGGACAACAAACAAGGTTGCGGGAGCACTTCCGAGAGAAGATAAATAATACAAGATTTGCCGGGTTTGTTAGGCCCGGGCTTGAATGCTCTCGCGAGATGTTATTAATACAAATATTCGTGGATACAAGTATTAATGAGAGAAATCTAAATACAATGAGTGTAAAAAGATTCTGTTAATCCGGCTCTTGAGCGAAGCACGGTGTTCTTCGTCCCCGCCGGTGATCTGCTCGAGGAGATGGGCCGGGAGAAGTAAGACCGAAAGAAAGCTGTTGCCAAGAGTTGGATGTTAGCCAAGTGCAAGTATTGTTTCTGTATTGAGTGCTTTGAATCGTGAAGTTGCAGACGGAAGCTGTAGGAAGCTGAAGCCTTTTTTGTGGTAAAGGTTTCGATCCTTTTTACAAGTGCTGGGAGCCATGCTTATATAGGGACAGCCGGGTCCTGTCCTTTAGCTGCCGATCGCCTGCCGGCCATTTTAATATTCTGCCGATCGTCTGCCGGCCAATACTTTAATGGGGCGATCTCCTGGGCTGTCAGGCTAAAGTCCAAGGAAGATGCTGGCTGTCCGAATAAAGTCCAAATAAGATGCTGGCGCCAGCTGGGCGGTCCAATAAGGAGCCATCACGTGTCCGGAGTCAGTCAACATGTGGCCCTACCGACATGCTTTCGGCGGCCTGTCGGCTGGTGGAGGGAATCTGTCAGGCTTTGGTCAATGGCCCGAGATTCGCGGATCTTGTCTCGGCCCTTTGCACATGGTGCCAGTCTTGAGGCTCGGCCTTTGCCGACTTGGATGGCCATCGGTGGTGATCGACCTGGATGGTCTTCGGAGGTCGACATCGGCCAGTGGATGGAGGTCGCCAAGGGTCGGTCGCCAAGGGTAGGTCGCCAGGTGCCGAGAGACGGTCGATCGCCAAGGGTCGGTCGCCGAGTACTGAGAGGCGATCGTCTTGATGTCGATCGCTCGGCACCGGGATTCGTCCTGGGCCCTTCGGTTGGCCAGTCTAGCATGTCCACTGGGTTAAGGCTCGGTCGCCTGGTCGCCGATCGGCAGGCTTGCCTTGGTCGCTCGGCAGTGACTCGGTCGCCCGTCCTCCTAGTCGATCGCCGGTCGGAAGGTGTTAATTCTTGACACAACACAGCACAAGACTACCAATCACGATGATAATGATAATACTCCCGTTCCGACACTCAAACGGAGATGAAATGACGATCGGTAACTAATACACTGTTACAACATGCCAATAATGAACGCAAATGAATGAATCATGAATAATGAGTGATTATTAATGAGTGAAAATTACCGAGTGACAAATACTGACTGATAATTACTGAATGATAATGAATAAATTACAACTGGGTATTATAGAAAATCGCCCGTTTAAGTTGCGACACATGAAATACGAGGTGGATTCGGCTGGTGTCCGGTAAACGCAGCAGATAGGCCGTCGACCCAATACGCTCTTCGATTATAAACGACCCATAGTAGCGGGCACTCAACTTATGATGGGCGCAACTTTCTACGGAGCTCTGCCTGTGCGGTTCCACTTTCAAAAGCATTTCATCCCCACGCTCGAATTCCACATCTCTTCGCCTTTTGTTTGAAAAATGAGCCATCTTCTGTTGAGCCCGCATCAGATTGAACTTCAGCTGCCTTAGAACCTCATCACGGCTTCCCAATACCGAGGCAACAGCCGCTACTTTACATTCTCTAGGCAAGAATCGGCAGATTGTCGGGGGTGCCCGACCATAGATAATCTCAAAGGGTGTCATCTTGGCGCTCGTTTGATATGACGAATTATACCAAAACTCGGCCCAAGGAAGCCAGTTTATCCATTTCCGGGGTTGTTCTGACACGAAACAACGCAAATATGTTTCCAACACCCTATTCAACACCTCTGTCTGCCCGTCCGTCTCTGGATGATATGCCGAACTGAATTTCAATTTTGTCCCCTGCAGTTTAAACAGCTCCCGCCAAAAGGCGCTCACAAATACTGAATCCCGATCACTGATAATGGAGTGCGGTACCCCATGCAACTTCACTACCTCCCGCACGAAGGCATCGACTACGGACCTAGCCGTTGAATGGAAATCTCAACGTGACGAAATGCCCGTACTTCGAGAGCCGATCCACTACTGCCATAATGCAAGAACACCCTTGCAATTTCGGGAGGCACGTGATGATGTCCATAGAGACATCCTCCCAAACTGCCTCGGGAATGGGCAAGCGCTGCAACAACCCGGCCGGTGACGTCGCCTCGTGCTTTGACTTTTAGCACACTAGACAATTAGCCACATACTGCTGTACCCGCTTAGACATCCCCCGCCAATATACACTTGCCACTACCCGACGGTATGTCCGAAGGGCTCCGGCATGCCCTCCTTCCGGTGTATCGTGGAACTCAAACAAAAGCTTGGGAATCCATTCAGAATTTTCCGGCAAAACCAAACGTCCCTTAAAGAACAAACGCCCTTGCTTTATCCGTGTACCCTGGTCGACTCTTTACATCCCGTTGTAGATCCGCAATCACTGACTTAACGAAATCGTTGTTTCGCTGTTCTTCTAGTACCTCCGCCACGGCGGGCCAAAGCGGCCCACTTACCGCCGCTAACTCCCCATCCGTATTCTGCCGGGACAGCACGTCGGCCGCCGAGTTCGTGCGCCTTGGTTTATATATCACCTCAAAATCATATCTGATCAATTTTGCTACCCATACCTGCTGTGTAGGTGTCCCAATCCGTTGCGCCATTAGATAGTTAAGGCTGTGGTGGTCCGTGCAGACGGTGAAGCGATGACCAATGAGGTAGGGTCGCCAATGCTGTACGGCTAATACCAGAGCCATTAACTCTCGTTCGTACGCTGATTTGGATAGCGTGGTGTCGGGCAGTGCCTTGTTTAAATATGCTACCGGATGTTCTTCCTGCATGAGCACAACGCCAATACCCATGCCTGATGCGTCGCATTCCACAATGAAGTGTTGATGGAATTCGGGCATACGCAACATCGGGGCTGCCGTCAATGCCGCCTTCAAGGCTGAGAACGCGTTCTCCGCGTCTGATGTCCATTTGAATCTGGCCGGTGCGTCTTTCTTCAGTAATTGCGTCAAAGGGCGAGACAACATTCCATACCCTCGTACAAAACGGCGATAGTAGCCGGTCAAGCCGAGGAATCCCCGAACCTCCTTCACGAATTTCGGCACGGGCCACTCCAAGAACACGCTCACCTTTCCTGGGTCCATTGCCACCCCTTTGGCTGATATAATGTGGCCGAGGTACTCCACCTGTCGTACCCCTGTTGGTCCCAAGAATGATGAAGACTGTCCTCACTATACCAACACGAGTCTTTTCTAGCGCGCTTTGTCCTCACTCACGCGCACCTGAGAAACTTCCCAGGGGGTCACCCATCCCATAACTATTCCAGGCCAAGCACGCTTAACTTTGGAGTTTCTATGAGATGACTACCAGAAAAGAAGATGCATCTTATTGGTATGAGTAGTCCAAATCAATTCATTTAACCACTCTCTAGTGGCAGTGCAGAGCCCCGTACTAAGCGACAGGCGGACATGAGGGGCTGCACCACTAGGATGCCGCGGGTCGGGATGTTAAGCCTGGCCAGTTACGTTCTCCCGGGTCGAAGGTGAGGACGCTGGATACCAAAGTATTCCCAACAATCCCCCCCCAGCGTACGCCAGAAGACTCGAACCCGCGCCTCGCTCCGATACCAATTGTTGGTCCCAAGAATGATGAAGACTGTCCTCACTGTACCAACACGAGTCTTTTCTAGCGCGCTTTGTCCTCACTCACGCGCACCTGAGAAACTTCCCAGGGGGTCACCCATCCCATAACTACTCCAGGCCAAGCACGCTTAACTTTGGAGTTTCTATGAGATGACTACCAGAAAAGAAGATGCATCTTATTGGTATGAGTAGTCCAAATCAGTTCATTTAACCACTCTCTAGTGGCAGTGCAGAGCCCCGTACTAAGCGACAGGCGGACATGAGGGGCTGCACCACTAGGATGCCGCGGGTCGGGATGTTAAGCCCGGCCAGTTACGTTCTCCCGAGTCGAAGGTGAGGACGCTGGATACCAAAGTATTCCCAACAACCCCGAACGCGCACTTTTTCTTATTCGCCTTAAATTGATGTTCTTTCAAAATAGTCAGAACCGTAGCCAATTGCTCCATATGTTCATCTGGGGATCGGCTATATACTAGAATATCATCGAAAAACACCAGCACAAACTTCCTCAAATAGGGCCGAAATAAATCATTCATGGTGGACTGGAATGTGGCTGGGGCGTTGGTCAGCCCGAATGGCATCACCAAGAATGCATAGTGCCCGCTGTACGTACGAAATGCCGTTTTGTCTACGTCTCGTGGCATCACTCGTATCTGATGGTATCCAGACCGTAGATCAATTTTCGAAAAAATCATCGCCCCTGCCAATTCATCCAACATTTCCTGGATCACAGGTATAGGATATTTGTCAGGAATCGTTACTTTATTTAGCTCACGGTAGTCGACGCAGAACCTCCAACTACCATCTTTCTTTTTCACCAATAGGACCGGACTCGAATAGGGGCTCGAACTCGGTTGTATCACCCCTGCTAACAGCATATCCGCCACCAAACGTTCTATTTCGTCCTTTTGCGCATGCCCGTACCGGTATGGGCGTACTGACACAGGTCCCGCGCCTGGCGTAATCTCGATTCGATGATCCGTGGCTCGGCAGGGGGGCAGCCCCTTGGGATCGCCGAATACCTCACTGAACCTTGCTAACACCCGACTAACCTCCAGCGCTTTGCTTCCCTTCTCGTCTACTATCTCCTCCGGCCCTTTATTGTCACAGAGTATAGCTGCCCATAGTTCTATCTCCTCTTCCCGGACTAGCGAACGAAGACTAGCTGGGGCACGGTATAGGGACGGGACCCCTCGTAGGCAAACGGTCCTTGCTCCGACCTCGAACGACATAGTCATCTTCTGCCAGTTACACCGAACCTCACCCAACGTCTTCAACCATGCCACTCCCAAAATCACGTCTACTCCGCCTAATGGAAATACATAACAATCCATCCGAACTTCATATTCTGGAAAGGACATTATCAGCTCCCTACATACTCCCTTGGAATTCTGCTTATGACCATCCCCCAATCACACCTTAAAATTTTCGGTCGCCTCCGGTTGCAACTGTAACCTTCTCACCAATTTGTCGGCGATAAAATTGTGGCTTGCGCCGCAGTCTACCATCGCTGAAACCGCACAACCTCCCACTTGTCCCTCCAACCGCAAGGTATCAAGGCCCGTGAGTCTTGCCATGGATAAGAGGGATAAAACTCCACAGACCTCCCCTTCTAGCTCCTGCTGCTCGCCGCCATCCTCCTCTTCCCACCCTTTTGTTTCTACTAGCTCAGTTCCTGGCATACCATCCTCTCCAAACAACATAACCCTCAGATGTTTGCTCGGACATTCGTGTAGCGGGTGGTAGCGCTGCCGACATCGGAAACACAGCCGCTTGGTTCGTAGATTGTTGAACTCCTGCGGAGACAACCGTCTCATTTGGGCTCGACCGTGTGGCCCGTTCGGTCATGCTAATTGACCTTTTGGAACTGCGGCCTCGCGATCTGGCGGCTTGAATGGTGGGTTTCCGAACGATCTGACTGGATTGGCCGGTCGAAACCCCGCAGTATTCGTCCGCGGATGCGATTACGCTTCGCGCTCTGGGCTTCCTCCCTTGTCATATAATAACTTCGCCTCGATATTTCGCGCCATTTGCATGGCTACCTCCAAATCATGTGGGTCCCAAACCCGCAGATTCACTCGGATTGACTCACTCAGCCTGTTTATAAAGTACCCGAGGTAATGATCCTCCTGCAAACCCGGCACTTGATTAGCCAATTGGATGAACTCATCGACATAAGCATCAACCGAACCCATTTGTTTTACTGCAGCCAGCCGTTCGTACGGGCTGCCCTTGTACCTTACATCAAAATGTCGGACTAATGCTTGACAGAACTCAGCCCATGTAAAATTTCCCCTCCGCGAACGAAGCCAACGGAACCACCCGAGGGCTGTACCCTCCATTGCTACTAACGCCAGCTGTGTCCGTAGCCCTTCCGGCGTCTCGTGAATATCAAATTGCTGTTCAACGCGGGCTATCCATCCATTCGGGTCGGTTCCGTCAAAACAGGCAGTACGGGGGAATCTGCGCCCGCCGCACCGGCCTTTTCCTTCTCCTTGCGATCCGTCGTTGGCCCTCCTAGTATAAGCCTGTAATATCCGCAATTTTCGATTTTCGGTAAATTTGTTTTTTCGGTCGGAGTCCGTTTTGACGACTCGCTCATGACCGTTTCGTCATTCTAAGAATGATTAATTCTACACTTTTTGTCATCCGAGTTCGTTTCGGTGTTGTTTTGTTGAGTTCTGTGCTTTTTAGCGACTTTTCCGCACTTGAGTTCGATTCTTGCGAATCTCGACCGAAACTGCTGTTTCGAGTTTCCCGCAAGTCCGTTTAACTTTGTTAGACGTGTTGTGAACTTCGGTTTGGTTATTCGATCACGTATCGTGATTTCCGGGCGTTTTGGGCCATTTTGTAATTTCTTGAAAGTTACGGGTATCCGTATCTGTAATTGTTGTCTCGACCCGTTTCTTGGTCGCGTATGACTAATTATGGTATTACGCTTTCATTTCGAGTCGTTTATGTTGTCCGCGAACTTTTCGCCGTGTTCGCCTGCGGCGCTTTCGGTAATCGGGTCGCCGAGCTCGCGCTGGGATCGCCGACGGTTGCGGATCGCCGGACGATGGGCACCGGCCGGACGGTGCGGCAGAACCGCGTAAGCGCACGCCTTCTGGCCGGAAGGCTGCGCGCACGCTACGGCCGGAAGGCGCGCGCGCTAACCGGCAGTGTAAGCGCCGCCGGTGGCCTAGCGTACGCCATCGGCCCGGCGGGGGTTTTTGAGGTTCGACTCGGCCAGATCGGCGAGTAGCGCACGCTACGCTGAGCGTAGCGCGCGCTAGTCGGCGTAGCGCCGCACGCCGTCGGCCGGCTAGCGACGTTACTGCCGGGCGATTGATCCAGTGGCTCTTTGAGCCGGCCAGCGCGCGCAGTATCCGGCCGTAGCGCACGCTAGCGGGAGTTGGGTCGACAGGTTCGGTCGGCAGGGTTGGTCGGTGATGCCGGGTCGTGTGGGCCCTGGCCGAGGGTACTCGGCCGATACCGGCCGATAGCGCACGCTAGTCCGGGAAGGCTAGCGCACGCTAGGCTGGCCCAGTATAAATATGGCTGAGCAGTCACATTTCACTTCGTTTTTCATTTCCTTCCTTCTCCATCCGCGAGTGGCGATTCATGGGCGACGAAGCCATGTTGTTTAACAACAAATCCATGAAGTCCTTGAGTTCATAACATCAATCGATCGTCCGTTATCAACCTTTGATTCAGTGAATCAAGGTAATCTTCCTTAGAACCCTAATTTCGTGAATTTGGGGATTTTTGCATTTTCGTCCGATTCGTTCCATGTTGTTGATTAATTCATGATGGGTATGATTAATCTTGATAGTATTCTTGTGTTTAACATCATTTAATCCATTGTTCTTCGTCGAATCGAAGTATATTTCTTGATTTCCTTCGAATTGACTTTTTGGGGGATTTGTCCCCGAACTCGTTTTTCATCCGTTTTCGATGGATCGATTATGGTTAAATGATGTTGTTAAACATATTCTATGGATTGTATATCCATATTTCAACTTGGAATTCCGTTTTCGGGTTTTGACGGAACGAATCGTGTTCTTGGCCATTTTGGGGGAAATCCGTGAACTTTCGTCATTCGTTCTTTGAATTCAACGGCTTTGAGTCGTGTTATGGAATTCATTTCATTGTTATTATTTGTCCTTCGTAGTTTATGAACGTGAGTTGGCGTTCGGTGGAGTCGGCGGGTACGTAGTCGGTTCGGGCCAACCTACTTCGGTCGATTCTCCGCGTTGTTCTTATTCGAGGCAAGTATCTTGCCCATACATTACGTGTTTTGTGGATATATTAGTTAGTAATTTTCGATACGTGATTTATGAATGTCTATAATTAACTTTCAAAGGAATTGATATGCTTTTCAATACTTCCTTAAAAGATGACTCGTATGATTTCGTCGTTAAATATGCTTGTCTAAGTATGTGTGGGGTATCGTTTTGTGTGATTATGACGTTGAGGATTTATAGCTTAACCTTTCCTTGAGATATGTATGGAACGTATGCCTATTGATGATCCTATCTCATTGTGTCGTTCGGCGTGGTTGGATAGGTATTTTCCTCGTTGCTATGTTATTTGTACTAGCCGCATCGTTGAAATTCTAGCATGAATCGTATCATTACTTGGTCGTGAGTATATGTTGGATGAATGGCCATTCTAGTAAGGTACCTCGACTATATATACTATGATTGACCTTCGAGGCTTGTGGTTTGCAAATGTGATTTTGAAACGTGTGTGTGTGTCGTTCCTTCCACCGGAGTGTCCGACGGGATGTCCGGGGTCGATACTAAGGGGTACGGCCACGGAAGTGGACTTGGGTGCGTGTGTGGATGAACTTCCACCGGAGTGTCCGACGGGATGTCCGGGGGTCGATACTAAGGGGTACGGCCGCGGAAGTGGTTTCCCACCCGGAGTGTCCGACGGGATGTCCGGGGTCGATACTAAGGGGTACGGCCGCGGGTTACCAATTGTGGTTTTCATCTCGAGGATGACGTTGATGTTTTCGTTAATTGTGATATTGTCCGGAGTATCACAATGCTTTGTGCTCGGGGTCGAGAGACATTATATATCGAGTCTTGGTGCTTGGCTAGAATGGCATAAGAATGATGTGTTATGTGTAATGTGTCCTTGTAAGTGAATTGCAGTGGATGATCGGGTCGTAGGCCCTGTGTTTTGTGACCGGAATGGTTGGGTCGTGGACCCCGTGTCTTGTTAACGAACTTGCATTTTGGAAAATGAACTTTGGGGCTGTGACCCTAAATGACTTTTGTGGAATTAAGAACTTTTCAATTTCTAATGTCTTCAAAACTCCTGAGATTTGGAATTGTTTTCAAAGTGCTTACTTGCTTCGCTTCTACTTTCAAGACTTGAACTATTTTTAACTAAATATATCTCGGGAAGTCTTTCGTTGTATTCTCGGAATGTGTTGTGTATGGCTCGTATTTGCACTTTATACTTGCACTAGCGAAACAGTGGAGTTTTGCTAACCCCGAGTAATCGGGGTGGATATCCAGATTGTGTCCGTGCATGCAGGTTTTTGGGAGCAAGACACAGGATCGGTGCGAGGGATGATGAAAGACGAATGATACTAATCACACGAAGGCGCTTTGACTTGATTAGTCGGAGTCCATTGTATTGTCTTTTCCGCTGTCTTATTGTTCGTCGTTGCAAGTATTTTACCCTTGCATGTGTATGAGTCGGGATGAGTTTATGTATTTTGATTTGTAAGTCAGTGACGGAAGACCAAATCGGTCTATTGATTCGTTAGTTTGATTCACAAGATGTAATGTAATGTGTTGTGTTGATGTCTAGCTGGTGGATCCTCACGGAGAGGGTCTGCGGCGTGTAATATTCCGGTTTGATCTGGGGGTGTTACATTTATGGTATCCGAGCTTAGGTTGCGGAAACCTGGTGCCGGGTCAGTCGTGTATTGTTGGGTCTTGTCTTGTCGATTGAGTCCGCGATGTCGTGTCGCGACGCGTAAATGCAGGATGTCGGTCGTGATTAGTATCATGGTGCAACCATCATCTTCGTGCGACCTGTGGAAGTAAGTCTCCCTTCTTTGTGTTGTGCCTCGTGTGACACGAGCTATTTTTATGATTATTTGCTAAGTGATGGAATCCTTATATGGATTTTGATTTCACGATATGTATTTAGTCGACTCTCGTAATTGATTTATACGAGGAGTGTCGTCACTTGTGATGTCTTTTTATTGTTGTTTTTCTCCGTTGTTGATGATTTTCGAATCGATTTGCACGTTTTACAAGTCTCTTGTGGAAGCTTTGTGCTTATACGCGTTCGACTTGTTCACTTGCCAGTGCGGGAGAGTATTTTATCAGTGGTTTTGTTCTGAATGTGGTATTTTATCGTTTATTTCCGTTTAAAGACATATATTGTCTTGATTTTAAACTTTTTGATGCGTGTGCTAGGAGTTGTTTTAGTGAACATCGATATGTGTGAGTTTTGGGCATTCGCCTATCAATTTTTGAAAACCTTGAGTATCTTAGAAAAATAAATTTCGAGACATACTTTTCAAATGGGTTATTTTCTTGTGGTACATCCAAGGTGCCACAATATATTTCAAAAATTTTCTACCTCGAGGACCAAAATGCTTTGAGATATTTTCAATATTTTAGAAACACTTTTATTTAGACCCGAGGGTCGAATATTTTGAAAGTTTTCATTAAGAGAAAGTATCTTCATTCTTATCAAATGCGAAATGGTTCTCCAGTGTCTCGATAACGATGTTTCAAGTTTGTACTTTTTGAAAGGTGATACTCAAGATCAACCGGTGTTCTTCTAAATTATTTTCGAAATGAGGTTTTCGTTTTTAAAACCTATCCATTCCCGTTTGAGGGCTGGGTATGTATGTGTGAGGTTCGCGTTGTCATTTTGATACTTTCTCCCGAGTATGACCGAATTGGCGGTGTGAGCGTTGAGTCGCTTTCCACACATTTGTTGTGTTAGCCCCCTGTGAGAGGCGGGATGTTGGTGTTGAATATTATCGCTTCGTAGTGATTCCTGCGTTGTCGCGCATGTGCGAGCTGCTAGAGCTTGGTTTGGTATGACCGTGTGCATCGGTGATGGTTCCGTTATGCGTCGATTGTTTAATGTCTTGTTACCTTGCTCCCGTTTTTGTGAATTTCGTGGACGAGGTCGGAGGTAATGCCCGTACTATTTTGACTTCTGTATTTTCTCTTTCTCCAGTCTATCGATTCGCTCATGTTCGTTGGCACTTTATGAACTTGTTCTATATTTTGATTTCATCGTCCGAACGAGCTGTGATCTTGTTGTGGGTCGATCTGGTTATCGATGTTACTTTTTCGGGTTCAGTTCGATTCTTGTGAACCTTGTTTGGGAGTGACATCATCTGGTTCTATTAGTTCTTTTATTTGAAGTGGATCGGATTTGGAACCCTTATGTTTTCGACTCTGTCGACTCATTTATGTTCGTTGACATTTCTGAGCTTGTCCTGCCCCTTGTTTTTGTTTATCGAACGAGTGTGGTATTGTTTCGGAATAACTCGTTTGTCGTTGTGACTTTTTAATCGCTATTCCCTTTCCTGTGGACCTTATGGGAATGCATGTCTTGTAGTTCTCACCAGATCATCCTGGGGGTTGTTGTTTGAACTTTATTGTTCTTCGTGATTCGAACATGATTCTTCGATTTTGTTGTCTCGATCGTTGTGGTTTGATTGTTTGATTGTTCGGTTTTTATTGACCTCGTTCCGTGATTGGTGAACATTCAGGCTCCTTCGTAATTCCTTTCAGTTCGGGAAATTAGTCTCGTTTTCGATCTTCAAACCCTTAGGCGGTGGAATTCCGTATTTGTTCAGCGTTTGGCTCGTGTTTTGATCAAGGTACCGTTAGGTTGGTCAATCGTATCGATTTTCGTTCGTTGTGTTTTGTGATTGTCGGATAATTGACTTGGCTATATTATCCATTTGATGACGCTTGTCGTTTGTTGGTTCTATTATATCCCTAACGGCGACGTCGTGTTGGTCGCCGTGGAGCGTGTTTACACGCCGTATATTCCTTCGCGTTGTTTGTAATATTTCGCCGTTGGGCGTTAGTTGCGCATTCTTGTGTATCTCGTTGAGTTTTTCCTGGCGGAATATTTCTTCTCCCTACTTGTTTTAAGTTTCGGGACGAAACTTCTTTTAAGGAGGGTAGAATGTAATATCCGCAATTTTCGATTTTTGGTAAATTTCTTTTTTCTGTCGGAGTCCGTTTTGACGACTCGTTCATGACCGTTTCGTCATTCTGAGAATGATTAATTCTACACTTTTTGTCATCCGAGTTCGTTTCGGTGTTGTTTTGTTGAGTTCTGTGCTTTTTAGCGACTTTTCCGCACTTGAGTTCGATTCTTGAGAATCTCGACCAAGCTATTTGTTTGAGTTTCCCGCAAGTCCGTTTAACTTTGTTAGACGTGTTGTGAACTTCGGTTTGGTTATTCGATCACGTATCGTGATTTCCGGGCGTTTTGGGCCATTTTGTAATTTCTTGAAAGTTACGGGTATCCGTATCTGTAATTGTTGTCTCGACCCGTTTCTTGGTCGCGTATGACTAATTATGGTATTACGCTTTCATTTCGAGTCGTTTATGTTGTCCGCGAACTTTTCGTCGTGTTCGTTCGTGCGTTTTGATGTCGGGTCGTCGAGCCACAGCGGTTGCGGGGATGGCCGACGGTTGCGGGGCTGGCCGGACGATTGCAGGCACCGGCCGGACGGGTGCGCGAGAACCGGCGTAGCGCACGCTACGGCCGTAAAGTGCCGCGCTAACCGGCAGTGTAAGCGCCTGTGCCGGGTGGCTAGCGTCTGTGCTCGGGCCGGCGGTGGGGTTTTGAGGTTACGGACTCGGTCGGGATCGGCGAGTAGCGCACGCTACGCCGAGCGTAGCGCGCTAGTCGCGGGCGTAGCGCACTTGTCGGCCGGCTAGCGTCGTTACTGCCGGCGGTTCGATCCGGTGGCTCTCGGGACAGTCGGCTAGCGCGCAGTATCCGGCCGTAGCGCACGCTAGCGGGAGTTGGGTCGACAGGTTCGGTCGGCAGGGTTGGTCGGTGATGCCGGGTCGTGTGGGCCCTGGCCGAGGGTACTCGGCCGATACCGGCCGATAGCGCACGCTAGTCCGGGAAGGCTAGCGCACGCTAGGCTGGCCCAGTATAAATATGGCTGAGCAGTCACATTTCACTTCGTTTTTCATTTCCTTCCTTCTCCATCCGCGAGTGGCGATTCATGGGCGATGAAGCCATGTTGTTTAACAACAAATCCATGAAGTCCTTGAGTTCATAACATCAATCGATCGTCCGTTATCAACCTTTGATTCAGCGAATCAAGGTAATCTTCCTTAGAACCCTAATTTCGTGAATTTGGGGATTTTTGCATTTTCGTCCGATTCGTTCCATGTTGTTGATTAATTCATGATGGGTATGATTAATCTTGATAGTATTCTTGTGTTTAACATCATTTAATCCATTGTTCTTCGTCGAATCGAAGTATATTTCTTGATTTCCTTCGAATTGACTTTTTGGGGGATTTGTCCCCGAACTCGTTTTTCATCCGTTTTCGATGGATCGATTATGGTTAAATGATGTTGTTAAACATATTATATGGATTGTATATCCATATTTCAACTTGGAATTCCGTTTTCGGGTTTTGACGGAACGAATCGTGTTCTTGTCCGTTTTGGGAGAAATCCGTGAACTTTCGTCATTCGTTCTTTGAATTCAACGGCTTTGAGTCGTGTTATGGAATTCATTTCATTGTTATTATTTGTCCTTCGTAGTTTATGAACGTGAGTTGGCGTTCGGTGGAGTCGGCGGGTACGTAGTCGGTTCGGGCCAACCTACTTCGGTCGATTCTCCGCGTTGTTCTTATTCGAGGCAAGTATCTTGCCCATACATTACGTGTTTTGTGGATATATTAGTTAGTAATTTTCGATACGTGATTTATGATGTCTATAATTAACTTTCAAAGGAATTGATATGCTTTTCAATACTTCCTTAAAAGATGACTCGTATGATTTCGTCGTTAAATATGCTTGTCTAAGTATGTGTGGGGTATCATTTTGTGTGATTATGACGTTGAGGATTTATAGCTTAACCTTTCCTTGAGATATGTATGGAACGTATGCCTATTGATGATCCTATCTCATTGTGTCGTTCGACGTGGTTGGATAGGTATTTTCCCTCGTTGCTATGTTATTTGTACTAGCTGCATCGTTGAAATTCTAGCATGAATCGTATCATTACTTGGTCGTGAGTATATGTTGGATGAACTGGCCATTCTAGTAAGGTACCTCGACTATATATACTATGATTGACCTTCGAGGCTTGTGGTTTGCAACTGTGATTTTGAAACGTGTGTGTGTGTGTCGTTCCTTCCACCCGGAGTGTCCGACGGGATGTGCGGGGTCGATACTAGGGGTACGGCCACGGAAGTGGACTTGGGTGCGTGTGTGGATGAACTTCCACCGGAGTGTCCGACGGGATGTCCGGGGTCGATACTAAGGGTACGGCCGCGGAAGTGGTTTCCCACCGGAGTGTCCGACGGGATGTCCGGGGTCGATACTAAGGGTACGGCCGCGGGTTACCAATTGTGGTTTTCATCTCGAGGATGACGTTGATGTTTTCGTTGATTGTGATATTGTCAGGAGTATCACAATGCTTTGTGCTCGGGGTCGAGAGACATTATATATCGAGTCTTGGTGCTTGGCTAGAATGGCATAAGAATGATGTGTTATGTGTAATGTGTCCTTGTAAGTGAATTGCGGTGGATGATCGGGTCGTAGGCCCTGTGTTTTGTGACTGGAATGGTTGGGTCGTGGACCCGTGTCTTGTTAACGAACTTGCATTTTGGAAAATGAACTTTGGGGTGTGACCACTAAATGACTTTTGTGGAATTAAGAACTTTTCAATTTCTAATGTTTTCAAAACTCCTGAGATTTGGAATTGTTTTCAAAGTGCTTACTTGCTTCGCTTCTACTTTCAAGACTTGAACTATTTTTAACTAAATATATCTCGGGAAGTCTTTCGTTGTATTCTCGGAATGTGTTGTGTATGGCTCGTATTTGCACTTTATACTTGCACTAGCGAAACAGTGGAGTTTTGCTAACCCCAGTAATCGGGGTGGATATCTGTATTGTGTCAGTACATGCGAGGTTTTGGGAGCAAGACACAGGATCGGTGCGAGGGATGATGAAAGACGAATGATACTAATCACACGAAGGCCAGTTTTGACTTCAGTTAGTCGGAGTCCATTGTATTGTCTTTTCCGCTGTCTTATTGTTCGTCGTTGCACGTATTTTACCCTTGCATGTGTATGAGTCGGGATGAGTTTATGTATTTTGATTTGTAAGTCAGTGACGGAAGACCAAATCGGTCTATTGATTCGTTAGTTTGATTCGTCAGTATGTAATGTAATGTGTTGTGTTGATGTCTAGCCTGGTGGATCCTCACGGAGAGGGTCTGCGGCGTGTAATATTCCCGGTTTGATCTGGGGGTGTTACAAAGCCGATTCCCACTCCCAGTAGCCGCCTGCAGCGCCGCGAGGGCGGCCAGAATTTCAGCCAGCTTAGTGTCGGTGCCCTGCCTGAACGTCTCCAGCTCGCCGCAGAGTTGGTGCTGCTCCTCAGTCATCACGCCGATTGCCGCCTCTACCTCGGAAAGCCTCGAATCGTTTCTTGTCATGATCCCGTCTGCGAAGATCCGACAAGTTGGACCAAATTGATACGACGGGATTTGTTAGAACAAAATTGAATAACTTGACAAGGAAAAACCCTTCTTGTCCCAAGCTTAAAGCTCGATAATAATTTTTAATAATACCTCTTAACTTTGATAACAACCCTTATATACTAATTCATACCCTAGACCTTTCCTTACAAGGGCTCTTTATTTAATTACTACATTTCCTTACAAGGACTCTACCCTTACAAGGACTCTTTATTTAATTACTAATTACTTGGCAAATAATAATAAAGATAAAATAATAATTACTCCTAATTTATCTGCTGCCCGTGGCCGGATCTGCTTGTCTCAACCCGCTGCCCCGATTTGACCCACGGCCGCCCCGCTCTCCTTTTTATGTCTTCGCGTGTAGACTCTCAACGGAACTCTCTCGGGCTCTTCTTCCACATGTGGCATACCACATCGCACTCAACCATCCTTCCATATTGAGATAAATCAAAAAATTTACCTACTATAGGCAATAATCTCAGAACATTTAACTTTTAAAAGCACCATAATTATACTAACCTTAATATCAACATGCACTTAAAATCAGCATAATTTATTTATTGTTTTAAAAGTAGTACTAACATATAGACACAACCATATAAGGTAGACATCAAGTAAGTGGCTTGATGAGGATAACTACGTGGTAAAGTACATCGTATCATAAACAACGTAGTTATTGCTTAAAAAAAAAAGATTTAAGAAAACGAAACTCATCTAAAAGTAGTTACTTCTTTGCAAATCAGCTTCAGATCTATCAAAAATCAAATAGATCTGTCACCGATTAAAAGCAACATAATTATACTAACCTTAACATCAAGGCGCAAAACATCAAACGACATCGTTCCGGGAAAGGGTAAAACGGCGTCGTTTTCCATGCCATATTAAGGTATGTATAATGTGTAGAATACAATGTTTAGACTGATTTAGCAGCGCGTTTAAGGTGGTGCCTATTCCTAAAGAACATGACCATTTCTTTTTTGTTGCATTAAGTTTCATTTTTCGAAACCAGTTACACATATGAAAGCTATAGCCTCAAAGCTGTTGAGTCACACGTCTAAAGGTTATGTTAAAGTTATTGCTATTTGTGAGATTTGAACTTATAGATGGATCACAAACATCTAGCACTAGACTACACTATTGGATTTATATGTGTTGACTTAAGCTTAGTATAATTTTCGTGACATGCATTGTGTTTTTGAAATAACTCGCCGGACAGTAATATCGGAGCTTTATTCCACGAGTTTAAGCCTTTATGAGATTGATCTGAAATAAAACTCTTAGTGTTGTTTTAACAAATCATAAGAACATGCAAAATGCCATCAATAACTTACCATTATTCATCATTTTAACAAAAATAATTGGTTTATCATATTGTAAACACGTATAAAACTGCTACATCCAATGTCTATCAATTGCCAATCTTCTATCACTTAATGATAAGCTTCAAGTTACGAAGGGCAGCACCTAAATAATTGTACAAGTGGCTCACATATATAGGCTTAACTGGCCAAAGTGGTAGGTTCACACCCATCATGTACACATGCCAACACATCCCTATAGTCTCTTGATATTGTGAGGTTATCGTACACAAGTCCATCCCTACTCTTCTTATACTCGAAAAGAAGCGAAGAGTGGTTAAATGCGGTAAGTTTGACAAACCCCCAATCATGATCCTTATACAAACTCCAAATGGATTGGTATCAACTGTTGTAAAATCTGATAAATGACTTCCTTCTCCACCAACGACAACGTGGATTGTCCCATTAACGGTGCCAGAATAAGAATATCTTTCCGGGTTTACACATTGGTTCTACACAACCATCAGAATCATGATTCAGTAAATAAACATAATTCAAAGAATAAGGGAACCTTAGAAACAAGTTGACGAAGTATTTATTTTGTAAATTTACTAATTTGGTTATTGTACCCAATGTTCTAAATAACAATTAGTTATCTGTTTAGGGCGTGTTTACTTTCAAACACTTGAGCAACTTGTGGGGCAGCGACTTATTCGCTTGACGTAGAAAGCATTTACTTACGACAATGAATTAAGAGAGTGCAGCGAGATGGGATAAGGGTTGTTGTCCCCATTAAGACCCATTAAGAAACAAACATGACTATTATGCCCTAATCAAAATCAAAATATTAAAAAATCGGTAATTTTATTTTTAATTCTGGAATATTAATATTAAAAATAAAAAAAAATATTTTAAATTTGAAAATTAGAAAATCTAAAAAATTCTAAACTATTTAAAAAATTCAGAAATTAGTAAATTTATTAAAAAATATTAAAAATTTCCGAAAATTAATATTTATATTAATATTAAGAAATATTAAAAAATCGGTAATTTTATTTTTAATTCTGGAATATTAATATTAAAAATCAAAAAAAAAATATTTTAAATTTGGAAATTAGAAAATCTAAAAAAATCTAAACTATTTAAAAAATTCAGAAATTAGTAAATTTATTAAAAAATATTAAAAATTTCTGAAAATTAATATTTATATTAATATTAAAAAATATTATAAAATCAGTAATTTTATTTTTAATTCTGGAATATTAATATTAAAAATAAAAAAAATTATTTTAAATTCGGAAATTAGAAAATCTAAGAAATTATGAAATATTTAAAAAAATCGGAAATTACTAAATTTATTCTTGCCATTTTTGGATTATATCAATTATATGGCTTAAAAAATAAACAGCAATTTATAAAACAACTTATAATTCATATTCAGGGGTAAATCGGTCATTTTTGTTATTCAGACAGTTTATTCGGATGAAAAAGTAAACAACAGCATCAATTTATCTAGACAGACATATTTATCCATACAAGACTTAATGAAAAATTTGGTAAACAGCCCCTTAGTGTTGGTTAAAACTTAAAAAGATTACTTGATAAGCAATCAGGTGAAAATTTTTCAAAACATGTCATACTTTTGGCGAAAAGATACGGTGGTTGACCAAAAATTACCCGTACAAAAGTTTACCATTCTCAAGATATCCAATGTGTAGAAACAAAAAATACCTAGTAAATAGGGCAGGTTTTTTCATAATTATGAACATGTCCATAGAACGCGATATCCACTTTATATTTCTGACATAGCTTCTGCAAATGTTCTCTTCCCATGGGAACTCTCCTGGACATACCAACCGTTGGAAGAATATCCAAGCACACGATGAGCAGCAAAGATCAGCCATGGCTGTTTATTTCTGTCAACTGATGCAAGACACTTTTCAATCCATTTGTACTGTTCTGAACCCTCTCTCCAATCGTGCTCCGAATCAGCTATGCAGAAGTGAAACATCCCATAATCTGTTGAATACCTGTTAACAAGTACATCCGTTCTTAAAAAAAAAGTACATATATGACTTAGGAAGTTAATATACATACACATACACACATGGTCCTATTAGAGAGGCTATCAATGTAATCCTTTGTGGGTGTTTGGATTTCATATTTTGATGACTAACTATTTCTAAAAATTTGGAAGGAAGTGTTTTGGGTCAACCCAGCCCAACCTGTACCAAAGTGCTTTAAACCGTTATATAACCCACCCAACCCTCCCATTTTGCCAAGTCCATGGTAGACTATTAGTTAAGCTTGTAGAATCCCCTCATAATGACAAAACCAAGAAAATTTTGACCTATGAACAATACTAAAACAATCATTCATGAAAAATGAATCAAATTTGGATAGAAATGTTATCAAAAAGAGAAATTGCAGTTGTTTTACTTTTGGGACATTCCAAAAAGAATATTGTTGCAACTCAATTTTACCTATATATTTATAATTATCATTTTTCATGTATAAAATGAAAAGCCTTTGGCCTAGCAGTATGTGAGCATGCCGTGCGATAGCTGGTATGCAGGAGTGTGACAAATTGCCTTTTTTTAAACAATTTAATAAAGACTCGTATTGCTTACCAAAATTTAGCTCTATTATCTGCAGGAACATAATACATGGTCTCAGCAGGCACACGGCATCCTCCAGAATCGGGCCAGGATCGTTCATGGTTGCCAGTGCAGATTATAAACTAAAGTTATTTCAATTATAACTAAAAAATGCTACATGCATACGGGTAAACATTTTGACCCAACCCATTTACTTTGGAATTAGGAATGGGTTCAATTGGGTTCTGCTAATATGTAAAAGGCAACAGTTGAATAGAATTTAGCTTAAAAGGAAACGGGTTGAAGTCACCCAATTTTGCTACAATGCATAAAGCATCCTAAATTATTTTATTATATCAGGAAATAAATTGTTTTGGTTAACCCAACCTGGCCCATACCAAAAGTTACATGTTTTGACTTGAACCCCATTTGACCCACTACTCAAACCACCTTTTACAATCTCAACAAACTACAAGTACATAAGAAATCCAAACCTGGCAACCATGAAAGGCTTTACTGATGCAATGGGATCAACTTGTGCTTTGAACTGGTCCCATTGTGAGAGATATCCGGTTGCATATGGCATATCTCTGTTGAAGGTCATTGCCACCTAACAAAATCAACATCATCTAGAAGATCATCAACAAAATCAATATTTAGAACCTATCTACCTTTGAACAATTAGTTGGCAAGTTTGACAAGAAAAGGATGGAAAACTTCACAATACCCACCATGGTTGATCCCTTCATACCATCCTTTCACACCATGGTTTCACATCATGTTTACTACCTATAAATAAGGCATGTTTGTAGCATTTGTAATTATCCCATCTCCAAGGGTGAAAATCCCAAGAAGAGGAAATAACAATCTAAGAAGTGATTGAGTGAGGTTGAAAGTTTTTCTATTTTGTGAGTTTGTAATTCTATTCTTGAGTGATAATAGAATAAAATTTTTTCTCTCAAATCATAGGTAATTCACTATAATGATGCTGTGATATCCCAATAAGTGGTATCGAAGAAAGGTTTGGAGTGCTAGTCGGAAGTGGCAGAGGGTTGAAAATTTCGAGTTTTACAAAGGTGGTCGAAACTCAATTTTGAGGATATCGTTAGATTCCTCGCGTCGAGACGAGTTCGGAGGTATTTTCGGAATATAAAACCGACGTTAGACGAAGCCGTACGGGCTGCCGAAAGAATCGTCTCAAAGGTTGAAGACGATGAACAGCAGTTTCTACAAATAAATTTTTCAGAAATTATATACTGGTCCATGAACTTTAGGAAGTTTTTAATTCAGTCCCTAAATTTCTGAAACTTTTTTTTTGACCCCAAAATTTCAAAAATTATATTTTTAGCCCAGAAACTTTGTTAAAATCATGGAAGATTTTACTACATCTATTGAGAAGCTCAATAACAACAATTATGGGTCATAGAGTACCTACTCGGGCAAGACTTATGGGATATCGTGAACGAAGCTGAGACAACACCAAGGGAGGCCAGAAGCACAGACACAACCTCCGACATCTCAACCTCAACACCGGTACGACCAGATGATGCACATCAAAGGCCAGCTGCCGACCCTGATGCTTTAAAGAAATGGAAGGTTAAGGCAGGCAAAGCTATGTATGCCTTAACTGTAGCTGTAGAAGATGAATTTCTCCAGCGGATCAAAGATGCCCGAACACCAAAGGAAGCTTGGGATACATTGACGGCTATTTTCGCGAAGAAAAATGATGCAAAATTACAAAGGCTCGAAAATGAGCTTTTGTCGATCTCCCAGAAAAATATGTCGGCGAGTCAATATTTCTCAAAGAAGAAATCTCTTTGTGACGAGATTTCTAAATTAGATCCTGAAAATGGCATTACACAAACCAGGATGAAAAGAATTATCATCCACGGATTGAAGCCGGAGTATAAGAGTATTATCACGGCAACTCGGGGCTGGGCCACCGAGCCAACTTTAACAGATCTGGAGAATTTGCTAATTAATAGAGAGGATCTAGACAAACCCACGTCTACTCGACCAACCAATAGTGAAGAGACAGCTCTTTTCACTAATAGAAGAGACAATCAAGGACGCGAACGAGGACGCGGTTGTGGTCGAGGATGAGGACGTGGTTACGGGAGATTCAACTGTCAAGAAAGAGATGTTCGAGGAAACCAAGATAGAGGTTTCCAGTCAGGGGGAGCTCGAGGAGCTCAACAGAGCTCATGGTTTTGTATCTCTGGTCACCGAGCTCCCAGGGTGGTTCCGGTTTGGTTTGGAGAAAAATAAAGGCAAGTGGTCTGCACTTGTGTCCCGGGAAGTAATTTAAGACACTATTAAAACAAAGGTTGTCAACACTTTTTCGTGTCATCCCCACGACTTTTATTGTATTTGTATAGGATGGCAGGGCAAGATACATTATCAAGGGTGAACTTTATTGTAATGAAAGTCCGTCGCTGCTTTTTTTCTAAGTGAGTTTCGCCAAACTGAAAGTGGGAAGGCTGATATTTGATGGCCAAATTTGGAGGCCGTGGGTGTAACGCCCCAAATTAGGCGGATATTACAGTGCCGTGGACTCCTAACTAGAACCCACCAAGCGAATGAAAATTAATAAATTAAATAATATAATTATAGTACCGAACCACATTATATTATTTATTACTCCGATGAGGAGTTTCAAGTACAACACACCCAGGAAATACAGAATACATGTATATTTTATATAAAGATAAAATATACAACACTGAATAAAAATGAATATCCAAACGGAAATCTGCAGCGGAGATAAAAGTGAAGAAACATGAATGACTGAAAAGGACTGGGGCCTCCTACTAGTATCACTGATACTCCTCGCCGTCAACGTTCTCTTCCCGTGCTTTAGCCTTGCCATGACCTGAAAACAACATCTCAACGGAAATCGATTCTGTAACAATCCTCAAGAGTTGAATAAACATAATCATTATATATCATAGTTATGAAATTAAGCTGAAGAGGGGCATCATAGTACGCCCGTAATGGGACGTGCAAGTGTACAAGACGAGTGTCCGGACACACCCGCACTTGTACCTAATTAGTCTCACGGAGGCATATTACCGTGTGCACAATCCATTGTGTCGGTGAACGCACCACATGACTATCTTGTGTCCGACTAAAAATTCTACACATAACCACCCGGCCACGCAATATGAACCCAGAAGGTCACATGAACAAAAGTGACCACGATGAATATTAATAAATAACAATCTGACAAGGTCAAGAATGACTCACCGAGATGGAATAATAAAGAATAAATGATAGCTCACTGAAATGATTGGAACCGTCGTACCTCGTGAATTGAATTATTAGTTTGATAATTACAAGTCTCGACATGAATAATATATCATGAATGAATTATGAATATGAATGAACAACAACGAACGGAATAAATATCCTTTTAGCCGAGTAAGAATCAACTTACCTCAATACCGGTGATGAAACGTCCTCTCTCGAACAAACGTCCTAAGGAAAATACCGGTCGCTCGAACAACCTTGAATAACATGATTACCAACAAATGCTCAATATACGTATCAAGCACGATTATAACCAACTCAAACGTCGATACAACAATAATCAAACTCATTAGGGCATTCGAACGAATACGTTGTAAACATTCTTCCCTTTGGTTACAACCAACCCCCATAATATCGATACCAAACCTCCAAGGAATGATTCAACCCAACAAAACTCCATTAATGACATCAATAGTCCAATAGAAAACCACAACTCAAGGTTACGACAACATCAATCGGAAACCCCCAAAATAACCAAAGTCAAACATCAAGGGTTCTAGAATAATTCCCCTAATATTCATCAAATCCGAAATATACACCAATAAATCCATAAGAATACATGTATCCAAGGTAGATAATTCATATCTAACATATTCCAACATAATAGCAAGCTTACACGAAGAGATCGGGGGGAAAACATTCAAAATCTGAAATTCTAGATCTAAGAAATGTTTACCTTGATTTGATGTATTGGGGAGGATGAAATGATGATTAGTCCGAATTATAAGCTTGAAGATGTTGATAGGTGGATGCAGGTCGAAGAGATCTCTCCAAATCGTCCGAAATCGCCCAAAACCGTCGAGAGGAGGAGGAGAAATGAAGAAATGACAAAACTGGGCTGAACTGTCCTATATATACTGATCCCAGATTAGCCCACGCTAAGCCCTAATATTTAGCGTGCGCTAGCGGTTAACCGGGCAGTCCAGTGAGCTCTGAATGCCTCGTTAGCATGCACTGCGAACTTGGCAGCATGCGCTAACGCCTTCCCGATAGCGTGCGCTAACTGCTGTTGATACCCAGCAACTGGAGTCCAGAACCTCCTGTCCTCTGACCTGCTCGCGAGAGCGTGCGCTACACCCAAAACTCAGCGTGCGCTACACTTACCACTAGCTCACGTTATGATCCGCTCGTAGCGTGCGCTATGAATTATTCCATTTCAGTCCAGTACCCACTGGACTCTGCCTGTTTGACCTTAGCACGCGCTACACTGATTGCTTAGCATGTGCTATCCAAACTACTAGCGCACGCTACTTACCATTCGTAGCGTGCGCTACTATCCAGTGCCTTATGGACTGTTTGCCTGAACCACATTAGCGTGCGCTAAATCTCAGAGGTAGCGTGCGCTACCCATACTCAATTAGCGCACGCTAAGGAGAGTACGTAACGTGTGCTACTCCTCACACACAGCCCACTACAAAGATGACAATGATGATACGCTCGGCCCGACTCTCCAACCGAGTTGAATGATGAATAATAACTGATACACGATACAAAATTACTCCGAACGGTGAATACAATGAATGAATATGAATGATGAATGATTATTAATGAGTGAAAAATTACTGAGTGACAATATACTGAATGATAATGAATAAATTTACAACCGGGTATTACATACACGCCACCTTAAAAGAGTTTCGTCCCCGAAACTAAGGGTCAAACAATTCGGGATAACTCTCCTGCATACTATCCTCGGTTTCCCAAGTAGCCTCTTCGACTCTGTGTCTAGACCACTGAATTTTAACCAAAGGAATCGTCTTGTTCCTCAACTGCTTGATTCGCCGCTCCAAGACTCGTAAAGGATGCTCTTCATATGAATGATCATCTGCGATCTCGATTTCATCGAACTGAAGTATGTGACTCGGGTCGGGAACATACTTCCTCAGCTGAGATACGTGAAACACATTATGAATTCGGCTCAACACCGGAGGTAAGGCCAATTGATAAGCCAGACTGCCTACTCGATCCAAAATCTCAAACGGTCCAATGAATCTCGGACTCAACTTTCCCCATTTCCCGAAATGGAAGATACTTCGGCTCGGGGATACCTTGACCAAAACATGGTCACTTGTCTCGAAATCTAGTGGTCGACGATGATTATCTGCATATGATTTTCGTCGACTCTGAGCGGTCAACAAACGACTCCTGATCAAAGCTACCTTCTCGCGGGCGGCTATAAGTATTTCGGGCTCGGTGCCGATTGATTCTGATAAGTCATCCCAACACAAAGGAGATCGATAATGATGACCGTACAAGGCCTCATAAGGTGCCATCTTAATCGAAGCATGCCAACTATTATTGTACGTGAACTTGATCAACGGTAGTTGGGCTTCCCAATCGTCCTTCCAATCGAGGACAAATGCCCTCAACCTGTCCTCCAATGTCTGAATAGTTCGCTCTGATTGTCCGTCGGACTGAGGATGAAAAGTTGTGCTGAGATTAAGCTGAGTTCCCATAACACGATGAACTGATTTCCAGCAATGTGACATGAATCGCCCGTCACGATCAGAAATGATACTCTTAGGAGTACCGTGCAATCTCACGATCTCTTTGATGAACAACTGGGCAAGTCTCTCGGGACCCCACGTATCCTTAATCTCAAGAAAATGAGCTGACTTAGTTAAGCGATCCACAATTACCCAAATTGTATTCATGCCACAACGACTCATCGGCAAACTCGTGATGAAGTCCATTGAAATATCCTTCCACTTCCACTCTGGAATAGGGAGCGGTTTCAGCATATCCGCCGGTCGCTGATGTTCAATCTTGACTTGCTGACAGGTTAAACATCTCGAAACAAATTCTGCGACTTCTTGCTTCATATTACTCCCCCACTAATTTTGTTTCAAATCTTTGTACATCTTGCTAGGCCCCGGATGAATGGAATAAGGGGTAGCATGAGCTTCTCTCAAAATTGAGTTTTTCAACTCGTCATTCACCAGTACGCATAACCTATTCATAAATCGCAAAAGTCCATCCTCGTGGACCACAAATCCAAGGGCTTATATCCTCTCGAATGCGCAACAAAGATGGGTCTGAACCCTGATTCATTCTGATCGCCTCCTCGAGTGGCGATGAAATCTCTAACATGCAAAGTTGCCCTTGCACTCGCTGTAACCAGAACTCGATCTCGGGTCTCAGAAATTTCTGTTGAAGTTCCTTCTGAAATGTTAAACGAGCAAACATTTTCTCCTGAATGGATTTACGACTCAAGGCATCGGCGACCACGTTCGCCTTACCCGGGTGGTATTGAATATCAATATCATAATCTTTGATTAGTTCCAACCATCGTCTCTGTCGCATATTCAACTCCTTCTGAGTAAATATATAATTCAAAATCTTATGATCGGTGAAAATCTGACAGGTGACGCCATAAACGTAATGACGCCAAATCTTCAACGCGAAAACCACGGCTGCTAGTTCCAGGTCGTGGGTCGGATAATTGACCTCGTAAGGTCTAAGTTGCCGCGAATCATAGGCAATCACTTTCCTGTTCTGCATTAATACACATCCAAGACCGTATACGGACGCATCACTATAAACCATGAATCCTTCCATCCCTTGCGGTAAAGAAAGGACAGGTGCTGAAATTAAATGGCTCTTGAGTTCTTCAAAACTCTTTTGATGTTACATGTATTTTTGTGCGCTTTATTGTCATTATTTTATCTCCATATTTGCTTTAAATTTGCATAAATGAGCTCTTAATGCATTATGTTTATATGATTTGAAGGAAATTAGAGTCTGGAAGCTTAAACGAAGAAAAATGGGCCAAAACGACATTTTTCGGTCAAGGGACGCGTCGCACCGAGGCCGGGCCGCGGCACAGGCACAGCTCCAAGCAGGGCGGTACAAACTGAATCGGTGGGGGGGGGCACACTCATTCTGAGCCGCGGCCCATAATGAAAATCTGCCCAAGCCTGGGCAGCGAAAAGATTAGGGCCGCGGGACACTTAAGCCGGGCCGCGGCCCGCAGCGCGGGATCCCTGATTTCAGCCTGCGATTTTGGCTATTTTGGAGGCTGTTTCGACCTAATCCTCGGACGCATTTTTGGATGCGGAAAGAAGGTTATAAAAAGGTAGTGAAGGTCAGAAAATAAAGAGGGAAGGAGAAGAGAAAAATACCTAGCGACAGAGAGCAAGGCCAGAGAATGAAAGAGACTGAGTTCTTTAAGTTGTGTTTGAATTTCTTCCTTATGTTTAATTCGAGTATTTGTGTATTGTTTTCTAGCATGTCGGGCTAGACCCTTTTATTCTAGGATTGTGAAGAAACCGATATTATGATGGATTAATTTTGATTTTACGTTATTGATATATTCCTCTTTTCTATTGAGTTTTCCCCAATTGTTCTTAATGCTTTCAATTATGTGGCCTATGATTGAATTGTTATAACTACATAACTTAAATCGGGATAGGAGAGTAAGTAGTGAAAATTGGGAGAAAACCGTTTTGTCTTGTGAGATAGGAATATACTCATAAGCATTACGAAGCTCGTTTGAAGATTTCAGAACTTTTTGGCTATTGTTGAATTAAGTCACCTAGGAATAGAGTGTATTATTCACCTTGGAAAATTCTACTAACATCGGGAGAGGCATTAGATTAACTTAGAATCTTCGCTTTCAATAAACTGGGAAATTATATAATTTATATTAATCAAGATTAATTCGGATTAATCGAGGTGAATTCTCGATCCTAGATTTTTCTCCTATTTGATCTCCTTTTATCAGACTGTCGATTATTGTTTATTTTTAGTTATCGCAATATTTAGTTATTAATAATTATTCAACCCCAATATTTCGGTCGTTCAGATAAAATTAGAAATACTAATAAATTGGTACTTAGTACATCAGTCCTCGAGAGAACAATACTTTTCTCATCACTTTATTACTTGATTACGACAACGTGCACTTGCGTTCAAAGAAATACGTAACAAGTTTTTGGCGCCGTTGCCGGGGACTGATTATTTTTACTAATATCAATTTCAGTATTTCTAGTCTTAATTTGAACATTATTTTATTTTTGTGTAAATTTGTTTTTATTTATTTTTCTTTCAGGAGTTTGTTTAGTGCATGAGAAAATTTGGTAACGAAGGTTTATTTCCTTTGGATACCTAACTCGAACGCACTTTGCGGAAGAACAGGAAGGAAAGACATGAGTTATTAACTACGGATACCATGAGTGACAACACCGGAAATCAAGGGATTGACAACCCTATTTAGCAAGTTCAACCCGCATGGCACTCCGAGATTATGCACTTCCACAAATTCATGCAAACTTTTCGGGGATTCGACGCCCGACCATTCAGGCAAACAATTTTGAAATCAAGCCGGCTATCATCCAAATGGTGAAAGCGAGCTAATTTTGCGGACTGGCTAATGACGACCCCAATGCTCACATTTCTTCGTTTCTCGAGATTTGTGACACATTCAAAAATAATGGAGTGACTGATGACGCCAATCGTCTACGGCTTTTCCCATTCTCTCTAAGGGACAAGGCCAAGTTTTGGTTGAATTCACTCCCACCGGGCTCTATCACGACTTGGGCGGAGTTAGCACAAGCTTTTTTGGCCAAGTTCTTTCCGCCGGCGAAGACCGCGAGACTCAGGAATGAAATAACCACTTTCGGACAATATAATATGGAGTCGCTACATGAGGCGTGGGAACGATATAAAGATTTTCTAAGGAGATGCCCTCATCATGGCCTGCCGGATTGGCTGCAGATTCAAACATTTTATAACGGGTTAAGTGCTTCTACACGCACTCTAGTAGATGCAGCAGCAGGGGGCGTGTTAATGGGAAAAACTATGGCCGAAGCTTATTCATTATTAGAAGCTATGGCTGCAAATGCTTATCAGTGGACTTCTGAGCGTGTGAATCCAAAACGAGTTATGGGAATTTCCGATAATGATCTAATATCTACGCTATCGGCCCAAGTTGCGGCCTTAAATTGACAACTTCAAGTTTTATCGCACGCTCCTTCTACCGTTACCACGGAAACATGTAATTGGTGCAACGGGTCTCATCCTAGTGCTGAATGTCAAGTCAGAAATCCATTTGAGCAATCTCATATGGAACACGCTCAACTAATGGGGAATGGAAATCGTCAGAATAACCCGTATTCGAACATTTACAACCAAGGATGGTGAATCATCCAAATCTTTCATGGAGGAACGGGCAAGCGTTGAAGAATCCTTCACTCAGCCACCACAGCAGCCCCCTCAACCACCGAAGGTTCCTTTAGAAGATGCAATTGCTCAATTGGCGGCTAACACGAGTCAATTCATGACCCGCACAGAAACTACTCTACAGAATCACTCCGCTTCTATTTGGAATTTGGAGGTTCAAATGCGGTAGATTGCAAATCTATTGTCATCTAGATCCCAAGGTGTCTTACCAAGTGCTACCGAAGCAAATCCCAAGGAATATGTGCAAGCTATTGAGTTACAAAGTGGAAAGGAGCTGCACGAGCAGCCCAAGAGTAGCAAAGAAAAGAGCAGTCCCGTTGAGAAAGTGAATGACGAAGAGCCCAAGTCAAAAGTAGTCTCGGCCACACATCCTACTTATGTACCACATGTCCCGTTTCCACAGCGTCTGCAAAATCAAAAGTTAGACAAGAAGTTTTCTAAGTTTCTTGATGTCTTTAAGATATTGCACATTAATATCCCATTTGCCGACGCTTTGGAACAAATGCCGAGCTATGTGAAATTCGTGAAGGAGATATTATCTAACAAAAAGAAGCTCGAAGAATATAAAAGGTGGCACTGACTGAAGAGTGCAGTGCTATCTTGCAGAAAAAGCTCCCGCCTAAATTGAAGGATCCAGGAAGCTTCATTATACCGTGCACTATTGGAAACTTGTCTTTTGATAGAGCGTTATGTGATCTCGGCGCCAGTATAAATCTTACGCCTCTTTCTATTTTCAAGAAACTAGGAATTGGGGAGGCCAAGCCTACTACGGTCTCTTTGCAACTAGCCGATAGATCCATGAAGTATCTGAGAGGTGTAATAGAAGATGTCTTGGTCAGGGTTGATAAATTCATTTTCCCCACTGATTTTATTGAGCTTGATAGGGAATAGGATCATGAGATTCCGATTATTTTGGGTAGACTGTTTTTAGCCACTGGTAGGACTCTTGTTTATGTTCAGGAGGGTGAATTGATGCTTCGGGTTCAAGATGAGCAAGTCACATTCAAAGTGTTTCGATCTCTCCCGTGTCCAAGAAATGTCGAGAAGTGTTCTCAAATTGAAAGCTTAGTGAAAGACACACACCAGGAGAGTTGTTAGTCGAAATATTCAGAATCTGTTGGAGTTGTTCCGACATATAAGAAAAATGTAGAACGAGTCGCATCTCTTAGGCATTTAGACATGTCGTCTTCATCATCCATTCACCCACCATTAAAAAATTCTCATGCCGTCATAAATTCGTCCGTGGAAAAGAAAACTAAGTCGGAAGTGAAACGGGTGCCAAGTCATGGGCAATTTGGGTGTTTTGGGAAGTTACTATTGTTCAAGTCTTTTCGCAAAGAACGTTGGATGTCCAAACCAAAAATCGAACTGTTAAAAACTAATGGTCAAAATTTTAAAACACATATTAACGGTTCGATGGACTGGGCGGAGTCCAAATGGTTTTTGTGAAAAGCAAATTGATTTTCAAAAGGTCCGGCTGAAGACTATAAACTTAGCGCTTCTCGGGAGGTAACCCGAGTATTAGTTATAGATTTTAGTTTTTTTTGTTGTTTTTCTTCATTTTAGGAGTCTATTTTTTTCGGCATTTTTGCTTTGCTATGCTTCTCTCTCATCTTCTATGTGTTTTCACTTGAAAAATCTGTGCAGGAACTCTCCAGGGAAAATTTTAACTTAGGGCCGCGGCACACTAAGAGCGGGCCGCGGCACATACAAGTCTCAAAAATTCGGCTAAACTTGCTGTACTGGGGGCCGTGGCACGATAGTGCTGAGCCGCGACACACTCGCCCTAAGAGCCGCGGCACGCCAAATCCCCAGAAATACGCCAAGCGAACTGTACTCTATGCCGCGGCACGGAAGAGCTGAGCCGCGGCACACTTACCCTGGAAGCCGCAGCACCCGTAAAACGAGCCGCGGCACACTGCGAAACACCCAAACATTATAAACCTGCTGTACTGTGGGCCGCGACTCACTTGCTACGTGCCGCGGCCCCTGCCGATAGTTTAAAAGGGTGCAGGGCATCAATCGGTTGAGAAACAAGGTAGTGTATCACTTCAAAAATCCCTTCCTCTTCCGCGCGGCGCAGGTCACCATCTCTAAATTAATTCTTCTTCTCATCTTCTTCAATCCAACACCAGGTAAACCTTCATCTTTAAGTTAATTCGCAACAAGGATTGAGAAGTGGGGTAATGTTTATTTCATTCATTGATGAATTTATCTTTCTTTTCTAAGTTCTATCAAGATTTTGATCAGAATGTATTGAGAATATCGATTAATGTTGATTGTGTTTTGTTTATTGTCATGAATCTCTGCGATATTGTTTGTTGTTGGGGATTGAATTCACTAATGATTATTTTTGTCTTCATTTAAGTTTACGCACGCCAAGTGTTTGATGTAATACCCCAGTGAAACGTGTTTGATCTAAACATCTCCAATCTTTCTGCAACGAGTACAATTATCTGATTAATATGTTCCCCCTACCTTAATGCTTAATTTGAGCAAAAAATTTCGAATCATAACCCTCATACGGAAGAGAGAGTTTTTGACGCTACATTGGTTTCTCGCACCTTATAAGTTGTGATTGGTGTTTTGTTACTTAAAGTCGTCTAATATCCTGCGTTTATTTTCCAGGAATTCGCCATGGCCCGGAAGAGAAAGTTGAGCCCTACAAGGACTAGGACTCGATCATCCCCCCCCCCCCCCCCCGAGAGGGGAAACCACACAAAATCGGACGGAAGGGCAATCCCAACAATTCTCCGACCCCGAGATCCATCGAATTTTTAATGAGAGAATTCGTCTTCGGCCCATAATTCCTGAGCGGGGATTCACTCCTGCCCCCCAAAACAGCAAGCTATTAACAATGATCACTGAAATGGGATGGACAAGATTCGCCGCACAACCGGAGCCGGCAGTAATATCTATCGTACAAGAATTCTATGCCAGCGCGTTATTACTCCATATCCAGGGAGGGCAGATGTTGGGGAGGCCGAATTTACGTACTGAGGTTGTTGTCTGTGGCGAGACAGTGGACTTCTCGGCTGCTGTGATCCAGAGTTTATACGAGCTTCCCGAGGTAGACGAATTGGCTTTCACGCGGACAATGGTTAGCCTCACGAGGGAGGCTTTGTTAGAGACACTTGCTCAGCAGGATTCCATTTGGGAAATGCCCAAGTCGTGATAGAGCCCGGCGGGAGTGAATTCAACCAAAAATTGGCCTTGTCCCTTAGAGGGAATGGGAAAAGCCGTAGACGAATGGCGTCATCAATCACTCTATTATTTTTGAATGTGTCACAAATCTCGAGAAACGAAGCAATGTGAGCATTGGGGTCGTCATTCGCCAGTCCACAAAATTGGCTCGCTAGCACCATTTGGATGATAGCCGGCTTGATTTCAAAATTATTTGCCTGAATGGTCGGGTGTCGAATCCCCGAAAAGTTTGCATTAATTTGTGGAAGTGCATAATCTCGGAGTGCCAATGCGGGTTGAACTTGCTGAATAGGGTTGTCAATCCCTTGATTTCCGGAGTTGTCACCCATGGTATCCGTAGTTAATAACTCACGTCTTTCCTTACTATTTTTCCGCAAAGTGCGTTCGAGTTCAGTATCCAAAGGAAATAAACCTTCGTTACCAAATTTTCTCATGCACTAAACGAACTCCTGAAAGGAAAACAAATAAAAACAAATTTACACAAAAATAAAATAATGTTCAAATTAAGACTAAAAATACTGAAATTGATATTAGTAAAAATAATCAGTCCCCGGCAACGGTGCCAAAAACTTGTTACGTATTTCTTTGAACGCAAGTGCACGTTGTCGTAATCAAGTAATAAAGTGATGAGAAAAGTATCGTTCCCTCGAGGACTGATGTACTAAGTACCAATTTATTAGTATTTCTAATTTTATCTAAATGACCGAAATATTGGGGTTGAATAATTATTAATAACTAAATATTGCGATAACTAAAAATAAACAATAAAATCGACAGTCTGATAAAAGGAGATCAAATGGGAGAAAAATCTAGGATCGAGAATTCGCCTCGATTAATCCGAATTAATCTTGATCAATATAATTTATGTAATTTCCCAGTTTATTGAAAGCGAAGATTCTAAGTTAATCTAATGCCTCTCCCGAGGTCAATAGAATTTTCCAAGATGAATAATTCACTCTATTCCTAGGTGAGTTAATTCAACAATAGCCAAAAAGTTCTGAAATCTTCAAACGAGCTTCGTAATACTTATGAGTATATTCCTATCTCACAAGACAAAATGGTTTTCTCCCAATTTTCACTACTTACTCTCCTCTCCCGATTCAAGTTACGTAGTAATAACAATTCAATCATAGGCCACATAATTGAAAGCATTAACAACAATTGAGGAAAACTCAATAGAAAAGGGAAATATATCAATAACGTAAAATCAAAACTAATCCATCATAATCTCTATTTCATCACAATCCTAGAATAAAAGGGTCTAGCCCGACATGCTAGAAAACAATACACAAATATTCGAATTAAACATAAGGAAGAAATTCAAACACAATTTAAAGAACTGAGTCTCTTTCGTTCTCTGGCCTTGCTCTCTGCCGCTAGGTATTATTCTCTTATCCTTCCCTCCTTATTTAATGACCTTCACTGTCTTTTTATAACCTTCTTTCCGCCTCCAAAAACAGATCCGAGGATTAGGTCGAACCAGCCTCCAACATAGCCAAAACCGCGGGCTAAATTCAGGGAACCCGCGCCGCGGGCCGCGGCCCGGCTTAAGTGTGCCGCGGCCCTAGTCCTTGCGCTGCCCAGGCCTGGGCAGATTTTAATTACGGGCCGCAACTCAGAATGAGTGTGCCGCGGCCCCCGGTACAGTTTGCACCGCCCTGCTTGGAGTTGTGCCTGTGCTGCGGCCCGGCCTCGGCGCGACGCGTCCCTTAACCGAAAAATGTCGTTTTTGGCCCATTTTTCTTCGTTTAAGCTTCCAGACTCTAATTTCAAAACATATAAACATAATGCATTAAGAGCTCATTTATGCAGATTTAAACCCAAAATAGAGATAAAATAATGACAATAAAGGGCACAAAAATACATGTAACAAATACCCCCAAACTTAAGCCTGTGCTTGTCCTCAAGCAAAAATCAATTTCAAACAAGACTACAAGTATCGTGGATGATCGTGCAAATCCATAGTGCTCAACTAACTAATACTACCCTGGAAATCTCAAAGAAAAATACGAATATCGTACTAGTGAGTCACAGTACGGACAATGATTCCACAAGGTAACCATTATTAGTGCTAATCAATAGCTCATGAAGAAAATCAAGGCTCAAAGATTAACAAACGTGAATTGAGCCGACCGCCAATATGAATGCTGAGAGTATAACAAGCCAACTCGCCCAGTCCTATAGTGTCAGGCGTATTTTTATGTGCTTATTTATCATTATTTTATATCCATTTGAAGTCTAAATCTGCATAAATGGGCTTTTGATGCACTATCTTTACATGTTTTGAAGTAAATTGGAGTCCGGAAGCCTAAACAACGAAAAACGGGCGAAAACGACAAATTTTGGTCAGGGGCCGCGGCACACCAGGGCGAGGCCGCGGCACACGTACGGCACAACAAGGCGCCGAACCCACTGTACCGGGGGCCGCGGCACGCACTTACTGAGCCGCGGCCCATGAAGAAAACTGCCCAGGCATATGGCGCTGAGCAGTAGGGGCCGCGGCACGCACTTACTGAGCCGCGGCCCGTGGGGCGGTTTTGATGTAATTGCCGCGTTTCTGAGCCGTTTCTGAAGCCCGTTTTCGACCTAATCCACGGACGCGTTTTGGAGATGAATGATGGTTATAAATAGGGATTAAAGGTCTGAAAAGAGGATCGAGGAAGAGGAGAAAACACCAAGGAGCAGAGAGCCATCTAGCTGCTTTGAGAGAGGAGATGCGGACAGAGAGAGAGAGAGAGTCTCCTCGCAGCTGTCCGGGAGGAGATGAGCGAGCAGGCCCACTGGGCCAATCGACGTGAGGAGAGGCGCTTGGCGGCGAGGGATGCTTACCATCAGGATTACCTTGCTGTGTGGACGAGCCATATGCTGCACCCAGATGGGCCCTTCATTCCACCCGTCAGGCCATCCACACCACCCTCCTCGCCGGACGAGGCCGGCGCCAGTTCCTGAGCTGACATTAGGGGTGTACTTGACCTTTTATCTTATTACATATTACTATCTATGTCCATTGATGTCAATGTACGTCCTAAGTTTGGAGGGGTTTACTTTCAGTTGCTCTTTACTTATTCGTTGATATTTTTAGTTATTTTTTTTGACGCTAGCCTTGATTGTACTGTTTTTATTTGCATTCGTGGATTTTACCTGCTTCCGTGTGTAAAACTGATGTTACAAGACTGATTTCTTTTTGAAGAAACGGTTGACTTTTGGTCGAGTTTGCAGTCAGCGATATCTGTTTCCTTTGAGTATTCAGTTAGGTCTGAATTGTTTCGTTATTGTAGAAATCTTAGTGTATAAGAAAGGAGACATACGTGTTTTCAAATCACCGTCTATACGTTTGGTTACATTTTTCGCGTAGCTAGTCGTCCAGTAACATGAGTCTTGCTAGCACTCAAATTGAGTTTAGATTCGGACAGTTTTTCCCAAAAAGTCGAGTTATTACATGTTCTATGATGGGAAGTCTAGTAACAGGGGGTATTCATATGACCCGTTGTTTACTCTCGTGTAAAACGACAACCCTAAATAGACTAATGGTTTAGAGATATCGCATTTGCCGATGATGGGAAGCCTAGTAACCGGAGATATTCACGTGACCCGTTGTTTACTCTCGCGTAAAACAGCAACCTTGAATCGGACGTGCGGGAGTAGCTATTCGAGTTTTTTCTCCGCTGTAGAGGGAAACTTAGTAACTAGAAGCATCCATGTGCCCCATGAGTGTCTTTTACGTCAAACGGTTTCCTAATACGTGAGAATGGAAATCCACCCTAGGATTATCCCGATGAAACATCCCGAGATCCGAAACCTAGTGGTTAACTCGAATCATTATAATGATTATACATAAAGGAATGCTTTCCGAGGATTAATTTTGACGATGAAACTCTTGAATTTTTGCCACTAGACTGTGGGACTGGGCGAGTTAGCTTGTTTAATCTAACCATTCATATTGGTGGTCGATTAAATTCACGGTTGTTAATCTTGGAGCTTGATTTTCTTCATGAACGATTGCTTAGCACTAAAAATGATTACTTTGTGGAATTAGTGTCAGTGATGTGACTCACTAATACGATACTCGTATTATTCTTTGAGATTTTCAGGGTAGTATTGATTTAGTTGAGCACTATGGATTTGCACGATCTTTCACGATACTTCTTATTTGAAATTGATTTTTGCTTGAGGACAAGCAAAGGCTCAAGTTTGGGGGTATTTGTTAAGCGTATTTTTATGCACTTATTTATCATTATTTTATATCCATTTGAAGTCTAAATCTGCATAAATGGGCTTTTGATGCACTATTTTTACATGTTTTGAAGGAAATTGGAATCCGGAAGCCTAAACAACGAAAAACGGGCGAAAACGACAAATTTTGGTCAGGGGCCACGGCACACGCACGGCACAGCAAGGCGCCGAACCCACTGTACCGGGGGCCGCGGCACGCACTTACTGAGCCGCGGCCCATGAAGAAAACTGCGCCCAGGCATATGGCGCTGAGCATTAGGGGCCGCGGCACGCACTTACTGAGCCGCGGCCCGTGGGGCGGTTTTGATGTAATTGCCGCGTTTCTGAGCCGTTTCTGAAGCCCATTTTCGACCTAATCCACGGACGCGTTTTGGAGATGAATGATGGTTATAAATAGGGATTAAAGGTCTGAAAAGAGGATCGAGGAAGAGGAGAAAACACCAAGGAGCAGAGAGCGGAAGCTAGAGAACGGAGGAATCCGAGTTCTTCGACTGCGTTTGATTTCTATTATGCTTTCTTCAATTCTTTGTGTATTCTTATTTTCTAGCATGTCGGGCTAGAACCCTATCTAGGATTTTGATGAAACCAAGGTTTTGACGAATTAACTTTTGATTTTGCATTATTAAAATATATTTCCCTTTCTTATTGAGTTTTCCCAATTGTTTTAATTACTATCAATTATGTAGCCTATGATTGATTTGTTTTGATTACGCAACTCGAATCGGGAGAGGAGAGTTGGTAGGAAAAATTGGTGAGAACCGTTTTATCTTGTGAGATATGAATATACTCATAGGAATTACGTGGCCTATCTGAAGATTTCGCACTTTTTGCCTATTGACGAATTAATTCACCTAGGGATAGAGTGTTTTATTCGCCTTAGAAAATTCTATTGACCTCGGGAGAGGCAGTAGAGTATTTTAGCAATCTTCGCCTTAAATAAATTAGGAAATCATTTAATTCATATAAATCAAGAGTAATTCGGATAAACCGAGGTGGATTAACAATCCTAGATTAATTCCCTATTTGATCTTCATTCTTCGAACAATCGATTTTACTATTTATTCTTTTATTAATTTTCTTTAATTATTACTTGCCCCTCCAAATTCGATAGTTCAAATAAAATTAGAATACGCATAAATCGATAATTAGTAAGTCAGTCCTCGAGGGAACGATATCTTACTTATCACTTTATTACTTGCTTACGATAATGTGCACTTGCGTTCACCGAATTTTGCAACACATAGCCTCATGGCAAAAACACAAGAATTTCATAATATACTCCGGACAGCACTCCCTTATATTTAATAATTATAATGATTCGAGTTAACCACTAGGTTTCGACTCTCGGGATGTTTCATCGGAAGAACCCTAGGGTGGATTTCCATTCTCATGTATTGGCGAACCGTTTGACGTAAAAGACACTCATGGGGCTCATGAATGCTTCTAGTTACTAAGTCTCCCTCTACAGCGGAGAAAAAACTCGAATAGCTACTCCCGCATATCCGATTCAAGGTTGCTGTTTTACGTTAGAGTAAACAACGGGTCACGTGAATACCCCCGGTTACTAGACTTCCCATCATCGGAGATGCGATTTTTCTGAACCATTAATCTACTTATGAACATGTCTATTCAGGGTTGTCATTTTACGCAAGAGTAAACAACAGGTCACGTGACTACCCCCGGTTACTAGACTTCCCATCATAGAACATGCAAGGTTGCTCAAATTTTGGGAATTAAAACTGTCCGATTCAATGCCTAATCTTAGGTACTTAATTGAATGCCAACAAGACTAATGTTACTGGACGACTAGCTAAGTGAATAGCGCCACTAAACATATAGACGACGGCTCGTGTAATGCGGACACTACAAACACGTATGTCTCATTTCTTATATGCCAAGACTACTACAATGATGCAAAAAAAATTAGACCGAAATGAATACTCGAGGGAAACAAATATCGCATAATGTGAACTCGACTACTACTCATCCGTTTCTTCAAATAGAAATCAGTATCATAAATTCAGTCTTACACAAGGCTGCACGACCTACTCATGAATAAAAATAAAATTCATCATACCATAGAAGACAAGCAAGGCAACTAAATAAATAACAACTAAAAATAACTAACAACTATTAAGTAATCCCCCCCCCCCCCCCAAAACTTGAGAAGTACATTGACTCCAATGGACGACAAATAAGAATAAGCAGTAAAAGCAGGTCAAGTACTCCCCTGAAGAAAACTCAGGCACTAGCATCAGCCTCGTCCGGTGAAGTGGGTGGTGTAGGTGGCCTGATCGGAGGGATGAAAGGTCCGTCCGGGTGGAGGATATGGCCCGTCCACACAGCTAAGTAGTCCCGGTGGTAAGCGTCCCTCGCAGCTAAGCGCCTCTCCGCACGCCGAATGGCCGGGCAAACCTGCTCGTACATCTCCTCTCGAACGGCTGCGATCACACTATCTCTCTCTGATCGCATCTCCTCCCTCAAGCCGTCAAACATCGCCTGAAGAAGGTGATCTCTCGCTGGCAGTGGAGTGGACTCGGTCTGATCCTCCGTATCAGCCGCCGGCTCATGAGTCAGAAGAAGTGGCTCTGAGGAGTGCTCATGCGGCTCATCTAGAAGAAATCCTCATCCCCGCAGGTGTGCCCGCGCGCCACCCCACTGGTCGAAGTGAGAGATAATACGATGATCGATCGGACCCTGGGGTGCTATAGTCGGCTCGTCATCCGACCAAGTCATGCCCGACTGGCAGCATAAGGTACAAATGAGAGAGGGATATTTTAGCCCCGCCTTGGCCCCTCCTTGGATGCACTGGAGAATAGACCGGGCCAGACGTGGGGCCACATCAAATCGAAGTCCGGCTGTGATGGCATATAGCAGTCGGGCACGACGAAGCAGGACAGAGCGGATCTGCGAAGTAGGGTCGACTCATGAGCAGAGAAAATATAGTCAAGCTCGCCCGAGCCGACTGAGACGGGAACTCTTGAAGAAGAAAGTTGTGGACCCCGGGACGCGCATTTCCCAAATAGAATCCGGCTGAGCAAGTGTCTCTAGCAAAGCCTCCCTCGTGAGGCTACTTATTGTCCGCGTGAAAGCCGATTCGTCTACCTCGGGAAGCTCGTATAAACTCCGGATCGCAGCCGCCGAGAAGTCCACTGTCTGGCCACGGACAACAACCTCAGTACGTAAATTCGGCCTCCCCAATATCTGCCCTCCTTGGATATGGAGTAATAACGTGCTGGCGTAGAATTCTTGTACGATAGAGATTACTGCCGGCTCCGGTTGTGCGGCGAATCTTGTCTATCCCATTTGAGTGATTATTGTTAATATCTCGCCGTTTTGGGAGGCATGAGTGAATCCCCGCTCAGGAATTATGGGCCGAGGATGAATTCTGTCATTAAAAATTCGATGGATCTCGGGGTCGGAGAATTGTTGGGATTGCCCTTCCATCCGGTTTTGCGAGGTTTCTCCTCTCGGGGGGGATGATCGAGTCCTAGTCCTTGTAGAGCTCAACTTTCTCTTCTGGGCCATGGCGAATTCCTGGAAAATAAACGCAGGATGTTAGATGACTTTAAGTAACAAAACACCAATCACAACTTATAAGGTGCGAGAAACGAATGTAGCGTCAAAAACTCTCACTTTCGTATGAGGGATATGATTCGAAAATTTTTGCTCAAATTAAGCATTAAGGTAGGGGAACATATTATTCAGGTAATTGTACTCGTTGCAGAAATATTGGAGATGTTTAGATCAAACACGTTTCACTGGGGTATTACATCAAACACTTGGCGTACGTAAACTTAAATGAAGACAAAAATAATCATTAGTGAATTCAATCCCCAACAACAAGCAATATCGCAGAGATTCATGATAATAAACGAAACACAATCAACATTAATCAATATTCTCAATACATTCCGATCAAAATCTTGATAGAACTTAGAAAAGAAAGATAAATTCATCAATGAATGAAATAAACATTACCCCACGTCTCAATCCTTATTGCAAATGAACTTAAGGATGAAGGGTTACCTGGTGTTGGATTGAAGAAGATGAGAAGAAGAATTAATTTGGAGATGGTGACTTGCGCCGCGCGGAAGAGGAAGGGATTTTTGAAGTGATACACTACCTGGTTTCTCAACCGATTGATGCCCTATCCACTTTTAAACTATCGAAAGGGGCCGCGGCATGTAGCAAGTGAGCCGCGGCCCACAGTACAGCAGGTTTATAATGTTTGGGTGTTTCGCAGCGTGCTGCGGCTCGTTGTACGGGTGCCGTGGCTTCCAGGGTAAGTGTGCCGCGGCTAAGCTCTTTCGTGCTGTGGCACAGAGTACAGTTCGTTGGGCGTATTTCTGGGGCTTTGGCGTGCCGCGGCCTGTCCTCATCGTTCCGCGGATCTTGGGGCGAGTGTGCCGCGGCTCAGCACTATCGTGCCGCGGCCTCCAGTACAGCAAGTTTAGCCGAATTTTTGAGACTTGTGTGTGTCGCGGCCCGCTCTTAGTGTGCCGCGGCCCTAAGTTAAAATTTGCCCTTGAGAGTTCCTGCACAGATTTTTCAAGTGAAAACACATATAACATGAGAGAGAAGCATAGCAAAGCAAAAATGCCGAAAAAAATAGAATCCTAAAATGAAGGAAAACAACGAAAAAAAACTAAAATCTACAACTAATACTCGGGTTGCTTCTCGAGAAGTGCTAAGTTTATAGTCTTCAGCCGGACCTTTTGAAAAACAATTTGCTTTTCGCAAACACCATTTGGACTCTGCCCAGTCCATCAAACTGTTAATATGTGTTTTAAATTTTTGACCATTAGTTTTTAACAGTTCGATTTTTGGTTTGGACATCCAACGTTCTTTGCGAAAAGACTAGAACAATAGTAACTTCCCAAAACACCCAAATTGCACATGACTTGGCACCCGTTCCACTTCCGTCTTAGTTTTCTTTTCCACGGACGAATTTATGATGGCATGAGAATTTTTTAATGGTGGGTGAACGGATGATGAAGACGACATGTCCAAATGACTAAGATATGCGACTCGTTCTACATTTTTCTTAGATGTCGGAACAACTCCAACAGATTCTGAACATTTCGACTGACAACTCTCCCGGTGTGTGTCTTTCACAAAAATATCTAAGCTTTCAATTTGAGAACACTTCTCGACATTGCTTGGACACGAAAGAGATCGAAACACTTTAAATGTGACTTGCTCATCTTGAACCTGAAACATCAATTCACCTTCCTGAACATCAATAAGAGTCCTACCAGTGGCTAAAAACGGTCTACCCAAAATAATAGGAATCTCATGATCCTCTTCCATATCAAGCATAATAAAATCAGCGGGGAAAATGAATTTATCAACCCTGACCAGGACATATTCTATTACCCCTCTCGGATACTTGATGGATCTATCGGCTAGTGGCAAAGAGACCGTAGTAGGCTTGGCCTCCCCAATTCCTAGTTTCTTGAAAATAGAAAGAGGCATAAGATTACACTGGCACCGAGATCACATAA
This sequence comes from Orobanche coerulescens, assembly GCA_033398695.1. NCBI lineage: Eukaryota > Viridiplantae > Streptophyta > Magnoliopsida > Lamiales > Orobanchaceae > Orobanche > Orobanche coerulescens. The sequence continues at coordinate 59,145,719 of CM065818.1, forward strand.
CGCTTTATCAAAAGACAAGTTTCCAATAGTGCACGGTATAGTGAAGCTTCCTGGATCCTTCAATTTAGGCGGGAGCTTTTTCTGCAAGATAGCGCTACACTCTTCAGTCAGTGCCACCATTTCATATTCTTCGAGCTTCTTTTTGTTACATAATATCTCCTTTATGAATTTCACATAGCTCGGCATTTGTTCCAAAGTGTCGGCAAATGGGATATTAATGTGCAATTTCTTAAAGACATCAAGAAACTTAGAAAACTACTTGTCTAACTTTTGCTTTTGCGGACGCTATGGAAACCGGACATGTGGTACATAAGTAGGATGTGTGGCCGAGACTGCTTTTGACTTGGGCTCTTCGTCATTCACTTTCTCAACGGGACTGCTCTTTTCATTGCTACTCTTTTGTGCTGCTCGTGCAGCTCCTTTCTACTTCGTAACTCAATAGCTTGCACATATTCCTTGGGATTTAGATGACAATAGATTTGCAATCTGCCCCATTTGAACCTCCAAATTCAGAATAGAAGCAGAATGATTCTGTAGAGTAGTTTCCGTGCGGGTCATGAATTGACTCGTGTTAGCCAACAATTGAGCAATTACCATCTTCTAAAGGAACCTTCGGTGGTTGAGGTGGCTGCTGTGGTGGCTGAGTGACTTGAGCTTGTGGAGTATTGTTCAACGCTTGCCCGTTCCTCCATGAAAGATTTGGATGATTTTGCCATCCTTGGTTGTAAGTATTTGAATACGGGTTATTCTGACGATTTCCATTCCCCACAAATTGAGCTTGTTCCATATGAGATTGCTCAAATGGATTTCCGACTTGACATTCAGCACTAGGATGAGACCGTTACACCAATTACATGTTTCCGTGGTAACGGTAGAAGGAGCGTGCGATAAAACTTGAAGTTGTTGAGTCAAGGCCGTAACTTGGGCCGATAGCGTAGATATTGGATCATTATCAGAAATTCCCATAACTCGTTTTGGATTCACATGCTCAGAAGGCCACTGATAAGCATTTGCAGCCATAGCTTCTAATAATGAATAAGTATCAGCCATAGTTTTTCCCATTAACGCCCCCCAGCTGTTGCATCCACTAGAGTGCGTGTAGAAGCACTTAACCCGTTATAAAATGTTTGAATCTAAAGCCAATCTGGCAGGCCATGATGAGGACATCTCCTTAGCAAATATTTATATCCTTCCCACGCCTCATGTAGCGACTCCATATCATATTGTCCGAAAGTGGTTATTTCATTCCTGAGTCTCGCGGTCTTCGCCGGTGGAAAGAACTTGGCCAGAAAAGCTTGTGCTAACTCCGCCTAAGTCGTGATAGATCCCGGCGGGAGTGAATTCAACCAAAACTTGGATTTTTCCCTTAGAGAGAATGGGAAAAGCCGTAGACGAATGGCGTCATCAGTCACTCCATTATTTTTTAATGTGTCACAAATCTCGAGAAACGAAGCAATGTGAACATTGGGGTCGTCATTCGCCAGTCCGTAAAATTGGCTCGCTTGCACCATTTGGATGATAGCCGGATTGATTTCAAAATTGATTGCCTGAATGGTCGGGCGTCGAATCCCCGAAAAGTTTGCATTAATTTGTGGAAGTGCATAATCTCGGAGTGCCAATGCGGGTTGAACTTGCTGAATAGGGTTGTCAATCCCTTGATTTCTGGTGTTGTCACCCATGGTATCCGTAGTTAATAACCCACGTCTTTCCTTCCTGTTTTTCCGCAAAGTGCGTTCGAGTTCGGTATCCAAATGAAATAAACTTTCATTACCAAATTTTCTCATGCACTAAACGAACTCCTGAAAGGAAAACAAATAAAAACAAATTTACACAAAATAAAATAATGTTCAAATTAAGACTAAAAATACTGAAATTGATATTAGTAAAAATAATCAGTCCCCGACAATGGCGCCAAAAAGTTGTTATGTATTTCTTTGAACGCAAGTGCACATTGTCGTAATCAAGTAATAAAGTGATGAGAAAAGTATCGTTCCCTCGAGCACTGATGTACTAAGTACCAATTTATTAGTATTTCTAATTTTATCTGAACGACTGAAATATTGGGGTTGAATAATTATTAATAACTAAATATTGCGATAACTAAAAATAAACAATAAAATCGACAGTCTGATAAAAGGAGATCAAATAGGAGAAAAATCTAGGATCGAGAATTCGCCTCGATTAATCCGAATTAATCTTGATTAATATAATTTATAAAATTTCCCAGTTAATTGAAAGCGAAGATTCTAAGTTAATCTAATGTCTCTCCCAAGGTCATTAGAATTTTCCAAGGTGAATAATTCACTCTATTCCTAGGTGAGTTAATTCAACAATAGCCAAAAAGTTCTGAAATCTTCAAACGAGTTTCGTAATGCTTATGAGTATATTCCTATCTCACAAGACAAAACGGTTTTCTCCCAATTTTCACTACTTACTCTCCTCTCCCGATTCAAGTTATGTAGTAATAACAATTCAATCATAGGCCACATAATTGAAAGCATTAAGAACAATTGGGGAAAACTCAATAGAAAAGGGAAATATATCAATAACGTAAAATCAAAATTAATCCATCATAATCTCGGTTTCATCACAATCCTAGAATAAAAGGGTCTAGCCCGATATGCTAGAAAACAATACACAAATATTTGAATTAAACATAAGGAAGAAATTCAAACACAATTTGAAGAACTGAGTCTCTTTTGTTCTCTGGCCTTGCTCTCTGCCGCTAGGTATTTTTCTCTTCTCCTTCCCTCCTTATTTTCTGACCTTTACTGCCTTTTTATAACCTTCTTTCCGCCTCCAAAAACGCGTCTGAGGATTAGGTCGAAATAGCCTCCAAAATAGCCAAAATCGCGGGCTGAAATTAGGGATCCCGCGCCGTGGGCCGCGGCCCGGCTTAAGTGTGCCGTGGCCCTAGTCCTTGCGCTGCCCAGGCTTGGGCAGATTTTCATTACGGGCCTCGGCTCAGAATGAGTGTGCCGCGGCCCCCGGTACAATTTGTATCGCCCTGCTTGGAGCTGTGCCTGTGCCGCGGCCCGGCCTCGGCGCGACGCGTCCCTTGACTGAAACATGCCGTTTTTGGCCCGTTTTTCTTTGTTTAAGCTTCCGGACTCTAATTTCCTTCAAAACATATAAACATAATGCATTAAGAGCTCATTTATGCAGATTCAAAACCCAAAATGGAGATAAAATAATGACAATAAAGCGCATAAAAATACATGTAGCATTTGACACGCATCAGACCACGTGTATTTCTTATCCTTCCGCAAAAGGTTTGTCATAGGTTGAGCGATTTTAGAAAATCCTTCCACAAATCACCTGTAATATCCTGCTAATCCGAGAAAGCTTCGGATTTCCAGAACATTCTTCGAAGGTTGCCAATCTCAGATAGCCTCCGTCTTATGAGGGTCGACATGTACACCGTCTGATGAAATTACATGTCCGAGAAACGTCACTTCGGACATCCAGAACTCACATTTGGAAAACGTTCCATAGAGTTGCTCTCGTCTTAACACGTCGAGAACTTGATGAATGTGAAATTCCTGCTCCTCCCGGTCACGAGAATAAATCAAAATGTCATCAATGAAGACAACCACGAACTGATCCAATAGTTGATGAAAACTCGATTCATTAATTCCATGAATACCGCAGGTGCATTAGTTAAGCCAAACAGCATTACCACAAACTCATAATGACCAGAGCGTGTTCGAAACGCTGCTCTAGCGATATCCAACTCTCGAATTCGCAACTGATGATACCCAGATCTTAAATCGATCTTGGAAAATACGGAAGCTCCCTGAAGTTGATCCAAAAGATCATCGATGCGGGGTAGGGGATATTTATTCTTGATCGTCACCCTATTCAACTCTCGATAATCAATACACAAGAGAAAAGAACCATCCTTCTTCTTGACAAATAACACAGGTGCTCTCCACGGGTACGCACTCGGTCGGATATAACCTTTCTTGGACAATTCCTCCAGTTGATTCTTCAATTCCAGTATTTCGATCGGGGCCATCCGATACGGTGCCTTCGATAATGGGGACGTACCAGGCTCCAACTCTATCGTGAATTCCACATCTCTCTGTGGAGGCAAACCAGGTAACTCGTTTGGAAATACATCGGCATATTCTCTCACTACAGGAATATCCGCCAGCATCACTGATGATTTCTCGGTTTTGGTCATATAACACCAATAACCGACATACTCCTGATTGAGTAATTTCACTCCTTTCATCATATTAATGATTCTTCCGGAACAGCTGGGATTACCCCCTGAAAAACACACTCGACTCCATCGACTGAAATGATAGTGACCATACGCTTACGGACACTAATAATGGCATCGTGACGATCCATCCAATCAATATCCAAAATAATGTCATCTCTAGGTAAATCCACCACGATTAGGTCTTCTAGCCATACACGGCCATTAAGCTGAACCGGACAATTCTTAATCTCATGATCTCCGATAATTCTTATAACGTCAGGTAGTCCAATGACATAAGGTTCACAACTAGTAGCACTATCTAGATGAAGTCTACTCAAGCATGACTCGGAAATGAATGAGTACGATGCACCAGTATCAAAAAGGGTACACACGGGTTGAGATAGAATTTTGAGTGTACCTGAGATCACTCAGGCCTTCGGATCGTCGGTCCTCTTCATCTCATAAATTCGGGGCTTGCTAGTCCCCGCACCGGACGCTCCTGTCTGATGACTATGGGCTCCGCCTTTATTCACTCCCATCATTTTAAACGACGCCGACTAAGCAGCCTGATTCTGAATAGCTGACTGCTTTGGGGCCTGAGATGCCGTCGGAGCAGGTCTGGAATCTCTTCGGCAAAAATGGGCCTTATGCCCAGCAATTACACAGTTGTTGCACGTGATAGTCTGCCTCGGACACTTAGCGCTGAAATGACCCTGTTATCCACAGTTGAAATAGGTGGTGGCCGAACTGGCCACTCGGGACTGAGATTCTGCGGGTTTCGGCGCCATAGGAGGTCGCTCAGAAAAAGTAGATCCTGCACGAGGATTCTTGAAGCTTGCCTGACTGCCTTCAGACTGATTACGATTCTTTGAATTCTTGCTAGCAGGTGAAGGTTGTTGCTTAGCAATCTCCTTAGCAGTAAGCTCATAAGTAAGAGCTTTCTCGATGAATTCGGCCAGGGTGGTGCAACTGTGATTAAGCAACTGCATCCGCATATGCGGTTTTAACCTCTTACTGAAGTACTTGATCTTATCCGCGGAGTGGATAATAGATGAGGCGAAAGGAAGAAGTTCCTGAAATTTCTCGGCGATGGTGAGAACATCATCTTCCACTGAGGGGTCGGGAATGAGTAATTCTCATAACTTGGCCTCCCTGAGTGGGGCCGGATAATACCTTTCCATCATGAGAGTCTTGAATTGATCCCAAGTACAAGATCCGTCAGTGGGTTTCAAAGATAACCACCAAGAGTGAGCGCTCTTACCCAGATAGTAAGCCGCGACTGAAACTTTATGCCCTTTGGGACAATCCACCATAGCAAATAACTTCTCAAAATGTTCAAGCCAGTGAATTATATCTGCCGGATCAGATGAATCCTCGAAAGTAGGTGGTCTCTGGCGAGAGATATCGCCAATGATACTACTCACACTCCTCTCTTGCCTCGAGGTGGTGGCGGAGGAGCCTGTTGATTCTGAGCGGTTGAGTTCTGCATCGTCTCCATGAGGCGTGCCATCTTAGTCATCTGGGCCATCATGCCCTGCATAAACGCGAGTGGGTCAACCCGAACACCTTCTGAATGATCTGTGTCCCGGGTGCGACTCCCTGACAGTGAATGATTATTTCCAGGTGAATGAGTGGCAGCGTCGCTGCTTGATGAATTATCATTATTCCTTGCGTTCGCGCGTGTATTTACACGAGCTCCCAGTTTCGGCCCGCACCGCGGCCTCTTCCCCTGCATCCTCTGACAGCTCTTTCCATACTAAAGTAGGAAATTCACATGATAATTATAGATCTCGCATGAATATCACATTATGATTACGTTATGAAATGATGATAATGAGCATACACGCTCTAACACAATGATTACATGAAGGATCAACTGAGGTGACATGATTATCTGATGAAATTCTTGAAATGATTATCTTGAGCAAGTTAACAAGATTAATGATACGATCCTTAGGATCAACAAATGAGCAATAAAATGAACTGAGTGATTAATGAGTTAACATAATCGACATGATCAAAAATGAAAATGATGATTGAGGATTGTTGACTGTTGAATGATGAATGAGTGATTCATATTGCTAGAAATTATACCATGGCATCAGAAATCTTACTGTTCTTTGGTCTGAGGGGCTTGGCTCTTGCATAGGTCACACGTGACACGAAAGTCCAATGATACTAGTCTGATGAATGATGATTTCAAATGAGACATGTCTCGGAAAGTAGTATTCAAAACCACGCTTCGATACCAACTCTGTAACACCCCAAATTAGGCGGATATTACAGTGTCGTGGACCCCCAACTAGGACCCACCAGGCGAATGAAAATTAATGAATTAAATAATATAATTGTAGTACCGAACCACATTATATCATTTATTACTCCGATGGGGAGTTTCAAGTACAACACACCTAGGAAATATAGAATACATGTATATTTTATATGAAGATAAAATATACAACACTGAATAAAAATGAATATCCAAACGAAAATCTGCAGCGGAGATAAAAGTGAAGAAACATGAATGACTGAAAAGGACTGGGGCCCTCTACTAGTATCACTGGGACTCCTCGCCGTCAACGTCCTCTTCCCGTTTTTTAGCCTTGCCATGACCTGAAAACAACATCCCCCAACAGGGTCAGTTACACAGAACAACAATCCTCAAGAGTTGAATAAACACAATCATTATATATCATAGTTATGAAATTAAGCTGAAGAGGGGCATCATAGTATGCCCGTAATGGGACGTGCAAGTGCACAAGATGAGTGTCCGGACACACCCGCACTTGTACCTAATTAGTCTCACGGAGGCACGTTACCGTGTGCACAGTCCATTGTGTCGGTGAACCCGCCACATGACTATCGTGTGCCCGACTAAAAATTCCACACATAACCACCTGGCCATGCAATATGAACCCAGAAGGTCACATGAACAAAAGTGACCACGATGAATATTAATAAATAACAATCCAAAAAGGTCAAGAATGACTCACCGAGATGGAATAATAATGAATAAATGATAGCTCACTGAAATGATTGGAACCGTCGTTCCCTGTTAATTGAATGATTAGTACAGGTCTCGACATGAATAATATATCATGAATGAATTATGAATATGAATGAACAACAACGAAAGGAATGAATATCCTTTTAACCGAGTAAGAATCAACTTACCTCAATACCGGTGATGAAAAGTCCTCTCTCGAACAAACGTCCTAAGGAAAATACCGGTCGCTCGAACAACCTTGAATAACATGATTCCCAACAAACGCTCAATATACGTGTCAAGCACGATTATAACCAACTCAAACGTCGATACAACAATAATCAAACTCATTGGGGCATTCTAACGAATATGTTGTAAACATTCTTCCCTTTGGTTACAACCAAACCCCATAATATCGATACGAAACCTCCAAGGAAGATTCAACCCAACAAAACTCCATTAATGACATCAATAATCTAATAGGAAACCATAACTCAAGGTTACGACAACATCAATCGCAAACCCCTAAAATAACCAAGTCAAACATCAAGGGTTCTAGAATAATTCCCCAAATATTCATAAAATCTGAAATATACACCAATAAATCCATAGGAATACATGTATCCAAGGTAGATAATCCATATATAACATATTCCAACATAATAGCAAGCTTACACGAAGAGATCGGGAGGAAAATATTCAAAATCCGAAATTCTAGATTCAAGAAATGTTTACCTTGATTTGATGTATTGGAGAGGATGAAATGATGATTAGTCCGAATTATAAGCTTGAAGCTGTTGATAGGTGTATGTAGCTCGAAGAGATCTCTCCAAATCATCTGAAATCGCCCAAAACCGTCGAGAGGAGGAGGAGAAATGAAAAAATGACGAAACTGGACTGAATTGTCCTATATATACTGATCCCAGATTAGCGCACACTAAGCCCTGATATTTAGCGTGCGCTAGCGGTTAACCGAGCAGTCCAGTGAGCTCAGACTGCCTTGTTAGCGTGCGCTACAAAGTTGGTAGCGTGCGCTAATGCCTTCCCGATACCGTGCGTTAACCCAAAATGTTAGCGTACGCTAACTGATGTTGATACCCAGCAACTGGAGTCCAGAACCTCCTGTCCTCTGACCTGCTCGCGATAGCGTGCGCTACACCCAAAACTCAGCGTGCGCTACACTTAGCACTAGCGCACGTTATGATCCACTCGTAGCGTGTGCAATGAATTATTCCATTTCATTCCAGTACCCACTGGACTCTGCCTGTTTGGCATTAGCGCGCTGATTGCTTAGCGTGCATTATTCAAACTACTAGTGCGCGCTACTTACCATTCGTAGCATGCGCTACTACAACTCAAATTCAGTCCAGTACCTTCTGGATTGTCTGCCTGAACCACATTAGCGTACGCCATAGCTGAGAGGTAGCGTGCGCTACCCGTACTCAATTAGCGCCCGCAATGGAGAGTACATAGCGTGCGCTACTCCTCACACACAGCCCACTACAAAGATGACAATGATGATATGCTCGGCCCGACTCTCCAACCGGGTTGAATGACGAATAATAACTGATACACGATACAAAATCACTCCGAACAGTGAATACAATGAATGAATATGAATGATGAATAATTATTAATGAGTGAAAAATTACTGAGTGACAATATACTGAATGATAATGAATTAATTTACAACCGGGTATTACAGTGGGTTGGTGGTGGTGGCAACGAGGGTAAAATTTTGGTGTTGTATAATGTTGGATTGACTGTAGCATTGGTTTGCTTTTCGAGTTAGATAGATAGTGGGGCAGATAGTGACTCGGTGATGGTGGTAAAATGATTGGTGGGGACAGGAATGTGTGTCGAGATAGGAGGCGGTGGAGACAGAAGTGGAAAGGAATTTGGTCATGGCTTCATCCAAATTGGCCATGGCGATTTCGAGTCGCGGGCCTATAGGGCGAGAGCATATGGCTTTGGCGATTAGAGGCATAGTTTGATGCAATGAAAGCACCATTGATAGAAGACCGATTTGAGATGGTCAATCTCCCAAGAAGTTGCGAGATGAGATGTGATAAGGCCCTTTAAGCGGGCAAGACTCTAAGAACAATATAGGGAAACTAGACTTTTAAATTATTTTTCATTCCCCTTTTACTGATTAAAGGAGAACACATCAAGATCAACCCCAAAGCTCATGAAGTTCAGCACATCTCACAACAGAGCAATTCAACAGTTGCTTCTAAGTTCACGCTTCATCACAGTGTCAAAGTTTTTTATGGTTCAATGTAAATATGTAGTTATAGTGCTTGATTCATGATTGTATCTGTATTATCTTAGCATAGTGTAGCAGTTGTTCATTTGGTAGTTTAAAGCATGTTTGACTTTTTTAGTTTGACTTGTAAAGTCTATAAATAGGACTTTGTATTCTTCATTTGAACCTAATGAGATATAACAACTTTTCCCACCATAATGGCTTTCTCTCATTCTCTTTATGGTATCAGAGCTAAGATCATGCTCAATTACAGCTCCACCACAAAATAACAAACTCCACCACTTGTGACAAACTTTGACCATCACAACTAACTTTGACCACCACAAACCATCATAACTAACCACCATAAACCACCATTAATTCACCATTTTCAATCAAACAATTCACTTTCTGTTCACAGTCACATTAAGAACACGGTTCTAAGATCAATTCACCACAAATCCTTATCAAATTCATACTACACAATTCACAGTTTTAAAACTCAAAATGGCGGGAAACTAAACTAACACAAATTCAACCTCAACTTCTACCAACACAAACAGTGATGCAATCACATCTAATCTGTTAGTGCAAATATTATGATATTTAATCTATACAGTCTCGTTTGATTTGTTGATAACAAACATGTAACTTGTAATACATAACGTAAAATGTACAAGTAACTCGTAATCATATTTTGTCTTAACATACATTCATAAACACCTCTCGACGTCTCGAGTCATCGTATGCTACCACACAGGCTCGAACATGTTTGTTATGTTGCATTATGATCAAACCCCTTAACAAACCATTTAGAATGTATAAAATACTTTTAGAGTCATTAATTATTTTATAGGTTAACCATTCTATTTCGAACATCACTTTACATTTTGCATACGCAAGTATTTTTTATAAAATGCATCACTTTCATTTTCACAAGTAACTACACAAGTCACTTGTACATTTTATATTTAGCAAGTATACAATAATAAACTTGCACATCTTATTTTGTAAGTAGTCTAACAAAGTTACTTATATATTTTTACAGGTAACCAAGTGAAATTACTTCACATTTCATCTTTGCAAGTTAACCTAATGTACTTGTACTTTACATAATTTTAAAACGCCTTTATAAGTTAGTATGTACATTTGTTTAAATGTATTTTCAGAAAATATAAAACAATTTTATTTTTACCTCATGCATGATGTCATCTCCATATTTATCTAAATCTAGAAAGATCAAACAATATTTTGGTAAGATTCTGTGAGAGACTTTGGAAAGATTTTTTGACAAAAACCTGTCAGATACACACGGACCCCTTTGCTATAAAGTACGGACCCCTTCGCTATAAAGCGCGGACCCCTTCGAATGGGTCCGTGGGTCTGAGGGGACTGCTGAGTTTTTTTACCTGCAAATAGAAGCCCATTGTTCACTATTTTTCTCACCACTTAAAAACATATTTTCTCTACCCTATTGCATACATTTAGATCAGTCATTAAGAATATAGTAACATACATTAAACACCCTCATCGTCATGATCATAATGCTTCTAACATTTATTTTGTTGTAAGCAAACTTCTATGATGATTCACCAAAGCAAGCCTAGAGATCTTGTCATTCCTATCCACCACAAAGCATACACATATGAAGATCTACAAGATTGGTGATCTTATCATCTTCATCCATTTAAAGGCTTCCTATCGATGGAGATTGATGTGTTCTAATGGGTCTATATATTATTATTTATATTTTGCCGAACTAACTTATAGACTAACATTAACGAATAGTGGTCCTGATCAACGTAGCTAGTGGGGTAAGTACGAGTTGTTCGTCATGAGTGATTTACTAATATACTAATTCTAAAGGTATTCTACTAACGAAATAACCTAACCTGCAATTTTGGGGGTTTCAGCCTGAGAGACTGGCACGAGTTTGGATTACTAATTAACTAATAAAAGCAAATAACAAATTAAATTAAGTAAATAGTAAGGTGGACAAGGTTTCGATCAATCTGGGAGCCGACAAGTTGGACATATGTCATTCGTCCTGTAGCTCGTAGTAGTGACAGTTGGGGAGCAGTAGCTTTGTCCTTGCTCAGTCATGCCTTAGGGGTCTTTCCAAGCCTTACGTGGCCTGGGATTTAAGCCGGGCCTTCGTCAAGTGTTGATTGGGCCTTGGTGATGGGCTTGATCCGAGCGTGTGATTAATGAGCCTGGGCCATTAATATTGATACGCTATCAAGTCATCCCAGTCCAGTATTAGATCATGCACTATGATGTGATGCTGGACTTTTGTACCTGAGTCCCCTCGGTTCGTGCTTGTGCTACTAGGGCTCGCCTACAGGCCCTTTGCTTCCAGGCTGATTGTTATATTTGTCTCTTGTGATGATAATTAGATGCGGGCTTTTTACCTCGATCAGGGTTGTAAGTTGAGTTGGGAAATGTGTGTACTTAATGTTTCCATGGGGAAGTGTAGGAATATCCTGCTTCGGATTTATTTGCTATTGATGTGTCGTTTTGTTGTGCAAGTTTTAAATTTATAAAACACGATTTACCGATTTATCTATTAACACATACAAGCAAGTATACTCGTCCGTTTCTAGTAAAGGTGGATAAGTCAAGGTCATCCCAAGGGATTTGTTTTTCAGTTAGTTTAGTAGCAAAGTATGTAAAGAGGGTGTCAATCCAATTTACCACAAAATTCTATAGCAATTCAGTCAATAAGAAAACAATACTTGTGTGGAAACCATATTCATTGTATAGAGTATTTATACTAGGTTTGGTTAAAACATGGAATGATTGCACAAATCAAATATAAGTAATAATATATTAATGGTGTATATCAAAACAATTACTTTGGAACTTAACAAATAGTGAACCCTTTGGACCTATGAACACTAATTTACTAAATTCAATGAAAATCATTTGTTTGAAAACTTCATTTAACCAATTTGTTCCTACGGTCCCTTTCGACCTATACTCGAGTTGAAATCGTTACTAGTCCGTTTTAATAAGCAAATATGATAGGTGTCAAGTATCATATTCCATACTAATTCGTGCACTAACTTTTTAGAATAAAAACATAATAAGAAATCCTTTCGACCTTTAAATCCTTTTGTGATTTTATCAACTTATCAATCAATACTTGTCATTACTTCAACAAACTCATAAGATAAATATAGTTTCCATGCAATCAAAGTAATCAAATACTCATAAAAATGTTTACATCATTCCACACAAGTATAACAACAATTACTCCATATCACAATTCATTTCAAAACACAAGTAATAAACGAAATTGATGACATCAAATAAGGTCATATTTATAGCATCATCTATCCGACATATATTGCTCGTTTTGTATCATTTTATGTAAGATTTGGTACTTAATTGCTTAAATGTTTCAATCTCAGTTAATATCGAGCAAATGCTGAAAGTTAACAATAATGGACGTGTTTAGGAGCAACTTGGATCAAGTTAGAGAAAGTCCACTAAACTGACAAGAATACACCGTATCATTCTAGACAGATACGCCGTATACCAAGACTTGGACGATTATCAAGACCATTGCCTGACTTTGAAGAATACGCCGTATCCAAATATTATATATGTCGTATATGAAACTTTGGTCAACGAGAAGAACTGGCTTGTTTTAGTCCAGATAGGCCGTATTCCCTTCAGAAGATACGCCGTATCTATCACGATGACTTCACTATATATCCAAGAAGACCAGATACGCCGTACTCAGCAATATTATATGCCATTCTGGAAAATATTAATCTTGGACCCCACGCAAAGTTACCCGGATACGCCATATTGGTAAAACGAATACGCCGTATCGACCATATTCGAAAACCTATAAATAAAAAACCTAAAGTCCGGTTTTAAGATGAGTTAACCACCAAGTACGAAACCAAAAGACTAAATATGACCAACAAGGTCCTGCCAGTGCCATAATTCCATAGGAGAACTCTTGTAATTGTTATACTACGCTATAATCATTCGGTTAGAGTATTTTTCCCTTATGATTTATACTTTAATCATTCTGAATATGATACTATGTATGATTACTGAAATTATGGGCTAATACATGTAGGTTTTATCCAAGTTATGATCATTTGATGCTTGGATTGGTTTATGTGGATTGTTTACTTATTAGTTGCATGTCGATTATGTCTATCACTTCATACACGTTTATGCATATGTTAGATCTCTCATTCAACTAATTCTTGATTCATTGATAGTCCTTAATTCGCGTAGCGTAGAGTGGATGATGAACATTATTTCGAGAGAGTCACATATTACTTGGCTTTATGACTAGATCCATAGCGTTATGACCGTTAGGCTACTAGGTATAAAGTTAGGGCATAAGTTTGTAAAAAAACACTCGTTGTTTGCCTTGGTAGCGATATCATATAGCGGATAGATTATAATCAACTGTGAGACTTTATGCGGGTTCGGTTAATTGTGACACGATTAATCTGTTTAAAACCTCGAGTTTAGGGAGAAGTACCACCTAACTTACATTAGAAAAACCACCAACGAATTAAGCACAATCATTGCACATGTAGACAAATATGGCATTTTATTTGATTAACTTGGTTAATACGTTCTCCTTACTATCGGACTGATCTCTTCTTTATCATCTGTGTTTCTGCTTGTGTGTGTTATTTATCTCATTTACAGTTTTATTAAATCTAAACCTCGTGCCAGTCTCTCAGACTGAAAAACCCCCTTTTGCGTTAGTTTAGGTTAATTTAGTAGAGTAGATAACTTTGGAATTAGTATATTAGAAATTCGCTCCTGACGAACTACTCGTACTTACCCAACTAGCTACATTGATCGAGTACACTGCCCATTATATTGGTCTATAGGTTAGTTCGGCAAAATATAAATAGTAAAACTTGGTATAAAATATAGACCTATAAACACATCAAGTTTTTAGCGCCGCTTCCGGAGAGTGATTTTATCTTTTTACTAGTTTTATTGGTATTTTTCTCCATTTTATTTTATTTTCATTAGTTTTTAATCTTTAGTGTTTGTTTGTTTAAATTAATTTGGTTACTGTTTCATTAAAATACTGTTGTCTGATCTTCTGATTGATTAACTGAATACGGCGTATCCACTTCAGTGAATACGGCATATCCATTTTTAAAACCTTATACAGCATATACATTTTAAAAATATCAATACGGCGTATCCAGTTTACTGAATATGGCGTATTGACATTCTGTGACCAAATTTGTTTTTCTACTTTGTGTGATTTTTAGTTTTTTTTATATATTCTTAAGAACTTGTTACAGTAAGCTAATACGGTGTATCCATTGTCTGTTGGATACGGTGTATTGACTTGTGTTGTATACGACATATCCATTGTCTGTTGGATACAGCGTATCGACCTTCTGTGGCCCCAAAAAATATTTTTCGTTTTTCAAATTTAGTGTTTAATTAGTTTTTATTGTTTTATATTTTGTTTTATCTAGTGTTGGTTTTCGTGGTTGTTTTGTTTTTGAGGAAATCATAGCGATCGAGAAAAACATTGATGAAACGATCATGGAAGAATATGTCCAAAATGAAACAGATAAGGCAATTAAGAATGGTCGGGTCTATCATTGGGAATATGCAAAGATACGGTGAAGAAAATTGGTACGTTAATGATGATGATATGAATTATACAGGGTTCAAAGATGAGGAATATCCTACTATCGAATATAATAGTAAGTTAAATTTGGGTACTAATAACAATAATTATGAGGAATACTTCGAATCGGAAAAGCAAAGGAATAATATTGGAAATTAAAAAGTAAATAGATGGTATTTGGATACTGAAGATGATGTATATATGGAATCTATTGATGACTATCCCGCAATCGTATACAATCATGTATAACCATTAGATCATCCATCTTATAGACAGGAAGAGTATTTGATTTCTGATTTCGAAAGGGTTGATGCTATTAAGTACGATAATGTACCCGAGTTAGACTTTTTGTTCCCATTTGTTTCTCAATCATTGGAAGAAGAGAAATATGAACTTGAAACTATTGAGCAGCATTTGAATGATTTGGATAGAGACAATAGTTCGAATGAGGACCAAGATTTTAATGACGGATATTTTGATGCGATAGTATATGAGGATTCACCTCATTTGGATACACTTATCTCACCTTATTCACAGCCACAAGATGATAAACAATTCCAAAGTTAATGAGCATGATGTGGAGTTCATTGATGATATGGAAATCATTGATGACCTTCCCATGAAAGATATTCAGGAAGAAATTGGGAATTTAAATCTCGAGGACTTAGATATACTTAAAAGGTTTTTGACACCTAGTGTGCAAGATTTACCTAAGTCAAAACCGGTGGTTGATCCGTATCACCCATCCATCCCTTTCCTTGGACAATTGAAGGTGGTAAGAAAGGAGGAACCAAGCAAGAAGCAATTAAAGAAGATGAAAGCTAAGAGTCTACGGGTGGAAGAATCAAATCCACGATCTCATGTGGATACTATGACACAAATTGGTAACACCTTTGAATCTCCTTTTATTTTGTTACTAATGATATTGCTACTGTTTCTAAACAGGTTGCAGAGCAGAAGGATGATTTGGAGGAATCTATTACCCTACAACCTATTATGGACATCACACCACATGATGACACACATAAATCACCTGTTATCCATCATATTTTGGTTGAACTTCCAAATAAATACGATGATGAGCTCTTGGATAATACCTTGGATGAAAAGCAAGCTAATTTGAAGCCAACTTGGAAAAACAAGGGGCTCAAAAAGCTACTCACCAAAGACTCTTTCTCATCTTGTATAGAAGTTAAGCGACGCCTAACTACCGACAAGATAAATGAATAAGGAAGGTTATTCATGCATCCTCAACATATTAGTCTCTCACATGGAGTGTTCAAGACATCTAATTCATCAACCAAATCGGGTAAGGTTAGGAGTGGAGATCACTACCCAATAAGGTACCATTCTTACTTATTGTTTCTCTTTACTATAGCAAACTTCCACTTTTATAGTGTTTATTGCTATTTTCACCCACATTTGATTCCAAGTGGGGGTACAAACACCCTTTTACATAGTAAATAAGGGTGGAGTCAGGCTCGTGACTCGAACAAAAACAAGCGCTTCATGGGAGGCAACCCATGCTTATCTTTTATTTTGTTTTTAGTATATTTTTATTTTAGTATTTCTGTCAGTTGGCTAATGTGGAGTATTCACTGTTAGTAGATATGGCGTATTAACCCCTGATGTGTACTTTAGTATTTCCTATAGGCAGTTGATATGGCGTATCTAATATTCCGTGGATATGGCGTATTGACGTTCTGCCTGTAATTTTTCGTATTTTTTTATTTTCTAACCATTGATTATTAAGATTTTCTCGAGTTTCTTTATCCGTGGTCTCTATATTTTGACAAGTTTAGATGATTGATGGTGTTGACTGGCTCCCACATTTCATTTTGCTCGCATTCTTACATTAGAGGATCATACCAAGCAAATCCTGGGGGAGTTTTCTGTTCTAATTCTTTGTATTTCATGAATTTATAGTTATATTTATACAACGAGGATGTTGTATATCTTAAGTGAGGGGATGGAGAATTAGAACAGTATTTGTCCTTAATTTTTCAAAAATATGCCTAATATATGCTTAAATTCAAAAAAAAAAAATAGCATGTTTTTGTGAAATCAATAGTTGCATAACCCGCACACATAACCCTTATTTCCATATTGTGAGGATTGAGCCTATTCCATTTCCACTATTTTACCCAAATTCCACAAAAATATGAGTGTGCCGGTGACTTGCAGTAAACTTTAGAACTTGGCTTGGTATACTATTCGAGACCACCATAATGAGTATTATTGATATAATTGGAGTGACTTGTCTAACTTGGTAAATTTCTAGGATTACACCCAAATGGCCAATGTCATTTACATGTTATGAGATATTAACTAACTACACTGGTTAGTTAACCCCCATATAAAACCCTTTTGTTACTCTCATTTTTAGAGTAAGATACCCCTAGAAAAACCTGCAGTGCCATTCCTTTCGTTTCCTACACCAATATAAATTTGTTTCGTTACACCTTTAAACCTTAGCCTACCCTATATATTAATTCCATGGTTAGTTGCTTTTGTAAGGTGTGTATTTCCTGTGTTCATGTGTGTTTCTTATCTTTGGTTAGGTCGGAAATTGCACATTGCAATAGGGAATGTGATAGTAGTTATTTTTTATTTTTGTGTGTTTACTACTATCACTATTATTTTTGTATCTGAAGCTTTGAAGTACATGGAAAAATCATCCGGATTTATTATGATGGCGAAGTGGTGAAATTTTACACCATTAGTTGTTAAAAAAATCGAAGAAAAATAGAAAAAAGGTGAGATTGTGAGATAATCGGTTCGTCTAAACTTAACCGATTTTATATTTCGAGCCAATCGATTATTTGTTGGAACGTGTTATAAACTAACAATGTAAAGTTTTGTATTAGTGGAGATATCGCCACTATTTGTTGTACTATATTTATGGATTGCAAGGGAGTTGGCCGTTATGTGAACGCCAACTAAGGTTTGATTTTACGAAATGATGATTAAGACATCATTGAGTCTAATTCGTGTCTACCTATTAAACCATGAGTTTCCGTGTTAAAGCGTGAGTTAGTCTATGATTTGTATCTTTTTCAAGGGATGGTCGGGAAGTAGCTAACCACATTTTTGTTTATTATTTGGACTTAATATATCTGTTTGTGATTTTATTTTACACCAATTATATATGTTTCCCATGCCTAATCCCTACCTTATATCATTCTTCATCCTAACCTTTGATTTATTGAGATTAGGGATTTGAGCAATCTCGGGTATCGCAGTCGTCGTTACAATTGTGTATTCGTGATTTTGTCGCCCTTTTTGATGTAGTATTATTGGTAAAGGATTACTTGATCCTATCTTTTGCTTATTCGAGTTAAGGATTTGAGCAATCTCAAGTGTCATGGTCGTCGTTACGATCATGCATTTGTGATTTTGTTGCCTTTTCTGGAATATGGGATCGATAGAGATTGAAAAGAATGATTAACCCTTAAGCCTTATCATGATTAACCCAATTTACCCTTTTAGACTTGTTACTACTTTGCTTTAGTGGTGGATATGTGTATCCTTGCTAAGCTTATGATAGAATACTCGTCGCGACTGAGCAATTGAGCGAACTACTTAAATGTTACCACATAGATTAGTTGAGTGATTTGAGTGGTTTCATTTTCCTATTTCGTGAGGTGTTTGGTTGTGCACTTGAGATTAAACGAATAAATGCTTACATAGAAAAATCCTAGACAAATGTTTAGGATACATTTTCATAAGTTTTATCTAAAGTTTACTTGAGGACAAGTAAAGTTCAAGTGGGGGGATATTTGATGACATCAAATAAGGTCATATTTATTGTAATACCCGGTTGTGAATTCATTTATTATCATTCAGTAAGTATCACTCAGTACTTTCACTCATTAATAATCATTCATATTCATTCATTTGTGTTCACCGTTCGGCGTATTTTGAATCGTATATCAGTTATCATTCGTCATTCAACCCTGTTTGAGAATCGAGATGAGAATATTATCATTATCATCATATTTTGGTAGTCTGTGTGAGGAGTAGCGAACGCTACGTACTCTTTTTAGCGCGCGCTAATTGAGTACTGGTAGCGCATGCCATCGTTCAGCATTAACGCACACTAGTGCAGTTGAGGCAGACAATCTAGAAGGTACTGGACTGAATTGGAGAATTCGTAACGCACGCAATGAGTGGAAAATAACATACGCTATTTGTATTAGTAGCACGCTAAGCAATCGTAGTAGCACGTGCTACGGCTCGAGCAGGCAGTGGACAGTAGGTTCTGGACTCCCATTTTCTGGATGCCAACTATCAGGTAGCGCACGCTAGACTCAGTTAGCGCACGCTAAGAAGAAGGCATTAGCGCATGCTACTAGGTACGTAGCGCATGCTAACGAGGTAGGCAGAGTTCACTGGACTACCCGGTGAACCCGCTAGCGCACACTAAGTTGGGTTTAGTATAAATAGGACACTTCACCCCCATTTCATCATTTTTCCATCTCTCCTCCTTCCTTGGGGGATTCCGGGCGATTTTGGACGATTTTTGAAGATCTCTTCGAGCTACTATCATCTACCAACATCTTCAAGCTTCTAGTTCATATTATTCAACATTTAATCCTCTCATCCACTCCAAATCAAGGTAAACTTTGCATAACCCTATAATTTCAGGATTTGGGTGTTTTCCTCCCGATCTCTTCGAGTTAGCTTGCTATTATATTGGAATATGTTGAGTATGGATTGTCTACCTTGGATACATGTTTTCCTATAGATTTATTGGTGTATATTCCAGAATTGTTGAGTATTTGGGATGGTTGGGTGTGTTTCACCATCTAAGGATTTCATTACCGGAATACATGTATCGTGGGTAGTATTTTCGGGTAGATTCCAACTTATTTTCCTACCGATGGATTATTAATAGTTGATTACGAACTTGTTTAGGTTCGGAGTTGTCGTTTCCCTTCAACCTTGGTACCTCGGCGTTCGTACCATTTCATCTAATTACAGGCAAGTAAATTCTTGCTCGGTTAAAAGGATAATCATTTATTTCATTGTTGTTCATTCATATATATAATTCATTCATAGTATATCAATCATGTTGAGGCTTATAATTATCAAACTAATCATTTAATTCGCGAGGAACAATAGTTCCATTCATTTCATTTGAGCTATCACTCATTGCGTTATTAATTCACCACGGTGAGTCATTCTTGACCCTTGTCAGATTCCTATTCATTATCATTCATTGTGGTCGCTTTTGTCCTTGTGACCTTCCGGGATCGTATTGCATTCCGGGTGGTATACGTGTGGAATTTTTAGTCGGGCACACTATAGTCATGTATTTATGCGGGTAATCCGGGCACATTGGACTGTGCACACGGTAACGTGCCTCCGTGAGACTAATTAGGCCAAGTGCACGTGTATATGCGGATTTCTGGACACTCGGCTACTTGTGCACTTGCACGTCCCACCTCGGGCGTACTATGGTGCCCCTCTTTCAGCCCTCGTTTCATAACTAAGACATGTGATTGTTGTATCTGTTCAACTCTTATGGATTGTTGTTTTGTGTAACTGACCCCGTTAGGGATATTGTTATTAGGTCATGGCAAGGCAAAGGCACGGGAAGAGAACGTTGACGGTGAGGAGTCCCAGTGATACTAGTAGGGGGGCCCAGTCCTTTCAGTTTTTCATGTTTTCTTCATATGTATTTTCCGCTGCAGTTTCCGTTTGGATTTTCATTTTATTCAGTGTTGTATATTTCATCTTCATATGAAGTAAATATGTATTCTGTATTTCTGGGTGTATTGTACTTGAAACTCCTTATCGGATTAATTGGTAATATAATGTGGTTCGGTACTACAGTTATATTATTTAAATCATTATTTTTCATTCGCCTGGTGGGTCCTAGTTGGGGGTCCACGGCACTGTAATAGCGGCCTAGTTTGGGGTGGTACGGAGTTGGTATCGGAGCGTCGTTTTGAGTACTACCCTTCCGAGTCATGTCTCATTGAAATCATCGTTTATCAGACTAGTATCATTAGACTTTCGCGTCACGTGTGACCTGTTCAAGCGCCAAGCCCCTCAGACCAAAAGAACGGTATGATTTTTGATGCCATGGTATAGTTTCTCGCAATAAGAATCAAATCAATCAACATTCATCAGACAACAATCCTCAATCATCATTTTCTTTTGGATCTTGCCGATTCATGTTAACTCATTAATCACTCAGTCAATCTCATTATTCGATTGTTGATCTTGTGGATCGTATTATCAATATTGTTAACTTGTTCAAGATAATCATTTCAAAAATTTCATCAGATAATCATGTCACCTATGTTGATCCTTCAAGCGATCTTATCATATTTCAGCGTCATGTCGACGATCATTTTACTGCATTCTTAATGCGTTCATTGTGTTAGAGCGCGTATGCTCATTATTATCATTCCATAACGTAATCATAATGCGATACTCATGTGAGATCTATAATTATCTTGTGACTTTCCTACTTTAGTATGGATAGAGCTGTTAGAGGACGCAGGAGAAGAGGCCGCGGTGCGGGCCGAAACCTGGGAGCTCGTGTGAATACCCACACGAACGCGAGGGAAGTCATTAGTTCAACAGGCAGTGATGCTGCCAACTCAGCCGGCGATGCTACTCATTCACCGATAGATAATCATTCGCTATCAGGGAGTCGTACCCGAGATGTAGCCCAATCTGAAGGTGTTCGGGTTGACCCATTCATATTTATGCAAGGCATGATGGCCCAAATGACTCAGATGGCACGTCTGATGGAGACAATGCAGAATTCAACCACTCAGACTCAACAGGCTCCTCCGCCTCCACCTCAGAGGTAAGAAAGGAATGTGAGCAGTATAATCGGCGACATCGCTCGCCAGATCCCACCTACATTTGAGGTCTCATCTGAGCCGGTGGATATTATTCACTGGCTTGAGCATTTTGAGAAACTATTTGCTATGGTGGAGTGTCCCGAAGGGCACAAAGTTTCAGTTGCGGCTTACTATCTGGGTAAGAGCGCTCACTCATGGTGGCTATCTTTGAAACCCACCGACGGATCTTGCACTTGGGACCAGTGAAAGAGCGCTCACTCACATTGGAAAGATATTATCCGGCCCCACTCAGGGAGTCCAAGTTGACAGAATTACTAAGTCCCGACCCCTCAATGGAGGAAGATATTCTCGCCATCGCCGAGAAGTTTCAGGAGCTACTTCCCCTTGCTTCATCCGTTGTTCACTCCGAAGTGGATAAAATCAAGTACTTCAGTAAGAGGTTGAAACCTCGTATGCGGATGCAATTGCTTAATCATCATTGCGCCACCCTGGCCAAATTCATCGAGAATGCTCTTACCTATGAGCTTACTGCTAAGGAAGTTTCTAAGCAACAAACTTCATATGCTGGCAAGCAATTGAAGAATCATAATCAGTCCGAAGGTAGTTGGGCAGCCTTCAAGAAGCCCCACATGGGCTCTACATTCTCTGAGCGACCCTCTATGGCGCCTAAACCTATGAAATCTCAGACCCCGAAGCAGTCGGCTGTTCAGAATCATACTACTCAGTCCGCATCATTTAAGACGATGGGAGCAAATAAAGGCGGAACCCCTAACTATCAGACAGGAGCATCCGGTTCAGGGACTGGCAAGCCCCGAATTTACGAGATGAAGAGGACCGACAGTCCGTAGGCCCGAATGATATCAGGTACACTCGAAATTCTATCTCAACCTCTGTATACCCTATTTTTATAGTGGCGCATCACATTCATTCATTTCCGAGTCATGTTTGAGTAGACTATGCCTGGATAGTGCTACTAGTTGCGAACATTATATCATTGGTCTACCAGAAGGTAGAAGAATTATCGGGAATCATGAAGTTGAGAACTGTCCAACTCAGCTAAAGGGCCGTGAATAGCTGGCAGACCTAATCGTGGTGGACTTACCTAAGGACGATGTAATTTTAGGTATTGACTGGATGGATCATCATGATGCTATCCTTAGTGTCCGTAAGCGTATGGTCACTATCATTTCAGATGATGGAGTCGAGTGTGTATTTCAGGGGGTAACCCCAACTGTTCCAGAAGAGTTATTAATATGATGAAAGCAGTGAAGTTACGTAATCAGGGGTGTGTCAGTTATTGGTCCTATATGACCAAGACCGAGAAATCATCAATGACGTTGGCGGATATTCCTGTAGTGAGAGAATACGTCGATGTATTCCCAGATGAGTTACTTGGTTTACCTCCACAGAGAGATGTTGAATTCACGATAGAGTTGGATCCTAGTACGTGCCCAATATCGAAAGCACCATATCGTATTGCCCCAACTGAAATGCAGGAACTGAAGAATCAACTGGAGGAATTGACCGAGAAAGGTTATATCCGACCGAGTGCATCCCCGTGGGGAGTACCAGTGCTATTTGTCAAGAAGAAGGATGGTTCATTTCACTTGTGCATTGATTATCGGGAGTTGAACAGGGTGACGATCAAGAATAAATATCCCCTACCCCGCATCGATGATCTCTTAGATCAACTTTAGGGAGTTTCACTATTTTCCATGATCGATTTAAGATCTGGGTATCATCAGTTGCGAATTCGAGAGTCGGATATCGCAAGGATGGTGTTTTGAACATGCTATGGGCACTACGTGTTTGTGGTAATGCCGTTTGGGTTAACTAATGCACCTTCAGTATTCATGAAGTTGATGAACCGAGTTTTCATCAACTATTTAGATCAGTTCGTGGTTGTTTTATAGATGACATTTTGATTTATTCTCGTAACCAAGAGGAGCACGAATTTCATCTTCATCAGGTCCTCGACGTGTTGAGATGAGAGCAACTCTATGGAAAATTTTCCAAATGCGAGTTCTGTATGCCCGAGGTGATGTTTCTCGGACATGTGATTTCATCATATGGGGTGCGTGTCGATCCTCAGAAGATGGATGCTATCCGAGATTGGCACCCTCCGAAGAATGTTAAGGAAATCCGAAGTTTTCTCGGATTAGCAGGCGATTACTGGCGATTTGTGGAAGGATTTTCTAAAATCGCTCAACCTATGACGAGCCTTTTGAGGAAGGATAATAAATACACGTGGTCTGACGCGTGTCAGCAAAGTTTTGAGGAACTTAAGAGCCATTTAATTTCAGCGCCTATCCTTTCTTTGCCGCAAGGGACGGAAGGATTCTTAGTTTATAGTGACGCGTCCGGACATGGTCTTGGATGTGTACTAATGCAGAATAGGAAAGTGATTGCCTATGCTTTGTGGCAATTGAGGCCTTATGAGGTCAATTATCCGACCCACGACCTAGAGCTAGCGGCCGTGGTATTCGCATTGAAGATTTGGCGTCATTATCTTTATGGCGTCACTTGTCAGATTTTCACCGATCATAAGAGTTTGAAGTATATATTTACTCAGATGGAGTTAAACATGCGATAGAGGTGGTGGTTGGAACTGATTAAAGATTATGATATTGAGATACAATACCACCCGGGTAATGCGAATGTCATCATCGATGCCTTGAGTCATAAGTCCGTTTAGGAGCAGATGCTTGCTCGTTTGACTGCTCAGAAGGAACTTCAACAGGATTTCCTAAGACTCGAGATCGAGGTCTGGTTACAGCGAGTGCAAGGCCAACTTTGTATGTTAGAGATTTCATCGCTACTAGAGGAGGCGGTTAGAATGAAACAGGGTTTAGACCCATTTTATTGCGCATTCGAGAGGATGTGGCTCAAGGGAAAGCCCCTGTTTGTGGTTCTCGAGGATGGACTTTGCGATTTAAGAACCGGTCATGCATTCTGACGGATGACGAGTTGAAAAACTCTATTTTGAGAGAAGCTCATGCCACCCCTTATTCCATTCATCTGGGGTCTAGCAAAATGTACAGAGACTTGAAACAAAATTATTGGTGGAGTAATATGAAGCGAGAAGTCGTATAATTTGTTTCGAGATGTTTGACCTGTCAGCAAGTCAAGATAGAACATCAGCAACCAGCAGGTATGCTAAAACCGCTCCCTATTCCATAGTGGAAGTGGGAGGGTATTTCAATGGACTTCATCACGAGTTTGCCAACTAGTCGTTGTGGCAAGAATACAATTTGGGTAATTGTGGACCGTTTAACTAAGTCAGCTCATTTCCTTGAGACCAAGGATACGTGGGGTCCCGAAAGACTTGCCCAGTTGTTCATTAAAGAGATCGTAAGATTGCACGGTACCCCTATGAGTATCGTTTCTAATCGTGACGGGCGATTCGTGTCACATTTTCGGAAATCCGTTCATCGTGCCATGGGAACTCAGCTAAATTTCAGCACAACTTTTCACCTTCAGTCCGACACACAATCAGAGCGAACTATTCAGATGTTAGAGGACATGTTGAGGGCATGTGTTCTCGATTGGAAAGATAATTGGGAAGCCCAACTACCGTTGATTGAGTTCACGTACAATAACAGTTGGCATGCTTCGATTAAGATGGCACCTTACGAGGCCTTATACGGTCGTCGTTGTCGATCTCCCTTATGTTGGGATGACTTATCAGAATCAATCGGCACTGAGCCCGATATGCTAATAGCCGCCCGCGAGAAAGTAGCATTGATCAGGAGTCGTTTGTTGACCAGTCAGAGTCGACAAAAATCAAATGTAGATAATCGTCGTCGACCATTAGAGTTCAAGACAGGTGACTACGTTTTGGTCAAGGTATCCCCGAGCCGAGGTATTTTCCGTTTCGGGAAGAGGGGAAAGTTGAGTCCGAGATTCATTGGACCATTTGAGATCTTGGATCGAGTAGAGAGTCTGGCTTATCGACTGGCTTTACCTCCGGCTTTGAGCCGAGTTCATTGTAAAACCCGGATTCTTATTCTGATTCATTTGAAATTTTCATTTTAGACCGAAAATTTCTCAGTTGTCGAGCATTGCTATTATTTTCTCGACGATTGATTTTTTGTTTATGGAAATAACCGTGTATTTCATGTGTATCATTTTGGAATTTATTTTGTTGTATTGTGGCTATTTGTATTTGAGGGACATGATGAGTGTTCTTGGAATATTCATGGTTGGTAATCATTGAGTTTTGT
Source organism: Orobanche coerulescens (assembly GCA_033398695.1). Lineage (NCBI taxonomy): Eukaryota > Viridiplantae > Streptophyta > Magnoliopsida > Lamiales > Orobanchaceae > Orobanche > Orobanche coerulescens. The sequence continues at coordinate 59,171,848 of CM065818.1, forward strand.
GATTTTCGAATTTGTGTTTGTTTTGGCCGGACTTCGCAAATTTAATGCTGGAAGTAGCAGTAGCGCGCGATAGACTGCATTTCTAGCGCACGCTAATAATGTGTGAGTAGCGCACGCTACTCTTGTGCGTAGCGCACACTAGGCCTGCTGGGCAGTGAGCTTTCTGGACTCTGGAATGGGGCGTTAGCGCACGCTAATGACGGTCTAGCATTATGCTATTTCGTTGTATTAGCGCACGTTATTAGTGTATTAGCGCGCGTATGTCAGCAGGACAGTAAGGGCAGAACGTTTCTGGACCGCAAGTGATAGCAGGTAGCGCACGCTATTATTTGGAGCTAGCGCGTGCTAGTGTCGATCGATAGCGCACGCTAACATGAGGGTAGCGCACGCTACCGAAGTCAGACAGTAGATTCTGGACTGCCTTTTTCTTTTTTAATACACCGACTTTCAGCCTGTTAGCGCACGCTAAACTTTAAGCGTAGCGTGTGCTAATCCCTCCCAGTATATATATATGGGAGGCAGGGTCTAGAAATGTCATTTTTCTTCTCTCCTTCTTCTTATCCGGCTGCTGGGCGACTTGGAGCGTAGGAAGGCATAGTTTTTAACCAGATTTCACCATCCAACAACATTTCTGAGTTCCTAGTCTCGATCTAACAATATTTCATCAAGTTCATCATCCAAATCAAGGTAAGATTGTTCAATCCCTAGTTTTTGGAAATTTTGGGGATGTGTTAAGATTTTGCTTCTCTAGTCCATTTTGGCCTTGATTTGGGTTAGATGATTATGAAGTCATAATCCCTCGTTTTCCTTGAAGTCTATGGATTTTGTTTCGAGTTTTAATCCATTAAATGGAGTATGAACGACTCCGTCCCCATAGTGTTCGATTAAATGTTCCTGAGGGTAGAACTTAGGGTGAATCCTTCCGTTTCTGTGGTGTTGTGTTCTGATTCGGTATTTCGATCTGTTAGGATCGAATTCTTGAAGGAAGTGCGGACCGTACGTTCATCCATTTGCTGTTTCCCGTATCATTCGAATTGAGGCAAGTACCTTGATATACGAATTGTAACCACATGAAATCATTGTTGTCGAAGTGTATGAATTTATACGGATGTATATATATATATATATATATATATATATATATATATGTGTGTGTGTGTGTGTATATATATATATATATAGATTTATATATATTTATATGTTAAATATATGTATGTATATTCCGTATATTGATATATATATGCCTATGTCGGTGAATGCCGAGTGATGAATGCTAACACTAGTTGACGGACTCAACTTGGATTGATGAATGAACTATACTTTTAGATATAATATAGTAAGGTTATATATTCGGTTGAGCTGCAATATAGGGATATATGTGTAGTGTTGGTTGGTTACGCCTGAAGGCTTATTGTGGTTGAGTTTTGATTGATAATGTGCGTGATACTGTTTAGTTGTGTGGTTATAGATTGACGGATAATTTATTTGACTTGGTGTACTGAGTTGATAATTGTTGTAAAGTTTGTCTGTGTGCTTGATGTTTGAAACAATATGGATACTTGTTGTGAGAAACGTCGTATCCGGGAACCTCTGAGAGCAGGGCGTGAACTCTGGCCTGGTGTACGCTGCAATGTGCGGCTCCATATGGTTGGTGAACACCGGTGTTACCTAATGCGCGTGCAATGGGCGGCCCTTGCGGGAGTGATCGTCGGCGCGGTGACATGTTCAAGGGGCGGCCAACATAGTGGAGTGAACGCTGGTGCACAGGTGTGCAAGGCAGGCGCCTGGCAGGCTTATTGGTTATGGATATTCGAGTGTCAGCTAAGACCCCGATACCGAACGATGTTCGTAATTCAAAGTTCTTTCAACTCGCTTTAAAATGTTGGTCTTGATATAGACCGCGATTCGTGTTTCTGAAAGTTTGTTCCAACTTGTTTTAAATGTTGGTATCAAGGTTAATTAACCAAGGATTTTTGGCGAGATCTCCGAGGGTTAATTAATCAGGGGTCTTGAGCAGGATTTGTCGAATGAGAGGCTGTGTCCTTGATTGTATTGTGATGATATTCTGTGAATTGGGTCGAGGACCCGTGAAATGTTGAGATGATTGTTCTCGTGATGATATTATTTGGATTGGGTCGAGAACCCCGTGAGATGTTGTAATGACTCGCTTGTGACAGTGTTTCATAAATGGGGTCGAGGACCCCGAATAAAGTTGTAATGGTTTTCTTGTAAATTGTTTTCCATATGCTAGGTCAAGGACCCGAGAGTTTTTTAAGTTACTTTTTTTCAAAAATATTTCCATTCGATTTTCAAAACCCCAAGACAGCCCGAGTCAATAATATCGTTTTCAAACTATCTTATCAAAATATTTTCCTTTTAATAAAGGGTTTTCAACTAGACCCTCTGACTCATTGGGCTCGTTTAAATTTTAATTGGTGCTATGTTCCGTAAATAAATTGGACTGTATGAATATCTTTCCATTGTATAAGTGAATACTTTTCTGTGCTGGCTGTGTGAATGTGTGGAGTATGTTAAGGTTTCACGGCTGTTGAGTTTTGTGTTGATATGTTTCGTATATCCTGTAGTTTATGTACTAGCACTAGCAAAATTCCAGTTTGCTAACCCCCGAGTTTTCGGGGGGTGGGTGCCTGTTATGCGCTCAGGTTTTGGCGGCTCTGAAGCAGTCACGAGATTGGCTTGGAAGGAGATGGAATACGACGATGCTAATCACACAAGAGTAGAGTCTTTTTTTTCATCTTGGTCGGTATTTTCTCATTTAGTTGAATATTCACCCTTGCACGGATGTAGTTTTCATTCATTAAATTGAGTCGTCATTCCTTTCCATGTTCAAGTTTATGATTGTCGATGAGCTGTGAATTATGTTGGTTTTTGAATTGATTATGACCTTATAGGTTTGTTTTGTACTTATATTGACCTCGGTCGGTCAATCATTGAGTAGTCTATTGGAGTTTAGCCTGGTAGATCCTTGTGAGAAGGGTCTACGGCATGTGACATTCCCAATCAAATTCTGGGGGTGTTACATATATGGTATCAGAGCTTAGGTTTGCGAAAAACCTAGGTCGTGGGTCAAGTCCATGTCTTGTGTATGTCGCGCGCATCAGAGTTGTGATTAGTATCGTGGTTCCGACATCATCTTCAGGCAACCCATGATGGTAAGTCTCCTGATCATAAGTCCCCTTATACACGTATTTGATTATATCGTGCTAATATGTTTAATGTGAACAAGGGTTAGAACTTGTTGGTGATATTATTGTTTTAGGATATAACATGCGTATATGGTCCGAGTGAAAATGGTTATGTAGTATGTTTCGGAAGTCGAGCATATTTATCGATTTCTACACTTCATTAGAATAAATCTTTGGGTGTTAATTTTATCCGCTGCGTGAGTATTTTGAAATGGCGTTTGGTATCTTGCAAACTGAATTTTCTTTCGTAAGAACCGATTCCCTAAACCTAGTTTTGGCATTTTGGTCTTGTATGTTTTGACAGTATTCTTATGATGGTATTTTATATTTTATAAATGACTTTTGTGATTATTTGAAAATGCCACCGTCATCGGCCTTTTTGACGTTTTGAACGTTCTTTTTAAAATGTTTTTTAGCCTTGTGGGTTCCGGCACGGGGCTCACGGTGTTGCAATATCACAAACATTTTAAAGTGGTGCTTTAAAATTTTCTAATATTGTGAAAACCCATGATTTAATGTCGTCATGTCAAATGGTCACGTATCTCGGTGAAAAATTCTTTCGACTAAGCATTTTGGTAGAAGAGGAAAGATTTTCAAATTATGGTATTTGGAACTCAACACTTTTGAAATATTTCAAATTAGTTACGATTTATAAAATAATTTCTTTTATACATTATTCGAAAAGATTTTTTAAAGTCGATGTATAAACTTCCTCTTCCAAAATAAAGGACAGAATCTACAAGTTTTGGGCATAACGTGACTCACCCTCTTTTTCAAAAATTTATTTTCATTAAGTGCATACATATAATGATCGTCCTCATCGAAGGACTCGAAATTGACTTCAAAAAACTTTGTGCTTTACGATATTACCGTTATTCTAAGGATGCTAACTAACCTTGTGTTGATAATTGTGGTATACTGTACGACTAATAAATCAATATTGTTGAACGGTATTATCTGCATTAGTATGTCGAACCTCGGCGGACGTAGACGTGATGATGGAAATGGAAGCGGCGAGGTGGTTCGTACGACAACGATTCATGCTACGGTGAAGGAGAATCAAGATCAAATGATATCCTATGAAATCTCCTCAGTGGTCGAGCCCACGAGCGAAGCAAAGAAACCGAGGACATCTGGAGAATTTCTGGGTGGTGAAGAGATGAAGGCTCCCAAACCCTCACGTCGTTCGAAGGCGTCGTCTTCGCGGTCGGGAGTGAGCGCTGGAAATCCCAAACCAGCATCGGTGACTCTCGGCAAGAAGAGAAGGTGCTTCAACTGCAACCGTTAGGGGCATATTCGTGTAAATTGTCCCTTTCCACTCTTGACTTGTTACCAGTGCGTATGTGAAGGTCATTGGGAGAAACACTGTGAGATAGTTTCCGAATTGGCAAAGAATGCTACCCTATTGGAGAACAGAGCAAGTGACCGAGGAGTGTCCCGAAACCCTATGCTCCCTTCTGAAGATCCTAGCATGGGGGAATGAAGATTTTGTACTATGTCCTAATCATTGCTGTTTCCAACAATCGTGACTTTGATCGTTTTTTATTTCATTGCTTTACGTTTCCAACTCTTGTTGTTCCAAGTTCCGGGGTTGAAATGTCTTCTTAGTATGGGGGAATGTATTACCCATACTTTTCTTAGTATTTTCAGTATTGTGTGACTTTTCATTGTTGGTAATTCACTTGTGATCCTCTCGACAATTTTAAACTACCTTGTTCTACTTAGCCTACCATCCTCCGAATGGATTTCGGAGCTGTTTTACTGAATTCCGTGGATTATTATGTCCTCTCCACATCTGAATTTGATTCTTGCACACTTTGTTCGAAACTATTGTTTCCACACGTGCAATTAATGTTTCCAACACGTTATGAGATTGGATGCTGTTAGTCGAGCTCGATTTCAGGATGTCTGAGACGTTTTGTGATTTTCTTAACTCTTGGAGTTTTTATCTCCAAACTCATACTCCTCCCCCTCAACTCCTTGCGTTCACATATATTTTATCGCCTCGACTCACGTAACAGATGCTTGCTAGGTCAGTTCATTGTATCTCTAAGATCTTCGTATTCGCGCATTGCTCGTGATGTTTTGGGGCTGTGTTAGGCGTATTTTTATACGCTTATTTATCATTATTTTTTAGTATTTTGGAGAGTGAAATCGTCTAAATGAGCTTTTAATGCCTTAATTTTGTATGATTGACAGGAAATTGAAGTCAGGAAGCTAAAATGAGGCAAAACGGGCAAAAACGGCAAATCTGGACTCTGAGCCGCGGCACAAGGAAGCTGAGCCGCGGCACAGGAAGACACCCAGCCGAAGGCCGAGTACACTGTACTCTGTGCCGCGGCACAGCCCAGGTGAGCCGCGGCACAGAAGAAATTGATGACGCCCAGGTTTAAAGCTGAAGGCTCTGTGCCGCGGCACAGGTTTAGTGCGCCGCGGCACACTTGGCGGTTTTTGTATGTCCGCGCGGATTTTGGACCGTTCCGAAGCCAGCTTTCGACCGACTGATACGGACGCGATTTGGAGTTGTGCTGAGCTATAAATAGGGTTTAAGACCCTAATTAATTTATCTTTGGATCTTGGAATCTTTTGGAGCTTAAGCTGGGAGACGGCAGAAGAAGAGGGAAGCAGAAGACTTCAAGGGCAGAGGGCGGAAGCTGAAGAACGGAGGAATCCGAGCTTCATCTGCGTTTGAATTTTATGCTTTCATTTATCAATTTTGTATTTTCAATTATTAGTATGTCAGGCTAAAGCCCTAATCTAGGGTTTTGATGAAACCTTTGTTTTGACGAATTGATTGAGATTATCCAATTAATTACCTTTTTATTGAGTTTTCCCAATTATGTTTAATGCTTGCAATTATCTGGCCAATAGTTGTATTGATTAAATCATTCACTTCGAATCGGGAGAGGAGATTTGGTGAGGAACTATTGGTGAGGACCGTTTTATTCTGTGAGATAGGAATATACTCATAGGAACTACGTGGCCTTTAGGAGATTTCATGCTTTTTGCCTATCGACGAATTAATTCACCTAGGGATAGAGTGCGTTATTCGCCTTTAGATAAATCTATTGACCTCGGGAGAGGCGGTAGAATATATTAGCAATCTCCGCCTTCAATAAATTGGGAAAATTATTTATTATGGATAATCGAGAGTAAATTCGGATAAACTAAGGTAGATTCAGAACCCTAGACTTATTCATCATTTGATTTCTTTTATCCAAGATATTGTTTTCTACTGCTTAGTCTTTTAGTAATTCTTTTAGTTATAAATCGCAAATCCCAAATTCGATTGTTCAGATAAAATTGGAATACACAGAAATCGGTAGTTAGAGATTCAGTCCTCGTGGGAACGATACTCTACTTATCACTTTATTACTTGTAAACGATGACGTGCACTTGCGTGTAATAAATATCGCAACAAGTTTTTGGCGCCGTTGCCGGGGACTGAAATTTTCTAATATCGATTTAAGTATTTCCAGTCTTAATTTGAACGTTTTATTTTTATTTTTGAGTATTTAATTTCGTTTACTTGTTTTTCCTTTCAGGATCTTTCGTGTAGTGCATGAGAAAACTCGGTAACGAAGGCCTACTACCTTTGGATACCGAGCTCGAGCGCACTCTAAGAAGGAACAAAAAGGAGAAAAGAGAGTTGCAGACGACGGTCAACATGGCCTAGAATATCGAAGTCCAAGGAGGAGATAACCAAGTGCGGCAAGTTCAACCGGAACTAGCTCTTCGAGATTATGCCATGCCGCAGATCAACGCTAATTTTTCGGGAATTCGGCGTCCCACTATCAAAGCTAATAATTTTGAGATCAAGCCTGCTATTATTCAGATGGTGCAGGCGAGCCAATTCTGTGGACTGCCGAATGACGACCCGAATGCCCATATTGCTTCTTTCCTTGAGATATGCGACACGTTCAAGACTAATGGTGTCACCAACGACGCCATCCGATTGAGGCTTTTCCCTTTCTCTTTGAGGGATAAAGCAAAATTCTGGTTAAATTCCTTACCGCCGGGGTCGATTACAACATGGGAGAGGTTAGCGCAAGCCTTCCTTTCCAAATTCTTCCCACCAGCTAAGACGGCAAGGTTGAGAAACGAAATAACCACATTTGGTCAGTACGATATGGAATCGCTCCACGAGGCGTGGGAGCGATATAAAGATTTGCTACGAAGATGCCCTCATCACGGCATTCCTGATTGCCTTCAGCTTCATACGTTCTATAATGGTTTGAGTGCTTCTACACGCACTCTCGTGGATGCGGCCTCTGGTGGGGCCTTCATGGGAAAATCTATGGCCGAGGCACACGTGCTTTTGGAAGATATGGCTGCAAACGCATACCAATGGCCATCGGAAAGATTGACACCGAAGAGAGTCATGGAAGTTTCAAGTACTGATCCGATTTCCACTTTGTCAGCTCAAGTCGCCGCTTTGACCCAACAGCTCCAAGCATTTTCGCACGCACCAGCCCCCGTTACCATAGAGACATGCAATTGGTGTAACGGATCACACCCGAGCGCAGAGTGTCAAGTTGGGAACCCGTTCGAGCAACATCAGATGGAGCAGGCTCAATTCGTGGGAAATGGGAATCGGCCGAATAACCCGTACTCCAACACTTATAATCCGGGGTGGCGCAATCATCCCAACTTTTCATGGAGAAACGGACAGAACTCACACCAGCCCCCGTTCGCCCAGAATCAACAGCAGCCCCCTCCCGCTCCCAAAGTGTCTCTCGAGGAAGCACTTGCAAAATTGGCGGCAAATACGAGTCAATTTATGACTCGTACTGAAGCAACATTGCAAAATCATTCCGCTTCCATTCGGAATTTGGAGGTCCAGCTGGGCCAAATTGCTAATGTGCTGACAGCTCGTCCGGAGGGAGCATTGCCGAGTACAACAGAGACAAATCCTAGAGAGAGTCTAAACGCAATCAGCTTAAGAAGTGGGAAAGAGGTGCTGGATCAGCCCGAGTGGTGTGAAAAGAAGAAGGAAATTGAGGAAGAGAAGGATTTAAAGCCAGAGGAGTCGAAGGATTTGAAGCCGGACAACTCGAAGACATGTGTGTCCCCCGTCCCGTTTCCGCAGAGATTACAGCAAAGAAGGGCGGACAAACAATTTTCTAAGTTCCTTGATGTGTTTAAAAAGCTTCACATAAACATTCCGTTCGCCGACGCATTGGAACAGATGCCGAGTTACGTCAAGTTCATGAAAGAGATATTATCGAAGAAAAGAAAGCTTGAGGAGTTTGAAACGGTCGCCTTGACAGAGGAGTGCAGTGCAATTCTTCAAAAAAAGCTCCCACCTAAATTGAAAGATCCGGGAAGCTTCAACATACCTTGCACCATGGGGAATCTTTCATTTAATAAGGCACTATGCGATCTTGGTGCTAGTATCAACCTCATGCCTCTGTCGATTTTCAAAAAGCTGAATATTGGGGAAGCCAAGCCAACAACAGTCTCCTTACAATTGGCGGATCGATCGATAAAGTATCCGAGGGGAGTGATCGAGGATGTATTAGTCAAGGTTGATAAGTTCATCTTTCCGGCCGATTTCATCGTACTCGACATGGATGAAGATGAAGATATTCCAATCATCTTGGGACGACCATTTCTAGCGACGGGCCGAACCCTTATAGACGTGGAAAAGGGGGAGTTAACTCTGAGGGTCCAAGACGAGCAAGTTACTTTTCAAGTATTCAAATCGTTTCCATGTCCCGGAAGTATTGATAAAAGGTCACAAAGTGAAAGTGTAAATGCCGTTGAAAGAGGAAAGCACCGAAAGCATCGTCGGTGGGAAAATTCAGATTTTGTGTTAAATGGTCCAAGTCTTAAGAAGGATGTAGAACGAGTGGCATTCCTCGAGCATGAGGAAAAATCTGCTGCAGTCTTGAGTGCGTTTGTGAAGGAGGAGAGTGAGCCGAAAGCCCAGCGGAAAATTAGTCATGGGAAAACCGGGTGTTTCGGGAAGTTATTCACGTCGAAACCTTTTCGCAAACAACATTTGATGACCGAACCGAAAGTCGAATCGCTAACGACCAATGGTCATAATTTTAACAAAAATATGAACGGTTCGATGAACGGGGCGGAAACCAAATGGAGTTTGCGAAAAGCGAACTAATGTTTTCCAATAGGTCCGGCTGAAGACTATAAACTTAGCGCTTCTCGGGAGGCAACCCGAGTATTAGTTGTAGATTCTTTGTTGTTTTCTTGCATTTTTAGAGTCTCTCTTTGTCTTCTTTCTTCTTTGATCCATCCTTCCCTCTCGTCTTGATGTTTTCGTGTAAAAATTTTGTGCAGGAATCAGCAAAGGGGAGGAATTCAATGATGGGCCGCGGCACAGTCCAGGTGAGCCGCGGCACACACCAGCTGATGAAAAAATGGCCGATCAAACTGTACCCTGTGCTGCGGCATGATCTTACTGAGCCGCGGCACACCAGGTCGCTGAGCCGCGGCACACTAAATGGCCAAGAAACACCCAGGGAGCCTGTACTTTGTGCCGCGGCACACTAAACCTGAGCCGCGGCACAATAACACACTGAGCCGCGGCACACGAAAACTGAGCCGCGACACCCGACGACATTACAAAACGTCCCAGTCCTACTGTACTTTGGGCCGCGGCTCACTTATATTGTGCCGCGGCCCCCGTCGCAAAATAAGAGCAGCCAGGTAGGGCTCATTCAATCGATCGGCCTGCATAAGATACTTCTTCCCTCCCTTCCTTCCTTCCTTCACACAATGAGGTCAGTTGATACCATTCTATTGTCTCCTTCTCAAATTCTCCAGGTAATTGTTGATTTCTAAATTATAAGTGATTCTTGATGTGAAAAGATTTGAAGTTTTATATTGCTAGTTGTTCTTCACTTTTGTTTCTAAAATGGAGTTGGAATATGGGGAATTTGATATTGTGATGGAATTGATGTTTATGAACGAATTGTTGATGATAGTTGTCGTGATTCAGGGTTATAATCTGTGTTATTATTTTTGGGATTTGGAATTAACCATCAAAATTCTTGTTCTTCATTTTAACTTGTGCACACAAGGTGTTTGATAAATTGCAGCAATGAAAAATTGGTAAGCTAGGCATTTTCAAAATTATATGCAATGAATCGTGTTGTCGAATTACATTATCCTCAACCCCTACATCATGTTAAACTTGAGAGCTCGTACTTAACTTCCTTTTTGATGATGCAAGCTCATTTATTCACACTCCGCATGATGTAGTCAAGAAGCGTGCAAGCTCACCGGATGATGGCGGCACCAGCTCCTGAGCAGACTGGAGGGGAGTACTTGACCTTTTACTTTTATTGCATATCATTTTTGTCCATTGAGGTCAATGTACGTCCTAAGTTTGGGGGGGGATGCACTTTCAGTTGCTACATTCATTGATGTACTTTATTTTCTTGCTGTACTTTATTTCGTTGCACTTTTCATTACCCTGCATAAATTTTTTTTTTTTAGATAGCCTTGCTTGTCTTAGTTTTTCTTTATTCGTGAATTGTTCGTGCTTCTATTTGTGTGATACTGATGTTACGACACTGTTTTTCTCTCTGAAGAAGCGGTCGAGTTCTAGTCGAGTTGTAGTCAGTTATTTCTGTTCTGCTTAGTATTCATTTAGGTCCAAAAATTTTCGTGATTGTAGAAGTCTTGGCAGATAAGAGACGATACATACTTATTTTAAAATCAACGTCAATACGTTTGGCTACATTTTCCGGATAGTGAGTCGTACTGTTTCTTTAGTCGTTTTGGCACTTAGATTGAGTTTAGAGTCGGTCAGTTTTTCCCAAAAAGTCGAGATAATGTTGTTCTATGAAGGGAAGTCTAGTAACCGGGGGTATTCGCGTGACCCGCTGTTTACTCTCGCGTAAAACGACGACCCCGATTAGACTAGTGATTTAGATATTTCACATGTGCCAATGAGAGGGAGCCTAGTAACCGGGGGTATTCGCGTGACCCGCTGTTTACTCTCGCGTAAAACGGCAACCTTGATTCGGACATGCGGTAATTATATATTCGAGTTGTTTCTCCGCTGTAGACGGGAACTTAGTAACTAGAAGCATCCATGTGCCCCATGAGTGTCTTTTACGTCAAACGGTTTCCTAATACATAAGAATGGAAGTTCCACCCTAGGATTATCCCGATGAAACATCCCGAGATCCTAACCTAGTGGTCAACTCGAATCAAATTCTTGAACATATATATAAGGGAATACTGTCCGAAGTTTAATTGTTATGAAACTCGTGAAAATTGTGCCTTTAGACTGTGGAACAGGACGAACTAGCTAGTTTATTTTAACCTTTCATATTGACGGTCGATTTGACTCACATTTTGTTAATCTTTGAGCTGGATTTTCTTCATGAACGAGTGATTAGGACTGAACTTGATTACTTTGCGGAATTATTATTCTGAGTGCAGCTCGCTTTTATGACACTCGTATTATTTAGAGAGAATTACAGGATAGTATTGATTAGGTTGAACACTATGAGTTGCACGATGATTCACGACATTCTTTTATTAAATTTAATTCTTTTTTGCTTGAGGACAAGCAAAGGCTTAAGTTTGGGGGTATTTGTTAGGCGTATTTTTATACGCTTATTTATCATTATTTTGAAGTATTTTGGAGAGTGAAATCGTCTAAATGAGCTTTTAATGCCTTAATTTTGTATGATTGACAGGAAATTGAAGTCCGGAAGCTAAAACGAGGCAAAACGAGCGAAAATGGAAAATCTGACTCGAGCCGCAAGACAAGGAAGCCGAGCCGCGGCACGGGAAGACACCCACCAAGGCCGAGTACATCAGACTCTGTGCCGCGGCACAGCCAGTGAGCCGCGTACGTAAGAAATTGATGACGCCTGTGTTTAAAGTCGAAGGCTCTGTGCCGCGGCACAGGTTTAGTGCGCCGCGGCACACTTGGCGGTTTTTGTATGTCCGCGCGGATTTTGGACCGTTCCGAAGCCAGTTTTCGACCGACTGATACGGACGCGATTTGGAGTTGTGCTGAGCTATAAATAGGGTTTAAGACCCTAATTAATTTATCTTTGGATCTTGGAATCTTTTGGAGCTTAAGCTGGGAGACGGCAGAAGAAGAGGGAAGCAGAAGACTTCAAGGGCAGAGGGCGGAAGCTGAAGAACGGAGGAATCCGAGCTTCATCTGCGTTTGAATTTTATGCTTTCATTTATCACTTCTGTATTTTCAATTATTAGTATGTCAGGCTAAAGCCCTAATCTAGGGTTTTGATGAAACCTTTGTTTTGACGAATTGATTGAGATTATCCAAATAATTACCTTTTTATTGAGTTTTCCCAATTATGTTTAATGCTTGCAATTATCTGGCCAATAGTTGTATTGATTAAATCATTCACTTCGAATCGGGAGAGGAGATTTGGTGAGGAACTATTGGTGAGGACCGTTTTATTCTGTGAGATAGGAATATACTCATAGGAACTACGTGGCCTTTAGGAGATTTCATGCTTTTTGCCTATCGACAAATTAATTCACCTAGGGATAGAGTGCGTTATTCGCCTTTAGATAAATCTATTGACCTCGGGAGAGGCGGTAGAATATATTAGCAATCTCCGCCTTCAATAAATTGGGAAAATTATTTATTACGGATAATCGAGAGTAAATTCGGATAAACTAAGATGGATTCAGAACCCTAGACTTATTCATCATTTGATTTCTTTTATCCAAGATATTGTTTTCTACTGCTTAGTCTTTTAGTAATTCTTTTAGTTATAAATCGCAAATCCCAAATTCGATTGTTCAGATAAAATTGGAATACACAGAAATCGGTAGTTAGAGATTCAGTCCTCGTGGGAACGATACTCTACTTATCACTTTATTACTTGTAAACGATGACGTGCACTTGCGTGTAATAAATATCGCAACAGGCTGAACAAGTAGTTATTTTTCCTTGATTGTTTCACAGCTCTCTATTTTAAGTTTCGGGACGAAACTTGTTTTAAGGGGGGGTAGAATGTAATATCCGGGATTTTTATTTTGATTAATTTGAAATTTTCTTTTTAGACCGAAAATTTCTCGGTTGTCGGGCATTGGTATTATTTTCTCGACGATTGATTTTGTGTTTATGGGAATAACCGTGTATTTCATGTGTATCATTTTGGAATTTATCTTGTTGTATTGTGGCTATTTGTATTTGAGGGACATGATGAGTGTTCTTGGAATATTCATGGTTGGTAATCATTGAGTTTTGTGATTTTCGGATTTGTGTTCGTTTTGGCTGGACTTTGCAAATTTAATGCTGGGAAGTAGCAGTAGCGCGCGCTAGACTGCATTTCTAGCGCACGCTATAATGTGTGAGTAGCACACGCTACTCTTGTGCATAGCGCACGCTAGGCCTGCTCGGCAGTGAGCTTTCTGGACTCTAAAATGGGGCGTTAGCGCACGCTAATGACGGCCTAGTGTATGCTATTTTATTGTATTAGCGCATGTTATTAGTGTGTTAGCGCGCGCTATGTCGGCAGGACAGTAAGGGCAGAACGTTTCTGGACTGCAGGTGATAGCAGGTAGCGCACGCTATTGTTTGGAGCTAGCGCGCGCTAGTGTCGATCGATAGCGCACGCTACCGGAGTCAGATACTGCCTTTTTATTTTTCAATACACCGACTTTCAGCCCGTTAGCGCACGCTAAACTTTAAGCGTAGCGTGCTAATCCCTCCCAGTATATATATGGGAGGCAGGGTCTAAAAATGTCATTTTTCTTCTCTCCTTCTTCTTATCCGGCGGCTGGGCGACTTGGAGCGTAGGAAGGCATAGTTTTTGGCCAGATTTCACCATTCAACAACATTTCTGAGTTCCTAGTCTCGATCTAACAATATTTCATCAGGTTCATCATCCAAATCAAGGTAACATTGTTCAATCCCTAGTTTTTGGAAATTTTGGGGATGTGTTAAGATTTTGCTTCTCTAGTCCATTTTGGCCTTGATTTGGGTTAGATTATGATTATGAAGTCATAATCCCTTGTTTTCCTTGAAGTCTACGGATTTTGTTTCGAGTTTTCATCCATTAAATGGAGTATGAACGACTTCATCCCCATAGTGTTCGATTAAATATTCCTGTGGGTAGAACTTAGGGTGAATCCTTCCGATTCTGTGGTGTTGTGTTCTGATTCGGTATTTCGATGTGTTAGGATCAAATTGTTGAAGGAAGTGCGGACCGTACGTTCATCCGTTTGCTGTTTCCCATATCATTCGAATTGAGGCAAGTACCTTGATATACAAATTGTAACCACATGAAATCATTGTTGTCGAAGTGTATGAATTTATATGGATGTATATATGTGTATATATATATATGTGTATATGTATATACATATAGAGATTTATATATATTTATATGGTAATATATGTATGTATATATGTATATGATATATATATATATGCCTATGTCGGTGAATGCCGACTGATGAATGCTAACACTAGTTGACGTAGTCAACTTGGATTGATGAATGAACTATACTTTTACATATAATATAGTAAGGTTATATATATATATATTCGGTTGAGTTGCAATATAGGGATATATGTGCGGTGTTGGTTGGTTACGCCTGAAGGCTTATTGTGGTTGAGTTTTGATTGATAACGTGCATGATACTATTTAGCTGTGTGGTTATGGATTGATGGATAATTTGTGTGACTTGGTGTACTGAGTTGATAATTGTTGTGACGTTTGTCTGTGTGCTTAATGTTTGAAACAATGTGGATACTTGTTGTGAGAAATGTCGTATCCGGGAACCTCTGAGGGCGGGGCGTGAACTCCGGCCTAGTGTATGGTGCAATGTGCGGCTCCATATGGTTGGTGAACACCGGTGTTACCTAATGCGCGTGCAAGGGGCGGATCTTGCGGGAGTGATCGCCGGCGCGGTGACATGTTCATGGGGCAGCCAACATAGTGGAGTGAACGCCGGTACACAGGTGTGCAAGGAAGGCGCCTGGTAGGCTTATTGGTTACGGATATTCGAGTGTCAGCTAAGACCCCGATACCGAACGATGTTTGTAATTCAAAGTTCTTTCAACTCGCTTTAAAATGTTGGTCTTGATATAGACCGCGATTCGTGTTTCTGAAAGTTTATTCCAACTTGTTTTAAATGTTGGTATCAGGATTAATTAACCAATGATATTTGACGAGATCTCCGAAGTTTAATTAAGCAGGGGTCTTGAGTAGGATTTGTCGAATGAGAGGATGTGTCCTTGATTGTATTGTGATGATATTCTGTGAATTGGGTCGAGGACCCTTGAAATGTTGAGATGATTGATCTCGTGATGATATTATTTGGATAGGATCGAGAACCTCGTGAGATATAGTAATGACTCGCTTGTGACGGTGTTTCATAAATGGGGTCGAGGACCCCGAATAACGTTGTAATGGTTTTTTTGTAAATTGTTTTCCATATGCTGGGTCAAGGACCCGAGAGTTTTTTAAGTTATTTTTTTTCAAAAATATTTCCATTCGATTTTCAAAACCCCAAGACAGCCCGAGTCAATAATATCGTTTTCAAACTATCTTATCATAATATTTTCCTTTTAATAAAATGGTTTTCAACTAGACCCTCTGACTCATTGGGCTCGTTTAAAGTTTCATTGGTGCTATGTTCCATAAATAAATTGGACTGTATGAATATCTTTCCCTTGTGTAAGTGAATACTTTTCTGTGCTGGCTGTGTGAATATGTGGAGTATGTTAAGGCTTTGCGGCTGTTGAGTTTTGTGTTGATATGTTTCGTATATCCTGTATATTATGTACTAGCACAAGCAAAATTCCAGTTTGCTAACCCCCGAGTTTTCGGGGGGTGGGTGCCTGTTATGCGCTCAGTTTTGGCAGCTCGGAAGCAGTCACGGGATTGGCTTGGAAGGAGATGGAAGACGATGATGCTAATCACACAAGAGTCAGAGTCTTTTTTTTCTTTTTTTCATCTTTGTCGGTATTTTCTCATTTAGTTGAATATTCACCCTTGCACGGGTGTAGTTTTCATTTATTAAATTGAGTCGTCATTCCTTTCCGTGTTCAAGTTTATGATTGTCGATGAGCTGTGAATTATGTTGGTTTTTGAATTGATTATGACCTTGTCGGTCTGTTTTGTAATTATATTGACCCCGGTCGGTCAATCATTGAGTAGTCTATTGGAGTTTAGCCTGGTAGATCCTTGTGAGAAGGGTCAACGGCATGTGCCATTCCCGGCCGAATTCTGGGTGTGTTATATTCATAATGTGTTTCACGTGTCTCAACTGCGGAAGTATGTTGCTGAACCGGGTCACATATTTCAGTTCGATGAAATCAAGATCGCGGATGATCATACGTACGAGGAGCGTCCTGTATGAGTCTTAGAGCGGTGAATCAAACAGTTGATGAACAAGGCGATTCCCTTGGTTAAAATTCAGTGGTCTAAACACGGAGTCGAAGAGGCTACTTGGGAAACCGAGGATAGTATGCGGGAGAGTTATCCCGAATTGTTTGACCCTTAGTTTTGAGGATGAAACTCTTTTTAAGGGGGGAGTATGTAATACCCGATTGTGAATTCATTTATTATCATTCAGTAATTATCACTCAGTACTTTTCACTCATTAATAATCATTCATCATTCATATTCATTCATTTGTGTTCACCATTCGGCGTATTTTGAATAGTATATCAGTTATCATTCGTCATTCAACCCTGTTTGAGAATCGAGACGAGAATATTATCATTATCATCATATTTTGGTAGTCTGTGTATGAGGAGTAGCACACGCTACGTACTCTTTTTAGCACGCGCTAATTAAGTACTGGTAGCGCACGCTATCGTTCAGCATTAATGCGCGCTAGTGCAGTTGAGGCAGACAGTCCATAAGGTACTGGACTAAATTGGAGAATTCCTAGCGCACGCTATGAGTGGAAAATAGCATAAGCTAGTTATATTAGTAGCACGCGCTAAGCAATCGTAGTAGCGCGCGATAGGCGTTAGCGCACGCTACCAGGTACGTAGCGCCCGCTAACGAGGCAGGCAGAGTTCACTGGACTACCCGGTGAACCCACCAGCGTACGCTAATCTCTGTAGCTAGCGCACACTAAGCTGGGTTTAGTATAAATAGGACACTTCACCCCCATTTCATCGTTTTTCCATCTCTCCGCCTTCCTTGGGTGATTCTGGGCGATTTTGGACGATTTGTGAAGATCTCTTCGAGCTACTATCATCCACCAACATCTTCAAGCTTCTAGTTTGGATTATTCAATATTTAATCCTCTCCCCCACTCCAAATCAAGATAAATTTTGCATAACCCTAGAATTTCGGGATTTCGGTGTTTTCCTTCCGATCTCTTCGAATTAGATTGCTATTGTGTTGGAATATGTTGAGTATGGATTGTCTACCTTGGATACATGTGTTCCTACAGATTTATTAGTGTATATTCCGGAATTGTTCAGTATTTGAGATGGTTGGGTGTGTTTCACCATCTAGGGATTTCATTACCGGAATACATGTATCGTGGGTAGTATTTTCAGGTGGATTCCAACTTATTTTCCTACCGATGGATTATTGATAGTTGATTCCGAACTTGTTTAGGTTCGGAGTTGTCTTTTCCCTTCAACTTTGGTACCTCGGCGTTCGTACCATTTCATCTAATTCCAGGCAAGTAAATTCTTGCTCGGTTAAAAGGATAATCATTCCTTTCGTTGTTGTTCATTCATACATATAATTCATTCATAGTATATCAATCATGTTGAGGGTTATAATTATCAAACTAATCATTTAATTCGAGAGGAACGACGGTTCCATTCATTTCATTTGAGTTATCACTCATTGTGTTATTAATTCACCACGGTGAGTCATTCTTGACCCTTGTTGGATTCCTATTCATTATCATTCATTGTGGTTGCTTTTGTCCTTGTGATATTCCGGGATCGTATTGCGTTCCAGGTCGTATACGTGTGGAATTTTTAGTCGAGCATATTATGGTCATGTGTTTATGCGGGTAATCCAGGAACATTGGACTGTGCACATGGCAACGTGCCTCCGTGAGACTAATTAGGCCAAGTGCGTGTGTATATGAGGATTGCCGGACATGCGGCTACTTATGCACTTGCACGTCCCACCTCAGGCGTACTATGGTGTCCCTCTTTCAGCCCTCATTTCATAACTAAGACATGTGATTGTTGTATCTGTTCAACTCTTGAGGATTGTTGTTTTGTGTAACTGACCCCGTTGGGGATGTTGTTTTTAGGTCATGGCAAGGCAAAGGCACGGGAAGAGAAAGTTGACGGCAAGGAGTCCCAGTGATACTAGTAGGGGGCCCAGTCCTTTCAGTTATTCATGTTTTCTTCATATGTATTTTCCGCTACAGTTTCCGTTTGGATTTTCATTTTGTTCAGTGTTGTATATTTCACCTTCATATGAAATATATATGTGTTCTGTATTTCTGGGTGTATTGTACTTGAAACTCTTTATCGGAGTAATTAGTAATATAATGCGGTTCGGTACTACAGTTATATTATTTAAATCATTATTTTTCATTTGCCTGGTGGGTCCCAGTTGGGGGTCCACGGCACTGTAATAGCCGCCTAGTTTGGGGTGTTACAGAGTTGGTATCGGAGCGTAGTTTTGAATACTACCCTTCCGAGTCATGTCTCATTGAAATCATCGTTCATCATACTAGTATCAATGGACTTTCGCATCACGCGTGACCTGTTCAAGCGCCAAGCCCCTCAGACCAAAAGAACGGTATGATTTTTGACGCCATGGTATAGTTTCTGGCAATAAGAATCAACTCATTCATAATTCGTCAGACAACAATTCTCAATCATCATTTTCTTTTGGATCTAGACGATTCATGTTAACTCATTAATCACCAGTCAATCTCATTATTCGGTTGTTGATCTTGTGGACCGTATTATCAATCTTGTTAACTTGTTGAAGATAATCATTTCAAAATTTCATCAGATAATCATGTCATCTCAGTTGATCCTTCATGCGATCTTATCATATTCCGGCGTCATGTCGACGATCATTTTACTGCATTATTAATGCGTTCATTGTGTTAGAGCGCGTATGCTCATTATTATCATTCCATAACTTAATCATAATGCAATATTCATGCGAGATCTATAATTATCTTGTGACTTTCCTACTTCAGTATGGATAGAGCTGTCAGAGGACGCAGGGGAAGAGGCCGCGGTGCGGGCCGAAATTCTAGAGCTCGTGTGAATACACGCGCGAATACGAGGGAAGTTATTAGTTCAACAGGAAGCGATGCTGCCAACACAACCGGCGATGCTACTCATTCACCGGTAGATAATCATTCGCTATGAGGGAGTCGTACCCGAGATGCAGCCCAATCGGAAGGTGTTCGGGTTGACCCATTCATATTTATGCAAGGCATGATGGCCTAAATGACTCAGATGGCACGTCTGCTGGAGATAATGCATAATTCAACCACTCAGACTCAATAGGCTCCTTCGCTGCCACCTCAGAGGCAAGAAAGGAGTGTGAGCAGTATGAGGCCACCTACATTTGAGGGCTCATCTGAGCCGGCGGATATTATTCCCCAGCTTGAGCATGTTGAGAAACTATTTGCTATGGTGGAGTGTCCCGAAGGGCACAAAGTTTCAATTGCGGCTTATTATCTCGGTAAGAGCGCTCACTCATGGTGGCTATCTTTGAAACCCACCGATGGATCTTGCACTTGGGACTAGTTTAAGACCCTCATGTTAGAATGATATTATCCGGCCCCACTCA
Source organism: Orobanche coerulescens (assembly GCA_033398695.1). Lineage (NCBI taxonomy): Eukaryota > Viridiplantae > Streptophyta > Magnoliopsida > Lamiales > Orobanchaceae > Orobanche > Orobanche coerulescens. Next base: position 59,191,778 of record CM065818.1, read on the forward strand.
GAGAGGCCAACTTTACAGAATTACTCAGTCCCGACCCCTCAGTGGAGAAAGATGTTCTCGCCATCGCCGAGAAGTTTCAGGATCTACTTCCCTTTGCTTCATCCGTTGTTCACTCTGAAGCGGATAAAATCAAGTACTTCAGTAAGAGGTGGAAACCTCGTATGCGGATGCAATTGCTTAATCATCATTGCGCCACCTTGGCCGACTTCATCGAGAAAGCTCTTACCTATGTGCTTACTGCTAAGGAAATTGCTAAGCAACAGACTTCATCTGCTGGCAAGAAATCGAAGAATCATAATCAGTCCGAAGGTAGTTGGGCAACCTTCAAGAAGCCCCGTACGGGCTCTACGTTCTTTGAGCGACCCCCTATGGCGCCTAAACCTGCGGAATTTCATTCCCGAGAGGCCAATTCGGCCATCACCTGTTTCAACTGTGGAGAACAGGGTCATTACTGCACTAAGTGTCCGAAACAGACTATCTCATGTAACATTCGTGGGATTACCGGGCATAAGGCCCGTTTTTGCCGAAGAGATTCCAGACCTGCTCCGACGGCTTCTCAGACCCCGAAGCAGTCGAATGTTCAGAATCAGACTACTCGGTCCGTGTCGTTTAAGACGACGGGAGCAAATAAAGGCGGAACCCCTAACTATCAGATAGGAGCATCCGGTTCAGGGACTGGCAAGCCCTAAATTTACGAGATGAAGAGGACTGACGATCTGGAGGCCCGAATGATATCAGGTACACTCGAAATTTTATCTCAACCTGTGTGTACCCTTTTTGATACTGGCGCATCACATTCATTCATTTCCGAGTCATGTTTGAGTAGACTATGCCTGGATAGTGCTACTAGTTGCGAACCTTATATCATTGGTCTACCAGACGGTAGAAGAATTATCGGGAATCGTGAAGTTGAGAACTGTCCGATTCAGCTAGAGGGCCGTGAATGGCTGGAAGACCTAATCGTGGTGGACTTACCTAATGATGACGTAATTTTGGGTATTGATTGGATGGATCGTCATGATGCCATCCTTAGTGTCCGTAAGCGTATGGTCACTATCATTTCAGATGATGGAGTCGAGTGTGTATTTCAGGGGGTAACCCCAACCGTTCCGGAAGAGTTATTAATATGATGAAAGCAGTGAAGTTACTTAATCAGGGGTGTGTCGGTTATTGGTGCTATATGACCAAGACCGAGAAATCATCAGTGACGTTGGCGGATATTCCTGTAGTGAATATGCCGATGTATTCCCGGACGAGTTGCCTGGTTTAGCTCCACATAGAGATGTTGAATTCACGATAGAGTTGGAGCCTGGTATGTGCCATAATCGAAAGAACCATATCGTATGGCCCCGACCGAAATGCAGGAACTGAAGAATCAACTGGAGGAATTAAACGAGAAAGGTTATATCCGATCGAGTGCATCCCCGTGGGGAGCACCAGTGTTATTTGTGAAGAATAATGATAGTTCATTTTGCTTGTGCATTAATTATCGGGAGCTGAATAGGGTGACGATCAAGTATACATATCCCCTACCCTGCATCGATGATCTATTAGATCAACTTCAGGGAGTTTCAGTATTTTCCAAGATCGATTAAAGATCTGGGTATCATCAGTTGTGAATTCGAGAGTCGGATATCGCAAGGACGGCGTTTCGAACATGCTATAGGCACTACGAGTTTGTGGTAATACCGTTTGGGTTAACTAATGCACCTGCAGTATTCATAGAGTTAATAAACCGAGTTTTCATCAACTATTTAGATCAGTTCATGGTTGTTTTCATAGATGACATTTTGATTTATTCTCGTGACCAAGTGGAGCACAAATTTCATCTTCATCAAGTCCTAGATGTGTTGAGACGAGAGCAACTCTATGGAAAATTTTCCAAATATGAGTTTTGGATGCCCGAGGTGACGTTTCTCGGGCATGTGATTTCATCAGATGGGGTGCGTGTCGAACCTCAGAAGATGGAGGCTATCCGAGATTGGCAACCTCCAAAGAATGTTAAGGAAATCCGAAGTTTTCTCGGATTAGCAGGCTATTACCGGCGATTTGTGGAAGTATTTTCTAGAATTTCTCAACCTATGACGAGCCTTTTGCGGAAGGATAAGAAATACACATGGTCTGACGCGTGTCAGCAGATTTTTGAGGAACTCAAGAGCCATTTAATTTCAGTGCCTATCCTTTCTTTGCCGTAAGGGACATAAGGATTCATAGTTTATAGTGACGCATCCGGACATGGTTTTGGATGTGTACTAATGCAGAACGGTAAAGTGATTGCCTATGCTTCGCGGCAATTGGGGCCTTATGAGGTCAATTATCTGACACACGGCCTGGAGCAAGCGGCCGTGGTATTCACGTTGAAGATTTGGCGTCATTATCTTTATGGCGTCACTTGTCAGATTTTCACCGATCATAAGAGTTTGAAGTATATATTTACTCAGAAGGAGTTAAACATGCGACAGAGACGGTGGTTGGAACTGATTAAAGATTATGATATTGAGATGCAATACCACCCGGGTAAGGCGAACTTCGTCTCCGACACCTTGAGTCATAAGTTCGTTCAGGAGCAGATTCTTGCTCGTTCGACTGCTCAGAAAGAACTTCAACAGGAATTCCTAAGAATCGAGATCGAGGTCTGGTTACAGCGAGTGCAAAGGCAACTTTGTATGTTAGAGATTTCATCGCCACTGGAGGAGGCGGTTAGAATGAAACAGGGTTTAGACCCATTTTTATTGCGCATTCGAGAGGATGTGGCTCAAGGGAAAGCCCCTGGATTTGTGGTTCATGAGGATGGACTTTTGCAATTTAAGAACCGGTCATGCATTACGACAGATGACGAGTTGAAAAACTCTATTTTGAGAGAAGCTCATGCCACCCATTATTCCATTCATCCGGGATCTAGCAAAATGTACAAAGACTTGAAACAAAATTATTGGTGGAGTAATATGAAGCGAGAAGTCGTATAATTTGTTTCCAGATGTTTGACCTGTCAGCAGTCAAGATAGAACATCAGCGACTGGCGGGTATCTTAAAACTGCTCCCTATTCCATAGTGGAAGTGGGAGGGTATTTCAATGGACTTCATCAGGAGTTTACCAACTAGTCGTTGTGGCATGAATACAATTTGGGTAATTGTGGACCGTTTAACTAAGTCAGCTCATTTCCTTGGGACCAAGGATATGTGGGGTCCCGAGAGACTTGACCAGCTGTTCATTAAAGAGATCTTAAGATTGCACGATACCCCTAAGAGTATCGTTTCTGATCATGACGGGTGATTCGTGTCACATTTTTGGAAATCCGTTCATCACGCCATGGGAACTCAGCTAAATTTTAGCACAACTTTTCACCCTCAGTCCGACGGACAATCAGAGCGAACTATTCAGACGTTAGAGGATATGTTGAGGGCATGTGTTCTTGATTGGAAAGATGATTGGGAATCCCAACTACTGTTGATTGAGTTCACGTACAATAACAGTTGGCATGCTTCGATTAAGATGGCACCTTACGAGGCCTTATACGGTCGTCGTTGTGATGACTTATCAGAATCAATCGGGACTGAGCCCGATATGCTAATAGCCGCCCGCGAGAAGGTAGCATTGATCAGGAGTCGTTTTTTACCGCTCAAAGTCGACAAAAATCATATGCAGATAATCGTCATCGACCATTAGAATTCGAGGCAGGTGACCACGTTTTTGTCAAGGTATCCCCGAGCCGAGGTATTTTCCGTTTCGGGAAGAGGGGAAAGTTGAGTCCGAGATTCATTGGACCATTTGAGATCTTGGATCGAGTAGGCAGTCTAGCTTATCGACTGGCTTTACCTCCGGCTTTGAGCCAAGTTCATAATGTGTTTCACGTCTCTCAATTGCGGAAGTATGTTGCTGACCCGAGTCACATACTTCAGTTTGATGAAATCAAGATCGCGGATGATCATACGTACGAGGAGCGTCTTGTACGAGTCTAAGAGCGACGAATCAAACAGTTGAGGAACAAGGCGATTCCTTTGGTTAAAATTCAGTGGTCTAGACATGGAGTCGAAGAGGTTACTTGGCAAACCGAGGAACCGAGGACAGTATGCGGGAGAGTTATCCCGAATTGTTTGACCCTTAGTTTCGAGGACGAAACTCTTTTTATGGGGGGATTATGTAATACCCGGTTGTGAATTCATTTATTATCATTTAGTAATTATCACTCAGTACTTTTCACTCATTAATAATCATTCATCATTCATATTCATTCATTTGTGTACACCATTCGGCGTATTTTGAATTGTATATCAGTTATCATTCGTCATTCAACCCTGTTTGAGAATCGAGACAAGAATATACCATTATCATCATATTTTGTAAGTCTGTGTGTGAGGAGTAGCGCACGCTACGTACTCTTTTTAGCGCGCGCTTATTGAGTACTGGTAGCGCACGCTATCATTCAGTATTAACGCACGCTAGTGCAGTTGAGGCAGACAGTCCGTAAGGTACTGGACTGAATTGGAGAATTCGTAGCGCTAGCTATGAGTGGAAAATAGCATACACTAGTTGTATTAGTAACGCACACTAAGCAATCGTAGTAGCGCGCGCTAAGGCTCGAGGAGGCAGTGGACAGTAGGTTCTAGACTCCCATTTTCTGGACGCCAACTATCAGGTAGCGCACGCTAGACTCGGTTAGCACATGCTAAGAGGAAGGCATTAGCGCGCGCTACCAGGTACGTAGCCCATGCTAACGAGGCAGGCAGAGTTCACTGGACTACCCGGTGAACCCGATAGCGCACGCAAATCTCAGTAGCTAGCGCACGCTAAGCTGGGTTTAGTATAAATATGACACTTCACCCCCATTTCGTCATTTTTCCATCTCTCCTCCTTCCTTGGGCGATTTTGGGTGATTTTGGACGATTTGTGAAGATCTCTTCGAGCTACTATCATCCACCAACATCTTTAATCTTCTAGTTTGGATTATTCAACATTTAATCCTCTCATCCACTCCAAATCAAGGTAAACTTGGCATAACCCTAGAATTTCGGGATTTGGGTGTTTTTCTCCCGATCTCTTCGAGTTAGCTTGCTATTGTGTTGGAATATGTTGAGTATAGATTGTCTATCTTGGATACATGTGTTCCTACAGATTTATTGGTGTATATTCCGGAATTGTTCAGTATTTGGGATCGTTGGGGTGTGTTTCACCATCTAGGGATTTCATTACCGGAATACATGTATCGTGGGTAGTATTTTGGGTGGATTCCAACTTATTTTCCTACATATGGATTATTGATAGTTGATTCCAAACTTGTTTAGGTTCGGAGTTGTCATTTCCCTTCAACCTTGGTACCTTGGCGTTCGTACCATTTCATCTAATTCCAGGCAAGTAAATTCTTGCTCGGTTAAAAGGATAATCATTCCTTTCGTTGTTGTTCATTCATACATATAATTCATTCATAATATATCAATCATGTTGAGGGTTATAATTATCAAACTAATCATTTAATTTGAGAGGAACGACGGTTCCATTCATTTCATTTGAGCTATCACTCATTGTGTTATTAATTCACCACGGTGAGTCATTCTTGACCCTTGTTGGATTCCTATTCATTATCATTCATTGTGGTTGCTTTTGTCCTTGTGATCTTCCAGAATCGTATTGCGTTCCAGGTCGTATGCGTATGGAATTTTTAGTCGAGCATACTATGGTCATGTGTTTATGCGGGTAATCCAGGCACATTGGACTGTGCACACGGCAACGTGCCTCCGTGAGACTAATTAGGCCAAGTGCGTGTGTATATGAGGATTGCCGGACATGCGGCTACTTGTGCACTTGCACGTCCCACCTCAGGCGTACTATGGTGTCCCTCTTTCAGCCCTCATTTCATAACTAAGACATGTGATTGTTGTATCTGTTCAACTCTTGAGGATTGTTGTTTTGTGTAACTGACCCCGTTGGGGATATTGTTTTTAGGTCATGGCAAGGCAAGGGCACAGGAAGAGAACGTTGATGGTGAGGAGTCCCAGTGATACTAGTAGGGGGCCCTAGTCCTTTCAGTTATTCATGTTTTCTTCATATGTATTTTTTGATGCAGTTTCCGTTTGGATTTTCATTTTATTCAGTGTTGTATATTTCATCTTCATATGAAATATATATATATATATATTCTGTATTTCTGGGTGTATTGTATTTGAAACTTCTCATCGAAATAATTGGTAATATAATGTGGTTCGGTAATATAGTTATATTATTTAAATTATTATTTCTCATTCGCCCGGTGGGTCAGGTTGGGGTCCATAATTGTAATAGCCGCCTAGTTTGGGGTGTTACATTTATAGCATCATTTATCCTACATATACTGCTCGTTTTATATCATTTTATATAAGATTTGGTACTTAATTCATTAAATGTTTCAATCTCAGTTATTATCGAGCAAATGGTGAAAGTTAGCAATAATGGACGTGTTTTGGAGCAAATTGGATCAAGTTAGAGAAAGTCCACTAAACTGACAAGAATACGCCGTATCATTCTAGACAAATACATCGTATACCAAGACTTGGACGATCATAAAGAGCATTGCCTGACTTTGAAGAATACGCTGTATCTAAATATTGGATACGTCGTATATGAAACTTTGGTCAACGAGAAGAACTGACTTGTTTTCCGTATTCCCTTCAGAAGATACGTCGTATCTCTCACGATGACTTCACCAGATATCTAAGATAAGAAGACCCGATACGCTGTAATCATCAATATTATACGCCGTATCAGGAAGGCAGTGTACGAATATTCTGGAATATATTAATCTTGGGCCCCACGTGAAGTTACCGGGATACGCCGTATTCGTAAAACCAATACGCCGTATCGACCGTATTCGAAAACCTATAAATAGAAAAACCTAAAGTCCGGTTTTAAGAGGTGATAACCACCAAGTACGAAAACAGAAGACTAAAGAAGACCAAGAAGGTTCTGCAGTGCCATAATTCCACAAGAGAACTCTTGTAATAGTTATACTACGCTATAATCGTTCGGTTAGCGTATTTTTCCCTTATGATTTATATTTTAATCGTTTTGAGTATGATACTGTGTATGATAACTGAGATTATGGGCTAATACCTATAGGTATTGGCCAAGTTATGATTATTTGATGCTTTGATTTGTTTATGTGGATTGTTTACTTATTCGTTGGGTGTCGATTATGTCTATCACTTCATACACGTTTATGCATATGTTAGATCTCTCATTCAACTGATTCTTGATTCATTGATAGTCCTTAATTCGCGTAGCGTAAAGTGGATGATGAACATTATTTCGGGAGAGTCACATATTACTTGGATCAATAGCGCTATGACCATTAGGCTACTAGGTATAATGTTAGGGCGTAAGTTTGTAAAAAAGCACTCATTGTTTGACTTAGTAGCGATATCGTATAGCGGATAGATTATAATCAACTGTGAGACTTTATGTGGGTTCGATTAATTGTGACAAGATTAATCTGTTTAAAACCTTGAGTTTAGGGAGAAACACCACCTAGCTTACATTAGAAAAACCACCAACGAATTAAGTACAATCATTGCACATGTAGACAAATTTGGCATTTTATTTGATTAACTTAATACGTTCTCCTTACTATCGACTTGATCTCTTCTTTATCATCTGTGTTTCTGCTTGTGTGTGTTATTTATCTCATTTACAATTTTATTAAATCTAAACCTCGTGCCAGTCTCTCAGGCTGAAAAACCCCATTTGCGTTAGTTTAGGTTAATTTAGTAGATTAGAATACCTTTAGAATTAGTATATCAGAAATTCGCTCCTGACGAATGACTCGTACTTATCCAACTAGCTACATTGATCGGGTACACTGTCCGTTAGTGTTAGTCAATAGGTTTGTTCGGCAAAATATAAATAGTAAAACTTGGTATAAAATTTAGACCTATAAACACACATCAGAAATCATTATCATAAACATAAAAACAATAGTTCATCATAAAGGAAATACAAGATTATACCTATCTTCCGATTACAAGAACTAGAATGTGGAACTAAAGCAACCAATCAACCAATATAACCCACAACTCGAACTCAAAAATCGAACTCAAACTCTTGAAATTCGTACTCAACACCTTACTGGAATTTTGTCAGGTTATCTTAGCCTTTTGGGAGATAAAAATGGAAGAATAATAACTTAACAAGTAAGATAATTACTCTAGGTGTTTGTCACACTTAATCCCAAGGCATATGATCCAATATATATATATATATATATATATATTTTATTTAAAAAAAAAACCGAAATTTATTCGACGGATCAGAAATGTGGGGGGACGAGGCCCACTACACGCCCAAAGAGTTTGAGGGAGGACGAGCCCCTCTACACGCCCAATATAAATCTAGATCGACATGGAAATCAGCCCAACAAGCGGCCTATTTGAATCTAACGTGCGGAAACTCATTTTTCTCCATCCTAATCATACCACGAATCTGCCCGGACAGATCCGACGGGCTATAAAGATGAAAGTTTCTGGACTTGTATCCTTCATTAGCCAAGTGGTCCGCAATGGCATTCCCTTCCCGATAAATATGGGAGAACGAAACATCCATAGAACGACGAAGAGCCGAGATTTTGTGACGGATGCTTTGCACTTGCCAATTACCAATGGTAGGCGAACTAATAAGAGAGAGAGCAAAAGTCGAGTCTATCTCCACCCAAACCTTAAGAATCTTCCTCTCAAAACAAAGATCCAATGCTCTCCAAATAGCAAACAGTTCAGCAAAATTATTCGTGTGGGTGCCAATAAATTCATGAAATGCGAAAAGAGGGTCGCCTGCGTCGTTCCTAGCGATCCCCCCAACAGCCGATTCGCCCGGGTTGCCTTTCGAGGCCCCATCCGTGTTGATTTTGGTAACCCCGGGGATAGGTTTGGCCCATTTGACCAACGTAAGTTTTTTTTTCCTTTTTTTTTGACCACAATTACAAACAAAATTATCAATAAAATTGCAAGGGCATACAAAGAGGCCCAAGATATCGATAAGCGCCGGAGTGCCGAGCCACGCCCGAGGTTTAAGGCTCCTATGGCCTTTGATCATGAAGAAGAAAGACCAAATGCGGTCACATACGCGTTGAGCCGTGAACGGAATCTTCTTAACCCGCATATCGTTCCTAGAACACCAAATAAACCATAAGATGAGAACCGGGATGATACGCAAAATGTGGACGTCTCCGGACGCCTTATTAAACCAATTAGATAGGACTAAATTAATAGAGTTGGTTTGTAAATAGGGGATCCCCACAACGGTGCAAAAATTGGCCCAGACCGACGAAGCAACCGGCCCACTGAGAAACATGTGGGGGAGGTCCTCCACACCTCCACAACAGAAACAACACATGTCTGTAACAATACCCCTGGATCTAAGGCCATCCGGGGTAGGGATCCATTTTTTGAGAAGCCTAACCATAAAGAAAGACATAGTCGGCGTAAGAATAGGATTCCAACAAAATTTTAAAATATTATGAGTATCGCTGCGTTGCCGAATCGCCTCCCACGCGCTTTTAAAAGAGAAACCCCTGTGGGAGGTGAGTTTCCAATAAGCTTTACGATTATTAGGGGCAGCCTCCCCATGGGTGGGAAAGGACATAATATAGTCTCCAAGTTCCGGAGAAACCGCGGAGAGTAATTTTGTTCGATTCCACCCGTGAGGAGTCCAAAATTGGGAGATGGAGGCCTTCGATCGGGGATTGGAGGCCCATTGGGATAACGGACTGAAATCACACCAATTATCATGCCAAAATGAAATATCACCATTCCCGATTGTCCAAAAAATCCATTTATCAGCAACATGACGTATGTCACAAATATTTTTCCAAGTAGGAGAGTCAAACGGGTTGGTTTTGACCACCATCGGGTGAAGCCGTTTACAATATTTATCCATCATAAATTGGGACCAGATATTATTGGAGGTTCGAAACCGCCACCAAAGTTTAATCTCGGAAGCTTTAATAATGTCCCTCAAGCCCCTACATCCGAGGCCACCTTCCTCCTTGGGGTAACAAAGCTTAAGCCAAGACCCCCAATGGAGTCTCTTTCTATTGTCATTAGTTCCCCACAAAAATTTGTTGAAAAGACGCTCGAAAAAAGTGATAACATTTTTAGGGGGTTTAAGCACTTGGAGACAATAGAACGGGATCGAGCTCAGGGTGGTTTTAATAAGCTCTAGCCTACCACCCGAGGTTAGTAAGAGGTGATTCCACGATTGGAATTTAGAACACGTTTTGGAAATAAGATCATTATACATGTCGAAAGTTTGATTTCCTTTCCACAAAGGAACCCCCAAGTAGCTAAATGGGAGGCTCGTTTCGGAGAATCCAGTCGTTTGTTTCACCATACCAACCAACGGGTTGTTAGGCTTGGCAAAAACAAAGGAACTTTTGGAGTTCTTGATTTTTTGACCAGAGCTCGATGTATAGTGGTCCAGACAGTTATTGAGCAAGAGGAGGTTGTTGTAGGAAGCATTAGCAAAGATCAAAACATCATCGGCGTAGGCCAGATGTGAAATCTTTACATTCTTCCTAATTTTGAAAAACATATCGGGGTGGTCGTAAAAAGTTTTATCCAGGAGTCTAGATAAATAATCTGAGGCAACCACAAAAAGGAGGGGAGATAGGGGGTCACCTTGTCTGATGCCCCTATCAGATTTGAAAAAGCCCACTGAATTTCCGTTAACAAGAACCGAAAACCAGCAATTAGATATGCAACAAAAAATCATGTCGGTCCACCCCTCCGAAAAACCAAAAGCTTTTAAAACATTAAAAAGAAAATTCCAATCGAGCCTATCATAAGCCTTCTCCATATCCAATTTTATTAAAATGTTCGAGTCCGATCTAGTGATATCATGGCAAACTTCGTGGGCCGTTAAAATGTTGTCCGTTATAAGACGGCCCTTGACAAAGCCCGATTGAGCAGCATATGATCCAATATATAGTAATGGAACTCTTAATAATCAAGTAAAAACGCCCCAAATGAGTTAAGGGCAGGTAATGATCAGCCACCAACGATTATGATGATTAAAACCAACATTAAATGCGAAATTGTAACTGTCAGTCAATCCCAGCCGATCGGCATAGTCATTCAGCCGATCGGCTGCTCTTGTCCACCACTCCCCATCCGATTCGACTGCGGGCTCCAGCCGATCGGCTGGAGGTCTTTCAGCAACACTATATTTGATCTTTTTCTCGTTTTAACCCATTGCTTGCTTGGTCTTCGATCGCGGTTATTTAATCATAAACAGAACTTGATATTTTCTTGATCATGAGGCTTGGAAACATTGGTGTAATAAATCATCTTGTTTTTGTATGGTTTCCAATGTTGCTCTTGATACGGGAATCTTCACATGTGCCTAACTTCTTCATTTTTTTATCGTTTCTTCTTCTTTTCCTGTACTTGGCTACATTTAACTTGCATACACACTTTCATATGATTAAGTAACAAAAGTATATGAATATAACCAAATATAATGCACAAAAGTATCGATAACGCGACTAAAAACGTACTCAATTTGAGCGTTATCAGCTATCTTTGGGATTTGACGCGTCTTTCTTGAGCGGTGTGTATAATGCGTCTCCTCGAAGACGTATGTGTTAACGTCATCCGTACTCGTGCCTTGCAGGGTGTATGTCACACGCCTAGTTAAATGTGTTTTGGCCCAGTGGGCTTTTGCCAACTGTAACTCGCAGATTCGTTTCCTCCGCCTATAAATAGGGCTGGCAAGGTGGGGAGGTTACACTTGGAGCGAATAAGTTTTCCTTCTTTTCATCATTCCACAAAACCCGAAAAACTTCTTTCAAGAAGATTTTCATAGGCTTTTCATGATATTTATTTTACGAAGGGAATTTTGTCTTCCTTCAGTTTTTGTGGTGTGAGATGAAGATTGGTCGCATTGATGGCGAAGACGCTTGTGTTGGTAACCCATCCTACTCAGCATCCACGTGGGCACACCAGGCAGCTGAACCGGCCGAACAGAACCCGGAATCGGACCGGACAAAAAACCCGATTTCCAACCGGACTCGCTAAAAACCGGTACGGACGGTGACTCCCGGGCCGACCCGGTATCCGATCCCGGAAGGCCGAGCAGAGGAAGGACGAAAATGTCCCGGTTCAAGATTTCGGCGGCCGCCCAACGGCAGCAGACCAAGCCGACTGAGCGGGGAACCCGAGGGCCGACCATCGGATAGACATCTCCGGAAGTCGGCAATGCACCCGCATGCCAATTAACGCATGCGCCACGCCTTCCCAAGACACTCCTTATAGGCCGCCACGTGTCCCCGATGTAAATGCAGATGACAAGTGTTATGGGCGTATTCCCAAACATGCGCCACTGTCATCTCCCACCGGCCCAGACTGTCTATATAGGGAAATGTACAAGAAAAAGGACCTTTTGGAATTCTAGGCATTAATAAGAGAGAGAAAAAAGAAGAGATAAAAGAGAGATCGAAAAAGAATAAAAAAGACTTGTAATTAACAAGCAAATTGGATAGACCGGCGCACATTATTACGTTCGGTTCTATGCTATCGAAAGGTCATTAATAAAAATTTAGTGATCAACTATCTTCCACTTTATTTGTTATTTTCTACGTGTCTTCGACCCATTTGTCCCGGTCAGTACACGTGACGTTGACCAAATCAGACGTCAACAGATTGGCGCTAGAAGGGGGGCCCTGAACCTCCGACCTTGTGGTTAAAAAAAAAGAGGTATAGATGGACCCTTCACCAGCAATGTCTCACAACAGTTCAAAAAACCCTCAGCCCGCGACGGAGGAAGAAAACCTCCTTAAAGTGGTTAAATGCTTTAAACACCCGGCCTTCCTCCAGGGCATGGCAGCCCTCATGGCGAGAGTGACAGGGGGCGGGACCCTTCAGAAACCTGAGGCTCAACCCGAGGCAGAATCTCAGACGGCCCGTCCTGCTGCCTCGGGACGAAGCGGAAAAAGAGCGGCCTCTGAGGCCGCCGGCGAAAGGGCCGAGAGCCACGGTGAAAGCTCACACCCCTCCCGGAAAAGTAAGCCTTCACGCCCCCCGTCCGTTTTTGATCGCCTCGGGGCGGGAAGGAAGATTGAGAAGGCAGCACCGGCTCCTACTGTCCAGAGTCAGAGTCGCAAGGAAGAAAGAGCTCACCACCTGTCCCCAAATCCAACGCAAATATTGCCTCCCACTCCGGGCGACAATTCAAGCGAGATCGAGTTCCTAAAAAAGCGCCTTACGGAACTCGAAAATAAACAACTCCCGCCATCCCAAAGCTCGGAAGAGCTCAACGGCCGTGAGAGTCCTCGGCCCCAGCGTTTGGCGGAACCTCTCCGGAGAAGTTCAAAATTCCGCAAATTCCGCCATATAACGGAGAAAGCACCCTAACGCCCATCTGGGACATTATAATTCTTGGATGGATCTGCATGGGTCGCAGGACGCGTTCCGATGCCGCATGTTTTCCCTAACTCTAGGGGAAAGGGCCCAGAGGTGGTATCGGACGCTGCCCCGTCATTCGATTCAGACATGGGCCCAGCTTTCGGCGACATTCCGGTCCCACTTTATGGGGTCCCTTGTGCGGGTCGCCCCACGCTCATCCATCGCTTCCGTAGTCCAGGGGCCGAACGAGTCCCTTAAAGATTATATATCCCGTTTTAATAAACGGATATTAGAGACGGAGCCCATGTCCGACGATGCGCTGGCCATTATTGCCCAGGCCGGCCTTCATAGGAATTCTTTTTTTCGCTGGACGGTGTGCCAGAACGTCCCACACACCTACCAGGAATTTTTGGAGCGCGCCAGCTCCCATATAGCTGCCGAGGAAGCCATGCCGGCGCCAATGTTAGTCATGCCCTCCGATCAGAAAGGATCGTATAAAAAGAAGGAAGAAAGGCGTGACTACAAAGAAGCCCGTCAAGAACCTCGACGGGAAAATAAAACCCCTGCCTCTTCCTCGACAGCTCCGGCCACTCAAAACTATCGCCGGCCCGAGCTCATGGCCAATTTCACGGAAATATATTCCATTGGAGCCGCGGCGATATTCGATCAAATAAAAGGCAAAAACTTGCTCCCGGTCCCCGGCCAATCTATAAAGATCAGAAGGACATGGACCAGACCCGCTTTTGTAAGTATCACGAGTCAGCGGGTCACAACACCGAGCAGTGTCGGGACCTCGTTGCCGCCCTGATCGCGGCATGTGATGAAACGGGCTTGAGGCGGTTTACCCGGAACCCGCCTCGGGATCGCCAAGATAGGGCCGACCCAGCGAGAGCCAAGAATGATCGGGTGCCTCCGCCCCAAATCCCCAGGAAATCCTAACGATTATGGGCACCGCCGAGGTCGATGATCCTCGGTCCAAGCGCCAGAAGAAAGCATCTATCCGAGAAGCCACCACTTCCTATCACGACCGAGCGCCGAGCGTATGGTTTCGTCGGTGGCCGAAGAAACCTCCAAAACCCCGGTGGCGGTTACTTTCGAGGAGTCCGATGCAGGCGGCTTGGACCATCCCCATTCGAGATGCACTTGTCATCACTCGCCCATAATGGGAATCCTACCCACGGGGTATTGGTGGACTCCGGGCTTACGCAAGCATCATTTACCTTCATACCCTTCGTAGGATGAAGGTAGACCAATCGTATGTCCGGCCTGCAGCCGAGGACATCCGGGGATTTGCCAATCGCCGCACCTCCCGCCGGGGAAATTGACCTCGCCCGGAATTTGGCCAGGGGCCGATTAGAGAACGATGATCACCACCTTTAAGATCATCGACGTGCACTGACTATAATGCCATCGTGGGCCGACTGTGATGTCGAGGCCGAGAGCCACTCACCCACCTACCACTGTGCATGAAATTCCCTACCCGGACGGCGTCGGGTACACAGAGGGGATCAAAGGGCGGCCCGGGAATGCAATCTCGCATCCGGCTCGCGAGATCAACGCCGCCGAGGCCGTCCGGAAAATCCGCCGGAAGAAGTGGAGATTACCAACTCCGAGCAACAAAGGGAAACACCGCTGGCCGGGGGCCGACGGTCCCGGGCCGTACATAAACCCCGGGATGGGAATCGGGCGACGGCGACCGCGGCCTCTGCCGGAAAAAGCCGATCTTAGAGGAAGATCCGTTGACCCGCGGTATCAAAATCCAAAAGGGAAAATCCGCCACGCCGAGCCAACAAGAATTGGACTCGGTCGACGTGGATTCATCCAACCCCGCCCGACGGCTAAAGATCGCCACAACCTCCAAGAACCGATCCGCTCCGAGCTTGTCTTCCATCCGAGACAATTTGGATGTCTTTGCTTGGACCCATTCTCGATATGCCGGGATCGACCGGAATCGGCTCGCCACCGATCGAACATCGACCTACCTCAAAACCGGCCGTCGTAAGAGAAGAAAGATGGGGCCCGAGCGCCGAAAGGAGTGGAAGAGGAGGTAGGAAAGGCGATTGATAACGGGTTTATTCGGGAAGCCCAAGACTGACAGGTAGCCAACCCGCTCGTAAAAGCCGACTGCTATGGAGGTTATGCATTGACTTCTCCAACCCGAATAAAGCCCGCCCAAAAGATAGCTACCCACTCCCCATATCGATTACATGGTAGATGCCACGGCCGGGCACGAGCTAATGAGCTTCATGGATGCCTATTCGGATACAACCAGATTCCGATGCACCCCACGACGAAGAAAATACCTCCTTCTACTCGGCCCGTGGCTTATATGCTAGGATGATGCCTTTCGGGCTCAAGAATGCCGGCGCAACATATCAACGCCCGGTAAATAAAATGTTCATTGCTGATAGGCCATACTATGGAAGTATATGTAGATGACATGTTAGTAAAATCCCGCACTCGGCGGACCATGTACATGACCTCAATAAAATGTTTGCTATTTTGCGAGAGTATAAGATGAAGCTAAATCCGAAGAAATGTTCCTTCGGGGTAGGTTCGGAAAATTCCTCGGCTACATGGTAAGCCAAAGAGGGATTGAAGCCAACCCCGATAAAATTAAGAGAGCGAGCTTGTTCCCCAAACTCGGTCAAAAAGTGCAAAGCCTAACTGGCCGCCTAGCCGTGACCGAGCCGTTTCATCTCCCGCTCAACGGATAAGTGCAAACCTTTCTTTGAGGCGATAAAAAGAACAAGGATTTTCAATGGATGTAACCTTGCCAAAAGCCTTTGAAGCTATCAAGAAGATCTGGCGGAAGCCCCGACCTACAGAGGCCGTCCCGAGGGGAACTTCTTAACTTATATCTCGCAGCCTCTCGGACTCGCGATCAGCGCCGCTCTTATTCGAACGGAAAATGCGGTGCAACACCCGGCCTATTATGTGAGTCGTGCCCTTCATGATGCCGAGCTCGATATGCCCCGATGGAAAACCGGCCTACGCGCTCATAATGGCATCCCTAAGTTGAGGCCCTATTTTTGGAACACCAAGTAGTCGTCTTAACCAACTATCCATTAAAACAGGTTATGCACCGACTGATGTTTCCGGCGAATGGTAAAATGGGCCGTCGAACTAGAACAGTTTGACATAACTTACGAATCGCGACCTTGCTATAAAGGGACAAGCCCTTGCGGACTTCATTGCAGAGTTCACGCCCGCGATTACCGGAGGACGACCGACCAGAAGAATGGTCACTCTATGTAGATGGGTCCTATACCGCGGACCGATCGGGTGCGGGATAGTCCTCGTACCCCGACTGCACATTGCTCGCTTTCGGCTATTCGCCTAAGTTTCCCAACCACCAATAATGAGGCAGAATACGAAGCTCTCTTGGCTGGTCTGGAAATGGCAACCTCTCTCGGCCTTGCCCGCCTCACCATCCTGAGTGATTCTCAGTTGATGGTCAACCAGATCAACGGCGAATACGAGGCCAAAGAGCCTAAACTGGTTAAGTACCTCAACCTAGCCCGAGCCCGGCTGCAAGGTTTTCAGGGGACTATACAACATATTCCCCGAACGGAGAACATTCAGGCCGACTCTTTGGCCAAACTTGCGTCCAGTGCCGGGGCCGAGCATATGGATGAGGTCAGCATAGGGCATCACGCCTCATCGGCCCGGAAATGGCCGAAATCCGAGCAATGGAGCAATCGAACCGCGAGGGTGGATGCGGCCTATAATACAATACCTTCAAAGCGGCATTTTGCCCAAGGACCGATCTCAAGCAAGATCCTTACGAACTCGATCTGCCGGTTCACTATCGTGGATGGGGCATTGTATAAAAGAGGATATTCGGTTCCGCCGCTGAAGTGCTGTCCGAATCAAAGCCGAATATGCCCTCAAGGAGGTGCACGAGGGCATATGTGGAAACCAATCCGGCGGTCAGGCATTGGCCTATAAGTTAATCCGACAAGGCTACTATTGGCCCGATCTAAAAAAAGATGCCATTGCGCTCGTGCGAAAGTGCGCCCGGTGCCAAATTTTCGCTCCACAAATCCGATCCCCCCCGGAGAACCTCACGTCTGTATATTGTCCCTGGCCGTTCGCCAAGTGGGGAATAGACTTGATCGGCCCTCTACCTAGGGGACGGGGAGGAGTGCAACACGCAATCGTCGCAGTCGATTATTTTACGAAATGGGCCGAGGCCGAACCAATGGCACGTCTGACGACAGGAAGATAGTTGACTTCGTATGGAAGTCAATCATATGCCGGTTCGGAATCCCTCAATCCATTGTCTCGGATAATGCGAAACAGTTTGACAACAAGAAGTTCCGGTCTTTCTGCGACGGTCTCCAAGTACGAAATAACTTTTCCACGCCCTATTATCCTCAATCTAACGGGCAGGTGGAGGCAGTCAACAAGATCTTAAAGCAACACCTCAAAACTCGCCTAGAGGAACTCAAGGGTTCCTGGCCAGAAGAACTCCCGGGACCCTATGGGCCTACCGAACAACGCATAGATCCGCCACAGGAGAAACGCCTTTCTCCTTGGCTTTCGGCTCTGAAGCCGTTATCCCTGTCGAAATCGGAGCACCAACCTTCCGAGTAGCACATTTTGAAGAAAAGGACAACAACTTGGCCCTCCAAGTGAACCTGGACCTCCTTGCTGAAAAACGAGCTCAGGCAGAAATGCGAAACGCTATATACAAAAGGAGGAGTGAAATATCTTACAACTCCAAGGTTCACCCGAGAAGATTCAGTCGGCGACCTAGTCCTCAAGAGGGTTCGGGTCCGATCCTGCCACTCAAGCCCAAGTGGGAAGGGCCGTATAAAGTTAGCGAAGTCCTTCAGAATGGGGCCTACCGGCTGGAATATCTGAACGGCCAGAGACTAACTCACCCATGGAACGCTATGTATCTAAAAAGGTATTATCAATAAAAATTCTATATTGTTCCTTATCTCAATGCTGGCACACCTCATAAGACCGGCTCCTCCAGCACTATAAGACCGAGCTCGTCTCGGCACCTCATAAGACCGGCTCCTCCGGCACTACAAGACCGAGCTCGTCTCGGCACCTCATAAGACCGGCTCCTCCGGCACTACAAGACCGAGCTCGTCTCGGCACCTCATAAGACCGGCTCCTCCGGCACTACAAGACCGAACTCGTCTCGTCACCTCGAAAGACCGGCTCCTCCGGCACTATAAGACCGAGCTCGTCTCGGCACCTCGAAAGACCGGCTCCTCCGGCACTATAAGACCGAGCTCGTCTCGGCACCTTAAAAGACCGGCTCCTCCGGCACTACAAGACCGAGCTCGTCTCGGCACCTCATAAGACCGGCTCCTCCGGCACTACAAGACCGAGCTCGTCTCGGCACCTCGAAAGACCGGCTCCTCCGGCACTATAAGACCGAGCCTGCCTCGCACTCGAAAGACCGGCTCCTCCGGCACTATAAGACCGAGCTCGTCTCGGCACCTTAAAAGACCGGCTCCTCCGGCACCATAAGACCGAGCTCATCTCGGCACCTCGAAAGACCGGCTCCTCCGGCACTATAAGACCGAGCTCGTCTCGGCACCTTAAAAGACCGGCTCCTCCGGCACTATAAGACCGAGCTCGTCTCGGCACCTCATAAGACCGGCTCATCCGGCACTATAAGACCGAGCCCATATCGGCACGATCGACCAAGAACGATAAAAAAGCACGACGAAAACGACAAGAAAAGATCTTATTTTCATCAAGTCATTATTATTAAATACAGACAATTACAACAAACCCGAACCAGGTTGGCACGCAGGCCGAACATCAGATGAAACAAAAAAGACAAAAAATTGGCACGCAGGCCATGCTGGAAGCAAAACCTAAAAGAAACTATTCGGCCCCGTCATCCTGGCCGGCCGCCTGAAAAGGTGGCCCCTCGGCCGCCTCCGGCTCATCGGCCCCTGCAAGGTCCACATGAAGGTCGACTGCCTGAGAGGTGATGTAAGCCTCGATCTCCTGAACGGTCTTCCCACCTTTCATAAGATCTAAAATCTCGAGACAAGTGGAGACGTAATTCAGGTTGATCAGCTCCTCAAAAGCAGGCGTCTCCTTGAAGGCCTCCGCCCCATCGGCACGGCCCCTCGCATAGCTCGAAGCCTCGCAGGTGTTGAGGCGCTCGGCCAGCCGACGACAGGCCTCGGCCTCCTTGAGATAAGCCTCGTGCTCGGCCGGGTTTCGCGCCTTTGTTCTGCGCTGATCAACCGCATCGGTCAGATCCTCGACCTTCAGCCTCCATATGTCGGCTTGGAGAGCCCGGCCGTCCAAAAGCTCCATCTCGCCCCTCAGAGAGGTTATCTCCCCCTCGAGAGACTTGATCAAAGATGGGCACAAGTGATGCTCCTCCTGTAAAGCCTTAAGATCGGCCTCCGTCTTCTTATGCCTCTCGGACAAAGCCAGAAACTCATTCGAGGCCTTCACATAGGTGCACATGGCCCGGCCGACCAAGGCATTCCCGAACTGGATCTGCTCGGCCGGATCCATGTCGTTGGTCATCATCTCCAGCTTGGGTGTCCAACCCCGGATCGGAATATGGCTAGAAACAGCCACCCCAGGAGGGACCCGACTGAGCATTTCAGGAGTCGGAGTCGCGGCCCGGACGTAATCCAGGAACCAGCGTGGCCGCCGCCCCTTCATCTGATCACACGGCTCCACCCGCTCCTGGTTGACCGGAAGGTAGTGGCCCTCCAAGTCAATAACGGGCTCTTCCCGATCGGCCCGGGCAGGAGTCGGGGCGGACAGTATGACTTCAGGGGCCGACGAACCCTCGGCCTTATTCGCAGAAACAGGCTCCGCCCTCTTGCGCTTGCCGGCCCGCTCCCTCCGACGGGCCTCACCGCCACCGGCCACGCAGGCGGGCATCTCCTCCTACCAGATTAAGTCTTTGCCTGTGGTCCTGGAAAAGGGAGACATATCAAAAAAAAAAAAAAAAAAAAAGTAAGGGCGTACCTGAAAAAGACATGGTGCTCGGGTCGGTCTCTCTAAGTCCGGCCGCCCAAAGGTTCTCCTCGGACACTAAAAGGTGAGACTTCCTTTGCTCCAGGAAGGCCCAAAGCCTGCTCGACCGGTCGTCCGAACTCGCCAGGTCTCCGACGCCGGATGCGTTACGCATGTGCAACAAATGATGAGCGTTAGACAAAAAGGAAACAAAAGCAAAAATACCGCTCACCCATTTTGCCGTAAAAGCACAGGATTCCGCAGCCTCGCATCTATCACCCCGGCTCCCACTCATCCAAAGAACTCCTCCACGGCCCACCGATGAAGAACCACCGTTCTTTCCAAATATGAATGGTCTCGGGTACCCCCACCACTCCTTGTGCATAGCATGCCGTCAAATAAAACCGGCCCGAGGACCTACCAACCGACCTCCATAGATAGAGGTCATTGAACTCCTCAAAGTCAGGCTCAAAGCCGGCCATCCGGTTAAAAAGAATAAAAAGGCCCACCACCCGGGCCCAAGAATTCGGATGAACCTGGGGGACAGCGAGGCCCCACTGCCTTAACCACCGGGAAAGAGTCAACGGGAGCGGAAACCGAAGCCCGGCCAGTAAAGAGCGGTAGTACACCGCCGTGCAACCAGCGGGCGGACTATGGGGCCTCTCCTCGGGATACGGAACAAACATCCGCACCCTCGCCGGAATTTTGAATCGCAGCCGCCAGGCCGCCAATAGTTCCTCCGTAACATTACTGGGGATCGAGGCTGAGTCCCAACTCGCCTCCACAAAAGGGGCCGGACGAGGGCGGGCCCGGGCTACCACCGGCTCGACTCTCTCCGCCGGAGTTTCTCCGACAAATGTCAACGGCGCCGCCATTTCCACTTCTCCAGATCCTGGCGACTTCACAAAATCATCTCCTTCCTCCTCGGACTCCGAGTCGGGAGCTTCGCCAATCGATAAATCCGCCACACCCGTGCGGTCCGGCGACACAACCAAAACCACCTCCGTCTCATCCCTTGTCTCCGACATTTTTAATAGACGAGGAAAAAGAAGAGAAAGAAAAAAGCGAGCTTACCGAGAAGGATTGGCGAAATCGGAAGAGAAGAAAAAGTCGCCGAAAAAATTTTCTCTCTCTGCAAACACTATGTAAAAATGGCGGAAGAAACAATGAAAAAGAAGACAACCTCTATTTATAGGAAATATAGGCAGAAATGCCAGCGCGTGAGGCGAGAAATTCTACCAACCGTCGCAGGATTCGAGAACGCGTGAGCGCGCCGCTCAATATTCTTGCGCCACGCGTCCTCCCACATGATGACACCTAAAGACCAGGGAGGCGGTGCGACACGACTCCCGAAGAGACGTCTGTTCGAAAGATCTTATCCTCCCAACAAGACAAACCGAACATCGAACGACTCCGGCCAGCCGCAAGACGGCCACTGACTCGGGGCCCTTGTTGGTAACCCATCCTACTCAAGATCCACGTGGCACACCAGCACTGAACCGCCGAACAGAACCCTAATCTGACCGGACAAAACCCGATTTCCAACCGGACTCGCTAAAACAGACGGACGGTGACTTTGGCCCGACCAGATCCGATCCTAAGGCCGAGCAGAGGAAGGACGAAAATGTCCTGCTCAAGATTTCGGCGGCCCGAACGGCAGCGGAGCCGACCCGAGCGGCGGGAACCCGAGGGCCGACCCGTCGGATAGACATCTCGGAAGTCGGCAAATGCACCCGCATGCCAATTAACGCATGCATCACGCCCTTCCCAAGACACTCCTTATAGGCCGCCACGTGTCCCCGATGTAAATGCAGATCGACAAGTGTTATGGGCGTATTCCCAAACATGCGCCACTGTCATCTCCCACCTACTGCCCGTGCATATATAGGGAAATGTACAGTAAAAAAGGACCTTTTGGAATTCTAGGCATTAATAAGAGAGAGAAAAAAGAAGAGATAAAAGAGAGATCGAAAAAGAATAAAAAAGACTTGTAATTAACAAGCAAATTGGATAGACCGGCGCACATTATTACGTTCGGTTCTATGCTATCGAAAGGTCATTAATAAATATTTAGTGATCAACTATCTTCCACTTTATTTGTTATTTTCTACGTGTCTTCGACCCATTTGTCCCGGTCGGTACACGTGACGTTGACCAAATCAGACGTCAACAGCTTGCGATCCTGGATCCTTTACCCATGTATGGGGGCTGGATATGGGGACACTTATTCCTCTTCCATTCTTCTTTAACGTTGTTATCCCCTGGGTGTACTTGGATCCCAGTGGAGTTTTGCAAGTGATTGTTAGGATGGAAGGTGTGAAGGGTCTTGCATCGGAGTTTCTATCATTTTCAAGTCCTATCAGGGTGCTTTGGTCGTCCTGATGAGAAACTTATATGTTACACCGCATTCAGGAGGTGGTAGTTTGCATCCTTGGGGGACCTTACTGTTACGCTGTGCTCCCAGTCGTCATCAGTTGGCGTAGACTGACCTTTGATGTCTGGAAGCGCAGGTTGGTGGTCATTTAAGTGACCTCCCATGGATTGAGGACGGGGATTGCTGCCCTCTTTGTCTTGAAGGAACAGCCACCTGCTGTCGTCAACCAGCTCCTGATGGGGATGTCCAACTGTGCAATCGTGCCCTTGGTTTTTGAGGTAGATGCTTCTGCTAGACATCCTTCTCCTGACCTCAGTAAGTTTTTTTTACGGTTTAATTCCGAAGCTTTTGTTTGGAGGACTGTCGGTTTATTTGCATTTACTATTCTCGCAGGTAGTTCTTGGTCACTACTGGGAGCTGCAAATAATGTAATTCGACCGCAATGGGTCCCTCAAAGAGTTTAAGGGGTCACAGTCGAATTATGAATCTTGGATAAGGCTCGAGTCCCGCGATGAACATTTACCAGGCCCTTGTGGATTGTGCCTCATTCCGGTTTTCCCCGAGCGTTATCTAGGCCCAACTCGCGTCCTGCTTGCCTGAGCCTCCTGTCCGTGTAGGTTGGAGCCTGGGTATGCCAGGTCGCTATTAGCTACGTCCGGAAGTTTCTCAGATTAGTGTTTGTAATCTATGATGTATCAGGATTGTTTTGTAGAATGTACCAAGCATTTATGGTCTTGGGTTTTGTAATAGGGTGGTTTACCCTGATTTTATAATAAAATTAACTGTTTGTCATTTTATTATTTTGTGTTTACCAAGATCATGTAGGCCTCGGTTTCTTAGTTAGGATGTTGTAACCTTGAACTCTTAATGAAATCAACTTTTGAGCCAATTTATTGTATGTATATACCAGGTTCATGTGGGCCTGGGTTTATTAGTTAGGATGTTGTGGTCGTGAACTCTTAATGAAATCAGATTTTGAGCCAATTTATCGTATGTATTGTGTTGTGTCAAGATTTATTATCCCGATAGGCAATCGACTATAAGGCCGAGCGACTAAGTCAACTCCAATCAAACTATGGCTAGCTCGCCAAGTCGAAGAAACAGACCACCATCAGGTACCTAGCGATCGACTCCCAAGGCGATCGCCCTTTAGCATCTGGCGATCGACTCTAGTGTCCGGCTAAGGACAATCGGCCTACACCCTGAACAGAGATGATCGCCCGTCAAAGTCATCGAAGACTGGATCTCAGAACAGCACCCACGTGCAGATCCACACACTACTACAAATATGACCTTTAATGACAGAAATTTTATGACGTTTTGCCAAAAACGTCATTGTAACGTATTTCCATGATGTTTATAGCAGCAAACGTCATGGATGTAAAATATGGAACAACCATATGACATTTTGTGAACATCATGGTTTCTTCGAGATTCATGATGTTTTTTTCATGTCATATTTGTTTATCAATAACACTTTTAAAATGTCATGATTTACCTGTAGTATGACATTTTAAAAAATATCATGTAATAGTTTTTGATGACAGTTTTAAAGTGTCATGAAATAGTTTATCACTAATGACAATTTATTACTATCATTAAAAGTTTGATCCCAAATTAGTCCCTTAGAAAATTTCCTGTATGACTTCCTCTCCCCCCCCCCTCACTCATTTTGTTTTCCTTCTCTCCCTTTCTGAAACCCTACTACCCTAGCCGCTCTCTCCCTCTCTCTCACTTGTCCTCGCCGTCTCCCAATTGCACGGTCTCCTTTCTTTTCCTCTCTCCCAATTTCTCACTTCTCTCTCTCTCTCTCTCACTTCTCCTCGTCGTTGTCTCCCAATTTCACGGTCTCACCAACATCCTTAGACGTTTGCTTCAGAGCCGCGACCACGGACATCGGGTTCAAATCAGCGTCCATCGACTTTTCACGTCAGATTCATATTGTCGCCGCGAGAAGTCGTATAATTTGTTTCGAGATGTTTGACCTGTCAGCAGTCAAGATAGAACATCAGCGACTGGCGGATATCTTAAAACTGCTCCCTATTCCATAGTGGAAGTGGGAGGGTATTTCAATGGACTTCATCAGGAGTTTACCAACTAGTCGTTGTGGCATGAATACAATTTGGGTAATTGTGGACCGTTTAACTAAGTCAGCTCATTTCCTTGAGACCAAGGATATGTGGGGTCCCGAGAGACTTGACCAGCTGTTCATTAAAGAGATCGTAAGATTGCACGATACCCCTAAGAGTATCGTTTCTGATCATGACGGGTGATTCGTGGCACATTTTTGGAAATCCGTTCATCACGGCATGGGAACTCAGCTAAATTTCAGCACAACTTTTCACCCTCAGTCCGACGGACAATCAGAGCGAACTATTCAGACGTTAGAGGATATGTTGAGGGCATGTGTTCTTGATTGGAAAGATGATTGGGAATCCCAACTACTGTTGATTGAGTTCACGTACAATAACAGTTGGCATGCTTCGATTAAGATGGCACCTTACGAGGCCTTATACGGTCGTCATTGTGATGACTTATCAGAATCAATCGGCACTGAGCCCGATATGCTAATAGCCGCCCGCGAGAAGGTAACATTGATTAGGAGTCGTTTTTGACCGCTCAAAGTCGACAAAAATCATATGCAGATAATCGTCATCGACCATTAGAATTCGAGGCAGGTGACCACATTTTTGTCAAGGTATCCCCGAGCCGAGGTATTTTCCGTTTCGGGAAGAGGGGAAAGTTGAGTCCGAGATTCATTGGACCATTTGCGATCTTGGATCGAGTAGGCAGTCTAGCTTATCGACTGGCTTTACCTCCGGCTTTGAGCCGAGTTCATAATGTGTTTCGCGTCTCTCAATTGCGGAAGTATGTTGCTGACCCGAGTCACATACTTCAGTTTGATGAAATCGAGATCGCGGATGATCATACGTACGAGGAGCGTCTTGTACGAGTCTAAGAGCGACGAATCAAACAGTTGAGGAACAAGGCGATTCCTTTGGTTAAAATTCATTGGTCTAGACATGGAGTCGAAGAGGTTACTTGGCAAACCGAGGAACCGAGGACAGTATGCGGGAGAGTTATCCCGAATTGTTTGACCCTTAGTTTCGAGGAAGAAACTCTTTTTACGGGGGGATTATGTAATACCCGGTTGTGAATTCATTTATTATCATTTAGTAATTATCACTCAGTACTTTTCACTCATTAATAATCATTCATCATTCATATTCATTCATTTGTGTACACCATTCGGCGTATTTTGAATTGTATATCAGTTATCATTCGTCATTCAACCCTGTTTGAGAATCGAGACGAGAATATACCATTATCATCATATTTTGTAAGTCTGTGTGTGAGGAGTAGCGCACGCTACGTACTCTTTTTAGCGCGCGCTAATTGAGTACCGGTAGCGCACGCTATCATTCAGTATTAACGCACACTAGTGCAGTTGAGGCAGACAGTCCGTAAGGTACTGGACTGAATTGGAGAATTCGTAGCGCTAGCTATGAGTGGAAAATAGTGTACACTAGTTGTATTAGTAACGCACACTAAGCAATCGTAGTAGCGCGCGCTAAGGCTCGAGGAGGCAGTGGACAGTAGGTTCTAGACTCCCATTTTCTGGACGCCAACTATCAGGTAGCGCACGCTAGACTCGGTTAGCACATGCTAAGAGGAAGGCATTAGCGCGCGCTACCAGGTACGTAGCCCACGCTAACGAGGCAGGCAGAGTTCACTGGACTACCCGGTGAACCCGATAGCGCACGCAAATCTCAGTAGCTAGCGCACGCTAAGCTGGGTTTAGTATAAATATGACACTTCACCCCCATTTCGTCATTTTTCCATCTCTCCTCCTTCCTTGGGCGATTTTGGGCGATTTTGGACGATTTGTGAAGATCTCTTCGAGCAACTATCATCCACCAACATCTTTAATCTTCTAGTTTGGATTATTCAACATTTAATCCTCTCATCCACTCCAAATCAAGGTAAACTTTGCATAACCCTAGAATTTCGGGATTTGGGTGTTTTTCTCCCGATCTCTTCGAGTTAGCTTGCTATTGTGTTGGAATATGTTGAGTATGGATTGTCTATCTTGGATACATGTGTTCCTACAGATTTATTGGTGTATATTCCGGAATTGTTCAGTATTTAGGATGGTTGGGGTGTGTTTCACCATCTAGGGATTTCATTACCGGAATACATGTATCGTGGGTAGTATTTTGGGTGGATTCCAACTTATTTTCCTACATATGGATTATTGATAGTTGATTCCAAACTTGTTTAGGTTCGGAGTTGTCATTTCCCTTAAACCTTGGTACCTCGGCGTTCGTACCATTTCATCTAATTCCAGGCAAGTAAATTCTTGCTCGGTTAAAAGGATAATCATTCCTTTCGTTGTTGTTCATTCATACATATAATTCATTCATAGTATATCAATCATGTTGAGGGTTATAATTATCAAACTAATCATTTAATTCGAGAGGAACGACGGTTCCATTCATTTCATTTGAGCTATCACTCATTGTGTTATTAATTCACCACGGTGAGTCATTCTTGACCCTCGTTGGATTCCAATTCATTATCATTCATTGTGGTTGCTTTTGTCCTTGTGATCTTCCGGGATCGTATTGCGTTCCAGGTCGTATGCGTATGGAATTTTTAGTCGAGCATACTATGGTCATGTGTTTATGCGAGTAATCCAGGCACATTGGACTGTGCACACGGCAACGTGCCTCCGTGAGACTAATTAGGCCAAGTGCGTGTGTATATGAGGATTGCCGGACATGCGGATACTTGTGCACTTGCACGTCCCACCTCAGGCATACTATGGTGTCCCTCTTTCAGCCCTCATTTCATAACTAAGACATGTGATTGTTGTATCTGTTCAACTCTTGAGGATTGTTGTTTTGTGTAACTGACCCCGTTGGGGATGTTGTTTTTAGGTCATGGCAAGGCAAGGGCACATGAAGAGAACGTTGATGGTGAGGAGTCCCAGTGATACTAGTAGGGGGCCCCAGTCCTTTCAGTTATTCATGTTTTCTTCATATGTATTTTCTGATGCAGTTTCCGTTTGGATTTTCATTTTATTCAGTGTTGTATATTTCATCTTCATATGAAATATATATATTCTGTATTTCTGGGTGTATTATACTTGAAACTTCTCATCGAAATAATTGGTAATATAATGTGGTTCGGTAATATAGTTATATTATTTAAATTATTATTTCTCATTCGCCAGGTGGGTCCCAGTTGGGGGTCCACGGAATTGTAATAGCCGCCTAGTTTGGGGTGTTACATTTATAGCATCATTTATCCTACATATACTGCTCGTTTTATATCATTTTATATAAGATTTGGTACTTAATTCATTAAATGTTTCAATCTCAGTTATTATCGAGCAAATGGTGAAAGTTAGCAATAATGGACGTGTTTTGGAGCAAATTGGATCAAGTTAGAGAAAGTCCACTAAACTGACAAGAATACGCCGTATTATTCTAGACAGATACGTCGTATACCAAGACTTGGACGATCATCAAGAGCATTGCCTGACTTTGAAGAATACGCTGTATCTAAATATTGGATACGTCGTATATGAAACTTTGGTCAACGAGAAGAACTGACTTGTTTTAGTCGATACGCCGTATTCCCTTCAGAAGATACGTCGTATCTCTCACGATGACTTCACCAGATATCTAAGATAAGAAGACCCGATACGCTGTAATCATCAATATTATACGCCGTATCAGGAAGGCGGTGTACGAATATTCTGGAATATATTAATCTTGGGCCCCACGTGAAGTTACCGGGATACGCCGTATTCGTAAAACCAATACGCCGTATCGACCGTATTCGAAAACCTATAAATAGAAAAACCTAAAGTCCGGTTTTAAGAGGTGATAACCACCAAGTACGAAAACAGAAGACTAAAGAAGACCAAGAAGGTTCTGCAGTGCCATAATTCCACAAGAGAACTCTTGTAATAGTTATACTACGCTATAATCGTTCGGTTAGCGTATTTTTCCCTTATGATTTATATTTTAATCGTTTTGAGTATGATACTGTGTATGATAACTGAGATTATGGGCTAATACCTATAGGTATTAGCCAAGTTATGATTATTTGATGCTTTGATTTGTTTATGTGGATTGTTTACTTATTCGTTGGGTGTCGATTATGTCTATCACTTCATACACGTTTATGCATATGTTAGATCTCTCATTCAACTGATTCTTGATTCATTGATAGTCCTTAATTCGCGTAGCGTAAAGTGGATGATGAACATTATTTCGGGAGAGTCACATATTACTTGGCTTTATGACTAGATCAATAGCGTTATGACCATTAGGCTACTAGGTATAATGTTAGGGCGTAAGTTTGTAAAAAAACACTCATTGTTTGACTTGGTAGCGATATCGTATAGCGGATAGATTATAATCAACTGTGAGACTTTATGTGGGTTCGATTAATTGTGACAAGATTAATCTGTTTAAAACCTTGAGTTTAGGGAGAAACACCACCTAGCTTACATTAGAAAAACCACCAACGAATTAAGTACAATCATTGCACACGTAGACAAATTTGGCATTTTATTTGATTAACTTAATACGTTCTCCTTACTATCGACTTGATCTCTTCTTTATCATCTGTGTTTCTGCTTGTGTGTGTTATTTATCTCATTTACAGTTTTATTAAATCTAAACCTCGTGCCAGTCTCTCAGGCTGAAAAACCCCCCTTTGCGTTAGTTTAGGTTAATTTAGTAGATTAGAATACCTTTAGAATTAGTATATCAGAAATTCGCTCCTGACGAATGACTCGTACTTATCCAACTAGCTACATTGATCGGGTACACTGTCCGTTAGTGTTAGTCAATAGGTTTGTTCGGCAAAATATAAATAGTAAAACTTGGTATAAAATTTAGACCTATAAACACACATCAGAAATCATTATCATAAACATAAAAACAATAGTTCATCATAAAGGAAATACAAGATTATACCTATCTTCCGATTACAAGAACTAGAATGTGGAACTAAAGCAACCAATCAACCAATATAACCCACAACTCGAACTCAAAAATTGAACCCAAACTCTTGAAATTCGTACTCAACACCTTAATGGAATTTTGTCAGGTTATCTTAGCCTTTTGGGAGATAAAAATGGAAGAATAATAACTTAACAAGTAAGATAATTACTCTAGGTGTTTGTCACACTTAATGTAATATCCGTAAATTTTATTATTATTATTATTATTATTATTATTATTATTATTTTATTGTTAAATTATTTACAGATTTAATTTTAATTGAGAACCCATTCCAACACATATTAACTACTCTATTAAATTTCAACCCAATTATCATTCATTTGGCCCAGCCCAACAATTTGTCCTTTCATCTCTCTTCTCTCTTATGAAACGGACCATCTCACCATTTATTTTCTCTGCTGTTATGAATTTGCAGCATTCATCACTCAACAGTTAACCAAATTAAAACAATTAAATTGTGTCTTTTCCAATTCTTCTCCTAAACAATATATAATCAACTTCAGATTTTTTTCATTCCAAAACATCTCCAGCACAAAGGTAAGGAAAAATCAAAAGTCCCGATTTTTTTTTTCTGTAATATTTTCCATCCTTGCCATTTTTCTTCGTAGCACATAAAAAAAAAATAATAATAAAAAAATAATAAAAAAAAAAAGTGGCGATTCATCGCCGCGCGCAGCGGCTGCATCGCCGCAAATCCGCGGCCATCAACCCTTTTCGATCTGGAAATCCGTCACCACTCGCGTCTCCGCCGCTGCGATCGCGGCCCTCCACCATCGCCGCACCCCCCTACCTTTCCTTTTTCTGATCTGGTTTGAGTCCGGTTGTAGAGCCGAGTGTGTGTCTATGAAAAATTTTTTTAGAAAATAAAAGAGAAAAGAAAAGAAGAAGAGTGAAAAAAAAAAAAAAAAAAGAAGAAGAAAGAAGAAAGAAGAACAGAAGTAGGAGAAGAGGGAGAGGGAGAGAAAGTGAAGTGGGCGGCGTGAGGAAGAAAAACGGATTTATATCCAATATCTTTCCCCCAATTTTCAATTTAACCCCTGAATTCTCTTATCTCTTGATTTTACCCCTGTTTTATTTTTAATATCTCAAAATACATCTTTTTAATATCAAATTCAAATGTTTTAATTTAGTTTATATTATTATATTTTCATACTTTAATAATAATATTAAATTATTTTATTGTAGATAACGACGAGAACTTTCGGGCCTAAGATTTCCGAGTCGAGCATTCATACTTAGTCAAGCGTGCATTTGAGGTGGAGTTTTTATTTTCACTTATTTTCTACAAATCACATGTCTCGTATGTATATTACATGTTATTTGGCATATATTATTTATGATGTGATTTATCATGTCATATAGACAGAACAGAAAAATTGTACTTCCAGTACACAGAACATTTAGCCTTCGGGCTCAGTTAGCCTTCGGGCTCAGATCGCCTCCGGGCTCCGAGTACTCCGTGTAGAAATACACGTAAAAACAGAACAGAAATATTTATGTGTTCAATTTTCATGATATATTCATATGCGACATGTATAGCCTCACTAAGCTCAAGCTTACCCCGAATTTTTAAAATGTTTTCAGGTTAATGAAGCGGGCGTGGTACTGGTGGAGGATGGTATCATAATTATCGAACTCTTAATATTATTAATTATATTTTAATTTACGAAGAATATTTTAAATTGTAATTTGAATATTTGCGAACATTAGCAATTGCCTTATTTTCTATAGATGACGAATGTTGGTATAATCTTACGTAATTAGACGTAGTATAAATTCCGTACTTAATATTTTGATTGCATTTTAAATTGGAGTTCCCGTTAATTCCTTAAACTTATTTAATCACTAAAAGTTGACTTTGAATTTTTGTAAAAAGAAAACATATAGTCCATCTTCTAAATGATATTTATGTGATATTATATATAGCTTCCGCATATTATTATTTTATTCAAAGTAAAATTTTAATTTAAGATAATTAAAAAAAATATGGATGTTTTCAAGATTTAAATATTAAATAAAATTAGGATGTTACATTGTGGTATCAGAGAAGTTTATGATTCTGCATACTCTTCTATATGAAAATATTATTCAGTAATACCATTCCACGGTACTTCGCCGGCTTCAACAGGTACATATTTTAATTCAGAAATTCAGACATGCATATATCTTGAATTATTCTCATTTTTGTAAATTTGGGGATATGCTTGATTACTCAGTTAATATTATTGTTCGATATTATTTGTATATTGGCCAATGCATTTACACATTAGAGAATAATTCATGAGAGTAGATGGCTCGCACGAGATTAACAGCTAGGAAATCAACTCCATGTTCATTGGTGTTGAGAAGCACGAGAGTTCGGAATTTTCGAGAATACCAAAGGCCAGACCATCACGACGTAGGCGATCATATTAACACTATGGCGAGAAAGTTCGTACGTGTTAGGCGGGATGGAGTTTCCGACTACCTTGCCGTTGTAAAGCTTATGGAGACTCTTCCCCCTGCTTGGAGCCTACGAGCTAGGGCGCTACTCTTAAATTTGGTGGACTTTACCTCGACCTCAGATACACCAGTGATCGATTTTGTGGAGTTCTCGGCCGAGCTACATCGAATGTGGCTCCGAGAACGCTGTGGTCTGGATGATGTTTCCGATGTGACGGAAGAAGAAGATCCAAGCGAAGATGCTAGTGTGGCTTCGGCATCTTCGGCATGAATTCAAACTAAGTTATAATTTATATTGGAGAATAAAATACGACTATTTAGTATTAATTGTCGTAGGTTGGGTATCCCGGTATTTTTAATAATCTTAATTATGATTACAACATTGTACTTTATTTCCCATTTAAAATAATTATACAAATAATAGTGGGATTATATTTCACATGTATTTATTTTATTTTATTTCTTTTCAGTCACGAATATGGCCTATATTCACAAAAATTTTGCAATAATATATAGACGTAGAATCTTACCAGTAATCACAATTTTGAACATTAGGAAAATGTTTCCAAGGAGGCCACGCACTGGAAGAGGAGGAAACGAAGGTGCTATGAATAGAGGGCATAGAGAACGAGAAAACAACGCTGAGATACCTGCCGTAAATCAATACCAAGTGGTGGAGCAATTCCGTCGCTTCGGACCCCCAGCATTCACTGGAAATGAAGAACCTACTTTCGTGGAAGAATGGATTCGATCGTTAGAACGTACTTTTAGGCTGATTGGATGCACAGATGCACAACGAGTAATTTGTGCTGAATATCGGCACATGAAGAGAACGTTGATGGTGAGGAGTCCCAGTGATACTAGTAGGGGGCCCCAGTCCTTTCAGTTATTCATGTTTTCTTCATATGTATTTTCTGATGCAGTTTCCGTTTGGATTTTCATTTTATTCAGTGTTGTATATTTCATCTTCATATGAAATATATATATATATATATATATTCTGTATTTCTGGGTGTATTGTACTTGAAACTTCTCATCGAAATAATTGGTAATATAATGTGGTTCGGTAATATAGTTATATTATTTAAATTATTATTTCTCATTCGCCCGGTGGGTCCCAGTTGGGGGTCCACGGAATTGTAATAGCCGCCTAGTTTGGGGTTTTACATTTATAGCATCATTTATCCTACATATACTGCTCATTTTATATCATTTTATATAAGATTTGGTACTTAATTCATTAAATGTTTCAATCTCAGTTATTATCGAGCAAATGGTGAAAGTTAGCAATAATGGACGTGTTTTGGAGCAAATTGGATCAAGTTAGAGAAAGTCCACTAAACTGACAAGAATACGCCGTATCATTCTAGACAGATACGTCGTATACCAAGACTTGGAGGATCATCAAGAGCATTGCCTGACTTTGAAGAATACGCTGTATCTAAATATTGGATACGTCGTATATGAAACTTTGGTCAACGAGAAGAACTGACTTGTTTTCCGTATTCCCTTCAGAAGATACGTCGTATCTCTCACGATGACTTAACCAGATATCTAAGATAAGAAGACCCGATACGCTGTAATCATCAATATTATACGCCGTATCAGGAAGGCGGTGTACGAATATTCTGGAATATATTAATCTTGGGCCCCACGTGAAGTTACCGGGATACGCCGTATTCGTAAAACCAATACGCCGTATCGACCGTATTCGAAAACCTATAAATAGAAAAACCTAAAGTCCGGTTTTAAGAGGTGATAACCACCAAGTACGAAAACAGAAGACTAAAGAAGACCAAGAAGGTTCTGCAGTGCCATAATGCCACAAGAGAACTCTTGTAATAGTTATACTACGCTATAATCGTTCGGTTAGCGTATTTTTCCCTTATGATTTATATTTTAATCGTTTTGAGTATGATACTGTGTATGATAACTGAGATTATGGGCTAATACCTATAGGTATTGGCCAAGTTATGATTATTTGATGCTTTGATTTGTTTATGTGGATTGTTTACTTATTCGTTGGGTGTCGATTATGTCTATCACTTCATACACGTTTATGCATATGTTAGATCTCTCATTCAACTGATTCTTGATTCATTGATAGTCCTTAATTCGCGTAGCGTAAAGTGGATGATGAACATTATTTCGGGAGAGTCACATATTACTTGGCTTTATGACTAGATCAATAGCGCTATGACCATTAGGCTACTAGGTATAATGTTAGGGCATAAGTTTGTAAAAAAGCACTCATTGTTTGACTTGGTAGCGATATCGTATAGCGGATAGATTATAATCAACTGTGAGACTTTATGTGGGTTCGATTAATTGTGACAAGATTAATCTGTTTAAAACCTTGAGTTTTGGGAGAAACACCACCTAGCTTACATTAGAAAAACCACCAACGAATTAAGTACAATCATTGCACACGTAGACAAATTTGGCATTTTATTTGATTAACTTAATACGTTCTCCTTACTATCGACTTGATCTCTTCTTTATCATCTGTGTTTCTGCTTGTGTGTGTTATTTATCTCATTTACAGTTTTATTAAATCTAAACCTCGTGCCAGTCTCTCAGGCTGAAAAACCCCCCTTTGCGTTAGTTTAGGTTAATTTAGTAGATTAGAATACCTTTAGAATTAGTATATCAGAAATTCGCTCCTGACGAATGACTCGTACTTATCCAACTAGCTACATTGATCGGGTACACTGTCCGTTAGTGTTAGTCAATAGGTTTGTTCGGCAAAATATAAATAGTAAAACTTGGTATAAAATTTAGACCTATAAACACACATCAGAAATCATTATCATAAACATAAAAACAATAGTTCATCATAAAGGAAATACAAGATTATACCTATCTTCCGATTACAAGAACTAGAATGTGGAACTAAAGCAACCAATCAACCAATATAACCCACAACTCGAACTCAAAAATCGAACCCAAACTCTTGAAATTCGTACTCAACACCTTACTGGAATTTTGTCAGGTTATCTTAGCCTTTTGGGAGATAAAAATGGAAGAATAATAACTTAACAAGTAAGATAATTACTCTAGGTGTTTGTCACACTTAATCCCAAGGCATATGATCCAATATATAGTAATGGAACTCTTAATAATCAAGTAAAAACGTCCCAAATGAGTTAAGGGCAGGTAATGATCAACCACCAACGATTATGAGGATTAAAACCAACATTAAATGCGAAATTGTAACTGTTAGTCAATCCCAGTCGATCGGCATAGTCATTCAGCCGATCGGCTGCTCTTGTCCACCACTCCCCAGCCGATTCGACTGCGGGCTCCAGCCGATCGGCTGGAGGTCTTTCAGCAACACTATATTTGATCTTTTTCTCGTTTTAACCCATTGCTTGCTTGGTCTTCGATCGCGGTTATTTAATCATAAACAGAACTTGATATTTTCTTGATCATGAGGCTTGGAAACATTGGTGTAATAAATCATCTTGTTTTTGTATGGTTTCCAATGTTGCTCTTGATATGGGAATCTTCACATGTGCCTAACTTCTTCATTTTTTTATCGTTTCTTCTTCTTTTCCTGTACTTGGCTACATTTAACTTGCATACACACTTTCATATGATTAAGTAACAAAAGTATATGAATATAACCAAATATAATGCACAAAAGTATCGATAACGCGACTAAAAACATACTCAATTTGAGCGTTATCAGCTATCTTTGGGATTTGACGCGTCTTTCTTGAGCGGTGTGTATAATGCGTCTCCTCGAAGACGTATGTGTTAACGTCATCCGTACTCGTGCCTTGCAGGGTGTATGTCACACGCCTAGTTATTAAATGTGTTTTGGCCCAGTGGGCTTTTGCCAACTGTAACTCGCAGATTCGTTTCCTCCGCCTATAAATAGGGCTGGCAAGGTGGGGAGGTTACACTTGGAGCGAATAAGTTTTCCTTCTTTTCATCATTCCACAAAACCCGAAAAACTTCTTTCAAGAAGATTTTCATAGGCTTTTCATGATATTCATTTTACGAAGGGAATTTTGTCTTCCTTCAGTTTTTGTGGTGTGAGATGAAGATTGGTCGCATTGATGGCGAAGACGCTTGCGACCCTGGATCCTTTACCCATGTATGGGGGCTGGATATGGGGACACTTATTCCTCTTCCATTCTTCTTTAACGTTGTTATCCCCTGGGTGTACTTGGATCCCAGTGGAGTTTTGCAAGTGATTGTTAGGATGGAAGGTGTGAAGGGTCTTGCATCGGAGTTTCTATCATTTTCAAGTCCTATCAGGGTGCTTTGGTCGTCCTGATGAGAAACTTATATGTTACACCGCATTCAGGAGGTGGTAGTTTGCATCCTTGGGGGACCTTACTGTTACGCTGTGCTCCCAGTCGTCATCAGTTGGCGTAGACTGACCTTTGATGTCTGGAAGCGCAGGTTGGTGGTCATTTAAGTGACCTCCCATGGATTGAGGACGGGGATTGCTGCCCTCTTTGTCTTGAAGGAACAGCCACCTGCTGTCGTCAACCAGCTCCTGATGGGGATGTCCAACTGTGCAATCGTGCCCTTGGTTTTTGAGGTAGATGCTTCTGCTAGACATCCTTCTCCTGACCTCAGTAAGTTTTTTTTACGGTTTAATTCCGAAGCTTTTGTTTGGAGGACTGTCGGTTTATTTGCATTTACTATTCTCGCAGGTAGTTCTTGGTCACTACTGGGAGCTGCAAATAATGTAATTCGACCGCAATGGGTCCCTCAAAGAGTTTAAGGGGTCACAGTCGAATTATGAATCTTGGATAAGGCTCGAGTCCCGCGATGAACATTTACCAGGCCCTTGTGGATTGTGCCTCATTCCGGTTTTCCCCGAGCGTTATCTAGGCCCAACTCGCGTCCTGCTTGCCTGAGCCTCCTGTCCGTGTAGGTTGGAGCCTGGGTATGCCAGGTCGCTATTAGCTACGTCCGGAAGTTTCTCAGATTAGTGTTTGTAATCTATGATGTATCAGGATTGTTTTGTAGAATGTGTTGTGCGACGATTAATTCGCCGCAAGAGGCGATCGGCGACCTCCCTGAAAAGTCAACCATAGAAGCCAAACTCCGGACGAACACCTAAAGTCCGGCATAATATAGCGATCGTCTTTTGGTAACCAGCGATCGTCTTTTGATACCGGGCGATCGTCTTTGTCTAACGGATCAGAGGCGATCGTCTCATGCCACGTGGGGATCCAGCGTCCGTCAAAGTCGTCGAAGACCGAATCTTGGACGATGGCCCACCCGCGGATCTCCATAGGATACCAACAAAAAGGATCATTGACCCCAGCCTGTCACCTACCGCACCTACCGACAAGGCCACCGAAAGGTACGAAGTGGACCCTCCTCGGACAGCGACTCGCGACGCGTGCTGGCTTCCCATTGGTTCACCCAGCTGGCCTCCAACTGCAACCTCGGACCTCAAAGGAACAGGCCCACGTGACGGGACGATCGGCCGTTTATTTTAATATAGAAAACGGCGATCGACCGCGATCGCCTGAGGGATCCCAACTACTTAGTCCCCTATAAATAGAGAACTCACTGTTGCGGCCAGAGGGACGGATCCTACCACGAATTAAGTGCAAAAATACACACAAAAGAGAGAACAACAGGCTCTTTTGGCAAGCACTAACATATTCATAGTGACATTCACACACATTCATCATAAATTCCAAGCAAGAACTCACAGATTCATCCATCTGGTTCTTCCGGCAATCTACGCGCTCTAAAGCCTAGATAACTAGAAGCTTTTACACTCATTGTATTAGATTCTAACATTAATATTTGTACTCGACAGTATATTTATTAATAACATCTCGCGAGAGCATTCAAGCCCGGGACTAACAACCCCGGCAAATCTTGTGTTATCCATTTTCCCACGGAAGTGTTCTCGCATTTTGTTTGTTACTCGATCGTTCCAGCAATACTATCTCCGGATAATATTTTGGGTAACAACAATTGGCGCTAGAAGGAGGGCCGTGTTCTAAACCTTCATTTTTCCCTACCGTCTCGAAGAACACTCACTGTTCTCCGGACATATACTTGAAGAAACACTCACTGTTCTTCAATAGAAAAACCATCAGAAAATGACATCAGCAACAACCTCCAAGAGGGCCACCCTGAGATCTACCGGAAATCTTATTCCGGCGAGGACCGAATCCCAGCCCACGGCGGAAGGCGACCGTGGCGACGCTAGGCTCTCACTCCCGCCCCCGAGGGACGGTTCTAGCCTCTCACTCGACCAGTTCCAGACATCGGAGCAGTTGAGAGGCTATAGCCATCCTCGAGGCAGCGAGAGGGCCCGCGATACGCCTACCATCACCCCGTCGGCTAACCCCAGGGAAAGCAAAATGAAGCTCAAGGGGATCTAAGTTGAGAAATCGACAGAAAGCCCCGAGCCGCTGGAGAAGTCACTCGTGATGCGGGACGATTCCGTCTTGACCGCCAGGGAGCGATCCTCATGGCGGCCGGGGCACTCAGGCCCCAAATGAGACATCGATATCTGAATCCTTTACCAGGAGTTCGGCGTATCCGACTCCCAAGAGACAGACCGGTCAACGAGCCCCTGCTCGCCCAAGAAGGGAACCCTCTGGCAGGGAGATCGTCGTTCACCACGGGGCCAGGGGATCAGTACACGATCGCCTTGGTTCACGCTCTGAGAGTCAATCGGCGAGCAGTCAGGCGACGGCGATAGCCGCCATACAACGCCAGCTCGATGAGATGAGGGCGCTCATGGAAAATGGAGCAAGCGCCAGGAGATCGATCATTGGTTCAAGCGAACCACTCACGACTCAGATCGAGCTCGCCCCAGTCCAACCAACAATCAATCCCCCACAAACACCTTTATACGAGGGGAAATCGGATCCGGAAACCCACTTAAGCAAATTCCGGATCTACATGACCGGGTGCGGAGCTTCAGATGCGACGAAATGTCGTATGTTCCCGTTAACTCTGGGCGACCTCGCCCACAGATGGTACACCTCACTACCATCTCGCTCAATCAATTGCTTTGAGAAGCTAGCGAACGACTTCAGGTCATACTTCGCCGCCAAAGTCGCTCGCCCGGAAGGTCCTCACCGCATGATGAAAATCAGGCAGGGGAAGGATGAATCGGATGAGGATTACATCGACCGGGTAGACGAGATAGTCCTCACCGGTGAGCCCGTCAGCGACGAGATCGCTCTCAACTCAGTTATGAGCGGATTCCACGGACGATCGCCCATGTTCAGGCACCTCACAAAAGATATCCCCCCGACCTATTCGATCTTCCGCAACAAAGCCGCCGGTTCTGGCCGACAGAGGATGCTCTCACTCCGCCTAGAAGAGGGACCATCCGAAGAAGGAAAAGCACCCTCCCAGGTCCGGAAGAAGGCGGTCGCCAAGCCCAGAAAGGCGATCGCCAAGCCGCCTGGCGAGTTCAAAGCCTTCGAGGATGTAGAGGTCCACCTTCTTCACAACCTCAACTTATCTCCGGCCCACATCTTCAACGCGATCAAGGGTCGCGAGTGGCTTACCAAGCCAAAGCCAATAAGAGACCACGGTCACCTAGACCGTAGTAAATTCTGTGCCTATCATAAGAGTCCCGGCCACAACACTAGCCAATGCCGCGATCTCCTCAGGCAACTCTGGCGATTGTTTGAGGAAGGCAAACTGGACAACTTGGTCACCAAGCCGGAACCAAGGACGGAAAGGACCGGAGGGCGCGAACGTCGGCATCACGAGAGAACTCCTCCCAATCCGGTCGCCAGAATCGAGCATGAGCCGGAATACTCTGATGATTCGGTCCCACCGATCAACTCTGGCGGCCGGGTCAACATGCTTCAAGCGGGAGGTGGAAACCTCGGGGGTCTTTCCCGGTTTCCACCATGTCGAAACGAAAGCAGCCGGTGAGGGCATTCGCCGGGGTCCACGTCGTCGTACCCGGAACCGACCATCTCTAGAGACGCGCTCATCACCTTTTCCAACAAGGACAGGGAAGGAGTGCAATGTCCCAAAGAGGATGCACTAGTGATCTCGCTTGCATCCTTGGGAAGACGTCGATCGCGTGTTGGTCGACAATGGGAGTTTTGCAACATCATATTCAAATCCGCCCTAGACCATTTCGGCAACTTTGATCAAATTCATCAAGCCTTTCGACACCGTGCTCCAAGGGTTCGGCGACAACACATCGAGCCTACGGGAGGATCAAGCTCTCCGTCGAGCTAATATGTTTTTATGATCCCAAGGTTAGGATTACTAGGAACCTAAGCTTTGTAATCATAGATAGGCCAAAGATCTATAATGGGTTCCTAGGTCGCCCCTTTTTAGAAACCTTTGAGGCGGTCGCCTCATCTTTCTTTCTTGTATCAAATTCCCCACTTTGATGGGACGGTCGGTCTTGTAAAAGGAGATCGGCTAATGGCAAAGAGATGTTTGAGTTACTCCTATGTTGTTAATTCTTTCAATACTTCCCGTCTTGTATGTAACATTGAAGCGACCGACGATCAACCCATGGAGATCGACGAGCACGAGACTTCGTACCAACCCGACTCGGGGACGCCATCTCTCATCGATCGACGGACGACATCGAGCCAAGGATCGGTTTGAGCCAAGTCTCGACATCGATCCAAGGACCGAGTCCGAGATCGTACCAACGAGAGGCGACCGTCCCCGTCGAAGAGTTGGAAAGCATTACGATGGATCCGGATCATCGAGCGGGAGGTACGGATCGGCGCGAGCATCGACCGCGAATTAAAGGGAGATCCGATCAACTTGCTACGTAAGAACATCGGTGTCTTTGCACGTCGCATCAAGATATGGTTGGCATAAGTCCCGAACACGCCGCCATTATCTCGAAGATCGACCGGCAATGAAACCTGTTCACGAAGCGTAGGAAGTTCGGTCCCGAAAGTACGCAGCTCGACATAGAAGTCCGAAGTTACTCGGCAATGGTGATCGGAGTAGCAACGGCGAACCACGGTGGGTCGCCAACGCGGTGCTCGTCAAAAGCCGAGCTCCTGGAGATTATGCATAGACTTCACCGACCTCAACGCGGCATGTCCAAAAGATCACTTCCCAATGCCTCATATCGATCATCTGGTCGATAGCACGGCAGGTTGCGAAATGATGTCATTTATGGATGCCTTCGCCGGATATCATCAAATCCCAATGGCAGAGGAAGACATAAAACACACATCTTTCCACACAGAAAAGGACATATACTTTTGGGTCAGAATGCCGTTCGGCTTGAAAAACGCAGGGGCGACCTACCAGCGATTAGTCAGCGGGATGTTCGCCGATCAGATCGGCAAGACCATGGAGGTCTACATTGACGATATCGTGGTCAAAAGCCTCAAGAAGGAAGATCACCTCAACGATCTTGCCGAGACGTTCGCCATCCTTGAGAAGTTTAACATGAAGCTGAACCCCAAGAAATGCAACTTCGGGGTGGGCTCAGGAAGTTCTTGGGGCACATAGTGAGCCAAAGGGGATCGAGGCGAACCCCGCCAAGATACGAGCGATCCTTGACATGCGGGAACCGCGAAACATCAAACAGTGCAACGCCTCACAGTCATCTAGCCGCCCTCAACCGTTTCATATCACGGCTCGGCGATAAAGCAAGCCTTTCTTCGCGACCATCAAGAACAAGAAGTTCGCATGGACGAAAGAAAGCCGATAGCATTCGCCAAAATAAAGGAATATCTATCCAACCCCAGATCCTCGGCAAAGCCGATCCGGTGAAAAATTATTCCTTTACTTAGCGGCCTCGGAGGTCGACCGAGTGCCGTTGCAGTGCGAGCAGAGGGCAAGCCCACTTGCCGATCTACTATGTTAGCCAGGCGCTTCACGACGCCGAGACACGTTACACACCATTGGAGAAGATCGCCATGCCCTTGTCATGAGTGTACGAAACCGAGAGATTACTTCTTCGATCACCGGTGGAGGTCCTAACCACTCTACCTCTAAGACAAGTCTGCACCGAGGACACCAACGGGCGACTCCTCAAGTGGTCGCTGGAGATCGCACAATACGGTATCACTTACGCTCCTCGCACGGCGATCAAAGGCCAAGCTCGCGGACTTCGTAGTGGAATTAACGTTCCCTCACGGTCAGGCCAGTCGGCCGACTGCTCGAAATTATACGTGGATGGCTCGGCGACCAATGCGAGAGCGAGGCGGATTGTCCTCATTAGCCCAGACGGTCGAGTTTCACAAATGCCGTGCGTTTCGGTTTCGTGCGACCAACAATGAAGCCGAATACGAAGCTCTGGTAGGCGGGCTTGATCTAGCCCTCGCCCTAGATGTTCGACGCCTCCATATCTACATGGACTCCCTTTTGGTCGTGAACCAAGTCAAGGGGAATATGAGGCACGCGGCGACGGATGGTCAAATACCAAGAGCCGGTCGCGAAATGTGCACAAAATTTGAAGAAGTACTAATCGAGCAAGTCCCGAGAGAGCACAACTCCCGTGCCGATGCACTTTCCAAACTAGCATCATCGGATGGGGCAAACCACTTCTCCAACATCCAAATCACAAAGTCGGCAAGCCCGGCGATCGACAGAATTTGGTTACCACGGTCGCCATCGCCGAAGAGAATTGGATGACTCGTTCATCAAATACTTAAAAGAGACGGTCCTGACGACCGTGTTAAAGCTCGCCAACTCCGCCTTCGACGACTGTATACCCTTGGACGATCGGCTTTACAAGCGAGCTTTCGGCCTTCCCCTCCTCAAGTGTATAACACCGGAGGAAGGTCGGCTCGTTTAAGCAGAAATCCAAGACGGGAATTGATGGAACCACGCGGGAGCGCGAGCCCTCCTCCATAAGA
This sequence comes from Orobanche coerulescens, assembly GCA_033398695.1. NCBI lineage: Eukaryota > Viridiplantae > Streptophyta > Magnoliopsida > Lamiales > Orobanchaceae > Orobanche > Orobanche coerulescens. Next base: position 59,234,767 of record CM065818.1, read on the forward strand.
CGACTGCACAAGGATTTTTCCGCCATCACTTCGGAAAGATGCGATCGCTTATGCCGAGATCTTGTCATAGATGTCGAGATAATGGGCCCCAACATAAAACTATCACCCGAACACTCACCTCCATGTATAGCCCTTGGCCATTTGCGCAATGGGGCATCGACCTTATAGGTCCCTTGCCGACGGCTCCAGTGTAAGTTCGCCATCGTTGGGTCGATTATTTCACCAAATGGTGAGGCCGAACCGCTCAACAAGATCGGCCAAGAACAAGTGATCAAGTTTATATGGAAAAACATAATTTGCCGATTCGGTTTGCCCTGTGCCATCATCTCCGACAACGGAAACAGTTGATTCGGTTTAGAAGTCATGCAATGCGTGAAAAGTGGGGAGTCAAAAGGTTATTCTCGGCGCCTATCACCCTCGGACGAACGGGCGGTAGAGGCGGTGAATAAGATCCTCAAACACACGATCAAAGCACGACTCGAATCCAGGCAAGGAAGATGGGCGGCGAGCTCCCAGGGCGTTTTATGGTCCTACCGACGGCGACCCGCAATTCAACCGCGAAACCCGTTCGCCCTTACCTTGAACGAAGCGGTGATTCCTTCGGAGATCGCCGTCCTCGCCCATCGAACCGAACAGAGATGACAACCGACAACGATGTAGCCCGCGAATCGACCTAGACATGCTTGAAGAAAGACGGCTGACCTCAGAAATGAAGAACACAATCCACAAAAGGAGAGCCGAGAAGTTTTTCAATTCAAAGGTCAGAGAGAGAAGATTTCAAGTGGGCGATCTCGTCCTCAAGAAAATCCAAACCCATACAGGCGTCTTTGGTCCAAACTGGGAAGGACCTTTCAGAGTATCCAGATGGTTAACTAAAGGAGCCTACGAATCGAACATCTGACGGTACTCCGGACCAATACCCCTGGAACGCCGTGCATCTGAAAAAATACTATCAGTGATAAATTTGTATTCGATTTCAATGATGTACGAGGAATATAATGAGATTTTTTGTTATCCTATCTATTATGGCGATCGCCCCACCAGGCATCGCATATCACCGACGATCGCTGATCACGACGATCCTAGGTAAAATTAGTGCAGCCATGGTCCTGGAGGTCGATGGAACCGACAGCTTCGCCCATGCAAGGTTCCTTTGGGCTAAGATCGTCCGCCCTTCGTTTAAATACGAGGCCGACGTAGCCGAAGGACCCTCCAAAATAAATCAGTAGGCGCGATCGCACGTTCTCAAGGTACATCATCTAACAGGGTGAACCCGAACAATGCGACGTGCCGTTACCCCCGTCTCAACGTACACCGTCGAGGATCGCCATCTTCATGGCGGGCCGAGGTGGAAACAGAGCTGACAAGCTGCGGACGTGGTGTCGAATAAGCCGACAACACTCCGCGCAAGGACTCCTCCAGACCGAGATCGCCCGCCTTTCGTTTTAACACAAGGCAGGCGTAGCCTAACGGAGGACCCTCACAAAAAGTGAGTCGCAGGATACTAAATATCCCGCGCACACGAAGACACGATTGGGGAGATCGGTCCATCGAACACCGCAACCACACATTACTCTTCAGAATCGGCAAAATGAAGATAGCTCGCCAGATAGACTAGTCTTTGTTTCCTTACTTACTATAAGTGAACAAAAACAAGGGGGCAGGGATAGGCCGAGCTACTCTCAAATACGATCGAACAAAGAGAAACCATATTCGATCGGCTTCGCTCAAAAACGAGCAGGGCGATCGAGATCGTCCCACGAAAATTACAAGTAAGAATTCCAATTCAAAACATGTCAATACTTTCAACACTCAGACAATCGGCCGGACGAACAAAAAAAAAATCGAAAGCAAATATACGCGTACTCGAAAAAATTGCACACAAATAGTCAAAGGCGATCGCATATAATGCATTACGCGGAATGAGAGAAGAAGTATTTTATTCACAAACACAAGCTTCATACATTTCAAGGCCTGAAGGCATTACAACAAAAAAGTACAAGTTACGGAGGAAAAACAAAAAGCCTCTCAAAGCCCCGCCTGCTGGTCTTCGCCCTCGGGTCGCGGATCGGCTTGGGCATTGGCCTCGGGATGAATGAGTTTGCCGGTATACCAACTCAAGTCAATCCCGAGGTCGACCAAATCAAGGATCGGCAGAGAGAATTCTGGATGCAGAGGATGCTTGGAGACATAGGATCTGAAGCTTTCCATCAGAGGACCGGTCTCGACCCCTGCCTTTTTAGCAACTCGGACAGCGTCAGCATAGGCCAAATAGTAAGCGAACTCGCCGACGTGCCCGACGTTAAGGTAGGGATCGACCTCGATCGCCTTCAGCTGCCCTTTCAGATCCGCCGCCGTCTTCTCGACCTCCGCTTGATTCGGCCGCCTTGGCAACATTCTCGCCCCGGCCTTCTCGGCTCTCTCTTCGCCGCCTCCAGCTCACCAGGCCGATCCACCGCAGCCTTGGCCGGTCGCCTCCTCTGCGAAGCCTCGAGCTTCGACGAGTCTCCTTCTCCTTATTACAGATCGATCGGCAGCTTCCTTGGAGCGACTCGGCTCTGCTTCAATCGATCCACGTCCCGCTTAGCCCGTTTGGCGGTCTCCTCATAATCTTTCACCATCGACAGAATCCGGTTCGCAACCACGATATTTCATTTCCCGGCGGTCTCGAGCTCGCGATGGAGATGAGCGGTGGAGGGTCGCCCTCAAAATCCCGAGCTTGGACGGCCATCGTCGCCGCCTGAAGAGCCAGGGCAACGGTCGCCTGCATGGCATCTCCAGATCGCCGACGAGCGATCGCGTCAAGGTCGGTCGTCCAAGCCTTGGGCAAGGAAGTGATTGCCTGGCGAACGTAAGCAGGGACTTCGACAGAACCTTGTGGAGCCTTGCTCGACAGGAAATCCAGCACCATGGGGGCGACGTCCGGGTCGGCGAGGCGAACCCTGCAGCGCAAACCAAGGAAATCAAGGAGTTAGCCCATACCATGCTCGGAATGCCTAACTCAGAAAAATTTTTGACCCACTCTTACCTATTGACCAGCTCGGGGTCGCGTCCGAAAAAAGGCTTGCCCCGGGGTGTCTCCGCATCGGCGATCGCCATCTTCTTCGCCGAGCTGCCAGATGACCGGGGTCCGGTGACCGTGGGCTTGGCGCCAGATCGCTCCATCATCGGGATGGCGGAGATAGGAGCCGCAGCGACCGGAGGCTCAAGAATCGATACGTCCGCCTCAGAGATCGACGGGGACTCCGACCTCCGCCTCTTGCGGCGTTTGAGCTGTTCCTCTCCCTCGACCACCGGCTTGGCGACCGGCGCCTCAGCGGGTCTCGTCACCGGGGCAGGTTGAGACGTCGTCGCAGGAACGCGACCAGTCTGCTTGCCCAAATTAAGGCGACCAAGAACTCCCAAGTCCGACATAGCTATCTCTGGCGGAGGTTCGGCGATTCGGGGAAAATAAGCCTCTGTCAAAGAAAAGGTGCAAACAAGTTAGATAAAATAAAACAACATCTTGGAGACGATCGTCAAAGAAAGGAAACACCACTTAACCTCATACCTTGAACTTTCAAGTGACGAGGGTAGCAAAACAAACGAGCCCCCAACCGATGAGCTTGAGTACCTAGCGATCGAACGTCAATAATGGAGTTCGGCTACGCACGAATACGCTCCAAAACGATCAAGAAATCAAATGGGAGGTCGCCGGTCGCCGTACGAGAGGTCTGCAAAAGAAAACGAAATTAGATCACCAAGACAAACTCAATCAAAGGGAGAGTTTAAATCCTTACTCGGATTCCTCTCCTAAAATAGTGGGAATCTCCAACTCTTCATTCAGCCCTTCACTCAACGCCGATCGCCATGCCCGCCGACCCAACACCATTTTGCCAGTCGCCCTTGGTCTTATTCGGCACGCCAAGAACCACTCTCCCGATTCGGCCTGGATATGATAACCGCCGATCCTCCCTTTCTGTGACAATTTAAACAAATAATTCATCTCCGTAGCGCTAAGGTGACGAAATAACCGGTGACCGCCGAACAAGGTCAACGTGCAGATGATCTGCAGCCAAGCATTCGGCGTCAGTTGAAGAGGCGCCAAATTCCAGGCGATCAGCAAATAGGAGACGGCGAGTGGCAACGGGAATCGCAGACCCGCCTCCATAATCATCTCGTTGACGGCGACCATATCCTGGGGCGGTTGGTCGGCGCGCTCATTCTCCAAGGGCACGTGGAGGGAAACGTCAGAGGGGATGTGATATTTGGCCCTCCAGCGGCTCAGGTCATTCTTGGTCGCCGTACTCCGGATCTGGCCGAGAGTCCACGGAGACGGGACGGCGGCCTGAAAGACCGTCCGATTCACATGTTTGTAAGGGTGAGCGGCGGAGTAGGCCTCGAAATCGAATTCCGGGCAAGGTCCAGCGATCGTTTCCATCATCTGGGCAAAAGCCACATAGGAGGGGCCGAATCTGCTCTCTCTTTCCTGTGCCTCCCGCACTGGATCGTCTTCATCTACGGCGAACCCCCTGCTCCGCCGTCACCGCCGTCCTCGCCACCTCGGCCTCGTTGAAAAGTTTTTCGAGTTCTTCGGTGCAATCCCGCTCGAATAGCTTCACGGCCGTCTCCATATCCACTCTAACGGAACCTCCTCCCGCTCAGCAACGCGGCAATGAAGAACTTCCGGTCTCGAAGGTTTTCGATCCTCCCGACATATTGGAAAGTAAAAATAAGGAGAAGGTTAAATTTAATCTTACCTAGGAAAAAGAAGAAGATCGGCACTCAAAGGCTCCAGAAATTTCTGCAGAAATTCGGCTATGGATGCTAAGGGCGCGTAAAAAGTGAAGGAGAAGAAGCCCTCCCCTTTTTTATAGATGGGAACGAGGGCCTAAGTGCAAAAAGGAGAAACCTCGGGGACTGAATCGGAACCGTCACGTGGGGACGCATTAAATGCGGCCCTCGAATCCCGCATACGCGTCTTTTCGAGGGCATGCCAGCCGACAGGTCTGACAAACCGTCGGATTCCCCCCAACGGCGGCACGACGCGTGTCCCAGCCGCTTGTGAAAGGCCCGCCTTCTTTTCCCGCTGCTCCCGACGCGAAAGAAGGTCGTCCATATTTGAATTCAGATCGGCTGGTCGTCTAAACATCGGCGATCGCCAACAGTGCCACCTCACCCCGTGTTTTCAACATCAAGGCGAGCTGGGGGGCAATTGTTGTGCGACGATTAATTCGCCGCAAGAGGCGATCGGCGACCTCCCCGAAAAGTCAACCATAGAAGCCAAACTCGGACGAACACCTAAAGTCCGGCATAATATAGCGATCGTCTTTTGGTAACGGCGATCGTCTTTTGATACCGGCGATCGTCTTTGTCTAACGGATCGAGGCGATCGTCTCATGCCACGTGGGGATCCAGCGTCCGTCAAAGTCGCCGAAGACCGAATCTTGGACGATGGCCCACCCGCGGATCTCCATAGGATACCAACAAAAAGGATCATTGACCCCACTGTCACCTACCGCACCTACCGACAAGGCCGCCGAAAGGTGAAGTGGACCCTCCTCGGACAGCGACTCGCGACGCGTCTTGGCTTCCCATCGGTTCACCCAGTGGCCTCCAACCGCAACCTCGGACCTCAAAGGAACAGGCCCACGTGACGGGACGATCGGCCGTTTATTTTAATATAGAAAACGGCGATCGCCCGCGATCGCCTGAGGGATCCCAACTACTTAGTCCCCTATAAATAGAGAACTCACTGTTGCGGCCACAGGGACGGATCCTACCACGAATTAAGTGCAAAAATACACACAAAAGAGAGAACAACAGGCTCTTTTGGCAAGCACTAACATATTCATAGTGACATTCACACACATTCATCATAAATTCCAAGCAAGAACTCACAGATTCATCCATCTGGTTCTTCCGGCAATCTACGCGCTCTAAAGCCTAGATAACTAGAAGCTTTTACACTCATTGTATTAGATTCTAACATTAATATTTGTACTCGACAGTATATTTATTAATAACATCTCGCGAGAGCATTCAAGCCCGGGACTAACAACCCCGGCAAATCTTGTGTTATCCATTTTCCCACGGAAGTGTTCTCGCATTTTGTTTGTTACTCGATCGTTCCAGCAATACTATCTCCGGATAATATTTTGGGTAACAACAGAATGTACCAAGCATTTATGGTCTTGGGTTTTGTAATAGGGTGGTTTACCCTGATTTTATAATAAAATTAACTGTTTGTCATTTTATTATTTTGTGTTTACCAAGATCACGTAGGCCTCGGTTTCTTAGTTAGGATGTTCTTAATGAAATCAACTTTTGAGCCAATTTATTGTATGTATATACCAGGTTCATGTGGGCCTGGGTTTATTAGTTAGGATGTTGTGGTCCTGAACTCTTAATGAAATCAGATTTTGAGCCAATTTATCGTATGTATTGTGTTGTGTCAAGATTTATTCATCCCGATAGGCGATCGACTATAAGGCCGAGCGACTAAGTCAACTCCAGTCAAACTATGGCTAGCTCGCCAAGTCGAAGAAACCAGACCACCATCAGGTACCTAGCGATCGACTCCCAAGGCGATCGCCCTTTAGCATCTGGCGATCGACTCTAGTGTCCGGCTAAGGACAATCGGCCTACACCCCGAACAGAGATGATCGCCCGTCAAAGTCATCGAAGACTGGATCTCAGAACAGCACCCACATGCAGATCCACACACTACTACAAATATGACCTTTAATGACAGATATTTTATGACGTTTTGCCAAAAACGTCATTGTAACGTATTTCCATGATGTTTATAGCAGCAAACGTCATGGATGTAAAATATGGAACAACCATATGACATTTTGTGAACATCATGGTTTCTTCGAGATTCATGATGTTTTTTTCATGTCATATTTGTTTATCAATAACACTTTTAAAATGTCATGATTTACCTGTAGTATGACATTTTAAAAAATATCATGTAATAGTTTTTGATGACAGTTTTAAAGTGTCATGAAATAGTTTATCACTAATGACAATTTATTACTATCATTAAAAGTTTGATCCCAAATTAATCCCTTAGAAAATTTCCCGTATGACTTCCTCTCCCCCCCCCCCTCACTCATTTTGTTTATGGTGGTCATCACTGAAATATTCTAGTACATTATGATACAGGAAAATCGCACATTGTTTATGGTGGTCATCACTAAGTTTAAAACATTGTACTCACTGTTTTCAATTTCCCTGGTAGAGCGTTTTTGCACAAAAAAATTGAAAACGCCACATAGCTCATGGCCAATTACTTCCGCACCTGTTTTGTGCACGTCATCTGCTTACATGGCAACGAAAACACACAATTGTCCGCGCAATTTGCGCTATCGTATGAAAGGCGTGCGCCATTAAGGTTGGATTTAGAAAACCCTAATTAATTTCATTCTTAAGAGGCCGAAAAAAAAATCTTTGAAGCAGGGTTTTTTCATCGGGCAAAAAGAATTTGCATCTCTCTCCATCCCTCACGCGAATCGAACGGGCATCATTGTTTTTCCATCGGGGGCTGTCTTCTCTGTTTTCCTGAGTTATCCAACTTTCTTTATTTGTCATTTCAAGTCTGCGATTACCCATGCCTAAGTCTGCGATTACCCAGTTGGGGTATTCCCCACCCCCCTTGTTGCTATGCTAAGTTTGGTGTTTTGAGTTGAGTAAGCTATTTATAATCTCGACAGTGTAGGGTTTATGATTTTAAAAGAAAAATGTTGAAAGGTTTATTGAAGTTTATTGCAAGCTTTTTTATTCTATATTAAATTATACCAGATAAGATGAAAGGTATGTTGTATTGACTGGTTTTCTTCAACAGATCTGAGTATGATACGATTGGTACTTCAGTTAAAACAGCCTTCATTTATCTTGTGACAGCATTAGTAAAGGTATGATCCATTAGGCTCAATTGAATGGTTCCAGATGTTATGCTTCTCTTTCATGGACTTGAATTCTTACATGCATTGATTTTTTCAGCTTGTTTGTCTTGCAACATTTCTTATTGTATCGGAAAGTGACAGTTTCGATCCCTCTCAGGTATCTATTTCATAGATGCTTATGAACAATTTCAGTTTGGGTTTTTATCCGACTTTGTATCTGTCGTGTGCATAGTAAGACATTTCTTTGTTCGCTAGAATGATTACTCAACTAACAAAGGGGGGTGGAAAGGGTGATGGTGGTGGTGGATGGAATTTTAGGGCATGCTGATTGTTAAGTTTTGCAGCATCCTTTACTTCTCCACGGCAAAAGTTTTCTGATCATTATTTGGGATCATTTGTTTATTTTTAGTTTTTCAGAAATCTCAAGTACTTTTCAGAAATCTCAATCCTTTACTTCTCCACAGCTGTGTGTGTTTCTTTCGCTTTAAAAAAAAGACCGTGAAAAGTCTTTAATAAAGACCGGTCATGAACAGTGAAATTTAGTTGACAGTTGAATAAGTTGGATATGCAAGATTCTCATCCTCAGGAGTAATACCATTCTTATCCTATAATTTTGGCAAAAACGCATGGGAGACCGTCTCACATAATATATTTAATATTTAATAAGACGGAGCCTCCTTTTCAGTTTTTTTAGTTTTTTTTTCTTTTTTTTTTTCATTTCTTAGCAAAAAAATCCAGTTTTGTTAGTTGAAATTATATTGTTTGTTGAAATTATCTTGTTGGGTCTGTTTTTGAAATTTTAGTTCTAATAAAGTTATTCAATAATTTCTAGATGTATTGCTTTACAGTTTATTATGGACAAAAGTTGGATTGATTGGGATAGAAACAGTCTAGAGTACCAAGATAAAGTGAGAGAATTTATTATGAACTCTAAGAGATTTGCAAGGAATCCTTACATGATTAGATGCCCTTGTGTTATTTGTGGAAATTGTAGTCCACAATGTGATGATGTTCTGTTATTACATTTGACTAAGTATGGCTTTGACCCTATGTACCATGTTTGGGTTGCTCATGGTGAACATAGTACAGTAGAAAGATCCGCAAGGATCGATCACTGCCCAATGTCACCTCATATTGATGAGGATCAGGATGGGGATGGGGATGGGGATGGGGATTCTGAAATGTTAGAAGTACTTCAGATGTATGAAGATGCTTTTTTTCAGTCACGTAGTGAAGGTCAAACCCCTAGTTTAAGCAGCTTAGATGATAAGTACCAAAAGAAGATTGAAGAAGCTGAAGTTCCACTATACCCTGGTTGCACTAAGTACACAAAACTATCAGCCACCTTAAATTTGTACAAGTTGAAAGCTTCATATGGTCTGTCCAATAGTGGCTTTGATAGCATCTTGAAAGAATTCAAGAATATGCTGCCGGATGGAAATAGTTTTCCCGAGTCATTGCATGCAGTAAAAAAAACACTAAAAGAGTTTGATTTAGGGTATGAGAAGATTGATGCATGCATCAATGATTGTATTCTGTTTAGGGGATATGATTATAAGGATCTTGATGAATGCCCAAAATGTCACTCTTCTAGGTGGAAAGTCAACCCTCGTACTAAAAAAATAAAAGTAAGAGTTTCAGCGAAAGTTTTGCGCTACTTTCCTATACTTCCAAGACTTCAACGGATGTTTCTCCGAGAAGACATGAGTGAGCAGCTTACATGGCACTCTACTCATCACAGTCAAGATGACAAAATGCATCATCCAGTTGACTCAATTGCTTGGAGTACAGTAGACAGAAAGTGGCCTTCATTTGCAGCTGATCCAAGAAACCTTAGGTTTGGACTTGCAACGGATGGGTTTAATCCGTTTAACAATCTAAGCTCTACACACAGTACTTGGCCAGTAATTATCGTCATCTATAATCTTCCACCAAGTGTGTGTATGTCTTCTGAAAATTTGCTTTTAAGCTTACTAATTCCAGGCCCTTACCAACCCGGTAATGACATTGACGTATATTTGCAGCCACTTATTGATGACTTAAAAAAATTATGGGATGGTGTTTCTATGTATGATGCCTATACAAAATCCTGTTTCATTCTTAGAGCTATCTTGCTTTGGACCATTAATGATTTTCCAGCTTATGAAAATTTAGCCGGGTTAACCACAAAAGGAGAATTTGCTTGTCCTATATGTGGTCCTGAAACTTGCTCACAATGGCTACCACTTGCAAAAAAAACTGTTTACATGGATCATAGACGATTTCTTCCGTCAAACCATGTCTTTCGCTCTAAACATAAGTGGTTTAATGGAAGAAAAGAGAAGAGGATGCGGCCAAAATTATTCACAGGGAGACGTAGAGTTCTAGCTTTAGCCGGGTTCACAAATGAGTGGGGGAAAAATAGGGGAAAAACAAAGACACTTAAAAAAGGTGACCCTGCTAAGTTATTAAAGAAGAAGTCCCTTCTCTATGAGTTGCCTTATTGGGAGGTCAGTGTATTTATTTTAGTCTTTGTCAATAATTAAACTTGTAACATGAATGTTTTTTGTTGGCTGATTATATGTTTGACATGGTATTTGCATCGTTTGCTGGTTTACAATAGGAACTGGTTTTGCGTGAGAATCTGGACGTAATGCATATTGAAAAGAATGTATCTGAAAAACTCTTAGATGCAATCTTAGATGTGAAGGGTAGATCTGAAATTGGGGGAGAGTCTCGTAGAGATCTAGAGTTGCAAGAACTTTTGGGAGAAGTTCCAGTAGCACAAAGAAAGGACAAGCTTAATAGTTCAGAACCTTACACTTTAACAAAAGATGAGAAAATAAAATTTCTTTGGAGGTTGTTCATGCAAACTTTTCCCGATGGCTACTGCTCTAATATAGGAAATCGTATCAAGATGAAAAAATAAAAAATTCTGGGACTTAAGTCTCATGATCATCATGTCTTGATGCAACAACTTTTGTCTGTTGCCGTGAAGGGGCTTTTACCTAGGGGACTTAGAACAGCAATATTTCGTCTCTCTTCGTTTTTTCATGAGCTATGTCAAAGAGTCCTAGATAAAAGAAGATTGGAAGAGCTTGAAGATGAGATTATTGAGTCTGTGTGTTTGTTGGAGCGGTACTTCCCTCCATCATTTTTTGATATTATGATTCACCTAACCATTCACATAGCAAGAGAAGCTAAATTATGTGGTCCAGTGCACTTTCGTTGGATGTACCCTTTTGAGAGGTACATAAATACTTTAGCCCTACCTAGTTTATGTGTTGTTTCCTCATATTTTAGTTTTCTGTAACTTTGTCTTTATTTAATTTATGTTTAGATACATGAAGGTTCTTAAGGACTATGTCAAAAATCGTGCAAATCCGGAAGGAAGCATTGTTGAAAACTACTTGGCTGATGAGTGTGTTAGGTTTTGTAGTCGATACATGAATGATTCATCTATCTTTAGTAATAAGCGAAAAAGGAATGATGTCGTTTTTAACGACACAATGATTGAGGGGTCGACACTTCGAAAAGGTTGTTCTGTTCAATTAGCTGATGAAATGCACAAGGTTGTGCATCTTTGTGTGCTTCTTAATAGTCAAGAAGTTGTACCTTACATTGAGTAAGTAAAAATATTCTTAACTTCTAAAACTTTGCTTCTGGAAATCAAGATTAAAGTGCTTGCATGTTGTATTATAGGGTTCATAAAGATGAGTTAAAGTGCTCTGATGATCGTTTGATGAATGATTCCAAAATGCTAGAGAAAAAGCATTTAGAGACGTTTGTTAAGTGGATACAGAATAAGGTTTGTTTTTACTAGTATCTAGTTCATCTATTACAAGGTCTTGATTGGTTTAGCTAGAAATTTAAGTATATATTTTTTAATCATTGTATTCAGATTAAACTTGAAGCTGGTAATGAGCATATTAAGCATGATAAAACGCTCACTTACCTTGTGAAAGGACCAAGGCGTTATGCAATGTCCTATTTTGGTTTCGTTATCAATGGGAAGCGCTTTCATACCAAGAAAGCTACTGTTTCCACACAAGACTATGGTGTACATTTGGAAGCAGATTCATTAAATTATTATGGAATTGTTCAAGATATTCTGGTTTTGGATTTCTACACTTTTCGTTTGACTGTATTTCTTTGTGATTGGGTCAACATGACCTCTGGTGTGAAGAAAGTATATGGATTCACTTTAGTGAATCTTCATGAAGGTTTAACTAAAAAAGATCCCTTTATTTTAGCATCACATGCTGAGCAAGTATTTTACTCGAGAGATAATGAAAAATCAAGTTGGTATGTAGTGTTAAAGGCACCACCAAGAGGCTTTTATAACCTAGAACTATTCGATGAGAGTGCTTTTACAACTTTTGTTGCTCAAGAGTCATATGCACTTGATATAGACCATGAGGATATGTAATTTATTATATGTTTGACTCTGTATAATGTGAGACTTTATGCTCTTTGTACTATGCATATGATTGTGCATCAATGTTTTGTAATCAGTTTTGATGTTATTCATCTGTATTTTTGGTGACTGATATATTATATCAAATTATCATTTGTTTAGAACATTGGTACATTGTGAAAATACCATGTGTATCTGATCCTATTATTATCATTATTATTATTATTATCATATAACATTGTTGTCTTCTGTTACATAGACAGTCTATGAAAACAGGGAGGAAGAGAGGTCCAACAATAGGGGCTGAATCAGGTGCACTATATGCTCCTGAAGCTGACCGTGGAGCTCACCATGAAACTGAGCTTGAATCTGAACTTACTCCTAGTGGTAACACAGGAAATAAGCGTGTAAGAGGTAAAACTACCTTACAAGTCATTCCAACGGGAGAGACAACAAAGCAAGAGGTTGTGTGGAATGAAAATGGACAACCTGTTGGACAACTTTCAGTGAGATTTAGCTCTACTATTGGTTGTTTAGTACGAGAGCAAGTGCCAATCAACATAGATACTTGGCACAAGGTGGACAAAGCGGCACCTCTTGCAAAAGATGAAATCTGGAAACTTTTGATGGTAATGTGCTTTATTTGTAGCAAAAAAGATAATGCATATATATATATATATATACTGGAAACTTTCCATATTTTTAGAGTGGTAAGTTTCCAGATTTCCAGATTTCAGTATTTTTCTTGAAACTTTCCATATTTTTAGAGTGGAAAGTTTCCAGATTCCATATATATATGAAAATATGGAAAGTTTCCAGATTTCCAGATTTCAGTATGTGATTTCATATGGAAAATTTGCTCTTAAGCTTACTAATTCCAGGCCCTTACCAACCCGGTAATGACATTGACGTATATTTGCAGCCACTTATTGCATTACTAGTGTATAAACTTTTGATGGTAATGTGATATATACAAAAGATGAAATCTGGAAACTTTTGTATGTGCTTTTACTTGTGTTCTATTGGCATATACACATACATGTTTTTACTGTGGAAATAGATAACATTTTATTATCTTATTTTGTAGCAAAAATTTTGTGTGGAGCTTACTCATAAGACAGTTGTCTTACAACAATGTGGAAGGCTGTGGAGGGCTTATAAATCTGAATTGTCTATTAGCATTACCAAGATTTTAGAGTCTCGACGCAACAAGGCAGAAACTACAAGACAACTTAACATGTTAAGACCCACAGATGTGCCGCAAAACGAGTGGGATGAATTTGTTGCAATACGTCGTTCGGATCAATGGAAAGTAAGTGGCTGTGAGATCAATAACTTGATAATAATAATACGATAATAATAATATTAATACCAACAATAGTAGTAATAATAACATTAAGGAGTTGAGGATATACTTTGCTTTGTAATCGAAATTAGGTTTTAGATGCATATGTAACCATATTATGTTTATATGATATGCAGGAAAGAGTGAAAAAATGAAGAAAATAAGAGGTTTACAGCTTCTTCCACACACACTAAGCCGACAAGGGTATGCAAGGATGCAATATGAATATGTAAGTCAGTTGTGGGAGAATATCTGATAAAATATTTGTGTATTAATCATGTTACATTTTCTATAACCATCTTAGACCATAATGGGAATTTGCATCGAGTAGATGAATTTTTGTTTCTATTCAATTAGGAATGAATAATCTGGAAAAACATTGAGTAGAATCGAGTCGTTTATTAAAGGCCATGAACCAAAGAAAGCCAAAAATGAGTACGTGGCCAAAAAAATTGTAAGTATTCTCCATGACCAATTGTTGCTTATTTAAGATGCAGTTTCATTTTACATGTAATGAACTTAATTGTTGCTTTCTTTAAAGGCTGAGATTCAAGAGAAACTAAATGATCAGCCGCTTAGTCAAGAGCCTGTTCCTGTAAAGTGGGATGTATTGAGTCAAGTTCTTGGTAAGGAGAAACCTGGTCGTGTTAGAGGTATGGGAGCAGGTGTTACACCTTCAAAGGTAGGTGCCCAAATACAAAATACCAGCTGGAAAGCAAATCTAGAGGCTAAACTTGAGGCGGGGAACAAGCGTATGACAATTCTCGAGGATATTATTTTAAAAATTGTAAGTTTTATGCTCTAATGTTGCTATGTACTGTAAAGTATATATATATATATATATATAAAGAGAGAGAGAGAGAGGGGGAATTAAAGTGGATTGTGCTTTCTGTTTGATAGGGCCAAAGTGGTTGTTCTTGACATGGTACTAGTGATGGTGGAAGCAAGAGCACACAGCAGCACCCTGCTATTGCGACTCCATCTCCACGAGTAAGTTACTAACCTAATTTCGATGTTGGGTATTGGGTATTTGTTACGTACAGATTAAGCTTTGGGATAACCACAAGTGCTACCCCTGGATTTTACTTTAATTACAAAAGACACCAGTTATCTTTCTAAACCTACCTATAGAAGTGTTGCAAACACCCCTTGAGACTTGTGTTACTTAACAAATGCCCCCCCACATCAGGCTGCATTTAGTAAAAGAAAAACAAATATCTGGCGGGTATTTGTGATTTTTAAATATAGTTAGGCGTTTTTGTAGTTAGGCTAAATTCTAGGAGTAGCTTTTGCACCCAACTCCTTAAGATTTTGCATAAATTCGAAAAAATGGACCTTTTTTTTTACCAAATATTGAATGTAATGATGTGTGGGAGGTCAGGGGCATCATCAGCAGCATTTTTCTTAGTAACTCCTATATTTTGATCCAAGTTAAAAATTCTAATAAAGATGAAATAGTGTGTATGGCAGTTTAGCTGGTAAATTAGCTAATAGCTTACAAGATAGCTTATAAGCTAGTTTATGACGTACCAAATAGAGCTTTATAAATAAGTTCAAAAAATAAACTAGCTTATATTTACCAAACATACACCAAGGCTCTATTTGACAATGTCAATCCGCTAGCTTATAGTGGATGAGCCATTGATAAATATTTGTCAATTGTAGTTTACAACATTTTTCAATAGCTTATAGCATTTTTTTTTAAATGCTACTTGAAGTAGGTTTGAACTTATTATAGCATTTCATTTTTTCTCTCAGATTTACCCTCATTACTTTAATTAAGTTCCTCATTTATCATCCAGCTTATGCAAAGGAACCACAAACAGGTACACAAAGAACCTTTTCTTGATCTATTATCTTTATTGAGAACAGTACCTTTAGAACAGGCTTTAGAACAGGCTTTAGAACATGTCTTTTCAAGAACAGCCTTTAGAACATGTCTTTTCAAGAACAGTAATCTTTTTCTGAGATTTTATGTTGTACTGTACTTGTAGTGTTTCAGTGTTATTTTCATAATGTTCTGTCAAATATTATGTTGTTGATTTGGTTATATGTTTACAAGGAGGAACCTGAAAACAATGAAGAAATAGTGGCCCTCAGTCCTTCAACTAGGAATTCTAAGATAAGTTATATTTACGCATCTTTGGTAGGTTGTGTTTTATATTTTCAACTGCTGGTGGTAATTATTTAATTTTGTGTTTGGTTGTATAGGCAATTAAAGCACCCACGGTTTGTGTTAATGATCACGCAAGTTGCTTGATTGGGAGGGAACAGAAGAAGTTGTGGCTACAGGGAGAATATCTGCAGTTGACCCTACAACAAAGGTGCATGGCTACAAACTTGGACCTGATTGCTATAGAATTGAGGTTGTTGAAGCTATCAAGCCTGGAGCTGAATTCTATCGTTACCATCCTGAGTTTTCTGTTATGGAAGATGCAGTTGGGAGTACAATTGCTTGGCCAATCAAGGACATTGTTCTTGACCATTAAGCACTTGCGGGCATGGTTCCTTTGCATACTTTAGCTTTTGATTTCTTTTGAGATAGATTGGCACATTAGTAGTACTTTGCTACTAGGTTGGGTTACTTTGAGAGAGGTTGATGTTTTGTTTTGTTGGGAAATTTTAGATTTGGAACCATTAGATTTTGCTTTTGTGTTGGTTAAGCTATTGTTGAACAAATCTTAGATATTATATATGCTTGCTTATGCCGATAGCAGTGAGGCATAAGCAATGAAACTAGTTGTTGCCTAAATGGAAATCTAGTTATTTTGAATTCTGCTACTACTATATATTTGATTATGGATTTGTAATTGAATTCTATAATTTTTTTTGTAAAATTATATTTATTTCATGACAATTATGAAGTATCATCCCTTCCTTTTCATGATATTTCTTACATGTTGTAAAACGTATTTCAAGACAATTATCATGTGTCATGGCTTTCTTTTTATGACGTTTATAAGTTGTCGTAGAAAATATTTAGATGACGTTTTCATGATAATTATGAAGTATCATCCCGTACTTTTCATGACGTTTCTAACATGTCGTAAAATGTATTTCATGACAATTATCATGTGTCATGGCTTTCTTTTTATGACGTTTATAAGTTGTCGTAGAAAATATTTAGATGACGTTTTAGAAACGTCATTGTATCATGCTCAAACCATGACTCCGGTATAGACGGCGAAATTGATGACGGTTCAAAAACGTCATGGAAACATTTTAATGACGTTTTATGGTCGTCATTAAATCCTTTTGTGTAGTAGTGACAAAAGGCGCTGACAGACAAGACCTTTGACCCCAGCCTGTCACCTACCTCACCTACCGACAGGCGCGCCGAAAGTTGTCAGTGGGACCGCCCGTGACAAAGAACTCAGACGCGTGCGAGCTCCCCATTGGATCAGGTTTTGCCAGCAGCAGCCGCGGACTTTAAGGGAACAAGCTCATGTGCTAAAAGACGATCGCCCGATTATTATAATACAGTAAAGGCGATTGCCCGGCATATCAAAAGTCCTATAAATAGAGAACCTCCTCGTACTGGAAAAAGGGTTCCGAATTCATTCCCAACTGATTCACTTACATTCCGAATTCATTCACGGAAATACAGAAGAACACACATATCATCAAGCTCCTAGCTTTCTCGCCGGAATCTACCTCAGGATTTCTCTCTCAGCATCTCCCATCCAGAAGACGATCGGCAGAGACAAGAAGTCTCCACAAGGCAGATTCCAAGAGATTCATAAGCCCAGAAGCTCAAGCATTCTATAGCTAATACTCGCCGTGAGAGACTGTCGATCTCTCACCGCCGCGACTGTTCATCACCTTTGTTACAAGAACCCACAGAGCATCACATCTGGTTCTTCCGGCAATCTACACGCTCACTAGCTAAGATAACAAGAATCTTTACACTCATTGTAATTGTATTCTTACATTTGTACATGTATCCCCGAATATTAGTATTAATAATATCTTGCGAGAGCATTCAAGCCCGGGACTAACAACCCCGGCAAATCTTGTGTTATTTATCTTTCTCACGGAAGTGTTCTCGCATTTGTTTGCTATCCCATCCATTCCAGCAATATCTATCTCCGGATAATATTTTGGGTAGCAACAATTGGCGCTAGAGGAATGGGCATCTAACCCTCAAATTTTCATTCCTACCGTCCCGAAGAACACTCACTGTTCTCGGGGCATATACTTGAAGTGACACTCACTGCGCTTCAAAGAAAACCTTCGGAATCATGACATCCGCCGGTACATCGAAGAAAGCCACTCTCCGAACCGTCGGACACCATATCCCGGCTCAGTCCGAACCCCAGCCGACGACCGGGGGAAACCGCTGCAACGCGAGACTCTCGATCCCGCACCTGAGGGATGGCCCCAACCTCTCACTCGACCAGTTCCAAACCGAGGAACAGATCGAGGAGGCTATGGCCATCCTAGAGGAGCGACGGAGAGCACGCGCGTCGCCTGCAATAACTCCCTCGATCGTCCGCCGCATGGGAAAACAAAAATTCAACGGGCTACTGGGCGAGCGATCTCCAGAAAGCCCCAATTCGCGAGAAAGGGCTCTCGCACGACCGGACGGATCCGTATTCAATCGCTTGGGGCGCGACCCATCCTGGCGACCGGGGCATTCTGTTTCCAACCACGAAAAGACGGAATCCAAATCCGTCACCAGGAGTTCGGCCTACCCAACTTACAGCCGAACGCAGGTCAGCCGTCTGACTCCCGCCCCGATCGCCAGCGGATCAGTACTCGATCGCCTCGGCTCCCGCTCCGAGCGCCGAGCCGCAAGCAGCCAGGCCACGGCGATGGCCGCTATACAACGCCAGCTCGACGAGATGAAAGCACTCTTGGACACTGGGGCAAGCGCCAGCAAAAAGATCACCGGGCCAACCGAGCCACTCGCGGTCCACATCGAGCTTGCCCCCATACAACCAACGATCGCTCCTCCCAAAACACCTCTGTATGAGGGGAGATCGGACCCCGAAACCCACCTGAGTAAATTCCGAATCTACATGACTGGGTGTGGGGCATCTGATGCAACCAAGTGCCGGATCTTCCCGTTAACATTGGGCGAGCTGGCCATAGGTGGTACGCCTCACTACCACCACGATCAATCACCTCCTTTAAGAAACTGGCGAAGGACTTCACGTCATACTTCGCCAACAAGGTCGCCAGACCAGAAGGCCCTCACCGCGTGATGAAAATCAGGCAGGGGAAAGACGAAACCGACGCAGATTACATTGACCGAGTAGACGAAATCATCCTCACCGGCGAACCCGTCAGTGACGAGCTCGCTCTCTTTTCGGTCATGGGGGGATTCTACGGTCATTCTCCCATGTTTAGACATCTCACCAAGGATATTCCCCCAACTTACGCGATCTTCCGCGCTAAGGCTGCCAACTTTCTGGCCAGGCAAAGGCTACTCACCCTCCACCTAGGCGAGGAAACGCTACCTCCTGTCCAGAAGATAGCGATCGCCAAAGTAAAGAAGGCGATCGGCAAGCCACCCGGAGATCTCAAGGCCTTCGAGGACATGGAAGCCCATCTCCTCCATACGTTCAACCGAACTCCGGCACATATTTTCTATGCCATCAAGGGGCACGAAAAGCTCAAAAAGCCAAAGGCGATAAGGGACCACGGTCACCTGGACAACAATCAATATTGTGCCTACCATAAGAGTCCCGGCCACAGCACCAACCAATGCCGCGACCTCCTCAAACAGCTCTGGAGATTGTTCGAGGAGGGCAAGTTGGACAGCTTATTGGCTTAGCCGAAGCCCCTACCAATTTCTACACGATCGTCCGAGTCGGAAAAAAAAAAAAAAAAAAAAGGTTAGGAAGCTCATACGAGCCGACCCTCGGATCAACCTCGCGACCGTCTCTACATGCTTCAATCAAGAGAAGGGACCTCTAAGTCTCCCCGATCTCCCTCCTTATTTAAGAAACTGGAGGACCCGCTCGCCATCTACAGTTCACCATCTAACATGATGGACTAAGGCACGAGATCTCCTCCCCCGCACAACGTACACCGTCGAAGGTCGGCATCTACATGACGATCCAAGGTGGAAGAGTGCAGCCATGGTCCTGGTGGTCGATGGAACCAACTGCTTAGGCCATGCAAGGTCCCTTTGGGCCAAGATCGCCCGCCCTTCGTTTAAATACGAGGCCGGCGTAGTCTGAGGGCCCTCCAAAATTAATCAGTGGACACGATCGCTCGCCCTCAAAGGTTCATCATCTAACATCGTGAACCCGGACAATGCAACGTGCCACTACCCCCGTCTCAACGTACACCGTCGAGGTTCACCATCTTCATGGTGGGCCGAGGTGGAAGCAGAGCTAAACAAGCCGCGGGCGTGGAGTTGAATCATCCGACGCTGCCCCGCGCAAGGACTCCTCTAGACCGAGACCGCACGCCCTTCGTTTAAATACGAGGCGAGGCACAGCCTAACAGAGGACCCTCATAATAAAGTGAGTCACGAGACACTCAATGTCTTCGCGTATCAAGACATGATCAGGGAGTCGGTCCATCGAACTCCGCGATCGTGCACGGTTCCTCAAGACGGACGACCATCCTCGAGGATTCGACAAAGTTGAAAACCGCTCACTCAACGAATTATCTTCATCCCCTTACTTTCACTAAGTGAATAAAAACAAGGGGGAAGAGTGCGGACTACCTATACGACGATCGTCCCTGTTCAACCACATACGGAGGTCGTCAATTCTCAGATGTGCAGTGATCGAATTTGTTGTAAAAGTTATTTTTATGAGTTTATCAATTCATTTGGAACTACCCTCGCAACGATCTCTCCTCACACATTTGTACAAAGTCAAACAAAGACTCCAAAATAACAATCATTCAAGTGATAAGTCAGAAAATTAAACATTCGTTTCATTGCTTGAAAGATCAAAATACATGGTCGCCCGAAGACCAAAATTCTACAAAGAGAAAACTACAAAACTACAAGACAAAAAGTTAAAACAAACAAGCAAGAGCGAAGAGCCTCAGGCCTCCGCCTGGCCTTCGCCTTCAGCCGTCGGCTCGACCTGTGGTCCTTCCCCAGTTTCCCGAGCGACCTCCCCGTCCTCCGTATCGTCAGGATGAACGATGTTCGAGGGAGTCAGATACCAGCTCAGATCCACTCCAAGCTCCGAGAGATCCAAAATCGGCAAGGAGAAAGCAGGATGGAGAGGATGCTCCAACGCATACGCCTTGAAGTTCTCAGCAAGAGGCCCGACCTCCAAACCTCCCTTCTTAGATGCTTGGATCGAGTCGGCGAACGCCATATAATAGGCGAATTCGCTGACAAACTCCAAGTTTTGAAAGGGATCATCCTTGGTCGCCTCTACCTCTCTTTTCAGCTCCGTCATCGCCTGTTGCGACCCTTGGAGCTCGGCCTCCCTTGCAGCTACCTTCTCCCTCGACTCCGTCAGCTCACTGGTCAACCGAGCGATCGTCACCTTCTGGCGATCGGACTCCTCCTCAGCAACCTTCTGCGCCCGGACGGCATTCAGCATTTGATCCCGAAATCAGCCAACCGCCAAACGAGACAACTCGATTTCCTTCCTCGCCAGCTCAAGCTCATGGATCGCCCGCTTGGCTGCCTCCAAAGAGTCCTTCTCCATTGCCATGATCTTATCGGCGAACTCGGCGTTCTCTTTCCGAGCCGCCTCGAGATCTGCCTGCAGGAGAATAGTGGAAGGTCGCCCCTCAAACTCCTGAGCAGCCTGGACAGCCATGGTCGCCGTCTGGAGAGAAAGGGCGAGAACAGCCTGCATCGTACTCCCCGATCGCTGACGAGCGATCACATATAGATCGGTCGTCCAGGCCTTCGGTAGAGCAGAAGCGGGCTTGCTGACGTATTGCGGGATGTCACCGGACTGGCGAGGAGATCGTCTGGCTAAGAAATCCAACACCATCGGCGGGCAAGATGGATCTATGCGACGGATCCTACATCAATACAACAAAGTTAACACAACTCCTACGCAATTGCAAGTTTCAACACAAAAATGCAATCTACCTCTCATCCCTCTCGGTGTCGCGACCGAAATACGGTTTCCCTCGAGGAGTCTCAGCGTCAGCGATCGCCATCTCTCGCATAAAATCCGCAGAGGGCGGCTCATTCTCCGGAGTGAGAATGGTGATCGGAGGCGCGGCGATCGGCACCTCATTGGCGGGGGCAGGAACCGGAGTTTCTTCCAGCCTCGGCCTTTTGCGATTCGTTCGAAACCCCTCTCCCTCCTCAGCCACGATCGGCTCCACGCGAGGTTCCGCTTCTGGAACAATTGGCAGCGCAACAGGTGGGACCCGAGACGACTTCTTGTGGCGGAGACGGCCTAGAACTCCAGGATTCGACATGGCGATCTCCGGCGGGGGCTCCAAAAAGCGAGGAAAGTGAACCTCTACAGTTAAGACGATCGATCATCAGTCAGATACTTTCCTCAAGTAAGGCGATCGCCTAGGAAGTGAAGGTCGCAGAAACTCATACCTGGTACCGAGAGATGTCTCGGGAAACAGAATAGCCGAGCCGACAACCAACGACTCTCCTTATTGATCCAGTTAGCGTCAAGGTCGTCGTCCGACAAGCTCCGTATCCGCTCCCAAACAACCAGGAAATCAAAGGGCAGCTCCTCGACCGCCGGAATGTGAAAACTTGCAAAACCGAAATCAAATTAGATCAGTCCAAAACGCATCCGAACGAAGGGAGAGTCTAAACCCTTACCGGGATTCCTCTCCCGAAACTCAGTAGGGATCTCCAGCTCGCCCGAAGGATTGTCGCTCGCGGAAGCCCTCCACTTGCCGGCGACCCAGAACTACTTTATCGGATCGCCCCGCGCCTTATTTGGGACTCCAAGGATTACCCGACCAGATCGGCCCTGAATATGGTAACCGCCGACCGACCCTTTCTGAGCCGTCAGCTTGAACAAATGGTTCATCTCCAAAGGCGATGGGAGGCGGTACAGGCGGTGACCGCCGAAAAGAGTGAGAGTGCAGATAATTTGGAGCCAAGCGTTCGGCGTCAGCTGAAGTGGCGCCATGTTCCAAGCGGCCAGCAGGTGGGAAACAGCAAAAGATAGAGGGAAGCGCAGCCCGACCTCCATAATCGCCTCATTCACGGCGACCATACCGATCGGAGGCTGATCGGCTCGCTCATTCTCCGCCGGCGCGAATATATCCACATCTGAAGGAACATGGAACCTCGTCCTCCAGACGGCCAGATCTTTCCTGGTCGCCGAACTCCGGATTTGGCCAAGCGACCACAAAGATCGCTGCGCAAACCGGTACTGCGATCGTTTGGGAAGCTGATAAGGATAGGCGACTGAGTAACCCCGGAAATTGAATCTCAGAGACGGACCGGCTAACTTCTCCATAATCTCAGCGAAAGCCTTATAGGCCCGGCCGAAAGCACTATGCTGCTCCCAGTAGGCCCTAATCGCCAGATCTCTCCCTATCTGCGATCGTCTGTCTTCAGCAGCCGCTTCCTTAGCGACGTCGGCTTCATTAAATAAAGCCTCGATTTCAGCAGGGTCGATTCTGGCCCGAATAGCCTCAGCGGCCGTCTCCAGGTGGAAGTCGAAAGAAGGTCCTCCCCGAACAGTCGATGTCCCAGCGGTGGAACTGGTACCCACTCCATGTGATGATGACGTTCCGGCCATTCTCAAAGAAAGAAAGGAGAAAAGGATTTTTCTTACCCAAAGGTGAAATCGAACGACGATCGGCACTAAGATCTTCAGAAAAATCTTCAGCAAGTCCTTCTTTCTCCAGTAAGTGCGTGTGAGAACGAAGACTGCAACACTGCGCCCTTTTATAGGAGATGGCAGGGACTCGTTTGCAATAAGGGAAAATCTCAGGGGTCAGACCCCAAACGTCGCATTAATTGACTCCCTCGAGACCCGCGTACGCGTCTTTTCAAGGACGCGTCAGTCGAGGAGTCATTAATGACCGTTGATATCCTCCAGCAGAAGCCCAACACGTGCGCGGAGACTTTTCCACGCCCATTGCCATTTCCCGCGCAGTTTAGCGGCCAACTAGGTCGTCCAAACTCAGAATATATCAGCTCAAAGATGATCGCCAGTTCAATTAAACACAAAGTCGCTCGTCAAAAGTTCAGCGATCGCCAAGAGAACCACCTCACCCCACGTTTCCAACATAGGAGCGAGCTGGGGGGCAATTGTTGTGTCAAGATTTATTCATCCCGACAGGCGATCGACTATAAGGCCGAGCGACCAAGTCAACTCCAGTCAAACTATGGCTAGCTCGCCAAGTCGAAGAAACCAGACCACCATCAGGTACCTAGCGATCGACTCCCAAGGCGATCGCCCTTTAGCATCTGGCGATCGACTCTAGTGTCCGGCTAAGGACAATCGGCCTACACCCCGAACAGAGATGATCGCCCGTCAAAGTCATCGAAGACTGGATCTCAGAACAGCACCCACGTGCAGATCCACAAAAGGCGCTGAGAGACAAGACCTTTGACCCCAGCCTGTCACCTACCTCACCTACCGACAGGCGCGCCGAAAGTTGTCAGTGGGACCGCCCGTGACAGCAACTCAGGACGCGTGCAGGCTCCCCATTGGACCGTACAGCTGGCTGCCAGCAGCAGCAGCGGACTTTAAGGGAACAAGCCTATGTGCTAAAAAACGATCGCCCGATTATTATAATACAGTAAAGGCGATCGCCCGGCATATCAAAAGTCCTATAAATAGAGAACCTCCTCGTACTGGAAAAAGGGTTCCGAATTCGTTCCCAACTGATTCACTTACATTCCGAATTCATTCACGGAAATACAGAAGAACACACATATCATCGAGCTCCTAGCTTTCTCGCCGGAATCTACCTCAGGATTTCTCTCTCAGCATCTCCCATCCAGAAGACGATCGGCAGAGACAAGAAGTCTCCACAAGGCAGATTCCAAGAGATTCATAAGCCTAGAAGCTCAAGCATTCTACAGCTAATACTCGCCGTGAGAGACTGTCGATCTCTCACCGCCGCGACTGTTCATCACCTTTGTTACAAGAACCCACAGAGCATCACATCTGGTTCTTCCGGCAATCTACACGCTCACTAGCTAAGATAACAAGAATCTTTACACTCATTGTAATTGTATTCTTACATTTGTACTTGTATCCCCGAATATTAGTATTAATAATATCTCGCGAGAGCATTCAAGCCCGGGACTAACAACCCCGGCAAATCTTGTGTTATTTATCTTTCTCACGGAAGTGTTCTCGCATTTGTTTGTTATCCCATCCATTCCAGCAATATCTATCTCCGGATAATATTTTGGGTAGCAACATATTGTATTCATATGTTTAGTGATCATTTAAACATGAAGAATATCTGCCATCGAAAGTTTGTTTAAGTTTGACACGTTAACAAGTACTTGTGTTTTGCCGTGCACATTATAACCAGTAACTATTGACTAGCTATCTTCCAGCAAATCACTCATGGCAAGTTGTGCATATGTGTACCTTGGAATAGGCTTGCGCTATGAAGTCGTTTCCAAGGCGTCGTCGGGTGTATTCCCTGCTTTTTGACCTGTAGGATCCTTTTGTTCATGAGCATGTTCATAAAGGCTAATTTACGTTCGAGTAAATGTTTGCTTGTATGAATAGTCCATTAAATGTAACACTTTGTAAGAAAAGTGTTGGATTTGTCATTGCATATTTATAGAAATAGTACATATGAGGTATCATGGCTGTTAGAAGCCTTTATGAAAAGATAAAAATAAAACCCACCTAAGTGTAGCATGCCCATAGGCTGTATGCTTTCCATTAGAGGGGAGTGTGATCCCTCTTAGGTGGTGCCTAGCAGGTAAGACTAGTTTTCAGTATGGCGATCTACTTTAGATGTAACATCGTTTCAGGTTGGATGCGTGCCATGTTAGGGGGATGTCGTCCCCTTCAGGTGTTGTCAATAGGTAGGAACCATTGTCATTTGCCTGACGAATGATGTATGGCCCCTCCCAGTTGGGAGCGAGCTTGCCCTGACCTACGGCCTTGCTGGCCTCATTTCTGCGCATAACATTGTCGCTAGGTTTGAAAGACTCTGGGCGGACTCGTTTGTTGTAATACTTTGCCATTTTGTTTTTAGAGTGTGCTAGGCCGATAGCGGCGAGGTCGCGTTTTTCCTCAGCTAGTGGTAGGTCCAGCCTGAGGGAGTCTTTGTTTTCATCCTCGTTTACCATAGCAACTCTTTCAGTTTGGACTAGTAGTTCGATAGGTATGACTGCTTTAGTTCTGTAGACCAGGCTGAAAGGTGTTTCGCTTGTGCTTTCCTTTGGGGTGGTTCTATTTGCCTATCAT
Organism: Orobanche coerulescens; assembly: GCA_033398695.1. Lineage (NCBI taxonomy): Eukaryota > Viridiplantae > Streptophyta > Magnoliopsida > Lamiales > Orobanchaceae > Orobanche > Orobanche coerulescens. The sequence continues at coordinate 59,260,708 of CM065818.1, forward strand.
ACGCTTGAGAGCTCGTCCACCCAACAAGTCTTGGATTTCTTCATCCTTCCTCGATGCCTTCCACAATTTCTCTGTTGGCCACTTCCACCGGACCATTAGACTAAGAATGGTAGGGGGATGTAGTAGCTCTGAGTATACCCTGATTTTTGCACCATGATTTGAATGGTTTGCCAACAAATTGGGTTCCGTTGTCAGTTATGAGCGTTTGTGGCATGCCGAATCTAGTGATGATTTGATCGTAGACAAAGGTTAAGACTTTTCTTGAAGTGATGGAGGCTAACGGTTTTGCTTCAACCCATTCGGTGAAGTAGTCTACAACTACAATCATATGTTTGACATTTTAGGGGCAGCTGGGAACGGTCTGTAATACCCGTACATTTTATTGACTGTTTGACCTTGTCATTCTTCCTTTTTCGTCGCTCTATAGACACTTTGTGATGTTGTCATTGTTGATCTGGAGTTTCGTACCTTTTGGATCATGATCGTATTGTTTGGACCTTTCGGCAATATCCTGGGTCACGGAGATAGCGCACGCTAGGACTAAGCTAGCGCACGCTAATTTTACTTTAGTAGTGCACGCTAAGCTTTGGTCCTTAGCGCACGCTAGTGTTCGGAGCATGGCAGACAGTAGCTATTTCTGCTCTCTGGACTAGCAGTTAGCGCACGCTAGGAGTTCGCGAGCGCACGCTATTCGTGTTCAGTAGCGTGCGCTAACATCGTCCGTAGCGCACGATAACGAGCTGATTCGGAAGGGGCAGTGAGGTTTTCATATTCTGTGGACTATAAGGTAACATACGCTAGGCAGCAGCTAGCGCACGCTTGGTAATATCATCAGTGCACGCTAAGGCTCGAGCAGGGCAGAGGATAGTAGGTTCTGGACTCCCATTTCTGGGCAACAACTACGAGGTAGCGCACGCTAATGTTGGATAGTGCACACTACCGGAAGGCATTAGCACACGCTAACGATGCTGGCAGAGGCCACTGGACTATCGGGTGACCCGCTAGCGCACGCTAATATTGAGGCGTAGCGTGCGCTAGACTGGGCGCAGTATATATAGGACAGTCAACCCATGTACGCCTCATTTCTCTTCCTTCTCACTCATTTCGACGGAAGCTGCGAGTTTTGGGTGATTCGGAGCATTTGGAGGTGATCCTTCTTCAGATATCAACATCTTTGGCTGGATAACAATGATTACACAACATCTAATCCATTTCTATCCTCCAAATCAAGGTAAATTCCTTAGAACCCTAGTTTTTGGGAATCTTGGGGATTTTCTTAGATTCGTCTGATTTAACCATTTTGAAGCTTGAGATCTTTGAGAATATGTTGTATCTACCCCGTACCTATGTTTTTCCTACGATTTTATGGATTGTTTTGTACCTTGTTCGGACTTGAGAGGTTTTGGGTGATTTTCCAACCTCTAGATGTTTACCCTTGTAGTTTCTTGAATCGCAGGTGGGTTTCGGGAATTTCTTCGTGTGATTTGAGTATGGATTATTGATTATTGTATTCCTTGCGAATTGTTTAGGTTCCGGAAGTGCGTTTTTGGACCTACCGAACTTATACTATTTTCCTTCCGATTCTTGATGTCTCAAAGGCAAGTATATGTTTATGATTGTGCGTTCTCGACTTTGAAAGTAAGATATATATGATTTGTATGATTGTATATATTCACTCCGGGATGGACCGATGGTCCTCATAGGGTTCCGTGGCCTTTGGTGCGGTTCCATGAATAGTTTGAGTTAGCCACTCTGGGAGGGTCCGACGGGGCCTCAGAGGGTTCCGTTGCCTTTGGTGCGGTTCCATGGTTAATCATGTATGTATTGAAATGAGATTTAGTTATTCCGGAATACTAGTCTTGAAATAATGAATTGATGGTTATTTTTACTTTATTGTCGAGAAGTATTGTGTTTCATATCCGATATACTTGTACTGGCTATTCGACGGCTAACCCCTTTATAGGGAAATACCTTTCATGTATTTCAGGATCCAGGAAAGCAGAGAGGCACGTACCGGGTCGGCATGAAGATGATGGGCGAATGTGATACTATGTCTTGTCTCTGTTTGTGTTTCGTAATTTCTCCATTCATAGTTGTTATACTGGAATGGTTCTTTGAATACTCGAGTATTGTTTTCAGTTTGCTTGATGTTCTGGCCTGTGTTGCCGAGGTATTGATTTGCGATATGTTGTATTTGGATATGTTGGTTATGGTTTGAATACCATTTTTATTGTCTTTCATTTCATTATATTGGACCTCTTTGGTTAAAGTTCTCAGTTCCGCGTATGAATAGCTTTGTGGGTCCCACGGCGGGGCTCACGGCACTGTAATATAACCCTGAGTAACTTGGGGGTGTTACAGAATATGGTATCAGAGCTTAGATCTATGGATACCTAGGCTGTCGGTCTTTTGGGTCGATTGAGTCATCGTTTGTCTACAGTATCACTACTTTGCCATCATCACACTGCGACCGGTACTTGTAAGACCTCTTACTCTTATGGTGTTTCCTTAATCGCTTTACTTCTGATTTGGTATTTTTGGGAATCGGTCACTTCGATGACGTGCGATTGAGTTGTACTTACGTGCCTTGTGTATTCTTAAGAATGTCTGCTAGTAGGGGACAGGGATGAGGCCATGGTCGTGGATGCGGACGAGGACGTGGCGCGGCCGTTTCCCTCAGTTCCGTTGCGGGATCGACCACCCCCAGTCTATCTAACTCGGTGCATCCTGACACCGAAAGTCAGCATGACCAGTCGACTGGCCAAGGGAACAACGCGGATGTTGGAGTTGCGAACGTCCTTCAATAATTGGCTAACCAGATGACCATCTTGGCCCAAGCCGTTCTGTTGAACAATCCAAACCCAACAACGGATGCTTTGCTTCATAATGTAATCCGTATGTACCCTCCACAGTTTGGCGGTGCCACAGACCCCGTTAGGTTGGGAGGATTGGCTAGCGGAGTTGGAGAAAATCTTCGAAGTGGTTGATTGTCCGGAACCGAGGAAAGTACCGATTGCTCAGTACTTTCTTACCAAGGAAGCTACGATGTGGTAGAAAGTTATCAAGCCACAAGATCATGTTGCTACATGGGAAGAGTTTAAAGAGCTACCAGAGGTCGATTTTTGTCCTTGGCCAGTACAAGAAGGCAGGATCCGAGCCTTTTTTGAGGTTAAGCCGCATAACATTCCAGTTTCGTAGGTGATAGGGGAGTATAACCAACAGTTGATCCACGTGAAGAATCAAGTGCGAGATGAGCGTGACAAGATCCGTTACTTTGATATACGGATGAATATGGATTTACGGTGTTATATGGCCGGATTTTCTTGTACTACCTTGAAAGATTACCAAGACAGGGCCTTACATATAACATGTTGAGTCCCAACAATGATACCACAGAAGAACCGAAGAAGCAGAAGACCGTTGGTAACTTTTCTGGTTCTAAAGATGGCAACTTCCTGAAACCCCATATGGCTAACCATTCTGTCGGGCAGTCGTCACGATCTTTTAGAAGGAGGAAGAGTTTCCGTTACGCTACAGGCACCTCAACTCGCCCGGTAACCTGTTTTAATTGTGGTCATCCAGGCCACATCAATGTGGAGTGCAACTTCCCACCTCTGAAGTACCATACTTGCGGACAGATGGGGCATAGAGCAGCTTATTGCCCCGAACAAGATCAGACCTTGGGCACTCGGACTTCAGCCCCAACACCTAAAGATCAGAGGTTGATCCAGCAACAGCCAATCGGATAGTCTCAGCAGAGTTACGGCAGGGTACGGGGACGGAGTCAGAACGCTGGAGGGGGGACTCTAGCATCGGTTCGATACAACCACAAGTCTATGAGATGCGTCAAACAGACGAACCCGATGTGGTGGTGGCCTCAGGTATCATTCATATCCTATCTCATCCAGTTCGTGTACTTTTTGATTCGGGTGCTACACATTCTTTCATCTCCTTGGAGTGTGTACGCCGTTTGAATATAACTTGTATGACTGCTTGTGACCCTTTCGTTGTGAAACTACCTAGCGGGGATAGAATCATGGCAAACCGGGAGATTAGAGATTTTCCGGTGAATATAGCCGGTATGGATTTGTTGTCGAATTTGATTGTGGTTGATATGGAAGGCGAGAATGTGATCCTCGGCGAAGATTGGATTGACAGTCACCAAGCGATTATGAATTACCGTACTAAGGTTATCACTATGATGACTGAAGACGGGCCCGACTACTCATTTTTGGGATGTAAGTTTGGGCCAACCTAAGTTGCTCATCAGTGCCATGAAGGCCGTAAAACTTTTGAATAAAGGTTGCACGAGCTATTGGTGTTATGCTTTGCAAATGGAAGGGAACGAAGTCGATTTCTCTTCAATTCCAGTTGTTAATGAATATCTCGATATTTTTCCGGACGACCTCCCAAGATTACCGCCAGATCGAGACTTAGAGCCTGAATGCGGCTCCAATTTCTAATGCGCCGTATCGGATAGAACCTTGCGAGATGCAAGAATTGAAGAGTCAACTTGGAGAATTATTGGAGAAAGGGTACATCAGACCGAGTGCTTCACCTTGGGGCGCGCCTGTTCTTTTTGTGAGGAATAAGGATGGTTTACTACGTTTATGCATCGATTACCGCAAACTGAACAAGTGACCATTAAGAGTAAGTACCCTTTAACTCGCATAGATGATTTATTTGATCAGTTGCAGGGAGCCGCAGTTTTCTCGAAAATTGATTTGAGATCAGGGTACTATCAGATCCGGGTGAAAGAGTCTGACGTTCCGAAGACTGCATTTCGGACGAGGTATGGACATTATGAATTTGTAGTCATGCATTTTTGGTTGACTAATGCACCGGCAGTGTTCATGCAGCTCATGAACAAGATATTTATCGAATACCTCGACAGGTGTGTAGTCGTCTTTATTGACGACATCTTGATCTATTCTCGAGATAAGGAGGAACATGCCCGACAATTGAGTTTGATACTAGATATTTTGAGAACCGAGCACCTCTATACAAAATTCTCGAAATGTGAGTTCTGGTTGGAAGAAGTTATGTTTCTCGGCCATGTGATTTTGGCCGAAGGGGTTCGTGTAGACCCGTAGAAGATTGAGGCAGTGCTAGATTGGGCACCGCCTAAAAATGTTAAAAAAGTCCGTAGCTTTTTGGGTCTTGCTGGGTATTACCGTCGGTTCATCGAGGGGTTCTAGAAACTCGCTCGGCCGCTTACGAAATTACTCCAAAAGACAGAAAAGTTTGTTTGGACAACTGAGAGACAGCAGAGCTTCGATGAGCTGAAGAGACGTTTGACCTCAGTGCCGAATTTAGCTTTATCTCATGGTAGTGAAGGATTTGCAGTTTATAGCGATGCTTCAGGCCAAGGGCTTGGATGTGTGCTTATGCAGCATGATAAGATTATAGCTTTTGTGTCACAACAGTTGAAGCCGTATGATATGAACTATCCTACTCACGATTTGGAGTTGGTCGCAATTATCTTCGCTCTTAAGATTTGGCGGCATTATTTGTATGGCTCTCCATGTCAGATTTATACTAATCACAAGAGTTTGAAGTATATCTTTAGTCAGAAAGAGCTGAATATGAGGCAGAGACGTTGGTTGGAATTGATCAAGGATCACGATTTGGAAATTCTTTACCATCCGGGAAAAGCCAATGTCGTCGCGGACGCCTTGAGCCGCAAATTGGCATCGCTTCAATGATCGAGGTTCTTACATCTCAGACGAAGATTCATCAGGATTTAATTGAGCAAGGAATAGAAGTTTGGCTTCAAAGAGTGCAAGGACAGTTGTGCACTCTTGAAATTACTTCATCCTTAGTCGACGGCATCAAAGGGAAATAGTGGAGTGACCCGATAATCTCTCAACTGAAGGAAGATATAATCAAAGGAAAACCCTAGTTTTATGGTCCATGAGGATAGTATTCTGAGATTTCAAGGCAGGCCTTGTGTTCCGAATGATCTAGAGTTGATACAGAGAATTCTTCGAGAAGCTCATGCTACGCCTTACTCAATCCACCCCGGAATGAGTAAGATTTACAAGGACTTGAAGCGAAATTTTTGGTGGAATAATATGAATAAAGATGTCACGGAGTTTGTACTACGGTGCTTGACATGTCAACAAGTCAAGATTGAACATCAACGACCGGCGGGGTTGTTGAATCCGCTTCCCATTCCCGAGTGGAAGTAGGAAGACATCTCTATGGATTTTATCAGTGGGATGCCGAGAACTATAGCTGGATGAATATGATTTGGGTAATCATCGATCGGTTGACCAAGCCTGCACACTTCCTAGGTATTAAGGATAGTTGGGGACCAGAGAGATTGGCTCGAACTTTTATAGCCGAGATTGTGAGATTGCATGGTGCCCCTAAGACCATTGTTTCCGATCGAGATAGTCATTTCGTATCGCATTTTTGGCAGGATGTTCACCAGGCTTTGGGTACCAAGTTGAGATTGAGCACGTCTTTTCATCCTCAGTCAGATGGTCAGACGGAGAGGACGATTCAGACATTGGAGGATATTTTGCGGGCCTATGCCCTAGACTGGAGTAATGATTGGGAGCTTCACTTGTCATTGATCGAGTTTGCCTACAATAATAGTTGGCATGCGTCGATCAAAATGGAGCCGTTCGAGGCACTTTATGGTAGGTGATGTAGATCGCCATTATGTTGGATGAGGCCTCGGATCTAGTCGGAACGGAATCAGATATGTTGATGGATGTAATATCCGGAATTTCTACTATTGTTGTTCAATGTTATTTTATCCGAGTTATGTTGTGCAGTGTAGAATTTGTACAGTATGGATAAAATAATTGAAGGATTGAGACATCTGTATTAGTATAATTGTTGTACTTGGTCGACAATTGCATTTGAGGATATTGTGTGTCATATGGGAATGTTATTGGAAGGAGTATGTATATTCAGTATGTCGTGTATACGTATCTAGTATGTTGAGACGTTGGACAAGAATAGCTGAAAATGGCTAAGTATAGCCTGATTAACGCACGCTAATACTCAAGCTTAGCACACGCTATCGCGCAGGTTTACTGCATGCTAAAGGCAAAGAGTAGCGCACGCTAGTGCAGAACAGATCAGAAGGAATCTACATGTGGACCCGGCCACTTTCGGCGCATGTGCCGACAAGGTCAACGGATGTTTGTTATGAAGGATTAGTGCATGCTAATGCATATGGTTAGCGCACGCTAACATCAGATCAGTCAACAGGGAATCTTATCCTTGTTAGATGCTTCAGCTTGTGGACCCGTCTTCGAAGCATACAGACAAACGAGTCAACTATGAGTAGCGCACGCTATGGTTGAAGGCTTGCGTACGCTAAATAGAGGCATTTACGTACGCTATTGCACGTAAATCATTGTGTGAAGCAAGGCAGTAGCCTTTGGACTTCGATAGTGCACGCTAACAAAAAAAGTTAGTGCACTCTAAGCATGTTAACGCACGCTATTTTATAAGAGTAGCGCGCGCTAGTAATGTACAGTATATATATGTGCAGTTGGCCATTTTTCTTCATTTTTTCCATTCTTCCTTGTAACCGATAGAGAGAGTTCCTAGAGAGATGTTTGAAATTCCAAACACTAGATTATGATGGAGTTACTCATCCATAACAACATTTGAAGCTTGGAAATGATTGGAAATGGATTCAACCTTGATAATCAATCCTTTTCTTCAAAGAGGTAATTACCCTTCACTTTGGATTTCGTTTTGGATTGAATATTGATGTTCTTGAGTTGATGATTATCATATAAACAAGTTGATAAGCATAATTATGAGATAGATTACCGGATTATGTTGATGTAGTTGTTGATATGGATATTAATATGATTCTTGTGGTTTGAATTGTGTTATTCGTCTTCCTGAGATAAGTTGGTTAATCTTTCTCCTCATTTGGGGATGTTGATGTTATTGTTGATGATTACTCTCTGTAATGATAGATTATGGAAGTATTGTTATGGTTCTTGGTATTCATGATGTTGGTAGTGAGGAACAAGATCATATATGAATATATGACTTAGATTATGAGTTGGATGATTGTTTATATATTAAAGGATACCGGATTTCATTGTTTTGACAGCTATGAACATAGTTTCGAATCACTTAGTATTCTTGATAATCGCCATATGTTGATTGGTACCTGTAATGCATGCAACTGCATGTCATTAGCGCACGCTAGAATTACCGGCTAGCGCACACTAACTGGAATGACTTAGCGCGTGCTACATTAAGTGATTAACGTGCGCTAAGTGTACAGGCAGTGTAGTATATCATGTTGTGGTTATGAATTCGTGTTGGTTTGAGTTGGATTGTTTGGACTAGTGGCTAATAGAGATATATTGTTGAGCCGTTGAGTTTGATTTATTGGTTATATTGGGAATTGATTATTATTGAATGTGTGTTAATAGATTACTTCAATAGGTTGAGATTATTGATCGGTGATTAGAACCATGCTTTGCGGTCGTGTTCGAGAATGTCCGTAGATTGCTTTGGTCGAGGCTGAGGAGTTCGTAGACGAAGGCAATGAAATTGGTAACGGCTTCATCGGTATCGAGGCAAGTTATTACTTGCATAGTTTATAATATTTAATGAATAGTTTCCGTTTCATTCGTTTATAATTCATATAGCAATGATTATATTTGTGATCACGGGAGATTTGGGATTATAAGTTGTATTCGGGTTTTGGAAAATAAATCATAATGTATATTATTTACATTTGTATACTTGGGTATCGAGGATACATTGTGGTATAGACGAAGACGTGAATTATCTACCGTCCGTGACATTCTGGACCGTCGAATATTCAAAATAATGGTTGGTGATGGTTTAGATATCGAGATTGCTCTCGAAGGACTTGGGGCAAGTATTTTAATCATTTTTGTCATTTGTGTCGATCATGATATGATACATTCGTGTATCATTATTGTCATGCATTTGTGTATTGTTGTTGTCGTGCATTGTGTATTGTTGTTATTATGCAGCTGTGCATTGTTGTCATATGTCCACCATGGTTGATCCGACGGGATCATCATGGGATCTAGGCAGTGAATGGATCATCGGATTACCATGTGTTGTTGTTGTGCATATGTATATTATGGGCTTGCCGTAAGTATATATTGTTTTTATTGTTGTGAGCATATTGACGTTGTCATATGAGTATGGATGTGGTCAATCATTTGAATAATTTCATTTATATAATCGTTTGTATTCGAAAAGAATTTTCATCGAGAACTTGACACCAGCGAGCCGGTTTAATTTTTCGAAAATTGATTTCATGGTCTTACGAAAATCTATATTTTGAGTTTTAAAATTTTTGAAAGAACTTTCGAAAATTTGTCTTCGTGATGAGACAATATGATATCAAACTGGTTTTGAAAATGTGATTGACATACATATGCACTTAGTGCATAGTGCATATCATGGTGAAGTTATGAGTGTGAATCACAAACTGGATAAAACATCAGTATGGTATGATGAAAAAAGATCCGAACTTGAGTATGGTAATCTAGTTATCCAGGCATGATCGGTTGATTGATCACATAAGAGAAATATACTGCGTATTGTAGATTCAGTACAGAATATGATCTTAGAACTTCGAGTTTTGTGAAATCGGGGCATATGTGCTATGTGGCTTTATTGGTATGGTAGCGTGAATCTGCTATAGCGATTTTTCACTTTTGAGCGATATTGATTGGAGTATGATTGGATATGTGCGTCGATTTGTGATTTGGTTGTTCGTATGCCGAGGGGTATGTTCAACAGTCGGGTGTGTTTGTTTAAAATCCATTGTATGTGATTTGTGTAATGTTTTGAGAATTTTAATCATTCGTATATCGGTTTCTGTGGTTCTGTATTGATCGTGTTGGAGCTTACCTTGTGAAGGTATTCTCGATTATCGTTGATCGTTCGTTGGTTATGTTGTAGTTTATCATGTGGATAATATTCTCGATTGTGTTTTGACCTCCGGTTGGTCATATTGGAGTTTATCATGTTGGTGATATTCTCGACTGTCTTTTGACCTTTGGATTTGGTCGTATTGGAGTTTATCATGTCAATGGTATTCTCGGTTAATTTGTTGATTGATCATTGTTAATGATCATATGAACATTCGAATTTTGTGCCGATGTTCCGGGATCTGTTGTCAATGTTTTGGGCAGTTATTTCATAGATGTACCGTGTATTATTTGTTTTATCGGAATTGTGACTTGATTGTGCGATCAGGCGGACAAAATTTGACACGGATAGATTAATTCATCCGAAGATGATATATTTTGTTGAGACTCATGAAATTGTGATTGTAAGCGTATTGAGGCTTTACAGTGAAGTCACTTGGTAGTATCTCAGGAGATCGTCGACTTTGCGCATTTGTAAGTATGCTATTTTGGTTTAATGACGATGATTGATCATTGTTGTGATGGTTTCGGGATATTTTGGTTGAACGGTTTGTTTTCTTTATGACGGATTGCAAGTTTCGAGGACGAAACTTATTTTAAGTGGTGTAGTATGTAATATCCGAAATTTCTACTACTGTTGTTCAATGTTATTTTATCCGAGTTATGTTGTGCAGTGTGGAATCTGTACAGTATGGATAAAACAATTGAAGGACTGAGATATCTGTATTAGTATAATTGTTGTACTTGGTCGACAATTGCATTTGAGGATATTGTGTATCATATGGGAATGTTATTGGAAGGAGTATGTATATTCAGTATGTCTTGTATACGTATACTATTTTCCTTCCGATTCTCGATGTCTCAAAGGCAAGTATATATTTATGATTGTGCATTCTCGACTTCGAAAGTAAGATATATAAATTGTATGATTGTATATATTCACTCTGGGACGGACCGACGGGTCCTCAGAGGGTTATGTGGCCTTTGGTGCGGTTCCATGAATAGTTTGGGTTAGCTACTCTGGGAGGGTTCGACGGGGCCTCAGAGGGTTTCGTTGCCGTTGGTGCGGTTCCATGGTTAATCATGTATATATTGAAATGAGATTTAGTTATTCCGGAATACTAGTCTTGAAATAATGAATTGACGGTTATTTTTACTTTATTGTCGAGAAGTATTGTGTTTCATATCCGATATACTTGTACTGGCTATTCGACGTCTAACCCCTTTATGGGGGAAATACCTTTCATGTATTTCAGGATCCAGGAAAGCAGAGAGGCACGTACCGGGTCGGCATGAAGATGATGGGCGAGTGTGATACTGTGTCTTGTCTCTGTTTGTGTTTCTTAATTTCTCCATTCATAGTTGTAGTAGAATGGTTCTTTGAATACTCGAGTATTGTTTTCAGTTTGCTTGATGTTTCGGCCTGTGTTCCCGAGGTATTGATTTGTGATATGTTGTATTTGGATATGTTGGTTATGGTTTGAATACCATTTGTATTGTCTTTCATTTCATTATATTGGACCTCTTCGGTCAAAGTTCTCAGTTCCACGTATAAATAGCCTTGTGGGTCCCACAGCGGGGCTCAAAGTGCTGTAATATACCCTGAATAACTTGGGGGTGTTACACGGTCCGCATATATCGATGCCTCGTTGATGGAATGGCCAGGGTTCGGTAATAGGGATGAGGTTGTGTTTTGGCACGCATTGGATGTTGGCGTAAGCGTGACATTCTTGGCATGTCTTGAGCTCAGCCTCCGCGTCTTGATTTACTGTTGGCCAGTAATACCCCATCCTTATTGCTTTGGCTGCTACAGCGCGTGACCCTGAGTGCATGCCGCACATTCCATTGTGAATGTCCTGGATGATTATTCGTGCTTTTGTTGGTCCAACACATCTTGCCATTGGGCTTCTGAATGTTTTGGGATATAGAATGCCATCCCTGATGGAGTACATGATGGCCTTACGCCTGATTCTCAGTGCTTCCACGTTGTCAGGTGGCAAAATACCTTGAGATAGCTAGTTGAAAATAAGAGTCATCCAAGTGTCATCTGTCTCGACCTGGGATACCTTCGTAGGTTGGAGGATGGATTTCTTGTTGATGACTTATACCAGGACTTCCTTTCCGAAATGCTCGAAAGTAAGTGCAGCGAGTTTGCATAGAGCGTCTGCTTGCTGGTTCTGTTCTCTGGGGATTTGAGTGATTGAAAGATGTGAAGTATGGGAGGATATGATTGACCAGTGCCAAGTATTGTTTCATTGGTTCCTCATTTGCAGTATATTCACCCCGTACTTGGGGGGCTACCAACAATGAGTCTGTGAATACCCTGATTCTTTTGACTTCCATTGTCTTGGCTATCCGTAAGCCTGCTAGTAGTGCTTCATATTCTGACTCATTGTTTGAGGCTTCGAAATTAAACTTCAGGGCATACGTGAAGTCATGCCCCGATGGGCTTGTAAGCACTAACTGCCCCTGAACCTTGTTTACATAACGCGTCGTCAGTGTATAAAGTCCAGGTTTCATCATCATGGCCCATGGGTGTTGGCTGTGTTTTTGACTTCTTGCTTGGTATTGCTGGAGGCGGTGTGTCAACCTCGGCGAGGAAATCTGCCATGATTTGCCCCTTGATTGAGTGTCTGGATCCGTAGGTGATTTCGTATTCACTTAGCTTGATCGCCAATTTTGACATTCTGCCTGTATACTCGTGGTTCGACAGAACCTGTTTCAGGGGCTTGTCAGTTAGGCCGTGTATCGGGTGAGCCTGGAAATATTGTTTGAATCGTCTGGATGATAGTAATAGGGAAAATGCTAATTTTTCTAGTGGAGTATAGTTAACTTGTGCATCTTGTAAGATTTTGCTGAAGAAGTAGATTGGCTTTTGGACCTTGCCTCGTTCCGCTAAGAGTACTGACCCAATTGCCTCCTGGGATGCTGCTAGGTACATGATGAGGGTCTCACCTGGTACTGGAGCCATTAGGGTAGGTAGTTCGTTTAGGAACACCTTGAGGTACTGGAATGCTACTTCAGCCTCTTCTGTCCACTCATATACTTTTTTCTTGTTGCATTCGATTAGTACTTTGAAGAATGGCAACTGCTTTTCTGATGCTCGCGAGAGGAATCTGCTGAGAGCTGCGAGCTTTCCATTTAGGCTTTATAGATATCTTAGGGGGAGTCATGTCTAGCACTGCCTGAATCTTCTTGGGGTTTGCCCTGATTCCCGTGGCATCTATTATGTGTCCCAAGATCTGGCCCTTTTCTACTCCGAAAGTACACATGGCTGGGTTTAGCTTCATGTTAATACGTCGGAGGTTTTGGAAAGTTTCTATGATGTCATGTAGTAGGGCATCCTGTGTCTTGCTTTTGATAACCATGTTGTCAACATATGCCTCAAGGTTTACACCTATCTGAGATTTGAATTCTATATTTACTAGCGCCTGATAAGTAGAGCCTGCATTTTTCAGACCAAAAGGCATTTTGGTGTAGCAATAGAGGCCATGATTGGTGTACAAAGTTGTCTTGTCCACGTCAGATTCTTTCATTAAGATTTGATGATACCCTTTGTATGCGTTGAGGAAGCACTTGTATTTGAAATCAGCTAAAGACTCTACCTTCCAGTCGATGGGAGGTAAAGGGTAGTTGTCTTTTGGACATGACTTGTTTAAGATAGTGAAGTCAACGCACATGCGCCATGTGCCATTGACCTTGTTGACCGTTACTGGGTTTGAGACCCATGTTTGATATTTGACCAATCGTAAGATGTCTGCCTGAATTAGGTCAGTGACCTGAGAGTCCATGGCCTGAGAGCGTTCCAGGGAAAGACTACGCCTTTTCTGTCTGATGGGTGGTACGTATTGGTTTAGGCCCAGGCTGTGTTCTGCTAATCCTCTAGGGATACCTGTCATGTCTGAAGGTTTCCAGGCGAATACATCCAGGCTGTTTGCCAGTAGTTATACCAGCTGGTTTTGGACCTGGGGTGAGAGGTTAACTCCGATTGTGATTGGTTGATCTGGGTATTCAGGGTGTATGACGACCTTTACTTGCTTGGGATGGTCTCTCGGAATAGGTGCCCACGTGATTTCCCTAATCTTGCTTTCCTCTACAGTTGTCGCTTAACTAGCGTCTCTGCCTGGGTAATCACTTTTTACCGTAGCAATTCCTGCTATTTTTGGGAATTCTACCAAAGATCTAATGGTGGAGACCTCCATGCCGAGCTTCTGAAGGGATGTTCTTCCTAGTATGATGTTATACTTGGATGTAGATTTGACAATATGGAACTGTAACATGATTGTTCTCGATAGTGGATGTGTTCTTACTATGAGCTCTAGGGTGATTGTTCCTTCAGGGTATGACCTTTCCCCTGAGAAACCGATTAATGGTGTGGTTGGAGGCCTAAGGTTTGACCTGATGTACTCTGGAAGTTTGTTGAAATAGTGTTCGTACATTATGTCCACTGAACTTCCCCCATCCATGTATATCCTGCTCACCTTGTGTGAGGCTATCATTGCTGTTATGACTACTGGGTCAGATGATGGTATGAACGTATCCCACAGAATGCTTCTTGGTGGTGTACATTGCCAGGTCTCCATGACCTCGTTGCTTCTCTTTGTGCCTGAATGCCATGATTGAATCATGTTGACATCTACTTGTTCCGTCAGGGACTCTTGTTCCTTTTGGGTGTCATTCTTTGTGAGTTCCCTATTGTTTGACTTTGCTAGGTGCGTTTTTGAGGTTTGCTTTGAGTGTAGGGTAGGTTGCATGTTAAGTCCAGGGTATGGACTAGGGGGGGAGTGCCAGGGTCCTTTTGTGTATGTTGTACCTGGGGTAGTTCCCAGGTATTGGTTTGGTCTGATTACTATATGTAACGTAATGCGGATAAGGACAAGTAGGTTGGTATGCGTTTACCTGAATGTTTCCCAATAAATGCGTGTAACACGACCTGAGTTGCGTGTTTGTCAGACTCCTTCGTTGACATCCTCCTGTATTCCTTCCTACCCCATGAACTTCCAACAGTTGCGATTTTTGGGTTTGTGTCAGTAACCTGAGAGTGTGATATCTCGTATAGAACCATGTAGGCTTCTTTAAGAGGAATGACGTGCGCAGGATTGTAAGGTCAGCTGTTGTATGTATCTTCCTCATGGGTTTCTTTGTGTTGTTTCCAGGTGTTTGGTGAGTCTCTTTTTCGGGTATTTGTTAGTTTTTTGTCATGTGAGGGATGTTTTCCACTCGGAGAGGTTCGAGGTGGCTTATGGTAGTTTCCGAAATTTGCGAATGTTGTTCACCAGACATGTTTAACAAAGAAACTGGTGGCTTTAAGGAAAAAATCTTTGGATTTTTGAGTAAGAAATAAGTGAAAATAGGTAAAAAATTTCGAGAAATTTGTGGCTATTTTGTATCATGTCCCACGGGTGGTGCCATGTTTACGTATGGTATGTAAATCGGTTTAGAGATGGGATGGAAATGGTTTTGTTGTTTGGTTTCCCGTGTTGAACGGTAAGGACCCGATGAGATTGATATAGATCAAGAAGCTCGGGTAACACTTAAACAAGAACCATGCTGCACTGCTGTGAGGCAGTATTTGCCCAAGTGTGTGAAAACTTGTGTAGTTCTGTGTGTCGCTCTCCTTTTATAGATAGGCTTGTAGGGTTTAGAGTTAAATCCTTTGGGAATAATCGATGGCTGCTAGAGAGCCAGGTGTCGATCATCTGGGAGCCGGCAAGGAGGACAGATGTCATTCGTCCTATAGCTCGTAGTGGTGTTTGTCGTGCGTCCCCACTGTGCGATGTCAGATGGTACATCTTAACCGCTAGTGCTAGTTGGGGAGCAGTAGCTTTGTCCTTGCTCAGTCAGGCCTGGGGGGCCTTCCCAGGCCTTACGTGGACTGGATTTAAGCCGGGCCTTCATCAAGTGTTGATTGGGCCTTGGTGATGGGCTTGATCCGAGCGTGTAACTAATGGGCCTGGGCCATTAATATTGATACGCTATCAAGTCCTTTGATTTATTTCCTCACATAATTAGTCTAACAAATGTATAAATTTGGTGCGTTATTTTATTTAAACTATGTAATTTTTTTAATGTGTTGTTTTATTTGAATAAATAAAAAAAAAGATAAAAAAAACTGTAAGGACCGCGGGTGTTCTATAACTTGAGAATGAGAGATGGTATTTTTGAACTGAGTTATAGAGTCCAAATTATAGGGTTAAAAGCTTACGTGATAACACTTTTCGCCATAACACGAGCCTATGGCTCATGACCTCACTTGTTATCCTAAAATATGTGACTTCTTCGAGTGATAAATTTACTAGACTTGTTAAAAAGTATGAGCTCTGTAAAATAGAAGTATATCAATAATATGTGTTTTCTTAACATCAAACTTGCATTTGATTTATTTCATAACTTTTTTTTCACTAATTTCATAACTTATCACAAAGAATTTAGTCATTTTTTTTAACATGAATTTAGTCATTTATATCAACAAAACTACCAAACTACTGACAATTATTTCCATTATTACCTCACTATATCTCACCAAATTCTTGGGCAAATATGCACATTAAATCAAGAGTTATGATATATAGACCTACATAATAGACATACAAATAGGCCTACACTATTCACATTTTGACAAGTTTCAAACACTTTTTCTCTCTCTTCATATTAACCAAATAAATTTTTAATTTCACCAATCATAGTCGTAGGCCTATTTGTAGGTCTATTATGTAGGTTTATAAATCATTTTTCAAATATTAAAGAGCTAATTCTCAAAATGCCCCAAAGGTACAAGTGTGCTTACTCCATATGCCCTTTTTTTTTGTTTCTCAAAATGCCCCAAGACGACTTTCGCCTCAGGTGGGTTTGAGCGACTCCTCTAAAAAAGTGACACGTATCCCTATTTGTGTAAGACACAAGTACATGTGTATAAGGTACTAGTCTATGCAATTTCTTGGGCGACTGAGGCCACTCTATTCAAGGCGATTTGTTTTTTGTCTTTTTGTGAAAAAAGTCAAACTTCTAAACTAATAAAATAATCCCAATTTCTTGGGCGACTGGGTTTCACTCATTTGATATATTGAGCTATCGGTGGGTAAAATGTACAATTTATATTTTTTTATTTCTCAATACCCGTGCAATCAATCTCGATTTATGTGCCGAAATATTTAAAAAAATATTTTTTACACAAATATTACTTTAAACAAATAATAACAAAAAATCAAACACACGTATCAAACAACAAAACACACGCACACACACAAATCAAACATACACAGTAATCACTTCATCTTCTTCACCCCTACCCCAAAATACCACCCGATTCCAAATCACTAAACACCAACCCTAGATCTTACCACTGTACGTCTTCTTCATCCCAATCTTCACCGTCCGAGCTTAACACACACAATCGACCTTCTTCAAATCGTTGAATATTTTTTTGTAACTAAGCTTGCTAATCAATTCAGATCTTGCTCAGCTACAAAGTTTTTTTTTTATTTTTTATTTAATAAGTTTCATTATTTATTGTTAATGGTTTTTTATATGTGTTTATTGTTTGTAGTTATTATGTATAGATTGTGGACCAAGTGTTTGGGCAGCATAGTGTGGAGTCTCACACTAAGGGGCTGTTTACTTTCGACGTAATGGGGCTTAATGGTCTGGAGAGCTTATTCGCACAGATATCTTGGGGTGTTTACTTACGACTTATTCGCACAGAAGAGAGCTTATTCGGACAGTAAGAAATGGGTTGTTGTCCAGATTCAGCCAAGAAAATGACATCCCTTGCCCCTCACCATAAAACACGCTACTAATCTATTAAGCTCCACATCAGCTCCCCCTCATCTCTTCCCTCTCCTGCGAATTTCTTCTTCTCCACCCCGCCAACTCTTTTTTTTTTTTTTGCAAATGTATGTTTCTTCATTCAATTTTTTATTGAACTGAGTTTTTTTATTTGTGATGATTTTATGTAATGTCCCAATTTCGCATATACATTTATTATGATTTATAGAAAATATATTCAATTTTATTAAATTAACGCCTCTTCATCATTAAAAAAACCACGCCCAACTACCCGATGACCCGAACTAAAAATTTCGGGTATTTTAAAAATTTTTAAATTTTTACGGGCCGGGTCATGGGACGACTTGTTGCGTAAATTCGGGAAACCGAAAACTCAATTATTCTTTTAATAGTTATTTTTTTTAAATTTAACTATTTAATTTGACTACTTTGTGTTTGAAATTGAATTTTAAAGTACTTTTGAATTTAGGAATATATGACTTAAAAAATAAATAGCAATTTATAAAACAGCTTATAATTCATATTCAGGGGTAAATCAGTCATTTCTGTTATTCAGACTGTTTATTCAGATGAAAAAGTAAACAACAGCATCAATTTACCCAGACATACACATTTAACCAGACAGACACAGTTATCCATATAGGAATTAATGAAAAATTTGGTAAACAGCCCCTAAGTGTATCACCGAAACGATATCCTTTTGCTTTTGACAATTTTGTTTTGTAGAATTTTTTATAAACTGTTATTCTGATTATCATATTGTGATGTGAAATAAGTTGTTTTGAATTCTTAGGGGCTGATTATTTTATAGAGCACAAGTAGTTCTAGGGTGTTTTGTTACGTTGTTTATAAAGCTAAGTTTTTGCAGCTTACTAGAAGCATATCCATATGAGGTTTTAGACTCATATAAGCTATAGTTATAAGCTCATAGGATTAGCTTTACTTTCGGGCTTATTTGAAATTGCAAAAGCTCATAAGGTACGCTTGATGTACTCTCTTCCATGATGGCAGTATATTATTTGGGTTTTATTTCAAACATTTTCCACTCGGGATTCATAAAGCTAGCCGGCTAGGGCTTAGGAAATTCTTAAAATACACTTCCGTCATAGTTTACAGTTTACCTTCGACCCCTCGTATTATATATTGTATTTGATATTGGTATTTTCTATATGCATGTTAATCTCTTTTATATACATCTTATTCAGATAGTTCAGAAGGTGATTAATGACAAGTGACAACTCTTAGTAGGGGTGAAAGTGCGAATAGAAAGAACACATGATTTAGCAAAGACATAAAGTGCACATAGCAAACAAAATATCAAACTAAGTGCGCTTAGAGGCCAAATGATCCCTAATTTATAGTAAAATTTTATGTTTAATATTGTAAGAGAAGTAGTCTGATATTTAGTACCACTTTGGCCCGTGTGGTCAACAAGTAAAACATCAAACTAAAATGTATATGATTTAAGAGATACCGATGTAAAAGAACCAAATATGAAACATAGTATGTTGCTTGCTATGGCTTTAAAGCGTTGTAATTGTTTTGAAGAAAAACATGAAAATATAGCCTTGATATAAAAAAAGTTATACATATATACCTTTTTTTTTCGGAAACGGTACTTTCAAATGAAATAGTCAAAATTTATCTCTTCTGTTCTGGCATATATGAAATACCTTGACCTTACCATTTCCTTGTTATTTATACTTTACGTCATGTTATTTATCTTGTCTCTCCAAATGCAAATTTTGTAGAGTATTTAATAGGCCCGATCCCATTTGGTTAACCTAGCTTAGTCTCCAAGCTAACAAAGATATGTATATCTTATTGTAAGCTTGTAGACTAAGCTAGGTTAAAGTTAACAGGCTCAACCGGTAACATATTATAACACAGTTTATCCCATGCTTAATAACAATCTTTTATTCCTAAATGTAGCTCGTCTATTAAGGTTTATAAAGGTGGTCATGGTTGTGGATGGAGTGAAATTGTAAATTGAAGGAATATGACCTGTTAAATAACAAGGGTGTAAACAGGAAGTAACATTATAACGGAAACAACATGGAAAACGTTGATAGTGCAGTCAGGGACCTAACAGCCACTGATCCTAATATCGTCCCTAAGCCTGATAGGGTGTCATTTGTTAGAACGGAGTTTCGTAGTCTTGTATAATAGAAATATGCTTTTCTAAATATTACACATTGGTTGTTTTGCAAAGTGTTATGCCGGTTTAGTTGTTAAACTTAAGAAACCATCCAATGTACAATTACTAATGTAGAACATTTGTAAGCAAGTACATTGCAGTATGACTAAATTGGCACGAAAGGTTGTAAAATGACCAATGTGGAACCCCATGTTAAATTTGGATAAATAACAGTCTTTAGGGATATAAGATATAAACTAATTTTATAAATAAATGATTAATTTGATAAGACGGCTGAATTATTGGTGATTTTGGTATTTTTTTTTCTTTTTCGATACAAGTCAATGGTGGGTCCTGTTTACATATTTTGGGTTGAAAGAGTAACTTGAACGTGTTTTATAGTTATGTCTATAGCAAATTTGCAATATGATGATGCCTAAGAAAGTAGTCTTGCTATAGGGACACCCGTGCTATGTACGGACTAGCAAATAAATCATAAAATTAAAGCATGTGATTTATATTTTTGTTGACAAATGTATATATGGTTGATTTATGATGAAGCGGAAGATGTCTTGTAAAGACGGTAATAAAACTTTTTTGGTGTAAAAAAAAAAACTGATTATTTGACATGTTCTTGCATTTCAAAACAAAAGCTGGACAATATAGGTTCATTTAATAGCATGTGTCGAAAAGTTGCTTCATTTGGTCAATTTGGCAGTTTTAAGTCTCTTAAAACCTCTATGTTATGGTGTGAAAAACTTGAGAAAGATGGTAAAAGAGTGGATCTATTCATTATTCTAAAATCATCTTGCTTTGGTTTATTTTATAGGGCTCGTGAATTTGTTCATCTAATCAATCATTCGACATTGCGCATGCATCTTTCGCGATCTCAAATTGTTGTTTGTTAAAAGGATCTCTTTGTACAATTAATGGGTCTTCTGGTGTCGGTCGGTGTAGAAATAACTGCCTTTTTTTTCTATGCCGATAAACCATTTGTGAATTCCAAGGTCTCGTGAAATTTCATGAAACCTGAATGATGCAGGAGTGTTCCGTTTTTATCATTTTTTTTAATTTTCTTTTAATTTTATCTTTAAGGAAGGTTGAGTTACATCATCTTAAAATCTCTCATTGTTTTAATAATCTGCAATTACAGGGTGAATTGTAAATTCAACTACACTTTGTATATAAATTTGGTTAGGTTTTTCAAGACTTGCTTTCAGGCTGGTTTCCTAGTACATCTTTGTGTTTTGAAACATGCATTTTTGGTAACCTAGTTTAAGAAATATGTGTAAGTTGCAAAAATCATCATTGTGGTTTGGCCATGGGGAATTGCCTTGATATGTATGATTAAGAGTAAAATATCACACCGAACTACTAAGAGCGTGTCTACTAAGAGCCTTGATATGTTGGATTCTCGCACGGACAACTATATGTAGTTGTTTTCAATAGCATGAGGGGGAATCATACAAAAAAAAATTAAAAAAAAAATCGTTATCTACAAAGAAGTCATTCACCGACTTTAAGTGTTTTTACACGTTAGTTTTTGCCGTGTTTAAAGAAGAAAGAGAAAAGAACTAAAAAAATAAAAATAAAATAAAGAGTTATGTATCTAGTACTATAACATTATCACTAAATGGTCTTAACGAGGATTTAAAACCCGCGCTTCGCTGCGGGGTGTTTTCATACAAAAGTTTTATAGACGGCATCTCAAATAAACTCAAATGGAAGCATATTGTTGTGTTCTTACAACAATCACTCACTTTTTACAAACAAATAAAATCAGTTAGGCACAGTAACAGTTTTCGCAACACCACCAAAGCGGGCTAGCAGCAAGCTAAGAACATACCAGTGACCTCAAGGACATACGTACGCCTTTGTTACGTAAGCAGTACAGGATGCTTGGCTGAACAAATTACTCTGACGTCAGCTTAGTACACTCATAACAACTTCAGAAGGTCTGAGTCCATGTGCTGCACAAAGTCAGCAAACCAAAATCAAGATGATTTTTTAGATTTATTTGATATTTATTCAATTGTATCATACATTATAGCAAAGCTTTCTTTTTAAGAATTTCACACTTTATTTGTAAGACATTGCAAAATATACGAGTTATTAACCCATTTCATAATAAATGCTATGGAAAAAACATAAAATTCACATGTATTTTATTTATATAGAGATAAATTTTTTGTTTCTAAAAATTGAAAATAAATTAAAAAAATTATAATCAGATTGTTTTGAGCCTCCTTCGACCAGTTTCACAATCAACCCACTTTTACCTGAACGGGTCAAAGTTGCTCTAATACTAACAGAGGAAATTGGCCTAATATAAAAGTGTTGCTTTTTTTTTTCTTAATATAAAAGTGTTGCTTGTGTGTATATGAAGTACAAAATAAAGTTTAAAATGACAATAACCCAAATACAAAACAGAAGCAATTTTTGAAGGAAAAGAGCATACCGAGAACAACCGGAGCCAAAGAGAGCCATAAATTAATGGGTATCGACTGTCCAAGAATGAATCGAGTAGCAGCAGCGTTGAAGAATGTCTCAGGAGCTATTTATCAAAAACAAACATTACTTGGTGTAATGTATTGTTCCAGGTTTGAACTAAATTCCTTAGTGTAGTTCGCCCATGTACCTGAAAATATCAAAAAAGTAAATATAAACAGCATTATGACAATAATAAGAACAGGAAGGAGGTTATGCATGGTCACACATGGGCATGAAGTACAACTTCTGCTACCATTCCGGTATCCTGCCATGATGAGTCTGGTAATCCCATATGCACACTGTCCCCAAATACAACCACGATGAAATCCTGTGTCAAGATTACCAATAGCCATCAACATATACAACCATTCTCAAGCAGTGCAAACCAGTTTGATAATACAAAATACATTACGAATTATTGATTGCTTTTAAAGCTTGTCTAAACACGCCTAAATCTTTTATTATTAGCTCAAGTGCTCACATAATTACAGAGCTACAATGTTATAAACCACAATATGATAGAATGACAAAAATGGTGCTGAGATTAATCACCTTGGATTTGAGGTTACGAAGTTGACTGTTCATACATGATTGCCAAGTTTTCAGTTCGTTTAGCAATTTTTATATTTTAGACAACATTCCAGTATATAAACAGTCCAGTATTTCAGTTCGTTCTAAGTATTCATTCATCCTTTTTGTTTTACACAAAAAAATCGGATAAAAAAAATGATATCAGTTGCAACGACAAAATTGCAAATACAGAATAGCATGTACAGTGCCATCTAATTCTTACATGCAAGCCAATCATCACATATTGCATACTTTGTATTACTTCTGAACGGTCAATACAGCTGGTTTAAATAGTTGTTTAGCAAATTATATACAAAAAAAAGCTAATGAATGTTACCAGCGAGTGCAAAGATAAGAGGTGCAATCAGGATCAGCATCCATCATTACGAATAACATCTGTAACATCACCAGAATCCATGTCCAACAGATTCCGAAGTTTTTTCAAACCAATACAGATATAGTAGTTTAAAAAATACTATAATACTACAAGTGCTCTGCGATTTTGGACAGCGAAAACTGAGGCTCAGATCTGCAAGCATGGGAACGTTCCGAAACACCCGCCATGGCTGCAACCACATTCCGGATGTAGCTGCCCCGCCAAGATACGGGCGTCAGTAAACTATGATCCAAGAAAACATAAATGCAGAAAATCATCATTGCCAGTTAATACTCTTTCTTAAACTTCCTAAAATCCTTAACTGGGTGATCTTCATATTCTGACTCTGTCTTCCTTTTACTACTCCCATTCCCACCCACATCCACATCATCGCTATGTCGTCAGTTAAATGTTCAGCAACAATAGTGCGCCATACACTTAATCAAAGAAGCACAACTTTCTTTTTTTTTTTTTTCCAAATTTTGTACCTTTGTAACCGCAAACAGATGGCTACTGCTACCACATTCCGCGCACACATCCGATGTATCTGTTTTACAGACAGACTTTTTTTATGTATGTACAAAATAGCAATATTTCAACTGACGAACTAAACAATGAGGCTCAGATCTGCAGAAATAGGAACAACAGGAACTACCCGCCATGGCTGCAGCCATATTTGTGATATGGCTGCCCCGCCAAGGTACGGGCGTAAGTAAACTGTGTTTCGAAAAACATAAGTGCGCAGAATGATCATCATCGCCATGGTTTTCAAATTGCAAATCAATGGGTACGTCATATCATAATAACGTAAGCTAATTTTGCACGAATCCACCCAAACACATGCACAACACCTAAACACCCGTACGAACACCTTAAAGTTCAATAAACATTCGAAAAGGTCGGGTATGTCTGTCCTGGCTGCAAGCTTAGGAAGCTTGGCCCGCCACGACGCTAATCACCCCATGAAACAACCAAAAACACAAGCTAAGCTGCAAGCAACGTTTCACGGCCGCCCATTTAGAATCTTTCATGTTGAAGCCCACCAACCAAATGAGGATCAAAACTGCGACGAATAACGGTCAGAGTTGCCATGGCTGCAAACACAAATCATGTGTGGTTACCTCGCCAAGATATAATGCAAATCATGCTCATCATCGCCTTAGCCATGGCTGCAACCACATTGGGAGTATGGCTGCCACGCCAAGATACGGGCGTAAGTAAAATGTGGACCGAAAAGAAACCCCCCTTTTCGAAGCCTTTTGCAACCAAGATGACCAATTCACTATATAAACTATACATTTACCGGGATAGATGTTGGCCAACAAAATGGCCCATACTTCTTTGGCCCGTCCATACCCGAACATTTGGTTATTGGTACCATAATTAAAAATCTGTCATTGATTTTCAGTTCACGATATGAGGCTCAGCTTCAATAGTAATCTCACAAAGCGGATACATCCGGCATGGCTGCAAACCTAATAGTTTGCCCCGCCAAGACACGGTGATTCACGGATTTAAGCAAACCCGTTCAAGTTCATCATTGGCTCAAACTCCCGCCATGGCTGCAACCACATTGGGAGTGTGGCTGCCCCGCCAAGATACGGGCGTAAGTAAAATGTGGACCAAAAAAAAACCCGCCTTTTAGATGCCTTTTGCAACCAATACGCCGCCAAAATCAATTCATTAATATCAAAACTAACATCAGAAAACATCATACAAATATGATAAAACCTACAAAAAATTATAACCAAAATGTCATCCCATGTAAATAATTCACATAACAATAATTTTTTCTGACATTTTGCTTATTGTGAATAATTTTTTGTTATGTGATTTATTTACACGGGATGACATTATAACGCACACTTTGAAAGTCATATTTACTTCTTCATAATTGTTTTCTTTAAAGGGTGGATGATGGTATTTCTAACTTTAGGGACCAAAAACTTGATTTGGGAGTAGTTTCCTGATATTCTTTAGAAAACCAAAAATAATTGAACCACAAAAAATGTTCTTAAAGTCGATATGAAAATTGTGGTTAAGCAAACTTGACAATATAATAAATTGTGACTCTTCTAAAACTAATACAACTAAAGCAGATAATGAGCCAGTTATCAATACAGAATGAAGTTGTATGTCATGATGTACCTGTGTAAGGAGAGCATCACCAATTGGGAGCTTCAAGTCATTAGTATTGCCATTTTCAGTAAACAAACTCACCTGGAAGAATTTGTTTCTAATCAGAGTCAAATAAAAACTTAAATAATAGTTTACAATTTGCTGAATAGAATTAGACGTACAATTCCACCCTCAGAAATATCGATTAGCTGGTAATCGGTGCGGTTGACATGAGGGACCTGCAAAACAAATATCAAAAAGTTAAAGGTTAACTCTATGAAGAAATAGGGACAAATACAGACAAAAACACAAAAAACGCTTACATCACAAATGTGGGACGATGGCACAATATCTTCAAGCTTTTTCCCATTAAAGATGTCAATTGCAACAAAGTGACACTTAGCAAGACTGTGCTTGCCAGCCTTCGAAGTGGAAACTTCTACAACCTGTTCCAATTTAATAACACCACCAGCATCATAAGTGTAAGTCAATCTTAACATATTTATCTACTGTATAAAAAAATGTAGCGCATGCTAGTAGCAGACTTACTTAAACATGAAAGCTATAAACTGATCACCGACCATCCAGGACTATAAAGAGGATACAACCGCCATGGCTGCAAACTTAGTTATTTAAACTATGCCATCCGGTTGTTGGCCCGTCAACTTACATCTTCATTATCACACATTCACACACTCGGATAAGGCTGGCCCGCCATGTCAACAGTCCCTTGTCGGTAAATTGTTAGTGGTTAGCCCATTAAGCGCTGAATACCCGTCACACATACATATATACGCTCACATCTTCAAGATTCCTGTACCGAAAGTGGATGATCATCACGCAATGGCTCAGGTGTGTGAATATAGTACCAAAGGCGAACGCCAGCCATGACTGCAACCACCACTCGGGTAAGGCTGCCCCGCCAAGACACCGACGCTGCCAAAGTAATCACAGTGAAATAGCCCAGGTTTGCAAATATAGCAGCAAAATCGAACACCAGACATGGCTGCAACCACCAATCGGGTAAGGTTGCCCAACCAAGATACTGGTGTTGCTAAATCATGGTCATAAAATTTATAAACACGGATAATTATCATCACTGCCTGTATGTATGTGTTGGGCGTTAAATGGGCGAACCACCAACAGGCCAATATCAGCCCAAAATAATATCTGAAACACATACCACAGAATGTGAATATTTCCGAACCATATATCTGTGAGAATAACAATCAAAAGGAAAACATCAAAAGGTTAAACGAATTTTTGTTAAATAAAAGAGTTTACTAAATTTACCTTATAACGAAACTTTGAGCTTATAGGTTTATCGTATTTTAGAAACGCAATAAGCTGTTCTCTGCCATGGCTGCAAGCTCAG
The DNA here is from genome assembly GCA_033398695.1 of Orobanche coerulescens. Classification (NCBI taxonomy): domain Eukaryota; kingdom Viridiplantae; phylum Streptophyta; class Magnoliopsida; order Lamiales; family Orobanchaceae; genus Orobanche; species Orobanche coerulescens. Next base: position 59,287,464 of record CM065818.1, read on the forward strand.
CAAGCCTACCGCACCATGGGGGCACCTGAAAACATGCGAAACTCAAAACTAAACAATTCCAATACACCGAAATTGTAAACAAAATCTGCAAAACAATCATTTAAAGCCAAACGTAGCACACAACACATTCGGAAAGCAACTACTCATAATATCAAATAATGCGCCTTTAATTTACCAACTTAAAGCATCAACAAATGAAGATGTATGAGATAAGAAGCTTCAAGAAGACCACGATCTACCTAACCTAAGAGTATACAAAAAAAAAAAAAAATAAGAACCTGTGACTGTAACAAACGCAGGTTCTGTACTGGTCACAACTGGCAATCACACAACCACATATTGAATTAAAATAATCGATTTCTGTGGCTAGAACTGTTCACCCTCACACAAAACACTATAGACACAATAAAATATTCAAAAATTGATCGGTTTTGGATCGGGTAACAGCCAGTCGGCCGGAGTTTTGGGTTTTCGGATTAACGGACCGGAAAACCAATGAGAGAGGAGTGTGAGAGAGAGACCATAAGTATCGGTCGGGAACCATATGAGAACTTTCGGGTATGGATCGGCCCAAAGAATATGGGCTAAAAAGTTTGGAAGTTAAGACTTAAGACCACGGTAAATGTTATATTTATCTTATCTTATCTTATCTTATATATATAAAGATTGAGTTCAATCATTAATTGTGGAGTCTTAATAACTTAATTTTATATATAAAGATTGAGTTCAATCATTAATTATGGAGTCTTAATAACTTAATTTTATATAAAATAAATAAAATTATCAAATAGATTGAGATTATTGAGTCCAATCATTAATTGTGGAGTCGTAGTGACTTAATTATATATATAAAATAAATAAAATTATAAAATAGATTGAGATTAAATGCAATAATTTAAAATTATAAAATCAATTATATGCATTTGAGTCTTATTCAACGGTTTACCACTCAATTCATTTGATGTTAAATTGACAAAGTACGTTATTGACAATTAAAAACAAAAGGATGCATTTAGTTTAAATAGAGTGGAAAATGTACAAAGCTGGTTATGGATGGATAATTGAAAAGACGTGAAATTCAGTAACTTCTTTAAATGAGGTGGATGAATAATTGAAAAGACGTGAAGTTCAGTAGTCTCTTTAAATGGGGATTAATTTATAGAGTAAAACATGTATGCGTGGTTTATTAATTTTATTGTTTCTTTGAAAGATAGGACGTCATTATATATACAACTAGGAATGGTGCTTTATTTGTAATTGTATTTGTAACAATATATGTTAATGTCGGTTAGCTTTTCTTTAATATCTGATTAAAAAATTATTTGCAATAACTCTATTTACATTAGCTTAATTATTCTTTTTCTTTTTTGAGAATGAAGACTGAGACTTTTTTTTCAGGGATAAAGATTTTGGAAACAAGTGATAATTTTTTAAGTAAGAGTGTCGATCTACCTTCTATCGTGACTCTCAGTTGCATATTATAAGTTAGATCATTTGTCTTTGAATAGCGTGAGTGAAATTTTTTACTAGCAAAATGTTAAGAGTTAGTAATGTTAAAATGAATTAGAATCATTATTTCGTCTTTTGGTTTTAGTGTAAGCCAATTTCTATTAAGTGTCAAAAGATAGTAACATGTGAAAATTCTACTACTTTAAATCAACATTCTTTCGTATTTATAAACTCAACAATGATGCATGAACTTATTACAAAGTAAACTATGGTTGTTTGATGCTACAAATAGCTACTTTGTAGCAATTTGTATATCTGCATACAATGTTTTGCTTTCATGCGATATCATCCGAGTTATGTCTTTGATATCATCCTATTATAAGAAACTAAGTTAAGTCTGCATATAAAGAATAAAATCACTTGACTACATAAAAGACCTATACTACCAAATGTCAAGTCTTAAATTTGTTAACTTTTTTTTTTTATCTAAGTTTTTAGCAACAACAATCAAGCCTAAACTATAATATTAATATGTGATTTTATACAAGTAAATATTGATTGTTTAAAAAATTTGAGTTTTAGACATAAGCTAAAATTTAACTTTTATCGAAAAACAATCATTAATTGTGGAGTCTTAATAACTTAATTTTATATATAAAGATTGAGTTCAATCATTAATTGTGGAGTCTTAATAACTTAATTTTATATAAAATAAATAAAATTATCAAATAGATTGAGATTATTGAGTCCAATCATTAATTGTGGAGTCGTAGTGACTTAATTATATATATAAAATAAATAAAATTATAAAATAGATTGAGATTAAATGCAATAATTTAAAATTATAAAATCAATTATATGCATTTGAGTCTTATTCAACGGTTTACCACTCAATTCATTTGATGTTAAATTGACAAAGTACGTTATTGACAATTAAAAACAAAATGATGCATTTAGTTTAAATAGAGTGGAAAATGTACAAAGCTGGTTATGGATGGATAATTGAAAAGACGTGAAATTCAGTAACTTCTTTAAATGAGGTGGATGAATAATTGAAAAGACGTGAAGTTCAGTAGTCTCTTTAAATGGGGATTAATTTATAGAGTAAAACATGTATGCGTGGTTTATTAATTGTATTGTTTCTTTGAAAGATAGGATGTCATTATATATACAACTAGGAATGGTGCTTTATTTGTAATTGTATTTGTAACAATATATGTTAATGTCGGTTAGCTTTTCTTTAATATCTGATTAAAAAATTATTTGCAATAACTCTATTTATATTAGCTTAATTATTCTTTTTCTTTTTTGAGAATGAAGACTGAGACTTTTTTTTCAGGGATAAAGATTTTGGAAACAAGTGATAATTTTTTAAGTAAGAGTGTCGATCTACCTTCTATCGTGACTCTCAGTTGCATATTATAAGTTAGATCATTTGTCTTTGAATAGCGTGAGTGAAATTTTTTACTAGCAAAATGTTAAGAGTTAGTAATGTTAAAATGAATTAGAATCATTATTTCGTCTTTTGGTTTTAGTGTAAGCCAATTTCTATTAAGTGTCAAAAGATAGTAACATGTGAAAATTCTACTACTTTAAATCAACATTCTTTCGTATTTATAAACTCAACAATGATGCATGAACTTATTACAAAGTAAACTATGGTTGTTTGATGCTACAAATAGCTACTTTGTAGCAATTTGTATATCTGCATACAATGTTTTGCTTTCATGCGATATCATCCGAGTTATGTCTTTGATATCATCCTATTATAAGAAACTAAGTTAAGTCTGCATATAAAGAATAAAATCACTTGACTACATAAAAGACCTATACTACCAAATGTCAAGTCTTAAATTTGTTAACTTTTTTTTTTTTATCTAAGTTTTTAGCAACAACAATCAAGCCTAAACTATAATATTAATATGTGATTTTATACAAGTAAATATTGATTGTTTAAAAAATTTGAGTTTTAGACATAAGCTAAAATTTAACTTTTATCGAAAAACAAGACGAATGACTCGTATAACTAGTTTTAAAGAACCCTTCATAACTTGGTAGTCGTGAACTAGATCACATCTCATTTGTACTTTTATTTGAGATGTTTATTCAAAACACTGGTAATTTTTTATATTGTTATATTGTTGTTTTATTGATTATACAGATATCTTTATTAAAACTTATGAATATTTTTTGTGAACTAAGTAAAAGCTAGTGTTGGTTCCCTCAGAGAGGGTTGTTTCTTTTGAAGTTATCGGGTTCGAGGCTTGCTAATGGGTTTTCTCAAGGTTATAAATAGCGAGAGGCGTGACGTGGCGGTATGACAAAGCCTTACGCTTTAGCGGCTAAGGTGAAGCTTTTGCGTTTTTAAGGCGTGGCATAAGGTGACACAAATATGAAAATATTTATATATTTATATCATATTTCATATATATCGAGTTTACAAAAAGCATCGTACATAGTGAATAAGGTTAAGAAATTATCCTTACATGTAATATTCTTCATTTAATTTATTTTTATCAGAGTTGAATAAAAAAAAACTCATCATGCCTCACGCCTTAGCGGGCCTTTTCCCGCTTCATCTCACGTCACGCCTAGAGTCAACGGCTTGGTCTATTTCGTAACATGAAGGTCACGCCTTAGCGGCGCCTTGACGCGCCTTTTAGAACCATGGGTTTTCCTCTTAGGTGAAGCGGAAAAAAAGAGTAGGTATTATTTCTCAAAAACGAAAGTTTAAGAAAGACATACTGTCCACTTAAATGTCAATGCAAACTCGAATCACTGACTATTACCTAGACGTTAAAAAAAAGAATTAATTTCATATATCACCCTACTTTCATAATTAATTTCATATATATACCCAAAGTGCAAGTATTGAATGCGTATTATACAATATTTTTAATGCATGTTTGGGTATATATGAAATTTTCAACTAAAATAAATAAAGATATGCCCCTAAAAAAAATAAAGTAAAAACTAGTGTTGTTTAAAGGAGGCAAGTAAAATAACCGAATGTGAGAAGGAAAAAAAAGATCCCAAGAAATTGAAATTGAAATTGAAACCCTAGAGAGAGAGAGAGGATGTTGTTTTCATCGCCGTCATGGTTTCCCCCGGCGAAACAAGTAGTAGAAGAAGAAACCGCTATCGTCAAGGCTAGAAAGAAAAAAGAAGCTCAATCATTTTTCGATACCAAATCATCAGCAGCAGCAACTTTTCAAACAGTTCCCTCTACCAAATTATCATTTGTTTATGTTGATTTCGATGACAGGAAGCGCGAAAAGAAAAGACATAAATACATTGATGATATTGTTTACAAAGATCCCGAACTTCAAAACAAGAAGATGTTGTTGACTCTCAAGTCCATGGAGGCCAATAATGCTAGGTACAGGGAACATCTTTTAGCTTCTTCTAAACAACAACAGCAAGATGTTTCAGATCTTTCTTCAAAACCCCAAGGTAATTTTTATGTTATATTGCTTGCTAATTTTTTAAATTCAGTTGTTTGATTTTGTACTATAATTTGTTTATATGGTTAGGGTTTAGGTAACATTATTAACTAGGAAAAAATATATTTTACCAGCAAGGTTTGGTGAGCATAATGAGGGGAGATGTTGGAGTTAGTTGAATTGTGGAAATGGGCTAGTGTTTTTGGTTGTATTGGTAATTTCTTTATAAATACATATATATATATATATATATATCTATTGTTTACGGAACCCATCATAATTCCTCCTTTTCCTCCTCAGATATAATGTTTACGCTGGCCCCATCAGCCAAATGTTTCTTCATCGCGGACTCTGATGAACGCTTCAAAAGTATTCTTCTTTTCTGTTTTCCTTTTTTTTTTAAGAATTGATGACATGTTTTTAAATTGAACGTTTTTTTAATTGATTATTGAAGTTGGGGATTCCGTGTTGGTGCGTAAGAGTCCGGAGGAGGGTGTATATGTTGCTCTTGTTGGTGACATTCACCATGAAAACAATGATGTAAAGGTCAGTGTTAAAAGGTACTGTTCTCCGGAGGAAACAATTGGAGGTAGAAGATCGTTTCATGGAAACAAGGAGTTAATTTTGACAAACCACCTCGAGTCTATCAGTGCTCATTCAGTTCTACGCAAGTGTTTTGTTCACTCTTTGGTCTATTACACTGGACTTAAGCATGCTGCTGGCCCATATGATTATTTTTGTCGTTTCGGGTACATGATTGGTAGTGGAGGGTTATCGCCCGGCCGGGTCGATGTGTATGTTTTCTTTGCACCTTTGTTCTTGATAGATAGATTTTTTTTTTCCCTTTTCTTTGAGACTTTTTTTTTTTTTTTTTTATGATGGAAGGTTTTGCAAATGCTTGATGCCATTTAACCCTGATCAATTTATGCTCAAGTGTCAAGATTGCAAAGAACGGTATGCCTTGTTCTTTTTCAAATCCCCATCCTTTGGTTTACTTCTTACTTAATAATATCGTTCGTTCGTGTATCTGCAGGTATCACCCTGCTTGCATAAATATGACAGATGATGAGGCTAAGCAAATAGATAGCTTCACATGTGACGAATGTCGCTCTTTAGATGTTAACCAGGCCTCTTCCTCTGCTGATCCAGATATTGTAATGCTAAACGCTTTTACTTCTTGTCTATTTATGGTTCATCTTTCAACACTAATATATCATGCCTGATTTTGGTGCAAATGTTTATAATGTGTAGCTTGAAACTTTGAAGCAACAACTAGAAGAGCAAGCAAGGGCAGCGGAGGAGTTGGTAAAGGCTGATGAGGAGCGGGAAAGAGCAGCGGAGGAGCGACAACAGGCTGCTGAGCAAGCAAGGGCAGCGGAGGAGCGGGAACGAGCTGCCAAGGAACGACAACAGGCAGCTGAGGAGCGACAACGGGCAGCACAAAAGGATCAAAGAACTAGAGGAGCAAGTCAAAGAGTCTGCTAACATGATGCTACCTCAAAGTTAGTTATTGACAATCATCAAATTTGGATACTTTAAAAAACATTGAATTTGAATCTTTTGCATAAATATGACAGATGATGAGGCTAAGCAAATAGATAGCTTCAGATGTGATGAATGCCGCTCCCTGGACATTAACCAAGCCTCTGCTGATCCTGATATGGTAAAACACTTTTACTCGTCTGTTTAACTGCATTTTGGATAAAGTTTTAACGGTTCAAGAGCATTAGCACGACTTTCGAGGCCAATAGGCACCCCTGACACATTATAAGATATGCTGTTGCAATTTCTTGAAAACAAAAACTGATTAACAGTTTTTGTATTTTTTTCAGGTGCAACCCAATAAGCGGGCAAAGTGGTGATTTCAGTAGCTGTGCTCTAATAGGCCCGTACTGTGTGGTCTTGGTTGTTCTACTGTGCATATAATCTTTTGTGATGGAACAGTTAGTGATATTATAACTCAGTAACTTAAACTGTAATCAAAGTTTCCAAGTCCTTGTCTTGTATCTGGTAGATCATCTTTGATGGTACTTCATTTCTTTAGGTTTATTATTGACCATGGCATCAACTGAGGTCTTACTCATGTGAATTTTGTTGACAGTAATTATGGTTCACTCTCACGATGGCACCAGATGCTATATCTGTGAGTTTTGAGTTCAAACATGAATTCAAGACAGTCATATAAACTCTCTAAATGTTTATGGGATTTAGCTATGTGGGTTAAAATGGGCCGGTTTGACATCAAAAGTTATACTCCTGTCCAAGCTCATACGTTGCACCTCTGTTTCTAAGCTCATATGTCTTAACAGATTTAACACTGCGGTAGTAAAGGTTTGGTCATTGATATATTTTTACATAGGTTCTTGTCGATCTTTACAGACCTTATATCAATCCTTAAAAGGTTTAAGTTTGATTGTTGACGTCAAAATTTAAACCAAATTCGATTAAGTGGTAGAATAGTAATGTTTGTATTTGGCTATATATCTTACAGAATTACACCAATCTTTAAAGGACCGATTTAGATGGTTTGACCTCCAAGTAGAGTATAAATCCATTATTTTTTCAATCAAAATGGTTCCAACTAGAGGTGAAAAAACAGCAACAGCTCTATAGAGGTTCGTCAGCACCACAAGTCTTAAACACCACAACCATTTTAAGTTCACCAACTTTTTCATAACACACAAACAACTTCCTTAAAATCACAAACAAATTACATCAAACCTCACAATCAAAACTAATATAGACATTTTCCACACTTGATAAAAAATTCAAACAAATAAAAAACACAATTCAAAAACCAAATAACCAATATTCATAAAAAAAATATCAATACCCTCCTTAAAACTCCCCCCCAAAATTTACTCCTAACTTGAAAGTTAATATGTGACATCAAACATATCTCCACTTTATAAACACCTAACACACACCATCATAAATTTATCTCGTGCTCTTCTTTATTATCGCAAACCACAGCTATTATGTCAGTCTTCATTTTATAAATCATAATATGACTAAAAGAAAGTTGTGTTGTCCGGCTTGCAGTGATCAAGGATTGAAGAAACTAATGAATGAGTTATTGTCAAAGATGGAATAATTGCTAACTGATAAGATATTTTTGTGTAGGGGTATGCATGTAAATGAAAAGAAAGTACTCCATCAGAAGAGATCTCAAGCGCCCTACTATTTATAACCGTAGTGTCACGTTATCTTGTCTTTTTGACTTACAGCGATAGCGTTTATAAATGACAATTTCTCAAAGCGTGAGAAGATATCTTCGTAATTCATAGTTTTACAAAACTTTTCAGGCCATAAATGCCCCCAAAGAGTCGTGGCTTCCATCACAATCACCGCGGAGTCTCGTAGATACATCGTCACGTATCGTTACATGGAATTTAACAACGTTTTTTCTTGGCCCTGAACCATGTCGAAGTCGATCTCAAATTAAAGTGGAAAGTATTCTGGATTGAACGGCATGATTTCTAGAGCGTAATACACAACATAATTATAGATGTCGAAACTTTAATCGACTATTGGATGTGAAAAGAAAAAAATGAGTAAAAAGGCAAAACAAAAGAGCTAAAAATTTTTTTTATATATAAAAGCATGAAAACTCAAAAAATGTGCACGTAGTTGTGATACGAATTCAAGAGTACCAATTTTCAGCCATTGAAAGGAAATGACAATAAGTTAATTTGTCTTCTTGTAGATGAATTTTAAAAATATCTTAAATAGCATATAAGCAAAGAGTTGGGATTCTCTTATGTTACATGACTCATCATGTTCAGGTTGTTGTGCGAGGAAAAAAAAACAAATAATTATTATTGTGGGACCTTGGTTTTATTTTAAATCAAACCTCCACTCATAACGTGTTGTGCGGCATTTAATACGCCTCAACGGCGATCGGCACAAGGGCCGAGCGACCGAAGTCAGCGTCATATGAACCAAGACAGAATTACCATTTGAAGAGGTCAGATCGAGTTCGAGTACCTAGCGATTGTCTTACAAGGTGATCGTCTCTAGTGCCCGACCAAGGACGACCGTCTTATGCCACATGTAAAGCCGACATCCGTCAAAATCTACGAAGACTGAATCTCGGGAAGAAGGCCCACGTGCAGACCCGCAAACAGCGCCGCAGGAAAAGGCTTTTTGACTCCAGCCCATCACCAGCTGTTGGTGACAAGGACGACCTCTCACCTACCGACAGACCCGCAAAAAGGTCCTAGGTGGGACCTCCCTAGACTGCGACGTGAGGCACATGTTGTCTTCTCATTGGTTCGCACATTTGGCTGCTAGTAGCAGTTGCGAACTTTAAGGAAACCGACCCACGTGCTGAGACGATCGCCCGTTTAATTTAATGCAAGAAAGGCGATCGCCCGTTTGGGAGTAAGACATCCCAACAACCTCCTCTTCTATAAATAGGAGACCTCCAATAGTTGAATCCTACACTGAATTCCACAGACAACACTTCACCTTTGTAACAAGAACTCACAGATCATTACCTCTGGTTCTTCCGGCAATCATCGGCACTCAAGAGCTAGATAACTAGGGTCATTACACTCATTGTAATTGTACTCTAACATTAATAGTTGTACTCCAAAGTAGTATTATTATTAGTAATATCTCGCGAGAGCATTCAAGCTGGGGATTAACAACCCCGACAAATCTTGTGTTATTTTCATTCCATCACTCGTGCTCTTGCATTTTGTTTGTTACTCACCCGTAGCCATATCCAGCAAATCATTCCGAATAATATTTTGGGTAACAACAATTGGCGCTAGAGGAAGTGGTGAATCTCTTATTTTCTCTCCGACCGTTTCGAAGAACACTCACTGTTCTCCAGAACATATACTTGAAGAAACACTCACTGTTCTTCAAAGAAAACCCTCGAAATAATGACGTCTGCCACCACCTCGAAGAGAGCCACTTTATGATCCGTCGGACGTCTTATTCTGGCCCAAACCGAGTTATAACCTACGGCGGAAGGCAGCCGCGGCGACACCAGACTCTCACTCCCGCCCCCGAGGGACGGCCCCAGCCTCTCACTCGATCAATTCTAAACTGCGGAACAGATCGAGGAGGCCATGGCCATCCTAAGGGAGCGACGGAGAGCATGCGACGCGCCAACTATTACCCCATCAGCTATCCGCCGTGCGGGCAAACGAAAGCTCAAGGGGTTATATGTCGAGCAATCGTCAGAAAGCCCCGAGTCGCAAGAAAAGGCACTCGCGAGGCGGGACAGTTCCGTATTTAGCTGCCTAGGAAGTGATCCTTCATGGCAACCTGGGCATTCTGGCCCCAGCCATGAGACGTCGGAGTCCGAATCCATCACCAGGATTTCGGCATACCCGACTCCCAAAAAACAGGTCAGCCGTCTGGCTCCCCCTCGCCGAAATCGCCTACAATGGAGCTAGTAGATCAGTACATGATCGCCTCGGCTCCCGCTCCGAGAGCCAGACCGCGAGCAGTCAGGCTACGGCGATGGCCGCAATGCAGCGCCAGCTCGACGATATGAAAGCGCTCCTAGAAACTGGGGCGGGCACCAAGAGAAAGGTCGCCGAACCAAGTGAGCCGCTCGCGGTCCAGATCGAGTATGCCCCCGTGAAAAGATCGCTCCTCCTCAGACACCTTTGTATGAGGGGAGATCGGACCCCGAGACCCATTTAAGCAGGTTCCGGATCTACATGACCGGATGTGGGGTGTCAGACGCGACGAAATGCCGAATGTTCCCATTAACATTGGGCAATCTTGCCCATAGGTGCTACATCTCATTGCCACCGCGCTCAATTAACTGTTTTGAAAAGCTGGCGAGCGACATCATGTCGTACTTCGCCGCCAAGGTCGCTCGGCCGGAAGGTCCCCACCGCATGATGAAGATCAGGTAGGGGAAAGACGAGTCCGATGAGGATTACATCGACCGAGTGGATGAAATAATCCTCACCGGCGAGCCCATAAGCGACGAGCTCGCCCTCTACTCGGTCCTGGGGGGTTTCGATGGTCTTTCTCCCATGTTTAGGCACCTCACCATGGACATCCCCCCGACCTACGCGATCTTCCACGCTAAGGCTGCCGCCTTTCTGTCCAGGCAGAAGATTCTCACCCTTCGCCAAGGCGAGGGGGCAACCGGGGAGAGGAAGGCGCCATCTCCCATCCCAAAAAAAGCGATCGCCAAGCCTAGAAAGGCGGTCGCAAAACCACCCGGTGAGTTCAAGGCCTTCGAGGATGTGGAGGTTCACCTCCTCCACAACCTCAATCTTGTAATACCCGTAATTTTGATCCCCGGAAATTTTCTATTTTTGGCGGAAGTCTATTTTGACGACTTTCTTGGGACCGTTTCGTCATCCTGAGAATGATTAATTCTACACTTTTTGTCATCCGAGTTCGTTTCGGTATCGTTCTGTTGAATTCCGTGTTCTTTAGCGACTTTTCCACGTATGAGTTCGACTTTGTTAAATCACCATAAATTCTTGGAAACTTCAAAAATTCTGAATCTTTGCAATATTATAAGTCATCGAGTTAGCTTTCCAATGGTTCAAACGGTGAGTCAATCGGAGTCCGGACGAGAGAGTTATGGTCGTTTTAGCTCCCCCGCTCATTGGCCGATCACTGCCGACCGAACTCGGCCGTGTCGTCCGACACGGCCCGTGCCGTACTCGTCCGGAAATGCCGAAGTATCTGCCCACAGGACCCGACCGTGTCGTCTGGCACGGCCGAGTCGAACTCTTCCGGATAAGCCAGAACCGACTGCCCGGACGCCCGACCGTGTTCCAGGACACGGTCGAGTCATGCCGAGTCGCTGTCGGACGGGTCACTATCGGCAGGCCCTCCGCGCCGCGACCGTGTCAAGCAGGACACCGTCGAGTCCCTGTCGGCCAGTTGCGCGCCACGACCGTGCCGATCGGCACGGGCCGTGTCCGGCAGGGTAGTCAACCTCTATAATTGTTTTTTTTGAGCATTTCAGCTCATTTCTTCCCCATTTCTTCACCTACAACCGAGAGAGAGAGCTTGAGGGAGGGATTTCCTTCACAAATCATTTGAGTGTTTGATTTTCTTCATCTCCTTTCGATCGGGAAGCCCGGATAATCGATCTAACGCGTGTTCCTTGGATCATAGAGCTTGGATATTCAAGAGGTAATTTCTTCGACATCTTGACTTCTCGATTTTGTGTGAGTATTGACGTTTTGGATGATTAAATCATGGTGTATGGTGTGATATATGCGTGATTATGGATATGTTTGAGTATTCACCGGATTATTGAAAGATTATTCAAGAACACTTTGAATTTTGTGTTGGATTTTGGGGGTTTTCGTAGATTCGTCCGTTTTGTCCGATTGAAGCTTGAGAACCTTGAGATTTTGATATATATCTATACCGTATGAGTGTTTTCTTCCGATTTTACGGGTTATATTGTGCCGTTTTCGGACTTGTGAGAGTTTGGGCGATTTCCCAACCTTTAGTTATCCACTCGTATATTTTCTTGAATCGTAGACGAGTTTCGGGAGTCTCTTCGTGTAATTTGAGTATGGATAATTAATTGTCATATTCCTTGCGAATCGTTTAGGTGCCTAAGCGCGTTCTCGGACCTACGAACTCATACCTTTCCTCCGTTCGAATTATCGATGTCTAAAAGGCATGAATACATATATGATTGTACGTACTCGACTGTGAAAGTATGAAATAGTGAAGGTAGGATTAGTTCTATCCACTCCGGGACGGGCCTATGGTCCTCTGAGGGTTTCGTAGCCTCTGGTGCGATTCCATGGTTGATATGAACGAACCGTTTCTACGGCATTCATATGAAATAATGTTGGCATGTAATGAACGAACCGTTTTGACGGCATTCCTACATGTAACGACGTATGATATGAACGAACCGTTTCTACGGCATTCACATACGTCTTGAGATTTTAGTCATTCCGGAATACTAGTCTTATATTGATGAATTGACGTATTACATTTACTTTATTGTCGAGGAGTATTATGTTTCATATTGTTATACTTGCACTAGCTATTCGACGGCTAACCCCTTTATGGGGGAAATACGTTTCATGTATTTCAGGTTCCAGGAGAGCGGACAGGTGGGTACCGGGTCGGCTTGAAGATGATGGGCTAGTGTTATACTGTGATTTGTCTCCGGTTATTTTGTTGGATTCCTCCATTCATTGTTGTTGTCTTGGAATGGATTTTTAAATACTCGAGTATTGTATTGCATTTCCTTGATGTTCCGGCCTGTGTTGCCGAGGTATTGATTTGTGCAGTGATGTATATGGTTTCATTGGTTATGGTTTTTGAATACCATTTGTATCGTCTTTCTTTCCATTGTATGTAGACCTTCTCGGTCAAGTTTATAGTTCCGCGTATGTTTAGCCTTGTGGGTCCCACGGCGGGGCTCACGGCGCTGTAATATACCCTGAATAACTTGGGGGTGTTACATAATATGGTATCGGAGCTTAGGTTTATGGATACCTAGGCTGTCGGTCTTTTGGGTCGATTGAGTCGGCATTTGCCTGATATCACTACTCTGCCATCATCACAGTGCGACCGGTACTTGTAAGTCCTCTCACTCTTCTCGTATTTTTCTTAATCGTTTCGTTTATAGCTTGGTATTCTTGGGAATTGGTCACTTCGAGAATGTGCGATTCGGATTATACTTAAGCACGTGTGTGCTTTTCAGAAATGTTGGATGAAAGTAGGAAGAATCGTGGCCGTGGTCACGGACGTGAACTCTTCCTTGAGATTTTGTTAAGTTGCTAATGGCGATAATGGTGTGTATCGATATTATGTTGAGACTTTGTTTAGGAGTCGCATGCTAGTATCACGGGAGATCTTCAACTTCGCAGACTTGTAAGTATGTTGTTCGAATTATTCGATAATTCTTGGTGAAATTGAATTCCCGTTGAAATGTTGTTTGTACGAGTGATTGTAAGTTTCGAGGACGAAACTTATTTTTAAGGGGGGTAGAGTGTAATACCCCGATTTTTCGGATATATTTTTTTCGTTTATATATTGGATATCGTGGATGGTTAATTATGCTCGAGGACGTTGTGAACGTATGACAATGTTATTGAATTGAGTATATGTATTGATTTTGCCGTATGCTCGTATTTGGTATGTCATGACTTTGGACAGGAATTGTTGAAATTGGCTAAGTATGGAATTATTACGTACGTTAATAAGGTGAGATTACGTACGTAAGATTGGCATGGTTACGTACGTTATACAGGACGTGTTACGTACGTAACACAACCATGGTACTGTAGCAAGTCAACTGGTATATTACGTACGTTATATGGTATGGGTTACGTACGTAATGGACTGCACGGAATGAGACAGTGAGTTGGTTACGTACGTTATGGATATTGGATTACGTACGTTAAAGTTGTTACGTACGTTAAGAAAGGACACTTACGTACGTAATGAGAGTGCAATTTATATATTGAAGTGTTGCCTTTCATTTCTCTCACGATCCTTTGAGATATTTCTCTCCAAAACTCGTCCCTCTTCACTTTTAAGAGTGTTCTAAACACTTTTAACATGATTGTGAGCTTGGAATCATGGAATTAGAGCTTGGTTATGGAACTATTGTTGATTCTTGAAGTGATTTCTTGTGTTATCCATATTCTATGAGGTTTATGTTGAAGGAAGATAATGATATGCTTTGAATATGTTGATTATGATTATGGAATCATAGAGATCTTGATGTTCTTGAGGCCATATGATGACTATGATGATTTAATGATTCTTGGAATGGAGTTCAATTATTCTTTCTTCGTGGCTCGTCCATACAAGGTAATCCTTGTATCCCTTTGATAGTGGCTCATTTTTTTTTTCTTTTTGGATTACTACTTGGGAGGGAGTATGTTGGGAATCGTGTATTTTGATGTTCGTCTTATTTCAATGAAAATGCATAAATTGGGTGTACTTTTATCCATTGCGTGAGTATTTTTGAAATGGATTTTGGTATTTTGCCAATGAAATTTTATTTTGTAAAACCGATTCCCTAAATCGAGTTTTGGCATTTTAACCTTGATGTTTTTGACGGTATTTGGAAAATGATTTTTTTTAGTATTTGAAAAATATTACCGTCATCGGTCTTTTGGCATTTTTGGAATGACGTGGAAATTGTGCTTAGCTGGTAAATCCTTGTGAGAAGGGTTTACGGCGTGTAATATTCCAGGAGGATGCAGGGTGTTACAATTATGGTATCATATGATAATGTTATACGAGATTTATTGGAATTGTAATAAGAGATTTCGGATGTTGATATGATCATTGAGATCTTCTTCATATGGTGATAAGGGTTTTGTTGCGATTCTTGAGATTGTATGAATGACATGATGAAGAAAATGGTAACATGGAGATATATACCTCGGATATGTTGTTACGACGTGATTTCGGATATTTCATGTTCTTGAAGAACTCTTGAATTATACGAGGTGATGAAATTTTTTTTAGAAGTGTTGATGTTTTGAAAATGAATATGGAATATTCATATCTAGAGCTAAACTATGTGTTGGAAATAATATTCGTATAGGAATACGAATGTGATTATGAGTTTGATGAGACTATTATTCATCTCTGAATTTGGAAGCCCATACGTATGGAGCAAATATTCAAATCGAATGATTGGATTGTTTGATAACCTTTTCAATATGATTATCTATTGTTTTGAACCAGTCGGATGATTCGAATTGATGACGGTCATAAGTAAATTTTAACGATGGATTTACGAGAAGGGAACCTTGTCAATTCGTATTTAAGAATTGAGTTTGGAACATTTAGACCCTTATTATTGGTCCGAATTGGTTGCTGATATGATCATCATATTTCGACTCGTATTGTGGACAGGATTTGTAAGTGTCTGAGTTGGATTGTTCAGACTGTGATTAGTCGAGATATGGTAAAACGATTGAGTTCATGGTTTGGTGGTATTGATATTGGTCGTCATCGAACCGGTTGATTATCAATCCTTCGTTTTACAATAAGGTATGATGTTTGATCGTGAATTATGACTGTTGTGTTGCGGTTAAGGTTGAAGGGTTCGTAGATTAACTTGGTCGAGACTGAGGAACTCGTAAGACGAAATCAACTGAATTGGTAACAGTTTGTTGTATTGATATCGAGGCAAGTTTTATACTTGTACTGGTCAATGAGATTAATGTTATCATGTATGTGTATGAATGTGTGTATCATTTCGAGACTTGGTCTCTTTATGATTTTGTTGATATCAGGGGATTGTTTGATACGATACCCTTCGGCAAATTATGCCAAATATTATTGTTGTTCGTAAATGGCCGATTTAAGGCATTGCGATACTTGTTGGTAATATATTTGTCGATAGCGGTTCATGTATCGACATATCGATTGTTATTGTTGATTGATGTTCCTTTGAGATATTGTTGTTGATAGCCGGTTCGCGGCATCGACGTATTGATTGTTTTTATTGATTGATGTTCCATCAAGATATTTTTGTGAATCGTCGTTGTTGATATCAGTGTTTTTTTACTATTGATGTCGTTTTGGCCGATTGAAGGCATTGACGTATTCGATTATCATCTTCGTTATCGGTAACCGATTAAAGGTGCCGAGACATCCGTTGTACAATTGTTATCGGTTAATCGTTCTGAAGGTTATCGATATATTGAATTGGGATTATCAAAGATAATTCCCATCCGTTGTATAATTATTGTCGATTGTCCGCTCTAACGGTAATCGATATATTGAATTGGGATTATCAAAGATAATTCCCATCCGTTGTCAAAAAGATAATTCCCATCCGTTGTATAATTATTATCGATTGGCCGTCCTACGGTAATCGAAGTATTGAATTGGGACTGTCAAGGATAGTCCCCATCCGTTGAATTATTATTGTCGTGTTGACCGATTCAAGGCAGCACACTATTATTCTTGTGAACTCGGTAATTTTGTGATCGTTGAAGGTTGAGGATTTCCCGAACTGTTGTGTTGTGATCGTTGCTCGTGTTAATCGGTCCTTAGGGAATTCTGATCCCAGGATGGTTGTCTTGAATATCGTTGGTCGTGTCGATATTTCATTATTCGTGTGTCATCGTTCACTTGGTGAGTCGTATGATCCATATTGGATGTTCTATCCCTTGAGTTTCGTTGTCATGTTGTATCGTGGCATATCCGGAATCATGTCTGCGTGCCGACTGGTTATGTGCAGGATTTTTAGCCAGGCACTCGATGGTCATGCGTGGATATTTCCGCATTGGACCGTGCACACGAGACGTAGTTCTTGAGGCTAATTAGGTACATTGTCACACGTATATTCTGGATTCCGTATACGGGGTGGACATGTGCACGGACACATTTCCGGATCGGGCGTACTGTGATGTCCCTCTTGAGCTTTATTGATTGATCGTTCGTAGTCCATGTTGTATTGGATATGTCCGACGATTTGCGACTGGTTGTTCATACGCCGAGGGGTATGTCCGACAGTCAGGTTTGCTCCTTTGAGATCTGTATTGTGATGATTCTGACTTTGGGCATTCGGCTTTGATCCATTGTGATGTATCGGTATTTCCGTTGGAGCCTTCGGGCATTGTGAATTCGTATCTTTTTCGGCATTGGTTTGGTTTGCCTTCGGGTAATGTATTGTGGTGTTCTATATTGATGATTCGCCGTTTGGGCGTAAGTTTCGGTTCTTGTGCATCTCGTTGAGTTTTTCCTGGCGAAATATTTCTTCTCCCTACCTGTTTTAAGTTTCGGGACGAAACTTCTTTTAAGGAGGGTAGAATGTAATACCCGTAATTTTGATCCCCGGAAATTTTCTATTTTTGGCGGAAGTCTATTTTGACGACTTTCTTGGGACCGTTTCGTCATCCTGAGAATGATTAATTCTACACTTTTTGTCATCCGAGTTCGTTTCGGTATCGTTCTGTTGAATTCCGTGTTCTTTAGCGACTTTTCCACGTATGAGTTCGACTTTGTTAAATCACCATAAATTCTTGGAAACTCCAAAAATTCTGAATCTTTGCAATATTATAAATCATCGAGTTAGCTTTCCAATGGTTCAAACGGTGAGTCAATCGGAGTCCGGACGAGAGAGTTATGGTCGTTTTAGCTCCCCCGCTCATTGGCCGATCACTGCCGACCGAACTCGTCCGTGTCGTCCGACACGGCCCGTGCCATACTCGTCCGGAAATGCCGGGCATATCGCCACAGGACCCGACCGTGTCGTGCAGCACGGCCGAGTCGAACTCTTCCGGATAAGCGTAACCGATCGCCAGACGCCCGGCCGTGTTCGTGACACGGTCGAGTCATGCCGAGTCGCCGTCGGACGGGTCACTATCGGCAGGCCCTCCACGCCGCGACCGTGTCAAGCGGGACACGGTCGAGTCCTGTCGTCGATTGTGCGCCACGACCGTGCCGATCGGCACGGGCCGTGTCCGGCAGGGTAGTCAACCCCTATAATTGTTTTTTTGAGCATTTCAGCTCATTTCTTCCCCATTTCTTCACCTACAACCGAGAGAGAGAGCTTGAGGGAGGGATTTCCTTCACAAATCATTTGAGTGTTTGATTTTCTTCATCTCCTTTCGATCGGGAAGCCCGGATAATCGATCTAACACGTGTTCCTTGGATCATAGAGCTTGGATATTCAAGAGGTAATTTCTTCGACATCTTGACTTCTCGATTTTGTGTGAGTATTGACGTTTTGGATGATTAAATCATGGTATATGGTGTGATATATGCGTGATTATGGACATGTTTGAGTATTCACCGGATTATTGAAAGATTATTCAAGAACACTTTGAATTTTGTGTTGGATTTTGGGGGTTTTCGTAGATTCGTCCGTTTTGTCCGATTGAAGCTTGAGAACCTTGAGATTTTGATATATATCTATACCGTATGAGTGTTTTCTTCCGATTTTACGGGTTAGATTGTGCCGTTTTCGGACTTGTGAGAGTTTGGGCGATTTCCCAACCTTTAGTTATCCACTCATATATTTTCTTGAATCGTAGACGAGTTTCGGGAGTCTCTTCGTGTAATTTGAGTATGGATAATTAATTGTCATATTCCTTGCGAATCGTTTAGGTGCCGGAAGCGCGTTCTCGGACCTACCGAACTCATACCTTTCCTCCGTTCGATTTCTCGATGTCTCAAAGGCAAGTATACATTTATGATTGTACGTTCTCGACTTTGAAAGTATGAAATATTGATGGTATGATTATTTCTAGCCACTCCGGGACGGGCCTATGGTCCTCTGAGGGTTTCGTAGCCTCTGGTGCGATTCCATGGTTGATATGAACGAACCGTTTCTACGGCATTCATATGAAATAATGTTGGCATGTAATGAACGAACCGTTTTGACGGCATTCCTACATGTAACGGCGTATGATATGAACGAACCGTTTCTACGGCATTCACATACGTCTTGAGATTTTAGTCATTCCGGAATACTAGTCTTATATTGATGAATTGACGGATTACATTTACTTTATTGTCGAGGAGTATTATGTTTCATATTGTTATACTTGCACTAGCTATTCGACGGCTAACCCCTTTATGGGGGAAATACGTTTCATGTATTTCAGGTTCCAGGAGAGCGGACAGGTGGGTACCGGGTCGGCATGAAGATGATGGGCAAGTGTGATAATCGTGTTTTGTCTCCGGTTATTTTCTTGGATTCCTCCATTCAGTGTTGTTGTACTGGAATGGATTTTTAAATACTCGAGTATTGTATTTCAGTTTCCTTGATGTTCCGGCCTGTGTTGCCGAGGTATTGATTTGTGCAGTGATGTATATGGTTTCATTGGTTATGGTTTTTGAATACCATTTGTATCGTCTTTCTTTCCATTGTATGTAGACCTTCTCGGTCAAGTTTATAGTTCCGCGTATGTTTAGCCTTGTGGGTCCCACGGCGGGGCTCACGGCACTGTAATATACCCTGAATAACTTGGGGGTGTTACAAATCTATCTCCGGCCCATATCTTCAACGCCATCAAGGGGCGCGAGTGGCTAAGCAAGCCAAATCCGATGAGTGACAATGGTCATCTGGACAATAATAAATTTTGTGCCTACCACAAAAGTCCCGGCCACAACACCAGCCAATGCCGCGACCTCCTCAGACAACTCTGGAGATTGTTCGAGGAAGGCAAGCTGGACAATTTGGTAACAAAGCCGGAGCCCCGGGCAGAAAGGACCGGGGGCCGCGATCGTCGATAGAACGACGACCGTCAACCTCCCAATCTGGTCGCCATAATCGAGCAAAACGAGCTGGAGTACTCAGATGAGTCGATCCCTCCGATCAACCCCGGCGGCCGGGTCAATATGCGACAATCAGGAGGTGGAAATCTTAGAGGTCTTTCCCCAGTTTCCACCATGTCAAACAAAAAACGGAAGGCCGAGCTGAGGGCGTTCACCGGAGTCCATGTCGTGGTGCCCCTGGAACCAACCATCTCCAGAAATGCACTTATCTCCTTCTCCAACAAGGATAGGGATGGAGTGCAGTGCCCCAAGGAGGATGCCTTGGTGATATCTGCATGTATCCTTGGGAAAACGGTCGACCGCGTGCTGGTTGACAACGGGAGCTTTTGCAACATCATAATCAAATCTGCTCTGGACCAGCTCGGCAACCTGACCAAATTCATCAAGCCGTTCGAGACCGTGCTTCAAGGGTTCGGTGACAACACGGTCAAAGCCTATGGAAGGATCAAGCTCTCCGTCGAGCTAGTATACTGTTACGATCCTAAGATTAAGATCACTAGGAACCTGAACTTTGTAATCGTAGACATGCCCAATATCTATAATGGGTTCCTAGGTCTCCCCTTTTTAGAAACCGTTGAGGCGGTCGCTTTCTTTTTCTTTTATTGTATCAAGTTCCCCACTACCGAAGGGATAATCGATACTGTAAAAGGAGATCAGCTAATGGCGAATAAGTGTTTGAACTACTCTTATGTTGTAGCTTTTCCTTTAAACGTTTCTTGCCCTGTTTGTAACACTGGGACGATCGACAACCAACCAATGGAGATCGACGAGCCAAGCACCTCATACCAGCCCAACTCGGAAGATGGCATCTCACATCGATCGTCGGACGACATCGAACCAAGGATCGGCTTCGAGCCAAGCCTCGATGTTGATCCAAGGAATGAGTCCGGCGATCGCTCCAAACGAGAAGCGACCGTCCCCACCGAAGAGTTGGAAAGTATAACAATCGATCCGGCTCGCCAGGAGCGGGAAGTGCAGATCGGCTCAAGCGTCAATCCCGAGTTAAAAGACGATCTGATCAATTTACTATGAAAGAACATCGGAATCTTTGCCTGGTCGCATCAAGATATGGTTGGCATCAGTCCTGAACATGCTTGCCACTATCTAAAGATCGACCCGGCAAGGAAGTCTGTTCACCAGAAACGTAGGAAATTCAGTCCAAAAAAATATACTGTGCTAGATGCAGAAGTCAAAAAGCTGCTCGACAATAAACTGATCGGGGTAGCTACTGACGAGCCACAGTGGGTGGCTAATGCGGTGCTCGTCAAAAAAGAGAGCGACTCATGGAGGTTATGCATCGATTTCACCAACCTCAACGCGGATTGTCCGAAAGATCACTTTCCAATGCCTCATATTGACCACTTGGTCGATAGCACGACAGGTTGCGAAATGATGTCGTTTATGGACGCCTTCGCCGGATACCATTAGATCCCAATGGCGGAGAAGGACGTAAAACACACATCATTCCACATGGAAAAAGACGTGTTCTTTTGGGTCCGAATGCCGTTTGGTCTGAAAAATGCGGGGGCGACCTACCAACGCCTAGTCAACGGGATGTTCGCCGATCAAATCGGCAAAACTATGAAGGTTTACATTAACGACATCGTGGTCAAGAGTCTCAAAAAGGAAAATTATCTCAAAGACCTTGCCGAGACGTTCGCCATCCTCTAGAGGTTCAACATGAAGCTAAACCCCAAGAAATGCAACTTCGGAGTAAGCTCCGGAAAATTCCTGGGGCACATCGTGAGCCAAAGGGGGATCGAAGCGAACCCCACCAAGATCAAGGCGATCCTCGACATGTAAGAACCACGGAATGTCAATCCGGTGCAACGCCTCACGGGGTGTTTAGCAGCCCTTAATCGTTTCATTTCCCGGATCGGAGACAAGAGGAAGCCTTTCTTCGCCACCATAAAGATTAAAAAATTTGCATGGACGAAGGAATGTCAAATGGCGTTCGCAAAAATCAAGGAGTATCTTTCCAACCCCAAATTTTGGCAAAACCGGTCCCCAACGAGAAGCTGTTCCTTTACCTGGCAGCCTCGGAGGTCGCACTGAACGCAGTATTAGTGCGAACAGAGGGACAAACCCACTTGCCGATCTACTTCGTTAGTCAAGCGCTACACGACGCGGAGACACGTTACACGCCTCTAGAGAAGCTTGCCTACGCACTTGTCATTAGTGTTCGCAAGCTGAGAGCCTATTTCTTCGAACACCAAGTGGAGGTTCTGACGACTCTCTCTCTAAGGCAAGTTCTGCACCGGCTGGACACCAACGGGCGACTCCTCAAGTGGTCACTGGAGATCGCCCAATACGGCATCACGTATGCTCCTCGCACGGAGATCAAGGGCCAAGCACTGGCGGATTTTGTGGTGGAATTAACATTCCCGCCTAACCCGACCCAAGTCGGCCGTCCCGCCTGGAGACTGTACGTAGATGGCTCGTCGACCAGCTCGCGAGCAGGGTCAGGGATTGTCCTCATCAGCCCCGATGGCCAGAGTTTTACAAATGCTGTGCGTTTCGATTTTCGAGCGACCAACAATGAAGCCGAGTATGAAGCCTTAGTAGGCGGGCTCGATCTAGCGCTCGCCATGGGCGTTCGTCCCTTCACATCTTCATGGACTCCCTCTTGGCCGTGAACCAATCCAAGGGAGAATATGAGGCGCGCGGTGAACAGATGATCAAATATCAAGAGTTGGTCGCCGAAATATGCACAAATTTCGAAGAAGTGCTGATCGAGCAAATCCCGAGAGATCATAACTCCCAGGCCGATGCCCTATCCAAACTCGCATCGTCAGATGGGGCAACGGATTTCTCTAAAATCCAAATCACTAAATTGGCAAGATCGGCGATCGACAAGAACTTGGTCGCCACAGTTGCCATCGCCGAAGAGAACTGGATGACTCCGTTCATTGAATACTTGAAGGATGGAACGGTCCCCAGAGATCGGATCAAGGCTCCTCAGCTCCAGCTCCGATCCCAGATACACCCTGTTGGACGACTGGCTTTACAAGCGAGCTTTCAGCCTTCCTCTCCTCAAATGCATTACGCCGGAGGAAGGCCGACTTGTTTTAGCCGAAATCCATGATGGGATCTGCGGAAATCACGCGGGAGGGCGAGACCTCATCCACAATACGACCAGCCAAGGCTTTTTCTGGCCTACCCTGCAAAAGGACGCGATCGCCTATGCCCGATCTTGTCACAAGTGTCAAATCATGGGCCCGAACATCGAGCTCTCCCCCGAGCAGCTCACTTCTATGTATAGTCCATGGTCGTTCGCCCAATGGGGCATCGACCTCATCGGTCCTTTGCTGGCGGCACCGGGGGGATGTAAATTCGCCATCGTGGGGTCGATTATTTCACGAAATAGGCAGAGGCCGAACCACTCAACAAGATCGGCGAAGAGCAAGTACTCAAGTTCATCTGGAAAAACATCATTTGCCATTTCGGTCTACCTCAGGCTATCATCTCCGACAATGGAAAACAGTTCGGCGGTTTGGAAGTTATGCAATTCTGCAAAAAATGGGGAATAAGAAAGCTGTTCTCGGCCCCTTACCACCCTCAAACAAACGGGCAGGTAGAGGCTGTAAACAAGATCTCAAGCACACGATCAAATCCAGACTCGAATCCAAGCAAGGGCGCTGGGCGAGCGAGCTCCCGGATGTTTTGTGAACCTACCACACGACTACAAGAAATTTAACCGGCGAAACCCTATTCGCCCTTGCTTTCGGAACAGAGGCAGTGATCCCATCGGAGATCGCCGTCCTCAGCCACCGGACTGCGCAACCAATAACGACGGACAATGATGTAGCTCGGAGAATCGATTTAGATATGCTCGAAGAACGCCGACTGACCTCGGAAATGAAGAACACGATCCACAAAAGGAAATCCAAAAAATTCTTCAATTCAAAGGTCAAGGAGAGACGGTTCCAAGTGGGCGACCTAGTCCTCAAGAAGATCCAGACCCACACGGGAGTATTTAGTCCGAACTCGGAGGGCCCGTTCAGGATATCCAAGTGGCTAACCAAAGGAGCCTACGAGCTCCAACACCCAGACGGTACTCTGGACCAATATCCCTGGAACGCCGTTCATTTGAAGAAGTACTATCAATAAAGACACCCTGCATTAATTTATTCAATGTACAAAGTGCTTAACGTATACCATCGCCTCCCCCAGCACAACGTATACCATCGAGGATCGTCATCTAACATGATGATCCAAGGTAGAAAAGTGCAGTCATGGTTCTGGAGGTCGATGGAACCGACAGCCCGTCCATGCAAGGTTCCTTTAGGCGAAGATCGCTCGCCCTTTCGTTTAAATATGAGGCGAGCGTAGCTGGAGGACCCTTCAAAACAGATATGTGGGCACGCTCGCCCGCCCTCAAAGGTCCATCATCTAACGTGGTGGGCCCGGACAATGCGACGCGTCCCTCCCCCCGTCACAACGTATGCCCTCGAAGGTCCGTCATCTAACATGTCGGTCCCAGGCAGAAAAGTGCTAACAAGCCATGGTCGTGAAGTCAATTAATCCGAAAGCTCCCCGTGCAAGGACTCCTACAGGCTGAGATCGTCCGCCCCATCGCTACAGTGCGATGCAAAAGGTAGCCTACGGAGGACCCTCACAATTAAGTGAGTCGCGAGACATAGACCATCAGATAGAATGTCGCTAGCGCATAAGACATGGTCGCAGAGGTCGGTTCCATCGAACTCCACGACTGTGCAAGGTTCCTCTAGGCCGAGATGGTCGGCCTTCCTCGAGGAATCTGCAAAATTGAAGATCGTAAGAAGTAAACCAAAGAGCTCGCTAAACGATTTATTTTCATTCCCTTACTTTCACTAAGTAAACAAAAACAAGGGGGAGGACGGAGCTATACATACGACGATCGGCTTTGTTCAAATATACATACGACGATCGGCTTTGTTCAGATATACATACAACGATCGACTTTGTTCGGAAAATTACCAGTATGAGTTTAAGTATATCAATTCATTTGGAGCTGTACGTACGACGATCGTTCCTCAAACACCTTTTTATGAAGTCAAGTGCAAAAGATTCGGAAAGACGATCATACAAACAAGAAATTGGATAAAGAAATACTCTTTTCATTTGATTTGAAGTACAAATACAGTCGCCCGAGGGCAAAATACAAAAAAGGGAAGCCTAGAAAATTACAAGTAAAAAAACAAAAAGAGCAAGCCAGCTCAGGGTGTCCCTGCCTAGCCATCGCCCCCGGCCGCAGGATCGGCGTTCGCTCCCTCGCCAGCATCAGACACTGCACCCCCGTCCTCTGGGGCATCTGGGTGAACAAGGTTGTCCGGCGACGGATACCAGCTCAAATCGACCCCATAATCCGAGGAGAGGTCGAGGATCGTCATGAAGAAGGCTGGCTGCAAAGGGTGCTCAAGCACATAGGCTTTGAAGTTATCAGCCAAATGGCCGACCTCGAGCCCTCCCTTCTTAGCGGCGCGGACTGCGTCAGCATAAGCCATATAATAGGCAAATTCGCTGACGTACTCCACGTTAAGGAAGGGATCGGCCTTGGTCGCCTCCAGCTTTCCCCTCAGCCCCTCAACCGTTTGTTTCACGCCGTGGGGCTCGGCAACCTTGGCGTCCACCTCTTCTTTCGATGACGCCAGCTTACTAGTCAGCCGGTCGACGGCCACCTTCAGCTTGGCGACCTCCTTCTGTGCAGCCGAGGCCCACCGGCGGGCGTCCGTCATTTGATCCCGCACCCGGTCATTCGCCGCCCGTGCCCGGTCAAGGTCCTGGCTCGCCCTGTTGGCCGCCCCCACAGAGCTCTTCTCCATCGCCACGAGCCTGTCGGTGAGCTCGGCATTTTGTTTTCGAGCAGTCTCGAGGTACGCCAGAAGACGAGCAGTGGAGGGCCGCCCCTCATAGTCCTTCACGGCATGAGCAACCATCGTCGCCGTCTGAAGGGCTAGAGCGAAAGTCACCTGCATCGCATCCGCGGATCGCCGGTGTGCGATCGTGTCCAGGTCGGTCATCCAGGCCTTCGGCAGGGCACCAAAAACCCGAGCAACATAATGAGGAACATCGCAGGCCTCGCGAGGGGCATTGCTCGACAAGAAATCCCGCACCATCGGCGAGCAGTTCGGGTCGGAGCGACGGACCCTGCACAAAAAACAAAAGAGTTAGTATATTTGCAACAAGTAAATGTCATAACCCAGCAAAGCAACCAAGCTCACCTTGCGACCTTCTCTGGGTCGCGGCCAAAGAATGGCCTCACACGAGAGGTCTCAGCGCGAGCAACTGTCGTGGCTTCCAGGAAGCTCGAGGAGGGTGTGGGCCCCTCCGCCATTGGAATCGCAGAAAGAGGAGGCGCGGTGATCGGCGGCGCCACGGTAGGAGCATCAGCAGTATCAGAGACCGAGGGCTTCTCCGCCCTCCGCCTCTTGCGATTGAGCCGGAGTTCTCCCTCCTCCTGAAGCTCTTGTTCACTGGCGACCGGCTCCACGAGAGGCCTTGCCTCCGGGATAGGTCAGATCGGCGCCACAGGAACTCGGCTTGTTTTCTTCCCTTGGTGCAGGCGTCTCATAATCTCGAAGTTCGACATTGCAATCTCTGTCGGGTGTTTGGGGAAGCGAGGGAAGTGGATTTCTGCAAAGAGAGCGATCGACAAAAGTTAGTCACCTTTCTCAATCAAGACGATCGTCAAGCAAAGAAAGATCGTGAGAATTCGTACCTGGAACCCTTAAGTAGCGAGGAAAATGAAAGAGCCGAGCGGCCAACTAGCAGGTTTCGTTGTTGATCGAGCGAGTGTCGATATGAGAATCTGGAAGACTATGTATCCACTCCCAAACGATCGCAAAATCAAAGGCTAGCTCGCCTGCCGCCGGAACAAGGACACCTGCAAACAGAAGGCCAAATTAGATCAGTTCAGAATTCATCCGAACAAAGGGAGAGTCAAAACCCTTACTCGGACTCCTCTCCCGAAAGCCGGTAGGGATATCCAACT
The DNA here is from genome assembly GCA_033398695.1 of Orobanche coerulescens. Taxonomy (NCBI): domain Eukaryota; kingdom Viridiplantae; phylum Streptophyta; class Magnoliopsida; order Lamiales; family Orobanchaceae; genus Orobanche; species Orobanche coerulescens. The sequence goes on from CM065818.1 coordinate 59,314,554, forward strand.
CGTCGGTGGGATTGTCACTCGCGGCCGATTTCCATGTACCGCCGACCCAAAACCACTTCGTCAGATCGCCCCGGACCTTGTTCGGCACCCCAGGAATCACCTGGCCCGAACGACCTTGAATGTGGTAACCGCCAACAGAACCCTTCTGAGCCGTCAGCTTGAAGAGTGAGTTCTTCTCCAGCGGCGAAGGAAGATGGTACAGCAGTGATCGCCGAACAAGGTAATAGTGCTGACGATCTGCAGCCAGGCGTTCGGCGTTAGTTGAAGCGGCATCACATTCCAGGCGATCAGAAAGTATGATATGGCGAACGGCAGTGGGAACCGCAGTCCGGCCACCATGATCGCCTCATTAACGGCAACCATGCCCTCAGGAGGTTGGTCGGCACGTTCATTCTCAGCGGGAACATAGAGGGAAACGTCAGAGGGGACATGGAACTTCGCCCTCCAATGAACCAAATCTTTCCTGGTCGCCAAGCTTTTGATCTGGCCAAGGGACCACGGGGAGCGGAACGCGGCCCAGAATAGTGTCCGCCTTTGGGTTCATGGGGATGGGCGACCGAGTACTCACAGAAGTCAAGCTTGGGGTTCGGACCGGCTAGTTTCTCCATAAGTTCGGCAAAGTCTGAAAAGGCTTTGCCGAACGCACTGTTTTGCTCCCAGTACGCCTTTACCGCCATCTCCTCTTTATCCAGCGAATGCTTTTGCTCCGCCTCCGCCGCCCTGGCCGCATCAGCCTCATTAAAGAGTTCTTCAACCTTGGCGGGTTCAATCCCAGCACGAATAGCCTCGACGGCCGTTCCACATGGAACTCCGTGGGGATTTCATCCCGGGCGGTCGAAGTCCCGGCGGCGGAGGTGTTACCCATCTCATACACCGTTGGTTTTCCTCCGGACATCTTCAGAAAAGAGAGGAAAGGCTTTTTTCTTACCTAAAAAGTCTAGTCGAACGACGCTCGGCAACGCAAAAATCTTCAGAGGAATCTGGCATCACTTTCTTCTCAGGCAAAGTGCAAATAGGTTATAAACCAGAAACCCTAACCCCTTTTATAGGCGAGAGCAAGGTCTTCTGGGAAAATAAACAGAGTCTTAGGGGCCGAAGCGCAAGGGCCGGAAAAGTCCGCATTTAATGCTGCCCTCGAATCCCATGTGTGCGTCGTTTCGAGGGCACGCTTGAAGTTAAGTCTGACAAAACCGTCGGACTCCCCCAACAGGAACATGACACGTGCCCCAGTGACGTTTCGAGACAGCTTTCACTTCCCGCTCTTTTCGGTGAACGCAAGTGCACGTTGTCGTAAGCAAGTAATAAAGTGATAAGTAAGATATCGTTCCCTCGAAGACTGACTTACGAATTACCAATTTATTTGTATTCTAATTTTATCTGAACGATCGAATTTGGTGGTGCAAGGAATATTAAAGAAAACTAATAAAGTGATAAACTAAAAACAATAAAATCGATTATTCGAAGAAAGAAGATCAAATAGGAGAATAATCTAGGATTGAGAATCCGCCTCGATTTATCCAAATTACTCTTGATTTATATAAATTAAGTAATTTCCCAAGTTATTAAAGGCGAAGATTTCTAAGATACTCTAATACCTCTCCCGAGGTCAGTAGAATTTTCTAAGGTGAATAAATCACTCTATTCTTAGGTGAATTAATTCAACGATAGGCAAAAAGTACAAAATCTTCAGACGGGCCACGAAATTCCTATGAGTATATTCATATCTCACAAGATAAAACATTTCTCACCAATTTTTCCTACCAACTCTCCTCTCCCGATTCGAGTTGCGTAATCAAAACAATTCAATCATAGGCCCACATAATTGAACGCATTAAGAACAATTAGGGAAAACTCAATAGAGAAGGGAAATATATATTAATAATGCAAAATCAAAAGTTAATCTGTCAAAATCTCGGTTTCATCACAATCCTAGAAAAGGGTTCTAGCCCGACATGCTAGAAAATAATACACAAAGAATTAAAGGAAGCATAAGAAAAATCAAACACAGTTGGAGAACTTGAATTCCTCCGTTCTCTGGCTTCTGCTCTCTGCCCCTCGGTAGTTTCTCCTTCTCTTTTATGATAATATCTTCTGACCTTCAATGCATATTTATAATTTTTTATCTGCCTCAAAAATGCGTCCAGAAATTAGGTCAGAAACGGACTTCCAAACCGCCGAAATCGCGAGCTGCGAATATGAACCCTGCGCGGCGGCCCGTGGCCCGGCATTAGTGTGCCGCGACCCCTATATTCATGCGGTCAGGCCTGGGCGCAATTTCTCCATACGGGCCGCGGCTCAGATCTTGCGTGCCGCGGCCCTCGGTACAGTTTGTACCGGTTCCTTCTGGGCGCCTCCTGTGCCGCGGCCCAGCGTCTGTGTGCCGCGGTCCCCGACCAAAAAATGTCCTTTTGTCCCGTTTTTCTTCGTTCAAGCTCCCGGACTCTAATTTCCTTCAAAACATATAAAGATAATGCATTAAAATATCATTTACGCAGATTTACAGTAAAAATGGGTATAAAATAATGATGATTAAGCGCATAAAAATACATCTAACAAATACCCCCAAACTTAAGCCTTTGATTGTCCTCAAGCAAAAATTAATTTCAAATGAGATGACAAGTATCGTGGGTAAACGTGCAAATGTATAGTGTTTACCTGATTAATACTACCCTGAAAATCTCAAAGAAAATTACAAGTATCGTATTAGTGGGTCACATCACGGACAATGATTCCACAAAGCAATCATTTTTAGTGTTGATCCATCGGTCATGAAGAAAATCAAGGCTCAAAGATTAACAAGCGTGAATTGAGCCGACCGCCCATATGAATGGTTAGATTAAACAAGCCAACTCGCCCAGTCCCACAGTCTCGAGGCAAAAATGCAAGAGTTTCATCGTAAATAATAATCCTCGGATAGCATTCCCTTATGTGTAATCATTATAATGTTTCGAGTTAACCACTAGGTTCCGACTCCTGGTATGTTTCATGAAATGACCCTAGAAATCCATTCTCATGTATTGAAGAACCGTTTGACGTAAAAGACACTCATGGGGCTCATGAGTGCTTCTAGTTACTAAGTCTCCTTCTACAGCAGAGAAAAAACTCGAATGGCTATTCCCGCATGTCCGATTCAAAGTTGCTGTTTTACGCGAATGTAAACAACGGGTCACGTGAATACATCCGGTTACTTGGCTTCCTTTCATCATCATGTGATTTTTCTGAACCATTAGTCTATTCAGGGTTGTCGTTTTACACGAGAGTAAACAACGGGTCACGTGAATACCCCCGGTTACTAGACTTCCCATCATAGAACATGTATAATTTCTCGAATTTTTGGGGAAAACTGTCCGACTCAATGCCTAAACTCAAATTAAATGCCAAGAAGACTCATGTTACTGGACGAATAGCTACGTGAAAAGTGTAACCAAACGTATAGACGGCGGTTCGTAAACACATATGTCTCATTTCTTATATGCTAGGATTTCTACAATGATGCAAAAAATCAGACCTAAATGAATACTCAAAGGAAACAAATATCGCATAATAAAACTCGACCAAAACTCAACCGTTTCTTCAAAAAGAAATCAGTATCATATCATCAGTCTTACACAAGGCTGCACGAAAAATTCACGAATGCAAATAAAGTCCAGAATATTTTAGAAGACAAGCAAGGCTAGAGTCAATAACAACAAAAAATAGCAACGAATAAGTAAATAACAACTGAAAGTAACCCCCTAAAACTTAAGACGTACATTGACCTCAATGGACACAAATAATAATATGCAATATGAGAAAGGTCAAGTACTCCCCTAATATCAGCTCAGGAACTGGTGCCGGCCTCATCCGGCGAGGAGGGTGGTGTAGATGGCCTGACTGGTGGAATGAAGGGTCCGTCCAGATGGAGTATATGGCTCATCCACGCAGCTAAATAGTCTTGATGATAAGCATCCCTCGCCGCTAGGCGCCTCTCCACACGCCGATTTGCCCGGCGGGCCTGCTCGCGCATCTCCTCTCGAACAGCTGCGAGGAGGCTATCTCTGTCAGCCCGCATCTCCTCCCTCATGCTGTCAAACATCGCCTGAAGGTGCTCTCTCGCTGGCGGTGGAGTGGACTCAATCTGATCCTCAGCATCTGCCGCCGGCTCATGAGTCAAAAGTAATGGCTCATGGGAATGCTCGTGTGTCTCATCGATAAGAATCCCTGCCCTCGCTCGTGTTCCATCACGTCACCCCACTGGTCGAAATGGGAGATAATACGGTGGCCGATCGGACCCTGGGGTGCAATAGACGGCTCGTCGTCGGACCAAGTCACGCCCGACTGGCGGCATAGGGCACAAATCAGTGAGGGATGTTTTAATCCCGTCCTTGCCCCTCCCTAGATGCACTGAAATATAGAATGGGACAGACGTGGGGCCACATCAAATCGGAGTCCCGTCGTGATAGCATACAATAATCGGGCACGAGGAAGCAAGACCGAGCGGATCTGTGATGTAGGGTCGACTCGTGCACAGAGGAAATAAAGCCAGGCTCGCCCGAGCCGGCTGAGGCGGGAACTCTTGAAATAGAAAGCTGTGGAACCCGAGACGCGCGTTTACCAGACGGAACCCGGCTGAGTAAGTGCCTCCAGCAAAGCCTCCCTCGTGAGGCTACTCATAGTCCGTGTATATTCTGATTCGTCCACCTCTGGTAGCTCGTACAGACACCGAATCGCAGCTATCGAGAAATCCACTGTTTGGCCTTGGACGACGACCTCATTCCGTGTATCCGGTCGTCCCATCATCTGACCCGCCTGGATTTGTCGCAATAGAGCACTTGCGTAGAACTCTTGGACAATAGAAATCACCGCCAGCTCGGGTGGCGCAGTGAATCGAGTCTATCCCATTTCATTGATCATTGCCAATAGCTCGCCGTCTTGGGGGCCAGGAGTGAATCCCCGCTCCGGAATTATTGGACGAGGACGGATTCTCTCGTTGAATATTCGATGGATGTCAGGATCAGAGAATAGGTGGGATTCCATATCTGTTCGGTTTTTTGACGTTTCCCCTCTGGTGGGGGATGATCGCGTCCTAGCCCTCGTGTTCAACTTCATTTTCCGAGCCATGACGAGGTTCCTGAAAAATAAATACAGGATAAATTAGACAATTTAAAAAAAAATCACTACACCACTTTCAAGTTATAACGTGCGGAAAATGGATATAGCGTCAAATGAACTCGCACTCCCGTATGAGGGATATGAGGCAGATATTTAAGCTCAAATTTGACGTAAGGGTTGGGGGCACAATTTAATCCGATAATCGAATTTGTTGCAGACAATTTGGAGATGGTTGGCTCAAAAAATTTCATTGGTGCATTTTATCAAACACTTTGCATGCGTTAGCTTAATTGAAGAACAAAAAACAATAACTTACTCAAATCAATCCTCAACAACAACAATTTCAATTGACCATCACAGCAATTCACGACAAAATAACTAAACACCATGAATCAATCAATAATCTTAGCATAATACGATACAAATTTTGATAAAAATTTAGAAAATAAACACAAGTTCATCAAAGAATATTACCCCAATCATTAATCCATGTTGCATTGAAACTTAAGGGAATAGAATTACCTTGTGTTGGATTGAAGAAGGTGAGAAGAAGAAGTTGGAGGATGATCTCCTTGCGCCGCGCGAAGAAGAAGAAATTAGAGATATATCTGGTGTGTCGGCCGAATGGATTATAAGTCTGCCCTGGCCGTTTAAAATTCTCAACAGGGGCCGCAGCACGTATCAAGTGAGCCGCGGCCCATAGTACAGGTTGCTTTGGGCGCTGGGAGTATGGCAGTGTGCCGCGGCTCACTGAACGGGTTCCGCGGTTTGCAAGGTTAGTGTGCTGCGGCTCAGAGCTTGCGTGCCGCGGCACGTGGTACAGGTTCCTGGATGCATTTTCTGGGTCTCGGCGTGCCGCGGCTCCTTGTCAGCGTGCCGCGTCTCTTGGGGCAAGTGTGCCACGACTCAACATCATTGTGCCGCGGCACAGAGTACAGAAAGTTTTCCAGGATTTTAGACTTTTGTGTGCCGTGGCCCGCTCTGCATGTGCTGCGGCCCCGGACCTGGAATGTTCCTGTACAAAAAATTTTAAAGCGAAAACACATAGAACGTGAGAGAGAAGCAAATCAAAGCAAAGATGACCCAAAATTAGACTCTTAGAATGAATGAAATCAACGAAAAATTAACATCTACAACTAATACTCGGGTTGCCTCCCGAGAAGCGCTAAGTTTATAGTCTTCAGCCGGACCTTTTTAAGATCAATTTGTTTTTCGCAAACACCATTTGGGCTCCGCCCCATCCATCGAACCGTTAATATGTGTTTTAAATTTTTAACCATCAGTCTTTAACAGTTCGATTTTTGGTTTGGACATCCAATGTTCTTTGCCAAAAGATTTGAATAATAGTAACTTTCCAAAACACCCAAATTTCACATGACTTGGCAACCTTTTTACTTCCGGCTTAGTTTTATTTTCCACGGACAAATTTATGACTGCCTGAGAATTTTTAGATGGTGAGTGAACGGATGATGAAGACGACATGTCTAAATGCCTAAGATATGCGACTCGTTCTACATTTTTCTCAGATGTCGGAACAACTATAACAGATTCTGGACATTTCGACTGACAACTTTCCCGGTGTGTGTCTTTCGCCAAAATATCTAAGCTTTCAAATTGAGAACCCTTCTCGACATTGCTTGAACATAGAAGAGATCGAAACACTTGGAATGTGACTTGCTCATCTTGAACCCGTAAAGTGAGTTTCCCTTTCTCCACATCAATGAGAGTTCGGTCGGTTGCTAAAAATGGTCTTCCCAAGATAATTGGAATATCATGGTCCTCCTCCATATCAAGCACAATAAAATCGGCAGGAAAGATGAATTTATCGACCTTGACCAGGACGTCTTCTATCACTCCCCTCGGAAACTTGATGGATCTGTCAGCTAGTTGCAAAGAGACTGTAGTCGGCTTGGCCTCCTCGATACCTAGATTCTTAAAAATGGAAAGAGGCATAAGATTAATACTGGCGTCGAGATCACATAACGCTCTATCAAAAGACAGGTTTCCAATAGTGTACGGTATATTGAAGCTTCCTGGATCCTTCAATTTAGGCGGGAGCTTTTTCTGCAAGATGGCGCTGCACTCTTCCGTCAATGCCACTGTCTCATACTCTTCGAGCTTCCTTTTGTTCGATAAGATCTCCTTCATGAACTTCACATAGCTCGGCATTTGTTCCAAGGTATCGGCAAATGGAATGTTGATATGTAGTTTCTTGAAGACGTCAAGAAACTTGGAGAATTGCTTGTCCAATTTTTGCTTTTGCAATCGCTGCGGAAACGGGACGGGTGGCACATAGGCCATCGGATTTTCAGGAAACAATTTCGAGCTTTTAGAAATTTGTGATTCTTCTGATGCCGAATTTTTCTTCTCCTCATCTTCACCTCTCTTTTTGTTTCTCCCGGACTGCTCACAGACTTCCCTCCCACTTCTCAAGCCAATGGCATTAATACTCTCTCTGGGGTTCGTCTCAGTTGTACTTGGCAAAGTACCCTCAGGTCGGGCTGTTAACACATTTGCTATTTGACCCAATTGGACTTCCAAATTGCGAATAGAGGCGGAATGGTTTTGCAAGGTTGTTTCCGTACGGGTCATGAACTGACTCGTATTTGCTGCTAATTTTGCCATTGCCTCATCTGGAGAGATTTTTGGAGCGGGAGGAGGATGTTGTTGGTGTTGAGCAAACTGAGGTTTTAAATTTTGTCCGTTTTTCCATGAAAAGTTAGGGTGATTTTGCCACCCCAGATTATATGTGTTGGAATACGGATTGTTCGGACGATTTCCGTTCCCCACAAACTGAGCTTGTTCCATCGGAGATTGCTTGAAAGGATTTCCAACTTGGCATTCCACACTAGGGTGAGACCCGTTGCGCCAATTACATGATTCTGTGGTAACGATAGAAGGAGCGCGTGATAAAACTTGAAGTTGTTGAGTCAAGGCAGCAACTTGGGCCGATAGCTTAAATATTGGATCATTATCGAAAATTTCCATAACTCTTTTCGGATTCATACGCTCTGAAGGCCACTGATATGCATTTGCCGCCATATCTTCCAATAGAGAATGAGGTTCCGCCATCGTCTTGCCCATTAAAGCTGCTCTAGCGACTGCATCAACAAGAGTGCATGTAGAAGCACCCAGTCCGTTATAGAATGTCTGGATTTGGAGCCAATCCGGTAGGCCATGGTGTGGGCATCTCCTTAGTAAATCCTTGTATCGCTCCCAAGCTTCATGAAGCGATTCCATCTCAAATTGCCCGAAGGTCATTATTTCATTCTTAAGTCTCGCTGTCTTTGCCGGCAGAACGAACTTAGCCAAAAAGGCTTGTGCTAACTCCGCCCAAGTCGTGATAGAGCCCCGCGAAAGTGAATTCAACCAAAACTTGGCTTTATCCCTCAAAGAAAATGGGAAAAGCCGTAGACGAATGGCGTCATCAGAAACTCTATTATTCTTGAACGTATCGCATATCTCGAGAAAGGATGAAATATGAGCATTAGGGTCGTCATTCGCTAGTCCGCAGAATTGACTTGCTTGTACCCTCTGGATTATGGCTGGCTTAATCTCGAAATTGTTTGCTTGGATAATTGGATGCCGAATTCCCGAAAAATTCGCGTTAATTTGAAGCAATGCATAATCCCAGAGTGACAATGCCGGTTGAGCTTGCTGAATAGGGTTGTCAACCCCGTGATTTTCTGTGTTGTCGGCCATGGTATCCTTTGTTGACAGCTCACGCCTTTCCTTCTTGTTTTTCCGAAAAGTGCGCTCGAGTTCAGTATCCAAAGGTAATAGACCTTCGTCACCGAATTTTCTCATGCACTAAATGAAACTCCTGAAAGGAACACAAATAAAAAAAATTTACACAAAAAAAATAAAATAATGTTCAAATTAAGATTAGAAATACTGAAATCGATATTAGTAAAACAATCAGTCCCCGGCAACGGCGCCAAAAACTTGTTACGTATTTCGGTAAACGCAAGTGCACATTGCCGTAAACAAGTAATAAAGTGATAAGTAAGATATCGTTCCCTCGAGGACTGACTTACTAATTACCAATTTATTTGTATTCTAATTTTATCTGAACGATCGAATTTGTTGGTGCAAGGAATATTAAAGAAAACTAATAAAGTGATAAACTAAAAACAATTAATAAAATCGATTATTCGAAGAAAGAAGATCAAATAGGAGAATAATATAGGATTGAGAACCTGCCTCGATTTATCCGAATTACTCTTAATTTATATAAATTAAGTAATTTCCCAAGTTATTGAAGGCGAAGATTTCTAAGATACTCTAATTCCTCTCTCGAGGTCAGTAGAATTTTCTAAGGTGAATAAATCACTCTACTCCTAGGTGAATTAATTCAACGATAGGCAAAAAGTACAAAATCTTCAGACGGGCCACGAAATTCCTATGAGTATATTCCTATCTCACAAGATAAAACGTTTCTCACCAATTTTTCCTACTAACTCTCCTCTCCCGATTCGAGTTGCGTAATCAAAACAATTCAATCATAGGCCACATAATTGAATGCATTAAGAACAATTGGGGAAAACTCAATAGAGAAGGGAAATATATATTAATAATGCAAAATCAAAAGTTAATCCGTCAAAATCTCGGATTCATCACAATCCTAGAAAAGGGTTCTAGCACGACATGCTAGAAAATAATACACAAAGAATTAAAGGAAGCATAAGAAAAATCAAACACAGTTGGAGAACTTGAATTCCTCCGTTCTCTGGCTTTTGCTCTCTGCTCCTCGGTATTTTCTCCTTCTCTTTTATGATAATATCTTCTGACCTTGAATGCCTATTTATAATTTATCATCTGCCTCAAAATCGCGTCCAGAAATTAGGTCAGAAACGGACTTCCAAACCGCCGAAATCGCGAGCTGCGAATATGAACCGTGCGCGGCGAGCCACGGCCCGAAATTAGTGTACCGCGACCCTGTCTTCATGTGGTCAGGCCTGGGCGCAATTTCTCCATACGGGCCGCGACTCAGAGCTTGCGTGCCGCGGCCCCCGGTACAGTTTGTACCGGTTCCTTCTGGGCGCCTCTTGTGCCGCGGCCCAGCGTCTGTGTGCCGCGGTCCCCGACCAAAAAATTTCGTTTTGGCCCGTTTTTCTTCATTCAAGCTCCCAGACTCGAATTTCCTTCAAAACATATAAAGATGATGCATTAAAAGCTTATTTACGCAGATTTAAACTAAAAATGGGTATAAAATAATGATGATTAAGCGCATAAAAATACATCTAACAACCGAGTAGGTCGTCCAAATTCAAAATCAAAGTCCGCTCGAGTGACGATCGTCTGTTCCATAAAATGATGAGTCGCTCGTCTAATTCAAGTGATCGCCAGTAGAACCACCTCACCCCACGTCTTTAACATCGGAGCAAGCTGGGGGGCAATTGTTGTGCGACATTTAATACGCCTCAACGACGATCGGCATAAGGGCCGAGCGACCGAAGTCAGCGTCATATGAATCAAGACAGAATTACCATTCGAAGAGGTCAGATCGAGTTCGAGTACCTAGCGATCGTCTTACAAGGAGATCGTCTCTAGTGCCCAACCAAGGACGACCATCTTATGCCACGTGTGTTGTGCGGCGATTTCTACGCCTCGACGGCGATTGCCATAAGGGCCGAGTGACCAAAGAAAGCATCAAATAATCCAAGGCAGACTTGCCAAGGGAAGAGTCCAGACCAAGTTCAGTTAGTGAGCGATCGACGTCTGGGGCGATCGCCTCTTGACACCTAGCGATCGAATCTGATGCCCGACCAAGGACGACCGTCCTATGCCACGTATAAGGCCATCATCCGTCATATCTACGAGGACTGGATCTCGGAGCGAGGACCCACGTGCAGATCCACTAATGGCGCCACAGAATAAGGATCATTGACTCCAACCCATCAACAGCTGTCCTACCGACAGACCCGCCGAAAGGTCTTAGGTGGGACCTCAAGGCGCCGCAAGCACAGGCATTACTCCAGCCCATCAGCAGCTGTCAGTGACAAGGACGGCCTCACCTACCGACAGATCTACCGAAAGGTCCTAGATGGGGCCTCCCAAGACAGCGACTCCGGATGCGTGTGGTCTTCTGATTGGTTCGTGCATCCGGCTGCCAGCAGCTGCTGCGAACTCTAAGGAGACCAACCCATGTGCTAAAGACGATCGCCCGCGTATTATAATACAGCAGAGGCGATCGCCCAGCTACCTCCACTCCTATAAACAGGAAACCTTCAGCAAAAGGTTCAGAAGTTGAGAAGTTCACAAGTTCAGAAATTACTTCCATACGAGAGTTCATCTAATTCACACAGAGAGAGACCATTGATTTCTCACAGTCAACACAGCACTCCATCGTTGTTACAAGAACTCACAGAGCATCAACTCTGGTTCTCCGGCAATCTTCTGCACTCAAGAGCTAAGATAACTAGGGTCTTTACACTCATTGTAATTGTATTCTAATATTTATATTTGTACTCCCAAGTATTCATATTAATAATATCTTGCGAGAGCATTCAACCCCGGGACTAACAACCCCGGCAAATCTTGTGTTATTTACTTCCCCACGGACGTGCTCTCGCATTTTGTTTGTTACCCGTCCATTCCAGCATATCATCTCCGGATAATATTTTGGGTAATAACAATTGGCGCTAGAATAAGGGGTTCTAAACCTTCATTTTCATTCCGACCGTCTCGAAGAACACTCACTGTTCTCAGGGGTATATAGTTGAAGAAACACTCACTATTCTTCAAAGAAAAACCTTCAGAATAATGATGTCTGCCACCACAGCGAAGAGAGCCACTCTCCGATCCGCCGTACGTCATATTCCGGCTCAATCCAAGCCCCAACCTACGGCAGAGGGTAGCCGTGTCGACGCGAGACTCTCGATCCAGCCCCTGAGGGACGGCCCCAGCCTCTCGCTCGACCAGTTCCAAACCGCAGAACAAATCGAGGAGGCTATGGCCATCCTAAGGGAGCGACGGAGAGCATGCGCAGCACCCGCTATAACCCCATCGGCCATCCGCCATGCAGGCAAACGGAAGCTCAAGGGGTTACTGGTCGAGCGATCGTCAGAAATCCCCAATTCACGAGACAAGGCTCTCGCGAGGCGGGACGGTTCCGTCTTCATTCGCCTAGGAAGCGATCCATCGTGGCGACCGGTGTAACACCCCAAACTAGGCGGATATTACAGTGCCGTGGACCCCCGACTGGGACCCACCAGGCGGATAAAAATGAATGAATTACACAGGGTGAATGCAGTGCCGAACCACATTACAACATTAATTACTCCGATGAGGAGTTTCATACAACACACCCAGGATAAAATAGAATACATGTGTATCTTATATGACGATAAAATACACAACACTGAATGAAACGAGTATTCAAACGGAATGTCTGCATCGGAATAAATAAAGGAAACATAAATGATCGAACAGATCGACAGATCGGGCCCCTTTCTAGTATCACTGGGACTCCTCGACGTCGGCGTGTTCTCCCGTGCCTTTGCCTTGCCTGGACACGAAAAACAAAATCCCCAAACGGGTCGATTACAGAACAACAATCCTCAAGAGTTGAAATTACACAATCATGAATTAAGAAGTTATGAAATATTCTTAATTATGAATTTATTTGAAGAGGAGTAGCATAACGCCCGTAATGTTACGTGCAAGTGTACAAGACGAATGACCGGACACACCGTCCTTGTACCTAATTAGTCTCACGGAGGTAAGCGTTACCGTGTGCACGGTCCGATGTATCGGTGAACCCAATACATGACCATCGTGTGCCCGACTAAAAATTCCACACAGCCACACCCGCCACGCAATATGAACCGGAAGGTCACATGAACGAGAATGACCATGATGAATATCAATGAATAATAATTAGACTAGGCCAAGATGACTCACCGATATGAAAGTAATAGTGACGTGATTGATAACCCGGTGAAATGATTTGGAACCGCTGCTCGTGAATGAAATGATTATTCGACAATTACAAGTCTCAAAATGATTAATATTATGATGAATGAATTATGATTATGAGCAATCAACAACAAAAGGAATGAGTATCCTTTTAACCGAGTAAGAATTAACTTACAAAATACCGATGACAATTATCCTTCCACGAACAACGCCCTAAATGAAGTGTCGATTACATACGAACAACCTTAATTCAATACAATTACCGACAATCCGATCAATATACGAATCAAACACGAATATAACGAATTCAAAACGTCGATACGATAAAACTAAGTCCATTGAGGCATTAAATCAAACACGTTGTATCCAAACTCCGATTGTTTACAATCAAACCTCGATATATCAATATCAAAGTCCCCAAGAAGTGTTTCAAACCAACAAAACATCTCCCATACGATCAATAATCCGTTATGAATATCCAAAATGTGATTATAACAACAATTAGTCGAAAATCTCCAATTCCACTCGATATTCAAGGTGTTCTGAATAATCCCTCAATAATCCAATGAATCCTTATACAAACTCATAATCATATACATATCCCTTCGTATAACATGATTATAACGTCCAAAACATCATATCTCAACACAAAATCGAAGTCCAAAGTGTTGAAGAATTTACCTCTTGAAGATCCAACCAATTCGATCCGAAGAACACGAGTTTAATCGAGTATCCAAGCTTCAGGAAGATTGAAGGTGATGAAAAATATACTCTCAAATGATAATTGATGAAGAAATCTCTCCCTCAAGTATTTCTCTCTCGGTTGCAGGTGAAGAAGATGGAAAAATGGGAGAAATGAGCTCAAAATGCTCAAAAAAGAATTTATAGGGGTTGACTCGGCACAGGCTCGACCGTGCCCGCTCGACACGGTCGTGGCGCGCAGCCGGCCGAGGACTCGACCGTGTCCCGCTTGACACGGTCGAGGCGCGAAGGGGCCTACCGACAGTGACCGTCGCATGGCGCTCGACAATGACTCGACCGTGTCCCGAACACGGCCGGCCTCTGGGCAGCGCTACAGCTAATCCGGAAGAGCTCGACTCGGCCGTGCTGCGACACGGCCGGGTCCCGAGGCGACGCTCGGAACTATCCGGACGAGTACGGCACGGCCGTGTCGGACGACACGGCCGAGTTCGTTCGGCAGTGATCGGCCAAAACTGAAAAATGAGCGGTTGAGCTAAAACGACCATAACTCTCTCGTCCGGACTCCGATTGACTCACCGTTTGAACCATTGGAAAGCTAACTCGATGCTCTATAATATTGCAAAGATTTAGAATTTTTGGAGTTACCAAAAATTAATGGTGATCTAACAAAGTCGAACTCATATGAGGAAAGTTGAAACGATGAACAATAACGATACTCAACTCGAAGTTTATACGAACGGTGAACATGGTGAATGAACATGATTGATGAATGATTATAATTGAGTGAAAATACACTGAGTGACAATTACAGACTGATAATTACTGAATGAAAATGAATGAATTACAACCGGGTATTACAACCGGGGTATTCTGGCCCTAACCGCGAGACGATGGAATCCGAATCCGTCACCAGGAGTTCGGCATACCCAACTCCCAACCAAAAATAGGTATGCCATTCGGCCCCCATCCGCTGAAGAGTCGAGCCACACGGCAAGGACATCATCGACAGTGGATCCAGGGGATCAGTACTTGATCGCCTCGGCTCCCGCTCCGAGCACCTAGCTGCGAGCAGCCAGGCCACGGCGATGGCCGCTATGCAACGCCAACTCGACGAGATGAAAGCACTCATGGAAACTGGGTCAAGCGCCAGTAGAAAGATTATCGGACTGAGTGAGCCACTTGCAGTCCACATCGAGCTTGCCCCCGTGCAACCAAGGATCGCTCCTCCCCAAATACCTTTGTATGAGGGGAGATCGGACCTCGAGACACACTTGAGCAAGTTCCGGATCTACATGACCGGGTGTGGGGCATCAGACGCGACCAGGTGCCGAATATTCCCGTTAACGTTGGGCGAACTAGCCCATAGATGGTATGTCTCACTACCACCGCGATCAATCAATTCCTTTGAAAAACTGGCGAGTGACTTCACGTCATACTTCGCCGCTAAGGTCGCCAGACCAGAAGGCCCCTCCGCATGATGAAAATCAGGAAGGGGGAAGACGAGTCCGACACAGATTACATCGACAGGGTGGATGAAATAGTCCTCACCGGCGAGCCCATCAGTGACGAGCTCGCCCTCTACTCGGTCCTGGGGAGATTCTATGGTCATTTACCCATGTTTAGGCACCTCACGAAGAACATCCCTCCGACCTACGCGATCTTCCGCGCCAAGGCTGCCAATTTTCTGGCCAGGCGAAGGCTCCTCACCATTTGCCTAGGTGAGGAAACGCCGCCTCCCGTCCAAAAGATGGCGATCACCAAATCCAACAAGGTGATCGCCAAGCCACCCGGTGATTTCAAGGTCTTCGAGGAGGTGGAAGCCCATATCCTCCACAAGTTCAACCGAACTCCGGCTCATATTTTTTACGCCATCAAGGGGTGTGAACCACTAAGCAAGCCAAAGGCGATAAGGGACAACGGTCATCTGGACCACAATAAATACCGTGCTTACCACAAGAGTCCCAGTCACAGCAGCAACCAATGCCGCGACCTCCTCAGACAACTCTGGAGATTGTTTGAGGAGAGCAAGATGGACAGTTTATTGGCTTAGTTGGAGCCCCGTCAATCTCCCAAACCGGTCGCCAGAGTCGAACGCGACATGCCGAAATACTCATACGAGTCGACCCATCGATCAACCTCGATGGCCGGATCTATATGCTTCAATCAAGAGGTGGGAACTTCGGAAGTCTTTCCCCGATTCCCACCACGTCAAACCAAAGGATACTGCCGAGCAACGCCTCGAAAAAGAGGATGACTCGCTCGTCCTCTAAGGTTCGTCATCAACATGAATGACCTAGGCAAGTGATCGCCTCCCCTTACACAACGTATACCATCGAGGATCGCCATCTAACATGATGGTCCGAGGTAGAAGAGTGCTGACATAGTTGTGGAGGATGATGGAACCGTTCCTTATGACTATGCAAGGTTCCTTTGGGCAGCGATCGCTCGCCCTTCGTTTAAATACGAGGCGGGCGTAGCCAAAGGGCCCTCCAAAACATATCTGTGGACACGTTCGCCCGCCCTCAAAGGTCCATCACCTAACGTGGTGGATCCGGACAATGCGGCGCGTCCCTCCCACCATCACAATGTATACCGTCGAGGATCGCCATCTAACATGACGGTCCGAGGTAGAAAAGTGCTAACAAGCCGCGGTCGTGGAGTCGATTAATCCGAAGACGCCTCGTGCAAGGACTCCTCCAGACCGAGACCGCCCACCCTTTGTTTAAATACGAGGCGGGCACAGCCTACGGAGGACCCTCACAATTAAGTGAGTCACGAGAAATTGGCCATCAAACGGAATGTCGCTCGCGCACATGACATGGTCGTGGAGGTCGGTTCCATCGAACTCTACGATTGTGCACGGTTCCTCTAGGCCAGGATGGTCGGCCTTCCTCGAGGAATCTGCAAAAGTGAAGACCGCTCACTAAACGATTTATTTTCGTCCCCTTACTTTCACTAAGTAAACAAAAACAAGGGGGGAGGGCGGAGCTATGTATATCACGATCGTTTCTACTCAAATACACGTACGAAGATCAGCATTGTTCAGATGTATATGCAGCGATCGACTTTGTTCTAAAGTTATCAATATGAGTTTATCAATTCAATTGGAGCTGAACACACAACGATCGTTCCTTAAACACTTGTATAAAATCATGCAAGCAAGAAATCAGAGAAGCGAACATTTATTTCATCACTTGGAATAAAAATTCAAACACGGTCGCCCGAAGGCAATAGTACAATGAAAGCTACAAAAAATTACAAGTAAAAAGCAGAAAAGTTCAAGGATCAACGCCCGTTCTATCGCCAGCAGCAGGCTCTGAACCCCCATTCTCCGGGACACCCAGATGGACAAGATTGTCCGGCAACGGGTACCAGCTCAAGTCGATCCCAAGATCCGTGGAAAGGTCGAGGATCGGCACGACGAAGTCAGGCTGCAGAGTATGCTCCAGCGCATAGGCTTTGAAATTTTCAGCCAAAGGGCCGACCTCGAGCCCTACCTTCTTAGCGGCGTGGATTGCGTCAGCATAAGCCATATAGTAAGAGAATTCGCTGACATACTCCACGTTAGCGAAGGGATCGGCCTCAGTCGCCTTCAGCTTTTCCTTCAACTCCTCAACCATTTGGCTCACGCCCTCGAGCTCGGCAGTTTTGGCGGCCACCTCTTCCTTCGAGGACGTCAGCTCGCTGGTCAGTCGGGCGACGGTCACTTTCAGCTGGTCGGCCTCCTTCTGCGCGGCCGCGTGCGACCTGCAGGCTTCCGTCATCTGGTCCCGCATCCGGTCAGTCGCTGCCCGCGCCCGGTCAACATCCTGCTTCGCCTGCTTAGCCGCCTCCGTGGAGCTCTTCTCCATGGCCGCGAGCCGATCGGCAAACTCAATGTTTTGTCTCCGTGCGGTTTCGAGGTCCACATGGACACGGGCAGTGGACGGCCGCCCCTATTAATCCCTCACGGCCTGAGCTGCCAACGTCACCCTCTGAAGGGCCAATGCGAAAGTAGCCTGCATCGCGTCAGCAGATCGCCGGTGCGCGATCGCGTCCAGATCGGTCGTCCAGGCCTTCGGGAGGGAAGTGGTAGCCCGAGCAACGTAGGAAGTAATATCGCTGACCTCGCAAGGAGCTTTGCTCGACAAGAAGTCCAACACCATCAGAGAGCAATTCGGGTCGGAATGGCGGACCCTGCATAAATGACAACAGAGTTAAGTGTTTTTCCTACACAAGTTTCATAACTTGGCAAAACGACCAGGATTACCTCTCGACCTTCTCTGGGTCACGACCGAAAAACATCCTGCCACGCGAAGTCTCGGCCTCAACAGTCGCCATTGACTGAAGAAATGCCGAAGATGGGGTGGACCCCTCCACTGGAGGAATCATGGAAATTGGAGGCACAGAGATCGAAGGCTCGTCTGCAGTAATGGGGGCCGAGGGCTCCACAGTCCTCCATTTCTTACGGATAAGCTGAAGTTGCTCCTCCTCCCGAGGCTCCCGCCCTTCGACGACAGGCTCCTGGATAGGCCTCGCCTCCGGGGTCGGTCGCGGCGGAGCAGAAGGAGCTCGGATCACCTTTTCCCTTGGCGAAGACGGTTCATGACCCCCAGATTAGACATGGCAATCACAGCAGGAGGCTCTGGAAAACAAGGGAAACGAATTTCTGCAAAAGAAAACAAACAACAAAGTTAGTAATCCTCCTCGGTCAAGGCTATCGACATGTCAAGAAGATCGTAAAAGTTCGTACCTGGAACCTTTAGATGGCGATGGTAGCGAAATAGCCGAGCAGCCAACCAGTAGGCTTTGTTGTTAATTTGGCGTGCATCTATATGGTCGTCAGGAAGACTCCGTATCTTCTCCTAAACAATCGCGAAATCAAAAGCGAGGTCGCCCGCCGCCGGAATAATGACACCTGCAAAAAGAAGGCCAAAATCAGATCAGTTTAGAATGTATCCGAACAAAGGGGGAGTCTAAAATCCTTACTCGGACTCCTCTCCCGAAAGCCGGTGGGAATATCCAACTCGTCGGTCGGGTTGTCGCTCGCTGCCGACTTCCAAGCGCCGCTGACCCAGAACCACTTTGACGGATCACCCCTCACTTTATTCTGGACTCCAAAAACCACCCGACCTAAGAGACCTTGGATATGGTAGCCACCGACAGAACCTTTTTGAACCGTCAGTTTGAAGAGATGGTTCATCTCCAACGGCGAAGGAAGACGATACAACCGATGGCCACCAAACAGAGTGAGGGTGCAGATGATCTGCAGTCAGGCGTTCGGCGTCAATTGAAGCGGCGACACGTTCCAGGCGGTCAGCAAATAGGAGACAGCGAACGGCAGTGGGAATCGCAGTCCAGCCTCCATTATCGCCTCATTGACGGCGACCATGCCCTCAGGAGGTTGATCGGCTCCCTCGTTCTCGGCAGGCGCGTGGAGGCTGACATCAGAAGGAACATAGAACCTCACCCTCCAACGGTCCAGATCCTTCCTGGTCGCCGAGCTCCCGACCTGGCCAAGGGTCCACGGAGAGCGGCGAGCAGCCCGGAACAACATCCTCCTTATAGGTTCATAAGGATGGGCGATCGAATATTCGTTAAAATTAAATTTGGGGAGTGGGCTGGCCAATCTCTCCATGAGTTCGGCAAAATCTGTGAAAGCTTTGCCAAGCGCGCTGTCCCGCTCCCTGTGCGCCGTCGCATCCGCCTCCTCCCGTTTCAGTGAATGGATACGATCGGCCTCCACTGTCTTGGCTGCGTCATCCTCATTAAAAAGTTCATCGATCTCCGCGGGCTCAATCCCGGCACGGATGGCCTCGACGACAGTGTCAACATGAAATTCCGCAGAAGGTTCATCCCGGGCGGTCAAAGCCCCGGCGGCGGAAGTGCTACCCGACTCATACACATCTGGTCGTCCTCCGGACATATTCAAAAAGAAAGGAGGGAGAAGGAGTTTTTTTGTTCTTACCTAAGGTCTGAGTCGAACGACGATCATCACACAGAGCTCCAAGAGAATCGGCTATGTCTTCTTCTCAGGCACAAATGCATAAGGATTTTAAACCTGTAACCCTAGTCCTTTTTATAGGCAAGAGCGGGGGCTTCTGATCAATAAGTGGAGTCCCGAGGATCGAAGTGCAACTGTCAGATAGGCCGCATTTAATGTCATCGTCGAATCCCACGTGCACGTCGTTTCTAGGGCACGCCAATGGACAGCCCAACAAAACCGTCGGACTCCCCCAACAGGAGCCCGACACGTGTCCCGGTGATGTTTCCACCACCGCTGTCATTTCCCGCTCATTTCAGTGATCGACCAGGTCGTCCAAATTCAAAATCAGTCCGTTCGAGGGATGATCGTCTGTTCTGTAAAATGCTGAGTCCCTCGTCTAAGTTAAGCGATCGCCAGTAGAACCACCTCACCTCACGTCTCCAACATCGGAGCGAGCTGAGGGGCAATTGTTGTGCGGCGATTTATATGCCTCGACGACGATCGGCATAAGGGCCGAGCAACCAAAGACAGCATTAAATAATCCAAGGCAGACTTGCGAAGTGAAGAGTTCAGACCAAGTTCAGGTACCGAGCGATCGACGTCCGGGGTGATCGCCTCTTGACACCTAGCGATCGACTCTGGTGCCCGACCAAGGACGACCGTCCTATGCCACGTATAAGGCCATCATCCATCATATCTATGAGGACTGGATCTCAGAGCGAGGACCCACGTGCAGATCCATGAATGGCATCACGGAATAAGGATCTTTGACTCCAGCCCATCAATAGCTGTCCTACCGACAAACCCGCCGAAAGGTCTTAGGTGGGACCTCAAGGCGCCGCAAGCACATGCTTTACTCCAGCCCATCAGCAGCTGTCAGTGACAAGGATGGCCTCACCTACCGACAGACCCGCCGAAAGGTCCTAGGTGAGGCCTCCCAAGACAGCGACTCCGGACTCGTGTGGTCTTCTGATTGGTTCGTGCATCCGGCTGCCAGCAGCTGCTACAGACGCTAAGGAGACCAACCCATGTGCTAAAGACGATCGCCCGCTTATTATAATACAGTAGAGGCGATCGCCCAACTACCTCCACTCCTATAAATAGGAAACCTTCAGCAAAAAGTTCAGAAGTTGAGAAGTTCACAAGTTCAGAAATTACTTCCATACGATAGTTCAGCTAATTCACACAGCGAGAGACCGTCGATTTCTCACAGTCAACACAGCACTCCATCGTTGTTACAAGAACTCACAGAGCATCAACTCTGGTTCTTCCGGCAATCTTCAGCACTCAAGAGCTAAGAAAACTAGGGTCTTTACACTCACTGTAATTGTACTCTAACATTAATATTTGTACTTCCAAGTATTCGTATTAATAATATCTCGCGAGAGCATTCAAGCCCGGGGCTAACAACCCCGACAAATCTTGTGTTATTTACTTCCCCATAGACGTGCTCTCGCATTTTGTTTGTTACCTGTCCATTCCATCATATCATCTCCGGATAATATTTTGGGTAACAACAACGTGTAAAGCCGACATCCGTCAAAATCTACGAAGACTGAATCTCGAGAAGAAGGCCCACGTGCAGACCCGCAAATGGCGCCGCAGGAAAAGGTTTTTTGACTCCAGCCCATCACCAGCTGTTGGTGACAAGGACGGCCTCTCACCTACCGACAGGCCCGCAAAAAGGTCCTAGGTAGAACCTCCCTAGACTGCAACGTGAGGCACTTTGAAGCAACAACTAGAAGAGCAAGCAAGGGCAGCGGAGGAGTTGGTAAAGGTTGATGAGGAGCGGGAAAGAGCAGCAAAGGAGCGACAACAGGCTGCTGAGCAAGCAAGGGCAGCGGAGGAGCGGTAACGAGCTGCCAAGGAACGACAACAGGCAGCTGAGGAGCGACAATAGGCAGCACAAAAGCGGATCAAAGAGCTAGAGGAGCAAGTCAAAGAGTCTGCTAACATGATGCTACCTCAAAGTTAGTTATTGACAATCATCAAATTTGGATACTTTAAAAAACATTGAATTTGAATCTTTTGCATAAATATGACAGATGATGAGGCTAAGAAAATAGATAGCTTCAGATGTGATGAATGCCGCTCCCTGGACATTAACCAAGCCTCTGCTGATCCTGATATGGTAAAACACTTTTACTCGTTTGTTTAACTGCATTTTGGATAAAGTTTTAACGGTTCAAGAGCATTAGCATGACTTTCGAGGCCAATAGGCACCCCTAACACATTATAAGATATGCTGTTGCAATTTCTTGAAAACAAAAACTGATTAACAGTTTTTGTATTTTTTTTTCAGGTGCAACCCAATAAGCGGGCAAAGTGGTGATTTCAGTAGCTGTGCTCTAATAGGCCCGTACTGTGTGGTCTTGGTTGTTCTACTGTGCATATAATCTTTTGTGATGGAACAGTTAGTGATATTATAACTCAGTAACTTAAACTGTAATCAAAGTTTCCAAGTCCTTGTCTTGTATCTGGTAGATCATTTTTGATGGTACTTCATTTATTTAGGTTTATTATTGACCATGGCATCAACTAAGGTCCTACTCGTGTGAATTTTGTTGACAGTAATTATGGTTCACTCTCACGATGGCACCAGATGCTATATTTGTGAGTTTTGAGTTCAAACATGAATTCAAGACAGTCATATAAACTCTCTAAATGTTTATGGGATTTAGCTATGTGGGTTAAAATGGGCCGGTTTGACATCAAAAGTTATACTCCTGTCCAAGCTCATACGTTGCACCTCTGTTTCTAAGCTCATAAGTCTTAACAGATTTAACACCGCGGTAGTAAAGGTTTGGTCATTGATATATTTTTAGATAGGTTCTTGTCGATCTTTACAGACCTTATATCAATCCTTAAAAGGTTTAAGTTTGATTGTTGACGTCAAAATTCAAACCAAATTCGATTAAGTGGTAGAATAGTAATGTTTGTATCTGGCTATATATCTTACAGAATTACACCAATCTTTAAAGGACCGATTTAGATGGTTTGACCTCCAAAGTCAAACTTACTAGAGTATAAATCCATTATTTTTTCAATCAAAATGGTTCCAACTAGAGGTGAAAAAACAGCAACAGCTCTATAGAGGTTCGTCAGCACCACAAGTCTTAAACACCACAACCATTTTAAGTTCACCAACTTTTTCATAACACACAAACAACTTCCTTAAAATCACAAACAAATTACATCAAACCTCACAATCAAAACTAATATAGACATTTTCCACACTTGATAAAAAATTCAAACAAATAAAAAACACAATTCAAAAACCAAATAACCAATATTCATAAAAAAAATATCAATACCCTCCTTAAAACTCCCCCCCAAAATTTACTCCTAACTTGAAAGTTAATATGTGACATCAAACATATCTCCACTTTATAAACACCTAACACACACCATCATAAATTTATCTCGTGCTCTTCTTTATTATCGCAAACCACAGCTATTATGTCAGTCTTCATTTTATAAATCATAATATGACTAAAAGAAAGTTGTGTTGTCCGGCTTGCAGTGATCAAGGATTGAAGAAACTAATGAATGAGTTATTGTCAAAGATGGAATAATTGCTAACTGATAAGATATTTTTGTGTAGGGGTATGCATGTAAATGAAAAGAAAGTACTCCATCAGAAGAGATCTCAAGCGCCCTACTATTTATAACCGTAGTGTCACGTTATCTTGTCTTTTTGACTTACAGCGATAGCGTTTATAAATGACAATTTCTCAAAGCGTGAGAAGATATCTTCGTAATTCATAGTTGTACAAAACTTTTCAGGCCATAAATGCCCCCAGAGAGCCGTGGCTTCCATCACAATCACCGCGGAGTCTCGTAGATACATCGTCACGTATCGTTACGTGAAATTTAACAACGTTTTTTCTTGGCCCTGAACCATGTCGAAGTCGATCTCAAATTAAAGTGGAAAGTATTCTGGATTGAACGACATGATTTCTAGAGCGTAATACACAACATAATTATAGATGTCGAAACTTTAATTGACTATTGGATGTGAAAAGAAAAAACGAGTAAAAAGGCAAAACAAAAGAGCTATAATTTTTTTTTTATATAAAAGCATGAAAACTCAAAATATATGCACGTAGTTGTGATACGAATTCAAGAGTACCAATTTTCAGCCGTCGAAAGGAAATGACAATAAGTTAATTTGTCTTCTTGTAGATGAATTTTAGAAATATCTTAAATAGCAGATAAGCAAAGAGTTAGGATTATCTAATGTTACATGACCTATTATGTTGGGGTTGTTGTGAGAGGAAAAAAACAAATAATTTATTATTGTGGGACCTTTGTTTTATTTTAAATCAAATCTCCACTCATAACAATAGCTCATATTTATTTTGAACCTTAGAGAATCCTAACTTATAAGCTGGAGACTGGGTAAGATTTTAGTCATTTCACATAGTTTATTTAGTGCTTCATGTTACCATGTATCGAGTATAGTTGCACTGCATGTATCTACTATTATAAAATTCTAAAAGTAACCTTTTTTTTTGAACAGATATTTCATATCACACCTCACTAAAGGAGGTAATTTGAACACAACAAGTTACAACGAATATAATGGGCAAAATCAAAACCGACTTGCCAAACAAAATACACGAGGTAACCAGTTAAGCCAAAAGACAAACAAAACATACACCATAATGATTGTGACAGACTACAGCAACACCATACAAGGGTGGGGGGAATCACCAAGGTGAGCTTTTGATAGACACAACCATATAAAGGTGTAGCTTGACAAAAGTACACTAAGTACATAAAACATACAACGAAGAAAAAAGCAAGTATCCTAACAGGAGCTTGACCAAAACCTAACAGATCTAAAGTCAACTCCCAAATCAGCAGCAAGCCGTCGATGACGGACCACAACAGCTCTGAACAGAAGAGACCAGCTGGTGACGGATCTGAGCAGAAAACCACCGTGGCAGCAGCCACTACAACAGCAGCGACGAAAAGGGAAATGGGAGATCTACGGTTAAGGCTTTATTGTGGAAAGGAAAGTACAAAAGTAAGGCCCGGACGGCCGGTCAAACCGGCCGCCGGAAAAGCTTAGATTTGATAGGGTCGGATTGTTTGTAGAGAGAGGTAGGAGAAGAAATTGCTTTCTGAGAGAGAGAGAGAGAGGTTCTAAAAGTAACCTTACAAAGCCTAATTGTTTGTTAACAATAGATAGTTATTGGTTGTCTAAGACATACGAGTTAAATTTGTAACGTATATATTGGGATATATCATGGGGTGTTTAAAATCGGATATCCGGACTTTCGGATATCCGAAAATTCGGATAGTAGATTTTGATATCCGATATCCGTATCCGAAATTTTGGATATTCGATTTTCGGATATCCGAAATTTCGGATACGGATATCGGATATCCGAATATCCGGAAAAAATATGAATTGTGTTCGGATATCCATATATTCGAAAAAAAATATTCGGATTTGGATATCGGATATCCGAATATCCAAAAAAAACTTCGAATATGGATATCGGATATCCGGATATCCGAATACCTTATATTATTTAAAATATAAAAAAATAAAACATTTAAGATTTTTCGGATATTTCAGATATCTGAATATCCGATTTTTCTGAAAAGTACTATCCGATATCCGAATCCAAAGTTCCGGATATCCGAACTTCGGATATCCGAATTTTCGGATATCCGAAACTTTGGATTTTCAGATATTTCGGATCGGATATTTTTGAACACCCCTAGATATATGTACTTGACTTAAAAACAAATATTTATTATTTTTCTTAGTTAATTATCCAAATAATTTGGGTTAAACAATCTTAGTGAAAAATTTAAGTTAGATCGATAGCATGAAAATAAACTTACTTTTTGTTATAAAGTGATAACGGAATTTTGCTTTAATTTTAGTTAATGATGACAATATTAACTCTCAACCCGAAGCCCGTTTAGATAAATGGGTTAAATGAGTCAATCTGAACCCGTTTAACCTATTCATCCTTTGTACTCGATTTAACCCGTCAACTCCTATATACACGGCTAAAAAAGGTCGTGTCCGGGTTATGTGTAAACAGGTTAGGGTTGACATGACTGATCGGGTTGGAGTCTTTTGACACGCCAACAGGCTAACCCAAACCCATTAACCCGAATTTCCACCCCTATTGTAATACCCCCAAATCCACTGGGAATATTACAGCGCCGTAGACCCTTTCTCCAAGAATCTACCAGGCTAAAGACTACATAACCAAATTAAATCACGGTCATCAAGACCGAAATACATAAATTCGTAGACCAATTAGGTCTATCCACACTCGAAATGCCAATACATCCGGTAAAGACAAATACAACTCGACAACGATACTAGTACATCAACTTGTCCATCCTTACAAGGATGACAAAAGAATAAAATACGACAAAGCCCGACAAACTGTGACTAGTATCGCTGCTTTACATCATCCTCCAAGCCGATCCTGTGGTTGCTCTCCTGAATCATAATACATGAAAATATAAACAATCCCCAACGAGGGGTTAGCGAAAATAATCGCTAGCAAGTAATCCAGCTATAAAATTATACTATAAGAATAGAGTAGTCATGAAAACAGCTTTTACCACAATAGTAATTCGATCCCCGAGTCCGTATTTCTTTCAAAACATTTATTCTTCAACAAAGAATATTATCATTCCAAAACAACTTTGAGAAAAATATTTGGAGACTTCGAGGGTCTCAGTATAAAATCCCAAAATATAAATACCTTTCGTTTTCAACAAAGATTTTCCCAAAAATTCTTTGAAAAAAAAACCATTTCTCAACGGTAGACCAAAAAGACAATACAACTGGGATACACGATCCAATATATGATTCCATTGTTGGGTTTTCTATGCATCGAATACAAAATAATCGGAGTAAAAACGCAGCAGAATAATAAATATGAAAACCCAATTTAGGATCTCATACAGTAATTTAATTGTTTGATTAAAGGGTTAATCGAATTACCTTAATCCGATTGAACAGTTCTAGATCCGGACTAGAAGCAGATGAATATCTCCTTCCTCTTTTGGTGATCCACACACGAACAATTCCACAAGCTGGATTGCTAGATCCTTACGAATAATATTGATAAACTATACAACACAAATTCCTTACTAGAAGGATTGTACTATTGATCAAGATCAACTAAGGGAAGAGGATTAGACGACCGACTTAGTTCTCCTACAGTAGGAAGCAGATGACCGATTTTCTCTTGATCTTGAGGGCGGGGCGATTTTTTTAGGTTTTTGTCTTATGACAACTCCTTCTCCAAGACCTTATATTTATACTAAGTAAACCCTAGAGTCAAACTCTAGTATTTGCTTAGTTGCCCATCAACTTATTAATTAATACAATATATATAATATCCAATATTATATATATTACTTATTATCTAATCTCCTTATAAATATAATATCCAATATTATATTTATTATTCCCAGTTGATATTTATTCCTACTTGTCTATAATTGTCGTACGTGCAACCCAAAAGACTTATATTATGTTGGCAATTATTTAATACCTTATTAAATAATAAATCATAAGCGGCCTCTAGCAAGATATTATGATTACCCAAATAATATAAGTTAATAGTCCATTAAACCTTTTAACATGTCAAATCCATTTGTCACGCGATATCATATTTGAACTAAGTCATGGAGTCTGTCATACTTATTTATGTTTAAATGCTTTCTCGATCTTAAGTAGACTGATTAATTCAAATGACTCTTCATTTGAGCATGGCCATGCATTTCCTTCAGTCCTACTTATCGAGGGGCCCAACAGATATCTCTCTCACTTAAGAGAGAGACAAATCCCCATCTTGATTATTCATTGCCCTCTACATGACTCCCACTAATCCCGATCGCCAACCTTTATGATCACCATGTTTCAGATGACGTTGGATTACGTCAAGGCATAGCAGTTATCATGTTGGACTCTATGATAATCTCAGGTTCAAGGATTTATTGATATACAGTTATATTGAGATTCACTTATGACATTTCCATTCAGTGATCTCAATGCGGGTCTGTCCAATATTGGTTCTCCAACCAATACCCATAAGATTGATCCGCACCATACGCATAATCATCCGATGATAATCAATCAAACATATACTAGTATATTAATCACTTGAGTCTCTACTCAACGCGATTGTACCAGGGACATTTGAATAATCTTATTATTCGATTATCATAATATTAAAACATGCACACATTATAATAATCAACGAGAAATAAATGATATCAAATAACTTTATTTATATGTGACAATTACAAATCTAGGTACATCGAATGTCCTAGGGCACTTATTCTAACATCCATAATCCAAATAATCCGTCCGTAATGAATATATCAATAATTGACACATTCAGAATCAATCACATGGTTAACCGCGGATTGGGCTCGATAGCTTACAATCCTCAAGAGCCCTCGTAGGACCTCCCATGGTGGTTAACCCAACAACAGGCCGTACTCGCAAGTACTAAGCTCCGGAGACCTCATCAGTCCTTACCCGGGACAATATCACATCATAACAAATCATTCCAACATGTCGTACTCGCAAGTACTAAGCTCCGGAGGCCTCACCGGACCCTACCCGGATAATATCACAATGATCACTCCATAAAGATTATCCTTGGCATCGCACTCGCAAGTGACGATACTCGGAGCCCATCCAGACCTACCCGAAGTGGATAACCGTATGAAGATAACCATTAAGAAAGTCACTACTGTAAGCTATCTTGGGATCGCACTCGCAAGTGACGATCATCGGAGCCCTCTCCAAACCTACCCGATTAGATAACCCACGATAAGACTTACACACATAGCACCATCTCAACACATAACATCAGAAGCACAACAAGTGCACACTAAATCCATATAAGCACGAATCACAACATCAAGTCAAGAATGCCACAATTGTATACTTCAATATTCATATCACCATTTATTTCTTCAAATCCTTTACGATACGTAAAAGGAGAAATTATTCATATATTTCACGAAACCAAATTATATCCGTAGATATTTTAATAAACCACTTATTCATTTTAGTAGCAATTGATGATCAATTAATCAGTCAAGTTAATTCCACAACCAAACACATTCTCAAAGTATAAGAGATATAGACGAGATACTCGTCTCGGATAACCGGAGTCAGGAAAGTCGATAAAGGAACTTGAACGGATTGCTTCACTTTTCGAAACGACTCCAAACCATTAAGCGCCAACGCAAAGTCGAACTTCAAACGGAAATATCATACAGTAAGAATATAATTGACAATAACAATACGAAATACTCAAACTAGGAGTAATACACGAAAATAACATGATTACTACGAGATCGAACACAAAGAAGATGGATTACGAATCAAATTCTTGCCAATAGTTTATAGAAACAATAGATCGAACACTTGATGTTCAAAGGTTCCTTAAGAACATCAAAAACTTCAATCGATTATGAAGACGGTAAGAAAAACGAACCAAATCACCGGAAGAATCACCATTACTTCCGAATAATTACAAATCAAACAACGATCAACGAAGAACAACTCGAATCTAAAGGATTTCGAAACAAATAGCCAAGAGTTCAAAGTATTTACCTTCGATTCGGATGAAGAACGATGAATTAATCCGACGAGAATCCTTGATAATATGCTTCCTGATCGATAATTAATAATTTGAACGGATTAGGAGTGGAAGGTTTGGTGTTTTGGGGCAAAACCAGTCAATTTTCCCTTCAAAGGGGTATAGTGGCCTAAAGAAATGGAGAAAAATGGCTGAGGAATCGACCCAGCCATTATTTATATTAGGCTGACCCGAACAGCCATGTGACACGTCACATAGCATATACTCCTATTGTTTCAATCATAACTCAATCATACGGACTCCAATTGACTCGCCGTTTAAACTCACGTGAAGCTAATTACGTCCTCTATAATACTGTTAAGTTTCAGAATTTACAAACATCATCACGAATTTTGGCATCGAAATGAAGTTGACCGGGACGCAACATGTTCCCAAGAAAACTCGAATTAACTCCTTAGACATTTCCGAACGATATGAACATGATAAAATAATTCATGATTCTCTGAACAATGAATATACGAACATGTGCACCATTTCCGTAAATTTGCAAAACGGCCCCAAAATAAACAAAAGTTACAAAATGATCCCAAAAATCGGAAAATCAATGTTAACGACCCCACGTCAAAACGTTCGGTCCTAACATGATTCTAAACATCAAACCAACTTGTAGAAATCTTAGCGCAATAATTTCGATTATCAATCACAATAATTGAACAAGAAAGCAAAGAAAAAAAAGGTCTCGAAAGAATTCGAATAAAACGTCTTCGGAAACTCATCCGACAAGAAAAATACAGTACGAAACATTCTCAAACTATCAAAACGTTCACAAGTGAATCCCGAAATCTGAAAAATATCAAAAACAAGAAAATAATACAGGAAGTGAAAATCGCAGATATTACACCTATTCCTTTGTCGTAAAGTCATGAGTCATGACCCTGTGATGATCCGGATTTTGGTCCCAAAATTTCTTATTGATCACTTTTGAGTTCTTAACCAAACACTAACGAGAAATTATAAATAAACTTCTGATTAATAAAAACCCACAATCTAGGCTCTATTAAAACAACATTTCTCAAAATCTAATACAACATTTCATTCTTTCTTCCAACCGTCCATAAGTGAAAATTGGAGTTATAATTCATAAAGATATATCGCATCCATTAAAATCTTATGTAAAACAAAGTATAAAAGTTTCCACAAAAACTACCCGTTACCTATGGTAACACATATCATCATTTTTTTAGAAGTTTAACCAGTTTGACACTTGAAGAAGCCTTGTGAAATTTTGATACTTCTTTCATAGTCTCTATTGACTTTTCATGGCAATCGACTTCGTTACACCAACTGAAAACTATTTTCTCCAATGCATTTCCGTGCTCTAGCAGTAACTGGGCTATATCTAGTTTCCACTTATCTCTCTCAAATCCAAGAAATTCGACCCTTTTTAGACACGGTGACATTGTCCGAACTCGATCTGACTCCCGGTATTTGCTACCATAACATACCTATATAGTCAATGAACGCATAAGTTAAGCATCTGGAGCTGTTCGGAATTCTTGGGAACGAGTATATTTTTTGGTCAAACTATGTTTTTCAAATAACTAAAGCTTGCAAAGGATAACCCGAAGGTCACAAATTTCTTTGTTTCAATATGGGTGTCTACACTTCAATAAAAAAGGGACAATCATCAACAACGTATACATAAAAAGTTCATGGTTTACAAGGAGCCCAAAATATACTCAATTATTTATTCATGGTTTACAAGGAGCCCTAAGATATACTCAATTACTGATTAGAAATATTTAGATTATAGTCATTTTCCATATCCTATTACTAAGTACCCCAAGTAAAATGCATGAGTAAATGACTACTGAGATGAGCAAGGTTACCTCATGAATAATCAAATGGATAGACTCAAGATTTGGAGAGCATGTGAGGATCCGGATAAGTAACTTCAAATCATAGGTGTCAAATGTTGTGGTGAGTTCCAATGTCTTCAGATTGGGAAGAGATTTAGGGAAATTTCCTTCTGGATCACATAAACGAATGGACTATGAAAGGATCAAAACTCAAATGAGTACCAAAACAAGATGTTAAGGTATGCGGAAAAAAAAAATATATGCACATGCTTTATCCATCCATTTGCTAGCCAAGCATAACAAGTGAATATACAATAATCACATTCAGAAAATCTTCACTTGCTAAAGCCTAAAGACCACACAAATAATACTTTCAAACATCTCCAAATATCATATTCTTTTCCTTCAAAAACAATAATGAATCGTGCATACAACAAACACTCCATAATCCACATGTTGTTTACTATTTGTTATATTTCACTGTTTGGCAAATGTAAAGCTATTACAAATATTACTCTATATTGATGATATAAACTCTGCCCACCCAATCATCTCAAGCATAGCCAACCACTACTAGTCAAACATGTTTATTAAACTATAACGAGCGATGAATTTTGCCTGTTAAAGTCTATCAGTGGATATGCAACTGGACACTATAGTTTAAGTGTACATATTTTGATTATAAAAGCTTAATTTTCAATTAAAAATAGTGTCAAAGTAATTTAAGAGCCCAAAATGTACATGCACTACATTAACAAATTCTTTTTGACAGAGAATATACTAGTGACCCATATAGATATGCCGCTAGTCGATCTAAAGTAATTTGAGACCTCGGAGTTGGTAGGTGCTTTACATTGCTTATTGCTATAGATGATAAAAATGAATAATCGTGCATAAAGAGAGTATGTACTTACACTACAGTCGAGTGACAAATATTCCACATGAGATATTCGAGCCAAGATTTGACAAAAAAATTGTTTGTCAAAATTGAATTGAGGGGGAATCACAGCAGTCTTCAAGGATTCTACTTTTTTTAAGATGAAAGGATCTTTAATTTTGAGACCGACACACTCAAAAAATGCATGAAACCACAAGGCCAATAGAACTGATCCATCCGTTACGCTCATGAATTATCAGTCTCTTGAGCTTCGGACATGAAATTTCAAGAATGCCATTTGTGGCGATGCAATCTGTTAAACATAACTCCTTAAGTAACGGACACGTCTTCTGAAAGGTAAAAGAATCTACAACTCGAAGACCTACTACACACTCAAAAAATATCAGTTTTGGTCATGAAACCACAAGGTCAGAAGAGTACATATAACTGCCAGACTCATGAATTATCAGAGTCTTGAGCTTCAGGCAAGAAATACACACAATATCATCTATGTGTATTAAACAATCTATCAAACTCAACTTATCAATCAACTGACACATCTTCAGAATTTTCCCCCTGGAATTAGTTTCCAAGGAGCAAACATTGTTGAGCTCAAGAACCTTAAGTGCAGAGAAACCTTTACAATCAGGGAACTTAACACGACTTCTATTCAAATGCAACCTTAATGACTCCAATGATTCATAAGTTACCAGACAATCCTATCCCTACTAGAAAACATCAAGTCAAGTTTCTTGACTTTGCGCATCATAGCGGCATCAATCCACTGCCACACCGTCGACATATTATAGTAATCAGAACAACATAAATGAAAATTATCCAAATCTACGGTTTTGTTAGCTAAAACCCAAGACACAAAGTCGTGTAATTTTTTAGCTCGTGGGTACGTCATAGAGGGACTCAGTACTCGGTCACAATCTATATCTAGAGATGGAAAACAAGGAATTGAAGTTCACAAATACCTCCAGCGTGTCGACAAAATGCGGTTTCGAACAACTTCTTCCGTGTTTGGAAGGCTGATAGAAGACCGATTTGAGATGGTCAATCTCCCAAGAAGTAAATGCGAGATGAGATGTGGTAAGGCCCTTTGAGCGGGCAAGACTTCAAGAACAATAGAGGGAAACTAGACTTTTAAATTCTCTTTCATTCCCCTTTTACTGATACAAATCATTACAATTTATAATACAAAGGAAATACAAACTGCCGGTTCTAAACAACTACCCACTAGCCTACTAAATAGAAAACATGCATGGAACTAATCAACTTATTAAACATGGGAACTAAAAATATGAAAACATTAAACGTGCATGAGGTATATTGGCAAGTTGCTAATCTTGCATGAAGACTTGGTCTCTTCATGCACATATCAATACACCGCACCTGAAAACGAGTCTTGTCCTCAGAGCTCATGGTTTTGTATCTCGGGTCACCGAGCTCCCAGGTGGTTCCGGTTCGGTTTGGAGAAAAACAAAGCCAGGTGGCTTGCACTTTTGTCCCGGGAAGTAATATAACACACCCTTAAAACAAAGGTTGTCAACACTTTTTCGTGTCATTCCCACGAGTTTTATCGTATTTGTATAGGATGGCAGGGTAAGATACATTATCAAGGGTGAACTTTTCTGTGGTGAAAGTCCGTCACTGCTTTTTTCCTCAGTGAGTTTCGCCAAACTGAAAGTGGAAAGGCTGATACTTGAGGTCTGGATTTGGAGGCCGTGGGTTGGTGGTGGTGGCAACGAGGGTAGAATTTTGGTGTTGTATAATGTTGGATTGACTGTAGCATCGGTTTGCTTTTCGAGTTGGATGGATAGTGGGGCAGATGGTGACTCGGTGATGGTGGTAAAATGATTGGTGGGGACGGGAAGGTGTGTCGAGATGGGAGGCGGTGGAGACGGAAGTGGCAAGGAATTTGGTCGTGGCTTCAGCCAAATTGGCCATGGGGACTTCGAGTTGCGGGCCTATAGGGCGAGAACATATGGCGTTGGCGATTGGAGGCCTAGTTTGATGCAATGAAAGCACCATTGATAGAAAACCGATTTGAGATGGTCAATCTCCCAAGAAGTAGATGCGAGATGAGATGTGATAAGGCCTTTTAAGCGGGCAAGACTCTAAGAACAATATAGGGAAACTAGACTTTTAAATTCTTTTTCATTCCCCTTTTACTGATTAAAGGAGAACACATCAAGATCAAGCCCACAGCTCATCAAATTCTTCACATTTCACAACAGAGCAAGTCAACAGTTGCTTCTAAGTTCACGCTTCATCACAGTGTCAAAGTGTTTTTGTGGTTCAATGTAAATATGTAGTTATAGTGCTTGATTCATGATTGTATCTGTATTAGCTTAACATAGTGTAGCGATTGTTCATTTGGTAGTTTAAAGCATGTTTGACTTTTCTAGTTTGACTTGTAAAGTCTATAAATAGGACTTTGTATTCTTCATTTGAGCCTAATGAGATAGAACAACTTTTCCCGCCATAATGGCTTTCTCTCATTCTCTTTATGGTATCAGAGCTAAGATCATGCTCAACCACAATATCAAACTCCACCACTTGTGACAAACTTTGACCATCGCAACTAACTTTGACCACCACAAACCATCATAACTAACCACCACAAACCACCATTAATTCACCATTTTCAATCAAACAACTCACTTTCTGTTCACAATCACATGAAGAATACAGTTCTAAGATCAATTCACCACAAATCCTTATCAAATTCATACTACACAATTCACAGTTTTAAAATTCAAAAATGACGGGAAACTCAACTTACACAAATTCAACTTCAATTTCTACCAACACAAACAGTGATGAAATCACATATAATCTGTTGGTGCAAAATATTACGATATTTAATCTATACAATCTCATTTATTTTGTTGATGACAAACATGTAACTTGTAATACATAACGTAAAACGTACAAGTTACTCGTAATCATATTTTATCTCAACATACATTCATCAACACCTCTCGACGTCTCGAGTCATCGTATGCTACAACACAGGTTCGAACATGTTTGTAATGTTGCATTATATCAAACCCTTTAGCAAACCATTTAGAATGTTTAAAATACTTTTAGAGTCATTAAGTATTTTATAGGTTAACCATTCTATTTTGAACATCACTTTACATTTTGCATATGCAAGTATTTTTATAAAATGCATCACTTTCATTTTCACAAGTAACTACACAAGTCATTTTCAGAAAGTATACAATAATAAACTTGCACATCTTATTTTGTAAGTAGTCTAACAAAGTTACTTATATATATTTTTACAAGTAACCAAGTGAGGATTACTTCACATTTCACCTTTGCAAGTTAACCAAATGTACTTGTACTTTACATAATTTTAAAACACAAGTAACTTACCTTTTTAAGTTAGTATATACATTTGTGTAAATGTATTTTCACAAAACATAAAGCAATTTTATTTTTACCTCATGCATGATGTCATCTCCATTCCATATCTATCTAAATCTAGAAAGATCACACAATATTTTGATAAGATTGTGTGAGAGAGTCTGGAAAGATTTTTTGACAAAATCTGTCAGACACACACAGACTCCTTTGCTATAAAGCACGGACCCCTTCACTATAAACGCGGACCCCTTCAAATGGGTCCGTGGGTCTGATGGGGCTGCTGAGTTTTTTACCTATAAATAGAAGCCCATTGTTCACCATTTTTCTCACCACTTCACATTTTCTCTACCCTCTTGCATACATTTAGATCAGTCATTAACAATGTAGTAACATACATTAAACACCCTCATCATCATGATCATAATGCTTCTAACATTTATTTTGTTATAAGCATACTTCTATGATGATCCACCAAAGCAAGCCTAGAGATCTTGTCATTCCCATCCACCACAAAGCATACACATATGAAGATCTACAAGATTGGTGATCTTATCATCTTCATCCATTTGCAGGCTTCCTATCGATGGAGTTTGATGTGTTCTAATAGGTCCATATATTTTATTACTAAGTTTTATTATTTATATTTTGCCGAACTAACCTATAGACTAACACTAACGGGCAGTGGACCCGATCAATGTAGCTAGTGGGGTAAGTACGAGTCGTTCGTCGAGAGTGATTTACTAATATACTAATTCTAAAGGTATTCAACTAACTAAATAACCTAACCTAACGCAATTTGGGGGGGTTTCAGCCTGCGAGACTGACACGAGTTTGGATTACTACATAGTTGTTAAAGGCGAAAGGCGCACCAAGGCGATTCGGGCTCCCATCGCCTGAGGCGCAAGGCGCAAGGCGAGGCGCGCGCCTGAGAGATGTGAGGCGCATAAAAACTAAAAAATAAATTAAATTGAATTATGAAACATAGTCACAAGAAAATATAACTATCCATAAAAAACTTGATAATTAATAAAATTGAAGTGTCAATACAACCAAATAACTTTTAGAATATTCTGAAAAATAAAGAAAACAAACAAAAAAGAAGTCCTATTGTCGAGGGCGCTGAGGCGCACTCAAGGCGCAACAAAAAAGCGCACCGAGGCGCACCAAGGCGCGCGCCTGGCTGAGGTCGCCCGCCTGAAGGCTTAAAAGGCGACCTGCCTTTTTTTCTGCGCGCCTTGCGCCTGAGGCGCGCCTGAGGCGCGCCTTTAACAACTATGGATTACTAATTAACTAATAAAAGAAAATAACAAATTAAAGTAAGTAAATAGTAAGGTGGAGTCGAATGGTAGAAGAACGTGCTAGCCAAACTTATTCCAATTAAGTATTAGTGATGTGTCTCACTAGTGCAATGATTCTAGTTAGGTACCGTCCCTCGTTGGTGATTTGCTAATGTAAACAAGGTGGGTCTTCTCCCTTAATTTGAGGCTCTGACGAGGGTTAATGCTGTCACCATATTAACGAAGCCCGCATAAAGTCCTTCAACTACTATTTATAATCTATCTGAGGTGACATAAATGCTACCTAAACTTCTAACGAGTTTTACTAACTTATTTGACTCATTCTAGTAATCATCTACCTAGCAGTATTACACGCACTAGTCACAATAAAAGAACCTACTTAGAGACTCTTGTAGACTTGTACTCCTAAGCTAGGACCAGTATAGGTGGTTTCCTACATTCAATTATCATGATTCGGATCTAAGGTTTATAATTCAAATAACCACTATTACTGTCAGTTAAGTTACATAATTTTAGGTTATATTCCAAAGATCTAGTTACAAGACAACCAAGAACAGTAAATAAACGAGCATATGCGATAAACATAAATAATATCAAACGAGGTAAACTAGTAATCGATGTAAAACATATCAAAAACACATAATCTTCATAAACTTGGCTAACACATAAGGGTGTTAGTAATCTCAGAAAACATAATCAATGTATAATCAAACAAGAATAGAAACAAGTTCATAAATAAAACTATGTTCAAACCGAATGATAAATGATGAATGATGAATCAAGATGTTCTTCGTGGATGGAATGGATTTTCAAGGAGGTGTTAGGGACGATTTGGGAGTGTCCCCAACACTGAATAATGGTGTATAAATCGTCCTAGGGCTTTGGTATTTAAAGTGTTAAGCAAGAGTAGCCTCTAAGTAATTTCTGAAAATATAGTCTGCTGTTCGACCCCCAATACGGCATATTGGCCAACCCCAATACACCGTATTCATCCTCCAAGTTGTAGAAAATCTTTTTATTTTTGCGTGGCCGCTTGAATCAAATAAAACGGAGTCCGGATTAAGAAGTTGTGGCCAAAACAGTGAAGCATCCTCTAAGTTCATCATGTAAACGTGATTTCTTCATTTGGCTTCGATTCTTAACTTGATTTCTCGGCTAAGGCTCGTATACGGCGTATTATAAGTATTGGATACGCTGTATTCCATTTAATCCCGTATTGGGTCTTCAAATAGCTAGGGCTCCTATACGACATATCCATAGAATCCGATACGCCGTATTCTTCAAATGTCTTATGTTCTTCAAATCGACCAAGTTTCATATACAGCGTATTCCCAAAGATGGATACGCCGTATTCTTCAAAATCGTGAAGTCTTCTAAGTGTATGGATACGGCGTATCTATTTAGCATTGATACGCTGTATTGAATGTTTGATAGGTAGTCTTTCTACTAACTAGCTCGCGGCTACGGTGCCGGCTCGGTTGCTGTTCATCGAGCGCATAAATTGATTTTCGTGCAAGATCTGCAATTGTCCGCTGCAAGATCTGTTTGACTCGATTTGGTGCTCGTTTTCCCGATCTGTTTCGATCTGTTCTGGGCTTTTGAATAATTCGAATGAATTGTTTGGGGTCGACGGAAAGCACCCTCCATGTGAACCGGTGAACCGCGAACCCTAATTCACAGCGGCATTGGCCATTTCGCGGCGTATCGGAAAAATTAATAATACAACGCGGCATTTATTCCCTCCTTCAATCTAATAAGAGATATAGCATATAGGGTCAGATTGCAGGTTTCCCTTGCCGATTTTTCAAGCTGCTCGGAACCCTCTCGAAGGCTTCCTCTTTTCCAAGTCGTCTCGAAGGCTGGTATCATTGTACTTTTCCGTTAAATTTCATTTTTTATATATATATCTATTATTTACTGTGCTTTCTATGCGTTTTTCCTGCTTAAATTATTTTTTTACATTCTCATCGTATTTTCACTTTTGCTACACACTACCACATTTTATTTATTTTCGTAGTGCGTTTGTTGTTTTGTGTTGGTTGATGTCGCGCCGTTTTCGGGTTCGTAGTTGGAATTTGGGTACCTTGACGCGTAAGCTTTTGGAGCTCGTGGATGTTTTGGGTAAGAGAAGAGTTGACGTGGCTTGTATTCAGGAGACTAGGTGGAAGGGGGCGCAGTCCAGGGAGGCGAACAGTTATAAATTGTAGTATTCAGGCCTTGCTAACTCGAGTAATGGTGTGGGTATTCTTTTGTCTAAAGAATTTAAGGACAACGTCATGGAAGTGAAGAGGTGTAATGATAGGATTATGTCCGTTGCAGTGGTGGTTGGGGCGAAGGTAGTTAACATGGTATGTGCGTATGCCCCTCATGTTGGTTTGGGTGAGTTTGTTAAGGAAGCTTTTTGGGTCTGTTTAGATGAGTTGGTCGGGTGTATTCCGGACGATCAATTTATTGTTTTGGGGGGCGATTTCAATGGGCACATTGGTGAGGGGGTGGATGGTTACCATAGTGCGCATGGGGGTTTCGGCTTCGGAGTTAGGAATGCAGGAGGTTCCGCACTGTTGGAGTTTGCCACTGCGCATGAGTTGGTAATTGCAATTTGCAAACTCTGTTTTTCAGAAGAGAGCTGAGCACATCATCACCTTCAGTAGTGGGGGGCACAACACCCAAATTGACTACCTTCTTTTGCGCAGTCGTGATGCTAGGGCGTGCGTGGACTGTGTTGTTACCCAAAATATTATCCGGAGATAGTATTGCTGGAATGATCGAGTAACAAACAAATGCGAGAACACTTCCGCGGGAAAATAAATAACACAAGATTTGCCGGGGTTGTTAATCCCGGGCTTGAATGCTCTCGCGAGATGTTATTAATAAATATACTGTGGAGTACAAGTATTAATGTTAGAATCTATTACAATGAGTGGAAAGACTTCTAGTTATCTAAGCTGTAGAGCGTGTAGATTGTCGGAAGAACCAGATATGAAGATCTGTGAGTTCTTGCTTTGGATATAAGTGTGTATGAATATCACTATGAATGTGTAAGTAGTTGCCAGACGAGTCTTTGATTCTCTCTCTGTTTGTTTTTGTACTGTATTCACGATGATTGCATGTATTTGGCCACTGTTGTGAGTTTCCTATTTATAGGAGACAAAAGTTGCTGGGACCTCTCCGGCGATCGCGGGTGACCACCGTTTTCTATATTATAATAAGATGGCCGATCGTCCCGTCACGTGAGGTCGCTCTTAAAGTCTGGGCCGCCTGGCGGCACCAGTGCGAGCCAATGGGTAGCCTACACGCGTCCTGAGTCGCTGTCCAGGGAGGACCCACTTTGTACCTTTCGGCGGCCCTGTCGGTAGGTGAGGTAGGTGACAGGCTGGGGTCAAAGGTCTTATCTGTCGGCGCCCTTTGTGGATCTGCACGTGGGTCACCGTCCAAGATTCGGTCTTTGACGACTTTGACGGATGTTGGATTCATACGTGGCACGAGACGATCGTCTCTGGTTGGACATCGTAGACGATCGCCAGATACCAAAAGACGATCGTCGGATACCAAAAGACGATCGCCGTGGGTGCCGACTGCTGGGTGTTTGCCCAGAGTATGTCTTCTATGGTTGGCTTCTCTGATCGTTATGCCGATCGCCATCGAGGCGTATTAATCGCCGCACAACAATTGCCCCCCAGCTCGCTTCGATGTTAAAAGCACGGGGTGAGGTGGCACTGTTGGCGATCGCCAATGTTTAGACGATCAAGCGATCTGATTTCAAATTTGGACGATCTCCTTTTGCGCTGGGAGCAGCGGGAAATGAAGGCGGGCTCTCGAAACGTTGTAAGGACACGCGTCGCGCTACTATTGGGGGAGTCCGATGGTTTGTCAGACTTGTCGCCTGGCGTGCCCTCGAAAAGACACGTACGCGGGATTCGAGGGCTGCATTTAATGTGTCCCCTCCCCGACGGTTGCACTCTAGCCCTCGGAATTTCGCCTATTTGCACAGAGACCCCTGCTCCCGCCTATAAAAGGGGCTAGGGCTTCTTCATTTTCACTCTTCACGCACCCTTGCATTCTAGCCGAGATTCTGCAGAAATTTCCGAAGCTTCTTTTGCCGATCGTCTTCCTTTCTTTAGGTAAGAAAACCAATCTTCTTTCTCCCTTTATTTTTTATAATATTTCTGGAGGATCTAAGACCTTCGAGACCGGAAGCACCTCCGCTGCCGCGGCTTCGCCGGACCGGGAGGAAATTCCCGTGGGACTCCATATGGAAACGGCCGTTGAGGCCATTCGTGCGGGGATTGCACCCGCAGAACTTGAAGAGCTCTTCAACGAGGCCGAAGTGGCGAGAACGACGGCGACGGCGGAGCAGGGGGGCTCGCCGGTAGACGAAGAAGAACTGGTGCGGCTGTCCTGGGAACGGGATAGCGTGTTCGGCCCCGCCTATGTGGCTTTCGCCAAAATTATGGAGGGTATCGCCGGACCCTGTCCAGAATTTGACTTTGAAGCTTACTCCGCCGCTCATCCCTACGAACATGTGAAGCGGACGGTGTTTCGGGCTGCCGACCCGTCTCAGTGGACACTCGGTCAGATCCGAAGTTCGGAGACCCGGAAAGACTTGAGCCGCTGGAGGGCCAAATATCATATCCCTTCTGATGTTTCCCTGCACGTGCCCTCAGAAAATGAACGTGCCGATCAGCCTCCCGAGGGTCTGGTCGCCGTTAGTGAGATGATTATGGAGGCCGGTCTGCGATTCCACTTGCCGTTCGCCGTATCCTATTTATTGATCGCCTGGAATTTGGCACCGCTCCAATTGACGCCGAATGCCTGGCTACAGGTCATTTGTACTTTGACACTTTTCGGCGGTCACCGGTTGTTCCGTCTCCTTTCTGCGATGGAGATGAACTATCTCTTCAAACTGGCTGCGCAGAAAGGGTCGATCGACGATAATCACATTCAAGGACGAATGGGAAGAGTGGTCCTCT
Organism: Orobanche coerulescens; assembly: GCA_033398695.1. Taxonomy (NCBI): domain Eukaryota; kingdom Viridiplantae; phylum Streptophyta; class Magnoliopsida; order Lamiales; family Orobanchaceae; genus Orobanche; species Orobanche coerulescens. Next base: position 59,356,228 of record CM065818.1, read on the forward strand.
GTGTGCCGAACAAGACCCGGGGCGACCTGGAAAAATGGTGCTGGGTCGGCGGAGCGTGGCGATCGGCGTCGAGCGATAGACCGGAGGAAGAGTTGGAGATTCTCACCAATTTTCGGGAGAGGAATCCGAGTAAGGGTTTTAACTCTCCCTTTGATCGGACATGTCTTGGACTGATCTAATTTTGTTTCCTTTTTGCAGAATCCCTTGTTCCAGCCCACGGCGATCTTCCCTTCGATTTCTTGATCGTTTGGGAGCGGATTCGTGCCTTGCCGGATTTCTACATAGACGTTCGCTCACTCGGTCACGAAATTCATCGGTTGGGGGCTCGATTATTTTGCTTCCCACGTCATCTGAGAGTTCCAGGTATAAATTTTATTTCTTCTTCCTTGCTTGACAATCGTCTGATTGAAAGAGGTGTTTAACTTGTGTGAATTTTTCTTTGACATAGATTCACTTTCCCCGCTTCGCCGAGCCACCACAAGAGATCGCCATGTCTAACCCTGGTCTCATCGGTCGTCTTCATCAGGGTAAGAATACGGGTCGTGCTCCTGCGTCGACGTCTCGCCCCGTCCCTGTGGTGAGGCCTGCTGTGGTGACGGTCGCCGAACCAGAAATTCAAGAGGAGGAACAACTCAAGCGCAACTGCAAGAGGCGGAGGCCGGAGGAGTCCCTGCCGACTACTGAGGCGGACGTGTCTATTTTGGAGCCTCCGGTTGCCGCGGCTCCTATCTCCACTGTTCCGATGGTGGAGGGATCAGGCTCCAGGCCCTCGGCGTCCGGCTCCAGGTCATCGGCCGGCTTCTTGAAAAAGGTGGCGATCGCTGAAGCTGAAACTTCTCGGGGCAAGCCCTATTTTGGCCGCGATCCCGAACTGGTCGACAGGTTAGATCGGGTTGATCTTTCCGAGTTGGAAAATTTAGTTAGGTATATTCTAACTCCTTTGTCTCTTTTGTTTGTGTTGCAGGGTCCGTCTTGCTGATCCAGATGTCTCGCCGATGGTGCTGGATTTCCTGGCGAGCAAGTCTCCGCAGAAGTCCCTCAATGTCCCTACTTACGTCCAGAAGGCCATCACCTCTCTGCCCAAGGCTTGGACGACCGATCTTGATGCGATCGCTCGTCGGCGATCTGGAGATGCCATGCAGGCGACCCTTGCCCTGGCTCTCCAGACGGCAACGATGGCCGTCCAAGCTGCAAGGGATTACGAGGGGCGACCCTCTAATGCTCGTCTCCATAGCGACCTCGAGGCTGCCCGGAACAAAAACGTTGAATTCGCTAACCGGATCCAGGCTATGGAGAAGGAATATTTAGAGACGGCCAAATGAGCTAAACAAGATATCGAACGGATGAAGCAGGAGCTGAGCCGCTCCAAGGAAGTGGCCAACCAGTTCCGCGACCAGGAGAAGGAGGCTCGCCGGATGCACGTGGCCTCGCAGGAGGAGGCGGCCGGGCTGAAGGCGACGGTGGATCGGCTCAACAGTGAGCTGGAGGCGGCGAAGGGAGAGCTGGAGAAGGCTAAGGGGGAAACGGCCGCTAAGGTGGTCGAACTGGCAGAAGCTGAGAAGACGACCACTGAGCTGAGAGGGCAGCTAAAGGCGATCGAGACCGATCCCTACCTCAATATGGCACTCGTCGGCGAGTTCGCCTATTATGTGGCCTACGCCGACGCTGTCCGAGCCGCCAAAAAGGTAGGGATCGAGATCGGTCCTTTGATGGAGAGCTTTAAGGCCTATGCACTCGAGCACCCTTTGCATCCGGAGTTCTCTCTGCCGATCCTTGACCTCGTCGACTTGGGGATCGACTTGAGTTGGTATCCTTTCCCGGATAAACTCATTCATCCTGAGGCCGATGGGGGAGCGCATGCCGATCCGGCTCCTGGGGGCGAAGACCAGCCGGAGGGACCCTGAGAGATATCTTTGTTTTTCTTGTAACTTGTAATTTTATGCTTTCTCTTTGTATTGCCTTTGGGCTTTGTATTGTACGAACTCTTTGTTATGAATAAAATATTCCTTTTTTCGCACTTGATTCTTTTCATCTACGATCGCCTTTGAATGTTTGCATGCGAATATTTACAAGTATGTGTATGATTGCTTCCGAAGTCTTGTTCATCCGACCGATTGTCTGGATGTTTGAATGTATTGACATGTTTGGAAATTCTTACTTGTAAACGTGTGTTTGGACGAAGCCGATCGAGTACGGTTCCTTCTGTCTGATTGCATTTTGGATTAGCTTCCCTTCTCTGCCCCCTTGTTTTTGTTTACTTATTGTAAGTAAGGGAACAAAAATAGTATGTTTGGTGAGCTATCTTCAGTTATGCCGATTTTGAGGAATCGTGCACGGTCGTGGAGTTCGATGGACCGACCTCCCCAACCGTGTCTTTGTGTGCGAGGGACATTGCCTATCCCGTGACTCTCTTTATTGTGAGGCTCCTCCGTTAGGCTGCGCCTGCCTTGTTTTTAAACGAAAGGTGGGCGATCTTGGTCTGGAGGAGTCCTTGCATGGGGCGTCGTCGGTTTATTCGACTCCACGCCCGCGGCTTTGTAAGCACTTTTCTACCTCGGGTCGGCATGTTAGATGGCGACCCTCGACGGTATACGTTGTGATGGGGTAGGGACGCGTCGCCTTGTCCGGGTACATCATGTTAGATGATGTACCTTGAGGGCGTGCAAACGTGTCCGCAGATTAGTTTGGAGGGTCCTTTGGCTACGCCGACCTCATATTTAAACGAAGGGCGGGCGATCTCAGCCCAAAGGAACCTTGCATGGGCGAAGCTGTCGGTTCCATCGACCTCCAGGACCATGGCTGCATTGATTCTACCTCGGATCGCCATGTTTGAACGACGATCTTCGGCGGTATACGATATGCCTGGTGGGGCGATCGCCAGAATAGATGGAATAGGAAAAAATCTCATTATATTCCTTGTACATTGGGCAGTTGAAACTGAATACAAAATTTTCACTGGTAGTATTTCTTCAGATGCACGGCGTTCCAGGAATATTGATCCGGAGTACCGTCAGGGTGTTCAAGTTCGTAGGCTCCCTTAGTTAGCCATTTAGATATCCTGAAGGGGTCTTCCCAGTTCGGACCAAAGACACCTGTGTGGGTCTGGATCTTTTTGAGGACGAGATCGCCTACCTGAAACCTTCTTTCTTTGACCTTCGAATTGAAGAACTTCTCGGATCTCCTTTTGTGGATTGTGTTCTTCATTTCTGAGGTCAGTCGTCGTTCTTCGAGCATGTCGAGGTCAATCCGTCGGGCCACATCATTGTCGGTCGTCATCTCTTATTCGGTTCGATGGCTGAGGACGGCGATCTCCGAGGGAATCACCGCTTCTGTTCCGAAGGCGAGGGCGAATGGGGTTTCGCCGGTTGAATTACGGGTCGTCGTTCGATAAGACCACAAAAAGTCTGGGAGCTCGCTCGCCCATCGTCCTTGCCTGGACTCGAGTCGTGCTTTAATCGTGTGTTTGAGGATTTTGTTTACGGCTTCTACCTGCCCGTTCGTCTGAGGGTGATAGGGTGCTGAGAACAACCTTTTGATTCCCCACTTCTCGCAGAATTGCATGACTTCTAAGCCGTCGAACTGCTTTCCGTTGTCGGAGATGACGGCCTGGGGTAGACCGAACCGGCATATGATGCTTTTACAGATGAACTTGATTACTTGCTCTTGGCCGATCTTGTTGAGCGGTTCTGCCTCAGCCCATTTGGTGAAGTAGTCGACCCCTACGATGGCGAACTTACAGCCCCCTGGAGCCGTCGGCAAGGGACCTATAAGGTCGATGCCCCATTGGGCGAAAGGCCATGGGCTGTACATCGAGTTGAGCTGCTCGGGGGAGAGTTTAATGTTTGGGCCCATTACTTGACACATGTGACACGATTTGGCATCGGCGATCGCGTCCTTCTGAAGTGATGGCCAGAAAAAACCTTGCCTGGTTGTTTTATGGATGAGAGCTCGTCCGCCAGCATGGTTTCCGCAGATCCCATCATGGATCTCGGCTAAGACGAGCCGACCTTCCTCCGGTGTAATACACTTGAGGAGGGGAAGGCTAAAAGCTCGCTTGTAAAGCCGGTCGTCCAATAGGGTGTATCTGGTCGCACGTAGCTGGAGTTGGCGAGCTTTGATACGGTCGTCGAGGACCGTTCCGTCATTTAAGTATTTGATGAACGGAGTCATCCAGTTCTCCTCAGCAACAATAACTGTGGTAACCAGGTTTCTGTCGATCGCCGGCCTTGCTGATTTTGTGATTTGGATATTAGAGAAATCGGCTGCCCCATCTGATGATGCTAATTTGGATAGGGCATCGGCCTGGGAGTTGTGATCTCTCGGGACTTGTTCGATTAGTACTTCCTCAAATTTCGTGCACATTTCGGCGACCAGCTCTTGGTATTTGACCATCTGTTCACCGCGTGCCTCATATTCTCCCTTGACTTGGTTCAAGACCAAGAGGGAGTCCATGAAGATATGGAGGCGACGAACATCCAGGGCGAGGGCCAGATCGAGCCCGCCTACCAAGGCTTCGTATTCAGCTTCATTGTTGGTCGCACGAAAACCGAAACGCACAACATTCGTGAAACTTTGTCCGTCGGAGCTAATGAGGACAATCCCTGCCCCTGCTCGCCAGTTGGTCGCCGAGCCATCCATATATAGCTTCCAGGCAGGTCGATCGATCTGGGTTGGACTGTGAGGGAATGTTAATTCCACCACGAAGTCTGCCAGAGCTTGGCCTTTGATCGCCGTGCGAGGAGCATATGTGATACTGTATTGGGCGATCTCCAGTGACCACTTGAGGAGTCGCCCGTTGGTGTCCGGTCGGTGTAGAACTTGCCTTAGAGGTAGAGTTGTCAGAACTTCCACTTGATGTTCGAAGAAGTAAGCCCTTAGCTTGCGAACACTCATGACTAGAGCGTAGGCGATCTTCTCCAATGGTGTGTAACGTGTTTCCGCGTCATGGAGCGCTTGACTAATGTAGTAGATCGGCAAGTGGACTTGTCCCTCCGCTCGCACCAAAACGGCACTCAGTGCAACCTCCGAGACCGCTAGGTAAAGGAATAATTTCTCACCAGGGATCGGCTTTGCCAGGATCTGGGGGTTAGATAGATACTCCTTGATTTTGGCGAACGCCGTTTGACTTTCCTTCGTCCATGCGAACGTTCTTTATGGTCGCGAAGAAAGGTTTGCTTTTATCGCCGAGCCGAGATATGAAACGGTTGAGGGCGGCTAGACAGCCTGTGAGGCGTTGCACCTGCTTGACGTTCCGCGGCTCCTGCATGTCGAGGATCGCCTGAATCTTGGTGGGGTTCGCCTCGATCCCCATTTGGCTCACGATGTGCCCCAGGAATTTTCCGGAGCCCACCCCGAAGTTGCATTTCTTGGGGTTCATTTTCATGTTGAACTTATCGAGGATGGCGAACGTCTCGGCGAGATCATTGAGGTGATCTTCCTTCTTGAGACTTTTGACCACGATGTCGTCAATGTAGACCTTCATGGTCTTGCCGATCTGATTAGCGAACATTCTGTTGACTAGACGCTGGTAGGTTGCCCCCGCATTCTTCAAGCCGAACGGCATTCGGACCCAAAAGTATATGTCCTTTTCCGTGTGGAAAGATATGTGCTTTATGTCTTTCTCCGCCATTGGGATTTGATGGTATCCGGCGAAGACATCCATGAATGACATCATTTCGTAGCCTGTTGTACTATCGACCAAGTGATCAATATGAGGCATCGGAAAGTGATCTTTTGGACATGCCGCATTGAGGTCGGTGAAGTCGATCCATAATCTCCAGGAGCCAGTTGGCTTTTTGACGAGCACCGCATTGACGACCCACTGTGGTTCGTCTGTAGCTACTCCGATTAGTTTGTTGTTGAGTAACTTTTGGACTTCTATGTCGAGCGCCGTGTATTTCTCGGGACCGAATTTCCTACGTTTCTGGTGAACGGGCTTCATTGCTGGGTCGATCTTTAGATAGTGGCAAACGTGCTCGGGACTTATTCCAACCATATCTTGATGCGACCAGTGCAAATACTCCGATGTTCTTACGTAGCAAATTGATCAGATCCCCTTTTAATTCGCGGTCGATGCTTGCGCCGATCTGTACTTCCCGTTCTGGATGAGCCGGATCTATCGTTATACTCTCCAACTCTTCGACGGGGATGGTCGCCTCTCGTTTGGAACGATTTCCGGACTCGATCCTTGGATCGATGTCGAGACTTGGCTCGAAACCGATCCTTGGCTCGATGTCGTCCGTTAATCGATCCGAGATGGCGTCCTCTGAGACGGGTTGGTACGATGTGCTTGGCTCGTCGATCTCCATGGGTTGATCGTCGATCGTTTCAATGTTACACATATCATGGGAAGTATTGAAAGCAGTTACGACATAGGAGTAGTTCAAACATTTTTTTGCCATTAGCTGATCTCCTTTTACAGTACCGACCGTCCCATCGGCAGTGGGGAATTTGATACAGTAAAAGAAAGACGAGGCGACCGCCTCAAAGGTTTCTAAAAAGGGGCGACCTAGAAACCCATTATAGATGCTGGGCCTATCTATGATTACAAAATTTAGGTTCCTAGTAATCCTAATCTTGGGATCGTAAAAGCATATTAGCTTGACAGAGAGCTTGATCCTTCTGTAGGCTTGGACTGTGCTGTCTCCGAACCCTTGAAGTACGGTGTCGAATGGCTTTATGAACTTGGTCAGGTTGCCGAGCTGGTCAAGAGCGGATTTGAATATGATGTTGCAGAAACTCCCGTTGTCAACCACCACGCGATCGACCATCTTCCCAAGGATACAAGCAGAGATCACCAATGCATCCTCTTTGGGGCATTGTACTCCCTCCCTATCCTTGTTGGAGAAGGTGATAAGCGCGTCTTTAGAGATGGTTGGCTCTGGAGGTACCACGACATGGACCCCGGCGAATGCCCTCAGTTTGGCTTTTCGCTTCCTGTTTGACATGGTGGAAACCAGGGAAAGGCCCCCGAGGTTTCCACCTCCTGCTTGAAGCATATTGATCCGACCGCCAGGGTTGATCGGAGGGATCGATTCATCAGAATACTCTGGCTCATGCTCGATCCTGGCGACTGGATTGGCAGGGGTCCTTTCATTTTTGTCGGCGCTCGCGCCCTCCGGTCCTCTCTGTCCGGGGTTCTGGCTTGGTGACCAAGTTGTCCAATTTTCCTTCCTCAAACAATCGCCAGAGTTGTCTGAGGAGGTCACAGAATTGGCTGGTGTTGTGGCCGGGACTCAGCACAGAATTTGCTTCGGTCTAGATGACCGTGGTCCCTTATCGGCTTTGGTTTGGAAATCCACTCGCGCCCCTTGATTGCGTTGAAGATGTGGGCCGGAGATAAGTTGAGATTGTGGAGAAGGTGGACCTCCACATCTTCGAAGGCTTTGAACTCTCCAGGCGGCTTAGCGACCGCCTTTCTCGGCTTGGCGACCGCCTTATTCTGGACGTGGGACAGCGCCTTCCCTTCTCCGGCAGATCCCTCGCCTAAGCGGAGGGAGAGCATCCTCTGCCTGGCCAAGAAATCGGCGGCTCTGACGCGGAAGACCGAGTAGGTTGGGGGGATATCCCTTGTGAGGTGCCTGAACATGGGTGAGTGGCCGCAGAATCCCCCCAGGACTGAGTAGAGAGCGAGCTCGTCGCTTATGGGCTTGCCGGTGAGGACTATCTCATCTACCCGGTCGATGTAATCTTCATCTGATTCGTCCCACATGATTTTCATCATGTGGTGGGGGCCTTCAGGGCGAGCGACTTTGGCGGCGAAGTTCGACGTGAAGTCGTTCGCCAGCTTCTCAAAGCAGTTGATTGAGCGAGGTGGTAGTGAGATGTACCACCTGTGGGCGAGGTCGCCCAGAGTTAATGGGAACATACGACACTTCGTCGCATGTGATGCTCCGCATCCGGTCATGTAGATCCGGAATTTGCTCAAGTGGGTCTCCGGATCCGATCTCCCCTCATATAGAGGTGTTTGTGGGGGAGCGATCTTTGGTTGAACTGGAGCGAGCTCGATCTGAACCGCTAGTGGTTCACTTGGCCCGGCGATCGATCTCCTGGTGCCTGCCTCGGCCTGTGAGCGCTTTATCTCGCCGAGTCAAGGCCGCATGGCGGCCATCGCTGCCGCCGATCGCTCGCCGATTGGCTCCCGGAGCGTGAGCCAAGGCGATCGTGCACTGATCCCCTGGCCCCATGGTGAATGATGAGCTCCCTGCCAGTGGGTTCATTTCTTGGGCGAGCGGGGGCCCGCTGACCAGCTTGTCTCCTGGGAGTCGGATATTCCGAACTCCTGGTAAATGATTCGGACTCCGATGTCTCCCGGCTGGGGCCCGAGTGCCCGGGTCGCCATGAGGGATCGCTTCCCAGGCGGCTGAAGACGGAGTCATCCCGCCTGACGAGAGCTTTCTCCTGCGCTTCGGGGCTTTCTGTCGATTTCTCAACATAGATACCCTTGAGCTTCCGTTTTCCTGCCCGGCGGATGGCTGACGGAGTGATGGTGGGCGAGTCGCATGCCCTCCGTCGCTCCCTGAGGATGGATATAGCCTCCTCAATCCGTTCCGCGGTCTGGAACTGATCGAGTGAGAGGCTAGGACCGTCCCTCGGGGGCGGGAGTGAGAGCCTAGCGTCGTCGCAGTCACCTTCCACCGTGGGCTGGGATTCGGTCCGGGCCGAAATGAGATTTCCGGCAGATCGCAGGGCGGCTCTCTTGGAGGTCATAGCAGACGTCATTTTTCTGAAGGCTTTTCTGTTGAAGAACAGCGAGTGTTTCTTCAAGTATATGTCCGGAGAACAGTGAGTGTTCTTCGAGACGGTAGGAATAAAAATGAAGGTTTAGATGCCCCTTCCTCTAGCGCCAATTGTTGTTACCAAAATATTATCCGGAGATAGTATTGCTGGAATGATCGAGTAACAAACAAATACGAGAACACTTCCGCGGGAAAATAAATAACACAAGATTTGCCGGGGTTGTTAATCCCGGGCTTGAATGCTCTCGCGAGATGTTATTAATAAATATACTGTGGAGTACAAGTATTAATGTTAGAATCTATTCCAATGAGTGTAAAGACTTCTAGTTATCTAAGCTGTAGAGCGTGTAGATTGCCGGAAGAACCAGATATGAAGATCTGTGAGTTCTTGCTTTGGATATAAGTGTGTATGAATATCACTATGAATGTGTAAGTAGTTGCCAGATGAGTCTTTGATTCTCTCTCTGTTTGTTTTTGTACTGTATTCACGATGATTACATGTCTTTGGCCACTGTTGTGAGTTTCCTATTTATAGGAGACAAGGTTGCTGGGACCTCTCCAGCGATCGTGGGCGACCGCCGTTTTCTATATTATAATAAGATGGCCGATCGTCCCGTCACGTGAGGCTGTTCCCTTAAAGTCTGGGGCTGCTGCTGGCGGCCAGCTGTGCGAGCCAATGGGAAGCCTGCACGCATCCTGAGTCGCTACCCGGGGAGGACCCACTTTGTACCTTTCGGCGGCCCTGTCGGTAGGTGAGGTAGGTGACAGGCTGGGGTCAAAGGTCTTATCTGTCGGCGCCCTTTGTGGATCTGCACGTGGGTCACCGTCCAAGATTCGGTCTTCGACGACTTTGATGGATGTTGGATTCATACGTGGCACGAGGCGATCGTCTCTGGTTGGACATCGTAGACGATCGCCAGATACCAAAAGACGATCGCCGTGGGTGCCGACTGCTGGATGTTTGCCCAGAGTATGTCTTCTATGGTTGGCTTCTCTGATCGTTATGTCGATCGCCATCGAGGCGTATTAATCGCCGCACAACAGACTGTAAGGTGTTCCGGAGCGAGGCCTATGCTTCTCAACACCGACTGCTGGTTATGGATTTATCCATGGGAGGTCGTGTTGTTAGTAGGTCTAGAGAAGCTAGACCTAGGATTCTCTGGAAGGATCTGAAGGGTGAGAAGGCGGCAGTATTCAAGGAGTCTCTGACCCGCGAAGGAGGTTTTTTGCAAGGGGGCGATGCTAACCTTATGTGGACCAGCATAGCCAATGCTATTGGGAGGGTGGGCGATAAGGTGGTGGGGGTTTCTTCGGGCAGGTCTAGTGGACCTAGGGAGGCTTGGTGGTGGAATGAGGAGGTCCAAAAGAAGGTTAAAGCTAAACAAGCGCTATTTAAGGAGCTTTTGTCGGTTAGTGCTGTGGATGAGAGAATCTTGAAGATTGTAGCGTACAAGGTGGCGAAAAGAGAGGCTAAGAAGGCAGTGGCTAAGGCTAAAGGGGAGGCTTACAAGGAGATGTACAAGCGCCTAGACACCAAAGCAGGAGCGAATACTATTTTTAAACTAGCGAAAGCTAGGGAAAGAGGGCGGCGCGACCTGGGCCCCGTTAAGTTTATTAAGGATGATTTGGGCCAAGTTTTAGTGAACGATGTGGCTATTAAGGAGAGGTGGAATAGGTATTTTTTTGAACTTTTCAATGAGGCTAGGGGTAGTGACTCGGTGGTGCAAGAAGTTAGTCTATCTTCTCCTGTTCGTTTAGTTCCTGTGAAAGCATCAGCAAGGAGGAAGCTAAGGGTGCTCTTATGAAGATGGGTAGAGCTAAGGCGGTAGGCCCAGATCAGATCCCTATTGAATTTTGGCTTTGTCTGGGGGAAGTCGGAGTTCAGTGGCTAACAGAGCTCTTCAACATCCTTCTCAGAGGTTCTAAGATGCCGACGGAGTGGAGGCATAGTATCGTCGTGCCGTTTTTCAAGAACAAAGGTGATGCTCAGAGTTGTAGTAACTATAGGGGTATTAAACTCCTCAGTCATACTATGAAACTTTGGGAAAGAGTGGTGGAATGCAGGGTTAGAAGAGAAGTTGAGATCTCAGAGAACCAATTTGGCTTCATGCCGGGGAGGTCCACGACTGAGGCCATTCATCTCATCAGATGCCTTATGGAGAAGTTTAGAGAGCGGCGTAAGGACCTTCATATGGTGTTCATAGATCTAGAGAAAGCTTATGATAGCATTCTGTGCGATGTTATTTGGAGGAGCCTAGTAGAGAGGAGGGTGTCGTTGCCGTTCGTTAGGGCGATCCAAGACATGTATTTCCAAGCTAGGACGTGCGTTAGGACCCCAGCTGGTGACACCCAGTATTTTCCGGTTGAGATAGGGCTACACCAGGGGTCGGCGCTAAGCCCTCTTCTCTTCGCTCTGATCCTTGACGTCATTTCGCGGGGGATACAAGATGGCGTCCCGTGGTGCATGCTTTTTGCTGACGACATTGTGTTAGTGGCGGAGTCGAGGAGGGAGGTGAACTCGAAGTTGGAGCTATGGAGGTCTAAGTTAGAATCCCAGGGCTTGCGTGTGAGCCGGTCTAAGACAAAGTATCTCTGGTGTAACTTTAGTGGTGAGGCCAACGAGGAAGATTTAGAGGTAATGATTGCGGATCAGATCGTTCCCCGTACGAATAAGTTCAAGTATTTGGGTTCGATCATTCAGAAGGAAGGTGAGTGTGAAGATGATGTCACTCATCGCATCAAGGCGAGGTGTCTAAGGTGGAGAGCAGCGACAGGGGTCTTGTGCGACAAGAAAGTCCCTCTAAAGTTGAAGGGTAAATTCTATAGAGCGGCAATCCGACCTGCAATGTTGTATGGCTCTGAATGTTGGGCGATGAAGAAGTCGCTTGAGAGCAAGTTGGAAGCGGCTGAAATGAGAATGTTACACTGGTCGTGTAGTCGCACAATGTTAGATAGAATCTCGAACGGGGTCTTCAGGAACGCGCTAGAAGTGGCGCCCATTTCAGCAAAAGTTAGGGAAGGGAGATTGAGATGGTTTGGCCACGTCCGCAGGAGGCAGGCATATGCTCCGGTGAGGAGGGTCGAGAGTTTAGTAGTTGTTGGGGAGAGGAGGAGAGGCAGACCGAGGAGGACGTGGGAGGAGCAACTGATATTAGATTTGAAGGCCTTTAACCTTTCCGAGACCATGACTGTTGATAGGCGCGCTTGGAGGCGCCAGATCAGAGTTGTGGATTGTTTAGTTGGGAGTGGTGCTGTAGTTGAGAGCCTCAAGGTTGGGTTGTCTCGGTTAGCTTTGACCTAGAGCATTGCATTTGTACATTTATTGTATATTTTACCCTATTGCCTTTTGCGTGTGGTGTATTTTTGACAGAGAGTTGTGCGCGGAGTCAACCTCTCGTCTGTTTGAGCAGCGTTCATCGGGAGTGATGTAGCCAAATGTCTCTTAGGTAAGTCCCATGTGGATTAAGCCATGGGCTCAGGTATGGTATTGAGTTTTTTCGTATTATATGCTTCCCTTTGTATTTTTCACTCAATATGTTGTTGTGCACTAAGCTGAGGGTCTTCACGGAAACAGCCTCCCTAGCGTAATAGGTAGGGGCATGGTCTGCATACATATTACCCTCCCCAGACCCTGCTCTGAGCGGGATATACTGGGTATGTTTGGTTTGGTTTGGTTTATAGGTAGTCTTTCTCAATATCTTCGTTTTAGCTCCAAAACACGTCTTTTTCCGCTACTTTCCACAATTGCTCCAGAATTACTGAGAATTACAAAAGTAAACAATTAAGTATTAATTCTCATATAAAATAGTAGTAAATGAGCAATATAAATGGGATAAATGATGTGTATATTTAGTCCTTATTTGATGTCATCAAATATCCCCACTTGAATTCTACTTATTCTCGAGTAGACTCTAGATTTTTACTTATGAAAACATATCCCAAACAAAAGTCTAGGAATAATCTTTTAAATTTATTACTCAATCAAAAGTGCACAACCAAACACCTCAAGAAATAGGAAATGAAAACACTCAAATCACCCAACTAATCTATGCGGTAACATTTAGTAATTCGCCCAATTGCTCAGTCGTGATGAGTATTCTACCGTAAGCTTGGTAAGATACACATCTCCACCGCTGAGTAACCTTTTCAAATAATCTTAAACCAACGAGGGCGACAAAACCACATAAACACATCCAAATCTATGATGCATGGATTCTTCAAAATTCACCAGTATGCAGTATCGAATACTGCATGGGTGCGATTCGCGTGGGATTCGCACGGAATTCGCCACGTGGCGAATCCGTGCAAAAAAAAATCGGACTCGCGTATCCTTGCACAGGATACGCGAATCCGGTGCGTGGGTGATTTTTTTTTTTTTTTTTTTGTAATTTTTAAAAAGTAAATCAAATAAACTAAAATACAAAAAGTAAATCATTTAATAAGTAATTACTTTTACAGCTTTACCTTTAGCAGCATTCACGAACAGTATCAGAAAGCTCCGCTGCTCAAAGACAATTTGAATTATTTTTTGTATGACTTGTTTTATGTACTTGAATTGGTTTTATGGTGATATTTGAATTGTTGTTTTTTATATTTAACAAGTGTTACATGTAATAAAATATAAAATAAACAGACGTATCCTTGCCGTATCGCACCCTAACATTTTCAAAAAACCGTATCCCCGCACCCGCCCCCGCCCCCCGCACCTGTGCAACATAGATCCAAATCCATGAATGAGACACAGATGTTGCTCAATTCCCTCATTCGAGTAAGCTAAAGGTCAAGATGAAGAACAATATAGGGTAGAAATAAGGCATGAGAAACATTTATAATTGGTGTAAAATAAAAATAACAAAACAAATAGATTAAGTCCACACAACCAATGCTACTAGTTACTTATCGAACCACAAACCATGAAAAAAGACACAAATCATAGGCTCACGCTTTAACATGGAAAATGCACGCTTTGTTTGGTAGACATGAATTAGACTCAAAGATGTCTTAGTCGACGTTACAATCCCTAGTTAGCGTTTCCAAAAACAACCAACTCCCTGTCATTCCATAAAAATACAACAAATAGTGGCAATATCTACCACTAATACATGGTTAATATACGACCAACTTAACTAATATACAACAATATTTTACATTGTTGGTTTATAACACGTACCAACGGATAATCGATAAGCTCGTAAAATAAAATCGGTTAAGTTTATACGAACCGATTATCACACAATCCTCTCATTTTCTTCTCTATTACATTTTTAGTATTTTTCTATTTTTTTCGATTTTCTTTTGTATTTTTTTTGTATTTTTTGTCAAACATAACTACTAAGGGTGTAAAATTTCACCACACTATCATAAATATAAAAATAAAAGTAGTAAACACACGAAAAACAAAATAACTAACTTTCACATTCCCATTATAATGTGCAATTCCCGACCTAACCAAAGATAAGAAAAACGGACACGAACACAGGAAATACACACTTTACACAAGTAACTAGCAACCAACCAAGGACTTAATTTGTAGGGTAGGCTAAGGTGTAAGTGTGTAACGAAACATATTTTTAGTGATGTAACAAACGAAAGGAATGGCTCAGAGGGTTTATCTAGGGTATCTTACTCTAAAAATGAGAGTAACAAAGGGTTTTATACGGGGGTTAACTAACCAGTGTAGTTAGTTAATATCACAATACATATGTAAACGACATAGGCCATTTGGGTGTATCCTAAGAATTTACCAATCTAGATAAGTCACTCCGATTACACATTAATGCTCATTATTGTGGTCTCGAATAGTATACCAAGCCAAGTTCTAAAGTTTACTACAAATCACCGGCACACTCATATATTTGTGGAATTTTAGGTATAATGGGGGAAACGGAATAGGCTCAAATCCTCACAATATGGAAATAAAGGGTTATGTGTGCGGTTATGCATCTAATGATTTACAAAAACATGCTAAATTTTTTTAATTTAAGTATAGAATTAGGCATATTTAAGTAAAAATAAGGACAAGTAAAGTTTTAATTCTCCTCCCTCCACTTGAGATGTACAAGGCCCACATTGTACAAATATAACATTAAATTCAGGAAATATGAAGAATTAGAACGAAAAACTCCCCTACGATTTGCTCGGATGATCCACCGATGTAAGTTTGCGAGCAAATGAAACATGTGATTCACAACTACCATGTCCGTCAAGACCTGCTAATATAACAAAACAGAAGAACAAACTCGAAAATTTATATTAATCATTGGTTAGTAAAAGAAAAATATGAAATCAAACAGGTTAGTGGGTCAATATGCCGTATCAATCTAGTCCAATATGCCGTATTGAAACCTGTTATGACACAAACTGATACGTGTCAGATGTCCAATACGCCGGACAGATATGCCGTATTCACAGACAAGAATACACCGTATTGCCTTCCTGAGACAGAAAAACGGAATGCAAACAAACTATCTAAAATAGCAAGTAAACAAACCAAACACACAAAAATAAACTAAAAACAGAAAAATACCAATAAAACTAGTAAAAAAATAAAATCACTTCCCGGCAGCGGCGCCAAAAACTTGATGTGTTCTAATAGATCTATATATTTTATTACCAAGTTTTATTATTTATATTTTGCCGAACTAACCTATAGACTAACACTAACGGGCAGTGGACCCGACCAATGTAGCTAGTGGGGTAAGTACGAGTCGTTCGTCAGGAGTGATTTACTAATATACTAATTCTAAAGGTATTCTACTAACTAAATAACCTAAACTAACGCAATTTTGGGGGTTTCAGCCAGAGAGACTGGCACGAGTTTGGATTACTAATTAACTAATAAAAGCAAATAAAGTAAGTAAATAGTAAGGTGGAGTCGAATGGTAGAAGAACGTGCTAGCCAAGCTTATTCCAATTAAGTATTAGTGATGTGTCTCACTAGTGCAATGATTCTAGTTAGGTACTGACCTTCATTGGTGATTTGCTAATGTAAAAAAGGTGGGTCTTCTCCCTTAATCCGAGGCTCTGACGAGGGTTAATGCTGTCACCATTAACGAAGCCCGCATAAAGTCCTTCAACTACTATTTATTATCTATATGAGGTGACATAAGTGCAGCCTAAACTTCTAATGAGTTTTACCAACTTATTTGACTCATTCTTGTAATCATCTACCTAGCAGTATTACACGCACTAGTCACAACTCACAATAAAAGAACCTACTTAGGGACTCTTGCAGACTTGTACTCCTAAGCTAGGACCCGTACAGATGGTTTCCTACATTCAATTATCATGATTCGGATCTAAGGTTTATAATTCAAATAACCACTATTACCGTCAGTTAAGTTACATAATTTTAGGTTATATTCCAAAGATCTAGTTACAAGACAACCAAGAACAAGTAAATAAATGAGTATAGGCGATAAACATAAATAATATCCAACAAGGTAAACTAGTAATCGATGTAAAACATATCAAAAACACATAATCTTCATAAACTTGGCTAACACATAAGGGTGTTAGTGTTAGGGTTGTATACATCAAAGCATTCTTTATGCTTGTATTTTCTAATTTCCCAGTCGTTATCTATGAGAATATTTAATTCATTTATCACATGTTTTGTATATTTATTCACGCTATGGTTATGCAAATGTAGTCTAAATTACTTTATATTGTAGATAATGTGGTGTGTCGTGTCAGACAGAAGATCACATTATCGGTTCCTTATATAGTAATATTTAGTTCAAAATCAATATAACATTAGACCGTTATGCGAGATGTTGTAGTATATGCTTGAGATTGGTTGGTCTTGACCATTAGCATATATTAGCGTATTCGGTATACGTTGAACAGGATCGAGGTGAGATAGATACTTCTGTACTGACTATAAGAAGAACGTACATCTCGGACAATTATTATTTCTTAATTCTAGTGATTAATATTTAATTATATATTTAATATTTATTGCTTTGATTTATCATGGGTGAGAGCCACAATGATTGACTCAATATGCTCGATATTTTGGGTAATATTATTATTTATATGATAATTAATATTATAGCTAGAAATCGTATCCCGACCAGTCGGGTTGATCATGTCCCTTGAGGCACTCGAAAAGATTATTATATTAAACCCTGCAGGTGGAATTAGTTTTTCAATATAATAATAAAGGTCGAGTGGTATACTCATGTATAACACATTAATTAATTAAAAGCTGTCAGTAGCTTAAATTAATTAATGGACATGGAATATCTTAAACACGGGAAATAATTAATTCAAAAAGGAGCCCAATTTCGTAATTTGGGATTTTGGTAGGAAGTGCAATATCAACATTTTAGTGGACTAAGTTGATATTTAATAGAGTCATTATATTAGGAAGAGTTCTAATATAGGAAGATGACATCTATTAAGAGTCCTTACCATATCCCCCTTAAGATCCCTAGTAGTAGTCCAAGAGCCTATAAATAGGACATCAAAGGGGGTAGGCTGATTTTCATCATTATTCCAAGGTTGTGAGATTGATTTTTCCATCTTGTGTTTAATTGTAGATCAAAACTTGTGTCTTTGATTCTACAATTTAGATAACACATCAATTTGCTTAAGAGTGTTCATAAAATACTAAAAATCAAAGAAAAGTCGAGTGACTCTCATCAAAGGAGATTTCGGCCGATCCATTGTTGTCCAAGTAACATCCGGTAGCTCGTTGCCTACACAACATCCGGGTGAAGGCGGATCATACTCTAGAAGATCTTGAGGTAGAAATACAAGTAGATCAAGGAAGAGTATGAGGAAGTGTTCAATCGACCAAAAGGGAATTTCTACCACTTCGCGTCAAAGGTATTAATTACCAACTCCCATGCATAAATATATTTATTTGATTGTTTATTAATCTGTTTAGTTAATTAATTGACAAGCCTAAATAGATCCGGTTTTTGTGTTGATTAGTTTATAAAACCATTTATAAAATATCTTTACCAACTAGCTTCCGCTGCGTTTTATATTCCAACAATTGGTATCGGAGCCGATCTTTAGGTTCTGTTCAAATTAATTAATTTGGTGATTAATATGCCAGCAATTAAATATTCATGTAGTATGGTTTTTGGAATATTTTGCTAGTATTTGTCTTGCACGAGAATATGATCCAATTATCATGGCTATGTGATATTTTTTTATTTATTTACGTGTTTTTGGTAATTTGGCCTGGTTTTGAGGCATGTATAAATTTTTCCGTGAGAAAATTCACGGGTAGAATAGCATTTATTTTTATTGTAATTTGCTGTAAATTCGATGTATTTTATTTCGAATAAAATTGTAATCGAGTTGGAACACACAAAGTACGAAAGAGAAAGAAGTCCAGCGCGAAGAGGATCCCCGATCGGACGAACCGACCGAGACCAGCAGGCTACCGATCGGAGTCGCCAAAGAATGCCTTTGCCGACCGCTCGTTGCTGCCGGCCAAGAAATGGGCAGCCGGGCAATGGGCAGTGGGTCGGGCAGCGGGCAGCAGGTCGGGCAGCGGCCAGCATGTCAAGTTGTCCGGATCGTTCGATGGATAGTCCTAGTCGTTTTTCCGCGAGATGCTTGAAGCAGTGGGAGCAAACGAGCCGAAGATTTTCTCGTTATTCAAAACGAAGAATAAAAGTCATGATAATTAGATTTAATTATCCATTTTTTTTTATTTTGATTGGTTTTTATTGTTTTGATGTATGACATGTATGGATGTATGCGTGATATGTTTCCTTGCATGTTAGCACGAAAAAATTAAAAACCTTATTTTTTTCAAAATAACTAAGTGATTTTAAATTGAATTTTCAAAATCAAATTGGCCTTCATAATTGGTTTAATTTGTGAAATAATTAGCATACACGTTGACATTAGAGTCTTCCTCCACATCGGATGTGCTAATTATCGGCTCACTGGTTTTAAACATCAAATTTGATAACAAAAAGGTGAATATTATTTTTTATGATAGGACCTCTCCATCTGTAGGACTATTATCATTAAATGATATTCTAAGGTTTGTTAAATTATGGTGTTCACTTAGGTGTAGTGATTAATAAGCTCCCCATCGGAGTCTATGTTAATTAAATACATGGCCAAGAGGAACCAACTATTAATTTTACTTGTCAAAACGCATCTTGGCTAGATAGTAAAATCAAAGACATTAAAATCTACTTGAAAATGTATGTAAACGTCCACACTATCGTGGCTTGCATGTGCGGGTTTTCAAGGTGTTGGTTGATTGCATATATATTGTGTTTTAAGGTTTTTCAATATATTTTGCGTCGAATTATGTGATGAATGGTGTTTTTAATTTTATTCTCAGATGTCTTTCAATCCACTAGCTGTTATTCTCAAAGAAAACAAACTTGATGGCACTAACTTTGCCGACTGGAAAAGAAATCTTGATATTGTCTTGACTGCCGATGGGCATAAATTTGTTTTAACTGAGGAGAGCCCTTTGGAACCAAAAACGGATGCCACTCCTGAAGAGTTGGCTGAATTACGGAAATGGAAAAAGTCTGATGAGATGGCTCGCTGTTACATTTTGGCTTCACTGACAAATGTATTGCAACATCAGCATCAGATAATGGGCTCGGCCGCGGAAATGATGAAAAATATCACTGATGTTTGGTCATCAGAACCGGGCGGCTAGGCAAAATGCAATGAGGGTTTTGATGACAACCCAAATGTCTGAAGGGACCCCAGTAAGGGATCACGTTCTTAAAATGATGTCTCATTCAACGAATCGAGCAGATCGGGGCCACTATCGATGCGGAGTCGCAGGTCGATATTATCTTGGGCAGTTTACCAAGAAACTTTGAGCAGTTCCGCCTCAACTACAATATGAATCGTAGGACTTACACATTGGCGGAACTTCTGACAGAGCTTCAGTCTGCCGAAGGTCTCTTCAAATAAGGTTATCATCAAATTCTTGTGGCAACCGGTGCTGCTTCTTCAAAACCCAAATGGGGAAAGAAGAAAAAGCAGGTTGGCCAGAAGCAAGTGGCAACCTTCAAAGTTAAGGGCAAGGCTCCTCATTCAAAGGCTCCGCAGTCCGAGGCGAACAAAAAGCCGAAGGGCAAGTGCTTCAATTGCGGTCTGAAAGGGCATTTCAAGAGTGACTGCCCTAAGAAAGGTACGTCTCATGCACTAGTAGTCAAAACATGTTTAGCTGCCTGTTCTATCACTTTGTGGATAGTGGATTCAGACTCCATTGATCATGTTTGTTATGACTCGCAGGGGTTCCAAGTAACCAAGGTGCTTAGTGCGGATGAGATTACAATAAGCTGGGGTGAGTATTCCAGGCTGAAGGATGTTGCAGTGGGAGTCGTGCAGTTAAAAGTTGATGATAGGATTTTAGTTCTAAATAATATATTATTGGTACCCGATTTTAGAAAGAATTTAATTTCAGTTTCTAAATTGCGTCGCGATGGATATTCAGTTTCTTTTGAAGATAATGCAATTATTAAAAGAAACGGTGAATATGTTTGCGGAAGTACTTATAATGAAGAACTTCATATCATTAATGCTGCACCAGCTCACTTGCATAATTATAAATCGCTTAGTTTTTTTACTAATCCTACTAAAAGAAAAGAACCTTCGAGCATAAATCAAACATATTTGTGGCATTTACGATTGGGTTATATTAACCTTAGAAGGATTCAAAGATTGGTGAGCGATGGCCCATTGGATTCGCTCCAAGTTGAGTCATTTCCAATCTGCGAGTCCTGTCTGGAAGGTAAAATGACTAAAAGGGCTTTCCAAAGCAAAGTAAATCGTGCACAAAATATATTGGAATTAGTATAAAACGATGTATATGGTCCAATGAACATCCAGGCTAAGGGTGGTTTTGAATACTTCATCACGTTTATAGATGATTATTCGAGATATGGATACATCTATTTGATGCGACGTAAGTCTGAATCTTTTGATAAGTTCAAAGAATTCAAGGCTGAAATGGAGAAGCGTTATGGACATAGTATCAAGTTACTATGATCTGATCGTGGTGGCGAATACCTTAGTAGAGAGTTTTTGGATTTCTTGGGACATGAGGGGATTACTTCCCAGCTTACAGCGCCTGGTACACCACAACAAAATGGTGTTGCTGAACGAAGGAATCGTACTTTATTAGAGATAGTTAGGTCAATGATGAGTTGTTCTGATTTGCCTATTTCATTTTGGGGATACGCCTTGGAAACAACGGCGTACATTCTAAACTTGGTGCCTTCGAAATCAGTTCCAAAAACACCCACAGAATTGTGGAATGGGCGCAAGCCCAGTCTAGGAAATGTTCGGATTTGGGGTTCACCAGCACACGTGCTGAATAAGGAAGCTGATAAGTTGGCATCTCGTACAGAAGTACGAGTGTTTGTGGGATATCCGAAGGGAACGAAGGGTGGCTTATTCTACAGTCCTAAAGACCAGAAAGTCATTGTTAGCACCAATGCTTGGTTCTTAGAGAACGACTATGTAATAAGCCACAAGCCTAGGAGTGACGTTATTCTAGAAGAACTTAGGGGCGAGATTTCAACAATACCAATTGTGCAAACACCTAGTGTACCACGTATCGACACTATTGTGGATACGCAAACCAAGGACACGCCTCGTCGTAGTGGGAGGGTTGTTCGTCAACCTGAACATTTCATCGGCGTGGGAGCATCTTCGGACCACTCCCTAGACCAGGATGAAATGGATCCATGTACGTACAAACAGGCAGTTCAAGACAAGGATGCTGAATCCTGGAAAACAGCAATGGAATCCGAAATGGGATCTATGGATTCTAATCAAGTGTGGGAACTAGTAGAGCTACCCAATGGGGTAAAACCCATTAGAAAATGGGTCTAAAAGCGTAAGATAGGATCGAAAGGAAATGTTGAAACCTTCAAAGCAAGGCTTGTTGTGAAAGGTTACACTCAGAAGGAGGGCATCGACTACGATGAGGCCTTTTCGCCAGTAGCCATGCTTAAATCGATCCGGATTCTTTTAGCTATAGCTGCGCATTTGGATATGGAGATTTGGCAGATGGATGTCAAGACTGCGTTCTTGAACGGGAGTCTTGATAAGAAAATCTATATGCGCCAACTTGAGGGATTCATTGCTAAAGGAGAGGAGCACTTAGTGTGAAAGCTTAAGAGAGCCATTTATGGTCTCAAGCAAGCATCAAGGTCTTAGAACATGCGATTTGATGAAGTCATTCAATTGTATGGTTTTGAACAGTGTCCTAGTGAGGTTTGTGTATACAAAAAGTGCAATGGAAACGTGCTGGAGTTTCTTGTACTGTACGTAGATGATATACTTCTAATTGGAAACAATGTGAAGGTATTATCAGACGTAAGAGTATGGCTGTCTGAGCAGTTTGATATGAAGGATTTGGGAGAATCCGGGCACATCCTTGGTATTAAGATCTTCAGAGATCGCAAGAAAAGGATGTTATGCTTATCTCAGGCATCCTATATCGATACAGTGCTAAAGCGGTTCAGCATGGAGAATTCCAAGAAAGGTTTCTTACCTTACAGACATGGAATTCAGCTATTTAAGGCTATGTGTCCTAAGACACAGAAGGAGATAGATGACATGAAGCTGATCCCTTATGCTTCGGCAGTGGGAAGCCTCATGTATGATATGCTTTGCACCAGGCCTGATATCTGTGATGTTGTAGGCATGGTGGCGAGATATCAATCGAACCCAGGACCGGAACATTGGATTACTGTCAAGCATATACTCAAGTACCTGAGAAGGACTAGGGAGAATATGCTTGTATATCAATCGGATACACTTTGTCCTTTGGGTTACACTGACTCAAATTTCAGTGCAGACAAAGAA
Source organism: Orobanche coerulescens (assembly GCA_033398695.1). Classification (NCBI taxonomy): domain Eukaryota; kingdom Viridiplantae; phylum Streptophyta; class Magnoliopsida; order Lamiales; family Orobanchaceae; genus Orobanche; species Orobanche coerulescens. The sequence continues at coordinate 59,378,787 of CM065818.1, forward strand.
AAATCGAAATCAACTTCCGGATATGTTTTCACTTTTGGAGGTGGAGCCATCAGTTAGAGGAGCGTGAAGTAGAAATACATAACGGACTCTACCATGGAAGCCGAATAAGTAGCAGCCTCAGAGGCAGCTAAAGAGGCTGTATGGCTCAAGTACTTCCTAAAGAATTTGGGTGTGATTCCTAATTTGCCTAGGAGTATTACACTTTATTATGATAATACCGGTGCAGTTGCAAATTTGAAGGAACCACGGGCCCACAAAGCAAGCAAACATATCAAGCGCAAATATCATATCATTCGAGATTTTTTGAAGAGAAGAAAGATTATTATCTCCAAGATAGCATCTGAAGACAACCTAGCTGATCCTTTCACGAAAGGGTTACCCTCAAAGTCATTTGAAGGGCATGTGGAAGGAATGTGGTTGAGATGTATGACAGCATTGCTTTGAGTATAAGTGGGAGATAGATAGACATAGTCTAGATAGTATACTTCAAAAGCATGCTTTGAGTATAAGTGGGAGATTGTTAGGGTTGTATACATCAAAGCATACTTTATGCTTGTATTACCTAATTTCCCGGTCTTTATCTATGAGAATATTTAATTCATTTATCACATGTTTTGCATATTTGTTCACGCTATGGTTATGCAAATGTAGTCTAAATTACTTTATATTGTAGATAATATGGTGTGTCGTGTCACACAGAAGATCACATTATCGGTTCCTTATATAGTGATATTTAGTTCACAATCTATATAACATTAGACCGTTATGTGAGAGGTTGTAGTATATGCTTGAGATTGGTTAGTCTTGACCATTAGCATATATTAGCGTATTCGGTATACGTTGAGCAGGATCGAGGTGAGATAGATTCTTCTGTACTGACTATAAGAAGAACGTACATCTCGGATAATTATTATTTCTTAATTCTAGTGAATAATATTTAATTATATATATTTAATATTATTGCTTTGATTTATCATGGGTGAGAGCCACAATGATTGACTCAATATGCTCGATATTTTGGGCAATATAATTATTTATATGATAATTAATTTTATAGCTAGAAATTGTGTCCGTACCAGTCGGGTTGATCATGTTCATTGAGGCACTCGAAATGATTATTATATTAAACCCTGCAGGTGGAATTAATTTTCCGATATAATCATAAAGATCGAGTGGTATACTCATGTATAACACATTAATTCATTAAAAGCTGTCAGTAGCTTAAATTAATTAATGGACATGGAATATCTTAAACACGGGAAATAATTAATTCAAAAAGGAGCCCAATTTCGTAATTTGGGATTTTGGTAGGAAGTATAATATCAACCTTTTAATGGACTAAGTTGATATTTAATAGAGTCATTATATTAGGAAGAGTTATAATATAGGAAGATGACATCTATTAAAAGTCCTTACTATATCCTCCTTAGGATCCCTGGTAGTAGTCCAAGAGCCTATAAATAGGACATCAAAGGGGGTAGGCCGATTTTCATCATTATTCCAAGGTTGTGAGATTGATTTTTCATCTTTTGTTTAATTATAGATCAAGACTTGTGTCTTTAATTATACAATTTAGATAACACATCAATTTGCTTAAGAGTGTTCATAAAATACTAAAAAGCAAAAAAAAATCGAGTGACTCTCATCAAAGGAGATTTCGGCCGATCCATTGTTGTTCAAGTAACATCCGGTAGCTCGTTGCCCACACAACGTCTGGGTGAAGGCGGATCATACTCTAGAAGATCTTGAGGTAGAAATACAAGTAGATCAAGGAAGAGTACGGGGAGGTGTTCAATCGACCAAAAGGGAATTTCTACCACTTCGCGTCAAAGGTATTAATTACCAACTCCCATGCGTAAATATATTTATTTGATTGTTTATTAATCTGTTTAGTTAATTAATTGACAAGCCTAAATAGATCCGGTTTTTGTGTTGGTTAGTTTATAAAACCGTTTATAAAATATCTTTACCAACTAGCTTCCGCTGCGTTTTATATTCCAATAGTTAGCTCTTAATCTCAGAAAACATAATCAATGTATAATCAAACAAGAATAGAAACAAGTTCATAAATAAAACTATGTTCTAACCGAATGATATATGATGAATGATGAATCAAGATGTTCTTCTTGGATGGAATAGATCTTCAAGGAGGTGTTAGGGACGATCTGGGGGTGTCCCCAACACTGAATAATGGTGTATAAATCGTCCTAGGGCTTTGGTATTTAAAGGGTTAAGCAAGAGTAGCCTCCAAGTAATTTCTGAAAATATAGTCTGCTGTTCGACCCCCAATATGGCGTATTGACCAACCCAATACGCCGTATTCATCCTCCAAGTTGTAGAAAATCTTTGTCTTTTCGCGTGGCCGCTTGAATCAAATAAAATGGAGTCCGGATGAAGAAGTTGTGGCCAAAATAGTGAAGCATCCTCTAAGTTCATCATGTAAACGTGATTTCTTCATTTGGCTTCAATTCTTAACTTGATTTCTCGGCTAAGGCTCGTACACGGAGTATTCTACATATTGGATACACCGTATTCCATGTAATCCCGTCTTCAAATAGCTAGGGCTCCTATACGACGTATCCATTGAATCCAATACGCCGTATTCTTCAAATGTCTGATGTTCTTCAGATCGACCAAGTTTCATACACAGCGTATTCCCAAAGATGGATGTGCCGTACTCTTCAAAGTCAGGCAAGGTCGTGAAGTCTTCTAAGTGTATGGATACGGTGTATCTATTTAGCATTGATACGCCGTATTGAATGTCTAATAAGTAGTCTTTCTCCAATATCTTCGTTTTAGCTTCAAAACACGTGTTTGTCCACTACTATCCACAATTGCTCCAGAATTACTGATAATTACAAAAGTAAACAATTAAGTATCAATTCTCATATAAAATAGTAGTAAATGAGCAATATAAATGGGATAAATGATGCATATATTTAGTCCCTATTTGATGTCATCAGATGTTATTTTAGATTAGGCATTTGTATCCACTAGACATTTGTGTCTTGGATCTTTATTGTACACCATCTTGTATCATCACAACACCACATATTGTATCACCGACCTAGATTAGATGGTTTATGTGTTTGTGCCATAAAACACAATATTTTTTATGTTGGGTCATAAAATATAACGGGTTTGGTTGTACCATAAGAAAGACTCGGCATTTAGCTTAGTACCGAAAAAAGTGTAGGCGACGTTAGGTTGGTTCTACCTCGAATTTAGAACCCAGTATTTAGCTTAGTACCAATGTATGTAAGGTTTTCTCCACCGAGAAGGGAGCTTGTTGACTTAGTGGAGTAACTCTCGAGTTGGGTACTGGGGGAGTAGAGTAGGGTGGAGAGGAGCTCCGTGACCAAACCACTATAAATCATCGTGTCCGGTTTGCGCTTTCTTTTATTTATCACTCTCTCTTTACATTAAGTTTATGCTTGTGTTGTGGCTGGATGTTTATGCTTGCGTTGTGACAACTTGTTTTGTTTTATGCTTTCTACTATCCTTATAGTCATAGACTACAATTGTCACTTTTCATATTACGTCAAACTTGATCGGCTATTTGATACAAAAGATTTTAAGATTTTAAAGAAAAACATATTCACCCCCTCTATATTTTCCACAATTGGTATCAGAGCTACGTGGCTCTTATTTTCAAAACAAATGGTTTTTAAAATGGAGTCTGATTTATGTATCAAATTACCCATGAAGCGGGACATAATATGAAAAGTATTTGTTTGATACTTACTACTTTTGTTGTTAAATATACTTTGTTATACTAGGTTGAAGGTTTCCTTGAAAAATAAAAAAAATATTTCTTGAAATAATTTGTAAGTGTCGTTTTATGTCCGTAAAGAAAATCTATGAAGAAATGCGGTTTTAAAAAGGAGTGTTTGGGACAACTGCACATTTGGTTGAAAAATCATTTTCGTAAATGTTTAGACTAGTGACATAAGTAGAAATGATGTTTAATATGTGTAATATATGTTTACTATCAAGTCTAGTAAGTTTTACTGATGTGCAATTATAGGTCTATATATTTTAAATCAAGTTTTACTCTTTATGTTTTGCCGAACTAACCTATAGACTAACACTAAAGGGCAGTGGACCCGATCAATGTAGCTAGTAGGGTAAGTACGAGTCATTTGTCAGGAGCGATTTACTAATATACTAATTCTAAAGGTATTCTAACTATGAAATTAACTTAAAATAACACAAAAGGGGGTGTTACCTAAGAGACTAGCACGAGTTTGATTTCTAATTAAACTAATAAAGCAATTAAATAAACTAAATAAAACAATTCAAACAATAGAAGTAAAAAGGCTCTAAATCAATTGATAGGAAGAACGTGCTAGCCAAGCCAATTCCAATTACGTGTTATTAATATATTTTACTAGTGCAATGATTCTAGTTTGGTACAGACCCTCGATGGTGTAATACCCGATTGTAATTCAGTCATTACCATTCAGTAATTATCAGTCAGTAATTTTCACTCAGTAATTTTCACTCATTAATAATCACTCATCATTCATACTCATTCAATTGTATTCACCGTTCAGAGCAATTTATATCGTGTATCAGTTATTATTCATCTTTCTACATGGTTGGAGGATCGAGCCGTGGTTATCATCGTTGTCATCCTTATAGTGGGCTGTGTGTGAGGAGTAGCGCACGCTACGTACTCTCTTTAGCGCGCGCTAATTGAGTACGGGTAGCGCACACTACCTCCCAGCATTAGCGCACGCTAGCGTGGTTCAGGCAGACAGTCCAGAAAGCACTGGACTGCAGTTGAGTTGTGGTAGCGCACGCTACAAATGGTAAGTAGCGCGCGCTAGTGAGTTCGGATAGCGCACGCTATGCTAGCATTGTAGCGCACTCTAAGGTCGATCAGGCAGAGTCCAGTGGGTACTGGAATGATTTGTAATAATTCATAGCGCACGCTATGAGTAGATACTAGCATACGCTATTGGTGTAGTAGCGCATGCTGAATTATGGGTGTAGCGCGCGCTATCGCGAGCAGGTCAGAGGACAAAGGGTTCTGGACTTCGGTACTGGGCATCATATATTCTGTTAGCGCACGCTAACATTTCGGATTCACGCACGCTATCGGGAAGGCGTTAGCGCACGCTATCAGGTTCGTAGCTTACGTTAACGAGGTAGTCAGAGCTCACTGGACTGTCCGGTTAACCCGCTAGCGCATGCTGAATATGAGATCATAGCGTGCACTAATCTGGGAACAGTATAAATTGGACAGTCCAGTCCAGATTCGTCATTTTTCATTTCACTTCACTCCTTCGATGATTTCGGGCGATTTCGGGCGATTTGGAAGCATCTCTTCGAGCTGCACTCACCTATCATCATCTTCAAGTTTCTAAGTTGGATTAATCATCATTGCATCCTCTCCGATTCATCAAAGCAAGGTAAATGATTCTTGAATCTAGAATTTCAGAGTTAGAATGCTTTCCTTCCGATCTCTTCGTGTAATCTTGGTTTTAAGTTGAAATATGTTAGATATGGATTATTTACCTTCGGAGAATTAATCAAGAACACTTTAGAGTTGACTTTGATATTTGGGGGTTTTCGATTAGATGTTGTCGTTAACTCGAATTGTGGATTCCTATTGGATTATTGATATCATCGGAGGTGTTTTGTTGGATTAAACTACTCATTTTGGAGTTTAGTTCCGCTATAGTTGGAGTTGATTATAATCAAAGGATGAATGTTTGCTAAGTGTTTGTCAGCCCCAATGAGTTCGGATATTGTTGTATCGACTCTTGAAGTGGGTTGTGATCATGTTTGAATCGTTTATTAAGCGGATTATTGGTAATTGTGTTATTCAAGGTTGTTCGAGCGACCGATATCTCTTTTTAGGACATTGTTCGAGGAAGGACTTTCTTCACCGGTATTGTGTAAGTTAATTCTTACTCGGTTAAAAGGGTATTCATTCCTTTCGTTGTTGTTCATTCATAATCATAACTCATTCATAATGTATTAACTGTATTGAGACTTGTAATTGTTGAATAATCACTTCATTCACGAGGAACGACGGTTCTAATCATTTCATTGAGCTATCATTCACTTCACTATTATTTCATCTCGGTGAGTCACTATTGACTTTGTCGGATTGTTATTCATTAATATCCATCATAGTTATTCTTATTCATATGACCTTATGGGTCCGTATTGCGTGGCCGGGTGGGGATGTGTGGAGTTTTTAGTCGGGCACATGATAGTCATGTGTTCGGGTTCACCGACACAATGGACTATGCACACGGTAATGTAACTCCGTGAGACTAATTAGGTACAAGGGCGGGTGTGTCCGAACACTCGTCTTGTGCACGTGTAGATACTATTACGAGCATACTACGATGCCCCTCTTCAGCTTAAGTTCATAATTACGATATATCATGTTTGTGTTTATTCAACTCTTGAGGATTGTTGTTGTGTAACTGACCCCGTTGGGGGATATTGTTTTCAGGTCATGGCAAGGCTAAAGCACTGGAAAAGAACGCTGACGGCGAGGAGTCCCAGTGATACTAGTAGGGGGCCCCAGTCCTTTTCAGTCATTCGTGTTTCTTCATTTTATTTCCGCCGCAGACTTCCATTTAAATACTCATTTTATTCAGTGTTGTATATTTTATCTTCATATAAAATATACATGTATTCTGTATTATCTTGGGTGTGTTGTAATGAAACTCCTCATCGGAGTAATTTGATGATATAATGTGGTTCGGTACTACAATTATATTATTTAAGTCGTTAATTTTCATTCGCCTGGTGGGTCCCAGTCTGGGGTCCACGGCACTGTAATATCCGCCTAGTTTGGGGTGTTACAGAGTTGGTAGAGCGTGGTTTTGAATACTACCTTCCGAGTTATGTCTCATTGAAATCATCGTTCATGAGACTAGTATCATTGGACTTTCGCGTCACGTGTGACCTGTGCAAGAGATAAGCCCCTCAGGCCAAAGAACAGTAAGATTTCTGACACCATGGTATAATTTCTGGCAATAAGAATCACTCATTCATCATTCAACAGTCAACAGTCCTCAATCATCATTTTCATTTTTGATCATGTTAATCATGTTAACTCATTAATCACTCAGTTCATTTCATTATTCAGTTGTTGATCTTGAGGATCATATCATTAATCTTGTTAACTTGTTCAAGATAATCATTTCAAGAATTTCATCAGATTATCATGTCACCTCAGTTGATCATTCATATAATCATTGTGCTAGAGCGCGTATGCTCATTTTCATCATTTCATGGCGTAATCATAATACGATATTCATGCGAGATCTATAATTATCTTGTGACTTTCCTACTTCAGTATGGAGAGAGCAGGAAGAGGACGCGATGGAAGAGGGCCGAGGTGCGGGACGAAACCCGAGAGCTTGTGTGAATACACACGCAAACGTGAGGAATAATGCTAATTCATCAAGCAGCGACGCTGCCACTCATTCCCCCAGAAATGATCATTCACTGTCAGGGAGTCGTACCCGGGACACAACTCAATCAGAAGGTGTTCGGGTTTATCCACTCGCTTTTATGCAGGGCATGATGGCCCAGATGACACAAATGGTACGCCTCATGGAGACGATGCAGAACTCAACAGCTCAGAATCAGCAGGCTCCTCCGCCGCCACCTCAGGGGCAAGAGAGGGGTGTAAGCAGTATTATTGGCGACATCTCTCGCCAAAGGCCACCTACTTTTGAGGGCTCATCTGAGCCGGCGGATATTGCTCACTGGCTCGAGCATTTCGAGAAGTTATTTGCTATCGTAGAGTGTCCCGAAGGGCATAAAGTTTCAGTTGCGGCTTACTATCTGGGTAAGAGCGCTCATTCATGGTGGTTATCCTTGAAGCCCACCGACGATCATGTACTTGGGATCAATTCAAGACTCTCATGATGGAGAGGTATTATCCGACCCCACTCAGAGAGGCCAAGTTATCAAAATTACTCACTCCCTACCCCTCGGCGGAAGATGATGTTCTTGCCATCGCCGAGAAATTTCAGGAGCTACTTCCTTTCGCCTCATCTATTATTCACTCAGAGGCGGACAAGATCAAGTATTTCAGCAAGAGGTTGAAACCTCGTACGAGGATGCAGTTGCTTAATCACAATTGCACCACTTTGGCCTAATTCATCAAGAAATCTCTTACTTATGAGCTTACTGCTAAGGAGATTGCTAAGCAGCAACCTTCATCTGCTAGCAAGAAGTCTAAGAATCGCAATCAGTCTGAAGGCAGTCAGGCAACTTTCAAGAAGCCTCGTGCGGGCTCTACTTTTTCTGAGCAACCTCCTATGGCGCCTAGACCCGCGGAATCTCAGTCCCGAGTAGCCAGTTCGGCCATCACCTATTTTAACTGTGAAGAACAGGATCATTTCAGCACCAAGTGTCCGAGGCAGACTATCACATGCCATAACTGTGGGATTGTTGGGCATAAGGCCCATTTTTTCCGAAGGGACTCCAAACCTACTCCGGCGTTATCTCAGGCCCCGAGACAGTCAGCGGTTCAGAATCAGGCCACTCAGTCCGCATCGTTCAAGACGATGGGAGCAAACAAAGGCGGAGCCAAAAGCTATCAGATGGGAGCGTCTGGTTCGGGGACCGGCAAGCCCTGAATTTATGAGATGAAGAAGACCGACGACCCGGAGGCCCGGATGATCTCAGGTACACTCGAAATCCTATCTCAACCTATGTGTATCCTTTTTTATACTGGTGCATCGCATTCATTCATTTCCGAGTCATGTTTGAGTAGACTACGTCTGGGTAGCGCTACTAGTTGTGAGCCTTATGTCATTGGTCTACCTGATGGTAGAAGAATTATCGAGAATCCTGAGATTAAGGATAGTTCGATTCAGCTTCATAGCCGTGATTGGTTAGCAGACCTAATCGTGGTAGATTTACCGAGAGACGACGTCATCTTTGGTATTGATTGGATGGATCGTCATGATGCCAACATTAGTGTCCGTAAATGTATGGTCACTATCATTTCAGACGATGGGGTCGAATTTGTATTTCAGGGAGGTAATCCCAGTTGTTCCGGGAGAGTCATCAACTTGATGAAAGCGGTGAAATTACTCAGTCAGGGGTGTGTTGGTTATTGGTGCTATATGACCAAAACCGAGAAATCATCAATAATGTTGGAGGATAATCCGGTAGTGAGAGATTATGCCAATGTATTTCCAAACGAGTTACCTGGTTTGCCTCCACAAAGAGATGTGGAATTCATGATTGAGTTAGAGCCTGGTACGTCTCCAATATCGAAGGCACCGTATCGGATGGCCCCGGCCGAAGTGCAGGAACTGAAGAATCAATTGGAGGATTTGACCGAGAAAGGTTATATCCAACCGAGTGCGTCCCCGTGGGGAGCACCAGTGTTATTTGTCAAGAAGAAGGACGGTTCATTTCGTTTGTGTATTGACTATCGGGAGTTAAACAGAGTTACGATCAAGAATAAATATCCCCTACCCCGTATTGATAATCTTTTGGATCAACTTTAGGGAGCTTCAGTATTTTCCAAGATCGACTTAAGATTTGGATATCATCAGTTGTGAATTCGAGAGTCGGATATCGCAAGGACGACATTTCGTACACGCTATGGTCATTATGAGTCCGTGGTAATGCCGTTTGGGTTAACTAATGCACCTGCGGTATTCATGGAATTAATGAATTGGGTTTTCATCAACTATTTGGATCAGTTCGTGGTTGTCTTCATTGATGACATTTTAATTTATTCTCGTGACCGGGAGGAGCACGAATTTCACCTTCATCAGGTTCTCGACGTATTGAGACGAGAGTAATTTTATGGAAAGTTTTCCAAATGTGAGTTCTGGATGTTCGAGGTGACGTTTATCGGACATGTAATTTCCTCATATGGAGTTCATGTCGACCCTCAGAAGACGGAGGCTATCCGAGATTGGCAACCTCCGAAGAACGTTAAGGAAATCCGAAGTTTTCTCGGATTAGATGGTTATTATCGGCGATTTGTGGAAGAATTTTCTAAAATCTCTCAACCCATGACGAACCTTTTACAGAAGGATAAGAATTACACATGGTCCGACACGTGTTAACGGAGTTTTGAGGAATTCAAGAGCCGATTAATTTCAGCACCTATCCTTTCTTTGCCATAAGGGATGGAAGGATTTTTGGTTTATAGTGATGCGTCCGGACACGGTCTTGGATGTGTATTAATGCAGAACGAGAAAGTTATTACTTATGCTTCATGGCAATTGAGACCTTACGAGGTTAATTATCCGACCCACGACCTGGAGCTAGCAGCCGTGGTATTCGCATTGAAGATTTGGCGTCATTACCTTTATGGCGTCACCTGTCAGATTTTCACCGATCATAAGAGTTTGAAGTATGTATTTACTCAGAAGGAGTTAAATATGCGACAGAGACGGTGGTTAGAACTAATCAAAGATTATGATATTGAGATACTATACCACCCGGGCAATGCGAACGTTGTCGCCAATGCGTTGAGTCGTAAGTCCGTTCAGGAGCAAATGCTTGCTCGTTTGATTGTTCATAAGGAACTTCAACAGGAACTCCTAATATCCGAGGTCGAGGTTTGGTTACAACGAGTACAAGGGCAACTTTGTACGTTAGAGATTTCATCGCCACTTGAGGAGGCGATCAGAGTGAATCAGGGTTCGGACCCATCTTTGTTGCGCATTCGAGATGATGTGACTCAGGGGAAAGCCCCTGGATTTGTGGTCCACGAGGATGGACTTTTGAGATTTAAGAACCGGTTATGTGTTTCGGCAAGTGACGAGTTGAAAAACTCGATTTTGAAAGAAGCTCATGCTACCCCATATTTCATTCATCCGGGGTCTAGCAAGATGTACAAAGACTTGAAACAAAATTACCGGTGGAGTAATATGAAGCGAGAGGTTGCGGAATTTGTTTCAAGATGTTTAACCTGTCAGCAAGTCAAGATAGAACATCAGCGGCCGGCGGGTATGCTGAAACAGCTCCCTATTCCAGAGTGGAAGTGGGAAGATATTTCGATGGACTTCATCACGAATTTGCCGACGAGTCGTCGTGGCATGAATACAATTTGGGTAATTGTGGACCGCTTAACTAAATCGGCTCATTTTCTTGAGATTAAGGATACGTGGGGTCCCGAGAGACTTGCCCAATTGTTGATCAAAGAGATAATGAGATTGCACGGTACTCCTAGGAGTATTGTTTGTGATCGTGACGGGCGATTCATGTCACATTTTTGGAAATCCGTTCATCGTGCTATGGGAAATCAGCTTAATCTCAGCACAGCTTTTCATCCTCAGTCCGACGGACAATCAGAGAGGACTATTTAGACATTGGAGGACATGTTGAGGGCATGTGTTCTCGATTGGAAGGACGATTGGGAAGCCAACTACCGTTGATCGAGTTCACGTACAATAATAGTTGACATGCTTCAATTCATATGGCACCTTACGAGGCCTTGTACGGTCGCCGTTGTCGATCTCCTTTGTGTTGGGATTGATGGAATTCGGTGATTAAAAACGAGTTACGCAGCGGAAATAAACCGGTCAAACCGGATAAAAACTAAACCCCAAAACCGGATCAATCAAGCATCGTATAAACGAATATAAATATACGAAGATAAATTAAGAAATCATACCCTCGTAGACCTTTGATAATATCTTCTTGATTCCGAGTACGAACACGAATCCTATCGAACAAGCTTTTGGAAATTCCCGAGCACCGAAAACACCGTGCCTCTACGTATCACGCGTCGGAAGATGACCGGAAAATATTTCTATCAATTTATACTCTAAGTATACGGCTAGAAATTGATAGAATTAACTTATATATATTTTTATAAATACTCTAAGTATTTTTATAAAAATTGTTTTCTCTCAAAATACCCTTAGAACTCAAAATGTATAAAGTTAGAAAACTTTTCTCTCACTCCCTTACTCAACTCACGGCTGAGAACTTCCATCATAAATGAGGGAGATGGTGTTTATTTTATAAACAAAACACACACCTCATCAATTATTTCAAAAATAAATAATGAAGTAATAATACATCAAATGTATTATTAAGTCCCCACATTTATAAAAAAATCACCAAGTCAATTGATGAAAGTGGGGTGGTGGCTAAGGGAGGAGAAAAAGAAGTTGGTTCGTTTCGATCCGTGAAACGGACCCTCGTGTATCTAATCCGATAGATAAACCTTGGTATGTTTCAATATTAATATAATTAATTAATCTAATTAATTAATTATATTAAAAATAAATTCTCTAAGAAATAATATGAATAAATTAATTACCCAAGAATTTATTTAATTCACGAGACCGATTTAATTTATCCAATAAATTGAATTAGACATCCAATGTCCAATATTAACCAAGAGAGAATAAGCTAAATATAATCCGTCGTCAATTCCCGTGCCGCGACTCGTAGGTTCGTCTTAGTTAGCATTGGGAGGATCCAATGAGTGTTAGCACCACTTAGCCGCCTCGTGGCCCACACCGTAACCTAACTAAGAACGAATGATAGGATCATTCCAAAACCATTATGTCGTGAATACCGTATACGTATAAACCCTTCAATCATATGTCCTTGGCCAAGTATTAGGGTCACGGTAAAGTCAAACCCTACCGTAATTTGACTCTATGCTTTCGTTAATGCAACCGAGATCATCGAGCTCTCGTGTATCAAATATAACTAGCTCAATGCTTTGGCCAAAGACTTATGATTTTATTTGCCATTAACCTCATAGGACATTTACCTGCTCACTAACAGGAGAAAGAATCCTATCTTGGTATTCGCAGAGACTGCTACTTGCCCACTAAGTTGCATTTCGAGGTTGACCCCACCACCGGCGATTGGATCGAACTACTCTAATGACTAACTTAATGTCACAAGCACATCTCCTACTGAAACCTCAAGTCAAAGGTCCACGTATACCTATCACAATCTTTCGATTCAATCATTGACAATCCCCGAGTGATTTCCATGTGACCGAATCGAGTTGAGTCGTGTTCGAGTATACTAATCCCATTAGCATACCTATAACGTGTGCTCCCACTAACTGTTAGTGAATACAGCACTCTACATGTCAAAGTACACGTTATACAAGTCTTGTCTAAACTTACCCGCTTAAGTTTTATCGACTTGCGAACTAGTTAAGCATTCGAGCTCTAAACACTTCTAGCCTATCTCCTTATCTCCATAAGGAGTAGAATGTTCTCTCTCAAATGCAAGGACTATTATTCTATATACCAAATCACAATGCCAGTGATATACAATAATATAGAAATAATAATTGCCTTATTAAATATAATATTCATAATTACAATACAATTGCTCTCATTCTCTCATCCTCTGAGTGGCATTCGAGGGCATATTCCTAACAATCTCCCACTTGCACTCAATGCCACAAACTATGGTATCTAATACCCATACTCTCTAGATGTCTCTCTAAGACCTTATGAGATAGTGGCTTGGTAAGCGGATCAGCAACGTTATTTTCTGAGTCTACTCTGCAAAGGTAACATTCCCATCCCGAACCATTTCTCTAACAAAATAATATTTTCTCGCAATATGTTTGGTGTTGTGGTGAGCCCTAGGCTCCTTAGCCTCAGGCAATGCACTCCGTCGTTGTCACAAAACAGTGTCACGGGCTTCTCTGCGTTAGGAACCACTTGAAGTTCCTCAGTGAACTTCTTTATCCAAAAAGCTTCTTTAGCAGCCTCCGTGGCTGCCTGATATTCGGCTTGACATGTAGAGATAGCAGTCGAACTTTGCTTGGCACTTCTCCATGAAATCGCCCACTATTCAGAGTAAAGATATACCCCGATGTGGACATCCGAGCATCCATGTCCCCGAAAATCCGAGTCCGTATAACCCATCACTCTTAGTTCTCCACCGCCGTATGTAAGAACCAAGTCTTTAGTCCTCCTTAGGTACTTAAGAATGTTCTTTACAAGCCCAATGTTCCCGCCTGGATTTGATCAAACCGACTTACTACGCCACAAAGATAGGCAATGTCCTGGCCTAGTGCAAATCATTGCATACATAAGGCTACCTACTGCCGAAGCATAAGGTACCTTGCTCATTTCATTTCTATCTTCCTCACTTTGAGGACACATCTCTAAGGAAAGTTTTGCACCATGTTGCATAGGTAGAAACCCTCTTTTAGAATCTTCCATCCTAAATCGCTTCAGGATCTTTTCTATGTAGAGGGCTTGGGAAAGACCTAACATTCTTTTCGCTCTATCCCGATAGAGACGAATACCCAGAATATAGGTAGCTTCTCCCAAGTCTTTCATTGAGAACTCTTTAGAAAGCCAAGCTTTCACAGAACTGAGCATTCCTATGTCATTTCCTATAAGTAGAATGTCATCTACATATAGTATTAAGAACACAATTTTGCTCCCACTAATCTTTTTATAAATACAGGGCTCCTCTTCATTTTGGACAAAATCAAACTCTTTGACTGTCTCGTTAAAACGAAGATTCCAACTCCGTGAAGCTTGCTTCAGTCCATAAATGGCACGCTGAAGTTTGCATACTTTATGAATATTGGTTTGAGATATGAATCCTTAGTCGCTCCATGTAAATCTCTCTTCGAGGAATCCATTTAGGAATGCCGTTTTCACATCCATTTGCCATATTTCATAATCTAAGTGGGTCGCTATGGCAAGCATCATGCGAATAGACTTAATCATAGCTACAAAGTAGAAGGTCTCAAGTAATCGATTCCTTCTCTTTGGGAATAACCCTTTGCCACAAGCCTGGCCTTATAGGTATCAACCTTGCCATCTCCATCAGTCTTTCTTTTATAGATCCATTTGTTTCCAATAGGCACTATGCCTTTAGGACGATCTACTAAAGTCCAGACCTGATTAGCATGCATTGAGTCTATCTCAGCTTCCATGGCTTCTTGCCACTTTGTGGAGTCAACATCTACCATAGCTTGTTCGTATGTAGAAGGATCATTCTCTTGACTACTTTCTATCATCTCATGGACACCCAGTTCTTCTTGATGCAGATAGCCATACCTCTCAGGTAATTGAGAAATTCTACTAGACTTGCGAGGTTGTGTTTGTATTTCAAAAGGTTGGGTTCTAATATCTTGCATAGGTGTCTCATTTGGTGTTTCTTTTATTTCTTCCAAAGAAATATTTCTACCCGCCTCCTCCTTCCCGAATAAACCGATCTTCCAGAAGTGTGCTTGTATAGCAACGATGATCCTATGATCTTCATGCATGTAGAATAGATATCCCATGGAATCCTGGATATTCTATGAAACGACCTTTCACACCTAGCTTCCAATTTCTCTACTTTAGTCTTCTTGACATAAGGGCATCCCCAAATTCTAATGTGATTAAGACTTGGTTTCCTACCTCTCCACATCTCATGGGAGTCTTAGGAACGGATTTGGAAGGTCATCTGCTCAAGATATGCACAAAGAAGAAGGAGCGCGTAACCCCATAGATAAATCGGTAGATCAAGATAGTTAAGCATGGAGCGAACCATGTCCAACAAGGTTCGGTTCCTTCTTTCGATACACCATTGAATTGTGGAGTAGCCGGAGGAGTGAATTGTGACACTATTCCTAGTTCTTTTAAGAACTCATCAAATTCGGTACTCATGTACTCACCACCTTGGCCCGATCAAGAGTCTTAACACGGTTACACTGCTTGATTTTCAACTAGGGCTTTAAATTCCTTGAATTTATCAAAAGCTTAGACTTATGTTTCATTAAGTACACGAATCCATACCGGTATGGTCATCTGAATGTAATGAAATATCGAAAGTCGCCTCGTGCCACTTCAAAAGGGCCACGACGTCGGTATGTATCAATCCAAGTTTTTCACCGCTTCTTTCAAAAGTCCTCGAAGGGTAACTTAGTCATTTTGCCTTGAAGGAAAGATTCACAAGTTGGATAGGGATCTGATCCCAATGGACCCGTAAGCCCATCTTTCTCCATTTTATGAACCTTGGTCCGACCGATATGACCAAGTCTAAGATGCCACTTAAGTGCTTGGTTCATTTCATCCCTACCACGCTTCCTAGTTATAGTGTTCACATTGTCTTATTCTTTAAATTTAAATGGTATAAACCATTTAATAATGTAGCATACCAACCAATTTATTTCTGAAATAAATACGACAGGACCCATCTCCAATAAAGAAGTGAAATCCCTTTCGGTCCATTACCGGAATTGATACAATATTCTTGTGCCCCTTGGGCAAAACAAGTACATCTTCTAAAGTGAGAATAAAACCAGATTCTAAATCCAACATAAGGGATCCGATATCAGAAGCCTCGACACTATGCCCACTTCCGACGGTGACCATCACCTCCCCTGAATCCAGCTTCCTACTTCATTCCAGATCCTGATTCATTGTACAAATGTGAGAAGTCGCACCGGAATCAAGTATCCAAGAAGTAGAATATATACAGTTACAGAACAATTTGTTTCTAAAACTAATAGTTCCGTACCTGACGGCGCATTACGGTCAAGCTTTGGACAGTACCTCTTCCAGTGGCCTAGCTCACCGCAGTTGAGGCATACATCCGTTTTCTTGGCCCCCTTACTCTTTTGAACCATTGGGGCCTTGCCCTTTCCCTTATCGATCTTGGCTATTGGACCTAACTGCTTCTTATTCTTTTTCTTCTTATTCTTGGACTTCCAAGTCCTAAGAAATCACAAGTGCGACTTCCTTTCCTTTGTCTTCATCCGAGATCGGCGTCGTCGCTTGTTCATTAGCCCACTAAGTTACATGCAATCTCATTGCAGCTTGAAGTTCATGACAAATTGTGAAAAGGAGTCGAAGTGACTGCAGGATAAGGTCACTGGAGAGATGCATGCATCTCAAAATCAAGAGCTTCCAATCTCTCAATCATCGAGATCATCTTGAGGACATGGTCCCCAACCCTCTCTCCTTCCTTCATCCCGCGCCGAATAATTGCTTCGATATCTCATATCTAGCGGTTCGGCTATGCTCTCCATAGAGCTCGCCAGTGCGATAAGATGGCTCTTGAAGACGTCATCTTTTCATGGGCACGTTGAAGCTCATTGGTCATTGAGCCTAACATGTACCCTCACACTCTTATGTCGCCTTTTATCCATTTCTCATGGGCATCGACTTCTTCCGATTGGCTCGGTTCTTGTAGAGCCGCCGGGATGTCCGCCCAAGACGTATCCCAAAGATTTCCATAGTTAGAACAATCCTCAAGTTCCGGCCACCCACATAGTTCGGACTACCAGACGTTCTTTTCAAGTAGTATAGCGAGTGGGTTCATTGTCATATTGAGAGTTTTGTTAATCAGAGAATAATTTGAGATTCGTTAGTGATTGTTTAATTATGATCCGAGTAAAGAATTTAAGGACTTTCTTTATTCATAACTCAGCTCCCACTATTTTATCGGCATTTACACACTCCCATGTTAAATCCTAAGTCTTAGGTGACTTCATAGTGGTGATCGATTTCTTTACAAAGTTTAATAGAGGGCAACCCATACGGTTTATATTCTATTATTCTTTATAAAGTGGTGTCTAATACCAACCCATCTAATGGATGATTCGATCTTCTTTTACCCCTAGTTCACTTGCCCTCAACCCATTCGGTTTCTATGGCTCGCTGAACTATCTAAGTTTAAACCGTCAACTCCTATTAGTATGACAATTGAATCTTACCCGGCAACCCATACGGTTTATAGGGGTTTGATTTGTCACAACCAAAGGCATCTAATGCACTCTAGGAATTTATCAACTTTCCCCAAAAATATTACCCCGACATACTCGGAAGAATAATATTCCGGTTTAGATTTCAATTTTCCATGAGTTTGACGGAGGGTAGGAAACCTCGTAACCTTTATAACTTAGTGTTTGTAAGTGGGAGTATTAACGCGATTATATGTTACACTTTGCACATTAATCCGTTTATAAGCGCGGTTTGTCGGTTTGTTTGTTTGTCATACAATATGAAAACATACACAACCTAAAACTAACAACATGCAGTTCATGGACTGTTCCTAGAACAAAAACATCGTAATCTAATTACATGTCTTCGGTCTTGAATCTTCGTCTTCTCGAGCGGATCTTCCTCCGGTCTTCGTCATTACAAATAAATTTTACATTTGAAAAATTGCATCCTATACAAATTTTCTAGTAAAATAAATAGGCTCAAAACGGCCTTTACAACCCAATCGAACAAAACAAACGATTCAAAACTAGGTCCATGAACTACATCCCCATTCAAAATTAATGCAACAATTACATTAAAATAAATGGCAATAATGATTAATCTAAAATTGATCTAATCAACAAAAATAATCCATCAATTAGAATTAATCCAATTAATTCACTTAACCGTTAATTTTAATTTGCTCCGGACAAAATAAATATTTCATTAAATTAATTCCCTTAAAATAAATTACCATAATTATATTTTAGTCAAATTAAATCCAATTTAATTTGCGGAAAATTAATTTACGACGAAATATAAAAACGGAGTCGGAAAACACAAGGCCCGGCCAAGCCCGTGGCCTCGATTGTGGCTGCCCAGCCCCAAAGCCCAGCAGCCCAGCCCAGATCCCAGCCCAGCCCAGCCCAGCCCAGCCCAGCCCAAATTGACCAAACATCCCAAATTTCAAATTAAATTTAAACAGCCCTGCATCCCCGAGTCTGCCGGTCCGGCCAATTTTTCGCTCATTTTTTCGTCCGAATCCAAAATAATATTTTTCTAATTTTTATATTACACAATTAAATCAGTTTTTCAAAAGAAAAAAAGATTTATAATGTAACATAAAATCATGAAAAATAATTTTTAGAAGAACAATTAAAAATCAACAATTAAAACAATTAAGATTCTAAATCATAAAAATAATCAAGCATTCCAAATGCAAATATCGAATATACGATTGCATAGACCTCGTCCGATACCACCGATGGAATTCGGTGATTAAAAACGAGTTACGCAATGTGAAATAAACCTGGCCAAACCGGATAAAACCAAACCCCAAAACGTATCGATCAATCATCATTTAAACGAATATAAATATACGAAGATAAATTAAGAAATCATACCTCGTAGACCTTTGATAATATCTTCTTGATTCCGAGTACGAACACGAATCCTATCGAACAAGCTTTTGGAAATTCCGAGCACCGAAAACACCGTGCCTCTACGTATCACGCGTCGGAAGATGACCGGAAAATATTTCTATCAATTTATACTCTAAGTATACGGCTAGAAATTGATAGAATTAACTTATATATATTTTTATAAATACTCTAAGTATTTTTATAAAAATTGTTTTCTCTCAAAATACACTTAGAACTCAAAATGTATAAAGTTAGAAAACTTTTCTCTCACTCCCTTACTCAACTCACGGCTGATAACTTCCATCATAAATGAGGGAGATGGTGTTTATTTTATAAACAAAACACACACCTCATCAATTATTTCAAAAATAAATAATGAAGTAATAATACATCAAATGTATTATTAAGTCCCCACATTTATAAAAAAATCACCAAGTCAATTGATGAAAGTGGGGTGGTGGCTAAGGGAGGAGAAAAAGAAGTTGGTTCGTTTCGGTCCGTAAAACGGACCCTCGTGTATCTAATCCGATAGATAAACCTTGGTATGTTTCAATATTAATATAATTAATTAATCTAATTAATTAATTATATTAAAAATAAATTCTCTAAGAAATAATATGAATAAATTAATTACCCAGTAATTTATTTAATTCACGAGACCGATTTAATTTATCCAATAAATTGAATTAGACATCCAATGTCCAATATTAACCAAGAGAGAATAAGCTAAATATAATCCGTCGTCAATTCCTGTGCCGCGACTCAGAGGTTCGTCTTAGTTAGCATTGGGAGGATCCAATGAGTGTTAGCACCACTTAGCCAGCCTCGTGGCCCACACCGTAACCTAACTAAGAACGAATGATAGGATCATTCCAAAACCATTATGTCGTGAATACCGTATACGTATAAACCCTTCAATCATATGTCCTTGGCCAAGTATTAGGGTCACAGAAAGTCAAACCCTACCGTAATTTGACTCTATGCTTTCGTTAATGCAACCGAGATCATCGAGCTCTCGTGTATCAAATATAACTAGCTCTGAATGCTTTGGCCAAAGACTTATGATTTTATTTGCCATTAACCTCATAGGACATTTACCTGCTCACTAACAGGAGAAAGAATCCTATCTTGGTATTCAGTAGAGACTGCTACTTGCCCACTAAGTTGCATTTCGAGGTTGACCCCACCAACCGGCGATTGGATCGAACTACTCTAATGACTAACTTAATGTCACAAGCACATCTCCTACTGAAACCTCAAGTCAAAGGTCCACGTATACCTATCACAATCTTTCGATTCAATCATTGACAATCCCTGAGTGATTTCCATGTGACCGAATCGAGTTGAGTCGTGTTCGAGTATACTAATCCCATTAGCATACCTATAACGTGTGCTCCCACTAACTGTTAGTGAATACAGGCACTCTACATGTCAAAGTACACGTTATACAAGTCTTGTCTAAACTTACTGCCCAGTTAAGTTTTATCGACTTGCGAACTAGTTAAGCATTCGAGCTCTAAACACTTCTAGTGCCTATCTCCTTATCTCCATAAGGAGTAGAATGTTCTCTCTCAAATGCAAGGACTATTATTCTATATACCAAATCACAATGCCAGTGATATACAATAATATAGAAATAATAATTGCCTTATTAAATATAATATTCATAATTACAATACAATTGCTCTCATTCTCTCATCCTCTGAGTGGCATTTGAGGGCATATTCCTAACAGGGATGACTTATCAAAATCAATCGGCACCGAGCCTGATATGCTTTTAGCTGCCCGGGAGAAGGTAGATTTGACCAGGAGTCGTTTGTTGACCGCTCAGATGTAATACCCGTAATTTCGATTTCCGGTAATTTTTTTTTTTCGGTGAAAGTCCGTTTTGACGACTCGCTCATGACCGTTTCGTCATTCTGAGAATATTTAATTCTGCACTTTTCGATGTCCGAGTTCGTTTCGGTGTCGTTTTGTTGAGTTCCGTGCTTTTTAGCGGCTTTTCCGCACTTGAGTTCGATTCTTGCGAATCTCGTTTGAAACTGTTGTTTCGAGTTTCTCGTAAGTTTATTTAATGTTATTATTCATGTTGCGAGTTTTGGTTTAGTGTTTCGATCACGTATCGTGTATTTCGGACGTTTTGGGCCATTTTCGTAATTTCCCAAAGTTTGGGGTAATTACTTTCCGTTGTCGAATTCCGACACTTCGGGTGGTCGGAATTGTGTGTTTTATTAGCTCTTACATTCGTCTTTGCGAGTACCTCGTAACCGTATCTTCGGTTTTTACTCAGGTTTGGGTTTCAGGGTCGTTCGGGCCGTTAGAGTGGCCACAGCCGAGTCACGGCCGGAGCAGGGCCTGGCCTGGCCGAGTTACGGCCATAAGGGGCCGAGAGTTACGGCCGTATGGCGCCTAGCAGCTTCCTGACGAAGGCCGGTTACGGCCGTAATGTGTGCCAGTTACGGCCGTAAGTGTCCGACAGGTGCTGGGCAGACTTTTTGACGAATGCCGGTTACGGCCGTAAGGCCTACCGAGTACGGCCGTAAGGGCCGAGTTACGGCCGTAAGCACTGCCGGTTACGGCCGTAACCCTGCCGGCTATATATATAGCCTGGGCTCGGCCAGACTTCGTTTTTTCTCGCTTTTTCCTCATTTTTGTGCGGCTGGCGATGGGAGATTGGGGAAATCGAGTTCTTGGCCGGTTCTAATCAATTCTAAGGCATTTTGGAGGATTCTTGTCGATTATATCATCATCCAATTCGTTTTCTTCGTCCGAATCAAGGTATTTTGGCTTGAACCCTTGTTTTTGAAGATTTTGGGAATTTTCCTTTTGATTTCGATTCCAATCCATTTTTGTCCAATTAATTGTTGTATAAACATTGTTTTGAACTTGTTCTACGGATTGGATACTCGTATCCTTGGTTCGTTCGACACGAGGGGTGATTTCTTTGTTCTTGAAGGGTCTTGAACATTTAATGTCCGATTAAATGTCCGAATGAGTTCCCTTCGTTAGTTTGTTGGGATTTCCGTTGTTTTGGCCTTGATTCTCGTCGTAACCACGTGTTATTGTTCCTTCCGGAGGTTTATAGGTGTTCGAGGATTCCGATGTTGAATCTCGTTGGTGATTGATGATTCGTGTGGTGTTATTCGCGTAGTAATTGCGGTGCTATCGCGTTCTTGACAGTGTTCGGGAGTTCAGGGCCGTTCGACCGTATTTCATCTGTCGTCTTGTTGCGATCATGGTTTCTAGGCAAGTATCTTGTCCATACACTTCATGTTTCGTAGACGCGATAGTTGGTATTTGGTTATATGTGGAACTTGAATGATTTAATGAACCTTCTAAAGAATTAGTATATTCTCGATAAAAAGGTTTCCCTTCAAGATAACTCATATGAATCATGGACAAGTGTGTATTTGGAATATGTAAGTATGTGTGGTATGTGGTTAGATGTTTTAACCATACTTCGTGAATATAATAGACCGTGATCACTTGTCGAGGATTGTGTACCGAATTGTATACTTGTTCGGTGGGTATTTGACATGACGTGATGTTAGTTGTTACTCCTTTGAAAGGAGATTGTGATGCTTAATGTTGTTTGGCTTGATAATCGATTATTGTTGTGTGTTTGTTATATGTGATGTGCCTCCGGGTAGGATTGTTGAATCTCCGGGATCCATACTTGCTATTATGGGTCGGGCGAGACCGTAGGGTTATCCAATCCGGGTATGTCTTGCGGGGACTCCGAGGTTCGTGGCTTGTTAGCCCGATGCCGGGATAACTGGTGGGGTTATCATCGGGTATGTCTTGCGGGGACTCCGAGGTTCGTGGCTTGTTAGCCCGATGCCGGGATAACTTATGGTTATGATTGGTTATGAATGTATCTGTGCTTGTGGTCACGTGACTGTTGTTACGGTGACATGTGATTTGGTATGGTTTCCTATTGGGTTATTCACTCAGGTATGTTCTGCGGGAGCATCTGAGGTTCGTGGCTTGTTAGCACGGGACACGAATAATCCTTAGGAATGTGTTTTTGATGAATTGGGTCGTGGACCCCGTGTGTTGTTATCGTAATTGTGCTTTGGGAAAATGACTTTTGGGCTGTGTCCCTAAATGCTTTCGAAAGACTTGAGAATTCTTTAGTCCCAAATGATTTTACAAACTCCCGAGATCATAAAATGTTTTGTAAGATGTATATCGGGTTTACCCCTATCTGTCTATTTAACCGTTTTGATCCAGTGATTTACCTCGGGAAGTATGTTTATGATTTCTATGTCTTTGGAGTATGATATATATGGCTCGTTTTCGTATTTTATACTTGCACTAGCAAAACAGTGGAGTTTTGCTAACCCCTGAGTATTCGGGGGGTGGATGTCTTTATTGCATTCAGGTTTTGGAGCAGAGCACAGGGTCGGCATGAAGGATGATGAAAGATGAAAGATACTAGTCACACGAGGATCCGTATGATGTCATTGGTTTAGTTGTATTTTATTTCCGCTGCAGTATTATTTCCCGCTGTACGGGAGTATGTTGAATTCGACCCCTGTGTGGGCATGTAATGTATTTGAGTTGTATGTATTTATTGAAAGACCAAATCGGTCTACTGGGTCATTTTAGCCTTAAAGGCATTGTCGAGATGTTTAATGTTATTACCAGCCTGGTAGATCCTTGAGGAAAGGTTCTACGACGTGTAATAGCGGATTGGGGGTGTTACATCAGAGTCGACATAAATCATATGCAGATAACCGTCGTCGGCCATTAGAGTTCGAGGTATCTTCCATTTCGGGAAGCGAGGGAAATTGAGTACGAGACTCATTGGACCATTTGAGATTTTAGATCGAGTAGGCGATCTGGCTTATCGATTGGCCTTACCTCCGGCGTTGAGCCGAATAATAATGTGTTTCACGTGTCTCAGTTGTGGAAGTATGTTACCGACCTGAGTCACATACTTCAGTTCGACAAAATTGAGATCGCGAACGATCATTCGTATGAGGAGCGTCCTATCCGAGTTCTAGAATGGCAAAAATCAAGCAGTTGAGGAACAAGACGACTCCTTTGGTCAAGATTCAGTGGTCTAGACACGGAGTCGAAGAGGCTACTTGGGAAACCGAAGATAGTATGCGGGAGAGTTATCCCAAGTTGTTTGACCCTTAGTTTCGAGGACGATACTCTTTTTAAGGGGGGAGTATGTAATACCCGGTCGTAATTCAGTCATTACCATTCAGTAATTATCAGTCAGTAGTTCTCACTCATTAATAATCACTCATCATTCATACTCATTCAATTGTATTCACCGTTCAGAGCAATTTGTATCGTGTATCAGTTATTATTCGTCTTTCTACCTGGTTGGAGGATCGAGTTGTGGTTATCATCGTTGTCATCCTTATAGTGGGCTGTGTGTGAGGAGTAGCGCACGCTACGTACTCTCTTTAGCGCGCGCTAATTGAGTACGGGTAGCGCAAGCTACCTCCCAGCATTAGCGCACGCTAGCGTGGTTCAGGCAGACAGTCCAGAAGGCACTGGACTGCAGTTGAGTTGTAGTAGCGCTCGCTACAAATGGTAAGTAGCGCGCGCTAATGAATTAGGATAGCGCACGCTATGCTAGCAGTGTAGCGCGCGCTAAGGTCGATCACGCAGAGTCCAGTGGGTACTGGACTGATTTGGAATAATTCATAGCGCATGCTATGAGTAGATATTAGCGTACGCTAATGGTGTAGTAGCGCATGCTGAATTATGGGTGTAGCGCGCGCTATCGCGAGCAGGTCAGATGACAGAGGGTTCTGGACTTTGGTACTGGGCATCAGATATTCTGTTAGCGCACGCTAACATTTCAGATTAATGAATACTATCGGGAAGGCGTTAGCGCATGCTACCAAGTTCGTAGCGTACGTTACCGAGGCAGTCAGAGCTCACTGGACTACCCAGTTAACCCGCTAGTGCACGCTAAATATGAGGTCACATCGTGCGCTAATCTGGGAACAATATAAATTGGACAGTCCAGTCCAGATTCGTCATTTTTCATTTCACTTCACTCCTCCGATGATTCCCGGCGATTTCGGGCGATTTGGAAGCATCTCTTCGAGCTGCACTCACCTATCATCATCTTCAAGTTTCTAAGTTGGATTAATCATCATTTCATCCTCTCCGATTCATCAAATCAAGGTAAATGATTCTTGAATCTAGAATTTCGGAGTTTGAATGTTTTCCTTCCGATCTCTTCATGTAAGCTTGGTTTTAAGTTGAAATATGTTTGATATGGATTATCTACCTTGGATACATGTATTCCTACGGATTTATTAATGTGTTTTTCGGATTTGATGAATATTTGGAGAATTAATCAAGAACACTTTAGAGTTGACTTTGATATTTGGGGGTTTTCGATTAGATGTTGTCGTTAACTCAAATTGTGGATTCCTATTGGATTATTGATATCATCGGAGGTGTTTTGTTGGATTCAACTACTCATTTTAGAGTTTGGTTCCGATATAGTTGGGGTTGATTATAATCAAAGGATGAATGTTTGCTAAGTGTTTGTCTTAATGCCCAATGAGTTTGGATATTATTGTATCGACTCTAGAAGTGGGTCATGATCATGTTTGAATCGTTTATTAAGCGGATTATTGGTAATTGTGTTATTCAAGGTTGTTCGAGCGACCGACATCTCTTTTTAGGATATTGTTCGGGGAAGGACTTTCTTCACCGGTATTGTGTAAGTTAATTCTTACTCGGTTAAAAGGGTATTCATTCCTTTCGTTGTTGTTCATTCATAATTATAACTCATTCATAATATATTAACCGTATTGAGACTTGTAATTGTCGTATAAACACTTCATTCACGAGGAACGACGGTTCCAATCATTTTATTGAGCTATCATTCACTTCACTATTATTACATCTCGGTGAGTCACTCTTGACTTTGTCGGATTGTTATTCATTAATATCCATCATGGTCATTCTTGTTCATATGACCTTCTGGGTCCGTATTGCATGGCCAGGTGGGGATGTGTGGAGTTTTTAGTCGGGCACATGATAGTCATGTGTTTGGGTTCACCGACACAATGGACTGTGCACACGGTAATATACCTCCATGAGACTAATTAGGTACAATGGCGGGTGTGTCCGGACACTCGTCTTGTGCACGTGCACATACCATTACGGGCGTACTACGATGCCCCTCTTCAGCTTAAATTCATAATTACGATGTATCATGTTTGTGTTTATTCAACTATTGAGGATTGTTGTTCTGTGTAACTGACCCCGTTGGGGGATGTTGTTTTCAGGTCATGACAAGGCTAAAGCACGGGAAGAGAACGCTGACGGCGAGGAGTCCCAGTGATACTAGTAGGGGGCCCCAGTCCTTTTCAGTCATTCGTGTTTCTTTATTTTATTTCCGCTGCAGACTTCCGTTTGAATACTCATTTTATTCAGTGTTGTATATTTTATCTTCATATAAAATATACATGTATTCTGTATTATCTTGGGTGTGTTGTAATGAAACTCCTCATTGGAGTAATTTGATGATATAATGTGGTTCGGTACTACAATTATATTATTTAAGTCATTAATTTTTATTCGCCTGGTGGGTCCCAGTCGAGGGTCCACGGAACTGTAATATCCACCTAGTTTGGGGTGTTACAGTTGGTGATTTGCTAATGTAAACAAGGTGGGTCTTCTCCCTTAATCCGAGGCTCTGACGAGGGTTAATGCTCTCACCATTAATGAAGCCCACATAAAGTTCTTCAACTACTATTTATAATCTATTTGAGGTGACATAAATGCAACCTAAACTTCTAACGAGTTTTACTAAATTATTTGACTCATTCTTGTAATCATCTACCTAATGGCATCACACGCACTAGTCACAATAAAAGAACCTACCTAGGGACTGTTGCAGACTTAGTACTCCTAAGCTAGGACCGTTACAGATGGTTTCGTACATTCAATTATCATGATTCGGATCTAAGGTTTATAATTCAAATAACCACTATTGTCGTCAGTTAAGTTACAGAATTTTAGGCTATATTCCAAAGATCTAGTTACAAGACAACCAAGAACAAGTAGATAAACGAGCATAGGCGATAAACATAAATAATATCCAACGAGGTAAACTAGTAATCGATGTAAAACATATCAAATACACATAATCTTCATAAACTTGGCTAACACCTGAGGCTGATAGCCCATAATCTCTGTAACAAAGCAATAAAACATAATCATAACATAAATAGAATGAAACATAGTTGATATGATATGCTAACCGAATGATTATATGATGAAACTAGGTTACAAAGAGTTCTCCTAATCAATGATTGAGTTTGCAGAACCTTCTTGCCTTCTAAAATCGTCTGGGAATCGAGTCTTGTGGTATAAAGTTGTGTAGAATTCGTATCTTGGGTTTCTTTATATAGTCTCTGAAAAACGGTCGATACGGCATATTGGGATCCCTCAATACGGAGTATCGGGAAATAACAGCGTAGGCCCATGATTAAAATATTCTAGAATCTGTACGAAGCGCCTGTGTATATGGCATATTAGCCATATTGGATACGTCGTATCGGTGCCCTTCACGACTTGTGGATTTGATGAAGTATTAGACTGGATATGCCGTATTCCAGATGATGAGTACGGCGTATTTAACTTCTGTATAGTAGACTTAGCTTGATTTCTTCGTTTTAGCTCCAAATCACATCCATTTCCTCAACTTTCATCAATTGCTTCGTTATTTACTGTAATTAACAAAAGTAAGCAATTAAGCCTCGTTTCTTGATCGAATGAATCGAATCGAATCAATCAACTTAATCGAATCGAATCGAATCGAATGGATTCGAATCGAATCGAATCAAATATATATTAAGGGTAAATAATAATAATAATGGTAAATAATAATAATAATAGTAATTAACAATAACAACGATAATAGTAATATTATTAGTAATAATAATAATAATAATTAAGATTAATAATAATAATAATAAGAAGAAGAATCGAATAACGAATCGAATCGAATCAATCGAATCGAATCGAATGGACTCGAATCGAATCGAATCAATCAATCGAATCAAAATCAAAAATAAGTCCAAAAGAACAGGGCCTAAGTATCAATTCATACATAAATAACATAAAATAAGCAATATATATGAGATAAATGATGCATATAATTAGTCCTTATTTGATGTCATCAAATATCCCCAACTTGAATTCTACTTGTCCTCAAGTAGACTTCAGATTCTACTTATCCCAAACAAGAGTCTAGGAATAATCTTTTACGTTTATTACTCAATCAAAAGTGCACAACCAAACACCTCACGAAATAGGAAAATGAAGACACTCAAATCACTCAACTAATCTATGTGGTAACATTTTAGTAATTTGCTCAATTGCTCAATCGTGATGAGTATTCTTTCATAAGCTTGGCAATGATACACATCTCCACCACTAAAGTCTAGGAGTAACAAATCTAAAAGGTAAATTGGGTTAAAATGATGAAGGTTTAAGGGTTGATCATTCCTTTTAATCTCTATCGATATCAATATTCCAGAAAGGACAACAAAATCACAAATGCACGCCCAAATCCATGACAGCGACACCTGTGATTGCTCAATTCCTTAACTCTAATAAGCTAAAGATAGGGCTAAGTAACCTTTTCCAATAATCTTACACCAACGAGGGCGATAAAACCACATATACACATCGAAATCCATGAATGAGACACATATGATTGCTCAACTCCCTCATTCGAGTAAGCTAAAGACGTGGGAAACATTTATAATTGGTGTAAAATAAAAATAACAAAACAAATAGATTAAGTCCACACAACCATTTCTACTAGTTACTTATCGAACCACAAACCTTGAAAAAGACACAAATCATAGACTAACTCACGCTTTTACACGGAAAATGCACGCTTTGTTTGGTAGACACAAATTAGACTCAAAGATGTCCTAGTCGACATTACAATCCATAGTTGGCGTTCCAAATAACAATCAACTCCCAATCATTCCATAAAAATACAACAAATAGTGGCGATATCTACCACTAATACATAGTTGGTTAATTTACGACCAACTTCACTAATATACAACAATACTTTACATCGTTGGTTTATAACACGTACCAACGAATAATCTATTAGCTCGTAAAATAAAATCGGTTAAGTTTTGACGAACCGATTATCACACAATCCTTTCATTTTTTCTCTCTTACATTTTTTTGTATATTTCTATTTTTCTGTATTTTCTTGTATTTTTATTTATCTTTTTCCTTAAAAAACAAATAACTACTAAGGGTGTAAAATTTCACCACCTCATTATTATAATAGATACGGAAATAATCTTTAACGTTCGGATTTCAGAAATAAAAATAAAAGTGAAAGTAGTAAACACACGAAAAACAAAATAACTAACTTTCAGATTACCATTGCAATGAGCAATTCCCGACCTAACCAAAGATAAGAAAACGCACACGAACACAGGAAATACACACTTTACACAAGTAACTAGCAACCATCCAAGGACTTAATCTACATGGTAGGCTAAGGTGTAAGGGTGTAACGAAACATATTTTTAGTGGTGTAACATACGAAAGGAATGGCTCAGAGGGTTTATCTAGGGGTATCTTACTCTAAAAATAAGAGTAACGGAGGGTTTTATACGGGGGTTAACTAACCAGTAGAGTTAGTTAATATCACAATACATATGTAAATGACATGGGCCATTTGGGTGTATCCTAAGAATTTACCAATCTAGATAAGTCACTCCGATTACACAGTAATGCTCATTATTGTGGTCTCGAATAGTATACCAAGCCAAGTTCTAAAGTTTACTACAAATCACCGGCACACTCATATATTTGTGAAATTTCAGGTATAATGGGGGAAACGGAATAGGCTCAAATCCTCACAATATGGAAATAAAGGGTTATGTGTACGGGTTATGCATCTAATGATTTACAAAAACATGCTAAAATTTTTAAATTTAAGTATAGAACTAGGCATATTTAAGTAAAAATAAGGACATTCTCCCCCCACTTGAGATGTGCAACACCCACATTGTACAAATATAACATTATAATCACAAAATACGAAGAATTAGAACAGAAAAACTCCCCTAAATTTGCTCGGTATGATCCTCCATGGTATGAATGCGTGCAACTTTTTCTTTTCGAGTGTTGAAGGGCGTCTGGATGCCCGCATGACTACAACACACAGAAAAGTCCAGAAATATATATACCACTACATGCGTTCGGCCCTGCTCAAATATAAGAAAATCACAGCAAACATGTGTCGGGATAATCATCGGTTAGGTAAATAAAGACACGATAGATAAACAGATCTGAGGCCGATACGGCGCATCGATAGAAACCAATACACTGTATCGAGATCTATTTTAATAGACTCAATACGTATCAGATGTCCAATGCGCCGTATTCAGTTTCCTGAATACGCCGTATCGAGGCATCTGACAGAAAAGTTTCAGACTCAATAAAAATTTAAATTAAGTATTAAAATATTTCAGGAGCTTCAATAAGTCGTATCCATTGTATTGAATACGCCATATTGATGATCTGGGTGGACAAACTCGACAGAAAAACAGAAATTTAAACATTCCGGGCTGTCTCCCGGACATCACTTTTGTTTATTGCAAAGTCTTAAGTTAGACTTTCTTCAGCTTCCTACGTTGTTCTTGTCACGAACCACCCTGTATCTTTCTTGCGAAAGATACTTGTGACACATTTCTTCTGTCCTTATCCAAATGTCAAATTCATACATCTTTATAGCCACGTATTCTTCCAATGGTCCAAATGAGTACTTAATAACTTCGAATTTCTCGGACTTGAATCTTGGTGGTTTCTTGTAATCGCCAATAACCTACACTTCCTTTCTTTGAATGCTTCCTTCTCCTCAGCAACAAAATAAGATTCATCATTCGAAAGCAAGTGCTCTTCTAATACTTCCATATCTTCTTCAATCTCTTCATTCAATGGTTCGTAAGGAATCATTAAAGGTTTTGCAAAGATTATCATAATAGTTAACATCAACTTGATCACTTATATAGGTAATTGGTGTGTCTCCTCATCCGGTGAATAATCACCCCATCCTTCGTTACTTGACTCATATCCATCATGAAGCTTTTCCTAATCTTTTTTTAGTTTCCATTTTAATCTTTGATCATGTTTACTGTAATCATCAAAACTTCTATGCACCCATTCAATAAATGCCTCCACTTTTAAATAGATGTCACTTTATCTTTGTGCACACAAATTAAGAAAATTCTTTTATGCCAAAATTTGCCCCTAATAAATGATATTTTGTAATTAGTGAAGAGTGAAAAGATGAATTTTGAGGTAAATTAATTAGGGGTAATAATGGAATAAAGAGAAGAATAAAGCTAAAGTGACATCTATTTTGAAAAAGTTGCAAAATTCTAAAATGACATCTATTTAAAAATGGAGGGAGTACTAATCATAATCATAGAAATAGATGTTATTTCCAGCTCTTTTCATACCTGGAAAATCTCCTCCATTACAATATCCATCCTTTTCCCAATTACAAGTTGGCCATGTTTCGTGTCCATTTTTGAATCGAATATGTTTGCATTCATGATCCATCTTATCTTCTTCCCATGGTTTGTCACGAACCCATGGCACCTCGTTGTTCCATTTATATATATAGCCAAGTGTTCTTATTGTTGACGACCGATTTGGTCAACGTCACGTGTGCTGATCTGGACAAATAGATCGAAACCACGTAGAAAACAATAAAAAAGATGGTATAAATGGGATTACTAAATTTTATTAATGATCATAATTTTGGATAGGGCCGAACTGGAGTATTTAAGTCGGTCTATCGTTTTTGCTTGCTTATTACAAGTCTTCTCTTTTTCTCTCTCTTATCTATTTTTTGATAAATTTCCCCTCCTTTCTCTTTCTACATTCTTTCTATATATAGAGTATTTGGGCCAATCATCGGCCGACAGCTGGAGAGTGTTTGGGAATGCTTCCAAACACATGTCAGAGGGAGAGTGCGCTTTAGACCTGTGGCAGACTTTGGGGACTGCTTTGGGAAGAGGGAGGACAGTAAGCATTAGTTGTCCTGTGCGCCTTTTCCGCATGTCCTGCCTGCCCGTTCCTCGTATTTTTGGCGATACTTATCCGTTGTGGCCGATTCTGGGGTCGGCCCTCGGGTTTCCCGCTACTCTGATCGGTCATATCGTGATTGTGGCTTGTATATTTTCTGGTACCTAGTCGGCCCTTCCGGTCTGGTCGTCGGGTCGGTCCTGACGCTTCTGCCCGGTCCGGTCCTTAACGGGCCTAGGTGTAAATTTGAGGCGTGCTCGGTCGGTTCTTCTCGTCGCTCTGCTCGGCCGGTTTGTCTGAAAGCCAGTTCTTTTCCCTTATGGTCCTCTCCCTCGTGGCGGTTGAGCTGGCTGGGAGCGCTTACGTGGATGGCAAGACAGATGGACTATCAACACTTATAATCTTCATAAGTCTTGAACTCTGGTAGATCTCGAGCAAGTACATTAATGTCAATCTTAAGAAGTTGATTAAATTCCTTGAATTCCTTACATAATGGTGTCTCATAAGTGGATTTTTCTACCGCCGGGCTAGGAAAATTTGGCCTAACGTTAGGTCGGTGCTAAAATTATATTTTTTTTTCATATTTATCGATTTCAGATTGTATATTGTTCTTATTAGAGTTGAACTGTGCGGATTGAAATCAACAAATATGAAAAAATATGCAATTTTAGTACCGGCCTAATATAAGACAAAGTTTTCCCGACATGACGATTACAAAATACATCTTAATTATACTACATATTTGTTCATATTTGTCGATTCAAGTTTATATATTCTTCTTGTTAGGATTGAACTGTACGGATTGAAATTAGCAAATATAAAAAAAATATTTAATTTTAACATCGGCCTAACGTCGGTGGAAAAGCCCCTCATAAGTGGGTTTCAATCCTAAAAAGTTCAGCAACTTCATCACATTTAATCAACTCTTCAGAAAGCTCGTTTTCATCACTAAATTCCGCTTCATCAGTAAGTTCTTCCTCATCATCTCCTCTTGAGACCAATAGAACCAAAGTGCATTTTTAGTAAAGGCATCCATCTTCTTGTATTTAGAACTTAACCAATGTGTAAACTCAGGATCATTAGTATCTAATTCCTCATAATCATACTTCCTTTCCAATTCTCTTTTCCTCAAATTGTTCCTTATAGCTTCGATTGTACCACTCATATTGTATTTCTTCCCTAGACTTTTGGTCAACCTTTTTACGGTCACCAAATTTTGATATCCAACCATTGCTCGAAAGTCATTTCAATGAGTCTGACTAATTTGTTTCCAATACTGTTATTATTTGGCCCAACCGGCCCAAATATATATCTCCTTATATGGCCCATACCATTTAATGAGTCGGCCCGGCCCATGGCAGCCCTTTTGAATGGGAGCCGTTCGATCCAGATATATTAATTACACCTAATCTGGACCGTCCGATCTCCCTTATATCTACCCTAACCCTAACACTCCCTCATTTCCTCACCGCCTCCACTCACTTCTCTCTCGTCTCTCCCCTTTTTTTTTCCCCCGTGCTCTTACCATATCAGTCAACTCCCACCCCGCCGCGTTTCTGCTCCCAATTCTCTTATCGTTCTTCCTCCCGTGAGCCTCTGACTGGGATGATGAAATCCCGTGACACTTCTTGTATCCGATTTCATCATCCCGTGTATAAAAGGCGCGGGAGTTAACACACCGAGAGCAAAACCGATTTGAACCTTCTGAGAATCCGAGTGAAAACGAGAGTAATCTCTTTGGTGAGAACCGTGAATAAGATTGAGGCTTGGTTTTCTAAGTTTTCTGGGTTTGGTGAAGGAGCTACCGAGCTGTTGGCTGGACGGAGGTGGTTCGGGCATTCCTCTATGGAAAACATTCGTATCGGTGTCAATTGCTAGGGTTTTCGGAAGATCTGAGCCTATTCATCTCTTTCAAAGAAAAGAGGGTTTTTCGATCTTAATTTATCTTGGTTTATATTGCTGTTCTTGGTGATTTTGTGCAATATAATGTACATATATATATATATATGTTATATATACATATATATTTTCGGTGTTTTTCCATATATATATATATATATTATATTTCTTATATATATATATAAATATAAATATATATCCTGCATTTTGTTGCTTTAATTGGTTGGTGTATTTCCGATCGGTTATTATCATTATTATTGCTAACTGGATCAGATCTTTATGGTTTGCAGATTTATTCTGGACGATTAGTACTCTTTTTTCGGCAGCTTGATTAACAGGTTTATTGCAATAATTATATTGGTTATAATTATAGGTTGATTTAGTTGGTCTGTAACCCTTAAACCCTATCCCGTATAATATAAATTGTAATTGTTATATTCGTTTAATCCGTTTGTATTATCGATCCTGTTTTTTAGCCAAAATTATTTGACCCGATACCCAACAGTGGTATCGGAGACCGTTTTGTCGGGTGTCGGGTCATGTGGCATCTTGGTGATACGGAATAACCCATTCGGGTTTCTGCTCAGGTATCTCGTCTTGATCCTCTCTCTTTACCTTACTGTTGGTCTCTGTTCAATTGTCATATATGTTGTTTGATTGGACTGCCTGTTGTCACTTGCTGTTTTTCGCTTGTCGCGGACCTTCTTGTTGCTTTAACTGGTTGGACTCTTTTTCGGGTGTACTCTCGTTTCATTCATTAAAATCCAAACAAATTAAAACCTTAAAGTCCAAAAGCACTAAAATCTTACGCTGTCAGGACCGAAAGTGTCCCTCGGATCTTTGTCAAGAGCTTGCAGATCCCGGTTTTAATTTAAATGGGCTTTAATCTTAAAATTCAAATCGAGTCCCTGAATTTGATTCCCATCAGCTGTGTGCTCTCTCGTCATCTTTGTGATTTTTGGGTTTCTTTGTGATTATCATATATTTGTGTTACAATGGGTTCTTTCTCAGTTTTTAATATTGCATCTTTTGATGGTAAAAGAGATTTCCAAATTTGGCAACATAAGATGAAGGGCGTTTTAATACAACAAAAAGTTTTTAAAGCTATTGATCAATCCTTTTCTGACAATACTGCTGCCGATAAAAAGGATGAGGCAGATGAATTTGCGTATTTATCAATTATTCTAAATCTGTCCGATTCTGTAATTCTAAAAATTGGTAAACATGATACAGCTAAGGCACTGTGGGAAAAAATTGGAAGAGACTTACACTGAAACTTCCCTGCCTAACAAATTATTTTTACTTGAAAAATTTTCCGGTACAAACTTGATATTTCAAAGGATATAAATGATAACCTGATACTTTTACAAAATTAATCCAGGATATCAAATAGACCGGTGATAAAAATATTGATGCATACACCCCGATTGTTCTTTTAACTGCCATCCCTGACTCATACAGTGATGTTAAATCTGCTATCAAGTACGACAGAGATAAAGTAACTCTTGATACTGTAATAAATGGTTTGAAAAGTAAAAAATTGGATTTGAAAAATAATAAGGGGAATAAATCTCTAGATGAGGTTAATTTTGTGAGGAGAGGGCCTCAAAACCGCTTTCAAAAACCGAAACCTTTCTCAAGCCAAAACCAACAGAGTAATCTTTCTGAAAATAAGAAGGGTAAATGGAAGAGAAGGTCAAAGTATCGACCTAAGAACCGTAAGTGCTATAATTGTGGTGAATCTGGTTATTACATTCATGAGTGCATTAAACCAAAGAAAAATCATCAAAACGATAACGCCAACTTGGTATCTGAAAATGCCCATGTAGATGATGTTTTCATGGTGTCTGAAATATCTGAACAAGCTAATACTGTTCATACTCTTACTTTGTGTGAAAATGAGTGGCTTGTAGATTCAGCTTGTACGTTTCACATGTCGCCTTTTAAAGGGCTGTTTTCTGAGTATAGAGTAGTGACCAACTGGTCTGTCTCTGTGGTAAATGAGAAAAGGTGTCAAGTGTCTGTAATAGGAGATATTAAGATAAAATGTGACACCGGTTATTTGTTAACCTTAAATAATGTAAGTCATGTTCCTAATCTGTGTCACAACCTTATTTCTTGTGGTACCCATGATGATGAGGGTTATGAAGGCAAGTGGGGCAATGGAGTTATGAAAATCTTAAAAGGAAACTTGTGTGTTTTCAATGCTATAAAACGGAATAACCTCTATGTGAAAATTGCAAAATATGATTCTTTTGTGAATGCTATCCATGTTGACCTGACTGATTTGTGGCATAAACGTCTGGGTCATTTAAGTAATAAGGGACTAGATATTTTGCAAAAACAGGGCTGTTTTGGGAAAGATAAATTATCTTGTATACCGTTTTATGACTCCTGTGTGGTAGGTAAACAACATCGTGTTAAGTTTCCTAATTCCCATTCCTTTAGATCTCCTACTTGTTATGATACTATGCATTATCTGCATGCTGATGTGTGGGGGCCATCTAGTGAACCCACACACGGTGGAAATCGATATTTTTTATCTGTGATTGATGATTACTCTAGAAAAGTTTTTTTGTTCCTTTTGAAAAATAAATCAGATGTTTTTGAGAAATTTAAAAATTGGAAAACCTTGATTGAAAACCAAACTGGAAAGAAAATTAAAATCTTAACGATCGAAAATGGTCTTGAGTTTTGTAATCAACTGTTTGAAGAGCTTTGTGCTCAATCTGGTATTCAGAGACACAAGTCTATTCCTTATACGCCCAACAGAATGGGGTGGATGAACGGATGAATAGAACCTTGCTCGAGCAGGTCAGAAGCAGGTTGGCTATGTCTGGCCTTTCAAAGAAGTTCTGGGGTGAGGCTTTACTAACTGATGCATATTTGATAAATAGATCTCCATCTGTGCCGTTGAATGGTAATTATACTGAATGTGTTTGGTCTGGTCGATCTATTGATTTTTCAAATCTTTGTGTATTTGGCTTCTCTGCTTATGTGCATCAAAGAAATGATAAGCTTGAGCCTCGTTCAGTGATATGTGTGTTCTTGGGGTACCCGGAAGGGGTATAAGGCTATATGGTTTGGTTGAAAGGCTAACCCGGTTTCAAGACAATTATTAGTCGAGATATTATTTTCAACGAAAATGAATTTCCTTGCCTTTTACCTAATCCGGAAACCCCCCATGCTCCAAATGAGGTGGAGCTGCACATTTCTTTAGATAATACGGATAATATGCACACAGAAACTAATCTCGATAATCATGATAATGCTTATGTGCATGATGAAACAGAAGAGGTTCTTGAAGAGAATTTGCATGATTATCAACTTGCTAGGGATAGGCCCAAGAGGGAAATTAGAAGGCCTTCTCATTTGAATGACTATCACATGACATCGTATACTTTCAATATGTTTGAATCCATTGAT
Organism: Orobanche coerulescens; assembly: GCA_033398695.1. NCBI lineage: Eukaryota > Viridiplantae > Streptophyta > Magnoliopsida > Lamiales > Orobanchaceae > Orobanche > Orobanche coerulescens. Next base: position 59,416,255 of record CM065818.1, read on the forward strand.
AACAGTGAACCTCAAACGTACGATGAAGCCTTAAAATCTGAAAACTCAGAACAATGGCTTAATGCAATGAATGAAGAAATGACTTCATTACACTCAAATGAAACTTGGGCTCTTGTGCCAAAACCTGCTCACTGTTCTGTTGTGGACTGTAAATGGCTTTTCAAAGTAAAAGAAAAAAATGATTCGGTCAGATTTAAAGCTAGACTCGTTGCTAAGGGTTTCACCCAGAAAGAAGGTATTGACTATACTGAAATCTTTGCTCCTGTTGTTAAATTCACTACTGTGCGAATAATCCTTGATCTAGTTGCTCAATTTGATTGGGAACTAAAGCAATTAGATGTTAAAACTGTCTTCCTGCATGGTGAACTTGAAGAAAAGATTTTCATGAGTCAACCAGAAGGTTTTGTTGATTCTAAGCACCCTAATCATGTTTGTCTACTTAAGAAATCTCTTTATGGTTTAAAACAATCTCCTAGACAACGGAATAAGAAGTTTGATGAATACAGGCTCTCTCTTAAATTTACTAGGAATAATTATTATGATCATTGCATCTATTTCAAAAATGATTCCAAAAATTCTGTTTTCTTGCTCATCTATGTTGATGATATGCTCTTAGTTAGTCCGTGTGTGAAAACAGTAGATCATGTCATTAAATGCTTGAGTGCTAAATTTGACATGAAACATCTAGGAGATGCCAAACGAATTCTTGGAATGAATATTCACTGTGACCGAAAGAATTCCACTATTGTTTTAAATCAAGAAACCTACGTGTGGAAAATTTTATCTAAATTCTCAATGGCTGACTCTAAACCAATGAATGTACCTTTAGCTGGTCATTTCCTGCTCAGTAAAGACCAGTCCCCTAAGACAAATGATGATGTCAAGTATATGAAAAATGTGCCCTATTCTAATGCAATTGGTTCGGTAATGTACTTAATGGTGAGTACGAGACCTGACATAGCTTATGCTGTAAGTTGTCTTAGATGGTACATGGCTAACCCAGGGGTCTATCATTGGCAAGTCGTTAAGTGGCTACTCAGGTATTTGAATGGTTCTGCTGGGTATGGTTTGAAATTTTCCAAACACCCTTAAGGTGTTAAATTGGTAGGTTATGTGGACTCTAATTATGCTGCAAACCGTGATAATCGTAAGTCTACTACTTCCTATGTTTTTACTTTGTGTGGCGCACCAATTAGTTGGAAATCTCAGTTACAACCTATTGTCGCTTTATCTACTACCGAATCCGAGTATGTTGCTATAACAAAAGCACTAAAAGAGGCAATCTGGTTATAAGGACTTTTATCAGAAGTTGGTTTTCTAAAAGATAAAGTCGAGGTTTTTTTAGATAGTCAATCCGGCATTCAACTTTATAAAAATCCTTTTTTCATGATAGAACCAAACATATCGATGTTCGTTTCCACTTTATTCATGATGTTTTTGCAGAACGTATTATCTATCTTGAAAAAATACAATCTCAATTCAATCCTTCAGATATGGGTACTAAGTATTTTCCCGTTGAAAAATTTAAATCCTGTTTGAAAAGACTTAATTTTGATTAAGTCAAATAAATTTTTTAAACTTTGTGTTTTTTAGGGGATCTCTTTGTCAGTTAGTCTTCTTTGTGTATACTTTACCTTATCTACTATGTGTGAGTGCAGATAACCATGGAGTTAGGGGATGATGAGTTTTCTCCGAAACCCGAAAATGCAATTGACTGGTTGGACCAAAAGGTGGAGAAATATTATTATTTGGCCCAACCGGCCCAAATATATATCTCCTTATATGGCCCATACCATTTAATGAGCCGGCCCGGCCCATGGCAGCCCTTTTGAATGGGAGCCGTCCGATCCAGATATATTAATTACACCTAATCTGGATCGTCCGATCTCCCTTATATCTACCCTAACCCTAACACTCCCTCATTTCCTCACCGCCTCCACTCACTTCTCTCCCATCTCTCCCATTTTATTCTCCCGTGCTCTTACCCTGTCGGTCAACTCCCACCCCGCCGCGTTTCTGCTCCCGATTCTCTTATCATTCTTCCTCCTGTGAGCCTCTGACTGGGACGATGAAATCCCGTGATACTTCTTGTATCCAATTTCACCACCCTGTGTACAAAAGGTGCGGTAGGGCTGGAGTTAATACACCGAGAGCAAAACCGATTTGAACCTTCTGAGAATCCGAGTGAAAACGAGAGTAATCTCTTTGGTGAGAACCGTGAGTAAGATTGAGGCTTGGTTTTCTGAGTTTTATGTGTTTGGTGAAGGAGCTACCGTGATGTTGGCTGGCCGGAGGTGGTTCGGGCATTCCTTTGTGGAAAACGTTCGTATCGGTGTCAATTGCTAGGGTTTTCGGAAGATCTGAGCCTATTCATCTCTTTCAAAGAAAAGGGGGTTTTTCGATCTTAATTTATCTTCGTTTATATTGCTGTTCTTAGTGATTTTATGCAATATAATATACACATATATATATATATTTGTTATATATATATATATTTGGTATTTTTTCCATATATATATTATATATATTTGTTATATATATATATTCTGCGTTTTGTTGCTTTAATTGGTTAGTGTATTTCCGATCGATTATTATCATTATCATTGCTAACTGGATCGGATCTTTATGGTTTGCATATTTGTTCTGGACGATTAGTACTTCTTTTTCGGCAGCTTGATTAACGGGTTTATTGCAATAATTATATTGGTTATAATTATAGGTTGATTTAGTTGGCCCGTAACTCTTAAACTTATCCCGTAGAATATAAATTGTAATTGTATTTCGTTTAATCTGCTTGTATTATCGATCCTGTTTTTTAGCCAAAATTATTCGACCCGATACCCAACAAATACGAATCACAGATTCCGCGTACATACTTTCGTATTCATCGCAACATCAAGAAGATTGTCATTTTCCAAATTATCACAAGGTTGTTCAAATTAGTTTGGGAAATAGGAAGGTTCAATTGTTTTTGCTAACACTTTTGACTCGAGTTGATGGCCAAGGTTCCCAAATATTGTTCTTCTTGTTGGTGTAGTTTTTATACTCAGTTTCCAAACAATTCATATCTTCCATTCCATTCCTTTTGTTAAAATTTTTGAAAGCAATTCCTCAGGGTTATAACTCAATACCACATCATAAGTAAACAAATCATCCTCGAGTCGGATAAATTCATCAAATAGTGCTCTGAGAGGTGTATCACAAGTGAACAAATCATCATCATCATCAATCTTGAGTATATCGAACTCATCGTCCAATTGAGCAGACAGAAATAGGAACACTAGTAATTGAAGTATTGATAAGGATATAATGAGATGGCATCGAATCTTTGATTTCCCTCAATAACATCCGTATTCCTTGCATTCTGTGAAAAAGTATCATTGATCTTAATTGCAGGGAATTTATAGCAAAGTCAAACACACAAGATTCTTCCTCATCTTCATCTTCCGTTAAGTACCAAATCGGAACATTGTTCCTAGCATCATTCTTCTCCTTCATACCTAAATACTGCTCAATAGTAATATCCTTCAGTAGTCAGAAAAATGTCAGTAGGATAAGCTCAGAAGAAGCAAAATATGAAAAAAGAAATTAAAGTTTGTGCTCTTACAGAGGATCGATCCACCGTATTCAGAAACCTGAATACGCCGTATCTTATATATATAAAGCTTAAGAAGCCTTATAAATGTAAGTGGTCATGATTAATGCTTGATGAATTGATTGTATCATATTTGTTATTCCACATTGATTTCCAGGCATGTCAAGCAACTTTCGTTAAGTGTACAATGAATATTCACATAATGGCCATTTATATGTTAAGTATATGAAGCATTTGTCAGTTACACAACTCTACATCTTATATACTAAAAGCTTAAGTAGCCTTATAAATGTAAAGTGATTATAATAAATGGCTCACGAATTGAAAGTGAAATGTGGAGATGAAGTGTTTGGTGCCATGAATGCATAAATTAAACACACCAATTAGTGTTAGTCTTTTTACCTTCCCGTCCATGAGTTGCAAATATTTTATCAACTATATAATGTGCCAAAAATCACACACAACAAAACACAACTTCCTCCACACCGCGTGCACATTGGGCTACAACTTATTATGGTGGTAAAGTAAGCATCATATCGTCTAGCTTATTTAGCATATTGATTTATATTGTTTTATGTAAATTTCACGTGTGTTTTGTATTTGTAACAATGTAGGACATAAAGATGGTGCTTAGGAGGTTGGGTAGTAACATCATCTTCTCTAATGGTTTAAGAGATTCTACACATCGTTGTCTTATCAATTATGTGGTACATGCACGAACATTTTTACTTTGATCGAAAATGCAATATATTGATTAACTGTATTTAAGTTACTAACGATCAACTATATCTAATTGTTTTTTGTAGCGCGTCAAGAAGCATTAAAGAAAGATATCGAGAAGTCACAAAAATTATATCAAGAACAAAACATGAAAAAGGCCAATGAACAACAACGACAAAGACAACAAAAACAAGAACAACAACAAAAACAAGAACGACGCCATGGCCATCGGTGGGATGAATACTTAGCATTCATATTAATATATGTTACAAATTAAACATGCAATATTTTGCTTCATGTAATACCGATAAATGGGCTAATACTATTGATTCGTTAGCAAGTAAGTTTATTGAAAATAATGTGACGAGTTCAATTTTTAGTCAATAATTATTACTACACTTTGTTGGTGTATTTTAATATTTTTGCTCTTAATGTAGTTTTTTGTCTTGCGGTGTGTTAATGTCACTTTCTTAATTAAACGTCTTGAAATATTGCGTGACTTTGATACTTGATATGATTGTGTAAGTTATGTCGATGTTACATATTGAAAATGGTTGTATATAATAAAAATATCTTCACACTATCATCTTTATCCATAAATGGTGCAAAACAATAGATTATAGATAAAACAAATACGTATTAATGATTCGGGTAATCATATCCACAATTAGTATCGACAATTAAGTGATTATGTTATTTTGAGAATTTATCATTTATATAATTTTACTGTAGTTTAAATCTTACATAATAAATAATATCATTTTGACGATTTATGTAGTTTAAACAATATAGATATACCATTTATATAATCTATTATAAATTAAATTTAAATCTTACTCAATAAGTAATATCACTATGGAGATTAATTGATTATCTTAATATAATTTTAGTTTCATTTGTAGAATGACAAACAAATTTGGCAAAATAAAATTGTTATATTAGTTATTAAGAGTAGAAAAATTATATGTTGAGATTGATGTCTTCAAATATATTTATATATGCAACCTGGTACAAATTAAATATACTAACAATATTGGACCGATTTTCACAACAATAAAAAATATTGAAACTTAAATAGTTTTTGTGCATAAAATAAAGTTCGATTAATTAAGCGTAGTAATGTGGAACTACCGTATTTGATATGATAAACCAAAAGGATAATTAATTGTCACAAGCTACATCTCAAAATATAGCGAATATCCACTTTGTTACGATTTTATATAAGGGTTACATTTATTTTGAAGAACCGTATGCGTTTAACCTCCCTTTGAAAGTTACATGTGAAGAGATTTTTTTAAATATAGCATCTTGAAAAAAGTCGCTTCACATATAATCTTTTAATGTCAATAAACTATTTTAAATGTGTCTCATTCTTAGAGAAGGTGTGATACCATCACAACTTAGATATATAATGACGAAAATAAGTGCCAAAGATTACGCTATGAACACTTATATACATCCCATGTAATGACGAAAATTAGTGTTGAACAATACACTATGAACATTTAGATTAAGCCCGTGTGCATCGCACGGGTCTGAATGACTCGGTCTAAATATAAAAGTCACCAAACATTCATCTTAAACTCATTCATCTTAAACTCATGCGATGCTTACAAAAGTTGTGATACCATCACAACTTACAAACCTAATGACGAAAATAAATACCACACATTACACTATGACCAATTAGATAGAGCCCGTGTGCAACGCACGGGTCTGAATGACTAGTTGATATTAAATTTAACTACACTGCTTTAATCTGTTAAAAAATCAATACGCAGTATTGAATAAATTAAATATTCGGTTCTGTTTTAAAATTTTAAATACGCCGTATTCACAGAAGTGGGTACGTCGTATCTATTTTAAATTTAAAAATTAGGTGTGTAAAACAGAATATGCCGTATTGAATACCAATTAAACTAGTAAAAAGTTAAAATTCACTCCCCGGCAGCGGCGCCGAAAACTTGATGTGCGATTATAGGTCTGTATATTTTAAACCAAGTTTTACTATTTATATTTTTGCCAAACTATCCTATAGACTAATGCTAACAGGCAGTGGACCCGATCAATGTAGCTAGTGGAGTAAGTACGAGTCGTTCGTCAGGAGTGATTTACTAATATATTAATTATAAAGGTATTCTAACTATCTAATTAACTTAAAATAACGCAAATAGGGTTTTAGCCTGAGAGACTAGCACGGGTTTGATTTCTAATTAAACTAATAAAGCAATTAAATGAACTAAATAAAACAAGTCAAACGATAGAAGTAAAAGGCTCTAAATCAATTGATAGGAAAACGTGCTAGCCAAGTCTACTCCAATTACGTGTTATTAATATGTTTTACTAGTGCAATGATTCTAGTTCGGTACAGACCCTCGTTGGTGATTTTCTTGTAAACAAGGTTGTAAACAAGGTGGGTCTTCTACCTCAATCCGAGGCTCTGACGAGGGTTAATCCTGTCACCATCAACGAAGCCCGCATAAAGCCCTTCAACTTCTATTTATAATCTATATGAGGTGACATAAATGCAACCTAAACTTATAACGAGTTTTACTAACTTATTTGACTCATTCTTGTAACAATCTACCTAATGGCATCACGCGCACTAGTCACAATAAAAGAACCTACCTAGGGACTTGCAGACTTAGTACTCCTAAGCTAGGACCGTTACAGATGGTTTCCTACATTCAATCATCATGATTCAGATATAAGATTTATAATTCAAATAACCACTATTACCGTCAGTTAAGTTACAGAATTTTAGGCTATATTCCAAAGATCTAGTTACAAGACAACCAAGAACAAGTAAATAAACGAGCATATGTGATAAACATAAATAATATCCAACGAGGTAAACTAGTAATCGATGTAAAACATATCAAAAATTAGGGGTGGGCACAAAAAATCAAAATCCCGATCCCATCCCGGTCCCGTTCCAAAATTACGCGGGATGGGACGGGATCCAAAATTAAAAACACTAGGCCCGTCCCGTCCCATCCCATTAGAGTAACTATGGGACGGGACACGGGACAAAAAATATGAGGCCCGTAAGGCCCGGCCCGTCCCGCTAAATTTTTAACCCTTTTTAAAATCATATATTTTTATTATTTGTAACCCTTTTTTAATTAATTTTAATAATAAACTATTTTTATTTTTTATTATCTATATTTTATAATTATACACAAACCTAATCAACCCATATAAAATTAGTAACTGATATTTTTTCAAAAAAAATGGATATGTTGTATTCAATGTTAATCATTGTTATTTTAAAAGTTTAATTTAGGCTATTAAATTAGTTTGTTAGATATTTTTCCGAAATTTAGATGTATAAAATTATAGATGTTCTTACGTTTTTCAAATTTATATTTTGAACTTTTTATGCGGGACTAAACCCGTCCCGTCCCGTTCCGTCCCGTCCCAACCGGGATAAGGCCCGCGCGGGATGAAATTTTGAAATCACCAATCTCGTTCCGTCCCATCCCGCTTGTTATAATACGGGATGGGATGTGGGATGACCCCAGGCCCGTCCCATCCCGTCCCATGCCCACCCCTATCAAAAATACATAATCTTCATAAACTTGGCTAATACCTAAAGGTGGTAGCCCATAATCTCAGTAACAAAGCAATAAAACATAATCATAACGTAAATAGTATGAAACATAGTTGATACGATACGCTAATCGAATGATTATATGATGAAACTAGGTTACAAAGAGTTCTCCTAATCAATGATTGAGTTTGCAGAACCTTCTTGCCTTCTAAATTCGTCTGGGAACCGAGTCTTGTGGTATAAAGTTGTGTAGAATTCGTATCTTGGGTTTCTTTATATAGTCTCTGAAAAACGGTCGATACGGCGTATTGAGATCCCTCAATACGGCGTATCGGTCAATAATGGCGTAAGCCCCATGATTAAAATATTCTAGAATCTGTACGAACCGCCTGTGGATACGGCGTATTGGCCATATTGTATATGCCGTATGGGTGCCCTTCACGACTTGTGGATTTGATGAAGTCTTGTACTGGATGCGCCATATTCCAGATGATGAATATGGCGTATTGAACTTTTGTATAGCGGACTTAACTTGATTTCTTCGTTTTAGCTCCAAATCACGTTCATTTCCTTAACTTTCATCAATTGCTTCGTTATTAATATAATTAACAAAAGTAAGCAATTATGTGTCAATTCATACATAAATAACATAAAATAAGCAATATATGGGATAAATGATGCATATAATTAGTCCTTATTTGATGTCAACGCCTACACATTCCCGCTATGTTAAACTACAAGTTTTTAGCATAGAATACATTCCGGTACAGAGAGGTACAGACCCCTTTAACATAAAGGACGGACCCCTTCAAAGGGTCCGTCGGATCCGTGCATCTCTGTTCATCAGCTTTGGCCAACTTCAAAAAATCATAACTAATTAACCATAAGTCTGTGGCAGTCATGCCACCTACCATTTTAAGGGGAATTGAGTCTACTTTCATTTAAAAATACACTTATGGCCTAAATATAATTTTAAGTGAGAATAATAAACTAAATTCTACAGCATGTCGAAAATATTAAGTTTCGTTTTGACATAGAAACTCAAACTTTTGAGTCTCTCAAACTTTTGAGTCGGGAAATTTAAGTTGGTATCCTTTGAACATTGATATATTTTCTTTTGAAACTAAAGGATTGGTCATATTTATAAATATAAAGGAAACTAATCAAGCTTGGTATACATCGTCACATTTAACGCAAAGTGACGAAAAGTATTTTTGTATGCTATGCTAAATGACTACTTGTTTTGGTTTATGTTGTCTGCATATATGTTGTTTGCTTACTGCATTTTATGGTTGCGCTTTTTTATTTGTGAAATATAAGTGTCAATCTTGTCATGTTATTCATTCCCTTGTTTGTCGATTTCATGTTTATGCATAATAGGACATTTGCTAGATTTTGTGCACTAAGTTGGGAAATTGTTTTTGCGTTGCTTATAGACTTAGATCACTGTCTTTGCATATGTTTTATTAACATCTTGCATAAATCATGAAACTTAATAACTCACTTAGGACTGAGAACTAAGTAAGCTACTCAAGTACTTTGAAAATTGTTGTTTTGCACGATCTCCAACCTAATAGTTCAAGTGTTAAAATGTGTCACCACTTTCGGTAATTATCTAAACATATAGTGTTTTTTTGAAAAAGGTGTTTGGTACATATAAAATTGGTAAGGATATATTTCATACATATGAAATGTAAAAAACTAAGCTTATTGCACTTGTTAACAAATATTAAGTAGATGATTATACTTGTAATATCCGTATCTTTTTATTTTTAGTAGTTTTCATTTTTGGTGTATGTCTATTTTTATCGACTCGCTTGTAACCATTTCTACATTTTGAATCTACTTTATTCTTGGAGTTTTTCCACTTGGACGAGTTTCGGAGGTGTTTTTACGAAATTCCGTTCTATGTTATGTTTTGCCGTATGCGCGTTCGATTCTCATGAAATTTGTTCGTTTTCGTTGTTTCTTGGTTTGCATGAGTTCGTATGGTTGAGTTGTTCGTGTTGGGACCTTCGGATTGTTAATCCGACGTCGTGTTGTGATTTTTGGACATTTGGAATTTCATCTTCGTTGTCGTATTTTGGATTCCCGGGTAGCCGGAATTGTATTTTCTTGTAATGCTTAGGTTCGTCATCGAATGTACTTCGTAACCATATTTTTGGTTCAATAGCAGGTCTGGGTTTCGGAGTCGTAACCATATTTTTGCCCAGAACTATTGTCCAGTAGGGTGTTACGGCCATAACACCCCATCTGTTACGGCCGTAATATGGCCATTGTTACGGCCGTAATGCATCACTTGTTACGGTCGTAACAACCCGCTGTTTTAAGAACTGCGGGCAGAGGTCAGAAACCTCATTTCACATCTCTTCTTTCGTTTTCTCCATCGGGCGACATCAGAGGGCGATTTCTACCACCTCGGATACGCGTGTTCTTCGTTTTCCATCACAGTGGTGTTGTGGGAACATATCATCATCAACGTAATCACCTTCCTCCGTCCGAATTCAAGGTATCTTCGTCTAGAACCCTAACTTGTCGATTTTGGGGGTTTTTTCGGGTTTTACTTGTTAGACTCGAATTGTTCAAGTATGTTGTGATATTCCTTATCGATTGTTATTATTAGATGATTCCCAATCCGATTTCATCGAGTTTAATCCACGAATTAACGATTCGGGGAGATTTTGCGTAAACCCTCACCCGTATCGATTTATCGGTTATTGTCGTAACTTGTAATCGGGGTTATGGGCATTTTCCATTCGATTATTGTTGTCCGTTAGGACTGAGATATGTTGATCCTTCGTTTAGGAACCATCGTTTTCCATCCGGATCGTTCATAGTCGTTATTCATTCCCGATTCTTCGAAGATGTCTCAAAGGCAACATTTGTTTACGCGTTCTAGTATTTGAATTATGACTTTTCGTGGTTGTATGGATGGATATGTGTATGTTCACCTAGGGACGATACGACGGGGCCTCTAGGGATACGTATTGCCGTGAGTGTGCATATCACGAACTATGGTTAACCACCCAGGGATGTCCGACGGGGATCTGCGGGGTACGGTGGTTGTGAGTCTCGTACCAACGGTTAACATTGAATTGCTTTGTTGGAGAAATGTGTTTTGTGCTTGTGCACCATAAATATTCCGGAATATAAATGATTTCTAAAATGATTTTTTTCGCATATTTTCATCTGATTAGAATGGTAGTTCAAATGGATTGTACTTGCACTAGCAGTTGTCACTAACCCCTTAAATGGGGGAAATGCTTTTGTATTTCAGGTACAGGTTAAGGAAGCAAGCGAGTATGCGAGCCGTACGTGGATGATGGGCAGGCGTTATTCTGTTCAATGGTTACTTATTGGTGTCTTGTTTGGGATTTATTTATTATGTCATTTGGTTAAGTACTCGAGTACTCTTTCTTCAATTTATTATTATCGTGTACCCGTTTTGGGGAATGGATTCGGTGTCAGATTGAATTGTCAAATTTCTGTCTTTGGTCTGGATGTCGTGGATTGTGAAATTGTCGTTTTTTTGATGATGTATGTCTTTGTCGAATGTCATTTTGGTACGTTAGCCTGGTGGATTCCACAGTGTGGGGTCCACGGTGCTGTAATATGCCCTGATCATCTTGGGGGTGTTAAAAAATATGGTATCGGAGCTTAGGTTTATGGATACCTAGGCTGTTGGTTATTTGGGTCTAGTCGAGTGTCGTTTTTGAACAGTATCACTGCTACGCCATCATCTCAGTACGCCGGTGCTCGTAAGTTTTTCCTAACTTGACTCGTTACTTTGTTCTGTTCTATTCCCTTCTTGATATCTGATTGCGTTTGAATTGTACTCATCTGTTACTTCTTCATAATAGCTCGGGAACTGATTCGGCGATGTCTTCCTTGTCGAACAGTGTTCCACCCAGTTCCAGAGGCCAGCAGGATCAGTCTGCTAGCTCCGGCAATGCTCATGAGAATATCGGGGTGGCTAATATTTTACAGCAAGTAGCAAACCAGATGACACTACTAACTCAAACCGTCTTAGTCGGCCAATCTAATGCCAACCCGGTTCCGCCTACTGGATCCGGTAATGATAAGCTACTTCAGGACGTGATTTGTATGCGTCCTCCGCAGTTTGATGGTGCTTCCGACCCTTCCGGTTAGGAGAGTTGGTTATTTGAGATGGAGAAAGTGTTCGAGGCTGCTAACTGCTCTGGGGAGAGGAAGGTACCCATCGCTCAGTACTTCCTCGCCAAAGAGGCAGCAACGTAGTGGCAAGCGGTGAAACCACGTGACCGGGCAGCAACGTGGACAGAGTTCCGAGAGCTGATGAAGGACGAAATTTGTCCGTGGCCAGTTAAAGAAGGGAGGATCCGAGCCTTCTTTGAGGCTAAGCCCTAGGATGTTCCGATTTCGCAGGCAATCAAGGAATTCAACCAACAACTTCATTATGTGAGAAACCAGGTCCGAGACGAGTTAGACAAGATCCGCCACTTTGACATGCGGATGAAGCCGAGAGTTTGTCACTACATATCTGGTCTCGAATGTAGAACTTTGAAAGAGTATCAAAACAAAGCAATGGTTTATGAGATGTCGTTTTCTGCGACAGAGACGGAAACCAAGGGAAAGAAATAGAAGACCTCCGGTCAGTTTTCGGGAGGCAAGTCTGGCGGGTATCCGAAGGCTCAGTCTGGTTCGTGAGTCTTCGGGAATCAGTCCCCGTCATTTGGGCGAGGAAACGGTTCCAGGTCTGCTCCTACTGGTTCCGTTCGGGGTCCTACCTGCTTTAACTGTGGTCGTCCCGGACATATGATGAGTGAGTGTCACAAGCCTCCGATTCAGTGTCTTGCTTGCGGTCAGATGGGTCATCGTGCTAAGTTTTGTAGAGATGCGGTTCGAGCACCAGTTACTCAGGTGTCAGCCCCAACTACGGGGGAACCCAGCGTGAATCAGGCACCGACAGTTTCTCAACCCCAGCATAGTTTTGGTAGAGGTTGAGGACGTGGGCAGGCTTCTAGAGGGGGAGTTTCTAGTGTGGGGTCTGTTCCGCCCCGTGTGTATGAGATGAGACGAGCTGGAGATCCCGACGCGACGGTAGCTACAGGTACCGTTCACATCATTGACCATCCCGTTTCCGTGTTATTCGATTATGGTGCTACGCATTCTTTCATATCTATGGATTGTGTGCGTCGTATGCATGTTGATTGCCTAGTTGCGTGTGAACTATTTGTTGTTAAACTACCTAGTGGGGATAACATCTTGGGGGATCGTGAGATTAGAGATTTTCCGGTGAGTATCGCGGGGAGGGATTGGCCTTCTAATCTGATTGCGGTAGATATTAGAGACGAGGATCTGATTCTTGGTGAGGATTGGCTGGACTGTCATGGGGCGATCATGAATTATAGAACGAGAACCGTTTCGATGTTAGCCTCTGACAGTACCGAGCATTCTTTTGTGGGGCGTAAGCGGGGTAGCTAGAGATTCCTGATCAGCGCTTTGAAAGCGGTGAGACTTCTTTGAGGAGGTTGCACGGGTTATTGGTGTTATGCGTTGAGATCAGAAGAAGGGGGAGTCGAGCTCTCTTCTATTCTGTTAGTGTGTGAGTATCCTGACATCTTTCCAGACGAGTTTCCGGGTTTGCTGCCAAACCGAGAGGTTGAGTTTACTGTGGATTTAGAGACGGGTGCGGCACCGATTTCTAAGACACCATACCATATGGCGCCTGCCGAGATGCTTGAGTTCAAGAAATAGTTGGGAGAGTTGCTAAACATGGGGTATATTCGACCGAGCGCTTCGCCTTGGGGTGCACCGGTCTTGTTTGTGAAGAAGAAGGATGGGTCACTTCGTCTGTGCATCGACTATCGAGAGTTGAACAAAGTGACTATCAAAAACAAGTATCCGCTCCCGAGGATTGATGACTTGTTTGACCAACTGCAAGGGGCAACCGTGTTTTTGAAGATTGATTTGAGATTGGGGTATTATCAGCTCCGAGTGAAGGATTCCGACATTCCGAAGACGACCTTTCGGACGAGATACATCATTACGAGTTTGTGGTTATGCCTTTTGGGCTAACCAACGTACCAGCCGTGTTCATGCAGCTTATGAACAAAGTCTTTATCGAGTACCTCAATAAGTGTGTAGTCATTTTTATCGACGATATCCTGATTTACTCGAGGAGCGAGGAGGATCATGCACGTCATTTGCATATCGTGCTAGGAATTTTGAGAACTCAGCATCTTTTTGCGAAGTTCTCAAAGTGTGAGCTTTGGTTATGGGAGGTTAGGTTTCTCGGCCACGTGATCTCGGCCGAGGGTGTTCGTGTGGACCCGCATAAGATAGAGGCAGTATTGGATTGGGCGCCGCCCAAAAATGTGAAGGAGGTCCGTAGTTTTCTGGGTTTGGCCGGGTATTGTCGTAGATTTGTCGAGGGGTTTGTTGCTACCCAAAATTTTATCCGGAGATAGATATTGCTGGAATGGATAGATAGCAAATAAATGCGAGAACACTTCCGTGGGAAAAGTAAATAACACAAGAATTGTCGGGGTTGTTAGTCCCGGGCTTGAATGCTCTCGCGAGATATTATTAATACTAATATTCGGGGATACAAGTACTAATGTAAGAATAAAATTACAATGAGTGTAAGGATTCTTGTTATCTTAGCTAGTGAGCGTGTAGATTGCCGGAAGAATCAGATATGATGCTCTGTGAGTTCTTGTAACAACGGAGATGAACAGTCGCGGCGGTGAGAGATCGACAGTCTCTCACGGCGAGTATTAGCTGGATGCTTGAGCTCCTGGTCTTATGAATCTCTTTGAATCTGCACTATGGAGACTTCTTGCCTCTGCTGACCGTCTTCTGGATGATAGGTTCTGAGAGAGATATCCTGAGTTAGATTCAGGAGAGAAGGCTGGGAGCCTGATTGTATGTATGTATTTTTGTATTTTCGTTAATGATTTCGGAACTGAAAGCGGAACCTTTTTCCAGTAGGAGGAGGTTCTCTATTTATAGGACTTGGACCTGCTGGGCGATCGCCTTTGCTGTATTATAATAAGCGGGCGATCGTCTTTTAGCACATGGGTTTGTGTCCTTAAAGTCTGCAGGAGTTGCTGGCTGTCAGTCGCGCGGTCCAATGAGAAGCCTGCACGCGTCTTAGTCGCTGTCACGGGCGGTCCCACTTGGTAACTTTCGGCGGACCTGTCAGTAGGTGAGGTAGGTGACAGGCTGGGGTCAAAGGTCTTGTCTGTCAGCGCCTTTTGTGGATCTGCACGTGGGTGCTGTTCTGAGATCCAGTCTTTGATGACTTTGCCGGGCGATCGTCTCTGTTCGGGGCGTAGGTCGGTTGTCCTTAGCCGGGCACTAGAGTCGATCACCAGATGTCAAAAGGCGATCGCCTTGGGAGTCGATCGCTAAGCACTTGATGGCGGGCTGGTATCTTCGATTAGGCGAGTTAGCCGTAGTTTGATTAGTGTGGACTCGGTCGCTCGGCCTTGTAGTCGATCGCCTATCGAGTCGAATAAATCTCGATACAACAATTGCCCCCCAGCTCGCTCCTATGTTGGAAACGTGGGGTGAGGTGGTTCTACTGGCGATCGCTGAATTTCGACGATCGACTCTGCGTTGCACTGAACTGGCGATCGTCTTTGAGCTGATAGATTCTGAGCTTAGACGATCTGGTAGGTCGCTGAAATGAGCGGGAAATGGCAGCGGATGCGGAATAGTCTCTGGGACACGTGTCGGGTTCCTGTTGGAGTAGACCGACGGTCATTTATGACTCCTCGACTGACGCGCCCTTGAAATGACGCGTACACGGGTTTCAAGGGAGTCTTAATTGCGACGTTTGAGATCCGACCCCTGAGATTCTCCCTTATTGCAAACGAGTCCCTGCCATCTCCTATAAAAGGGCGTAGCGTTGCAGTCTTCATTCTCACGCACATTTACTGGAGAAAGAAGGACTTGCTGAAGATTTTTCTGAAGATCTTATTGCCGATCGTCGGTCGATTTCATATTTGGGTAAGATGAACATTCCTTTTCTCCTCTTTTCTTCGAACATGGCTGGAACATCTTCTTCACATGGAGAGGGCACTTCCTCCGCCGCTGGGACTTCTGATGTCCGGGGAGGATCCACTGCTGAATTTCATCTGGAGACGGCCGCTGAGGCTATTCGGGCCGGAATTGACCCTGCGGAGGTGGAGGCGCTGTTCAACGAGGCCGACGTGGCCAAGGAGGCGGCCGTCGAACATAGGCGCTCGCAGATGGAGAGAGATCTTGCGGTCAGGGCCTACTGGGAGCGGCACAGTGCCTTTGGCCGGGCTTATGTGGCATTTGATGAAATCATGGAGGGGCTGGCCGGTCCGTCTCCAAGATTTGATTTCCGGGAGTATTCGATCTCTCACCCTTATCAACCTCCCAAGCGATCGCTGTTTCGGGCTGCTCAGCGATCTCTGTGGTCGCTTGGCCAAATCAGGAGCTCGGCGACCAGGAAGGATCTGGCCGTCTGGAGGACGAGGTTTCATATCCCCTCAGACGTGGATCTTTTCATGCCGGCCGAGAATGAGAGAGCCGATCAGCCTCCGGA
Source organism: Orobanche coerulescens (assembly GCA_033398695.1). Classification (NCBI taxonomy): domain Eukaryota; kingdom Viridiplantae; phylum Streptophyta; class Magnoliopsida; order Lamiales; family Orobanchaceae; genus Orobanche; species Orobanche coerulescens. Next base: position 59,432,683 of record CM065818.1, read on the forward strand.
GGGGATGGTCGCTGTGAATGAAGCGATCATGGAGGCAGGGTTGCGATTCACCTTGTCGTTCGCTGTCTCCCATCTGTTGGCTGCCTGGAACGTGGCGCCTCTCCAGATGACGCCAAATGCTTGGCTCCAGATAATGTGTACCCTCACCTTGTTCGGCGGTCACCGACTGTACCGCCTTCCTTCGCCGACGGAGATGAATCACCTGTTCAAGCTGACGGTTCAGAAAGGGTCGGTCGGAGGCTATCATATACAAGGTCGATCCGGTCGGGTGATCCTTGGAGTCCCGAACAAGGCGCGGGGTGATTCGGCGAAGTGGTTCTGGGTCGCCGGTGCCTGGAAAGCCTCCGCGAGTGACAATCCCACTGGCGAGCTGGAGATTCCCACTGGTTTTCGGGAGAGACATCCCGGTAAGGGTTCAGACTCTCCCTTAGTTCGGATATGTTCTGAACTGATCTAATTTGAATTTGCTTTTGCAGGTTTTCATATTCCGGCGATCGAGGAGCTACGTTTTGATTTCCTGGTCGTTTGGGAGCGGATACGAAGCTTGCCGGACGACGAATTGGATGCTAACCGGATCAACAAGGAGAGTCGTCGGTTGTCCGCTCGCGTACTCCATTTTCTGAGACATCTCTCGGTCTCAGGTACGAATTTCTACGATCTCCATTTGCTGGGCGATCGTCCTGTTGGAGGAATATGACTAACTGTGGCTTGACTTATCGCAGAGGTTCGCTTTCCTAGCTTTGTGGAGCCCCCACCGGAGATTGCCATGTCAAACCCCGGAGTTTTGGGTCGTCTCCGCCAGACAAAGTCATCGCGGGCTCCTCCTGTGGCGGTACCTATCATCCCGGAGGCGGAGCCTCGCGTGGAGCCGATCGTGGCCGAGGAGGAAGTTCGGAAGGATGGGCTACGGACAAATCGCAAACGGCAGAGGTCGGGAGAAACTCCAATTTCTGCCCCTGCCAGTGAGGTGCCGATTGCCGCGCCTCCAATCAACGTTGTTCCTCCGGAGAAAGAGCCAGCTCCCTCTGCGGCTTTCCTGCGGGAGATGGCGATCGCCGAAGCTGAGACCCCTCGCGGGAAGCCATACTTCGGTCGCGATCCTGAGAGAGACGAGAGGTAGACTGCTTGCTAAGTTAAAACTTGTCATTTGTGTAGGAGTTGTGCTAATTTTGTTGTTTTGATGCAGGATCCGTCGCACAGATCCATCTTGCCCGCCGATGGTGTTGGATTTCTTAGCGATCCGATCTCCTCGCCAGTCCTGTGACATCCCGCAATAAGTCAGCAAGGCCGTATCTGCTCTACCGAAGTCCTGGACGACTGATCTAGATGCGATCGGTCGTCAGCGATCTGGGAGTACGATGTAGGCTGTTCTTGCACTTTCTCTGCAGACGGCGACCATGGCTGTCCAGGCTGCGCAGGAGTTTGAGGGGCGACCTTCCACTATTCGCCTGCAGGCGGATCTCGAGGCGGCTCGGAAAGAGAACGCCGATTTCACCGACAAGATCACGGCAATGGAGAAGGACTCTTTGGAGGCAGCCAAGCGGGCGAGCCAAGAGCTTGAGCTGGCGAGGAAGGATGCCGAGATGTCTCGGTTCGCGGTTGACCGATTCCGGGACAGGATGACGAATGTCGTCCGGGCGCAGAAGGTTGCTGAGACGGAGGCCGATCGTCAGAAGGTGACGATCGCTCGGTTGACTAGCGAGCTGGCGGAGTCTAGGGAGAAGATAGCGGCGAGGGAGGCCGAGCTCCAAGGGTCGCAACAGGCGATGGCGGAGCTGAAAGGGGAGGTAGAGGCGACCAAGGCCAATCCCTTCCTTAACTTGGAGTTTGTCAGTGAGTTTGCCTATTATATGGCGTTCGCTGACTCGATCCGAGCCGCCAAGAAGGGAGGGCCGGAGGTCGGCCCTCTTGCTGAGAATTTCAAGGCGTATGCGCTGGAGCATCTTCTTCATCCTGCTTTCTCCTTGCCGATTTTGGATCTCTCGGAGCTTGGCGTGGATTTGAGCTGGTATCCGACTCCGGCGAACCTCGTTCATCCTGACGCTCCGGAAGATGGGGAGGCCGCTCCGGGAACTGGGGAAGGGCCGCAGGTCGAGCCGGTGGTTGAAGGCGAAGGCCAGGCGGGGGCCTGAGGCACTTCGTTTTTTATGTTTTAGCTTATTGCCTTGTAGTTTTGTAGCTTTCTTTTTGTAGCATTTTGGCCTTCGGGCGACCATGTATTTCTATCCTTCAAGCAATGAAATAAATGTTTGAATCTCTGACTTATCACTTGAATGATTGCTATTTTTTGAGTCTTTTGCTTGACTTTGTACAAATGTGTGAGGAGAGATCGTTGCGAGTGTAGTTCCAAATGAATTGATAAACTCATAAAGATAACTTTAACAACAAATTCGATCACTGCACAACATCTGAAAAATGGCAATCTCCGTATGTGGTTGGATAGAGACGATCATCGTATAGGTAGTCCGCACTCTTCCCCCTTGTTTTTGTTCACTTAGTGAAAGTAAGGGGATGAAAATAATTCGTCGAGTGAGCGGTCTTCAACTTTGTAGAATCCTCGAGGACGGTCGTCCGTCTTGAGGAATCGTGCACGATCGCGGAGTTCGATGGACCGACTCCATGACCATGTATTTTTCGCGAACGACATTGTCTGTCTCGTGGCTCATTTTATTGTGAGGGTCCTCCGTTAGGCTGCGCCTCGCCTCGTATTTAAACGAAGGGCATGCGGTCTTGGTCTGGAGGAGTCCTTGCGCGGGGCAGCGTCGGATGATTCAACTCCACGTCTGTGGCTTGTTATCTCTGCTTCCACCTCGGGTCACCATGACGATGGCGACCCTCGACGGTGTACGTTGAGACGGGGGTAGTGACGCGTCGCATTGTCCAGGTTCATCACGTTAAATGATGAACCTTTGAGGGCGGGCGATCATGTCCACTGATTAGTTTTGGAGGGCCCTCAGACTACGCCGACCTCGTATCTAAATGAAGGGCGGGCGATCGTGGCCCAGAGGGACCTTGCATGGCCTAAGCAGTCGGTTCCATCAACCACCAGGACCATGGCTGCACTCTTCTACCTCGGATCGTCATGTAGATGCCGACCTTCGACGGTGTACGTTGTGCGGGGGAGGCGATCTCGTGCCTTAGTCCATCACGTTAGATGGTGAACTGTAGATGACGAGCAAGTCCTCCAGTTTCTTAAATGAGGAGGGAGATCGGGGAGAGACTTCCGAGGTTCCCTTCTCTTGATTGAAGCATGTAGAGACGGTCATCGAGGTTGATCTGGGGGTCGGCTCGTATGAGCTTCCCAACCTGTTTGTGTTCGACTCGGACGATCGTGTATAGAGATTGGTAGGCGCTTCGGCTAAGCTAATAAGCTGTCCAACTTGCCCTCCTCGAACAATCTCCAGAGCTGTTTGAGGAGGTCGCAACATTGGTTGGTGTTGTGGCTTGGACTCTTATGGTAGGCACAATATTGATTGTTGTCCAGGTGACCGTGGTCCCTTATCGCCTTTGGCTTGTTTAGCGGTTCGTGCCCCTTGATGGCATAGAAAATGTGGGCCGGAGTTCGGCTGAACGTATGGAGGAGATGGGCTTCCATGTCCTCGAAGGCCTTGAGATCTCCGGGTGGCTTGGCGATCGCCTTCTTTGTTTTGGCGATCGCCATCTTTCGGACAGGAGGTGGTGTTTTCTCGCCCATGCGGAGGGTGAGTAGCCTTTGCCTGGCCAGAAAGTCGGCAGCCTTAGCGCGGAAGATCGCGTAGGTTGGGGGGATATCCTTGGTGAGATGTCTAAACATGGGTGAATGGCCATAGAATCCCCACATGACCGAATAAAGAGCGAGCTCGTCACTGACGGGTTCGCCGGTGAGGATAATTTCGTCTACTCGGTCGATGTAGTCTGCGTCGGTTTCGTCCTCCCCCTGCCTGATTTTTATCACGCGGTGGGGGCCTTCTGGTCTGGCGACCTTGGTGGCGAAGTATGACGTGAAGTCATTCGCCAGTTTCTCAAAAGAGATGATCGATCGTGGTGGTAGTGAGGCGTACCACCTACGTGCCAGCTCGCCCAATGTTAACGGGAAGATTCGGCACTTGGTTGCATCTGATGCCCCACACCCAGTCATGTCGATTCGGAATTTACTTATGTGGGTTTCGGGGTCCGATCTCCCTTCATACATAGGTGTTTTGGGAGGAGCGATCCTTGGTTGCACGGGTGCGAGCTCGATGTGGACCGCGAGTGGTTCGGTCGGCCCGATGATCTTTCTGCTGGCGCTTGCCCCAGTGTCCAAGAGTGCTTTTATCTCGTCGAGCTGGCGTTGCATAGCGTCCATCGTCGTGGCCTGGCTGCTCGCGGCTCGGCGCTCGGAGCGGGAGCTGAGGCGATCGAGTACTGATCCCCCGGCAATCGGGGCGGGAGTCAGGCGGATGACCCGCGTTTGGCTGTCAGTTGGGTAGGCTGAATTCCTGGTGACGGATTCAGATTCCATCTTTTCGTGGTTGGAAACAGAATGCCCCGGTCGCCAGGATGGGTCGCGCCCCAAGCGATTGAATACGGATCCATCCGGTCGTGCGAGAGCCCTTTCTCGCGAATTGGGACTTTCTGACGATCGCTCGCCCAGTAGCCCGTTGAATTTCCATTTTCCCATGCTGCGGACGATCGAGGGAGTTATTGCGGGCGACGCGCATGCTCTCCGTCGCTCCTCTAGGATGGCCATAGCCTCCTCGATCTGCTCCTCGGATTGGAATTGGTCGAGTGAGAGGTTGGGGCCATCTCTCAGGTGCGGGATTGAGAGTCTCGCGTTGCCGCGACTTCCCCCGGTCATCAGCTGGGGTACGGATTGAGCCGGGATATGGTGTCCGGCGGTTCGGAGAGTGGCTCTCTTCGATGTACCGGCGGATGTCATGATTCTGAAGGTTTTCTTTGAAGCGCAGTGAGTGTCACTTCAAGTATATGCCCCGAGAACAGTGAGTGTTCTTCGGGACGGTAGGAATGAAAAATGAAAGTATAGATCCCCTTTCTCTAGCGCCAATTATTGCTACCCAAAATATTATCCGGAGATAGATATTGCTGGAATGGATAGATAGCAAACAAATGCGTGAACACTCCCGTGGGAAAAGTAAATAACACAAGAATTGCCGGGGTTGTTAGTCCCGGGCTTGAATGCTCTCGCGAGATATTATTAATACTAATATTCGGGGATACAAGTACTAATGTAATAATACAATTACAATGAGTGTAAGGATTCTTGTTATCTTAGCTAGTGAGCGTGTAGATTGCCGGAAGAACCAGATATGATGCTCTGTGAGTTCTTGTAACAACGGAGATGAACAGTCGCGGCGGTGAGATATTGACAGTCTCTCACGGCGAGTATTAGCTGGATGCTTGAGCTCCTGGGCTTATGAATCTCTTTGAATCTGCACTGTGGAGACTTCTTGCCTCTGCTGACGGTCTTCTGGATGAGAGGTTCTGAGAGAGATATCCTGAGGTAGATTCAGGAGAGAAGGCTGGGAGCCTGATTGTATGTATGTATTTTTGTATTTCCGTTAATGATTTCGGAACTGAAAGCGGAACCTTTTTCCAGTAGGAGGAGGTTCTCTATTTATAGGACTTGGACCTGCTGGGCGATCGCCTTTGCTGTATTATAATAAGTGGGCGATCGTCTTTTAGCACATGGGTTTGTGTCCTTAAAGTCTGCAGGAGTTGCTGGCTGTCAGTCGCGCGGTCCAATGAGAAGCCTGTACGCGTCTTAGTCGCTGTCACGGGCGATCCCACTTTGTAACTTTCGGCGGACCTGTCAGTAGGTGAGGTAGGTGACAGGCTGGGGTCAAAGGTCTTGTCTGTCAGCGCCTTTTGTGGATCTGCACGTGGGTGCTGTTCTGAGATCCAGTTTTTGATGACTTTGCTGGGCGATCGTCTCTGTTCGGGGCATAGGTCGGTTGTCCTTAGCCGGGCACTAGAGTCAATCACCAGATGTCAAAGGGCGATCGCCTTGGGAGTCGATCGCTAAGCACTTGATGGCGGGCTGGTATCTTCGATTAGGCGAGTTACCCGTAGTTTGATTGGTGTGGACTCGGTCGCTCGGCCTTGTAGTCGATCACCTATCGAGTCAAATAAATCTCGATACAATAGGGTTCTCTAAGCTCGCTCGACCGCTGACTTAGTTATTACAGAAGTTAGAGAATTTTGTGTGGACTGACGAGAGATAGAAGAGGAATTGAAGAAACGGTTGACGACCGCTCCCATTTTGGCTTTACCGAGTGGTAATGAGGGTCTCTCAGTTTTTAGTGATGCTTCGGGCCAAGGGCTCGGATGTGTACTTATACAGCACGGGAAGACAATTGCCTATGCTTCCCGTCAGTTGAAACTGTACGAGTTGAATTACCCTACGCACGATCTTGAGTTGGTCGCGGTAGTGTTTGCGTTGAATATCTCGCGTCACTACTTGTATGGCTCGTCCTGTCAGATTTTCACCGATCACAAGAGCCTGAAGTACATTTTTACGCAGAGAGAGCTTAACATGAGACAACGAAGATGGTTGGAGTTGATTAAGGATTACGACCTCGAGATCCTTTACCATATGGGCAAGGCAAATGTGGTGGCAGATGCATTGAGCCGGAAATCGGTGTCGATTCGGGCGCTTGAGTTACTTACGGCCCAGCCAGGACTCCAGCGAGAGTTGATGAGGTTGAGCATTGAGATTGTACTACTAGAGAGTTCCGGGCAGTTGCGTACTCTTGAGATTTCTTCGTCTCTAGTCGACGACATTACATCGGGACAGTTGGAAGACCAGGTGTTTATTCAGCTTCGATAGAATGTAGGGAAGGGGAAATCCTCAGGATTCGTGATACATGAGAATGGTGTGTTGAGATTCCGAGGTCGGCTTTGTGTTCCGAATGACTTGGAATTGAGGCAGAATATTATGAGAGAGGCTCACGCGTCACCTTACTCAGTCCATCCGAGCTCGAGTAAAATTTATAAAGATTTGAAGAAGAATTTATGGTGGAATCACATGAAGAATGAGGTAGTCGAGTTTGTGGCTAAGTGTTTGACTTGTCAACAAGTCAAAATCGACATCAACGGCCAGCTGGATTGTTGAAACCACTTTCCTTCCCGGAATGGAAGTGGGAAGATATCTTTATGGATTTTGTCACAAACTTTCCGAGGACGAAGACCGGAATGAATATAGTGTGGGTGATCGTAGACCGACTGACTAAGTCGGCACATTTTTGGGCATCAAGGATACTTGGGGTCCAGAAAAATTGGCTCGTATTTTTATCGCGCAGATAGTGAGACTTCATGGTATGCCTAAGACTATTATTTCAGGATAGAGATGGCCGGTTTGTATTGCATTTCTGGCAGGCGGTACATAAGGCATTGGGGACACGTTGCGTTTGAGTACATTTTTCCATCCTCAGACCGATGGGCAGTCCGAGCGGACCATTCAGATGTTCGAGGATATGTTACACGCGTGTGCGTTAGACTGGAGTAGTGACTGGGAGGAGCATCTGGACTTGATTGAGTTTACGTATAATAATAGCTGGCACGCGTCGATTAAGATGGCACCGTATGAGGCGATTTATGGCCGACGTTGCCGATCGCTGATATGTTGGGATGAACCGTCCGATTTAGTTGGCACCGAGCTGGATCTTGTGTTAGAGACGAGGGAGAAAGTTGAGTTGATTAGAAAGAGAATGTTGGCATCTCAGAGTCGACAAAAGTCTTATGCGGATGTTAGACGTCGACCTCGGGAGTTTGAGGTGGGAGATCATATTCTATTGAGAGTGTCTCCGTCGAAGGGAGTTTATCGTTTTGGGAAAAAGGGGAAGCTCAGCCCGAGGTATATTGGACCTTTAGAGATATTGGAGAGAGTTGGCGAGTTAGCATATCGTTTGGCTTTGCCTCCGTCATTGAGTCATGTGCATAATGTATTTCACGTCTCTCAACTGAGGAAGTTTGTTCCGGACCCATCCCATGTTATTGATTTCGGGGACGTGCAGATCGAGAAGGACGTCACGTTCGAGGAGAGGCCCGTTAAAATTTTGGAACGTCGAGACAAACAATTGAGGTACAAAACCATTCTTTTGGTTAAAGTGCAATGGTCGAAGCACGGAGTAGAGGAAGCAACGTGGGAGTTGGAGGAGGATATGCGTTCGAGGCACCCCGAGCTTTTTGATTCTTAAGTTTCGGGACGAAACTTCTTTTTAGAGGGGGAGAATGTAATATCCGTACCTTTTCATTTTTAGCAGTTTCCATTTTTGGTGTATGTATAATTTTATCGACTTGCTTGTAACCGTTTCGACATTTTGAATCTACTTTATTCTTGGAGTTTTTCCATTTGGACGAGTTTCGGAGGTGTTTTTACGAAATTCCGTTCTATGTTATGTTTTGCCATATGCGCATTCGATTCTCATGAAACTTGTTCATTTTAGTTGTTTCTTGGTTTGCATGAGTTCGTATGGTTGAGTTGTTCATGTTGGGACCTTCGGTTTGTCAATCCGACGTCGTATTGTGATTTTCGGACACTTGGGCCATTTTTATAATTTCCTATAAGTTAGGGAATTTCATCTTCCTTGTCATATTTCGGATTCTCGGGTAGTCCGAATTGTATTTTCTTGTAACACTTAGGTCCATCATCGAATGTACTTCGTAACTATATTTTTGGTTCGATAGCAGGTCCGGGTTTCGGAGTCGTTCGGAACTGTTTGGACAGCAGCTGCCCAGAACTGCTGTCTAGTAGGGTGTTACGGTCGTAACACCCCTTCTGTTACGGCCGTAATGCATCACTTGTTATGGCCGTAACAACCCGCTGTTTTAAGAACAACGGGCAGAGGTCAGAAACCTCATTTCACATCTCTTCTTTTGTTTTCTCCATCGGGCGACATCAGAGGGCGATTTCTACCACCTCGGATCCGTGTGTTCTTCTTTTTCCATCACAGTGGTATTGTGGGAACATATCATCATCAACGTAATCACCTTCCTCCGTCCGAATTCAAGGTATCTTCGTCTAGAACCCTAATTTGTCGATTTTGGGGGGTTTTCCGGGTTTTGCTTGTTAGACTCGAATTGTTCAAGTATGTTGTAATATTCCTTATCGATTGTTATTATTGGGTCATTCCCAATCCGATTTCATTGAGTTTAATCTGTGAATTATCGATTCAGGGCGATTTTGCGTAAACCCTCACCCGTATCGATTGATCGGTTATTGTCGTAGCTTGTAATCGGGGTTATGGGCGTTTTCCATTCGATTATTATTGTCCGTTAGGACTGAGATATGTTGATCCTTCATTTAGGAACTGTCGTTTTCCATCCGGATCGTTCGTAGTCGTTATTCATTCCCGATTCTTCGAAGATGTCTCAGAGGCAAGTACTTTACATTTGTTTACGCGTTCTAGTATTTGAATTATGGATTTTCGTGGTTGTATGGATGGATATGTGTATGTTCACCTAGGGACGGTCCGACGGGGCGTCTAGGGATACGTATTGTCGTGAGTGTGCGTATCACGAACTATGGTTAACCACATAGGGATGTCCGACGAGGCTCTGCGGGGTACGGTGGCCGTGAGTCTCGTACCAATGGTTAACTTTGAATTATTTTGTTGGAGAAATCTGTTTTTTGCTTGTGCACCGTAAATATTCCGCAATATAAATGATTTATAAAATGATTTTTGGCGCATATTTTCATCTGATTAGAATGGTAGTTCAAATGGATTATATTTGCACTAGCAGTTGTCGCTAACCCCTTAAATGGGGGAAATACTTTTGTATTTCAGGTACATGTCAAGGAAGCAAGCGAGCATGCGAGCCGTACGAGAATGATGGGCAGACGTGATTCTGTTCAGTGGTTACTTATTGGTGTCTTGTTTGGGATTTATTTATTATGTCATTTGGTTAAGTACTCGAGTACTCTTTCTTGAATTTATTATCGTTGTGTACCCGTTTTGGGGAATGGATTCGATGTCAGATTGAATTGTCAAATTTCTGTCTTTGGTCTGGATGTCGTGGATTGTGGAATTGTCGTTTTGTTGATGATGTATGTCTTTGTCGAATGTCGTTTTGGTATGTTAGCCTGGTGGATTAGCGATGTAAGTCGCGTCTTTATAATATCTTTTGATAAATGTAGGGTGTTCTGATACTAAAGTTGTTGGTCATCTCGTCTTCCCATTTTCTCACACTCAAGATTAGGATTAATCCCATCGGAACCCATTTCGTTAATCGTCATTTGTTTTTCTTTAAAAGTGTACGTAAGGGTCTAAAAAAATCTGGGTATGTATCAACTCATTATTCAAATTATGGTTGATTTCATTATTCATTCATATTTTCGTGTGTCATATATAAACAAAAATTCGGACTCATTATTTGCAAAGATAACGTACAATATCAAATCACAAGTCTAACTTATGACCATAGATATTGTCTTGTATCTACATGTTTTGCCTCACGTGGTTAACATGAAGATAATGTGTCATCCTCCAAGACGATAAAGATTTACATCGAATCATAACTCACACTTATGTTGAAGATGTATTGTCAAGTCTTTCTATCCATGATTGCGATCCAAGCTTTATAATCTCAATAAAGTAGGATTGACAACTTAAATATTTCATCTGAAATATTCAAGTATATTTGACTTACGATTGTAGTCATTAAAAGTCAACAATTACAACAACAATATTACCCCAATGCCGCAACGACGCAAAAAGTAGGGTAAGGGAGGATCGGATGTACGCAGTGTCTTAACACAGAGAGGTTGTTTCCGGATGATCCAAAATGAAAATTGCATCGACAATTGCATGGAATGACTAGTACTTTATGAGAAAATGAAGTGCAGCCAGTTTAGTGAGTCATTTTGTTTTATTCCATTATAATCCAGAACCAAAGAATACGGGGTCTTTGGCTCCATTGGAAACTATGGAAAATTAAACACTTAAGTATTTTAACACTTAAGTATTAAAAGTCATATTCAAAAAATTAAACACTTAAGTATTTTAACAATATGTTAAGACACTCATCCAAAAACTATCTCGAACCCAAGTTTGATCTTCGGGTGACAAAGGACTCGATCTACTACATAAGTATCCGTAGTTCCTTTGATCTTTGTGTGAATATACACTTCTTGAGAACGGGTATATTCACCTCCGTCAAATCTAATACAAATCGGACTCATCCAACGATCATTAAACCGCGTGGATCCTATCCGTCAAACCCGACACACATAGTTAAAATTTTTGAAACTATTTTTGGTCACTTGACCACGGATCCCACGGAATCCTTAAGAAAGGGGTCCGTGAGTCAACTGTGCAACGGTCGTACACAGTATTCCAACGTTCATATTTTCGCTATATATATTCAAACTACCAATGCACAATTTTCACAAAAACAAATTTTCATCATCAAATCTTTACTAAAAGAAGTGTTCAAGAATGGTTAGCCCTGTTTTGGTGATCATTGTTATCTCACTAATTATGTTGATTTACCCTCTGCTCAAACTCGCTCGTGGAGAATTGTATTTTTCTTAGGCTTATATGTATTCATGGTTTACCCACTACTTTGTACACGTTGTGCGTTGAAATTAATGGATTTTAATATTAAGTCATTTGTTTAAATTTCGTTTTAACTAAAAATCAACAATACAGATCCCTCGATAGGGATCCGTATGCCTTTGCAAAAGGATCCGTGTGCCTATTACTCATAAGGTATATAACTTTCTCGTTCAACTTAGTTTTCACTTATTAACGAAGACCTCTCACAAACTTTATACCAACAAGGTTGAAAGGTATACACATTAAAGTAGCCTTGACAATTTGGAATACTCATCGAGTTCCCAAATATTTACCTTGAAATGCAATTGGTAAATTGTCATAACCGAAAAACCAAATTCGAGAAAATGCACAACATATGAAACTTTTCTCATTCAAATTCAAATATAAGACCTTGCATCGAGAGAGATCCATGGGTCATAAAAATTGTCGATATTCATCTCTCATTTCACCAAACGAGCATGATGCTCCTCTTTATTTTTATCAATTTTGTAACACCCCCAAATCCTATTGGGTTATTACAGTGCCGTGGACCCCACACCAGGAGATCCACCAGGCTAACACGACCAAAAATACAACTAACTGACCAAAAGGGGAATCACAATCCCTACACTGACATCCAACATAATATTCCGATATGGAATTTCAATGACAACAGTGGGCCTACATGGCCCAAATACAATACAACGACATCCACGAGCCTTGCTCGGATAATACAAAATGACAATAACTGACAAAACTGGAGTACTCCAACCGCTGGTAGCGTGAACACCAAAACATCTCGGACTAGTATCGCTTGAATGCCTCGTCGCCACCGTCATGCCCCTGTGTCTCAACTCTCTCCTCGCAAACACCTAAAACATGAAAACATATTCCGCCCCTACGGGTCAGTCATCCAGATAATGATTATCAAATACATGTACAACATGATATGCATCCAAAGGGCAGAATGAATAGTATAGTAATGGTAATACGAGATGCTCACAAACCAAAGTAAGAATCGAGCATTCGTGGAATACTATGCCCACGGCATCCGATCAATACCTGCTCAACAGGTTAGAACACAAGTGCCCAACGGTGAATCATCAATACAAAACACAACAATACATCACCCGAAGGTAACCCAAGCCAAACACTGAAATAGATACGAATCACAATGCCCGAAGGCTCCGACAGGAATACCGATACATCACAATGGCCTTAACAGCCGAACAGCCCGAAGCTGTTTATCATCATAATACCCTGAATGTCACTCAGCCGAAGTTGTCAATCACCACAATGGCCCGAAGCCAAAACAGCCCGAAGCTGTACCAATGAGGGCCGAAGCCACGACACGAAGCCGTATCACAATGAGATCATCCAATGACTGTGACCTGCTGAATTGCAGGTGCTGGGAAACCAACCGCGAGGGTTCAAGCCCCAGACTTACCCATAATGAGATCACCCAGTGACCGTGACTCATCGAATCGTAGGTGTTGGGAAACCAACTGCGAAGGTTCAAGCCCCAAGCTTACCCATAATGAGATCATTAACATGACCGTGACCTACTGAATTGTAGGTGTTGGGAAACCAACCGCGAAGGTTCAAGCCCCAAGCTTACCCATAATGAGATCATTAACATGACCGTGACCCATCGAATTGTAGGTGTTGGGAAACCAACCGCGAAGGTTCAAGCCCCAAGCTTACCCATCGAGCACTAGCCGAGACTAGTCTCCAAAACATAATTAATCACAACAGTAACAATCCCAAGAATACCAAACTCACAAGAATAATAAAGATGCCGCCTTGAGTCGGCCAACACAACAACAATAACTCACGGATGGGCTCCGTCCACGGCGGTCCCAATTCAAATACCTCGATTGCCTTGGAATGGCCAATCGATCACAACAACTCAACGGATGGAAACTATCGCCAGCGGTCCCAATTCAATACATTGATTACCTTTAGAACGGTCAATCGATAACGATGACACAACGGATGGGAATTATCTTCGATAATCCCAATTAAATATGTCGATTGCCTTAGAGCGGTCAACCGATAACCAATGATACAACGGATGGGAATTATCTTCGATAATCCCAAATAAATACATCGATTGCCTTAGAACGGTCAACCGATAACCAATGATACAACGGATGGGAATTATCTTCGATAATCCCAATTAAATACATCGATTACCTTAGAACGGTTAATCGATAACCAATGATACAACGGATGGGAATTATCTTCGATAATCCCAATTAAATACATCGATTAACTTAGAATGGTTAATCGATAACCAATGATACAACGGATGGGAATTATCTTCGATAATCCCAATTAAATACATCGATTACCTTAGAACGGTGAATCGATAACCAATGATACGGTAGAATAGATATCCCGGCGTTTTAAACCGACCACCGAAACAGATATGATAACGAATATATCAAACGCCTTCAATCGCCAATGCAACATCATAGTAATAGTTCCAATTCGATAATAACGATTCAACGATGCCTCAGAACGACATTAGCGTCAACAATAATAATCGATACATCGATACCGCGAACCGGCTATCGACAACAAGAATCTCAATGCCTTAAACCGGCCGTTAACGAATAACAATCACAACTGGTAAAATCACCGAAGGGTATTGTATCATACAATCCCCAAATATCAATAAATCACGAAGAGACTATGTCTCGAAATGATACAACACATTCATACACATATATGATAACATTAATCTCATTGACCAGTACAAGTATAAAACTTGCCTCAAACCGAAGGCGAGAAAGTCCTTCCACGATCAACGTCCTGGCACGAAACGACGAACGGCGCCTCCCGACGATCACAAACACTCGAACAACCTTGAATGAAAACGATTCATTCAAAAACACAAAATCAATAGAAAACAACGACAAGGACAAAGCCCGATTCAAACACGAATCGATCACACCGCACGAACGAATATCATAGTCCTCAACTATGAATTCTAACATTCTCCAACACCTCGATGATCAATTAACATGATCATTACGTTCTTAACACTTGTGAAATCCATTCAACAAGATTCATTTAAGAACAATCATCAAAACAAACATCTCAAAGTGATAATATCACCAATATCATCAAATTGATCCTCCTACAATGATAATATTATCAATATTATCATTATCACCCCAAGAACATCATCAACTCAACAACCATGATGTTTGAAATAAAAATCCTTCATCATAACCTCATGAATTCGGATTAAACCACAAGATTCACTCAACCATTTCCAAATTATGATAATCATCTCCTAAATCATCATAAATCCTTACTAAAATGGTTAAAATCTTTCAAGAACACCACCAACAACAATAATCATCTCAAGACTTATGTTAATCATATAACAATCTTAACACAATCCTTCCTAGACATGATTAAAAACCTTCCAACAATATAAAACATCAAGAACATAATCAAACTCAAGCTATACCAACATGTTCTTCATCAAAAGTTTATCAGAACCATGAAGAATCATGATATACTCCATGAATCAAACAATACCCGAAGAAAACAACAACAACAACTCAAAAATCACTTGAAGAACAAGAGATTGAGGGAACTTACCAAAGAAGAACAAGAAGAAGCCTCCAAACACCAAAGGGGCACCAACAAGCTTCCAACTTCAAGCTTCAATCCAAGCTAGGATGATCAAGATCGAGTTGGAAGAGGCTAAACATCAATAACAAGTCCAAACGGACGGTTCTAGGGAGAGAAAAAGTGTTTTGGTTCGTGAGGAAATGAAAGACGAAACCAAGATAAATAGATTAACCAATTCATTACGACGTTATACACTATGGTTAACGTACGTAAGAGGCATTACATACGCTTATACTAAGACATTAACGCACGTAATGAAAATCCGTAACTAATCGACTAAAATACGAAGGCCTTAACGCACGTAAACAAGAACTTATTACGACGTTAACAAGACCTACATTACGACGAGCTCACCTCTTAACGCACGTGCGGTCCGCTGATCGCAATAGTGAGATCCGATCGGAAGATGCTCGGGACCCACCGGCCGAAAGTGACTACGAGGAAGGTTCCTGTCACCTACCAAGCATTACGTACGTAACCTTACAGGCATAACGTACGTAATACTCAGCCCATAACGTACGTAAGTCTACCCATGTAGCGTACGTTAAGGCTAGTGTACTTAGCCAAAAATCCAAACTCTCCAACCATCATTCAAACGACGAAACTAACCCGACGACAAGTATAATATTTCGATCCCGAATTATTCCAATACAATATACATTGTATCAGTCCAAAACAACAACACTTGTACAATTCCAAATGAATATGTACAACTCAACAGTAACACGAAAAAAAAAATTATCCCCGGATGTTACATACCCCCCTCCTTAAAAAGAGTTTCGTCCCCGAAACTCAGGGTGCAAAAACACGGGGTACGAACTATCCATCAGGATAAGAAAACAACATCTCCAGGAATACTCCTCACTGCGAACCACTTCACCTGAGTAATCGGGCCAACCCCACGGGTTCCCGCGTCTCCTCTGCCTGAGCACGTCTAAAAACAAGGGATAAAATACTCAATCAAGTGCGAGATCAATCGAATCGTAACTCCTCCGTCAGAGACCAGCCAGGAAGTCGCACCATCCGCAAGACTCGTAACACCGGCGTACACACCCCGCGGGTGCCGCCGATTATACATGTCTACAATCATCGGTGTACACTCCCCAGTTCTCATCGACATTAAACGCTCAAGCAAACACTGACTCAAGCCACAAAAGGAAAATAACAACGCATATGTGGTCCTCGGGACCATATCAACTGCACACCCAAGTCCTCACGACTCGGCGTCTCGGATTGAAATGAACAATTACCCAGATTATTACAAAATCTCGGGTATAACACCAAAAAGGAAGGAAAAACACATCACACGACCTCAAATCTCAAGATTCTCAGATACAATCATTACAAGATAGATCAACCATAAATGGTTCGCAACCACAATACTAAAGTACAGACCGAGTCAAACATCAATCCGAAAAATAAAGAAAGAAATTAAGGCTACATCTCAAATGTATCCAAAATCAACATCCTCCAGGTCATCGAACTCCTCGATCTGATCGACTCGAGGAAGATCCAAATCTGAGCTCGCCGCTCCTCCTCGAGTGTCCATACTTCTGACTCCCGAAGCCCGATACGACCCCTTGGATGGAGTACGGACTGAAGCAACAAAATCTCTCGAGGCCCGTGAGCTTCCTTGAGATCTACTGGCATTAGAACCCCTGTAGTATTTCTGAAGGTGTCCCCGCTCCCACACGAGAAAACAAGCAATAGACCGCATCGAGCACCGAGTGCTGCGATGTCCTATCAGATCACGATTAAAGCAAACAACGGTCGAACCCGTCGCCCGAGAAGAAGATGCTTTCCCAAGACGAGGACGACTAGAAAACGACCTCCTAGACGTCGGAGCCCGATGTCCCTCCGAATGAACCGCATCCTAGTCCTCTCTCCTAAGAAATCGAAGGGTTCTTCCGAGCAAGCTCCTTGATCAAAAGCTCTGCTCCAAGAGCCTTCTCGATGAATTCACCAAGTGAATTGCAATTATGGTTGAACAATTGCATCCTCAATCTGCGGTTCACCTCTTGCTAAAATACTTGATCTTATCCGCCTCAAGACGGATAACGGATGAAGCAAATCAAGGAGTCACAAACTTCTCCGCAATAACAATAACACCCTCGTCCTCGACGGATTCGGGGTTCAAAACCTCTGACAACTTGGCTTCACGGAGTGGAGCCGGATAATACCTCTCTAACATGAGAGTCTTAAACTCACTCCAAGCACAATCACGATCGGTGGGTTTTACAGAAAGCCACCAAGAATAAGCGCCTTTACTCAAATAATAAGCCGCTACTGCCACCTTACTCTCTTCCGGACACTGAACCATGTCGAAGAGTTTATCAAAATGTTCAAGCCAATGAACAATATCAGCTGGTTCCGACGAACCCTCAAAAATAGGTGGCCTCTGACGAGAGATGTCGCCGATAATTTGACTCACTCTCCTGGCCTGTCCATAGAACGGCACCTGGAGTCCCTGCTGCTGTGTACCACGAACCATCGAGGTCTGCATGGTTTCCATTATCTGCGTCATCTGGGTCATCATGCCCTTCATAAGCAAGAAAGGGTCGATGTCAGTCTGATCGACTCCTCGAGTATGACGTTCTGAAGGGGAACCGGTCGCATAAGTCACTTCTCCGGCTGAATTCTGATCCATATCGGCACCCGTACGCGTATAAACATGAGGTTCTGGGTTTCGGCCTGCTCTGCACCCTTTACCCCCTCTGCTACGTCCTCGGATTCCTCTTTCCATACTGAAAGAATAACGTTCGATCATAAACAAAGCTCAAATATGCCTCAATGGCCAATCCACAATGCTAAGTCATTAGCCAAACATGAATATACATACTCAACAAATAAACAATCACTTCATATATGCTAATTATAGCCAATACTGGGCCGACACGCTCCAAAGCAATTAATCATGAATGGGTCGTAACACAATGTTACATACAGATTTCAACAAAACATGCATAATCAATGGCATATTGAATGTATGAACATACAAGAGAATCGAGTCCTTACACAGGTCATACGAAGCTTCGAGGTCTTGCGATACTAGTCTTCATCGACGACTCGATGAAAGAATGACTCATACGACTGCTCAACTACCACGACTCACAATGCCCGATTGTCAGCATTGTCAAAACCTGACAGTCCACTACTACCGCGTCGGTAGAACCACATAACTCACATATCAGGGTATATCACAACCCAATTCTCAGATACCATCTTCTGTAACACCCCCAAATCCTATTGGGTTATTACAGTGCCGTGGACCCCACACCAGGAGATCCACCAGGCTAACACGACCAAAAATACAACTAACTGACCAAAAGGGGAATCACAATCCCTACACTGACATCCAACATAATATTCCGATATGGAATTTCAATGACAACAGTGGGCCTATATGGCCTAAATACAATACAACGACATCCACGAGCCTTGCTCGGATAACACAAAATGACAATAACTGACAAAGCCGAGTACTCCAACCGCCCGATCGACGTGAACAAAGAAACATCTCGGACTAGTATCGCTTGAATGCCTCGCCGCCACCGTCATGCCCCCGTGTCTCAACTCTCTCTCGCAAACACCTAAAACATGAAAACATGTTCCGCCCCACGGGTCGATCCATCCAGATAATGATTATCAAATACATGTACAACATGATATGCATCCAAAGGGCAGAATGAATAGTATAGTAATGGTAATACGAGATGCTCACAAACCAAAGTAAGAATCGAGCATTCGTGGAATACTATGCCCACGGCATCCGATCAATACCTGCTCAACAGGTTAGAACACAAGTGCCCAACGGCGAATCATCAATACAAAACACAACAATACATCACCCGAAGGTAACCCAAGCCAAACACTGAAATAGATACGAATCACAATGCCCGAAGGCTCTGACAGGAATACCGATACATCACAATGACCTTAATGAAATGTACCCGAAGCCGTTTATCATCATAATACAGAATGTCACTCACCAAGCCGCTAATCACCACAATGGCTCAAGCCAAACAGCCCAATTTGTACTAATGAGGGCCGAAGCCACGACACGGCCGTATCACAATGAGATCATCCAATGACCGTGACTCTGAATTGCAGTCTGCCGGGAAACCAACCGCGAGGGTTCAAGCCCAGACTTACCCATAATGAGATCACCCGGTGGCCGTGACTCATCGAATCGTAGGTGTTGGGAAACCAACCGCGAAGGTTCAAGCCCCAAGCTTACCCATAATGAGATCATTAACATGACCGTGACTCTTGAATTGTAGGTGTTGGGAAACCAACCGCGAAGGTTCAAGCCCCAAGCTTACCCATAATGAGATCATTAACATGACCGTGACCTACTGAATTGTAGGTGTTGGGAAACCAACCGCGAAGGTTCAAGCCCCAAGCTTACCCATCAAGCACTAGCCGAGACTAGTCTCTAAAACATAATTAATCACAACAGTAACAATCCCAAGATTACCAAACTCACAAGAATAACAGCATGCTGCCTTGAGTCGGCCAACACGACAACAATAACTCACGGATGGGCTCCGTCCACGGCAGTCCCAATTCAAATACCTCGACTGCCTTGGAATGACCAATCGATCACAACAACTCAACGGATGGAAACTATCCTTGACAGTCCCAATTCAATACATCGATTACCTTTAGAACGGTCAATCGATAACGATGACACAACGGATGGGAATTATCTTCGATAATCCCAATTAAATATGTCGATTGCCTTAGAGCGGTCAACCGATAACCAATGATACAACGGATGGGAATTA
Organism: Orobanche coerulescens; assembly: GCA_033398695.1. Lineage (NCBI taxonomy): Eukaryota > Viridiplantae > Streptophyta > Magnoliopsida > Lamiales > Orobanchaceae > Orobanche > Orobanche coerulescens. The sequence goes on from CM065818.1 coordinate 59,452,634, forward strand.
TCTTCGATAATCCCAAATAAATACATCGATTGCCTTAGAACGGTCAACCGATAACCAATGATACAACGGATGGGAATTATCTTCGATAATCCCAATTAAATACATCGATGACCTTAGAACGGTTAATCGATAACCAATGATACAACGGATGGGAATTATCTTCGATAATCCCAATTAAATACATCGATTAACTTAGAACGGTTAATCGATAACCAATGATACAACGGATGGGAATTATCTTCGATAATCCCAATTAAATACATCGATTACCTTAGAACGGTGAATCGATAACCAATGATACGGTAGAATAGATATCCCGGCGTTTTAAACCGACCACCGAAACAGATATGATAACGAATATATCAAACGCCTTCAATCGGCCAATGCAACATCATAGTAATAGTTCCAATTCGATAATAACGATTCAACGATGCCTCAGAACGACATTAGCGTCAACAATAATAATCGATACATCGATACCGCGAACCGGCTATCGACAACAAGAATCTCAATGCCTTAAACCGGCCGTTAACGAATAACAATCACAACTGGTAAAATCACCGAAGGGTATTGTATCAAACAATCCCCAAATATCAATAAATCACGAAGAGACTATGTCTCGAAATGATACAACACATTCATACACATATATGATAACATTAATCTCATTGACCAGTACAAGTATAAAACTTGCCTCAAACCGAAGGCGAGAAAGTCCTTCCACGATCAACGTCCTGGCACGGAACGACGAACGGCGCCTCCCGACGATCACAAACACTCGAACAACCTTGAATGCAAACGATTCATTCAAAAACACAAAATCAATAGAAAACAACGACAAGGACAAAGCCCGATTCAAACACGAATCGATCACACCGCACGAAAGAATATCATAGTCCTCAACTATGAATTCTAACATTCTCCAACACCTCGATGATCAATTAACATGATCATTACGTTCTTAACACTTGTGAAATCCATTCAACAAGATTCATTTAAGAACAATCATCAAAACAAACATCTCAAAGTGATAATATCACCAATATCATCAAATTGATCCTCCTACAATGATAATATTATCAATATTATCATTATCACCCCAAGAACATCATCAACTCAATAACCATGATGTTTGAAATAAAAATCCTTCATCATAACCTCATGAATTCGGATTAAACCACAAGATTCACTCAACCATTTCCAAATTATGATAATCATCTCCTAAATCATCATAAATCCTTACTAAAATGGTTAAAATCTTTCAAGAACACCACCAACAACAATAATCATCTCAAGACTTATGTTAATCATATAACAATCTTAACACAATCCTTCCTCGACATGATTAAAAACCTCCCAACAATATAAAACATCAAGAACATAATAAAACTCAAGCTATACCAACATGTTCTTCATCAAAAGTTTATCAAAACCATGAAGAATCATGATATACTCCATGAATCAAACAATACCCGAAGAAAACAACAACAACAACTCGAAAATCACTTGAAGAACAAGAGATTGAGGGAACTTACCAAAGAAGAACAAGAAGAAGCCTCCAAACACCAAAGGGGCACCAACAAGCTTCCAACTTCAAGCTTCAATCCAAGCTAGGATGATCAAGATCGAGTTGGAAGAGGCTAAACATCAATAACAAGTCCAAACGGACGGTTCTAGGGAGAGAAAAAGTGTTTTGGTTCGTGAGGAAATGAAAGACGAAACCAAGATAAATAGATCGACAATTCATTACGACGTTATACACTATGGTTAACGACGTAAGAGGCATTACGACGCTATACTAAGACATTAACGCACGTAATGAAAATCCGTAACTAATCGACTAAAATACGAAGGCCTTAACGCACGTAAACAAGAACTTATTACGACGTTAACAAGACCTACATTACGTCGTAGAGCTCACCTCTTAACGCACGTAGCGGTCCGCTGACCGCAGAGTGAGATCCGATCGGAAGATGCTCGGGACCCACCGGCCGAAAGTGACTACGAGGAAGGTTCCTGTCACCTACCAAGCATTACGTACGTAACCTTACAGGCATAACGTACGTAATACTCAGCCCATAACGTACGTAAGTCTACCCATGTAGCATACGTTAAGGCTAGTGTACTTAGCCAAAAATCCAAACTCTCCAACCATCATTCAAACGACGAAACTAACCCGACGACAAGTATAATATTTCGATCCCGAATTATTCCAATACAATATACATTGTATCAGTCCAAAACAACAACACTTGTACAATTCCAAATGAATATGTACAACTCAACAGTAACACGAAAAACAAAATTATCCCCGAATATTACATACCCCCCTCCTTAAAAAGAGTTTCGTCCCCGAAACTCAGGGTGCAAAAACACGGGGTACGAACTATCCATCAGGATAAGAAAACAACATCTCCAGGAATACTCCTCACTGCGAACCACTTCACCTGAGTAATCGGGCCAACCCCACGGGTTCCCGCGTCTCCTCTGCCTGAACACGTCTAAAAACAAGGGATAAAATACTCAATCAAGTGCGAGATCAATCGAATCGTAACTCCTCCGTCAGAGACCAGCCAGGAAGTCGCACCATCCGCAAGACTCGTAACACCGGCGTACACACCCCGCGGGTGCCGCCGATTATACATGTCTACAATCATCGGTGTACACTCCCCAGTTCTCATCGACATTAAACGCTCAAGCAAACACTGACTCAAGCCACAAAAGGAAAATAACAACGCATATGTGGTCCTCGGGACCATATCAACTGCACACCCAAGTCCTCACGACTGGCGTCTCGGATTGAAATGAACAATTACCCGCATTATTACAAAATCTCGGGTATAACACCAAAAAGGAAGGAAAAACACATCACACGACCTCAAATCTCAAGATTCTCGATACAATCATTACAAGATAGATCAACCATAAATGGTTCGCAACCACAATACTAAAGTAATGCACTGAGTCAAACATCAATCCGAAAAATAAAGAAAGAAATTAAGGCTACATCTCAAATGTATCCAAAATCAACATCCTCCAGGTCATCGAACTCCTCGATCTGATCGACTCGAGGAAGATCCAAATCTGAGCTCGCCGCTCCTCCTCGAGTGTCCATACTTCTGACTCCCGAAGCCCGATACGACCCCTTGGATGGAGTACGGACTGAAGCAACAAAATCTCTCGAGGCCCGTGAGCTTCCTTGAGATCTACTGGCATTAGAACCCCTGTAGTATTTCTGAAGGTGTCCCTGCCTCCCACACAGAAAAAAAGCAATAGACCGCATCGAGCACCGAGTACTGCGATGTCCTATTGTATCACAGTTAAAGCTAACAACGGTCGAACCCGTCGCCTGAGAAGAAGATGCTTTCCCAGCACGAGGACGACTATAAAACGACCTCCTAGACGTCGGAGCCCGATGTCCCTCTGAATGAACCGGCATCCTAGTCCTCTCTCCTAAGAAATCAAGGGTTCTTCCGAGCAAGCTCCTTGATCAAAAGCTCTGCTCCAAGAGCCTTCTCGATGAATTCACCAAGTGAATTGCAATTATGGTTGAACAACTGCATCCTCAACTGCGGGTTCAGCCTCTTGGTAAAATACTTGATCTTATCCGCCTCAGTACGGATAACAGATGAAGCAAACTGAAGGAGTCCCTGAAACTTCTCCGCAATAATAATAACACCCTAGTCCTCGACGGATTCGGGGTTCAAAACCTCTGACAACTTGGCTTCACGGAGTGGAGCCGGATAATACCTCTCTAACATGAGAGTCTTAAACTCACTCCAAGCACAATCACGATCGGTGGGTTTTACAAAAAGCCACCAAGAATAAGCGCCTTTACTCAAATAATAAGCCGCTACTGCCACCTTACTCTCTTCCGGACACTGAACCATGTCGAAGAGTTTATCAAAATGTTCAAGCCAATGAAGAATATCAGCTGGTTCCGACGAACCCTCAAAAATAGGTGGCCTCTGACGAGAGATGTCGCTGATAATTTGACTCACTCTCCTGGCCTGTCCATAGAACGGCACCTGGAGTCCCTGCTGCTGTGTACCACGAACCATCGAGGTCTGCATGGTTTCCATTCTCTGCGTCATCTGAGTCATCTGGGTCATCATGCCCTTTATAAGCAAGAAAGGGTCGATGTCAGTCTGATCGACTCCTCGAGTATGACGTTCCGAAGGGGAACCGGTCGCATAAGTCACTTCTCCGGCTGAATTATGATCCATATCGGCACCCGTACGCGTATAAACATGAGGTTCTGGGTTTCGGCCTGCTCTGCAGCCTTTACCCCCTCTGCTACGTCCTCGGATTCCTCTTTCCATACTGAAAGAATAACGTTCGATCATAAACAAAGCTCAAATATGCCTCAATGGCCAATCCACAATGCTAAGTCATTAGCCAAACATGAATATACATACTCAACAAATAAACAATCACTTCATATATGCTAATTATAGCCAATACTGGGCCGACACGCTCCAAAGCAATTAATCATGAATGGGTCGTAACACAATGTTAGATCTGATTTCAACAAAACATGCATAATCAATGGCATATTGAATGTATGAACATACAAGAGAATCGAGTCCTTACACAGGTCATACGAAGCTTCGAGGTCTTGCGATACTAGTCTTCATCGACGACGACTCGATGAAAGAATGACTCATACAGTCGTTCAACTACCACGACTCACAATGCCCGATTGCCGAGATTGTCAAAACTCGACAGTCCACTACTACCGCGTCGGTAGAACCACATAACTCACATATCAGGGTATATCACAACCCAATTCTCTGATACCATCTTCTGTAACACCCCCAAATCCTATTGGGTTATTACAGTGCCGTGGACCTCACACCAGGAGATCCACCAGGCTAACACGACCAAAAATACAACTAACTGACCAAAAGGGGAATCACAATCCCTACACTGACATCCAACATAATATTCCGATATGGAATTTCAATGACAACAGTGGGCCTACATGGCCCAAATATAATACAACGACATCCACGAGCCTTGCTCGGATAATACAAAATGACAATAACTGACAAAACTGGAGTACTCCAACTGCCTGACTGACGTGAACACCAAAACATCTCGGACTAGTATCGCTTGAATGCCTCGTCGCCACCGTCATGCCCCTGTGTCTCAACTCTCTCCTCGCAAACACCTAAAACATGAAAACATGTTCCGCCACGAGTCGATCATCCAGATAATGATTATCAAATACATGTACAACATGATATGCATCCAAAGGGCAGAATGAATAGTATAGTAATGGTAATATGAGATGCTCACAAACCAAAGTAAGAATCGAGCATTCGTGGAATACTATGCCCACGGCATCCGATCAATACCTGCTCAACAGGTTAGAACACAAGTGCCCAACGGCGAATCATCAATACAAAACACAACAATACATCACCCGAAGGTAACCCAAGCCAAACACTGAAATAGATACGAATCATAATGCCCGAAGGCTCCGACAGGAATACCGATACATCACAATGGCCTTAATGACCGAGCGACTGTTGTTTATCATCATAATACCCTGAATGTCACTCAGCCGAAGCTGTCAATCACCACAATGGCCCGAAGCCAAAACAGCCCGAAGCTGTACCAATGAGGGCCGAAGCTACGACACGAAGCCGTATCACAATGAGATCATCCAATGACCGTGACCTGCTGAATTGCAGGTGCTGGGAAACCAACCGCGAGGGTTCAAGACCCAGACTTACCCATAATGAGATCACCCAGTGACCGTGACCTACTGAACTGTAGGTGTTGGGAAACCAACCGCGAGGGTTCAAGCCCCAGACTTACCCATAATGAGATCACCCAGTGACCGTGACCTACTGAATTGTAGGTGTTGGGAAACCAACCGCGAAGGTTCAAGCCCCAAGCTTACCCATAATGAGATCATTAACATGACCGTGACCTACTGAATTGTAGGTTTTGGGAAACCAACCGCGAAGGTTCAAGCCCCAAGCTTACCCATCGAGCACTAGCCGAGACTAGTCTCCAAAACATAATTAATCACAACAGTAACAATCCCAAGATTACCAAACACACAAGAATAACAGCATGCTGCCTTGAGTCGGCCAACACGACAACAATAACTCACGGATGGGCTCCGTCCACGGCGGTCCCAATTCAAATACCTCGACTGCCTTGGAATGGCCAATCGATCACATCAACTCAACGGATGGAAACTATCCTTGACAGTCCCAATTCAGTACATCGATTACCTTTAGAACGGTCAATCGATAACGATGACACAACGGATGGGAATTATCTTCGATAATCCCAATTAAATATGTCGATTGCCTTAGAGCGGTCAACCGATAACCAATGATACAACGGATGGTAATTATCTTCGATAATCCCAAATAAATACATCGATTGCCTTAGAACGGTCAACCGATAACCAATGATACAACGGATGGGAATTATCTTCGATAATCCCAATTAAATACATCGATTACCTTAGAACGGTTAATCGATAACCAATGATACAACGGATGGGAATTATCTTCGATAATCCCAATTAAATACATCTATTAACTTAGAACGGTTAATCGATAACCAATGATACAACGGATGGGAATTATCTTCGATAATCCCAATTAAATACATCGATTACCTTAGAACGGTGAATCGATAACCAATGATACGGTAGAATAGATATCCCAACGTTTTAAACCGACCACCGAAACAGATATGATAACGAATATATCAAACGCCTTCAATCGGCCAATGCAACATCATAGTAATAGTTCCAATTCGATAATAACGATTCAGCGATGCCTCAGAACGACATTAGCGTCAACAATAATAATCGATACATCGATACCGCGAACCGGCTATCGACAACAAGAATCTCAATGCCTTAAACCTGCCGTTAACGAATAACAATAACAACTAGTAAAATCACCGAAGGGTATTGTATCAAACAATCCCCAAATATCAATAAATCACGAAGAGACTATGTCTCGAAATAATACAACACATTCATACACATATATGATAACATTAATCTCATTGACCAGTACAAGTATAAAACTTGCCTCAAACCGAAGGAGAGAAAGTCCTTCCACGATCAACGTCCTGGCACGAAACGACGAACGGCGCCTCCCGACGATCACAAACACTCGAACAACCTTGAATGAAAATGATTCATTCAAAAACACAAAATCAATAGAAAACAACGACAAGGACAAAGCCCGATTCAAACACGAATCGATCACACCGCACGAACGAATATCATAGTCCTCAACTATGAATTCTAACATTCTCCAACACCTCGATGATCAATTAACATGATCATTACGTTCTTAACACTTGTGAAATCCATTCAACAAGATTCATTTAAGAACAATCATCAAAACAAACATCTCAAAGTGATAATATCACCAATATCATCAAATTGATTCTCCTACAATGATAATATTATCAATATTATCATTATCACCCCAAGAACATCATCAACTCAATAACCATGATGTTTGAAATAAAAATCCTTCATCATAACCTCATGAATTCGGATTAAACCACAAGATTCACTCAACCATTTCCAAATTATGATAATCATCTCCTAAATCATCATAAATCCTTACTAAAATGGTTAAAATCTTTCAAGAACACCACCAACAACAATAATCATCTCAAGACTTATGTTAATCATATAACAATCTTAACATAATCCTTCCTAGACATGATTAAAAACCTCCCAACAATCTAAAACATCAAGAACATAATCAAACTCAAGCTATACCAACATGTTCTTCATCAAAAGTTTATCAAAACCATGAAGAATCATGATATACTCCATGAATCAAACAATACCCGAAGAAAACAACAACAACAACTCGAAAATCACTTGAAGAACAAGAGATTGAGGGAACTTACCAAAGAAGAACAAGAAGAAGCCTCCAAACACCAAAGGGGCACCAACAAGCTTCCAACTTCAAGCTTCAATCCAAGCTAGGATGATCAAGATCGAGTTGGAAGAGGCTAAACATCAATTGTAATATCTGCAAATTTTCGATTTTCGGTAAATTTCTTTTTTCGACCAAAGTTCGTTTTGACAACTCTATCATGACCATTTCGCCATTCGGAGAATATTTAATTCTGCACTTTTTATCATCCGAGTTCGTTTCGGTGCTGCTTTGTTGAGTTCCGTGCTTTTTAGCGACTTTTCCGCGCTTGAGTTCGGTTCTTGCGAATCTCGTTCGAAACTGTCGTTTGGGGTTTTTCGTAAGTTCATTTAACGTTGTTATACGTGTTGTGAGCTTCGGTTTGATTATTCGTTGTCGTATGGTGATTTTCGGGCATTTGGGCCATTTTTGTAATTTCCCAAAGTTTGGGGTAATTACCTTCCGTTGTCGAATTTCGAGCCTTCGGGTGGTCGGAATCGTGTGTCCTACTAGCTCTTAGATTCGTCTTTGTGAGTACTTCGTAACCGTATCTTCGGTTCGTATTCAGGTTCGGGTTTCGGTGTCGTTTTGTTGAATTCGGGATTTCTAAACGACTTTTCTAAGTATGAGTTCGTCTTTGTTAGATCACCATTAATTTTTGGTAACTCCAAAAATTATAAATCTTTGCAATATTATAGAACATCGAGTTAGCTTTCCAATGGTTCAAGCGGTGAGTCAATCGAGTCAGGACGAGAGAGTTATGGTCGTTTGATTTTGGCGAACACTTCGGGAGCCTTTCGGCCGATAGGGGTCGATAGACTCTGCCCGGCATTCCGTATGGGTATCGGTTGGGCCTATCGGCCGATAGGCTGGCCGATAGGTTCTGCTGTGTTACACTATAAATGTGTTGTTTTGGGCGTGAACAGCTCATTTCCTCCTTCTTTTTCCTTAGACGCGAGAGAGAGTGAGAGAGAAGGAGAGCTTCTCATCATTATCATTTGGAGGGTTGATTTTCATCATTCTTCTTCGGTTGTGAAGCCCAGACAATCAATCCAACGCGTGTTTTACGAATCTAAATACTTGAATCACTCAAGGTAATATCTCTTGAAACCCTACCTTTTTGGATAATTGGGGATTTTGGGGTTTTGTCCGATTCTTTCCGTTTTGTTGATGGATTCTTGATGAATATGATTAATCTTGTTGATATCATTAGTTTTCCTATGGATTCATGGTATATTTTCATAGTTTTACGGAATCGAGAGGGTTTGGTTGTGGTCCGCCCTCGTTGTTATTTTTGTGCGAATATACATGAATCGTAGGCGGGTTTCCGGGTGTATTCCATTTCCGTAATCGTTTAGAAGTGGTTGTGATTGTGCTATTCGAATCGTTAGGTTCATTTTCGTCGGTTCCTCGCGGTCGTGCTTGATTCTTCCGTTCCGTTCGTTGTCGTATTCCTTTTCGTTAGCATCGGGCGCTCCGAAGCTTCCCGGTTGAGCCGTATCCGTTCGTGGTTCCGTGCTCGTGGTATCGAGGCAAGTACCTTGCCCATACTTTTCTTATTTTGTGGATATGATGATCGGTGATCGTATTAGTGTGTTGTTTGGTTATTTGAAATGAAGTTTCAAAGGATTTCGGTTTGGCCTCGTTAAAGGCTTTCTTTCAAAACGAGTGTGATTTGTGAACGGTGTTTTGAGAATTGATTATGATTTGGTTATTTTGAACGTTGAAGGATTTTATGATGATACTCCTATTGTTTAAGTTATGGAATCGTGTATTTCCTTATTTAATCTTGTTATCGTAATTTTGAAGAGTTTGATAATGGTGTCGAGTTAATGGCCATCTCTAGTGAGTATTCTTAATGAACTTACATTCTTAGCATATTAGTGTTGCATGAGTAATGTGTGTGTGTGTATGCTCACTACGGGTTAGATCCGACGGGGTCTCGGTAAGGGTCCACGGAGGTGTGGATCGACGAGCTTTGCTTTTAACCACTACGGGTTAGATCCGACGGGGTCTCGGTAGGGGTCCACGGAGGTGTGGATCGACGGTTAATTGTGGTGCATTTTTGCAAATGTGATTTGATATTGGCATTTCCGGAAATGAGTGCTTTTGAACGGTTTTCATGATTGCATGCATTGACTAAGTGTGTAAGAGGTAAGTGTTCGTTTGGCTTACTTGGCTAGGATGGCACTGGAGTATTTTGTTGTTTGTTTTAAATCCTTTATTTGTGGATTTTGATGTTGGGATACGAACCTCGTGGTCGTTCTTGTGTACTGTGAGTTGATGAGATTTGGGGCTAAAATCCCAATGGTTTTGTAAAAGTCGTTTTATGGATTTGGGGCTAAAATCCCAACGGTTGGTTAATGTCATTTTTCAGAAAGTAAACCTTTGGGGCGGTGACCCCTTTTGTCTTTTGGTTTTCGAAAAGTAGGATTTGATAATCCTAAATTGTTTTCTATTAAAACTCTCGATGGCATTCTAAACTGTTTTATAAATTACTTCCATTGATTTATGATATTTCGTTTTTGAAATGTTTTCTCAAACCCTTGCCTCGGGAAGTACTTTTCGTTTCGTTTGGATCTTTGAGGATCCTCGGTTATTGTTATTCGTGGAATGTGAATTGTATGGCTCGTATTTGCACTTTGTATTTGCACTAGCAAAACAGGTGGAGTTTGCTAACCCCAGTATTCGGGGGTGGATGTCTGTTTTGCATTCGGGTTTTGGAGCATAACACAGGGACGGCACGAAGGATGATTAAAGATGATCGATACTAATCACATGAGGAACCGAATAACGTGTGTAGGTTCGATTGTACTTTATTTTCATTCTTTGAATTGTTCCGTTATGCAGGGTGTAGTTGTATTTTGTCCCCTGCGTGGGCATGAGTTGTATTTGAGTTGTATGTATTTGTGGAAAGACCAAATCGGTCTACTGAGTCAGTGTAGCCTTGAAGGCATTGTCGAGATGTTAAATGTTGATTACCAGCCTGGTAGATCCTCGAGGAGAGGGTCTACGGCGTGTAATATCCCTGAGTGGATTGGGGGTGTTACATAAATGGTATCGGAGCTTAGGTTGAGGAAACCTAGGCTGTCGGGTCAAGTCGTGTTGTTTGAGTCTTGTTTCGTCGGATTTTATCTGACTGAGTCGTGTCGCGACGCGTCGTTTGAGTTTGTTGGTCGTGATTAGTATCGTGGGGCGATCATCATCTTCGTGCGACCCGTGGAAGTAAGTCTCCCTTCTTTGTGTTGTGCCTCGTGTGACACGAGCTATTTTTATGATTATTTGTTAAGTGGTGGAATCCTTATGTGAATTTTGATTTCACGATATGTATTTAGTCGACTTTCGTATTTGATTTATACGAGGAGTGTCGTCGCTTGTGATGTCTTTTATTGTTGTTTTTCTCCGTTGTTGATGATTTTCGAATCGATTTGCACGTTTTACAAGTTCTATTGTGGAAGCTTTATGCTTATACGCGTTCGACTTGTTCACTAGCCAGTGCGGGAGGGTATTTTATCGGAGGTTTTGTTACGAATATGGTATTTTATTGTTTATTTCCGTTTAAAGACATATATTGTCTTCATTTTAAACGTTTTGGTGCGTGTGCTAGGAGTTGTTTTAGTGAACATCGATATGTGTGAGTTTTGGGCACTCGCCTATTGAATTTTGAAAACCTTGAGTATCTTAGAAAAACAAATTTCGAGACATACTTTTCAAATTATATAATTTCTTTTTGTACATCCTAGATGCCGCAATATATTTAAAAATTTATCTACATCGAGTACAAAAAATTTTAGCGATATTTTAAACACTTTTATTTAGACAGGGTCGAATATTCGAAAGTTTTCACTAAGAGAAAGTGTCCTCATTTTTATCAAGCGAAATGGTTTTCCCAAAGTCTCGATAACGACGTTCCACGTTTGTACTATTTGAAAGGTGATACTCAAGATCAACCAGTATTCTTCAAATTATTTTCAAAATGAGGTTTTCATTTTTTTAAAACTGTCCATTCCGTTTGAGAAATTTGGGTATGTATGTGTGACGTTGGTGTTGTCTTTTTTATACTTTCTCCAGTATGATCGAATTGGCGGTGTGAGCATTGAGTCGCTTTCCACACATTGGTTGTGCTAGCCCTGTGAGGCGGAATGTTGGTATTGAATGTTGTCGCCTCGTGGCGATTTCTGCGTTGTCGAGGATGTGCGAGCTGTTAGAGCTTGGTATGGTATGACCGTGTGCATCGGTGATCGTTCCGTTATGTGTCGATTGTTTAATGTCTTGTTACCTTGCCCCGTTTTTGTGAATTTCGTGGACGAGGTCGGAGATAATGCCCGTATTATTTTGACTCCTGTATTTTCTCTTTCTCCAGTCTATCGATTCGCTCATGTTCGTTGGCACTTTGTGAACTTGTTTTGTATTTCGGTTTCATCGTTCGAGCAAGCTGTGATCTTGTTGTGGGCCGATCGGGTTATCGATGTGACTTTTTTCGAGTTCGGTTCGATTCTTGTGAACCTTGTTCGGGAGTGGCGTCATCTGGTTCTATTAGTTCTTTTATTCGAAGTGGATCGGATTTAGAACTCTTGTGTTTTCGACTTTGTCGACTCATCATGTTCATTGACCTTTTCTGAGTTTGTCCTGCCCCTTGCCTTTGTTGATCGAACGAGGTGGTATTATTTCGAATTTCTCGTTCGTCGTTGTGACCTTTCAATCGTTACTCCCTTTTCGTGGATGCAGTGCAGTGTGCATCTTGTTGTTTTCATCGGATCATGTTTTGTCTCGAGTCGAGGTGTGAACCTCGGAGTTGCCGGTTGAACCTTATTGTTCTTCGTGATCCGAACATGATCGTTCGATTTTTTTTGTTGTCTCGATCTTTGTGGTTTGATCGTTTGATTGTTCGTTTTTTTGTCAATCTCATTTCGTGATTGTTGAACATTCAGACTCCTTCGAAATTTCCTTAAGTTCGGGAAATTAGTCTCGTTTTCGATCTTCCAACCTTTGGGCGGTGGAATTTCGTATTTGTTCAGCGTGTGGCTCATGTTTTGATCAATGTACCGTTAGGTTAGTCAATCGTATCGATTTTCGTTCGTTGTGTTTTGTGATTGTCAGATAATTGACTTGGCTATATTATCCGTTTGATGACGCTTGTCGTTTGTTGGTTTTATTGTATCCCTAACGGCTACATTGTGTTGGTCGCCGTGGAGCGTGTTTTCACGCCGTATATTCCTTTGCGTTGTTTGTAACATTTCGCCGTTGGGCATTAGTTACGCATTCTTGTGTATCTTGTTGAGTTTTTCCTGGCGGAATATTTCTTCCCCCTACTTGTTTTAAGTTTCGGGACGAAACTTCTTTTAAGGAGGGTAGAATGTAATATCTGCAAATTTTCGATTTTCGGTAAATTTCTTTTTTCGACCAAAGTTCGTTTTGACAACTCTATCATGACCATTTCGCCATTCGGAGAATATTTAATTCTGCACTTTTTATCATCCGAGTTCGTTTGGTCTTGCTTTGTTGAGTTAGTGCTTTTAGCGACTTTTCCGCTTGAGTTCGGTTCTTGCGAATCTCGTTCGAAACTGTCGTTTGGGGTTTTTCGTAAGTTCATTTAACGTTGTTATACGTGTTGTGAGCTTCGGTTTGATTATTCGTTGTCGTATGGTGATTTTCGGGCATTTGGGCCATTTTTGTAATTTCCCAAAGTTTGGGGTAATTACCTTCCGTTGTCGAATTTCGAGCCTTCGGGTGGTCGGAATCGTGTGTCCTACTAGCTCTTAGATTCGTCTTTGTGAGTACTTCGTAACCGTATCTTCGGTTCGTATTCAGGTTCGGGTTTCGGTGTCGTTTTGTTGAATTCAGGATTTCTAAACGACTTTTCTAAGTATGAGTTCGTCTTTGTTAGATCACCATTAATTTTTGGTAACTCCAAAAATTATAAATCTTTGCAATATTATAGAACATCGAGTTAGCTTTCCAATGGTTCAAACGGTGAGTCAATCGGAGTCCGGACGAGAGAGTTATGGTCGTTTCAGTTTTTGGCCGAACACTTCCAGGAGCCTTTCGGCCGATAGGGGGGGTCGATAGACTCTACTGCCGGCATTCCGTATGGGTATCGGTTGGGCCTATCGGCCGATAGGCTGGCCGATAGGTTCTGCTGTGTTACACTATAAATGTGTTGTTTTGGGCGTGAACAACTCATTTCCTCCTTCTTTTTCCTTAGACGCGAGAGAGAGTGAGAGAGAAGGAGAGCTTCTCATCATTATCATTTGGAGGGTTGATTTTCATCATTATTCTTCGGTTGTGAAGCCCAGACAATCAATCCAACGCGTGTTTTACGAATCTAAATACTTGAATCACTCAAGGTAATATCTCTTGAAACCCTATCTTTTTGGATAATTGGGGATTTTGGGGTTTTGTCCGATTCTTTCCGTTTTGTTGATGGATTCTTGATGAATATGATTAATCTTGTTGATATCATTAGTTTTCCTACGGATTCATGGTATATTTTCATAGTTTTACGGAATCGAGAGGGTTTGGTTGTGGTCCGCCCTCGTTGTTATTTTTGTGCGAATATACATGAATCGTAGGCGGGTTTCCGGGTGTATTCCATTTCCGTAATCGTTTAGAAGTGGTTGTGATTGTGCTATTCGAATCGTTAGGTTCATTTTCGTCGGTTCCTCGCGGTCGTGCTTGATTCTTCCGTTCCGTTCGTTGTCGTATTCCTTTTCGTTAGCATCGGGCGTTAGAAGCTTCCGGTTGAGCCGTATCCGTTCGTGGTTCCGTGCTCGTGGTATCGAGGCAAGTACCTTGCCCATACTTTTCTTATTTTGTGGATATGATGATCGGTGATCGTATTAGTGTGTTGTTTGGTTATTTGAAATGAAGTTTCAAAGGATTTCGGTTTGGCCTCGTTAAAGGCTTTCTTTCAAAACGAGTGTGATTTGTGAACGGTGTTTTGAGAATTGATTATGATTTGGTTATTTTGAACGTTGAAGGATTTTATGATGATACTCCTATTGTTTAAGTTATGGAATCGTGTATTTCCTTATTTAATCTTGTTATCGTAATTTTGAAGAGTTTGATAATGGTGTCGAGTTAATGGCCATCTCTAGTGAGTATTCTTAATGAACTTACATTCTTAGCATATTAGTGTTGCATGAGTAACGTGTGTGTGTGTATGCTCACTACGGGTTAGATCCGACGGGGTCTCGGTAAGGGTCCACGGAGGTGTGGATCGACGAGCTTTGCTTTTAACCACTACGGGTTAGATCCGCGGGGTCTCGGTAGGGGTCACGGAGGTGTGGATCGACGGTTAATTGTGGTGCATTTTTGCAAATGTGATTTGATATTGGCATTTCGGAAATGAGTGCTTTGAGCGGTTTTCATGATTGCATGCATTCACTAAGTGTGTAAGAGGTAAGTGTTCGTTTGGCTTACTTGGCTAGGATGGCCTTTGGAGTATTTTGTTGTTTGTTTTAAATCCTTTATTTGTGGATTTTGATGTTGGGATACGAACCTCACGGTCGTTCTTGTGTCTTGTGAGTTGATGAGATTTGGGGCTAAAATCCCAATGGTTTTGTAAAAGTCGTTTTACGGATTTGGGGCTAAAATCCCAACGGTTGGTTAATGTCATTTTTCGAAAGTAAACCTTTGGGCGGTGACCCCTTTTGTCTTTGGTTTTGAAAAGTAGGATTTGATAATCCTAAATTGTTTTCTATTAAAACTCTCGATGGCATTCTAAACTGTTTTATAAATTACTTCCATTGATTTATGATATTTCGTTTTTGAAATGTTTTCTCAAACCCTTGCCTCGGGAAGTACTTTTCGTTTCGTTTGGATCTTTGAGGATCCTCGGTTATTGTTATTCGTGGAATGTGAATTGTATGGCTCGTATTTGCACTTTGTATTTGCACTAGCAAAACAGTGGAGTTTTGCTAACCCCCGAGTATTCGGGGGGTGGATGTCTGTTTTTGCATTCAGGTTTTGGAGCATAACACGGGGTCGGCACGAAGGATGATGAAAGATGATCGATACTAATCACATGAGGAACCGTATATCGTGTGTTGGTTCAGTTGTACTTTATTTTCCGCTCCTGAATTGTTCCCGTTGTACGGGTGTAGTTGTATTTTGGTCCCCTGCGTGGGCATGAGTTGTATTTGAGTTGTATGTATTTGTGGAAAGACCAAATCGGTCTACTGAGTCAGTGTAGCCTTGAAGGCATTGTCGAGATGTTAAATGTTGATTACCAGCCTGGTAGATCCTCGAGGAGAGGGTCTACGGCGTGTAATATCCCTGAGTGGATTGGGGGTGTTACATCAATAACAAGTCCAAACGGACGGTTCTAGGGAGAGAAAAAGTGTTTTGGTTCGTGAGGAAATGAAAGACGAAACCAAGATAAATAGACTGACCAATTCATTACGTACGTTATACACTATGGTTAACGTACGTAAGAGGCATTACGTACGCTATACTAAGACATTAACGTACGTAATGAAAAATCCAGAACTAACTGGACTAAAATACGAAGGCCTTAACGTACGTAAACAAGAACTTATTACGTACGTTAACAAGACCTACATTACGTACGTAGAGCTCACCTCTTAACGTACGAAAGGGTCCGTTGACTGCAATAGTGAGATCCGATCGGAAGATGCTCGGGACCCACCGGCCGAAAGTGACTACGAGGAAGGTTCCTGTCACCTACCAAGCATTACGTACGTAACCTTACAGGCATAACGTACGTAATACTCAGCCCATAACGTACGTAAGTCTACCCATGTAGCGTACGTTAAGGCTAGTGTACTTAGCCAAAAATCCAAACTCTCCAACCATCATTCAAACGACGAAACTAACCCGACGACAAGTATAATATTTCGATCCCGAATTATTCCAATACAATATA
Source organism: Orobanche coerulescens (assembly GCA_033398695.1). Taxonomy (NCBI): domain Eukaryota; kingdom Viridiplantae; phylum Streptophyta; class Magnoliopsida; order Lamiales; family Orobanchaceae; genus Orobanche; species Orobanche coerulescens. The sequence continues at coordinate 59,469,440 of CM065818.1, forward strand.
CATTGTATCAGTCCAAAACAACAACACTTGTACAATTCCAAATGAATATGTACAACTCAACAGTAACACGAAAAAAAAAAAAAATTATCCCCGGATATTACAAATTTGCACTAAGCATAAGTAGTATTAAGCATTACTCTCACATGTTATCAAAGTGTTATAAACCCAAATAATGTTTTATCGTTAATCTCTTACTTATACATAAATTTGAACTTCGGTTAACAAAATGTCATATCCGTTAAACCATAAATTAACATTTTAACAACATATGTTAAAATACAATCTCAAAGCTAACCTTGCTAGTCATGCACCCCGAGTGACAATGAACCTCGAGGAGTATACTTAAGAAACTAGAGTGGACTCCACTTGTCCTCTTCAAGTAAATATACTTTACCTCGAGACCAAGTATGTTTACAGGCCACTAAGATAGGATTATCCGCCTCAACCAACACTTTTCGAAATCACCCAACTATTACGTCAAAATAAATAGTCAAAAAGTGACTATTATTTTTTCTTGGCTTCTAATTGCCACGGACCCCTTTGACAAGGACAGACCCCTTCAAAAGGGTCGGTGGAATCCGCGGCAACAGATATCAGTTGATATCTGTGAGCTAAACAGATTGTGTTCAAAATCTTTTTCATTTCAAAACATAGTAACGAAAAACCAATCACCCAAATCAACTTCAATTTCATCTCTTGGTCTTAAATGAATAAATCATATTTAAAGTGCACACTTCAAATCAACATAAAATATGTCATCCATTAAGCTATCTAATTCAAACAACCTTAGATTCCAAACACATGATTGAAACATATTGTTTGCTTTCTAAATGTCGACACACTATTATTAAATTGTTGTGTATAACATGACATCTTCATCACCTTAGTTAAAATGCATTTAGTCGAGTTGCATTAGGCCAAATATTAATGAGATGAAGCTAATCATCATCATTATTATTAATAGGCCAATGTAGGAATTCAAATTTTTCTAACACGAGAATGAATACTGGAGAACTTATTGCAATAGAAACTCAATTTGACCTAACGGTTAAATTGCTTCCAGGAGAGAAGTTGGGTATATGGAATCACCCGTAAAAATGGTGGTGTTTAGCCTTAATTGAGCATCGATAGTAATAGTCTCATATTCATTCTTCGACTTGAAAAATCTCTATTCCTATACTTGCCTGTAGTAAGTGTTACAATGGTGATATTTTGCCTTGCCTTAGGAATACTAATCAAACTAGTAGTAAATATGAATTCTTCCTTCGTTAGTTTATCAAGACGACTTGCATGCACATACATCTGTTGATTACATGTTCTTGTTTGATATGATTAATTGTCTTGACGTTATCTTGGTGTTTGATAACTATTTGATTAATAGTCAAATGTGTAAACCCTGGAAAGGTTTTATCTTTATAATTGTGACAACCGTCATATTTCTAGGTCAGTTAATTGTGACATTTGACCAAATCTTTGAATTACTAGTTGCTTATGTGTTATGTGCTTGCTTTTTTTTTTTTTTTTTTTGTGATTCATATGATTCATTTCATGGTTGATCTAATATATAGCTATCATAGGACTAAATGATATTTTGTGCTACAGGTATACTTTGGTACTCATGTTTATTGAAATGTTGATGTCATTTCACTTATGTGCATTTGAGGAATTTACGACAATTAGTAAGTTCATGATATTGGTTTAAGCCCATTAAACAACTTTATAAACAATGTCAATGGCATTTATTTATGATAACAACTATAAAATAAAGTTTATAAGTGTATTTCTATTTTTGGAAATTCATTTCCTAATTATAGTTTGTTTTGAGTCATTTTACGATAAAACGAAAAGAAACGGATCATATTTAGCAACTAGGTATTTTTGTAAATTAGCAAATGAGTATAATAAGTAAAATAAAGAAAAAAATATAAATTTTTTATAAAAAATTTGGGCCGATCAGTGTTAAAAAAAAGGAAAAGGTTTGATTTTTTTTTAGAAAATTACCATAATCTATTCAGCTTAATCTTTAAGTTAACCCTACACCTTCCTATCCCCAATATATACAAACCACCGGACCCTCCCTACCCTTTTTTGTTTTGATTCGACACCCAAGGAGAAGAAGAAAAGAAAATCGATTAGGGTTTCAAGAATCGGTTAGTTCTCGTTTACTAATTAATTACTTCTAAGCTTTGATTTCTTAAATTATATTAGTAACTCACAAGGATGGATTAGGTTTTTTATATAATGTTAATGATCTGTGATTTGAAGTATAATGATGATTAGAACACTTAACTTAGGTGTTTATACGATTGTGTGCGAGATTAAACAAGTTAGGGTTAGTAGATTTGTGTTTTTGATTTGGACAGATTCATAACCTCAACTAGATAGGGCTGTAAATCGAGTTATACAAAAGGTTTTTTTCTTTTGAGATTCTTGAGTCTAAAGATAAGTTCAAAGAGTGTACTAACTGGTCCAATTGGTTAGAAGTCGATTGGGATTGGTCTGGTCATCCAAACAAATTAAAAGAAATCGGGTGTCAAAGCTGAGTTTTTTGGGACAGATTTGAGTCAGGTTGTGGAATTTTTTTCTCCTAAATCATAACGAGTTAGGTCATGAAAATTTAGGAGACATATTTTATATGTCTATTAATTACTGTATTTTTTCCGATTTTTTTGAAAAGTCTAAGTATTTTAAAGGCAAAATAGCTCTATTAGGGATTGAAGTTTGTCATTTTTATCACTTAAGCGACTAAAATTTTAAGTGTTTCAAACAAGGGACTAAAGTTTAATCCGTTTCACCTGTTAGGGACTCCGTTAGTTTAGTTCCGTTAAGTTTTAACGGATTGATGATGTGGCAGTTAAGTGCCATGTGTCAGTATTTTATTGGTCGGTAATAATAAAATAATAATAAAATTTTTCAGATTTTTGTAATAATAATAAAATAATAACAAAAAATATAAAAGTCTAAAAAAATATAAAAAATAAAAAAATCTGTATTTTTTTAGAAAAATTGAAACTTTATTTTTTTAAAAAATCTGGAATATTAATATTAAAAATTTAATGCTTGTATTTAAAGTTAAAAATAAAAATTAAATGCAATAAAATTTTTTCAGATTTTTGTAATAATCATAAAAATATAATCTAAAAAAATATAAAAAACAAAAATATCTGGATTTTTTAAAAAAAATTAACTTTATTTTTTTCTCATTTTTTTTTTAAAAAATTTGGAATATTAGTACTTAAAATCGGATGTTATTATTTAAAATTTGAAAATAAAAAATTAAAAAAATTTGGATCTAATTTATAAACTTTTTTTTTTAAATTGAGATATTATTTTTCATAAATAAATAGAAAACTGGATCTAATTTTTCATAATATTAATATTATTTTACAAAAAAATCTAAAAATCTAAAACAAACAAACTAAAGGTTAATTATAATTCAGATCCAAATATTTTTAATTTTTAATTTTTATTTTTAACTTTAAATAAAAGCATTATATTTTTAATAATAATATTTCAGATTTTTCAAAAAAAAAAGTTTCAATATTTCTAAAAAATACAGATTTTTTTATTTTATTTTATTTTTCAGACTTTACATTTTTGTTATTATTTTATTATAATTAGAAAAATCTGAAAATTTTATTATTATTTTATTATTACCGACCAATAAAATGCTGACACGTGGCACTTAACGGCCACATCGTAAATCCGTTAAAACTTAACGGAACCAAACTAACGGAGTCCCTAACGGGTGAAACGGATTAAACTTTAGTCCCTTGTTTGAAACACTTAAAACTTTAGTTCCTTAAGTGATAAAAATGACAAACTTCAGTCCCTAGTAGAGCTATTTGCCTATTTTTAAAAATGAAAACTTTCTGTGTGTTCAATCAGGTCATTTTCTGGACAGTTTTGCTTAACGAATTTTTATACAATATACTTACACTAGGGAATAAAATCTAGGAAAATTATGAGAAGTTCTTAACACATATAAGTTTCACTGGTAAAAATTTGGGAACCTTAGGAGCTTGTTTGGTCGTCATCATCAACAACATCTTAATCCCAATTATGTTGGGTTGGTGGCATGAAGATTATCGTGTCGTTTAATTGTCTAAAATTAGCTAACACCATAACTCATGCAAATAACAAAGTGGCAAAGTTTTACGCCGGATGCCCTTCCTGTCGCAACCTTCATATGAAGGAGAAATAGAACGAAATTCCAAAACCGTCAACATCATAGGTTTTTCCATTTATATGGAAAATATCATGAGACGGCGATGAGTTTGAGATAATTGTTATTGTTATATCACAATACGTGATTGATATTTTAAAATCAACACATACATCATGGAACATGACTCTACGAGCTTGTTTGGTATTGTTATAAAATTAGAGAAAGTTAACCAGAATTTGATAGATTAAGGTTTAAGCTATTTTAATATGGGCTTATAACTAGACACCAATACCTAATGAATTTGCACGTGTATTCTTGGATTTCAAGTGGTATGACATAGGGAGTGATTAGTTAAATGTTCCCAAATCCATCTCATGTGAGTTACAGTGATAGGGTTATAAGCCTTGCTGACTTGTAACTTATACAGTTTCGGTTTGTTATAGATTGCTAGTTCAAGTTTTGTCACTGGTACAAATATCGCCTTTACTGACACTAAAATAATTTCAGTAATTATTTTTACTGACACTTTATAATTGTGTCAGTAATGCTAAAACCGGAAAATACTGACACTAATTTTTAGTGTCAGTAATACAAGTGTCAGTAAATACTGAGACTAAAATAGTGTCAGTAATTATGTTTACTGATACTAAAATAGTGTCAGTAATTATTTTGACTGACACTAAACATTAGTGTCAGTATGTTCTGTCTTTAGTATTACTGACACTAATATAAAGTGTCAGTAAAAATAATTACTGACACTATTTTAGTGTCAGTATATGTTCAGATTTGTAAAAAAAAATCTATTTTTATCTCAATTCTATTTTTATCTTAACTATATTTTTCGGTTTAATTACATGGAAAAAATTACCATAAATTAAAATTATCAAACAGACAACTCACTTATAAAACATCCGAAATGCATTATTAAATTGAATAATCAAAATCAGTCGATGACGTTTTAGTCTCGAAATAAAGAGCAGGGAATACAAAACTCAAAATCTTATTAAACTACTACTGTAACCTTGCTCTTCTCTCTTCTTTCCGCTGTGCATGTGCAACATAAAATGGCTTACTGATCATCATTTTCATGTTCATCTCAGAGAGCTGAAATCGTAAAAGCATTATATGTTGGAAAGTAAAACGCAGCGGAAGCGAAGTTTAGGAAATTTGATAATAGCGTTTTACGCATCTACGAGCATTAGATCTATTTAGGCATGCTAATTAATTAATTACTAAGACTAACAAGCAATTTAAATATTATTTATTATTTATTAATTAAATATGTTGATTAATTAAAATATCATAATCTAGATCCAAGATCATAGGATATTACCTTTTGAAGCGTGTTGGTTACTTCCTTCTTGATCGCCTTGTATTTCTACCTTCAGATCTTCTAGAGTATGATCCGCCTTGAACCGGACGTTGTGTGGGCAACGAGCTACCGGATCTTGCTTGGACACCTTATGGATCGGCCGAATTCTTATGCCTCACAACTCTCGATTTTCTTTTCTTCAAGTAATTCCGATATGTAGCAAGAATTAAAGTGTTCTCTCAATTGTGGAATCAAAGACACAAGTCAAGATCCACAATTAAACACTTAGAAGAAAAATCGAAATTCCTTGTGCAAGTGTGTGATAAAATCGGCCAAGCCCCATAATGTCCTATTTATAGGCTCTTGGACTACTACTAGGGATCTAAAGGAGGATTATGGAAGGACTCCCAATTAATTCATCTTACCTTATTAGGACTCTTCCTAATATATGATGAATCAATTAATATCAACTTAGTCCACTAAAAAATTGATATTGCACTTCCTACCAAAATCCCAAATTACGAAATTGGGCTCCTTATTAAATATATTATTTCCCGTGTTTAAGATATCGAATGTCCATTAATTAATTATAAGCTACTGACAACTTTAATTAATTAATATCTTATCCAAGAGTAGTACCACTCGAACCTTATTATTATATCGGAATTAAATCCACTTGCAGGGTTTAATATAATAATCATTATCGAGCTCCTCAAGGGGACATCATCAACCCTTGCAGTCGGGACACGATTTCTAGTAATAATAATAATTGTCGTATAAACAATATTATTGCCCAAGATACGAGGCTTATTGAGTCGATCATTTTGACTCTCACCTATGGTAAATCAAAGCAATAAATATTATAAATACACAATTAAATATTATATACTTAGAATTAAGAAATAATAATTATCTGAGATTTACGTTCTTCTTACAGTCTCTCACCTCGATCCTGTTCAACGTATGCAAATACGCTAATGTATGCTAATAGTCAAGACCAACTATTCTCAAGCACACACTACAACCCTTTATATAATTTGTCTAATAATTATATAGGTTGTGAACTATTATATTATTCTATAAGGCACCGATAATGTGATCTTCCGTGTGACACCAACACACCACATTATCTACAATATAAAATAATTAGACATTTCATTTGCATAAACATAACGTGAATTAATATGCAAAACATGTTGTTGTGCGGCGATTCATACGCCTCGATAGGCGATCGGCATCACGACCAGAGAAGCCTATCGTCGAAGACATACTCTGGACAAACTCCTAGAATTCGGCGCAATACGGCGATCGTCTTTTGGCACCTAGCGATCGTCTTTCGATATTTGACGATCGTCTATAATGAGCGGACCAGAGACGATCATCTCATGACCACGTATGGGTCCGGCATCCGTCAAAGTCATCAAAGACCGAATCTTGGACGGTGGCCCACATGCGGATCTTCAGAGATACCGGCAGATAAAGACCTTTGTCCTCATCCTGTCACCTACCTCACCTACCGACAAAGCCGCCGAAAGGTACAAAGTGGGTCCTCCTCACATGCCGCCCGGACGCGCGTTGGCCTCTCATTGGCTCACACGGTTGACTCAGCAGCTCTCGACTTTAAGGGAACAGCCCCATGTGACGGAACGATCGGCCACCTTATTATAATATAAAAAAACGGCGGTCGCCGGTGATCGCCTCAGGGATCCCAACTACCTTGTCCCCTATAAATAGGGAACTCACCGCAGCAGCAAGGAGACACAGTTTTGACTACAGATTCAGTGCAAAATACACACAAAAGAGAAAATCAAAGACTCTCTTAGTAACCGCTTACACATTCATAGTGATATTCATACATATCCATCTTATCTCCTAAGCAAGAACTCACAGATCTATCTATCTGGTTCTTCCGGCAATCTACGCGCTCTAAAGCCTAGAAAACTAGAAATCTTTACACTCCTTGTATTAGTTTCTAACATTAATATTTGTACTCGACAGTATATTTATTAATAATATCTCGCGAGAGCATTCAAGCCCGGGATTAACAACCCCGGCAAATCTTGTGTTATCTAGTTTCCCACGGAAGTGTTCTCGCAATTGTTTGTTACTCGATCATTCCAGCAATATTACCTCCGGATAATATTTGGGTAACAACAATTGGCGCTAGAGGAAGGGGCAAATCTAAACCTTCATTTTTATTCCTACCGTCTCGAAGAACACTCACTGTTCTCCGGACATATACTTGAAGAAACACTCACTGTTCTTCAATAGAAAAACCTTCAGAAAATGACATCAGCAACAACCTCCAAGAGGGCCACCCTGAGATCTGCGAAATCTTATTGGCGAGGACGAATCCCGGCCCACGGCGGAGGCGGCGTGGCGACGCTAGGCTCTCACTCCCGCCCCGAGGGACGGTTCTAGCCTCTCACTCGACCGATTCGGACATCGGAGCAGTTGAGGAGGCTATAGCCATCCTCGAGGCAGCGGAGGGCCGCGATACGCCTACCATCACCGTCGGCTAACCGCCGGGCAAGCAAAAGGAAGCTCAAGGGGATCTATGTTGAGAAATCAACAGAAAGTCCCGAGCCGCAGGGGAAGGCTCTTGGAAGGCGGGACGATTCCGTCTTGGCCGCCAGGAAGCGATCCCTCATGGCAACTGGGCACTCAGGCCCAGTAGGGAGACATCGGTATCTGAATCCTTTACCGGGGAGTTCGGCATATCCGACCCCCAAAGAGGCAGTCGGTCGGCGACCCTGCTCGCCCAAGGAAGGAACCAGCTGGCGAGGAGCTCGTCATTCACCCGGGGCTGAGGGATCGGTACACGATCGCCTCGGTGCACGCTCGAGAGCCATTCGGCGGCGATCGAGCGGCAGCGATGGGCGCCATGCAACGCCGGCTCGGCGAGATGAAGGCGCTCTGGAAAATGGGGCGGCGCCGGGAGACCAATCGTTGGGTCAAGCGAGCCACTCGCGACTCGGATCGAGCTCGCCCAGTCAACCAACGATTAATCCCCACAAACACCTCTATATGAGGGGGAGAACGGATCAGGAACCCACTTAAGTAGGTTCGGATCTACATGATTGATGCGGAGCTTGACGCGACGAAATGTCGTATGTTCCCGTTAACTCGACGATCTCGCCCACGGGTGGTACATCTCGCTACCATCTCGCTCAATCAATTGCTTTGAGAAGGCGGCGACGACTTCACGTCGTACTTCGCCGCCAAAGTCGCTCGCCCGGAAGGCCCCCACCGCATGATGAAAATCAGGCAGGGGAAGGACGAATCGGATGAGGATTATATCGACCGGGTGGACGAGATAGTCCTCACCGGTGAACCCGTCAGCGACGAGATCGCTCACCACGCAGTCCTGAACGGATTCCACGACGCTCGCCCATGTTCAGGCACCTCACAAAGGATTTCCCACCGACCTATACAGCGTTCCGCATCAGAGCCGCCGATTTTATGGCCAGGCAGAAGATGCTCTCACTCCGTTTGGACGAGGGACAACCCGAAGAAGGAAAAGCACCATCCCATGTCCAGAAGAAGGCGGTCTCCAAGCCTAGAAAGGCGGTCGCCAAGCCGCCCGGCGAGTTCAAAGCCTTCGAGGATGTGGAGGTCCACCTTCTTCACAACCTCAACTTATCTCCGGCACACATCTTCAACGCGATCAAGGGTCGCGAGTGGCTTTCCAAGCCAAAACCAATAAGAGACCACGGTTACCTAGACCGTAGCAAATTCTGTGCCTATCATAAGAGTCCCGGCCACAACACTAGCCAATGCCGCGACCTCCTCAGACAGCTATGGCGACTGTTTGAAGAAGGCAAGCTGGACAATCTAATCACCAAGCCGGAGCCAAGGACGGAAAGGACCGGAGGGCGCGAACGCCGACAACGCGAGAGAACTCCTCCCAATCCAGTCGCCAGGATCGAGCATGAGCCAGAATACTCTGATGAATCGGTCCCTCCGATCAACCCTGGCGGTCGGATAAACATGCTTCAAGCCGGGGGTGGAAACCTCGGAGGTCTTTCCCCGGTTTCCACCATGTCGAACAGGAAGCGAAAGGCCGAGTTGAGGGCATTCGCCGGAGTCCATGTTGTAGTTCCTCCGGAGCCGACCATCTCTAGAGACGCGCTCATCACCTTTTCCAACAAGGACAGGGAAGGAGTGCAATGTCCCAAAGAGGATGCACTAGTGATCTCCGCATGCATCCTTGGGAAGACGGTCGATCGCGTGTTGGTCGACAATGGGAGTTTTTGCAACATCATATTCAAAACCGCCCTAGACCAACTCGGCAACCTAATCAAATTCATCAAGCCTTTCGACACCGTGCTTCAAGGGTTCGGCGACAACACCGTCCAAGCCTATGGGAGGATCAAGCTCTGTTGAGCTAGTATGCTTTTATGATCCCAAGGTTAGGATTACTAGGAACCTAAGCTTTGTAATCATAGATAGGCCCAGCATCTATAATGGGTTCCTAGGTCGCCCCTTTCTAGAAACCTTTGAGGCGGTCGCCTCATCTTTCTTTTACTGTATCAAATTCCCCACTGCCGATGGGACGGTCGGTACTGTAAAGGGAGATCAACTAATGGCAAAGAGATGTTTGAGTTACTCCTGTGTTGCTACTTATTTCGCTATTTCCCACGCTATATGTAACATTGAAGCGACCAACGATCAACCCATGGAGATCGACGGGCCTAACACTTCGTACCAACCGGACTCAGAGGACGCCATCTCTCATCGATCGACGGACGACATCGAGCCAAGGATCGGTTTCGAGCCAAGTCTCGACATCGATCCGAGGACCGAGTCCGGAGATCGTACCAAGCGAGAGGCGGCAGTTCTGTCGAAGAGTTGGAAAACATTACGATGGATCGAGATCATCGAGCGGGAAGTACAGATCGGCGCAAGCATCGACCGCGAATTAAAGGGAGATCGATCAACTTGCGTAAGAACATCGGTGTCTTTGCACAGTCGCATCAAGATATGGTTGGCATAAGTCCCGAACACGCTGCCACTATCTCGAAGATCGGCCAAGGCGATGAAGCCTGTTCACGAGCGTAGGAAGTTCGGTCGAGAAATACGCGGCGCTCGACATAAAAGTCCAGAAGTTACTCAACAACAAATTGATCGGAGTAGCAACAGACGAACCACAGTGGGTCGCCAACGCGGTTCTCGTCAAAAAGCCAACTGGCTCCTGGAGATTATGCATAGACTTCACCGACCTCAACGCGGCATGTCCAAAAGATCACTTCCCAATGCCTCATATCGATCACTGGTCGACAAAGGCGGCAGTTGCGAAATGATGTCGTTTATGGATGCCTTCGCGGATATCATCAAATCCCAATGGCGAGGAAGACATAAAACACACATCCTTCCACACGAAAAAGACATATACTATTGGGTCGAATGCCGTTCGGCTTGAAAAAGCAGGGCAACCTACCAGCGATTAGTCAACAGGATGTTCGCCGATCAGATCGGCAAGACCATGGAGGTCTACATTGACGATATCGTAGTCAAAAGCCTCAAGAAGGAAGATCACCTCAGCGATCTCGCCGAGACGTTCGCCATCCTTGAGAAGTTTAACATGAAGCTGAACCCCAAGAAATGCAACTTCGGGGTGGGCTCCGGAAAGTTCCTGGGGCACATAGTGAGCCAAAGGGGGATCGAGGCAAACCCTACCAAGATACAGGCGATCCTTGACATGCAGGAACCACGAAACATCAAACAGGTGCAACGCCTCACAGGTTGTCTAGCCGCCCTCAACCGTTTCATTTCACGGCTCGGCGATAAAAGCAAGCCTTTCTTCGCGACCATCAAGAACAAGAAGTTCGCATGGACGAAAGAAAGCTGTAGCATTCGCCAAAATAAAGGAATATCTATCTAACCCCGAGATCCTGGCAAAGCCGATCCGGTGAAAAATTATTCCTTTACTTGGCGGCCTCGGAGGTCGCGCTGAGTGCCGTTCAGTGCGAGCAGGCGGAGTCCACTTGCCAATCTACTATGTTAGCCAGGCGCTCCACGACGCTGAGACACGCTATACACCATTGGAGAAGATCGCCTATGCCCTTGTCATGAGTGTACGTAAGCTGAGGGCTTACTTCTTCGATCACCAAGTGGAAGTCCTAACAACTCTACCTCTAAGACAAGTCCTGCACCGACCGGACACCAACGGGCGACTCCTCAAGTGGTCGTTGGAGATCGCCCAATACGGTATCACTTACGCTCCTCGCACGGCGATCAAAGGCCAAGCTCTGGCGGACTTCGTGGTGGAATTAACGTTCCCTCACAGTCAGACTCGGAGTCGGCGGACACTGCCCGAAATTATACGTGGATGGCTCGGCGACCAATGCGAGAGCGAGGCGTGGATTGTCCTCATCAGCCCGACGGTCGAGTTTCACAAATCTTTGTGCGTTTCGGCTTTCGTGCGACCAACAATGAAGCCGAATACGAAGCTCTGGTAGGCGGGCTTGATCTAGCCCTCGCCCTAGATGTTCGTCGCCTCCATATCTTCATGGACTCCCTTCTGGTCGTAAACCAAGTCAAGGGAGAATATGAGGCACGCGGGGAACAAATGGTCAAATACCAAGAGCTGGTCGCCGAAATGTGCACAAAATTTGAAGAAGTACTAATCGAACAAGTCCCCAGAGAGCATAACTCCTGTGCCGATGCTCTTTCCAAACTAGCATCATCAGATGGGGCAGCCGACTTCTCCAATATCCAAATCACAAAATCAGCAAGGCCGGCGATCGACAGGAATTTGGTTACCACGGTCGCCATCGCCGAAGAGAATTGGATGACTCCATTCATCAAATACTTAAAGGATGGAACGGTCCCTGACGACCATGTTAAAGCTCGCCAACTCCAGCTTCGTGCGACCAGGTATACCCTATTGGACGATCGGCTTTACAAGCGAGCCTTCAGCCTTCCCCTCCTCAAGTGTATTACACCGGAGGAAGGTCGGCTGGTTTTGGCTGAGATCCATGACGGGGTTTGTGGAAACCACGCGGGCGGGCGAGCCCTCATCCATAAAACAACCAGACAAGGGTTTTTCTGGCCATCACTTCGGAAAGATGCGATCGCTTATGCCAGATCTTGTCATAGATGTCAGATAATGGGCCCCAACATTAAGCTATCACCCGAACAGCTCACCTCCATGTATAGCCCTTGGCCATTTGCGCAATGGGGCATCGACCTTATAGGTCCCTTGCCGACGGCTCCAGGGGGCTGTAAGTTCGCCATCGTTGGGGTCGACTATTTCACCAAATGGGCTGAGGCCGAACCGCTCAACAAGATCGGCCAAGAGCAGGTGATCAAGTTTATATGGAAGAACATAATATGCCGATTCGGTTTGCCCCAGGCCATCATCTCCGACAACGGGAAACAGTTCGACGGCTTAGAAGTCATGCAATTCTGTGAAAAGTGGGGAGTCAAAAGGTTATTCTCAGCGCCCTATCACCCTCAGACGAACGGGCAGGTAGAGGCAGTGAATAAGATCCTCAAACACACGATCAAAGCACGACTCGAATCCAGGCAAGGAAGATGGGCGAGCGAGCTCCCAGACGTTTTATGGTCCTACCGAACGACGACCCGCAATTCAACCGGCGAAACCCCTTTCGCCCTTACCTTCGGAACAGAAGCGGTAATTCCTTCGGAGATCGCCGTCCTCAGCCATCGAACCGAACAGGAGATGACGACCGACAACGATGTAGCCCGGCGAATCGACCTAGACATGCTTGAAGAAAGACGGATGACCTCAGAAATGAAGAACACAATCCACAAAAGGAGAGCCGAGAAGTTCTTCAATTCAAAGGTCAGAGAAAGAAGATTTCAAGTGGGCGATCTCGTCCTCAAGAAGATCCAAACCCATACAGGCGTCTTTGGTCCGAACTGGGAAGGACCTTTCAGAGTATCCAGATGGCTAACTAAAGGAGCCTACGAACTGGAACATCCTGACGGTACTCCGGACCAGTACCCCTGGAACGCCGTGCATCTGAAAAAATACTATCAGTGATAAATTTGTATTCGATTTCAATGATGTACAAGGAATATAATGAGATTTTGTTATCCCATCTATTATGGCGATCGCCCCACCAGGCATCGCACATCACCGACGATCGCCGATCACGACGATCCTAGGTAAAATTAATGCGACCATGGTCACGGAGGTCGATGGGCAGCGGCTTCGCCCATGCAAGGTTCCTTTGATCGAGATCGCCCGCCCTTCGTTTAAATACGAGGCCGGCGTAGCCGAAGGACCCTCCAAAATAATCAGTGGACACGATCGCACGTTCTCAAGGTACATCATCTAACATGGTGAACCCGAACAATGCAACGTTCCATTACCCCCGTCTCAACGTACACCGTCGAGGATCTCCATCTTCATGGCGGGCCGAGGTGGAAGCAGAGCTGACAAGCCGCGGACGTGGTGTCAAATAAGCCGACAACACTCCGCGCAAGGACTCCTCCAGACCGAGATCGCCCGCCTTTCGTTTTAACACAAGGCAGGCGTAGCCTAACGGAGGACCCTCACAAAATGTGAGTCGCAGGATACACAATATCCCTCGCACACGAAGACACGATTGGGGAGATCGGTCCATCGAACACCCCAACCACACATGACTCTTCAGAATCGGCGAAATGAAGATAGCTCGCCAGACAGACTAGTCTTTGTTTCCTTACTTACAATAAGTGAACAAAAACAAGGGCGAGGATAGGTCGAGCTACTCTCAAATACGATCGAACAAAGAGAAACCATATTCGATCGGCTTCGCTCAAAAACATGCAGGGCGATCGAGGTCGTCCGACGAAAATTACAAGTAAGAATTCCAATTCAAAACACATCAATGCTTTCAACACTCAGACAATCGGCCGAACAAACAAAAAAAAAGTCGAAAGCAAATATACACGTACTCGTAAAAATTGCGCGCAAACAGTCAAAGGCGATCGCATATAATGCATTACGCAGAATGAGAAAAGGAGTATTTTATTCATAAACACAAGCTTCATACATTTCGAAGCCCGAAGGCCTTACAACAAAAAGTACAAGTTACGGAGGAAAAACAAAAATGCCTCTCAAGGCCCCGCTTTGGTCTTCGCCCTCGGGTTGCGGATCGGCTTGGCACCCCATCGGCCTCGGGATGAATGAGTTTGCCGGTATACCAACTCAAGTCGATCCCAAAGTCGACGAAGTCAAGGATCGGCAAGGAGAATTCTGGATGCGAGAGGATGTTCAAGGACATAGGATTTGAAGTTCTCCATCGGGGGACCTATCTCGATCCTGCCTTCTTAGCGGCTCGAACAAAGATCGGCAAAGGCCAACCGATAAGCGAGTCGCCGACGAGCGCAACGTTGAGGTAGGGATCGGCTGGATCGCCTTCACCGCCCCTTCAAATCCACGACCGTCTTCTCGACCTCCGCCGGTTGGGCCGCCTTGGCAACATTCTCGCCCGGCTGCTCGGCTCTCTCTTCGCCGCCTCCGGCTCAACTGTGAGCCGATCCATCGCAGCCTTCAACCCGTCGCCTCCTCTGCGAAGCCTCGAGCTTCGGCGAGTTTCTTTCTCCTTAGCACAGGATCGATCGGGATCCTCCTTGGAGCGGCTCGGCTCTGCCCAATCGATCCACGTCGGCTTAGCCCGTTTGGCCGTCTCCTCATACTCTTTCTCCATAGACCGATCCGGTTGGCATCCTCAATATTTACATTAAGGCGGTCTCAAGTTCGCGATGGAGATGAGCGGTGGAGGTCGCCCCTCAAAATCCCGGCGGCACTGACGGCCATCGTCGCCGTCTGAAGAGCCAGGGCGACGGTCGCCTGCATGGCGTCTCCAGACCGCCGACGAGCGACCGCATCAAGGTCGGTCGTCCAAGCCTTGGGTAGAGAAGTAATAGCCTGGCGAACATAAGCAGGGACTTCTAGAGAAGTTTGCGGAGCTTTGCTCGACAGGAAGTCCAGCACCATGGGGGCGACGTCCGGGTTGGCGAGACGAACCCTGCAGCGCAAACCAAGGAAATCAAGGAGTTAGCCCATACCATGCTCAAAATGCCTAACTCAGAAAAGTTTGATCTTTTCTTACCTATTGACCAGTTCGGGATCGCGCCCGAAATAAGGCTTGCCCCGGGAGGTTTCCACATCGGCGGTCGCCACTTTCTTCGCCGAGCTACCGGTTGGCCGGGGGCCGGAGACCGTTGGTTTGAAGCACGGTCGCTCCGTCATCGGGATGGCAGAGATAGGAGCCGCGGCGGCCGGAGGTTCTAGAATTGATACATCCGCCTCGAAATTGACGGGGACTCCTCCGCCTCCGCCTCTTGCGGCGTTGGAGCTATTCCTCATCGTGGACTTCCGGTTCGGCGATCGGCACCTCGCGAGCCTCGTCAGGCGGGCGAGGCGTTGTCGCGAGAACGCGACCGATCCGCTTGCCCAAGTGAAGGCGACCGATGAGTCCGGGTTCGACATGGCGATCTCTGCGGTCGGTTCGGAATTCGGGAAAATAAACCTCGACAAAGAGAAACATAAACAAGTTAGACAAAACAAAAGCGACCTCATGGAAACGATCGTCAAGAAAGGAAGCACCACTTAAGCTCATACCGGAACTTTCAAGTGACGGGGTAGCAAAACAATCGAGCTCCCAACCGATGAGCTTCGGTACCAAGAGAACGAACGTCGATAAAGGAATCGAGCAAAGCGCGGATCCGCTCCCAAGCGATCAAGAAATCGAATGGAAGGTCGACGATCGGCTGGAACAAGAGGTCTGCAAAAAAAACGAAATTAGATCGGTCAAGACAAGCTCAAACGAGGGAGAGTTAAAATCCTTACCGGATTCCTCTCCCGGAAAGTGGTGGGGATTTCCAACTCCTCATTCGGCCTGTCGCTCGATGCCGATCGCCATGCCCCGCCGACCCAAAACCATTTAGCCAGGTCGCCCCTGGTCTTACTCGGCACACCAAGGACCACTCTCCCGAGTCGGCCTTGAATATGATGACCGCCGATTGACCCCTTCTGCACGGCCAACTTAAACAAATAATTCATCTCCAACGCAGAAAGGAGGCGGAATAACCGATGACCGCCAAACAGGGTCAACGTGCAGATGATCTGCAGCCAAGCATTCGGCGTCAGTTGAAGAGGCGCCAAATTCCAGGCGATCAGCAAGTAGGAGACGGCGAATGGCAATGCAAATCGCAGACCCGCCTCCATAATCATCTCGTTGACGGCAACCATGTGCTCAGGCGGTTGGTCGGCACGTTCATTCTCCGAGGGCACGTGAAGGGAGACGTCAGAAGGAATGTGATATTTGGCCCTCCAACGGCTCAGGTCTTTCGTGGTCGCCGTACTCCGGATCTATCCGAGAGTCCACGGAGACGGGACGGCGGCCCGAAAGACCGTCCGATTCACATGTTCGTAAGGGTGAGCGGCGGTGTAGGCTTTGAAATCGAATTCCGGACAGGGTCCGGCAATCGCTTCCATCATCTGAGCAAAAGCCATGTAGGCGGGGCCGAATCTACTCTCTCGTTCCCAGGCCTCCCTCACCAAATCATCCTCCTCCGCCGGCGAGCCCCCTCCGCTCGCCGCGCCGTCCTCGCCACTTCGGCTTCGTTGAAAAGCTCTTCAAGTTCCGCGGGTGCAATCCCCGCTCGAATAGCTTCGGCGGCCGTCTCCATATCCACTCCAACGGGAACATCCTCCCGTTCAGGCGACGCGGCGGCGGCGGAAGAGCTTCCGGTCTCGAATGCTTTTGATCCTCCCGACATATTAGAAAGTAAAAAGAGGGAGAAGGTTAATTTGTTCTTACCGAGAAAAAAGTAGGAGATCGGCACGAAAAGCTCCTGAAAATTCTGCAGAATTTCGGCTATGGATACCAAGGACGCGTAAAAAATGAAATAGGAGAAGCCCTGCCCTTTTTATAGACGGAGACGAGGGCCTATATGCAAATAGGAGAAACCCCAAGGGCTGGATCGCAACCGTCACGTGGGGACGCATTAAAAAAATGTCCTCGGATCCCGCGTACGCGTTTTTTCGAGGGCACGCCACCGACAAGTCGACAAACCGTCGGACTTCCCCAACCGCGGCGCGACGCGTGTCCTTGCCACTCTAAAAGCCCGCCTTCTTTTCCCATTGCTCCAAGCGTAAAGAGGGTCATCCATATTTGAATTCAGATCGGCTGATCGTTTAAACATTGACGATCGGCTACAGTGCCACCTCACCCCGTGTTTTCAACATCGAGGCGAGCTGGGGGGCAATTGTTGTGCGGCGATTCATACGCCTCGATAGGCGATCGACATCACGACCAGAGAAGCCTATCGTCGAAGACATACTCTGGACAAACTCCTAGAATTCGGCGCAATACGGCGATCGTCTTTTGGCACCTAGCGATCGTCTTTCGATATTTGACGATCGTCTATAATGAGCGGACCAGAGACGATCATCTCATGACCACGTATGGGTCCGGCATCCGTCAAAGTCATCAAAGACCGAATCTTGGACGGTGGCCCACATGCGGATCTTCAGAGATACCGGCAGATAAAGACCTTTGTCCTCATCCTGTCACCTACCTCACCTACCGACAAAGCCGCCGAAAGGTACAAAGTGGGTCCTCCCCTCACATGCTGCCCAGGACGCGCGTTGGCCTCTCATTGGCTCACACAGTTGACTCCAGCAGCAGCTCCTGACTTTAAGGGAACAGCCCCATGTGACGGAACGATCGGCCACCTTATTATAATATAAAAAAACGGCGGTCGCCGGTGATCGCCTCAGGGATCCCAACTACCTTGTCCCTTATAAATAGGGAACTCACCGCAGCAGCAAGGAGACACAGTTTTGACTACAGATTCAGTGCAAAATACACACAAAAGAGAAAATCAAAGACTCTCTTAGTAACCGCTTACACATTCATAGTGATATTCATACATATCCATCTTATCTCCTAAGCAAGAACTCACAGATCTATCTATCTGGTTCTTCCGGCAATCTACGCGCTCTAAAGCCTAGAAAACTAGAAATATTTACACTCCTTGTATTAGTTTCTAACATTAATATTTGTACTCGACAGTATATTTATTAATAATATCTCGCGAGAGCATTCAAGCCCGGGATTAACAACCCCGGCAAATCTTGTGTTATCTAGTTTCCCACGGAAGTGTTCTCGCAATTGTTTGTTACTCGATCATTCCAGCAATATTACCTCCGGATAATATTTTGGGTAACAACACATGTGATTAAATATAATTAATATCCTCATAGGTAGTAAATGGGAAATTAGGTAATACAAGCATAAAGTATGCTTTGCAGTATACAATCCTAACAATCTCCCACTTATACTCAAAGCATGCTTTTAAGTATACTACTCTATTACATAGTCTCTCATTTCTCCCACTTATACTCAAAGCAATGCTGCCATACATCGTAATCCCATTCCTTCCACATGCCTTTCAAAAACTTTTGAAGGTAGGCCTTTCGTGAAAGGGTCAGCAAGATTATCTTCCGATGTAACCCTGGCTACAACTACGTATCCCTCCTTTACGAAGTGTCGTATGATGTGGTACTTGCGGTTGATATGTTTACTTGCCTGATGGGCTCGTGGTTCCCTTGAATTTGCGACTGCACCAGTATTATCACAATAAAGTGTAATACCTTCTGGCAAATCGGGAATCACATCTAAGTCCTGCAGGAAGTACTTGAGCCACACTGCCTCCTTGGCTGCCTCAGAGGCTGCCACGTACTCGGCTTCCATGGTAGAGTCCGAGATGCATTTCTGCTTCACACTCCTCCAACTAATGGCTCCACCTCCCAAGCTAAACACATAACCCGAAGTAGACTTGGACTTTTCTTTGTCCGATGAAAAATCTGAGTCATCAGAACCCACCTAAAGCAGTCGTCTGATTGATATACAAGCATGTACTCCCTAGTCCTTCTCAGGTACTTGAGTATGTGCTTGACAGCAATCCAGTGTCCTGGGTTTGACTGATATCTAGCAGCCATGCCCACTGCATGACAGATATCTGGTCTAGTGCAAAGCATAGCATACATGAGACTTCCCACAGCAGATGCATAAGGGACCATCTTCATGTCATCTATCTCCTTTTGTGTCTTAGGACACATGTTCTTAGATAGTTGAATTCCATGTCTGTAAGGTAGAAAACCTTTCTTGGAATTCTCCATGCTAAACCGCTTCAGCACTGTATCGATATAGGATGCCTGGGATAAGCACAACATCATCTTCTTCCGATCACGAAAGATCCTGATTCCAAGGATGTGTCCTGCTTCTCCTAGATCCTTCATATCGAACTGCTCAGATAGCCATACCCGTACGTCCGACAATTCCTTCACGTTGTTTCCAATCAGAAGGATATCGTCTACATACAGTACAAGAAACACCAACACGTTTCCATCGCATTTCTTATACACACAACTCTCACTCGGACATTAGACGAATCCATATGACTGGACAACTTCGTCGAAACGAGTGTTCCAAGATCTAGATGCTTGCTTAAGTCCATAAATGGATTTCTTAAGTTTGCACACCAAGTGCTCTTCTCCTTTAGCAATGAATCCCTCTGCTTGGCGCATATAGATTTCCTTGTCTAGACTCCCATTCAAGAATGCAGTCTTGACATCCATCTGCCAAATCTCCAGATCCAAATGCGCAGCTATAGCTAAAAGAATCCGGATTGACTTAAGCATGGCTACCGGCGAAAAGGTTTCATCATAATCGATACCCTCTTTCTGAGTGTAACCTTTTGCAACAAGCCTCGTTTTGAAGGTTTCAACCTTCCCGTCACGTCCTTTCTTTCGCTTGTAGACCCATTTACTCCCAATGGCTTGTACACCATCAGGTAGCTCTACTAGCTCCCACACTTGATTGCAATCCATAGATCCCATTTCTGATTCCATTGCTTCTTTCCAGGAGTCACCATCTTTATCTTGGATTGCCTCCTTATAGGTCCAGGGAACTGATTCATCTTCGTCTGGGATTGAGTCCGAAGACTTTCCCACGCCTATGAATCGTTCGGGCTGACGAACAACCCTCCTACTAGGACGAGGCAAATCCTGAGTTGGTGTAAAAGTTTCAGAATCGATACGTGGTGCAGTGTTAGTTGGCGCTTGTACGATTGGTATAGACGGAGTCTCGCCCCTCAGCTCTTCCAGAATTATCTCGCTCATGGGCTTGTGACTAATCATATAATCCTCTTCCAGAAATCGGGCATTGGTGCTAACAATGACCTTCTGATCCTGGGGACTATAGAACAAGCCACCCTTCGTTCCCTTAAGGTATCCTACAAACACTCGCACTTCTGTACGAGATGCCAATTTATCAGCTTCCTTATTCAGCACATGTGCTGGAGTACCCCAAATCCGAACATGTCCTAGACTGGGCTTACGCCCACTCCACAGTTCTGTGGGTGTTTTTGGAACTGATTTCAAAGGCACCATGTTTAGAATGTATGCCGCTGTTTCTAAGGCGTATCCCCAAAACGAAATAGGTAAATCTGAATAACTCATCATTGATCTAACCATTTCTAAAAGAGTCCTATTCCTTCTTTCATCCACACCATTTTGTTGTGGAGTTCCCGGCGCGGTGAGTTGGGACGAAATCCCCTCATTCGCCAAGAAATCCAAAAACTCTCCACTAAGGTATTCGCCACCACGATCAGATCGTAGTGACTTGATAATCTTCCTATGACGCTTCTCCGTTTCAGCCTTGAAGTCTCTGAACTTGTCAAAGGCTTCAGACTTACGTCGCATCAAATAGATGTATCCATATCTCGAATAATCATCTATAAATGTGATGAAGTATTCGAAACCACCCCTAGCCTGGATATTCATTGGACCACACACATCCGTATGAACCAATTCTAACACATCCTGAGCACGGTTTCCCTTGGTTTTAAAAACTCTTTTGGTCATCTTACCTTCCAGACAGGATTCACAAATTGGAAATGACTCAACTTGGAGATCATCCAATGGGCCATCATCTACCAATCTTTGAATCCTTCTAAGGTTTACATGTCCTAACCGTAAATGCCACATATATGTTTGGTTTATGCTTGAAGGTTCTTCTCTTTTTAGGTTTAGATAAAGAGTTAAGTGATTTATGCATAGGAGTTTGTGCAGTATTAACAATATATAGTCCATCATTAAAAGTACCTCTGCAAATATATTCACCGCTTCTTTTCTTAACAATGGCATCATCATCAAAAGAAACTGAATAACCATCGCATTTTAATTTAGCAACCGAAATTAAATTCATTCTAAAATCTGGTACTAATAATACATTATTGAGAACTAATAATTTATCATTAATCTTCAACTGCACGACTCCCACTGCAACAACCATAAGCCTGGAATAATCGCCCCAGTTGATGGTAATCTCGACCGCACTAAGCTGCTTGGTTACCTTTCTTAAGAGCAGGGCAGTCCGCTTTAAAATGTCCTTTCTGACCGCACTTGTAGCACTTTCCCTTTGGCTTTTTGTTCGCCTCGGGATGAGGAGCCTTGCTTTTCACCTTGAGGGTTGCCACTTGCTTCTGGCCAACCTGCTTCTTCTTCTTTCCCCATTTGGGTTTGGAAGAAGTAGCACCGGTTGCCGCAAGAATTTGATGATAACCTTGTTTGAAGAGACCTTCAGCAGACTGAAGCTCTGTCAGAAGTTACGCCAAACTATATGTCCTACGGTTCATATTGTAGTTGAGGCGGAACTGCTCAAAGCTTCTAGGTAAGCTGCCTAAGATGATATCGACCTGCGTTTCTGCATCGATAGTAGCCCCCAGTATGCTCAGTTCGTTCAAATGAGACATCATTTTTAGAACATGATCCCTTACTGGAGTCCCTTCAGACATTTGGGTTGTCATCAATACCCTCATAGCATTTTGTCTTGCCGCCCGGTTCTGATGACCAAACATCTCGATGAGACTTTTCATCATTTCCGCGGCCGAACCCATCGTCTGTTGCTGATGCTGCAATACATTTGTCAGTGAAGCCAAAATGTAACAGCGAGCCATCTCATCAGACTTTTTCCATTTTCGGAATTCCGCCAACTCTTCGGGAGTGGCATTCGGTTCTGGTTCTAGAGGGCTCTCCTCGATTAATACAAACTTATGCCCCTCAGCAGTCAGGACAATGTCAAGATTTCTTTTCCAATCGGCAAAGTTAGTGCCATCTAGTTTATTTTCTTTGAGAATAACAGCTAGTGGATTGAAAGACATCTGAGAATAAAAAATTAAAAAACATCCATCACATAATGCATAGCAAAATATATCGAAAAACCTCAAAACACAATATATATGCTAGCGACCAACACCTCAAAAAATCCGCATATGCAAGCCACGATCGTGTGGACGTTTACACACACATTTTTCAAGTAGAGTTTTACGTCTTTAATTTTACTATCTAGTCAAATTACGTTATGACAAGTAAAATTAATAGTTGGTTCCTCTTGGCCATGTATTAATTAACATAGACTCCGATGGGGAGCTTATTAATTAATACACCTAAGTGAACACCATAATTTAACATCCTTAAAATATTATCTTTTAAATAATAGTCCTACAGATGGAGAGGTCCTATCATAAAAAGTAATATTTACCTTATGTTATCATTTTGAAATTTAAAACTAGTGAACCTATAATTAGCACATCCGATATGGAGGAAGACTTTAATGTCAACGCGCATGCTAATTACTTCACAATTTAAATTAATTATAGAGGCCAATTTGATTTTATTTTTAAAAAAAAATCAATTTAATCACTTAGTTATTTTAGCCTTAAGGTTTTTAATTTTCTCGTTCTAACATGCAAGGAAACATATCACGCATACATCCATACATGCCATACATCAAAACAATAAAAAAAGAACCAAAAATAAGCATGGATAATTAATTATCCAATTATCATGGTCTTCTTCCTTGAGTTGAATCCGAGAAAATCTTCGACTCGATCTCTCCCACTGAATCAAGCATCTCGTCGCTCCTCCCCGGCCGGGTCGTGGATTTTCCAAAATTAAAATTTCACTTTTATGCAAAATTAATTACATAAAAAAAATTAATTTTAAATCCTGACTTCAATGGGCCTGTGAGCTAACGGCCAGCAGACCGGACTAAAGCTCGACGACCGGCCGAACTAAATAACTGGCCGGACCAGTACCGCCATGGCAGCGGCCGCCCGTAGTACTCAGTGACGGCCGTGTCTTTGCTGGCGGCCTTCTTCTTGTCGGGCAGCTTGCCAGCGATCCGGCGATCCGGTTCGCTCTATTTCTTCGCGATCCCGTCTCTTCCGAATTCGATTACAATTTTATACAAAATAAAATACATCGAAATTACATCAAGATTTACACAAAAAAATAAAACCACCTAGAACTACCCGCGGATTTTCTCACGGGAAAAACCATTACATGCCTCAAAAACGGGCCAAACCAACAATTGCATAATTAATAAAAATAAATAAATAAATGCACCATTCATATAAACCATGATAATTGGATCATATCACCTGCAAGAACACATCTAGCAAAATATTCCAACATCAAAATATATGAATATTTAAATTTCTATCAATTAATCACTAAAATTAATTAAAATAGCAAAAGCCTAAAATCCGGCTCCGATACCAATTGTTGGAAAGTAAAACGCAGCGGAAGCGAAGTTTGGGAAATTTGATAATAGCGTTTTACGCATCTACGAGCATTAGATCTATTTAGGCATGCTAATTAATTAATTACTAAGACTAACAAGCAATTTAAATATTATTTATTATTTATTAATTAAATATGTTGATTAATTAAAATATCCTAATCTAGATCCAAGATCATAGGATATTACCTTTTGAAGCGTGTTGGTTACTTCCTTCTTGATCGCCTTGTATTTCTACCTTCAGATCTTCTAGAGTATGATCCGCCTTGAACCGGACGTTGTGTGGGCAACGAGCTACCGGATCTTGCTTGGACACCTTATGGATCGGCCGAATTCTTATGCCTCACAACTCTCGATTTTCTTTTCTTCAAGTAATTCAGATATGTAGCAAGAATTAAAGTGTTCTCTCAATTGTGGAATCAAAGACACAAGTCAAGATCCACAATTAAACACTTAGAAGAAAAATCGGAATTCCTTGTGCAAGTATGTGATAAAATCGGCCAAGCCCCATAATGTCCTATTTATAGGCTCTTGGACTACTACTAGGGATCTAAAAGGAGGATTATGGAAGGACTCCCAATTAATTCATCTTACCTTATTAGGACTCTTCCTAATATATGATGAATCAATTAATATCAACTTAGTCCACTAAAAAATTGATATTGCACTTCCTACCAAAATTCCAAATTACGAAATTGGGCTCCTTATTAAATATATTATTTCCCGTGTTTAAGATATCGAATGTCCATTAATTAATTATAAGCTACTGACAACTTTAATTAATTAATATCTTATCCAAGAGTAGTACCACTCGAACCTTATTATTATATCGGAATTAAATCCACCTGCAGGGTTTAATATAATAATCATTATCGAGCTCCTCAAGGGGACATCATCAACCCGCACGAGTCGGGACACGATTTCTAGTAATAATAATAATTGTCGTATAAACAATATTATTGCCCAAGATACGAGGCTTATTGAGTCGATCGTTTTGACTCTCACCTATGGTAAATCAAAGCAATAAATATTATAAATACACAATTAAATATTATATACTTAGAATTAAGAAATAATAATCATCCGAGATTTACGTTCTTCTTACAGTCAGTACAGAAGACACTATCTCACCTCGATCCTGTTCAACGTATGCAAATACGCTAATGTATGCTAATAGTCAAGACCAACTATTCTCAAGCACACACTACAACCCTTTATATAATTTGTCTAATAATTATATAGGTTGTGAACTATTATATTATTTTATAAGGCACCGATAATGTGATCTTCCGTGTGACACCAACACACCACATTATCTACAATATAAAATAATTAGACATTTCATTTGCATAACCATAACATGAATTAATATGCAAAACATGTGATTAAATATAATTAATATCCTCATAGGTAGTAAATGTAACACCCCAAACTAGGCGGATATTACAGTGCCGTAGATCCCCAACTGGGACCCACCAGGCAAATGAAAATGAATGAATTACACAGGATAAATGTAGTACCGAACTACATTACAACAATAATTACTCCGATGAGGAGTTTAGTTATAACACACCAGGACAATACCGAATACTAGTATATTTTATATGAAGATAAAATACACAACACTGAATGAAACAGAGTATTCAAATGAAAATCTGCAGCGAAAAATAAAGGACAATAACATGAATAACTGAAAGATCGGGGCCCCCTACTAGTATCACTGGGACTCCTCGACGTCAGCGTGTTCTCCCCGTGCTTTTGCCTTGCCTAGACCTGAAAAACAAAATCCCCAAACGGGGTCAGTTACAAAGAACAACAATCCTCAAGGGTTGAAAATACACAATCATGATTATATCTGATGTTATGAAATATCTTGTCGTAACATACGCAATCAAACATGCTATATGAATCAACTAACAGTACGGCTCAAAGGGTGGTACCACACTACGCCCGGGATGGAAATGTGTCCGTGCACAAGCCACCAACGATCGAATACACGTGTGGTCTTGTACCTAATCAGTCTCACGAGACAATATGACTCGTGTGCACAGTCCAATGTGAGGCCAACAACCAACACACGACTTAAACGTGCCCGACATGAAAATCCAACACATACCAACCGGCACGCCAGTGTGACCCGGAATGCCACGATATAACAAAAGTGACATCGAAAATGAATAATGACTCACCGAGGTGGAATGGTAGTGAAATAAATGACAGCTCAATGAAATGATTGGAACCGCTGCTCCTTATGGTCAAGTGATTAATTGACAACAACAAGTTTTGATACGGTTAATATAATGATGAATGAGTTATGATTATGAATGAACAACAACAAAAGGGATGAATATCCTTTTAACCGAGTAAGAATTAACTTACACAATACCGGTGACAATTATCCTTCCACGAACAACGTCCTAATTGAGATATCGGTCGCTCGAACAACCTTGAATTATACAATATCCAACAACTCGTTCAATATACGAATCAAACACGAATATAACGAATTCAAAACGTCGATACGATTAAACTAAGTTCATTGGGGCATTATATCGAATACGTTGTGGCCAAACTCCGGTTGTTTACAATCAAATCTCAATAAGCCACCATCAATTCCCCCAAGAAGTGTTTCAAACCAACAAAACATCTCCAATACGATCAATAATCCATTATGAATATCCAAAATCGTGATTATAACGACAATTAATCGAAAACCCCCAATTTCAACTCGATATTCAAAGTGTTCTTGAATAATCCCTCAATAATCCAATGAATCCTTATATAACTCATAATCATATACATATCCCTTCATATAATATGATTATAACGTCCAAAACATCATATCTCAACATAGAATCGAAGTCCAAGGTGTTGAAGAAATTACCTCTTGAAGATCCAACCACTTCGATCCGAAGAACACGCGTTAGATTGATTATCCGGGCTTCACGATCGAAAGGAGATGAAGAAAATCAAACACTCCAATGATTTGTGAAGGAAAAACCCTCCCTCAAGCTCTCTCTCTCGGTTGTAGGTGAAGAAAAGGGAAAGAAATGAGCTGAAATGCTCAAAAACCGAATTTATAGGGGTTGACTACCCTGCCGAACACGGCCCGTGCCGATCGGCACGGTCGTGTCGCACAGCTGGCCGACAGGGACTCGACCGTGTCCTGCTTGACACGGTCGCGGCGCGGAGGGCCTTCCGATAGTGACCCGTCCGACAGCGACTCGGCATGACTCGACCGTGTCCTGGAACACGGTCGGGCGTGTCGGTAGTCGGTTCTGGCTTATCCGGAAGAGTTCGACTCGGCCGTGCCAAACGACACGGTCGAGTCCTGTGGGCAGAGACTCCGGCATTTCTGGACGAGTACGGCACGGTCCGTGTCGGACGACACGACCGAGTTCGGTCGGCAGTGATCGGCCAAAAGCTGAAAAATGAGCGGGTGAGATGAAACGACCATAACTCTCTCGTCCGGACTCTGATTGACTCACCGTTTAAACCATTGGAAAGATAACTCGATGCTCTATAATATTGCAAAGATTCAGAATTTTTGGAGTTACCAAAAATTAATGGTGATCTAACAAAGTCGAACTCATATGAGGAAAGTTGAAACAATGAACAATAACGATACACAACTCGAAGTTTTTCCGAACGGTGAACACGGTGAATGAACATGATTGATGAATGATTATAAATGAGTGAAAATCCACTGAGTGACAATCACCGAATGAAATTACTGAATGATAATGACTGAATTACAACCGGGTATTACAGTAAATGGGAAATTAGGTAATACAAGCATAAAGTATGCTTTGCAGTATACAATCCTAACATTATATTCATCAGCCCATGCATTTTTTAATGAAATTTCATCTAGAAGTGTATCAATTCACAGCTCGAGAAGCTTCTTCTGGATTTGAAAATGCAACAAGTCCAGAACCTCTGCTTCTCCCACTGGGATCACGCATAACCTGCAGTACGAAACATGAACAAATCCAGTAAAATTAAATAAAAAGGCTTTAAACGACAAAAAGGAGGATACCAATAGATATATGAGTCCACACATCTCCCATATAAAGCAAATATCAAACTACCTTGCAAGAAGTAATAGTACCAGTGGGAGTATATATATAAAAAGACTAAGGGTATATATATAAATAAATATAATACTAAGGGTATATATATAAATATAATACTAAGGCTAATCTGCCAAAAAAACAAAAAGAAAAAGAAAGAAAAGTGATTAAGAAAAAGACTAAGGGTATATATATAAATGTAATACTTACAGCAAGAAAAGAGTCTTTTCCAAGAAGGCCAAAGATGAACCAGGATGTACCACACATGAATACGAACAAAGACAAGAAGAAGGGCATGAATTCCACACTTTTTGTTTTGATCACCAACCTCTCCAATTTTTTATTTAATTCAGGAAATTCTATATAATTATATATCACAAAAATAAAATAATTGCAAACATTTTCTGACAAAAATACTCCACCACAGGAATAAAAAGAAAAAGGGTTAACTACAAAAGTTCTCCTAAGGTTTTGCCTAATTACAAAACAACCCCATCAATCTTTCAGATTTTCAAAAAAACACGGAATTTGTTTCTCTTTACAAAACTTCCCTGAGGTTTAGCCTAATTACAAAAAAGAACATTTCAAATTTTCAAAATACCCAACAAAATTTGTTTCTCTTTACAAAATCTCCCCTGCGGTTTGGCCTAATTACAAAAGAACCCATTGATCTTTCATATTTTCAAAATATTACCATATAAAATTTGTTTCACTTTACAAAACATCCCCTGAGGTTTAGCCTAACTACAAAAATCCAAATTTATCTATCAAATTTTTCGAAACACCCCCAGAATCCGTCTCTCCTTACAGTCACAGAACTTCAAGAAAGCCAGTGTGTGTGGTGTATATAATATATAAAAATAACTTAAATGTCTTATAATTAGGTGAAACCTCAGGGGTTAGTTTTAATAATAATCGCCCTAAAAAGTAAAGAAAATAACAGAAAACAAAAAACATATCAAAGAGAAAAAGGGATAGAAGAACAAAACGAAAAACTTACAATGATTGTCAAAGGTGAACCATACATAATGATGGAAAAAATAGTGGCTGCTACACCACAGAAAAGCTTCCTGCCATTGCCATGGAGAGCAAACATAGAAACGAAAGCAACGGTTCCGAAAACAGCGAGTACAGCCGCTAGCAGCCCCACAATCTTTCCCTTCTCCTTCTTCACCGCGAATATCAGATATATCAGCACGTAGACGAATTCAATGGCAGATCCGGTCCCGTTTATGGTCAACACAAGCAGATTGTTCGGCGACACAAATGGCAAACCATACACCTTTCAAAAAAAAAAATGAATTTTAGTCTAATTACAAAAAAATCCCAACTGTCTTCTAAATTATAAACACCTTTTATTTGTAGGGTTATACATCAATATATTCCGAAGGGGAAAACAATATTCTTACACATACCCCTTTTCGCCCAATGTACTGAGCAATCTGACCACTAGCTATTGCCCCAACCATAGCTCCCACATTCGACAAGGAACCAAATAACGAGAACTGATTCCCAAACCGATGTTGTTATTAGACGAAAATAATAGTTGCTGATCTAATCAAGAGGAGAAAAAGTCACAGTCACCAGTACCTGTGAGACTGTAAGTCACAATCTAGAATCGCCTACTTAGCCTATATAAGCAAATATACTTGAGCTCTTTAGAGCTTTACTTTTATACATACATCGTTTATACAGATTCAGATATAAAATCCAAAAGCATGTATACACACTCTAAGAATTATTTGGTGATCTCCGGTTTCAACTCAGTTGTTATGCAATGCATGTCTCAAAACATACTCTATACTTAAAGCAATCAATTTACCAAGACAAAATATTTCTGCATGGGAGGAGTTGATTCGAAGTCCAAAAACTAACGAGGTTTTCAAGATAGAGAAGCTGTTAAAAAACATTTACTACAAAATTACCGGGGCACTCAACAAGGTCTTTGCTAAATCCATACCTGTTGAGTCCAAGCCAGTTAAGGGTCATAAAACAATAACAGAGATTAAACATGCAAAAACAATATGAAGAGATGATAATAAACAAGACCAGAATACTGTTTTAAATACACTCGTTAGCAATAAGCTCCACCCACATCAATCACTGCTACTTATTCTCAGTCTTATATCTCCAACTATCTGATGAATACTAATGTTCTACATGAACATTAGCAAGTCTTTAAAACCAGCATAGCATATCAATTTTTGATTTTTAGTAGAAAATATTCTTACAACAGCAGGGGAGACGAAGGCCGAACATGCCATGTTGGAAGGCCGGTTACTGGATCCTGATTTAGAACCATGCAAGATATAAATGATCATTATATCTGTAGGTAAACATTCATAAATTATTCCATTTACAAATATATAAGTTTACACTTTATACGAGCTTCTCGTGGCTACAATAACAACCATAAAAGGCCAGAAGCTCAGCTTCAGGTCATGGTATCTCCATGTTCCCCAATCTTCAGTGAAAAGTGGCCACATCCAATGGATAACATCATCCCACCCAATCTGTATAAGAATGCAGGGCATAAGAAAGAGAAGTATATACATGCTTAATTAAAAAACAACCATTCTTCAGTCCTGACTATATCCTGGCGAAACTTAAGGAACAATAAAAAGAACAAAAAAAGACAATTTTGGTGAATGAGAGGTGACGTTGGATTTATAGTTTGTTGAGGTTAAGGCTACATTACATCATTGTGAAAGTTGACAAAAATAATAATGGAAGGATGAAATAAACAAAAGTGGATACTAAGAAACACAATTAAATCAAAATCTACCAATATGAAATGAATGTAAAAAATGGCTTCCTCATATCAGCCCTTTCATTTTCTCCCTCCTCTCTGAAACTCATCTTTCTTTCTCTTTCTCAATTAAATAAAAAAAATAAAAAAAATGCAAACTCAGATTAGAAAAATGATTCTGATGATGACAGTGAAAATCTCGTGTATATATCAATGAAAACCTCACAAGTCATCATATATCAATGAAAATTTCAGAAAAAAACAATAGACACTAGTAAAAGAAGCAATTAGGGTTTTTGGAAAGATGCTACCAAAGGATATTGGAAAAATTCTTGAACAAGCAGCTGCTACCCTCAAACCTCAAGGATATAAACAAAATCGCCCGTTCTTATCTTCCCATCTCCACTCGAGGCACAAACCACCACTCTCCCCTCCATATCAGATTGATTTTCACTAAACATACTAAGCATCTGAACTAAAATAATATGATATCAAACAAGAGGAAGAAAAATCTAACCTTCAGACCCAGTAAAGAACACCCGTGTTGGCGAGCGAATGAAGAAGAGGGAGATAGGGACTAGTTTTTTCAGAATTAATCAACCATAACAGATGAAAAGGGTTAGAGAAGAATGAAATAGATGAAAAGGATTAGAGACAGAGTGTTTACCTGAGGAAGATTTTGCGGAAGACAGGGAAGGAACCCGTCGTAGATCGAAACAGAACAGTCGTTGGTGAATGTGAGGATGTGGGCGGCGTGCTGATGTAAATGAGGGAGACAGAGATACTTCTCTCGATTTAGTAGGGTTACATTGTGAAGTATTATACATAAATAATATGTTTTAAATAAATTGAGTTTTTTTATTATTGATATTTAAGTGTCGGTAAATTTTGATACCCAAGTTACTGATACTCAAGTGTCAGTATCTTATTGTTGGGATTCGGTGCCTTAAACGAAGGCCCAGCGGAAGCGGTAAAACGAAAATTAATTCGATCCGAATCCCTACGAGGATCGATCGAGCTACGCATATACGAATATAAAATAAACAAAGGAAGATTCGATATCATACCCTTGTCGTCCGTTGATTATATGGATTTCCTTCTCTTGAGCTATTCCCCAAACGATCCAAAATGCTCCAAGCCCTTGGATGATCCAACGCCGAAAAACCACGTCTCTACTTGTCACGCGTCGGAGAAACGAACGGAATGACAACACTCGATTAACCTCTAAGGTTACGGCTAGAATCAAGTGATGAAACTTTAATTATAACACTCTAAGTGTTTTAATTTATATATATCTTTAATTTTCTCCAAGAACAATTAAGATGATATGAAGAAGATGATGAAGACAATTGAGAAAATGGTTTCTCTCTCTCTCTCTCTCTCTCTCTCTCTCTCTCTCTCTCTCTCTCTCTATCTCACTATCACGTAGGAATGTATAGGTTGAAATGAAAGATGTCTTCATCCCTCTTATTCAACTCCCCACTACTAGCAACAACTCATGCATGTGAGAATCTAACCCCACCTCCACAATTATCATTCATTAAAGAATGGAGACATAAGTCCAAAAGGAAGGTGGCTAGAAATGGGGGGGAGGCCCATGGAGAAACGGATGAGTTTGGTTCGTTTCGGACTCCCGAGAGTCCAAACAGATAAATTCCAATTCCGTCCCGATGTATTTGTATAGTTTAATTAATCCAATTAATTTTATCATATCAAATACAAAATAATATAATTAATTTCTCCAAGAAATAATTATATATATGAATTAAATTAATCATCCAGTAATTTATTTAATTCATTAGGCCGTAAATCAATTTATCCAATAAATCGATTTAAACATCCAATGTTCCAAAATTAGGTATCCAATATCTAATATTCATAATGAGAGAATTAGCTTTATTCATTCCATCGTCAATCCTATTGCGCGACTCGGTAGGTCCGTCTCAGTCAGTAATGGGAGGAACCAAAGAGTAGTAGAACCACCTAGCCAGCCTGGCGGCCTACACTGTACCCCAACTGAGAACGAATGATTGGGATCATTCAAGAACCATTCTGTCGTGAATACCAGTATACGTATAAACCCTTATTTCAAATGTCCCGATCAAGTTATAGAGTCACGATCAGTCAAACCCTATATGTACTTGACGCTATGCATGCGTTAATGCAAATCGAGATCATCAAGCTGTCGTCTATCTAATACAACTAGCTCCAATGCTTTGGCCAAAGACTTATGATCTCATCTGCCAATAACCGCATAGGACATATAACCCGCTCACTAACGGGAGAAAGAATTCTATCTTGGTATTCAGTAGGACCTGCTACTTGCCCGTCAAGATGCACGTCGAGGTTTACCCCTGCCTTCCGGTTTACAGGGTCGAACTACTCTAATGAAAATCTTGACGTAACAAGCACATCCCTACTAAATCCTCAAGTCGAAGGTTCACGAATACCCATCACAACCTTTCGATTCCGTCATTGACTGTCCCGGAGTGAAATCCGTGTGACGAATCGAGGGTGAATCGGTTCGAGTATACTAATCCAATTAGCATACCTATAACGTGTGCTCCCACTAACCATTAGTGTTCGAAAGGCACTCTCCATGTCAAAGAACACGTCATACAAGTCTTCACATAAACTTGACGCCCAGTCAAGTTTCATCGACTTGCGAACGATTAAGTATTTGAGCTATAACCTTTTCAGTGCCGACCCCCTTATCCAATAAGGAGTGGAATGTTTTGCTCTCAAATATACGGACTAGTTTCTATATGTTTATTTACGAGTTAGGAATGCCAGTAACTACCAGTAAATAAAGAAACATTCATTTGCCTTATATAAATGGTTTACATAATTACAAGTACAATGCCCTCACTCAACAACCTCTGAGTGGCATTCGAGGGCATACTCCTAACAATCTCCCACTTGCACTCAATGCCACACACTATGGTATCTAATACCCATGTTCTCCAGATGACGCTCCAAGCTAGTCTGAGAAAGTGGCTTGGTCAGTGGATCGGCGACGTTGTCGGCCGAGTCTACTCTGTGCAGCACAATGTATCCCTTGCGAACAAATTCTATTACGAGATGATACTTGCTCTCAATATGTTTGGTGCTTGTAACACCCCCGATATATTTAGGGATATTACAGCGCCGTAAATTCTTTACATAAGGATTTACAAGGCTGAAGAATTGAATAGGCATTAAAAAGGTACTAACAAATGGAAATAACGGAATTACGACCCAACAGTTCTGACCAAATACAAAAATAATACAATTGTTCAACAGAACTCAAAAATACATCACCAAACTCAAATCCATCACAAATGACCTCGTACTCAAGTACTTATTGAAAATAACCAATAAACAACAGACACATGAACCCGGCTGAAACATCACTCTGCACCCTCGTCGTCATGCAGCTCCAGTGGTTGTTTCCCCGCTCTCCTGGATCCTGAACACAAACAAAATGTTCACCCCCAAAGGGGTTAGCACAACGATTACAAGTACCACAACATATTATTCATATCTCACGAAGAATAATAACGTAAACGACAAAATACCAACGAATCTTCTCCTACGAGAAACTCATAAATGACATACACAACTGATAATCACAACATGATATCATAACATACACATGGTAATTCCGTCGAACCAGCGTTCACTGCCTAGAACCCACGATGATCCCGTCAGACCAACCCGTGGTGGAAAAAACCCGTCCGATGATCCAGCGCACGCTAGCATAGATCCCCCGATGATCCCGTCGGACCAACACGAGGTGGACATACAATAACGACATACATGCACGACAATATGTATAACAACAATACATAAAATAATTAAGGTACTTGCCTCGGTTTGAAGACAAGAACAATACTTCCACGAAAATGAACACTCGAAGGTCGTCCTCCTCAATCAATCATGTAACGAGACCAAACCTTAACAAAAGAAATGATATAGGATTTATCTCACGTCGTACGAATGTTTAACAATTCGATTAACGGCCAAGAGTTCATAAAATGTAATCTGCCTGAACTGCTTAGCGCACGCTAAGTACTCTGTGTAGCATGCGTTAAGTCTGCCCGATAGCGCACGCAAACAACAAAGCCTAGCGTACGCTAACTATGCATGGCCAGTACTTCACTGATCAGTCGACTGACTCGTCTGATGGCTTAGCGTACGTTACATACCAAATGTAGCGCACGTTAATATTCATAGCATAGCGTGCGCTATCTGTGCATGGCAGTTTACTACTGAGCAGTAAACTGTTCTCGCCATGATCGAAACAATGAAATCTTCCGTGATACTTCATGTTACCTCCATGAATATCATGTACATACGATTATGAATGATCCTACGGATAATAACAACTTCGGATTCAAGGATATGCATACCGTTATAAAACCATATTCCGTTTCTACTACAAATCTTCATACGACAATTCGAAAGGCTTAACGGTTGATATCAACACCTCTATATCAATCAATATTATCATAGTGAAGTTGTTAAATGTTCCATCTATACTAGATAAATCCTTCCATGATCAATTCTTTAGATTTATCTAACAATAATGATGTTAAAGTCTAGTCCAAGATTACTATGAAATCATCTACTAGATTCGGTTTACCATTGATAGAAGCTTCCTTTACATATCCAATGTAACAAGATTCGAATCATG
Organism: Orobanche coerulescens; assembly: GCA_033398695.1. Classification (NCBI taxonomy): domain Eukaryota; kingdom Viridiplantae; phylum Streptophyta; class Magnoliopsida; order Lamiales; family Orobanchaceae; genus Orobanche; species Orobanche coerulescens. Next base: position 59,505,031 of record CM065818.1, read on the forward strand.
ATGATCATAATCAAGGTACTTAAAGTTTAATCATCTCAATATTCCAAACATGATATACTTGGATAATTCATCTATGAAAATCCATATCTTGTTAACATGATCATCCAAATCGTTAGAATCCAACTCTAAGTCTTGAGATAGATTGAACATACCTTAATATGATGAAAATCACTGAACCGTAAGGTAGAATCCAACTCCGGTTGGTTGTATGCCACTCCAAGGTGCTATTCCACTTCAATGAATATTCCCAAGTGATAACCAATATACAAACACCAACAAGATGTGTTCTAAGTGTATAGGAGTATTATTACAGCTCTCTGAACTCTCAAGGATGAAGAATGGGCGAAAGAAATGAAAGCCAAAACGGTTGTTGTCTCATTTATAATATTCTGCATTTTAACAAGTTAGCGCATGCTACTAAGCGTTCCTTAGCGTGCACTAATAATGGTTGACTTCAGAATTGTCCGGGTGCGTCCACGGGAATCTTATCCGGACCCATGTCCCGGCTGGTGCATGTGCTAGCCGTCCCGCTCAATAATTGAGTCCTTAGCGCACGCAACTCCTACCTGCATAGCGTGCGCTAATAATAGCCCGATAGCGCGCGTTAAGATACATTCTTAGCGTGCGCTATCACGAGGTTGTTTGAGCAATTTTGCATGTTTCTATACTTATGTACAATGATATCAATGCACGAAATATAATACTCCAATAATCAAAACCACCAATCCGAATAATACATGGTTTGAATACAGATGAAATACACCGTTATAAATCCGGATATTACAGTGCTGTTGTGAAACCTTGGCTCCTTGGCCTGCGCTACAGCTCCGTCTTTGTCGCAGTACAGCGGAACAGGCAGCTCAGCACATGGTATCATTTGAAGTTCTCCCAGAAACTTCTTAATCCAGAACCCTTCCTTGGAAGCCTCCGAGGCTGCTTGATACTCAGCCTGACAGGTGGAATCAGCAGTTGCGCTTTGCTTGGCGCTACGCTAAGATACTGCTCCTCCATTAAGCGTAAATATGTAGCCAGAAGTAGACATTGAGTCGTCCTTCAGTCCTTGGAAGTCCGAATCAGTGTATCCCACCACATCCAATTCTCCACCGCCATACATAAGAACCATATCTCTAGTTCTTCTCAAGTACTTGAGAATGTTCTTTACAGCAGTCCAATGTTCCCTACCTGGGTTTGCCTGAAACCTACTCACCACGCTTACAGCATGCGCGATGTCAGGTCTTCTACACAACATAGCATACATAAGGCTACCCACGGCCGAAGCATATGGTATATTACTCATTTCCTTTCGTTGTTCCTCATTTTGAGGACACATCTTCAAGGTGAGTTTTATTCCATGTCGCATCGGTAGGAACCCTCTTTTAGAATCATCCATCTTAAATCGCTTTAAGATTTTATCTATATAGAGGGCTTGGGAAACACCTATTGTTCTCTTCACTCTATCCCGGTAGAGTCGAATACCAAGAATATAGGTAGCTTCTCCCAAGTCTTTCATAGAGAAATTACTCGAAAGCCAAGCTTTCACAGAACTGAGCATTCCCACATCATTTCCTATTAGTAGAATGTCATCTACATATAGTACTAAAAATGCGATCTTGCTCCCACTAACCCTCTTGTATACATAAGGTTCCTTTTCATTTTGCACGAAGTCAAACTCTTTGATCGCCTCGTCAAAACGAAGGTTCCAAGACGCTTGCTTCAGTCCATAAATGGAACGCTGAAGCTTGCACACTTTCTGAATATCGACTTCGGACACAAAGCCTTTAGGCTGCTCCATATAGATTTCCTCCTCGAGGAATCCATTAAGGAAAGCCGTCTTTACATCCATTTGCCATATCTCATAATCATGGTAGGCAGCTATAGCAAGCATCATGCGAATAGACTTGATCATGGCTACGGGCGAGAAGGTATCGTGGTAATCGATCCCTTCCTTCTGGGTATAACCCTTTGCCACAATCCTGGCCTTATAGGCATCAACCTTGCCATCACCATCGGTCTTTCTCTTATAGATCCACTTGTTCCCAATAGGCACTATGCCCTTGGGGCGGTCTACTAGAGTCCAGACCTGATTGACATGCATCGAGTCTATCTCAGCTTCCATAGCTTCACGCCATTTCGCGGAGTCTACATCCACCATCGCTTGGTCATAGGTCGTCGGGTCGGTCTCTTGGCTATCACTTGGAACCTCATGGAGACCCAGCTCCTCCAAGTGCACAAGCCCATACCTCTCAGGTAAATGAGACACCCTACTAGATCTACGAGGTGGTTGAACTTGTGTTTGAAGGTTCGGTTCGATTTCTTGCTGGTGTTTCCCGAGGAGTTTCATTGTATTCTTCTAACGAAATACTTCTACCTGCTCCGCCTTCCTGAATGAACTCATCTTCCAGGAAGTGTGCTTGTAAAGCAACAACGATCTTTCGATCTTCGGGCATGTAGAATAGATATCCCATCGTCCCAGATGGGAATTCAATGAAACGTCCCTTTGCGGACCTAGCTTCCAACTTCTCCACCTTAGTCTTCTTGACATAAGCGGGACATCCCCAAATCCTAATGTGATTAAGACTTGGTTTCCTGCCCTCCCACATCTCATGTGGAGTTTTAGGAACGGATTTGGAAGGACATCTGTTCAAGATATACGTGGCGATCGAGTGCATACCCCACGTAAATTGGTAAGTCGTGTAGCTCAAGATGGAATGTACCATGTTTAACAAGGTCCGATTCCTTCTTTCTGACACACCATTTAACTGAGGAGTACCTGGAGGTGTTAGTTGTGAAACTATTCCATGTTCCTTAAGGAGCTCGTCAAACTCCGTACTCATATACTCGCCACATCGGTCCGACAGAAGTGCTCTGATATGATTACCAGTTTGTTTCTCGACTAGGGCCTTGAATTCTTGGAATTTCTCAAAAGCCTCGGATTTATGTTTCATTAAGTATACATAACCATACCTAGTATGATCATCTGTAAACATAATGAAATATTGATATCCGTCACGTGCTGCTTCCAAAGCACCACAAACGTCAGTATGGATTAATCCCAGTTTATCAACGGCTCTTTCAAAAGTCCCTTTGAAGGGGGACTTAGTCATTTTACCTTTAAGGCAAGATTCACAAGTAGGAAAGGGATCTGATCCCAATGGACCCATAAGTCCATCCTTTTCCATCTTGTAAACCTTGGTCTGACCAACATGACCAAGTCTAAGATGCCATTTCAAAACTTGATTGGTTTCATCCCTACCACGTTTTCTAGTCATAGTATTCACAACTACTTTGTTGCTGAGATTTAGATGATACAATCCATTTAACAATGTAGCAGTACCCACTAGTTTATTTCTGAAATAAATTTTGCAGGAACCATCACCAATGAAAAATGAAAAACCTTTTCGGTCCATGACCGGAATGGATACAATATTTTTGTGCCTCTTGGGCAAAACAAGTACATCTTCTAAAGTCAAAACAAAGCCGGATTCTAAACCCAAAAGAAGTGATCCTATGTCGGTCGCCTCGACACTATGCCCACTTCTGACTGTGATCATAACTTCTCCAGCTCCAAGCTTCCTACTTTGTGCCAGATCCTGATTCACGGTACAAATATGAGAACTAGCACCAGAATCCAGTATCAAGGAAGTAGAAAATACAGTAGCAGAACAATTTGTTTCCAAAACTAAAAGTTCTGTACCTGAAGTGCCATGAAGAATTGGACAGTCTCTAGCCCAGTGGCCCAGCTCACCGCATTTGAGACAAGCATCCTTCTTCTTCTTGTTCTTCGGAACCATCGAGGCCTTGCCTTTACCCTTAAGGTCCTTTGCTTGTGGTCCAGTCCGCTTCTTGGTCTTTTTCTTCTTATTCTTAGACTTTCGAAGTCCAGAAGAAATCACAAGGGCCGACTCCTTCATCCGCGGAGTCTTCCTCTGGGACTGAGCGGTCATAAGTTTGTTCATTAGCCCAGCTAAATTACATGCAATCTCATTGCAGTTGAAGTTCATAACAAACTGTGAGAAGGAATCAGGGAGAGACTGTAGGATAAGGTCGGTTTGGAGAGAAGTATCCATTTTAAAATCAAGAGCCTCCAATCTCCCGATCATGGATATCATTTTGAGGACGTGTTCCCCAACCTTCTCACCTTTCTTCATCCTTGCACCGAACAGTTGCTTGGATATCTCATATCTAGCAGTTCTGCTGTGCTCACCATAAAGTTCGGTTAAGTGAGATAGAATCTGCCTAGCAGAAGTCATTTTCTCATGAGCTCTCTGAAGCTCATTAGACATGGAAGCCATCATATAAGCACGGACTTTCACATCATCCTTAACCCACTTTTTGTGGTTTTCAATCTCTTCCTGATTGGCTCGGGTCCGCACAGGAGGCGCGGGAATGTCCGTCTCCAAGACGTATCCCAGTGCTTCTATACTGAGGACAATCATCAGATTGCGGAGCCAATCCACAAAGTTAGGTCCCATTAAGGTGTTCTTTTCGAGTAGAATTGCGAGTGGATTCATTGTCATATTGAGAGTTATGTCTGCATTAAGTATAACAAATTAATTAGTGACTTGTTATATTATGATCTGAGTATAGAATTAAGGTCTTTTCTATTCTTGTTACCCAGCTCCCACTATTTTATCGGAACAACACACTCCCATGTGAAATCCGGAAGTATCGTCGCTCTACTTCATAGTGGTGATCGAGTTCTTTATAACTCTTAATAGAGGGCAACCGAACAGGTTTCTAGTCTATTAATTTTCATAAAGTGGTGTCCAACACCAACCCATCTAATGAATGATTCGATCTTATTTTTCCCCTTGTTCACTCCCCTCAACCTATACGGTTTCTATGGTTCGTGAACAAGTTAATTTTATACCATCGACGCAAATCAGTTTCACAATTGAATCTTATCCGGCAACCTATCAGGTTTCTAGGGATAAAATTTGCTCCAACCGAAGGCATCCAATGCGCTCCCGGTAATATATCCGTCCTCCCCGAACGACTACCCCGATAACTCGGAAGCATAGCACATCCGGTTTGGATTTCAATTTCCCGAAAGCTCGATGGAGGGAAGGAAAACCTTGAAACCTTATAAACTTAATAATTTGTTGTGGGAGAATTTTCGCGATTAACGTTACACTTTGCACATTAATCATTTTAGCGCGTTTGGTGCATTCATACAATATGTAACAACCATTCACAACCTAGTTGCTACCAACATGTGGTTCATGGACCGTTCCTAGAAAACAAAAACTCCGTAATCTAATTACAAGTCTTCGTCTTGAATCTTCGTCTTCTCGAAACGGATCTTCCTCCGGTCTACGTCATTACATATAAATTTTACATTGAAAAATTGCATCCTAGATACAAATATTTCTAGTAAAATAAATAGGCTCAAAACGGCCTTTACAACCCAATCGAATAAAACGAACGATTCAAACTAAGTCAATGAACCACATCCACATTCAAAAGCATTCATCCAATAAATACTCAATAAATGGATAGCAAGAAGATTACATATGATCCAATCAATAATCAACAATAAATAGAATTGATCCAATCAATTCAACAATAATCGACAATTTAATTTTCGTCCGTAGTGTACCCTTAAAATATTTTCTTTGAATTTTCCTTCATCAAAAATTCTAAATTAATGATTTTAATACAGGAAAATTCAATAATCGAAAATATCTTGAAAACGAGACCCGGTGCCGACACTGAAAGCGCCCAGAAGACTGTGCACCACGGCCGGCGGCCGGCTCCAGACAGGAAAGGGGGCCCCGGCCATGCCCGGACACGACCGGCAGGATACAGCACTACCCGGCCGGATACAGCAAGTGCTCGGCAGGATACAGCAAGCGCTCGTCCGGATCCAGCGAGCACTCGACTCGATACAGCAAGTGTCCGGCTGGATCCAGCGAGCACTCGGCTCGATACAGCAACACGCCCGGCAGGATTCGGCTCGATACAGCAAGCGTCCGGCCATGGGCCGGACGTGCTCGGCCATACTCGGCAGCTGTATGGAAAATCGTCCAACGATTCGATACAGCTCGTTTTCGGGCAGATTTCTAAAATCCTGTTATTCCTGATTTGAATATTATTAATATAAATCATATTTCCAAGAAAAACCTGATTTATACCATAACATAAAATCACGGAAAAAACAACACTACGATTTAACAATAAAATATCTACGATTATCAAAGTGATTCTAAATCACAAAATAAGCATTCCAAATGCTAAATATCGTATATACGATCGCAAGACCTCGCTCCGATACCACTGTTGGGATTCGGTGCCTTAAACGAAGGCCCAGCAGAAGCGGTAAAACGAAAATTAATTCGATCCGAATCCCTACGAGGATCGATCGAGCTACGCATATACGAATATAAAATAAACAAAGGAAGATTCGATATCATACCCTTGTCGTCCGTTGATTATATGGATTTCCTTCTCTTGAGCTATTCCCCAAACGATCCAAAATGCTCCAAGCCCTTGGATGATCCAACGCCGAAAAACCGCGTCTCTACTTGTCACGCGTCGGAGAAACGAACGGAATGACAACACTCGATTAACCTCTAAGGTTACGGCTAGAATCAGGTGATGAAACTTTAATTATAACACTCTAAGTGTTTTAATTTATATCTCTCAATATATCTTTAATTTTCTCCAAGAACAATTAAGATGATATGAAGAAGATGATGAAGACAATTGAGAAAATGGTTTCTCTCTCTCTCTCTCTCTATCTCTCTCTCTCTCTCTCTATCTCACTCTCACGTAGGAATGTGTAGGTTGAAATGAAAGATGTCTTCATCCCTCTTGACCGCGCTGTTGTGACACGTCAAAATTAGTTATTAATATTTTCCTCGGCTTACTTCTACTATCTAGTAGTATCGACAAGTAAGGGTCGATCCCACGGAGAACGGTAAATCAATTAAACTAATTAAGGATTAAATATTTTGTGCAATTAAAATAAAATAAAAACGAGAGGGGGGGGGGGTTTGTTTCTGATCTTAACTAAAATAAATTGCGTAAGATAAAATAAAATAAACAAAGGAAATAAAAAGTTGAAAATATCAATTGAGGAATAATCTAGTCCTTAGCTCCATTATCCACCGTTTCAAATTAACTCAAGTTTCAATGCAGCGCTTATCTCTTCTCTAATCTCATGAACTCCTATTCCGAAGCCAACAACAGGCTCTGTTGACCCCAATTATTTCTTAAGTTTATTCAATTAAAACAAGCTCTTTAATTGAACCTATCTATACGGTGGATTCAAAATAAGCTCTTCAAATCTCGCTCGCTAGATGCATTAAAAACCAAAATAATGGAATAGGCAAGATATTAAGTTCATAAGCTCGACTTAATGGATCTCGATTTTGTGTTACCCAATTGGGAAAAATCAATTGTTTGCTACTTGTGAAATTAAAATTGCAACAATTACGGATTACAACTCAATTTCTAGCATAAGACATAAAACTCCTAATCTAGTTGGCCAAACCAAATCAAGAAATTAAATGGCATAGTCGTGAATTCAATAACACAAAAGTAATTCAAGAGAATTCGAGTTGAGAATACGCCGCGGGATTAAAACATGAATAATTCAAATACGGTTTCAAACCTCAATAAGAACTAGAATAGAAATTTAGCCGGACATGTTGGCTTTAGAAAACAGCAAATTAAAGATAGACATGAGAAGAAAGAAATTCAAACGGTATAGTCTTCTTCTTCCACGTCGGAATTGGCTCGGTTGCTCCGGCAAAAATTCGGTTCGGTCGTCCCTCGTGATTTCTTTTGTGTCCAGCCGTGAAAATTGCTCCTTAGAATTCTGCTCCTGCCGTGAATTTGCTGTTCCAGAAGTTGATTTTTATTCCAGCCCTCCTCCCTTTTATAATTATTCCTCATCTCATAGTTTCCTTCTTTAATTAGGACTCTTTCCTTCTTAAGTTTTAATTTCCTTGGAGTCTTTCTTCCCAAATCTATTCCAATTCCTTTTCCCAAAGATATGGACCGATTTATTGCCTTGTGGAACTGATTGGGCGATTTTGTGTCGTTTCTTGGGCCCCAAGTATGGTTATTTTCGTAACAGATCGGGCTGTCAAATAAATGACATCGGGCCACCCTTTGCGGCGGGATTTTCTTTATTTAAGCCCAAATCACCTTGGCTTGCTCCGTTTGATGATCCAATTTATTCCTTAAGCTTAAAAACTCCATCAAACACCTAAATTAAACAACAAATTGCCAAATGAAATAAATTGCATCCAAAATATAAATATATGGAAAATAATCAAGTGTGCCAACATAAAATCCATTAAAACCTTATAATTAACAATGGTTTTGGCACACTATTTTTGTCCTGTCAAATCTCCCCAAACTTAAACCAATGCTTGTCCTCAATCATAATTCGAGTGAAAGAATTTCAAGAAGAATGTATTGAAAAATCCAAGATGATAGCTATATTCAAGGGAGAATAAATAATCATGAACAAGTAAGAAGAAAATTAAAATACCTCAACTAATCTCAACATCTTCATTGGCATCAAGTGAGAGAAAATTCAATGGCCTCACAAGGGGTCACTCTCGCTCAAGTAGATATAGGGATTATTAAGCAATCACTCACGTCAAAACATGGTGTGTTCTTACCATATACTCGCACAAAAATCAAATCTCCACTACTTAGATGAACTCATGCATATAATCAAAAGGACTTTTATGGTTGAAACGGGGCTTTAGGTATGGTAGGATAAAAAGGATGAATAAAGGATTCGTTGGTCAAGACTAATCATGAAGTTAAGTGCATAACAAATCCTACAAACAATGAATCACCGTCCTTCCTTTCACACCCTTTTGGATACATACATGTAATCGCATAGCCACGAAAGATCAATTGAGGTCAGTGGCTTTAACAACATTCGAGGGGGGTATTTTTTACGGCCGCCCCCCTAATTTTTTTTTTTTTTTTTGGCTTGGCCTTTATTTTTTTTTCATCTCAATTTCAGCACTTTGTTTTTCTTATCACTTCACCACCCACTTTTTGATAATTTCGTCCTTCCTCGACTTGTTATACACCTAATTCACAAACAAATCTTGACCAAGGGTTCAAACGGATGAATTTTCACCAAAAATTAGATAATGACTAATCAAATGTGCTGGATCAAAGAATAAGGCTTAGGTCCAAATGGGCTTCTAATGGCGATTATGTCGAGGTGGGAAAATATAAGCCAAATGGGTTATTCCTAATTTGCCTTTATCACTTTACTGCATGAGAACACTAACATAGTCTTGACATGAATAATTGATTAAGTTCTAGCATGGACACAACATGTTCGACCCCACAAGAAGAAATAGTGAGCATGTATATGTATAATTATTTATATATGTGTAAATATATGTTTTGCTCTACGGCTCAAAACTCACGAATAAAAAGGGCTTGTGCCATGAATCCCTCACACTTTTATCCAAATCCAAAATCAAGATAGTGAACTACCCTAATTAAAATCAAACTAGTCAATCATATCCATCTCCTATGTCAGGCCATACTTAAATTCCCAATACACGAACTTGATTCAATCACAAAAATTTAGCTAAGGACAATTTTAAATATATTACATCACACTTTCCAAATTCAATTAATCATTCCGACTCCAATTTCCCCAAACTTAAAATTCAGCACACGACCCTAAAGAAAGGAAGGAAGAGAAAAAGAAAAATAAAAGATAGTAAAAAGTCTAGAGTAGGAATCACCGGGCTAATGGGGGAGAAGGGCTTCCAGCTGCTCGGTTCGGTCCTCCATCCCATGTTTCTTGTGCACTTCCGTCGCATTAGCTTCAACATCTTGACGGCGATCTCGAACGGGCGGCGCTTGGGGCTGATGTCGACTGAAAAGAGAGATGGAGAAGTTAGGGGTTGCAGAGTAAAAAGAAGATACCGAGAAAGAGAGAAACGGAGAGCGAGAAAAAGAAAAAGAGAGAAGGAAGGGAATAAAAATAAAAATAAGGGAAATAATAGAATAGAAAAAAAATAAAAGGGATAGCATAAAATAAAAAAATAAAGAAAGGTAGAAATAAAATACGAAATGCAAGATATAGATTACCACTTACCTATAATAAATAATAAAAAGAAAATTGGACTAAAAAAATAAAAGAAGTAAAAAAAAGATTGGGTTGTCTCCCAACAAGCGCCTTTTTTTTTACGTGTTGCTCGACGAAGAACTTCCCTTTTTAGTGAACACACCAAGGAGGTTATGGTATGGGTCTCAATAGATGTACGATCGATGACTCGTCTTCTTGAACCACACCAAACTTTCTCGGAGTGTTTATTGAAAACTTTCCTCCCTTGAGATGCTCATCGAAGGCTAACTCTGGTTCACTTTTTCCATATAATTTCTCATATATTGTTGTAATTCTCTTTGAAGCTCGGATCTTCCCGTTTTGTGGCAATTTCTTTTGAAATACAACGGACACATTTTCTCCCATCACCACCTTCCGTTCCCTTTTAACCTCCGTTTGTTGGTGCATAAGTCTTTAAGGAACTTTGCGTATTTTGGAATTTGTTGAATCGTCGAGTAAGGGAATATTGATCTCAACCTTTCGGAATACGTCGAGGATTTGCTTCTCTTTATTCACGATCGCTGCCTTTTTGACCCTAGATGGAAAAGGTAACTCGTTAGTCTCAAAAGGAGCAGTTTTGGACGATTTTACCTTCTTTGTCCGTGATTCTACACTGGTGCTTGATTACGCATGGGCGTCCCAAAGTGTTGATCATTCAGGGTTTTTCTCCTCGTTTTCAGCTTCCTCCACCTCCTTAGGCTCCTTAAGCTGCTTCCCACTCCTTAGAGTTACAACACTCACGTTCCTTAGGTTCGGTTCAGGTTGGGATGGCGATTTCCCACAATTTTGGTTTTCCAAGCGGCTCACAGTGGTGGCTAGTTGACTCATTTGATTTTCGAGAATTTTGATACTCGATTTAGTGTCATGCTGGAATTGCATAGTATTTGCCACAAGGGTCTTCATCATTTCCTCCAAAGATGATGTCGAATTTTCAGTGGGTTGCTTGTAGAATTGTTCCCTATTTTGTGGAGGTGCCTCTTGTTGGTTTTTCCATCGAAAGTTAGGGTGATCCCTCCATCCTGGGTTGTATGTGTTTGAGAACGGATCGTTTTTCCTCCCATAAGAATTTTCGGTCCCAATTGCATTGGCGTGCGCCTCAATTTCATCAAGCAAAATCCGACAATTCTCCATTGTATGCTCCGTGGTCCTGCAGAGACGACATGGTACGATTGGTTTGTTGTTTCCTACAGCAAGTTTTCTAACAAAAGTAGTTAGCTCATTCAATTTTTCCTCAAGGGACGAGTCATGGATCTCCTTCACCATCCTGATCGGTGCATCGCGACAACCAAATTGTTGTGAATTGGCCGCCATGTTGGATATGAGAGCCCTTGCGGCCGAAGGAGTTTTGTCAACTAGGGCTCCTCCACTTGCTGCATCTATCATGTTTCGCTCCATCGGATTAAGTCCTTCGTAAAAATATCAATCGGGAGTTGCTCGCTAATTTGATGTTGCGGGCACCGAGATACCAACTGTTTGAATCGTTCCCAATATTCATGCAAGGTTTCTCCGGTCATTTGCCTTGCACCACATATTTCTTTCCTTAGGTTGGCTCGAGATCTTTGGAAAATATTTTTGTAGAAATAAGATCTCCATCTCGTTCCACGTTGTGATGGTGGCCGGTAAATAAAATAACCAATCCTTAGCCGAATCTTTTAATGAGAAGGGGAAGGCTCTAAGCTTGATTTGTTCTTCGGTGACACCGTTCGGCTTCATGCTTGAACAAACGACATGGAATTCCTTGAGATGTTTGTGCGGGACCTCTCCTGATAGACCATGAAATGCAGGTAGCAAGTGAATCAATCCCGACTTTAGTTCAAAGGTGTTGTTGTTGTCAATAGCCGGGATCGTGATGCACAGTGGTTGTTGAGGTAGCTCTGGGTTGGCTAATTGCTTCAGCGTCTTTTCAGCGTTATTTGCCATGACTCCAATTTCGTCCTCCGACTCACTCGGTGATGTTTCGAGGGAAAATGGTAGGTGCACGAGTGCTTCTTTGGCTTCTTTTGCTTTCTGCCTGAAAACACGATCTCGTTTGGTGATTTCGGAAAATATTGTAAATTTTTATCTCCACGTGACCTTGTATTCATGCAAAACTAAAACAAACGGATTAGTGCACAATCGACAATTAAAATAAATTTTAATCGCCACTAGGTGACCTAAAGTGTCGAAATTGCATAAAGTTTTTAACCCAAAATAAGTAAAATTAATTCAACACCGTTCCCCGGCAACGGCGCCAAAATTTTGACCGCGCTGTCGTGACACGTCAAAATTAGTTATTTATATTTTCCTCGGCTTACTTCTACTAACTAGTAGTATCGGCAAGTAAGGGTCGATCCCACGGAGAACGGTAAATCAATTAAACTAATTAAGGATTAAATATTTTGTGCAATTAAAATAAAATAAAAACGAGAGGGGGGGGTTTGTTTCTGATCTTAACTAAAATAAATTGCGTAAGATAAAATAAAATAAACAAAGGAAATAAAAAGTTGAAAATATCAATTGAGGAATAATCTAGTCCTTAGCTCCGTTATCCACCGTTTCAAATTAATTCAAGTTTCAATGCAGCGCTTATCTCTTCTCTAATCTCATGAACTCCTATTAGAAGCCAACAACAAGCTCTGTTGACCCCAATTATTTCTTAAGTTTATTCAATTAAAACAAGCTCTTTAATTGAACCTATCTATACGGTGGATTCAAAATAAGCTCTTCAAATCTCGTTCGCTAGATGCATTAAAAACCAAAATAATGGAATAGGCAAGATATTAAGTTCATAAGCTCGACTTAAGGGATCTCGATTTTGTGTTACCCAATTGGGAAAAATCAATTGTTTGCTACTTGTGAAATTAAAATTGCAACAATTACGGATTACAACTCAATTTCTAGCATAAGACATAAAACTCCTAATCTAGTTGGCCAAACCAAATCAAGAAATTAAATGGCATAGTCGTGAATTCAATAACACAAAAGTAATTCAAGAGAATTCGAGTTGAGAATACGCCGCGGGATTAAAACATGAATAATTCAAATACGGTTTCAAACTTCACTAAGAACTAGAATAGAAATTTAGCCGGACATGTTGGCTTTAGAAAGCGACAAATTAAAGATAGACATGAGAAGAAAGAAATTCAAACGGTATAGTCTTCTTCTTCCACGTCGGAATTGGCTCGGTTGCTCGCGAAAATTCGGTTCGGTCGTCCCTCGTGATTTCTTTTGTGTCCAGTAGTGAAAATTGCTCCTTAGAATTACGCTCTGCCGTGAATTTCTTGTTCTGAAGTTGATTTTTATTCCAGCCCTCCTCCCTTTTATAATTATTCCTCATCTCATAGTTTCCTTCTTTAATTAGGACTCTTTCCTTCTTAAGTTTTAATTTCCTTGGAGTCTTTCTTCCCAAATCTATTCCAATTCCTTTTTCCCAGCATATGGACCGATTTGATGCCTTGTGGAACTGATTGGGCGATTTTTGAGTCGTTTCTTGGGCCCCAAGTAAGGTTATTTTAAATAGATCGCCTTGGGCCGAATGACCTGGGCCACCCAAAGGTCTGCAGGGGATTTTCTTTATTTAAGCCCAAATCACCTTGGCTTGCTCCGTTTGATGATCCAATTTATTCCTTAAGCTTAAAAACTCCATCAAACACCTAAATTAAACAACAAATTGCCAAGTGAAATAAATTGCATCCAAAATATAAATATATGGAAAATAATCAAGTGTGCCAACATAAAATCCACTAAAACCTTATAATTAACAATGATTTTGGCACACTATTTTTGTCCTGTCACCTCTTATTCAACTCCCCACTACTAGCAACAACTCATGCATGTGGGAATCTAACCCCACCTCCACAATTATCATTCATTAAAGAATGGAGACATAAGTCCAAAAGGAAGGTGGCTAGAAATGGGGGGGGGGGGGCCCATGGAGAAACGAATGAGTTTGGTTCGTTTCGGATTCCCGAGAGTCCAAACAGATAAATTCCAATTCCGTCCCGATGTATTTGTATAGTTTAATTAATCCAATTAATTTCATCATATCAAATACAAAATAATATAATTAATTTCTCCAAGAAATAATTATATATATGAATTAAATTAATCACCGAGTAATTTATTTAATTCATTAGGCCATAAATCAATTTATCCAATAAATCGATTTAAACATCCAATGTTCCAAAATTAGATATCCAATATCTAATATTCATAATGAGAGAATTAGCTTTATTCATTCCGTCGTCAATCCTATTGCGCGACTCAGTAGGTCCGTCTCAGTCAGCAATAGGAGGAACCAAAGAGTAGTAGCACCACCTAGCCAGCCTGGCGGCCTACACTGTACCCCAACTGAGAACGAATGATTGGGATCATTCAAGAACCATTCTGTCGTGAATACCAGTATACGTATAAACCCTTCTTTCAAATGTCCCGATCAAGTTATAGAGTCACGATCAGTCAAACCCTATCTGTACTTGACGCTATGCATGCGTTAATGCAAATCGAGATCATCGAGCTGTCGTGTATCTAATACAACTAGCTCCAATGCTTTGGCCAAAGACTTATGATCTCATCTGCCAATAACCGCATAGGACATATAACCCGCTCACTAATGGGAGAAAGAATTCTATCTTGGTATTCAGTAGGACCTGCTACTTGCCCATCAAGATGCACGTCGAGGTTGATCCCCGCCTTCCGGTTTACAGGGTCGAACTACTCTAATAAAAATCTTGACGTCACAAGCACATCCATACTAAATCCTCAAGTCGAAGGTTCACGAATACCTATCACAGCCTTTCGATTCCGTCATTGACTGTCCCGGAGTGAAATCCGTGTGACGAATCGAGGGTGAGTCAGTTCGAGTATACTAATCCAATTAGCATACATGTAACGTGTGCTCCCACTAACCATTAGTGTTCGACAGGCACTCTCCATGTCAAAGAACACGTCATACAAGTCTTCACATAAACTTAACGCCCAGTCAAGTTTCATCGACTTGCGAACGATTAAGTATTTGAGCTATAACCTTTCTAGTGCCGACCCCCTTATCCAATAAGGAGTGGAACATTTTGCTCTCAAATATACGGACTAGTTTCTATATGTTTATTTACGAGTTAGGAATGCCAGTAACTACCAGTAAATAAAGAAACATTCATTTGCCTTATATAAATGGTTTACATAATTACAAGTACAATGCCCTCACTCAACAACTTATGAGTGGCATTCGAGGGCATACTCCTAACACTTATGGCACAATTATGTTAAAAAAAATGAGTCAAATGTCTGAAGTTACTGACACTTTTGATAAAGTGTCAGAAACTAAGTGTCAGTAAATGCTGTTTTTGTAGTAGTGTGTGCATCATAATTGTTGAGCTGCGAATTAAGGTGAGTTCTCGTGGCCCCTTTTTCTACATTTTCTTGGGGGGAGGGGGGGGGGGGAATGATACTCAAAGTTATGTTTTAAATGTTTTCATGCCGTGCAAGATACTTGTTTTGTTTTGGACAATTATGTGATTTTAAATTCGCAATAGTTGTGTATGTGGTAAATTTGACAAACATTTGTGTACACTGGCGGACATTGGCGAACATTTTGTGGTTCTTATGGTGTGGTATAATCCCCTATAAGTACTCACGTTATAGCTCCAGCTGGTAGTCTATGTGTATATTTCATGTGTTTACATGAAAGTTATTTGTGGTATGGCTTACATGTTATTGCATACACTTTGCTTATTTGATATCACATTGTCCCTCTGTATACGGCATAATGGATTTCATATGTTCTAAACCCACGAGCTCACCAACGTAATGTTGACATTTTCGAGTATCATTTTCAGGTATTAATAAAGAGGCTTAAGGATGTCAGGAGTTCAGGGCTAGAGAGACTTTAGGATACTTGCATTTGGTGTCCTACATGCTACCTTTACTGTTTCGCATTTCATACATACTATCTTTGATATGTTGGTTTATGAAATTTTGGATTTTATATTTATAAGACTATGTATTGTTATGTTACGATTAACTTCGATACAAGTCTCCTCTTGTGTCGGGTGTCGTCATGACATTTTGATTTTTGATTGCATTTAGTGATTCTCTATTTATACATCAAGGTGTTGTGACGATATCTCTTTTGTTATGCCTCGCGTTTCCGCCTTGCCGGGGTGTGACAATAATGCCTTTATGCCTATATGTTTCATGCTACTAAATGTTAAAGCTTAAACATGATTTGCATGATACTTACATTTGAAGCAATTTTGTCCTTTATATGATGTTTCACATGATTAACGTGTTACTTGTGAACTGACAATATGTCATTTTGATACATGGTGATTTTGATATGATGTATCTATGTTTGAAAGCTCGTCTTTTGTTGGCATTTATTAAATCTATTTGTAAGATGGTCTAAATGATACATGCTCCAAAATGTTATAATTTAAACATGGTTTGCATGAATTTTTCGTCTTGCTTCTTATGTGACATTGTCACACTATTTGTTTGCTACGTCTGCACTTATATTTTGTCAAAGTGCTTTTGGTATGATAAACATTTAGAAGTCTTTTTATCCTACAAGTTAATCACATAGATCATTGTGTTAATTTGTGGCTAAGTATGCTTAAGTGTCTAAACCTAAAGACAAAACAATTTACAAGGAAGTGTTTTAAATAATGTCATGCTCTCTTGCATAATATGATTGCTTGTCTTGATGTTATCTTGTTGTGTGGTGGCTTTTTGTCGAATGTGTTATTTGTTGTATAGGATTTTATCTTATGATTTCTATCATATTGACATCTTTTGCCACTAACACATTTGTTTTGTTGGTTGATAACAAATCATTTGTTATCTCATTTCGTTTTAACTTTTATATGCTTATTTTGAATAATATTAGTCCCGTTATTGCTATTCATTGTTTAGTGATATGTCTTACGGGATTTTTGCACTTGCATATTGGTTTGAGCATGTAGAAATAAGTTTAGAGGGATGGAAATACATTTTAAGTGGCCAAAGCAACTGGATGTTTCTGTGTCACAGAGACCCACGACCCCTTTTACAAAGAGGGCGGACCCTTTT
Source organism: Orobanche coerulescens (assembly GCA_033398695.1). Taxonomy (NCBI): domain Eukaryota; kingdom Viridiplantae; phylum Streptophyta; class Magnoliopsida; order Lamiales; family Orobanchaceae; genus Orobanche; species Orobanche coerulescens. The sequence continues at coordinate 59,522,177 of CM065818.1, forward strand.
AAAAGGGTCCGCGAGATCCACGGTCTTCTGCAGTCATAGAACAGCAACGATTACTGATTATTTACTACATTTTCACTTTTTTTAACAAGTCTATTTCCAAATCTCATTATTCCTTCCGGTTTATCAAAAATCACCTCCACCACTATTTAGGTGTAATAATACTTCAAAATCGCACACCTCGTCATGCGATTATCTCGCAATGATAGAGAAGAGATACGTGACTTCAAGGATGAAGTTCTTTGTATGCTAACCATCATCCGTAAAAAAAATACTAAGCTCATCGATTTCGTTAACCCGGACAACCTCCTAAACACTTTATTATTGTCGTTCCTTATTTGATGCGATTACACATTATGTTGGATGTCCATCGATTAAGGGGGAGAGAAATTCATTCACATAATTGTATTTTGTCAAACTTTATTAAAGAATGCATACTCATGTTTGTTACACCCTAAAATACCAACACATAGGTACACACCACTTAGGTTCAATCTGTAACAACCCGATAAGGCGGCCATTACAGTGCCGTGGACCCCACACTGGGATCCACCAGGCGATACCCAAAGTATAGATTAAATACACAATACATGTGATACCGAACCACAAAACATATAATACTTACTCCGATCTGGAGTTTACAACAGTATGGCCTACGGCCTTATTACACACAGGATCCAAAAACATAAGTATAATCCATATGGAGATGAAATATACCTTAAATAACAATACATTTGTTCAAACTTAAAATAAAGCGGAAAGATAACATTACACGGTACGAACATGACCGGACACGAAAGACTTGGGCCCCCCGAACTAGTATCCTTCGAACCCTTCGTCATCACCTTGATCTTCCCGTGCCTTGCCTTTTCCTCGACCTAAAATACAACACAAGTATTTCGCCCAACACAGGGTCAGATAAACATGATAAATGATTCTCAAGATATTATACAATTCACGTATATAAGATTTCAAGAATAACGCCCCGACTAACGAACATACCCCTCAGGCGTATGAACGCTCAGTCACAAAACGTCGAACACATCCAAGTATATAAATGGACTGTGAACGACTAAGATAATACGTCTCAAGAGGGACATCGCAGTACGCCCGATCCGAATATGTGTCAGTGCACATGTCCACCCCGTATACGGAATCCAGGATATACGTGGGACAATGTACCTAATTAGCCTCAACGAACTACGTCTCGTGTGCACAGCCCTTCACGGAAAATTATTCACGCATGACTATATATGTGCCCGACTAAAAATCCTACACAATATCCAATCGGAATGTAGATATGACTCCGGATATGTCACGATGCAACATGACAACGAATTCAATAATTCACAAATCCGATTAAGGACCGAGGACTCACTGAAATGACAACAAGATCAACAATATCAAGGGTCCAAAAGTAACGAACTTGGGAATACAATCCCACGATGAAAACGGGACATCATTAAGAACAACTTCAAGTCACAAGACACAAGTTTATAAGTGTTTCATATACACGAAATGCATAATCATCATAAGAATCCACACATCATTATAACCAAGCAAGATAACTTGCCTCAATACGGAGGCGAGTAAAGTCCTTCTTTGTCGAACGAACAGCCGACTCTCGATTCAAAATCAGTTACTCGGACAATCAACCTTGAATGAAGTATATTTTACTCAATAATACGTTCATATGATCATCTATACCAAACTTCAACGAGACAACATCCTAATTCTCATTTGAGTAGTTCAACTTTAAGATGTTGAGGGTTACTCCAAGAACCTTATTCAATACCATTCTATCCTTACAATTGATTACAAGATGTTTACCAAATGTTTGCTGGATTAAAAAGATGTGTTAAACAATAATCTCCTACTCTTTAAACTTATCAAGAACATCTCAATTGATTAAAAGTAAAATCTGCACTTCAATCAATTACTTATGTTGAGTTAAGTAGTTATAATTCCATATTATGATCATGAAGACTACTTCAAGTTCAACACCTTCCTTATAATCTTCTAGTTAACTTGGAGGTTCAAACATTACTCCTCTGGATTCACTTAGCTTAGGTTCAAGAAGGTGATTCCATTCTTCTAATGATCAACAAGGGTTTCTTAAAACATTTTATGGTAATTATTCCAATAAGTTATTTACATTATAATGAAACAAAGACTATTAGTATTCCATTGGTGTTATTAGTCAAGGAATAAGAGTTTGGTTTAACTAAACATGATCATCACCATTTAAAACACTAAGAACACATCATTACAAAAACCCTTAATCATCATATTCATCATTAAGTTTGTTGGAAGCTTAACTATAAACATGTTTAGCTTCATTAAATCATCACTAGGTGGAGTATACCTAATCACTATCATTATAACTATGAGATTATATGGTTAAAATGTATGACATACCTTCAGAATTGAAGAACAATACACCAAAACCACAGGAACACAATCTAAGCTTCAAGAATGACTCCAACTCCCAATCAACAAACTCCAAAATCCAAATGTAAAGCTCAAACACAAGATAGAAGAAGGTAATTTTGATCTAGGGATGAAGGGGGATGATTATATTGGTGAAAACTCAGAGTTTGGTCGTGCAAAATGAAAGACACAAGTTGTCTTTTTATAACAGCACAGTTCATTACGTACGTTATCACAAGAGGATAACGTACGTTAACAGCTTTACGTACGCTACACGGAAAGTGTTACGTACGTAAGCTAAGTCCAGAGGCTACTGGACTGAAATACGAACATCGTTACGTACGTTACCTATCGAAGCATTACGTACGTAATGTAGGTCAACTAGATTGCCTCCAAAAGATCAGATATTCGAATCCTGTCCGGCCCCACACGCCGAAAGTTGAGATCGGATACGATTACACTGGTTACGTACGTAACAAGTACCCCTTTACGTACGTAAAGGACTTAAAATAACGTACGTTATGCTTGAGGATTAGCGTACGTTAGACTCAGGTTTAGTAGCTCAAAAATGTATTAATCTACGCGACGCTGAGAATCCAATTATAGTGCGAGTGATCGTTATTATTATGTCTATTTATGATATATTCCAACATCAATAACAATACACAAATGCAACATGACTACAACAGTATTTGAATTATCCGAATGATACAACAGTAAGTAAGAATTTCCGTCGGATATTACATACTCCCCCCCTTAAAAGGGGTTTCGTCCTCGAAACTAAGGGGTAAACAATTCAGGATACCACTCTTGAATGCTTCTCTCCATCTCCCACGTGGCTTCCTCGACCCCGTGTCGTGACCACTGAACCTTCAGTAGGGGAATCGTCTTATTACGTAGTTGTTTGATCCTCCTCTCAAGTATTCGTACGGGGCGCTCCTCATACGAATGATCCTCTGCTAAATCGATCTCATCGAACTGAAGTACATGACTCGGATCAGCAACGTATTTCCTTAACTGAGAGACATGGAACACGTTATGAATCCGGCTCAGGGCTGGAGGTAAAGCCAGGCGATAGGCTAAATCGCCTACTCGGTCCAAAACCTCATACGGCCCGATATATCTCGGACTCAGCTTGCCTCTCTTCCCAAAACGAAAAACTCCTCGAGTAGGGGACACCTTCATTAGTACATGGTCGCCGACCTCGAACTCAAGCAGTCACCGGCGGTTGTCTGCGTAGGACTTCTGTCGGCTTTGAGCTGTCAACAAACGACTCCTAATCAGGGCGATCTTCTCACGGGCTGCTAACAACATATCGGGTTCCGTACCCAGGGTTTCAGATGGATCGTCCCAACACAGAGGGGATATACAACGACGGCCATACAATGCTTCATAAGGTGCCATCTGAATCGACGTGTGCCAGCTATTATTATAAGTGAATTCCACCAAGGGTAGTTGGGCCTCCCAATCATCCTTCCAATCGAGAACGCACGCCCTCAGCATATCCTCTAAAGTTTGGATAGTTCTCTCAGTCTGACCATCCGTCTGCGGGTGAAATGCTGTGCTGAAGTTCAAATGCGTACCCATCGCACGATGAACTACTTTCCAAAAATGTGACACGAATCGCCCGTCACGATCTGATACAATACTCTTAGGGGTACCATGTAACCTTACAATTTCTTTGATAAATAGTTGGGCCAATCTCTCGGGTCCCCAAGTATCTTTAATCTCCAGAAAGTGGGCTGATTTGGTCAAACGATCCACAATCACCCAAATCGTATTCATCCCTCGACGACTCGTCGGCAGGCTGGTAATAAAATCCATTGATATGTCCTCCCATTTCCACTCGGGGATCGGAAGCGGTTTCAGCATTCCTGCGGGTCGCTGGTGCTCAATCTTAACTTGTTGACAGGTTAAACACCTCGAAACGAATTCTGCAACTTCACGTTTCATACTTCCCCACCAATAATATTGTTTCAAATCCTTATACATTTTGCTAGACCCCGGGTGGATAGAGTACGAGATAGCATGAGCTTCTTTCAGGATAGAATTCCTTAACTCATCATCAGCGGGTACACAAACTCGGTTTCTGAAGCGTATCAAACCATCCTCGTGTATTACAAAGCCAGGAGCTTTCCCTTGAGTTATTTCATCGCGAACTCGAGATAAGAATAGGTCCGTAACTTGCTTCGATCTAATTATATCCTCAAGGGACGATGAAATCTCAAGTGTACAGAGTTGCCCTTGAATACGCTGTAACCAGACTTCAATTTCCGGCCTCACCAATTCTAACTGCAATACCCTCTGAGTTGTTTGGCGGGCAAGCATCTGCTCCTGTACTGTTTTACGAATCAAAGCGTCAGCAACTACATTTGCTTTGCCCGGATGATAAAGGATCTCGATATCATAGTCTTTGATGAGTTCTAGCCACCTTATCTGCCTCATGTTTAACTCCTTCTGAGTAAAAATGTATTTCAAGCTCTTGTGATCCGTAAAAATCTGACAGGTAACTTCATACAGATAATGACGCTAGATTTTTAAAGCAAACACCACGGCTGCGAGTTCTAAATCATGGGTGGGGTAGTTGACCTCGTAAGGTCGTAGCTGTCTCGATGCATAGGAGATCACCTTCCCGTTTTGCATTAGTACACACCCAAGGCCCTGTTTAGATGCGTCACTATACACTACAAACCCTTCCGTTCCTTTCGGAAGGACTAAAATAGGTTCCGAAATCAACCGACTCTTAAGTTCATCAAAACTCCGCTGACATGCCTCTGACCATAAATACTTCTTATCCTTCCTCAACAAATTAGTCATTGGTTGGGTAATTTTGGAAAAACCCTCCACGAACCGTCGGTAATAACCTGCTAGTCCCAAGAAACTGCGTACTTCCTTAACGTTCTTTTGTGGTAACAAGTCTCGGATAGCTTCTGTCTTCTGTGGGTCTACTCGCACCCCATCAGCTGATATCACATATCCGAGGAAGATAACTTCATTCATCCAGAACTCACATTTAGAAAATTTTCCATAAAGCTGCTCTCGCCTTAACGCCTTGAGAACTAGATGGAGATGACGCTCGTGCTCTTCATGGTCACGAGAATAGATCAGAATGTCGTCAATAAAAACGACTACAAAGCGATCCAGATAATTTATAAAGACTCGATTCATCAGCTCCATGAATCTGCCGGTGCATTCGTCAGTCTAAAAGGCATCACTACGAATTCATAATGCCCATAGCGAGTACGAAAAGCGGTCTTCGAAATATCAGACTCACGAATCCTCAACTGATGGTAACCAAACGTCCGGTCGATCTTAGAAAACATAGCAGCCCCTTGGAGCTGATCCAATAAATCATCAATACGCGGCAATGGGTATTTGTTCTTAATGGTTACCCTGTTCAGCTCACGATAATCAATACACAGACGTAGGGATCCGTCCTTCTTCCGTACAAATAGTACTGGTGCTCCCCAAGGGGACGCGCTAGGTCTAATGTAGCCCTTCTCGGTCAAATCCTCAAGTTGGCTCTTCAGCTCCTGCATCTCAGTCGGAGCCATACGATACGGTGCTTTTGAAAGCGGGGACGTACCAGGCTCTAACTCAATATTGAACTCTACATCACGATGCGGAGGTAAGCCTGGCAACTCATCTGGAAATACGTCTGGGTAGTCTCGGACTACCGGAATATCGATCAATTCAACTGGTCGATCCATTGTCTTGGTCATGTAACACCAATAGCCAATACATCCTTGATTAAGCAGTTTCACCGTTTTCATAGCGCTGATGATTCTCCCGGAACAGCTGGGATTATCACCCTGGAAGATACACTCAATACCATCGTCAGATGTGACGGTCACTATTCGCTTGCGGACACTAATTATGACATCATGATGGTCCATCCAATCGATACCCAAGATCACATCATCTTTAGGTAAATCGACCACAATTAAATTTAACAACCACTCACGGTCGTTCATTCGAATCGAGCAGTCCTGAACTTCACGATTCCCAACAATTCTTCTACCATCGGGTAGACTAATTATATAAGGTTCACAATTGATAACATGCTCTAATTGCAAACGACTCAAACAAGAAGTAGATAAAAAGGAGTGTGAAGCACCAGTATCAAAAAGAACACAGACAGGCTGAGATTGGATCTCGAGAGTACCTGCAATCATGCTGGCTTCGGGATCTTCAGCCCTCTTCATCTCGTAAACTCTAGGTTTTGCAGCCCTGCACTGCATGTACCACTTGATTTCCACGTCCCATCCCCTTGTTTGCCCGGTAGTCGATAAGAAGCGGATGGAGGTACTCGGTCTGAATCAAGATCTTTGGAGGTGCCGCGGGAATACGTCTTGGTCCTCCTACAATAACGAGCACGATGTCCGTTCTTCCCACAAGTATGGCATGACACGGTGGCCTAGGACATTTCGAATTGATGTGCCTGGTCTCACAACTATAGCACACAATGAGATGGTGACCGCTCGAGGTTGCGATCCGGTTGGCTTCGATGCCGTAGGTTGCCGTTCGAAGGATTTAGTACTGATTGGGGTCTCTTGAATGTTCCCGGTTCTTTGTCAGTGGTTGGTTCGGTTCTGAATTTCTTGTTGTTAGACTGCTGTTGCTTCTTGGAAATTTCCTTCACGGTCAATTCGTACTCCAGAGCTTTCTCGATGAACTCCGGTAGGGTCACACAATGATGGTTCAACAGCTGCATCCTCATTCGGGGTTTAAGCCTTTTGAGAAAGTATTTGATCTTATCAGCTTCTGTGTGGACAATCGACGCGGCAAAAGAGAGGAGTGCCTGGAATTTCTCGGCGATAGATAGTACGTCATCATCTTCGGACGGTTCCGGATTCAGCAATTCTGATAGTTTGGCCTCGCGGAGAGGACCTGGATAGTAACGATCTAGCAAGAGATTTTTAAATTCTTCCCAAGTACATACGCCATCAGCTGGCCTCACCGAAAGCCACCAAGTGTGGGCGCCCTTGCCCAAGTAGTAAGCTGCTATGGAGACGCGACTCTCTACTGGACAGTCTACCATATCGAACAATTTCTCGAAGTGTTCTATCCAATGAACGATATCAGCCGGCTCAGAGGAACCTTCAAAAATCGGGGGTCGTTGGCGCGACATGTCGCTGATGATCCGATTCACCGGCCCGCCATGTACAGGAGGTGGCCCCTGATGCTGGTCGGTAGTAGCTCTCTGCATAGTTTCCATTAACTGACCCATTTGGGCATCTGAGCCATCATGCCCTGCATTACGGTGTAAGGATCGACACGAGCATCCTCGCGTCCATTGTGGTGCGATTGGTCCCTAGAAGGCGAATCACTGCCTGCTGAACTATGCTCTGCGTTCGCACGTCTGTTGGCTCGCGGTATCGGGATTCAGCCCCTTCCGCGGCCTCGTCCCCCTCTGCCACTGCCTCTCAAATTTCTTTCCATACCGAAAGAATCAATTTGTAATGATAATCATAAGTACAGTTCATGATACCAATCAGAATTCATGCTAAGTTAATGGCAGTAAGAAATTACATATTCAAGAAAACAGTTCGTAATGAATTATCGTCACTACGAGAGTCACACAGACTATCAGATCGACGTTTGAGTCGAATGATTTCAATCATATAATCAATCCAGAATTTTATTTGAATCATCAATCAGATAATTCCTGCCACAAACCCTTAAAATGCCAAGATCAACAAGGAGATCTATTAAGAGATCAATATCATGTCAGTAATTTATTCATGGTTCATAAAGTACGTACCGCATTTGGCTCGTAGGATCAGGCGCTCGCACGGGTCACACGTGACACGAAGGTCTCTTGATACTAGTTCAATACACAAAGACTCAAAAGAAAGAAAACGACCTCTAGCAAAGCTCTTGCTCTCTGATACCATATTCTGTAACAACCCGATAAGGCGGCCATTACAGTGCCGTGGACCCCACACTGGGATCCACCAGGCGATACCCAAAGTATAGATTAAATACACAATACATGTGATACCGAACCACAAAACATAATACTTACTCCGATCTGGAGTTTACAGCAGTATGGCCTACGACCTTATTACACACAGGATCCAAAAACATAAGTATAATTTATATGGACATGAAATATACCTTAAATAACAATACATTTGTTCAAACTTAAAATAAAATGGAAAGATAACATTACACGGTACGAACATGACCGGACACGAAAGACTTGGGGCCCCCGAACTAGTATCCTTCGAACCTTCGTCATCACCTTGATCTTCCCGTGCCTTGCCTTTTCCTCGACCTAAAATACAACACAAGTATTTCGCCCAACACAGGGTCAGATATACATGATAAATGATTCTCAAGATATTATACAATTCACATATATAAGATTTCAAGAATAACGCCCCGACTAACGAACATACCCCTCGGGCGTATGAACGCTCAGTCACAAAATGTCGAACACATCCAAGTATAAAAATGGACTGTGAACGACTAAGATAGTACGGCTCAAGAGGGACATCACAGTACGCCCGATCCGAATATGAGTCAGTGCACACGTCCACCCCGTATACAGAATCCAGGATATACGTGGGACAATGTACCTAATTAGCCTCAACGAACTACGTCTCGTGTGCACAGCCCTTCAGGGAAAATTATTCACGCATGACTATATATGTGCCCGACTAAAAATCCTACACAATATCCAATCGGAACGTAGATATGACTCCGGATATGTCACGATGCAACATGACAACGAATTCAATAATTCAAAAATCCGATTAAGGACCGAGGACTCACCGAAATGACAACAAGATCAACAATATCAAGGGTCCAAAAGTAACGAACTTGGGAATACAATCCCACGATGAAAACGGGACATCATTAAGAACAACCTCAAGTCACAAGACACAAGTTTATAAGTGCTTCATATACACGAAATGCATAATCATCATAAGAATCCACACATCACTATAACCAAGCAAGATAACTTGCCTCAATACGGAGGTGAGTAAAGTCCTTCTTTGTCGAACGAACAGCCGGCCCTCGATTCAAAATCGGTTACTCGGACAATCAACCTTGAATGAAGTATATTTTACTCAATAATACGTTCATATGATCATCTATACCAAACTTCAACGAGGCAACATCCTAATTCTCATTTGAGTAGTTCAACTTTAAGATGTTGAGGGTTACTCCAAAACCTTATTCAATACCATTCTATTCTTACAATTGATTACAAGATGTTTACCAAATGTTTGCTGGATTAAGATGTGTTAAAAAATAATCTCCTACTCTTTAAACTTATCAAGAACATCTCAATTGATTAAAAGTAAAATCTGCACTTCAATCAATTACTTATGTTGAGTTAAGTAGTTATAATTCCATATTATGATCATGAAGACTACTTCAAGTTCAACACCTTACCTATAATCTTCTAGTTAACTTGGAGGTTCAAACATTACTCCTCTGGATTCACTTAGCTTAGGTTAAAGAAGGTGATTACATTCTTCTAATGATCAACAGGGGTTTCTTAAAACATTTTATGGTAATTATTCCAATAAGTTATTTACATTATAATGAAACAAAGACTACTAGTATTCCATTGGTGTTATTAGTCCAGGAATAAGAGTTTGGTTTAACTAAACATGATCATCACCATTTAAAACACTAAGAACAAATCATTACAAAAACCCTTAATCATCATATTCATCATTAAGTTTGTTGGAAGCTTAACTATAAACATGTTTAGCTTGATTAAATCATCACTAGGTGGAGTATACCTAATCACTATCATTATAACTATGAGATTATAGGGTTAAAACGTATGACATACCTTCAGAATTGAAGAAAAATACACCAAAACCATAGGAACACAATCTAAGCTTCAAGAATGACTCCAACTCCCAATCAACAAACTCCAAAATCCAAATGTAAAGCTCAAACACAAGTTGGAAGAAGGTAATTTTGATCTAGGGATGAAGGGGGATGATTATATTGGTGAAAACTCAGAGTTTGGTCGTGCAAAATGAAAGACACAAGTTGTCTTTTTATAATAAAGATTAGTTAAATGACGTTATCACAAGAGGATAACGTACGTTAACAGCTTTACGTACGCTACACAGAAAGTGTTACGTACGTAAGCTAAGTCCAGAGGCTACTGGACTGAAATACGAACATCGTTACGTACGTTACCTATCGAAGCATTACGTACGTAATGTAGGTCAACTAGATTGCCTCCAAAAGATCAGATATTCGAATCCTGTCCGGCCCCACACGCCGAAAGTTGAGATCGGATACGATTACACTAGTTACGTACGTAACAAGTACCCCTACGTACGTAAAGGGCTTAAAATAACGTACGTTATGCTTGAGGATTAGCGTACGTTAGACTCAGGTTTAGTATCTAAAAAATGTATTAATCTATGCGACGCTGAGTATCCAATTATAGTGCGAGTGATCGTTATTATTATGTCTATTTATGATATATTCCAACATCAATAACAATACACAAATGCAACAAGACTACAACAGTATTTGAATTATCCGAATGATACAACAGTAAGTAAGAATTTCCGTCGGATATTACACAATCTTTTTTAACCCAATATCACAAGTTTGCACCAATACCTCATCAAGTGAAAAACGCATCATGTGTTTGACAAACTTCTTCATGTCCACAACCAACAAATCTAGGATTTTCCGTAAACTAGCACCTCACAACTCCATTGTCTAGAACATCATCATAAGATCTCATTCTTTTCTCCCTTGACACATATCATGCACGTCATTGTCACTGCAAACATTATATTAATCCAAACTGTCATTCCTAACACTTGCTCAACACGTTGGTTTATCCAACACTTTCCCATCATATGGTGTCATTCTCATTCTCATATAGGTACTTAGTGTTTTTATTTTTACATTCCCCATAATATAACTCTTTTCGAGCATATGTTGTAACACCCCAAACTAGGTGGATATTACAGTGCCTTGAATCCCCGACTGGGACCCACCAGGCAAATGAAAATGATGAATTAAATAATATAATTGTAGTACCGAACCACATTATATTACTAAGTACTCCGATGAGGAGTTTAAGTACATTACACCAGGACAAAACAGAATACTAGTATATTTTATATGTAGACAAAATACACCACCCTGAACAAATAAGCATCTCAAACGGAATTTTGCAGCGGAAAATACAAATGACGGAAATGACTGAAATGACTGAAATAAACGGAATGACTGGGGCCCCCTACTAGTATCACTGGTACTCGTCGCCGTCAACATGCTCTTCCCGTGCCTTTGCCTTGCCGTGACCTGAAAACAAAATCCCCCAACGAAGCCATTTACGAACAACAATCCTCAAGGGTTGAAAATACACAAACATGATTTAACTGAAGTTATGAAATATCCTTAGTTATGAATTACGCTGAAGAGGAGCATCATAGTACGCCCGTAGTGTTCTGTGCAAGTGTACAAGACGGATGACCGGAGCCACCCGTCCTTGTACCTAATTAGTCTCACGGAGGTAATCGTTACCGTGTGCACAGTCCAATGTATCACTCTCAATACATGGCCATCATGTGCCCGACTAAAAATTCCACACATCCGCACCCGGCCACGCAATATGAACCCAGAAGGTCATATGAACAAGAATGACCATAATGAAAATCAATGAATAATAATAATCCGACAAAGTCAAGAATGACTCACCGATATGAAAGTGATGATGAAGTGATTGATAGTTTTCAATGAAATGATTGGAACCGCCGTTCCTCGTTAATGAAATGATTATACGACAATTACAAGTCTCAAAATGATTAATACAATGATGAATGAGTTATGATTATAAATGATCAACAACAAAAGGAATGAATATCCTTTTAACCGAGTAAGAATCAACTTACACAATACCGATGAAGAATGTACGTCCACGATCAACGTCCTAAGTGAAATACCGGTCGCTCGAACAACCTTGAATAACAATGATTACCAACAACCGTTCAATACACGTATCAAGCAACAAAACACGACTAACCCAAAGGTCGAAACAACGATAATCAAACTCATAGGGGCATTCTAACGAATACGTAACCAACCACACGACTTCGAAAATATCCAATCCCGAATATATCGAAACCAACACCAAAATGAGTATATCGAACTAACAAAACACTTCAATGATATCAATAATCCATTAGGAATCCACAATTCGAGATTACAACTACATCAATCGGAAAATCCCCAATTAACCGAAGTCAACCCCAAGGGTTCTTGAAATAATTCTGAAAATAACCATTAAATCCGTAAGAATATACTTATCCAAGGTAGATAATCCATATCTAACATATTCCAATGATAATCCAAGCTTGCGAAGAAATCGGAAGGAAAACCCAAAATCAAATTCTAGATCCAAGAGATTAATACCTTTGATTCGATGTTAAGGAGATGATGAAGTGATGATAATCCAACTCAAAGACTTGAAGATGATGATGGATGATAGAAGCTCGAAGAGAACTCTCCAAAATCGCCCAAATCGCCTAGAACCGACGAGAGAATGAGAATAGATGACAAATGACGAAATCTGGGCTAACTGTCCAATTTATAGCCAATCCAGGTTAGCGTGCGCTAGCCCTTGTGCGTAGCGTGCGCTAACGGGTAATTTGGGTAGTCCAGTACCCACTGTCCGAACACGGTAGCGCGCGCTACGTACCTTTTTGTAGCGTGCGCTACGGCCATACCACTAGCGTACGTTAAAACCCATTGTTAGCGTGCGCTAACGAATTATGTGATGCCCGATCGAATCCGAATCGCTGTCCTCTGATCTGACTTCGGTAGCGTGCGCTACAACCAACAAGTAGCGTACGCTACTACACCGCTTGCGTACGCTAAATATCACTCATAGCGTACGCTATGAATTAATCCAGTGCAGTCCAATAGCCACTGGACTCAACCTGATCCGTCCTTAGCGCGCGCTACTCCACATATCTAGCGTGCGCTACTACAACCCACTAGCGCGTGCTACTTACCACTCGTAGCGTGCGCTACTAATAACTCACTTGCAGTCCAGTACCTTCTGGACTGCAGCCACGGTAACATTAGCGTGCGCTAATACTGAGTGGTAGCGTGCGCTACCTGTACTCAATTAGCGTACGCTAAAAAGAGTACGTAGCGTGCGCTACTCCTCACGCACAGCCCACAACGTAAATGACAACAAATGATAAACACGGCACGAAACTCCAATTAGATTAGTGATGAATGACGATTGATACACGATACAATTACTCTGAATAATGAATACCATGATTGAATATGAGTGACAAATGATCATTAATGAGTGAAATTACTGAGTATCAATTACTGAACGATAAATACTGAATGATAATTACTGAATTACAACTGGGTATTACATACACCCCCCCTTAAAAGAGTTTCGTCCCCGAAACTAAGGGTCAAATAACTCGGGATAACTCTCCCGCATAATATCCTTGGTTTCCCACGTAGCCTCTTCGACTCCGTGTCTAGACCACTGAATTTTAACCAAAGGAATCATCTTATTCCTCAACTGCTTGATTCGCCGCTCTAAAACTTGTATAGGACGCTCCTCATATGAATGATCGTCGGCGATCTCGATTTCATCGAACTGAAGTATGTGACTCGGGTCGGCAACATACTTCCACAACTGAGAGACGTGAAACACATTATGAATTCGGCTTAACACCGGAGGTAAAGCCAATCGATAAGCTAACTCGCCTAATCGATCCAAAATCTCGAACGGTCCAATGAATCTCGGACTCAACTTTCCCCTCTTCCCAAAACGGAAGATACCACGACTCGGGGATACCTTGACCAACACATGGTCACCAGCCTCGAACTCTAATGGTCGACGACGGTTATCTGCATATGATTTATGTCGACTCTGAGCGGTCAACAAACGACTCCTGATCAAAGCTACCTTCTCACGGGCGGCTATAAGCGTATCGGGCTCGGTGCCCAATGATTCTGATAAGTCGTACCAACACAACGGAGATCGACAACGATGACCATACAAGGCCTCGTAAGGTGCCATCTTAATCGAAGCATGCCAACTATTATTATACATGAACTCGATCAATGGTAGTTGGGCTTCCCAATCGTCCTTCCAATCGAGGACGCATGCCCTCAACATGTCCTCTAATGTCTGAATAGTCCTCTCTGATTGCCCGTCGGACTGAGGATGAAAGGCGGTACTGAGATTAAGCTGAGTTCCCATAGCGCGATGAACTGATTTTCAAAAATGAGACACAAACCGTCCATCACGATCGGAAACGATACTTTTAGGAGTACCGTGAAGTCTCACTATCTCTTTGATGAATAACTGGGCAAGTCTCTCGGGACCCCACGTATCCTTGATCTCAAGGAAATGAGCTGATTTGGTTAAGCGGTCCACGATCACCCAGATCGTATTCATGCCACGACGACTCGTCGGCAAACTCGTGATGAAATCCATAGAAATGTCTTCCCACTTCCACTCGGGAATAGGAAGAGGTTTCAGCATACCCGCCGGTTGCTCATGTTCAATCTTAACTTGTTGACAGGTTAAGCATCTCGAAACAAATTCTGCGACTTCTCGCTTAATATTACTCCACCAGTAATTTTGTCTCAAGTCCTTGTACATCTTGCTAGACCCCGGATGAACAGAATAAGGGGTAGCATGAGCTTCTTTCAAAATCGAGTTTTTCAACTCATCAATCGCCGGTACGCACAACCGATTCTTAAACCGCAAAAGTCCATCCTCGTGGACCACAAATCCAGGGGCTTTCCCCTGAGTCACATACTCACGGATGCGCAACAATGAAGGGTCTGTACTCTGATTCTCTCGGATTGCCTCTTCGAGTGACGATGAAATTTCTAACATACAAAGTTGTCCCTGAACTCGCTGAAGCCAGACCTCGATCTCGGGTCTAAGGAATTCCTGCTGAAGCTCCTTCTGGACTGTTAAACGAGCAAGCATCTGCTCCTGAACGGACTTACGACTCAAGGCGTCGGCGACAACGTTCGCCTTGCCCGGGTGGTAAAGGATCTCGATATCATAATCTTTGATTAATTTCAACCACCGTCTCTGTCGCATATTTAACTCCTTCTGAGTAAATATATACTTTAAACTCTTATGATCGGTGAATATCTGACAGGTAACGCCATAAAGGTAATGACGCCAAATCTTCAAAGCGAACACCACGACTGCTAGCTCCAGGTCGTGGGTCGGATAATTAACCTCGTAAGGTCTCAATTGCCGTGAAACATAGGCAATAACCTATCCGAGACCCTGTCCGGACGCATCACTATAGACCACAAATCCTTCCGTCCCCTGCGGCAAGGAAAGTACAGGTGCTGACATTAACCGGCTCTTGAGTTCCTTAAAACTCCGTTGACACGCGTCGGACCACGCATATCTCTTATCCTTCCGTAAAAGGTTCGTCAAAGGTTGAGCGATTTTAGAAAATCCTTCCACAAATCGCCGATAATAACCTGCTAATCCGAGGAAACTTCGAATTTCCTTAACATTCTTTGGAGGTAGCCAATCACGAATAGCCTCCGTCTTTTGAGGGTCGACACGAACTCCGTCTGATGAAATTACGTGTCCGATAAACGTCACTTTGGACATCCAGAACGAACATTTGGAAAACTTCCCATAAAGTTGTTCTCGTCTCAACACGTCGAGCACTTGATGAAGGTGAAACTCGTGTTCCTCTCGGTCACGAGAATAAATCAAAATGTCATCGATGAAGATAACAACAAACTGATCCAAAAAGTCGATGAAAACCCGATTCATTAACTCTATGAATACCGCAGGTGCATTAGTCAATCCAAACGTCATAACCACAAACTCATAATGACCATAGTGTGTTCGAAATGCCGTCCTCGCGATGTCCGACTCTCGGATCCGCAACTGATGATATCCAGATCTTAAGTCGATCTTGGAAAATACTGAAGCTCCCTGAAGTTGATCTAAGAGATCATCAATACGGGGTAAAAGATACTTATTATTGATCGTCACCCTGTTCAACTCCCGATAATCAATACATAAGCGAAATGAACCATCCTTCTTCTTGACAAACAACACTGGTGCTCCCCACGGGGACGCACTCGGTCGGATATAACCTTTATCGAATAACTCCTCAAGTTGATTCTTTAATTCCTGCATTTCGGTCGGGGCCATCCGGTACGGTGCCTTCGATATCGGGGACGTACCAGGCTCCAACTCGATCGTGAATTCCACATCCCTCTGTGGAGGCAAACCAGGTAACTCGTCTGGAAAAACAACGGCATATTCCCCCACTACTGGAATATCCGTCAACATTACTGATGATTTCTCGGTTTTGGTCATATAGCACCAATAACCAACACACCCCTGATTGAGTAATTTCACTGCTTTCATCAAATTAATGACCTTACGAGCAGTAGGGATTACCTCCACGAAACACACATTCAACCCCATAAATGCGAAATGATAGTGATCATACGCTTACGGACACTAATGATGGCATCATGACGATCCATCCAATCAATACCCAAGATGACATCGTCCCTCGGCAAATCTACTACGATTAGGTCTGCTGGCCACACACGACCATGAAACTGAATCGGACAATTCTGAATCTCACGATTACCGATAATTCGTCTACCATCAGGTAGACCAATGACATAAGGCTCACAACTAGTAGCACTACCCAGACGTAGTCTACTCAAACATGACTCGGAAATGAATGAATGCGATGCACCAGTATCAAAAGGGTACACACAGGTTGAGATAGAATATCGAGTGTACCTGAGATCATTCGGGCCTCGGGATCATCGGTCTTCTTCATCTCATAAATCCGGGGCTTGCTAGTCCCGGCACCGGACGCTCCCGTCTGCTGGCTATAGGCTCCACCTTTAGTCGCTCCTGTCGTTTTAAACGACGCTGATTGCGTGTCTGATTACGAGCAGTGGCCTTGGGGCTCGAGATGACGTCCCGAGTAGGTTTGGAGCCCCTACGGCAAAACGGGCCTTATGCCCCACAATTCCACATTATGACACGTGATGCATCGTCCGGACACTTGGTGCTGACATGACCAAGATCCCCACAGTTATAACAGGTGATGGCCGAATTGGCCGCTCGTGACTGAGATTCCGCGGGTTTAGAAGACACAGGAGGTCGCTCAGAAAAAGCAGAGCCCGCACGGGGTTTCTTAAAGGTTGTCTGATCGCCTTCAGACTGATTACGATTCTTCGATTTCTTGCTAGCAGACAAAGGTTGCTGCTTAGCAATCTCTTTAGCAGTAAGCTCATAGGTGAGAGCTTTCTCGATGAATTCGGCCAACGTGGTGCAATTATGATTAAGCAACTGCAGTCTCATACGGGGTTTCAGCCTCTTGCTGAAATACTTAATCTTATCTGCCTCGGAATGAATGATAGATGAGGCGAATGGAAGAAGTTCCTGAAATTTCTCGGCAATGGCGAGAACATCCTCGTCTGCTGAGGGGTCGGGGGTGAGTAATTCTGACAGCTTGGCCTCTCTGAGTGGGGCCGGATAATACCTCTCCATCATGAGAGTCTTGAACTAGTCCCAAGTACATGATCCTTCGGTGGGCTTCAACGACAACCACCAAGAATGAGCGCTCTTACCCAGGTAGTAAGCCACAACAGAAACTTTGTGTCCTTCGGGACACTCTACCATAGCAAACAACTTCTCGAAATGCTCGAGCCAATGAATGATATCTGCCGGCTCAGACGAGCCCTCAAAAGTAGGTGTCCTCTGACGAGAGATATCGCCGATGATATTACTCACATTCCTCTCTTGCCTCTGAGGTGGCGGCGGAGGAGCCTGTTGATTCTGATTGACGGAGTTATGCATCGTCTCCATAAGCTGTGCCATCTGGGTCATTTGGGCCATCATGCCCTGCATGAAAGCGAGTGGGTCAACCCGGACACCCTCAGACTGAGCCGTGTCCCGAGTACGACTCCCCGATAGTGAATGATCGCATCCAGGTGAATGAGTGGCAGCATTACTGCTCGATGAATTAGCATTATTTCTCGCGTTTGCACGTGTATTCACACGAGCTCTTGGGATTCGGCCAGCTCCACGGCCTCGTCCTCCACGTCCTCTTCTAGCCCTCTTCATACTGAAGTAGGAAAGTCACATGATGATTATATTTCCCGCATGAATAACACGTTATGATTATGACATGAGATGATGAAAATGAGCATTCACGCTCTAACACAGTGGTTACATGAATGATTAATTGACGTGACATGATTATCTGATGAAATTACTGAAATGATTATCTTGAACGAGTTAACAAGATTAATGATTTGATCTTCGTGATCAACAACTGAATAATGAAATGAATTGAATGATTAATGAGTTAATCTGACCGTCCTGGTCAAAATGACAATGATGGTTGAGGATTGTTAACTGATGAATTATGAATGAATGATTATTGCCAGAAATTATACCATGGCATTAGAAATCTTACAGTTCTTGGTCTGATTAGCTCGGCATTTGCACAGGTCACACGTGACGCGAAAGTCCAATGATACTAGTCCGATGACGATGATTTCAAATGAGACATGACTTGGAGGGTAGTATTCAAAACCACTCTCCGATACCAACTCTGTAACACCCCAAACTAGGCGGATATTACAGTGCCGTGGACCCCCACCGGGACCCACCAGGCAAATGAAAATGATGAATTAAATAATATAATTGTAGTACCGAACCACATTATATTACCAAGTACTCCGATGAGGAGTTTAAGTACATTACACCAGGACAAAACAGAATACTAGTATATTTTATATGGAGATAAAATACACCACCCTGAACAAATAAGCATCTCAAACGGAATTTTGCAGCGGAAAATACAAATGACGGAAATGACTGAAATGACTGAAATAAACGGAATGACTGGGGCCCCCTACTAGTATCACTGGGACTCGTCGCCGTCAACATGCTCTTCCCGTGCCTTTGCCTTGCCGTGACCTGAAAACAAAATCCCCCAACGGGGTCAGTTACACAGAACAACAATCCTCAAGGGTTGAAAATACACAAACATGATTTAACTGAAGTTATGAAATATCCTTAGTTATGAATTACGTTGAAGAGGAGCATCATAGTACTCCCGTAGTGTTCTGTGCAAGTGTACAAGATGGATGACCGGACCCACCCGTCCTTGTACCTAATTAGTCTCACGGAGGTAATCGTTACCGTGTGCACAGTCCAATGTATCACTCCCAATACATGGCCATCATGTGCCCGACTAAAAATTCCACACATCCGCACCCGGCCACGCAATATGAACCCAGAAGGTCATATGAACAAGAATGACCATAATGAAAATCAATGAATAATAATAATCCGACAAAGTCAAGAATGACTCACCGATATGAAAGTGATGATGAAGTGATTGATAGTTTTCAATGAAATGATTGGAACCGCCGTTCCTCGTTAATGAAATGATTATCCGACAATTACAAGAATGATTAATACAATGATGAATGAGTTATGATTATGAATGATCAACAACAAAAGGAATGAATATCCTTTTAACCGAGTAAGAATCAACTTACACAATACCGATGAAGAATGTCCGTCCACGATCAACGTCCTAAGTGAAATACCGGTCGCTCGAACAACCTTGAATAACAATGATTACCAACAACCGTTCAATACACGTATCAAGCAACAAAACACGACTAACCCAAAGGTCGAAACAACGATAATCAAACTCATAGGGGCATTCTAACGAATACGTAACCAACCACACGACTTCGAAAATATCCAATCCCGAATATATCGAAACCAACACCAAAATGAGTATATCGAACTAACAAAACACTTCAATGATATCAATAATCCATTAGGAATCCACAATTCGACATTACAACTACATCAATCGGAAAATCCCCAATTAACCGAAGTCAACCCCAAGGGTTCTTGAAATAATTCCAAAAATAACCATTAAATCCGTAAGAATATACTTATCCAAGGTAGATAATCCATATCTAACATATTCCAATGATAATCCAAGCTTGCACGAAGAAATCGGAAGGAAAACCCAAAAATCCGAAATTCTAGATCCAAGAGATTAATACCTTTGATTCGATGTTAAGGAGATGATGAAGTGATGATAATCCAACTCAAAGACTTGAAGATGATGATGGATGATAGAAGCTCGAAGAGAACTCTCCAAAATCGCCCAAATCGCCTAGAACCGACGAGAGAATGAGAATAGATGACAAATGACGAAATCTGGGCTAACTGTCCAATTTATAGCCAATCCAGGTTAGCGTGCGCTAGCCCTTGTGCGTAGCGTGCGCTAACGGGTAATTTGGGTAGTCCAGTACCCACTGTCCGAACACGGTAGCGTGCGCTACGTACCTTTTTGTAGCGTGCGCTACGGCCATACCACTAGCGTACGTTAAAATCCATTGTTAGCGTGCGCTAACGAATTATGTGATGCCCAGTACTGGAATCCAGAAACTGTCTGTCCTCTGATATGACTTCGGTAGCGTGCGCTACAACCAACAAGTAGCGTACGCTACTACACCGCTTGCGTACGCTAAATATCACTCATAGCGTGCGCTATGAATTAATCCAGCGCAGTCAGTAGCCACTGGACTCAACCTGATCCGTCCTTAGCGCGCGCTACTCCACATATCTAGCGTGCGCTACTTACCACTCGTAGCGTGCGCTACTAATAACTCACCTGCAGTCCAGTACCTTCTGGACTGCAGCCAGGGTAACATTAGCGTGCGCTAATGCTGAGTGGTAGCGTGCGCTACCTGTACTCAATTAGCGTACGCTAAAAAGAGTACGTAGCGTGCGTTATTCCTCACGCACAGCCCACAACGTAAATGACAACGATGATAAACACGGCATGAAACTCCAATTAGATTAGTGATGAATGACGATTGATACACGATACAATTACTCTGAATAATGAATACCATGATTGAATATGAGTGACAAATGATCATTAATGAGTGAAATTACTGAGTATCAATTACTGAACGATAAATACTGAATGATAATTACTGAATTACAACTGGGTATTATATATGTTATGTTGCATTAGTTTTTAAGCTAAGTGCGACATATATCCATCTCTACATTTAACACACAAAACTGTCTATTTATGCGTCTATTGATGAACGAGTTCCGTTCGTGCATATGATTTTCTTGCATCTTTTAACATCTAAATATGCATGCATTTCACTAGTTACTTGCATTATCATCACCACCTTCTGTAACACCCCCAAGTTATCCAGGGTATATTACAGCTATAAAACCCTAAAATTCGTAAATCTAAAAATACGTATAATTTTGAATTTTGTTTTTACTTTGTTACATTAAACCTTAAATTTTATATTTTACACTATAATTAAAAGTAAATTATATTAACCTAAGTCTAAACTAAATAAATACATATTGTACAAGATTTAAAAGTTCCTAAAACCTAGCACCATCACACGTTTAATTGAGCATTATGTAATCAAGAGTTCCCTAAATTTCAGCCACACTTTTAAAACTCATAACCGAGCTTTTATTATCATTCAACACAAATTAAAAACCTATTTAATACTTTCCTAAACTGATTACCCCGCTCCCATCCTAAGACTTCGGATAAAAAAAACGCTTCTTGGACCCTATCCCTCATTCGTATAAGAGAGAAACAAACCCACACAAACGTCATTCTCTCTCTAATCACCCCAAAGAAATCGATTGTTGTTGCTGTTTGTGTGACCAAAGGAGATGTTGTCCGTGGGTGTTTGAGCATCGTTTTGGGCTCGTAAGATTTAGGGTTTACCTTGTGGTGTTTCCTCCTTGTATTCTTTCTTGTATTCGATTCACAAAGGTACCATCGACCTTGTTTCTTATTCATTCGACAAAATCTGATTTAAAAATACTAAAACCTTAAACGTTTATTTAATATCTGATCTAATTATTTTGTTATGATTCGTAATATATAAAACATGTTAAAAGAGGCCACATAAAATCATGAATAAATTGTATCTCGATTTGCTATAAATCCTATCCTAATCGATCTATAAATATTCCTATCATGCTGTTTGAATTCGATCTGATATGTGTGTGATCATCAAAGAGTGGAAACATGTGTGTTAGTATGATAATTAAAACAAGTCTTGTGATATATATCAGTCTCGTGTGCGTTTGTATAAGTAAACATGTGTTGTAAAGATCTAAAATGGATTCTGAAAACGGGACAGCTTATAGGCTGAACATGTATGCGTTATAGCTCGAGTCCCATAAGTGTTTTATTCTGTATTTTTACATGAAAACCTAGTTTTATGTCTTAGTTAAGTTTTCCAATTGGTTTGAAGGAAATCGGAGTTGTATTTGTCATGTTTTTAAATTTTACGGGATTAAGGTTGTGTTGTTTCTGTCTCAAAGTATGCTGTCCAGTTTTTGGATCGGATTGAGCAGGGTGAATCTTAATGATAACAAAGTGTTTTTCTGAGTTTCTTGAGTCCAAAACTAAGTTTAAATAGATTACTAACTGATTCAATTGGTTTTGAGTGAATTGGAGTTGATTTGGGCAAGTTTCTGAATTTTATGTGATCGTATGTCAAAACAGTGTTTTCAAAAAATTATTTCAGTCGACTTGTGTGATTTTTCATGTAAAATCTATAAAGAGTTGAGAGCTCTTCTTTTACAGAGATAATATCTAATTTATAAGGGAATTCCTGTAATTTTTGTAGATTTTTCTGAAAGGTTTAACTATGTTGATAAATGCAAAACTTTTGGGGTATACCTACAATACACTTTTGGGATACTTGCACTTAGAAATAAAATCTGGAAAAATTTGGGGAGGTGCTTAACTCTTGTGGTAATCACAAATAAAAATTGTAAAACCTCAGAACCTTATTTGTTATATTTTGAAATTCATAAGAAAACAAAACCAGATTCATTTGTGAAATCCCTGACCTATTAATAAGTAACTTTGAGTATTGAATCCGTTATAACTTTAATGAACGTATAAGTAATATATGATTATAATTCATGTAGATTCAGTGAAGGAGGAGTGATCCACCTTTCTTTGTGGTCAATTTCCATTTGCTTTCATTTCTTAAGGTACAGATATTCTACCTTTTATCAAGTAAAGGTTTCTCATGATTCTTATTCTTTGACCTTAATTCGTTGCATTGCTATGAACCTTTTGATATGAACCTAATGTTATGATTCCTTTGTATTGATCCATTTGATATAATCCCATTGCTATGATCCCTTTTGATAGTTTCTTATTTGTTATTGTTCAATCGATTATTTCGTTACATGATTATCTCTATCCTTGCATGTGTTTGCCTATATTGTTGCCCATTTAATGTATCTAGCCATGGGGAGTCTATGGCCATATCATTGATGCACCAATGGTATGACGCTGTCAGTGGAGGCGGGCATGTGTCCACTGCGTTCCCAAATAATTGTATTGCTAATTAGCGCACTTGGCCCGTGTTTTTCATATATATGTTTAGTTTGGTACTAGCATATATATTAATGTAATGAAGGGAGCGTATGGATGCATCCTAGTAAATGAAATGAAATGTAAATGAAATGAAATGTGATGTGAATGGACTAGAGTGTGTGCAATACACCCCATCTCACTAATGTGGTGTAACACCCCAAACTAGGCGGATATTACAGTGTCGTGGACCCCCGACTGGGACCCACCAGGCGAATGAAAACAAATGAATTAAATAATATAATTGTAGTACCGAACCACATTATATTATCAAATACTCCGATGAGGAGCTTCATTTCAACACACCCAAGATAATACCGAATACATGTATATTTTATATGAAGATAAAATACACAACACTGAATGGAAAGGAGTATCCAAATGGAAATCTGCAGCGGAAAATAAATGACGACAGCATGAGTGACTGAAAGGATTGGGGCCCCCTACTAGTATCACTGGGACTCTTCGCCGTCAACGTTTTATTCCCGTGCTTTTGCCTTGCCATGACCTGAAAATAATATCCCCCAACGGGGTCAGTTACACAGAACAACAATCCTCAAGGGTTGAATATACACAATCATGATATATCTCGATTATGAAATATCCTTAGTTATGAATTTAAGCTGAAGAGGAGCATCATAGTACGCCCGTAATGTTCTGTGCAAGTGTACAAGACGAGTGCCCGGACACACCAGTCCTTGTACCTAATTAGTCTCACGGAGGTAAACGTTACCGTGTGCACAATCCAATGTATCGGTGAACCCAACACATGACTATCATGTGCTCGACTAAAAATTCCACACATCCGCACCCGACCACGCAATATGAACCCAGAAGGTCACACGATCAAAAGTGACCATGATGATTATCAGTGAATAACAATTCGACAAAGTCAAGAATGACTCACCGAGATGAAAATAATAGTGAAGTGAATGATAGCTCAATGAAATGATTGGAACCGTCGTTCCTCGTGAATGAAGTGATTATTTGACAATTACAAGTCTCAATACGGTTAATACATTATGAATGAGTTATGATTATGAATGAACAACAACAAAAGGAATGAATATCCTTTTAACCGAGTAAGAATTAACTTACACAACACCGGTGACAAAAGTCCTTCCACGAACAAACGTCCTAAATGAGATGTTGGTCGCTCGAACAATCTTGAATGACACCATTACCAAAATGTTTAAGAATATTACCTTTGAAGATCCAAATACTTTGATCCGGTGAAATCATGTTAAATCGACTATCCAAGCTTCCCAACGAATCAAGATGATGAAATCCGAACACATAAGTGATTGATGATGACAAAATCTCTCCCTCAAGACTTCTGTCTCGGAACTCAAGTGGAGAAATGAGAAAATGAGCTCAAATTCCCGTCCAAGTCTATATAAACTGCCGAATATTACGGCCGTAACTCGGTCTTCTTACGACCGTAACATACCAAGTCAACGGCCTTACGGCCGTAACCAACCATCTCGTACGGCCGTAACTCCGCTTCGTCCAGAATCTGCCGACAGTTATATGGACGTACCCGCATTTGCCTTACGAGCGTAACTCGCCCTCGTCCAAACACCAGCCGACCGTCATACGGCCGTACCCGCACATGCCTTACGGGCGTAACTCGACCGATACGTCTGTACCCGGCCAAACTTACGGGCGTATGAAGCCTTCGTCAAAACTGCCTGGGCACCCCGCCTGCATCGTACGACCATAACCGGCCAAGCCTTACGGCCGTACCAGCCTCATCTTACGGCCGTATGCCGCAACCCTTACGGCCGTAAGTCCCATACGTCCGAACTGGCCTGAAATCAACGAACGCCTATTACGGCCGTATCCGACAATCCTTACGGACGTAACTCACCTTCGTCCAAACCCACCTTGAGCCAACAATTGCATGTTACGGCCGTAATGCCTGACTAGTTACGACCGTAACTCGCTGCTGGAAATGACAAAAATCCGACAACTCTGTTAACTCGCTACAAACGGTGAATGATTCGACATACAATACTTGTATGATTGTAATTAAGTCCAAAAACACGTGATAGATCATACTTCCAACACAAGACTATATTCAAGATAATTATGATATTACTCTCGTCTCGACTCTCAATCGGAGATGAATGACGATCGGTAACTGATACACGGTTACAAAATGCCAACGATGAACACAGATGAATGAATCATGAATGATGAGTGATTATTAATGAGTGAAAATTACTAAGTGACAATTACTGACTGATAATTACTGAATGATAATGAATGAATTACAACCGGGTATTACATACTTCCCGTTAAAAGGAGTTTCGTCCTCGAAACTAAGGGTCAAACAACTCGGGATAACTCTCCCGTATACTATCCCTGGTTTCCCAAGTAGCCTCTTCGACTCCGTGTCTAGACCAATGAATCTTGACCAAAGGAATCGTCTTGTTCCTCAACTGTTTGATTCGCCGCTTTAAAACTTGTATAGGACGCTCCTCATACGAATGATGATCCGCGATCTTGATTTCGTCGAATTGAAGTATGTGACTCTGGTCGGCAACATACTTCCGCAACTGAGAGACGTGAAACACATTATGAATTCGGCTCAACGCCGGAGGTAAAGCCAACCGGTAAGCTAGCTCGCCTACTCGATCCAAAATCTCAAACGGTCCAATGAATCTCGAACTCAACTTTCCCCGCTTCTCAAAGCGGAAGATACCTCGACTCGGGGATATCTTGACCAAAACGTGGTCACCTGTCTCGAACTCTAATGGTCGACGATGATTATATGCATATGATTTCTATCGACTCTGAGCGGTCAACAAACGACTCCTGATCAAAGTTACCTTCTCACGGGCGGCTATAAGCATATCGGGCTCATTGCCGATTGATTCTGATAAGTCATCCCAACACAAAGGAGATCGACAACGATGACCGTACAAGGCCTCGTAAGGTGCCATCTTAATCGAAGCATGCCAACTATTATTGTACGTGAACTCGATCAATGGTAGTTGGGCTTCCCAATCATCTTTCCAATCGAGGACGCATGCTCTCAACATGTCCTCCAATGTCTGAATAGTTCGCTCTGATTGTCCGTCGGACTGAGGATGAAAGGCTGTGCTGAGATTAAGCTGAGTTCCCATAGTACGATGAATTGATTTCCAAAAATGTGACACGAATCGTCCGTCATGATCAGAAACAATACTCTTAGGAGTACCGTGCAATCTCACTATCTCTTTGATGAACAACTGGGCAAGTCTCTCGGGACCCCACGTATCCTTAATCTCAAGGAAATGAGCTGATTTAGTAAAGCGGTCCACAATCACCCAGATTGTATTCATGCCACGACGACTCATCGGCAAACTCGTGATGAAGTCCATAGAAATATCTTCCCACTTCCACTCTGGGATAGGGAGCGGTTTCAGCATACCTGCCGATCTCTGATGTTCTATCTTGACTTGCTGACAGGTTAAACATCTCGAAACAAATTCTGCGACTTCTCGCTTCATATTACTCCACCAGTAATTTTGTTTCAAGTCCTTGTACATCTTGCTGGACCCCGGATGAATGGAGTAAGGGGTAGCATGAGCTTCTCTCAAAATTGAGTTTTTCAACTCATCATTCGCCGGTACGCATAACCGATTCGTAAACCGGAAAAGTCCATCCTCGTGGACCACAAATCCAGGGGCTTTCCCCTGAGCCATATCCTCACGAATGCGCAACAATGATGGGTCTGAACCCTGATTCACTCTGATTGCCTCCTCAAGTGGCGATGAAATCTCTAACATGCAAAGCTACCCTTGCACTCGCTGTAGCCAGACCTCGATCTCGAGTCTAAGGAATTCCTCCTGAAGTTCCTTCTGAACTGTTAAACGAGCAAGCACTTGCTCCTGAACGGACTTACGACTCAAGGCATCAGCAACCACGTTCGCCTTACCCGGGTGGTACAGGATCTCAATATCATAATCTTTGATTAGTTCCAACCACCGCTTCTGTTGCATATTTAACTCCTTCTGAGTAAATATATACTTCAAACTCTTGTGATCGGTGAATATCTGATAGGTGGCGCCATAAAGGTAATGACGTCAAATCTTCAACGCGAAAACCACGGCTGCTAGCTCCAGGTCGTGGGTCGGATAATTAACCTTGTAAGGACTCAATTGCCGTGAAGCATAGGCAATAACCTTCTCATTCTGCATTAATACACATCCGAGACCGTGTTCGGACGTGTCACTATAAACCACAAATCCTTCCGTCCCTTGCGGTAAAGAAAGGACAGGTGCTGAAATCAAATGACTCTTGAGTTCCTCAAAACTCCGTTGACACACGTCAGACCACGCGTATTTCTTATCCTTTCGCAAAAGGTTCGTCAATGGTTGAGCGGTTTTAGAAAATCCTTCCACAAACCATCGATAATAACCGGCTAATCCGAGAAAGCTTCGGATTTCCTTAACATTCTTCGGAGGTAACCAATCTCGGATAGCCTCCGTCTTCTGAGGATCAACACGCACACCGTCTGATGAAATTACATGCCCGAGAAACGTCACTTCGGACATACAGAACTCACATTTGGAAAAATTTCCATAAAGTTGCTCTCGTCTCAACACGTCGAGCACTGATGAAGGTGAAACTCGTGCTCCTCTCGGTCACGAGAATAAATTAAAATGTCATCAATGAAGACAACCACAAACTGATCCAAAAGTCGATGAAAACCCGATTCATTAACTCCATGAATACCGCATGTGCATTAGTTGACCCAAACGGCATTACCACGAACTCATAATGACCATAGCGTGTTCGAAACGCCGTTCTCACGATATCCGACTTTCGAATTCGCAACTGATGATATCCATATCTTAAGTCCATCTTGGAAAATACTGAAGGTCCCTGAAGTTGATCTAAGAGATCATCAATACGGGGTAGAGGACACTTATTCTTGATCGTCACCCTTTTCAACTCCCGATAATCAATACATGAACGAAACGAACCATCCTTCTTCTTGACAAAATAACACTGGTGCTCCCCACGGGGACGCACTCGGTCGGTATAACCTTTCTCGAACAATTCCTCCAGTTGATTTTTCAACTCCTGCATTTCGGTCGGGGCCATCCGATATGGTGCCTTCGATAATGGGGATGTACCAGTCTCCAACTCTATCGTGAATTCCACATCCCTCGGTAGAGGTAAACCAGGTAGATCATCTGGGAGCACATCGTCAATCGATAACAATGATACCACGAATGGTTGAACACCTCGATTGCCTTATAATGGTCAATCGATGACAATGATACAATGAATGATTAAACACCTCGATTGCCTTAGAACAGCCAATCGATGACAATGATACAATGAATGACTGAACACCTCGATTGCCTTAGAACGGCCAATCGATGACAATGATACAATGAATGATTGAACATCTCTAATTGAGTAATTTCACTGCTTTCATCATATTAATGATTCTTCTGGAACAACGGGGATTACCTCCCTGAAATACACACTCGGCTCCAACGACTGAAATGATAGTGACCATATGCTTACGAACACTGAGGATGGTATCATGACGATCCATCCAAC
Organism: Orobanche coerulescens; assembly: GCA_033398695.1. Classification (NCBI taxonomy): domain Eukaryota; kingdom Viridiplantae; phylum Streptophyta; class Magnoliopsida; order Lamiales; family Orobanchaceae; genus Orobanche; species Orobanche coerulescens. The sequence goes on from CM065818.1 coordinate 59,551,663, forward strand.
TAATACCCAATATTACATCGTCCTAAGGTAAATCCACCACGATTATGTCCACCAATCAATCGCGGTCATTAAGCTTAATTCGGTCAGTTCTTAACCTCATGATTTCCGAGGATTCTTCTACCGACAGGTAGAGCAATGATATAAGGTCCACAATTAATAGGACTATCCAAGTGATGTCTATTCAAACATGATGTTGCTACCCAAAATATTATCCAGAGATAGATATTGCTGGAATGGATGGGATAGCAAACAAATGCAAGAGCACTTCCGTGAGAAAGATAAATAACACAAGATTTGCCGGGGTTGTTAGTCCCGGGATTGAATGCTCTCGCGAGATATTATTAATACCGATATTCGGGGATACAAGTACTAATGTAAGAATACAATTACAATGAGTGTAAAGTTTCTTGTTATCTTAGCTAGTGAGCGTGTAGATTGCCGGAAGAACCAGATTTGATGCTCTGTGAGTTCTTGTAACAAAGGTGATGAACAGTCGCGGCGGTGAGAGATCGACCGCCTCTCACGGCGAGTATATAGCTGGATGTTTGGGCTTCTGGGCTTGTGAATCCCTTGGAATCTGTCTAGTGGAGACTTGCTGCTTCTGCCGATCGTCTTCTGGACGAGAGATTTGGAGAGAGAAGTCCTGAGATGGATTCCGGTGAGATAGCCGGGAGCTTGATGATATGTGTGTGTTCTTCAGTATTTCCGTGGATGTATCGGAATGTGAGAGAATGTGAACTTTTGGTGGAATGTATTTCGGACGTAAGTCAAATGAATTCCGAACCGTATATTCAGTGAACTGGGAACTGTAGAGTGAATTCCGAATCGTTCGTTCAAATGAATTCAGAACTGAGAACCTTTTTCCAGTAGGAGGAGGTTCTCTATTTATAGGACTGGATACGCCGGGCGATCGCCTTTACTGCAATATAATAATCGGGCGATCGTCTTTTAGCACATGGGCCTGTCCCCTCAAAGTCTGCAGGAGTTGGCCGGCGCCACGGTGCGGTCCAATGGGAGCTTACACGCGTCCCGAGTTGCCGCGGTGGTGGTCCCACCGACAACTTTCGCGCGCCCTTGGTAGGTGAGGTAGGTGACAGCCGTGGTCAAATGTCTTGTCTGTCACAAGAAAGATCTTATCTCGCCGCGAAGATCTCGTCAGCGCCTTTGGTGGATCTGCACGTGGGTGCTTTCCTGAGATCCAGTCCTTGATGGTTTAGACGGGCGATCATCTCTGCTCGGGACGCAGGTTGATTGCCCTCAGCCGGTTAGTAGAGCAGATCGCCAGCTACCAAAGGGCGATCGCCCTGGGAGTCGATCGCTGGGCAACTGATGGGGGTCTGATAACTTTGATTTGGCGAGCTAGTCCGGGTTTGACTGGAGTTGACTTGGTCGCTCGGCCTTATAGTCGATCGCCTGTCGGGATGAATAAATCGTGACACAACAATTGCCCCCCAGCTCGCTCATACGTTGTAAACGTGGGGTGAGGTGGCTTTCTTAGCGATCGCTGAATTTTTGACGAGCGACTAAGTGTTTTATTGAACTGGCGATCGTCTTTGAGCTGATATATCCTGAGTTTCGGACGACCTGGTTGGCCGAATCGCGGGAAAAAGCATCGGGCGTTGAAAGGTCTCCGCGCACGTGTCGCTTCTATTGGAGGACGCCAACGGTCATTAATGACTCCTCGGCCGACGCGTCCTCGAAAAGACGCGTACGCGGGTCTCGAGGGGTCAACCGTGCGCCGCTTTGAGATCCGACTCGAGGTTTCCCTTATTGCAATCGGGTCCTCGCTTTCTCCTATAAAAGGGGGCGCGGGGTGCAGCCTCACTCACGCGTACGCATTGGAGAAAGAAGGTCCTGCCGCCGAATTTTTGAAGATCTCAAGGCCGATCGTCGATCGATTTCACTTTAGGGTAAGAAAATCCTTCTCTTCCTTTCTAACTCAAAATGGCCGAACCTCATCATCGCTTTGGAGCGGAACCGCCGCACGACATCGGCACGCCTGGGAGAAACTTCTTCCGTCTTCCACTGAGGAGGCGGTGAAGCAATTCGTGCGGAATCGACCGGCTGAAATTGAGGCTTTGTTCAATGAGGCCGATATTGCTAGGGAGTCACCTGAGGAGAGACGATCGCAGATCGAGAGAGATCGCGATCGTGGCTTCGGGAGCAACATAGTGATTTTGGACGGGCCTATAGGGCCTTTGCCGAAATAATGGAGAGATTGGACGGTCCTACTCCGCGATTCGATTTCAGGGGATATTCGGTCGCTTATCCCTATGTGCTCCCCAAGCGGTCGCAGTATCGTGCCGCGCAGCGATCGTTGTGGTCGCTCGGCCAAATACGGAGCTCGACGTCCAGGAGAGATCTGGCCGTCTGGAGGACAAGATTCCATGTTCCTTCAGATGTGGACATGTTCGCGCCCGCGGAGAATGAACGAGCCGACCAGCCTCCGATGGGTATGGTCGCAGTGAGTGAGGCCGTTATGGAGGCCGGGCTGCGCTTCCCTCTGTCCTTCGCGGTCTCCCATCTGTTGGCCGCTTGGAATGTGGCGCCACTTCAGCTGACGCCGAACGCCTGGCTCCAAATCATATGCACTTTCACCCTATTCGGCGGTCACCGCCTGTACCGCCTCCCGTCGCCGTTGGAGATGAACTATTTGTTTAAACTGACGGCACATAGAGGGTTGGTCGGCGGTTACCATATTCAAGGCCGATCTGGCCGGGTGATTCATGGAGTTCCGAATAAGATACGGGGCGATCAGACGAAGTGGTTCTGGGTCGCCGGCAAGTGGAGAGCTTCGGCGAGCGACAATCCCACAGGCGAACTAGAGATCCCACTGAATTTCGGGAGAGGAATCCCGGTAAGGGTTTAGACTCTCCCTTCGCTTGGATGCGTTTTGGACTGATCTAATTTGATTTCTGTTTTGCAGGCTTTCATATCCCGGCGATCGAGGAGCTGCCTTTCGACTTCCTCGTTGTTTGGGAGCGAATTAGGAGCTTGTCGGACGACAACCTAGACGCCACTCGGATCAACAAGGAGAGTCGCTGGTTGTCGGCTCGACTATTCCGCTTCCCGAGACATCTCGCGGTGCCAGGTATGTGGTCCTGCGATCTTCACTTACTAGGCGATCGCCTTAGATTCACGACAGTGTCTGACCGTTAGTCGATCGTCTTTAACTGCAGAGGTTCGTTTCCCTCGCTTTTTGGAGCCTCCGGCGGAGATCGCTATGTCGAACCCAGGAGTCCTAGGCCGTCTTCGCGCGAAGAGGTCGACTCGGGTTCCACCCGTCGCATTGCCTATAGTTCCAGAGGCGGTGCCTCGTGCGGAGCCGGAGCCTCGCGTAGAGCAGGTCGAGGTTGAGGAGGAAATTCCGGAGGAGGGGCTTCGGGCGAATCGCAAGAGGCCGAGGCCGCAAGAAACTTCGTTTCCTGTCCCGGGCGATGAGGTGCCGATCGTCGCGCCTCCGATCACCATCGTTTCTCCAGAGCGCGAGCCGCCCTCTGCGGCTTTTCTGCGGGAGACGGCGATCGCGGATGCGGAAACTCCTCGAGGGAAACCGTTTTTTGGTCGGGATCCCGAGAAGGCTGAGAGGTAGATAGCATTTCTGTGTTGACAATTACATCTGCGTAGGAGTTGTATTAACCTTGGTGTTTTGGTGCAGGATCCGTCGCGCAGACCCGTCTTGTCCACCGATGGTCGTGGATTTCCTGGCGAGTCGATCTCCTCGCCATTCCTGCGACATTCCTCCCTATGTGAGCAAGGCCATCGCCTTGCCAAGGCGTGGACAATCGATCTGGATGCGATCGCCCTGCCGGTCGCCGAGTTCGATGGATCCGTTGTCGCCCTTTCTCTTGAGGCAGCGACCATGGCCGTCTGTGCCGCTCGGGAGTTTGAGGCGGCCCTCCACTATTCGCCTCGGGAGGATCTTGAGGCGGCTCGGAAAGAGAACGCCGAGTTTGCTGACAAGATCGCAGCGATGGAGAAGGACTCCTTGGAGGCGGCCAAGCGGGCGAGCCATGAGCTTGAGCTGGAGAAGAAGGAGACTGAGAAATATCGAATGGCGGTCGACCGATTCCGGGACCAGATGCAGGACGCCGTCCAGGCGAGGAACGTTGCTGAAGAGGAGGCCGATCGCCAGAAGGTGACGATCGCTCGGCTGACCAGCGAGCTGGCGGAGGCGAAGGAGAAGGTCGCTGCGAGGGAGGCCGAGCTCCAGGGGTCGCAAAAGGCGATGGCCGAGCTGAGAGGAGAGGTTGAGGCGACCAAGGCCGATCCCTTCCAAAACTTGGAGTATGTCAGCGAGTTCGCCTATTATTTGGCGTTCGCCGACTCGATCCGAGCGGCTAAGAAGGGAGGCTTGGAGGTCGGTCCTCTTGCCGAGAAATTCAAGTCATATGCATTGGAGCATCCTCTCAATTCGGCTTTCTCCTTGCCGATCTTGGACCTGGCGGACATCGGTGTGGATTTGAGCTGGTATCCGTCTCCCGACAGTCTTGCTCATCCCGATGCTCCGGAAGATGAGGGAACCGCGCCGAATGCTGATGGCGACACCCGGCAGGCCCGAGGCGCTTCCTTTTACGCTTTTAGCTTACTTTCTTTGTAGTTTGTAGCTTTCTTTTTGTAGTACTTAGGCCTTGGGCGTAGTGTACTCTATTTTTCAAGTAATAAAATGAGCATTTGGATTTCTGACTTATCACTTGAATGAATGGTTATTTTTGAGTCTTTGTTTGACTTTGTAAAAATGCGTGAGGAGAGATCGTTGCGAGGGTAGTTCCAAATGAATTGATAAACTCATAAGACAACTTTTTACAACAAGTTCGATCGCTGCACTACATCTGAAAAAATGACGATCTCCGTATGTGGTTGAATAGCGACGATCGTCGTGTAGGTAGTCCGCACTCTTCTTGCCCCTTGTTTTTATTCACTTAGTGGAAGTAAGGGGATGAAAATAATTCCTTGAGTGAGCGGTCTTCAACTTTGTCGAATCCTCGGGGACGGTCGTCCGTCTTGAGGAACCGTGCACGATCGCGGAGTTCGATGGACCGACTCCTTGGTCATGTCTTGATGCGCGAAGACATTGAGTGTCTCGTGACTCACTTTATTATGAGGGTCCTCCGTTAGGCTGCGCCTCGCCTCGTATTTAAACGAAGGGCGTGCGGTCTCGGTCTAGAGGAGTCCTTGCGCGGGGCAGCGTCGGATGAATCAACTCCGCGCCCGCGGCTTGTTAGCTCTGCTTCCACCTCGGCCATCCATGGAGATGGCCGACCTCGACGGTGTACGTTGAGACGGGGTTGTGGCACGTCGCATTGTCCGGGTTCACCATGTTAGATGATGAACCTTTGAGGGCGAGCGATCGTGTCCACTGATTTATTTTGGAGGGCCCTCAGACTACGCCGGCCTCGTATTTAAACGAAGGGCGGGCGATCTTGGCCTAATGGGACCTTGCATGGCCTAAGCAGTCGGTTCCATCGACCACCAGGACCATGGCTGCACTCTTTCACCTTGGATCGTCATGTAGATGTCGATCTTCGACGGTGTACGTTGTGCGGGGGAGGCGATCTCGTGCCTTAGTCCATCATGTTATATGGCGAACTGTAGATGGCGATCGAGTCCTCCGGTTTCTTGAATAAGGAGGGAGATCGGGATGACTTCCGTGGTCTCCTTCTCTTGATTGAAGCATATATAGACGGTCGTCGAGGTTGATCTAGGGGTCGGCTCGTATGAGCTTTCCAGCCTGTTTTGTGTTCGACTCGGACGATTGTCTATAGAGATAGGCGGGGGCTTCGGCTAAACCAATAAGCTGTCCAACTTGCCCTCCTCGAACAGTCTCCAGAGCTGTTTGAGGAGGTCGCGGCAATTGTTGGTGCTGTGGCCGGGACTCTTGTGGTAGGCACAATATTGATTGTTGTCCAGGTGACCGTGGTCCCTTATCGCCTTAGGCTTTTTGAGCTCTTCGTGCCCCTTGATGGCATAGAAAATATGTGCCGGAGTTCTGTTGAACGTATGGAGGAGATGGGCTTCCATGTCCTCGAAAGCTTTGAGATCTCCGGGTGTCTTGGCGGTCGCCTTCTTTGCTTTGGCAATCGCTATCTTCTGGGCAAGAGGTGGCGTTTCCTCGTCTAAGCGGAGGGTGAGTAGCCTTTGCCTGGCCAGGAAGTTGGCAGCTTTAGCGCGGAAGATCGTGTAAGTTGGGGGAATATCCTTGGAGAGATGTCTGAACATGGGAGAGTGACCGTGGAATCCCCCCATGACCGAGTAGAGAGCGAGCTCATCACTGACGGGTTCGCCGGTGAGGATGATTTCGTCTACCCGGTCGATGTAATCTGCGTCAGTTTCGTCCTTCCCCTGCTTGATTTTTATCATGCGGTGGGGGCCTTCTGGTCTGGCGACCTTGCTGGCGAAGTATGACGTGAAGTCATCCGCCAGTTTCTTAAAAGAGGTGACCGATCGTGGTGGTAGTGAGACGTTCCACTTATGGGCCAGCTCGCCCAATGTCAGCGGGAAGATCCGGCACTTGGTTGCATCAGATGCCCCACACCAAGTCATGTAAATTCGGAATTTACTCAGGTGGGTTTCTGGGTCCGATCTCCCCTTATACAGAGGTGTTTTAGGAGGAGCGATCGTTGGTTGTATTGGGGCAAGCTCGATGTGGACCGCGAGTGGCTCGGTCGGCCCGGCGATCTTCTTGCTGGTGCTTGCCCCAGTGTCCAAGAGTGCTCTCATCTCGTCGAGCTGACGTTGCATGGCGGCCATCGCCGTGGCCTGACTGTTAGCGGCTCGGCGATCGGAGCGGGAGCCGAGGCGATTGAGTACTGAGTCCCTGGCGATCGGGGCGGGAGTCAGATGGCTGACATGCGTTCGGCTGTGAGGTGAGTAGGCCGAACTCCTGGTGACGGATTCGGATTCCGTCTTTTCAAGGTTGGAAACAGAGTGCCCCGGTCGCCGGGATGGGTCGCGTCCCAAGCGATCGAATATGGATCCGTCCGGTCGTGCGAGAGCCTTTCCTCGCGAATTGGGGCTTTTGACGATCGCTCGTTCAGTAGCCCATTGAATTTCCGTTTTCCCATGCGGCGGATGATCGAGGGAGTTATCGCGGGCGGCGCGCATGCTCTCCGTCGCTCCTCCAGGATGGCCATAGCCTCCTCGATCTGTTCCTCGGTTTGGAACTGATCGAGTGAGAGGTTGGGGCCATCTCTCGGATGCGGGATCGAGAGTCTCGCGTTGCCGCGGCTTCCCCCTGTCGTCGGCTGGGGTTCGGACTGAGCCGGGAAATGGTGTCCAGCGGTTCGGATAGCAGCTTGCTTCGATGTACCGGCGGATGTCATGATTCTGAAGATTTTCTTTGAAGCGCAGCGAGTGTCACTTCAAGTATATGCCCCGAGAACAGTGAGTGTTCTTCGGGACGGTAGAAATAAAAGTTTGAGGGTTGGATCCCCTTCTTCTAGCGCCAATTGTTGCTACCCAAAATATTATCCGGAGATAGATATTGCTGGAATGGATGGGATAGCAAACAAATGCAAGAGCACTTCCGTGAGAAAGATAAATAACACAAGATTTGCCGGGGTTGTTAGTCCCGAGCTTGAATGCTCTCGCGAGATATTATTAATACCGATATTCGGGGATACAAGTACTAATGTAAGAATACAATTACAATGAGTGTAAAGTTTCTTGTTATCTTAGCTAGTGAGCGTGTAGATTGCCGGAAGAACCAGATTTGATGCTCTGTGAGTTCTTGTAACAAAGGTGATGAACAGTCGCGGCGGTGAGAGATCGACCGCCTCTCACGGCGAGTATATAGCTGGATGTTTGGGCTTCTGGGCTTGTGAATCCCTTGGAATCTGTCTAGTGGAGACTTGCTGCTTCTGCCGATCGTCTTCTGGACGAGAGATTTGGAGAGAGAAGTCCTGAGATGGATTTCGGTGAGATAGCCGGGAGCTTGATGATATGTGTGTGTTCTTCAGTATTTCCGTGGATGTATCGGAATGTGAGAGAATGTGAACTTTTGGTGGAATGTATTTCGGACGTAAGTCAAATGAATTCCGAACCGTATATTCAGTGAACTGGGAACTGTAGAGTGAATTCCGAATCGTTCGTTCAAAATGAATTCAGAACTGAGAACCTTTTTCCAGTAGGAGGAGGTTCTCTATTTATAGGACCTGGATATACCGGGCGATCGCCTTTACTGCAATATAATAATCGGGCGATCGTCTTTTAGCACATGGGCCTGTCCCCTCAAAGTCTGCAGGAGTTGCTGGCAGTCAACTGTGCGGTCCAATGGGGAGCTTACACGCGTCCTGAGTTGCTGTCGCGGGTGGTCCCACTGACAACTTTCGGCGCGCCTGCTGGTAGGTGAGGTAGGTGACAGGCTGTGGTCAAATGTCTTGTCTGTCAGCAAAAGATCTTATCTGCTGGCGAAGATCTCGTCAGCGCCTTTGGTGGATCTGCACGTGGGTGCTTTCCTGAGATCCAGTCCTTGATGGTTTAGACGGGCGATCATCTCTGCTCGGGGCGCAGGTTGATTGCCCTCAGCCGGTTAGTAGAGCAGATCGCCAGCTACCAAAGGGCGATCGCCCTGGGAGTCGATCGCTGGGCAACTGATGGGGGTCTGATAACTTTGATTTGGCGAGCTAGTCAGGGTTTGACTGGAGTTGACTTGGTCGCTCGGCCTTATAGTCGATCGCCTGTCGGGATGAATAAATCGTGACACAACACATGATTCAGAAATGAATGAATGCGATGCACCAGTATCATAAAGGGTACACACAGGTGGAGATAGAATTACGAGTATACCTGAGATCATTCGGGCCTCCGGATCGTCGGTCCTCTTCATCGCGTGAATCTGGGACTTGCCGGCCCCCGAACCGGACGCTCCCGTCTGAAAAATATGAGCTCCGCCTTTATTCGCTTTCGTCATCTTAAACAACTCGGGGCCTGAGATGCCACCGGAGTCGGCTTGGAGCCCCTTCGTCAAAAACGGGCTTTATACCTAACAATCCCACAATTATGGCACGTGATAGACGGTTTCAGACACTTAGTGCTGTAATGACCCGGCGCTCCACAGTTGAAACACGTGATGGATGATCTGGCCGCTCGGGACTGAGATCCCACAGGATTAGGCATCGTAGGAGATCGCTCAGAAAAGTTAGGACTCGCACGAGGCTTCTTGAAGGTTGACTGACCGCCTTCGGATTGATTACGCTTCGTTGATTTCTTGCTGACAGATGAAGGTTGTTGCTCAGCGTTTTCCTTAGCAGCAGGCTCATATGGGAGAGTTCTCTCGATTAATTCAGCCAGAGTGGCGCAATGATGATTAAGCAATTGCATATGGGTCATCATGACATGCATAAAAGTGAATGGATCAACCCGAACATCTTCCGATCGAGCTGAGTCCTGGGTACGATTTCCCAACAGTGAGTGATTATTTCCCGGGTTTTGGAGTCGGGGCCAGAGTGGCGCAATGATGTTTGAGGATTGTTAACTGATGAATTATGAATGAATGATTATTGCCAGAAATTATACCATGGCGTTAGAAGTCTTACAGTTCTTTCGGTCTGATGGGCTCAGCATTTGCACAGGTCACACGTGACGCGAAAGTCCAATGATACTAGTCTGATGACGATGATTCCAAATGAGACATGACTCGGAAGGTAGTATTCAAAACCACGCTCCGATACCAACTCTGTAACACCCCAAACTAGGCGTATATTACAGTGCCGTGGACCCCCGACTGGGACCCACCAAGCGAATGAAAACAAATGAATTAAATAATATAATTGTAGTACCGAACCACATTATATTACCAAATACTTCGATGAGGAGCTTCATTTCAACACACCCAAGATAATACCGAATACATGTATATTTTATATGAAGATAAAATACACAACACTGAATGGAACGGAGTATCCAAATGGAAATCTGCAGCGGAAAATAAATGACGACAACATGAGTGACTGAAAGGATTGGGGGCCCCTACTAGTATCACTGGGACTCCTCGCCGTCAACGTTCTATTCCCATGCTTTTGCCTTGCCATGACCTGAAAACAATATCCCCCAACGGGGTCAGTTACACAGAACAACAATCCTCAAGGGTTGAATATACACAATCATGATATATCGCAATTATGAAATATCCTTAGTTATGAATTTAAGCTGAAGAGAAGCATCATAGTACGCCCGTAATGTTCTGTGCAAGTGTACAAGACGAGTGCCCGGACACACCAGTCCTTGTACCTAATTAGTCTCACGGAGGTAAACGTTGCCGTGTGCACAGTCTAATGTATCGATGAACCCAACACATGACTATCGTGTGCTCGACTAAAAATTTCACACATCCGCACTCGGCCATGCAATATGAACCCAGTAGGTCACACGATCAAAAGTGACCATGATGATTATCAATGAATAACAATTCGACAAAGTCAAGAATGACTCACCGAGATGAAAATAATAGTGAAGTAAATGATAACTCAATGAAATGATTGGAACCGTCGTTCCTCATGAATGAAGTGATTATTCGACAATTACAAGTCTCAATACGGTTAATACATTATGAATGAGTTACGATTATGAATGAACAACAACAAAAGGAATGAATATCCTTTTAACCGAGTAAGGATTAACTTACACAACACCGGTGACAAAAGTCCTTCCATGAACAAACGTCCTAAATGAGATGTCGGTCGCTCGAACAACCTTGAATAACACAATTACCAACAATCCGCTCAACATACGAATCAAACACGATGATAACTAACTCAAAACGTCGATACGACTAAAACAAGTTCATTGGGGCATTATATCAAACACGTTGTGACCAAACTTCCATTGTTTACAACCAAACCTTAACTATACCAATATCAAATCCCCAAGAAGTGTTCCAAACCAACAAAACATCTTCAATACAATCAATAATCCAATATAAATGTCCAAATCTGTGATTATAACAACAATTAATCAAAAACCCCCAAATCCAACTCAATATTCAAAGTGTTCTTGAATAACCCTTCAATAATCCAATGAATATTCATACACACTCATAATCATAGGTATATCTCTTCATACAACATGATTATAACGTACAAAATATCATATCTCAACAAAAAAATCGAAATCCAAAATGTTGAAGAATATTACCTTTGAAGATCCAAATACTTTGATCCGGTGAAATCATGTTAAATCGACTATCCAAGCTTCCCAACGAATCAAGATGATGAAATCCGAACACATAAGTGATTGATGATGACAAAATCTCTCCCTCAAGACTTCTGTCTCGGAACTCAAGTGGAGAAATGAGAAAATGAGCTCAAAGTCCCGTCCAAGTCTATATAAACTGCCGAATGTTACGGCCGTAACTCAGCCTTCTTACAGCCGTAACATCCCAAGTCAACGGCCTTACGGCCGTAACCAACCATCTCGTACGGCCGTAACTCGGCTTCGTCCAGAATCTGCCGACAGTCATACGGCCGTACCCGCATCTGCCTTACGGGCGTAACTCGCCCTCGTCTAAACACCTGCCGACCGTCATACGGCCGTACCCGCACATGCCTTACGGGCATAACTCGACCGATACGGCCGTACCCGGCCAAACTTACGGGCATATGAAGCCTTCGTCAAAACTGCCTGGGCACCCTGCTTGCATCGTATGGCCGTAACCGGCCAAGCCTTACGGTCGTACCAGCCTCATCTTACGGCCGTATGCCGCAACCCTTACGGCCGTAAGTCTCATTCTTCCGAACTGGCCTGAAATCAACGAACGCATGTTATGGCCGTATCCGACAATCCTTACGGCCGTAACTCACCTTCGTCCAAAACCACCTTGAGCCAACGATTGCATGTTACAGCCGTAATGCCTGACTAGTTACGGCCGTAACTCGCTGCTGGAAATGACAAAAATCCGACAACTCCGTTAACTCGCTACAAACGGTGAATGATTCGACATACAATACTTGTATGAATGTAATTAAGTCCAACAACACGTGATAGATGATACTTCCAACAGAAGACTATATTCACGATAATTATGATATTACTCTCATCTCGACTCTCAATCGGAGATGAATGACGATCGGTAACTGATACACGGTTACAAAATGCCAACGATGAACACAGATGAATGAATCATGAATGATGAGTGATTATTAATGAGTGACAATTACTGACTAATAATTACTGAATGATAATGAATGAATTACGACCGGGTATTACATGTGGTACATCGAGCTAGCTACTCTATGTACATAATGTAATGTTGGGCATTTCCTTGATTTTTGATCTTTCATATTGTCTCATTATATTGATCTGTCATCACACATATATTATTCGTATCTTATTCATAGGTTCTCTTGGACTCTTTCCTATATTGTTTTGTTTCATTCATACTTATTGCTTTCATATTATATATCTGTTCACTGAGCGATAGCTCAGCCGCACTTTTCTCTGCGGCAGGTTATTACAGGGGTGATGGGCAGGAGTGAAGAGAGTAGGAGTTAGAGACTACCCTAATAGTTATCCTTTATCATTTTTACAAGACTTTTGGATTAATTATGTTTTTTTTCTATTTAAGTCAAAGTTGGTTTATCATTGGAAAATTGTAATGTTGACCTAGTTATGCTTTTATAATAAAGTCTTCTGCTTGCGTATTTAATGTTCTGATTTGACTCCATAATGTTACACTTTGACCCTTGTCGGGTTGGGGTGTTACAATTATGGTATCGGAGCAGAAACCAATTTCTTCTTTAACTCTTCAAAACTCTTCTCTCGTTCATCATTCCAAACAAACTTCTCACCCTTCCTCATCAATTTAGTCAAAGGTAAAGCCAAACATGAGAACCCTTCCACAAATCTCCGATAATATCCAGCAAGTCCAAGAAAACTCCTAACTTCAGTCACAGTCGTTGGTCTTGGCCATTTAGTGATAGCCTCAACCTTTGCAAGGTCCATAGTAATACCCTCTGCCGACAAAACATGACCCAGAAATGTTACTTGACCCATCCAGAATTCACATTTGGAAAACTTCGCATATAATTTCTCCCGACGTAAAATCCCCAAAACAATACGAAGGTGTTCTTCATGCTCTTCCTTCGTCTTCGAGTATACCAGAATGTCCTCGATGAGAATGATAACAAACTTGTCAAGAAACTCATGAAAGACACGATTCATTAAATCCATGAATACGGCCGGAGCATTGGTTAGACCAAACGGCATTACCAAAAATTCATAATGGCCATATCGGGTACGAAATGCAGTCTTAGGAATGTCTTGTTCCTTCACTCGTAGTTGATGATAGCCAGATCTAAGATCAATCTTAGAGAAAAATTTTGCACCTTGAAGTTGATCAAAAAGATCATCGATGCGAGGTAGCGGATAATGATTTTGGATAGTGATACGGTTCAATTCACGGTAATCGATACACAATCTCATACTCCCATCCTTCTTTTTCACAAACAATACAGGTGCACCCCACGGAGATACACTCGGACGAATAAAACCCCATTCTAAGAGTTCTTGAAGTTGTTCTTTCAATTCCTTCAATTCAGTTGGCGCCATACGATAAGGATCTTTTGAGATGGGTTTAGCACCAGGAATTTACTCGATGCTAAATTCAACCTCACGTGTGGGAGCTAAACCCGGAAGTTCTTCTGGGAATACATTAGGAAATTCACGGACTACTAGATGGCTCTCAGGGCGAGGTCCATCCACAGAAGTGTCCTTTATAGAGGCTAAGAAACCCTCACAACCATGTGAGATCAAAGTCCTGGCTTTCAAAGCGGAGATAATTTTTAAAGGCTTATGAGGTCGAGAACCCTAATAAATGAATTCCGGATGACTAATATCGCCAAAAATAACACGCTTGGCATGACAATAGATCATGGCCTGATGTTCTGAAAGCCAGTCCATGCCCAAAATAACATGAAAATCACACATATCCAAAGGGAATAGATTGGCCGCACGAATTTTATCGTCGAAATGTATGGGACAGTTTCTAAATTCATGGCTAATAATAACTTGATTATTTAAAGGAGTAGATATAGATAAAGTATATTCAAGTAAGGTAGATGGTATAGTGATATGTTTAGCAAATGCAGCAGATACGACAAAATGAGTAGCGCCAGTATCGAATAAGACAAATATAGTACGATCAAACATATGCAGAATTCCCATAATGGTACCTGATGAAGTAGCAGCCTGATCACGGGTGAGAGCAAAGACCCGTCCTCTATTTGGTGGTTGCTTACCATCACTCCTACCATCATTTTTGGGACAGTCTCGTACTCGATGCTCCAATGAACCACAGAGAAAACAAGCACCTGATTCTTTGTAACACAACTTTCCTGGATGTGTCTTACCACAAGTCTTACATGGTGGAGGTGGAGGTAAAGGTATGGTTTGGTTAGGGTTTCTCCTCTGATTGGGAGCACCAGTGTTTCGGTTAGTTTGCTGGCCACGGTCACGTCCATAGTTCAGCCTGTTGTCATTCCTCCTATCATTGTTCCTTTGATCTTGTACTCTCGGAGCACTGTTGTGAGTTGGTGCCACATCGGATCGGATTCGGTCCCCATCGCGGTTTCTTTTGTTCTCCCTGTTTCTCTCATGGAGAAGTTCGATGTTACGGCCCGCATTAGCAATCAGAGCTACGTCTGAGAACTCCGTGTTCACAATTCCATCCAAAATCCATTCTTTCAGCCTCCATTTAAAATATAAAGCCTGCTCCTTCTGAGTTCCAGCCTTCGCCCCCAAAAATCCCGCTAACCTCAAAAATCGCTTCATGAATTCAGTCGTGGTTTTGTGATCTCCCTGGCGGATAGTATGATACTCCCGCTCAAACTTTTGTTGTTCAACTAGAGGAAAGTACTGAGTATAGAATACCCCACGAAAATCTGCCCAAGTAATGTTGGCAATAAACGTATCACCTTTTGCCTGCTTATAGGCCTTACACCAATTTAGTGCATCACCTTCTAGCTTATAGCTATCCAAACGAGCCTTAAACTCATCCCCGCAGTCCAATACTTCGAAGATCTTTTCTATGTGTGTGATCCAATTTTCCGCATCAACAGGAGTGTTTGCAGAGATAAAAGATCTGGGCTTCTGTTTCCCAAACTTTTCCAACCACCCTGAGATAGTAGATGGAGTACCCCTTCCACCAGAGCCAGAGGCCTCCTGATGGAATTCCTCAAAGAGTTGAGTTCGAAGTTCAGGCATTAGGGCTGCAACAGCTTGAGCAATAGCTGCGTTAAAGGTAGCGGTCTCTTCCGGTGTGCGATTGACCGACATCTAAAAGGTCCATAAACGAATCAGTAAATACAGAAATCAGAGTCATTATCGAATATGAAAGAGATAACATTTATTGCATAAGGAAACCTAATGCCTACCCAATCCTAATGACTTAGGTTATGACCTGTGAGGATTGGGTAGGCATTAGGTTTCCTTCTGCAATAAATATTATCTCTTTCATATTCGATAATGACTCTGATTTCTGTCTTTACTGATTCGTTTATGGACCTTTTAGATGTCGGTCAATCGCACACTGGAAGAGACCGCTGCCTTTAATGCAGTTGTTGCTCAAGCTATTGCAGCCCTAATGCCTGAACTTCAAACTCAACACTTTGAGGAATTCCGTCAGGAGGCCTCTGGCTCTGGTGGAAGGGGTACTCCATCTACTATCTCTGGGTGGTTGGAAAAGTTTGGGAAAAGCAAGCCGTCTTTAGCTACGCCAACACTCCCGTTGATGCGGAAAATCGATCGCACACATAGAAAATATCTTCAAGTATTGAGCTGATGAGTTTAATGCTCGTTTGGCTAGCTATAAGCTGGAAGGTGATGCACTGAATTGGTGGAAGGCCTATAAGCAGGCAAAAGGTGATACGTTTATTGCCAACATGACTTGGGCAGATTTTCGTGGGGTATTCTATACTCAGTACTTTCCTCTAGATGAACAACAAAAGTTTGAGCGGGAGTATCATAATATCCGCCAGGGAGATCACGAAACCACGTCTGAATTCATGAAGCGATTTTTGAGGTTAGCGAGATTTTTGGGGGCGAAGGCTGGAACTCAGAAGGAGCAGGCTTTACATTTTAAATGGGGGCTGAAAGAATGGATTTTGGATGGGATTGTGAACACGGAGTTCTCAGACGTAGCTCAGATTGCTAATGCGGGCCGTAACATCGAACTTCTCCATGAGAGAAACAGGGAGAACAAAAGAAACCGCGATGGGGACCGAATCCGATCCGATGTGGCACCAACTCACAACAGTGCTCCGAGAGTACAAGATCAAAGGAACAATGATAGGAGGAATGACAACAGGCTGAACTATGGACGTGACCGTGGCCAGCAAACTAACCGAAACACTGGTGCTCCCAATCAGAGGAGAAACCCTAACCAAACCATACCTTTACCTCCACCTCCACCATGTAAGACTTGTGGTAAGACACGTCCAGGAAAGCTGTGTTACAAAGAATCAGGTGCTTGTTTTCTCTGTGGTTCACTGGAGCATTGAGTACGAGACTGTCCCAAAAATGATGGTAGGAGTTATGGTAAGCAGCCACCAAACAGAGGACGGGTCTTTGCTCTCACCCGTGACCTGGCATTTACTTCATCAGGTACCATTACGGGAATTCTGCATATGTGTGATCGTACTATATTTGTCTTATTCGATACTGGTGCTACTCATTCTGTCGTATCTGCTGCATTTGCTAAACATATGACTATACCATCTACCTTACTTGATTATACTTTATCTATATCTACTCCCCTGAAGAACCAAGTTATTATTAGCCATGAATTTAGAAACTGTACCATACGTTTCGACGATAAAATTCGTGCGGCCAATCTATTCCCTTTGGATATGTTTGATTTTGATGTTATTTTGGGCTTGGACTGGATTTCAGAACATTAGGCCACGATCGATTGTCATGCCAAGCGTGTTATTTTTGGCGATAATAGTAATCTGGAATTCATTTATCAGGGTTCTCGAACTGATAAGCCTTTGAAAATTATCTCCGCTTTGAAAGCAGAACTTTGATCTCACATGGTTGTGAAGGTTTCTTAGCCTCTATAAAGGACACTTCTGTGGATGGACCTCGCCCTGAGAGCCATCCAGTAGTTCGTGAATTTCCTGATGTATTCCCAGAAGAACTTCCGGGTTTAGCTCCCACACGTGAGGTTGAATTTAGTATCGAGTTAATTCTTGGTGCTGAACCCATCTCAAAAGCTCCTTATCCTATGGCGCCAACTAAATTGAAGGAATTGAAAGAACAACTTCAAGAACTCTTAGAACGGGGTTTTATTCGTCCGAGTGTAT
The DNA here is from genome assembly GCA_033398695.1 of Orobanche coerulescens. Classification (NCBI taxonomy): domain Eukaryota; kingdom Viridiplantae; phylum Streptophyta; class Magnoliopsida; order Lamiales; family Orobanchaceae; genus Orobanche; species Orobanche coerulescens. Next base: position 59,568,960 of record CM065818.1, read on the forward strand.
CTCCGTGGGGTGCACCTGTATTGTTTGTGAAAAAGAAGGATGGGAGTATGAGATTGTGTATCGATTACCATGAATTGAACCGTATCACTATCCGAAATCGTTATCCGCTTCCTCGCATCGATGATCTTTTTGATCAACTTCAAGGTGCAAACTTCTTCTCTAAGATTGATCTTAGATCCGGCTATCATCAACTACGAGTGAAGGAACAAGACATTCCTAATACCGCATTTCGTACCTGATATGGCCATTATGAATTTTTGGTAATGCCGTTTGGTCTGACCAATGCTCCGGCCGTATTCATGGATTTAATGAATCGTGTCTTTCACGAGTTCCTTGACAAATTCGTTATCGTTTTCATCGACGACATTTTGGTATACTCGAAGACGAAGGAAGAGCATGAAGAACACCTTCGTATTGTTTTGGGGATTTTACGTCGGGAGAAATTATATGCGAAGTTTTCCAAATGTGAATTTTGGCTGGGTCAAGTAACATTTCTGGGTCATGTTGTGTCGGCAGAGGGTATTACTATGGACCCTGCAAAGGTTGAGGCTATCACTAAATGGCCAAGACCAACGACTGTGACTAAAGTTAGGAGTTTTCTTGGACTTGCTGGATATTATCGGAGATTTGTGGAAGGGTTCTCACGTTTGGCTTTACCTTTGACTAAACTGATGAAGAAGGGTGAGAAGTTTGTTTGGAACAATGAACGAGAGAAGAGTTTCGAAGTGTTAAAGAAGAAATTGGTTTCTGCTCCGATACTTACCTTACATTCTGGATCAGGTGGTTACCAAATTTATAACGACGTTTCAAAGAAAGGTCTCGGGTGTGTTTTGATGCAACATGGAAAGGTTATTGCCTATGCATCAAGACAATTGAAAACTTATGAGACTAATTATCCTACTCATGATTTAGAATTGGCGGCAGTTGTGTTTGCTCTGAAAATCTGGAGGCATTATCTTTATGGTGAGACATGTGACATATTCACTGATCATATGAGCCTCAAATATATATTCACTCAGATGGAGCTGAATATGAGGCATAGATGTTGGTTAGAACTTCTCAAAGATTACGATTTGAACATTCAGTATCACCCAGGTAAGACGAATGTAGTTGCTGATGCACTTATCAGGAAGTTTGGGGTGTTGGCTAGTCTTGATATCGCACCTGAGATTATCAAAGACTTGGAACTTCTGGAGGTGGAATTATGTGTTCATGGTAGTGATGGTTATTGGGCGAGTATGAAGATTGAACCCAACCTTATCCTTCGTGTTAAGGAAGCTCAGAAAGGTGATGGTGAACTGTGGTCTATCACTCAAAACATAGAAGAGGGTAAGCAGACTGAGTTCCGTATTGATAACGATGGAGTGGTATGGTATCGTGATCGATTATGTGTTCCTGAGGAACCTTCTATTCGAGAAGCTATGTTGTCCGAAGCACACAGTTCTCCTTTCACGATTCATCATGGGTCAACTAAGATGTATAGAGATCTGAAACAAAATTTCTGGTGGAATGGGATGAAACGAGATGTGGCCACATTTGTGGCTAAGTGTTTGACATGTCAACAAGTAAAGATTGAGCATCAACGTGCTAGTGGTCTCTTACAGCCCTTGGATATTCCTACTTGGAAGTGGGATGAAATTTCCATGAACTTCGTGACAGGGTTACCTCGCACACAAAGAAAGCATGATGCTATATGGGTTGTTGTGGATCGTTTAACCAAGTCAGCGCACTTCTTACCGATTCGGGTAGATTATTCTGTTAGTAAGTTGGCAGAAATATTTTGACAAGAGATCGTTCAGCTACATGGTACACCTGCAGCCATTATATCTGATAGAGATCCACGTTTTACTTCACGATTTTGGAAGGGTTTGCAAAAAGCGTGGGATACTAGACTTAAGTTTAGCACGGCCTTTCACCCTCAGACAGATGGACAAACTGAGCGTACAATTCAAACTCTGGAGGATATGTTGAGATCGTGTGCTCTTGAATAGACTGGTAACTGGGACAAATACTTGTGTTTGGTGGAGTTTGCCTACAACAATAGTTGGCATGCTAGCATCAAGTGCGCTCCGTTTGAACTTTTGTATGGACGGAAATGTAGAGCTCCCATTTATTGCAATGAAGTTGGGGAAAAGCTTATTGAGGGTCCAGAATTGATTGAGGTGACTAATGAGAAAGTTGCCATTGCTAGGGAGAAACTCAAAGAGGCGAGGGCACGAAAAAAAATCTATGCTGACCGTCATAGGAGGGAATTATCATTTAATGTTGGGGACCGTGTTTTCCTACAAGTATCTCCGTGCCGAGGTGTTAAACCACTAGTACAAAAATGAGCAATGGTCACACAAAACAAATGTGACCATATGCCTTTAGTCACATATTTTTTTTTTCATTGAAAGTGTGACCAAAGGTCGTGTCATTTTAGGTAATATATGACTACATTAAAATTAAGTGGTTGTATCAACTGAAAAACTGTAGCCGTAGCATAAAATCGTGGCTATTGGGTAATAAATTTTGTTGTTGTAATCGTGCATTTTATCTTATTTTGTGGCCGTAAACCCTTTCTAGACACACAATTTTATTTTTTTAGTGACCATTGTTCACCCAATAGCCACATGAATTTATTTTCAAAGTGGCGCTTGCTATTATTTAGTCACAATAATATGTATTTATTATGACTATTGCCTATCTTTTAAAGACATAAAATTAATCAAACAATGGCCAAAAGTATTTTAAAGACACACAATTTTTTTTTAACTATGGTTATCATATAACTTACAGCCACATACATGTTATTTACCATGACCGTTGCTATCTTTCAGACATACAAATACTTGTAAGTGTGACTATTTTATATTTTTTTCGAAATAGAAAATGTAATAAACAATGACTATATTTGATTTATAGACACAAAAGTGTTTGTAACTGTGGCCAATATTAACTTTAAGACTACAATAATTTGTTTTCAGTATGACCTATTTTATCATTTAGACACTTAAAAATTGTTGTGTGTGACTATTGTTTGTATTATAGACACCGAGAATTACTTAAACCATAGTTGTAAATGTGTTATGGTCACATAATGTATTTATACATGTGACTGTTGTAGAACTTATTGTCACATGCATGTTTGAATCCGTGACGATTGTTATCAATTTGACACACTATTATCCATTATCAATACTATTATTTAGTTTTTAGTCATGTATATTAAAAAAAACATGACAATAAATTCATTGTAAACACACGAATACTTTTTTAGCATGGCTATTGTTCACAATTTAGCCACATGAACTTATGTTAACCATCACATTTGTTATCCTTCAGACACATCAACATTTGTCAACGTGGCTATTGATTATAATTTCTACGTCAGAAAGCAAATAAATTGTAGCCGTAATGGTTCTTTCGACACATAATTTTATTCACCATGACTATCATTTACCATATTGCCACATTAATTTATATTATCATGTCATTTTTTTAGATTATGACACACAATTCTTTTTAAACTGTGACAATAGGGTACATTTTAGTCACGTGATAATGTAATAAAGTGACATGTGCTATCATTTTGACACACTAACAATTTAATAAAATATGACCATATATATGTTTTAACCACTTTTGGTTTATATTATATCAGGTCCTCTGTTTAGATTTTGACACAATTGTTTTATTAGGTGTAACTATTTAGTACACTTTAGTCACATGAAATTGTAATAAAATGACATACGCCATCATTTTGACACACTAAAAATGAAATATATTGTGACCATACGTATTTTGTGGACACACAATTTAATTTACTGTAAATAATGTATATACAATAGCCACATGAAAATATTACTAAGATGACGTTATTTTTCATTTTAAGACAAAAATTTTTTGTAAAGTGACCACTGTGTATGTTTTAGTGACAAATAACAAATTTAAACGTGGCATCAGTTGTTTATTGTAGATACACAGATTATTTTGAGCGTGGATTTTGTCTACCCTTTAGCCACATTAATTAATTTTTACTATTACATTTGCTATGTTTTAGACACGTTAAAAATCAATGTGAAGTGATTGTAAACAAAGCCGACAATGTGAAATAATAAATGAATACCAATATTAACAATAAAAGAGAATCCATACATAAGTTCGAAGATAAATAGCAAAGCAAAAACTTGAATCCAAACAAATCTACGAAATATCCCAAGGGAATTGCAAAAAAAAAAAAAAAAACAAAGAACTAGATGTTTTTACTCTTGATCTTGTTCATATTGCTCCTTGTCTTGACAATGCCTTGTAATGTTGTAAACTGTTTCCGCTTCTTGGGATTTTGAACTTCGTTCTTTTGATTTGATTTTGTATGCGGTTCCTGTAGTAACATTGAATCAAATATGAAAAACACGTTGGTAAGAAACATTGAACCAAATATGAAAAACTAGGTAATTTATAGAATAGTTTATGAAAAAAAAATGTAATGCATTATGAAATTAATTCAAGGAACAAACCTTTAAGTCACATTTGACAAGGAATTTTGGCCAACCAACAAAACTTTTATGTGCATCCCCAACTGTCTTGTGCACACTAGTTTCTATTGGTAAAAATGATGCTGCCTTTATCACTTCATCAAGGGACACTTTATAGCAGTCATCTTGAAGTGGAACTCCATGAATGCTCTGTTTTTCTGATGACAAGTAAATGGTACCACGAGCTACGATATTTCTGATATCCGGATACGACAAAGTACACTTCATTGACTGTAATGACTTATGGCATATTAGCATCATAAAAGCTAAATGAAAATATACATATATATGAGCATGGCGAAATAAATACATGTGCGACATTTGTTGATTGTGTGTTGTGTATCTTTGGTCGTGAATCATTATTTAATGGCATCGCAGGATTTGTAGTCGAATTCTTAAGTCCAATGGCTTTTTTGCTGGTTTTCGCAAATTCCTAAAAAGAAAAATAAAAGCCATATGCTTTCTGTTATGCACCCGTAAGACTATGATTAATGCAAAACTAAATGAAAAGAACACAACTATCAGGGTACCCTCTTGAACTAGATGCAACTCAAAAGAAAGCTTGGGCAGTAGGTTGCTAAGCAATTTGTAGAGTGTGGATTTCAACCTAAATCCTCTCGATTTCTCATAATTCAAGAATTTAATCATCAATTTGTAGGAGAATAACATCTACGAATAATCATATGCAACATGATTGTACAGACAAAATGGATTGAATCAGACAATTTATCAAATAAACCAAAGTACCAAAATCGAGTTACATTTGCTAGCAGTGATCTTCTTTGTATTCGACCCAAAGCACGAGAAAAATGCAACTAGAAAGGAGATGAAGCACTTACGATGACAATCCATAAACGAGTCTAAGCGCTAATCAGAAACGCGAGTATGACAAGCTGAAGGTGCGGAAAAACGAATACTAAACTAAAAGTCCAGAATATCAAAATTACGAAATAGTCCCAAATATTCAAAATTATAATCGCGACATTTGTTGACTGTGTGTTGTGTACCTTTGGTTGTGAATCATTATTCAATGGCATCGCAGGATTTGCAGTCGAATTCTCAAGTCCAAGCTTTTTCTTTAGTTTTCACAAATTCCTAAAAATAAAAATAAAAGACATATGCTTTACATTATGCGCCCGTAAGACTATGATTAATGCAAAACTAAGTGAAAAGAACACCAAGCTCCGGCTACCAAACGATATGCAATGAAACATGTAGAGTGTGGATTTCACCTAAATCCTCTCGATTTCTCATAATTCAAGATTTTAATCATCAATTTGTAGGGAATAACATCTACACGAATAGAATAATCATATGCAACATGATTATGCAGACAAAGCGGATTGAAGCAGACGATTTATCAAAAACCAAAGTACCAAAATCGGAGTTACGTAGAATTTACCAAAATCGGGTTGTTTGCTAACAGCAGATCATTGTTCAAAACGACGAGAAAAATGCAACTAGAAAGGAGACGAAGCACTTACGATGACAATCCATAAAAGAGTCTAAGCGCTAATCAGAAACGCGAGTATGACAAGCTGAAGGTGCGGAAAAACGAATACTAAACTAAAAGTCCAGAATATCAAAATTACGAAATAGTCCCAAATATTCAAAATCATAATCGCGACATTTGTTGACTATGTGTTGTGTACCTTTGGTTGTGAATCATTCTTCAATGGCATCGCAGGATTTGCAGTCGAATTCTTAAGTCCAACGGCTTTTTTGCTATTTTTCACAAATTCCTAAAAATAAAAATAAAAGCCATATGCTTTCTGTTATGCGCCCGTAAGACTATGATTAATGCAAAACTAAACTGAAAAGAACACCTGAAGCTCCGACTACTAGACGATATGCAATGAAACACATGTAGAGTGTGGATTTCAACCTAAATCCTCTCGATTTTTCATAATTCAAGAATTCAATCATCAATTTGTAGGGGAATAACATCTACACAGAATAAAATAATCATATGCAACATGATTGTACAGACAAAACGGATTGAAACAGACGATTTATCAAAAAAACCAAAGTACCAAAATCATGTTCTGTAGAATTTACCAAAATCAGAATTTGCTAACAGCAGTACTGCTGTTCAGCCCAAAACGACGAGAAAAATGCAACTAGAAAGGACATGAAGCACTTACGATGACAATCCATAAATGAGTCTAAGGGCTAATCAGAAACGCGAGTATGACAAGCTGAAGGTGCGAAAAAACGAATACTAAACTAAAAGTCCGGAATATCAAAATTACGAAATAGTCCCAAATATTCTAAAATCACAATCGCGGCCAAGCGCCAACATACAAGTCCACAATATGACTGGAAACATCAAGCGATTTTGCAGAAACTATGACCTAATTAATATAGATATTATTAACGAGAATCAAGCACAAAAGAGAAAAATCGTATTAATCCATGTACCACTCCAAACAGTCTTAAAACTAGATCGAATGACAAAAAAGTGAAAAATAAAATAAGTTCAAAACATGATAACAGATACAAGTGAGTCATCAAAAGCAAAAAAGTACGAAAAAAGTACAAATATTACACAAGGCACAACCACGGATACTTCAGCGCAAATTATATATATAAATTGATACTAAATTAAAAGTATGGATGCAAATTGTAGGTAATTAAAAATTAGTGGATGTATTTTTGTAAGTTCACCCTTTGTCAGAGGAGCAACTCTAACCGCTCTGTACTGCTACCGGTTAACAAACAAGCCTGAAAATTTCCATAGTTTAAAATGCACGCTGGCTGAATTTGTTTCAGCAGGATGTATAATGCTACACATTTTCAAGCCAGCTATATGTGTCAGGGGGACCCCTTCCAACATGGTATTTTGTGGTATTGCTCCCATTTTGGAGAGGTCGGCCCCCTCCAAATCCATAAAATATTAAAAGCAAATATATTGTCAACTACATGACTTACCGGCGTTACGTCTTCCTTTTGCAGTACTTTAGATGTGTTAACATTAGGAGTGTCCTTAGATCCAACATTACTGTCCACTAAAATCACCTGCAAAATGTAAGGAAAAAAGGGTAATTGATGTAATAATTGCATTTTGCTGAAATTGGGACAATTTCTGTAATTTTCCAAATATTTTGTTGTGTTGTTCACACTCATCAATCTATGGCCCATAATTGTAATATCCGCATCTTTCATTCTTTTCTAATATTCCTGTTTTAGTGTAATTTCATTTTTTTTGTTATAGCTCGCTTGTAACCATGTCGACATTTTGAATCTATGTTATTCTTGGAGTTTCTCCATCGGGGATGATCTTGGTGATGTTTGATATTATTCCGTTTTATGTCATGAATTATGGCATGGATGTTCGATTCTCGTGGAACTCGTTCGCTTTTGTAATTTCTTTGGTTTCACGAGTTCGTATAGTTGAGTTGTTCGTGTTGGGAGTTTCGGTTTGTTAATCCGACGTCGTATCGCGGATTTTGAATGTTTGGGCCGTTTCGTAATTTTCCTAAGTTTAGGGTGTTCTTGTTATCTTTGTTGTTCCTGAACCTTTGGGCATTCGGAATCACACTTCATCGTAACGTTTTAGTTTCTGACTTAAATCTGTGGTGAGTGTATCCGTTGGCCATGGATACACCTTGTTATTTTTTTCTCTTTTCGATCGTCTCCTCGTCGAGCAGTGTTTCAGGGTGGCCTGCTGACACAGGCCATGTTACGGCCGTAAGTCGTATAGGTTACGGCCGTAATAATCATGAGTTACGGCCGTAAGCTTCCTTCATACGGCCGTAACAAGGCTTCGTTTCTTACCCCCCCGGTCAGTTCCTAGTTACGGCCGTATCATGCTCTAGTTACGGCCGTAAGTATCGATACGGCCGTAATGGTATTCTTGATACGGCCGTATGTATATTGTGTGTGCTTTACTCACCTCGGGAGGGTCCGATGGGGCCTCGAGGGAATCTATGGCTTCGTCCTGGATTCATGAGTTTGTTTCGCTAGCCAGCTCGGGAGGGTCCTTAGAGGCCTCGAGTGGGATTCGTGGCTTCGTCCCGGTCCTAGGTGACGTGTGGTGCTTGATTTGTTTTGTGAATGTGGCCAGCTCGGGAGGGTCCTTAGAGGCCTCGAGTGGGATTCGTGGCTTCGTCCCGGTCCTAGGCAAATTAATTGTAACTGTTTATTTCCGGAAAAGACATGTCTAGTTTTGGTTTTTTAAACGATATTGGTGCATGTACTATGAAATGTGTAAGCGATTGGTTTGCCTTGATTACTTGTACTAGCGTAATTGCTAACCCCTTTGGGGACCCGTTTTGGGGAAATTCTTGTTATGGATTTCAGGCTATGATCATCCGGACGAGCGGGCACCGGGACAGTACGAGGACGTTGGCCAGGGTCGTTGACATGTGCATTTGGGTCCTTTTACTTCTTTTGTCCATTTCGATTTGGTTGTTTTCACAATTATAAATTTATAGATTGTATTCGCGAGTACTTAGGCTTTTCATTTCAACTCCGTATTGTATTACTTTAAAATTGTTACATTGTTGGTTTATGCTTATTTCGCCGGTTGCTCCGGACGTATCTTTTTATGTCATATCATTTAAATGTGTGTTCTCGCTAACCGAGATGGTTAGTCGAGTGGAGTTTTCTTATTTGTAGCCTGGTGGGTCCCATGTAGGGGTCCACGGCGCTGTAATATACTCTGAATATCTCGGGGTGTTACAATAATATCGAGTGTACATCAGTTTATGTTGTGCTGTGAGGAGTTGTTTCTTTATTAACATAATATCTTACTTGTTTATCATTTTAAATAACATATTATCTTTTATTTTCCTATTATAAATAAATATTAAAATAAAACAACTACAAAATAACTTACTTGTTTTGGAGACATTTCATTTGAAGGGTATGTGAGCTCTGGTAACGCCATTCCTTGAGAAGCAAGATGAGCTAATACCATATTTAGTGTGTTATTTTGTTTCGTCACCTGGGTGGACAACTCCTTAAGTTGTTCATCTTTCTTCGCATGCTCATGTCTCTCATTCTGTAGTTGAAAGTTAAGGTCTGCAATTACTTCTTTTGATGATCCTTTTGTTCGAGGAAAATGCCAATATCTTGTGGAAGTGACTCCCGTGCCAACCCCTTTTAAATATCCGCCATGTTCCTTTCCAAAGACTAGTGTGAGGGCATCCGTGCCCGGATCAAGCTTCAGGCCTCCATCATTGATTTTTTTTTTCATGATCGATCTATATACATAAGATGTCAAATAGATGTACTCAATGGTTATTTAACAAGTTTCACAATTATTATAGTAAAACAACATACAAGAAAGTTTCTTTAAACTTACTATTTTATCTGCAATGACCTTAACAACATCATCTACCAATTCGCCATTTTTGTTTTCACGTCCTTTCCTCCACATGAATGACCGGTCGGGAAGTTTACCTTTCTCAATCACTTTATCTTTAATCTTGTAATCATTAAATATACATATTAGTTCACAATTAAAAATGGAGAAAACCATGGATGTTGTACTGTACATACATACATACGCCATATTTAGCACGGGACAAAAAAAGTAGCATACAATAATTTAATTTGCACAAACGTAAGGGATTGATGTAACTATTAAATTATTATTTGATTCTTGAATAGTGAACATGAATCAAAGACGGCTAATGTGTAAATTAAAAAGAACGGTACATTATATGAGATTGTTTACTACTCTCCTTTACATTGTCACTAACCTTTGAAAAATTCATATAGCGTATCTAGATGTCTTGAAAAAGTTACAGTTTTGGTCGTTGTTCTACATGAAAAAGACTGTTATACCCTTTATAATATATCTTTTCTTTTTCTATAAAGGGCAACAACGTGCTAATTTTTGGTGTGAAATATACATAAAAATTTCAGATTTTACATTAAAGTATATCAATGTTGATATTTATCAGTAGAGAATAAAAAGCTCAGAATTGTAACATATTATTTTGCTTATATTGAAATAAATGTAAGAAAAAGTAAATGTCAGACATAAGTTAAATAACACATAATCAAGATTAAGCAACCTTTGATTTAGTTTGTTGTATTGTGTGGCAACATAATCAAGAAGCGGATATAATGTCAATAATTGTAAAATAAGATTTGATTATACTACAGAATCAAGAAGCATATTACAGGTTTCAAGAAGAGGATACTCCTTACCAATTTCTCTGTTAGCCCTGCATATCCACCTCGTCCCATCCGATGCTGATAATGGGAATTCGAACGCGCTATTTTCGTATTATTTGACATATCCTTCCAAAAGAAAATATAAGGATGTGATAAGTATTTTTTAACGTAAAACCATGAAAACAAAATGATGATGAAGATAACAAAAATGAATAAAACCTTGAATTTGTCCGATTGTGTATGTTGTACAAACTTGTCCCAGTGTTCTTGATTAAGTATAATTGTACGATACTGTCTGGGAATTTTGGCAAGCTTGGTGGGTTTGCCTATGTCCGGAACTATTTGATTTGCATACAGTTTTCTTCTAAAGTTCCGTAGAAGATTACCTAGCCGGTTCATTACAAGCTTCCTTCTACATTCCTCAATATCATAATAACGCTGCAATAATAATTACTAATATGTTATGAATGGAATGAAATTGTAATGTAGCATCAATGCAAGTACTTAAAAAAAAAAGATGTTTACCGTTATCTCTTCCCAAAGTTTTTCCTTAACTTCATTGGTCACCTTCTTCTAGGAAAGTTCACTAACTCCTACTTTCTCCCGTACTAGATCTCCCAAAAAACTAGGAAACTCTGACCTATACTTACCCGAAAACCGACCCAATTCATCAAAGGTTACTTTGCGTTTTTTTCCACCAAAATAAGTATATGCAGTCCGCAACTTTGGCAACCGAGTCAAGCCCCTCTTAGTCTTTTTCTTTCTAGTACCCATATTTTTCATTTCTTGTTCTGCATCTGTCATGCTATCGGACTCGTTTGAACTGTTATCAGATTCATCTTCGTGGTCTGAATCTCCTTCGTTGGGTTCAACATCATCTTCCATTTCATATTCGGGCAAATCATCAATGAATGTCATTTCTCAAATGATGCTTCATTTCACATGAAACATTAACATACAAGTTTGATATGTGTTACAATAAAGAATAAGGAACCAGAAAATAATATTTGATGAAAAAGGATATTAGATCAGTACATATTGTTGTCTAAAGTATAATGTGCACCCGCGATTGGAAATTTAATGAAAAAGGTAGTTGCATTTACTTATTAGAGCATGCTGTTATGACTACATAAATTAGACTGACTTATGCAATTTTTATTACAATTGTTCCAGATTTAACTTGGGAAGATCTAACAGAAGGTATTATGAACATTGCTCTTAGTGAGGATGTTCCTCCTAATCCACAAGGTAACAATTCTGATCTGTACTTGGCAGCAGGAGTACAAGTTGATCTGCAATTTTTTGTACTTGTACAAGATAGATGTTATTCTTCAATTTATGTCTAATCTGCAATTTATTTTTCTATCTACAATTCAACAGGTCCAATGATTAATAAAACTACTGTAACACCCCAAACTAGGCGGATATTACAGTGCCGTGAATCCCCAACTGGGACCCACTAGGCGAATAAAAATGATGAATTAAATAATATAATTGTAGTACCGAACCACATTATATTACCAAATACTCCAATGAGGAGTTTAAGTACAACACACCAGGACAATACCGAATACTAGTATATTTTATATGAAGATAAAATACACGACACTGAATGAAACGGAGTATCCAAATGAAAGTCTGCAGCGGAAAATAAAGGACAATAACATGAATAACTGAAAGATCGGGGGCCCCTACGAGTATCACTGGGACTCCTCGACATCAGCGTGTTCTCCCCGTACTTTTGCCTTGCCAAGACCTGAAAAACAGAATCCCCAAACGGGGTCAGTTACATAGAACAACAATCCTCAAGGGTTGAAAATACACAATCATGATTATATAAGAAGTTATGAAATATCCTGTCGAAACATACGCAATCAAACATGCTATATGAATCAACTAACAGTACGGCTCAAAGGGTGGCGCCACACTACGCCCGGGATGGAAATGTGTCCGTGCACAAGCCACCAACGAGTATCGATCGAATACACGTGTGGTCTTGTACCTAATCAGTCTCACGAGACAATATGACTCGTGTGCACAGTCCAATGTGAGGCCAACAACCAACACACGACTTAAAACGTGCCCGACATGAAAATCCAACACATACCAACCGGCACGCCAGTATGACCCGGAATGCCACGATATAACAAAAGTGACATCGAAAATGAATAATGACTCACCGAGATGGAATGATAGTGAAATAAATGACAGCTCAACGAAATGATTGGAACCGTCGTTCCTTATGACTGAAGTTATTAATTGACAATAACAAGTTTGATACGGTTAATACAATGATGAATGAATTATGATTATGAATGAACAACAACAAAAGGGATGAATATCCTTTTAACCGAGTAAGAATTAACTTACTCAACACCGGTGACAATTATCCTTCCACGAACAACGTCCTAATTGAGATATCGGTCGCTCGAACAACCTTGAATAATTCAATTACCAACAATCCGTTCAATATACGAATCAAACACGAATATAACGAACTCAAAACGCCAATACGACTAAACCAAGTCCATTGAGGCATTAAATCAAACACGCTATGGCCCAAACTCCGATTGTTTACAATCAAACCTCAATATACCAATATCAAATCCCCCAAGAAATGTTTCAAACCAACAAAACATCTTCAATACGATTAATAATCCAAAACGAATATCCAAAAACATGATTATAACGACAATTAATCGAAAACCCCCAATTTCAACTCGATATTCAAAGTGTTCTTGAATAATTCCTCAATAATCCAATGAATCCTTATACAAACTCATAATCATATACATATTCCTTCATATAACATGATTATAACGTCCAAAACATCATATCTCAACACAAAATCGAAATCTAAGGTGTTGAAGAATATTATCTTTGAAGATCCAAACACTTCGATCCGATGAAAACGTGTTAAATCGACTATCCAAGCTTCCCAACGAAATAAGATGATGAAATCCGAAAACACAAGTGATTGATGATGACAAAATATCTCCCTCAAGCTCTCTTTCTCGGACAAGATGAAGGAAAGGAATGAAAATGAGGAAAATGTCCCGCCGAGTCCTTAAATCGCCGGAAGTTACGGCCGTAACTCGGCCCTCTTACGGCCGTAACATTCCAAGTCAACGGCCTTACGGCCGTAATCGCCAACTCGTGACGGCCAGTAACTCGGCTTCGTCCAAAGCTCGCTGGACAGACTTACGGCCGTAATCCGCCCGAGTTACGGCGTAACCCGCCTCGTCAAAAACATCCGCCGACATCCTTACGGCCGTATCGCACACCTTACGGCCGTAACTCGATGATACGGCCGTATCCGCCAAACTTACGGGCGTAATCCGCCTTCACAAAACGACTGTGCATCTTGCTGCAGCCAGACGGCCGTATCCGGCCAAGCCTTACGGCCGTACCTGCCTTGACTTACGGCCGTATGCCGCAACCCTTACGGCCGTAAGTCACCCTTGGTCGACAACACCTGAAATTTACGAACACCACTTACGGCCGTATCCTCCTCTTCTTACGGCCGTAACTCGCCTTCGGCCAAAATGCCTGGGCAGCCTGCTGGACCACGTACGGCCGTAACCGGCCAGCCTTACGGCCGTACCCGCTGAACTTACGGCCGTATCCCGGAACCTTACGGCCGTAACTCAATGCTGGCCAAGGTGAATAAAACCGATAACTCCGATTCCTCGCTACGACTGATGAATGATCCGACATACCATACGAATTTGAAAGTGAACAAGTCTAACACGAGCCAAAGATGATACTCCCAGTACAACGCTATCAATCACAATGAAAATGATAATACTCCCGTCTCGATCTATACGGAGATGAAATTACGATCAGTAATCGATATACGATTACAACATGCCAACAGTGAACGCGAATGAATGATTCATGAATGATGAGTGATTATTAATGAGTGAAAATACTGAGCGACAATTACAGACTGATAATTACTGAATGAAAATGAATGAATTACAACCGGGTATTACATACTCCCCCCCTTAAAAAGAGTTTCATCCCCGAAACTAAGGGTCAAACAACTCGGGATAACTCTCTCGCATACTCTCCTCGGTTTCCCAAGTGGCCTCTTCGACTCCGTGTCTGGACCACTGAATCTAAACCGAAGGGATCGTCTTGTTCCTCAACTGTTTGATTCGCCGCTCCAACACTCGTACAGTACGCTCCTCGTACGAATGATCATCCGCGATCTCAATTTCGTCGAACTGAAGTATGTGACTCAGGTCGGAAACATACTTCCGCAACTGAGAGACGTGAAACACATTATGAATTCGGCTCAATGCCGGAGGTAAAGCTAATCGATAAGCTAACTCGCCTACTCGATCCAAAATTTCAAACGGTCCAATGAATCTCGGACTCAACTTCCCCCGTTTTCCGAAATGGAAAATACCTCGTCTCGATGATACCTTGACCAAAACATGGTCACCCGTCTCGAACTCTAGTGGTCGACGACGATTATCTTCATATGATTTCTGTCGACTCTGAGCTGTCAACATGCGACTCTTGATCAAAGCTACCTTCTCCCGGGCGGCTATAAGCACATCGGGCTCGGTGCCGATTGATTCTGACAAGTCATCCCAACACGAAGGAGATCGACAACGACGACCGTACAAGGCCTCGTGAGGTGCCATCTTAACGGAGGCATGCCAACTATCATTATACGTGAACTCGATCAGTGGTAGCTGGGCTTCTCAATCGTCCTTCCAATCGAGGACGCATGCCCTCAACATGTCCTCTAATGTCTGTATAGTCCTCTCTGATTGTCCGTCGGACTGAGGATGAAAGGCAGTACTGAGATTGAGCTGAGTTCCCATAGCACGATGAACTGATTTCCAAAAATGAGACACAAATCGTCCGTCATGATCGGAAACGATATTCTTAGGAGTACCGTGCAGTCTCACTATCTCCTTGATGAACAACTGAGCTAGTCTCTCGGGACCCCACGTATCCTTGATCTCAAGGAAATGAGCTGATTTAGTTAAGCGGTTCACAATCACCTAGATCGTAATCATGCCATGACGACTCGTCGGCAAACTCGTGATGAAATCCCTAGAAATGTCTTCCCACTTCCACTCTGGAATAGGGAGAGGTTTCAACATACCTGCCGGTTGCTGATGTTCAATCTAGACTTGTTGACAGGTTAAGCATCTCGAAACAAATTCTGCGACTTCTCGCTTCATATTACTCCACCAGTAATTTTGTTTCAAGTCCTTGTATATCTTGCTGGACTCCGGATGAACAGAATAAGGGGGTAGCATGAGCTTCTCTCAAAATCGAGTTTTTCAACTCGTCATTTGCCGGTACGCACAACCGATTCTTAAATCTCAAAATTCCATCCTCGTGGACCATGAATCCAGGGGCTTTCCTCTGAGCCACATCCTCACGGATGCACAACAATGCTGGGACTGAACCCTGATTCTCCCTGATTTTCTCCTCAAGTGACGATGAAATCTCTAACATACAAAGCTATCCCTGAGTTCGCTGAAGCCAGACCTCGATCTCGGGTCTAAGGAATTCCTGCTGAAGCTCCTTCTGAACTGTTAAACGAGCAAGAATCTGCTCCTGCACGGACTTACGACTCAAGGCGTCGGCGACAACGTTCGCCTTGCCCGGGTGGTAAAGGATCTCGATATCATAATCTTTGATTAATTCCAACCACCGTCTCTGTCTCATATTTAACTCCTTCTGAGTAAATATATACTTTAAACTCTTATGATCGGTGAAGATCTGACAGGTGACGCCATAAAGGTAACGACGCCAAATTTCCAATGCGAAAACTACGGCTGCTAGCTCTAGGTCGTGGGTCAGATAATTAATCAGCTAATCCGAGGAAACCTCGGATTTCCTTAACATATTTCGGAGGTTGCCATTCTCGGATAGCCTCCATCTTCTGAGGGTCGACACGAACTCTGGCAAATGAAATTACATGCCCGAGAAGTCACTTCGGACATCCAGAACTCACATTAAGAAAACTTTCCATAAAGTTGCTCGCGTCTTAACACGTCGAGAACCTGATGAAGACGTACCTCGCGTTCCTCTCGATCACGAGAATAAATCAAAATGTCATCGATGAAGACAACAACAACTGATCCAAAAAGTCGATGACAACCCGATTCATTAACTCCATGAATACCGCAGGTGCATTAGTTAGCCTAAACGGCATAACTACGAACTCATAATGACCATAGCGTGTACGAAAAGACGTCCTTACAATACCCGACTCTTGAATTCGCAACTGATAATATCCAGATCTCAAGTCGATCTGGGAAAATATTGAAGTTCCCTGAAGTTGATCTAAGAGATCATCAATATGGGGTGGAGGATACTAATCTTGACCATCACCCTGTTCAACTCCTGATAATTAATACACACACGAGATGAGCTAACCTTCTCCTTGACAGATCACACTGGTGCTCCTCATGGGGACGCACTCGGTCGGAGATAACCTTCCTCGAACTATTCCCCAAGTTGAATCTTCAACTCTTGCATTCTGGTCGGGGCCATCCGATACGGTGCTTTCGATAAAGGGGACGTACCGGCTCCAACTCACTCCTGAACTCCACTACTCTATGTGAAGGCAACCAGATAACTCGTCTGGAAATACATCGTCAATCGATGACAATGATACCACAAATGATCGAACATTTCGATTGCCCTAGAATGGTCAATCGATAAAAAGTGATACAATGAATGTTTGAATAATTCGATTGCCTTAGAAAGGCCAATCGATGAAAATGATACAATGAATGATTGAATAACCCGATTGCCTTAGAAAGGCCAATCGATGAAAATGACACAATGAATGATTGAATAGCTCGATTGCCTTAGAAAGGTCAATCGATGAAAATGACGCAATGAATGATTGAATAACTCGATTGCCTTAGAAAGGTCAATCGATGAAAATGATACAATGAATGATTGAATGACTCGATTGCCTTAGAAAGGCCAATCGATGAAAATGAAACAATGAATGATTGAATGACTCGATTGCCTTAGAAAGGCCAATCGATGAAAATGGTGCAATGAATGATTGAATGACTCGATTGCGGAATCTCTCGCTCCGCCTAATAATAATTCTACCGAACAACGGGGATTACTTCCCTGAAGCACACATTCGACAACCAACGACGGAAAGATAGCGACCAAACGCTAACAAACACTAAGGATAGTATCAAAACGATCAAACCAACTAATACCGAAAATTACATCGTCCTAAGATAAAATTCACCACGATTAGGTCCATCAACCAATCGCGGTCACTAAGCTTACTTCGGTATGATTCCGAAAATTCTTCCATCGTCAGGTAGACCAATGCTATGAGGTCCACAAGCAATAGGACTATCCCAAAATAAGTCTATTAAAACATGATTAGAAAATGAATGAATGCGGTGCACCAGTATCCAAAAGGTACACACATGTTGAAATAAAATTACGAGTATACCTGAGGTCATTCGGGCCACCGGATCGTCGATCCTCCTCATCACATGAATCTGGGACTTGCCGGCCCCCGAACCGGACGCTCCGTCGATAAATATGAGCTCCGACTCTATTTGCTTCCATTGTCTTAAACGACGTTGTGAGAAAGCGGTCGATTCGAATCGCTAATTGCTTTGGGGCCTGAGATGCCGACTTGGAGTCCTTTCGGCAAAAACGGGCCTTATGCCCAAAATTCCCACAATTATAGCACGTGATAGACGGTCTCAGACACTTGGTGCTGACATGACCCGGTTCTCCACAATTAAAACAGGTGATGGACGAACTGGCCGCTCGGGATTGAGATCCCGCACGATTATGCACCGTAGAGGTCGCCGTAAACGATAGGACTCACACGAGGCTTCTTGAAGGTTGATCGACCGCCTTCGGATTGACTACGCTTCGCTGATTTCTTGGCCGAGATGAAGGTTGTTGTTCAGCACTTTCCTTAGCGGTGGCTCATACGGAGAGTTCTCTCGATTAATCCGCCGCAGTGGCGCAATGATGATTGAGCAATTGCACATGGGTCATCATGGCCTGCATAAAAGTGAGTGGATCAACCCGAACATCTTCCGATCGAGCGAGTCACAGGCACGATTTCCCGACAGCGAATGGTTATTACCCGGGTTTCGGCCCGCACCGCTGCCTTTCCCCGTGCATCCCCGACAGCTCTCCTCATACCGAAGTAGGAATGTCGCATAATGATTATATTTCTCGCATGATTATCACGTTATGATTATGTCATGAGATGATGAAAATAAGTATACATGCTCTAACTTAGTGATAATATGAATGATTTATCAAGTGATATGATTATCTGATGAAATTCTTGAAATGATTATCTTGAATAACTTAACAAGATTAATAATATGATCATCCAGATCGACAACTGAATAATGAAATGAATTGAGTAATTAATGAATTAACATGATCGTCCTGATCATTAACTGAGTAATGAAATGAATTAAGTGATTAATGAGTTAACATGATCGTCCTAATCACAATGAATGATGATGTTTGAGGATTGTTAATTGATGAATGATGAATGAATGACTATTGCCAGAAATTATACCATGGCGTTAGAAATCTTACAGTTCTTTCGGTCTGATTGGCTCGGCATTTGCACAGGTCACACGTGACGCGAAAGTCCAATGATACTAGTCTGATGACGATGATTTCAAATGAGACATGACTCGGAAGGTAGTATTCAAAACCACTCTCCGATACCAACTCTGTAACACCCCAAACTAGGCGGATATTAGAGTGTCGTGAATCCCCAACTGGGACCCACTAGGCGAATGAAAATGATGAATTAAATAATATAATTGTAGTACCGAACCACATTATATTACCAAATACTCCGATGAGGAGTTTAAGTACAATACACCAGGACAATACCGAATACTAGTATATTTTATATGAAGATAAAATACACGACACTGAATGAAACGGAGTATCCAAATGAAAGTCTGCAGCGGAAAATAAAGGACAATAACATGAATAACTGAAAGATCGGGGCCCCCTACTAGTATCACTGGGACTCCTCGACATCAGCGTGTTCTCCCCGTACTTTTGCCTTGCCAAGACCTGAAAAACAGAATCCCCAAACGGGGTCAGTTACACAGAACAACAATCCTCAAGGGTTGAAAATACACAATCATGATTATATAATAAGTTATGAAATATCCAGTCGAAACATACGCAATCAAACATGCTATATGAATCAACTAACAGTACGGCTCAAAGGGTGGCGCCACACTACGCCCGGGATGGAAATGTGTCCGTGCACAAGCCACCAACGAGTATCGATCGAATACACGTGTGGTCTTGTACCTAATCAGTCTCACGAGACAATATGACTCGTGTGCACAGTCCAATGTGAGGCCAACAACCAACACACGACTTAAAACGTGCCCGACATGAAAATCCAACACATACCAACCGGCACGCCAGTATGACCCGGAATGCCACGATATAACAAAAGTGACATCGAAAATGAATAATGACTCACCGAGATGGAATGATAGTGAAATAAATGACAGCTCAACGAAATGATTGGAACCGTCGTTCCTTATGACTGAAGTTATTAATTGACAATAACAAGTTTGATACGGTTAATACAATGATGAATGAATTATGATTATGAATGAACAACAACAAAAGGGATGAATATCCTTTTAACCGAGTAAGAATTAACTTACTCAACACCGGTGACAATTATCCTTCCACGAACAACGTCCTAATTGAGATATCGGTCGCTCGAACAACCTTGAATAATTCAATTACCAACAATCCGTTCAATATACGAATCAAACACGAATATAACGAACTCAAAACTCCAATACGACTAAACCAAGTCCATTGAGGCATTAAATCAAACACGTTGCGTCCAAACTCCGATTGTTTACAATCAAACCTCAATATACCAATATCAAATCCCCCAAGAAATGTTTCAAACCAACAAAACATCTTCAATACGATTAATAATCCAAAACGAATATCCAAAAACGTGATTATAACGACAATTAATCGAAAACCCCCAATTTCAACTCGATATTCAAAGTGTTCTTGAATAATTCCTCAATAATCCAATGAATCCTTATACAAACTCATAATCATATACATATTCCTTCATATAACATGATGATAACGTCTAAAACATCATATCTCAACACATAATCGAAATCTAAGGTGTTGAAGAATATTACCTTTGAAGATCCAAACACTTCGATCCGATGAAAACGTGTTAAATCGACTATCCAAGCTTCCCAACGAAATAAGATGATGAAATCCGAAAACACAAGTGATTGATGATGACAAAATATCTCCCTCAAGCTCTCTCTCTCTCGGACAAGATGAAGGAAAGGAATGAAAATGAGGAAAAATGTCCCGGCCGAGTCCTTAAATACTGCCGGAAGTTATGGCCGTAACTCGGCCCTCTTACGGCCGTAACATTCCAAGTCAACGGCCTTACGGCCAGAATCGCCAACTCAGACGGCCAGAATTCGCCGTCCGAAAGCTCGGCAGACTTACGGCCAGAATCGCCTCGAGTTACGGCGTAACCCGCCTTTCAAAAACATCCGCCGACATCCTTACGGCCGTACCGCACACCTTACGGCCGTAACTCGATGATACGGCCGTATCCGCCAAACTTACGGCGTAATCCGCCTTCGTCAAAACGACTGTGCATCTTGCTGCAGCTGCAGACGGCCGTATCCGGCCAAGCCTTACGGCCGTACTGCCTTGACTTACGGCCGTATGCCGCAACCCTTATGGCCGTAAGTCACCCTTGGTCGACAACACCGAAATTTACGAACACCACTTACGGCCGTATCCTCCCCTTCTTACGGCCGTAACTCGCCTTCGGCCAAATGCAGGCGGCACTGCTGGACCACGTACGGCCGTAACCGGCCAGCCTTACGGCCGTACCCGCTGAACTTATGGCCGTATCCCGGAACCTTACGGCCGTAACTCAATGCTGGCCAAGGTGAATAAAACCGATAACTCCGATTCCTCGCTATGACTGATGAATGATCCGACATACCATACGAATGTGAAAGTGAACAAGTCTAACACGAGCCAAAGATGATACTCCCAGTACAAGGCTATCAATCACAATGAAAATGATAATACTCCCGTCTCGATCTATACGGAGATGAAATGACGATCGGTAATTGATATACGATTACAACATGCCAACAGTGAACGCGAATGAATGATTCATGAATGATGAGTGATTATTAATGAGTGAAAATTACTGAGCGACAATTACAGACTGATAATTACTGAATGAAAATGAATGAATTACAACCGGGTATTACATACTCCCCCCCTTAAAAAGAGTTTCGTCCCCGAAACTAAGGGTCAAACAACTCGGGATAACTCTCTCGCATACTCTCCTCGGTTTCCCAAGTGGCCTCTTCGACTCCGTGTCTGGACCACTGAATCTAGACCGAAGGGATCGTCTTGTTCCTCAACTGTTTGATTCGCCGCTCCAACACTCGTACAGTACGCTCCTCATACGAATGATCATCCGCGATCTCGATTTCGTCGAACTGAAGTATGTGACTCAGGTCGGAAACATACTTCCGCAACTGAGAGACGTGAAACACATTATGAATTCGGCTCAATGCCGGAGGTAAAGCTAATCGATAAGCTAACTCGCCTACTCGATCCAAAATTTCAAACGGTCCAATGAATCTCGGACTCAACTTCCCCCGTTTTCCGAAACGGAAAATACCTCGACTCGGGGATACCTTGACCAAAACATGGTCACCCGTCTCGAACTCTAGTGGTCGACGACGATTATCTGCATATGATTTGCCGACTCGAAATGTCAACATGCGACTCTTGATCAAAGCTACCTTCTCCCGGGCGGCTATAAGCATATCGGGCTCGGTGCCGATTGATTCTGACAAGTCATCCCAACACGAAGGAGATCGACAACGACGACCGTACAAGGCCTCGTGAGGTGCCATCTTAACGGAGGCATGCCAACTATCATTATACGTGAACTCGATCAGTGGTAGCTGGGCTTCTCAATCGTCCTTCCAATCGAGGACGCATGCCCTCAACATGTCCTCTAATGTCTGTATAGTCCTCTCTGATTGTCCGTCGGACTGAGGATGAAAGGCAGTACTGAGATTGAGCTGAGTTCCCATAGCACGATGAACTGATTTCCAAAAATGAGACACAAATCGTCCGTCATGATCGGAAACGATATTCTTAGGAGTACCGTGCAGTCTCACTATCTCCTTGATGAACAACTGAGCCTGTCTCTCGGGACCCCACGTATCCTTGATCTCAAGGAAATGATCTGATTTAGTTAAGCGGTTCACAATCACCCAGATCGTAATCATGCCATGACGACTCGTCGACAAACTCGTGATGAAATCCCTATAAATGTCTTCCCACTTCCACTCTGGAATAGGGAGAGGTTTCAACATACCTGCCGGTTGCTGATGTTCAATCTAGACTTGTTGACAGGTTAAGCATCTCGAAACAAATTCTGCGACTTCTCGCTTCATATTACTCCACCAGTAATTTTTTTTCAAGTCCTTGTACATCTTGCTGGACTCAGGATGAACAGAATAAGGGGGTAGCATGAGCTTCTCTCAAAATCGAGTTTTTCAACTCGTCATTCGCCGGTACGCACAACCGATTCTTAAATCTCAAAAGTCCATCCTCGTGGACCATGAATCCAGGGGCTTTCCCCTGAGCCACATCCTCACGGATGCGCAACAATGCTGGGTCTGAACCCTGATTCTCCCTGATTTTCTCCTCAAGTGACGATGAAATCTCTAACATACAAAGCTATCCCTGAGTTCGCTGAAGCCAGACCTCGATCTCGGGTCTAAGGAATTCCTGCTGAAGCTCCTTCTGAACTGTTAAACGAGCAAGAATCTGCTCCTGCACGGACTTACGACTCAAGGCGTCGGCGACAACATTCGCCTTGCCCGGGTGGTAAAGGATCTCGATATCATAATCTTTGATTAATTCCAACCACCGTCTCTGTCTCATATTTAACTCCTTCTGAGTAAATATATACTTTAAACTCTTATGATTGGTGAAGATCTGACAGGTGACGCCATAAAGGTAACGACGCCAAATTTCCAACGCGAAAACCACGGCTGCTAGCTCTAGGTCGTGGGTCAGATAATTAATCAGCTAATCCGAGGAAACCTCGGATTTCCTTAACATATTTCGGAGGTTGCCATTCTCGGATAGCCTCCATCTTCTGAGGGTCGACACGAACTCTGGCAACTGAAATTACATGCCCGAGAAGTCACTTCGGACATCCAGAACTCACATTAAGAAAACTTTCCATAAAGTTGCTCGCATCTTAACACGTCGAGAACCTGATGAAGACGTACCTCGCGTTCCTCTCGATCACGAGAATAAATCAAAATGTCATCGATGAAGACAACAACAACTGATCCAAAAATTCGATGACAACCCGATTCATTAACTCCATGAATACCGCAGGTGCATTAGTTAGCCCAAACGGCATAACTACAAACTCATAATGACCATAGCGTGTATGAAAAGCCGTCCTTACAATACCCGACTCTTGAATTCGCAACTGATAATATCCAGATCTCAAGTCGATTTGGGAAAATATTGAAGTTCCCTGAAGTTGATCTAAGAGATCATCAATATGGGGTGGAGGATACTAATCTTGACCATCACCGTGTTCAACTCCTGATAATTAATACACACACGAGATGAGCTAACCTTCTCCTTGACAGATCACACTGGTGCTCCTCACGGGGACGCACTCGGTCGGAGATAACCTTCCTCGAACTATTCCCCAAGTTGAATCTTCAACTCTTGCATTCTGGTCGGGGCCATCCGATACGGTGCTTTCGATAAAGGGGACGTACCGGCTCCAACTCACTCCTGAACTCCACTACTCTATGTGAAGGCAACCAGATAACTCGTCTGGAAATACATCGTCAATCGATGACAATGATACCACAAATGATCGAACATTTCGATTGCCCTAGAATGGTCAATCGATAAAAAGTGATACAATGAATGTTTGAATAATTCGATTGCCTTAGAAAGGCCAATCGATGAAAATGATACAATGAATGATTGAATAACCCGATTGCCTTAGAAAGGCCAATCGATGAAAATGACACAATGAATGATTGAATAGCTCGATTGCCTTAGAAAGGTCAATCGATGAAAATGACGCAATGAATGATTGAATAACTCGATTGCCTTAGAAAGGTCAATCGATGAAAATGATACAATGAATGATTGAATGACTCGATTGCCTTAGAAAGGCCAATCGATGAAAATGAAACAATGAATGATTGAATGACTCGATTGCCTTAGAAAGGCCAATCGATGAAAATGGTGCAATGAATGATTGAATGACTCGATTGCGGAATCTCTCTGCTTCCGCCCTAATAATAATTCTACTGGAACAACGGGGATTACTTCCCTGAAGCACACATTCGACAACCAACGACGGAAAGATAGCGACCAAACGCTAACAAACACTAAGGATAGTATCAAAACGATCAAACCAACTAATACCGAAAATTACATCGTCCTAAGATAAAATTCACCACGATTAGGTCCATCAACCAATCGCGGTCACTAAGCTTACTTCGGTATGATTCCGAAAATTCTTCCATCGTCAGGTAGACCAATGCTATGAGGTCCACAAGCAATAGGACTATCCCAAAATAAGTCTATTAAAACATGATTAGAAAATGAATGAATGCGGTGCACCAGTATCCAAAAGGTACACACATGTTGAAATAAAATTACGAGTATACCTGAGGTCATTCGGGCCACCGGATCGTCGATCCTCCTCATCACATGAATCTGGGACTTGCCGGCCCCCGAACCGGACGCTCCCGTCTGATAAATATGAGCCCCGACTCTATTTGCTTCCATTGTCTTAAACGACGTGGACAGAGCAGTCTGATTCGGAATCGCTAATTGCTTTGGGGCCTGAGATGCCGACTTGGAGTCCTTTCGGCAAAAACGGGCCTTATGCCCAAAATTCCCACAATTATAGCACGTGATAGACGGTCTCAGACACTTGGTGCTGACATGACCCGGTTCTCCACAATTAAAACAGGTGATGGACGAACTGGCCGCTCGGGATTGAGATCCCGCACGATTATGCACCGTAGGAGGTCGCTCAGAAACGATAGGACTCACACGAGGCTTCTTGAAGGTTGACTGACCGCCTTCGGATTGACTACGCTTCGCTGATTTCTTGCTGACAGATGAAGGTTGTTGTTCAGCACTTTCCTTAGCAGCTGGCTCATACGGGAGAGTTCTCTCGATTAATCCGGCCAGAGTGGCGCAATGATGATTGAGCAATTGCACATGGGTCATCATGGCCTGCATAAAAGTGAGTGGATCAACCCGAACATCTTATGATCGAGCCGAGTCCTGGGCACGATTTCCCGACAGCGAATGGTTATTACCCGGGTTTCGGCCCGCACCGCGGCCTTTCCCCGTGCATCCCCCGACAGCTCTCCTCATACTGAAGTAGGAATGTCGCATAATGATTATATTTCTCGCATGATTATCACGTTATGATTATGTCATGAGATGATGAAAATAAGTATACATGCTCTAACTTAGTGATTATATGAATGATTTACTGAAGTGATATGATTATCTGATGAAATTCTTGAAATGATTATCTTGAATAACTTAACAAGATTAATAATATGATCATCCAGATCGACAACTAAATAATGAAATGAATTGAGTAATTAATGAATTAACATGATCGTCCTGATCATTAACTGAGTAATGAAATGAATTAAGTGATTAATGAGTTAACATGATCGTCCTAATCACAATGAATGATGATGTTTGAGGATTGTTAATTGATGAATGTTGAATGAATGACTATTTCCAGAAATTATACCATGGCGTTAGAAATCTTACAGTTCTTTATGGTCGATTGGCTCGGCATTTGCACAGGTCACACGTGACGCGAAAGTCCAATGATACTAGTCTGATGACGATGATTTCAAATGAGACATGACTCGGAAGGTAGTATTCAAAACCACTCTCCGATACCAACTCTGTAACACCCCAAACTAGGCGGATATTACAGTGCCGTGAATCCCCAACTGGGACCCACTAGGCGAATGAAAATGATGAATTAAATAATATAATTGTAGTACCGAACCACATTATATTACCAAATACTCCGATGAGGAGTTTAAGTACAATACACCAGGACAATATCAATACTAGTATATTTTATATGAAGATAAAATACACGACATCGAATGAAACGGAGTATCCAAATGAAAGTCTAGCTGGAAAATAAAGGACAATAACATGAATAATCGAAAGATCGGGGCCCCTACTAGTATCACTGGGACTCCTCGACATCAGCGTGTTCTCCTGTACTTTTGCCTTGCCAAGACTAAAAACAGAATCCCCAAACGGGTCGCCATACGTAACAACAATCCTCAAGGGTTGAAAATACACAATCATGATTATATAAGAAGTTATGAAATATCCTGTCGAAACATACGCAATCAAACATGCTATATGAATCAACTAACAGTACGGCTCAAAGGGTGGCGCCACACTACGCCCGGGATGGAAATGTGTCCGTGCACAAGCCACCAACGAGTATCGATCGAATACACGTGTGGTCTTGTACCTAATCAGTCTCACGAGACAATATGACTCGTGTGCACAGTCCAATGTGAGGCCAACAACCAACACACGACTTAAAACGTGCCCGACATGAAAATCCAACACATACCAACCGGCACGCCAGTATGACCCGGAATGCCACGATATAACAAAAGTGACATCGAAAATGAATAATGACTCACCGAGATGGAATGATAGTGAAATAAATGACAGCTCAACGAAATGATTGGAACCGTCGTTCCTTATGACTGAAGTTATTAATTGACAATAACAAGTTTGATACGGTTAATACAATGATGAATGAATTATGATTATGAATGAACAACAACAAAAGGGATGAATATCCTTTTAACCGAGTAAGAATTAACTTACTCAACACCGGTGACAATTATCCTTCCACGAACAACGTCCTAATTGAGATATCGGTCGCTCGAACAACCTTGAATAATTCAATTACCAACAATCCGTTCAATATACGAATCAAACACGAATATAACGAACTCAAAACGCCAATACGACTAAACCAAGTCCATTGAGGCATTAAATCAAACACGTTGCGTCCAAACTCCGATTGTTTACAATCAAACCTCAATATACCAATATCAAATCCCCCAAGAAATGTTTCAAACCAACAAAACATCTTCAATACGATTAATAATCCAAAACGAATATCCAAAAACGTGATTATAACGACAATTAATCGAAAACCCCCAATTTCAACTCGATATTCAAAGTGTTCTTGAATAATTCCTCAATAATCCAATGAATCCTTATACAAACTCATAATCATATACATATTCCTTCATATAACATGATTATAACGTCCAAAACATCATATCTCAACACAAAATCGAAATCTAAGGTGTTGAAGAATATTACCTTTGAATATCTAAACACTTCGATCCGATGAAAACGTGTTAAATCGACTATCCAAGCTTCCCAACGAAATAAGATGATGAAATCCGAAAACACAAGTGATTGATGATGACAAAATATCTCCCTCAAGCTCTCTCTCTCGGACCAGATGAAGGAAAGGAATGAAAATGAGGAAAAATGTCCCGGCTGAGTCCTTAAATACTGCCGGAAGTTACGGCCGTAACTCGGCCCTCTTACGGCCGTAACATTCCAAGTCAACGGCCTTACGGCCGTAACCGGCCAACTCGTACGGCCGTAACTCGGCTTCGTCCGAAAGCCTGCCGACAGACTTACGGCCGTAACTGCCCCTGAGTTACGGGCGTAACCCGCCTTCGTCAAAAACATCCGCCGACATCCTTACGGCTGTACCGCACACCTTACGGTCGTAACTCGGATGATACGGCCGTATCCGGCCAAACTTACGGGCGTAATCCGCCTTCGTCAAAAACGACTGTGCATCTTGCTGCAGCCAGACGGCCGTATCCGGCCAAGCCTTACGACCGTACCTGCCTTGACTTACGGCCGTATGCCGCAACCCTTACGGCCGTAAGTCACCCTTGGTCGACAACACCTGAAATTTACGAACACCACTTACGGCCGTATCCTCCCCTTCTTACGGCCGTAACTCGCCTTCGGCCAAAATGCCTGGGCAGCCTGCTGGACCACGTACGGCCGTAACCGGCCAGCCTTAAGGCCATACCCGCTGAACTTACGGCCGTATCCCGGAACCTTACGGCCGTAACACAATGCTGGCCAAGGTGAATAAAACCAATAACTCCGATTCCTCGGTACGACTGATGAATGATCCGACATACCATACGAATGTGAAAGTGAACAAGTCTAACACGAGCCAAAGATGATACTCCCAGTACAAGGCTATCAATCACAATGAAAATGATAATACTCCCGTCTCGATCTATACGGAGATGAAATGACGATCGGTAATTGATATACGATTACAACATGCCAACAGTGAACGCGAATGAATGATTCATGAATGATGAGTGATTATTAATGAGTGAAAATTACTGAGCGACAATTACAGACTGATAATTACTGAATGAAAATGAATGAATTACAACCGGGTATTACAACTACAAGGACTGGGTGATTATGTACAGCTTATTTCAGTTTTAAGAGGGTATTCTGAAGTTCTAATATTCTCAAAATTTTCACAAAAATGACACAACAGGGTGTTATTTGTAAATCTTCGTGGCCTGAATCTCCTTCGTTGGGTTCAACGTCATCATCCATTTCATATTCAGGTATATCCTCAGTGAATGTCATTTCTCCATTCACGATGAACATTAACATATAAGTTTGATATGTAGTACAATAAAGAATAAATAACCAGCAAATAATATTTGACATAAACTTTTTCATGTAAGCATCTCATCGAACAGTTGGTGTGCAACAAGCACACCCCCAACTGTTAAAAAAATATCAGTTTTCTAAGGCATAATTCACCTCGTTATACAATCAGTAACATGATCAATCATAATGAAAGATCATACTAATGTTAACATTCATTGATATACTTACATATTAATGTCAGATTGTTGTGGAGCACCTATAGCAGCCGACTTGGTGTGACAATGGAGATAACGATACAACTGGTGGGATATTTTCATCTGGTTTATAGGGATGATAAGAATCCGTTCCTAATTTCATGGCACTTACCTAATATCTTGTATTACCTTTCTGGAATGGATTTGGTAAACTTTTTGGCGGTGGTGAAGGATGATGTATTCCCGCCTTATTTTGCAGCCGAAAAAACTTCTGGAAATAGATGAAATTACTAAGATGAAATTACTATCCATTTTTTTTTGAGATCGCATCCAGTTGTGGTGTGATTCGGTTAGGATGAGAAAAGGAATGTCTCCATGGACGAGTCCAGAAACCTAGCAAGTTAAAAAACCCAAACACCCGAATTATATAGATATATTATTTTAGTATATTATACATAAAGATTATATTATATTATATATTATGTATATTATTATATTAAATATAATATTTTAAATATTTATTATACTAAATTGAATTTATTAATTATATTAAATGTATATATGATATATATTAAAAAATATTTATATTTTTAAATATAGGTTATACGGGTACCCAAATACCCATTGGGTACTCGATTACCTGATGAGCAATATCCAAACCGATCTGAATCAAATAGGGTAGGGTATGGAGGAGGCATACCCGTACCATATCCGACCCATTGAAATCTTTATTTATAATTTTTAAAATTAAAAAGAAATGATCAGTCACATCTATCTTTAGATTCTATATGAAATATCGCTTAGTAAATAAAAATAATTTTGGAGTCTAATTAGAAATCAAAGTACTCTTCAATAAAAGAGATAAATGAATATTTTTGTAACACAACAACAAATCTTAGTTTGAGGTATAAGGAAAAATCTCTAAGTTAAATATCAAACATAATTATTTGGTGTATAATTTGCCTCACATTCACAAAAATGTAAAATCAATCGAACACCTTTTATAATATAAAGTCATAGAAATTACTCTAGAAAGTACAAAATATAGTTCTCCGAAAAATAAATACCTAACCGATAATTTGTAAAGCTTAATATATTTACTTACACTCGGCTTCGGTAGAGCGCTTCCTCAATAACCTTAAAAATATTGACCAAATATCAATAACATGTATATTTAATGTAGATTTTACAAGATTAATATCGTTTCAGTATAATTTTTACTTATATACATATCGTGTCCTTGTATGGAGCGCGAGTTGTTTTTCGTTATGGATTAAAATGGATGATTTGGTTGTTCCGTGCCATCCATCATGACTCCTACATGCATATACGAGAAAAATTACCATACAAGGTGATTCAAACTGTCGTGAACCGCCGGTTCCGGGCCCGAATCGGTGGTTCCTGTTCACCCGAAAAGGTGAACCGTAACTGGCCCTGGTATTCTGAAGAAGGGCCGGTTTCTAGGTCCGAAACCGGAAGTTCAGGGCCGGGCCGAAAACCGATGGTTCCCGGGCCGAACCGGCAGTTCATCATTTTTTTATTATTTTTTATGTTTGAATGAAATTATATGAATTGTGTAGTTGTGTTGAAATTTCGAATGTTGAAACTATTTATGTTGTGTTTTTATGTAATTTATAATTAATTGTAATATTTTTTATATCTTTTTTTTTTAAAATTAAATGATTAGTGATTTTAGTGTTAAAATTTCTAAATTTTATAATTTACAAGTGTTGAAATTTTAAAATTACTTAGTTAATTTAATAACATGCCTTTGACGATGAATTTGAAACGCTCTTTTGAGGAATGATTTGTTAAGGTTATCACATGTGTTGGATGAATTCAAGAAGATAAATGTAGATGGTGTTCTTCGAGTATAGTTCATGATTTGTAGAGGTTTCTTGATGTGATAATCTTCATATTGATGGTTAGAACGAAGTGATTAGTTTGGTGATAATCGTAGAGATGAACTAATCTAGAACTCGGTTGGAATGTGTTAAAATAACCGAACCAAGTACTGGAATTGATAATCAGAATTGTAGTATGGATTTGTGAGGATTTGAATGAAATTACGAGTGTTTTTTATTTTTATTTATGTAATGACTACAGAAGGGCCGGTTCCGGGCCGAATCGCCGGTGTAATATCCGTATTTTTCTTTTCCGTGTATTTTCGTTTTTGGTGTATTTCTCGGTCGTAGTGACCCTCGCGTATCTTTTCAGCGTGTCCTTCCTGTCAAACTGTTGAACTGTATCCTCGTTGTGTTGTGCGGAACCGCCGTTTCGGGGTTTCCATGGATCCCTTGCGTGTTGTTGGTCCCCAAATATTGATTCCCATCGTTTTATTCTCTTTCCGGATCATTTTTATCATTTTGGGACCCAAATTGGGGTGTGGGCCGCGGCACACAAATCCCTCCAAATGTTGGTCGGACAATCTGTACTGTGTGCCGCGGCACACCCATCCGGCGCCGCGGCACAGTGCCAGGCCAGTGCCGCGGCACACCTATCCGGTGCCGCGGCACACTTGTGTGTCTTCCACGACCAAACCCGACTGTACCGTGTGCCGCGGCTGCGCGGCTGTCTGCCGCGCACACCCGGGCGTAGATTTTCGGCCTGTGCCGCGGCACACTTTGGCTGTGCCGCGGCACACGGAGCGGTCAACTGTGCAGTTCGTCTTTATTAGGCGAAATCGGCCATTTCCACCCCATTTTTCACTGCGCGAGAGAGAGAGAGCTAAGGGAGGGGAGAACTCTCAAGCATTCTTCATTCGGGAGCCGATTTTTCATCATCTTCCTTCGGTTGTAAGGCTCGGGAAATCAATCTAACGCGCGTTCTACGGATCTTAGTACTCGAATCTTCCAAGGTAATGCTCTAAAACCCTATTTCGATTAGTTTGGGGGTTTTGGGTTTTTCTTCCGATTCGTTCCGTTTCGTTGGTGGATTCATGATGTATACGATTGATATTGTTAGTATCTTTAGTTTTCCTACGGATTCATGGATATTTTGTGGATTTTTATGGAATCGAGAGGGTTTGGTTGTGGTCCGCCCTCGTTGTTATTTTTGTATGAATATACATGAATCGTAGGCGGGTTTCCGGGTGTATTCCTTTTCCGTAATCGTCTAGAGTTGGTTGTGATTGTGTTGTTCGAATCGTTAGGTTCATCCGTCGGTTCCTCACGGTCGTGCTTGATTCTTCCGTTCCGTTCGCGTCACCGTCTATTAATCGAGGCAAGTATCCTTATGAACTTACAATCTTGGCATAGTAGTTTTGTATGAGAAATTGTGTGTGTGTGTATGCTCACTACGGGTTAGACTCGACGGGGTCTCGGTAGGGGTCCACGGAGGTGTGGATCGACGAGCTTTGCTTTTAACCACTACGGGTTAGATCCGACGGGGTCTCGGTAGGGGTCCACGGAGGTGTGGATCGACGGTTAATTGTGGTGCATTTTACAAATGTGTTTTGATATTGGCATTTCCGGAAATGAGTGTTTTCGAACGGTTTTCTTTATTGCATGCATTACTATATGAGTAAGATGTAAGTTGTTCATCTGGTTACTTGTACTAGCGTAATTGCTAACCCCTCTGGGGACCCGTTTCGGGGAAATTCGTTTTATGAATTTCAGGTCAGGTTCATCGAGACGAGCGGGCGCTGGACACGGATGATGGCCGTGCGTGATGATTGTGCACGAGATGTTTTAGTGTCTTTTTGTGTCTTTTCGTCTTTTGTGGCTTTTGAACTAATGGTTGTACTCGAGTACTTAAGAGTTCTTGTCCGTCCAGGTTGTATTGTTGCCTATATGTTTGTGTCGATTGATGATGTTATGTTGGACCGGTAAACCGGGTGGATTATTCTGTTTTGCGTCTTTATGACATGGTTTTGGTTTGTCGTTCACGTGAGTCGATGAGTATGATGCTGTTCAGCCTGGTGGGTCCCATATAGGGATTCACGGCGCTGTAATATACCTCGAATATATCGAGGGTGTTACAGAAAATGGTATCAGAGCCCTAGGTTTATGGATACCTAGGCTTGTCGGTTTATTGGGTCTTGTGGTGTTTGTTTTGCACATCATCGTCACGGTGCCATGATTCCGGTACTACCAGTGTCCGTAAGTTTTCCTTCCTCTGTTCATTATTTCCTTGCATCGTACCTTTGATTCTCGACTTGTGATTGTTCTTCTCTCGTACTTACCCTCGTGTGGCTTTTGCTACTTATTTGACTCCAGTATGGATGCTGGAAGAGGTCGTGGTCGCGGTCGTGGTCGTGGACGCGGCCGGGGACGTGGGGCAGCCGGTGGGGCGGCCACGTCACAGTCTTGAGGCCGCGATCCGGCGACCGTCATAGCCATGCTTCTTCTCAGGAGCGTGCCGATCTTGGTATTGCGGCCGTAATGCAACAAATGGTGAACCAAATGGCGGCAATAGCTCAGGCGGTTCAGAACCCGGATCAAGCCCATGCTAATCGGGGCGGGGCGGACCGTTGGCTCCAAGATGTCATCAAGATGCATCCTCCTCAGTTTTCGGGAGCTTCAGACCCGATTGGCTGGGAAGGGTGGATCAAGGAGATGTCTAAGGTCTTCGTTGCCACTAACTGTCCCGAGGACCGTAAAGTCCCTATTGCTCAATATTTTCTCACTGGGGACGCTACGGACTGGTGGGAAGCCGTTGGGCCCAAAGACCATGCTGCTTCGTGGGCTGAGTTTCAGGAGTTGATGGAGACCGAATATTGCCCGTGGCCGGTCAGACAGGCTCGGGTACATGCTTTTTATGATGCTCAACCACGGGATATTCCCGTAGCTCAAGCTATTGCCGATTTTAATAAGGAGTTGGGTTATGTGAAGACCCAAGTTGTCGAGGAGAGTGACAAGATTTTCCATTTCTCCAGACGGATGAAGTTGCCGATTCGGGACTATATGTCGGGGCTCGTATGCACTACATTGAAGGATTATCAGAGTAGGGCCCTTGCTTATGATATGTCGGTGACGGCAAGTGAGGCGGCCCGCGAGTAAGAAGCGAGTCCATGGGAACTTTTCGGGCCACAAGGGTGGGGGTCGGCAGAGATCCCAATCTGCTACCTTCCCCGGCGGTGGTCGGCTCGTTCATGGGGTCCTCGTGGAACTACCGGTGCTCCTTTTCGTGATGTGAAGTGTTTCAATTGTGGTCGACGGGCCACATCGGTCGTACTTGTTTGAGCCCTTTCGACGTGTAATCAGTGTGGCCACCGGGCCACAAGTGCTTCTGTCTTTGAGAGGAGAAAATTCTTGGTGCCGGGCTTCCATTCCAGCGCCTAGGGAACCAAGTGTGAATCGAGATCGTTGCTCCTCGGTCTCCGCCGAGTGCTAGTCGGGAGAGGTCGGGTTCAGCCCTCTAAGGGGAGCTTCTAGTGTTGGCTCCGCCCACCCGCGTGTCTATGAGATGCGGAGAGCCGATGATCCGGCTCACCGTAGCGGCAGTACCGTTTATATTCTTTCTCATCTGTCGGTGTGCTTTTCGATTCGGTGCTACGCATTCGTTTATATCTACGGGTGTGTGCGCCGTTTGAGTCTCGACCGTTTGACACCTTGTGAGCCCTTCATCATTAAGCTTCCTAGCGGTGATAGGATCGTTGGTGATCGGGAGGTTCGAGACTGCAATGCTTATTTGTGAGAGGACTTGGCCCTCTAATCTTATTGTTGTGAGTATCGAGGTGAGGATTTGATCCTTGGTGATGGTAGCTCGAGCGGCATGGTGCGATCATGAACTACCGCACGAGAGTCATCACTATGTTAGCCGAGGACGGCATCGAGCACTCTTTTCGCGGGGCGAAAGAGGGGAAGCGAAACTTCGTTAACGCCTTGAAGGCGATGAAACTCTGCGTAAGGGATGTATTGGTTATTGGTGCTATGCCTTGAAGGCGGAGAGTGGTGGAGTCGAGCTTTTCGATTCCAATCGTTAATGAATTTCCGATGTTTTTCCTGACGAGTTCGGGATTGCCACCGGATCGAGAGGTCGAGTTCACTATAGAGTTAGAGCCGGAGCGGCTCCTATTTCAAGGCGCCCTATCGCATGGCACCTTCAGAGATGTCCGAGTTGAAGAAGCGATTGAGTGAGCTTCTTGAGTCGGGGTATGTTCGACCGAGCGCCTCGCCTTGGGGCGCACCGGTCTGTTTGTGCGGAAGAAGGATGGTTCACTACGTTTGTGTATCGACTATCGCGAACTAAACAAGGTGACCATCAAGAACAAGTATCCTTTGCCGAGAATTGATGACTTGTTCGATCGATTGCGAGAGCTACGGTATTCTCGAAAATTGATTTGAAATCGGGGTACTATCAGCTCCGGGTGAGAGAGTCCGATGTGCCGAAGACAGCTTTTCGGTCAAGATACGGACATTATGAGTTTGTAGTTATGCCTTTCGGGTTAACTAATGCGCGGCGGTGTTCATGCGATTGATGAACAAAGTTTTTATCGAGTATTTGGATAAGTGCGTCGTCGTCTTTATCGATTGATATTCTTATTTATTCGAAGAATGAGGAAGAGCATGCCTATCATTTGCGGGTAGTATTAAACATTTTGAGGACCGAGCAACTCTATGCAAAGTTCTCGAAATGTGAGTTCTTTGAAGGAAGTGATATTTTAGGTCACGTGATTTCGGTAGGGGGTTCGTGTGGATCCGCAGAAGATTGAGGCCGTGTTGGATTGGGCACCGCCCAAGAATGTGAAGGAGCTCCGTAGTTTCTTGGGTTTAGGCGCTACTACCGTAGGTTCGTGAGGGTTTCTCGAAGCGGCTCGACCACTTACACGATTGCTCCGAAATCCGAGAAGTTAAATGCGGAATGACGAGGCGATCGAGTTTTGAGGAGTCAAGAAGCGTTTGACTTCACCCGATTTTGGCGTTGCCATGTGGCAACGAGGGTTTTGCCGTTTATAGCGATGCTTGGTCGTGGTCTCGGGTGCGTATTAATGCGGCACGGTAAGACCATTGCCTTTGCGTCGAGAGGCAGTTGAGGCCGTATGAGCTTAACTACCCTACTCATGATTTGGAGTTAGCGGCAGTCGTGTTTGCGCTCAAGATTTGGCGTCATTATCTTTTCGGCTCGCATGTCGATTTTTACCGATCATAAAAGTCTCAAATACATATTTACTCGGCGGGAGTTGAATATGAGGCGGAGGAGGTGGTTGGAGTTGATTAAGGATTATGACCTCGAAATCCTTTATCATCCGGCAAGGCGACGTCGTGGCCGACGCCTTGAGCCGAAACCGATTGCCCTGCGATCGCTTGAGATCCTTACGTCTCGGTCAGATTCGGCAATCTTTAATCGAGTTAGATGTTGAAGTTTTGTTGCACGGAGCCGTCGGACAACTTCGTGCTTTAGAGGTTTCGTCGTCTTTGATCGATGAAATTAAGTCAAGCGATTAGAGGACCGATGATTACTCAAATCCGAGAGAACGCGTTCTTAAAGGAAAGTCTCTGGATTTGTGATTCACGAGGATGGTGTTTTGAGATTCCAGAGCCGGCTTTGTGTGCCGAACGACTCGAGTTGAGACAGAATATTTTACGGGAGGCCCATGCTACACCTTACTCCGTTCATCTGGTTCGAGTAAGATGTACAAGGACACGAGGAGAAATTTCGTGGAATGATATGAAGGATGAGGTCGCACGCTTTGTAGCGAGATGTTTGACTTGTCGTGGAGTCAAGATCGAGCATCGGACATTTGGTTATTGCGATCACTTCTGTTCCGAATGGAAATGGGAAGATATATCGATGGATTTCGTTACGAGTTTGCCGAGATCGAGGTCGGGCATGAATATGGTATGGGTGATTGTTGATCGCGACCAAGTCGGCACATTTTCTGGGCATCAAGGACACTTGGGGCCCGGAGAAGTTAGCTCGTGTGTTTATTGCGCAAATCGTGAGACTTCACGGTACTCCGAAGTCTATTGTTTCGGATCGTGACGGCCGTTTTGTATCGCACTTCTGGCAGGCGGTGCATAAGGCGTTAGGTACCCGATTGCGTTTGAGCACCTCTTTTCATCCCCAGACAGATGGACAGTCGGAACGCACTATCCAGACGTTCGAGGACTTGTTGCGCGCCTGTGCTCTCGATTGGAGTAGTGACTGGGAGGAACATTTGCCGCTGATCGAATTCACGTATAACAATAGTTGGCACGCGTCGATTCGGATGGCACCGTATGAGGCACTTTATGGGCGACGATGTCGATCACCGATTTGTTGGAATGAGGCGTCCGATTTGGTCGGGACCGAGCCGGATGTCGTTTTAGAGACGAGGCGGAAGATAGAATTAATTCGGGAACGGATGTTGACTGCCCAGTCGGCCAGTCGTATGCCGACGTCCGTCGTCGACCTTTGGAATTCGAGGTGGGAGACCACGTTTTGCTAAAGGTGTCGCCGACGAAGGGAGTTTTTCGCTTTGGGAAGAAAGGGAAGTTGAGTCCGAGATTTATCGGCCCCTTTGAGATCCTCGAGCGAGTAGGTGGGTTGGCATACCGTTTGGCGTTACCTCCGGCCTTGAGTCATGTTCATAGCATTTTCCATGTTTCCCAGTTGAGGAAATATGTTCCGGATCCTAGTCACGTCATCGATTATGGCGAGATTGATATTGCTGAAGATATTACTTTTGAGGAGCGTCCTTTGAAGATTTTGGAGCATCGTGAGAAACGATTGAGGCACAAGACCATACCTTTGGTCAAGGTGCAGTGGTCGAGACACGGTGTCGAGGAAGCAACTTGGGAAACCGAGGATAGCATGCGTGCTAGGTACCCGGAGTTGTTTGTTTCTTAAGTTTCGGGACGAAACTTATTTTTAGAGGGGTAGAATGTAATATCCGTATTTTTCTTTTCCGTGTATTTTCGTTTTTGGTGTATTTCTCGGTCGTAATGACCCTCGCGTATCTTTTCAGCGTGTCCTTCCTTTCAAACTGTTGAACTGTATCCTCGTTGTGTTGTGCGGAACCGCCGTTTCGGGGTTGCCATGGATCCCTTGCGTGTTGTTGGTCCCCAAATATTGATTCCCATCGTTTTATTCTCTTTCCGGATCATTTTTATCATTTTGGGACCCAAATTGGGGTGTGGGCCGCGGCACAAGGTGCGTGCGCCGCGGCACACAAATCCCTCCAAATGTTGGTCGGACAATCTGTACTGTGTGCCGCGGCACACCCATCCGGCGCCGCGGCACAGTGCCAGGCCAGTGCCGCGGCACACCTATCCGGTGCCGCGGCACACTTGTGTGTCTTCCACGACCAAACCCGACTGTACCGTGTGCCGCGGCACACGCAGGCTGTGCCGCGGCACAACGCGAAAACCTGGGCGTAGATTTTCGGCCTGTGCCGCGGCACACTTTGGCTGTGCCGCGGCACACGGAGCGGTCAACTGTGCAGTTCGTCTTTATTAGGCGAAATCGGCCATTTCCACCCCATTTTTCACTGCGCGAGAGAGAGAGAGAGCTAAGGGAGGGGAGAACTCTCAAGCATTCTTCATTCGGGAGCCGATTTTTCATCATCTTCCTTCGGTTGTAAGGCTCGGGAAATCAATCTAACGCGCGTTCTACGGATCTTAGTACTCGAATCTTCCAAGGTAATGCTCTAAAACCCTATTTCGATTAATTTGGGGGTTTTGGGTTTTTCTTCCGATTCGTTCCGTTTCGTTGGTGGATTCATGATGTATACGATTGATATTGTTAGTATCTTTAGTTTTCCTACGGATTCATGGATATTTTGTGGATTTTTATGGAATCGAGAGGGTTTGGTTGTGGTCCGCCCTCGTTGTTATTTTTGTATGAATATACATGAATCGTAGGCGGGTTTCCGGGTGTATTCCTTTTCCGTAATCGTCTAGAGTTGGTTGTGATTGTGTTGTTCGAATCGTTAGGTTCATCCGTCGGTTCCTCACGGTCGTGCTTGATTCTTCCGTTCCGTTCGCGTCACCGTCTATTAATCGAGGCAAGTATCCTTATGAACTTACAATCTTGGCATAGTAGTTTTGTATGAGAAATTGTGTGTGTGTGTATGCTCACTACGGGTTAGACTCGACGGGGTCTCGGTAGGGGTCCACGGAGGTGTGGATCGACGAGCTTTGCTTTTAACCACTACGGGTTAGATCCGACGGGGTCTCGGTAGGGGTCCACGGAGGTGTGGATCGACGGTTAATTGTGGTGCATTTTACAAATGTGTTTTGATATTGGCATTTCCGGAAATGAGTGTTTTCGAACGGTTTTCTTTATTGCATGCATTACTATATGAGTAAGATGTAAGTTGTTCATCCGTTACTTGTACTAGCGTAATTGCTAACCCCTCTGGGACCCGTTTGGAAATTCGTTTTATGAATTTGGTCGGGTTCATCGAGACGAGCGGGTTTGGACGATTACGGATGATGGCCGTGCGTGATGATTGTGCACGAGATGTTTTAGTGTCTTTTTGTGTCTTTTCGTCTTTTGTGGCTTTTGAACTAATGGTTGTACTCGAGTACTTAAGAGTTCTTGTCCGTCCAGGTTGTATTGTTGCCTATATGTTTGTGTCGATTGATGATGTTATGTTGGACCGGTAAACCGGGTGGATTATTCTGTTTTGCGTCTTTATGACATGGTTTTGGTTTGTCGTTCACGTGAGTCGATGAGTATGATGCTGTTCAGCCTGGTGGGTCCCATATAGGGATTCACGGCGCTGTAATATACCTCGAATATATCGAGGGTGTTACAGCCGGTTCGGACCGCAGATTAACGGGCCCAGAAAGTTCGGCCCGTAACCGGACCGTGCTTAATACGAATTCCGGTTACGGATCCGGCCCGCGGTCAACGGTCCGGATCGGAATCGTTGACCAGGGGTCGGTCCGTGCCGGAACCGTCGGTTCCGTTACAATGTGGCAACACTAATTCAAACATATTTTAAAATGGTGGTCAAATAGATAGACATGATTGATGATCAACTATTCAATGTAGAACTTATGTAAATTGAAATTGAGAATTTAATAATTGATTGATCATCATTGATTGATCGTTTTAAAATGGTGGTCAAATCGTTTATATTGTGTTTGTGTTTGTTATTATGTAAGTTTACACTGAAGTTATATACAGTCTTGTTTCCAATACGAAGTAAAGCTAGCGTGAAAATCGACTAGGTTGACCCGATTAACTGATATAATCATTATTTTTTGTTGTCGAATAACATTTATATAAGATTATGCTATACATATGACAAATTATTAGTAGTTTCCTTTTTCTTTAATTTTTTTTAAAAGCAAATTATCATTACATTAAATTATCACATAAATTTAAAGGTTGCGTCGCGGAGTACTCGAACCCGAGACCTTCAAATTATATTAGTAGTTTATTTGTTATTATGTAAGTTTACACTAAAGTTATATACAATCTTGTTTCCAATGCGAAGTAAAGCTAGCGTGAAAATCGACTAGGTTGACCCGATCAACTGATATAATCATTATTTTTTGTTGTCGAATAACATTTATATAAGATTATGCTATACATATGACAAATTATTAGTAGTTTCCTTTTTTCTTTAATTTTTTTTTAAAAGCAAATTATTATTATATTAAATTATCACATAAATTTAAAGGTTGCTGTAACAGCCCAAAAACAGTGGCTATTACAGTGCCGTGGACCCCTACCGGGACCCACCAGGCGATATCACAATATACATTTAAATTTTGACAACGTGGCACCGTACCACAATATTTATCAAAACCCCAGTGTGGAGTATGAGTTATTCATGTCTTTGAATACGAGCAAACATACACAGGATCCAAATTCGGTACAGACCATATGACGATGGGCAGTACCTAACAAATTTTAGTACATTCATCCGACACAAAATAAAATGAAAGTCACAATAAAACATAACCGAACAACCAAAAGACTCGGGGCTCCCCCGAAATAGCATACTTCAGAATCCTCCGTCGCCGTTGTGCTCCTCCTGTGCCTTGCCCTTTCCTCGCCCTGAAATACAAGTATTTCGCCCCAAACCACAGGGTAAGCTATACATAATAATGATTCTCATGACATTATACAATTCATATATATACTGAGCTCAAAGAAAACCACCGACTACTAAATATACCCCGAAGGCGTATAAACAATCAGTCCCAACTGTCGAACATAACCAAATATAAGAACGACCATATAATATGGCTCAAGACGGACGTCATAGTACGCCCGATCCGGAAATGTGTCCGTGCACATGTCCACCCCGTATACGGAATCCAAAATATACGTGGGACGATGTACCTAATTAGCCTCACGAACTACGTCTCGTGTGCACGATCTAAATGCGGAAAACATCCACGCATGATCATCAAGTGCCCGGCTAAAAATCCTACACATAACCAATCGGCGCGCAGATATGACTCCAGAGATGTCACGATACAACATGACAACGAAACTCAACGAATTACACTTTTACCAAGGAATCGAACAACTCACCGAAGTGTCAACAAAGCTCAAAAGGACTAACGGTAACGAGGACGGTAATTTCGGGTATATCATCCCCAACACCATGACAATACGATCAAGGGTATCACCATATCACGAATCATAGATTATCAGAACATTTCATACACACGAAACGCATAATAATCACAAGAATTCAACCATCATTATAACCAAGCAAGATAACTTGCCTCAATTCCGTAGATGAATAATCCTTCTTTGAATGGTCAAACGAACGGTATCTTCGTATAACAATACTCACGTGAACCAGCAACCTTGAATGAAATGTAATTCATTCAACAACACATTCGTACGATAATGGTATTATTACATAAATAATATTCGTAAATTTACTTGAATAAATCAATCATCCTATTGATCATTTTAATGTTCTTATTACAAATCATCGTATGTTTATCATGTTCATTCACATATTCTAACCTTAATGTCAAATACTTGATGTCTAGTTTATTATCAATGTAATATCGTGAAAATATCTTTTCAAATCATCGACACTTCCAATTACGATATAAGTTTGTGTTTAATTACGTTCTTTCATTATTTTACCAACGATTACATTCAAAACTTGATTACTATATGAAACATAAGTTT
This sequence comes from Orobanche coerulescens, assembly GCA_033398695.1. Taxonomy (NCBI): domain Eukaryota; kingdom Viridiplantae; phylum Streptophyta; class Magnoliopsida; order Lamiales; family Orobanchaceae; genus Orobanche; species Orobanche coerulescens. The sequence continues at coordinate 59,611,720 of CM065818.1, forward strand.
AAGTTTTTAGTGAACTAAGAACATCATCTTAATTTACGTCTCTTAACACGCACGGATTAATGAAATGGAATTCGGCTACTCATCTACCGCATTTGTATCATCATATTCAACACAATCCTCTTAAGAACATTATCAACCTATTAATGTAGTGATTACCACTCTTTAACGAAATCGATTAATTTGAACATATGAAGATTACAACTTCCTTCTATCAACATCCATTGTTTTACTTTGAAGAATTTATTAAAAGCCTAGTTATATCATTGGATACTTGAAATGTTTGAAGTAACTTCATCCCATCTAGCGAAGATCATCTTCAAAGGGTTAACATAATCTTTCCAACAATTTTATTACAAAGGTTTTAGAGGCCAAAAATCATGGTTCCATACTACCTTCAAGAATCAATAGAATGTTCAAGACAAATTTAACATTTCTCACTTTTAATCATTAAGGATATCATCCCTAACATGTTCCTAGTGTTGAGACTATAATCAACTTCCGATTATCATGTTATACATGAGGTTTTATGTATATCATTACCAACACAATCACATTATGAAGTTATTTATCTACTAACATCATCATAAGCATGGAATTGATATGAGTTAAAGATAGACCAACCTTAAAATGAAGAACAACACCAACACTTCAAGGGATACACTTCAATCTCTAACTCTCAAAGTCACCAATCAAGTGCTGACGCTCCAACACAAGTTAGAAAGGCTTAGAAACGAAGTTGGAAGGGAAAGGAATCGTTCCTCAGTTGGGAGGTTGAAAAGGGTCGAGTAGGAAGTGAATGGCAAGTCATACTTTTATAATCTGAACTCGGCATTACGTACGTTAATGAACGTGGTTAACGTACTTTATAGCCCTTACGTACGTAATCTTATGATCATTACGTACGTAACCAATTTCATCAGATCTTACTGCCTCAAAACACGCAATTTGTTACGTACGTAACTATGTAGCTATTACGTACGTAATAGCCGTTGACTTGGCTGTCGCGATTGACTCCCGACCACCTACCCCCGCTCGGCCCCACCCGCCGAAAGGCGGACTGCTGGAGGATCTTCCGCATTACGTACGTTAATGTATTGATGTTACGTACATAAGGCGACATGCATAGCGTACGTTATGAAGACAGGTTAACGTACGTTAAGTACTATAACAAGCATAAATGGAATTCTCCCAATATCACCCAACAACTAATATAGTATGAATGACCATGAATCCAACTTAACATAATTCGTCGATACTTGCTACAACATCACAGATATGGTGCGAAAACACTTAACTTAAATCATGAAATACAATATTAAAGGCGAGGGTATTACATACTCCCCCCTTAAAAGGAGTTTCATCCCCGAAACTAAGGGGTAAACAGTTCGGGGTATTTCTCTCGCATGCTATCTTCAGTCTCCCACGTAGCTTCCTCGACTCCATGTCTCGACCACTGAATTTTTAATAGGGGAATCGTCTTGTTCCTCAGCTGTTTAATTCTTCTCTAGAGTATCTGCACAGGCCGTTCTTCATACGAATGGTCGTCGGCTATTTCGACCTCGTCGAATTGAATAACGTGACTTGGATCAGCAACATACTTCCTTAACTGAGATACATGGAATACGTTGTGAATCCGGCTCAAAGCTGGTGGTAATGCTAAACGATAGGCTAGGTCGCCTACTCGTTCTAGGATCTCAAACGGACCAATATACCTTGGGCTCAATTTGCCTCTCTTCCCGAATCGGAAAACACCTCTAGTAGGAGATACTTTGACTAGTACATGGTCACCAACCTCAAACTCGAGTGGTCGTCGACGATTATCTGCATATGATTTCTGGCGGCTTTGGGCCGTTAATAGACGGCTCTTGATCAGGGAAATCTTCTCGCGGGCTGGCAATAACATATCTGGTTCCGTACCAATAGATTCAGACAATTCGTCCTAGCACAGAGGGGACCTACAAAGATGACCATACAATGCCTCATAAGGTGCCATCATGATCGAGGCGTGCCAGCTGTTATTATATGTGAATTCTACCAACGGCAGTTGGGTTTCCCAGTCAGGCTTCCAATCGAGAGCACATGTCCTCAACATATCCTCTAGAGTTTGAATTGTCCTCTCAGACTGACCGTCGGTATGAGGATGAAAAGCCGTAATGAAGTTCAACTGTGTACCCATAGCACGATGAACCGCCTTCCAGAAGTGCGACACGAACCGTCCGTCCCGATCTGATACAATACTCTTAGGGGTGCCATGCAGTCTCACAATCTCTTTGATGAATGATTGGGCCAATCTCTCAGGGCCCCAAGTATCCTTGATCTCCAAGAAGTGGGCTGATTTAGTCAATCGATCCACAACCACCCAAATCGTATTCATGCCTCGACGGCTCGTCGGCAAGCTAGTAATAAAATCCATCGATATGTCTTCCCACTTCCACTCGGGAATCGGAAGCGGTTTCATCATGCCCGCTGGTCGTTGATGCTCAATCTTGACCTGCTGACAGGTCAAACATTTCGAAACGAATTCGGCAACCTCCCGTTTCATGTTACCCCACCAATAATACGGCTTCAAATCCTTATACATTTTGTTCGATCCCGGGTGTATGGAATACGGGGTAGCATGAGCCTCCCTCAGAATAGTATTCCTCAACTCTTCGTTTGCTGGTACACATACTCGATTTTTGAAGCGTATCAGTCCATCCTCGTGAACCACAAATCCAGGGGCCTTCCCTTGATCGATTTCTCCTCGAACTCTGGATAAGAATGGGTCCGTCATCTGTTTCGTCCTGATCGTCTCATCAAGGGATGGTGAAATCTCAAGCGTGCACAGTTGTCCCTGAATTCGTTGTAACCAGACCTCAATCTCTGGTCTCATGAACTCTAATTGCAACTCCCTCTGGGCGGTCAAATGAGCTAGTATCTGTTCCTGCACCGTCTTGCGGCTCAAGGCATCGGCAACTACGTTTGCCTTGCCTGGATGATAAAGGATCTCGATATCATAGTCTTTGATTAGCTCTAACCACCTCCTTTGTCTCATATTCAACTCCTTCTGGGTAAAAATATACTTCAGGCTCTTGTGGTCCGTAAGAATCCGGCAGGCAACTCCATACAGATAGTGGCGCCAGATTTTTAAAGCAAACACTACGACTGCTAAGTCCAAGTCATGAGTCGGGTAGTTTACCTCGTAAGGACGCAACTGTCTGGACGCATAGGCGATCACTTTCCCGTCCTGCATTAACACGCAGCCAAGGCCCTGCCTCGATGCATCGCTATATACCACGAATCCTTCAGTTCCTCTAGGTAGTACCAAAACAGGTGCTGAAATTAATCGACCTTTGAGTTCATCAAAACTTTGCTGACATGCTTCCGACCACAAGTACTTCTTATCTTTTCTCAACAGATTAGTCATCGGTTGAGCAATTTTGGAAAATCCTTCCACGAATCGTCTGTAATAGCCTGCTAGACCCAGAAAACTACAAACTTCCTTTACGTTCTTCGGGGGTAGCCAGTCTCGGATAGCTTCCGTATTCTGTGGGTCTACTCTTACTCCCTCTGCTGATATCACATGTCCCAGAAAAATAACTTCAGACATCCAGAATTCACACTTAGAAAATTTTCCATAGAGTTGTTCTCGCCTTAATGCATCGAGAACCTGGCGGAGGTGACACTCATGCTCCTCATGATCACGAGAGTAGACCAAGATGTCGTCAATAAAAACGACTACAAAATGATCCAGATAATTTATAAAAACCCGATTCATCAATTCCATGAACACTGCAGGTGCATTAGTCAGTCCGAATGGCATGACAATGAACTCATAATGCCCATAGCGAGTGCGAAAAGATGTCTTCGGGACGTCAGACTCTCGAATCCGCAATTGGTGGTACCCGGACCTCAAGTCGATCTTGGAAAATACAGCGGCTCCCTGGAGCTGATCCAATAGATCATCGATGCGAGGTAAAGGATATTTGTTCTTAATTGTTACTTTGTTCAGCTCCCGGTAATCAATACACAAATGCAGCGATCCGTCCTTCTTCCGTACGTATAACACCGGCGCTCCCCAAGGGGATGCACTGGGTCGAACATATCTTTTCTCAGTTAATTCTTCGAGTTGTCTTTTCAACTCCTGCATCTCAGTCGGGGCCATACGATATGATGCTTTCGATAGCGGGGACGTCCCTGGCTCCAACTCAATGGTGAATTCTACCTCTCGCTGTGGGGGTATTCCTGGAAGCTCGTCTGGAAATACATCTGGATAATCTCGAACTACTAGAATATCAATCAATTTGACTGGCCGGTCAGTTGTCTTAGTCATGTAACACCAATAACCAATGCATCCCTGGTTCAGTAATCTCATAGCCTTCATAGCGCTGACTCTCCTGAATGATTGGGATTATCACCCCGAAAAATACACTTGACGCCATCATCCGATGTGACGGTCACCATTCGCTTACGGACGCTAAGCACGGCATCGTGACGATCCATCCAGTCGATACCCAAGATTACATCATCTTTAGGTAAATCAACCACAATCAAGTCGGACAACCACTCACGGTTGTTCATGCTAATCGGACAGTTCTGTACTTCACGACCCCCAATAATTCTTCTACCATCGGGTAGACCAATTACATAAGGTTCACAATCGGTAACATGATTCAAATGCAAACGACTCAAACAAAAACTAGACAAAAAGGAGTGTGAAGCACCAGTATCAAAAAGAACACAAACGGGCTGAGAGTGGATCTCGAGAGTACCTGCAATCATGCTAGCTTCGGGATCATCGGCTTTCTTCATCTCGTAGACTCTGGGTTTTGCAACCCCGGAAGCAGGTGTACCAACTTGATTTCCACGGCCCATCCCTTTGTTCGCCCCGATAGTCTGGTAAGAAGCGGATAGAGGAGCACGTTCCTGAATAGAAGACTGTACTGGAGCAAGAGACGCTACTGGAGCACGCCCGAGTCCACCCCGGCAATAGCAAGCACGATGACCGTTCTTCTTGCAAGTGTGACAGGCAACGGCCAGCTTCGGACACTTGGAGCTGATATGCCCCTGGTCCCCACAGTTATAACACACGACAGGTGAGCTGATTGCCCGAAAGTGCGTTCCTGCCGGTTTCGGTGCCATAGGTGGCCGCTCAGAAGGATTTGGTACAGGCTGGGGTTTCTTGAATACCCCCCGGTTACTGTCTCCTTGGGTCTGGTTCCTGGATCTTTTGTTGGAAAACTGAGGCTGCTTCTTAGAAATCTCCTTCGCAGTAAGTTCATACTCCAAAGCCTTCTCAATAAACTCTGGTAAGGTCGTACAGTGGTGATTGAGTAATTGCATCCTCATTCGGGGTTTAAGCCTCTTGAGGAAATATTTGGTCTTATCAGCTTCCGAACGGGCACTCTTACGTAGCAAAAGGGAGAAGTGCTTGGAATTTTTCGGCAATCGCTAACACATCCTCGTCTTCCGATGGGTCGGGGTTTAGTAATTCGGACAGTTTGGCTTCACGGAGGGGTGCAGGATAATAACGATCTAGCATAAGATTCTTGAATTCCTCCCAAATACTCGCGCCTTCGGCAGGCCTCACAGAAAGCCACCAAGTCTGGGCACTCCACCATCTCGAACAGTTTCTCGAAATGCTCTATCCAGTGTACAATGTCAGCAGGCTCAGATGAGCCTTCAAAAGTCGGAGGTCGCTGACGTGATATGTCGCTAATAATCCGGCTCACGATCCCTCCAGGCACCAGAGGCGGAGGCTGTTGCCCCTGCTGTTGACCAGTAGTATTCCTCTGCATAGCTTCCATCAGCTGACCCATTTGGGCCATCTGGGCCATCATGCCTTGCATCACGGTGTAAGGATCGACACGTGCATTCTCTCCGGTGTGGTGTGATTGGTCCCTAGAAGGCGAATCACTGCCTGCGGAACTCTGTTCCACATTCGCGCGTCTGTTAGCTCGTGGTATCGGAATTCGGCCTCTTCCTCGGCCTCGTCCCCCTCTGCCACGGCCTCTCGGGTTCCTTTCCATACTGAAAGAATCAAGTCACAAGTACAGTTCGATTTATCGATCATAATTCATGCTAAGTTAATGGCAACAGGGAATTTCCTATCCAACAAAGCAGTTTATAAAGAATCACTGGCACTACAAGTGTTACACACTCAATATCATATCAACATTAAGTCGAAACAATTCCAATCACATAATTAATTTAGGTTCACCTCAAACAGATGAAATTTGCCTCATGGTAGCAAGATGCCAAGATAAGTAATGAGACCAATACATCGTCAATATCATGCCAGTAATCAAATTATGGTTCATGAGAACATACCGTATTCGACGGGTCAGGCGCTTGCACAGGTTACACGTGGCACGAAGGTTTCTTGATGCTATTTCGATTCTACAATGACTCAAAATAAAAACACACGCTCTGATACCATCTTCTGTAACAGCCCAAAAACAGTGGCTATTACAGTGCCGTGGACCCCTACCGGGACCCACCAGGCGATATCACAATATACATTTAAATTTTGACAACGTGGCACCGTACCACAATATTTATCAAAACCCCGGTGTGGAGTATGAGTTATTCATGTCTTTGAATACGAGCAAACATACACAGGATCCAAATTCGGTACAGACCATATGACGATGGGCAGCACATAACAAATTTTAGTACATTCATCCGACACAAAATAAAATGAAAGTCACAATAAAACATAACCGAACAACCAAAAGACTCGCCCCCCCCCCCCCCCCGAAATAGCATACTTCAGAATCCTCTGTCGCCGTTGTGCTCCTCCTGTGCCTTGCCCTTTCCTCGCCCTGAAATACAAGTATTTCGCCCCAAACCACAGGGTCAGCTATACATAATAATGATTCTCATGACATTATACAATTCATATATATACTGATCTCAAAGAAAACCACCGACTACTGAATATACCCCGAAGGCGTATAAACAATCAGTCCCAACTGTCGAACATAACCAAATATACAAACGACCATATAATATGGCTCAAGACGGACGTCATAGTACGCCCGATCCGGAAATGTGTCCGTGCACATGTCCACCCCGTATACGGAATCCAAAATATACGTGGGACGATGTACCTAATTAGCCTCACGAACTACGTCTAGTGTGCACGATCTAAATGCGGAAAACATCCACGCATGATCATCAAGTGCCCGGCTAAAAATCCTACACATAACCAATCGGCGCACAGATATGACTCCAGAGATGTCACTGTAACACCCCCAAGATATTCGAGGTGTATTACAGCGTCGTGGACCCCTACATGGGACCCACCAGGCTAACACAAGAAAACACCACTCGACTAACCGCCTCGGTTAGCAAGGAAACAATTGTTAACAATAAGAACATAAAACAACACGTCCGGTACAACCGGCATAATAAACATCAACCGACAAATACAGTAACTCCAACGAATACCAATCACAATCCGAAAGGAAAAACCTAAGTACTCGCGAGTACAATCTATAAGTTTACAATTTGGAAAACATCCACATCAAAAGAGACAGTAGGAAATAACAAGACTCAATTGCACATGTCAACAACCTTGGCCGACATCCTCGTACCATCCCAGTGCCCGCTCGTCTGGTTGAACATAACCTGAAATCCATAACAAGAATTTCCCCGACAATGGGTCCCCAAAGGGGTTAGCAATTACGCTAGTACAAGTATTCAAGGCAAACCAATCGCTTACACATTTCACAGTACATGCACCAATATCAATTTCAAAAGGCAAAACCAGACATGTCTATTCCGGAAACAAACAGTCACAATTAATTTGCCTAGGACCGGGACGAAGCCACGAATCCCACTCGAGGCCTCTAAGGACCCTACCGAGCTGGCCACATTCACAAAACAAATCAAGCACCACACGTCACCTAGGACCGGGACGAAGCCACGAATCCCACTCGAGGCCTCTAAGGACCCTCCCGAGCTGGCTAGCGAATCAAACTCATGAATCCAGGACGAAGCCATAGATTCCCTCGAGGCCCCGTCGGACCCTCCCGAGGTGAGTAAAGCACACACAATATATATTACCATTTCACGTTAAGCATAAAGGTTTCCAAGAATTACTTGCCTTGAATTATTGACGACGCAATGAACGGAAACGAAGGTCACCGACGAACGCTAGGAACCAATGAAACTGAACCTAATGATTCGAAGAATACAATCACAACCATTTCTAAATGAATACGGAATTGGAATACACCCAAAAACCCGCCTACGATTCATGTATATTCGTATATAAACAACAACGAGGGCAGACCACAACCAAACCCTCTCGATTCCGTAAAAACCACGAAATATACCATGAATCCGTTGGGAAACTAAGAATACCGACAAGATTAATCATATTCCCAAAACAAGAATAGTATGGACAAGGTACTTGCCTCGAACAACCACAACGCGGAGAATCGACCGAAGTAGGTTGGCACGAACCGACTACGAACCCGCCGACTCCACCGAACGCCAACTTGTGATAATAAACTACGAAGGACAATAACAACAATGAAATGAATTCCATAACACGACTCAAAGCCGTTGAATTCAAAGAACGAACGACGAATGATCAAGTGTTTTCCCCAAAACGGCCAAGAACACGATTCGTTCCGTCAAAACCCGAAAACGGAATTCAAAGTTGAAATATGGATATACAATCCATAGAATATGTTTAACAACATCATTTAACCATAATCGATCCATCAAAAACGGATCAAAAACGAGATCGAGGACAAATCCCCCAAAAAGTCGATTCGAAGGAAATCAAGAAATATACTTCGATTCGACGAAGAACAATGGATTAAATGATGTTAAACACAATAATACTACTAAGATTAATCATACCCATCTTGAATTAATCAATAACACGGAACGAATCGGACAAAAACACAAAAACCCCCAAATTCACGAAATTAGGGTTCTAAGGAAGATTACCTTGATTCGCTGGATCAAAGGATGATAACGGATGATTGGTTGATGATATGAACTCAAGAACTTCATGGATTTGTTGTTAAACAACATGGCTCCATGGTAAGATTGCCCTCGGCGGAAGAGAAGGAGAAGAAGGAGAAAAATGGCGAAAACCCGTGTGCGGGGCCATAAATAAGCTACCACAGTGTGCCGCGGCCCAAAGTGTGCCGCGGCACGAGCCCAAAAATGGCTCCCGGTGGTCGGCGGTGTGCATGCGGCCCGGCCGGGTGTGCCGCGGCACCGTACGTCGGTTTGGCGAAAAATGCCAGAGTGTGCCAGCCACCGCCCGGCATGTGCCGCGGCCCCACGGCAGACGGCTTTCGGCCGGAAGTCGCTGAGCACTACGGCCGTGACTCGGCGAGAAGCTGCGAAACCGCTGCCGTGACTCGGCAAGATCTGCGGCACGGGCCCATTGCACGGCCATGTCGGGCCACAACTCCGACGGCCCGAACGACCCCGAAACCCGAACCTGAATACGAATCGATGATACGGTTACGACGTACTTGCAAAGACGAATCTAAGAGCGAAGAGAACACACAATTCCGACCACCCAAAGGCTCGGAATTCGACAACGGAAGTAATTACCCAAAACTTTGGGAAATTACGAAAATGGCCCAAAACGTCCGAAAATCACGATATGCGATCGAAACACCAAACCAAAGCTTGAAACAAGAATAATAACATTAAATGAACTTACGAGAAACTCGAAACAACAGTTTCGGACGAGATTCGCAAGAATCGAACTCAAGTGCGGAAAAGTCGCTAAAAAGCTCGGAACTCAGCAAAACGATACCGAAACGAACTCGGATGACAAAAAGTGCAGAATTAATCATTCTCGAAATGACGAAACGGTCATGAACGAGTTGTCAAAACGGACTTCCGCCGAAAAAAAGAAAATTACCGAAATTCGAAATTGCGGATATTACATTCTACCCTCCTTAAAAGAAGTTTCGTCCCGAAACTTAAAATAAGTAGGGAGAAGCAATATCCCCTGCCAGGAAAACTCGACGAGACACGCAAAAACCGAAAACTCGCGCCCGACGGCGAAGCGCTGCAAGAAACGCAAAGAGACATACGGCGTGAAAACACGCTCTACGACGACCAACACAACGTCGCCGTTAGAAATATAATAAAACCAACAAATGACAAGCGTCATCAAATGGATAATATAGTCAAGTCAATTATCCGAACAATCACAAAACACGACGAACGAAAATCAATATGATCGACCACCCCAACGGTACATCAATCAAAACGCGAGCCAATCGCTGAAGAAATACGAAATTCCACCGCCCAAGGGTTGGAAGATCGAAAACGAGACTAATTTCCCAAACATAAGGAAATTAGGAAGGAGTCTGAACGCTCAACAATCACGAAACGAGATCAACAAAAACCGAACAATCAAACGATCGAACCACAACGATCGAGACAACAAAAATCGAATACTCATATTCGAATCACGAAGAACAATAAAATTCAAACAACAACTCCAAGCTTCACATCTTGACTCGAGACAATATATGATCCGGTGAAAACAACAAGATGTGCATTCATATAAGATCCACAGGAAAGGGAATAGCAATTGAAAAAAATCACAACGACAAACGAGTTATTCCGAAACAATACCACACTCGTTCGATCAACAAAAGCAAGGGGCAGGACACGCTCAGAAAATGTCAACGAACACAAACGAGTCGTCAGAGTCGAAAATACAGAAGTTCCAAATCCGATCCACTTCGAATAAAAGAACTAGTAGAACCAAAAGATGTTACTTCCGAACAAGGTTCACAAGAATCGAACCGAACTCCGAAAAGTCACAGCGATAACCAGATCGACCCAAAACAAGATCACAGCTCGTTCGAATGATGAACCCGAAATACAAAACAAGTTCAGACAGTATCAACGAACACGAGCGAATTGATAGACTGGAGAAAGAGAAAATACAGAAGTAAAAATAGTATGGGTATTATCCCCGACCTCATCCACGAAATTCACAAAAACAGGAGCAAGGTAACAAGACATTAAACAACCGACACATAACGGAACGATCACCGATGCACACGGTCATACCAAACCAAGCTCTAACAGCTCGCACATGCGCGACAACGTAGAAATCACTACGAGGCGGCAACAATCGACACTAACATCCCACCTCTCACAACAAATGCGTGGCAACGCCTCGACGTTCATGCCACCAATCTGATCATACTCGGGAGCAAACATCATAACGACAACGCGAACATCATACATATATACCCAGCCCTCAAACGGGAATGGATAGGTTTTAAAAACGAAAACCTCATTTTGAAAATAATTTAGAAGAACACCGGTTGATCTTGAGTATCACCTTTCAAAAAGTACGAACGTGAAACATCGTTATCGAGACTTTGGAGAACCATTTCACATTTGATAAAAATGAGGACACTTTCTCTTAGTGAAAACTTTCAGAATATTCGACCCTCGGGTCTAAATAAAAGTGTTTCTAAAACATTGAAAATATCTCGAGGTAGAAAATTTTGAAACGTGTTGTGGCACCTTGGATGTATCACGAGAAAATAATTCATTTTAAAAGTACGTCTCGAAATTTATTTTCTAGGATACTCAAGGTTTTCAAAGATAATTCAATGGGCTAGAATGCTCAAAAACTTCAGGTAATTACACAAAACTTTATAGCGTCGTGGGTCCCGCGCCGGAACCCACCAGGCTAAAAACCATTTACAAAAATGCCCAAAAAGACGATGACGGTAATATTTCAAAAACTCACAAAAACCATTTACAAAATGCTAAATACCGTCATAAGAATTTCGCCAAAATGTTCAAGGCCATAATGCCAAAAACTCGGTTAAAGGAATCGGTTTTCGAAATAAAACTCAGTCGGTAAAATACCGAAAGCCATTACGAAAGAACTCACGCAGCGGATAAAAGAAATAAAGTCAAACATGCACAATCGAGCAACGCTACTCCTCATATGAACGAAATATGAGGGTCAAATAACCACATATCAAGAAATAAAAATCCATAAGAGGATTCCATCAATCAACAAATAATCATACAAATAGCTCGTGTCACACGAGGCACAACACAAAGAAGGGAGACTTACAGTCACAGGTCGCACGTAAGTGACGACCACCCCTCGATACTAATCACGACCAATGATCTCAAACGACGCGTCGCGATGCGACTAAGTCAGACAAAATCCGACGAGACAAAACTCAACAAACACAATTTGACTCGACAGCCTAGGTTTCCCCAGGCTAATCTGATTTAAAAATCGTATACTCTAGTTATTCGAAAATAAAACCGATAAGTTAAAAATCGTTTTCAAGACCCTTTCAAACACGACAAGGGCTTTACAGCGGTAGTATTTTATAAAATGTCCTAAACACTTTTATACACGACCTTTAAATACCGACACAAGGTTTTATTTGGAAATACAAGGCTGGCTCGCCCAAATTCATGTCACTTTTCAAAAACCCACAATACGATCAAGTCTAAGAAATTTTCAAGCATGCACGCCGCATGTATTATTATTAATAGAAACACATTGGTTGTAAATAATAATAATTAGCCAAGTACTAACAATTCCCGAACACACGCATATACGGCATTCAAAAATCACCAGTTCAACAAGCGCAACTCGGAAACACTAATTCTAAGCATATGTCAAACTTATATCTTCAAGTTTAACAGCATAACTGATGAACACCGATTCGAACACATGTCGAAACCATCTATGTGAGTTTCTCAACAAACTTTGCCATCGACACCTTTCCCGGAACATATCAATGTTCAAAACATTCACATCATACTGCACCCCTCGGTGTCCAAACCATCAGTACGTTCGGCTCAACATACATTTAGTATATCGCAATTATCAAATACAGATTGCATCATACAACAAAAGACTAGAGAGTCAAGCCCTCTCACAATATACCACGGAGCAAATCTCGGATCTTTCGATTACCAATGATCCCACCAACGTTAGGAAGTTTGGTGATGGAAGGCTCGCAAAACGACAAACGGTCAAGCCCAGAACGGCGCACACACTCCAAAGAGATAAAGGACTGCGCAATACTAGAATCAAAAGTACACGAACCGGATGGATCGAAAAACAACTCGACGATAAGTACGAGAGAGACAATCACAGTTCAAGAAGTGGAAATACAATACGAGAAAACAAGAGGATCGAGTAAGGAAAACTTACAAGCGCTGGATGTACTGAGATGTCGGCAGCGGTGTGACAATGTGCAAAACAAAACGCAAATAGACCCAAATTAACCGACAAGCCTAGGTATCCATAAACCTAGAGCTCCGATACCATTTTCTGTAACACCCCCAAGATATTCGAGGTGTATTACAGCGCCGTGGACCCCTACATGGGACCCACCAGGCTAACACAAGAAAACACCACTCGACTAACCGCCTCGGTTAGCAAGGAAACAATTGTTAACAATAAGAACATAAAACAACACGTCCGGTACAACCGGCATAATAAACATCAACCAACAAATACAGTAACTCCAACGAATACCAATCACAATCCGAAAGGAAAAACCTAAGTACTCGCGAGTACAATCTATAAGTTTACAATTTGGAAAACATCCACATCAAAAGAGACAGTAGGAAATAACAAGACTCAATTGCACATGTCAACAAACTTGGCCGACATCCTCATACCATCCCAGCGCCCGCTAATGCAGGTTGAACATAACACAAATCCATAACAAGAATTTCCCCGACAACGGGTCCCCAAAGGGGTTAGCAATTACGCTAGTACAAGTATTCAAGGCAAACCAATCGCTTACACATTTCATAGTACATGCACCAATATCAATTTCAAAAGCCAAAACCAGACATGTCTTTTCCGGAAACAAACAGTCACAATTCATTTGCCTAGGACCCGGACGAAGCCACGAATCCCACTCGAGGCCTCTAAGGACCCTCCCGAGCTGGCCACATTCACAAAACAAATCAAGAACCACACGTGTAATACCCGTACTTTTATTGACTGTTTAACTTTGTCGTCCTACTTATGTTGTCGCTATGTAAATGCTTGGAGATGTTGTGGATATTGTTATTGAGTTTCGTATCTGGTTTGGTATTTGATCATGTCGTTTGGACCTTTCGGAAATGTTCTGGACCAGAGATATAACGCACGCTAGGCCTAGGCTAACGCACGCTAATTCTGCTCGATTAGCGCACGCTAGCTTTGAGCCGTAGCGCGCGCTAGGAGGATCGGTCAGGTCAGAGCCAGTATTTCGGACTGCTCTCTGGACGGGCGGATTAACGCACGCTAGGGGTTGCTAGCGCGCGCTATTCGTGGTTAGTAGCGCACGCTAACATCCGTCCGTAGCGCACGCTACCGGGATGGTCAGCAGAGACAGTGAGGTTGCCAAGTTTTCTGGACTATCAGATATCGTACGCTAGGCTTCGGCTAGCGCACGCTAAAGCTATTGCATAACACACGCTAAACAATAGCGGTAGTGCACGCTAAGTTTTGAGCAGGGCAAAGACAGTAAGTTCTGGACTCCAGTACTGGATGCCACATTTTGGGTTAGCGCACGCTAGGGACAGACGATTAGCGCACGCTAACGGATCCGGCAGAAACCACTGGACTATCCGGTGACTTCGCTAGCGCACGCTAATGAAGGATGCGTAGCGTGCGCTAGACTGGACAGATATATATATGGCAGTTGACTTTATTTTCGTCATTTCTCAACCTCTTCACTCCTTTTCGACGGGAATCACTCGGGAGAGGCGATCTTAGGCGATTGGAAGCGATCTTCCTTCTAACAACAACATATTTGGTTGGAGAACAAGGACTTCTCAACATCTAATTCCTCCTAACGTCTGAATCAAGGTAAAAATCCTTAGAACCCTACTTTTTGGGAATTTTGGGGTTTTTCGTAGATTCGTCCGAGTTATCCATTTGGAAGCTTGAGAACCTTGAGATTATGATGTATCTATACCGTATGCATGCTTTTCCTACAATTTTATGGTTGGATTGTGCCGTTTTCGGACTTGTGAGATTTTGGACGATTTTCCAACCTCTAGTTGATTATCCGTATATCTTTATGAATCGTAGACGGGTTTCGGGGGTTTCTTCGTGTAATTTGAATATGGATAATTGATTATCATATTCCTTGCGAATCGTTTAGGTGCCGGAAGCGCGTGCTTGGACCTACCGATCTCATACCCCTTTTTCCGTTCGTTTTTCTCGATGTCTCAAAGGCAAGTATATATTTATGATTGTACGTTCTCGACTTTGAAAGTAAGAAATATTGATAGTATGATATGAACGAACCGTTTCTACGGCATTCATAGATATATTGATGGCATGATATGAACGAACCGTTTCTACGGCATTCATATATGAATTGATGGCATGATATGAACGAACCGTTTCTACGGCATTCAAACATGTATTGACGTATGATATGAACGAACCGTTTCTACGGCATTCATATACGTCTTGATGTGACACTATGAGGTTTTAGTTATTCCGGAATACTAGTCTTGAACTGATGAATTGACGAATACATTTACCTTATTGTCGAGAAGTATTGTGTTTCATACTTGATATTCTTGCACTAGCTATTCGACGGCTAACCCCTTTATGGGGGAAATACTTTTTATGTATTTCAGGTTCCAGGAGAGCGGACGGGCATGTATCGGGTCAGCATAAAGATGGTGGGCAAGTGTGATACTGTGTCTTTCTTCTAGTTATGTTGGAGTTTCCCATTCAGTGTTGTTGTACGGTATTGGCTATTGAATACTCGAGTATTGTTTTCCCTTTTCCTTGATGTTCCGGCCTGTGTTTGCCGAAGTATTGATTCGAGTTGTGATGTTTGTGAATACATTGGTTATGTTTTGAATACCTTTGTATTGTTTTTCATTCCATTGTGTGTAGACCTTATCGGTCAAATTTCATGGTTCCGCGTATGTTTAGCCTGGTGGGTCCCACGGTGGGGCTTACGGCGCTGTAATATCCCTGAATAACTTGGGGGTGTTACAGAATATGGTATCAGAGCTTAGGTCTATGGATACCTAGGCTGTCGGTCTTTTGGGTAGATCGAGTCGTTAATTGTCCGCAGTATCACAACTCAGCCCACAACACAGTGCGACCGGTACTTGTAAGACCTCTCACTCTTCTGGTGTTTCCTTATTCGTTTTGCTTCCTTTTATCGGTATTCTTGAGAATCGGACACTTTGATGACGCGTGATTGAATTGTGCTTACGTGACTTGTGTGTTCTTCAGTATGTCAGCTGGTAGGGGCTGTGGCCGTGGCCGTGGCCGTGGACGTGGAAGAGGTCGTGGCGCGGCCATTTCCATCAGTTCAGTTGCGGGGTCGACCAATCCTAGTTTGTCGAACTCGGTGCATCCCGACACCGAGAGTCAGCACGACCAGTCAGACGGTCAGGGGAACAACGCGGACGTTGGAGTGGCGAATGAACTTCAACAATTGGCTACTCAAATGACTATTTTGGCCCAAACTGTTCAGTTGAATAACCCAAACCCAAACACGGATGCCTTGCTTCAGAATGTAATCCGTATGCACCCTCCACAGTTTGGCGGTGCCACAGACCCGTTAGGCTGGGAAGATTGGCTAGCAGAATTGGAGAAGATTTTCGAGGCAGTTGATTGCCCCGAGGTGAGGAAAGTACCGATTGCTCAGTATTTCCTCACTAAGGAGGCCGCTACTTGGTGGAAGGTCATCAAGCCACAGGATCGTATTGCCTCGTGGGATGAATTTAAGGAGCTCTTGGAGACCGAGTTTTGTCCTTGGCCGGTACGAGAGAGCCGAATCCGAGCCTTCTTCGAGGCTAAACCACAAGATATTCCCGTTTCGCAGGCGATCGTGGAGTACAACCAACAATTGATCCATGTGAAGGATCAAGTGCGTAACGAGCATGATAAGATCCGTTATTTTGATATGCGGATGAAATTGGACTTACGGCGGTACATGGCCGGATTTGCTTGCACCACACTGAAGGAATACCAGGACAGAGCTTTAGCCCATGATATGTTAAGCCCCGACAACGATACCGGGGAAGAATCGAAGAAGCAGAAAGTAGCGGGGAATTTTTCAAACTCTAAGAGTGGCAACTTTCAGAAGTCACAGACGACTAACCGGTCTGCCGGACAGTCGTCACGTTCTAATAAAGGAAAGAGGGGTTACCGTCCTACTCCGGGCACCACAAATCGCACGGTGACTTGCTATAATTGTGGCCGTCCAGGCCACGTCAGTTTGGAATGCAACTTTCCACCATTGAAGTGTCACACGTGCGGACAGATGGGACATAGAGCGGCTTATTGTTCCGAGCCGAATCAGACTTTGGACACTCGGGCTTCTGCCCCAGCTGGTCAACCTCAGCAGAATTTCGGCAGGGGCCGGGGACGGGGTCAGAATGCTGGAGGGGGAAACTCTAGCGTCGGTTCAGTGCAACCACGAGTTTATGAGATGCCTCGAGCAGACGAACCCGACGCGGCGGTGGCTTCAGGTACCATTCATATCCTATCTCATCCGGTCCGTGTACTTTTTGATTCGGGTGCTACACATTCTTTTATTTCTTTGGAGTGTGTACGCCGTTTGAATATAACTTGTCTGACTACTTGCGATCCCTTCATCGTGAGACTGCCTAGCGGGGATAGAATTGTGGGGAACCGGGAGATTATAGATTTTCCAGTAATTATATCTGGTATGGATTGGTTATCGAATCTAATTGTAGTTGATATGGAAGGCGAGGACGTGATCCTCGGCGAGGATTGGCTTGATAGTCATCAAGCGATTATGAACTACCGTACTAAGGTTATCACCATGAAGACTAAATACGGATCTGAGTACTCATTTTTGGTGCGTAAGTCGGGACTATCTAAGTTACTTATCAGTGCCATGAAGGCCGTAAAACTTTTGAATAAAGGTTGTGCGGGCTATTGGTGTTATGCCTTGAAAACGGAAGGAAATGAAATCGATTTCTCTTCGATTCCGGTTGTTAGTGAGTACCCCGATGTTTTTTCGGATGACCTCCCGGGATTACCGCCAGATTGAGAGATAGAATTTACCGTGGACTTGGAGCCAGATGCGGATCCAATTTCTAAAGCACCTTACCGGTTGGCACCTTCCGAGATGCAAGAATTGAAGAATCAATTGGGAGAACTTCTGGAAAAAGGGTACATCAGACCGAGCGCTTCGCCTTGGGGCGCGCCTGTTCTTTTTGTGAGGAAGAAGGATGGTTCACTACGTTTGTGCATTGACTACCGTGAGCTGAACAAAGTAACCATCAAGAACAAGTATCCTTTGCCTCGTATAGACGATTTATTTGATCAATTGCAAGGGGCTGCAGTTTTCTCGAAAATTGATTTAAGATCCGGGTATTATCAACTCAGGGTGAGGGAGTCAGACGTTCCGAAGACGGCATTTCGGACGAGATATGGGCATTATGAATTTGTAGTTATGCCCTTTGGGTTGACTAATGCACCGACAATTTTCATGCAGTTAATGAATAAGATATTCATCGAGTACCTCGACAGATGTGTAGTCGTCTTTATTGACGACATCTTGATCTACTCTCGAGATAAGGAGGAACATGCCCGACACCTGCGTTTGATATTAGACATTTTGAGAACCGAGTACCTCTATGCAAAATTCTCGAAATGTGAATTTTGGTTGGAAGAAGTTATGTTTCTCGGCCATGTGATTTCAGCCGAAGGGGTTCGTGTAGACCCGCAGAAGATTGAGGCAGTGCTAGATTGGACACCGCCTAAGAATGTTAAGGAGGTTCGTAGCTTTTTGGGCCTTGTTGGGTATTATCGTCGGTTTGTCGAGGGGTTGTCGAAACTCGCTCGACCGCTTACAAAATTGCTCCAGAAGACCAAAAAGTTTATCTGGACGGATGAGAGACAACAGAGCTTCGATGAACTGAAGAAACGTTTGACTGCAGCGCCGATTTTAACCTTACCACATGGTAGTGAGGGCTTTGCAGTTTATAGTGACGCTTCGGGTCAAGGCCTGGGCTGTGTGCTTATGCAGCATGATAAGACGATAGCTTTTGCGTCTCGACAATTAAAGCCTTATGAGATGAATTATCCTACTCATGATTTAGAGTTGGCCGCAATTGTCTTCGCACTCAAGATTTGGCGGCATTATTTGTATGGTTCACCGTGCCGGATTTATACCGATCACAAGAGCCTGAAATATATTTTCAGTCACAAGGAGTTGAATATGAGACAGAGGCGTTGGTTAGAGTTGATAAAGGATTATGATTTGGAAATTCTTTACCACCCCGGAAAAGCTAATGCCGTTGCGGATGCTTTGAGCCGCAAATCGGAATCTCTTCAAATGCTCGAGGTTCTTACACCTCAGACGAAAATTCGTCAGGACTTAATTGAGCAAGGGATAGAAGTTTGGCTTCAGCGAGTACAGGGACAGCTGTGTACTCTCGAAATTACTTCGTCTTTAGTTGATGACATCAAAGGGAAGCAGTGGAGTGACCCGATGATTTCTCAACTGAAGGAAGATGTAATTAAAGGAAAAGCTCCTGGCTTTATGGTTCACGAGGATAGTATTCTGAGATTTCAGGCGTGCTTTGTGTTCGAACGATTTAGAGTTGAGGCGAAAATTCTCCGAGAAGCGCATGCTACGCCTTACTCAATCCACCCCGGGACGAGTAAGATGTACAAAGATTTGAAGCGTAATTTTTGGTGGAATAACATGAAGAAGGATGTTACGGAGTTTGTACTACGGTGCTTGACGTGTCAACAAGTCAAGATCGAACATCAACGACCAGCGGGGTTGTTGAAACCGCTTCCCATTCCCGAGTGGAAGTGGGAAGACATTTCTATGGATTTCATCACTGGCATGCCGAGAACTCGGGCCGGAATGAATATGATTTGGGTAATTGTCGATAGGTTGACCAAGTCTGCACACTTTTTGGGTATTAAGGATACTTGGGGACCGGATAGACTAGCTCGAACTTTTATTGCTGAGATCGTGAGGCTACACGGTGCCCCCAAAACCATTGTTTCTGATCGAGACGGCCGTTTCGTATCGCACTTTTGGTAGGCCGTTCATCAGGCTTTGGGTACTGAGTTGAGATTGAGCACTTCTTTTCATCCTCAGTCGGATGGTCAGACAGAGAGGACGATTCAGACGTTGGAAGATATGTTACGGGCTTGTGCCTTAGACTAGAGTAATGATTGGGAGCTTCACTTGTCGTTGATCGAGTTTGCTTACAATAATAGTTGGCATGCGTCGATCCAAATGGAACCCTTCGAGGCACTTTATGGTAGGCGATGTAGGTCGCCATTATGTTGGGACGAGGCTTCTGAGCTAGCTGGGACGGAGCCGGATATATTGATGGAGACTAAGGAAAAGATTTCTATTATCCGGGACCGATTGCTGGCTGCCAAGAGTCGTCAGAAATCTTATGCTGATACTCATCGTCGACCCTTGGAGTTCGAAGTGGGGGATCATGTCTTACTCAAGGTGTCGCCGACCCGTGGAGTTTTCCGCTTCGGGAAAAAGGGGAAACTTAGTCCGGGGTATATCGGACCTTTCGAGATTTTGGACAGAGTTGGAGATTTAGCTTATCGCTTGGCGTTGCCTCCAGCTTTGAGTCACGTCCATAGTGTTTTTCATGTGTCTCAGTTGAGAAAGTACGTACCGGATCCGAGCCACATTATCGACTACAGTGAGATTGACGTAGCCGAGGATATTACCTTTCCGGAGAGACCCGTGAAGATCCTTGAGCGTCGCGAGAAACAGCTTCGGCATAAGACCATTCCACTGGTTAAAGTGCAATGGTCGAGACATGGAGTCGAGGAGGAAACTTGGGAGACGGAAGAGAAGATGCGGGTGGAATACCCCAAACTATTTATTTCATAAGTTTCGGGACGAAACTTCTTTTTAGAGGGGGAGAATGTAATACCCGTACTTTTATTGACTGTTTAACTTTGTCGTCCTCCTTATGTTGTCGCTCTGTAAATGCTTGGAGATGTTGTGGATATTGTTATTGAGTTTCGTATCTCGTTTGGTTTTTGATCATGTCGTTTGGACCTTTCGGAAATGTTCTGGACCAGAGATATAACGCACGCTAGGCCTAGGCTAACGCACGCTAATTCTGCTCGATTAGCGCACGCTAGCTTTGAGCCGTAGCGCGCGCTAGGAGGATCGGTCGAGTCGAGCGATTTGGATCGCTCTGGACGGGCGGATTAACGCACGCTAGGGGTTGCTAGCGCGCGCTATTCGTGGTTAGTAGCGCAGCTAACATCCGTCCGTAGCGCACGCTACCGGGCTGGTCAGCAGAGACAGTGAGGTTGCCAGGTTTTCTGGACTATCAGATAGCGCACGCTAAAGCTATTGCATAACGCACGCTAAACAATAGCGGTAGCGCACGCTAAGTTTTGAGCAGGGCAAAGACAGTAAGTTCTGGACTCCAGTACTGGATGCCACATTTTGGGTTAGCGCACGCTAGGGACAGACGATTAGCGCACGCTAACGGAGCCGGCAGAAACCACTGGACTATCCGGTGACTTCGCTAGCGCACGCTAATGAAGGATGCGTAGCGTGCGCTAGACTGGACAGATATATATATATGGCAGTTGACTTTATTTTCGTCATTTCTCAACCTCTTCACTCCTTTTCGACGGGAATCACTCGGGAGAGGTGATCTTAGGCGGTTGGAAGCGATCTTCCTTCTAACAACAACATATTTGGTTGGAGAACAAGGATTTCTCAACATCTAATTCCTCCTAACGTCCGAATCAAGGTAAAAATCCTTAGAACCCTACTTTTTGGGAATTTTGGGGTTTTTCGTAGATTCGTCCGAGTTATCCATTTGGAAGCTTGAGAACCTTGAGATTATGATGTATCTATACCGTATGCATGCTTTTCCTACGATTTTATGGTTGGATTGTGCCGTTTTCGGACTTGTGAGATTTTGGACGATTTTCCAACCTCTAGTTGATTATCCGTATATCTTTATGAATCGTAGACGGGTTTCGGGGGTTTTTTCGTGTAATTTGAATATGGATAATTGATTATCATATTCCTTGCGAATCGTTTAGGTGCCGGAAGCGCGTGCTTGGACCTACCGATCTCATACCCCTTTTTCCGTTCGTTTTTCTCGATGTCTCAAAGGCAAGTATATATTTATGATTGTACGTTCTCGACTTTGAAAGTAAGAAATATTGATAGTATGATATGAACGAACCGTTTCTACAGCATTCATAGATATATTGATGGCATGATATGAACGAACCGTTTCTACGGCATTCATATATAAATTGATGGCATGATATGAACGAACCGTTTCTACGGCATTCAAACATGTATTGACGTATGATATGAACGAACCGTTTCTACGGCATTCATATACGTCTTGATGTGACACTATGAGATTTTAGTTATTCCAGAATACTAGTCTTGAACTGATGAATTGACGAATACATTTACCTTATTGTCGAGAAGTATTGTGTTTCATACTTGATATTCTTGCACTAGCTATTCGACGGCTAACCCCTTTATGGGGGAAATACTTTTTATGTATTTCAGGTTCCAGGAGAACGGACGGGCAGGTACCGGGTCGGCATAAAGATGGTGGGCAAGTGTGATACTGTGTCTTTCTTCTAGTTATGTTGGAGTTTCCCATTCAGTGTTGTTGTACGGGATTGGCTATTGAATACTCGAGTATTGTTTTCCCTTTTCCTTGATGTTCCGGCCTGTGTTTGCCGAAGTATTGATTCGAGTTGTGATGTTTGTGAATACATTGGTTATGTTTTGAATACCTTTGTATTGTTTTTCATTCCATTGTGTGTAGACCTTATCGGTCAAATTTCATGGTTCCGCGTATGTTTAGCCTGGTGGGTCCCACGGTGGGGCTTACGGCGCTGTAATATCCCTGAATAACTTGGGGGTGTTACAACACGTCACCTAGGACCGGGACGAAGTCACGAATCCCACTCGAGGCCTCTAAGGACCCTCCCGAGCTGGCTAGCGAATCAAACTCATGAATCCAGGACGAAGCCATAGATTCCCTCGAGGCCCCGTCGGACCCTTCCGAGGTGAGTAAAGCACACACAATATACATTACCATTTCACGTTAAGCATAAAGGTTTCCAAGAATTACTTGCCTTGAATTATTGACGACGCAACGAACGGAAAGGAAGGTCACCGACGAACGCTAGGAACCAATGAAACCGAACCTAACGATTCGAAGAATACAATCACAACCATTTCTAAATGAATACGGAAGTGGAATACACCCGAAAACCCGCCTACGATTCATGTATATTCGTATATAAACAACAACGAGGGCAGACCACAACCAAACCCTCTCGATTCCGTAAAAACCACGAAATATACCATGAATCCGTAGGGAAACTAAGAATACCGACAAGATTAATCATATTCCCAAAACAAGAATAGTATGGACAAGGTACTTGCCTCGAACAACCACAACGCGGAGAATCGACCGAAGTAGGTTGGCACGAACCGACTATGAAGCCGCCGACTCCACCGAATGCCAACTCGCGACAATAAACTACGAAGGACAATAACAGGAATGAAATGAATTCCATAACATGACTCAAAGCCATTGAATTCAAAGAACGAACGACGAATGATCAAGTGCTTTCCCCAAAACGGCCAAGAACACGATTCGTTCCGTCAAAACCCGAAAACGGAATTCAAAGTTGAAATATGGATATACAATCCATAGAATATGTTTAACAACATCATTTAACCATAATCTATCCATCAAAAACGGATGAAAAATGAGATCGAGGACAAATCCCCCAAAAAGTCGATTCGAAGTAAATCAAGAAATATACTTCGATTCGACGAAGAACAATAGATTAAATGATGTTAAACACAATAATACTATTAAGATTAATCATACCCATCATGAATTAATCAATAACACGGAACAAATCCGACAAAAACGCAAAAACCCCCAAATTCACGAAATTAGGGTTCTAAGGAAGATTACCTTGATTCGCTGGATCAAAGGATGATAACGGATGATTGGTTGATGATATGAACTCAAGAACTTCATGGATTTGTTGTTAAACAACATGGCTCCATGGTAAGATTGCCCTCAGCCGCGGAAGAGAAGGAGAAGAAGGAGAAAAATGGCCAAAAACCCGTGTGCAGGGCCATAAATAGGCTGCACAGTGTGCCGCGGCCCAGCGGGAGTGTGCCGCGGCACAGGCCCAAAAATGGCTCCCAGTGGTCGGCAGTGTGCCGCGGCCCGGCCGGACTGTGCCGCGGCACCCGGTACAGTCGGTTTGGCCGAAAAATGCCACAGAGTGTGCCGCCTGCCCGGTATGTGCCGCGGCCCACGGTGCGGCTGCTTTCGGCCGCTGCCGAGCACTACGGCCGTGACTCGGCGAGCCGCCGAGCACCGCGGCCGTGACTCGGCGATCTGCCTGGGCCCAGATTGCCTGGCCATGTCGGCCGGGGCCAACTCCGACGGCCCGAACGACCCCGAAACCCGAACCTGAATACGAATCGATGATACGGTTACGACGTACTCGCAAAGACGAATCTAATAGTTAAGAGAACACATAATTCCGACCACCCGAAGGCTCGGAATTCGACAACGGAAGTAATTACCCAAAACTTTGGGAAATTACGAAAATGGCCCAAAACGTCCGAAAATCACGATACGCGATCGAAACACCAAACCAAAGCTTGAAACAAGAATAATAACATTAAATGAACTTACGAGAAACTCGAAACAACAGTTTCGGACGAGATTCGCAAGAATCGAACTCAAGTGCGGAAAAGTCGCTAAAAAGCTCGGAACTCAGCAAAACGATACCGAAACGAACTCGGATGACAAAAAGTGCAGAATTAATCATTCTCGAAATGACGAAATGGTCATGAGCGAGTCGTCAAAACGGACTTCCGCCGAAAAAAAGAAAATTACCGAAATTCGAAATTGCGGATATTACAGTCACGATACAACATGACAACGAAACTCAACGAATTACACTTTTACCAAGGAATCGAACAACTCACCGAAGTGTCAACAAAGCTCAAAAGGATTAACGGTAACGAGGACGGTAATTTCGGGTATATCATCCCCAACACCATGACAATACGATCAAGGGTATCACCATATCACGAATCATAGATTATCAGAACATTTCATACACACGAAACGCATAATAATCACAAGAATTCAACCATCATTATACCCAAGCAAGATAACTTGGCTCAATTCCGTAGATGAATAATCCTTCTTTGAATGGTCAAACGAACGGTATCTTCGTTTAACAATACTCACGTGAACAAGCAACCTTGAATGAAATGTAATTCATTCAACAACACATTCGTACGATAATGGTATTATTACATAAATAATATTCATAAATTTACTTGAATAAATCAATCATCCTATTGATCATTTTAATGTTCTTATTACAAATCATCGTATGTTTATCATGTTCATTCACATATTCTAACCTTAATGTCAAATACTTGATGTCTAGTTTATTATCAATGTAATATCGTGAAAATATCTTTTCAAATCATCGACACTTCTAATTACGATATAAGTTTGTGTTTAATTACGTTCTTTCATTATTTTACCAACGATTACATTCAAAACTTGATTACTATATGAAACATAAGTTTATGTTTTTTAGTGAACTAAGAACATCATCTTAATTTACGTCTCTTAACACGCACGGATTAATGAAATGGAATTCGGCTACTCATCTACCGCATTTGTATCATCATATTCAACACAATCCTCTTAAGAACATTATCAACCTATTAATGTAGTGATTACCACTCTTTAACGAAATCGATTAATTTGAACATATGAAGATTACAACTTCCTTCTATCAACATCCATTGTTTTACTTTGAAGAATTTATTAAAAGCCTAGTTATATCATTGGATACTTGAAATTTTTGAAGTAACTTCATCCCATCTAGCGAAGATCATCTTCACAGGGTTAACATAATCTTTCCAACAATTTTATTACAAAGGTTTTAGAGGCCAAAAATCATGGTTCCATACTACCTTCAAGAATCAATAGAATGTTCAAGACAAATTTAACATTTCTCACTTTTAATCATTAAGGATATCATCCCTAACATGTTCCTAGTGTTGAGACTATAATCAACTTCCGATTATCATGTTATACAACAGGTTTTATGTATATAATTACCAACACAATCACATTATGAAGTTATTTATCTACTAACATCATCATAAGCATGGAATTGATATGAGTTAAAGAAAGACCAACCTTAAAATGAAGAACAACACCAACACTTCAAGGGATACACTTCAATCTCTAACTCTCCAAGTCACCAATCAAGTGCTGAAGCTCCAACATGTAATATCCGGAATTTCTACTACTGTTGTTTGAGATTATTTTATCCGAGTTATATTCTACAACGTGGAATCTGTACAGTATGGATAAAATAAATGAAGGACTGAGATGTCAGTATTGGTACAATTGTCGTATTTGGTAGACAATTATAATTGAGGATATCGTGTATCAGGTTGTCGCACTTTTGATATAGAGTATATCGTATGAGAATATTATTGAATTCAGTATACGTATTCAGTATGCCGTATGTTCGTTTTCAGTATGTCGAGACAAAGCAGTAATGATTGAAATTGGCTAAGTATAGAATACTTAGCGTACGCTAATGTTGAAGACTTACGTACGCTAAATTAGTTGTGTTACGTACGTTATGGCTAAAGCATTACGTACGTAACGAGGGAATCGGACAGGACCGAGTCATGGTCGGTAGGTGGGACCCGATGTCGGCGGCGGATGTAGACAGGCGAGTCAACCCCGGCCATTGCGTACGCTACGAGAAGTGTATAATGTACGTTAAATAGAGTTTTACTGTAGCAAGTCAACGTACATATTACGTACGTAATGAAGGAAATGTTACCTACGTAATCAATTGGATGAAACAGGTCAGTTAGTTTTGGAAATGAGATTACGTACGCTATTAAGGACGCTTAGCGTACGCTAAGTGCATTACGTACGTTAATGCTGGTGGTTAACGTACGTAAAGATCGATGCAGTTTATAAAATAAAAGTTTGTCTTTCATTTCTCCTGATCATTTCACTTCGTTTTTCCGTCCTTCTTCACTTCTAAGTATGTTCTAAACACTTTTAAGTCGATTGTGAGCTTGGAGGCATGGATTAGAAGCTTGGATATGAAGATATCAATGATTCTTGAAGGGTTTGATTGGGTTATTCATGTTCTTGAGGTATGTTGTTGAATTCTTCACTTTGATTTCGGATTTTGGTATTGTTATCCATAAATGATTCGTATAAAGAGGATTAAGATGTTGTTGTTTCGATTCTTGTGGTTATATGAATTATATGTTGAAGGAAGATGGTGAAATGATTGTTTATACCTTGAATATGTTGATTATGATTATGAAATCATAGAGTTCTTGATGATCTTGGTATTATTATCCATATTTGATCCGTATGATGATGATTAAGGAGTTGTTGCTACAATCCTTGAGGTTATGTAGAGTGTATACTGAAGAATACGATGATTCATGATTTGGATTACGAATTGGAAGATTATCTTCATGTTAAAGGATATCGAATTATGTTGTTTTAATGGTTATGAACATGAGTTCGAATCCCTTAGTGTTCTTGAGGAACTTTTGATGAATTTAACATAGCAAGACGATCGTATATTGAATTATCGGTATTTTTATATATGAAGATCGAATATTCGTTGGTTGTAGTGGTAGAATTCGTATGTTCTTAATGAAATACGAATCATGATATCAATTTGGAATCCGGAAAGATTGTGATTGTTCGTCGAATATGATTTCCTTTACGCTCGTATCCGTAATCGCATTGTGGTTGTGAATTCGTAATTGTTTGAATTGGATTATTCGGACTTGTGGTTAATCAGTGTAGTTGTGGAACCGTTGGGTTTATTGATCGGTTGTATTGATTGATTATGATCATCGAGTTGTAGTTTGTATTGTAGATATCGTTGAATCGTTGAGATGTTTTGGTTGGTCGTGTCGGTTGTTAATTGTTATCGGATATGTGTTATTTGATTACTTCGATAGGTTGAGATTATTGATCGGTGATTATAACCGGATGCTGCGGTCGTATTCGAGTATGTTCTTGAATTGCTTCGGTCGGTGCTGAGGAGCTCGTAGACGAAGGCATTGTGACTGGTAGCGGCTTCATCATCATCGTATCGGTATTGAGGCAAGTTATTACTTGCTCAGTTATAATGTTTAATGAATGATTTCAGTTTCATTTCGTTCATAATGCATATAGCGATGATTATTATTGTGAACTCTGGGTATTTGGATTGGATATCGTTCTTCCGATTCTGGGAGTTAAATCATAATGTATATGATTTATTTCGGTTATTGGTATATTTGGGTATCGAGGATACATTGTGATAAAGACGAGGATTCGATTATTTATGGTTCATGATACGTTTGGATCGTCGAGCGTTGCGGATAATTGTCGGTGACGATTGGACTTCGAGGTTGCTCCCGAAGGACTCGGGGGCAAGTATTCCATATTGATTATGGTTTAGTGTTATTTATTTTGGTCTCGTATATTTTCTTTCATGTTGTTGAACATGAAGTCGTCCTAGTAAATTGTCATGTTGTCGTGCATGTTATGTTGTTCATGTTGATGAACGTGTTGATTTGCATATGTGTATGCATATTGTGTTGTTTATGTTGTGTAAATAATCTGATGGGGTTATGAGGATCTATGCTGAGGGCGCTGGATCGAATGTCCACCATGCGTTGGTTCGACGGGATCATCATGGGGATCTATGCTGAGGGCGCTGGATCATTGGACAGGTTTTCCACCATGCGTTGGTTCGACGGGATCATCATGGGGATCTATGCTGAGGGCGCTGGATCGTTGGATTACCAGTATTGTGTTGATGGAGTCTTGTGAATTTGCATCATTGATTTTATCATGTGTTGTTGTTCATATGTGTATTGTTGGTTATCCACCTTATGCTGATCTGATAGGATCAACAAAGGGATCTATGTTGAGGGCGCTGGATCGTCGGATTTCCATTGAGTATACATCATTGTTATTGTTGTGAGCATATTGACGTGGTCATATGAGTATGCACTTGTAGGTCTTTTGTTAGGACCGTGTCCGTATTGCATTGATTTGATCTCGGATTAGACTGATATGATTGTCGTGGCACTTCATATCTCGAGGTATGTCCCGTATTTCCTTTGTCTTTGATGGACAATCGATTATCGTTTTGGGATTTGATGATGTTATTCGATGGATCGTATTGGTCAGAAATGTTAGATTTCCGTATCGTGAGTTGGTGATGATAGTTTCAGAATCTTGAGTATTGTTTGAGGTACAATACAGATATTATGTTCGAGTTTATTGGTTAATCGAGTACGAGATGTGAAATGTGATAATGGTTATTCTGATGAGAATTACTTGAGTAAGTAAAGTTATGGCGGTAAGATTACGTTGGTCGTATTCTTATGTTGTATTCTCATTGGTCTGTAATTATTAATGTGATGTGACGGTTATCATTGTTGGATATTATGGCTGA
Source organism: Orobanche coerulescens (assembly GCA_033398695.1). Lineage (NCBI taxonomy): Eukaryota > Viridiplantae > Streptophyta > Magnoliopsida > Lamiales > Orobanchaceae > Orobanche > Orobanche coerulescens. Next base: position 59,641,271 of record CM065818.1, read on the forward strand.
CCCCGTCGTGGGATTTCTTTTAGGTTCTTGGAGTATCGATCTTGTTGCGGTCGTGAAGAGATGAGCTTCCCGGAGGATACTGGCTAGGACATGTTTTATGTATTGAGTTTCTTGGTTGGTTCTTGTGTTCTGCTGCTAGAGTATATTTATGGTTGGTGTTTTTCCGCTGCGTGAGTATTTTGAAACGCTCTTTTGGTATCTGGTAACTGAGGTTACTTTGAAATCGTTTTCTAAACTTTTGAGTGTCGGCCGTTTGGCCTTGCGATTTCAAATGAGTTTTTACGACGGTTTTTGATAAATGGATTTTATGTCTTTATGCATTTTTAAAGATAGTACCGTCGTTGGCCTCTTGGGCATTTGTAAATGATTGTGAAAATTTCCTTCAGCCTTGTGGGTTCCATCTCGGGGCCCACGACGCTGTAATATTTCCGGTTAAATCTGGGGGTGTTACAGAATATGGTATCGGAGCTTAGGCTGAGAAAACCTAGGCATTTGGGTCGAGTTGGGTCGTGTTTTGTCGCGTCATTCGAGTTGTCAATTGACTAATACTAGAGCCGTGAGTTTTTGTTGTTCACTCGGGCTTATGGGTTATGTGATTTATCAGTGTGGTACTGGGATTGTTGTAAACTTTTCCAAATGGTGTTAACGTGATATATTGTGTTCTTGAGTTGCACTGAGTTTGCAAAACGTGTGTTTTGAAAATATCTGTGTCGAGTATTTCCTTGAGTCGAGACATGTGCCAGTATCACGGGGAATCATCGGCTTCACGATCTGTAAGTATTTGGATTTTTGAATTTCATTGAGATTTATGCGGAAGGTAGAGGAAGACCCAAGAAAACTTGGATAAAGATGATTGAAAATGATATGCGGTTTCTTGGAATTGGAGAAAGTATGGCGATGGAGAGGCAAATGTGGCGGGAAAGAATACGGATGGTGGATGGAGTCTGATTCTTTTTTTTTTTTTTTTTTTTTTTTAATTCCTATTTTCTTTTATTTCATGTTATCTTTTTTTCTTTTTTTTCTTTTTTTTCTTTTTTTTCTTTTTTTTCTTTTTTTTTTTTTTTCATTCATTCTCCTTTTTTATTTGCTTTTTTCTCTAGTTTTTCCCTCTTTTTTCATTTTATGTTATTTATGTAACGATTATTGACGGTTTCAAAGTTTGATTCATGTTAGCCGACCCCAAATCATTTTGGGACTAAGGCTTAGATGTTGTTGTTGTTGTTGTTGTATTGAGATTTATTGCTGTTCTATAGTTGATATGCTTTGAGATTCAGCAGAATATTATGCGTCACAGTATAAGGTGACAGAGTTGGGACAGGATTGATGATCTTGAGAAGTTATGGTTTAGGAAATCAATATGTCGGTTAGATATCGGAACAGAATTATGCATTTGGGAGAAATGCTGTGGATTGTTGAGAAGAACATGTAGTCATGATAGATCATTTTGTGATACATGAAACTGTTTTTGAGCATTTGAAAATGACACTTTTCAAAATGAATGTTTTACGGATGTTTTACGGAAAATGATTTAGGACCGAGACCCAATCGATTTTGAAATAGTTTTATAAACCAGGACTTGGAGTCCGAAAAAGGGTTTTCTACTTTTTAAACTTCTTGTAATACGAAATGAGATACGGGCTGATACCCTAATGTCTCAAAAGACTTTTCTGTTTTCTAAAACACCCGAGATTTGTAATACACTTTACCGATCGTTTATGCATTTTATTTCTATCTTTCGGGGTTTTGGTTTATTTGTTCAAATGAAACTTCTCGGGAAGCCTTTCGCTGTATTGATTCGTTTCAATATTTTGTCATATCATATTTAAGATGATCCAGGATAGGTTAATGACTGACGTTGCGAGTCATATGTGGAAAGGAGTTTTTTTAGTCGGAGTTTATATATGAGATTTTGGAACTCTATCGTGTGGTTTTCCGATGAAATATCAGTGGATATTGGTAACGAGCCGAAGTGGTATAGAGGAGTATGGATATGGACAAGCATTTGCATAAATTCCATTTTATTTAATCGTGTGTATTCGAAAAGAATTTTTATCGAGAACTTGGCACCAGCGAGCCGATTTAATTTTTAAAATTGATTTCGTAGTCTTACGAAAATTTATGTTTTGAGTTTTCAAACTCTTGAAAGAATTTTCGAAAATTTGTCTTTTGACAAGACTATATGATTTCAAACTGGTTTTGAAAATATGATCGATATACATACGCATTTAGTGCATAATGCATATCATGGTGAAGTTCTGAGTGTGACTCACGAACTGGATAAGACATCAGTATGGTACGAGGAAAAGAGATACGAACTTCAGTATAGTAGTTTGGTTATGCAAGGATGATCGATTGATTTATCGGATAAGAGAAATATGCTGCGTGTTGTAAATTCATGCACAGGATGTAATTTTGGAAATTTGGATTTTGTTGAAATCGGGACATATGTGCTATGTGATTCCATTGGTATGGTAGTAGTGTGATTTTTACCATAGTGATTTTGAAGGATTTCGTTGTAAGTGTAGATTTGGGGATGGCGACCCCATGCTGGTTGTTTTGGATATTGAGTGGTCGTTCCCACTCCCTGTATGATTGGATATGTTCGTCAGTTTGTGACTGGTTGTTCGTATGCCGAGGGGTATGTTCACCAGTCGGTTGTGTTTCGTTGAGAATCACTGTATGTGATTGGTGTGTCATTTTGAGAATTTTGCTTTTTCGTATATCTGTTTCTGTGGTTCTGTATTGATTGTGTTGGAGCTTACCGAAGGTATTCTCGATTATCGTTGACCTCTGGTTGGTCATATGGGAGTTTATCATGTTGATGATATTCTCGATTGTGTTTTGACCTCTGGTTGGTCATATGGGAATTTATCATGTTGATGATAAATTCGGTTGATTTATTGGTTGATCATTGTTGGTGATCATCTCAGCGTTCGGATTTTGTTTTGATGTTTCGGGATTCGTATCGTTGTTTTGGGTAGTTGTTTCGCAGATGTATTGTATATTATTCGTCTTATCGGAATTGAGACCTGATTATGTACTCAGGCAGACAGAATTTGATTCGGGCAGATTATTTCATCTGAAGATGATATATTTTTGTTGAGACTCAGAGAATTGTAATCGTAAGCGTATTGGGACTGTACAGTGAGATCGCTTGCTAGTATCTCAGGAGATAGTCGACCTACATATTGGTAAGTAGGCTCTTTTGGTTATTCGGTAATGACGATAATTGATCGTTGACGTGATGGTTTTGGGATATTTTGGTTGGACGGTATGTTTGGTTGTTTTTATGACGGATTGCAAGTTTCGAGGCCGAAACTTATTTTAAGTGGTGTAGAATTTAATATCCGGAATTTCTACTACTGTTGTTTGAGATTATTTTATCCAAGTTATATTCTACAGCGTGGAATCTGTACAGTATGGATAAAATAAATGAAGGACTGAGATGTCAGTATTGGTACAATTGTCGTATTTGGTAGACAATTATAATTGAGGATATCGTGTATCAGGTTGTCGCACTTTTGATATAGAGTATATCGTATGAGAATATTATTGAATTCAGTATACGTATTCAGTATGCCGTATGTTCGTTTTCAGTATGTCGAGACAGGTGGTAACAGTTGAAATTGGCTAAGTATAGAATACTTAGCGTACGCTAATGTTGAAGACTTACGTACGCTAAATTAGTTGTGTTACGTACGTTATGGCTAAAGCATTACGTACGTAATGAGGGAATCGGACAGGACCGAGTCATGGTCGGCAGGTGGGACCCGATGTCGGCGGCGGATGTAGACAGGCGAGTCAACCCATTGCGTACGCTACGAGAAGTGTATAATGTACGTTAAATAGAGTTTTACTGTAGCAAGTCAATGTACATATTACGTACGTAATGAAGGAAATGTTACCTACGTAATCAATTGGACGAAACAGGTCAGTTAGTTTGGGAAATGAGATTACGTACGCTATTAAGGACGCTTAGCGTACGCTAAGTGCATTACGTACGTTAATGCTGGTGGTTAACGTACGTAAAGATCGATGCAGTTTATAAAATGAAAGTTTGTCTTTCATTTCTCCTGATCATTTCACTTCGTTTTTCCGTCCTTCTTCACTTCTAAGTATGTTCTAAACACTTTTAAGTCGATTGTGAGCTTGGAGGCATGGATTAGAAGCTTGGATATGAAGATATCAATGATTCTTGAAGGGTTTGATTGGGTTATTCATGTTCTTGAGGTATGTTGTTGAATTCTTCACTTTGATTTCGGATTTTGGTATTGTTATCCATAAATGATTCGTATGAAGAGCATTAAGATGTTGTTGTTTCGATTCTTGAGGTTATATGAATTATATGTTGAAGGAAGATGGTGAAATGATGGTTTATACCTTGAATATGTTGATTATGATTATGAAATCATAGAGTTCTTGATGTTCTTGGTATTATTATCCGTATTTGATCCGTATGATGATGATTAAGGAGTTGTTGCTACAATCCTTGAGGTTATGTAGAGTGTATACTGAAGAATACGATGATTCATGACTTGGATTACGAATTGGAAGATTATCTTCATGTTAAAGGATATCGAATTATGTTGTTTTAATGGTTATGAACATGAGTTCGAATCCCTTAGTGTTCTTGAGGAACTTTTGATGAATTTAACATAGCAAGACGATCGTATATTGAATTATCGGTATTTTTATATATGAAGATCGAATATTCATTGGTTGTAGTGGTAGAATTCGTATGTTCTTAATGAAATACGAATCATGATATCAATTTGGAATCCGGAAAGATTGTGATTGTTCGTCGAATATGATTTCCTTTACGCTCATATCCGTAATCGCATTGTGGTTGTGAATTCGTAATTGTTTGAATTGGATTATTCGGACTTCTGGTTAATCAGGATAGTTGTGGAACTGTTGGGTTTATTGATCGGTTGTATTGATTGATTATGATCATCGAGTTGTAGTTTGTATTGTAGATATCGTTGAATCGTTGAGATGTTTTGGTTGGTCGTGTCGGTTGTTAATTGTTATCGGATATGTGTTATTTGATTACTTCGATAGGTTGAGATTATTGATCGGTGATTATAACCGGATGCTGCGGTCGTGTTCGAGTATGTTCTTGAATTGCTTCGGTCAGTGCTGATGAGCTCGTAGACGAATGAACTGTGACTGGTAGCGGATTCATCATCATCGTATCGGTATCGAGGCAAGTTATTACTTGCTCAGTTATAATGTTTAATGAATGATTTCAGTTTCATTTCGTTCATAATGCATATAGCGATGATTATTATTGTGAACTCTGGGTATTTGGATTGGATATCGTTCTTCCGATTCTGGGAGTTAAATCATAATGTATATGATTTATTTCGGTTATTGGTATATTTGGGTATCGACGATACATTGTGATAAAGACGAGGATTCGATTATTTATGGTTCATGATACGTTTGGATCGTCGAGCGTTGCGGATAATCTTCGGTGATGATTGGACTTTGAGGTTGCTCCCGAAGGACTCGGGGGCAAGTATTCCATATTGATTATGGTTTAGTGTTATTTATTTTGGTCTCGTATATTTTCTTTCATGTTGTTGAACATGAAGTCATCCTAGTAAATTGTCATGTTGTCGTGCATGTTATGTTGTTCATGTTGATGAACGTGTTGATTTGCATATGTGTATGCATATTGTGTTGTTTATGTTGTGTAAATAATCTGATGGGATTATGAGGATCTATGCTGAGGGCGCTGGATCGAATGTCCACCATGCGTTGGTTCGACGGGATCATCATGGGGATCTATGATGAGGGCGCTGGATCGTTGGACAGGTTTTCCACCATGCGTTGGTTCGACAGGATCATCATGGGGATCTATGCTGAGGACGCTGGATCGTTGGATTACCAGTATTGTGTTGATGGAGTCTTGTGAATTTGCATCATTGATTTTATCATGTGTTGTTGTTCATATGTGTATTGTTGGTTATCCACCTTATGCTGATCTGATAGGATCAACAAAGGGATCTATGCTGAGGGCGCTGGATCGTCGGATTTCCATTGAGTATACATCATTGTTATTGTTGTGAGCATATTGACGTGGTCATATGAGTATGCATTTGTAGGTCTTGTGTTAGGACCGTGTCCGTATTGCATTGATCTGATCTCGGATTAGACTGATATGATTGTCGTGCACTTCATATCTCGAGGTATGTCCCGTATTTCCTTTGGTATTTGTCTTTGATGGACAATCGATTATCGTTTTGGGATTTGATGATGTTATTCGATGGATCGTATTGGTCAGAAATGGTAGATTTCCGTATCGTGAGTTGGTGATGATAGTTTCAGAATCTTGGGTATTGTTTGAGGTACAATACATATATTATGTTCGAGTTTATTGGTTAATCGAGTACGAGATGTGAAATGTGATAATGGTTATTCTGATGAGAATTACTTGAGTAAGTAAAGTTATGGCGGTAAGATTACGTTGGTCGTATTCTTATGTTGTATTCTCATTGGTATGTAATTATTAATGTGATGTGACGGTTATCATTGTTGGATATTATGGCTAACCCCGTCGTGGAATTTCTTTTAGGTTCTTGGAGTATCGAGCTTGTAGCGGTCGTGAAGAGATGAGCTTCCCGGAGGATACTGGCTAGGACATGTTTTATGTATTGAGTTTCTTGGTTGGTTCTTGTGTTCCGCTGCTAGAGTATATTTATGGTTGGTGTTTTTCCACTGCGTGAGTATTTTGAAACGCTCTTTTGGTATCTGGTAACTGAGGTTACTTTGAAATCGTTTTCTAAACTTTTGAGTGTCGGCCGTTTGGCCTTGCGATTTCAAATGAGTTTTTACGACGGTTTTTGATAAATGGATTTTATGTCTTTATGCATTTTTAAAGATAGTACCGTCGTTGGCCTCTTGGGCATTTGTAAATGATTGTGAAAATTTCCTTCAGCCTTGTGGGTTCCATCTCGGGGCCCACGGCGCTGTAATATTTCCGGTTAAATCTGGGGGTGTTACAGAATATGGTATCGGAGCTTAGGCTGAGAAAACCTAGGCATTTGGGTCGAGTTGGGTCGTGTTTTGTCGCGACATTCGAGTTGGGTGAGTTTTTTTTGTTCACTCGGGCTTATGGGTTATGTGATTTATCAGTGTGGTACTGGGATTGTTGTAAACTTTTCCAAATGGTGTTAACGTGATATATTGTGTTCTTGAGTTGCACTGAGTTTGCAAAACGTGTGTTTTGAAAATATCTGTGTCGAGTATTTCCTTGAGTCGAGACATGTGCCAGTATCACGGGGAATCATCGGCTTCACGATCTGTAAGTATTTGGATTTTTTAATTTCATTGAGATTTATTGTTGTTCTATAGTTGATATGCTTTGAGATTCAGCAGAATATTATGCGTCACAGTATAAGGTGACAGAGTTGGGACAGGATTGATGATCTTGAGAAGTTATGGTTTAGGAAATCAATATGTCGGTTAGATTTCGGAACAGAATTATGCATTTGGGAGAAATGTTGTGGATTGTTGAGAAGAACATGTAGTCATGATAGATCATTTTGTGATACATGAATCTGTTTTTGAGCATTTGAAAAGGACACTTTTCAAAATGAATGTTTTACGGATGTTTTACGGAAAATGATTTTGGGCCGAGACCCAATCGATTTTGAAATAGTTTTATAAACCAGGACTTGGAGTCCGAAAAAGGGTTTTCTACTTTTTAAACTTCTTGTAATACGAAATGAGATACGGGCTGAGACCCTAATGTCTCAAAAGACTTTTCTGTTTTCTAAAACACCCGAGATTTGTAAAACACTTTACCGATCGTTTATGCATTTTATTTCTATCTTTCGGGGTTTTGATTTATTTGTTCAAATGAAACTTCTCGGGAAGCCTTTCGCTGTATTGATTCGTTTCAATATTTTGTCATATCATATTTAAGATGATCCAGGATAGGTTAATGACTGACGTTGTGAGTCATATGTGGAAAGGAGTTTTTTTTAGTCGGAGTTTATATTATGAGATTTTGGAATTCTATCGTGTGGTTTTTCGATGGAATATCAGTGGATATTAGTGACGAGCCGAAGTGGTATACAAGAGTATAGATATGGACAAGCATTTGCATAAATTCTATTTTATTTAATCGTGTGTATTCGAAAAGAATTTTTATCGAGAACTTGGCACCAGCGAGCCGATTTAATTTTTAAAATTGATTTCGTGGTCTTACGAAAATTTATGTTTTGAGTTTTCAAACTCTTGAAAGAATTTTCGAAAATTTGTCTTTTGACAAGACTATATGATTTCAAACTGGTTTTGAAAATATGATCGATATACATACGCATTTAGTGCATAATGCATATCATGGTGAAGTTCTGAGTGTGACTCACGAACTGGATAAGACATCAGTATGGTACGAGGAAAAGAGATACGAACTTCAGTATAGTAGTTTGGTTATGCAAGGATGATCGATTGATTTATCGGATAAGAGAAATATGCTGCGTGTTGTAGATTCATGCACAGGATGTAATTTTGGAAATTTGGATTTTGTTGAAATCGGGATATATGTGCTATGTGATTCCATTGGTATGGTAGTAGTGTGATTTTTACCATAGTGATTTTGAAGGATTTCGTTGTAAGTGTAGATTTGGGGATGGCGATCCCATGCTGGTTATTTTGGATATTGAGTGGTCGTTCCCACTCCCTGTATGATTGGATATGTTCGTCGGTTTGTGATATGCATCATGTGCGTATCCAGTGAAGATGCAGTCGACCGTCTTGGGTCAAACCTTCACTTGCTTTGGCTTAGAAACTTTTGCCTTAGCCATACACCCCCACATTTTTAATATTTCTAAAATTGTTTTACTAAATTTCAGAACTAATAAGAAATTTCAATTATTTCCTCAAGCTTTTAGAGTGTAAATTTCTCTTTTTAGCTTCATCCTTACTCATTATCGAGTATACGTAACAAATGTGTCAATATATTTATCGAGTAATCACATTTCTTATTACAACCTCTCATAAGAGTAGGTTTCATCATCATTTAAAACCTCTCTGGTTTTAATATTCTATAAAAGAACTTTTATGTTTTTAGCACTAAAGTTCAATTATTGAATTTCTCCGAGTTTTCAACATATGGAGCTGATATCAATATTTGTCGTGTTTGGTATCACATGGATCACCGTAATAGGCTCGTGTGTCACTGCCGCAACAGACCGACACCAACACGAGAATATATAATTTAACCGGAAGAGAAAATACAACCAAAAAATTATAATTCTCAAGCCGACCCACAACCTGTACTCACTAGGTACCAGGCCCGTTAGGTTTTTTAACGTCCGAGCATCCGACCAAGATTGACATACATCACACGAAATGATTAAAATCAATCAACAAATACTATTTAGTTAATATCTTAATTAAACTAAATAATCTTAACATCTTAATCGAATAATCGATTGATTCGGTTCTTATCAAACAATGCTATACCTTATCGAAATTATCATATGCATGATTATATAATAGCAAATATAATCACAATCTTATTTAGCAAAACGCATGGCAACAAATAATATAAATTCTCCTCATTTATACTGGACATAAACACTTTCTAAATAATGATCGATGTGTAATTCATAATTTTTATTCTAATCAGCTATTCTAAGTTCAAAAGGTTTAAAAATTTGCAAAACCTTTCAATTACTTAATCAATTCTCAAAATTGGACCCAAAAAATCAAAATCTGATTCATGTTGAAAACTAAGTCAATATCTTTTCGCATATCGTGGAGTCCGCTCGGTGGAGTATTATATCCGACATCTCATGACGCACATGATAAGATCGAAGTATCTTTTAATAATTTCGAAAATAGTAAATTAGTATTTTCAAGAGCTCGAGCAAATCCAAACATATCTGCTGTTTGTTGCCTCAAGTCGAAGGGAGGGTCCTTTTGATCTTGGAGAAAAGAAACCTACTAAATGATCGTAATCGAAATAATGTGGCCATATTTCATAGCTAAAGTGTGGTGATCAGTAAGGAGTCATTCGAGTTAACATAAATCGAAACATTAGCACATGAAAAACCACATGGTTCTCTCATATAATCATTTATCAATATCCTACTAAGTCAAGTTAATCAATGTGGATATGGTTATAACAAATAAACACCTCTTGTTGTAGAAAACATGTGTCAGACATTTCGTCAGACGGAGACCGAATTTCAGTTTTTTTTAAAGGATTTTACCTTTTTAATTATTTTGGTTTCTTCTATAGAATTTTCTAGTTTTTGCTACGAAATAAGAAATTTGCTTTAAAATTGTTGGTATAATTTACTAAAAATTATATCGATAAATTCGAATTCATATAATTATACCATGAAGTATAATATTTGATGATTTTCCATTATACATGTAGATCCAAAAGCTTGTCTTGGACTCGTCCGTGTCCGTCAAATTACGACTTAAGGTATCGCATGTTTTGAATCTCCTGTGTGTGCTGCAAATCAGAGAAGAACAAATTAGGAGGCAGATTCGTTAATGACGAAAGCATTAAAAAAACTATATATGTATATATATATATATATATATATAATTAATCAGTTGAGGTAAATCCGAATGTGGGCGATTTTGAGTCCAGAAATCTGTCTCCTTAAAGCAAATTCGCCTCCACCGCACTGTATAGCGTCTGCCTCCCAGGATAAAACAACATCTCGATGCGTTGATATATCGATCATCACACCCTCAGCAAACTAGAATAAACCTGAACTACCACCGACGCGACCCAAAATATGAATAGAAATTATTTCCGAAATAAAATTTTGAAGTCGGGATTTTTGGGTGAAGAAAACGGACGAAATTTTCTGTATAAAAATAAGACCCCTCACATCTGTATTTATAGGTGAAGATGAGAGAGAGACATGTGCTGGAGGAACTCTATACCGACCGAAATTGGTATCTGGAGGAACTCTAAACCGATCGAAATTGGTATCTGGAGGAACTCTAAACCGATCAGGATTAGTATCTCAATACTTATCTAAACCGATCTGTTTAATTCGATTTTATCCGGATCCGAAAAATTCGGAATTTATTAATTGAGGTATTTTCGGTAAAATAAATTTTTACCGAATAAAATTGCAGTAAAAAGATAACTTCGAGACGCCGAGACATTTCGCCCAAATTGCCCTTCGACCGAGACCGAGCCGGACGGACGGCAGCGGCGCGCGCGTGTGTGTGCACGAGGGGCGCCTAATCACACATCCACACATGTCTCACTTTTTGAACATGCATTTGTCCACATCTCCTTATATACTCACAATTTCTCCCTTCTTTTTCCAATGTGGGATAGCATCCCAAACCCATTTCTAAAGGGTTCACTTTGGAACATCATATCTCATTCATACCTCAATCATTTTGAGTGTTCTTACATGTTTTGGAAACCTCGTACGGAGTACTACGTATTCCAATTAAGTCCCGACTCTAACTCGTAGTCGATCCAACTCAAAATTTCCTCTCAAATGGGCTGCTCAAAACATCCCATTTCCTCCATTTTATCTAATATTTCCAACAATTATTATTATTATTATTATATTATTATTATTATTTTATTATTATGGTTTAAAATTAACAACATACGTTTTTTATGGTTTAAAATTACTTGTAATTAATTGATTTACGTTTTTTATCAGTTAAGTAGTTCATGTTTAGCGATGCATATCAGATTATGTGAATCATGTATGGTCATGTAGTACATAGCATGTTTTCAGATTTCATATAAGGATTTAGATCGTGAATCAAATATTTACAATGTAGAAAGCATATAGAATCCATATGCATTGATAGCATAGCAGCATGTAGTTAGCATATATTCAGATCAGATCATGTGCAGTTAGATGATACGTTTTCGTTTTGTAACTTGGGGTAGATTATAATTGCAATGAGTTCATGGTTATATGATGTGATTATTATGACGTTTGATCAACGTAATAATATTTACATGATATGACATGAAGTTATTGAGATTATGAGATGTCCGGGGAAGCTTACTGGAACGCTTATGTGTTAAATGTTTATAGTTTGCATTAGGTAAAATAGCTCTATTAGGGACTGGAGTTTGTTATTTTTATCACTTAAGGGACTAAAGTTTTAAGTGTTTCAAAAAGGTGACTAAAGTTTAATCCGTTTCACCCGTTAGGGACTCCGTTAGTTTGGTCCCGTTCAGTTTTAACGGATTGATGACATGGCCGTTAAGTGCCACGTGTCAGCATTTTATTGGTCGGTAATAATAAAATAATAATAAAATTTTTGGATTTTTGTAATAATAATAAAATAATAACAAAAAATATAAAAGTCTAAAAAAATATAAAAAATAAAAAAATCTATATTTTTTAGAAAAACTAAAACTTCATTTTTTTTTTAAAAAATCTGGAATATTAATATTAAAAATCTAATGCTTTTATTTAAAGTTAAAAATAAAAATTAAAAATATAATAAAAAATTTCAGATTTTTGTAATAATAATAAAATAATAATAAAAATATAAAGTCTAAAAAAATATAAAAAATAAAAAAATCTGGATTTTTTTAAAAAAATGAAACTTTATTTTTTTCTCAAATTTTTTGAAAAAATCTGGAATATTAGTACTTAAAATTGGATGCTTTTATTTAAAATTTGAAAATAAAAAATAAAAAATTAAAAAATTTGGATCTAATTTATAAACTTTTATTTTTAAAATTGAGATATTATTTTTCATAAATAAATAGTAAACTGGATCTAATTTTTCATAATATTATTAAATAAATATTATTTTACGAAAAATCTAAAAATCTAAACAAACTAAAGGTTAATTATAAATCAGATCCAAATATTTTTAATTTTTAATTTTTATTTTTAACTTTAACTTTAAATAAAAGCATTAGATTTTTAATATTAATATTCCAGATTTAAAAAAAAATAAAGTTTCAATTTTTCGAAAAAAATACAGAATTTTTTTTTTTTATATTTTTTTAGACTTTTACATTTTTTGTTATTAATTTATTATTATTATAAAAATCTGAAATTTATTATTATTATTTTAATATTACCGACCAATAAAATGCTGACACGTGGCACTTACGGCCATGTCATCAATCTGTTAAAACTTAACGGGACCAAACTAACGGAGTCCCTAACTGGTGAAACGGATTAAACTTTAGTCCCTTATTTGAAACACTTAAAACTTTAGTCTCTTAAGTGATAAAAATGGCAAACTTCAGTCCCTAGCAGTGGCGAAGCTAGAAAATTTTCAGTGGGGGGTCGGGATCTATATACCCCCTACATCGCAATTAAAATGGGGGGCGAAACCGAATATACCGAAATTTTTCTACACGAAATAAAAGCATCCGATTTGAAGTGTTCAATGAGTTAGATGTTTATATTTTGCATTATAAGCATCCGAAATAAAATTTTTCTACACGAAATCGGGGAAGCTTACTCGAACGCTTATGTGTTAAATGTTTATATTTTGCATTATAATCATGTATTTTAGTATGTTCAGAATTAGATCAGTATTCATGAAGATCATGGTATAGAACAAATACAGATCATGAGTTTCAGTGTTCCCAGAGTTGATTAGCCTACGAGAAAAAGGAGAAAGGATTTCAAGACGAGTACAGGTTCCCTTAATTAAACCTGTAGATAATCTTAATCAGTATATAGAGGATACTCAGACTTGAGCCGTAGTTCTATATTGACCTTAGAGTTTTATGCTTTAGGTGCAGAAATGAATTATAATTACGTTTAGCAAGTTAAGAATGCCTTAAGAATAGAAACATATATGCTATCATAACAGGATTATATACGTAACCAGTATGAATCAGGAATCAGAATTAGACATAGTAGATGCATATATGTCATGACCAGTAGTGATATAGTCGCCTAGTAAGCGAAACAGAGTTAGAATGCACGAGGTTAAGTGGATTATTAAACTATGTTTAGTATTTTAGTACATGATAAGAATCATAAATTACTAGTGCACACGTGAATTTTAAAAGATTAAGATCTTTTAAAGTTTTATAACAGTGATTCCTGATTCCCGATCAATCCCAACAATAATTGTAAAAAAGTTTGATTCATATGTTGTGAATGAGTTTAGTTGAGGAAGCGAAATATGACAATCAAATAAAGTCAGCATCATAGAGAGTGCAGAAACACCTATAAAGGCATAAAATATAATTAAAGCTCCACGACTACAAACGTAGCTAATACAAATTTTCGAACACTTCCTTATAAACCACATTAGTTGTTTTGTTGCATATTTGTACATCTTTATCTAAGCACAAAATCTTCAGACCTTTCCTACTTTTCACTCTGGATATGGCAACGTAAAGTTGTCCATGACTAAAAATAGGTCTAGGAAGATAGAGCCAGACGTGCGACAATATTTGTCCTTGGCTCTTATTAATAGTCATTGCAAAACACAATAGCAAAGGGATTTGCCTTCTCTGGAACTTAAAAGGCAATCTAGTATCCGACGGACTAAGTACCATTCTTGGTATAAAGCATCTATCTCCAACATTCTTGCCTGATAATATTTCACCCTTAATGACATGCTCCCCAAGTTGTCTTATAACCAATCTCGTACCGTTGCATAATCCAGACGATTGATCCATATTACAAATAAGCATAACCGGCACGCCAACTTTCAACTTCAGTATATGATTGGGAATACCAGAACATTTGATGCTATTTAAAAAATCAGTAGAATAGTTTCCATCAAGTGGATTGGTGACATCAAATGTTCTACATATACTGTCAGAACTTCGATAGATTTTTTCGTCTCCAGGTATTAATGACATAACATGTTCATTAACCGTTTCAACAATACTATTCGTCGGTGCAAGAATTGCTCTTTCCTCAAAGAATTTTGGACACTTGTAGTTATCGTGCAATGATGGATATGTGCTATCAATAATGGCTGTCACTGGATCATCTGCTTCTTTAATTAGGATATCTTCTGGGACTTCTATAATAGTCTCTCCATCTACACAGGTTCCTAAATCTCCATCACCAATTTTTAAGATCCATTTGGAGAATTTTTTAATTTCTTGAGCTTCTGTTTCACTTTGAGATTGACCAACTTGAAGCCTCATGTTCTTCGTCAACCTCAGAACTTTACAGTATTTCTAGAGATGAGAAGAATTAATACTTGCAAACACAATATCCTCCCTACTTCCCTTTGGCACAACAGGTAAAATTTGCCTAAAATCACCACCATCCCTTGGGCTCAGGATACCTTTTATTGCACTCCATCCAAGCTAAAAACATCGTTGGACGATTACCTTGGTTTTTCAAGACTGTGTCAATTGAATCACCATCTTCAAAAACAACATTTTGTTCACCTTCAAGATGAAATGTCAATCTCGTAACCGACGGAGTCCTGTAGTGAATGTTGAAACCATACATTCTCCAAATAGCCTTGCATGGAGAAATGTACCTACAGTTGTAATGCATTTTGATCTCATCAATCTGTTGAGCAATTTCCTCATCTCCTCTTGATTGAAAAACTGCTGCTGTCACACGATCTTGGCCCTTGTTTTTATACTTGAAAAGATATTTAATTGATCTAAGTTGATTACACCATTCAACATTGATATGTGTCCTATACATTCTCAATAATTGTGCATTGTAGGGCACAACAAAACCATTATCCACAAGTACACCGAGCTTCATAGTTGATATCCCATTTTTTCTTCGCCTATATAGTGGATAACCATCATCGTCAACAATAGTTCATTCCATGAACTTTTTGTAATATCCAGAATTTCTACTACTGTTGTTTAATATTATTTTATCTGAGTTATATTATACAGCGTGGGATCTGTACAGTATGGATAAAATAAATGAAGGACTGAGACATCTGTATTGGTATAATTGTCGTACTTGGTCGACAATTGCATTTGAGGATAGTGTGTATTATATGAGAATATTATTGGAAGGAGTATGTGTATTTGGTATGCCGTATGTTCGTATTCTGTATGTTGAGACGTTGGACAAGAATAGCTGAAAATGGCTAAGTATAGCCTTATTAGCGCACGCTAATATTCATGTATAGCGCATGCTATCGTACAGGTTTAGCACACGCTAAAGGTAAAAGGAAGCGCACGCTAGTGCAGAACAGATCAGAAGGAATCTACGTGTGGACCAGGCCACTTTCGGCGCATGTTCTGATAAGTCAATGGATGTTGTAATGTAGTACTAGCGTACGCTAAACCCTAAGGTTAGCGCACGCTAACTGTAGATCGGACAAAAAGGAATCTTATCCTCGTCAGTGCTTTCGGCGTGTGGACCCATCTTCGGAGCATACAGACAAACAAGTCAACTATGATTAGCGCACGCTATGGTCTAACACTTGCGCACGCTAAGTATAGCCATTTACGTACGCTATTGCATGGGCATTACGTACGTAAATCAGTGTACAAAGCAAAACAGTCGCCTCTGGATCACGATAGCGCATGCTACTAAGGAAAAGTAGCGCACGCTAATAACAGTCAGTATATATATGATTGCTGAAGTGAATTATGTCCATTCGGCCATTCCTTCATTTATTTGGAGAGAGAGTTTTTAGAGAGAAGTTTGAGGTTCCAAACACTGAGAGATGATGATCTTTAACAAGATTAAGCTGAAGAACATGGATTAAAGTCCTGTTCTTGAAGTTATTGATGATTCTTGTTATGAAGTTGATTGTTCTCCTTCATGGTTCGTCTATACAAGGTAATAGTTCTTCACCTTTGGATTTCGTTTTGGATTGAAGATTGATGTTCTTGAGTTAATGATTATCGTATAAACAAGTTGATAAGTATGATTAGGAGATGGACTATCGGATTATGATGTTGTTGTTATTGATATATGTAGGGCTGTTAGCGGTTTGAGTGAACCCAAAACCCGATCAAGAATCGAACCGAAAAACCCGGGACCGAAACTCACCCGACAATTAACGAGTTCGAATTCGAGTTCTAAACATTGAACTGAAACCGATAAGACCCGGACCGAGAAAACCGGAAAAAGACCCGGTAATATATATATATATATATATATATATACACACACACACTCACACACACCAAACAAGGCCTAAGGCCTTTGGTATATAAAATTTTTATTACTTGTTATTATATTTATTAATTATAGTAATAAAAAAATTAATTAATAACTTGATAATAATATATCTAATTAATACAAAATAATTAATAACAATACAATATAATATAGATCTAATTAATACAAAATAATTAATAACAAAATAATTAATAACAAAATAATTCCTTTGTTTAAAACCATTAGGGAATTGGAATTTTTTCCCATCCCACATTGCTTGGAGCAACAAATCTAGCTCTCATCCACTGCTATAAATAGGTGCTCACCCTTTCATTTTCTAACACATCAAACCTTAAGCCATCAATGGTGGTTCAAGCCCATTGGCTTGAGCCTTGCCTTGCGGCTTTGGGTTCATAACGAGTTCTTTTTTTCGTTCCTTGTGGTTTGAGTCTTCCAGCTTGAACCCGATGGTCTAAGCTTTATTGGCTTGAACTTGAGCATGGCTTGAACCTTGGTTCACCTTGAGTTCCATCACCATTTTGCTTAAGGTTTCATCCCATATCGGTGGGATAAACCATCTAAAAGCCTTGGTATCAACTATAAATATGCCTCCTCCCTACCACTACTCTCTCATTTCTAGATTTGGGTTTCTGGGTTCTGGATTCGGGTTTCGGATTCGGGTTTTGGATTCGGACCGGGTCTACCCGGTACCTATTTCGGACCGGTTCCGGATCTTAAATATGACCTGGTTTTCTTACCGGTCCGGACCGGGTCTATCCGGTACCTTACCGGACCGGTTCCGGGTCTGTCAAAAACCGGGCCGGACCGGTCCGATAACAACCCTAGATATATGTATATTGATGTAATTCGTATGGTTTGAATCATGTTGTTCGTCTTCTTGAGATAAGTTGGTTGTTGGCCACTAAGTATACTGGATACAGCTTGGGAAGTAGTTAAAACAACAAGCTGTATTGATTTTAAATCTGAGTGCGTAGCGGAAGTCTTAAATATAGTAGGTTGCTGTGGATACAACAATTGATGTGCAGTGTATACTTAAATAATCACGATAATTAAAACAGTAAAAACTGAAGGTAAATAACACATAATTTAAAGTGGTTCGAGGTAAACACTACGTCTACTGGTCCTCCACACATGAGTAAAAAGTTTATTATAATTACTACGTACACAACTACGTAATTATAACAACACACAATCAATATATCGTTCACACAGATTGATATAAAGATCTTAGCTTCAACCGTTCAAACAGATTGGTTTGAGCTAATGCTTGACTTGCTTCTTCACACACAGTTATGAAGCTTCGATTTCTTTGATGCAAATCCTTCACACACAGTTCCAGAGAAGCAACGATTACTCAGTCCACACAGGGCTGATCTGGGTTTGTTCAAAGGATAGAACAGGGTATGAACAACAACTTTGACTTTATGAGCTTCGAGCTGATGAAGTGTTGTTCAAGATGTTGAGCACTGTATATCTCTTAGATCTGAGTTACAGTAAGCTTTGGAGATATGTTTTGCTCTGAGTATTTTTTTGTAAGCTTGATCGTTCAGTAGTTCAGTTGTCTTCAATCTTCAAACTCTGGAGATATATATAGTCTCTGAAATATATCCGTTGAGATAAATCCGTTGAGCAAGATTCCGTTCCAACGGGATGAAAAGCACGATCCGGATTTTGTGGGATTTGAAGATCTTTTGACTTGCAGTATTTAAATACTTTTATCCTTTTAGTATTTAAATACTTTTTCATCAACGGGACTTGACTTGTAGTGGATACAGAAGATTCCTTCTTTTTCCTGTTGAGAGCTGTATGGAAGATCACTTATTGTTAGTTCGAGACAGCTTCCATACTTAGTCTTTTATAAGACTTCTTTGCTGTACTGAAAGAGTTCCACTGTATGCTGGATCTATGACAGGTTATCGATACAGGTTGACACTTCAACTTATCGATACAGTTTCCTTACTGTATTGAGGATTGGCATATTGTCAGAACCTCTTAACACTATTCGATACAGGGATTGATTATCCTGACTGTTTCGATACAGGGTATTTGTTATCCCAACAATTTCCCCCTTTTTGACAATTCGCCAAGACTTTAAATCTTTCAAGTCTTTCTTGATGATGCCAAAACCTTCTTCATGAAATAATCTTCTTTGATGGCTTCTGGCAGATTTCTTGGTCTTCTGTCAAATGATCTGGCTTTTAGTAACTTAGACTAATTTATGAACTGCTCGCAGGCGAGTTCGGTATAGCTAAGACTTTTTACAACTTAAGCTTATGATTAGCGCGCAGGCACAATCTTAAAATGTATTCTAGTTGCATACAACTGAATCTATGAACTGTTCGTAGACAAGTTCGTACAACTTAATTTTCAAACAAGTTTCTATACTTGTGATAGTTATCTTAACAATTTAAGTTATATAATCATACATCAACACAGTAGATTACGAGTTGTAATCTTTCAAGACAAGCAAACATTTTTATTGATATTCAAAGATAGAGTACATGGTTTGCTGTTTCGAAAGAAAAATTACAAATAACTAAACAAATATTACAAAGATTTCAGCTCCTATAGTCCGCATGTCTCCATGGACTCTTTTCTGGATCATGGTCGGTCCCACACCACCAGTTCTGTAGGGAGTCATGCACTCGATCTAGATAGATAGCTCTACCTTCATATGATCTGTCGAAACCAAGAATCCAGTCTTCTAGATGGGTGATCCGATCTCCTCTTTTATGCTTGGATTTCATATCTAGTTGGATATGAAGCTTTCCTTCTTCTAGCATCTTCGAGAATTTGTCTGCAGCATCCGCTAATGTCTTATAATTTTTGAAGATGGCGGATTCTCTGACGAGTTTAACAAAGTATCTCATCAGTTCTTTATTCCTCCATTGCTTCACCTCATCGGTAGTTGGATGGCGGTTGGTTGGCAGACGGATCTCAGAAGGTCTTTGAATTAAGGTTTTCCAGGGGACATTGGGGTCATGGAATTCGGGTCGGGAGCCTGAAATCTTAAAACTTTGAGAGGGAGGGGCTAGTTTGTTCAATTCGCCGGTAATGTTGTCTTGAACAGCATTAAATTCCCTTTCGTGCTGTAACCTTATTCTCCTTGCAGCTTCTCTTGCTTCTTCCCCCTTTTTGGCGTCATCAAGACATCCTAGGATTTCCAGTGCGGCGTCCTGTTTTGTCTCAATGTTTGTCATTCTTTCGACAAGGGTGGAAAGAACCTGCGATATATCCTTGATACTTTTGTCATGGGCTCGCAAGTGAGAAGAGTTTTCGATCATGGCTGCTGCGGTCTTGGCCTGAGAAATGCGCGTTTTGGATGATTCTTCTCTCAGGAGTTGCTCTTGTTTGTCTTGTATGATCTTCAATGCTTGCTTGAATACTTCTGGAAAAACAGCGAAGGCTTCTACTACTCGAGAGACTTCATGCTGTAATGTAGTCATCTCTTCGACAGCAAAAGTGTGCATCCAATTCAGAGCTTTTTCCACTGAAGACAGGGCATTAACTGCATCCTGGATAAAGACGGTTTGAAGGCCAAGAGCACGCAATCGCTCTTTCCTAGCAGCAGTAATGGGAGAATCCGGTTTGACAAAATCTTCGGCTCTATTCAACCTCCTTAGATTCACGGTAGGGAGTGAAGTAAGTTGGACATCCTCAGGTACAATACCGTCCTCGGATTCCACGGTTGATGGGGCGGGATCAGCATTTTTGGGTTCGGCGGCAGTGGGTGCTGTATCCTCCTGTTGCGAAGGTGCGTCTGTAGACATGGATACAAGAGGGACTGATTCCTCCTGTTGTCTCTCAGCAACAACTTCTTCTTCTTCTTCGGCAGCAGGCTCGGGTGCCTGTTCCAAAAAAATTTCTTCTTCCTCGACTTGAGAGACTGATTCCTCATCGTCAAGAATGTTTTCTTGCTGTGGCGAAGGGGGATCACTACGGCTTGATGTCCCTTCGTTATCCTTGGTTTGAGAGGCATCTCTGTCTTGAGCCTCCTCACGACTCATTCTCAGACCTGCTTGTAAAGCATCGTCATCGTCGTCTGTGTCATCGTCATCTTTTGGATTTTGGGGAGAGTCCTCGGACTTATCTTTTCCTTTTCTCCTGGCGTCAGATTTTTGCAATAGATGGCTTTCAATCAGTTCTTTGCAGTAGAGATTGTCCCATTGGATCAGGGCCTCAACTTCCGTCGAGTCCGTTACTTCCAACACAAATCTCTCTTCTTGGCTCCATTCGCTCCAGTTGTATAAGGTGTCACTGTCAGCATTCTTGTGACTAGGCTTCGACAAGCGGGGCATGTTGTGTCGACGATTCGATACAACGGCTAGTGCTGTAACATTTGAAGGAGATTCTTCAGCTTTCTCTCTTCTGTCAATATCATACTCAAAAGCTTTGAGGTCAGAGAAGAGATCAAAAGTAGATATTTCATTAAGATTGCAAGACACACGCATAGCTGTGGTCTTAATGTCCCATCGGGCAGGGAGAGATCTGAAAATTTTTAAATTCTTCTCCTTTTGTGTATAAATTTTGCCAAATGATTCAAGTTCACCAACAATACCAGTGAATCTGAGGTCAAGTTCCTCAAGTGTCTCAGTTGGTTTCATTTCGAAAGATTCAAATTGCTGAGTCGATTTTGAAATCTTGTTTTCTTTTGAGAGCTCAGTTCCCTCACAAATCAACTTGAGTTTATCCCAGATTTCGGGTCGCTTTCTGACTCTTTACCTTCGAGAACGTGCCTTTGTCAAGGGTGACAAATAACGCGTTCTTAGCCACATTGTCGAGGTTGGCACGCTTTCTTTCATATGTGGTCCATTGCTCGCGTTCCTTCTCGAGCATCTCAGCATGGGCTTGGACTTCAATCCTTGCGGCCGTGTTTACATTCATGATCTTGATAGGGCCATCCTGTATAACAAAAATCATCTCTTCGTGCATTGATGCAAGATGAGCCTCCATCCTAATTCTCCAATCATCAAATTCATTAATAGAGAACATAGCCACTTTGTTGATCATTGATATATCCATGTGAGAATAAAGGAAAAAAAAAGACTGTTTTGAAAATTAAGTGATTATGGATCTGATTCGGTTAAAAATACGACTGATTCTTTTTAGAATCAACCGCTCCGATACCACTTGTTGGCCACTAAGTATACTGGATACATCTTGGGAAGTAGTTAAAACAACAAGCTGTATTGATTTTAAATCTGAGTGCATAGTGGAAGTCTTAAATATAGTAGGTTGCTGTGGATACAGCAACTGATGTGCAGTGTATACTTAAATAATCATGATAATTAAAACAGTAAAAACTGAAGGTAAATAACACAGAATTTAAAGTGGTTCGAGGTAAACCCCTCTACGTCCACTGGTCCTCCACACAGGAGTAAAAAGTTTATTATAATTACTACGTACACAACTACGTAATTATAACAACACACAATCAATATATCGTTCACACAGATTGATATAAAGATCTTAGCTTCAACTGTTTACACAGATTGGTTTGAGCTAATGCTTGACTTGCTTCTTCACACATAGTTATGAAGCTTCGTCTTCTTCGATGCAAATCCTTCACACACAGTTCCAGAGAAGCAACGATTACTTAGTCCACACAGGGCTAATCTGGGTTTGTTCAAAGGATAGAACAGGGTATGAACAACAACTTTGACTTTATGAGCTTCGAGCTGATGAAGTGTTGTTCAAGATATTGAGCACTGTATATCTCTTAGATCTGAGTTACATTAAGCTTTGGAGATATGTTTTGCTCTGAGTATTTCTTTGTAAGCTTGATCGTTCAGTAGTTCAGTTGTCTTCAATCTTCAAACTCTGGAGATATATATAGTCTCTGAAATATATCCGTTGAGATAAATCCGTTGAGCAAGATTCCGTTCCAACGGGATGAAAAGCACGATCCGGATTTTGTGGGATTTGAAGAACTTTTGACTTGCAGTATTTAAATACTTTTATCCTTTTAGTATTTAAATACTTTTTCATCAACGGGACTTGACTTCTAGTGGATACAGAAGATTCCTTTCTTTGTCCTGTTGAGAGCTGTATGGAAGATCACTTATTGTTAGTTCGAGACAGCTTCCATACTTAGTCTTTTATAAGACTTCTTTACTGTACTGAAAGAGTTCCACTGTATGCTGGATCTATGACAGGTTATCGATACAGGTTGGCACTTCAACTTATCGATACAGTTTCCTTACTGTATTGAGGATTGACATATTGTCAAAACCTCTTAACACTATTCGATACAGGGATTGATTATCCTGACTGTTTCGATACAGGATATTTGTTATCCCAACATTGGTTAATTCTTCTCCTTTGCGGATGTTGACGTCATTGTTGATGATTAATCTCTGTAATGATAGATTATGGAAGTGTTGTTACGTTCTTAATGTTTCATGATGTTGATATTGAGGAAGATGATATATGGATATAGGACTTGGATTATAAGTTGAATGATTGTTTATATGTTAAAGGATATCGGATTTTATTGTTTTGATAGCTTTGAACATGGTTCAGAATCACTTAGTGTTCTTGATAATCGCCATATGTTGATCGGTATCCGAAATGCATGCAACTGCATGTCATTAGTGCATGCTAAGCTTACTGGATAGCGCATGCTAACGGGAGCAACTTAGCGCACGCTACGTTAAGTGATTAATGTGCGCTAAGTCAACAGACAGTGTGCATGTTTGTGTTGTGGTTATGAATTCATGATCGTTTAAGTTGAATTGTTCAGACTTATGGTTAATCGAGATATTGTAGAACTGTTGAGTTTGTTGATTGGTTATGTCGGTTGTTAATTGATTAGCGTAATAGGTTGAGATTATTGATCGGTGATTATAACCATACTTTGCGGTCGCATTCGAGAATATTCGTGAATTGCATTGATCGAGGCTGAGAAGCTTGTATACGACGGCAAGGAATTGGTAATGGCTTCATCGGTATCGAGGCAAGTTATTACTTGCTCAGTTTATAATATTTAATGAATGGTTTCCGTTTCATTCATTTATAATTCGTATAGCAATATTTATAATCTTAATCACAGGAGATTTGGGATTATAAGTTGTATTCGAGTTTTGGGAATTAAATCATAATGTCTATGATTTACATTTTTTGTTGGTATACTTGGTGTTCAGGATATATTGTGGTATAGACGAAGACGTGAATTATCCACCGTCCGTGACATTTTGGATCGTCGAATATTCAGAATAATGGTTGGTGATGGTTTAGATATCGAGATTGCTCTCGAAGGACTCAGAGCAAGTATTTTAATCATTTTTGTCATTTGTGTCGATCATGTTGTGATACATTCGTGTATCATTGTTGTCATGCATTTGTGCATTGTTGTTGTCGTGCATTGTATACTGTTGTTTTGTGCAGTTGTGCATTGTTATCGTATGTCCACCATGTGTTGGTCCGACGGGATCAAGATGGGAATCTATAGCTGTGTTCGCTGGATCGCTGGACAGGTAATGCCACCATGCATTGGTCCGACAGGATCAAGATGGGAATCTATAGCTGTGTGCGCTGGATCATTGGATTACCATGTATTGTTGTTGTGCATATGTATATTATGGGTTTGCCATAAATATGCATTGTCGTTATTGTTGTGATCATATTGACGTTGTCATATGAGTATGCATTTGTAGATCTTGTGTTAGGACCATGTCCGTATGTTGTGTTGATCTGATCTTGGATTAGACTGACGTGATTGTCATGGTATTTTGTATCTTGATGTATGTTCCGTATTTCCTTTGATACTTGTTTTTAATGGACAATCGATTATCATATTGGAATTGTCGACGTTATCTGATGGATTGAATTGGCCAGAGTTGGTATAATTTCCGTATCGCGAGTTATGATAATGTTTTGAGAACCTTGTGTATTGTTGAGATACCGTACCGATATTTCGGTATTATCTTAATGTGTTGTTAAGGACACGAATCGTGGATTTTCGTAAAGTTGCGATGGTGAGATTACATTGGTCGTATTCTTACTTAGTATTTCTATTGATATATAATTATTGATGTGATGTGATCGTTATCATTGTTGGATATTATGGCTGACCCCGTCGTGGGCTTTCTTTTTAGGATATTGGATATCGAGCTTGTAGCGGTCATGGAGAGATGAGCTTCCCGGAGGATATTGGCTAGGGCATGTATTTGTATATTGAGTTTCCCGACCAGTTGTTGTATTCTGCTGCTAGTGTATTTTTAATTGTTTGTCTTTTCCGCTGCGTGAGTATTTTTTTTTTAATGTCCTTTTGGTATCTGGTAACTTAGGTTACTTTGGCAATTGTTTTCTAAACTATTTTTTCAGTACGTGTAAGCGATAGCTTAACATATGTTTTCAAACTGTTGAGTCTTGGCATTTCGGGCCTTATCGTTTCAAATGAGATTTTACGACGGTTGGATAAACGAGTTTTATACAGTCCTCGAATGTTTTAAATAGATAATACCGTCGTTAGCCTCTTGGGCGTTTGTAAATGTTTGCAAAAAAAAAAAATCCTCCAGCCTTGTGGGTTCTATCTAACGTAATTTCTTTATCAAATACTTGGTTTTAATTCATGTTAGAACACTTGATCAATGTTTTTACATGTTTAACTTAATTGCTCATAATTCGAGAGAAGAGGGCATTAATAGGTTTCGAGTATTTGACGTAGTAAATTATGAGATTGAGAAATCGGTGATGAGCTATGATGATGTTTAATATTATGAATATTTTGGAGTTAGATAACTTATAATAGACGGAGACGTTGTTATAGGTTGTTTAATTTACGTTTTAATGCATCTCGAGAGAGACTTTAGAATATTGTTGTGATTATTATTTTGGAGGCGCACTTATAACCTCTTGGAACCAATCCCAACTAAACTTAGTAATCAACGGAAACCTAGACTTGGAATCTACCTTTCTAAACTCTTGCAATTCTCTTTAATTCGGATATTTTCTTTTATTGTCATCATTTTATTTTATTTCATTACCCATTCATCCATCCTATCGACCGTCTAGATAAAATCGGGATCACTATAATCTACTACTCAACACAATATGAATAATTAGTCTCTGTGGAATACGACCTTGCTCGCCACTTTCTACATTTTCTCCGTACACTTGCGGATTGTTTAAAAATACAGCGAACAAGTTTTTAGCGCCGTTGCCGGGGACTAAATTATTTTTATTAGTGTTGATATTACGATAAGTGTTTCTAGTCTTACTTTAGACATTTTCTTATATTTGTTACATAACTCATGTTGTACATTTTTAAATCTTACTCAGGGCGTGCATGAACACTCGTTCATCTCGAGTGCCTTTAGAAACTTTCATCCCGGAAGTAGAAGCATTTGCCCGAAGAACAAGTGCTACCTCAAGGAAACTAAGAAGATATCTTTTTGAAGACATGGAGAGAGCGGGAGATAACGTGGGAATGGACAACACAAAGGAGAATGCAATAATCCAAGACAACGAGGGCGGAAGGATTGAAAATCCAACAACTAGGGTGCAATCAATTCGGGATGGATTCCGACCAAAAATGGACCGAAACTTTGGAGGAATCACTCATGTTCCAATCAACGCCCTGAATTTCGAGTTGAAGCCCGCCTTAATTTCAATGGTTCAACAAAATCAATTTGGAGGATTTGCTGTCGAGGATCCACATGCCCATCTCACTCATTTCATGCAAATATGTGATACTATCAAAATGAATGGAGTCTCGGATGATGCAATATGCTTACGATTGTTTCCATTCTCTTTGAGAGAGAAGGCAAGAAATTGGCTTGGAACTTTAGCTCCCGGAAGTATAAAGACATGGGAAGAATTAAGCGAAAAATTTTTGTTCAAATTTTTCCCACCCAACAAGACAACGAAGCTAAAAAGTGAGATTACTCAATTTCATCAATTAGACTCCGAATCGTTATATGAAGCTTGGGAACGTTTCAAAGATCTACTAAGGCGATGCCCTCGACATGGTTTCCCCGAAGACCAACAAATGTGTTTCTTTTACAATGGTCTTATGGGAGAAACAAGAAATTTTATTGATGCTTCCGCGGGAGGGGCATTGCTATCGAGGAGTGCTGAAGAAGCTTATGGATTGATAGAAGAAATGGCTATGAATAGCTATCAATGGCCGATGGAAAGAGCAAATATTAGAAGGGTGGTGGAGATATCCGATTCGGATCCTATCAAGGCACTAACCGCGCAAATGACGATGTTAACTACTCAATTGGGAGCTCTAACAAAAGGAGGTGATTCGAAGATAGCTACTCAAGGAAGTTCAAGTTCACTACCATCCGATCCATTGGAGGAGGCACATTACATTAATAATCGGAGTTACAACAATTTTTGGAATAATCCACCACCGGGTTTCTACCATTCCTCCAACCGAAATCATGAAAATTTTAGCTATGCTAATCCAAAGAATGCCTTGCAACCACCGGCCGATTCAAAGTATCGAATGGTGAGATAATTAAAGAAGCAAAGCCGACTTCAAATCTCGAGAACATTCTAGCTACCTTCATGATGGAGACAAAAAGCCGATTTTGTCGAGATGAGGAAAAATTAGACAAAATCGAAGGCCATGTCACTCAATTAGCTACCACCATGGGATCTCAAATGAAAAATCTCGAAACTCAAATTGGACAATTGGCTAAAGTTGTCGGGAGTCAACATCACCGGGGAAAATTTCCGAGCAATACCGAAGTGAATCCAAAAAGTCTTGTCAAGCTATCACCTTAAGAAGCGGTACGAATTATGAAGGGCCAAAGATGCCAATGGTCCAACAAAAAGAGGGAGTCAAGGAGGATCAAATCGAAATTGTAGAGGAAGAAGGGAAGCATGATACATCCAAGGGGGCTGAGAAGCCTAAAATATCTTCTAACTCTACTCCTAACATTCTTCTCCCTTTTTCTCAACGTTTCAAAAAGAAA
Organism: Orobanche coerulescens; assembly: GCA_033398695.1. Taxonomy (NCBI): domain Eukaryota; kingdom Viridiplantae; phylum Streptophyta; class Magnoliopsida; order Lamiales; family Orobanchaceae; genus Orobanche; species Orobanche coerulescens. Next base: position 59,669,274 of record CM065818.1, read on the forward strand.
AAGTTAGATGCACAATTCGCAAAGTTTTTAGATATCTTCAAGAAAATTAATATCAATATTCCTTTTGCAGACGCTTTGGAACAAATGCTTAACTATGGAAAATTCTTGAAGGATGTGATGTCAAGAAAAAGAAAGATGGAAGAGCATGAGACGGTTAAACTAACCGAAGAATGTAGCGCTATTATCCAACGCAAATTACCTCAAAAGCTTAAGGATCCTGGAAGCTTTACCATTCCATGCACCATTGGAAACATTTCATTCGATAAAGCTGTGTGATTTAGGTGCTTCGATTAACCTTATGCCTTTATCTATTTTCAGAAAATTAGGTGTTGGAGAAATGAAAGCCACAACAGTTATGCTACAATTGGCGGATCGATCCATAACACACCCCAAGGGGATTGTTGAAGATGTGCTTGTAAAAGTCGACAAATTTATATTTCCAGCGGATTTTGTCGTTCTTGATATGGAAGAAGATGAAGATTTACCACTTATCCTTGGACGTCCGTTTTTAGCAACGGGAAAGGCTCTTATTGATGTTGAAAGGGGAGAATTAACACTACGTGTTAACGATGAGCATGTTCTATTTTCTATATTTAAAGCTATGAAATTTCATGATGATATGGAATATTGCAATGTTATTGACCATATAAGCTCGTATGGAAGGAAAAAAACCTTACACTCATTTTCTTCGGATCCGTTAGAGTTTGCTCTTACAAACTCATGTTTTTCTAGTGATTCAACTTTGGAGTTTGATGATTCTGACTTGTTTGATTATGTTTGTGAATTGAATTCTCTACAGGAAGAACCGCAAATCAATAAATCCGATGATTTTGACAAAGAGGAGCATGAAGTAATTGCGGAAATCAAGCTGACGGACGACTCGACCGTGTCGAATGACACGGTTCAAAATTTTGGATCTGTTTCATCTAAATCGGATGTGTCTCAACCAAGCTTGGACCTTAAATCCCTCTCGGAACACCTCAAGTATGCATTTCTAGATGATAACAATACCAATCCGGTAATTGTATCCTCTTCACTTTCATCTACTCAACTAGATAAATTGCTTCGTGTATTGAGAGCACATAAGTCGGCTATAGGATGGTCTATCTCAGATTTGAAGGGAATTAGCCCTTCCATATGCATGCATAGGATTTTTCTTGAAGAAAATTTTAAACCTAAAGTGCAAAATCAACGAAGACTTAATCCCATAATGAAAGAAGTGGTGAAAAAGGAAGTACTCAAACTATTAGACGCCGTTATGATATATCCAATTTCCAATAGTGAGTGGGTGAGTCCTTCGCAAGTTTTATCAAAAAAGGGAGGGATGACCATAACCAAAGACGAGAAAGATGAATTAATTTCTATGAGGGTAGTTATGGGATGGCGAGTGTGTATAGATTATAGGGCTTTAAATGCGGCTACTCGCAAAGACCACTTTCCCCTACCCTTCATTGATCAAATGCTTGATAGATTGGCGGGGCATGAATTTTTCTGTTTTCTTGATGGATACTCAGGGTATAATCAAATCTACATAACACTGGAAGATCAAGAAAAAACGGCTTTTACATGTCCTTATGGAATTTATTCTTATCGTAGAATGTCGTTTGGCTTATGTAATGCCCCAACCACTTTTCAACGTTGCATGATGGCTATCTTTCATGGTTTGATCGAAAATATAATGGAAGTATTCATGGATGATTTTTCGGTGTTTGGAAATTCATTTGATCATTGCTTGCATAATCTCACTTTAGTTTTGCAGCGATGTGAAGATACTAATCTTGTGCTAAATTGGGAGAAATGTCACTTTATGGTACAAGAAGGAATTGTCCTAGGCCATAGAGTGTCCGCCGCTGGTTTGGAGGTTGATAGGGCAAAAATTGTCGCCATTGAGAAACTTCCCCCACCGAAGAATGAAAAGGCAATTAGGAGTTTTCTTGGTCACGCGGGTTTTTATAGGAGATTCATAAAAGATTTTTCAAAAACCACTAAACCTTTGAGTAAATTATTAAAAAAGATACCGCTTTCATTCTTTCTAATGAGTATTTGCAGGCATTTGAAACTTTAAAGAAGGCATTAGTGAGTGCTCCTATCCTCGTAGTACCAGATTGGTCTCAACCTTTTGAGATCATGTGTGATGCAAGTGATTATGCGGTCGGAGCCGTGTTGGGACAACGTCGTGAGAAACTCTTTCGGGCTATTTATTATGCAAGCAAAACATTAGACGGAGCCTAACAAAATTACACAACAACGGAGAAAGAAATGCTCACCGTGTTATTTGCTTTTGACAAATTCCGATCATACTTAGTACACATAGACCACGCAGCTATCAAGTACTTGTTCGAAAAGAAAGATTCTAAACCTCGCCTAATTCGATGGATTCTTCTTTTACAAGAGTTTGACGTGGAAGTTCGAGACAGGAAAGGTTTTGAGAATGTGGTAGCTAACCACTTATCTCGCCTCGGGTATAAGAAGGAGGAGGAGCCCGAGATAGAAGGGATTAAAGAAGAGTTTCCGGGCGAGCGGCTTTTTATGATAGAAGCTAAATTTCCGTGGTTTGCTGACATTGTTAATTTGTTGGTCGCAGGTGTGCTACCCCCGGATTTATCTCATTATCAAAAGAAGAAATTCCTACATGATATCAAGTTCTATATTTGGGATTATCCACTACTTTTTAAGAGATGTGCCGACATGATAGTGAGGAGATGCGTACCGCAAGAGGAATGGGATGAAATTCTTCAACAATGCCATTCTTCACCAATCGGGGGACATTTCGGAGCAACACGTACTGCTGCAAAGGTGTTGCAAAGCAGATTTTATTGGCCTACGTTATATAAGGATTGCTATATCTTCATTCAACAATGCGATAGATGCCAACGAGTGGGGAATATTTCAAGGCGTCATGAGATGCCCATGACCAACGTAATTGAGGTTGAACTATTTGACGTTTGGGGCATCGACTTCATGGGTCCATTTTCCTCATCATTCGGGAATAAGTACATTCTACTGGCGGTCGAGTACGTATCTCAATGGGTCGAGGCAATTTCTTCCCCAACAAATGATGCTCAAGTAGTAATAAAATTTTTAAAGAAGAACATTTTTTATCGATTTGGAACTCCAAGAGCGTTAATCAGTGATCGGGGATAGCATTTTATCAACAAAATCATGGATAAACTCCTTCAGAAATATGGGGTCCGTCCGATCAAAGAAATCATTGGCCTATCATCCACAAGCAAATGGACAAGCCGAAGCAGCTAATAAAGAGATCAAATTAATCCTGGAAAAGACGGTGAGTACATCTCAGAAAGATTGGTCGTCCAAGCTCGACGATGCACTTTGGGCTTATCGTACGGCCTATAAAACTCCTTTGGGAACATCTCCCTATCAACTCATATTTGGGAAATCATGTCATCTATTTTGGAATTGGAGCACAAGGCGATGTGGGCGGTAAAAAGAATAAATCTGAATTTTGAGGCCACCGGAAAGAAAAGATTGCTAGAGCTAAATGAGTTGGAAGAATTCCGGAATGAATGCTACGAAAACTCTCGAATCTACAAAGAGAGATCTAAAAGATGGCATGACAATATGATCGTAAAACGTGAATTTATGCCGGGGCAACAAGTACTTCTCTACAATTCAAGATTAAAATTGTTTCCCGGAAAATTTAAATCAAGATGGTCAGGGCCATTTGTGATCAAGAAAGTACTCCCACTCGGAGTAGTCGAGCTCATGAGCAGAGACGGAGAGCTATTTAAGGTTAACGGACAACGAGTCAAACACTACTATCATCCAAATCAAAAGGAGGCCGTGTCTGTATTAACTTTAATCGAGCCATAAGAACTTCCCTTCGAAGACATCCGACTGAAGACGTTAAACTTAGCGCTATTTGGGAGGCAACCCAATAGTTTTTATTTTTATGTTTTGTTCTTTTTCGCACTTTCTTTATATTTTTACTTGTTGTAGAACTAATCGGTTCAACTATTGGTGTTCAATTCGCAGGAAAAAGACCTGAGGACAAAAACTGCACTTTTCAGGCCTGTATGACACGGGCCGTGTCATTTGACACGGTCGGGTAATACAGGCAGACCATATCTTATTTTCTGTGCAGGTACGACACGGGCCGTGTCATATGATACGGTCGGGTCTGCAGTCCAGTCGTTTTTCATGTTCCACGCTCCTATGACACGAGCCGTGTTATATGACACAGTCGGGTCGACAGTCCAGGCGAAACTTGGCTTTTCTGAACAGTATTGACACGGGCCGTGTCGATCGAGAGGTATAAAAATGCAGTATGGCCGACTTCAACTTTCATCTTCTTCCCCAAACTTATTTTCTCCCCTTTCTTCCCCAATCCGAAACCCTAGCCCCGAATCCCCTACAATCCATCAAAATCAAGCAAAAATCATGGTAAATCTTACATAGTAACAAGGTGTTCATCATTATTCCACAATCCAAAAGCTTCAAAGGGTAGGAATCGGACGAATTCATCCGATTTTTGGGTCGCGATTTTTTCGAAATTTTCTTCAATTTTTACTCCGAATTCAAGGTATGATTCATGATTTTGGATGGTTTAATTCTTCATTACATTGAGATTGTGTGAAATATGAAATATTGAGCAATTTAGGGTTCTTAAGTTGATTTTTGTTGGAATTTTTCGTGAGTATTGATGTGTTGAATTTTTTGATTGCAATTCTCGTGAATTAAATTTGGGACTTGTATTATTGGGAGATTGAATGACATGTTTGAAATTATTGGGATGCTATATACAATGACGATTGGTGTTGAAATTTACATTTGGGGTATTCTTGAAGAAACGATTATTTTTGGGAAATGTGCAATTGGTAATAAGTTTGGGGGAGCGTATATTATCGAAAAATAGTGACTTTGAGCTTTTGTGAAACAAATGATAATCGATGAATTTCTTTCAGGAAATGGCCAGATGTTGAGGATGAGGAAATGCCCAACAGGGATGTGGTGCGGCTCAAAGGGAACGAGGAAGACCCGCAACGGAAATTGAGCATCCGGCGAGAATACTGGCTCAAGGGGCTGTCGAGACGCCTGAAACTTATGGAATTGAACTACCGCCAAGCCGCCTAGCACGGTGGGAGATGTTGGGGCAGAAAAAAATGCTCCCCACTCGATGGCCGGACGAAGAGTGCATGACGGCAATGGGAATAAAAGACGATGTCATGAAGCTGTTGGAAAGAATAAGTTGGACGACGATAATGTCACAACATTGGGCCACCTACCGCTGCCTCACATTGGAATTCCTTAGCACACTTACTATTAAAAGAGACTCGATCGCCCATGAGCCGACCACTTTGGAATTCCGTCTAGATAACAAGAACGAAAAATTGTCTCCCGGTGAATTGGATGCCATACACGACACTCAAAGGTATGGAGAATACCGAATCAATCGGTTCGAGTGTGAGACATATTGGCAGGCAATGTTTGAGTACCCGGGGAGCGATGCACATCCCTACATCCCAAAGTCGGCAAAAGGATCCTCAGTTTGCAATCCTATCCTCCGCTATCTACACAAAGTAATTGCGAGCACTATCTTCGGCCGGAAAGAAACAGGGCCAATCACTCAACGAGAATTGTACGTTCTATCTCATATGCTCGACGGTACGGATCCAGCAACCGGAGTTATTTTAATGGATCATTTCGAGGATGTTGCTACTAAACCGAGAGGAGAGATTTGGATAGGGGGTTTAATTACCCATATCTCACTTCATCTTGATGTATCACTAGAAAACCGAACTCCCCTTCCAGGAAATATGCTCCTATATGTGCAAGTCAGGAAATTGATGAATGTTCTGGATTACGACTCTCGTATTATATTCCTCCAGAATGACGGCGATCAGTTCCTACTCCCGAATACAACTCTGACAATGATTGATAGTATTCGGGATTTAGGAAATATACAAATGGCCATGGAGGCGCATAAATTGGCCCGGGAAGCAGCTGGATTGATCTCTCCTGGTGATGGACACTTTGCTCGAAATGTTCGTCCTAGGCGTACAGAAAATGAGGATAGAGCCGAGAAAATGCGAGAAGAAGATAGAGCGGAAAGAATAGAGGAGGAATTTGCTTATGAGAGAGGCCCCGAAGACGAGGGAGAGGAAGAAGAAAGAGAGAGGGAACGGCCTGAGTCATCGAGACAGGCCGAATCAAGACATGCCACATCTCATTCCACGCTTAGATAGGAGTTCGAGGCTTTCCAAGAGTAGACCTGACAGAGACAAGACGTGATACTGACCCTTTTACGACGAATGCACGATTGGCATGTCCAACAAGGCCACTTTCCTCCGCCAAATCAATAGGACTTGTTGTAAGTATTTCTTGACCCAGAGTTTTTATTATTTAAATACTATACCCCCCCTTCTTGTGTATACTCTTTAATTCAAGTTTGGGGGGAGATATTGGGTCAAGAAATACTTATATTGTTTGTTTGTTTTTATTTTGTCTTTTGGATTTTGGTTTGGATTTTGGTGTGATTTTGATTTGCGTTTTTGGTGTGATTTTTTTTTCTTTGATTGCGAATTTTGGTGTGTTTTGTTTTTGTTTTGAACTCGGTGTGTTTGGAGCATCATGAACTTGGATGAAACACGAAAGAATGAACTCTTGTCTTGGATGCCTCAGGATTTATTTTGTTATTTTGATATGCAAATCGAGGATAATTTGAAGAGGAAAAATTATAGAATAATCAAAAGGGTGTGAAATTGAATAAATAGTTTAATACCTTGGAAATATGAACAACTCTAACTTGTGAGCTTTTGAGCCTTCATGCATCATTAAATATGCAAGTTTCATTGTCGAGTGTACCATTCATGTTTTAAGACTCTAGAACTTGCCTTGGTATTTTATTCGAAACTACAAGTGTGTGTGCAACTTAGTGAAAGTGATTTTAGGCGATTTCTTTGATTAGCCCTTCATACCTTTTGGACTACCCGACAATATTTTTTACTCCCTAGTTAGTCCAATTGAGCTTAAAGCCTATTTCTTGTTAGCCACATTATAAGCTTTCCATTCCGATAAATTCTTTTTCCCTATACTTGAGCTTGTTAGAACAAATTGGTAAAAGAATGGAATAATATGTGTGGAGACGAATGGGAAAAGATTATCATGGTTCAAGATGGAGTTGGTTCTAAATGATTTATCAAAATAAACGGTGAGGTAGAAATGTTATGATGATGATGTTGTCCGCTCTATGAAAAATCACACGGAGTTTACATGAATAAAGGGCAATAAAGATGAAGAGGCAAAAATAAAAAATTAAATGGAGCGATAAGGAGAAAATAAATTAAATGGAGCGATAAGTGGGAATGAGGTTGCGATTTTTTTCGGAAAAAAGGCGCTTATTGCGATTCAAGGGGTTGAAGGAAGCAAATTCCAGGGGAAACAAATTTTTGAAGTTCAAATTGAGCGAAGTGATTACTGATATGATGTTCTAATTTGCTCAAGTTAAGTCACTTTAAGCCATATTTATCCTACCCCGACCAAAAAGCCTACATTACAACCGATAGTCCTTTTTGATTCACCAAGTTTGCATGCACAACCAGTGGTAGAGATGTAGACGATTGGCAAGCCTATGGGGATTCTTATTTCATTGAATGAGTTTTGAGCGTCACTTATCCCATTATACACTTTGAGAGTGAGGGAATACACTTGACCGGCGAGGTTCGTATTATTCAAGTATTATGTTGTTACCCAAAATATTATTCGGAAGGGTTTGCTGGAATGGATGAGTAACAAACAAAATGCGAGAGCACATATGAGGGAATGTAAATAACACAAGATTTGCCAGGGTTGTTAGTCCCGGGCTTGAATGCTCTCGCGAGATATTATTAATACGAATACTTGGGAGTATAAATATTAATGTTATAGTACAATTACAATGAGTATAAATACCCTAGTTATCTAGCTCTTGAGTGCTGATGATTGCCGGAAGAACCAGAGTAGATGCTCTGTGAGTTCTTGTAACAACGATGGAGTGCTGTGTTTTTAGCTGTAGGATTCAACAGTTTCTGAACCTCTTTCCAGTTACTGGAGGTTTCCTATTTATAGGAGTGGAGGTAGTTGGGCGATCACCTTTCCTGTATTATAATAAGCAGGCGATCGTCTTTAGCACATGGGTTGGTCTCCTTAAAGTCTGCAGCAATTGCTGGCAGCCGGATGTGCGAACTAATGAGAAGACAACACGCGTCCTATGTCGCTGTCTTGGGAGGTCCCACCTAGGACCTTTCGACGGGTCTGTCGGTAGGTGAGGCTATCTTTGTCACCGACAGCTGGTGACAGGCTGGGGTCAAAGGGCCTTATCCTGCAGTGCCTTTTGCGGATTTGCATGTGGGCCTTCATCCCGAGATTCGGTCTTCGTAGACTTCACGGATGCTGGCTTTCCACGTGGCATAAGGCGGTCGTCTTTAGTCGGGCACCAGAGTCGATCGCTAGGTGCCAAGAGGCGATCGCCCTGGACGTCGATCGCTCTGTACCTGATCTCGGTCTGGACTCTTCGCTTGGCAAGTCTGCCTTGGATTATTTGATGCTGACTTCGGTTGCTCGGCCCTTATGCCATCGCCGCTGAGGCGTGTAAATCGACGCACAACAATTGCCCCCCAGCTCGCTCCGATGTTGAGGACGTAGGGTGAGGTGGTTCTACTAGCGATCGCTTGACTCAGACGAGCGACTCAGCATTTTATGGAACAGACGATCATCTCTCGAGTGGATTGTTTTTGAATTTGGATGACCTATTCGATCGCTGCAATGAGCGAGAAATGACAGCGGTCTTGAAACGTCATGGGGCACGTGTCGCGTATCTGTTGGGGGAGTCCGACGGTTTGTCAGACTCTGTCCTTTGGCGTGCCCTCGAATTGACGCGCACGCATGATTCGAGGGCGGCATTAAATGCTGACTTTCCCGACCTTTGCGCTTCGGCCCCCGAGATTCGGTTTATTTGCCCAGAAGCCCCCGCCCTTGCCTATAAAAGGGACTAGGGTTACAGGGTAAAACCCTTATGCATTTTTGTCTGAGAAGAAGACATAGCCGAATTACCTTGAAGCTTCGTGTGACGATCGTCGTTCGACTCAGATTCTTTAGGTAAGAACAAAAACTTCTTCTCTCTTCCTTTTCTTTCTTCTGAAAATGTCCGGAGGAAGACCAAATGTGTATGAGGCGGGTAGCACCTCCGCTGCCGAGGTTTCGACCACCCGGGATGAACTTTCTGCGGAGTTCCATGTGGACACCACCATCGAGGCCATCCGCGCCGGGATTGAGCCCGCGGAGGTCGAAGAACTTTTTAATGAAGCTGACGCGGCCAAGGCGGCGGATGCCGAGTGGATCCATTCGCTGAAATAGGAGGGGATGGATACGAAGGCACACTGGGAGCGGAACAGCGCGTTCGGCAAAGCTTCACAGATTTTTCAAAACTCATGGAGAGATTGGTCGGCCCATTCCCCAAATTTAACTTTACTGAATACTCGATCGCCCATCCTTATGAACCTGTAAGGCGGATGTTGTTTCGGGCTGCTCGCCGGTCTCCGTGGACCCTTGGCCAGATCAGGAGCTCGGCGAACAGGAAGGATCAGGACCGTTGGAGGGCGAGGTTCCATGTTCCTTCTGATGATTGCCTCCACGTGCCCGCCGAGAACGAGCGAGCCGATCAACCTCCCGAGGGCATGGTCGCCGTCAACGAGGCGATAATGGAGGCTGGACTACGATTCCCGTTGCCGTTTGCTGTCTCTTACCTGCTGGCCGCCTGGAACGTGGCGCCGCTTCAATTGGCGCCGAACGCCTGGCTGCAGATCGTCTGCACCCTTACTTTGTTTGGTGGCCATCGGCTGTATCGTCTTCCTTCACCGTTGGAGATGAACCATCTCTTCAAATTGACGGTTCAAAAGGCTCTGTAGGCGGCTACCACATCCAAGGTCGCTCAGGCCGGGTGATTCTTAGGGTCCCGAACAAAGTTAGGGGTGATCCGTCGAAGTAGTTCTGGGTCGGCGGCGCATGGAAGTCGGCAGCGAGCGGCAACCCAACCGACGAGTTGGATATTCCCACCGACTTTCGGGAGAGGAGTCCGAGTAAGGATTTAGACTCTCCCTTTGTTCGGATATATTCTGAACTGATCTGATTTTGGCCTTCTTTTTGTAGGTGTCATTGTTCCGGCGGCAGGCGACCTCGCTTTTGATTTCGCGATCGTCTGGGAGAAGATACGGAGTCTTCCTGACGACCATATAGATGCACGCCGAATCAACAACAAACCCTGTTGGTTGGCCGCTCGGCTATTTCTCTACCCTCGCCATCTAAAGGTTCCAGGTACGAACTTTCGCGATCTTCTTTGACATGTCGATCGTCTTGATTAAGGAAGATTACTAACTTTGTCGATTGTTTTGTTTTGCAGAAATTCGCTTCCCTTGTTTCCCAGAGCCCCCTGCTGTGATCGCCATGTCTAATCCGGGGATCATGAGCCGCCTTCATCAAGCGAAGAAGGTGAACCGAGCTCCTGCTGCTCCACTCTGACCGATCCCGGAGGCGAGACCTCTCCAGGAGCCGGTCGTCTAAGAACATGAGCCTCGGGAGGAGGAGCAACTTCGGCTCATCTGCAAGAAACGGAGGACTGTGGAGCCCTCGGCCCATGCCACTGCTGACGAGCCGCCGATCTCTGTGCCTCCGCTTTCCGCAATTCCTCTGGTGGAGGGGTCCACGCCCTCTTCGACTTTCCTTCAGGCCATGGCGACCGCTGAGGCCGAGACTCCGCGTGGCAGGCCATTCTTCAGCCGTGACCTAGAGAAGGTCAAAAGTTAAGCCTGGTCGCTTTGCCGAGTTATGTCACTTGCATAGGAAACATACTAACTCTTTTGCTCTTTGTGCAAGATCCGCCACTCTGACCCGAACTGCTCGCCGATGGTGTTGGACTTCCTGACGAGCAAAGTTCCTCATGAGGTCAGCGATGTCCCTTCTTACGTTGCTCGGGCTACCTTCTTACGCGATGCAGGCTACTTTCACGCTGGCCCTTCAGACGGTGACGATGGCTGCTCAGGCCGTGAGGGACTATGAGGGGCGGCCGTCCACCGCTCGTCTCCATGCGGATCTCAAAGCCGCACGGAAACAAAGTATTGAGTTTGCCGGCAGGCTCGCGGCCATGGAGAAGAGCTCCGTGGAGGCGGCTAAGCAGGCGAGGCAGGATCTTGACCTGGCGCGGGCGGCGACTGACCAGATGCGGGACCAGATGACGGAAGCCCGCAGGTTGCACGTGGCCGCGCAGAAGGAGGCCGACCAGCTGAAGGTGACCATCGCCCGACTGACCAGCGAGCTTGCGTCCTTGAAGGAAGAGGTGGCCGCCAAAGCTGCCGAGCTCGAGGGCGTGAGCCAAACGGTTGCGGAGCTGAGGGTAAAGCTGAAGGCGACTGAGGCTGATCCCTTCCTTAACGTGGAGTTCGTCAGCGAATTTGCCTACTATATGGCTTATGTTGACGCGATTCGCGCCGCTAGAAAGGGAGGGCTCGAGGTCGGCCATTTGGCTGAAAATTTCAAAGCTTATGCGCTTGAGAACCCTCTGCAGCCAGCCTTCACTGTGCCGATCCTCGAACTTTCTGCGGATTATGGGATCGATTTGAGCTGGTACCCGTTGCCAGACAACCTTGCTCATCCGGGTGCCCCGGAGGATGGGGGTTCAGAGCCTGCTGCTGGCGATGGAACGAGCGCCGATCTTTGAGCTTTTCTGCTTTTTGACTTGTAATTTTTTATAGCTTTCGTTGTATTTTGCCTTCGGGCGACCGTGCTTGTACACATATTTCGAATGAAATGGAATAATATGTTTGCTTCTGATTTCTTGCTTGTATGATCGTCTTTCTGAATCCATTGCATGACTTTATACAAGTATTTGAGGAACGATCGTCGTGCGTACAGCTCAAAGTGAATTGATAAACTCATACTCGTAACTTTAGAACAAAGTCGATCGTTGCACATGTATCTGAACAATGTCGATCGTCGTACGTGTATTTGAGTAAAGACGATCGTCGTATATATAGCTCCGCTCTTCCCCCTTGTTTTTGTTTATTTAGTGAAAGTAAGGAAACGAAAATAAATCGTTTAGCGAGCGGTCTTCAATTTTACAGATTCCTCGAGGGAGGCCGACCATCCCAGCTTAGAGGAACCGTGCACAATCGTGGAGTTCGATGGAACCGACCTCGGCGACCATGTCTTGTGCGCGAGCGACATTCCATATGATGGCCAACTTCTCGCGACTCACTTAATTGTGAGGGTCCTCCATAGGCTACATTTTTTCCTCGCAATGTAGTGATGGGACGGACGATCTCAGCCTGGAGGAGTCCTGCACGGGGCGCCGTCGGATGAATCAACTTCGCGACCGTGGCTTGTTAGCACTTTTCTGCCTGGGCCAGACATGTTAGATGGCAGTCCTTTGAGGGCATACGTCGTGACGGGGGTAGGGATGCGTCGCATTGTCCGGATCCACCATGTTAGATGATGGACCTTTGAGGGCGGGCGGGCGTGTCCACATATCTGTTTTGGAGGGTCCTTTAGCTACGCCCGCCTCGTATTTAAATGAAGGGCGAGCGATCTCTGCCCAAAGGAACCTTGCATGGTCGCAGAGATCGGTTCCATCGACCTCCACAACCATGTTGGCACTTTTCTACCTCGGACCGTCATGTTAGATGGTGATCCTCGACGGTATCTGTTGTGCAAGGGGAGGCGATCGCTTGCGTAGGTCCTTCATGTTGATGACGAACTTTAGAGGGCGAGCGAGTCATCCTCTGATTTGTTTTGGAGGGTCCTTCGGTTACGCCCGCCTCGTACTTAAATGAAGGGCGAGCGATCTCTGTCCAAAGGAACCTTGCATGGACGGATCGTCGGTTTCATCGACCTCCTCGACCATGACGACACTCTTCTACCTCGGACCGTCATGTTAGATGGTGATCCTCGACGGTATACGTTGTGCTGGGGGAGGCGATCTCTTGCCTAGGTCCATCATGTTAGATGACGAACTTTAGAGGGCGAGCGAGTCATCCTCTTTTTCGACGCGTTGCTTGGGCATTAGCCTTTGGTCACCGAGGTTGATCGAGGGGGTCGACTCGTATGAGTCTTCAGCCTTGTCGCGTTTGACGCTGGTGACCGGTTCTATCGCCGATTGTGGCCCTTGGTTTTTTCTGCCCAGGGCTCTGGCTAAGTTACCAAACTGTCCAGCTTGCCCTCCTCGAACAATCTCCAGAGTTGTCTGAGGAGGTCGCGGCATTGGTTGTTGTTGTGGTCGGGACTCTTGTGGTAAGCACAAAATTTATTGCGGTCCAGATGACCGTTGTCCCTTATCGCTTTTGGCTTTCTTAGCCGCTGATAAGTGTCAGTTTTGTACATTTATCCATGATTTGTATCGATAAAATTCACTCATAATTGAGCTAGTTTACTCATTTTTTGCTTTTAATTTATTAGTTTTAATAATTTTATTTTTATCGGATGATGATCGGATTAAATAACTGAATTACTCAAGAAACAACATGTTTAATAAATATTCTATTTATTGAATTTTGATATATTCATGTTGTAGGGCTTTCCGAGACGAATTCGACAGTCTTTCCGGATTCAAAATCAGAGTTATATATCAAAAGTTATCATCCGAAGAAGATCTGGGGCAAAAACGCAAAGTCTAAGAAATTCTGGGCCAAAAACGTAACTATCCAAGCTTCAAATGAGTAAATTTACGAAGCCACGTTACGGCCGTAACATTCAGGAGTTATGGCCGTAAGTCACCCTAGTTACGGCCGTAACTCCTGAATGTTACGGCCGTAACTCTTGGCAGATTACTATGATTTGTCTAATTTTTTTATACTTTTTGTGTATTATTGAGGGGATGGCTGGCATTGATCCGATCTAATGTAATAATGCTGTAGTTTTGGAGCTATTAGATGACTTTAGGTGTATAAATAGACCCCTTAGATCCTTCATCATTCATCATTCATCTTATAATTTTCCATTTTCTTGTAAACTTTTCTTTTTGTGTGAAGAACACACTTGTGTTCTTGAGTGATCTTTGTAAGTGTGGTATAGTATATGTTGTTCAGAGAGTTTATTGCTTCTAACTCCTTTATCTACTAAGGGAGTTAGGATCAATTCTTTCTCTTGATTCAACTAAGAATGACCACCAAAGCTTGTAATATGTGTAATAAACCCTTTATGGGCTAAGTTTCTTAAGTTGGGATTATAAACAAGGTTAGTCATGTTATTTATGTTTGTATAAAGATATATTATGAATTACTTATTATTGTGTGTGATTTTCATTGTTTTAACAATCTTTATTTATTTGGCCAATTAATGAAGATATTTATGATCTTCATATGTTTCGAAAGAAAATATGTTTGATTAGATCAAATGATCTTCACTCTAAGTTGTTCTAGGGGATAGAAATATACCCTTAGTCCTTAGATGATTCATTGAGTTATTTTCACAAATCCTAATGCTATGTATTGAAGCCAATCAACATAGAAATATAGTGGATTGATTCAATATGTAAGGGGCGTTTTATAGTTCGAAAGAGAAACCGTCTTTTTAAGGAAAATCGAATCTACACAACATAATAAGTAAATTCATCTTATCATCTCTAATACATCTTTTATAACTAATGACGAACTAAGTTTGTAATCCCAACTATTTCATTTTATCATTAATCAATCTATAAATATTGCAATCCTTTTATTTCCTTATAATATTAGAACTATTATTGCAATTTCTTTGCAATTATTAAACCAAACTTTTTAATTGTGTGTTTCACTCATCTTAAGTATCTACAAAAATAGACTAATAGTGTATAATTCAAATTATAACAAAACTTCCTTGTGGGATCGATAAACCGGACTCAAAAAGTCCACTTTACTACTTGATACGATATCGTGCACTTGCGATAGTTACACTAAAAATCGTGTCAAGTTTTTGGCGCCGTTGCCGGGGAAGTATAAGTTATATTTGAAATCTTACATTATAAACTATTTTTGTAGGTACAAATTTCTCGACGTTGTAACTTAGTACTAAATTGTGTTTGTCCGGTCAAGTGGCGGATAACGGTACTCCGTGACTATTAAAGTCGGATTTTTCAGTTTCCCACAACAACTGATATTTGTATATATTTTTTATTTTTTTTAATTGTTTTCATTGTCTTTTTATTTTTGTTTTTTTTATCATGGATGAAACATTGTTTAAAATTGAAAAAAGATTTCCCTTTCTAAGCAAAAATGCAATTTTAAAAATTTACAAGACAAGGCTTGAAAGGATGAGGTTGCTTACGAATAAAAGCATACCTTTTGACATAAGATTCATTATCGAAGCCAAAGTAAGAATAGAAGGTGAATTCACGAAACACCAACTAGATTTTTACAGGGCTTGGAAAAGTTCATATGCCAAGAAACGACGAGCAAAGATTCTAGCCGTTTGCTATAAATGTGCTAGATGGAACTGTAATGCAAAATGTCGATCTTTAGGAATTCCATCTACAAACAGAGAAGATAAAATTCTTCATTAATGATGGTCTGAATAAGGAGAATTTAGATAATATCGAAATTTCTCTTGACACGCATCCTAGTGGACTTGTGTATTACGGAATTCAATGTTTGTGGAATAAATTCAAACCAGAATATGAACAACGTCTTGGGAATCTGACGTTAAAAGACCTGTTTGCCAATTTGTAAGAAAATTGGATGGGAAGCTTCTCCCAGACTCATAGAAGGCGTTTAGGCCGTTCGAACGTAAAATCGAGGAAGATGTGAGCCACAATCACAACTACTGTACATACGCGTAAGTATCTTTTATTTTTGTCGTGTGGTGAGATTTTCGAATAAAAATTGTGATACGCGATAAAAGCTTTCATTATTCTATTGAGTAGTTGAAGCACAATCAAACGCAATCACAAACTTGTTAAACAATTTTTACCTTCTTTTTCTTCTATAAATAAACTTTCTCTGGTTTCTTTCATTCATCCCTCAAACTTGCACTTTTCTCTGCTTTCTCTCTAAAAATTTTTTTCTTTTCAAAAATGGAGTAATCATCTTCAACAAAAAAATTTTACACATCTGCATTTTTGGTGGATCTAGTTACGGAAAAGAGGCATGCTTCATCTGACCCACAACTTGGGTCGTACCTTAGGAGAAAATGCATTCATGTAGTTTACGGAGGAGGAAGTCTAGGATTAATGGGACGAGTGTCACATGCTATATGGAAGGAGTAAGAGTGTTGGGAGTAATCCCAAAACCTCCGGGCCGAAAGTAAAATCACCGGGTCAACTATTGGAGATGAGTTTAGATCTGTGAATATGCAAGATCGCATAACTCACATGATAAATAATTCTGGCGCCTTTATCGCCCTTCCCGGTGGTTTTGGCACCCTTGAGGAACTTTTTCATGTGGTTACCAGAGCCCAGCTAAATGTTCATCAAAAACCAATAGTAGTGCTTAATGTCAATGGTTTCTTTGATGGTTTACTGTCTTTCATCGACTACTCTGCTGAAAAGGGCTTTATTTCCGAGCATGCAAAACGAATCATAGTCGTTGCAACAACACCAGAAGAACTAATCGAAAAACTCAATGAATTTGTTCCTCAACCAGATCCAGCTCTAGCTAAAATTGTCTGGGTAGAAGATTTTACCGTGAGAAAATGAAAACTAGATTCATTCCTCTCCCTTTGATAACCCATGTCGGACCCCTTGTATTTTTACTTTTTGTCGTGTGTAATAATCGTGCTAAATGATGGCAGCTTAAGGAGTTTCTTCTTGATCTCTTGACGCGCATCTATTCACGATTTATGTATTTTTATTTCATTACTGTAATGTTTATTTCGTGTTTTGCTTTTATAAAAACTTTGATGGCAGCGTAAGGCGACTCTTCGGACTTTCTTGATGCGCATCTAAAAAATTATGTTATACTTACGAGTATATTTTATTTTCTTTTGTGTGTGCCTCGTATATTTATTCTCTTGAAGTTTCTAAAAGGCGTTAGGCTGTTACATCAACTTTCTTAACAGGAGTATTCTGCTTTTACGCATTGATTTTTATTTTATTTTTAAAGCGAGACGCTTTTATTTTCAAGTTTGGGGGTGGTTTGTTTTAGTATTTTGGTGTGTTGTAATTTTGGTGTGGTTTGTTTAATAATTTTGGTGTGTTTTGGTTGATTTGGTTATTTGCCTTAATTTTTTTTTTATATATATATATTTATAGTATTTTGATTTTTGAGATTTTTAGATCTGGCCATAACACCAATAAATTAGCTATATACAAACTTCTAAAATCGTTTTAACCGGTAAAAAATTGTATATTCCAAAATTTTTTGAGCCTTAATCTCTCTTTCCAAGCCTTGTAATTATCATATAAAATCGAGTCATTCGTTACCTTGAGAAAAGAAGAATCAATTGGTTGATGAAAAAAACTGAAATTTACTTAATTTGTGGAGTTTTTGATTTTTCATGCTTAACTAAAAATGATTTTCTCGCAAAAATTCTATTCCCTAAAAAAGGAGTCATTGGTGAAAAGAGCTACACGTTAGCAAATAACGGTGTGAAAGCTATCACCTAAAAAAATAAATGACGAAAAGGAGAAGTGTTGAGCAAAGAATAAATGCTAATTTTGGAAGTCTTAAATTTTGCGAAAAATAAAGGACTAACCATTGTTGGTGCGTAGCTGCCGTCTCAGAAAAATTGGTGAAAAGAGCTACACGTTAGCAAATAACGGTGTGAAAGCTATCACCTTTTTACGAAAGAAAAATAATGAGATAGAAATTGTGTTAGTGAAAAGAGCTACACGTTAGCAAATAACGGTGTGAAAGCTATCACTAAAAGGGATGTAGTTTATGAGCAGACTTGAATTAATTAGCAGCTGAATTTCAATACACTCAATTTTGTAAAAATCACAATATTTGATGACGCCAATGAAATGCTTCTTCATATTGAGTCGAAAAATAAACGAGTAATCAAGAGCAACCATTAAAGGGAGTCGTGTGTATCACGAGTGGTAAAGAAATAATCAACCTTTTGGGGGGAAAACCTTACATTTTGGAATTACAAAATAAAAACCGTGTTTTAACTTCAAAAATATTAGTAGATTTATTTTGAATCTTGATTCATTTCTATCTACTGTATAAAGCTGGTTGTTGTTTATTAATGGCATTTTGATCTCCTTTTTTCTTTTTATATTTTAATTTATGTGTGTATTAATTTTCTTATTTTTTTTATTTATTTTTATTTTTATTTTTGGAGTGTGAATAATAAAGAGTCTTGCTCGGGACTAGCAAGAATTCAAGTTTGGGGGTGTGATAAGTGTCAGTTTTGTACACTTATCCATGATTTGTATCGATAAAATTCACCCATAATTGAGCTAGTTTACTCATTTTTTGCTTTTAATTTATTAGTTTTAATAATTTTATTTTTATCGGATGATGATCGGATTAAATAACTGAATTACTCAAGAAAAAACATGTTTAATAAATATTCTATTTATTGAATTTTGATATATTCATGTTGTAGGGCTTTCCGAGATGAATTCGACAGTCTTTCCGGATTCAAAATCAGAGTTATATATCAAAAGTTATCATCCGAAGAAGATCTGGGGCAAAAACGCAAAGTCTAAGAAATTCTGGGCCAAAAACGTAACTATCCAAGCTTCAAATGAGTAAATTTACGAAGCCACGTTACGGCCGTAACATTCAGGGAGTTACGGCCGTAAGTCACCTAGTTACTACCGTAACTCCCGAATGTTACTAGTAACTCTTGGATTACTATGATTTGTCTAATTTTTTTATACTTTTTGTGTATTATTGAGGGGATGGCTGGCATTGATCCGATCTAATGTAATAATTCTGTAGTTTTGGAGCTATTAGATGACTTTAGGTGTATAAATAGACCCCTTAGATCCTTCATCATTCATCATTCATCTTATAATTTTCCATTTTCTTGTAAACTTTTCTTTTTGTGTGAAGAACACACTTGTGTTCTTGAGTGATCTTTGTAAGTGTGGTATAGTATATGTTGTTCAGAGAGTTTATTGCTTCTATCTCCTTTATCTACTAAGGGAGTTAGGATCAATTCTTTCTCTTGATTCAACTAAGAATGACCACCAAAGCTTGTAATATGTGTAATAAACCCTTTATGGGCTAAGTTTCTTAAGTTGGGATTATAAACAAGGTTAGTCATGTTATTTATGTTTGTATAAAGATATATTATGAATTACTTATTATTGTGTGTGATTTTCATTGTTTTAACAATCTTTATTTATTTGGCCAATTAATGAAGATATTTATGATCTTCATATGTTTCGAAAGAAAATATGCTTGATTAGATCAAATGATCTTCACTCTAAGTTGTTCTAGGGGATAGAAATATACCCCTAGTCCTTAGATGATTCATTGAGTTATTTTCACAAATCCTAATGCTATGTATTGAAGCCAATCAACATAGAAATATAGTGGATTGATTCAATATGTAAGGGGCGTTTTATAGTTCGAAAGAGAAACCGTCTTTTTAAGGAAAATCGAATCTACACAACATAATAAGTAAATTCATCTTATCATCTCTAATACATCTTTTATAACTAATGACGAACTAAGTTTGTAATCCCAACTATTTCATTTTATCATTAATCAATCTATTACTATTGCAATCCTTTTATTTCCTTATAATATTAGAACTATTATTGGAATTTCTTTGCAATTATTAAACCAAACTTTTTAATTGTGTGTTTCACTCATCTTAAGTATCTATAAAAATAGACTAATAGTGTATAATTCAAATTATAACAAAACTTCCTTGTGGGATCGATAAACCGGACTCAAAAAGTCCACTTTACTACTTGATACGATATCGTGCACTTGCGATAGTTACACTAAAAAGCGTGTCAGCCGCTCGTGCCCCTTGATGGTGTTGAATATACGGGATGGAGATAGATTGAGGTTGTGGAGGAGGTGGACTTCCACATCCTCAAAGGCCTTGAAATCACCGGGTGGCTTGGCGACGCCTTTTTAGACTTGGCGATCGAAGTCTTTTGGATGGGAGATGGCTCCCTTCTCTCTGCGCTTGCCCTCTCACCTAGGCGAAGGGTGAGCAACCTTTGCCTGGCCAGAAAGTCGGCATCCTTGGTGCGGAAGATCGCGTAGGTTTGGGGGATGTCCTTCGTGAGGTGCCTGAACATGGGCGAAAGACCATCGAATCCCCCCAGGGCCGAGTAGAGGGCGAGCTCGTCGCTTATGGGCTCGCCGGTGAGGATAACTTCATCCACACGGTCGATGTAATCTGCATCAGACTCGTCTCTCCCCTGCCTGATCTTCATCATGGAGTGGGGACCTTTTGGTCGAGCGACCTTGGCTGTGAAGTACGACGTGAAGTCGCTCGCCAGTTTTTAAAAGGAATTGATGGAGCGCGGTGGCAATGAGATGTACCACCTATGGGCAAGATTGCCCAATGTTAATGGGAACATTCGGCATCTCATCGCGTTTGACGCCCCGCATCCAGTCATGTAGATCTGGAACTTGCTTAGGTGAGTCTCGGGGTCCGATCTCCCCTCATACAAAGGCGTTTAAGGAGGAGCGATATTTGGTTGCACGGGGGCAAGCTCGATCTGGACCGCGAATAGCTCATTCGGTCTGGTGACCTTTCTCTTGGCGCCTGCCCCAGTTTCCATGAGAGCTTTCATATCGTTGAGCTGGCGTTGCATAGCGGCCATCGCCGTGGCCTGGCTGCTCGCGGACCGGTGCTCGGAGCGGGAGCCGAGGTGATCAAGTACTGATCCCCTGGCTCTGCTGTAGATGGTGTCTTTGCCGCAGGGCTCGATTCCTCGGCGAATGGGAGCCAAACGGCCGACCAGTTTTTGCTTGGGAGTTGGGTATACCGAACTCCTGGTGACGGATTCAGATTCTGTCGTCTCGTAGCTGGGGCTAGAATGCCCCGGTCGCCATGATGGATCACTTCCTAGGCGACTGAAGATGGAACAGTCCCGCCTCGTGAGTGCTTTTTCTCGTGAATCGGGGCTTTCTGACGATTGCTCGACAAGTAACTCCTTGAGCTTCCGTTTGTCCGCCCGGTAGATGGCTGAGGGGGTTATAGCGGGCGCTTCGCATGCTCTCCGTCTCTCCCTTAGGATGGCCAGGGCCTCCTCGATCTATTACGCGGTTTGGAACTGGTCGAGTGAGAGTCTGGGGCAGTCCCTCGGGGGCGGGATTGAGAGTCTCGCGTCGCCGCGGATACCCTCCGCCATAGGTTGGGACTCGGCTGAGGACGGAATAAGACGTCCGGTGGATCGGAGAGTGGCTCTCTTCGATGTGGTGGCAGACGTCATTATTCTGAAGGATTTTCTTTGAAGAACAGTGAGTGTTTCTTCAAGTATATATTCCGGAGAACAATGAGTGTTCCTCGAAACGGTCGGAATGAAAATGAGGGTAAGCCCTCCTTCTAGCGCTAATTATTGTTACCAAAAATATTATTCAGAAGGGTTTGCTGGAATGGATGAGTAACAAATAAAATGCGAGAGCACATCCGAGGGAATGTAAATAACACAAGATTTGCCGGGGTTGTTAGTCCTGGGCTTGAATGCTCTTGTGAGATATTATTAATACGAATACTTGGGAGTACAAATATTAATGTTAGAGTACAATTACAATGAGTATAAAAACCCTAGTTATCTAGCTCTTGAGTGCTGATGATTGCCGGAAGAACCAGAGTTGATGCTCTGTGAGTTCTTGTAACAACGATGGAGTGCTGTGTTTTTAGCTATAGGATTCAACAGTTTCTGAACCTCTTTCTAGTTGCTGGAGGTTTCCTATTTATAGGAGTGGAGGTAGTTGGGCGATCACCTTTCCTATATTATAATAAGCGGGCGATCGTCTTTAGCACATGAGTTGGTCTCCTTAAAGTCCGCAGCAGCTGCTGGCAGCCGGATGTGCGAACCAATGAGAAGACAACACGCGTCTTATATCGCTGTCTTGGGAGGTCCCACCTAGGACCTTTCGGAGGGTCTGTCGGTAGGTGAGGCTATCCTTGTCACCGACAGCTGGTGACAGGCTGGGGTCAAAGGATCTTATCCTGCGGCGCCTTTTTCGGATCTGCACGTGGGCCTTCATCCCGAGATTCGGTCTTCGTAGACTTGACGGATGCTGGCTTTCCACGTGGCATGAGGCGATCGTCTTTAGTCGGGCACCAAAGTCGATCGCTAGGTGCCAAGAGGTGATCGCCCTGGACGTCGATCGCTCGGTACCTGATCTCGGTCTGGACTCTTCGCTTGGCAAGAGTGCCTTGGATTATTTTATGCTGACGTCGGTCGCTCGGCCCTTATGCCGATCGCCACTAAGGCGTGCAAATCGACGCACAACATATTAGCTATGATGTTAAGGAAGCACCCCAGATATTTGAATACTTTATAGAACTCGACTTATTTATTTCTTGAGGCGTATTGATGAATTTTCAAAATGATCCTTTGAGGTATGTTGAGGGACGAGTTCCCTTAAGAGTGGTTATTTTAGAGTGCATTGCTCGGGACGATCAACGTTCAAGTTTGAAGGATTTTGATAACACTCATTTTTACACATATTTTTGCAAAGCTTTTCCAGATTTTAAGATCCTAAAATGTGTAGAATTGTGTCGTTTGTACTCATATTGTGTTTATTGGACTCGATCACGCTTGGGTATGTTTTATTAATTTTATAGGTATTTTATGGACATTTATCAAGCAAGAACGAAGTCTCAAACCCCAAAACATATCAAGAAATGCGGAAACGAGAGTTCGAGCCGAAAAAGGAGGAAAAACGGAGTAAAAAAGGACCAACACGGGCTCGGTCGTGTCATTTGACACGGCCCGTGTCACTGGCTTGGTCGTGCCACAATGACACGGTCGGGTTGCATACCCAGGCGATTTTGTCTAATTCCGGAATACTATGACACGGGCCGTGTCATTTGACACGACCGTGTCACTGGCTCGACCGTGTGATAAGACACGGTCGGTTCCATTCGCCAGAAGCTGATGCGGATTCTAGAACAGTATGACACGGGCCGTGTCATTTGATACGGGCCATGTCACTTTTCGGTGGAAAAATCACTTTTTGACATTTTTGCAAGATTTGAGCAAGAATAATTTTATTTTGGCTTTATAAAAAGGATCTTTTGGCTAGACTTGAAGGAGATATTCTGAATTGGAGAGATTGGAGAGAGAATAAACACAAGATTTGAGAACTTTTCAACCAAAAGAAGGAGATTTGAAGGGAGTTCTTGAAGAACACTTTAAGAACATTTGAAGGCTTCAACCGGGATTAATCAAGACACCATCCGAGTTTTATCTTCTTCCTATCTTTTATTCATTTTGTTGTTTTATTTAGCATGAACATGATGAACATGAAGATTATTAATCTTTCTTTCATTACCATATCCGGCTAAATTCGTTAGATTCTGGGCATGGGAGTACGTTGATTTGCTATGGTTTTGAGGCATTGATGATTATTTATATCTAATGTGATTTCTTTATCAAATACTTAGTTTTAATTCATGTTAGAACACTTGATCAATGTTTTTACATGTTTAACTTAATTGCTCATAATTTGAGAGAAGAGGGCATTAATAGGTTTCGAGTATTTGACGTAGTAAATTACGAGATTGAGAAATTGTTGATGAGCTATCATGATGTTTAATCTTATGAACATTTTGGAGTTAGATAATTTATAATAAACGGAGACGTTGTTATAGGTTGTTTAATTTACGTTTTAATGCATCTCGAGAGAGAGACTTTAGAATATTATTGTGATTATCATTTTGGAGGCGCAGTTAGAACCTCTTGGAACCAATCCCAACTAAACTTAGTAATCATCGGAAACCTAGCCTTGGAATCTATCTTTCTAAACTCTTGCAATTCTCTTCAATTCGGATATTTTCTTTTATTGTCATCATATTATTTTATTTCATTAATGATTCATTCATCCTATCGATCGTCTAGATAAAATCGGGATCACTATAATCTAGTACTCAACACAATATAAATAATTAGTCTCTGTGGAATACGACCTTGCTCGCCGCTTTCTATATTTTCTCCGTACACTTGCGGATTGTTTAAAAATATAGCGAACAATCAATATTTTCATCTGGTAGTTCAGCTGAAATTAGTTTATCAACATCATCTGGACTTGGAATCTTGTTTTGCCTATGTAAGAACACCAAGATATGTGCATGGGAAAGACCACGTTTCTCAAATTCCACTGTGTATATCACTACAAATCATATATAATTGCAAATCAAATATAAAACCAAACTAATAAATGATATAAGGTTTGAGACTTTTAATATGAATTACGAACGGAGTTTTAAGTTCAATATAACTATATTTATATTGAGCTTTATTTATTTTTATGCCACCTTTTAAAATATTGAGAGCAATGAATATGTATGTACTTACATGCTTGAATCTTTCCAAACAATTCTTTGTCCTTTATATCTGTTATCAATTGATCTAGCTTAATCTTGAATAACCTAACCAATATGTCTGGTCTATCTTCAGGCTTTAAACCTCTTGCTGATAGATGTCTTTCGATTTCAGGCCATTTTGTATTGCAAGCCATCGTGATGAATAAGTCAGGGTAACCTTTCCATCTACAAATTGCCATTGCATCTTGGAAATTCTGAATCATATACCTCATTCCTCCTGTGAATGAGGTTGGAATGAATATTTTTCTAGCATCTGATGTTGAATCAGACCCATGCGACGATGCATCGTGAAGAGTACTTAATTTAGCCGATCTAAGTAATTTTTGATTTCTTCGTATAAAGGACAAACATTCCGATTCAAACATTGTATATCCGTCAACAACACATTGTTGAAACAATCGGCTGGAAAGCAACAATGTCTGCGATTCATTCGAACACTCTTGTATTCTAAATGCGAAAAACTCTCTCATTTTAAGCTTTAATCGTTTACTGGCTCTAACCGTTGATCCATTGCTATGTTGAATGCCAAGCCGAAAACCGTCTTCACCATATGGGAATTGTAGTGGATATTGGAGAGATAAGTAAAAGGGATGTAGCTCACTTATATGTTTTAAGATACCATCTTTTTTTCCACAACCACATCAAATGAACTGTCAAAGTCACCAACAATAAGAGCCGTCACTTCAGATGCCGTTGGTAGATTATATATTCTACCATCTGATTGTCTTGATGCCAATAATTTCAACTTCAAAAAGTCTCCAAAATCTTCTATTAAACGATCTCTTGCCATTCGAAATGATCGTACCAATGGATTATTTTCATCCACCATCCGCTTCAAACCTTTCACCAATGTCTCATCAATCGTACTCTTTGTTGGGAATTTTGGCTAGAATGAAAGAAAATACTTGAAGTGTTTGTCCCACATCGGTTGAATAATGGAAGGTGAAGGGGTCTTCAAGCCTATAAAAGGGAGTCCAAGGCTTTGATTTTAAGGCACCCCATAAAATACACATTAAGTATTTTATTCTTTCTTTCTTGGTCTCTTGTTTTAGAGAGTAGAAAGATGTGAGTTAAATCTTTGAGAGTGTGGGTGTAATTGGGGGGTTGACTTGAGAGATTAGTCTATGTGATTGTAACAATTTATCATATAGTGGAGTTTTCTCTCTGGAGGCCCGTGGTTTTTCTCCGGTTTTGGAGTTTCCACGTATATTCTTGTGTTATTTATTTTTCTCTATTTTCGTTCTTTGGGAGGGTTGATGGGGATCTTTGAGGCCGTTTCCCAAACAAGTGGTATCGGAGCCAGGTTCGAGGGAGGTCTCGGGTCTTAGAGGTTTAGAGTATGCTCTGTGGTTGCAGCTTTGTCTGATCTTCTACATCAGAAACAAATTTCTATTGGTCGTATTGGAGGGTGTCTCGGTATTTCAGAGGTTCGGAGTATGCTCTGTGGTTGCAGTTCTATCTGATCTTCCACATCAGAAACGAGGATTCTGTTGGGTTTGAGATATGGATACGATGTCAAGGTTTAGACCCATGAGGTTCGATGTAGAGAAGTTTGACGGAAGGATCAATTTTGGCTTGTGGCAAGTTCAAGTCAAGCATATGTTGATACAATCCAGGTTACACAAGTGAATGAAAAGTATGCTGGGTTCGAGTAGTGCTGAAGTGCGTAGAATATGGGCATACTGCTTGGTCTATGAAGATCAAGGTGGAGCTGGTCACGCAAATAGCTCTGTTGCTATCATCATGATTGAAGAAGGTTTCCTTTTGGGAGGGAATGTGCATTCTTATGGCATGTTGGAGTTGTCATGAAAAAGGATGTGATGGTATTAGCTGGTCCACAAATTGCACACAGGGCATTGGCTTGGCATAGATGCGGGGTGTGTGGTGGATGTTATGTCGATGGCTGGAGGACTTCCATGGGAGCCAAGAGATGGGAGTAGCACCATAAACTTTCAGCAAGTTTTTCGACATGTGTCGAGGTGAAATTCTTAGAAGGGATCTTTCTAAGTGGTGATACTCTTTTATGGTGGAGTATGATAGTTCTCTGTTTTTGAGAATTATGATTGTTGGTTCAGACAATGGTTGCCGGTGTCGCAGAGAAGATTTTCTTTTATTTAGCCAAGGTGGGGTTTGTTGGGAATTTTGGCTAGAATGAAAGAAAAGACTTGAAGTGTTTGTCCCACATCGGTTGAAGAATGGAAGGTGAAGGGGTCTTCAAGCCTATAAAAGGGAGTCCAAGGCTTTGATTTTAAGGCACCCCATAAAATACACATTAAGTATTTTATTCTTTCTTTCTTGGTCTCTTGTTTTAGAGAGTAGAAAGATGTGAGTTAAATCTTTGAGAGTGTGGGTGTAATTGGGGGGTTGGCTTGAGAGATTAGTCTATGTGATTGTAACAATTTGTCATATAGTGGAGTTTTCTCACTGGAGGCCCGTGGTTTTTATCCGGTTTTGGAGTTTCCACGTATATTCTTGTGTTATTTATTTTTCTCTATTTTCGTTTTTTGGGAGGGTTGTTGGGGATCTTTGAGGCCGTTCCAACACTCTTGTGGCTCATCGTTCCTGCACTAAAATTATTCAAATATCACATTTCAATTTAATATTATGATATTACACAAATAATATAAGCAATTTGGAATACGATGTAGTCGACAGAGTAGAAAAAGAAGATGTATTTTTTATTAGATATAAACGAAAAAAGAAAAAAAAAGTGTTTTTGTACAAAGTGTATATGACATTTAACTGATATATTTGATAAGAAAAATACCTCATCACTCGAAGTCTATTTGTACTTCATTCTCCATGTCATATATGTATAATTGTGAAAATATTGGAGAAGACCCATTACATGGAAGCAAACTACCAATTCTATGGTAGTTCTGGCCTTGCATTCTGAATACATAAGGAGCATTTCCTGAATTTATTGCTTTATCAACCCGTCCGGCGTCCACCCATTGAAGTGAAGCTGAACATGATATTATACACCCTTATGTTTTCCACATATTTATTACTCCTTGGATCATCCCTCCCCAATAGTTTTTTAAGGATTTCGAGTGGCTCATTTAACAATGGGAGTTGCACTTTACCACGCGAACAACAAAGTAGAAATTCCGGATTACTGAAATTCATTCTATCTTTCCTGCTACGTTCAGCATACCACATTATTGCACTACAAAAAGCACATGTATGTGTTGCATCTCCATGATTAACATAACCTAAACATCACAAATTCAAGTACATAAACAATATTTTACAATGAACCAATTTACATACTTGGCAAGATTATTCTGATTATATACAAAAATGGTATATACAAACCATCATTAAAATTTTCAGAATCAAAATCTTCGCAACACTTGCAACATCACGTAGCTTTCTTCTAGAGGTAGTCTGTGATTCAGCTGTATTTGCATTAGAATCGGCACTGTAATTTACAATTCTTTTTCCTGTTTTATAAAAAATATAATATAGTTAATATACTGTGTACATAACAGAAATCATTTTATAAAGTCAATATATTGCCAAGACCGATAAAAAGTATAACCTGGTGACTTATTCAAGCTTTGGCGTTCTTTGGAACATGTCGAACACTACTAAAAAATGATTACTTTAGCTTCACAAAAATGTGATGCTAAAGAAATTGACTGTGAAACTTTTGTGCTTTACCTTCACATTTGAATTTTGTGTGTTTGAAGTATGCATTAAAATGTTTTCTTTGTATTACAGTACACAGCATTCAAATGTTTTCTTTGTATTACAGTACACAATATGTTTAAAGTATTTATGCAGTATGTTTGATGTATGTAAGGATTATGTGCTATAAATAAAGTTGGTTTTGCGGTATATGTGTTTAATCAAAAGTTGGTGTTCATGGACTGATTTTTGTGTTCAATTTTATTGTACTTTGTATTTCAGATGTCGAGATGCAAAGACCGAGCGTCTTTGATGTTCCTTCTCATACCAGGGCACCTCGCCGGATGAGTATTAGTTCGAGCCCCTCATCTTCTCGTAGTATACCCGAGTCAGAGTCGTCACATAGGAGTGGGCCTGTCATACGACCAGAGATAGAAGATCTGACCCGACACATACCCTTCGGGCAGCAGCTACAACAACAGCATTTGCGTACCGACTCAGGACTCCAGCATTGGCGTCCGTTTAGTGATGCCGAATTTACACGGTACATGAGTTATGGCTCGTTGTTATCTCATGGGAGCCAGCATATTCCATTTATTGGTGGCGCCAATACTTCTGATGTACATATTGACACTCCAGAGACGTCACAGCAGCACACACTGATCCCCCATGGACCATATGCGGGGTTCTCGAGGACCGTGTCACACGATCAGCCACCATTGCAGCCACCTACTACTGATCCCCCATCAGGTGGTCCATTGGTACATCACATTTCTATTCCAGAGGAGCCGATGGAGTTTGAGTACGACGAGGATCAGGAGGTTTTAGCACAACCACCAGGTAGAGGTCCGACTGAGATCTCTAAGGCCAAAGAGAAGTATGAAGATCGAAAATTAATCCGTCCTTTGCCAAAAATAGTTGGCTTTAGTTCAAAGAAGGCCGAGACCGATATAGTCGGCTTACTTAAGAGGTACTACTCCGGTGAAGAGCATTGGGGCCAGGTCTCTCGACGGACGAGGGACGAGTTGTGGCGGGAATTTGGGGTATATTATTACAGTTGCATTCATTTTACTCAAACTATTATGTTCTATTGCTGTGCCAAAAATATTTGATTGTTTTTCAATTTTCTGACAGTTGTTATTATATTTGTCCAGATGCGTTATAGATGGGAGAAATCGGATGAGGAGAGAATTGGGTGGTATTGGGACAGATATAGCCACGGACGGTTTATTGATATGCTTACGCGGGAGAAGTGGTTGAAGGAAAAAGAGTTTAGGATCTTGTGGAAGCGTTGGGAGACCGAAGAGAAGAAGAATGAGGCGTTTCAAAAATCTAAAAATAGGGGCACTGTTTACGATGAGAGTACCGGTGTGATTACGCAAAAGGCACCGGGTACATATACTGGAGGCAGTATGAGCATGTACGATCATGCTCATTCCATGGTACTTATAAATTCTGTCAACGTTTTATTATATAATATATGTTGTTTTCAATTATGTGTCATCGTAAATATTATTAATATTTTATGTTAACGCATAGGCGAGTGATGCTGCGTCAGAGATGTACCAAAGACCGGCATGTGAGAGGGAGAGACCGGTAGAGGACCCAATGTTTAATCCTTTGGCCTTCATGAAGACTCACATCACCAATGTGAAAGAAATGGAAAAACATGAAAAGAAAAAAAAGAAAATTGGTGAGGGCAGCAGCAAGGCTCAACCGGAGGAGGGAGAAGCGGAGTCGGTAGAAGTTGAGTCGGGAGTCTTTACTCCCAAATGGATAGATGCCCGGAGTGCAGAACAATACGTAAGTTTAGCTTTTTATTTGTTCACTTGTATTTCGATTGCGTCCCTAGTTTATAAACTGTGTATCTTGTTCACTTTTTTTGTAAATATTACTTGGAACAGGATCGATACTATAAGCTCGTTGAGGCATTGCATTTCCCAAACCCCCCTCCGGAAGATGAATTTTACCCGAACTTGTGAGCTCAGGCGGGTGGCGGAGTTAGACAGGGTGGAAGGGTGAGGGGAATTTCAAAGGGGATCATCATAAATGAAGTCATGGACCAACCCACAAGTCGTCGTCTTGTTGATTCACGAGCATCATTACGACCTGTCGAGGTCAATCGGTCTTTGGAGGCTACCATCGAGGTGCTAAAAAAAGATAACGAGGAGATGAAGAAGGACAGAGAGGAGATGAAGAAGTCGAGAGAGAAGATGGAGTCGAAATTTTCAAAGATGAGTAAACTCATGTTGAGATTACTCAAAGGAAAGAAGAAGGCAGATTCTTCATCATCTCGGGCGAACGTTGAGGATGATGACTCCGACGAATTTGATGAGGATGAGTTGATGCGATCATTATCTGACGAGTAGCATGTTAGGTTTATGTCTTGATGATCATATTTGTTATATTTTGCGTATATTTTGATTTCGATATGTATAAAATGTTATTGTTGCATGGTGTTAATATATTGCTTTGTTGGTTTGGTTACTATGTTGTTTGTTGTTGTGTTGGTTTGGTTCGGTTATGGTGTGTTGTGTTTATTATTCATATGTTTTTTTTTGTGATGTATTGATTATGATGGTGTATTGATGGTTACAATGTTGTTTGTTGTTGTATTGATGGTGTATTGTTTATGAAAATTTAGTTACAATGTTGTTTATTGTATATTACAATGTTGTTTATGATGGTGTATTGAAACATTCATGTTGTTTTGGTGTTTTGTTCACTGCAGTGCCTTTGTTTGGTTAACAGGTCTGTTCTGCCTTTGTTTTGTTCACTGCACTGCCACTGCACTGCTGCTGTTAAAAAAAAAACTGACAGAGTATTAGCGTCACATATGTGACGCTGATAGAAGTTAAGGCGTCACATATGTGACGCCGTTAATTAAAAAAAATAAAGGACTAAAGGCGTCACATATGTGACGCCAATATAATTTCAAAGATAACTGAGCTAAAAACATAGCTCAGTGGCCGGCGCGGGATTCGAACCCGCGCCTATGTGATGCATGGTGTGGCATGTTACCACTGAGCTATGTTTTTATTCATTAATTATAGTAACTAAATATAATATATACTTAGTCAGTAAAATATTTTTATTTATTTGTTATTTGAATTAATTAAATATCCTAAATAAGAAAAAGTTTGCAATTAAATTATCCAATAATTTCATTTAATTATTTATTATATTACAGTTGCTTAATAATAAATATTATTAAATATAAATTTAACAGTATTATTTATTATATTTCCGTAGGTTAATAATGAATTTTATTTATCCTTATACTATATTTCCTACTTATATTTATTTTTTCTTTCAAATTAAATCAATTTCCAAAATATTTTAGCATAAATAAATATAATGTAATTTAAGTTCTTAATGTTAAGAAATTTCTTACACTATAATTATTAAGTATAATTTAAAATTTATTATTTACATTATTTAATATTTAAACCAATACATGTGACCGGCAAAGTTTTTTTTTTTATTTTATTCCACGTATTAGCGTCACATATGTGACGCTAAAGATATATTCTTTGGCGTCACATTTGTGACACCTTTCAAGGAAAAATATTTTTTTTAAAAAAATCGAATTTCACATAATGGTGTCACATGTGTGACGCCAAAGAATATATCTTTAGCGTCACATATGTGACGCTAATACGTGGAATAAAAAAAAAAAACTTTGCATAAGGGCGTCACATGTGTGATGCCTTTGTTCAAACTGTTTTAACCTATTTTTAAGGCGTGACATATGTGACGTCTTTATATAATTTTTTTGTCGCCTTTAATTCTTTAGCTTCACTTTATCTGGTGAAGCTAAAAATGTGAAGCTATTATGTATCTTTTTTAGTAGTGGAATAAGATGTTTCTGTTGAGTATTGGTCCGAATCGGGTGTAAATATTATTACAATAATTATAACGAATATAACTATTACACGAATCTACTCGGGATAGGGATTAGGGATTACACAACTTCTAATATTACGAATCAAACAAAAATACTGAAAAATAAACTAAAAATAGTGAGAAATAGGAAGATCAAACCACACGGCCGAAGCCGAAGAAAATCACAGTCGGGAAAAATCCGGCCGGCTCAGTCCTCCGTCCCCGTAGCCACGTCCTGGACTCACAAGACCCGCGGCCAGCACCTCGAACCGAACCCACCACCGGAACCGGAAGCAACCTCCGGCGAATCCAAGCACAAAGCAAGATTCGACTGGTCCAAAAACCCCCAAACCAAAATCGAAGCACAAAGCTACCGAAAAAACCCCAGAAATATCAGATCCCCTTTCTCACAAAGCTCACCCAGAAAACCCCTCAAATATTTCACTGAGAAAACCGAAGGATTCAAAGGAAAAAATTATATCTTGCTCTCTTTATTTCGTTGTGCTTTCATCTCCACCGAAAACGGGATTTATAGGAGAATCGGAACAACCAAACGAAGAGAAGAAATCGGGCAGATTTACTTTCCATCGGAAGAGCAGGTCAAAGACCGAGGAGAAAGGAAAGTAAATCGGGGGTGGAGAGATAAGGTAGAGAGTGAGCAGACGGCGGGGGTGAAGAAAAGGGAAATGAGGGGTAGGGTTTGGTTAGGGGGGGGGGGGTTTATATAAGTAGGGTTAATATAAACCAATGGCCAGGATTAAAGATACCAGATGAATAGCCAAGATTAATCCAGCCTTAATGGGCTGCTTCCAAAAGGATTCCGGGCCGGGTCCGATTTTAAGTGGGCTGCAGGAGATAGATTATTTTTTGGGCCCTCATTATTTTATTCATTTGGGCCACATAATCCCAAAAAATCTCCACCTGGGCCAAATGAGTCATCGGGGTACATAAGGGAGACGGAGGTCATCATCGCCGGACATCACCTGCACACAAAACACAAAGTAAGTACAGGTAATCACAAAGAAAAGCAATCACTAAGAAAGCAGGACTAACACAAAGATATAATAATTCACTAAGAATGTAAAGCCATCACAAAGAAGGCAAGGGCTAAGAGTTAGTCTTGAGTTCCCAAATCAGTGCAGGACACAAACTTCTCCAAAGGCAAGCATTTGGTGCCCATATCTGCAGGATTGAATTCTGAAGGAATTTTTCCAAGATCAAGTTCACCTTTTTCAACAATGTCACGAATAAAATGAAATTTAACATCAATATGTTTAGTGCGATCATGAAAGACAGGATTTTTACAAAGTGAATTCAGATTGACTATCCGAAAATACCACGACTTTTTCTTTGAGAAAACCAATTTGACAGAAGACCCTTTAGCCATATGGCTTCTTTAAATGCCTCGGTTGTAGCAACATATTCGATTGATTGTAGATAAAGCAACAACATTCTCAGAATCGAGATTTCCAACTAATGCAAGAGCCACAAAGGGTAAACACATAAGAGGTCGTGGATTTTCGATTGTCACGATCATTAGCAAAGTTAGAATCCACATATCCAACAAGTTTAACACCATCTCCAGATTTAGAAAACTTAATACCAACATCCACAGAGGATTTCAAATAACGGAGAAGCCACTTCAAGGCTTCCCAATGAGGCATACCAGGATTAGACATGTATCTACTCAAGCAACTAACAGCATAGGCTATATCAGGTCTCGTACTAACCATGAGATACATGACTGATCCTATAGCATTTGCGTAGGGAATTTTTTCCATTGATTTTTCTTCTTCACTAGATTTTGGAGATTGATCTTTGCTTAACAGAAAATGGGCAGCAAGAGGCACAGAAGCAGGTTTTGCAGCAGTCATAGAAAATTTTTCAAGTATTTTCTCTATGTAGGAAGACTGATTTAGAAACAAAGAAAAGTTTTTCCTATCTCTAACAATATTCATGCCTAAAATTTTCTGGGCGTCTCCAAGGTATTTCATGTCAAATTGATCACTAAGACAAGACCTAACCTGATCAATTAATTTTATGCACGGACTCACAAGTAACATGTCATCCACATAGATAAGCAAGAAGATAGGAATAGTGGAGTCTACTTTAAAATAGAGACAAGGGTAAATTTGAGCTACGTTTGAATTTTAAAGAAAGCATGTAAGAGTCAAACTTCTTGTTCCATTGCCTTGATCTTGCTTTTAGGCCATAAAGGGCCTTTTAAGAAGGCAAACGTGATCGGAGTTTCTTAGAGTCGACAAAACCTTCTTTTGCCTCATATAAATTTTCTCATTTAATTCACCATGAAGAAAAGGTTTTAACATCCATTTGTTTTAATTCCCAATTAAAGTGAGCAACTAAAGCAAGCATGATACGCACGGTGGTGAATTTCACAACAGAGCAAATATCTCGGTGTAATCAATTCCTTCCTTTTGAGTGAAACCTTTAGCAACCAACCTAGCTTTAAATCCGATATTCTCTACTTCATTTTTAACCTTATATAACCACTTACACCACAAGAGAACAATGTTCGTGTTTTGGAACAAGAGTCCAGTTTGGTTAACATGCAGGAATTCATTTCATCATTCATAGCATTTAACCAATCGAAGCATTTTGATTTTAAAGCATCTTTGTAGCTTTTAGGTTCGTTATTATCTAAAGATTCAAACACATTGCAAGCATGGGACATCATATGAAAATCATCAAAGTGATGAGGCCTCCTAACATTCTCTCTTCTAGGCCTATCTCTCGTCAATTGATAGTTGGTTAGTTCAGTACTTTCATCAACATTCTCAATAACTTCATCACTAGAATTTCCGGAATGATTTTCATTTTCAGCATGCAAAGTTTCATCATTTTCAGGCTCCACCTCACTTAAGGTAGGGTAGTTAGAAACAAATTCTAGATTAGGCATGTGCACGGGTGCGGGTGTAGGATGTTCAAGACAAGGAAATTCATCTTCATTAAATATGACATCCCTACTAATTAGCACCTTAAACCCTGGCTCGCCCTTAAGCCATAACCTAAAACCCTTAACTCCTCCGGTAGCCTAAGAACACACATCTTATCGATCTAGGTTCTAATTTATCTTGCTTTTGATGAACATATGCAGCACACCCAAATACACGAAGATTTGAGAAATCAATGTTACTACCAGTCCACACAGATTCTGGATAGTTTCCAATCAAAGGGACAGATGGAGATCTGTTTATAATATAGGCAGCTGTAGATAAAGCCTCACCCCAAAAACGTTTTGACAATCCGGAGCCGACGAGCATAGACCTTACCCTATCAAGGAGGGTTCGGTTCATGCGCTCAGCAATTCCGTTTTGTTGAGGGGTGTAGGGTCTTGTCTATGCCTTTGAATACCACTTTCCGCACACAAAGTATCAAACAAATTATTGCAAAATTCCGTGCCGTTGTCGGTTCTCAAAATTTTAATTTTCTTACCTCGATTTTCAATTAAAATTTTCCACGTTTTGAACGTGTCAAACACATCGATTTGTTCTTAAGGAGAAACACAAAGACTTTCTGGAATAATCATCAATCACGGATAAAAATATCTGCTTTCCGCCGTGTTGGAACATCGGCAGCCCCCACACATCAGCATGCAGACATTCAAACACATTTGAACTCTTAGGGGGGTTCGGGGAAGGTGAATGGGGAAAGTTAGCACGATGTTGCTTACCATACACACAATTATCACAAAATGGTAAGTCAGATATTTTATCATTCCCAAAACAATCATTTTTGTGCAATATTTCAAGACCTTTACCACTAATGTGACCCAACCGTTTATGCCAGATTTCAGTTTTATCTCCAAGTACTGCATTAACAGAAAAGTTACTTACAGTGGAACAAATGTATAAATTCATTTTACGAATGGCGACAAAAAAGGTTTTGGGACCTCTCGTAACTTTCATAGCACCCTTAGCCCATGTACCTTCAAAACCATCATCTTCAAGACATGCACATGACATTAAATTATGAGCTAAGTGAGGAACATGCCTAACATTTTCCAAAGTTATCGAATTTCCAGATTCGAATTTAAGGCACACAGTTCTATTCCAAAGAACATTTCGTTTTACATGATCGGCATAGACACATATCGATTTTTCAAATCACGGTAGCTAGAAAAAAGTTGTTTATGCGGAGTCATGTGAAATGTGCATCCAGAATCAACCAGCCAATCATTTTCACCAAGGTCAGCTAACACAGAGTTCACAGAAGAATGCATAGCATCAGAAATCATAAACACATCACCCAGATTTTCATCGACAGCTAAGTTAGCCTGATCAGATTGCTGGTTTTTCTTAGGTTTAGTGTAGTCTTGAATATAGTGACCATACTCACCACAATTGTAACACTTACGATTATTAGGTCTAGGTTTAAACCGAAATTTTTCATTGCCCTTTTTCTTGTTGGCTTGGTTATTTTGAGTGTTGGAAGACTTTTTATTTTGAAAGCGTTTTTGTGGTCTTCCTTTGACAAAATTAACCTCGCCAAGATTTCTAAAGGCAGCACCTTTATTGTTTTTCAAATCTAGCTCTTTGCTCTTTAAGCCGTTTACAACAATATCTAAGGTTACCTGATCTCTACCATATTTAATGGCAGATTTCACATCACTATAAGAATCTGGAATAGCATTCAAAAGAACAATCGGAGTGTAATCATCGATGTTTTTATCTCCCGTTAACTTTATATCTTGAACCAGTTTTGTAAACACGTCTAAATTGGCATCAATGTCTTTATTAAGATCAAGCTTATAGCGGAAAAAATTTTCAAGAAGGAATAATTTATTTGGCAACGAAGTTTCAGTATACATTTCTTCCAATTTTTCCCATAACTCTTTAGCCGAACCATGTTTACCTAATTTTCTTATCACAGAGTCAGAAAGGTTCAAGATAATCGCAGAATAAGCAAACTCATCAAGTTCAGCCTTTTTATCCGCCGTCACATTAGAGGCGAAAGAATTATCAATAGCTTTGAAACATTTTTGTTGAATAAGTATGCTTTTCATTTTCTGTTGCCAAATGGCAAAATCACCTTTTCCATCAAATGGTGCCACAGAGAAGGCAGAGATTGAACCCATTTTAATTTTCAAAATGAACAAAGTTTTTGAAAATATTTGTGGAAAACACAAACAGGAGAAAACGGTTTATTTTATCAAACCTCACAAACACAAAGTAATCAATCACACAAATGATTAAATTTAAACGAATCTGGAAAAACCAATACCAGGCCCCTACAAGATCCAAGGACACTTAAGCGGTCCAGGCAGGAGGGTTTAAATGCCCGATTATGAAAAAATTCCAGATTCAACACGAAGTATAAAAATTGCAGTAATAAACACACAGAATATTACTAATAATGCAGCAGAAGCAAAAAAATAACAGGGCCGAGACGGACAATGTAAACACGAGTACAAGAAAGCCGAGACGGACAAAAAAAAACACGAAGAACAGCGAGCAAACACGAAGAGCAGCAGTATCCGAACAAAAAAAATATCACAAAGGTAAAATCACCAAGAAACGAACGGGAATACTATCACAAAGGGCAACGAGCAAGAAAAAAACAGAAAATGAAGAGAGGGTTAGCCGATATACCTGAGCGATCCGGGGTCAACCCGATTCGGACAGATCCAAACCAAAGCTCCGGTACCAATGTTGAGTATTGGTCCGAATCGGGTGTAAATATTATTACAATAATCATAACGAATATAACTATTACACGAATCTACTCGGGATAGGGATTAGGGATTACACAACTTCTAATATTACGAATCAAACAAAAATACTGAAAAATAAACTAAAAATAGTGAGAAATAGGAAGATCAAACCACACGGCCGAAGCCGAAGAAAATCACAGTCGGGAAAAATCCGGCCGGCTCAGTCCTCCGTCCCCGTAGCCACGTCCTGGACTCACAAGACCCGCGGCCAGCACCTCGAACCGAACCCACCACCGGAACCGGAAGCAACCTCCGGCGAATCCAAGCACAAAGCAAGATTCGACTGGTCCAAAAACCCCCAAACCAAAATCGAAGCACAAAGCTACCGAAAAAACCCCAGAAATATCAGATCCCCTTTCTCACAAAGCTCACCCAGAAAACCCCTCAAATATTTCACTGAGAAAACCGAAGGATTCAAAGGAAAAGATATATCTTGCTCTCTTTATTTCGTTGTGCTTTCATCTCCACCGAAAACGGGATTTATAGGAGAATCGGAACAACCAAACGAAGAGAAGAAATCGGGCAGATTTACTTTCCATCGGAAGAGCAGGTCAAAGACCGAGGAGAAAGGAAAGTAAATCGGGGGTGGAGAGATAAGGTAGAGAGTGAGCAGACGGCGGGGGTGAAGAAAAGGGAAATGAGGGGTAGGGTTTGGTTAGGGGGGGGGTTTATATATGTAGGGTTAATATAAACCAATGGCCAGGATTAAAGATACCAGATGAATGGCCAAGATTAATCCAAATTAATGGTCGCTTCCAAAAGGATTCCTACGGTCCGATTTTAAGTGGGCTGCAGGAGATAGATTATTTTTTGGGCCCTCATTATTTTATTCATTTGGGCCACATAATCCCAACAGTTTCGAAGTGAAACTGTATTTCAACATTGTTGGTACTTGGTTCATCATCTATAAATATAAACATAAAGTTGTTATAATCTTGTGGCTCATGGAAAAGTGTAGACAATAATATGAACATTGATCATGTAAAAAAAAAAAAAGCTAAGAGTCGTGAAAAGAACATACCAACGTTAACCTCCAATAATGTATGCACTCTTGGAACCTCTGCATGTTGTTATGAAATAGTATATATATACATGAAATAGAATTAGTAGCAAAAATATTTACTGAAAGCTTTATGTAATATGATGATTGTCAACAAACCTGCATCACTCTGTATATTACGGCCCCCTTGTTTTGGTTTTATGTTGTCCTTCAGCTTGGATATCGTCCAGATACACTAAATAAAAAACCAAATCAGGGGATCCCATATGTACATATCCTTTCTTACTATAAATAAATGAAAAAGTTTAGGATAATTTTTTTGAATGTGCTGTTATTATAACATACTATAGTAGATTATTTTAATAGAACAGCTTCTATATAACATAATATTTAGCAATTTCAGGTTATTGAGCAATTTCATGTTATCAAGCGCCATTACAAAATTATGTATACCTTGGTTCAAAACGATCAGGACCTGACGTGCAAGACTTACAAATGTATTTGTTGCCATCCTCAACAGCTTTTCTTGTACAAAGCTTGCACGCTATATAAAAGCAACCACCATGGGTCTGCACATTATGCATTGTATTGACCACCACACATGAACACACCTAAGTTGTAAACTATGAGTTCAGTTTTATTTTTTATATTTCAATAATTTCAGTTAAGAATCTAATATTTACATTTAAAACGTTACAGATTACCTTATTCACCAACAATAGATCTTGTAGCGACGTGTATTCATCCGGACACAAAAAATATTCAATCACAGTCGAAACAGGTATGCTCGAGAGGCTGCTGGTACGTGCTTTCTGATCACTTCTATTAGACATGATTCTGCATTTTTTTAATACAATGATAGTAGTTTTTATAATGTTAACTAATAAGCATGACACAGAAGTTTGAGAATCTCTTTCAAACCTTTCTGTGAACTCATTCACTTCAGGACCAGTTAGATTCAGCAGTAGTTTGCTCGCAAAAAATGCATTAGTGACAAAGACTTCACCTATAGAAAATATATTCAGTGCATTAAATATGTGAGAAATATTTTCCTTTATATATGTCAAAACATCATCGTAAATTTGAACAACTGTACGCGTATGTACATAAATATGCCCAAAGTGCAAAAATCCTCATATAGATTCCCATATGTATTACAAACGGTTGGGGTATAAGGGTTTTTATGGAGATCCGAATTTTCCAATGGATCGTGTTAACACTTTCCGAACTGAGATGCCCGGGTTACAAGAAATTCAGCCTAGGATAATCCAATGGAACATTTACGAATCCAGGCACAGAAACGTAAGCCAAATTGCTAGAGAAATTCTGTGTTTATCAGAAAGATAGAGAGCTCAGAAAAAGGGTGTATTCCAGACTCATGAGGAGAGCCTATTTATACATGTCGGATTAGGGTTATAAGTAGGTCGATTTTAGGGTTTTGAGAGCGGCGCCGTCATTAGTGGTCTGAAATTAGGGTTGACGGGTGGCTTAACAAAATTGACGAAATTAATCAATTTTACCACAGTCTCCCTCTAAAATTCGGAAATATCACTAAATCCCAAATCTAAATTTCCGAACCCCCGGACCCCGACATAATCGTACCGGCTTATAATCCGATCTTATATATGTGTGCACTCCGCACATACCCGAACATATATTAGAATACGAATTATAAACCCCTTAGCTCACATATTAGTTCCAATTACACAAAATGAATGGTGACACTAAAATCACCAACACAAACTATGCAATTAAATAAAGTAAATTTTTTTTATCACAAAATTATATAAAAACACATTATACCTCTCCATCGATGTACCCTTGCAAACTGCAAAACCATAATGACTGGATCGGATGGGTGAACTCCTTCGATGTATTTGCAAAGTTGATCACAATACTCATTCCATAGAGTGCACTTAACCTTCTTTCCTCTACGATGACAAACAAAATTGTTTAGCCAAAAAGTCCAAAAAATTCTTATGATTGAAATATAAAACTAACTCAGTAAACGTACTCATGGTCTTCAATTTGAACTACTATTTTCGTTTTCTCTGCATACAACCATGTAATGTATCTGTGGAGCCGACTGCAATAATCTCTCCAATAACATCTCAAATGAATCAAGTAAATTACAGTACCGAGCTATTTTAGTAAATATATAAACATATTCACAGAAATGTTTAGAGAGCTAAATAACATAAATAGGAAAGAATGAGCTATGATTAGTATTAGAACTTTAGATCCAGAATATCATGTTAATAGCACGAGATGCCCAGTGATAGCAACAGATTAACATGATAGCAGAACATGATGTTAGATAGGTTGTTTTAGCTATGATCCGAGATAGAATATGATAGCAATAAAGGCATGTTTATATGATGCAAGTATTATGACGCCAGCCAAAGTGATAATAGTTACATCATATAATATGGATTTATTGGGATCATAAGATGTCTCGAGGAGTTTCTAGAACAATAACATGTAGGAGTTATTTCCGGAATATAGGGCCGGAACAGGATGCGCCGCTGCACAGGAGGTAGTGTGCCACTACACACTACTCTTGCTACGAAACTCCCGGAGTCACTGGACTATGCGCCGTAACACATGTCCTCTGTGCCGCGGCACACCACTTTTGCAACGGAAAGCTCGGATGTTACTGGACTCTGCGCCGCGGCACACGTCCTCTGTGCCGCGGCACGTACTGAAAGTTCTTCAACAATTTTTCTGAGTGTGCCGCGGCACACATTGTCTGCGCCGCGGCACACAAAGTCAACAGGCCTGGGGGTGTTCTTTTTAGCAGCGGGTTTGCTGCATTTTCAGATTTGGGAAAAACAGCTTCACACCTTTGAGAGCAGGATATGCACGAAAGAGAGAGCAAGAGAGAGAAAAGAAAGAGAGATTACACTTCTTTGATTTCCCGGAGTTGTATCGATCGGATCATCGTGATATTTTGACAATAGCTTGGTAGCAACTGGGCAAATCATTTCACCGGAGTAGATCGAGTTTTGGTGTCTGGAAGTTCGGGTATTTTGTAAGCTTCTTGTGTAAGCTATATTTAGTGTTTTTCTTACTTTATCTTGTTGTTGTTGTGTATTCCAAATACTTGAAGATTGTGTATTACCAAGTATTTGAAATTGTTGTATACCTCTAGTTATACTAGGGAAGAATCGTGTATTGTGAATTGGTGATAGTGAAAGTTTAAGCGGCCAGAGGTCCCGTGGTTTTTACTCTTGATTTGAGAGGTTTTCCACGCTAAATATTGTGTCTCGTTGTTTATTGTTTTAGATATCATTTGTATTGTTTATCGGGTTGTATTTGATTTACTCTACTTGTTGATAACCTCAAAGTTACAATTGAGATTGGGAAAGTTGTCAAACGAGGGTATTCCGCATTTCCGTTGTGACAATATTGTGTCTTTTCCCAACAAAGTGGTATCGGAGCCACGTTGTTTCATGGTTGTATTATCTCAATTGTAAGATGGAAGCCAATACAAGTGGAATGGTGATTTGAATGGTTCGAACTACCATGTATGGAAGGGCAAGATGGAAGACCT
Source organism: Orobanche coerulescens (assembly GCA_033398695.1). Lineage (NCBI taxonomy): Eukaryota > Viridiplantae > Streptophyta > Magnoliopsida > Lamiales > Orobanchaceae > Orobanche > Orobanche coerulescens. The sequence goes on from CM065818.1 coordinate 59,711,514, forward strand.
TCTATATGTGAAGGATTATTATCTACCAGTGTTTAGCAAGGATAAACCGGATAGGAAGTCGGAGTCAGAATGGACCATTTTGCATCGTCAAGTTTGTGGCTATATTAGACAATGGGTTGATGACAATGTTTTGAATCATATCAGTAGAGAGAAGAACGCTCGAGAGTTGTGGCACAAGCTTGAGCAGTTGTATGCCCGGAAGACGGGGAACAGTAAGTTATTCCTCATTAAACAAATGATGAGTCTAAAATATCGAGATGGGACACCTCTGTCGGATCATTTGAATGCATTCCAGGGCATCATTAATCAACTTGCAGGAATGGGCATTAAATTCGAAGATGAGGTTCAAGCTTTGTGGTTATTGGGCACTTTACCGGATACTTGGGAGACGTTTCGTACTTCGTTGTCTAGCTCTGCCCCTGATGGTGTCATTTTGATGGAACTTGCAAAGGGGAACATGCTGAACGAGGAGGTCCGAATAAAGTCACAGATGTAATACACGATTGTATATTCATTCATTATCATTCAGTTAATTTTCATTCGGTAATATTTCACTCAGTAATAATCATTCATCACTCATGTTTGTTCATCGTGTTCACTGTTTGATGTACTTAGAATCCTGGATCAGTTATCATTCGTCTTTCTACCTTGTTTGAGATTTGAGCCGAGTTTATCTTCATCGTCATCTTTGTGATGGACTGTGCGTGCGGAGTAGCGCACGCTACGTACTCTTTTTAGCGCGTGCTAATTGAGTACAGGTAGCGCACACTAACCTCTTAGTATTAACGCACACTAATGCATTTGGACAGACAGCCCAGAAGGCACTGGACTGGATTAGTGAGGTTCGTAACGCACGTTACAATTGGAGTATAATGTATGTTAAATTTTGTGTGTAGCGCACACTATCGGGATCCATCAGCGCACGCTAACGTATTGGAACAGATAGTCCAGTGGGTGCTGGACTGAGTTGAAATAATTCGTAGCGTACGCTAAGAGTGTACATAGCGTACGCAAGGGTTAGTTGGTAGCGCACGCTAATATTTGGGTAGCGCGCGCTAAGGCTCAATAAGGCCAGAGGACAGTAGGTTCTGGACTTCAGTTACTGGCATCAGACATCAGTTAGCGCACGCTAACATTTTGGATTAACGCACGCTATCGGGAAGACATTAGCGCACGCTACCAAGTTCGCAGCGTATGCTAACGAGGTAGTCAGAGCTCACTGGACTGTCCGGTTAACCCGCTAGCGCACGCTACATATCTGGACATATCATTTCGTTTTTCGGCATTCTCGGGCGATTTCGGGCGATTTGAAGAGATCTTTTCGAGCTGCACTCACCTATCATCATCTTCAAGCTTCTAAGTCGGATTAGTCATCACCTTATCCTCTCCAACACATCAAATCAAGGTAATGATTCTTGAATCTAGAATTTCAGAGTTCGAGTGTTTTCCTTACGATCTCTTCGTGTAAGCTTGCTATGATGTTGTAAGATGTTATATATGGATTATCTACCTTGAATACATGTAATCCTACGAGTTTATTGGTGTATATTGCGGATTTGATGAATATTTAAGGAATTATTCAAGAACCCTTGGGGTTTGACTTTGGATATTTTGGGGGTTTCCGATTGATGTTGTCGTAACCTTGAGTTGTGGTTTCCTATTGGATCATTGATGTCATTAATGAAGTCTGTTGGATTGAATTACTTTTGGAGGTTGGTTTTCGATACATTTTGGGGAATAGTTGTAATCAATGGAAGAATGTTCACAACGTATTCGTTAGAATGCCCCAATGAGTTTGATTGTTGTTGTATCGACGTTTGAGTTGGTTATAATCGTGATTGATACGTATATTGAGCGTTTATTGGTAATTATGTTATTCAAGGTTGTTCGAGCGACCGGTACTCTCCATTAGAGACGTTTGTTCGTGAGAAGACATTTCATCACCGGTGTTGTGTAAGTTAATTCTTACTCGATTAAAGGGATATTCATTCCTTATGTTGTTGTTCATTCATACATGTAATTCACTCATAATATATCATTCATGTCGAGACTTGTAATTATCAATTAATCATTCAATTCACGAGGAACGACGGTTCTAATTATTTTGATGAGCTATCATTCACTTCATTGTTATTTCATCTCGGTGAGGCATTCTTGACCCTTGTCGGATTATTATTCATTAATGTTCATTTGTCACTTTTGTTATTGTGGCCTTCTGGGTTCATATTGCGTGGCCGGGTGGGGATGTGTAAAATTTTTAGTCGGGCACTTGATAGTCATGTGATCCGGTTCACCGACACATTGGACTGTGCACATGGTAACGTACCTCCGTGAGACTAATTAGGCACAAGGGTGGGTATGTCCGGACACTCGTCTTGTGCACTTACACATGCCATTAAGGGCGTACTATGATGCCCCTCTTCAGTTGGATTTCATAACTAAGATATGTGATTGTTGTATATTGTTCAACCCTTGAGGATTGTTGTTATGTGTAACTAACCCCGTTGGGGATATTGTTTTTAGGTCATGGCAAGGCAAAAGCACGGGAAGAGAATGTTGATGGCGAGTCCCAGTGATACTAGTAGGGGGGCCCAGTCTCTTCATTTCATTCATGTTTCCTTGTTATGTATTTTCCGCTGCACTTCCTTTTGGATTGTCATTTGTTCAGTGTTGTATATTTTATCTTCATATAAAATATACATGTAGTCAGTGTTCCCTGGGTGTGTTTTATTTGAAACTCCTCATCAGAGTTGATGATGTAATGTGGTTTGGTACTACATTTGTATTGTGTAATTTATTAATTTTCATTCGCATGGTGGGTCCCAGTCGGGGGTCCACGGCACTGTAATATCCGCCTAGTTTGGGGTGTTATAGAGTTGGTATCGGAGCGTGGTTTTGAATACTACCTTCCGAGTCATGTCTCATTTGAAATCATCATCATCAGACTAGTATGATTGGACTTTCGCGTCACGTGTGACCTGTGCAAATGCCAAGCCCCCCAGACCGAAAGAACTGTAAGATTTCCAACGCCATGGTATAATTTCTGGCAATAAGAATCACTCATTCATCATTCATCAGTCAACAATTCTCAATCATCATTTTCATTTTATCATGTCGATCATGTTAACTCATTAATTATTCAGTTCACTTCATCACTCATTTGTTGATCGTGTGGATCGTTTCATTAATTTTGTCAACTTGTTCAAGATAATCATTTCAAAATTTCATCAGATAATCATGTCACCTTAGTTGATCCTTTATGCGATCATTGTGATAGAGTGCGTATGCTCATTGTTATCATTTCATAACTTCATTATAATGTGATATTCATGCGGGATCTATAATTATCACGTGTTCCCTACCTTCAGTATGGAGAGAGCTGGCAGAGGACGCAGGGGAAGAGGCCGTGGTGCGTGCCGAAACCCGGGAGCTCGAATGAATACTCGTGCGAACGTGAGGGATAATGCTAACTCATCGAGCAGCAACGCTGTCAAACATTCACCTGGAAATAATCCTTCACTGTTAGGGAGTCGTACCTGGGACACGGCTCAATCATAAGGTGTTCGAGTTTACCCTCTCGCTTTTATGCAGGGCATGATGGCCCAAATGACTCAGATGGCACGTCTGATGGAGACGATGCAGAACTCAATGGCTCAGAATCAGCAGACTCCGCCGCCGCCTCAAACGCAATAGAGAAATGTGAGCAGCATCATCAACGACATTTCTCGCCAGAGGTCGCCTACTTCGAGGGCTCTTCTGAGCCGGTGGACATTATTCACTGGCCGGAGCATTTCGAGAAATTATTTGCTATGGTGGAGTGTCCCGAAGGACACAAAGTTTCCATCGCGGCTTATTATCTGGGTAAGAGCGCTCACTCATGGTGGCTATCTCTGAAGCCCACCGATGGAGCTTGTACGTGGGACCAGTTCAAAACTCTCATGATGGAAAGATATTATCCGGCCCAACTCAAGGAGGCCAAACTGTCGGAGTTACTCAGTCCCAACCCCTCAACGGAAGAAGATGTTCTCGCCATTGCCGAGAAATTTCAAGAGCTACTGCCTTTCGCCTCATCTATTATCCACTCAGAAGCGGATAAAATCAAGTATTTCAATAAGAGGTTGAAACCTCGTAGGAGACTCCAATTGCTCATAGAAGATACTCATTTCAGTAAGAGCTTGAAACCTCGTATGATTAACTTTTGATCAAGACTTAGCCTAAATTTTAAGGCCTATAGAAGATACTCATTTGGTTCTTATTTACAATGCCAAGTATTTAGAACATACATTTGAATAAATCACAATACATGGATGACATCATCAAAATCTAACAAGTATTCCTAACAATTTCCCCCTATTTTGATGATGGCAAACTAAAGCATTTCAAATGTAAGCAAGTCTGCAAAAATAAGGTGCAAGACACAAGTAAAACTCTCTTTTTGAGACAACTAGTGGTTGTTATTCAAGTAACTGTTATAAACTTTTTCATAGATATTACATTACAGTGCAGTTCTTGAATGAAACAAAATACAAGTAAGCTAAAAATTGCAAGTATTACAAAAATTACAAGACAAAAATTACAAGTAAATTACAAGTAAATTCATCTTCCATCTCCCTTTTCCTCTGACCCTAGCAGGAGGGAGTGACTTCAATGGCTTGGATCCAATTAGTTTCTTGGTTATTGGGCTAACCCATATTTCCTTTTAATTACCAATAAAGCAAATTGTTGCTGCTCTGGAGATGTGAAGTTATTTTCAATGCATAGTTCTCTGCCTTCTTCCTGAAGAGCCATCTCATCAAGTTCATTATTCATCAGTGTAGGTGCTTCTTCAGGTTTGAAATCAGGAATCATTGGATAGGCATTGAAATTCTTTGCAACATATTTCTTCAAAACTTCCCAGAGTTTCGAAAAATTCATGTCCATGAAGTTAATGAATGTTTGCTATGGGGAGCAGTCTTTGTCTTGAAGCATCTCCCAGAGATAGTACTTTTCTATAAACTGCTTCCTAGCACTTTCCCACATTGGCGCTGCCCCCACAGGCAAGTTCTCTTCAATATACTGTAGTTCCTTGCTTTCTCATTGGTACCTTACCTGTGGTTCTTGTCCAGTTCTCTTCCTTTTGGCTGCAGGTGGGTCTGATGGTGCAGCTGATTCTTTCCTTTTCAGGTGAGAGGTTCCTGCCTGTATGAGAGGGAGGTCTTGTCTTGTTATTTCTTCTCTGCCTTCCCCCTGCATTCTTTCTTTACCCTTGCCCTTATCTTCTCCTTTTTTGCCAGAATGAATAATTGTGGCTAGCTGCTGCTCCACCCTACTCATGAAGTCAGACATGCCAAGAAGCATTCTGGAGTTTGAGGGTGTTGGGGAAGGTTCCTTCCTGTTGAGCAAGTTGTCCATCTAGGCACTGAGGGACTGCGAGTCAGGTTTCACTTCAATTGCTAGAAGCTTGGCAACTATTTCCTCTACAAGTATTCTAATCAGGTCAGTTATTGCAGGTGAGAGTTGTAATTTAGATGCTATCTGAGGAGCATTTTCACCTGAGTCTTCTTGTGCAGTTGACTTCTTGGCAGTTGACTTTTCCGAAGGTAGGCTTCTACCAGCTGCTTCCTGATTTGATGGGTTCTGATCTGGGGTGCCTGACTTATCCTCCCTTGTGGGCAGATGGGATCTAGATGCTTGATCAGGTGCATCACCCCTCATCATCCCTTCTTTCCTCATCTTTCTTTTCTTCATCTTTTTCTTCCTCTTTTTCTTCTTTTTCTTCTTCTTTTTCCTTATCTTCCTCTTCTTTCTCCTTATCATCTTCCTTTTCTTTTTCAACTCCATCAACTTCTTCTTTTTCGACTTCTTTTTCTTCTTCTTTTTCTTTTTCAACTACTTCAGGTACTTTTTCAACTCTGGCCTCTTCTTCAACTTCTACCTCTTCTTCAACTTTTGCCTCTTCTACAGTATTTTCAACTCCATCACCAGCTTTCTCCTTTTCAACTACTTTTTGTTCAATTTCAACAATGGTAGTGATTTTATTTTCTCACGTGTCTCCTTCATCCTTTATTCCTTCATCCTTACCTTCAAAAATTTTCCTCTGCAGTACATCCTTCATTACTTGCAGGATGAATTGGTCCATGTTTTGTTTAAAGTGGGAAATGAACCAATTCTCCTCAAGTAAGATCTGCACATCAGTCTGTTGACAAAAGTACATAACAAGCTGTTCCACAACAATAGGATGTTCCCAGGTACTTCTCTCCACAAATTCTTTAAGTTGAGAGAAGGAATACATTTTAAATTCTTTCCATTCCTAATACATGTTGATAAAGTAATAATTTAAAACATCCTTTCTTACCAACTGAAGTTGATCTGTGGTAAGTTCCAAGGGGTTGATCGTCCTTAGGTTGAAAGTGTAGCTGCAGCATGTATTTGAATTGTCTCCTGTCGAAACCGATCCGGAATGTGAAAAGACGCTGGCATCACAGTTCAGTTTAACCCACGGAGGGTCTGGCTTCTTCCAACTCATAGAGGCATTCCCCACTTTTTCCCTCCGTTTCCTCATAACCGAGAAGCCTCGCACATGTTTATTACCATGCGAAAAATATTGGCTTTAGCAGCATTAGCCGTGTAGCTCTGTTGCCCATAAACCTGACTGTTCCTTCACTTCCAAAAATATCCAAATCGTGTAAAGAAACACTACAGGCCATGGAGCGCCAGGTGCCACAATATTACGAAAGCTCTTTCCCGTCAGGTTTCACTTCTCGTACTAACTGTTAGGAATATGCCCGCGAATGCCACTCAGGGGATGAGAGAGAAAGGGCATTGTACTTGTAATTATGGAATTATCAATAAAGGGCAATATGATTCATTCACTGTTTATTGTATTTCAAATGCTTTCTTGATTTGGTAAACATTAAAGTGAAGTCCATGTAAATAAAAAGCGAACATTCCACTCTCGTTATCGGATAAGAGAGAAATGCACTGGAAGTATTTACGACTTATTTATGTAAACCGTTCGTAAGTCGATAAACTTAATGGGGAATCTAGTTTTGAGTAAGACTTGTATAACTGATGCTAGGACATGTGCATGTCTTGATAGCATAGTTATAGGTATATTGGTGGGACTAGTATACTCAAACACGACTCATACTTGATTCAGTCACACGGTATTCACTCTTGGAGAGTCGATGACGAATCTAAAGGTTGTGATAGTATACGTGGACGTTTGACTTGAGGGTTCAGTGAGAGATGTGCCTGTGACGTTTAGTTTGTCATTAGAGTAGTTAGACTCATTTGCTTAATTGATGGGTCAACCTCGAAGTGCGGACTATACGGGAAGGTAGCAGTCTATACTGTACGCCAAGAAATGATTTTATCTCCTGTTAGTGAGCAGGCGAATGTCCTATACGGTTAATGGCAAATAAGATCATAAGTCTTTGGCCAAAGCGTTCTGATCTAGTCGTATTAGATACATTAGTACTCAGTCGATCTTGATTTGCATTAACACGTGTATAGTGTTTAGTCAACAGTAGGGTTTGACTTTATCGTGACCCGGAGACTTGACTGGGGCATCTGATGAAGGGTCTATACGTATCCGGTATTCACGACATAATGGTTATGGAATGACCCCTTCATTCGTTCTCAGTCGGGGTTTACAGTGCGGCGCGCTAGGCTGGTTAAGTGCTGCCCACACTCATTGCTTCCTCCCAATGCCGGTTGAGACGGACCTACAGAGTCGCGCATCAGGATCGTTGATGGATAAATATGAATTTATTATATCTCTAATAATGTTAGATATTGGATATCTAATTATGATTTATTGGATAAATTAAATAGCGGTCTTATGAATTAAAATTAAGTTACTGGGTAATTAATTCAATTCATAAATAATATTTCTTAGAGAAATAAATTTATATTTGATATAATTAATTAATTGAATTAATTAATTAGTATAAATACATTGGTGATATAACAAAATGTATTTAATGGAGTCGTTTGACGAATGACCGGTACACGAGTCGATTGACTTGGCCCATTTCCTAGCGCCTTCCTAGTAGCCGCCCCCTCCTCTCCCTTTTGGTCTTGGTGTTGATTTTTGGTTTATTAAATTAGTTATGACATGATACCCTCAACATGTTTCCTTATTGTAAGGAGATGGCATCTTATCATATCTTTACTTTAATAATCAAAGTCTTATATATGAAGACTAATAACAACAACACCTACACAACATCTTGAAGCATACGGCCGAGAGGTTTTCGAAAGGGAGATAAACATTTTTCTTCATTTTATTCTTCATCTTTGAGGTGAGAAATAAGCAAGAAAAATTAGAGAAAAATTCCTACGATAATTTCCTAGCCGTGTTCATGGAGAACGGAGTTTCGTTGAATTTTTTCGGGCAACTTCCGATGCATGTGAAGTAGAGACATCATGCTTTCGGTGTTTGGGACGAAGGGATTTTGTGCTCGTGCTCGGGTTCGTGATCATCATCAAATTACAAAGATATTATCAAAGGCTTCAAAGGTATGGGACTTTGATCCTTTTGTCTTCGTCATTTTATTTATCGTATACGTTCTTTGATCGATCCTATTTGAGATTCGTTATATTGAGTTTTATTATTCCGTTACGTATTCATTTTTGTATCTGGAATCCCAACAGTGGTATCGGAACGGTCAGTGATACCGTATATACGATTATATGTGCATTTCGAATGCTTTTGGTGATGTTTATGATTTAGAATCATTATTGGTATAATCGGAGATATTTAATTGTTTGTTGTAAATTTTGTTTTTATGATTTTATGAGAATTATTAATCTGTAAAATTTTATTTTATTGATTTATTAGTCCTACATAAAAGTTAGAAACATCACGTTTTGGAAACGAGCCGAAAAACAAGAAAACGAGGCTGCCGGCAGTGGTACCGGCAGCACTGCCTGGGCCGGCTACCTAGGCTGCCGGGAGAGTCTCGACCAGACTGCCGGGCATGGCTCGGCTGTACCGAGTCATGATGTCTCTCGGGTTTTTGGCCCGATTTTGAATCGGTCTGCGGGCTGGGCCCGATACCGGATTGTCCGGGACTCCGTTTTGATTTTATGTTTTCGTTGTAATTATTTCCCGCAATTTAAAGTGGATTTAATTTGTCTAAACATTAATATTTGGTATATTTTTGTTAAGGGAAATTAATTAAACAAGAATATTATTTTTGGTCGGATTACTTCAAATGAAATAAAATGACGATTATTAGTATTAATTGGATTAATAACATTAGAATTGAATAGGTTATTTTTATATTGATTGGATTAATATATTAATTGATTATTTAATTTTTAATGCCATTTAATATTAATTGGATTAGTATTGTAGAAATTGCATAGATTAATTTATTATACTAATTGGATTAATATCTTAAATTAATTATTTAATTTCATTGCCGTTACTTATTGTATGGAATGTCTTATGTGATGGTGATATAGTTCATGAACTTAGTTTTTGATTTGCTCGATTCGATTGGGTTGTAAAGGCCGTTTTGAGCCTATTTATTTTTACTAGAAAAAATTGTATAGAATGCATTTTTCTATGATGTAATTATTTATTTGGTTGTGACGAAGACCAAAAACAACCGACCAAGAAGATGAAGAATCGAATATTGTTTTTATTTTCTTTATTGGGTCATTCGCTTGGCCCAGTACTTGGGAAAAAGTCCATGAGCTATATGTTTAACTAGGTTGCTAGTTACTGTTTTTCATTTTGAATGATTGACAAACACAAACACGCTTATAATTGAATTAATGTGCAAAGTGTAACATTAATCGCGAAATTCCCCCGACAAACAAACAGACTAAGTTTGAAAAGGTTACGAGGTTTCCTACCCTCCATCAAACTCATAGAAAATTGATACTCGAATCGGTGTGCTATGCTTCCAAGTTATCGGGGTAGTATATTTGGTAGAGGTTGACAAATTCTTGAGTGCATTAGATGCCTTCGGTGTAACACACCCGAGTTATTCAGGGATATTACAGCGCCGTAAGCCCCGCCGTGGGACCCACAAGGCTAAACATACGCGGAACCATAAACTTTGACCGATAAGGTCTACACACAATGGGATGAAAAACAATACAAAGGTATTCAAAACATCACCAATGTATTCACAAACATCACAACTCGAATCAATACTTCGGCAAACACAGGCCGGAACATTAAGGAAAATGGAAAACAATACTCGAGTATTCAATAGCCAATCCAGTACAACAACAGTGAATGGGAAACTCCAAACATAACTGGAAGAAATACACAGTATCACACTTGCCCACCATCTTCATGCCGACCCGATACCTGCCTGTCCGCTCTCTTGGAACCTGAAATACATAAAACGTATTTCCCCCATATGGGGTTAGACGTCGATTATCTAGTTCAAGAATATATAGTATGAAAAACCATACTTCTCGTCTATAAAGTAAATGTAACCGTCAATTCATCAATTCAAGACTAGCATTAGGAATAACTAAATCTCATCGTGCCACATCAAGACGTATATGAATGCCGTGGAAACGGTTCGTTCATATCATACGCCGTTACATGTAGGAATGCCGTCAAAGCGGTTCGTTCATTACATGCCAACAATACATATATGAATGCCGTAGAAGCGGTTCGTTCATATCATGCCATCAATACTTCTTACTTTCAAATTCGAGAACGTACAATCATAATTATATACTTGCCTTTGAGACATCGAGGAAACGAGCGGAAAAGGGGTATGATCGGTAGGTCCAAACGCGCTTAGGCACCTAAGCGATTCGCAAGGAATATGATAATAAATTATCCATATTCAAATTACGAAGAAACCCCCGAAACCCGTCTACGATTCGTAAGGATGTACGGATAATCGACTAGAGGTTGGAAAATCGTCCAAAATCTCACAAGTCCGAAAACGGTACAACCCAAACCATAAAATCATAGGAAAAGCATGCATACGGTATAGATACATCATAATCTCAAGGTTCTCAAGCTTCCAAACGGATAAATCGGACGAATCGACGAAAAAACCCCAAAATTCCCAAAAAGTAGGGTTCTAAGGATTTTTACCTTGATTCGGACGTTAGGAGGAATTAGATGTTGAGAAATCCTTGTTCTCCTACCAAGTATGTTGTTGTTAGAAGGAAGATTGCTTCCAATCGCCCAAGATCGTCTCTCCCGAGCGATTTCCGTCGAAAAGGAGTGAAGTAGGTGAGAAATGACGAAATGGAAGTCAACTGTCATATTTATATACGCCCGATCTAGCGCACGCTACACCTCCTTCATTAGCGTGCGCTAGCGAGTCACCGAATAGTCCGGTGGCCTGCGAGCTCCGTTAGCGTGCGGTAATAAATCGCCTCTAGCGTGCGCTAGTCCAAAATGTGGCGTTCAGTACTGGAGTCCAGAACTCACTGTCTCTGCCCTGCTCCAACTTAGCGTGCGCTAGCTCTATGATTTAGCGTGCGTTATGCAATAGCTTTAGCGTGCACTAGCCGAAGCCTAGTGTACGCTACCTGATATTCCAGAAAACCTGGCAACTTCACTGCCTCTGCTGACCAGCCCGGTAGCGTGCGCTACGGACGGATGTTAGCGTGCGCTACTAACCACGAATAGCGCGCGCTAACAACTCCTAGCGTGCGTTAATCCGCCAGTCCAGAGAGCAGTTCGAAATACTGGTTCTGACCTGACTGATCCTCTTAGCGCGCGCTACGGCCCCAAAGCTAGCGTGCGCTAATCAAGCAGAATTAGCGTGCGTTAGCCTAGGCCTAGCGTGCGTTATATCTCTGGCCCAGAACATTTCCGCAAGGTCTAAACGACATGATCAAAACCAAACGAGATACGGAACTCAAAAACAATATTAACAACATCTCCAAGCATTTACAGAGCGACAAAATAAGGAGGATGACGAATTGAGTTGATCAAATAATAATCGGGTATTACATTCTCCCCTCTAAAAAGAAGTTTCGTCCCGAAACTTAAGAAATAAATAGTTCGGGGTATTCCACCCGCATCTTCTCTTCCGTCTCCCAAGTTGCCTCCTCGACTCCATGTCTCGACCATTGCACTTTAACCAGTGGAATGGTTTTATGCCGGAGTTGCTTCTCGCGACGCTCAAGGATCTTCACGGGTCTCTCCGGAAAGGTAATATCCTCGGCTACGTTAATATCACTGTAGTCGATGATGTGGCTCGGATCCGGCACGTACTTTCTCAACTGAGACACATGAAAAACACTATGGACGTGACTCAAAGCTGGAGGCAACGCCAAGCGATAAGCTAAATCTCCAACTCTGTCCAAAATCTCGAAAGGTCCGATATACCTCGGACTAAGTTTCCCCTTTTTCCCGAAGCGGAAAACTCCACGGGTCGGCGACACCTTGAGTAAGACATGATCTCCCACTTCAAACTCCAAAGGTCGACGACGAGTATCAGCATAAGATTTCTGACGACTCTGGGCGGTTAGCAATCGATCTCGGATGATAGAAATCTTTTCCTTAGTCTCCATCAACATATCCGGCTCCGTTCCAACTAGCTCGGAAGCCTCGTCCCAACACAATGGGGACCTACATCGTCTACCGTAAAGTGCCTCGAAGGGTGCCATTTTGATCGACGCATGCCAACTATTATTGTAAGCAAACTCGATCAACGGCAAGTGAAGCTCCCAATCATTACTCCAGTCTAAGGCACAAGCCCGTAACATATCTTCCAATGTCTGAATCGTCCTCTCTGTCTGTCCATCCGACTGAGGGTGAAAAGAAGTGCTCAATCTCAACTCAGTGCCCAAAGCCTGATGAACGGCCTGCCAAAAGTGCGATACGAAACGGCCGTCTCGATCAGAAACAATGGTCTTGGGGGCACCGTGTAATCTCACGATCTCAGCAATAAAGGTTCGAGCCAGTCTATCCGGTCCCCAAGTATCCTTAATACCCAAGAAGTGTGCTGACTTAGTCAACCGATCGACAATTACCCAAATCATATTCATTCCGGCTCGAGTCCTCGGCATGCCAGTGATGAAATCCATAGAGATGTCTTCCCACTTCCACTCGGGAATGGGGAGCGGCTTCAACAACCCCGCTGGTCGTTGATGTTCGATCTTGACTTGTTGACACGTCAAGCACCGTAGTACAAACTCCGTAACATCTTTTTTCATATTATTCCACCAAAAATTACGCTTCAAATCTTTGTACATCTTGCTCGTCCCGGGGTGGATTGAGTAAGGCGTAGCATGAGCTTCTCGGAGAATTCTCTTCCTCAACTCTAAATCGTTCGGAACACAAAGCCTGCCCTGGAATATGCCCTCGAATGCCACTCAGGGGATGAGAGAGTAAGGGCATTATACTTGTAATTATGGAATAATTAATAAAAAGGCAATATGATTCATTCACTGTTTATTGTATTTCAATTGCATTCTTGACTTGGTAAACATTGAAGTGAAGTCCATGTAAATAAATCGAACATTTCATTCTCGTTATGGGATAAGAGAAAATGTACTGGAAGTGTTTAAAGTTTATTTACGTAAATTGTTCGCAAGTCAATAAACTTAAAATGGGCATTAAGTTTTAATATGACTTGTATAACTGATGCTAGGACGTGTGCACGTCTTGATAGCATAGTTATAAGTATATTGGTGGGGCCAATATACTCGAACACGACTCATACTCGATTCAGTCACACGGTATTCACTCTCGGAGAGTCGATGACGAATCGAAAGGTTGTGATAGTATACGTGGACCTTTGACTTGAGGGTTCAGTAGAAGATGTGCCTATGACGTTTAGTTTGTCATTAGAGTAGTTAGACTCATTTGCTTAATTGTTGAGTCGACCTCGAAGTGCGGACTATACGGGCAGGTAGCAGTCTTTACTGTACGCCAAGAAAGGATTCTATCTCTGTTAGTGAGCGGGCGAATGTCTATACGGTTAATGGCAAATAAAGATCATAAGTCTTTGGCCAAAGCATTACGATATAGTCGTATTAGATACACTATTAATCGATCGGTCTTGATTTGCATTAACACATGTATAGAGTTTAGTCAACAGTAGGGTTTGACTTTACCGTGACCGAAGACTTGACCGGGACATCGATGAAGGGTCTATACGTATATAGTATTCACGACATAATGGTTACGGAATGATCCCTTCATTCGTTCTCGTCGGGGTTTACTGTGAGGCCCGATAGGCTGGCTAAGTGCTGCCCGCACTCATTGGTTCCTCCCAATGCCGGCTGAGACGGACCTACGGAGTGGCGCATCAGGAGCGTTGACGGATAAATGTGAATTTATTATCTCTCTATTAATATTAGATATTGGATATCTAATTATGATTTATTGGATAAATCAAATATCGGTCTTATGAATTTAAATTAAGTTACCGGGTAATTAATTTAATTCATAAATTATATTTCTTAGAGAAATATATTTGTATTTGATATTATTAATTAATTAGATTAATTAATTAATATAAATACATTGGTGATTAAACGGAGTGTATTTAACGGAGTCGTTTGACGAACGTCCGGTACACGAACCGAGTGACTCGGCTCGTTTTCTAGGAAACTTCCACCATGGGCCACCTTCCCTCTCCCCACATCACATGGAATCATTTCCATGCATGTGTATGTGTTAGTTGTATTTTTGTTATTATGTGTTGACATTTTATCTCATTATTAGACATATTAATTATATGTTTGAGAGATATATATAAAACACACATGATAACAACCAAATACACACACACACATACTTTCTTGCTGCTGGTTTCAGCCGTGAAGTATTCTTGAGGGAGAGAGAAAAATTTTATTTTCAAGTTATTTTCATCTTAGAGGTGAAAGAAATTCAAGAAAAAAAAAATAGAGAGAAAATTCCTACGGTAACTTCCTAGCCGTGTTCTTGGAGAACGAAGTTACGTCGAATTTTCCGGGCAACTTCCGACGCGTGTGAAGTAGAGGCTTCGAATTTTCGGTGCTTGGAACGAAGGGATTTCGTGTTCGGGACGGGATCGTGATCATCGTCTACATTTTACGAAGAATTATTTCAAAGGCTTCAAGGGTATGATCTTTATCTTCGTATTTATTTTTCGTATATACGTTACTTGATCGATCCTGTTTGGGATTCGTTTTTATTTCCGCTGCGTATTTCGTTTTATTTTCGGAATCCCAACAGTGGTATCGGAGCGAGGTCAATGATATCGTATATACGATTATTTGTGCATTTTGAATGCTTTTGGATGATTATTATGATTTAGAATCATATTTGAAATAATTTTAGATTTTAAATTGTTCGTTGTAGCATCACGTTTTTGGAAACGGGCCGAAAAACGAAGAAACGGGGCTGCTGGCAGTGGTGCCGGCAGCACTGCCTGGGCTGCCTGCCCAGGCTGCCGAGCGTGCTCGGCCATGACTCGGCCAGGAGCTGAGAGTGCTCGGCCAGGGGGCCGAGCATGATCGGCCAGTCTGCCGAGCAGTGGCTCGGCCAGGCAGCCCTCGGGTTTTTGGCCCGATTTTGAATCGGGCCGCGGGCTGGGCCTAAAATCGGATTGTCCGGGACTCCGTTTTAAGTTTATATTTCGTTTTAATTATTTCCCAAAATTTAAATTGGATTTTAATTTGACTAAATTAATATTTGGAATATTTTGAGTTAAGGGAAATAAATTAAACGAGAATATTATTTTTGGCGGATTACTTGAGCGAATTAAAATGATGATTATTAGTATTAATTTGATTAATATCATTAAAATTGAATAGATTAATTTTATATTGATTGGATTAATATATTAATTGATTATTTAATTTTAATGCCACTTTATATTAATTGGATTAATATAGTAGAAATTGAATAGATTAATTTATATTAAAATTAATTGTTTAATTTCGTAGCCATTACATGTTGTATGGAATCCTTATGTGATGGTGATATAGCTCGTGGACTTAGTTTTTGATTTGTTCGATTCGATTGGGTTGTAAAGGCCGTTTTGAGCCTATTTATTTTTACTAGAAAATTTGTATAGGATGCATTTTTTTCAATAATGTAAGTATTATTTTGGGTATGACGAAGACCGAAGACTGTAACACCCCCAAAACCGTATGGGAATATTACACGCCGTAAACCCTTTCCGCAAGGATCTACCAGGCTAAACGTCCATAAACAACCAAACGCTTGCCCGTCCAGGGTCAAACAATATAATAATACTGCACTGGCCAAGGTCACTTACACATAAACACATGCACAGATGAGGTCACACAACTCTATCAACAGGATGACTAACAAACATTACCCACACAGGGGTGAAATACAATACAACGGAAGACTGAATCAACTCTAATAATACAACTAAACTCTACCAACTCTCAACTCTTGATTAGTATCGCACTCGTCATCCCCTTGTGCCAATCCCGTGATCGCTCCCGAACTCGCATGTACCGGACGCAGTAGCAGACATCCACCCCGAATACTCGGGGTTAGTAAAACTCCATTGTTTTACTAGTGCAAGTATCAAACCATACGAAATGTAACAAGCAAATAGCAACTACGAATTTAATACGGAAATCCATTATCAAAATGTTCCCGAGAAGTTTTAGAATTTCGAACTCAAGTAAGAGATATTTGAAAAGGAACACATCATCTCGGGTATTTTTAAAGCGTAAAAATCTTTTGGACCTCGAGTCCCAATTTACAAAACCTTTTCGTAAACAATAGGGCCTTAGCCCGATTCTCGCTTTCAAAGCATACTAAATAATATATCATTATGCGTCCGAGATCCATATTTAAAATGTTACCCGAACAATCATCGCTACGATCACCGTTCGTACACATCATGTACCGAACTCCGAGGCCTCGACGGACCTTACCCGATCGCACACATTGTTCGTACACATCATGTACCGAACTCCGGAGGCCTCGACGGACCCTACCCGCCGCAACACACACTGCTCGTACACATCATGTACCGAACTCCGAGGCCTCAACGGACCCTACCCGGCCACGGATCGTTCGTACACATCATGTACCGAACTCCGGAGGTCTCGCGGACCTTACGGATCACACACCTTGTCCGTACACGTCATGTACCGGACTCCAGGCCTCGTCGGACCCTACCGGTTCACACACTTTGTTCGTACACATCATGTACCGAACTCCGCAGGCCTCGCGACCCTACGGATCACACACACATCGACTCGACACAATTCATAATCATTAAATGTCAAGTCATTCCACATTACGCCGAATGTACAATCAAGCAAGTAAACCAAAACAACACAAACATCATGATCATCACAACGACTCTTAACCAACACAACACACATTCGGTACACAATTCATTGAAGAAACACTTGTACAACCATCTTATATGTACATCGAAATCCTGCACAAATGGCACAACGCCTAACACGTATACCAATATATCACTATTATCACAAAGCCTTCAAATTTCGGAAAACACAACCAACTCAAACAGAACATATTTACGGAGGCAAGCAAAATCGTTATACATATCATACGTAATTACTATTCACAAGATACGAGTCGTATAATAAGATACTTGCCTTAATAACCGCTACCAAACGCTCAGAAGAACACGGTTCGACCGGGAAGCTCGGACCCCGAAGAAGACAACGAACGAAAGGGTTCCGACTCGAGTTCTTCAAATGAATTCGTCCCTAAGAACTTATATTCAATAATTCATCGATCATACGAGGAAGAATAATCGTAGAACGCCCGAAAACCCTCTATGACATTTTAGGACACCTTCAAGGCGTCGATCAAGAACTCGACCAAAATAACGAATCGATACGATCCAACCATGGAATAACAAGGAAAATGATATAATACATCTAAATAATCATCAATCCATCACAATCCTAAGTTAAAACGGATTAAACGGACAAATCGAACAAAATCCCCAAAACTATATTTTAGGAAAACTTGCCTTGATTCGGTCGATCGGAGCAAGTTATGGAAGGATTAATCGATGTTATGAACTTCAAAACTTCATGGATTTAACCCTAACAACATTCCTCCATGATCATCAAATCTCCACGCGGAAGAGGAAGAAACGAGTGAGAAAAATGAAGAAAAACCCGATCTGGGCCTTAAATAGCCGACAGACTCGACCGTGTCCGCTGACACGGTCGTGGCGCGCAGCGGTTTGGCAGGACTCGACCGTGTCCCGCTAGACACGGCCGCGCCTTCCGATAGTGACCCGTCGCGGCGCGGCACGACTCGACCGTGTCCCGAACACGGTCGGGCCTCAAGCGATCGCTTGGCTTATCCGGAAGAGTTCGGCTCGGCCGTGCTGCGACACACGGTCGGGTCTGAGGCGAGACTTCCGGCTTATCCGGACGAGTACGGCACGGGCCGTGTCGACGACACGGCCGAAGTTCGGCCGGCGTGATCGCCAATAACGAGCGGGTGAGCTAAAGCGACCATAACTCTCTCGTCCGACTCGATTGACTCACCGCTCGAACCATTGGATAGCTAACTCGATGCTCTATAATATTGCAAGATTCAGAATTTTTGGAGTTACCAAAAATTAATGGTGATCCAACAAAGTCGAACTCATACTAGAAAAGTCGTTAGAAATCCCGAATTCAACAAAACGACACCGAAACCCGAACACGAATACGAACAGAAGATACGGTTACGAAGTACTCACAAAGACGAATCTAAGAGCTAGTAGAACACACGATTCCGACCACCCGAAGGCTCGAAATTCGACAACGGAAGGTAATTACCCCAAACTTTGGGAAATTACGAAAATGGCCCAAATGCCCGAAAATCACCAAACGACAACGAATAATCAAACCGAAGCTCACAACACGTATAACAACGTTAAATGAACTTACGAAAAACCCCAAACGACAGTTTCGAACGAGATTCGCAAGAACCGAACTCAAGCGCGGAAAAGTCGCTAAAAAGCACTAACTCAACAAAGCAAAGACCAAACGAACTCGGATGACAAAAGTGCGAATTAAATATTCTCCGAATGACGAAGCGGTCATGAGAGAGTCACAAACAGACTCAGACCAAAAAGAAATTTACCGAAAATCGAAAATTGCGGATATTACATTCTACCCTCCTTAAAAGAAGTTTCGTCCCGTAACTTAAAACTAGTAGGAGGAGAAATATTCCGCTGTGCAAAACACAACAAGAAAAACAAGAATGCGTAACTAACGCCCAACGGCGAAATGTTACAAACAACGCAAAGGAATATACGGCGTGAAAACACGCTCCACGGCGACCAACACAACGTCGCCGTTAGGGATATAATAAAAGCAACAAATGACAAGCGTTATCAAACGGATAATATGGCCAAGTCAATTATCCGACAATCACAAAACACAACGAACGAAAATCAATATGATTGACCATCCCAACGGTACATCAATCAAAACGCGAGCCAACCGCTGAACAAATACGGAATCCCACCGCCCAAGGGATGGAAGATCGAAAACGAGACTAATTTCCCGAACTTAAGGGAATTAGGAAGGAGCCTAAATGCTCAACAATCACGAAACGAGAACAAAACCGAACAAACAAACGATCGAACCACAACGATCGAGACAACAAAAATCGAACAATCATGTCCGAAACACGAAGGATAATAAAATTCAAACCACAACTCCCAGGATGATCTGGTGAGAACTACAAGACATGCATTCCCATAAGATCCACAGGAAAGGGAATAGCGATTGCAAAGTCACAGCGACAAACGAGTTATTCCAAAACAATACCACACTCGTTCGATCAACAAATGCAAGGGGCAGGACAAGCTCAGAAATGTCAACGAACATAATGAGTCGACAGAGTCGAAAACACAAGAGTTCCAAGTCAGATCCACTACGAATAAAAGAACTATTAGTACATGATGATGTCACTCCCGATGATGGGTCACAAGAATCGATTTGTACACAAAAAGTCTCTTCGATAACCTGATCGACCCACAACAAGATCACGATTCGTTCGAACGATGAAACCAAAATACGAACAAGTTCATAAAGTATCAACGAACACGACGAGTCGATAGACTGAGAAAGAGGAAATGCAGAAGTCAAAACGATACGGGCATTACATTCGACCTCTTATAAAGGAAATGTCGTTCCCGCAACTCACAACAACCGGAGTAAGGTGACAACACAAAAGCAAACGGCAGAAATATCTCCCATGGGCCTCTCCGATCCGATCCTCATATCTTTCTGAAGTTCGCGCCCGAAAGACTCGGAACCCAACTCGCAAAACCGGATCTGTGTCTCTCGGGTCCTCACTTGAAAAGCGTTACTGACGAGAAGGACAATTGGCACGTACATGCTCCCGACACAATACGTTCGAAATGCCTCGGCTCGGCATATCGAAAATACAGATGCTAGATACAATGGAACATAACACCGCAAAACAACATACCGGAGATGCCAACTCAAAGATAATAAAGAATCATAATACATATCATATACAACGATTACCATCGTAAAGTAATACACACACAAACACTACAATAACGATGATCGTTCGCGACATCAACGGCCCGAACGATAATCAGACATAATTACAAACATTATGAAACAATCACACATGTACACAAACGTACAAACCCAAGCTTCAACATCTCACACTCGTGCGACAACATGCAAATCACCACGAGGCGATAAACAAGAAACACCGGTTCACACCTCTCACAGAGGGCTAGTACAAAGAAATGCGTGGCAACGCCGACGTTCATGGCACCAATTCGATCATACTGGAGCAAACATCATAACGACAACGTGAACATCATACATACATACCATTCCTCAAACGGAATGGATAGTTTTAAAAAAACGAAAACCTCCTTTTGAAAATAATTTTGGAAACACCGATTGATCTTGAGTATCACCCTTCAAAAAAGTACAATCGTGAAACATCGTTATCGAGACTTTGGAAAACTATTTTGCATTCGATAAAAATGAGGACACTTTCTTTTCGTGAAAAACTTTGGAAATATTCGACCCTGTCTAAGTAAAAGTGTTTATAAAACATTGAAAAATATCTCAAAACATTTTGGTCCTCGAGGTAGAAGAATTCGAAACATATCGTGGCACCTTGGAAGTACCATGAGAAAACAATTCATTTTAAACGACGTCTCGAAATTTATTTCTAGGATACTCAAGATTTTCAAAGATAATTCAATGGGCTAGAATGCCCAAAAATCTCGTAATTACACGGAACATTATAGCGTTGTGGTCCTGCGCCGAACCCACCAGATAAAAATATTTACAAAAACGCCAAAAGGGCCGATGACGGTAATATTTCAAAACTCACAAAAGCCATTTACAAAATACTAAGTACCGTCACAAGAATTTTGCCAAAACGTTCAAGGCCATAACGCCAAAACTTCGGTTAAAGGAATCGGTTTTCAAACTAAAACTCGCCGCCGATACCTTTTCGAAATCCGTCAAGGTTTACAACTTCCACACCATACCACACCACCCGGTGGTTTAAAGATAAAACAATAATGTGCCCAGTTCTATACACATACTATATGCCACAAGTACTAAACACAATTATATTACACAATACTGTGTAAAGAAAATCATGCACCGCAATTAACTCACTAAGATAAAATCGAGATACACAGGTACTTCGCATAAAAGAGGAGACTTACATCCACAGGTCGCACGGAGGTGACGGTCGCCCACGATACTAATCTCGTCCGACAACATAACCGACACGTTGTGACTACGCATAACTCAACTTGTCACCTGATGACTCAAACGACATGACAACACATTACTCGACAAATCACGACTTGACTCGACCCGACAGCCTAGGTTTCCGCAACCTAAGCTCCGATACCATAAATGTAACACCCCCAAAACCGTATGGGAATATTACACGCCGTAAACCCTTTCCGCAAGGATCTACCAAAGCAACGTCCATAAACAACCAAATGCTTGCCGTCTGTGGTCAAACAATATAATAATACAGACCGTCAAGGTCACTTACACATAAACACACAGACCGATGAGGTCACACAACTCTATCAACAGGACTGACTAACAAACATTACCCACACAGGGGTCGAAATACAATACAACGGAAGGTAATTACCCCAAACTTTGGGAAATTACGAAAATGGCCCAAATGCCCGAAAATCACCAAACGACAACGAATAATCAAACCGAAGCTCACAACACGTATAACAACGTTAAATGAACTTACGAAAAACCCCAAACGACAGTTTCGAACGAGATTCGCAAGAACCAAACTCAAGCGCGGAAAAGTCGCTAAAAAGCACGGAACTCAACAAAGCAGCACCGAAACGAACTCGGATGACAAAAGTGCAGAATTAAATATTCTCCGAATGACGAAACGGTCATGAGAGAGTCGTCAAAACAGACTCCGACCAAAAAAAGAAATTTACCGAAAATCGAAAATTGCGGATATTACAAAGACAACCGACCGAGAAGACGAAGAATCGAAGACTGTATTTTTTTTTATTTATTGGGTCATTCGCTTGGCCCAGTACTTAGGAATTAGGTCCATGAGCTATATGTTGGTAGTAACTAGGTTACTATTTTCTGTTTTTCATTTTGAATGATTGACAAACATACAAACGCGCGTATAATTGAATTAATGTGCAAAGTGTAACATTAATCGCGAAATTCTCCCGACTGCAAACAGACTAAGTTTGAAAAAGGTTACGAGGTTTCCTACCCTCCATCAAACTCGTAGAAAATTGATACCCGAGCTGGTGTGCTATGCTTCCGAGTTATCGGGGTAGTACATTTGGTAGAGGTTGAAAAATTCTTGAGTGCATTAGATGCCTTCGGTTGGTGATAAATTTCGCCCCTAGAAACCTGATAGGTTGCCGGGTGAGATTCAATAGTCAAACTGATAGACGTTGATGGTCAACAACTTAGATAGTCTGGATTGCCAAGAAACCTGATAGGTTGAGGGCATGAAGACTAGGGGTAAAAGAAGATCAAATCATCCGTCGACGGGTTGGTGTTAGACACCACTTTACGTAAATTAATTGGGAAGAAACCCGATAGGTTGCGTCTCAAAAATTTGTAAAGAACTTGATCACCACTAAGAAGTCGATCTAACCATGATTTAGGATTATAACATGGGAGTGTATAATTAGATAAAATTAGTGGGAGCCTAGACAAGAATTATACAAGCCCTTAAGTTCTATACTCGGTCATAATTAAACAAGTCACTAATTTAATCTTGTCTAAATCTTTGCGTAAAACGAAATTGAATCTCTCTAAAATGGCTAAAAACCCACTTGCAATACTACTTGAAAAGAATCTCCTAATCGCCCTAACTTTGTTGATGGTTGCGGAATCGATGATTGTACTCGGTATGGAGTTCGGGATACGTCTTGGAGGCGGACATTCCACCGACTCCAATCCGACTAGGGGTAATCAGAAGACATTGACGTCCATGAAAAATGGGTCAAGGATGATGTGCTAGTTCGTGGTTTTATGATGGGCTCAATGACTAATGAGTGCAGAGAGCGCACGAGAAAATGACTTCGCTAGGCGATTCTCGCACACTTGACCGAACTTTATGGAGAGCACGGTAGGACTGCTAGATATGAGATATCAAAGCGGTTGTTCAGTGCTAGGATGAAAGAAGGGGAGAAAGTGGGAGACCACGTCCTTAAGATGATCTCTATGATTGAGAGGCTCGAGGTGCTCAACTTTAATATGGATTTATCCCTTCAAATTGATCTCATCCTTCAATCTCTACCCGACTCTTTCACGCAGTTTGTAATGAATTTCAACCGTAATGAAATTACATGCACATTAGCCGGGCTAATGAATAAGCCGGTGACACGCCTAACATGAAGACTAAACCGAGAGAGGTGCTCTTGTGATTTCTTCGGGCCTAAGAGGTCCAAGAACAAGAAGAAAAAGACCTACGAGCAAGACAAACCCAAGAAAGGGGTGCAAAAGGAAAGGGCAAGGCCCGAAAGGTTCAAAAGGTAGGCGGTCCAAAACCTACGGACAAATGCCTTGAATGCGGTGAGTCGGGCCACCGCGAAGGACTTGTCCCAAGATTAATGGCGCATCAGTGCACGGAACTTTTGTTTTTGAAACTAATTGTTCCGCCATCGTATATTCTCGCTTCATGGATTCTCGGATTCGTGCCACTTCTCACATTTGTACTATGAATCGGGATCTGGAACGGGCGTAGAAAACTTGAAGTCGGGAAATAATGATCACCATTGAAGCGGACAAAGTGTCGAGGCAACCGATATTGGATCAATCCTTCGGGTTTAGAATCGTTTTATTTTGACATTAGATGAAGTACTTGTTTTGCCCAAGGGGCATAAAAACATTGTATCCATTCCGTCTTGGACCGGAAAGGATTTTGTTTCTTCATTGGCAATGGCTTGTAAAATTTATTTTCAAAATAAATTGGTTGGAACAACTACATTGTTGAATGGTTTATATCATCCGAACATGCAAAATAAAACAAAGATGAACACTATAACTAGGAAACGTGGTAGGCAAGATACTAATCAAGCTCTTAAATGGCACCTTAGACTTGGTCATGTTGGTCGACCAAGGTTCGTAAATGGAGAAAGATGGACTTTTAAGTCCATTGGGTGTAGAACCCTATCCAACTTGTGAATCTTGCCTTAGAGGCAAAATGACTAAGTTCCCTTTACAGGACTTTTGAAAGGGCCGCCGATAAACTTGGATTGGTGCATACCGATGTTTGTGGTGCTTTAGAAGTAGCCCGAGACGGATATCAATATTTCATAACGTTCACGATGATCATACTAGGTATGGGATTGTGTACTTAATGAAACATAAATCAAGCCTTTGCTAAATTCAAAGAATTTAAGGCCCTAGTTGAAAAACAAACTGGATGTCATATCAAAGCACTTGGTCGGACCGAGGTGGCGAATATATGAGCACCGAGTTTGATGAGTTCCTTAAGGAACATGGAATAGTTTCACAATTCACGCCTCCAGAACCCCACGCTTAAATGGTGTTTTAGAAAGGAGAAATCGGACTTTGTTGGACATGGTTCGCTCCATGTTAAATTACACCGATTTACCTATTTACCCGTGGGGGTATGCCTTACTAACATTGCCTATATCCTAAATAGATGTCCTTCCAAATCTGCTCCTATCACTCCGCATGAGATGTGGAAGGGTAAGAAACCAAGCCTTAATCACATAAGGATTTGGGGATGTCCACCTATGTCAAAAAGGCTAAGGTGGACAACCGAAGCGAGGTCCATAAAAGGACGTTTCATAGGATACCCAGAGGACTCGATGGGTTATCTATTCTACATGCCAAGACCATAGGTCGTTGTGGCATTACAAGCGCACTTCCTTGAGGATGAATTCATTCGGAGGGTGGCTCGGGTAGAAATATCTCTTTGGAAGAGCATAATGAAACTCCTAAGGAGACATCCGATCGTGGGATCAAGAACCGAACATATTGTAACACAACCTCCACTTGAAGGTCGATAGGGTATCTCACTTACTCGAGAGGTATGGCTATACACATGTCGAGGAACCGGGTCTCCACGACACACCCGATAGCAAAGGAAAACGACCTGTCACCTATGACCAAGCGATAGTGGATGTAGACTCGATAAATGGCAAGAAGCAATGGAAGCCGAGATAGACTCGATGCATACCAATCAGTCTGGACTCTAGTAGATCTTCCAACCGGCATGAGGACTATTGGAAATAAATGGATCTATAAGAGAAAGACCGATGGGGATGGCAAGGTTGATGCCTATAAGGCCGGGCTTGTGGCAAAGGGTTATACGAAAGGGAAGGAATCGATTATCATGATACCTTCTCGCTCGTAGCTATGATAAAGTCGATTCGCATGATGCTTGCCATTCTCGCCTATTATGATTATGAAATATGGCAAATGGATGTCAAACAAATTTTTATAAATGGATCCCTCGAGGAGGAAATCTATATGGAACGGCTAAAGGTTTTGTGTCCAAAGCTAATATTCATAAAGTGTGTAAGCCGCAACGAGCCATTTATGGTCCGAAGCAAGCTTCTCGGAGTTGGAACCTTCGATTTGACGAAGCGATTAAGGACTTTGACTTGAGCGAAATGAGGAGGAACCGTGTGTTTACAAAAAGATCAGTGGGAGCAACATTGCGTTCTTAGTACTATATGTAGATGATATTCTACTTATAGGAAATAACATAGCAATGCTCAAGACCGTGAAAGCTTGGATTTCTAAAACGTTCTCCATGAAAGACTTGGGAGAAGCTTCCTATATTCTAGGGATCCGTCTTTACAGAGATAGACCACGAAGAATGATAGGACTTTCCCAAGCCCTTTATATCGATAAAATCTGAGAAGATTCAAGATGGATGAATCTAAAAGAGGGTTCCTTCCCATGCGACATGGAATTCATCTCACCACGAAAATGTGTCCTCAAAGTGAGGAAGACAAGAGAGAGATGAGTAAGGTACCCTATGCCTCGGCAAAGGCGTAGCCTCATGTACGCTATGTTGTGTACGAGACCAGACTTAGCCTATCCGTGAGTATGGTAAGTCGATTTCAAGCAAACCCGGAAGGGAACATTGACGCCGTAAAGAAAATTCTTAAGTACTTAAGAAGAACTAGAGATTTAGTTCTTACTTATGGTGGTGGAGAACTGAAGGTGATTGGATTCACCGATTCTGATTTTTAAGGAGAGAATGACGACTATAAGTCGACATCTGGGTATTTATTTACTATCTATGGAGGAGCAGATATCTTGAGAAGCTCCAAGCAAACCGCTATCGCAGATTCCACCGCCAAGCAGAGTATCAAGTCGCCTCGGAGGCTAGCAAAGAAGCATTTTGATGCGAAGTTTATACAAGAACTTCAAGTGGTGCCTAACGCGAGTTGCCTATATCACTATTCTGTGATAATGATGGAGTCGCCCAAGCCAAGGAGCCGAGGGCTCACCACAACACCAAGCATATAGAGAGAAAGTACCACATCGTTCGAGAGATGGTGGAAAAAGGATATGTTTCATTGGAAAGAGTAGACTCGGAAGACAATGTCTCCGACCACGACTAAGCCATTATCTCAGCCGTCTTAGAAAGACATCTCAAGAACATGGGTATTGGATACCATGATGTGTGGCATTGAGTGCAAGTGGGAGATTGTTAGGAATATGCCCTCGAATGCCACTCGGGATGAGAGAGTAAGGGCATTATACTTGTAATTATGGAATAATTAATAAAAAGGCAATATGATTCATTCACTGTTTATTGTATTTCAATTGCATTCTTGACTTGGTAAACATTGAAGTGAAGTCCATGTAAATAAATCGAACATTCCATTCTCGTTATGGGATAAGAGAAAATGTACTGGAAGTGTTTAAAGTTTATTTACGTAAATTGTTCGCAAGTCAATAAACTTAAAATGGGCATTAAGTTTTAATATGACTTGTATAACTGATGCTAGGACGTGTGCACGTCTTGATAGCATAGTTATAAGTATATTGGTGGGGCCAATATACTCGAACACGACTCATACTCGATTCAGTCACACGGTATTCACTCTCGGAGAGTCGATGACGAATCGAAAGGTTGTGATAGTATACGTGGACCTTTGACTTGAGGGTTCAGTAGAAGATGTGCCTATGACGTTTAGTTTGTCATTAGAGTAGTTAGAATCATTTGCTTAATTGCTGAGTCGACCTCGACGTGCGGACTATACGGGCAGGTAGCAGTCTTTACTGTACGCCAAGAAAGGATTCTATCTCCTGTTAGTGAGCAGGCGAATGTCCTATACGGTTAATGGCAAATAAAGATCATAAGTCTTTGGCCAAAGCATTCTGATATAGTCGTATTAGATACACTATTAATCAGTCGGTCTTGATTTGCATTAACACATGTATAGAGTTTAGTCAACAGTAGGGTTTGACTTTACCGTGACCAAGACTTGACCGGACATCGATGAAGGGTCTATACGTATATAGTATTCACGACATAATGGTTACGGAATGATCCCTTTATTCGCTCTCGCGGGGTTTACTGAGGCGGCCCGCTAGGCTGGCTAAGTGCTGCCCGCACTCATTGGTTCCTCCCAATGCCGGCTGAGACGGACCTACGGAGTCGCGCATCAGGAGCGTTGACGGATAAATGTGAATTTATTATCTCTCTATTAATATTAGATATTGGATATCTAATTATGATTTATTGGATAAATCAAATATCGGTCTTATGAATTTAAATTAAGTTACCGGGTAATTAATTTAATTCATAAATTATATTTCTTAGAGAAATATATTTGTATTTGAATTAGCGTGCGTTAGCCTAGGCCTAGCGTGCGTTATATCTCTGGCCCAGAACATTTCCGCAAGGTCTAAACGACATGATCAAAACCAAACGAGATACGGAACTCAAAAACAATATTAACAACATCTCCAAGCATTTACAGAGCGATAAAATAAGGAGGATGACGGAGTCAAACAGTCAATAAGAGTACGGGTATTACATTCTCCCCCTCTAAAAAGAAGTTTCGTCCCGAAACTTAAGAAATAAATAGTTCGGGGTATTCCACCCGCATCTTCTCTTCCGTCTCCCAAGTTGCCTCCTCGACTCCATGTCTCGACCATTGCACTTTAACCAGTGGAATGGTTTTATGCCGGAGTTGCTTCTCGCGACGCTCAAGGATCTTCACGGGTCTCTCCGGAAAGGTAATATCCTCGGCTACGTTAATCTCACTGTAGTCGATGATGTGGCTCGGATCCGGCACGTACTTTCTCAACTGAGACACATGAAAAACACTATGGACGTGACTCAAAGCTGGAGGCAACGCCAAGCGATAAGCTAAATCTCCAACTCTGTCCAAAATCTCGAAAGGTCCGATATACCTCGGACTAAGTTTCCCCTTTTTCCCGAAGCGGAAAACTCCACGGGTCGGCGACACCTTGAGTAAGACATGATCCCCCACTTCAAACTCCAAAGGTCGACGACGAGTATCAGCATAAGATTTCTGACGACTCTGGGCGGTTAGCAATCGATCTCGGATGATAGAAATCTTTTCCTTAGTCTCCATCAACATATCCGCCCGTTCCAACTAGCTCGGAAGCCTCGTCCCAACACAATGGGGACCTACATCGTCTACCGTAAAGTGCCTCGAAGGGTGCCATTTTGATCGACGCATGCCAACTATTATTGTAAGCAAACTCGATCAACGGCAAGTGAAGCTCCCAATCATTACTCCAGTCTAAGGCACAAGCCCGTAACATATCTTCCAATGTCCGATCGTCCTCTCTGTCTGTCCATCCGACCGAGGGTGAAAAGAAGTGCTCAATCTCAACTCGAGGCCCAAAGCCTCGATGAACGGCTGCCAAAGTGCGATACGAAACGGCCGTCTCGATCGAAACAATGGTCTTGGGGCACCGTGTAATCTCACGATCTCAAAGAATAAAGGTTCGAGCTACCATCCGGTCCCCAAGTATCCTTAATACCCAAGAAGTGTGCTGACTTAGTCAACCGATCGACAATTACCCAAATCATATTCATTCCGGCTCGAGTCCTCGGCATGCCAGTGATGAAATCCATAGAGATGTCTTCCCACTTCCACTCGGGAATGGGGAGCGGCTTCAACAACCCCGCTGGTCGTTGATGTTCGATCTTGACTTGTTGACACGTCAAGCACCGTAGTACAAACTCCGTAACATCTTTTTTCATATTATTCCACCAAAAATTACGCTTCAAATCTTTGTACATCTTGCTCGTCCCGGGGTGGATTGAGTAAGGCGTAGCATGAGCTTCTCGGAGAATTCTATGCCTCAACTCTAAATCGTTCGGAACACAAAGCCTGCCCTGGAATCTCAGAATACTATCCTCGTGAACCATAAAGCCAGGAGCTTTTCCTTTAATTACGTCTTCCTTCAGTTGAGAAATCATCGGGTCACTCCACTGCTTCCCTTTGATGTCATCAACTAAGGACGATGTAATTTCGAGAGTACACAACTGTCCCTGTACTCGCTGAAGCCAAACTTCTATCCCTTGCTCAATTAAATCCTGACGAATTTTCGTCTGAGATGTAAGAACCTCGAGCATTTGAAGAGATGCCGATTTGCGACTCAAAGCATCCGCAACGACATTAGCTTTTCCGGGGTGGTAAAGAATTTCCAAATCATAATCCTTTATCAACTCTAACCAACGCCTCTGTCTCATATTCAGCTCCTTCTGACTGAAAATATACTTCAGGCTCTTGTGATCGGTATAAATCCGGCACGGTGAGCCATACAAATAGTGCCGCCAAATCTTGAGCGCGAAGACAATTGCGGCCAATTCCAAATCGTGAGTAGGATAATTCATCTCATAAGGCTTTAATTGTCGTGATGCAAAAGCTATCGTCTTATCATGCTGCATAAGTACACAGCCCAGACCTTGACCCGAAGCATCACTATAAACTGCAAAGCCCTCGCTACCATGTGGTAAAGTTAAAATCGGTGCTGAAGTCAAACGCCTCTTCAGCTCATCGAAGCTCTGTTGTCTCTCATCCGTCCAAACATACTTTTCGGTCTTCTGGAGTAATTTCGTAAGCGGCCGAGCGAGTTTCGAGAACCCCTCTACAAACCGACGGTAATACCCACCAAGGCCCAAAAAGCTACGAACTTCCTTAACATTTTTAGGCGGTGCCCAATCTAGCACTGCCTCAATCTTCTGCGGGTCTACACGAACCCCTTCAGCCGAAATCACATTGCCGAGAAACATAACTTCTTCCAACCACAATTCGCATTTCGAGAATTTCGGATAGAGATGCTCGTTTCTCAAAAGATCTAAATCAAAACGCAAGTGTCGGGCATGTTCGTCGTTATCTCGAGAATATATCAAGATGTCTTCAATAAAGACGACTACACACTGCCGAGGTACTCGATGAATATCTTATTCATTAACCGCATGAACATCGCCGTGCGTTAGTCAACCCAAAAGGCATGACTACAAATTCATAATGCCCGTATCTCGCCCGAAATGCCGTCTTCGAACGTCGGACTCCCTCACCCCGAGTTGATAATATCCGGATCTTAAATCAATTTTCGAGAAAGCTTTCCCCTTGCAATTGATCAAATAAATCGTCTATACGAGGTAGAGGGTATTTGTTCTTGATGGTTACTTTGTTCACTCGCGGTAGTCGATGCACAAACGTAGTGAACCATCCTTCTTCCTCACAAAAGAACAGCGCGCCCCAAGGCGAAGCGCTGGTCTGATGTACCCTTTTTCCAGAAGTTCTCCCAACTGATTCTTCAATTCTTGCATCTCGGAAGGTGCCATCCGATAAGGTGCTTTAGAAATCGGGGCCGCATCCGGCTCTAAATCCACGGAAAAATCTATCTCTCGATTTGGCGGTAATCCCGGGAGTTCATCCGGAAAAACGTCGGGGTACTCACTAACAACCGGAATCGAAGAGAAATCGATTTCGTTTCCTTCCGTTTTCAAGGCATAACACCAATAGCCCGTACAACCTTTATTCAAAAGTTTTACGGTCTTCATGGCACTGGTAAGCAACTTGGATAGTCCCGACTTACGCCCCAAAAATGAGTACTCGGATCCGTCTGTAGTCATCATGGTGATAACCTTGGTACGGTAGTTCATAATCGCTTGATGATTATCAAGCCAATCCTCGCCGAGGATCACATCCTCGCCCTCTATATCAACTACAATCAAATTCGATAACCATTCCATACCGGATATACTCACCGGAAAATCTCTAATCTCCCGATTCCCCACAATCCTATCCCCGCTGGGCAGTTTCACGATAAAGGGATCGCAAGCAGTTAAACAAGTTATATTCAAACGGCGTACACATTCCAAAGATATAAAAGAATGTGTAGCACCCGTATCAAACAGTACACGGACTGGATAAGATAAAACATGGATGGTACCTGAAGCCACCACTGCATCGGGCTCGTCTGTTCGACGCATCTCATAAACCCGAGGTTGTACCGAACCGACGCTAGAATTCCCCCTCCAAAGATTCTCGACTCGTCCCCGGCCTCGCCAAATTCCGCCGAGGTTGATCACCGGCGGAAGCCCGAGTGTCCCAGGACAGATTCGGCTCGGAACAATAAGCCGCCCGATGTCCCAGCTGTCCGCACGTGTGACACTTCAATGGTGGAAAGTTGCATTCCAAATCGACGTGGCACAGGACGGCCACAATTATAGCAAGTCACCGTGCGATTTGTGGTGCCCGGAGTAGGACGGTAGCCCCTCTTTCCTTTATTAGAACGTGACGACTGTCCGGCAAAACGGCTAGTCGTCTGTGACTTCTGAAAGTTGCCACCTTTAGAGCCAGAAAAACTTCCCGCGACTTTCTGCTTCTTCGGTTCTTCAACGGTATCATTGTCGGGGCTCAACATATCATGGGCTAAAGCTCTGTCCTGATACTCTTTCAGTGTGGTACAAGCAAATCCGGCCATATACCGCCGTAAGTCCAAATTCATCCGCATATCAAAATAACGGATCTTATCACGCTCGTTACGCACTTGATCCTTCACGTGGATCAATTGTTGGTTGTACTCCACGATCGCCCGCGATACGGGAATATCTTGAGGTTTAGCCTCGAAAAAGGCTCGGATTCGGCTCTCTCGCACCGGCCAAGGACAAAACTCGGCCTCCAAGAGTTCCTTAAATTCATCCCACGTGGCAATGCGATCCTGTGGCTTGATGACCTTCCACCAGGTAGCGGCCTCCTTGGTGAGGAAATACTGAGCAATCGGTACTTTCCTCACTTCGGGGCAATCAACCGCCTCGAAAATCTTTTCCAATTCCGCTAGCCAGTCTTCCTAGCCTAACGGTTCCGTGGCACCGCCAAACTGTGGAGGGTGCATACGGATTACATTCTGAAGTAAGGCATCCGTGTTCGGGTTCGGATTATTCAGCTGAACAGTTTGGGCCAAGATAGTCATCTGAGTAGCTAATTGTTGAAGTGCATTCACCACTCCAACGTCCGCGTTATTCCCCTGACCGTCTGACTGGTCGTGCTGACTCTCGGTGTCAGGATGCACCGAATTCGACAAACTGGGGTTGGTCGACCCCGCAACTGAGCTGATGGAAACGGCCGCGCCACGACCTCTTCCACGTCCACGGCCACGACCACGGCCACGGCCCCTACCAGCTGACATACTGAAGAACACACAAGTCACGTAAGCACAATTCAATTACACGTCATCAAAGTGACCGATTCTCACGAATACCGACAAAACGAAGTAAAATAAACATGGAAACACTAGAAGAGTAAGAGGTCTTACAAGTACCGGTCGCACTGTGATGATGGCAAAGTAGTGATACTGCGGACAAAAGACAACTCGATCGACCCAAAAGACCGACAGCCTAGGTATCCATAGACCTAAGCTCTGATACCATATTCTGTAACACCCCCGAGTTATTCAGGGATATTACAGCGCCGTAAGCCCCGCCGTGGGACCCACAAGGCTAAACATACGAGGAACCATAAATTTTGACCGATAAGGTCTACACACAATGGGATGAAAAACAATACAAAGGTATTCAAAACATCACCAATGTATTCACAAACATCACAACTCGAATCAATACTTCGGCAAACACAGGCCGGAACATTAAGGAAAACGGAAAACAATACTCGAGTATTCAATAGCCAATCCAAGACAACAACGGTGAATGGGAAACTCCAAACATAATGGAAGAAATACACGATCACACTTGCCCACCATCTTCATGCCGACCGATACCTGTCCGTCTGCTTCTCTTGGAACTCGAAATACATAAAACGTATTTCCCCCATAAGGGGTTAGCCGTCGAATAGCTAGTGCAAGAATATCAAGTATGAAACACAATACTTCTCGTCAATAAAGTAAATGTAACCGTCAATTCATCAATTCAAGACTAGCATTCCGGAATAACTAAATCTCATCGTGCCACATCAAGACGTATATGAATGCCGTGGAAACGGTTCGTTCATATCATACGCCGTTACATGTAGGAATGCCATCAAAACGGTTCGTTCATTACATGCCAACAATACATATATGAATGCCGTAGAAACGGTTCGTTCATATCATGCCATCAATACTTCTTACTTTCAAATTCGAGAACGTACAATCATAATTATATACTTGCCTTTGAGACATCGAGGAAACGAACGGAAAAAGGGGTATGATCGGTAGGTCCAAGCACGCGCTTCCGGCACCTAAACGATTCGCAAGGAATATGATAATAAATTATCCATATTCAAATTACACGAAGAAACCCCCGAAAACCCGTCTACGATTCGTAAGGATGTACGGATAATCGACTAGAGGTTGGAAAATCGTCCCAAAACTCACAAGTCCGAAAACGGTACAACCCAAACCATAAAATCGTAGGAAAAGCATGCATACGGTATAGATACATCATAATCTCAAGGTTCTCAAGCTTCCAAACGGATAAATCGGACGAATCGATGAAAAAACCCCAACATTCCCAAAAAGTAGGGTTCTAAGGATTCTTACCTTGATTCAGACGTTAGGAGGAATTAGATGTTGAGAAATCCTTGTTCTCCTACCAAGTATGTTGTTGTTAGAAGGAAGATTGCTTCCAATCGCCCAAGATCGTCTCTCCCGAGCGATTTCTGTCGAAAAGGAGTGAAGTAGGTGAGAAATGACGAAATGGAAGTCAACTGTCATATTTATATACGCCTACCTAGCGCACGCTACACCTCCTTCATTAGCGTGCGCTAGCGAAGTCACCGGATAGTCGGTGGCTTCGCAGCTCCGTTAGCGTGCGCTAATCGTCTGCCTCTAGCGTGCGCTAGTCCAAAATGTGGCGTTCAGTACTGGAGTCCAGAACTCACTGTCTCTGCCCTGCTCCAACTTAGCGTGCGCTAGCTCTATGATTTAGCGTGCGTTATGCAATAGCTTTAGCGTGCGCTAGCCGAAGCCTAGTGTACGCCACCTGATATTCCAGAAAATCTGGCAACTTCACTGCCTCTGCTGACCAGCCCGGTAGCGTGCGCTACGGACGGATGTTAGCGTGCGCTACTAACCACGAATAGCGCGCGCTAACAACTCCTAGCGTGCGTTAATCCGCCACCCAGAGCGATTCGAAATCTTCTCGACTGACTGATCCTCTTAGCGCGCGCTACGGCCCCAAAGCTAGCGTGCGCTAATCAAGCAGAATTAGCGTGCGTTAGCCTAGGCCTAGCGTGCGTTATATCTCTGGCCCAGAACATTTCCGCAAGGTCTAAACGACATGATCAAAACCAAACGAGATACGAAACTCAAAAACAATATTAACAACATCTCCAAGCATTTACAGAGCGACAAAATAAGGAGGATGACGGAGTCAAACAGTCAATAAGAGTACGGGTATTACATTCGGTTGGTGATAATTTTCCCCCCTAGAAACCTGATAGGTTTCCGGACGAGATTCAATAGTCAGACTGATAGACGTTGATGGTCAACAACTTAGATAGTCTGGATTGCCAAGAAACCTGATAGGTTGAGGGCATAGGGGTAAAAGAAGATCGAATCATCCGTTAGATGGATTGCTGTTAGACACCACTTTACATAAATTAATAGGCAAGAAACCTGACAGGTTGCGTCTGTTAAAATTTGTAAAGAACTCGATCACCACTAAGAAGTCGATCTAACCATGACTTCCGGGTTATAACATAGGAGTGTGTAATTCCGATAAAATTAGTGGGAGCCAAGACAACAATTATACAAGCCCTTAAATTCTATTCTCGGTCATAATAAAACAAGTCACTAATTCAATCTTGTCTAAATCAATGCACAAAAACGAAACTATATCTCTCTAAAAATGGCAAAGAACCCACTTGCAATACTACTTGAAAAGAATCTCCTAACTAGCCCCAACTTTGTTGACTGGTTGTGGAATCTGATGATTGTACTCAGCATGGAGTCCCTGGGATATGTCTTAGAGGCGGGGATATTCCACCGACTCCAGTCCGGACTAGGGGTAATCAGGAAGAAATTGACGACCATGAAAAATGGGTCAATGATGATGTGCTCGTCCGTGGCTTTATGATGGGCTCAATGACTAATGAGCTGCAGAGAGCGCACGAGAAAATGACTTCTGCTAGGCAGATTCTCGCACACTTGACCGAACTTTATGAAGAGCACAGTAGGACTGCTAGATATGAGATATCGGAGTCGTTATTCAGTGCTAGGATGAAGGAAGGGGAGAAAGTGGGAGACCACATCCTCAAGATGATCTCTATGATTGAGAGGCTCGAAGTGCTCAACTTTCATATGGATTTATCCCTTCAGATTGATCTCATCCTTCAATCTCTGCCTGACTCCTTCATGCCATATGTAATGAACTTCAACTGTAATGAGATTTCATACACATCAGCTGGGCTAATGAATAAACTGGTGACGGCGCAGTCTAACATGAAGACTAAGCCGAGGGAGGCTGCTCTTGTGATTTCTTCTGGGCCTCGGAGGTCCAAGAGCAAGAAGAAAAAGACCTACGGGCAGTATAAACCCAAGAAATGTGTGGAGAAAGGCAAGGGAAAGGCCCTAAAGGTTCAGAAGGTAGGCGGTCCCAAACCTACGGACAAATGCCTTGAATGCAGTGAGTTGGGCCACTGGCGTAGGACTTGTCCCAAGATCGATGGCGCATCAGGTACGGAACCTTTTGTTTTTGAAACCAATTGTTCGGCTACTGTATATTCTGCTTCATGGATTCTGGATTCAGGTGCTACTTCTCATATTTGTACTATGAATCAGGATCTGGAACGAATTAGGCAGCTTGAAGATGGGGAAGTGATTATCACTGTCGGGAGGGGATATAGTGCCCAGGCAACTGATATTGGATCACTCCAACTGGGTTTCGAAACTGGTATTATTTTGATGTTAGATGAAGTACTGGTTTTGCCCATGGGGCATAAAAATATTGTGTCCATTCTAGTCTTGGACTGGAAAGGATTTTCTTTCTTCATTGACAATGGTAGTTGTAAAATTTATTTTCGAAATAAATTGGTTGGCACAGCTACACTGTTGAATGGTTTATATCATCTGAACTTACAAAATAAATCAGCAGTGAACACTATAACTAGGAAACGTGGCAGGTATGATACTAATCAAGCTCTTAAGTGGCACCTTAGACTTGGTCATGTTGGTCAGACTAAGGTTCACAAAATGGAGAAAGATGGACTTTAAGTCCATTGGGTGTAGAACATTATCCAACTTGTGAATCCTGCCTTAGAGGCAAGATGACTAAGTCCCCCTTCACAGGGACTTTTGAAAGGGCTGCTGAAAAACTTGGGTTGGTACATACCAACGTTTGTGGTGCTTTAGAAGCAGCCCGAGACAGATATCAATATTTTGTAACGTTCACAGATGATCATACTAGGTATGGTATTGTGTACTTAATGAAACAGAAGTCTGAAGCCTTTACTAAATTCAAGGAATTTAAGGCCCTAGTTGAAAAATAGACTGGGTGTCATATCAAGGCACTTCGGTCAGACTGAGGTGGCGAGTACATGAGCATCGAGTTTGATGAGTTCCTTAAGGAACATGTAATAGTTTAACACTTCACGCCCACAGTTAAATGGTATTTCAGAAAGGAGAAATCAGACTTTGTAGGACATGGTCCGCTCCATGTTGAATTACACTGATTAACCAATTTACCTGTGGGGGTACACCTTACTTACCTCTGCCTATATCCTTAATAGATGTCCTTCCAAATCCATTCTTATCACTCCGCATGAGATTTGGAAAGGTAAGAAACCAAGTCTTAATCACATAAGGATTTGGGGATGTCCAGCCTATGTCAAGAAGGCTAAGGTGGACAAACTGGAAGCGAGCTCCATCAAGGGATGTTTCATTGGATACCACAGGATTTGATGGGTTATCTATTCTAAATGCTAGAAGACCATAGGGCCGTTGTGGCTTACAAGCGCACTTCCTTGGGGATGAATTCATTCATGAAGGTGTCTCGGGTAGAAATGTCTCTTTGGAAGAGCACAAAGAAAGTCCTGAGGCGACATTTGATCAGGGATCACGAACCGAATCTATTGTGACACAACCTCCACTTCGAAGGTCTGATAGGATGCCCCACTTACCTGATAGGTATGTATATACACATGTCGATGAACTGGGTCTCCATGACGTACCTGATAGCCGTGAGGACGACCCTGTCACCTATGACCAACCGCTAGTGGATGTGGACTCCGATAAATGGCAAGAAGTTATAGAATCTGAGATAGACTCAATGCATGCCAATCAGGTCTGGACTCCAGTAGCATGAAGCCTCTTGGAAGTAAATGGATCTATAAGAGAAAGACTGGTGGAGATGGCATGGTTGACGCCTATAAGGCCAGGCTTGTGGCAAAGGGTTATACCCAAAGGGAAGGGATCAATTATCATGATACCTTCTCGCCTGTATCTATGATCAAGTCGATTTGCATGATACTTGCCATTGCTGCCCATTACGATGATGAAATATGGCAAATGGACGTCAAAACAGCTTTTCTAAATGGATACCTCGAGGAGGAAATCTATATGGACAGCCTAAGGGTTTTATGTCCAAAGCTAATATTCATAAGGTGTTTAAGATGCAATGAGCCATTTATGGGTTGAAGCAAGCTTCTCGGAGTTGGAACCTTCGATTTGAAGAAGCAGTCAAGTACTTTGATTTCGTGAAAAATGAGGAGGATCCATGTGTTTACAAAAAGGTCAGTGGGAGCAACATTAACTGTCACTATGCCCATATCGGGAGGTTAATACTATATGTAGATGATATTCTACTTATGGGAAATAACATAGCAATGCTCAGCACTGTGAAAGCTTGGCTTTCTAAAACGTTCTCCATGAAAGACTTGGGAGAAGCTTCCTATATTATAGGGATCCGTCTTTACAGAGATAGACCGCAAAGAATGATAGGACTTTCCCAAGCCCTCTATATAGATAAGATCCTGAGAATATTTAAGATGGATGATTCTAAAAGAGGTTTCCTTCCCATGCGACATGGAATTCATCTCACCAAGATAATGTGTCCTCAAAGTGAGAAAGACAAAAGAGAGATAAGTAAGGTACCCTATGCCTCGGCAGTCGGTAGCCTCATGTACGCTATATTGTGTACAAGACCGGACTTAGCCTACGTTGTGAGTGTGGTAAGTCGATTTCAAGCAAACCCGGGAAGGGAACTGTAACGCCCCAAACTAAACCAGACGCCACAGTGCCTTGAATCCCGTGTGGGACCCACAAGGTGAGTTTTAAAAAAGGTTTTAAAATAATTTATTCAAAAAGTATTTTGCGGAAATGTTCTAATGAAAGCCTTCGTACAACCGAAATACAAAAGGTAATAATGTCCGTTCATACGGTTA
Source organism: Orobanche coerulescens (assembly GCA_033398695.1). NCBI lineage: Eukaryota > Viridiplantae > Streptophyta > Magnoliopsida > Lamiales > Orobanchaceae > Orobanche > Orobanche coerulescens. The sequence continues at coordinate 59,750,795 of CM065818.1, forward strand.
TTACATAACGTGGATTATTCAAATTTAGTTTAAGAAATTAACAGGCCTTCTCCCCAACACTACTCAAGCCTGACCGGAACCTTCGAGAATGTCCTGCACATATTCAACAAATTTGCCTGACACGACGTATCGTGTCAGTCAACCCGGGTCAGACAAATCGAACCAATTTCATTAATAGAATCAGATAAATTCAGAAAATAAGGTTATCACCGAATATTCAACGTCGTTTCTTTTATCAGCAAATAAACTCCCAAGGTCGCAACCAAGGGTCACAGAAGTATCTACACAGGAATACTCCGGATGTGGGTACCATTCAGGTTTCATCCCGCAACACAGTTCCGTAAAATATATCAACATATAAACTCCCAAGGTCGCAGCCAAGGGTCACGGAAGTATCTACACAGGAATATTCTGGACGAGATAGATAATACGAGCACCATTCTATAGATAGTAATACATGCAATATTCTGAAATTTTAAGACGTAAGGTCCAAGCAAGATTCACTTGCCTCAAATCCGACGAGAGTTACTCCCTTGATAACACAATGGCTCGAACGACCACACCCGAAAGCTCAACCTATTAAATGTTCGTCGATTAACCACTTATGGTAACAATGATGATTAACGACAATTCCCCCCGTCCCGTTAAGATTCTAAATCTGGTTGTTCATGTCATCGGAATCGAAATTCTCTGTTTTTGACCATAATGCATATTACTAAATCCCTCGGTTCGCCATTTTACAATTTATCATCTCATTGATCAATGTTCTAATAAAACATTCCTACGTCGTGATTATAGCTCAAGACCACTGTAATTACATCCCTAATTTTAGTTTAAATTACTAGAATGGAATGATTAAGCACTAATTCTCCAAAATCCTAACATGTTTGAATACCTATCCGAATCGATAATTGTTAGTTCATCAAGGAATTATTAACGTTTTTTATGATATGGTAATAGGATTATAATTGAAATCTTCAACAAGATGATTCTAAGGTGTTGGTGACTAACAATTCGGTTATGAGTTCCCATCCAACTACGAATACTACCATCACCCATTCCAATTACTAGCAAGATAGGCATCAATTAACAATTGTGATAATTTTCACCATTCCGATCATTATCGAAAGTTCTAAACTACCCAAGGCATCCGAAAATTTAGTATGACTCGTATAAAAACACTGAAATGAGTTCAAGATTAGATAAACTTACCTTAATTGACAAAAGAGGATGAAGAACGACGAAGGATGACGAGGAATGAGATGGTAGCACCTTCAAAACCTCCTCCAGAGCTTGATCAACTCACTCCAACAGGATAACACTTGATTATGGAAGCTAAAATCAACTTAGGGAAGGTGGAGGATAATACACAAGAGCAAGGGGTGAGTTTTAGGTCGGAAGAAATGAAAGGGAGGGTGTCCTTTTATAAATTCGGAATGGATTTACGTACATTAGGCCTGAAGATTTACGTACGTAAGCCATGTTACGTACGTTATTGATGAAAGATTAACGTACCTAAGGAAAAACTCAGAACTAACTGGACTAAATCACACACATCGTTACGTACGTAACGAAAGTCACCTAGCGTACGTAACACCCATTGACTTGCCTGTCACTATCGCGCCGAAAGTTGGTCTGACAATGTACCATCCGATGAAGATTCCCTATCCGAAGACCGAAGACCGCGTCACGTACGTAAGGTATTATCTTTAGCGTACGTAATGTCACACACTTAGCGTACGTAATACATAGCTTATAACGTACGTAATGTTCAGTTTTTTCATTAAGTTATTATCACATTGATTCTTTATAACGCGACTCCCTATCAATCTCATCGAGTAATCTCTCTGGGAACTAGACATTGGCCACCATCATATCCGCACCGATAATTGCCCAACGATATCAAGGTATGTCACCGACAAATCATCAATCATCACACAATCACATTACAAGAATAACAGGTGCGGACAAGCTTTATTCATGATAATACAGTATGGACATATAATTCAAAATACGTTTATCGCGACGGAGTACATCTGGGTATTTGTTTACTTTCAATAGATGAGCAGTATCTTAGAGAAGCTCCAAGCAAAGCGCTACTGCAAATTCCACCTGCCAAGCAGAGTACCAAGCTGCCTCAGAGGCTAGCAAGGAAGCATTTTGGATGCAGAAGTTTGTGCAAGAACTTCAAGTGGTGCCTAATGTAGAGCTGCCTATATCACTATTATGTGATAATGATGGAGCTGTCGCCCAATCCAAGGAGGCGAGGGCTCACCATAACACCAACAATATAGAGAAGAAGTATCACATTATTCGAGAGATGGTTGAAAAAGGATATGTTTCATTGCAAAGAGTAGACTCAGAAGACAATGTCTCTGACCCGCTGACTAAGCCGTTATCTCAGGATGTCTTGGAAAGACATCTGAAGAACATGGGTATTGGATATCATGATGTGTGGCATTGAGTGCAAGTGGGATATTGTTAGGAATATGCCCTCGAATGCCACTCAGGAGATGAGAGAGAAGGGGCATTGTGCTTGTAATTATGGAATTATCAATAAAGGATAATATGATTCATTCACTATTTATTGTATTTAAAATTCATTCTTGGTTTGGTAAACATTGAAATGAAGTCCATGTAAATAAAAACGAACATTCTACTCTCGTTATCGGATAAGAGAGAAGTGCACTGGAAGTGTTTAGGGCTTATTTACGTAAACCGTTCGTAAGTCGATAAACTTAATTGGGCATTCAGTTTTGAGTAAGACTTGTATAAATGATGCTAGGACATGTGCATGTCTTTATAGCATAGTTATAGGTATGTTAGTGGGACCAGGATACTCGAACATGACTCATACTCAATTCAGTCACACGGTATTCACTCTTGGAGAGTCGATGACGAATCGAAAGGTTGTGATAGTATACGTGGACTTTTGACTTGAGGGTTCAGTGAGAGATGTGCCTGTGACGTTTAGTTTGTCATTAGAGTAGTTAGACTAATTTGCTTAATCACTGGGCCAACCTCGAAGTGCGGACTATATGGGCAGGTAGCAGTCTCTACTGTACGCTAAGAAAGGATCCTATCTCCTGTTAGTGAGCAGGCGAATGTCTTATACGGTTAATGGAAAATAAGATCATAAGTCTTTGGCCAAAGCATTCTGATCTAGTCGTATTGGACACACTAGTACTCAGTCGGTCTTGATTCGTATTAACACGTGTATAGTGTCTAGTCAACAGTAGGGTTTGACTTTACCGTGAACCGAAGACTTGACCGGGGCATCTGATGAAGGGTCTATACGTATATGGTATTCACGACATAATGGTTCTGGAATGATCCCTTTATTCGTTCTCAGTCGGGGTTTACAGTGTTACCCGCTAGGCTGGTTAAGTGCTGCCCGCACTCATTGGTTCCTCCCAATGTTGGTTGAGACGGACCTACAGAGTCGCGCATAAGGATCGTTGACAGATAAATATGAATTTATTATCTCTCTAATAATATTAGATATTGGATATCTAGTTATGATTTATTGGATAAATCAAATAGCGGTCTTATCTATTAAAATTAAGTTACTAGGTAATTAATTTAATTCATAAATAATATTCCTTAGAGAAATATATTTATATTTAATATAATTAATTAATTGGATTAATTAATTAGTATAAATACATTGGTGATAAAACAGAGTGTATTTAACGGAATCGATTGACGTCCAGTACACAAGTTGATTGACTTGGCCCATTTCCTAGCACCTTCCTAGTAGCCGCCCCCTTCTCTCCTTTTTGGTCTTGGTGTTGATTTTTGGTTTATTAAATTAGATATGGCATGATACCCTCAACATGTTTCCTTATTGTAAGGAGATGGCATCTTATCATATCTTTACTTTAATAATCAAAGTCTTATAATATGAAGACTAATAACAACACCAACTACACAACATCTTGAAGCATACGACCGAGAGGTTTTTGAAAGGGAGAGAAATATTTTTCTTCATTTTATTCTTCATCTTTGAGATGAGAAATAAGCAAGAAAAATTAGAGAGAGAATTACTACGATAATTTCCTTGCCGTGTTCTTGGAGAATGGAGTTTCGTTGAATTTTTTCGGGCAACTTCCGATGCGTGTGAAGTAGAGACATCGTGCTTTTAGTGTTTGGGACGAAGGAATTTCGTGATCGTGCTCGGGTTCGTGATCATAATCAAATTACGAAGATATTATCAAAGGCTTCAAAGGTATGGACTTTGATCCTTTTGTCTTTGTCATTTTATTTATCGTATATAGGTTACTTGATTGATCCTGTTTGGGATTCATTATATTGAGTTTTATTATTCCACTGCGTATTCATTTTTGTACCCGGAATCCCAACACTAACTGCATGTAGATGTATTCAGGCCATTTAATCCTTTGCTGCTGAATAAGAGCTCCCATTACTGTGAATTTGGTAGATGATAACTGATCATAGATGCCGGCCATGCCCATGAAAATTTTGTTTGTGATGTCATAGACATATTTGTAGCCCTTTTTGAGGTTGCCTCTTTTCGCCGTAAGCTTGCATTTGTTTGGCTGTTCTGGTAATTTGATTTTATACCAAATTTCAGTGGCGCTTTGCTTTAGGGCTTCGACTGCAATGCCCCTGTTCTCCATCTTGAATGCGTCAGCAATGGTTTGTGGAGTGATAATGACTTCTTCTTCAAAGACTGAACTTGTGATACAGCATTCAATGACTCGTGCTTCTTTGAAGAAGCAAATAATGGCTTCCTTGAATAGTTGCTTCGGGTTGATGTCAAGAAAATGGTAGATTCCATTCTTTTTCATCATCTGGATAACATGTCTCATTTTACCAGTGTCCGCCATGTTTGCCTCCAGTAATCCTTCGAAATCATCTATGATGCTGAATATAATTTTCTCCTTCACCATTTTGAGGTTAACTCCTTCGAAGTATTTGGTGGAATCTATTTCTGCAAAAAAAATAAGGTGTTGATTTGAGTGCAGTGAATATTTAGAAGTTTTCCTGCTTTTGAAAACTAGGGCTCTTAGATCTTGAAGACGATAAAGTTTTCTGGAATAATTTTTGTCGTCTGATATACCCAGTTGAAAAACCCTTTTGAATTCTAATAATAAAATAAGTAAGCGGCGGTCCGAATTCCGATAAATAAAAAATGGCGGTTGAAGTTGATTGGACATCGTGGGGTTAGTGTGATCATGTGTTTTTTCACGTGTCAATAAATAATATAATAACTATAAGTCGGTCTAAGAGTGAGAAACTTAGCTGGTTAACCGTTTGACTTCTGATGCAGCTGTGATTTCAAGTTCTGCTCTGATCAGTTAGCTTTCTTTATCTTCTGCATCAGGCGGCTTCTCGTCTGGCCTAATCAGGTAGCTTCCTCATCTGGTCTGATAAGGTGGCTTCCTCGTCTGGTCTGTTCAAGTGGCTTTGCTCGTCTCTTGTCTGCTTCTAATCAGATGACGTTTCTTCATATGAGTTTTCTTCAGATGACTTTTCTTCAGATGACCCTTTTTCAGATGACTTTGCCTGCTTTTCAATTAAGCACTTTATTTCTTGTCGTTGGTGCGTATGATTCATCTAAATCTTTTTCTTCATACTCAGTATGACTTTTTGCTACCATCTTTGCTTATATTCCTAACAAGTTCCCCCTCTTTGGGATGTCAGGTTTTTCTTTGTGCTGTTATTCCAAACTATTAGTTTGTCCATATGATCTCTCCTCTATTGATTCATTTGGGCCTCTTGATTCTCTTGATTAGTTTATACTGACATTTTTTTAAATCCCATACATGTTCTTGATCCACCCTGAGATTGCAAACGATCATTCAACCCTCACTAATGACCCTGTGATTGCTACACAGTAGTCTTTCCATTTCTTCTACAATCAAATAAGAAGAGATTTGGGTACCCAGATTTGAGTGGGTCCTCTAGGGTTAGTGATTCTCACTGAGGAGTGGTTTCTCCTGTGAACCTCGTTTCTGTATGCATCCTTGTGCTCTCTGTATCCTTGGTTTGGATCATGCATATAATATGGTTGGTAACTAGTTGGATGTGGTCTGTTATGGTAGTTCCACATATTTTGAAAATTATATTTGTTACCTCTATAAGATGTACAGTATCTAGGTCTATATCCTTGATTTGGATTGTGTATACAATATGACTGATAGTTTGAGTGGTATGAGCCATTGTAAAATCTTGGGTGAGACCTATTATGAAAGTTTTGAGGTTCCATACCTGGTCATTTTGAAAGTTTGGGTAACCTTGAGGTTTCTGTTTACCTCTCCTATTTTGAAATCCGTTTTTGGATAGTCTTTGGTAGTAAGCAGAATGATGTAGTTTTGGCCATTGCCTAGTCTTTTGTTTAGGTGGCTATTTTGAAAATCTTGGTTGTTGTCTCTCTTTAAATACAGTCTGGTTTGTAGGCTCAGCAGTGTGAACAATTGTTTCTCCCTTTATGAAGGTAGTTTTAGAAGTGGAGAGAGTGTTGGGGTTATATCCAAGGCCTGATTTTAAATAAAGTGGCCTTTAGCTTAAGCATCTTTTAATTATCTGAGTTTTGAAAGTTCAGGTTCAAGATTTGTGAGTGCACCTGATTTTTCATTGTTCAAGGATGTTAGTCTATCTATTTCAGCAAAAGCTTTTTTTTTTCAGTTTCAGCCTGACAGGTTTTGAACTTTTCTCTATCCTGGCTGAGATTGTCAAAATTCTTTTCCAGCTGTGTTTTATCATTTCTCAGTTGGGCATTCTCAGCTGTTGCAGCCCGGTGTGCCTTTTTAAGAATTTCAAAATCTTTTAATAGTTGGTTTACAGATTTGTGAAGATCAATATCTTCAGACATATCAGAACTGAAACCTTCTGTAGTTTGAGGTTTAGATGTTACATCTTCATCAGCAAGATTGGCCATAAGACAACTGTATTCATCATCATCATCAGAGAAGAATCCTCCACTTGATTCTACTCTTTCTTCAATCTGGTCTTCTCCAATGAGAGCTTTTCTCTTGTCTTCCTTCTTGCCCATGTCCTTCTTAGCTTCATCTCTCTTGAGATCAGGGCATTGAAATTGTATATATCCTGTCTTATGACAATTGTAGCATTCAACCTTCTAGTTTCCAGCCTTTTGATTCCTCCTTGGATTGTCTTTGTAGTTCTTCTTGTACTTGAGTAGTTTTTTAGGAAGTAGCTGAATCTTTGCATAATGAATGTCATTTCTTCCTGAAAATCTAGAGGATATGGAGGTTTTACTTCAGACAGGTCCTTTGCAGGGGATTCTGCTGCAAATGCTATTCCTTTTTGTGCTGTTCATTGGATGATGAATAGGGCAGCTCGAACTCATATGCCTTCAGATCAGAGAATAATTCTTGAATTTTTATATTGTTGAGGTCTTTTGATTCCCTCATGGCTACACCTTTCATGCTTCATTTAGGGTTCAGAGACCTTAAAACTTTCAGGGCCATCTCCCTGTTGCCATATGTTTTTCCCAGAGAATTGATTTCATTTATTATCTCTGTGTATCTTCCATCCACCATGGTCAATGGTTTCTCCATCCTTCATTTTGAAGTTGTCAAACTTTTGGGTAGCTATTGACAACTTGTTTTCATTGATCAGCTCGGTTCCTTCACACATTACTGCCAATGTGTCCTAGATTTCCTTTTCCTTCTTGCAGTTCTTGATCTTCACCATGGTAGATTTATCAAGAGTCTGGTATAGCACATCTCTGGCCCAGTTTTCAAGATTGGCCAGCTTCCTTTCTTCATGAGTCATCTCTGTCCTCTTCTTTGGAATCTTCTCTAGCTTCCCAGTAGCAATTTCTTCTGGTGTATTATACTTCTCAAATATGAAGGGTCCATCCTCAATTACACACCACATGTCATCATGAATAGACTAATTAAACTCTTTTCCTTAATCAGGTGAGTTTCTTCAGCTGTATAATATGCAACTAATTAACCTTAGCTGCAGACGAGTAGTGCGGAAGCACAGCTAGTAGCACTGCAGGTGCCTTATATCAACTGCAAGTGACTTATGTCAACTGTAGAGATTAGACAATGCAGAAGATAGTTGACTGATAAATGGAACAATAAATATGAATGCAGCAGTTAAGTATGATGAATGCAGTAAAACACACAAGCACTTATAGTAGTTTCAGAGGTGGTGTAATCATCTACTAATCCACTTTTCTCCAAACCAGTTGGAGATGAATTCACTATAACTTTCGACCAGTGATAAATATTACAATGATTCAAACCAGTTACAATAGCTTCCAACTAGTGGAAGCCCATGGCCATTGCAACTCCCTTGATTGCCTAGCACCTCTTGATCGAAAACCCGTGGGTGCCTCAACAACTCTCGAGCTGTCTATCACCTTCCAATCAAGAACCCGTGGATGCTTTGTCAGTCGCGAAACTTCTGAAGAACCTTGTTTGCATAAGTACCCCGTACTCAGTTTTTAAGGCACGAGTGTTGTCTTCTCCAACTTCAAGAGCTTCTCAGAATATGATCTTTGAAACTTTGCTCTTCATGATGCTATAGTTCTCTTGATAGCTTTGATTTCTTAGATTACTTGTAAGTATTGTTCGCATCGTACTTTTCTCAATTCTGATCTTCAGGTATTTATAGTATGAATCTTGAGCTTCTCTTCATAGTTATTGCATCACTGTAACAAATTGGTCCGTTGGAGAGTGGACTTCTTTGTTTATCTTATCATTCTATTGCACGTCTTGATTCCCTTTTCAATTCCGACCGTTAGAAAGATTTCTTTTGATCGTGCCGCTTTTCTTGATTTGTATATTCATAAGTCTTTAGAATGCGGATCTCAAGGAATATTTTATTCCTAACTTTTTGGGAATCTTTCCAATTTGTCTCCTTACGTCTACATGTGATTTCCATTATTGTTGACTTCAACGCTTGCTAACATGGACTGAAAACTTGGCTGATATCTTGTCTGAGAACTCATCTGATATCTCTTGGTCAAACCTGCCAGATGTGCGGCCAACCCTCTCTGATGTAAGACTTCCCTGTGTAAAAGTTCTCTTAGATAAAGTCCCCTGATCTAACTGAAGTTATCTGACCTGATGTGTATTCTCGGATCTGATGGTCAAACTTCAGATGATACTTATTTTGACCAGACCTCGTCTGATAACTCGTCTGCAGTTGAGTTTTGGTCAAACCTGTCTGATATTCCTGTTTGACCAATACTTGTCTGATGTATCGCTTTCTTCAGAACTTAACTGCAGCTTGGTTTTGGTCAAACCTCTCTGATGTTTTGCGATGACCAAAACTTGTCTGAAAATCAACTTGCCTATAAACTACTCTGATATAATGGCAGTTCTATACTTAGTTGATCTTCTTACTGATCAACTTTTGATCAAGACTTAGCCTAAATTTTAAGGCCTATAGAAGATACTCATTAGTTCTTCTTTACAATGCCAAGTATTCAGAACATACATTTGAATAAATCACAATGCAGGGATGACATCATCAAAATCTAACAAGTATTCCTAACAAAAGGAATGGTGTTTTTGGCTTCAGTAGATGTGAAGCATGGCACAAAATACTTGGTCACGCATCTAATGGAAAGCTTAGTGAGATTAGTTTTTTTGAATAATTATGTTTTTCATTCCAATGTTGAACCTTGTGATTCGTGTGTTAAGGCAAAGCAAACTCGTCTTCCTTTTCAAGTTAGTAATAATAAAACTGTTTCTTGTTTCGATTTGATCTACTGTGATATTTTTGGTCCCTATCGTGTCTCTTCTCTCATAGGGGCACGATACTTTCTTACTCTTGTGGATGATTTTAGTCATGCAATATGGGCCTATCTCCTCAAAAAGAAGTCTGAGGCAAGTAAATGCCTTATAGCATTTTATAATGTTATATAAACTCAATTTGAAAGGAAAATGAAAAGGATTAGGAATGACAACGGTGAAGATTTTACTTCTAACTCCGTGCAGGAATTTTATACTAAAAAGGGCATTGTTTCAGAAACATCTTATGCCTAGACGCCACAACAGAATGGAGTGGTCGAGAGAAAGCATAGACATATACTTGAGGTTGCAAGGGCCTTGAGATTCGAATCCAAATTACCCATCAGTTTTTGGGGAGAATGCATCTTGACAATCATGTACACCATAAATCGGTTGCCATCAAAAGTTAATGGAAACAAAACTCCATATGAAATCCCTTTTAAACAAAAACCCAATTATGAACATATGCGAGCTTTTGGATGCTTGGTCTATGCTTACAATCCTAAGACAGGGGGAGACAAGTTTGAAGACAGGGGCAAACCATATGTTTTCTTAGGGTACCCCTAAAGTTAAAAGGGGTATCGGGTTTATGATCTTGCTGAAAGGAAAGTAACTACCACCAGAGATGTTAAACTTTTTGAAAGAAGCTTCCCTTTTACAAAAAATCAACACTGATCAAGTTTTTGAATTTGCAACTGAAGAGTTTCACCCAGACGCTCTTGGACATGACAACAATTTTGAGTCCATAATTGGCAACGTGCCAAGACAGGAGAGTGATGAGCTTGCAAACTCATTTATAAATGGTCAAGATGAGAACATAGAAATTTCTGTTTTTGAAAACAACAACGAAAGTTCAAGTACTGAACAATCGGACGATAACATAGATCCGACTCAAAGTACCAGAGAGCAACGAGTCAAAACCAAGCCCAAACGATTTGAAGATTATGAAACGAGCTTGCCTCCATCTATAGACTATGCACCTCCCACTGCACCAGATGGCTCCTTGACGGCACATCCCTTATCTTTTTTATTTTCTTATGATAAATTCTCTTCATAAAGCTTTCTTGTCGGATATCGCCTGATCAAATGATGAGCCAAAGTTTTTTCACCAAGCCATTCAGAATCATCAATGGAGAGAAGCCATGTAAAAGGAGATTGAAGATCTTGAAAAAAATGAAACCTGGAACCTTGAAACTCTGCCGCCAGGGAGGAAAGCAATTGCTTCTAAATGGGTGTACAAGATAAAATACAAACCAATATGAGAGGTGGAGAGATACAAGTGCACTTGGTTTCCAAAGGCTTCACTCAGATAGAAGGTATTGACTTTCATGACACCTTCGCCCCTATCGCCAAGCTCATGACCGTTCATACTTTACTCTCTGCAGCAGTCAAGAAAAACTGGATCATTCATCAATTAGATGTCAACAACGCCTTCTTACATGATGAGCTAAATGAAGAAGTATATATGCATATACCTCAAGGATTTGCAAAAAAAGGGAGACAACATAGTGTGCAAGCTCGATAAATCTCTTTACGACTTGCGACAAGCGTCTAGGAATTGGTATCAGAAGTTCACCAAAGCCTAAGTACATGCCAGGTTTAAACAGTCTCGAGCTGATCACTAATTTTTCATATACAAAAGAGATATGTTTTCATTGCAGCACTTATATATGCTGATGATGTCATCATAATAGGAACTCCAGTAGTCGATTTAATGAAGTTAAAACCTATCATGATCAATAGTTCAGTATTAAAGACTTGGGGCAACTGAAATATTTTCTTGGAATTGAAGTAGCACGAGCATCTGGTGTTTGTGCTCAGTCAAGAAAAAATATACATCGGATATTATGGAAGAAACCGGTATCTATGGATGTCGTCGAGTTCTTTTCCTATTGAACAAAACCTCCACCCCGACAACACTCTTGACATCCCTGGTGTCGACTCTTCTCAATACCGGAGAGTAGTTGGAAAGTTGCTGTAACACCCCAAATCCACTCAGGGATATTACACGCCGTAGACCTTTTCCTCAAGGATCTACCAGACTGGTAAGTAAAATCAAACATCAAAACATCGCCTTCAAGGCTAAATGCCGACCCAGTAGACCGATTAGGTCTTTCAATTAATATATACAACTCAATATCAATACATACCCACACAGGGGTCAAAATACAACACGCTCCCATACAACGGGGAAAATACTACAGCGAAAATAACTAGAAGTAAACCAATACAACATCATACGGGTCCTCATGTGATTAATATCGATCATCATTCATCATCCTTCGTGCCAACCCTGTGTTGTGCTCCCGAAAACCTGAATGAACTTGGACGCAAAACAGACATCCACCCCCCGATTTCTCGGGGGTTAGCAAAATTCCACTATTTTGCTAGTGCAAGTACAAAGTGCATATACGAGTCATACAAATCATATTCCAAGAATAATAATAATAATCAGGAATACTCAAAGATTCAAACATAACAAAAAGAAATACTTCTCTAGGCAGAGAGTTTGAGTAAAACTTTCCAAATTCGAAAGATCACAAATCAAGAGAACACTTTATAAAATGTTTTAAAATGCCCTAGGGAGTTTTAACGGAAAACCATTTAGGATTATCGAATCCTTATCTTTTCAAAAAAAAGGGGTCACATCTCAAAGATTTGCTTTATCAAATAAAAACCAACAATAATTCACGGGGTCTACAACCCACACCACGCGTCCTCGACGGACATAAAATCAAAAAAACAAAACCACCCAAGATACGAAATCTTGGTAACACGTCCAAGGTACTCGACCCTGGAAACACACATCCACAATCATATTCGTGATACCGTGATCGCTTGCCACGTATCACCGTAAATCTTCTTAGGCTCTCACGGTTGGACCGATCACTCGCCGTGTCCTAACCACCATGATCACAAGCCATGTGTCACCATAGACCTCGTCCGAATATCACGGTTGGACTATGACCACACATTCACAAATCAGTACACTACGGTACACATCACAATATCAAGCAACAAAACACATCCGTAATCATATCCATGATACCGTGATCGCTTGCCACGTATCACCGTAAGTCTTCTTAGGCTCTGAAGGTTGGACCGATCACTCGTCATGTCCTGACCACCATGATCACAAGCCATGTGTCACCATAAACCTCATCCGAACATCACGGTTGGACCATGACCACACATTCACATCACACAACACAATACACCAAGGATATCACAATAATCCACCCAAAGGCAACAAACACTTAGCACGACACAGTTGTCGAATCACAATGCACCGAATATATATTATCAAATCCCAACACCAACATAAAACATATCCATAGGATTCACTTAATCATTCACAAAACACCTATTCACAACATACACACGCGTTTTGAAAGAGAGCCTTTAATGAGGCTAAACCGAATCTTTTGAAAGTTCATTTCAAACAACCAAATAAACACACTTAGACGATCACCGATCATCATATCCACAAAACAAGAAATGTATGAACAAAGTACTTGCCTCGAATAATCACAAATGCGAAGAATCGACCGAAGTAAGGCAACACGAACTGACTATGAATCCGCCGACTCCGCTGAGCACCAATCCGCGACAAATAAACTACGGACGACAATAACAACAATGAAAATGAATTCCATAGCACGACCCAAAACCGCTGAAATCAAGGAACAAACGACAAAAGTTCAAGGGTTTCCCCCAAAACGGCCAAGAACACGCATCGACCCGACAAAAACATGAAAACAAAATTCCAAACTGTGGGTTATGATCAACATGACTAAATAAGACAAGGGAATCAATAATTTCGGATTAGAATAACGAAATCGAGACAAACCCCGAAATATCACAAATCTAGGATTCTAAACCTTACCTTGATTAGGAGAAGGGGAATGATTAGACGATGATGAACACGAAGAAAACCCACCGAGATGATTATTACCATCAATGGCCGAAGAAATCTCGATCCAAAACCACCCCAAATCGCCAAAAATACAGAAAAAGAAAGTGAGGAAGAAATGATCTAATTCTGGGTCAACCCTATGGTATAAATAAACGTACGAAGCTTATACGTTAGGGAACAAACCCAACATATGCTAGATGTTTAACGTACGTAAGGTGCAAGCCCTTACGTACGTAAGAGCCATCCAGACTCCTCTGCCCGAAATCCTGAACGCGCTAACGTACGCAATGGAGGATGCATTACGTACGTAAAGAAGATGTTAGGAATACTTATTAGATTTTTATGATGTCATCCCTATATTTTATTGATTATTCAAATGTATGTTTTAAGTACTTTGCATAATGTAAAGAAGAACCAAATGAGTATCTTCTGTAGGCCATATTATGTATAGTTGAATACTTGGCAACATGAAAAGAAGAACCAAATAAGTATCTTCTGTAGGCCATGTAAGTTAGGATAAAAATCGGCTAAGTATAAATTACATAGAAGTCCAATATCAGACGAGTTTTGGTCAAACAGATTCATCAGAGAGGTTTGAACAAACACTGCAGAAAGCCGAGTTGCAGATAAGTTTAATCAGAGAAGTCTTGGTCAACTCAACTGTTCAGAGAAGGTTGACCACAGACGACTTATCATCAGACAACGTTATGAAGAAAGTGATTTATCAGAGAAGTTCTGGTTAAAATAATTGTCAGAGAAGTTTGACCAAACTGCAGTCAAGTGATTAGACGGAGTCCAAGTTAACTGAAGTTTGACCATCAGATTAGATAAGTTCATCAGGTCAGAAGACTTCAGATCAGAGAAGATCAGTCGGGACAGAGAACTTCATCTCAGAGAAGTTACATCAAAGAAGTCCGACATCAGATAAGGATGACTGTATGAGATCAGATAAGTGATCATCCAAGTAATCCAGTCCACGTCAGCATGCGTTGAAAAGTCAATAATCATGGAAAGTCACATGCAAGCGTAGAGAGAGAGACTGGAGAGATTCCCGGAAAGCAATGAATTAAAATATTCATCGAGACCCACCACTGAAGACTTTAAGCATATTATATTCTAAAGATTCGGCGCCACAACGTGAAAGTCTTCACAACGGTCGGAAATGGATTAAAATAAGGGAATCCAGCCTTGCAACGTTCGGAAAGAAAAACAAAGAAGTCTATTTCTCCAACGGATGGATTTGTTACAGGAAATGCAATGGCTATGAAGGAAGCTCAAGGATCGACATCTATAAATACCTGAAGATTGGAATTGAGCAAAGTACGATGCGAACAACACTTATAAAGGAACAAAGCAATCAAAGCAAACAATGTAAACAAATAGCATCGTGAAGAGCAAGAGTTCAAAGTTCTTATTTGAAGAAGCTCTTAGTTGAAGAAGACAAACCACTCGTGTCTTTAAACCTAAGTTCAGGGTACTTCACTGGTTGAAGTTTGCGAGACTGATAGGCTTCCGAGTATTTTAGATCAATAGGTGCTAGGCAGTCAAAGGAGTTGCAACGACGGGATTTCCACTGGCTGGAAGTTGTTGAAGCTAAGGAAGAATCACTATAATATTTATCACTGGTTGAGAATTATAGTGAATTCATCTCTAACTGGTTTGGAGAAAATTGGATTAGAAGAGGATTACCCCACCTCTGAGACCACTATAATTGCCTGCGTGTTTTACTGCTTTAAACATCATACTTAACTGCTGCATATATATTTACTGTTCCATTGTTTAGCTATTTGCTTTCGTCATCAGCTGACTTCCAGATACCTGTCTACAGACGACTTTAAGTCATCTATACCTATCAGCTGAGAAACTCCTAACCCTTCGTGGAAAAAAGTTTCAATAGGTCTATTCACCCCCCCCCCCTCTAGACTTATTCCTGATGACTTGTGACCTACGAGAGGTTGGTTCAATTTTTCAGAACCAGATCCATATTTCGAGGATATATACTTTAATCTCTCAATTAGAAATGGAACACATGCAACACATGCACTCTAGGTTACCTGTTTTTTCAGTTGACGAGTATGATCTTTGGAAGATAAGAATGCAGGCGCATTTATCATCTATATATGACGACATGTGGTGCATAATTGAAGGCGGTCCTTTTATCTTCGAGAAGGACAACTCCCCAGAAGAAATTGCAGCTGGTAAGCCAGAGAAGATCCCCAAGTAGAGGACAGAGCTGACCACTTAAGAGAGGAAGCTGGCCAATCTTGACAACCGGGCCAGAGATGTGCTGTATCAGACTCTTGACAAATCAACCATGGTCAAGATCAAGAATTGCAAGAATGCCAAAGAAATTTGGGACACTCTAGCTGTGATGTACGAAGGAACTGAGCTGATAAAAGAGAACAAGTTGTCAATCGCTACCCAAAAGTTTGACAACTTCAAAATGAAGATTGATGAATCTATCGATCAAGTGGACACAAGATTCACAGAGATAACTAATGAAATTAATTCTTTAGGAAAAACATATGGTAACAGGGAGATGGCCCTGAAAGTTCTAAGATCTCTCAACCCAGAATGGATTATGAAGACAGTGTCCATGAGAGAGTCCAAGGATCTTAAGAAAATAAAGATCCAGGAGCTGTTCTCTGATCTAAAGGCTTATGAGTTTGAGTTTCCAAGTTCATCATCAACCAAGGCTGCAGAGAAGGGGATAACGTTTGCAGCTGAGTCCCCCGCCAAGAGCTTATCTGAAGTCAAGCCTCCAAATCCCCTAGATTTTGAGGAATAAATGGCATTTATAATGCAAAGATTCAGAAACTTCCGGAAGAATTACTCCAAGTATAAGAAGAATTATAAAGAAAATCCAAGGAGGAATCAAAAGGCTGGAATCTAGAAAGTTGAATGCTACAATTGTCACAAAACAGGACATATTCAAATTGACTATCATAATCTCAAGAAAGATGAAGGCAAGAAAGAAGTGGGCAGAAAAGAAGACAAGAGAAAAGCCTTCATTGGAGAAGACCAAGAGAGAGTAGAATCTAGCAGTGGATTCTTTTCTGATGATGATGAGGAGTACAATTGTCTGATGGCCAACTTAGGTGATGAAGAGATAACATCCAAACCCTCAATTTCAAATAATAACAGCTCAGACATGTCTCAGGATATGGACTTGCATGAGGCTGTCAATCAGCTTCTCAAAGATTTTGAGAAATTAAAATCTACACACTTAACTGTATCAGCCGAGAAGACCCAGCTGCAAAATGAGAATAGGCAGCTGAAAAATAACTTTAAAAAACTCATCCTAGAGTTAATTAAAACCAAATATGAATTTGAAAAATAGGCTGAAGACAAGTTGAGAAACCAGGCTGATAATACTACAGCTGAGATCCAAAGATTAACTGTTTTGAATAGCGAGAAATCAGCTGCACTTGCTCATGTTAAATCTGAGTTTGCTAAACTGACACAGCTAAGTAATACACAAGCTAAGGAGATAACTTCTCTCAAGGCATCTATAAACTTGGATGAGTTATGTATGAACAAAAGGCCACTTTATTCCAGATCAGACCTTGGATATAACCCCAACACTCCCTCTAGTTCGAAAACTACTTTCATCAAGGGAGAAACACTTGTCCCGTCTACTGAGCCAACTTACGAACCTGTATTTCAAAATAGACAGCAGCTAAGTCAAAAGTTTAGGCAGCAGCCAAGGTATACAAGGCAGCCACCTAGACAAGAGACTAGGCAATGTCCAAGGCAAAAGCAGCAGCCTAGACAACATGCCCATTATTATCAAAGACTCCCCAAAAATAGATTTCAAAATGGGAGGGGCAAATGGAAACCTCAAGGTTATCCAAGTTTTCAAACTCAACAGGTGTGGAGACCCCAAAGAATTTATAAATGGTCTCAGCCAAGATTCAGAAATGGCCCACACCACCAATTTTATGAGGAATATCTAGTACACAATCCCAACCGAGGATACAGGCCCAGACCATACACGCCTTTTAGGGGAAATCACCATAACTTTCATAATCCAAAGAGAAATCAATTCTCCAAGAAACCAACTAATCCCCGAGGACCCACACAGATTTGGGTACCTAAATCTCTGCTTGTTTAATTGAAGAAAAGGTGGAAGGACTACTACCACATCTCCACAAATTTAAATATAGGAGGTGAAGAATGGTTTGTAGATTCTGGATGCTCAAGGCACATGACTGGGAACAAGAAGGTGCTGTCAAATTATACCAAGGAAAGAGGTCCAGATGTAACCTTTGGAGATAGCTCTAGAGGTCAAACAAAAGAATTTAGAGAGCTGCACAAAGGGAACATAACAATATCCAAAGTCCATTATGTCAAAGGGCTCAAGTACAATCTTCTGATCATAAGTCAGTTTTGTGATGAGAAGAATCTAGTAGTCTTCACTATTTGGAAATGCATGGTGATAGATATCCTATATGGAGAAGTGAAGCTACAAGGATTCAGAAGGAGAGATGTCTATATGATAGATTGGAACACAGGAACTCCCAACACCTGTTTTCTATCCAAGACAATAGCTGAAAATGGATGGCTGTGGCACAAAAGACTATGCCACCTGAACTTCAAAGCCATCAACAAGATTAGTTCTCAAACACTGGTCAGAGGACTTCCAGAAGAAGTATTCAGAAAGGAAGCTCTCTGTGATGCATGTCAGAAAGGGAAGCAAACCAGAGCATCGTTCAAACCAGTTCAGCCTACCACTCTCACCACAATGATTATAGATCTACTTCATATGGATCTATTTGGCCCCATCAAGCCAAGGAAGTTGAGTGGAAGAAAGCATGCTCTAGTATTAGATGACTACTCAAGATATGCATGGATTGTTTTTCTCTATAAAAAGAGTGAAACTTTGACAAAGCTACCTGAGCTTCTAAGGAAGATCCATAATGAGAAATCCCTCTCAATCATCAAGATCAGATCAGATAGAGGAGGAGAATTTCTCAACAAGGCAATCACTGAGTACAGTGATCATAATGGAATACAGCACGAGGTTTCTGCACCCAGGACTCCACAACAGAATGGTGTTGCTGAAAGAAGAAACAGAACCTTGAAAGAAGCCGCTGTGTCCCCGATCACCAAGATGACACGCCAAAAGGTTCTTGGATGAAGTCACAACACACCGCACTTTCGAAACAGGAGTATGATTGTAGGGAGACATGGCAAAACTCCCTGTGTGGTTTGGAATGGCAGAACACCAATTGCTGCATATTTTCATATCTTTTGTTGTAAGTGTTTCATCCACAACAATGGTAAAACCCAACTGAATGCCTTTGATGCTAAAATTGATGATGGTTTCTTTATAGAATACTCACAAATAAGCAAGGCATACAGAGTATTTAACAAAAGAACCTTAGTTGTGGAAGAAACACCTCATGTTGTGTTTGATGAGTCTACTGTTGAGTACAGGAAAAAGGTGGAATTAATTGAGAATAAGCTCAAATCAGCCACCCTGGAAGAAGTCATCGTTCATGACATAGGAATGATGGACTCACCTGCAGATCATCCTGAAGACCCAACTGCAGATCAGATAGGACCTCAAAATCTACCTGATCCAGTTGCAGCTGATGAAGACACATCTGCAGATCAGACAGGATTTCCCCCTGCAGATGACAAGACCATAGCTGATCCAGTTGCAGACCAAGGAGATCAGAACCAAGCTGAAGCAGAGAGAGAAGAAGTCCACCAAGGCAACTCTACAGGGGGAACAAACCCTAAAGAAGAAGAAGAAATCCCCAAATGGCTTAGAGATCATCCCATTCAACAGATCATTGAAAACCTAACTTATGGAGTCAGAACCAGACAATCCACAGTACCAGCAGGAATGGCAATGTTCTCTTGTTTAATGTCTCAAATGAAATCCAAGAAAACAGAGCAAGCATTGGAGGATTACTCATGGATCAATGCAATGCAAGAAGAGCTCAACCAGATGGAGAGAAACAATGTCTGGGAACTAACAGACAGACCATATCACAAGAAGGTTATAGGCACCAAATGGGTGTACAAGAACAAGTGTGATGAAGATGGAGCTGTTGTTAGGAATAAAGCCAGATTAGTCGCCAAAATATATACACAATGTGAAAGAATAAATTTTCATGAAAGTTATGCACCTGTTGCAAGACCGGAAGCCATCGGACTATTCCTTGCATATGCAGCATTCAAGGATTTCAAAGTCTACCAAATGGATATGAAAAGTGACTTTCTCAATGGAATTCTAGAAGAAGAAGTCTATGTGGAGCAACCCCCTGGATTTGTCAGAGGAGACAAAGTCTACAAGCTACTAAAAGCTCTATATGGACTCAAGCAGGCACCAAGAGCATGGTATGAAAAACTCTCTGTGTTTCTAGAGAAGAATGGATTCAGCAAAGGCAAGGTGGACAAGACTTTATTTAGAGTAGAGCATGAAGGCCACATATTATTAGTACAAATATATGTGGATGATATCATATTTGGCTCAACCAACCCGGAGCTGTGTAAGAAGTTCTCAAATCTCATGCAAGGAGAATTTGAGATGAGTATGATGGGAAAGCTTAATTTCTTTCTAGGATTGAAAGTCAAGCAGATGAATAATGGAATATTCATCAATCAAGCCAAATACACAAGAGACTTAATCAAGAGATTTGGAATGGAATTAGCCAAACCAGCAAGAGTACCAATGAGCACAAGCCTACACTTAGATGCAGATGAAGGAGGCATATCAGTGGACTCAACCCACTACATAGGACTCATTGGATCATTATTATACCTCACTGCAAGTAGACACGATATTTCATATGCAGTGGGTGTATGTGCTAGATTTCAATCTAAGCCAAAGCAGTCTCACCACGAAGCAGCTAAAAGGATTATCAGATACCTTAAGTCTACAGTCAATGTTGGACTATGGTATCCTAAAGAAGACAACTTTGAGCTATCAGGATACTCAGATGCAGATTTTGCAGGATGCAAAATTAATAGGAAAAGCACCAGTGGAACGTGCAAATTCCTAGGAACCAGATTGATATCCTGGTTTAGCAAGAAGCAGGTATCTAACTCAATATCAACAACAGAGTCAGAATACCTAGCTGCAGGTAGTTGTTGTGCACAGATTCTATGGATCAGACAACAGTTAAGGGACTACAACATCATTGCAAATGATGTCCCAATATGGTGTGATAACAACAGTGCAATTGCAATAACCAACAATCCAGTATTGCACTCAAGGACAAAGCACATTGATGTTAAACATCATTTCATCAGAGACCATGTGCTTAACAAAAGAGTCAGAGTAGAAACAGTCAGCACGGAATACCAGATCGCTGACATATTCACCAAACCTTTGCTAGAAGAAATGTGTTTAGAGCTACGCAGAGAACTTGGATTACTATATTGGGAATATAGTACAGACGAGAAAGCTACCTGATGATCAGATCAGACGAGGGAAGGAACTTACCTGATGTAGTCAAGGAAAAGCTACCTGAAGCAGTCAAGAAGGATCCACCTGATCAGAGCAGACAATAAATATACTTGAGAAGATCAGACGAGAAGACGAAGGACAGACGAAGCTGATCTCGAGAAACACATCCAACCTGATGCAGATAGCTAGCTGATGCAGATCAAACAAGGAAAATTTGGCTGTCCCACAGGCGACACAGCTTACCTGATGCAGAGCAGTCAAACGGTCAACCAGCTAAGTTTTCCTATCCCTGACCGACTCTTGAATATAATATTATTATTTATTTACACGTGGCAAATACATGTTCAAACGACCGCCACTATGTCCAATTAAAAATTCAACCATCAATTTTTTAAATTCTCAAAAGTTGAACCGACGCTTAAATTAAATATTATTAAACTCAAAACATCTTTTCAAATGGCTATTTAAGTCGGCGAACCCACTTCACAAGAACTTTACCTTCTTCAAACTCGGGAAACCCTAATTTTTCAAAAAATCAGAAAACCCTTTGAATATTCAATACACTCAGCGAAAAACAATTTTCTTGCAGAAATGGAATCTTATTTGGAAGGACTTAATCTGAAGCTTGTCAACGACCAGATTATTTTCAGTCTAGTAGTCGATTTTGAAGGATTGCTCGAGGCAAATCTCCAATCGGATATGCACTGCATCATCCGCTCCATGAAGAAAAATGGGTTATACCCATTCCTGGACATAAAGCCCAAATCTCTCTACAATGAGGCAGTGATTTCCCTCTTCAAGGAAGCTGAAGTTACCGAAACAGGCATCAAAAGTTCGATCTTTGGAGATGAAGTAACAATTTCGCCTCAGGCAGTTGCGGAGGCGTTCGAAATGAAATCTAGAGGCGTTGCTGTTGAAGCCCTCAAATAGAGCGCAGTCGAAACCTGGTGCGGAATCAAACTACCAGAACAGCCGTCCAAGCTGAAGCTCACGGCGAAGAGAGGCGATTTAAAAAAAGAGTACAGATACATATTGGACATCACAAACAAAATCGTGATGGGGATGGCAGGCCGCTATGACCAGCTGTCATCTGCAAAATTTATGGTGATGGGAGCCCTTCTCCAGAGTGAGAGGATGGACTGGGCCGACTATATTTACATACAGTTGGTCCGTGAGGTTAATAAGGTTCAATGGATGAAGGAAGAGAAGAAATTCAAGACCAATCTGGCTTCTGGAATGCAAATAAGCTGGATCTTGGAATTTCTCGGAAAGGCGAAAGGGACTGCAGACCTTTTTCATGTCAATAAGAGACATGGTCACCTGGACCAAGAAACCTTGAAGAATTTGGGAGGCGAGAGGAAGGCTGCCCAAATATTGAAGAATATGTCAAGTGGACCTCCTCCCTACAGAAGACCTTCTGATTCATATGAAGACCGATCTGATGCTGCCGACCAACCTGCAGCGCATATGTCACTTGCAGTAACCAAGCCATCTGCAGAGAAGGAACCATCTGTAGATCACTCGGACTCAGACTCAGACAACACTCCTATGGCTCTGAGATGTAAAAGGAAAGCTCCAATTGCAGTGGAGGTGGTCCATGTCACGTCATCACCTGAGCCTTCTCCAAAAAGGCCTAGACACCTTGACTTTGAAGATGCAGAGCAGGCACCTCACTCACCTGCACCTGCTCCTATCCCTGATGAAGAGGATCAGCCTGATCATCCACACCTGATGGATGATATCATCCCTTTGCTGACCCTCCCAAGCATGACAGAGGAGGAAGAAGCAGACCTAATAATTAACATTCCTGAAGCAGGTTACTCCCTGAATCTGTTGGAGCACAACCCTTTGAATCTATCTGTAGAACAGCTACACATGGTAAAACACCATTCTCTTAAAGTTTCATTTGTCAATGTTTTTGAAGAATTGAAGACCTTAAAATATTTTCCATTTACTCAATTACAATCTTTTGTTGAGATGAGTAGCTGGGAATTTCCCCAGACTACGGAGCAAGTGCTCATGCGTTTTTGCCATGAGACATATGTAGTTTTAATGCTCCAGGAGAACTGGTTCCTGTCAAATTTCAAAACCAACATGGACCAGTTCGTCCTTTTAGTGATGGAAGGTGTAGCAGTTGGGAAGGTATATGAAGATGAAGGAAAAGTTCAAAAGGAAAAAGGGATAAGAATAGAAGAAATTATGGAGGAAGAGAGGGTAGAAGAAGCAGAAGAAAAAATAATAGTCGAAAAACAATCTGAAGAAGTTGAAGTCGAAAATATAGAAGAGTTGGAAGAAGCTGAAGAAGGAGAAGAGGTTGAAGAAGAGGAAAAAAAAAAGAAGAGGAAGAAAAAGAAGATGAGAAAGAAGAAGAAAAGAAAGAAAAAGATGATAATGATGATAAAGGAAAAGAAGAAGAGAAGAATGAGGATAAAAATGATGCAGATGAGCCCGAGGGACCTGATCAAGCCCCCAGCTCAGATCAATCCGATGAAGAGGATGACAGATCAGGAACATCTGATAAAACCCCATCTGATCAGCCTCCTGCAGACAGGAGTCTGCAGTCAAATAGGTCGACCGCCAACCGACCTGCAGCCATAGAAGGATATAGAGACCACTCCCCTTAGGCAACACCTATCTCACCTGAGATGGCTGACCTGATCAAACGTCTAGTTGAAGATAGAATTGCCCAGCTGATAGCAATAGAGATCAAACCTGGCCTTCAATCCCTTAATGCTAAGATGGGAACTTTAATGCAGAAGACTGTCCCTCCACCTCCTACCCATTCTAGAATGCCTCTAGGAATGCCTGATTAGATGTCGATAGTTGAACAGCAGTTAGCCATTCCGGTTGATGCTGGCAAAAAGGGGGAAGAGAGAGTACAGGGGGAAGCAAGAGGTCAGGGGGAAGAAAATATGCAAGAACAAATCCAACATTCAGCTGAAGAAGTCAGAACGGAGCTGAGGACCAAGCAGAGAAGTGACCTCCCTCTGATTGAAGTTGGGATGTCTAACCTGAAGAGGAAAGAGTTGGCTGCTCCTGATGATGATGAGCAACCTGTAGCCAAGAGGAGGAGAACCAGAGTAGGGGATGAACACAGATATGAATGGGAAGGCAAAGATCTATGGCACATTGAGGAGTTCTTACCTACTGAATATTTTCCAATTTGGGGAGATGCAAAGAAGCAGTTCATAGAGAAGTAGTATCTCTGGGAAGTAGTCCAGGATAAAGACTACTCCCCACAGCAGACGTTCATCAACTATATAGACTCAACCTGGCCAACGCTCTGGGCTTTACAAAGAAAATATGCAAAGAAATGGGATGCCTACCCCATGATCCCCCCGTTCAGATCTGAAGAACCTCCTACATTGATGAACAATGAATTGGATGAGCTGGCTCTGCAGAAGGAGATGAGGAAAATATGTGTAGAACACAAATTCTCATCTACATAAGAGCAAGAATTTGCCTCTCTAGTCATCAGAAAGAAGTATGGCCTCGCTCCTGTCAAGAATAGACCTATTGGTGCAATGTTTTTTAGACCTCCCAAGCAGCCTGTCAGAAGAGGCAGGGGAAGAGGTAGATAAGATTTTGTAGTTTACTTGTAATTGTACTGTTTTAAAATTTACTTGTAAATTTTTCATTACTTGTAAAATTTCTGTATTTTGTTTATTCAAAAAGCATTGTACTTATAAACATCTCTGAAAGTTTTATAACAGACATTTGAATGAAAACCTCTAGTTGTCTCAAAACAGACTGATTGATTTGTCTTGCACTTGATCATGTGCAGACTTGTTATACATTTGAATATTTTGCTTAAGTTTTGCCATCATAAAAATAGGGGGAATTTGTTAGGAATACTTATTAGATTTTGATGATGTCATCCATGTATTTAATTGATTATTCAAATATATGTTTTAAGTACTTGGCAAAATGTAAATAAGAACCAAATGAGTATCTTCTGTAGGCCAGATTATGTATAATTGAATACTTCGCCACATGTAAAGAAGAACCAAATAAGTATCTTCTGTAAGCTATGTAAGTTAGGCTAAAAATCGGCTAAGTATAAATTACAGAGAAGTCCAATATCATACGAGTTTTGGTCAAACAGATTCATCAGAGAGGTGTCACCAAACACTGAAGAAAGCCAAGTTGCAGATAAGTTTAATCAGAGAAGTCTTGGTCAACTCAACTGTTCAAAGAAGGTTGACCACATACGACTTATCATCAGACAACGTTCTGAAGAAAGTGATTTATCAGAGAAGTCGTGGTCAAAATAATTATCAGAGAAGTTTGACCAAACTATAGTCAAGTGATCAAACAGAGTCCAAGTCAACTGAAGTTTGACCATCAGATCAGATAAGTTCATCAGGTCAGAAGACTTCAGATCAGAGAAGATCAGGCGGGACATAGAACTTCATCTGAGAGAAGTCCAACATCAGATAAGGATGACTGTACGAGATCAGATAAGTTATCAGCCAAGTAATCCAGTCCACGTCACCATGCGTTGAAAAGTTAATAATCACGGAAAGTCACATACAAGCGTAGAGAGACAGACTAGAGAGATTCCCGGAAAGGAATGAATTAAAATATTCATCGAGACCCACCACTGAAGATTTTAAGCATATTATAATCAAAAGATTCGGCGCCACAACGTGAAAGTCTTCACAATGGTCGGAAATGGGTTAAAATAAGGGAATCCAGCCTTGCAACGTTCGAAAAGAAAAACAAAGAAGTCCATTTCTCCAACGGACGGATTTGTTACAGGAAATGCAACGGCTATGAAGGAAACTCAAGGATCGATATCTATAAATACCTGAAGATTGGAACTGAGCAAAGTACGATGCGAACAACACTTACAAGCGAACAAAGCAATCAAAGCAAACAAAGCAAACAAATATCATCATGAAGAGCAAGAGTTCAAAGTTCTTATTTGAAGAAGCTCTTAGTTGGAGAAGACAAACCACTCGTGTCTTTAAACCTGAGTTCGGGGTACTTCACTAGTTGAAGTTTGCGAGACTGATAGGCATCCGAGGATTTTAGATCAAGAGGTGCTAGGCAGTCAAAGGAGTTGCAATGACGGGATTTCCACTGGCTGGAAGTTGTTGTAGCTAAGGAAGAATCACTGTAATATTTATCACTGGTTGAGAGTTAATAGTGAATTCATCTCCAACTGGTTTGGAGAAAAGTGGATTAGTAGAGGATTACCCCACCTCTGAGACCACTATAATTGCCTGTGTGTTTTACTACTTTAAACATCATACTTACCTGTTGCATACATATTTACTGTTCCATTGTTTAGCTATTTGCTTTCGTCATCAGCTGACTTCCGCATACGTGTCTACAGACGAGTTTAAGTCATCTGTACCTATCAGCTGAGAAACTCCTAACCCTTCGTGGAAAAGAGTTCCAATAAGTCTATTCACCCCCTCTAAACTTATTCCTGACGACCTGTGACCTACAGAAGCATCACTAATGTACGCTACACATGATGGTAACGTACATTATTTTTCGGGCAGTATAGAATAGCTGCCAGAAGTTTGGTTCGAAAAGGACCGCGGAACGCGACGAACACGAATTACTACGGTCGAGCAAGACGAGTAGTACAACAATCAAAACATGAGTTTAAGCACTAACAAACCCATGAATCTGATAACCTGAAGATTGGAAAAGACGATACGAAGGTAAACACCCCAAAACTTTGGAAAATTACGAAATGGCCCGAATGACCGAAATATCACGACAACAAATAACCAAACCAAAGTTCACAACATGTCTAAAATAGTTAAACAAACTTACGGGATACACGAAGTGACAATTTCGAATGAGATTCGCAAGAATCAAACTCAAGTGCGGCAAAGTCGCTAAGAAACACGGAACTCAACCAAACGACACCAAAAAAACTCAGATGACAAAAAGTGCAGAACCAATCATTCTCAGAATGACGAACAGTCACAAGTGAGCTCTTAAAACGGGTCCTGCCAAGAAAAAGAAATTTACCAAAAATCAAAATTGTGGATATTACAGTTCCAATATTTACAAGTGACCAGACCTGACATAGCCTTTTTGGTTAACATCTTGAGCCAGTTTTTAGCTAATCATTGGCAACGACATATGGATGCTGCCATCAGAGTCCTTCGATATCTAAATCTATGCCGGGACAAGGGATATTTCTCTCAAAAACTGAAGATCTAGCACTTGTTGCTTATTGTCTAAGGACACTGTTCTTTCGTTCGAGGAAAGATTATTTTTTTCATCTAAAAAATTGAGTCAAGTTATCTTGATTGGTTATAATGATAAGTGATCCTTGTGAATGTTATACATTTCATGTATTGTGTATGCTTTATGAATCTGTGATTCATATTGAGGTATTGATGTTGATCATTTCGATCATTTCATTGTGGGATTGTAATCCCAAGTTCATTAGCTTTGATATCCTTAACCTTGTTGATCGTTGTTGTCACTTCGATGAAGTTCCTTGATCCCTATTGGATATATGGATTATTTGAGTTTCGTTGTCATGTTGCATCATGACATTTGTAGAGTCATATCTGCGTGTCGATTGGTTATGTGTAAGATTTTTAATCAGGCACATATGATCGTGTGTTGATGTTTCCACACTGGACTGTGTAGGCGAGACAACTATTTTGTATGGCCAGTTAGGTACATTGTCCCACATATATCCTGGATGGGGTGGACATGTGCACAGATACATTTCCAGATCGGCCATACTGTGATGTCCGTCTTGAGCCATATTGATTGGTCGTTCATATACCATGTGTGAATGGGTATGTCCGATGGTTTGTGATTAGTTGTTTCATATGCCTGAGGGGTATGTTCAATAGTCAAGTTTGTTTCATTGAGATCTATTTTATGTGATTTCTATAACATCTTGATTATCATGTATATTTGACCCTGTGGTTTTGGGCAAAATACTCGTTGTTTGTATTTTAGGTCAATGGAAGGCCAAGGCACGGGAAGAGCATCGTGACGGTGAAGGGTTTGAAGGATTGTAGTTTGGGTGGCCCGAGTCTTCTTTTCTCTGGTTAAGATTAAACCGTGTATTTTTCATTTCCACCTTGTGGTATTTCTTTTTAGTTGTATTATTATTTTGGATATACTCCATCTTTATATAGTTTATACTTGTATTTGAATCCTGTGTGTCGTGGCGATTATAGTCGTATAATGTATAAATACCTCGTTGGAGTGATGGTTAATATTTTGTTGTTCGGTACTACAATTATATTACTGGTGATTGTGTTTTTGTATCACCTGGTAGGTCCCAGTATGGGCTCCACGGCACTTTAATAGCCGCCATATTCGGGGTGTTATAGAAAATGATATGAGAGAGTTGTTTCTCCTTATGAGTCATTCTTGAACGAACTAGTATCAGGAAACCTTTGCGTCATATATGACATGTGCAAGTGCCAATCCCTGTCGACTAAATATTGTAATATCCGCAATTTCGATTTCCGGTAATTTTTATTTTTCCGGCAGAGGTCCGTTTCGACGACTCGTTCATGACCGTTTCGTCATTTCGAGAATGATTAATTCTGCACTTTTTGTCATCCGAGTTCGTTTCGGTATCTTTTTGTTAAGTTATGAGCTTTTTAGCGACTTTTCCGCACTTGAGTTCGATTCTTGCGAATCTCGTCCGAAACTATTGTTTCGAGTTTCTCGTAAGTTCATTTAATGTTATTATTCATGTTGCGAGCTTTGGTTTGGTGTTTCGATCGCGTATCGTGATTTTCGGACGTTTTGGGCCATTTTCGTAATTTCTTAAAGTTTTGGGTAATTACTTTCGTTGTTGAATTCCGAGCCTTCGGGTGGTCGGAATTGTGTGTTCTCTTAGCTCTTAGATTCGTCTTTGCGAGTACGTCGTAACCGTATCATCGATTCGTATTCAGGTTCGGGTTTCGGGGTCGTTCGGGTCGTCGGAGTTGGCCGCCGACATGGCCGGCAACCCGGGCCTGTGCCGCAAGATCGGCCGAGTCACGGCCGGTAGTGCTCGGCAGCTCGCCGAGTCACGGCCGGCGGTGCTCGGCAGCTTCGCCGAGCAGCCGCACTGCGGCCGCGGCACATGCCGGGCAGGCCGCGGCACACTCTGGGCATTTTTCGCCAAACTGACCAGACGGTGCCGCGGCACACGCTGCCGGCCGCGGCACACCGCCGACCACCGGGAGCCATTTTTGGGCTGTGCCGCGCACACTCCCGGCCGCCGCAGACACTGCGGCTATTTATGGCCCTGCACACGGGTTTTTGGCCATTTTTCTCAACCTTTCCTTTCTCTTCCGCGGAGGTGGTCTTGGGAAGCTTGAAGCCATGTTGTTTAACAACAAATCCATGAAGCCCTTAAGGTTATATCATCAATCAATCGTCCGTTATCATCCTTTGATCCAGCGAATCAAGGTAATCTTCCTTAGAACCCTAATTTCGGGAATTTGGGGGTTTTCGCGTTTTCGTCCGATTCATTCCGTTTTTGTTGATTAATTCATGATGATTATGATTAATCTTGTTGGTATTCTTAGTTTCCCTATGGATTCATGGTATATTTCGTGATTTTTATGGAATCGAGAGGGTTTGGTTGTGGTCCGCCCTCATTGTCATTTTTATACGAATATACATGAATCGTAGGTGGGTTTCCGGGTGTATTCCAATTCCGTATTCGTTTAGAATTGGTTGTGATTGTATTCTTCGAATCGTTAGGTTCAGTTTCGATGGTTCCTAGCATTCGTTGGTGACTTTCCTTTCCGTTCGTTGCGTCGTCGACTATTCAAGGCAAGTATATAATTATGATTGTACGTTCTCGACTTTGAAAGTAAGAAATATTGATGGTATGATATGAACGAACCGTTTTTACGACATTCATAGATATATTGATGGCATATTATGAACGAACCGTTTTTACGGCATTCGTAGATATATTGATGGCATATTATGAACGAACCGTTTCTACGGCATTCATATATGTATTGATGGCATGTAATGAACGAACCGTTTCTACGGCATTCATGTAATATCCGCAATTTCGAATTTTGGTAATTTTCTTTTTTTGGCGGAAGTCCATTTTGATAACTCGCTCATGACCGTTTCGTCATTTCAAGAATGATTAATTCTGCACTTTTTGTCATCCGAGTTCGTTTCGGTGTCGTTTTGTTGAGTTCCGTGTCCTTAATCGATTTTTTCACGTGGGAGTTCGACTTTGTAAAGTCACCATTAATTCTTGGAAACTCCAAAAATTCTGAATCTTTGCAACATTATAGAGCATCAAGTTAGCTTTCCAATGGTTCAAACGGTGAGTCAATCGGAGTCCAGACGAGGGAGTTATGGTCAAAATAGCTAAGACTACACGATGTGCCTTTTTCGTGTTGGAGTGGACTGTACCGTGTGCCGCGGCACACTTCAGCTATGCCGCGGCACTAAGCTGATTCCTGGGCGTTTTTTTTGGCCCTGGTCCGCGGCACACTTGTCCTGTGCCGTGGCACACGGGCTTTTTCTGCACGTTTTAGCAGATTTTCGAGGAGAAACATTCATTTTCTCCTCTCTTCTTCCTCCTCCCATTCTAGGCGATTCTAAGGGCGATTTTTGGGCGATTTGAGTGCTCCCAAACTTGTAGAGATCATCCACCTCAAGTCTTGTTGTAGATTTTCGACCTCTACTTGAATCATTCATCCAAATCAAGGTATTTTGGCTTGAACCCTTGTTTTTGTAGATTTGGGGATTTCCTTTTTGATTTCGATTCCAATCCGTTTTTAATCAATTAATTGTTGTATAAACGTTGTTTTGAACTTGTTCTACGGATTGGATACTCGTATCTTTGGTTCGTTCGACCCGAGGGGTGATTTCTTTGTTCTTGAAGGGTCTTGAACATTTAATGTTCGATTAAATGTTCGAATGAGTTCCCTTTGATAGTTTGTTGGGATTTCCATTGTTTTTGGCCTTGATTCTCGTCGTAATCATGTTTTATTATTCCTTACGGAGGATTATAGGTGCTCGATGATTCCGATGTTGAATTCCGTTGGTGATTGATGATTCATGTGGTGTTTTCCCGTAGTAATTTCGGTGCTATCGCGTTCTAGATAGTGTTCGGGAATTTGAGGGATACCCGGCCGTATCCATTCATTTTTCCATTGCTCGTGATATCGAGGCAAGTACCTTGCCCATACTATTCTTGTTTTATGGATATGATAATTAGTGATCGTCTAAATGTGGTTGTTTGGTCGTTTGAATTGAACTTTCGAAAGATTCGGTTTAGCCTTGTTAAAGGCTTGCTTTCAAAACGCGTGTGTTTTGTGAATGGTGTGTCTTGTAAATGACTATGTGAATCCTATGGATATATTTGGTGTTGATGATGCACTTGGTATTTGCGTGTGGACGTATATTATTTCATTTCGGTGCGTTGTGGTTTGACGTGGTGTTTTGCTAAGTGTTTGATGCCTCTGAGTGAATTGTTTGGATATCTTTGTTGCATTGTGTTATTTGTGTGAATGTGTGGATATGGTTGAAGGTCTACGGTGACACATGGCACGTGATCATGTGGTCAGGATGCAACAAGTGATTGATCCAACCGTGAGAGCCTGAGATAATCTACGGTGGCACATGGCATGGATCATGCGGCCAGGATGCAACAAGCGATTGATCGAACCGTGAGATGTGTGTGATTTGTTTCGCTAGCCAGCTCGGGAGGGTCTTTCGAGGCCTCGAGTGGGATTTGTGGCTTCATCCCGGTCCTAGGCGATGCGCGTGCGTGACTACGTTGTGTTGATTTTTATGTCCGTCGAGGACACGTGATGTTGGGCTCGGGCCCTGTGAATTGTTGTCTGTTTTCTATTTGCGAAAACAAAACCTTTGGGCTGTGACCCCTGTTGATTTTTGGAAAGAGAAGGATTCGGAAATCCTAAATTGTTTTCTATTAAAACTCTCGATGGCATTTTAAACTGTTTATAAATTGTTTTCCCTTGATTTGTGATCTTTTGGTTTTGGAATGTTTTACCAAACTCATGCCTCGGGAAGTGCTTTTCATTACGTTTGGAACTTTGAGGATTCCTGATTATTATTGTTCTTGGAACTTGTATTGTGTGGCTCGTATTTTTGCACTTGTACTTGCACTAGCAAAACAGTGGAGTTTGCTAACCCCAGTATTCGGGGTGGATGTCTATTTTGCATTCGTGTTTTGGAGCATAGCACAGGGTCGGCACGAAGGATGATGAAAGATGAACGATACTAATCACACGAGGATCCGTTGATGTCGTATTGGTCTAGTTGTATTTTCTTTTCCGCTGCAGTATCTTTTCCCCGTTGTACGGGAGTTTATTGTATTTTGACACCTGCGTGGGTATGTGTTTGGAATTGAGTTGTATGTTATTATTGAAAGACCAAGTCGGTCTACTGAGTCATTTTAGCCTTAAAGGCGATGTTTAGATGTTTGATTTTAGTTATCAGCCTGGTAGATCCTCGAGGAGAGGGTCTACGGCGTGTAATATCCCTGAGTGGATTGGGGGTGTTACAATTCATACATGTAACGACGTATGATATGAACGAACCGTTTCTACGGCATTCACATACGTCTTGATGCGACATTATGAGATTTAGTTATTCCGGAATACTAGTCTTGAATTGATGAATTGACGACTATATTTACTTTATTGTCGAGGAGTATTGTGTTTCATATTGATATACTTGCACTAGCTATTCGACGGCTAACCCCTTTATGGGGGAAATACTTTTTATGTATTTCAGGTTCCAGGAGAACGGACAGGCGGGTATCGGGTCGGCACGAAGATGATGGGCAAGTGTGATACTGTGTCTTGTCTCCGGTTATCTTTTTGGATTCCTCCATTCAGTGTTGTTATACTGGAATGGATTTTAAATACTCGAGTATTGTATTTCAGTTTCCTTGATGTTCCGGCTTGTGTTGCCGAGGTATTGATTTGTGCAGTGATGTATATGGTTTCATTGGTTATGGTTTTGAATACCATTTGTATCGTCTTTCTTTCCATTGTATGTAGACCTTCTCGGTCAAGTTTTATAGTTCCGCGTATGTTTAGCCTTCTGGGTCCCATGGCGGGGCTCACGGCGCTGTAATATACCCTGAATAACTTGGGGGTGTTACAGAATATGGTATCAGAGCTTAGGTTTATGGATACCTAGGTTTTCGGTCTTTTGGGTCGATTGAGTCGGCATTTGCCCACAGTATCACTACTCTGCCATCATCACAGTGCGACCGGTACTTGTAAGTCCTTTCACTCTTCTTGTATTTTTCTTAATCGTTTCGTTTATAGCTTGGTATTCTTGGGAATTGGTCACTTCGAGAATGTGCGATTTGGATTATACTTACGCACGTGTGTGCCTTTCAGAATGTTGGATGAAAGTAGGAAGAATCGTGGCCGTGGTCACGGACGTGAACTCTTCCTTGAGATTTTGTTAAATTGCTAATTGCGATATTGGTGTGTATCGGTATTATGTTGAGACTTTGTTTAGGAGTCGCATGCTAGTATCACGGGAGATCTTCGACTTCACAGACTTGTAAGTATGTTGTTCGGATTATTCGATAATTCTTGATGAATTTGAATTTCCGTTGAAATGTTGTTTGTGCGGGTGATTGCAAGTTTCGAGGACGAAACTTATTTTTAATGGGGGTAGAGTGTAATACCCTGATTTTTTTCGGATATATTTTTTTTCGTTTATTTGTTGGATGTCGTTGATGGATAATTGTGCTTGAGGATGATGTGAACGTATGACAATGTTTCTGAATGCGTATATGTATTCACTGTGCCGTATGATCTTTTGGTATGTCGAGATGTTGGTAGAGAATAGCGGAAAATGGCTAAGTACAGCTACGTTAGCGCACGCTACAGGGTATGCCTAGTGCGCGCCAAGGAGGACCCCTAACGTACGTAACAACTTGCTGGGTTAGCTCCGGAAGGTGACCGACAGGTAGGCCCAGATTGACTTTTATATTCAGTTAGCGCACGCTAACATCAGATCGCCAATAATGGAATCTTAGCTTTCGACGGGTGGACCCGGCCATGTTCGACGCGTGTCCAGATAAGGTCAGCGAGTGTTTGTCGTGTAGAGCTAGCGCACGCTAAAACCGTATGATTAGCGCACGCTAATTCCATATCGGTCAAAGGAATCCCGGTAATCGCGGATGCTTTCGGCATGTGGGGGCACGATACTGTAGCAAGTCAACGACGATTAGCGCGCATTAAGGTCGAGGAATAGAGCACGCTACTGAGCATTTCACTGTAGCAAGTCAACGTCTGTTAGCGTACGCTAATGCATGGGCATTACGTACGTTAGATGAATTTCGAAGCAATGCAGTAGCTTCTGGACTGCCCGATAGCGCACGCTATCAAGGAAGGATAGCGCACGCTAGTCCTGTAGCGCACGCTAAATATAAGGTCTAGCGCGCGCTAGTGATGTGTTTTATAGAGAGGGTAGACGAGTGCTGAGAGGCATTTTGTCCATTCTCCTTCCGTCAGTCAATAGAGAGAACCTTGGGAAGTACTTGAAGTTCCTAAACATTGAGAGATGATTCTCTTAAATAAGATTAAGATGGAGAGCTCGGATTTAAGTATTGTTCTTGAAGTTTTTGATGATTCTTGGAATGGAGTTCAATTATTCTTCTTCGTGGTTCGTCCATACAAGGTAATCCTTGTATCCCTTTGATAGTGGTTCGTTTTTAAAGGATTACTACTTGGGAGGGAGCATGTTGGGAATCGTGTATTTTGATGTTCGTTTTATTTCAATGTAAATGCATATATTGGACTGTACTTTTATCCGTTGCGTGAGTATTTTGAGATGACTTTTGGTATTTTGCCAACTGAATTTTATTTTGTAAAACTGATTCCCTAAACTGAGTTTTTGGCATTTTGGCCTTGATCGTTTTGACGGTATTTTTATGACGGTATTTGGAAAATAATTTTTTTTTATATTTGAAAAATATTACCGTCATCGGTCTTTTTGGCATTTTTGAAATGACATGGAAAATTGTGCTTAACCTGGTGAATCCTTGTGAGGAGGGTTTACGGCGTGTAATATTCCCAGGAGGATCTGGGGGTGTTATACGAGATTTATTGGAATTGTAATAAGAGATTTCGTATGCTGATATGATTAATGAGATCTTCTTCATATGATGATAATGGTGTTGTTGCGATTCTTGAGGTTGTAGGAATGGCATGATGAAGAAAATGGTAACATGGAGATATATACCTCGGATATGTTGTTCTGAATGTGATTTCGGATATTTCATGTTCTTGAAGAACTCTTGAATTATACGAGGTGATGAAAATTTTTAAGAAGTGTTGATGTTTTGAAAATGAATATGAAATATTCATATCTAGAGCTAAACTATGTGTTTGAAATAATATTCGTATAGGAATATGAATGTGATTACGAGTTTGATGAAATTATTATTCATCTCTCAATTTGGAAGCCCATACGTATGGAGCAAATATTCAAGTTGAATGATTGGATTGTTTGATAATCTTAGAATATGATTATCTATAATGTTGAACTAATTGGATGGTTCGAATTAACGATGATCATCGGAAAATTTTAACTACGGATTTACGAGAAGGGAACTTTGTCAATTCGTATTTAAGAATTGAGTCTGGAACCGATAACATTTAGACCCTTATTATTGGTCCGAATTGGTTGCTGATATGATCATCGGATTTCGGCTCGTATTGTGGACATGGATTCGTGAGAGTCTGAGTTGGACAGTTCGGACTGTGTTTAATCGAAATATTGTGGAACTGATGAGTTTGTGGCCTAGTTGTATTGATATTGATCGTCATCGAACCTGTTGATTATTAAGCCTTCGTTTTACAATAAGATATGATGTTTGGTCGTGGATTATGACTGTTGAGTTGCGGTTGAGGTTGAAGAGTTCGTAGATTAGCTGGTCGGGACTGAGGAACCCGTAGACGAAAGCAACTGAATTGGTAACAGTTCGTGGCATTGATGTCGAGACAAGTTTTACACTTGTACGGGTCAACGAGATTAATGTTATCATGTAGGTGTACGAATGCGTGTATCATATCGAGACTTGGCCTCTTTATGATTATGTTGATATTCGGGAATTGTTTGATGCAATACCCTTCGGCAATTATGCTAAATATTATTGTTATTCGTTAATGGCCGGTTCAAGGCATTGAGATTCTTTTTAACATTGATGTTGGCGATAGCCGGTTCGCGGTATCGATGTATCGATTATTATTGTTCACGATTAATGTCGTTCTGAGGCATCGTTGAATCTTTATTATCGAATTGGAACTGTTGCTATGATGTTGCGTTAGCCGATTGAAGGCGTTTGATATATTCTTTTATCATCTCCGTTTCGGTGGTCGGTTTAAGACGCCGAGACATCTATTATATCGTATAATTGTTATCGATTGATCGTCCTGAAGGTAATCGAGGTATTGAATTGGGACTGTCGAGGATAGTTCCCATCCGTTGAATTATTATTGTCGTGTTGGCCGACTCAAGGCAGCACACTATTATTCTTGTGAACTCGGTAATTTTGTGATCATTGAGAGTTGAGGATTTCCCGAATTGTTGTGTTGTGATTATTGCTCATGTTAATCGGTCCTTAGGGATTTTGATCCCAGGATGGTTATGTTGGATATTGTTGGTCGTGTCGATCTTTCATTATTCGTGCGTCATCGTTCACTTGGTCAGTCGTATGATCCGTAATGGGTATTTTATCCTTTGAGTTTCGTTGTCATGTTGTATCATGGCATATCTGGAATCATGTCTGCGTGCCGATTGGTTATGTGTAGGATTTTTAGCCAGGCACTCGATGGTCATGCGTGGATGTTTCCGCATTGGACTGTGCACACGAGACGTAGTTCTTGAGGCTAATTAGGTACATTGTCACACGTATATTCTGGATTCCGTATACGGGGTGGACATGTGCACGGACACATTTCCGGATCGGGCGTACTGTGATGTCCCTCTTGAGCCTTATTGTTTGGTCGTTCGTAGTCCATGTTGTATTGGATATGTCCGACGATTTGCGGCTGGTTGTTCATACGCCGAGGGGTATGTCCGACAGTCAGGTTTGCTTCTTTGAGATCTGTATTGTGATGATTTACAGCTTTGGGCTGTTCGGCTTTCAGGCCATCGTGATATACAGCTTCGGTTGAGGGGCTTTCAAGCCATTGCGACGTATTGGTATTTCTATTGGAGCCTTCAGACATTGTGATTCGTATTTACTTCAGCGTTAGCTTGGATTATCTTCGGGTAACGTATTGTTGTGTTGCTTGTAACGTTTCGCTGTTGGGCGTAAGTTTTCGGTTCTTGTGTATCTCGTTGAGTTTCCTGGCGGGATGTTTCTTCTCCCTATTTATTTTAAGTTTCGGGATGAAACTTCTTTTAAGGAGGGTAGAATGTAATATTTGCAATTTCGATTTCCGGTAATTTTTATTTTTCCGGCGGAGGTCCATTTAGACGACTCGCTCATGACCGTTTCGTCATTTCGAGAATGATTAATTCTGCACTTTTTATCATCTGAGTTCGTTTCGGTATCGTTTTGTTGAGTTCCGAGCTTTTTAGCGACTTTTCCGCACTTGAGTTTGATTCTTGCGAATCTCGTCCGAAACTGTTGTTTCGAGTTTCTCGTAAGTTCATTTAATGTTATTATTCATGTTGCGAGCTTTGGTTTGGTGTTTCGATCGCGTATCGTGATTTTCGGACGTTTTGGGCCATTTTCATAATTACCCAAAGTTTTGGGTAATTACTTTCGTTGTTGAATTCCGAGCCTTCGGGTGGTCGGAATTGTGTGTTCTCTTAGCTCTTAGATTCGTCTTTGCGAGTACGTCGTAACCGTATCATCGATTCGTATTCAGGTTCGGGTTTCGGGGTCGTTCGGGCCGTCGGAGTTGCCGGCCCGACATGGCCGGGCAACTGGGCGGGCCGCCGGCGGCGAGTCACGGCCGGTAGTGCTCGGCGGCTTCCGCCGAGTCACGGCCGGCGGTGCTCGGCGACTCCGGCCGAGCAGCCGCACCGTGGGCGCGGCACATCTTGGCCGCGGCACACTCTGTGGCATTTTTCGCCAAACTGATCAGACGGGTGCCGCGGCACGTCGGCCGGGCGCGGCACCTGCTGCCACCACCGGGAGCCATTTTTGGGCATGTGCCGCGGCACACTCCCGGGCCATGCGGCTGCTTGTGCGACTATTTATGGCCCTGCACACGGGTTTTTGGCCATTTTTCTCAACCTTTCCTTTCTCTTCCGCGGAGGTGGTCTTGGGAAGCTTGAAGCCATGTTGTTTAACAACAAATCCATTAAGTCCTTGAGGTTATATCATCAATCAATCATCCGTTATCATCCTTTGATCCAGCGAATCAAGGTAATCTTCCTTAGAACCCTAATTTCGGGAATTTGGGGGTTTTCGCGTTTTCGTCCGATTCATTCTGTTTTTGTTGATTAATTTATGATGAATATGATTAATCTTGTTGGTATTCTTAGTTTCCCTATGGATTCATGGTATATTTCGTGATTTTTACGGAATCGAGAGGGTTTGGTTGTGGTCCGCCCTCGTTGTCGTTTTTATACGAATATACATGAATCGTAGGTGGGTTTCCGGGTGTATTCCAATTCCGTATTCGTTTAGAATTGGTTGTGATTGTACTCTTCGAATCGTTAGGTTCGGTTTCGATGGTTCCTAGCATTCGTCGGTGACTTTCCTTTCCGTTCTTTGCGTCGTCGACTATTCAAGGCAAGTATATAATTATGATTGTACGTTCTCGACTTTGAAAGTAAGAAATATTGATGGTATGATATGAACGAACTGTTTTTACGGCATTCATAGATATATTGATGGCATATTATGAACGAACCGTTTTTACGGCATTCATAGATATATTGATGGCATATTATGAACGAACCGTTTCTACGGCATTCATATATGTATTGATGGCATGTAATGAACGAACCGTTTCTACGACATTCATACATGTAACGGCGTATGATATGAACGAACCGTTTCTACTGTAATACTCGAGATCTTTGTTCCGGATTCGTTGAGTTTTTTGGGTTTTATCGGATTGTTATGGTCCACATCGTTGGAATGTTGTGCCATGTATGGTTGTGTCATGAGTTGACACGTGTTTGATTTCCGTTCCAGATCATTTCATGAGTTTTTGACCCATTTCAATGTAGCGCACGCTACCGCTTGTGGTGTAGCGCACGCTACTGTGCTATTATTAGCGCACGCTACCGGGCATATAGCGCATGCTAACTGGCAGTCCAGAGGCAGTCCAGGAGCTACTGGACTGGGACTGGGGTCTCGTTAGCACACGCTACGATTTATAGCTAACACACGCTATCGACTGATTAGCGCACGCTAATCATTATTCCTAGCGCATGCTACCTGGTAGTTGCAGATCTGTCCAGGGGCTACTGGACTGATTTCGTGACCCGTTAGCGCACGCTACGCTTATTTGGCTAGCGCACGCTAACCGTTACAGGCCAAGTATTATGAGGCGTTGACCTCGTTAGCGTGCGCTAATGCTGTCTGGTTAGCACACGCTAATAACTGTACAGTATAAATACTGGGCAGTAGGCTTCACTTCGTCATTTCTCACTTTTCTTCATCTCTTTCCGTCGGGTGCGAGTTCCAAGGGAGATTTTGGGTGATCTTCATCATCAAGCTTCATCTTGGAGTGGATTTGTAGGTGTTTAACAACATTTAATTATCTCCCTTGCTCAAATCAAGGTATTCTCTTCTTAGAACCCTAGTTTCTTGAATTTGGGGGTTTTCCTTGGTTTTGGTGATTTTTACCCGATCTTATCCGATCGGTTGAGTATTATTGAGTGTCTTGGCCGTGGCTTTTGGTTTGACAACTCATTTATTGATTTTGTATCACCCGGAATAATGATTCTTGATCTCCTTGAGAACACTTAGATCCTTGTTGTTCTTAGTGTTGATTGGGATTCCGATTAGTTGTTGATTCGTGATGGTATTGTTCTCGTAGTATTCGGGGGACTGTCGAGATTCTTGATCGTTATTTGGAAGCCCGGGGGCTGCTCGAACCCGTCCGTTCAACGTTCCATTGCTCGTGGTTTTGAGGCAAGTATCTTGCCCATACACTTCATGTTTCGTAGACATAATAAATTGGTGGTCGTCTATGTGTGAAAATTGAATGTTATTTAACTTTCAAAAGAATCAATATATATATATATATATAAGTATCTATTCCCGATAAAGGTCTTCTTCAAATTAACTTGGCTGTTCAAGAACGAATGTGTCATTCTGAGAATGGGTATTAGTATTGTATGTTATGCCCGGTTTTTGTGTGGTACTGTGAGATGACTGTCGTCACGATGATGTGTGATGTTGTGTGGTTTTCCATTGGGTTTTTCACTCGGGGATGTCTCATGGAGGCTCCGAGGTCCGTGGATTACTAGCACGGGATGCGAATAACCCTTGGGAGGATGTCGATGTGAATATTTGGGTCTTGGACCCCGTGATTTGTGATTGGAATTGTAATTTGGAAATAACCTTGGGCTGTGTCCCAAAATGGGTTCCGGAAGGCTGTCAATTCTTTAAAACATTTTACTAGCTGTTTACCTCGTTTCATTCCTACCTTTCATAGTTTGTAGATTATATTGTTAATCTTTCTTGTGTCCTATTGAGGAGGCCATTCTAGTGAGTACTCTGAGTATATGGTTTATAGTCCTTTGCATTGGAAGTGGATCTTACTTCTGAGTGTGAGAGTTATATTCGTTCACTCCGAGAGGGCCTGACGGGGCCGAGGAGGGTTCCGCTTATGACGGTTCCGCGAACATTTGGGTTAGCCACTCCGAGAGGGCCCGACGGGGTCGAGGAGGGATTCGCGTATTGTCGGATCCACGGTTAACCAGGAGTATTTTTAACCTTGTGACTTGATGCATTTTTGTGATATGTCCGGAGTATCACGATGTTTTGACTTGCCAAAATGCTTGGGATGTAAAACATATTCATCAGAGGTGCTTGGACTAGAATGGCTTATGGATGATGTGTTGTGTGTAATTGGTCCTCAGTTGTGAATTGATGTATGGCTATAGTTTTTGTGATTATTTTCCAATCAAAAACTCCCGGTATTCAGAGTTGTTTTCAAAGTGTTTACTTGTTCAATTCTACTTTCAAGACTTGAACTATTTTAACTAAATGAAACATCTCGGGAAGTCTTTCTAAATTAATCAAGTTATTATATTCCCAGAATATGATATGTATGGCTTGTATTTATATTTTATACTTGCACTAGCAAAATAGTGGAGTTTTGCTAACCCCTGAGTATCGGGGGGTGGATGTCTGTATTGCGTCCAGGTAATTACAGGTTGATGGGGAGCGAATCACAGGATCGGTACGAAGGATGATGGAAGACGACGATACTAATCACATGAGGACCAGTCGCTAAGTATTTTTGGTAGAGTCTTGTTATTTATATTTCCGTTGTGGTGCTCTCTCGTTTTATGGGAGTGTTGTTGTATTCTAACCCCTGTGTGGGTATGAGTTTTGGGAAATAGTTATGTATATATGATGGATGTATTGTGGAAAAGACCAAATCGGTCTAACGAGTCGTTATTAGCCATGTTGGCATGTATCTATATGTTGTGTTTTCCAGTTTTAGCCTGGTAGATCCTCACGGAGAGGGTCTGCGGCGCTGTAATATTCCCGAATGGTTTGGGGGTGTTACATCTACGACATTCACATACGTCTTGATGCGACACTATGAGATTTAGTTATTCCAGAATACTAGTCTTGAATTGATGAATTGACGGCTATATTTACTTTATTGTCGAGGAGTATTGTGTTTCATATTGATATACTTGCACTAGCTATTCGACGGCTAACCCCTTTATGGGGGAAATACTTTTTATGTATTTCGAGTTCGGGAGAGAACGGACAAAGCGGGTATCGGGTCGGCACGAAGATGATGGGCAAGTGTGATACCGTGTCTTGTCTCGGTTATCTTTTTGGATTCCTCCATTCGGTGTTGTTGTCTTGGAATGGATTTTAAATACTCGAGTATTGTATTTGATTTCCTTGATGTTAGGCTGTGTTGCCGAGGTATTGATTTGTGCAGTGATGTATATGGTTTCATTGGTTATGGTTTTGAATACCATTTGTATCGTCTTTCTTTCCATTGTATGTAGACCTTCTCGGTCAAGTTTTATAGTTCCGCGTATGTTTAGCCTTGTGGGTCCCATGGCGGGGCTCACGGCGCTGTAATATACCCTGAATAACTTGGGGGTGTTACAAATATGGTATGTGATATTTGTGTCATGATTTAATTACTGGCGAGATATTTATTTGCACAATTTATCCTTTTTGTTGATCTTGATATTCCGAGTGATTGTGGCGGAATTTTACCTTATTGATATTCCGAGGTAAATATGGGTTTGATTATTCGGTTGATCTTGTTTCGATCTTGTGTTGATATGATATTTTACATAGCACTCGTACTACAATTAATTCTTGATGAACTACTTCTGAACATCTTGTCTCATTGTTGCTATTAACTTAGCATAATTTTGTTATTAGCCGTGAAGGCGGGTATGAATTGTGCTCATGATTATTGTTTGATTATTTCAGTATGGAAAGAAACTTGGGAGGTCGTGGTAGAGGGGTCTGAGGCCGTGGAAGGGTTCGAATCTTGAGGCCACGAGCCAACATGCATTAGAATATGGAACTAAGTTCGGTGGGCGGTGATTCTCGCCTACTGAAAACCGTTCTCACCACACCGAACAACATGAGGGTGCGCACGTCAACCCTTATGTACTTATGCAGGGCATGATTGCCCAGATGACCCAAATGGGTCGACTGATGGAAACTATGCAGAATGCCGCTACTATTGGCCAGCAGCGAGGACCCCATCCATCGCCTCCTGTGTACGGTAGGATCATGAGTTGGATTGTTAGTGACATCTCTTGTCAGCGACCTCCGACTTTTGAGGGTTCCTATGAGCCTACTGATATTGTCCACTGGATCGAGCAACTTGAGAAGTTATTCGATAAGGTGAATTGTCCCGATGAGAATTGAGTTTTCGTTGCGTCTTACTACCTTAGTAAGGGGGCCCATTTATGGTGGCTTTCTCTGAAACTGGATGACGGATTGTGCAATTGGGATGAATTCAAAAATATCATGTTGGATTATTACTACCCAAACCCACTTCGTGAGGCTAAACTATCATAGTTTTTGAATCCGGACCCATCTAATGATGAAGTCTGTAACACCCCAAACTAGGCGGATATTACAGTGCTGTGGACCCCCGACTGGGACCCACCAGGAGAATGAAAACTGATGAATTAAATAATATAATTGTAGTACCGAACCACGTTATATTACCAAATACTCCGATGAGGAGCTTAAGTACATTACACCAGGACAAAACAGAATACTAGTATATTTTATATGAAGATAAAATACACCACCCTGAATAAATAAACATCTCATACGGAATTCGCAGCGGAAATACAACTGAAGAGAAATAAG
Source organism: Orobanche coerulescens (assembly GCA_033398695.1). NCBI lineage: Eukaryota > Viridiplantae > Streptophyta > Magnoliopsida > Lamiales > Orobanchaceae > Orobanche > Orobanche coerulescens. The sequence goes on from CM065818.1 coordinate 59,794,351, forward strand.
AATTACTGAAATGACTGAAATGACTGAAATAAACGGAATGACTGGGGCCCCCTACTAGTATCACTGGGACTCCTCGCCGTCAACATGCTCTTCCCGTGCCTTTGCCTTGCCGTGACCTAAAAACAAAATCCCCCAACGGGGTCAGTTACACAGAACAACAATCCTCAAGGGTTGAAAATACACAAAACATGATATATCTGAAGTTATGAATTATCCTTAGTTATGAATTACGCTGAAGAGGAGTATCATAGTACGCCCGTAGTGTTCTGTGCAAGTGTACAAGACGGATGACCGGACACACCCGTCCTTGTACCTAATTAGTCTCACGGAGTTAATCTTTACCGTGTGCACAGCCCAATGTATCACTCCCAATACATGGCCATCGCGTGCCCGACTAAAAATTCCACACATCCGCACCCGGCCACGCAATATGAACCCAGAAGGTCATATGAACGAGAATGACCATAATGAATATCAATGAATAATAATAATCTGACAAAGTCAAGAATGACTCACCGAGATGAAAGTAATAATGAAGTGATTGATAGTTTCAATGAAATGATTGGAACCGCCGTTCCTCGTTAATGAAGTGATTATTTGACAATTACAAGTCTCAATATGATTAATACAATGATGAATGAGTTATGATTATGAATGATCAACAACAAAAGGAATGAATATCCTCTTAACCGAGTAAGAATTAATTTACTCAACACTGATGACAATTATCCTTCCACGAACAACGTCCTAATTGAGATATCGGTCGCTCGAACAACCTTGAATAAATACAATTACCAACAATCCATTCAATATACGAATCAAACACGAATAGAACGAACTCAAAACGTCGATACGATTAAACCAAGTTCATTGGAGCATTATATCGAACACTTTGTGGCCAAACTTCGATTGATTATAACCAAATCTCAATAATACCAACATCAAATCCCCAAGAAGTGTTTCAAACCAACAAAACATTTTCAATATGATCAATAATCCATTACGAATATTCAAATTCGTGATTATAACAACGATTAATCGAAAACCCCCAAATCCAACTCAAAATTCAAAATGTTCTTGAATAATCCTTCAATAATCCAATGAATAATCAAACATATCCATAATCATGTGTATATCACTTCATACAACATGATCTTAACATCCAAAACATCAAAACTCAATACAAAAATGAAATCCAAGAGGTTTGATGAATATTACCTTTGAAGATCCAAGTACTATGATCCGAAGAATACACGATAGATCGATGATCCGAGCTTCACAACAGAATGAAAATGATGAAAATCCAACACTCAAGTGGTAGATGATGAAAATCCTCTCCCTCAAGCCTTCTCTCTCGGGTGTAGGTGAAGAAATGGAAAAAAAATGTGGGTTGAATCGCACAAAAACGCAATTATAGGGTTGACTGCCTTGTGTGCCGCGGCTCAGCCGAAGTGTGCCATGGCACAGGGCCAAAAATGCCCCCCAGTGGTCGGCAGTGTGCCGCGGCACGAACGAGTGTGCCGCGGCAATGTCTCGGCAGTGTGCCATGGCATAAGGTACAGAAAGGTTGGCCGAATAGTTGTAACACGAGTGTGCCGCGGCCCGGACGAGTGTGCTGCAGCAGTGACTCGGCAGTGTGCCGCGGCCCACAGTACAGGCTGCTCGGCCAAAAACTGGGCAATGTGTGTGCCGCGGCGCACACTCCTTGTGCCGCGGCCCACACCCCTTTGGGTCCTAAAATGATGAAAAATGACCTGGGAAGAGAATAAAAGCAATAGGAATTGATATTTGGGAACCAATAATACGAAATGGAAGTACGGAAACCCCAAAACGGTGGTTCCAAGTAATGATTACAAGGGTTTGTCCAACAAGAACACGATTTGAACAATGAAGAGATTTGAAATGACATGAATTCCAACGTCAACATCGACTAATGAATCAATTACCACGATCAAGATAATACTCTTGTCTCGATTCCTAAGTAAGGTTGAAACAATGAGCAATATCGATACACAACTCGAAGTTAATCCGAATGGTGAACACAGATGAATGATTATAACGAGTGAACAATTACATAGTGACAATTACCGAATGAAATTACTGAATGATAATAACTGAATTAAGACCGGGTATTACATACACCCCCCCTTAAAAGAGTTTCGTCCCTGAAACTAGGGGTCAAACAACTTGGGATAACTCTCCCGCATACTATCCTCGGTTTCCCAAGTAGCCTCTTCGGCTCTGTGTCTAGACCACTGAATTTTAACCAAAGGGATCGCCTTATTTCTCAACTGTTTGATTCGTCGCTCTAAGACTCGTATGGGACGCTCCTCATATGAATGATCATCAGCGATCTCGATTTCGTCGAACTGAAGTATGTGACTCGGGTCGGCAACATACTTCCGTAGCTGAGAGACGTGAAACACATTATGAATTTGGCTTAACGCCGGAGGTAAGGCCAAACGATAAGCTAGCTCGCCTACTCGTTCCAAAATCTCAAACGGTCCAATAAATCTTGCACTCAACTTTCCTCGCTTCCCGAAACGGAAGATACCTCGACTCGGGGATACCTTGACCAACACGTGGTCACCTATCTCGAACTCTAACGGTCGGCGACGATTGTCTGCATAAGATTTCTGTCGACTCTGAGCGGTCAACAGACGACTCCTGATCAAAGCTACCTTCTCATGGGCAGCTATAAGCATATCGGGATCGGTGCCGATTGATTCGGATAGGTCATCCCAGCACAAAGGAGATCGACAACGACGACCGTACAAGGCCTCGTTAGGTGCCATCTTAATCGAAGCATGCCAACTATTATTATACGTGAACTCGATTAATGGTAGTTGGGCTTCCCAATCGTCTTTCCAATCGAGGACGCATGCCCTCAACATGTCCTCTAATGTCTGAATAGTTCTCTCTGATTGTCCGTTGGACTGAGGATGAAAAGCGGTACTGAGATTAAGCTGAGTTCCCATAGCACGATGAACTGATTTCCAAAAATGAGACACAAACCGTCCGTCACGATCGGAAACGATACTTTTAGGAGTACCGTGCAGTCTCACTATCTCTTTGATGAATAACTGGGCAAGTCTCTCGGGACCCCAAGTATCCTTAATCTCAAGGAAATGAGCTGACTTAGTTAAGCGGTCCACAATCACCCAGATCGTATTCATGCCACGACGACTCGTCGGCAAACTCGTGATAAAATCCATAGAAATGTCTTCCCACTTCCATTCTGGAATAGGGAGAGGTTTCAGCATACCCGCCGGTCGCTGATGTTCAATCTTGACTTGATGACAGGTTAAGCATCTCGAAACAAATTCCGCGACTTCTCGCTTCATATTACTCCACCAGTAATTTTGTTTAAAGTCCTTATACATCTTGCTAGACCCCAGGTGAATGAAATAAGGGGTAGCATGAGCTTCTCTCAAAATCGAGTTTTTCAACTCGTCATTCGCCGGTACGCACAACCGATTCTTAAATCTCAAAAGTCCATCCTAGTGGACCACAAATCCGGGGGCTTTCCCCTGAGTCACATCCTCACGGATGCGCAACAAAGCTGGGTCTGAACCCTGATTCTCCCTGATTTCCTCCTCAAGTGACGATGAAATCTCTAACATACAAAGCTGTCCCTGAACTCGCTGAATCCAGACCTCGATTTTGGGTCTAAGGAATTCCTGCTGAAGCTCCTTCTGAACTGTTAAACGAGAAAGCATCTGCTCCTGAACGGACTTACGACTCAAGGCGTCGGCAACAACGTTCGCCTTGCCCGGGTGGTAAAGGATCTCGATATCATAATCTTTGATTAGTTCCAACCACCGCCTCTGTCGCATATTTAACTCCTTCTGAGTAAATATATACTTCAAACTCTTGTGATCGGTGAAAATCTGACAGGTGACGCCATAAAGGTAATGACGCCAGATTTTCAAAGCGAACACCACGGCTGCTAGCTCCAGGTCGTGGGTCGGATAATTAACCTCGTAAGGTCTCAATTGCCGTGAAGCATAGGCAATAACCTTCCCATTCTGTATGAGCACACATCCGAGACCCTGTCCGGACGCATCACTATAAACCACAAATCCTTCCGTCCCTTGCGGCAAGGAAAGTACAGGTGCTGAAATTAACCGGCTCTTGAGTTCCTCAAAACTCCGTTGACACGCGTCGGACCACGTGTATTTCTTATCCTTTCGCAAAAGGTTCGTCAATGGTTGAGCAATTTTGGAAAATCCTTCCACAAACCGCCGATAATAACCGGCTAATCCGAGAAAGCTTCGGATTTCCTTAACATTCTTCGGAGGTAACCAATCTTGGATAGCCTCCGTCTTCTGAGGATCAACACGCACTCCATCTGATGAAATTAGATGCCCGAGAAAAGTCACTTCGGACATACAGAACTCACATTTGGAAAACTTTCCATAAAGTTGCTTTCGTCTCAACACGTCGAGAACCTGATGAAGATGAACCTCATGTTCCTCTCGGTTACGAGAATAAATCAAAATGTCATCGATGAAGACAACAACAAACTGATCCAAAAATTCGATGAAAACCCGATTCATTAACTCCATGAATACCGCAGGTGCATTAGTTAGCCCGAACAGCATAACTACGAACTCATAATGACCATAGCGTATTCGAAACGCCGTCTTCGCGATATCCGACTCTCGAATCCGCAACTGATGATATCCAGATCTTAAGTCGATCTTGTAAAATACTGAAGCTCCCTGAAGTTGATCCAAAAGATCATCAATACGGGGTAAGGGATACTTATTCTTGATCGTCACTCGATTCAATTCCCGATAATCAATACACAAACGGAACGAACCATCCTTCTTCTTGGCAAACAGCACTGGTGCTCCCCACGGGGACGCACTTGGTCGGATATAACCCTTCTCGAACAACTCCTCAAGTTGATTCTTCAACTCCTGCATTTCGGTCGGGGCCATCCGGTACGATGCCTTCGATATTGGAGATGTGCCAGGCTCCAACTCAATCGTGAATTCCACATCTCTCTGTGGAGGCAAACCAGGTAACTCGTCTGGAAAAACATCGGCATATTCCATCACTACCAGAATATCCGTCAACATTACTGATGATTTCTCGGTTTTGGTCATATAACACCAATAACCAACACACCCCTGATTGAGTAATCTCATTGCTTTCATCAAATTAATGACCTTACCAGAACAGCCGGGATTACCTCCCTAAAACACACATTTGAACCCATCGTCTGAAATGATAGTGACCATACGCTTACGGACACTAATGATGGCATCATGACGATCCATCCAATCAATACCCAAGATGACGTCGTCTCTCGGAAAATCTACTACGATTAGGTCCGCTGGACATACACGACCATGAAGCTGAATCGGACAATTCTGAATCTCACGATTTCCGATAATTCGTCTACCATCAGGTAGACCAATGACATAAGGCTCACAACTAGTAGCACTACCCAGACGTAAACATGACTCGGAAATGAATGAATGCGATGCACCAGTATCAAAAAGGGTACACACAGGTTGAGATAGAATATCGAGTGTACCTGAGATCATTCGGGCTTCTGGATCATCGGTCTTCTTCATCTCATAAATCCGGGGCTTGCTAGTCCCGGCACCGGATGCTCCTGTCTGCTGGCTATAGGCTCCACCTTTATTCGCTCCTGTCGTCTTGAACGACGTAGACTGAGTGGCCTGATTTTGAACAGCTGATTGTTTCGGGGCCTGAGATGACGCCGGAGTAGGTTTGGAGTCCCTACGGAAAAAACGGGCCTTATGCCCAACAATTCCGCAATTATGGCACGTGACAGACTGTTTCGGACACTTGGTGCTGACATGACCAAGATCCCCACAGTTATAACAGGTGATGGCCGAACTGGCCACTCGTGACTGAGATTCCACGGGTTTAGACATCACAGGAGGTCGCTCAGAAAAAGCAGAGCCCGCACGAGGTTTCTTGAAAGTGGCACATTGCGTCGGGCGATTACGGTTCATGGACTTCTTGCTAGCAGATGAAGGTTGCTGCTTAGCAATCTCCTTAGCAGTAAGCTCATAGGAGCTTTCTCAATGAATTCGGCTAACGTGGTGCAATTATGATTAAGCAACTGTAGTCTCATACGGGGTTTCAGCCTCTTGCTGAAATACTTAATCTTATCCGCCTCGAAATGAATGATAGATGAGGCGAACGGAAGAAGTTCCTGAAATTTCTCGGCAATGGCGAGAACATCCTCGTCTGCTGAGGGGTCGGGAGTGAGTAATTCTGATAGTTTGGCCTCTCTGAGTGGGGCCGGATAATACCTCTCCATCATGAGAGTTTTGAACTGATCCCAAGTACATGATCCTTCGGTGGGCTTCAACGACAACCACCAAGAATGTGCACTCTTACCCAGGTAGTAAGCCTCAACTGAAACTTTGTGTCCTTCGGGACACTCTACCATAGCAAACAACTTCTCGAAATGTTCGAGCCAATGAATAATATCCGCCGGCTCAGACGAGCCCTCAAAAGTAGGTGGCCTTTGGCGGGAGATGTCGCCGATGATACTGCTCACATTCCTCTCTTGCCTCTGAGGTGGCGGCGGAGGAGCCTGTTGATTTTGATTGACTGAGTTATGCATCGTCTCCATCAGCTGTGCCATCTGGGTCATTTGGGCCATCATGCCCTGCATAAAAGCGAGTGGGTCAACCCGAAAACCTTCTGACTGATCCGTGTCCCGGGTACGACTCCCCGATAGTGAATGATCACGTCCAGGTGAATGAGTGGCAGCATCGCTGCTCGAAGAATTAGCATTATTTCTCGCGTTCGCACGTGTATTCACACGATCTCTCGGGATTCGGCCCGCGCCACGGCCTCGTCCTCCTCATCCTCTTCTTGCTCTCTCCATACTGAAGTAGGAAAGTCACATGATGATTATATTTTCCGTATGAATATCACGTTATGATTATGACATGAGATGATGAAAATGAGCATACACGCTCTAACACAGTGATTACATGAATGATCAACTGAGGTGACATGATTATCTAATGAAATTATTGAAATGATTATCTTGAACAAGTTAACAATATTAATGATATGATCTTCCTGATCAACAACTGAGTAATGAAATGAATTGAGTGATTAACGAGTTAACATGACCGTCCTGGTCAAAATGAAAATGATGATTGAGGATTGTTAACTGATGAATTATGAATGAATGATTCTTATTGCCAGAAATTATACCATGGCGTTAGAAATCTTACAGTTCTTTCGGTCTGATTGGCTCGGCATCTGCACAGGTCAAACGTGACGCGAAAGTCCAATGATACTAGTCCGATGACGATGATTTCAAATGAGACATGACTCGGAAGGTAGTATTTAAAACCACGCTCTGATACCAACTCTGTAACACCCCAAACTAGGTGGATATTACGGTCTGGTGGACCCCATTTAGGACCCACCAGGCGAATGAAAACTCATGAATTAAATAATATAATTGTAGTACCGAACCACATTATATTACCAAATACTCCGATGATGAGCTTAAGTACATTACACCAGGACAAAACAGAATACTAGTATATTTTATATGAAGATAAAATACACCACCCTGAATAAATAAACATCTCATACGGAATTTGCAGCGGAAATACAACTGAAGAGAAATAAGAATTACTGAAATGACTGAAATGACTGAAATAAACGGAATGACTGGGGGCCCCTACTAGTATCACTGGGACACCTCGCCGTCAACATGCTCTTCCCGTGCCTTTGCCTTGCCGTGACCTGAAAACAAAATCCCCCAACGGGGTCAGTTACAGAACAACAATCCTCAAGGGTTGAAAATACACAAAACATGATATATCTGAAGTTATGAATTATCCTTAGTTATGAATTACGCTGAAGAGGAGTATCATAGTACGCCCGTAGTGTTCTGTGCAAGTGTACAAGACGGATGACCGGACACACCCGTCCTTGTACCTAATTAGTCTCACGGAGTTAATCTTTACTGTGTGCACAGCCCAATGTATCACTCCCAATACATGGCCATCGCGTGCCCGACTAAAAATTCCACACATTCGCACCCGGCCACGCAATATGAACCCAGAAGGTCATATGAACGAAATAGTGATTATTTGACAATTACAAGTCTCAATATGATTAATACAATGATGAATGAGTTATGATTATGAATGATCAACAACAAAAGGAATGAATATCCTCTTAACCGAGTAAGAATTAACTTACTCAACACCGGTGACAATTATCCTTCCACGAACAACGTCCTAATTGAGATATCGGTCGCTCGAACAACCTTGAATAAATACAATTACCAACAATCCGTTCAATATACGAATCAAACACGAATAGAACGAACTCAAAACGTCGATACGATTAACCAAGTTCATTGGAGCATTATATCGAACACTTTGTGGCCAAACTTCGATTGATTATAACCAAATCTCAATAATACCAACATCAAATCCCCAAGAAGTGTTTCAAACCAACAAAACATCTTCAATACGATCAATAATCCATTACGAATATTCAAATTCGTGATTATAACAACGATTAATCGAAAACCCCCAAATCCAACTCAAAATTCAAAATGTTCTTGAATAATCCTTCAATAATCCAATGAATAATCAAACATATCCATAATCATGTGTATATCACTTCATACAACATGATCTTAACATCCAAAACATCAAAACTCAATACAAAAACGAAATCCAAGAGGTTTGATGAATATTACCTTTGAAGATCCAAGTACTATGATCCGAAGAATACGCGATAGATCGATGATCCGAGATTCACAACCGAATGAAAATGAGGAAAATCCAACACTCAAGTGGTAGATGATGAAAATCCTCTCCCTCAAGCCTTTTCTCTCGGGTGTAGGTGAAGAAATGGAAAAAAATGTGGGTTGAATCGCACAAAAACGCAATTATAGGGTTGACTGCCATGTGTGCCGCGGCTCAGCCGAAGTGTGCCGCGGCACGGGGCCAAAAATGCCCCCCAGTGGTCGGCAGTGTGCCGCGGCACGGACGAGTGTGCCGCGGCAGTGTCTCGGCAGTGTGCCGCATCCCCGTGGCATGTGCCGTGGCACAAGGTACAGAAAGGTTGGCCGAATAGTTGTAACACGAGTGTGCCGCGGCCCGGACGAGTGTGCCGCGGCAGTAACTTGGCAGTGTTCCGCGGCCCTGCCGGCCTGTGCCGTGGCCCACAGTACAGGCTGCTCGGCCAAAAACTGGGCAATATGTGTGCCGCGGTGCACACTCCTTGTGCCGCGGCCCACACCCCTTTGGGTCCTAAAATGATGAAAAATGACCTGGGAAGGGAATAAAAGCAATAGGAATTGATATTTGGGAACCAATAACAAGAAATGGAAGTACGAAAACCCCAAAACGGTGGTTCCAAGTAATGATTACAAGGGTTCGTCCAACAAGAACACGATTTGAACAATGAAGAGATTTGAAATGACATGAATTCCAACGTCAACATCCACTAATGAATCAATTACCACGATCAAGATAATACTCTTATCTTGATTCCCAAGTAAAGTTGAAACAATGAACAATATCGATACACAACTCGAAGTTATCCGAATGGTGAACACAGATGAATGATTATAACGAGTGAAAAATTACATAGTGACAATTACCGAATGAGATTACTGAATGATAATGACTGAATTAAGACCAGGTATTACAATGTCGTGTTATCTTTTATCGAGAAGTTTCAAGGGTTTCTCCCATTTGCCTCATAAATTGCTCGAACTGAGGCAGATAAGATCAAATACTTCCTTAAGAGGTTGAAACCTCATATGAGAATATAGTTACTCAACCATCACTACACGCCTTTACCCGAGTTTATTGAGATTGCTCTCGATTATGAACTTACTGCAAAGGAGATTTCTAAGAAGCAGCTGTCGTCTGCTAATAAGAGATCAAGGAACTAGAACCAACCAGATGGTGGTCAGGGAATGTTCAAGAAGCTCCAAACCATATCATATGTTTCTGAGCAGCCACCTTTGGCGCCTAACCCAGTGGGATCATAATCCCGAGCGGCCAGTTCAACCATTTTATACTTTAACTGTGGAGAGCAGGGTCACATCAACTTCAAATGATCGAGGCTAGTTGTTTCATGCCTTACCTGTGGAGTTGCTGGACATCATGCTCGTTTTTGTAGAGGTGGACCTGGACGTACTCCACTAGCCTCATATGCTCCAGTTCATTCTACATCCCAGGACCGTACATCTTCGTCTGCTTCCCACCAGACTACAAGGGCGAACAAAGGAGTAGGTCATGGAGGTCAAGCTGGTACATCTGGTATCGGGACTGCAAAGCCCAAGATTTATGAGATGAAGAAGTCCGATGATCCCGAGTCCAGCATGATTGCAGGTACACTCGAGATCCTATCCTAGCCTGTGTGTACCATTTTGATACTGGAGCTTTGCATTCTTTTATATCTTTTCTTGAGATGACTGCATTTAGATTATGTTGCCAAGTGCGAGCCTTATGTGATTGGTCTACCAGATGGTACAAGAATTATTAGGAATCATGAAGTTCATAACTGTCCGATTCAAATGAACGATCATGAGTGGTCAGATTTGGTTGTGGTTGATTTACCTAAATATTATGTAATCTTAGGTATCGACTGGATGGATCGTCATGATGCCATACTTAGCAACCATAAGCGGATGGTGACCACCACTTCTGATGATGCCTTTGAGTGTGTTTTTCAGGGTGATAATCCCAGTCATTCTGGGAGAATCATCAGTGAAATGAAAGAAGTGAAACTGCTTAATTAGGGATGTGTTGGTTATTGGTGCTGCATGACCAAGAGAGAGGATCGACCAGTTTAATTGACCAATATTCAGGTGGTTCTAGACTACCCAGATGTTTTCCAGATGAGTTATTGTGTTTACCTCCACAGCAAGAGGTATACTTTACCATTGATTTAGAGTCAGGTACGTCCCCGCTTTCAAAAGCACCATATCGGATGGCTCCGACTGAGATGCAGGAGCTGAAGAATCAACTTGAGAATTTTACCCAGATGGGTTGTATTCGACCTAATGCATCCCTCTACAGCTCCAGTGTTATTTATACATAGGAAGGACGGATCTTTACGTCTATGTATTGATTACCGTGAGCTGAATAGGGTAACAATCTGTAATACCCATATTTTTCATTCCTGTATTTTTTTTATTCTAGCGACTTGGTTGTCTTCACTGACACATTTTGGACACGTTTTGTTATGCACTTTTTGTCATTCAAGTGAGTTTTGATATTGTTTCGGATTAATCGGCATATTATCGCGACTTTTCCGCATTTGGGTTCGATTCTCGTAAATCTTACTCGAAACTGTTGTTTTGTCATTCCTACAAGCTCATTTAACAATCGTGGTCGTGTTGTGAACTTCAGAATTGTTATTCGATCTCGTATCGTGATTTTCGGACTTTTGGGCCATTTTGTAATTTCCCAAAGGTTTGGGTACTCGTTTTCATACCCGTTTTTACTTACCTTCGGTTTTCAGAATCGCATGTTCATTTAACGCTTTTGTTCGTTGTTTAGAATCCCTTGTAAGCGTTACGTTGAATTTTCATAATCATCGCATTTTGGGGTCGTTCGGTGCTGGTCGGGCAGCAGATTGGAATCTGCTGCCAGAATGCAGGTTACCTCCGTAACCTGCAATATGTTACGGCCGTAAAGTAGTGGGTGTTACGGCCGTAATGGCTTATTAGTAATGGCCGTAACACACCCTTGCATTTTGGGCAAAAAACCTGAGAGCTGGGTTACGGCCGTAATGCCCTATGTGTTACGGTCGTAACACGTCCAGCTATTTAATAGATGGGCGATGGGTTTCACCTCATTTTCTCCCTTTATTCTCCTCTTCTCACGATCGACGTACGGTTGAGGCTAGGGTTTGGATTCTTGGTTGATTCTACTTACTTCCAACGTGTTTTGGAGGGTCTTAGGTGATTGTAACATCATCTAATCCGTTGTTCTTCGTCGGATCGAGGTATCTTCCCATTTTTCCTCGAGTTGACCTTTTTGTAGATTTGTTCTTGATTTGATTCTAGTCCGATTTTTATGAATCGGTTGGTGTTATACGATGTTATTAATTGTGATTTATGGATTGTATATCCATATCTTCGGTTCATTCAACCCGAGGGGTTATTTTGGTGTTCTTGAAGAATTGTGAACATTTAATGTTAGATTAAATGTTCGAATGAGTATTCCTTCGATAGTTTGATGTGATTTCCATTGTTATTGGTCTTGATCCTCGTTGTGATTGGGTTTTTGTTGTGCCTTGCAAAAGTTGTAGGTATTCGGAGTTTCCCGATCGAGCCATGTTCGTCGGAGTGTTCGATATCAGTTATTGAGGCAAGTATCTTGCCCATACACTTCGTGTTTCATAGATGTAATGGTTGGTAATTGATTATGTGTGAAATATTGATTGTTTTAATGAACTCTCAAGAATCAGTATATTCTCGATAAATGTTTCCTTCAAAATAGCTCGTGCATTTGTAAACAATGTGTCGTTCTAGAAATGTGTACTAGTGTTGTATATTGGAATGCCTTGTTTTCGTGTAACACTGTTGTGTATGGATATGTATGCTTATTGATGAGCATGTGATGTTGTGTGATATTGGTTGCGACTCATTTGTAAGGAGGCTGTGTTGTTCCGTGTTTTTGTGAAAGTGAACTTCCTTGTTGTTGTGTTATGGTTGTAAAGTGATGTGCCACCGGGTAAGGTTTGTTGAACCTCCGGGATCCGTCTTTGCTAGTACGGGTCGGGCGTGACCATAGGATTATCCGATCGGGTATGTCTTGTGGAGACTCCGAGTTTCGTGGCTTGCTAGCCCGATGCCATGATAACTTGTGGGGTTATCCAAACCGGGTATAATTTGTGGAGACTCCGAGGTTCGTGGCTTGTTAGCGCGATGCCAGGATAACTTATGGTTGTGGTTTGGTTGTGTGACGTACGTGTCATGGGTTATCCAAATCGGTATGTCTCGAGGAGGCTCCGAGGTTCGTGTTGTAATATCTGCAGTTTCGATTTTTCGGTAATTTTATTTTTTGTAGGAAGTCCATCTTAGAGACTCCTTTGTCACCGTTTCGTCATTCTTAGAATATTTAATTCTACACTTTTCGTCATCCGAGTTCGTCTCGGTGTCGTTCTGTTCTTCTTAAGCGACTTTTCCATGTATGAGTTCGACTTTGTAAAATCACCATCAATTATTGAAAACTCCAAAAATTCTGAATCTTTTCAATATTATAGAGCATTAAGTTTGATTTCCAATGGTTCAAACGGTGAGTCAATCGGAGTCCGGATGAAGGAGTTATGGTCGAAATAGCTAAGACTGCACCATGTGCCTTTTGGTGCTGGAGCGGGCTGTACCGCGGGCCGCGGCACTAAGATGGCTGGGAGCATTTTATTTAGCCGCGGGCCGCGGCACACTCAGTCCGGGCCGCGGCACACAGGTCAGATCACCCTTTTTCAGCGGATTTTTGGAGGAAGGAAGCTCATTTCATCCTCCTCTTCGTTTCTCCTCTCCTTGGGTGATTTTTGGGCGAATTCTTGGGCGATTTATCATCATCAATCTCAGATATTTCATCCTCCTTGAGTTGTGTGGATTAACATCATGTTTTTGGATTCTTCATCCCAAATCTAAGGTAAATTTTTCAACATCTTGGATTTCGATTTTTAGTTGGGATATGATGATTTGGATGTTGTAATCATGATATGTGAAGGGATATACGTATGATTATGAGTTTTTATGAATTATCATTGGATTGTTGGATGATTATTCAAGAACATGTTGGATGTTGATTTTGGAATTGGGGGTTTCGATTAGATATTGTTGGAATCTCGAATTGTGTATTCCTATGAGAATATTGATTGTATATAAGATGTTTTGTTGGATTTAATCATTCATTGGAGGTTTGGTATCGATATAATCGAGATTGGTTGTAAACAATTGGAGGTTGTCTACAACGTGTTTGTTGAATTGCTTCAATGAGTTTGGGTATTGTTGTATCGACTTTTGAGTTGGTTGTGATCATGCTTGATTCGTATATTAAGCAAATCGTTGGTAATTGTGTTATTCAAGGTTGTTTCGAGGACGATAATCACTTTAAGGACGTTTCTCGTGGAAGAACTTTCTCGCCGTGGGTTTGAGGCAAGTTTTATACTTGTACTAGTCAATGAGATTAATGTTATCATATATGTGTATTAATGTGTTGTATCATTCTGAGACTTAGTCTCTTCATGAGTTCATTGATATTAGGGAATTGTTCGATACGATACTCTTCGACAATTATGCCAAATGTTTATTATTGTTCATTAATGGCTGGTTCAAGGCATTGGGATACTCGTTGTTAATGTTATTTTCGATAGCTGGTTCGCGGTATCGATGTATCGATTGTTGTTGATATTGATGTCGATCTAAGACGTTGTTGTAATCATTGTTATTAATGTTGGCGTCCTATCATTTATGTTGTATTGGCCGATTGAAGGCATTGTCGTAATTCATTCCTCATCCTTGTCGTCGGTAACCGATTAAGGTGCCGAGGCGTTCATTGTATCATTATTATCGATTGGCCATCCTAAGGCAATCGAGGAGTTCAATCATTCATTGTATCATTATTATCGATTGGCCGTTCTAAGGCAATCGAGGAGTTCAATCATGCATTGTATCATTGTCATCGATTAGCCGTTCTAAGGCAATCGAGGTGCTCAATTACTCATTGTATCATTGTTATCGATTGTCCGTTCTAAGGCAATCGAGGTGCTCAATCATTCGTTGTATCATTGTTATCGATTGGCCGTTTTAAGACAATCGAGGTATTGAATCATCCGCTGCATCATTGTTATCGGTTGGCCATTCTAAGGCAATCGAGGTATTAAATTGGGGATGTTGAGGATAGTTCCCATCCATTGTGTCGTTGTTATCGATTGACCATTCTAAGGTAATCGAGGTACTGAATCGGGACCGTTGAGGACGGTGCCCATCCGTGAGTCATCATTATCGTGTTGGCCGACTCAAGGCAGCACACTATCATTCTCATGAATTCGGTAATCTTCGGATCGTTGCCGTTTGTGATTAATTATATTTTGGAGGCTAGTCTCGGCTAGTGCTCATTATGGGTAAGCTTGGGGCTTGAACCTTCGCGGTTGGCTTCCCAACACCTACAGATCAGTAGGTCACGGTCGTGTTTATGATCTTATTATGGGTAAGCTTGGGGCTTGAATCTTCGCGGTTGGCTTCCCAACACCTACAGCTCAGTAGGTCACGGTCGTGTTTATGATCTTATTATGGGTAAGCTTGGGGCTTCAACCTTCGCGGTTGGCTTCCCAACACCTACAGCTCAGTAGGTCACGGTCGTATTTATGATCTTATTATGGGTAAGCTTGGGGCTTGAACCTTCGCGGTTGGCTTCCCGACACTTACAGCTCAGTAGGTCACGGTCGTGGTTATGACCTTATTATCCCTCATTAACTACAGCTTCGGGCTGTTTCGGTTTCATGTGATTGTGATATTTGACAACTTCGGCTGAGTGGCTTTCCGGCCATTGTGATTGTCTTGGTAATTTCATTGGAGCCTTCGGGCATTGTGATTCATAATTAATTCAGTTCTGGTTTAGTTCATGTCATGTAATTCATTGTGGTACTCTATAATTACGATTCGTCATTGGGCATTTACGTTCTAACCTGTCGAATAGGTATTAATTGTATGTCGTGGGCATAATGTTTAACGAATGCTCGGTTCTTACATTGGTTTGTGAGCATCTCGTATTATTATCATCATTGTACCGTTTCATTCTGTCTTTGGATGCATATCATGTTATACATGTATTTGATGTTCATTATCTGGATGACTGACCCCGTGGGGGCGGAACATGTTTTCATGTTTTAGGTGCTTGTGAGGAGAGAGTTGAGACACAGGGGCATGATGATGGCGACGAGGCATTCAAGCGATACTAGTTCGTGTTGGTCAGTCAGTTGGAGTGTTCTCCAGTTTGTCAGTCATTGTCACTATGTATTACCCGAGCAGATGCTCGTGGATGTTGTTGTATTTTATTGTTGGCCATGTAGGCCCATCGTTGTCATTGAAATTCCTTATCGGAATATTGTGTCGGATATCATGGTAGGGACTATGATTTTCCCTTGTTGTTTAATTTAATGTATTTTAGTCATGTTCGCCTGGTGGATCTCCTGGCGTGGGGTCCACGGCACTGTAATAACCCAATGGGATTTGGGGGTGCTACAGAAGATGGTATCAGAGATTTGGGTTGTGAAATACTCTGATATGTGAGTTATGTGGATCTACCAATGCGGTAGTAGTGGGACTGTCAGGTTATGACAATCTAGTCAGTCGGGTTTTGTGAGTCGTAATATTAGTACGACTGCACGAGTCATTCATTCATCGAGTCATCGTCAGTGAAGACTAGTATCGCAAGACCTCGAAGCTTCGTATGACATGTGTAAGGACTCGATTCTCTTTAAGTTCATACATTCATCATGTCATTAATTATACATGCCTTGTTAAAACATATATGTGATATAAACTTTACGATTGATTCATGACTAATTATTTTAGAACACGTGTGATCTGTGTAAACGATAAGAATCAACTCATTCATCAGTCAATAATCCTCAATCATCATTTTTGATCTTGTCGATCATATTAATTCATTCATCACTCAGTCAATCTCATTGTTCAATTAATTCATCATCACTCAGTCAATCTCATTGTTCAGTTAATTCATTCATCACTCAGTCAATCTCATTGCTTAGTTAATTCATCATCACTCAGTCAATCTCATTGTTCAGTTAATTCATTCATCGCTCAGTCAATCTCATTGTTCAGTTAATTCATTCATCACTCAGTCAATCTCATTGCTCAGTTAATTCATTCATCACTCAGTCAATCTCATTATTCAGTTAATTCATCATGACTCAGTCAATCTCATTGTTCAGTTAATTCATTCATCACTCAGTCAATCTCATTGTTCAGTTAATTCATTCATCACTCAGTCAATCTCATTGTTCAGTTAATTCATTCATCACTCAGTCAATCTCATTGCTCAGTTAATTCATTAATCATCCAGCCTAACTCACGGTTCAGTTGTTGATCTTGTGGATCGAATTTTCAACCTTGTTAACTTGTACAAGGTAATCATTTCAGGAGTTTCATCAGATAATCATGTTACCTCACCTGGTCTTTCATACGATCTTATCATATTCCAATGTAATGTCGACGATTATTTCATTGCATCATTATTGCATTCATTGTGTTAGAGCATGTATGCTCATTATCATCATTCTGTAACGTAATCATAATGCGATATTCATGCGGGGCCTATAATTATCATGTGGCTTTCCTGCTTCAGTATGGATAGAGCTGTCAGAGGACGTAGGGGAAGAGGCCGCGGTGCGGGCCGAAACCCGGGATCTCGTGTGAATGCCCGTGCGAATGCGAGAGATAACATGTGTTCATAAATTAGCTATGCTACTCATTCACTGCTAGATAATCATTCACTGTCAGGGAGTCGTACCCGAGAAGTAGCTCAATCGGAAGGTGATCAGGTGGACCCATTCATATTCATGCAGGGCATGATGGCCCAGATGACTCAGATGACGTGGATGATGGAGACCATGCAGACATCAATGGTTCGTGGCCCACCGCAACAGGGATTCCAGGTGCTGCTTCATGGACAGACTGGAGGAGTGAATCAGATTGTTGGCGATATCTCTCGTCAGAGACCGCCTACTTTTGAGGGTTCGTCGGAACCAGCTGATATTGTTCATTGGCTTGAGCATTTTGATAAACTCTTCGACATGGTTCAGTGTCCGGAAGAGAGTAAAGTGGCAGTAGCGGCTTATTACTTGAGTAAAGGTGCTTATTCGTGGTGGCTTTCTGTGAAACCCGCCGATCGCGATTGTGGTTGGAGTGAGTTCAAGACTCTCATGTTAGAGAGGTATTATCCGGCTCCACTTCGTGAAGCCAAGTTGTCAGAGGTTTTGAACCCCGAATCTGTCGAGGACGAGGGTGTTATTGTCATTGCTGAGAAGTTTCAGGGACTACTTCAGTTTGCTTCGTCAGTTATCCGTACTGAGGCGGATAAGATCAAATATTTTAGCAAGAGGCTAAATCCGTAGTTAGGATGGAGTTGTTCAATCACAATTGTAATTCACTTATTGAGTTCATCGCAAAGGCTCTTGGAGCAAAGATTTTGATCAAGGAGCTTACTCAGAAGCATACTTCAGTTTCTTCAGGTGAGAGGACTAGAATGCCGGCTCGTTCAGAGGGACATCGGGCTCCGACATCCAAGAGGTCATTTTCTAGTCGTCTTCATGCGTAGGGAGCATCCTCTTCTAAGGCAACGAGTTCGACCGTTGTTTGCTTTAACTATGATGTAAGAGGACATCGCAGTACCCGGTGCTCGATGCAGGCCGTTATTTGTTTCCTCTGTGGGAGACATGGATACCTTCAGAAATAATGCAGGAGTTCTAGTGCCGGTAGATCTCAGGAGAGCTCAAGTGCCTCGAGGGATTTTGTTACTCCAGCTTGTGCTTCATTCAAGGGTTCCTATCAGGCTTCGAGAGCCCGAGATAAGGACATTCATCTCCAGTTTTGAGCAAGTTAATTCTTGCTCGGTAATAGGATAATCATTCATTTCATTGTCGTTCATTCATTCATATAATTCATTCATCATATATCAATCACGTTGAGACTTATAATTATCAAACTAATCATTCACTTCACGGGGAACAATGGTTCCAATCATTTCATTTGAGCTATCACTCATTACGTTATCATTTCACCCCAGTGAGTCAATCTTGATCCTTGTTGGATTTCGATTCATTATCATTCATTGCGATCATTCTTGTTCGTATGTATCTCGTTGATTTTTCCTGGCGGTATATTTCTTCTCCCTACTTGTTTTAAGTTTTGGGACGAAACTTCTTTTAAGGGGGGTAGTATGTAATATCCGCAGTTTCGATTTTTCGGTAATTTTCTTTTTTGGAGGAAGTCCATCTTAGAGACTCCGTTGTGACCATTTCGTCATTACGAGAATATTTAATTCTACACTTTTCGTCATCCGAGTTCGTCTCGGTGTCGTTCTGTTGTTCTTAAGCGACTTTTCCATGTTTGAGTTCGACTTTGTAAAATCACCATCAATTATTGGAAACTCCAAAAATTCTGAATCTTTTCAATATTATAGAGCATTAAGTTAGCTTTCCAATGGTTCAAATGGTGAGTCAATCGGAATCCGGACGAAGGAGTTATGGTCGAAATAGCTAAGACTGCACCATGTGCCTTTTGGTGCTGGAGCGGGATGTACCGCGGGCCGCGGGCCCTGCTGGCCGTGCCGCGGCACTAAGATGGCTGGGAGCATTTTTTTTAGCCGCGGGCCGTGGCATACTTAGTCCGGGCCGCGGCACACGGGTCAGATCACCCTTTTTCAGCGGATTTTTGGAGGAAGGAAGCTCATTTCATCCTCTTCTTCGTTTCTCCTCTCCTTGGGCGATTTTTGGGCGAATTCTTGGGCAATTTATCATCATCAATCTCAGATATTTCATCCTAGTTGTGGTGTGGATTAACATCATCTTTTTGGGTTCTTCATCCCAAATCTAAGGTAAATTTTTCAACATCTTGGATTTCGATTTTTAGTTGGGATATGATGATTTGGATGTTGTAATCATGATATGTGAAGGGATATACGTATGATTATGAGTTTTTATGAATTATCATGGGATTGTTGGAGGATTATTCAAGAACATGTTGGATGTTGATTTTGGAATTGGGGGTTTCGATTAGATGTTGTTGGAATCTCGAATTGTGTATTCCTATGAGAATATTGATTGTATATAAGATGTTTTGTTGGATTTAATCATTCGTTGGAGGTTTGGTATCGATATAATCGAGATTGGTTGTAAACAATTGGAGGTTGTCTACAACGTGTTTGTTGAATTGCTTCAATGAGTTTGGGTATTGTTGTATCGACTTTTGAGTTGGTTGTGATCATGCTTGATTCGTATATTAAGCAAATCGTTAGTAATTGTGTTATTCAAGGTTGTTTCGAGGACCGATAATCACTTTAAGGACGTTGCTCGTGGAAGGACTTTCTCGCCTTCGGTTTGAGGCAAGTTTTATACTTGTACTATTCAATGAGATTAATGTTATCATATATGTGTATTAATGTGTTGTATCATTCCGAGACTTGGTCTCTTCATGAGTTAATTGATATTAGCGGATCGTTCGATACGATACTCTTCGGCAATTATGCCAAATGTTTTTTATTGTTCATTAATGGCCGGTTCAAGGCATTAGGATACTCATTGATAATGTTATTGTCGATAGCCGGTTCGCGGTATCGATGTATAGATTGTTGTTGATATTGATGTCGATCTAAGACATTGTTGTAATCATTGTTATTAATGTTGGCGTCCTGTCATTTATGTTGTATTGGCCGATTGAAGGCATTGTCGTAATTCATTCCTCATCCTTGTCGTCGGTAACCGATTAAGGTGCCGAGGCATTCATTGTATCATTGTTATCGATTGGCCGTCCTAAGGCAATCGAGGAGTTCAATCATTCATTGTATCATTATTATGGATTGGCCGTTCTAAGGCAATCGAGGAGTTCAATCATGCATTGTATCATTGTCATCGATTAGCCGTTCTAAGGCAATCGAGGTGCTCAATTACTCATTGTATCATTGTTATCGATTGTCCGTTCTAAGGCAATCGAGGTGCTCAATCATTCGTTGTATCATTGTTATCAATTGGCCGTTTTAAGGAAATCGAGGTATTGAATCATCCGTTGCATCATTGTTATCGGTTGGCCATTCTAAGGCAATCGAGGTATTAAATTGGGGCTGTCGGGGATAGTTCCCATCCGTTGTGTCGTTGTTATCGATTGACCATTCTAAGGTAATTGAGGTACAGAATTGGGACCGCCGAGGACGGTGCCCATCCGTGAGTCATCATTATTGTGTTGGCCGACTCAAGGCAGCATACTATCATTCTAATGAATTCGGTAATCTTCGGATCATTGCCATTTGTGATTAATTACATTTTGGAGGCTAGTCTCGGTTGGTGCTCATTATGGGTAAGCTTGGGGCTTGAACCTTCGCGGTTGGCTTCCCAACACCTACAGCTCAATAGGTCACGGTCGTGTTTATGATCTTATTATGGGTAAACTTAGGGCTTGAACCTTCGCGGTTGGCTTCCCAACACCTACAGCTCAGTAGGTCACGGTCGTGTTTATGATCTTATTATGGGTAAGCTTGGGGCTTGAACCTTCGCGGTTGGCTTCCCAACACCTACAGTTCAGTAGGTCACGGTCGTGTTTATGATCTTATTATGGGTAAGCTTGGGGCTTGAACCTTCGCGGTTGGCTTCCCGACACCTACAACTCAGTAGGTCACGGTCGTGGTTATGACCTTATTATCCCTCATTAACTACAGCTTCGGGCTATCCCAGTTTCATGTGATTGTGATATTTGACAGCTTCGGCTGAGTGGCTTTCAGGCCATTGTGATTGTCTTGGTAATTTCATTGGAGCCTTCGTGCATTGTGATTCATAATTAATTCAGTTCTGGTTTGGTTCATGTCGTGTAATTCATTGTGGTACTCTATAATTATGATTCGCCGTTGGGCATTTACGTTCTAACCTGTCGAACAGGTATTAATAGTATGTTGTGGGCATAGTGTTTCACGAATGCTCGATTCTTACATTGGTTTGTGAGCATCTCGTATTTCATCATTGTACCGTTTCATTCTGCCTTTGGATGCATATCATGTTATACATGTATTTGATGTTCATTATCTGGATGACTGACCCCGTGGGGGCGGAAAATGTTTTCATATTTTAGGTGCTTGCGAGGAGAGAGTTGAGGCACAGGGGCAAGATGATGGCGACGAGGCATTCGAGCGATACTAGTCCGAGTTGTTCGTGTTGGTCAGTCAGTTGGAGTGTTCTCCAGTTTGTCAGTCATTGTCACTATGTATTACCCGAGCAGATGCTCGTGGATGTTGTTGTATTTTATTGTTGGCCATGTAGTCCCATCGTTGTCATTGAAATTCCTTATCGGAATATTGTGTCGGATATCATGGTAGGGACTATGATTTTCCCTTGTTGTTTAATTTAATGTATTTTAGTCATGTTCGCCTGGTGGAACTCCTGGCGTTGAGTCCACGGCACTGTAATAACCCAATGGGATTTGGGGGTGTTACATGTGTCTTGCTAGCACGATGCCAGGGTAACTATGAACGTATGTTATGGTTATGGTTATGTGATTATTGTCATGATGATGTGTGATATTGTGTGGTTTTCCGTTGGGTTATTCACTCGGGTATGTTCTGTGGGAGCATCCGAGGTTCGTGTCCTGCTAGCACGGGACGCGAATAATCCCTGGGAATATGTTGATATGTATGATTGGGTCGCGGACCCCGTGTATCGTGATCGGAATCGTATGATTGGGTCGTGGACTCCGTGTTTTAATTATCGGATTTGTATATTGGAAAATGATCTTTGGGTTGTGACCCTAGGTGGTTTTTGAAAAGATAAGGACTCTGTAGTCCCAAAATATTTTCATCTAAAAACTCCTGAGATCGGTAAAAGGCTTTACAATTTGTTTACCTGCTTTATTACTGTCTTTCGTGGCTTCGGATTATTTTGCTCAAATGAAATATCTCGGGAAATCTTTCACTGTGTTTGATCCATTGATTATTCAGATTATTATATTCTTGGAATATGTTGTGTATGTCTCGTAATTTCACTTTATACTTGCACTAGCAAAATAGTGGAATTTTGCTAACCCCCGAGTAATCGGGGGTGGATGTCTGTATTGCGTCCAGGTTCATGCAGGTTCGTGGGGATCAAAACACAGGATCGGTATGAAGGATGATGGAAGACAAGTGATACTAATCACACGAAGACTAGGACTTGGTATTGGTGGTCGTATTGTATTATTCTTTCCGCTATATATTTTTCTATCGTATGAGTTGTCAGTGTATTTGGACCCCTGTGCGGGCATGAGTTTTGATAGAGAGATGTATATGAAGTTTAAGTTGTATGTTATTAATGAAAGGCCAAATCGTTCTACTGGTTCATATTTAGCCATGTTGGCAATTGTTGTGAGGTCTTGTTTTGGTATCTAGCCTAGTAGATCCTCATGGAGAGGGTTTGCGGTAGCTGTAATATTCCCGAGTGGATTGGGCGTATTACAGAATATGGTATCAGAGATTAGGTTGTGAAAACCTAGGCTATCGGGTCAAGTCGAGTATTGTTGAGTCTTGTCTTGTCGGATGTTGTCTGACTCAATTGTGTCACGATGCGTCATCTGAGATGTCGGTCGTGATTAGTATCGTGGTGCAGCCATCATATACGTGCGACCTGTGGATGTAAGTCTCCCTTTTTATGTGTATTATCTGTGTTTCATGACTTTGCTTACATGTGTGTTGGGTGATGGAATTGTATTTGATATTGATGGCATATTACGTGTGTAATGAACTGGATATTGATGGACTGGGCACCAAGTGGTATAGAGCGATATGAAACCTTGAACATTGATGTGTTCCAGGGAATGTATCGATGGTAGAGTTTTTTGAGAAACTCATATAGATGGTGTTGACGTGTGTTTGAAATTTTTTGGTAATGAGTTGTGTTCGATGAATTGGTGATCTTAAATGCCGTATAAGCATGTGTGTGAGAATAGACTATATTGGCTAATTGTTGTTATGTTGGTAATTATGTCTGTTGTTTGTATGTTCGAAAATGCTTTTCTGAAAATTTCGTAGAATTTAGTAAGTTTGTGGAAAACCAATTTTCGAAAATGTTTTGACGGTGCGGCTAAGCGGCGGTTTCGTGTGGATTTTGAAAATTGTTTGAAAGGACGTGCTTTGGAGTGTTTTAGACATTTTGTAAAACGATACCGTCGTTGATCCTTTGTCACGTTTGAAAGGATTTCATAAATGGTTTTATCCTAACGGTTTATTTTCATGTAACCCGAGCATATGATTTTAAAAATCTTTCGCACCGTAAAAATTTTATATATTTTAAAGTACAATACGATTTTATTTTCAAAATAATGAATAGTGAAAGATCAAAAATCTTACTCGGCTTAAACTTGAAACTCGTATTTGGAAAACCTTGGGATTATGCACCCAAGTATGGTGTTGCATGGTTTAGATATGCCTTGTAGTTTGTGTAATGTTACCCTGATATAATTGTTGATTGGTGGAAATGTTTAGTACATGTGTGAATGAGTTGTCCAATTGGAAACGGTTCGGTGAGACCTTTGAGGGTCGATGCCAAGAGGGCATTGCCACGCGATACCTTGTGTGTTGTTATTATGATGATGTTGTGTGGTAATATGTGGTTACCCTATGCGTTATTATTTGAGATGATGATAAGTGATGACATGGTCATCTTGATGATGTCGATTTTGAGAAAACTAGTTGTTCCGAGTTATGGTTTTGGAAAGGTTTTCAAAACAAACGGTTATGAACTGTGGTTCAAGTTTTGATAAAACAACCCGAGGTATCCAAAAGTGCTTTGAAAATTTATTTCGAATAAACATACAAATTCAAATATTTTTAAATGATGTTATTTAAGTGGATACCTCGTGGAGTTTTAAAAAGAATGTTAACAATGATTGGCTATCATGTGTGTTGTATTATGTCCGTGATTGTAACGATAATGGTCGTTAATTTTTCTGTTGAAATGGTTAGTTACGACCGTAACTTTCATGGGTTGCAATTGTAATTTATTTTGTATTCGTATAATTACCCGGAGTGGATATTTATCATATTGCTATTTGTTGTCTTATGTTGATATATTGTGTTGAGTTGGCACTTTGGTATGTTTTGCGATGTTGTGTCTCATCGTTTTGAGTGGGTATCTGCTCAATATGCCAAGGGACTGGGGTCGTGGTCGTGACCGTGGTACAGATGGTCATGGAGATCAGATGCGGGACTAAGAGGATATTGCCGTGAATGGCATTGGCATTGGTGTTGCTACTATATTGCAACAAGTAGCGATACAGATGACTCAGTTGACCCAGGCGGTTCAACTTAACACGGATGTGACCCAGAATGTCGGCGCAAATTAATTGCTACGAGAAGTAGTTCGTATGAATCCCCCTTGTTTCGATGGTGCCGCGGATGCACTGGGCTGGTATGGTTGGCTTTTGCAGTTGGGAAAGATATTCGAAGCAGTTGATTGCCCCAAAGAGCATAAAGTACCTATCGCCAGTACCTTCTTGACAGAGATGCCGCTCACTGGTAGGAGACTGTTAAGCCTTGGGATCGTGTTGTCACGTGGACGGAGTGTTGGCTACAACAAAGATGTTGTAGGTGTTTTACTTAGGAAAAGTAAAACACAAATCCAACAGGATATAGACTGAACTTTAAACCGTTGTGAGATAACCAATTCTTTATTCACATAGTATTCCACAATTTTAAAGTAGCGATTTAAATGATGACTGGACAACAATTAATACAGCCTAAGAGATTATAAACAAAAGAACATTTAATGTGGATCTTGTCTGAAGCATCAAACGAAAAACAGACTTAAAGTCAAACATGCTGAAGCCGTCAATCAGAGGTATCGAAATTTCACCAACCGGTCAAACGACTACATTATTAACGGAACTATTTTCAAGGTTATAAATAGCCCAAGCAAAAGGACGTTGAAATATATATATATATATATATATATATATATATATATAGAGAGAGAGAGAGAGAACTGGCAAAAACTACTGATTGATCAAGGATCTTACTATTCAAGAGCAATATATTTCTTCAAGCATACACCATATATCTTAAGTGAAGAAGTATCTAAATCCTTAACAAAGAAAAGCACAACTACAAGTGAAGCCTACAAAGCCTACCGTTGCTGGTCATACTCATGGTACCTCAAAACTTATTGTTAAGACTCTTAGCCCTGTGTGGACTAAGTCAAGCTACTCCGACCTGTGTGGGAAGAACAGAGTTCAAGGACCAAGCTTCAATCTGTGTGAAAAGAAGCAAGTCGAAGAAGCCTACAGCCAATCTCTGTGAACGGCTTAAGCTACAGTTGGTTGTATCAATCTGTGTGAATGATACATCGACGAGTTTAGTTAAAATCATACAATTGTGTATGCTTTGATTTTAGTAAACTTCTTACTCATATGTGGAGGACCTATGGATGTTGAAGGGTTTAACTCAAAGCATATTAAACTGTGTGTTATTAAGTCTTATCCTTACTATTTTCTTACTGCCTTTGATTTTAGTAATATTGCTTTGAAAATCCTATAAGCACCAAGCTACACGAGACTGCCTATTCATTGTACTTGCAACAATTTAGTCTAAAGATTTACGCTACATAAACCAAACTTCGAAAAGAGTACAGCTTATTCAACCCTTCCCCTTCTAAGTTGTAAGAGAGTATACTATGACCAACAGTTTCATTGTTCTTTATGGAGAATAGTTCATAGTCATGAAAAAAAAATCTATTTTACTCTCATGACTTTAGTTGTTTCTTTATGAGTGACTTCGATAATTTTCCATATTTATTTGGCAATCTAAGTAATTTTTGATTCAATTGAGCTTCTCGGTATTAAGAGCACAATATAAGAGTTGAGTGGCACGAGAGTTTATATATGTTTTCTTCCAATATTTATCATTGTATTTATCAAAAAAATTCAATAACCCGTCTTCTTTCTTGGCAATTTTAGGACCAAGAGCAATATCCTCCCAGATTTTGATGTTGTTGGCTTGGAAAAAAATTGCCATCTTCTTTTTCCAAGGCATGAAGTTGGATCCGTCAAAGTAAGGTGGACGACTAAGAGCATTTTGTTAGATTTGATCTGTTAGAGCCATTTGCAGATCTTTAAACTTTGATGGTTAAATCAATTTAAAAGAGACCCACTCTAGTACCAGTCGAAGATAGAAATATCCCAGTAAAAGGGAGGTCAAATATTGGTGATAGAGATTTTTATTTTTTTCTTATGAAAAGTAAAGAAAATGAGAAAAATAAAAGCCACAAAATCTAGAGATGTTTGGCAACTTGCTGTTGGAATATTTTATTCCAAATATTCATTATCGAGTTTTGATGATTAGTTGTTAAACAAAGAAAAACAACAAGGAAGCAAAACAAAAGAACGAAGAAGTCGAAGACGCAAAAAGTCGTGCAAACTGGACTGCACAACTAGCGCACGCTAGTGATCAAGATTAACGCACGCTAAGAAGCATGAATACACGCAAGGCTTTCATGTTAACGCACGCTAAAGAGATCGGAATTCAAACAAGATGAATTTTGGAAGATTCGGAGCTGAAGTCAAAAGTTACAAACGGATATATGACGCAAGCAATGATGAAGCACACGCTACGAGAGAATACTAGTACACGCTAACTAAAAGTATCATATGCTACTGGACCGAAGGAAAGGGTAGGTAACATATGCAACATGCATATTAACGTACATAACAGGGCAATAGCGCACGCTAAAGGAAGAGGGTAGCCCATGCTAAACTGTGTCTGGCAGTAACGGCTAGTTGGAGGAAATTGCGTATAACTACCAAACCATTTGGTATCAAACCAGACAACAACTCTGAGCAAATCATATATACTTTTGATATCATTGTAAACATTCTTGTTGTTGTATTTGAGATTATATTAATAAGTGTTTGAGTGTTATACACGAAAACATACACGAGAGAAAAAAGAAAGGATAAGAGTGATTCGGTGTTATTAGGATCAAGGATCCGGCATTATTAGAATTGCAATCTATATCCATGTGAGGTTTGTCTAGTACCCATAGAAAGCTAGATAGGTTGATTCCTTATCTGATAGAAAAGAAAAACAGTTTAACTTGGACTGACAAAAAGACAAGTGTTACGGTTTATCTCGGACCGATAAAATACGAGATTGTAACGGTAATCCCTCGAACGATAGAAGAGAGGTGCAGAGGTTGATCTTCAGCCTATAGAAAAAGATACGGAGAGAGGACGTAGGCACATTTGGCCTAACCTCTATAAATCGTGTGTCGTTTATCTTTCTGCACTTTATTTACGCTTCTGCACAATAGCGCATATACCGAATATATTATACCAACAATTGGTATCAGAAAAGGCATCCATATAAAAATCGGCTTAACATCCGAGGAGGGAAGATCATATAGCATTTTAACTTGCCCCGGTCAAAGGTCTCGACCACCATTCTTTGATGGATCGAACTTCATGACATGGAAAAAGAAGATGTCGATATGCATTCGAGCCTACGACATTGATCTATGGAAAGTCATATGCCTTGGTTCGAAAATTCCAATCAAATCCGACGGTACACTTAAAAGTTTTGAAGAATATGATGGTTCCGATTGGAAAAATGACCACTATAATTGCAAAGCAACGCAATTATTATATTGTGCTCTAAATCCGGAAGAACACAACCGGATATCTTCGTGTGAAAGTGCTGAAGAGATTTGGAAGATGTTAGAAATAACACATGAATGAACGTTTCAAGTCGAGGAGATGAAAATAAGCATGCTTCTCCATGAATACGAGCTATTCCAAATGAAAGACGATAGATCCATTACAATAATGCTAGACTGATTTTCGGTCATTACGAATGGATTGGCTTGTTTTGGAAAACCCCTTTCGAGTAGTGAAAAAGTAAAGAAGATCCTACGATCACTACCTAGGGAATGAAACGGCACAGTGACGGCGATTATGGAATCGAAATATTTAAATAATCTTGATTTTAGCACCCTTGTGGGTTCGTTAATTAATTACGAGATTATGCTAAAATCTCGGAATGTAAAGCCGAAGCCGAAGGAAAGAACAATAGCTTTAAAAGCTAAAAAGGTGTCAAAGATCGAAGAAATTTGTAACACCCCAGAGCCATCCAGGAATATTACAGCGCCGTGGGCCCCGAGATGGAACCCACAAGGCTGAAGAAAATTTTCGCAAACATTTACAAACGTCCAAGAGGCTAACGACGGTATTATCTATTTAAAACATTCGAAGACTTTATAAAAACTCGTTTATCAAAACCGTCGTAAAATCTAATTTGAAACCACAAGGTCCAAAATGCCAAAACTCAACAGTTTAAAAACATACGTTAAGCTATCGCTTGCACGTACCGACAGAATAGATTTAGAAAATGATTGCCAAAGTAACCTAAGTTACCATATACCAAAAGGCCATCTAAAAATACTCACGCAGCGGATAAAGACAAACAATTAAAATACTCTAGCAGCGGAATACAACAACTGATCAGAAGCTCAATACACAAATACATGTCTTAGCCAGTATCCTCTGGGAAGCTCATCTCTTCACGACCGCTACAAGCTTGATAATCCAAGAACCTAAAAAGAAAGCCCACGACGGGGTCAGCCATAATATCCAACAATGATAATCATCACATCACGTCAATAATTACATGTCAATGGAAATACTAAGTAATAATATGACCAATGTAATCTTACTGTCGTAACTTTACGAAAATCCACGATTCGTATCCTTAACAACACAATAAGATAATACCGAAATATCTGTATGGTATCTCAACAATACCCAAGGTTCTCAAAACATTATCATAACTCGCGATACGGAAATTATACCAACTCTGGCCAATTTAATCCATCAGATAACGTCGACATATCCAATACGATAATCGATTGTCCATCAAAGACAAGTACCAAGGAAATACGGAACATACCTCAAGATATGAAACACCATTACAATCACGTCAGCCTGATCCGAGATCAGATCAACACAACATACGGACATGGTCCTAACACAAGACCTACAAATGCATACTCATATGACAACGTCAATATGATCACAACAATAACGACAATGTATACTTATGGCAAACCCATAATATACATATGCACAACAACAACACATGGTAATCCAACGATCCAGCGCACACAGCTATAGATTCCCATGATGATCCCGTCGGACCAACGCATGGTGGCATTACCTGTCCAGCGCACACAGCTATAGATTCCCATGATGATCCCGTCGGACCAACGCATGGTGGACATATGACAACAATGCACGACTGCACAAGACAATAGTACACAATGCACGACAACAACAATACACCAATTCATGACAACAAAGATACACGAATGTATCACAGCATGATCGACACAAATGACAGAAATGATTAAAATACTTGCTCCGAGTCCTTCGAGAGCAATCTCGATATCTAAACCATCACCAACCATTATTCTAAATATTCACCGATCCAAAACATCACGGACGGTAGATAATTCACGTTTTCATCAATACCATGATGTATCCTCGATAACAAGTATACCAATGACAATTGTAAATCATATACATTATGATTTAAATTCCCAAAACTCGAATACAACCTATAATCCTAAATCTCCTGTGATTACGATTTATAAACATTACTATACGAATTATAAACGAATGAAACTGAAACCATTCATTAAATATTATAAACTGAGCAAGTAATAACTTGTCTCGATACTGATACGACGATGATGAAGCCGTGACTATTCTCATTGTCTTCGTCTACTAGCTCCTCGGCCCTGACCAACACCATTCACGAACATACTCGAACACGACTGCAACATACGGTTATAAACACCGATCAATAATCTCAACCTATTACAATAATCGATAAACAACAAGTTCGACAACAATCAACAATCGATAAAACCAATTCACAAACCCAATGGCTCAACAATATCTCGGTTAACCACAAGTCTGATCAAACCAACTTAATCAATCACGAATTCATAACCGAAACAGAATATACTACCCTTTCTGATGACTTAGCGCATGTTAATTACTTAACGTAGCGTGCGCTAAGTTGCTTCCGTTAGCGTGCGCTAGCCAGTAGGCTTAGCGTGCACTAATGACATGCAGTTGCATGTATTTCGGATACTGATCAACATATGGCGATTATCAAGAACACTAAGTGATTCTGAACCATGTTCAAAGCTATCAAAACAACGAAATCCGATATCCTTTAACATACAAACAATCATTCAACTTATAATCCAAGTCCTATATCCATATATCATCTTCCTCAATATCAACATCATGAAAACATTAAGAACGTAACAACACTTCCATAATCTATCATTACAGAGAGTAATTATCAACAACAACATCAACATTCGAAACTGAGGAGAAGAATTAACCAACTAATCTCAAGAAGACGAATCAATATGATTCTAACCATACGAATCACATTAATATCATCATACTCCGGTAATCCATCTCATAATCATGCTTATCAAATTGTTTATGTAATAATCATCAACTCAAGAACATCAACATTCAATCCAAAACGAAATCCAAAGATGAAGAGTGATTACCTTTTTGAAGGAATGGATTGATTTTCAAGGTTGAATCCATTTCCAAGAATCGCCAATGATTTAAAGAACAAAGCTTTAATCCATGATTTCCATCTTTAATCTTGTTAAAGAGGATCATCCCTCAGTGTTTAGGAACTCCAAATGTCCTCCCAAGGTTCTCTCTATCGGTTTCAAGAAGAGAATGGAAGAAATGAGGAATGACAGCCAACTACTCATATATATACACTGTACATTATTAACGTACGCTAACCTCTTCATTTAACGTACGTTAGTTTAGCGTGCGCTAACATTCTTTGTTAGCGTGCGCTATCGAAGTCCACAGGCTACTATTTTGCTTCATACAATGATTTACATACGTAATGCCCATGCAATAGAGTACATAAAGGCCTATATTTAGCGTACGCAAACCTTCCACCATAGCGTGCGCTACTCATAGTTGACTTGCTACAGTCCGCACCTACCCCCGTGTCCCCACATGCCGAAAGTAACCTGACACAGCCAAGATTCCTTTGGTCCGTTCTGATTAGCGTGCGCTATCAATATACCTTAGCGTGCGCTAATCCTTCACAACAAACATCCGTTGACCTCGTCGGCACATGCGCCAAAAGTGGCCGGGTCCATACGTAGATTCCCTCTGAGCTGTTCTGCACTAGCGTACGCTAACCTATGAACGTAGCGTGCGCTAAACCTGCACGATAGCGTACGCTATGCATGAATATTAGTGTGCGCTAATAAGGCTATACTTAGCCATTTTCAGCTATTCTTGTCCAACGTCTCAACATACAGAATACGAACATACGGCATACCAAATATACATACTCCTTCCAATAATATTCTCATACGATACACAATATCCTCAACTGCAATTGTCGACCAAGTACAATAATTATACCAATACAGATGTCTTAGTCCTTCATTTATTTTATCCATACTCTACAGATTCCACGCTGTACAACATAACTCGGATCAAATAATATTAAACCACAGTACTAGAAATTCCGGATATTACAAAATTCCGTTGGACGAAGATGATGAAGAATCGGCATATTATACCAAGAATATTAATAAGCTTAAAAACTTATTCAAAAGGAGAAAGAAGGACATCAAATCGGGTGAATCTAAGAAATTCGACAACAACTGTCGAATCTGTGGTAAACCATGCCACTTTGCTAAAAATTACCGAGGCGCAAATCCTAAGAAGGAAGTACTCGTTGCAACATGGAGCGATGAAGATGAAGATGATGATTTCAATCAAACTAATCTCGCTCTCATGGCACGAAGTTCATTCGACTAAAGCAACGTCAAAAGTTCATTTGTTATTTGGAAATGGGTTGTTTTTGAAATATATGGAAAATGTTTGTTGGTGAATTTTGGGATAAACTCGGCCTTTTCTTATCGGAATCGACCCACTGAATAAGAGTCACTATTGCAGTGAGGTTCGTTGCTTTTTGGCCAAAAAACAACGTTTAGGCCTTCGATTTTGCTTTTTTCTGTTTTTAAGGATTTAATTGTAATCTTCTAAAAGTTTGTGTGGTTGTTATTAATTGCCGTGATTTTAACTCTAGCTTCCCTAGGGTATATATATGCGTGTAAGGTAGACGTACCTGGGCTTTTGGGCCCGCCGGTTTTAGCTCAGAACCGACCCAAAGTCAACAGTTTTAGCCTGGGCCCGCCGATCAACGGGCCTGAACTGGACCAGGACCGAGAAGCCCGGGCTGGGCTAGGGTCGGGGGAATTCAAACCTAGGACCGACGGTTCAGGCCCGTCGGTCCTTAGAGGCCCGTCGGTTCGCATCAACCCGGTGGGCTGGGCCGAGACCGACGGGCCTAATGGGAAAAACAGAAAAAAAATGGCAGCAATCACTGGACTGCTGCCATGCCAACGGCTATATCAGAAAAGAGATGTTGGCAGCCTTCTTCCACCTTCCCCCCCATACCTTCCCAATAATCCCCCCTTTCCCCTACCATCCCCACTATAAATACTACATCTTCCTAACTCAAAATTCACCAATAATCACACTCTAATTCTCTCTCAAATTTCAATCTCTACTCTCTCTACACTCTCTACTCTCTCCATGTCTACCTCAAAGAACAACAACAAGGGCAAGGGCAAGGCCATTGAACTAGGCCAACGAAGTGGAGGAGGAAATGTTCAAACTCAAAGGCCTAGAAGGGCTGATTTGGCGGAGGAAATTTATAGACAAGTCGCCGAACGAATTCAAGCCGAAGAAGATGCCCGATTTAAAGAGATGGTTCATATGATGGAGAGCACGGGATACAAATTTTGTGGCTCGACAAATGATGATGAAGAGGACGAAGAGCACGAAGAAGACGAACAAAACCAACCTCCTCCTCCGCCAACAAGTAAGCCTAAGCCTCTCAAGTCCGAAATCTTCGTTAAATATTTTAAAATAGAATTGGCTCCTATCAACGAAGGAGAACCTCCTCTATCCGATGGTCGAAGGAGATTCATTGCTTATTGCAACTATTGCACAAAGCACTACAAATGGATCGAGAAGGGAGGCTATGGAACACTACAAAGGCACATGGAGGGGTTTCATCCGTTCGAGTACGGAATATCTACTTCTCAAACGCAAATTCGAGGTACTAGTTCAACTTCGCCGACGGGTATGTCTTCTTCCGCTTTATTTAAATTTGAGAAAAATCGATATGAATATTTTTGTGCTAGATATTGTGCCATGGAAAAATAACCTTTTAATTATGCGGATAGAATAACGTATGAAGCTTCTTATAAAGATTGTTTAGGGCCCAATGTTAGTAAGGTAGCTAGAACTCAAATGCTTAAGAGAATTAGGAGACAATGCTTTGACAAAAAACAAGATTTGATGAAATATTTAGTTCATTTGTCTCAAAAAGTTTCTATTTGTGCCGATGTTTGGACCGATGCTTATAATAAAAATAGTTACATGGGAATTTCTTGCCATTGGATTGATGCAAAATGGATCCTGCAAAAACGTTTGATTGCCTATAGAGAGTTTGAAGAGCCACACACGGCTCAAAATATTGCTTTAATTATTATTACGGTTTTGAATGAGTATTGTTTGGTTAACAAGGTATTTTCCGTTGGTTTTGATAATGCATCGGCGAACACCGCTAGTATTCCGGAACTTATTGAAGCATGTTCACCATCATTTGAAGGAAAATAATTTCATTCTAGATGCATTTGTCATATTTTAAATTTATGTGTTCAAGATGCGCTTAATATTTTTCAAGATTCCATTGTTCCTATTAAAAATGCCGTTAAATATTTGCACAAATCAAAAACTTTGGGGAAAAAATAGCAAAAATATTGTCGTGCAAATGGTATTGTTTATACTTGTTTCAAATTAGATGTATCTCATCGTTGGAACTCTACTTATGAGATGATTAATAGTACACTAGAGTATAAGAGTTATTTATGCGATTTTTTAGAAAAGAGTTCTCAAGCATGCAATTAGTTCTTAATGAGAGTCATTGGGATTCATGTATGGATTTATATCGTTTGTTAAAGGTTTTTCATAATGCTACTAAACAATTATCGGGTGTTTATTATTGTACTTCCGTTAAAGTGTTGGAACATTGCATGTATATTGCCTTGTCTTTTAAGAGTTGTTTTAGTAGGCCAAACATGCAAGGTGTGATTTATTTTATGGTTCAAAAATGGCTCAAGTATTTTAGGGAGATTGCTTTGATTTTTTTTGCTTGCTAAGTGTTTAGATCCTAAATGGAAGTATGATGGTGTTTGTCAAATGCTTGGTATTTATTATGATGCTTTTGCTCAAATGGACTTGAGTGATGTTGTAATTAATGGTGAATGGGTCTTCTTTGATCTTCCTTCCGTGGCACAAATCAAGATAGATCTAGATAGGGGTTTGAGATCTCTTTTTCAAGAATATAGATTAAAACATGGTAGTGATTTTCCTTCTTCTACAATGCCTTCTTCTATGATGCCTTCATGTGATTTTCCTTTTGAGATGAATGAAAGTGATCCTTTAGTTCAACAATTGCATGGAATGATGCAAAATAGAAGCAATGAACTTCCAATGAGGTAAGGTAATAGTGAATTAGATATGTTCTTGCAACTCGTTTTGTATTTGGTGTTGAAGATAGTGGTCCGTCGATCGATGTGTTGAAGTGGTGGTCGAAGAGAGAGGAGTACCCAATACTCTTCAGTCTCCATCATTGCAAAGGAGTTATTTGCCATCCCGGCATCCACCGTTTTCGTCGAACAAGCCTTTAGCATCGGAGGACTTATGCTAGATCAAAGAAGATCAAGGATGAAGCCGGCGAACATTGAAGCTACCATGTTGCTCGATGATTGGTGTAGGGCCGACCTTAGAGCTCAAGAACCGGAATGGGACGATGCAAATGAGAGCGAAGATGAAGCCTTCGCCGAGACGGATCGATCGGATGCAGAGTAGAGAGCTCAAGTCCTTTATTATTATTATTTTTTCATTTCAAGAATTCAAGTGTAAAACTCCTAAAATTGTGCTTAACTTATTTGTTGTAATTTTCCTCATTCTTAATGCAAAATTATTGTGTCCTTCTCCTATTCATTTTTCAACAATTTAATGAGTTTTTAAATATTTAAAAAAACATCAAAACAAAATCAAAACATTAGGAATTATCATTTTCTATTCATAAAAGTAATAAATATACAAGAATAAAATAAAAAAAATAATAAAAGTTAAAAAATAATAAAAGTTAAAAAAAAATGCAAAATTGGGCAGCCCCTGTTTTCGTCGCGGGCTGCGGGTCGGCCCGTCTAAACCGGCGGTTTTAGCCCGGCCCGGGGCCGGAGGGCTTCTATCCCGGCGCGGGTGGTCGGGCTCGTCTCCGGTCCGGGATCGGTCCTGTGTTTTGGGGACCGAGGACCGCCGGTTCGAGGCCCGAAACCGGCAGTTTCGGCCCGGCAGCACGTCTAGTGTAAGGCCTTTATTTCAGACGTTCAATGAATTGAAGTTTTCTCTTAATTTTCTTAAAATTCTTAGATCCGTTGAATCTAGAGTTTTAGAATGCTGTGTTTCAGGGACGGCTGATCCGTTCGAACATATTTCTAAATATTTTTTTTAAATATAAATATATTGTATAGAAATTTTTTTATAAAATAGTAAAAAAATTATCGAAAAAATATCAGTAAAAAATTGAAAAAAATTAAAGTATTATATATATAAATATATATATATATATATATATATGTGTGTGTGTGTGTGTGTATGTGTGTGTGTGTGTTTTAAAAAAGTGTGAGGGACAAAAAAAGATATTTTGGTATTTTTTTGTCAAGATGGGGGATTAGCAAAACCGATTGTAGAGAGCCGAAAAAGAGTGCATAAGGAATGAGAGAGAGAGGAAGAGAGAGAGAATTGAATTGAAGAGACTAGGCATGTCCACGGGTCGGACCCGCTGGGTCACCGGGTCGTCGGGTCCAATAAGGGGGACCCGAACTCTAACCCGGATAAACGTACAACCCGCCGGGTTTAGAACTCGCCGGGTCACCGGGTCAACCCGTCGGGTCGGTGGTTTGCGATCATTTTTTTTTATAATATAAAAATTATTTTTTGTAATACAATTGATTGTGGGTATTTATAGAAAAAAATGTGTATTTTTTATAAATTAAAAAAAAATGCACTGCAGTGCAGTGCAGCCAACGGCTCTATTCCCTCTTCCTGCTGCTGCCTGCATGCAATTGCAACGGCTCTCCACTAGGCATGTTCAAGCTGTGGGGCCAGCAGGGTTTTTTTTAAATTAAAAAAAAAATCTTTCCTTATAGCATTGCATGCTGCTCTCCAACGGCTCCTGAGCAGCAGTTTTTTTTTTTTTAAAATTGGACGCAATGCAACGGCTCTCCACTCCACCTGGGCCCGCCCAGCAGTTTTTTTTTAAACAAATTGGATGACCCGCGGGGTCAGCGGTACGAAATAGGTCGACTCTAACCCTAACCCGTGACCCGTCTGACCCGTGACCTGTCTGATCCATGACCCGGCGGGTTCGGGTCAGGACAGATTTCCGCCGGGTCCGGGTCGACCCTTGACCCTTGGACATGTCTAGAAGGGACAACGTCTTTTGGGGGATTCGGGAAAGATTTAGAGAGAGCGACTGAGAGAGAAAGAAAGGAAATGGGTAGGGTTTTGAGAGACTTTAGAGAGAAAACATCGCCATAAGCAAATCGACTCCATAAGAAATGGAATTTTTTTTTTTTACGTGTAGGAAACGGAATATGAAGATAAGGAAAGAGAAGAAAAAATGGGAAGCAAAATAAGCGAGAAAAATTAACAAAAATAGGTGAAAAGTTTGGGCAGGAAAAAATAATTAAAATGATTTTATAGATCATGGAAAAACTTTCATGTTATATGGTATAGATTGCCGATTATAGAATTGTTACCCCAAAATATTACCTATTTTAGAAGTGTTACATAATAAAGTGTTATAAAATTGTTACCTATATAATTTAGAAATTGACATTCAAAATACGTTACCGTTGAAGTGTTACCTGTAATAAAGTGTTACCATAAAAGTGCTAACTAAAATAAAGTATTACCTTAAAAGTGTTATCTATGATAAAGTGTTACCTTAAAAGTGTTGCCTATAATAAAGTGTTACATTAAAGTGTTACCTATTAATAAAGTGTTACTAATGTAGGGTAGTTCTGTGGTCCACCGAAGTTGTACTTAGTGAACATACACCAAATTAAGATGTACTAATTATTAATAGATTAGTCGTACATCTTAATATAATATATTGTACCACATCATGACCGTTAATAGATGTACAATCAAAAATAAGAATGTACAACATAATTTAAATTATTTAAATAAATATTTATTGAATTACAATATATCCTTATAAATTAATTAAAAATAAAACACAATTATTCTTATTATATATTCTTAACCAATATATCCTTACCAAATAACAATTCCTATTATATACCTGCCCCTTTCTTCCTTCTTCCCTGTTTCTCCAAGAACTTGTTACACATCCCCCCTTTTCTTCCCCCGTTTGTACCAGTTTTATCTCAATGCTTAGTTTCAAAAAAAGAAATTCTGGGTTGAGAAACGATTTTTTGAGATATTGATTACGTCATTTTTATCTTTATTTCTAGAGTTGAGGTGTTTAGTCTTTGGTCCGACAGCTTTTCTGTTTGTTTTGTTTGAATTTTGTTGTTACTATTTCGTTCTTAAAAAAAAAACATCCCCCCTTTCTTCCCCTTGTTCTCCACATCCCTTTCTTCAATCCTTTATTTCTTTGCCCATACGATTTCTTTCTTGTCATAACCAACAGCAGAATTCAAAATTTACGGGTGAGGCAAAAAATAAGGCTGCAATATCGATTTTTTGACATTCGGTGCTCGTTGTGTAAGAGGGAGTTGCACCCGACTAGGGTTGCGGCGGCAGAGGGAGGCGTGCCACGGACATCATATGTATCTTCTTCCAGAGGTTATGTGTCTGTTATCTTGCTACCTTATGTGATTTTTTATTTTAATTCTTAATATTCAATGAAGTGTCCGTTGAACTTAAGAACACAATAGAAAAAGATCCGACTTATAGAGTTGACAGTGACAATATTGTATTTACGCAAGAATATACCGGCGCCAAAAACTGGTGTCTTACCAACTTGGTTTGGTTTTTTTGGACTTTAGATCATCTTGTGACCTCTACTTATACGTATGCCGCTAGTCGGGTGTTCATTTATTTGATCGAAAGCAACTAAACCGGTTTCAATTTCTTTTTAAAAGCCGGGAAGATGAATTCCAGCGACTAAATCCAATGAAAAGGAAAAGGTCTGCCTTGCCCGGACTTATTCAAATTTAAACGGGAGCCCTAAGTTCGAATGGGATTGGAAAGGCAAATCCCAGTTCCTATTCCTCTGATTCGAACGAAGTAGAATACGTCAACTCTTTTAGTTCTGTCTGTAGCTCAGTTGGCAAGGAAGTTTTCTAAAACCTGTAAACATGCTATGGACAAATAAGGATTCAGGTAACTCGTAAGATGCTATGAATGCAAAAGTTAAATCCATGAAGAAAAATAAGGTTTATGATCTAGTTCAACATAATGAGGATAGAAAGGCAATAGGCTGTAAATTGGTTTTTAGGACAATACGAGATCTAGGGGAAATATTGTACTGAAAGGGGATTGATTATACTGAAACATTTTGTTCAGTCTCTACAGAAGATTTTTTTAAAATAATCATGGCATTAGTAGCTAATTTTGATATGAAGTTGCATCAAAATTTGAATATTGCATTGCAAGTGGTATCATTAATGAACCCCTGATTAGGGATTTGATCCCCACAATTACCCTTTAATTATCATTAATTAAGGATTGAACATATCGCTCCTAGCATTTGCTATCGATTTTTGAGATCTCAACTAGTAAGGGAAGCACAGGCTTTCTAACAAGAGATAACGGCCAAAGTAGAATCTACTAACAATTTTGCTGAGCAGATCAAATGGAATCCGACCTAAAGATTTCCTAAACACATGGGCGTTAAATTAGAAGATTTCCTAAACAGATTGATTAAAATGTTGCAAGACACAACTAGCTTGGGCATCAACTTGAAGGATCACTCATAACATTTGAAGTAAGCATTTAAAAATGAGTTGTGATCCAGAGATTAGCTTAGCAGTTAAATTAATCATCCTACTACATAAGATTCTTTAGTTAGACCTAGTAAGATTAGAGAACCAACAAGGAGTATCTATACTATACCAATTACTAGTTATTATCCTCAGTACTCCATGCATTTTGCCATTCCTTATCCTGATGTTAGATAAGGGTGTGGTGAAGCAAGCTTAACAGCACTGTGCAGAAGAACTATGCAATACCTCTTGACTTGGAGTGGCCCCGGATAATTGCATTGAAACTTTATGAAATGAACAGAGGGAGAAAATAAGATGAAACTATGGGAAAGTTGAGAAATGTAGCACCTTTCTGTTTCTTGTTTTCTTCTTTTTATGTATTCGATCACATATGTGCGTGTGTCCGTGTGTGTTTTGGTTGGTTGATTGATTAGAAAGTGATCTTAAGTTTATATTCATTTTTCTAAGTTAATTCACTTGTGTGTGTGTGTGTGTATAGGAGTGTTCTAGTGTGTGTTTTTAGTTGGTTGATTGATTAGAAAGAGATGTTTAGATTATGTACATTCTTCTAAGTTAGATAACTCTTGTGTGTATGTGTGTGTGTGTGTGTGTAATCACTTGGTTAATGAGGGATTCTTGGTTTCTGGCATATTGTAATTTCAATGCAATATGCCAAATAGAAAAAATCTATATTTCTCGAGTTGCATCAAAATTAGAATATGGAGTTGCAAACTTTGATTTTATAGATGAAAAATTGTTTTAGCTGTAACTAATAAATCTATATTTTCCATGCAAGTGGAAAAAATTATGATGATGACAGTTAATGGAATTTCATCTCATTTCTCTTTCGTGTGATGGTTGCGATAGGAAGGGCATCCTAATAAAACTTTACTTTTTTGTAATTTGCATGATTCCAGTGTTAAGCATTTTGACCAGTATTTGACACTTTAATTTTCATGCTACCTACTCCAACATGGTTGGGAGTAAGGTGCATGATGTTGATGGTGACGATAAGACTTATGCAATTATACTGGTATCCATACAAATACAGAATACATCGTTTGCCTCCTACGTATTGTATATTACCGGATTCGTGTCCAGTACCCGTATTAGCACTTCAAAGTCGAGACCTATCAAACTAATATAAGTTATTTTAAGAAATGTGGCCAGCTTATTTGTTGTTTCCTTTTTGGATCTGATATGTACCTACCTTTCTAACTATGTCAGTTCATTTTAGTCGATGCATTAATTCTCTCTGATAAGTCATTGAGACTTATCTAACCGGCTTGCTTAGCTACCTAAAGCGGGTGTGTGGTGCTTGAAAGATGTTATATATCTTGATATAAAGAATTTTGCTGATGAAATACATTGACCAATTTGTACTTTCTTTTGGCAGGTTCTGTTGGTTCACATTTTCTACATAATAGAGGTTGTATTTCTTTGAGCTTTTCTCTTCATCTGAATAAACTGGATTTCCTTTTAACAGTCATTAATTCAAACCCATTCTTCTTTAAGTGATCTTGGGGCACTATAAATATTATTTTGTAATAATACATGCATGTTTAGCGTATGTTCTTATGTTATATAGCATCTAATTTGTCATTTGCCCTAATCAATATAGATATGGAAGAACGCGAATTATCCGCTTTTGGAGACGGTATTAATTCAAGTAATAGGCGTAAAATAAGAAATTTTGAGAATATTGAATGTGAATATGAAGATGTTAGTGGTCTACATGATAGTGGTGATGACGTTGTCAAGCGAGTACGAAAAATGATGTTTCGTACCATAAATGAAGCTGAAAGGTTTTATATCGCATACGGTAGAGAAATTGCTTTTGATATCAGAACGCAAAAAGTACAAACCACAAAACCAAATAAGTTCGTACAGAGCATAAAATGGGTTTGCAATCATGAAGGTCATAGAAAGGAACGAGCAGATTACTTATTTCAGGAGAGAGAAAGTAGGCCTGAAACTAGACATGGATGTAAGGCTTTTCTGCGAGTGGCATATCATCGTTATTTTGGGTGTTATAGAGTCACAAACTTCGAACCAAATCATAGTCATAAACTAGCAACAGCTGAAACTGCACACCTTCTACGTTGTAATAGGTATTTACTCTATCACTAAACCAATGCTCCGCTTTACTTTAAGGGTTCACATTTTGTCTATGTTTTACATTTATTTTTTGCTCTTACTCATTCGAAATATTCTATATATTTATTTATTGACAAGTATTTGACATCAGCTGATAAGACTACTTTGACACATATGGCTAAAATCGGAATTAGACCATCAAAAGCAATGGATTTTATCCAAAGTGGAAAGCTACCATTTATGAGGAGAGATGGTTACAATTTTCTACAGAAACAAAAAATGGAGAAAATTCGATATGGTGATGTGAATATGGCTTTCAACATGCTCGATGGAATGAGGTTGCACGACCCAGGGTTTGTATTGAAGCACACGGAGAATGCTGATGGTGCACTAGCAACCATGTTTTGGTGTGATTCACAATCAAAGGTCGAGTATGAAACATTTGGTGATGTATTAGTTCTCGATAGTACTTACAAGACTAATACATAACGCTTTCCGCTTGTCATACTATCTGGTGCAAACAACCACGCTAGCAATTGTATTTTCGGCGCAGGGATAGTATGTAGTGAAACAATTCAATCCTACCGTTGGTTATTGCGCGCGTTCAAGGATATGATGAATGATAAACTTCCATCTGCAGTGATCACTGATCAAGATGCATCTATATGCCAAGCAATTCAGGATGAATTTCCCGGCATTCCACACAGATTATGTTGTTGGCACCTATGCCGGAATGCCAAAAAAAGGGTGAGAAAAGCTAATTTTGCATGCGAGTTTGTTAAGTTGGCAAAGAGAAAATGCTCTGTACAGCAGTTCGAGGAACACTGGGCTAAATTAGTTAGAGATTATGGAGTGGCTGATAACTCATGGGTGAGCGACACATATGAGAAAAGAGCAATGTGGAGCGAGGCTTATTTTAATGGGGTGTTCTTGGTAGGAATGAGTACTACGTCGCGTGCAGAGCCAATAAATGCACTCCTGAAGTTGTATCTGAAGCCAAGTTTATCACTAACGGACTTCATCTAGATATTCTATGAGGCCTTGAAGCAGATGAGAAACAATTTTATCGAGAAGCAGTTGGACGATCAGATTAGGAAGCCAAAGGCGAGAATCGAGAGTGCTCTATTTGATCTTGAGGAACATGCTGCTAATTTGTGCACTAAAACGGTTTTCCAAAAAATTCCTAAGAATATTTCTTCTGAGCAAGGTATTATCACCGAGACCACGGGTAAGTTGGGAGAGGGGAAATTTTTATTCAACGTTAGAGAGTATAATAAGGATGAGGAGAAATGCTACTCCGTAAAAATTGATGTTGAGAATGCAATTTTTCGATGCGATTGTATGATGCTGGAGTCTGTTGGTGTTCCGTGTTCACATATTCTTTCTGCTTTCAAGTCTATGGGCATTATGGCCTTTCTAGCTAAAAGTATACATAATCGTTGGCTGATTGAAACAGGAAAGAGAATTAGGATTTTGTTTGCAGATTCATTGGCAATGTCGGAAGTACAGCGCACTTGATTAGGCCTTCTATACAAGGAGTTTGTCAAATTGTATCAATTGTTGTCGCAAGATGATTCACAATTCACTAACTCGTTGAATAAGTTGAGAAAAATTACAAAAGATATAAAAGATAGTAGGGGTGAAGCTAGAGATGATGAAAAAGTAGAGTGCAATCATGGGGTTGGTACATGTGTTGAAGCAAATTATGGCATACACGACCCTGTAAAAGTTAAGTCGAAGGGTGCTCCGCCGCGACAAAAGCAAAATTGCGGACTATGCGGGTATGTCATTTTCCTATCTCTACATATCCTTTTAAATGTCAATATATCTGTGTGAATGTTATTTTTTTTGCATGTTGACAGAGTGCCAGGCCACAACCGTGTTACATGCCCAAAGAATCTTGCAAATGGAGAATGACATGAAGATGTTCGTTCAAGGACCCGGGCTAAAACAAATACTGCCACACTGTCACAAGATTGTGTATTTGACGCTGGTATATGATATATATAGGTACATATATTTTATTTTTTTCTTACATTTCTGCTATCTTTGACATTTGAAATTGGTTGCAAGCTCCTCATCGAGTTGAATGTTGTATATGCTGATTGAGTCATATGTATTTAGATTTTATGAAGAAGAGTCAAGTAACTATGATGAGAAAGATAACTAAAAAAATTAGTTTCATCGTTTTGCTGAATAACTAAAATTGCCTAGAGGTTGGAAAATAGTGGGTTGAATTGTAATTAATAAAAGTACCATAATTACTCTTGTCGTGGTTGAATTATAATTAAGAAAACTATAAAAAACTAGTCAAATGGGATTGAATTATAATTAAGAAAAAAATACAAAAACTTCTCTAGTGAAAAACTTATTCTTAATTTAAGAAGGGTTGAAACGTAATTAAGTGAAAATATGAAAACTGCTGGTCCTTTTTATTTGAACTGGATTGGACTGGTACTCTAATTATAGGTTCAGTATGTTCCAACTTGATTCAGTTTAAGCTACCAAAGGTATAGGTGTGTTCGCATATTCATCAATCTAGGAGTAATGAAGTCTCAATCAGTCATTTGTGATAGAAGGATGGTTTTATAACAACTCCTTGTTTTACCATGTTACGTTTAGTTTGTGTCTTGATTTTTGTTGTCCTCATCCTCCTGTTTCTTTTTAATCCTGACTTACACTTGATAGGACAATAAGTATCCCTAT
The DNA here is from genome assembly GCA_033398695.1 of Orobanche coerulescens. NCBI lineage: Eukaryota > Viridiplantae > Streptophyta > Magnoliopsida > Lamiales > Orobanchaceae > Orobanche > Orobanche coerulescens. The sequence continues at coordinate 59,839,078 of CM065818.1, forward strand.
GATTACAGTTCAAGATGACATCAATATTTCCTAGTTTGTTGCTCTCTAAACCGCGAACGTGGAAATACTTGTGTCCTTTTACACGGATTGTTAAAATGGAGCTTCTTAGTTGGTAAATTTCAATACATGCTGTTCTTGTTCTGTAGTAATGTCAACTGTGAAATTAGCTCTTTGATTTGTTGCAATTGTTGCTAATGGTTGCATGTGCGTATGTGTGGTAAATTAGTGTAGGATAATGAAATCAAGGTGATCTTTTTGGATCTGTAACTGGTCTTTGAAACATTCAACATGGGATGTGTGACATTTGGGGCTCTTCATTTAAACTCTCTTTTTAGATCTGTAACTGGTCATTTAAACATATCAATGATACAAACTGTTAGTCTAAGTTTTCCATTTTCTTGCAAATGTATATTTTTTATTTTTGGTTTAATGCTTTACTTGTGAAATAGCCAGGGACTGAATCAAATCCATATTCTCTCGATGCTCTTGTTGTTTTCATTTACCCAGTGATTCGTCGTGTTAATCATCTGGTAATGATCAGTTAAACTACTTTGATGTTGGGCAATTCCATCCATTCTATTCTCAGAAATGTGAAACTAATGGTGCCGGTTTTGCAACTTGTCATTGCTGGGTGTTTAACTACAAATAATCCCCTCTGTTTATTTGAAATTGCATGATATCCCCCTGTATTTTCTAAATTGCATGAAACACCCCTACACATAATCTCCTTTAGTGTATTTTAAGTTTAAATTGATAACATTGATTCTATAAAATAATAAGGGATTTATCACGTAAAAAATACTCAATGGACCACGTCTCTTAAAATATGATTGTGTTTTAAGGGGGGTGTAAAATGCGTTTTTCAAATGTCTCTGGAGTGAATTGCTCGTTTTGAAAAGTATGAGGTTGATTTGCAAATGTCTTGAACTTGAAATAAACTAAAGAGAAGAGAAGTCCCTACAAAGTTTAAATTTAAATACCGGAGATTTCGTGTAATTTAAAAAATGTAAAGAAATTTTGTACGATTTCGTATATAAACACGGGGGATTATTTTCATTCGACCATGTCATTGCTTTTTCTTAATCAAAAACCTTGATTAATGTTTCCGTGTCTCAATTCCAACAGCTTGTATTGGTGAAACCAGTTGATGAGGTGATCGAAAAATTACAGCGAGCCGATGATGCAAAAGAATTTTCAGATTGTCTGTACTTGACAATAATCATCATCATCATCATCATCTAATTATGTATGATGAGAGGCCTAATGCCAATATTATTTTCAGATTTTGTTTTGCTCAATCCTATTTAACCCCCGGTCCTTTGTTGCAGTTCTACTCCCAGTAGTTTAGGGGGCCCCTATACCCGTTGACAGAAAAGTATTATCTTTCACAGTTTTCGTCGATTTTTTTGCAACACTAATTATTCCTATTGTGTTTTTTTGGCGAATGAACACAACCTTCAGGAAATGAAGAGATATGGATTGAATTTATATTAGATTGAAGTGTTTTGTAATAGACATTTAGACTAGTTGTAGTATTTATTCAACTATGATGTTTTGATTGCTTTATCAATTTTGGTTTTAAATATCTTTTATAATCTAAGCAATTTTGGTTCACATCGAGGAAATAAATAGTGTGAGAGAGAAGGGAAAGTGATGGGGGAAATAGATCATATGAAAACTAATTACCTTGTGAAATCTAGAAACTTTGGCTGTAGATGAGTAGAATTATATATATATATATATATATATATATATATATATATATATATATATGAGCGCGTTACATGCGTCTGCGATATTAGATGCGATCTTTATAGTACTAATTTATGCATGAGTTTTGTACTAATTATGCATGAAATATATGCGTTTCGTGCATCAAAATTTCAATGCATTGATCCTCACAAAAATTTGATGCATATAATCTAATATTTTAATGCATCGATATTTTGATGCATATATTGCATATTTTAATGCATTGAAATTTTGATGCACAGAATGCATATATTTCATGCATAATTAGTACAAAACTCATGCATAAATTAGATCAGTAAAGATCGTATCTAATATTAGTCTTTGCGTAGAACGCCAATATATATATATATATATATATATATATATATATATATATATATAATATGTGTGTGTGTGTGGTGATAAGACTATATTATATTTATATTATTATAACTAATTCTAATACTATTCAAATATATACATAATCTCTCTTATCTTATAATAAAATTTCTTGTAAGAATACACATTCCCTTTTTTTATAATGCCACATCACCATACACTACAAGAAAAAAATGAATAAAAATAAAATAAAATGATATAATCTGGATATTAAACTCTTTGTCTAGTGTTTAGATATTATATATTAGTTTGTGTGTAAATAAATATACCAACTAAAATTCCACCTTATCCTTCCACAAATTTTGCAACAAAAATTAAAATATAAGATACTTGTATATAAATAATAATATTTTAGAAGCATACTCAATTGTAATTCATCAATTTGGAAGCATGCAGTTCATCACTTTTAGAAATATACTCAATTGCAATTTATCAATTTTGGAAGCATACTTGAGTGCAATTAATTACTTTTGAAAACGTACTCAATTGCAATTTGTGAGTTTTGGAAGACTAATAGGAGAAAAATTCATGCCCAAACGACATACCATCTGCTACAAAGTCAACAAAAAAAAATTACACCCAATATATATATTTACAGTGATTTGTAGATAGTCGATACAACAAACTACTTTGATTTTCACTTAGACCCTTAATGCTGGATTGGAACCAGGCAAGATCCACATGCACGCCATAGACCCTTAATGCTGGATTTGCTAGAATTTGAAGCCGCTGAAGTACTGGGCTAAATTTTGCTCAAAGGCAACCCTTTCTTACCAAGTGCAATTGTGCATTCAAACCAGCCACGAAGCGGTACCATGTGGTCTGTAACACCCCCAGATTTAACCGGAAATATTACAGCGCCGTGGGCCCCGAGATGGAACCCACAAGGCTAAAAGAAATTTTCGCAAACATTTACAAATGCCCAAGAGGCCAACGACGGTACTATCTTTAAAAAAATTCACAAAGACTTATAAAAATCCATTTATCAAAAACCGTCGTAAAAACTCATTTGAAAACGCAAGGCCAAACAGCCGACACTCAAAAGTTTAGAAAACGATTCCCAAAGTAACCTCAGTTACTAGATACCAAAAGAGCATTTCAAATACTCACGCAGCGGAAAAAGGCCAACCAAAAAGATCCTCTAGCAGCGGAATACAAGAACCCATCAAGAAACTCAATGCACACAACATGTCCTAGCCAGTATCCTCCGGGAAGCTCATCTCTTCACGACCGCTACAAGCTCGATACTCCGAGAACCTAAAAGAAATCCACGGGTCGGTCACCATAATATCCAACAATGATAACCGTCACATCACATTAATAATAACATACCAATGAGAATACAACATAAGAATACGACCAACGTAATCTTTACTTACTCAAGAAATTCTCATCGAATAACCATTATCACATTTCACATCCCGTACTCGATTAACCAATAAACTCGAACATAATATCCGTATTGTACCTTAAACAATACTCAAGATCCTCAAACTATCATAACCAACTCACGATACGGAAATCTACCATTTCGACCAATACGATCCATCGAATAAAATCATCAAATCCCAAGGCGATAACCAATTGTCCACCAAAGACAAGACCAAGGAAAATATGGAACATACCTCGAGATATGATGTGCCACGATAATCATATCGATCGATCCGATATCGAACAATGCAATGCGGACAAGGTCTAACACAAGACCTACAAATGCATACTCATATGACAACGTCAATATGCTCAAAAACAATAACAACTATGTATACTCAATGGAAATCCCATGATCCAGCGCCCTCGGATAGATCCCAAGATGATCCTACAAGATCAACACGAGGTGGATAACCAACAATATACATATGCACAACAATAACACAATCTTGGGTAATCCAACGATCCAGCGCCCTCGGATAGATCCCAAGATGATCCCGTCGGACCAACACGAGGTGGAAAAAACCCGTCCAATGATCCGGCGCCCTCGGATAGATCCCAAGATGATCCCGTCGGACCAACACGAGGTGGGCATCCGATCCAGCGCCCTCGGATAGATCGCGCGATCCCATCGGATCAACACAACATAAACAACACAATATGCATACACATATGCAAAACAATATGTTCATCATCATGAACAACGCAACATGAACGACAATATGACAAATCAATTAAGACGACCTCATGTTCGACAACATGAATGATAATACGCATGATCAAATCACTAACTCTAATTGAATCGATATAAGATACTTGCCCCGAGTCCTTCGGGAGAAATCTCGATGTCCAATCATCACCGACGATTATCCTTAATGCTCGGCGATCCATACGAACAATGAACTATAGATACTCATATCCTCGTCTTTACCATAATGTAACCTTGATACTCGAACATACCAATAACTGAGATAAGCATATACATTATGATTTACCTCCCAGAATCGAAAGAACGATATGCGATCCGAATACCCAGAGTTCACAATAATAATCATCGCTATATGCATTATAAACGAAATGAAACTGAAACCATTCATTAAATATTATAACTGAGCAAGTAATAACTTGCCTCGATACCGATACCACGAAGCTGCTGCCGAACACATTGCCTTTGTCTACGAGCTCCTCAGCCCCGATCAAAAGCAATACAATGGACATACTCGAACACGACCACAATATCCGGTTATAATCACCGATCAACAATCTCAACCTATCGAAGAAATCAAATAACACATATCCGATAACAATCAACAACTGACAATACTAACCAATCGAACTCAACGGTTCAACACAACCTCTAATAAACACAGTCAGAACCAACCAAGTCAAACCATCACGAATTCATAATCAAAACACAAAAATCTTGCCTTTATGCGCCTACTTAGCGCACGTTAAACGCATAACGTGGCGTGCGCTAAGTTGTCCGTTAGCGTGCGCTAGCGGTAAGCTTAGCGTGCGCTAATGTCTGATGGCATGCATTCCAAGCATCGACTATCATCTTGCAACTACGAATCCGAATGAAGGGAGACATAAATCTCCATATCTCTTGAAGATAAACGACGACACCATAACTATCACAAGGATCATATCAATGTCCATATATCAATAATAACATCAACAATCAAACCGACTCGATAACAAGGATCATATCATATTCAATCGAATTCAACCTCGTATCATGATTTAACTCCTCTAAATCGATCAATATAGATAACAAGATTGAAATCCATCTTAGATCGGGTTAAACGAATCACCATCCTTATAGTGTGAAGAATCTTAACTAACATCCGAAACTCTTATCAAAATTCCATTGAATCTCATATAACATCATCATATGATTATCCAACATGCTCCTTACATGAAATCATCCAAGAAAAGCGAACCATCATCAAGAGGATACGAAAATTACGGATTGGATGAACCAAGAATAAGAACACTAGACTCCATTCCAAGAATCATGAATAACTTGAAGAACGAGGCTTGAATCCATGCTCTCCATCTTAATCTTGTTAAAGATCATCATCTCTCGAGTGTTTGGGACCTCACACCTCTCTCTAAAAACTCTCTCTCTCGGTTACAAGGAAGGAATGGACGAAATGCTTCATAACACCCTTCGTCCCTTTTATAATATACATCACTAGCGTGCGCTAAACCATTATGTTTAGCGTGCGCTATCCTTAGCGTGCGCTAGCGGCTTTGTTAGCGTGCGCTATCAGCCAGAGGCTACTGTCTTGCTTCGTAAACTACCTTACGTACGTAATGCCCATGCATTAACGTACGTAAATCATCATGTCTAGCGTACGCTAGTCCTTACTCTTAGCGTGCGCTATCCGAGGTTGACTTACTACAGCGTTCACCTACCACTCGCCCCCACATTCCGACAGCATCTGACAAGGATAAGATCCCTTGTTGACTGATATATAGTTAGCGTGCGCTAAGCCTAATCTTTAGCGTGCGCTAATACTTCCGGACAACAACCGTTGACTCACTAGAACGTGCGCCGAAAGCAGCCGGGTCCACACGCAGATTCCTTCCGATCTGTCTGCATTTAGCGTGCGCTACATTCTGACTCTAGCGTGCGCTAACCATGAACGATAGCGTGCGCTATACTTGAACATTAGCGCGCGCTAATCAGGCTATACTTAGCCATTTTCCAATTCTCCTCGTCCGTCTCGACATACCAATTACGTACATACGGCATACTGAATACATGTACTGAATCCAATAACATCAAAATACGATATACCCAATATCAAAAGTACGGCAACCTGATACACAATATCCTCAAATGTAAATGTCGACCAAATACGACAATTATACCGATACTGATATCTCAGTCCTTTATTTATTTTATCCCTACTGTACAGATTCCACGCTGTACAATATAACTCGGATAAAATAATATTAAACAACAGTAATAGAAATTCCGGATATTACATGGTCGGTGGTACATACCGAAAGAAAAGGTTGACTCAGTGAAAGAAGAATCTTTTTTTCAAAAAAATTTCTTTGTTCAAATAAAAACAGTTCTCAGTTCACAGGCATTAAACGACGGACCTGACTCATGAGACTGGTGATGATGTTGTCATTATGAAGCGAAAATGGAGACATGTAACTTCCATCGCCCCCGAAAAATATAGACACTGGAAATCTTTTAATCAAACGGAAAGGAAGATCATTTCTCTTTTCATCACCACCAAGAAAAAAGTCGATATATGCTGGCATTAGATCTGGTGTTGCGCCTACCTACATTTTACAAATATGAATATCATTGCTTGAAAATTACCAAGCTGAGAAAATGCAGCTAAATGGCCTAGGAGGATTTATGCAAAATGGGGATTAAACTACCAATAGACTGGAGAGTTTGAAAAGGAAAAACAGCAAACACAAATCTGACTTAAGAAATCAAGTTAATAGTATAATGGAAATGACAGATAGAAACAAGGCCACGAGTTCTGTCATGGCAAACATACTGCCCAAATAAACACAGAAATTCTCACTTCTCCAAATCCCAGCATGTCAAAACAAATCCCTGTGCACCCCGCCGGAACAAAAGGAAAAACAAACGAATGGAAAAGTAAAATAATCAATAGAATTTTCCCTTTGCAACTGCATTCAGGTTAAGTGACACCTATGATGCACGGATTCTTCAAAACTCATCAGTATGCAGTATCGGATACTGCATGGGTGCGGGTGTGATTCACGTGGGATTCGCCACGTGGCGAATCCGTGTAAAAAAAATTAGACTCGCGTATCTTTGCACTGGATACGCGTATCCGGTGCGTGGGGTAGGGGGCGTGGGTGAAATTGTTATTGTTTTATGGTTTTTTTTGTAATTTTTAAAAAATAAATCAAATAAACTAAAATACAAAAAGTAAATCATTTAATAAGTAATTTAGCAGCATTCATGAACAGCACCAGAAAGCTCAAAGCCATTTTCTTTTCTCTCAAGTCTCGACCAAACAATAATGATGATGATCATTTGACACGTCTATAGATGTGATCATGTATAGACGTGTCACATGATCACGTCTATAGATCATGTGACAAAAAAAAAGGAAAAAATATACATGTTGAAATATGGGCAGCATATATTTAAACCGCAGAACATGAACGCATCTTTAGTTCACAAAAATTTGATCGACAGAAAATAGTGTTAGATAAATGAACCTTCAGTCCTTCATATAGAGCACGCGAACGACAAGAACGTAATCAAGCATGGTCATATTCAGATCGCACAAATTCTCTTATTTTCTGCAACTTCATTCTACGCCGCCATTGCTGTCATGACCATGCAAAAGGATAAGCACGAATGCAAAGAAAACTACGCACTGACCCTTCCCACCACTGATATGCTGCAAGAGCATTGATCTCATCCACAAACAAATTAAATGCACCTTCATATCTGCTGCATAAAATGGCCACAGAAAATTGCAAAAAACTGCTGAAATCTGCTGCAGAAATTACTAAAATCTCCTGCAACAATATGCATAAAACTGGTGCAGGAATGTGCAAAAATCAGCATAAAACTAGTGTAGAAATTCACAAAAAAAAAATCAGCATAAAACTGGTGCAGAAATTCACAAAAATCAGCATAAACCAACCAAGCATTCAGTAAATATATATAGCATTCAATTAAAAGCATCCTAGCAATTAACAAATCTAAAAGTATAAATATAATCAAGCATCCAAGTATCAAATAATAATGATATAAGTACCTTGTCGTGTTCAGTAATTCCACTTTGATCTCTTCCTTCTATTTGATTGTGAAAGCCTTGAAACTTACTAGTACAAAGTTGTATCGATGACCACCGATTACATAGGGAGGTTGGAGTTCGTTCGCTTGGAAAATCTTTGTGTTCGGTATAGTAGCTTGCAATTCTAGACCAATATGTTTGTTGTGCTTGATTGTTCCCTTGTATCGGGTCCAAACTTACATTTTTCCAAGCGGATATTAGTAGCATATCTTCTTGGATTGTAAAATTTTTTGACCGATCCTTTTTTAGTTTGCTCATTGAGTTTTGCCTTTGTGATAGTGGAGGCGGTTGCGAATTATCTCTTCATTGTGATTATACACACCATCATTTAGCAATTGAGTAAAACATGTATCCATTCCTACAACCAAACCGGACCAAAATCACGCCTTTCTTGACTAGAACATTAAATATAACATTACAAGCAACTAATTTGGTCTCCTCTCTGTAATACCCGAGATTTGCTGATATGTATTTGGAACTTGTGACATTGTAATTATTGCATTTTGATCTGAGTATTATTCTCCGTATTTCATAATCCGGTATTGTTGAGCGCATGATTTCATGAATGTGATTTAAATTGTGATTTTGCGCATGTAGCGCACGCTATCGACTAAGTGTAGCGTACGCTAACTTGGATCCATAGCGCACGCTGTGAAGGGACCTTAGCGCACGCTATACGTGGTCAATATGATTGAGATGTGTTGGTAGGTGAGATCAGGCCGGGGATCTTGGTCGGATTGTGTCGGGATGAACCTGGACGGCTTTCGGGAAAAAGCCAAGTCAACGCATTAGCGCACGCTACTCATATGAGGATAGCGCACGCTAAAGGCTGAGTACAGTGAAATCAGTAACGTTTCAAATAGCCGTTAGCGCACGCTATGAGTATGGACTAGCGCGCGCTAATAACCATTTTCTATATATATGACAGCATCCTTTTTCATATTTTCAGACTTTTCACTCCCCCATCCGAATTCTTGAACTTAGAAAGTCACTCTCTTCATCCTAAACACTTCTTGCCGGCATCCTAGCTCGTGTTGAAGATTGTAGATCATTGGGGATTGGTGTTCAAGCCTTCGGCGTTGGATTGCTTCGAATTTCCTCCTTGTTCTTCACTACTTTGAGGTAGGTGATTCTTCACCAATATTAGTAGTATTCTGGAGGATGTTTTGATCATGTTTTGGGATTTACTTAGTCAGTTAGATTCATAAGTAGTTGAACATCATGTGTTAGAAGGATATTTTCGATGTTTCGGTACTTATTCATTGTATAAACCATTGAACCTCTTAGTGTTTGAACTCCTAGCATATTCTGAAGCTTCAAACCGATTTGTGACCAGTATATGGAGATTTTCAAGTTCTTATGCCTTTACATAAAGGAATCATACGTTTTGGGACATATAACGGATTGAACTTAGGATATTCCTTGAAGATCTAAGATGAATTATGGTGTTGTGATGATTATATGTATCCTTGTATCTCATAGTCATTTAGTACGTATAGAACTTTCACAAAACCTTATGAACATGATATGCACGGGGATGACATGTATTATCACCATAGAATTCATGAGTTCCTCACCATTAGATCAAGTTTTACGCGATGTGTCGTAATCATGCGGTTAGCGCACGCTAACATACGTAAGTTAACGTGCGCTATCGGGAATAAGTTAACACACGCTACGTTTGGTACGTAACGTACGTTATGTTATCAGTCGAGTCAGTCGGCTGATCAGAGAGAACTGTCAGTCCATGGCTAGCATACGCTAGACTTAGACGATAGCGTACGCTAACAGGCAGGCTTAGCGCACGCTACGTAGAGTACGTAGCGTACGCTAAGTGGTTCAGGCAGATTGCATATTTTGAGCTTTTGGCCGTAGACCGAATTGTTAGGCAATCGTTCGACTTGAGATGATTTGTATATCATTTCTTTTGTTAAGGTTCGAGCTTGCTACGTTGATCGGAGGAGACGGCCTTCGAGTGTGTTGAGATCATTGAAGTGTTTCGTTCTTGCCATCTTCGAGGCAAGTATCGTAATGTGTTAATATTGGTATTTTGAGCATGCGTGTGGTTATTCATGTTGTTGAACATGAGATTTATTTCGTTGAATTGTCATGATATTCGTTATCTAGTGTTTGTATGTTCATGTTGATGGACATGGCGATTTGGCATATATGTATGCATCAGTTGTGTTTGTGCTTGTTGTGCGATCTATGCTGAGGGCGCTGGATCGGATGTACACCTCGTGTTGGTCCGACGGGATCATCTTGGGATCTAGGCTGAGGGCGCTGGATCATTGGACGGGTTATTTACACCTCGTGTTGGTCCGACGGGATCATCTTGGGTTCTATGCTGAGGGCGCTGGATCATTGGAATACCCTTGCTGTGTTAATGGAATCTTTTGGATTCGCATTGTCGGATTCCGGTAGCGGAAGTCCGTGTGGTGTATCTTGTTATGTATTGTTGATGTATATTCGATTTGTTTAAATGATACTTGTACTAGCATCGTTTTGCTAACCCCTTCGAGGGTGGACATTTGTTTTGATGTTCAGGTAGCCGAGGAGCAGGAAAGCGACCACGATGCCGATGTGACGACGAAGGGGTTCAGTGATGTTTGTTGTTGTTGGTGATTTGTTTTTCTTGGTTTGATTTCAGTACTCGAGTATGCGTGTCTTATTAATATCATTTCGATATGGTTGTATAAATTACTCGTTGAACCAGTTGGACCGGTTTTGTAAACTTCAATTTCCGTGGTATCGATGTCTTATATTTACATTTCTTTTATTTAGCCTTGTAAATCCTTACTTAAAGGGTTTACGGCGCTGTAATTATTCCGAATATCTCGGGGTGTTACAGAATATGGTATCAGAGCTAAGATTCATGGATATCTTGGCAGTCGGGTTTTAAGTTGGGTCTATTTACGTTATTGATTTACGAGTCGTTCGTAACATCACTGTTCAGCCAAAAGTCGTCATGTGGACCGTGGTTGTAAGTCTCCTAATCTCTTGTACTACCATTTTACTTAATTCTGTTTTGTGAGTATTGACGGGCTTTATTTTTGAAAATTTTGTCCTGGATATTGGAAAATTGTGTTTTCAGTATGTTGAGAGGAGGTCGTGGACGCGGACGTGGTCGTGGACGCGGACGTGGTCGTGGACGCGGATGTGGAAATATGAGACAGGAGGACTCCGCAACTACCCCAGAATTATCGGCTAGTAGAACCGATTCCCATTCTGGAGGGCAGCAGGGATCGGCGAATGACGACGCAAATCCTAACATGCCGGGAGTGCTTCAACAGGTGGTGGCTCAGATAAACCAGTTTGCTCAGGTAGTTGACTGCATGCAGACAGCGATGGGACAGCAGCACCACGAGGATAACCGGGGAGATAGATGGCTTGCTGAGGTAGTCAAATTGCACCCGCCAAAGTTTGATGGATCTGCTGAGGCACTTACTTGGGATCATTGGCTAAAGGAGTTAGAGAAAATATTCGCGGGTATTAACTGTCCCGAGGACCGGAAGGTTCCCATTTCCCAGTATTTTCTGACTGGGGAGGCCTTTGACTGGTGGGAAGCTATTCGACTTGAGGATCATAATGCGGATTGGACGGAATTCAAACTAATGATGGAAGCATAGTATTGTCCTCGTCCAGTTAGAGAGGCAAAGATCCGAGAGTTCTTCTCACCACAGAGTTCGGAAGCAACTGTAACAGACATAATCAAAACTTTTAATCATCAGCTGACGTGTGTCCGACACTTGGTCAGAACGGAGGCAGAAAAGATTTTTCATTTCGATATGCGAATGAAGCCGTAGATTCAGCAGTACATGTCCGGATTCGAGTGTACTACGCTGCGACAATATCAAGACAAAGCGCTGGCCTACGACATGAAAGAGGAGGCGGTGGAGAAATCAGTGGAAGCAAAGAAGCAGAAAGTGACCGGCAACTTCTCAGAAAACAAGAGTGGTGGGCCCCGCAAGGGCCAGTCTTCCTTTTATTCGGCTAGGAAATCTCCACATCCTTCTAGAGGTGGAAAGAAGTTCCGGACTACATCAGCAGTTTCAGACGCATCAAAGAAATGCTACAATTGTGGTCGAGCAGGGCATATTCGACGTGATTGCCCCGCATCTTCTGTGACTTGTTACGATTGTGGGCAAGAAGGGCACCGTGCGGCTTTCTATGGAGTTGCTACTAGATCTTTTGGTACTCGCACTCCAGCGCCAGTTCCAAAGGAGATAAGTGTGAACCAGAAGCAGCAGAGTGGATTTGAGCAGCAAAATATGTTAGGAATATATGCCCTCGAATGCCACTCAGAGGATGAGAGAGTGAGAGCAATTGTATTGTAATTATGAATATTATATTTAATAAGGCAATTATTATTTCTATATTATTGTATATCACTGGCATTGTGATTTGGTATATAGAATAATAGTCCTTGCATTTGAGAGTGAACATTCTACTTATTATGAAGATAAGGAGATAGGCACTAGAAGTGTTTAGAGCTCGAATGCTTAACTAGTTCGCAAGTCGATAAAACTTAACAGGACATTAAGTTTTAATAAGACTTGTATAACTGATGCTAGGACGTGTGCACGTCTTGATAGCATAGTTATAAGTATATTGGTGGGGCCAGTATACTCGAACACAACTCCTACTCGATTCAGTCACACGGTATTCACTCTCAGAAAGTCGATGACGAATCGAAAGGTTGTGATAGTATACATAGACCTTTGACTTGAGGGTTCAGTAGAACATGTGCCTGTGACGTTTAGTTTGTCATTAGAGTAGTTAGACTCATTTGCTTAATTGCTGAGTCGACCTCGAAGTGCGGACTATACGGACAGGTAGCAGTCTTTACTGTACGCCAAGAAAGGATTCTATCTCCTGTTAGTGAGCAGGCGAATGTCCTATACGGTTAATGGTGAATAAGATCATAAGTCTTTGGCCAAAGCATTCTGATATAGTCGTATTAGATACACTATTAATCAGTCGGTCTTGATTTGTATTAACACATGTATAGAGTCTAGTCAATAGTAGGGTTTGACTTTACCGTGACCCGAAGATTTGACCGGGACATCTGATGAAGGGTCTATACGTATATGGTATTCATGACATAATGGTTCTGGAATGATTCGTTCATTCGTTCTCGATCGAGTTTCTGATGCGGCCCGCTAAATTTGGCTAAGTCTTGCCCGCACTCATTGATTCCTCCCAATGCTTTGAGACGAACCTACGAGTCGCCTTGAGGATCATTGACGGATAAATATGAATTAATAATCTCTCTTATAATATTAGATATTAGTGATTTATCGAATAAATCAAATAGCGGTCTTATGAATTGTAAGTAAGTTACTGGGTGATTACTTTAATTCATAAATTATATTTCTTAGAGAAATGTATATTTGTGTTTGATATAACTAATTAATTGGATTAATTAATTAGTATAAACACATTGGAAATAAAACGGATTCATTTGACGGACATCCGATTCACGAGGGATTCGTTTGACGAACATCCAATGCACGAGCCGAATTAACTCGACCCGTTTCTTGGAAGATTCCCTATAAGGCCCCCCCTCCTCTCTACTTTCTCTCTCTCTCTCATTATATAATATACTTGTGGGATCATGTGAGGTGTAGTGATGCTTTTAAAAGCATCTTCTACATGTGAGGCTTGTAATCATTTTTGTGAAAAAAAAAAAAGTCTTTTAATCATAAAAGTCTCCTTCTTCCTTCCCCAAGTGAAGATTTCGTTTTTGAGAGAGCTTCAAGAGTGAGAAAAATTTTCTATAGCATATACTTGATCTTAGAGACAAGTTATTAGTAGAAAAGATCGAGAGAAAAAATTCTTACAAGCTTCCCTAGCCGCATTCTTAGAGAAAGGAAGTTTGCTGATTTTTTTCGTCAAGTTCCGGCATGTGAAGTAGAGGCACCGTGCTTTCGGTGTTTGGAACGAAGGGCTCTTCATCATCATCATCATCATCATACGAAGGTTTTTCAGAGACATCAAAGGTATGGGACTTTTATTCCTTGATCTTCGTATTTCTTTTCGTATATACGTTACTTGATCGATCCTCTTAGGGATTCCGTTTATTCTTCCGCTGCGTTTTTTTCTGTGGAATCCCAACAAAATATTGGGAAGAGAGAGACATCCAGTGCTGGGTCCGTTCCTCCGTGCCTGTACGAGATGAGGAAATCCGACGATCAGAACACTGCTGTTGCATCAGGTACGATTCAGATCCTTTTGCAACCAGTTAGTGTCTTATTCGATTCCGGAGCTACACATTATTTCATATCATTGAACTGTGTTAATCGTTTAAAAATCTCGTGCTTATTTGATTGTGAACCATATGTTGTGGGTTTGCCGAGCGGAGAGAGAATTGTGGGAACCCTAGAAGCTAGAGATTTTCCAGTGTCTATAGGAGGGAGAGATTGGCCATCGAATCTTATTGTAGTTGACATTCATGGTGATGATTTAATTCTCGGAGACGATTGGCTCAACCGTTATGGAGCTATTCTGAATTACCGAGAGAGAGTCATTTCTATCATTGCTGATGACGGATCTGAACACTTATTCCGAAGATGGAGACCGGGAAGCTCGGGAAAATTGATCAAAGCAATGAAAGCCGTGAAATTACTGAAGTAGGGATGTCACGGACTTTGGTGCTATGCCATGAGGAAAGAGGAAGGAGTAGAGCTCTCGTCTATTTCAGTTGTGAATGAGTTCTCAGATGTATTTCCTGACGAACTACCTGGGTTACCTCCGCAGAGAGAAGTGGAGTTCACTATCGAATTAGAGCCTGGAGCAGCTCCTATTTCCAGAGCACCATACCGCATGGCGCCAACCGAGATGTATCAACTCAAGAAGCAACTGGAGGAACTGTTACAGAAGGGGTATATTCAACCTAGCATTTCTCCTTGGGGAGCGCCCGTTCTCTTTGTCCGGAAGAAAGACGGATCCCTCCGACTGCGTATTGATTACAGGGAGCTCAACAAGATGACGATCAAGAATAAGTATCCTATACCTCGGATCGACGACTTGTTTTATCAACTGCAAGGGGCAAGGGTATTCTCTAAGATTGACTTGCGATCAGGATACCATCAGTTGAGAATTAAGGAATCGGATATACCAAAGTCTGCTTTCAGGTCCCGGTACAGGCATTATGAATTTGTAGTGATGCCATTTGGACTTACCAATGCTCCTACGGTATTCATGCAATTGATGAATCGGGTATTCTTAGAATACTTGGATAAATTTGTGGTCGTCTTCATTGATGACATCTTGATATATTCGAAGGACGCAGAGGAGCATGCCGAACATTTGCGTGTGGTTTTGAGCACCTTGAGGAAGGAACAGCTGTATGCAAAGCTTTCCAAATGCGAGTTCTGGCTTAGGGAAGTAACTTTCCTTGGGCATGTGATATCAGCTGACGGAGTTCAGGTGGACCCGAAGAAAGTCGAAGCAATCTTGGAATGGGAAGCTCCTAATAACGTGAAAGAAGTCCAGAGTTTCTTAGGACTTGCTGGATATTATCGCCGCTTTGTAGAGGGATTTTCCAAAATTGCTCGTCCGCTCACTCAGCTGTTACAGATACTTGGGGACCCGAGAGATTGGCGCGAGTATTTATTGCGGAGATAGTCAGATTGTATGGGACGCCGAAGACCATTATTTCAGATCGAGATGGTCGCTTTGTGTCGCACTTCTGGAAGGCAGTTCACAGGGCTTTGGGGACTGAGCTCAACTTTAGCACGGCTTATCATCCCCAAACGGACGGCCAGTCCGAAAGGACTATACAAACAGTAGAAGACATGCTTAGAGATTGTGCCTTAGATTGGTCGACTGATTGGGAAGTTCATTTGTCGTTGATTGAATTCACTTACAATAGTAGTTGGCATTCTTCTATTAAGATGACACCATTTGAAGCTTTGTACGGGAGAAGATGCCGATCACCCCTGTGTTGGGATGATTCTTCGGATTTGATCGGGACGTAACCGGAATTGATAATTCAGACTCAAGAGAAGATAGCTTCGATTCGGGAAAGACTGTTGACTGCCCAGAGTCGACAGAAGTCTTATGCAGATGTACGTCGTCGCCCTCTAGAGTTCGACGTTGGGGAACATGTACTATTGAAGGTGTCTCCTACACGAGGGATTTTCCGTTTTGGGAAAAAGGGTAAGCTAAGTCCGAGATATATCGGACCATTCGAGATCCTCGAGAGAGTTGGAGATTTAGCATACAGGTTGGCCTTACCGCCATCGCTGAGTCACGTTCACAATGTGTTTCACGTATCCCAATTGCGGAAGTATGTACCAGATCCCAGTCATATCATTGAGTTCGATGAGATCGAGATAGCTAATGATGGCACCTTCGAGGAGAGACCAATTAAGATACTTGAGAGTCGGATCAAACAATTGAGGAATAAACCAATACCCTTGGTTAAAGTACAATGGTCACGGCACGGAGTTGAAGAGGCCACTTGGGAAACGGAGGACAGTATGAAGACTAGATATCCAGAGTTGTTTTCATCTTAAGTTTCGGGACGAAACTTCTTTTTAGGGAGGAAGGATGTAATACCCGAGATTTGCTGATATGTATTTGGAACTTGTGACATTGTAATTATTGCATTTTGATATGAGTATTATTCTCCGTATTTCATAATCCGGTATTGTTGAGCGCATGATTTCATGAATGTGATTTAAATTGTGATTCTGCGCATGTAGCGCACGCTATCGACTAAGTGTAGCATACGCTAACTTGGATCCATAGCGCACGCTGTGAAGGGACCTTAGCGCATGCTATACGTGGTCAATATGATTGAGACGTGTTGGTAGGTGAGATCAGGCCGGGGATCTTGGTCGGATTGTGTCGGGATGAACCTGGATGGCTTTCGGGAAAAAGCCAAGTCAACGCGTTAGCGCACGCTACTCATATGAGGATAGCGCACGCTAAAGGCTGAGTACAGTGAAATCAGTAACATTTCAAATAGCCGTTAGCGCACGCTATGAGTATGGACTAGCGCGCGCTAATAAACATTTTCTATATATAGGACAGCATCCTTTTTCATATTTTCAGACTTTTCACTCCCCCATCCGAATTCTTGAACTTAGAAAGTCACTCTCTTCATCCTAAACACTTCTTGCCGGCATCCTAGCTCGTGTTGAAGATTGTAGATCATTGGGGATTGGTGTTCAAGCCTTCGGCGTTGGATTGCTTCGAATTTCCTCCTTGTTCTTCACGACTTTGAGGTAGGTGATTCTTCACCAATATTAGTAGTATTCTGGAGGACATTTTGATCATGTTTTGGGATTTACTTAGTCAGTTAGATTCATAAGTAGTCGAACATCATGTGTTAGAAGGATATTTTCGATGTTTCGGTACTTATTCATCGTATAAACCATTGAACCTCTTAGTGTTTGAACTCCTAGCATATTCTGAAGCTTCAAACCGATTTGTGACCAGTATATGGAGATTTTCAAGTTCTTATGCCTTTATATAAAGGAATCATACGTTTTGGGACATATAACGGATTGAACTTAGGATATTCCTTGAAGATCTAAGATGAATTATGGTGTTGTGATGATTATACGTATCCTTGTATCTCATAGTCATTTAGTACGTATAGAACTTTCACAAAACCTTATGAGCATGATATGCACGGGGATGACATGTATTATCACCATAGAATTCATGAGTTCATCACCATTAGATCAAGTTTTACGCGATGTGTAATGCCGTACGGTTAGCGCACGCTAACATACGTAAGTTAACGTGCGCTATCGGGAATAAGTTAACGCACGCTACGTTTGGTACGTAACGTACGTTATGTTATCAGTCGAGTCAGTCGGCTGATCAGAGAGAACTGTCAGTCCATGGCTAGCGTACGCTAGACTTAGACGATAGCGTACGCTAACAGGCAGGCTTAGCGCACGCTACGTAGAGTACGTAGCGTACGCTAAGTGGTTCAGGCAGATTGCATATTTTGAGCTTTTGGCCATAGACCGAATTGTTAGGCAATCGTTCGACTTGAGATGATTTGTATATCATTTCTTTTGTTAAGGTTCGAGCTTGCTACGTTGATCAAAGGAGACAACCTTCGAGTGTGTTGAGATCATTGAAGTGTTTCGTTCTTGCCATCTTCGAGGCAAGTATCGTAATGTGTTAATATTGGTATTTTGAGCATGCGTGTGGTTATTCATGTTGTTGAACATGAGATTTATTTCGTTGAATTGTCATGATATTCGTTATCTAGTGTTTGTATGTTCATGTTGATGGACATGGCGATTTGGCATATATGTATGCATGAGTTGTGTTTGTGCTTGTTGTGCGATCTATGCTGAGGGCGCTGGATCGGATGTCCACCTCGTGTTGGTCCGACGGGATCATCTTGGGATCTAAGTGAGAAGCCTGGATCATTGGACGGGTTATTTCCACCTCGTGTTGGTCCGACGGGATCATCTTGGGATCTATGCTGAGGGCGCTGGATCATTGGAATACCCTTGCTGTGTTAATGAAATCTTTTGGATTCGCATTGTCGGATTCCGGTAGCGGAAGTCCGTGTGGTGTATCTTGTTATGTATTGTTGATGTATATTCGATTTGTTTAAATGATACTTGTACTAGCATCATTTTGCTAACCCCTTCGGGGGTGGACATTTGTTTTGATGTTCAGGTAGCCGAGGAGCAGGAAAGCGACCACGATCGATGTGACGACGAAGGGGTTCAGTGATGTTTGTTGTTGTTGGTGATTTGTTTTTCTTGGTTTGATTTCAGTACTCGAGTACGCGTGTCTTATTAATATTATTTCGATATGGTTGTATAAATTACTCGTTGAACCAGTTGCAACTGTTTTGTAAACTTGAATTTCCGTGGTATCGATGTCTTATATTTACATTTCTTTTATTTAGCCTTGTAAATCCTTACTTAAAGGGTTTACGGCGCTGTAATTATTTCGAATATCTCGGGTGTTACACTCTCATAATCCTTCATGCTGGCAAACATTTCCAAAGTATGTTCTGCCTTTTTCAACCTCCAATAGCCCAAAATCAACACTCCAAATGCATCAGGAGAAATGAACAGCTTTTCATTCCTCAATTCATCAAGAACGCTCCAGTACAAATCAAATGGATTCCCGTCACCGCACAAAAGCAATTCAACCATCAAATTATACAAAACCACACTTAGTAGTCGCTTTTCCCCAGAAGCACAGATGAGAAATCGAAAACCGATTCAACTGTCTTTCTTCAACTCAGCCTGAGACTTAAGGACTGAAATCACGATTGAGAAATGGAATCAATTCTGAATCGACCAATTTCGTGCTATATCCAGGATAAGGAAGAATGAGACTCATTGAGCACGCAGTTGTGTGAGTCGCCCGAAAGCATTAGAGTAAAGCTGCTCTATTCTCATCCTCCTTGTCTAGGATTCCAAATTTCCTCCAAGAACGCAAATTTGAGCAAAAAACTCTACCCAAAAATCTATTTTTCTAGCAAAAGGGTTTCGAGGTGTCGGGATTTATCTTACTATTTCTCTAATTCAGAAAAAAAATGTAGACCTGGAGAAGTGAGCATGTTGCGGATAGTCTGAGAAACCATAGCAGCTTTTTTGTCGGTGACGAGTTCGAATCCGTCGGCGCTTATCAGCTTCACAGTGTCTTCCTTCTTCATCCCTTAGGCTATTCAATCAGTGATGTGATGAATCCTTCCTTGATATAAAAAGAGAAGGCCTTTACGCGTCGCGCGGTGGATCTCGACTGATGAAAGGAGGCACGACAGTTTTGTTCTAAATTGGGAGGATCGGAGAAGGGAGATTTTTGCATCGATGAGAAAGCTAAATTCACTTTCTTTTAATATGAACTTATTTTATGATTTATTTTCTTAAAATTTGTTTAAGTTAATTAAAGGGTTATAAGTGCGAATATTCAAGATACTCTTGTACAAATTATTATATTGTATGAACGGTCGGGATTTAATACAACTAATTTTATTAATTATACAACTAATTCAATGATTATTAATAAATATGATAAAATAAGATGAATGTTAACCATATAGAACGTGGGGTGAACCATAGAAACTCCCTACTAATGTATTATCTATTCTTTAATTAAAGTTTAAGTTTTAAAAGTGTTACAAAAGAGTGTGGAGAAGTTTCGCGGGGACGTGAGATTTGGGATTGCGAGAATGCCTTCGGTGCGACAAATGATCACCAGCCTTGTTGTTTAGGCCCAAAAAAATTAATTATTAGTGGGCCCAAATTACATTTCATTCGTGTAGTCAGTCGAAAACAAATAAACTCCCTCAAGCTCATCTTTTGGAATAATCTGAGGCTTTTAATCCCAAAGTTTCATCAAATTTTTAATTTGTTACATTTACAGATACCTAAGATAAATTGAATTTTAATATATATTCTTATTGTTATATATTTTTAATGTGTAGTTAACAATAATATTATTGTAACTCAAAAAAAGTGATAATATAACTTCAAATAATTATACATATTCTCTAAGTAGTGCATAAGTGTTACTTATGTAACATACAAAAAGTGTTAGCTGAAAGTGTTACCTATTTTGAAAGTGTTACTTGGAGTGATACCTAAACGAAGTAATACAAAAATGTGTTACCTGAAAGTGTTACCTATTTTGAAAGTGTTACCATGAGTGTTACCTAAACTAAGTAACACAAAAGTGTGTTACCTGAAAGTGTTACCTATTTTGAAAGTGTTACCTTGAGTGTTACCCAATAAAAAAGTATTACCTAGGTGTTACCTATGCATTCTCCAATTTTCAATTATCAAAAGTGTTACCTAAAGTCATTTTTCTACTAGTGTTTCCACAAACCCGACGAGAAAACCTTGTGCTTGAAGTACAAGTAAGAAATCAACAAAATTTTCAAGATGAAGGACACCCAGGTGACGAGTAAATTGCACTAAAATAAATAGAGTCAATACTGTGATAATCTACAATTTATGAAGTACTTATATCATAGAATTTGCCAATCAAATCACAAGGAAAAAAAAAAGACAAAAGATAAAATGAGACGAACATCAATAGTAAGCATGAACTTTATAACAAAAAAGTGAAGTGTTGAGACATACATATTGTGTTGCATGATATAACCAGTTATAGTAGTACATAAAACACCAGTCACCACTTCAAGTATCAGATAGACCAAGTAATACACACTGCACAAGCTTTCATTTAATTAATGGAAAACACAAAATAATCTAGTTTCTGTTATTTCTATCTGTTAAAGTATAGAGTTGTTCATTCTAAATGCTGGAAGGAGATGCACAAACTGGATAAAACAGAGTCCAAAGAAAAGCACAAGCTCAAACATTGAACCTCTATCGTAGCTCCTGCAGCCGAAGCAAAAGGAGCATAAATCTGCGAAAAAAGTCAAGTCGTGACCATCTAGAAAACAACAAATGCTAAATTCCAGCGGCATGCACTAGAACCTGGAATTAATAACATGCATAAAGGCGCTGTCTCAGTCATTCGAAATTATCCTAGAACTGGGAACTTGTTGAGGACGGACTCCAAACGAATCCTTTCTGAAAGCTTATGATAAAGCTTACGATTAACCCAAAAAAAAAAACTTGAACTATATACCTTTGAACATTAAGAAAAGATAGACAGTAAAATTCGAAAGATGATGCAATGAAATTGAATTTCTAAATTCACAAATTAAAGAAACTCCAATCCAACGATTTCCACGAATTAGAATTTATAATTTCATAAAAAGTGAAATTGAAAACGAAATCCAAAAAAAAAAAAGTTTAGCTCCAATATAAACAAAATTCATATTTGGGGTTCGATTCAAATTTTAATACAATCCAATCTGCAAAAGTGAATTGTGCCCAAATGACAAAAATTAAATTCACACGAAATTGAATCAGAAGTTAGATTGCATCCAAATTAACTGAGAAATTGATTTAAGAGGGGATGCGATTTACCGTTTACTGGCTTGATGAAACTAGGACTCTGATCGTTAACTGTGATTGTGGTGCCGCAAGCAGACAAGAGAAGAGGGGTTTTCTTTAAGATGGAGGGCAGTGAATGATTAATTATTTAGCCATGGATTCGGATTGAGATTAATTAAGGCGCTGAAATATTTTAAAAGCGTCACAATAAGCTATTACATAATATAAGTGTCACTATATTTATATATTATGACCCTTCCTAGAAAATGTCACTAAAATAGTGTCACAACCTGGGATATTTTTTAGTAGTGATGCTAGATTGAGTGATGTCGATTGCACGAAAAAATAAATTTATTATAGTTATTAATTTTAATAATGTATGTAAAAAGATTATATTTTTTATATTATATTTTCTTATAATGTATTTTTATATATATTTTTTGTTTATCTTATTTTCTAACAATATATTTTAAAATAATATATACAATATGAGAAACTATTAATTTAATAATAACAAAAAAAGAATATTAATATTAAATATATTAAAATAAAATCAAATAAAATTTATAAAAAATAAAAAATAAAAAAAGTAAAACAAAGAATAAAAAAGGAAAAAAAAAATGGAGGGGGCGGGGGGTTAGCGTAGCCCATTAATACTAGTTAGGCTACTGACCAGGGCGGAGCCAGTATAGGGCAAGAGGGGTCGTCTGACCCCTTGAAAAAAAAATTTATATATTATATTATAATAATATATAAAAAAATTTAAAAGCCCAATATTTATTAAAAGAATTGGCTAAAGCCCACACCCCAGCCCAATTAATTACCCATTTAACACAAAATAACCATTAACCAATACAAGAAAAGGAAAGGAAAAAAGGCACGGCCGCACGGGAGAAAAAAAGAGGCTGCCGCTGCTGGTGGTGCTTTTTTGTTCTTTTTTTTTTCTTTTCTCAGTTTTGTGAAAGTTCAGTTAGGTGGAGAGAGAGTGGTCATTTCACGATTTGCAGTTCTCTCACCCGCCTTCATTGTTGAATGTCATTCGATCCCTTTACGGGCTTTTCAATTCGGGTAGGGACGGCCATGGGGTGGTTTTTGATATTTGTTTGGAGGTCGAATTTTTTGTTCGAAGGATTTTGATATACTCATTTAGATTTATTTATTTTGTTTATCTTGTGTTTGTTTTGTGTTTTGATGAATTGTCTAAAGATTAAGGGATATTATGTTTAGACTTATGAAATTTTCTAGGGTCAGGTTCTAAATCGATTTTGTGCAATTTGAAGCAATTTACATCGGTTTGAAGCAATGAGGTAAGTACGGAATTACTTACTTGTTTGGCATGCTTGAGTCTGAGAAATAACTTCATAGCTTTTGACAAACGAAAGCTAGTTCGTCTTGCTCAATTTTACCCGTATGATTTTTCGGAAGGAGACTTGTTGATGCTTGAAGACTAATTTGGTGTTTATATTCATCATATGCGTTCGAGTAGTGATTTCTCTCAATTGGATGAGATTAGTAATCTTTCTGAAAAGATGGTGGAGAAAAAAATGCATGAAATATTTCCATATGTGTATTTGCTTCTTACGTTAGCTTTAATGTTACCGGTTGCAACAGCTTCAGTGGAGAGGATATTTTCCACCATGAATATTATTAAAAGTCCAGTTCAGAGCAGAATGGGAGATGAGTGGTTGAATAACAGCTTGATTGTTTACATTGAGAAAGATATTTTTGCTTATGTTGACAACGAGACTATAATGCAACGTTTTCAGAATATGGGAGAACGTCGTGGACATTTATAACATGTATTATTCTTTTTGTTATGAATTATGGATAAAACCATAATGTTTATCTTTTGAGTATTATTTGAAACTTTTTTATTTTTTTATCATGCTCCCTTGATCATGTAATCCTGGATCCGTCACTGCTACTAACCCCTCGAAGTCATCATGCCCCATGACAAGACAATACTATGCCACAAATGAAGAAGATGACCGCTCAAAGTCATATGCCCCTCCACTACCCAAAAAAAAAAAGTCCTATGCCCTATGAGTGAGACAAGTTATGCGACCACCTATGAAGACAATGACATGAGACCATAGCTCCATCTAATAACTTCTCTTTGCCCAAGGCCTTCTGGTCTAGTGGCACCGGAGTTTTACCCCATAGCTCAGGTTTCGGGTTCGAGTCTGGGCTGTGGCGGGTTTCCCTAAAAATGGTGGAGGGTATTATTCCCTCAAGGAGTGTGGCTCTGGTGGAGGTGCGGGCATTCGAGCCTGCGCTGCCTCTGGAGTTCGGAGTCTAACCTCGCACTAACACTAACCACTAAGCCGACTGCCGTTCAAAAAAAAAAAATAACTTCTCTTTCTTCTTATTTTTAAAATTAATATTATCTTAATACAGAGTACAAAATTATCAAAATATAAATTGAAAAGTTATTATAGATCGGCTCAAAGATTTAATAGTTACAGTAACTTATTAGAAGAGGACTGAGAGCATTCAGTGGATTTTTTGAATGGATTTTTTTTATCCTGTTTTTCCTCCTAATCATGTTTTTCTTCCGAATATTTTTGACTGACATCACATTGTTGTTGATCGACTAGCAATTGTCAAGAAATAGCTTGATTGACAATCAACACATCGCTGAAGATGTCAGACAAAATTCCTCGAGAATTTTGTATCAAGTGTTGGAATTGTACGATAATGTAGTGGAAACACAACGAGAAGTTTTCATTGCAAATGTCGGTATTTTTGGTCCCCCGTTTAGTTTCATCCGAATATGCCAGCAATTCCATTGTTAATCAATCAAGGTCCGAAACTTACAGTTTAACATTCATTCCGAACAATATCTTGTTGGATGGCTATTGCATTTTCGGGTTTTTAGTTTTAACTCACCCATCAATATGTTAGACCAAAGTGTGTATGCGGAACCCCTGCTATCCTTTTTGGTACGTTTGTCCTTTTTTTTGTACCAAAATATTGCCTTATATTTCAAAATTCAAACTCTCTTTTGTCTTTTTATTTTTATTAAAATATTTGCCCCACATTTTCAATTTTTTGATGCTTAGGTTTCTATACTTCCTTTATTTTGATTAGAAGAAACTAAAATTCCTTATTTTGGTCATTACATTAAATGCACTAATATAGAAAGGACCTTGTATTTTATTCTGATAGACTCAACACAAGAAAAAGACATTATTAATATTAATACACAACAATATACAAGATTGGAACTTGTAAACTAAAGCACCTACTAAATAATTATAAAAATAAGTTACAGTACATAATTATCATAGAAAATCACAACAATATACAAGTTACAGTAAATTGGAAAACTTATAAAATAATTACATTACAACAACTCAATTTACATAAAAATTAGAACTTGTAAATTTGTCAAAAACCTAATTTGAGGTTCAAATAAACATGCATGTCTTGAATCAGACTTAATTCAAACACTAAGTATGAATTAAAACTTAATCGAAAATCCGATTCAAAATCAAAATCGAAATAAAAAACCCTAATAACTAAAATCGAAAGGTCAAAACCTTATTAATCGAACAACATCAGACAAATCCCTAAACCAAAACCCTTAAAACTTCATTTTTCAGAAAAAAGATTTTTATTTCAGTACCTTTAGCTGACGAAGTCGGAGAGGATGTCGGGGGAATAGGTTCTGAGTCTGACATGAGGCTGAAGATTGAGAGTACGATGAATCGATGATGAGGAAGAAACGGTGACTAAAGGTTGGTTCTCAACTGGTGGCAAAGATCGCCACCGAAGATTGAGATTTGAGAGAGATTGAAGATCGAGATTTGAGAGGAGAGAGAGAGAGAGAGGGGCATCAGGCATGTATCTG
Source organism: Orobanche coerulescens (assembly GCA_033398695.1). NCBI lineage: Eukaryota > Viridiplantae > Streptophyta > Magnoliopsida > Lamiales > Orobanchaceae > Orobanche > Orobanche coerulescens. Next base: position 59,865,216 of record CM065818.1, read on the forward strand.
CATTCGGCGGATAGGGAGAGGTGCCCATCATCGGGTCCGAGTCCGGGTCCGGGTCGAACCCGCCGGGTCACCGGGTCGGCCGGCCAGGACCCGGACCCCACCCGTACATATGAAATGTACGGGTCGGAGGGTCGGCCACAGGTCCGGGTCCGACCCGTCTTTTTTATTTTAGAAATATAAAAAATAGTTTATTTATTATCATTTTATACAAGAAAAATAACTATAAGTGAACAAGGAAATCATTTGAAAAAATGAGCTTGTATTTAATTTTAAGTTTTTACTTAAAATCAAATTGCCTACATATCCTCGTGAGGAATCAAAGCTACACGTAGTTCTTTTACTTGAGAAGAGTTAAAAAAATGGGCTTGTATTTAATTTTAAGTTCTCACTTAAAATTAAACTGCCTACGTATTGGGATACGTCGAAATCCCGGGGGTCAACTTCTTCTTCACTGGTAGTTGTTGTACTACTATAATAGATACTTTCATGTATAGCATCATATTCAGGTTCTTGACTTTTATTTTCAAAATCGGGTGGAGTTTGGTTTTGGGGCTCCCGAATAATTATCCCGGATGGTTTCTTCGATTTGCCCCAAAGACACATTCGCTCGAACTTGGACATTTTGGATTTTTTGAGAGACATAGCAATACCATTTTCCTTCTCAGAACTCGACATAATGATTAAATGGGTTAATAGGCTAAAACATCACTGAACTCTTCACCAACTTGCAGTTGGGTCACTGAACTCAAAAAGTTTGCTTGTAGATAACAGAACTAAATATAGTTTGCAATGAAATCACTCAACAATTAAAAAATTTCATGACCGTTAACTTTTCTTTGACTTTAACGGTGCTCCGTTAATTTGTGACAAATCACCGTTAAAAAATTAAAACACATCAGCATGCCACGTCATTTTTCCGTCCAAATTTCATTTTTTCTAACGTCCGAAACCCACTTGAAAGTTTTTATTTGTCCAATGAGTTGACTGCAAACTTTTTGAGTTCAGTGACCCAACTGCAAGTTGGTGAAGAGTTCAGTGATGTTTTAGCCTATTAACCCTGATTAAATGCGAAAAAAGAGAGAGATTAACTAGTATAGCAATTAGCAATGAGAGTTTGAGAGATAGATTATAATGAAGGTGTGAAAAAATATGTTGGGTTGGGAAGTATTTATAGATAGGATTTTTTTTTTAAATCTAAATTCTATCCGCTAGACCCGCCGGGTCACGGGTCCGACCCGCAGGGTCCAACGACCATAATTTTAAAAAAAAAAATTTCAATTCCACCGTGTCGACGGGTCGGAAGTGCGTTCCTTGGACCTACCGAACTTATACTCTTTTCCTTCCGATTTCTCAATGTCTCAAGGCAAGTATATGTTTATGATTGTACGTTCTCGACTTTGAAAGTAAGATATATTATTGGCATAATTTTTTATATCCACTCTGGGACGAGCCGACGGGTCCTCTGAGGGTTTCGTAGCCTCTGGTGCGATTCCGTAGATATTTTTGGTTAACCACTCTAGGATGGACCGACGGGTTTTCTGAGAGTTCCGTAGCCTCTGGTGCGGTTCCACGGTTAATCATGTATGTATTTATGTGATGATATGAGATTTAGTTATTCCGGAATACTAGTCTTGAATTGATGAGATGATGATTACATTTACTTTATTGTCGAGGAGTATTGTGTTTCATATTCGATGTACTTACACTAGCTATTTGACGGCTAACCCCTTTATGAGGGAAATACTTTGAATGTATTTCAGGTTCTAGGAGAGCGGATAGGCATGTATCGGGTCGGCATGAAGATGATGGGCAAGTGTGATGTTGTATCTTGTTTTCGAGTTATATTTTGTGTTTCCTCCATTCAGTGTTGTACTGGAATGGTTTTTTAAGAAATTCCTTACATTACGACAAGATTAAATTCATGTGCTAAGTTAGTAATACAGGATCAATACAGGATTAAGAAAGTACAATAGAACAACAACACATACAATATTAATTTCACTAGAAAATTTTAAAACAAGTACATACATTTCTTAGCTTTACTTTTCCTTTTGCATTTTTAATAGGCTTTGATCTTTCGTGTCCATTGTAATATCCGCAATTTTGATTTCCGGTAATTTTTTTATTTTTCGGTGGGAGTCCGTTTTAACGACTCGCTCATGACCGTTCGTCATTCTGAGAGTATTTGGTTCTGCACTTTTGGACGTCCGAGTTTGTTTCCGTGTCGTTTTGTTGAGTTCCGTGTTCTTAGGCGACTTTTCTGCGTTTGAGTTCGATTCTTGCGAATCTCGTTCGAAACTGTCATTTCGGGTTTCTCGTAAGTTCATTTAACATTGTTATACGTGTTGCGAGCTTCGGTTTGATTAATAATTGTCGTATCATGATTTTTCGGACATTTGGGACCGTTTTGTAATTTCCCAAAGTTGTGGGTGTCCGTCGTCATACCCATTTCTGAGATGTTCTGTTGCTATCCTTTTGAGTCGTTAGCGCACGCTACACTTATTGGTTAGCGCGCGCTATGGTAATGTAATACCCGGGACCTTCATTCCAGTTTCGTTGAATTTTCTTCGGTAGAACGGACTGTTGTCGTTCACGTCTTTGGGATTGCATGCTTGTATTGTGGTACGTTGAGTTTCGTAGCCCGTTCGTTATTGTTTTGGATCATAGCCGGTGCGTTCGTGTGATCGAGACGTCGTCGAGTATCGAGCTGGGCAGTCGGAGGGCTGGCTAGGTCGATTACGACCGTAAGGCCTGGCCGATTATGGCCGTAAGGCGTCGGCACCCCTTGGCCAGGGAGAACTCGGTTACGGCCGTAAGCGCTGGCCGGTTACGGCCATAAGGCTCGCTATGGCCGCTAAGCGCTGGTCGGTTACGACCGTAATGACTCGACATATTTCAGTCAGTGACCCCCCGGAGTTCGATTACGGCCCTAAGGCTATGCCGATTACGGCCGTAAGGTTCGACAGTTGCGTACGCAAGGCTTTCGACCATTGCTTGCACTATCGGCAGTTGACCGAGTACATCCGTAAGGCACTGCCGGTTACGGCCGTAACTCTGCCGGCCATATATAGGCCTGGGCTCGGCCAGACCTTATATTTCACCATCTTTCCTCATTTTGCGGCGGCTGGCGACGGGAGACTCGGGTGCTCGAGTTCTTGGCCGGTTCTAACCAATTCCAAGGCATTTTGGAAGATTCTTGTTGATTATATCATCATCCAATCCGTGTTCTTCGTCGAATCAAGGTATTTTTCTTGAATCCCTAGAGTTGACTTTTTGTGGAGTTTTGTTCTTGATCTTATTTCCATCCAATTTTCGATGAACCGATTGTTGTTTAATGATGTTGTTAAACATATCCTATTGATTGTATATCCATATTCTGGGTTGGAATTTCGTTTTCATGTTTTGGTCGGTCGATTCGTGTTCTTGGCCGTTTTGGGGGAAACTCTTGAACTTTCGTCGTTTGTTCCTTGAATTCAACGACTTTAGGCCGTGCTATGGAATTCATTTTCATTGTTGTTATTGTCCTTCGTAGTTTATTGTCGTGAGTTGGCGTTCGGTGGAGTCCGTGGGTTCGTAGTCGGTTTGTGCCAACCTACTTCGGTTGATTCTTCGCGTTGTGGTTATTCGAGGCAAGTACATTGTCCATACTTTTTCTTGTTCTGTGGATATGATGATTGGTGATCGTCTTGGTATGTTTGTTTTTTTGTTTGAAATGAACTTTCAAAAGATTTGGTTAGCCTCGTTAAAGGCTCTCTTTCAAAACCGTGTGTATTTTCTGATTGGTGTGTTCGTAAACGATTATGTGAATCCTATGGATATGGTTGGTGTTGATGTGTCACTTGATAATGCGTGTGTTTTGTGAATGTTGCGTCTCGTGAATGGTTAAGTGAACCCTATGAATATGCTTGGTGTTGTTGTTGTGCTTTGATAATATATATGCATATATTATCTCATTTTGGTACGTTGTGATTGGACAATGGTGTTGTGCCTTGTGTTTGTTGCCTGTGGGTGGATTGTTTAGATATCCTTGGTGTGATATGTTATTTGTGTGAATGTGTGGATATGGTCGAAGGTCTATGGTGACACATGGCATGTGGTCATGTGGTCAGGATGCAACAAGTGATTGATCCAACCGTGAAAGCCTAAGACAATCTACGGTGACACATGGCTTGTGATCATGTGATCAGGATGCAACAGGCGATTGATCCAACCGTGAGATGATAAGACCTACGGTGACATATGGCATGCGATCATATCGTCAGGAGACAACAAGTGATTCATTCAACCGTGAGATGCCGTGACAAGTGTTCACGCTGGTGTGTATATGATTTGTGAATGTGTTTTGCTCACCTCGGGAGGGTCCGACGAGGCCTTAAGAGAATCTATGACTTCACTCTGGATTCACGAGTTGGTGATGTATTTGTGTGACCAAGGTTTGCGTATCTTAGGTGATTATGTTGTGTTGATCTTTATGTTCGTCGAGGACATGTGACGTGGGTTTTAACCCTGTGAATTGTTGTTGGTTTTATTTGTGAAAACAAAACTTTTGGGTTGTGACCCCCGTTGATTTTTTTGGAATGATAAGGATTCGATAATCCTAAATTGTTTTCTACTAAAACTCCCGATGGCTTATTAAACTATTTTATAAATCGCTTCTCTTGGATTGTGATCTTTCGGCTTTGGAATATTTTACCCAAACTCTTGCTTCGGGAAGTATTTTTGTTGTGTTTGAATATTCGAGGATTTCTGATTATTGTTATTCTTGGAACTTGGATTGTATGGCTCGTATTTTGCACTTTGTACTTGCACTAGCAAAATAGTGGAATTTTGCTAACCACCGAGTAATCGGGGGGTGGATGTCTGTATTGCATTCAGGTTTGGGGAGCATAGTACAGTGTCGGCATGAAGGATGATGAGATATGAACGATACTAATCACACGAGGACCCGTATGATGTCGTATTGGTTTAGTTGTATTTTATTTCCGCTGCAGTACTCTTTTCCCGTTGTACGGGAGTGTGTTGTATACGACCCCTGCGTGGGCATGTATTGTGATTGAGTTGTATGTATTTATTGAAAGACCACATCGGTCTACTGAGTCATTTTGGTCTTAAAGGCATTGTTGAGATGTTCGATGTTGTTACCAGCCTAGTAGATCCTTGAGGAAAGGTTCTACGGCGTGTAATATCCCTGAGCAGATTGAGGGTGTTACATAAATGGTATCGGAGCTTAGGTTGTGGAAACCTAGGCTGTCGGGTTTAGTGGTGTCTGTTGAGTTTTGTCTCGTCGGATTTTGTCTGACTGAGTCGTGTCGCAACGCGTCTGAGTTGGTTGGTCGTGATTAGTATCGTGGGGCGATATTATCTTCATGCGACCTGTGGATGTAAGTCTCCCTTCTTTGTGTTGTGCCTCGTGTGACACGAGTTACTGGTATGATTATGTGTTAAGTGACGGAGTCTCTATGCAGATTCTTGGTTTCGTGATGCGTTTATGTGACGCTCATGTGTTGTTATATGAGGGGTGTTGTCGTTATTTATGTCCTTTTAACTGTGATATTTGACTGTTTGTTTCCCGGTAAAAGACATGTGTTGTCTTGGTTCTGAACGAGTTGATGCGTTTGTTGTGATGTATGTAAGTGAATGTTGTTACATGTGAGTTTTAGGCATTCTAGCCTAATAGATTTTCGAAAACCTTGAGTATCTTAAAAAATAAATTTGGAGACGTACTTTTAAAATGAATTATTTTCTCGCGGTACTTTCAATGTGTTTTCTAGTGCCGCAATATGTTTCAAGATTATTCCAGTTGAGGACCAAAATATTTTGAGATATTTTCAATTATTTAGAAATGCTTTTCTTAGACCCGAGGGTCGAATATTTCTGAAAGTTTTTCACTAAAAGAAAAGTGTCCTCATTTTTGTTCAAACGCAAGATGGTTTTCAAAGTCTCGACAATGATGTTGTTCAACTTTTTGTAAAGTGATAATAAGATCAACTAGTGTTTCCAAAAATTTTCAAAAGGTGGTTTTCGTTTTTAAAACCTATCTTTCCTGTGTGAGGCCCAGGAACGTATGTACGATGATAGCATTACCGCTAGTGGTGGTGTGAGTGGGAAGTCGTTCGCCACTCAGTTGTTGTGTTAACCCTCTGTGAGAGGTGTAATGTTGGTGTTGAATGTTGTCGCTTTGTGATGATTTGTGTGTTATCGCACCCGTGCGAGCTGTTGGAACTTGAGTTTGCATGATTGTGTACATACGTGGTTGTTTCGTGGTGTTTAGTAATCGTATGCTGGATATCGTTCGGACCACTGAGGTCGCCGAACGATACTGTCGTTGGTGTGTTGTTTGTATGTGTGTTGCTTTACGATGGTGATCGTTGTAAGTGTTGCGTGTTATGATTTTCTATTGTGCTGAGTGGTTGCTTATTCAGTATGCCGAGGGGCAGAGGTCGTGGTCGTGGCGACCGGGTGCGTGATCGGGATCATGCTGCTGGTGATGATATCGGTGTCAGTGTTGCTAGTATTTTACTGAGTTGCTACCTGAGATGGCTCGATTGACTCGAGCGATTCGGCGTATTACGGTCGACCCAGAACATTGGTACAAATCAGTAGCTTCGAGAAGTGGTTCATATGAATCCCCCTCGCTTCGCTGGTGCTGCTGATGCATTAGGCTGGGATGGTTGGCTTTTCCAGTTGGAAAAGATATTCGAGGCAGTTGATTGTCCAGAAGAGCGTAAGTTACCAGTCGCTCAGTATCTTCTTGACAAGGATGCAGCCAGTTGGTGGGAGGCTGTTAAGCCTCGAGATCATGTTGTCACGTAGGCAGAGTTCCAGAGATTCATGAGATATGAGTTTTGTCCGGAGCCGATCAGAAATCAGAGGATTAATGAATTCTTTTCGGAGAAACCGCAAGATGTACCGCTGTCTCAAGCTATTATTGATTTTAGCAAACAGCTCAACTATGTGTAGGATCAAGTAAGGACGGAGGAGGATAATATATGCATCCTGACCACATGCCATGTGTCACCGTAGACCTTCGACCATATCCACACATTCACACAAATAACATATCACACCAAGGATATCCAAACAATTCACCCAGAGGCAACAAACACAAGGCACAACACCATTGTGATATGTTACTTGCGTGAATGTGTGGATATGGTCGAAGGTCTATGGTGACACATGGCATGTCGTCATGTGGTCAGGATGCATATCTTATCCTCCTCCGTCCTTACTTGATCCTGCACATAGTAGTTGAGTTGTTTGCTAAAATCAATAATAGCTTGAGACAGCGGTACATCTTGCGGTTTCACCGAAAAGAATTCATTAATCCTCTTATTTCTGATCGGCTCTAGACAAAACTCATCTCTCATGAATCTCTGGAACTCTGCCTACGTGACAACACGATCTCGAGGCTTAACAGCCTCCCACCAACTGGCGGCATCCTTGTCAAGAAGATACTGAGCGACTGGTAACTTACGCTCTTCTGGACAATCAACTGCCTCGAATATCTTTTCCAACTGGAAAAGCCAACCATCCCAGCCTAATACATCAGCAGCACCAGCGAAGCGAGGGGGATTCATATGAACCACTTCTCGAAGCTACTGATTTGCACCAATGTTCTGGGTCAGATCTGTAATACGCTGAACTGCCTGAGTCAACTGAGTCATCTGTGTAGCAACCTGCTGTAAAATACTAGCAACACTGACACCGATATCATCACCAGCAGCATGATCCCGATCACACACCCGGTCACCACGACCACGACCTCTACCCCTCGGCATACTGAATAAGCAATGACTCAGCACAACAGAAAATCATAACACGCAACACTTACAACGATCACCATCGTAAAGCCATCATTGTTTTTCGATCAAGGAAGCCATTTCTATCTCGTTTAGGTCTACTCACTAGATTCCTATCAAGTGAGATTTTTCTTTTTATTTTGTATCTTTCTTTTAGTCTATCTTTTCTTTGTTTCCTTTGTTCATAATCTTATCATTTGCCATCATGGTGAATGATATTCCTTTTAACCAAGACCCACCACACCAAGACCCACCAATTCAAGACCCACCAAACCAAACTAGAGCCCGTACTCTAGGTGAGTACTCCAAACCTAGCCATGAGGGCTATCGAAACACCATTGAACTTCCCCAAGAATCCAATGTGCCCCCCTTGCGATCCGACACCATCCAATTGGTGCAAAATGGATGTGCATTCCATGGACTTCGTTCCAAAGATCCAAATCAACACCTTAAGGACTTTCTTAAAATCGTAGATTTATCGACCTTAACAGTGCCACCAAGGAAACGACGCGCTTGCGTCTCTTCCACTTCTATCTATGTGATCAAGCTAGCAATTGGCTTGAGCGTCTACCTGCGGGATCCATATTGACTTGGGATGATCTTCTCATTTCCTCGCACAATTTTTCCCATCGGGGAAAACTACCAAACTAAGGAATGACATTTTGATCTTCCAACAATATTAAGGTGAAACTCTTTATGAAGCGTGGACTCGTATCAAGGACTTACTCCAAAAAGTCCCTCATCATGGCATTGATCTTTGGCTCCAAATCTAAATTTTCTTTGATCATGTCAACTACTCCACAAAGCAAGCCATTGACCATGCGGCCGGTGGTAAACTTCGTGATAAGAATGCGGAAGACTCTTAGGACATTATAGAGGACCTTGCCCTCTATAACAGCGAAAGTTGGAATGACCCTCGTGAGCTTACAAGCAAAACGGTCAAAGCAATATCATTGCCTTCCAATGCCTCAAGCATTCCCGATCGTAGGATCATTGAACTTGAAGATCAAGTGAATTTCTTGATGAGTTCCTATGAAGCTCCTAAACCTTCACATCGAGTGAACAAGATTGCTTCTTCATGTGAATTATGTAGTGGTCCCCATGACACTCGTGATTGCATGGAAAATCCCGAGCAAGCTTTTGCCGATTATGCATCCTTGCGTACCGACGAAGCGGGAGGTAAGTGGTTCACTTTTAAACCCGAGCAAAACACTTTTGGTGATTCATACAACCCTTCTTGGAGAAATAACCCAAACTTTAGGTGGAGACAAAATCAATATTCATCTCAAAACAATTTTTCAAACCCACCTAATCATTTTCAACCAAACGGTTCATCCTCGAACCATAACTTTAACAATAATCCTTCATTCTCTAATAATTCCAATAATCCTGAAGTATTGGTATCTAATTTTATGTCATCTCAAGAAGCTCGTTTGCCTAAGTTTGAAGCCGATTTCAAACAACAACAAAGCGAGATGACAAACAAAATTGATACTCTTTTAAAGGTTCTCAATGATCGAGTAATGGGAGCACTCCTAAGTGACACCGTCAAGAACCCGAATCAAATTTAGATGATGAATTTAAAGATCTTATATCAAACGCCCGGTTCTTGCTGTTTTAACTCATGCTTCTTATTATAATGCTCTTTTGGATACATATGTAAAAGGAGTTAAGTTGGGGAAGAATGGATCCGCATTTGTTCAAAAGAAGTTACCCGAAAAATTAGAGGATTCGGGAATATTTGTTCTACCTTGTAGTATTGGAAACTCCGAAGCTTTTGACACCCTAGACGATTTAGGATCATGCATCAACATACTCCCATTGTCTCTTTATAGAAATCTCAATGTAGGAAGATTATAAGAAACACAGATGGTTATAGGATTGTCGGATGGAAGTTTATCTTATCCGGTAGGAATACCAAAGGACCTAGTGGTACATATAGGGATGTTGGGAATAATAATGTTGTTTTGATAATTACCAAACAACAAAGCTTGATACATCAAGCCCTGTATCGAAAGCCGGTCGAAGTCGCAATCCTGTATCGAAGACCTTCTCATACCGCCAGCATACAGCAAGCTCTCGCGCTACCTAGATACAGCAACAAAGTCTAAGTTAAAACGCCAAATATGGAAGCTGTCTCGAATCTCAATACAGCACCCTTCCATACAGCACCGGACTACTCCAATATGCCTACAGCATAATTGGATACAGCATTCACATCGGAATAGGACTGAAGACCGTTTGGAAAGGAATCTTTGGTATTCACTAAAGTCAAGTACCGTTCAATAAAGAAGTATTTAAATACTGAAAGGATAAAGTATTTAAATACTGAAGCTGTCAGAGATCTTCAAATCCCGCAATATCCGGATCCTGGTCCTTTCAAGTCAACTATCAAGTTGTGACAGAATCTTGTTCAACGGATCTATCTCAACGGATATATTATTCAGAAGACTATATATATCTCATCAAGGTGTTGAAGATTAGTCACCCCCAAGTTACCAAGTGAAGAAGTTATTATTATATACATCAGAGCAAAACATATCTCCAGAAGCTTTCTGCAATTCAGATCAAAGATATATACAGTGCTCAAACAACTTGAACAACTATCATCAACTCAAGAACTTCATATTCAAAGCTGCTGTTCTTACCTGGTTACCTACCTTTTACCTTTGTGTAAAAACTGAGCTCTGTGTGAACTCAACAAGTTATTTTGACCTGTGTGGGAAGAATAAGGACGAAGCTTTGGAACTGTGTGTGAAGAAGCAAGTCAAGAAGGAAGCTTTAACCAAATCTGTGTGAATGGTTGAAAGCGACAGTCTTTGTATCTATCTGTGTGAACGATACAAGGATAGGTTTGATTATAAATACATCGTTGTGTACGCAGTATTTATAATAAACGTTTTACTCCTATGTGGAGGACCAGTGGACGTAGAGGGGTTTACCTCGAACCACTTAAATACTGTGTTATTTACCTTTCCCCGTTACTATTTTCATAACTGTGAGTTATACAAGTATACACTGCAAAACCGTGTACGCACCAAGCTAACAGGAGAATAAACCGAGTTGCTGTATCGACAGCAACTTACTGTATTAAAGACTTCCGCTACGCACTCCAAAAATCAGTACAGTTTGTTGTTTAAACTACTTTCCAAAGCGTATCCGGATACATAGGACCAACACCAGATTATCGGAGCGGTTGATTCTAAAAAGAATCAGTCGTATTTTTAACTGAATCAGATCCTTAAAAACACTTATTTTCGAAAAAAGTCTTCGTATTTCCCATCTTCTAATATGGATACCTTTATGTCAAATAAGATATCTATGTTTCACATTAACGAGTTTGATGACTGGAGAAACAGGATGAAGAACAAACTCACGGCCTTCATTGGAGAATCAAAACCTCCGCCCGCATCAACAACGACCGAAGAATGTCTTCAGGTGGTCACTGATAGTGACTCGTCAGATGATGAGCTAGAAGATAGAGCCTACATGTGCTCTATGGCCGAAGTTAAAGAAGAAAATGAAGACGGCGATGATGATGATGAGGTAAGCTCTACCTCAACTATTCCTGTAAGTGCATCTCATACCTTTGAAAACATGTTGAATGAATTTAATAACATTCAAAAGGCTCATGAGATATTAAAAAGAGAAAACATCCAGCTTGAAATTTCTAACTTAGAGCTGAAAGAAGAAAACGACTTGCTGAAGGATAATTACGAAAATATGTCAGTTGATTGCGAAAACAGCAAAGTCAATTTAGAAAAACTCATGGAAAGCAATCATCAACTTGTTCACGATCTAAATGAGACTAAGTCTCATCTTGAAAGCAAGACAATTGATTTGGCTCTACTCGAAGTCAAAGTAAAATCTCTCGAGAAACGTGAAGGAGAATTAGAGACAATCTTGAATTCTTTCGAGAAATCCTCTAATAGAATGGAAGAGATCCTAAGCACTGGGCAACATGCTCATGATAAACGTGGCTTAGGGTACAACTCGTTCTCTAACAAAGGAAAATCTAGTACGGTATTCGTCAGGAGTGAGGAATCCATTCCTGTATCGAAAGAAATGCTGAGTCCTGTGAAGGAACCCGTTGCAACGCGAACAGCAAAGGCTGCCATTCCGCCCCCGCAATCCTATTCGAGACAGTGGAACCAACAGCCATTCAGACCTGTAAGGCGTACTCAACAGCATGCTCCACAAGCATATCATAAGCGCCAACATCCGTCCAGAGGGAAGGCTGTACCCAATTATCCAAGGCCCGCACGGCAGTACTATCAGTACCGCACGCCTAGGTATTGGATACAGGAGCCTCATTATCCATCAAGAAAACAGTCGCGGTAAAGATCAACAAATGTGGAAATCCAATTGGAGACCCAGAAGGCAAGCTGTTAGGCCAAAGAAAATGGCTCCACCTCCGAGACGACAATCGTACTGGAATAACAACTATAATTCTCGACTTTTCATGCATTATAATTATCATGATTACAACGACTACGTGCCTGCCCCACGTAGATATAGAAATAATGGACCAAAAGCAGCCTACAACAAACTAATTGTTGTCCGGCAAATTTGGGTACCAAAAGGCACTATCACACCAGGACCCAAATTTACTTAATCTCTATGCTTCAACAAGAATTGGGAACGCTACAGCCAGAAATCCCTGTAAGTTTTTATGCTTTTATTTATTAAGTGAGGGGGAATGTTGTAAGACCCAAGAATACAGTATCTGCCATTAATTAATTGTACACTCAGAACAGTCAAGACAGCACTGTAGGACAAAGAAGGCATGAAACCTTCCTACAGCTGACGTGTGCATTAATTAAGGGGGAATACAGTACGACCCATGAATACAGTGTTAATACGAACAAATATGTAAGAATTGAAACCTGTATGTACCTTTTAAGGGGGAACACTGTATTATTCGCGGATACAGTATTTACACTACAGGACATCAATTATGATTGATAATTTTATTTTATTGTTTATTGCTGTAAGAACTTGTCTGCGAACAGTTCATAGGTTCAGTTGTATTCAACTAGATCACAAATGTAAGATTGTGCCTGCGCGCCAATCATAAGTTTAAGATGTAATACACTTCCCTATTAGATGCTATCATTTTAGAACTTGCCTGCGAGCAGTTCACATTTCTTTTAGACTAAGTGCTGAAGACCAGATCATTTGACAGAAGATCAAGAAGTCTGCTCAAAACATTTTCCAAAGAGAGGGAAATAGTGGAGATAAATCAACTCTTGTATCGAAGTCCTCTCAAATTATCAACAAGTGGTTATCGAAAAGAAAGGGGAAATTGTTTCAGCTTAAAGAGGTTTTGGTATCAAAGCCTTGGGTAATCAAGAAATTTTGGAAATTATCAAAAAGGGGGAAATTGTTGGGAATAATAATGTTGTTTTGATAATTACCAAACAACAAAGCTTGATACAGCAAGCCCTGTATCGAAAGCCGGTCGAAGTCGCAATCCTGTATCGAAGACCTTCTCATACCGCCAGCATACAGCAAGCTCTCGCGCTACCTAGATACAGCAACAAAGTCTAAGTTAAAACGCCAAATATGGAAGCTGTCTCGAATCTCAATACAGCACCCTTCCATACAGCACCGGACTACTCCAATATGCCTACAGATAATCGATACAAGATTCACATCGAACAGGATCAAGACCGTTTGGAAAGGAATCTTTGGTATTCACTAAAGTCAAGTACCGTTCGATAAAGAAGTATTTAAATACTGAAAGGATAAAGTATTTAAATACTGAAGCTGTCAGAGATCTTCAAATCCCGCAATATCTGGATCCTGGTCCTTTCAAGCCAACTATCAAGTTGTGACAGAATCTTGTTCAACGGATCTATCTCAACGGATATATTATTCAGAAGACTATATATATCTCATCAAGGTGTTGAAGATTAGTCACACCCAAGTTACCAAGTGAAGAAGCTATTATTATATACATCAGAGCAAAACATATCTCCAGAAGCTTTCTGCAATTCAGATCAAAGAGATATACAGTGCTCAAACAACTTGAACAGCTATCATCAGCTCAAGAACTTCATACTCAAAGCTGTTGTTCTTACCTGGTTACCTACCTTTTACCTTTGTGTAAAAACTGAGCTCTGTGTGAACTCAACAAGTTATTCTGACCTGTGTGGGAAGAATAAGGACGAAGCTTTGGAACTGTGTGTGAAGAAGCAAGTCAAGAAGGAAGCTTTAACCAAATCTGTGTGAACGGTTGAAAGCGACAGTCTTTGTATCTATCTGTGTGAACGATACAAGGATAGGTTTGATTATAAATACATAGTTGTGTACGCAGTATTTATAATAAACGTTTTACTCCTGTGTGGAGGACCAGTGGACGTAGAGGGGTTTACCTCGAACCACTTAAATACTGTGTTATTTACCTTTCCCCGTCACTGTTTTCATAACTGTGAGTTATGCAAGTATACACTGCAAAACCCTGTACGCACCAAGCTAACAGGAGAATAGACCGAGTTGTCAGATCGACAAAGAACTCTCATCAGTATTAAAGACTTCCGCTACGCACTCCAAAAATCAGTACAGTTTGTTGTTTAAACTACTTTCCAAACTGTATCCAGTATACTTAGGGACCAACAAGGGAGATTAACCATTTTGGTGGAATTTCATGTCCTAGATGTTCTAAGAGACCCTAAGTGCCCATTGCTTGTTGGTAGAGGATTTTTGGCCACCGCTAGTGCAATTATAGATTGAAAGAAGTCTAAGATCGCGGTTGGTGAGGGATACACTAGGTCAATTTATGATGTCAAGGAGCATACTTATAAAGATGATGAGGAGTAAGAACCCCATTGGTTAGATAAGGATAGGAGACCATCACGATATGGCCCCCGAATTAATAAAGACTTTATAGGACCTCAACGCCCCTTTTTCTTAGAAGATGAGTTTGTGAAAAACACACCATACATGGAATAAGAATTGGCCAGAGAGACGTAAATCAATCCGTTTAAGGATCCTTTAGTCTTTAGGAAGATGATTGAATTCCTAGGAACTATACCAATTAATATTAAGGGTAACAAATGGGATTCGGAGGACTCGGAAAGTAAATGGAGTTGGGATAAATTGCCAAAGGAAGGAGATGGACTTTGGCATATTAGGATGGAATTAATAGATCCCGACGGAGAAAAGTTTGATAAGTCCTACCAAACAATACCTACTAAGAGAAAATTACAAAATAAATTTGATCCAAACGATATCCTCGATGTGGATCTCATCCATCGTGCTTAGTAGGCATGACTTTGAGTCTAGCTACAAGACTCGTAAATAAAGAAAAGCGATTTGTGGGAGGCAACCCATGCTTAATTGTTTGATGTTTTTATTTTAGTTTTTGTTTGTGTCATATATGCTTGATCATAATTGTTTGATTTTCACGTTTCGAATAATTTGTGAAAATGCTTGATTTTATTTTTAACTTCGTCTTAATTGCATATAAATGTATTTTACAAAAAGATAAGTGTAGGGAAATTCATATTTTATTTAAAAGAATGAAATTCGAACATGAAAAATTTACAATTTATAATTAGCATATATTCTATCTTGTTTGCATGTTTGTTAGAGTCAAATGCTTGTATCGAGTCATAATAAATGTTTTGCAAGAATTTACAGGTTTTAAAAATTAGATTTTTCTAGAAATTTTACAAGAAACAAAACGAAACAATCTGTCAGGTTACTCTGATGGCGTCACACTTACAAAGTGACAACGTCAGGTGTTGTAGCAACAAATTTTTCCAGATTTTTGTTTTCCTATTGAAACTTAATTTTTGAAAAATTTCCAGAATTTTTAAATTTCCAGATTCCTGTAAATATTTATTTTGCAAGCATTATATCTTATTCGCTTTCTAGTTCTTGGACAAGAAGCATATCATATGACTATTTTATCTTCTTGGAGGAGGATTTGATCGTATTTCCGTTTTTCGTTCATACCGAGCTAATCAGGGGAGTACTAGTTTCTTTCATCTCTTTTATTTTTCCCTTTATCATTTTTTGTTACCTTTTTAAGAATATTGGGGACAATGTTCAATATAAGTGTAAGGTGTTCAATTTAAGTGTAGGGAGGATAAAAAGGGACACCTTAGAAACTAGTCTTGTATTTGTTATTTGTTTTGTTCCTTAGTAATTGTGTAATAAACCGAACGAAACACTTGTAAAGGTAATTCTAGCACAAATTTAAAATTTTTTATGACATTTACGAGTGAAACTTTAGTCTTAATAAAGCATCTCATGGATAAGAGTTATATAGCTAGCACAAAAATCCTACCACTCAAAAATTTCCACCGCAAAAATGTGAGGTTCGCCTTTAGATATATAGGAAAAAGCATTCACCTTTAATGCTTATGAGTGTACTGGTAGTATATAGATTCTAGAACTTACTTTAGTGATGCATTCCGAGATCGCTAGTGAGATCACATTCGTGTCGTTATAATTTACTAAATGATAAGAGGTATTAGGATAACCCTTGTTTTTAGCCTGTTTATTATAATTACATTGGCTACATTGGTCAAGTAATTACCCTACACCCTTGATATGTACTCAGTTTTAGTACAAGATACCTCTAGTACACCCCTCTGATCCTATCTTTTCGCGATTCTCGTGATATTTTGGTGGATTTCGAAATATTAATGAAGAGCATTGTTTACACCCACTAAATGTTACACCCAAATCGCTTTAGCCTTCCTTGTATGCACTCATTTTTAGTGCATTATTGTTACAACATTTATGTTAAACACTTAGTTAATTATCTAGTTGTTTACATGGTAGCAAAGTCGAGTCATATCTTGTAAATACAGTTTTAGGAATATTGGGACTTATGGTAGTATTTATTATGGAGTAATGGGGAAGAAAGTAAAATTATTAACCCCCCCCCACCATATGTACGTAAATGTTTAAATACTCCACATGTTTTGATCCTTGCAATTCGGGTCATTAGTTAGTTTATATTTATGCAAAAATGCAAGTCTAGATGCAGTTATAAATCCCAAGTTATCTATATTGTTTATTTTCAGCAGATCAAAAGATGGCAGGGCAAAAGTGTATGAAAAAAAATGAAAAAAATGAAAAAATAGAAAAAGAAAGAAAAAACATACGGGACTGCCATCCTGCTTTTGTCTAAGTCAAGCAAGTGTCAAGAAAAACTATAAAAAGAGTTTTAGTGTGTCGAGTTTGGCTTAGCAACGCCACTTTGTACATGTAATTAACTTAGATGATTAACTTGCCACCAGTAAAATTCCCCATATCCCCAAAACCGTATTTTCCTTACCCTTACACCTAACGTTATAACCCTTTAAAAGTCCTTGTTGATAGTGTATCCTAGGTGCTTACGGCAAAGCGGTGGAGGTTTGATCCTTTATCAATCATATGGTAATCTATGTGCTATGACAGGTAAAGAGTGTTTATTTTGTCCATTTCCATAATGTTATATCACTTATACACCTGAGAGATGATAGAATCCAAACACTTTATGTGAGGTGCTAGTATACAATTTTCGTGCTTTTTATGACTATTGTATATCGAGTTATGTTGTAAATTATCTTTAACCCAAAGCTAAAGGCCCTCGAACTTGTAAATTGATTAGGATAAAGCATATTTGCTTGAGGATAAGTAAATCCCAAGTGTAGGGATATATGATGAGGTGTAATTTTATACATTTTTAAGGGGTCATTTCGCCTCTAAATCCATGCATATTCGATCATTTATTGCCCTTAATCGTTTCTATTTGAGTTTTAGGTACTTGGGAAGCAAATGCTGGAAAATGACGCGTTTTGGGCTGGATTAGATGGAAAAATGAAGAAAACGACAAAGTCGGGAGAAAATGTCACAAAAAAGTGTTGTGACGGCGTCACAACCACTAAGTGACGCCGTCACTTGAAGATATTAAAGATGTTCATAGTTATAAAATTTACAAGTGACGACTCAGACGATGAAGACGGCCTCAAGCTGACGGCGTCATGACCAAGAATATGAAGAGCGACAGTGTCACAAACCATAAGGTGACACCGCCACACAAAGTCGGTGCAAGGTCGAAACCCTAATTGGCGGCGGACTGACGGCGTCACAATTAACAACTGACGCTGTCACAACTGTAATCCTATATATATTTTCGTATTGTTTTCATTATAAAGAGTGGAACTTTGGAGGAATTGTAGAGCAGCAACCCTAGACGATTTTCTATAGTTTTGTAGGCCTTTTGGCCATTGAAATCTTCATGTTTGATTAAAGATAAGTTGTTTAATAAATCATTCAATCATGTCTATGTGTTATTGTTTGATTTATTTATTTGCTTCTCCTTCTATCAACATGCTAGGCTAAATTTACTAGTATTTGCTTAGGATGGCATGAAACCTAGTTATTGATTATTGTGTGTCGATTCTTATTTAATTAGTTGTTTTTGAGTTATGAGTAGGGAAACTGGCTAGGTCAAATTATACTAGCTTGAACGTCCGACTAAACGCGTAGTTATTATTAACTCCATGTTCGTTGTATTTAATGCGTGAATTTGCAGTTGCAACAC
This sequence comes from Orobanche coerulescens, assembly GCA_033398695.1. Classification (NCBI taxonomy): domain Eukaryota; kingdom Viridiplantae; phylum Streptophyta; class Magnoliopsida; order Lamiales; family Orobanchaceae; genus Orobanche; species Orobanche coerulescens. The sequence goes on from CM065818.1 coordinate 59,883,561, forward strand.
GAAAGATGGGCAATGTAACACCCCAAAATCCCATTGGGTCATTACAGCGCCGTGGACCCCACACCAGGAGATCCACCAGGCTAACACGACCAAAAATACAATTAACTGACCAAAAGGGGAATCACAATCCCTACACTGACATCCAACATAATATTCCGATATGGAATTTCAATGACAACAGCGGGCCTACATGGCCAATATAAGATACAACAAAATCCACGAGCCTTGCTCGGATAATACAAAATGACAAAGACTGAACAAAACTGGAGTACTCCAACTGTATGACTGACATGAACACCAAAACATCTCGGACTAGTATCGCTCGAATGCCTCGTCGCCACCGTCATGCCCCTGTGTCACAACTCTCTCCTCGCAAACACCTAAAACATGAAAACATGTTCTGCCCCCACGGGGTCAGTCATCCAGATAATGATTATCAAAAACATGTATAACATGATATGCATCCAAAGGGCAGAATGAATAGTATAGTAATGGTAATACGAGATGCTTACAAACCAAAGTAAGAATCAAGCATTCGTGGAATACTATGCCCACGACATACGATCAATACCTGCTCAACGGGTTAGAACACAAGTGCCCAACGGCGAATCATCAATACAGAACACAACAATACATCACCCGAAGGTAAACCAAGCCAAACACTGAAATAGATACGAATCACAATGCCCGAAGGCTCCAACAGGAATACCGATACATCACAATGGCCTGACAGCCGAACAGCCCGAAGCTGTTTAACATCATAATACCCTGAATGTCACTCAGCCGAAGCTGTCAATCACCACAATGTAATACCCGGTTGTAATTCAGTAATTATCATTCAGTATTTATCATTCAGTAATTGATACTCAGTAATTTTCACTCATTATTAATCATTGTCACTCAGATTCAGTCATGGTATTCATCATTCAGAGCAATTGTATCGTGTATCAATCGTCATTCATCACTAATCTGATTGGAGTTTCGTGCCGTATTTATCATCATTGTCATTTTCGTTGCGAACTGTGCGTGAGGAGTAGCGCACGCTACGTACTCCTTTTAGCATACGCTAATTGGGTATAGGTAGCGCACGCTACCACTCAGCTTTAGCGCACGCTAAGGTTGCCCTGGATGCAGTCCAGAAGGTACTGGACTGCAGGTGAGTTATTTGTAGCGCACGCTACGAGTGGTAAGTAGCGCGCGCTAACGGGTTGTAGTAGCGCATGCTATATATGTGGAGTAGCGCGCGCTAGGGACGGATCAGGTTGAGTCCAGTGGCTACTGGACTGCACTGGATTAATTCATAGCGCACGCTATGTGTTGTTTTTAGCGTACGCAATCGATATTATAGCGCACGCTAAATAATGGTTGTAGCGCACGCTATCGAGGTCAGGTCAGAGGTCGCGGCTGGATTCGATCGGGCATCAAATTATTCGTTAGCGCACGCTAACTATGAGTATTAGCGCACGCTATTGATATGGCCGTAGCGCACGCTACAAAAAGGTACGTAGCGCGCGCTACCGTGTTCGGACAGTGGGTACTGGACTACCCAAATTACTCATTAGCGCACGCTACGCACAAGGGCTAGCGCACACTAACCTGGACTGACTATAAATTGGACAGTTTAGTCAGACTTCGTCATTTGTCATCTATTTCTCTTCCCCTCGTCGGTTCTTGGCGATTTGGGCGATTTAGAGAGTATTCTTCAAGGTGTAATCATCAATCATCATCTTCAAGTCTTTGAGTTGGATTTATCATCACTTCATCATCTCCAAAACACCGAATCAAAGGTATTAATTTCTTGGATCTAGAATTTCGGATTTTTGGGTTTTCCTTCCGATTTCTTCGTGTAAGCTTGGATTATCATTGGAATATGTTAGATATGGATTATCTACCTTGGATAAATATATTCCTATGGATTTAATGGTTATTTTCGGAATTACTTCAAGAACCCTTGGGGTTGACTTCGGTTAATTGGGGATTTTCCGATTGATGTTGTTGTAATCATGAATTATGGATTCCTAATGGATTATTGATATCATTGAAGTGTTTTGTTAGTTCAAAATACTCAATTTGGTGTTGGTTTCGACATACTCGGATCGATATTTCCGAAGTTGTGTGGTTGGTTATGTATTCGTTGGAATGCCCTATGAGTTTGATTATCGTTGTTTCGACCTTTGGGTTAATCGTGTTTTGTTGCTTGATACGTGTATTGAACGATTGTTGGTAATTATTGTTATTCAAGGTTGTTCGAGCCAGATTATCTTGGTTAGACGTTGTTCGTGGACGGACATTCTTCATCGGTATTGTGTAAGTTAAATCTTACTCGGTTAAAAGGATACTCATTCCTTTTGTTGTTGATTGCTCATAATCATAATTCATTCATCATAATATTAATCATTTTGAGACTTGTAATTGTCGAATAATCATTTCATTCACGAGGAATGACGGTTCCAAATCATTTCATTGGGTTATCAATCACGTCACTATTACTTTCATATCGGTGAGTCATCTTGGCCTTGTCTAATTATTATTCATTGATATTCATCATGGTCATTCTCGTTCATGTGACCTTCCGGGTTCATATTGCGTGGCCGGGTGTGGCTGTGTGGAATTTTTAGTCGGACCGTGCACACGGTAACGCTTACCTCCGTGAGACTAATTAGGTACAAGGACGGGTGTGTCCGGTCATTCGTCTTGTACACTTGCACAGGACATTACGGGCGTACTATGATACTCCTCTTCAGCGTAATTCATAATTAAGAATATTTCATCACTTCAGTTAATTCATGATTGTGTAATTTCAACTCTTGAGGATTGTTGTTCTGTGTAAATGACCCCGTTGGGGGATTTTGTTTTCAGGTCACGGCAAGGCAAGGGCACGGGAAGAGCATGTTGACGGCGACGAGTCCCAGTGATACTAGTAGGGGGGCCCAGTCATTCCGTTTGTTCAGTCATTTTCAGTCATTTTCAGTCATTTCAGTCATTCCGTCATTTGTATTTTTCCGCTGCAAATTCCGTTTGAGATGTTTATTTATTCAGGGTGGTGTATTTTATCTTCATATAAAATATACTAGTATTCTGTTTTGTCCTGGTGTAATGTACTTAAACTTCTCATCGGAGTATTTGGTAATATAATGTGGTTCGGTACTACAATTATATTATTTAATTCATCATTTTCATTCGCCTGGTGGGTCCCGATGGGGATTCACAGACCGTAATATCCGCCTAGTTTGGGGTGTTACAGAGTTGGTATCGGAGCGTGGTTTTGAATACTACCCTCCAAGTCATGTCTCGTTTGAAATCATCGTCATCGGACTAGTATCATTGGACTTTCGCGTCACGTGTGACCTGTGCAAATGCCGAGCCAATCAGACCAAGAACTGTAAGATTTCCAATGCCATGGTATAATTTCTGGCATTAATCATTCATTCATAATTCATCAGTTAACAATCCTCAATCATCATTGTCACTTTGACCAGGACGGTCAGGTTAAATCATTAATCAGTCAATTCATTTCATTGTTCGGTTGTTGATCAGGAAGATCGAATCATTAATCTTGTTAACTCATTCAAGATAATCATTTCAGTAACTTCATCGGATAATCATGTCACGTCAATTAATCATTCATGTAATCGCTGTATTTGAGCGCGTATGCTCATTTTCATCATTTCATAATATAATCATAATGTGATACTCATGCGAGATATATAATCATCATATGACTTTCCACTTCAGTATGGAAAGGGCTGGCAGAGGACGTGGAGGACGAGGCCGTGGAGCGGGCCGAATCCCGAGAACTCGTGTGAATACACGTGCAAACGCGAGGAATAATGCTAATTCATCAAGCAGCGACGCTGCCACTCATTCACCTGGACGCGATCATTCATTATCGGGGAGTCGTACCCGGGACACGGCTTAGTCAGAGGGTGTCCGGGTTGACCCACTCGCATTTATGCAGGGCATGATGGCCCAAATGACTCAGATGGCTCAGTTGATGGAGACGATGCATAACTCCGTCAATCAGAATCAGCAGGCTCCTCCGCCGCCACCTCAGAGGCAAGAGAGGAATGTGAGTAATATCATCGGCGATATCTCTCGTCAGGGGCCACCTACTTTTGAGGGATCGTCTGAGCCGGCAGATATCATTCATTGGCTCGAGCATTTCGAGAAGTTGTTTGCTATGGTAGAGTGTCCCGAGGGACACAAAGTTTTTGTTGCGGCTTACTACCTGGGTAAGAGCGCACATTCTTGGTGGTTGTCGTTGAAGCCCACCGAAGGATCTTGTACTTGGGATCAGTTCAAGACTCTCATGATGGAGAGGTATTATCCGGCCCCACTCAGAGAGGCCAAGCTGTCAGAATTGCTCACCCCCGAACCCTCAACAGATGAGGATGTTCTCGCCATTGCCGAGAAATTTCAGGAACTTCTCCCTTTCGCCTCATCCATCATTCATTCAGAGGCGGATAAGATCAAGTATTTCAAAGAAGAGGTCAAAACCCCATATGAGACTTCGCTTTCTTAATCATAATTGCACCACGTTGGCGAATTCATTGTGAAAGCTCTCACCTACGAGCTATCGCTAAGGAAATTGCTAAGCAAAGAACCTTCGTCGCTAGCAAGAAATCGAAGAATCGTAATCGACCAAGGCGGTCGACAACTTTCAAGAAACCCCGTGCGGGTTCTCGCTTTCGAGCGACCTCTGTGTCGTCTAAACCCGCGGAATCTCGGCCGAGCGCGCCCGCCATTACACTGCTTTAATCGTGGGGAGCTTGGTCACCTCGGTACCAAGTGTCCTCGGCAGACTATCACGTGTCATAATTGTGGGATTGCCGGGCATAAGGCCCGTTTTGCCGTAGGGACTCCAAACCTACTCGGACGTCATCTCGTGCACCTAAGAAGTCAGCCGCTCGTAATCAGGCCACTCAATCGGCGTCGTTTAAAACGCATGGGCGACTAAAGGTGGAGCTTTTAGCCAGACGGGGCATCCGGTCTGGGACCAGCAAGCCCGGATTTATGAGATGAAGAAGACCGATGATCCTGAGGCCCGAATGATCTCGTGTACACTCGATATTCTATCTCAACCTCGTGTACCCTTTTTGATCTTGGTGCATCGCATTCATTCATTTCCGAGTCATGTTTGAGTAGACTATGTCCGGGTAGTGCTACTAGTTGTGAACCTTATGTCATTGCCTACCCGATGGTAGACGAATTATCGGTAATCGTGAGATTCGTAATTGTCCGATCTGGCCATGGTCGTGTATGGCCGACCTAATCGTGGTAGATTTGCCGAGGGACGACATCATCTTGGGTATTGATTGGATGGATCGTCATGATGCCATCATTAGTGTCCGTAAGCGTATGGTCACTATCATTTCGCATTTATGGAGTTGAATGTGTGTTTCAGGAGGTAATCCCTACTGCTCGTAAGGTCATTAATTCAATGAAAGCGAAGGTTACTCAATCGTGGATGTGTCGGTTATTGGTGCTATATGGCCAAAACCGAGAAGTCATCATAATGTTAACGGATATTCGGTGGTGAGGGAATATGCCGATGTTTTTCCGCACGAGTTACTGGTTTGCCTCCACAGAGGGATGTGGAATTCACGATTGAGTTGGAGCCAGCACGTCCCCGATATCGAAGGCACCGCACCGGATGGCCCCGACCGAAATGCAGAATTAAAGAACCAACTTGAGGAGTTGTTCGAGAAAGGTTATATCCGACCGAGTGCATCCCCGTGGGGAGCACCGTGTTGTTTGTCAAGAAGAAGGATGGTTCATTCCGCTTATGTATTGATTATCGGGAGTTGAACAGGTGACGATCAAGAATAAGTATCCCTTACCCCGTATTGATGATCTCTTAGATCAACTTGAGGGAGCTTCGGTATTTTCCAAGATCGACTTAAGGTCCGGATATCATCGATTGCGGATCCGAGAGTCGGACATCGCAAGGACGGCGTTTCGAACACGCTATGGTCATTATGAGTTTGTGGTTATGCCGTTCGGATTGACTAATGCACCTGCGGTATTCATGGAGTTAATGAATCGGGTTTTCATCGACTTTTTGGATCAGTTTGTTGTTGTCTTCATCGATGACATTTTGATTTATTCTCGTGACCGGGAGGAACACGAGTTTCACCTTCATCAAGTGCTCGACGTGTTGAGACGAGAACAACTTTATGGGAAGTTTTCCAAATGTGAGTTCTGGATGTCCGAAGTGACTTTTCTCGGACATGTAATTTCATCAGACGGAGTTCGTGTCGACCCTCAGAAGACGGAGGCTATTCGAGATTGGCTACCTCCGAAGAACGTTAAGGAAATCCGAAGTTTTCTCGGATTATCGGGTTATTATCGGCGGTTTGTGGAAGGATTTTCTAGAATCGCTCAACCCTAAACGAACCTTTTGCGGAAGGATAAGAAATACACGTGGTCCGACGCGTGTCAACGGAGTTTTGAGGAACTCAAGAGCCGGTTAATGTCAAGACTGTACTTTCCTTGCCGCAGGGACGGAAGGATTTGTGGTCTATAGTGATGCGTCGGACGTGGTCTCGGATGTGTGCTCATGCGAACGGGAAGGTTATTGCCTATGCTTCACGGCAATTGAGACCTTACGAGGTTAATTATCCGACACACGACACGGAGCTAGCGGCCGTGGTGTTCGCTTTGAAGATTTGGCGTCATTACCTTTATGGCGTCACTGTCGATATTCACCGATCATAAGAGTTTAAAGTATATATTTACTCAGAAGGAGTTAAATATGCGTCAGAGACGGTGGTTGGAATTAATCAAAGATTATGATATCGAGATCCTCTATCACCCGGGCAAGGCGAACGTTGTCGCCGACGCCTTGAGTCGTAAGTCCGTTCAGGAGCAGATGCTTGCCCGTTTAACAGTTCAGAAGGAGCTTCAGCAGGAATTCCTTAGACCCGAGATCGAGGTCTGGCTTCAGCGAGTTCAGGGGCAGCTCTGTATGTTAGAGATTTCATCGTCACTCGAGGAGGCAATCCGAGAGAATCAGGGTTCGGACCCATCATTGTTGCGTATCCGTGAGGATGTGGCTCAGGGGAAAGCCCCTGGATTTGTGGTCCACGAGGATGGACTTTTGAGGTTTAAGAATCGGTTGTGCGTACCGGCGAATGACGAGTTGAAAAACTCGATTTTGAAAGAAGCTCATGCTACCCCTTATTCTGTTCATCCGGGGTCTAGCAAGATGTACAAGGACTTGAAACAAAATTACTGGTGGAGTAATATGAAGCGAGAAGTCGCAGAATTTGTTTCGAGATGCTTAACCTGTCAACAAGTTAAGATTGAACATCAGCGACCGGCGGGTATGCTGAAACCTCTTCCTATTCCCGAATGGAAGTGGGAAGACATTTCTATGGATTTCATCACGAGTTTGCCGATGAGTCGTCGTGGCATGGGGTCCCGAGAGACTTGCTCAACTATTCATCAAAGAGATAGTCAGACTGCACGGTACTCCTAAAAGTATCGTTTCCGATCGTGACGGACGGTTTGTGTCGCATTTTTGGAAATCAGTTCATCGTGCTATGGGAACTCAGCTTAATCTCGATCGCTTTTCATCCTCAGTCCGACGGACAATCAGAGAGGACCATTCAGACATTAGAGGACATGTTGAGGGCATGCGTCCTCGATTGGAAAGACGATTGGGAAGCCCAACTACCATTGATCGAGTTCACGTATAATAATAGTTGGCATGCTTCGATCAAGATGGCACCTTACGAGGCCTTGTATGGTCGTCGTTGTCGATCTCCGTTGTGTTGGGACGACTTATCAGAGTCAATCGACACCGAGCCCGATATGCTTATAGCCGCCCGTGAGAAGGTAGCTTTGATCAGGAGTCGTTTGTTGACCGCTCAGAGTCGACAGAAATCATACGCAGATAACCGTCGTCGACCATTAGAGTTCGAGGCTGGTGACCATGTGTTGGTCAAGGTATCCCCGAGTCGTGGTATCTTCCGTTTTGGGAAGAGGGGAAAGTTGAGTCCGAGATTCATTGGACCGTTTGAGATTTTGGATCGAATGGGCGAGTTAGCTTATCGATTGGCTTTACCTCCGGCGTTGAGCCGAATTCATAATGTGTTTCATGTCTCTCAGTTGCGGAAGTATGTTGCCGACCCGAGTCACATACTTCAGTTCGATGAAATCGAGATCGCCGACGATCATTCATATGAGGAGCGTCCTATGCGAGTTTTAGAACGACGAATCAAACAGTTGAGGAATAAGACGATTCCTTTGGTTAAAATTCAGTGGTCTAGACACGGAGTCGAAGAGGCTACTTGGGAAACCGAGGATAGTATGCGGGAGAGTTATCCCGAGTTGTTTGACCCTTAGTTTCGGGGACGAAACTCTTTTAAGGGGGGGTGTATGTAATACCCGGTTGTAATTCAGTAATTATCATTCAGTATTTATCATTCAGTAATTGATACTCCGTAATTTTCACTCATTATTAATCATTGTCAATCAGATTCAGTCATGGTATTCATCATTCAGAGTAATTGTATCGTGTATCAATCGTCATTCATCACTAATCTGATTGGAGTTTCGTGCCGTGTTTATCATCATTGTCATTTTCGTTGCGAACTGTGCGTGAGGAGTAGCGCACGCTACGTACTCCTTTTAGCGTACGCTAATTGGGTATAGGTAGCGCACGCTACCACTCAGCTTTAGCGCATGCTAAGGTTGCCCTGGCTGCAGTCCAGAAGGTACTGGACTGCAGGTGAGTTATTTGTAGCGCACGCTACGAGTGGTAAGTAGCGCGCGCTAACGGGTTGTAGTAGCGCACGCTATATATGTGGAGTAGCGCGCGCTAGGGACGGATCAGGTTGAGTCCAGTGGCTACTGGACTGCACTGGATTAATTCATAGCGCACGCTATGTGTTGTTTTTAGCGTACGCAATCGATATTATAGCGCACGCTAAATAATGGTTGTAGCGCACGCTATCGAGGTCAGGTCAGAGGTCAGGCAGTTTCTGGATTCCAGTACTGGGCATCAAATTATTCGTTAGCGCACGCTAACTATGAGTATTAGCGCACGCTATTGATATGGCCGTAGCGCACGCTACAAAAAGGTACGTAGCGCGCGCTACCGTGTTCGGACAGTGGGTACTGGACTACCCAAATTACTCGTTAGCGCACGCTACGCACAAGGGCTAGCGCACGCTAACCTGGACTGACTATAAATTGGACAGTTTAGTCAGACTTCGTCATTTGTCATCTATTTCTCTTCCTCTCGTCGGTTCTTGGCGATTTGGGCGATTTAGAGAGTATTCTTCAAGGTGTAATCATTGTTGCTACCCAAAATATTATCCGGAGATAGATATTGCTGGAATGGATGGGATAGCAAACAAATGCAAGAGCACTTCCGTGAGAAAGATAAATAACACAAGATTTGCCGGGGTTGTTAGTCCCGGGCTTGAATGCTCTCGCGAGATATTATTAATACCGATATTCGGGGATACAAGTACTAATGTAAGAATACAATTACAATGAGTGTTAAGTTTCTTGTTATCTTAGCTAGTGAGCGTGTAGATTGCCGGAAGAACCAGATTTGATGCTCTGTGAGTTCTTGTAACAAAGGTGATGAACAGTCGCGGCGGTGAGAGATCGACCGCCTCTCACGGCGAGTATTTAGCTGGATGTTTGGGCTTCTGGGCTTATGAATCCCTTGGAATCTGTCTAGTGGAGACTTGTCGTTTCGCCGATCGTCTTCGGACGAGAGATTTGGAGAGAGAAGTCTGAGATGGATTAGGTTAGATAGCCGGGAGCTTGATGATATGTATGTTTTTCAGTGTTTCCGTGAATGTATCGGAATGTGAGAGAATGTGAACCTTTGGTGGAATGTATTTCGGACGTAAGTCAAATGAATTCCCAACCGTAGGTTGAATGTGAGAGAATGTGAACTGTAGGTTCAGTCAATTTCCAACCTTTTTCCAGTAGGAGGAAGTTCTCTATTTATAGGGCTTGGATACGCCGGGCGATCGCCTTTTCTGCAATATAATAATCGGGCAATCGTCTTTCAAAGACATGGGCTGTCCCTCAAAGTCTGGCAGGAGTTGCCGGGCCAACAACTGTGTGGTCCAATGGGGAGCTTACACGCGTCCTGAGTTGCTGACACGGGTGGTCCTACTGACAACTTTCGGCGCGCATGCTGGTAGGTGAGGTAGGTGGCAGGCTGTGGTCAAAGGTCTTGTCTGTCAGCAGAAGATCTTGTCAGCGCCTTTGGTGGATCTGCACGTGGGTGCTTTACTGAGATCCAGTCCTTGATGACTTTGACGGGCGATCGTCTCTGCTCGGGGCGTAGGTCGATTGCCCTTAGCCGGTCACTAGAGTAGATCGCCAGCTGCCAAAGGGCGATCGCCTTGGGAGTCGATCGCCAGGCATCTGATAGTGGTCTGGTATCTTCGACATGGCGAGCTAGCCATAGTTTGACTGATGTTGACTTGGTCGCTCGGCCTTATAGTCGATCGCCTGTCGGGATGAATAAATCGTGACACAACAATTGCCCCCCAGCTCGCTCATACGTTGGAAACGTGAGGTGAGGTGGCTCTCTTGGCGATCGCTGACCTTTTGACGAGCGACTTTGTGTTTAACTGAACTGGCGATCGTCTTTGAGCCGATATATCCTGAGTTCGGACGACCTGGTTGGCCGCTGAACTGCGCGGGAAAAAACAACGGGCGTTGAAAAGTCTCCGTGCACGTGTCGGGCTTCTACTGGAGGACACCAACGGTCATTAATGACTCATCGGCTGACGCGTCCTCGAAAAGACGCGTACGCGGGTCTCGAGGGGGTCAACTATTGCGTCGTTTGAGATCCGACCCCTGAGGTTTTCCCCTATTGCAATCGGGTCCCTGCCTCCTCCTATAAAAGGGGGCGCGGTGCTGCAGTGTTACTCACGCGTGCTTATTGGAGAAAGAAGGACCTGCTGCCGAATTTTCTGAAGATCTTAGAGCCGATCGTCGTTCGATTTCACTTTAGGGTAAGAAAAATCCTTTTCTTCTTTTCTACCTCTGAAAATGGCCGGAGCCTCATCATCGTTTGGAGCGGGTACTGCTCGCCGGACATCGCCGCCTGGGAGAAAATCCTTCCGTCTTCCACTGAGACGGGTGAGCCATTCGAGCCGGAATCGACCTGAAGTTGAGGCTTTGTTCAATGAGGCCGATATTGCTAAGGAGTCGGTTGCTGAAGAGAGACGATCGCAGATCGAGAGAGATCTGGCGATCAGGGCTTACTGGGAGCAACATAGCACTTTTGGTCGGGCCTATAGGGCCTTTGCTGAAATAATGGAGAGGTTAGCCGGTCCTACTCCGAGATTCGACTTCCGGGGATATTCGGTCGCTTATCCCTATGTGCTTCCCAAGCGGTCGCAGTATCGTGCCGCGCAGCGATCGTTGTGGTCGCTCGGCCAAATACGGAGCTCGACGACCAGGAGAGATCTGGCCGTCTGGAGGACAAGATTCCATGTTCCTTCAGATGTGGACATGTTCGCGCCCGCGGAGAATGAACGAGCCGACCAGCCTCCGATGGGTATGGTCGCAGTGAGTGAGGCCGTTATGGAGGCCGGGCTACGCTTCCCTCTGTCCTGCGGTCTCCCATCCGTTGGCCGCTTGGAATGTGGCGCCACTTCACCGACGCCGAACGCCTGGCTCCAAATTATTTGCACCCTCACCCTTTTCGGCGGTCATCGCCTGTACCGCCTCCCATCGCCGTTGGAGATGAATCATTTGTTTAAACTGACGGCTCACAGAGGGTTGGTCGGCGGTTACCATATTCAAGGCCGATCTGGTCGGGTGATTCATGGAGTTCGAATAAGATACGTGGCGATCGAAGAAGTGGTTCGGGTCGCGGCAAGTGGAGAGCTTCGCGAGCGACAATCCCACGGGCGAGCTGGAGATCCCCACCGAATTTCGGGAGAGGAATCCCGGTAAGGGTTTAGACTCTCCCTTCGTTTGGATGCGATTTGGGTGATCTAATTTGATTTCTGTTTTGCAGGCTTCCATATCCGCGATCGAGGAGCCGCTTCGACTTTCTCGTTGTTTGGGAGCGAATTAGGAGCTTGTCGGACGACGACCTAGACGCCACTCGGATCAACAAGGAGAGTCGCCGGTTGTCGGCTCGACTATTCCGTTTCCCGAGACATCTCGCGGTGCAGTATGAGCTTCGCGATCTTCACTTTCTAGGCGATCGCCTTACTTGAGGAAAGTGTCCGACCGTTAGTCGATCGTCTTTAACCGCAGAGGTTCGTTTCCTCGCTTTTGGAGCCTCCGTGAGATCGCTATGTCGAACCCAGAGTCTCAGCCGTCTTCGCCATAAGAGGTCGACTCGGGTTCCACCCGTTGCATTGCCTATAGTTCCGGAGGGGGAGCCTCGCGTGGAGCCGGAGCCTCGCGTGGAGCAGGTCGTGGTCGAGGAGGAAATTCAGGAGGAGGGGCTTCGGGTGAATCGCAAGAGGCCGAGGCCGGAAGAAACTTCGTTTCCTGCCCCGGGCGATGAAGTGCCGATCGCCGCTCCTCCGATCACCATCGTTGCTCCGGAGGGCGAGTCGCCCTCTGCGGCTTTTCTGCGGGTGACGGCGATCGCGGATGCTGAGACCCCTCGAGGGAAACCGTTTTTCGGTCGGGATCCCGAGAAGGCTGAGAGGTAGATAGCATTTCCGTGTTGAAAATTGCATCTGCATAGGAGTTGTATTAACCTTGTTGTTTTGATGCAGGATCCGTCGCGCAGATCCGTCTTGTCCACCAATGGTCGTGGATTTCCTGGCGAGTCGATCTCCTCGCCATTCCTGCGACATTCCTCCATATGTTAGCAAAGCTGCGTCTCGCTCGCCAAGGCATGGACGACCGATCTGGATGCGATCGCTCGGGCCGATCGCCGAGTTCGATGCATGCCGTTGTCGCCCTTTCTCTTCGTGACGGCGACCATGGCCGCCTGTGCCGCCAGAGTTTGAGGGGCGGCCCTCCACTATTCGCCTTCAGGCGGATCTCGAGGCTGCTCGGAAAGAGAACGCCGAGTTTTCCGACAAGATCGCGCGATGGAGAAGGACTCCTTGAGGCGGCTAATCAGGCGAGCCATGAGCTTGAGCCGGAGAAGAAAGAGACCGAGAAATATCGAATGGCGGTCGACCGATTTCGGGACCAGATGCAGAGTGCCGCCCAGCGCGGAATGTTCTTGAAGAGGAGGCCGATCGCGAGGGTGACGATCGCTGGTGACAAATGAGCCGGCGGAGGCGAAAGAGAAGGTTGCTGCGAGGAGGCCGAGCTCTGTGGATCGCAACGTGCGATGGCCGAGCCGAGAGGAGAGGTTGAGGCGGCCAAGGCCGATCCCTTCCAAAACTTGGAGTATGTCGCGAGTTCGCCTATTATTTGGCGTTCGCCGACTCGATCCGAGCGGCTAAGAAGGGAGGCTTGAGGTCGGTCCTCTAGCCGAGAAGTTCAAATCATATGCATTGGAGCATCCTCTCCATTCGGCTTTCTCCTTGCCGATCTTGGACTGCGGACATCGGCGTGGATTTGAGCCGGTATCCGTCTCGAGATGCCTTGCTCATCCCGATGCTCCTAAGATGAGGGGACCGCGCCGAATGCCGATGGCGAAGGCGAGCGGGGGCCTGAGGCGCTTCCTTTACGCTTTTAGCTTACTTTCTTTGTAGTTTGTAGCTTTCTTTTGTAGCACTTAGGCCTTCGCGATCATGTACTCCGATTTTCAAGTAATGAAATGAGCATTTGTCTTTCTGACTTATCACTGGAATGAATGGTTATTTTTAAGTCAATGTATGAATTTGTACAAATGTTTGAGGAGAGATCGTTTCGAGGGTATTTCCAAATGAATAGATAAACTAATAAAGATAACAATTTACAACAAATTCGATCATTGCACTACATCCGAAAAAATGACGATCTCCGTATGTGGTTGAATAGCGACGATCGTCGTGTAGGTAGTCCGCACTCTTATTGCCCCTTGTTTTTATTCACTTAGTGGAAGGAAGGGGATGAAAATAATTCCTTGAGTGAGCGGTCTTCAACTTTGTCGAGTCCTCGGGGACGGTCGTCCTTCTTGAGGAACCGTGCACGATCGCGGAGTTCGATGGACCGACTCCTTGATCATGTCTTGATGCGCGAAGACATTGAGTGTCTCGTGACTCACTTTATTATGAGGGTCCTCTGTTAGCCGCGCCGCCTCGTATTTAAACGAAGGGCGTGCGGTCTCGGTCTAGAGGAGTCCTTGCGCGGGGCAGCGTCGGATGATTCAACTCTACGCCCGCGGCTTGTTTAGCTCTGCTTCCACCTCGGCCCACCATGAAGATGGCGAACCTCGACGGTGTACGTTGAGACGGGGGTTGTGGCGTGTCGCATTGTCCGGAGATAGATATCCGGAGATAGATATTGCTGGAATGGATGGGATAGCAAACAAATGCAAGAGCACTTCCGTGAGAAAGATAAATAACACAAGATTTGCCGGGGTTGTTAGTCCCGGGCTTGAATGCTCTCGCGAGATATTATTAATACCGATATTCGGGGATACAAGTACTAATGTAAGAATACAATTACAATGAGTGTAAAGTTTCTTGTTATCTTAGCTAGTGAGCGTGTAGATTGCCTAAGAACCAGATTTGATGCTGTGAGTTCTTGTAACAAAGGTGATGAAGTCGCGGCGGTGAGAGATCGACCGCCTCTCACGGCGAGTATTTAGCCGGGATGTTTGGGCTTCGGGCTTATGAATCCCTTGGAATCTGTCTAGTGGAGACTTGCCGTCGCCGATCGTCTTACGGACGAGAGATTTGGAGAGAGAAGTCTGAGATGGATTAGGTGAGATAGCCGGAGCTTGATGATATGTATGTTTTCGGTGTTTAGTGAATGTATCGGAATGTGAGAGAATGTGAACCTTTGGTGGAATGTATTTCGGACGTAAGTCAAATGAATTCCCAACCGTAGGTTGAATGTGAGAGAATGTGAATCGAGGTTCAGTCAATTTCCAACCTTTTTCCAGTAGGAGGAAGTTCTCTATTTATAGGGCTTGGATACGCCGGGCGATCGCCTTTTCTGCAATATAATAATCGGGCAATCGTCTTTCAGCACATGGGCCTGTCCCCTCAAAGTCTGCAGGAGTTGCTGGCAGTCAACTGTGTGGTCCAATGGGGAGCTTACACGCGTCCTGAGTTGCTGACACGGGTGGTCCTACTGACAACTTTCGGCGCGCATGCTGGTAGGTGAGGTAGGTGGCAGGCTGTGGTCAAAGGTCTTGTCTGTCAGCAGAAGATCTTGTCAGCGCCTTTGGTGGATCTGCACGTGGGTGCTTTCCTGAGATCCAGTCCTTGATGACTTTGACGGGCGATCGTCTCTGCTCGGGGCGTAGGTCGATTGCCCTTAGCCGGTCACTAGAGTAGATCGCCAGCTGCCAAAGGGCGATCGCCTTGGGAGTCGATCGACAGGCATCTGATAGTGGTCTGGTATCTTCGACATGGCGAGCTAGCCATAGTTTGACTGATGTTGACTTGGTCGCTCGGCCTTATAGTCGATCGCCTGTCGGGATGAATAAATCGTGACACAACAATTGCCCCCCAGCTCGCTCATACGTTGGAAACGTGGGGTGAAGTGGCTCTCTTGGCGATCGCTGACCTTTTGACGAGCGACTTTGTGTTTAATCAATCGGCGATCGTCTTTGAGCCGATATATCCCGAGTTCGGACGACTGGTTGGCCGCCGAATGTGAGGGAAAAAACAACGGGCGTTGAAAAGTCTCCGTGCACGTGTCGGGCTTCTCTGGAGGACACCAACGGTCATTAATGACTCATCGGGCGACGCGTCCTCGAAAAGACGCGTGACGCGGGTCTCGAGGGTCAACTATTGCGTCGTTTGAGATCCGACCCCGAGGTTTTCCCTATTGCAATCGGGTCCCCGCCTCCTCCTATAAAAGGGGGCGCGGTGCTGCAGTGTTACTCACGCGTGCTTATTGGAGAAAGAAGGACTGCTGCCGAATTTTCAAGATCTTAGAGCCGATCGTCGTTCGATTTCACTTTAGGGTAAGAAAAATCCTTTTCTTCTTTTCTACCTACGAAAATGGCCGGAGCCTCATCATCGTTTGGAGCGGGTACAGTTCTGCCGCCGGGACATCGGTGCCGGTGAGAAAATCCTTCCGTCTTCCACTGACGGTGGTCGAGCCAATCGAGCCGAATCGACCCTACTGAAGTTGAGGCTTTGTTTAATGAGGCCGATATTGCTAAGGAGTCGGTTTGAAGAGAGACGATCGCAGATCGAGAGAGATCTCGCGATCGGGGCTTCTTGGGAGCAACATAGCACTTTTGGTCGGGCCTATAGGGCCTTTCTTGAAATAATGGAGAGGTTAGTCCTACTCCGAGATTCGACTTCCGGGGATATTCGGCCGCTTATCCCTATGTGCTTCCCAAGCGGTCGCAGATCGTGCCGCGCCGATCGTTGTGGTCGCTCGGCCAAATACGAGCTCGGCGACCGGAGAGATCCGCCGTCTGGAGGACAAGATTCCATGTTCCTTGAGATGTGGACATGTTCGCGCCCGCGAGAATGAACGAGCCGACCAGCCTCCGATGGGTATGGTCGCGGTGAGTGAGGCCGTTATGGAGGCCGGCTACGCTTCCTCCGTCCTGCGGTCTCCCATCCGTTGGCCGCTTGGAATGTGGCGCCACTTCACCGACGCCGAACGCCCGGCTCCAAATTATTTGCACCCTCACCCTTTTCGGCGGTCATCGCTGTACCGCCTCCCATCGCCGTTGAGATGAATCATTTGTTTAAAGCCGGCTCACGAGAGGGTTGGTGGCGGTTACCATATTCAAGGCCGATCTGGTCGGGTGATTCATGGAGTTCGAATAAGATACGTGGCGATCGACGAAGTGGTTCAGGTCGCGGCAAGTGGAGAGCTTCGGCGAGCGACAATCCCACGCGAGCCGAGATCCCCACCGAATTTCGGGAGAGGAATCCGTAAGGGTTTAGACTCTCCCTTCGTTTGGATGCGATTTGGGTGATCTAATTTGATTGCTTTGCAGCTTCCATATCCCGGCGATCGAGGAGCCGCCTTCGACTTTCTCGTTGTTTGGGAGCGAATTAGGAGCTTGTCGGACGACGACCTAGACGCCACTCGGATCAACAAGGAGAGTCGGCGGTTGTCGGCTCGACTATTCCGTTTCCCGAGACATCTCGCGGTGCAGTATGAGCTTCGCGATCTTCACTTTCTAGGCGATCGCCTTACTTGAGGAAAGTGTCGGACCGTTAGTCGATCGTCTTTAATCTGCAGAGGTTCGTTTCTCGCTTTGGAGCCTCGTGAGATCGCTATGTCGAACCCGGAGTCCTAGCCGTCTTCGCCATAAGAGGTCGACTCGGGTTCCACCCGTTGCATTGCCTATAGTTCGGAGGGGGAGCCTCGCGTGGAGCCGGAGCCTCGCGTGGAGCAGGTCGTGGTCGAGGAGGAAATTCGGGAGGAGGGCTTCGGGTGAATCGCAAGAGGCCGAGGCGGAAGAAACCGTTTCTGCCCGGCGATGAAGTGCCGATCGCGCTCCTCCGATCACCATCGTTGCTCCGAGGGCGAGTCGCCCTCGCGGCTTTCTGCGGTGACGGCGATCGCGGATGCCGAGACCCCTCGAGGGAAACCGTTTTTCGGTCGGGATCCCGAGAAGGCTGAGAGGTAGATAGCATTTCCGTGTTGAAAATTGCATCTGCATAGGAGTTGTATTAACCTTGTTGTTTTGATGCAGGATCCGTCGCGCAGATCCGTCTTGTCCACCAATGGTCGTGGATTTCCTGGCGAGTCGATCTCCTCGCCATTCCTGCGACATTCCTCCATATGTTAGCAAAGGCTGCGCTCTGCCGAAGGCATGGACGATCGATCTGGATGCGATCGCCGGCGCCGATCGCCGAGTTCGATGCATGCCGTTGTCGCCCTTTCTCTTCGTGACGGCGACCATGGCCGTCAGTGCCGCCAGAGTTTGAGGGGCGGCCTCCACTATTCGCCTCAGGAGGATCTCGAGGCGGCTCGAAAGAGAACGCCGAGTTTGCCGACAAGATCGCGCGATGGAGAAGGACTCCTTGGAGGCGGCCAAGCGGGCGAGCCATGAGCTTGAGCCGAGAAGAAAGAGACCGAGAAATATCGAATGGCGGTCGACCGATTTCGGGACCAGATGCAGAGTGCCGCCCAGCGCGGAATGTTCTTGAAGAGGAGGCCGATCGCGAGGGTGACGATCGCTCAAATGAGCCGGTGAGGCGAAAGAGAAGGTTGCCGCGAGGAGGCCGAGCTCCGTGGATCGCAATGTGCGATGGCCGAGCCGAGAGGAGAGGTTGAGGCGGCCAAGGCCGATCCCTTCCAAAACTTGGAGTATTTCAAATGAGTTCGCCTATTATTTGGCGTTCGCCGACTCGATCCGAGCGACTAAGAAGGGAGGCTTGAGGTCGGTCCTCTAGCCGAGAAGTTCAAATCATATGCATTGGAGCATCCTCTCCATTCGGCTTTCTCCTTGCCGATCTTGGACTCGCGGACATCGGCGTGGATTTGAGCCGGTATCCGTCTCTGCAGTCTTGCTCATCCCGATGCTCCTAAGATGAGGGACCGCGCCGAATGCCGATGGCGAAGGCCGTGCAGGGGCCCGAGGCGCTTCCTTTTTTACGCTTTTAGCTTACTTTCTTTGTAGTTTGTAGCTTTCTTTGTAGCACTTAGGCCTTCTGCGATCATGTACTCCGATTTTTCAAGTAATGAAATGAGCATTTGTCTTTCGACTTATCACTTGAATGAATGGTTATTTTTAAGTCTTTGTTTGAATTTGTACAAATGTGTGAGGAGAGATCGTTGCAGGGTAGTTCCAAATGAATTGATAAACTCATAAAGATAACTTTTACAACAAATTCGATCATTGCACTACATCCGAAAAATGACGATCTCCGTATGTGGTTGAATAGCGACGATCGTCGTGTAGGTAGTCCGCACTCTTATTGCCCCTTGTTTTTATTCACTTAGTGGAAGGAAGGGGATGAAAATAATTCCTTGAGTGAGCGGTCTTCAACTTTGTCGAGTCCTCGGGGACGGTCATCCTTCTTGAGGAACCGTGCACGATCGCGGAGTTCGATGGACCGACTCCTTGATCATGTCTTGATGCGCGAAGACATTGAGTGTCTCGTGACTCACTTTATTATGAGGGTCCTCTTATTGCGCCTCGCCTCGTATTTAAACGAAGGGCGTGCGGTCTCGGTCTAGAGGAGTCCTTGCGTGGGGCAGCGTCGGATGATTCAACTCTACGCCCGCGGCTTGTTTAGCTCTGCTTCCACCTCGGCCCACCATGAAGATGGCGAACCTCGATGGTGTACGTTGAGACGGGGGTTGTGGCGCGTCGCATTGTCCGGGTTCACCATGTTAGATGATGAACCTTTGAGGGCGAGCGATCGTGTCCACTAATTAACTTTGGAGGGCCCTCAGACTACGCCGGCCTCGTATTTAAACGAAGGGCGGGCGATCTTGGTCCAAAGGGACCTTGCATGGCCTAAGCAGCCGGTTCCATCGACCACCAGGACCATGGCTGCACTCTTCCACCTTGGATCGTCATGCAGATGCCGACCTTCGACGGTGTACGTTGTGCGGGGGAGGCGATCTCGTGCCTTAGTCCATCATGTTAGATGGTGAACTGTAGATGGCGATCGAGTCCTCCGGTTTCTTGAATAAGGAAGGAGATCGGGGAGACTTCCGAGGTCTCCTTTTCTTGATTGAAGCATGTAGAGACGGTCGCCGAGGTTGATCTAGGGGTCGGCTCGTATGAGCTTTCCAGCCTGTTTTGTGTTCGACTCGGACGATCGTCCATAGAGGTAGGTAGGGACTTCGGCTAAACCAATAAGCTGTCCAACTTGCCCTACTCGAACAATCTCCAGAGCTGTTTGAGGAGGTCGCGGCATTTGTTGGTGCTGTGGCCGGGACTCTTATGGTAGGCACAATATTGATTGTTGTCCAGATGACCGTGGTCCCTTATCGCCTTTGGCTTTTTGAGCTCTTCGTGCCCCTTGATGGCATAGAAAATATGTGCCGAGTTACTTGAACGTATGGAGGAGATGGGCTTCCATGTCCTCGAAAGCCTTGAGATCTCCGGGTGTCTTGGCGATCGCCTTATTTGCTTTGGCGATCGCTATCTTCTGGACAAGAGGCGGCGTTTCCTCGTCTAAACGGAGGGTGAGTAGCCTTTGCCTGGCCAGGAAGCTGGCAGCTTTAGCGCGGAAGATCGCGTAAGTTGGGGGAATATCTTTGGAGAGATGTCTAAACATGGGAGAGTGACCGCGGAATCCCCCCATGGCCGAATAGAGAGCGAGCTCGTCACTGACGGGTTCGCCGGTGAGGATGATTTTGTCCACTCGGTCAATGTAATTTGCGTCTGATTCGTCTTTCCCCTGCTTGATTTTTATCATGCGGTGGGGGCCTTCTGGTCTGGCGACCTTGCTGGCGAAGTATGACGTGAAGTCGTTCGCCAGTTTCTTAAAAGATGTGATAGATCGCGGTGGTTGTGAGGCGTACCATCTATGGGCCAGCTCGCCCAATGTTAACGGGAAGATCCGGCACTTGGTTGCATCAGATGCCCCACACCCAGTCATGTAGATTCGGAATTTACTCAGGTGGGTTTCGGGGTCCGATCTCCCCTCATACAGAGGTGTTTTGGGAGGAGCGATCGTTGGCTGTATGGGGGCAAGCTCGATGTGGACCGCGAGTGGCTCGGTCGGCCGGCGATCTTTGCCGGTGCTTGCCCGGTGTCCAAGAGTGCTCTCATCTCGTCGAGCCGGGCGTTGTATGGCGGCCATCGCCGTGGCTCGATTTCTAGCGGCTCGCGCTCGGAGCGGAGCGAGGCGATCGAGCACCGATCCCCAGCGATCGGGCGGAGTCGATGGGCGACTGCGTTCGGGCCGTGAGGCGGGTAGGCCGAAGTCACGGTGACGGATTCGATTCCGTCTTTTCAAGGTTGAGATCGAATGCCCGGCCGTCCGGATGGGTCGCGTCCCAAACGATTGAATATAGATCCGTCCCGTGCGAGAGCCTTTCCTCGCGGTGGGGCTTTCGACGATCGCTCGTTCAAGATCCCGCCAATTTCCGTTTTCCCATGCGGCGGATGATCGAGGGAGTTATTGCAGCGACGCACATGCTCTCCGTCGCTCCTCCCGGGATGGCCATAGCCTCCTCGACCGTTCTTCGGTTTGGAACTGATCGAGTGAGAGGTTTGGGCCATCTCTCGGATGCGGGATTGATAGTCTCGCGTTTCTGCGGCTTCCACCTGTCGTTGGCTGGTGTTCGGATTGAACCGGGAAATGGTGTCCGTCAGTTCGGAGAGCGGCTTCTTGATGGACCGGCGGATGTCATGATTCTGAAGGTTTTCTTTGAAGTGCAGTGAGTGTCACTTCAAGTATGTGCCCCGAGAACAGTGAGTGTTCTTCGGGACGGTAGGAATAAAAGTTTGAGGGTTAGATCCCCTTCTTCGAGCGCCAATTGTTGCTACCCAAAATATTATCCGGAGATAGATATTGCTGGAATGGATGGGATAGCAAACAAATGCAAGAGCACTTCCGTGAGAAAGATAAATAACACAAGATTTGCCGGGGTTGTTAGTCCCGGGCTTGAATGCTCTCGCGAGATATTATTAATACCGATATTCGGGGATACAAGTACTAATGTAAGAATACAATTACAATGAGTGTAAAGTTTCTTGTTATCTTAGCTAGTGAGCGTGTAGATTGCCTAAGAACCAGTTTTGATGCTCTGTGTGTTCTTGTATCAAAGGTGATGTTGAGTCGCGGGGGTGAGAGTTCGACCGCCTCTCCCGGCGAGTATTTCGCTGGATGTTTGGGCGTGTGGGCTTATGAATCCCTTGGAATCTGTCTCGTGGAGACTTGCCTTCGCCGATCGTCTTACGGACGAGAGATTTGGAGAGAGAAGTCTGAGATGGATTAGGTGAGATAGCCGGGAGCTTGATGATATGTATGTTTTTCAGTGTTTAGTGAATGTATCGGAATGTGAGAGAATGTGAACCTTTGGTGGAATGTATTTGGACGTAAGTCAAATGAATTCCCAACCGTAGGTTGAATGTGAGAGAATGTGAACCGTAGGTTCAGTCAATTTGCAACCTTTTTCCGGAGGGAGGAAGTTCTCTATTTATAGGCTTGGATACGCCGGCGATCGCCTTTTCTCGCAATATAATAATCGGGCGATCGTCTTTCAAGACATGGGCTGTCCCTCAAAGTCTGCAGGAGTTGCCGGCGATCAACCGTGTGGTCCAATGGGAGCTTACAGCGCCCCGAGTTGCCGACACGGTGGTCCTACTGACAACTTTCGGCGCGCATGCTGGTAGGTGAGGTAGGTGGCAGGCTGTGGTCAAAGGTCTTGTCTGTCAGCAGAAGATCTTGTCAGCGCCTTTGGTGGATCTGCACGTGGGTGCTTTCCTGAGATCCAGTCCTTGATGACTTTGACGGGCGATCGTCTCTGCTCGGGGCGTAGGTCGATTGCCCTTAGCCGGTCACTAGAGTAGATCGCCAGCTACCAAAGGGCGATCGCCTTGGGAGTCGATCGCCAGGCATCTGATAGTGGTCTGGTATCTTCGACATGGCGAGCTAGCCATAGTTTGACTGATGTTGACTTGGTCGCTCGGCCTTATAGTCGATCGCCTGTCGGGATGAATAAATCGTGACACAACAATCATCAATCATCATCTTCAAGTCTTTGAGTTGGATTTATCATCACTTCATCATCTCCAAAACACCGAATCAAAGGTATTAATTTCTTGGATCTAGAATTTCGGATTTTTGGGTTTTCCTTCCGATTTCTTCGTGTAAGCTTGTATTATCATTGGAATATGTTAGATATGGATTATCTACCTTGGATAAATATATTCCTATGGATTTAATGGTTATTTTCGGAATTACTATAAGAACCCTTGGGGTTGACTTCGGTTAATTGGGGATTTCCCGATTGATGTTGTTGTAATCATGAATTATGGATTCCTAATGGATTATTGATATCATTGAAGTGTTTTGTTAGTTCGAAATACTCAATTTGGTGTTGGTTTCGACATATTCGGGATTGGATATTTCCGAAGTTGTGTGGTTGGTTATGTATTCGTTGGAATGCCCTATGAGTTTGATTATCGTTGTTTCGACCTTTGGGTTAATCGTGTTTTGTTGCTTGATACGTGTATTGAACGATTGTTGGTAATTATTGTTATTCAAGATTGTTCGAGCGACCGGTATCTTGGTTAGGACGTTGTTCGTGGACGGACATTCTTCATCGGTATTGTGTAAGTTAAATCTTACTCGGTTAAAAGGATACTCATTCCTTTTGTTGTTGATTGCTCATAATCATAATTCATTCATCATAATATTAATCATTTTGAGACTTGTAATTGTCGAATAATCATTTCATTCACGAGGAACAGCGGTTCCCAAATCATTTCATTGGGTTATCAATCACGTCACTATTACTTTCATATCGGTGAGTCATCTTGGCCTTGTCTAATTATTATTCATTGATATTCATCATGGTCATTCTCGTTCATGTGACCTTAGGGTTCATATTGCGTGGCCGGGTGTGGCTGTGTGGAATTTTTAGTCGGCACACGATGGTCATGTATTGGGTTCACCGATACATCGGACCGTGCACACGGTAACGCTTACCTCCGTGAGACTAATTAGGTACAAGGACGGGTGTGTCCGGTCATTCGTCTTGTACACTTGCACAGAACATTACGGGCGTACTATGATACTCCTCTTGACGTAATTCATAATTAAGAATATTTCATCACTTGATTAATTCATGATTGTGTAATTTCAACTCTTGAGGATTGTTGTTACGTGTAAATCGACCCGTTGGGATTTTGTTTTCAGGTCACGGCAAGGCAAGGGCACGGGAAGAGCATGTTGACGGCGACGAGTCCCAGTGATACTAGTAGGGGGCCCCAGTCATTCCGTTTGTTCAGTCATTTTCAGTCATTTTCAGTCATTTCAGTCATTCCGTCATTTGTATTTTTCCGCTGCAAATTCCGTTTGAGATGTTTATTTATTCAGGGTGGTGTATTTTATCTTCATATAAAATATACTAGTATTCTGTTTTGTCCTGGTGTAATGTACTTAAACTCCTCATCGGAGTATTTGGTAATATAATGTGGTTCGGTACTACAATTATATTATTTAATTCATCATTTTCATTCGCCTGGTGGGTCTCAGTCGGGGATTCACGGCACTGTAATATCCGCCTAGTTTGGGGTGTTACACACAATGGCCCGAAGCCAAAACAGCCCGAAGTTGTATCAATGAGGGCCGAAGCCACGGAACGAATCCGTATCACAATGAGGGCCGAATCCACGGCACGAAGCCATATCACAATGAGGGCCGAAGCCACGGCACGAAGCCGTATCACAATGAGGGCCGAAGCCACGGCATGAAGCCGTATCACAATGAGGTCATCCAATGACCGTGACCTGCTGAATTGCAGGTGCTGGGAAACCAATCGCGAAGGTTCAAGCCCCAGACTTACCCATCGAGCACTAGCCGAGACTAGCCTCTAAAACCCAATTAATCATAACAGTAACGATCCCAAGATTATCAAATTCACAAGAATAATAGCGTACTGCCTTGAGTCGGCCAACACGACAACAATAACTCACCGGATGGGCTCCGTCCATGGCGGTCCCAATTCAAATACCTCGACTGCCTTAGAATGGCCAATCGATCACAACAACTCAACAGATGGAAACTATCCTTGACAGTCCCAATTCAATACATCGATTACCTTAGAACGGTCAATCGATAACGATGACACAACGGATGGGAATTATCTTCGATAATCCTAATTTAAATACATCGATTACCTTAGAACGGTTAATCGATAACCAATGATACAACGGATGGGAATTATCTTCGATAACCCCAATTAAATACATCGATTACCTTAGAACGGTCAATCGATACACAATGATACAATGGATGGGAATTATCTTCGATAATCCCAATTAAATACATCAATTACCTTAGAACGGTTAATCAATAACCAATGATACAACGGATGGGAATTATCTTCGATAATCCCAATTAAATACATCGATTACCTTAGAACGGTCAATCGATACACAATGATACAACGGATGGGAATTATCTTCGATAATCCCAATTAAATACATCGATTACCTCAGAAAGGTCAATCGATACACAATGATACGGTAGAGTGGATGTCCCGGCGTCTTATACTGACCACCGAAACAGATATAATACACGAATATATCAAACGCCTTCAATCGGCCAATGCAACATCATAGCGACAGTTCCAATTCAATAATAACGTTTCAACGATGTCTCAGAACGACATTAACGTCAACAATAATAATCGATACATCGATACCGCGAACCGGCTGTCGACAACATCAGTATCAACAAGAATCTCAATGCCTTAAACCGGCTGTTAACGAATAACAATAACATCTAGCATAATTGCCGAAGGGTATTGCATCAAACAATTCCCGAATATCAACAAATCACGGAGAGACCAAGTCTCGAAATGATACAATACATTCATACACATATATGATAACATTAATCTCATTGACCAGTACAAGTATAAAACTTGCCTCAAACCGAAGGCGAGAAAGTCCTTCCACGATCAACGTCCTGGCACTAAACGACGAACGGCGCCTCCCGACAATCACAAACACTCGAACAACCTTGAATGAAAACGATTCATTCAAAAACACAAAATCAATAGAAAACAACGACAAGGACAAAGCTTGATTCAAACACGAATCAATCACACCGCACGAAAGAATATCATAGTTCTCAACTATGAATTCTAACATCCTCCAACACCTCGATGATCAATTAACATGATCATTACGTTCTTAACACTTGTGAAATCCATTCAACATGATTCACTTAAGAACAATCATCAAAACAATCATCTCAAAATGATAATATCACCAATATCATCAAATTGATCCTCCTACAATGATAATATTATCAATATTATCATTATCACCCCCAAGAACATCATCAACTCAATAATGATGATGTTTGAAACAAAAATCCTTCATCAATACATCATGAATTCGGATTAAACAACAAGATTCACTCAACCATTTTCAAATTATGATAATCACCTCCTAAATCATCATAAATCCTTACTAAAATAGTTAAAATCTTTCAAGAACACCACCAACAACAATAATCATCTCAAGGCTATGTTAATCATATAACAATCTTAACATAATCCTTCCTAGACATGATTAAAAACCTCCAAACAATCTAAAATATCAAGAACATAATCCAACTCAAGTAATACTATCATGTTCTTCATCAAAAGTTTATCAAAACCATGAAGAATCATGATATACTCCATTAATCAAACAATACCCGAAGAAAACAACAACAAAAACTTGAAAATCACTTGAAGAACAAGAGATTGAGGGAACTTACCAAAGAAGAACAAGAAGAAGCCTCCAAACACCAAAGGAGCACCAACAAGCTTCCAACTTCAAGCTTCAATCCAAGCTAGGATGATCAAGATCGAGTTGGAAGGTGCTAAACATCAATAACAAGTCCAAACGGATGATTCTAGGGAGAGAAATTGTGTTTTGGTTCGTTAGGAAATGAAAGACGAAACCAAGATAAGACTGACCAATTCATTACGTACGTTATACATTATGGTTAACGTACGTAAGAGGCATTACGTACGCTATGCTAAGACTTTAACCTACGTAATGTAAATCCAGAACTAACTGGACTAAAGTACGAAGGCCTTAACGTACGTAAACAAAAACATATTACGTATGTTAACAAGACCTGCATTACGTACGTAGAGTTCACCTCTTAACGTACGTAAGGGTCCGTTGACTGCAATAGTGAGATCCGAACGGAAGATGCTCGGGACCCACCGGCCGAAAGTGACTACGAGGAAGGTTCCTGCCACCTACCAAGCATTACGTATGTAACCTTACAGGCATAACGTATGAAATAGCAACACGCTAGCGTATGTAATGCTACATCTGTAGCGTACGCTAAGGCTATGAACTTAGCCAAAAATCCAAACTCTCCTACCAACATTCGAACGACGAAACCAACCCGACGACAAGTATAATATTTCGATCCTGAAATATTCCAATACAATATACATTGTATCAGTCCAAAACAACAACACTTGTACAATTCCAAATGAATACGTACAACTCAACAGTAACACGAGAAAAAAAATTATCCCCGGATATTACATACTCCCCCCCTTAAAAATAGTTTCGTCCCCGAAACTCAGGGTACGCAACAAGGGATAAAGACTATCCTTCAGGATAAGAAAACAACATCTCCAGGAATACTCCTCACTGCGAACCACTTCGCCTGAGTAATCGGGCGAACCCCACGGGTTCCCGCGTCTCCTGTCCGATCACAGCGAAAAACAGGGGATAAAAACACTCAACTAACTGCGAGATCAGCCGAATCATAACTCTCCCGCTAGAGACCAGCCAGGAAGCCATACCAACCGTATGACTAGTAGCACCGGCGTACACATCCCGCGGGAGTCGCCCATTGTACATGCCTACAACCATCGGTGTACACTTCCCTTATTCTGATTAGCATCAAACGTCTATGCTATCACTGACTTACGTCACAAAAGAGAATAACAACGCACAAATATAGTCCTCAGGACCATATCAAATGCACACTCAAGTCCTCGCAACTTGACGTCTCGAATCACAATGAACGCTACCAGATCACCACAAAATCTCGGTACAATCGAAAGGAAAAGAATAACGCATCGATTTACGTCAAATCTCAAGATTCTCAAAAGCTATCATAACAAGATAGATCAATAATAAATGGTTCACAACCACAATATTACAATACAGACTGAGTCAAATATCAATCCGAGAAACAAGGAAAATACAAATCAAGACTACATCTCAAACGCACCCGAAATCAACCTCCTCCAGATCATCGGGCTCCTCGATCTCATCGACTCACGGAAGACCCAACTGACTCATTGCTCCTCCTTGGATGTCCATACCTCTGGCTCTCGAAGCCTGATAGGACCCCTTGGATGAAGTACGGACTAGAGTAACAAAATCTCTTGAGGCCCGTGAGCTTTCGTGAGATCTAATGGCACTAGAACTCCTGCAGTATTTCTGAAGGTGTCCCTGCCTCCCACACAGAAAACAAGCAATAGCTGGCACAGTACAACGGGTGCTAACGTGCCCCACTGAATCACAATTAAAGCAAACAACAGTCGAACTCGTCGCCTGAGAAGAAGATGCTTTCCCAGCACGAGGACGACTAGAAAACGACCTCCTAGACGTCGGAGCCCGATGTCCCTCTGAATGAACCGGCATCCTAGTCCTCTCACCGGAAGAAACTGAAGGGTTATTCTGAGCAAGCTCCTTGATCAAAATCTCTACTCCAAGAGCCTTCTCGATGAATTCGCCAAGTGAGTTACAATTATGATTGAACAACTGCATCCTAAACTGTGGGTTCAGCCTCTTGCTAAAATACTTGATCTTATCCGCTTCAGTACGTTTAACAGAAGAAGCAAACTGAAGAAGTCCTTGAAACTTCTCAGCGATAACAATAACACCCTCGTCCTCGACGGATTCGGGGTTCAACACCTCTGACATCTTGGCTTCACGAAGTGGAGCCGGATAATACCTCTCTAACATGATAGTCTTGAACTCACTCCAAACACAATCACGATCGGTGGGTTTCACAGAAAGCCACCAAGAATAAGCGCCTTTACTCAAATAGTAAGCCGCTACTGCCACCTTACTCTCTTCCGGACACTGAACCATGTTGAAGAGTTTATCAAAATGTTCAATCCAATGAACAATATCAGCTGGTTCCGACGAACCCTCAAAAATAGGCGGCCTCGGACGAGAGATGTCGCCGATAATCTGACTCACTCTCCTGTACTGTCCATAAAACGGCACCTGGAGTCCTTGCTGCTGTGTATCACGAACCATCGAAGTCTGCATGGTTTCCATTATCTGCGGCATTTGAGTCATCTGGGTCATCATGCCCCTCATAAGCAAGAAAGGGTCGATGTCAGTCTGATCGACTCCTCGAGTATGACGTTCCGAAGGGGAACTGGTCGCATAAGTCACATCTCCGGTAGAATTCTGATCTATATCGGCATCCGTACGCATATAAATATGAGGTTCTGGGTTTCGGCCTGCTTTGTAGCCTTTACCCCCTCTGCCACGTCCTCGGATTCCTCTTTCCATACTGAAAGAATAACGTTCTATCATGAACAAAGCTCAAATATGCCTCAACGGCCAATCCACAATGCTAAGTCATTAGCCAAACACGGATATACATACTCAACAGATAAATAGTCACCTCAAACATGCTAATAATAGCCAATACTGAGCACACACGCTCCAAAACAAATAATCATGAATGAATCGTAACACAAATGTTACCTACAGATTTCAACAAAACATGTATAATCAATGGCATAATGAATGTATGAACATACAAGAGAATCGAGTCCTTACACAGGTCATACGAAGCTTCGAGGTCTTGCGATACTAGTCTTCACTGACGACGACTCGATGAAAGAATGACTCATACAGTCGTTCAACTACCACGACTCACAAAGTCCGACTGTCCAGATTGTCATAACCTGACAGTCCACTACTACCGCGTCGGTAGAACCACATAACTCACATATCAGGGTATCTCACAACCCAATGCTCCGATACCATCTTCTGTAACACCCCCAAATCCCATTGGGTCATTACAGCGCCGTGGACCCCACACCAGGAGATCCACCAGGCTAACACGACCAAAAATACAATTAATTGACCAAAAGGGGAATCACAATCCCTACACTGACATACAACATAATATTCCGATATGGAATTTCAATGACAACAGCGGGCCTACATGGCCAAAATAAGATACAACAACATCCACGAGCCTTGCTCGGATAATACAAATGACAAAGACTGAACAAAACTGGAGTACTCCAACTGTCTGACTGACATGAACACCAAAACATCTCGGACTAGTATCGCTCGAATGCCTCGTCGCCACCGTCATGCCCCTGTGTCTCAACTCTCTCCTCGCAAACACCTAAAACATGAAAACATGTTCTGCCCTACGGTCGGGCCATCCAGATAATGATTATCAAAAACATGTACAAAATGATATGCATCCAAAGGGCAGAATGAATAGTATAGTAATGGTAATACGAGATGCTTACAAACCAAAGTAAGAATCGAGCATTCGTGGAATACTATGCCCACGGCATACGATCAATACCTGCTCAACGGGTTAGAACACAAGTGCCCAACGGCGAATCATCAATACAGAACACAACAATACATCACCCGAAGGTAAACCAAGTCAAACACTGAAATAGATACGAATCACAATGCCCAAAGGATCCAACAGGAATACCGATACATCACAATGGCTCGAGCAACAAATTAAGCCGTTTATCATCATAATACCCTGAATGTCACTCACCAAGCCATCAATCACCACAATGGCCCGACGCCAAAACAAAGACGAAGTCGTATCAATGAGGGCCGGGCCACGCACGGCCGTATCACAATGAGGGCGAAGCCACGCACGAAGTCAGATCACAATGAGGGCCGGGCCACGCACGGCCGTATCACAATGAGAGGCTTGCCACGGCATGAAGCCGTATCACAATGAGGTCATCCAATGACCGTGACTCGACTGCAGGTGCTGGGAAACCAACCGCGAAGGTTCAAGCCCCAGACTTACCCATCGAGCACTAGCCGAGACTAGCCTCTAAAACCAAATTAATCACAACAGTAACGATCCCAAGATTATCAAATTCACAAGAATAATAGCGTACTGCCTTGAGTCGGCCAACACGACAACAATAACTCACGGATGGGCTCCGTCCATGGCGGTCCCAATTCAAATACCTCGACTGCCTTGGAATGGCCAATCGATCACAACAACTCAACGGATGGAAACTATCCTTGACAGTCCCAATTCAATACATCGATTACCTTAGAACGGTCAATCGATAACGATGACACAACGGATGGGAATTATCTTCGATAATCCCAATTTAAATACATCGATTACCTTAGAACGGTTAATCGATAACCAATGATACAACGGATGGGAATTATCTTCGATAACACCAATTAAATATATCGATTACCTTAGAACGGTCAATCGATACATAATGATACAATGGATGGGAATTATCTTCGATAATCCCAATTAAATACATCAATTACCTTAGAACGGTTAATCGATAACCAATGATACAACGGATGGGAATTATCTTCGATAATCCCAATTAAATACATCGATTACCTTAGAACGGTCAATCGATACACAATGATACAACGGATGGGAATTATCTTCGATAATCCCAATTAAATACATCGATTACCTCAGAAAGGTCAATCGATACACAATGATACGGTAGAGTGGATGTCCCGGC
Organism: Orobanche coerulescens; assembly: GCA_033398695.1. Classification (NCBI taxonomy): domain Eukaryota; kingdom Viridiplantae; phylum Streptophyta; class Magnoliopsida; order Lamiales; family Orobanchaceae; genus Orobanche; species Orobanche coerulescens. The sequence goes on from CM065818.1 coordinate 59,915,007, forward strand.
GTCTTAAACTGACCACCGAAACAGATATAATACACGAATATATCAAACGCCTTCAATCGGCCAATGCAACATCATAGCGATAGTTCCAATTCAATAATAACGATTCAACGATGTCTCAGAACGACATTAACGTCAACAATATTAATCGATATATCGATACCGCGAACCGTCTATCGACAACATCAGTATCAACAAGAATCTCAATGCCTTAAACCGGCTGTTAACGAATAACAATAACATCTAGCATAATTGCCGAAGGGTATTGCATCAAACAATTCTCGAATATCAACAAATCACGGAGAGACTAAGTCTCAAAATGATACAATACATTCATACACATATATGATAACATTAATCTCATTGACCAGTACAAGTATAAAACTTGCCTCAAACCGAAGGCGAGAAAGTCCTTCCACGATCAACGTCCTGGCACGAAATGACGAACGGCGCCTCCCGACGATCACAAACACTCGAACAACCTTGAATGAAAACGATTCATTCAAAAACACAAAATTAATAGAAAACAACGACAAGGACAAAGCCTGATTCAAACACGAATCGATCACACCGCACGAACGGATATCATAGTTCTCAACTATGAATTCTAACATCCTCCAACACCTCGATGATCAATTAACATGATCATTACGTTCTTAACACTTGTGAAATCCATTCAACATGATTCACTTAAGAACAATCATCAAAACAGTCATCTCAAAATGATAATATCACCAATATCATCAAATTGATCCTCCTACAATGATAATATTATCAATATTATCATTATCACCCCCAAGAACATCATCAACTCAATAATCATGATGTTTGAAACAAAAATCCTTCATCAATACATCATGAATTCAGATTAAACAACAAGATTGACTCAACCATTTTCAAATTATGATAATCACCTCCTAAATCATTATAAATCCTTACTAAAATGGTTAAAATCTTTCAAGAACACCACCAACAACAATAATCATCTCAAGGCTATGTTAATCATATAACAATCTTAACATAATCCTTCCTAGACATGATTAAAAACCTCCAAACAATCTAAAACATCAAGAACATAATCCAACTCAAGTAATACTATCATGTTCTTCATCAAAAGTTTATCAAAACCATGAAGAATCATGATATACTCCATTAATCAAACAATACCGGAAGAAAACAACAACAAAAACTTGAAAATCACTTGAAGAACAAGAGATTGAGGGAACTTACCAAAGAAGAACAAGAAGAAGCCTCCAAACACCAAACGAGCGCCAACAAGCTTCCAACTTCAAGCTTCAATCCAAGCTAGGATGATCAAGATCGAGTTGGAAGGTGCTAAACATCAATAACAAGTCCAAACGGATGATTCTAGGGAGAGAAATTGTGTTTTGGTTCGTGAGGAAATGAAAGACGAAACCAAGATAAATAGACTGACCAATTCATTACGTACGTTATACATTATGGTTAACGTACGTAAGAGGCATTACGTACGCTATGCTAAGACTTTAACATACGTAATGTAAATCCATAACTAACTGGACTAAAGTACGAAGGCCTTAACGTACGTAAACAAAAACATATTACGTATGTTAACAAGACCTGCATTACGTACATAGAGTTCACCTCTTAACGTATGTAATTAGGGTCCGTTGACTGCAATAGTGAGATCCGATCGGAAGATGCTCGAGACCCACCGGCCGAAAGTGACTACGAGGAAGGTTCCTGCCACCTACCAAGCATTACGTACGTAACCTTACAGCATAACGTACGTAATAGCAACACGCTAGCGTACGTAATGCTACATCCGCAGCGTACGCTAAGGCTATGAACTTAGCCAAAAATCCAAACTCTCTGATCAACATTCAAACGACGAAACCAACCCGACGACAAGTATAATATTTCGATCCCAAAATATTCCAATACAATATACATTGTATCAGTCCAAAACAACAACACTTGTACAATTACAAATGAATACGGACAACTCAGCAGTAACACGAGAAAAAAAAAATTATCCCCGGATATTACAGGCAAGTTATTCTTAGGCTCCACCCATTTAGGCGGAATGCATAGAGTTAGGGCTTGACCACCCCTAGGTTGATATTAAGAAATACAACGCTCTAATTAAACAAGGAAGTGACAATTCCACAATCAAAAAAAGATAACTAGGAGTAATGAAATTCTAATTAAATACCTTTTACTCATATAAAAAGTCCACCAATTTACTTTTCTGCATATTTTGTTTAGTTTAGATTTAGTTTAATTATTAGTTTTAAAACCAACTCTTCAAAACCAGAGATTTTAATTGCTTTCTTATAAAATATATAAAAAGACTAAAAATAATCATCCCTCAACCTTTAGACTTAATCCGTTATACACTTCGAGCCTATCTCATTATTCCCCTAGAGAACGATCAATCCCCCGTGTCTTACCTATACTACACTACAATGGAAAAATTGTTTTTTAAGGACCGTAACCTTAGGGGGTGGCAAAAGTAGGACTGTGACTTTTAGGGCACAGAAAAGAGGATCAGAACTTTTCTAAAAAGAGGATCAGAATTTTTAAAAGTAGCAAAAATAGGCCTGTAACTTTTTAAAATAGCAATTTAAGGCCAAATCAAGACCAGATAAATAAAAAAAGTAAAAAAAAATTCTGAAAATTCTGGAAAATTTAAGAAATCTGAAAAAAATAAAAAAAATCTGAAAATTCCGCAAAATTTAAAAAATCCGAAAAAAATCAGAACTTTTTTTTTATGAAAAATCATCTTAAATAATAATATTAAAAATCAGATCTTTTATTTCAAATTCAAAAATAAAAAGTAAAAAATAAAAAAAATCTGAAAAGTTTAAAATAAAAGTTCCGATTCTGTGAAACTCTGAAAAATTTAAAATAAAATTCTGAAAATTCTGAAAATAATAATATTAAAAATCAGAACTTTTACTTTTTATTTTTGAATTTTAAATAAAAAATCTCATTTTTAATATTATTATTCCAGATATTTTTTTCTTAAAAAATAAAATTTCCGATTTTTATGTGAGTGAAATTATTTTTATGGGAGTGAAATTGGTTATGTAACTTTAATTAATTGATGTGTTTTAATTAATTTAAAAAATTTGACAAAAAATTGGAATTTTTATTGTTTAAGAAAAAAAATATATGAAATAATATTAAATATCAGAATTTTTTATTTAAAGCTCGAAAATAAAAAGTAAAAAATAAAAAAAATTCTAAAAATTCTGGAAAATTTAAAAAATCGGAAAAAAAATCAGAAATTTTGTTTTTTAAGAAAAAATTATCTGGAATAATAATATTAAAAATCAAATTTTTTATTTAAAATTCAAAAATAAAAAGTAAAAGTTCTGATTTTTAATATTTTTATTTTCAGAATTTTCAGAATTTTATAAATTTTCCAGAATTTTCCAGAATCGGAACTTTTATTTTCAATTACTCAGATTTTTTTTATTTTTTACTTTTTATTTTTGAATTTTAAATAAAAGATCTGATTTTTAATATTATTATTCGAGATAATTTTTCTTAAAAAATAAAAGTTCCAATTTTCTTTCAGATTTTTTAAATTTTGCAGAATTTTCAAAAAAAAATTTTTATTTTTTTCAGATTTCTTAAATTTTCCAGAATTTTTAGAATTTTTTTCTACTTTTTTTATTTCTGGGCTTGATTTGGCCTTAAATTGCTATTTTTAAAAGTTACAGGCCTATTTTTGCTACTTTTAAAAGTCACGGTCCTACTTTTGCCAGCCAAAAAAATTACAGTCCTACTTTTGCCAGCCCGAAAAGTTACAATCCTACTTTTGCCACCCCCTAAAGTTACAGTCCTTAAAAAAAATTTCCCACACTACAACGGTTAGATACTCTGCCTAGGAGGATTGTAGAACTTTTTGTGTTTACAATTATCCGCATCACCCTTAATAATAGGGAACACTCCCCTGATATGTGAGGGTTTTTGCTTGACGTTGCGTGTTCATAACTATGTATGTAAAGCTAAAAAGCTAAAAAGATGTTTCGCTATGAAAAATTAAATTGGTATCGTATAACACTTACTTGAAATAGATGGGAAGGTAGAGTAAATCAAAGCCACATGAGACTTACACCATTAACATTCAACAAATGCAAAATATATGTAAAAGTGTACAAATAAATCGATTGGCATGTTGATAAAATCAAAGGCACGTAAGACTTACAATAATAGTATTCACTAATGATCAAACTGAACCTATATTGTATCAATATGACCAAATGAGGTTTTGATGAGACTAATTGCATTTTACATATGACCAAATGTGCTTTCGATTTCAAGTAGGTTTCGTATGAGACTATTTGCATTTTACATAGCCAAATATATCTTTTTAGCATTAACATTCACTATATTAAGCTACCAAGTATTGTTACTGCTGAGTGGTGTTTTAGCATTAACATTCACTATATTAAACATCTTTTTTTTAGCATTACACCATTAACATTCACTGTATGGGATCAGTGGGACACTTGTCCGTTTATGTCTTGCGTGCCTAATCGTGCTCTAAGCGATCAATATAATATTTGAGGTTTCAAAATAAATAACACAACCATAATAAAAGGACATGAAATCTCGGACTAATATAAGGTGGTCATGGTTATAGCTACCTAACAAGTATGAACTTAACTAAAGCTAAATCATAAGGCATCAAAACATCAAAAACATGATACTATTAATGAAAGGCATAAAAAAATCCTAACCTTCAAAGCCCAAACAAAACCATAAAGATTATATGTGGTAGTTTTTTTTTTTTTTTTTGGTTTTGGGGGTGCTGGGGGCTCTTTTCCTTCTTCTTATGGTAATACCTTCCGTAATGCCTAGGAATCACATTCACTATCTTTTTATAGAAACGTGTCCAAAGGCAGGGATAGGCATTCCATGCAGAAAAATCCTCCACTAATGTCAAGATATGATTATGAATGATGTACCTTCACTCACGACCCATAAATACGACCTCAGGAACTATCAAAAGAAAAATCCTAACCGCATCTTCATCGGATAATTCAGACCACACTGTATCATTGTCCAAAACTTTTATAAGCTCATTCCATTTTACTGTCTTCTTTTTTTGTGCCTTTTTTTTTTCCGGAAAGACACAGTTACAAAAAAGGACTATATATGATTGCTTTCTACATAAGACACAGTCCCAAAACGAAAACCCGTAACTTAACAAAACTCAGGATGACCAAAATGCAAAAGATTATTACCAATGTTGTAAGTAATGGGCGGACAATCATCACTCATTTCTGGGACATAGACCTGATGTTGAAAACAAAGTTTAACAAATGGTTATCATTTGCATGACAGGGAATATCCAACCATGGGCCGAAAACCGTACTTTTGAACAATCTATTTCGATTTTCATTCCTTTCCAACTTACCTTTAATCCTTGGAAGCAAATAAATCAAACATATCATGGTTACCTTGGCATCAAAGAACTGATTTACATTTGTCATTTAAAATCAACATATTCTAGTTATGGTTAGGGTTTGTTTAGGCACAGGTTAGGGTTAGGGTTTGTTTAGGGTTAGTTGATTATAAACATATCGTTGTAAGCGGAGAAGATGGTGATAATCAGTATCTTAGTGAATTGATCGGTGGGTTTGATTGATCGGAGGGTATAGTTGATCAGTAAAAGTGTGTGCTGATCGGTGGGTATAGTTGGGGTATTTTGTAGGGGTGTTCAAAAATATCCGATATCCGATATCCGATTCGAAATATCCGAAAATCCGAAGTTCCGGATATCCGAAAATTCGGATATCCGGAACTTCGGATTCGGATATCGGATAGTACTTTTCAGAAAAATCGGATATTCGGATATCCGAAATATCCGAAAAATCCTAAATTTTTTATTTTTTTATATTTTAAATAATAGAAGGTATTCGGATATTCGGATATCCGATATCCATATCCGAAGTTTTTTTCGGATATTCGGATATCCGATATCCAAATCCGAATTTTTTTTTCAAATATAAGGATATCCGAATAAAATTCATATTTTTTCTGGATATTCGGATATCCGAAAGTCCGGATATCCGGTTTTGAACACCCCTAGTATTTTGTGTGTGTGTGTGTGTTTCAATTTTGTGTGTGTGTGTTTTTCAATTTTTAGTTGGGGTATTTTGTGTGTGTTTTAATTTAGTTGTGGTATTTTAGAAAAAAACATGTATTTTTTTTTAATGTTTATTCCTTAAAAAATGAGGGTATTAATGCACATATACCCATACTAATTACACAACTACCTAGGTGTAAAAAAATGTATTTTTCAACTATCGGTCGCCAAAAAATTAAATGCAAGCCGTCAGTCACCTAACTTTGGGAGGGACCTTTTTGATTCTAAAAGTAATTTTTTTAAATTTAGCCTTTTTTGCTAAAAGACAAAAACATGGTCATTTGCATAGGTCGCCTAAAATAAGTACTGATAAAGTACCTTACACTACACTTACACAAAAGTACTAGTATGGGACACTTGTCAACATTTTAATGTGGTCTCGCAGTCGCCTAAGTCTATTTTGGGAAGTCGCTTTTTTTGAGGTAGAAAATGTGGTACCATTTCATTTTGGGGGCAAAAAGAGATTATGCTCTTTTATTTGATTCATCAACCATTCATTTATTCCATTCTTTTTTTTTGTTTGAAAACACCACCAACCATAGTTAATCTACAACTACCCCACTGTAAACTATTCAAGTGATTTTCGGTTGTCATTCCCTTAATCCACTAACCATTCATTTATTTCATTCATTGCCTATTATAGTTGAATAATATTTAAAATTTCTAAAACAGCGTAACACCTCATTTGGTCAATTAGAAACTGATGAATCAATAATAGCCCTTTAAAATCAAAATAATCATTTGACTCGTGTTTACTATGGAGGCCCCTTTTTAAAATATTGTTTATATATTATGAATTTTTTATTAACAGTAAAGATTGATAGTATACTGTGAGGTACATTAGTTCTATATAAACATACATGGAAGAACAAGAAAGATAAATATATTGCATGGTATTATCAGAAATTTAGTTCAATTGAGGGTTCAGGCCATACCTGGTAATGGGTCAGGAGGTACGTAGTGTACATTTATCATGTCACTGACTTCCCTGACTCTAATAGTGGTAAAGTGTGATTCAGTAGACACTGATGAATTTCAGTGTGTGTTGATTCTTCAGTGAGTAACACACTGAATGGTATTCATCAGGCTGGTGAGTTCAGATCAGACTGAAGGATCTCATCAGGGAGTTGTCTCATCAGAGGGTTCATGTCCTCAACGAGTGGACCTCTCAGTGAGCACACTCAGGGAGAGACTCTCTCATAGGCAAGCTCATCAGCGAGTGCAACCACAAGCTGGACTGCTTTGACCTATTCAAAGGCAGTTATAACTGCAGCTTAATGGCCATGATTAACAGTCATGTAACCACTATTTTTTATAATGGAGGACTATTATGAGTACTTAATGGGCCGATTAATTATCATGATTCCATTATTGGGCCTTGAGTAATTTCTATAAATTGGAACACATACTTGCATGGAAAGACACAAAAAACTAAAACACTTGAAAGCGAAAGGGTTCTTGCTTTGTGCCTAAAATAAGAACATAACACTTGGTTTTTTCCCTTAGAGATATTCGTGTAACCCAGGCATTAGGGTTGAATAGTTTCTATTAGAAAGTGATTACACGATTTCAAGTGATATCTGGTACCATTGATTATCTACACTCTACTGGGAGTTGCTAAAAACCAACAATCAATATAAACTATTTAGTGATAATCAATGGCTGGTGCTAAGAAGCATATGGCTGCTAACTTCTCCAAACTGGATAAGTTTGAAGGAGTTGATTTCCGAAGGTGGCAAAAGAAGATGCATTTCCTGTTGTCAAGCATGAGTGTGGTGTATGTCCTATGTGGGGAAACTATTCGGAATACATAGACGATTACACAACAGCGAGGTAAACAAATTACAAATAAATTCCCGATGCAAACGAATTACACAGCAAACGAATTACACGAAATAAAAACAGGAAAAACTAATTAATCCCGAAAGGCAGATTAATGCACAGAACAGGAAACAAAAAAATGCCAGAAATTCAAACCGAAAGGATCACAAAGATCCGAACACACGGTGGACGATGGTGAGAGATGACCGGAACTTGGCCTCGGCTCAGTCCTCCTCTATCAAGTACCCGCGTCCAAGGCTCCGTACGAATCCGCGGCCAACAGCCCAGACGCACAATTCCAGACTCACCACGGCTGGTTCCAACTCTCCCCGAAAAAACCCCCCAACAAATGCCTCAAGAAGCTTTTCACTGTAAAAGGTTTTCACTGTAAAAATTGTTCACCAAGAAAACACAAATCGATTTCTTCCTCACTTAGAAAAATTAGGGTTTTATTTTCGTTCGCTTTTTTCAGATCTTCCTCATCCCGCATCGCCTACTTAAATAGGCAAAACACCAATCGGCGAAGCCACCGATTTTAGGGGGATCGAATCCAATCATATCAAAGGATGATACGGGTTTCGATCCCCTTCCAAATGGGGCCGCGAAGCCGAAAGGGAGAAAGGAAAGAAAATCTTTCCCATGGCGTATGGCGGGTGGGTGAGGGGGTGAGGAAAAAAACCGAGAGAGAAGTGAGGCTAGGGTTACGGTGGGGGTTTAAATATGGGGAATGGATGGTAGAGATAGGTCAACTCACATCCAACGGTGAGAAGAGAGGAGCCGGAGTAGTATTAAAACGTCTGGGCCGGCCGCAAGAAATGCCTACCATAACATTAAATAATCATTTGGGCCAAAAAGTTAACAAATCTCCACCTGCACCAAATGAGCCATCGGGTACTCTCGTGATAGGAGGTCATCATCGCGAACGTCACACCACCGCACACCACACAAAGTTAGTACAAGTATAAAGACATTAAACAATCACTAAGAAAGGAAAACTAGGAGTCACAGAGAAAACTAGCAAAGCTATCACAAAGATAGCGACAGGATGAGTCTTCATTGAAGGAGTCGATATTAAGTATCGACTTGCAAGATCCGACTTTCTCGACCGGGTAGTACTTCGTGCCCATATCTGCAGTGGTTAGACTGGGACGGATTTTCTTCAAATCAATTATGCCCTTTTCGACTATATCACGATGAAATGTCGCCCGACGTCAATATGTTTTGTACGATCATGGAAAACAGGATTTCGCACAAGTGTATGCTAGATCGATCATTTAAAAATCACAACATTGTCACGAAGAACACCAATTTCATTAAGTAAACCTTTCAACCAAATAGCCTCTTTAAAGGCTTCAAGAGGGCAATATATTCACTTCTAGGTAGACAAAGTAACTATATGTCGAAGTTGAGATTTCCAAGAAATGCATGAGCCACACAAGGTAAACACATATGAAGTTGTGGACTTACATTCATCCCGATCATTGGCATAATTCGAATCAACATAACCTTTAAGGTTAACCCCATCATTAGATTTAGAAAACACAAGTCCATCGTAAATGCAATTCTTTAAGTACCGAAGTAACCACTTAAGAGCCTCCCAATGAGGCTTCCTGGATTTGCCATATACCTACTTAAACTCACACAAGATAAGCAATATCGGGTCCTGCATCGACCATAAGGTACATGATGATCCAATAGCATTAGCATAAGGGATAGCTCTCATTTCTTGAATTTGATTCCGTTTTGGAGACCGTGATTCGATAACAAGAAATGAGAAGCCGTGGCACACTAATGATTTAGCATCACCATAGAAAATTTTTCCAATTTTACCAATGTAAGAGGACCGATTTAGAAATAAAGTGCCTTTCGATCTATCCCGCACAATATTCATACCTAAAATCCTTTTAGCATCCCCAAATATTTCATGTCAAATTGTTCACCTAAGCGATTTTGGACATGATTAATAGACTTAATGCATGAACTTATCGAGCATATCGTCTACATAAATAAGAAGGAACATAGGAACATCACAATCAATCTTGAAATAAAGGCATGGGTCATAAGCACTTGGCAGAATTTCAAAGACAACATGCAATCATTAAATTTTTGTTCCATTCTCTAGGGACTGCTTCTGTGCCATATAAGGTTTTATTCAAAGAAGCACACATAATCCGGATGGTTAGCATCTATAAAACCTTCCGTTTGTTTCATGTAGATGGTTTCTTTTAATTCACCATGCAAAAAGCCGTTTTTACATCTAATTGTTTCAATTCCCAATTATGATGAGCAACTAATGCAAGCATGATGCGAACAGTGGTGAATTTAACTACAGAGCAAAAATTTCGGATAGTCAATACCTTCGCTATGAGTGAACCCTTTAGCTACTAACCTAGCTTTGAATCGATGTCATCCTCATCCTTTTGACTTTAAATAACCACTTACAATCAATCAAAGAAAGCTTCTTAGGTTTTGGAACAAGTTTCCAAGTATTATTAGCATGCAAGGACGTCATTTCTTCATTCATAGCACTTAACCATTCATTTGATTTATCGACAACAGAGCGTCATTGTAAGATTTAGGTTCATTTCCATCAAGCATATCAAACACATTGAAAGCAAGAGAAGCCATGTGGAAATCATCTAAATGTATAGGTCTTCTAACATTTCTTCTAGACCTATCCCTAGTTAGTTGATAATCGACAAATCAGAAATGATTCGCACTGCCTCCATTTTGATTGATTAGCGAGTTGATCATTAGAGATTTCATGATTTTCTATATTATCGATTCAAAGCAACTCATTATCACTAAGATGCTCCACCCTAATCCGAACAGGTGGGGAGTATTTTCAAGCCTAACACAGAGCAGTAATGGATTATTAAGACAAGGAAATTGATTTCATTGAACACCACATCCCTACTAGTGATCACTTTCAACCCGGTTCGATTCGACCCATAATCGATAACCCTTAATACCATCAGATATCCAAGAAAAACACATCTCAAGGATCTCGGTTCAAGTTTATCGACACTTTGATGCACATAAGCAAAGACAACCAAACACACGAATGTTTGAAAAATCAACGCATGACCCGACCACACAGACTCGGATAATTACCATTCGAGAGGTATAGAAGGTGATCTATTTATAAGATAGGCAATAGCTTAAAAGAGCCTCACCCCAAAACTTTTGGGATACCCGTAAGTGGCGAGCATAGCCCTAACCTTTTCAAGGAGGGTTCGGTTCATCCGCCGCCCACCCCGCTCGCTGAGGGGTGTAAGGGACTGCCTTATGCCTAAGGATGCCGTTTAACACATAGTATCAAACCGAGTATTGCAAAATTCAAGACCGTTATCGGTCCTTATCTTTAATCCGCTATCCGGTTTGATTTTCCACTAAAGTTTTCCAAGTTTGAAATTTTTCGAACACATCAGATTTCAATTTGAGTAGAAAAACAAAAACTTTCCTAGAATAATCATCAATGATTGACAAGAAGTAACGGTTTCTCCCATGAGTCGGGACACTGGCTGGACCCCAAACATCAGCATGAACATAATCAAGCACATTGGTACTCTTACCAGTTTTTTCAAAAACAGGATCAGGGGAATTGGGAGGTTTCGGAAATTGGGTTTTATGTTGTTTGTCATACATGCAAGAGTCACAGAAAGACAATTTAGAGATTTTATCTTTTCCAAAACACTTTTGTTTATGTAAGATATCTAATCCCTTTATGCTCATGTGTCCTAACCTATTAGGCCATAATTCGGTTTTATCTGCACAAACCAGGTTGGAACATGCAAAGAATTTCGGTTAAGATATATAAATTAAATTTCCGGATTCCTTTAAACAACATTAAGGAACCTTTGCAAATTTTCATATAACCATTTCCCCATGAACCCCTAAGACCCTCATCTTCCAAAGTAGTGCAGGATATCAAATTGTTAGACAACTCGGGGATATGTCTGACATTTTTTAAAGTAAATTGAGTACCATCAGCAAATTTCAAACAAACATTCCCAACCCCGCCACAACCCGTTTCATTTTATCGCATATACACATACCGATCACCAAGATTAGTATAACTCGTAAATGTCAGTTTATAAGGTGTCATATGGTGAGTGCATCCAATCCAAAGAACCATTCATTTTCACTTAGACTGAAAGCACGTAATTCACGTAAAGATGCATATTATCAATAATCGTAAAGACATCCCCAGCAGAAAGTTTGCACGATCATTTGGTGAATTCTTTTTAGGTTTGGTGCATTCATGTATATAATGACCAGATTCACCACGCTTATAGCATTTGCGGTTTTTAGGCCTAACTTAGACTTATCCTTCCATTGCCCCTTTTTCTTATTAGACTTTTCAAAATCGATTTGATAAACGGTTTCTTTTTAAGGTGTGGTTTAGACCTTACAAAATTGACATCGAAACCGGTTTATGGACCTTATTAACTTTCAAGTCTAATTCCTTACTCTTCAAGCCACTTATAACAAAGATTCAGTGGTCACGTAATCCCTACCATACTTAATGGCGATTTCACATCATTATAAGCATCCGGGATAGCATTCAAGAGCACAATAGGGAATAATCATCAATGTTTTTATCACCGCTTGTTTTATATCTTGAACTAACTTTGTAAAGGTATCAAGATTGCCATCAATATCTTTATTCAAGTCCACATTGTAACGGAAAACTTTTCGAGGAGGAATAATTTATTTGGCAAAGATTTTTCAAGAACGCTTCCTCAAGTTTATCCCAAAGATGTTTAGCATTATCTGTTCTACCTATTCGTCTAATCACGAGTCGACAGTTCAAGATTATAGAGGAATGAGCAAACTCAATTAATTCCTCTCGCTTTTGAAGACACATCGGATGGAAAAGTACCTTCATAGCTTTAAAACATTTTTGTTGGACAAGTATAGATTTCATTTTTGTTGCCAAATTCTAAAATCTCCTTTACCGTCAAATGGTGCCTTTGTAAATGAAGTTAGAGAACCCATTTTAGTATTTAAAAAAATCACACAAGATTTTGAAAAATACCAAGACAAGGTATTAATTAAACTGAAAACAGAGATGACAGATAAATATCACGAAGATACCACAACGAACGAAATCACACCGATTTTGGAGTCGAATACCAATATCACATGATAACACACGCTTTAAAAAATCACACTGATTTTAAAAGATGATACGAGCCGAATCGTATCCTGAGCCCCCACAAGATCCGAGGAACACTTACGGTCCGTGCAAGGGGGTTTGGTATGCCCAGAGATAACGAATTCAACAGCCTCAACACAAGGTATCAAAAACCGAAACAACCACAAATACCAAGATAGAAGCATTTAAGCTAAAAACTAGATACCGAGGAGCAAAGAACTCAAAAATACCGAAAACTAAAGGGAGAGTGAGGAGTGTAATACCCGAGCGGATTCTCGTACGAACCCGTATGCCCTTCCGAATAGAAACCCCTTTTAAAGGGCTCCGATACCACCGTGGGGAAACTATTCTAATACATAGACGATTACACAACAATGAGGTAAACAAATTACAAATAAATTCCCGATGCAAACGAATTACACAAAGAAATGAATTACACGAAATAAAAACAGAAAAACTAATTAATCCCAAAGGCGATTAATGCACGCAACAGAAACAAAAAAATGCCGTAAATTCAAACCGAAAGGATCACAAAGATCCGAACACACGGTGGACGGTGGTGAGAGATGACCGGAACTTGGCCTCGGCCGGTCCTCCTCTATCAAGTACCCGGCCCAAGGCTCCGTACGAATCCGCGGCCAATGCCCGTACGCACAATTCCGGACTCACCACGGCCGGTTCCAACTCTCCCGAAAAACCCCCAACAAATGCCTCAAGAAGCTTTTCACTCGTAAAAGGTTTTCACTGTAAAAATTGTTCACCAAGAAAACACAAATCGATTTCTTCCTCACTTAGAAAAATTAGGGTTTTATTTTCGTTCGCTTTTTCCGTATCTTCCTCATCCTGCATCGCCTACTTAAATAGTAAAACACCACCTGGTCGAAGCCACCGATTTTAGGGGATCGAATCCAATCATATCAAAGGATGATACGGGTTTCGATCCCCTTTCCAAATTGGGGCCGTTTAGCAGGAGAAAGGAAAGAAAATCTTTCCATGGCAGACGGCGGGTGGGTGAGGGGGGGTGAGGAAAAAAAAAACCGAGAGAGAAGTGAGGCTAGGGTTACGGGTGGGGGGTTTAAATATGGGGAATGGATGGTAGAGATAGGTCAACTCACATCCAACGGGTGAGAAGAGAGGAGCCGGGAGTAGTATTAAAACGTCTGGGCCGGGCTGCAAGAAATGCCGGCCCATAACATTAAATAATCATTTGGGCCAAAAAAGTTAACATCCTAAGCACTCCTATTCCAGATTGTTGGTGATTTTAGTGTCACCAGGTATTTTGTGTAATTGAAACTAATATATGAGCTGAGGGGTTTTATAATTTGTATTCTAATATATGTTCGGGTACGTGCGGAGTGCGCACATGTATAAGATCGAATTATAAGCCGGTACGACCAAATATCGAGGGTCCAGCGGCAGAGCCCCCAGTGACGGGGTCTAGGGGCAGCGCCCCTAGCGGGGTCCAAGGGGCAGAGCCCCTGGCGGTTCAGCGGGCGGGGTCTAGGGGCGGCGCTCCTAGCGGGGTCGAGGGGCAGAGTCCCCGTGGGGTTTGGGGCAGTGCCCCAAAAGGTCTTCAGAAATTTGGATTGTAACTTAGTGAAAATTTCGAATTTTAGAGGGACACTATGGTAAAATTGACTAATTTCGTCAATTTTGGAAAAGTATCCATCAAAGCCCTACTTCCGGATTACTAATTAAGTCCTGATGACGGCGCCGCTTAAGTAACCCTAATCTCACCCTAATGCAACCCTAATTCGACATGTATAAATAAGGCTCTTCTCTTTGACTCTTTAGACACACCTTTCTCAGCTCTCTCTTTTTCTGATGAACTCATAATTTCTCTAGCAATTTGGCTTACGTTTCTATGTCTAGATTCGTAAGTGTCCCTTTGGATTATCCTAGGCTGGATTTCTTGTAACCCGGGCATAGGGTAGAAATATCAGTTCAGAAAGTGATTATACTATCCATTGAGAATCCGGATCTCCATCATAAACCCTAGTACCCCAACATAGATGATGGGGATGCTGCCACTGTCGAAGACATAAGGAAAAGGAGCAAGTGGGAGAGAATGATGATTACATTTGCAGAGGTCAAATTCTTAATGGTATGTCTGATCCCTTATTTGATATCTATCAAAATATTGAATCTGCTAAGGAATTATGGGATTCTTTGGAGGCTAAGTATATGGCTGAGGATGCCTCAAGCAAGAAGTTCCTTGTGAGTAATTTCACAAATTACAAAATGGTCGAGTCTAGAACTGTCATGGAACAACACAATAAACTTCTTAGCATACTCGGTCGATTCACACAACACAAAATGAACATGGATAAGGCTATTTTATTCTCGTGTGTCATTGATAAACTCCCTCCTTCTTGGAAAGATTTCAAGCATACCTTGAAGCATAAGAAGAAGGAACTAACTCTAGTTGAGTTGGACAGTCATCTGGTATTGAGGAATCACTCAGGTTGCAGGATAGTGACAAGCCAAATAGCAACAATGTTGCTGGTTCTTCTGCTGTTAATATGGTGGAGCATAACAACTCCACCAGGTACAATGACAACAAGGGCAACCGTAAGCATCATGATAACACCAAAGCTGATCCTAACAAGAAGCCTAAAGGGACTTGTTGTAATTGTGGGAAACCTGGATACTTGAAAAAGGATTGAAACGGTGTGAAAGTTGGTAATAAATCCAATAGATCAGGCACGAGTGGCTCAGGGACTGGTTCATCCAACCCTCTGAAAGGTGAGATAGTGTTTAATAAATCTTTTCAGATTTATTATGTTACATATATATATATATATATATCTGAAGCATACTTTGTGTAGGATGATGATGTTGCGTGGTGGGTTGACTCAGATGCAACAATCCATGTCTGTAAAGATAGAAGCTCATTCAAGACCTATGAGTCGCTGAATGATGGTTCTATTCTTCATATGAGAAATGAGTCAACAACTTTGGTGCATGGAAGAGGATGTGTGGATTTAAGATTTAGTTTTGGAAATATTGTTTCTTTGTTTAATGTGTTACATGTTCCTAATATTAGGATGAATTTGGTTTCAAGTAGTGTTTTGAATAATTGTGGTTATAAACAAGTGATTGAATCTGATAAATTTGTTTTGTCTAAACATGGTGTGTTTATTGGTTTTGGCTATTTGTGTAATCAAATGTTTAGGCTTAATATTGTTAATGATATTGTTAATTCAGCCTTTATGTCAACCTTTAAACTCAATGATTCAACACTATGGCATGCTAGACTTGGCTATGTCCACTTTTAAAGGATGCAAGGTATGTGATGTGTTATTTGTGGTCTATATTATTTTAACCAAGTTTTACTATTTATATTTTATCGAACTAATCCTATAGACTAACACTAATGAGCAGTGTACCCGGTCAATATAGCTAGTTGGGTATGTACGAGTCGATCGTCGGGAGTGAATTTCTAATATACTAATCCTAAAGGTATTCTAACTAACTAAATTAACTAAATAACCTAAACTAACGCAAATGAGGTTCAGCCTGAGAAACTAGCACGAGTTTGGTTTTCTGATTAACTAATTAAGCAAGTAAATAAACTAAATAACGAAAGACAAGATGATAGAAGTAAGAAAGCACTTGATCAAGATAGGAAGTAAATGCTAGCCAAGGTAATCCAATCAAATATTAGTGATATGTCTTACTAGTGCAATGACTACTAATTAGGTACCGACTCTTCGTTGGTGATTTGTGAATTAGGTGGATCTTCTCCCTAAATCCTAGGCTCTAACTCAAGGGTTAATGTTGTCACCATTAACGAAGCCCGTATAATGTCCTTCAACTATTATTTATAATCTATCTAGGTGACATAAATGCAACCTAAACTCCTAAGAGTTTTGCTAACTTATTTGACTTAATGCTAGTAATTATCTACCGAGCAATATTACACGTACTGGCCACAATAAATGAATTTGCAAAGGGACGCTTCCAGTTGTGTTACTCCTAAGCTAGGGCCATTACAGATGGTATACCTACATTCAATTATTATGATACGGATATAAGGTTTATAATTCAAATAACCACAATTACGATTTGTTAAGTTATAGAATTTAGTTTATATTCCAAAGATCTAGTTAAAAGATAACCAAGAACAAGTAAATAAATGAGCATGGGCGATAAACATAAATAATATCCAACGAGAGGAACTAGTAATCGATGTAAAACATATAAAAAACACATGATCTTCATAAACTTGGCTAACACCTAAGGGTGTTAGCCCACAATCTCAGTAACAAAGTAAACAAACATAATCACAACGTATATAGTAAGAAACATAGTTGATACGATACGCTAACCGAATGATTAATGGATGAAACTAGGTTACAAAGAGTCTTCCTAATCAATGATTAAGGGTGTGCTTGGTTAAGGGTTATGGGCTATAAGGAATGAGTAACATAATGAATAATGAGGCTTGGTATTATATAATGGAATCACCCACTATCTAAAAATGGGTAATGGGCCATTACCCAATAAATCGGGGGTTATAATTCTTCATTCCCCTTTATTTACGTGGGGAAAACATCTTTCACCCCACGATCTCCTTCCCCGGCCTACCTATATCTACCGCCACTTCTCACACCGCACCTATCCCATTCTTCCTTCATCGCCCCCCCTCCCTGTCAATTAACAGCTCCAGAAAATCATCCCTTCTGTTTAAAATATCTTTTTCAGCGGCTGGCCGGAGCTTATTGAGTGGCGACTGTGAGGCGAATTTTTCTAGGAAATCCCAGATCTGGAACACCGGAGTAAGTCCGGTCAGAACATCCGCGATTGGGAGTGCCAAACACAACTTATAATATTGAACAATAATTTTCTTACCTTCAGTAAGGTACACGCTGGTCTGGACTTTTTTTAAGCATATGAGTAATAGTTATGATATATTTGTTCAAACACACTGGTCTGGACTTTTTTTTTTGTTGTTGCTATGGAAAAGACTGGACTTTTTTTTTAGCTTATGAGTAATAGTTATGATATATTTGTTCAATCTTATATCTATGCTTTGTTCATTCATTGTTTTGTGTTTTTCTTTTGTAAAATTGCATGTGCAGTGCTTAAGTAATTTTTTTTGTGCCTACTGAATTGTATATTTGGTGATGTTAGCATTAATATTGGAAAAAAAGGGCAATTGATATCTTTATAGTCAGACATGAAAAAGATTAGGATCCCACTAACAGTAACTATCTAGTCCTCTACATATATATTTCACTAGTTTGAGTATAACATGTTATCAGATAATGAAGCCTCATGTTTATGTTTCAATTTACTGCTGCAATATGTCCTTGGTATCTATTTTTGTGCTTGTGTCATATAGTCCAATATTTTAATCAACATATGTATTTGTAGATCAAATGGCTTGTCGCCCTGTTAACAAAAGTCGGCGCAAACTTTTATTGCTTCAACAAGTAACAGCCGCTATGATGGTCTTGTTATTTGGTTTCTACTATTTTCTTGCTTGCTTGCACTTTCGATTTAAGATTCGTGAAATCAAAACGAAGGAAGAAAAAAGGATGGAGCGGGTGAAATGGATGTTTAGATTGACAATAGAATGTGATGCTATATGTATTATGTAACACACCCGCACTAACTGCCTAACTTACACTATCTTATATCATATTAGTACTTATAAATTATGGTGAAATTTCGACAGAGTTTCCCCTAAACTAGTACCTATCCCAAACCTGTGACATAAAAACCAACACAAGTACCATACAGAGACATCTAGTCTCAATCCGAATCAAACTCATGACATCAATATCCCCGTAGCTATAACTACAAGAGATTAGTAAACCACAAAACTTCGAGCTTCTCAAATTACTTATTTATTTTACATTACGATATTTAAACAACCTCACAGGTTAAACAAACATACTAAGTGAACTTAAAGTACCCATCACACCATCAACGACCCTCGAACCTATGAGTACATTACTGCAATACATATTTATAAAGTAAGGTTCACAAACAAGAACGAAAATATGTTAAGCCCATGGTTAAGCCCGACAGGTCGTCATCCATGTACGTCGACCCTCAAAGAATAAAGTGGAACTCCAACTCATCCAAATGAGGAACATACTCAAGCATCAGAATTACCTACAATGCATAAACTACGTGAGCTAAAGCCCAATAAGTAGAAATCATGCATGTTATGTATCATGTCTGATGCAACATATGACATATGATTATCAATGAGAATCTCTCAAAATCATTTTCTTATCCTTGGGCCCGTTGAACCACGTACTAAGCACCGGAATGAACTCAACATCATATCATATCATGAGGCATGCATCTACCATGCCAGACATATAAGGCATGCATCTACCACACCAAATATATCATGAGAACACGCATCTACCATGTCTCACACATGATATAAGCACGCATCTACCGTGCTAAACATATCGTAAAAGCATGCATCTACCATGCCTCGGTGCTCTAGCAGCGGCCAACAAAACATTTTTCTTTTCTTTCTTTCCATGATCGTACCATGCATGCAGACACTAGTGAGTATCCTGTTATGCATGCATGTGAAGATGCTAATGGATGTTATGATCATGTAAGGTGCAATCAAACACTTTAATCATAGTACAGATCAATCATCCAATACAATACACTATCAAGATATCATCAAGTTTACAAACAATACTATGTTTATGCATTGTAGTTGCAGATGGATTTCTACTTACCTTGATTGGGTAATACCCTTACGTTTATACCAATAGGGGGTGGTTGGGATGATATATCTTCAGAACCTGTTTCAAGGAATGTGTTTCAAGGATTTACATACCACACGCAAGGTTTAACTCTCTTTATATCGAAAGGGTTTACCACTTCGCATAACCGGTGTTCTATGTACTTTATGTCGGTTTATCGATGTATACCAGCCCATTAACCAATCAATTTTGGACTTATAATTCCTTAATAAATCTATTAATCTCTGTTTATAAAGTTCATTCAACTCTCACAACTTAAAATTTCAAGGTTTTATAACAAACACTTGATTAAGAGAGTTTATCAAAGTCTTGTCATAATCAAATTTTGTTTTGCTTATAACCACTCTAATATAAGTTGAATTTGCACCAATTTTTGATATAATATCCCAAAGATACTTAATAATAAGTATACTGAAACTCCTGACCCTGAAACATACGGATCAAGTAACATATATTATTAATTCCAAAAGGTGGCAGAATTGGTTCCTTTATTGCCTTAGTGAGTTTTAAGACTCATAAATCCATATTTAACACAAGGGTTTGCCATGGCTGAATTCTTAACATCATTATAACATGTATAAGAACATATACAAGCTCTCACACCTTCGAAATAGCTAAGAAACATAGCAAGAATAAGGAAGAAACAAAGGAAACTCACCTTGATTGTCGAAGGAATTGAGGTGTTGATGTTTTTGATGATTTCTTCTTGAATTTTTGGTGATTTTTCGAAGTGTGAAGCTTCTTGATAAAGTTCAGACTGTAAATGAGGGTTGAGGGTCGGATTTATCCATCAACCAAGTGTCTTAAGTCGGTTATGAAGGTGAAATGTCCAAAATACCCTCGAATGACTACTAGAGACTAGGTTTGAAATAATTGATCGATTCAAGTAGTTATGATCCGGTTCTTGGAGTGTTTGAACCGGTTCCTAGTAGATATTGAACTCATTTAGGGTATGGATGGTCTTTAAAATGGTTTAGTATAAGTTTAGTGTGTATTTTTATTGCTTAAACTCGATTACACTGCGAACAATGTTGAAAATGCTAGTGAAGGACTTTATTGTCAAACTTTCTAAAACTTCACAAATGAGACACTGTAGGTAAGAATGGAAGAAATCATTTATAAAAATATAATTAATATGATAAACTAAAAGATAAGTTCAATTCCTACCGCAGTTGGAACGAATGAGGTATAGACAGATCACAGTATTTTACAAACGTTATCAGATACAATCATAAATTGTATCCTATTAGGTATTGACAATAGTCAAAGGCACTTGATGCGTGTTAGTTTATTGAATGATGGTTATCCATTTGAATCGTCAATTTAAAGTGACCCACTACACGCGCCGACTAAAATCTCGAGGTAAGCTAGTTAACCTCTGATAGACACGTCAGTGACACCTTTATAACTTCTAGGCTTACCACGTGTACTTAGAGTTTTATAAGATCTTTACACATAATTTATTTTCGTATTAGAAATACTATGAATAACATAACTTAGTCCCGTAACATATACCACGATTGTGTTTTAGACATGAGTTCAAATGTTTAGCACATTCCTATGTGTGAAATTAACTATAAGATCAACTGAACCATGAAACATCCAGTAATCCAAATAACACATAATTAACAAGTTATGCATGAATCATATTGACCAAGTTAGTAATGTTAGGCTCGGGTATCACATCCTCCCCTCCTTATAAAAATTTCGTCCCCGAAATTTAACTTACCTGAAAAGATCAGGGTATTTAGCCCTCATTTCATCTTCTCTCTCCCAAGTGGCTTCTTCTACGAGTTGATTTCTCCACAACACTTTGACTAGTGGCACCTCTTTATTTCGAGTTTCTTTACTTCTCTTAGTAAGATTTGTACAGGTATCTCCTTGTAACTCAAATCGCCTCCATCTCAATCGGTTCATTCTTGAGAATGTGGGATGGATTCGCAATGTATTTTCTTAGTAGAGAAACGTGAAATACATTGTGTATCCGAGACATTGATGATGGCAACTCTAGTCGATAAGCCACTTCACCAACCCGCTCAAGAATAGGAAATGGCCCAATGTATCTTGGACTCGCTTTTCCTTTCTTACCAAATCTCATTATTCCCTTCATTGGAGAAACCTTCAGAATACACAATCACCCACGCAAATTCCAAAGGTGCTCCTTCCGTATCTCGCATAACTCTTTGTCTCGCTTTGAGTCGTTTCTCATTCTTTCTCCGATTAGTGAAACCGTTCGTCATTTCTTGAATCATATCAGACCTAAAACTCTTCTTTCACCAACCTCATCCCAATGTACCGGTGATCGACACTTCCGCCATACAAAGCTTCATAAGGAGCCATTCTAATTGTACTGATAATCAAGTATTGTAGGAGAATTCAATTAGGGGTAAATGTTTGATCCAAAGGGCCTTGAAAGTCCATAACACAGATCTCGAGCATATCTTCAAGAGTTTGTATAGTTCTTTCGATTGCCCATCCGATTGTGGATGATAAGCAATCTGAAAGACAAGTGGGTACCCAATGCTCTATGCAGCTCTTCCAAAAGTCGATACAAATCGTGAATCTCGTCCGATACAATAGATAATGGAACCCCATGTAGCCTCACTATTTCCTGTATATAGAGTTGAGCATAACGATCAATGGAGTATGTCGTACAAACTGGGAGAAAGTGAGCAGATTTTGTCAATCTATCAACTATAACCCAGATAGAATTGTGTCCTTTAACCGTTCTTGGTAAACCTATCACAAAATCTATCGTAATGTCCTCCCACTTCCATTTTGGAACAAATAAAGGTTTCAAGGTTCCTGCTGGTCTTTGATGCTCACTTTACCTCGTTGACATGTTAGACATTGCTCCACATATTGTGCAATATCTTCTTTCATACCTGGCCACCAATAGTGTAGTTTCAAGTCTCTGTACATTTTGGTTGCTCCTGGATGATGTTGAGTGCGCCTCTAGTAATATTTCTTTGCGAACATCTTCAAAAATAGGCACACATAAACGATTTCTAAATCGAATAATACCATCTTCTGACAATTGGAAATCTGACGAGGTTCCTAATTTAATGTTCTTCTTTATTTTCTCTAACTCTTGATCCTCTTTCTCAATTCTATCTATTAAAGTAGGTCGAAGGGTTAGTGCTGACAATTTTGCTTCTAGCCATCCATGTTGGATAATTTCCACATCCATATTCATCAAATCGTGTAATTCTGGCTTCTGGATCAAGGTCATGGCCGCAATGGATTGTGCTGATTTTCTGCTTAGGGCATCTGCTACGACATTAGCTTTACCAGGGTGGTAGTTGATGACACAATCATAGTCTTTAACAAGTTCCAACCATCTCCGCTGTCTCATATTTAATTCTTTCGAGTGAAGAAATATTTCAGGCTCTTGTGATCGTATAAATTTCACAACGTTCTCCATATAGGTAATGCCTCCATATTTTAAGTGCAAACACCACTGCAGCAAGTTCTAAATCATGTGTCGGGTAGTTCTTTTCATACTCCTTGATTGTCTAGATGCATATGCTATTACTTTACCATTCCGCATTAATACACAACCTGCACCATTCTTTGAAGCATCATCAGTAGACTTTAAAACCTCCAGTTCCCATTGGAATGGTCAAGATCGCATCGATGTCACCGCCTCTTCAATTCTTGAAAGCTTTGCTCGCATGATTCTGTCCACTTGAAGGGAACATTCTTTCTAGTCAGTTGTGTTAATGGAGAGGCAATCTTGGAGAATCCCTCTACGAATCGACGGTAATATCCAGCTAGACCAAGAAAGTTGCGTACTTCTGTAGAATTTGTGGGTTGCGGCCAGTTATTGATTGCTTCAACTTTGCTTGGGTCTACTGAAATCCCTGATCCGGATATAACATGCCCCAAGAATACCACTCGGTCTAACCAGAATTCACACTTTTTAAACTTAGCATATAATTGTTTCTGTTTTAAGACTTCTAAAACTTTCCTTAGATGCACTGTATTGTCTTCTTTGGTCTTCGAATATATGAGAATATCATCAATAAACACGATAATAAACTTATCCAGAAAGTCTTTAAACACTCTATTCATTAAATCCATAAATGCTGTTGGGGCATTTGTTAGGCCAAACGGCATCACCAAAAACTCATAGTGTCCGTACCTCGTACTGAATGCTGTTTTTGGGATGTCCTCTTCCTTTATCTTCAATTGATGGTACCCTGATCGCATATCAACTTTGGAAAAGATAGATGCGCCTTGAAGTTGATCAAACAAGTCATCAATTCGAGGTAAAGGATACTTGTTCTTGATCGTAACATTGTTGAGCTCTCGATAGTCTATACACATCCTCAAGGAACCATCCTTCTTACGAACAAACAATATTGGCGCTCCCCATGGTGAATAACTAGGCCTAATGAGGCCTTTGTCTAACAACTCTTGCAATTGGGTCTTTAATTCCTTTAATTCAGCTGGTGCCATTCTGTATGGTGACTTTGATATTGGTGCCGTTCCCGGCTGTAAGTTAATCACAAACTCTATTTCACGATCTGGTGGCGATCCGGTAGATCATCGAAACACTTCAGGGTATTGTTTCACCACTGGTACTTCATTGACGTTCGAGAAATCTTGTTTTTCAATGCTCATTACACTAACTACATAGCCTTCACAACCACTGTTTAATAAACGTTGTGCCTTCATTGCTGAGATTACTGGAAATCTTAAATTCTTACTAACCCCGACAAAATAAAAAGGTTCTTCCCGTGGTTCTTTGTGTCACAATCTTTCTCCGATAGTCAACGGTAGCATGATATTTTGATAACCAATCCATACCCAAGATTATGTCATAGTCATTCATGTCCAACACGATTAAATCGGCATAGAGTTCCCTATTTTCGATAGGAATACTACACGCTCGTATGATCTTATTTGTTTGTTTTGGATCTCCAGAGGGGTAACTACATTATAACCTATCTCAATTGTTTCGGTACTCTACCCACCTTCTCACATACTCGGTAGATGCAAATGAATGTGTAGCACCAGGATCAAATAATACCGATCTTTGAAATACCAAAGATAAGAAGGTTACCTGTGATAATAGACGGATTAGCTTCAGCATCTTCTCTGGTTATAGTGTAAACTCTAGCTGGTACCCTTTCCTGCGCTTTAGCTTTTGTCTTGTTTGGGCAAACGTTTGCCATATGTCCAGGTTGTCCACATGAAAAGCATACTTTAGAACCCAATAAGCAAACTCCACTATGTTGTTTTCCACAATTAGGGCATGCCGGTAATGGTACAAAGGGTCTACCCTCTTCAGACTTCATGCGCTTACTTGGTCCTCCTTGTTCCTGCCCCTTTTTAGATGGAAAATCAGCCTCTGGATTCTGCGATTGAGGTGGCATCTTCTTTTCATTCTTAAACCAGCGTTGGCCTTGTCGTTGGGCAAATTGCCGCCGAACCTCTTGTGCTTGTTGAATCCTCAGTTCTGCCTGTTATGCGACCAATGTTCTCTCAACAATTATTGAATAAGTCGTCCCTTGAATTCCTACCATGCTGACATCTCTGTATAGCTCTGGTCTCAAGCCTTCAAGGAACCTCTCCACTTTCAGTGCTTCCGTGCTAACCATATGCTCAGCAAACCTAGACAGCATTTCGAACTTACAGATGTAGTCTGAAACCGTCATGCTTCCTTGTTTCAACTGTATAAATTCGTTCATCTTCATTACACGAACAGGAGCTGTAAAGTACTTATTTCTGAAGAGTTCCTTGAACTTAGCCCAAGTCATTGTTGCCACATTTTCAATACCGCTTATCGTATCCCACCAATGACCTGCACTGCCCCGTAACATGAAGGATGCACAAAGTACCTTGTTCTCTTCAGAGACCTTACTATACTGGAACATGTTTTCTATAGTCCTTAGCCAATCTTACGCCGTAGGATCCATCTGCGCTCTCAAATGTCGGTGGATTCAACTTCTGAACCTTCCTCCATCTAATTCAACTTGTTCTACTCGAGGTGGCGGTCGATTCTGTCATCTCCTGCGTCCTCGCATGTCTCTTTGTTAGATGAGCTGTTGGATTTGTTGAGATTGCCTTTCTACTAGTTCAGTCAATCGACCAATGATCAGATCACGATCAGAACTTGTGGATGTCATTTCTGGGTCTTGTGTTCTACCCCCATCACTGCCTTCATTTCTTGTTCTCGGCATTATTCTCTATTTATGGTGAGCCCTATATCATATGGTCAATATAATTCATGAAATATGAGTGCACACAAATAAAATAACACTTACTGGATTTGTTGTGCTCCACATGCTCTGAGCTCGTGTACATGGACAGTCTACAGGGCACAAACCGGGCTCTGATACCAACTGTAACACACCCGCACTAACTGCCTAACTTACACTATCTTATATCATATTAGTACTTATAAATTATGGTGAAATTTCGACAGAGTTTCCCCTAAACTAGTACCTATCTCAAACCTGTGACATAAAAACCAACACAAGTACCATACAGAGACATCTAGTCTCAATCCGAATCAAACTCATGACATCAATATCCCCGTAGCTATAACTACAAGAGATTAGTAAACCACAAAACTTCGAGCTTCTCAAATTACTTATTTATTTTACATTACGATATTTAAACAACCTCACAGGTTAAACAAACATACTAAGTGAACTTAAAGTACCCATCACACCATCAACGACCCTCGAACCTATGAGTACATTACTGCAATACATATTTATAAAGTAAGGTTCACAAACAAGAACGAAAATATGTTAAGCCCATGGTTAAGCCCGACAGGTCGTCATCCATGTACGTCGACCCTCAGCAACAGTGGAACTCCAACTCATCCAGCGAGGGAACATACTCAAGCATCAGAATTACCAGAATGCATAAACTACGTGAGCTAAAGCCCAATAAGTAGTAATCATGCATGTTATGTATCATGTCTGATGCAACATATGACATATGATTATCAATGAGAATCTCTCAAAATCATTTTCTTATCCTTGGGCCCGTTGAACCACGTACTAAGCACCGGAATGAACTCAACATCATATCATATCATGAGGCATGCATCTACCATGCCAGACATATAAGGCATGCATCTACCACACCAAATATATCATGAGAACACGCATCTACCATGTCTCACACATGATATAAGCACACATCTACCGTGCTAAACATATCGTAAAAGCATGCATCTACCATGCCTCGGTGCTCTAGCAGCGGCCAACAAAACATTTTTCTTTTCTTTCTTTCCATGATCGTACCATGCATGCAGACACTAGTGAGTATCCTGTTATGCATGCATGTGAAGATGCTAATGGATGTTATGATCATGTAAGGTGCAACCAAACACTTTAATCATAGTACAGATCAATCATCCAATACAATACAGTATCAAGATATCATCAAGTTTACAAACAATACTATGTTTATGCATTGTAGTTGCAGATGGATTTCTACTTACCTTGATTGGGTAATACCCTTACGTTTATACCAATAGGGGGTGGTTGGGATGATATATCTTCAGAACCTGTTTCAAGGAATGTGTTTCAAGGATTTACATACCACACGCAAGGTTTAACTCTCTTTATATCGAAAGGGTTTACCACTTCGCATAACCGGTGTTCTATGTACTTTATGTCGGTTTATCGATGTATACCAGCCCATTAACCAGTAAATTTTGGACTTATAATCCATTAATAAATCTATTAATCTCTGTTTATAAAGTTCATTCAACTCTCACAACTTAAAATTTCAAGGTTTTATAACAAACACTTGATTAAGAGAGTTTATCAAAGTCTTGTCATAATCAGATTTTGTTTTGCTTATAACCACTATAATATAAGTTGAATTTGCACCAATTTTTGATATAATATCCCAAAGATACTTAATAATAAGTATACTGAAACTCCTGACCCTGAAACATACGGATCAAGTAACATATACTATTAATTCCAAAAGGTGGCAGAATTGGTTCCTTTATTGCCTTAGTGAGTTTTAAGACTCATAAATCCATATTTAACACAAGGGTTTGCCATGGATGAATTCTTAACATCATTATAACATGTATAAGAATATATACAAGCTCTCACACCTTCGAAATAGCTAAGAAACATAGCAAGAATAAGGAAGAAACAATGGAAACTCATCTTGATTGTCGAAGGAATTGAGGTGTTGATGTTTTTGATGATTTCTTCTTGAATATTTGGTGAGTTTTCGAAGTGTGAAGCTTCTTGATAAAGTTCAGACTGTAAATGAGGGTTGAGGGTCGGATTTATCCATCAACCAAGTGTCTTAAGTCGGTTATGAAGGTGAAATGTCCAAAATACCCTCGAATGACTACTAGAGACTAGGTTTGAAATAATTGATCGATTCAAGTAGTTATGATCCGGTTCTTGGAGTGTTTGAACCGGTTCCTAGTAGATATTGACCTCATTTAGGGTATGGATGGTCTTTAAAATGGTTTAGTATAATTTTAGGGTGTATTTTTATTGCTTAAACTCGATTACCACTGCGAACAATGTTGAAAATGCTAGTGAAGGACTTTATTGTCAAACTTTCTAAAACTTCACAAATGAGACACTGTAGGTAAGAATGGAAGAAATCATTTATAAAAATATAATTAATATGATAAACTAAAAGATAAGTTCAATTCCTACCGCAGTTGGAACGAATGAGGTATAGACAGATCACAGTATTTTACAAACGTTATCAGATACAATCATAAATTGTATCCTATTAGGTATTGACAATAGTCAAAGGCACTTGACGCGTGTTAGTTTATTGAATGATGGTTATCCACTTGAATCGTCAATTTAAAGTGACCCACTACACGCGCCGACTAAAATCTCGAGGTAAGCTAGTTAACCTCTTATAGACACGTCAGTGACACCTTTATAACTTCTAGGCTTACCACGTGTACTTAGAGTTTTATAAGATCTTTACACATAATTTATTTTCATATTAGAAATACTATGAATAACATAACTTAGTCCCGTAACATATACCACGATTGTGTTTTAGACATGAGTTCAAATGTTTAGCACATTCCTATGTGTGAAATTAACTATAAGATCAACTGAACCATGAAACATCCAGTAATCCAAATAACACATAATTAACAAGTTATGCATGAATCATATTGACCAAGTGAGTAATGTTAGGCTCGGGTATCACATATTAGTGAGCTTCGCATGGATAGAGTCACCTTCAATGTACTATGTCATATGGTAAAAGACATTGGGTGTTTGAAACCTACTAGAAACACATCCATAGAAGAGGTTGTAGCAATGTTTTTATACACATTGGCTCACCACAAAAAAAGTAGGACAATTTGTCATTTGTTTTTTCATAGTAAAGAAACTGTGAGTCGAAAATTCCACCAAGTTCTTATAGCAATATTGAAATTGCATAATATTCTGCTAAAAAAACCAGAGCCTATAACCGAAGATTGTCAAGATGAGAGATGGAAGTGTTTTCAGGTATGATTATTTAATAGGCATGTAATAAGTTAAATAAAAAGTTAAAATATAACCTCTCTTACAAAACAACTTATTTTATTTTATAGGGTTGTTTAGGAGCTTTGGATGGGACCTTAGTTAAAGTTACACCTCCAAGTCGCGAAAAGCCTAGATGTCGCACGAGGAAGGGGTGTATTTCAACCAATATATTAGGTGTTTGTTGCCCAAACATGCAGTTCATATATGTTTTGCCTGGTTGGGAAGGTTCCGTGCATGACGGCCGTGTGCTTCGTGACGCAATATCAAGGCCTCAAGGTCTAAGAGTGCCCCATGGTTCTTATTATTTGGTCGACGCTGGGTATTGCAATGCATACGGATTTCTTGCTCCATACAGAGGACAACGGTACCACTTAAAAGAGTTTGATGGTCATCGGCCAGAGACTGCTCAAGAGTACTTCAATATGAAGCATGCTAAAGCAAGGAATGTTATTGAAAGATGTTTTGGATTGTTAAAAGGAAGATGGAAAATCCTCGCATCCCATTCATTCTTTTCAATTAAGACCCAAGTTAGAATTATTATGGCATGTTGCCTCTTACACAACTTGATTCGAAAGTTTATGAGCCACGATCCGCAAGAGTCAATCCTTGATGACGATGAGGAAGAAGAGAAGAAGAAAAAGAAGAGTTGGAAGATGAGGACGAAAGCGAAGATACGGAATATGTTACCAACATTAGTCCAAGTGATGAGTGGGTGACATTTAGAAATACTATATCTCAAAATATGTTCAATGCGTGGTCCAGTAGATAGATTTTTTTAGATTATTGCTTTGTTTTTTGTTTTTTTTGAAGGTTTGATTGTAATCTGGATTTTGTAATCATAGTTTATTTGATATTTCTATTTTTTTTCATTATTAATGTGTGCATTTTTATTCTGTACTTATGTGCTTAATTATTTATGAATCTTCTATTTCACGGAATATCGACTTAGAGAGCATTACTTGTAACACCCCCAAGACATTCAGGGCATATTACAGCGCCGTGGACCCCACACTGTGGAATCCACCAGGCTAACATACCAAACAAGACATTCGACAACGACAAACCATCATAAATAAAACGACAAGCTAAATAAAAGACTATAACCGACAAATAAAATTCTGACATCAAATCCATTTTCCCAAAACGGGAACACAACATTAACAAATTCAAATCGGAAGTACTCAAGTACTTAAACAAATTTTATAATACAGAATCCCAAAATCAGACATCAATAATAATTGACAGACAAGACACCAATAATCGACTTCTCGACAATATCATGCTTGCCCATCATCCTCATACGGATCGGGTGCTCGCTTGTCCCCACGATCAATACCTGAAATACAAAAAGTATTTCCCCCATTTAAGGGGTTAGCGACAACTGCTAGTGCAAGTACAATCCATTTGAACTACATTCTAATCAGATGAATAATGCGCCAAAAATTATTTTTGAAAACGTTTTATATTCCGGAATATTTACAATGTACAATCACAAAACACATTATCTCCAACAATCATAATTCAAAGTTAACCTTGGTACGAGACTCACGGCCACCGTACCCCGCAGAGCCCCGTCGGACATCCCTGAGTGGTTAACCACAGTTCATGATACGCACACACACGGCAATACGTATCCCTAGAGGCCCCGTCGGACCGTCCCTAGGTGAACATACACATATCCATCCACAACAACCACGATACAGCCATAATTCAAATACTAGAACATGTAAACAAATGTAAAGTACTTGCCTTTGTGACATCTTCGAAGAATCGGAAGTGAAAACGACTACGGATGATCCGAGTGGAAGACGACGGTTCCTAACGAAGAATTAACATAACTCACCCCAACGGACATCAATAAACGAAAGGAATACTCCCATAACCCCGATTACAATTCACGGCAATAGACGCTCAATCGATACGAGGGTTTACGCAAAATCTCCCGTATTGATAGTTCACGATTAAAATCAAGGAAATTGGATTGAGAATCGTCCAATAACAACAATCGGTAAGAAGTTTCGCAACATACATGAACAATTCGGAATCAATCACTTAAAAACCCAAAACCCCCAATTTATACAAGTTAGGGTTCTGAAGAAAATACCTCGGATTCGGATGATGGAGGATGATTATGCTGATGGTGATATGCTACTACGATTCTATGGTGATGGAACACGAAAAATTCTTCGATCAAAACTGAAGAAATCGCCTCTGGAGTCGCACCGTGAAGAAAAAACGAGAGAAAGGATAGGAAATGAGGTATTAGACCTCTGCGCATTTGTTTAAAATGGGCTGTTACGGCCGTAACAGGGGACACTTACGGCCGTAACATGGCCAACTTACGGCCGTAACTTCTAGGTGTTACGGCCGTAACACCCTTCTCGACAAGAAGATCGGCATTCATTGCCCAAACGATTCCGGACGACCCCGAAACCCGGACCTGCTATCGAACCAAAAATACGACTACGAAGAATATTCGATGACGAAACCATCACAAGAAAACATCAATCCGAATACTCGGGAATCCGAAATACGACAACGAGTATGAAATTCCCTAAACTTATAGGAAATTACGAAAATGGCCCAAGTGTCCGAAAATCACGAAACGACGTCGGATTTACAAACCGAAAGTTTCAACATGACCAACTCAACCATACGAACTAGTACAAGCCAAGAAACAACGAAAACAAACGAGTTTAACGAGAATCGAACGTTCATACGGCAAAACATGTCATAAAATGAAATTACGTGAAAATATCATCAAAACTCGTCCCAACGGAAAAACTCCAAGAACGAAGTAGATTCGAAATGTAGAAATGGTTACAAGCGAGTCGGTAAAAATAGACATACATCAAAAATGGAAACTGCTAAAAATGGAAAATTATGGATATTACATTCTCCCCCTCTAAAAAAAAGTTTCGTCCCGAAACTTAAGAATCAAAAAGCTCGGGGTGTCTCGAACGCATATCCTCCTCTAACTCCCAAGTCGCTTCTTCTACTCCGTGTCTCGACCATTGCACCTTAACCAAAGGAATGGTTTTGTGCCTTAACTGTTTGTCTCGACGCTCCAAAATCTTAACGGGCCTCTCCTCGAACGTAACACCCTTCTCGATCTCCACGTCTCCAAAATCAATAATGTGGGACGGGTCCGGAACATACTTCCTCAGCTGGGAGACGTGAAATACGCTATGAACATGACTCAACGACGGAGGTAAAGCTAAACGGTATGCCAACTCACCGACTCTCTCCAATATCTCGAAGGGCCCAATATACCTCGGACTGAGCTTCCCCTTTTTCCCAAAACAGAAAACTCCCTTCGTCGGGGATACCCTCAACAGAACATGATCTCCCACCTCGAACTCCAAGGGTCGACGCCTAACATCCGCATAAGACTTTTGTCGACTCTGAGCAGCCAACATTCTCTTTCTAATCAATTCAACTTTCTCCCTCGTCTCTAACACAAGGTCTGGCTCGGTACCGACTATATCGGACGGCTCATCCCAACATATCGGCGATCGGCAACATCGTCCATAAAGTGCCTCATATGGTGCCATCTTAATCGATGCGTGCCAGCTATTATTATAAGTAAACTCAATCAAGGCCAGATGTTCCTCCCAGTCACTACTCCAGTCTAACGCACACACGCGCAACAAATCCTCGAACATCTGAATGGTACGTTCGGACTGCCCATCGGTCTGGGGATGGAACGAAGTGCTCAAACGTAAATGTGTCCCCAGTGCCTTATGTACCGCTTTGCCAAAATGCGATCTGACCATCTCTCGCTCAAATAATGGTCCTCGGTGTACCATGAAGTCTCACTATCTGCGCGATAAAAATACGAGCCAACTTTTCTGGACCCCAAGTATCCTTGATGCCCAGAAAATGCGCCGACTTAGTCAGTCGGTCTATAATCACCCACACCATATTCATACCCGTCTTCATCCTCGGCAAACCCGTGACAAAATCCATAGAGATATCCTCCCACTTCCACTCTGGGATGGGAAGTGGTTTCAACAACCCGGCTGGCCGCTGATGCTCAATCTTGACTTGCTGACAAGTCAAACACTTAGCCAAAAACTGAACTACCTCCTTCTTCATGTCGTTCCACCAGAAATTCTTCCTCAGATCTTTATACATTTTACTCGAGCCCGGATGGACTGAGTAAGGTGACGCATGAGCCTCTCGCATAATGCTCTGTCTCAATTCCGAGTCGTTCGGAACACACAACCGACCTCGGAATCTCAACACACCGTCCTCATGAATAACAACTCCCGGGGCTTTCCCCTTTCCTACACTCTCTCGGAGCTGAATACACATCGGGTCCTCCAACTGTCCCGATTTAATATCATCGACCAGAGATGAAGAAATCTCAAGAGTACGCAATCGCCTTAACTCTCTGGTAGTACAACCTCAATGCTCAACCTCATAAACTCTCGCTGAAGTCCCGACTGGGCCGTAAGTAGCTCAAGCGTCCGAAGTGCTACCGATTTCCGGCTCAAGGCATCTGCCACCACATTTGCCTTACCCGGATGATATAGAATCTCGAGGTCGTAGTCCTTAATCAACTCCAACCATCTCCTCTGTCTCATATTAAGCTCTTTCTGGGTGAAAATGTACTTTAGGCTCTTGTGATCGGTGAAAATCTGACACGACGAGCCATACAAGTAATGACGCCAAATCTTCAACGCAAATACAACTGCAGCCGACTCAAGATCGTGCGTAGGGTAATTCAACTCATACGGTTTCAACTGACGGGAAGCATAAGCAATCGTCCTCCGTCCGCATAAGTACACATCCGAGCCCTTGGCCCGAAGCATCACTGAAAACTGAGAAACCCTCATTACCACTCGGTAAGGCCAAAACAGGAG
The DNA here is from genome assembly GCA_033398695.1 of Orobanche coerulescens. NCBI lineage: Eukaryota > Viridiplantae > Streptophyta > Magnoliopsida > Lamiales > Orobanchaceae > Orobanche > Orobanche coerulescens. The sequence goes on from CM065818.1 coordinate 59,949,245, forward strand.
CGGTCGTCAACCGCTTCTTCCACTCCTCAAAACTATTCTGCCTCTCATCGGTCCACACAAACTTCTCTGACTTCTGTAATAACTGAGTCAGCGGTCGAGCGAGCTTAGAGAACCCCTCGACGAATCTACGGTAATACCCGGCTAATCCCAGAAAACTACGGACCTCCTTCACGTTCTTGGGCGGCGCCCAATCCAACACTGCCTCCACCTTATGTGGGTCCACACGAACACCCTCGGCCGAGATCACATGACCGAGAAACATAACCTCCCGCAACCAAAACTCACACTTTGAGAACTTCGCAAAATTATGCTGAGCTCTCAAAATGTCTAACACGATATGCAAATGACGGGCGTGCTCCTCCTCGCTCCTCGAGTAAATCAGGATGTCGTCGATAAAAACGACTACACACTTATCGAGGTACTCGATGAAGACTTTGTTCATAAGCTGCATGAACACGGCTGGTGCGTTGGTTAGCCCAAAAGGCATAACCACAAACTCGTAGTGACCGTATCTCGTCCGAAAGGCTGTCTTCGGAATATCGGTATCCTTCACTCGGAGCTGATAATACCCCGATCTCAAATCAATCTTCGAAAACACAGTTGCCCCTTGCAACTGATCAAACAAATCATCAATCCTCGGGAGCGGATACTTGTTTTTGATGGTCACTTTGTTCAACTCTCGGTAGTCGATACACAAACGAAGTGACCCATCCTTCTTCTTCACAAACAGGACCGGTGCGCCCCAAGGTGAAACACTCGGTCGAATATACCCCATGTCTAGCAACTCTCCCAACTGTTTCTTCAGCTCCAGCATCTCGGCAGGCGCCATACGGTATGGCGTCTTAGAGATAGGGGCTGCACCCGGCTCTAAATCGACGGTAAACTCAACTTCTCGGTCTGGCGGCAAACCCGACAACTCGTGTGGAAAGACATCAGGATACTCACACACTACCGGAATAGACGAGAGTTCGACTCCCCCTTACTCCGATCTCAAAGCGTAACACCAATAGCCCGTGCAACCTCCTCGAAGCAGTCTCACGGCCCTCAAGGCGCTGATCAGTAACCTCTGGCTACTCCGCTTACGCCCCACAAAAGAATGCTTGGTACCGTCAGAGGCTAACATCGAAACGGTTCTCGTTCTATAATTCATGATCGCCCCATGACGGTCCAGCCAATCCTCACCCAGAATCAAATCCTCATCTCTAATATCTACTGCAATCAGATTAGAAGGCCAAACCCTCCCCGCGATACTCACTGAAAAATCTCTAACCTCACGATCCCCCACGATGCTATCCCCACTAGGAAGTTTAACAACAAAAGGCTCACACGCAACAAGGCAATCAACATGCAGACGACGCACACAATCCATAGATATAAAAGAATGCATAGCACCAGAATCGAACAATACGGAAATAGGATGATCAAGGATGTGGACGGTACCTGTAGCCACCGTCGCATCAGGATCTCCTGCTCGTCTCATCTCATACACTCGGGGCGGAACAGACCCCGCACTAGAAGCTCCCCCTCTAGAAGGCTGACCACGTCCTCGACCTCTCCCAAAACTCTGCTGCGGCGAGGAACGCCGGTGCCGATTTACACTTGGCTCTCCGCACTTGGGCCGTGATATCGAGTAATCGGAGCCCGAGCTGCATCCGTACAAAACTTAGCACGATGACCCATCCGACCACAAGCAAGACACTGAATCGGAGGCCTATCACACTCACTCATCATGTGGCCCGGACGACTACAGTTGAAGCACGTAGGACCACGAACGGAACCAGAAGAAGCAGACCTAGAACCGTTTCCTCGACCAACTGATGGCGACTGACTCCCGAAGACTCGCGAACCAGACTGAGTCTTCGGATACCCTCCTGACTTGCCTCCCGAAAACTGACCGGTGGTTTTCTGTTTCTTTCCTTCGGTTGCCGTCTCTGTTGCAGAAAACGACATCTCATAAGCCATCGCCTTATTTTGATATTCTTTCAAAGTCGTGCACCCCAGACCAGACATGTAGTGGCGCACCCTCGGTTTCATCCGCATATCAAAGTGGCGGATCTTATCAAGCTTATCTCGGACTTGGTTCCTCACATAATGCAGCTGTTGATTGTAGTCCTTGATAGCTTGAGAAATAGGAACGTCTTGGGGCTTAGCCTCAAAGAAGGCTCCGATCCTCCCCTCTTTCACTGGCCATGGACAGAATTCATCTTCCATCAAATCCCGAAACTCTGCCCACGTAGCTGCCCGGTCGCGCGGTTTCACCACTTGCCACCACGTTGCTGCCTCTTTGGCGAGGAAGTACTGAGCGATGGGTACATTCCTCTCCTCAGAGCAGCTAGCAGCCTCGAATACCTTCTCCATCTCAAATATCCAATTCTCCCAACCAGAGGGGTCGGAAGCACCATCAAACTGCGGAGGACGCATACGAATCACGTCCTAGAGTAACTTATCATTGCCGGATCCAGTAGGTGGAATCGGGTTGGCATTAGCTTGGCCGACTAGAACGGCCTGAGTCAGTAGCGTCATCTGGTTCGCTACCTCCTGCAAAATATTGGCCACTCCAACATTCTCATGTGCATTACCGGAACTAGCAGACTGGTCCTGCTGACCTCCGGAACTAGGGGGAATACTATTCGACAAAGAGGGCATCGCCGAATCAGTTCCCGAGTGATCGGACATGTCCGCCCCACCGGGTGCGCCACGTCCCCTGCCGCATCCGCGACCGCGTCCGCGTCCTCTACCAGCAGGAATTCTGAAGAAGCAATGGGTAAGTACAATTCAAACGCAAAACGCAACAAGATACTAAGACAGGAATAGAACAGAACGGTGAAACGAGTCAAGTTAGGAAAAACTTACGAGCACCGGCGTACTGAGATGATGGCATAGCAGTGATACTGTCCCAAAAACGACACTTAACTCGACCCAAATAACCGACAGCCTAGGTATCCATAAACCTAAGCTCTGATACCATATTCTGTAACACCCCCAAGACATTCAGGGCATATTACAGCGCCGTGGACCCCACACTGTGGAATCCACCAGGCTAACGTACCAAACAAGACATTCGACAATGACAAACCATCATAAATAAAACGACAAGCTAAATAAAAGACTATAACCGACAAATAAAATTCTGACATCAAATCCATTTTCCCAAAACGGGAACACAACATTAACAAATTCAAATCGGAAGTACTCGAGTACTTAAACAAATTTTATAATACAGAATCCCAAAATCAGACATCAATAATAATTGACAGACAAGACACCAATAATCGACTTCTGGACAATATCATGCTTGCCCATCATCCTCATACGGCTCGGGTGCTCGCTTGTCCCCACGATCAATACCTGAAATACAAAAAGTATTTCCCCCATTTAAGGGGTTAGCGACAACTGCTAGTGCAAGTACAATCCATTTGAACTACATTCTAATCAGATGAATAATGCGCCAAAAATCATTTTTGAAAACGTTTTATATTCCGGAATATTTACAATGTACAATCACAAAACACATTATCTCCAACAATCATAATTCAAAGTTAACCTTGGTACGAGACTCACGGCCACCGTACCCCGCAGAGCCCCATCGGACATCCCTGGGTGGTTAACCACAGTTCATGATACGCACACACACGGCAATACGTATCCCTAGAGGCCCCGTCGGACCGTCCCTAGGTGAACATACACATATCCATCCACAACAACCACGATACATCCATAATTCAAATACTAGAACATGTAAACAAATGTAAAGTACTTGCCTTTGTGACACCTTCGAAGAATCGGAAGTGAAAAACAACTACGGATGATCCGAGTGGAAGACGACGGTTCCTAACGAAGAATTAACATAACTCAATCCCAACGGACATCAATAAACGAAAGGAATACTCCCATAACCCCGATTACAATTCACGGCAATAGACGTTCAATCGATACGGGCGAGGGTTTACGCAAAATCTCCCCGTATTGATAGTTCACGGATTAAAATCAAGGAAATTGGATTGAGAATCGTCCAATAACAACAATCGGTAAGAAGTTTCGCAACATACATGAACAATTCGGAATCAATCACGAAAAAACCCGAAAAAACCCCCAATTTATACAAGTTAGGGTTCCTGAAGAAAATACCTCGGATTCGGATGATGGAGGATGATTATGCTGATGGTGATATGCTACTACGATTCTATGGTGATGGAACACGAAAAATTCTTCGATCAAAACTGAAGAAATCGCCTCTGGAGTCGCACCGTGAAGAAAAAACGAGAGAAAAGATAGGAAATGAGGTATTAGACCTCACGCATTGCTTTAAAGCACGGGTACATTCTGTAACTGGGGACACTTATGGCCGTAACATGGCCAACTTGCGGCCGTAACTGCGGGGTGTTACGGCCGTAACACCCTTCTCGACAAAGAAGATCTTGGCGGTGATGTCCAAACGATTCCGGACGACCCCGAAACCCGGACCTGCTATCGAACCAAAAATTCGACTACGAAGAATATTCGATGACGAGTCTAACCATCACAAGAAAACATCAATCCGACTACCCGGGAATCCGAAATACGACAACGAGTATGAAATTCCCTAAACTTATAGGAAATTACGAAAATGGCCCAAGTGTCCGAAAATCACGAAACGACGTCGGATTTACAAACCGAAAGTTTCAACATGACCAACTCAACCATACGAACTAGTACAAGCCAAGAAACAACGAAAACGAACGAGTTTAACGAGAATCGAACGTTCATACGGCAAAACATGTCATAAAATGAAATTACGTGAAAACATCATCAAAACTCATCCAAACGGAAAAACTCCAAGAACAAAGTAGATTCGAAATGTCGAAACGGTTACAAGCGAGTCGGTAAAAATAGACATACACCAAAAATGGAAACTGCTAAAAATAGAAAATTATGGATATTACATTACTAATATGTATTTTCAAATTTTCAGGCACTTATGGCTGCATCTTCATGTGATCGTGGTAGGGCCAAGAACAAACATTACTGGAAAGAAGAGGAAATTGAAGTGTTGGTCGATGTTTTGCAAGAACTTGCTAGTGATCCTTTATGGAAGGTAGATGGTGGATTCAAGAACAATTACATGGTTGAAGTACGTAAGAGGATGGAACAAAAGATTCCAAATTTTGATAAGGAAGTTAACCCTCACATTGACTCTAAGATCAAACACCTTAGAAACAAGTATAATCCAATCTCGGAGATGCTAATGCAAAGTGGATGTCAATGGGATGATGTTGAGAACAAAATCAACTATGAGAAGCAATGGTATAATGATTGGTGTAAGGTAAAAACATCTAACTAGAAATTTATTATTACTAAAGACCCATTCTTATTGGTGGCTGTTAAATTTTAGTTTCGCTTCTTTATTTTGTCGTGTACAATTTTGGAACCTTGTTTTTATTTTTGTAATTAAATGGACTTCTCTACAAAAATTGTTGCAGACTCAACCGGACTATTCAACTTCAAATTTCCGTACCTGCATAAGATGGACATGGTGTGGGGTAGAGATAGGGCAACAGGATTGAAAGCCGAAGATATATTAGAGGCATGTGAAGATACTAATAACCAAGCTAATGCATTTTTGTGTTCATCCGATGATAGCGAAGATGAAGTTTCCATGGTCCCTAATACACAACATGGTCCATCTACAATTCATGCTACAAAGAAACGAAAGAAAGTTACACCGCCAACGGAAAGTTCCTACAAAAAAATAAGAAATCAATGACGCCTCAACAAGTGATGGATGCTAAATTAGATCGTTTGAGTTCTGATTTTAAGTCCGTTTGTGGAGAAATTGCCTCAAACTTTGGTGTTGTTGCTGATGCTTTGATTGTTGATGCTAACAAATCTGAATCTGTGAGTGAAGAGAAGATGCAAGAGGTGATGAATGAACTTATCAATATTGGTATATCTCCGTTGGATATTGGCAAGGTTGTTGAGATATGCTACGGTGATCCCAAGAAAGTTAAGACCTTGTTTACATTGGCAAGCTATATGAGAAAGTCATATGTGCTTGGGTTCTTGCATCCACAAAACTAGTTTATGAATCATGCCTTGGAGTTTAATTTTTCCTTGTTATGCTAGACTTTTGTTAGTAGTATTAGCGTATTCTTGGTTTTGTTAGTTGGAACTATTACTGTGTGTTTTTCCAAGTACTGTTAACCATGTTTATTTTGTTAGTTTGGTATTTTAGACCCATTTCAAATTTATGAATTAAACAAGCAATATGTAAGATAATGGGAATGATTATAAGGAACGAAACATGCAACATCAATGCAATGGGAATACTCATTCCTTTCCCCTGTATTATCATTGTCTTTCCCTTTCCCATTACTTAATTTGAACCAAGCACTCTCTAAGTTTACAGAATCTTCTTGCCTTCTAAAATCGTCTGTGAATCGAGCCTTGGGGTATAAAGTTGTGTAGATTTCATAAATAGGGTTTTCTTTATATAGTCTCTGGAATTAGGTCGATACGGCGTATTGGTCTTGAATAGCGTATGCCCCATGATTAAAATATTCTAGAATCTGTACGAACCCCCTGTGGATACGACGTATTGGTCATTCTGGATACGCAGTATTTATAAAGATGAATAAGGCATATTTAGTGTCTGAACAGTGGACTTTACTTGATTTCTTCGTTTTAGCTCCAAATCACGTCATTTTCCTTAACTTCCATCAAATGCTCGACATTTACTGAGATTAAACAAAAGTAAACAATATAGTAGATAGTATATATTATATTATAGTAGATAGTATTTAGTATATAGTATAGTAATCTTAGTAGATAGTAGTTAGTAGAATTATAGAGCAAGAAGAGCAATTTAAATTTTAAAGAATGGAGGAGAATTAGGCCCTGTTCTTTTGGACTTATTATTCAGTTTGATTCAATTGATTCGGTTGATTCGAGTCGCTCGATTGATTCGAGTCCATTCGATTGATTCGATTCTGTTCAATTGATTCGAGTCCATTGATTCAGTTCTTATTATTATTATTATAAATAATCTTAATTATTATTATTGTTATTATTACTAATAATATTTACTATTATCGTTGTTGTTGATTACTATTATAATTATTTACCATTATATCAGTGTTATTATTATTATTAATCTTAATTATTATTGTTATTATTACTAATATTATTTACTATTATTATTAATAATATTTATTATTATCATTGTTGTTGATTACTATTATTATTATTTACCATTATTATCAGTTATTGTTATTATTATTAGAGTTATTATCGTTATTGTTATTAATATCATTAATATTATATAATTTACCCTTATCAAATAGATCTCAACTTGTCATTTATATTTATTATATTATTATTATTTTTACTATTATTTTATTGTATTTATTAATTTTTTATTTATTATTATTATTATTATTATTTACCCTTAATACATATTTCAGTTCAGTTCAGTTCAGTTCAATTCAGTGCAGTTCAGTTCAGATTCAATTCAGTCCAAAAGAACAGAGCCTTAGAAGTAGAAGAGAAGAGAGTTTAGAATATTGTTAACACAATGTGGTGATTTTAAAGGTGGAAGAAGGGAGGTATTTATTAATAAAATTGGGGGGATTTGAGAAAAATTTGTATTTTGAATTTGAAAAAAAATATTGAAAATTTGAATTTTGAATTTGGGCGAAAAACACTACACCATATATGGGTTTCAACAACACCAGAAAAATTGTGTTCAAAAGTCCAAAAAGTGTTGCTGAAGGCAAGAAAATAGGCTACGGCTACACTTTGACCAAATTTGAAGGTGTTACAAAAACGGCCGCAACGCCAACACTTGTCTTGTCTTTACCTACACTAGATTCTGTGTTGCTGTAAACTTAAGGCCACACTTTTATATATTTAGTGACACAAATGTTTGTGTACTTGTAGACCTATGCTAACACTCATGAGGTCTAATGTAACATTATATTATGAAACACTTTGACATCTTTACCAACAACTTTAACACTATGGCTACACTTATATATGAACAATTCTAACTTTTGCCAACACATTTTTAATCTTTGCCAGCACAACTTTTATATTTTTCAAACAGTAAGAATTATAAATTAGAGTCTATGAGTACATTTTTTCAATTTTTTATCATCATTTTTCATGGTAAAAAGCAACATGTTATATTGAAAAATAGATATTACCATAAAACAGTCAATACCATTTAAACACTGTCAACAATAACAACATCCAAAATACATGACTGCCAAATATTCAATACATAATCAAACAGCCAAATGCACTTACATAACCCAACATCCAAAATCTAGCTTAAAATGTCATTCAACAGGTAACTTGTACTTCCCATTCTCTTTTCGTTTGCGAGTCGCTAAATATATATCAGCATCAGAGATTACAACCGGCTCTTCCTCGCGATCACCATCACCATCGACATCGACATGCATTTCTTCAAGTTTTTTAAGCCACTGAATTCAATAAATTTTACATGTTCCCGATAATACTACATTTGCAGTTTATTATTAAAAGATGATCAAATATACATTACCAACTTGTTAGCAACTTGGGCGAAACTTTTGGGGCCAATAGTATGCGTCTCTATTATCTTTTTTCGTGCCTCTGCATTCTTTTCCGCAGTTCTCCATAAAATAAATGAACATTTATTTCATATTAAATTGCCAATGAAATAATGAATAAAAAGGAAAATTGTATTTGTTAAGAATTGTTGAAGTATATCACTTCTCGTAATGCGTAACAAGATAATGTATTATAATATGTGAATGACTATTATGCTCCTGATGTAATTATGTAATTACGATTGTGCCAACTTCATCTGAAGTTTTCCTATAAGTAGCACTTCAGTTATTAATAAAATATATACTTCAGAATCATTCTCTCTATTCTCTCTCTAAACCCTCTCTATAATATTTCGATTTTATAACACGTTATCAGCACGAATGTTCTAAACCTTAGTAAAGAGTTTCTAGATATAGATCATTCATCCCTAAATATATCTCGCAAAAAGTTCGACCCTCTCTCTCCTTTTTCTTCTTCGCCGCCGAGTCTTCATAAACCCTAACCAAAACAAATCGACACCTATGGCCGAAGATAACGTTCCATCAAATCCTTCTCCAACATCCGACCACAAAGTTGCAGATCTGTTGAACAGTAATGTAGAGAAACTTAATATTCTAAATCTGGAAGATGACTTCCTCTCAATCTCCTGCATCCATGGCCACCACGTTTTTTCTCTCTCTCTGGTATGTATGTATGTATGTATGTATATGTCACGAAAAAAAGGGAGAAGACAAAGAAGGAACAATAGAGGAAGGAGATGCAGAGCGGATAAAGAAAAAAAAAGAGGAAGGGGAATGAGAAACACGAACGGCGAAGGTAAGAAAAAAAAATATATAATATTATTTTAATTCATTACATCATTAATTTGGTTTTTCTTACATATAAGATACATATGATGTCATAATTGATTTTTCTTGATACCATCATAATCCATTTTACGAGAACTTCAATTTGACACTAATATTGATATATTGATTATAATTCTTTTAATATTTGTCATTATTAAAATGTACAAATTAGTACCTTGATTCCTTCAAAAATATTGAAAAGACTTGTGGATATATGTTCTTGTACTGTGGAAATTTATAAAGTGGTATGTGTAATATTACGGGACGACCAAGCGGCACTGATGCCGACAACTGGGGTCGATGATGACTATTAATGATCCAACCTAATACCACAGGGTTATACTTTGAGAAAATGGTTGGACGAACCGCTCCAGAAGAAGCAGTTAAATATTTACTAATCTAATTCCTGACTTTATTATAATTATCTCCAAGTGGTGGTTGAAACCATCTATTTGTTGAGCTTACATTATGTAAATATTACTATACCTCCCATGTGATAGTCTGATTATCATAAGATGGATGGTGATACCTCCCATATGATAATTAATTACCACAAGACGTATGGTTTTACATATTTATTATACCTCCTATATGATAAATGTAATTGTCACAAGACGGACGGTTTTACATATTTATTATACCTCCTATGTGACAAATTTAATTATCACAAGATAAATGGCGATGCCTCCTATATGATAAATGTAATTGTCACAAGACGGATGGTTTTATATATTTACTATACCTCCTACGTGACAAGTTTGATTATCACAAGATGGATGGCGTTGCCTCCTATATGATAAATGTAATTGTCACAAGACGGATGGTTTTACATATTTACTATACCTCTTATGTGACAAGTTTGATTATCACAAGATGGATGGCGATGCCTCCTATATGATAAATGTAATTGTCACAAGACGGACGGTTTTACATATTTATTATACCTCCTATGTGATGAGTTCAATTATCACAAGACGGACGGTTTTATATATTTACTGTACCTCCTATGTGATGAGTTAAATTATCACAAGACGGATGGTTTTACATGTACGCAATTTATATATTATATATCACCATCATGGTTGGTTATACCATATGAATGATTATCTAAATCATGCTCTCGAATAAGCAGTTGAGAAATATAAATCCTACTCTGGAGAAGTAGTTGATCGATTATTTAAATCCTGCTCTCGAAGAAGCAGTTGATAAATATAAATCCTACTCTGGAGAAGTAGTTGATCGATTATCTAAATCCTGCTCTAGAAGAAGCTTGTTAAATATAAATCCTACTCTAGAGCAGTAGTTGATCGATTATCTAAATCCTGCTCTCGAAGAAGCAGTTGATAAATATAAATCCTACTCTGAAGAAGTAGTTGATCAATGATTCAAATCATGCTCTCGAAGAAAAAGCAGTTGATGGAAATAATATCCGATCTCCATGATTATTAAACACGAACGAAGAAAATTGAGCAAATGATACCAGGAGCTATCACCGATTAATTAAAGAAGATCCCATGCTAATACACCGCATGGTGGGATCATCTGACAAGTGATATGAAAAACTATCACCGGAAAATAATTGCTCAATTAATCTCATGTTGATTATATCACATGGTGGGATCATTGAAATCATATCAATATCACAATAGAGAAGCATATATCACATATTCGTGAGAATAATATATTTGCATAGAGGCAAAAAGATGATCTTATTATTGCTGGAAGAAGCATAAAACAGTCGAAGTGGAAAATATTGAAACTAGCCTAAACGGAAATAAACACTCGACAATATGCGAAAAGAAAAATACATATGAAACCCATAAGAAGGGGTTCGTCTCGAGAGTATAAAACTCCGTAACTCTGCCGCCCCCTGGCATTAGGGTTCATAATGAAAGATCTAAAGAATCTAAACTTCTTTTTCGTTTGGCATCAATAGTCTGTGGCTGATGAGCTTTGACTTCCAAATTCTTAACTGAAATATATGCCTGAAACTTTATAAGTAGATCAGCAACTGTATCAGCACATATAATAATATCTCTTGATGGCTGAGAGATAAACTTGTGATCTACGTCTTGATCCAGAAGGGCAAGCAAATCGTTGAAGAAATTATTAATATTCACAAACATATAGGTTTGGTATGGAAGTCCCGCTCAGCCCATGACATGATATTGAATATCTCATTGAGTGTGCCATAGCCACCTGGAAGTACAATAAAGGAATCGCTATTATTCACCATATAAACATATGGTGTGGGAAAGTGTAAGGCACTTGTTACTCTTATTTTTTCATTTTGTGCAGCCTCTAAAAGGCAACCCAAAAAACTATGATTACTCACACCATACAATATATCGATTTTGTGTTTTCCTAATTCTTTTACGAACTGATACGACATATCTATATGCTGGATATGACTTATCAGTTTAAATCCACCTAAAATACATATAGTTTTAATTGGATGAGATATGTACGTGGATACTAAGAACTCCATCTCTCTACACTATATTTTCAAAGTACTTTTATGAGATATACAAACCCTGATTTGTGGATCCCAAATTTAAAGAACAAACTTCTTACTAGAAGACAAATGACTTTACTATTTTCATTGAAAATGAGGAGCAGATAAATCACTGCTTTTACTATTTTCTTTTTGACAAAATTACAGAAGAAAACGAAAGATATGATATTATATTTTTCAATGAAAATGACGTTATCTATGGGCAGCTGAGAAATTTAAATATTGGAGAACAATACTCACCAACTTGCATTATTTTGCTATTTAGCTTATACCAACTTTGACAGAACGGACTTACAAACTGGATCTTTTGAGACTAATTTTTCATAACTATAGCGTTCCAGTTCATCCTTAAATTGTGTCCACAAAGCCAATAGTTCACGATGAATGTATCCACTGGGATGTGTATCAAGAATCTATTGGATATCGTGATCCATAGATTCCTTACTCAATCCATCCTTGATAAATGCGATTTTGTCTTCTCGATTTTTGGATACAAACCCCACCAATTTGCATTGTGTGTCACATGTCCACCGAGCATATTTATAGCATCCACCTAATCTTTTTGCTCTTCGTTTCTTTGCAAAATTACTCCTACCTGTACCTGGCATGTACTTAAATGAATTGGAAAATTCGCTAGATAATCGAACTTGTGCTTCGATCAACCATCGAATATCTTTCGAGTCAAGCTCGATAAATTCTTTTTATGATATTCACGGGTAATATTTGTGAAGACTAGAAAGCATTAAATCTATTATGATAATCAAACCCTCAATATAGGTGATTGCGAATACAATGCTAATATATTTATAGATTGAAATAACGCGTATGAGATTTGACTCCGCGTTTCAATAGTTCATATCCCGAAGCGTATGAACTACAGTTCTATATTTGAATAATAAACATAATATGACATGTAGGAGCGGCGACTCCATGTTGATAATGATGTGCAATAATGGCACCGAAAGATGATGTGATATTTTGTTAAAATATCTATATGATGATATAGACACATCATGTCTTCAAATATTTGTTCTCGATTAATATCAATACTAGCCAATGTTGGGAATGAATTCCTAATAAATTTAGAATATAATAAGGGGGAGTATGGGCCCACTTCCTCTATATGTGAACTACTAGATAGTATGGATCCACTAGATAGTCACATGTGTATATGACTCGTAATCGGAAACTTACGAGATGATTTGCTCATGGTTGGAGCATATATTCCATATCAGATTAAGCTAGTAATATATCCCAAATAAACTTGAATAGATCCCACAAAAGAACAAAATATGCGCATACAAGTGGGATATTAATTGCCATACTATTCGAAGTCCTCCTGCCAATATCGAGAACATAATATACAAACCCCCATGACTGAAGATGAATATTGAGGTACTGGCATATGAGTTTGGTGCTCAAGAAATCTCTTAGCATGAGGGGGAGTATTAGTAGTTGGAAATATGTAAAATGCATCACACTATATCCTCACAACTAAAATATGAACTTGAAGTTCAAAGATGCATGACAGATTATTAATCTTTGGTACCAACTACAACTGCTTTGATAAATACATAATAATTCCCCGAATATGAATCAAAGCAAATGATAAAAGGAGGCATACACTTTTGAGAAGTATATAGACATAACTACAATGTGTAATTCCAATAGATGATTGATAATGAGATGTCTCTGTAACACCCCCAAGATATTCGAGGAGAATTACAGCGCCGTGGACCCCTACATGGGACCCACCAGGCTAACACAAGAAAACACCACTCGACTAACCGCCTCGGTTAGCAAGGAAACAATTGTTAACAATAAGAACATAAAACAACACGTCCGGTACAATGGCGTGAAATAACATCAACCGACAAATACGGTAACTCCAACGAATACCAATCACAATCGAAGGAAAAGCTAAGTACTCATGAGTACAATCTATAAGTTTACAATTTGGAAAACATCCACATCAAAAGAGACAGTAAGAAATAACAAGACTCGATTGCACATGTCAACAACCTTGGCCGACATCCTCGTACCATTCAGTAGCCGCAAATGCATTTGAACATAACGAAATCCATAACAAGAATTTCCCCAAAGCGGGTCCCCAGAGGGTTAGCAATTACGCTAGTACAAGTAATCAAGGCAAACCAATCGCTTACACATTTCATAGTACATGCACCAATATCATTTGAAAACCAAAACAAGACATGTCTTTTTTCGGAAAATAAACATCGAACAATTAGCCTTGAGAACAGGCGGCAAAGATACATTCTCACTCGGGGCCTCACGGGGACCCTAACGAGTTGGCTACAATTACGAGAAAAACAAAACCACGCACACGCTAAGCCGTGAGAACAGGCGGCATACATTCTCACTCGAGGCCTTGCAAGGACCCTAACGAGTTGGCTAGCGGTACGAAACTCGTGAAATCCGGGCGGCGGCATAGATTTCCCTCCTTGACCCGTCGGATCAACACAAGGTCGATTACAAACAAGTAATATACATCACCATTTCATGTTAAGCTTAAAGGTTTCCAAAAATACTTGCCTTGAATATTTTGATGACGTGACGGAAAGGATAATCACCGAGCGAACACTAGGAATCAACGGAACCAAACCTAACGATTCGAAGAACATAATTACAACCAACTCTAGTCGAATACGGAAATGGAATACACCGAAAACTGCCTACGATTCATGTATATTCATACCAAAATAACAACGGGCGGACCACAACCAAACCCTCTCGATTCCGTAAAAATCTACAAAATATCCATGAATCCGTAGGAAACTAAAGATACTAACAATATTAATCGTATTCATCAAGAATCCACCAACAAAACGGAACTAATCGGAAGAAAAACCCGAAAACCCCAAATCTCCCAAAAATGGGTTCTTAGAAGATTACCTTGGATTAGGATGAATGATTCAAGAAGCAATCGATAATCTACAACAAAACTCGGAGTGGATGATTTCTTCAAGTCCGAAAATGTTAAAATCGCCCAAAAGTTGCTCTGAATCGCCCAAGACGAGAGGAAGAAAAGAGAGGAGAGGAAAATGAAAAATCTTCCTCGGATCCGTGTAATATAGTGAAACACAGCGAGAACCTATCAGTAGGCCTATCGGTAGGCCCAACCGATACCCATACGAGAATGCGGCGGTGGAGTCTATCGACCCCCTATCGGCGAAAGGCTCTGGAAGTTCGAATGTGAAGAAATTTGAGGAAAAAGCTCCATTTCCACGATTGGCCAAGAACTGAAACGACCATAACTCTCTCGTCAGGACTCAGATTGACTCACCGTTAGAACCATTGGAACGCTAACTCGATGTTCTATAATATTGCAAAGATTTATAATTTTTGGAGTTACCCAAAAATTAATGGTGATCTAACAAAGACGAACTCATACTTAGAAAAGTCGTTTAGTAATCCCGAATTCAACAAAACGACACCGAAACCCGAACACGAATACGAACCGAAGATACGGTTACGAAGAACTCACACAGACGAATCAAATAGCTAGTAGGACACACGAATCCGACCACCCGAAGGCTCGAAATTCTACAACGGACGGTAATTACCACAAACTTTGGGAAATTAAGAAAATTGCCCAAATGCGAAAATCACCATACGACAACGAATAATCAAACCGAAGCTCACAACACGCATAACAACGTTAAATGAACTTACGAAAAACCCCAAACAGCAGTTTGAGCGAGATTCGCAAGAACCGAACTCAAGCGCGAAAAAGTCGCTAAAAGCACGGAACTCAACAAAGCGGCACGAAACGAACTCGGATGATAAAAGTGCGAGAATTAAATATTCTCCGAATGACGAAATGGTCATGATAGAGTTGTCAAAACGAACTTTAGTCGAAAAAGAAATTTACCGAAAATCGAAAATTTGCAGATATTACATTCTACCCTCCTTAAAAGAAGTTTCGTCCGAAACTTAAAACAAGTAGGGGAAGAAATATTCCGCCAGAAAAACTCAACAAGATACACAAGAATGCGTAACTAATGCCCAACGGCGAAATGTTACAAACAACGCAAAGGAATATACGGCGTGAAAACACGCTCCACGGCGACCAACACAATGTCGCCGTTAGGGATACAATAAAACCAACAAATGACAAGCGTCATCAAGCGGATAATATAGCCAAGTCAATTATCCGACAATCACAAAACACAACGAACGAAAGTCGGTATGATCGACCAACCCAACGGTACATCAATCGAACGCGAGCCAATCGAACTAATATCGAATTCCACCGCCCAAGGGTTGGAAGATCGAAAGCGAGACTAATTTCCCAAACTTAAGGGAATTAGGAAGGAGCATGAATGCTCAACGATCACAAAACGAGAACAAAACCGAACGAACAAGCGATCGAGACAACAAAATCGAACAATCATGTCCGAAACACGAAGGATAATAAAACTCAAACAACAACTCCCGGGATGATCTGGTGAGAACTACAAGGAATGCATTCCCATAAGATCCACAGGATAGGGAATAGCGATTGAAAAGTCACGGCGACAAACGAGTTATTCCAAAACGATACCACACTCGTTCGATCAACAATAGTAAGGGATAGGGAAAGTTCGAAATGTCAACGAACATAAGCGAGTCGACAGAGTCGAAAATACGAAGTTCCAAATCCGATCCACTTGAATAAAAGAACTAGTAGGACCAAAAGATGTTACTTAGAACAAGGTTCACAAGAATCGAATCGAACTCGGAAAAGTCACGGCGATAACCAGATCGACCCAAAACAAGATCACGGCTCGTTCGAATGATGAACCCGAAATACAAAACAAGTTGAGACAGTATCAACGAACACGAGCGAATCGATAGGCGGAGAAAGAGAAAATATAGAAGTCAAAATAGTACGGCTATTACCTTTGACCTCGCCCCCGAAACTCACCACAACGGAACCAAGGTAACAATACAACAAGCAACCGACACAATGTGGAACAATCACCGATGCACACAATCATACCAACCCGATCTCTAACAGCTCGCATATATGCGATAACGCATAAACCGCTACGAGGCGACAACATCCAATACCAATCTCACACCTCGCAGAGGCTACCACGACAACCGTGTGGCGAGCGACTCAACGCTCACACCACCAATTCAACAACGGCTCGGGGTTAATACCTAACGAGAGCATGGACATCACACATATATTCCCGGACCACAAATAGGAATGATAGGTTTTGAAAACGAAAACCATCTTTTGAAAATAACTTGCAAGCACCAGTTGATCTTGAGTATCATATATCAAAAAATAGTACAAACATCGTCATCGAGACTAAAAAAAAATCATCTCGCGTTTGAAAAAAAAAAGAAACGAAGACACCTTTCGTTAAATTAAAACTTTTCAGCTATTTTCGACCTTCGGGTCTAAGCGAATGCGTTTCTAAATCATTAGAAATATCTCAAAATATTTTGATCCTCAAAGTAGGATAATTTTGAAACATAGCGTGGCACTAGTAGGCATCTTGAGAGCACTGTGAGAAAATAATTCATTTTAAAAGTACGTCTCGAGGTTTATTTTCTAAGATACTCAAGGTTTTTCAGAAGTACAATAGGCCAAAATGCCCAAAATTCGCACGTATCAACATTCACTTAAACACATCATATCACACGCATTAAATCGCTCAAAATTACGACAATGATATACAATCCTCAGGAAATGTTTAACAACATCGTTAAAACAACAATCAGTTTATCAAAACTGGATGGAAAACGATATCAAGAACAAAACTCCAAAAAGTCAACTCTAGGGATTCAAGAAAATACTTAGATTCGGCGAAGAACAATGGATTAGATGATGTTAAAAATCATCTAGGATACTCCAAAACACCTTTGGATGGAAGAAAAATCAGCCTAGATGTGAAACCGAGTCGCTACGTCTCAAACTCATAGAGGAAGAAGAAGAAATGAAGAAAAGAAAAAAAAAAAATGCAACTTCTAGACTGGTGTCCAGTATTTATACTTGACACAATTAGCGTGCGCTAATCATTAAGGTTAGCATGCGCTATCACGGCACCAAACAAAACTCCCGACCAAAAATACACTGTTAGCGTGCGCTAACCCCAAGTGTTAGCGTGCGCTAACGAGAACTTCAGACCCAGTCCAGTAGCTCCTGGACTGCCCTGAACTACCAGGTAGCGTGCGCTATCCTCCTTTTAGCGTGCTACCAACGCACTCTTGCGCGCGCTAGCCGCAAAGCGTAGCGTGCGCTAATGACCAACAGAGACAACAACAGAACATATCAGAAAGATTACATGCCGTAAACCTTTCTCACACAGGTTTACCAGGCTAAACACAATTTCCCACGTCATTTCAAAAATGCTAAAAAGACCAATGACGGTAATATTTTTCAAAACTCACAAAAATCATTTGTCAAACCATCATGAAATATTCAAGGCCAAAATGCCAAAACTTGATTCAAGGAATCGGTTTTACGAAATAAAACTCAGTTTGCAAAATACCGAAAGCCGTTTGAAAGAACTCACGCAGCGGATAAAATACGGTACGAAAATACATCGTGATGGCGACACTCGCGTATAAACCAAATACGAGAGTCTAATAAACACATATCGTGAAATCAAAATCCACGAAGGATTCCATCATTTAACGACTAATCATACAAATAACTCGTGTCACACGAGGCACAACACAAGGAAGGAGTTTAACATCCATAGATCGCACGTAAGTGACGACCACCTCGATACTAATCACGACCAATGATCTCAAGCGGCGCGTCGCGATGCGACTAAGTCGGACAAAATCCGTTAAGACAAAACTCGACAAACACAACATGATTCGACGGCTAGGTTTCCCAGGCTAATCGATTTTTAAAATCGTATACTCTAGTCATTCGAAAATAAAACCGGTAAGTTAAAAATCGTTTTCAAGACCCTTTTAAACACGACAAGGGCTTAACAATGGTAGCATTTTATAAAATATCCTAAAACACTTTTAAACATGACCTTTAAATACGACACAAGGTTTTATTTGAAAATACAAGGCTGGCTCGCCCAAATTCATGTCACTTTCAAAAACCCACAATACGATCAAGTCTAAGAAATTTTCAAGCATGCACGCCACATGTATTATTATTAATAGAAACACATTGGTTGTAAATAATAATAATTAGCCAAGTACCAACAATTCCCGGACACACTCATATACGACATTCAAAAATCACCAGTTCAAAAAGCGCAACTCGGAAATACTAATTCCAAGCATATGTCAAACTATCTCTCCAAGTTTAACAGCGTAACCAAAGATCACCGATTTGGACATATGTCGAAACCAGCTACGTGAGTTTCTCAACTCATCGGTACATTCGGCTCAACATACATTTAGTATATCGCAATTACCAAACATAGATTCCATCACACGGAAAAGACTAGAGAGTCAAGCCCTCTCACAATATACCACGGAGCAAAACTCGGATCTTTCGATCACCAACGATCCCAATTAACGCTAGGAAGTTTAGCGATGGAAAGCTCGCAAAGCGACAAGCGGTCAAGCCCGAGCGGCGCACATACTCCGAGAGAGACAAAGGAATTGCGCAATACTAGAATCAAAAGTACACGAACCGGATGGATCGAAAACAACTCGACAATAAGTACGAGAGAGGCAATCACAGTTCAAGAAGTGGAATTTCAATACGAGAAAACAAGAGAATCGAGTAAGGAAAACTTACGAGCACTGGATGTACTGAGATGCCGGCAGCGGTGTGACAATGTGCAAAACAGAACACAACTAGACCCAAATAACCAACAAGCCTAGGTATCCATAAACCTAGATCTCCGATACCATTTTCTGTAACACCCCCAAGATATTCGAGGAGAATTACAGCGCCGTGGACCCCTACATGGGACCCACCAGGCTAACACAAGAAAACACCACTCGACTAACCGCCTCGGTTAGCAAGGAAACAATTGTTAACAATAAGAACATAAAACAACACGTCCGGTACAACCGGCATAAATAACATCAACCGACAAATACAGTAACTCCAACGAATACCAATCACAATCTGAAAGGAAAAGCCTAAGTACTCGCGAGTACAATCTATAAGTTTACAATTTGGAAAACATCCACATCAAAAGAGACAGTAAGAAATAACAAGACTCGATTGCACATGTCAACAACCTTGGCCGACATCCTCGTACCATTCCAGGGCCGCAGCTCTGCATTTGAACATAACCTGAAATCCATAACAAGAATTTCCCCAAAACGGGTCTTCAGAGGGGTTAGCAATTACGCTAGTACAAGTAATCAAGGCAAACCAATCGCTTACACATTTCATAGTACATGCACCAATATCATTTCGAAAACCAAAACAAGACATGTCTTTTTTTCCGGAAAATAAACAGTCAAACAATTAGCCTTGAGAACAGGGCGGCAGCATACATTCTCACTCGGGGCCTCACAGGGACCCTAACGAGTTGGCTACAATTACAGAAAAACAAAACCACGCACACGCTAAGCCGTGAGAACAGGGCGGCAGCATACATTCTCACTCGAGGCCTTGCAAGGACCCTAACGAGTTGGCTAGCGGTACGAAACTCGTGAAATCCAGGGCGGCAGCATAGATTTCCCTCCTTGACCCCGTCGGGCCAACACAAGGTGAGTTACAAACAAGTAATATACATCACCATTTCATGTTAAGCTTAAAGGTTTCCAAAAATACTTGCCTTGAATATTTTGATGACGCAACGAACGGAAAGGATAATCACCGACGAACACTAGGAATCAACGGAACCAAACCTAACGATTCGAAGAACATAATTACAACCAACTCTAGTCGAATACGGAAATGGAATACACCCGAAAACCCGCCTACGATTCATGTATATTCATACCAAAATAACAACGAGGGCGGACCACAACCAAACCCTCTCGATTAGTAAAAATCTACAAAATATCCATGAATCCGTAGGAAACTAAAGATACTAACAATATTAATCGTATTCATCAAGAATCCACCAACAAAACGGAACTAATCGGAAGAAAAACCCAAAACCCCAACATCTCCCAAAAATGGGTTCTTAGAAGATTACCTTGGATTAGGATGAATGATTCAAGAAGCAATCGATAATCTACAACAAAACTCGGAGTGGATGATTTCTTCAAGTCGAAAATGTTAAAATCGCCCAAAAGTTGCTCTGAATCGCCCAAGACGAGAGGAAGAAAAGAGAGGAGAGGAAAATGAAAAATCTTCCTCGAGATCCGTGTAATATAGTGAAACACAAGAACCTATCGGTAGATAGGCAACCGATACCCATACGAGAATGCGGCGGTGGAGTCTATCGACCCCCTATCGGCGAAAGGCTCTGGAAGTTCGAATGTGAAGAAATTTGAGGAAAAAGCTCCATTTCCACAGCGATTGGCCAAGAACTGAAACGACCATAACTCTCTCGTCCGGACTCCGATTGACTCACCGTTAGAACCATTGGAACGCTAACTCGATGTTCTATAATATTGCAAAGATTTATAATTTTTGGAGTTACCCAAAAATTAATGGTGATCTAACAAAGACGAACTCATACTTAGAAAAGTCGTTTAGTAATCCTGAATTCAACAAAACGACACCGAAACCCGAACCTGAATACGAACCGAAGATACGGTTACGAAGTACTCACAAATACGAATCTAAGAGCTAGTAGGACACACGATTCCGACCACCCGAAGGCTCGAAATTCGACAACGGACGGTAATTACCCCAAACTTTGGGAAATTACGAAAATGGCCCAAATGCCCGAAAATCACCATACGACAACGAATAATCAAACCGAAGCTCACAACACGTATAACAACGTTAATTGTACTTACGAAAAACCGCAAGCAGCGTTTGAGCGAGATTCGCAAGAACCGAACTCAAGCGCGGAAAAGTCGCTAAAAGCACGGAACTCAACAAAGCGACCAAACGAACTCGGATGATAAAAAGTGCAGAATTAAATATTCTCCGAATGACGAAATGGTCATGATAGAGTTGTCAAAACGAACTTTAGTCGAAAAAAGAAATTTACCGAAAATCGAAAATTTGCAGATATTACAGTCTCGGCAAGTTATGTTGCCATAGAGAAATAAATATTGAAAAGTGTCGACACAATATAGCGCTATAAATGGAATGAGGATATTGAAATCCATGGTTGTGGAATATAGATATTTGAAATGAGGATATTGAAGTCCATCGAAATTGAAATATATGCCCTTATAATAAAATGAAACATATGGGCTTACTGAAAGTAACTCCTAAAGAGATTTTAAACATATTATCAGTGCGAGTAGTCACTCAAAATAAGGTGTTGTGAAAGAAAATTATATGCTGTACTCTTTTCCTTGACTAAGGTTTTATCCCACTGGGTTTTCCTAGCAAGGTTTTTAACGAGGCAGCTTAATCACAACTAATATGGAATCTCCAAAGAGATTTGAAACGTACTGCAAAGAATATGAGTGCGGGATTACAAATTGCACTGAATACGATACTCGGAGGATTATTGAAATGCCTGGGGCATATTTATAAAATATGCGTTGCACTCTTTTTCCCTTGACTGAGGTTTTGTCCCATTGGGTTTTCCTAGCAAGGTTTTTAATGAGGCAACACGAATGGCGTATTAGTATGAATAATGTACTTTTTTTTCCTTTGTTAGGATTTTTCCCATTGGGTTTTTCCTAATAAGGTTTTAACGAGGCATATTCATAGCATAATGAGGAAAATTATAAAGATCAAGATTATTCCTCAAAGATTTGAAAACAGAAGGAGTAGTTGTACTCTTTTTCCTTCGATCAAGTTTTTCCCACTGGGTTTTCTTGACAAGGTTTTAATGAGGCAACACGTGGATACTCCAACAACGAATGATATACATGACAAATTCACTCAATTTTTGTCCCACGAGGTTTTACTGAGACGGCACAAGAATACTCATACAAGAACTATCAAGATAAGGGGGAGCAAATTTACGAGATTACAGATTGCTGAAGTTTTATCTAACAGAGGTTCCCTACCAATGTTATGATGCAACGTGATATGATAATCACACGCTTCAATACAAAAAGGTTGAGAGTTTTTCTCCCATTGGGTTTTTCTTCA
Source organism: Orobanche coerulescens (assembly GCA_033398695.1). Classification (NCBI taxonomy): domain Eukaryota; kingdom Viridiplantae; phylum Streptophyta; class Magnoliopsida; order Lamiales; family Orobanchaceae; genus Orobanche; species Orobanche coerulescens. Next base: position 59,972,304 of record CM065818.1, read on the forward strand.
AACTAGTTCGGCAGATATTTATGTAAATAGTCATTCAAGGGGGAGTGTTAAGAATTGTTGAAGTATATCACTTCTCGTAATGCGTAACAAGATAATGTATTATATTATAATATGTGAATGACTATTATGCTCCTGATGTAATTATATAATTACGATTGTGCCATCTGAAATTTTCCTATAAATAGGACTTCAGTTATTAATGAAATATATACTTCAGAAGCATTCTCTCTATTCTCTCTCTAAACCCTCTCTATAATATTTCGGTTTTATAACAGTATTTAAATTATTACCTTAACTTTTTCATCACCCCAATAGTTTAAAAGAATCTTCCAGTTCTTAGGGCCTTTTTTTCACCCGCTCCTCATATGTAGGATAAGGATAGTAACGGTCTCGCTTAATCCTACTTTTGAAGCTCCTAAACTGATCATTCAACGATTTTAGAACCCAGTTTTTAACATCTTCCAAAATGATGTACTTGTCCTACAAAAAAATCACAAAGTACTGCGTAAATAGATCCTCTGCTTTGTGCCTGATAACCATCAATAAATGCTGGAACAACAAATTCTCCTTATTAGCTAGCTAATAATGGATTTGGCCTAATTTTAATATTTTAACTATGTTTCCCGTCTCATGAAGCTAAATATGTGCAATAACTAAACAAAAACAAAAGGTCCACAAGTGCTTATATACTTTTATTTTACGAAACAAGGAAACTAACTACAATGCACGCTACTGCGATCTATCAAGGTATACGAGTTCTTCAGCAATTCAAATATAAATCAAATAAATTCAAATAAATACAACGATTAAATTCACTATGACACTGAGAGTTGTAACATCTACAATAGTTTGCTATGTACTATAGATCTGGTGCCGCATAAACTACTATGGTCCACAGTGATAAAACAATAAACCTGATCACCATCCAAAAAAGCTGCTCAAAGTTCTTAAACAGGTCAGATACTCACATCTTCTGTTTTCAACATAGAGTCACGTATGCTTCCCATTGCAGTCTTAGAGCCAACACCAATGACGACAGCTCTTGCTCTTCCAACAACCACAACTGTTCCCTGGACACCAATTGAAGGCAAATATAAATGCCAAGTGCTCACAACGAGCAATTTCCTAGCATATCAATGTATTCATCAGGAACCGCAATTTGTTAACATATCAACAACAGACGGAATTGGTGGACAACTGGACTCAGACTAGAAAATTTCAAAATCAATTCATCAATGATTGCCCATCGCTGACAGCCTGACACTAGTCATCCACGTAATTTATAATAAACACTATAACAAATCTACTTGTGCAAATCTAGTGGGTAGAATAATGGAATTTACGCAGACTTCAGGTTGCGGTCGTGCACAAGTCTTAAAGGTGCAAAAACATCTCGTTACTCCTTTAACATGTTAATATTTTTTAATCTTATCTGCAGCCACTTTGTTTTTAAATACTGATCATTCACTCATTATAATCAAAAGTACCACAAACACAGACCCACCTTCCTATGTACTTTCTGATAAAACATCTACTCCAAAAGATTGTGAAACCTAATATTCTTGGTAAATAATAAATCATAACAACAAATATAACTCATAAATCAAGATATCAAAACCTTAACTGGTTGTGCAAAAAGTAATCTAACAGAAGGTAGAATAAAACACATCCATATACCTTGAAGTAATGTATTGCACCTCGCAGGAAGCCACCGTGCGCGGGATCTCGAAAATGACCAATGTTAACAACCCAAACCAAAATGCATATGCCAGCAATAACCTAGCTTGAGCAAAAAATCTCAGAAGAACGACATAGCTGATGATTTAAGTTATAACATTAAAAATGCAAAACAAAGCATCAGATACGGGTTGAACATAAAAATTAGGCATTTAAAAAAATCAGTTTACCCATTCACCTTAGCTAAAAAAGTACCAAATTCATCCAGCTTCTTCTTCAGTGGTGTCACTTCCTGCAACACATAATAGACAATTGAGGAAAGTCCAGATTCTAATTGCAAGTTCATATTTGCTAATAGCAATATCTAGTGCATATTCACTGGAAAAAAAATAACAATAAAGGTAAATGGAAAAAATACTATATATAAGATCTTGACCACATCTCCAAAATGTAATGTTAAATATCAACATGTGTCTATCCAGTTTGTAAGGAGGTGACGTTCTCGCAATACATCATTTAGCGTGCGCTACTCGCCTATCTGGCGGAGTCCAGAAACTCAACCTACTGCATCTGATGCTCGGACGATTAGCGTGCGTTACCAAACACTAATAGCGTGCGCTACGCCAATCTCTTTAGCATATGCCATCCAAGACCTTGGTGTGCGCTAGCTCTTCTTCCCGCAACAAAATTATCAAAAATCAACGAAAGTGAGTATGTCCCGAATATGAATGATGCTGAACCTGAACGACAAAGTGATAATGAGGATGATAATGTCACTTCAAAGGTAATTTTTTTGCTTAATCTATGCATCAATTCATGTTTATAGTGGTGCGGGTGATCGACAAATATAAATTTTTTGTAGAGAACAAAAAAGGTCAAAAGACAGAGTTGACACCGGTGCTGGCCCAAGAACTCATTCTCAAGCAAATAAATTGCCGGATTCATCTGAAAAGAAGGAAGCAACTGACGACGCAACTTCACTTCCTTTAGAGGTATTAATTTTGGCAATATAATACTGTTATGTTTCTAATCATATAGGTAAAAAATTTCGACATTTGTGTCTCTTTATCTTTTGGTTATCAGCTGAGTTTTAATCGTTGTGTTTTTTTATTATTGAAATTCAGTTTATGATCTGTTGATATTATGTAGATACCTTTACACTGAGATTGGGGTAACTAAGCTTCTCTTTAAATTTTGGTGACAAGAATTTATATTGCAGTGGAGTACTGAGAAGGCCATTATTGGATGCACTCCAGGGTGAATTTTCTGGAAAATTAAATGGATTAAAGGGTGTTGTTTTGGCAGTACTCGTGAAGGTTTGAGTAATGAAGAAGAAAGAAAGCCATTTAACTTTTCTTGACAAAGAGTACTTGTATCCGGATAATCCATTGATCGATTACCAAATATCGAATCTTGATCAGAATCGTATCAAAATAGAGTAAAAACATATCGGAGTATTTTTAACATCAATGTGAGTAAACTTACAATCATAGGGCAAATACCCCAAAGGAAGCAGATACAAGCAGTTCCTTAAAGCCATTAAAGTTGTTCTGTGGCCTGAGGCATCAGCAAGTGAAAACATCCTAAACCTGTAAATGAAAAAAAAAAATCATAAAACCACAAGTTCGAGTAACCAAATACAGTACATGTATTGTCAGATAGCGGTAGAGTTGCGTTAACGATAAGAAAATCTAAAACCGAATTTCCATATTTTCAAGGCGGATTCGTCCAACATAATCAGCTCGCTCTTCTTCAGTCTGCATCTCATTGTCTTTTTTTGGGGTGCTTTTTCCGACGGGGTTTCAGGTGACTTTCTCAATCTGTCTAGCCTGCACAGCAACAGCAAACGGGTGAGGACTCAGCTCATCAAAAGCCGCGCCTTTATATCGCGCCATCATAAATTTAATTGATATCATATCTAGATTTTAAATTACTCAGAACCTCTAGTTTATGTAAATGAGCAAGTTTAGAGAGGGTAAATTTAGAAAAGCTTGTTCCATGCAAGCAAAACAACAAATCAAGAAGTTTATCTAAAGTCCATCCATTAAAATGACAAAACTTCCTGCTTTAATTCCAGGATAAAATCATCTAATAGCATATAATAAGTCCCTATATTGATCTGTCACTGTCAGCAACTTTTGGTTTGAGGAAAGATTCAAGCCTTAATAAACTGTAAAGGGCCTTACTAAATACACAAATGGATAACACCAGAAACTTCAATAGGGCACACATAATCATATAGTATCGTTTTAGTTTCATCCATTTACATCATATAATATTTACAGAATTTTTCAATACTCCTTTTAATTAGAACATACAAAGTGACATGCATATCAGTATGTTGACAACTCTACAAATGTTCATTATATATACTTCATTTCATTCCACAAGTAGATCTCCTTACTACCAAATTAATCAATAGATACTTAATTTTTCCTCATATCTTTCACATTACTTATGGGGCAAGAAAATCACTCATTTTTTTTTCCTGTTCTCCGTTACTCTCCCCCTTTTATTTTCTCTATATTTTAAGTCCACCCCCCACCCAAACCATATGAACCGTCAATGCTTATTCAAAGTATTGCATACCAAATCTAATTCTAAGTTTTCATCTTTTGACTTTTTTTCAATCTCTCTCTACACACATATATGCAAGTATATTATCGTATATGGCAAGGTCAACTAGCAAAAAAAATTAGAATTCCCCAAAGAGCTCAGAATATTGAATAGATCATAAAAACGCTACAAAAATCAATAAAAAAACCATCAAAAAATCAATACCAAATTTTTAGAAAAATCAAGAATTAGGGGGAAATAAAAAATGTACCTATTCGGGATGATGGCTGTTCTGGGAAGGCTCGTGAGTGGACATAGCAGCCACATTTTTGGTGGAAATCATAGCCACAAAAGCTACACCTGGTAAAATCAAATGAGGGTAAAATCAAATAAGGTTAAAAAATTCAACAATTATCGACGCAACCACTCAAAAATGAGATACTTCTGTATATAGTATTACACTTCATTTAGTTTGATCCAAGGAAGTGTTCATCAATTTCTTGTGCAGTCAATGGCCTTACTTTTTACCTCAATCAGTATGGAAGCCCCAATCGATCCCATCCTTGTGTGGAGGCCCCAATTCGAACCCGACTGCGACGACTGTACAACCCAACTGCTACAACCCTAATTACTCATGATTGTTAAGTGAAGACCCCTAATAAATCATACACAAGATGTTAAACAAGTTCTAAAGATGAAGAAGCACAAACTCTAATAAGCCGTGAGAGAGAGAGAGAGTTTTGAGCGAGTGAGTTAGTGAGTGAGAGATTTTTAGTTTTTAGTTTTTGGTTCTAGAGAATGAGCGGGTTGGTTTTGGAGGGGTTAATTGAGCCACTCAAATAATTTGAGTCTTTTAATTTGACCCGCCCAATTTTTTGCACCAAGCCAAACTATTTTTCATTTTTAGTAATATTCTTTTTAATGATCAACAGCAACACACATTCTAGTGTTACCATATATACCGATTCATATCTATTGTAACACTGATAGATATCAATGGTAATACCAAAAAAAAGTATTGCCTTAGATCAATTTTAAGACATAAAAGGCAACACTTTTGCTGGTAACACCGAAAAAAATGTCGTGGAAAGCCATATATGGTGTAGTGAAACTGTCGGTTCGGGCGGAAAACCGCCGGTTCGGGCTCCTGCAACATCGTCTGCCGTGCCGGAACCGCCGGTTCGGCCCGCCGATTCACGGGCCCAAAAACCCGTAACCGGCCCGTGCAGCACAGCGGTTCCGGTTCCGGAACGGGCCCGCCGGTTTCGGTTCCGACCCGGACCGTTTACCAGGGACCGATCCGGGCCGGAACCGCCGGGTCCAGGCCGGAACCGCCGGTTCCGGTTAAAATGTGGCAACACTGATCTCGATGTTGGTATTTTTTTTAGATCTAGAAGTTGAATAAAAAAAGTTAGTTTATTACAAAAATGGGTTTTTCAAGTCGGAGTGGTGGCAAGTTTTGATATTTGAGTAAAAAAGTGAGTTTTGTGTAGAATTTGAAGTTGTTTGTGTGCTTTGAAAAAGTCGGTGCATGTGAAAATGGTTGTGGTTTTCTGAATATGACAGTGATAATGATGATGATGATAATTTCTTTGAGAATGAAGGTGTGATGATGATAGATTCGTTGATGTTGTGGCTCGAAAAATGAGGTGATGTTGGTGAAGATAAATAAGAAAATGAAGTAAAAGAAAAAGTAAAAAATGACTAATATACCCTCGTGCGGGTATCAAGTTGAGAAACTTAACAACTTTAGCAAGGGCACGGAGGGACTAACGACACATGCCATTTGGCAATTAGGGATAAACAACGTATTTTTTTCAATCAGATGACGAAAATCTACAATCACCGCAAAACATAAAGACAAACTATGTAATTTATTCTTTAAGAATTAGCATACACCCAAATAGATTTAAAGCAATATAACAAAAACCCTTGAAGCACTATTTCAAATACGATAAGTTTTAACCACAAGGGCTAGCCTAACCGTTAGAATAACAACCTTAAAAAGAGGAGGTCAAGGGTTCGAAATCAACGGGGAGAAAAGTCCTTTGTGGCCATTGCACGCCCTGGGATTAGTCGGCTCGCAATGTCGAATCGGAAACTCAAGTAACCTAAAAAAACAACACAAGTTTTCTTTTCTTTCCTTTTTTTAAGCATAAAGATGTGAACTTTTATATCAAAATCAAGAAAATCATCGGACGATTTTGATCAAAGATGCGTGCAGTGGATGCAAACAATCTAATTATGAGAGCTAAGCTATATTGGTCGGTGAAAGTAGTTGAGACCATTTAGTGATATTGTAGTACTATACATCACGTCAAAGGTATACATAAATACTTAATCCTTTTATTAACAAAAAAATCTTTTATTCTTATATACATATGACATTGTATAATGTATAAGGTTGTAAACGAACTGCACGAAGCTTCGTTAATGTTCGGTCGTTTAAGCTTTTTTGGACAAATCATAGTAGTCAATAGCGATTAGCGGCGCGTAGCGGTCACGTGCCCGTTTAACTATATAGCGATAGCGGTACAATAGCGGCCGCTAAGTTCAAATATAGCGACAAGTTTGTAAAAAAATGATATATATATATATATATATATATAACAAGTAAGACAATAATTAAATTCATTAAAGTGGCGAAAACAAAGTTTAGGTAATTAATCGTCATCAAAGATGAAACGTCAAATGAAAATCGATTACTAGAATAAAAAACATTAAGAGCAAACACAGTCTAGTTCAAATGTTCAATTAAATTTAATCATCTAAAATATTGATGCCAAAGTCATCATCATCGGAATCAGAGAAAGAAAGAAGAAATAAAAGAAGAAATAAAAGAAAGCTGGGCCTGGGCTTTATTAAAATTAGAATGAAAAAGAAAGAAAACAAACGGGAGTTGGAGGGTTAAGTAGCTGTAGGGCTGGGCTTTATTATTTAAAAAAAGAAGAAATAAAAGAAAGAAAACAAACGGGGGAGTCGTCGGGGAAGGTAACACGAAGCTGGGCCTGGGCCCTCTATTATTTAAAAAAAAAAAAACATTTAGCGGCCGCTAAGGCAGCCATCGCTAAGCTGCGTTAGCGATAATAGCGGCGGTTCGCGGCCGCGAAGTATAAACCCCTAGCGAAAAGCGACCGGTAGCGATAGGCGGCCGCTTCGCGTCGCTAACCGCTATAGCGGCCGTCGCGGCCGCTATTGACCACTATGGGACAAATGAACGGGATATGACTGGCACATAACAACCCAAAACAAACTCACGACTCTAACGTTATCACTTTTCTATCTAAATGACCCTCACAGCGACCCTCGATAATCTTGACACAAACGAGTCCACAACAAGCCTAAACAAACTCATGAGTCTAAACAAAAATCTTTTCTATTCAAATGACCTTTACATCGACCATATAAAAGCACCAAACGATCAAAGAATGAGTCTCTGCTATCTAACCCAACAAAACACCTCACCACATATGGGGAACACTCGATTTGAAGCATGGAAACGGGTGAGAAACCGACCACGACCTTGGCACTAATACCCGCCGAAATCTCAAACCAAAAAATTCCAGCCACAACAAACCAAGAGGTGGCATGGTAGTAAGTAAAAGCGGTTAGCCGAGAAAAATCTTTCATCGTAAGATCATCACACGCCAAGAATACCGACCTTTATTTCACACGCCAAGAATACCGACCTTTATAGACCAAACTCATAGAAGAACCATATCTGAACCATGATACCATTGATCTCAATCACGACCTAACCACTAAAACTCACATCTAAAACAATACCCCGTGAACCTGTTAAAACAACCACAACACAATATGAACCACACAACCCTCATGATACTACCAATTGATTGAACCGCATCAAACCCAAACCACACAACTGAAAACATCTGATTCAAAATTAGCCAACACGACCTCAAACACCCTCTACAACAACAGCCCTCTCGACCTCAATAAACTGGTTTGACATTGAGATTAATGTTTTCGAGAGATACATTGCTATTTTATGACACAAGTGTGTGATCCTTAATATATTATCATATTTAATCTTGTTAAAGTAGCATGACCCAATGCCATGGTCCATAGCTACAGTGACACCAACCAAAAACTACAAATTAAAACCAAACAAACCCAGTTACATCAAAACTACAATGCCACTATGAACCGTACTCACTGTCAACAAAATCCACATGACTAAAACCTTGGTGATACGATGTTCAAAAGAAAAGAAGTTAGAAACTTAATTACATTTTAAATTCATATGGTGTATGAATTGTTTGGGCTCGGCGTCGGATCTTTCGGACTTGGTGTATGAATCGTTTGGGCTCTCGTCGGCTTCACGGCGTGACGGTTTTCTACAACGAACTTTTTTCCTTGAGGATGAAGGAACTGTTTGAGGAAAAGTGGGAGTGCTATCAATATCTTTTTCGGCGTCGACATTGATAGACTTGCCACGGTAATGAGACATGATAGTATATATTATAATTATAGTAAATGGTATATATTATAATTATAGTAGATAGTATATTATAGTAGATAGTATATAATATATATAGTAGATAGTATATATTATATTATAGTAGATAGCATTTAGTATATAATATAGTAGATAGTATATATATTAGATAGTATTTAGTATATTAGATAGTATTTAGTAGAATTATAGAGCAATTTAAATTATAAAGAATGGAGGAGAATTAGAAGTAGAAAAGAGTTCAGATTTTGAGTACATTATCAGGATTTTGAATGTTCAATTTAAAAGAAGAGTGCATGAACAGGTTCAAAAATGATTTTTGACAAATGTTAGATTTATCCTTGGTGATTGGTACTTGATTTTGAGCCTTGGTCCATGTCTAGTAATTAGGTGGATGTACTATCAGATTTTGTTTAGGCATTAAATGGTGATGCCTTTTGTTGCTCTGAGGTATGTCCAACTCAATACAATATATACTACTCTGCTGATACAAGTTTGATGGCTTGCTTTTTGACTTTAACCTGGTGTCAGCATGGGAGATGCATCCTGGTTTATTGTCTGTAGTTTGGTTTTTTTTTCGACTGATGTTTTTCTGGTTGTTTGGCTTGTATGGTCCATTTCTTTTTTAGTTGCTTGGTTATAGTCGCTATTCTTTTGGTGTTTATGGTTGCAGTGGGCATGTTCACTTGGCAATCTTGAATTTGTAATTTGTTCAAGCGTTGTGATAATTTATTAGTTAAACTCTCTTAGTAAAACAATGAGTTGAAGTAGTTGACACAATAGTAAAAAACATGGTCAATATTATACATCTGATTAAATGGTAAGCCGAGTATCATGCTTTGTGTTTCTTAAAACATTCAGTATTAACTAAGAAGAAGAAAAGACCAATAAATGCATGATGTTGATCTTGTTACATTGGGTTTCCATTCTCATTTTTATCCTTGCTATTTGTTTTGGCAGTTTTCCGTGACAATTACTCGGCTCTTCTCCTTTGGGACCAAAATTATGTCTGAGCTTAAAAATATGATTTATCACAGAGGTGTTAGTTTATGGCTCATGTCATTTTGTTTTTATATTTATACATTTTAGTGGTATTTATATTTGTGTTTTTTTTACATAATTGTTTATGAGCTGTTTGCCTAATCATTTGGACAACATGTTTAATGTTGGAGGTAAATATTTATTCTTCATTCTGTTATTATTATTTCTTTTTAATCTGCAATGTGCAAATAATGATTGTTATGTGATATTATGTTTTCATTTTTTTGTTGTTGTTTTAGAAATCCCACCACCACCCCACCTTTCAAAACAAAGGATTGATGAGATCCTTCGCACTGGCGAAGTGAGGCATGAAGATGTTGCAGGGTGTGTGTCTCTGTTTGGCTGAAAGTTCAAACGGATGGTTTTGCCTCTACATCTGCTGATTATGATATGGTAAGAGGCCGCCAAATGCTAAATGCTTTTCTTTATTTTGCATGTGTATATTACTGCAAATTGCAAAAAGCTTTACATTCTTTGTTAATAAATCCAGGAGCATCATGGGATATTATACTTGTAGTATAGTTTTATGCACTTACTTAATGGAAGATACGCCCATTAAGTGCATAAAACTATACAAGTATAATATCCCATGATGCTCCTGGATTTATTAACAAAGAATGTGAAGCTTTTTGCAATTTGCAGTAATATACACATGCAAAATAAAGAAAAGCATTAAGCATTTGGCGGCCTCTTACCATATTATAATCAGCAGATGTAGAGACAAAACCATCCGTTTGAACTTTCAGCCAAACAGAGACACACACCATGCAACATCTTCATGCCTCACTTCGCCAGTGCGAAGGATCTCATCAATCATTTGGTTTGAAAGGTGGGGCTGTGGTGGGATTTCTAAAACAACAAAAAAAAGAAAACATAATATCACATAACAATCACTATTTGCAATATTGCAGATTAAAAAAAAAATCAATAATAACAGAATGAAGAATAAACATTTACCTCCAACATTAAACATGCTGTCCAAATGATTAGGCAAACAGCTCATAAACAATTCTGTAAAAAAAACACAAATACAAATATAAATACCACTAACATGTATAAATATAAAAACAAAATGACATGAGCCATAAACTAACACCTCTGTGATAAATCATATTTTTTGGACGAAGCTGAGACATAATTTTGGTCCCAAAGGAGAAGAGCCAAGCAATTGTCACGGAAAACTGCCAAAACAAAACAAATAGTAAGGATAAAAATGAGAATGGAAACCCAATGTAACAAGATCAACATCATGCATTTATTGGTCTTTTCTTCTTCTTAGTTAATACTGAATGTTTTAAGAAACACAAACCATGATACTCAGCTTACCATTTAATCAGATGTATAATATTGACCATATTTTTTACTATCGTGTCAACTACTTCAACTCATTGTTTTACTAAGAGAGCTTAACTAATAAAATATCACAGCGCTTGAGCAAATTACAAATTCAAGATTGCCAAGTGAACATGCCCAGTGCAACCATAAACACCAAAAGAACAGTGACTATAACCAAGCAACTAAAAAAGAAATGGACCATACAAGCCAAACAACCAGGAAAACATCAGTTGAAAAAAACACAACAAACTACAGACAATAAACCAGAATGCAACTCCCATGCTGATACCAGGTTAAAGCCAAAAAGTCAAGCCATCAAACTTATATCAGCAGAGTAGTATATATTGTATTGAGCTGGACATACCTCAGAGCAACAAAAGGCATCACCATTTAATGCCTAGACAAAATCTGATAGTACCTAATTACTAGACATGGACCAAGGCTCAAAATCAAGTACCAATTCCACCAATCACCAAGGATAAATCTAACATCTGTCAAAAATCATGATAACTCTTCTTTTAAATTGAACATTCAAAATCCTGATAATGTACTTTAGTTTTAAGTTTAGATACCTAGATTTATAAACCACAACAATCAAAATCCAAATACAAATCACAAATAAGGAAAAGAAAAGGGAAAAAAAATAACTCATAGCATCACACGCCCCTTGAATGATTAGCTCCCCAATACGAGATTGGGGATTGGACATGACATCAAGAAAATGTGAGCAAGTCCCGATTGCAAACAAGCGGGAGAAGTCAGAAGCATACAACTCAGGATGTTCCCTCATCTGTGAGTAATGCAAGAATAATAATAATAAAATAGAATTATTATTATATAAATTAGAATTGGAAAAAAAAAACAGTATTGTTGCTGCACAAACGAATGGATGCAACTCAGCATCATTGAAATACTGATGTGCAAAAGCTCGAAAGAAACACTCCATCACGGCCTCCCAGTCCCACTATATATTTCCTGTGTTTCCTGAGCCTAAAACCAAGCTGTGAAGCAGGGATTCTTCACATACCCCGCGAACTGCGTAGGGGATACGTAGGGGTGCGGGGGTGCGGCGGGGTGCGTACGGGGTGCGCCAGGTGGCGTATCCCCGTATTTTCATGCAGGGGTGCGGGAGAGGGGGTGCGGGAGGGGTATATTCTGTATTTTTTGGGTCAATTAATTGAAGACTAATAAAACGGGTTTACTTTACCTTAATTGAAGCTTAATCAATTAATTAAATTGAAGTCTTCTGGAAGGCGGCGGCGACCATCGACCCCATCTGAGCCATCTCCATCGGCGGCGACCCATCGACCCATCTCCATTGGCGGCTGCAATCAACGGCGGTTTCTTCTCTTCGATCTGGTCCGGGTATGGTTCTTTTCTTCTCCTGCGATGCGATCTGTCTTCCTTCCCTCATACCTGCATTGCTTTGCTTGTCTTTCGGCTTTCCAGACTTCCAGTTCCAGTAAATATATATATATATATATATATACTAGTCATTCAGACCCGTGCGTTGCACACGGGCTCTATCTAATTGGTCATAGTGTAATGTGTGGTATTTATTTTAGTCATTAAGTTTGTAAGTTGTGATGGTATCACAACTTTTGTAAGCATTGCATGAGCCTAAGGGTGTGTTTATTATGGGGGTGTGAGATTTGAGGAAAGAAATCAAAGAAAAAAAATGTTTGTTTTAGGCCTATGGTGTTGACACAGTGCATGATCTCCATAGACATGGGTGTCCACTATTCTGAGGGTGATACGTGGGTTTTGATGATAAACTTCTTAACTTTTTTGTCTTTTTCTTTATTTTTATGTACTTGCACCACTATTATCTGTATCCCATTGCTTTGAATATTTTTGTTGGGCACATAAAAACAATTCTCAACTTTTGTTTTTATTATTATTATTATAATAATACAATATTACTAAAATTCAAATCCAATACATATAATATTTATAAAACAAAAACATTTTATATAATCATTTATTTTCTCTCTCCTCCATTTCTTTCAATCTATACCAAATCCAAATCCTATTCTAACCCCATAATCATACCAAACGCGACCTAAGATGAATGAGTTTAATTAGTTCTTTGGTGACTTTTATATTTAGACCGAGTCATTGAGACTCGTGCGATGCACATGGGCTTAATCTAAATGTTCATAGTGTATTGTTCAACACTAATTTTCGTTATCTATAAGTGTTCATAGCATAATCTTCGGCGCTTATTTTCGTCATTATATATCTAAGTTGTGATAGTATCACACATTTTCTAAGCATGACACACATTTAAAATAGTTTATTGACATTAAAAGAGTATATGTGAAGAGATTTTTTTCAAGATGCTACATTTAAAAGAGTCTTTTCCCATGTAATTTTTTAATATGTATAAGTTACATACTAAATGTCAAAGGGAGGTTAAACGCATACAGTTCTTTCAAAATAAATGTAACCCTTATATAAAATCGTAACAAAGTGGATATTCTCTATATTTTGAGATCTAGCTTGTGACAATTAATTATCCTTTTGGTTTATCATATCAAATACGGTAGCTCCACATTACTACGCTCAATTACTCGAACTTTATTTTATGCACAAAAATTATTTAAGTTTCAATATTTTTATTGTTGTGAAAATCGGTCCAATATTGTTAGTATATTTAATTTGTACCATATTGCATATATAAATATATTTGAAGACATCAATCTCAACATGTAATTTTTATACTCTTAATAACTAATATAACAATTTCATTTCGCCAAATTTGTTTGTCATTCTACAAATGAAACTAAAATCATATTAAGATAATCAATTAATCTCCATAGTGATATTACTAATTGAGTAAGATTTAAATTTAATTTACAATAGATTATATAAATGGTATATCTATATTGTTTAAACTACATAAATCGTCAAAATGATATTACTTATTATGTAAGATTTAAACTACAGTAAAATTATATAAATGATAAATTCTCAAAATAACATAATCGCTTAATTGCCGATACTAATTGTGGATATGATTATCCGAATCATTAATACGTATTTGTTTTATCTATAGTATATTGCTTTGCACCATTTATGGATAAAGATGATAGTGTGAAAATATTTTTATTATATACTACCATTTTCAATATGTAACATCGACATAACTTACACAGTCATATCAAGTATCAAAGTCACACAATATTTCAAGACGTTTAATTAAAAAAAGTGACATTAACACACCACAAGACAAAAAACTACATTAAGAGCAAAAATATTAAAATGCACCAACAAAGTGTAGTAATAATTATTGACTAAAAATTGAATGCTCGTCACATTATTTTCAATAAACTTACTTGCTAACGAATCAATAGTATTAGCTCATTTATCGGTATTACATGAAGTAAAATATTGCATGTTTAATTTGTAACGCATATTAATATGAATGCTAAGTATTCATCCCACCGATGGTCGTGACGTCGTTCTTGTTTTTGTTGTTGTTCTTGTTGTTATTGTCTTTGTCGTTGTTCATTGGGCTTTTTCATGTTTTGTTCTTGATACAATTTTACGACTTCTCGATCTCTTTCTTTAATGCTTCTTGACGTGCTACAAAAAACAATTAGATATAGTTGATCGTTAGTAACTTAAATACAGTTAATCAATATATTGCATTTTCGATCAAAGTAAAAATGTTCGTGCATGTAGCACTTAAATGATAAGACAACGATATGTAGGATCTCTTAAACCATTAGAGAAGATGATGTTACTACCAAACCTCCTAAGCACCATCTTTATGTCCTACATTGTTACACACACAAAACGCACGTGAAATTTACATAAAACAATATAAATCAATATGCTAAATAAGTAAGATGATATGATGCTTACTTTACCACCATAATAAGTTGTAGCCCAATGTGCACGCGGTGTGGAGGAAGTTGTGATTTATTGTGTGTGATTTTTGACACATTATATAGTTGATAAAATATTTGTAACTCATGGACGGGAAGGTAAAAAGACTAACACTAATTGATGTGTTTAATTTATGTATTCATGGCACCAAACACTTCATCTCCTATATACTTATCCTTAAGCATGACTATTAAATTAAAGTACTAACACATTAAGCCTCCACATTTCACTTTCAATTTGTGAGCCATTTATTATGACCACTTACATTTATAATACTACTTAAACTTTTAGTATATAAGATATATATATATATATATTGTTTGTATATTTAATATATTATTAGTGTTATGTTATTTATCACAATTGTGCTTCTGATCTGTGTATACACCAGTGCAGTGTATTATATGTTATTGTTATGTTATCACTTCGATTGGTAAAAATAAAAATATTAAATTATTAATTTATTCTGTTCGATCGGTAAAAAATAAAAATATAAAATTATTTTATAATTTTATTCGGTTCGATCTGTAAAAAAATAAAAATATAAAATTATTAATTTATTCTGTTCGTTTCTTAAAATTATTAGAACAGCTTTTTTTTAAATTTTAATTAATTGTAATTACTAATTTGTATCTGTTCATTTGTTAATTGTTATCCCAATGTTTTAAAAAACGGAAGACTCGGACGAGTCGACTCGCGAGTCGACTCGAGGCAGACGCCCGGCGAGTCAGGGCGTGCGAGTCTTCCGATTTTGTCCATTGAGGCGGGCGAGTCGACTCGCAGCGACTCGACTCGCAATGAGGCGGCCGAGTCTGCATACTGGGCTTCTCAGCCTTTTCAGTCTTCTACTTTTTTGACTTTAATAAAAAAAAATGTTTTACCTAGGGTTTTCAGTCTTTTAAAGCCCCGTCCCATCTCCTCTATATCCCTCTCTGCGACTGCTGCGATCGATTCTCTCTCTCTCAAACTCCAGTTCTCTCTTCTCCCGTCGGACGCGTCTCACTCTGCCGCACCTCCCTCTTCTCCCGTCGGACGCATCTCTATCACCAGGTATGTTTTTTTTTTCTGTTTTTGCTTTCCAGTTTCTTGTTCTGTTTTTATTTTTCCTGTATGCTGTTTCTTATGTTTCTTAAGTTGAAGCCTCTTCTTATTTCTCCTTATGATTATCGAACAGGGGGCCCTCCTTTTTTCTTTTAGAGTTAACCTCTGTTAAAAATCTCTTGATTTTTTTTATTTAATTTGTGACCAAACAATTCTTTTTTATAATAACTGTAAAAACATTGTTAATCTGTTATGGGTAAACAGCTCGTTTTTTTGGGTAAACAACTATAACTTTTTTTCCTAGCTCGTTTTTTGGGTAAACAATTCTAAATTTTTTTCCTAAACAGCTCTTTTTTTGGGTAAACAGTTCTAAAATTTTTCCCTAAACAGCTCGTTTTTTTGGGTATGCAGCTCTTAATATGGTGAAAGGATCAGCTGGACAAGGATGCACGGGTAATAGAAAAGACCCAGCTTGGAAGTATTGCACAGAAGTTGTGATGCCCGAAGGCAAGGGATATAAATATGTGAAGTGTAATTTTTGTTCAAAAGTTATTAGTGGAGGAGTGTCAAGGATGAAAATGCATCTCGCCGGTACACGTAAAGATTCAAAACCATGTGAACATGTACCTGAAGATGTGAGAAACGAAATTAAAATTTTTTTAAAGAAATCGGAGCAATCAAAGATCGTCAGAGAAAGACAATATGACGAAATAGTTGATAGTGGTGCGTATTATAATAGCCATGCATCACTAGGCAGGGGAGGGTCAAGTACTGGAAGTGTACCATCGAGAGGTGTTAGGGGACCTATGGATCGTTTTGTAACTAACATTGGCGAAGATGATGTAGAAGACGAGCAATCAAAACCAAACTAATGCAAAGGAAGCTAGAAATCGTTGTGCTTTAGATGTTGGGAGGTTCTTTTTTGAAAATGGCATTCCTTTTAATGTTGCTAGTAGCCCCTCATTTGTGAATATGTGTCGATCTCTTGGAAATTATGGTCGTGGCTTCAAACCTCCCACTCCATACGAACTTAGCACGTGGATCCTAAAAGAAGAGAAGAAAACTACTGAAGTCTTCGTCGATGAGGTGAAAAAGACCTGGGCACATACTGGAGTTTCAATATTATCTGACGGTTGGACAGATATTCGAGGAAGGAGCTTGATTAATTTTCTTGTTAATAACCCGTACGGCACAGTGTTTCTGAAATCCGTTGATGCATCTGATGCAATTAAAAATGCAAACTTATTATTTGAACTACTCGATGGAATTGTGGAAGAAGTAGGAGAAGACATTGTAATTCAAGTCGTCACAGATAATGCACCTAATTACAAGGCGGTGGGGGATAAACTTATGTGTAAACGACCGCGCTTGTGGTGGACGTCGTGCGCCGCTCATTGCATTGACTTGATGTTGGAGAAAATTGGCGACTTGCCTCAACACAAAAATGCCATGTTAAAAGCAAAAAAAGTAATCACTAGTCTCTTCATATTTATGCAACTTGTTATGTAGTTTTTTTTTTCTTTCTGTTGCATTATTATTAAAATGTGGCATTAAAAACAAAACAAAAAGAGTTTTTGTGAGGGTTAATAGGCTAAAACATCACTGAACTCTTCACCAACTTGCAGTTGGGTCACTGAACTCAAAAAGTTTGCAGTTAACTCATTGGACAAATAAAAACTTTCAAGTGGGTTTCGGACGTTAGAAAAAATGAAATTTGGACGGAAAAATGACGTGGCATGCTGATGTGTTTTAATTTTTTAACGGTGATTTGTCACAAATTAACGAGCAGATTAAAGTCAAAGAAAAGTTAACGGTCATGAAATTTTTTAATTGTTGAGTGATTTCATTGCAAACTATATTTAGTTCTGTTATCTACAAGCAAACTTTTTGAGTTCAGTGACCCAACTGCAAGTTGGTGAAGAGTTCAGTGATGTTTTAGCCTATTAACCCGTTTTTGTGACAACACACACAGGCTGTTTAAAATGAGTCACACAGCCCAAAATGAATCACATCATTTGCATGTTTTAAAAAAAATATATGTTTTAAATGAGTTTTCGTAACAACACACACAGCCCAAAAAGAGTTTTTGTGACAACACACACACAGCCCAAAATGAATCACATTATTAGTTTTTTTCTTTTTTTTCTGTTACATACTGATTGTTAAATTTTTGAATGTTTTAAAACGTAGGTGAGTAAATTTATTTACAACCATGGGTGGGTTTTGGCATTGATGAGGAAACACACGGGTAGAGAGCTTCTTCGCCCAGCCGCTACTCGTTTCGCCACTGCTTACTTAACATTGCAAAGCATGCAAAACTTGAGGCAACCCTTAGAGGCTATGTTCGCATCTGTTGAATGGTCCAGGTGCTCTTGGGCTAAAAAAGAAGAGGGAAAGTCCGTGAAGAAAATTATCTTTAATCGTGGTTTTTGGTTGAGTATGGGATACGCAATCAAAACCACACAGCCTCTTGTGGGAGTGTTGAGGATGACAGACTCTGAGAAGATGCCCGGAATGAGTTTTTTGTATGGTGCAATGGATAGAGCTAAGGAAGAGATAGCAAAAAATTTGGGCGGGGAAGAGGGGGCTTACAAGGAATTGTGGAGTATCATTGATGACAAATGGGATTTTCAAATGCATCGCCATTTGCACGCTGCCGCGTATTTTCTAAATCCACAATTTCAGTTTGATGAAGGTTTTTCTAACCATATAGAGGTGAAGGTGAGATTGTATGCATGCTTCGAGAAACTAATTCCTAATGTTCGTGATAGAGATAAAGCCGATCTACAAGTGGATTTTTTTCGAAAGAGAGGGTTTATTTGGATGTCACCTAGCAAAATCATCTTGTAAGAAGCGCAGCCCAGGTAAATAACGTAATATTTCCGCACTTAAATTTCGCACTGAAATTTCCACACTTTAATTAAAGTAAGTTACTTAATATAATGTAGCCGACTGGTGGATCCAATTTGGAGATGAGACCCGAGAATTAAAAAGTTTTGCGGTAAAGGTTTTAAGTCTTACCTGTTCTTCATCGGCGTGTGAACGTAATTGGAGCACTTTCAATCAGGTAATTGAAAATAATTAGCTACCTTGTTTACTTATCAATTTACTAATTAATAGCTAATAACATGCTAATTGTGAATCAAATAAATTAATGTATCAGATACATACAAAGAAAAGAAATCGATTGACGACGACAAAGCTTAACGACTTGGTCTACATCATGTATAACAAGAAATTGAAAGATAGGCATTTGAAGAGGAAGGCACTTAAGGAAGAAGAAGACCCGTTGGTGATTGACCAAATACCATCAGACGATGAATGGGTTGCTGATGACGGTGGTTATGATTTTCAAGAAAGTGTAATATGTGCTGATATAGAAATTAATGATGGAGAAGATGAAGGCATGCAAGGGAGTGGAAGTACACAACAAGATCAAAGTGGAAAAAGAAAGAGAGCAGGAAAACAAACACAATTGCCCAATAGGAGTAAAGGTTTATTCTCTCCTTTTTTTGATTGAGTAATATAAATATATAATCTTACTTACTAGCAAAATCGTATACTAATTTATAAACTTGTTCATTTTATTATGCATAAAGGGAAGAGATTGTTGGATGAAGAATGCGAATGGGAGGATCTTGATTCCGAAGAGGAGGATAGGGCGATTAGATATGACGACGACTCCATGAATGATCCTTTGAGTGGTGATGAAGATGAAAATGAAGAATTTGATGAGTTTTTCAAACCATTGGACACGGATGATTCCATATTTAAATAGGCTGAAAGTTGGTTGTTCTATTGTGTTATTGTCACGGCTTTTGGCTCAAAAACGCTTCTTATGTGTTGTTTCTATGGGTTTAACGGTGAACTATGTATTGACGTTGATGTTTTTATTCTAGTTTTTTGTTACATTAGTAGTAGTATTAAGTATTGTTCTTGAACTTTGTTTTAGCTAATTTTTTATAATTTTTTTAATTTTTTCGTTTCAACAAAGTTGAGGCATACGCCTCATTCCGCCTCGAGGCGTACGCCTCGCCTCATTTGCACAAAACGCCTCGAATACGAGTCACGAATTTTAAAACATTGGTGTTTAAGTTTGGAATTCTAATACTCATCTTTAAGACGATATCAACTTATTAGGCCTTAACAAGGACGTGTTTTCAATCGATTGAAACAAAATGGCCCAAGTAAATAATGTTTAGATGTTTAAAGTATAAATAACGAATGATCACGTGTTTCAAGGGTGTTTGGATTAGCTTATTTTTTCACCTTGTGAGCTTAATTCATTTTGGATAAGTCACTATTTACGGCTTATAAAAGCTAATCAAATTCAACTTTCGAACTTGCATAAGTCATAACAACCTATAAGCCGAAAAAAGTGAATATTTCCAAAATCAAATAAGCCCATAAGCTTGAAAAATAAGCTAATCCAAACACCTCAGAGTTTTTGGAAAGTTTCTCATCTTTTTAACAATATCCTACATAGAATGACTAAAAAGACATTATTAGTAGGTAACTTATTAAACCCTTGAAACTTATTATCCAAAACTCATCATTGACAACTAAATAATCAAATGAAAAAATGGGTAAACGAATGAGGTTTTCCCTGTTCAAGTTACCCGGGGACGGCGAGTCTTTTTTGACTTAGATGTACGCGGCCTCACCGGGTTAATCCCGGGATCATTTCCGACCCTTCCCTGGCCACCCCAAAATGTACACACCTAGCGAGGTTTGAATCATTGACCTCATGTGAGGAAACCAAGGACCTTGACTTGTATTAGAGTTAAACAAAATATTTTCATCCAAACATTAAAAGCCACAATAATCACTTCTAAGGCGCAAATTTAAATCTCACGGTAAGTATTTACCTGCTGATAGTTGTTCGCTAACAAGATGATATGATCACTGAAATTCAACCTCGTTTCATTAGCCATGTTTTGCACCTGCAATCATATAAAAAAGTCATACTTTAAACACATTTCACACATCCTTACAAATAAATTATAAATCACATTACAGAAATCAACAAAAATTTACATCAATTATTTTCTTCTGTACGCGGTTTCTAAAAATCCAAAGTAACAGGCTTCACCTTTTCCTTCAACGGCTTAAACTGTGAAATCAAGTAAGAACTCCGCCTTTTAACATTGAGATCAGCCGCCTGAGGCCATGGGTACTCGAACTTCGAAAGCACCTCTGATCCGCCTTCACACATCACACCGGAAGCATCCGGTACCTTTAGACCAAACATAGTCCTCAAACTGTGGCTTCACCCTGGATACAAATCCATTAACCACTTAGTTCACCACTACAATAACAAAAAAAAAAATTGTAATTCATAATTAATCTCAACTTGTAGCTTCTCAATCAACCCGTCGTACCACAAGAAGCTATTGAAGACGGTTCTTTTGAATTCGATTTGTCTCGGTTCCTCTTTTCTTTTCATGTTGACTTTCCTTTCGGGATGGACTGGTAGTCCTTCCTGGAACCCACCAATCTTGCGAAATTTGAGCATTCAACGTCTTAATAGTTCTCTTCCTATTCGTTGGAGCTCCTGTACATTTTACAAAAATACCTCTTTGAGTAAAATATAAAGCATAAGTTGTAATTAAATAACCGAGTTTCTATACTAATGTCCATTGGTTCAAGAATGGCAGTTTTTATTTCCAAGTGGTTCTGTAATTATAGTTCAGGGTCAAAACAGCCAGGCAGGTAAAAATGGGTAATTGTGGTTCACGATTGAAACGGCCCGGTCAGGTAAAATGGGTAATGGTACAGGGTCAAAACGGGTAACTATGGTTCAGGGTCAAAATGGGTCATTGATGTGGCACATTCGTTCTTTCTATTATGAGTAAGGTGTCAAGAACTATTATTTCGAAAACGCGATTAAGTAGGTTGTAAGCATTAAGAAAACACTTTGGCGACTTCAACCCATTTAACCTGTATTTCCCAAAAATAATATAATATTGACCTATTTATTAAGAAATGGTTGAAATTGCCACCTCTACACAACATACTAATATTAAATCAGGGGGTGTTAAAACGCCATCAACATCGACGTAAAACAATAAAAATGTGGTTAAACGAACTTAAAATGAACAAAACCAGGGCCAACACATGCAGAAAATGAAGAATCTTACAGGGATGATGCCATCAGCAATCTGAAGCTTGCAAAGCTTGTTAGCAGTTATCTTGAGCTTCTCAGCTGCCTATAGAGTGATAAATATATATATATATATATATATATATATATATATATATATATATATGAGCAACATATCGTATTTTTTACACACATAAAGTCAAAAAAGAAATGTTTTGCCACCTTTTGAGAGGCTTTGGAATTCTTCCACAGAATCGCTGCACACGCTTCTGGATGGAAAAATAAACTAATTTAGCAGAAAACATAGAGAAACTTAATGAACGCTTTAGAAACAACACTTTTCTGTCGTTACTAAAGTTTCCTACTTTAAGAAGAAGAAAACCTTGATTGGTAGATTTTGAAAGTAATACATATAACATGAACAAAGCTTTAAAAACAAAAAAAAACACTAATGCAAAAGTACCCTCGCAAGTCACATTTTTGGCAGAACTAGGGCAAATTCCATATAATCAAGACGTGCTATTCGACACGGTCTAACTTTACATTTACCAACTTGGTAATTTATGTTTTTTGAACAGGCTAGTCTGGTATTTATTGTGTAAACTGTAAAAAAAATATTACTAAATCGGACCAAAAGAACTTTTACTACTAGGATTGGACCATTTCAAAAAGTTGCTATCTTATGAAATTTGCCCAAAATATAATCGGGCAATTTATCCACATCAAAGTCACTTTTTCACGTGTATGTTTTAGCCTTTTGTGAGGAATAGGTGGTCATTCTGGAGTCTGATTTTGTTCACCCTCCTAAAAAGAGGGTTTGAGATATAAAAATTAATTTTTTTCATTTTTGTTTCTTCTATGTTATTCTATTTGTCGAGATCTTTAATTTGAGTATAATTTTGATATACAATTTTTTATTTTTAAAAAAAGATTTATTTTCATAGATAAAAAATTAATTTCTCACTCAAATATTTGAGGAAAACATTAGTTGACAAAAAACACCAAACTACAGACAATAAACCAGGATGCAACTCCCATGCCGACACCAAGTTAAAGTCAGTCAAAAAGACAAGCCATCAAACTTGTATGAGCAGAGTAGTATATATTGTATTGGGCTGGACATACCTCAGAGCAACAAAAGGCATCACTATTTAATGCCTAAACAAAATCTGATAGTACATCCACCTAATTACTAGACATGGACCAAGGCTCAAAATCAGGTACCAATCACCAAGGATAAATCTAACATTTGTCAAAAATCATTTTTGAACCTGATCATGCACTCTTCTTTTAAATTGAACATTCAAAATCCTGATAATGTACTCTAGTTTTAAGTTTAGATACCTAGGTTTATAAATCATAACAATCAAAATCCAAATACAAATCACAAATAAGGAAAAGAAAAGGGAAAAAAATAACTCACAGCATCACACGCCCCTTGAATGATTAGCTCCCCAATACGAGATTGGGGATTGGACATGACATCAAGAAAATGTGAGTAAGTCCCGATTGCAAACAAGCGGGAAAAGTCAGAAGCATACAACTCAGGATGTTCCCTCATCTGTGAGTAATGCAAGAATAATAATAATAAAACAGAATTACTATTATATAAATTAGAATTGGAAAAAAAGAAACTTACAAACAGTATTGTGGCTGCACGAACAAATGGATGCAACTTATCATCATTGAAATACTGATGTGCAAAAGCTCGAAAGAAACACTCTCCATCACGGCCTCCCAGTCTCACTCTCTTTCCTGTGTTTCCTGAGCCTAATACCAAGCCGTCTGTAAATTTCCTGTGCTTCATCTCGAACTTCAAATTCAACAGGAGTTTGTTTTGAAATAACAATAATAATCCATTGGGTTTTTCTTGTTTTGATTTGATGTCAAAAGTAGATCTAAGATTGATAGATCTAGCTACTTGAGGTAAAGAAAGTACGATGTGATGAGGTAGAGGGAAACAAAAGAGGAGGCGGGTGTTTGTTTGTTAACCTAAAATATCAACCCTCCCCCTTATATTATATACACAAAAAAAAAAAAACAAAAAAAAACAAGTATATTTACTCCCTCATCTTTTAAAACTTGTCTCTTTTAGTCCTCTACCTTTACCCATATAACATTTCAACTATTAAGTTTTTTATATTCATACTTACAAATACCATCACCTTAATACCACCAATTAACTTAAGAGATATTTATTTGTTAGCATTTAAACTGACGATCATTACGAAATATACAACACTTGTAATTGATTAGTCATTATCGTATGAGCTTAGTTTAGTTAGTTCTAATGCGTCCACGGACCAAGCCTATACCATCCCTTGTGTTAGATTGAATTTTTTGGTGTTTTTTAGAAAAATTCGGTTCCGATCGGGTAGAACCGGAACCGAAACACGCTCTTCGGTCCGGTTCTCGGTTCCTAAAATACACATTTTTCGGTTCTCGGTTCTCTCGATTCCGGGTCGGTTCTTTGCGGTTCCGAAACCGCGCTCACCTCTTACATACTGTTATTTTAAAATAACGTTGTTTTCCCCTTTTTATCGTCGCAAAGCTAAATTTCCAATTACTTTGACAAATCAAATTGATACATAATATATTCTACCACATGTCAAATTGAATTATTACGTAATATACTAAGAAAAAAAAGTAAGTATAAGAAGGATAAAAGTTTAATTAGTTGATTATATAAGGTTATAAAGTGAAATGTTGAATTTTAAAGAGGGTGGTTTTTTAATTCATATAGTACTACTGATATCGTCACAAAGACCCTTTTTTCCAGCTTTATCTATTTTTATTTTTATTTTTTTTCTAAAACAAAATTGTAAAAGTTGACACAATAAAAACCCTTGTTATAACAAGTTACCAACCAAAAACTTTAAAAGACGTAATACAAACATATGATTAATGCCAATAGTCATTGATGGAACTAGAGAAGCAGAGGGTCTCGTGGTGTTACAAGTCCCTCGTTTGGTTTGAAATCGCCATTTTCCATTCATTACTTTCTCTTATATTACAGTTTAGAAAAATTTGTGTATCTGGTTACTTACTTTAATTCTCGTCCCGTCACCGCTGACAACAGTTACCAAACTTGATAGCCTCGATTTTAAAATTGTATCTATAATTCAATTAATGCAAAGTAACAAAGGAAACCGGCGAGCGTTTAGCAATAATCAATCAAATTATACTATGTTCTTTCTTGCTACTAGTACATAACATGGATAAACAATACATTCCCAAGAAGGTGTAATTAGGTAACTTATCACCCAAAACGGCTAATGTTAAAGGTAGGGGTAGGCGATTGGCTATTTCTTACACGACCCATACAAATAAACGGGTTAATATCGAGTATAAATAGGTTTCGGGTCTAGACACTTTATTATTTGGGTTGGGGGTGGTTAAATGGTACAAATATAACTGCGCAGCCTGCGATGTCCCACTGTATGTCAACCGGGCTGTTTCTGCTTTGCCGAAGGCCTGGACGACCGACTTGGATGCGATCGCCCGCCAGCGGTCCGGGAACACAATGCAGGCTGCTTTCGCTCTTTCCCTCCAGGCGGCGACGATGGCTGCCCAGGTTGTGCAGGAATTCGAGGGGCGTCCTTCTATTTCTCGTCTTCAGGCAGACCTTGAGGCCGCTCGGAAAGAGAATGCCGAGTTTGCCGACAGGATTGTGGCTATGGAGAAGGACTCATTGGATGCAGCTAAACGGGCGAGTCAGGATCTTGAGTTGATGAGAGAGAATTATGAGCGAGCCCGGGTGGCGGTTGACCGATTTCAGGACCAGATGACCGATGCCCGTCGGTCGCACGCGGCCGCTCAGAAGGAGGCCGATCAGTTGAAGGTGACTGTCGCTCGGCTGACTAGCGAGCTAGCGTCGTCGAGGGGAGAGACGGCTGCTAGGGAAACCGAGCTCCAGGGTGCGCAACAGGCGGTTGCGGAGTTGAAAGGGAAGGTGGAGGCGACCGAGGCCGATCCTTTTCCCAACGTGGAATGTGTCAGCGAGTTTGCCTATTACATGGCGTTCGCTGACTCGCTCCATGATGCAAAGAAGGGATGGCTGGAGGTCGGCCCTCTTGCTGAAAGCTTCAAGGTATACGTGTTGGAGCACCCTCTTCATCCTGCCTTCCCTGTGCCGATCTTGTATCTCCCGGAAATCAGCATGGACCTGAGCTGGTACCCGACTCCCGGAAACCTTGTTCATCCGAATGCCCCGGAGGATAGGAAGGCAGCTCCGGAAGCTGGTGAAGGGTCGCAGGCCGATCCAGTGGTTGAAGGCGAAGGTCAGACTGGGACATCCTCAGAGTCTGTCCTTTTTGTTTTAGCTTTTACCTTGTAATTTTGTAGATTTCCTTGTACTTAGGCCTTCGGGCGACCGCTTTGTACTTCTGATATTTCAAGTAATGAAATGAGTGTCTGTTTCTTCGATTTATTACTTGAATGATTGCTTTTCTGAGCCTTTGCATGACTTTGTACAAATGTGTGAGGAGATATTGTTGCATGTATAGTTCCAAGTGAATTGATAAACTCATATAGATAACTTTTACAACAAATTCGATCGCTGCAGAAACATCTGGAAAATACCGATCTCCGTATGTAATTGAATAGGGACGATCGTCGTAAATATGGCTCCGCCCTTCCCCCTTGTTTTTGTTCACTTAGTGAAAGTAAGGGGACGAAAATAAATCGTTGAGTGTGCAGTCTTCAATTTTGCAGATTCCTCGAGGAAGGCCGTCCATCTCGGTCTTGAGGAACCGTGCACGATCGCGAAGTTCGATGGACCGACCTCCATGACCGTGTATTGTGCGCGAGCGACATTCCGTCTGATGGCTAAGTTCTCGCGACTCACTTAATTGTTAGGGTCCTCCGTAGGCTGCGCCTCGCCTCGTATTTAAACGAAGGGCGTGCGGTCTTAGTCTGGAGGATTCCTTGCGCGGGGCGTCGTCGGATTAATCGACTCCACGATCGCGGCTTGTTAGCACTTTTCTACCTCGGGCCGCCATTGAGATGGCGACCCTCGACGGTATACATTGTGACAGGGGGAGGGACGCATCGTATTGTCAGGGAAGGACCCACCATGTTAAGTGATGGACCTTTGAGGGCGGGCGAACGTGTCCACAGATTTGTTTTGGAGGGCCCTCAGACTACGCCAGCCTCGTATTTAAGCGAAGAGCGGGCGATCGTGGCCCAAAGGGACCTTGCAGAGGCACAGATAACGGTTCCATCATCCTCCATGACCATGTCGACACTCTTCTACCTCAGACCATCAAGTCAGATGACGATCCTCGACGGTATACGTTGTGTAAGGGAAGGCGATCGCTGGCCTAGGTTCTTCATGTTGATGACGAACTTTAGAGGGCGAGTGAGTCATTTTCTGATTTGTCTTTGGAGAGTCCTCAGGTACGCCCGCCTCGTATTTAAACGAAGGGCGAGCGATCGAGGCCCAAAGGAACCTTGCATGGACGGATCGTCGGTTTTATCGATTTTCGCGACCATGGCAGTACTTTTCTACCTCGAACCATCATTTCAGATGACGATCCTCGACCGTATACGTTGTGCTAGGAGAGGCGATCGCTGCCTAGGTCCATCATGTTGATGACGAACTTTAGAGTGCGAGCGAGTCATCCTCTTTTTCGAAGCGTTTGCTCAGGCAGTAGCCTTTGGTTTGATGAGGCGGGAATCGGGGAGAGACTTCCGAAGTTTCCTCCTCTTGATTGAAGTATATAGATTCGGTCGCCGAGGTGGATCGAGGGATCGGCTCGTATGAGCTTTCCGGCCTGTTCGCGTTCGACTCTGGCGACCGTTTCGAGAGATTGATGGGGCTCCAGCTAAGCCAATAAGCTGTCCAACTTGCCCTCCTCGAACAATCTCCAGAGTTATCTGAGGAGGTCGCGATATTGGTTGGTGCTGTGTCCGGGACTCTTATGGTAGGCACAATATTGATTATGGTCCAGATGACCGTGGTCCCTTATAGCCTTCGGCTTGTTTAGCGGTTCGCACCCCTTGATGGCGTAAAAAATATGGGCCGGAGTTCGGTTGAACTTGTGGAGGAGATGGGCTTCCACATCCTCGAAGGCCTAGAGATCGCCGGGTGGTTTGGCGACCACCTTCTTGGTTTTAGCGATCATCGTCTTTCGGACAGGAGGTGGCATTCCTTCGCCTAGGCGGAGGGTGAGCAGCTTCTGCCTGGCCAGAAAGTCGGCAGCCTTAGCGCGGAAGATCGCGTAGGTTGGGGGGATGTCCTTCGTGAGATGCCTAAACATGGGCGAATGACCGTAGAAACCCCCTAGGACCGAGTAGAGAGCGATCTCGTCGCTGATGGGCTCGCCAGTGAGGACTATTTCATCCACCTGGTCAATGTAATCTGCGTTGGATTCGTCTTTCCCCTGCCTGATTTTCATCATGCGGTGTGGGCCTTCTGGTCTGGCGACCTTGGCGGCGTAGTATGATGTGAAGTCACTCTCCAGTTTCTCAAAGGAGATAATCGATCGCGATAGTAGTGAGACATACCACCTATGGGCCAGCTCGCCCAAGGTTAACGGGAAGATTCGGAACTTGGTCACATCTAACGCCCCACACCTGGTCATGTAGATCCGGAACTTGCTTAGGTGGGTCTCAGGGTCCGATCTCCCTTCGTATAGAGGTGTCTTGGTAGAAGCGATCCTTGGTTGCACGGGATCAAGCTCGATGTGGACCGCGAGTGGCTCGGTCGGTCCGATGATATTTCTACCGGTGCTTGCCCCAGTATCCAAGAGTGCTTTCATCTCGTCGAGCTGGCGTTGCATAGCGGACATCGCCGCGGCCTAGCTGCTCGCGGCTAAGCACTCAGAGCGGGAGCCGAGGCGATCAAGTACTGACCCCCTGGCGTTCGGAGCGGGAAGTACATGGCTACCTGTATTCGGCTGGGAGTTGGGTAGGCCGAACTCCTGGTGATGGACATGGATTTCGTCGTCTCGTAGTTGGGGACAGAATGCCCCGGTTGTAACACCCCCAAGACATTCAGGGCATATTACAGTGCCGTAGACCCCACACTGTGGAATCCACCAGGCGAACATACCGACAAGACATTTGACAACGACAACTATCATTAATAAAACGACAATTAAAATAAAAGATTACCAACCGACAATTAAAATCTGACGTCAAATCCATTTCCCAAAATGGGAACACAACATTAACAATTTCAAACAGGAAGTACTCGAGTACTTAAACCAACTTTATAATACATAAATCTCAAAACCAGACATCAATAGTAACCGACTGACATGACATCGAAAATCAAACACTGGACAATATCATGCCTGCCCATCATCCTCATACGGCCCGAGCGCTCGCTTATCCCCACGATCAATACCTGAAATACAAAAAGTATTCCCCCCATTTAAGGGGTTAGCGACAACTGCTAGTGCAAGTACAATCCATTTGAACTACATTCTAATCAGATGAATATATGCGCCAAAAAGTCATTTTAGAAAACATTTTATATTCAGTAATATTTACAATCACAAAACACATTATCCCCAACAAATCACAATTCAAAGTTAACCGTTGGTACGAGACTCACGGCCACCGTACCCCGCAGAGTCCCGTCGGACATCCCTGGGTGGCTAACCACAGTTCGCGATACGCACACTCACGGCAATACGTATCCCTAGAGGCCCCGTCGGACCGTCCCTAGGTGAACATACACATAACCATCCACAACAACCACGATACAGCCATAATTCAAATACTAGAACATGTAAACAAATGTAAAGTACTTGCCTTTGAGACATCTTCGAAGAATCGGAAGTGAAAAATGACTACGGATGATCCGAATGGAAAACGACGGTTCCTAAACGAAGAATTAGCATAACTCGGTCCCAACGGACATCAATAATCGAAAGGAATACTCCCAAAACCCCGATTACAAATCACGACAATAGACGTTCAATCGATACGGCGAGGGTTTGTGCAAAATCTCCCCGTATCAACAATACATGGATTAATTCGAGGAAAAACGAATTGGGAATCACCCAATAACAACAATTGATAATAAGTTTCGCAACATACATGAATAATTCGGAGTCAATCACGAAAAACCCGAAAAACCCCCAATTTATACAAGTTAGGGTTCTGAAGAAGATACCTCGGATTCGGACGATGGAGGATGATTACGCTGATGGTGATATGCTACTATGATTCTACGGTGATGGAACACGAAAGTTTCTTCGATCAAAATTGAAGGAATCGCCTCTGGAGTCGCCCGTGAAGAAAACGAGAGAAGGAATGGAAAATGAGGTATTGGACCTCGCCGCATGTTTTAAAGCAAATAATGTTACGGCCAGAATAGGATACTTACGGCCGTAACATGGCCAACTTACGGCCGTAACTTCTGGGTGTTACGGCCGTAACACTCTTCAGACGGTATTGGCATTCTTTGTCCCAAACGAGTCGGACGACCGAAACCGGACTGCTATCGAACCAAAAATACGACTACGAAGAATATTCGATGACGAGTCTAACCATCACAAGAAAATATCAATCCGACTACCCGGAAATCCGAAATACGACAACGAATATGAAATTCCCTAAACTTATAGGAATTTACGGAAATGACCCAAGTGACCGAAAGTCACGAAACGATGTCGGATTTACAAACCGAAAGTCTCAACATGACCAACTCAACCATACGAACTTGTACAAACCAAGAAACAACGAAAACGAACGAGTTTTACAAGAATCGAACGTTCATACGGCAAAACATGTCATAAAATGAAATTACGTGAAAACATCATCAAAACTCGTCCAAATGGAAAAACTCCAAGAACAAAATAGATTCAAAATGTCGAAACGGTTACAAGCGAGTCGATAAAAATGGACATACACCAAAAATGGAAGCGCTAAAAATGGAAAATTACGGATATTACATTCTCCCCTCTAAAATAAAGTTTCGTCCCGAAACTTAAGAATCAAAAAGCTCGGGGTATCTCGAACGCATATCCTCCTCTAGCTCCCACGTCGCTTCTTCTACTCCGTGTCTCGACCATTGCACCTTAGCCAAAGGAATGGTTTTGTGCCTTAACTGCTTGTCACGACGCTCCAAAATTCTGACGGGCCTCTCTTCAAACGTAATATCCTTCTCAATCTCCACGTCCCCAAAGTCAATAATGTGGACGGGTCCGAACGCATTTCCTCAATCGGGAAACGTGAAATACGCTATGTACATGACTAGCGACGGAGGTAAGGCCAAACGGTACGCTAACTCACCAACTCTCTCCAATACCTCGAAAGGTCCAATATATCTCGGGCTGAGTTTCCCCTTCTTCCCGAATCGGAAAACTCCTTTCGTCGGAGATACTCTCAACAGAACGTGATCCCCACCTCAAACTCCAAAGGTCTACGCCTAACATCGCATAAGACTTTGTCGACTCTGGGCGACCAACATCCTCTTTCTAATCAATTCGACTTTCTCCCTCGTCTCCAATACGATCCGGCTCGGCCAACCAAATCGGACGGCTCATCCCAACATATCGGTGATCGGCAACGTCGGCCATAAAGTGCCTCATATGGTGCCATCTTAATCGACGCGTGCCAGCTATTATTATAAGTAAACTCAATCAAGGCCAAATGATCCTCCCAGTTACTACTCCAATCTAACGCACACGCGCGCAACAAATCCTCGAACGTCTGAATGGTACGTTCGGACTGCCCATCGGTCTGGGGATGGAACGAAGTGCTCAAACGTAGCTGAGTCCCCAATGCCTTATGCACTGCCTGCCAAAAATGCGATACAAATCGTCCATCTCTGTCTGAAATAATGGTCCTCGGCGTACCATGAAGCCTCACTATCTGAGTGATAAAAATACGATCCAACATTTCCGGACCCCAAGTATCATTGATGCCCAGAAAATGTGCCGACTTAGTCGGTCGGTCTACAATTACCCATACCATATTCATACGGTCTTCGTCCTGTAAACTCGTGACAAAATCCATAGAGATGTCCTCCCATTTCCATTCGGAGGGAAGTGGTTTCAATAATCCTACTGGCATTGATGCTCAATCTTGACTTGTGACAAGTCAAACACTTAGCTACAAACCGAACTACCTCCTTCTTCATATCGCTCCACCGAAATTCTTCCTCGATCTTTATACATCTTACTCGAGCCGGATGGATCGAGTATGGTGACGCATGAGCCTCTCGCATAATGCTCTGTCTCGATTCCGAGTCGTTCGAACACACAACCGACCTCGGAATCTCAACACGCCGTCCTCATGAATAACGAATCCCGGGCTTTCCCTTTCCTACACTCTCTCGAAGCCGAATAAACATCGGATCCTCTAACTGCCCGACTTAATGTCCTCGACCGAGAGATGAAGAAATCTCAAGAGTACGTAATCGTCCGAACTCCCCGGGCAAGACAATCTCAATGCTCAACCTCATAAACTCTCGTGGAGTCCCGACCGGCCGTGAGTAACTCAAGCACCCGAAGCGATACCGATTTCGGCTCAAGGCATCTGCTACCACATTAGCCTTGCCCGGATGATAGAGGATCTCAAGATCGTAATCCTTAATCGGCCCAACCATCTCCTCTGTCTCATATTAAGCTCCTTCTGCGTGAAGATGTACTTGAGCTCTTGTGATCGGTGAAAATCGACACGACGAGCCATACAAGTAATGACGCTTGATTTTCAACGCAAACACAATCAAGGCCAACTCAAGATCATGCGTAGGTAATTCAATTCATACGGTTTCAACCGACGGAAGCATAGGCAATCGTCCTCCGTCTTGCATAAGTACGCATCCGAGCCCTTGGCCCAAGCGTCACTATAAACAGAGAAACCATCATTACCACTCGGTAAAGCTGACACGGAGCGGTCGTCAACCGCTTCTTCAACTCCTCAAAACTATTACGCCTCATCGGTCCACACAAACTTCTCCGACTTCAGAATAATCGAGTCGAGGTCGAGCAAGTTTAGAGAACCCCTCGACGAACCTACGGTAATACCGGCTAATCCCGAAAAACTACGGACCTCTTTCACGTTCTTGGCGGCGCCCAATCCAACACCGCCTCTACCTTATGTGGGTCCACACAAACACCCTCGGCCGAGATCACATGACCGAGAAACATAACCTCCGTAACCAAAACTCGCACTTTGAGAACTTCGCAAAAGATGCCGAGTCCTCAAAATATCTAACACAATATGCAAATGACGGCGTGCTCCTCCTCGCTCCTCGAGTAAATCAGATGTCATCGATAAAAACGACTACACACTTATCGAGGTACTCGATAAAGACTTTGTTCATAAGGCTGCATGAAGACGGCCAGTGCGTTGGTTAGCCCAAAAGGCATAACCACAAACTCGTAGTGACCGTATCTCGTCCGAAAGGCCGTCTTGAATATCGGTATCCTTCACTCGGAGTGATAATACCCCGATCTCAAATCAATCTTCGAAAACACGGCCGCTCCTTGCAATCGATCAAACAAGTCATCAATCCTCGGGAGTGGATATTTGTTTTTGATGGTCACTTTGTTCAACTCTCGGTAGTCGATGCACAAACGAAGTGACCCATCCTTCTTCTTTACAAATAGGACGGTGCGCCCCAAGGCGAAGCGCTCGGTCGAATATATCCCATGTCTAGCAACTCTCCCAATGCTTTCTTCAACTCAAGCATCTCGGCAGCGCCATACGGTATGGCGTCTTAGAGATAGGTGCCGCACCCGGCTCTAGATCGACGGTAAACTCAACCTCTCGGCCCGGCAAACCCGCAACTCATCCGAAAGACGTCGGATACTCACATACTACCGAATAGACGAGCTCAACTCCCCTTCTTCCGATCTCAAAGCGTAACACCAATAGCCTGTGCAACCTCCTCGAAGGAGTCTCACCGCCCTCAAAGCGCTGATCGGTAATCTCGGCTACTCCGCTTACGCCCCACAAAAGAATGCTCGGTACCATCGAGGCTAACATCGAAACAGTCCTCGTTCTATAATTCATGATCGCCCCATGACGGTCCGGCCAATCCTCACCAGAATCAAATCCTCATCTCTAATATCTACCGCAATCGATTAGAAAGCCAATCCCTCCCCGCGATACTCACTGGAAAATCTCTAACCTCACGATCCCCACGATGCTATCCCCACTAGGAAGTTTAACAACAAAAGGCTCACAAGCAACAAGGCAATCAACATGCAAAGACGCACACAATCCATAGATATAAAAGAATGCGTAGCACGAGAATCGAACAATACGGAACAGGATGATCAAGGATGTGGACGGCACTGTGCCACCGTCGCGTCAGATCTCTGCTCGTCTCATCTCGTACACACGGGGCGGAGCACCCGCACTAGAAGCTCCCCTCTAGAAGGTGACCACGACCTCGACCTCTACCAAAACTCACAAGGCCGAGGAACTGCTTGTCCGATTCACACTCGGCTCTCCGCGGTGGGCCGATATCTCGAGTAACCGGCCCGAGCCGCATCCGTACAAAACTTAGCACGATGACCCATACGACCACAAGCAAGACACCGAATCGGAGGCCTATCACACTCACTCATCATGTGGCCGGGCGATCGCGGTTGAAGCACGTAGGACCACGAACGGAACCGGAGCAGCACCTAGAACCGTTTCCTCGACCAACCGATGGCGGCCGACTCAAGACTCGCGAACAGGCCGAGTCTTGATACCCTCTGACTTGCCTCCCGAAAACCGACCGGCGGTTTTCTGCTTTCTTTCCTTCGGTTGCCGTCTCTGCCGCAGTAAAACGACATCTCATAAGCCATCGCCTTATTCTCGATATTCTTTCAAAGTCGTGCACCCTGCACTGGACATGTAGTGGCGCACTCTCGGTTTCATCCGCATGTCAAAGTGGCGGATCTTATCAAGCTCATCGCGACTTGGTTTCTCACATAATGTAATCATGATTGTAGTCCTTGATAGCTTGAGAAATAGGAACATCTTGGGGCTTAGCCTCAAAGAAGGCTCGGATCCTCCCCTCTTTCACCGGCCAAGGACAATATTCATCTTCCATCAAATCTCGAAACTCGCCCACGTAGTTGCCGGCCACGCGGTTTCACCGCTTGCCACCACGCCGTTGCCTCCTTGGCGAGGAAGTCTTGAGCAATGGGTACTTTCCTCTCCTCGGAGCTTAGCGACCTCAAACACTTTCTCCAACTCGAATAACCAATTCTCCCAACCAAGGGTCGAAGCACCATCAAGCTGCGGAGGACGCATACGAATCACGCCTGAAGTAGCTTATCATTACTGGCCAGAGGGCGGAACCGGGTTGGCATTAGCATGGCCGACTGAACGGCTCGAGCCGTGGCGTCATCTGGTTCGCTACTTGCCGCAATATGTTGGCCACTCCAACATTCTCATGAGCATTACCGGAGCTAGCGGTGGTCTGTGACCTCCGGAACTAGGGGGAACACTGTTCGACAAAGAGGGCATCGCCGAATCAGTTCCCGAGTGATCGGACATGGCCGCCCCACCGGCTGCGCCACGTCCCCTACCGCGTCCGCGACCGCGTCCGCGTCCTCTACCAGCAGGAATTCTGAAGAAGCAACGGGTAAGTACAATTCAAACGCAAAACGCAAAAGATACTAAGACAGGAATAGAACAGAACGGGGAAACGAGTCAAGTTAGGAAAACTTACGAGCACCGGCGTACTGAGATGATGGCATAGCAGTGATACTGTCCCAAAAACGACACTTAACTAGACCCAAATGACCGACAGCCTAGGTATCCATAAACCTAAGCTCTGATACCATAATCTGTAACACCCCCAAGACATTCAGGGCATATTACAGTGCCGTGGACCCCACACTGTGGAATCCACCAGGCGAACATACCGACAAGACATTTGACAACGACAAACTATCATTAATAAAACGACAATTAAAATAAAAGATTACCAACCGACAATTAAAATCTGACGTCAAATCCATTTCCCAAAATGGGAACACAACATTAACAATTTCAAACAGGAAGTACTCGAGTACTTAAACCAACTTTATAATACATAAATCTCAAAACCAGACATCAATAGTAACCGACTGACATGACATCGAAAATCAAACACTGGACAATATCATGCCTGCCCATCATCCTCATACGGCCCGCTTGTCCCCACGATCAATACCTGAAATACAAAAAGTATTCCCCCATTTAAGGGGTTAGCGACAACTGCTAGTGCAAGTACAATCCATTTGAACTACATTCTAATCAGATGAATATATGCGCCAAAAAGTCATTTTAGAAAACATTTTATATTCCGGAATATTTACAATCACAAAACACATTATCCCCAACAAATCACAATTCAAAGTTAACCGTTGGTACGAGACTCACGGCCACCGTACCCCGCAGAGTCCCGTCGGACATCCCTGGGTGGCTAACCACAGTTCGCGATACGCACACTCACGGCAATACGTATCCCTAGAGGCAACGTCGGACCGTCCCTAGGTGAACATACACATAACCATCCACAACAACCACGATACAGCCATAATTCAAATACTAGAACATGTAAACAAATGTAAAGTACTTGCCTTTGAGACATCTTCGAAGAATCGGAAGTGAAAAATGACTACGGATGATCCGAATGGAAAACGACGGTTCCTAAACGAAGAATTAGCATAACTCAGTCCCAACGGACATCAATAATCGAAAGGAATACTCCCAAAACCCCGATTACAAATCACGACAATAGACGTTCAATCGATACGGGCGAGGGTTTGTGCAAAATCTCCCCGTATCAACAATACATGGATTAATTCGAGGAAAAACGAATTGGGAATCACCCAATAACAACAATTGATAATAAGTTTCGCAACATACATGAATAATTCGGAGTCAATCACGAAAAACCCGAAAAACCCCCAATTTATACAAGTTAGGGTTCCTGAAGAAGATACCTCGGATTCGGACGATGGAGGATGATTACGCTGATGGTGATATGCTACTATGATTCTACGGTGATGGAACACGAAAGTTTCTTCGATCAAAATTGAAGGAATCGCCTCTGGAGTCGCCGTGAAGAAAAACGAGAGAAGGAATGGAAAATGAGGTATTGGACCTCTGCCATTGTTTAAAGCAATGTTTACATTCTGTAACAGGGGATACTTACGGCCGTAACATGGCCAACTTACGGCCGTAACTTCGGTGTTACGGCCGTAACACCTCCGACGGCAGATATTGGCGGTTCTTGTCCAAACGAGTCCGGACGACCGAAACGGACACGCTATCGAACCAAAAATACGACTACGAAGAATATTCGATGACGAGTCTAACCATCACAAGAAAATATCAATCCGACTACCCGGAAATCCGAAATACGACAACGAATATGAAATTCCCTAAACTTATAGGAATTTACGGAAATGACCCAAGTGACCGAAAGTCACGAAACGATGTCGGATTTACAAACCGAAAGTCTCAACATGACCAACTCAACCATACGAACTTGTACAAACCAAGAAACAACGAAAACGAACGAGTTTTACAAGAATCGAACGTTCATACGGCAAAACATGTCATAAAATGAAATTACGTGAAAACATCATCAAAACTCGTCCAAATGGAAAAACTCCAAGAACAAAATAGATTCAAAATGTCGAAACGGTTACAAGCGAGTCGATAAAAATGGACATACACCAATAATGGAAACTGCTAAAAATGGAAAATTACTGATATTACACCGGTTTCCATGATGGATCGCTTCCCAAGCGACTGAATACGAAACCGTCCGGCCTTGCGAGAGCCTTTTCTCGCGAATTGGGGCTTTCTGACGATCGCTCGCTCAGTAGCCCCTTGAACTTCCGTTTGCCCACACGGCGGATGGCCGAGGGAGTTATAGCGGGCGTCGCGCATGCTCTCCGTCGCTCCTTTAGGATGGCCATAGCCTCCTCAATCTGTTCCGCGGTTTGGAACTGGTCGAGCGAAAGGCTGGGGCCGCCCTTCAGGTGCGGGATCGAGAGTCTCGCGTCGCCGCGGCTTCCCTCTGCCGTCGGCTGGGGCTCGGATCGAGCCGGGATATGATGTCCGGCGGTTCGGAGAGTGGCTCTCTTCGATGTAGTGGCGGACGTCATGATTCTGAAGGCTTTCTTTGAAGAGCAGTGAGTGTCACTTCAAGTATATGCCCTGAGAACAGTGAGTGTTCTTCGGGATGGTAAGAATAAAAATGAAGGTTAAGAGGCCCCTTCTTCTAGCGCCAATTGTTGTTACCCAAAATATTATCCGGAGATGAATATTGCTGAAATGGTCGAGTAACAAACAAATGAGAGAGCACTTCCGTGGGAAAAGTAGATAACACAAGATTTGTCGGGGTTGTTAGTCTCGGGCTTGAATGCTCTCGCGAGATATTATTAATACGAATACTTTGGAGTACAAATATTAATGTTAGAGTACAATTACAATGAGTGTAAAGACCCTAGTTATCTTAGCTATTGAGCGTGAAGATTGCCAGAACAACCAGATATGATGCTCTGTGGGTTCTTGTAACAACGATGGTGTGTTGTGACGTCTGTGAGAAATCGACGGTCTCTCACAGTGTGTATTAGTTGTTTTGTCTGAGCTTCTGGGCTTGCGAGTCTCTTCGAATCTGTGTTGCAGGAGTTTCTTGCCCCTGCCGACCATCTGCAGGTTGAGAGGTGCTGAGAGAGAAATTCTGAGATAGATTCGAGAGAAGAAGCCGAGAGCCTGAAAGTGTGTACGTTTGTATGTATTTTTCTCTGAACGGGTTTTGGAACTGAGAGGAGAACCGATTTGGGAACCGAGAGGAGAACCCTTTTTCAGTTGCTGGAAGTTCTCTATTTATAGCACTGGGAGTTGCTGGGCGATCGCCTCTGCTGGATTATAATAAGCGGGCGATCGTTTTTAGCACATGGGCTGGTCTCCTTAAAGTCTGCAGGAGTTGCTGGCTTCCAGAAGTGCGAACCAATGAGAGGCCAACATGCGTTCGTGTCGCTGTCGTGGGAGGCCCTACTTAGGACCTTTCGGCGGGTCTTTCGGTAGGTGAGGCCGTCCTTGTCACTGACAGCTGTTGATGGTCAACGATCCATGGTCTGCGGCGCCTTTCGTGGATCTGCACGTGGGTGCTTGATTCGAGATCCAGTCTTCGTAGTCTTTGATGGACGATGACCTTGTTCGTGGCACAGGTCGGTCGTCCTTTGTCGGTCAGTAGAAACGATCGATGGGTGCCAAAAGGCGATCACCATGGGAGTCAATCGCTAGATACACGACAGTGGACTGTTATCTTCGTTTAGGCAAGTACGTCGTAGCTTGTTCGGTTGTGGACTCGGTCGCTCGGCCTTGTTATCGATCACTGTCGAGGCGTATAAATCGCCGCACAACAAACCACAAATGCATAATTAACTCCTTAATTTATTCTAGAACCTTCACGACTTAATTATTCTAGAACCTTCAGGAAGTTCTGCACAATCTTTCAACACTCTCCCTTTGTGCGAACTTCGGATACCAAACCAAGTTGTGCTCTAAGAAACTCAAACTTCGCCTTAGGTAATACCTTCGTAAATATATCAGCAAGTTGTTCTTTTGTATCAACTTTGATGAAGTCAATCTCTTCTTGCAACACTTTCTCCCGTATAAAATTATAGTGCACTTCAATGTGTTTAGTTCTTGCGTGAAAAATAGGATTTGAGGCTAGTCGAATTGAACTCATATTGTCACAATATAGCTCAACCGGTTCTATTTTAGAATGAGAAATGTCCTTGATCAGTCTCGTTAACCATACACACTCTTGCGCAGCGAGTGTAGCAGCATTATACTCTGCCTCTGTACTTGATAATGCAATGCTACAGTTGCTTGCTTCTTGCTACACCACGAGATAGCAGCTGAACCAAGGGCGAAATTATAACCTGATGTAGAACGTCTTGAGGAGGGATCACCTGCCCAATCTGCATCGGTGAATCCACTAAAAAAAATCCCTGTGCCTTCTTTATACATCAGCCCATAATTCATCGTATGCTTAAGATAACGAAGGATCCTATTTGCTGCATCCAGATGTGGCTTCCTTGGCTTTTGCATAAATTTACTAACAACTCCGACCGGAAATGAAATATCAGGTCTTGTAATTGTCAAATATATTAAGATCCCAACCAAAGTCCGATACGTTTTTCCATTCTTGAGCTCTTTCCCAACATTAGCTCTTAACTTCAAATTCTGCTCCATTGGAGTAGCTGCTGGTCTGCAATTGATCATCTTGAATTTCTCAAGGATTTTTTTAGCATACTGACCTTGAGAAACAAAAATGCCTTCCTTGCACCTTGATACCTCCAAACCGACAAAGTGCTTTAGTTCTCCTAGATTTTTCATCTCAAACCGGATGGCAAGTTCATCTTTCAACCTGTTTATTTCTTTCTCATCATTACCAATTATTATCATGTCATCGACATATAATAACACAAGAATGTGCACCTTTGAATCTTTCTTTATAAATAAACTCGCATCAGCACTTGAGGAAACATAACCACAAAAGCTTAGATACTGAGCAATTTTTCTGAACCAGGCCCGCGGTGCTTGTTTGAGCCCATAAAGAGCTTTCTTGAGCCGACATACGTAACCTGGAAAATTATTTAATTTAAACCCCAAAGGCTGCTCCATATAAATCTCCCTATCAATGTCCCCATAAAGAAATGCGTTCTTCACATCTAGTTGCCAAAGTTTACATCCCTTTGAGGCAGCGATGGATAAAATAGCTCGAACGGACGTCATCTTTGCAACTGGACTGAAAGTTTCTTCATAATCCAGCCCATATTTTTTAGAGAAACCACGAGCCACAAGCCTCGCTTTATATCGATCAATGCTTCCATCAGATTTACGCTTGACTTTGTAAACCCATTTGCAAGAAATCGGATGAACTCCTTTAGGTTTAGGAACTAGATCCCATGTCTCATTCTTATAAAGTGCTGATATTTCTTCCTCCATAGCAGCTTCTGTTGGAAAGTAAAACGCAGCGGAAGCGAAGTTTTGGAAAAGATGATAATTGTGTTTTACGCATCTACGAGCATAAGATCTATTTAGGTATGCTAATTAATTAATTACTAAGACTAATAAGCAATTTAAATATTATTTATTATTTATTAATTAAATATGTTGATTATTAAAATATCCTAATCTAGATCCAATATCATAGGATATTACCTTTTTGAAGAGTATTGGTTGCTTTCGTCTTGATCACCTTGTATTTCTACCTTTAGACCTTCTAGAGTATGATCCGCCTTGAACCGGACGTTGTGTGGGCAACGAGCTACCAGATCTTGTTTGGACTTCTATGGGGAATCGGCCGAAACTCCTTCACTTGGGATCACTCGATTTATTTTTCTTTGCTTTCTAGTATTTTATGAACACTCTTAGCAAATTGATGTGTTATCTAAATTGTAGAATCAAAGACACAAGTTTAGATCTAAAATTAAACACAATAATAAGAAAATCGATCTCTCAAGCTTGGGACAATGAATAATTTCGGCCAACACCTCCCCATAAGTCCTATTTATAGGCTCTTGGACTACTACTAGGGATCTTAAGGAGGATTATGGAAGGACTCCCAATAAATTCATCTTACCTTATTAGGACTCTTCCTAATATATAATGAATCTATTAATATCAACTTAGTCCACTAAAAGGTTGATATTGCACTTCCTACCAAAATCCCAAATTACGAAATTGGGCTCCTTATTAAATATATCATTTCCCGTGTTAAAGATATCGAATGTCCATTAATTAATTATAAGCTACTGACAACTTTAATTAATTAATATCTTATCCAAGAGTAGTACCAATCGAACCTTATTATTATATCGGAATTAAATCCACATGCAGAGTTTAATATAATAATCATTATCGAGCTCCTCAAAGGGACATCATCAACCCGCACGAGTCGGGACACGATTTCTAGTAATAATAGTAACTGTCGTATAAACAATATTATTGCCCAAGATACGAGGCTTATTGAGTCGATCATTTTGACTCTCACCTATGGTAAGTCAAAGCAATAATTATTATAAATACACAATTAAATATTATATACTTAGAATTAAGAAATAATAATTATCCGAGATTTACGTTCTTCTTATAGTCAGTACAGAAGACACTATCTCACCTCGATCCAGTTCAATGTATGCAAATACGCTAATGTATGCTAATAGTCAAGACCAACTATTCTCAAGCATACACTACAACCTTTTATATAATTTGTCTAATAATTATATAGGTTGTGAACTATTATATTATTTTATAAGGCACCGATAATGTGATCTTCCGTGTGACACCAACACACCACATTATCTACAATATAAAATAATTAGACATTTTCATTTGCATAACCATAACGTGAATAAATATGCAAAGCATGTGATTAAATGTAATTAATATTCTCATAGGTAGTAACAGGGAAATTAGGTAATACAAGCATAAAGTATGCTTTGCAGTATACAATTCTAACAGTCTCCCACTTATACTCAAAGCATGCTTTTAAGTATACTACTCTATTACACAGTCTCTCATTTCTCCCACTTATACTCAAAGCAATGCTTCCATACACCGTAATCCCATTCCTTCCACATGCCTTTCAAAAACTTTTGAGGGTAGGCCTTTCGTGAAAGGGTCAGTAAGATTATCTTCCGATGCAACCCTGGCTACAACTATGTCTCCTTCCTTTACGAAGTGTCGTATGATGTGGTACTTGCGGTTGATATGTTTACTTGCCTGGTGGGCTCGTGGTTCCCTCGAATTTGCGACTGCACTAGTATTATCACAATAAAGTGTAATACCCTCTGGCAAATCGGGAATCACATCTAAGTCCTGCAGGAAGTACTTGAGCCACACTGCCTCCTTGGCTGCCTCAGAGGCTGCCACGTACTCGGCTTCCATGGTAGAGTCCGAGATGCATTTCTGCTTCACACTCCTCCAACTAATGGCTCCACCTCCCAGGCTAAACACATAACCCAAAGTAGACTTGGACTTTTCTTTGTCCGATGAAAAATCTGAGTCAGTGTAACCCACCGGAAACAGGTCGTCTGATTGATATACAAGCATGTACTCCCTAGTCCTTCTCACGTACTTGAGTATGTGCTTGACAGCAATCCATTGTCTTGGTCCTGGGTTTGACTGATATCTAGCAGCCATGCACACGGCATGACAGATATCTGGTCTAGTGCAAAGCATAGCATACATGAGACTTCCC
Source organism: Orobanche coerulescens (assembly GCA_033398695.1). Lineage (NCBI taxonomy): Eukaryota > Viridiplantae > Streptophyta > Magnoliopsida > Lamiales > Orobanchaceae > Orobanche > Orobanche coerulescens. Next base: position 60,015,609 of record CM065818.1, read on the forward strand.
ACAGCAGATGCATAAGGGACAATCTTCATGTCATCTATCTCCTTTTGTGTCTTAGGACACATATCCTTAGATAGTTGAATTCCATGTCTGTAAGGTAGAAAACCTTTCTTGAAATTCTCCATGCCAAACCGCTTCAGCACTGTATCGATATAGGATGCCTAGGATAAGCACAACATCCTTTTATTCCGATCACGAAAGATCCTGATTCCAAGGATGTATCCTGCTTCTCCTAGATCCTTCATATCGAACTGCTCAGATAGCCATACCCGTACGCCTGACAATTCCCTCACATTGTTTCCAATCAGAAGTATATCGTCTACACACAGTACAAGAAACACCAACACATTTTTATCGTATTTCTTATATACACAACTCTCACTCGGCATTGGACGAATCCATATGACTGGACAACTTCGTCAAAACGAGTGTTCCAAGATCTAGATGCTTACTTAAGTCCATAAATAGATTTCTTAAGTTTGCATACCAAGTGCTCTTCTCCTTCAGCAATGAATCCCTCTGGTTGGCGCATATAGATTTCCTTGTCTAGACTCCCATTCAAGAATGCAGTCTTGACATCCATCTGCCAAATCTCCAGATCCAAATGCGCAGCTATAGCTAAAAGAATCCGGATTGACTTAAGCATGGCTACCGGCGAAAAGGTTTCATCATAATCGATACCCTCTTTCTGAGTGTAACATTTTGCAACAAGCCTCACTTTGAAGGTTTCAACCTTCCTGTCACGTCCTTTCTTTCGCTTGTAGACCCATTTAATCCCAATGGCTTGTACACCATCAGGTAGCTCTACTAGCTCCCATACTTGATTTGAATCCATAGATCTCATTTCTGATTTCATTGCTACTTGCCAGGAGTCAGCATCTTTATCTTGGATTGCCTCCTTATAGGTCTAGGGATCTGATTCATCTTCGCCTGGGATTGAGTCTGAAGACTTTCCCATGCCTATGAATCGTTCGGGCTGACGAACAACCCTCCCACTATGACGAGGCAAATCCTGAGTTGGTGTAAAAGTATCAGAATCGATACGTGGTGCAGTGTTAGTTGGCACTTGTACGATTGGTATATACGGAGTCTCGCCCCTCAGCTCTTCCAAAATTATCTCGCTCATGGGCTTGTGACTAATCATATAATCCTCTTCTATAAATCGGGCATTGGTGCTAACAATGACCTTCTGATCCTAGGGACTATAGAACAAGCCACCCTTCGTTCCCTTAGGATATCCCACAAACACTCGTACTTCTGTACGAGATGCCAACTTATCAGCTTCCTTATTCAGCACATGTGCTGGAGTACCCCAAATCCGAACATGTCCTAGACTGGGCTGACATGTAATATCTGGAATTTCTACTACTGTTGTTTGATATTATTTTATGCGAGTTATATTGTACAGCATGAAATCTGTACAGTAGGGATAAAATAAATGAAGGACTGAGATTTCAGTATTGGTATAATTGTCGTATTTGGTCGACAATTGTATTTGAGGATAGAATGTGTTGAGTAATGTATATTTGATATGCCGTATGTTCGTATTTGATATGTCGAGATGTTGGACAAGGATAGCTGAAAATGGCTAAGTATAGCCTTATTAGCGCACGCTGATATTCATGCATAGCGCACGCTATTGTGCAGGATTAGCGCACGCTATGTTCATAGGTTAGCGTACGCTAATGTAGTCCGATCAGAAGGAATCTGCGTATGGACCCGACTGCTTTCGGCGCACGTTCTGGTAAGTCAACGGTTTTTGTCCTGAAGTATTAGCGCACGCTAAAGATTAGGCTTAGCGCATGCTAAATATATATCAGTCAACAAGGAATCTTATCCTTGTAAGATGCTGTCGGAATGTGGGGGCGAGAGGTAGGTGAACACTGTAGTAAGTCAACTTCGGATAGCGCACGCTAAGAGTAAGGACTTGCGTACGCTAGACATGATGTTTTACGTACGTTAATGCATGGGCATTACGTACGTAAGCTAGTTTATGAAGCAAGACAGTAGCCTCTGGGCTTCGATAGCGCACGCTAACAAAGTCAGTTAGCGCACGCTAAACATAAGGGTTTAGCGCACGCTAGTAAGGTATTCTATATAAAGGGACAAACAGGTGTCATGAAGCATTTCGTCCATTTCTTTCCTTTCACCCGATAGAGACAACCTTGGGAGAACATTTGGAGTTCCTAAACACTGAGAGATGATGATCTTTAACAAGATTAAGATGGAGAGCATGGATTCAAGCCTTGTTCTTCAAGTTATTCATGATTCTTGGAATGGAGTCTAGTGTTCTTATTCTTGGTCCATCCAATCCAGGTAATTTTCGTATCCTCTTGATGATAGTTCGTTTTCTTGGATGATTTCATGTAAGGAGCATGTTGGATAATCATATGATGATGTTATATGGGATTCAATGGAATTTTGATAAGAGTCTCGGATGTTAGTTAAGATTCTTCATACTATAAGGATGTTGATTCGTTTAACCCGATCTAAGATGGATTTCAATCTTGTTAATTATATTGATCGATTTAGAGGAGTTAAATCATGATACGAGGTTGAATTCGGATTGAATATGATATGATCCTTGTTATCGAGTCGGTTTGATTGTTGGTGTTATTATTGATATATGGACAATGATATGATCCTTGTGATAGTTATGGTGTCGTTTATCTTCAAGAGATATGGAGATTCATATCTCCCTTCATTCGGATTCGTAGTTGCAAGATGTTAGTCGATGCTTGGATTGCATGCCACCATGCGGCATTAGCGCACGCTAAGCTTACGGCTAGCGCATGCTAACGGACAACTTAGCGCACGCTACGTTATGCGTTTAACGTGCGCTAAGTAGGCGCATGGCAAAGATTTTTATGTTTTGATTATGAATTCGTGATGGTTTGACTTGGTTGGTTCTCATTTGTGTTTATTCGAGGTTGTGTTGAACCGTTGAGTTCGATTGGATAGTTTGTCGCTTGTTGATTGTTATCGGATATGTGTTATTTGATTTCTTCGATAGGTTGAGATTGTTGATCGGTGATTATAACCGGATATTGCGGTCGCGTTCGAGTATGTCCATTGTATTGCTTTTGATCGGGCCGAGGAGCTCGTAGACAAAGGCAATGTGTTCGACAATGCCTTCGTGGTACCGGTATCGAGGCAAGTTATTACTTGCTCGATTATAATATTTAATGAATGGTTTCGATTTCATTTCGTTTATAATGCATATAGCGATGATTATTATTGTGAACTCGGGTATTCGGATCGCATATCGTTCTTTCGATTGGGAGATAAATCATAATGTATATGCTTATCTCGGCTATTGGTATGTTCGAGTATCAAGGTTACATTATGGTAAAGACGAGGATATGAGTATCTATAGTTCATTGTTCGTATGGATCGCGAGCATTGAGGATAATCGTCGGTGAAGATTGGACATCGAGATTTCTCCCGAAGGACTCGGGCAAGTATCTTATATCGATTCAATTAGAGTTAGTGATTTGATCATGCGTATTATCATTCATGTTGTCGAACATGAGGTCGTCTTAATTGATTTGTCATATTGTCGTTCATGTTGCGTTGTTCATGATGATGAACATATTGTTTTGCATATGTGTATGCATATTGTGTTGTTTATGTTGTGTTGATCCGATGGGATCGCGCGATCTATGCTGAGGGCGCTGGATCGGATGTCCACCTCGTGTTGGTCCGACGGGATCATCTTGGGATCTATGCTGAGGGCGCTGGATCATTGGACGGGTTTTTCCACCTCGTGTTGGTCCGACGGATCATCTTGGGATCTATGCCGAGGGCGCCGGATCGTTGGATTACCCAAAGATTGTGTTATTGTTGTGCATATGTATATTGTTGGTTATCCACCTCGTGTTGATCTTGTAGGATCATCTTGGGATCTATCCGAGGGCGCTGGATCATGGGATTTCCATTGAGTATACCTAGTTGTTATTGTTTTTGAGCATATTGACGTTGTCATATGAGAAAGCATTAGTAGGTCTTTTGTTAGGACCTTGTCCGCATTGCATTGTTCTGATATCGGATTAGACTGATATGATTATCGTGGCACATCATATCTCGAGGTATGTTCCATATTTTCCTTGGTCTTGTCTTTGGTGGACAATTGGTTATCGTCTTGGGATTTGATGATTTTATTCGATGGATCGTATTGGTCAGAAATGGTAGATTTCCGTATCGTGAGTTGGATATGATAGTTTGAGGATCTTGAGTATTGTTTGAGGTACAATACAAATATTATGTTCGAGTTTAATGGTTATTCTGAGGAGAATTACTTGAGTAAGTAAAGTCATGGCGGTAAGATTACATTGGTCGTATTCTTATTCTCATTGGTATGTATTCTTAATGTGATGTGACGGTTATCATTGTTGGATATTATGGCTGACCCCGTCGTGTGATTTCTTTTTAGGTTCTTGGAGTATCGAGCTTGTAGCGGTCGTGAAGAGATGAGCTTCCCGGAGGATACTGGCTAGGACATGTTGTGTGCATTGAGTTTTTTGATTGGTTCTCGTATTCCGCTGCTAGAGTATCCTTATGGTTGGTCTTTTTCCGCTGCGTGAGTATTTTGAAATGACTTTTTGGTATCTGGTAACTGAGGTTGCTTTGGAAGTCGTTTTCTAAACTTTTGAGTGTCGGCTGTTTGGCCTCGCGATTTCAAATGAGTTTTTACGACGATTTTTGATAAATGGATTTTATAAGTCCTTGTGAATTTTTAAAGATAGTACCGTCGTTGGCCTCTTGGGCATTTATAAATGTTTGCGAAAATTTCTTTTAGCCTTGTGGGTTCCATCTCGGGGCCCACGGCACTGTAATATTTCCGGTTAAATCTGGGGGTGTTACAGAATATGGTATCGGAGCTTAGGTTGAGAAAGCCTAGGCATTTGGGTCGAGTTGGGTCGTGTTTTTGTCGCGTCATTCGAGTTGTCGATTGACAAATATTAGAGCCGTGAGTTTTTGTTGTTCACTCAGGCTTATGTGTTATGTGATTTACCAAGATCGCATCGGGCTTGTTATAACTTTTCCAAATGGTGTTAACGAGATTCTCCGGAATGAGATGTATTGTGTTCTTGAGTCGAATTGAGTTTGCCAACGTGTGTTTTGAAAATGTCCGTGTCGAGTATTTTCTAGAGCCGAGACATGTGCCATATCACGGGGAATCGTCGGCTTCACGATCCGTAAGTATTTGGATTTTGAATTTCATTGAGATTTATTGCCGTTCTAAGTTGATACGTTTTGAGATTCGAGATATTATGCGTTACGATAAGGTGACAGAGTTGGGACAGGATTGATGATCTTGAGGAGTTATGATTTCGAGAATCGATGTTGGTTAGATTCTGAACGAAATTATGTATTCGGAGAAGGGCTATGGATTGTCGAGAAGAACATGTAGTCATGTTAGTTCATTTTGTGATATATATGAAGCTGTTTTTGAGCATTTGAAAATGATACTTTTCAAAATGAATGTCTTACGGATGTTTTACGGAAAATGATTTTGGGCGAGACCCAATCGATTTTGAAATGGTTTTATAACTCGGGACTTGGGGTCCGAAAAGAGTTTTCTACTTTTTAAACTTCTTGTAATGTGGAATGAGATACTACCGAGACCCTAATGTTTCAAAAGACTTTCATGTTTTCTAAAACTCCCGAGATCTCAGAAACACTTTACCAATCGTTTACTTATGTTATTTCCGCCTTTCGAGGCTTTGGTTTACTTGTTCAAATGGAACCTCTCGGAAGTCTTTCGCCGTGTTTGATTTGCTTGATTTGTTCCAACGCTTTGTCATATCATATTTGAGGTGATCCAGGATGGGTAAATGGTTGACGATACGAGTCATGGGTGGAAAAGGAGTTTTTATCGAGTCTATATATTGAGGTTTTGGAACTCGGTCATGTGGTTTCCGTTGGAATGTCGGTGGATTGTGACGAGCCGAATTGGTATACGGGAGTATGGTTGTGGTCAATCATTTGCATGATTCCATTTTACTTAATCGCGTATATTCAAAAAGAATTTTTATCGAGAACTTGGCACCAGTGAGTGATTGAATTTTTAAAAATTGATTTCGTGGTCTTACGAAAATTTATGTTTTGAGTTTTCAAACTCTTGAAAGAATTTTCGAAAATTTGTCTTTGACAAGAATATACGATTTCAAACTGGTTTTGAAAATGTGATTGATGTACATACGCATTTAGTGCATAATGCTATTATGGTGAAGATATGAGTGTGACTCACGAATCGGATAGTACATCGTATGGTACGATGAAAGAGGTTCGAACGTTAGTATGGTAGTTTGGTTATCCAGAGATGATCGGTTGATTTATCGGATAAGAGAAAAAATACTGCGTGTAGCAGGTTCGGGTACATCATGTAATTCTCGAACTATGGGTTTTATGAAACCGGGACATATGTGCTATGTGATTCCATTGGGTACGGTAGTAGCGCAATTTTACCATAGTGATCTTTGAATGATTTCTTTGTAAGTGTAAATTTGGGGATGGTGACCCCATCTTTGGTTGTTTTGATATTGAGTGGTCGCTCCCACTCCTTGTATGAATTGGTATGTTCGTCGATTTGCGATTCGTTGTTCGCCGAGGGTATGCTCACCACGGGTATGTTTATTGAGATACACTGTATGTGATTGGTGTGTCATTTTGAGAATGTTACCCTTTCGTATTTCTATTTCTGTGGTTCTGTGTTGATCGTGTTGGAGTTTACCATGTGAAGGTATTCTCGATTGTCGTTGATCGTTCGTTGGTAATATTGGAGTTTATCACGTTGATGATATTCTCGATTGGGTTTTGACCTCTGGTTGGTCATATTGGAATTTATCATGTCGATGATAAATTCGATTGATTGTTGATCATTGTTGGTGATCATCTGAGCGTTCGGATTTTGTGTTAATGTTTCGGGATTCGTGTCGTTGTTTTGGGCAATTGTTTTGTAGATGTGTTGTGTATTATTCGTCTTATCGGAATTAGGACTTGATTATGTAATCAGGCAGACATGATTTGATTCGGGCAGATTGTTTCATCTGAAGACGATATCTTTTTGTTGAGACTCAGAGAATTGTAATCGTAAGCGTATTGGGACTGTACAGTGAGATCGCTTGCTAGTATCTCCGGAGATCGTCGACCTGCGTATTTGTAAGTATGGGGTTTTGGCTATTCAGAATAATGATGATTGATCAGTGTCGTGATGGTTTTGGCATATTTTGGGTTGGACAGCATGTTTGTTTGTTTTCTATGACGGATTGCAAGTTTCGAGGACGAAACTTATTTTAAGGGGTGTAGAATGTAATATCCGGAATTTCTACTACTGTTGTTTGATATTATTTTATCCGAGTTATATTGTACAGCATGAAATCTGTACAGTAGGGATAAAATAAATGAAGGACTGAGATGTCAGTATTGGTATAATTGTCGTATTTGGTCGACAATTGTATTTGAGGATAGAATGTGTTGAGTAATGTATATTTGATATGCCGTATGTTCGTATTTGATATGTCGAGATGTTGGACAAGGATAGCTGAAAATGGCTAAGTATAGCCTTATTAGCGCACGCTGATATTCATGCATAGCGCACGCTATTGTGCAGGATTAGCGCACACTACGTTCATAGGTTAGCGTACGCTAATGTAGTCCGATCAGAAGGAATCTGCGTATGGACCCGGCTGCTTTCGGCGCACGTTCTGGTAAGTCAACGGTTGTTGTCCTGAAGTATTAGCGCACGCTAAAGATTAGGCTTAGCGCACGCTAAATATATATCAGTCAACAAGGAATCTTATCCTTGTAAAATGCTGTCGGAATGTGGGGGCGAGAGGTAGGTGAACACTGTAGTAAGTCAACTTCGGATAGCGCACGCTAAGAGTAAGGACTTGCGTACGCTAGACATGATGTTTTACGTACGTTAATGCATGGGCATTACGTACGTAAGCTAGTTTATGAAGCAAGACAGTAGCCTCTGGGCTTCGATAGCGCACGCTAACAAAGTCAGTTAGCGCACGCTAAACATAAGGGTTTAGCGCACGCTAGTAAGGTATTCTATATAAAGGGACAAACAGGTGTCATGAAGCATTTCGTCCATTTCTTTCCTTTCACCCGATAGAGACAACCTTGGGAGAACATTTGGAGTTCCTAAACACTGAGAGATGATGATCTTTAACAAGATTAAGATGGAGAGCATGGATTCAAGCCTTGTTCTTCAAGTTATTCATGATTCTTGGAATGGAGTCTAGTGTTCTTATTCTTGGTCCATCCAATCCGTAATTTTCGTATCCTCTTGATGATAGTTCGCTTTTCTTGGATGATTTCATGTAAGGAGCATGTTGATAATCATATGATGATGTTATATGGGATTCAATGGAATTTTGATAAGAGTCTCGGATGTTAGTTAAGATTCTTCATACTATAAGGATGTTGATTCGTTTAACCCGATCTAAGATGGATTTCGAATCTTGTTAATTATATTGATCGATTTAGAGGAGTTAAATCATGATACGAGGTTGAATTCGGATTGAATATGATATGATCCTTGTTATCGAGTCGGTTTGATTGTTGGTGTTATTATTGATATATGGACAATGATATGATCCTTGTGATAGTTATGGTGTCGTTTATCTTCAAGAGATATGGAGATTCATATCTCCCTTCATTCGGATTCGTAGTTGCAAGATGTTAGTCGATGCTTGGATTGCATGCCATCAGCGGCATTAGCGCACGCTAAGCTTACCGCTAGCGCACGCTAACGGGACAACTTAGCGCACGCTACGTTATGCGTTTAACGTGCGCTAAGTAGGCGATGCGGTATTTTTGTGTTTTGATTATGAATTCGTGATGGTTTGACTTGGTTGGTTACACCGTGTTTATTCGAGGTTGTGTTGAACCGTTGAGTTCGATTGGATAGTTTGTCAGTTGTTGATTGTTATCGGATATGTGTTATTTGATTTCTTCGATAGGTTGAGATTGTTGATCGGTGATTATAACCGGATATTGCGGTCGTGTTCGAGTATGTCCATTGTATTGCTTTTGATCGGGGCTGAGGAGCTCGTAGACAAAGGCAATGTGTTCGACAATGACTTCGTGGTACCGTATCGAGGCAAGTTATTACTTGCTCAGTTATAATATTTAATGAATGGTTTCAGTTTCATTTCGTTTATAATGCATATAGCGATGATTATTATTGTGAACTCTGGGTATTCGGATCGCATATCGTTCTTTCGATTCTGGGAGATAAATCATAATTTATATGCTTATCTCAGCTATTGGTATGTTCGAGTATCAAGGTTACATTATGGTAAAGACGAGGATATGAGTATCTATAGTTCATTGTTCGTATGGATCGCCGAGCATTGAGGATAATCGTCGGTGATGATCGACATCGAGATTTCTCCCGAAGGACTCGGGGCAAGTATCTTATATCGATTCAATTAGAGTTAGTGATTTGATCATGCGTATTATCATTCATGTTGTCGAACATGAGGTCGTCTTAATTGATTTGTCATATTGTCGTTCATGTTGCGTTGTTCATGATGATGAACATATTGTTTTGCATATGTGTATGCATATTGTGTTGTTTATGTTGTGTTGATCCGATGGGATCGCGCGATCTATGCTGAGGGCGCTGGATCGGATGTCCACCTCGTGTTGGTCCGACGGATCATCTTGGGATCTATGCCGAGGGCCCGGATCATTGGACGGGTTTTCCACCTCGTGTTGGTCCGCGGGATCATCTTGGGATCTATCTTGAGGGCTGGATCGTTGGATTACCCGGTATTGTGTTATTGTTGTGCATATGTATATTGTTGGTTATCCACCTCGTGTTGATCTCGTAGGTTCATCTTGGGATCTATCTTGAGGCGCTGGATCATGGGATTTCCATTGAGTATACATAGTTGTTATTGTTTTTGAGCATATTGACGTTGTCATATGAGTATGCATATGTAGGTCTTGTGTTAGGACCTTGTCCGCATTGCATTGTTACGATATCGGATTAGACCGATATGATTATCGTGGCACATCCTATCTCGAGGTATGTTCCATATTTTCCTTGGTCTTGTCTGTGGTGGACACTTGGTTATCGTCTTGGGAGGTGATGAGGTTATTCGATGGATCGGATTGGTCAGAAATGGTAGATTTCCGTATCGTGAGTTGGTTATGATAGTTTGAGGATCTTGAGTATTGTTTGAGGTACAATACAAATATTATGTTCGAGTTTACTGGTTATTCTGAGGAGAATTACTTGAGTAAGTACAGTCATGGCGGTAAGAGTACATTGGTCGTATTCTTATTCTCATTGGTATGTATTCTGCATGTGATGTGACGGTTATCATTGTTGGATATTATGGTGACCCGTCGTGTGATTTCTTTTAGGTTCTTGGAGTATCGAGCTTGTAGCGGTCGTGAAGAGATGAGCTTCCGGAGGATACTGGCTAGGACATGTTGTGTGCATTGAGTTTTTGATTGGTTCTCGTATTCCGCCGCTAGAGTATCCTTATGGTTGGTCTTTTCCATTGCGTGAGTATTTTGAAATGACCTTTTGGTATCTGGTAACTGAGGTTGCTTTGGAAGTCGTTTTCTAAACTTTTGAGTGTCGGCTGTTTGGCCTCGCGATTTCAAATGAGTTTTTACGACGGTTTTTGATAAATGGATTTTATAAGTCCTTGTGAATTTTTAAAGATAGTACCGTCGTTGGCCTCTTGGGCATTTGTAAATGTTTGCGAAAATTTCTTTTAGCCTTGTGGGTTCCATCTCGGGGCCCACGGCACTGTAATATTTCCGTTTAAATCTGGGGGTGTTACATGACGCCCACTCCACAGTTCTGTGGGTGTTTTTGGAACTGATTTCGAAGGCACCAGGTTTAGAATGTACGCCGCTGTTTCTAAGGCGTATCCCCAAAACGAAATAGGTAAATCTGAATAACTCATTATTGATCTAACCATTTCTAAAAGTGTACTATTCCTTCTTTCAGCCACACCTTTTTGTTGTGGAGTTCCCGGCGCGGTGAGCTGGGACGAAATCCCCTCATTCGCCAAGAAATCCAAAAACTATCCACTAAGGTATTCGCCACCACGATCAGATCGTAGTGACTTGATACTCTTCCCATGACGCTTCTCCGTTTCAGCCTTGAAGTCTCTGAACTTGTCAAAGGCTTCGGATTTACGTCGCATCAAATAGATGTATCCATATCTCGAATAATCATCTATGAACGTGATGAAGTATTCAAAACTTCCTCTAGCCTGGATATTCATTGGACCACATACATCCGTATGAACCAATTCTAACACATTCAGAGCACGGTTTCTCTTGGTTTTAAAAACCCTTTTGGTCATTTTACCTTCCAGACAGGATTCACAAATTGGAAATGAATCAACTTGGAGATCATCCAATGGGCCATCATCTACCAATCTTTGAATCCTTCCAAGGTTTACATGTCCTAACCGTAAATGTCAAAGATATGTTTGGTTTATGCTTGAAGGTTTTTTTTCTCTTTTTAGGTTTAGACAAAGAGTTAAGTGATTTATACATAGGAGTTTGTGCAGTATTAACGACATATAGTCCATCATTAAAAATACCTTTGCAAATATATTCACCGCTTCTTTTCTTAATAATGGCATCATCATCAAAAGAAACTGAATAACCATCACTTTTTAATTTAGAAACCGAAATTAAATTCATTCTAAAATTCGGTACTAATAATACATTATTGAGAACTAATAATTTATCATTAATCTTCAATTGCACGACTCCCACTGCAACAGCCATAAGCCTGGAATAATCGCCACAGTTGATGGTAATCTCGCCCGCACTAAGCTGCTTGGTTACCTGAAAACCATGCGAATCAAAGCAAACATGATTAGTGGAGCCTGAATCAACTATCCACGAAGTGGAAGAACAAGCTGCCAAACATGTTTTGACTACTAGTGCATGAGACATACCTTTCTTAAGAGCAGGGCAGTCCGCTTTAAAATGTCCTTTCTGACCGCACTTGTAGCACTTTCCCTTTGGCTTTTTGTTCGCCTCGGGGTGAGGAGCCTTGCTTTTCACCTTGAGGGTTGCCACTTGCTTCTGGCCAACCTGCTTCTTCTTCTTTCCCCATTTGGGTTTGGAAGAAGTAGCACCGGTTGCCGCAAGAATCTGATGATAACCTTGTTTGAAGAGACCTTCAGCATGCTGAAGCTCTGTCAGATGTTCCGCCAAACTATATGTCCTACGGTTCATATTGTAGTTAAGGCGGAACTTCTCAAAGCTTCTAGGTAAGCTTCCTAAGATAATATCGACCTGAGTTTCCGCATCGATAGTAGCCCCCAGTATGCTCAGCTCGTTCAAATGAGACATCATTTTCAGAAAATGATCCCTTACTGGGGTCCCTTCAGACATTTGGGTTGTCATTAATACTTTCATTGCATTTTGTCTAGCCGCCCAGTTCTGATGACCAAACATCTCGGTGAGACTTTTCACCATTTCCGCGGCCGAGCCCATCGTCTGATGCTGATGCTGCAATACATTTGTCAGTAAAGCCAAAATATAACAGCGAGCCATCTCATCAGACTTTTTTCATTTTTGGAATTCAGCCAACTCTTCGGGAGTGGCATCCGGTTCTGGTTCTAGAGGGCTCTCCTCGATTAAGACAAGTTTATGCCCCTCAGCAGTCAGGACAATGTCAAGATTTCTTTTCCAATCGGCAAAGTTAGTGCCATCAAGTTTATTTTCTTTGAGAATAACAGCTAGTGGATTGAAAGACATCTGAGATAAAAATGAAAAACATCCATCACATAATGCATAGCAAAATATATCGAAAAACCTCAAAACATAATATATATGCTAGCAACCAACACCTCGAAAAATCCGCACATGCAAGCCACGACCGTGTGGACGTTTACACACACATTTCTCAAGTAGAGTTTTACGTCTTTAATTTTACTATCTAGTCAAATTACGTTATGACAAGTAAAATTAATAGTTGGTTCCTCTTGGCCATGTATTAATTAACATAGACTCCGATGGGGAGCTTATTAATTAATACACCTAAGTGAACACCATAATTTAACATCCTTAAAATATTATCTTTTAAATAATAGTCCTACAGATGGAGAGGTCTTATCATAAAAAGTAATATTTACCTTATGTTATCATTTTGAAATTTAAAACTAGTGAACCTATAATTAGCACATCCGATATGGAGGAAGACTCTAATGTCAACGCGCATGCTAATTACTTCACAATTTAAATCAATTATGGAGGCCAATTCGATTTTATTTTAAAAAAATAAATCAATTTGATCACTTAGTTATTTTATCCTTAAGGTTTTTAATTTTACCATCCTAACATGCAAGGAAATATACCACGCATACATCCATACATGCCATATATCAAAACAATAAAAAAACAAAAAAAAAACATGGATAATTAAATTATCCAATTATCATGGTCTTCTTCCTTGAGTTGAATCCGAGAAAATCTTCGACTCGATCTCTCCCACTGAATCAAGCATCTCGTCGCTCCTCTCCGTCCGGGCCGTGGATTTCCAAAATAAAATTTCACTTTTATGCAAAATTAATTACATAAAAAAAATTAATTTTAAATCCCAACTCTCCAGCGGACGCAACGAACAGCGGCGAAACCGACCGGACCAAAAAACTGGACGACCCGGCCCGAACCAGCTGTAACACCCCCAAGATATTCGAGGTGTATTACAGCGTCGTGGACCCCTACCTGGGATCCACCAGGCTAACACAAGAAAACACCTCTCGACTAACCGTCTCGGTTAGCAAGGAAACAATTGTTAACAACAAGAACATAAAACAACACGTCCGGTACAACCGGCATAATAAACATCAACCGACAAATACAGTAACTCCAACAAAGACCAATCACAATCTGAGAGGAAAAGCCTAAGTACTCGCGAGTACAATCTATAAGTTTACAATTTGGAAAACATCCACATCAAAAGAGACAGTAGGAAATAACAAGACTCAATTGCACATGTCAACAACCTTGGCCGACATCCTCGTACCATCCCAGCCCCCGCTCGTCTGGCTGAACATAACCTGAAATCCATAGCAAGAATTTCCCCGACAACGGGTCCCCAAAGGGGTTAGCAATTACGCTAGTACAAGTATTCAAGGCAAACCAATCACTTACACATTTCATAGTACATGCACCAATATCATTTCAAAAACCAAAACTACACATGTCTTTTCCGGAAATAAACAATCAAACAATTTGCCTTGGGAACAGAGTCATATCATAAATTCCCGCACGAGGCCTCTAAGGACCCTCCCGCACTGGCTATATTATAAAGCAAAACACGCACATGCATCGCCTTGGGAACAGAGTCATATCATAAATTCCCGCACGAGGCCTCTAAGGACCCTCCCGCACTGGCTAGCTAAACAAACTCATGAATCCGGGACGCAAACCTTTGGATTCCCTCCTTGATCCCGTCGGACCAACACGAGGTGAGCAAATCACACACAAAATACATTACCATTCCACGTTAAGCATAAAGGTTTCCAAAAATACTTGCCTTGAATTATTGACGACGCAACGAACGGAAAGGAAAGTCACCGACGAACTCTAGGAACCAATGAAACCGAACCTAACGATTCGAAGAATACAATCACAATCATTTCTAAATGAATACGGAATTGGAATACACCCGAAAACCCGCCTACGATTCATGTATATTCGTATATAAACAACAACGAGGGCGGACCACAACCAAACCCTCTCGATTCCGTAAAAATCACGAAATATACCATGAATCCGTAGGGAAACTAAGAATACCAACAAGATTAATCATATTCATCATGAATTAATCGACAAAACGGAACGAATCGGACAAAAACGCGAAAACCCCCAAATCTACCCAAAAGTAGGGTTCTAAAGATCTAACCTTGATTCGCTGGATCGAAGGATGTTATAGGATGATTGATCGGTGATATAAACTCAGAAACTTCATGGATTTGTTGTTCAACAACATGGTTTCGTCTCCTCCGAAACCCCAGCCGCGGACCGAAGAGAAATGAAATGAAAAATGACGGAGAAAGTCGTGTCTGTCATTTATATCTTGGGCCGGAACTAGCGTGCGCTAGCCTTCCCGACCTAGCGTGCGCTATCGGCCCGATGTCGGCCGAGCACTCTCGGCCATGGCCCGCATGACCGGCACCACCGACCAATGCCCGACCATGACTCGACCGCCGACTCCCGCTAGCGTGCGCTACTGGAAAGCTGCGCGCGCTAGCCCGACTGGTCCAAAGAGCCACCGGACTAACAACTCATCCCGTGCGTACGCTAGTCGGCCGGCGTGCGCTACCCCTGCCCGGTTAGCGCGCGCGCACGACCGACGATGGCGTGCGCTACCCGCCGATCTGGCCGAGTCGAACCTCGAATACCTCTGCCCGGGCCGATGGCGTCTGTTTGGTGACTCGGCAGCGTGCGCTACTGCCGAGCTAGCGCGCAGCAGGCTCCGGCCATAGCGTGCGCTCGCCGGTTCTTCTGCCGAACTGCTCGGCCGATGCCCAAGACTTCCCAGGCCGCACCGGTCCGGCCAGCTGCTCAGCCGCCACGACCCGATGCCTCGATTTCCGAAAACGCACGGAACGAACACGACGAAAAGTTCGCGGACGACATCAATGACTCGAGATGAAAACGTAATGCAATAATTAATCATACGCGACCAAGAAAAAAGGGTCAAGACGACAAATACAGATATGGATACCCGTAACTTTCAAGAAATTACAAAATGGCCCAAAACGCCCGGAAATCACGATACGTGATCGAATAACCAAACCGAAGTTCACAACACGTCTAACAAAGTTAAACGGACTTGCGGGAAACTCGAAACAGCAGTTTCGGACGAGATTCGCAAGAATCGAACTCAAGTGCGGAAAAGTCGCTAAAAAGCACAGAACTCAACAAAACAACACCGAAACGAACTCGGATGACAAAAAGTGTAGAATTAATCATTCTCAGAATGACGAAACGGTCATGAGCGATCCGTCAAAACGGACTCCGGCCGAAAAAAGAAATTTTCCAAAAATCGAAAATTGCGGATATTACATTCTACCCTCCTTAAAAGAAGTTTCGTCCCGAAACTTAAAATAAGTAGGGAGAAGCAATATCCCTTGCCAGTAAAACTCGACGAGATACACAAAAACCGAAGACTCGCGCCCGACGGCGAAACGCTGCAAGGAACGCAAAGAGACTTACGGCGAGAAAATACGCTCTAGGGCGACTAACACAACGTCACCGGTAGAGACATAATAAAATCAACGAGTGACAAGCGTCATTAAACGGATAATACAATCAAGTCAATTATCCGAACAATCACAAAACACAACGAACGAAAATCAATATGATTGATCAACCCAACGGTTCATCAATCAAAATGCGAGCCAACGCTGAACAAATACGGAATTCCACCGCCTAAAGATTGGAAGATCGAAAACGAGACTAATTTCCCGAACTTAAGGGAATTACGAAGGAGCCTGAACGCTCAACAATCACGAAACAAGAACAAAAACTGAACAAACAAACGATTGAGACCACAAAAATCGAACAATCATGTCCGAAACACGTAGGATAATAAAATTCAAACAACAACTCCCAGGATGACCTGGTGAAAACAGCAAGACGTGCATTCCCACAATATCCACAGGAAAGGGAATAGCGATTGAAAAGCCACAACGACAAACGAGTTATTCCGAAACAATACCACCCTCGTTCGATCAACAAAAGCAAGGGATAGGGAAAGTTCAGAAATGTTAACGAGCATAAACGAGTTGATAGAGCTAAAGATACAGAAGTTAAAAATCCGATCCACTTCGAATAAAAGAACTATTAGAACCAAAAGATGTTACTTCCGAACAAGGTTCACAATAGTCGAACCGAATTCGGAAGGTTACAGCGATAACCAGATCGACTCAAAACCAGATTACAGCTCGCTCGAACGATGAAACCAAGGTACAGAACAAGTTCAGAAGGTATCAATGAACACGAGCGAATCGATAGACTGGAGAAAGAGAAAATATAGAAGTCAAAATAGTATGGCTATTACCTTTGACCTCGCCCCCGAAACTCACCACAACGGAACCAAGGTAACAATACAACAAGCAACCGACACAACGTGGAACAATCACCGATGCACACAATCATACCAACCCGATCTCTAACAGCTCGCATATATGCGATAACGCATAAACCGCTACGAGGCGACAACATCCAATACCAATCTCACACCCCTCGTAGAGGCTACCACGACAACTGTGTGGCGAACGACTCAACGCTCACACCACCAATTCAACAACAACTCGGGGGTTAACACCCTAACGAGAGCACGGGCATCACACATATATTCCCGGACCACAAATAGGAATGATAGGTTTTGAAAACGAAAACCATCTTTTGAAAATAACTTGCAAGCACCAGTTGATCTTGAGTATCATATATCAAAAAATAGTACAAACATCGTCATCGAGACTAAAAAAAAAGATCATCTTGCGTTTGAAAAAAAAATGAAGACACCTTTCGTTAAATTAAAACTTTTCAGCTATATTCGACCTTCGGGTCTAAGCGAATGCATTTCTAAATCATTAGACACTACGCCATAAGTGCTCATATGCAATGCCTGTTTATTGTTGCAGAAGACACGAAAGGTGTTGCCTTAGGCCAAAGGCAACACCAAACTCTTGTTGCCAATACGGCCGTTGCCTTTGACACCTAAGGCAACACTTTATGTCTATATTGCAACAACAGAAAAGTATTGCATTACGCCTATAATGCAACAACATAACCAAGTAAGGCAACAACAAACTGTGTTGCCAAAGATTTCACAAAAAAAACGGAACATGTAGTCCACATGTGCCACGTCATCAGTGGGTCCCACCTTTATGCCAGTCATCAGTGGGCCCCATCTTGATACCACACCAGCAGTGGGGCCCACATTATGCCACATCATCAATGAGCTCTACATTGTGCCACGTCAGCAATAGGCCCCACATCTATGCGACATCATCGGTGGGACCCACATTAGTGCCACATGGCAGTGGGGACCCACATTGTATTCTGCAACCATAGTGTTTTGTTTTTAGGTAACACCAATTTTTTAAAGCAACGCTATTTTTTTTTTGTAATACTACTTTTATAAAATACAATATCTAAAGTAAAAGGCAACACTTCATGTAAATATTTTGAAATAACCATTTTGTTTTTACATCAACCCATCCAAAATAAATCAAGGCAGCCAAAAACCAACCAAGGATGCCAATACAAAATATAAAGTCCTAAATTCATACAAAGCAACAAACCACCAATTTAACTTCAAAAGTACCAAAACCAAGCAACACCACCAATCTAACTTCAAAGGTACGAAATTACTAAGTCCAAATACAAGTGATCGAAAGTTACATATTGAAATAACTGATAAGTGTTGCAGCCTTGAGTCATAGGAGTATCATTATCATCTTCATCACTTGATATTGTTGCACAAAATTCTCCAATATCCAAGTTGAGGTCGGGATAACTTTCTCCCACTTTCCTGTTTCACTTTTCCTACCAAATTGTTGTAAATATTTTCTATGTTATCACTGATAAAGTAGTTCAGTGTGAGAGAATATATATATATATATATATATCCATAATGAAAACCTCTATATACTTAAAAGTTCAAATTTATTTGTGATTATTAATATAATTATAAATAGTGTTACAAGAAATTCATTGGTGTACATATATTTGTGTGTGGGGCTGATGTAAGTACCTTGTCTGAAATTAGTGACAAATTCAGATCTGTTACTTTGATCAAGCAGGTGCACTATTCACAGTAGTTGTAGTACAAACCATCACCACTAAGAACTACAATATTTGCTTCCGCATAAGCTACAAAGAAGCAGCAAAAAAAGGGTTATGTGAATAAATACACTTTAAGCTTGTGGTTTTATAGGTTGTATAATTTTTACACTTGATATAATTAGGTAGGTAGGAACAAAATAATTTAAATATGAGTTTTTACCTTGATGTGATTTATGTGTAGTGTGTCTCAGCTATAAATCTGAATTTATGCAACCAAAAGTATGTTATGTTTACCACTCTGAATATGAGAAATGGAAGTTGCAACGGATATACCTACAAAAAAGATGTAAAGCAGAGACTGCTCTATCTCATAATCATTCTGATTTGTAAAACAAACCCATTGCCTAGTAATTTATAAAACCTTACCAGCATTAAAATTTAAAAGTAACGCATCGTAGCTCTTGACAAGCGAACAAATCCTTAACTGCATAACATGAAAGCATACAGCTAAAGTTACACATACATTAGCTTGAGCAAACTAAAAAAAATGCTACATACAGCTTGAGATCTAAATCTAACGACTCAGCCTAAGTTCCGTTTACAGTTCAACTACCATTTTAGTTAAGAGAGAATTTAGCTGGCTAAACAAAAAGATACTGACAAATCTCAAAAAAGATAATCTATTGGGTCCCTAAAGAGGAAAGAAATGTAAGAAAGTTGCAATAACTCATTGTACAACCACTTATCCAATCGCAATGGAAGAGAACGAGTAAAGAATCAAATAAAACCACCATGTTGAAAAATTACCGAAAGTAATATCCATGCCTGAAGAACCAGCATTTCATTATTAAGGATCATGTGATGATCCTATTCGATCCCTTTCCCAAGCTCAATTGCGATACATAGTTCTCCTCTGCCTTACAAGCAGCATATATGCACGTTAACATGCAAGCAAACGACACACGTAAAAACCTTAATGGCAATTATCATTTGGGCGGATGGAGAAATACTGCAAAGCCCGATTCTGCTATCTGATTTTTTCTAGTAATTCTTGTTTTAACTACCATATAAAGTTAAAAACCAATCTCAGGAACAAAAGTGGTAATCAAGAAAGAGCCATACATAATATTCTTTGGATGATGTTCCATCACAGACCATTGCAAATAAAACCTTTTAAAATAAATAAGAGCAGTTGCCTGCACATCAAAGAAAATGTAAGTTTCAATAGGAATCATATCTATGTTTAGAGTTTAGAATTTTGTCTCAAGAAAAAGATAATTACTTGAATTTTACAGGAAAATCTGAATGCATCCCAAAGATCTTGGATTTTAAACTCATAGAAAGCCCGAAAAAACTGTTCTTCTTCTGTCTTGAGTGTTTTTTGCCGTGAATGCTTGTCAGCTATTAAAAAGAAGAACAAAAGAAAAAAAACAGCTTACAATGAACAATGATTAATTTCTCTTAATCAACAATGAAGATATACGATGTTGGGCATAAAGATGATTGAGAGCTTACAACTATTTTTTGCATCACATTGTGGTTCAACATAAGTGCAGGATCCACCAATATCTATTTCCATCCTCGTCGCTCCATACTTTCACGACATATTGCAGTCTTAGCGTCATTTAGAATGTCATAGTGATATATAAAATGCTACAGTAGGAGTATTTGATAAGTTTGTGAACAATAAACAACTTCAAATAAAGTCGAGAAATGAAAAAAAAATTGGATAAAGAGAATGCCAGCATAGTCATATTCTAGTAATCACATCCACATTGCTGAAGAGCCATTCAAATTCTAATCCTAAAAGCCAAGGCCTTAATAATTTCTTTTCTTTTTTTAATGGAAAAAAAACACTTATAAAGAGCAAAACTCTCTGCACAGTACACATGGAGTCTCCACTCAAGAGCAAAAACGCTCATCTGCATATGGAGTTCTACTTTTTTAAACTATTGAAAGTTTCCCAACACAAGAATTCAAACTAATTTTCAATTCTCCCAATTCTATTGATTTTTTTACCCAACTTTTTTTTGTATCACAATGTAATTACAGTGAAAGGAGATGGATATATTATGTATACATATATATATATATATAACCACAAAAGTAGAAATGCATACCTTCTCAAGAGCTTGCTTAGCTCGTTTATTAGCATCCTTGTACTTCTCCTTCTGCAAAAAAATAAATAAATTGAGAATCTATTCAGGATTACCCCCCAATGAGTGACAGAGCAAAAAAAGGGTTTTGAAGTCATTACAAGATCCTGAGGAGTGAATATCCGCTTTGCTCTGTGCGTTGAAGTCGTAAAGTCCGCCATTGATGTCCCTCTCTAACTCCTAACAATCTTCCAACTTTGAATTTACAAGTTGAAGGGAGGGAGTGTCGGCTAGGATATTAGAAGAGTGATTAAGAAACCCTACAACTATAGGTTAGATATATATTATGTATCAGTATATATAATATATAATACATATATATATATATAGTATAATCGGGTAATCGGGTCGGGTATCGAGTCGGGTATACAGATAAATTGTTAAAACCATATCTTACCCGTACACTCTTAGAATTTACCGGGTACGGGTACTACCCTACCCGATCACGTTTTTAAATTATAAAATTCAAAAATATGATTTTAAAGGGGGAAATGCAAAGTGAAGCCTAATTTCATTTTGGGAGAAAATAATCAAGTCTAATTGACTCGATCTACTACATAATTTTTCACCCTCATACATTTCATTTTTTTAAAAAGAATTGTATAATTTTTTATAATTTAAAATTTTGAAATTTTAATATAAAAATTTTTAATGTGTATTTATATTAAATAATTTAAATATATATAAGTTATATTATATTATATTAGATATTAAACTTTAATAATTATAAAAAATGTTTATAATTTTTAATTCTTAAATATAAAATATGATAAGTATTTATATTAAATATAAATAATTTAAATCAAATTTATCATATGTTATATATCAAACTTTAGAAGTAAAAAATTATCAAAAATTAAATTTCATTTCATTGTGTTTGTTTTTTATAATAACTTGAAATATTTATTAAAAAATTAGATATAATGCAACACCATCACAGGTGTTGCACGTCGCGCAACACCATTTTTATCTTGCAACACCAAATGTATATCTAGTGCAATACTATTTCAGTAGTGCTTCAAAAGATCAAAAATCAGCAATCTATTGAAACGCTTTGGTGGCAACACTAGCTAAAAGCATTGCCTATGAGCACTTATGGCGTAGTGAGAAATATTTCAAAATATTTTGATCCTCAAAGTAGAATAATTTTGAAACATAGCGTGGCACTAGTAGGCATCTTGAGAGCACTGTGAGAAAATAATTTATTTTAAAAGTACGTCTCGAGGTTTATTTTCTAAGATACTCAAGGTTTTTCAGAAGTACAATAGGCCAAAATGCCCAAAATTCGCACGTATCAACGTTCACTTAAACACATCATATCACACGCATCAAATCGCTCAAAATCACGACAATGATATACAATCCTCAGGATATGTTTAACAACATCGTTAAAACAACAATCGGTTTATCAAAACTGGATGGAAAACGATATCAAGAACAAAACTCCAAAAAGTCAACTCTAGGGATTCAAGAAAATACCTAGATTCGGCGAAGAACAATGGTTTAGATGATGTTAAAAATCATCTAGGATACTCCAAAACACCTTTGGATGGAAGAAAAATCAGCCCAGATGCGAAACCGAGTCGCTACGTCTCAAACTCATGGAGGAAGGAGAAGAAATGAAGAAAAATGCAACTTAGATCGGTGTCCAAAGATTTATATCGACACAATTAGCGTGCGCTAATCATTAAGGTTAGCGTGCGCTATCACGGCACCAAACAAAACTCGACCAAAAATACCTTTGTTAGCGTGCGCTAACCCCAAGTGTTAGCGTGCGCTAACGAGAACTTGAGACCAGTCCGGTAGCTCTGGATACTCAACTACTGTGTAGCGTGCGCTATCCTCCCCTTAGCGTGCTACCAACGCACTCTTGCGCGCGCTAGCCGCAAAGCATAGTGTGCGCTAATGACCCACAGAGACAACAACAGAACATATCCGAAAAGTTACATGCCGTAACCCTTTCTCACACGGGTTTACCAGGCTAAGCACAATTTCCCATCTCATTTCGAAAATGCTAAAAAAGACCAATGACGGTAATATTTTTCCAAAGCTCACAAAATCATTTGTCAAACCATCATGAAATATTCAAGGCCAAAATGCCAAAACTTGATTCAAGGAATCGGTTTTACGAAATAAAACTCAGTTTGCAAAATACCGAAAGCCGTTTGAAAGAACTCACGCAGCGGATAAAATACGGTACGAAAATACATCAAGAAGGATTTACACTCCTCGTATAAACCAAATACGAGAGTCTAATAAACACATTTCGTGAAATCAAAATCCACAGAAGGATTCCATCATTTAACAACTAATCAAACAAATAACTCGTGTCACACGAGGCACAACACAAAGAAGGGAGTTTAACATCCATAGGTCGCACGTAAGTGACGACCACCCCTCGATACTAATCACGACCAATGATCTCAAACGACGCGTCGCGATGTGACTAAGTCAGACAAAATCCGACAAGACAAAACTCAACAAACACAACTTGACTCGACAGCCTAGGTTTCCCCAGGCTAATCTGATTTTAAAATCGTATACTCTAGTTATTCGAAAATAAAACCGATAAGTTAAAAATCATTTTCAAGACCCTTTCAAACACGACAAGGGCTTAACAGCGGTAGCATTTTATAAAATGTCCTAAAACACTTTTAAACACGACCTTTAAATACCGACACAAGGTTTTATTTGAAAATACAAGGCTGGCTCGCCCAAATTCATGTCACTTTTCAAAAACCCACAATACGATCAAGTCTCAGAGATTTTCAAGCATGCACGCCGCATGTATTATTATTACTAGAAACACATTGGTTGTAAATAACAATAATTAGCCAAGTACCAACAATTCCCGGACACTCATATACGACATTCAAAAATCACCAGTTCAAAAAGCGCAACTCGGAAATACTAATTCCAAGCATATGTCAAACTATCTCTTCAAGTTTGACAGCGTAACCAAAGATCACCGATTTGGACGTATGTCGAAACCAGCTATGTGAGTTTCTCAACAAACTCTGCCATCAATACCTATACCGGAACATATCAATGTTCAAAACTTCTACATCATACTGCACCCTTCGGTGTCTAACTCATCGGTACATTCGGCTCAACATACATTTAGTATATCGCAATTACCAAACACAGATTCCATCATACAACAAAAGACTAGAGAGTCAGGCCCTCTCACAATATACCACGGAGCAAAACTCGGATCTTTCGATCACCAACGATCCCACCAATGCTAGGAAGTTTAGCGATGGAAGGCTCGCAAAACGACAAACGGTCAAGCCCAGAACGGCACACATACTCCAGAGAGACAAAGGACGGCGCAATACTAGAACCAAAATTACACAAACCGGATGGATCGAGAAACAACTCGACGATAAGTACGAGAGAGGCAATCACAGTTCAAGAAGTGGAATTTCAATACGAGAAAACAAGAGAATCGAGTAAGGAGAACTTACGAGCACTGGATGTACTGAGATGCCGGCAGCGGTGTGACAATGTGCAAAACAAAACACAACTAGACCCAAATAACCAACAAGCCTAGGTATCCACAAACCTAGAGCTCTGATACCATTTTCTGTAACACCCCCAAGATATTCGAGGTGTATTACAACGCCGTGGACCCCTACCTGGGATCCACCAGGCTAACACAAGAAAACACCGCTCGACTAACCGTCTCGGTTAGCAAGGAAACAATTGTTAACAACAAGAACATAAAACAACACGTCCGGTACAACCGGCATAATAAACATCAACCGACAAATACAGTAACTCCAACAAAGACCAATCACAATCTGAGAGGAAAAGCCTAAGTACTCGCGAGTACAATCTATAAGTTTACAATTTGGAAAACACCCACATCAAAAGAGACAGTAGGAAATAACAAGACTCAATTGCACATGTCAACAACCTTGGCCGACATCCTCGTACCATCCTGGGCCAGCTGCATTTTGAACATAACACAAATCCATAACAAGAATTTCCCCGACAACGGGTCCCCAAAGGGGTTAGCAATTACGCTAGTACAAGTATTCAAGGCAAACCAATCGCTTACACATTTCATAGTACATGCACCAATATCATTTCAAAAACCAAAACTAGACATGTCCTTTCCGGAAATAAACAGTCAAACAATTTGCCTTGGGAACAGAGTCATATCATAAATTCCCGCACGAGGCCTCTAAGGACCCTCCCGCACTGACTATATTATAAAGCAAAATACGCACATGCATCGCCTTGGGAACAGAGTCATATCATAAATTCCCGCACGAGGCCTCTAAGGACCCTCCCGCACTGGCTAGCTAAACAAACTCATGAATCCGGGACGCAAACCTTTGGATTCCCTCCTTGATCCCGTCGGACCAACACGAGGTGAGCAAATCACACACAAAATACATTACCATTCCACGTTAAGCATAAAGGTTTCCAAAAATACTTGCCTTGAATTATTAACGACGCAACGACCGGAAAGGAAAGTCACCGACGAACGCTAGGAACCAATGAAACCAAACCTAACGATTCGAAGAATACAATCACAATCATTTCTAAATGAATACGGAATTGGAATACACCCAAAAACCCGCCTACGATTCATGTATATTCGTATATAAACAACAACGAGGGCGGACCACAACCAAACCCTCTCGATTCCGTAAAAATCACGAAATATACCATGAATCCGTAGGGAAACTAAGAATACCAACAAGATTAATCATATTCATCATGAATTAATCGACAAAACGGAACGAATCGGACAAAAACGCGAAAACCCCCAAATCTACCCAAAAGTAGGGTTCTAAAGATCTAACCTTGATTATTGGATCGAAGGATATTATAGACGATTGATCGGTGATATAAACTCGAAACTTCATGGATTTGTTGTTCAACGGCATGGTTTCGTCTCCTCTGAAACCTCACCATGAAGAGAAATGAAATGAAAATGACGGAGAAAGTCGCCGTGCATCATTTATATCTCGGGCGGAACTAGCGTGCGCTAGCCTTCCCGGCCTAGCGTGTCTATCGGCCGATGTCGGCCGAGCACTCTCGGCCATGGCCCGCATGACCCGGCACCACCGACTAGTGCCCGACCATGACTCGACCGCCCGACTCCGCTAGCGTGCGCTACGGCCGGAAGCTGCGCGCTTAGCGGCTGTCCAAGTAGCCACCGGACTAACAACTCATCCGTGCGTCGCTAGTCGGCGGCGGCGGCGCTACCCTGCCCGGTTAGCGCGCTCGACCGACGATGGCGTGCGCTACCGCCGATCTGGACCGAGTCCGTAACCTCGTAATACCTCTGCCCGGGCCGATAGCGTCTGTTGGTGACTCGGCGGCGTGCGCTACGCTGCGAGCTAAGCGCGCAGGCGTCCGGCCATAGCGTGCGCTACGCCGGTTCTGCCGAACTGCTCGGCGGTACCCATCACTTCCGACGATTGCCGCACCGGTCGGCGGTACTGCTTTCGGCCGCCACGACCCGATGCCTCGATTTCAGCGCGCAGGAACGAACACGACGAAAAGTTCGTGGACGACATCAACGACTCGAGATGAAAACGTAATGCAATAATTAATCATACGCGACCAAGAAAAGGGTCAAGACGACAAATACAGATATGGATACCCGTAACTTTCAAGAAATTACAAAATGGCCCAAAACGCCCGGAAATCACGATACGTGATCGAATAACCAAACCGAAGTTCACAACACGTCTAACAAAGTTAAACGGACTTGCGGGAAACTCGAAGCAATGATTTCGGACGAGATTCGCAAGAATCGAACTCAAGTGCGAAAAAGTCGCTAAAAAGCACAGAACTCAACAAAACAACACCGAAACGAACTCGGATGACAAAAAGTGTAGAATTAATCATTCTCAGAATGACGAAACGGTCATGAGCGATCCGTCAAAACGGACTCCGGCCGAAAAAAGAAATTTTCCAAAAATCGAAAATTGCGGATATTACACCCAATGGCCCGGACAGTGCCGCGATCTTGGCTTGCTCGTGGCTTTCGGAAGCGCCGCTTGCTTGTCGCCGAGGCCGCCAATGATCCGGCAGTCCTTGTTCTTCTCTATTTCTTCGTGATCCCGTCTTTTCCGAATTCGATTATAATTTTATACAAAATAAAATACATCGAAATTACATCAAGATTACACGAAAAATAAAACCACCTAGAACTACCCGCGGATTTTCTCACGGGAAAAACCATTACATGCCTCAAAAACTGGGCCAAACCAACAATTGCATAATTAATAAAAATAAATAAATACACCATTCATATAAACCATGATAATTGGATCATATCACCTGCAAGAACACATCTAGCAAAATATTCCAACATCAAAATATATGAATGTTTAAATTGCTATCAATTAATCACCAAAATTAATTAAAATAGCAAAAGCCTAAAAATACGGCTCCGATACCAATTGTTGGAAAGTAAAACGCAGCGGAAGCGAAGTTTTGGGAAAGATGATAGTCGCGTTTTACGCATCTACGAGCATAAGATCTATTTAGGCATGCTAATTAATTAATTACTAAGACTAATAAGCAATTAAAATATTATTTATTATTTATTAATTAAATATGTTGATTATTAAAATATCCTAATCTAGATCGAAGATCATAGCATATTACATTTTGAAGAGTATTGGTTGCTTTCGTATTGATCACCTTGTATTTCTACCTTTAGACCTTCTAGAGTATGATCCGCCTTGAACCGGACGTTGTGTGGGCAACGAGCTACCGGATTATGTTTGGACTTCTATGGGGAATCGGCCGAAACTCCATCACTTGGGATCACTCGATTTATTTTTCTTTGCTTTCTAGTATTTTATGAACACTCTTAGCAAATTGATGTGTTATCTAAATTGTAGAATCAAAGACACAAGTCTAGATCTACAATTAAACACAAGAAGAAGAAAATCGATCTCTCAAGCTTGGGACAATGAATAATTTCGGCCAACACCTCCCCATAAGTCCTATTTATAGGCTCTTGGACTATTACTAGGGATCTTAAGGAGGATTATGGAAGGACTCCCAATAAATTCATCTTACCTTATTAGGACTCTTCCTAATATATAATGAATCTATTAATATCAACTTAGTCCATTAAAAGGTTGATATTGCACTTCCTACCAAAATCCCAAATTACGAAATTGGGCTCCTTATTAAATATATTATTTCCCGTGTTTAAGATATCGAATGTCCATTAATTAATTATAAGCTACTGACAAATTTAATTAATTAATATCTTATCCAAGAGTAGTACCACTCGAACCTTATTATTATATCGGAATTAAATCCACCTGCATGGTTTAATATAATAATCATTATCGAGCTCCTCAAGGGGACATCATCAACTCGCACGAGTCGGGACACGATTTCTAGTAATAATAGTAACTGTCGTATAAACAATATTATTGCCCAAGATACGAGGCTTATTGAGTCGATCATTTTGACTCTCACCTATGGTAAGTCAAAACAATAATTATTATAAATACACAATTAAATATTATATACTTAGAATTAAGAAATAATAATTATCCGAGATTTACGTTCTTCTTACAGTCAGTACAGAAGACACTATCTCACCTCGATCCAGTTCAACGTATGCAAATACGCTAATGTATGCTAATAGTCAAGACCAACTATTCTCAAGCATACACTACAACCTTTTATATAATTTTTCTAATAATTATATAGGTTGTGAACTATTATATTATTTTATAAGGCACCGATAATGTGATCTTCCGTGTGACACCAACACACCACATTATCTACAATATAAAATAATTAGACATTTCATTTGCATAACCATAAATTTCCATTGTTTCCGATTGAGCCAAAGACTCCTTATTCTTTGGTTCTGGATTATAATGGAATAAAACAAAATGACTCACTAAACTGACTGCACTTCTTTTTCTCATGAAGTACTAGTTGTTCCATGCGATTTTCATTTTGGATCATCCCGAAACAGCCTCTCTGTGTTAAGACAGGGGTAAGGCTGCGTACATCCGATCCCCCCTTACCCCGCTTTTTGCGGGAGCCGTTGAAGCATTGGGGTAATATTGTTGTTGTGGTTTGCATAACCATAACGTGAATAAATATGCAAAGCATGTGATTAAATGTAATTAATATTCTAATAGGTAGTAACAGGGAAATTAGGTAATACAAGCATAAAGTATGCTTTGCAGTATACAATCCTAACAGCTTCCCAATTTTGATTACCTTTAGCCTCTTCATACGCCGATGGTTCACATTTATCAAATGGGCCAGCAAAGAAACATTCTGTTATTTTATCATAATAAGCTCCTATAGTGTAGTCTTTGTATCTTTCATTCCTCTTGCGTGCTCTTTGTGATCGTCGAGGCGGCTGATCACTTTCTTGAGTTCCATCGTTTTCTTCATTTTCTTCATGAGTTGCCTCACTTTCACTGGCAGAATCTTCGTGGGCTGCAGTTGGACTTGGAGAATTTGATTTATCATGTACATATTCATTTTCATTGTTTGAAGAATCTGGAATATGTGTTAGTATAGGCTGCACATAGTAAGATGATGTTTCATCAAAGATAACATCTCTGGATGTCACAACCTTGAGTGTGTCGGGATCCATACATCGCCATCCTTTTCTATTAGGATAGTAGCCAACAAACACGCATTTTTTTGCATTGGCATCCATTTTAGCACACAGCTGATCAGAAACATGGACATAGCATGTAGAGCCAAAGATTCTAAAATATGAAACCGATGGTTTCTCCTTGTAGAGAAGTTCACAGGGAGTTTTCATGTTAATAACTTTTGAGGGCAATCTGTTTATTACATGGCAAGCACATCGCATAGCTTCTGCCCATTGCTCTTGAGGAAGACTTTTAGCATGCATCCAACTTCTACTTACCTCTTGTAAGTGCCTTAATTTCCGTTCAGCAACTCCGTTTTGCTGCGATGTTCTTGGACATGTCAATTTTCTTCTTATTCAATGCCTTTCACAAAAATCAGCAAACTTGTTGGATGTAAATTCCCCCCCATTATCAGTTCGCAAGCACTTGATCCTTCTTTGAAGCTCCCTCTCAATCTTCCTATTGAATTTCTTGAAGATTGAGAATGTGTCAGACTTCTCTTTCATGAAAAACACCTAAGAGAATCTTGTATAATCATCAACAATAACAAGCATATAATGAAGGCCACCATAACTTGCCGCATTGCTTTTTAATAAATCAGAATGGATCAGCTGCAAAGGTTTTGTAGATCTGATTGAAGATTTGCCAAATGGAAGACGATGTGCTTTACCATATTGACAACCTTCACAAACACCTTCATGATGAAAACTTCCCAAGTGAGGCAGCCCGTTAACAATATTGTTTGCTGAAATATTTTTCAACTTCTCATAACTCACATGAGCCAAGCGAGCATGCCACAAAGATGCTTTATCTTGTCGGCTTGTTTTCTCCACAAAGGCTTCACTTGCCGATAGAACATAAAGAGAATTAACTCTCTTCCCTTACAATACTGTATTAGCATCAATGCCTTTGACGTTTTCCAGAATTTTGAAATCACTTGGACCAAATAAAACATATCGACCAGAATTTGTTAGTTGAGAAAGCAATCAGATTTTTGTCATAGCGGGAACATGGTACACACCGGTCGATTCTGAGTCTTTGCCGCCTTCACCTTGACATTTCCCTCCTTTTCAACCGGATGAATGGAGTTGTCTGCTGTCACAATTGCTTTGTTTCCCGTGTATTCCTTTTGCAATGAAAGTAAGGAATCATTGCCTGTTAAATGATGAGAGCAACCTGAATCAATGATCCAATCTTTTGAATAATCGATAGTTGCAAGACCCTCTTCTAAAGAGCCTCCATTTATTGAAGTTAGTGCGGGTTCTTGTACAAAGTTCTCCAAATTTGTCATCTCGGTTGAAAGGCAAGTTCCCCAATCATCAGAATTTTCCTCTTTGTTTTGAGAAATGCTTGCATTTCCTTCTACGAATCTTGATCTGAAAAACTTCTTAATGTGTCCAGGTTTGCCACACCTGTTGCAAATTATCTTCTTCCTGGCCTCATATTGCGAATTTTCTGAATTCATCTCTTTTTCTTTAAAGTTCTTTCTGGGCCAGTTCCTTCTTTCATCTGAGCTTGTCATTTTCCAATGCTCCCCACGGCTGAAATTCCTTCCCTTCGAGTGCTTTATTTCCTTGAAATTATTTTCCTTCCAATTCTTGTAGTTGTAGCGCCTTCTTCCAGCAAACAATGCCTCGTCATTATCAGAAATTGAAGCTTTTGCCATCTGCATAGCTAGGGCTTCTTGATTGGTAAGTAGATTCTCCAATGCTAGGATGATTTGCCCATCCTTGTATTGATGTCAAGAACGGGGTATACTCCTTCTTTATGCCACGGATAAGATATCTTCGCATTCGTGCCTCCTTGATGGGCTCCTCCGGATCAAGCTCTGAAATTTCAGCACATAAGCTCTTTACTTTCTGGAAATATTGAGCAATTGTCATGCTCCCTTGATTTGTATTTGCTAGTTCATTCTCCATAAACTGAAGTCTGGCCGTGTACTTCTTAGTAAACAGCTTCTCCATTGTGTCCCACACATCTTTTGGGGACTCCTATGTAACACCCCCAATCCACTCAGGGATATTATACGCCGTAGACCCTTTCCTCAAGGATCTACCAAGCTGGTAACAACATAGAACAACTCAACAATGCCTTTAAGGCTAAAATGACTCAGTAGACCGATTTGGTCTTTCAATAAATACATAAACTCAAACTCATTACATGCCCACGCACGGGTCAAATACAACACACTCCCGTACAACGGGAAAGAATACTGCAGCGGAAAATAAACTATAACTAAACCAATGACATCATACGGATCCTCGTGTGATTAGTATCGTTCATCTTTCATCATCTTTCATGCCGACCCTGTGTTATGCTCCCAAACCTGAATGCAAAAACAGACATCCACCCCCCGAATACTCGGGGGTTAGCAAAACTCCACTGTTTTGCTAGTGCAAGAACAAAGTGCAAATATGAGCCATACAATTCACATTCCACGAATAACAATAACCAGGAATCCCCAAATATCCAAACATGACGAAAAGTACTTCCCGAGGCAAGAGTTTGGGTAAAACATTCCAAAACCGAAAGATCACAAATTAAGGAAAACAATTTATGAAACAGTTTAAAGATGCCATCGAGAGTTTTAATAGAAAACAATTTAGGATTATCAAATCCTCCTCTTTCCAAAATCAACAGGGTCCTCGACCAGTAGGCGGAAAGCAATTTGCAAGAAAACCATTCAATCAACACAAGCGAGTCTTCACAAATATTTCCACGGGATTCTCGACCCAAAACCAAATAATATCAACACGAGATCAAATATCTCAACATCACACGGGGTCCTCGACCCAAAACACAGAATGACAACACAGCCCATCAAAGACACAGCCTCTCGTCCTCCCAATACTGCTCAAGACCCCTGATTAATTAACCCTCGAAGATCTCGTCAAATGTCCTTGGTTAATTATCCCTGATACCAACGTTTAAAATAAGTTGAAACACACTTTCAGAAAACACGAATCACGGTCTATATCGAGGCCAGCATTTTGAAAAGAGTTGAAAGAATTTGAAATACGATAATCGTTCAGTAACGGGGTCTTATCTATCACTCAAATATCCGTTACCAATAAGCCTGCCAGGCGCCTCCACTGAAACACCTGTGCACCGGCGTTCACTCCACTATGTCGGCCGCCCCTTGTACATGTCACCGCGCCGGCGTCACTCCCGTAAGAGCCGCCCCTTGAACACGCATCAGGTTAAACACCGGCGTTCACCAACCATATGGAGCCGCACATTGCGGCATACACCAGGTCGGAGTACTCGCCCCGCCCTCAGAGGCTCCCGGATATGACGTCTCTCACAACAAGTATTCACATTGTCACAAACATCAAGCACACAGTCAATCGTTGTGACAATTATCAAATCAATACACCAATTCACATAATTTATCCGTCAGTCCACGACCACACGAATAAATAACAACACGCACGTCAACTATAACGCGATGGAAAGAAGCAATATACTTACACACGCATTATCAAGCGCAACATCAACGCCAAACATATCCAAAGGATTCACGTAGTCATTTACAACCCACACAATTTACAAAACACACGCGTTTTGAAAACAAGCCTTTAGCGAGGCTAGCCGAATCTTTTGAAAGTTCAAAATAAACGATCAAACAACCACATAGAGACGATCACTAATTATCATATCCACAAAACAAGAATTGTATGGACAAGGTACTTGCCTCGAAATCGGCACGCAAGTATCCCGACGAACACGGCTCAACCGGAAAGCTTCGAAATGCCCGATGCTATCGAAAAGGAAGGCGACAACGAACGGAAGGGTTCAACTCGGTTTCTTCGCAAGAAACTCGACCCTAATAACATATAATTAATAAATCAATGATCATACAAGGAAGAATAATCGTAGAACGTCCGAAAACCCCTCTAAGATATTCTACCGGACACCTTCAAGGCGTCGATCAAGAACTCGACCCAAACAATGAACCGATACGATCCAACCATGGAATAACAAGGGAAAAGATATAATACATCTAAATAATCATCAATCCATCACAATCCTTAGTTAAATCGGATTAAACGGATGAAAACAACCAAAACACCCAAATTCCCCAAAACTAGATTTCTAGAAATCTAACCTTGATTCGGTAGATCGGAGGAGGTTATGGGATGATTGATTGATGTTAGAAACTCAAGAACTTCGTGGATTGATAGATAAACAATATGGATCCATGTTAACCACACCCCCAGCCGTGGAAGAGAAGGAGAAGAATGAGAAAAATGGTGAAAAACCCGACTGCAGGGCCTTAAATAGGCTGTCTGCCGGCCGCCTTACGTACGTAACCGGCCATGGCCGAACTCCCTGATTAGAAAATGCCGGCAGCATTACGTACGTAACCGGCCAAGGTTTACGTACGTAACCGGCCTTACGTACGTAACTGCCGAGCACTACCGACCGTAACTCGGCCATGACTCGGCCGGGGCCAACTCCGACGGCCCGAACGACCCCGAAACCCGAACCTGAATACGAATCGAAGATACGGTTACGAAGTACTCGCAAATACAAATTCGAGCACTAAGAGAACACACGATTCCGACCACCCGAAGGCTCGAAATTCGACAACGGAAAGTAATTACCCCAAACTTTGGGAAATTACGAAAATGGCCCAAAACGTCCGAAATACTCGATACACGATCGAAACACCAAGCCAAAGCTCGAAACATGAATAATAACATTAAATGAACTTACGAGAAACTCGAAACAATAGTTTCAGACGATATTCGCAAGAATCGAACTCAAGTGCAGAAAAGTCGCTAAAAAGCACGGAACTCAACATAACGGCACCGAAACAAACTCGATGTAAAAAAGTGTAGAATTAATCATTCTTAGAATGACGAAATGGTCACGAACGAGTCGTCAAAACGGACTTCCGCCGAAAAAAATAAATTACCGGAAATCGAAATTACGGGTATTACATTCTACCCTCCTTAAAAGAAGTTTCGTCCCGAAACTTAAAACAAGTAGGGAGAAGCAATATCCCGCCAGGAAAACTCAACGAGATACACAAGAAATGCGTAACTTACGCCCATCGGCAAAACGTTACAAGCAACGCAAAGGAATATACGGCGTGAAAACACGTTCCACGACGACTAACACAATGCCACCGGTAGAGACATAATAAAATCAACAAGTGACAAGCGTCATCAAACAGATAGTACAATCAAGTCGATTATCCGAACAGTTACAAAACACAACGAACGAAAATCAATACGATTGACCAACCCAACGGTTCATCAATCAAAATGCGAGCCAAACGCTGAACAAATACGGAATTCCACCGCCCAAGGGTTGGAAGATCGAAAACGAGACTAATTTCCCGAACTTAAGGGAATTACGAAGGAGTCTGAACGTTCAACAATCACGAGACGTGATCAAAAAAAACCGAACAATCAAACGATCGAACCACAACGATCGAGACAACAAAAATCGAACAATCATGTTTGAATCTCGAAGAACAATAAAATTCAAACAACAACTCCAAGGTTCACAAGAATCGAACCGAACTCGGAAAAGTCACAGCGATAACCAGATCGACCCAAAACAAGATCACAGCTCGTTCGAACGATGAAACCGGAATACAGAACAAGTTCAGAAAGTATCAACGAACACGAGCGAGCCGATAGAATTGAGAAAGAGAAAATGCAGGAGCCAAAAATAATATGGGTATTATATTCGATCTCTTCTAAAAGAAATGTCATTGCCGAAACTCACAACACGAAATCAAGGTGACAACACAACAAGCAACCAACAGAAGCATCCTTCAAAGGCCTCTCAAAGCCGATTCTGATGACTGTGCTAAGCGCGAACTCCAGAAGTCTCGGTAACCAATTCGCAAAACTGAATTTCGTGTCCCTCGAGTCCACACTTGAAATGTGTTACTGACGAGAAGGACAATTTACATGTGCATGCTCCGGCACATCACGGTTGAAACGCCTCAGCTCGGCATACCGAAAATACAAATGCTAGATACAATGGGGCATAACGTCGCAAAACAACATAGCGGAGATGCCAACTCAGCACAACAAAGAATCATAACACATATCATATACAACGATTACCATCGTAAAGTAATACACACACACAAACACTACAGCAACGACGGTATCATTCGGCGACCTCAACGGCCCGAACAATAACCAGCACATAATTACAAACATCATGAAACAATCACACATGTACACAAACGTACAAACCCAAGATTTAACTGCTCACAGAGGTGAGATAACACGCAAGCCACCACGAAATGACAACATTAAAGATCGTCATCACACCTCCCACAAAGGGCTAACAAAACATATGCGTGGCAACGACTCAACGCTCACGCCACCAATTCAATCACAAATCGGGATTAACACCGTAACGAAAGTTCGAAAACCATACATGCATTTCCGGTCCGCAAACAGGAATGATAGGTTTTTAAAAACGAAAACCACCTTTTGAAAATAGTTTGGAAACACCAGTTGATCTTGAGTATCATTTTACAAAAAGTTGAACAAACATCATTTTCGAGACTTTGAAATTCATCTTGCATTTGAACAAAAATGAGGACACCTTCTCTTAGTGAAAAACTTTCAGAATATTCGACCCTCGGGTCTAAGTAAAAGTGTTTATAAAACATTGAAAATATCTCAAAACATTTTGGGTCCTCGAGGTAGAAGAATTTTGAAACATATTGTGGCACTTGGATGTACCACGAGAAAATAATTCATTTTAAAAGTACGTCTCGAAATTTAGTTTCTAAGATACTCAAGGTTTTCCAGGATAATTCAATGGGCTAGAATGCCCAAAAATTTTAGGTAAGTACACGGAACATTATAGCGCTGTGGGTCCCGCGCCGGAACCCACCAGGATAAAAACATTTACAAAAACACCAAAAAGGCCGATGACGGTAATATTTCAAAAACTCACAGAAGATATTTAGAAAATACTAAATGCCGTCATAAGAATTTCGCCAAAACGATCAAGGCCACAATGCCAAAAACTCGGTTAAGGGTATCAGTTTTCGAAATAAAACTCAGTCGGTAAAATACCGAAAGCCATTACAAAAAAACTCACGCAGCGGATAAAAGAAATACAGTCCAACATGCACAATCCAGCAACACTACTCCTCACATGAACGAAATATGAGAGTCAAATAATCAAGTATCAAGAAATCAAAATCCATAAGAGGATTCCGTCACTTAACAAATAATCATAAAAATAGCTCGTGTCACACGAGGCACAACACAAAGAAGGGAGACTTACATCCATAGGTCGCACGAAGATGATGATCGCCCACGATACTAATCACGACCAACAAACTCAGACGACGCATCGCGACACGACTCAGTCAGACAAAATATGACGAGACAAAACTCAACAGACACGACTAAACCCGACAGCCTAGGTTTCCACAACCTAAGCTCCGATACCATTTATGTAACACCCCCAATCCACTCAGGGATATTACACGTCGTAGACCCTTTCATCAAGGATCTACCAGGCTGGTAACAACATAGAACAACTCAACAATGCCTTTAAGGCTAAAATGACTCAGTAGACCGATTTGGTCTTTCAATAAATACATAAACTCAAACTCATTACATGCCCACGCAGGGGTCAAATACAACACACTCCCGTACAACGGGAAAGAATACTGCAACGGAAAATAAACTATAACTAAACCAATGACATCATACGGATCCTCGTGTGATTAGTATCGTTCATCTTTCATCATCCTTCATGCCGACCCTGTGTTATGCTCCCAAACCTGAATGCAAAAATAGACATCCACCCCCCGAATACTCGGGGGTTAGCAAAACTCCACTATTTTGCTAGTGCAAGAACAAAGTGCAAATACGAGCCATACAATTCACATTCCACAAATAACAATAACCAGGAATCCCCAAAGATCCAAACATGACGAAGAGTACTTCCCGAGGCAAGAGTTTGGGTAAAACATTCCAAAACCGAAAGATCACAAATCAAGGAAAACAATTTATGAAACAGTTTAAAGATGCCATCGAGAGTTTTAATAGAAAACAATTTAGGATTATCAAATCCTCCTCTTTCCAAAATCAACAGGGTCCTCGACCAGTAGGCGGAAAGCAATTTGCAAGAAAACCATTCAATCAACACAAGCGAGTCTTCACAAATATTTCCACGGGATTCTCGACCCAAAACCAAATAATATCAACACGAGATCAAATATCTCAACATCACACGGGGTCCTCGACCCAAAACACAGAATGACAACACAGACCATCAAAGACACAGCCTCTCGTCCTCCCAATACTGCTCAAGACCCCTGATTAATTAACCCTCGGAGATCTCGTCAAATGTCCTTGGTTAATTATCCCTGATACCAACATTTAAAACAAGTTGAAACACACTTTCAGAAAACACGAATCACGGTCTATATCGAGGCCAGCATTTTGATAAGAGTTGAAAGAATTTGAAATAAGATAATCGTTCGGTAACGGGGTCTTAGCTATCACTCAAATATCCGTTACCAATAAGCCTGCCAGGCGCCTCCACTGAAACACCTGTGCACCGGCGTTCACTCCACTATGTCGGCCGCCCCTTGTACATGTCACCGCACCGGCGTCACTCCCGTAAGAGCCGCCCCTTGAACACGCATCAGGTTAAACACCGGCGTTCACCAACCATATGGAGCCGCACATTGCAGCGTACACCAGGCCGGAGTACTCGCCCTGCCCTCAGAGGCTTCCGGATATGACGTCTCTCACAACAAGTATTCATATTGTCACAAACATCAAGCACACAGTCAATCGTTGTAACAATTATCAAATCAATACACCAATTCACATAATTTATCCGTCAGTCCACGACCACACGAATAAATAACAACACGCACGTCAACCATAACGCGACGAAAAGAAGCAATATACGTACACACACATTATCAAGCGCAACATCAACGCCAAACATATCCAAAGGATTCACGTAGTCACTTACAACCCACACAATTTACAAAACACACGCGTTTTGAAAACAAGCCTTTAGCGAGGCTAGCCGAATCTTTTGAAAGTTCAAAATAAATGATCAAAAAACCACATAGAGATGAGCACTAATTATCATATCCACAAAACAAGAATTGTATGGACAAGGTACTTGCCTCGAAATCGGCACGCAAGTATCCCGACGAACACGGCTCAACCGGAAAGCTTCGAAATGCCCGATGCTATCGAAAAGGAAGACGACAACGAACGGAAGGGTTCAACTCAGTTTCTTCGCAAGAAACTCGACCCTAATAACATATAATTAATAAATCAACGATCATACGAGGAAGAATAATCGTAGAACGTCCGAAAACCCCTCTAAGACATTCTACCGGACACCTTCAAGGCGTCGATCAAGAACTCGACCCAAACAATGAACCCATACGATCCAACCATGGAATAACAAGGGAAAAGATATATGCATCTAAATAATCATAAATCCATCACAATCCTTAGTTAAATCGGATTAAACAGATGAAAACAACCAAAACACCCAAATTCCCCAAAACTAGATTTCTAGAAATCTAACCATGATTCGATAGATCGGAGGAGGTTATGGGATGATTGATTGATGTTAGAAACTCAAGAACTTCGTGGATTGATAGATAAACAACATGGCTCCATGTTAACCACACCCCCAGCCGCGGAAGAGAAGGAGAAGAATGAGAAAAATGGTGAAAAACCCGACTGCAGGGCCTTAAATAGGCTGCCTGCCGGCCTCCTTACGTACGTAACCGGCCATGGCTTACGTACGTAACCGGCCATGGCCGAACTCCCTGACTAGAAAATGCCGGCAGCGTTACGTACGTAACCGGCCAAGGTTTACGTACGTAACCAGCCTTACGTGAATCGCCGAGCTCTCTTGGCCGTAACTCGGCGATCCGGCTGAGCCCAGGCGCCGGCCATGACTCGGCCGGGGCCAATTCCGACGGCCCGAACGACCCCGAAACCCGAACCTGAATACAAATCGAAGATACGGTTACAAATTAATCGCAAAGACGAATTCGAGCACTAAGAGAACACACTATTCCGACCACCCGAAGGCTCGAAATTCGACAACGAAAAGTAATTACCCCAAACTTTAGGAAATTACGAAAATGGCCCAAAACGTCCGAAATACTCGATACACGATCGAAACACCAAGCCAAAGTGCGAAACATGAATAATAACATTAAATAAACTTATGAGAAACTCTAAACAACAGTTTCAGACGATATTCGCAAGAATCGAACTCAAGTGCGGAAAAATCGCTAAAAAGCACGGAACTCAACATAACAGCACCGAAACGAACTCGGATGTCAAAAAGTGTAGAATTAATCATTCTCAGAATGACGAAACGGTCACGAGTGAGTCGTCAAAATGGACTTCCGCTAAAAAAAGAAATTACCAGAAATCGAAATTACGGGTATTACACCTTATCTCGAATGTGATCGATCAAATCTTTGTGAATAGAGCCTCGCAAAGAAAACAAGGCCTTTCCACACTTAATCTTCCATTTTCTTCTTACTTCAGAATTTTTCGGCATATCTTGAGGCAAATCAGTATCACCTCCATCAACGATATCCTAAAGGTCTTGTCCTTGAAGATATGCTTTCATGCACATCCTCCAATATTGATAGTTGTTGTTTGTTAGTTTCTCCATTCCAAACTGATTCAATGCTCCACCGTTGATACCCATCTCCTGGAATACAAACACCAGCAACAATAGTAGATTTTCTGCCTTAAACCAATTTTTT
Source organism: Orobanche coerulescens (assembly GCA_033398695.1). Lineage (NCBI taxonomy): Eukaryota > Viridiplantae > Streptophyta > Magnoliopsida > Lamiales > Orobanchaceae > Orobanche > Orobanche coerulescens. Next base: position 60,055,958 of record CM065818.1, read on the forward strand.
GCCTTCCTTTTTCGCGAGCAACCTCCACTGAACACAGCAGCTGAAACACAGCTCTGATACTAAGTTGAGAGAATTATGGACACTCTCAAAACTATAGTAGACACACTAATTGCATGCCCAAGATCAGACTTAAGAGCTGGGCAGAAAATTGCACTTAAAACACACACAACACTGCTAGTTTACACAAGAGAGAGCAGAGATTTTACTTAAGAAGTATTCTGATTTTTTAACACTAATTTGATACAAATCTGCTGAGTACATTTTATAGTAGCAGTAGAATATTCTAGATGATTATTAGATGCAGAAAAGTACAAGAACTTTCTAGTACATGAAATGCAGAAAAGTATTAGAACTTTCTAGACAATGAACCTTCTAGTGCATGAACCATAAATGCATAATTAACTCCTTAATTTATTCTAGAACCTTCAGGACTTAATTATTCTAGAACCTTTAGGAAGTTCCGCACAATCTTTCAACACGGGTAAGGACACATCGTGGTGGAATGATGAGGTAAAGCAGATGATAAAAACTAAACATGAATGCTACAAGGCATTAGGAAAATGCTCGAGTGAGGAGAACTTTGAGAAATATAAGGAGGCTAAAAGAGAAGCCAAGAAAGCCGTCCGTGATGCTAGGGCAAAGATTAATCAAGAATTGTATACGAAATTAGATAATAAGGAAGGGGAAAATGATATTTATAAAATTGCTCGTATTAGAGATAGGAGGACACGAGATATTGGGAGAGTTAAATGTGTGAAGGATGTGGATCATAAGGTTTTAGTCGGAGATCAGGAGACGAGAGAAAGATGGAGGGCGTACTTTGATAACCTATTTAATGGACAACGTGAGGAAGATATTAGGGATGTAAGTATTGCTTCAAATTTGGTTAATAGGGATTTTATGCGACGAATTCAAAAGGGTGAAGTACGGATGACATTAAAGAAAATGGGTTCGAAAAAGGCATAAGGGCCAGATGGTATACCTATTGAAGGATGGAGGTGTTTGGGAGAGAGGAGAATCGAATGGTTGACTATACTTTTCAACAAGATTTGGAAATACGACAAGATCAACTGGCATGGAGGAAAAGCACTTTAGTCCCTTTATATAAGAATAAAGACGATGTCCAAGAGTGCTCTAATTATCGGGGATTAAGTTGCTGAGTCATACTATGAAATTATGGGAACGAGTGATTGAGAAACATCTTAGAAAGTGTGTGGAGATATCATAAAACCAATTTGGATTTATGCCCGGGAGATCGATTGTGGAAGCAATATTTGTGATGAGACAGATGATGGAACACTATCGTGATAAGAAAAAAGACTTGCATATGGTTTTTATTGATTTAGAGAAGGTGTTACAGATTTTTCGTTAACGCAAGTGCACGTTATCGTTGACAAGTAATAAAGTGATGAGTGAGTATCGTTCCCACGAGGACTGAATTACTAACTACCGATTTTTATGTATTCTAGTTTTATTTGAACAATCGAACTTTGGGTTTGCAATTAATTACTAAAAGAATTAATAAAAGGCTAAACAGTATAAACGGTCGCTTGAAGAAAGAGAATCAAATGATGAATAAGTCTAGGATTCTGAATCCACCTTGGCTTATCCGAATTTACTCTCGATTATCTGAAGTTAATGATTTTCCCAATTTATTGAAGGCGAAGATTGCTAAAATACTCTACCGCCTTTCCCAAGGTCAATAGATTTTTCTAAAGGCGAATAACGCACTCTATCCCTAGGTGAATTAATTCGTCAATAGGCAAAAAGCATAAAATCTCCAAAAGGCCACGTAATTCCTATGAGTATATTCCTATCTCACAGAATAAAACGGTCCTCACCAATAGTTCCTCACCAACTCTCCTCTCCCGATTCGAGTAAGGTAATTAAAACAATCCAATTATTGGCCAGACAATTGAAAGCATTAAAATCAATTGGGAAAACTCAATAGAAAAGGGAATTATATAGATAATCTAAAGCAAATCCGTCAAAACTTAGGTTTCATCAAAATCCTAGAACAAGGGTTTTAGCCTGACATGCTAAATAATGAAAATACAGAATTAATAAATAAAAGCATGAAACTCAAACGCAGATGAAGAGCTCGGATTCCTCCGTTCTTCTGGCTTCCGCCCTCCGCCTTTGATCTCTTCTGCTTCTCCCGTCTGCGATAGTCTTCTGTGATCCTCCTTTTCCCCCCAAGCCTCCCAGATGATTAATTAGGGTCTTAAACCCTTATTTATAGCTCCCCACAGCCTCCAAATCGCGTCCGTGTGAGTAGGTCGAGAACTGGCTTCAAAACGGCCCAAATCCGCGCGGAGCACACCAATACCGCCCTGTGTGCTGCGGCTCACTTAATCTGTGCCGCGGCACATGGCGTCCAGATTAAAACCTGGGCACTGTGACTTTCTTCTAGGCCGCGGATCACATGGTCTGTGCCGCGGCACATAGTACAGATTACTCTGGTGCCCGCTGCTCCTCTTCGTGTGCCGCGGCCCACGGCCAAAATTCGTCGTTTTCGCCCGTTTTGCCTCGTTTTAGCTTCCAGACTCCAATATTCTGTCAAACATGCGAGAATAAGACATTAAAAGCTCATTTATGCAATTTTACTCGCCAAAATAATACAAAATAATGATAAATAAGCGTATAAAAATACGCCTAACAAATACCCCCAAACTTGAGCCTTTGCTTGTCCTCAAGCAAAAAGAATTAATTTCAACTAAAGAATATCGTGAATAATCGTGCAACTCAAAGTGCTCAACCTGATTAATACTACCCTGAAATTCTCTACGAATAAATGCAGTATCGTAATAGCGAGCTACACTCAGAACACTGATTCCACAAAGTAACCAAGTTCAGTCCTAATCACTCGTTCATGAAGAAAATCCAGCTCAAAGATTAACAAATGTGAATCTAATCGACCGTCAATATGAAAGGTTAAAATAAACGAGCTAATTCGCCCCGTTCCACAGTCTAATGGTAAAATTTTCATGAGTTTCATAAAATATAACCCTCGGACAGTATTCCCTTATATATATGTTCAAGAAAATGATTCGAGTTGACCACTAGGTTCGGATCTCGGGATGTTTCATCGGGATAATCCTAGGGTGGAACTTCCATTCTCATGTATTGGGAAACCGTTTGACGTAAAAGACACTCATGGGGCACATGGATGTTTCTAGTTACTAAGTTCCCCTCCACAGCGGAGAAACAACTCTAATAGCTATTCCCGCATGTCCGAATCAAGGTCGCTGTTTTACGCGAGAGTAAACAACGGGTCACGCGAGTACCCCTGGTTACTAGGCTCCCTATCATCGGCACATGTGAAATTTCTAAATCACTAGTCTAATCAGGGTCGTCGTTTTACGCGAGAGTAAACAACGGGTCACGTGAATACTCCCGGTTACTAGACTTCCCATCATAGAACAAAAATATCTCGACTTTTGGGAAAAACTGACCGACTCTAAAACTCAAAGCAAGTGCCAACACAACTTATGTTACTGGATGACTAGCTAACCGAAAAATGTAACCAAATGTATCGACGGTGATCTTAAAACACGTATGTGTCCTCTCTTATCCGCTAAGGTCTCTACAAAAAATGAAAAAATTTCGGACCTAAATGAAGACTTAGCAGAAACAGAAATCACTGACTACAACTCATCTCAAACTCGCCCATTTCTTCAGAGAGAAAAACAGTGTCGTAACATCAGTATTACACAAATAGAAGCACGAAAAATTCACGAATAAGAGTGAAATCATGACAAGCAAGGCTATCGACAAAAAGATAACTAAAAATAACAAAAAGTGCAACGAAATAAGTACATCAGTAAATGTAGCAACAGAAATAGACCCCCCCGAAACTTAGGACGTACATTGACCTCAATGGACAAAATATAATATGCAATAAAAGTGAAAGGTCAAGTACTCCCCTCCAGTCCTCTCACGAGCTGGTACCGGCATCATCCGGTGAAGAGGGTGGTGTGGCTGGCCGAGCAGGTGCAATAAATGGCCTGTCCGGATGCAAAATGTGGGCCGTCCATGCGGCAAGGTGCTCCTGATGGTAGGTGTCCCTCGCTGCCAGACGCCTTGCCTCACGCCGGTTGGCCCGGCGGGCCTGCTCTCGCATCTCAGCTCGAACGGCAGCAATGATGCTCTCCCTCTCCATCCGGCTCTCCTCTCTCATCTCAGCCAGAAGGCTCTCTCTCTCTCTCCTCATCTCCTCTATCTCTCTCCTCATATCCTCTCTCTCTCTCCTCATATCCTCCCTCAACCCGTCGAACATCGCCTGCAATCTCTCTCTGCCGGGCGACGGGCTGGCATCTGCCTGCTCCTGTGTCAGCAGAAGGGGCTCGGGGGACCCCTCGTGGGCCTCATCAAGTAAAAATCCTCGCCCTCGAGCGTGCGCCGACGCTCCTCCCCACTGGTCAAAATGTGAGATGATGCGGTGGTCGATCGGGGCCTGGGGAGCCAGCATCGGCTCGTCGTCCGACCACGTCAGCCCCGACTACTGACACAGAGCGCAGATAAGAGAGGGGTGCTTCAACCCCGTCTTGGCCCCTCCCTGAATACACTGGAATATAGATCGGACCAGGAGAGGAGCTACATCGAATCGCAGCCCAGAGGTGATAGCGTATAATGTCCTGGCTCGGGAGAGAAAAACAGTGTGGATCTGAGATGTGGGGTCTATACGAGCGCAGATAAAATATAGCCAGGCACGCCCGAGCCGACTAAGGCGCGAGCTCTTAAAGTGGAAAGTGGAAGAACCCGGTGCGCGCCGCTCCCAGTCGGAGTCGGGCTGCGTAAGAGTCTCGAGCAGAGCCTCCTTCGTGAGGCTATCCATAACTCGCGCATAAGCCGTCTCATCTACCACCGGCGGCTCAAATAACCTCCGAATAGCAGCTACAGAATAATCCACCGTAATACCTCGGACATTGACCTGAGTCCGAGTGTCTGACTGCTGCAATATATGGCTTGCCCGAATGTGCTTCAATAACGCGCTGGCATAGAACTCCTGCACTATCGAGATCACCGATGGCTCGGGGGGTGCAGCGAAACGGGCCCACCCCATCTCGTGTATCATGGTAAGCAGTTCCCTGTCTTGGGGGGCTGGAGTGAATCCCCTCTCCGGGATCAGAGGTCGCGGCCGAATCTTCTCGTTGAAGATTTTGTGGATCTCCGGGTCAGAAAACTGGTGCACCTCCGACTCGGCGCGACTACGAGAAGTTTCCCCTCGAGTGGGGGACGACTGAGTCCTGGCCCTCTTGCTCAGTTTCTTAGTCCTAGCCATAGCGAGTCCTGAAAAAAAGTTAAACACCAAAGTTTACTTACTCAAACAATAACGAGAATAATCATCACTCGGCTAAGGATATCCAGCCGTAAATCAAGAATTTGACGAGCTAGCGCAGCCGTGAGAGAAAGATAAAATTTAGCTTTAACATTTAAACTAGACGTAAGGGTTGGGGTTGCTGTAATTCCAGATCAAATACATTGCACAAAGGTTCAAAATATTGTCCTAACAAAGAAAATTTTTCATTCAGACATTTCATCAAACACTTTAAAGACATGAGTTCAATTGAAGAACAAACAAGATAATAGCTCGATAAAGTCCCCAAAAACAACAACATGAATCATTCGTCATGACAACCGACATATTCAACTCATTCATAATAAAAAATAACCATTAAAAATCGATCAAAAACCATCATGTCATCAACTCAATTTGATAGAAATTTTGAAAGAAAAACAAAAAAATAAACATGATCAATCATCAAATGCATAACACAACTTCACCGTTAAATTCATAGAACAATTTGAGATTACAAGTTTAGACATACCTTGCTTGGATTGTGAAGAGTGCAAGAAAAATTTCAAGAAGAAGAAGGGAGATGAAGGTCGGCCGATCGCGCGCGCAAAGGAGAGGAAAGGGAAGGGAAGTGTACCTGGGTAGTCGGCCGAATGAGAGTTATAAACTACCTGGGCTGTTCAAATTCCACAAGGTGTGCCGCGGCACAGCCTAAGTGAGCCGCGGCACCGAGTACAGTCCCTTTTACCTGCTCGTTTGTTTTGTTGTGGGCCGCGGCTCAGCTTTCGTGTGCCGCGGCTCAGGGATATTATTGTGCCGCGACTCAGAACATATGTGCCGCGGCCCATAGTACAGATTCCTGGCTCATGTTTTTGGCTATGGGTGCGCCGCGGCTTAGGAACAGCGTGCCGCGGCTCAGGACTCAAGTGTGCCGCGGCTCAGTAATGTTGTGCCGCGGCACATAGTACAGAAAGTTTAGCTCTCCCTTTCGATTTGTGTGTGCCGCGGCTCACAAGCCTTGTGCCGCGGCTCAAGCATAAATTTCTCCCCTGGGACTTTTCCTGCACAGAATTTTTAGAAGAACACGTCACGAACGAGGTGGACAACAAATCAAAGCAAAAAATGATGAAACATAAATATCCAAAAATGTAAGAAAAATACTGAAACGCAACAATCTACAACTAAGAACTCGGGTTGCCTCTCGAGAAGCGCTAAGTTTATAGTCTTCAGCCGGACCTATTTAAAAATCAGTTTGCTTTTCGTAAACTCCATTTGATCTCCGCCCCGTTCATCGAACCATCGGTCATTAACGATTCGATTTTCGGTTCGGACACCCAATGTTGGTTGCGGAAGGGTTTTGACGAGAACAACTTTCCGAAACACCCGTTTTTCTCATGACTAGACGTCCGTTTGACTTCCGGCTTATTTTCCTCTTTCACGAACGAACTTATGACAGCAGCACACTTTTCCGATTGTGGCTGGTCAGATGGCGATGATTGCATGTTCACATGCTTGAGAAATGCGACTCGTTCTACATCTTTCTTAAAAGTTGGACCATCTGAAATGGAATCTGAGTTTTTCGAACGACGATTTTTTCGGTGTCTTTCTTTCGCAACGGCCTCCACACTTTCACTTTGTGAGCTCTTATCAACACCTCCCGGACATGAAAAGGATTTGAACACTTGGAACATAACATGCTCGTCTTGAACCCGCAGAGTTAATTCCCCTTTTTCCACGTCTATAAGAGTTCGGCCGGTCGCTAAAAATGGTCGTCCCAAGATAATCGGGATATCTTGATCTTCCTCCATGTCGAGAACAATGAAATCCGCTGGAAAGATAAATTTATCCACTTTTACTAACACGTCCTCAATCACTCCCCTCAGATACTTAATAGATCGATCCGCTAATTGCAAGGAGACCGTCGTCGGCTTTGCTTCTCCAATTCCCAACTTCTTGAAAATAGACAGAGGCATGAGGTTAATACTAGCACCGAGATCGCACGCCTTATTAAAGGAGAGATTCCCCATGGTGCACGGTATGTTGAAACTTCCCGGATCTTTCAATTTTGGTGGAAGCTTCTTCTGAAGAATAGCGCTGCACTCCTCCGTTAAGGCGACTGTCTCAAACTCCTCGAGTTTTCTTTTCTTTGACAAGATCTCCTTCATGAATTTAACGTAGCTCGACATTTGCTCCAATGCATCGGCAAATGGGATGTTAATATGAAGCTTCTTGAACACGTCGAGGAACTTAGAGAATTGCTTGTCTGCCTTTTTCTGTTGTAATCTCTGCGGAAACGGGACGGATGGCACATATGCTTTCGGATTATCTGGAAACTTTATCGAGGGTCTCCAATCTTGTGATTCCTCCGTCGCTAAATTTTTTTTCTCCTCAATTTCACTTCTCTTTTCACTCCTCTCAGGCTGGTCACATACCTCCTTCCCATTTCTCAAATTGATCGCATTTAGACTTTCTCTAGGATTTGTCTCGGTCATACTTGGCAATGCTCCCTCCGGTCGGGCTATCAACACATTAGCAATCTGGCCCAGTTGGACTTCCAAGTTGCGAATAGAGGCGGAATGATTTTGCAATGTTGCTTCAGTACGGGTCATGAATTGACTCGTATTCGCTGCCAATTTCGCAATTGCTTCCTCGAGAGAAACTTTTGGAGCGGGAGGAGGCTGCTGTTGGTTTTGAGCGAACGGAGGCTGGTTCGAGTTCTGTCCATTTCTCCATGAGAAGTTGGGATGATTACGCCATCCCGGATTATATGTGTTGGAGTACGGATTATTTTGCCGGTTTTCATTTCCTACGAACTGAGCTTGTTCAATTTGGGGCTGCTCGAACGGGTTTCCGACTTGGCACTCCGCGCTAGGGTGAGATCCGTTACACCAATTGCAAGACTCAATAGTAACGGGGGAAGGAGCATGCGAAAATGCTTGGAGCTGCTGTGTTAATGCTGCGACTTGGGCTGACAATCATTACTCGAAATTTCCATAACTCGCTTTGGCGTTATTCGTTCGGATGGCCATTGATAAGCATTAGCGGCCATAGCTTCCAACAACGAGTGTGCTTCAGCCATCGTCTTTCCCATCAAAGCTCCACCGGCGGATCCATCCACGAGAGTGCGTGTGGAAGCACTCAAACCATTGTAGAACGTCTGAATCTGAAGCCAGTCCGGAAAGCCGTGATGTGGGCATCTCCGTAACAAATCTTTGTATCGCTCCCACGCCTCGTGAAGCGACTCCATATCATACTGACCAAAGGTAGTGATCTCGTTTCTCAGTCTCGCCGTCTTAGAAGGTGGGAAGAATTTAGCAAGGAAGGCTTGCGCTAACTCTGCCCATGTCGTGATCGAGCCCGGCGGTAAGAAATTCAGCCAAAATTTCGCTTTATCCCTCAAAGAGAAAGGGAAAATCCGTAATCGGATAGCATCGTCGGTGACACCATTGTTCTTGAACGTGTCACAAATCTCGAGAAAAGAAGCAATATGTGCGTTGGGGTCATCGTTCGGCAATCCACAAAACTGGCTAGCCTGCACCATCTGAATGATCGCAGGCTTGATTTCGAAATTGTTGGCTTGGATTGTTGGACGCCGGATCCCCGAAAAGTTCGCGTTGATTTGCGGCATAGCATAATCTCGAAGAGCCAGTGCCGGTTGAACTTGCTGCACATGGTTATCTCCTCCTTGAATTTCGATATTTTCAGCCATAGTGACTGTTGTCGGTAGCTCTCGTTTCTCCTTCTTCTTTCTCCTAAGAGTGCGCTCGAGTTCGGTATTCAAAGGTAGTAGGCCTTTGTTACCGAGTTTTCTCATGCACTACCCGAAAAAATCCTAAAAGGAAAAACAAATAAATAAATAAAATTAAATACACGAAAATAAGTAAATAAAAACGTTCAAACTAAGACTAGAAATACTGAAATCGATATTAGCAAAAATTTCAGTCCCCGACAACGGCGCCAAAAACTTGTTGCAGATTTTTCGTTAACGCAAGTGCACATTATCGTTGACAAGTAATAAAGTGATGAGTGAGTATCGTTCCCACGAGGACTGAATTACTAACTACCGATTTTTATGTATTCTAGTTTTATTTGAACAATCGAACTTTGGGTTTGCAATTAATTACTAAAAGAATTAATAAAAGGCTAAACAGTATAAACGGTCGCTTGAAGAAAGAGAATCAAATGATGAATAAGTCTAGGATTCTGAATCCACCTTGGCTTATCCGAATTTACTCTCGATTATCTGAAGTTAATGATTTTCCCAATTTATTGAAGGCGAAGATTGCTAAAATACTCTACCGCCTTTCCCAAGGTCAATAGATTTTTCTAAAGGCGAATAACGCACTCTATCCCTAGGTGAATTAATTCACAATAGGCAAAAGCATAAAATCTCCAAAAGGCCACGTAATTCCTATGAGTATATTCCTATCTCACAGAATAAAACGGTCCTCACCAATAGTTCCTCACCAACTCTCCTCTCCCGATTCGAGTAAGGTAATTAAAACAATCCAATTATTGGCCAGACAATTGAAAGCATTAAAATCAATTGGGAAAACTCAATAGAAAAGGGAATTATATAGATAATCTAAAGCAAATCCGTCAAATCTTAGGTTTCATCAAAATCCTAGAACAAGGGTTTTAGCCTGACATGCTAAATAATGAAAATACAGAATTAATAAATAAAAGCATGAAAATCAAACGCAGATGAAGAGCTCGGATTCCTCCGTTCTTCTGGCTTCCGCCATCCGCCTTTGATCTCTTCTGCTTCTCCCGTCTGCGATAGTCTTATGTGATCCTCCTTTTCCCCCCAAGCCTCCCAGATGATTAATTAGGGTCTTAAACCCTTATTTATAGCTCCCCACAGCCTCCAAATCGCGTCCGTGTGAGTAGGTCGAGAACTGGATTCAAAACGGCCCAAATCCGCGTGGAGCACACCAAAACCGCCATGTGTGCCGCGGCTCACTTAATCTGTGCCCCGGCACATGGCGTCCAGATTAAAACCTGGGCACTGTGACTTTCTTCTAGGCCGCGGATCACATGGTCTGTGCCGCGGCACAGAGTACAAATTACTCTGGTGCCCGCTGCTCCTCTTCGTGTGCCGCGGCCCACGGCCAAAATTCGCCGTTTTCGCCCGTTTTGCCTCGTTTTAGCTTCCAGACTCCAATCTTCTGTCAAACATGCGAGAATAAGACATTAAAAGCTCATTTATGCAATTTTACTCGCCAAAATAATACAAAATAATGATAAATAAGCGTATAAAAATACGCCTAACAGAAGGCTTATGATAAGGAGGGTCGAGAGTTTAATGGTTTCTATTGAGTTAGGGAAGGGAGATTGAGATGGTTTGGCCACGACCGCAGGAGGCAGGCATCTGCTCCGGTGAGGAGGGTCGAGAGTTTAATGGTTGTCGGGGAGAGGAGGAGAGGCAGACCGAGGAGGACGTGGGAGGAGCAACTGAGATTAGATTTGAAGGCTTTAAACCTTTCCGAGACCATGACTGTTGATAGGTGCGCTTGGAGGCGCCAGATCAGAGTTGTGGATTCTTTTGTAGGGAGCGGTGCTGTAGTTGAGAGCCTCAGGGTTGGGTTGTCTCGGTTAGCTTTGACCTAGAGCATTGCATTTTTACTTTTATTGTATATTTTATTCTATTGTCTTTGCGTGTGGTGTATTTTTGACAGGGAGCTGTGCGCAGAGCCAACCTCTCTTTTGTTAGAGCAGCGTTCATCGGGAGTGAAGTGTAATACCCACGATTTTCATTCCGGTTATTTTGGATTTTTTTTGGATATTTCCCGGTTGTCGAGTTCCGGTATTATTTTCTCGACAACTGATTTTGGCATTTAAGACCGTAGGTGATGATTTGTTATCCGTTGTTTTCATTTCAGACCAATGATGTTGTCCCCGAGTATTTTGTCGTGTTCGTTCCGTGTGATTTCGGAAAATCGAGTCGTCGAATCATGGTGGTCGGACACTGTCGGGACAGTTGGGGACGGTGGCCGGACGGCTGCAGGCACTGGCCGGGCGAGTGCAAGCACTGGCCGGGCGAGTGCAAGCACTGGCCGGGCGATTGCGACAGGAACCGGCGTAGCGCACGCTACGGCCGGAAAGTAACGCACGCTACGGCCAGGAGGCAGCGCACGCTATGGCCGGTTGGCTGCGCGCGCTAGTCGGCCGAGGCAGTAAGGGCAGAAAGGTTCTAGACTGGGAAGATCGGCAGGTAGCGCACGCTACTGCCGGACACTACGCACGCTACGGCCGTCCGGTAGCGCACGCTACGGCCGGAAGGTCACAGACGCTACTGGCCGAGCCAGGAAGTCTCCGGATTGTGGTGGGCCGACAACGCACGTGTTCGGTGCATGATGGCGGGCCCGGCCGAACATTCTCGACCATGACCGCCGCTAGCGACGCTAGCTCGGCGATCTAGCGCACGCTAGTCGCACTAAGATAAATATGACCGAAGCGATCTTGTTTGCACTCATTTTTTCATTTTCTCCCTTTCTCTTCCGCGGCTGGATTCTTGGAGGTGACGAAGGCATGTTATTATACAACTAATCCACGAAGTTTGGGAGATGATAACATCGATTAGTCACTCCTTAACATCCTTCAATCCAGCGAATCAAGGTTAGTTTTCCTAAAATCATAGTTTTGGGAAAAATTGGGGATTTTGTTGATTTCGTCCGTTTGATTCGTTATAACTTAGAACAATGATGGTTTGATGATTATTAAGTTGTTTTATATCGAATCCCTTGTTTTTCCACGGTTGGATTGCCGAGGATTCGTCGTTTTATTGAGTTTCAAATCGACACCTTGAAAGTGTTCGATAAAATGTCACAAAGGGGATTCGGGCGTTCTACGATTATTCTTCCTTGTTCGATCGTCGATTTATTCATGGTATGATGTTCGGATCAGGTTCCTTGCGAAGAACTCGAGCCGGAACCCTTCCGTTCGCCGTTTTCCGATCGGTGGTGTTACCATCGTTTCCGCCGGAGAGTTGTGGGCATTCGAGGTTTTCCGGTTAATCCACGTTCGTCGTAGTGTGCGGTATCAACTACCGAGGCAAGTATCTTGCCCATACACTTCGTATTCCGTATACATAATAAATTGGTGATTGTCTATGTGGAAAATTGAATGTTATTTAACTTTCAAAAGAATCAATATATATAAGTATATTCCCGATAAAGGTCTTCTTCAAATTAACATGAGTGTTCAAGAACGAATGTGTCATTCTGAGAATGGGTACTAGTATTGTATGTTGTGCCCGGTTTTCGTGTGGTACTGTTAGATGACTGTCGTCACGATGATATGTGATGTTGTGTGATTTTCCATTGGGTTTTTCACTCGGGGATGTCTCAAGGAGGCTCTAAGGTCCGTGGCTTACTAGCACGGGATGCGAATAACCCTCGGGAGGATGTCGATGTGAATATTTGGGGTCTTGGTCCCCGTGATTTGTGATTTGAAATTGTATTTGGAAATAACCTTGGGTTGTGTCCCAAAATGGGTTCCGGAAGGCTGTGAATTCTTTAAAATACTTTACTAGTTGTTTACCTCGTTTCATTCCTGCCTTTCATAGTTTGTAGATTATATTGTTAATCTTGCTTGTGTCCAATTGCGGAGGCCATTCTGGTGAGTACTCTGATGTATATGGTTTATAGTCCTTTGCATGGGAAGTCGGATATTACCTCTGAGTGTGAGAGTTATATTCGTTCACTCCGAGAGGACTGACGGGCCGAGGAGGGTTCCGCTTATGACGGTTCCGCGAACATTTGGGTTAGCCACTCCGAGAGGACCCGACAGTGGTCGAGGAGGGATTCGCGTATTGTCGGATCCACTTAACTGTGAGTATTTTTAACCTTGTGACACGATGCATTTTTGTGATATGTCAGGAGTATAACGTTGTTTTGACTTGCCATAATGCTTGGGATGTAAAACATGTTCATCGAGGTGCTTGGACTAGAATGGCTTATGGATGATGTGTTGTGTGTAATTGGTCCACTGTTGTGAATTGATGTATGGCTATAGGTTTTGTGATTATTTTCCAATCAAAACTCCCGGATTCGAGTTGTTTTCAAAGTGCTTACTTGTTCAATTCTACTTTCAAGACTTGAACTATTTTAACTAAACGAAACATCTCGGGAAGTCTTTCTAAATTAATCAAGTTATTGTATTCCTAGAATATGATATGTATGGCTTGTATTTATATTTTATACTTGCACTAGCAAAACGGTGGAGTTTGCTAACCCCGAGTATTCGGGGGTGGATGTCTCAGACAAGGCCCGTGTATTTGCGGGTTCTCGGGAGCGAATCACGGGATCGATACGAAGGATGATGGAAGGCAGCGATACTAATCACATGAAGACCAATCGTTGAGTATGTTGAATAGTCTTGTTGGTTATTTCTACGATGTATTGTTATCCCGATTTATGGGAGCGTTATTGTATTCCACTTCTGGCATGTATGAGTTTTGTGAAAGAATGATGTATGTAATGTTGTGTGTTGTGATAAAAGACCAAATCGGTTTAATGGTCCTTTACGTAGCCATGTCGGCATGTGAAGTGATGCATTGTATTGTATTTAGCTTTGGTAGATCCTCGCGGAGAGGGTTCAAGGGCGCTGTAATATTCCCGAGTGGTTTGGGGGTGTTACAGAATATGGTATCGAGCTTAGGTTGCGAAACCTAGGCAATGGGTCCATCGGTATTGTCGTGTCTTGTCCTCGCTGATTGTGTTTGTCTAAGTCGTGTCGCGACGCGTCGTCTGTGATGTCGGCCGTGATTAGTATCGAGGTGCAACCATCATCTTCGTGCGACCTGTGGATGTAAGTCTCCCTACTATATTGTGCCTTGTGATATACGAGCTTGTATGATTTTGTGTTATGATGTGGAGTTTAAAGGTGATTTGTGATTATGTGGCCTATGTTGTTTGGTCCTCGTATGATGTTAGGATAAAAGTGGTACCAACGTATATGTATATATACACACATCCTGATATAAGTCGTTTTTACAAGAATAATGGCCTTGGTGTGGTTACGCAAGGAAAAATTCATCAATGTGATATTTTAAAACTTTACATGTTTTGAGGAGTCACGTATATTTTGTTTTAAAACATCCTCCAAAGGGAGGAAAAAAAAGTTTGATTTTCGTATTATGACCTCAAGGCCAAAAATTTTTTAAGAAGTCAAACTACCAATATTTTATTTTCATTTTGTATTATAAGTTTTCAAAACACGATTTTTGAACCCAAGTGAAGTTTACAAAATGTAGACAATACGTGACTCTCGTTTTCAACTTATCGGTTTTATGGCTGTTAGTCGAGAAAGACGTGATGATGTTCTTGTTGTTCGGGCAGTGTTGCCAGTTTTAGATTAAAACAGTGATGTGAATGCTAAGTCGTTCGGTATGAGTTAAGACAACTCTCTTTATTAATAGACGAGATTTTGATTTTGGATGACAGTTGTCCTTTGATGGTTGCTCGCGAAGTGTTGTAAGCATGTGAATCGATGGCATTTAGATTCATATGCTGTCGTTGTTCATTTGTAACTATCGGTTTTAGTAATGTTGTATATATGTTCGTAATCACGTGCTGAATTCGAGCTGTTAGCGCACGCTAAGTACAAGCTAGCGCGCGCTAATGTGGAATGAGTAGCGCACGCTAATGTTGTTGTAACGCGCGCTAATGCAGCATGAATAGCGCACGCTAAATAATGGTTGTAGCGTGCGCTAGTTAGCTGGGACTGAGGATGTGGAACCGCATTTTTGCCGTTAGGTCTAACTTTCTGCAATACCATATCTGGATCGTATTCTATGTGTGTTGTCTAGTGATGACAACCGTTTTGTGTGAACGTGTGTTGTGACCTTTCATTCGCGCTAAGTGATAATTGATTTTGTTCGGTGAGTTGATAAATTATGTCTGATGTATGTGTGTGTTCGAAAATGTTTTCCTGAAACTTTCATAAGTTTCTGCAAGTTGTGGAAATCAATTTTTTTAAACTAATTTGACGTTTCGATTAATTCGGCGCTTCGTATGAACTTTGAAAGCTGTTTGAAATTTGCGAGCCGCCTAGATTCTCAAATAAAACCTCGACGGTATTGAAAGAGTTGTTTTAAAATACCTTGAACATTTTGTAAAATGTTACCGTTGATTCTTGTGTAGTGTTGGGAGAATTTTGAAATGACTTTAACGTACTATTGTATTTTCGAATAATTCGAGTACATGATTTTCAAAATCTTTCACATCATAAAATATTTTTCAAAACCAAGATTTATTTCTTTTTCAAAAATATATAGTGAAAGATAAAAAGAAATCTCACTCGATGTAAAGTTCAAACTCGGATTTGGAAATGTTAGAGTATGTAAGAATGGTTTGATGATCTTGCATGGTGAACTTGTTGTTTGTTAACGGTGATGATGATGCGTAGAGGCATGACGATTTTGATAACGCCGGTTATACAGAAATATTATTTTGGCAAATGATTTCAAATGGAACGGTTAGAGTATGTTGTTTACAAGTTTTGATGAAACAACCTGAGGTACCAAAAGTACTTTTAAAGTTTATTTTTAATAGCATACAAATCCAAGGATTTTCAAAAGATTTCCTTTAAAAGGATACCTCGTGGATTTTCTTTCCGAGTTGTTATTGGTTACCTTATGTGATATGTCATGCTAAGTTGGTACTTTAGCATATTTATTTTTGCGAAGTGGTGCAATCGTATTGAGTGAGAATCCGATTAGTATGCCGAGGAACAGAGGACGCGACCGTTACAACAATACAGTTGGTTATGGAGATTAAATGCGGGACCAGGAGGATATGGCCGGGAAGGTTGATATTCAAGCACTTCGTTTTCGTTATTTAGGTTTCGGGGACGAAACCTCTTTTAAAGGTGATATGATGTAATACCCACTTTTTTTTCTTCTTCTTCTCGTTTCCGTTTCGTTCGACCGTATTGAGGCGATTGTGTTCGTTAATGCTTCTGACCTTATGTTGTTTCTCACATTTGTCATTCGAGCGAGTTCTGATATTGTTCCAAATTGATGTGCATATCGTTGTGATCTTTCCAAGTTCGGATCGATTTCTTGTGAACCGTGTTCGAAACTAACACCTCGTGCTTCCTACAAGTTATTGATGTCTTGATTTGAGGTATGAACTTCAAAGGTTATCGTTGTTGTTCGATCATTGCTATTCGTTCGTCGTTGTCCAATCATTATCGTTTGACCTCGAAATCGTGATTATTGTACATCTGGGCCATTTTGCGATTTCCATAAGTGTTGGGAAATTTTCTTCATATTCGATCTTCCAAATCTGTGAGTTACTGGAATTTCATACCTTTCAGCGTTGGAATCGTGACTTGATTTTTGTATTGCTTGGTTTTATCAACCGCAACGATTCATGCTCGTTGCTTTTCATAAGCATTCTTGCGTATTGAATCGGATTGTAGTGGCTTTATACTGCATGGAGTTCTGGTGTGTTGTCGAGAGTCGCCTTGCTTTTGTTTTAAGTTTCGGGACGAAACTTATTTTTAGGGGGGTAGAATGTAATACCCACGATTTTCGTTCCGGTTATTTTGGATTTTTTTTGGATATTTCCCGGTTGTCGAGTTCCCGTATTATTTTCTCGACAACTGATTTTGGCATTTAAGACCGTAGGTGATGATTTGTTATCCGTTGTTTTCATTTCGGACCAATGATGTTGTCCCCGAGTATTTTGTCGTGTTCGTTCCGTGTGATTTCGGAAAATCGAGTCGTCGAATCATGGTGGTCGGACACTGGCCGGACGGTTGGGGGCGGTGGCCGGACGGCTGCAGGCACTGGCCGGGCGAGTGCAAGCACTGGCCGGGCGGTTGCGACAGGAACCGGCATAGCGCACGCTACGGCCGGAAAGTAGCGCACGCTACGGCCAGGAGGCAGCGCACGCTATGGCCGGTTGGCTGCGCGCGCTAGTCGGCCGAGGCAGTAAGGGCAGAAAGGTTACGATCGAAGATCGGCAGTAGCGCACGCCATCACGGACATCAAGACGCTACGGCCGGCCGGTAGCGCACGCTACGGCCGGAAGGCTGCGCACGCTACCTGGCCGAGCCAGGAAGTCTCTGGATTGTGGCTGGGCCGACAACGCACGTGTTCAGTGCATGATGGCGGGCCCGGCCGAACATTCTCGACCATGACCGCCCGCTAGTGCATGCTAGCTCGGCAGTCTAGCGCACGCTAGGCTGCACCAGTATAAATATGACCGAGCAGTACTGTTTGCACTCATTTTTCATTTTCTCCCTTTCTCTTCCGCGGCTGGATTCTTGGAGGTGACGAAGGCATGTTATTATACAACTAATCCACGAAGTTTGGGAGCTGATAACATCGATTAATCACTCCTTAACATCCTTCAATCCAGCGAATCAAGGTTAGTTTTCCTAAAATCATAGTTTTGGGAAAAATTGGGGATTTTGTTGATTTCGTCCGTTTGATTCGTTATAACTTAGAATAGTGATGGTTTGATGATTATTAAGTTGTTTTATATCGAATCCCTTATTTTTCCACGGTTGGATTGCCGAGGATTCGTCGTTTTATTGAGTTTCAAATCGACACCTTGAAAGTGTTCGATAAAATGTCACAAAGGGGATTCGGGCGTTCTACGATTATTCTTCCTTGTTCGATCGTCGATTTATTCATGGTATGATGTTGGGGTCAGATTCCTTGCGAAGAACTCGAGCCGGAACCCTTCCATTTGCCGTTTTCCGATCGGTGGTGTTACCGTCGTTTCCGCCGGAGAGTTGTGGGCATTCGAGGTTTTCCGGTTAATCCACATTCGTCGGAGTGTGCGGTATCAACTATCGAGGCAAGTATCTTGCCCATACACTTCGTATTCCGTATACATAATAAATTGGTGATTGTCTATGTGGAAAATTGAATGTTATTTAACTTTCAAAAGAATCAATATATATAAGTATATTCCCGATAAAGGTCTTCTTCAAATTAACTTGAGTGTTCAAGAATGAATGTGTCATTCTGAGAATGGGTACTAGTATTGTATGTTGTGCCTGGTTTTCGTGTGGTACTGTTAGATGACTGTCGTCACGATAATGTGTGATGTTGTGTGATTTTCCATTGGGTTTTTCACTCGGGGATGTCTCAAGGAGGCTCCGAGGTCCGTGGCTTACTAGCACGAGATGCGAATAACCCTCGGGAGGATGTCAATGTGAATATTTTGGGTCTTGGTCCCCGTGATTTGTGATTTGAAATTGTATTTGGAAATAACCTTGGGTTGTGTCCCAAAATGGGTTCCGGAAGGCTGTGAATTCTTTAAAATATTTTACTAGTTGTTTACCTCGTTTCATTCCTGCCTTTCATAGTTTGTAGATTATATTGTTAATCTTGCTTGTGTCCGATTGCGGAGGCCATTCTGGTGAGTACTCTGATGTATATGGTTTATAGTCCTTTGCATGGGAAGTCGGATATTACCTCTGAGTGTGAGAGTTATATTCGTTCACTCCGAGAGGGCCTGACGGGGCCGAGGAGGGTTCCGCTTATGACAGTTCCGCGAACATTTGGGTTAGCCACTCCGAGAGGGCCCGACGGGGTCGAGGAGGGATTCGCGTATTGTCGGATCCACGGTTAACCAGGAGTATTTTTAACCTTGTGACTTGATGCATTTTTGTGATATGTCCGGAGTATCACGATGTTTTGACTTGCCATAATGCTTGGGATGTAAAACATATTCATCAGAGCTGCTTGGACTAGAATGGCTTATGGATGATGTGTTGTGTGTAATTGGTCCACTGTTGTGAATTGATGTATGGCTATAGGTTTTGTGATTATTTTCCAATCAAAAACTCCCGGGATTCGGAGTTGTTTTCAAAGTGCTTACTTGTTCAATTCTACTTTCAAGACTTGAACTATTTTAACTAAATGAAACATCTCGGGAAGTCTTTCTATATTAATCAAGTTATTGTATTCCCAGAATATGATATGTATGGCTTGTATTTATATTTTATACTTGCACTAGCAAAACAGTGGAGTTTGCTAACCCCAGTATTCGGGGTGGATGTCTGTATTGCGTCCGGTATTTGCGTTCCGGGAGCGAATCACAGGATCGATATGAAGGATGATGGAAGACGACGATACTAATCACATGAAGACC
Source organism: Orobanche coerulescens (assembly GCA_033398695.1). NCBI lineage: Eukaryota > Viridiplantae > Streptophyta > Magnoliopsida > Lamiales > Orobanchaceae > Orobanche > Orobanche coerulescens. The sequence goes on from CM065818.1 coordinate 60,075,374, forward strand.
AATCGTTGAGTATGTTGAATAGTCTTGTTGGTTATTTCTACGATGTATTGTTATCCCGATTTATGGGAGCGTTATTGTATTCCAGCCCCTGCGCAGGTATGAGTTTTGGGAAAGAATCATGTATGTAATGTTGTGTGTTGTGATAAAAGACCAAATCGGTTTAATGGTCCTTTATGTAGCCATGTCGGCATGTGAAGTGATGCATTGTATTGTATTTAGCCTGGTAGATCCTCGCGGAGAGGGTCTGCGGCGCTATAATATTCCCGAGTGGTTTGGGGGTGTTACATGAAGTAGCCAAATTCCGCTTAGGTAAGTCCCATGTGGATCAAGCCATGGGCTCATGTATGGTCTCGAGCTTTTTCGAATCATATGTTTTCCTTTGTATTTATCACACAAGATTCTGCTGTGCACTAAGCTGGGGGTCTTCACGGAAACAGCCTCCCTACCGTGATAAGTAGGGGCATGGTCTGCGTACATCTTACCCTCCCCAGACCCTGCTCTGAGCGGGATATACTGGGTATGTTAGGTTTGGTTTGGCTTATGATAAGGTACCAAGAGAGGTACTTTGGTGGGCATTAGCCAAACAGAGCGTGTCTAAGAAGTATATTGACATCATTAGGGACATGTATGAAGGAGCTAGTACAAGTATACGTACTACCGTGGGAAGGACTGAGGAATTCCCTATTATGATTGGGGTGCATCAAGGCTCGGCTCTTAGTCCTTTCCTCTTTTCCATAGCCATAGACGAATTGACAAGGTCAATTCAAGACGATATTCCTTGGTGCATGATGTTTGCAGATGATATTGGTTGATGAAACGAAGGACGGAGTTGAAAGAAAGTTGGAAATCTGGAGAAATACGCTGGAATCTCGTGGTTTTAGGCTGCGCAGAAGTAAGAATGAATACTTGGAGTGTAGCTGTAGTGGAACTGGAAGTAAAGAGGCGGGTACAATCACTTTTAATGGGAATGTTATACGAGGATCAGACTTTTTTCGTTATCTTGGGTCTATGCTTCAAAAGGATGGAGAATTAGACGGTGACGTGGCCGATATGATTAAGGCGGGATGGTTGAAATGAAAGAGCTTAACGGGGTTATTATGTGATCAAGGCGTACCTTACAGATTAAAGGGAAACTTTTACCGAACATCAATTAAGCCTGCACTTTTATATGGCACTAAATGCTGGGTTGTAAAGCATAGTAATGTGCATAAGATGAATGTGGCGGAAATGCGTATGCTAAGATGGATGTGTGGCCATACGAGAAAGGATCGACTTATAAATGATGTAATTAGGAAAGACGTATGAGTGGCCCCTATAGAGGATAAGTTGTTGGAGAATTGGTTAAGATGGTTCGGACATGTGAGACGGAGGCCGATTGATGCACCAGTGTGGAGGCTTGAAGAATGGGGAGCGCATAGGCCGGTGATGGGTAGAGGAAGACCTAAACAGACATGGATAAAAGTGATTGAGAATGATATGAGGTTTCTTGGGATTGGAGTAGTTATGACGTTGGATAGGACGACGTGGAGGGAGAGAATTTGGGTGGTCGATTATGTTTGAGGTTTTTTTTGCATAATAATTATTACTATTTTTATTTACTTTTTATTATTTATTTATTTTTTTCGTACTAAATTTTTCACCTATCACTTTTGCCTTTTCATAGGACTATTTTATTAGAGACGACTTGACGTTTTCAGAGATTGATTCATGTTAGCCGACTCCAAAGCATTTTGGGACTAAGGCTCTGATGTTGTTGTTGTTGAATGAAAGATTTATTGAACAATACAACTCACATAAATACTATTTAGTTGTTTCTTTCCTAAATATTAGAGAACTAATATTTTAAAAAATATATATGTGAAATATAAAACTATGGAGAACGCCTCAAGGGTCTCAAGGCTCAAGGCTCAAGGCGTGCGCCTCACGTGCACCTCAACACGATGAGGCATAAGTCTCAAACATTTATAAAAAATTAGCACCTCGAAGCATTTTTCTTCCACCTCGCCTCAAGGCGAGCCTCGAGGCGTAAGCCTCGACAGCCTTTTAAGACATTGATTGCAAGCGGAACTTGCTGAACTTAATGGAGGATCTGATGGAAGTTTGATCAAGGAACCAACCTATGATTGATGTAAGTTTATGCTTTTTCATACCTTTACAATTTTGAGGTACTCTTTGTCATGCTAGGGGGTGTTCGGTTTTGCATTTTAAAACTAGCTTTCAGTTGTATTACTTTTTGTGCTTGGTGTCATAAATTATTTCTAGTGGTTAACTTATGAATTTACCCCACTTTACAGGTACTGTAGGGCTCTTCAAATGATTGTACATTCAGCGACACTCCTGGGGCGTTTACTGACCTTAAATCTGAGGAGCTGGGCCAAGTATGCACGACCAATCCTAATTCGTGTTTAGTTTTTCTATGAAGCCATCTTTTTTTTGTTATTGTAGTGGTGAACTAATTGGTTAATGGATTTGTATCCAGGGTGAAGCCACAGTTTGAGGACTATGTTTGGTCTAAAGGTACCGGATGCTTCCGGTGTGATGTGTGAAGGCGGATCAGAGGTGCTTTCGAAGTTCCAGTAACCATCGCCTCAGGCGGCCGATCTCAATGTTAAAAGGCAGAGTTCTTACTTGATTTCACAGTTTAAGCTGTTGAAAGAAAAGGTGAAGCCTGTTACTTTGGATTTTTAGAAACCGCGTGCAGAAGAAAATTATTGATATAAATTTATGTTGATTTCTGTAATGTGATTTATTTGTAAGGATGTGTGAAATGTGTTTAAAGTATGACTTTTTTATATGATTGCAGGTGCAAAACATGGCTAATGAAACGGGGTTGAATTTCAGTGATCATATCATCTTACCGTGAGATTTAATCAGCAGGTAAATACTTACCGTGAGATTTAAATTTGTGCCTTAGAAGTGATTATTGTGGCTTTTAATGTTTGGATGAAAATATTTTGTTTAACTCTAATACAAGTCAAGGTCCTTGGTTCCTTGGTTTCCTCACATGAGGTCAATGATTCAAACCTCCCTAGGTGTGTACATTTTGGGGTGGCCAGGGAAGGGTCGGAAATGATCTCGGGATTAACCCGGTGAGGCCGCGTACATCTAAGTCAAAAAAGACTCGCCGTCCACGGGTAACTTGAACAGGGAAAACCTCATTCGTTTACCGTTTTTTCATTTGATTATTTAGTTGTCAAATGATGAGTTTTGGATAATAAGTTTCAAGGGTTTAATAAGTTACCTACTAATAATGTCTTTTTAGTCATTTTATGTAGGATATTGCTAAAAAGATGAGAAACTTTCCAAAAACTCGGAGGTGTTTGGATTAGCTTATGGGCTTATTTGATTTTGGAAAAATTCACTTTTTTGGCTTATAGGTTGTTATAACTTATGCAAGTCCGAAAGCTGAATTTGATTCGCTTATAAGCCGGAAATAGTGACTTATCCAAAATGAATTAAACTCACAAGGTCAAAAATAAGCTAATCCAAACACCCCTCAAACACGTGATCATTCGTTATTTATACTTTAAACATCTAAACATTATTTACTTGGGCCATTTTGTTGCAATTGATTGAAAACACGTCCTTATTAGTCTTAGTGTCTTAAAGATAGTATTAGAATTTCAAACTTAAACACCAAAAAATGACATACCCTTGTAGGATATATTTTAAGAGGAGATCGGCTCGCGAGAAAATCCAACACCAGCGGCGGGCAAGCTGGGTTAGCGCTGCGGATCCTGCATCAAACAACAAAGAGTTAGCACAACTCCCACGCAAGTGACGAAACTCCACAAACAAACAAAGTTTACCTCTCGGCTCTCTCGGGGTCGCGACCAAAGTATGGTTTCCTGCGAGGGGTCTCAGCCTCGGCGATCGCCACCTCTCGCAAGAAAGCCGCAGAGGGCGTAGGCTCATCCACCGGGGGGACCGCGTTGATCGTAGGCGCGGCGATCGGCACCTCACCAGCAGGGGCAGAAACTGGAGGTTCCCCCGACCTTTGCCGCTTGCGGTTCGATCGGAGTCCTTCCTCCCGAACCTCCTCCTCCGCCACGATCAGCTCCACGTTAAGCCTCACCTCCGGAATAAGAGGTAGCGCCACCGGAGGAACTCGAGATGACTTCTTCTGGTGCAGACGACTCAAAACTCTGGGGTTCGACATAGCTATCTCTGGTGGAGGCTCCAAGAAACGAGAAAAGCAGACCTCTGCAATAAGAAACAAGTGAACAACGGTTAGAAACTTTCTCCAAGCAGGACGATCGCCAAGCAAATGGAGATCGAAGAAATTCATACTTGGGACCGAGAGATGTCGTGGGAAACGGAACAACCGATCAGACGGCCAATGACTCTCTTTGTTAATCCGGCGAGCGTCTAAGTCGTCGTCTGGCAGACTTCGTATCCGCTCTACCAGAAAATCGAAAGATAGCTCGTCGATCGCCGGAATATGGAAACCTACAAAAGGAAAACCAAATTAGATCAGTTAAGAACATATCCAAACAAAGGGAGAGTCAAAACCCTTACTCGGATTTCTCTCCCGAAACCCTGTGGGAATGTCCAGCTCGCCCATAGGATTGTCACTCGCTGAGGCCTTCCAGGCACCGGCGACCCAGAACCATTTCGCCGGATAGCCCCGCACCTTGTTCGGGACTCCTAGGATCACCCGACCGTAGTGGCCTTGGATATGATAGCCTCCGACCGACCCCTTATGAGCCGTCAGCTTGAACAAGTGGTTCATATCCAATGGCGAAGGGAGGCGGTACAGTCGGTGACCGCCGAACAAGGTAAGGCACAGACGATCTGGAGCCAGGCATTCGGCGTGAGATGAAGCGGCTGACCGTGCTGTCGTGACGCGTCAAAATTAGATTTTTATAAAAAGTCCTTGACTCACTTATACTAAATAGTAGTATTGGTAAGTAAGGGTCGATCGCACGAGGAACAGATAAATTAATCGAACTTCCTGAGTTGAATATTTTTGGAAAATAAAAATAGTAACACTAATTAAATAATACTAAAAATAATAATACTAGATATAATAAAGGGGGGGTTTGGTTGAATTAAAGTAAATAAACTAAAATAACAAGTAGGCAAATAAAAAGAAGTAAAATTTTAGTAAGGAAAAACGATTGTGATTAATATCCAGTTCTTAGTTCCGTTATCCCCCGTTCTAATTTAATTTATGAATTAATGCAGCACTTTATCTTTTCTTAATTCCTAATAAACTCCTACTCCGAAGTTAACAACAAGCTCTGTTAACCCCAATCGTTTTTTAAGTTTATTTAATCAAAACAAGCTCTTCAATTAAACCTATCTAAACGAAGGATTCAAAACAAGCTCTTCAAATCTTGTTCGTTAGATGCATTAGGAACCAAAACGATGGAAATAGACAGGATATTGAGTTCACAAGCTCGACCCAAGGGATCCTGATTTTGTGTTACCCAACTGATAAAAATCAATTCTTGCTACTTGTGATGTAGAATTATAACTATTACGTATTATAACCCTAAATATAGCAATAGATATAAAAATCTCAATTAAGTTGATCAAGCCAATTAAAGTAAATTATATCATAAATAAATCTACACAATAACACAAAGATAATTCAAAGGAACTAAGTCAAGAATATTCTACGGGATTAAAACATAAATAATATAAATACGGGTTCAAACATCCCTAAGAACTGGAAAAGATAATTAGCCGGACATGATGGCTAAATAAAGCATAAAATAATTATTAGACATAGAAATTAAAAACCCGAAAATTATATCCTCCTCTGATGTCGGTCGAATTCCTCTTCTCCTACCTTGGGAACTGCACCAGTTGTGTGCTTCCTTTTTATTTTTATTTTTTTTTTGTTGGTGCCCTTTTCTCTCTCTCTCTCTCTTAGCCTTATGTCGTGTGTATGTTTAATGGGGGTGGTGGATGGTAATGATGGTTGTTCCCTTTTTTATAAATCCAACAACAAGTGTTTTTCTTCATCCAGACTCTTTCGGCCGCCTTTTTCTTGAGTAGGACTCTCCCTTTTTTTTCTCTAATTCGGCCACTTTTTTCTTTTAAGGGTGGGACTCTCTTTCTTCTGTCTTTTATTTCGTCCGGGACTCCTTTTGGACTCGGGACTTTATTTCTTTCTTGGCCCAAGCCATTTTACGGGCTGATTGGTGCTTTTTAGTTACGGGGCCCGAACCGACTTCAGCTAATTGAATTATACTCCATTAATTCTGACTTAAAAAATAATCGAATTACCTAAAATAATTAATAAATTTCAACGGTGAGCCAAATTGCATTCATAAATAAAATGAGTAGAAAATTAACAAGTTGTGCAAAATAAAGATAATAAAATCATGCAATTAACACATGGAATTATGCCATATTTTCTACCGATCAAATCTCCCCAAACTTGAACCAATGCTTGTCCTCAAGCATAAAAATATCGAAAGATTTGAAAAAATTTTGTCCTATAATTACGCTCAATAAAACTTTAATCACCCTTCACCGACCCAAAATTCGCTCAAGTAATCGCTTCAAATAAAAGTTCAAATTTCCCAATAAATCTCCCCAAACTTAAAAGTTTGCTTGTCCTCAAGCAATTTAGAATGAGTTGGATCGCAGCGATAACAAAAGTAAGAATATGATTTGCCTCCCCTGAAATATTTAGCCTTCGTTAACTCAAACAGTGGTATAATAATCGCTTCTTTTGCGTAATCAGAACACTTTTTGTATGAACAGTTAATGAAAATTTCATAGAATTATCAAACATAAAAATTCAATCCTACTAAACAGTTCCAAGAAGAGAAGAATAATTAAAAAATTTCAACTTATGATAAGGGCTTTAATCATCTCCCCAAACTTATTATTTCAATTGGCTGTTTATTGATTGGAACTTACGTGAATGCACTATCCACAAGCTTCAACATATTTCGTAGGTGATAGCTTCCACACCGTTATTTGCTAACGTGTAGCTCTTTTCACCAACACTTTTTTTTTCGTGTGAGACGGCAGCTACGCACCAACAATGGGTTAGTCCTTTATTTTTTCATTGTTACTTTTTTCACAACATTTTAGGACCCCCAAAGTTAGGCAGTTGTTGCTGCTCAACAATTCTCCCTTTTTTTTCTACTAGCCTCCATGTATGCGGTAACCCCAAAAATTCAACGACCATCGAAATTTTAAGAAGAGGGTAAATGATCAAGTACAAATCACAAGTGAAATCTTAATAATATTCTTCCTTCCTAGATTTTCTAATAGTGTTGCAATTTTTATATCTATATATCACAGAAATATTCCATTAAAAGCTAACACAAAACCGACCAATTTTCACATAAAGGCGGAACTAAAATTCACAGATTGAGCTAATTCCAACTAATATTCCAAACGAACAAATAACTCTAAAAACCATTATGCTTTCTCACCAACTATTCTCAATTGACTAAAGGACAATCATCACAAATCAAAGTGCGAGGAGACACGGTTCTAGCAAATAAAACGCAACATATATAATCCAACATGAAAATATAAAATAATAACGTGCAACTTCAAGTACGGAAAAGGGAAAGAGTGCACCGGGCTAGTTTTGTCGGGACTCGATCAGGGCGGTCAGATAAGCAACTTTTTCTTCAAGCTCACGATGTCCTCTCTCAAGGTCCTCAATCCGGCGTCTTAGCTCTAGCTCAACACTAGAACTTGCCTCGGCTTGTGGTGTAAGATTTGGTACTGGGTTTGCTGGAGTGAGGGGCAAGCTCGGATGTGTCATCTTGATATTGGTTTCACCGACCGGTGTGGTGTAGTCGGGGTTCGGCAAGGCAATCGACTCATTTTCTGAGATTTTCCATACAAAGTGCTGGACGGTTTTCTCGAGTATCCCCATTTTGGCAAGCAAAGTCTTATCCAACAGCTCGATTTTTTCCATGGGGATTCGGGCTCATAAATCAATACCTACGTGTCGAGCTATGCATGTTATGAGGCCTCCCATGACAATTGGATTCTTTGTTTTATTTTCTCCTATCAACAACGTAATTAAATCTTCGGCGCATCGGACGCGAGTGCCGGTGATCATAGCATATATCATTTTTAATTCAAAAATCAGAATCACATTTCGGTTCGTATAACGGCCGATCACCGTACACGCCATTAAACGCTGAATGTATCGGATCACTGGATTTCTAATAAAAGTAGCCTTCGTCTTCCCGGCAACGAATGGGGCTGCGCTGTGAGAAATTATTTTCCAAATATCACCCTCGTTGGGCAGCCCTATGATGTCGGATTCCCGGGGGAGTCCGAAAGCCTCAATAAACTCGTCCGCTTTCCACGAAAAAGCTTTTCCATTTAAACAAAAATAATACTCGTGCACCCCTGCACGCTCGTACAACTGAATCGAACTAAAGAACTCGTAAGTTAAATCTTCATACACCTCCCAATTCCCGGTCATTATTTTTTTCCATCCCAACACACTTAATAACTTCATGACATCATCAAACAGTCCAAGATGCATCAAAAATACTAGAATCTAAATAAAGTGTCGAGAGTACCTTCCTTTCTGTAAGCTTTTGATATCGAGTTATCTGACTGGGGGTTCCAAAATTCATATTGTATCGGTTCGACGCCCTGAGCAAGCTGGTCCCTCTCTGTCTTGGGATTGTCACCTCTGGAATCCGCTCGATTTCCTGCTCAGGTTCTGGCGGCGGGTCAGTCGGCGGTTGAGATGAGATGGGTTCAGTTTCAGATTGAGGAGTTGGGGATCCGGCCGGTACATGTCCTTCCTCTATCGACAGTGGGTTGAACGGTGGGGTTGAGTGGCGGGCTGACTCAGTTGCGGCGACCAGAGATGAAGGTGGACTTTCGGCTGCCGAACCCGGGGCGGTGGTGGTCGGAGTTCGTGTTGGCGAAATGGGTGGGGTTGGTTCGTCAATCAATCCGCAAACCGCCCGTTTCCTTTTTCTCTTGAGTTCTCCACTGGTTGGGTTCGACCGATTTGAAGCCTGGCCGGCTGTTTCCACGTTCAAAGCGGAGGAAGATGGCGGCAGAGCAGTTGGTTCGGTCAGGTCATAAAACATCGGCGCTCCAGGGTTGTTTCTCCATCCTCCGCTCCGTGTTGTACGATTCAGTGGCCGATGGATATTTCTCCAACCTTTTTCCGACATGGCGGCGGTCCTGCAAGGGATTATAGCAATCGTGAGGAGTTCGTTTGTAAATTTTCTGAAGAACTTCGGCTTGCATGGGGAATTGGGTAGGTCTGGGGAATTTTGACCCTTATCACATGTGCTGCTCGATTTGGGGAGATTCTTTAAGATATGAAAAAACTGGGTCAAGCAAAACTAGGCCGATTGATTAGATTCTTTAAGATTAACCAATTGGGCCGGGCCGAAAAGAATAATTAACTCCAAACAAAACTGGGCCGCTTTAAAAGGATTTTTAACTTTAAAAAATGGGTTGGGCTGATTTTTTTATGCTAAGGACGGCTAAAAAAATGGCAGATTTAAAGGAAAAATTGTTTGAGAAAAATTTCAATCATGGGCCGAAAAACTCGTTTTATAAGTCATGAAAAAAAATTTGCGAGAGAAAAAAAAACGGGTCGATTAAAGGAAAAACTTAAATGCAAGAAAAATAAAGAATATGAAAAAAAAAAGCAATTTAAAGTTAAGTACTATCATTGGGTTACCTCCCAACAAGCGCCTCTTTTTAACGTCGTTGGCCCGACGAACTCCCTGTTTAAATGGTAGTTGGGTCCTCGAGCTCAAATTCTCCCAAGTTGTAGTCCGGTGTTGCTTCGAGATATGGTTTTAGCAGATGTCCGTTGACCTTAAATACCTTGTCAGTTTTCAAAGATCGAATTTCCACAGCTTCGTGTTGAAAAACTTGGGTGACGATAAATGGCCCGACCCATCAAGATCGCAACTTACCGGGAAATAACTTTAGCCTAGAGTGGTATAACAACAACTTTTCCCCTACGATAAACTCCTTCCTTGCGATTCTTGCATCGTGAAAAGATTTGGTTTTCTCCTTATAAATTGCGGAATTCTCATATGCATCGTTCCTTATTTCATCGAGTTCTTGTAATTGAAGTTTCCTGTGTATGCCGGCTTCATCAAAATTCATTTTGCACTTTTTAACTGCCCAAAATGCTCGATGTTCCAACTCGACGGGTAAGTGGTATGATTTTCCATAAACTAGCATGTATGGTGACATTCTATAGGCGTTTTATAAGACGTCCTATATGCCCATAATGCATCATCTGTAATACCCGGTTGTAATTCAGTCATTTTATTCAGTAATTATCAATCAATAATTGTCACTCAGTGATTTTCATTCATTAAAAATCACTCATCATTCATACTCATTCAATTGTGTTCACCGTTCGGCGTAATATTTGTCATACTCGTACTTTTGTCCCCGTACTTCTCGAATTCTGTGATTTTTGTACTCGGTGCATCGTTTGGGCAGAACTGCTTATCGAGCAGGGCCGCACGAGCAGGCCGTACGAGCATCTGGTCGTGCGCGGCGCTCGTGCGTTACGGCTGGACTGGGCAGGAGACCCAGCGGCCGAGTCAGGGCCGCACGAGCAGGCCGCACGAGCATCTGGTCATGCGCGGCGCTCGTGCGTTGCGGCTGTACTGGGCAGGAGGTCCAGTGGTCGAATTAGTGCCGCACGAGCAGGCCACACGAGCAACTGCTCGGGCGTGGTGCTCGTGTGTTGCGGCTGTTTTGGGGCGTTCGAGTTAGGGCCGCACGAGCAGGCCGTACGAGTTGCTGCTCGTGCGCGGCGCTCATGTGCTATGAGAGTAGCCGGCAGAAGCCTCACGCACGACCGGATGCACGGACACTTGGTCGTGCGGGTTTGGTCATGCGTCCCTGGGCTTTATATAGGTGGACCGACGGGATTTCCTCATTTTTCACCTTCCCTTCATTCTACTTCCAAGAGAGAGGGTTTGTGAGAGAGATTTTCATCATCAATCACTTGAATACTCGATTTGTCATCATCTTCATTCGGTTGTGAAGCTTGGATCGTCGATCTAACGCGATTTCATCGGAATAAAGTACTTGGATCTTCAAAGGTAATATTCATCAAACCTCTTGGATTTCGATCTTGTGTTGAGATATGATGTTTTGGATATTATAATCATGTTGTACGAAGAGATATACATATGATTATGAGTATGTATGAATATTCATCGGATTATTGGAAGGTTATTCAAGAACACTTTGAATATTGAGTTGGATTTGGGGGTTTTTGATTAATTGTTGTTGAAATCACGAATTTGGATATTCATATTGGTTTATTGATCGTATTGAAGATGTTTTGTTGGTTTGAAACACTTCTTGGGGATTTGATATTGGTATTATTGAGGTTTGGTTGTAAACGATCAGAGATTTGCCTCAACGTGTTCGATATAATGCCTCAATGAACTTGGTTTAATTGTATCGACGTTTTGAGTTAGTTTTAATCGTGTTTGATTCGTGTATTGAACCGGATTGTTGGTAATTGTGTTATTCAAGGTTGTTCAAGCGACCGACATCTCATTTAGGACGTTGTTCGTGGAAGGACATTCTTCATCGGCATTGTGTAAGTTAATTCTTACTCGGTTAAAAGGATATTCATTCCTTTCGTTGTTGTTCATTCATAATTATAGTTCATTCATAACGTATTAACCGTATTGAGACTTGTAATTATCAATTAATCACTTCAGTCACAAGGAACGACGGTTCCAATCATTTCATTGAGCTATCATTCATTTCACTGTCATTTCATCTCGGTGAGTCATTATTGATTTCGATGTCACTTTTGTTATCTCGTGGCATTCCGGGTCATACTGGCGTGCCGGTTGGTATGTGTAGGATTTTCATGTCGGGCACATATTAAGTCGTGTGTTGGTTGTTGGCCTCATATTGGACTGTGCACATGAGAAGATCACTTCGTGAGACTGATTAGGTACAATACCACATGTGTATTCGATCGATACTCGATGGTGGCTTGTGCACGGACACATTTCCATCCCGGGCGTACTGTGGCGCCACCCTTTGAGCCGTACCGTTAGTTGATTCATACAGCATGTTTGATTGCGTATGATTTCAACAGGATTGGGTTATAATCTGACCGATTCACTTTTGATCGTATGTGTTCGACGATTTGAGACTTTGATCGGACTTGTGGTTTATACATCATATATGATTATATTTATTCAACTCTTGAGGATTGGTGTTCTGTGTAACTGACCCCGTTGGGGGTTTTTGTTTTCAGGTCATGGCAAGGCAAAAGCACGGGAATAGAACGTTGACGGCGAGGAGTCCCAGTGATACTAGTAGGGGGCCCCAGTCCTTTCATTCACCGTGTTTTCCTTATTTTATTTCCGCTGGAGATTTCTGTTTGGATTTTGAGTTCATTCAGTGTTGTATATTTTATCTCCATATAAAATATACTTGTATTCGGTTATTTCCTTGGGTATGTTGTAATAAAACTCCTCTTCGGAGTAATTATTGATATACTGTGGTTCGGTACTACAATTATATCACTTAATTCATTAATTTTCATCCGCCTAGTGGGTCCCAGTCGGGGGTCCACGTCACTGTAATATTCGCCTAGTTTGGGGTGTTACAGAGTTGGTATCAGAGAGTGGTTTTGAATACTACCTTCCGAGTCATGTCTCATTTGAAATCATCGTCATCGGACTAGTATCATTGGACTTTCGCGTCACGTGTGACCTGTGCAAATGCTGAGCCCGTCAAACCGAAAGAATTGTAAGACTTCTAACGCCATGGTATAATTTCTGGCAATGAGAATCATTCATTCATAAGTCATCAGTTAACAATCCTCAAACATCATTTTCATTTTAATCATGTTGATCATGTTAACTCATTAATCACTCAGTTCATTTCATTGTTCAGTTGTTGATCTTGAGGATCATATCATTGATCTTGTTAACTTGTTCAAGATAATCATTTCAAGAATTTCATCAGATAATCACGTCACTTCAGTTGATCATTCATGTAATCACTGTGTTAGAGCGCGTATGCTCATTTTCATCATTTCATGACGTAAATCATAATACGGTACTCATACGAGATATATGATTATCATGCGACCTTCCTACTTCAGTATGGAGAGAGCCGCTGTGGATGCAGGGGAGAGGCGGTGCGGGCCGACATCCGGAAATAATCACTCACCGCTAGAAGTCGTACTGTGACTCACTCGATCGGAAGATGTTCGAGTTGATCCACTCACTTTTATGCAGTCATGATGACCCATATGCAATTGCTCAATCATCATTGCGCCACTGCCGAATTAATCGAGAAAACTCTCACGTATGAGCTCTTTGCTAAGGAAATTGGCCGAGCAACAACCTTCATCTGCTAACAAGAAATCAACGAAGCGTAATCAGTCCGTAGGCGGCCATGCAACATTCAAGAAGCCTCGTGCGGGCACTAACTTTTAGGATCAACCTCCTAAGGCGCCTAAACCTGCGGGATCTCAGTCCCGAGCGGCCAGTGCGGCCATCACCTGTTTCAACCTGAGGCGGTGGCCATTTCAAAGACTAGGTGTACGACGCCGTCTATCACATGCCATAACTGTGGGATTGTTGGGCATAAGGCCCGTTTTTGCCGAAGGGACTCCAAGCCGACTCCGGTGGCATGTCAGGTCCTGAAGCGATCAGCGATTCAATCGATCGCTCACGGCTGCTTAAGACGACGGAAGCGAATAAAGGTGGAGCTCATATTTATCGATAGAGCGTCCTGGCCTGTAAGACCCGGATTCACGCGATGAAGTGGACCAGAGATCCGAAGGCCCGAATGATCTCAGGTATACTCGTAATTTCATCTCAACCTGTGTGTACCCTTTTTGATACTGGTGCACCGCATTCATTCATTTTCGAATCATATTTGAATAGACTTCACTTGGATAGTCCTATTAATTGTGGGCCTTATATCATTGGTCTATCTGGCGGTAGAAGAATTTTCGAAAATCATGAGGTTAAGAATTGGCCGAATTAAACTTAATGACCGCGAGTGGTTGGTGGACCTAATCGTGGTGGATTTTACCTAAGGACGATGTAATATTGGGTATTAGTGGGATGGATCGTCATGCTACCATCCTCAATGTTCGTAAACGTATTGTCACTATCATTTCCGTCGTTGGAGTCGAGTGTGTACTTCAGGGAGGTAATCCCCATTGTTCCGGAAGAATCATTAATATGATGGAAGCAGCAAAATTACTCAATCAGAGTTGTTCAATCATTCTTGGTAGTATTGTCATCGATTGGCCGTTCTTTGGCAATCGAGATATTCAATCATTCATTATGTCATTGTCATCGATTGGCCGTTCATAGGCAATCGAGAAATTCAATCATTCATTATATCATTGTCATCGATTGACCATTCTAAGGCAATCGAGATGTTCCATCATTCCTTATGTCATTGTCATCGATTGACCGTTCTAAGGCAATCGATATATTCAATCGTTCATTATATCATCGTCATTGATTGGCCGTTCTAAGGCAATCGAGGTGTTCAACCATTCATCGTATCATTGTCGTCGATTGGCCATTCTCAGGCAATCGAGGTGTTCAACCATTCGTGGTATCATTGTTATCATTTGACGATGTACTCCCAAACGAGCTACCTGGTTTACCTCCACCGAGGGATGTAGAATTCACGATAGAGTTGGAGCCTGGTACGTCCCCAATATTGAAGGCACCGTACCGGATGGCCCCGACCGAAATGCAGGAATTGAAGAATCAATTTGAGGATTTGACCGAGGAGGGTTATCTCAAATGGAGTGCGTCCCTGTGGGGAGCACCAGTGTTGTTTACCAAGAAGAAGGATGGTTTGTTTCGTGTGTGTATTAATTATCGGGAGTTGGACAGGGTGACGATCAAGAATAAGTATCTTCTACCCCGTATCGATGATCTCTTAGATCAACTTCAGGGAGCTTCAGTATTTTCCAAGATCGACTTGGGATCTGGATATCATCAGTTGCGAATTCGAGAGTCGGATATCGCAAGGACAGCGTTTCGTACACGCTATGGTCATTATGAGTTCGTGGTAATACCGTTTGGGTTAACTAATGCACCTGCAGTATTCATGGAGTTGATGAATCGGGATTTCATCGACTGTTTGGATCAGTTTGTGGTTGTCTTCATTTACAACATTTTGATTTATTCTCGTGACCGAGAGGAGCACGAGGTTCACCTTCATCAGGATCTCGACGTGTTGAGACGGGAGCAACTTTTTGGGAAGTTTTCCAAATGTGAGTTCTGGATGTCCATAGTGACGTTTCTCGGGCATGTAATTTCATCATACGGAGTTCGTTTCGAACCTCAAAAGACGGAGGCTATCCAAGATTGGTTACCTCCGAAGAATGTTAAGGAAATCCGAAGCTTTCTGCATTAGCCGGTTATTATCGGCGGTTTGTGGAAGGATTTTCTAAAATCACTAAACCAATGTCAACCATTTTGCGAAAGGATAAGAAATACACGTGGTCCGACGCGTGTCAGTGGAGTTTTGAGGAACTCAAGATCCGGTTGATTTCAGCACCTGTCCTTTCTTTACCAAAAGGGACGGAAGGATTTGTGGTTTATAGTAATGCGTCCGGACAAGGTCTCGGATGTGTACTCATGCAGAATGTGAAGGTTATTGCCTATGCTTCACGGCAATTGAGACCTTACAAGGTTAATTATCCGACCCATGACCTGGAGCTAGCGGCCGTGGTTTTCGCATTGAAGATTTAGCGTCATTACTTTTATGGCGTCACCTGTCAGATATTCACCGATCATAAGAGTTTGAAGTATATATTTACTCAGAAGGAGTTAAATATGCGACAGAGACGGTGGTTGGAACTAATCAAAGATTATGACATCGAGATCTGTTATCACCCGGGGAAGGCGAACGTTGTCGCCGACGCCTTGAGTCGTAAGTCCGTTCAGGAGAAAATTCTTGCTCGTTTAACACTTCAAAAAGAGCTTCAACAAGAATTTCTTAGACCCGAGATCGAGGTCTGGCTTCAGCGAGTGCAAGGGCAACTTTGCATGTTAGAGATTTCATCGCCACTTGAGGAGACAATCAGAGTAAATCAGGGTTCAGACCCATCATTGTTGCGCATCCATGAGGATGTGGTTCAGGGGAAGACCCTCAATTTGTGGTCCACGAGTATGGACTATTGCGATTCAAGAATCGGTTATGCGTACCGGCGTATGACGAGTTGAAAGACTCGATTTTGAGAGAAGCTCATGCTACCTCTTACTCCATTCATCCGGGCTCTAGTAAGAAGTACCAAGACTTGAAACAAAATTACTGGTGGAGTAATATGAAGCAAGAAGTCGCGGAATTTGTTTCGGGATGTTTGACCTGTCAGCAAGTCAAGATAGAACATCAGCCGGGCGGGTATGTCAAAACCTCTCCCTATTCCGTAAGGGAAGTGGGAGGATATTTCAATGGACTTCATCACGAGTTTGCGACGAGTCGCCGTGGCATGAATACAATCTGGGTAATTGTGGAACGCTTAACTAAATCAGCTCATTTCCTTGAGATTAAGGATACGTGGGGTCCCGAGAGACTTGCCCAGTTGTTCATCAAAGAAATAGTGAGATTGCACGGTACTCCTAAGAGTATCGTTTCTGATCGTGACGGACGATTCGTGTCTCATTTTTGGAAATCAGTTCATCGTGCCATGGAAACTCAGCTTAATTTCGGCACAGCTTTTCATCCTCAGTCCGACGGACAATCAAAGAGGACTATTCAGACATTGGAGGACATGTTGAGGGCATGCGTCCTCGATTGGAAAGACAAATGGGAAACCCAACTACCATTGATCGAGTTCACGTATAATAATAGTTAGCATGCTTCAATTAAGATGGCACCTTACGAGGCCTTGTACGGTCGTCATTGTCGACCTCCCTTGTGTTGGAGTGACTTATCAGAATCAATCGGCACCAACCCCGATATGTTTATAGCCGCCCGTGAGAAGGTATCTTTGATCAGGAGTCGTTTGTTGACCGCTCAGAGTCGACAGAAATCATATATAGATAATCGTCGCCGACCATTAGAGTTCGAGACAGGTGACCATGTGTTGGTCAAGGTATCCCCGAGTCGAGGTATCTTCCGTTTCGAAAAGCGTGTAAAGTTGAGTCCTAGATTTATTGGACCGTTTGAGATTTTGGATCGAGTAGACGAGTTGGCTTATTGATTAGCCTTACCTCCGGCATTGAGCCAAATTCATAATGTGTTTCACATATCTTAGTTATGGAAGTATGTTGCCGACCCGAGCCACATACTTCAGTTCGAAGAAATCGAGATCGCCGTTGAGCATTCAAATGAGGAGCGTCCTATACGAGTCTTAGAGGGGCCAATCAAATAGTTGAGGAACAAGACGATTCCTTTGGTAAAAATCCAGTAGTCTAGACACGGAGTCAAAGAGGCTACTTGGGAAACCGAAGACAGTATGCAGGAGAGTTATCCCGAGTTGTTTGACCCTTAGTTTCGAGGACGAAACTCTTTTTAGGGGGGGAGTATGTAATACCCGGTTGTAATTCAGTCATTTTATTCAGTAATTATCAATCAGTAATTGTCACTCAGTGATTTTCATTCATTAATAATCACTCATCATTCATACTCATTCAATTGTGTTCACTGTTCGGCATAATATTTGTCATACTCGTACTTTTGTCCCCGTACTTCTCGAATTCTGTGGTTTTTGTACTCGGTGCATCGTTTGGGCAGAACTGCTTATCGATCAGGGCCGCACGAGCAGGCCGTACGAGCATATGGTCGTGCGCGGCGCTCGTGCATTACGGCTAGACTGGGCAGGAGACCCAGCGGCCGAGCCAGGGCCACACGAGCAAGCCGCACGAGCATCTGGTCGTGCGCAGCGCTCGTGCATTGCGGCTGTACTGGGCAGGAGGTCCAGTGGTCGAATTAGTGCCGCACAAGCAGGCCACACGAGCAACTGCTCGGGCGTGGTGCTCGTGTCTTGCGGCTGTTTTGGGGCGTTCGAGTCAGGGCTGCACGAGCAGGCCACATGAGTTGCTGCTCGTGCGCGGCGGTCGTGCGCTATGAGAGTAGCCGGCAGAAGCCTCACGCACTACCGGACGCACGGACACTTGGTCGTGCGGGTTTGGTCGTGCGTCCTTGGGCTTTATATAGGTGGACCGACGGGATTTCCTCATTTTTCACCTTTCCTTCATTTTACTTCCGAGAGAGAGGGTTTGTGAGAGAGATTTTCATCATCAATCACTTTGAATACTTGATTTGTCATCATCTTCATTCGGTTGTGAAGCTTGGATCGTCGATCTAACGCGATTTCATCGGATCAAAGTACTTGGATCTTCAAAGGTAATATTCATCAAACCTCTTGGATTTCGATTTTGTGTTGAGATATGATGTTTTGGACGTTATAATCATGTTATACAAAGAGATATACATATGATTATGAGTATCTATGAATATTCATCGGATTATTGAAAGGTTATTCAAGAACACTTTTAATATTGAGTTGGATTTGGGGGTTTTCGATTAATTGTTGTTGAAATCACGAATTTGGATATTCATATTGGTTTATTGATCGTATTGAAGATGTTTTGTTGGTTTGAAACACTTCTTGGGGATTTGATATTGGTATTATTGAGGTTTGGTTGTAAACGATCGGAGATTGGCCTCAACGTGTTCGATATAATGCCTCAATGAACTTGGTTTAGTTGTATCGACGTTTTGAGTTAGTTTTACTCGTGTTTGATTCGTGTGTTGAACCGGATTGTTGGTAATTGTGTTATTCAAGGTTGTTCGAGTGACCGACATCTCATTTAGGACGTTGTTCGTGGAAGGACATTCTTCATCGGCGTTGTGTAAGTTAATTCTTACTCGGTTAAAAGGATATTCATTCCTTTCATTGTTGTTCATTCATAATTATAGTTCATTCATAACGTATTAACCGTATTGAGACTTGTAATTATCAATTAATCACTTCAGTCACAAGGAACGACGGTTCCAATCATTTCATTGAGCTATCATTCATTTCACTGTCATTTCATCTCGGTGAGTCATTATTGATTTCGATGTCACTTTTGTTATCTCGTGGCATTCCGGGTCATACTGGCGTGCCGGTTGGTATGTGTAGGATTTTCATGTCGGGCACATATTAAGTCGTGTGTTGGTTGTTGGCCTCACATTGGACTGTGCAGACGAGAAGATCACTTCGTGAGACTGATTAGGTACAAGACCACACGTGTATTCGATCGATACTCGATGGTGGCTTGTGCACGGACACATTTCCATCCCGGGCGTAGTGTGGCGCCACCCTTTGAGTCGTACCGCTAGTTGATTCATATAGCATGTTTGATTGCGTATGATTTCAACAGGATTGGGTTATAATCTGACCGATTCACTTTTGATCGTATGTGTTCGACGATTTGAGACTTTGAAAGGACTTGTGGTTTATACAGCATATATGATTATGTTTATTCAACTCTTGAGGATTGTTATTCTGTGTAACTGACCCCGTTGGGGGGTTTTCTTTTCAGCTCATGGCAAGGCAAAAGCACGGGAATAGAACGTTAACGGCGAAGAGTCCCAGTGATACTAGTAGGGGGGCCCAGTCCTTTCATTCACCGTGTTTTCCTTATTTTATTTTCGCTGCAGATTTCCGTTTGGATTTTGAGTTCATTCAGTGTTGTATATTTTATCTCCATATAAAATATACTTGTATTCGGTTATTTCCTTGGGTATGTTGTAATAAAACTCCTCATCGGAGTAATTATTGATATACTGTGGTTTGGTACTACAATTATATCACTTAATTCATTAATTTTCATTTGCCTAGTGGGTACCAGTCGGGGGTCCACGGCACTGTAATATTCGCCTAGTTTGGGGTGTTACATCATCGAGTCTCAAACTCCAATCCTTGTGATTCGGTTGAACGGTTTTTTTCTAAAATCGATTTGATCTCTCGGTTGGAAATTTCAGCTTACCCATTGGATTGTGGATGCTAGGAAGTAGACACTCTGTGTATGACATGATATTTCCTTAGCAGTGCCTCAATGGTTTGATTTCGAAAATGCTTCCCTCGATCACTGATTATGGCTTTTGGGATTCCGAACCTTGAGAAGATATTCGATTTCACGAAGTTTGCCACCACCTTGGAATCATTAGTGTGGGTTGCCGTAGCCTCCACCTATTTAGAAACGTAGTCCACAAGGAGTAATATATATAAATTCCCATATGATGAAGGAAACGGGACCATGAAATCCATGCCCCATACGTCAAAAATTTCGCAAATCAAAATTGGATTTTGCGGCATCTGATTTCGTCGGGAGATGTTACCCGTCCTTTGACAATTATCGCAAGACTTGCAAAAGATGAAAGCATCTCTAAAAATAGATGGCCAGTAAAATCTACTTTCAATAACCTTGTGGGTTGTTCTCCTTGCTCCAAAGTGTCCACCACATGCATACGTATGGCAAAAAGTTAGGATTGACTGAAATTCTCTCTCCAGGATGCATCTTCTAATCACTTGATCGGGATAGTGTTTCCATAAGTACGGGTCGTCCCATACATAATATTTGGCATTGCTCCTGAGTTTATCCTTCCTAGCTCTTGTCATACCTGTAGGAAACACGTTAGCGACAATGAAATTCACCAAATCGGCGTACCATGGCGCGGCAGAATCTGACACTGGGTGACCCAGTGTGGTAATACTGTCCCAGTGTCGTGACATAGCAAGTAACTGCTCATCCGGGAAGCTGTCTGACATAGTTTTTTTCTTCTTCTTCCAACACTATTCGGCTTAGGTGATCTGCCACATAATTCTCAGCTCCCTTTTTGTCCCTTATTTCTAGATCAAACTCTTGGAGTAATAAGATCCATCGGATAAGTCGCGGTTTTGCCTCCTTTTTCGCAAGTAAAAATTTCAGTGCTGCATGATCAGAAAAAATAATGACTTTAGTCCCAAGTAAGTATGAACGAAATTTTTCTAAGGCAAAAACTACAGCTAAGAGCTCCTTTTCCGTAGTGGAGTAATTTGCTTGGGTTGGATTCAAGGTCCTTGAAGCATAGTATATCACATGTGCTGCTCTCCCCACTCTTTGCCCAAGGACGGATCCGACGGCATAATCGCTTGCATCACACATTATCTCAAACAGAAAGTCCCAATTGGGTGGCTAAATTATGTGGGGTGTGATCAGGAGGTGCTTCAATTTGTCGATCGGAGCCTTGCACTCCTCGTTTATAACGAAATCGACTTCTTTCTGTAGCAATTTGCATAAGGGGGCGGCAATCTTGGAAAAGTCCTTGATAAATCGCCTATAAAATCTTGCATGGCCAAGAAAAGAACGAACTTCCACTTACGGGGTAAGGCAATGCAGTGATAGTATTAATTTTTGATTTATCAACTTCTATCCCCTTTGACGATACCAAATGTCCTAAGACTATGCCTTGTTTAACCATAAAATGACATTTTTCCCAATTTAATACAAGATACGTTTCAACACAACCCTGAAGAATGAGCGTAAGATTTTCAAGGCAAAACTCAAAAGAATCCCCATAAACACTAAAATCGTCCATAAAAATTTCTATGATGTTTCCTACGTATTCGGAAAAAATACTTACCATACATCGCCGAAAGGTAGCGGTGCATTGCAGACAACCAATGGCATGCGACGGTATGCAAAAGTCCCAAAGGGGCATGTGAAGGTTGTCTTCTCCTGATCCTCGGGTGCAATCGCAATTTGAAAGTAACCTGAGAAACCATCAAGAAAACAATAAAATGAATGTCCCGCTAATCGCTCGATCATCTGATCGATGAAAGGTAATGGAAAGTGGTCCTTTCGGGTCATTACATTTAGTTTCCGAAAATCAATGCACACCCTCCATCCGGTCTGAACACGGCTCGGAATTAGTTCGCCTTCTTTGTTTTCCACCACTGTGATACTCGATTTTTTTGGAACTACTTGTGTGGGACTCACCCACTTACTATCGGAAATCGGATATATCATCCCTACGTCAAGAAGCTTAAGAACCTCCTTTTTCACTACTTCCATCATGGGTGGGTTTAGTCTTTGTTGGGCTTCTCGGCTAGGCTTGGCGTCTTCAACCAACAAAATACGATGCATGCATATGGCCGGGCTGATCCCGCGGATGTCGGCAATGGTCCAGCCGATTGCTTCCTTGTACTTTTCGAGGACGGCGATGAGGGCCTTTTCTTGTACGGATGTTAACTCGGCTGAAATGATTACTGGTAATGTCTCATTTTTTCCCAAATATACGTACTTCAGGTGGTCAGGTAGTGGCTTTAGCTCGAGCTCGGGTGCTTGTTCCATGGAGGGAAGGGTCTTCTTGTGATGTTCCGTGAGCTTGATGAGTTTGGCAGTGTGTTTGCGACCTACGATCTTGGTAATAGGTGTGCTTGATTCCTCCGTGTTGCCAAAGACATCTTCCTCAAGCTTTTTTCTGCAATCAAGTTCAAACACTTCCTCGACGAGAGGGTCAATCACACTTAATGCAAACAAAGAACACGAGTCTTCAGGAAATTTCATTGCTTCATCAATATTAAATTTTACGACTTGCCCATCAAATTCCATTGTGAGGGAACCCTTTCTAACATCTATCTTTGTTTCGGCGGTGTTTAAAAATGGCCTCCCTAACAAAATGGGTGTTGAATTTGCCGAGTCTCCTTGCATATATAACATATAAAAATCGGCTGAGAAAACAAGCTCATTAACTTGCACAAGTACATCTTCAATAACTCCCTCGGGATATACATGACTACGATCAGCTAATTGAATTACTATTCTCGCTTTTAAAGGTCCCAAATTTAAAGAAGAATAAATAGATTATGTCATGACATTTATAGAAGCCCCTAAGTCCAACATAGCTTGCTCAAATCGAGAATTACCTATTCGACAAGGGATGGCAAACATACCTGGATCATCTCGTTTTGGTGGTAACTTTCTTTGGAGAATGGCCGACACATTTTCTCCCATGAGCACCTTTCCAATTTGTTTTAGCTTTCGTTTACAAATCCTTGAGGAATTTAACATATTTTGAGATTTGTTGAATTGCTTCTATTAGCGGAATGTTGATCTCTATTTTTCGGAACACATCCAAAATTTACTTCTCTTTGCTCTTTGTTGTAGCCTTATTTATCATGGAAGGAAAAGGTATGCTGTCAGCGCCAATATGGGAGGAATTTGAAGTTATTACCTTGCTGCCTTAGCTCAAAGACTGGTGTCTGCTTGACACCGGGTGACCCAAAGTGTCACCGGAGAGTAGATTTTCGTTTCGCCTTCTTCGCTCAGATTTTTCTCGGTTCCTTGGGTCCCTCCAGCTGCTTACCACTTCTCAAAGTAATAGCACTCACGTTCCTAGGATTTACTTCTGATTGGGAGGGTAGTTTCCCACTGTTCTAGCTTTCCAAACGACTCACCGATGTAGCAATTTGGCTTATTTGATTTTCGATGACTTTGATGCCCGATTGAGTGTCGTGCTGAAATCGGTTCATGTTCTGCTGCAATTGGATCGTGTTCGAAGTGAGGGTCTTCATCATTTCTTCAAGTGATGGACTTGAATTTTCCGACGGCGGCTTGTAAAATTGGCCCTTATTCTGCTGAGGCTCTTCTTGCTGCGATTTCCACTTAAAATTGGGATGATCTCTCCATCCTGGATTATATTTTTTGGAGTATGGGTCGTGTTTCCTTCCGTAAAAATTTCCAGTACCGATCGCATTGGCATGTGCCTCGATCTCATCCATTAGTACCTTGCAATGCTCGGTGGTGTGCTCCGTAGTTTGGCAAATTCGGCATGGCATGACTTGCGAGTTTCCTATTGCGAGTTTTCTGACAAAGGAGGTTAATTCGGTCAGCTTATCCTCAATCGATGAGTCATGTACCTCCTTCACCATTTTTATGGGATTGTCACGATAACCAAATTGCTGTGAATTGGCGGACATGTTCGAGATGAGGACCCTTCACGCCGGTGTCTTATCAACCAAAGCTCCTCCGCTAGTTGCCTATGGTACTACGGTCCGTTGGGGTCGATCCTTCGTAAAAGTATTGTATCAAAAGTCGCCACCGATTTGATGTTGGGGGCAGCGTGCCACCAATTGTTTGAATCTCTCCCAATATTCATGCAGGCTCTCACCCGTCATTTGTCTCGCACCACATATTTCTTTCCTTAGATTGGCTGCCCGAGAGGCTGGAAAATATTTTTGCAAAAACAAGATCTCCATTTCGTTCCATGTCGTGATAGTAGCCGACGGTAAGTAGAATAACCAATCTTTAGCCGAATCTCTTAATGAAAATGGAAAGGCTCTAAGCTTGATTTGTTCCTCGGTGACGCCATTGGGCTTCATGCTTGAACAAACTACATGAAATTCCTTAAGATGCTTGTGCGGATCCTCTCCTGATAAACCATGGAATGCAGGTAGCAAGTGAATCAATCCCGACTTTAATTCAAAAGTATTGCTGTTGTCAATAGCCGGGATTGTGATGCAAAGCGGTTGTTGTGATAGCTCCGGGTTGGCTAATTACTTCAATGTCTTTTCCATCATGGTTCCACTCTCGTTTTCTGAATCGCTGGGTGATGTTTCGAGAGAAAACGGTAAGTTCCTGAGCGCTTCTCTACTTTCTTTAGTTCTTCGTCTGAAAACACGATCTCGTTTGGTAATTTCTGGATAATACTCCAAGTTCTTATCTCCATGTGACCTTGTATTCATGCAAAACTAAAACGAAACGGATTAGTGCACAACTGACAATTATTATGAATTTTCAGAACTGACACTGGGTGACCCGGTGTCGAAAATCTGCTTGAAAAAATAAGAATAAAAACTGCTATATATTAAAAAAATTATTGTTCTTAAAAAAATTAAAACTTCTGTTGATGACTACTTAAAAAAAAAGACGAATTATTGTTCAGAAAAAATTTAAAAAAAAATTCAACTCAGAAAATAAAATTAATTTCGCACCGTTCCCCGACAACGGCGCCAAAATTTTGACCGCGCTGTCGTGACGCATCAAAATTAGATATTTATAAAAAGTCCTTGACTCACTTATACTAAATAGTAGTATTGGTAAGTAAGGGTCGATCCCACGAGGACCGGATGAATTAATCGAACTTCTTCAGTTGAATATTTTTGGAAAATAAAAATAGTAACACTAATTAAATAATACTAAAAATAATAATACTAGATATAATAAAGGGGGTTGGTTGAATTAAAGTAAAGAAACTAAAATAACAAGTAGGCAAATAAAAAGAAGTAAAATTTTAGTAAGGAAAAACGATTGTGATTAATATCTAGTTCTTAGTTCCGTTATCCCCCGTTCTAATTTAATTTATGAATTAATACAATACTTTATCTTTTCTTAATTCCTAATAAACTCCTACTCCGAAGTTAACAACAAGCTCTGTTAACCCCAATCGTTTCTTAAGTTTATTTAATCAAAACAAGCTCTTCAATTAAACCTATCTAAACGAAGGATTCAAAACAAGCTCTTCAAATCTTGTTCGTTAGATGCATTAGGAACCAAAACGATGGAAATAGACAGGATATTGAGTTCACAAGCTCGACCCAAGGGATCCTGATTTTGTGTTACCCAACTGATAAAAATCAATTCTTGCTACTTGTGGTGTAGAATTATAACTATTACGTATTATAACCCTAAATCTAGCAATAGATATAAAAACCTCAATTAAGTTGATCAAGCTAATTAAAGTAAATTATATCATAAATAAATCTACACAATAACACAAAGATAATTCAAAGGAATTAAGTCAAGAATATTCTACGGGATTAAAACATAAATAATATAAATACGGGTTCAAACATCCCTA
Source organism: Orobanche coerulescens (assembly GCA_033398695.1). Classification (NCBI taxonomy): domain Eukaryota; kingdom Viridiplantae; phylum Streptophyta; class Magnoliopsida; order Lamiales; family Orobanchaceae; genus Orobanche; species Orobanche coerulescens. Next base: position 60,101,168 of record CM065818.1, read on the forward strand.
AGAACTGGAAAAGATAATTAGCCGGACATTGTGGCTAAATAAAGCATAAAATAATTATTAGACATAGAAATTAAAAACCCGAAAATTATATCCTCCTCTGATGTCGGTCGAATTCCTCTTCTCCTACCTTGGGAACCGCACCAGTTGTGTGCTTCCTTTTTATTTTTATTTTTTTTGTTGCTGCCCTTCTCTCTCTCTCTTAGCCTTATGTCGTGTGTATGTTTAATGGGGGTGGTGGATGGTAATGATGGTTGTCCCCTTTTTTATAAATCCAACAACAAGTGTTTTTCTTCATCCAGACTCTTTCGGCCGCCTTTTTCTTGAGTAGGACTCTCCTTTTTTTTTCTCTAATTCGGCCACTTTTTTCTTTTAAGGGTGGGACTCTCTTTCTTTTGTCTTTTGTTTCGGTCGGGACTCCTTTTGGACTCGGGACTTTATTTCTTTCTTGGCCCAAGCTATTTTACGGGCTGATTGGTGCTTTTTAGTTACGGGGCCCGAACCGACTTCAGCTAATTGAATTATGCTCCATTAATTCTGACTTCAAAAATAATCGAATTACCTGAAATAATTAATAAATTTCAACGGTGAGGCAAATTGCATTCATAAATAAAATAGGTAGAAAATTAACAAGTTGTGCTAAAATAAAGATAATAAAATCATGCAATTAACACATGGAATTATGCCATATTTTCTACCGATCAGCGGCGCCAAGTTCCAAGCAACCACAAATGGGAGACGGCGAAGGACAGAGGGAACCGAAGCCCGGCATCCATGATTCCCTCATTCACGGCGACCATGCCCTCCGGAGGTTGATCGACCTGCCTGTTCTCGACTGCGCAAAAAGATCCACATCCGAGGGGACATGATACCTCGCCCTCCAGACGGCCAGGTCCTTCCCGGTCGCCGAACTCCTTATCCGGCCGAGGACCATGGAGATCGCTGCGCAGCCCGAATCGCGACCGCTTAGAAGATTTATAGGGATGAGCGATCGAGTACTCCCGGTAATCGAATTTAGGAGACGGACCGGCCAGCCTCTCCATGATTTCAGCAAAGGCCAAATAGTCCTGGCCAAAAGCACTATGCTGCTCCCAGTACGCCCGCACCGCCAAATCTTTCTCCATCTGCGAGCGTCTTTGATCAACCGCCGCCTCCCTGGCGATGTCGGCTTCATTGAATAGTGCCTCGACTTCCGCGGGATCAATACCGGCGCGGATAGCCTCGGCGGCCGTCTCCAAATGGAATTCGGCGGAGGATCCTCTCCGAGCAGCCGAAGTTCCGGCGGCATAAGTGGTGTCCATTCCAGACGATGAAGATACTCCAGACATTTTCGAAGAGAAGAAGAGAAGAGGAGTGTTTCTTACCGAGGGTTGAGTCGATCGACGATCGGCAGCCAAAGCTTCAGAAGATTCTTCGGCAATATTCTTCTTCTCCGGTATAATCGCATAAGGTTCTTAAACACTGCGGCCCGGCCCCCTTTTGTAAGAGAAGGCAAGGACTTCTATGCAATTAAGGAGAATCTTAGGGGCCGAAGTGCAATCGTCACAATTAATGCTCCCTTGAAACCCGCGTACGCGCCGTTTCAAGGACACGCCAGGCGAGGAGTCATAACTAACCATCGGTCTCCCCCAATAGGGACCCAACACGTGTCCTGGAGACTTTTTCACAACCGCTGTCATTTCCCGCTCATTTCAGCGACCGACCAGGTCGTCCTAATTCAGAGTCATTCCTCTTGAAGACAATCGCCAGTTCCGCAAAATGCAGAGTCATTCGTCAAAGTTAAGCGATCACCAGTAGAACCACCTCACCCCACTTTTACAACATCGGAGCGAGCTGGGGGGAAATTTTTGTGCGGCGATTTATACGCCTCGACGGCGATCGATAACAAGGCTGAGCGATCGAGTCCACAACCGAACAAGCTACGACGTACTTGCCTAAACGAAGATAACAGTCCACCGTCGTGTATCTAGCGATCGACTCCCAAGGTGATCGCCTTTTGGCACCCAGTGATCGTTTCTACTGACCGACCAAGGACGACCGACCTATGCCACAAACAAGGCCATCGTCCGTCAAAGACTGGATCTCGAAGCAAGCACCTACGCATGCATCCACGAAAGGCGCCGCAGAACATGGATCGTTGACCATCAACACTGTCAGTGACAAGGACGGCCTCACCTACCGGCAGACCCGCCGAAAGGTCCTAAGTGGGGCCTCCCACGACAAAGCAACACGAACGCGTGTTGGCCTCTCATTAGTTCACACTTCGGCGGCAAAGAACTCCTGCGGACTTTAAAGAGACCAGCCCATGTGCTAAAGACGATCGCCCGCTTATTATAATACGGCAGAGGCGATCGCCCAAAGAACTCCTGCTATAAATAGAGAACTTCAAAGAATCGTAAAAGGGTTCTCCTCTCGGTTCCCAAATCGGTTCTCCTCCCAGTTCCCAAACCCGTTCAGATAAAAATATATACAAACGTTCACACTTTCAGGCTCTCGGCTTCTTCTCTCTAATCTATCTCAGGATTTCTCTCTCAGCACCTCTCAACCTGCAGACGGTCGGTAGGGGCAAGAACCCCCTGCAACACAGATTCGAAGAGACTCGCAAGCCCAGGAGCTCAGACAAAACAGCTAAGACACACTGTGAGAGACCGTCGATTTCTCATAGACGTCACAGCACACCATCGTTGTTACAAGAACTCACAGAGCATCATATCTGGTTCTTTCGGCAATCTTCACGCTCAATAGCTAAGATAACTAGGGTCTTTACACTCATTGTAATTGTACTCTAACATTAATATTTGTACTCCAAAGTATTCGTATTAATAATATCTCGCGAGAGCATTCAAGCTCGGGACTAACAACCCCGACAAATCTTGTGTTATTTACTTTTCCCACGGAAGTGCTCTCGCATTTGTTTGTTACTCGACCATTCCAGCAATATTCATCTCCGGATAATATTTTGGGTAACAACATGGTTCATGCACTAGAAGGTTCATTGTCTAGAAAGTTCCAATACTTTTCTGCATTTCATGTACTAGAAAGTTCTTGTACTTTTCTGCATCTAATAATCATCTAGAATATTCTACTGCTACAATAAAATGTACTCAGCAGATTTGTATTAAATTAGTGTTAAAAAATTAGAATACTTCTTAAGTAAAATCCCTGCTCTCTCTTGTGTAAACCATCAGTGTTGTGTGTTTTAAGTGCAATTTTCTGCCCAGCTCTTAAGTCTGATCTTGGGCCTGCAGTTAGTGTGTCTACTGCAGTTTTGAGAGTGTCCATAATTCTATCAACTACCCGATGGCTCGTGTCCTTTAGATTCCCTAAAAACTTCTTTTGCCGCTTCCTTAATGTTATGTACCAACATAGTCCAAGTTGAATCTACATCCATCTCCGCTAGACCTGTTCATGGGCCTCGGCTCACGGCTCAGTTCGCTCATAAGAGGGTGAACCGAACCGCCCTTGAAGAAGGGAGGCGGTTGAGGTTGGGCTTGAAAATCAGCTTTTGTTCGGTTAAACCCGATGGTTTCGGTCTAAAACCGCGAGTCTCTGCAATTAAAAAAAATATTATAAAATTATTTTTTTTATATAAAATAAATTTATTCTATACTCCAAAACTTAACCAATGCTCAATAGAGAATGCTCAATAGGGAAGGCCCACAAATGGATAGGTCCACTACTCTCTTTTTATAAGCTTGAACTCTTCTTTTCTTGAATCCTCTTCCAATGTGGGACAATTAGCCTCATTCTGTCCTTTTCCTTCTATTCAAAACCAAATGTCCCACATCAAAAAGTTAAAGAAAGAATGGAGAAGAGTTGGCCTATAAATGAGAATATATTCAAGCAATTGTTTACCTCACATCTTAATATTTTCTTTAAACTCATCCAAGTTTGAAGATTATATAGTATTATTAATAAAAATATCCGGTTTATGTATTAGAACCGGCGGTTTTGATGAAAACCGGCGGTTTTGATGAAACCAGTGGTTTTTATCGTTCGAACCTCTAATTTTACATCATGTATATTTAATAATTATAAATTAATTAATTATTAAAATCGGCGGTTCGGCCCGGCGGTTAACCGGCGGTTCCGGTTCGTAGCTGGGAGGAACCGTAACCGGCCCTTGGTGAGACGGTTCCGGTCCGGGTTTTGAACCGTTGACCGACGGGCCGGTTAAAACCCGTTGACCGGCGGGCCGGTTTCGGTTCGGAACCACCGGGCCATCCAGTTTGGGCAGGTCTGATCTCCGCGCACTCGAAATCATTACATCTAGCAACAGCCTTATCCACAAAAGTTTGCCGACTCTCCCCTTGAAGCTTTCACCATCTAACTCGAGGCTCCACTTGGGGACTTCTCTTTTTATAAAGCCTCTTACCTTGAAAATCAAGCACAACAAGTCTATGTTGAGTCGCGGTACTCTCTCCAGGTATCACCTTGCAATCCGCGTACCTCTTTCTTCACACGTTTCTCACTAAAAGAAGTCAATTTGACTTGCATTTCCTCCACTTCTATATGTCACCAAGTGAGATTCCCTTTTTTCAAACCACGTGTTCATGATACTCAAGTCATATGCTTGCGCAAAATCCAATATACCACATCCGGCTTCATTTCTATCCCCAAAACCAAAATCACCATGAACACTCTCGAACTCGTCTCGTTCAATCCCCACATAACCATTGAGATCCCACCAATGATCAACTTCTCCCCAATACGGACTCGTTCAACAACCTCCTATCAGTGCTGCCAAAATTCTTGTCTCACAAATTCACTCAATCCTACTTGAGGTGCATAAGCACTTATGATAGTTAGAATCTCATCCACCACCACAAGCTTAATACTCATAATCCTATCACTCTTTCTAAACATCTCTACCACGTCGTCTATGAAGTCCTTTTCCATGACGATGCCCATTCCATTTTTTCCTCTCTCTTTTACCGAATACCATAGTTTATAACCCCACCGAGCCAAGACCTTTGCTTTTTCTCAAAATTCTTTGTTTTTTATTAAATCTTTCATTCAACAATTTAAAAAAAAAAAACTTAATACATTTTAACATTATTATACCAGCAAAAAAAGTACAAAAAATTATTTAAAAAATGTTAGTATGACTATGAAGTGCAATATAATAAATGAAATTTTAATAAAATTTTATCTTATTCATACTATTTTTGTGAGACAATTAGGGGGAAAAGAAAACGAGGCTTACGCCTTAATGCGCCTCGAGGCTTGCGCCTCGCCTCGATAGAGCAAAACGTTTCAAATCCGCTTCACGCCTTTTAAAACATTGCTTGCAATTGTTCATATATATTTAATATAGCAGCAGAACTCGCTACTACGGACTGATTAATTTCTGCATTAAGTTCATCAACTTTGGTTTTAATTATCGACATTGAACTTTTACCTACTTTTGAAGCTACATGATGATTCATAAGCATTGAAAATTCAGAATCTGCTTCTTCCATAACTTTTTCCTTGATCAAACAATTCGATGTGACCGTTTACTTGATTTTTTTCTCGATCCCTATAGCTTTTAGCGGCTTAAAAAATTCATAATTAATCTCTACTTGTAGCTTCTCAATCAACCCGTCGTACCACAAGAAGCTATTGAAGACGGTTCTTTTGAATTCGCTTTGTCTCGGTTCCTCTTTTCTTTTCATGACTTTCCTTTCGGGATGGACTGCTAGTCCTTCCTGGAACCCACCAATCTTGCGAAATTTGAGCATTCAACCTCTTAATATTTCTTCTCTTCCCAATCGTTGGAGCTCCTGTACATTTTACAAAAAATACCTCTTTGAGTAAAATATAAAGCATACGCCTATCTCCTGCCCGTTCGTTTAGTTCCTGTGAAAGCATCAGCAAGGAGGAAGTAAAGGGTGCTCTTATGAAAATGGGTAGAGCTAAGGCGGTAGGCCCGGATCATATCCCTATTGAAGTTTGGCTTTGTCTGGGGGAAGTCGGAGTTCAGTGGCTAGCAGAGCTGTTCAACATCCTCCTCAGAGGTTCTAAGATGCCGACAGAGTGGAGGAATAGTATTGTCGTGCCATTTTTCAAGAACAAAGGCGATGCTCAGAATTGTAGTAACTATAGGGGTATTAAACTCCTCAGTCATACTATGAAACTTTGGGAAAGAGTGGTGGAATGCAGTGTTAGAAGAGAATTTGAGATCTCAGAGAACCAATTTGGCTTCATGCCGGGGAGGTCCACGACTGAGGCCATTCATCTCGTCAGACGCCTTATGGAGAAGTTTAGAGAGCGGCATAAGGACCTCCATATGGTGTTCATAGATCTAGAGAAAGCTTATGATATCATTCCGCGCGATGTTATTTGGAGGAGCCTAGTAGAGAGGAGGGTGTCGTTGCCGTTCGTTAGGGCGATCCAAGACATGTATTCCCAAGCTAGGACGTGCGTTAGGACCCTAGCTGGTGACACCCAGTATTTTCCGGTTGAGATAGGGCTACACCAGGGGTCGGTGCTAAGCCCTCTTCTCCTCGCTCTGATCCTTGACGTCATTTCGCAGGGGATTCAAGATGGTGTCCCGTGGTGCATGCTTTTTGCTGACGACATTGTGTTAGTGGCGGAGTCGAGGAGGGAGGTGAACTCGAAGTTGGAGATATGGAGGTCTAAGTTAGAATCCCAGGGCTTGCGTGTGAGCCGGTCTAAGACAGAGTATCTCTAGTGTAACTTTAGTGGTGAGGCCAACGAGGAAGATGTAGAGGTAATGATTGCGGATCAGATTGTTCCCCGTACGGATAAGTTCAAGTATTTGGGTTCGATCATTCAGAAGGAAGGTGAGTATGAAGATGATGTCACTCATCGCATCAAGGCGGGGTGGCTAAGGTGGAGAGCAGCGACAGGGGTCCTGTGTGATAAGAAAGTCCCTCTAAAGTTGAAGGGTAAATTCTATAGAGCGGCAATCCGACCTGCAATGTTGTATGGCTCTGAATGTTGGGTGATGAAGAAGTCGCTTGAGAGTTGGAAGCGGCTGAAATGAGAATGTTACGCTGGTCGTGTGGTCGCACAATGTTAGATAGAATCTCGAACGGGGTCTTCAGGAACGCGCTAGTAGTGTCGCCCATTTCAAAGAAAAGTTAGGAAGGGAGATTGAGATGGTTTGCCACGTCCGCAGGAGGCGGGCATCTGCTCCGGTGAGGAGGTCGAGAGTTAAGTAGTTGGCGGGGAGAGGAGGAGAGGCAGACCGAGGAGGACGTGAGAGGAGCAGCTGAGATTAGATTTGAATGCCTTAAACCTTTCCGAGACCATGACTGTTGATTGGTGCGCTTGGAGGCACCAGATCAGAGTTGTGGATTCTTTAGTTGGGAGTGGTGCTGTAGTTGAGAGCTTCAGGGTTAGGTTTTCTCGGTTAGCTTTTACCTAGAGCATTGCATTTTTACATTTATTGTATATTTTATCCTATTGCATTTTCCGTGTGGTGTATTTTTGACAGGAAGCTGTGCGCGGAGTCAACCTCTCTTCTGTTTGAGCAACGTTCATCGGGAGTGATGTAGCCAAATTCCTCTTAGGTAAGTCCCATGTGGATTAAGCCATGGGCTCAGGTATGGTATTGAGTTTTTTCGCATCATATGCTTCCCTTTGCATTTTTCACTCAATATGTTGTTGTGCACTAAGCTGAGGGTCTTCACGGAAATAGCCTCCCTACCATAATAGGTAGGGGCATGGTCTACGTACATCTTACCCTCCCCAGACCCTGCTCTGAGCGGGATATACTGGGTATGTTTGGTTTGGTTTGGTTTGGTTGTAGTAGTAATTAAATAACCGAGTTTCTATACTAATGTCCATTGGTTCAAGAATGGCAGTTTTTATTTCCAAGTGGTTCTGTAATTATAGTTCAGGGTCAAAACAGCCAGGCAGGTAAAAATGGGTAATTGTGGTTCACGATTGAAACGGCCCGGTCAGGTAAAATGGGTAATGGTACAGGGTCAAAACTGGTAACTATGGTTCAGGGTCAAAATGGGTCAGTTTGGCTTGATCTGGCACATTCGTTCTTTCTATTATGAGTAAGGTGTTAAGAACTATTATTTCAAAACCGCGATTAAGTAGGTACCCATTTAATTAACCTGTATTTCCCAAAAATAATACTATAATATTGACCTATTTATTAGGAAATGGTTGAAATTGCCACCTCTACACAACATACTAATATTAAAGCATGGGTGTTAAAACGCCATCAACATCGACGCAAAACAATAAAAATGTGGTTAAACGAACTTAAAATGAACTAAACTAGGGCCAACACATGCAAAAGAATGAAGAATCTTACAGGGATAATGCCACCAGCAATCTGAAGCTTGCAAAGCTTGTTAGCAGTTATCTTGAGCTTCTCAGCTGCCTATAGAGAGTGATAAAAAAATATGTATATACATATATATATATATATATATGAGTAACATATCGTATTTTTTACACACATAAAGTCAAAAAAGAAATGTTTTGCCACCTTTTGAGAGGCTTTGGAATTCTTCCACAGAATCGTTGCACACGCTTCTGGACTATACCATGGAAAAAGAAACTAATTTAGCAGAAAACGTAGAGAAACTTAATGAACGCTTTAGAAACAAAACACTTTTGTGTTGTTACTAAAGTTTGCTACTTTAAGAAGAAAAAAACCTTGATTGGTAGATTTTGAAAGTAATACATATAACATGAACAAAGCTTTTAAAAAAAACACTAATGCCCTCGCAAGTCACATTTTTGGCAGAACTAGGGCAAATTCCATATAATCAAGACGTGCTATTCGACACGGTCTAACTTTACTTAGTAACTATCCTTTTCATTTACCAACTTGGTAATTTATGTTTTTTGAACAGGCTAGTCTGGTATTTATTGTGTAAACTGTAAAAAAAATATTACTAAATAGGACCCAAAGAACTTTTATTACTAGAATTGGACCATTTCAAAAAGTTGCTATCTTATGAAATTTGCCCAAAATATGATCGGGCAATTTATCCACATCAAAGGCTCTGTTCTTTTGGGTGAATGAATCAATCGAATCGAATCGAATGGATTCAAATCGAATCGAATCGAATGGACTCGAATCGAATCGAATCGAATCAAATATATATTAAGGGTAAATAATAATAATAATGGTAAATAATAATAATAATAGTAATCAACAACAACAAAGATAATAGTAATATTATTAGTAATAATAACAATAATATAATTAAGATTAATAATAATAATACCAAGAAGAAGAATCGAATCGAATCGAATCGAATCGAATGAATGGATTCGAATCGAATCGAATCGAATCGAATGGACTCGAATCGAATCGAATCGAAAAATGAAAAATAAGTCTAAAAGAACAGGGCCAAAGTCACTTTTTCACGTGTATGTTTTAGCCTTTTGTGAGGAACCGGTGGTCATACTATCCTTGGGTAGAGGTAGGTGGTCGAATTTGGCTTTTTAGGTTTAAGGCTATTTATGGGGTATGAATGTAGCACTGTAAAAGATGAGAAATAATAGGGCAACACCCTGAACCACACTCCCAAATACACCCGTGCTTTATGATGTTGTATCGCGTGCTTTACTATTAATTTTATTATATATGAATATTTTATCTGTAAAGCATGCAGTACAACACCCATAAAGCACGGGGAGTGTATGGAGGTGTGGTTGAGGGTGGTGCTCTATCACCCCTCGTAAAAGATTGACTCTAAAATCATTTGCTCAATCTATTACAAAAAAAAGTATGATAATCATCAAGATGTGAAAATTAAACAAAGCTTGGTGTTGTAATACCCTCGCCTTTACTATTGTATTTTTTGATTTAAACCAAGTATTTTCGCACCATATCTGTATTGTTGTAGCAAGTATATCGACGAGTTATGTTAAGTTGGAATCATGGTCATTCATACTATATTACTTGTTGGGTGATATTAGGAGAATTCCATTTCTGCTTGTTATAGAACTTAACGTACGTTAGCCTATCTTCTTTACGTACGCTATGTACGTAGCCTTACGTACGTAACATTCATATGTTAACGTACGTAATGCGGGGTATCCATCAGCAGCCCGCCTTTCGACGGGTGGGACCGAACGTGGGTAGGTGGTCGGGAGTCGATCGCGACAGCCAAGTCAACGGCTATTACGTACGTAATAGTTATATATTTACGTACGTAACGATTTGTGTATTTCAAGTCAGTAAGATCTGATAAATCGATTACGTATGTAATGTTCATGAGATTACGTACGTAAGGGCTTTAACGTTAACCCCTCTCTTTAATGTACGTAATGCTGAGTTCAGGTTATAAAAATATGACTTGCCTTTCATTTTCCTGCTCGACCCATTCAACCTTCCCTCTGAGAAAACAATTCCCCTCCCTGCCAAATCAATTTCTAGCCCTTCTATCTTGTGTTGGAGCTTCAGCACTTGGTTTGTGACTTGGAGATTAGAAGATTGAAGTGTGTCCTTTGAAGTGTTGGTGTTGTTCTTCATTTTGAGGTTGGTTTTTCTTTAACTCATATTAAATCTATGCTTATGATGATGTTAGTATATAAACACTTCACATAATATTAGTTTAATCTAGTATAAACATAATAAATTATTTGAATCATGCTCAAACTAAATGAAGAACAACATTAGGGGTGTTAGTATCACTTCTTGATGTATGATAACTTCATAATATGGTTGTGTTGATAAATATAGATAAAACCTGATTAATAACATGATAATAGGAAGTTGATTTTAATCTTGACACCAAAAACATGAAAGTAATGAAAGATCCTTGATGACTAGAGGTGTGAAATACTAATATTGTCTTGAACATTCATTTGATTCTTGAAAGCTAACATGGAACCATATTCTTGACCCTCTAGAACCGATACCTTTGTGATGAATTGTTTGAAGAATTATGTTAATCCTCCGAAGATAATTTTCACAAGATGGGATGAAGTTATATTTAGAATTTCAAATATACAATGATATAACTAGGTTTTTAATAAGCGCTTCAAAAGTAAAATAATGCATTTTGATAAAATACACTCAAATCTTCATATGTCCAAGTTAATCGATTTCGTTGATAAGTTAAAGAGGTGTTAATCACTACATTAATATGTTGATAATGTTCTTAGGAGGGTTGTAGTGAGTATGGTGATACAAATGCGGTAGATGAGTAGCCGAATTCCATTTCATTAATCCGTGTGTATTAAGAGACGTAAATTAAGATGATGTTCTTAGTTCACTAAAAACTTAAACTTATGCTTTCATAGAGGAATCAGTTTTAATGTAATCGTTGGTAAAATAATGAAGAACGTAATTAAACACAAACTTATATCATAATCGGAAGTGCCGATGATTTGAAAAGATGTTTTCACAATGTTACATTGGTAAAAATATGGACTCCTAGTGTTTGACATTAATGCTAGAATATATGAATGAACAGAATAAACATGTTATATGATGATTTGTAATTGGAACATTAAAATGATCACTAGGATAATTGATCTATTCAAGTAAATTTACGAATATTGTTTTTATGTAATGATACCGTTATCGTATGAATGTGTTGTTGAATGAATTACATTTCATTCAAGGTTACTTGTTCACATGAGTATTGTTAGACGGGGATACCGTTCGTTTGATCATTCAAAGAAGGATTATTCATCTACGGAATTGAGGCAAGTTATCTTGCTTGGTTATAATGATGGTTGAATTCTTGTGATTATTATGCGTTTCGTGTATATGAAATGTTCTGAGAATCTATGATTCGTGATATGGTTATGCCCTTGATCGTATTATCATTGTGTTGGGATGATATACCCGAATTTACCGTTCTTGTTACCATTGGTCCTTTTGAGCTTTGTTGACACTTCGGTGAGTCGTTCGATTCCTTGATAAAGGTGTAATTCGTTGAGTTTCGTTGTCATGTTGTATCGTGACATCTCTGGAGTCATATCTGCGTGCCGATTGGTTATGTGTAGGATTTTTAGCCGGGCACTTGATGATCATGCGTGGATGTTTTCCGCATTTAGATCGTGCACACGAGACGTAGTTCGTGAGGCTAATTAGGTACATCTTCCCACGTATATTCTGGATTCTGTATACGGGGTGGACATGTGTACAGACACATTTCTGGATCGGGCGTACTGTGACGTCCGTCTTGAGCCATATTATGTGATCATTCGTATATTTGGATATGTTCGACAGTTGGGACTGACTCTTTATACGCATGCGGGGCATATTCGGTAGTCGATTGTTTTCTTTGAGATACGTATATATATGAATTGTATAATGTCATGAGAATCATTATCATGTATAACTGACCCTGTGGTTTGGGGCAAAATACTTGTATTTCAGGGCGAGGAAAGGGCAAGGCACAGGAAGAGCACGATGGTGACGGAGGGTTTTGAAGGATGCTATTTCGGGGGCCCCAAGTTTTTTGATGTTCGGTTATGTCTTATTGTGATTTTCATTTTATTTTGTGTCGGATGAATGTACTATAACTTGTTAGGTATTGCCCATCGTCATATGCATGCATAGAATTTAGATCCTGTGTACGTTTTCTCGTATTAAAGACATGTATAACTTATACTCCATATCGGGGTTTTGATCAATATTGTGGTACGGTGCCACGTTGTCAGGTTGTAGGTGTATATCGTGATATCGCCTGGTGGGTCCCGGTAGGGGTCCACGGTACTGTAATAGCTTGCTTCGGAACATTACAGGTGTAGCGACCACTTTTCGAAAATATAATTCTTCTAATTTTAAGAAGAATAAATAAAAATTTTGCAGCGGAAATACATTTCAAAAAGACAAACTTAATAATCGCAAGTAATATTCTCGTGTAATCTTTAAAAAAACAAAACATACTTTGACGTGAAATTAAAACAAATCGAACACTTGTTCATAAAACATAGTTTGAAAGAAATAACATTAAATGAATAAACACCTAATCATAGGCTTGATCATCCCACTCTCAATCGCATGCCACATCGAGCTCCTCAACCTGAAAGGGGTTAAATAGTGGGGTGAGCTTCCAACTCGCTCAGTGTGGAGAGTACGCAATATATCTACGTTAATTACTAAATATATTAGCAAGTATAAACAACATGACTGATAAATTCTGAAGCCCGTCGGCTAGCCCGAAGGCTTTATGCACAATTAAGTGCTTCTGACTGATTTGCACATTTAAGTGCTTCCAATTGATTTGCACATTTAAGTGCTTCTGACTGATTTGTACATTTAAGTGCTTCTGACTGATTTCACGTACACATACAAGACAATATATAAAGCAATTAAAATAAACAAAAGCGTAATAAATCTCCACACCTGGATAAATGTAGTTCTTGAACTTGAATGTGATGAAGATGATTGACTCGACAATTCTAAGCCCATAAATCTTGTTTATTATCTACAAATAATAATAATGGTTTAATATTAATATATAGTATTATTGAAAATAATATACACGACATAATTTGAATTGAATATTAATATTATTGAAAAGTCTATTGGAGTAAAATTGAAGGAAATAAATATTTAAGGATTGAAATCGAAGGAGTTATAAAGCTAACTGGGGTTAATTCGTAAGAATTAACTATTTGGGGGCTGAAATTGAAAGCGTTAACAAGCTGATTGGGGTAAATTAAAAGGATTGATACAATCGAGGGACTGAAATTGAATACACTGAAAAATTAATTTGGGATTAATCCATAAGAATTGACTATATGAGGACTGAAATTGAAGAAACCTAAAAATATAGGATTTAATCGAAGTTGACCTAAATTTTTGGGTATATACTACTCACGGTCCCGACTCACTCTCATCCTCCCTCGGTTCATCTCTCTCTCTCTCCTTCCAGACAAAAACGATGTCTGTCGCCCCCTCTCACTCTGGCTTCCCATCTCTCTACAACCCCTCTGCCAAAAAAAATACACACACAGACAGCTACATACAAAACGATGTTGGCCATCGCAGCCGCAACAAGTCAGAGATGGGCGCTGCGGCGACCAGGGCAAGGCCCCTCAGATTTGGGTTGGCGTTTTGGCCGAACTAGATGGTAGTTTGTGGCTGAGTTCGGTGATTTGGAGATGTCGAATGACTGGAAGGTGGTGTGGGAGCGGCGGAGCTGGGTTGCCACGGCGGTGCAGGTTCTGAATTTGGCGATTTGGGTTTCTGGCGTGGAATAGGGGCGGCGGTTTTGGATATGTGATGGGTCGGACTGGATGAAAGTTTCAAACTGAATATCGAGTGTCCGATGTATAGTTCATCCAGGGGGCGAAATATGACTAAAAATCAGGTATATGGCTTAAACCGAGCAACCGAGTAGGGAATGCTTGAATTCCAGTTTCACGTTTGGGGTTTGATGTCCGATTTGGTGTTCTGAGTTGAGTTTGGGTTTGAACATGGGTTGATACGGGTCCAGATCGGAACTGGACGCGGTGGTCCGGGATTAAAATCAAAAGGGGTTTCAAATATGAAATTATCAAAAGAGTTATTGCAGAAAGTTGAGAATTGACAAAAAGTGAAATGCTTACCTATGCTGGAAAAGGAAGAGGAGAGATGAACGATCGGGGCTGGAGTTGATCTGCAGAAGAAATAAACAAAATAAAGATGTAGAATCCTTGAGATTGGCTGAAAACTGAGACTGCGGGAAGAAGAAAATAGAAAAATATATTTGTGTCATTATTGATCACTTCAGTCACAAGGAACGACGGTTCCAATCATTTCATTGAGCTATCATTCATTTCACTGTCATTTCATCTCGGTGAGTCATTATTGATTTCGATGTCACTTTTGTTATCTCGTGGCATTCCGGGTCATACTGGCGTGCCGGTTGGTATGTGTAGGATTTTCATGTCGGGCACATATTAAGTCGTGTGTTGGTTGTTGGCCTCATATTGGACTGTGCACATGAGAAGATCACTTCGTGAGACTGATTAGGTACAATACCACATGTGTATTCGATCGATACTCGATGGTGGCTTGTGCACGGACACATTTCCATCCCGGGCGTACTGTGGCGCCACCCTTTGAGCCGTACCGTTAGTTGATTCATACAGCATGTTTGATTGCGTATGATTTCAACAGGATTGGGTTATAATCGGCCGATTCACTTTTGATCGTATGTGTTCGACGATTTGAGACTTTGATCGGTCTTTTGGTTTATTCATCATTTATGATTATATTTATTCAACTCTTGAGGATTGGTGTTACGTAGAAATCGACCCGTTGGGGTTTTTGTTTTAGTCATGGCAAGGCAAAAGCACGGGACTAGAACGTTGACGGCGAGGAGTCAGTGATACTAGTAGGGGGCCCGATCCTTTCATTCACCGTGTTTTCCTTATTTTATTTCATTTGGAGATTTCTGTTTGGATTTTGAGTTCATTCAGTGTTGTATATTTTATCTCCATATAAAATATACTTGTATTCGGTTATTTCCTTGGGTATGTTGTAATAAAACTCCTCTTCGGAGTAATTATTGATATACTGTGGTTCGGTACTACAATTATATCACTTAATTCATTAATTTTCATCCGCCTAGTGGGTCCCAGTCGGGGGTCCACGTCACTGTAATATTCGCCTAGTTTGGGGTGTTACAGAGTTGGTATCAGAGAGTGGTTTTGAATACTACCTTCCGAGTCATGTCTCATTTGAAATCATCGTCATCGGACTAGTATCATTGGACTTTCGCGTCACGTGTGACCTGTGCAAATGCTGAGCCCGTCAAACCGAAAGAATTGTAAGACTTCTAACGCCATGGTATAATTTCTGGCAATGAGAATCATTCATTCATAAGTCATCAGTTAACAATCCTCAAACATCATTTTCATTTTAATCATGTTGATCATGTTAACTCATTAATCACTCAGTTCATTTCATTGTTCAGTTGTTGATCTTGAGGATCATATCATTGATCTTGTTAACTTGTTCAAGATAATCATTTCAAGAATTTCATCAGATAATCACGTCACTTCAGTTGATCATTCATGTAATCACTGTGTTAGAGCGCGTATGCTCATTTTCATCATTTCATGACGTAAATCATAATACGGTACTCATACGAGATCTATGATTATCATGCGACCTTCCTACTTCAGTATGGAGAGAGCTGTCAGGGGATGCACGGGGAGAGGCCGCGGTGCGGGCCGACATCCGGGAAATAATCACTCACTGCTAGGAAGTCGTACCCAGGACTCAGCTCGATCGGAAGATGTTCGAGTTGATCCACTCACTTTTATGCAGGTCATGATGACCCATATGCAATTGCTCAATCATCATTGCGCCACTCTGGCCGAATTAATCGAGAAAACTCTCACGTATGAGCCTGCTGCTAAGGAAATTGCTGAGCAACAACCTTCATCTGCTAACAAGAAATCAACGAAGCGTAATCAGTCCGAAGGCGGCCAGGCAACCTTCAAGAAGCCTCGTGCGGGCCCTAACTTTTCGGATCAACCTCCTAAGGCGCCTAAACCTGCGGGATCTCAGTCCCGAGCGGCCAGTGCGGCCATCACCTGTTTCAACTGCGGAGGGCAGGGCCATTTCAGCACTAGGTGTACGACGCCGTCTATCACATGCCATAACTGTGGGATTGTTGGGCATAAGGCCCGTTTTTGCCGAAGGGACTCCAAGCCGACTCCGGTGGCATGTCAGGTCCTGAAGCGATCAGCGATTCAGAATCAGACTGCTCTGTCAGCGTCGTTTAAGACGACGGAAGCGAATAAAGGTGGAGCTCATATTTATCAGATAGGAGCGTCCGGTTCGGGGTCGGTAAGACCCGGATTCACGCGATGAAGTGGACCAGAGATCCGAAGGCCCGAATGATCTCAGGTATACTCGTAATTTCATCTCAACCTGTGTGTACCCTTTTTGATACTGGTGCACCGCATTCATTCATTTTCGAATCATATTTGAATAGACTTCACTTGGATAGTCCTATTAATTGTGGGCCTTATATCATTGGTCTATCTGGCGGTAGAAGAATTTTCGAAAATCATGAGGTTAAGAATTGGCCGAATTAAACTTAATGACCGCGAGTGGTTGGTGGACCTAATCGTGGTGGATTTTACCTAAGGACGATGTAATATTGGGTATTAGTGGGATGGATCGTCATGCTACCATCCTCAATGTTCGTAAACGTATTGTCACTATCATTTCCGTCGTTGGAGTCGAGTGTGTACTTGAGGGAGGTAATCCCCATTGTTAGGAAGAATCATTAATATGATGGAAGCGACAAAATTACTCAATCGAGTTGTTCAATCATTCTTGGTAGTATTGTCATCGATTGGCGTTCTTTGGCAATCGAGATATTCAATCATTCATTATGTCATTGTCATCGATTGGCCGTTCATAGGCAATCGAGAAATTCAATCATTCATTATATCATTGTCATCGATTGACCATTCTAAGGCAATCGAGATGTTCCATCATTCCTTATGTCATTGTCATCGATTGACCGTTCTAAGGCAATCGATATATTCAATCGTTCATTATATCATCGTCATTGATTGGCCGTTCTAAGGCAATCGAGGTGTTCAACCATTCATCGTATCATTGTCGTCGATTGGCCATTCTCAGGCAATCGAGGTGTTCAACCATTCGTGGTATCATTGTTATCATTTGACGATGTACTCCCAAACGAGCTACCTGGTTTACCTCCACCGAGGGATGTAGAATTCACGATAGAGTTGGAGCCTGGTACGTCCCCAATATTGAAGGCACCGTACCGGATGGCCCCGACCGAAATTCAGGAATTGAAGAATCAATTTGAGGATTTGACCGAGGAGGGTTATCTCAAATGGAGTGCGTCCCTGTGGGGAGCACCAGTGTTGTTTACCAAGAAGAAGGATGGTTTGTTTCGTGTGTGTATTAATTATCGGGAGTTGGACAGGGTGACGATCAAGAATAAGTATCTTCTACCCCGTATCGATGATCTCTTAGATCAACTTCAGGGAGCTTCAGTATTTTCCAAGATCGACTTGGGATCTGGATATCATCAGTTGCGAATTCGAGAGTCGGATATCGCAAGGACAGCGTTTCGTACACGCTATGGTCATTATGAGTTCGTGGTAATACCGTTTGGGTTAACTAATGCACCTGCAGTATTCATGGAGTTGATGAATCGGGATTTCATCGACTGTTTGGATCAGTTTGTGGTTGTCTTCATTTACAACATTTTGATTTATTCTCGTGACCGAGAGGAGCACGAGGTTCACCTTCATCGGGATCTCGACGTGTTGAGACGGGAGCAACTTTTGGGAAGTTTTCCAAATGTGAGTTCTGGATGTCCATAGTGACGTTTCTCGGGCATGTAATTTCATCATACGGAGTTCGTTTCGAACCTCAAAAGACGGAGGCTATCCAAGATTGGTTACCTCCGAAGAATGTTAAGGAAATCCGAAGCTTTCTCAGATTAGCCGGTTATTATCGGCGGTTTGTGGAAGGATTTTCTAAAATCACTAAACCAATGTCAACCATTTTGCGAAAGGATAAGAAATACACGTGGTCCGACGCGTGTCAGTGGAGTTTTGAGGAACTCAAGATCCGGTTGATTTCAGCACCTGTCCTTTCTTTACCAAAAGGGACGGAAGGATTTGTGGTTTATAGTAATGCGTCGGACAAGGTCTCGGATGTGTACTCATGCAGAATGTGAAGGTTATTGCCTATGCTTCACGGCAATTGAGACCTTACAAGGTTAATTATCCGACCCATGACCTGGAGCTAGCGGCCGTGGTTTTCGCATTGAAGATTTAGCGTCATTACTTTTATGGCGTCACTGCCGATATTCACCGATCATAAGAGTTTGAAGTATATATTTACTCGAAGGAGTTAAATATGCGGCAGAGACGGTGGTTGGAACTAATCAAAGATTATGACATCGAGATCTGTTATCACCGGGAAGGCGACGTTGTCGCGACGCCTTGAGTCGTAAGTCCGTTCGGAGAAAATTCTTGCTCGTTTAACACTTCAAAAGAGCTTCAACAAGAATTTCTTAGACCCGAGATCGAGTGCAGCCGAGTGCAAGGGCAACTTTGCATGTTAGAGATTTCATCGCCACTTGAGGAGACAATCAGAGTAAATCAGGGTTCAGACCCATCATTGTTGCGCATCCATGAGGATGTGGTTCAGGGGAAGACCCTCAATTTGTGGTCCACGAGTATGGACTATTGCGATTCAAGAATCGGTTATGCGTACCGGCGTATGACGAGTTGAAAGACTCGATTTTGAGAGAAGCTCATGCTACCTCTTACTCCATTCATCCGGGCTCTAGTAAGAAGTACCAAGACTTGAAACAAAATTACTGGTGGAGTAATATGAAGCAAGAAGTCGCGGAATTTGTTTCGGGATGTTTGACCTGTCAGCAAGTCAAGATAGAACATCGGCCGTGGGTATCTTTGAAACCTCTCCCTATTCCAGAAGGGAAGTGGGAGGATATTTCAATGGACTTCATCACGAGTTTGCCGACGAGTCGTCGTGGCATGAATACAATCTGGGTAATTGTGGAACGCTTAACTAAATCAGCTCATTTCCTTGAGATTAAGGATACGTGGGGTCCCGAGAGACTTGCCCAGTTGTTCATCAAAGAAATAGTGAGATTGCACGGTACTCCTAAGAGTATCGTTTCTGATCGTGACGGACGATTCGTGTCTCATTTTTGGAAATCAGTTCATCGTGCCATGGAAACTCAGCTTAATTTCGGCACAGCTTTTCATCCTCAGTCCGACGGACAATCAAAGAGGACTATTCAGACATTGGAGGACATGTTGAGGGCATGCGTCCTCGATTGGAAAGACAAATGGGAAACCCAACTACCATTGATCGAGTTCACGTATAATAATAGTTAGCATGCTTCAATTAAGATGGCACCTTACAAGGCCTTGTACGGTCGTCATTGTCGACCTCCCTTGTGTTGGAGTGACTTATCAGAATCAATCGGCACCAACCCCGATATGTTTATAGCCGCCCGTGAGAAGGTATCTTTGATCAGGAGTCGTTTGTTGACCGCTCAGAGTCGACAGAAATCATATATAGATAATCGTCGCCGACCATTAGAGTTCGAGACAGGTGACCATGTGTTGGTCAAGGTATCCCCGAGTCGAGGTATCTTCCGTTTCGAAAAGCGTGTAAAGTTGAGTCCTAGATTTATTGGACCGTTTGAGATTTTGGATCGAGTAGACGAGTTGGCTTATTGATTAGCCTTACCTCCGGCATTGAGCCAAATTCATAATGTGTTTCACATATCTTAGTTATGGAAGTATGTTTCCGACCCGAGCCACATACTTCAGTTCGAAGAAATCGAGATCGCCGTTGAGCATTCAAATGAGGAGCGTCTATACGAGTCTTAGAGGGGCCAATCAAATAGTTGAGGAACAAGACGATTCCTTTGGTAAAAATCCGGTAGTCTAGACACGGAGTCAAAGAGGCTACTTGGGAAACCGAAGACAGTATGCGGGAGAGTTATCCCGAGTTGTTTGACCCTTAGTTTCGAGGACGAAACTCTTTTTAGGGGGAGTATGTAATACCGGTTGTAATTCAGTCATTTTATTCAGTAATTATCAATCAGTAATTGTCACTCAGTGATTTTCATTCATTAATAATCACTCATCATTCATACTCATTCAATTGTGTTCACTGTTCGGCATAATATTTGTCATACTCGTACTTTTGTCCCCGTACTTCTCGAATTCTGTGGTTTTTGTACTCGGTGCATCGTTTGGGCAGAACTGCTTATCGATCAGGGCCGCACGAGCAGGCCGTACGAGCATATGGTCGCGGCGCGGCGTGCATTACTGGCAGATCTGGGCAGGAGACCCAGCGGCCGAGCCAGGGCCACACGAGCAAGCCGCACGAGCATCTGGTCGTGCGCAGCGCTCGTGCATTGCGGCTGTACTGGGCAGGAGGTCCAGTGGTCGAATTAGTGCCGCACAAGCAGGCCACACGAGCAACTGCTCGGGCGTGGTGCTCGTGTCTTGCGGCTGTTTTGGGGCGTTCGAGTCAGGGCTGCACGAGCAGGCCACATGAGTTGCTGCTCGTGCGCGGCGGTCGTGCGCTATGAGAGTAGCCGGCAGAAGCCTCACGCACTACCGGACGCACGGACACTTGGTCGTGCGGGTTTGGTCGTGCGTCCTTGGGCTTTATATAGGTGGACCGACGGGATTTCCTCATTTTTCACCTTTCCTTCATTTTACTTCCGAGAGAGAGGGTTTGTGAGAGAGATTTTCATCATCAATCACTTTGAATACTTGATTTGTCATCATCTTCATTCGGTTGTGAAGCTTGGATCGTCGATCTAACGCGATTTCATCGGATCAAAGTACTTGGATCTTCAAAGGTAATATTCATCAAACCTCTTGGATTTCGATTTTGTGTTGAGATATGATGTTTTGGACGTTATAATCATGTTATACAAAGAGATATACATATGATTATGAGTATCTATGAATATTCATCGGATTATTGAAAGGTTATTCAAGAACACTTTTAATATTGAGTTGGATTTGGGGGTTTTCGATTAATTGTTGTTGAAATCACGAATTTGGATATTCATATTGGTTTATTGATCGTATTGAAGATGTTTTGTTGGTTTGAAACACTTCTTGGGGATTTGATATTGGTATTATTGAGGTTTGGTTGTAAACGATCGGAGATTGGCCTCAACGTGTTCGATATAATGCCTCAATGAACTTGGTTTAGTTGTATCGACGTTTTGAGTTAGTTTTACTCGTGTTTGATTCGTGTGTTGAACCGGATTGTTGGTAATTGTGTTATTCAAGGTTGTTCGAGTGACCGACATCTCATTTAGGGCGTTGTTCGTGGAAGGACATTCTTCATCGGCGTTGTGTAAGTTAATTCTTACTCGGTTAAAAGGATATTCATTCCTTTCATTGTTGTTCATTCATAATTATAGTTCATTCATAACGTATTAACCGTATTGAGACTTGTAATTATCAATTAATCACTTGATCACAAGGAGCAGCGGTTCCAATCATTTCATTGAGCTATCATTCATTTCTTTGTCATTTCATCTCGGTGAGTCATTATTGATTTCGATGTCACTTTTGTTATCTCGTGGCATTAGGGTCATCTTGGCGTGCAGTTGGTATGTGTAGGATTTTCATGTCGGGCACATATTAAGTCGTGTGTTGGTTGTTGGCCTCATATTGGGTGTGCACATGAGAAGATCACTTCGTGAGACTGATTAGGTACAATACCACATGTGTATTCGATCGATACTCGATGGTGGCTTGTGCACGGACACATTTCCATCCCGGGCGTACTGTGGCGCCACCCTTTGAGCCGTACCGTTAGTTGATTCATACAGCATGTTTGATTGCGTATGATTTCAACAGGATTGGGTTATAATCTGACCGATTCACTTTTGATCGTATGTGTTCGACGATTTGAGACTTTGATCGGACTTGTGGTTTATACATCATATATGATTATATTTATTCAACTCTTGAGGATTGGTGTTACGTATGGCGGCCCGTTGGGGGTTTTTGTTTTCAGGTCTTGGCACGGCTAACGCACGGGAATAGAACGTTGACGGCGAGGAGTCAGTGATACTAGTAGGGGGCCCCAGTCCTTTCATTCACCGTGTTTTCCTTATTTTATTTCATTGGAGATTTCTGTTTGGATTTTGAGTTCATTCGGTGTTGTATATTTTATCTCCATATAAAATATACTTGTATTGATTATTTCCTTGGGTATGTTGTAATAAAACTCCTCTTCGGAGTAATTATTGATATCTTGTGGTTCGGTACTACAATTATATCACTTAATTCATTAATTTTCATCCGCCTAGTGGGTCCCGGTCGGGGGTCCACGTCACTGTAATATTCGCCTAGTTTGGGGTGTTACGAGTTGGTATCAGAGAGTGGTTTTGAATACTACCTTCCGAGTCATGTCTCATTTGAAATCATCGTCATCGGACTAGTATCATTGGACTTTCGCGTCACGTGTGAACTGTGCAAATGCTGAGCCAGTCACACCGAAAGAATAGTAAGACTTCTAACGCCATGGTATAATTTCTGGCAATGAGAATCATTCATTCATAAGACATCAGATAACAATCCTCAAACATCATTTTCATTTTAATCATGTTGTTCATGTTAACTCATTAATCACTCGATTCATTTCATTGTTATTGTTGATCTTGAGGATCATATCATTGATCTTGTTAACTTGTTCAAGATAATCATTTCAAGAATTTCATCGATAATCACGTCACTTGATTGATCATTCATGTAATCAACGTGTTAGAGCGCGTATGCTCATTTTCATCATTTCATGACGTAAATCATAATACGGTACTCATACGAGATCTATGATTATCATGCGACCTTCCTACTTCAGTATGGAGAGAGCTGTCAGGGGATGCACGGGGAGAGGCCGCGGTGCGGGCCGACATCCGGGAAATAATCACTCACTGCTAGGAAGTCGTACCCAGGACTCAGCTCGATCGGAAGATGTTCGAGTTGATCCACTCACTTTTATGCAGGTCATGATGACCCATATGCAATTGCTCAATCATCATTGCGCCACTCTGGCCGAATTAATCGAGAAAACTCTCACGTATGAGCCTGCTGCTAAGGAAATTGCTGAGCAACAACCTTCATCTGCTAACAAGAAATCAACGGCGTAATCGGTCCGAAGGCGGCGGGCAACCTTCAAGAAGCGTCTTGCGGGCCCTATCTTTTCGGATCAACCTCCTAAGGCGCCTAAACTGCGGGATCTCGGTCCGGCGGCGGTGCGGCCATCACTGTTTCAGCTGCGGAGGGCAGGGCCATTTCGGCACTAGGTGTACTACGCCGTCTATCACATGCCATAATCAGGATTGTTGGGCATAAGGCCCGTTTTGCCGAAGGGACTCCAAGCCGACTCGGTGGCATGTCGAGTCTGAAGCGATCGATTCTAATCGATCGCTCGCTGCGTCGTTTAAGACGACGGAAGCGAATAAAGGTGGAGCTCATATTTATCAGATAGGAGCGTCCGGTTCGGGGTCGGTAAGACCCGGATTCACGCGATGAAGTGGACCAGAGATCCGAAGGCCCGAATGATCTCAGGTATACTCGTAATTTCATCTCAACCTGTGTGTACCCTTTTTGATACTGGTGCACCGCATTCATTCATTTTCGAATCATATTTGAATAGACTTCACTTGGATAGTCCTATTAATTGTGGGCCTTATATCATTGGTCTATCTGGCGGTAGAAGAATTTTCGAAAATCATGAGGTTAAGAATTGGCCGAATTAAACTTAATGACCGCGAGTGGTTGGTGGACCTAATCGTGGTGGATTTTACCTAAGGACGATGTAATATTGGGTATTAGTGGGATGGATCGTCATGCTACCATCCTCAATGTTAAAACGTATTGTCACTATCATTTCCGTCGTTGGAGTCGAGTGTGTACTTGGGAGGTAATCCCCATTGTTAGGAAGAATCATTAATATGATGGAAGCGGCAAAATTACTCAATCGAGTTGTTCAATCATTCTTGGTAGTATTGTCATCGATTGGCCGTTCTTTGGCAATCGAGATATTCAATCATTCATTATGTCATTGTCATCGATTGGCCGTTCATAGGCAATCGAGAAATTCAATCATTCATTATATCATTGTCATCGATTGACCATTCTAAGGCAATCGAGATGTTCCATCATTCCTTATGTCATTGTCATCGATTGACCGTTCTAAGGCAATCGATATATTCAATCGTTCATTATATCATCGTCATTGATTGGCCGTTCTAAGGTAATCGAGGTGTTCAACCATTCATCGTATCATTGTCGTCGATTGGCCATTCTCAGGCAATCGAGGTGTTCAACCATTCGTGGTATCATTGTTATCATTTGACGATGTACTCCCAAACGAGCTACCTGGTTTACCTCCACCGAGGGATGTAGAATTCACGATAGAGTTGGAGCCTGGTACGTCCCCAATATTGAAGGCACCGTACCGGATGGCCCCGACCGAAATGCAGGAATTGAAGAATCAATTTGAGGATTTGACCGAGGAGGGTTATCTCAAATGGAGTGCGTCCCTGTGGGGAGCACCAGTGTTGTTTACCAAGAAGAAGGATGGTTTGTTTCGTGTGTGTATTAATTATCGGGAGTTGGACAGGGTGACGATCAAGAATAAGTATCTTCTACCCGTATCGATGATCTCTTAGATCAACTTGAGGGAGCTTCGGTATTTTCCAAGATCGACTTGGGATCTGGATATCATCGATTCGAGAGTCGGATATCGCAAGGACAGCGTTTCGTACACGCTATGGTCATTATGAGTTCGTGGTAATACCGTTTGGGTTAACTAATGCACCTGCAGTATTCATGGAGTTGATGAATCGGGATTTCATCGACTGTTTGGATCAGTTTGTGGTTGTCTTCATTTACAACATTTTGATTTATTCTCGTGACCGAGAGGAGCACGAGGTTCACCTTCATCAGGATCTCGACGTGTTGAGACGGGAGCAACTTTTTGGGAAGTTTTCCAAATGTGAGTTCTGGATGTCCATAGTGACGTTTCTCGGGCATGTAATTTCATCATACGGAGTTCGTTTCGAACCTCAAAAGACGGAGGCTATCCAAGATTGGTTACCTCCGAAGAATGTTAAGGAAATCCGAAGCTTTCTCAGATTAGCCGGTTATTATCGGCGGTTTGTGGAAGGATTTTCTAAAATCACTAAACCAATGTCAACCATTTTGCGAAAGGATAAGAAATACACGTGGTCCGACGCGTGTCAGTGGAGTTTTGAGGAACTCAAGATCCGGTTGATTTCAGCACCTGTCCTTTCTTTACCAAAAGGGACGGAAGGATTTGTGGTTTATAGTAATGCGTCCGGACAAGGTCTCGGATGTGTACTCATGCAGAATGTGAAGGTTATTGCCTATGCTTCACGGCAATTGAGACCTTACAAGGTTAATTATCCGACCCATGACCTGGAGCTAGCGGCCGTGGTTTTCGCATTGAAGATTTAGCGTCATTACTTTTATGGCGTCACCTGTCAGATATTCACCGATCATAAGAGTTTGAAGTATATATTTACTCAGAAGGAGTTAAATATGCGACAGAGACGGTGGTTGGAACTAATCAAAGATTATGACATCGAGATCTGTTATCACCCGGGGAAGGCGAACGTTGTCGCCGACGCCTTGAGTCGTAAGTCCATTCAAGAGAAAATTCTTGCTCGTTTAACACTTCAAAAAGAGCTTCAACAAGAATTTCTTAGACCCGAGATCGAGGTCTGGCTTCAGCGAGTGCAAGGGCAACTTTGCATGTTAGAGATTTCATCGCCACTTGAGGAGACAATCAGAGTAAATCAGGGTTCAGACCCATCATTGTTGCGCATCCATGAGGATGTGGTTCAGGGGAAGACCCTCAATTTGTGGTCCACGAGTATGGACTATTGCGATTCAAGAATCGGTTATGCGTACCGGCGTATGACGAGTTGAAAGACTCGATTTTGAGAGAAGCTCATGCTACCTCTTACTCCATTCATCCGGGCTCTAGTAAGAAGTACCAAGACTTGAAACAAAATTACTGGTGGAGTAATATGAAGCAAGAAGTCGCGGAATTTGTTTCGGGATGTTTGACCTGTCAGCAAGTCAAGATAGAACATCAGCGACCGGCGGGTATGCTGAAACCTCTCCCTATTCCAGAAGGGAAGTGGGAGGATATTTCAATGGACTTCATCACGAGTTTGCCGACGAGTCGTCGTGGCATGAATACAATCTGGGTAATTGTGGAACGCTTAACTAAATCAGCTCATTTCCTTGAGATTAAGGATACGTGGGGTCCCGAGAGACTTGCCCAGTTGTTCATCAAAGAAATAGTGAGATTGCACGGTACTCCTAAGAGTATCGTTTCTGATCGTGACGGACGATTCGTGTCTCATTTTTGGAAATCAGTTCATCGTGCCATGGAAACTCAGCTTAATTTCGCCTGACTTTTCATCCTCAGTCCGACGGACAATCAAAGAGGACTATTCAGACATTGGAGGACATGTTGAGGGCATGCGTCCTCGATTGGAAAGACAAATGGGAAACCCAACTACCATTGATCGAGTTCACGTATAATAATAGTTAGCATGCTTCAATTAAGATGGCACCTTACGAGGCCTTGTACGGTCGTCATTGTCGACCTCCCTTGTGTTGGAGTGACTTATCAGAATCAATCGGCACCAACCCCGATATGTTTATAGCCGCCCGTGAGAAGGTATCTTTGATCGAGTCGTTTGTTGACCGCTCGAGTCGGCGAAATCATATATAGATAATCGTCGCCGACCATTAGAGTTCGAGACAGGTGACCATGTGTTGGTCAAGGTATCCCCGAGTCGAGGTATCTTCCGTTTCGAAAAGCGTGTAAAGTTGAGTCCTAGATTTATTGGACCGTTTGAGATTTTGGATCGAGTAGACGAGTTGGCTTATTGATTAGCCTTACCTCCGGCATTGAGCCAAATTCATAATGTGTTTCACATATCTTAGTTATGGAAGTATGTTTCCGACCCGAGCCACATACTTCAGTTCGAAGAAATCGAGATCGCCGTTGAGCATTCAAATGAGGAGCGTCCTATACGAGTCTTAGAGGGGCCAATCAAATAGTTGAGGAACAAGACGATTCCTTTGGTAAAAATCCGGTAGTCTAGACACGGAGTCAAAGAGGCTACTTGGGAAACCGAAGACAGTATGCGGGAGAGTTATCCCGAGTTGTTTGACCCTTAGTTTCGAGGACGAAACTCTTTTTAGGGGAGTATGTAATACCGGTTGTAATTGATCATTTTATTCAGTAATTATCAATCAGTAATTGTCACTCAGTGATTTTCATTCATTAATAATCACTCATCATTCATACTCATTCAATTGTGTTCACTGTTCGGCATAATATTTGTCATACTCGTACTTTTGTCCCCGTACTTCTCGAATTCTGTGGTTTTTGTACTCGGTGCATCGTTTGGGCAGAACTGCTTATCGATCAGGGCCGCACGAGCAGGCCGTACGAGCATATGGTCGTGCGCGGCGCTCGTGCATTACGGCTAGACTGGGCAGGAGACCCAGCGGCCGAGCCAGGGCCACACGAGCAAGCCGCACGAGCATCTGGTCGTGCGCAGCGCTCGTGCATTGCGGCTGTACTGGGCAGGAGGTCCAGTGGTCGAATTAGTGCCGCACAAGCAGGCCACACGAGCAACTGCTCGGGCGTGGTGCTCGTGTCTTGCGGCTGTTTTGGGGCGTTCGAGTCAGGGCTGCACGAGCAGGCCACATGAGTTGCTGCTCGTGCGCGGCGGTCGTGCGCTATGAGAGTAGCCGGCAGAAGCCTCACGCACTACCGGACGCACGGACACTTGGTCGTGCGGGTTTGGTCGTGCGTCCTTGGGCTTTATATAGGTGGACCGACGGGATTTCCTCATTTTCACCTTTCCTTCATTTTACTTCCGAGAGAGAGGGTTTGTGAGAGAGATTTTCATCATCAATCACTTTGAATACTTGATTTGTCATCATCTTCATTCGGTTGTGAAGCTTGGATCGTCGATCTAACGCGATTTCATCGGATCAAAGTACTTGGATCTTCAAAGGTAATATTCATCAAACCTCTTGGATTTCGATTTTGTGTTGAGATATGATGTTTTGGACGTTATAATCATGTTATACAAAGAGATATACATATGATTATGAGTATCTATGAATATTCATCGGATTATTGAAAGGTTATTCAAGAACACTTTTAATATTGAGTGGGATGTTGGGGTTTTCGATTAATTTTTTTTGAAATCACTAATTTGGATATACATATTGTTTTATTGATCGTATTGAAGATGTTTTGTTGGTTTGAAACACTTCTTGGGGATTTGTTATTGGTATTATTGAGCTTTGGTTGTAACCGATCGGAGATTGGCCTCAACGTGTTCGATATAATGCCTCAATTAACTTGGTTTAGTTGTATCGACGTTTTGAGTTAGTTTTACTCGTGTTTGATTCGTGTGTTGAACCGGAGTGTTGGTAATTGTGTTATTCAAGGTTGTTCGAGTGACCGACATCTCATTTAGGGCGTTGTTCGTGGAAGGACATTCTTCATCGGCGTTGTGTAAGTTAATTCTTACTCGGTTAAAAGGATATTCATTCCTTTCATTGTTGTTCATTCATAATTATAGTTCATTCATAACGTATTAACCGTATTGAGACTTGTAATTATCAATTAATCACTTCAGTCACAAGGAACGACGGTTCCAATCATTTCATTGAGCTATCATTCATTTCACTGTCATTTCATCTCGGTGAGTCATTATTGATTTCGATGTCACTTTTGTTATCTCGTGGCATTCCGGGTCATACTGGCGTGCCGGTTGGTATGTGTAGGATTTTCATGTCGGGCACATATTAAGTCGTGTGTTGGTTGTTGGCCTCACATTGGGTATGCAGACGAGAAGATCACTTCGTGAGACTGATTAGGTACAAGACCACACGTGTATTCGATCGATACTCGATGGTGGCTTGTGCACGGACACATTTCCATCCCGGGCGTAGTGTGGCGCCACCCTTTGAGTCGTACCGCTAGTTGATTCATATAGCATGTTTGATTGCGTATGATTTCAACAGGATTGGGTTATAATCTGACCGATTCACTTTTGATCGTATGTGTTCGACGATTTGAGACTTTGAAAGGACTTGTGGTTTATACAGCATATATGATTATGTTTATTCAACTCTTGAGGATTGTTATTCTGTGTAACTGACCCCGTTGGGGGGTTTTCTTTTCAGCTCATGGCAAGGCAAAAGCACGGGAATAGAACGTTGACGGCGAAGAGTCCCAGTGATACTAGTAGGGGGGCCCAGTCCTTTCATTCACCGTGTTTTCCTTATTTTATTTTCGCTGCAGATTTCCGTTTGGATTTTGAGTTCATTCAGTGTTGTATATTTTATCTCCATATAAAATATACTTGTATTCGGTTATTTCCTTGGGTATGTTGTAATAAAACTCCTCATCGGAGTAATTATTGATATCTTGTGGTTTGGTACTACAATTATATCACTTAATTCATTAATTTTCATTTGCCTAGTGGGTACCCGTCGGGGGTCCACGGCCCGTAATATTCGCCTAGTTTGGGGTGTTACATCATCGAGTCTCAAACTCCAATCCTTGTGATTCGGTTGAGCGGTTTTTCTAAAATCGATTTGATCTCTCGGTTGGAAATTTCAGCTTACCCATTGGATTGTGGATGCTAGGAAGTAGACACTCTGTGTATGACATGATATTTCCTTAGCAGTGCCTCAATGGTTTGATTTCGAAAATGCTTCCCTCGATCACTGATTATGGCTTTTGGGATTCCGAACCTTGAGAAGATATTCGATTTCACGAAGTTTGCCACCACCTTGGAATCATTAGTGTGGGTTGCCGTAGCCTCCACCTATTTAGAAACGTAGTCCACAAGGAGTAATATATATAAATTCCCATATGATGAAGGAAACGGGACCATGAAATCCATGCCCCATACGTCAAAAATTTCGCAAATCAAAATTGGATTTTGCGGCATCTGATTTCGTCGGGAGATGTTACCCGTCCTTTGACAATTATCGCAAGACTTGCAAAAGATGAAAGCATCTCTAAAAATAGATGGCGAGTAAAATCTACTTTCAATAACCTTGTGGGTTGTTCTCCTTGCTCCAAAGTGTCCACCACATGCAT
This sequence comes from Orobanche coerulescens, assembly GCA_033398695.1. Classification (NCBI taxonomy): domain Eukaryota; kingdom Viridiplantae; phylum Streptophyta; class Magnoliopsida; order Lamiales; family Orobanchaceae; genus Orobanche; species Orobanche coerulescens. The sequence goes on from CM065818.1 coordinate 60,131,802, forward strand.
ACGTATGGCAAAAAGTTAGGATTGACTGAAATTCTCTCTCCAGGATGCATCTTCTAATCACTTGATCGGGATAGTGTTTCCATAAGTACGGGTCGTCCCATACATAATATTTGGCATTGCTCCTGAGTTTATCCTTCCTAGCTCTTGTCATACCTGTAGGAAACACGTTAGCGACAATGAAATTCACCAAATCGGCGTACCATGGCGCGGCAGAATCGACCTGGGTGACCCGGTGTGGTATCTTGTCAGTGTCGTGACATAGCAAGTAGCTGCTCATCCGGGAAGCCGTCGACATAGTTTTTTTCTTCTTCTTCCAACACTATTCGGCTTAGGTGATACGCCACATAATTCTCGGCTCCCTTTTTGTCCCTTATTTCTAGATCAAACTCTTGGAGTAATAAGATCCATCGGATAAGTCGCGGTTTTGCCTCCTTTTTCGCAAGTAAAAATTTGATCTTGCATGATCGAAAAAATAATGACTTTAGTCCCAAGTAAGTATGAACGAAATTTTTCTAAGGCAAAACTACTAAGAGCTCCTTTTCCGTAGTGGAGTAATTTGCTTGGGTTGGATTCAAGGTCCTTGAAGCATAGTATATCACATGTCTTTGCTCTCCCCACTCTTTGCCCAAGGACGGATCCGACGGCATAATCGCTTGCATCACACATTATCTCAAACAGAAAGTCCCAATTGGATGGCTAAATTATGTGGGGTGTGATCAGGAGGTGCTTCAATTTGTCGATCGGAGCCTTGCACTCCTCGTTTATAACGAAATCGACTTCTTTCTGTAGCAATTTGCATAAGGGGGCGGCAATCTTGGAAAAGTCCTTGATAAATCGCCTATAAAATCTTGCATGGCCAAGAAAAGAACGAACTTCCACTTACGGGGTAAGGCAATGCAGTGATAGTATTAATTTTTGATTTATCAACTTCTATCCCCTTTGACGATACCAAATGTCCTAAGACTATGCCTTGTTTAACCATAAAATGACATTTTTCCCAATTTAATACAAGATACGTTTCAACACAACCCTGAAGAATGAGCGTAAGATTTTCAAGGCAAAACTCAAAAGAATCCCCATAAACACTAAAATCGTCCATAAAAATTTCTATGATGTTTCCTACGTATTCGGAAAAAATACTTACCATACATCGCTGAAAGGTAGCCGGTGCATTGCACAGTCCGAATGGCATGCGACGGTATGCAAAAGTCCCAAAGGGGCATGTGAAGGTTGTCTTCTCCTGATCCTCGGGTGCAATCGCAATTTGAAAGTAACCTGAGAAACCATCAAGAAAACAATAAAATGAATGTCCCGCTAATCGCTCGATCATCTGATCGATGAAAGGTAATGGAAAGTGGTCCTTTCGGGTCATTACATTTAGTTTCCGAAAATCAATGCACACCCTCCATCCGGTCTGAACACGGCTCGGAATTAGTTCGCCTTCTTTGTTTTCCACCACTGTGATACTCGATTTTTTTGGAACTACTTGTGTGGGACTCACCCACTTACTATCGGAAATCGGATATATCATCCCTACGTCAAGAAGCTTAAGAACCTCCTTTTTCACTACTTCCATCATGGGTGGGTTTAGTCTTTGTTGGGCTTCTCGGCTAGGCTTGGCGTCTTCAACCAACAAAATACGATGCATGCATATGGCCGGGCTGATCCCGCGGATGTCGGCAATGGTCCAGCCGATTGCTTCCTTGTACTTTTCGAGGACGGCGATGAGGGCCTTTTCTTGTACGGATGTTAACTCGGCTGAAATGATTACTGGTAATGTCTCATTTTTTCCCAAATATACGTACTTAAGTTCGTCGGGAAGTGGATTTAGCTCGAGCTCGGGTGCTTGTTCCATGGAGGGAAGGGTCTTCTTGTGATGTTCCGTGAGCTTGATGAGTTTGGCAGTGTGTTTGCGACCTACGATCTTGGTAATAGGTGTGCTTGATTCCTCCGTGTTGCCAAAGACATCTTCCTCAAGCTTTTTTCTGCAATCAAGTTCAAACACTTCCTCGACGAGAGGGTCAATCACACTTAATGCAAACAAAGAACACGAGTCTTCAGGAAATTTCATTGCTTCATCAATATTAAATTTTACGACTTGCCCATCAAATTCCATTGTGAGGGAACCCTTTCTAACATCTATCTTTGTTTCGGCGGTGTTTAAAAATGGCCTCCCTAACAAAATGGGTGTTGAATTTGCCGAGTCTCCTTGCATATATAACATATAAAAATCGGCTGAGAAAACAAGCTCATTAACTTGCACAAGTACATCTTCAATAACTCCCTCGGGATATACATGACTACGATCAGCTAATTGAATTATTATTCTCGTTTCTTTTAAAGGTCCCAAATTTAAAGAAGAATAAATAGATTATGTCATGACATTTATAGAAGCCCCTAAGTCCAACATAGCTTGCTCAAATCGAGAATTACCTATTCGACAAGGGATGGCAAACATACCTGGATCATCTCGTTTTGGTGGTAACTTTCTTTGGAGAATGGCCGACACATTTTCTCCCATGAGCACCTTTCCAGTTTGTTTTAGCTTTCGTTTACAAATCCTTGAGGAATTTAACATATTTTGAGATTTGTTGAATTGCTTCTATTAGCGGAATGTTGATCTCTATTTTTCGGAACACATCCAAAATTTACTTCTCTTTGCTCTTTGTTGTAGCCTTATTTATCATGGAAGGAAAAGGTATGCTGTCAGCGCCAATATGGGAGGAATTTGAAGTTATTACCTTGCTGCCCGGCAGTTCAGCACTGGGTGTCTGTTTGACACTGGGTGACCCAGTGTCAGTCTGGAGAGTAGATTTTCGTTTCTCGCCTTCTTCGTTCAGATTTTTCTCGGGTTCCTTGGGTCCCTCCAGCTGCTTACCACTTCTCAAAGTAATAGCACTCACGTTCCTAGGATTTACTTCTGATTGGGAGGGTAGTTTCCCACTATTCTAGCTTTCCAAACGACTCACCGATGTAGCAATTTGGCTTATTTGATTTTCGATGACTTTGATGCCCGATTGAGTGTCGTGCTGAAATCGGTTCATGTTCTGCTGCAATTGGATCGTGTTCGAAGTGAGGGTCTTCATCATTTCTTCAAGTGATGGACTTGAATTTTCCGACGGCGGCTTGTAAAATTGGCCCTTATTCTGCTGAGGCTCTTCTTGCTGCGATTTCCACTTAAAATTGGGATGATCTCTCCATCCTGGATTATATTTTTTGGAGTATGGGTCGTGTTTCCTTCCGTAAAAATTTCCAGTACCGATCGCATTGGCATGTGCCTCGATCTCATCCATTAGTACCTTGCAATGCTCGGTGGTGTGCTCCGTAGTTTGGCAAATTCGGCATGGCATGACTTGCGAGTTTCCTATTGCGAGTTTTCTGACAAAGGAGGTTAATTCGGTCAGCTTATCCTCAATCGATGAGTCATGTACCTCCTTCACCATTTTTATGGGATTGTCACGATAACCAAATTGCTGTGAATTGGCGGACATGTTCGAGATGAGGACCCTTGCTGCTGCTGGTGTCTTATCAACCAAAGCTCCTCCGCTAGCTGCGTCTATGGTACTACGGTCCGTTGGGGTCAGTCCTTCGTAAAAGTATTGTATCAAAAGCTGCTCACTGATTTGATGTTGGGGGCAGCGTGCCACCAATTGTTTGAATCTCTCCCAATATTCATGCAGGCTCTCACCCGTCATTTGTCTCGCACCACATATTTCTTTCCTTAGATTGGCTGCCCGAGAGGCTGGAAAATATTTTTGCAAAAACAAGATCTCCATTTCGTTCCATGTCGTGATAGTAGCCGACGGTAAGTAGAATAACCAATCTTTAGCCGAATCTCTTAATGAAAATGGAAAGGCTCTAAGCTTGATTTGTTCCTCGGTGACGCCATTGGGCTTCATGCTTGAACAAACTACATGAAATTCCTTAAGATGCTTGTGCGGATCCTCTCCTGATAAACCATGGAATGCAGGTAGCAAGTGAATCAATCCCGACTTTAATTCAAAAGTATTGCTGTTGTCAATAGCCGGGATTGTGATGCAAAGCGGTTGTTGTGATAGCTCCGGGTTGGCTAATTACTTCAATGTCTTTTCCATCATGGTTCCACTCTCGTTTTCTGAATCGCTGGGTGATGTTTCGAGAGAAAACGGTAAGTTCCTGAGCGCTTCTCTACTTTCTTTAGTTCTTCGTCTGAAAACACGATCTCGTTTGGTAATTTCTGGATAATACTCCAAGTTCTTATCTCCATGTGACCTTGTATTCATGCAAAACTAAAACGAAACGGATTAGTGCACAACTGACAATTATTATGAATTTTGAATCGACCCGGGTGACCGGTGTCGAAAATCGCTTGAAAAATAAGAATAAAAACTGCTATATATTAAAAAAATTATTGTTCTTAAAAAAATTAAAACTTCTGTTGATGACTACTTAAAAAAAAAGACGAATTATTGTTCAGAAAAAATTTAAAAAAAAATTCAACTCAGAAAATAAAATTAATTTCGCACCGTTAACCGAAAAAGGCGACAAAATTTTGACCGCGCTGTCGTGACGCATCAAAAGAAGATATTTATAAAAAGTCCTTGACTCACTTATACTAAATAGTAGTATTGGTAAGTAAGGGTCGATCCCACGAGGACCGGATGAATTAATCGAACTTCTTCAGTTGAATATTTTTGGAAAATAAAAATAGTAACACTAATTAAATAATACTAAAAATAATAATACTAGATATAATAAAGGGGGGGGGGGTTGGTTGAATTAAAGTAAAGAAACTAAAATAACAAGTAGGCAAATAAAAAGAAGTAAAATTTTAGTAAGGAAAAACGATTGTGATTAATATCTAGTTCTTAGTTCCGTTATCCCCCGTTCTAATTTAATTTATGAATTAATACAATACTTTATCTTTTCTTAATTCCTAATAAACTCCTACTCCGAAGTTAACAACAAGCTCTGTTAACCCCAATCGTTTCTTAAGTTTATTTAATCAAAACAAGCTCTTCAATTAAACCTATCTAAACGAAGGATTCAAAACAAGCTCTTCAAATCTTGTTCGTTAGATGCATTAGGAACCAAAACGATGGAAATAGACAGGATATTGAGTTCACAAGCTCGACCCAAGGGATCCTGATTTTGTGTTACCCAACTGATAAAAATCAATTCTTGCTACTTGTGGTGTAGAATTATAACTATTACGTATTATAACCCTAAATCTAGCAATAGATATAAAAACCTCAATTAAGTTGATCAAGCTAATTAAAGTAAATTATATCATAAATAAATCTACACAATAACACAAAGATAATTCAAAGGAATTAAGTCAAGAATATTCTACGGGATTAAAACATAAATAATATAAATACGGGTTCAAACATCCCTAAGAACTGGAAAAGATAATTAGCCGGACATTGTGGCTAAATAAAGCATAAAATAATTATTAGACATAGAAATTAAAAATCCGAAAATTATATCCTCCTACGATGTCGGCCGAATTCCTCTTCTCCTACCTTGGGAACCGCACCAGTTGTGTGCTTCCTTTTTATTTTTATTTTTTTTGTTGCTGCCCTTCTCTCTCTCTCTTAGCCTTATGTCGTGTGTATGTTTAATGGGGGTGGTGGATGGTAATGATGGTTGTCCCCTTTTTTATAAATCCAACAACAAGTGTTTTTCTTCATCCAGACTCTTTCGGCCGCCTTTTTCTTGAGTAGGACTCTCCTTTTTTTTTCTCTAATTCGGCCACTTTTTTCTTTTAAGGGTGGGACTCTCTTTCTTTTGTCTTTTGTTTCGGTCGGGACTCCTTTTGGACTCGGGACTTTATTTCTTTCTTGGCCCAAGCTATTTTACGGGCTGATTGGTGCTTTTTAGTTACGGGGCCCGAACCGACTTCAGCTAATTGAATTATGCTCCATTAATTCTGACTTCAAAAATAATCGAATTACCTAAAATAATTAATAAATTTCAACGGTGAGGCAAATTGCATTCATAAATAAAATAGGTAGAAAATTAACAAGTTGTGCTAAAATAAAGATAATAAAATCATGCAATTAACACATGGAATTATGCCATATTTTCTACCGATCAGCGGCGCCAAGTTCCAAGCAACCAGCAAATGGGAGACAGCGAAGGACAGAGGGAACCGAAGCCCAGCATCCATGATTCCCTCATTCACGGCGACCATGCCCTCCGGAGGTTGATCGACTCGTTCGTTCTCGACCTGCGCAAAAAGATCCACATCTGAGGGGACATGATACCTCGCCCTCCAGACGGCCAGGTCCTTCCTGGTCGCCGAACTCCTTATCTGGCCGAGGGACCATGGAGATCGCTGCGCAGCCCGAAACTGCGACCGCTTAGAAGATTTATAGGGATGAGCGATCGAGTACTCCCGGTAATCGAATTTAGGAGACGGACCGGCCAGCCTCTCCATGATTTCAGCAAAGGCCAAATAGTCCTGGCCAAAAGCACTATGCTGCTCCCAGTACGCCCGCACCGCCAAATCTTTCTCCATCTGCGAGCGTCTTTGATCAACCGCCGCCTCCCTGGCGATGTCGGCTTCATTGAATAGTGCCTCGACTTCCGCGGGATCAATACCGGCGCGGATAGCCTCGGCGGCCGTCTCCAAATGGAATTCGGCGGAGGATCCTCTCCGAGCAGCCGAAGTTCCGGCGGCATAAGTGGTGTCCATTCCAGACGATGAAGATACTCCAGACATTTTCGAAGAGAAGAAGAGAAGAGGAGTGTTTCTTACCGAGGGTTGAGTCGATCGACGATCGGCAGCCAAAGCTTCAGAAGATTCTTCGGCAATATTCTTCTTCTCCGGTATAATCGCATAAGGTTCTTAAACACTGCGGCCCGGCCCCCTTTTGTAAGAGAAGGCAAGGACTTCTATGCAATTAAGGAGAATCTTAGGGGCCGAAGTGCAATCGTCACAATTAATGCTCCCTTGAAACCCGCGTACGCGCCGTTTCAAGGACACGCCAGGCGAGGAGTCATAACTAACCATCGGTCTCCCCCAATAGGGACCCAACACGTGTCCTGGAGACTTTTTCACAACCGCTGTCATTTCCCGCTCATTTCAGCGACCGACCAGGTCGTCCTAATTCAGAGTCATTCCTCTTGAAGACAATCGCCAGTTCCGCAAAATGCAGAGTCATTCGTCAAAGTTAAGCGATCACCAGTAGAACCACCTCACCCCACTTTTACAACATCGGAGCGAGCTGGGGGGAAATTTTTGTGCGGCGATTTATACGCCTCGACGGCGATCGATAACAAGGCTGAGCGATCGAGTCCACAACCGAACAAGCTACGACGTACTTGCCTAAACGAAGATAACAGTCCACCGTCGTGTATCTAGCGATCGACTCCCAAGGTGATCGCCTTTTGGCACCCAGTGATCGTTTCTACTGACCGACCAAGGACGACCGACCTATGCCACAAACAAGGCCATCGTCCGTCAAAGACTGGATCTCGAAGCAAGCACCTACGTACAGATCCACGAAAGGCGCCGCAGAACATGGATCGTTGACCATCAACAGCTGTCTGTGACAAGGACGGCCTCACCTACCGACAGACCCGCCGAAAGGTCCTAAGTGGGGCCTCCCACGACAGCAACACGAACGCGTGTTGGCCTCTCATTGGTTCGCACTTCTGGCAGCCAGCAACTCCTGCGGACTTTAAAGAGACCAGCCCATGTGCTAAAGACGATCGCCCGCTTATTATAATACAGCAGAGGCGATCGCCCAGCAACTCTCAGTGCTATAAATAGAGAACTTCCAGCAACTGTAAAAGGGTTCTCCTCTCGGTTCCCAAATCGGTTCTCCTCCCAGTTCCCAAACCCGTTCAGATAAAAATATATACAAACGTTCACACTTTCAGGCTCTCGGCTTCTTCTCTCTAATCTATCTCAGGATTTCTCTCTCAGCACCTCTCAACCTGCAGACGGTCGGTAGGGGCAAGAACCCCCTGCAACACAGATTCGAAGAGACTCGCAAGCCCAGGAGCTCAGACAAAACAGCTAAGACACACTGTGAGAGACCGTCGATTTCTCATAGACGTCACAGCACACCATCGTTGTTACAAGAACTCACAGAGCATCATATCTGGTTCTTTCGGCAATCTTCACGCTCAATAGCTAAGATAACTAGGGTCTTTACACTCATTGTAATTGTACTCTAACATTAATATTTGTACTCCAAAGTATTCGTATTAATAATATCTCGCGAGAGCATTCAAGCTCGGGACTAACAACCCCGACAAATCTTGTGTTATTTACTTTTCCCACGGAAGTGCTCTCGCATTTGTTTGTTACTCGACCATTCCAGCAATATTCATCTCCGGATAATATTTTGGGTAACAACATGGTTCATGCACTAGAAGGTTCATTGTCTAGAAAGTTCCAATACTTTTCTGCATTTCATGTACTAGAAAGTTCTTGTACTTTTCTGCATCTAATAATCATCTAGAATATTCTACTGCTACAATAAAATGTACTCAGCAGATTTGTATTAAATTAGTGTTAAAAAATTAGAATACTTCTTAAGTAAAATCCCTGCTCTCTCTTGTGTAAACCATCAGTGTTGTGTGTTTTAAGTGCAATTTTCTGCCCAGCTCTTAAGTCTGATCTTGGGCCTGCAGTTAGTGTGTCTACTGCAGTTTTGAGAGTGTCCATAATTCTATCAACTACCCGATGGCTCGTGTCCTTTAGATTCCCTAAAAACTTCTTTTGCCGCTTCCTTAATGTTATGTACCAACATAGTCCAAGTTGAATCTACATCCATCTCCGCTAGACCTGTTCATGGGCCTCGGCTCGCCGGTTCACGGTTCATAAGAGGGTGAACCGGAACCGGCCCTTGAAGAAGGGAGGCGGTTCAGGGCTGGGCTTGAAAATCAGCGGTTTCGGTTCCGGTTAAACCCGATGGTTTCGGTCTAAAACCGCGAGTCTCTGCAATTAAAAAAAATATTATAAAATTATTTTTTTTATATAAAATAAATTTATTCTATACTCCAAAACTTAACCAATGCTCAATAGAGAATGCTCAATAGGGAAGGCCCACAAATGGATAGGTCCACTACTCTCCTTTTATAAGCTTGAACTCTTCTTTTCTTGAATCCTCTTCCAATGTGGGACAATTAGCCTCATTCTGTCCTTTTCCTTCTATTCAAAACCAAATGTCCCACATCAAAAAGTTAAAGAAAGAATGGAGAAGAGTTGGCCTATAAATGAGAATATATTCAAGCAATTGTTTACCTCACATCTTAATATTTTCTTTAAACTCATCCAAGTTTGAAGATTATATAGTATTATTAATAAAAATATCCGGTTTATGTATTAGAACCGGCGGTTTTGATGAAAACCGGCGGTTTTGATGAAACCAGTGGTTTTTATCGTTCGAACCTCTAATTTTACATCATGTATATTTAATAATTATAAATTAATTAATTATTAAAATCGGCGGTTCGCCCGGTTAACCGGGCGGTTCGGTTCAGAAGCCGGGAGGAACCGTGAATCGCCCTTGGTGAGACGGTTCCGGTCCGGTTTTGAACCGCTGACCGACGGCCAGTTAAAACCCGTTGACCGGGCGGGCCGGCTTCGTTCGAACCACCGGCCATCCATAAGGTGTCCGATCTCCGCGCACTCGAAATCATTACATCTAGCAACAAATTTTTATCCACAAAAGTTTGCCGACTCTCCCCTTGAAGCTTTCACCATCTAACTCGAGGCTCCACTTGGGGACTTCTCTTTTTATAAAGCCTCTTACCTTGAAAATCAAGCACAACAAGTCTATGTTGAGTCGCGGTACTCTCTCCAGGTATCACCTTGCAATCCGCGTACCTCTTTCTTCACACGTTTCTCACTAAAAGAAGTCAATTTGACTTGCATTTCCTCCACTTCTATATGTCACCAAGTGAGATTCCCTTTTTTCAAACCACGTGTTCATGATACTCAAGTCATATGCTTGCGCAAAATCCAATATACCACATCCGGCTTCATTTCTATCCCCAAAACCAAAATCACCATGAACACTCTCGAACTCGTCTCGTTCAATCCCCACATAACCATTGAGATCCCACCAATGATCAACTTCTCCCCAATACGGACTCGTTCAACAACCTCCTATCAGTGCTGCCAAAATTCTTGTCTCACAAATTCACTCAATCCTACTTGAGGTGCATAAGCACTTATGATAGTTAGAATCTCATCCACCACCACAAGCTTAATACTCATAATCCTATCACTCTTTCTAAACATCTCTACCACGTCGTCTATGAAGTCCTTTTCCATGACGATGCCCATTCCATTTTTTCCTCTCTCTTTTACCGAATACCATAGTTTATAACCCCACCGAGCCAAGACCTTTGCTTTTTCTCAAAATTCTTTGTTTTTTATTAAATCTTTCATTCAACAATTTAAAAAAAAAAAACTTAATACATTTTAACATTATTATACCAGCAAAAAAAGTACAAAAAATTATTTAAAAAATGTTAGTATGACTATGAAGTGCAATATAATAAATGAAATTTTAATAAAATTTTATCTTATTCATACTATTTTTGTGAGACAATTAGGGGGAAAAGAAAACGAGGCTTACGCCTTAATGCGCCTCGAGGCTTGCGCCTCGCCTCGATAGAGCAAAACGTTTCAAATCCGCTTCACGCCTTTTAAAACATTGCTTGCAATTGTTCATATATATTTAATATAGCAGCAGAACTCGCTACTACGGACTGATTAATTTCTGCATTAAGTTCATCAACTTTGGTTTTAATTATCGACATTGAACTTTTACCTACTTTTGAAGCTACATGATGATTCATAAGCATTGAAAATTCAGAATCTGCTTCTTCCATAACTTTTTCCTTGATCAAACAATTCGATGTGACCGTTTACTTGATTTTTTTCTCGATCCCTATAGCTTTTAGCGGCTTAAAAAATTCATAATTAATCTCTACTTGTAGCTTCTCAATCAACCCGTCGTACCACAAGAAGCTATTGAAGACGGTTCTTTTGAATTCGCTTTGTCTCGGTTCCTCTTTTCTTTTCATGACTTTCCTTTCGGGATGGACTGCTAGTCCTTCCTGGAACCCACCAATCTTGCGAAATTTGAGCATTCAACCTCTTAATATTTCTTCTCTTCCCAATCGTTGGAGCTCCTGTACATTTTACAAAAAATACCTCTTTGAGTAAAATATAAAGCATACGCCTATCTCCTGCCCGTTCGTTTAGTTCCTGTGAAAGCATCAGCAAGGAGGAAGTAAAGGGTGCTCTTATGAAAATGGGTAGAGCTAAGGCGGTAGGCCCGGATCATATCCCTATTGAAGTTTGGCTTTGTCTGGGGGAAGTCGGAGTTCAGTGGCTAGCAGAGCTGTTCAACATCCTCCTCAGAGGTTCTAAGATGCCGACAGAGTGGAGGAATAGTATTGTCGTGCCATTTTTCAAGAACAAAGGCGATGCTCGAATTGTAGTAACTATAGGGGTATTAAACTCCTCAGTCATACTATGAAACTTTGGGAAAGAGTGGTGGAATGCAGTGTTAGAAGAGAATTTGAGATCTCAGAGAACCAATTTGGCTTCATGCCGGGGAGGTCCACGACTGAGGCCATTCATCTCGTCAGACGCCTTATGGAGAAGTTTAGAGAGCGGCATAAGGACCTCCATATGGTGTTCATAGATCTAGAGAAAGCTTATGATATCATTCCGCGCGATGTTATTTGGAGGAGCCTAGTAGAGAGGAGGGTGTCGTTGCCGTTCGTTAGGGCGATCCAAGACATGTATTCCCAAGCTAGGACGTGCGTTAGGACCCTAGCTGGTGACACCCAGTATTTTCCGGTTGAGATAGGGCTACACCAGGGGTCGGTGCTAAGCCCTCTTCTCCTCGCTCTGATCCTTGACGTCATTTCGCAGGGGATTCAAGATGGTGTCCCGTGGTGCATGCTTTTTGCTGACGACATTGTGTTAGTGGCGGAGTCGAGGAGGGAGGTGAACTCAAGTTGGAGATATGGAGGTCTTTGTTAGTATGCCATGGCTTGCGTGTGAGCCGGTCTAAGACAGAGTATCTCTAGTGTAACTTTAGTGGTGAGGCCAACGAGGAAGATGTAGAGGTAATGATTGCGGATCAGATTGTTCCCCGTACGGATAAGTTCAAGTATTTGGGTTCGATCATTCAGAAGGAAGGTGAGTATGAAGATGATGTCACTCATCGCATCAAGGCGGGGTGGCTAAGGTGGAGAGCAGCGACAGGGGTCCTGTGTGATAAGAAAGTCCCTCTAAAGTTGAAGGGTAAATTCTATAGAGCGGCAATCCGACCTGCAATGTTGTATGGCTCTGAATGTTGGGTGATGAAGAAGTCGCTTGAGAGTTGGAAGCGGCTGAAATGAGAATGTTACGCTGGTCGTGTGGTCGCACAATGTTAGATAGAATCTCGAACGGGGTCTTCAGGAACGCGCTAGTAGTGTCGCCCATTTCAGCAAAAGTTAGGGAAGGGAGATTGAGATGGTTTGGCCACGTCCGCAGGAGGCAGGCATCTGCTCCGGTGAGGAGGGTCGAGAGTTAAGTAGTTGGCGGGGAGAGGAGGAGAGGCAGACCGAGGAGGACGTGAGAGGAGCAGCTGAGATTAGATTTGAATGCCTTAAACCTTTCCGAGACCATGACTGTTGATTGGTGCGCTTGGAGGCACCAGATCAGAGTTGTGGATTCTTTAGTTGGGAGTGGTGCTGTAGTTGAGAGCTTCAGGGTTAGGTTTTCTCGGTTAGCTTTTACCTAGAGCATTGCATTTTTACATTTATTGTATATTTTATCCTATTGCATTTTCCGTGTGGTGTATTTTTGACAGGAAGCTGTGCGCGGAGTCAACCTCTCTTCTGTTTGAGCAACGTTCATCGGGAGTGATGTAGCCAAATTCCTCTTAGGTAAGTCCCATGTGGATTAAGCCATGGGCTCTGGTATGGTATTGAGTTTTTCGCATCATATGCTTCCCTTTGCATTTTCACTCAATATGTTGTTGTGCACTAAGCAGAGGGTCTTCACGGAAATAGCCTCCCTACCATAATAGGTAGGGGCATGGTCTACGTACATCTTACCCTCCCCAGACCCTGCTCTGAGCGGGATATACTGGGTATGTTTGGTTTGGTTTGGTTTGGTTGTAGTAGTAATTAAATAACCGAGTTTCTATACTAATGTCCATTGGTTCAAGAATGGCAGTTTTTATTTCCAAGTGGTTCTGTAATTATAGTTCAGGGTCAAAACAACAGCAGTAAAATGGGTAATTGTGGTTCACGATTGAAACGGCCCGGTCAGGTAAAATGGGTAATGGTACAGGGTCAAAACTGGTAACTATGGTTCAGGGTCAAAATGGGTCAGTTTGGCTTGATCTGGCACATTCGTTCTTTCTATTATGAGTAAGGTGTTAAGAACTATTATTTCAAAACCGCGATTAAGTAGGTACCCATTTAATTAACCTGTATTTCCCAAAAATAATACTATAATATTGACCTATTTATTAGGAAATGGTTGAAATTGCCACCTCTACACAACATACTAATATTAAAGCATGGGTGTTAAAACGCCATCAACATCGACGCAAAACAATAAAAATGTGGTTAAACGAACTTAAAATGAACTAAACTAGGGCCAACACATGCAAAAGAATGAAGAATCTTACAGGGATAATGCCACCAGCAATCTGAAGCTTGCAAAGCTTGTTAGCAGTTATCTTGAGCTTCTCAGCTGCCTATAGAGAGTGATAAAAAAATATGTATATACATATATATATATATATGAGTAACATATCGTATTTTTTACACACATAAAGTCAAAAAAGAAATGTTTTGCCACCTTTTGAGAGGCTTTGGAATTCTTCCACAGAATCGTTGCACACGCTTCTGGACTATACCATGGAAAAAGAAACTAATTTAGCAGAAAACGTAGAGAAACTTAATGAACGCTTTAGAAACAAAACACTTTTGTGTTGTTACTAAAGTTTGCTACTTTAAGAAGAAAAAAACCTTGATTGGTAGATTTTGAAAGTAATACATATAACATGAACAAAGCTTTTAAAAAAAACACTAATGCCCTCGCAAGTCACATTTTTGGCAGAACTAGGGCAAATTCCATATAATCAAGACGTGCTATTCGACACGGTCTAACTTTACTTAGTAACTATCCTTTTCATTTACCAACTTGGTAATTTATGTTTTTTGAACAGGCTAGTCTGGTATTTATTGTGTAAATCAAAAAAATATTACTAAATAGGACCCAAAGAACTTTTATTACTAGAATTGGACCATTTCAAAAAGTTGCTATCTTATGAAATTTGCCCAAAATATGATCGGGCAATTTATCCACATCAAAGGCTCTGTTCTTTTGGACTGAATGAATCGAATCGAATCGAATCGAATGGATTCAAATCGAATCAATCGAATGGACTCGAATCGAATCGAATCGAATCAAATATATATTAAGGGTAAATAATAATAATAATGGTAAATAATAATAATAATAGTAATCAACAACAACAAAGATAATAGTAATATTATTAGTAATAATAATAATATAATTAAGATTAATAATAATAATACCAAGAAGAAGAATCGAATCGAATCGAATCAATCGAATCGAATGGATTCGAATCGAATCGAATCGAATCGAATGGACTCGAATCGAATCGAATCGAATCAAAATCAAAATAAGTCTAAAAGAACAGGGCCAAAGTCACTTTTTCACGTGTATGTTTTAGCCTTTTGTGAGGAACCGGTGGTCATACTATCCTTGGGTAGAGGTAGGTGGTCGAATTTGGCTTTTTAGGTTTAAGGCTATTTATGGGGTATGAATGTAGCACTGTAAAAGATGAGAAATAATAGGGCAACACTCGAACCACACTCCCAAATACACCGTGCTTTATGATGTTGTATCGCGTGCTTTACTATTAATTTTATTATATATGAATATTTTATCTCAGAAGCATGCGATAACACCCATAAAGCACGGGGAGTGTATGGAGGTGTGGTTGAGGGTGGTGCTCTATCACCCTCGTAAAAGATTGACTCTAAAATCATTTGCTCAATCTATTACAAAAAAAGTATGATAATCATCAAGATGTGAAAATTAAACAAAGCTTGGTGTTGTAATACCCTCGCCTTTACTATTGTATTTTTTGATTTAAACCAAGTATTTTCGCACCATATCTGTATTGTTGTAGCAAGTATATCGACGAGTTATGTTAAGTTGGAATCATGGTCATTCATACTATATTACTTGTTGGGTGATATTAGGAGAATTCCATTTCTGCTTGTTATAGAACTTAACGTACGTTAGCCTATCTTCTTTACGTACGCTATGTACGTAGCCTTACGTACGTAACATTCATATGTTAACGTACGTAATGCGGGGTATCCATCAGCAGCCCGCCTTTCGACGGGTGGGACCGAACGTGGGTAGGTGGTCGGGAGTCGATCGCGACAGCCAAGTCAACGGCTATTACGTACGTAATAGTTATATATTTACGTACGTAACGATTTGTGTATTTCAAGTCAGTAAGATCTGATAAATCGATTACGTATGTAATGTTCATGAGATTACGTACGTAAGGGCTTTAACGTTAACCCCTCTCTTTAATGTACGTAATGCTGAGTTCAGGTTATAAAAATATGACTTGCCTTTCATTTTCCTGCTCGACCCATTCAACCTTCCTCCGAGAAAACAATTCTCCCCGCCAAATCAATTTCTAGCCCTTCTATCTTGTGTTGGAGCTTCAGACTTGGTTTGTGACTTGGAGATTAGAAGATTGAAGTGTGTCCTTTGAAGTGTTGGTGTTGTTCTTCATTTTGAGGTTGGTTTTTCTTTAACTCATATTAAATCTATGCTTATGATGATGTTAGTATATAAACACTTCACATAATATTAGTTTAATCTAGTATAAACATAATAAATTATTTGAATCATGCTCAAACTAAATGAAGAACAACATTAGGGGTGTTAGTATCACTTCTTGATGTATGATAACTTCATAATATGGTTGTGTTGATAAATATAGATAAAACCTGATTAATAACATGATAATAGGAAGTTGATTTTAATCTTGACACCAAAAACATGAAAGTAATGAAAGATCCTTGATGACTAGAGGTGTGAAATACTAATATTGTCTTGAACATTCATTTGATTCTTGAAAGCTAACATGGAACCATATTCTTGACCCTCTAGAACCGATACCTTTGTGATGAATTGTTTGAAGAATTATGTTAATCCTCCGAAGATAATTTTCACAAGATGGGATGAAGTTATATTTAGAATTTCAAATATACAATGATATAACTAGGTTTTTAATAACTGCTTCAAAAGTAAAATAATGCATTTTGATAAAATACACTCGAAATCTTCATATGTCCAAGTTAATCGATTTCGTTGATAAGTTAAAGAGGTGTTAATCACTACATTAATATGTTGATAATGTTCTTAGGAGGGTTGTAGTGAGTATGGTGATACAAATGCGGTAGATGAGTAGCCGAATTCCATTTCATTAATCCGTGTGTATTAAGAGACGTAAATTAAGATGATGTTCTTAGTTCACTAAAAACTTAAACTTATGCTTTCATAGAGGAATCAGTTTTAATGTAATCGTTGGTAAAATAATGAAGAACGTAATTAAACACAAACTTATATCATAATCGGAAGTGCCGATGATTTGAAAAGATGTTTTCACAATGTTACATTGGTAAAAATATGGACTCCTAGTGTTTGACATTAATGCTAGAATATATGAATGAACAGAATAAACATGTTATATGATGATTTGTAATTGGAACATTAAAATGATCACTAGGATAATTGATCTATTCAAGTAAATTTACGAATATTGTTTTTATGTAATGATACCGTTATCGTATGAATGTGTTGTTGAATGAATTACATTTCATTCAAGGTTACTTGTTCACATGAGTATTGTTAGACGGGATACCGCTCGCTTGATCATTCAAAGAAGGATTATTCATCTACGGAATTGAGGCAAGTTATCTTGCTTGGTTATAATGATGGTTGAATTCTTGTGATTATTATGCGTTTCGTGTATATGAAATGTTCTGAGAATCTATGATTCGTGATATGGTTATGCCCTTGATCGTATTATCATTGTGTTGGGATGATATACCCGAATTTACCGTTCTTGTTACCATTGGTCCTTTTGAGCTTTGTTGACACTTCGGTGAGTCGTTCGATTCCTTGATAAAGGTGTAATTCGTTGAGTTTCGTTGTCATGTTGTATCGTGACATCTCTGGAGTCATATCTGCGTGCCGATTGGTTATGTGTAGGATTTTTAGCCGGGCACTTGATGATCATGCGTGGATGTTTTCCGCATTTAGATCGTGCACACGAGACGTAGTTCGTGAGGCTAATTAGGTACATCTTCCCACGTATATTCTGGATTCTGTATACGGGGTGGACATGTGTACAGACACATTTCTGGATCGGGCGTACTGTGACGTCCGTCTTGAGCCATATTATATGATCATTCGTATATTTGGATATGTTCGACAGTTGGGACTGACTCTTTATACGCATGCGGGGCATATTCGGTAGTCGATTGTTTTCTTTGAGATACGTATATATATGAATTGTATAATGTCATGAGAATCATTATCATGTATAACTGACCCTGTGGTTTGGGGCAAAATACTTGTATTTCAGGGCGAGGAAAGGGCAAGGCACAGGAAGAGCACGATGGTGACGGAGGGTTTTGAAGGATGCTATTTCGGGGGCCCCAAGTTTTTTGATGTTCGGTTATGTCTTATTGTGATTTTCATTTTATTTTGTGTCGGATGAATGTACTATAACTTGTTAGGTATTGCCCATCGTCATATGGTCTGTACCGAATTTAGATCCTGTGTACGTTTTCTCGTATTAAAGACATGTATAACTTATACTCCATATCGGGGTTTTGATCAATATTGTGGTACGGTGCCACGTTGTCAGGTTGTAGGTGTATATCGTGATATCGCCTGGTGGGTCCCGGTAGGGGTCCACGGTACTGTAATAGCTGCTGCTTTCGGGCTGTTACAGGTGTAGCGACCACTTTTCGAAAATATAATTCTTCTAATTTTAAGAAGAATAAATAAAAATTTTGCAGCGGAAATACATTTCAAAAAGACAAACTTAATAATCGCAAGTAATATTCTCGTGTAATCTTTAAAAAAACAAAACATACTTTGACGTGAAATTAAAACAAATCGAACACTTGTTCATAAAACATAGTTTGAAAGAAATAACATTAAATGAATAAACACCTAATCATAGGCTTGATCATCCCACTCTCAATCGCATGCCACATCGAGCTCCTCAACCTGAAAGGGGTTAAATAGTGGGGTGAGCTTCCAACTCGCCACAGGAGAGTACGAAATATATCTACGTTAATTACTAAATATATTAGCAAGTATAAACAACATGATCGATAAATTAAGCCGTCGGCTGGCAGAAGGCTTTATGCACAATTAAGTGCTTCTGACTGATTTGCACATTTAAGTGCTTCCAATTGATTTGCACATTTAAGTGCTTCTGACTGATTTGTACATTTAAGTGCTTCTGACTGATTTCACGTACACATACAAGACAATATATAAAGCAATTAAAATAAACAAAAGCGTAATAAATCTCCACACCTGGATAAATGTAGTTCTTGAACTTGAATGTGATGAAGATGATTGACTCGACAATTCTAAGCCCATAAATCTTGTTTATTATCTACAAATAATAATAATGGTTTAATATTAATATATAGTATTATTGAAAATAATATACACGACATAATTTGAATTGAATATTAATATTATTGAAAAGTCTATTGGAGTAAAATTGAAGGAAATAAATATTTAAGGATTGAAATCGAAGGAGTTATAAAGCTAATCAAGTTAATTCGTAAGAATTAACTATTTGGGGGCTGAAATTGAAAGCGTTAACAAGCTGATTGGGGTAAATTAAAAGGATTGATACAATCGAGGGACTGAAATTGAATACACTGAAAAATTAATTTGGGATTAATCCATAAGAATTGACTATATGAGGATCGAAATTGAAGAAACCTAAAAATATAGGATTTAATCGAAGTTGACCTAAATTTTTGGGTATATACTACTCACGGTCCCGACTCACTCTCATCCTCCCTCGGTTCATCTCTCTCTCTCTCCTTCCAGACAAAAACGATGTTTGTCGCCCCCTCTCACTCGGCTTCCCATCTCTCTACAACCCCTCCGCCAAAAAAATACACACACAGCATAGCCTACATACAAAACGATGTTGGCCATCGCACCGCAACAAGTCGTAGATGGGCGTCGCGCGACTGTGGCAAGGCCCTCGATTTGGGTTGGCGTTTTGGCCGAACTAGATGGTAGTTTGTGGCTGAGTTCGTGATTTGGAGATGTCGAATGACCGGAAGGTGGTGTGGGAGCGGCGAGTCGGGTTGCCACGGTGCGTGTTCAATTTGGCGATTTGGGTTTCTCGCGTGGAATAGGGGCGGCGGTTTTGATATGTGATGGGTCGGATCGATGAAAGTTTCAAATCAATATCGAGTGTCCGATGTATAGTTCATCCAGGGGGCGAAATATGACTAAAAATCGTATATGGCTTAAACCGAGCAACCGAGTAGGGAATGCTTGAATTCCGTTTCACGTTTGGGGTTTGATGTCCGATTTGGTGTTCGAGTTGAGTTTGGGTTTGAACATGGGTTGATACGGTCCAGATCGAATCGACGCGTGGTCCGGGATTAAAATCAAAAGGGGTTTCAAATATGAAATTATCAAAAGAGTTATTGCAGAAAGTTGAGAATTGACAAAAAGTGAAATGCTTACCTATGCTGGAAAAGGAAGAGGAGAGATGAACGATCGGGGCTGGAGTTGATCTGCAGAAGAAATAAACAAAATAAAGATGTAGAATCCTTGAGATTGGCTGAAAACTGAGACTGCGGGAAGAAGAAAATAGAAAAATATATTTGTGTATTCTGTATATTGTAGGGTTGGCTGCAGTATAAATACAGTATTTATACTATTGGAGTAGGTTTAGGGTATAGTTTTATTAGGCCAGAAAAATAGCTTGGGTCAACTCATAATTACAAATCATTATTAATTGGGCCACAATGAAAGTGAATAATAATCAGGCTGAATTAAACAATAATAATAATATTAATAATAGTAATAATAATAATAATAAATAATATTATTTATCTTGTAAAAATCTTTTGATAACAATTAATATTGTTTAAAATTTGAATCGGGCCTAGAAATGATGAGATGAAATGATGAATTAAAATGAGCAATGAAACGAAACGAAACTCATGACTCGCCATGAATAATAATGGCATAAATGAGCTTGCATGATCATGAGAATGAAATGAATTAAATGATAAACTTATTCGGGCATTAATTTAATAAAATTGAACATGTTTTCTATAATTCACAATAAATGTATATGCGAAATCGGGGCGTTACAACCTACCCCCCTTTAACAAATTTTTGTCCTCGAGAATTAAGTTATGTACCTTGAAAAATTAATATTGGATACTTAGAACGGACCTCCTCTTCACGTTCCCAAGTTGCCTCATTTGGTCCATGACGACTCCATTGAACTTTCACCAATTTAACCTTTTTGTTTCGTAACTGATGTACCTTACGCTCCAAAACAGATGTAGGTACCTCCTCATAAGACAGGTTCTTGGCTACATGCAACTCTTTGAAATTGCATACGTGACCAGGATCATGTATGTACTTTCTCATCATGGAGACGTGAAAGACATTGTGTACTCTCGATAACTCCAACGGCAATGCCAAACTATAAGCAAGATCACCAACACGACCCAAAATCTCAAAAGGTCCGATATAACGAGGCTGTAGCTTTCCCTTCTTACCGAATCGTATCACTCCTTTCATCGGTGCTACCTTCAAGAACACCTTTTCTCCAATCTCAAATTGGATATCTTTCCTTTATTTATCAGCATAAGACTTATGCCGATCCTGGGCAGTCTTAATTTTACTTCTGATTTCAGCTATCTTCTCTACAGTCTGTCCGATCAATTAGGGACCCAAAATTTTTACTTCTCCAACCTCACTCCCATAAAGAAGCGATCAACATTTTCTTCCGTACAGAGCCTCATATGGGGCCATTTGTATAGTCGTTTGGTAACTATTGTTATAAGCAAACTCTACTAATGGCAAAATATTCTCCCAATTCTCACCAGTATGAAGAACACACGCCCTCAACAAATCCTCAAGTGTCTTGATAGTCTGTTCAGATTGACCATCGATTTGCGGATGATATGCAGTACTGAAATTCAACTTAGTGCCCAACGCACTCTGAAGACTCTTCCAAAATTTCGATGTAAATCACGGGTCTCTATCCGAGACGATCGACACTGGAACACCATGTAACTTCACAATCTCCCGAATATAAATTCTTGCATACTGTTCCATAATATAAGTCATCCTCACAGGTAGAAAATGAGATAACTTCGTCAAACGATCTGCTTTGAGGCATCACTATAAATAACAAAGTCTTCCATCGGATCAGGAATCGTTAATACTAGTGCCGAGGTCAGTTTCCTTTTCAACTCTTGAAAACTTTCCTCGCACTTGTCACTCCATTCAAACCTCACACCTTTCCTTGTTAACTGGGTCATACGAGTGGCGATCTTCGAAAATCCTTCGATAAATCTTCTATAATAGCCAGGTACGCCTAGAAAGCTACGAACTTCGCTCGCATTCTTGGGTACTCCCCAACTACTCACTGCTACAATCTTATCGGGATCTACCTCAATTCCTTTTGAAGTCACCATATATGTCCAAAGAATCCAAGGCCCTGTTCTTTTGGACTTAGTTTTCAATTTTTCTGGCCTTGATTCCAGTCAGTCCATTCAGCCTGGGCCAGAGTCCATTCGATTCAAGATGGGCTCAAGATTTAGCCCTGTTCTTTTGAACTTATTTTGATTTTTCGCTTTTGATTCGATTTAGTTGATTCGATTCAGTCCATTCAGTTCATTTCGGTCCAGCTCAGTTCTTCTTCTTATTATTATTAGTATTATTAATCTTAATTATTATTATTGTTATTATTACTAATAATATTACTATTATCGTTGTTGTTGTTAATTACTATTATTATTATTTACCATTATTATTATTATTATTATTATTATTATTTACCATTAATATATATTTGATTCGATTCATTCCATTCGATTCAGCTTAAGATCCATTCGATTCGATTCGATTCGATTCATTCAAATCGAAAAGAACATAGGCTATTATTATTATTATTATTATTATTATTATTAGTAGTAGTAGTAGTAGTATTATTATTATTAGTCTTAATTATTATTGTTATTATAATTATTAATAATATTTACTATTATCATTGTTGTTGTTGATTACTATTATTATTTACCATTATTATCAATGTTATTATTATTATTAATCTTAATTATTATTATTGTTATTATTACTAATAATATTTACTATCATTATTAATAATATTTATTATTACCGTTGTTGTTTTGATTACTATTATTATTATTTACTATTGTTATCAGTGTTATTATTATTATTGTTATTATTATTATAGCTATTATCGTTATTGTTATTAATATCATTAATAGTATTATAATTTACCCTTATCAAATAGATCTCAACTTATCATTTATATTTTATTATATTATTATTTTTATTATTTTCTTATATTTATTATTTCTATTATTATTATTATTATTATTATTATTATTATTTACCCTTAATATATATTTCAGTTCAGTTCAGGTCCATTCAGTTCAGTTCAGTTCAATTCAGTCCAGTTCAGTTCCGTTCAGATTCATTCAGTCCAAAAGAACAGAGCCCAACTCTGTTTAACCAAAACTCACATTTCTTGAACTTGGCATACAACTTCTCCTTGCGAAGCGTCTCCAATGTAATCCTCAAATGCCCTTGGTGTTGTTCCTTGTCCTTAGAATACACCAAGATGTCATCTATGAAAACGATCACGAACTTATCCAAGTAAGGTTGGAACACCATGTTCATCAAATCCATAAAGACTGCCGGTGCATTACTCAGACCAAATGGCATCACTACGAACTCAAAATGCCCATAACGGGTCCTGAAAGCCGTCTTCGGAATGTCACACTCCCTAATCTTCAGTTGGTGGTACCTCGACCGCAAATCAATCTTCCAAAAGGTTCCAGCTCCCTTCAACTGATCGAATAGATCCACAATTCTTGATAGTGGGTACTTGTTCTTCACCGTGAGTCGATTCAACTCTGGGTAATCTATACACATCCGAAGTCACCCATCCTTCTTTCTTACAAACAGCACTAGTGCACCCCATGGTGACATACTAGGACGAACAAATCTGAGCTCCAGCAGCTCTTGAATTTGGACCTTCAATTCTTGAAGTTCCTTTGGAGCCATTCTATATGGCGCTTTGGATGTTGGTGCCGCCCCAGGGACCAAATCAATACTAAACTCCACTTACCAGTCAGGTGGGAATCCCGGCAAATCTTCTGGAAACACATCCAAAAACTCCCGTACTATAAGTACGTATGTAGGGGACACCTCATTAGTACGAGTGTCGACTAAACTCACCAAGTAACCCTGACATTTCTCCTTCCTTAGACTTCTCAGTGCCTTCATGGCTGTGATTACTCTGGGTACTATTCTACTCTTAGTACCATAAAAGGTGATCGACTCGCTTTCGGAACACCTCAATGTCACCTTCTTCTCCCGACACCTTATATCGGCATCATGTCTATCGAGCCAGTACATACCGAGGATCACGTCAAAATCCATCGAGCTAATCAAATACAGGCTAGCGTCGAATTCTCTACCTCCTATATCAATATTCTCGTCAATCATTCTATAAGTGAGGATCGTATTTCCTTACGGTAAGCTAACCTCAAGAGACTCAACAGTTTTAACGCTTCTATGACCAATAGCATGATAAAACTTTGCAGACATAAAAGTATGTGTGGCACTAGTGTCAAATAAAGCGAAGCAGACACATTAGAGATCATAAGCATACCTAACACCATGCCGGGATTCTCATCTGCATCCTTTTTGGTCAAATAATAAATGTGAGCTTTTCCTCTATAACTTTGACCTTTGGCCCTTTGGAGATGATAGTTCGAAGATGAATGCCCTGGCTCCTTGCATCTGTAGCAGACACCTTTACCGTACATGCACTCCCCGCCATGATTCTTACAACACTTCGAGCACTCTGGCTTACTGGTTTGAGGCTTAGGTCCCGACCTATGATCAACCTTTGCTTGCTTATTCAAAACCACAACCTTATTTTGGTTTCCATTCCAATACCTCTTACCAGTACTAGGCTTCGTAGACTGTTGTTGATCCAGATTATGGCTAGCCTCAACCTCTTGAGCTCGAAACACTATCTCAGTATACGGTAGCACCCCATGACCAGCCACGATGTGACGAATACTCGGGCGTAAACCACTCCGGAACTTAAGGGCCATCTTCCGATATGTATCCACCACGTGCTCCACAAAGAAGGTGATTTGGTTGAATTTCCTCTCATATTCTTCAACCGATAAGCTCCCTTGCTCAAGGTTCCAGAAATCTATCTCCATCTTCTCTCGGTAATGATGTGGATAGTACTGTTCCATCACTATTTCCTTGAATCGATCCCAAGTTAATGCAGCACGCTCGACCATGTAATACTCACAATATCGATTTTCGGTAATTTTATTCTTTTTGGCGGGAGTCCATTTTAGCGGCTCGTTTGTGACCGTTTCATCGTTCTGAGAATGATTAATTCTGTACTTCTCGACATCCGAGTTCATTTCGGTGTCGCTTTGCTGAGTTCCGTGCTTTTTGGACGATTTTTTCACATTTGAGTTCGATTCATACGAATCTCGTTCGAAACTATCGTTTCGCATTTTCCGCAAGTCCGTTTAGCCTTGTTAGACGTGTTGTAAACTTCGGTTTGGTTATTCGATCATGTATCGTGACTTTCCGGACGTTCGGGCCATTTTGTAATTTCCCAAAGTTTTGGGTATTTGTTTTCATACTCATTTTTTATCACCTCCGAGTTGCCGGAATCGCATGTTTGTTTAGCGCTTTCACTCGTTGTTGAGGACTCTTCATTAGTGTTATGTCGCACCTTTCGAGTTGTCGCATTTTGAGGTTGTTCGGAACTGATCGGGCAGCAGAAGGAATCTGCTGCCAGAATGCAGCATGTTACGGCCATAATGGCCAGCATATTACGGCCGTAATGGTTCTGATGTTACGGCCGTAATAAAGGCCTGTATTTTAGGCAGCGGGCAGTGTTATTTCAGAGCAGTTTTGCTCTTTTCTTCTCCTTCGCGATAGTCTGAGTTCTTGGAGGCGATTCTGGGGCGATTCCTCACGGGAGTTCGTCAATCTTTCATCCTACGACATAATCATCAAGTCTTGGTGTGGATTAACAACATCTAATCATCCTTTTTCCTCCAAATCAAGGTATAATCCTCAAACCCTATTTCGGGAAAATTTAGGGGTTTGTCTTGATTTAGTGAATTGAATCCGAGATTGTTGGTTTCATCATTGGTATCTAGTCTTATTGATTAAAATACATGGCTTGAATTCCATTTTTCATGAATTTTCAAGTCGATTCGTGTTCTTGGCCGTTTAGGGGGAAACCCTTGAATTTTCTTCGTTTGATCCTTTAATTCAGCGACTTTGGGTCGTGCTTTGGAATTTGTTTTCATTGTGGCTATTGTCATTCGTAGTTTATCGTCGCGGGTGGTCGCTCGGCGGAGTCGACGAGTTCGTGGACGCTTCGGGTCTCCTCACTTCGGTCGACTCTCCGCGCTTGTAATTATTCGAGGCAAGTATCTTGTCCATACACTTCGTGTTTCGTAGATGTATTCGTTGGTATTGGAATCAAATTATAATTTGAATGTTTTAATGAACTTTTAAAAGGATCAGTATGTTCTCGATAATTGTTGTCTTTCAAAAGATAACTCGTATGCTTCGTAGATTAATGTGCTTTTTGAAATGTGCGTTAGTTTCGTATGTTGGAAGATGTTGACCATATTTAGTGATGTTAGTAGACCAAAATTATTTGCCGAGGATTTTGTACTGATATGTGTAATTGTCCGGTGAATATGTGACGTTGTGTGATATTAGTTGTCACTCCTTCGTAAGGAGGTTGTGGCGCTTGGTGTTGTTTGGTATTGGTAATTGCTTGTGGTTGTGTGACATTAGTTGTGAGTATGTCGACTAAACTGGCCATTTTAGCGAAATACCTAGCATTTGTATGCATATTCTAGTATTTGAATTATGGCTTCCTGTGGCGTTGTGGATGATATGTGTATGTTCACCAAGGGATGGTCTGACGGGGCCTCTAGGGGTACGTTGCCGTGAGTTTCGTATCGCGAACTATGGTTAACCACCTAGGGATGTCCGACGGGGCTCTGCGGGGTACGGTGGCCGTGAGTCTCGTACCGAGGTTAACTTTGAAATGTTTTGTGCTTGTGCACCGTGAATATTCCGGAATTTAAATGATTTTTGGCGCATATTTCGTCTGATTAGAATGGCAGCCCAAATAGTATCGTACTTGGCTGGAATGGCACCAGTGAATGTGTTGTGTGTGATTTGTCCCTTGGCTGTGATAATTTGGTATGGGTACGTGAGTCCAGTAGTTGCTCTGTGTATTGTAGATCAGTGGTGTGTCGAGTTCGACCGTATGGTTAAGTTGCAAAGTTGTGCTCTCTGATGTCATTCTGTGAGATTGTTGTCATGTTATTGTTTGGCGCGGTGTAGTTTCCGTTGGGTTATTCTTGCGAGCATGTGAAATGGATGATTTGGGTCGTGGACCCCGTGTTTGTAATGGAAATGTTATGATTGGGTCGTGGACCCCGTATTTTGTTATCGGAATCGTATTTCGAAATAAATGATTTTGGGCTGTGTCCCTAATTCGGAAGGCTTGAGACTTCTTAAACCCCAAATGTTTTCAAAACCCCCGAGATCGTAAAATGGTTTGTAAGTTGTAAAATGGTTTTATTCTTATCTTTCGCAATTCAAATTGTTTTGATCAAGTGAATTATCTCAGGAAATATATTCACAATTTCTATGTTCTTGGAGTATGATATGTATGTCTTGTCTTTGTATTTATACTTGCACTAGCAAAACAGTGGAGTTTTGCTAGCCCCCGAGTATTCGGGGGGTGGATGTTTGTTTTGCGTCCAGGTACTTGCAGGTTGTTGGGAGCAATTCACAGGATCGTTACGAAGGATGATGGAAGACGGCGATACTAATCATATAAAGACCGGTGTTGAGTATTTGTTGATGTCTTGTTTTGTCCTTCCGTTGTGTTTATTTTCCCCTTATGCGGGAACGTTGATTTATGTTAACCCCTGCGTGGGTATGAGTTACGAGAAAGAGTAATGTTGGTTGATGTGTATGTTGTGGTAAAAGACCAAATCGGTCTAATGGTCCGTTAATTACCCATATCAGTATGTATTGTATTGTGGTGTTTCTGTATTTAGCCTGGTAAAGCCTCATGGAGAGGGTCTACGGAACTGTAATATTCCCGAGTGGTTGGGGGTGTTACAGAATATGGTATCAGGGCTTAGGTTGCAGAAACCTAGGCTATCGGGTCGAGTTTTGTGTTGTCGGGTCTTTTCTTGTCTTGTCTTGTCAGATTTTGTCTGACTAAGTCGTGTCGCGACGCGTCGTCTAAGCTGTCGGTTGTGATTAGTATCGAGGTGCCTCCATCATATTCGTGCGATCTGTGGATGTAAGTCTCCCTACTTTGTTGCGTCTCATGTTATACGAGCTTGTGTGATTTTGTGCTATTATATGGAGTTTAAAGATGAATTGTGAATACGTAATTCATGCTTGTTGACTCTCGTGTGTGCTGGAATGAAAAGTGATACCGGTGTATAAATGTGTATATATATTGTGTGAAACGTTTAACTGGAGTAATGGCTTGGTGTGATTCCGCAAGGAAAGTTTGTCAATGTTTTCATAAAATTCCAGTTAAAAGGTATGTGGTAAGGATGTCGTTGTCGTTTCGGCTTCAATGCCCCGAGTTGTGTTTAAAGTGGTGATGTGAATGCTGAGTCATTCGGTATACATTCGTAGAGGTAGTTCTCTGGACCGAGAGGTGGGAATTCGGTTTGGAACGTTAGTTAACTTTTGATGGTTATTTGTGTAATGTTATAAGTAGGTAAACAGTTGGCGTTTGAATTTATACGTTGTTGTTTATTCGTAACCTCCGGTCCAGTATGGCTGGAAGGTGATTATGTGACTTTCGTTGCGTTAGGTTGTTGCTTGATTAATATGCCGATGGGCAGAGGTCGTGGTTGCAGCTGTGGTGCAGATGGCCATGGGGATCAGGAACGGGATTGAGAGGATGTTGCCAGGAACGATATCGGTAAGGATGTCTCTATTATGTTGCAGCAAGTAGCAGCATGGATGACTCAGTTGACCCAGGCGGTTCAACGCAACACTGATGCGATTCATAAGATCGGGGCAAACCTATGGCTCCGAGAGGTAGTTAGTCTGAATCCTCCTTGATTAGTGGGTATGGCAGATGCATTAGGTTGGGATGGCTGGCTCCTTCAGCTGGGAAATATATTCGAGGCTATTGATTGTCCCGAAGATCAGAAGGTTCCTATTGCTCAGTACCTTTTAGCGAAGATACTGCTCATTGGTGGGAAGCTGTCAAACCTCGAAATCGTGTCGTCATGTGGACGGAGTTCCGTGAACTTCTGGAAGCTGGGTTTTGTGTGGAACCGAGTAGAAAGCTGAGGAAGCTGGATGACATTGTAGTTAGTACTGGAGTTGGTGGTTCTGGATTGCAACGTCGTAGTCTTTCCGCTGTGAAGCTCCATCGCTCGATGCATGAGACTGAGAGTTCTAATACGTCTACTTTGACTCCTGGTGAAGCTAGGAGGTGTTTTAACTGCAATGTATCGGGACATGTTCGTGCACATTGTCCTTCTCTGCTAGTAACATGTTACAAGTGCGGACTCAAGGGACACCGGGTTCAGTTTTGCAAATTGGTCGCCGAGCCTTCCAAGGCACAGACCTGAGCACTGATGTTAGGATCGACTCTGAGGAGAACCTGAGGGATATAGTCTACCAGCTGTATGTTTTGTTATTTTCTTGTTTTGTCATTTCGAATTTCGGGGATAAACCTCTTTTATGAGAGGCGGATTAGATTGTTGAACTTCCGTATTTTCGACTATCGACTTGTTTTTGTTCATTGATATTTCTGAACTTGCTCTATCCTTTGCTTTTTGTAGTTCGAATGAGTTGTGGTATTGTTTCGGATTAATCTGTTTGTCGTTGTGACTTTTCCCGAATTTGGTTCCACGTCTGTGAATCTTATGTGAATGCTTATCTTGTCGGTCGAGGTGTGAACTTCGGAGTTGTTGTTTGATTCTTGTTGTTCATTATGATTCAAGTATGATTGTTCGACTGTTGTTGTCTCGGTCGCTGTGGTCCGATCGTTCGTTGTCCAATTTTTGTTGATCTCGTATCGTGATCTTTTGAGCGTTCAGATCACTTCATAATTTCCTTAAGTTTGGGAAATTAGCTTCGTATTAGACCTTCCAAACCTTGGGTGGGGTAATTTTGCACCTGTTCGGTGATTAACTCGAGTTCTGATTGTTGTATTGTTTGGGTTGGTCAACCGTGTCGATTTTTATTCGTTGCGTTTTGTTATCGTTCTGGTATGGAGATATGAATGATAGCAGCTGCGTGCGGCATGTGAGTCGTTGCAGGACGTCGGCAACGGATAGCGTGTATTGTCTGATTTTGTTTTGCGTTGTTAATTCTATGCTTAAGTTTCGAGGACGAAACTTCTTTTAAGGGTGGTAGTATGTAATACCCGCAATATCGATTTTCGGTAATTTTCTTTTTTTTGGCGGGAGTCCATTTTAGCGGCTCGTTTTTTACCGTTCCGTCGTTCTGAGAATGATTAATTCTGTACTTCTCGACATCCGAGTTCGTTTCGGTGTCGCTTTGCTGAGTTCCGTGCTTTCTGGACGACTTTTCCGCATTTGAGTTCGATTCTTACGAATCTCGTCCGAAACTGTCGTTCTTTATTTTTCGCAAGTCCGTTTAGCCTTGTTAGACGTGTTGTAAACTTCGGTTTGGTTATTCGATCATGTATCGTGACTTTTCGGATGTTTGTGCGATTTTGTAATTTCCCAAAATTTTATTTTTTTTTCATACTCATTTTTTTATCACCTCCGAGTTGCCGGAATCGCATGTTTGTTTAGCGCTTTCACTCGTTGTTGAGGACTCTTCATTAGCGCTATGTCGCACCTTTCGAGTCGTCGCATTTTGAGGTTGTTCGGAACTAATCGGGCAGCAGAAGGAATCTGCTGCCAGAATGCTGCATGTTACGGCCGTAATGGCCAGCATGTTACGGCCGCAACGGCCAGCATATTACGGCCCTAATGGACCTGATGTTACGGCCATAACAAAGGCCTGTATTTCAGGCAACGGGCAGTGTTATTTCAGAGCAGTTCTGCTCTTTTCTTTTCCTTCGCGACAGTCTGAGTTCTTGGAGGCGATACCAGGGCGATTCCTCACGGGCGTTCGTCAATCTTTCATCCTACAACATAATCATCAAGTCTTGGTGTGGATTAACAACATTTAATCATCATTTTTCCTCTGAATCAAGGTATAATCCTCAAACCCTATTTCGGGAAAATTTAGGGGTTTGTCTTGATTTCGTGAATTGAATCCGAGATTGTTGGTTTCATCATTGGTATCTAGTCTTATTGATTAAAATACATGGATTGAATTCCGTTTTTCATGAATTGTCGAGTCGATTCGTGTTCTTGGCCGTTTAGGGAGAAACCCTTGAACTTTTGTCATTTGATTATTTAATTCAGCAACTTTGGGTCGTGCTTTGGAATTTGTTTTCATTGTGTCTATTGTCATTCGTAGTTTATCGTCGCAGGTGGTCGCACGGCTGAGTCGGCAGGTTCGTGAATGGTTCGAGTATCCTCACTTCGGTCGACTCTCCGCGCTTGTAATTTTCCGAGGCAAGTATATTGCCCATACACTTCGTGTTTCGTAGACGTATTCGTTGGTATTGGAATCAAATTACAATTTGAATGTTTTAATGAACTTTTAAAAGGATCAGTATGTTCTCGAAAATCGTTGTCTTTCAAAAGATAAATCGTATGCTTCGTAGATTAATGTTTTTTCGGAAATGTGCGTTAGTTTCGTATGTTGGAAGATGTTGACCATATTTAGTGATGTTAGTAGACCAAAATTATTTGCCAAGGATTGTGTACTGATATGTGTAATTATTCGCTTGGTGTTGTTTGGTATTGGTAATTGCTTGTGGTTGTGTGACATTAGTTGTGAGTACGTCGACTAAAGTGGCCATTCTAGCGAAGTACCTAGCATTTGTATGCATATTCTAATATTCGAATTATGGCTTCCTGTGGCGTTGTGGATGATATGTGTATGTTCACCTAGGGATGGTCTGACGGGGCTGCTAGGGGTACGTTGCCGCGAGTTTTGTATCGCGAACTATGGTTAACCACCCAGGGATGTCCGACGTGTAACACCCCGAGATATTCGGAATAATTACAGCGCCGTAAACCCTTTAGGTAAGGATTTACAAGGCTGATTTTTAAAAGAAGTGTAAAAAAAATAAAATCGAACAACTGAAGTTTAAATACAGATTTGATTCAACCGATCAAATGAGTTAACTTATACAACCATATCGAATTGACCTTATTAAAACAGACGTACTCGAGTACTAAACGAACCAAGAAGACAAATCACAATAGCAATAACATCAATCACATCACTGAGCCATTCCATCGTCCTGTCGGTACTGTGGTTGCCTCCCCGCTCCTCGGCTACCTGAACATCAAAACAATGTCCACCCCCGAAGGGGTTAGCAAAACAATGCTAGTACAAGTATCGTCAAACAATAAATCATCAATGCATCATAAAGCATGCAAAACGGACTTCCGCTACCGGAATCCAACGATGCGAATCCTCACGATTCCATCAACACAATACAAGGTAATCCAAATGATCCAGGCTTCTCAAGATAGATTCCCATGATGATCCCGTCGGACCAACGCATGGTGGAAAACCCGTCCAACGATCCGGCGCCCAAGATAGATCCCCATGATGATCCCGTCGGACCAACGCATGGTGGACATTCGATCCAACGCCCTCAGCATAGATCCTCATGACCCCCCCTCGGATCATTTATACCATAATCAATCAACTATGCATACACATATGCATTTCAACATGTTCATCAATACAAACAAACAACAACGAATATCACGAGAATTTTCAGAAATACATCTCATATTCAACAATATGAATAAAACCACAAGCATGATAAATCGAACTCAACATATGATACTTGCCTCGAAAATGGCAAGGACGAAACACTTCAATGTTCTCGACACACTCGAAGGCCGCCTCCTTCGATCAACGTAACAAGCTCGAAACTTAACAAAAGGAATGATATACAAATCATCTCAAGTCGAACGATGGCCTAACAATTCGGTCTACGGCCGAAAAGCTCAAAATAAACAATCTGCCTGGACTGCTTAGCGTGCGGTACGTACTATACGTAACGTGCGCTAAGCCGGCCTGTTAGCGTACGCTATCGTGTAAGACTAGCGTGCGCTAGCTACGAACTGACAGTTCGATTCGACTGATATATAACGTATGCTACGTACGTTCTGTGCGTTAACTGAACCCCGATAGCGCACGTTAACTCATATATGTTAGCGTGCGCTAACCCTGCATGGCAGAATACTGCTAACGGAAAACTGGGTTGAAAGGTGGTGAATTCATGAATTCTATATTGATACAACAAATCATCCTTAAGTCTGTCATGCTAATAAGGTTGTGGAAGTTCCATGATCATGAGGCACAAATATACGGATAATTATCTCATCATCATAACTCATCCAAGATCTTCAAGAAATATTCTAAGTTCCGATTATTCCAAATCCCAAAACATATGGTTCCTTACGTAAAACATACGAACTAGGTAATCTACATATACTGGTCGATTGGTTTGGAAGGTACATAACATGCTTAGGAATCCTCATACAAAAAGGTTCAATGGATCATACGATGAATAAGTGTCGAAACGTCGAAAACATCCTTCTAACTTATGATGTACGGCTAATAACGAATCTAACTGATTAGATGAACATGATCAACATCCTCTAGAACACAACTAGTATTGGTGAAGAATCACCTACCTCAAGGTAGTGAAGAATACGGAGGAAAATGAAGCAATCCGACACCGAAAGCTTGAACACCAATCTCCAATGATATACGATCTTCAATCACGAATCAGGATGTTGATATGAAGTGTTTAGGATGAAGGAAGTTATATTCTAAGTGTAAGAATTCGGGTAATGGGAGAAGAGAGAACTGAAATCACGAATAAGATGTTGTCCTATTTATAATAAATGTCTATTACCGCGCGCTAGACCCTGTTTTTAGCGTGCGCTAACGGCTCCCTGACTAAACTGTACTCAGCACTTAGCATGCGCTACGCATATACCTATAGCGTGCGCTAAGGCATTGACTCGGCTTTTCCCGAAAGCCGTCCAGGTACATCCGACACGATCCGATAGGGGTCCCCCGGCCAGATCTCACCTACCGCACGTCTCAATCAAATTGACCATGCATAGCGTGCGCTAATTACCCTATGTAGCGTGCGCTATGAATCTACGTTAGCGCACGCTAAACATAGCCGGTAGCGCGCGCTACATGCGCAGATTTAAAATCTTTAAATCATAACCAAGAAATTAAACGCTCGACAACATCGGACTATGAAATACGGAGAATAGTACTCAGACAAAAGTACAATTATTACAATATCACAAGTTCCAATTACATAGAAATCTCGGGTATTACATCCTTCCTCCCTAAAAAGAAGTTTCGTCCCGAAACTTAAGATGAAAATAACTCCGGATATCTAGTCTTCATACTGTCCTCCGTTTCCCAAGTGGCCTCTTCGACTCCATGTCGTGACCATTGTACTTTAACCAAGTGTATTGGTTTATTCCTCAATTGCTTGATCCGGCTCTCAAGTATCTTGATTGGTCTCTCTTCGAAGGTGCCATCATTAGCTATCTCGATCTCGTCGAAATCAATGACATGACTGGGGTCCGGTACATACTTCCGCAGTTGAGATACGTGAAACACATTGTGAACGTGACTCAGCGATGGCGGTAAGGCCAGCCTGTATGCTAAATCTCCAACTCTCTCGAGGATCTCAAATGGTCCGATATATCTCGGACTAAGCTTGCCTCTCCTCCCAAAACAGAAAATCCCTCGTGTAGGAGACACCTTCAACAGTACATGGTCCCCAGCGTCGAACTCTAGAGGGCGACCACGTACATCTGCATAAGACTTCTGTCGACTCTGGGCAGTCAACAGTCTCTCTCGAATCAAAGCTATCTTCTCTTGAGTCTGAATAATCAATGCAGTTCCGTCCCGATCAAATCCAAGAATCATCCCAACATAGGGGTGATCGGCATCTTCTCCGTAAAGCTTCAAATGGTGGCATCTTTATGGAAGCATGCCAACTATTATTGTTGGTGAATTCAACTAATGGCGATGAACTTCCCAATCAGTTGACCAATCCAAAGCACAAGCTCTAAGCATGTCTTCTACGATTGAATAGTCCTTTGATCGACCGTCCGTTGGGGATGATAAGCCGTACTAAAATTGAGCTCGGTTCCCAAAGCCTTATGAATCGCCTTCCGTAAGTGTGACACGAAATGACCATCTCGATCCGAAATAATGGTCTTCGGCGTCCGTGCAATCCGACTATCTCCGCAATAAATATTCGTGCCAATCTCTCGGTCCCCATGTATCTTTAATTCCCAGGAAATGAGCCGACTTGGTTAGTCGATCAACTACAACCCAAATCATGTTCATTCCCGTTCTAGTCCTTGGCATACTAGTGATGAAATCCATCGAGATATCCTCCCACTTCCATTCAGGGATCGGAAGCGGCTTTAACATTCCGGCAGGTCGCTGATGTTCAATGTTAACCTGCTGACAAGTCAAACACTTCGAAACGTACTCTGCTACGTCCTTCTTCATATTCCCCCACCAGAAGTTTTGCTTTAGATCCTTATACATCTTACTACTGCCTGGGTGAATAGAATAGGGCGCGCTATGAGCTTCCTTCAAAATTGTCCGTCTTAAATCATCATCATCGGGAACGCAAAGTCGACTCTGAAATCTCAGAACTCCATCGTCATGTATCACGAATCCTAGGACTTTTCCTTCTTTCACTTCGTCACATAATCGAAGGATCAGAGAATCGTTCAATTGTTTAGACTTGATCTCCTCGACTAGTGATGAAGTCAGTTCCATCACATAAAGTTGCCCTTGGATTCCTGGTGCCCATACTTCAATCCCCTCGCGGATCAGTTCTCGTTGAATACTGGTTTGGGACGTAAGTGCTTCTAACACTCGAAGAGAAACAGGTTTACGGCTCAAAGCATCAGCTACTACGTTTGCTTTCCCCGGATGATAGAGAATCTCCAAGTCGTAATCCTTGATCAATTCCAGCCACCTTCTCTGCCTCATGTTTAATTCTTTCTGACTGAAGATGTACTTGAGGCTCTTATGATCTGTAAAGATCTGACAATGAGTGCCGTACAAATAATGTCGCCAAATTTTCAAGGCAAAGACCACAGCTGCTAGCTCCAGATCATGAGTCGGGTAATTAATCTCGTACGGTTTCAATTGCCGAGAAGCATAAGCAATCACTTTATCCTTCTGCATCAACACACAACCCAAACCCTGATTTGAAGCGTCGCTGTATACCATGAATCCATCAGTTCCCTCTGGCAGCGCTAATATAGGTGCTGTCGTCAGTCTCCTCTTAAGTTCGTCAAAACCAGCCTGGCACTTCTCATTCCACATGAACTTTTGAGTTTTCTGTAACAGCTGGGTGAGCGGACGAGCAATTTTGGAAAATCCTTCTACAAAGCGGCGATAATATCCAGCAAGTCCTAAGAAGCTTCGGACTTCTTTCACGTTTTTAGGAGTTTCCCAATCCAAGATTGCTTCGACTTTCTTCGGGTCCACCTGAACTCCGTCGGCTGATATCACATGCCCAAGGAAGGTTACTTCCTTAAGCCAGAACTCGCATTTAGAAAATTTTGCGTACAGCTGTTCCTTCCTCAAGGTGCTTAAAACCACACGCAAATGCTCGGCATGCTCCTCTGCATCCTTCGAATATATCAAGATGTCATCAATGAAGACGACCACAAATTTATCCAAGTATTCCAAGAATACCCGATTCATCAATTGCATGAATAATGCAGGAGCATTGGTAAGTCCAAATGGCATCACTACGAATTCATAATGCCCGTACCGGGATCTGAAAGCAGATTTCGGTATATCCGATTCCTTAATTCTCAACTGGTGGTATCCTGATCGCAAGTCAATCTTCGAGAATACCCTTGCCCCTTGCAGTTGATCAAACAAGTCGTCGATCCGAGGTATAGGATACTTATTCTTGATCGTCATCTTGTTGAGATCCCTGTAATCAATACACAGTCGGAGGGATCCGTCTTTCTTCCGGACAAAGAGAACGGGCGCTCCCCAAGGAGAAACGCTAGGTTGGATATAGCCCTTCTGTAACAATTCCTCCAGTTGCTTCTTGAGTTCATACATCTCGGTTGGCGCCATGCGGTATGGTGCTTTGGAAATAGGAGCTGCTCCAGGCTCTAATTCGATAGTGAATTCCACTCCCCTCTGCGGAGGTAACCCCGGTAGTTCGTCAGGAAATACATCTGGGAACTCATTCACAACTGAAATAGACGAGAGCTCTACTCCTTCCTCTTTCCTCATGGCATAGCACCAAAGTCCGTGACATCCCTGCTTCAGTAATTTCAAGGCTTTCATTGCTTTGATCAATTTTCCCGAGCTTCCTGGTCTCCATCCTCGGAATAAGTGTTCAGATCCGTCATCAGCAATGATGGAAATGACTCTCTCTCGGTAATTCAGAACAACTCTATAACGGTTGAGCCAATCATCTCCGAGAATTAAATCGTCACCGTAGATGTCAACTACAATGAGATTCGATGGCCACTCTCTTCCTTCTATAGATACTGGGAAATCCCTAGCTTCTAGTGTTCCCACAATTTTCTCTCCGCTCGGTAATCCCACAACATAAGGTTCACAATTATACAAGCACGAGATTTTCAAACGATTAACACAGTTCAAAGATATAAAAGAATGCGTAGCTCCCGAGTCGAACAAGACACTAACTGGTTGCAAAAGGATCTGAATCGTACATGATGCAACAGTTGTGTTCTGATCATCAGATTTCCTCATTTCGTACAGGCGTGGAGGAACAGACCCAGCACTGGATGCCTCTCTCTTCCCAGCGTTCTGCTGCTGAAATCCACTTTGCTGCGTCTGGTTCACACTCGTCTCCTTCGGGACTGGAGCTGGAGTGCGAGTACCAAAAGATCGGGTCGCATTCCCACAAAATGTTGCGCGATGTCCTTCCTGTCCACACTCGAAACAGGTCACAGCAGGTGCGAAACAATCACGTCGAACATGTCCCGCCTTGTCACAGTTGTAACACTTCTTTCCCGTCAAAGCGATCGGTGCTGCCGGAACTTCTTTCCACCTCGAGAAGGATGCGGAGGTCTCCTGGATGAATGAAAAGAGGACTGACCCTTGCGAGGTCCGCTACTCTTATCCTCCGTGAAGTTGCCAGACACCTTCTGTTTCTTTGCTTCCGTCGCTTTCTCCACTGCTGCCTCCTTCATATCATAGGCCAACGCCTTGTCCTGATACTGTCGCAAGGTGGTACATTCAAATCCGGACATATACTGGTGAATTTCCGGCTTCATTCGCATGTCAAAATGAAAAATCTTCTCCGTCTCGGTCCTGACCAAGTGGCGCACATAAGTCAGCTGGTGATTAAAAGTCTTAATCACGTCCGTCACAGATGTTTCCGAATTTTGTGGTGAGAAAAACTCCCGAACTCGGGCTTCTCTTACTGGACGAGGACAATACTGTGCCTCCATCATCACTTTGATTTCCGTCCAGTCAACATTGTGCTCCTCTGGTCGAATGGCCTCCCACCAGTCGAAAGCCTCCCCGGTCAAAAGATACTGGGCGACCGGAACCTTCCTATCGTTGGGACAGTTAATCCCCGCAAAAATCTTCTCTAATTCCTTCAGCCAATGATCCCACGAAAGCGTCTCAGCGGAATCGTCAAATTTCGGAGGATGCAATTTGACCACCTCGGTAAGCCATTTATCTCCCCGATTATCCACGTTATTCTCATTGTCCCCATCGCCGTCTCGCATGCGATCCACAACTTGAGCAAACCGGTTTATCTGGGCAACCACTGTGAAGCACTCCCGCACGTTAGATCTGCATTATTATTTGCCGATCCTCGCTGTCCCGAATGTGAATCCGTTCGACTAACGGCTATATCTCGGAGTAGATACCGACTCTTCTTGCCTCGCATTTCCACGTCGCGTCCACGGCGCGTCGCGTCCACGACCTCCTCTCAACATACTGTAAACATAAATACTCAATATCCAGGACAAACTTTCTCAAAGTACATCCATTAATGTTTACAAGACGTGAATTAAATAAAACAGTAGTATTCGAGATTAGGAAACATACAACCACAGTCCACACGACGATGCTGGCTCAGCAGTAATGTTACGAACGACCAATAATCAATAACGTAAACAGACCCAACTAACCCGACTGCCAAGATATCCATAAATCTTAGCTCCGATACCATATTCTGTAACACCCCAAGATATTCGGAATAATTACAGCGCCGTAAACCCTTTAGGTAAGGATTTACAAGGCTGATTTTTAAAAGAAGTGTAAAAACAATAAAATCGAACAACTGAAGTTCAAATACAGATTTGATTCAACCGATCAAATGAGTTAACTTATACAACCATATCGAATTGACCTTATTAAAACAGACGTACTCGAGTACTAAACGAACCAAGAAGACAAATCACAATAGCAATAACATCAATCACATCACTGAGCCATTCCATCGTCCTTTCGGTACTGTGGTTGCCTCCCCGCTCCTCGGCTACCTGAACATCAAAACAATGTCCACCCCCGAAGGGGTTAGCAAAACAATGCTAGTACAAGTATCGTCAAACAATAAATCATCAATGCATCATAAAGCATGCAAAACGGACTTCCGCTACCGGAATCCAACGATGCGAATCCTCACGATTCCATCAACACAATACAAGGTAATCCAGCGATCCAAATACTCAAAGATAGATCCCCATGATGATCCCGTCGGACCAACGCATGGTGGAAAACCCGTTCAACGATCCAGCGCCCTCAGCATAGATCCCCATGATGATCCCGCCGGACCAACGCATGGTGGACATTCGATCCAGCGCCCTCAGCATAGATCCTCATGACCCCCCCTCGGATCATTTATACCATAATCAATCAACTATGCATACACATATGTATTTCAACATGTTCATCAATACAAACAAACAACAACGAATATCACGAGAATTTTCAGAAATACAGCTCATATTCAACAATATGAATAAAACCACAAGCATGATAAATCGAACTCAACATATGATACTTGCCTCAAAAATGGCAAGGACGAAACACTTCAATGTTCTCGACACACTCGAAGGCCGCCTCCTTCGATCAACGCAACAAGCTCGAACCTTAACAAAAGGAATGATATACAAATCATCTCAATTCGAACGATGGCCTAACAATTCGGTCTACGGCCGAAAAGCTCAAAATAAACAATGCTCGATCGCTTGGCGTGCGCTACGCATTATACGTAACGGCGCTAAGCCGGCTCGTTAGCGACGCTATCGTGTAAGACTAGCGTGCGCTAGCTACGAATCGATTCGAATCGGCTGATACATAACCTACGCTACGTACGTTCTGTGCGTTAACTGAACCCCGATAGCGCACGTTAACTCATATATGTTAGCGTGCGCTAACCCTGCATGGCAGAATACTGCTAACGGAAAACTAGGTTGAAAGGTGGTGAATTCATGAATTCTATGTTGATACAACAAATCATCCTTAAGTCTGTCATGCTAATAAGGTTGTGGAAGTTCCATGATCATGAGGCACAAATATACGGATAATTATCTCATCATCATAACTCATCCAAGATCTTCAAGAAATATTCTAAGTTCCGATTATTCCAAATCCCAAAACATATGGTTCCTTACGTAAAACATACGAACTAGGTAATCTACATATACTGGTCAATTGGTTTGGAAGGTACATAACATGCTTAGGAATCCTCATACAAAAAGGTTCAATGGATCATACGATGAATAAGTGTCGAAACGTCGAAAACATCCTTCTAACTTATGATGTACGGCTAATAACGAATCTAACTGATTAGATGAACATGATCAACATCCTCTAGAACACAACTAGTATTGGTGAAGAATCACCTACCTCAAGGTAGTGAAGAACACGGAGGAAAATGAAGCAATCCGACACCGAAAGCTTGAACACCAATCTCCAATGATATACGATCTTCAATCACGAATCAGGATGTTGATATGAAGTGTTTAGGATGAAGGAAGTTATATTCTAAGTGTAAGAATTCGGGTAATGGGAGAAGAGAGAACTGAAATCACGAATAGGATGTTGTCCTATTTATAATAAATGTCTATTAGCGCGCGCTAGACCTTGTTCTTAGCGTGCGCTAACGGCTCCCTGACTAAACTGTACTCAGCACTTAGCGTGCGCTACGCATATACCTGTAGCGTGCGCTAAGGCGTTGACTCGGCTTTTCCCGAAAGCCGTCCAGGTACATCCGACACGATCCGACAGGGGTCCCCCGGCCAGATCTCACCTACCGCACGTCTCAATCAAATTGACCATGCATAGCTTGCGCTAATTACCCTCTGTAGCGTGCGCTATGAATCTACGTTAGCGCACGCTAAACATAGCCGGTAGCGCGCGCTACATGCGCAGATTTAAAATCTTTAAATCACAACCAAGAAATTAAACGCTCGACAACATCGGACTATGAAATACGGAGAATAGTACTCAGACAAAAGTACAATTATTACAATATCACAAGTTCCAATTACATAGAAATCTCGGGTATTACACGACGGGGCTCTGCGGGGTACGGTGGCCGTGAGAAACGTACCAAGGTTAACTTTGAAATGTTTTGTTGGAGAAGTATGTTTTGTGCTTGTGCACCGTGAATATTCCGGAATTTAAATGATTTTTGGCGCATATTTCGTCTAATTAGAATGGCAGCCCAAATGGTATCGTACTTGGCTGGAATGGCACTAGTGAATGTGTTGTGTGTGATTTGTCCCTTGGCTGTGATAATTTGGTATGGGTATGTGAGTCCAATAGTTGCTCTGTCTATTGTAGCTTAGTGGTGTGTCGAGTTCGACCGTATGGTCAAGTTGCAAAGTTGTGCTCTCTGATGTCGTTCTGTGAGATTGTTATGTTATTGTTTGGCGCGGTGTAGTTTCCGTCGGGTTATTCCTGCGAGCATGTGAAGTGAATGATTTGGGTCGTGGACCCCCGTGTTTGTAATTGAAATGTTATGATTAGGTCGTGGACCCCGTATTTTGTTATCGGAATCGTATTTCGAAATAAATGATTTTGGGCTGTGTCCCTAAGTATTCGAAAGGCTTGAGACTTCTTAAACCCCAAATGTTTTGAAAAACCCCCGATATCGTTTTGTAAGTTGTAAAATGGTTTTATTCTTATCTTTCGTAATTCAAATTGTTTTGATCAAGTGAATTATCTCGGGAAATATATTCACGATTTCTATGTTCTTGGAGTATGATATGTATGGCTTGTCTTTGTATTTATACTTGCACTAGCAAAACAGTGGAGTTTTGCTAACCCCCGAGTATTCGGGGGGTGAATGTCTGTTTTGCGTCCAGGTACTTGCAGGTTGTTGGGGAGCAATTCACAGGATCGTTACAAAGGATGATGGAAGACGGTGATACTAATCACATGAAGACCGGTGTTGAGTATTTGTTGATGTCTTGTTTTGTCCTTCCGTTGTGTTTATTTTCCCCTTATGCGGGAACGTTGATTTATGTTAACCCCTGCGTGGGTATGAGTTACGAGAAAGAGTAATGTATGGTTGATGTGTATGTTGTGGTAAAAGACCAAATCGGTCTAATGGTCCGTTAATTACCCATATCAGTATGTATTGTATTGTGGTGTTTCTTTATTTAGCCTGGTAGAGCCTCATGGAGAGGGTCTACGGCGCTGTAATATTCCCGAGTGGTTGGGGGTGTTACAGGCCACCGGCCTCAAACGCCAAAAACTTACCTGGTTTTCGGCAGATCCAGTGGCAGCACCGGCGGACTCGGGATCGGCATGACCGGCGGTGTCAGCTTCTCTATTCGAGTAACGCCTCAAATTCGGGGAAGTCAAATTCGCCATCGTGAAAGTGGAAAAAACTCGATTCGTGAAACTCGAATAGAGGTGTCACTTGTAAACTCGATTCGTGAAACTCGTTTTTGGTTATGTCGTGAAATTCAGAAATTCATGAAACTCGCAAGTCAGTAGGATGAAGAAGTAAAGAAAATGACTGCTTTTTAAAGAGTTACTCACCAATTCGAGTAACTCGATTTTTCGAGTAATGAAATTCGTGTCACACGAATTCTTTTTGTGTAAATAAATTCGTGTCATACGTTTTACATGAATAAAAATCGTATTGATTAAAAATAAACGTTTTACACGAATTCAAACAAATTCGGGTTACTCAGACTACCCGGCTAC
Source organism: Orobanche coerulescens (assembly GCA_033398695.1). NCBI lineage: Eukaryota > Viridiplantae > Streptophyta > Magnoliopsida > Lamiales > Orobanchaceae > Orobanche > Orobanche coerulescens. The sequence continues at coordinate 60,174,568 of CM065818.1, forward strand.
TTAGACAACTTCGGGTAACCCGAGTAGGATCGTGTAACCCGAATTAAGCGTGTAACCCGAACTCCCTCGTGTAACCCGAATTAACCCGAATTCGGTCGATCTGACTATGTAAGTCGAATTCGGGTTACACGAATTCCTATTACGTGTTGCCCGATTGTCAACCTTCCTCAATATTGTATTTTTTTTTGAAGTTGACTCAAAATTATGTTACTCGAAATTATAATAAATGACTCGAATTTATTCGAGTAAAGATCAATTTCAATAATTTAGATATCAAAAGAATTGTTGCTAAACTTGAGGCAAAAAAGAATAATAATATATGCAAAAATGAAAAACAAGCTATTCCCACAATGTTTTAAGCTCCAACTTTGTGGTTAAATAAGTCATGGTCAACTAGTTATGGTCTAAGCTTTTAAATAAGCTAAATATAAGCTATAGGGGGACAAGAGGGTGGTGTTAGGGCGGCTAAATTATAAAATAAGGAGTGTGTATTTGTAAAAAAATTGTAAATATATTTTGTGTATGTATTGGGTATTTAAAGTAGGTATTGTTTAGTAATTAATTAATTAAAGTAATTATATATAGTTTAGGTATATTTAATAAAAGAAATTCAAAAAGTGAGGGAAAATAATATTTGAATTTTTATAGTACTTTATGAAGTATAAGAATGTGTTAAAAATAATTATTGGGAGCAATGGGTACATTGTGCATGCATACAAATTGTGAAAAGCGTTTATCAAATTAATTAATGCAAGTAAGTAAAAATGCAAATGTGATAGCAATAAAATGTGAACTGTAATAGTGGCAATGTACTAGAAATAAGTAGACTAGATTTAGTCCGTAGTCGTCGTGCTCAGAAAGTTGTTTCTTGTTTTACGCGATTTAACTAAAAAGTTATACGTAAAGAGTACTCATGTAAACTTCAAAATAATTAATTTGAGTTTAGGAATAAATAATGACCTGGAGCACGACTGTATCGTAAAGAAAAAATAATGAATATGATGTATACATGCATCATATTACATAATATGGTTATAAAAGACCAAGGGGATGTGATATCTCCCGATTGGTATATAGAGGAAGCACATCAACCGGACGACCTCATACGATCCCAAGAACAAAGGCATAAAGTTATCAGACAAATCAAATCGACACAAGTGCATCAAAACCTTCGTACCGATTTGGTCGAACACCTTTCTCGTAATATTTAATTTTAGTTTTTAATATTTATGATGTTTTTTATTTTTATTGTAATGTTTTTAATTTATGATTAAAAGTTTTATTTTTTAATATATAAAAAAATGAGTTGAAATGTGAGGTGGTGTGACCATTGTGGTGAAAAGTGTAATACCCGTAATTTCGATTTTCGGTAATCTTTTTTTTCGGCGAAAGTCTGTTTTGACGGCTCGCTCGTGACCGTTTCGTCATTCCGAGAATGATTAATTCTGCACTTTTTGTCATCCGAGTTCGTTTCGGCATCGTTTTGTTGAGTTTCGTGCTTTTTGGCGACTTTTCCGCACTTGAGTTCGATTCTTGCGAATCTTGTTCGAAACTGCTGGTTCGAGTTTCCTGTAAGTCCGTTTAACTTTCTTAAATGTGTTGTGAACTTCGGTTTTGTTATTCGATCAGGTATCGTGATTTTCGGGCATTTTGGCCATTTTGTAATTTCCTAAAAGTTATAGGTATCCATATCTGTATTTGTTGTCTCGACCCTTTTCTTGGTCGCGTATGATTAATTACTGCATTATGTTTTCATTTTGGGTCGTTGATGTTGCCCGCGAACTTTTCGTCGTGTTCGTTCTGTACGTTTTCGAAAATCGAGTCGTCGGGTCTTGGCCGCTGGCGATTGGCGGACAGTGCGGCACCGTCGGAAATCTTGAGCCGGCGGCGAGCACGACAGGAATCGGCGTAGCGCACGCTACGGCCGGAAGGCTGCGCGCGCTAGCTCGGCAGGTGCAGTGCACGCTGTCGATCGGCCCAGTACGCTATCGGGTCTGGGAAGTAGGGGCAGTGAGGTTCTGGACTCGGGTGGATCGGCAGGTAGCGCACGCTACTGTCGGACACTGCGCACACTACGACCGGCAGATAGCGCACGCTACGGCCGAAAGGCTGCGCACGCTACCTGGCTGGGCAGTCTAGTCCAGGAGGTCTCTGGATTGCGGCCTGGGCCGATAGCGCACGCTAGCTCGGCAGCCTAGCGCACGCTAGTCCGGCCCAGTATAAATGTGCAGAGGAGTCCAGTTTCGGTCATTTTTCCCATTTCTCTCTTCCTCTTCCGCGGCTGGATCCTCTGGGATCTCGAAGCCATGTTGTTGAACAACAAATCCATGAAGTTCTTGAGTTCATATCATTGATTGATCATCCTATATCATCCTTTGATCCAGCGAATCAAGGTAATCTCTTCTTAGAACCCTAATTCTTGAATTTTGGGGTTTTTGCGTTTTTGTCCGATTCGTTCCGTATTGTTGATTAATTCATGATGGGTATGATTAATCTTGGTAGTATTCTTGTGTTTAACATCATTTAATCCATTGTTCTTCGTCGAATCGAAGTATATTTCTTGATTTCCTTAGAACTAACTCATTGGGAGATTTGTTCTCGATCTCGTTTTTCATCCATTTTTGATGGATCGATTGTTGTTAAATGATGTTTTTAAACCTATCCTATGGATTATATATTCATATTTCGATTTGGATTTTCGTTTTTGTGTTTTGACGGGACGAATCGTGTTCTTGGCCGTTTTGGGGGAAACACTTGAACTTTCGTCATTTGTTCTTTGAATTCAACGGCTTTAAGTCATGTTATGGAATTCATTTCATTGTTGTTATTGTCCTTCGTAGTTTATTATCGCGAGTTGGCGATCGGTGGAGTCGGCGGGTTCGTAGTCGGTTCGTGTCAACCTACTTTGGTCGATTCTCCGTGTTGTTCTTATTCGAGGCAAGTACCTTGTCCATACATTTCTTGTTTTGTGGATATGATGATTGGTGATCGTCTTGGTATGTTTGTTTGAAATGAGTTTTCAAAAGATTCGGCTAGCCCCGTTAAAGGCTCACTTTCAAAATGCGTGTGTTTTGTAAATTGTGTGGGTTGTAAGTGACTACGTGAATCCTTTGGATATGTTTGATGTTGATGTTGCGCTTGATAATGTGTGGGTACGTATATTGCTTCTTTCCGTCGTGTTATGGTTGACGTGCGTGTTGTTATTTATTCGTGTGGTCGTGGACTGACGGATAAATTATGTGAATTGGTGTATTTATTTGATAATTGTTACAACGATTGACTATGTGCTTGATGTTTGTGAAAATGTGAATACTTGTTGTGAGATACGTCATATCCGGGAGCCTCTGAGGGCGGGGCGTGCACTCCGGCCTGGTGTACGCTGCAATGTGCGGCTCCATATGGTTGGTGAACGCCGGTGTTTAACCTAATGCGTGTTCAAGGGGCGGCTCTTACGGGAGTGACGCCGGCGCGGTGACACGTACAAGGGGCGTCCGACATAGTGGAGTGAATGCCGGTGCACAGGTGTTTCAGTGGAGGCGCCTGGCAGGCTTATTGGTAACGGATATTTGAGTGATAGCTAAGACCCCGTTACCGAACGATTATCGTATTTCAAAATTCTTTCAACTCTTTTCAAAATGCTGGTCTCGATATAGACCGTGATTCGTGTTTCTTAAAGTGTGTTTCAACTTGTTTTAAACGTTGGTATCAGGGTTAATTAACCAAGGACATTTGACGAGATCTCCGAGGGTTAATTAATCAGGGGTCTTGAGCAGTATTGGTCGGACGAGAGGCTGTGTCTTTGATGGGCTGTGTTGACATTCTATTTTTTGGGTCGAGGACCCCGTGTGATGTTGATATGATTGATCTCGTGTTGATATTATTTGGATTGGGTTGAGAACCCCGTGGAAATATTTGTGAAGACTCGCTTGTGTTGATTGAATGGTTTTCTTGCAAATTGCTTTCCACCTACTGGTCGAGGACTCTGTTGATTTTGGAAAGAGAAGGATTTGATAATCCTAAATTATTTTCTATTAAAACTCTCGATGGTATCTTTAAACTGTTTTATAAATTGTTTTCCTTGATTTGTGATCTTTCGGTTTTTGGAATGTTTTACCCAAACTCTTGCCTCGGGAAGTACTTTTCGATACGTTTGGATCTTTGAGGATTCCTGGTTATTGTTATTCGTGGAATGTGAATTGTATGGCTCGTATTTGCACTTTGTTCTTGCACTAGCAAAACAGTGGAGTTTTGCTAACCCCCGAGTATTGGGGGGGTGGATGTCTGTTTCTGCATTCAGGTTTTGGAGCGTAACACAGGGTCGGCACGAAGGATGATGAAAGATGAACGATACTAATCACACGATGATCCGTATGATGTCATTGGTTTAGTTATAGTTTATTTTCCGCTGCAATATTCTTTCCCGTTGTACGGGAGTGTGTTGTATTCGACCCCTACATGGGCATGTAATGAGTTTGAGTTGTATGTATTTATTGAAAGACCAAATCGGTCTACTGAGTCATTTTTGCCTTAAAGGCATTGTTGAGTTGTTCTATGTTGTTACCAACCTGGTAGATCCTTGAGGAAAGGTTATATGGCGTGTAATATCCCTGAGCGGATTGTGGGTGTTACATAAATGGTATCGGAGCTTAGGTTGTGGAAACCTAGGCTGTCGGGTCAAGTAGGGTCTGTTGAGTTTTGTCTCGTCGGATTTTATCTGACTGAGTCGTTCTGCGATGCGTCGTCTGAGTTTGTTGGTCGTGATTAGTATCGTGGGGTGATCATCATCTTCGTACGACCAGTGGATGTAAGTCTCCCTTCTTTGTGTTGTGCCTCGTGTGACACGAGCTATTTTTATGATTATTTGTTAAGTGATGGAATCCTTCTGTGGATTTTGATTTCACGATATGTATTTAGTTGACTCTCGTATTTGGTTTATACGAGGAGTGTCGTCGCTGCTAATGTCTTTTCACTGTTGTTTTTGTCCATTGCTTATGATTTTCGAATCGATTTGCTTGTTTTACAAATTCTCTTGTGGAAGCTTTGTGCTTATATGCGTTCGACTTGTTCACTAGCCAGTGCGGGAGGGTCCTTAGAGGCCTTGAATGGGGTCAGTGGTTTTGTTCTGAATCCTAGGCGATCTTCGACTATGGTATTTTACCGTTTATTTCCGTTAAAAGACATGTATTGTCTTGACTTTAAACGTTTTGATGCGTGTACTAGGAGGTGTTTTAGTGTACGTCGGTATGCATGAGTTTTGGGCACTCTGGCCTATTGGATTTTTGAAAACCTTGAGTATCTTAGAAAATTAAATTTTGAGACGTACTTTTAAAACGAATTATTTTCTTGCGGTGTTTTCAAGGTGCTTTCTAGTGCCGCAATATATTTCAAAAATTTCCAATTGAGGACCAAAAATACTTTGAGATATTTTCAATTATTTAGAAACACTTTTACTTATACCCGAGTGTCGAACATTCTGAAAGTTTTTCACTAAGAGAAAGTGTCCTCATTTTTATCAAATGCGAAATGGTTCTCCAAAGTCTCGATAACGATGTCTCACGTTTGTACTTTTTTTTGAAAGGTGATACTCAAGATCAACCGGTGTTTTTCTAAATTATTTTCAAAAGGTGGTTTTCGTTTTTAAAACCCATCATTTCCTGCTTGTGGTCGGAGAAGGTGTGTATGATTGTGTACATACGTGCTTGTTTCATGATGTTTAGTAATTATATGCTGGGTATCGTCCAGGCCGTTGTAATCTTCGAGCGTTGCCGTTGTTGTCGTGATTTTTGTATGTGTTGATATTTTATGCTGAGTTGCATCTCCAGTATGTTGTTTTGCGATGTTATGTCCATGGTATCTAGCATTTATATATTCGGTATGCCGAGCCGAGGCGTTTCCATCCGCGGTGTTCCGGGGGCATGCACGTACCAATTATCTTATCGTCGGTAACGCGTCTCAAGTGTGGACTCGAGGGACACCGAATCCAGTTTTGAGAATTGGTTACCGAGACTTCCGGAGTTCGCGCTTCAGCACATATACCAGAATCGGCTCTTAGAGGCCCATGGGAGATTTTTCTGTCGGTTGCTTTTTATGTTGTTACCTTGTTTCCATTGTTGTGAGTTGCGGGGACGACATTTCTTTTATAAGAGGTCGAATGTAATACCCGTATTGTTTTTGGACTTCTGCATTTCCTCTTTCTCAAGTCTACCGACTCGCTCATGTTCGTTGATACTTTCTGAACTTGTTCTGTATTTCGGTTTCATTGTTCGGCCAAGACGTGAACCTGGGAGTTGTTGTTTGTATTTTATCGTTCTTCGTGATTCGGACATGATAGTTCTATTTTTGTTGTCTCGATCGTTTGATTGTTCGGTTTTTGTTGATCTCGTCTCGTGATTGTTGAACGTTCAGACTCCTTCGTAATTCCCTTAAGTTCGGGAAATTAGTCTCGTTTCGATCTTCCAACCCTTGGGCGGTGAAATTCCGTATTTGTTCAGCGTTTGGCTCGCGTTTTGATTGATGAACCGTTGGGTTGGTCAATCATATTGATTTTCGTTCGTTATGATTTGTGATTGTTCGGATAATCGACTTGATTGTACTATCTATTTGATGACGTCTGTCACTTGTTGGTTTTATTATATTTCTACCGGTGGCGTTGTGTTGGTCGTCGTGGAGCGCATTTTCACGCCGTATATTCCTTTGCGTTGCTTGTAACGTTTCGCCGTTGGGCATAAGTTACGCATTTCTTGTGTACCTCGTTGAGTCTTCCTGGCGGGATATCGCTTCTCCCTACTTGTTTTAAGTTTCGGGATGAAACTTCTTTTAAGGACGGTAGTGTGTAATACCCGTAATTTTGATTTCTGGTGATTTCTTTTTTTTTCGGCGAAAATCTATTTTGACGGCTCGCGCATGACCATTTCGTCATTTCGAGAATGATTAATTCTGCACTTTTTGTCATCCGAGTTCGTTTCGGTGTCGTTTTGTTGAGTTCCGTGCTTTTTGGCGACTTTTCCGCACTTGAGTTCGATTCTTGCGAATCTTGTTCGAAACTGCTGTTTTGAGTTTCCCGTAAGTCCATTTAACTTTGTTAAACGTGTTGTGAACTTCAGTTTGGTTATTCGATCACGTATCGTGATTTTCGGGCATTTTGGGCCATTTTGTAATTTCCTAAAAGTTATGGGTATCCGTATCTGTATTTGTTGTCTCGACCCTTTTCTTGGTCGCGTATGATTAATTACGGCATTATGTTTTCATTTCGGGTCGTTGATGTTGTCCGCGAACTTTTTGTCGTGTTCGTTCTGTACGTTTTTGGAAATCGAGTCGTCGGGTCTTGGCGGTGGCCGGTGGCCGGACAGTGCGGCATCGGAAGTCTTGAGCGCGGCGGCGAGCACGACAGGAACCGGCGTAGTGCACGCTACGGCCAGAAGGTTGTGCGCGCTAGCTCGGCAGGTGTAGCGCACGCTGTCGACCGGCCCAGCGTACACTATCGGGTCTGGGCAGTAGGGGCTGTGAGGTTCTGGACTCGGGTGGATCGACAGGTAGCGCACGCTACTATCGGACACTCTGCACGCTATTACCGGCAGGTAGCGCACGTTACGGCCGAAAGGCTGCGCACGCTACCTGGCCGGGCAGTCTAGTCCAGGAGGTCTCTGGATTGCGGCCTGGGCCGATAGCGCACGCTAGCTCGGCAGCCTAGCGCACGCTAGTCCGGCCCAGTATAAATGTGGCAGACCAGTCCAGTTTCGGTCAAAAACCAAACCAAACCAAACATACCCAGTATATCCCGCTCAGAGCAGGGTCGGGGGGGGGGGGTAAGATGTACGCAGACCATGCCCCTACTTATTACGGTAGGGAGGCTGTTTCCGTGAAGACCCCCGGCTTAGTGCACAGCAGAATCTTGTGTGATAAATACAAAGGAAAACATATGTTTCGAAAAAGATCGAGACCATACCTGAGCCCATGGCTTGATCCACATGGGACTTACCTAAGCGGAATTTAGCTACTTCACTCCCGATGAACGCTACTCTAACAACAGAGAGGTTGGCTCTGCGCACAGCTCCCTATCAAAAATACACCACACGCAAAGGCAATAGGATAAAATATACACTAAAAGTAACAATACAATGCTCTAGGTCAAAGCTAACCGAGACAACCCAACCCTGAGGCTCTCAACTACAGCACTGCTCCCTACAAAAGAATCCACAACTCTGATCTGGCGCCTCCAAATGCACCTATCAACAGTCATGGTCTCGGAAAGGTTTAAGGCCTTCAAATCTAACCTCAGTTGCTCCTCCCACGTCCTCCTCGGTCTGCCTCTCCTCCTCTCCCCGACAACCATTAAACTCTCGACCCTCCTCACCGGAGCAGATGCCTGCCTCCTGCGGACGTGGCCAAACCATCTCAATCTCCCTTCCCTAACTTTCGCTGAAATGGGCGCCACTTCCAGTGCGTTCCTGAAAACCCCATTCGCAATTCTATCTAACATTGTGCGACCACACGACCAACGTAACATTCTCATTTCAGCCACTTCCAACTTGCTCTCAAGTGACTTCTTCATCGCCCAACATTCAGAGCCATACAACATTGAAGGTCGGATTGCCGCTCTATAGAATTTACCCTTCAACTTTAGAGGGACTTTCTTGTCGCACATGACCCCTGTCGCTGCTCTCCACCTTAGCCACCCCGCCTTGATGCGATGCGTGACATCATCTTCACACTCACCTTCCTTCTGAATGATCGAACCCAAATACTTGAACTTATCCATACGGGGTACGATCTGATCCGCAATCATTATGTCAACATCTTCCTCGTTGGCCTCACCACTAAAGTTACACCAGAGATACTCGGTCTTAGACCGGCTCACACGCAAGCCCTGGGATTCTAACTTAGCCCTCCAAAGCTCCAACTTCGAGTTCACCTCCCTCCTCGACTCCGCCACTAACACAATGTCGTCAGCAAAAAGCATGCACCACGGGATTCCATCTTGAATCCCTCGCGAAATGACGTCAAGGATTAGAGCAAAGAGAAGAGGACTTAGCGCCGACCCCTGGTGTAGCCCTATCTCAACCGGAAAATACTGGGTGTCACCAACTGGGGTCCTAACGCACGTCCTAGCTGGGGAGTACATGGCTTGGATCGCCCTAACGAACGGCAACGACACCCTCCTCTCTACTAGGCTCCTCCAAATAACATCGCGTGGGATGCTATCATAAGCTTGCTCTAGATCTATGAACACCATATGGAGGTCCTTACGCCGCTCTCTAAACTTCTCCATAAGGCGTCTGACGAGATGAATGGCCTCAGTTGTGGATCTCCCCGGCATGAAGCCAAATTAGTTCTCTGAGATCTCCACTTCTCTTCTAACCCTGCATTCCACCAATCTTTCCCAAAGTTTCATAGTATGACTGAGGAGTTTAATACCCCAATAGTTAATACCTCAGTTTCGGTCATTTTTCCCATTTATCTCTTCCTCTTCCGCGGCTGGAACCTCTGGGATCTCGAAGCCATGTTGTTGAACAACAAATCCATGAAGTTATTGAGTTCATATCATTGATTGATCATCCTATATCATCCTTTGATCCAGCGAATCAAGGTAATCTCTTCTTAGAACCCTAATTCTTGAATTTTGGGGGTTTTGCGTTTTTGTCCGATTCGTTCCGTATTGTTGATTAATTCATGATGGGTATGATTAATCTTGGTAGTATTCTTGTGTTTAACATCATTTAATCCATTGTTCTTCGTCGAATCGAAGTATATTTCTTGATTTTCTTCGAACCGACTCTTTGGGGGATTTGTTCTCGATCTCGTTTTCCATCCATTTTTGATGGATCGATTATTGTTAAATGATTTTGTTAAACATATCCTATGGATTGTATATCCATATTTCGATTTGGATTTCCATTTTCGTGTTTTGACGGGACGAATCGTGTTCTTGGCCGTTTTGGGGGAAACACTTGAACTTTCGTCATTTGTTCTTTGAATTCAACGGCTTTAAGTCATGTTATGGAATTCATTTCATTGTTGTTATTGTCCTTAGTAGTTTATTATCGAGAGTTGGCGATCGGTGGAGTCGGCGAGTTCGTAGTCGGTTCGTGTCAACCTACTTCGGTCGATTCTCCACGTTGTTCTTATTCGAGGCAAGTACCTTGTCCATACATTTCTTGTTTTATGGATATGATGATTAGTGATCGTCTTGGTATGTTTGTTTGTTTGTTTGAAATGAGTTTTCAAAAGATTCGGCTAGCCCCGTTAAAGGCTCACTTTCAAAACGCGTGTGTTTTGTAAATTGTGTGGGTTGTAAGTGACTACGTGAGTCCTTTGGATATGTTTGGTGTTGATGTTGCGCTTGATAATGCGTGGGTACGTATATTGATTCTTTCCGTCGCGTTATGGTTGACGTGCGTGTTGTTATTTATTCGTGTGGTCGTGGACTAATGGATAAATTATGTGAATTGGTGTATTTATTTGATAATTGTTACAACGATTGACTGTGTGCTTGATGTTTGTGACAATGTGAATACTTGTTGTGAGAGACGTCATATCTGGGAGCCTCTGAGGGCGGGGCGTGCACTCCGGCCTGGTGTACGCTGCAATGTGCGGCTCCATATGGTTTGTGAACACCGGTGTTTAACCTGATGCGTGTTCAAGGGGCGGCTCTTACGGGAGTGACGCCGGCGCGGTGACACGTACAAGGGGCGACCGACATAGTGGAGTGAACGCCGGTGCACAGGTGTTTCAGTGGAGGCGCCTGGCAGGCTTATTGGTAATGGATATTTGAGTGATAGCTAAGACCCCGTTACCGAACGATTATTGTATTTCAAAATTCTTTCAACTCTTTTCAAAATGCTGGTCTCGATATAGATCGTGATTCGTGTTTCTGAAAGTGTGTTTCAACTTGTTTTAAACGTTGGTATCAGGGTTAATTAACCAAGGACATTTGACGAGGTCTCCGAGGGTTAATTAATCAGGGGTCTTGAGCAGTATTGGTCGGACGAGAGGCTGTGTCTTTGATGGGCTGTGTTGACATTCTGTTTTTTGGGTCGAGGACCCCGTGTGATGTTGAGATGATTGATATCGTGTTGATATTATTTGGATTGGGTTGATAACCCCGTGGAAATATTTGTGAAGACTCGCTTGTGTTGATTGAATGGTTTTCTTGCAAATTGCTTTCCGCCTACTGGTCGAGGACCCTGTTGATTTTGGAAAGAGAAGGATTTGATAATCCTAAATTATTTCCTATTAAAACTCTCGATGGCATCTTTAAACTGTTTTATAAATTGTTTTCCTTGATTTGTGATCTTTTGGTTTTTGGAATGTTTTACCCAAACTCTTGCCTCGGGAAGTACTTTTCGATACGTTTGGATCTTTGAGGATTCCTGGTTATTGTTATTCGTGGAATGTGAATTGTATGGCTCGTATTTGCACTTTGTTCTTACACTAGCAAAACAGTGGAGTTTCGCTAACCCCCGAGTATTCGGGGGGTGGATGTATGTTTCTGCATTCAGGTTTAGGAGCATAACACAGGGTCGGCACGAAGGATGATGAAAGTTGAACGATACTAATCACACGAGGATACGTATGATGTCATTGGTTTAGTTATAGTTTATTTTCCGCTGCAGTATTCTTTCCCGTTGTACGGGAGTGTATTGTATTCGACCCCTGCGTGGGCATGTAATGAGTTTGAGTTGTATGTATTTATTGAAAGACCAAATCGGTCTACTGAGTCATTTTAGCCTTAAAGGCATTGTTGAGTTGTTCTATGTTGTTACCAGCCTGGTAGATCCTTGAGGAAAGGTTCTATGGCGTGTAATATCCCTGAGCGGATTGGGGTGTTACATAAATGGTATCGGAGCTTAGGTTGTGGAAACCTAGGCTGTCGGGTCAAGTAGGGTCTGTTGAGTTTTGTCTCGTCGGATTTTATCTGACTGAGTCGTGCTGCGATGCGTCGTCTGAGTTTGTTGGTCGTGATTAGTATGGTGGGGCGATCATCATCTTCGTACGACCAGTGGATGTAAGTCTCCCTTCTTTGTGTTGTGCCTCGTGTGACACGAGCTATTTTTATGATTATTTGTTAAGTGATGGAATCCTTCTGTGGATTTTGATTTCACGATATGTATTTAGTTGACTCTCGTATTTGGTTTATACGAGGAATGTCGTCGCTGCTAATGTCTTTTTACTGTTGTTTTTGTCCATTGCTTATGATTTTCGAATCGATTTGCTTGTTTTACAAGTTCTCTTGTGGAAGCTTTGTGCTTATATGCGTTCGACTTGTTCACTAGCCAGTGCGGGAGGGTCCTTAGAGGCCTTGAATGGGGTCAGTGGTTTTGTTCTGAATCCTAGGCGATCTTCGACTGTGGTATTTTACCGTTTATTTCCGTTAAAAGACATGTATTGTCTTGACTTTAAACGTTTTGATGCGTGTACTAGGAGGTGTTTTAGTGTACGTCGGTATGCGTGAGTTTTGGGCACTCTGGCCTATTGGATTTTTGAAAACCTTGAGTATCTTAGAAAATTAAATTTTGAGACGTACTTTTAAAACGAATTATTTTCTTGCGGTGTTTTCAAGGTGCTTTCTAGTGCCGCAATATATTTCAAAAATTTTCCAATTGAGGACCAAAAATACTTTGAGATATTTTCAATTATTTAGAAACACTTTTACTTAGACCCGAGTGTCGAACATTCTGAAAGTTTTTCACTAAGAGAAAGTGTCCTCATTTTTATCAAATGCGAAATGGTTCTCCAAAGTCTCGATAACGATGTCTCACGTTTGTACTTTTTTTTGAAAGGTGATACTCAAGATCAACCGGTGTTTTTCTAAATTATTTTCAAAAGGTGGTTTTCGTTTTTAAAACCCATCATTTCCTGCTTGTGGTCGGAGAAGGTGTGTATGATTGTGTACATACGTGCTTGTTTCGTGATGTTTAGTAATTATATGCTGGGTATCGTCCGGGCCGTTGTAATCTTCGAGCGTTGCCGTTGTTGTCGTGATTTTTGTATGTGTTGATATGTTATGCTGAGTTGGCATCTCCGGTATGTTGTTTTGCGATGTTACGTCCATGGTATCTAGCATTTGTATATTCGGTATGCCGAGCCGAGGCGTTTCCATCCGCGGTGTGCCGGGGGCATGCACGTACCAATTATCTTATCGTCGGTAACGCGTCTCAAGTGTGGACTCGAGGGACACCGAATCCAGTTTTGATAATTGGTTACCGAGACTTCCGGAGTTCGCGCTTCAGCACAGATACCAGAATCGGCTCTTAGAGGCCCATGGGAGATTTTTCTGTCGGTTGCTTTTTGTGTTGTTACCTTGTTTCCGTTGTTGTGAGTTGCGGGGACGACATTTCTTTTATAAGAGGTCGAATGTAATACCCGTATTATTTTTGGACTTCTGCATTTCCTCTTTCTCAAGTCTATCGACTCGCTCATGTTCGTTGATATTTTCTGAACTTGTTCTGTATTTCGATTTCATTGTTCGGCCAAGACGTGAACCTGGGAGTTGTTGTTTGAATTTTATCGTTCTTCGTGATTCGGACATGATAGTTCGATTTTTGTTGTCTCGATCATTTGATTGTTCGGTTTTTGTTGATCTCGTCTCCTGATTGTTGAACATTCAGACTCCTTCGTAATTCCCTTAAGTTCGGGAAATTAGTCTCGTTTCGATCTTCCAACCCTTGGGCGGTGGAATTCCGTATTTGTTCAGCGTTTGGCTCGCGTTTTGATTGATGAACCGTTGGGTTGGTCAATCATATTGATTTTCATTCGTTATGTTTTGTGATTGTTCGGATAATCGACTTGATTGTACTATCTATTTGATGACGCTTGTCACTTGTTGGTTTTATTATGTTTCTACCGGTGGTGTTGTGTTGGTCGTCGTGGAGCGCGTTTTCACGCCGTATATTCCTTTGCGTTGCTTGTAACATTTCGCCGTTGGGCATAAGTTACGCATTTCTTGTGTACCTCGTTGAGTCTTCCTGGCGGGATATCACTTCTCCCTACTTGTTTTAAGTTTCGGGACGAAACTTCTTTTAAGGAGGGTAGTGTGTAATACGCGTAGTTTTGATTTCCGGTGATTTATTTTTTGTTCGACGAAAGTCCATTTTGACGGCTCGCTCATGACCGTTTCGTCATTTCGAGAATGATTAATTCTGCACTTTTTGTCATCCGAGTTCGTTTCGGTGTCGTTTTGTTGAGTTCCGTGCTTTTTGGCGACTTTTCCGCACTTGAGTTCGATTCTTGCGAATCTTTTTCAAAACTGCTGTTTTGAGTTTCCCGTAAGTCCATTTAACTTTGTTAAACGTGTTGTGAACTTCAGTTTGGTTATTCGATCACGTATCGTGATTTTCGGGTGTTTTGGGCCATTTTGTAATTTCCTAAAAGTTATGGGTATCCGTATCTGTATTTGTTGTCTCGACCCGTTTCTTGGTCGCGTATGATTAATTACTGCATTATGTTTTCATTTCGGGTCGTTGATGTTGTCCACGAACTTTTCGTCGTGTTCGTTCCGTACGTTTTCGGAAATCGAGTCGTCGGGTCTTGGCGGTGGCGGTGGCCAGGACAGTGTGGCACTATCGGAAGTCTTGAGCCGCCGGCGAGCACGGCAGAACCGGCGTAAGCGCACGCTTCTGGCCGGAAGGCTGCTGTGCGCTAGCTCGGCAGTGTAAGCGCCTGTCGATCGGCCAGCGTCTGCTCGGAGTGCAGGCGGTAGGGCGGTGAGGTTACGGACTCGGGTGGATCGGCGGAGTGGCGCACGCTCTTGCCGGACATCTGCGCGCTATGGCCGTGAGTAGCGCCGCTACGACCGAAAGTGCGCCACGCTACTGGCCGGCGATCTAGTCCAGAGGTCTCGGATTGCGGCACAGGCGATAAGCGCACGCTAGCTCGGCGACTAGCGCCGCGCTAGTCCGGCCCGATATAAATGTGGCGAGCGATCCGATTTGGTCATTTTTCCCATTTATCTCTTCCTCTTCCGCGGCTGGAGCCTCTGGGATCTCGAATCCATGTTGTTGAACAACAAATCCATGAAGTTCTTGAGTTCATATCATTGATTGATCATCCTATATCATCCTTTGATCCAGCGAATCAAGGTAATCTCTTCTTAGAACCCTAATTCTTGAATTTTGGGGGTTTTGCATTTTTGTCCGATTCATTCCGTATTTTTGATTAATTCATGATGGGTATGATTAATCTTGGTAGTATTCTTGTGTTTAACATCATTTAATCCATTGTTCTTCGTCGAATCGAAGTATATTTCTTGATTTCCTTCGAACCGACTCTTTAGGGGATTTGTTCTCGATCTCGTTTTCCATCCATTTTTGATGGATCGATTATTGTTATATGATGTTGTTAAACATATCCTATGGATTGTATATCCATATTTCGATTTGGATTTCCATTTTCGTGTTTTGACGGGACGAATCGTGTTCTTGGCCGTTTTAGGGGAAACACTTCGTCATTTGTTCTTTGAATTCAACGGCTTTAAGTCATGTTATGGAATTAATTTCATTATTGTTATTGTCCTTCGTAGTTTATTATCGCGAGTTGGCGATCGGTGGAGTCGGCGGGTTCATAGTCAGTTCGTGTCAACCTACTTCGGTCGATTCTCCACGTTGTTCTTATTCGAGGCAAGTACCTTGTCCATACATTTCCTGTTTTATGGATATGATGATTGGTGATCGTCTTGGTATGTTTGTTTGTTTGTTTGAAATGAGTTTTCAAAAGATTCGGCTAGCCCCGTTAAAGGCTCACTTTCAAAACGCGTGTGTTCTGTAAATTGTGTGGGTTGTAAGTGACTATGTGAATCCTTTGGATATGTTTGGTGTTGATGTTGTGCTTGATAATGAGTGGGTACGTATATTGCTTCTTTCCGTCGCGTTATGGTTGACGTGCGTGTTGTTATTTATTTGTGTGGTCGTGGACTGACGGATAAATTATGTGAATTGGTGTATTTATTTGATAATTGTTACAACGATTGACTGTGTGCTTGATGTTTGTGACAATGTGAATACTTGTTGTGAGAGACGTCATATCCGGGAGCCTCTGAGGGCGGGGCGTGCACTCCGGCCTGGTGTACGCTGCAATGTGCGGCTCCATATGGTTGGTGAACGCTGGTGTTTAACCTGATGCGTGTTCAAGGGGCGGCTCTTACGGGAGTGACGCCGGCGCGGTGACACGTACAAGGGGGCCGACATAGTGGAGTGAACGCCGATGCACAGGTGTTTCAGTGGAGGCGCCTGGTAGGCTTATTGGTAATGGATATTTGAGTGATAGCTAAGACCCCGTTACCGAACGATTATCGTATTTCAAAATTCTTTCAACTCTTTTCAAAATGCGGGTCTCGATATAGACCGTGATTCGTGTTTCTGAAAGTGTGTTTCAACTTGTTTTAAACGTTGGTATCAGGGTTAATTAACTAAGGACATTTGACGAGATCTCCGAGGGTTAATTAATCAGGGGTCTTGAGCAGTATTGGTCGGACGAGAGGCTGTGTCTTTGATGGGCTGTGTTGACATTCTGTTTTTTGGGTCGAGGACCCCGTGTGATGTTGAGATGATTGATCTTGTGTTGATATTATTTGGATTGGGTTGAGAACCCCGTGGAAATATTTGTGAAGATTCGCTTGTGTTGATTGAATGGTTTTCTTGCAAATTGCTTTCCGCCTACTGGTCTAGGACCCTGTTGATTTTGGAAAGAGAAGGATTTGATAATCCTAAATTGTTTTCTATTAAAACTCTCGATGGTATCTTTAAACTGTTTTATAAATTGTTTTCCTTGATTTGTGATCTTTCGGTTTTTGGAATGTTTTACCCAAACTCTTGCCTCGGGAAGTACTTTTCGATACGTTTGGATCTTTGAGGATTCCTGGTTATTGTTATTCGTGGAATGTGAATTGTATGGCTCGTATTTGCACTTTGTTCTTGCACTAGCAAAACAGTGGAGTTTTGCTAACCCCCGAGTATTGGGGGGGTGGATGTCTGTTTCTGCATTCAGGTTTGGGAGCGTAACACAGGGTCGGCACGAAGGATGATGAAAGATAAACGATACTAATCACACGATGATCCGTATGATGTCATTGGTTTAGTTATAGTTTATTTTCCGCTGCAGTATTCTTTCCCGTTGTACGGGAGTGTGTTGTATTCGATCCTTACATGGGCATGTAATGAGTTTGAGTTGTATGTATTTATTGAAAGACCAAATCGGTCTACTGAGTCATTTTAGCCTTAAAGGCATTGTTGAGTTGTTCTATGTTGTTACCAACCTGGTAGATCCTTGAGGAAAGGTTCCACGGCGTGTAATATCCCTGAGCGGATTGGGGGTGTTACAAAAAGTGAGAAGGAGTGAGATGAGGTAAATGAAAAGAGAAATATAAGGTGACGTTGATGTGGATTATGAAATGGTGTGACCACTAATGCGCTTTCGAGTTTAAAAAGGAAAGAAAGGAAAGGAAATTTAAATTATTTTTATCGGCTTGCTTGCTTCCGAGTTTTGTTAGGAGAGAAGTGAAAAGAAATAGAGGGAATTTTTTTAAAATTTTCTCTCATAAATATTCCTCCCAAAAGTGGGAGGAATTGGAAGGAAAGGAAATGTAACAAAACAAATTTTTTTGTTAAACTTATTTTTTCCTCAAGTATATAACTTTCTCTTCCTTTCATTAAGGTACACGTGTAATTCAATATTTTTTCCTTTCCTTCCAAACTCAAAAGCACTTCTTGAATTTATTAAATTCTCTCCCCTCCTTTTCTTTTCCCTCCCTTTCTCTCCCATCACTTTCTCTTCTCCTTTAAAAACTCGGAAGCGGAAAGGTAATCTTACAATTAAATTCATTCATTTACATCAACTCACCCACTTCCTTTTACAATCAGTTAGTTTACAATTTTGCTCTTTATTAGACCTGTCGTAGCAAGACTAAATGAAATAGTCGTTCTTCCTAAAACGAACGCGTCTGATAGGACGAAAATAGTGTGCTAAAATTATTGTTAATTATATTTTAATGAATTTTATGGTGGCACACTTGGTTATTTTCTACCTATTTATATTTTGGATGCAATTTACTTTTCTTGGTAATTTGTTGTTTATTTTAGGTGTTTGATGGAGTTTTTAAGCTTAAGGAATAATTTGAGCCATCAAACGGACCAAGCCAAGGTGATTTGGGCTTTAATGAAGAAACTGTCACGCGACACTGGGTGGCCCAGTGCCAGTTCGGTGACCCAGTGTCGGCTAGTTCCGAAAATAATCTTACTTGGGGCCCAAGAAACGACTCCAATCCGCCCCAATCAGTTCCACAAGGCATAAAACGACCCCTGGGCTGGGGAAAGGAATTTGAATAGATTTGGAAAGAAAGACTCCAAAAGAATTAAAACTCAAGAAGGATAAGAAGGAGAAGATCCAATTAATGAAGAAAACTAATAGATAAGGGACTAATATAAAATGGGGGGGGGGATGAGATTATTATTCATCACCATTATTATTATCAACACATCGTCTGGAGCAGAAAAGAAGGAGGACCGAGCCAAAATTCTCACCGGAGCAAGCCGAGCAGTTTCCGACGTGCGAGGAAGAAGAATACACCGTTTGATTTCCTTTCTGCTTATGTCTATTATTAATTTGCTGTTTTCTAAAGCCAACATATCCGGTTAATTTTCTATTCTAGTTCTTAGTAAAGTTTGAAACCGTATTTGAATTATTCATGTTTTAATCCCGTAGCGTATTCTCAACTCGAAATCTCTTGAATTACTTTTGTGTTATTGAATTCACTACTATGCCATATAATTTCTTGATTTGGTTTGGCCAACTAGATTAGGGGTTTTATGTCTCATGCTAGAAATTGAGTTGTAATCCGTAATTATTGCAATTTTAATTTCACAAGTAGCAAACAATTGAATTTTCTCAATTGAGTAACACAAAATCGAGATCCCTTAAGTCGAGCTTATGAACTTAATATCTTGCCTATCTCATTATTTTGGTTTTTAATGCATCTAGCGAGTGAGATTTGAAGAGCTTGTTTTGAATCCACCGTATAGATAGGTTTAATTAAAGAGCTTGTTTTAATTAAATATACTTAAGAAATAATTGGGGTCAACAGAGCTTGTTGTTGGCTTCGGAATAGGAGTTCATGAGATTAGAGAAGAGATAAGTGCTGCATTGAAGCATGAATTAATTCGAAACGGTGGATAACGGAACTAAGAACTAGATTATTCCTCAATTGATATTTTCGAATTTTATTTCCTTTATTTATTTTAAGTTAATTTATTTTACGCAAATTATTTTAGTTAAGATAAGAAACTGAAATCCCCCCCTCTCATTTTTATTTTATTTTAATTGCTAAAAGTACTTAACCCTTAAAAAGTATAATTGATTTACCGTTCTCCGTGGATCGACCCTTACTTGCCGATACTACTAGTTAGTAGAAGTAAGCTAAGGAAAATAAAAATAACTAATTTTGGCACGTCACGACAGCGCAGTCAAAATTTTGACGCAGTTGCTGGGGAGCGGTGTCAAATTTTACTTATTTTGGTTAAAAACTTTCTGCAATTTCGACACTGGATGAGCCAATGTCAGTTCTGAAATTTTATAACGATTGTCAGTTGTGCACTAATCCGTTTGTTTTAGCTTTTCATGAATACAAGGTCCCGAGGGGATAAAGACTTAAAAACTTTCCAGATATCACCAAACGAGATCGAGTTTTCAGGCGGAAAGCAAAAGATACGAAAGAAGCACTTGGGCATTTACCATTTTCTTTCGAAACATCACCCAGCGAATCGGAGAACGAGAGCGAAATCATGGCAACGAACATTGAAAAGACATTGAAGCAATTAGCCAACCCGGAGCTACCTCAACAACCGCTATGCATCACAATTCTGGCTATCGACAACAACAACAACACCTTTGAATTGAAATCGGGATTGAATCACTTGCTACCTGCATTTCATGGTCTATCAAGAGAGGATCCGCACAAGCATCTTAAGGAATTCCATGTTGTTTGTTCAAGCATGAATCCAAACGGTGTCACTGAAGAACAAATCAATCTTAGAGCCTTCCCATTCTCATTAAAAGATTCAGCTAAAGATTGGTTATTTTACTTACCGTCGGCCACTATCACAATGTGGAACGAGATGGAGATCTTATTTATGCAAAAGTATTTTCCAGCCTCTCGAGCAGCCAACCTAAGGAAAGAGATATGTGGTGCAAGGCAAATGACCGGCGAAATGTTGTATGAATATTGGGAACGATTCAAACAGTTGGTATCTCGATGCCCGCAACAGCAAATAGCAAGCAACTCCCGATTCAGTATTTTTACGAAGGACTTAATCCGATGGAGCGAACCAAGATAGATTCGGCAAGTGGAGGAGCCCTAGTTGACAAAACTCCCACGGCTGCAAGGGCTCTCATATCCAACATAGCGGCCAATTCACAACAATTTGGTTGTCGCGATGCACCGATCAGGATGGTGAAGGAGATGCATGACTCGTCCCTTGAGGATAAATTGAATGAGCTAACTACTTTTGTTAGAAAACTTTCTGTAGGTCATAGCACGCCAGTCGTACCCTGTCGCATTTGCAAAACCACGGAGCATGCGACAGAGAATTTTTGGATTTTGCTTGATGAAATCGAGGCGCACGCCAATGTAATTGGAACTGAAAATTCTTATGGGAGGAAGAACGATCCGTACTCAAACACACACAACTCATGATGGAGGGATCACCCTAACTTTTGATGGAAAAACCAGCAAGAGGCGCCTCCACAAAATAAGGGACAATTCAACAAGCAGCCCGCAGAAAATCCGACACCATCTTTGGAGGAGATGATGAAGACCCTTGTGGCAAACACTATGCAATTCCAGCATGACACTAAATCGAGTATCAAAATTCTCGAAAATCAAGTGAGTCAAATAGCCACCACCGTGAGCTGCTTGGAGAGCCAAAATAGTGGGAAATTGCCATCCCAACCTGAGCCGAACCCAAGGAACGTGAGTGCTGTAACTTTAAGGAGTGGAAAGTAGCTTGGGGAGTCTTAACAGGTGGTGGAAGCTGAAAATGAGAAAGAAAGACCCACGGAACAGATCAACACTGGGATACCCAGTGCAGAACAGCCGGACAACAAGGTAAATTCGTCTAAAACTACTCCTTTTGAGACTAACAAGTTACCTTTTCCATCTAGGGTCAAAAAGGCAATGGTCGTGAATAAAGAGAAGCAAATTCTAGATGTATTTCGCAAGGTTGGGATCAAGATTCCCTTACTCAACGCAGTCCAACAAATTCCAAAATACGCAAAATTCCTTAAAGACTTATGCACCAACAAACGGAGATTAAAAGGGAATGGGAAGGTGGTAATGGGAGAAAATGTGTCCGCTGTATTCCAAAAGAAATTGCCACCAAAACGGAAAGATCCAAGTATGTTTGCTATTCCTTGTCGTATTGGAAATACGGGTTTTGAATGAGCTATGCTAGATTTGGGAGCATCAATAAATGTTATGCCACGCTCTATATACACCTCCTTAAATCTGGGACCTCTTCGGGAAACAAGGATAATTATACAATTGGCGGATCGTAGCCTTGTGATTGAGGACGTTCTTGTACAAGTTAATAAGATCGTGTTTCCAGCTGACTACTATATTCTTTATATGCAAAACGGGTCATCAAATTCAACACCTATTTTGTTAGGAAGGCCATTCCTAAATACTGCCAATACCAAAATAGATGTTCGTGAAGGATCTCTCACGATGGAATTTGATGACCAAATTGTACGGTTTAATATTTATGATGCTATGAAATTTCCTGAGGAAGATTGCTCTCTTTTTGCATTAAGCGTGATTGACCCTCTTGTCGAGGAAGTGTTTGAGTTGCATTGCAGGGGTAGACTCGAAGTGGTGCTTACTAAAAACTTGAAGGCTGATAAAGAAAATGATTTTGCGGAGCTTCAAAGAGAATTACAGCCAATATATGAGGAATTATATGGAAAAAGTGAACCTGAGTTAGCCTTCGATGAGCATCTCAATGGAGGATGTTAGAACATTTCTGCTCCATACATGTTTTAATAATGTTTTGATGATTAAGTTGTTACACAAAACAAAACGATGAAGAGACGAAGCAAGGCATCGAAGGAATCGAAGTGCAAAAACAAGCTGGAAAACTGCATGCCTAACGTACATAAATAAGATTACATAACGTACGTAAAGGCTGAAGATTAACGTACGTAAAGCGGCCATGTTAACGTACGTAAAGAGGTTCAAATCAGTTGAACGTTGGGAAGAGTCAAAGTCAAGAAAGCAGCAACGGATATATGACGTCATCAATGACGTATAGCTAACGTACGTAAGACCGGAGTTGATAGCATATGTAACACAAAATACGAAAGCCACTGAACTGTTTTATGAAGGAGCTAACGTACGTAACCAGTAAAGGTTAACGTACGTAATATTGCTAGCGTACGTAATATTATGGAGATAGCGTACGTAATCAGTGCATAGGAGCCTAACGGCTAGTTTGGGTGATGAAGGCTATAAATACCACATCTTTGGTATTATTCCATACAATAACTTCAAGCCAGAGATACATTGATCACTTATTCATATTGATATTATTTTTGTTGTAATATTGAGCTTATACTGTTAGTTTGAGTGTTTATACATTCAACATTATACACGAGAGGTAAAAGAAAAGATACGATTGGATTCGGTGTTATTAGGATCAAGGATCCGGAATTATTAGAATCGCAATCGCTATCTAGTGAGGTTTATCTAGTACCCATAGAAAGCTAGAGAGGTTAATTCCTTGCCCTACGAGAAGAAAAATGGTTTAACTTGGACCGACGCAAAGACAAGTACGAGTGGTTTATCATGGACCAATAGAAGACGTGATTGTAAACGGTTATCCCTCAACCGATAGAAGAGAGGTGTAGAGGTTTTGATCTTGAACCTATAGAAAGAGATACCGAGAGAGGACGCAGGCTCGTTTATAGACGAACCTCTATAAATCCTTGTGTCGTTTAATTTCCGCACATTTTAATTTACGCTTCCGCACAAATGGCGCATATTCCGATCTCGATCCAACAATTGGTATCGGAGAGGTTCCTCCAATACACGGCTTAACATCCGAGGAGTCGATCCAAATGGCGTTTCAATTTGCTCCAGTCGAAGGCCTTGCTCTTAACCGACCACCATTTTTGATGGCGCAAACTTCATGACATGGAAGAAAAAGATGTCCATATTCATCCGAGCGTATGACATCGAGATTTGGAAGATCATTTGTCTTGGACCGAAAGTTCCAATCAAATCCGACGGATCTCTAAAGAGTTTCGAAGAATATAATGACGAGGATTGGAAAAACGACCATCTAAATTGTAAGGCTACTCAACTCTTATATTGTGCCTTAAATCCGGAAGAGGTCAATCGTATCTCATCGTGTGAAAGTGCTAAAGAAATATGGAAAATTCTTGAAATCGCACACGAAGGGACAACTCAAGTCAAAGAGACGAAGATTAATATGCTTCTCTATGACTACGAGTTATTCATGATGAAGGGTGACGAGTCCATCACCAATATGCTCGACCAATTTTCAGTCATCACTAATGGACTTGCTTCGTTTGGAAAACCATTATCAAGTAGTGAAAAAGTCAAGAAAATTTTAAGATTACTACCGGTGGAATGGGACAGAACGGTGACGGTGATTATGGAATCTAAAGATCTCAACAATCTTGATTTTAGTGCCCTCGTTGGTTCACTAATAAATTACGAGATTGTCATTAAATCTCGAAATACAAAGCCGAAACCGAAGGAAAGATCTATAGCCTTGAAGGCTAAGATGTCTAAGAAGGAAATAATCCCGGTTGAAGAAAGTGACGAAGAATCGGCATATTATGCCAAAAATATTAATAAGTTTCAAACCTTATTAAACCGGAGAAAGAAAGACATCTCGGGCGAATCTAAGAAATTCGACAACTCTTGTCGATTTTGTGTAAAACCAGGCCACTTTGCTAAGAATTGCCGAGCTAAACCCAAAAAGGAGGTTCTCGTGGCAACATGGAGCGATGAAGACGAAGATGATGATTTATCAATCAAAATAATCTCGCTCTCATGGCCCGGAGTTCATTCGACGATAGCGACGTCGAAAGCCAAGTAATTCTTATGATGAATTATTTGAAGCATTTGAATTATTACATACCGATTTTCAAAATGCTTTAAAAGAAATCAAATCCCTTCAAACTAAAAATAAATCATTGAAAAATGAGATTTCCAAAATTCTTCAAAAAGGGAAATTTAGAGAGACTGATCATTCGAAATGTGTTGAAAATGAAAATACTTTAAAGAATGATCTTTTGAAAACTCAAACCGAACTGAAAAATTTAACAAAGAAATTCTCGTTTGGAAACGAGAAATTTGAATAAATGCTCTCGGTACAAAAATTTACTTTGAACAAACAAGGGTTGGGATTCAAACCGCTTTCTAAAAATGAATCCGTAAATTTTAAAATACCCCGTTGCGAAAAATGTTTGAAAATTGGGCATCATATTTTGAACTGTAAAAGCCCACGCCGGACGATTTAAATCAAAAAGATTTGGGTTCCTAAAGGAATAAATATTTCAAATATCGTCTATGTTTCAAATGAGAAACCAACTATAGGTTGGATCCCCAAAAATTGATTTTTATCAAAATATATTTTACTTAGGGGGAGTAATATTTTTTAAAAGGAGATAATAATTTCAGGGGAGTTTTACCCTATTTATACATTTGTTATATTCATCATTTGGTATCATGCATATTTTATATTTGGTATCATTATCTTTTTTTACTTTTTGATGAAAACAAAAAGGGGGAGAAAGGAGAAAAATGGGAGTCACCCTGAATAGGGGGAGAAAAATCGAAAAATCGAAAAAATTGAAATCGAAGAAAAGTCGAAAAATCGATGAAATTGAACAAAAAGATGGAAAGGAGAAAAGGAGAAAGAAAAGTCTAAAAAGAAAAGAAAAATGAGGAGACGTCAAAAAGATGATGAAAGTTCGAAAAGAAAAAGAAAAGGAAAGAAGGAGTCGAAAAAGAAATGGGAGAAGAAACTAACGAAACGGACAAAGTCAAAAACTTTGGTCTGTACACATATACATATATTTGTATTTTTGCAGGTAAATCACATTGACGTAGTGTTGTTTTGTAATCATTAAAAAGGGGGAGATTGTTGGGACATTTATGCTCCATACATGTTTTAATAATGTTTTGATGATTAAGTTGTTACACAAAACAAAACAACGAAGAGGCGAAGCAAGGTATCGAAGGAATCGAAATGCAAAAACAAGCTGGAAAACTGCATGCCTAACATACGTAAATAAGATTACATAACGTACGTAAAGACTGAAGATTAATATACGTAAAGCGGCCATGTTAACGTACGTAAAGAGGTTCAAATCAGTTGAACATTGGGAAGAGTCAAAGTCAGAAAAGCAGCAACAGATATATGACATCATCAATGACGTATGGCTAACATACGTAAGACCGAAGTTGATAGCGTACGTAACACAAAATACGAAAGCCACTGAACTGTTTTATGAAAGAGCTAACATACGTAACCAGTAAAGGTTAACGCACGTAATATTGCTAGCGTACGTAATATTATGGAGATAGCGTACGTAATCAGTGCACAGGAGGCTAACGGCTAGTTTGGGTGATGAAGGCTATAAATACCACATCTTTGGTATTATTCCATACAACAACTTCAAGCAAGAGATACATTGATCACTTATTCGTATTGATATTATTGTTGTTGTAATATTGAGCTTATATTGTTAGTTTGAGTGTTTATACATTCAACATTATACATGAGAGGTAAAAGAAAAGATACGATTGGATTCGGTGTTATTAGGATCAAGGATCCGACATTATTAGAATCGCAATCGCTATCTAGTGAGGTTTATCTAGTACCCATAGAAAGGTAGAGAGGTTGATTACTTTCCCTACGAAAAGGAAAACGGTTTAACTTGGACCGACGCAAAGACAAGTACGAGTGGTTTATCACGGACCAATAGAAGACGTGATTGTAAACGGTTATACCTCGACCGATAGAAGAGAGGTGCAGAGGTTTTGATCTTGAACCTATAGAAAAAGATACCGAGATAGAACGTATTATAGCCAAACCTCTATAAATTCTTGTGTCGTTTAATTTCCGCACATTTTAATTTATGCTTCCGCACAAACAGCGCATATTCCAATATCGATCCAACAGAGGAAAGTTTTTAATAATCACTCCGAGAAAGTTTGGTGTGGTTCAAGAAGACGAGTCAGCAGTCGTACATTTATTGAGACCCATACCAAAACCTCCTTGGTGTGTTCACTAAAAATGGGAAGTTTTTCGTCGAGCCAGCGACGTAAAAAAAAGGCGCTTGTTGGGAGGCAACCCAATTTTTTTTAATTTTTACATTTTTTTTCTCTTCTTCGTTTTTTTATTTGCTTGCTAGGAGCCAATTTGTTTTTCAAGTAATCTTTTCTTATAAATTAGAATATTATTCTGCCATTCTTTTAATTTTCTTAATTGCTTATTTCCTTTAATATTTTATTTCCTTTATTATTTTTCAACTACTTAGTTGTTACCTTTATTATTATTAGTTATTTCCTTCATCCTTAAATCCCGTCCCTTTTTCCCTTCTTTCTCTACCCTCGCCCCCGCTCGGTGTCAGAAATCTAACCTCCCTTCCCCTCTCTTCTGCAGCCCAAACACCACACATCGCCGACCGATCGCGAACCAATGGACGACCCGCAACCTACGGCCGAACAAGAAAATGAGGCCGAGGCCGAGAAAGAAAATGAGGCCGATGCCGAGCAGCAGCACGGCTTCACACAAGAGCGCAGGCATACGGTACAAGCACAAGCCGAGCAGGAGATTCGGCTACGGAGGCCGAACTGAGGCGCCTGATCGAGCAGTTTGAGGAGGGGCATCGCGCACTTCAAGCCAATGTAGATCGTTTGACCGAGCAGCTGAAAGCCCTTCTCCCTCATTAGCCTGGTGATTCCTACTCTAGACTTTTTACTATCCTTTATTTTCTTCTTATTTTCCTTCTTTTATTTGGAGTTGTGTACTTAATTTTAAGTTTGGGGAAGTTGGATTTGGAATGATTAATTGAATTGGAAATTGTGATGAATTTAAATTTGCGTCCTTAGCTAAATTTGTGTGATTGAATCAAGTTCGTGTATTGGGGATTTAAGTATGGCCTGACATAGGAGGTGGATATGATTGACTAGTTTGATTTTAATTAGTGTAACTCACTATCTTGATTTTGGATTTGGATAAAAGTGTGAGGGATTCATGGCACAAGCCCTTTTTATTCGTGAGTTTTGAGCCGTAGAGCAATATATATATATAAATAATTATACATATACATGCTCACTATTTCTTCTTGTGGGGTCGAACGTGCTGTGTTCAGGCTAGAACTTAATTAATTATACATGTCAGTTCTGAAATTTTATAACGATTGTCAGTTGTGCACTAATCCGTTTGTTTTAGCTTTTCATGAATACAAGGTCCCGAGGGGATAAAGACTTAAATACTTTCCAGATATAACCAAACGAGATCGAGTTTTCAGGCGGAAAGCAAAAGAAACGAAAGAAGCACTTGGGCATTTACCATTTTCTTTCGAAACATCACCCAGCGAATCGGAGAACGAGAGCGAAATCATGGCAACAAAAGCTGAAAATACATTGAAGCAATTAGCCAATCCGAAGCTACCTCGACAACCACTATGAATCACAATTCCGGCTATCGACAACAACAACAACACCTTTGAATTGAAGTCGGGATTGATTCACTTGCTACCTGCATTTCATGGTCTATCAGGAGAGGATCCGCACAAACATCTCAAGGAATTCCATGTTGTTTGTTCAAGCATGAAGCCAAACGGTGTCACTGAAGAACAAATCAATCCTAGAGCCTTCCCATTCTCATTAAAAGATTCAGCTAAAGATTGGTTATTTTACTTACCGTCGGCCACTATCACAACGTGGAACGAGATGGAGATCTTATTTCTGCAAAAGTATTTTCCGACCTCTCGAGCAGCCAACCTAAGGAAAGAGATATGTGGTGCAAGGCAAATGACCGGCGAAATGTTGTATGAATATTGGGAACAATTCAAACAGTTGGTATCTCGATGCCCGCAACATCAAATATCGAGCAACTCCCGATTCAGTATTTTTACGAAGGACTTAATCCGATGGAGCGAACCACGATAGATGCGGCAAGTGGAGAAGCCCTAGTTGACAAAACTCCCACAGCTGCAAGGGCTCTCATATCCAACATAGCGGCCAATTCACAACAATTTGGTTGTCGCGATGCACCGATCATGATGGTGAAGGAGATGCATGACTCGTACCTTGAGGATAAATTGAATGAGCTAACCACTTTTGTTAGAAAACTTGTTGTAGGTCATAGCACGCCAGTCGTACCCTGTCGCATTTGCAAAACCACGGAGCATGCGATGGGGAATTGTCGGATTTTGCTTAATGAAATCGAGGCGCACGCCAATGTAATTGGAACTAAAAATTCTTATGGGAGGAAGAACGATCCATACTCAAACACACACAACTCATGATGGAGGGATCACCCTAACTTTTGATGGAAAAACCAGCAAGAGGCGCCTCCACAAAATAAGGGATAATACTACAAGCAGCCCGCCGAAAATCCGACACCATCTTTGGAGGAGATGATGAAGACCCTTGTGGAAAACACTATGCAATTCCAGCATGACACTAAATCGAGTATCAAAATTCTCTAAAATCAAGTGAGTCAAATAGCCACCACCGTGAGCCGCTTGGAGAGCCAAAATATTGGGAAATTGCCATCCCAACCTGAGCCGAACCCAAGGAACATGAGTGCTGTAACTTTAAGGAGTGGAAAGTAGCTTGGGGAGTCTTAACAGGTGGTGGAAGCTGAAAATGAGGAGGAAAGACCCACGGAACAGATCAACACTGGGATACCCAGTGCAGAACAGCCGGACAACAAGGTAAATTCGTCTAAAACTACTCCTTTTGAGACTAACAAGTTACCTTTTCCATCTAGGGTCAAAAAGGCAATGGTCGTGAATAAAGAGAAGCAAATTCTAGATGTATTTCGCAAGGTTGGGATCAAGATTCCCTTACTCAACGCAGTCCAACAAATTCCAAAATACGCAAAATTCCTTAAAGACTTATGCACCAACAAGCGGAGATTAAAAGGGAATGGGAAGGTGGTAATGGGAGAAAATGTGTCCGCTGTATTCCAAAAGAAATTGCCACCAAAACGGAAAGATCCAGGTATGTTTGCTATTCCTTGTCGTATTGGAAATACGGCTTTTGAATGAGCTATGCTAGATTTGGGATCATCAATAAATGTTATGCCACGCTCTATATACACCTCCTTAAATCTGGGACCTCTTCGGGAAACAAGGATAATTATATAATTGGCGGATCGTAGCCTTGTGATTGAGGACGTTCTTGTACAAGTCAATAATCTCATGTTTCCAGCCGACTACTATATTCTTGATATGCAAAACGGGTCATCAAATTCAACACCTATTTTGTTAGGAAGGCCATTCCTAAATACTGCCAATACCAAAATAGATGTTCGTGAAGGATCTCTCACGATGGAATTTGATGACCAAATTGTACGGTTTAATATTTATGATGATATGAAATTTCCTGAGGAAGATTGCTCTCTTTTTGGATTAAGCGTGATTGACCCTCTTGTCGAGGAATTGTTTGAGTTGCATTGCAGGGGTATACTCGAAGTGGTGCTTACTAAAAACTTGAAGGCTGATAAAGAAAATGATTTTGCGGAGCTTCAAAGAGAATTACAGCCAATATATGAGGAATTATATGGAAAAAGTGAACTAGAGTTAGCCTTCGATGAGCATCTCAATGGAGGATGTTGGAACATTTCTGCTCCATACATGTTTTAATAATGTTTTGATGATTAAGTTGTTACACAAAACAAAACGACGAAGAGGCGAAGCAAGGCATTGAAGGAATCGAAGTGCAAAAACAAGATGGAAAACTGCATGCCTAACGTACGTAAATAAGATTACATTGTAATACCCGTGTATTTTATGATTGTTATTTTGGATGTATTTTGTGGTATTGTGGTTATTTGGACCGTATATATTGATGATTGACCTTGGCATATTCATGGCCGATAATTGTTGGGTTCTGTGGTTCTCGGATTGTGCTCGTTTTAGCCGGACTTCTTGCGAATTTAAATTTGGGAAATAGCAGTTAGCGCACGCTAAGACTGTATGTCTAGCGCACGCTAACCAGGTTCGAGTAGCGCACGCTACTCTTGTGCAATAACGTGCGTTAGGCCCGCTAGACAGTAAGCTTTCTGGACTCTGGAATGAGGCATTAGCGTACGCTATGGACGGACTAACGTACGCTATTTCGATGTACTAGCGCACGTTACTTGTATGATAGCGTGCGCTAGGATGTCAGGTCAGTGAGGACAGAAACGTTTCTGGACTGCAGGTACTTGCAGGTAGCGCACGCTACTGTATGGAGTTAGCGCGCGCTAGTAGCAATCGATAGCGCACGCTAACAGATAGTTCAGCGTACGCTACAGGAGTTTGGCAGAAAGTTACGATTTGCTTTTCTTGGCGGCACCGCCCTCAGCTCGTTAGCGCACGCTAAGCCTGTAGCCGTAGCGTGCGCTAATACCTCCCAGTATATATATGGGGGGTAGGTTCT
Organism: Orobanche coerulescens; assembly: GCA_033398695.1. NCBI lineage: Eukaryota > Viridiplantae > Streptophyta > Magnoliopsida > Lamiales > Orobanchaceae > Orobanche > Orobanche coerulescens. The sequence continues at coordinate 60,205,244 of CM065818.1, forward strand.
AGAAACGTCATTTTTTCACCTCTTCCTCTTCCCTTCGACGGCTGGGCGATTTGAAGTGTAGTTAGACGTGGTTTTCGACCAGTTTTCACCATCCAACAACATTTTCGTGTTCCTAAACTCAATCTAACAAGATTTCATCTAGTGTATCATCCAAATCAAGGTAAGATTGTTCAATCCCTAGTTTTTGGAATTTTGAGGGTTTTGTTTAGATCTCGTCATTCTAGTCCGTTTTAAACCATGAATTGGGTCAGATTATGATTGTGAAACCATAATCCCTTGTTTTTCTTGAAGTCTACGGATTTTGTTTGAGTTCCCACCTATTGATTTGAGTATGAACAACTCCGCCTTAGTAGTGTTTGATAGTTTGTCCCTAAGAGTAGAGTTTGAAGGGAATCCCTTCCATTTCCGTGGTGTTGTGTTTTGATTCCATATTTCGATGTGTTAGGATCGAATCGTTGAAGGAAGTTCGGACCGTACATTCATCCGTTCGCCGTTTCTTGTGTTGTTCAAATTGAGGCAAGTACTTTGATTGTGTTTAATGTACTTCGTGTGAATATGAAAAAAATGGAATTTGTGCCAATTGTTGATCGAGTGTGTGTGAGCCGAGTAAAACCAGTGAGGGTCCCCTGGGGTCCGGTAGGCTGCGTATCCCTACGGATCACTCGGTTGGGCTATACACTGTGGGAGGGCCCGACGAGGTGTCTCGGGGTGTGTATCTTCCGAGAGGTACAGGCCGATAGCTCGGGAGGTTGTTTTGTGATGATGATTGTGATGTGGTATTCCGGAATATCTGTGATGGCACTATGATTTTCTGTGGTTTTTGTTGATTATTCACTTGTTGTACATATTCTAGAATCATTGTACTTGCACCGGCTTTTTGCTGACCCCTTTTGGGGTGGATATACTTTTGTGTATTCAGGTACAGGTCCAGTGGGAGGACTAGCACAGGACGGACACGAGCTTGGTGGGCAGCATTGATATCGTGCATTATTTTGAGTTGATGGTGTAACACCCCCAATCCACTCAGGGATATTACACGCCGTAGACCCTCTCCTCGAGGATCTACCAGGCTGGTAATCAACATTTAACATCTCGACAATGCCTTCAAGGCTACACTGACTCAGTAGACCGATTTGGTCTTTCCACAAATACATACAACTCAAATACAACTCATGCCCACGCAGGGGACCAAAATACAACTACACCCGTACAACGGGAACAATACAGCAGCGGAAAATAAAGTACAACTAATCCAACACACGATATACGATTCCTCATGTGATTAGTATCGATCATCTTTCATCATCCTTCGTGCCGACCCTGTGTTATGCTCCAAAACCTGAATGCAAAAACAGACATCCACCCCCCGAATACTCGGGGGTTAGCAAAACTCCACTATTTTGCTAGTGCAAATACAAAGTGCAAATACGAGCCAAACAATTCACATTCCACGAATAACAATAACCGAGGATCCTCAAAGATCCAAACGAAACGAAAAGTACTTCCCGAGGCAAGGGTTTGAGGAAACATTACAAAAACGAAATATCATAAATCAATGGGAATAATTTATAAAACGGTTTAGAATGCCATCGAGAGTTTTAATAGAAAACAATTTAGGATTATCAAATCCTACTTTTCAAAAATCCAAAAGACAAAGGGGTCGCCACCCCAAAAGTTTACTTTCTGGAAAATGACATTAACCAAAACGTTGGGATTTTAGCCCCAAATCCGTAAAACGACTTTTCCAAAACCCTTGGGATTTTAGCCCCAAATCTCATCAACTCACAGTACACAAGAACGACCACGAGGTTCGTATCCCAACATCAAAATCCACAAATAAAGGATTTAAAACATAAACCACAAATTACTCTAGAGCCATCCTAGCCAAGTAGGCCAAACGAACAACTTACCTCTTACACACTTAGTCAATGCATGCAATCATGAAGACCGTTCAAAAGCACTCATTTCCTAAATGCCAATATCGAATCACATTTGTAAAAATGCACCACAATTAACCGCGGACCCACGGCCTTCGTGGATCCCTGCCGAGACCCCGTCGGATCTAACCCACAGTGGTTAAAAGCAAGCTCGCGGTCCACAGCTTCGTGGAGCCCTACCGAGACCCCGTCGGATCTAACCCGTAGTGAGCATACACACACACACACGTTACTCATGCAATACTAACATGCTAAGAATGTAAGTTCATTAAGAATACTCACTAGAGATGGCCATTAACTCGACACCATTACCAAACTCTTCAAAAATACAATAACAAGCTTAAATACGGAATACACGATTCCATAACTTTTAAACAAGAGAGTATCCTCATAAAATCCTTCAACGTTCAAGATAATCAAATCATAATCAATTCTCAAAACACCGTTCACAAAACACACGCGTTTTGAAAGAAAGCCTTTAACGAGGCCAAATCAAATCCTTTTGAAACTTCATTTCAAATAACCAAACAAACACATCAAGACGACCACCGATCATCATATACATAAACGAGAAAAGTATGGGCAAGGTACTTGCCTCGATACCACGAGCACGGAACCACGAACGGATATGGCTCAACCGGGAAGCTTCTAACGCCCGATGCTAACAAAAAGGGAGACGACAACGAACGGAACGGAAGAATCAAGCACGACCGCGAGGAACCGACGAAAATGAACCTAACGATTCGAATAGCACAATCACAACCACTTCTAAACGATTATGGAAATGGAATACACCCGGAAACCCGCCTACGATTCATGTATATTCGTACCAAAATAACAACGAGGGCGGACCGCAACCAAACCCTCTCGATTCCGTAAAAATCCACAAAATATCCATGAATCCGTAGGAAAACTAAAAATACTAACAATATTAATCGTATACATCATGAATCCACCAACAAAACGGAACGAATCGGAAGAAAAACCCAAAACCCCCAAATAAATCGAAAATAGGGTTTTAGAATATTACCTTAGGAGATTCAAGTACCAAGATCCGTAGAACACGCGTTAGATTGATTGCCGGGCTTCACTACAGAAGAAAAATGGTGAAAATCGACCCCCAATGGATAAGGATGAAGAACTCCTTCCCTCTCTCTCACTCTCTCTCGCGATGCGGTGAAAATGAAGAAGACGACGCCCGATTTCGTCTAATAAAGACGAATCGCACAATGATCGCCGTGTGCCGCGGCACGGCTAAAGTGTGCCGCGGCACAGCCGAAAATTTACTCCTGTGTTTTGGCATTGTGCAAGATACGGCTGCGTAGCCGCGGCACACGTCTGATTGGGTTATGGTCGCGAAGACACACGAGTGTGCCGCGGCACGACAGTGTGCCGCGGCACTGCTCGGCGCCGTGCCGCGGCACGGATGGGTGTGCCGCGGCACACGCTGCTTTGTTCGACATATTACACTGGGCTGCTCGGCGGTCAAGACTTCCGACAAGCCGCACCGGTCCGGCCACCGCTTTCGCCACGACCGATGCCTCGATTTAAAACGCACGTAAGCGAACATGACGAAAAGTTCGCGGACGACATCAACAACTCGAGATGAAAACGTAATGCAATAATTAATCATACGCGACCAAGAAAAGGGTCAAGATGACAAATACAGATATGGATACCCGTAACTTCCAAGAATTACAAAATGGCCCAAACGCGGAAATCACGATACGTGATCGAATAATCAAACCGAAGTTCACAACACGTCTAACAAAGTTAAACGGACTTGCGGAAATTCAAACAATTAGCTGACGAGATTCGCAGAATCGAACTCAAGTGCGAAAGAGTCGCTAAAAAGCACGTAACTCAACAAAACAACACCCAAACGAACTCGGACGACAAAAAGTGTAGAATTAATCATTCTCGAGCAGCGAAACGGTCATGAGCGAGCCGTCAAAACGGACTCGGCGAAAAAGAAATTTACCAAAAATCGAAAATTGCGGATATTACATTCTACCCTCCTTAAAAGAAGTTTCGTCCGAAACTTAAAACAAGTAGGGAGAAGAAATATTCCGCCAGAAAACTCAACGAGATACACAAGAATGCGCAACTAACGCCCAACGGCGAAATGTTACAAACAACGCGAAAGAATATACGGCGTGTAAACACGCTCCACGGCGACCAACACGACTTCGCCGTTAGGGATATAATAAAACCAACAAACGACAAGCGTCATCAAGCGGATAATATAGCCAAGTCAATTATCCGACAATCACAAAACACAACGAACGAAAATCGATACGATTGACTAACCTAACGGTACATTGATCAAAACATGAGCCACACGAACAAATACGAAATTCCACCGCCCAAAGGTTGGAAGATCGAAACGAGACTAATTTCCCGAACTTAAGGAAATTTGAAGGAGTCGAATGTTCAACAATCACGAAACGAGATTGACAAAAACCGAACAATCGACGATCAAACCACAAAGATCGAGACAACAAAAAAATCGAACGATCATGTTCGGATCACGAAGAACAATAAGGTTCAACTGGCAACTCCGAGGTTCACACCTCGACTCGAGACAAAACATGATCCGATGAAAACAACAAGATGCACACTCGCACTGGATCCACGAAAAGGGAGTAACGATTGAAAGGTCACAATGACGAACGAGAAATTCCAAAATAATACCACCCTCGTTCGATCAACAAAGGCAAGGGGCAGGACAAACTCAGAAAAGGTCAATGAACATGATGAGTCGACAAAGTCGAAAACACAAGAGTTCCAAATCCGATCCACTTCGAATAAAAGAACTAATAGAACCAGATGACGCCACTCCCGAACAAGGTTCACAAGAATCGAACCGAACTCGAAAAAGTCACATCGATAACCAGATCGGCCCACAACAAGATCACAGCTTGCTCGAACGATGAAACCGAAATACAAAACAAGTTCACAAAGTGCCAACGAACATGAGCGAATCGATAGACTGGAGAAAGAGAAAATACAGGAGTCAAAATAATACGGGCATTACCTCCGACCCCGTCCACGAAATTCACAAAAACGGGGGCAAGGTAACAAGACATTAAACAACCGACACATAACGGAACGATCACCGATGCACACGGTCATACCATACCAAGCTCTAACAGCTCGCACATCCTCGACAACGCAGAAATCGCCACGAGGCGACAACATTCAATACCAACATTCCGCCTCTCACAGGGGCTAGCACAACCAATGTGTGGAAAGCGACTCAATGCTCACACCGCCAATTCGATCATACTCGGGAGAAAGTATCAAAATGACAACGCGAATGTCACACATACATACCTAGCCCTCAAACGGGAATGGATAGGTTTAAAAAAAATGAAAACCTCATTTTGAAAATAATTTGAAGAATACTGGTTGACCTTGAGTATCACCTTTCAAATAGTACAAACGTGAAACGTCGTTATCGAGACTTTGGGAAAACCATTTCGCGTTTGATAAAAATGAGGACACTTTCTCTTAGTGGAAACTTTCAGAATATTCGACCCTCGGGTCTAAATAAAAGTGTTGAAAATATCTCGAAACATTTTGGTCCTCGAGGTAGAAAAATTTTGAAATATATTATGGCATCTAGGATGTACCACAAGAAAATAACTCATTTGAAAAGTATGTCTCGAAATTTGTTTTTCTAAGATACTCAAGGTTTTCAAAAATTCAATAGGCCAGAATGCCCAAAACTCACACATATCGATGTTCACTAAAACAACTCCTAGCACACGCACCAAAACGTTTAACATGAAGACAATATATGTCTTTAAACGGAAATCAACGATAAAATACCACATTCAGAACAAAACCTCTGATAAAATACTCTCCCGCACTGGCTAGTGAACAAGTCGAACGCGTATAAGCACAAAGCTTCCACAATAGAACTTGTAAAACGTGCAAATCGATTCGAAAATCATCAACAACGGAGAAAAACAACAATAAAAAGACATCACAAGCGACGACACTCCTCGTATAAATCAATACGAAAGTCGACTAAATACATATCGTGAAATCAAAATTCACATAAGGATTCCACCACTTAACAAATAATCATAAAAATAGCTCGTGTCACACGAGGCACAACGCAAAGAAGGGAGACTTACTTCCACGGGTCGCACGAAGATGATGATCGCCCCACGATACTAATCACGACCAACAAACTCAAACGTCGCGACACGACTCAGTCAGACTAAATCCGACGAGACAAAACTCAATAGACACCACTGACCCGACAGCCTAGGTTTTCACAACCTAAGCTCCGATACCATTTATGTAACACCCCCAATCCACTCAGGGATATTACACGCCGTAGACCCTCTCCTCGAGGATCTACCAGGCTGGTAATCAACATTTAACATCTCGACAATGCCTTCAAGGCTACACTGACTCAGTAGACCGATTTGGTCTTTCCACAAATACATACAACTCAAATACAACTCATGCCCACGCAGGGGACCAAAATACAACTACACCCGTACAACGGGAACAATACAGCAGCGGAAAATAAAGTACAACTAATCCAACACACGATATACGATTTCTCATGTGATTAGTATCGATCATCTTTCATCATCCTTCGTGCCGACCCTGTGTTATGCTCCAAAACCTGAATGCAAAAACAGACATCCACCCCCCGAATACTCGGGGGTTAGCAAAACTCCACTATTTTGCTAGTGCAAATACAAAGTGCAAATACGAGCCATACAATTCACATTCCACGAATAACAATAACCGAGGATCCTCAAAGATCCAAACGAAACGAAAAGTACTTCCCGAGGCAAGGGTTTGAGGAAACATTACAAAAACGAAATATCATAAATCAATGGGAATAATTTATAAAACGGTTTAGAATGCCATCGAGAGTTTTAATAGAAAACAATTTAGGATTATCAAATCCTACTTTTCAAAAATCCAAAAGACAAAGGGGTCGCCACCCCAAAAGTTTACTTTCTGGAAAATGACATTAACCAAAACGTTGGGATTTTAGCCCCAAATCCGTAAAACGACTTTTCCAAAACCCTTGGGATTTTAGCCCCAAATCTCATCAACTCACAGTACACAAGAACGACCACGAGGTTCGTATCCCAACATCAAAATCCACAAATAAAGGATTTAAAACATAAACCACAAATTACTCTAGAGCCATCCTAGCCAAGTAGGCCAAACGAACAACTTACCTCTTACACACTTAGTCAATGCATGCAATCATGAAGACCGTTCAAAAGCACTCATTTCCGGAAATGCCAATATCGAATCACATTTGTAAAAATGCACCACAATTAACCGCGGACCCACAGCTTCGTGGATCCTCGCCGAGACCCCGTCGGATCTAACCCACAAGGTGGTTAAAAGCAAGCTCGCGGTCCACGCCTTCGTGGAGCCCCGCGAGACCCCGTCGGATCTAACCCGTAGTGAGCATACACACACACACGTTACTCATGCAATACTAACATGCTAAGAATGTAAGTTCATTAAGAATACTCACTAGAGATGGCCATTAACTCGACACCATTACCAAACTCTTCAAAAATACAATAACAAGCTTAAATACGGAATACACGATTCCATAACTTTTAAACAAGAGAGTATCCTCATAAAATCCTTCAACGCGTTCAAGATAATCAAATCATAATCAATTCTCAAAACACCGTTCACAAAACACACGCGTTTTGAAAGAAAGCCTTTAACGAGGCCAAACCGAAATCCTTTTGAAACTTCATTTCAAATAACCAAACAAACACATCAAGGCGACCACCGATCATCATATACATAAACGAGAAAAGTATGGGCAAGGTACTTGCCTCGATACCACGAGCACGGAACCACGAACGGATATGGCTCAACCGAAGCTTGGAACGCCCGATGCTAACAAAAAGGGAGACGACAAGCGAAGCGGAAGAATCAAGCACGACCGCGAGGAACCGACGAAAATGAACCTAACGATTCGAATAGCACAATCACAACCACTTCTAAACGATTATGGAAATGGAATACACCCGGAAACCCGCCTACGATTCATGTATATTCGTACCAAAATAACAACGAGGGCGGACCGCAACCAAACCCTCTCGATTCCGTAAAAATCCACAAAATATCCATGAATTCGTAGGAAAACTAAAAATACTAACAATATTAATCGTATACATCATGAATCCACCAACAAAACGGAACGAATCGGAAGAAAAACCCAAAACCCCCAAATAAATCGAAAATAGGGTTTTAGAATATTACCTTAGGAGATTCAAGTACCAAGATCCGTAGAACACGCGTTAGATTGATTGCCGGGCTTCACTACCGAAGAAAAATGGTGAAAATCGACCCCCAATGGATAAGGATGAAGAACTCCTTCCCTCTCTCTCACTCTCTCTCGCGATGGTGAAAATGAAGAAGACGACGCCCGATTTCGTCTAATAAAGACGAACCGCACCTGATGATCGTGTGCGTGTGCCGCGGCTAAAGTGTGCCGCACAGCCGAAAATTTACTCCTGTGTTTTGGCATTGTGCCGCGGCAAGACTGCGTGTGCCGCGGCACACGGCATTGGGTTATGGTCGCGAAGACACACGAGTGTGCCGCGGCACGACAGTGTGCCGCGGCTGCTCGGCGCCGTGCCGCGGCACCGTATGGGTGTGCCGCGGCACATGATGCTTTGTTCGACATATTACACTGGGCTGCCGGCGATTGCCCAAGATTCCGATGCCGCACCGGTCGGCCACTGCCACCCGCCACGACCCGATGCCTCGATTTCCAAAACGCACGTAACGAACACGGCGAAAAGTTCGCGGACGACATCAACAACTCGAGATGAAAACGTAATGCAATAATTAATCATACGCGACCAAGAAAAGGGTCAAGATGACAAATACAGATATGGATACCCGTAACTTCCAAGAATTACAAAATGGCCCAAAACGCCCGGAAATCACGATACGTGATCGAATAATCAAACCGAAGTTCACAACACGTCTAACAAAGTTAAACGGACTTGCGGGAAATTCGAAACAGCAGTTTCGGACGAGATTCGCCAGAATCGAACTCAAGTGCGAAAGAGTCGCTAAAAAGCACAGAACTCAACAAAACAACACCCAAACGAACTCGGACGACAAAAAGTGTAGAATTAATCATTCTCAGAACGACGAAACGGTCATGAGCGAGCTGTCAAAACGGACTCCGGCCGAAAAAAGAAATTTACCAAAAATCGAAAATTGCGGATATTACAGATGGTCATATGGTCATGGTCAAAGTCGTGTTTTGGTTTTGTACTCGCGCGGGTACTGTCCGGTGTTGTATGTCATGTCATTATTAATGGTTAATGATATGTTGTTTGGTATTGTGATGTATGTCATGTTGAAATTTGAAGTTGGTTTTAATTGTATGAACGTTTATGTTTATTGTATTTAATGTGTTTTATTTGGGTCTAAGCCTGGTAGGTTCTCCAAAAAGGATCTACGGCGCTGTAATATCTCCGTAAATCATGGGGGTGTTACAGAATATGGTATCAGAGCCTAGGTTTATGGATACCTAGGCTGTCGGTGTTTTGGGTCTATTAAATTGAGTCAGTTGTTATCTACGATATCATTGGCATGCTACCACCTTGTGTTGCCTGTTCTGGACGACTCTTCGGATGTTGGTTGTTTCTTTCCTTCGGAAATAACTACCTTAATATTGTGCAATCTATTATTGTAATCATTTGCTTGTTGAATCATTCTTACTCTTCAGTATGCCGAGAGGCAGAGCTATCCGTCAACGTGGTCGTGGTAGAGGCCGTGGCAGAGTGGTAGTGTCTGAGTCCGAGAGGTCCGTTTCAGAATCGGCATCTCGCTCTGCGACTAGGTCGGACCCGATTCCTTCGGGAGGTTCGAATGGAGGCTCGGAGGCCGAGGTGCCTAACGTTCTTCAACAAGTTGTAACACAAGTGCACCAACTGGCACAAGTGGTGCAGAATATTAATACTGGCAGGACGGTTGAGGATCGATGGCTTCAAGAAGTTATGAAGATGAACCCTCCCAGATTCGATGGTTCCGGTGATGCGAACAATTGGGATCATTGGTTAGTTGAGCTGGAGAAGATCTTTGACGGTATTGGTTGTCCTGAAGCCAAGAGAGTTCCGATTGCTCAGTATCTGACAGTTGATGACGCTTCGGACTGGTGGCGAGCTGTTAAGCCCAAGGACCGTGATGTCACTTGGGAAGAGTTTAAAGAGTTGATGGAAGCTCAGTATTGTCCAGCGCCGGTTCAGCTAGCAAGAGTCAGTGAGTTCTTCAGAGCTCAACCCGAAGATGTTCCTATTTCTGAGGCAATCAGGACATACAACAAGCAGTTAGTGTATGTCCAAGACCGGGTTAAGGATGAGATAGACAAGATACTTCATTTCGATGCAAGGATGAAACCGGAAGTCCGAAAGTATATGGCGGGCCTTGGGTGTACTACTTTGAGAGAATATCAGGATAGAGCACTTGCTTATGAGATGGTGTCAGTTCCGGTTCCTGCAGTTTCGAGCTCGAAGAAACCAAAATTTTCTGGTAGTTTCCGAGGCAGTGGGCCGCGTAGGCCTCAATCTTCTGTGCAATCTTCTGTTGGTTCCCCTCAACCTAGTGGAGGAGTGCCGAGAATTTGTTTTAATTGTGGAAATCCGGGACATGTCAGTTCTCGTTGCACTTCTCGCCCCATTGATTGTTTTAAGTGTGGGAAGCAGGGTCATCGCGCATTATATTGTGAGTTTGTGGGCAAAATCTTCTCTAAACAGTCCCCTACTCCAGCTGGCACAGTTACGGGTCAGCCAACTCCGAGTGTTGGACGTGGCAGCGGCAGAGGTAAAACCGAGCATAAGGATGCATCTAGCATTGGATCAGCCCCACCCCGATTGTATGAGATGAGGCGGACTGATGACGTAGGGACTGCCACTACGTCAGGTATTGTTTATATTTCGATGCACCCGGTAGATGTATTGTTTGATTCTGGAGATACTCATTCTTTTATATCATTATCTTGTGTGAATCGTTTGGGCCTAGACGGTCTCTCTTCATGTGAACCTTTTATTGTTGGGCTGCCAAGTGGGGAAAGGATAGTTGGGGATCAAGAGATTGCCAATTGTCCTGTAACTATTGGCAGTAAAGATTGGTCATCTGATTTGATTGTGATCGATATGATAGGAGAGGATTTAATCCTCAGTGATGATTGGTTAGATCGGCATGGAGCGATAGTAGATTATCATCGGAAAATAATTTCGATAGTCGCGCCGGATGGTACTGAACACGTTTTTGAAGGGCAGAAACCTGGTACTTCTGGGAAGATTATTCGAGCCATGAAGGCGATGAGATTATTGCGACAAGGTTGTACCAGTTATTGGTGTTACGCGTTGAAGTCGGAAGTTGGCGGGGTACAGTTATCCTCTGTTCCAGTTGTGAATGAATTTCCAGACGTATTTCCGGATGATTTGCCGGGATTGCCACCACATCGTGAAGTGGAGTTCATCATCGAATTAGAGCCCAATGCGGCGCCAATATCCAAGGCACCGTACAGAATGGCCCCGTCGGAAATGCTAGAATTGAAGAAACAATTGGGTGAATTGTTGGACAAAGGTTATATTCGGCCTAGTGTGTCTCCGTGGGGTGCACCGATATTGTTTGTACGAAAGAAAGATGGGTCCTTACGGTTATGTATTGACTATCGTGAGTTGAATAAACTCACTATTAAGAATAAGTATTTGTTGCCAAGAATCGATGATCTATTTGACCAATTACAAGGGGCTACGGTTTTCTCCAAGATTGATTTGAGGTCAGGATATTACCAACTACGAATTCGAGATTTGGATATTCCCAGGTCAGCATTTCGGACGAGGTATGGGCATTACGAATTCGTAGTTATGCCATTCGGTTTAACAAATGCTCCGGCGGCCTTCATGCAACTTATGAACAAAACTTTTATCGAATATCTCGATAAATTGGTAGTGGTGTTTATCGACGATATATTAATCTATTCCAAAAGTGAGACGGAGCATGCCGAACACTTGATAATCACGTTGAGTATTTTGAGGGCTGATAAGCTTTATGCTAAATTTTCTAAGTGCGAGTTCTGGCTTAAAGAAGTTTCTTTTCTGGGACACATCATCTCAGTCGATGGTATTCGAGTAGACCCTCAAAAGGTTGAAGCAGTCTTAGCTTGGGAGCCTCCACGGAATGTTAAGGAAGTTCGGAGTTTTCTAGGATTAGCGGGCTATTATCGTCGATTTGTTGAAGGATTCTCGAAAGTTGCTCGACCGCTCACCCTATTATTGCAGAAGACACAGAAGTTTGAATGGAGTGATGAGTGTCAGAAGAGTTTTGATGAGTTGAAAAAGCGGTTGACTACGTCTCCGATCCTAGCCTTACCACAAGGAACGGAAGGTTTCGTTATTTATAGTGATGCTTCTAAACAAGGATTGGGATGTGTATTGATGCAAAATGAGAGAGTAGTGGCTTATGCGTCTCGACAATTAAAGCCATACGAGATGAATTATCCTACTCATGATCTTGAGTTAGCCGCTGTGGTGTTTGCGTTGAAAATTTGGAGGCATTACTTGTATGGTTCTTCTTGTAGAGTGTATACGGATCATAAGAGCTTGAAGTACATATTTACGCAGAAGGAGCTAAATATGCGTCAGCGGCGATGGTTGGAACTGCTTAAAGATTATGATCTTGACATTCTTTACCATCCAGGTAAAGCGAACGTCGTTGCCGATGCGTTAAGCCGCAAGTCAGTCGTGTTGCAGAAGTTGGAACTACTTACCATTCAACCGAAGCTTAGGCAAGAGTTGATTGATATGGAAATTGAAGTTTGGCCTCACAGAACTCAAGGACATTTGCGTTTCCTTGAGATTACATCCTCCGTAATGGAAGATATTAAGTCCAAGCAGTTAGATGATCTCTCAATTGTGCAGCTTCGGGAAGACAGTGTTAGAGGAAAAGCTCCTGGATTCTTAATCGATGAAGACGGAGTTCTTCGATTTCGAGGCAGAACTTGTGTACCTAATCGGGATGATCTCAAACAGGTAATTTTGAATGAAGCACATTCTACTCCGTACTCGATTCATCCGGGTATGAGTAAAATGTATAAGGACTTGAAGAAAAACTTTTGGTGGCCGAACATGAAGAAAGATGTAACAGAGTTCGTGTTGAAATGCTTGACTTGTCAGCAGGTTAAAGCGGAACATCAGAGACCCGCCGGTAAATTGCAACCGCTACCAATTCCGGAATGGAAGTGGGAAGATATAGCGATGGATTTTATTGTGGGAATGCCAAAGACGCGAACTGGAGTGAATATGATTTGGGTAATTGTTGATTGGCTAACCAAATCCGCACACTTTCTGGGAATTAGAGATATTTGGGGACCAGAGAGGTTAGCTCGGTTATTCATTGCGGAGATTGTGAGACTCCATGGTACCCCAAAGAGTATAGTGTCTGATCGCGATGGGCGTTTTGTATCACATTTCTGGCAAGCAGTACATCGAACACTCGGTACCAAATTGAATTTCAGCACCGCTTATCATCCCCAAACGGACGGACAGTCGGAGAGGACGATCCAAACGCTAGAAGACATGTTGAGGGCTTGCGCGTTGGATTGGAAAGAAGATTGGGAGACTCATTTACCATTGATTGAATTTGCGTACAATAATAGTTGGCATAGTTCGATTGGGATGGCTCCGTTTGAAGCATTATATGGAAGACAGTGTAGATCGCCAATCTGTTGGGATGAACCGTACGAGTTACTTGGGGTAGAACCGGACTTGGTGGTTCATACTCGGGAAAAAGTCGCAATTATTCGGCAAAGGTTGTTGACTGCTCAGAGTCGACAAAAGTCATATGCCGACGTTCGTCGTCGACCGTTAGAGTTCCAGGCGAGAGACCATGTGTTGTTGAAAGTATCGCCGACTCGTGGAGTTCTTCGGTTTGGTAAGAAGGGGAAGCTTAGTCCTCGTTATATTGGCCCCTTCGAGATCCTGGACAAGGTAGGCGATGTAGCTTATCGACTAGCATTACCTCCGACGCTTAGTCATGTTCATAATGTGTTTCATGTTTCACAACTGCGTAAGTATGTTCCCGATCCCAGCCATGTTATTGATTATCAAGAGATTGAGATTAGTGATGATGTTACGTATGAAGAACAACCGGTAACCATACTAGAGAGACGAGTGAAACAATTGCGACGGAAAGTGATTCCGTTAGTAAAAGTCCAATGGTCTAAGCATGGAATTGAGGAGGCCACGTGGGAGACCGAGGATAGTATGCGTGCCCGATACCCTTAACTTTTTGTATCTTAAGTTTCGGGATGAAACTTCTTTTTAGGGGGTAAGGGTGTAATACCCGTGTATTTTATGATTGTTATTTTGGATGTATTTTGTGGTATTGTGGTTATTTGGACCGTAAATATTGATGATTGACCTTGGCATATTCATGGCCGATAATTGTTGGGTTCTGTGGTTCTCGGATTGTGCTCGTTTTAGCCGGACTTCTTGCGAATTTAAATTTGGAAAATAGCAGTTAGCGCACGCTAAGACTGTATGTCTAGCGCACGCTAACCAGGTTCGAGTAGCGCACGCTACTCTTGTGCAATAGCGTGCGTTAGGCCCATTGGACGAAGCTTCGGACTCGGAATGAGGCGTTAGCGTACGCTATGGACGGACTAACGACGCTATTTCGATGTACTAGCGCACGTTACTTGTTTGATAGCGTGCGCTAGGATGTCAGGTCGGTGAGGACGAAACGTTTCGACCGCAGTACTTGCGGTGTAGCGCACGCCATCGTATGGAGTTAGCGCGCGCTAGTAGCAATCGATAGCGCACGCTAACAGATAGTTCGGCGTGACGCTACAGAGTTTGGCGAAAGTTCGACGCCTTTTCTTCAAGCGGTGCACCGCCTCAGCTCGTTAGCGCACGCTAAGCCTGTAGCCGTAGCGTGCGCTAATACCTCCCAGTATATATATGGGGGGTAGGTTCTAGAAACGTCATTTTTCACCTCTTCCTCTTCCCTTCGACGGCTGGGCGATTTGGAGTGTAGTTAGACGTGGTTTTCGACCAGTTTTCACCATCCAACAACATTTTCGTGTTCCTAAACTCAATCTAACAAGATTTCATCCAGTGTATCATCCAAATCAAGGTAAGATTGTTCAATCCCTAGTTTTTGGAATTTTGAGGGTTTTGTTTAGATCTCGTCATTCTAGTCCGTTTTAAACCTTGAATTGGGTCAGATTATGATTGTGAAACCATAATCCCTTGTTTTTCTTGAAGTCTACGGATTTTGTTTGAGTTCCCACCTATTGATTGGAGTATGAACAACTCCGCCTTAGTAGTGTTTGATAGTTTGTCCCTAAGAGTAGAGTTTGAAGGGAATCCCTTCCATTTCCGTGGTGTTGTGTTTTGATTCCATATTTCGATGTGTTAGGATCGAATCGTTGAAGGAAGTTCGGACCGTACATTCATCCGTTCGCCGTTTCTTGTGTCGTTCAAATTGAGGCAAGTACTTTGATTGTGTTTAATGTACTTCGTGTGAATATGAAAAAAATGGAATTTGTGCCAATTGTTGATCGAGTGTGTGTGAGCCGAGTAAAACCAGTGAGGGTCCCCTGGGGTCCGGTAGGCTGCGTATCCCTACGGATCACTCGGTTGGGCTATACACCAGGGAGGGCCTGATGAGGTGTCTGTGGGGTGTGTATCTTGCTGAGAGGTACAGGGCCAGTATAGCTCGGGAGGTTGTTTTGTGATGATGATTGTGATGTGGTATTCCGGAATATCTGTGATGGCACTATGATTCTCTGTGGTTTTTGTTGATTATTCACTTGTTGTACATATTCTAGAATCATTGTACTTGCACCGACTTTTTGCTGACCCCTTTTGGGGTGGATATACTTTTGTGTATTCAGGTACAGGTCCAGTGGGAGGACTAGCACAGGACGGACACGAGCTTGGTGGGCAGCATTGATATCATGCATTATTTTGAGTTGATGGTCATATGGTCATGGTCAAAGTCGTGTTTTGGTTTTGTACTCGCGTGGGTACTGTCCGGTGTTGTATGTCATGTCATTATTAATGGTTAATGATATGTTGTTTGGTATTGTGATGTATGTCATGTTGAAATTTGAAGTTGGTTTTAATTGTATGAACGTTTATGTTTATTGTATTTAATGTGTTTTATTTGGGTCTAAGCCTGGTAGGTTCTCCAAAAAGGATCTACGGCGATGTAATATCTTCGTAAATCATGAGGGTGTTACATACATAACGTACGTAAAGGCTGAAGATTAACGTACGTAAAGCGGCCATGTTAACGTACGTAAATAGGTTCAAATCAGTTGAACATTGGGAAGAGTCAAAGTCAGAAAAGCAGCAACAGATATATGACGTCATCAATGACGTATAGCTAACGTACGTAAGACCGGAGTTGATAGCATACATAACACAAAATACGAAAGCCACTGAACTGTTTTATGAAGGAGCTAACGTACGTAACCAGTAAAGGTTAACGTACGTAATATTGCTAGCGTACGTAATATTATGGAGATAGCGTACGTAATCAGTGCACACGAGCCTAATGGCTAGTTTGGGTGATGAAGAATATAAATACCACATCTTTGGTATTATTCCATACAACAACTTCAAGCAAGAGATACATTGATCACTTATTCATATTGATATTATTGTTGTTGTAATATTGAGCTTATATTGTTAGTTTGAGTGTTTATACATTCAACATTATACACGAGAGGTAAAAGAAAAGATACGATTGGATTCGGTGTTATTAGGATCAAGGATCCGGCATTATTAGAATCGCAATCGCTATCTAGTGAGGTTTATCTAGTACCCATAGAAAGGTAGAGAGGTTAATTCCTTGCCCTACGAAAAGAAAAACGGTTTAACTTGGACCGATGCAAAGACAAGTACGAGTGGTTTATCACGGACCAATAGAAGACGTGATTGTAAACGGTTATACCTCGATCGATAGAAGAGAGGTGCAGAGGTTTTGATCTTGAACCTATACAAAGAGATACCGAGAGAGGACGTAGGCTCGTTTATAGCCTAACCTCTATAAATCCTTGTGTCGTTTAATTTCCGCACATTTTAATTTACGCTTCCGCACAAACGGCCCATATTCCGATGTCGATCCAACAATTGGTATCGGAGAGGTTCCTCCAATACACGGCTTAACATTCGAGGAGTCGATCCAAATGGCATTTCAATTTGCTCCAGTCGAAGGCCTTGCTCTTAACCGACCACCATTTTTTGATGGCGCAAACTTCATGACATGGAAGAGAAAGATGTCCATATTCATCCGAGCGTATGACATCGATATTTGGAAGATCATTTGTCTTGGACCGAAAGTTCCAATCAAATCCGACGGATCTCTAAAGAGTTTCGAAGAATATAATGACGAGGATTGGAAAAACGACCATCTAAATTGTAAGGCTACTCAACTCTTATATTGTGCCTTAAATCCGGAAGAGGTCAATCGTATCTCATCGTGTGAAAGTGCTAAAGAAATATGGAAAATTCTTGAAATCACACACGAAGGGACAACTTAAGTCAAAGAGACGAAGATTAATATGCTTCTCCATGACTATGAGTTATTCATGATGAAGGGTGACGAGTCCATCACCAATATGCTCGACCGATTTCCAGTCATCACTAATGGACTTGCTTCGTTTGGAAAACCATTATCAAGTAGTGAAAAAGTCAAGAAAATTTTAAGATTACTACTGGTGGAATGGGACGGAACGGTGACGGTGATTATGGAATCTAAAGATCTCAATAATCTTGATTTTAGTGCCCTTGTTGATTCACTAATAAATTACGAGATTGTCCTTAAATCTCGAAATACAAAGCCAAAACCGAAGGAAAGATCTATAGCCTTGAAGGCTAAGATGTCTAAGAAGGAAATAATCCCGGTTGAAGAAAGTGACGAAGAATCGGCATATTATGCCAAAAATATTAATAAGTTTCAAACCTTATTAAACTGGAGAAAGAAAGACATCTCGGGCGAATCTAAGAAATTCGACAACTCTTGTCGATTTTGTGTAAAACGAGGCCACTTTGCTAAGAATTGTCGAGCTAAACCCAAAAAGGAGGTTCTCGTGGCAACATGGAGCGATGAAGACGAAGATGATGATTTATCAATCAAAATAATCTCGCTCTCATGGCCCGGAGTTCATTCGACGATAGCGACGTCGAAAGCCAAGTAAGTAATTCTTACGATGAATTATTTGAAGCATTTGAATTATTACATACCGATTTTCAAAATGCTTTAAAAGAAATCAAATCCCTTCAAACTAAAAATAAATCATTGAAAAATGAGATTTCCAAAATTCTTCAAAAAGGGAAATTTAGAGAGACCGATCATTCGAAATGCGTTGAAAACGAAAATACTTTAAAGAATGATCTTTTGAAAACTCAAACCGAGCTGAAAAATTTAACAAAGAAATTCTCGTGTGGAAACGAGAAATTTGAATAAATGCTCTCGGTACAAAAATTTACTTTGAACAAACAAGGGTTGGGATTCAAACCGCTTTCTAAAAATGAATCCGTAAATTTTAAAATACCCCGTTGCGAAAAATGTTTGAAAATTGGTCATCATATTTTGAACTGTAAAAGCCCACGCCGGACGATTAAAATCAAAAAGATTTGGGTTCCTAAAGGAATAAATATTTCAAATATCGTCTATGTTTCAAATGAAAAACCAACTATAGGTTGGATCCCCAAAAATTGATTTTTATCAAAATATATTTTACTTAGGGGGAGTAATATTTTTAAAAGGAGATAATAATTTCAGGGGAGTTTTACCCTATTTATACATTTGTTATATTCATTATTTGGTATCATGCATATTTTATATTTGGTATCATTATCTTTTTTTACTTTTTGATGAAAACAAAAAGGGGGAGAAAGGAGAAAAATGGGATTCACCCTGAATAGGGGGAGAAAAATCGAAAAAATTGAAATCGAAGAAAAGTCGAAAAATCGATGAAATTGAACAGAAAGATGGAAAGGAGAAAAGGAGAAAGAAAAGTCGAAAAAGAAAAGAAAAATGCGGAGACGTCAAAAAGATGATGAAAGTTCGAAAAGAAAAAGAAAAAGAAAGAAGGAGTCGAAAAAGAAATGGGAGAAGAAACTAACGAAACGGATAAAGTCGAAAACTTTGGTCTGTACACATATACATATATTTGTATTTTTGCAAGTAAATCACATTGACGAAGTGTTGTTTTGTAATCATTAAAAAGGGGGAGATTGTTGGGACATTTCTGCTCCATACATGTTTTAATAATGTTTTGATGATTAAGTTGTTACACAAAACAAAACAACAAAGAGGCGAAGCAAGGTATCGAAGGAATCGAAATGCAAAAACAAGCTGGAAAACTGCATGCCTAACGTACGTAAATAAGATTACATAACGTACGTAAAGACTGAAGATTAATGTACGTAAAGCGGCCATGTTAACGTACGTAAAGAGTTTCAAATCAGTTGAACATTGGGAAGAGTCAAAGTCAGAAAAGCAGCAATAGATATATGACGTCATCAATGACGTATAGCTAACATACGTAAGACCGAAGTTGATAGCGTACGTAACACAATATACGAAAGCCACTGAACTGTTTTATGAAAGAGCTAACATACGTAACCAGTAAAGGTTAACATACGTAATATTGCTAGCGTACGTAATATTATGGAGATAGCATACGTAATCAGTGCACATGAGGCTAACGGCTAGTTTGGGTGATGAAGGCTATAAATACCACATCTTTGGTATTATTCCATACAACAACTTCAAGCAAGAGATACATTGATCACTTATTCGTATTGATATTATTGTTGTTGTAATATTGAGCTTATATTGTTAGTTTGAGTGTTTATACATTCAACATTATACACGAGAGGTAAAAGAAAAGATACGATTGGATTCGGTGTTATTAGGATCAAGGATCCGGCATTAATAGAATCGCAATCGCTATCTAGTGAGGTTTATCTAGTACCCATATAAAGGTAGAGAGGTTGATTCCTTTCCCTACGAAAAGGAAAACGGTTTAACTTAGACCGACACAAAGACAAGTACGAGTGGTTTATCACGGACCAATAGAAGACGTGATTGTGAACGGTTATCCCTCGACCGATAGAAGAGAGGTGCAGAGGTTTTGATCTTGAACCTATAGAAAAAGATACCGAGAGAGAACGTATTATAGCCAAACCTCTATAAATCCTTGTGTCGTTTAATTTCCGCACATTTTAATTTACGCTTCCGCACAAACAGCGCATATTCCAATCTCGATCCAACAGATGAAAGTTTTTTATAAACACTCCGAGAAAGTTTGGTGTGGTTCAAGAAGACGAGGCATCAGTCGTACATTTATTGAGACCCATACCAAAACCTCCTTGGTGTGTTCACTAAAAAGGGAAGTTTTTCGTCGAGCCAACGACGTAAAAAAAAGGCGCTTGTTGGGAGGCAACCCAAATTTTTTTAATTTTTGCATTTTTTTCTCATCTTCGTTTTTTTTATTTGCTTGCTAGGAGCCAAATTTTTGTTTCAAGTAATCTTTTCTTATAAATTAGAATATTATTCTGCCATTCTTTTAATTTTCTTAATTGCTTATTTCCTTTAATATTTTATTTCCTTTATTATTTTTCCACTACTTAGTTGTTACCTTTATTATTATTAATTATTTCCTTCATCCTTAAATCCCGTCCCTTTTTCCCTTCTTTATCTACCCTCGCCCCCGTTCGGTGTCAGAAATCTAACCTCCATTCCCCTCTCTTCTGCAGCCCAAACACCACACATCGCCGACCGATCGCGAACCAATGGACGACCCGCAACCTACGGCCGAACAAGAAAATGAGGCCGAGGCCGAGCAAGAAAATGAGGCCGATGCCGAGCAGCAGCACGGCTTCACACAAGAGCACATGCATACGGTGCAAGCACAAGCCGAGCAGGAGATTCGGCTACGGAGGCCGAACTGAGGCGCCTAATCGAGCAGTTTGAGGAGGGGCATCACGCACTTCAAGCCAATGTGGATCGTTTGACCGAGCAGCTGAAAGCCCTTCTCCCTCATTAGCCTTGTGATTCCTACTCTAGACTTTTTACTATCCTTTATTTTCCTTCTTTTATTTGGAGTTGTGTACTTAATTTTAAGTTTGGGGAAGTTTGATTTGGAATGATTAATTGAATTGGAAATTGTGATGAATTTAAATTTGCGTCCTTAGCTAAATTTGTGTGATTGAATCAAGTTCGTGTATTGGGGATTTAAGTATGGCCTGACATAGGAGGTGGATATGATTGACTAGTTTGATTTTAATTAGGGTAACTCACTATCTTGATTTTGGATTTGGATAAAAGTGTGAGTGATTCATGGCACAAGCCCTTTTTATTCGTGAGTTTTGAGCCATAGAGAAATATATATACACATATATAAATAATTATACATATACATGCTCACTATTTCTTCTTGTGGGGTCGAACGTGTTGTGTTCATGCTAGAACTTAATCAATTATACATGTCAAGACTATGTTAGTGTTCTCATGCATTAAAGTGATAAAAGCAATTAGGAATAACCCACTTGGCTTATATTTTCCCACCTCGACATAATCACCATTAGAAGCCCATTTGGACCTAAGTCTTATTCTTTGATCCAACACATTTTATTAGCCATTATCCAATTTTTAGTGAAAATTCATCCGTTTGAACCCTTGGTCAAGATTTGGTTGTGAATTAGGTGTATAACAAGTCGAGGGAAGGACGAGGAATTATCAAAAAGTGGGTGGTGAAGTGAAAAAAAAAGGGAGCTGAAATTAAAATAATAAAGGCCGAGAAAAAAAATAAAAAAATAGGGGGCGACCATAAAAATACCCCCTCGAATGTTGTTAAGCCACTGACCTCAACTAATCTTTCGTGGCTATGCGATTACATGTGCCTAAAATCAAGGAAAGGATGGCGATTCATTGTTTGTAGGATTTGTTATGCACTTAATTTCATGATTGGTCTCGGCCAACGAATCCTTTATTTATCCTTTTTATCCTACCCATACCTAAAGCCCCGTTACAACCATAAAAGCCCTTTTGATTATATGCATGAGTTCATCTAAGTAGTGGAGATTTGATTTTTGTGCGAGTATATGGTAATGACACACCATGTTTTGACGTGAGTGATTGCTTAATAATCCCTATATCTACTTGAGCGAGAGTGATTCCTTGTGAGGTCATTGAATTTCTCTCACTCGATGCCAATGAAGATATTGAGATTGGTTGAGGTACTTCAATTTTCTTTATACTTGTTCATGATTATTTGTTCTCCCTTGAATATGGCTATCATCTTGGATTTTTCAATACATGCTTCTTGAAATTCTTTCACTCGAATTATGCTTGAGGACAAGCATTGGTTTAAGTTTGGGGAGATTTGATAGGACGAAAATAATGTGCTAAAATCATTGTTAATTATAAGGTTTTAATGAATTTTATGATGGCACACTTGGTTATTTTCTACCTATTTATATTTTGGATGCAATTTACTTCACTCGGCAATTTGTTGTTTATTTTAGGTGTTTGATGGAGTTTTTAAGCTTAAGGAATAATTCGGGCCATCAAACGGACCAAGCCAAGGTGATTTGGGCTTTAAGGAAGAAACTGTCGTGCGACACTGGGTGGCCCAGTGCTAGTTTGGAGACCAGTATCGGCTTGTTCCGAAAATAATCTTACTTGGGGCCCAAGAAACGACTCCAATCCACCCCAATCAGTTCCACAAGGCATAAAACCAACCCCTAGGCTGGGGAAAGGAATTTGAATAGATTTGGAAAGAAAGACTCCAAAAGAATTAAAACTCAAGAAGGATAAGAAGGAAGGAGATCCAATTAAAGAAGGAAACTAATAGATAAGGGAGTAATATAAAAGGAGGGGGGCTGAGATTATTATTCATCACCATTATTATTATCAGCACATCGGCTGGAGCAGAAAAGAAGGAGGACCGAGCCAAAATTCTCACCGGAGTAAGCCGAGCCGTTTTCGACGTGCGAGGAAGAAGAATACACCGTTTGATTTCCTTTCTGCTTATGTCAATTATTAATTTGCTGTTTTCTAAAGCCAACATGTCCGGCTAATTTTCTATTCTAGTTCTTAGTAAAGTTTGAAACCGTATTTGAACTATTCATGTTTTAATCCCGTAGCGTATTCTCAACTCGAAATCTCTTGAATTACTTTTGTGTTATTGAATTCACTACTATGCCATATAATTTCTTGATTTGGTTTGGCCAACTAGATTAGGAGTTTTATGTCTCATGCTAGAAATTGAGTTGTAATCCGTAATTGTTGCAATTTTAATTTCACAAGTAACAAACAATTGAATTTTCTCAATTGAGTAACACAAAATCGAGATCCCTTAAGTCGAGCTTATGAACTTAATATCTTGCCTATTTCATTATTTTGATTTTTAATGCATCTAGCGAGCGAGATTTGAAGAGCTTGTTTTGAATCCACCATATAGATAGGTTTAATTAAAGAGCTTGTTTTAATTAAATATACTTAAGAAATAATTGGGGTCAACAGAGCTTGTTGTTGGCTTCGGAATAGGAGTTCATGAGATTAGAGAAGAGATAAGCGCTGCATTGAAGCATGAATTAATTCAAAATGGTGGATAACGGAACTATGAACTAGATTATTCCTGAATTGATATTTTCGAATTTTATTTTCTTTGTTTATTTTAAGTTAATTTATTTTACGCAAATTATTTTAGTTAAGATCAGAAACTGAAATCCCCCCTCTCGTTTTTATTTTATTTTAATTGCTAAAAGTACTTAACCTTTAAAAAGTATAACTGATTTACCGTTCTCCGTGGGATCGACTCTTACTTGCCGATACTACTAGTTAGTAGAAGTAAGGCAAGGAAAATAAAAATAACTAATTTTGGCGTGTCGTGACAGCGCGGTCAGCGTCTCCCCCCTACAGAGACCAAACAAGACGCACCCCCCCTTGATTTTAAATGTTGTGATCTGTCAAACGACCGAAAGAAATGGGAGATAAAAGTGACAAAACTAGCCGTTGGGCTAGACGTTGGCTTATTAAAAAAAAGAAAATTAATTCTTACCTTATGAATAACACTTCTCCATTTTTATATACACTTGCAACCCCAATCCTTTTTATATACACACTTAACTTCCCAAATCAAAACAAATGAATTCCGATCATTTTTTTTGATGATACATATGAAGAAGCGAAAGTTAATAGTTTAGCCTTCGAGTATTTAACCTTTTTATATGCACACTTTAATTTATTGTAATGTTTTTAATTTTATTTGAATTATTAATGTAATGTTTTTTTAGTTATTAATAAAATTTTAATTTAAAAAAAATGTTCGGTCACATGTGCGGTCATCATTACGGGTGTTTGGTCTGTTTTGGTCTAGGAAAGAGAAAGCTGAGTTGGCGCTGATATGACGGGGCTATTTGGTCACCTTTGTGGTCATTGTTACTACTAGGGGTGTTAGTCGGGTTGACCCGATCGGGTTTGGGTCAATTCGGATTCGGTTCGACCCGAATATAAGTAAAAATTTTAAAAAAATTGTTTACTTCAATATATGTTTACATTGTAAAAGTGTTAGTAGAGTCAGATTGGTCGGGTTTTGGTCAATTCGGGTTGAGGCTAAAAAAACATATCTGAACCTGACTCTATTTAAAACTCGAGTTAATCGGATTGACCCGAATAAAATTATTGACCTGAATAACCCGACCCAAATAAATTTAATTGGGTTTAGGTTCGGACCAGTCGGCCTTTTTGACACCCCTAACGACTCTACTAGTCTTACAAAGCTCTTTCTTTTGGGATAGGCACTATCCCAACGCTCCAACGCAGGCCCGGACCTGGGCATAGGCCCAAGAGGCCTGTGCCTAGGGCCCAAAATTTTCAGGGGCCCATTTTTTAATTTCTTACTATATACAATTATTAGTAGAGATAAATAAAAGACTAATTTTAGTGCAATAGTAAATTAGATGTTTTAAAAGTCATTGATATCCTGAGATCGACCCACACCATGCTTCGATATATATTTTTATAATAGGCCCTCTTTTACTTTTTATTTTTCTTACGTTTGTGATCTACTTCTATTTGTTTTATAATATACAAACAAGAAATATATATTCTTTTCTAGTATATATTTATAATGGGCCCTTCAATTTTTTACTTTTTAATTTAATTTTCCTTCTATTTTGTCAATTGCTTTATTTGTTTTGTAATATACATTGTTTGTAAAAATATATATATTTTTTTCTAGTTGTTATTCATTCAATAGTAAAAAAATATTATTTTTGTTGCACTTTAAAATAATTGAACAAGTAAAGAAAATCACACCATTCTTTTTATTTATTTTAACATTAAATACAGAAATAATGTATGAATCATTTCTTTTTGGGTTAATTATAATGAGTTAAATGTATTTGTTATTAAATTAGATACTTTTTAATAAAAAATTCAAAAATAATATTTACAAAGCAAATAATATAAATTATAATTAATGAAACTCAAAGAGCTAGAAGAAACTATTTTTTCAAGTGTTAACTTAGTTTTAATTTTCATAGTCTATCATTTTTGCGTTGCTTTTGTATTTTTTTCTCAATTTTGAGGGCCTATTTTTAAATTTCTGCCTAGGGCACCGTCAGGCATAGGACCGGCCCTGCTCCAACGTACGGACCAATAAATTACACATGCTTCTTACAGTAGTAAATTACTCCTATTTCATCTACTTACTTATAGTGACATAGTTAGTTCCATACCTTTGAATAAAAATTTATATTTTGGTCGAAATAAATCTTGCACTCCAACAACAACAAAAAAGCTATTTTTTTCTATAAATTAGAAGATTAAATAAAACTGCATGCATTGAACATGTTCAGTTACCTCTTTCCTTTCGCAATCAATGCATTAACAATTTTGCTCTTCATTACAACGCTGAACGCTCCTTTTTCTTGGCACTATCCCAACGCTCCAACATACGGAGTAATAAATTACACATGCTTCTTAAACTAGTAAATTACTCCTATTTCATCTACTTACTTCATAGTTAGTCCCATACCTTGATTTTAGATCTTTCACTAGTAGAATAAATATCAAAGATTTCGGTACATCTCACTTCGGTAGTGTATATTAACAAAGTAAAAACAATCAACAATTTTGCTTTACAATTTACTGAAGTAAAAAATCCTTATACACTTCAGTAAATTGTACCAAATAAAAAAGTAAGAAATAGTTAAAAATTTTAAGTTATAAAGACTTTGCTAATTTGATAATTACTGAAGTAAAAAGTGTGAAACTTTATTTTTTATCAAAACAAACAATGTTTGTCTTTATTTTCATTTCCCCCGTGAAAAGAAGAAGAAGAAAAGAAACAAACTCTCCTCTCTCTTCGTCGCAACCACGCCCAACCCCGTCCCCTATTGCTATTTCTCCTACTGGTTCGCGAGCAGCCGATATCGGAAAAACTTCGACTGACTATGCTCTTGTGCAATAGAGGGACTGGCGACGTGGTTAGGTCTGACCGGAAGAACTGGTGGTGCGGCGGAGTTCCGACTGGATGGGGAAAGAAAAAGGCGGTGGTGAGCCGACTGGATGGGGAAGAAAACGATGGCGACGGCTGGGGACTGTAATAGGTAAGAAGCTTCAGTCGAACTCGAGGGTTAGCTTCTGTTCTTCTGATTTGATTTTAAATTATGTTTTATGGAAATTGTTTGTGGTCAGCGGACAAATTTGGTGGCGGCGAGTGTGAAGGCTGAAGATACCCCTAGTGAAACTCCGGTGAGTTCTTGTTTTTTCCTACTCTTTTGATATCTTTTTATCCTGTTCTCTCTATTATTTTTGTATATTTTTAGAATATTGATTCAATGAGGGAGCCTAGATAAAAGATTTAGCTCTATTACACACACACACACATATATATATATATATATATATATATAACAAAGCGGGTATATATATATATATATATATATATATATATGTATGTATACCCGCTTTGTTAAGGTTGGTCCTCTTTCCTATATCGTCAGTGGCGGATCCAGAGCTATCTAGGATTGGGGGCACATTTTTTATTAACATAATATAAAATATGCATGGTACCAAATAATGAATATAACAAATTATAAAAATGAAGTGAGAGTGAAGTTGATTGAAAAGAAAGAAAAAACAAAAAGAAAGAAAGAAAATGGTTTATATTTATTAAAAAGGAAGGGAAAAAATAAAGTGAAAAGAAAGGGGCATTGGGAGAATTAAGGAAGGGCCAACTAGGATTTTTAATATAAAATAATATATATATATATATATATATATATATATATATATATATACACACATTGCTTTTTTCCCACTAGGGGCACCACCCCCCACTCTCAACAACGTGGGTCCGCCCGTGTATATCGTGGTTTATGGGAGACGCAAATTTTAGCGAATCATTTTTTCAGTCATATAATTCAGTTCGAATGTTCTGAGCTTTCGTAAAGTCCACATGCGGAAAATGTTTTATATCGTCTAGGATTGTGATTTGAGGAATTATGATTACACTTTTTTTTTCTTATCAATATTTAGTAATTTGTACGTTTCTAATGATGCCATGAGCAGTTACCATGTGATTTTGGGTGCTGTTAAACGTGGCTGAAATCAGATAATTGACAGGACTTTTTCAGCTATATGGACCCTTAACTACTCCACAATCCCTTATGGTTGATATGGTTAATTCCGCTTACTGAATTGATATTGATATCTAGGAGAAGTATGTTGATATTTCTTCTTGGGATAAACTCGTGGTCCTGGCTGATTAAGAAGATTACAAATGTGGTGTAACAGCCTTACATATTGATATTCTTTTAGTACTATTAATGTGTTAGCCTAATGTCTCTAGAGAATTAAAATCAGGAAACTATTTCAGCTGATTGCTTATGTTAATGAGATGTTGATACTTATTTCACCAAATTTGGTGAATCACTCGCTAAATATTGCTCGATACTAATTTCCTTTGTGCAAAACCTGTGGAGTGAAGAGTCTCTCGAATACATGACAGATGGTTCTTCCTATTGCTGTTGAGGATGTCAAGCGAGAAGTCCAAATATTGAAAGATTTAGCAGGCCATGAGAATATGGTTCACTTCTATAATTCTTTTGAGGACGATTCATTTGTATACATAGTGATGGAGTAAGTTTTAGCCTCAAACCACATTGCCTTTTTCCTGCATTAAGCTGTGTGTAATAGGACCGATGTGAATAACTAGTTATCAACTTGTCTGTTTAGGTTATGTGAGGGTGGCAAATTGCTAGACTGTATTTTATCAAAGTAAGCATTTTCGAGTTCCATACTTGGTCGGCATTCCAGTTTTTGTGTTGCGTGAGAGTTTTTCCCTGCTGGAAGCATTCTTTCTGGAATTAAATTCTATTTTTTTTAACAGAAAGGATAGCCGTTACACAGAGAAAGATGCAGCAATTGTTGTGAGGCAGATGCTAAAAGTTGCAGCTGAGTGCCATTTACATGGTTTTGTACACTGTGATATGAAACCTGAGGTATGTGCAAAATTGATCCCATTTTTCGGCTGGACTTGAGCTGATTGATATTCTAAAGTCAATTTGTTTCCTTAGAATTTTCTATTCAAGTCCCCAAAGGATGATTCACCTCTAAAAGCTACAGATTTTGGTCTTTCAGGCTTCATACGGCCGGTAATCAGATTTGTTCATTTCGTTGAAAGCATCAGTCAGCAGCAATCAAGAAACTAGTTTTTTAATCACTGCATCAATTCACTTTTGAATGTGCACTACTCCATGCACATCGTGCTTGTTTTTATACCAAATGCTAGATATGTTGTGATCTCTTGTTGTTGTTGTTGTTGTTGTTGTTTTCTCATCTTTCACAAACTCCAAATTTGATGAGGCAAGAAATTCCAAGACATTGTCGGCAGTGCATATCATGTTCTGGAATGTTTTATGTTCGCAATCTTTTCTGTATCTGGAAATTGCATGTTCTGATATATAAATTGGTTGTAAGATAAAATCCTTGTTCAGTTATTTTATTTCTTTCAACTGTGATCCTCCCCCCACACTGGTACAAAATAAAAAACATAATACAGTAAGTTTGAAAATAGATCGATAGTGTAATGCTGCAATTAGTTTACGACTGCATCTTTGGCGTTTGTAGGTTCTGAGGAACAAGCCTGACTTTCGTCGCAAACCATGGCCAGGAATAAGTAGTGCTGCTAAGGATTTTGTAAAGAAGTTACTAATGAAAGATCCTCGTGCAAGACTTACTGCGGCTCAGGCCTTATGTATGTCCTTACTCTCTCGAATAACTATTAATTATGCATGACATACTAGAAATAATTACGGCTAATATTCTCCTCGCGACGGGATTAGTTTTGGATGTGTGTTAGTTTTGAACAGACGAGAAGGTGATCGTACGGATTATGGGATGCAGAAATACAAGCCATAATCGATCAACGTGCTGCCAAAATTTTAGATTGTCTCGATCATAATATTTCCATGGTTCATCACACTTTGTAGAAGTTATTTTTGACTGTTTGATAATGGTGTAGTATGTGTGTTACGACACATTATGCTAATATATTTTGAATTGGTTGGAACGCATATTATTTTTTTAAGATGGGATGATATGAAATTGTTGGTTCTTATATATTCAGCTCTTGTGGTTGATGGTTAGTTATAGTTGAATGTAGATTTTGGCAATGAATTTTAAATTGAAATGCGAAGTATTAATATATATTACTGCAGAAAATACTAATATATATTATACAATAACTGAAGTAAAAAGTTCTTTATTTACCATGCCAATTATAAAATAACCGAAGTTAAAGGCATTCTTTTACTTCACTTACCCCCACATTTGGATCATAATTAGGAAAAAAAATCGAGATAGACTTCAGTTATTAGGATATTAGACTTCGCATAAAAAGCGAAGTCTAAAGTATACCTTTTATTACACGAACATAGACTTCGGTAATTATAACGTTTTTACTTCAGATATTATCCGAAGTCTTTGACGTTTGTTCTTATAGTGTTTGTTCAAAACCCTTTGGTAATTTCCTTGATTTTTATATAAAGTTTGCATCTTTGTGCATTTTTGAGCTGTTATTTCATTGATGCTTTATGTTATATTGTTGTAATCTTTGTTTGAGTATATGCTAATTTTCTAAATTAAGTTGTCTGATACTAGAATTTGCTTGATGTTTATATAAAGTCTATGTCTTTTGAGCTATTACAACAACAACAATATCTAAGCCTTAGTCCCAAAATGATTTGGGGTCGGCTAACATGAATGAAACTTTGAAATCGTCAATGATCGTTACATAAATAACATAAAAGGAGAAAAAGAGGGAAAAAAGTAGAGAAAAAAGCAAATAAAAAAAGAAAATGAATGTAAAAAAAATAAAAAATAAAAAATCCTGAAAAATAAATTAAAAAATAATATTGATTAAGAAAAAAAGAATCAGATTCCATCCATGTGTTTTGTCGTGGGTATCTTTAAAATTAAGTTACTCTATTTCACTAATGTGATCTAAGCCCATTGTAAAGATACATGAAAAAGTTAAAATTCAAATGCAAGTAGTCTTCAAATATCAAACATAAGACGTTATGCAAGACATCTTTATATATGGCATCCTTTTACATAATAAATGTCCATGAAACAGCATTTTTAAACCATGTCTTTGGCTTGTGTTCCCATGTTTTATAATATATATATATATATATATTGTGAGATACTTAAAAATATGTTTCTAAAAAAAAAACATTTTTACACCTTTGATGGTTTTACCTTTTTAAGTTGGGCTTTTCTACCGACAGCCCCACTCAAGTTGGGTGAAAAACACCTCACATACTATTTTTTTAATATGTAAAATACATGTGGGCCCTCATTTATTCATTAATATTAAAAAAATAGTATGTGAGGTGTTTTTCACCACTCAAACAAAAATACACACATTCACTTTCCCCTATATATATATATATATATATATATATATATTTACTTATTGTTGTTTAGTTTGTGAAATGACTGAAATCTACTCATTTTTTTATGGTCTTGCTTGTTAGGACAATGTGGAATACAGAGTAATGAACCCAATCTTGTCAAAGCTGGCTGCTTCCATTTTTGCATGAATCAAGAACATATATTCTTTTCTTCTTTTATTTTAATTCAAGTCTAGTTATGTTAAATCGATTTAGTTTGTTGATTACTTGCATCTCGATTAGTGTTGCCACCGGGTCGTGAACCGCCGGTTCGGGCGGTTCAAGTTCACCAGAAGAGGTGAACCGTAACCGGCCCAGGTATTCTGTAGAAGGGCCGATTCCCGGGCCCGAATCGGCGGTTCACGGCCGGACCAAAAACCGGCGGTTCACGGCCGGACCAAAAACCGGCGGTTCCCGGGCTGAACCAGCGGGTTTTTTTTTTTATGAAATTAAAGGAATTGTGTAGTTGTGTTGAAATTTTGAATGTTGAAATTATTTATGTTGTGTTTTTTTTTGTATGTAATTTATAATAATTTGTAATATTGTTTATATCTTCTTTTTTTTTTCTAAATTAAATGATTTGTGTTGAAATTTCTAAATTTTTTAATTTACAAGTGTTGAAATTAAATTACGTGTTCAAAATTTGAAATATTGAAAATTTAAAATGCAATAAAATAAAAATAGTTCTAAAACATTTACAATCAAAATAATGCATAAAAATTGATATCTTCAATGCTTCATTGATTTCTATGATTCTATCTATGAAATATTACAATGATACAATCTTTAAAATTGAATAAGTAAACTAACTAATAAAAAAATATTACAATGATACAATCTTTAAAATTAAAAATGTAAACTAATTAATATTAACTAATAAAAGAAATGTTACAATGGTACAATCTTTTTTTACACGGGGAAAAAAGAATGAATAAAATAAAGGGCTTGAGCTCAATTAATAGTCCATCCGTCTCAACTAGCTTGAAATGTTTTTTTTTTGAAATGGTTTTTTTAAATAAAAACTTGAGATGTTTTTTTCTTTTGAAATAAAAACTTGAAATGTTTTTTTTTGAAATAAAAACTTGAAATGTTTTTTTTTTTTAAATAAAAACTTTGAAATGTTTTTTTAAAATAAAATTTGAAATGTTTTTGTTTTGAAATAAAAACTTGAAATGCTTTTTTGAAATAAAAATTTGAGATGTTGGGACGAAGGGAGTATAAATTAGGGGTGTTCAAAAATATCCGATATCCGATCCAAAATATCCGAAAATTCGAAGTTCCGGATATTCGAAAATTCAAATATCCGGAAAATTCGGATATTCGAAGGTCGGATATACGGAACTTCGGATTCGGATATCGAATAGTACTTTTCAGAAAAATCAGATATTCGGATATCCGAAATATCCGAAAAATCTTAAAATTTTATTTTTTTATATTTTAAATAATAGAAGGTATTCGGATATTCGGATATCCGATATCCATATCCGAAGTTTTTTTCGGATATTCGAATATTCGATATCCAAATCCGAATATTTTTTTCGAATATATGGATATCCGAATATAATTCATATTTTTTCCGGATATCGAATATCAAAATCTACTATCCGAATTTTTGGATATCCGGAATTTCGGATCGGATATCCAAAATTCCAGATATCCGGTTTTGAACACCCCAAGTATAAATATTAAAATTGATTGGCCTACGTATCTTCATTGAATAATGAAGAATCAAAGCCCACATAGTTCTCTTACCTTAACTTACCTTAACTTACCTAGTCGTATGCCTCGACGTCAGATCTTTCGGACTTTGTGTATGAATCGTTTGGACTCTCGTCGGCTTCACGGCGTGACGCCTTTCTACAACGAACTTTTTTCCTTGAGGATGAAGGAACATTTTGAGAAAAAAGTGGGAGTGCTATCAATATCTTCTTCGGCGTCGACATTGATAGACTTGCCACGGTTACCACGAGAATGAGACATGATAGTATATATTAGAAATATAGTAGATAGTATATATTATATTATAGTAGATAGTATTTAGAATATAGTATAGTAGTCTTAGTAGATAGTATCACTGGCGAAGCTAGAAAATTTTCAGTGGGGGTCGGGATCTAATTTTTTTTTCCGAACGCTATTTTTCGGGTAATACCAAAATTTTGGGGGGTCGAAACCGAATATACCGAAATTTTTCTACACGAAAACTATATACCCCCTATATCGCAAAAAAAATTTCGGGGGGTCGCCCCCCCCCCCCCTATGTAGCTGCGCCCATGGATAGTATTTAGTAGAATTATAGAGCAAGAAGAGCAATTTAAATTTTAAAGAATGGAGGAGAATTATGCTCTGTTCTTTTGGACTTATTTTTCAGTTTTTCAGTTCAATTCAGTTCGGTTCAGTTCAGGTCCACTCAGTTCAGTTCAGGTCCATTCAGTTCAGTTCAGTTCTGTTCAATTCAGTTCAGGTCCATTCAGTTCAGTTCTTATTATTATTATAAATAATCTTAATTATTATTATTGTTATTATTACTAATAATATTAACTATTATCGTTGTTGATTACTATAATAATTATTTACCATTATTATCAGTGTTATTATTATTATTAATCTTAATTATTATTGTTATTATTACTAATATTATTTACTATTATTATTAATAATATTTATTATTATCATTGTTGTTGTTGATTACTATTATTATTATTTACCATTATTATCAGTGTTATTATTGTTATTGTATTAATATTATTATTATTATTATTATTATAGTTATTATCGTTATTGTTATTAATATCATTAATATTATATAATTTACCCTTATCAAATAGATCTCAACTTATCATTTATATTTTATTATATTATTATTATTATTTTTACTATTATTTTATTGTATTTATTATTATTTTTTATTATTATTGTTATTATTATTATTTACCCTTAATATATATTTCAATTGATTCGATTGATCTGATTCGATTGATTCAATTCAGTCCAAAAGAACATAGCCTTAGAATTAGAAGAGAAGAGAGTTTAGAATATTGTTAACACAATGTGGTGATTTTAAAGGTGGAAAAAGGGGGTATTTATAGATAAAATTGGGGGGATTTGGGAAAAATTTGTATTTTGAATTTGAAAAAAAATATATTGAAAATTTGAATTTTGAATTTGGGCGGAAAAGTGTCGGTACGGGCGGAAAACCGCCGGTTCAGGCTCCTGCAACATTGTCTGTCGTGCCGGAACCGCCGGTTCGGCCCGCCGGTTCACGGGCCCAAAAACCTTCGACCCATAACCGGCCCGTGCAGCACAGCGGTTCCGATTCCAGAACGGGCCCGCCGGTTTCGGTTCCGACCCGGACCGTTGACCAGGGACCGGTCCGGGCCGAAACCACCGGTTCCTGTTAAAATGTGGCAGCACTGATCTCGATGTTGGTATTTTTTTTATATCTAGAAGTTGAATAAAAAAAGTTACAGAAATGGGTTTTTCAAGTCGGAGTGGTGGCAAGTTTTGATATTTGAGTAAAAAAGTGAGTTTTGTGTAGAATTTGAGGTTGTTTGTGTGCTTTGAAAAAGTCGGTGCATGTGAAAATGGTTGTGGTTTTCTGAATATGACAGTGATAATGATGATGATGATAATTTCTTTGAGAATGAAGGTGTGATGAGGTGATGTTGGTGAAGATAAATAAGAAAATGAAGTAAAAGAAAAAGTAAGAAATGACTAATATACCCTCGTGCGGGTATCAAGTTGAGAAACTTAACAACTTTAGCAAGGGCACGGATGGACTAACGACACATGCCATTTGGCAATTAGGGATAAACAACGTATTTTTTTCAATCAGATGACGAAAATCTACTATCACCGCAAAACATAAAGACAAACTATATAATTTATTCTTTAAGAATTAGCATACACCCAAAATAGATTTAAAGCAATATAACGAAAACCCTTGAAGCACGATTTCAAATAAGATAAGTTTTAACCACAAGGGTTAGCCTAACCGTTAGAATAACAACTTTAAAAAGAGGAGCTCAAGGGTTCGAAATCAACGGGGAGAAAAGTCCTTTGTGGCCATTGCACGCCCTGGGATTAGTCGGCTCGCAATGTCGAATCGAAAACTCAAGTAACCTAAAACAACATAAGTTTTCTTTTCTTTCCTTTTTTTAAGCATAAAGATGTAAACTTTTATATCAAAATCAAGAAAATCATCGGACGATTTTGATCAAAGATGCGTGCAGTGGATGCAAACAATCTAATTATGAGAGCTAAGCTATATTGGTCGGTGAAAGTAGTTGAGACCATTTAGCGATATTGTAGTACTATACATCACGTCAAAGGTATACATAAATACTTAATCCTTTTATTAACAAAAAAAATCTTTTAATCTTATATACATATGACATTGTATAATGTATAAGGTTGTAAACGAGCTGCACGAAACTTCGTTAATGTTCGGTCGTTTAAGCTTTTTTGGACAAATGAACGGGATATGACTGGCACATAACAACCCAAAACAAACTCACGACTCTAACGTTATCACTTTTCTATCTAAATGACCCTCACAGCGACCCTCGATAATCTTGACACAAACGAGTCCACAACAAAACTCATGACTCTAAACAAAAATCTTTTCTATCCAAATGACCTTTACATCGACCATATGGAAGCACCAAACGATCAAAGAATGAGTCTCTGCTATCTAACCCAACAAAACACCTCACCACATATGGGGAACACTCGATTTGAAGCATGGAAACGGGTGAGAAACCGACCACGACCTTGGCACTAATACCCGCCGAAATCTCAAACCAAAAAATTCCAGCCACAACAAACCAAGAGGTGGCATGGTAGTAAGTAAAAGCGGTTAGCCGAGAAAAATCTTTCATCGTAAGATCATCACACGCCAAGAATACCGACCTTTATGTCACACGCCAAGAATACCGACCTTTATAGACCAAACTCACAGAAGAACCATATCTGAACCATGATACCATTGATCTCAATCACGACCTAACCACTAAAACTCACATCTAAAACAATAACCCCGTGAACCTGTTAAAACAACCACAACACAATATGAACCACACAACCCTCATGATACTACCAACTGATTGAACCGCATCAAACCCAAACCACACAACTGAAAACATCTGATTCAAAATTAGCCAACACGACCTCAAACACCCTCTACAACAACAGCCCTCTCGACCTCAATAAACTGGTTTGACATTGAGATCAATGTTTTCGAGAGATACATTGCTATTTTATGACACAAGTGTGTGATCCTTAATACATTATCATATTTAATCTTGTTAAAGTAGCATGACCCAATACCATGGTCCATAGTTACAGTGATACCAACCAAAAACTACAAATTAAAACCAAACAAACCCAGTTACATCAAAACTACAATGCCACTATGAACCGTACTCACTGTCAACAAAATCCACATGACTAAAACCTTGGTGATACGATGTTCAAAAGAAAAGAAGTTAGAAACTTAATTACATTTTAAATTCATATGGTGTATGAATTGTTTGGGCTTGGCGTCGGATCTTTCGGACTTTGTGTATGAATCGTTTGGGCTCTCGTCGGCTTCACGGCGTGACGGTTTTCTACAACGAACTTTTTTCCTTGAGGATGAAGGAACTTTTTGAGGAAAAGTGGGAGTGCTATCAATATCTTTTTCGGCGTCGACATTGATAGACTTGCCACGGTAATGAGACATGATAGTATATAATATAATTATAGTAAATAGTATATATTATAATTATAGTAGATAGTATATAATATATAGTAGATAGTATATATTATATTATAGTAGATAGCATTTAGTATATAATATAGTAGATAGTATTTAGTAGAATTATAGAGCAATTTAAATTTTAAAGAATGGAGGAGAATTAGAAGTAGAAGAGAGTTCAGATTTTGAGTACATTATCAGGATTTTGAATGTTCAATTTAAAAGAAGAGTGCATGAACAGGTTCAAAAATGATTTTTGACAAATGTTAGATTTATCCTTGGTGATTGGTACTTGATTTTGAGCCTTGGTCCATGTCTAGTAATTAGGTGGATGTACTATCAGATTTTGTTTAGGCATTAAATGGTGACGCCTTTGGTTGCTCTGAGGTATGTCCAGCTCAATACAATATATACTACTCTGCTGATACAAGTTTGATGGCTTGGTTTTTTGACTTTAACCTAGTGTCAGCATGGGCGATGCATCCTGGTTTATTGTCTGTAGTTTTTTTTTTTTTCGACTGATGTTTTTCTGGTTGTTTGGCTTGTATGGTCCATTTCTTTTTTAGTTACTTGGTTATAGTCACTGTTCTTTTGGTGTTTATGGTTGCAGTGGGCATGTTCACTTGGCAACCTTGAATTTGTAATTTGTTCAAGCGTTGTGATAATTTATTAGTTAAGCTCTCTTAGTAAAACAATGAGTTGAAGTAGTTAACACAATAGTAAAAAACATGGTCAATATTATACATCTGATTAAATGGTAAGCCGAGTATCATGCTTTGTGTTTCTTAAAACAGTCAGTATTAACTAAGAAGAAGAAAAGACCAATAAATGCATGATGTTGATCTTGTTACATTGGGTTTCCATTCTCATTTTTATCCTTGCTATTTGTTTTGGCAATTTTCCGTGACAATTACTCGGCTCTTCTCCTTTGGGACCAAAATTATGTCTGAGTTTAAAAATATGATTTATCACAGAGGTGTTAGTTTATGGCTCATGTCATTTTGTTTTTATATTTATACATTTTAGTGGTATTTATATTTGTGTTTTTTTTACATAATTGTTTATGAGCTGTTTGCCTAATCATTTGGACAACATGTTTAATGTTGGAGGTAAATGTTTATTCTTCATTCTGTTATTATTATTTCTTTTTAATCTGCAATGTTGCAAATAGTGATTGTTATGTGATATTATCTTTTCATTTTTTTTTTTTTGTTTTAGAAATCCCACCACCGCCCCACTTTTCAAACCAAAGGATTGATGAGATCCTTCGCACTGGCGAAGTGAGGCATGAAGATGTTGCAGGGTATGTGTCTCTGTTTGGCTGAAAGTTCAAACGGATGGTTTTGCCTCTACATCTGCTGATTATGATATGGTAAGAGGCCGCCAAATGCTAAATGCTTTTCTTTATTTTGCATGTGTATATTACTGCAAATTGCAAAAAGCTTCACATTCTTTATCATGGAAGATCTAAGTGCATAAAACTATACTATAAGTATAATATCCCATGATGCTCCTGGATTTATTAACAAAGAATGTGAAGCTTTTTGCAATTTACAGTAATATACACATGCAAAATAAAGAAAAGCATTTAGCATTTGGCGGCCTCTTACCATATCATAATCAGCAGATGTAGAGGCAAAACCATCCGTTTGAACTTTCAGCCAAACAGAGACACACACCATGCAACATCTTCATGCCTCACTTCGCCAGTGCGAAGGATCTCATCAATCCTTTGGTTTGAAAGGTGGGGCGGTGGTGGGATTTCTAAAACAAAAAAAAAATGAAAACATAATATCACATAACAATCACTATTTGCAATATTGCAGATTAAAAAAAAATCAATAATAACAGAATGAAGAATAAACATTTACCTCCAACATTAAACATGCTGTCCAAATGATTAGGCAAACAGCTCATAAACAATTCTGTAAAAAAAAATACAAATATAAATACCACTAAAATGTATAAATATAAAAACAAAATGACATGAGCCATAAACTAACACCTCTGTGATAAATCATATTTTTTGGAAGAAGCTCAGACATAATTTTGGTCCCAAAGGAGAAGAGCCGAGTAATTGTCACGGAAAACTGCCAAAACAAAACAAATAGTAAGGATAAAAATGAGAATGGAAACCCAATGTAACAAGATCAACATCATGCATTTATTGGTCTTTTCTTCTTCTTAGTTAATACTGAATGTTTTAAGAAACACAAACCATGATACTCAGCTTACCATTTAATCAGATGTATAATATTGACCATGTTTTTTACTATCGTGTCAACTACTTCAACTCATTGTTTTACTAAGAGAGCTTAACTAGTAAATTATCACAGGGCTTGAACAAATTACAAATTCAAGGTTGCCAAGTGAACATGCCCAGTGCAACCATAAACACCAAAAGAACAGTGACTATAATCAAGCAACTAAAAAAGAAATGGACCATACAAGCCAAACAACCAGGAAAACATCAGTTGAAAAAAAAAACACCAAACTACAGACAATAAACCAGAATGCAACTCCCATGCTGACACCAGGTTAAAGCCAAAAAGCCAAGCCATCAAACTTGTATCAGCAGAGTAGTATATATTGTATTGAGCTGGACATACCTCAGAGCAACAAAAGGCATCACCATTTAATGCCTAAACAAAATCTGATAGTACCTAATTACTAGACATGGACCAAGGCTCAAAATCAAGTACCAATTCCACCAATCACCAAGGATAAATCTAACATTTGTCAAAAATCATGATCACTCTTCTTTTAAATTGAACATTCAAAATCCTGATAATGTACTTTAGTTTTAAGTTTAGATACCTAGATTTATAAACCACAACAATCAAAATCCAAATACAAATCACAAATAAGGAAAAGAAAAGGGAAAAAAATAACTCGGCAGCATCACACGCCCCTTGAATGATTAGCTCCCCAATACGAGATTGGGGATTGGACATGACATCAAGAAAATGTGAGCAAGTCCCGATTGCAAACAAGCGGGAGAAGTCAGAAGCATACAACTCAGGATGTTCCCTCATCTGTGAGTAATGCAAGAATAATAATAATAAAACAGAATTATTATTATATAAATTAGAATTGGAAAAAAAAAAACACAAACAGTATTGTGGCTGCACGAACGAATGGATGCAACTCAGCATCATTGAAATACTGATGTGCAAAAGCTCGAAAGAAACACTCCATCACAGCCTCCCAGTCCCACTATATATTTGCTGTGTTTCCTGAGCCTAATACCAAGCTGTGAAGCAGGGATTCTTCACATACCCCGCGAACTGCGTAGGGGATACGTAGGGGTGCGGGGGTGCGGCGGGGGTGCGGCGGGGTGCGTACGGGGTGCGCCAGGTGGCGTATCCCCGTATTTTCAAGCAGGGGTGCGGGAGAGGTATATTCTGTAATTTTTGGGTCAATTAATTGAAGACTAATAAAACGGGTTTACTTTACCTTAATTGAAGCTTAATCGATTAATTGAATTGAAGTCTTCTCGAAGGCGGCGACCATCGACCCCATCTGAGCCATCTCCATCGGCGGCGACCCATCGACCCATCTCCATTGGCGGCGGCAATCAACGGCGGGTTCTTCTCTTCGATCCGGTCCGGGTATGGTTCTTTTCTTCTCCTGCGATGCGATCTGTCTTCCTTCCCTCATCCCTGCGTTGCTTTGATTGTCTTTCGGCTTTCAACTGGACTTCCAGTTCCAGTATATATATATATATATATATATATATATATATATATATATAACTGTTTGTATATTTAATATATTATTAGTGTTATGTTATTTATCACTTTTGTGCTTTTGATCTGTGTATACACCAGTGCAGTGTATTATATGTTATTGTTATGTTATCACTTCGATTGGTAAAAGATAAAAATATTAAATTATTAATTTATTCTGTTTGATCGGTAAAAAATAAAAATATAAAATTATTAATTTATAATTTTATTTGGTTCGATCTGTAAAAAATAAAAATATAAAATTATTAATTTATTCTGTTCGTTCCTTAAAATTATTAGAACAGTTTTTTTTTTAAATTTTAATTAATTGTAATTACTAATTTGTATCTGTTCATTTGTTAATTGTTATCCGTTTCAGTTTATCATGGAATCGTTGTCTTCTTCAAATTCGCCAACAGAAACTGATTCAGCTGCTGCTTCTAAATCAACGGGGATTGTAGATTCTTTATGGAAATATGTTACAAAAGTGGCAAAATCAAAAGAAAGAGGTGGCAATACAAGGATCAAATGCAATTTTTGTAATAATGAATTTGTTGGTTCTTATTCAAGGGTGAGAGCACATCTATTGAAGATTAAAGGGCAAGGAGTTGGAGTTTGTACCAAAGTCAATGCAGAACAGCTAAGGAAGTTTCAGAGAGAACTGGCAGAGGCGGAGGAAAGGAGGAGATCAGTTGACATTCCACTCCCTACAAGTCAAAATCAATCAAGTAGTGCTTGGGGAGGAGTAAAAAAGATGCAATTGCAAGAAACAAAAAGGAATAGAGTTGACATGAACAATCCTATCAACAAAGCATACAACATGGAAATTAGATCACAAGTGGATGGTGAGATTGCAAGAGCATTTTATTCAGGTGGCTTGCCTTTTCATTTTGCTAGAAACCCTCATTACATCAAATCATATAATCTTGCTGAGTAATAACATCTCAAGCTATCTTCTTCCCACTTATAATGCTTTGAGGACTACTTTGTTACAAAAAGAAAAAGCAAATGTTGAAAGATTACTGGTTCCGATAAGGAGAAAGGTGTGACTATAGTTTCTGATGGGTGGAGTGATAGTCAAAGGAGGCCATTAATAAATTTTATGGCAATTACACTGGTCCTATGTTCTTGAAGGCAGTTAATTGTGAAGGTGAATTCAAGGATAAGTTTTTCATTGTTGACTTAATCAGGGGTGTAATCATGGAGGTTGGAGCTCAGAATGTTGTTCAGGTTATCACTGACAATGCTCCAGTTTGCAAAGCAGCAGGTATGATCATTGAGACTCAGTTTCCTCATATTTTCTGGACTCCATGTGTAGTGCATACACTTAATTTGGCATTGAAGAATATTTGTGATGCTAAGAATCTTGACTCTAATCATGATGTGTATGAGCGTCATTGGATTACTGAAGTGGGTGAGAGGGCACTAATGATTAAGAATTACATTCTTAATCACAACATGGTGTTGACGATGTTTAAGCAGATTGCTCCTCTGAAACTTCTTTCTGTTGCTGAAACAAGATTTGCATCTGTGATTATCATGCTCAAAAGATTTAAACTCCTCAAACGTTCTCTTGAAAGATTGGTGCTTTGTGAGGAATGGAGTAGTTATCGAGACTGTGATGCCACGAGAGCTCAAACTATTAGGAACACGGTGTTTGATGAATTATGGTGGGATAAGATTGATTATATTCTTGAGTTTAGTGCTCCTATCTATGAAATGCTTCGTTTTACCGATACATATAAGCCTTCGCTTCATTTAATTTATGACATATGGGATGACATGATTGAGAAAGTACAGACTATCATATATAAGCATGAAAGAAAAGAGTTCACTGAAAAGTCCACATT
Organism: Orobanche coerulescens; assembly: GCA_033398695.1. Classification (NCBI taxonomy): domain Eukaryota; kingdom Viridiplantae; phylum Streptophyta; class Magnoliopsida; order Lamiales; family Orobanchaceae; genus Orobanche; species Orobanche coerulescens. Next base: position 60,247,520 of record CM065818.1, read on the forward strand.
TTATGATGTAGTTCGTGCAATTCTCATTGATAGATGGACTAAGAGTTCGACACCAATTCATTATTTGGCTCACTCACTCAATCCGAGGTAAACTTTTAAGTTATCAATATTAATATGTACAGTTTTTTTAAAAATCTTTGGACCTTAAATAATTTCCAATAATTATTTTGTCTAGGTACTATAGTGATGCATGGCTTAGTGCGGCTCCAAATCGTGTACCTCCACATCAAGATATTGAGCTATCTGAGGAAAGAAACAAGTGTGTGAAGAGATACTTCCCAAATAGTGAGGCAAGAACAACTGTGAATGTTGAATTTGCTCGATTTTCAGGACAAATGGATGCATTTGGTAGTGCCGACTCTACAGAGGATAGAGGCATTATGGATCCAAAGATGTGGTAGTTTGTTCATGGAGCTTCAACACCAAATATTCAAAAAATAGCGTTGAAGCTATTGGGACAACCTTGATCTTCTTCTTGTTGCGAGAGGAATTGGAGTACATATTCATTCATTCATTCATTGGGTTCGTAGGAATAAGATACTTCCAACTAGGGCGGAAGACTTGGTGTATGTGCACACCAATCTTAGACTTTTATCTAGAAAAAGTGAACAATTAGGGCTGGGAAAAATACCGAAAATATCGAAATACCGAAAATATCGTATCGAAAAATATCGAAAATATCGAAATTTTCGGTATACCGATTTTTTCGGTACGGTATGATACCGTTACCGGTATTCTCGGTACGGTAACGGTATGAGATTTTGAAATTTTCGATATACCGAGGTATACCGAAAATTTTCGGTATACGATTTTTTTTCGACATGTACCGAAAATTTTCGATATACCGAAAAATTATCGGTATATCGAAATTTTTCAGTATACCAAACTCTGTATAGTATATTGAATTTTTTTGATATATCTTAAAATTTTCGGTATACTGCATAAGTTTCGATATACCGAAAAATTAACGGTATACCAGCTTGATTTCGGTATACCGATATTTCGGTACAATAACGGTATGTAAATAGGTCATACCGAAATTTTCGGTATACCGAAAATCGGTATACCGAAAATTTCGGGTATGATGAAAATCATACCGAAAATTTCGGTACGGTATACGGTATGAATGAAAATTTTCGGTATATCGTACCGAACCACCCCTATGAACAATACTCAAAAGGAGGGACAAGGTTGTGGGATGTTATTTGATCCACTTGATGGTGCCGAAGAGCTTGAGATAGCAAGTCTTTCACTTGATGAGCCGGAGATGGAAGCCATGATTATTCAAGATGATTAATGTTATAATGTTTTAAAATGCATCATTTCATTGTTTTAAACTATTAAGGATTGTTTAAGTTATGCTTTGCACTATTTGTTATTTAATGAAACTCTTCACTCTTGCTTTCTAATGTGTTTTTGTTACATTTAAAATAATATATATATATATATGCCGTATCCCCCCGCACCCGAATCCCCATATTTTCAAATTTAGCGAATCCCCGTATCCCCGTACTACGCACCCGCACCCCGCACCCGTGCTTCTTAGATACCAAGTTGTCTGTACATTTCCTGTGCTTCATCTCGAACTTCAAATTCACCAGGAGTTTGTGTTCCAGTCCTCAACAATATTCTCACAAACTGTTTTTTTATAAAAATAAAAAAGAAAAAAGATTTCAGATTATGTTAAAAAGAAATATACAAGAAACTAGTATTGCAAAACATTAGACCTCCTGAAACACTTGACTGTTAACAGCAATCTGTTGAACGGGAGGCACTATATCCATAACATCAGGTTGTTCGGCCATTATAATTTATTTTTATTTTTTTCATTTTTATTTTTGATGTGTTGTTGTCTAAGGTTTTACATTTAGGGGTTTTATAGCGTGGATAAAAGTTATGTTGGGCTGGCTAAGGCCCAAAATTAACAAGTACACTTTGGGTAGTGTTCCTAGCCCAAGACCAAAACCAAAACCAAAACCAAAAAAAAAAACTGACAATTAGATTATAAAAAATTAAAATATATATATATATATATATAATAAAATAAAGATACATACCTTAGATCAATTTCATGTTTTTGGGATTGTAATTTTCAAGTAGAGATCCAATCCAACGTCACCAGCCTTGCCTTCACGGCGGAGGGGTCGAGTATCGGTGTTGTTGACAAAATAATAATAATCCTCCATTGAGTTTGGGTGATTAACAATTGAAATAACAATAATAATCCATTGGGTTTTTCTTGTTTTGATTTGATGTCAAAAGTAGATCTAAGATTGATAGATATAGCTACTTGAGGTAAAGAAAGTACGATGTGATGAGGTAGAGAGAGAAACAAAAGAGGAGGCGGGTGTTTGTTTGTTAACCTAAAATATCAACCCTCCCCCTTATATTATATACACAAAAAAAAAAGTATATTTACTCCCTCATCTTTCAAAACTTGTCTCTTTTAGCCCTCTACCTTTACCCATATAACATTTCAACCATTAAGTTTTTTATATTCTTACTTACAAATACCATCACCTTAATACCACCAATTAACTTGAGAGATATTTATTTGTTAGCATTTAAACTGACGATCATTACGAAATATACAACACTTGAAATTGATTAGTCATTATCGTATGGGCTTAGTTTAGTTAGTTCTAATGCGTCCACAGACCAAGCCTATACCGTCCCTTGTGTTAGAACATATAAAAGCCCCCTCTCAGTATTTTGGAACTGCGGTCCGATTTCCGGTTCTTCAATATTGTAACTTTTGGTTTTCGGTTCGGTCCGGAACCGCGGGTATCGGTTCCGGATAGGGCTGTCAAACGGATAATAAGGAGCCGGATATGGCCATATCTGTATCCACCACTTTTTCTTAATTTTCAAAATTTAAATGCAGGAGGAGGGATTTGAACCCTGGTGGAGGTCCTTCTCCTTACCAGCCAATACCGCTTGAGCTATAGCTGACCTGATTGTTGTATTAGAAAGGAAAATAACTAATAAATAAAGATAACTTATATCGCATGCTTATATTTTAATATTAAGAAATAAAGAATGAAGACATGTGACAAAGTATTGTTGGGAGTAGCATGCTTATATTTTATAATTATATAGTAAAATTAAATTAAGAATATATATTATATATAATTAATTTCGGATACGGATATTTTCGAATACGGTATATATATATATATATATATGCGCCTATATCCATATTCGTATCCGGAATCTTCGGATACGGATAATATTTGTATCCGCTTTTTTCGGATACAGATAATATCCGCTTTTTCCGGATACGAATACAAATATTTCGGACGAATATCGGATTTTTCGGATTTTTTTGACAGCCCTAGTTCCGGATCCGGAAAACTACCCGACTTTCAAATATACTAGATGTTTATGAGACATTTAGTTGCTTTTACGTGATACCCAAAGAAATCTTTTTCAAAAAATCTTTTCCTCGTACGTACATTACACTTTTTTAAACTAAGATGAAAACTTACAATAAATTTTAATTTATGCAATCAACTAGGAGTAAGTCTTTTTCAAAAAATCTTTTCCTCGTACGTACATTACACTTTTTTTTTCTTCCTTTTTTTCGAGGGGGATTGTCCCCTGTCCTGAGTACCCCGCAAAGAGGCTCTAACTCACCCCCGATCTAGAGGTAAGTTTGCCAGCATGACCTGATCGCCTCATTGTCCCCCGCTTGGGTTACACGCCCGCGCTTACTGGGCCCGGGCAGGGTTAATGGTTTCATTTTATATATGTTGTAACTTTCGGTAAAAATATAACGACGGTTTGGTACAAGTATTTTTTATCTATGTGTTTTAGTGACAAGCTTAACCAAACATGAATAAAGCAAACTTATGCCGGAAAATTGTATCAAATTTATTGTTTTAGTTTTCTACTTTCATGTTTATCTTGGTTTAAGCACTCCACTTTATTTTGCTATTAGTGGGTCACAATTCAAAGGGACACAAATAGGCTAATTGTAATAAAATATATTGAATTTTTTGGTGTTTTCTAGAAAAATTCGATTCCAATCGGGTAGAACCGAAATACCCAAACCGGACCCGAGAACCGAATCGGACCCGAGAATCGAACCGGAACCGAAACACGCTCTTCGGTCCGGTTCTCTGTTCCTAAAATACACATTTTCGATTCTCGGTTCTCTCGATTCCGGGTCGATTCTTTGCAGTTCGGAAACCGTGCTCACCCCTTACATACTGTTATTTTAGGATAACGTTGTTTTCCCTTTTTTATCGCAAAGGCCAAGTTTCCAATTACTTTGACAAAATCAAATTGATACATAATATATTCTACCACATGCCAAATTGAATTATTACGTAATATACTAAGAAGAAAAAGTAAGTATAAGGCCCTATTCTTTTGGACTTATTTTTCAGTTTTTCAGGTCCATTCAGTTCAGTTCAGTTCAGTTCAGGTCCATTCAGTTTAGTTCTTCTTCTTCTTATTATTATTATTATTATTATTATTATTATTATTGTTATTATTGTTATTATTATTAATTATTATTGTTATTATTACTAATAATATTTACTATTATTGTTGTTGTTGTTGATAACTATTATTATTATTTACTATTATTATTATTGTTATTATTATTATTATTAATCTTAGTTATTATTATTGTTATTATTACTAATAATATTTATTATTATTATTAATAATATTTATTATTATCGTTGTTGTTAATTATTATTATTATTTACCATTATTATCAGTGTTATTATTATTATTGTTATTATTATTATTATAGTTATTATCGTTATTGTTATTAATATCATTAATATTATTATAATTTACCCTTATCAAATAGATCTCAACTTATTATTTATATTTTATTATTATTTTATTATATTTATTATTTTTATTTTTATTACTATTATTATTATAATTATTATTATTTACCCTTACAGTTCAGTTCAGTTCAGGTCCATTCAATTTAGTTCAGTTCAATTCAGTTCAGTTCAATTCCGTTCAGTTCAAATTCATTCAATCCAAAAGAACAGAGCCTAAGAAAGATAACATTTTAATTAGTTGATTATATAAGGTTATAAAGTGAAATGTTGAATTTTAAAGAGGGTGGTTTTCTTATTCAAATAGTACTAGTGATATCGTCACAAAGATGAAAGACCCCTTTTTCCAGCTTTATCTATTTTTTTTTTCTAAAACAAAATTGTAAAAGTTGACACAACAAAAACCCTTGTTATAACAAGTTACCAACCAAAAACTTTAAAAGACTTTAATACAAACATATGATTAATGCCAACAGTCATTGATGGAACTAGAGGAGTAGAGGGTCTCGTGGTATTACAAGTCCCTCGTTTGGTTTGAAATCGCCATTTTCCGTTCATTACTTTCTCTTATATTACGGTTTAGAAAAATTTGTGCATCCGGTTACTTACTTTAATTCTCGTTCCGTCACGGCTGACAACAGTTACCAAACTTGATAGCCTCGATTTTAAAATCGTATCTATAATTCAATTAATGCAAAGTAACAAAGGAAACCGGCGAGCGTTTAGCAATAATCAATCAAATTATACTATGTTCTTCTTGCTACTAGTACATAACATGGCTAAACAATACATTCCCAAGAAGGGGTAATTAGGTAACTTATCACCCAAAACGGCTAATGTTAAAGGTAGGGGTAGGCGATTGGCTATTTCTTACACGACCCACACAAATAAACGGGTTAATATCGAGTATAAACAGGTTTCGGGTCGAGACACTTTATTGTTTGGGTTGGAGGTGGTTAAATGGTACAAATATAACTTGAAATATATCCTACAAGGGTATTTCATTTTTTGGTGTTTAAGTTTGAAATTCTAATACTCATCTTTAAGACGATATCAACTTATTAGGCCTTAATAAGGACGTGTTTTCAATCGATTGCAACAAAATGGCCCAAGTAAATAATGTTTAGATGTTTAAAGTATAAATAACGAATGATCACGTGTTTGAGGGGTGTTTGGATTAGCTTATTTTTTGACCTTGTGAGCTTAATTCATTTTGGATAAGTCACTATTTCCGGCTTATAAAAGCTAATCAAATTCAGCTTTCGGACTTGCATAAGTCATAACAACCTATAAGCTGAAAAAAGTGAATATTTCCAAAATCAAATAAGCCCATAAGCTTGAAAAATAAGCTAATCCAAACACCTCAGAGTTTTTGGAAAGTTTCTCATCTTTTTAACAATATCCTACATAGAATGACTAAAAAGACATTATTAGTAGGTAACTTATTAAACCCTTGAAACTTATTATCCAAAACTCATCATTTGACAACTAAATAATCAAATGAAAAAACGGGTAAACGAATGAGGTTTTCCCTGTTCAAGTTACCCGGGGACGGCGAGTCTTTTTTGACTTAGATGTACGCGGCCTCACCGGGTTAATCCCGGGATCATTTCCGACCCTTCCCTGGCCACCCCAAAATGTACACACCTAGCGAGGTTTGAATCATTGACCTCATGTGAGGAAACCAAGGACCTTGACTTGTATTAGAGTTAAACAAAATATTTTCATCCAAACATTAAAAGCCACAATAATCACTTCTAAGGCGCAAATTTAAATCTCACAGTAAGTATTTACCTGCTGATAGTTGTTCGCTAACAAGATGATATGATCACTGAAATTCAACCCTGTTTCATTAGCCATGTTTTGCACCTGCAATCATATAAAAAAGTCATACTTTAAACACATTTCACACATCCTTACAAATAAATTATAAATCACATTACAAAAATCAACAAAAATTTACATCAATTATTTTCTTCTGTACGCGGTTTCTAAAAATCCAAAGTAACAGGCTTCACCTTTTCCTTCAACGGCTTAAACTGTGAAATCAAGTAAGAACTCCGCCTTTTAACATTGAGATCAGCCGCCTGAGGAGTGTCGCTGAATGTACAATCATTTGAAGAGCCCTACGGTACCTGTAAAGTGGGGTAAATTCATAAGTTAACCACTAGAAATAATTTATGACATCAAGCACAAAAAGTAATACAACTGAAAACTAGTTTCAAAATGCAAAAGCATGACAAAGAGTACCTCAAAATTGTAAAGGTATGAAAAAGCATAAACTTACATCAAGCATAGGTTGGTTCCTTGATCAAACTTCCATCAAATCCTCCATTAAGTTCAGCAAGTTCGGCTTGCAATTGTTATATATATATATATATATATATATATATATATATGAATAATATAGCAGCAGAACTCGCTACTAGGGACTGATTAATTTCTGCATTAAGTTCATCAACTTTGGTTTTGATTATCGACATTGAACTTTTACCTACTTTTGAAGCTACATGAACACCTGATGATTCATAAGCATTGAAAATTCAGAATCCGCTTCTTCCATAACTTTTTCCCTGATCAAACAATTCGATGTCAGACACACGGACCGTTTACTTGATTTTTTTCTCGATCCCTATAGCTTTTAGCGGCTTAAAAAATTCATAATTAATCTCAACTTGTAGCTTCTCAATCAACCCGTCGTACCGCAAGAAGCTATTGAAGACGGTTCTTTTGAATTCGCTTTGTCTCGGTTCCTCTTTTCTTTTCATGTTGACTTTCCTTTCGGGATGGACTGGTAGTCCTTCCTGGAACCCACCAATCTTGCGAAATTTGAGCATTCAACGTCTTAATAGTTCTCTTCCCATTCGTTGGAGCTCCTGTACATTTTACAAAAAATACCTCTTTGAGTAAAATATAAAGCATAAGTTGTAATTAAATAACCGAGTTTCTATACTAATGTCCATTGGTTCAAGAATGGCAGTTTTTATTTCCAAGTGGTTCTGTAATTATAGTTCAGGGTCAAAACAGCCAGGCAGGTAAAAATGGGTAATTGTGGTTCACGATTGAAACGGCCCGGTCAGGTAAAATGGGTAATGGTACAGGGTCAAAACGGGTAACTATGGTTCAGGGTCAAAATGGGTCATTGATGTGGCACATTCGTTCTTTCTATTATGAGTAAGGTGTCAAGAACTATTATTTCGAAAACGCGATTAAGTAGGTTGTAAGCATTAAGAAAACACTTTGGCGACTTCAACCCATTTAACCTGTATTTCCCAAAAATAATATAATATTGACCTATTTATTAGGAAATGGTTGAAATTGCCACCTCTACACAACATACTAATATTAAAGCAGGGGGTGTTAAAACGCCATCAACATCGACGTAAAACAATAAAAATGTGGTTAACGAACTTAAAATGAACAAAACCAGGGCCAACACATGCAGAAAATGAAGAATCTTACAGGGATGATGCCATCAGCAATCTGAAGCTTGCAAAGCTTGTTAGCAGTTATCTTGAGCTTCTCAGCTGCCTATAGAGAGTGATAAAATATATATATATATATATATGAGCAACATATCGTATTTTTTACACACATAAAGTCAAAAAAGAAATGTTTTGCCGCCTTTTGGGAGGCTTTGGAATTCTTCCACAGAATCGCTGCACACGCTTCTGGACTATACCATGAAAAAATAAACTAATTTAGCAGAAAACATAGAGAAACTTAATGAACGCTTTAGAAACAACACTTTTCTGTCGTTACTAAAGTTTCCTACTTTAAGAAGAAGAAAACCTTGATTGGTAGATTTTGAAAGTAATACATATAACATGAACAAAGCTTTAAAAACAAAACAAAAAACACTAATGCAAAAGTACCCTCGCAAGTCACATTTTTGGCAGAACTAGGGCAAATTCCATATAATCAAGACGTGCTATTCGACACGGTCTAACTTTACATTTACCAACTTGGTAATTTATGTTTTTTGAACAGGCTAGTCTGGTATTTATTGTGTAAACTGTAAAAAAAATATTACTAAATAGGACCAAAAGAACTTTTACTACTAGAATTGGACCATTTCAAAAAGTTGCTATCTTATGAAATTTGCCCAAAATATAATCGGGCAATTTATCCACATCAAAGTCACTTTTTCACGTGTATGTTTTAGCCTTTTGTGAGGAATAGGTGGTCATTCTGGAGTCTGATTTTGTTCACCCTCCTAAAAAAAGGGTTTGAGATATAAAAATTAATTTGAGTATAATTTTGATATACAATTTTTTATTTTTAAAAAAAGATTTATTTTCATAAATAAAAAATTAATTTCTCACTCAAATATTTGAGGAAAACATGAGTTGAAAAAAAAACACCAAACTACAGACAATAAACCAGGATGCAACTCCCATGCTGACACCAGGTTAAAGCCAGTCAAAAAGCCAAGCCATCAAACTTGTATGAGCAGAGTAGTATATATTGTATTGAGCTCGACATACCTCAGAGCAACAAAAGGCATCACCATTTAATGCCTAAACAAAATCTGATAGTACATCCACCTAATTACTAGACATGGACCAAAGCTCAAAATCAGGTACCAATCACCAAGGATAAATCTAACATTTGTCAAAAATCATTTTTGAACCTGATCATGCACTCTTCTTTTAAATTGAACATTCAAAATCCTGATAATGTACTCTAGTTTTAAGTTTAGATACCTAGGTTTATAAATCATAACAATCAAAATCCAAATACAAATCACAAATAAGGAAAAGAAAAGGGAAAAAAATAACTCACAGCATCACACGCCCCTTGAATGATTAGCTCCCCAATACGAGATTGGGGATTGGACATGACATCAAGAAAATGTGAGTAAGTCCCGATTGCAAACAAGCGGGAAAAGTCAGAAGCATACAACTCAGGATGTTCCCTCATCTGTGTGTAATGCAAGAATAATAATAATAAAACAGAATTACTATTATATAAATTAGAATTGGAAAAAAAAAAAAAAAAACTTACAAACAGTATTGTGGCTGCACGAACAAATGGATGCAACTTATCATCATTGAAATACTGATGTGCAAAAGCTCGAAAGAAACACTCTCCATCACGGCCTCCCAGTCTCACTATCTCTTTCCTGTGTTTCCTGAGCCTAATACCAAGCCGTCTGTAAATTTCCTGTGCTTCATCTCGAACTTCAAATTCAACAGGAGTTTGTGTTCCAGTTCTCAACAATATTCTCACAAACTGTATTTTTATAAAAATAAAAAATAAAATAAAAAAGAAAAAAGATTTCAGATTATGTTAAAAAGAAACATACAAGAAACTAGTATTGCAAAACATTAGGCCTCCTGAAACACTTGATCGTTAACAGCAATCTGTTGAACGGGAGGCACTATATCCATAACATCAGCCTTGCCTTCACGGCGGCGGGGTCGAGTATCGTTGTTGTTGACAAAATAATAATAATCCTCCATTGGGTTTGGGTGATTAACAATTGAAATAACAATAATAATCCATTGGGTTCTTGTTTTGATTTGATGTCAAAAGTAGATCTAAGATTGATAGATATAACTATTTGAGGTAAAGAAAGTACGATGGGATGAGGTAGAGAGAGAAACAAAAGAGGAGCCGGGTGTTTGTTTGTTAACCTAAAATATCAACCCTTCCCACAAAAAAAGCCAAAAAAAAAACAAGTATATTTACTCCCTCATCTTTCAAAACTTATCTCTTTTAGTCCTCCACCTTTACCCATATAACATTTCAACCATTAAGTTTTTTATATTCATACTTACAAATACCATCACCTTAATACCACCAATTAACTTAAGAGATATTTATTTATTAGCATTTAAACTGACGATTATTACGAAACATACAACACTTGTAATTGATTAGTCATTAACTTATGAGCTTAGTTTAGTTAGTTCTAATGCGTCCACGGACCAAGCCTATACCATCCCTTGTGTTAGAACATATAAACGCCCCCTCTCAGTATTTTGGAACTGCGGTCCGATTTCCGGTTCTACAATATTGTAAATTTCGGTTTTCAGTTCGGTTCGGTCCGGAACCGCGGGTATCAATTCCGGATCCAAAAAACCGCCCGACTTTCAAATATACTAGATGTTTATGAGACGTTTAGTTGCTTTTACGTGATACCCAAAGAAATCTTTTTCAAAAAATCTTTTCCTCGTACGTACATGTTAGGCGTATTTTTATACGCTTATTTATCATTATTTTGTGTTATTTTGGAGAGTGAATTTGCTTAAATGAGCTTTTAATGCCTTAATCTTGTATGTTTGTCAGGAGATTGAAGTCCGGAGGCTAAAACGAGGCGAAACGGGCGAAAACGGCAAATTTTGGCTGTGAGCCGCGGCACAAGGTGTAATACCCGGTATTTTTCTTTCCCTTGTATTTTCAGTTTTGGGTATATTTCTCGGTCATAGTGACCCACATGTATCTTTCAGTGTGTCCTTCCTGTCAATTGTTGAATTGTACTCTCGTTATTGTTCGTTGTTTCAACTTTCCTCGCTTGAGTTCGACTTTGTTAGATCATCATTAATTTTTGGTGACTCCAAAAATGGTAAATCTTCGCAATATTATAGAACATCGAGTTAGCTTTCCAATGGTTCAAGCGGTGAGTCAATCGGAGTTCGGACGAGAGAGTTATGGTCGTTTTAGTGGAAGATCGGTATCGGGCACCGTCCAGGAAGCCTTTCGGCCCGATAGGGCGGGCGAAGAACTCAGCGCCGACATTTGTATGGGTATCGGCCGATCACGTCCGGAAGCCTTTCGGCCCGATAGGCGGGCCGAAAGACTCAATGCCGGCATTTACGTATGGGTATCGGCCGATCACGTCAGGAAGCCTTTCGGCCGATAGGGTGGGCCGAAAGACTCAAGCTGCCGGCGGGTATCGGCCGGGCCTATCGGCCGACTATCGGCCGATAGGTCTGTTGTGTTACACTATAAATGTGTCGTTTTGAGCGAAGCTGCTCATTTCTTCTTCTTTTCCACCGCATCGCGAGAGTAACGAGAAAGAGGGTATAGAGGGGAGAGTTCTTCATCCGGTCGATTTTCATCATTTCTTTTCGGTTGTGAGGCTTGGATAATCAATCTAACGCGAGTTCTACGGATCTTAGTTCTTGAATCTCCAAAGGTAATGTTCTAAAACCTACTTTTTGGATAATTGGGGATTTTGGGGTTTTGTCCGATTCTTTCCGTTTCGTTGATGGATTCATGATGAATATGATTATTCTTGTTGGTATTCTTAGTTTCCCTACGGATTCATGGTATATTTTCATGGTTTTGCGAAATCGAGAGGGTTTGGTTGTGGTCCCCTCGTTGTTATTTTTGTATGAATATACATGAATCGTAGGCGGGTTTCCGGTGTATTCCATTTCCGTAATCGTCTAGAGTTGGTTGTGATTGTGTTGTTCGAATCGCTAGGTTCATTTCGCCGGTTCCTTGCGGTTGTGTTCAACTCTTCCGTTAGTTCGTGTCATCGTCTAATTAATCGAGGCAAGTATCCTTATGAACTTACGATCTTGACATAGTAGTTTTGTATGAGAAATTGTGTGTGTGTGTATGCTCACTACGGGTTAGACTCGACGGGGTCTCGGTAGGGGTTCACGAAGGGGTGGATCCGCGAGCTTGCTTTTAACCACTACGGGTTAGATCCGACGGGGTCTCGGTAGGGGTCCACGGAGGGTGGATCCACGGTTAATTGTGGTGCATTTTACAAATGTGATTTGATCGTTGGCATTTAGGAAATGAGTGTTTTGGAAACTAAGATTTCTTGATGGCATGCATTACTATATGTGTAAGATGTAAATTGTTCATTTGGTTACTTGTACTAGCGTAATTGCTAACCCCTCTGGGGACCCGTTTTGGGGAAATTCGTTTTATGAATTTGGGACGGAGTTCACCGAGACGAGCGGCTTGGACCGATGCTGCGGATGATGGCCGTGCGTGATGATTGTGCACGAGTGACGTTTTAGTGTCTTTTACCTTATCATGTTTTGTGGTTTTTGGACTAATAATTGTACTCGAGTACTTAAGGGGTTCTTGTTCGTTTGGATTGTATTGTTGCTTATTATGTTGTGTTGGATGATGATGTTATATTGACCGGTTAAACGGGTGGCTTGTTACATTTTGCGTCTTTATGACATGGTGTTGGTCGTCGTTTATGTGAGTCGTTGAGTATGATCTTTATTCACTGGTGGGTCCCATATAGGGATTCACGGCGTAATATACCTCGAATATCTTGAGGGTGTTACGAGAAAATGGTATCGAGCACTAGGTTTATGGATACCTAGGCTTGTTGGTTTATTAGGTCTTGTGGTGTTTGGTTTTGCACATCATCGTCACGTTGCCATGATTCTAGATACTACCGGTGCCGTAAGTTTTCTTTCCTCTGTTCATTAATTCCTTGTATCGCACCCTTGATTCTCGACTTGTGATTGTTCTTTTCTGTCCGATCCTCGTATGGCTTTTGCTACTTATTTAACTCCGGTATGGATCTTTGGAAGAGGTCGTGGTCGCGGTCGTGGTCGTGGGCCTTGGCCGGGGGCGTGGGGCGGCCGGTGGGCGGCCACGTCCACGATCTTGAGGCCGGCGATCGGGCGACCGTCATAGCCATGCTTCTTCTCGAGGCGTGCGATCTTGGTATCGCGGCCGTTATGCAACAGATGGTGAACCAAATGGCGGCGATAGCTCGGGCGGTTCGAACCGGATCGAGGCCCACGCTAATCGGGAGGAGCGGACCGTTGGCTCCAAGATGTCATCAAGATGCATCCTCCTCGGTTTTGGGAGCTTCGGACCGGTGGGGTGGGAAGGGTGGATCAAGGAGATATCAAAGGTCTTCGTTGCCACTAATCGTCCCGAGGAACGTAGAGTCCCTATTGCTCAATACTTTCTCACGGGGACGCTACGGGTGGTGGGAGGCCGTTGGGCCCAAAGACCATGCCGCTTCGTGGGTGAGTTTGGGAGTTGATGGAGACCGAATATTGCCGTGGCGATCGAGATGAGCTCGGGTACATGCTTTTATGATGCTCAACCGCAGGATATCCCCGTAGCTCAAGCTATTGCTGATTTTAATAAAGAGTTGGGTTATGTGAAGACCCAAGTTGTCGAGGAGAGTGACAAGATTTTCCATTTCTCCAGACGGATGAAGTCGTCGATTCGGGACTATATGTCGGGGCTCGTATGCACTACATTGAAGGATTATCAGAGTAGGGCCCTTGCTTATGATATGTCGGTGGCGAGTGAGGCGGCCCGCGAGTAAGAAGCGTAAGTCCCAGGAATTTTCGGGCCACAAAGGAGGGGGAAAGCAGAAATTTCAGTCAGCTAACTTATCCTCTGTTGGTGGCCCAGCTCGATCCATTGGGTTTCCCCGCAGGGCTGCCAGTGCCCCTTCTCGAGAGGTGAAGTGTTTTAACTGTGGCCAGCCAGGCCACATCAGCCGTAATTGCCCGAGTCCTTTGTTGATATGTAATCAGTGTGGCCAACCGGGCCACAAGGCGGCTTTCTGTGCCGAGAGGGAGAAAATCCTCGGTGCCCGTTCTTCTCATCCAGCGCCTAGGGAACCAAGTGTGAATCAGGGATCGTTTGCTCCTCAGTCTCCGCCGAGTGCTAGTCGGGGAAGAGGTCGGGTTCAGCCCTCTAAGGGGGGAGCTTCTAGTGTTGGCTCCGCCCACCCGCGTGTCTATGAGATGCGGAGAGCCGATGATCCAGCGGCTACCGTAGCGACAGGTACCGTTTATATTCTTTCTCATCCTGTCAGTGTGCTTTTCGATTCCGGTGCTACACATTCGTTTATATCTCTGGATTGTGTGCGCCGTTTGAGTCTCGACCGTTTGACACCTTGTGAGCCCTTCATCGTTAAGCTTCCTAGCGGTGATAGGATCGTTGGTAATCAGGAGGTTCGAGACTGTTCTGTGCTTATTTGCGAGAGGACTTGGCCCTCTAATCTTATTGTTGTGAGTATCGAGGGTGAGGATTTGATCCTTGGTGATGACTGGCTCGAGCGGCATGGTGCGATCATGAACTACCGCACGAGAATCATCACCATGTTGGCCGATGATGGCACCGAGCACTCTTTCACGGCGAAAGAGGGGGAACCAAACTTCGTTATTAACGCCTTGAAGGCGATGAGACTCTGCGAAAGGGGTGTACCGGTTATTGGTGTTACGCCTTGAAGGCGGAGAATGGTGGAGTCGAGCTTTCATCGATTCCGGTCGTTAGTGAGTTTCTGATGTTTTTCCCGACGAGTTGCCGGATTGCCACCGAACGTGAGGTTGAGTTTGCTATAGAGTTAGAGCCGGGTGCGGCTCCGATTTCGAAGGCGCCCTATCGCATGGCACCTTCAGAGATGTCCGAGTTGAAGAAGCAGTTGAGTGAGCTTCTTGAGTCGGGGTATGTTCGACCGAGCGCCTCGCCTTGGGGCGCACCGGTCCTGTTTGTGCGAAAGAAGGATGGTTCGCTACGTTTGTGTATCGACTATCGCGAACTAAACAAGGTGACCATCAAGAACAAGTATCCTTTGCCGAGAATTGATGACTTGTTCGATCAGTTGCAGGGAGCTGCGGTATTCTCGAAAATTGATTTGAAATCGGGGTACTATCAGCTCCGGGTGAGAGAGTCCGATGTGCCGAAGACAGCTTTTCGGACGAGATACGGACATTATGAGTTTGTAGTTATGCCTTTCGGGTTAACTAATGCGCCGGCGGTGTTCATGCAGTTGATGAACAAAGTTTTTATCGAGTATTTGGATAAGTGTGTCGTCGTCTTCATTGACGATATTCTTATTTATTCGAGGAACGAGGAAGAGCATGCCCATCATTTGCGGGTAGTGTTAGACATTTTGAGGGCCGAGCAACTCTATGCGAAGTTCTCGAAATGTGAGTTCTGGCTGAAAGAAGTGATGTTTTTGGGTCACGTGATTTCGGCCGAGGGGGTTCGTGTGGATCCGCAGAAGATTGAAGCAGTGTTGGATTGGGCATCGCCCACAAATGTGAAGGAGGTCCGTAGTTTCTTGGGTTTGGCTGGCTACTACCGTAGGTTCGTCGAGGGTTTCTCAAAACTAGCTCGACCACTTACACAGTTGCTCCAGAAATCCGAGAAGTTCGTCTGGACCGATGTGTGGCAGTCGTGTTTTGTGTTGCTGATGAGGCGTTTAACTTCAGCCCGGGTTTTGGCATTGCCATGTGGCTTCGAGGGTTTTGCCGTTTTTAGAGATGCTTCGGTCGGGCCTTGGGTGCGTATTGATGCAAGACGGCAAGACCATTGCCTATGCGCCGAGGCTTGAGGCCATATGAGCTTAACTACCCTACTCATGATTTGGAGTTAGCGGCAATGCTTTTGCGCTCAAGATTTGGCGTCACTATCTTTTCGGCTCGCATGTCGATTTTTACCGATCATAAAAGTCAAATACATATTTACTCGGCGAGAGTTGAATATGAGACAGAGGAGATGGTTAGAGTTGATTAAGGATTATGACCTCGAAATCCTTTATCATCCGGGTAAGGCGAACGTCGTGGCCGACGCCTTGAGTCGGAAACCAGTTGCATTGCGATCGCTTGAGATCCTTACGTCTCAGTCTGAGCTTCGGAGAGCCTTGATCGAGTTAGATGTTGAGGTCTCGTTGCCGGGAGCTGTTGGGCAACTTTGTGCTTTAGAGATTTCGTCATCCTTGATCGACGAAATTAAGCTGAAGCAGTTAGAGGATCCGATGATTACTCAAATCCGAGAGAACGTTCTTAAAGGAAAATCTCCTGGATTTGTGACTCACGAGGATGGTGTTTTGAGATTTCAGAGTCGGCTTTGTGTGCCGAACGACCCAGAGTTGAGGCAGAGTATTTTACGAGAGGCCCATGCTACGCCTTATTCTGTTCATCCTGGTTCGAGTAAGATGTACAAGGACCTGAGAAGGAATTTCTGGTGGAATGATATGAAGGATGAGGTCGCACAGTTTGTAGCGAGATGTTTGACTTGCCAGCAGGTCAAAATCGAGCATCGACTCATCTGGTTATTGCAGTCACTTCGCTCGGAATGGAAATGGGAAGACATATCGATGGATTTCATTACGAGTTTGCCGAGATCGAGATCGTGCATGAATATGGTTTGGGTGATTGTTGATCGTCGACCAAGTCGGCACATTTTCCGGGCATCAAGGACACTTGGGGCCGGAGAAACTGGCCCGTATATTCATCGCAAAGATTGTGAGGCTTCACTGTACTCCGAAGTATATTGTTTCGGATCGTGACGGCCGTTTTGTATCGCACTACTGGCAGGCGGTGCATAAGGCGTTCGGAACCCGGTTGCGTTTGAGTACCTCTTTTCATCCCGATCGATGGACAATGAACGCACTATCCAAACGCTCGAGGACTTGTTACGTGCTTGTGCTCGATCGAGTAGTGACTGGGAGGAACATTTACCGATGTTTGTATTCAAGTACAACTACAGTTGGCACGCGTCGATTAGGATGGCACCGTATGAGGCACTTTATGGGCGTCGATGTCGATCGCCGATTTGTTGGAATGAGGCGTCCGATTTAGTCGGGACCGAGCCTGATGTCGTTTTAGATACGAGGCGGAAGATAGAGTTAATTCGAGAACGGATGTTGGCGCCTGGAGTCGGCAAGTCGTATGCCGACATCCGTCGTCGACCCTTGGAATTCGAGGTGGGAGACCACGTTTTGTGAAGGTGTCGCCGACGAAGGGAGTTTTCCGCTTCGGGAAGAAGGGAAGTTGAGTCCGAGATTTATTGACCCTTCGAGATTCTCGAGCGAGTCGGTGGGTTAGCATACCGTTTGGCGTTACCCCGGCCTTGAGTCATCTTCATAGCGTTTTTCATGTTTCCCAGCTGAGGAAATATGTTCCAGATCCTAGTCACGTCATCGATTATGGCGAGATTGATATTGCTGAAGATATTACTTTTGAAGAGCGTCCTTTGAAAATTTTGGAGCATCGTGAGAAACGATTGAGGCATAAGACCATCCCTTTGGTCAAGGTGCAATGGTCGAGACACGGTGTCGAGGAGGCAACTTGGGAAACCGAGGATAGCATGCGTGCTAGGTACCCCGAGTTGTTTGTCTCTTAAGTTTCGGACGAAACTTATTTTTAGAGGGGTAGAATGTAATACCGGTATTTTTCTTTCCCTTGTATTTTCATTTTGGGTATATTTCTCGGTCATAGTGACCCACATGTATCTTCGGTGTGTCCTTCTGTCAATTGTTGAATTGTACTCTCGTTATTGTTCGTTGTTTCAACTTTCCTCGCTTGAGTTCGACTTTGTTAGATCATCATTAATTTTTGGTGACTCCAAAATGGTAAATCTTGCAATATTATAGAACATCGAGTTAGCTTTCCAATGGTTCAAGCGGTGAGTCAATCGGAGTTCGACGAGAGAGTTATGGTCGCTTTAGTGGAAGGCTGTCACCGTCGGGCACCGTCGAAGCCTTTCGGCCGATAGGGCGGGCCGAAAGACTCAACTGCCGACATTTGTATGGGTATCGGCCGATCACGTCCGGAAGCCTTTCGGCCGATAGGGCGGGCCGAAAGACTCAACTGCCGGCATTTCTGTATGGGTATCGGCCGATCACGTCCGGAAGCCTTTCGGCCGATAGGGTGGGCCGAAATACTCAACTCACGGCGGGTATCGGCCGGGCCTATCGGCCAGCCTATCGGCCGATAGGTCCTGCTGTGTTACACTATAAATGTGTCGTTTTGAGCGAGAACTGCTCATTTCTTCTTCTTTTCCACTGCATCGCGAGAGTAACGAGAAAGAGGGTATAGAGGGGGAGAGTTCTTCATCCGGGGGTCGATTTTCATCATTTCTTTTCGGTTGTGAGGCTTGGATAATCAATCTAACGCGAGTTCTACGGATCTTAGTTCTTGAATCTCCAAAGGTAATGTTCTAAAACCCTACTTTTTGGATAATTGGGGATTTTGGGGTTTTGTCCGATTCTTTCCGTTTCGTTGATGGATTCATGATGAATATGATTATTCTTGTTGGTATTCTTAGTTTCCCTACGGATTCATGGTATATTTTCATGGTTTTGCGAAATCGAGAGGGTTTGGTTGTGGTCCGCCCTCGTTGTTATTTTTGTATGAATATACATGAATCGTAGGCGGGTTTCCGGGTGTATTCCATTTCCGTAATCGTCTAGAGTTGGTTGTGATTGTGTTGTTCGAATCGCTAGGTTCATTTCCGCGGTTCCTTGCGGTTGTGTTCAACTCTTCCGCTCCGTTCGTGTCATCGTCTAATTAATCGAGGCAAGTATCCTTATGAACTTACGATCTTGACATAGTAGTTTTGTATGAGAAATTGTGTGTGTGTATGCTCACTACGGGTTAGACTCGACGGGGTCTCGGTAGGGGTTCACGAAGGGGTGGATCCGCGAGCTTGCTTTTAACCACTACGGGTTAGATCCGACGGGTCTCGGTAGGGGTCCACGAGGGGTGGATCCACGGTTAATTGTGGTGCATTTTTACAAATGTGATTTGATCGTTGGCATTTCGGAAATGAGTGTTTTGGAAACTAAGATTTCTTGATGGCATGCATTACTATATGTGTAAGATGTAAATTGTTCATTTGGTTACTTGTACTAGCGTAATTGCTAACCCCTCCTGGGACCCGTTTTGGGGAAATTCGCTTTTATGAATTTCGGGACAGTTCACCGAGACGAGCGGTACTGACCAAGACGCGGATGATGGCCGTGCGTGATGATTGTGCACGAGTGACGTTTTAGTGTCTTTTACCTTATCATGTTTTGTGGTTTTTGGACTAATAATTGTACTCGAGTACTTAAGGGGTTCTTGTTCGTTTGGATTGTATTGTTGCTTATTATGTTGTGTTGGATGATGATGTTATATTGACCGGTTAAACCGGGTGGCTTGTTCTGTTTTGCGTCTTTATGACATGGTGTTGGTCGTCGTTTATGTGAGTCGTTGAGTATGATGCTGTTCAGCCTGGTGGGTCCCATATAGGGATTCACGGCGCTGTAATATACCTCGAATATCTTGAGGGTGTTACACAAGGCAAGTGGGCCGCGGCACAGGAAGACACCCAGCGGGCACAAAGTAAAGTGTACTCTGTGCCGCGGCACAGTCCAGGTGAGCCGCGGCACAGATGAATTAAATGGCGCCCAGGCATCCAGCTGAAGGCCATGTGCCGCTGTAATGCCCGAGATTTCTGTTATGTAATTGGAACTTGTGATATTGTAATGATTGTACTTTTGTCTGAGTATTATTCTCCGTATTTCATAATCCGATGTTGCCGAGCGTTTAATGTCATGGTTGCGATTTGTAAGGTTGAAATTCTGTGCATGTAGCGCACGCTACAAAGCAAGGGTAGCGACGCTAACGTGGTTTCATAGCGCACGCTACGTAATGTAATTAGCGCACGCTATGCGTGGTCAAATTGATTGGGACGTGCGGTAGGTGAGATCGGCGGGGACCCACAGCCGGATTGTGTCGATACTGGACGGCTTCGGGAAAAGCCGAGTCAACGCCTTAGCGCACGCTCTGGTCGATGCGTAGCGCACGCTAAGTGCCGAGTACTGATTTAGATTGGAGCCGTTAGCGCACGCTACGAATAGGGTCTAGCGCGCGCTAATAGCCATTTATTATAAATAGGACATCATCCTATTCAGATTTCGATCTCTTCTCCTCCCATAACCCGAACTCTTACACTTAGAACATAACTCACTTCGTCCCAAACACTTCATATCAACCTCCTAGTTCGAGATTGAAGATCGTATATCATTGGAGATTGGTGTTCAAGCCTTCAGTGTTGGATCGCTTCATTTCCTCCGTATTCTTCACTACTTTGAGGTAGGTGATTCTTCACTGATGTTAGTAATGTTCCTAAGGAAGTTTGAATCATGTTTTGATAGCAAGTATTTCGTTTTTAATCGGTCATCACATGTTAGAAGGATACTTTTGACGTATCGGCATTATATATCGTATGAACCTTTGAACCATCTTATTATAAGGACTCCTAAGCATGTTCAAATCAAGTTATGATCAATGATCGGATATTACCCAGTTGATACGTTGTACACGATGGAATCATGTGTTTTGGAACGTAGAACAAATGGAACTTAGATTATTTCTTGGAGATCGTAGATGAATTATGATGTTGAGTTGGCTATCCGTATATTTGTATTTCACGATCATAAATCTTCCACAAACCTTATTAGCATGATTTGCCCGAGGATGACTTGTATTATCACGGTAGGATTTATGAGTTCTTCACCATTCAACCCGTTTTCGACTGCGGATTACGCCATGCAATATTAGCGCACGCTAACACTTGTGAGTTAACGTGCGCTATCGGGTCGATTAACGCCAAACGCACGTAGCGCGTACGTTATGAGACCAGCCGAGTCGATCGCTGCAGACCGTGGCTAGCGACGCTAGTCTTATACGCTAGCGTCACGCTATCAGCCGTCTTAGCGCACGTTACGTAGAGTACGTAGCGCGCTAAGCAATCCGCATACCTTGTTTATTTTGAGCTTTTCGCCATGTAGGCAATTGTTAGGCCATCGTTCGACTTGAGATGATTTGTATATCGTTCCTTTTGTTAAGGTTCGAGCTTGTTACGTTGATCGAAGGAGGCGGCCTTCGAGTGTGTCGAGATCCTTGAAGTATTTCGTCTTGCCATTTTCGAGGCAAGTATCATATGTCGAGTTTGATTTATTATGCTTATGGTATTGTTCATATTTTGTATATGAGATGTATTTACGGAAATTCGGGTGTTATTGGTTGTTGTTTGTTCTTATTGATTAACATATTGAAATGCATATGTGTATGCATAATTGATTGATTATGGTATAAATGATCCGAGGGGGTCATGAGGATCTATCTTGAGGGCGCTGGATCGAATGTCCACCATGCGTTGGTCCGACGGATCATCATGGGGATCTATCTTGAGGGCGCCGGATCATGGACGGGTTTTCCACCATGCGTTGGTCCGACGGGATCATCATGGGGATCTATACCAAGGGCGCTGGATCATTGGATTACCTGTATTGTATTGATGGGATCGTGAGGATTCGCATCGTTGGATTCCTAGCGGAAGTCCGTTTTGCATGTTTTATCTTTGCATTGATGATTTATTGTATTATGATACTTGTACTAGCATCGTTTTGCTAACCCCTTCGGGGTGGACATTGTTTTGATGTTCGTAGCCGAGGAGCGGGGAGGCCACGATGCAAGCCGGGACGATGAGATGGCTCGATGATGTGATTGATGTTATTGTTGTCGAGAGTTGTTTTCTTGTTTCGTTCAAGACTCGAGTACGTCTGTTTTAATAATGTCCTTTCGATATGGTTGTATAAATTAACTCTTTGATCGGTTGAATCAAATATGTCTTTAAACTTCAGTTGTACGATTGGTTTATATTTACACTCTTTTTAAAATTAGCCTTGTAAATCCTTACCTAAAGGGTTTACGGCGCTGTAATTATTCCGAATATCTCGGGGTGTTACAGAATATGGTATCAGAGCTAAGATTTATGGATATCTTGGCAGTCGGGTTAGTTGGGTCTGTTTACGTTATTGATTATTGGTCGTTCGTAACATCACTGCTGGGCCAGCATCGTCAATTGGACTGTGGTTGTAAGTTTCCTAATCTCGAATACTACTGTTTTATTTAATTCTTGTCTTGTAAACATTGATGGATGTACTTTTAGAATGTTTGCCTTGGATATTGAGTATTTATGTTTACAGTATGTTGAGGGGAGGTCGTGGACGCGGACGCGGTCGTGGACGCGGACGTGGAAATGCGAGGCAAGAAGAATCGGTATCTACTCCTGAGATAGCCGCTAGCCAAACGGATTCACATTCCGGGGGACAGCAGGGATCGGCAAATAATAATACAGATCCTAACGTGCCGGGAGTGCTTCAGCAGGTGGTTGCCCAGATAAACCAGTTTGCTCAAGTTGTGGATCGCATGCAGACGGCGATGGGACAGCAGAATAACGTGGATAATCGGGGAGATAAATGGCTTACCGAGGTGGTCAAATTGCATCCTCCGAAATTTGACGGTTCCACTGAGACGCTTTCGTGGGATCATTGGCTGAAGGAATTAGAGAAGATTTTTGCGGGGATTAACTGTCCCAACGATAGGAAGGTTCCGGTCGCCCAGTATCTTTTGGCCAGGAGGCTTTCGGCGGTGGGAGGCTATTCGACCGAGAGGAGCATAATCTTGACTGGGAGAATTCAAGTTGATGATGGAGGCACGATATTGTCCTCGCCCGAT
Organism: Orobanche coerulescens; assembly: GCA_033398695.1. Taxonomy (NCBI): domain Eukaryota; kingdom Viridiplantae; phylum Streptophyta; class Magnoliopsida; order Lamiales; family Orobanchaceae; genus Orobanche; species Orobanche coerulescens. Next base: position 60,270,576 of record CM065818.1, read on the forward strand.
TAGAGGCCCGAGTTCGGGAGTTTTTCTCACCACAAAATACGGAAGCATACGTGACGGAAGTGATTAAGACTTTTAATCACCAAATGACTTATGTGCGCCACAGTCGGGGCCGAGGCGGAAAGGATTTTCCATTTTGACATGCGAATGAAGCGGAAATTCACAATATATGTCGGATTTGATTGTGCCACCTTGAGCGATGCTCGGGACAAGGCGTTGGCCTACGATATGAAGGAAGCGGCAGTAGAGAAATCGGCGGAAGCAAAGAAGCGAGAAGGTGTCGGGCAACTTCACGGAGAATAAGAATAGCGGGCCTGTGTCACGGTCCTCTTTTCACTCATCCAGGAGACCTCCGCATCCTAGTCGAGGAGGAAAGAAGTTCCGGGCTGCACCGAATGTTTCTGTCACGGGGAAGAAGTGTTACAACTGTGGCAAGGCGGGACTTGTTCGACGTGATTGTTTCGCGCCTGCTTTGTGACTGTTTCGAGTGTGGACAGGGAAGGACATCGCGCAACATTTTGTGGGAATGCGACCCGATCTTTTGGTACTCGCGCTCCGGCTCGATTCGAAGGAGACGAGTGTGAACCAGACGCGGCAAAGTGGATTTGGCAGCAGACCGGGAAGAGAGAGGCATCCATCTTTGGGTCCATTCCTCCACGCACGTACGAGATGAGGAAATCGATGATCGGAACACAGTTGCATCAGGTACGATTCAGATCCTTTTGCAACCAGTTAGTGTCTTGTTCGATTCAGGAGCCACGCATTCTTTTATATCTTTGAACTGTGTTAATCATTTGAACATCTCGTGCTTGTATAATTGTGAACCTTATGTTGTGGGATTACCAAGCGGAGAGAAAATTGTGGGAACCTTAGAAGCTAAGGATTTCCCAGTATCTATAGAAGGAAGAGATTGGCCATCGAATCTTATTGTGGTTGACATCTGTGGTGACGATTTAATTCTCGGAGATGATTGGCTCGACCGTTATGGAGCTGTGCTGAATTACCGAGAGAGAGTCATTTCCATCATTGCTGATGACGGATCTGAACACTTATTCCGAGGATGGAGACCGGGAAGCTCGGGGAAAGTGATCAAGGCAATGAAAGCTGTGAAATTACTGAAGCAAGGATGTCACGGACTTTGGTGCTATGCCATGAGGAAGGAGGAAGGAGTAGAGCTCTCATCTATTTCAGTTGTGAATGAGTTCTCAGATGTTTTTCCTGACGAACTACCTGGATTACCTCCGCAGAGAGAAGTGGAATTCACTATCGAACTAGAGCCTGGAGCAGCTCCTATTTCGAGCACCATACGCATGGCGCCAACCGAGATGTATGAACTCAAGAAACAAGCTGGAGGAATTGTTGCGGAAGGTTATATTCAACCAAGCGTTTCTCCTTGGGGAGCACCCGTTCTCTTTGTCCGGAAGAAAGACGGATCCCTCCGACTGTGTATTGATTACAGGGAGCTTAACAAGATGACGATCAAGAATAAGTATCCTATACCTCGGATCGACAACTTGTTTGATCAACTGCAAGGGGCAAGGGTATTCTCGAAGATTGACTTGCGATCAGGATACCACCAGTTGAGAATTAAGGAATCGGATATACCGAAATCTGCTTTCAGATCGATGCAGGCATTATGAATTTGTAGTGATGCCATTTGGACTTACCAATGCTCCTGCGGTATTCATGCAATTGATGAATCGGGTATTCTTGGAGTACTTGGATAAATTTGTGGACGTTTTCATTGACGACGTCTTGATATATTCAAGGGACGCAGAGGAACATGCTGAACATTTACGTGTGGTTTTGAGCATCTTGAGAAAGGAACAGCTGTATGCTAAGCTTTCTAAATGTGAGTTCTGGCTTAAGAAAGTAACTTTTCTCGGGCATGTGATATCATCCGACGGAGTTCAGGTGGACCCAAAGAAAGTCGAAGCAATCTTGGAGTGGGAAGCTCCTAAAAACGTGAAAGAAGTCCGAAGCTTCTTAGGACTAGCTGGATATTATCGCCGCTTCGTAGAGGGATTTTCCAAAATTGCTCGTCCGCTCACTCATTTATTCTGAAAACTCAAAAGTTCGCGTGGAATGAGAAGTGTCAGTGGTTTTGTGAACTTAAGAAGAGACTGACGACACCTATATTAGCGCCCGAGAAGGAGACGGATTTATGGTATACGACGATGCTTCAAATCGGGGAGTTTGGGTTGTGTGTTGATGCGGGAGAATAAAGTAATTGCTTATGCTTCTCGGCAATTGAAACCGTACGGGTTAATTATCCGACTCATGATCCGGAGCTAGCAGTGTGGTCTTTGCCTTGAAAATCATCGACATTATTTGTACGGCACTCATTGTCGATCTTTACAGACCATAAGAGCCTCAAGTACATTTTGATCGAAAGAGTTAAACATGAGGCGAGAGAAGGTGGTGGAATTGATCAAGGATTACGACTTGGAGATTCTCTATCATCCGGGAAAGCAAATGTAGTAGCCGATGCTTTGAGCCGTAAACACCGTTTCCCTTCGAGCGTTGGAAGCACTTACATCCGAAACCGGATTCAACGAGGCCCGATCCGCGAGGGATTGAAGTATGGGTACCGGGAATCCAATGACAACTTTATGTGATGGAACCGACTTCATCACTAGTCGAGAGATCAAGTCTAAACAATTGAGCGATTCTCGATCCTTCGATTATGTGACGAAGTAAAGAAAGGAAAAGCTCCAGGATTCGTGATACAAGATGATGTATTTCTGAGAATTCAGAGTCGACTTTGAATTACCGATTATGATGATTTGAGAAGGAATATTATGAAGGAAGATCACAGCGCGCCCTATTCTATTCACCGGGCGTGTAAGATGTATAAAGATTTAAAGCAAAACTTGGTGGGGAATATGAAGAAGGACGTAGCGGAGTCGTTTCAAAATGTTTGACTTGTCGTGAGTTAAGATTGAACATCAACGACTGCCGGAATGTTAAGACCGCTTAGATCCCCGAGTGGAAGTGGGAGGATATCTCGATGGACTTCATTATTAGTATGCCAAGGACTAGAACGGGAATGAACATGATTTGGGTTGTAGTTGATCGACTAACCAAGTCGGCTCATTTCCTAGGAATCAAAGATACATGGGGACCGAGAGATTGGCACGAATATTTATTGCGGAGATAGTCCGATTGCGGGACGCGAAGACCATTATTTCGGATCGAGATGGTCGTTTCGTGTCACACTTACGAAAGCGATTCACAGGGCTTTGGGGACCGAGCTAAACTTTAGTACAGCTTATCATCCCCAAACGGACGGTCAGTCCGAAAGGACTATTCAGACAGTAGAGGACATGCTTAGAGCTTGTGCATTAGATTGGTCGACTGATTGGGAAGTTCACTTGCCCTTGATCGAGTTCACTTATAATAACAGTTGGCATGCTTCTATTAAGATGGCACCATTTGAAGCTTTGTACGGGAGAAGATGCCGATCACCCCTGTGCTGGGATGATTCTTCGGATTTGATCGGGACGGAACCGGAATTGATTATTCAGACTCAAGAGAAGATAGCCTTAATTCGAGAGAGACTGTTGACTGCCCAGAGTCGACAGAAGTCTTATGCCGATGTCCGTCGTCGTCCTCTAGAGTTCGACGCTGGAGACCACGTGCTATTGAAGGTGTCTCCTACACGAGGGATTTTCCGTTTTGGGAGAAGAGGCAAACTTAGTCCGAGATATATCGGACCCTTTGAGATCCTCGAGAGAGTGGGAGATTTAGCATACAGGTTGGCCTTACCGCCATCGCTGGGTCACGTTCACAATGTGTTTCACGTATCCCAACTGCGGAAGTATGTACCGGACCCCAGTCACGTCATTGATTTCGATGAGATCGAGATAGCTAATGATGGCACCTTCGAAGAGAGACCAATCAAGATACTTGAGAGCCGGATCAAGCAATTGAGGAATAAACCAATACACTTGGTTAAAGTACAATGGTCACGACATGGAGTCGAAGAGGCCACTTGGGAAACGGAGGACGGTATGAAGGCTAAATATCCGAAGTTGTTTTCATCATAAGTTTCGGGACGAAACTTCTTTTTAGGGAGGAAGGATGTAATGCCCGAGATTTCTGTTATGTAATTGGAACTTGTGATATTGTAATGATTGTACTTTTGTCTGAGTATTATTCTCCGTATTTCATAATCCGATGTTGCCGAGCGTTTAATGTCATGGTTGCAATTTGTAAGGTTGAAATTCTGTACATGTAGCGCACGCTACAGGCTAAGGGTAGCGTACGCTAACGTGGTTTCATAGCGCACGCTACAGAATGTAATTAGCGCACGCTATGCGTGGTCAAATTGATTGGGACGTGCGGTAGGTGAGATCTGGCCGGGGGACCCCTGTCGGATTGTGTCGGATGTACCTGGACGGCTTTCGGGAAAAGCCGAGTCAACGCCTTAGCGCACGCTACAGGTCGATGCGTAGCGCACGCTAAGTGCCGAGTACAGTTTAGACTGTGAGCCGTTAGCGCACGCTACGAATAGGGTCTAGCGCGCGCTAATAGCCATTTATTATAAATAGGACATCATCCTATTCAGGATTTCAGTTTCTTCTCCTCCCATAACCCGAACTCTTACACTTAGAACATAACTCACTTCGTCCCAAACACTTCATATCAACCTCCTAGTTCGAGATTGAAGATCGTATATCATTGGAGATTGGTGTTCAAGCCTTCGGTGTTGGATCGCTTCATTTCCTCCGTATTCTTCACTACTTTGAGGTAGGTGATTCTTCACTGATGTTAGTAATGTTCCTAAGGAAGTTTGAATCATGTTTTGATAGCAAGTATTTCGTTTTTAATCGGTCATCACATGTTAGAAGGATACTTTTGACGTATCGGCATTATATATCGTATGAACCTTTGAACCATCTTATTATAAGGACTCCTAAGCATGTTCAAATCAAGTTATGATCAATGATCGGATATTACCCAGTTGATACGTTTTACACGATGGAATCATGTGTTTTGGAACGTAGAACAAATGGAACTTAGATTATTTCTTGGAGATCGTAGATGAATTATGATGTTGAGTTGGCTATCCGTATATTTGTATTTCACGATCATAAATCTTCCACAAACCTTATTAGCATGATTTGCCCGAGGATGACTTGTATTATCACGGTAGGATTTATGAGTTCTTCACCATTCAACCCAGTTTTCGACCTGCAGTATTCTGCCATGCAATATTAGCGCACGCTAACACTTGTGAGTTAACGTGCGCTATCGGGGTCAGTTAACGCCCGAAACGTACGTAGCGTACGTTATGAGACCAGCCGAGTCGATGCCAGCCGTGGCTAGCGCACGCTAGTCTTATACGCTAGCGTACGCTATGATCCGTCTTAGCGCCGCGTTACGTAGAGTACGTAGCGCGCTAAGCAATCCAGACAGCTTGTTTATTTTGAGCTTTTCGGCCATAGACCGAATTGTTAGGCCATCGTTCGACTTGAGATGATTTGTATATCGTTCCTTTTGTTAAGGTTCGAGCTTGTTACGTTGATCGAAGGAGGCGGCCTTCGAGTGTGTCGAGATCCTTGAAGTATTTCGTCTTGCCAATTTCGAGGCAAGTATCATATGTCGAGTTTGATTTATTATGCTTATGGTATTGTTCATATTTTGTATATGAGATGTATTTCTGGAAATTCGGGTGATATTCGTTGTTGTTTCTTCGTATTGATGAACATATTGAAATGCATATGTGTATGCATAATTGATTGATTATGGTATAAATGATCCGAGGGGGTCATGAGGATCTATGCTGAGGGCGCTGGATCGAATGTCCACCATGCGTTGGTCCGACGGGATCATCATGGGGATCTATGCTGAGGGCGCTGGATCGCTGGACGGGTTTTCCACCATGCGTTGGTCCGACGGGATCATCATGGGGATCTATACCAAGGGCGCTGGATTGCTGGATTACCCTGTATTGTATTGATGGGATCGTGAGGATTCGCATCGTTGGATTCCGGTAGCGGAAGTCCGTTTTGCATGTTTTATCTTGCATTGATGATTTATTGTATTATGATACTTGTACTAGCATCGTTTTGCTAACCCCTTCGAGGGTGGACATTGTTTTGATGTTCGGGTAGCCGAGGAGCGGGGAGGCGACCACGATCACAAGCGGGACGATGAGATGGCTCGGTGATGTGATTGATGTTATTGTTGTCGAGAGTTGTTTTCTTGTTTAGATTCGACTCGAGTAAATGCATTTTAATAATGTCCTTTCGATATGGTTGTATAAATTAACTCTTTGATCGGTTGAATCAAATATGTCTTTAAACTTCAGTTGTACGATTGGTTTATATTTACACTCTTTTTAAAATTAGCCTTGTAAATCCTTACCTAAAGGGTTTACGGCGCTGTAATTATTCCGAATATCTCGGGGTGTTACAGCCGCGGCACAGATTTAGTGCGCCGCGGCACACTAGGCGGTTTTTGTATGCTCCGCGCGGATTTAGGCCGTTTCGAAGCCAGTTCTCGACCTACTCACACGGACGCGATTTGGAGACTGTGCAAAGCTATAAATAAGGGTTTAAGACCCTAATTAATGATCTTTTTGATCTTTGGATCTTTGGGGAATTAGAGAATCGTGAGGAGACGGCAGAAGAGGAAGAGAAGCAGAAGACTTCAAGAGCAGAAGGCGGAAGCCGAAGAACGGAGGAATCCGAGCTTCATCTGCGTTTGATTTTCATGCTTCTATTTATTAATTCTGTATTTTCCTTTATTAGTATGTCAGGCTAAAACCCTAATCTAGGATTTTGATGAAACCTACGTTTTGATGGATTTACTTGAGATTATCTAATTAATTACCTTTTTGTTGAGTTTTCCCAATCGTGTTTAATGCTTTCAATTATCTGGCCAATAGTTGTATTGTTTTAATCATTCAATTCGAATCGGGAGAGGAGAATTGGTGAGGAACTATTGGTGAGGACCGTTTTATTCTGTGAGATAGGAATATACTCATAGGAACTACGTGGCCTTTTGGAGATTTTATGCTTTTTGCCTATTGACGAATTAATTCACCTAGGAATAGAGTGCGTTATTCGCCTTTAGAAAAATCTATTGACCTCGGGAGAGGTGGTAGAATATATTAGCAATCTCCGCCTTCAATAAATTGGGAAAATTATTAACTTCAGATAATCGAGAGTAAATTCGGATAAACCGAGGTGGATTCAGAATCCTAGACTTATTCCTCATTTGATTTTCTTTCCTCAAGCGATCGTTTTTACTATTTAGTCTTTTATTAATTCTTTTAGTAATTAATTGCAAAACCCAAGTTCGATTGTTCAAATAAAACTAGAATACATAAAAATCGGTAGTTAGTGATTCAGTCCTCGTGGGAACGATACTCACTCATCATTTTATTACTTGTATACGATAACGTACACTTGCGTTCAACAATTATCGCAACAAGTTTTTGGCGCCGTTGCCGGGGACTGAAATTTTGCTAATATCGATTTCAGTATTTCTAGTCTTAGTTTGAACGTTTTTATTTTATTATTTTTGTGTTTAATTTTATTTATTTGTTTTTCCTTTCAGGATCTTTCGCGTAGTGCATGAGAAAACTCGGCAATGAAGGCCTACTACCTTTGGATACCGAGCTCGAGCGCACTCTTCGAAGGAACAAGAAGGAGAAACGAGAATTACAGACGACAGTGACCATGGCTGAAAATATCGAAATTCCTGGAGGAGATAACCATGTGCAGCAAGTTCAACCGGCACTAGCTCTTCGAGACTATGCCATGCCACAAATTAACGCTAATTTTTCGGGGATTCGGCGTCCCACTATCCAAGCCAACAATTTCGAGATCAAGCATGCGATCATTCAGATGGTGCAGGCGAGCCAATTCTGTGGATTGCCGAATGACGACCCAAACGCTCATATTGCTTCTTTCCTTGAGATTTGTGACACGTTCAAGAACAATGGTGTCACCAACGATGCTATCCGATTACGGCTTTTCCCTTTCTCTTTGAGGGATAAAGCGAAATTTTGGCTAAATTCCTTAACGCCGGGGTCGATCACAACATGGGCAGAGTTAGCGCAAGCCTTCCTTGCCAAATTCTTCCCACCTTCTAAGACGGCGAGATTGAGAAACGAGATCACCACTTTTGGACAGTATGATATGGAATCGCTCCACGAGGCGTGGGAGCGATACAAAGATTTGTTACGGAGATGCCCACATCATGGCCTTCTAGACTGGCTTCAAATTCAGACGTTTTACAATGGATTGAGTGCCTCTACACGCACTCTCGTGGATGCAGCCGCCGGTGGGGCTTTGATGGGAAAGACTATGGCCGAGGCACACTCGTTGTTGGAAGCTATGGCCGCAAATGCATATCAATGGCCATCTGAAAGATTAACGCCGAAGCGAGTTATGGAAGTTTCTAGTAATGATCCGATTTCCACATTGTCAGCTCAAGTCGCCGCCTTGACCCAAGAGCTTCAAGCATTTTCGCATTCACCTTCCCCCGTTACCATTGAGACATGCAATTGGTGTAACGGATCCCACCCTAGCGCGGAGTGTTAAGTCGGAAATCCGTTCGAGCAGCCCCAAATTGAACAAGCTCAGTTTGTAGGAAACGGAAACCGGCAAGATAATCCGTACTCCAACACATATAATCCGGGGTGGCGTAATCATCCCAACTTTTCGTGGAGAAACGGACATAACTCAAACCAGCCTCCGTTCGCTCAAAACCAACAGCAGCCCCCTCCCGCTCCAAAAGTTTCTCTCGAGGAAGCAATCGCGAAATTGGCAGCGAATACGAGTCAATTCATGACCCGTACTGAAGCGACATTGCAGAATCATTCCGCTTCCATTCGCAACTTGGAAGTTCAGTTGGGCCAAATTGCTAATGTGTTGACAGCCGCCGGGGAGCATTGCCCAAGACGGCCGAGACAAATCCTAGAGAAAGTCTAAATGCGATCGATCGAGAAGCGGGAAGGAGGTGTTGGACGGCCAGAGATGTGAAAAGAGGAGTGAAATTGAGGAGAAGAATAATTTAGTGACGGAGGAGTCACAAGATTGAGACCTTCGATAACATTTCGGATAACCCGAAGGCATATGTGCCCCGTCCGTTTCGCAGATTACAGCAGAAAAAGGCGGACAAACAATTCTCTAAGTTCCTCGACGTGTTCAAAAAGCTTCATATTAACATTCCATTTGCCGATGCGTTGGAACAAATGCCGAGCTACGCTAAATTCATGAAAGAGATATTGTCAAAGAAAAGAAAACTCGAGGAGTTTGAAACAGTCGCCTTGACGGAGGAATGCAGCGCGATTCTTCAAAAGAAGCTTCCACCAAAATTGAGAGATCTGGGAAGTTTCAACATACCGTGCACCATGGGGAATCTTTCTTTTAATAAAGCATTGTGCGATCTCAGTGCTAGTATTAACCTCATTCCTCTGTCGATTTTCAAAAAGCTGGACATTGGGGAAGCCAAGCCGACAACAGTCTCCTTACAATTGGCCGATAGGTCCATTAAGTATCCGAGAGGAGTGATTGAGGATGTGCTAGTAAAAGTGGATAAATTTATCTTTCCAGCAGATTTTATTGTTCTCGACATGGAGGAAGATGAAAATATCCCGATTATCTTGGGACGACCATTTTTGGCGACCGGCAGAACTCTTATTGACGTGGAAAAAGGAGAATTAACTCTGCGGGTTCAAGAGGAGCATGTCACATTCCAAGTGTTCAAATCTTTTCCATGTCCGGGAGGTGTTGATAAAAGCTCTCAAAGTGAAAGTGTGGAGACTGTTGCAAAAGAAAAACACCGAAAACATCGTCGGTCGAAAAATTCAGATTCTGTGTCAGATGGCCAAATTTTTAAGAAAGATGTAGAACGAGTAGCATTTCTCGAGCACTCGGACAAGTCTGCTGGGTTCATAAAGTCATTTTTGAAAGAGGGGAATAAGCCGGAAGCCAAACGGACGTCTAGTCATAAGAAAAACGGGTGTTTCGGGAAGTTGTTCACGTCAAAACCTTTCCGCAAACAAAATTGGGTGTCCGAACCGAAAATCAAATCGTTAATGACTGATGGTAAAAAACTTTAAAAATCATATTGACGGTTCGATGAACGGGGCGGAAACCAAATGGAGTTTGCGAAAAGCGAACTAATTTTTTTAAAATAGGTCCGGCTGAAGACTATAAACTTAGCGCTTCTCGGGAGGCAACCCGAGTTCGTAGTTGTAGATTTTTGCGTTTCTATATTTTTCTTGCATTCTTGAATTTTATTTTTCATCATTTTGTGCTTTGATTTGCTTTTACCTCTTGCTCTTGACGTGTTCTTCTTGAAATTCTGTGCAGGAAAAGTCCCAGGGGAGAAACTAATGCCTGAGCCGTGGCACAAGTAAAATGAGCCGCGGCACACACAAATCTAAAGGATGAGCTTAACCCATTGTACCCTGTGCCGCGGCACGACATAAATGAGCCGCGGCACACTTGAGCCCTGAGCCGCGACACACTGAAACTGAGCCGCGGCACATGGCAAAACATGCAAACAGGTAAAAAGGGATTGTACTCGGTGCCGCGGCTCACTTGAGCTGTGCCTCGGCACACCATGCGGAATTCGAACAGCCAGGTACCTTATAACCCGCATTCGGCCGGCCACCCCAGGTACGTTTTCTTTCTTTCCTTCCCTTTCCCCCTGCGCGCGATCGGCCGAGTCTTCTTCTAGTTTTCTTCTTGCGATTTTCTTGCACTTTTCACAAACCAATCAAGGTATGTTCCAATCTCTAATCTCTGCTTGTTTTATGAATTTAAATTTGAAGTTGTGTATGCATTGGATGGATTGAATATGTTTATTTCCTTCAAAAGTTCTAGGATGGTTTAGTGGATGATATGAACTTTTGATCGATTTTGATGGTTATTTTTTATTATGAATGAATTGAGTATGTAGTTTTGATGGTAAATTATTTGTGCTTCTGTTCTTGGGGGTTGAATCGAGCTATTGCTATGTTTATTCTTCAAGTAAACTCTTGCCCATTAGGTGTTCGATGAAATGTCTAAATGAAAAATTTTCTTTGTTAAGGAAATATTTTGAATCTTTGTGCAACGTATTCGTTCTGGAATTACAGCAACCCCAACCCGTACGTCTAGTTTAAATGTTATGGTTCAAATTCATTTTTCTCTCACGGTTGTGCTATCTCGTAAAAATTCTTGATTACGGCCGGATATCCTTAGCATAGTGATGATTATTCTCATTATTAGTTGAGTAAGTAACCTTCGGTGTTTAATTTTTTTTTCAGGATCGTTATGGCTAGGACTAAGAAGCTGAACAAGAGGGCCAGGACTCAGTCATCCCCTACTCGAGGGGAAACCTCTCGTAGCCGCGCCGAGTCTGAGGGGCACCAGTTTTCTGACCCTGAAATCCACAAAATCTTCAATGAGAAGATTCAGCCGCGACCTCTTATCCCGGAGAGGGGATTTACTCCAGCCCCCCAAGACGGGGAATTGATTACGATGATAGATGAGATGGGGTGGGCCCGATTCACTGCACTCCCCGAGCCAGCAGTGATATCGATAATACAGGAGTTCTACGCCAGTGCGCTATTGAAGCATATTCGAGCATGCCAGATGTTGCAGCCGATAGACACTCGGACTCAGGTCGATGTTCGAGGTGTTACAGTTGATTTTTCCACAGCTGCTATTCGAAGGTTGTTTGGGCTTCCGGTGGTAGATGAGTCGGCCTATGTCCGAGTTATGACTAGCCTCACGAAGGAGGCTCTGCTTGAGACTATTGCGCAGCCCGACTCCGACTGGGAGCAGCGCGCACCGGGTTCTTCCACTTTCCATTTCAAGAGCTCGCGCCTCAGTCGGCTCGGGCGTGCCTGGCTATATTTCATTTGTGCTCGTATAGACCCCACATCTCAGATCCGCACTGTCTTTCTCTCCCGCGCCCGGACACTATATGCTATCACATCCGGGCTGCGATTCGATGTGGCCCCCATCTTGGTCTGTTCTATATTCCAGTGCATTCAGGGAGGGGCCAAGACGGGGTTGAAGCACCCCTCTCTCATCTGCGCTCTGTACCGGCAGTCGGGGCTGACGTGGTCGGACGACGAGCCGATGCTTGCCCCCCAGGCCCCGATCGACCACCGCATCATCTCACATTTTGACCAGTGGGGAGGAGCGCCGGCGCACGCTCGGGGGAGAGGATTTCTATTGGATGAGGCCCACGAGGGGTCCCCCGAGCCTCTTTCTTGACACAAGGCGTGGAGATGCCGGACCGCAGCCCGACAGAGAGAGATTGCAGGAGATGTTTGATGGGCTGAGGGAGGATCTGAGGAGAGAGAGAGAGGAGCTGAGAGAGGAGACGAGGAGAGAGAGAGGATATGAGAGAGGATATGAGGAGAGAGAGAGAGATGATATGAGGAGAGAGAGGGAGAGTATGCTGGCTGCCATGCGAGAGGAGCAGCGGACGGAGCGAGAGAGCGTTATTGCTGCCGTCAGAGCTGAGATGCGATAGTAGGCCCGCCGGGCCAACCGACGAGAGGCGAGGCGTCTGGCAGCGAGGGACGTCTATCATCAGGAGCACCTTGCCGCATGGATGGCCCATATCATGCATCCAGACGGGCCATTTATTGCACCCGCCCGACCAGTCACACCACCCTCCTCACCGGATGATGCCGGCACCAGCTCGTGAGAGGACTGGAGGGGAGTACTTGACCTTCTTATTCTATTGCATATTATATTTTGTTCATTGAGGTCAATGTACGTCCTAAGTTTGGGGGGGTTTACTTTCTGTTGCTACATTCATTGCTGTACTGATTTTGTTGCACTTTTCATTACTTTGCGTTTTTTTTTTTCGATAGCCTTGCTTGTCTTCATTTTTCTCTATTCGTGAATTTTTCGTGCTTCTATTTGTGTAATACTGATGTTATGACACTGCTTTTCTCTCTAAAGAAACGGTCGAGTTTTAGTCGCGTTGTAGTCAGTGATTTCTGTTTCTGCTTAGTATTCATTTAGGTCCGAAATTTTTCTCGTGATTGTAGGGGTCTTGGCGGATAAGAGAGGATACATGCGTGTTTTAAAATCACCGTCGATACGTTTGGTTACATTTTTCGGTTAGCTAGTCGTCCAGTTACATAAGTCGTGTTGGCACTTAGATTGAGTTTAGAGTCGGTCAGTTTTTCCCAAAAGTCGAGATAATATTTGTTCTATGATGGGAAGTCTAGTAACCGGGGGTATTCACGTGACCCGTTGTTTACTCTCGCGTAAAACGATGACCCTGATTAGACTAGTGATTTAGAAATTTCACATGTGCCAATGATAGGGAGCCTAGTAACCGGGGGTATTCGCGTGACCCGTTGTTTACTCTCGCGTAAAACAGCGACCTAGATTCGGACATGCGGGAATTATATATTTGAGTTGTTTCTCCGCTGTAGAAGGGAACTTAGTAACTAGAAGCATCCATGTGCCCCATGAGTGTCTTTTACGTCAAACGGTTTCCCAATACATGAGAATGGAAGTTCTATCCTAGGATTATCCTGATGAAACATCCTGAGATCCGAACCTAGTGGTCAACTCGAATCAATTTCTTGAGCATATATATATAGGGGAATACTGTCCGAGGATTATTTTTATGAAACTCGTGAAAATTTTGCCATTAGACTGTGGAACGAGGCGAACTAGCTTGTTTATTTTAGCCTTTCAAATTGACGGTCGATTTGATTCACGTTTGTTAATCTGTGAGCTGGATTTTCTTCATGAACGAGTGATTAGGACTGAACTTGGTTACTTTGTAGAATCAGTGTTCTGAGTGTAGCTCGCTATTACGATACTCGTATTCTTCAGAGAAAATTTCAGGATAGTATTGATTAGGTTGAACACTATGAGTTGCACGATTATTCACGACATTCTTTTGATTGAATTTGATTCGTTTTGCTTGAGGACAAGCAAAGGCTTAAGTTTGGGGGTATTTGTTAGGCGTATTTTTATATACTTATTTATCATTATTTTGTGTTATTTTGGAGAGTGAATTTGCTTAAATGAGCTTTTAATGCCTTAATCTTGTATGTTTGTCAGGAGATTGAAGTCCGGAGGCTAAAACGAGGCGAAACGGGCGAAAACGGGAAATTTTGGCTGTGAGCCGCGGCACAAGGCAAGTGGGCCGCGGCACAGGAAGACACCCAGCGGGCACAAAGTAAACTGTACTCTGTGCCGCGGCACAGTCCAGGTGAGCCGCGGCACAGATGAATTAAATGGCGCCCAGGCATCCAGCTGAAGGCCATGTGCCGCAGCACAGATTTAGTGCGTCGCGGCACACTAGGCGGTTTTTGTATGCTCCGCGCGGATTTGGGCCGTTTCGAAGCCAGTTCTCGACCTACTCACACGGACGCGATTTGGAGACTGTGCAAAGCTATAAATAAGGGTTTAAGACCCTAATTAATGATCTTTTTGATCTTTGGATCTTTGGGGAATTAGTGAATCGTGAGGAGACGGCAGAAGAGGAAGAGAAGCAGAAGACTTCAAGAGCAGAAGGCGGAAGCCGAAGAACGGAGGAATCCGAGCTTCATCTGCGTTTGATTTTCATGCTTCTATTTACTAATTCTGTATTTTCCTTTATTAGTATGTCAGGCTAAAACCCTAATCTAGGATTTTGATGAAACCTACGTTTTGATGGATTTACTTGAGATTATCTAATTAATTACCTTTTTGTTGAGTTTTCCCAATCGTGTTTAATGCTTTCAATTATCTGGCCAATAGTTGTATTGTTTTAATCATTCAATTCGAATCGGGAGAGGAGAATTGGTGAGGAACTATTGGTGAGGACCGTTTTATTCTGTGAGATAGGAATATACTCATAGGAACTACGTGGCCTTTTGGAGATTTTATGCTTTTTGCCTATTGACGAATTAATTCACCTAGGGATAGAGTGCGTTATTCGCCTTTAGAAAAATCTATTGACCTCGGGAGAGGTGGTAGAATATATTAGCAATCTCCGCCTTCAATAAATTGGGAAAATTATTAACTTCAGATAATCGAGAGTAAATTCGGATAAACCGAGGTGGATTCAGAATCCTAGACTTATTCCTCATTTGATTTTCTTTCCTCACGCGATCGTTTTTACTATTTAGTCTTTTATTAATTCTTTTAGTAATTAATTGCAAAACCCAAGTTCGATTGTTCAAATAAAACTAGAATACATAAAAATCGGTAGTTAGTGATTCAGTCCTCGTGGGAACGATACTCACTCATCATTTTATTACTTGTATACGATAACGTACACTTGCGTTGAACAATTATCGCAACAGTACATTACACTTTTCTAAACTAAGATGAAAACTTACAATATATTTTAATTTATGCAATCAACTAGGAGTAAGTTTTTATATATGTTGTAACTTTTGGTAAAAATATAACGACGGTTTGGTACATGTATTTTTTATCTATGTGTTTCAGTGACAAGCTTAACCAAACATGAATAAAGCAAATTTATGCGGGAAAATTGTATCAAATTTATTGTTTTAGTTTTCTACTTTTATGTTTATCTCGGTTTAAGCACTCCACTTTATTTTGCTATTAGCAGGTCACAGTTCAAAGGGACACAAATAGGCTAATTGTAATAAAATATATTGAATTTTTTGGTGTTTTTTAAAAAAATTTGGTTCCGATCGGGTAGAACCGGAACCGAAACATGCTCTTCGGTCCGGTTCTCGGTTCCTAAAATACACATTTTTCGGTTCTCAGTTCTCTCGATTCCGGGTCGGTTCTTTGCGTTTCCGAAACCGCGCTCACCTCTTACATACTGTTATTTTAAAATAACGTTGTTTTCCCTTTTTATCGTCGCAAAGGCTAAATTTCCAATTACTTTAACAAATCAAATTGATACATAATATATTCTACCACATGTCAAATTGAATTATTACGTAATATACTAAGAAAAAAAAAGTAAGTATAAGAAGGATAACATTTTAATTAGTTGATTATATAAGGTTATAAAGTGAAATGTTGAATTTTAAAAAGGGTGGTTTTTTTTATTCATATAGTACTACTGATATCGTCACAAAGACCCCTTTTTCCAGCTTTATCTATTTTTATTTTTATTTTTTTTCTAAAACAAAATTGTAAAAGTTGACACAATAAAAACCCTTGTTATAACAAGTTACCAACCAAAAACTTTAAAAGACGTAATACAAACATATGATTAATGCCAATAGTCATTGATGGAACTAGAGAAGCAGAGGGTCTCGTGGTGTTACAAGTCCCTCGTTTGGTTTGAAATCGCCATTTTCTGTTCATTACTTTCTCTTTTATTACAATTTAGAAAAATTTGTGCATCCGGTTACTTACTTTAATTCTCGTCCCGTCACCGCTGACAACAGTTACCAAACTTGATAGCCTCGATTTTAAAATTGTATCTATAATTCAATTAATGCAAAGTAACAAAGGAAACCGGCGAGCGTTTAGCAATAATCAATCAAATTATACTATGTTGTTCTTGCTACTAGTAAATAACATGGCTAAACAATACATTCCCAAGAAGGGGTAATTAGGTAACTTATCACCCAAAACGGCTAATGTTAAAGGTAGGGGTAGGCGATTGGCTATTTCTTACACGACCCACACAAATAAACGGGTTAATGTCGAGTATAACTAGGTTTCGGGTCTAGACACTTTATTGTTTGGGTTGTGGGTGGTTAAATGGTACAAATATAACTGTGCGGCCTGCGATGTCCCACTGTATGTCAACCGGGCTGTTTCTGCTTTGCCGAAGGCCTGGACGACCGACTTGGATGCGATCGCCCGCCAACGGTCCGGGAACACAATGCAGGCTGCTTTCGCTCTTTCCCTCCAGGCGGCGATGATGGCTGCCCAGGCTGTGCAGGAATTCGAGGGGCGTCCTTCTATTTCTCGTCTTCAGGCGGACCTTGAGGCCGCTCGGAAAGAGAATGCCGAGTTTGCCGACAGGATTGTGGCTATGGAGAAGGACTCCTTGGATGCAGATAAATGGGCGAGTCAGGATCTTGAGTTGATGAGAGAGAATTATGAGCGAGCCCGGGTGGCGGTTGACCGATTTCAGGACCAGATGACCGATGCCCATCGGTCGCACGCGGCCGCTCAGAAGGAGGCCGATCAGCTGAAGGTGACTGTCGCTCGGCTGACTAGCGAGCTCGCGTCGTCGAGGGGAGAGACGACTACAAGGGAGACCGAGCTCCAGGGTGCGCAACAGGCGGTTGCGGAGTTGAAAGGGAATCTGGAGGCGACCGAGGCCGATCCTTTTCCCAACGTGGAATTTGTCAGCGAGTTTGCCTATTACATGACGTTCGCTGACTCGCTCCGTGCTGCAAAGAAGGGAGGGCTGGAGGTCGGCCCTCTTGCTGAAAGCTTCAAGGTATACGTGCTGGAGCACCCTCTTCATCCTGCCTTCCCTGTGCCGATCTTAGATCTCCCGGAAATCAGCATGGACCTGAGCTGGTACCCGACTCCCGGAAACCTTGTTCATCTGAATGCCCCGGAGGATGGGGAGGCAGCTCCGGAAGCTGGTGAAGGGTCGCAGGCCGATCCAGTGGTTGAAGGCGAAGGTTAGACTAGGACATCCTCAGAGTCTGTCCTTTTTGTTTCAGCTTTTGCCTTGTAATTTTGTAGATTTCCTTGTACTTAGGCCTTTGGGCGACCGCTTTGTACTTCTGATATTTCAAGTAATGAAATGAGTGTTTGTTTCTTCGATTTATTACTTGAATGATTGCTTTTCTGAGCCTTTACATGACTTTGTACAAATGTGTGAGGAGAGATTGTTGCATGTATAGTTCCAAGTGAATTGATAAACTCATATAGATAACTTTTACAACAAATTCGATCGCTGCACAAACATCTGGAAAATACCGATCTCCGTATGTAATTGAATAGGGACGATCGTCGTAAATATGGCTCCGCCCTTCCCCCTTGTTTTTGTTCACTTAGTGAAAGTAAGGGGACGAAAATAAATTGTTGAGTATGCAGTCTTCAATTTTGCAGATTCCTCGAGGAAGGCCGTCCATCTCGGTCTTGAGGAACCGTGCACGATCGCGGAGTTCGATGGACCGACCTCCACGACCGTGTCTTGTGCGCGAGCGACATTCCGTCTGATGGCTAAGTTCTCGCGACTCCCTTAATTGTTAGGGTCCTCCGTAGGCTGCGCCTCGCCTCGTATTTAAACGAAGGGCGTGCGGTCTTGGTCTAGAGGATTCCTTGCGCGGGGCGTCGTCGGATTAATCGACTCCACGACCGCGGCTTGTTAGCACTTTTCTACCTCGGGCCGCCTTTGAGATGGCGACCCTCGAAGGTATATATTGTGACGGGGGGAGGGACGCGTCGCATTGTCTGGGAAGGACCCACCATGTTAAGTGATGGACCTTTGAGAGTGGGCGAATGTGTCCACAGATCTGTTTTGGAGGGCCCTCAGACTACGCCAGCCTCGTATTTAAACGAAGGGCGGGCGATCGTGGCCCAAAGAGACCTTTCATAGGCACAGAGAACGGTTCCATCGTCCTCCATGACCATGTCGACACTCTTCTACCTCAGACCATCAAGTCAGATGACGATCCTCGAGGGTATACGTTGTGTAAGGGAAGGCGATCGCTGGCCTAGGTTCTTCATGTTGATGACGAACGTTAGAGGGCGAGCGAGTCATCTTCTGATTTGTCTTTGGAGAGTCCTCAGGCTACGCCCGCCTCGTATTTAAACGAAGGGCGAGCGATCGAGGCCCAAAAGAACCTTGCATGGACAGATCGTCGGTTTTATCGATTTTCGCGACCATGGCAACACTTTTCTACCTCAAACCATCATTTCAGATGACGATCCTCGACGGTATACGTTGTGCTAGGGGAGGCGATCGCTGTCTGGGTCCATCATGTTGATGACGAACTTTAGAGGGCGAGCGAGTCATCCTCTTTTTCAAAGCGTTTGCTCAGGCAGTAGCCTTTGGTTTGATGAGGCGGGAATCGGGGAGAGACTTCTGAAGTTTCCTCCCCTTGACTGAAGTATATAGATTCGGTCGCCGAGGTGGATCGAGGGATCAGCTCGTATGAGCTTTCCGGCCTGTTTGCATTCGAATCTGGCGACCGTTTCGAGAGATTGATGGGGCTCCAGCTAAGCCAATAAGCTGTCTAACTTGCCCTCCTCGAACAATCTCCAGAGTTGTCTGAGGAGGTCGCGACATTGGTTGGTGCTGTGTCCGGGACTCTTATGGTAGGCACAATATTGATTATGGTCCAGATGACCGTGGTCCCTTATAGCCTTCGGCTTGTTTAGCAGTTCGCGCCCCTTGATGGCGTAAAAAATGTGGGCCGGAGTTTGGTTGAACTTGTGGAGGAGATGGGCTTCCACATCCTCGAAGGCCTAGAGATCGCCGGGTGGTTTGGCGACCACCTTCTTGGTTTTGGCGATCGTCGTCTTTCGGACAGGAGGTGGCATTCCTTCGCCTAGGCGGAGGGTGAGCAGCTTCTGCCTGGCCAGAAAGTCGGCAGCCTTAGCGCGAAAGATCGCGTAGGTTGGGGGGATGTCCTTCGTGAGATGCCTAAACATGGGCGAATGACCGTAGAAACCCCCCAGGACCGAGTAGAGAGCGATCTCGTCACTGATGGGCTCACCAGTGAGGACTATTTCATCCACCCGGTCAATGTAATCTGCGTCGGATTCGTCTTTCCCCTGCTTGATTTTCATCATGCGGTGTGGGCCTTCTGGTCTGGCGACCTTGGCGGCGAAGTATGACGTGAAGTCACTCGCCAGTTTCTCAAAGGAGATAATCGATCGCGGTGGTAGTGAGACATACCACCTATGGGCCAGCTCGCCCAAGGTTAACGGGAAGATTCGGCACTTGGTCGCATCTAATGCCCCACACCCGGTCATGTAGATCCGGAACTTGCTTAGGTGGGTCTCGGGGTCCGATCTCCCTTCGTATAGAGGTGTCTTGGTAGGATCGATCCTTGGTTGCACGGGATCAAGCTCGATGTGGACCGCGAGTGGCTCGGTCGGTCCGATGATCTTTCTAATGGTGCTTGCCCCAGTATCCAAGAGTGCTTTCATCTCGTCGAGCTGGCGTTGCATAGCGGCCATCGCCGCGGCCTGGCTGCTCGCGGCTAGGCACTCAGAGCGGGAGCCGAGGCGATCAAGTACTGACCCCCTGGCGTTCAGAGCGGGAGCCAGATGGCTACCTGTATTCGGCTGGGAGTTGGGTAGGCCAAACTCCTGGTGATGGACACGGATTCCGTCGTCTCGTAGTTGGGGACAGAATGCCCTAGTTGCCATGATGGATCGCTTCCCAAGCGACTGAATACGGAACCGTCCAGCCTTGCGAGTGCCTTTTCTCGCGAATTGGGGCTTCCTGACGATCGCTCGCTCAGTAGCCCCTTGAACTTCCGTTTGCCCATATGGCGGATGGCCGAAGGAGTTACAGCGGGCGTCGCGCATGCTCTCCGTCGCTCCTTTAGGATGGCCATAGCCTCCTCGATCTGTTCCGTGGTTTGGAACTGGTCGAGCGAAAGGCTGGGGCCGCCCTTCAGGTGCGGGATCGAGAGTCTCGCGTCGCCGCGGCTTCCCTCTGCCGTCGGCTGGGGCTCGGATCGAGCCGGGATATGATGTCCGGCGGTTCAGAGAGTGGCTCTCTTCGATGTAGTGGCGGACGTCATAATTCTGAAGACTTTCTTTGAAGAGCAGTGAGTGTCACTTCAAGTATATGCCCCGAGAACAGTGAGTGTTCTTCGGGACGGTAAGAATAAAAATGAAGGTTAAGAGGCCCCTTCTTCTAGCGCCAATTGTTGTTACCCAAAATATTATCCGGAGATGAATATTGCTGGAATGGTCGAGTAACAAACAAATGCGAGAGCACTTCCGTGGGAAAAGTAAATAACACAAGATTTGTCGGGGTTGTTAGTCCCGGGCTTGAATGCTCTCGCGAGATATTATTAATACGAATACTTTGGAGTACAAATATTAATGTTAGAGTACAATTACAATGAGTGTAAAGACCCTAGTTATCTTAGCTATTGAGCATGAAGATTGCCAGAAGAACCAGATATGATGCTCTGTGAGTTCTTGTAACAACGATTGTGTGCTGTGACGTCTGTGAGAAATCGACGGTCTCTCACAGTGTGCATTAGCTGTTTTGTCTGAGCTCCTGGGCTTGCGAGTCTCTTCGAATCTGTGTTGCATGGGTTTCTTGCCCCTGCCGACCGTCTGCAGGTTGAGAGGTGCTGAGAGAGAAATCCTGAGATAGATTCGAGAGAAGAAGCCGAGAGCCTGAAAGTGTGTACGTTTGTATGTATTTTTCTCTGAACGGGTTTCGGAACTGAGAGGAGAACCGATTTGGGAACGGACAACAATGTATGAAAACAGAAAAAACATAAGAAAAACTGACAAAAACGTAAGAAAAAGGACAAAAACGTAAGAAAAACAGTCGACAACGGATGAAAATGGAAAAAACGCAAGATAAACGGACAAAAACATAAGAAAATGAATAAAAACAGATAAAAACGGACAAAAACGTAAGAAAAACGAGCGAAAACCATAAAAACATATGAAAGAGTAAGAAAACGGGTGAAACGTAAGAAAATGGACAAAAACGGATAAAAACAGACAAAAACGTAAGAAACACAGGCAAAAACATATAAAAACAGATGAAAGCGTAAGAAAATGGGCGAAAATGTATAAAAACGAAAAAAAACGTAAGAAAAACGGACAAAAACGTAAGAAAAATGAACAAAAACTAAAAAAAAAAGATAAAAAGGGACAAAAACTTAAGAAAAGCGGACGTAAACGTATAAAAACAGATGAAAACGTAAGAAAATGGGCAAACACTATAAAACGGACAAAAACATAAGAAAACGGGCGAAAACGTATAAAAACGGACGAAAACGTATAAAAACGGACAAAAACGTATGTAAACTGAAAAAACGTTAGAAAAATGGGCAAAAACGTAAGAAAAACAGACAAAAGGTATGAAAATTGAAAAAATGTAAGAAAAATGGACAAAAACGTATGTAAACGGCAAAAAGGTAAGAAAAAACAGACAAAAGCGTATGAAAACGGAAAAAAATATAAGAAAGAAGGACAAAAACATAAGAAAAACGATCGAAAATGTATAAAAAAAATAATACTAATAATAATAGTTAAATAAATAATTTAAAAAAAAATCAGGACTAAATTTGTAAAACCTGACGAAACACAAAGACCATTTGTGCAAGAAATTCATGAATTTCCAAACAGGATGCTAGAAATTAAAATTCAGAATTTGAAATTCTTGTGTTCCCAAACAGTGGATTTGGATTTCAAATCTTGGATTTCAAATCCTGGATTTGAAATTCTGGATTTGAAATGAAATCCATGTTTCCAAACGACACCTAAGAGATATTTATTTGTTAGCATTTAAACTGGCGATCATTACGAAATATACAACACTTGCAATTGATTAGTCATTATCGCATGGGCTTAGTTTAGTTAGTTCTAATGCGTCCACGGATCAAGCCTATACCCTCACTTGTGTTAGAACATATAAACGCCCCCTCTCAGTATTTTGGAACTGCGGTCCGATTTCCGGTTCTTCAATATTGTAAATTTCGGTTTTCGATTCTGTCCGGAACCGCGGGTATCGGTTCCGGATCCGAAAAATCGCCCGACTTTCAAATATACTAGATGTTTATGAGACGTTTAGTTGTTTTTACGTGATACCCAAAGAAATCTTTTTCAAAAAATCTTTTCCTCGCACGTACATTACACTTTTTTAAACTAAGATGAAAACTTGCAATAAATTTCAATTTATGCAATCAACTAAGAGTAAGTTTTTATATATTGTTGTAACTTTCGGTGAAAATATAACTACGGTTTGGTAAAAGTATTTTTTATCTCTGTGTTTCAGTGACAAGCTTAACCAAACATGAATAAAGCAAATTTATGCGGGTGTTGTAATTAATGTATTTACTAATGAATGACCTTTATACCCCTGAAACCCTAGATGTGTACCTATAAATAAAGGCTTTTGACCCTCATAAGAATACACACATTATTCTTCTTCTCTTCCAATTTCTCTCTTTTTCTCTTAAGTTTATAACACGTTATCAGCACGACACTCTACATGTAAAAAAATTTTCTCTCCGATTTTCGAAATCCAAAAAAAAAAAAACAGTCCGGCAAAATCGCGAGCAGCTTTTCTGCACTGCGAGACCACGCTAAAATTGCGATTCCTGCTTTGTTAACCGTCGGATCAGCATGAAATTTTTACAGTATCTTCCTGACAAACAGATCTACAAATTCAACGGTGGAGATCGGATTTTAAAATGTATTGCATAAAAAAATCCGAGCAGAAATAGTTTTTTTTTTTTTACATTGGTGAACGGTATTAATTCTATTTACTCCTTCAAAAACTTTCTTGCATATGATGATTTTGAAGAAAAATATATTATATTTAGTTATAAAATTTATTATTTTTTGTGTGCATCATATATAAATAATATATATGATGACCTCAAAATTTATTATCAAATCATATTTCTCTTTGTTTCCAGAAGAAACACGATTCAACAATACTTAATAATCCCGAAGATTATTAAGATAAAATATTTATTGTAGTTCTTGAAGAAGGACAACGTTATCTCATCATATTCTAGTTGAATATGATGTGTTCATGAAGAACACTATGAGATCTAATAATTTGTGCAATTCCTAATGAAAATACAAAATAATATTCCTGAAGAATATTGTAAGTGCTCTTGAAGAAGCAACTATTTTAGTTTAGTTATTTCGAGTCTTGATTAATTACCGTACTATTTTTTCCCTTTGTATATTCAATCATGAATCTTAAAATTATTGCTCCCGAAGTAGCACAATTAGTTGTAATATTCTTGAAGAATATTACTATTCTCAACGAATAATTCTTATTTATACATGAATTATGTGATGATACAATATTTCTGAAGAATATTGATTTGTTACTTATAAATATAATAGCATAATTAAATCATTATGCTCTTGATGTAGCATGATATTATCCCTGAAGAAAAATATAACTTATATCTCAAATAAAAAATATTAATATGATTTGAGAATATCCTATATCGAGATTGTACAAGATATGATATACTACAATCATAATCCGACTGTGCTCCAATGATAGCAAGATTAGTGAGTGGTCGAATATTTCTATCAAGTTGTTCCCGAAAGTGAATAATATTAAATTAAAAACTTCAATATTACATGGCTTAAATTTTATCTCCCGAAGTAGATAAAATTTAGAGTTTATCCTTGTAGGGGATAATTATTTATAAATTTTATCTCGTGGAGTTGATATATCAACTATTAATGACAAGGACACGAAAATGGTAATCTCAAGATTATATGTCAATATATAATCTTATATATTGTGTAGTTTAATATTTTATTATCTCTTATGATATATTGTGAGTTTTTATCAATATAAGATATGATGTCATACCTGAAGTATGATTTGAATTGATCGTTGCTATATAATTAGTGATAAAAGGGTCAAATATCCTGAAGATATTTGTATCATTCAAATTCTTGGCTTATCTTATTTCTTCTTTTTGTGAATAGAATGCCAACTTCTTGGGATTATATAGTGGTCAGGATTTATTGTCTCATCAAAGTGCAAATATGCATGATATCTTTAGAATGATACTTTTCATATGAAAAAAAGGTAGTGCTAAATTTATTGACAGTTCGTGAAGAACTACTAAATTCCTTCCTACGGGATCGGAGATTATGCACTATTATCTTCTAAGTATCGATAAATCTATGGATTTCTAAACTATCGCTTGAAATATGTATGATTCCGCGATAACAAGTGAGACAAATGACATATACAATTTCTGAAGAAACGAAATTGGTATTAGAGAAAATATCAATGTAAATGACGTAAAAAATTCACCACTTATTAGACCAGAAGTCTACTAATCCTAATACTTTCAATATTTACATGTTTAAATTTACGTCTTTGGTGTTGAAGTCTATTTATATCATTTTTATATTTTATTTAACTATATATTTATTTATGATATATATCATGAAGATATATTAATACAAATTCACACATATTGTATGATAAATATCAGAAATTACTAGTAAATATCATGAAGTACATTTATACACTTAAAATTTAATTATTTTGAGTTGACCAATTTTCATCAACATCTTATAGATGTTGGATTAATTGCATAATAATTATTGCACTTTCTTATGGAAGAAGAGTAATAACGATAGTTATTACATAATACTTGTATCATTGGTATAAAATTATTTGTAATGATTCTTTTAATACATTACATTAATATATCTTCATGGTTTCCTGAAGAAACATGAATTTGTAATTTTAATAATCCAGAAGATTATTAAAAATAAATTATTGATGTTCTTGATAAAACACAACGATATATAGTCATATTTTTATGACAGTATTTATGATAAACACATCAATTAAAGTTAATATTCCTGAAGAATATTAAAAAAAAGTATTATTTTGAATATTTTCTATATGGTCTTGTGTTATTGAATTACTTTTATTATCACTATATTGATATAAATTATTTCTCATGACGTAGCACAATTAATACTTTTAATTAATATTTACATACTCTTTAGAATATTTTATCTTTTGGGTGTTATATGCTTATAAATTGTTGCTCACAAGGTAGCATAATTGATACTTTTGAAGAATATCACATATTCGTGATGAGTACTTCATATTTTCGGTAATATATGATTATCTTTGATTTAAATTGTTGCTCCTGAGTTAGCACAATTAATATTTTTGAAGAAAATACATGCTCCTGGAAAGCAATTTACATTTGAAGTTGCATGTATTTATTTCAAATGAAAAATACATAACTTTATGTCATATTGATTTGTTCAATTTCTACTTGAGGAATGGAAAGACAATCCCCAAAGGATTGGTATAATTCGCGAAAAGGCTATAGGTCATCGGCGATGTTTCATATGGCAATATTCTTATTGTCAGGTCTAAAAGGAGCTTTGTTCAATGAGTATCGAATTAATTATAAGCGATATATTATTTTATCCAATGATCATGTTGTTGGGATTCGGTGCCTAAAACGAAGGCCCAGCGGAAGCGGTAAAACGAAAATTAATTCGATCCGAATCCCTACGAGGATCGATCGAGCTACGTATATACGAATATCAAAAACGAATTCACAAGAGATATAGAAACTCACCCTTGTAGTCCGTTGATTAGATGGATAACCTTCTCTTGAGCTATTCCCCAAGCTTTGCTTGATCTCTACGTATCCGATCCGCTCCAAGCCCTTGAACGATCCAACGCCGAAAGCACCGCGTCTCTACTTGCCACGCGCCGGAAAAACGACCGGAATAACAACACTTGATTAACCTCTAAGGTTACGGCTAGAATCAAGTGATGAAGCTTTTATTATTACACTCTAAGTGTATAACGTATCTCTCAATAATTTTTCTCTAAGAAAATGTGAATGAACACAAAACAAAGTTTTCTCTTCCCTCTCTCTTGAATGAATCTGCCGTGAGTGTGTACAAGGAGAAGAGAAAGAGAGTTTTTATTTTGGTCTTCAAAATCATTCACAAGATAATGTCTCCCACAAAATCTCCTTTTCCCTTATAATAAGAGATATGAAATATCATATGTCACAAGTCTTCCAACAAGAAAACAAGACTATGATCAAGGTAAGAAATCAAGGTGGGGGCCGGCCTCTAGAAGAAATCGAACGAGTTCGGTTCGTTTCGGACTCCCGAGAGTCCAAACAGATAAACTCCGATTCCGTTCCGATTTATTTATATCGATTAATTAATCCAATCAATTAATCATATCAAATACATGATAACATAATTAATTTCTCCAAGAAATAATTATATTCACGAATTAAATTAATCACCCAGTAATTTATTTAATCCATTAGGCCGTAAATCAATTTATCCAATAAATCGATTTAGACATCCAATGTCCCAAATTAGATATCCAATATCTAATATTCATAATGAGAGATTAAGCTCGATTCATTCCGTCGTCAATCCTAATGCGCGACTCGGTAGGTCCGTCTCAGTCAGCAATGGGAGGAACCAAAGAGTAGTAGCACCACCTAGCCAGCCTGGTGGCCTACACTGTACCCCGACTGAGAACGAATGATTGGGATCATTCAAGAACCATTCTGTCGTGAATACCAGTAAACGTATAAACCCTTCTTTCAAATATCCCGATCAAGTTATATGGCACAGTCAGTCAAACCCCATATGTACTTGACACTATGCATGTGTTAATGCAAATCGAGATCATCGAGCTCTCGTGTATCTAATACAGCCAGCTCCAATACTTTGGCCAAAGACTTATGATCTCATCTGCCAATAACTGCATAGGACATATAACCCGTTCACTAATAGGAGAAAGAATTCTATCTTGGTATTCAGTAGGACCTGCTACTTGCCCATCAAGATGCACGTCGAGGTTGACCCCCGCCTTCCGGTTTATAGGGTCGAACTACCCTAATGAAAATCTTGACGCCACAAGCACATCCCTACTAAATCCTCAAGTCGAAGGTTCATGAATACCTATCACAACCTTTCGATTCCATCATTGACTGTCCCGGAGTGAAATCCGTGTGACGAATCGAGGGTGAGTCGGTTCGAGTATACTAATCCAATTAGCATACCTATAACGTATGCTCCCACTAACCATTAGTGTTCGACAGGCACTCTCCTTGTCAAAGAACATGTCATACAAGTCTTTACATAAACTTAACGCCTAGTCAAGTTTCATCGACTTGCGAACGATTAAGTATTTGAGCTATAAACCTTTCCAGTGCCGACCCCCTTATCCAATAAGGAGTGGAACGTTTTGCTCTCAAATACACGGACTAGTTTCTACATGTATATTTACGAGTTAGGAATGCCAGTAATTAACTACCAGTAAATAAAGAAAACATCCATTGCCTTATATTGATGATTTACATAATAACAAGTACAATGCCCTCACTCAACATCCTCTGAGTGGCATTCGAGGGCATACTCCTAACAATCTCCCACTTGCACTCAATGCCACACACGATGGTATCTAATACCCATGTTCTCCAGATGACGCTCCAAGCTAGTCTGAAAAAGTAGCTTGGTCAGTGGATCGGCGACGTTGTCGGCCGAGTCTACTCTGTGCAGCACAATGTATCCCTTGCGAACAATTCTATTACGAGATGATACTTCCTCTCAATATGTTTGGTGCTGTTGTGAAACCTAGGCTCCTTGGCCTGCGCTCTGACTCCGTCGTTGTCGCGATGCAGTGACAGGCGGCTCAAAGACATGGTATCACTTGAAGTTCTCCCAGAAACTTCTTAATCCAGAACCCTTCCTTGGAAGCCTCCGAGGCTGCTTGATACTCAGCCTGACATGTGGAATCAGTAGTCGCGCTTTGCTTGGCGCTACGCCAAGATTCTGCTCCTCCATTAAGAGTAAATATGTAGCCAGAAGTAGACATCGAGTCGTCCTTCAGTCCTTGGAAGTCCGAATCAGTGAATCCCACCACATCCAATTCTCCACCGCCATACATCAGAACCATATCTCTAGTCCTTCTCAAGTACTTGAGTACATTCTTTATGGCAGTCCAATGTTCCCTACCTGGGTTTGCCTGAAACCTACTCACCACGCTTACAGCATGCGCGATGTCAGGTCTTGTACACAACATAGCATACATAAGGCTACCCACGCCGAAGCATATGGTATATTACTCATTTCATTTCGTTGTTCCTCACTTTGAGGACACATCTTCAAGGAGAGTTTTATTCCATGTTGCACCGGTAGGAACCCTCTTTTAGAATCATCCATCTTAAATCGCTTTTAGATCTTATCTATATAGAGGGCTTGGGAAAGGCCTATTGTTCTTTTCGCTCTATCCCGGTAGAGTCGAATTCCAAGAATATAGGTTGCTTCTCCCAAGTCTTTCATGGGGAAATTACTCGAAAGCCAAGCTTTTACAGAACTGAGCATTCCGACATCATTTCCTATTAGTAGAATATCATCCACATATAGTACTAAGAATGCGATCTTGCTCCCACCAACCCTCTTGTATACACAAGGTTCCTCTTCATTTTGCACGAAGTCAAACTCTTTGATCGCCTCGTCAAAACGAAGGTTCCAACTACGCGACGCTTGCTTCAGTCCATAAATGGAACGTTGAAGCTTGCACACTTTCTGAATATCGACTTCGGACACAAAGCCTTTAGGCTGCTCCATATAGATTTCCTCCTCGAGGAATCCATTAAGGAAAGCCGTCTTTACGTCCATTTGCCATATCTCATAATCGTGGTAGGCAGCTATAGCAAGCATCATGCGAATAGACTTGATCATGGCTACGGGCGAGAAGGTATCGTGGTAATCGATCCCTTCCTTCTGGGTATAACCCTTTGCCACAAGCCTGGCCTTATAGGCGTCAACCTTGCCATCAGCATTAGTCTTTCTCTTATAGATCCACTTGTTCCTAATAGGCACTATGCCCTTGGGGCGGTCTACTAGAGTCCATACCTGATTGACATGCATCGAGTCTATCTCAGCTTCCACAGCTTCACGCCATTTCGCGGAGTCTATATCCACCATCGCTTGGGCATAGGCCGTCGGGTCGGTCTCTTGGCTATCACTTGAAACCTCATGGAGACCCAGCTCCTCCAAGTGCACAAGCCCATACCTCTCAGGTAAATGAGACACCCTACTAGACCTACGAGGTGGTTGTACATGTGTTTCAGAAAGTTCGGTTCCAGTTTCTTGCACAGGTGTCTCCCGAGGAGTTTCATTCTATTCTTCTAAAGAAATACTTCTACCTGCTCCGCCTTCCTGAATGAACTCATCTTCCAGGAAGTGTGCTTGTAAAGCAACAACGATCTTTCGATCTTCGGGCATGTAGAATAGATATCCCATCGTCCCAGACGGGAATCCAATGAAACGTCCCTTCGCAGACCTAGCTTCCAACTTTTCCACCTTAGTCTTCTTGACATAGGCGGGACATCCCCAAATCCTAATATGATTAAGACTTGGTTTCCTTCCCTCCCACATCTCATGTGGAGTTTTAGGAACGGATTTGGAAGGACATCTGTTTAAGATATAAGCGGCAGTCAGGAGTGCATACCCCCACAGGTAAATTGGTAAGTCAGTATAGCCCAGCATGGAACGGACCATGTTTAACAAGGTCCGGTTCCTTCTTTCTGACACACCATTTAACTGAGGAGTACCTGGAGGTGTTAGTTGTGAAACTATTCCATGTTCCTTAAGGAACTCGTCAAACTCCGTACTCATATACTCGCCACCTCGGTCCGACCGAAGTGCTTTGATATGATTACCAGTTTGTTTCTCGACTAGGGCCTTGAATTCCTGGAATTTCTCAAAGGCCTCGGATTTATGTTTCATTAAGTATACATAACCATACCTAGTATAATCATCTATAAACGTAATGAAATATTGATATCCGTCACGTGCTGCTTCCAAAGCACCACATACGTCGGTATGGATTAATCCCAATTTATCAGCGGCTCTTTCAAATGTCCCTATGAAGGGGGACTAAGTCATTTTGCCTTTAAGGCAAGATTCACAAGTAGGAAAGGGATCTGATCCCAATGGACCCATAAGTCCATCTTTTTCCATCTTGTAAACCTTGGTCTGACCAACATGACCAAGACTAAGATGCCATTTCAAAACTTGATTGGTTTTATCCCTACCACATTTTCTAGTCATAGTATTCACAACTACTTTGTTGCTGAGATTTAGATGATACAATCCATTCAACAATGTAGCAGTACCCACTAGTTTATTTCTAAAATAAATTTTGCAGGAACCATCACCAATGAAAAATGAAAAGCCTTTTCGGTCCATGACCGGAATGGATACAATGTTTTTGTGCCCCTTGGGAAAAACAAGTACATCTTTTAAAGTCAAAACAAAGTCGGATTCTAAACCCAAAAGAAGTGATCCTATGTCGGTCGCCTCGACACTATGCCCGCTTCCGACTGTGATCATAACTTCTCCAGCTCCAAGCTTCCTACTTTGTTCCAGATCCTAATTCACGGTACAAATATGAGAACTAGCACCAGAATCCAGTATCCAGGAAGTAGAAAATACAGTAGCAGAACAATTTGTTTCCAAAACTAAAAGTTCTGTACCTGAAGTGCCATGAAGAATCGGACAGTCTCTAGCCCAGTGGCCCAGCTCACCACACTTGAGACAAGCATCCTTCTTCTTCTTGTTCTTCGGAACCATCGGGGCCTTGCCCTTACCCTTAAGGTCCTTAACTTGTGGTCCAGTTTGCTTCTTGGTCTTTTTTTTCTTGTTCTTAGACCTCCGAGGTCCAGAAGAAATCACAAGAGCAGACTCCTTCATCCGCGGAGTCTTCATCTGAGACTGAGCGGTCACAAGTTTGTTCATTAGCCCAGCTAAATTACATGCAATCTCATTGCAATTAAAGTTCATAACAAACTGTGAGAAGGAATCACGGAGAGACTGTAGGATAAGGTCGGTTTGGAGAGAAGTATCCATTTTAAAATAAAGAGCCTCCAATCTCTAGATCATGGATATAATTTTGAGGACGTGTTCCCCAACCTTCTCACCTTCCTTCATCCTTGCACCGAGCAGTTGCTTGGATATCTCATATCTAGCAGTTCTGCCGTGCTCACCATAAAGTTCGGTTAAGTGAGATAGAATCTGCCTAGCAGAAGTCATTTTCTCATGAGCTCTCTGAAGCTCATTAAACATGGAAGCCATTATATAAGCATGGACTTTCACGTCATCCTTAACCCACTTTTTGTGGTTTTCAATCTCTTCCTGATTGGCTCGGGTCCGCACAGGAGGCGCCGGAATGTCTGTCTCCAAGACGTATCCCAGTGCCTTGATAAGTGTCAGTTTTATACACTTATCCATGGTTTGTATCGATAAAATTCACCCATAATTGAGCTAGTCTACTCGTTCTTTGCTTTTAATTAATTAGTTTTTAATAATTTTATTTTTATCATCGGATGATGTAAATCTAGTCTTAATCGGATTAAATAACTGATTTACTCAAGAAATAACATGTTTATTAAATATTCTCTTTGTTGAATTTTGATATATTCATGTTGTAGGGCTTTTCGAGACAAATTCGGCAGTCTTTCCGGATTCAAAATCAGAGTTATATATCAAAAGTTATCATCCAAAGAAGATTTGGGGGCAAAAACGCAAAGTCTGAGAAATTCTGGGCTGAAAACGTAACTATCAAAGCATCCAGTGAGCAAATTTACGAAGCCAAGTTACAGCCGTAACTACAGAATGTTACGTCCATAAGTCACCCAAGTTACGGCCGTAACTCCTTAATGTTACGGCCGTAACTCTTGACAGATTGTTATGATTTGTCTAATTTTTTTATATTTTTTGTGTATTATTGAGGGGATGACTGGCATTGATCCGATCTATTGTAATAATGCTGGAGTTTTGAAGCTATTAGATGACTTTAGGTGTATAAATAGACCCCTTAGATCCTTCATCATTCATCATTCATCTTATAATTTTTATTTTTTTGTAAACTTTTCTCTTTGTGTGAAGAACACACTTGTGCTCTTGAGTGATATTTGTAAGTGTGGTATAGCATATGTTGTTCAGAGAGTTTATTGCTTCTATCTCCTTTATCTACTAAGGGAGTTAGGATCAATTCTTTCTCTTGATTCAACTAATAATGACCACCAAAGCTTGTAATATGTATAATAAACCCTTCATGGGCTAAGTAACCTTTAGTTGGGATTATAAACAAGGTTAGTCATGTTATTTATGTTAGTATAAAAGATCTATTGTGAATTACTTATTATTGTGTGTGATTTTCATTGTTTTAACAATCTTTATTTATTTGGCCAATAAATGACGATATTTATGGTCTTCATATGTTTCGAAAGAAAATATGTTTGATTAGATCAAATGATCTTCACTCTAAGTTGTTCTAGGGGATAGAAATATACCTCTAGTCCTTAGATGATTCTTTGAGTTATTTTCATAAATCCTAATGCTATGTATTTAAGCCAATCAACATAGAAATATAGTGGATTGATTCGATATGTAAGGGGCGTTTTATAGTTCGAAAGAGAAACCGTCTTTTTAAGGAAAATCGAATCTACACAACATAATAAGTAAATTCATCTTATGATCTACAATACATCTTCTATAACTAATGACGAACTAAGTTTGTAATCCCAACTATTTCATTTTATCGTTAATCAATCTATTATTATTGTTATCTTGTTATTTCCTTATAATATTAAAATTAATATTACATTTTCTTTGCAATTATTAAACCAAACTTTTTAATTGTGTGTTTCACTTATCTTAGTATCTATAAAAATAGACTAATAGTGTATCATTCAAATTATAACCAAACTTCCTTGTGGGATCGATAAACCGGACTCAAAAAGTCCACTTTACTACTTGATACGATATCGTGCACTTGCGATAGTTACACTAACAACGTGTCAAGTTTTTGGCACCGTTGCCGGGGAAGTATAAGTTATATTTGAAAAATTACATTATTAACTATTGTTATAAATACAACTTTTTCTTTGTTGTAGATTCTCTTGTCTATGCGAAGGACGTACAATCGCGATTTAGTTTCACTAGATCCCGAGATCAAAGCCACATTCAGAAGAAGGCGAAGAGAACTAAAGAAAAAAATTATTTCTTCACCATCAATGGCGGACGAACTAAATCCACGTCTCCCCCAAGGAAATGATAACGAAAGAATTCCTCCGGTGGGGGGAATACCTAATGTTCAAAACATTCAACATCAACAATATCCTATTGTGCCGAAAATAGATGAAGACAACATGCTCTTTGGGGAATTCATGAACTCCTCATCTGTAATATCCGCGTTTTCTATTCTTAGTAATTTCTATTTTTGGTGCATATTCGTTTCGGACAAATCGCTTGGCACTGTTTTGTAATTCTGAACCTATTTTGTTCTTGGAGTTTCTCCGCTTAGACGAGTCTCGATAATGTTTTTACGTAATTTCATCTTGTGTTATATTTTGTCTCATGTGTATTCGATTCTCGTCAAACTCGTTCGATTTCATCATTTTCTTACTTCCATGAGCTCGTATGATTGAGTAGAGCATGTTGTGAGTTTCGGATTGTTAATACGACGTTGTATCGTGATTTTCGGATGCTTGGGCCGTTTTTGTAATTTCCTAGAAGTTTAGGGAATTTGTTCCTTGTTCGACTTTGGTTGTGTACCTCAGATCGTTTTGGGGTTCCGTACTTCCATTTCGTGTTATTGTTGCCCAAATATCAATTCCTATTGAATTTACTCTCTTTCCGGATCATTTTTCGTCATTTTGGGACCCGAGGGGGGGTGTGGGCCGCGGCACAAGGATTGTGTGTAACACCCCCAAACCCTTCGGGAATATTACAGCGCCGCAGACTCCCTCCGTGAGGATCTACCAGGCTAAATACAGAAAACACATTAACACTATACATGCCGACATGGCTAACAAACGAACCATTAGACCGATTTGGTCTTTTACCACAACATACACATCGAGCATACATTACTCTTTCTCGTAACTCATACCCACGCAGGGGTTAACATAAATCAACAATCCCGCATAGGGGAAAGTAAACACAACGGAAAGACAAAACAAAACATCACCAAATATTCAACACCGGTCTTCATGTGATTAGTATCGCCGTCTTCCATCATCCTTCGTAACGATCCTGTGAATTGCTCCCCAGCAACCTGCAAATACCTGGACGCAATACAGACATCCACCCCCCGAATACTCGGGGGTTAGCAAAACCCCACTGTTTTGCTAGTGCAAGTATAAATACAAAGACAGGCCATACAAATCATACTCCAAGAACATAGAAATCATGAATATACTTCCCGAGATAATTCACTTGATCAAAACAATTTAGATTACGAAAGATAAGAATAAAACCATTTTACAACTTACAAAACATTTTACGATCTCGTGAGTTTTTGAAAACGTTTGGGATTTAAGAATTTTCAAGCCTTTCGAAATGCTTAGGGACATAGCCCAACAATCGTTTATTTCAAAATACAAGTCCGATAGCAGATAACAGGGCCCACGACCCAATTATAACATTCCAATCACAACACAGGGGTCCACGACCCAAATCATCCGCATCACATACTCGCAAGAATACCCCGGTGGAAATTACACCGTATCCAACATTACCATGACAACAGTCTCACTCATCATACCACAGAGCTACAATGCACAGAGCAACCACATGACTCACGTACCCATACCAAATTATCACAACCAAGAGGCAATTCATTCACAACACATTTATTAGTGCCATTCCAGCCAAGTACGATACCATTTGAACTGCCATTCTAATCAGACGAAATATGCGCCAAAGATCACAGTTCTCCAACAAAACACTTCAAAGTTAACCTTGGTACGAGACTCACGGCCACCGTACCGCAGAGCCCGTCGGACATCCCCGGGTGGTTAACCATAGTTCGCGATACGAAACTCACGGCAACGTATCCCTAGAGGCCTCGTCGGACCGTCCCTAGGTGAACATACACATATCATCCACAACGCCACGGAAGCCATAATTCGAATACTAGAATATGCATACAAATGCTAGGTACTTCGCTAGAATGGCCACTTTAGTCGACGTACACTCACAACTAATGTCACACAACCACAAGTAAATACCAATACCAAGCAACACCAAGTGTCACAATCTCCTCACGAAGGAATAACAACCAATATCGCACACATTACGTTCTTAACGAACAAGTACACATAACATTACGTAATCCCTGGCAAAGGATTACGGTCTATTAAACTCACTCGAAGTGATCGTAGCATCTTTCAACATACAAAACCAACACATATATTCCGAGAACACATATATTCACGAATTACAAGAATTATTGTTGAAAGACAACATTTATCGAGAACATACCGATCCCTTTTTACGTTCATTAAACATTGGATTTCGCATAAAATCATTTATCAATAATTATGCCTACGAAACATGAAATGTATGGACAAGATACTTGCCTCAAAATCGGTACGCAAGTATTCCGACGAACACGGCTCAACCGGAAAGCTTCGAAACGCCCAATGCTATCGAAACGGAAGACGACGACGAACGAAAGGGTTCAACGCGGTTTCTTCGAAATAAACACGACCATAACTTCATACAATCAATAAATCATCGACCATACGAGGATGAATAATCGTAGAACGCCCGAAAACCCTCTAAGACATTTTAGGACACCTTCACGGCGTCGGTCAAGAACTCAACTCAAACAACGAATCGATACGATCCAACCATGGAATAACAAGGGAAATGATATAATACATCTAAATAATCATCAATCCATCAACAAAACGGAAAGAATCGGACAAAACCCCAAAATCCCCAATTATCCAAAAAGGTAGGGTTTCAAGAGATATTACCTTGAGTGATTCAAGTATTTAGATACGTAGAACACGCGTTGGATTGATTGTCAAGCTTCACAACCGAAGAAGAATGATGAAAATCAACCCTCCAAATGATAATGATGAGAAGCTCTCCTCCTCTCTCACTCTCTCTCGCGTCTAAGGAAAAAGAAGAAGGAAATGAGCTGTTCACGCTCAAAACAACACATTTATAGTGTAACACAGCAGGACCTATCGGCCAGCCTATCGGCCGATAGGCCCAACCGATACCCTATACCAATGCCGGCAGTAGAGTCTATCGGCCCTTCCTATCGGCCGAAAGGCTCCTGGACGGTGCCCGACAGCTGACAGTCTTTCACTAAAACGACCATAACTCTCTCGTCCGGACTCCGATTGACTCACCGTTTGAACCATTGGAAAGCTAACTCGATGTTCTATAATATTGCAAAGATTTATAATTTTTGGAGTCACCAAAAATTAATGGTGATCTAACAAAGTCGAACTCATACTTAGAAAAGTCGTTTAGTAATCCTGAATTCAACAAAACGACACCGAAACCCGAGCCTGAATACGAACCGAAGATACGGTTACGAGGTACTCACAAAGACGAATCTAAGAGCTAGTAGAACACACGATTTCGACCACCCGAAGGCTCGAAATTCGACAACGGAAGGTAATTACCCCAAACTTTGGGAAATTACGAAAATGGCCCAACTGCCCGAAAATCACCATACGACAACGAATAATCAAACCAAAGCTCACAACACGTCTAACAAAGTTAAACGGACTTGCGGAAACTCGAAACAACAGCTTTGACGAGATTCGCAAGAATCGAACTCAAGTGCGGAAAAGTCGCTAAAAGCACGTAACTCAACGAAACGATACCAAACGAACTCGGATGTCAAAAAGTGTAGAATTAATCATTCTCGAATGACGAACGGACATGAGCGAGTCGTCAAAACAGACTTCCGAAAAAAAAAAAAAAAAGAAATTACTGGAAATCGAAAATTGCGGATATTACATTCTACCCTCCTAAAAGAAGTTTCGTCCGAAACTTAAAACAAGTAGGGAGAGAAATATTCCGCCAGAAAACTCAACGAGATACACAAGAATGCGTAACTAACGCCCAACGGCGAAATGTTACAAACAACGCAAAGGAGTATACGGCGTGAAAACACGCTCCACGGCGACCAACACAACGTCGCCGTTAGGGATATAATAAAAACCAACAAGTGACAACGTCATCAAGCGGATAATATAGCCAAGTCAATTATCCGACAATCACAAAACACAACGAACGAAAATCAATATGATTGACCAACCCAACGTACATCAATCAAAACGCGAGTCAACCGAACAAACACGAAATCCCACCGCCTAAGGTGGAAGATCGAAAACGAAACTAATTTCCCGAATCAAGGGAATTACGAAGGAGCACGAATGTTCGCCAATCACGAACGAGGTCAATATAAACCGAACACCAAACGATCAACCACAACGATCGAGACAACAAAGATCGAAGAATCATGTTCGAATCACAAAGAACAATAAAGTTCAAACAACAACTCCCAGGATGATCTGGTGAGAACTACAAGACATGCATTGCCGAAGATCCACAGGAAAGGGAATAGTGACTGAAAAGTCACAACGACAACGAGTTATTCCGAAATAACACCACACTCGTTCGATCAACAAAAGCAAGGAGCAGGACAAGCTCAGAAATGTCAACGAACATAAACGAGTCGACAGAGTCGAAAATGTAAAAGTTCAAGATCCAGTCCACTTCGAATAAGAGAACTAGTAGAACCAAAAGATGTTACTTCCGAACAAGGTTCACAAGAATCGAACCGAATTCGGAAAGTGACAGCGATAACCAGATTGACCCAAAACAAGATCACAGCTCGTTCGAATGATGAACCCGAAATACAAAACAAGTTCATAAAGTGCCAACGAACATGAGCGAATCGATAGACTGGAGAAAGAGAAAATACCGAAGTCAAAATAGTACGGGCATTACCACCGACCTCGTCCACGAAATTCACAAAAACGGGAGCAAGGTAACAAGACATTAAACAACCGACACAAAACGGAACCATCACCGATGCACACGGTCATACCAAACCAAGCTCTAACAGCTCGCACATGCGCGACAACGCAGAAATCACCACGAGGCGACAACATTCAACACCAACATCCCGCCTCTCACAGGGGCTAGCACAACCCGTGTGTGGAAAGCGACTCAACGCTCACACCGCCAATTCGATCATACTCGGGAGAAAGTATCAAAATGACAACGCGAACATCATACATTCATACCCAGCCCTCAAACGGGAATGGATAGGTTTTAAAAACGAAAACTTCATTTTGAAAATAATTTAGAAGAACACCGGTTGATCTTGAGTATCACCTTTCAAAAAGTACGAACTTGAAACCTCGTTATCGAGACATTGGAGAACCATTTCGCATTTGATAAAAATGAGGACACTTTCTCTTAGTGAAAACTTTCAAAATATTCGACCTGTCTAAATAAAAGTGTTGAAAATATCTCAAAACATTTTGGTCCTCGAGGTAGAAAAATTTTGAAATATATTGTGACATCTAGGATGTACCACAAGAAAATAACTCATTTGAAAAGTATGTCTCAAATTTATTTTTCTAAGATACTCAAGGTTTTCAAAATCCAATAGGAGAATGCCCAAAACTCACACATACCGACGTTCACTAAAACAACTCCTAGCACACGCATCAAAACGTTTAAAATCAAGACAATACATGTCTTTAAACGAAAATAAGCGATAAAATACCACATTGAACAAAACCACCGATAAAATACCCTCCCGCACCGGCTAGTGAACAAGTCGAACGCGTATAAGCACAAAGCTTCCACAAGTGACTTGTAAAGCGTGCAAATCGATTCGAAAATCATCAACAACGAACAAAAACAACAATAAAAAGATATCACAAGCGACACTCATCGTATAAATCAAATACGAGAGTTGTCTAAATACATATCGTGAAAATCAAAATACACATAAAATTCCACCACTTAACAAATAATCATAAAAATAGCTCTTGTCACACGAGGCACAACACAAAGAAGGGAGACTTACTTCCACAGGTCTCACGAATATGATGGCCGCACCTCGATACTAATCACGACCGACACCTCAAACGACGCGTCGCGACACGACTCGGACAAAATCGACAAGACAAGACAAGACAAGACACAACCAATCACAAACTGAACCGACAGCCTAGGTTTCCGCAACCTAAGCTCTGATACCATATTCTGTAACACCCCCAAACCCTTCGGGAATATTACAGCGCCGCAGACCCCCTCCGTGAGGATCTACCAGGCTAAATACAGAAAACACATTAACACTATACATGCCGACATGGCTAACAAACGAACCATTAGACCGATTTGGTCTTTTACCACAACATACACATCGAGCATACATTACTCTTTCTCGTAACTCATACCCACGCAAGGGTTAACATAAATCAACAATCCCGCATAGGGGAAAGTAAACACAACGGAAAGACAAAACAAAACATCACCAAATATTCAACACCGGTCTTCATGTGATTAGTATCGCCGTCTTCCATCATCCTTCGTAACGATCCTGTGAATTGCTCCCCAAAGAACTCCGCAAATACCGGACGCAATACAGACATCCACCCCGAATACTGGGGTTAGCAAACCCCACTGTTTTGCTAGTGCAAGTATAAATACAAAGACAGCCATACAAATCATACTCCAAGAACATAGAAATCATGAATATACTTCGAGATAATTCACTTGATCAAAACAATTTAGATTACGAAAGATAAGAATAAAACCATTTTACAACTTACAAAACATTTTACGATCTCGGGAGTTTTTGAAAACGTTTGGGATTTAAGAATTTTCAAGCCTTTCGAAATGCTTAGGGACATAGCCCAACAATCGTTTATTTCAAAATACAAGTCCGATAGCAGATAACAGGGCCCACGACCCAATTATAACATTCCAATCACAACACAGGGGTCCACGACCCAAATCATCCGCATCACATACTCGCAAGAATACCCCGGTGGAAATTACACCGTATCCAACATTACCATGACAACAGTCTCACTCATCATACCACAGAGCTACAATGCATAGAGCAACCACATGACTCACGTACCCATACCAAATTATCACAACCAAGAGACAATTCATTCACAACACATTTATTAGTGCCATTCCAGCCAAGTACGATACCATTTGAACTGCCATTCTAATCAGACAAAATATGCGCCAAAGATCACAGCTTCTCGACAAAACACTTCAAAGTTAACCTTGGTACGAGACTCACGGCCACCGTACCCCGCAGAGCCCCGTCGGACATCCCTGGGTGGTTAACCATAGTTCGCGATACGAAACTCACGGCAACGTATCCCTAGAGGCCTCGTCAGACCGTCCCTAGGTGAACATACACATATCATCCACAACGCCACGGGAAGCCATAATTCGAATACTAGAATATGCATACAAATGCTAGGTACTTCGCTAGAATGGCCACTTTAGTCGACGTACACTCACAACTAATGTCACACAACCACAAGTAAATACCAATACCAAGCAACACCAAGTGTCACAATCTCCTCACGAAGGAATAACAACCAATATCGCACACATTACGTTCTTAACGAACAAGTACACATAACATTACGTAATCCCCGGCAAAGGATTACGGTCTATTAAACTCACTCGAAGTGATCGTAGCATCTTTCAACATACAAAACCAACACATATATTCCGAGAACACATATATTCACGAATTACAAGAATTATTGTTGAAAGACAACATTTATCGAGAACATACCGATCCCTTTTTACGTTCATTAAACATCGATTTCGCATAAAATCATTTATCAATAATTATGCCTACGAAACATGAAATGTATGGACAAGATACTTGCCTCAAAATCGCACGCAAGTATTCAGCGAACACGGCTCAACCGGAAAGCTTCGAAACGCCCAATGCTATCGAAACGGAAGACGACGACGAACGAAAGGGTTCAACGCGGTTTCTTCGCAAGAAACACGACCCTAACATCATACAATCAATAAATCATCGACCATACGAGGAAGAATAATCGTAGAACGCCCGAAAACCCCTCTAAGACATTTTAGGACACCTTCAAGGCGTCGGTCAAGAACTCAACTCAAACAACGAATCGATACGATCCAACCATGGAATAACAAGGGAAATGATATAATACATCTAAATAATCATCAATCCATCAACAAAACGGAAAGAATCGGACAAAACCCCAAAATCCCCAATTATCCAAAAAGGTAGGGTTTCAAGAGATATTACCTTGAGTGATTCAAGTATTTAGATTCGTAGAACACGCGTTGGATTGATTGTCCGGGCTTCACAACCGAAGAAGAATGATGAAAATCAACCCTCCAAATGATAATGATGAGAAGCTCTCCTCCTCTCTCACTCTCTCGCGTCTAAGGAAAAAGAAGAAGGAAATGAGGCTCACGCTCAAAACAACACATTTATAGTGTAACACAACGAGACCTATCGGCCGCCTATCGGCCGATAGGCCCAACCGATACCCTATACCAATGCCGGCGGTAGAGTCTATCGGCCCTTCCTATCGGCCGAAAGGCTCTGGGCCAGTGCCCGACAAATGTGCCTTTCACTAAAGCGACCATAACTCTCTCGTCCGGACTCGATTGACTCACCGCTTGAACCATTGGAAAGCTAACTC
Organism: Orobanche coerulescens; assembly: GCA_033398695.1. NCBI lineage: Eukaryota > Viridiplantae > Streptophyta > Magnoliopsida > Lamiales > Orobanchaceae > Orobanche > Orobanche coerulescens. Next base: position 60,312,733 of record CM065818.1, read on the forward strand.
GATGTTCTATAATATTGCAAAGATTTATAATTTTTGGAGTCACCAAAAATTAATGGTGATCTAACAAAGTCGAACTCATACTTAGAAAAGTCGTTTAGTAATCCTGAATTCAACAAAACGACACCGAAACCCGAGCCTGAATACGAACCGAAGATACGGTTACGAGGTACTCACAAAGACGAATCTAAGAGCTAGTAGAACACACGATTTCGACCACCCGAAGGCTCGAAATTCGACAACGGAAGGTAATTACCCCAAACTTTGGGAAAGTACGAAAATGGCCCAACTGCCCGAAAATCACCATACGACAACGAATAATCAAACCAAAGCTCACAACACGTCTAACAAAGTTAAACGGACTTGCGGGAAACTCGAAACAACAGTTTCGGACGAGATTCGCAAGAATCGAACTCAAGTGCGGAAAAGTCGCTAAAAAGCACAGAACTCAACGAAACGATACCGAAACGAACTCGGATGTCAAAAAGTGTAGAATTAATCATTCTCAGAATGACGAAACGGACATGAGCGAGTCGTCAAAACAGACTTCCGCCGAAAAAAAAAAAAAAAGAAATTACTGGAAATCGAAAATTGCGGATATTACATTGTGCGCCGCGGCACACACATCACCCAGTTGTTGGCCGAGCAAACTGTACCGTGTGCCACGGCACAAGGATTATGCGCCGCGGCACACAGCCGAGTCAGTGCCGCGGCACACTTGTCCGGGCCGCGGCACACCCGTGTGGCACTTGCCGACCAAAACCTATCATCGCGTGCGCGGCACAGATCGGCAGGCCGCGGCACATGCCGAGTCCGGGCCGCGGCACACTTCAATGAGCCGGCACAACGAGCGGTCGATCGATCACTGGCGCGATTTGGCCTGTCTGCGGTACGCTTTAGCCGAGCCGCGGCACACAATGCGGTCGGCGCTATATCACGTTGCTTTTCAGTGTTGCAACTCATTTTTCCTTCCTTCCACCGTACGCGAGAGAGAGGGGGTTGAGAGGGGGATTTTTTCTCCATCTACCATTTGATTGTGTGTTTTTCTTCATCTTCCTTCGATCGTGTAGCTCGGATTGTGGATCTAGCACGTGTTCTTCGGATTATAGGGCTTGAATCTTCAAGAGGTAAGAACTCCTTTAACCCTAGTATGATTTTGGGGAGGGTTTGGTGGTGATCTTGTGTTTTAATCCGAATCAACCGATGTTGTTGTTAGATTTTGATAGTACACTCGTGACCCTTGGTTTTCTTGTTATTGGTTGGGATGAAATCCCGTTATTACATCGTTGACCGATTTCATTTCCTTATGCGCGCGTGGTGTCCGATGAATTGTCCCAACGGGTAGAACTAGGATGAATTTCTTCGTATTCATGATGTTGAGATTGGTTGTATATCATTATTGTGTTAGGGTTGGATTTGAGAGGATTGTTCGGATCGTAACCTATTCCTTCGTCGTTTACTTCGCGTCGTATTATCCAAGGCAAGTACATGTATTACATTTCATTATGTGTGTACGGTTTTGATGCGAATGATGTAAACTGGTTTATTGAACGAGTGTGTTGGTTACTCTTCCACCTGGGGATGGCATGGGGCCTCTGGGGGCCGATACTAATGGGTACGGCCACGGAAGTGGACTTGGGTGCATGCGTTGATGTTCTTCCACCTGGGGACGGTTCGACGGGACCTCTGGGGGCCGATACTAATGGGTACGGCCTCAGAAGTGGTTTCTCACCTGGGGACGGTCCGACGGGACCTCTGGGGGCCGATACTAATGGGTACGGTCGCGAGTTACCAAACGTGGATAATTGTGATGTGGAAAGCTTGATAATATATTGAAGTGGTGTAAATGTGATATTCCGGAATATTGATTTTCAAAATGATTTTTCCTAATGAATTGTTTGCGTTGAATCGTGTATGTATATAATGTTGTGTAATTGTGTACTTGCACTAGCTATTCGAATGCTAACCCCTTAAATGGGGGAAATGCGTCTTATGCATTTCAGGTACCGGGAGGGCTGAGGAGCAAGCACGGGACATGCATGCAAAGGATGGGCTGGCTTGATGATGTGGCTCGAGTCTGCATTTTTATGTTTTGTCATTGCATTGTCGAGTATTGAAGTTAGACTGTTTACTTTGAAACTTGGTTTAAGTCCCCTGCGTGGGCAATGAATTGGTTTTTATCTTATGTTCATATACCCCGTTAAAATGTTTTGGCCGAGGCCACGACCTTACTTACTTTTTGGAGTGCATCATTTGTGATCATATTGTGGTTTATGTGTCATGTGTTAGCCTGGTAGACCTCACGAGGGTTCTACGGCGTGTAATGTCCCATTGGTGAATTGGGTATCAGAGCTTAGGTTTTGAATACCTAGGCTGTCGGTTAATTTTGGGTCTGTTAGTGGCGTCATTTAGAGTCAGTCGTTGAGCCTAATATCATCATGCTAACGTCTTTTCGTGCGACCCGTGGCTGTAAGTCTCCTCGAACTCTTATATTCCTGTAATTCGTTTTCTTGCGTTGTTCGGGATTGTGAATTGTGATACCAACTTTGTCAATTGTGAATCTTTCTGATTTTGTCCTTTTCATTCTTCCTCTAGTATGTTGAGAGGTCGTGGTGGTAGACCAGCTAGGGGAGGCGGCCGAGGCCGTGGTCGGGTCTTGATAATGAAGAGGGCTCACTTTCTCGGCCTCTGCCGACTCGGCCTCTCACTCGGTGCCGTCGGGTAATAATGCCGACGCGGACACCGCCGTATTTCAAGATTAGTAGCTCGGCTTGCTCGAGATAGCTCGGGCGGACGCGAGAATCCGCCCCGACACCGAAGAGGAGGCTAGTAAGTGGCTTGACGGTGACTAAGATGCACCCTCCTCGTTTCTCAGAGCTTCGACTCCCTCGGTTGGGAGAATTGGCTCTTCCGGTTGTCCAGACCTTTGATGCCGTAGCTTGTCACGAAGACAGAGGGTACATATCGCCCAGTACCTCCCGGATAAGGAAGGCTGCGGAATGGTGGGAGGCCGTTGTGCCCGAGACCGTCGAGCTACTTGGGAGGAATTCAAGGCTGCTATGGAAGCAGTATTGTCCACCGATCAAGGAGCGCAGATTGTGGAATTCTTCACCGCTACACCACAGATGTGCCTATTTCTCGTGCCATCATTTCTTACAATCAAGATTGGGTTTCGTAAAGATCAAGTGAGAACGGAGGTGATAAAATCCGTTACTTCAATATGCGCAGAAGCCGCATATCGTGCAGTATGGCACCGCTCATGTGTGCCACTTTGAAGGAATACTGTGATCGCGCTGCGCGATCGAGATGGCTGTCCCAATCGAGACGGTTACGGAAGCTAAGAAGCGAAGACTACCGCGGGTTCTCGGTCGGTAAAGGTGGGCGATTTTGAGGTCTCGTTCGCTCCTACACCGGGGAAGAGGCCGTTTCATTAGGCGGTGGATCCTGTGGTAACCGTCGGTCCATCGTGGCACTGGCGGGAGAGTTTGTTTTAATTGCAGTCAGCCCGAGCACGTTATGAAGGATTGCCCATTTCCGTTAGTTGCTTGCTTTACTTGCGGACAGACCGGACATCGGGCAACTCATTGTGAGAGGGCCACCAGGGCCGCTAGAGTTCCGACTACCACTATCGATCAGAAGGATCACAGTATTCCAGCCACTCATGTTCCTCAGGGTTCGGGTCGTGGTAGGGGTCGGGGTCAGGCGGATCGCCGTGCAGCCTCGAGTTCGGGTTCAGTTCACCCCCGATTGTATCAGATGAGGCGCACAGAGGAGGCAGACATTCCGGTGGCGTCAGGTACCACTCAGATCCTTACTCATCCAGTTTCCATGCTTTTTGATTCGGGTGCTACCCATTCCTTTATTACATCGGATTGTGTGAATCGTATTGGCTTTAACTGCTTGTTTGAGTGTGAACCGTTTGTGGTGGGTACGCCTAGCGGGGATCATATGGTTGGGGACCGGGAAGTTAGGGATTGCCCCGTGAGGATCGGGAGCCGAGATTGGCCCTCGAATCTCATTGTTATAGACCTTAAGGGTGAGGATTTAATCCTCGGGGACGATTGGTTAGAGCGTCATGGTGCTATCATGAACTATCGGACTCGTACCATCTCGATAGTAGCCGAGGACGGCACCGAGCATACCCTCATCGGTCGAAAGCCGGGGAGATCGGGGAGTGTGATTAGCGCCTTAAAGGCGATGAAACTTCTGAACCAGGGTTGTGTCGGCTATTGGTGTTACGCTCTGCAGGCGGAGGATGGTGGAATTGACATGTCGTCAATTCCAGTTGTTTGTGAGTATCCCGATGTTTTCCCAGACGACTTGTCGGGATTACCACCGCAGCGAGAGGTGGAGTTTCCTATTGATCTTGAGCCGAATGCAGCCCCTATTTCTCGAGCACCATACCGTATGGCACCGTCGGAGATGTTAGAGTTGAAGAATCAGTTGGGAGAATTGTTAGATAAAGGGTATATTCGACCGAGCGCATCGCCTTGTGGTGCGCCCGTACTCTTTGTTAAGAAGAATGATGGGTCGCTTCGTTTATGCATCGATTATCGAGAATTAAACAAGTTGACCATCAAAAATAAATACCCTTTGCCCCGAATCGACGACTCGTTCGATCAGCTTCAGGGGGCGACGGTCTTTTCGAAGATCGATTTGCGATCGGGTTACTACCAGTTGAGGATTCGGGACATCGATATACCGAAATCTGCCTTTCGGACGAGATATGGCCATTACGAGTTTGTGGTTATGCCATTCGGGCTAACTAACGCCCCAACAGTGTTCATGCAGTTAATGAACAAAGTTTTTATTGAGTATCTAGATAAATTCGTAGTCGTCTTTATTGATGACATTCTGATCTACTCACGGAGTCGTGAGGAGCACGCCTTACATCTCCAGATTGTATTAGACATCTTGAGAGCAGAGCAGTTGTACGCGAAGTTCTCTAAGTGTGAGTTTTGGCTCGAGGAAGTGATGTTCCTCGGGCATGTGATTTCAGCAGAGGGAGTTAGGGTAGATCCACAGAAGATAGAGGCAGTGATGGCTTGGGAGCCGCCTAAGAATGTGAAGGAGGTGAGGAGTTTTCTGGGTCTTGCCGGCTATTACCGTAGATTCGTTGAGGGATCTTCTTAGATCGCTAGACCACTCACTCAGTTGCTCCAGAAAACTCAGAAGTTCGAGTGGACCGTAGGCAGGCAGGACAGTTTTGACGAGTTAAAGAGACGTTTGACCACCGCACCCGTTTTAGCATTGCCTCAGGGGAACGAGGATTTCGTAGTGTATAGTGATGCTTCAGGCCTTGGTCTAGGATATGTTTTGATGCAGAGAGACAGAGTGATTGCTTATGCGTCCCGCCAATTGAAACCTTATGAGGTAAATTATCCCACGCACGATTTGGAGTTAGCTGCGGTCGTTTTTGCCTTAAAGATATGGAGGCATTATCTCTATGGATCGTCTTGTAAGATTTTTACGGACCACAAGAGTCTGAAGTATATCTTCAGTCAGAAAGAGTTGAATATGAGACAGTGCAGGTGGTTGGAGCTAATTAAAGATTACGACCTCGAGATACTTTACCATCCGGGTAAGGCTAACATAGTGGCTGATGCGTTGAGCTGGAAGCCGATGGCATTACAGATGTTGGAGGTACTTACACCATAGAGTAGGATCCAGCGAGATTTTATTGGCCAAAATATTGAGGTTTGGGTTCAGAGAGTCCAGGGCCAGTTATGTGCGTTAGAGATCACTTCGTCCTTGACTGATGATATCAAGGCAAAACAGTATGATGATCCGTTTTTAGTCCAGCTGAGAGAGGATGTGAGTAAGGGGAAAGCCCCTGGATTTGTGGTTCACGATGATGGAGTTTTGAGGTTTCGCGGCAGACTTTGTGTACCGAGTGTTGTTGAGCTGAGACAGAAGATCTTGAGTGAAGCTCATGCTACACCTTACTCCATACATCCTGGTACGAGTAAAATGTACAAGGATGTGAGGAGCAACTACTGGTGGAGTAATTTGAAGACGGATGTTAGCGAGTTTGTGGCGAAGTGTTTGACCTGTCAGCAGATTAAGATTGAGCATCAGCGACCCGCGGGGTTGCTACGACCACTTCCCATTCCGAAATGGAAATGGGAAGACATCTCGATGGACTTCATTACCGGGATGCCTAGGACTCGGACCGGAATGAACATGATTTGGGTTATTGTTGACCGACTAACCAAATCAACTCACTTTATGAGTATTAAGGATACTTGGGGACCGGAGAGGCTGGCCCGAGTGTTTATTGCGGAGATCGTGAGATTGCATGGGACTCCTAAGAGTATTGTTTCAGATCGTGATGGTCGATTTGTATCACATTTTTGGCAGGCGGTTCATCGAGCTTTGGGGACCGAGTTGAGACTCAGTACGTCTTACCACACTTAGACTGACGGACAGTCGGAGCGGACGATCCAGACGTTGGAGGATATGTTGAGTGCCTGTGCCTTAGATTGGAAGGATGATTGGGAGACACACTTGCCGTTGATCGAGTTCACGTACAACAATAGTTGGCATGCCTCGATCAAAATGGCACCATTCGAAGCGTTGTATTGGAGGAGGTGCAGATCACCGTTGTGTTGGGATGATACGTCCGAGCTAATCGGTACCGAGCCCGACATGATAGTTGAGACGAGGGAGAAGATTACCCTGATTCGTAGTAGATTGTTGACGGCCCAGAGTCAGCAGAAGTCTTATGTCGATACACGTCGCCGACCGTTGGAGTTTGAGGTGGGAGATCATGTCTTGCTTAAGGTGTCGCCGACACAGGGAGTTTACCGCTTCGGTCGGAAGGGTAAACTTAGTCCAAGATATATTGGACCGTTTGAGATTTTAGATAGGGTCGGAGAGCTTGCGTATCGATTAGGCTTGCCGCCGTCCCTGAGCCACGTGCATAACGTATTTCATGTTTCCCAACTTAGGAAGTATGTATCGGACCCTAGCCATATTATTGATTTTGGAGAGATCGAGTTGGGGCCCGACATTACCTTCGAGGAGAGGCCGATTCAGATCTTAGAGCGTCGAGTGAAGCAACTCAGGCACAAAACCATTCCTTTGGTCAAAGTGCAGTGGTCGAAGCATGGATCCGAGGAAGCCACGTGGGAAACGGAGAAGAGTATGAGGTCGAGATACCCCGAGTTATTCGTGTTGTAAGTTTCGGGACGAAACTTATTTTTAGGGGGAGATAATGTAATATCCGCGTTTTCTATTCTTAGTAATTTCTATTTTTGGTTCATATTCGTTTCGGACAACTCACTTGGCACTGTTTTGTAATTCTGAACCTATTTTGTTCTTGGAGTTTCTCCGCTTAGACGAGTCTCGATAATGTTTTTACGTAATTTCATCTTGTGTTATATTTTGTCTCATGTGTATTCGATTCTCGTCAAACTCGTTCGATTTCATCATTTTCTTACTTCCATGAGCTCGTATGATTGAGTAGAGCATGTTGTGAGTTTCGGATTGTTAATACGACGTTGTATCGTGATTTTCGGATGCTTGGGCCGTTTTTGTAATTTCCTAGAAGTTTAGGGAATTTGTTCCTTGTTCGACTTTGGTTGTGTACCTCAGATCGTTTTGGGGTTCCGCACTTCCATTTCGTGTTATTGTTGCCCAAATATCGATCCCTATTGCTTTTACTCTCTTTCCGGATCATTTTTCGTCATTTTGGGACCCGAGGGGGGGTGTGGGCCGCGGCACAAGGATTGTGCGCCGCGGCACACACATCACCCAGTTGTTGGCCGAGAAAACTGTACCGTGTGCCACGACAAAAGGATTGTGCGCCGCGGCACACAGCCGAGTCAGTGCCGCGGCACACTTGTCCGGGCCGCGGCACACCCGTGTGGCACTTGCCGACCAAAACCTACTGTACTGCGTGCCGCGGCACAGTCCGGCAGGGCCGCGGCACATGCCGAGTCTGGGCCGCGGCACAACGAGCGGTCAGTCGATCACTGGGCGCGATTTTTGGCCCTGTGCCGCGGCACAGTTTAGCTGAGTCGCGGCACACAATGCGGTCAACGCTATATCAGCGTTTCTTTTCAGCGGCTGCAGCTCATTTTTCCTTCCTTCCACCGTACGCGAGAGAGAGAGGGTTGAGAGGGGGATTTTTTCTCCATCTACCATTTGATTGTGTGTTTTTCTTCATCTTCCTTCGATCGTGTAGCTCGGATTGTGGATCTAGCACGTGTTCTTCGGATTATAGGGCTTGAATCTTCAAGAAGTAAGAACTCCTTTAACCCTAGTATGATTTTGGGGAGGGTTTGGTGGTAATCTTGTGTTTTAATCCGAATCAACCGATGTTGTTTTTAGATTTTGATAGTACACTCGTGACCCTTGGTTTTCTTGTTATTGGTTGGGATGAAATCCCGTTATTACATCGTTGACCGATTTCATTTCCTTATGCGCGCGTGGTGTCCGATGAATTGTCCCAACGGGTAGAACTAGGATGAATTTCTTCGTATTCATGATGTTGAGATTGGTTGTATATAATTATTGTGTTAGGGTCGGATTTGAGAGGATTGTTCGGATCGTAACCTATTCCTTCGTCGTTTACTTCGCGTCGTATTATCCAAGGCAAGTACATGTATTACATTTCATTATGTGTGTACGGTTTTGATGCGAATGATGTAAACTGGTTTATTGAACGAGTGTGTTGGTTACTCTTCCACCTGGGGATGGCATGGGGCCTCTGGGGGCCGATACTAATGGGTACGGCCACGGAAGTGGACTTGGGTGCATGTGTTGATGTTCTTCCACCTGGGGACGGTTCGACGGGACCTCTGGGGGCCGATACTAATGGGTACGGCTGCGGAAGTGGTTTCTCACCTGGGGACGGTCCGACGGGACCTCTGGGGCCGATACTAATGGGTACGGTCGCGAGTTACCAAACGTGGATAATTGTGATGTGGAAAGCTTGATAATATATTGAAGTGGTGTAAATGTGATATTCCGGAATATTGATTTTCAAAATGATTTTTCCTAATGAATTGTTTGCGTTGAATCGTGTATGTATATAATGTTGTGTAATTGTGTACTTGCACTAGCTATTCGAATGCTAACCCCTTAAATGGGGGAAATGCGTCTTATGCATTTCAGGTACCGGGAGGGCTGAGGAGCAAGCACGGGACATGCATGCAAAGGATGGGCTGGCTTGATGATGTGGCTCAGTGCATTTTTATGTTTTGTCATTGCATTGTCGAGTATTGAAGTTAGACTGTTTACTTTGAAACTTGGTTTAAGTCCCCTGCGTGGGCAATGAATTGGTTTTTATCTTATGTTCATATACCCCGTTAAAATGTTTTGGCCGAGGCCACGACCTTACTTACTTTTTGGAGTGCATCATTTGTGATCATATTGTGGTTTATGTGTCATGTGTTAGCCTGGTAGACCTCACGACGGTTCTACAGCGTGTAATGTCCCATTGGTGAATTGGGGTGTTACATTTATGGTATCAGAGCTTAGGTTTTGAATACCTAGGTTGTCGGTTAATTTTGGGTCTGTTAGTGGCGTCATTTAGAGTCAGTCGTTGAGCCTAATATCATCATGCTACCGTCTTTTCGTGCAACCTGTGGCTGTAAGTCTCCTCGAACTCTTATATTCCTGTAATTCGTTTTCTTGCGTTGTTCGGGATTGTGAATTGTGATACCAACTTTGTCAATTGTGAATCTTTCTGATTTTGTCCTTTTCATTCTTCCTCTAGTATGTTGAGAGGTCGTGGTGGTAGACCAGCTAGGGGACGCGGCCGAGGCCGTGGTCGGGGTGCTGATAATGAAGAGGGCTCACTTTCTCAGTCCTCTGCGGACTCAGCCTCTCACTCAGTGCCGTCGGGTAATAATGCCGACGCCGGGGCTACTGCCGTACTTCAGCAGTTAGTAGCTCAGCTTGCTCAGATAGCTCAGGGCGGACGCCAGAATCCGCCCCCGACACCTGAAGAGGAGGCTAGTAAATGGCTTCAGACGGTGACTAAGATGCACCCTCCTCGTTTCTCCGGAGCTTCTGACTCCCTCGGTTGGGAGAATTGGCTCTTCCAGTTGTCCAGGACCTTTGATGCCGTAGCTTGTCCTGAAGACAGGAGGGTACATATCGCCTAGTACCTCCTGGATAAGGAAGCTGCGGAATGGTGGGAGGCCGTTGTGCCCAGAGACCGTCGAGCTACTTGGGAGGAATTCAAGGCTGCTATGGAAGCAGAGTATTGTCCACCGCCAGTCAAGGAGCGCAGAATTGTGGAATTCTTCACCGCTACACCACAGGATGTGCCTATTTCTCAGGCCATCATTTCTTACAATCAGCAGTTGGGTTTCGTAAAAGATCAAGTGAGAACGGAGGCTGATAAAATCCGTTACTTCAATATGCGCAGGAAGCCGCATATCAGGCAGAGTATGGCACCGCTCATGTGTGCCACTTTGAAGGAATACCAGGATCGCGCTCTGGCGATCGAGATGGCTGTCCCGGAATCAGAGACGGTTACGGAAGCTAAGAAGCAGAAGACTACCGGCGGGTTCTCGGCCGGTAAAGGTGGACAGTTTTTGAGGTCTCGTTCTGCTCCTACACCAGGGAAGAGGCCATTTCATCAGGCCGGTGGATCCCAGGGTAACCGTTCGGTCCATTCCGTGGCACTTGGTGGGAGAGTTTGTTTTAATTGCAGTCAGCCCGATCACGTTATGAAGGATTGCCCATTTCCGTTAGTTGCTTGCTTTACTTGCGGACAGACCGGACATCGGGCAACTCATTGTGAGAGGGCCACCAGGGCCGCTAGAGTTCCGACTACCACTACCGATCAGGAGGATCACAGTATTCCAGCCACTCATGTTCCGCAGGGTTCGGGTCGTGGTAGGGGTCGGGGTCAGCCGGATCGCCGTGCAGCCTCGAGTTCGGGTTCAGTTCACCCCCGATTGTATCAGATGAGGCGCACAGAGGAGGCAGACATTCCGTTGGCGTCAGGTACCACTCAGATCCTTACTCATCCAGTTTCCGTGCTTTTTGATTCGGGTGCTACCCATTCTTTTATTGCATCGGATTGTGTGAATCGCATTGGCTTTAACTGCTTGTTTGAGTGTGAACCGTTTTTGGTGGGTACGCCTAGCGGGGATCGTATGGTTGGGGACCGGGAAGTTAGGGATTGCCCCGTAAGGATCGGGAGCCGAGATTGGCCCTCGAATCTCATTGTTATAGACCTTAAGGGTGAGGATTTAATCCTCGGGGACGATTGGTTAGAGCGTCACGGTGCTATCATGAACTATCGGACTCGTACCATCTCGATAGTAGCCGAGGACGGCACCGAGCATACCCTCATCGGTCGAAAGCCGGGGAGATCGGGGAGTGTGATTAGCGCCTTAAAGGCGATGAAACTTCTCAACCAGGGTTGTGTCGGCTATTGGTGTTACGCTCTGCAGGCGGAGGATGGTGGAATTGACATGTCGTCAATTCCAGTTGTTTGTGAGTATCCCGATGTTTTCCCAGACGACTTGCCAGGATTACCACCGCAGCGAGAGGTGGAGTTTCCTATTGATCTTGAGCCGAATGCAGCCCCTATTTCTCGAGCACCATACCGTATGGCACCGTCGGAGATGTTAGAGTTGAAGAATCAGTTGGGAGAATTGTTAGATAAAGGGTATATTCGTCCGAGCGCATCACCTTGGGGTGCGCCCGTACTCTTTGTTAAGAAGAAGGATGGGTCGCTTCGTTTATGCATCGATTATCGAGAATTAAACAAGTTGACCATCAAAAATAAATGCCCTTTGCCCCGGATCGATGACTTGTTCGATCAGGTTCAGGGGGCGAAGGTCTTTTCGAAGATCGATTTGCGATCGGGTTACTACCAGTTGAGGATTCGGGACATCGATATACCGAAAGCTGCCTTTCGGACGAGATATGGCCATTACGAGTTTGTGGTTATGCCATTCGGGCTAACTAACGCCCCAACAGTGTTCATGCAGTTAATGAACAAAGTTTTTATTGAGTATCTAGATAAATTCGTAGTCGTCTTTATTGATGACATTCTGATCTACTCACGGAGTCGTGAGGAGCACGCCTTACATCTCCAGATTGTATTAGACATCTTGAGAGCAGAGCAGTTGTACGCGAAGTTCTCTAAGTGTGAGTTTTGGCTCGAGGAAGTGATGTTCCTCGGGCATGTGATTTCAGCAGAGGGAGTTAGGGTAGATCCGCAGAAGATAGAGGCAGTGATGGCTTGGGAGCCGCCTAAGAATGTGAATGAGGTGAGGAGTTTTCTGGGTCTTGCCGGCTATTACCGTAGATTCATTGAGGGATTTCCTTATATCGCTAGACCACTCACTCAGTTGCTCCAGAAAACTCAGAAGTTCGAGTGGACCGCAGGCAGGCAGGACAGTTTTGACGAGTTAAAGAGACGTTTGACCACCGCACCCGTTTTAGCATTGCCTCAGGGGAACGAGGATTTCATAGTGTATAGTGATGCTTCAGGCCTTGGTCTAGGATGTGTTTTGATGCAGAGAGACAGAGTGATTGCTTATGCGTCCCGCCAATTGAAACCTTATGAGGTAAATTATCCCACGCACGATTTGGTGTTAGCTGCAGTCGTTTTCGCCTTAAAGATATGGAGGCATTATCTCTATGGATCGTCTTGTAAGATTTTTACGGACCACAAGAGTCTGAAGTATATCTTCAGTCAGAAAGAGTTGAATATGAGACAGCGCAGGTGGTTGGAGCTAATTAAAGATTACGACCTCGAGATACTTTACCATCCGGGTAAGGCTAACATAGTGGCTGATGCGTTGAGCCGGAAGCCGATGGCATTACAGATGTTGGAGGTACTTACACCACAGAGTAGGATCCAGCGAGATTTTATTTGCCAAAATATTGAGGTTTGGGTTCAGAGAGTCCAGGGACAGTTATGTGCGTTAGAGATCACTTCGTCCTTGACTGATGATATCAAGGCAAAACAGTATGATGATCCGTTTTTAGTCCAGCTGAGAGAGGATGTGAGGAAGGGGAAAGCCCCTGGATTTGTGGTTCACGATGATGGAGTTTTGAGGTTTCGCGGCAGACTTTGTGTACCGAGTGTTGTTGGTGAGACGAGAAGATCTTGAGTGAAGCTCATGCTACACCTTACTCCATACATCCTGGTACGAGTAAAATGTACAAGGATGTGAGGAGCAACTACTGGTGGAGTAATTTGAAGACGGATGTTAGCGAGTTTGTGGCGAAGTGTTTGACCTGTCAGCAGATTAAGATTGAGCATCAGCGACCCACGGGGTTGCTACGACCACTTCCCATTCCGAAATGGAAATGGGAAGACATCTCGATGGACTTCATTACCGGGATGCCTAGGACTCGGACCGGAATGAACATGATTTGGGTTATTGTTGACCGACTAACCAAATCAGCTCACTTTCTGAGTATTAAGGATACTTGGGGACCGGAGAGGCTGGCCCGAGTGTTTATTGCGGAGATCGTGAGATTGCATGGGACTCCTAAGAGTATTGTTTCAGATCGTGATGGTCGATTTGTATCACATTTTTGGCAGGCGGTTCATCGAGCTTTGGGGACCGAGTTGAGACTCAGTACGTCTTACCACACTCAGACTGACGGACAGTCGGGGCGGACGATCCAGACGTTGGAGGATATGTTGAGATCCTGTGCCTTAGATTGGAAGGATGATTGGGAGACACACTTGCCGTTGATCGAGTTCACGTACAACAATAGTTGGCATGCCTCGATCAAAATGGCACCATTCGAAGCGTTGTATGGGAGGAGGTGCAGATCACCGTTGTGTTGGGATGATACGTCCGAGCTAATCGGTACCGAGCCCGACATGATAGTTGAGACGAGGGAGAAGATTACCCTGATTCGTAGTAGATTGTTGACGGCCCAGAGTCGGCAGAAGTCTTATGCCGATACACGTCGCCGACCGTTGGAGTTTGAGGTGGGAGATCACGTCTTGCTTAAGGTGTCGCCGACACGGGGAGTTTACCGCTTCGGTCGGAAGGGTAAACTTAGTCCAAGATATATCGGACCGTTTGAGATTTTAGATAGGGTCGGAGAGCTTGCGTATCGATTAGGCTTGCCGCCGTCCCTGAGCCACGTGCATAACGTATTTCATGTTTCCTAACTTAGGATGTACGTATCGGACCCTAGCCATATTATTGATTTTGGAGAGATCGAGTTGGGGCCCGACATTACCTTCGAGGAGAGGCCGATTCAGATCTTAGAGCGTCGAGTGAAGCAACTCAGGCACAAAACCATTCCTTTGGTCAAAGTGCAGTGGTCGAAGCATGGATCCGAGGAAGCCACGTGGGAAACAGAGGAGAGTATGAGGTCGAGATACCCCGAGTTATTCGTGTTGTAAGTTTCGGGACGAAACTTATTTTTAGGGGGAGATAATGTAATATCCGCGTTTTCTATTCTTAGTAATTTCTATTTTTGGTTCATATTCGTTTCGGACAACTCGTTTGGCACTGTTTTGTAATTCTGAACCTATTTTGTTCTTGGAGTTTCTCCGCTTAGACGGGTCTCGATAATGTTTTTACGTAATTTCATCTTGTGTTATATTTTGTCTCATGTGTATTCGATTCTCGTCAAACTCGTTCGATTTCATCATTTTCTTACTTCCATGAGCTTGTATGATTGAGTAGAGCATGTTGTGAGTTTCGGATTGTTAATACGACGTTGTATCGTGATTTTCGGATGTTTGGGCCGTTTTTGTAATTTCCTAGAAGTTTAGGGAATTTGTTCCTTGTTCGACTTTGGTTGTGTACCTCAGATCGTTTTGGGGTTCCGTACTTCCATTTCGTGTTATTGTTGCCCAAATATCGATTCCTATTGCCTTTACTCTCTTTCCGGATCATTTTTTGTCATTTTGGGACCCGAGGGGGGGTGTGGGCCGCGGCACAAGGATTGTGCGCCGCGGCACACACATCACCCAGTTGTTGGCCGAGCAAACTGTACCGTGGGCCGCGGCACAAGGATTGTGCGCCGCGGCACACAGCCGAGTCAGTGCCGCGGCACACTTGTCCGGGCCGCGGCACACCCGTGTGGCACTTGCCGACCAAAACCTACTGTACCGCGTGCCGCGGCACACCGGGCAGGCCGCGGCACATGCCGAGTCGGGCCGCGCACACTTCAATGAGCCGCGCACAACGAGCGGTCGATCATCAAGGCGCGATTTTGGCCCCGTGCCGCGTACGCTTTAGCCGAGCCGCGACACACAATGCGGCCGGCCGCTATATCGCTTCTTTTCATGCCGCAGCTCATTTTTCCTTCCTTCCACCGTACGCGAGAGAGAGAGGGTTGAGAGGGGGATTTTTTCTCCATCTACCATTTGATTGTGTGTTTTTCTTCATCTTCCTTCGATCGTGTAGCTCGGATTGTGGATCTAACACGTGTTCTTCGGATTATAGGGCTTGAATCTTCAATAGGTAAGAACTCATTTAACCCTAGTATGATTTTGGGGAGGGTTTGGTGGTGATCTTGTGTTTTAATCCGAATCAACCGATGTTGTTGTTAGATTTTAATAGTACACTCGTGACCCTTGGTTTTCTTGTTATTGGTTGGGATGAAATCCCGTTATTACACTGTTGACCGATTTCATTTCCTTATGCACGCGTGGTGTCCGATGAATTGTCCCAACGGGTAGAACTAGGATGAATTTCTTCGTATTCATGATGTTGAGATTGGTTGTATATCATTATTGTGTTAGGGTCGGATTTGAGAGGATTGTTCGGATCGTAACCTATTCCTTCGTCGTTTCCTTCGCGTCGTATTATCCAAGGCAAGTACATGTATTACATTTCATTATGTGTGTACGGTTTTGATGCGAATGATGTAAACTGGTTTATTGAACGAGTGTGTTGGTTACTCTTCCACCTGGGGATGGCATGGGGCTCTGGGGGCCGATACTAATGGGTACGGCCACGGAAGTGGACTTGGGTGCGTGCGTTGATGTTCTTCCACCTGGGGACGGTTCGACGGGACCTCTGGGGGCCGATACTAATGGGTACGGCCGCGGAAGTGGTTTCTCACCTGGGGACGGTCCGACGGGACCTCTGGGGGCCGATACTAATGGGTACGGTCGCGAGTTACCAAACGTGGATAATTGTGATGTGGAAAGCTTGATAATATATTGAAGTGGTGTAAATGTGATATTCCGGAATATTGATTTTCAAAATGATTTTTCCTAATGAATTGTTTGCGTTGAATCGTGTATGTATATAATGTTGTGTAATTGTGTACTTGCACTAGCTATTCGAATGCTAACCCCTTAAATGGGGGAAATGCGTCTTATGCATTTCAGGTACCGGGAGGGCTGAGGAGCAAGCATGGGACATGCATGCAAAGGATGGGCTGGCTTGATGATGTGGCTCGAGTCTGCATTTTTATGTTTTGTCATTGCATTGTCGAGTATTGAAGTTAGACTGTTTACTTTGAAACTTGGTTTAAGTCCCCTGCGTGGGCAATGAATTGGTTTTTATCTTATGTTCATATACCCCGTTAAAATGTTTTGGCCGAGGCCACGGCCTTACTTTCTTTTTGGAGTGCATCATTTGTGATCATATTGTGGTTTATGTGTCATGTGTTAGCCTGGTAGACCTCACGAGGGTTCTACGGCGTGTAATGTCCCATTGGTGAATTGGGGTGTTACATCATCTTTGAGCGTTCAATCAAGTGTAATCTATCCACCATTTGGAGTGGACAATTTTCAAATTCGCCCCGATGTCATCAATCTCTTCTCCAACAACAACTCATTCTATGGAAGAATCGATGAGAATCCATATCTCCATATTAACCGTTTTGTGGAGATTTGTGGAAATTTCAAATATCCAAATGTAAATGACGAGGCGATCAAAATGAAACTTTTCATGCACATTTTGAAGGACAGAGCAAGAGAGTGGCTAGATACTTTGCCACCACGAAGCATAACAAATTGGCCCGAATTTGTCCAAAAATTCACCACTAAGTACTTTCCACCAATAAAAGTGGCGAAACTCAAATACGAAATCTCTACTTTTCGTCAACAAGATTCAGAATCATTCCACGAAGCATGGGATAGATACAAAGATATGCTACGAAAATGTCCTAACCATGGTTTAAATTTGGGAGCACAAGTCAATTACTTCTATTCTGGAATTTTACCTACATGCCGAGCCAATGTCGATTCATCATCAAATGGCTCACTTGGCAACAAAACTATGAAAGAGGCTTATAATCTTTTTGAGGTTATAAGTGAACAAAGTGCAAGATGGCCAGACAGAAATATCCAAAAGAAACCAAATGGTGTTTTGAAGTGGATTCTTATTCACTTATGTTGGCAAAAATTGAAGCTCTATCAAAGAAAGTCGAGGAAATGTATTTTTCAACTCCTCAATCTGTGAAGACGGTGCAAACTCCACAAGTTTCAGATTTTTCATGTGAAATTTGTCGAGCAACTCACAACAGCACTATCTGTCCCTTAGTGCAACAGGAGCAGTCACCACCACTACCAGAACAACTGGCGTATGCTCAGAATTTCCAAAGGCAAGCATACAATCCTTACGGGCCAACATACAATCTAGGATACAAAAATCATCCAAATTTTTCTTATGCAAACAACAACAATGTGTTGAATCCAACGCATCAAGAAAAGAAGCCCGGGTGGGAAGAAGCAATCACAAAGCTAGCTGAACAACAACTGAAGTATCAACAACACAATGATGCTTCAATTAAAAATCTGGAGACACAAGTTGGCCAAATGGCCAAAATACTTTCAGAAAGATCTCATGGCATGTTACCTAGCAATACCGAGGTAAATCCAAGAGAAAATGTCCAAGCTATCACAACAAGAAGTGGAGTGCAGTTGCCCGAAATTTCTATGGAAAATCATCTGGAAAAACAAAAAAAATAAACAAAATCAAGAATCAGAAAAAGAATTTGATACAGGACCTTCATCTCAAAAAGGTCCAGTTGCTACAAAATATTATGTTCCACCTATCCCATTTCCTCAACGGTTGAAGAATCACAAGCTCGATGCTCAATTCGGTAAATTCTTGGAAATTTTCAAAAAGCTACACATCAACATTCCTTTTGCCGATGCTCTAGCACAAATGCCAAGCTATGCCAAATTTATGAAAGATATTCTTTCCAACAAACGAAGGCTTGAAGAATACGAAACTGTCATGCTAACAGAGGAATGTAGCGCAATACTACAAAAGAAGTTGCCACCTAATCTAAAAGATCCGGGAACTTTCACAATCCCGTGTACAATTGGTGAAGTGAATTTTGGCAAAGCTCTTTGTGATTTAGGGGCAAGTATCAACTTGATGCCCCTGTCAATTATCAACAAATTAAACTTGGGAGAAGCAAAAGCAACAACAGTTTCACTACAATTAGCCGATCGGTCAATTAAATATCCATGTGGGATAATAGAAGATGTGCTCGTGAAGGTTGATAAATTCATATTTCCAGCAGATTTTATCATCCTTGACATGGAAGAAGATCAGGATATTCCCATTATTTTGGGACGACCATTTCTCGCAACCGGACGTGCTCTTATTGACGTCTATGAAGGAAAGCTAATTCTCAGAGTGGAAGACGAACATGTCATCTTCGATGTCCTAAAAACTTTGAATCAACCCTCCACAGATGAGTATTGTCTAAGAATAGACGCAATTGAAGCCATGGTGAACAAGTCTTTAGAGAAAATTCTATCTAAAGATCCTCTTGAGACATGTATAGCAAATTCTCTAACCAGCATGGAAGAAGAATATCACTTGGCCGAAACAGTTAACTATCTAGAAGCACTACCACCCTTAACAAGGCATTCACATTTTGAAGAATTGGGGACAAGCTCCGCTAAACCCCTCCCTTCTTTACAAGAAGCTCCAATACTTGATCTCAAACCTCTACCCACACATTTGAGATACGCTTACTTGGGCGTTTCTTCTACACTTCCGGTCATCATATCTAACATATTGACCGAACTTGAAGAAGGGAAATTACTAAGGGTATTGAGGAATCACAAAAGATCAATTGGATGGACAATTGCGGACATTAGAGGAATAAGCCCCTCTATATGCACTCACAAAATTTTGATGGAAGATGACTGCAAACCTTCAATTGAGCGTCAACGACGTTTGAATCCAAACATGAAGGAAATTGTGAAGGCAGAGATTCTTAAATTACTTGACGCAGGAATCATTTATCCAATCTCAGATAGTCCATGGGTGATCCCTGTACATATGGTGTCCAAAAAGAGTGGAATCACGATCATAGAGAACGAGCACAATGAACTTATACCAACACGACTGATCACAGGATGGAGAATGTGCATTGATTACAGAAAACTAAACAAGACGACAAGAAAAGATCATTTTCCACTCCCATTTATTGATCAAATGCTCGATAGATTAGCGGGACATTCTTACTACTGTTTTCTCGACGGATATTCAGGGTACAACCAAATCGTAATAGCCCTAGAAGACCAAGAGAAAACAACATTCACATGCCCTTATGGAACATTTGCCTATATAAGAATCCCATTCGGATTGTGCAATGCTCCAGCCACATTTCAAAGATGCATGATGTCAATATTCTCAGACATGGTTGAAAAATTCATTGAAGTTTTCATGGACGATTTCTCGGTTTTCGGAGATTCATTTGATAAATGCCTAAATCATTTAGGCATGGTCTTGGAAAGATGTGAAGACACAAATCTAATTCTCAATTGGGAGAAATGTCACTTCATGGTCCAGGAAGGAATCGTACTTGGCCATAGAATCTCACAACATGGAATTGAAGTCGATAAGGCAAAGATCCAAGTGATTGCAAAACTTCCTCCACCAATTTCGGTGAAAGGAGTAAGGAGTTTTCTCGGACATGCAGGATTCTATCGGAGGTTTATAAAAGATTTCTCAAAAATAGCAAAACCTCTATGTTCTTTGCTTGAGAAAGATACACCATTCCTTTTCACAAATGAATGCCACGTGGCCTTTGCAACTTTGAAGGATAAGCTTACATCAGCTCCAATCATCATTTCTCCAGATTGGACTATTCCTTTCATTTTGATGTGCGATGCAAGTGATTATGTCGTGGGGGCCGTACTGGGCCAGAAGAAGGACAAAATGATGCAAGTGATCCATTATGCTAGCAGGACTATGAATGATGCTCAGCTGAACTACAAAACAACTGAAAAAGAGATGCTTGCAGTGGTTTATGCCTTTGACAAATTTCGATCCTACTTATTGGGATCAAAGGTCATAGTCTACACTGATCATTCAGCTTTGAAATATTTAATGACAAAGCAAGATGCAAAGTCAAGGCTAATCCGATGGGTTCTACTTATGCAAGAATTCGACATAGAAATCAGAGACTGAAAGGGAACAGAAAACCAAGTGGCGGATCATCTCTCTAGACTAGACCAAAACAATTCTCAAGAGAAGGAAATAAATGAAGTATTTCCGGATGAACAACTGTTTCAAATATCTAATATCCAGGAAAAACAAAATGCACCATGGTACGCTGACATCATTAATTTCCTTTCTAGTGGAATAATTCAACCAAATTTTTCCCATCATCAAAAGAAAAAATTCTTCTCCGAGTTGAAATACTATTACTGGGAAGATCCTCTATTGTTCAGACGAGGACCTGATCAAATCATCCGGAGATGCATACCGGAAAAAGAAATGGAGAAGGTATTAGAAAGATGTCATTCCTCTCACTATGGAGGACATTTTGGGGGTTCAAAAACAGCAGCAAAAATTCTTGAAGCAGGATTCTATTGGCCCACTGTTCAAAGATGCAAATACACTTGTCTCGAAGTGTGACCGGTGCCAAATACATGGAAACATGTCAAAAAGAAATAAAATGCCAATGAATTTCATCCTTGAAGTTGAAATCTTCGACGTTTGGGGAATTGATTTCATGGGACCCTTTCCATCATCGTTCTCTAATGAATACATCCTTGTAGCTGTGGACTACATATCTAAATGAGTGGAGGTTGTTGCATTACCAACAAACAAAGCTAATGTCGTGGTAAATTTTCTAAAGAAAAATATATTCACTCGCTTCGGAACTCCGAGAGTTATTATCAGTGATGGCAGATCTCATTTCTGCAATCACCAGGTTAAGGCTCTATTGACCAAATTCAGAGTAAAACACCGTGCCGCTACCTCTTATCACCCACAAACCAGTGGACAAGTCGAGGTTTCCAATCGTGAACTGAAACGTATACTTGAGATGACAGTCGACTCATCTCGGAAAGATTGGTCGAAAAATCTGGATGATGCGCTCTGGGCTTACAGAACAACTTATAAGACACCGATAGGCATGTCTCCATTTCGTCTGGTTTTTGGAAAAGCCTGTCACCTGCCAGTAGAACTTGAACATCGAGCCTTTTGGGCTATAAAAAAATTAAACTTTGACGAACAGTTGGCTGGAAAGAAAAGGTTGCTGCAGTTAAATGAGTTGGATGAAATCCGACTCGACTCATATGAAAATGCCAAAATCTACAAAGAAAAAACAAAAAGATGGCATGACAGCAGAATTCTAAGAAGAGATTTTAAAACAGGAGACCAAGTTCTACTTTTTAATGCACGACTGCGTCTGTTTCCGGGTAAGCTGCGATCACGATGGATGGGCCCTTACACGATCAAAGAGGTGTTTTCTCATGGAGCTGTGGAGATTTATAATACAACCGACGGGAGTTTCAAAGTAAACGGCCAACGGTTAAAGCCATACACAGGAGGAGAATTCTCGACAAAGAAAGTCAATCATAATCCGAAATACCTAATTAATCGGCGAGAAGTCAAGCTAAGGACGTTAAACAAAGCGCTTATTGGGAGGCAACCCAATCTCTATTATTTCGCAAAATAAGTTTGGGGGTAACACGGAAAGATTCAACAACAAGAGCAAGGATCATATCATTCATAAAATCCAGGGAGTCTTTCTTTCATTATTCTCACACATATAATAATTATAATTTTCTAAAAAAACATTAAAAAACTAATATATATATATATATATATATATGGCCGTATCCAAAATAATACGGCCGTAAGTAGTATCATGATTTTAACGAATGCTTTATACGGCCGTAACTCCGGCATGTTACGGCCGTATCTTAAAACAAGGTCCGAAAAACGAATTCATCATACGGCCGTAAGTCTGGAAAGATACGGCCGTAACTAAAATTCCTGTTAGAAAAACGAATGCATCATACGGCCGTAACTTGGGTATGTTACGGCCGTAACTACGCGTCTGTATTAAAAAAAAACGGACTGGACATCACATTCACAAACCAGACGAGACACCAAGCGACCAACAGCGCGGAAAAAAAAAATTCCCCTCTCAATCCCTACATTCTAAAACTAAAATTCCTCAATACAATTCATTATCTTATCAATATTAACACAAAAATCATCAGGTTTTCTTTCAATCCTTGTTTCAATTTATATATTTTTGAGTTTTAGTTTTTAGTTTTTCACTTCATATTTGTTTTTCGATTCTTATTTCCGTATGATTCGTTGATTAAATCATGTTTAGTTGTTAGTATTGTCGATATTTGTGTGGTAATTCGATTCATTGATTTGTGGTGACTTTGTGGATTTGAGTTTGAATGAAATAACTTGTTAAAAAACTATGAACTCAAGGTATCCGACGAAATGCCACAACGAAAATCTTTGAATTTTTTTTATGTTTTTATTGGTTTTGCTTGACGATTATAGTCGTGTGATGAAAAGGAATTTGATTTTGTTTAATTTCAGGGATGGCACCGAAGAAATCATCAAAAGGAAAAGAAAAGGTCGGTTCGTCGTCTCAAGGACCGGCACCACCGCAAAGAAATCAAAACACAAAGTGCATTAAGGAAAGATTGTTCAATCTTGATGATTTCATTGGCGATTTGGATAGAGACACTATCACTAGCCCGTTCATCCAAAAATTCTTAGACAACGGGTGGGAAAAATTCGTTTCCGATCTCCCAAATGGTAACCCAACCTTGACCCTAAACTTTTACAATTCTTTCAACAAGTCCATTGGGCAGGTAGGGTCGCCTACTTATCATCAGACGACTGTGAATGGGAAATCGATTAATTTTTCACCGGATGTCATTAACAAGTATTTGGGGGTTAATTGTACTAACGCGGTTGACATTTCTATCTTACCTAATGAAGAGGTGCCGGATGATAGGGTTTTACGCTGGGCGTTAGTGAGCGAGCTGCATGACAGTATTGGGATGATCAAACCCCGATACAACCAGGCGGACCTAATGAATGATGCTTGGTACTTATAGATGTGGGCAGCCGGGAGTATTTACCCGACCTCGACTCTGACGACGGTTTCCATTGGCCACCTGCGAGGTTTATTTGCTATCCGCCGAGGGGTAAAAATGGATTTGGGTACTCACATTTACACTACTATTTGTCACTATGCCGACATGGTCCCGACTAGGCAGAAGATGCCATACCCCTGCCTTATCACCGGTATTTGCAGGATCCAGAGAGTAAAAATTTCGGCGGGGGGGTGATATATTAACACATGGGGATCGACTGAATGGCCGGAGTAGTATTTTTCGAAGTACTTAGTTGAGGAGCAAACGGGCACGTTTGGAACCCCAAGATAGTAGCCACGAGGAGGAAGATGAGGCCGAGGAGTATGCCGAAGATGACTTGACGCCTTTTGAGGCGAATTTGCTAGAAAGAGTTCAGGGATTAGAAACATCCCAGGCTGAAATTTTGAGAAATCAGAATGAAATAATAGACCGACAATTAGAAACGGAGAAATGCTTTGAAAAGCTTTTTCGTTTTCTAAACATCCCTGACGACACACCTGGAGGATCACAAAGCTAAAATTTCAGGGAGTTTTCTGTTTTTTCACTTGCTTTTATTTTTTTTTAAACTCGGGACAATTTTACTTATAAGTTTGGGGGTGTTTTAGTACTTGTGTGTTTATTTTGTGGTTTTTGAACTATGTTGTTTATTTTGATTTTGATTGCGGTATGTTTTGATTAGTGTAGTGTGTCGTGTTTTTATTATTTGGCATTGATTAGGTTTAGTGAATATATATTTCTATATATATATATATATTATTTTGATTTTTGAGATTTCTAGATCTGGCCATAACACCAATAAATTAGCTATATACAAGCTTCTAAAATCGTTTTAACCGGTAAACAAAAATTTATATATTCCAAATTTTTTTGAGCCTTAATCTCTCTTTCCAAGCCTTGTAGTTATCATATAAAATCGAGTCATTCGTTACCTTGAGAAAAGAAGAATTAGTCAGTTGATGAAAAATAGAACTGAAATTTACTTAATTTGTGGAGTTTTTGATTTTTCATGCTTAAACTAAGAAATGATTTTCTGCAAAAAATTCTATTCCCTAAAAAATGAGTCATTGGTGAAAAGAGCTACACGTTAGCAAATAACGGTGTGAAAGCTATCACCTAAAAAAAATATGACGAAAAGGAGAAGTGTTGAGCAGCAACAACTGCCTAATTTTGGAGGTCTTAAGTTTTGCGAAAAATAAAGGACTAACCATTGTTGGTGCGTAGCTGCCGTCTCAGAAAAATTGGTGAAAAGAGCTACACGTTAGCAAATAACGGTGTGAAAGCTATCACCTTTTTACGAAAAAAATGAGATAGAAATTGTGTTAGTGAAAAGAGCTACACGTTAGCAAATAACGGTGTGAAAGCTATCACTAAGGGATGTAGTTTATAAGCAGATTTGAATTAATTAGCGGCTGAATTTCAATACACTCAATTTCGTGAATAATCACAATATTTGATGACGCCAATGAAATTCTTCTTCATATTGAGTCGAAAAATAAACGAGTGATCGAGAACAACCATTAAAGGGAGTCGTGTGTATCACGAGTGGGAAAGAAATAATCAACCTTTTGGGGGGAAAACCTTGAATTTGGAATTACAAAATAAAAACCGTGTTTTAACTTATAAATCATTTGTAGATTTATTTTGAATCTAGATTCATTTATATCTACTGTACAAGCTGGTTGTTGTGTATTAATGGCATTTTGATCTCTTTTTCTCTTTTTATATAATTATTTTTCTTAATTTGTGTGTGTTATATTTTTCTTATTTTTGTCTTATTTTTATTTTTGGAACGTGAATAAAACAGAGTCTTGCTCGGGACTAGCAAGAATTCAAGTTTGAGGGTGTGATAAGTGTCAGTTTTATACACTTATCCATGATTTGTATCGATAAAATTCACCCATAATTGAGCTAGTCTACTCGTTCTTTGCTTTTAATTAATTAGTTTTTAATAATTTTATTTTTATCGGATGATGATGTAAATCTAGTCTTAATCGGATTAAATAACTGATTTACTCAAGAAATAACATGTTTATTAAATATTCTCTTTGTTGAATTTTGATATATTCATGTTGTAGGGCTTTCCGAGACAAATTCGGCAGTCTTTCCGGATTCAAAATCAGAGTTATATATCAAAAGTTATCATCCGAAGAAGATTTGGGGGCAAAAACGCAAAGTCTGAGAAATTCTGGGCTGAAAACATAACTATCAAAGCATCCAGTGAGCAAATTTATGAAGCCAAGTTACGGCCGTAACTACAGAATGTTACGGCCGTAAGTCACCCAAGTTACGGCCGTAACTCAATGTTACGGCCGTAACTCTTGACAAATTGTTATGATTTGTCTAATTTTTTATATTTTTTGTGTATTATTGAGGGGATGACTGGCATTGATCCGATCTATTGTAACAATGCTGGAGTTTTGAAGCTATTAGATGACTTTAGGTGTATAAATAGACCCCTTAGATCCTTCATCATTCATCATTCATCTTATAATTTTCATTTTTTTGTAAACTTTTTTTTTTTGTGTGAAGAACACACTTGTGCTCTTGAGTGATATTTGTAAGTGTGGTATAACATATGTTGTTCAGATAGTTTATTGCTTCTATCTCATTTATCTACTAAGGGAGTTAGGATCAATTCTTTCTCTTGATTCAACTAATAATGACCACCAAAGCTTGTAATATGTATAATAAACCCTTCATGGGCTAAGTAACCTTTAGTTGGGATTATAAACAAGGTTAGTCATGTTATTTATGTTAGTATAAAAGATCTATTGTGAATTACTTATTATTGTGTGTGATTTTCATTGTTTTAACAATCTTTATTTATTTGGCCAATAAATGATGATATTTATGGTCTTCATATGTTTCGAAAGAAAATATGTTTGATTAGATCAAATGATCTTCACTCTAAGTTGTTCTAGGGGATAGAAATATACCTCTAGTCCTTAGATGATTCTTTGAGTTATTTTCATAAATCCTAATGCTATGTATTGAAGCCAATCAACATAGAAATATAGTGGATTGATTCAATATGTAAGGGGCGTATTATAGTTCGAAAGAGAAACCGTCTTTTTAAGGAAAATCGAATCTACACAACATAATAAGTAAATTCATATTATGATCTGCTATACATCTTCTATAACTAATGACGAACTAAGTTTGTAATCCCAACTATTTCATTTTATCGTTAATCAATCTATTATTATTGTTATCTTGTTATTTCCTTATAATATTAAAACTAATATTGCATTTTCTTTGCAATTATTAAACCAAACTTTTTAATTGTGTGTTTCACTTATCTTAGTATCTATAAAAATAGACTAATAGTGTATGATTCAAAGTATAACCAAACTTCCTTGTGGGATCGTTAAACCGGACTCAAAAAGTCCACTTTACTACTTGATACGATATCGTGCACTTGCGATAGTTACACTAACGTGTCATGCCTCTATACTGAGGACAATCATCAGATTGCGGAGCCAATCCACAAAGTTAGGTCCCATTAAGGTGTTCTTTTCGAGTAGAATTGCGAGTGGATTCATTGTCATATTGAGATTTGAGTCTGCATTAAGTACGATAGATTAATTAGTGACTCATTCAATTATGTTCTGAGTATAGAATTAAGGTCTTTTCTATTCTTGTTACCCAGCTCCCACTATTTTTTTCGGAATAACACACTCCATTGTGAAATCCGGAAGTATCGTCGCTCTACTTCATAGTGGTGAGCGAGTTCTTTATAAATCTTAATAGAGGGCAACCGAACAGGTTTCTAGTCTATTAATTTTCATAAAGTGGTGTCCAACACCAACCCATCTAATGGATGATTCTGTAATATCTGCAATTTCGAATTTCGGTAATTTTCTTTTTTTGGCGGAAGTCCGTTTTGACGACTCGCTCATGACCGTTTCGTCATTTCGAGAATGATTAATTCTGCACTTTTTGTCATCCGAGTTCGTTTCGGTGTTGTTTTGTTGAGTTCCGTGCTTTTTAGCGGCTTTTCCGCATTTGAGCTCGATTCTTGCGAATCTCGCCCGAAACTGTTGTTTCGAGTTTCTCGTAAGTTCATTTAATGTTATTATTCATGTTGCGAGCTTTGGTTCGGTGTTTCGATCATGTATCATGTAATTCGGACATTTTGGGCCATTTTTGTAATTTCCCAAAGTTTGGGGTAATTACTTCCGTTGTCGAATTCCGACCCTTCGGATGGTCGGAATCGTGTGTTCTCTTAGCGCTTGGATTCGTCTTCGCGAGTACTTCGTAACCGTATCTTCGTTTTTACTCAGGTTCGGGTTTCGGGGTCGTCCGGGCCGTCGGAGTGGCCACGGCCGAGTCACGGCCGGGCGAGGCCTGCTTTGCCGAGTTCTGGCCGTCACAGTGCGATTCTGGCCGTAACGTGTGCGATTACGGCCGTAAGGCGTGATCGGGTACGTCCGTATAGCGCTGGCGCTTTCTACGAAGGCGATTCTGGCCGTAATAATGTGTGCGATTACGGCTGTAAGTGTCCATTTGGTCTTTGGCGGATTACAGCGAATGCGATTACGGCCGTAAGGCTGCCGAGTACGGTCGTAAGGGGCGAGTTACGGCCGTAAGGAAGCTGCCGATTCTGGTAACCTGCCGGCTATATATAGCCTGGGCTCGGCCAGACTTCATTTCTTAGGCGTTTTTCTTCCTTTTTCGGCGTCTGGCGACAGGAGGCTCGGGAAATCGAGTTCTTGGCCGATTCTAATCATTTCCAAGGCAGTTTGGAAGATCCTTGTTGATTATATCAACATCTAATCCGTGTGTTTCGTCGAATCAAGGTATATTTCTTGATTTTCCCTCAAGTTGACTTTTCGGAGAATTGTTCTTGATTTCGTTTCTAGTCCGATTTTGGTACATCGGTTGGTGTAGTATGATGTTATTAATCGTGTTCTATGGGTTGTATATCCATATATCGAGTTTGTTTAACTCTATTGACGATTCAAGTGTTCTTGGGAATTATTGAACATTTAGTGTTCGATTAAATGTCCCAATGAGTTTCCCTTCGATAGTTTGTTGGGATTTCCGTTGTTTTGGCCTTGATTCTCGTCGTAACCATGTGTTATTGTTCCTTCCGGAGGTTTATAGGTGTTCGAGGATTCCGATGTTGAATCCTGTTTGGTGATTGATGATTCGTGTGGTGTTATTCTCGTAATAATCGTGGTGCTATCGCGTTCTTGATATTGTTCGGGGGTTCGGGGCTATTCGACCGCGTCCTATCCGTCGTCTTGTTGCGATCGTGATTTCGAGGCAAGTACCTTGCCCATACTATTCTTGTTTTGTGAATATGATTAATCTTGTTGGTATTCTTAGTTTCCCTACGGATTCATGGTATATTTCGTGGTTTTTACGGAATCGAGAGGGTTTGGTTGTGGTCCGCCCTCGTTGTTGTTTATATACGAATATACATGAATCGTAGGCGGGTTTTCGGGTGTATTCCAATTCCGTATTCATTTAGAAATGGTTGTGATTGTATTCTTCGAATCGTTAGGTTTGGTTTCGTTGGTTCCTAGCGTTCGTTGGTGACTTTCCTTTCCGTCCGTTGCGTCGTCAATTATTCAAGGCAAGTATTTTTGGAAACCTTTATGCTTAACGTGGAATGGTAATGTATTTTGTGTGTGATTTCCTCACCTCGTGTTGGTCCGATGGGATCAAGGAGGGAATCCAAAGGTTTTCGTCCCGGATTCATGAGTTTGTTTAGCTAGCCAGTGCGGGAGGGTCCTTAGAGGCCTCGTGCGGGAATTTATGATATGACTCTGTTCCCAAGGCGATGCATGTGCGTGTTTTGCTTTATAATATAGCTAGTGCGGGAGGGTCCATAGAGGCCTCGTGCGGGAATTTATGATATGACTCTGTTCCCAAGGCAAATTGTTTGACTGTTTATTTCCGGAAAAGACATGTCTGGTTTTGACTTTTGAAATTGATATTGGTGCATGTACTATGAAATGTGTAAGCGATTGGTTTGCCTTGAATACTTGTACTAGCGTAATTGCTAACCCCTTTGGGGACCCGTTTTGGGGAAATTCTTGTATTGGATTTCAGGTTATGTTCAGTCAGACGATCGGGCGCTGGGATGGTACGAGGATGTCGGCCAAGGTTGTTGACATGTGCAATTGAGTCTTGTTATTTTCTACTGTCTCTTTTGATGTGGATGTTTTTCCAAATTGTAAACTTATAGATGTACTCGCGAGTACTTAGGATTTTCCTTTCGGATTGTGATTGGTCTTCGTTGGAGTTACTGTAATTGTCGGTTGATGTTTATTATGCCAGTTGTACCGGACGTGTTGTTTTATGTTCTTGTTGTTAACAATTGTTTCCTTGCTAACCGAGACGGTTAGTCGAGTGGTGTTTTTCTTGTGTTAGCCTGGTGGGTCCCATGTAGGGGTCCACGACGCTGTAATATACCTCGAATATCTTGGGGGTGTTACAGAAAATGGTATCAGAGCTCTAGGTTTATGGATACCTAGGCTTGTCGGTTAATTGGGTCTATTGGCGTTTTGTTTTGCACATTGTCACACCGCTGCCGGCATCTCAGTACATCCAGTGCTCGTAAGTTTTTCCTTACTCGATCCTCTTGTTTTCCCATATTGTATTTCCACTTCTTGAACTGTGATTGTCTCTCTCGTACTTATCGTCGAGTTATTTTTTTTGATCCATCCGGTTCGTGTACTTTTGATTCTTGTATTGCGCAGTCCTTTATCTCTCTGAGGTATGTGCGCCGTTCTGGGCTTGACCGTTTGTCGTTTTGCGAGCCTTCCATCACTAACTTCCTAGCGTTGGTGGGATCGTTGGTGATCGAAAGATCCGAGATTTGCTCCGTGGTATATTGTGAGAGGGCTTGACTATCTAGTCTTTTGTTGTATGATGGAACCTGTGTTTGGTAATTGCGATATACTAAATGTATGTTGAGCCGAATGTACCGATGGTTTGGACACCGAAGGGTGCAGTATGATGTAGAAGTTTGAACATTGAAATGTTCTGGGAAAGGTATCGATGGAAGAGTTTGTTGAGAACCCACATAGCTGGCTTCGACATATGTCCAAATCGGTGTTTTTTGGTTACGCTGTTAAACTTGAAGAGATAGTTTGACATATGCTTGGAATTGGTATTTCCGAGTTGCGCTTGTTGAACTGGTGATTTTTGAATGCCGTATATGCGTGTGTTCAGGAATTGTTAGTACTTGTCTAATTATTATTATTTACAACCAATGTGTTTCTATTAATAATAATACATGCGGCGTGCATGCTTGAAAATTTCTTAGACTTGATCGTATTGTAGGTTTTTGAAAAGTGACATGAATTTGGGCGAACCAGCCTTGTATTTCCAAATAAAACCTTGTGTTGGTATTTAAAGGTCGTGTATAAAGTGTTTAGGACATTTTATAAAAGGCTACCGCTGTTAAACCCTTGTCGTGTTTGAAAGGGTCTTGAAAACGATTTTTAACTTATCGGTTTTATTTTCGAATAACTAGAGTATACGATTTTTTTTAAAAATCAAATTAGCTTGGGGAAACCTAGGCTGTCGAATCATGTTGTGTTTGTTGAGTTTTGTCTTGACGGATTTTGTCTGACTTAGTCGCATCGCGACGCGTTGTTTTAGATCATTGGCCGTGATTAGTATCGAGGGGCGGTCGTCACTTACGTGCGACTTGTGGATGTAAGTCTCCCTTCTTTGTATTGTGCCTCGTGTGACACAAGCTATTTGTTTGATTTTGTATTAAGTGACGGAATCCTCTTATGGATTTTGATTTCTTGATACGTGATTATTTGACTCTCATATTTCGTTCATGTGAGGAGTAGTGTTGCTGGATTGTGCATGTTTGACTTTATTTCTTTTATCCGCTGCGTGAGTTCTTTTGTAATGGCTTCCGGTATTTTACCGACTGAGTTTTATTTCGAAAATCAATTTCATTAACCGAGTTTTTGGCATTATGACCTTAATCATTTTGGCGAAATTCTTATGACGGTATTTAGTATTTTCTAAATGGCTTTTGTAAGTTTTTGAAATATTACCGTCATCAGCCTTTTTGGCGTTTTTGTAAATGGTTTTATCCTGGTGGGTTCCGGCGCGGGACCCACGGCGCTATAAAGTTTTGTGTAATTACCTGAAATTTTTGGGCATTCTAGCCTTTTGGCATCGTCCTTTTTTTTTGGCATTGAATTATTTTCGAAAACTTGAGTATCTTAGAAATAAATTTCGAGACGTACGTTTAAAATGAATTGTTTTCTCGCGG
The DNA here is from genome assembly GCA_033398695.1 of Orobanche coerulescens. Lineage (NCBI taxonomy): Eukaryota > Viridiplantae > Streptophyta > Magnoliopsida > Lamiales > Orobanchaceae > Orobanche > Orobanche coerulescens. The sequence goes on from CM065818.1 coordinate 60,344,283, forward strand.
TACTTCCAAGGTGCCACAATATGTTTCAAAATTCTTCTACCTCGAGGACCAAAATATTTTGAGATATTTTCAATGTTTTATAAACACTTTTACTTAGACCCGATGGTCGAATATTTTGAAAGCTTTTCACTAAAAGAAAGTGTCCTCATTTTTATCAAATGCGAAATGGTTTTCCAAAGTCTCGATAATGATATTTCACGTTTGTATTTTTTTAAAGGTGATACTCAAGATCGACCGGTGTTTTTCTAAATTATTTTCCAAAGGAGGTTTTCGTTTTTAAAACCTATCTATTCCCATTTGAGGGCTGGGTATGTATGTATGAATGATGTTGGCTTTGTCGCTATGATGTTAACTCCCGAGTATGATCGAATTGGTGGCATGAACGTCGAGGCGTTGCCACATAATTGTTGTACTAGCCCTCTGTGAGAGGTGTGAACTGGTGTTTACTGTTTATCGCCTCGTGGTGATTTGCACGTTGTCGCACTAGTGTGAGTTGTTAAAGCTTGGATTTTTGTGTGTTTATACACATGGGTGATTGTTTCATAATGTTGTGATTGTGTGTTGGCTATCGTTCAAGATGTTGTAATCGTCGAATGATGCCGTTGTTGTTGTGATTTTTGTATGCGTTGATATGTTCTGCTGAGTTGGCATCGCCGGTATGTTGTTTTGCGGTGTCTTGTTCCATTCTATCGAGCATTTGTATTTTCGGTATGCCGAGCCGAGACTTTTGGAGTTCACGCTTCAGCACAGTTATCAGAATCATCTTTGAGAGGCCTTTGAAGGATGTTTCTGTCGATTGCCTGTTGTGTCGTCTCCTTGATTTCGTTGTTGTGAGTTTCGGGGACGACACTTCTTTTAGAAGAGGTCGAATATAATACCCGTATTATTTTTGGCTTTTATATTTTCTCTTTCTCCAGCCTATCGATACGCTCATGTTCGTTGATACTTTCTGAACTTGTTCTGTATTTCGGTTTCATCGTTCGAACGAGTTGTGATCTTGTTTTGGGTCGATCTGGTTATCGCTGTAACTTTTCCGAGTTCGGTTCGATTCTTGTGAACCTTGTTCGGAAGTAACATCTTTTGGTTCCATTAGTTCTTTTATTCGAAGTGGATCGGATTTTGAACTTCTGTATTTTCGGCTCTGTCGACACGTTTATATTCGTTGACATTTTCTGAGCTTGTCCTGCCCCTTGCTTTTGTTGATCGAACGAGTGTGGTATTGTTTCGGAATAACTCGTTTGTCGTTGTGATTTTTCAATTGCTATTCCCTTTCCTGGGATCTTATGTGAATGCACATCTTGTTGTTTTCACCGGATCATATATTGTCTCGAGTCGAGATGTGAACCTTGGAGTTGTTGTTTGAATTTTATTGTTCTTCGTGATTCGAACATGATTGTTCGATTTTGTTGTCTCGATCGTTGTGGTTCGATCGTTTGATTGTTCGGTTTTTGTTGATCTCGTTTCGTGATTGTTGAACATTCAGACTCCTTCGTAATTCCCTTAAGTTCGGGAAATTAGTCTCGTTTCGATCTTCCAACCCTTGGGCGGTGGAATTCCGTACTTCTTCAGTGATTGGCTCACGTTTTGATTGATGTACCGTTGGGGTGGTCAATCTTATTGATTTTCGTTCGTTGTGTTTTGTGATTGTTCGGATAATTGACTTGACTATATTATCCGTTTGATGACGCTTGTCATTTGTTGGTTTTATTATATTCCTAACGGCGACGTTGTGTTGGCCGTTGTGGAGCGTGTTTTCACGCCGTATGTCTCTTTGCGTTTCTTGCAGCGTTTCGCCGTCGGGCGCTAGTTTTCGGTTTTTGCGTATCTCGTCGAGTTTTCCTGGCAGGGGATATTGCTTCTCCCTACTTATTTTAAGTTTCGGGACGAAACTTCTTTTAAGGAGGGTAGAATGTAATATCCGCAATTTCGAATTTCGGTAATTTTCTTTTTTCCGCGGAAGTCCGTTTTGACGACTCGCTCATGACTGTTTCGTCATTTCGAGAATGATTAATTCTACACTTTTTGTCATCCGAGTTCGTTTCGGTGTTGTTTTGTTGAGTTCCGTGCTTTTTAGCGGCTTTACCGCATTTGAGCTCGATTGTTGCGAATCTCGTCCGAAACTGTTGTTTCGAGTTTCTCGTAAGTTCATTTAATGTTATTATTCATGTTGCGAGCTTTGGTTCGGTGTTTCGATCATGTATCGTTTAATTCGGACATTTTGGGCCATTTTTGTAATTTCCCAAAGTTTGGGGTAATTACTTCCGTTGTCGAATTCCGACCCTTCGGATGGTCGGAATCGTGTGTTCTCTTAGCGCTTGGATTCGTCTTCGCGAGTACTTCGTAACCGTATCTTCGGTTTTTACTCAGGTTCGGGTTTCGGGGTCGTCCGGGCCGTCGGAGTGGCCACGACCGAGTCACGGCCGGGCGAGGCTGCTTTGGCGAGTTCTGGCCGTCACGGTGCGATTCTGGCCGTAATGCGTGTGCTAGTTACGGCCGTAAGGCGTGATCGGTACGGCCATATGGCGCTGGCGACTTCTGGCGAAGGCGATTCTGGCCGTAATGTGTGCCGATTCTGGCCGTAAGTGTCCATTAGTCTTTGGCGGATTTTTGCGAATGCTGTTACGGCCGTAAGGCTGCCGAGTACGGCCGTAAGGGGCGAGTTACGGCCGTAAGGCCTTGCCCGATTCTGGCCGTAACCCTGCCGGCTATATATAGCTTGGGCTCGGCCAGACTTCATTTCTTAGGCGTTTTTCTTCCTTTTTCGGCGTCTGGCGACGGGAGGCTCGGGAAATCGAGTTCTTGGCCGATTCTAATAATTTCCAAGGCATTTTGGAAGATCCTTGTTGATTATATCAACATCTAATCCGTGTGTTTCGTCGAATCAAGGTATATTTCTTGATTTTCCCTCAAGTTGACTTTCCGGAGAATTGTTCTTGATTTCGTTTCTAGTCCGATTTTGGTACATCGGTTGGTGTAGTATGATGTTATTAATCGTGTTCTATGGGTTGTATATCCATATATCGAGTTTGTTTAACTCGATTGACGATTCGAGTGTTCTTGGGAATTATTGAACATTTAGTGTTCGATTAAATGTCCCAATGAGTTTCCCTTCGATAGTTTGTTGGGATTTCCGTTGTTTTGGCCTTGATTCTCGCCGTAACCATGTGTTATTGTTCCTTCCGGAGGTTTATAGGTGTTCTAGGATTCCGATGTTGAATCCCGTTTGGTGATTGATGATTCGTGTGGTGTTATTCTCGTAATAATCGTGGTGCTATCGCGTTCTTGATATTGTTCGGGGGTTCGGGGCTATTCGACCGCGTCCTATCCGTCGTCTTGTTGCGATCGTGATTTCGAGGCAAGTACCTTGCCCATACTATTCTTGTTTTGTGAATATGATTAATCTTGTTGGTATTCTTAGTTTCCCTACGGATTCATGGTATATTTCGTGGTTTTTACGGAATCGAGAGGGTTTGGTTGTGGTCCGCCCTCGTTGTTGTTTATATACGAATATACATGAATCGTAGGCGGGTTTTCAGTGTATTCCAATTCCGTATTCATTTAGAAATGGTTGTGATTGTATTCTTCGAATCGTTAGGTTCGGTTTCGTTGGTTCTAGCGTTCGTTGGTGACTTTCCTTTAGTTCGTTGCGTCGTCAATTATTCAAGGCAAGTATTTTTGGAAACCTTTATGCTTAACGTGGAATGGTAATGTATTTTTGTGTGATTTGCTCACCTCATGTTGGTCCGACGGATCAAGGAGGGAATCCAAAGGTTTTCGTCCGGATTCATGAGTTTGTTTAGCTAGCTTGATGCGGGAGGGACCTTAGAGGCCTCGTGCGGGAATTTATGATATGACTCTGTTCCCAAGGCGATGCATGTGCGTGTTTTGCTTTATAATATAGCCAGTGCGGGAGGGTCCATAGAGGCCTCATGCGGGAATTTATGATATGACTCTGTTCCCAAGGCAAATTGTTTGACTGTTTATTTCCGGAAAAGACATGTCTGGTTTTGACTTTTGAAATTGATATTGGTGCATGTACTATGAAATGTGTAAGCGATTGGTTTGCCTTGAATACTTGTACTAGCGTAATTGCTAACCCCTTTGGGGACCCGTTTTGGGAAAATTCTTGTATTGGATTTCAGGTTATGTTCAGTCAGACGATCGGGCGCTGGGATGGTACGAGGATGTCGGCCAAGGTTGTTGACATGTGCAATTGAGTCTTGTTATTTTCTACTGTCTCTTTTGATGTGGATGTTTTTCCAAATTGTAAACTTATAGATGTACTCGCGAGTACTTAGGATTTTCCTTTCGGATTGTGATTGGTCTTCGTTGGAGTTACTGTAATTGTCGGTTGATGTTTATTATGCCGGTTGTACCGGACGTGTTGTTTTATGTTCTTGTTGTTAACAATTGTTTCCTTGCTAACCGAGACGGTTAGTCGAGTGGTGTTTTTCTTGTGTTAGCCTGGTGGGTCCCATGTAGGGGTCCACGGCGCTGTAATACACCTCGAATATCTTGGGGGTGTTACAGATTCGATCTTCTTTTTCCCCTTGTTTACTCCCCTCAACCTATACGGTTTCTATGGTTCGTGAACAAGTTAAGTTTATACCATCGACGCAAATCAGTTTCACAATTGAATCTTATCCGGCAACCTATCAGGTTTCTAGGGATAAAATTTGCTCCAACCGAAGGCATCCAATGCGCTCCCGGTAATTTATCCGTCCTCCCCGAAAGACTACCCCGATAACTCGGAAGCATAGTACATCCGGTTTAGATTTCAATTTCCCGAAAACTCGATGGAGGGAAAGGAAAACCTTGAAACCTTATAAACTTAATAATTTATCGTGGGAGAATTTTCACGATTAACGTTACACTTTGCACATTAATCGTTTAAGCATGTTTGTGGCATTCATACAATATGAAACAACCATTCACAACCTAGTTGCTACCAACATGTGGTTCATGGACCATTCCTAGAAAACAAAAACTCCGTAATCTAATTACAAGTCTTCGTCTTGAATCTTCGTCTTCTCGAAATGGATCTTCCTCCGGTCTTCGTCATTACATATAAATTTTACATTGAAAATTGCATCCTAGATACAAATTTTTCTAGTAAAATAAATAGGCTCAAAACGGCCTTTACAACTCAATCGAATAAAACGAACGATTCAAAAACTAAGTCCACGAACCACATCCCCATTCAAAAGCATTCATCCAATAAATACTAAATAAATGGAAAGCGTAGAGATACATTGATCCAATCAACAATACGAACCGATCAAATCGATTCACACAATCGGTAATATGAAAACATTCAAAATAATTCGGTCGATCACAAGTATTCCAATAAATCAACTTTCCCTTATAAAATGAAATACCATAAATCATTTTAATCATATTAAATCCAATTTAAAATGAGGGAAATCATTTTTAAGAATACACGAAGCAAACAAGCCCGAAACGGGTCCGAAATAGGCCGAACCGCGTCCGAAAATGCCACCAGCAAGATGCGTCGCCAGCTGCCCCGGGACCGCGGCCCCTTGAGCTGGGCCGCGGCCCCAAGATCTGCCGCCTTTGCCGGGCCGCAACATCTCGGGCCGCGGCCCCTGAGCCCTGGGCCGCGGCCCCCTGCTTCCGGACCACCCCCGGACCGTCCAACGGCAATTCGGGGCTAGTTTTTCGACCGGATATCCAATATCTATATTCTCCAACATTCATATCTTCAATATAAATCATATTTCCAAGAAATTAAGATTTATATTTAGACATAAACTTATGAAAAATATAACTACAACGAACGTAAAAACATATACCATGATTATGACTAAAATGATTCCAAATCATTCACCATCTAATCGAGCATTCCAAATGCCAATATCGTATATACGATCGCAAGACCTACGCTCCGATACCACTGTTTGGATTCGGTGCCTAAAACGAAGGCCCAGTGGAAGCGGTAAAACGAAAATTAATTCGATCCGAATCCCTACGAGAATCGATCGAGCTACATATATACGAATATCAAAAACAAATTCACAAGAGATATAGAAACTCACCCTTGTAGTCCGTTGATTAGATGGATAACATTCTCTTGAGCTATTCCCCAAGCTTTGCTTGATCTCTACGTATCTGATCCGCTCCAAGCACTTGAACGATCTAATGCCGAAAGCACTGCGTCTCTACTTGCCACGCGCCGGAAAAACGACCGGAATAACAACACTTGATTAACCTCTAAGGTTACGGCTAGAATCAAGTGATGAAGCTTTTATTATTACACTCTAAGTGTATAACGTATCTCTCAATAATTTTTCTCTAAGAAAATGTGAATGAACACAAAACAAAGTTTTCTCTTCCCTCTCTCTTGAATGAATCTGCCGTGAGTGTGTACCAGGAGAAGAGAAAGAGAGTTTTTATTTTGGTCTTCAAAATCATTCACAAGATAATGTCTCCCACAAAATCTCCTTTTCCCTTATAATAAGAGATATGAAATCTCATATCTCACAAGTCTTCCAACAAGAAAACAAGACTATGATCAAGGTAAGAAATCAAGGTGGGGGCCGGCCTCTAGAAGAAATCGGATGGATTCGGTTCGTTTCGGACTCCCGAGAGTCCAAACAGATAAACTCCAATTCCGTTCCGATGTATTTATATCGATTAATTAATCCAATCAATTAATCATATCAAATACATGATAACATAATTAATTTCTCCAAGAAATAATTATATTGACGAATTAAATTAACCACCTAGTAATTTATTTAATCCATTAGGCCGTAAATCAATTTATCCAATAAATCGATTTAGACATCCAATGTCCCAAATTAGATATCTAATATCTAATATTCATAATGAGAGATTAAGCTCGATTCATTCCATCGTCAATCCTAATGCGCGACTCGGTAGGTCCGTCAGCAATGGGAGGAACCAAAGAGTAGTAGCACCACCTAGCCAGCCTGGTGGCCTACACTGTACCCCGACTGAGAACGAATGATTGGGATCATTCAAGAACCATTCTGTCGTGAATACCAGTAAACGTAAAAACCCTTCTTTCAAATGTCCCGATCAAGTTATAGGGTCACGGTCAGTCAAACCCCATCTGTATTTGACACTATCCATGCGTTAATGCAAATCGAGATCATCGAGCTCTCGTATATCTAATATAGCCAGCTCCAATGCTTTGGCCAAAGACTTATGATCTCATCTGCCAATAACCGCATAGGACATATAACCCGTTCACTAACAGGAGAAAGAATTCTATCTTGGTATTCAGTAGGACCTGCTACTTGCCCATCAAGATGCACGTCGAGGTTGACCCCCGCCTTCCGGTTTATAGGGTCGAACTACTCTAATGAAAATCTTGACGCCACAAGCACATCCCTACTAAATCCTAAAGTCGAAGGTTCACGAATACCTATCACAACCTTTCGATTCCATCATTGACTGTCCCGGAGTGAAATCCATGTGACGAATCGAGGGTGAGTCGGTTCGAGTATACTAATCCAATTAGCATACCTATAACGTGTACTCCCACTGACCATTAGTGTTCGACAGGCACTCTCCTTGTCAAAGAACATGTCATACAAGTCTTCACATAAACTAAACGCCCAGTCAAGTTTCATCGACTTGCGAACGATTAAGTATTTGAGCTATAAACCTTTCCAGTGCCGACCCCCTTATCCAATAAGGAGTGGAACGTTTTGCTCTCAAATACACGGACTAGTTTCTATATGTATATTTACGAGTTAGGAATGCCAGCAATTAACTACCAGTAAATAAGGAAAACATCCATTGCCTTATATTGATGATTTACATAATAACAAGTACAATACCCTCACTCAACATCCCCTGAGTGGCATTCGAGGGCATACTCCTAACACATGTTGCGATGAATTTCAAATTCAAGTATCCATATCAAAGGCACAATATTTGGGTCACGCCCTCTGTTATTAGTGCAACTCCTGAAGAGGATTGATTTTATAATCCAATTCCAACTATCTCCGACATTAGGGGGAGATATGAAATATAAAGTCGGAAAATTCTCGTTGGGTTGGATATTTAAATTTACGCACTATGAACTCGAAGTTCAACAAATTATTGATTGCCAAAGGAGTGATGGAATCTCATATACCAGTTGTATATGTACCATAAAGAATTAAAGTCGAATGTGAATGAAATATATTTGTTGATACTCCTCGACGCCAGAAGTGCGAGAGACGTATTCTTTATTGGTATTAAATATAAAATCCACGGAATACAAATAGATTAAACTATAAAATCACTTCAAAAACCTCCTGAAGAGGATCATCTCGAAGACGAGAATCTCAATACCTTAATTTGCACGTGCACTAAATAATTACAGTATTGGGATTATGGAACGACCAAATCAAATATTATGGGAAATGTTGAATATTTGATTTTGTTGAAGTTGTCATGGACTTTGTGAATATGGGAGAATTGTTTACAAGAATGATAGTTGTCGACAACACTTTGTGTCTCAACAATTGCTAGTTGAGTGCCTGAAGCACTAAATAAAATATAAGCAATTGAGACAGAGCTTAACTCGCAAAATAAAATAAAGTGGTGAAAGATAAGAGAGATTAGCATATCAAGGGTTTAAGTGCATACCCAAAACATATTCTCCAGTTGGCACTACATTTCGTCATTTAATATGCATATGACAATTATTATGAATATAGATATTCAATTAGAGACGTCATCACCACATTTTTCTATGGGTCATTGGACGCGAATATGCTAGCAAAATTTAATATTTCTCCACGAAGGAGAATGTGAAATGGTGTTAACCATATTAGTCTATTACATGAAAGAGATCGAGATTCAATATTGGTGGCTATTAGGGTATTATGATCTCATATTTGTTCTCATACTGCCTATTTATTATGATGAGAAATATTCTCCATTTATGTGTTGCATATAATGTTTGGGCAAGTAAGATGAAATTTATTTCCACATGAGCTTCAGAAGAGCAATAATGATAATCTAGCAGATTTATTCACTAAATCTCTCCATGTCTGAATATTATATTCATGGTATTGGAGTGCAAGATTGTTATCTTGAGGGGGAGAGGTGATAACTTTTAAATTAGTTTGAAGACTATGTCGACCCTGAAGGTCAAAAAGTCCTGAAGACCAAATGGTTGTACTCTTTTTCCCTTTCTAAGTTTTTTGCCACCGAGTTTTCTTAGTTAAGGTTTAACGAGGCAAACAATGCAACACATGAGCAAATTTATACTGTGTACTCTTTTTCTCTATCGATTTTTTCCCACAGGGTTATTCCGAAGGAGTTTTGATGAGGCATGAACATCATAATATTCAAGAGGAAGTATTGTATGAAGACTATATCACTTGTATCTCAAAGGTAGATACATCAAATATTCACTTAAGTGATTAATTGGCGAACTTATTCACAAAGGCGTTGCCGACATCAACATTCAGAAGACTAGTACACAAGATCGGAATGCGTTAACTCAAAGATATTATGTAATCGATTTCAGGGGGAGTAGCTGTACTCTTTTTCCTTCGATCGGGTTTTTTCCCACTGGATTTTCCCGACAAGGTTTTAATGAGGCAACATGTATTAAAGGCCATTCAAGGGGGAGTGTTGTAATTAATGTATTTACTAATGAATGACCTTTATACCCCTGAAACCCTATATGTGTACCTATAAATAAAGGCTTTTGGCCCTCATAAGAATACACACATTATTCTTCTTCTCTTCCAATTTGTCTTTTTTTCTCTCAAATTTATAACAACGAGAAAATTGTATCAAATTTATTGTTTTAGTTTTCTACTTTCATGTTTATCTCGGTTTAAGCACTCCACTTTATTTTGCTATTAGTGGGTCATAATTCAAAGGGACACAAATAGGCTAATTGTAATAATATATATTGAATTTTTTGGTGTTTTTTAGAAAAACTCGGTTCCAATCGGGTAGAACCGAAATACCCGAACCGGGCCCGAGAACTGAACTCGAACTGAAACACACTCTTCGGTCCGGTTCTCGGTTCCTAAAATACACATTTTTCGGTTCTCGGTTCTCAGGCCCGGCCCAATAGGTGAGGCAAATGAAACATTTGCCTCAGGCCCCCAATCTTGTAAAAAAATAGGGGCCCAATTTTTATAGTTTCTTTTACTATATATATATATATTATATATATATATATATATGTGTGTATAAAACTATATTTTGCAAAGGAAATACTTAGACCCAATTCCAATCACTTTCGTCTATTTCTTTTATCTCCTTTTTTGTTCGCATATTTGTTTTAAAAATTTAGAAAAGAATATTCCGCCCAAATTTCAATCAGATTTCGCGTCTTCTCCTCTTCTCCGTTTCTTAGTTCTTTCTGCCTGCGTCTCCAGTTAAAAGCAAATAGGAGAAGAGATCCAGGGTTTTGAATTAAAATTACCTACATATTGCCCTAAAACATGTGATTATAAGCAATTTTAATTCAAAACCACATATAATTCATACCTTCGGTCTACAATGTCTCAAGATAGGTTGAGTGGATTTGCTATGTTATCAATTGAGAATGATTTGATTAAAAAGATTGATTATGAGAGATTGATTAGTAAATTTGCTTCTAAAGAAAGAAAGTAGAGTTGTATTAATGAAGTAAAAATATTATATTCTTTAGGAACTTTATTGAATCTTATTATTTAGAAAATGTAAATTTTTTATATTTTTTTATATTTATTTTATTTATATTTGAGGACCTTTTTTTCAAGTTTGCTTCAAGCCCCTAAAATTCTAGGGCCGTCCCTGTCGGTTCTCTCGGTTCCGGGTCGGTTCTTTGCGGTTCCGAAACCGCGCTCACCCATTACATACTGTTATTTTAAAATAACGTTGTTTTCCCCTTTTTATGGTCGCAAAGGCTAAATTTCCAATTACTTTGACAAATCAAATCGATACATAATATATTCTACCCCATGTCAAATTGAATTATTACGTAATATACTAAGAAGAAAAAGTAAGTATAAGAAGGATAACATTTTAATTAGTTGATTATATAAGGTTATAAAGTGAAATGTTGAATTTTAAAGAGGGTGGTTTTTTTATTCATATAGTACTACTGATATCGTTACAAAGACCCCTTTTTCCAGCTTTATCTATTTTTATTTTTTATTTTATTTTCTAAAACAAAATTGTCAAAGTCGACACAACAAAAACCCTTGTTATAACAAGTTACCAACCAAAAACTTTAAAAGACGTAATACAAACATATGATTAATGCCAATAGTCATTGATGGAACTAGAGGAGTAGAGGGTCTCGTGGTGTTACAAGTCCCTCGTTTGGTTTGAAATCGCCATTTTCAGTTCATTACTTTCTCTTATATTACAGTTTAAAAAAATTTGTCCATCCGGTTACTTACTTTGATTCTCGTTCCGTCACCGCTGACAACAGTTACCAAACTTGATAGCCTCGATTTTAAAATTGTATCTATAATTCAATTAACGCAAAGTAACAAAGGAAATCGGCGAGCGTTTAGCAATAATCAATCAAATTATACTATGTTCTTCTTGCTACTAGTACATAACATGGCTAAACAATACATTCCCAAGAAGGGGTAATTAAATAACTTATCACCCAAAACGGCTAATGTTAATAAAGGTAGGGGTAGGGGATTGACTATTTCTTACACGACCCACACAAATAAACGGGTTAATATCGAGTATAAACAGGTTTTTGGTCGAGACACTTTATTGTTTGGGTTGAGGGTGGTTAAATGGTACAAATATAACTTAAAACATATCCTACAAGGGTATTTCATTTTTTGGTGTTTAAGTTTGAAATTCTAATACTCATCTTTAAGACACTAAGACTAATAAGGACGTGTTTTCAATGGATAGCAACAAAATGGCCCAAGTAAATAATGTTTAGATGTTTAAAGTATAAATAACGAATGATCACGTGTTTGCATTAGCTTATTTTTCGACCTTGTGAGCTTAATTCATTTTAGATAAGTCACTATTTCCGGCTTATAAGCTAATCAAATTCAGCTTTCGGACTTGCACAAGTCATAACAACCTATAAGCAGAAAAAAGTGAATTTTTCCAAAATCAAATAGCCCATAAGCTTGAAAAATAAGCTAATCCAAACACCTCAGAGTTTTCGGAAAGTTTCTCATCTTTTTAGCAATATCCTACATAGAATGACTAAAAAGACATTATTAGTAGGCAACTTATTAAATCCTTGAAACTTATTATCCAAAACTCATCCTTTGACAACTAAATAATCAAATGAAAAAACGGGTAAACGAATGAGGTTTTCCCTGTTCAAGTTACCCGAGGACGGTGAGTCTTTTTTGACTTAGATGTACGTGGCCTCACCGGGTTAATCCCAGGATCATTTCCGACCCTTCCCTGACCACCCCAAAATGTACACACCTAGCGAGGTTTGAATCATTGACCTCATGTGAAGAAACCAAGGACCTTGACTTATATTAGAGTTAAACAAAATATTTTCATCCAAACATTAAAAGCCGCAATAATCACTTCAAACACATTTCACACATCCTTACAAATAAATCATATAAAAAAGTCATACTTCAAACACATTTCACACATCCTTACAAATAAATCACATTACAGAAATTAACAAAAATTTACATCAATAATTTTCTTCTGTACGCGGTTTCTAAAAATCCAAAGTAACAGGCTTCACCTTTTCCTTCAAGGGCTTAAACTGTGAAATCAAGTAAGAACTCCGCCTTTTAACATTGAGATCAGCCGCCTGAGGCCATGGGTACTCGAACTTCGAAAGCACCTCTGATCCGCCTTCACACATCACACCGGAAGCATCCGGTACCTTCAGACCAAACATAGTCCTCAAACTGTGGCTTCACCCTAGATACAAATCCATTAACCACTTAGTTCACCACTACAATACAAAAAAAAAAACGATGGCTTCATAGAAAAACTAAACACGAATTAGGATTGGTCGTGCATAGTTGGCCCAGCTGATCTGATTTAAGGTCAGTAAACGCCCCAAGAATGTCGCTGAATGTACAATCATTTGAAGCAGTGGCGGATCCAGGATTTTCTAAGACCGGGGGCACAATTTTTATTACCGTAATAAAAAAATCAATTATGAAGTACAATATCATTATAAAGGTGAAATAAATTATGTTTTACAGTTGTTCTCTATGAAATTTCATCTTTTGAAAGCGATTCATTATATCTTCAGTCGTAACATCGGCAAGTCCTTCTTTTTCAACGGTACAAATTACACAACCATTCAAATAATCTTCAGAAATTCAGCCTTAGGGTGATACTCTAAAATTCTTTTCCTTTCGATCCCAAGGAAAATCATCAAAATCAATTTCCGTAGGCATCAAAAGAGTAGAACTAGGTTGTGAAATATTGTCTGCACTTGAAGATCCGGGTGTCGATATTTTTCTTTTTAAAAATCTTTCCATTCTTTCAACAAACCCTAAAAATTAAAATCAACGATAAATAAATTAATTTTATACATACTCTAACTAGTGATTAATATTAACAATTAACAAACAAAAAATTTATTTATATATATATACTTTTTTTTTCACTGGGGGGCATGTCCCCCATAATTTGTGCATGGGTCGGACCCTGATTTGAAGAGCCCTACGGTACCTGTAAAGTGGGGTAAATTCACAAGTTAACCACTAGAAATAATTTATGACATCAAGCACAAAAAGTAATACAACTGAAAACTAGTTTCAAAATGCAAAAGCATGACAAAGAGTACCTCAAAATTGTAAAGGTATGAAAAAGCATAAACTTATATTAAGCATACGTTGATTCCTTGATAAAACTTCCATCAGATCCTCCATTAAGTTCAACAAGTTCGGCTTGCAATTGTTCATATATATTTAATATAGCAGCAGAACTCGTTACTAGGGACTGGTTAATTTCTGCATTAAGTTCATCAACTTTGGTTTTGATTATCGACATTGAACTTTTACCTACTTTTGAAGCTACATGAACACCTGATGATTCATAAGCATTGAAAATTCAGAATCCGATTCTTCCATAACTTTTTCCTTGATCAAACAATTCGATGTCAGATACACGGACCGTTTACTTGATTTTTTTTCGCGATCCCTATAGCTTTTAGCGGCTTAAAAAATTCATAATTAATCTCTACTTGTAGCTTCTCAATCAATCCGTCGTACCACAATAAGCTATTGAAGACGGTTCTTTTGAATTCGCTTTGTCTCGGTTCCTATTTTCTTTTCATGTTGACTTTCCTTTCGGGATGGACTGGTAGTCCTTCCTGGAACCCACCAATCTTGTGAAATTTGAGCATTCAACGTCTTAATAGTTCTTCTCTTCCCATTCGTTGGAGCTCCTGTAGATTTTACAAAAAATACCTCTTTGAGTATGTTGTTACCCAAAATATTATCCGGAGATAGTATTGCTGGAATGATCGAGTAACAAATAAATGCGAGAACACTTCTGTGAGAAAATAAATAACACAAGATTTTTCGGGGTTGTTAGTCCCGGGCTTGAATGCTCTTGCGAGATGTTATTAGTAAATATACTGTGGAGTACAAATATTAATGTTAGAATCTATTATAATGAGTGTAAAGACTTCTAGTTATCTAAGCTGTAGAGCGTGTAGATTGCCGGAAGAACCAGATAGGGAGATCTGTGAGTTCTCGCTTTTGATGTTCAGTGTATGAGAATATATCTCTCTCGGTATGTTTTGCAATGTAATCACGATGATTATTTTGATGCTGATTTAATGATGCCTCAGCCACTGTTGTGAGCCTCCTATTTATAGGAGACAAGGTTGCTGGGACCTCTCCGGCGATCGCGGGCGACCGCCGTTTTCTATATTATAATAAGATGGCCGATCGTCCCGTCACGTGGGGCTGTTGCCTTAAAGTCTGAGGTTGCCACTGGCGGCCAGCTGTGCGAGCCAATGGGAAGCCTGCACACGTCCTGAGTCGCTGTCCGGGGAGGACCCACTTTGTACCTTTCGGCGGCCCTGTCGGTAGGTGAGGTAGGTGACAGGCTGGTGTCAAAGGTCTTATCTGTCGGCGCCTTTTGCGGATCCGCATGCGGGTCACCGTCCAAGATTCGGTCTTCGACGACTTTGACGGATGTTGGATTTATACGTGGGACGAGACGATCGTCTCTGGTTGGACATCATAGACGATCGCCAGATACCAAAAGACGATCGCCGGATACCAAAAGACGATCGCCGTGGGTGCCGACTGCTGGGTGTTTGCCCAGAGTATGTCTTCTATGGTTGGCTCTCAGATCATTATGCCGATCGTCATCGAGGCGTATTAATCGCTGCACAACAATTGCCCCCAGCTCGCTTTGATGTTGAAAACACGGGGTGAGATGGCACTGTTGGCGATCGCCAGTGTTTAGACGATTGGTTCGTTTGTTTTCGACAAGGACGATCGTCAGGACGATCTGATTTCAAATTTGGACGATCTCTTTTTGCGCTGGAATCAGCGGGAAGTGAAGGCGGGCTCTCGAAACGTTGCAAGAACACGCGTCGCGCTATCATTGGGGGAGTCCAATGGTTTGTCAGACTTGTCGCCTGACGTGCCCTCGAAAAGACGCGTATGCGAGATTCGAGGGCTGCATTTAATGTGTCCCACCCCGACGGTTGCACTCCAGCCCTCGAGATTTCGCCTATTTACATAGAGACCCCTGCTTCCGCCTATAAAAGGGGCTAGGGCTACTTCATTTCTACTCTTCACGCATCCTTGCTTTCTAGCCGAGATTCTGCAGAATTTTTTCGACGATCCTAGTGCCGACCGTCCTTCCTTTTAGGTAAGAACATAAATCTTCTCTCCCCCTTTACTTTTTAGAACATGTCTGGAGGATCTCAAACCTTCGAGGCCGGAAGCACCTCCGCCGCCGCGGCTTCGCTGGACCAGGAGGAAATTCCCGTGGGACTCCATATGGAAACGGCTGTTGAGGCTATTCGTGCGGGGATTGCACCCGGAGAACTTGAGGAGCTCTTCAACGAGGCCGAAGTGGCGAGATCTGCGGCATCGGCGGAGCAAGGGGGTTCGCCAGTGGATGAAGATGAACTGGTGCAGTTGTCTTGGGAAAAGGATAGCGTATTCGGCCCCACCTATATGGATTTTGCTAGGCTCGTGGAGGGGATCGCCGGACCCTGTCCAGAATTTGATTTCGAAGCGTATTCCGCCGCTCATCCCTACGAACATGTGAAGCGGACGGCGTTCCGGGCCGCTGACCCGTCTCAGTGGACTCTTGGTCAGATCCGGAGTTCGGCGACCCGGAAAGACTTGAGACACTGGAGGGCGAAATATCATATTCCTTCTGATGTTTCATTGCATGTGCCCTCGGAAAACGAACGTGCCGATCAACCTCCCGAAGGTCTGGTCGCCATTAATGAGATGAATATGGAGGCCGGCCTGCGGTCCCCCTTGCCGTTCGCCATGTCATATTTATTGATTACCTGGAATTTGGCGCCGCTCCAACTGATGCCGAACGCCTGGCTACAGATCATCTGTACTTTGACACTTTTCGGCGGTCACCAGTTCCATCTCCTTTCTGTGATGGAAATGAACTATCTCTTTAAACTGGCTGCGCAGAAAGGGTCGGTCGGCGGTAATCACATTCAAGGTCGAATGGGAAGAGTGGTCCTCGGTGTGCCGAACAAGACCCGGGGCGACCTGGCAAAATGGTGCTGGGTCGGCGGAGCGTGGCGATCGGCGTCGAGTGATAGGCCGGAGGAAGAGTTGGAGATCCCCACCAATTTTCGGGAGAGGAATCCGAGTAAGGGTTTTAACTCTCCCTTTGATCGGATACATCTTTGACTGATCTAATTTTGTTTTCTTTTTGCAGGACTCCTTGTTCCAGCGATCGGCGATCTCCCCTTTGATTTCTTGATTGTCTGGGAGCGAATTCGCGCCTTGTCGGACTCCTACATAGACGTTCGCTCACTCGGTCACGAACTTCATCGGTTGGGGGCTCGATTGTTTCGCTTCCCTCGTCATCTGAAAGTTCCAGGTACAAATTTTACTCCCTCTTCCTCGCTTGACGATCATCCGATTGAAAGAGGTGTTTAACTTGTCTGAATTTCCTCTTTGACAGAGATTCATTTTCCCCGCTACGATGAGCCAACGCTGGAGATCGCAATGTCTAATCCTGGTCTCATCGATCGTCTTCATCAGGGAAAGAAGAAGGGTCGCGTTCCTGCGACGACGTCTCGCCCCGTTCCTGTGGTGAGGCCCGCTGTGGCGCCGGTCGCCGAGCCGGATATTCAGGAGGAGGAACAACTCCAGCGCACCCGCAAGAGGCGGAGGCCGGAGGGGTCCCTGCCGACAGCTGAGGCGGACATATCTATCTTGGAGCCGCCGCTTGCCGCTCCACCTATGTCCGCTATTCCGATGGTGGAGGGGTCTGGCTCCAGGCCCTCGGCCGGTTTCTTGAAGGCTGCGGCGATCGCCGAAGCTGAAACTTCTCGGGGCAAGCCCTTTTTTGGCCGCGATCCCAAGTTGGTCAATAGGTAAGACCGGATTGATCTTTCCGAGTTAGGAAATTTGAGTAAGGTATATACTAACTCCTTTGTTTCTTTTTGTTTGTGTTGCAGGGTCTGTCTTGCTGATCCGGACGTCTCGCCGATGGTGTTGGACTTCCTAGCGAGCAAGTCTCCGCAAAAGTCCCTTGATGTCCCCTCATACGTCTCCAAGGCCATCGCCTCTCTTCCTAAGGCTTGGACAACCGATCTCGACGCGATCACTCATCGGCGGTCTGGAGATGCCATGCAGGCGACCATCGCCCTAGCTCTCCAGGCGGCGACGATGGCCCTCCAAGCTGCCAAGGATTACGAGGGGCGACACTCTAATGCTCACCTACATCAGGATCTCGAGGCCGCTCGGAACAAAAACGTTGATTTCGTCAACCGGATCCAGGCCATGGAGAAGGAATATTTAGAGACGGCCAAACGAGCTAAACAGGACATCGATCGCATGAAGCAGGAGCTGAGCCGCTCTAAGGAAGTGGCCGATCGGTTCCGTGACCAGGTGGAGGAAGATCGCCGGATGCATGCGGCCTCGAAGGAGGAGGCGACCGGGCTGAAGGCGACTGTGGATCGGATCAACAGCGAGCTGGAGGGAGCAAAGGGGGAGCTGGAGAAGGCTAAGGGAGAAATGGCCGCCAAGGCAGTTGAGCTAGCTGAAGCTAAGAAGACGACTTCGGATCTGAAGAGGCAGATCAAGGCGATCGAGACTGACCCTTACCTCAATATGGCACTCGTCGGCGAGTTCGCCTACTATATGGCCTACGCCGACGCTGTTCGAGCCGCCAAGAAGTTAGGGATCGAGATCGGTCCTATGATGGAGAGCTTCAAGGCCTATGCACTCGAGCACCCTTTGTATCCAGAGTTTTCCCTGCCGATCCTTGATCTTACCGACTTGGGGATCGATTTGAGTTGGTATCCTTATCCGGATAAAGTTATCTATCCCGAAGCCGGTGAGGGAGCACGTGCCGATACGCCGCCTGGGGGCGAAGACCAGCCGGGGGGAGTCTGAGTGTTTTCTTTGTCTTCCTTTACTTGTAACTTTCTGCTTTTTCTTTGTATTGCCATCGGGTTTTTGTATTGTACGAACTTCTTGTCATGAATAAAATACTCCTTTTTTCGCACCTGATTCTCTACATGGACGATCGACTTTGAATGTTTGCATGCGAATTTTTGCAAGTGTGTGTATGATTGTTTCCGATGTCTTGTTCGTCCGACCGATTGTTTGAATGTTGAATGTATTGACATGTTTAGAAATTCTTACATGTAAATATTGTTGAACAAAACCGATCATCCTGCGTGTGTTTGAACGAAGCTGATCGGGTACAGTTCCTTCCTTCCGATCGTGTTTAGGACTAGCTCCACTTCTTTGCCCCTTGTTTTTGTTTACTTATTGTAAGTAAGGGAACAAAAATAGTATGTTCGGTGAGCTATCTTCAGTTTTGCCGATTTTGAGGAACCTTGCACGGTTGCGGAGTTCGATGGACCGACCTCCACAACCGTGTCTTTGCGTGCGAGGGATATTCCCGCGACTCACTTTATTGTGAGGGTCCTCTGTTAGGCTGCGCCCGCCTTGTATTTAAACGAAAGGTGGGAGGTCTTGGTCTGGAGGAGTCCTTGCACGGGGCGTCGTTGGTTTGTTCGACTCCACGTCCACGGCTTTGTTAGCACTTTTCTACCTCGGGTCGGCATGTTAGATGGCGACCCTCTACGGTATACGTTGTGATGGGGTAGGGACGCGTCGCCTTGTTCGGGTACATCATGTTAGATGATGTACCTTGAGGGCATGCGAACGTGTCCACAGATTAGTTTGGAGGGTCCTTCAGCTACGCCCGCCTCGTATTTAAACGAAGGGCGAGCGATCGCAGCCCAAAGAAACCATGCATGGGTGAAGCTTGTCGGTTCCATCGACCTCCAGGACCATGGATGCACTGTTTCTACCTTGGATCGCCATGCTGAATGACGATCCTTGATGGTATACGATGTGCCTGGTGGGGCGATCGCTCGAATAGATGGGATAGAAAAAATCTCATTATATTCTTTGTACATTGGGTAGTTGAAACAGAATACAAAGTTTTTCACTGGTAGTATTTCTTCAGATGTACGGCGTTCCAGGGATATTGGTTCGGAGTACCGTCAGGGCGTTCAAGTTCGTAGGATCCCTTAGTTAGCCACTTCGATATCCTGAAGGGGCCTTCCCAGTTCGGACCAAAGACACCTGTGTGGGTCTGGATCTTTTTGAGGACGAGATCGCCCACTTGAAACCTTCTTTCCTTGACCTTCGAATTGAAGAACTTCTCGGACCTCCTTTTGTGGATTGTGTTCTTCATTTCTGAGGTCAGTCGTCGCTCTTCGAGCATGTCAAGGTCGATCCGCCGGGCCATATCATTGTCTGTCGTCATCTCTTGCTTGGTTCGATGGCTGAGGACGGCGATCTCCGAGGGGATCACCGCTTCTGTACCGAAGGCGACGGCGAATGGGGTTTCACCTGTTGAATTACGGGTCGTCGTTCGATAAGACCACAAAACGTCTGGGAGCTCGCTCGCCCATCGCCCTTGCCTAGACTCGAGTCGTGCTTTAATAGTGTGTTTGAGGATTTTGTTTACGGCTTCTACTTACCCGTTCGTCTGAGGGTGATAGGGGGCCGAGAACAACTTCTTGATTCCCCACTTCTCGCAGAATTGCATGACTTCTAAGCCATCGAACTGCTTTCCGTTGTCGGAGATGATGGCCTGGGGTAGACCGAAATGGCATATGATGTTTCTCCAGATGAACTTGATTACTTGCTCTTGGCTGATCTTGTTGAGCGGTTCGGCTTCAGCTCATTTAGTGAAATAGTCGACCCCAACGATGGCAAACATACAGCCCCCTAGCGCCGTCGGCAAGGGACCTATAAGGTCGATGCCCCATTGGGCGAAATGCCATGGGCTGTACATTGAAGTGAGCTGCTCGGGGGAGAGCTTGATGTTTGGGCCCACCACTTGACACCTGTGACAAGATCTGGCATAGGCGATCGCATCTTTTTGTAATGTAGGCCAGAAAAACCCTTGTCTGGTCGTTTTGTGGATGAGAGCTCGCCCGCCAGCATGGTTTCCACAGATCCCATCATGGATCTCGGCTAAAATGAGTCGACGTTCCTCCGGCATGATACACTTAAGAAGAGGAAGGCTGAAAGCTCGCTTGTAAATCCGGTCGTCCAATAGGGTGTATCTGGTCGCACGGAGCTGAAGCTGACGAGCTTTGACACGGTCGTCGGGGATGGTTCCGTCCTTTAAGTATTTAATGAACGGAGTCATCCAGTTCTCTTCGGCGATGGTAACTGTGGTTACCAGGTTTCTGTCGATCGCCGGCTTTGCTGATTTTGTGATTTGGATGTTGGAGAAATCAGCCGCCCCATCTGATGATGCTAGTTTAGATAGGGCGTCGATCTGGGAATTGTGCTCTCTCAGGACATGTTCGATTAGCACTTCCTCAAATTTCGTGCACATTCCAGCGACCAATTCTTGGTATTTGACCATCTGTTCGCCGCGCGCCTCATATTCTCCCTTGACTTGGTTCACGACCAAGAGGGAGTCCATGAAGATATGGAGGCGACGGACATCTAGGGCGAGGGCTAGATCGAGCCCGCCTACCAAATCTTCATACTCGGCTTCATTGTTGGTCGCACGAAACCCGAAACACACAGCATTTGTGAAACTTTGTCCGTCGGGGCTAATGAGGACAATCCCTGCCCCCGCTCGAGTTGGTCGCCGAGCCATCCACGTACAGTTTCCAGGCAGGTCGGCCGATCTGGGTCGGACTGTGAGGGAATGTTAATTCCACCACGAAGTCTGCCAGAGCCTGGCCTTTGATCGCTGTGCGAGGAGCGTATGTGATACCGTATTGGGAGATCTCTAGTGACCACTTGAGGAGTCGCCCGTTAGTGTCTGGCAGGTGTAGAACTTGCCTTAGAGGTAGAGTCGTCAGAACCTCCACTTGATGTTCGAAGAAGTAAGCCCTTAGCTTGCGAACACTCATGACTAGAGCGTAGGCGATCTTCTCCAATGGTGTATAACGTGTTTCTGCGTCATGGAGCGCTTTACTAACCTAGTAGATCGGCAAGTGGGTCTGCCCCTCGGCTCGTACTAAAACAGCACTCAGCGCGACCTCCGAGGCTGCCAGGTAGAGGAATAGCTTTTCGCCGGGGATCGGCTTTGCCAAGATCTGGGGGTTAGATTGATACTCCTTGATTTTGGCGAACGCCATTTGACTCTCCTTCGTCCATGCGAACTTCTTGTTCTTTATGGTCGCAAAGAAAAGCTTGCTTTTATCCCCGAGCCGAGATAGGAAACGGTTGAGGGCAGCTAAACAACCTGTGAGGCGTTGCACTTGCTTGATATTCCGTGGCTCCTGCATGTCGAGGATCACCTGAATCTTGGTGGGATTCGCCTCGATCCCCCTTTGGCTCACAACGTGCCCCAGGAATTTTTCGGAGCCCACCTCGAAGTTGCATTTCTTGGGGCTCAATTTCATGTTGAAC
Organism: Orobanche coerulescens; assembly: GCA_033398695.1. NCBI lineage: Eukaryota > Viridiplantae > Streptophyta > Magnoliopsida > Lamiales > Orobanchaceae > Orobanche > Orobanche coerulescens. The sequence goes on from CM065818.1 coordinate 60,366,317, forward strand.
TTCTCGAGAATGGCGAATGTCTCGGCAAGATCATTGAGGTGGTCTTCCTTCTTGAGGCTTTTGACCACGATGTCGTCAATGTAGACCTCCATGGTCTTGCCGATCTGATCGGCGAACATTCCGTTGACTATTCGCTGGTAGGTTGCCCCTGCGTTCTTCAAGCCGAACGGCATTCGGACCCAAAAGTATATGTCTTTCTCTGTGTGGAAAGATGTGTGCTTTATGTATTTCTCCGCCATTGGGATTTGATGGTATCCGGCGAAGGCATCCATGAACGACATCATTTCGCAACCTGCCGTACTATCGACCAAGTGATCAATATGAGGCATTGGAAAGTGGTCTTTTGGGCATGCCGCGTTGAGGTCGGTGAAGTCGATGCATAACCTCCATGAGCCGTTTGGCTTTTTGACGAGCACCGCATTGGCAACCCATTGTGGTTCGTCTGTAGCTACTCCGATTAGTTTGTTTTTGAGTAGCTTCTTGACCTGTATGTCGAGCACTGCATACTTCTCAAGACCAAATTTCCTACGTTTCTGGTGAACAGGCTTCCTTGCCGGGTCGATCTTTAGATAGTGGCAAGCGTGTTCAGGACTTATGCCGACCATATCTTGATGCGACCAGGCAAAGACTCCGATGTTCTTACATAGTAAATTGATCAGATCCTCTCTTAATTCGCGATCGATGCTTGCGCCGATCTGTACTTCCCACTCCGGGCGAGCCGGATCTATCGTTATACTTTCCAACTCTTCAACGGGGATGGTCGTCTCTCGTTTGGAATGATTTCCGGACTCGATCCTTGGATCGATGTCGACACTTGGCTCGAAACCGATCCTTGGCTCGATGTCGTCTGTTAATCGATGCGAGATGGCGTCCTCTGAGTCGGGTTGGTACGACGTGCTTGGCTCGTCGATCTCCATGGGTTGATTGTCGATCGTTTCGATGTTACAAATAGCATGGGAGGTATTGAAAGAAGTTACGACATAGGAGTAATTCAAACACTTCTTTGCCATTAGCTGATCTCCTTTTACAGTACCGACCGTCCCATCGGCAGTGGGGAATTTGATACAGTAAAAGAAAGAAGAGGCGACCGCTTAAAAGGTTTCTAAAAATGGACGACCTAGGAACCCATTATAAATGCTGGGCCTATCTATGATTACAAAATTTAGGTTCCTAGTAATCCTAACCTTGGGATCGTAAAAGCATATTAGCTCGACAGAGAGCTTGATCCTTCTGTAGGCTTGGACTGTGCTGTCGCCGAAACCATGAAGCACGGTGTCGAACGGCTTGATAAACTTGGTCAGGTTACCGAGCTGGTCGAGAGCGGACTTGAATATGATATTGCAGAAGCTCCCATTGTCCACCAGCACGCGATCGACCATTTTCCCAAGGATACATGCAGAGATCACCAATGCATCCTCTTTGGGGCACTGCACTCCCTCCATGTCCTTGTTGGAGAAAGTGATGAGCGCATCTTTGGAGATGGTTGGCTTGGGGGGTACCACGACATGGACCCTGGCGAACGCCCTCAGTTCGGCCTTTTGCTTTCTGTTTGACATGGTGGAAACTGGGGAAAGGCCCTCGAGGTTTCCACCTCCTGCCTGAAGCATATTGATCCGACCGCCAGGGTTGATCAGGGGAATTGATTCATCGGAGTACTCCGGCTCGTTATGCTCGATCCTGGAGATCGGATTGGGAGGGATCCCATCGTTTTGTCGACGCACGCACCCTCCGGTCCTCTCTGTCCGAGGTTCTGGCTTGGTGACCAAGTTGTCCAATTTGCCTTCCTCAAACAGTCGCCAGAGTTCTCTGAGGAGGTCGCGGCATTGGCTAGTGTTGTGGCCGGGACTCTTGTGGTAGGCACAAAATTTGCTGCGGTCTAGATGACCGTGGTCCCTTATCGGCTTTGGCTTGTTAAGCCACCCGCGCCCCTTGATGGCATTAAAGATGTGGGACGGAGACAAGTTGAGGTTGCGGAGGAGGTGAACCTCCACATCCTCGAAGGCTCTGAACTCACCAGGCGGCTTTGCGACCACCTTCCTGGGTTTGGCGACCGCCTTATTCTGAACGTGGGATGGCACCATCCCTTCTCCGGCCGATCCCTCGCCCAAGCGGAGGGTGAGCATCCTCTGCCTGGCCAGGAAATCGGCGGCCCTGACGCGGAAGACCGAGTAGGTCGGGGGGATGTCCTTTGTGAGGTGCCTGAATATGGGTGAGTGGCCGTAGAATCCCCCCAGGACCGAGTAGAGAGCGGGATCGTCGCTAATGGGCTCGCCGGTGAGGACTACCTCGTCTACCCGTTTGATGTAATCTTCATCTGACTCGTCCTTCCCCTGCTTGATTTTCATCATGCGGTGGGGACCTTCTGGCCGAGCAACTTTGGCGGCGAAGTATGACGTGAATTCGTTCGCCAGCTTCTCAAAGCAATTGATTGAGCGAGGTGGTAGTGAGATGTACCACCTGTGGGCGAGGTCGCCCAGTGTTAACAGGAACATCCGACACTTCGTCGCATCTGATGCTCCGCATCCGGTCATGTAAATCCGGAATTTGCTCAAATAGGTCTCCGGATCCAATCTCCCCTCATATAGAGGTGTTTGTGGGGGAGCGATCTTTGGTTGGACTGGGGCGAGCTCGATTTGTACCGCAAGTGGTTCACTCGGTCCAGCGATCGATCTCCTGGCGCCTGCCCCAGTTTCTAGGAGCGCCTTCATTTCTTCGAGCTGGCGCTGCATGGCGGCCATCGTCGTTGCCTGACTGCTCGCTGATTGGCTCCCAGATCGTGAGCCAAGGCGATCGTGCACTGATCCCCTGGCCCCATGGTGGATGATGAGTTCTCTACCGGCGGGCTCATTTCTTGGGCGAGTGGGGGCCCGTTGACCGGCTTGTTTTCTGGGAGTCGGATATGCCGAACTCATGGTAAAGGATTCGGACTCCGATGTCTTCTGGCTGGGGCCCGAGTGTCCGGGTCGCCATGAGGGATCGCTCCCCAGGCGGATGAAGACGGAATCATCCCGCCTTAAGAGAGCCTTCTCTTGCGGCTCAGGGCTTTCTATCGATTTCTCAACATATATCCCCTTGAGCTTCCGCTTGCCAGCTCGGCGGATGGTTGACGGAGTGATGGTGGGCGAGTCGCATGCCCTCCGTCGCTCCCTGAGGATGGCTATCTCCTCCTCAATATGTTCCGCAGTCTGGAACTAATCGAGTGAGAGGCTAGGGCCGTCCCTCGGGGGCGGGAGTGAGAGCCTAGCATCACCGCAGTCACCTTCTGCCGTGGGCTGGGATTCGGTCCGGGCCGGAATGAGATTTCTGGCAGATCGTAGGATGGCTCTTTTGGAAGTCGTGGCAGATGTCATGTTTCTGAAGGCTTTTCTTTGAAGAACAGTGAGTGTTTCTTCAAGTATATGTCCGTAGAACAGTGAGTGTTCTTCGAGACGGTAGGAATAAAAATGAAGGTTTGATACCCTCCTTCTAGCGCCAATTGTTGTTACCCAAAATATTATCTGGAGATAGTATTGCTGGAATGATCGAGTAACAAACAAATGCGAGAACACTTCCGTGAGAAAATAAATAACACAAGATTTGCCGGGATTGTTAGTCCCGGGCTTGAATGCTCTCACGAGATATTATTAATAAATATACTGTGGAGTACAAATATTAATGTTAGAATCTATTACAATGAGTGTAAAGACTTATAGTTATCTAAGCTGTAGAGCGTGTAGATTGCCGGAAAAACCAGATAGGGAGATCTGTGAGTTCTCGCTTTTGATGTTCAATGTATGAGAATGTATCTCTCTCGGTATGTTTTGCACTGTATTCACGATGATTATTTTGATGCTGATTTAATGATGCCTAAGCCACTGTTGTGAGCCTCCTATTTATAGGAGACAAGGTTGTTGGGACCTCTCCGGCGATCGCTGGCGACCGCCGTTTTCTATATTATAATAAGATGGCCGATCGTCCCGTCACGTGGGGCTGTTCCCTTAAAGTCTGAGGCTGCCGCTGGCGGCCAGCTGTGCGAGCCAATGGAAAGCCTGCACGCGTCCTGAGTCGCTGTCCGGGGAGGACCCACTTTGTACCTTTTGGCGGCCCTGTCGATAGGTGAGGTAGGTGACAGGCTGGGGTCAAAGGTCTTATCTGTCGGCGCCTTTTGCGGATCCGCATGTGGGTCACCGTCCAAGATTCGGTCTTCGACGACTTTGGCGGATGTTGGATTTATACGTGGCACGAGACGATCGTCTCTGGTTGGACATCATAGACGATCGCCAGATACCAAAAGACGATTGCCGGATACCCAAAGACGATCGTCGTGGGTGCCGACTGCTGGGTGTTTGCCCAGAGTATGTCTTCTATGGTTGGCTCTCAGATCATTATGCCGATCGCCATCGAGGCGTATTAATTGCCGCACAACAGAGTAAAATATAAAGCATAAGTTGTGTTGGTATATTTACCATGAAAACAAACTGCCAACATCGATTATCCAACGCATGAATCATTCTATATATCTCATTCCAAATAAAAAACATGCATACTTAATCATGTGAATACTAATGATGAGGAAAGCTTACTTTTCTGCATCGTTTCCAGCATCAATCTTCTTTGCAGGAAGTTTAAGTGCATTTTTCCGATATCTTCCATCATCACCGCCGCCGAATCCATGTTTTAAATCTACCGCATGATCTGCAAATTCGAGAACAAAGTGGGAGACATATTTGTTAATAACGAAAGCATTAAATATATTTATGTTGGTATATTACCATGAAAACAAACTGCCAACATCGATTATCCAACGCATGAATCATTCTATATATCTCAATCCAAATAAAAAACATGCACACTTAATCATGTGAATATTAATGATGAGGAAAGCTTACTTTTCTGCATCGTTTCCAGCATCAATCTTCTTTGCAGGAAGTTTAAGTGCATTCTTCCGATCTCTTCCATCATCACCGCCGCCGGATCCATGTTTTAAATCTACTGCATGAGCTGCAAATTTGAGAACAAAGTGGGAGACATATTCGTTAATAACGAAAGAATTAAATAATATATGTATATATATATATAATTAATCAAAGGAGGTAAATCCGAATATGGGCGATGTTGAGTCTAGAAAATCGGTCTCCTTAAAGCAAATTCGCCTCCACCACAGTGTATAGCGTCTGCCTCCCAGGATAAAACGACATCTCGATGCGTTGATAAATCGATCATCGCACCCTCAACGAACTAGAATAAAATTTGAAGTATCACCGACGCGACCGAAAATAGGAGAAGAAATTTATTTCCGAAAAAAAAGGACTCGGGAATCTGCTGGAAAGAAACAGACGAAAATTCATTTTTGAAATCAGACCCCTCACGTCTGTATTTATAGGGGAAGATGAGAGAGAGACATGTGCTGGAGGAACTCTAATTAGGATTGGTCTCTTCAACACTTATCCTAATCTATTAATATATAAGTCCGATGATTATCAAATAACTCGATATTTATCCTAGTATATTAATCGATAATTTATAAATCAAATTGATATTTATCCTAATCCAAAAATTCGAATTTTATGATTGAGGCGGTTTAGCAAAATGAATTTTGCCAAAGAAAATTACAGTAAAAAGATAACTTCGAGATGCCGAGACATTTCGCCCAAATCGCCCTTCGAACCGAGCCGAGCCGAGCCGAACCGGACGGCGGCGGCGCGCGTGTGTGTGTGTGCCCGAGGTGCGCCTCGTCACACATCCACTCATGTATCACTTTTGAACAAGAGTGTGTGTGTGCGCGTGTGGGGCGCGTTGTCCACATTTCCTTATATACTTACAATTTTGCTCTTCTTTTTCCAATGTGAGATAACATCCCAAACCCATTTCTAAAGGGTTCACTTTGGAACTTTACATCTCATTCATACGTCAATCATTATGAGTGTTCTTATATGTTTTGGAAACTTCGTACGGAGTACTACGTATTACAATTAAGTCCCAACTTTAACTCGTAGTCGAGCCCACTCAAAATTGCCTCTCAATTGGGTTGCTCAAAACAGACCATTTCCTCTATTTTGCCAACAATACCCCACATGAATGAGATTGATGGTCCAGCAGCACACGTCAGACACGGAGTTTGACTTGGTGATAGTTATTGCGGTTAGGCATTGCATAGGATAGGTAGAGTATGCTCCTTGAACCTTTCCTCGAAAAGATATATTCTCCTTACTGGCTAGACAGTATGACTAGATACCTTTGAACTGTCCGACCGCTTGTGTAAGTGATTGTATATCCTTCACAAGTGCCCTCCCTAATTTATTCTGTTCTCATTATTGTGCCCGTTTTGGCCGTGGACACCGTCCTGGTTCTGCGAGAGTTTCTAAAGAATTGTGCCTTGCAATTCTCCTTTGAAGCGACCCCTCTTCACTCCAACATAGGTGATTTCTCTTTAAGTGTTTTGAGTAAACCCATATTTTACTCCACCCGACTATACGTTGTCGACTTAAAAATCATTAAAAGCATAAGCTTAACCTCTCCCTACGGGTATCACTATTTGCATCCTAGGAATGGTCGGTTCGGGGTAACCCCTACAGTGATCGTGCCTAGTTTTATGAATTGGTTGTCCTATTGAACCTAGATCTTGGGATCTCCAGTCAGCTTAGGTTGGGTATCCTCCATAAAACCATTAGCTCATGGCACTAGACCCATTCCACTTGATGATTTATCAACAAGGTCTTTTGATAACCCTTTGGTTACGGATCCGCGATGTTATCTCTTGAAGAATCGTAGTCAGTTGTGATAACCAATGTTGATAGCAAAATGGTATTATGTCTTTGCCTCATATGGCGAGACTTACCATTATACTTCTGCTATGTGCCCTGTCAAGATTGACTATCACAATAAATACATATTGCGGTCACAACTTTGCCCATTTTGGAATATCTTCTAGAAATTGGTATTGCATTATGCCTCTTATGCATATTTGTCTAAGGTTATGAACTCAGATTCCTTTGTAAATTGAGCAATGATCATCTATATTAAAGATTTCCATACCACTGCTGCACTGGCTAGTGTGAAATATATTCACTATTTAGACATTAAATTCATAATGTCAGATATCTAATTTGCATTACTATATCATTTTAATAGTTTTTGAATATCTCATGTCATGCAACATATACACACAAGTAATCTTTATATCATTGTAATCACCAATTGATGATTAGTTTCCTCATTACTCATGTATCCACATAGTCTACTGTAACACCCCCAATCCGCTCAGGGATATTACACGCCGTAGAACCTTTCCTCAAGGATCTACCAGGCTGGTAACAACATTAAACATCTCGACAATGCCTTTAAGGCTAAAATGACTCAGTAGACCGATTTGGTCTTTCAATAAATACATACAACTCAAACTCATTACATGCCCACGCAGGGGTCGAATACAACACACTTCCGTACAACGGGAAAGGATACTACAGCGGAAAATAAACTATAACTAAACCAATGACATCATACGGATCCTCGTGTGATTAGTATCGTTCATCTTTCATCATCCTTCGTGACAACCCTGTGTTATGCTCCCAAACCTGAATGCAAAAACAGACATCCACCCCCCGAATACTCGGGGGTTAGCAAAACTCCACTGTTTTGCTAGTGCAAGAACAAAGTGCAAATACGAGCCATACAATTCACATTCCACGAATAACAATAACCAGGAATCCTCAAAGTTCCAAACGTAACGAAAAGCACTTCCCGAGGCATGAGTTTGGTAAAACATTCCAAAACCGAAAGATCACAAATCAAGGGAAACAATTTATAAAACAGTTTAAAATGCCATCGAGAGTTTTAATAGAAAACAATTTAGGATTTCCGAATCCTTCTCTTTCCAAAAATCAACAGGGGTCACAGCCCAAAGGTTTTGTTTTCGCAAATAGAAAACCGACAACAATTCACAGGGCCAGAGCCCAACATCACGTGTCCTCGATGGACATAAAAATCAACACAATGTAATCATGCACGCGCATCGCCTAGGACCGGGACGTAGCCACAAATCCCACTCGAGGCCTCGAAGGACCCTCCCGAGCTGGCTAGCGAAACAAATCACACACATCTCATGGTTGGATCAATCGCTTGTTGCATCCTGGCCACATGATCGCATGCCATGTACCACCGTAGATTATCTTTGGCGCTCACGGTTGGATCAATCACTTATTGCATCCTGGCCACATGATCGCATGCCATGTGCCACCGTAGTTCTTATTAGGCTCTCACGGTTGGACCAATCGCTTGTTGTATCCTGGCCACTTGATCGCATGCCATGTGCCACCGTAGGCCCCGCCCACATCCATACATTCACACACAGCACAATACAACACATATATTCAAACAATTCACCTAGAGGCATCAAACACTTAGCAAAACACCACGTCAAACCACAACGCACCGAAATGAAATAATATACGTCCACACGCAATACCAAGTGCAACATCAACACCAAACATATCCATAGAATTCACATAGTTATTCACAAACCACACCATTCACAAAGCACACGCGTTTTGAAAGCAAGCCTTTAACAAGGCTAAACCGAATCTTTTGAAAGTTCAATTCAAACTACCAAACAACCACATTTAGACGATCACTAATTATCATATCCATAAAACAAGAATTATATGGACAAGGTACTTGCCTCAAAATCAGCACGCAAGACTGCCCGGCCATGACTCGGCCGGGGCCAACTCCGACGGCCCGAACGACCCCGAAACCTGAACCTGAATACGAATCGAAGATACGGTTATGAAGTACTCGCAAAGACGAATTCGAGCACTAATAGAACACACAATTCCGACCACCCGAAGGCTCGAAATTCGACAACGGAAAGTAATTACCCCAAACTTTGGGAAATTACGAAAATGGCCCAAAACGCCCGAAAATCACGATACGTGATCGAAACACCAAGCCAAAGCTCGCAACATGAATAATAACATTAAATGAACTTACGAGAAACTCGAAACAACAGTTTCGGATGAGATTCGCAAGAATCGAACTCAAGTGCGGAAAAGTCGCCAAAAAGCACGAAACTCAACAAAACGACACCGAAACGAGCTCGGATGACAAAAAGTGCAGAATTAATCATTCTTAGAATGACGAAACGGTCATGAGCGAGTCGTCAAAATGGACTTTCTCCGAAAAATAAAGAAATTACCGAAAATCGAAATAACGGGTATTACATTCTACCCTCCTTAAAAGAAGTTTCGTCCCGAAACTTAAAACAAGTAGGGAGAAGCAATATCCCCGCCAGGAAAACTCGACGAGATACACAAAAACCAAAAACTCGCGCCCGACGGCGAAACGTTGCAAGAAATGCAAAGAGACATACGATATGAAAACACGCTCCACGACGACCAACACAACGCCACCGATAGAGACACAATAAAACCAACAAGTGACAAGCATCATCAAACAGATAATACAATCAAGTCGATTATCCGAACAATCGCAAAACACAATGAACGAAAATCAACACGATTGACCAACCTAACGGTACATCAATCAGCACGCGAGCCAATCGCTGAACAAATACGGAATTCCATCGCCCAAGGGTTGGAAGATCGAAAACGAGACTAATTTCCCGAACATAAGGAAATTAGGAAGGAGTCTTGAACGTTCAACAATCACGAAATGAGATCAACAAAAACCGAACAATCAAACGATCGAACCACAACGATCGAGACAACAAAAATCGAACACTCATGTTCGAATCACGAAGAACAATAAAATTCAAACAGCAATTCCAAGGTTCACATCTCGACTCGAGACAATATATGATCCGGTGAAAACAACAAGATGTGCATTCACATAAGATCCACAGGAAAGGGAATAGCAATTGAAAAATCACAATGACAAATGAGTTATTCTGAAACAATACCACACTCGTTCGATCAACAAAAGCAAGGGGCAAGACAAACTCAGAAAATGTCAACAAACATAAACGAGTCGACAGAGTCGTAAATACAGAAGTTCAAAATCCGATCCACTTCGAATAAAAGAACTAGTAGAACCAAAGGATGTTACTTCCGAACAAGGTTCACAAGAATCGAACCGAACTCGGAAAAGTTACAGCGATAACCAGATCAACCCAAAACAAGATCACAGCTCGTTCGAACGATGAAACCGAAATACAGAACAAGTTCAGAAAGTATCAACGAACACGAGCGAGTCCATAGACATGAGAAATAGGAAATGCGGAAGTCAAAACGATACGGGCATTACATTCGACCCCTTATAAAAGAAATGTCGTTCCCGCAACTCACAACAACTGGAGTAAGGTGACAACACAAAAAGCAAACGACAGAAACATCTCCCATGGGCCTCTCAGAGCCGATCCTCATATCTGTACTGAAGTTCGCGCCCCGAAAGACTCGGAACCCAACTCGCAAAACTGGATCCTGTGTCTCTCGGGTCCACACTTGAAAAGCATTATTGACGAGAGAAGGACAATTTGCACGTACATGCCCCCGGCACAATACGTTCGAAATGCCTCGGCTCGGCATATCGAAAATACAGATGCTAGATACAATGGAACATAACACCGCAAAACAACATACCGGAGATGCCAACTCAGCATTATATATCAACGTATACAAAAATCACAACAACGGCATCATTCGACGATTACAACGGCCCGAACGATAGCCAGCACACAATCATAAACATCATGAAACAATCACCAATGTGCATAAACGCACAAAAATCCAAGCTTTAACAGCTCACATAGGTGCGATAACACGCAAGCCACCACAAAATGACAACATTAAAGATCATCATCACACCTCCCACAACGGGCTAACAAAACATATGCGTGGCGAACGACTCAACGTTCACACCACCAATTCAATCACAATTCGGAGGGCTACCACCCTAACAACAATACCAACATCGTACACACCTTCTCCGACCACAAGCAAGAAATGATGGGTTTTAAAAACGAAAACCACCTTTTGAAAATAATTTCAAAAAAAACACCGGTTGATCTTGAGTATCACCTTTCAAAAAAAGTACAAACGTGAAACATCGTTATCGAGACTTTGGAGAACCATTTCGCATTTGATAAAAATGAGGACACTTTCTCTTAGTGAAAAACATTCAGAATATTCGACCCTCGGGTCTAAGTAAAAATATTTTTAAAACATTGAAAATATCTCAAAACTTTTTGGTCCTCGAGGTAGAAGAATTTTGAAATATATTGTGGCACCTTGGATGTACCATGAGAAAATAATTCATTTTAAAAGTACGTCTCGAAATTTATTTTCTAAGATACTCAAGGTTTTCAAAGATAATTCAATGGGCTAGAATGCCCAAAAATTTCAGGTAATTACACGGAACATTATAGCGCCGTGGGTCCCGCGCCGGAACCCACGAGGATAAAACCATTTACAAAAACGCCAAAAAGGCCGATGACGGTAATATTTTAAAAACTGACAAAAGCCATTTACAAAATACTAAATACCGTCATAAGAATTTCGCCAAAATGATCAAGGCCATAATGCCAAAAACTCGATTAAGGGAATTGGTTTTTAAAATAAAACTCAGTCGGTAAAATACCGAAATCCATTATAAAAGAACTCACGCAGCGGATAAAAGAAATAAAGTCAAACATGCACAATCCAGCAACACTACTCCCCATATGAACGAAATATGAGGGTCAAATAACCACATATCAAGAAATCAAAATCCATAAGAGGATTCCGTCACTTAACAAATAATCATAAAAATAGCTCGTGTCACACGAGGCACAACACAAAGAAGGGAGACTTACATTCACATGTCGCACGAAGATGATGATCGCCCCACGATACTAATCACGACCAACAAACTCAGACTACGCGTCGCGACACGACTCAGTCAGATAAAATCCGACGAGACAAAACTCAACAGACACCACTGACCCGACAGCCTAGGTTTCCACAACCTAAGCTCTGATACCATTTATGTAACACCCCCAATCCGCTCAGGGATATTACACGCCGTAGAACCTTTCCTCAAGGATCTACCAGGCTGGTAACAACATTAAACATCTCGACAATGCCTTTAAGGCTAAAATGACTCAGTAGACCGATTTGGTCTTTCAATAAATACATACAACTCAAACTCATTACATGCCCACGCAGGGGTCGAATACAACACACTCCCGTACAACGGGAAAGGATACTGCAGCGGAAAATAAACTATAACTAAACCAATGACATCATACGGATCCTCGTGTGATTAGTATCGTTCATCTTTCATCATCCTTCGTGACGACCCTGTGTTATGCTCCCAAACCAGAATGCAAAAACAGACATCCACCCCCCGAATACTCGGGGGTTAGCAAAACTCCACTGTTTTGCTAGTGCAAGAACAAAGTGCAAATACGAGCCATACAATTCACATTCCACGAATAACAATAACCAGGAATCCTCAAAGTTCCAAACGTAACGAAAAGCACTTCCCGAGGCATGAGTTTGGTAAAACATTCCAAAACCGAAAGATCACAAATCAAGGGAAACAATTTATAAAACAGTTTAAAATGCCATCGAGAGTTTTAATAGAAAACAATTTAGGATTTCCGAATCCTTCTCTTTCCAAAAATCAACAGGGGTCACAACCCAAAGGTTTTGTTTTCGCAAATAGAAAACCGACAACAATTCACAGGGCCAGAGCCCAACATCACGTGTCCTCGATGGACATAAAAATCAACACAACGTAATCACGCACGCGCATTGCCTAGGACCGGGACGAAGCCACAAATCCCACTCGAGGCCTCGAAGGACCCTCCCGAGCTGGCTAGCGAAACAAATCACACACATCTCACGGTTGGATCAATCGCTTGTTGCATCGTGGCCACATGATCGCACACTACACCATAGATTGCCTATTGCAACCATATTTCTAAAAAATTGTTAAAAACCATTGCAATTGAGAAACCAAATCACATAAATTGCAATGCTTTTGAAAAGCATTGCAATTCCATTGGAAAAATCTAAGAAAGTTTAAAACATGCATTCTATTGCAATACTTTTTTAAAATTGTTGCGGTATCTATTCATTTTGGGGGGAAAATGTGGCGGGCTTGTAAAATATGAGCGGGATTTGTGGAAAAATGTTGGCGGGCTTACAAAAAATAACAAAAGAAAAAAGAAAAGAAAAAAACAAAACCCACACGACACACAACACAACCCACACGACACACAGACACCAAAACAAACACACGAACACAAAAGTCAACTCGTCAAGCTCGAAGAGGGGAAATCAAGCTCGAAGAAGATTAAAGGTTGACAAAGGTAAATCATCGATCCGAAATCCTTTTTGTTTTTTGTAGTTTTGAATCGATTTTGTTACATGCCCAATGCTTCTTCCTTCTTCGTATATTGCTCTATTTTTTTGTTCTTAATTAGGATTCCTATGTTTCTTGTGTAAATTCGAACTATGTAATCGTGTTTGTTTGGGGGTTTATGTTTGTTTGTTTGTTGTAATTGGGGTTTATTTTTGTTTAATTTAAGTTTTTACTTTGATTCTAATTTTGATCTGTCTCCCTATCTCCGTCTCTATTCAAAGTTTGCTTTTTAATTTATACAAGTCCTATTTTTATAAATTTTAAGGCAGCTCTGTTTTTTTTGTTTGTGTAGAAAATAGGTCTACATTTATGCTCTGTTTTTGTTTATGCTCTTTTTTTATGCCCTCTTTATATCTTCTGTATTTTCTGTTTTTGCTTCAATGTGCAGATAATAGGTTTGTGAATTTGCAAAGATGACTTGGATTTCACTTCCAAAATATACTAAGGCATACCTTGATGGGGTGACAGATTTTGTTAGAAATGGATTTGATAATTTTGCAGTAGGAATGAACTCAAATGCCCTTGCAAAAATTGTAGTAATCGTTTCTGGTACTGTAGGGAAGATATAGTTGATCATCTTGTATGGCATGGTCCTTGTCCATCGTTTGTTAACTGGATATACGAAGTGTCCACCCCTAAGTTTAGCAAACCTAATGATGATATGGATTTTGATACGGGTATTGGTCTTGGTGATGATTTTGATGAAATGATTATTGATGAAGGTAGAGTTAGAAATGGAATGAATAATATGGCAAAAGATTTTTATAAGCTTGTCGAGGAAGGGAAACAGTCTTTGTATCCCGGGTCTAAAGAATTTACTCGATTAGGTTTTATAGTCAAACTTTACTTGTTAAAGTGCACTCACGGTTTTACCGAATCGGCCTTTAGCGGTATTTTAGAGTTGATAAAGGAGGCCTTTCCTGATGTAAATTTGCCTCCAAGTTTTAGCGCTGCCAAAAGTATGATTAGGGAATTGGGTCTTGATTACCAAAAGATACATGCTTGTCCGAACGATTGCATGTTATATTGAGCTGAAAATAAAAATGAACATAAATGCAAAGTATGTGGAGTGTCAAGGTGGAAATCTGTAGATAATCAAAATAGTGATGCTAGCTTCCAAGAAAACAAGTATAAAGTCCCTGCAAAAGTGATGAGATACTTTCCATTGAAACCTAGGCTCCAACGCCTATTCTTGAGTAAAGAATATTCTGAACTCATGACATGGCATGTAGTAGGACGAATCAAAGATGGTAAGTTAAGACATCCGGCCGATGCCGAGGCTTGGAAGTCAATGGATGCTAGACATCCAAATTTTGCTTGTGAACCTCGAAATGTTAGGTTAGGTTTAGCGGCTGATGGCTTCAATCCTTACCGATCTATGAATATAAGACACAGCACTTGGCCAGTTGTTCTGGTCCATTATAATCTCCCCCCTTGGTTGATTATGAAACCAGAAAACCTACTTCTTTCAACACTAATCCCTGGACCTGTGTACCCCGGTAATGAAATAGATGTGTATTTGCAGCCACTAATTGCTGAGTTGAAAGAACTTTGGGATGTAGGTATAGATACTTACGATAAATTCTGTGACAATACATTTACGTTACGTGCGGGCCTCCTATGGACCATAAATGATTTTCCCGATTATGGAGTTTTATCGGGTTATAGCACAAAGGGTAAACTAGGTTGTCCAGTATGTCACTATTGTACCTCCTCAATGTATTTGAAGCATATCCGGAAAGTTTGCTATATGAACCACAGAAAATTCCTCCCCCCTGACCACAAGCATAGATTTGACACGAGAAGATTTAATGGTGAAGTCGAAACAGATCTTTGTCCACCTCCATTATCTGGAATGGATATTGAAGAACTATTACGTGGATACAAGAATAATTTCGGGAAGCAAATAAAAAATAAAAAGACTTCAGACTGCCCTTGGAAAAAGAAGTCCATATTCTTTGAATTGCCATATTGGAGTGGTCATTTGCTTAGACATAATCTAGATGTCATGCATATCGAGAAAAATGTTTGTGATAAAATATTAGGGTCCTTGTTGAACATTGGTGGCAAAACAAAAGATCATCTAGACGCTCGATTTGATCTGCAAGAAATGGGCATCCGTAAGGTTCTTCATCCTGTAAAATGTGGTGATAACAAACTCTATGAAATATCGGCTGCTACTTTTGACATGACAAAAAAAGAAAAAGAAAACTTTTGCTCAGTGTTGAAGAATGCTAGACTCCCGTATGGATGTGCATCTAATATTAGCCGTTGTGTGCAATTGAGCGAAAGAAAGGTTTTCGGGTATAAAAGTCACGATGCACATTTCATTCTCCAATATTTACTATAATTTGCTGTGATTAAAACCTTAAAACCAGAGGTGGCAATACCTTTGATTAGGTTGGGTTCATTTTTTCGGGTCATATGTGGCAAAGTGATAGATTTGGAGGATGTTTCAAAGTTGGAAGAAGAAATAATAGAAATACTCTGCCAATGTGAGATAATATTTCCACCTGCATTTTTTGACATTATGATTCACTTGCCAATTCACTTATGTAAAGAGGTTGAATTGGGAGGACCAGTACATCTCAGATGGATGTTTGGAATTGAACGCTATTTGTGTAAATTAAAGTCCTACGTTCGTAATAGAAGTAAACCAGAAGGGTCTATAGCTGAAGGGTACATGGTGGAAGAATGTTTGACCTTTTGTTCTCGATTTTTAAGTGATGTCGGGGAAAAAAAGTAATGCAGACAAATCAAAGAATGGATATCCGATTGGGTCCAGGAGAAACAAAGATGGAAAGGCTGTTCATTTGGCAGATAAAGTATGGATTAATGCTCATCGATACATACTCTTCAACTGTGGTAACAAGGAAATCGAGAAATTAATTGAGTACGTTCTTTTTCCTAGTTTTTGTAAAAGTGTATAGAGTAGTTTATGTACAAATATGTAGCAATAATATATTTTCCATTTAAAAAAATGCAGGGAGCATCGTAGCTTCTATGATAATAATGGAAAGTCGAAGATGTACAAAAGAGAAAGAACACATACCAAATAATTTCATAATTGGTTAAAGGAGGAGGTTGAAAAAAAAGAGGGATGTTCATTAGAATTATTAAGTCTTGCAAGAGGACCTCACCGAGCAGCGAAGAAGAATACTGGTTATGTAATAAATGGGTTCAGATTCCATACAAAGAAAAGAGATGGCAAGTGCACCACACAAAACAGCGGTGTCTGTTTGTGACCCTAACCACCGGTTTGCAAGTTCAAAAGATCAAAATCCAATACTTGGGGATGTTACTTACTATGGAGCGATTGAAGAAATCATTGAAGTTGATTATTGGGGTGCATTGATCGTAGTTTTGTTTAAGTGTTGCTGGTACCAAAAGGATAAAGATTGTTGTGGGCTGACAAGAGTCAATTTTAGTAGAGTGTATCAAAAAGAGGATCCATTTGTTGTAGCTACGCAAGTACAACAAGTTTTCTATATTCAAGATTGTACGGAAAAAATTTAAACTATGTTGTTAAAAAAATGCCACGGGAGGACACTGATGTTGAACAAGGAAATGATGCACTTGAAGAAGTTAGTGGGCCTACTATGCATGATGTGCCGATAAACTTTGGAATGGAGAATCACACAACCGGAGATGTTAGTTGGTTCAGAGATGATGTGCCGATGCGACAAATTTCTGTTGATGATGAGCAAGAAAATGAAGAACTTTTTGAGTGAACTGCTACTTAAATTTTTATTCTAAAAATGTTGTATTTTCTATGTGATGTTACTTGTAGGGTAACTTCTTTTCGTACTTGTAGTGTAATGAGATCTTGGTATTAAATTAAGATGTGTTTGATTCGCTCTTATTTAATTTTCACTGTGACGATTGGTAATTATTCTTACTTTGTAATCGTTTGCATATTTACTTGTGCACCATTTCATTTTAATCTAATTGCATATTTAATTACTTGTGCTCTATTAGATTGTACTTTGTAATCGTTGGTAATTGTTTCCTTTAATCGTAGTTGTTCCTCGTTAGTAATTTCAATCATGTGCCTTAATTCATTCGTTAACCTTTTTTATGGTTTAATTTTATTTTTAGGATGGCGAGTATTTTTTCTCGGCTTTTACCACGAGACGGTTTCTAAAGCGATTACTTAGGCGGTGCATGCACAAAGATCCCTACCGAGAAAAATGCCGATACGTTCTCATTCCCAGCACTTATGGAGTATGTCAAGGATGATGTTGGATACACCGAAATAGGGAGTCTATGTCAAGAAAGTAGGAGGGTGGAAAATAGTTAGTAATGATCTTGATGTTACTCAACTTGTACAAGGCTTAACCGATGGTGCCTCTTTAGATCTTTACATTGACACCATTGTTGACAAAACAATAGAACCAGTGAAGCAATTGCAGCCTCATGTTATAATAAGACCAAGGACAAGTTTTTTTGAAGGTAAATCATATCTATTTATTTGCTTGCAGCCACAAGTATATGAGTATCAATATTATCTGTGCTTATCATTTATTTTTGTAGGTAAAGATTTGCAATTGAAGCGCAAGTTTGTGACACTACAAGGACTTCGACAAGAGCAAAGAGAAAAGAAAAAATTAGCTAATGATGGAAAGCGGTGGTTACTAAGAATGCAGGACAGAGAGCCGAGGTTCCACCTATAGCGGGACCTCGATTCCACCTATAGTAGGACCTCGATTCCACCTATAGCGGGACCTCGGTTCCACCTACGGGAGGCTGCAGGACACAAAAGGCAGACTAAGAAAAATATTATGAAAGAGAATGCAAATGTAGAAATTTGGAAATGCTAAGTCTAAAGAAGCAAGTCCACAGTACCTTAAATATAAAATTCTTTGCATATGTGATCACTTGTTTCTTTGCATTTTTTTTTCTAAATTTTTCATTTTTGTTACATTTTTACGTTCAGATCGCGGATTTTGAAGAAAGAAGAAGAAGGAGAGCTGAAGAAAATAAAAAGTTCTTGGACCAAACTGGACTCAAGAAAAAGGCAGATGAGCTATTTGCAAAGACCAAAAATAAAAAAACCGTACTTGAAGAGGAATGGGCGACATGTGATAGGGAATATGTTCCGGGTCATGATAGTCTTTCAAATAGTGAAGAGGGTGAAGCCCCTAAGGTACATATCTAATCATTTTTAGGAACTTAAATAAAGTGCTAGATAATATTTTGTGCTATTTTTCATGGATATTGAGCTATTTTATGCTATTTTTGATGTTTATGTAGCAAACCACTAAAGTTCGGGTAGTGAAGGCTGCCATGGTACCATCAACTCGTTCAACCCGTTCACAAACATTACAAAAATCTGCGAGGACACAGGTATGGTAAATTTATGATCATTAGCATTTTGTCATTTTAAGTGTTAATTTTCCTTATATTATTTTAAATACCAATCAATATTTTTGCAAGGTCATGGTTGAAGAGAATTTACCACCTCCCCCACCATTACCTCGATTTACAACCATTCCAACAATTAAAAAGGGAGATAATGATGGAATTGGTACAATGGCTGCATATTTATCATTGCGAAAATCCCAACAGAGAAGAAGGAAACACATATCAATCATGACCATAATGATGAAGCAGCAGATGGTAATGGTAATGGTGATGACATAGTTGCACTTTCTACAGGTATATATGTTTCTAAACATATATAGTGAAATTACGTATCAAATTTGCATTTATGTATTTGTTTTTCTTCCTTACAGAGAAAACAAAAAGTACGAGGCGTAGAGGACCAACGAAAATGAGTGCTGTCTTCACAAGAAAACTAGAAGATAGACCAGTGCTTACCTTGAATCATGAGCTTCAACCTGTGTCTGAAAATAGTAAAATAAGATCTGAGTATAGTAGTTTCTTAGGGGCGCTAGCAAGACAATGTGTGCCACTTGATTATATCAGCTGGCATGAAGTTCCTGATGGACAAAAAAATGGTTGGTGGGAATTTATCAAGGTGAAAACTAGGGGTGAGCTCGGTTCGGTTTGGTACGGTTTCTAGCTAAAACCGATACCAAACCGTATCTTATCGGTATCTAGCATTTGAGTACCGAAATGATTCGGTTTTAAATCGGATCGGTGTGATCGGTTTCGGTGTCGGTTCGGTAGCGGTTCAGTGTTAATGGGCTGATTAAATGGGCCACTTAACTTGGGCTTGCACCAGGCCCAAATTGAACTACTTGGGCTAAATCAGACAATTGTAAGTTCAAATAAAAGGATCTATACATAATTAATCCACTTCAAAGCTTGAATAAAAATAAAATCTACTTCAATAACATGATAATAACTAAGTATTCAAAAAGTCCAATATCAGATTAAACAAAAGTCTTGAATTTCCTCCTCAGCACAAGTCCATCAATTCATAACAATCTGCACAAAGAAAAACAAAGTCTGCAGAATAGTCATCTGTTTTATCGGTTCGGTTTGGTTTTTAAAGTCGGGATCCATATCTAAAACCGAAACCGAACCGCATAATTCGGTTTTCAAAATTTTAAGAACCGTACCATACCAATATCTTATTGGTTCGGTTTTTTGGTTTCGGTTTTTTCGGTATTTTCGGTATTATCGGTTTTTGTCGGTTTTTCTGCTCACCCCTAGTGAAAACCCCTCAAATGTTTTCTTAAATTTAAGTTGTACTTGTTCATTTACTAATTCAATTTTCTATTTTACTTGTTATAGACAAAGTATATCATTCCTGAAGAAGGCAAGGATTGGTCACTCAGGACTATGGCTGAGTTGTGGAGGATTCACAAGAGTCGTTTCAAGGTCCGATATTATACCAAATACCACACTGATGAGGATAGGTTAAAAACAGGCCTCAATCAATTCCATTGGAAAAGTTCAAGGTTTCTTTGTAATATTGGGGTGATGAGAGTGTCCAGACGAAGGTGAAAAGAATATAGTAAATCGGAAAAAGTTCTCGATACACACACCGGTCGTACAAGTTTTGCGCAGTCGGTAACGAAATGGTATGGTAATTAGGGACATTAATAATTGTGCTTCATAATCGGTTTATCTATTTTTATGAAATCGATGACTAACATAATTTATTTTCGGCTCACTCTATTTTTATGCTAGAAAAAGAAAAATGCAAGCACTAAAACACCCACAAAAGGACAGATTTACCCTAAAACCCGAAAGGGTCATAATACGGAGGTAACACATTAGTTTAAATTCTCCAAATTGTTATCCTACAAAATTATAGTGAACAGGTCAAATATAATGAATTCTCAATTTTTATTCTACATTTTTGGATACTTGGAATATTGGCAGGGTGAAGGTTCCAATGGAATTGATGCACGTAACAGTGGTGATGAGGGTCGAGAAGAACTAGGGTGCACAGGAACTGAACTTTGCAGCTCATGGACCAAATTGGCTGGTTGGTAGGAGTGGTAGGACAAGGAAAAGCAAGAAAGACATGTCAAAAATTGACAACAAAAATTCTGCACAACTGAAGCAGTTAAGAGATGATTTAGCTTCTGAAATGGAGGACAAAATGAACCAGAAATTGGAAAAGATTCTTGGAAAATTGGCTGAGCAGAATCCATCATTGAATATCAATGTAAAAGAATTGTGTGCTACTACTTATGTCGAGGACGGAGATGAGACAGATGCATATGAAGGGGAAGAGGAAGTAGGGCCATGACGACTCATGTTTATATAATGTTTAACAATGAATTTGGTCTATATGTATTATTAAGTTAGATTGTGTCACTTGAACTTGGTTATTTTTGCTTGAACATGGTCATTTTCTTGAACTTAGTTATTTTGTTTGAACTTGGTAATTTTCCTCAACTTGTTTGAGTGATTTGTGTATTGATGTTGGAACAGTAGTACTGCTTGGTTTAATTGATGTTATGATATAGCAATTTCTATGGTGTAGTTGTTTATGAAATAAGACCATGCCAGTTTTTTTATTTAGCGTTGCAATAGAAGCTTAAACGTTGCCATATATGTCATATTCATTAATAAAATTAGATTGCATTTGATTCTAAATACGTTGCAATTGGGCATATATATGTTGCCTTAGGGTTGCCTGAGTCCATGTATTGCAACAATTAACACAAAAGCCATAGGTAGTCCAATATATTGCAATGGTGTTAAACCTGTTGCTATAGCCGTTAAATCGTTGCCATATACTATATTTGCAACGATAATATGCCGTTGCAATATGGTACCAAATTTGTTGCCATAAGGGCCCTATGGCAACCAGAGCAAAGTGCACGCTTGATTTTTGCATAATCGTTGCAATATGACCTATTGCAATGAATTTAGGGCATATTGCAACGTATTTTACACGTTGCTGTATGCAATCTATAGTGTAGTGGCATGCCATGTACCACCGTAGATTATCTTTGGCGCTCACGGTTGGATCAATCACTTATTGCATCCTGGCCACATGATCGCATGCCATGTGCCACCGTAGTTTTTATTAGGCTCTCACGGTTGGACCAATCGCTTGTTGTATCCTGGCCACTTGATCGCATGCCATGTGCCACCGTAGGCCCCGCCCACATCCATACATTCACACACAGCACAATACAACACATATATTCAAACAATTCACCTAGAGGCATCAAACACTTAGCAAAACACCACGTCAAACCACAACTCACCGAAATGAAATAATATACGTCCACACGCAATACCAAGTGCAACATCAACACCAAACATATCCATAGAATTCACATAGTTATTCACAAACCACACCATTCACAAAGCACACGCGTTTTGAAAGCAAGCCTTTAACAAGGCTAAACCGAATCTTTTGAAAGTTCAATTCAAACCACCAAACAACCACATTTAGACTATCACTAATTATCATATCCATAAAACAAGAATTATATGGACAAGGTACTTGCCTCAAAATCAGCACGCAAGTATCCCGACGAACACGGCTCAACCGGAAAGCTTCGAAACGCCCGATGCTTTCGAAAAGGAAAACGACAACGAACGGAAGGGTTCAACTTGGTTTCTTCACAAGAAACTCGACCCTAACAACATATAATTAATAAATCAATGATCATACGAGGAGGAATAGAACGTCCGAAAACCCCTCTAAGACATTCTACCGGGCACCTTCAAGGCGTCGATCAAGAACTCGACCAAAACAACGAATCAATACGATCCAACCATGGAATAACAAGGGAAATGATATAATACATCTAAATATTCATCAATCCATCATAATCCTAAGTTAAATCGGATTAATCGGACGAAAACAACCAAAATACCCAAATTCCCCAAAACTAGATTTCTAGGAAATTTGACCTGATTCGGTAGATCGAAGGATGTTATAGGATTGATGATTGATGATATGAACTCCAAGACTTCATGGATTTATTGTTTAACAACATCTCTCCATGATCAACACACCCCCAGCCGTGGAAGAGAAGAAAACCGAGTGAGAAATGGCTGAAGAAAATGTCTGCTGGCCTTAAATAGGCTGACTGCCGGCCTCCTTACGTACGTAACCGGCCATGGCTTACATACGTAACCGTCCACGGACTCCTTACGTACGTAACCGCCTGTAACACCCCCAAATCCCATTGGGTCATTACAGTGCCGTGGACCCCACACCAGGTGATCCACCAGGCGATCACGACTAAAATACAACAAACTGACCAAAATAGGAAATCACAGACCCTATTATGATGTCCGACATACTATTCCGATATGGAATTTCAACGACAAGGATGGGCCTACATGGCCAAAATAAAATACAAAGACATACACGAGCCTTGCTCGGATAATACAAAATGACAACGACTGAACAAAAATGGAGTACTCCAACTGTCTGACCAACATGAACACCAAAATGTCTCGGACTAGTATCGCTCGAATGCCTCGTCGCCATCGTCATGCCCCTGTGTCTCAACTCTCTCCTCGCAAGTACCTAAAACATGAAAACATGTTCCGCCACGGTCACCATCGATAATGAATATCAAGTACATGCACAACATGATATGCATCCAAAGGCAGAATAAATAGTACAACAATGGTAGTACGAGATGCTCACAAATTAAAGTAAGAATCGAGCATTCGTGGAACACTATGCCCACGGCATACGATCAATACCTGCTCAATAGGTTAGAACATATGTGCCCAATGGCGAATCATCAATATAGAACACAACAATACATTACCCGAAGGTAAATCAATCCAACGCTGAAATAAATAAGGATCACAATGCCCGAAGGCTCCCAACGGAAATACCGATACATCACAATGGCCTGAAAGCCCTCAGCCGAAGCTGCCAAAATATCACGATGGCCTGAAAGCCGAGCACCGAAGGCGCCAAAATATCACGATGGCACGAAGCCGAAGCAAGCCGTAAATCATCACAATACAGATCTCAAAGAAACAAACTGATCGCCGAACATACCCCTCGGGCGTATGAACGCTCAATCACAAAACATCGAACACATCCAATCAAACATGGACTATGAACGATCAAAAATTGTACGGCTCAAAGATGGACATCACAGTACGCCCGATCCGGAAATGTGTCCGTGCACATGTCCACCCCGTATACGGAATCCAGAAATATACGTGGGACAATGTACCTAATTAGCCTCACGAACTACGTCTCGTGTGCACGGTCCAATGCGGAAACATCCACGCATGACCATCGTGTGCCTGGCTAAAAATCCTACACAATAACCAATCGGAACGCAGATATGATTCCGGATATGTCACGATACAAGATGACAACGAAACTCAAAGGATAACACATCCAATACGGATCATACGACTCACCAAGTGAACGATTGTAATATCCGGTATTTTTCTTTCCCTTGTATTTTCATTTTTGGTATATTTCTCGGTCATAGTGACCCTCATGTATCTTTCAGTATGTCCTTCCTGTCAACTGTTGAACTGTATTCTCGTTATTGTTCATTGTTTCAACTTTCCTCATATGAGTTCGACTTTGTTAGATCACCATTAATTTTTGGTGACTCCAAAAATTCTAAATCTTTGTAATATTATAGAACATCGAGTTAGCTTTCCAATGGTTCAAACGGTGAGTCAATCGGAGTCCGGACGAGAGAGTTATGGTCGTTTCAGTTTTTGGCCGATCACTGCCGATCGAACCCGACCGTGTCGTCCGACACGACCGTGCCGTACTCGTCCGGAACTGCCGAAAGTTTCTGTCTCAGGACCCGACCATGTCGTCCGACACGGCCCGTGCCATACTCGTCCGGAAAAGCCAGAACCGTCTGCCGACACGCCCGACCGTGTTCCAGGACACGGTCGAGTCATGCCGAGTCACTGTCGGACGGGTCACTGTCGGGAGGCCCTACGCGCCGCGACCGTGTCAAGCAGGACACGGTCGAGTCCCTCGTCGGCCAGCTGTGCAACACGACCGTCTCAAGCAGGACACGGTCGAGTCCTGTCGGCCAGCTGTGCAACACGACCGTGCCGATCGGCACGGGCCGTGTCCGGCAGGCAGTCAACCCCTATAAATTCATTTTTTCAGCATTTTAACCCATTTCTTCCCCTTTTTTTCACCTTCAACCGAGAGAGAGAGCTTGAGGGAGAGTTTTCTTCATCAATTATCATTTGAGTGTTTGATTTTCTTCATCTCCTTTCGATCGTGAAGCCCGGACAATCAATCCAACGCGTGTTCTACGGATCTTAGTACTTGAATCTCCGAAGGTAATATTTCTAGAAACCTACTTTCGATTAATTTGGGGGTTTTGGGTTTTTTCTTCCGATTATTTCCGTTTTGTTGGTGGATTCTTGATGAATACGATTAATATTGTTAGTATCTTTAGTTTCCTACGGATTCATGGATATTTTGTGGATTTTTACGGAATCGAGAGGGTTTGGTTGTGGTCCGCCCTCGTTGTTATTTTTGGTATGAATATACATGAATCGTAGGCGGGTTTTCGGGTGTATTCCATTTCCGTATTCGACTAGAGTTGGTTGTAATTATGTTCTTCGAATCGTTAGGTTTGGTTCCGTTGATTCCTAGTGTTCGTCGGTGATTATCCTTTCCGTTCGTTGCGTCATCAAAATATTCAAGGCAAGTATTTTTGGAAACCTTTATGCTTAACGTGAAATGGTAATGTATATTGTGTGTGCTTTACTCACCTCGGGAGGGTCCGATGGGGCCTCGAGGGAATCTATGGCTTCGTCCTAGATTCATGAGTTTGATTCGCTAGCCAGCTCGGGAGGGTCCTTAGAGGCCTCGAGTGGGATTCGTGGCTTCGTCCCGGTCCTAGGTGACGTGTGGTGCTTGGTTTGTTTTATGAATGTGACCAGCTCGGGAGGGTCCTTAGAGGCCTCGAGTGGGATTCGTGGCTTCGTCCCGGTCCTAGGCAAATTAGTTGTGACTGTTTGTTTTCGGAAAAGACATGTCTAGTTTTGGTTTTCGAAATGATATTAGTGCATGTACTATGAAATGTGTAAGCGATTGGTTTGCCTTGATTACTTGTACTAGCGTAATTACTAACCCCTCTAGGGACCCGTTTTGGGGAAATTCTTGTTATGGATTTCAGGTTATGATTATCCGGACGAGCGGGCACCTGCACAGTACGAGGATGTTGGCCAGGGTCGTTGACGTGTGCATTTGGGTCTTTCTATTTCTTTCGTCCACTTCGATTTGGTTGTTTTCTATATTTATAAACTGATAGACTGTACTCGCGAGTACTTAGGCTTTTCAAATTCAAACTCCGTGTTGTACTATTTTTAAATTGTTACATTGTTGGTTGATCATCATTTCGCCGGTTGCTCCGGGCGTAACTTTTTATGTCTTATAATTAAATGCGTGTCCTCGCTAACCGGGATGGTTAGTCGAGTGGAGTTTTCTTGTTTGTAGCCTGGTGGGTCCCATGTGGGGGTCCACGGCGCTGTAATATACTCTGAATATCTCGGGGTGTTACAGAAAATGGTATCGGAGCTCTAGGTTTATGGATACCTAGGCTTGTTGGTTATTTGGGTCTAGTCGTATTTGTTTTGCACATTGTCACACCGCTGCCAGCATCCCAGTACTTCCAGTGCTCATAAGTTTTCTTATTCGGCTCTTTTGTTTCTTGCATTGTATTTTCCCATTTGAATCGTAGTTGCTTTTCCTCCCTTACTCATCATCGATATACTACATTATCTCTCAACTTCGGTATGGATGCGGAGGGAACCGTGGTCGTGGTCGTGGTCGTGGACGCGGCCGAGGACGTGGGGCGGCCGGTGGGCGCCACATCGCATTCTTCGGGAGCCGGCATCGGTGACCGTCACGGTCATGCTTCTTCTCGAGAGCGCGCCGATCTTGGTATTGCGGCATTATGCGGCAAATGGTTAACCAGATGGCGGCTATAGCTCAGGTGGTCAGAACCCCGATCAGGCCCATGCTAATCGGGCGGAGCGGATCGTTGGCTTCAGGATGTCATCAAGATGCATCCTCCCGATTCGGGAGCTTCGGACCCGATCGGTGGGAAGGGTGGATCAAGGAGATATCAAGTATTCTTGCTACCAATCGCCCGAGGACCGTAAGGTCCCTATTGCTCAATACTTCCTCACGGGAGATGCTACAGATTGGTGGGAGGCCGTTGGTCCCAAAGATCATGTTGCTTCGTGGGCCGAGTTTCAGGAGTTGATGGAGACCGAGTATTGTCCATGGCCGGTCAGACAGGCTCGAATGCATGCTTTCTTTGATGCTCAACCACGGGATATCCCCGTATCCCAAGCTATTGCCGATTTTAATAAGGAGTTGGGTTATGTGAAGACCCAAGTTGTCGAAGAGAGCGACAAGATTTTTCATTTTTCCAGGAGAATGAAACTGTCCATTCGATACTATATGTATGGGCTCGTCTGTACTACCTTGAAGGATTATCAGAGTCGAGCTCTTGCTTATGATATGTCGGTGACCGCTAGCGATTTGGCTCGCGAGAGCAAGAAGCAGAAGTCGGTCGGAAATTTTTCTGGTCCCAAGAGTGGAGGCGGCGAAATCTCAGTCGCAAATATTTCTACGGGCGGTTCGGCTCGTTTTTAAGGAGCTTTGAGTGCCCGGGCAATCGTCAGGACCCTGTGCTTTAACTATGGCAAGCCAGGCCACGTGAACCGGGATTGTCTTCGTCCACCTTTGACTTGTCATACTTGTGGTCAGTCGGGCCACAAAGCTTCTTTTTGCGAGAAGCTCAGACAGTTTCGCGGTGCCCGTTCTTCTCACCCAGCACCTATAGAGCCGAGCGTGAACCAGGGCTCATTTGCTCCGCCCCCCCCCACCGAGTGCCGGCCGAGGTAGGGGTCGGGGTCAGCCCGCTAGGGGAGGAGCATCCAGTGTCGGCTCTGCCCAGCCGCGTATCTACGAGATGAGGAGGACCGATGATCCAGCAGCATCGTGGCGGCAGTGCCGTTCATATCCATTCCCATCCTGTCAGTGTACTTTTTGATTTGGGTGCTACGCATTCATTCATTTCTCTAGAGTGTGTACGCCGTTTGAGTCTCGACTGCTTGTCACCTTGCGAGCCTTTCATCGTTAAACTTCCTAGCGGTGATAGAATTGTCGGTGATCGAGAAGTCCGGGACTGTTCTGTGATTATTTGTGAGAGGGCTTGGCTCTCTAATCTTATTGTTGTGAGTATCGAGGGTGAGGATTTAATTCTCGGGAATGATTGGCTCGAACGGCATGGTGCAATCATGAACTACCGCACGAGAATCATCACTATGTTAGCCGAGGACGACACCGAACACTCTTTCGCAGGGCGAAAGAGAAACCAGAAGTTTGTTATTAACGCCTTGAAGGCGATAAAACTCCTGCGAAAAGGGTGTACTGGTTATTGGTGCTACGCCTTGAAGGCAGAGAATGGTGGAGTCGAGCTTTCATCGATTCCAGTCGTTAGTGAGTTTCCTGATGTATTTCCTGACGAGTTGCCGGGATTGCCACCGGATCGTGAAGTTGAGTTTGCTATAGAGTTAGAGCCGGGTGCGGCTCCGATTTCGAAGGCGCCGTATCGCATGGCACCTTCAAAGATGTCAGAGTTGAAGAAACAGTTGAGTGAACTTCTTGAGTCGGGGTATGTCCGACCGAGCGCCTCGCCTTGGGGCGCACCGGTCTTGTTTGTGCGTAAGAAGGATGGTTCACTACGTTTGTGTATCGACTATCGTGAACTGAACAAGGTGACCATCAAGAACAAGTATCCTTTGCCGAGGATTGACGACTTGTTCGACCGATTGCGGGAGGAGCGGTATTCTCAAAGATTGATTTGAGATCGGGTACTATCGGCTCGGGTGAGGGAGTCCGACGTGCAGCGGCTTTTCGGACGAGATACGGACATTATGAGTTTGTAGTTATGCCTTTCTTATTAACTAACGCGCGGGCGGTGTTCATGAAGTTGATGAACAAAGTATTTATCGAGTTTTTGTATAAGTGTGTCGTCGTATTAATTTACTATATTATTATTTATTCGAGTAACTAGTAAGAGCATGCCAATCATTTGCGAGTAGTGTTAGACATTTTGAGGACCGAGCAACTCTATGCGAAGTTCTCGAAATGTGAGTTCGTGAAGGAAGTGATGTTTTTGGGTCACGTGATTTCAGTAGAGGGAGTTCGAGTGGATCCGCAGAAAATTGAGGCGGTGTTGGATTGGGCATCGCCCACAAATGTGAAGGAGGTCCGTAGTTTCTTGGGTTTGGTGGCTACTACCGTAGGTTCGTGAGGGTTTCTCAAAACTAGCTCGACCACTTACCTGATTGCTCAGAAATCAGAAGTTAAATGCGGACCGATGAGAGGCGATCGAGTTTTGAGGAGCTGAAGAGGCATTTAACTTCAGCCGGTTTTGGCATTGCCATGTGGCAACGAGGGTTTCGCCGTTTTTAGCGATGCTTGGTCGGGGTCTTGGGTGCGTATTGATGCGGCACGGCAAGACCATTGCCTATGCGTCGAGGCAGTTGAGGCCGTATGAGCTTAACTACCCTACTCACGATTTGGAGTTAGCGGCGGTTGTCTTTGCACTCAAGATTTGGCGTCACTATCTTTTCGGCTCTACATGTCGATTTTTACCGATCATAAAAGTCCGAAATACATATTTACTCGGCGAGAGTTGAATATGAGACAGAGGAGGTGGTTAGAGTTGATTAAGGATTATGACCTCGAAATCCTTTATCATCCGGGTAAGGCGAATGTCGTGGCCGACGCCTTGAGTCGGAAACCGATTGCGTTGCGAACGCTTGAGGTCCTTACGCCTCGATCCCGAGCTTCGGCGGGCTTTGATCGGGTTAGATGTTGAGGTTTCTTTGCTGGATCTGCCGGGCAACTTTGTGCCTTAGAAATTTCGTCGTCTTTGATCGATGAAATTAAATCAAGCAATTAGAGGATCCGATGATTACTCAAATCCGAGAGAACGTTCTTAAAGGAAAGTCTCACGGGTTTGTGATTCACGAGGATGGTGTTTTGAGATTCAGTCGGCTTTGTGTGCCGAGCGATCCGAGGTTGCGGCAGGGTATTTTGCGTGAGGCCCATTCCACACCTATTCCGTTCATCACAGCTCGAGTAAGATGTACAAGGACACGAGGAGGAACTTGGTGGAATGATATGAAGGAGGAAGTCGCACGGTTTGTGGCGAGATGTTTGACTTGCAGGTCAAAATCGAGCATCGGCCATTTGAGTTATTAGTCACTTCCGTTAGGAATGGAAATGGGAAGATATATCGATGGATTTTATTACGAGTTTCTTGAGATCGAGATCGGGCATGAATATGGTTTGGGTGATTGTTGATCGTCGACCAAGTCGGCACATTTTCGGGCATCAAGGACACTTGGGGCCCGGAGAAGTTGGCCCGTATATTTATCGCCTGATTGTGAGGCTTCACGGTACTCCGAAGTCTATCGTTTCGGATCGTGATGGCCGTTTCGTATCGCACTTTTGGCAGGCGGTGCATAAGGCGTTGGGTACCCGTTTGCATTTGAGTACCTCTTTCCATCCTCAGTCATATGGACAGTCGGAACGCACTATCCAGACGTTCGAGGATATGTTGCGTGCGTGCGCTCTCGATTGGAGCAGCGACTGGGAGGAGCATTTGCCATTGATCGAATTCACGTACAATAATAGTTGGCACACGTCGATTCGAATGGCACCGTACGAGGCACTTTATGGGCGGCGATGTCGGTCACCGATTTGTTGGAATGAGGCGTCCGATTTAGTCGGGACCGAGCCAGATGTCGTTTTAGAGACGAGGCGGAAGATAGAATTAATTCGAGAACGGATGTTGACGGCCCAGAGTCGACATAAGTCATATGCCGATGTCCGTCGTAGACCTTTAGAATTTGAGGTGGGAGACCACGTTTTGCTGAAGGTGTCGCCAACGAGAGGAGTTTCCGTTTCGGGAAGAAGGGGAAGTTGAGTCCGAGATTTATTGGACCCTTCGAGATTCTCGAGCGAGTCGGTGGGTTAGCATACCGTTTGGCATTACCCCCGGCCTTGAGTCATGTTCATAGCGTTTTTCATGTTTCCCAGCTGAGGAAATATGTTCCGGATCCTAGTCACGTCATCGATTATGGCGAGATTGATATTGCTGAAGATATTACTTTCGAGGAGCGTCCTTTGAAGATTTTGGAGCATCGTGAGAAACGACTGAGGCATAAGACCATCCCTTTGGTCAAAGTGCAGTGGTCGAGACACGGTGTCGAGGAGGCAACTTGGGAAACCAAGGATAGCATGCGTGCTAGGTACCTTGAGTTGTTGTTTCTTAAGTTTCGGGACGAAACTTATTTTTAGAGGGGTAGAATGTAATATCCGGTATTTTTCTTTCCCTTGTATTTTCATTTTTGGTATATTTCTCGGTCATAGTGACCCTCATGTATCTTTCAGTATGTCCTTCCTGTCAACTGTTGAACTGTATTCTCGTTATTGTTCATTGTTTCAACTTTCCTCATATGAGTTCGACTTTGTTAGATCACCATTAATTTTTGGTGACTCCAAAAATTCTAAATCTTTGCAATATTATAGAACATCGAGTTAGCTTTCCAATGGTTCAAACGGTGAGTCAATCAGAGTCCGGACAAGAGAGTTATGGTCGTTTCAGTTTTTGGCCGATCACTGCCGATCGAACCCGACCGTGTCGTCCGACACGACCGTGCCGTACTCGTCCGGAACTGCCGAAAGTTTCTGTGTCAGGACCCGACCGTATCGTCCAACACGGCCCGTGCCGTACTCATCCGGAAAAGCCAGAACCGTTTGCCGACACGCCCGACCGTGTTCCAGGACACGGTCGAGTCATGCCGAGTCACTGTCGGACGGGTCACTGTCGGGAGGCCCTACGCGTCGCGACCGTGTCAAGCAGGACACGGTCGAGTCCCTCGTCGGCCAGCTGTGCAACACGACCGTGTCAAGCAGGACACGGTCGAGTCCTGTCGGCGGTGTGCAACACGGCCGTGCCGATCGGCACGGGCCGTGTCCGGCAGCGATCAACCCTATAAATTTATTTTTTCAGCATTTTAACCCATTTCTTCCCCTTTTCTTCACCTTCAACCGAGAGAGAGAGCTTGAGGGAGAGTTTTCTTCATCAATTATCATTTGAGTGTTTGATTTTCTTCATCTCCTTTCGATCGTGAAGCCCGGACAATCAATCCAACGCGTGTTCTACGGATCTTAGTACTTGAATCTCCGAAGGTAATATTTCTAGAAACCTACTTTCGATTAATTTGGGGGTTTTGGGTTTTTTCTTCCGATTAGTTCCGTTTTGTTGGTGGATTCTTGATGAATACGATTAATATTGTTAGTATCTTTGGTTTCCTACGGATTCATGGATATTTTGAGGATTTTTACGGAATCGAGAGGGTTTGGTTGTGGTCCGCCCTCGTTGTTATTTTTGGTATGAATATACATGAATCGTAGGCGGGTTTTCGGGTGTATTCCATTTCCGTATTCGACTAGAGTTGGTTTTAATTATGTTCTTCGAATCGTTAGGTTTGGTTCCGTTGATTCCTAGTGTTCGTCGGTGATTATCCTTTCCGTTCGTTGCGTCATCAAAATATTCAAGGCAAGTATTTTTGGAAACCTTTATGCTTAACGTGAAATGGTAATGTATATTGTGTGTGCTTTACTCACCTCGGGAGGGTCCGACGGGGCCTCGAGGGAATCTATGGCTTCGTCCTGGATTCATGAGTTTGATTCGCTTGCCAGCTCGGGAGGGTCCTTAGTGGCCTCGAGTGGGATTCGTGGCTTCGTCCCGGTCCTAGGTGACGTGTGGTGCTTGGTTTGTTTTTTGAATGTGACCAGCTCGGGAGGGTCCTTAGAGGCCTCGAGTGGGATTCGTGGCTTCGTCCTGTCTAGGCAAATTAGTTGTATTTGTTTGTTTAGGAAAAGACATGTCTAGTTTTGGTTTTCGAAATGATATTGGTGCATGTACTATGAAATGTGTAAGCGATTGGTTTGCCTTGATTACTTGTACTAGCGTAATTGCTAACCCCTCACGGGGACCCGTTTTGGGGAAATTCTTGTTATGGATTTGAGTTATGATTATCGGACGGCGGGCACACAGACGATGCGAGGATGTTGGCCAGGGTCGTTGACGTGTGCATTTGGGTCTTTCTATTTCTTTCGTCCACTTCGATTTGGTTGTTTTCTATATTTATAAACTGATAGACTGTACTCGCGAGTACTTAGGCTTTTCAAATTCAAACTCCGTGTTGTACTATTTTTAAATTGTTACATTGTTGGTTGATCATCATTTCGCCGGTTGCTCCGGGCGTAACTTTTTATGTCTTATAATTAAATGCGTGTCCTCGCTAACCGGGATGGTTAGTCGAGTGGAGTTTTCTTGTTTGTAGCCTGGTGGGTCCCATGTGGGGGTCCACGGCGCTGTAATATACTCTGAATATCTCGGGGTGTTACAACGATGACACACGAATAATGAAAGATCGACACGACCAACAATATTCAAAACAACCATCCTGGGATCAAAATCCCTAAGGACCGATTAACACGAGCAACTTGATCACAACACAACGATCAGGAAATCCTCAACCTTCGAAGATCACAAATTTACCGAGTTCACAAGAATAATAGTGTGCTGCCTTGAATCGGTCAACACGACAATAATAATTCAACGGATGGGAATTATCGTTGATAATCCCAATTCAATACTTCGATTACCGTAGAATGGCCAATCGATAACAATTATACAACGGATGGGAATTATCTTTTTGACAACGGGTGGAAATTATCTTTGATAATCCCGATTCAATATATCGATTACCGTTAGAGCGGACAATCGATAATAATTATACAACGGATGGGAATTATCTTTGATAATCCCAATTGATATATCGATTACCTTGAGCGGTTAACCGATAACAATTATACAACGGATGTCTCGGCACCTTTAATCGGTTCACGAATACGAAGATGATAATCGAATACGTCAATGCCTTCAATCGGCCAAAATGACATCAATAGAAAAACCGATATCAATAACGATGATTCACAAAAAATATCTTGATGGAACATCAATCAATAACAACAATCGATACGTCGATGCGCGAACCGACTATCAACAACAATATCTCAAAGGAACATCAATCAACAATAACAATCGATATGTCGATCATGACGACTATCGACAACAATATTATCAACAAGTACCGCAATGCCTTGGATCGGCCATTTACGAACAACAATAATATTTGGCATAACTTGCCGAAGGGTATTGTATCAAACAATCCCCTGATATCAACAAAATCACAAAGAGGCCAAGTCTCGAAATGATACACACATTCATACACATACATGATAACATTAATCTCATTGACCAGTACAAGTATAAAACTTGCCTCAAACCGAAGGCGAGAAAGTCCTTCCACGATCAACGTCCTACCACGAATCGATCAACGAGTCCTCCGACAATCACAAGCACTCGAACAACCTTGAATGAAATACAATTCATTCGATAACACGATATCGACCGAAAACAACACAATAGATAATTCCGATTCCAACACGAACACATACTATACTCGTATTTATCCGTATACATACGTATATATATATATAATATATATATATTACATATATATATAATAATATATATACAATACAACTCACAATATCTATCTATATATATAAAAATATATATATATACTTACTGCACATAATATCACACACACATCACAATTTGCATATATATATATATATATATATATATAACACACACCACTGCACCAAACACATATATATATATAACAGCTTTATATATACATTATATATATATATACACAAAACACACAACACACACACAAAAATCACGAAGCACACCCACATACAAACTAACAAAACACATACATAAAAACTAACCGGAAGAGTCGATCGGCCAGGTCCGAAAAAACCCCCATGCCGGAAATCGGCCGCCGGAAAAATGACCCGCCGGACTTCGTCCAACTCCGGCCCGTTTCCGTCTATGGCCGGTTTTCACCCGACTCCGCCTGCAACTCCTCGCCGGAAGTATGTCAAAACTCCGTTCCGCCGTCCGTTTCGGACAAAAACCACCTCCGGTCGCCGGAATCAACGGAACCGCATCCATGGCCGGAAACCATGAAGACGCCGGACGCCCGAGCTCCGCCTCGCCGAAAAAAAAATGCCGGAACAGTTCAGATCGACCGAATTTATAATGTCTCCCGATCCGGAAATTCCGATCGGCCGCCGCCGAGCTCCAGTCGCCGCCAGAGACGAAGAAGCCGCTGCCCGCCCGTCCTCAAGCTCCATCTCGCCGGAAAAAATGGAGAAGCCGGCCGCCCGTCCTCAAGCTCCACCTTGCCGGAAAAAAATGACGGAGAGAGAAGAAGAGAGGGAGGACGAGATGGCAGCAAGAAGAAAGAAGAAGAAAAAAAAGAAAAGAGAGAGGGAAGGTGGCGAGGGAGGGAGAGAGAGATGATGAGGTGATGATGATTGTGGGAGAGAAAATAATGCATTGGGTATATATTATATATATATATATATATAAAGTGAGATGCATTCACGTGAAGGAGAGAATAAGAGGAGGTGGGAGTGATAATATATATTTATATATATATATAAATGATACCCTAAAGATACACTCGCCCCGAAAGTTGACTACGAGGAAAGTTCCCACCATCTACCACGCATTACGTACGTAACCTCAGGGCGTAACGTACGCAATCGCAACAAATTAGCGTACGTAATGCTACACAGGTAGCGTACGCTATGGCTATAAACTTAGCCAAAATTCCAAACTCGCCAAACAACAACCAAACGACGAAACCCAACCGACGACCAGAATAAATATTTCGATCCCGAAATATTTTAATACAATATACATTGTATTGGTCCAAACAACAACACTTGTACAATTCCAAATGAATACGTACAACTCAACAGTAACACAAAAAAAAAAAATTACCCCAGATATTACATACTCCCCCCCTTAAAAATAGTTTCGTCCTCGAAACTCAGGGTGCACAAGTCGGGGCACGGACTATCCATCAGGATAAGAAAACAACATATCCAGGAATACTCCTCAATACGAGCAATTCCGCCTAAGCAACTGGGCCGACCCCATGGGTCCCCACGTCTCCTCTGCCTGAACAAGGCGAAAAAATTAAGTGATAAAGACACTCAATCAAAAGCGAGATTAGCCGAATCATGACTCCTCCGCCAGAGACCAGCCAGGAAGTCGCACCACAAAGAAAATAACAACGCACGAATAGTCCTCGGGACCATATCAATCGCGCACCCAAGTCCTCACGACTTGATGTCTCGAATCACAATGAACGATTACCCAGATCATCACAAAAATCTCGGGTACAGGACCAAAAGGAAAGAAAATCACATCAAATGACTCAAGTATCAAGATTCTCAGATACAATGATTACAAGATAGATCAATAATAAATGGTTCACAACTGCAATATTAAAATACAGACCGAGTCAAACATCAATCCGCAAGACAAGGAAAATACAAATCAAGGCTACATCTCAAATGTACCCGGAATCAACATCCTCCAGATCATCGAGCTCCTCGATCTCATCGACTCGAGGAAAACCCTAATCTGAACTCGCTACTTCCCCTCGGGTGTCCATACCTCTGGCTCCCGAAGCCCGATATGACCCCTTGGATGAAGTAAGGACTGAAGTGACAAAATCTCTCGAGGCCCATGAGCTCTCTCGAGACCTACTGGCACTAGAACTCCTGCAGTATTCTGAAGGTCTCCCTACCTCCGACACAGAAAAATAAATAATAGCTGGCACTGTACATAGAGTACTAACATGCCCCGCTGAATCACAATTAAAACAAATAACAGTCGAACTCGTCGCCTGAGAAGAAAATGTTTTCCCAGTACAAAGCCGACTAGGAAATGACCTCTTGGACGTCGGAGCTCGATGTCCCTCTGAACGAATCGGCATCCTAGTCCTCTCACAGAAGAAACTGAAGGATCCTTCTGAGTAAGCTCCTCGATCGAAAGTTCTGCTCCAAGAGCCTTCTCGATGAATTCGCCAAGTGAGTTACAATTGTGATTGAACAACTGTATTCTCAACCGTGGGTTCAACATCTTGCTAAAATACTTGATCTTATCCGCCTCAGTACGGATAACAGATGAAGTAAACTGAAGAAGTCCTTGAAACTTCTCAGCAATAACAATAACACCCTTGTTCTCGACGGATTCGGGGTTCAAAACCTCCGACATCTTGGCTTCACGAAGTGGAGCCAGATAATACCTCTCTAACATGAGAGTCTTGAACTCGATCCAAACACAATCACGATCGGTGGGTTCTCGAGCACAACTCCGAAAATGATTCATCAGCCACCAAAGTATTGGTACGAGGTTTCGGGTGTCGGCCCACTCTGCGGCCTCTACCCCCTCTGTCACGTCCTCTTTCCAGACTGAAAGAATAACGTTCAATTATGACCACAACACAATTACGCCTCAACGGCCAGAATGCTAGGTCAACGCCAAACATGAGTATACATACTCAACAGATAAACGATCACATCGATCACGCTAATCATAGCCGATACAGAGCCCACACGCTCCAAAGCAAATAATCATAAATAAATTACACCCGATCGTCACATACAAGTGTCAACAAAACAGGTTTAATCAATGACATAATGAATGTATGCACAAGAAAGAGAATAGAGTCCTTACACAGGTCATACGAAGCTTCGAGGTCTTGCGATACTAGTCTTCACTGACGACGACTCGATGAAAGAATGACTCATACAGTCGTCCAACTATCATGACTCACAAAACCCGACTGTCCAGATTGTCATAACCTGACAGCCCCGCTACTACCGCCTTGGTAGAGCCACATAACACACAAGTCAGGGTATCTCACAACCCAATTGTCTACGATACCATCTTACGTAACACCCCCAAATCCCATTGGGTCATTACAGTGCCGTGGACCCCACACCAGGTGATCCACCAGGCGATCACGACTAAAATACAACAAACTGACCAAAATAGGAAATCACAGACCCTATTATGATGTCCGACATACTATTCCGATATGGAATTTCAACGACAAGGATGGGCCTACATGGCGAAATAAAATCTGACGACATACACGAGCCTTGCTCGGATAATACAAAATGACAACGGCGAACAAAAATGGAGTACTCCAACTGTCTGACCAACATGAACACCAAAATGTCTCGGACTAGTATCGCTCGAATGCCTCGTCGCCATCGTCATGCCCCTGTGTCTCAACTCTCTCCTCGCAAGTACCTAAAACATGAAAACATGTTCCGCCCCCACGGGGTCAGCCATCCAGTATAATGAATATCAAGTACATGCACAACATGATATGCATCCAAAGGCAGAATAAATAGTACAACAATGGTAGTACGAGATGCTCACAAATCAAAGTAAGAATCGAGCATTCGTGGAACACTATGCCCACGGCATACGATCAATACCTGCTCAATAGGTTAGAACATATGTGCCCAATGGCGAATCATCAATATAGAACACAACAATACATTACCCGAAGGTAAATCAATCCAATGCTGAAATAAATAAGGATCACAATGCCCGAAGGCTCCCAACGGAAATACCGATACATCACAATGGCCTGAAAGCCCTCAGCCGAAGCTGCCAAAATATCACGATGGCACGAAGCCGAATGACCAAGCCGCCAAAATATCACGATGGCACGAAAGCCGAACACCCAAGTTGTAAATCATCACAATCTGAGATCTCAAAGAAACAAACTGATTGTCGAACATACCCCTCGGCGTATGAACGCTCAATCACAAAACATCGAACACATCCAATCAAACATGGACTATGAGCGATCAAAATTGTACGGCTCAAAGATGGACATCACAGTACGCCCGATCCGGAAATGTGTCCGTGCACATGTCCACCCCGTATACGGAATCCAGAAATATACGTGGGACAATGTACCTAATTAGCCTCACGAACTACGTCTCGTGTGCACGGTCCAATGCGGAAACATCCACGCATGACCATCGTGTGCCTGGCTAAAAATCCTACACAATAACCAATCGGAACGCAGATATGATTCCGGATATGTCACGATACAACATGACAACGAAACTCAAAGGATAACACATCCAATACGGATCATACGACTCACCAAGTGAACGATGACACACGAATAATGAAAGATCGACACGACCAATAATATTCAAAACAACCATCCTGGGATCAAAATCCCTAAGGACCGATTAACACGAGCAACAGTCACAACACAACAGTCCGGGAAATCCTCAACCTTCGAAGATCACAAAATTACCGAGTTCACAAGAATAATAGTGTGCTGCCTTGAATCGGTCAACACGACAATAATAATTCAACGGATGGGAATTATCGTTGATAATCACAATTCAATACTTCGATTACCGTAGAATGGCCAATCGATAACAATTATACAATGGATGGAAATTATCTTTTTGACAACGGGTGGAAATTATCTTTGATAATCCCAATTCAATATATCGATTACCGTTAGAGCGGACAATCGATAATAATTATACAACGGATGGGAATTATCTTTGATAATCCCAATTCAATATATCGATTACCTTCAAAACGGTTAACCGATAACAATTATACAACGGATGTGTCGGCACCTTTAATCGGTTACCGATAACGAAGATGATAATCGAATACGTCAATGCCTTCAATCGGCCAAAATGACATCAATAGAAAAACACTGATATCAATAACGATGATTCACAAAAAAATATCTTGATGGAACATCAATCAATAACAACAATCGATACGTCGATGCCGCGAACCGGCTATCAACAACAATATCTCAAAGGAACATCAATCAACAATAACAATCGATATGTCGATACCGCGAACCGGCTATCGACAACAATATTATCAACAAGTACCGCAATGCCTTGGATCGGCCATTTACGAACAACAATAATATTTGGCATAACTTGCCGAAGGGTATCGTATCAAACAATCCTCTGATATCAACAAAATCACAAAGAGACCAAGTCTCAAAATGATACACACATTCATACACATACATGATAACATTAATCTCATTGACCAGTACAAGTATAAAACTTGCCTCAAACCGAAGGCGAGAAAGTCCTTCCACGATCAACGTCCTACCACGAATCGATCAACGCGTCCTCCGACAATCACAAGCACTCGAACAACCTTGAATGAAATACAATTCATTCGATAACACGATATCGACCGAAAACAACACAATAGATAATTCCAATTCCAACACGAACATATACTATACTCGTATTTATCCGTATACATACGTATATATATAATATATATATATATTACATATATATATATATAATAATATATATACAATACAACTCACAATATCTATATATATATATATAAATATATATATATATACTTACTGCACATAATATCACACACACATCACAATTTGCATATATATATATATATATATATATATATATA
Organism: Orobanche coerulescens; assembly: GCA_033398695.1. NCBI lineage: Eukaryota > Viridiplantae > Streptophyta > Magnoliopsida > Lamiales > Orobanchaceae > Orobanche > Orobanche coerulescens. The sequence continues at coordinate 60,406,570 of CM065818.1, forward strand.
TATATATATATATACAACACACACCACACAACAGTACACTATATATATATATATATATATATATATATATATATATAACACACACCACTGCACCAAACACACACACATATATATATATATATATAACAGCTTTATATATACATTATATATATATATACACAAAACACACAACACACACACAAAAATCACGAAGCACACCCACATACAAACTAACAAAACACATACATAAAAACTAACCGGAAGAGTCGATCGGCCAGGTCCGAAAAAACTCCCATGCTTAAATCGGCCGGAAAAATGACCCGCCGGACTTCGTCCAACTCCGGCCCGTTTCCGTCTATGGCCGGTTTTCACCCGACTCCGCCTGCAACTCCTCGCCGGAAGTATGTCAAAACTCCGTTCCGCCGTCCGTTTCGGACAAAAACCACCTCCGGTCGCCGGAATCAACGGAACCGCATCCATGGCCGGAAACCATGAAGACGCCGGACGCCCGAGCTCCGCCTCGCCGAAAAAAAAATGCCGGAACAGTTCAGATCGACCGAATTTATAATGTCTCCCGATCCGGAAATTCCGATCGGCCGCCGCCGAGCTCCAATCGCCGCCAGAGACGAAGAAGCCGCTGCCCGCCCGTCCTCAAGCTCCATCTCGCCGGAAAAAATGGAGAAGCCGGCCGCCCGTCCTCAAGCTCCACCTTGCCGGAAAAAAAATGACGGAGAGAGAAGAAGAGAGGGAGGACGAGATGGCAGCAAGAAGAAAGAAGAAGAAAAAAAAGAAAAGAGAGAGGGAAGGTGGCGAGGGAGGGAGAGAGAGATGATGAGGTGATGATGATTGTGGGAGAGAAAATAATGCATTGAGTATATATATATATATATATATAAAGTGAGATGCATTCACGTGAGGGAGAGAATAAGAGGAGGTGGGAGTGATAATAATATATATATATATATATATATATATAAATGATACCGTAAAGATACACTCGCCCCGAAAGTTGACTACGAGGAAAGTTCCCACCATCTACCACGCATTACATACGTAACCTCAGGGCGTAACGTACGCAATCGCAACAAATTAGCGTACGTAATGCTACACAGGTAGCGTACGCTATGGCTATAAACTTAGCCAAAATTCCAAACTCGCCAAACAACAACCAAACGATGAAACCCAACCGACGACCAGAATAAATATTTCGATCCCGAAATATTTTAATACAATATACATTGTATTGGTCCAAACAACAACACTTGTACAATTCCAAGTGAATACGTACAACTCAACAGTAACACAAAAAAAAATAAAAAATTACCCCCAGATATTACACCGCAAGGCACTCACTCGGCCAAGGCTTCGGCTCGGGCCTGCATCGCCGGCCATGACTCGGCCGGGGCCAACTCCGACGGCCCGAACGACGCCGAAACCTGAACCTGAATACGAATCGAAGATACGGTTATGAAGTACTCGCAAAGACGAATTCGAGCACTAATAGAACACACAATTCCGACCACCCGAAGGCTCGAAATTCGACAACGGAAAGTAATTACCCCAAACTCTGGGAAATTACGAAAATGGCCCAAAACGCCCGAAAATCACGATACGTGATCGAAACACCAAGCCAAAGCTCGCAACATGAATAATAACATTAAATGAACTTACGAGAAACTCGAAACAACAGTTTCGGATGAGATTCGCAAGAATCGAACTCAAATGCGGAAAAGTCGCCAAAAAGCACGAAACTCAACAAAACGACACCGAAACGAGCTCGGATGGCAAAAAGTGCAGAATTAATCATTCTTGGAATGATGAAACGGTCATGAGCGAGTCGTCAAAATGGACTTTATCCGAAAAATAAAGAAATTACCGAAAATCTAAATTACGGGTATTACATCTACTCACGATATAGACTGTGTTTAGTCTTGTACAATTCACTAAGTAAATTAGACTTTTAGTTACTCTTGAAAGATCAGTTACCTTTGTGCTTGGATAGATGCACCATATCCATTGGCATTCCAATTGATTCCGTTGATCTTTCCAAGATTCATATCATCATAGTATGACGTACCTCATATGAGACATTGTGAACGACTTGAGATTTTACATCTTAGAATCATCTCTTTAGTCTCATATATTTATCTTTTCAGACTTTGTTGAATTGATCCCCTTGTCATTACTTACATCAATGACTCGATCATTCAAATTCATTCTTAAAATGACATAGTCGTCGTGTGTATTTGACATATACACACTTGACATATTTATTGTCTTGAATATTTTTGACATTATAAATTGGCATTTTTTAACGTTTTGAAATTACGTTACCAACTATTAACCGAGACTTCAATTTCTCATAGATCAAATTACTAATTTAAAGCGTCCCCAAAATTAGCAATTTTTTCATTAACTACATTACCAAATTTGAGCGTCCCCAAATTGGTATTTTTCGGTGATTTAATCACCATATTTGAGCGTTGTAAAATTGGAGATTTTATCACATCCTTTGAAGTCATTGCTTGACATCACAGTGTCAAAGATTTTATGCTACTATTTTAGTGTCAATTTAGATTCATAATACTTTCACTGAGTTGCAGACTTTCAACCGTTGCGCTAGGCACATATGCCTCTGGTTCTTCCAAGTTGGCTTTTCTCAGAAACGCCATTTAGAAAGACTGCATGTATGTTCATTTGATATACTTCTACATTCTGCAAAGCAGCAATAATATATATCATAATAATAAACTTTATTCTCGTTACTCGAGAATATATCTCACAGTATTTTAGGATTTCACGTTACTTCAACCTCCGTTAGTAGTTTCGCCTCTTATATATCCATGGATCCATTTAATTTCTATTTTCCAATTGAATTCACTTTGGATCCTAGTGGTATCCATTCCAGAGGAAGATCAATCGAATATTAAACAAAATTCTACACAACAGAATTATTTTTTCTCTCTTATATGACCATATGAAGAGTGTATATGACATTATAAATTATCTTCTAGCACGCATGTTAGAAATTTCAGACGTAGTGATTTTCCAAGTTCAAGCCTTTTTGCTTCAACCTTTAAAACCTCTTGGTGATTCATTTCATATTGATAAATCCACAGTATCTCATAATTGGTTTAGTTTTTAAATCAGTTATGCGTTTGATGCACTCTTTTCCTTAACTCGATTAGTACATAATGATATGTCAGACTATCAGATTTTTGCATTACGAATTTATACGCATCATGCATCATGTGCGTATCCAGTGAAGATGCAGTCGACCGTCTTGGGTCAAACTTTCACTTGCTTTGGCTTAGGAACTTTTGCCTTAGCCAGACATCCCCCCATTTTTAGTATCTCTAAAATTGTTTTACTACATTTCAGAACTAATAGGAAATTTCAATTATTTCCTAGCATGGTATTGTAACATCCCCAAAACCATATGGGAATATTACACGCCGTAGACCCTTTCCACAAGGATCTACCAGGCTAAACATCCATAAACGACCAAATGCTTGCCCGACCAGGGTCAAACAATAAAATGATACGGACCGATATGGTCACTTACACGTGAATACACAGACCGATGAGGTCACACAACCCAATCGATAAAGCGGCTTAAATAACATTACCCACAGGGGTCGAAATACAATCTGCGGAAGATGAAATCAACTCGACAACACAACAAAATCAAAATAACTCTCAACTCATGATTAGTATCGCGGCTCGTCATCCTCTTGTGCCAATCCCGTGTCTGCTCCCTAAATCTGCATGTACCGGACGCAAGCAGACATCCACCCCGACTCGGGGTTAGTAAACTCCTTTGTTTTACTAGTGCAAGTATCAAATCATACGAAATGTAACAAGCAATTAATAATCAAGTATCAAATATTCCTGGGAGGTTTCACAAGAGAAGATAAGCTATGAAGCATTCGAAAATAAGATTATCATCTCGGGAATTTTTAGAATTTCAAAACCTTAAGACCTCATGTCCTGATTCACAAAACCTTTCGAAAAACTTAAGGGCCTTAACCCAAATCTCAAAATTGTATTACAACAATTTACAGTGCGAAAACATTTCCATAAATCTCATGGGGCTCGGCCCAACATTCTTTTCTTAAAACTTTCTTACAAAAGTTTGATTTACAAAACATGGTTCGTGACACCGTGATCCCCTGTCACGTGTCTCCATAGGTGCAACAACCCGCACGGACTTAACCAATCACAACAATCACAACAATCAATCATGCTCATGACTCCGTGATCGCTTGCCACGAGTCTCCGTAGGTTCAACAACCCACACGGATTGAGCAAACACAACAATCACAACAATCAATCATGCTCATGACTCCGTGATCGCTTGCCATGAGTCTCCGTAGGTTCAACAACCCACACGGATTGAGCCAACACAACAATCACAACAACCAGTCCCGACCCCGTGAACCTGTATCACGTGTCACCTTAGGTTCCGTCGAACCCGCACGGTTGGACGTACTGTGTCCTGATTCAATGGACCTGTGCCATGAATCATCGTAGGCCTCGGCAGACCCGCACGATTGGACCTCAGCACCACACACTAAGTTCCGATCCCATGGACTTGTGCCATGAATCCTCGTAGGCCCCGTCGAACCCGCACGAGTGAACTTAGCGTTCCATCACGTCACATTCGCATTACATTCAACAATGAGCACAATTAATCAATCACCTTGATCACCAAAAAATCATACATTGCACGCACATAACACAACCTCAACACTCGCAACAACTATCATCACAAAGCCTTCAAATTTCGGAAAACACAACCAACTCAAACGGAACATATTTACGAAGGCAAGCAAAATCATCATAAATCTCATACGTGATTACTAGTCGCAAGATACAAGTCGTATAATAAGATACTTGCCTTAATAACCGCTACCAAACGCTCCGAAGAACACGGTTCGACCGGGAAGCTCGGACCCCGAAGAAGACAACGAACGAAAGGGTTCCGACTCGAGTTCTTCACAAGAATTCGACCCTAACAACATATAATCAATAAATCATCGATCATACGAGAAAGAATAATCGTAGAACGCCCGAAAACCCCTCTATGACATTTTACCGGACACCTTTAAGGCGTCGATCAAGAACTCAACCAAAACAACGAATTGATACGATCCAACCATGGAATAACAAGGGAAATGATATAATACATCTAAATAATCATCAATCCATCACAATCCTAAGTTAAATCGGATTAAACGGACGAAATCGAACAAAATACCCAAAATCCCCAAAATTAGATTTCTAGAAAATCTGACTTGATTCGCTCGATCAAAGGATGTTATAGGATGGATGATTGATGATATGAACTCCAAGACTTCATGGATTTATTGTTAAACAACATGGCTTCAATCTTAGAACACGCCCAGCTGCGGAAGAGGAGAATAAGAAGGTGAAAAATGGCAAGAAAAACGTCTGCAGGGCCTTTTATAGGGGTTGACTGCCTGCCGGACACGGCCCGTGCCGAACGGCACGGTCGAGTTGCACAGCAGGCCGACAGGGACTCGGCCGTGTCTGCATGACACGGTCGCGCGCGAAGGGGCCTACCGATAGTGACCCGTCCGACGGCGACTCGGCATGACTCGGCCGTGTCTGGAACACGGTCGGGCGTGTCAGCGATCGCTACTGAGCTTATCCTAAGAGTTCGGCACGGGCCGTGTCGGACGACACGGTCGGGTCTCGAGACGAAACTTCGGCTTATCCGGACGAGTACGGCACGGGCCGTGTCGGACGACACGGCCGAGTTCGGCCGGCAGTGATCGGCCAATAACGAGCGGGTGAGTTAAAACGACCATAACTCTCTCGTCCGGACTCCGATTGACTCACCGTTTGAACCATTGGAAAGCTAACTCGATGATCTATAATATTGCAAAGATTCAGAATTTTTGGATTTACCAAAAATTAATGGTGATCTAACAAAGTCGAACTCATACTTAGAAAAGTCGTTTAGTAATCCTGAATTCAACAAAACGACACTAAAACCCGAACCTGAATACGAACCGAAGATACGGTTACGAAGTACTCACAAAGACGAATATAAGAGTTAGTAGAACACACGATTCCGACCACCCGAAGGCTCGACATTCGACAACGGAAGGTAATTACCCCAAACTTCGGGAAATTACGAAAATGGCCCAAATGCCCGAAAATCACCATACGACAACGAATAATCAAACCGAAGCTCACAAAACGTATAACAACGTTAAATGAACTTACGAAAAACCCCAAACGACAGTTTCGAACGAGATTCGCAAGAACCGAACTCAAGCGCGGAAAAGTCACTAAAAAGCACGGAACTCAACAAAGCAGCACTGAAACGAACTCGGATGACAAAAAGTGCAGAATTAAATATTCTCCGAATGACGAAACAGTCAAAAGCGAGTCGTCAAAACGGACTTCGGCCGAAAAAAGAAATTTACCGAAAATCGAAAATTGCGGATATTACATTCTACCCTCCTTAAAAGAAGTTTCGTCCCGAAACTTAAAACAAGTAGGGGAAAGAAATATTCCGCCAGGAAGAACTCAACAAGATACACAAGAATGCGTAACTAACGCCCAACGGCGAAATGTTACAAACAACGCAAAGGAATATACGGCGTGAAAACACGCTCCACGGCGACCAACACAACGTCGCCGTTAGGGATATAATAAAACCAACAAATGACAAGCGTCATCAAACGGATAATATAGCCAAGTCAATTATCCGACAATCACAAAACACAACGAACGAAAATCAATATGATTGACCAACCCAACGGTACATCAATCAAAACGCGAGCCAACCGCTGAACAAATACGGAATCCCACCGCCCAAGGGTTGGAAGATCGAAAACGAGACTAATTTCCCGAACTTAAGGGAATTAGGAAGGAGCCTGAATGCTCAACAATCACGAAACGAGAACAAAACCGAACAAACAAACGATCGAACCACAACGATCGAGACAACAAAAATCGAACAATCATGTTCGAAACACGAAGGATAAGAAAATTCAAACAACAACTCCAAGGTTCACATCTCGACTCGAGACAATATATGATCCGGTGAAAACAACATGTGCCTTCACATAAGATCCACAGGAAAGGAAGTAGAAATTGAAAAGTCACAACAACAAACGAGTTATTCCGAAACAATACCACGCTCGTTCGATCAACCAAAGCAAGGGGCAGGACAAGCTCAGAAAATGTCAACGAATATAAACGAGTCGATAGACCTGAGAAAGAGGAAATGCAGAAGTCAAAACGATACAGGCATTACATTCGACCTCTTATAAAAGAAATGTCATTCCCGCAACTCACAACAACTGGAGTAAGGTGACATCACAAAAAGCAAACGACAGAAATATCTCCCATGGGCCTCTCAGATCCGATCCTCATATCTATACTGAAGTTTGCGCCCCGAAAGACTCGGAACCCAACTCGCAAAACTGGATCCTGTGTCTCTCGGGTCCACACTTGAAAAGCGTTACTGACGAGAAGGACAATTGGCACGTACATGCCCCCGGCACATATCGAAATGCCTCGGCTCGGCATATCGAAAATACAGATGCTAGATACAATGGAACATAACACCTCAAAACAACATACCGGAGATGCCAACTCAGCATAATAAAGAATCATAACACATATCATATACAACGATTACCATCGTAAAGTAATACACACACAAACACTACAACAACGACAGTATCGTTCGGAGACATCAACGGCCCGAACGATAATCAGCACATAATTACAAACATTATGAAACAATCACACATGTACACAAACGTACAAACCCAAGCTTCAACATCTCACACTCGTGCGACAACACGCAAATCGCCACGAGGCGATAAACAGTAAACACCGGTTCACACCTTTCACAGAGGGCTAGTACAGCAAATGCGTGGCAACGCCTCGACGTTCATGGCACCAATTCGATCATACTCGGGAGCAAACATCATAACGACAACATGAACATCATACATACATACCCAGCCCTCAAACGGGAATGGATAGGTTTTTAAAAACGAAAACCTCCTTTTGAAATTAATTTTGGAAACACCGATTGATCTTGAGTATCACCCTTCAAAAAAAAAGTACAATCGTGAAACATCGTTATCGAGACTTTGGAAAACTATTTCGCATTCGATAAAGATGAGGACACTTTTTTTTCGTGAAAAACTTTCGGAAATATTCGACCCTCGGGTCTAAGTAAAAGTGTTTATAAAACATTGAAAAATATCTCAAAACATTTTGGTCCTCGAGGTAGAAGAATTCGGAAACATATCGTGGCACCTTGGAAGTACCATGAGAAAACAATTCATTTTAAACGTACGTCTCGAAATTTATTTCTAGGATACTCAAGATTTTCAAAGATAATTCAATGGGCTAGAATGCCCAAAAATCTCAGGTAATTACACGGAACATTATAGCGTTGTGGGTCCCGCGCCGGAACCCACCAGGATAAAAACTATTTACAAAAACGCCAAAAGGGCCGATGACGGTAATATTTCAAAAACTCACAAAAGCCATTTACAAAATACTAAATACCGTCATAAGAATTTCGCCAAAACGATCAAGGCCATAATGTCAAAACTCGGTTAAGGGAATCGATTTTCAAAATAAAACTCAGTCGCCGATACCTTTTCGAAATCCATCATGGTTTACAACTTCCACACCATACCACACCACCCGGTGGTTCAAAGATAAAACAATAATGTGCCCAGTTCTATACACATACTATATGCCACAAGTACTAAACACAATTATATTACACAATACTGTGTAAAGAAAATCATGCACCGCAATTAACTCACTAAGATAAAATCGAGATACACAGGTACTTCGCATAAAAGAGAAGACTTACATCCACAGGTTGCACGGAGGTGACAGTCGCCCACGATACTAATCTCGTCCTGACAACATAACCGACACGTTGTGACCACGCACAACTCAACTTGTCACCTGACGACTCGAACGACAAAACAACACATTACTCGACAAAACACGACTTGAAACGACCCGACAGCCTAGGTTTTCGCAAACCTAAGCTCCGCTACCATAATTGTAACATCCCCAAAACCATATGGGAATATTACACGCCGTAGACCCTTTCCACAAGGATCTACCAGGCTAAACATCCATAAACGACCAAATGCTTGCCACTGTGGTCAAACAATAAAATGATACGGACCGATATGGTCACTTACACGTGAATACATGCACCGATGAGGTCACACAACCCAATCGATAAAACTGACTTAAATAACATTACCCACACAGGGGTCGAAATACAATACAGCGGAAGACTGAAATCAACTCTGACAACACAACAAAATCAAAATAACTCTCAACTCATGATTAGTATCGCAGCTCGTCATCCTCTTGTGCCAATCCTGTGTCTGCTCCCTAAATCTGCATGTACCTGGACGCAAGCAGACATCCACCCCCGACATTCTGGGGTTAGTAAAACTCCACTGTTTTACTAGTGCAAGTATCAAATCATACGAAATGTAACAAGCAATTAATAATCAAGTATCAAATATTCCCGGGAGGTTTTCACAAGAGAAGATAAGCTATGAAGCATTCGAAAATAAGATTATCATCTCGGGAATTTTTAGAATTTCAAAACCTTAAGACCTCATGTCCTGATTCACAAAACCTTTCGAAAAACTTAAGGGCCTTAACCCAAATCTCAAAATTGTATTACAACAATTTACAGTGCGAAAACATTTCCATAAATCTCATGGGGCTCGGCCCAACATTCTTTTCTTAAAACTTTCTTACAAAAAGTTTGATTTACAAAACATGGTTCGTGACACCGTGATCCCCTGTCACGTGTCTCCATAGGTGCAACAACCCGCACGGACTTAACCAATCACAACAATCACAACAATCAATCATGCTCATGACTCCGTGATCGCTTGCCACGAGTCTCCGTAGGTTCAACAACCCACACGGATTGAGCAAACACAACAATCACAACAATCAATCATGCTCATGACTCCGTGATCGCTTGCCATGAGTCTCCGTAGGTTCAACAACCCACACGGATTGAGCAAACACAACAATCACAACAAACAGTCCCGACCCCGTGAACCTGTGTCACGTGTCACCGTAGGTTCCGTCGAACCCGCACGGTTGGACGTACTGTGTCCTGATTCAATGGACCTGTGCCATGAATCATCGTAGGCCTCGGCAGACCCGCACGATTGGACCTCAGCACCACACACTAAGTTCCGATCCCATGGACTTGTGCCATGAATCCTCGTAGGCCCCGTCGAACCCGCACGAGTGAACTTAGCGTTCCATCACGTCACATTCGCATTACATTCAACAATGAGCACAATTAATCAATCACCTTGATCACCAAAAAATCATACATTGCACGCACATAACACAACCTCAACACTCGCAACAACTATCATCACAAAGCCTTCAAATTTCGGAAAACACAACCAACTCAAACGGAACATATTTACGAAGGCACGCAAAATCATCATAAATCTCATACGTGATTACTAGTCGCAAGATACAAGTCGTATAGTAAGATACTTGCCTTAATAACCGCTACCAAACGCTCAGAAGAACACGGTTCGAACGGGAAGCTCGGAACCAGAAGAAGACAAAGAACGGAAGGGAACCGACACGACATCTACACAACAATTCGAACCAAACAACATAAATACAAAAAATCATCGATCAAACGAGGAAGAATAACCATCGAACGCCCGAAAACCCCTCTATGACATTTTAGGACACCTTTAAGGCGTCGATCAAGAACTCGACCAAAACAACGAATCGATACGATCCAACCATGGAATAACAAGGGAAATGATATTATACATCTAAATAATCATCAATCCATCACAATCCTAAGTTAAATCGGATTAAACGGACGAAATCGAACAAAATACCCAAAATCCCCAAAATTAGATTTCTAGAAAATCGACTGATTCGCTCGATCAAAGGATGTTATAGGATGGATGATTGATGATATGAACTCCAAGACTTCATGGATTTACTGTTAAACAACATGGCTTCAATCTTAGAACACGCCCAGCTGCGGAAGAGGAGAATAAGAAGGTGAAAAATGGCAAGAAAAACGTCTGCAGGGCCTTTTATAGTGTTAGACTTCCCTGACGGACACGGCCCGATCCGATCGTCACGGAAGTTTTGCACACATGGCAGACAGGGACTCGACCGTGTCCTGCATGACACGGTCGCGGCGCGAAGGGGCCTACCGATAGTGACCCGTCCGACAGCGACTCGGCATGACTCGACCGTGTCCTGGAACACGGTCGGGCGTGTCGGCAGTCGCTACAGGCTTATCCGGAAGAGTTCGGCACGGGCCGTGTCGGACGACACGGTCGGGTCCTGAGACAGAAACTTTCGGCTTATCCGGACGAGTACGGCACGGGCCGTGTCGGACGACACGGCCGAGTTCGGCCGGCAGTGATCGGCCAATAACGAGCGGGTGAGTTAAAACGACCATAACTCTCTCGTCCGGACTCCGATTGACTCACCGTTTGAACCATTGGAAAGCTAACTCGATGCTCTATAATATTGCAAAGATTAAGAATTTTTGGATTTACCAAAAATTAATGGTGATCTAACAAAGTCGAACTCATACTTAGAAAAGTCGTTTAGTAATCCTGAATTCAACAAAACGACACTGAAACCCGAACCTGAATACGAACCGAAGATACGGTTACGAAGTACTCACAAAGACGAATCTAAGAGTTAGTAGAACACACGATTCCGACCACCCGAAGGCTCGACATTCGACAACGGAAGGTAATTACCCCAAACTTTGGGAAATTACGAAAATGGCCCAAATGCCCGAAAATCACCATACGACAACGAATAATCAAACCGAAGCTCACAAAACGTATAACAACGTTAAATGAACTTACGAAAAACCCCAAACGATAGTTTCGAACGAGATTCGCAAGAACCGAACTCAAGCGCGGAAAAGTCACTAAAAAGCACGGAACTCAACAAAGCAGCACCGAAACGAACTCGGATGACAAAAAGTGCAGAATTAAATATTCTCCGAATGACGAAACGGTCAAAAGCGAGTCGTCAAAACGGACTTCGGCCGAAAAAAGAAATTTACCGAAAATCGAAAATTGCGGATATTACAGGTATCGTGTTTTAAATTAACTAGTCTCCACATGACCAATATACTCATATTCAGAGATTGTTTGAACTGATTAACATCATTTTTGCATCTCCGTTAGAACACAATTCAACCATCTTAATTTCTGGATTAAGTTGGTTTTGTATCTCGAGCTTTTAGAGTGTAAATTTCTCTTTTTAGCTTCATTCTTACTCATTATCGAGTTCACCTAAAAAATGTATCACTATATTTATAGAGTAATCACATTTCTTATGCAACCTCTTATAAGAGTAGGTTTCATCATCATTTAAAACCTCTCTGGTTTTAATATTCGATTAAAGAACTTTTATGTTTTTAGCACTAAAATTTAATTATTGAATTTCTCCGAAATTTCAGCATGGTTCCAAGTAGAACCAAAAATTCTTAGCACAAATGCTGATACACCACCTTAAACCCACATTCAGTGATCCTCGATCAATCGATGCGTTAGGGATAACAAGATCTCGAATTTCTCTGAATTTTCAGCTTATAGAGCTAATATCAATATTTGCCGTGTTAGGTATCACATGGATCACCGTAATAAGCTCGTGTGTCACAGCCGCAACAGACCGGCAAACACGAGAATATATAATTTAACCGGAAGAACAAATCCAATAAAAAAATTATAATTCTCGAGCCGACCCACAACCTGTACTCACTGGGTACCAGGCCCGTTAGGTTTTTAACGTCCGAGCATCCACAAGAATTTAACATTTCAATGATTATTTGTTTGCAAATAATCAAACGATAACTAAACAAAAAAAATTATAAAATAATGTTGGAATAATCATTCGTGCAACCCAATATCCAATTATATAGTTGATACTTCCTTGTCTCTGTCAGGAGTGTACAAAAGTGATGGGCAAATCACACAATTTACGTAATATATGACTCTATTCCATAAATTTAAAGGTCAAATAGTTGTTAATTATATAATTTAACAATTTATTGACATAGCTTACGTGCCATATAGTACCATTAGTCAGATAAAATTTCTTTTTATATCACATGAGCCCATAAGCACTTTCTAAATAATAATAAATCAATTATTTAGAACAAGTGAACATATATATATATATAATGATGAAAGCAATTTGTATTTTCTTGTAAAATCGCATGGCTCGCTTGCCAAAATCATATAAAGTTAATGTAATCAGATATATGATTCTAATCAACAATTAGAAGTCAGAAGCCAAACTTAAGTTAAACCAGACACCATACAAGCTACTTCAAACGCTAATTCAAAATTATTCCAACATAATACAAATCGCATAATTGGCAATAATTACTCACATGGAAGAAGGGAAATTAGATATTTTAATAATTAATGTCCGTAATTCTTATAATTACCGTCATCACGTACTGAGGTATTAATCGCATTCAAATCAATTTACCATAATTCAACAAATTATCCATATGTAGTGATGCAATCAAGCGGATCGTCTTTTTCACAAACAATAGTATAATTTGCTTTAAGATTGTTGGTCTATTTACCATGAAAACAAACTGCCAACATCGATTATCCAACGCATGAATCATTCTATATATCTCATTCCAAATAAGAAACATGCCCACTTAATCATGTGAATATTAATGACGAGGAAAACTTACTTTTCTGCATTGTTTCCAGCATCAATCTTCTTTGCAGGAAGTTTAAGTGCATTCTTCCGATCTCTTCCATTATCACCGCCGACGGATCCATGTTTTGAATCTACTGCATGAGCTCCAAATTTGAGAATAAAGTGGGAGACAGATTCGTTAATAACGAAAGCATTAAATAATATATATATATATATATATTCAAATGAGGTAAATCCGAATGTGGGCGATGTTGAGTCCAGAAAATCTGTCTCCTTAAATTAAATTCACCTCCACCACAGTGTATAGCATCTGCCTCCCAGGATAAAACAACATCTCGATGCGTTGATAAATCGATCATCGCACCCTCAGCGAACTAGAATAAAATCTGAAGTATCACCGACGCGACCGAAAATAGGAGAAGGAATTTATTTCCGAAAAAAAAGACTCGAAAATTTGCTGGAAAGAAACGGATGAAAATTCATTTTTGAAATCGAACCCCTCACATCTGTATTTATAGGTGAAGATGAGAGAGACATGTGCTCGAGAAACTCTAATTAGGATTGGTCTCTTCAACACTTATCCTAATCTATTAATATATTAGTCCGATGATTATCAAATAATTCGATATTTATCCTATTACATTAATTCGATAATTATAAATCAAATTGATATTTATCCTAATTCAAACTTTATGATTGAGGAGGTTTAGCAAAATGAATTTTGCCAAATAAAATTGCAGTAAAAAGATAACTTCGAGACGCTGAGACATTTCGCCCAAATCGCCCTTCGAGCCGAGACGGACGGACGGCGGCGGCGCGCGCGCGCGTGTGTGTGTGCGCGAGGGGCGCCTAGTCACACATCCACTCATGTCTCACTTTTGAACAAGAGTTTGTCCACATCTCCTTATATACTCACAATTTTGCTCTTCTTTTTCCAATGTGAGATAACATCCAAACCCATTTCTAAAGGGTTCACTTTGAAACATTACATCTCATTCATACCTCAATCATTTTGAGTGTTATTATATATTTTGGAAACTTCGTACAGAGTACTACGTATTCTAATTAAGTCCCGACTTTAACTCGTAGTCGAGCCCACTCAAAATTGCCTCTCAAGTGGGCTGCTCAAAACAGTCCATTTCCTCTATTTTTCCAACAATCCTCCACATGAATGAGATTAATGGTCCAGCAGCACACGTCAGAGATGGAGTTTGACTTTGTGATAGTTACTGCGGTTAGGCATTGCATAGGATATGTAGAGTATGCTCCTTGAACCTTCCCTCGAAAAGATATATTCTCCTTACTGGCTAGACAGTATGACTAGATGCCTTTGAACTATCCGACCGCTTGTGTAAGTGATCGTATATCCTTCACAAGTGCCCTCCCTGATTTATTCTGTTCTCATTATTGTGCCTGTTTTGGCCGTGGACACCGTCCTGGTTCTGCGAGAGTTTCTAAAGAATTGTGCCTTGCAACTCTCCTTTGAAGCGGCCCCTCTTCACTCCAACATAGGTGATTTCTCTTTAAGTGTTTTGAGTAAACCCGTATTTTACTCCACTCGACTATACGTTGTCGAATTAAGAATCATTAAAAGCATAAGCTTAACCTCTCCATACGGGTATCACTATTTGCATCCTAGAAATGGTCGGTTCGGGGTAACCCCCACAGTGATCATGCCCAGTTTTATGAATTGGTTGTCCCATTGAATCTAGATCTTGGGATTTCCAGTCAGCTTAGGTTAGGTATCCTCCATAAAACCATTAGCTCAGGGCAATAGACCCATTCCTCTTGATGATTTATCAACAAGGTCTTTTGATAACCTTTTGGTTACAGATCCGCGTTGTTATCTCTTGACGAATCGTAGTCAGTTGTGATAACCAATGTTGATAGCAAAATGGTATTATGTCTTTGCCTCATATGACGAGACTTACCATTATACTTTTGCTCTGTGACCTGTCAATCGTAGATTGACTATCACAATAACTACATATTGCGGTCACAACTTTGCCCAATTTTGAATATCTTCTAGAAATTGGTATTGCATTATGCCTCTTATGCATATTTGTCTAAGGTTATGAACTCAGATTCCTTTGTAAATTGAGCAATGATCATCTATATTAAAGATTTCTATACCACTGCTGCACTGGCTAGTGTGAAACATATTCACTATTTAGACATTAAATTCATAATGTCAGATATCCAATTTGCATTACTATATCATTTTAATAGTTTTTGAATATCTCATTTCATGCAGCATATACACACAAGTAATCTTTATATCATTGTAATCACCAATTGATGATTAGTTTCCTGATTACTCGTGTATCACATAGTCTACTCACTATATAGACTGTGTTTAGTCTTGTACAATTCACTAAGTACATTAGACTTTTAGTTACTCTTGAAAGATCAGTTACCTTTGTGCTTGGATAGATGCACCATATCCATTGGCATTCCAATTGATTCCGTTGATCTTTCCAAGATTCATGTCATCATAGTATGACTGACCTCATATGAGACATTGTGAACGACTTGAGATTTTACATCTTAGAATCATCTCTTTAGTCTCATATATTTATCTTTTCATCATTACTTACATCAATGGCTCGATCATTCAAATTCATTCTTAAAATGACATAGTCGTCGTGAGTATTTGACATATACACACTTGACATATTCATTGTCTTGAGTTTTTTTGACATTATAAATTGGCATTTTTTAACGTTTTGAAATTACGTTACCAACTATTAACCGAGACTTCAATTTCTCATAGATCAAATTACTAATTTAAAGCGTCCCCAAAATTAGCAATTTTTTCATTAACTATATTACCAAATTTGAGCATCCCCAAATTGGTACTTTTCGGTCATTTAATCACCACATTTGAGCGTTGTCAAATTGGAGATTTTATCACATCCTTTGAAGTCATTGCTTGATATCACAGTGCCAAAGATTTTATGCCACTATTTTAGTGTCAATTTAGATTCATAATACTTTCACTGAGTTGCAGACTTTCAACCGTTGCGCTAGGCACATATGCCTCTGGTTCTTCCAAGTTGGCTTTTCTCAGAAACGCCATTTAGAAAGACTGCATGTATGTTCATTTGATATACTTCTACATTCTGCAAAGCAGCAATAATATATATCATAATAATGAACTTTATTCTCGTTACTCGAGAATATATCTCACAGTATTTTAGGCTTTCACGTTACTACAACCTCAGTTAGTAGTTTCGCCTCTTATATATTCATGGATCCATTTAATTTTTATTTTCCAATTGAATTCACTTTGGATCCTAGTGGTATCCATTCCAGAGGAAGATCCATCGAATATTAAATAAAATTCGACACAACAGAATTATTCTTTCTCTCTTATATGACCATATGAAGAGTGTATATGGCATTGTAAATTATCTTCTAGCACGCATGTTAGAAATTTCAAACGTAGTGATTTTCCAAGTTCAAGCCCTTTTGCTTCAACCTTTAAAACCACTTGGTGATTCATTTCACATTGATAAATCCACAGTATCTCATAATTGATTTAGTTTTTAAATCAATATCTCATTCTGTCCTTGGGTAGAGGTATAGGTGGTCAATTTTGGCTTTTTAGGTTTAAGGCTATTTATGGGGTATGAATGTAGCAGTGTAAAAGATTGACTCTAAAATCATTTGCTCAATCTATTACAAGAAAAGGTATGATAATCATCAAGATGTGAAAATTAAACAAAGCTCGGTATCTGATATATGTATATAAGAGTATCAACAGTGGTATAGTAAAAGTTTGAAACTTTAGAGTCACTTGGGTACATAAAAGACCGCATTTGCAATTTGTTAGCACCACCAGAACCACTTTCAACCATCTCAATGGAAACGATTGGCATTTACAGACAGAACATGCTCCTCAGATTATGGGCAATGGCTTCACCGTGCATACAAAAAAGTTGACCACTTTAGAAAATAAGATATAAAGATGGCTTTATAACAAATAATCACAGGTTAAGTACGGTTGTATATACTTGACCAAGCTCCTCTGATTTGAGGTCGGAAAGTGTCGATGAATGTGACGATAGAGTATACACCACATAGTACTTCATGCATAGAGTCTTAGAGTACCTTCAAAGAAGGTGTAAATTTGTAATTTTAAAAACTAAGCTTTAGGACTAATAAGGTGGTGTTTGGATGTCTCATGTGTGTTACGAAAGCGATTATAAAACGTATACTGTTTTTGCTATTTGAAGTTGTAATAATCAAATATTCACATGTATTTGGCAAAAATTCTTGTTATTTAAGCATTTTATACATGAAATGACCATCATAAAGGGCTTATATTATAAAATTTTAGTTTAAGCTGTGATAATCATATTTTATTGTAACTCTGAAACTTACTATCCAACCAAAAATAGAAACCTTATATTTTTATCCATTAATCAAAATTTGCAGTAATCAGGTACTAGTAAACAAGAACCAGATCCCCCCTAAAACTCAAAATAAGTATTTTCACCTGCAGATGATCTGATCAATGAAATCCAGACCAGTTTCACTAGTAGCCATCTGCAAACATCACAAAACTATATTCATCAAATAATAGCTCTCTTTAAAGTAGAATCCAGCAAAATTAACGAAAGGGCTTAGATCAAAACTAACTAAAAATCAATTTAATTCTAAAGATACAAAAAAAAAAACCATGAAGCATTAATCAAATACTACTTACCGTAAATAAAATACATAAAGCCCCAAACTTTATACACAAATCAAGCAAATTTTAGTATCAGCCAACTTAATTTCAGAAATTAGCATGTAACGAGAAAAACCCATGAAGCATTTTAATCGAATAATAGCTCAAAAGACACAAACTTTATATAAAAATCAAGCAAATTACCAGAGGGTTTTTTTTATCAAGGATCTGAAATGGGTACAAACTAGATGTGAACTAGTTAAGACCATTAATATTCATAGTACTATACATAAATCTTTAATTCTCATGTGGAACGAGCGCAAAATAGGTGGATCCTGTGAGGTCCGGGTTATGGGTTTAGACGGTTTGGGTCTAGAAACATGGGTCTAGTTTTGGTCGATTTTTTATTTTACTTTTTTTTCTTTTGTTAAAAAGTGAGAAAAAAGTAAAAAAGAAATTGACCGTTAGACCCGCTTATATCCATTGTTGGATAATTGTTATATAATTACACTTTCTATCAAATACTCGATTAGACTAATCTTCAAGATCCATGTGATCGTTTAAGATTTTGCACAAGCGTGGTACATCCCATTTTCATTTCTTTTAATTTGTTTAAAACTTTAAGTGGATCTGCACATAGGCGTGTTTAGAATGTATTAATCTGGTTATTATTTCATGAAGACACACTACACCATAGATTACCTATTGCAACCACATTTCTAAAAAATTGTTAAAAAACATTGCCATTGAGAAACCAAATCACATAAATTGCAATGCTTTCGAAAAGCATTGCAATTCCATTGAAAAAATCTAAGAAAGTTAAAAACATGCATTCTATTGCAATACTGTTTTAAAATCATTGCAGTATCTATTCATTTTGGGGGCAAATGTTGGCGGGCTGGTAAAATGTGAGCGGGATTTCTTCCCGGGCTAACAAAAAATAACAAAAGAAAAAACAAAAAAAAAAAGCCACAACCCACACGGACACAACCCACACGGCACAACAAAACACAAACACACGCAGACAAAATTCAACTCGAATAGAATTATACTGTGTTCGTGAAACCCCCAAAATTCAACTCGAATAATCAAGCTCGAAGAGGGTAAATCAAGCTCAAAGAAGATTAAAGCTCGATAAAGGTAAATCATCGATCCGAAATCCTTTTTGTTTTTTTGTAGTTTCGAATCGAGTTTGTTACATGCCCGATGCTTCTTCCTTCTTCTTATATTGCTCTATTTTTGTGTTCTTAATTAGGGTTCCTATGTTTCTTGCTCTGTTTCTTAATGGTACTTTGAGATGAAATTTATCCTTTTTGATTTTGTTTTTCTTGTCATGATTCGATGATTCTATCTTCAGTTTCTAAGTTGCGTTTGTCCTAACATCTGGCGAGTAATGAGGTTTTCAACTAAATTGCTTGTTGTGTCGTGTTCATCGACAAAAATTCCGCACTTATTTATCAACCACCGCAGAATTGAAGGTAGCTCGTGCTGAAATTGCCCTGAAGAGAAAATTGTTTTATGGAATGGTAAAATTGACCGTAACCGTATTTTGTTTTTCATTTTATACCCCTATCGTTACCTTCTGGTGTATCTTCTCACTTCACTGTGATAATAACGGTTCTCCAATAAGAAATAGAAAAGCATATGCACCAAGAGTTTCGATCCATCAAAGTTAACATCACCACTTATTAATCCGACAGATGTTAATCCAGTAAGTCCTTGCAATGTGTTCAGGAGTATACTTTATGCTCCTCTTTTTTTATGTCTTAATAATGTTAGCACTCTTGTTTGATTCATACTCTCAGAAGGGATGGCCGGTTCATTTTTTATTTGAATTTGCCTCGGGATTCGCTCTTTTTTACGCCCATGAAATGGAACAAGTTGATCTAAGCTTTGAGTCAGCTAAGAAGTACATTAACCGCCCACACGACCAAATCTTTGAGCTTAAAGCTTTTCATCTTTTTTTATTTGCTGACGATGATGTTTATCAAATGAACGTTGTACCCAAGTGTAAATTACTCTACGAATGAAGTTTAAAGTATGGCATTCTATTCTATTATATCGGGCGTAAACCGGTTGTGTGCTCATTTGATGTGTATTTTGTTTGTAGCATTGATGATCGAGCACTGGAAAGTTTCTTGCTTCACAATCTTCCTAACCCAATCGGGCACACGTAATTATTATATTGCAGCTTTTGATCCAATCATGTGATACAACATAGGATAAACAATCGTAACATCCATCATATGTTGTCGTGAATATTAGAATATTATGCGCGTTTATGGATGAACATTGAAAATTTTATTCTTGGCTTCAACGCTTTGTGTTTCTTTCATGTAATCATCATTTACAATGTAATATAATTTGTTCCTAATCGATCTTTGATTTTCTCTAGCCCAGAGAATTGGAAAAAGCTCAAGTAGCGCGCCTTTATAGCAGGCAAAGGTGTGGTTCAACGTACAAAGGAAATCCCATGGCGGCTTCATCTTGTTCCTTACATGAGGTTGTGGTTGGGCCACATAGACTTGAAGGCGTTTTCACTGCGTGAGTAAAGAGAAGAATTTCATTGGTAGGCAGCTATTTTGTTTTTGCCTACATCTTGGTTTACAGCTATTTCAATTTCTTTAATGCTTTTACTTGTATTTTGGATTGTTGTTTTAGTGGCTTTGCTAATTGATGATGACTGAATGCTTGTGAGGTTTACTTCCAATTATAACATATGATCTTTTTTAAGTTTTACCATTATAAAATAAAATCTTACTACTATAAAAACAAATTTCGTTATGTTTGGTTTTTTGGATGTTTTTTTGTCTAATTGTTGTTGCTCGCCATTAAATGTCTCAGATTGCTTCTTTGATTGCATCAATATGATTTTTATTTGGTTGCTATTTTGCCACTTGCCTGCGATAGCTTGCTGATTTCGTTATGTTTGTTTATTTGGATATCGATTTGTGGTCTGATTCATGTTCCTGTGGCCATTTCATATTGACTGTTTGATTGCATCAATATGTTTTTAGCTTCTGCTTGTTATAAAGTTATGGTGTTAATGTTATTTTCAAATGGGCGACGCCATACTGCGGTCAGAATGGAAGTGGGAGTAGCAAACGTGCAGTTTATATGCACCAATTATACTACTCATCCCAGGAACACGCGACATATAATTTGACATTTATATGAGTTCTTATACGCGCATTCATTATTGAAACATTATAAAAGAATATTTAGATTAAGAAATTGCAAATAACTCTTTACCATTTGCATTTTGAAGTTTAAATAGCATTACTTCATCCAAAATCAGACCTTAGAACTTTGTAAAAATTCTAGAATTCATTCAACTCATATCCTCCCCACAGTCCAACAATCACAATTCAACTTAGTTACACAGGTTTCCAACATAAGACAACAAGCTGTTGTAACTCAAAACCACCCCTCCCTCTCTCTCTCTCTCTCTCTCTCTCACTCTGTTAATTGTAAGAAGCCTCGGTTTAGAATACAAACCAGCACTGCTTTTCGAATCACCTCCACCATTACTTCTACTCAACGCCATGTCAAACTGAAAAATGTATATAACTTCTTTATTTTTTATGTGCTACTTCCAAAAGGCGGGAAGAAAAAGAGAATTTAACATTTCCCTCTTTCTTTCGAATGCTACATTAGGTGTACTTTAATGTGGAAGGTATCAGGATTTCAAAATAGAGTTAATGTTACATTTACAATTTAGTATATTGCTCCTCGCCATCATTGTTCATATGTGTCTTGACAGTCGATGCCTAACTCTATCTTCGTCGTAATTGTAGGTCTTATGCCCAGGCCGTCATGGCTACACGCTTAGTCAACAGCCATGGTCGCAGCTCAGCCTCTATCTGCGGAGATAATCTATTAAACACCATTTTCTTCTGTCCACTTGCATCATATTAACTGTAGTCACAACTAAATTACACCATTAATCTACACAAGAAAAAAAATGAGGAAGAAATCTTCAGCCGCAACTACCAAAGAAAGACAATCCAATCGAGAACCAAAAAAAAAAAACCTAGCCAAGTCCCACAGGAACCTCAAATCCATAATGGCACCCCAGAAATGGAAATCAAAAACTCCATATAACTCATAGAAAACAAAACAAACAACAAACAATGAAACGGACCGTGCCTATTGACAATTTGATTGAAGATGTTAATGTGACGCTATGTGTTGCTGGTTTAGGAATTTGTCTCAAACTTCGATCTTCCAGTGTTGTGTCTATTGACAATTTGCAGACCGTGCTTGATAATTTATTATAGTGCTTCGTGGCTGGTTTTATTGTGTTTCTACTTCCATTATCTATTTTGCACTGGAGTTGGTTTAGCCTCAGAAATGTAATTGATTTCCAATGATGAAATCAACTTCTCATTATCCAATGTAAATATCTGTTACTTTGTCTAAGATGGCAGATGAAAGAATCTGAAAAAAAAACATGTTGTCCATAGAATACGATTCCTAACCTCTTTTAGTCGAATCCCAAGACCAACTTCTAATTATTATACTTGCAGTCCAGTCAGTAAGAGTCTTGATTGAAACTAACATATTATCCACTAAATACCCCTCTCTTATGATAGTGTGTATAGTTAAGAATGTTTACTTGTTGCTATCAGTGTTTTTATTACATGATGCCTTATTGTTTGGGGTTGAGTTGGTGATTTATCTAGTAATGTACAGGGTCTGGAATTTGTCTTTGGGCTGTACTTACAATTTGATATCTTTGAGTCGATGCATTGAAATCCTCCCGTGGATATTTGCCCGCAGCCTCTAATCTGTCCCTTCGCCTGTAGACGAGCCTAAATCGCTCCTGCTACTTATCAAAAATTATATCAGATGGTTGAACCCTTAACTTATATCATTATGACCTATGTTAGTGTTTATCTCCGATATCATTATGCCAAAAAATTTCCCTTCTCTTTAGGTGATTTATCATTATGAATTCTGTTTCTATTGTCCTTTCATGCTAATCTCTTCGTGAATGTCTTATTCGGTATTCATTTAGTACTTTGTGATGTGTTGTATTGTAATAGGAAGAGACAGATGAAGATGAAGATGAAGATGAAGATGAAGATGAAGATGAAGATAGATGAAGATGAATATGAAGATGAAGATGAAGATGAAGAGGAAGAGGAATAGGAAGAGGAAGAAGAGCCATGACTCATGTTTATATAATGTTTAACTAAGAATTTGGTCTATGTATTACTACGTTAGATTGTGTGTCACTTGAACTTAGTTATTTTGCTTCAACTTGGTCATTTTCCTAAACTTAGTCTGAGTGAATTTATTGATGTTGGAACAACAGTAATATTGCTCGGTTGGATTGATGTTACGATATACCAATTGAAATAAATCTAATGGTCATGTCAGTTTTTTTATTTAGCATTGCAATAGAAGCTTAAATGTTGCCATATATGTCATATTCATTAATAAAATTAGATTGCATTTGATTCTAAATACGTTGCAATTGGGCATATATATGTTGCCTTAGGGTTGCCTGAATCCATGTATTGCAACAATTAACACAAAAAAATCGTTGCAAGAAATTGTTGCCATAGGTAGTCCAAGATATTGCAATTGTGTTAAACATGTTGCTATAGCCGTTAAATCGTTGCCATATACTATATTTGCAACGATAATATGCCGTTGCAATATGGTACCAAATTTGTTGCCATAAGGGCCCTATGGCAACCAGAGCAAAGTGCACGCTTGATTTTTGCATAATCGTTGCAATAGTCTCTATTGTAATGAATTTAGGGCATATTGCAACGTATTTTACACGTTGCTGTATGCAATCTATGGTGTAGTGACAGTCAAGAAGTTTAATAAATGAGCATCAATCAATCGTCCCATAAAGGCAGGCATTATACATGGGAGGGGAAGAGATCATGGGAGATATAAATTAAAGAGTAACTATATTTTTGGTCCTTGTGGTTTGTTGGGTATTTCACTTTCAATTCAATTTTTTAAAAAGTTTCGGGTTTGGTCCAAAAGTGAAACACCCGTTTCAGTTTCAGTCCATTTTGGTGTTAACTGTTAGTGTGACCGGTTAAACAACATAAAATGACTAAAATACCCTCCTTTCATTCTTTCTTTTTCTATTATTATTATTATTATTATTATTCATAATATTATTAAAGTTAAGTATTTTTTATTTAAAAATCAGAAATAAAAAATTAAAAAACTCTGGATCTTATTTTAAATTGTATTAATAAAAAATAAAAACTAGAACATTATTTTCCAAAAAATAAATAAAAATTTGAATTGTTTTATTTTATTTATTAAAAAAAACTGCTAGTAATTTATTTTTTTATTTTTTTACTTTTCATAAAAAATATTATTTTATTTTTTAAAAAAATCTAAAAATCTAAAAAAGACAAATTAAAGATTGATTACTTGAATTCAACTTCACCGGTGAAGATAACCGATCAGATTTTTTATTTTTTTTATGGAAAATAATATTTCAGTTTTTATATTTTTTTAATTCTAAATATAAACTCGATTTTTTTTAAATTAATATTTCAGAATTTAAAAAAATACATGGAGTTCCGATTTTTTCTAATTTTCCCGATTTTTTAAACAAAAAAATGAAGTTCTGATTTTTTTTCTTAAATTTTCCAGATTTTTTAAAAAACCTAGAAAATTAGAAAAAATCGCAACTTCAGGTATTTTTTTAAATTCTGGAATATAATTAGTATTAAAAAATCGGAATTTTTTTATTTAAAAATCGGAAATAAAAAATTTATAAACTCTGGATATTATTTATAAATTGTTTTAATAAAAATAAAAACTAAAATATTATTTTCCATAAAATAAATAAAAATTTGAATATTTTATTTTATTTATTAATGAAAACTAACGGTCAAACCTAGTCAAACTAACGGTGTTAGTAAAAACGGACTGAAACTGAAACGGGTGTGTCACTTTTGGACCAAACCCAAAACTTTTTAAAAAATTAGACTGAAAGTGAAATAACCGGCAAACCACAAGGACCAAAAATATACTTAACTCTAAACTAAGATGAGAATAATGAAAAGGATTTCTAGCTACACATTTCAAATAGGGAGAATTACATGTATATCCTTTTTAAAGTTCAATATTGCGTAAATATCCTTCTCATTATCATTAACATAAATATCCTTCCCACCTTTATAATTACATCAATATCCTTCTCAAACTTTTTTAATTACATCATTATCTTTTCGGAACTTTAAATTCTCATATATATCCAAAAATCAGTTAAATTATTTTTATATTGATTTTAAATTCGAAAACTATTATTTATCTCTTATTATCTATGATATTCATCATAATTATATCGTTCATATATATTTTTTGACCTCGATTGATGAAAGAACACGATGATGTAATTACAAAAGTTTGGATATGTTGTGTCAAGATTTAACACCTTCCGACCGGCGATCGCCTCCGAGGCCGAGCGACCGACTTACTGCCAAGCGGCCAAGGCAGATTCGCGAGCAATGACTGTGCGACCAAGCCTCAACCCACGGACCACCTAAATCAGCCAAAGGAAGGTCCCAGACAAGTCCCGATCGAGCGATCGACCTCAGACACGATCATCACTCGGACTTTCGACCGACTCGGCGATCGACTTATGGACGATCCTCGCATCCGCCGATCGACCCTTGGTGACCGACCTCTGGGCATCCGCCGATCGACCCTTGGTGACCGACCGGTGCCGACCCTTCGGTGAATGGTCGAGAACGATCCTCGGATGATCAGCTAGAGACGATCGCCTCATGTCGATCTCCACCGATGACCATCCAGTCGGCCAAGGCCAAGTCTCAAAGCTGACCCCACGTGCAGATCCACAAAAGGCGCTGACAAACCTGTCTCCTACCTCACCTACCAGCATGGCCCGGACCTGCGAAAGGAGTTGGCGGACAAGACATGTGACTACAGCCTGCACCTACTGACAAAGTCCGCCGAAAGCAGCTAAGTGGGACCTCCTGTGACAGTGCCTCCGGACGCGTGCTGGATCCTCATTGGACCGCACTACCGCCACCACCAGCTTTGGACTTTGGCAGCGGCCACGTAACCTTTAGGGCGATCGCCCCATTGCATTAAATGCCGAAAGGCGATCGCCCACTAGGGGACAGGGCCCCTCAGCCTCTATATATACAAGGCTCCCAGCACTTGTCCAGGGACCGAAACTCTTCTGCACAAACCGAGATTCTGACTCTCTAAACTCAATGGATTCTCACTCTTCATACCATACAGAAGCAAACATTAAGCACTTGGCTAACATCCAACTCTTGGCAACAGCTTTCTTTCGGTCTTACTTCTCCGGCCTTTTCTCCTCGAGCAGACACGGCGGGACGAAGAACACCTAGCTTCGCTCAAGAGCCGGATCAACAGAGTCTTTTTACACTCATTGTATTTAGATTTCTCTCATTAATACTTGTATCCACGAATATTTGTATTAATAACATCTCGCGAGAGCATTCAAGCCCGGGCCTAACAAACCCGGCAAATCTTGTTTTATTTATCTTCTCTCGGAAGTGCTCCCGCATTTGTTTGTTGTCCGTCTTCCAGCAGTATTAATCTTCGGATAAATATTTTGGGCAACAACAATTGGCGCTAGAGGAAGGACATCCAACCCTCGATTTTTTACACCTACCGTCCCGAAGAACACTCACTGTTCTCGGGGCAGATATTTGAAGTGACACTCACTGCACTTCAAAAGAGATCCTTCAGAAATCATGTCTTCGGCCTCCGCGTCGAAGAAAGCCGCCGCCACCGGCCAAGCCCCTGTTGCGTCCCAGTCCGAGCCACAGGCGATGGTGGATGGTAGGCGGCGCGGTCAGAGACGCTCGAGCCCGTGCCGGGACGGCGGCCCAAGCCTCTCGCTCGATCGGTTCCGAACCAAGGAACAGATCGAAGGGGCCCTGGCCGTCCTACAGGAGCGACGGAGTGCTCTCGACGCGCCTCCAGCTACCGCCCCCCCGGTCTCTCGCCGGGAGATCAAGCGAAAGCTCAAGGCACTACTGGCCGAGCGATCGCCAGGAGGCTCCCGTCCGCAGGAAGAGGCGCTCGCCAGCCGGGGCACCTCTGTCTTCGATCGCACGGGGCCGACCCGACTCGCGGCCAGGGCGTCGAGCCCGGCTACGAGTCGACTGAGTTTGTGTCCGTCACCTGGTGCTGGGCCTACCCGACTCCCGGAAGGCGCCCTAGCTGCCCGCTCCTCGCCGAATTGCCGAGGTCGGGCGGCGTGAGCCCGAGATCGGTACACGATCGCCTCGGCCTCGCTGCTCCCAAAGCCGATCGCAAGCGACCAAGCCACGGCGATGGTCGCAATGCAACGTCAAGTCGACGACATGAAGGCGCCTGGAATCTGTGGCGCGCCAAGAAGACGATCGCCGCCAAGCGAGCCGCTCGCGATCGACATCGAGCTCGCCCCGTGCGATGTGATCGCTCCCCGCAAACACCCGTGTACGTGGGGCGATCGGACCCCAAGTGCACCTAAGGAAGTTCAACATCTACATGATCAGTGCGGGGCATCCGACGCGACCGGATGCCGAATGTTCCTCCGACGCATTGGACGACCTCGCCACCGGTGGTATACTTCATTGCCACCTCGGTCCATTGGCTCCTTCAACGAGCCGGCGCACGGCTTCACCGAGTACTTCGCCACCGTGGTCGTCCGGCTGAAGGTCCCCTTCGCATGATGCAAATCAAGGTGGAGAAGAAGAGTCCGACTCGGACTACATCGGCCGGGTAGACGTAATCATCCTCAATGGCGAGCCCATAAGCGATGAGACCGCCTCTACGCGGTCCTAGGAGGTTTTCGTGGTTTTTCGCCTATGTTCAGCATCTTACAAAGACCCAACTGCGACCTACGCAGCCTTTCCGGCAAGAGCCGCGATTTTCCGCCAGGCAAAGGTTTCTTCTTAGCACGTGAGCAGCGATCGCACCGACGACGATCTCCCACCCGATCGCCAATATCGACCTACGAATAAAGCGATCGGCAATGAGCGACGATCGACAGTCTTCCACCGATCGCCGATCATCACGCTACATCATCCGCAGCCGGAGGACACGATCGCCATCTACACCCAAAGATATAACATGATGGACTAAGGCATAAGATCGCTCCACCGCACATCATAAAGCCATGGCCCCGGCAACGATGGAACCGCCGCTTGGCCATGCAAGGTCCTTTTCGCCAAGATCGCCCGCCTTCGTTTAAATACGAGGCCGGGCGTAGTCGGAGGGCCCTCCAACATTAATCGGTGGACTCATTCCATAACCCCATCTCAACGTACACCGCCGAGGTCGGCCATCTCCATGGCCGGCCGAGGTGGAAGCAGAGCTAACAAGCCGCGGCGTGGAGTTGATTCATCCGACGCCGCCCGCGCAAGGACTCCTCTAGACCGAGACCGCACGCCTTCGTTTAAAAACAAGGCGAGGCGCACTAACAGAGGACCCTCATAATAAAGTGAGTCACGAGGCACTCATTGTCTTTGTGCACCAAGACACGGTCATGGGTCGGTCCATCGATCTCCGCGACCGTGCACGATTCCTCAAATAAAGCGAAACCACCAAGTTTCCATGGGGATCGCCAATGTTGTTTTTGCGGTACAAGACCGAAAGATAGCTAAGCCAATCGACCATGATTAAAGCCCAAGTCCGAGTCCTAAGTCACCAAGAAGGTCGCCGTCCTCATCCAGACGCGATCACCAAGAAGAACCACCTCGCCCGTGTCTTCAACATAGGAGCAAGTCGGGGCAATTGTTGTGTCAAGATTTAACACCTTCCGACCGGCGATCGCCTCCGAGGCCGAGCGACCGACTTCTGCTAAGCGGCCAAGGCAGATCTGCCGAGCAATGACTGTGCGACCAAGCCTCAACCCAGCGGACCAGCTAAATCGGCCAAAGGAAGGTCCCAGGACAAGTCCCGGTACCGAGCGATCGACCTCAGATACGATCATCACTCGGCACTCGGCGACCGACTCCTGGCGATCGACTTATGGACGATCCTGGCATCTGCCGATCGACCCTTGGTGACCGACCTCTCTGGGCATCCGCCGATCGACCCTTGGTGACCGACCAGTGCCGACCCTTCAGTGAATGGTCGAGAACGATCCTCGGATGATCAGCTAGAGACGATCGCCTCATGTCGATCTCCACCGATGACCATCCAGTCGGCCAAGGCCAAGTCTCAAAGCTGACCCCACGTGCAGATCCACAAAAGGCGCTGACAAACCTGTCTCCTACCTCACCTACCAGCATGGCCCGGACCTGCGAAAGGAGTTGGCGGACAAGACATGTGACTACAGCCTGCACCTACTGACAAAGTCCGCCGAAAGCAGCTAAGTGGGACCTCCTGTGACAGTGCCTCCGGACGCGTGCTGGATCCTCATTGGACCGCACGGCTGGCCACCAGCTGTAGCTTTGGACTTTTGGCAGGCAGCCCACGTAACCTTTAGGGCGATCGCCCCATTGCATTAAATGCCGAAAGGCGATCGCCCACTAGGGGACAGGGCCCCTCAGCCTCTATATATACAAGGCTCCCAGCACTTGTCCAGGGACCGAAACTCTTCTGCACAAACCGAGATTCTGACTCTCTAAACTCACTGCATTCTCACACTTCATGCCATACAGAAGCAAACATTAAGCACTTGGCTAACATCCAACTCTTGGCAACAGCTTTCTTTCGGTCTTACTTCTCCCGGCCTTTTCTCCTCGAGCAGATTACCGGCGGGACGAAGAACACCTAGCTTCGCTCAAGAGCCGGATCAACAGAGTCTTTTTACACTCATTGTATTTAGATTTCTCTCATTAATACTTGTATCCACGAATATTTGTATTAATAACATCTCGCGAGAGCATTCAAGCCCGGGCCTAACAAACCCGGCAAATCTTGTTTTATTTATCTTCTCTCGGAAGTGCTCCCGCATTTGTTTGTTGTCCGTCTTCCAGCAGTATTAATCTTCGGATAAATATTTTGGGCAACAACAGGATATATTATATATATATATATATATATATATATATGTGAAAGAACATATTGTTCATATTTATTTATTTGTTCATATATACTTTTTAGCCTCTAAAGAACGTCTTGATTTTGAGATATATACAAGTATCTAAAAGTTTGAGAAGGATATTGATGTAATTACAAAAGTTTGAGAAAGATATTGACGTAATTACAAAAGTGAGAAGGACATTGATGTAATATTGAATTTTAGTAAGGATATAGATGTAATTGCCCCTTTCAAATAAGAGGTAAAACAAATTTTGGAGATGCATCTACTTTTGTAGGTAGATATAAAATGTGTGGTTGTGGTTTCTTTATGAACTTTCTCATTTTATTTTTTCTTCTCATTTTATCCTAACTTAATATGGGAGAACTATATTATGAAAATAAGAATTGTTTAAGATAGAATGCGCCTCTCTCTCCAGGCGACCTAGGGTGATTAACGATCAAATCCTAATCCCTAATCGGATTATTCTTTATTTGTTCTTCTTTCTTGTATTGAATCTTGTACGGTATATGGTTTAACATTCGTGTTTAACATATATCTATACTAGTTTCGCTGTTGTTACAGATCTAAGAACGAGTAGGGTTTGCTGGTAGGGTTTTTTTAGTTGTTTTATCTTGTCGCTAGGGTTCACCAGTAGGTTGTTCTTGGAATCCATTATTACATCATAACATCATTATTAAATTGTAAACATCATTAACTTTGGTGGGATTCCAAATATGTGACGGCTTAGGGTCTGGATTGGATTTTAAAACCCTAATATTTGGGGTTTTCTGCGTAATTGAAGATAATACGCTACATGTTCTTCTGGTTTTTGTTTTGTTGGTGTCTTTGTGATGATAAAAGCGGGGTTTTTGGATTCAGGTGGGGGAGGTGCGAAGAGGAAAAATAAAAACGAGTACCAATCGAGTACTATCGAGTTGGATCCATCGATGATGGAGACTAACTTCCCTTCTCACAATCAGGACATACCATCTGTAACACCCCAACTAGGCGGATATTACAGTGCTGTGGACCCCCAATTGGGACACACCAGGCGAATGAAAATTAATGAATTAAATAATATAATTATAGTACCGAACCACATTATATCATCAATTACTCCGATGAGGAGTTTCAAGTACAAACATCCAGGAAATACAGAATACATGTATATTTCATATGAAGATAAAATATAAAACACTGAATAAAATGAAAATCCAAACGGAACTGCAGTGGAAAAATACACATCAAAGACACATGAATAAATGGAGAGACTGGGGGGCCCTACTAGTATCACTGGGACTCCTCCTCGTCAACGTTCTCTTCCCGTGCCTTTGCCTTGCCATGACCTAAAAACAATATCCCCAACGGGGTCAGTTACACAGAACAACAATCCTCAAGAGTTGAACAATTTACAATAATCACATGAATTAGTTATGAAATCAAGTTGAATGATGGGCATCATAGTACGCCACAAATGGGATGTGCAAGTGCACAAGCCTTCCGAGTGCCCGGCATCCCGCATAAACACCCGCAAAACTTGGCCTAATTAGTCTCACGGAGGTACATTACCGTGTGCACAGTCCAATGTGTCCGGATCCCCGCATAAAACACAATGACCTTAATGTGCCCGACAAAAAATTCCACACATACCACCCGAAATGCAATATAATCCTAGAAGGTCACAAGAACAAAAGCGACCATGATGAAGAACAATGAATAGAAGTCCGACAAGGGTCAAGAATGACTCAACGAGGTGAAATAATGACGCAATGAGTGATAGCTTCAAATGAAATGATTGGAACTGTTATTCCTCGTGAATTAAATGATTAGTTTGATAATTACAAGACTCAACATGATTGATGTATGATGAATGTAGGGCTGAGAATCGGGATATCCCGAGGTCCCGGTCCCGAGTCCCGAATGTCCCGGTCCCGAAATTCACCAATTTGGTGGTCCCGGTCCCGGTCCCGATCGAGACTTCGGGAGTCCCGATTCCCGAAATGGGATAAATTTAAGTCCCGGTCCCGGTCCCGATCCCGAGGATAATTTTTCGAAATGTCCAGAATGTCCCGAAATGTCCCGAAATCAGAAAAGGAAAAAAAATTGATTGAAATTAGAAATTTCAATCGGGACTTCGGATAGTCCCGATCGGGATTTCGGGACTCCCGAGTCCCGAAATTACCAAAATTTAAGGTCCCGGTCCAGATCTCGGTCCCGTAAAATTCGGGACTCGGGGTCCCGTTTCCCGTCGGGACTCGGGACGGGACCGGGACTCGAGATTTCCCGATCCTAAATTCTCAGCCCTAGATGAATGAATTATATGTATGAATGAATAACAACGAAAGGAATGAGTATCCTTTTAACCGAGTAAGAATTAACTTACTCAAATACCGGTGAAGAAAAGTCCTTCATCGAACAAACGTCCTAAGTGGAATTATCGGTCGCACGAACAACCTTGAATAACACAATTACTAATAATCCGCTTAATATACGAATCAAGCATGATCACAACCAACTCAAAAGTCGATACAACAATATCCAAACTCATTGGGGCATTCTAACAAATACGTCGTAAACAATTCCCAATTATTTACGACTAATCTCAAATATATCTAACACCAACCTCTCAACGAGTGATTTAATCCAACAAAATATCTTCAATGACATCAATAATCCAATAGGAATGCACAACTCGAGGTTACGACAGCATCTAATCGGAAACCCCCCAATTACCAAAGTCAACCATCAAGGGTTCTTGAATAATTCCCCAAATACTCGACAATCCCGAAAATACACCAACAAATCCGTAGGAAACATATGTATCCAAGGTAGATAATCCATATCCAACATATTCCAACACACAAGCTGTAATAACCGGCTGTAAATTCATTCATTATTATTAAGTATATTGTCACTCAGTAATTTTTCGCTCATTAATAATCATTCGTCATTCATATTCATTCATTGTATTCACCGTTCAGAGTAATTTATATCGTGTATCAGTTATTATTCATCATTCAACCTGGTTGGAGAGTCGGTCCGAGCGTATCATCATTGTCATCTTTGTAGTGGGTTGTGTGTGTAACACCCCCAAATCCCATTGGGTTATTACAGTGCCGTGGACCCCACACCAGGTGATCCACCAGGCGAACACGACTAAAATACAACAAACTAACCAAAATAAGAAATCACAGACCCTACTATGATGTCCGACATACTATTCCGATATGGAATTTCAACGACAAGGATGGGCCTACATGGCCAAAATAAAATACAACAACATCCACGAGCCTGCTCGGATAATACAAAACGAAAACGACTGGACAAAATTGGAGAACTCCAAACTGTCTGACCGACATGAACCCAAAATATCTTGGACTAGTATCGCTCAAATGCCTCGTCGCCATCGTCATGCCCCAGTGTCTCAACCCTCTCCTCGCAAGTACCTAAAACATGAAAACATGTTCCGCCACCCGGGTCACCATCCAAAGATAATGAATATCAAGTACATGCACAACATGATATGCATCCAAAGGCAGAATAAATAGTACAACAATGGTAGTACGAGATGCTCACAAACCAAAGTAAGAATCGAGCATTCGTGGAATACTATGCCCACGGCATACGATCAATACCTGCTCAATAGGTTAGAACATAAGTGCCCAACGGCGAATCATCAATATAGAACACAACAATACATTACCCGAAGGTAAATCAACCAACGCTGAAATAAATAAGGATCACAATGCCCGAAGGCTCCAACGGAACTACCGATACATCACAATGGCCTGAAAGCCCTCACCAAGCCGCCAAAATATCATGATGGCACGAAAGCCGAATGGCCAAGTCAGTAAATCATCACAATACAGATCTCAAAGAAACAAACTCGATCCCGAACATACCCCTCTGGCGTATGAACTCTTAATCACAAAACGTCGAACACATCCACACATTTAAATGGACTATGAACGAACAAAATTGTATGGCTCAATGATGGACATCACAGTACGCCCGATCCGAATATGTGTCAGTGCACATGTCCACCCCGTATACGGAATCCAGGATATACGTGGGACAATGTACCTAATTAACCTCAACGAACTACGTCTCGTGTGCACAGCCCTTCACGGAAAATATTCACGCATGACTATATATGTGCCCGGCTAAAAATCCTACACAATATCCAATCGGAACGTAGATATGATTCCGGATATGTCACGATACGACATGACAACGAAACTCAAAGGATAACACATCCAATACAGATCATACGACTCACCAAGTGAACGATGACACACGAATAATGAAAGATCGACACGACCAACAATATTCAAAACAACCATCCTGGGATCAAAATCCCTAAGGACCGATTAACACGAACAACGATCACAACACAACAGTTCGGGAAATCCTCAACCTTCAAAGATCACAAAATTACCGAGTTCACAAGAATAATAGTGTGCTGCCTTGAATCGGTCAACACGACAATAATAATTCAACGGATGGGAATTATCGTTGATAATCCCAATTCAATACTTCGATTACCGTAGAATGGCCAATCGATAACAATTATACAACGGATGGGAATTATCTTTTTGACAACGGGTGGAAATTATCTTTGATAATCCCAATTCAATATATCGATCACCGTTAGAGCGGACAATCGATAATAATTATACAACGGATGGGAATTATCTTTGATAATCCCAATTCAATATATATCGATAACCTTCAGAACGGTTAACCGATAACAATTATACAACGGATGTCTCGGCACCTTTAATCGGTTACCGATAACGAAGATGATAATTGAATACGTCAATGCCTTCAATCGGCCAAAACGACATCAATAGAAAAACACTGATATCAATAACGACGATTCACAATCTTGATGGAACATCAATCAATAATAACAATCGATACGTCGATGCCGCGAACCGGCTATCGACAACAATATCTCAAAGAAACATCAATCAACAATAACAATCGATTTGTCGATACCGCGAACCGTCTATCGACAACAATATTACCAACAAGTATCGCAATGCCTTAAATCGGCCATTTACGAACAACAATAATATTTGGCATAATTTGCCGAAGGGTATCGTATCAATCAATCCCCTGATATCAACAAAATCATAAAGAGACCAAGTCTCGAAATGATACACACATTCATACACATACATGATAACATTAATCTCATTGACCAGTACAAGTATAAAACTTGCCTCAAACCGAAGGCGAGAAAGTCCTTCCACGATCAACGTCCTACCACGAATCAATCAACGCGTCCTCCGACAATCACCAGCACTCGAACAACCTTGAATGAAATACAATTCATTCGATAACACGATATCGACCGAAAACAACACAATAGATAATTCCGATTCCAACACGAACACATACTATACTCGTATTTATCCATATACATACGTATATATATAATATATATATATATATTACATATATATATATAATAATATATATACAATACAACCCACAATATCTATATATATATATATAAAAATATATAAATATATACCCACTTTAGACACACACACACACTTCACGGCACACACTATATATATATATATATATAACACACACCACTGCACCAAACACATATATATATATAACAGCTTTATATATACATTATATATATATACACAAAACACACAACACACACATAAAATCACGTAGCAGCAGCACACACATTACTGCACCTAACACACACAACACACAAACACACATATATATATATATATATAAAACTGAAAAACACATAAAACTAACCGGAAGAGTCGATCGGCCAGGTCCGAAAAACTCCCATGCCGGAAATCGGCCGCCGGAAAAATGACCCGCCGGACTTCGTCCAACTCCGGTCCGTTTCCGTCTATGGCCGGCTTTCACCCGACTCCGCCTGCAACTCCTCGCCGGAAGTATGTCAAAACTCCGTTCCGCCGTCCGTTTCGGACAAAAACCACCTCCGGTCGCCGGAATCAATGGAACTCCGTCCATGGCCGGAAACCATGAAGATCGCCGGTGCCTGCTCCGTCTCGCCGGAAGAAGAAAAAAAAAATGCCGGCTGAATTCTCCGTTCGAATCCGATGTCGACGAACACTGATCGATTTGCGACCTTCCGATTCGGAAATTCCGACCGTGCCGCCGAGCCCGGCCGCGAGCCGCCTGCCGTCGCCGAGCTCTACCTCGCCGGAAAATGGAGAAGTCGGCCGCCCGTCCTCAAGCTCCACCTTGCCGAGAAAAAAAATGACGGAGAGAGAGAGATGGCAGCAAGGACGAGAGGGAGGAAAGAAGAAAAAAAAATGAGGGGGAGGAGGGAGCTGGCGAGAGGGAGAGAGAGAGATGAGGGAGAAGATGATTGAGGGATGTGTATATATATTATATATATATAAAGTGAGGGAGAAATGCATGAGGGAGAGAGGGATTCACGTGGGAAGAGTGGGAAGGGAATCAAAGAGTTGACAATATATATATATATATATATATATAAATGATACTCCAAAGATACCCTCGCCCCGAAAGTTGACCACGAGGAAGGTTCCCACCACCTACCACGCATTACGTACGTAACCTCAGGGCGTAACGTACGTAATCGTAACAAATTAGCGTACGTAATGCTACACAAGTAGCGTACGCTATGGCTATAAACTTAGCCAAAATTCCAAACTCGCCAAGCAACAACCAAACGACGAAACCAAACCGTCGACCAGTATAAATATTTCGATCCCGAAATATTCTAATACAATATACATTGTATCGGTCCAAACAACAACACTTGTACAATTCCAAATGAATACGTACAACTCAACAGTAACATGGAAAAAAAAAATTACCCCCGGATATTACATACTCCCCCCCTTAAAAATAGTTTCGTCCTCGAAACTCAGGGTGCACAAGTCGGGGCACGGACTATCCATCAGGATAAGAAAACAACATCTCCAGGAATACTCCTCAATACGAGCAATTCCGCCTAAGCAACTGGGCCGACCCCACGGGTCCCCACGTCTCCTCTGCCTGAACAAGGCGAAAAAAAATCAAGTGATAAAGACACTCAACCAAGTGCGAGATTAGCCGAATCATGACTCCTCCGCCAGAGACCAGCCAGGAAGTCGCACCAAAAAGAAAATAACAACGCACGAATAGTCCTCGGGACCATATCAATCGCGCACCCAAGTCCTCACGACTTGACGTCTCGAATCACAATGAACGATTACCCAGGTCATCACAAAAATCTCGGGTACAGGACCAAAGGAAAAGAAAATCACATCAAATGACTCAAGTGTCAAGATTCTCAGATACAATGATTACAAGATAGATCAATAATAAATGGTTCACAACCGCAATATTAAAATACAGACCGAGTCAAACATCAATCCGAAAGACAAGGAAAATACAAATCAAGGTTACATCTCAAATGTTCCCGGAATCAACATCCTCCAGATCATCGAGTTCCTCGATCTCATCGACTCGAGGAAGACCCTAATCTGAACTCGCTACTTCCCCTCGGGTGTCCATACCTCTGGCTCCCGAAGCCCGATATGACCCCTTGGATGAAGTACGGACTGAAGTGACAAAATCTCTCGAGGCCCATGAGCTCTCTCGAGACCTACTGGCACTAGAACTCATGCAGTATTCTGAAGGTGTCCCCACCTCCGACACAGAAAAATAAATAATAGCTGGCACCGTACATCGAGTACTCACATGCCCTGCTGAATCACAGTTAAAACAAACAACAGTCGAACTCGTCACTG
The DNA here is from genome assembly GCA_033398695.1 of Orobanche coerulescens. Taxonomy (NCBI): domain Eukaryota; kingdom Viridiplantae; phylum Streptophyta; class Magnoliopsida; order Lamiales; family Orobanchaceae; genus Orobanche; species Orobanche coerulescens. The sequence continues at coordinate 60,444,758 of CM065818.1, forward strand.
AAGAAAATGCTTTCCCGATTGAAGCCGACTAGGAAATAACCTCTTGGACGTCGGAGCTCGATGTCCCTCTGAACGAATCGGCATCCTAGTCCTCTCACCAGAAGAAACTGAAGAAGTCCTTGAAACTTCTCAGCAATAACAATAACACCCTCGTCCTCGACGGATTCGGGGTTCAAAACTTCCGACAAATTGGCTTCACAAGTGGAGCCGGATAATACCTCTCTAACATGAGAGTCTTGAACTCGATCCGAACACAATCACGATCGGTGGGTTCTCGAGCACATCTCCGAAAATGATTCGTCAGCCACCAAAGTATTGGTACGAGGTTTCAGGTGTCGGCCCACTCTGCGGCCTCTACCCCCTCTGTCACGTCCTCTTTCCAGACTGAAAGAATAACGTTCAATCATGACCACAACTCAAATACGCCTCAACGGCCAGAATGCTAGGTCAACGCAAAACACGAGTATACATACTCAACAGATAAACGATCACATCGATCGCGCTAATCATAGCCGATACAGAGCCCACACGCTCCAAAGCAAATAATCATAAATCAATCGCACCCGATCGTCACATACAAGTGTCAACAAAACAGGTTAAATCAATGACAAAATGAATGTATGCACATAAAAGAGAATAGAGTCCTTACACAGGTCATACGAAGCTTCGAGGTCTTGCGATACTAGTCTTCACTGACGACGACTCGATGAAAGAATGACTCATAAAGTCGTCCAACTATCACGACTCACAAAACCTGACCGTCCAGATTGTCATAACCTGACAGCCTCACTACTACCGCCTTGGTAGAGCCACATAACACACAAGCCAGGGTATCTCACAACCCAATTCTCTGATACCATCTTCTGTAACACCCCCAAATCCCATTGGGTTATTACAGTGCCGTGGACCCCACACCAGGTGATCCACCAGGCGAACACGACTAAAATACAACAAACTAACCAAAATAGGAAATCACATACCCTACTATGATGTCCGACATACTATTCCGATATGGAATTTCAACGACAAGGATGGGCCGACATGGCCAAAATAAAATACAACAACATCCACGAGCCTGCTCGGATAATACAAAACGACAACGACTGGACAAAATTGGAGAACTCCAAACTGTCTGACCGACATGAACCCAAAATATCTTGGACTAGTATCGCTCAAATGCCTCGTCGCCATCGTCATGCCCCAGTGTCTCAACCCTCTCCTCGCAAGTACCTAAAACATGAAAACATGTTCCGCCACTGGTCGGTCATCCAAAGATAATGAATATCAAGTACATGCACAACATGATATGCATCCAAAGGCAGAATAAATAGTACAACAATGGTAGTACGAGATGCTCACAAACCAAAGTAAGAATCGAGCATTCGTGGAATACTATGCCCACGGCATACGATCAATACCTGCTCAATAGGTTAGAACATAAGTGCCCAACGGCGAATCATCAATATAGAACACAACAATACATTACCCGAAGGTAAATCAACCAACGCTGAAATAAATAAGGATCACAATGCCCGAAGGCTCCAACGGAACTACCGATACATCACAATGGCCTGAAAGCCCTCAGCCGAAGCTGCCAAAATATCACGATGGCCTGAAAGCCGAACAGCCCGAAGCTGTAAATCATCACAATACAGATCTCAAAGAAACAAACCTGACTGTCGAACATACCCCTCTGGCGTATGAACTCTTAATCACAAAACGTCGAACACATCCACACATTTAAATGGACTATGAACGAACAAAATTGTATGGCTCAATGATGGACATCACAGTACGACCGATCCGAATATGTGTCAGTGCACATGTCCACCCCGTATACGGAATCCAGGATATACGTGGGACAATGTACCTAATTAGCCTCAACGAACTACGTCTCGTGTGCACAGCCCTTCACGGAAAATATTCACGCATGACTATATATGTGCCCGGCTAAAAATCCTACACAATATCCAATCGGAACGTAGATATGATTCCGGATATGTCACGATACGACATGACAACGAAACTCAAAGGATAACACATCCAATACAGATCATACGACTCACCAACTGAACGATGACACACGAATAATGAAAGATCGACACGACCAATAATATTCAAAACAACCATCCTGGGATCAAAATCCCTAAGGACCGATTAACACGAACAACGATCACAACACAACAGTTCGGGAAATCCTCAACCTTCAAAGATCACAAAATTACCGAGTTCACAAGAATAATAGTGTGCTGCCTTGAATCGGTCAACACGACAATAATAATTCAACGGATGGGAATTATCGTTGATAATCCCAATTCAATACTTCGATTACCGTAGAATGGCCAATCGATAACAATTATACAATGGATGGGAATTATCTTTTTGACAACGGGTGGAAATTATCTTTGATAATCCCAATTCAATATATCGATCACCGTTAGAGCGGACAATCGATAATAATTATACAACGGATGGGAATTATCTTTGATAATCCCAATTCAATATATATCGATAACCTTCAGAACGGTTAACCGATAACAATTATACAACGGATGTCTCGGCACCTTTAATCGGTTACCGATAACGAAGATGATAATTGAATACGTCAATGCCTTCAATCGGCCAAAACGACATCAATAGAAAAACACTGATATCAATAACGACGATTCACAAAAAAAATATCTTGATGGAACATCAATCAATAATAACAATCGATACGTCGATGCCGCGAACCGGCTATCGACAACAATATCTCAAAGAAACATCAATCAACAATAACAATCGATTTGTCGATACCGCGAACCGGCTATCGACAACAATATTACCAACAAGTATCGCAATGCCTTAAATCGGCCATTTACGAACAACAATAATATTTGGCATAATTTGCCGAAGGGTATCGTATCAATCAATCCCCTGATATCAACAAAATCATAAAGAGACCAAGTCTCGAAATGATACACACATTCATACACATACATGATAACATTAATCTCATTGACCAGTACAAGTATAAAACTTGCCTCAAACCGAAGGCGAGAAAGTCCTTCCACGATCAACGTCCTACCACGAATCAATCAATGCGTCCTCCGACAATCACCAGCACTCGAACAACCTTGAATGAAATACAATTCATTCGATAACACGATATCGACCGAAAACAACACAATAGATAATTCCGATTCCAACACGAACACATACTATACTCGTATTTATCCATATACATACGTATATATATAATATATATTACATATATATATATATATAATAATATATATACAATACAACCCACAATATCTATATATATATATATATAAATATATATATATATATATACCCACTTTAGACACACACACACACACACTTCACGGCACACACTATATATATATATAACTGAAAAACACATAAAACTAACCGGAAGAGTCGATCGGCCAGGTCCAAAAAACTCCCATGCCGGAAATCGGCCGCCGGAAAAATGACCCGCCGGACTTCGTCCAACTCCGGTCCGTTTCTGTCTATGGCCGGCTTTCACCCGACTCCGCCTGCAACTCCTCGCCGGAAGTATGTCAAAACTCCATTCCGCCGTCCGTTTCGGACAAAAACCACCTCCGGTCACCGGAATCAATGGAACTCCGTCCATGGCCGGAAACCATGAAGATCGCCGGTGCCTGCTCCGTCTCGCCGGAAGAAGAAAAAAAAAATGCCGGCTGAATTCTCCGTTCGAATCCGATGTCGACGAACAGCTCGACTGGATTTGCAGCCTTCCGATTCGGAAATTCCGACCAGGCCGCCGCCGAGCTCCGGTCGCGAGCCGCCTGCCGTCGTCGAGCTCTACCTCGCCGGAAAATGGAGAAGCCGGCCGCCCGTCCTCAAGCTCCACCTTGCCGAGAAAAAAAATGACGGAGAGAGAGAGATGGCAGCAAGGACGAGAGGGAGGAAAGAAGAAAAAAAATGAGGGGGAGGAGGGAGCTGGCGAGAGGGAGAGAGAGAGATGAGGGAGAAGATGATTGAGGGATGTGTATATATATTATATATATATATATATATATATATATATATAAAGTGAGGGAGAAATGCATGAGGGAGAGAGGGATTCACGTGGGAAGAGTGGGAAGGGAATCAAAGAGTTGACAATATATATATATATATATATATATATATATATATAAATGATACTCCAAAGATACCCTCGCCCCGAAAGTTGACCACGAGGAAGGTTCCCACCACCTACCACGCATTACGTACGTAACCTCAGGGCGTAACGTACGTAATCGTAACAAATTAGCGTACGTAATGCTACACAAGTAGCGTACGCTATGGCTATAAACTTAGCCAAAATTCCAAACTCGCCAAGCAACAACCAAACGACGAAACCAAATCGTCGACCAGTATAAATATTTCGATCCCGAAATATTCTAATACAATATACATTGTATCGGTCCAAACAACAACACTTGTACCATTCCAAATGAATACGTACAACTCAACAGTAACATGAAAAAAAAAAAAAATTACCCCCGGATATTACAGTGTGTGAGGAATAGCACACGCTACGTACTCTCCTTAGCGCACGCTAATTAAGTACGGGTAGCGCACGCTATCTCTCAGCATTAGTGCATGCTAATGTGGTTCAGGCAGACAGTCCAGAAGGCACTGGACTGAATTTGAGTTGTAGTAGCGCACGCTACGAATGGTAAGTAGCGTACGCTAGTTGTGTGGATAGCGCACGCTACGTAATCAGTGTAGCGCGCGCTAAAGTCCGAGCAGGCAGAGTCCAGTGGGTACTAGGCTGGAATGGAATAATTCTTAGCGCACGCTATGAGATATTAGCGTACGCTAATGGTGTAGTAGCGCACGCTGAGTTTTGGGTGTAGCACACGCTATCACGAGCAGGTCAGAGGACAGGAGGTTCTGGACTCCAGTTGCTGGGTATCAACATCAGTTAGCGCACGCTAACATTTTGGGTTAACGCACGCTATTGGGAAGGCATTAGTGTACGCTACCAAGTTCGTAGCGCACGCTAACGAGGCAGTCAGAGCTCACTGGACTGCCCGGTTAACCGCTAGTACACGCTAAATATCATGGCTTAGCATGCGATAATCTGGGATCAGTATATATTGGACAGTTTAGCCCCATTTCGTCATTTTTCATTTTCTCCTCCTCCTCTCGATCGTTTTGGGCGATTTTAGACGTTTTGGAGAGATCTCTTCGAGCTGCATCCACCTATCAACATCTTCAAGCTTATAATTCGGGTTAATCACAATTTCATCCTCTCCAATACATCAAATCAAGGTAAACTTTTCTTAGGTCTAGAATTTCGGATTTTAAATGTTTTCCTCCCGATCTCTTCGTGTAAGCTTGCTATTATGGCGGAATATGTTAGATATAGATTATCTACCTTGGATACATGTATTCCTACGAATTTATTGGTGTATATTTCGGATTTGATGAATATTTGGAGAATTATTCAAGAACCCTTGATGTTTGACTTTGGTTATTTTGGGGGTTTCCGATTATAGTTATCGTAACCTTGAGTTGTGGTTTCCTATTGGATTATTGATATCATTGAAGGTGTTTTGTTGGATTGAACTACTCATTTTGGAGTTTGGTTTCGATATATTTGGGATTGGTTATTATCAAAGGATGAATGTTTACAACGTATTCGTTAGAATGCCTCAATGAGTTTGGATATTGTTGTATCGACCTTTGAGTTGGTGGTGATTCATGCTTGATACGTATATTGAGCGTTTGTTGGTAATTATATTATCCAAGGTTGTTCGAGCGACCGACATCTCTTTTTAGGTCGTTTGTTCAAGGAAGGACATTCTTCACCGGTGTTAAGTTAATTCTTACTCAGTTAAAAGGATACTCATTTCTTTCGTTGTTGTTCATTCATATTCACACTTCATTCATAACGTATTAATCGTATTGAGACTTGTAATTGTCAAATAATCATTCAATTCACGAGGAACGATGGTTCCAATCATTTCAGTAAGCTATCATTCATTTCATTATTATTTCATCCCAGTGAGTCATTCTTGACCCTTCTCGTGTTGTTAGTCATTAATACTCATTGGTCACTTTCGTTCTTGTGACCTTCTGGGTTCATATTGCGTGGCCGGGTGGTTATGTGTGGAGTTTTTAGTCGGGCACACGATAGTCATGTGGCGGGTTCACCGACACAATGGACTGTGCACACGGTAACGTGCCTCCGTGAGACTAATTAGGTACAAGTGCAGGTGTGTCCGGACACTCATCTTGTGCACTTGCACGTCCCATTACGGGCGTACTATGATGCCCCTCTTCCGCTTAATTTCATAATTAAGATATATCATGATTGTGTTTATTCAACTCTTGAGGATTGTTGTTCTGTGTAACTGACCCCGTTGGGGAATGTTATTTTCAGGTCATGGCAAGGCTAAAGCACAGGAAGAGAACGTTGACGGCGAGGAGTCCCAGTGATACTAGTAGGGGGCCCCAGTCCTTTTTAGTCATTCATGTTTCTTCATTTTTATTTCCGCTGCAGATTTCCGTTTGGATATTCATTTTCATTTAGTGTTGTATATTTTATCTTCATATAAAATATAGATGTATTCTGTATTTTCCTGGGTGTGTTGTACTTGAAACTCCTCATCGGAGTAATTAATGATATAATGTGGTTCGGAACTATAATTACATTATTTAATTCTTTAATTTTCAGTCGCCTGGTGGGTCCCAGTTGGGGGTCCACAGCACTGTAATATCCGCCTAATTTGGGGTATTACAGAGTTGGTATCGGAGCGGTTTTGAATACTACCTTCCGAGACATGTCTCATTGAAATCATCGTTCATCAGACTAGTATCATTGGACTTTCACGTCATGTGTGACATGTGCAAGAGCCAAGCCCCTCAGACCAAAGAACAGTAAGATTTCTGACACCATGGTATAATTTCTGGCAATAATAATCACTCATTCGTCATTCAACAGTCAACAATCCTCAATCATCATTTTCATTTTTGATCATGTCGATCATGTTAACCCATTAATCACTCAGTTCATTTCATTGCTCATTTGTTGACCCTAAGGATCGTATCATTAATCTTGTTAACTTTCTCAAGATAATCATTTCAAGAATTTCATCAGATAATCATGTCACTTCAGTTGATCCTTCATGTAATCACTGTGTTAGAGCGCGTATGCTCATTATCATTATTTTATAACGTAATCATAATGTGATATTCATGCGAGATCTATAATTATCATGTGACTTTCCTACTTCAGTATGGAGATAGCAGGCAGAGGACGCAGGGGAAGAGGCCGCGGTGCGGGCCGAAACCCGGGAGCTCGTGTGAATATACGCGCGAATGCAAGGAATAATGCTAATTCATCGAGCAGCGATGCTGCCACTCATTCGCCTAGAAATAATCATTCACTGTCAGGGAGTCGCACCCAGGACAGCTCATTCAGATGGTGTCCGGGTTGACCCACTCGCGTTTATGCAAGGCATGATGGCCTAGATGACTCATATGGCACGCCTCATGGAGATGATGCAGAACTCAACCGCTCAGAATCAACAGGCTCCTCCACCGCCACCTCAGAGGCAAGAGAGGAGTGTGAGAAGTATTATTGGCGATATCTCTCGCCAGAGACCACCTACTTTTGAGGGCTCGTCTGAGCCGGCGAATATTTTTAACTGGCTTGAGCATTTCGAAAAGTTGTTTGCTATGGTGGAGTGTCCCGAAGGGCATAAAGTTTCAGTCGCGGCTTACTATCTGGGTAAGAGCGCTCACTCTTGGTGGTTATATTTGAAACCCACCGACGGATCTTTGTACTTGGGATCAATTCAAGACCCTCATGATGGAGAGATATTATCCGGCCCCACTAAGGGAGGCCAAATTATCAGAATTACTCACTCCCAACCCCTCAGCGGGAGATGATGTTCTCGCCATCGCCGAGAAATTTGAGGAACTTCTTCCTTTCGCCTCATTTATTATCCACTCCGAGGCGGATAAGATCAAGTACTTCAGTAAGAGGTTGAAACCTCGTATGCGGATGCAGTTGCTTAATCACAATTGCACCACCCTGGCCGAATTCATCGAGAAAGCTCTTACTTATGAGCTTACTGCTAAGGAGATTACTAAGCAACAACCTTCATTTGCTAGCAAGAAATCCAAAAATCGTAATCAGTCTGAAGGCGGTCAGGCAACCTTCAAGAAGCCTCGTGCGGGCTCTACTTTTTCTGAGCGACCTCCTATGGCACCGAAACCCGCGGAATCTCAGTCTCGAGCAGACAGTTCGGCCATCACCTGTTTGAACTATGGAGAACAGGGTCATTTCAGCACTAAATGTCCGAGGCAGACTATCATGTGCAACAACTATGGAATTGCTGGGCATAAGGCCCATTTTTGCCGAAGAGATTACAGACCTGCCCCGACGGCATCTCAGGCCCTGAAGCAGTCGGCTGTTCAAAATCAGACTGCTCAGTCGGCGTCTGATGGACAACCTAAAAACTCGCAAGTGTACGAATCGCTTTTGTAGGAAGCGACAAGTAACTCCGAGGTCGATCTCTCGAGGAGTTGGAAACGGTTTGAAGTTTGATTATGTTTAGAAAATAGTCAAATTGACAAAAGTAAAGTAAATTAAAACACGGTGAACGATTCGATTGAGATGAAAGTTCGTAAAACAAGTGCGGAAAATTAAATTAATCGAAGCGTTGAAAACACCAAATTAAAGGATGGATTTCTAGAGAATACAATTATGAGAGTGATATGGGGGTTTAGAATCACCGACACACGTTATCAATTATTAGTTTTGATACTCAAATAATTTATGGTTTGGAATTACCGATTGCTCACAATTAAAAGAAAACCCGTTTGATGGCAGCGAATTCTAAAAATCGAGATTGTTCTTTTCAAAAACAAGAGAAACTCCTTTGATGGGGATGAATCTCTACTAACAATCGACTAGCTAATACCTTTGATGGGGTAATTCGCCAAAAGATCGCGGAAAAAGGTTTAGAACATTCACAATCGCTTCTATCGGGTCGTTTGATGGCGAACACTGATAAAAACCCTCGATTTTGACAATAACAACAACTATGAAAAAGGTTTGATGATCTAAATCATAGGTTCTCTTGCGTCTAAATAATACTCATGCACAACTATCATCAAGAACGCCGAAAGATTACGAAGAATAAGGAAAGAGGAACAATCCCAAACTCATACCCGGAAAATCAGTCAAAACTAACAACCAAGAACATGTGTGTGGTTCAATCTAAACACCCATATGATAAGATTAGCTACTCATGATCAATTCAATAATAATAGCAAAAATCATAGAGTAAAACATGGTAGAAATCTTCCCTTGCGAAATCGAAATCGAGGCCCGAGGAAGGTTTGATGTTCTTCCTTCAAAAACTCACAAAATCTTCATACAAGGAATGAAAATCACTCACAAATATGTCTCTAGATGATTAGAATACAAGAAAGTTGAGAAAAAAATGAGTTTTTCCTCCAGAATTTTGGCTCTCCCGAGTTGAGTGTAGGGTTTCCCTTTATATACCCGTCAAAAATCGCAAAAAGTGCAGAAAATCGCATTTTCTGCACAAACAGGGGTTGGATCGCGATCCGGGCATTTGGGATCGCGATCCGGGTGCCCAAAATAAATTCTGCCCCGGTCTGAATTCTGGATCGCGATCCGGGGCGCGGTCTGGACTTGGATCGCGATCCGGGCGCGGTCCGGACTGTGAGGCCGTGGTCTAGAAGCTATATCTCACTCAATACACCTCGGAATTTAACGTATAATATACCGTTGCGAAGCTGATTTCACAAGGAATCCATACATATATAGAACACTCCCTATTTCGAATTAATGAATCTGTAAATTAGAAAGTACGACAGGCAGTGCTTCAATCTTCATCGTTTTAGGTCCCGTTCTCGCTCTTGATCGTCATAAACTCCAATATTGGCCATAAAAGAGCATATTTCACCACAATCTTTGTACGGATACCTACAAAACAAAAACACAACATACCACGTGTAAAAAGAGCAAAAACACTTAAAAACAAATGAAAGCGCGACTCGATAGAACGGAATGAGACGATCAAAAATTGAGTCATCAACGTCATTTAAAACGACAGGAGCGAATAAAGGTGGAGCCCATAGCTATTAGACATAAGCATCCGGTGGGGGGACTAGCAAGCCCTGAATTTATGAGATATAGAGGACCGATGATCTGGAGGCCCGAATGATCTCAGGTACACTCGAAATTCTATCTCAACCTTTGTGTACCCTTTTTCATACTGGTGCATCACATTCATTCATTTTCGAGTCATGTTTGAGTAGACTACGTCTGGGTAGTTCTACAAGTTGTGAGCTTTATGTCATTGGTCTACCAGATGGTAGAAGAATTACTGGGGATCGTGAGGTTAAGAATTGTCCGATTCAGCTTCATGGCCGTGTATGGATAGCAGACCTAATCGTGGTGGATTTACCTAGAGATGATGTCATTTTGGGTATTGATTGGATGGATCGTCATGATGCCATCCTTAGTATCCGTAAACGTATGGTCACTATCATTTCAGACGATGGAGTCGAATGTGTATTTCAGGGAGGTAATCCCAGCTGTTCCGGAAGAGTTATTAATATGATGAAAGCAGCGAAATTACTCAGTTAGGGGTATGTTGGTTATTGGTGCTATATGACCAAAACCGAGAAATTATCAATGATGTTGGCGGATATTCTTGTAGTGAGAGAATATGCCGACGTATTTCCAGACGAGTTACCTGGTTTGCCTCCATGGAGAGATGTGGAATTCACGATAGAGTTGGATCCTGGTACGTCCCCAATATCGAAGGCACCATATCAGATGGCCCCGATCGAAATGCTGGAATTGAAAAAACAATTTGAGAACTTGACCTAGAAAGGTTATATCCGACCGAGTGCGTCCCCGTGGGGAGCACCTGTGTTATTTGTCAAGAAGAATGATGGTTCTTTTCACTTGTGTATTGATTATCGGGAGTTGAACAGGGTGATGATCAAGAATAAATATCCCCTACCCCGCATCGATGACCTTTTGGATCAATTTCAGGGAGCTTCAGTATTTTCCAAGATCGATTTAAGATATGGGTATTATCAGTTGCGAATTCGAGAGTTGGATATCGCTAGAACGACGTTTTGAACATGCTATGGTCATTATGAGTTTGTGGTAATGCCGTTTGGGTTAACTAATGCACCTGCGGTATTCATGGAATTAATGAATCGAGTTTTCATCAACTATTTAGATCAGTTCGTAGTTGTCTTCATTGATGACATTTTGATTTATTCCCGTGACCGAGAAGAGCACGAATTTCACCTTCAACAGGTTCTCGACGTGTTGAGACGAGAGCAAATCTATGGAAAGTTTTCAAAATGTGAGTTCTGGATGTCCGAAGTGATGTTTCTCGGGCATGTAATTTCATCAGATGGTGTACGTGTCGACCCTCAGAATACGGAGGATATCTGAGATTGGCAACCTCCGAAAAATGTTAAGGAAATCCGAAGCTTTCTCGGATTAGCAGGTTATTACAGGCGATTTGTGGAAGGATTTTCTAAAATCGCTCAACCTATGACGAACCTTTTGCGGAAGGATAAGAAATACACGTGGTCTGATGCGTGTCAAAAGAGTTTTGAAGAAATCAAGAGCCGTTTAATTTCAGCACATGTCCTTTCCTTGCCACAAGGGACGGAAGGATTTGTGGTTTATAGTGATGCGTCCGGACATGGTCTTGGATGTGTACTAATGCAGAATGGGAAGGTTATTGCCTATGCTTCGCGGCAACTGAGACCTTACGAGGTCAATTATCCGACCCACGACCTGGAACTAGCAGCCGTGGTTTTCGCGTTGAAGATTTGGCGTCATTACCTCTATGGCGTCACCTGTCAGATTTTCACCGATCATAAGAGTTTGAAGTATATATTTACTCAGAAGGAGTTAAATATGCGACAGAGACGGTGGTTGGAACTAATCAAAGATTATGATATTGAGATTCAATACCACCTGGGTAAGGCGAACGTAGTCGCCGATGCCTTGAGTCGTAAATCTGTTCAGGTGCAAATGCTTGCTCGTTTAACAGTTCAGAAAAAACTTCAACAGGAATTTCTGAGACCCGAGATAGAGGTCTGGTTACAGCGAGTGCAAGGGCAACTTTGCATGTTAGAGATTTCTTTGCCACTCGAGGAGGAGATCAGAGTGAATCAGGGTTTAGACCCATATTTGTTGCGCATTCGAGAAGATGTAGCTCAGGGAAAATCCCCTGGATTTGTGGTCCACAATGATGGACTTTGCGATTTAAGAATCGGTTATGCGTACCGGCGAATGACGAGTTGAAAAACTCGATTTTGAGAGAAGCTCATGCTACCCCTTATTCCATTCATCCGGAGTCTAGCAAGATGTACAAAGACTTGAAACAAAATTACTGGTGGAGTAATATGAAACGAGAAGTCGCAGAATTTGTTTCGAGATGTTTAACCTGTTAGCAAGTCAAGATAGAACATCAGCGACCGGTGGGTATGCTGAAACCGCTCCCTATTCCAAAGTGGAGGTGGGAGGATATTTTAATGGACTTCATCACGAGTTTGCCGATGAGTCATCGTGGCATGAATACAATTTGGGTAATTGTGGACCATTTAACTAAGTCAGCTCATTTCCTTGAGATTAAGGATATGTGGGGTCCCGAGAGACTTGCCCAGTTGTTTATCAAAGAGATAGTGAGATTACACGGTACTCCTAAGAGTATCGTTTCTTATCGCGACGGGCGATTCGTGTCACATTTTTGGAAATCAGTTCATCGTGCTATGGGAACTCAACTTAATCTCAGCACAGCTTTTCATCCTTAGTCCGACGGACAATCAGAGAGGACTATTCAGACTTTGGAGGACATGTTGAGGGCATATGTTCTCGATTGGAAGGATGATTGGAAAGCCCAACTACCGTTGATCGAGTTCACATACAATAATAGTTGGCATGTTTTGATTAAGATGGAGCCTTACGAGGCCTTGTACGGTCATCGTTGTCGATCTCCTCTGTGTTGGGATGACTTATCAGAATCAATCGGCACTGAGCCCGATATGCTTATAGCCGCCCGCGAGAAGGTAGCTTTGATCAGGAGTCATTTGTTGACCGCTCAGAGTCAACAAAAATCATATGCAGATAATCGTCGTCGACCACTAGAGTTCGAGACAGGTGACCACATTTTGGTCAAGGTATCCCCGAGTCGAGGTATCTTCCGTTTCGGGAAACGAGGAAAGTTGAGTCCGAGATTCATTGGACCGTTTGAGATTTTGGATCGAGTAGGTAGTCTAGCTTATCGATTGTCCTTACCTCCAATGCTAAGCCGAATTCATAATGTGTTTCACGTCTCTCAGTTGCGGAAGTATGTTCCCGACCCGAGTCACATACTTCAGTTCGATGAAATCTAGATCGCGGATGATCATTCGTATGAGGAGCGTCCTGTACGAGTCTTAGAGCGGCGAATCAAGCAGTTGAGGAAAAAGACGATTCCTTTGGTTAAAATTCAGTGGTCTAGACACGGAGTCGAATAGGCTACTTGGGAAACTGAGGATAGTACGCGGGAGAGTTATCCCGAATTGTTTGACCCTTAGTTTCAGGGACGAAACTCTTTTAAGGGGGGGTGTATGTAATAACCGGCTGTAAATTCATTCATTATTATTCAGTATATTGTCACTCAATAATTTTTCACTCATTAATAATCATTTCGTCATTCATATTCATTCATTGTATTCACCGTTCAGAGTAATTTATATCGTGTATCAGTTATTATTCGTCATGCAACCTGGTTGGAGAGTCGGGCCGAGCGTATCATCATTGTCATCTTTGTAGTGGGCTGTGTGTGAGGAGTAGCGCATGCTACGTACTCTCCTTAGCGCGCGCTAATGGAGTACGGGTAGCGCATGCTATCTCTCAGCATTAGCGCACGCTAATGTGTTTCAGGCAGACCGCCCAGAAGGCACTAGACTGAACTTGAGTTGTAGTAGCGCACGCTACGAATGGTAAGTAGCGTATGCTAGTTGTGTGGATAGCGCACGCTACGTAATTAGTGTAGCGCGCGCTAAAGTCCGAGCAGGCAGAGTCCAGTGGGTACTGGACTGGAATGGAATAATTCTTAGCGCACGCTATGAGTAGATATTAGCGTACGCTAATGGTCTAGTAGCGCAAGCTGAGTTCTGGGTGTAGCGCGCTATCGCGAGCAGATCAGAGGACAGGAGGTTCTGGACTTCAGTTGTTGGGTATCAACATCAGTTAGCGCACGCTAACATTTTGGGTTAACGCACACTATCGGGATGGCGTTAGCGTACGCTACTAAGTTCGTAGCGCACGCTAATGAGGCATTCAGACCTCACTGGACTGCCCGGTTAACCGCTAGCGCACGCTAAATATCAGGGCTTAGCGTGCGCTAATCTGGGATCAGTATATATTGGACAGTTTAGCCCCATTTCGTAATTTTTCATTTTCTCCTCCTCCTCTCGACGGTTTGGGAAATTTCGGACATTTTGGAGAGATCTCTTCGAGCTGAATCCACATATCAACATCTTCAAGCTTATAATTCGGGTTAATCATCATTTCATCCTCTTTAATACATCAAATCAAGGTAAACTTTTCTTGGATCTAGAATTTCGGATTTTGAATGTTTTCCTCCCGATCCCTTCGTGTAAGCTTGCTATTATTTCGGAATATGTTAGATATGGATTATATACCTTGGATACATGTATTCCTACAGATTTATTGGTGTATATTTTGGATTTGATGAATATTTGGAGAATCATTCAAGAACCCTTGATGTTTGACTTTGGTTATTTTTGGGAGTTTCCGATTATAGTTGTCGTAACCTTGAGTTGTGGTTTTCTATTGGATTATTGATATCATTGAAGGTGTTTTGTTGGATTGAACTACTCATTTTGGAGTTTGGTTTCGATATATTTGGGATTGGTTATTATCAAAGGATGAATGTTTACAACGTATTCTTAGAATGCCTCAATGAGTTTGGATATTGTTCTATCGACCTTTGAGTTGGTCGTGATTCATGCTTGATACGTATATTGAGCGTTTATTGGTAATTATGTTATTCAAGGTTGTTTGAACGACCGACATCTCTTTTTAGGATGTTTGTTCGAAGAAGGACATTCTTCACCGGTGTTGAGTATGTTAATTCTTACTCGGTTAAAAGGATACTCATTCCTTTCGTTGTTGTTCATTTATATTCATAATTCATTCATAACATATTAATCGTATTGAGACTTGTAATTTTCAAATAATCATTTCATTCACGAGGAACGACGGTTCCAATCATTTCAGTGAGCTATCATTCATTTCATTATTATTTCATCTCCGTGAGTCATTCTTGACCCTTGTCGTTTTGTTATTCATTAATACTCATTGTCACTTTCGTTCTTGTGACCTTCTGGGTTCATATTGCATGGTCGGGTGGTTATGTGTGGAATCTTTAGTCGGGCACACGATAGTCATGTGGCGGGTTCACCGACACAATGGACTGTGCACACGGTAACGTGCCTACGTGAGACTAATTAGGTACAAGTGCAGGTGTGTCCGTACACTCGTCTTGTGCACTTGCACGTCCCATTACGGGTGTACTATGCTGCTGCTCTTCCGCTTAATTTCATAATTAAGATTTATCATGATTGTGTTTATTCAACTTTTGAGGATTGTTGTTTTGTGTGACTGACCCCGTTGGGGGATGTTGTTTTCAGGTCATGGCAAGTCTAAAGCACGGGAAGAGAACGTTGACGGCGAGGAGTCCCAGTGATACTAGTAGGGGGCCCCAGTCCTTTTCAGTCATTCACATTTCTTCATTTTTATTTCCGCTGCAGATTTCCGTTTGGATATTCATTTTCATTTAGTGTTATATATTTTATCTTCATATAAAATATACATGTATTCTGTATTTTCCTGGGTGTGTTGTACTTGAAACTCCTCATCCGAGTAATTAATGATATAATGTGGTTCGGTACTACAATTATATGATTTAATTCCTTAATTTTCATTGCCTGGTGGGTCCCAACTGGGGGTCCACGGCACGGTAATATCCGCCTAATTTGGGGTGTTACACAAGCAAGCTAACTCGAAGAGATCGGGAAGAAATCCCTCAATTCCTGAAATTCTAGATTCAAGAAAAGTTACCTTGATTCGGAGTGGAGGAGAGGATGAAAAGTTTATTAATCCGAACTAGAAGCTTGAAGATGTTGATAGTTTATTGCAGCTCGAAGAACACTTCATAAAATGTCCAAAGTCGCCCAAAATTGCTCAGATGAGGAAGAGAGATGAAGAAATGACGAAATAGGGCTAAACCGTCCAATATATACTAAACCCAGCTTAGCGCGCACTAGCTCCTGTTATTAGCGTTCGCTAGCGGGTGTACCGGGTAGACCAGTGAACTCTGCCTGCCGCGTTAGCGTGCACTACGTACTTGGTAGCATGCGCTAACGCCTTCCTCTTAGCATGTGCTTACCGGATGTTAGCGTGCGCTAGCTGATAGTTGGTGCTCAGAAACTGGAGTCCAGAACCTACTGTCCTCTGTCTGATCGAGCCTTAGCGCGCGCTATACTGATTGCTTAGCGTGTGCTATCAATACAACTAGCGTACGCTATATATACTCCTAGCGTGCGCTAAGAATTTCCCATTTCAGTCCAGTACCTATTGGACTGTCTACCTCCAATACGCTAGCGCGCGCTGATGAAGACCGATAGCGTGCGCTACCAGTACCCAAATAGCGCGCGCTATAAAGAGTATGTAGTGTGCGCTACTCCCCACACACAGGCTACCAATTCAATGATAATGATAATATTATCGACTTGGTTCTCAAACAAGGTTGAAAGACGAATGATAACTGATCCAAGATTCCAAATATGCCGAACAGTGAATACAATGAAGGAACACGAATGATGAATGACTATTAATGAGTGAAAAATTACTGAGTGACAATTTACTGAATGATAATGAATGAATTTACAACCGGGTATTACATATGTAACACCCCTTATCCACTCAGAGATATTACACGTCGTAGACCTCTTTCCGCAAGGATCTACCAGGCAGGAGACTACAAAACAAAACCTACACACGGTCAACTAGACCAAAACATAAAACCGTAGACCGATTAGGTCTTTCAAAACACAACATAGTTATACATCTGATAAACCAAAATACAACTCGATCACATATTACATAACATGTCCATCCCCTCAAGGATGACAAGGAAAACTCAGACCGACAGATCATTGATGGACAACCGACTACAACTGTGACTAGTATCACTAATTTACATCATCCTCCGAACCGATCCTGTGGTTGCTCTCTCTCCAGTCAGAACACCTGGAATAAATAACAAAATCCCCAACGAGGGGTTAGCGATGGAATCGCTATCAAGTAACCAAGCTATAAAGTTATACATAAAGAATACAACCGTTATGAAAATAACCTTTCGACAAGGTAGTAACACGATACCCGAGTCCAAAGTCTTTTCGAAAATAGTTCCCACTAGGGAGTATCATAAAGATAACTTCAAAACACATTGAAAGAATAATTGAGGACGTCGGGGGTCTCAGTGTAAAATCATGAAAAAATTTGTAATTCTCATTTTCAAAAGGATTTTCTTTCAAAATCATATAAATGATTCAATTCTTCAAACAAGCCTCAAAGGCAGAACCATATTCACCAATATAGCCGGAATCCAAGATTCAAGCATTCACAATTCAGAAATATCCAATCAATACTCATATCACATCCGTGGCCTCGATGGGACCCACCCGGATTAGCTACCGGATCAAACTCGAATCCACCCATAAGTTATCTTGACATCGTACTCGCAAGTAACGATTCTCGGATCCCTCTCCAGAGCTACCCGATTAGATAATCCTTATGGTTAAATCATATCATCTGGCCGTACTCGCAAGTAACGCGCCGCCTGAGGCCTCACGGGTCCCTACCTAGTTAACATCATTCAAATACGCTCACAAGTTATCGTGACATTGCACTCGCAAGTGACGATTCTCGGAGCCCTCTCCAAACCTACCCGATTCAATAACCTTATGGCGAAATCATATCAACTAGCCGTACTCGTAAGTAACGCGCCGCCGGAGGCCTCACGGGTCCCTACCCGAGTAATATCTCAATTCACCGATTACACAACAACAAGGGTATAATATTCGCCACAATCACAAACACGTAATATCATAAGCTAGTGCATCACACACTTCCACAAAGGTATAATATTCACGTCACACCATCATTCATGAAACATACTAGCAAGCGGAAAATACAAACATTCCACAATTCCTCGGATAACTACTCATTTCTAAATATCCGTCTTAAGCATAAGACAACATGAAATGGTTGTTATCATTCTTCGTGGAATTCAAGTTATGTTCTTATTTAATTTTCTAGAATCACACATTCATTTAAAAGTAAGTTACGGTTAAACGTTCAATCACTATCAAGTCTACGTTAAATTCACGATACGCCACATTCTCAAAGTACAAAGATTATAGACGAGATACTCGCCTCAAGTCCAAAGCATGCGAAGCAATGGGAAGGCTCGACCGGAAACCCTCGAACACCTATAATCCCCAGGCCAAAAACAACGAAGATACGATTACAACGAGAATCAAGGTAAAAAATAATGGAAATCCCACCAAACTATCAAAGGGAAACTCATTGGAACATTTAATCGAACACTCAACGTTCGATAACTCCCAAGAACACTCGAATCACCAATCGAGTTAACTAAACTCAAAATATGGATATACAACCCATAGAACACGATTATTAATGCTCAATAACATCAACCGATTCATCAAAATCGGACGAACAATGAAAATTAAGAAGAAATCTCGAAAGTCAAATTCTAGGAGATTTCAAGAAAATACCTCGATCTGACGAAGAACAAGGATTAGATGATGATAATAAACACCAATCAAGCTTCCCAAATGATGTACAAGGAGTTTACCGGCCAAAATTCCGGATACTTGCCGAAGAATCGCGGAGGAGGGTGAAAAATGGTGAAAATTGGGGTAAATGGCCGAGTGACCTGCTGCCTTGGCCTTGTATGGCCGATCACTTATGACCGTAACCGGAAGGCCTTACGACCGTAACCGGCATTCGTGAAAATTCTGTCCAGCGCCTGCCGATCACTTACGGCCGTAACCGACACCCCCTTACGGCCATAACCGGCATTCGTCCGAATGCTGCCTAGCGCCCGTACAGCCGTAGTCGATCACACCTTACAGCCGTAACCGACCTTCGTCCATCCCGTGTCTGCCGATCACTTACAGCCGTAACCGGCACCTTACGGCTATAACTCGGCCAGGCCAGTCCCTGCTCCAAAATGTGCGGCTGTGACTCAGCCGTGGCCAACTCCGACAGCCCAGTTAGGCGTTCGACAATGTTTCGGTCATACTAACGCACCAGTTATGATTCAAAACAATAACGAGCAAATTACGAAACATAAAATACCACAAGTACATATTTAATAAAAGAAATGCACGCGATACGAGTCTCACTCGATGAACACTACAACAGAACACATCATACAGTGCATCATCAAAAAACGTATCCCACATAATCGTAACGAAACAAATAATTGGAACCAAACGACAAATAATTCAGGGCAACTGGAAAATAAAAATATCGGGTATTACATTCTACCCTTCTAAAAAGAAGTTTCATCCCGAAACTTAAAAAGAAATGGTGAAGTAAGCAGTCATCAAAGTGGCCGAACCATTAAACCTCAGCAATCTACATGAGTCGATCCTGATAATGGTGCTGAAGCTCGATTCTGGGAAACCTCATGGAATAATTCACAATACTGAACCCTCTAGCCCTCGAGTCCACAGTTATAACAAGTAATCGACTGCGAAGGACAATTAGCGTGCACATGACCCACAACGTTGCAGTTGAAACACCTCCCAGTCTGACTAGGAGTCAAAGAAGATGACTTGGAACCCTTGGTTCCACCAAACGAAGAAATGCGAGGTTTCGCCGTACGACTATGCGAAACTCGATGAGAAGAAGTCCCGACTCTCACACCGTCCGAAAAATCTCTAAACGTCCTCTGCCTCTTCGGCTCATGTAAAAGCCCAGTAGATAACGATGCCATGTCGTATGCCATGGCTCGATTCTGATACTCTCTGAAAGTAACACAAGTGAAACCCGACATGTACTATCGAATCTCTGGTCTCATCCGCATGTCAAAATGACGGATTTTGTCTTCCTCGGTCCTCACCTGCCTCTTCACGTAAGCGAGATGTCGACTATAATCGATAATAGCCTACGACACGGGTATATCCTGCGGCTCGGCTAGAAAAAAATCTTGGATCCTCTGCTCTCGGATTGGCTCTGGATAGAACTCCGCCTCCATTAACTTCTTGAACTCTTCCCAAGTAACAACATGATCCTGAGGCTTAACGGCTTCCCACCAATTAGCAGCGTCACTATTGAGAAGGAACTGAGCGATAGGAATCATCCGTCCCTCTGGACAACCAACCGCCTTCAAAATCTTCTCCAATTGGAAAAGCCAACGGTACCAGCCCAAAGTATCACCCGCGCCCGCAAAGCGAGGAGGATGCATACGAACCACTTCTCTAAGCCACTGATCGACCAGGCATTCCCAGTCACGGTAGTGTTACGCTGAACCGCCTGAGCCAAATGAGTCATCTGGTCTGCCATCTGCTGGAGTATAGTTGCAACACCAATAATAATGCCATTACCAGCAGCATGATCCTGATCATGCGATTGATTGCCACGACCTCTCGGCATACTGAACGGACAACCGTTCAGGACAACAAAACAAACACCACATAATCAATATAGGGCAACCAACAGTAACACAATAAAATACTCATTCTGAGTCACAACACAAATACACGAACTATCACCGCAATGATAGAATTCAAATTTATAAGTCATTCACTTGGCTACATCAACAAAAATGCATGGCCTTTACCAAAGCAATCTCGGTCAAAACCACAAACATATCATCATGGTTAAATCCGGTAATGTTTTTAAAAATAAAATTTTCTGAGGTACTTATCCAATGATAATAATTTAAAATTCCCGAGTTTGAATAATTTTGCAGAAATGAGTTTTTAAAAAGAAATATTTTTTTATACCTCGGTCATTTGATCAAAACTATGAACCCATTATCATTACTGTTTCATCTTGAAAGTCATTTGCAAAACAACATTTTGAAACATCAATCTATTCAATAAACGATATCATCAAAATGACCTTATAGATATACATAATCACTACTACCCATCAATTATCACATTCGGGTAACGTCATAAAACAATACAATTAAACCGAACTATGAAATCATAACATCTGGGCATACAACCATAACTCGCTAACAAGAACGGTGACGATTTACAATACATCAATAATATCCACACAGGATAAGCAACTAGGTGCAATACTGACACCGTAGTTAGAGTTCACAATCGTCACAGACGGACCATATGACTAGGTCGACAGGGATTAAACGACAGATAATGAGCACAGATAGAATTGTAACAACAAAGGTACTGCCGCGACAGTCAGAAGCTTACAGTCGTAACAACTAACTGTAAGATGGAAAGAATCAACTCAGCAGTCTCAAAACGGCTCCGAAGGTTAAGGATCGACTCCTAATAATGTATCTCGATATTTAGAAAGTACTGTAAAAATTCTCCGACGGGCATAACAACATAACAAACACATAACGTTTTGAATTTCGAAAACTAAAGTCGCTGGCAAAATAGAAATTTTCCAAAATTCCTTTTATCGTAACCGAAGATGACGGTAATATTTTGCAGTGCCCGAAATACATTAATATATATTTTCCAAATACCGTCTGATGGTGCATCTTGAAAATACAGGATCAACTTGTCAAAACCCAACCAATTTCAAAATCCATACATGCCGTTGTTTAATCGCACCATCAAAATATTTTCAAAAAATATCGACTTCCACAAAAAAATGCTCCGACCCCTAAGGTCCTTCAGAAACACGTTCCCAAATCTACCCACAGCGACATAATTACGACAGTCCAACAAAAATAATTGAACTTAAAACCACATGCCCAAACGGCGAATCACAAATTCAACCAAATACATATCGTGCGCACCAAGTTAAAACATATAATGAAACCATCCATCTGAGTTTCTCACCGACTCTACCATCGGTACCTTTTTCGAAACCCATCAAGGTTCACAAATTTCACATTATACCACCCCACACGGCGGTTCAAAGTCAAAACATTAATACATCCTAAAACATTGATCTTCTTTTCACCAGAACCAGCGTATCTTTTAATTTATATTATTTTATTTTATGTTTATTTCGGCATATTTAAAACGTAAGTGACAACCTAAAAACTGCTAGACATTTAGGATCTCTTCGCTCCCTGTGGTCTGTAACATCCGTACCTTTCTATTTTTTTGCAGTTTCTATTTTTGGTGCATGTCTATTTTTATCGTCTCTCTTGTAACCATTTCGACGTTTTGAATCTGTTTCGTTCTTGAAGTGTTTTCCATTTGGACGAGTTTCAGAGGTGTTTTTACATAATTTCACTTTATGATATGTTTTGTTGCATGTATGTTCGATTCTCCTAAAACTAGTTCGATTTTGTTGTTTATTTGGTTACATGAATTCGTATGGTTGAGTTGTTCATGTTGTGAGTTTCGGTTTATTAATCCAACGTTGTATCGTGATTTTCGGACGTTTGGGCCATTTTGTAATTTTCTATAAGTTTAGGGAATTTCATCTTCTTTGTCGTATTTCGGATTCCCCGATAGCGTGCGCTATCGAGGCCTGCATAACGTACGTTACACCCTTGTGATAACGTACGTTATGGTCCCCAACATTTTGGACAGTGGGTTCTGCCCAGTTTTTGCTAGGTCCTTACGTACGTTAATTGGCGTGTGTTATGTACGTAATCTTCTCATAGCGTACGCTAACTATTTCGTGCAGTGTATGCTATCGGTCTCGGCAAATTGGGCAGATTGTTTTGCCGA
This sequence comes from Orobanche coerulescens, assembly GCA_033398695.1. Lineage (NCBI taxonomy): Eukaryota > Viridiplantae > Streptophyta > Magnoliopsida > Lamiales > Orobanchaceae > Orobanche > Orobanche coerulescens. The sequence goes on from CM065818.1 coordinate 60,467,801, forward strand.
GCCATTACGTACGCTAACGCCTGAGTGTTACGTACGTAATGAGTGTAGCGTATGTTAACATCAGCATGTTAACGTACGTAACGTGTGAGCAGGTTTTATAAACCTGAGTTGACCTTCATTCCATCATTCTTCATTTTTTCTTCCTTCGTCCGAGAGCTGTGTTCCAAGAGGAGATTTGAGCAATTCTTCAAGTTTTGTCTGTGGAATTCCTTGGGAGATCGAGTATTGTGTTCCAAGTGAAGTTTATCATCATCTTAATCCTCTTTCTCCGTCCGAATCCAAGGTAATTGGCTTAGAACCCTACCTTTATCCATTTTGGGGGGTTTTCGGAATTTGTCTAGATTGAACTCGAATTGATCGTTTATGTTATAATATTTCTTATCGATTATTGTTGTTGGGTGATTCCCAATACGTTTCCGTCGTGTTTAATCCATGGATTGTTGATTTGGGGAGATTTTGTGAAACCCTCGCCCGTATTCATCGTCCGTGTATGTTTATGATTATTAGTCGGGGTTGTGGGCGTATTCCATTCGATTATTATTATCGTGTAGGATTGAATTATGTTAATCCTTCGTTTAGGAATGGTCGTGTTCCCTCTGGGTCATTCCTAGTCGTTGTTCGTTCCCGTTTCGTCAAAGATGTCTCAATGGCAAGTACTTTATGTTTGTTTGCATTGCTAGTATTTGGATTACGGCTTCCCGTGTATGTTGTGGATGTATATGTGTATGTTCACCTAGGGTTGGTCCGACGGGGCCTCTAGGGATACGTAGTGCCGTGTGTGTACGTATCACGAACTGGGGTTAACCACCCAGGGATGGTCCGACGGGGCCTTTGAAATGTTTTGTTGGAGAAATGTGTTTTGTGCTCGTGCACCGTAATATTCCGAAATATAAATATTTTCTAAAATGATTTGTGGCGCATATTTCATTTGATTAGAATGGTAGTTCAATGGATTCTACTTGCACTAGCAGTTGTCGCTAACCCCTTAAATGGGGGAAATACTTCTGTATTTTAGGTTCAGGTCTCGGAGGCGAATGAGCATGCGGGCAGTACGAGGATGATGGGCAAGAGTGAATCTGTTCAAATGGCCGTTCGTTAATGTCATGTCTTTTAAATTTTATTAATCATGTTGTTTGCTTGAGTACTCGAGTACTTCTTTCTTTTGAAACATTGTAATTGTTGTGTATCCAATTTGGGTTTCGGTGTAACACCCCGAGATATTCAGAGTTTATTACAGCGCCGTGGACCCCCCACAAGGGACCCACCAGGCTATAAACAAGAAAAACTCCACTCGACTAACCATCCCGGTTAGCGAGGGCACACATTTAATTATGAGACATTAAAGTTACGCCCGGAGCAACCGGCGAAATGATCATCAACCAACAATGTAACAATTTAAAAGTAACACAATACGGAGTTTGAAATGAAAAGCCTAAGTACTCGCGAGTACACTCTATGAGTTTATAATTATTAGAACAACCAAATCGAAATGGACGAAAGAAATAGAAAGACCCAAATGCACATGTCAACGACCCTGGCCAACGTCCTCGTACTGTCCAGGTGACCGCTCGTCCGGATAATCATAACCTGAAATCCATAACAAGAATTTCCCCAAAACGGGTCCCCAGAGGGGTTAGCAATTACGCTAGTACAAGTAATCAAGGCAAACCAATCGCTTACACATTTCATAGTACATGCACCAATATCAATTTCAAAAGTCAAAACCAGGACATGTCTTTTAGAAACAAACAGTCACAATTAATTTGCCTAGACCGGACGAAGCCACGAATCCCACTCGAGGCCTCTAAGGACCCTCCCGAGCTGGCCACATTCATAAAACAAACCAAGCACCACACGTCACCTAGACCGAGACGAAGCCACGAATCCCACTCGAGGCCTCTAAGGACCCTCCCGGTGGCTAGCGAATCAAACTCATGAATCCAGACGAAGCCATAGATTCCCCCGTGATCCGTCGGACCCTCCCAAGGTGAGCAAATCACACACAATATACATTACCATTTCACGTTAAGCATAAAGGTTTCCAAAAATACTTGCCTTGAATATTTTGATGACGCAACGAGCGGGAAGGATAATCACCAGCGAACACTAGGAATCAACGGAACCGAACCTAACGATTGAAGAACGTAATTATAACCAACTCTAGCCGAATACGGAAATGGAATACACTGAAAACCCGCCTACGATTCATGTATATTCGCACAAAATAACAACGAGGGCGGACCACAACCAAACCCTCTCGATTCCGCAAAACTATGAAAATATACCATGAATCCGTAGGGAAATTAATGATATCAACAAGATTAATCATATACATCATGAATCCACCAACAAAACGGAACGAATCGGAAGAAAATCCCAAAACCCCCAAATTAATCGAAAGTAGGGTTCTAGAAATATTACCTTTGGGGATTCAAGTACCAAGATCCGTAGAACACGCGCTAGATTGATTACCCGGGCTTCACTATCGAAGAAAAATGGTGAAAATCGAACCCGATATGGATAAAGATGAAGAACTCTATCCCTCTCTTACACTCTCTCTCGCGATGCAGTGAAAATGAAGAAGACGACGGGCGATTTCGTCTAATAAAGACGAGTTGCACAGTTGACCGCTTCATGTGCCGCGGCACAGCTTAGGTATGCCGCGGCACAGGCCAAAAATTCACTCCTGTGTTTCGGCATTGTGTCGCGATGCGACTGCGTGTGCCGCGGCACCGTCTGGCGAGTTTTGGTCGCGAATGACACGAGTGTGCGCGGCACGGATAGGTGTGCGCGGCACTGCTTGGCATTGTGCGCGGCACGGATAGGTGTGCCGCGGCACAGTCTGATTCGTTTGGCCAACAATCGAAGAAATTTGTGTGCCACGGCACACACATCTTATCTTGCCGCGGCCCACACCCCTATTTGGTTCCAAAATGATAAAAATGATCCGGAAAGAGAATAAAACGATAGGAATCAATATTTGGGAACCAATAACACGAAATGGATCCACGGCAACCCCGAAACGGCGATTCCGCACCACAATAACGAGAATACAGTTCAACGGATTGTGGGAAGGACACACCGAAAGGTACACGAGGTCACTATGACCAGAAATATACCAAAAATTAAAATACAAGGGAAAGAAAAATACCGGATATTACATTCTACCCCTCTAAAAATAAGTTTCGTCCGAAACTTGAGAAACAAACAACTCGGGGTACCTAGCACGCATGCTATCCTCGATTTCCCAAGTTGCTTCCTCGACACCGTGTCTCGACCACTTTGACCAAAGGGATGGTCTTATGCCTCGATCGTTTCTCACGATGTTCCAAAATCTTCAAAGGACGCTCCTCAAAAGTAATATCTTGACAATATCAATCTCGCCATAATCGATGATGTGACTAGGATCGGAACATATTTCCTCGGTGGGAAACATGAAAAACGCTATGAATGTGACTCAAGGCGGGAGTAACGCCAAACGGTATGCTAACCCACCGACCGCTCGAGAATCTCGAAGGGTCCAATAAATCTCGGACTCAACTTCCCCTTCTTCCCGAAACGGAAAACCCCTCTCGTCGGCGACACCTTCAGCAAAACGTGGTCTCCCACCTCGAATTCTAAAGGTCGACGACGGACATCGGCATATGACTTCTGTCGACTCTGGGCCGTCAACATCCGTTCCCGAATTAATTCTATCTTCCGCCTCGTCTCTAAAACGACATTCGGCTCGGTCCCGACTAAATCGGACGCCTCATTCCAACAAATCGGCGATCGACATCGTCGCCCATAAAGTGCCTCATACGGTGCCATTCGAATCGACGCGTGCCAACTATTGTTGTACGTGAATTCGATCAATGGCAAATGCTCTTCAGATCGCTACTCCAATCGAGGGCACAAGCACGCAACATGTCCTCGAATGTCCGGATAGTGCGTTCCGACCGTCCATCCGATGGGGATGAAAAGAGGTACTCAAATGCAAACGGGTACCCAACGCCTTATGCACCGCTTTGCCAAAGTGCGATACAAAGCGGCCATCACGATCCGAAACAATAGACTTGAGTACCGTGAAGTCTCACAATCTAGCGACAAACACACGAGCCAATTTCTCCGGGCCCCAAGTGTCCTTGATGCCCAGAAAATGTGCCGACTTGGTCAGACGATCAACAATCACCCAAACCATATTCATGCCCGATCTCGATCTCGGCAAACTCGTAATGAAATCCATCGATATATCTTCCCATTTCCATTAGGAGCGAAGTGATGCAATAACTTGACGGTCGCTGATGCTCGATTTTGACCTGCTGGCAAGTCAAACATCTCGCCACAAACTGTGCTACCTTCTCCTTCATATCATTCCACCAGAAGTTCCTCCTCAGGTCCTTGTACATCTTACTCGAACCAGGATGAACGGAATAGGGTGTGGAATGGGCCTCACGCAAAATACTCTGTCGCAACTTTGGATCGTTCGGCACACAAAGCCGACTTTGGAATCTCAAAACACCATCCTCGTGAATCACAAACCCAGGAGACTTTCCCTTAAGAACGTTCTCTCGGATTTGAGTAATCATCGGATCCTCTAATTGTTTCAGCTTAATTTCATCGATCAAAGACGAGATCTCTAAAGCGCAAAGTTGCCGTGACTCCGAGCAACAAAACCTCAACACCAAACTCAATCAAAGCCCGCGAAGCTCGGGCCGAGACGTGAGGACCTCAAGCGTTCGCAACGCAATCGGTTTCCGACTCAAGGCGTCGGCTCGACATTCGCCTTGCCGGATGATAAAGGATTTCGAGGTCATAATCCTTAATCAACTCTAACCACCTCCTCTGCCTCATATTCAACTCTCATTGAGTAAATATATATTTGAGACTTTTATGATCGGTAAAAATCGACATGCGAGCCGAAAAGATAGTGACGCCAAATCTTGAGCGCAAAAGCAGCCGCTAACTCCAAATCATGAGTAGGGTAGTTAAGTTCATACGGTCTCAAGCTGTCTCGGCGCATAGGCAATGGTCTTGTCGTCTTTGCATCAATACGCACCCAAGACCACGGCGAAGCATCGCTATAAGCGGCGAATCCCTCGTTGCCACACGGCAACGCCAAAACCGGGCTGAAGTCAAACGCTTCTTGACTCCTCGAAACTCGGCGCCTCTCATCGGTCGAGGCGAACTTCTCGGATTTACGGAGCAAGCGTGTAAGTGGCCGAGCTAGTTTTGAGAAACCCTCGGCGAACCTACGGTAGTAGCCACCAAACCCAAGAAACTACGGACCTCCTTCACGTTTGTAGGCGATGCCCAATCCAACACCGCCTCAATCTTCGCGGATCCACTCGAACTCCCTCGGTGAAATCACGTGACCGAAACATCACTTCCTTGACGGAACTCACATTTCGAGAACTTCGCATAGAGTTGCTCGGCCCTCAAAATGTCTAACACTATCCGCAAATGATGGGCATGCTCTTCTTCATTCCTTGAATAAATAAGAATATCGTAAATGAAGACGACGACACACTTATCCAAATACTCGATAAAAACTTTGTTCATCAATTGCATGAACACCGGCGCATTAGTTAACCCGAAAGGCATAACTACAAACTCATAATGCCCGTACCTCGTCAGAAAAATTTGTCTTGACACGTCGGACTCCCTCACCGGTGATAGTACCACGATTTTAAATCAATTTTCGAGAACACCGGACTCCATGCAAGATCGAACAAGTCGTCAATCCTCGGCAAAGGGTACTTGTTCTTGATGGTCACTTTGTTTAGTTCGCGATAGTCGATACACAAGCGTAGTGAACCATCCTTCTTACGCACAAACAAGACCGGTGCGCCCCAAGGCGAGGCGCTCGGTCGAACATACCCCGACTCCGAAGTTCACTCAAGCTGTTTCTTCAAATCGGCCATCTCACGAAGGTGCCATGCGATACGGCGCCTTGAAATCGAGCGCGCCGGCTCTAATTCTATAACAAACTCAACCTCACGATCCGGTGGCAATCCGGCAACTCGTCAGAAATACATCGAAACTCACTAACGACTGGAATCGCGAAAACTCGGCTCCACCATTCTCCGCCTTCAAGGCGTAGCACAATAACCAGTACACCCCTTTCGCGGGAGTTTCACCGCCTTCAAGGCGTCAATAACAAACTTGGTTTCTCTTTCGCCCGCGAAAGAGTGTTCAGTGCCGTCCTCGGCTAACATGGTAATGATCCTCGTGCGGTAGTTCATGATTGCACCATGCCGCTCGAGCCAATCATTCCCGAGAATTAAATCCTCGCCCTCGATACTCACAACAATAAGATTAGAGAGCCAAGCCCTCTCACAAATGATCACGAGCAGTCCGGACTTCTCGATCACCGACAATTCTATCACCGCTAGGAAGTTTAACGATGAAAGGCTCGCAAGGTGACAAGCAGTCGAGACTCAAACGGCGTACACACTCTAGAGAAATGAATGAATGCGTAGCACCCGAATAAAAAAGCACACTGACAGGATGGAAATGAATATGAATGGTACCTGTCGCCACAGTAGCTGCTGGATCATCGGCTCTCCTCATCTCATAGATACGCGGCTGAGCAGAGCCGACACTGGAAGCTCCACCCCTAGCGGGCTGACCCCGACCCTTACCTCGGCCGGCACTCGGTGGAGGCGGCGGAGCAAATGAGCCCTGGTTCACACTCGGCTCCATAGGTCTTTGGGTGAGAAGAGCAGGCGCCGCAGCTTGTCTGAGTTTCTCGCAAAAGAAGCCTTGTGGCCGTGACCACAAGTATGACAAGTTAAAGGTGGGCGAAGACAATCCCGGTTCACGTGGCACAGGTTGCCACGGTTAAAGCATCAGGGTCCGGACGGCCAGTTCGCGGCACTCAAAGCTCCCGAGAAAGCAGCCGAACCGCTTTGTAGAAATATTTGCGGCTGAGATTTCTTTGGCCTCCACTCTTAGGACGAGAAAAATTTCCGACCGACTTACGCTTCTTGCTCTCACGAGCCAAATCGCTAGCGGTCACCGACATATCATAAGCAAGGGCTCGACTCTGGTAATCCTTGAGTAGTACGAGACGAGCCTGGACATATAGTCCCGAATGGGCAGTTTCATTCTCTGGAAAAATGGAAAATCTTGTCGCTCTCCTCGACAACTTGGGTCTTCACATAACCCAACTCCTTGTTAAAGTCGGCAATGGCACGAGATACGGGGATATCCCGTGGTTTAGCATCATAGAAAGCATGCACTCGAGCACATCTAACCGGCCACGGACAATATTCGGTCTCCATCAATTCTTGAAATTCGGCCCATGAAGCAACATGATCTTTGGGACCAACGGCCTCCCACCAATCTGTAGCATCTCCGTGAGAAAATATTGAGCAATAGGGACCTTACGGTCCTCGGGCGATTGGTAGCGATGAATACTTTGGATATCTATTTGATCCACCCTTCCCGGCCGATCGGGTCGAAGCTCCTGAAGCGGGAGGATGCATCTTGATGACATCCTGAAGCCAACGATCCGTTCCGCCCGATTAGCATGGGCACGATCGGGGTTACGGACCACGAGCTATAGCCTCCATCTGGTTAACCATTTCTTGCATAACGGCCGCAATACCAAGATCGGCGCGCTCTGAGAAGAAGCATGACTGTGGCGGTCACCGATCTGCCCGGCTCGAAGAATGCGGCGTGGCCGCCCCATTGCCCCACGTCCGGCGCGTCCACGACCACGACCACGACCACGACCACGATTTCCTCGGCATCCATACGATGTTGAGAGATAACGAAGTATATCGATGATGAGTAAGGGAGAAAAAAACAACTACAATTCAAAAGTGGAAATACAATGCAAGAAACAAAAGAGCCGAATAAGAAAACTTACGAGCCTTTGGAAATCTTGGGATCTTTGGCGGTGTGACAATGTGCAAAACAAAACACGACTAGACCCAAATAACCAACAAGCCTAGGTATCCATAAACCATTTGCTCGATACCATTTTACGTAACACCCGAGATATTCGAGTTTATTACAGTAGTGGACCCCCACAAGGACCCACCAGGCTATAAACAAGAAAAACTCCACTCGACTAACCATCCGGTTAGCGAGGGCACACATTTAATTATGAGACATTAAAGTTACGCCCGAGCAACCGGCAAAATGATCATCAACCAACAATGTAACAATTTAAAAGTAACACAATACGGAGTTTGAAATGAAAAGCCTAAGTACTCGCGAGTACACTCTATGAGTTTATAATTATTAGAACAACCAAATCGAAATGGACGAAAGAAATAGAAAGACCCGAATGCACATGTCAACGACCACAGCCAACGTCCTCGTCTTGTCAGTGCCCGCTCTTAGGATAATCATAACACAAATCCATAACAAGAATTTCCCAAGCGGGTCCCAGAGGGGTTAGCAATTACGCTAGTACAAGTAATCAAGGCAAACCAATCGCTTACACATTTCATAGTACATGCACCAATATCAATTTCAAAAGTCAAAACCGGACATGTCTTTTAGGAAACAAACGATACAATTAATTTGCCTAGGACCGGGACGAAGCCACGAATCCCACTCGAGGCCTCTAAGGACCCTCCCAGTGGCCACATTCATAAAACAAACCAAGCACCACACGTCACCTAGGGCCGGACGAAGCCACGAATCCCACTCGAGGCCTCTAAGGACCCTCCCGAGCCGGCTAGCGAATCAAACTCATGAATCCAGAGGCGAAGCCATAGATTCCCCCTGTGATCCGTCGGACCCTCCCGAGGTGAGCAAATCACACACAATATACATTACCATTTCACGTTAAGCATAAAGGTTTCCAAAAATACTTGCCTTGAATATTTTGATGGCGCAACGAGCGGGAAGGATAATCACCGAGCGAACACTAGGAATCAGCGGAACCGAACCTAACGATTCGAAGAACATAATTATAACCAACTCTAGCCGAATACGGAAATGGAATACACCGAAAACCCGCCTACGATTCATGTATATTCGCACAAAATAACAACGAGGCGGACCACAACCAAACCCTCTCGATTCCGCAAAACTATGAAAATATACCATGAATCCGTAGGAAATTAATGATATCAACAAGATTAATCATATACATCATGAATCCACCAACAAAGCGGAGCGAATCGGAAGAAAATCCCAAAACCCCAAATTAATCGAAAGTAGGGTTCTAGAAATATTACCTTAGGGGATTCAAGTACCAAGATCCGTAGAACACGCGCTAGATTGATTACCGGGCTTCACTATCGAAGAAAAATGGTGAAAATCGACCCCAATGGATAAAGATGAAGAACTCTATCCCTCTCTTACACTCTCTCTCGCGATGCGGTGAAAATGAAGAAGACGACGGGCGATTTCGTCTAATAAAGACGAGTTGCCGCGATTGGCGCCGTGTGCCACGGCACGGCTTAGGTGTGCTGCGGCCACAGGCAAAATTCACTCGAGGTTTCGGCATTGTGCGGCACGGCTGCGTGTGCCGCGGCACCGTCTGAGCGAGTTTTGGTCGCAGATGACACGAGTGTGCCGCGGCACGGATAGGTGTGCCGCGGCAGCTGGCATTGTGCCGCGGCACGGATAGGTGTGCCGCGGCACTGCATCTGATTCGTTTGGACAAGCGAAGAAATTTGTGTGCGCGGCACACACATCTTGTGCCGCGGCCCACACCCCCTATTGGGTTCCAAAATGATAAAAATGATCCGGAAAGAGAATAAAACGATAGGAATCAATATTTGGGAACCAATAACACGAAATGGATCCACGGCAACCCCGAAACGGCGGTTCCGCACCACAATAACGAGAATACAGTTCAACAGTTGACGGGAAGGACACACCGAAAGGTACACGAGGGTCACTATGACAGAGAAATATACCAAAAATTAAAATACAAGGGAAAGAAAAATACCGGATATTACATTCGGTTGATGTTGTATTGCACTATTGAGTCTGATCTACTTATTTGGTATGTGTTGGATTGGGAAATTATCCGTATGTTGATGATGTATATCACTATTGTCATGTCGAGTTTGTGTGTTAGCCTGGTGGATTCCACGGGGTGGGGTCCACGACGCTGTAATATGCCCTGATCGTCTTTGGGTTGTTACATGAACGGGCCGATCTTACCGACGCACTATACTATACTGATCGAGTACACTGCTCGTAAGTGTTGGTGATTGTCTAAAGGATTCGGTATACTATAAATTTAAAGCTAGATTATAACACATCAATAGTCATTTTGTAGCATGTGCATACCAAGTGTTTGATAAGATGCCAACAATGAAAAAAACACCATCACATCATTGTTGTTTTATAGTGTGTTGTTTAAGGATGTTTGTTACGGGTCATCTTATGAATATTTTAAAAGAAGTGGGAATCTTGGTGGGTATCCTAGTGATTAGCAACAGATTGCAAAAATTAAGATTGATAAGGCTTTTATTGATCTTCATCACTTAGCTTATGTTAAGGTGGACCCTGTGCTTCTTGGGTTGAAGGTATAATCATTGATTATGGTTAATGATGAGGTGTTTGTATTAGTTTGTTTTCCGGGCTTATGGGCTTGTTTTTTAATTTGGAAAAAAGGCGATAAGCTAATTTGTAGTTCATGAACTTATTAGCTTGAGCTTATGGCTTAGCTAGCCATAAGCTCGACCAAATTACTAAAGCAAAAAAAGAAAATATTTCAGTCTCACGGATCGCGTCAATTGATGATACGTAAATAAGCGTGTACGGATCACATGTCTGAAGAGTTGGGTATTGATGACATCAAATAACGACTAAATCACAGCATCATTTATCCCGTTTATATTGCTTGTTTTATATCATTTTATATGAGAATTGATACTTAATCACTTATTTCTGTAAATCTCAGTTATTACTGAGCAGTTGGTGAAAGTTATAGAAAATGACGTGTTTTGGAGCTAAAACAATGAAGTCCAAGAAGTCTGCTGATTCTGACACCAATACGCCGTATCATTCTAGATAGATACGTCGTATCACAAGACTTAGACTAATTCAAGAGCATTGCCTGAGTTTGAAGAATATGCCGTATCCACATCAGCATATACGCCGTATATGAAACCTTGGTCAACATTCAAAACAGGCACATTTTACTCTCAAAATTCCGTATTCACTTATGCAAATATGGCGTATTCACGCCCTAACTTCACAAGACATCCATGACGGGAAGACCCCAAATACTTGCAAATCTTGGGTCGGTGAATGGATTTTAAAGTTGTGTTGAGCGTCTTACAGGGCGAATTTTTTTCAAATCTTTCGATATTTTTATGATTGAGGACAAGCATTGGTTTAAGTTTGGGGATATTTGGTAGGTCGAAAATAGTATGCAAATATTATTGTTAATTATTGGGTTTTAATGTATTTTATGATGGCAAACTGGGTTATTTTCTACCTATTTATATTTTGAATGCAATTTACTTCACTTGGCAATTTATTGTTTAATTTAGGTGTTTGGTGGAGTTTTTAAGCTTAAGAAATAATTTGGGCCATCAAACAGACCAAGCCAAGGTGATTTGGGCTTTAATGAAGAAACTGCCGCACACACTGGGTGACCTAGTGTCAGCCCTGACCCAAAAATCCTCTTACTTGGGCCCCAAGAAATGACTCAAATCCATCCCAATTAGTTCTATAAGGTGAAAACCGGTCCCCTAGGCTGGAGAAAAGAATTTTAATTAACTTGGAAGGAAAGACTCGAAAAGAATAAAAACTCAAGAAGGATAAGAAGGAAGGAGATCTAATTAAAGAAGGAAACTAAGAGATAAGGAAGTATTATAAGAGAAAGGGTTGAGATTATTTTTTTGGGGAGAAGAGATGCTGGAACACGAGAGAGGATAGAGAAACGACTGGGAGACGGACAAAGAAGAAAGGAACCGAGCTTATTTTGCGACGAGAAAGAGAGAAGAATTCTACTTTCTTTTCTTATGCATATTCTAAATTACTATTTGTCTTCTAAAGCCAACATGTCCGGTTAACCTTATCATTCTAGTTCTTAGGGAAGTTTGAAACCATATTTGAATTATTCATGTTTTAATCCCGTAGCGTATTCTTAACTCGAAGTCTCTTGAATTATTTTTGTATTATTGAATTCATTATTATGCCATATAATTTCTTGATTTGGTTTGGCCAACTAGATTAGGAGTTTTATGTCTCATGCTAGAAATTAAGTTGTAATCCATAATTGTTGCAATTTTAATTTCACGAGATGCCTTAAGTCGAGCTTATGAACTTAATATCTTACCTATTTCATTATTTTGGTTTTTAATGCATCTAGCGAGCGAGATTTGAAGAGCTTGTTTTGAATCCATTGCATAGATAGGTTTAATTAAAGAGCTTGTTTTAATTAAATAAACTTAAGAAATAATTGGGGTCAACAGAGCTTGGTGTTGGCTTCAGAATAGGAGTTCATGAGATTATAGAAGAGATAAGCACTGCAATAAAACTTGAATTAAGTCGAAATGATGGATAACGGAACTAAGAACTAGATTATTCTTTAATTGATATTTTCGAATTTTATTTCCTTTGTTTATTTTGATTTAATTTATTTTACGCAAGTTAATTGTTAGTAAAAATTAGTAAACTACAATCCCCCTCGTTTCTATTTATTTTAATTGCTAAAAGAATTTAACTCTTAAAAAGCATAATTGATTTATCGTTCTCTGTGGGATCGACCCTTACTTGCCGATACTACTACTAGTAGAAGTAAGTCAAGGAAAAATAAAAATAACTAATTTTGACGTATCACGACAGCGCAGTAAAAATTTTAGCGCCGTTGTCGGGGTACGGTGTTAACTTAATTCTACTTATTTTGGGTTAAAAACTTTCTACAATTTCGACACTGAGTCACCAAGTGTCAGTTCCGAAAATTCATAATAATTGTCAGTTGTGTACTAATCCATTTTGTTTTAATTTTGCATGAATACAAGGTCACGTGGGGATAAGAACTTGCAGTACTTTCCAGAAATCACCAAACGAGATCGAGTTTTCAGGCAAAAAACATAAGAAAATAGAGAAACACTTGGGCACTTACCGTGTTCTTTCGAAACATCACCCAGTGAATCGGAGAACGAGAGTGAAATAATGGCAACTAACGCTGAATAGACATTGAAGCAATTAGACAACCCGGAGCTACCTCAACAACCACTGTGCATCACGATCCCGTCTATTGACAACAACAATATCTTTGAATTGAAGTCGGGATTGATTCACTTGCTACCTGCATTTCATGGTCTATCAGGAGAGGATCCGCACAAGCATCTCAAGGAATTCTATGTCGTTTCTTCAAGCATGAATCCAAACAGTATCATCGAAGAATAAATCAAGCTTAGAGCCTTCCCATTTTCATTAAAAGATTTGGCTAAGGATTGGTTATTTTATTTACCATCGGCCACTATCACAACGTGGAACGATATGGAAATCTTATTTCTGCAAAAAGATTTTCCAGTCTATCGAGCATCTAATCTAAGGAAAGAGATATGTGGTGCAACGCAAATGACCGGTGAAACATTGCATGAATATTGGGAATGATTCAAACAGTTGGTATCTCGATGCCCGCAACATCAAATTAGCGAGCAACTCCTGATTCAGTATTTTTATGAAGGACTTAATCTGATGGAGCGAAACACGATAGATGCAGCAAGTGATGGAGCCTTAGTTGACAAAACTCCCACGGCTGCAAAATCTCTCATATCCAACATGATGGCCAGTTCACAATAAATTGGTTGTCGTAATTCACCAATCAGGATGGTGAAGGAGGTGCATGACTCGTCCCTTGAGGATAAATTAAATGATCTAACCACTTTTGTTAGAAAACTTGTTGTAGGTAATAGCACGCCAGTCGTACCCTATCGCCTTTGTAAAACCACAGAGCATACAACGGAGAATTGTCGGAGTTTGCTTGATGAAACCGAGGTGCACGCCAATGCAATTGGAACCGAAAATTCCTATGGGAGGAAGAACGATCCGTACTCAAACACATACAACCCAGGATGGAGGGACCACCCTAACTTTCGATGTAAGAACCAGCAAGAGGCGCCTCCACAAAACAAGGGACAATTCTACAAGCATTCCGCCGAAAATTCGACACCATCTTTGGAGGAGATGATGAAGACCCTCATGGCAAACACTATGCAACTACAGCAGGGCATGAATCAGTTCTGGCAGGGCATGAATCAGTTCCAGCATGACACTAAGTCGAGTATCGAAATTCTAAAAAAAAAAAGTGAGTCAACTGGCCACCACCATGAGCCGTTTGGAGAGCCAAAATAGTGGGAAATTACCATCCCAACCTGAGTTGAACCTAAATAATGTGAGTACTGTAACTTTAAGGAGTGAGAAACAGCTTGAGGAGCCTAAGAAGCCTAAGCACGTGGTGGAAGCTGAGAACGGGGAGGAAAAACCCACTGAACAGCTCGACACTGGGATACCCAGTGCTGAATCAGCACCCAGTGCAGAACAATCGGGCAGCAAGGTAATTTCTTGTAAACCTATTCCTTTTGAAACTAACGAATTACCTTTTCCATCTAGGATAAAAAAAGGCAGCAACCGTGAATAAAGAAAAGCAAATTCTATACGTATTTCGCAAGGTTGAGATCAACATTCCCTTACTCGACGCAGTTCAACAAATTCCAAAATACGCAAAATTTCTTAAGGACTTATGCACCAACAAGCGGAGATTAAAAGGTGATAGGAAGGTGGTAATGGGAGAAAATGTGTCTGTTGTATTCCAAAATAAATTGCCACAAAAACGGGAATATCCAGGTATGTTTGATATTCCTTTTCGAATTGGAAATTTGGGTTTTGAACGAGCTATGCTAGATTTGGGAGAATCAATAAATGTTATGCCACGCTCTATATACACCTCCCTAAATCAGGGACCTCTTCGAGAAACAAGGATTATTATCCAATTGGCGGATCATAGCCTTGTATACCCCGAAGGGGTAATTGAGGACGTTCTTGTCCAAGTTAATAAGCTCGTATTTCTAGCTGACTTCTACGTTCTTGATATGTAAAACGAGTCATCAAATTTAACACCTATTTTGTTAGTGTAATATCCGGATAAATTTTTGGGTATTTTCGTCCGTAGTTGAACCCTGTATTACCTGAATTGGTGTTATCAATAATCGAAGTACGATCGTTTCCGTATTCGTATCCTCATGCATGATAATATCAACTTTTAATCCTTCACATGCAACTACGTCGTAACGCACGCTAACTGGTAAGCGTAACGTACGTTACGAATTGGAGATAGCGTACGCTACGAGCTAGACGTAGCGTACGTAAGGAGGTCAATAATTGAACAGACTGGCTAGCACATGGACGGCTGGTGGTGGGGCTCGGAAAGATTCCCGCGGATGAACCTGGACATTTTTGGGGTCAACGGGTGTTAACGTACGCTAAGGTTTGTAACTAGCGTACGCTAATGTGTGTAGCTTACGTACGTAATGCATAAGGAGTAACGTACGTAAGCTAGTACAGAATGAGACAGTAAGCTATCAGTGAACGATAGCGTATGCTAAGATCGAATGGTAGCGTGCGCTAAGTCGATTACGTACGTAAATGGCTAAGGCTAACGTACGTAAAGCTCAAGATATTATATATATGGACAACACCCCATTTCATTTCACTTCGTCCCTTTCACTTGTACTTTCTTTCCTTCATTTCTATAGAGTCTCCAGCCCTCTAAAACACCTATAGATCACATTAACTCGATCATTTAAGTTACGAAACATCTTGGATTGATATTCAAGCAATCGGAGTTGGATGCTACCTCTTGTCTCTGCGTTTCTTTCATATTAAGGTATGTTAATGCTACCTCAACCTTGAATTCGTGTTCTTAAGGATGTTATGAACATACCACCGGGATTATTAAGCTTCATAGATGATTTTTATCTGAACATCATGTTTTTTTTGGAAGTTGGAATGTTCATGCTTTAGTTACCCGAGTTAAGAACATTATAGTTCGATTCTTGTTATGATGATAAAGTAAGGTAAGTTTTCTGAGATTAATAAACCATATTGTATGGTGTTTCCATAATGATCATAGACTAAATGTTGATAACAACCTCATATTTTCCGAACTACCTTTGAGGATCTATAATCGAGATTTGGAGTAAGTCTTATGATGGGAGGATTAACCGGGAATTCGTAGACATCAACACCATAGGGTCATTCTGATTCACATGAGTATGATATGTGTGAATATAACGTACATTAAGCTCTGTGCATTACGTACGTTATACCCTCAGGCAAGGCAGTCTTCTGAACTGAGAAGAACTGTCCAATGCATGCTTAGCGTGCGCTAATCCTTGTAGCTTACGTGCGCTAACGTGTAGACGTAACGTACGTTACGTATGTGTGTAACGTACGTTACGAAGAGAACAGTTAGGGTTCGGCCATCTTTTTATGCTTTTCCTCATGTGATTGATTGTTTATTTTATGATAGGATATTAAGGACGAATTTCCTACGATAATACAGTGTTGGGCCTTTCCGATCATCGTTTCCGTTGGGGTTCCGGATTGTTCCAATCAACTGTATTTCCGGAGTATTCGCGAGAGATTACCAAGGCAAGTACCTTGATATACGAATTATAATTACGTGAAATCATTGTTGCTGAAGTGTATGAATCATGTTATGAATATCTGCATTTATATTATATATAGATATAGATATGCGTGGATATATGTATAGATATATGTATATGTATATAAATATACATATGGAGATAAATGTTGGGTGATTCATACCAATATTAGTTGACATACTCAACTTAGACTAAAGTACGAATAATATTTATAGAGGTAATATGGTGATGTTTGTATTTCGGTTGAGTTACGATATAATGATATTTATGTAGTATTGATTGATAGTGTTGAAGGCCTAATGTGCTAAGTCTTGATGAATAACGTGCGAGTTATTGTTTATTTTGCGTAGTTGCGTACTGGCGAATAAATTATGTGAATTGATGAACTGATTTGATAATTGTTGCAAGCGGTTGTTGTGCTTGGTGTTTGTAATAATGTGAATACTTGTTATGAGAGACGTCATATCCGGTATCTACGAGGCGGGCGTGCACTCCGGCTGATGTCTGTGCAATGAGCGGCTCCATATGATTAGTGAACACCGGTGTTACTTAATGCGCGAGCAAGGCGGCTCTATGGGTGTGAACGCCGGCGCGGTGACATGTGCAATGGGCGGCCAATATAGTGGAGTGAACGCCGGTACAGTGTGCAAGGAGGCGCTGGCGAGCTTATTGGTAACGGATATTTGAGTGATATCTAAGACCCCGTTACCAAATGATTTTCGAAATTTAAATCTTTGCAACTTGCTTTAAATGTTGGTCTTGATGTAGACCGCGATTCGTGTTTTCTGGAGTTCATTCCAACTTGTTTTAAATGTTGGTATCAGGGTTAATTAACCAAGGATATTTGACGAGATCTCCGAGGGTTAATTAATCAGGGGTCTTGAGCAGGTTTTGTCGAATGAGAGACTATGCCTTTGATTTACTGTGTCGATTATTCTGTGTATTGGGTCGAGGACCCCGTGAGATGTTGAGATTTGATCTCGTGATGATATCATTTGGATTGGGCCGAGAACCCCGTGAGATGTTGTAATGATTCGCTTGTGATAGTGCTTTACCATTTGGGTCGAGGACCCCAAATAACGTTGTAATGGTTTTCTTGCAAATTGTTTTCCACATGTTGGGTCAAGCACCCGAGAGCTTTTGAAGTATTTTCTAAAGTATTTCCATTTGATTTTCAAAACCCCAAGATGGCCCGAGTCAATATTAATGTTTTCGAACTTTCTTATCAAAATACTTTTCCTTTTATAAAAAGGGATTTTTCTTACTCCTTGGGCTCGTTTAAAGTTTCATTGGTGTTATGTTCTGTAAGGAGAATATGACAATGTGATTATCTCTCACCTTGTGTATGTAATGCTATTCTGTGTTGACCATTTAAATGTGTGGTTTGTGTTAAGGTTTCACGACTATTGAGCTTTGTGTTGTTATTATTCGTATATCTTGTATCTTATGTACTTGCACTAGCAAAATTCCAGTTTGCTAACCCCCGAGTTTTCGGGGGGTGGGTGCTTGTTATGCGCTCAGGTTTTGGCAGCTCGGGAGCAGTAACCGGATTGGCTGGGAAGGAGATGGAGGACAATGATACTAATCACACTAGAGTCAGAGTCTTTTCTTTTGTTTCGTTTGGTCGGTAATTCTCTGTCGTTCGAGTATTCACCCTTGCATGGGTGTAGTTTTCATTTATTAAATTGAGTTGTCGTTCTTTTCTGTGTTCAAGTTTATTTTTGTCATTGAGATGTAAAGTTCATTTGTTTCTGAATTGTTTAATGACCTTGTCGGTCTGCGTTGTATTTAGATTGACCCCGATCGGTCAATCATTTTGTAGTCTAGTAGAGTTTAGCCTTGTAGATCCTTGTAAGAAGGGCCTACGGCGTGTAACATTTACGGATGTAGTCTGAGGGTGTTACAGTTAGGAAAGTTGTGATACCCCGTAATAAATAAACCGGGTGATTTTATATTTTGTGAACCGTTGGATAAATTCGATTAGTATGTCGGAGTTGAGAATAATATCGCCCGTGTTGTTTAGAGCGACGGACTTGAATTTTGTAATTGCGGAATGTTAATATATATTTTATATATAATATTTTGTACGTCACCGCTGTGTCAACATTCATCGAGATGAGATAGAGATAGTTACAATGGTATATATATATGAGATACATACTCTTTAATATATATATATATATATATATATGTGTGTGTGTGTGTGTGTAACTGCCTTATACAAAAAAAAGAGAGAGAAGAGATAAGAAGGGAAGAAGGGTCGCGAACGGCCCTGGAAAACAGAGAAAGAAGAGAAAAAAAGAAAGAGAGAGAAAGAGAGAGAGAAAAAAAAGAGAAAAAAAAAAAAGAAACGAAATGAAAGAACAAGAAAAGAACAGGAGAGAGAGATGAGAAGGTCATCCGCCACCGCGGAGGATTTTTCCGGTAAAACCTCGCAACTTATATATCGTTGTGATCGTTTCAGCGAGTAGGTCAAAAGTATCCGTCGAGTTTTACAAACCGAGGTCAAAGATTACACAACATCTAATCCGTTTCTATCTTCCAAATCGAGGTAAATTCCTTAGAACCCTAGTTTTGGGAAATTTTGGGGATTTTCTTAGATTAATTCGTCCGATTTACCCATTTTAGAGATTGAGATCTTTGAGATTATGATGCATCTACCCTGTACCCATGTTTTTTCTATGATTATATGGATTGTATTGTACCTTGTTCGGACTTGAGAGGGTTTGAGTGATTTTCAAACCTCTAGATGATTTTTCCTCGTAGTTTCGTGAATCGTAGACGGGTTTCGGGAATTTTTTCGTGTGATTTGAGTATGGATTATTGATTATCATATTCCTTACGAATCGTTTAGGTGCCGGAAGTGCATTCTTGGACCTACCGAACTTATACTCTATTCCTTTCGATTCTCGATGTCTCAAAGGCAAGTATATGTTTATGATTGTGCTCTCTCTACTTTGAAAGTAAGATATATGAATTGTATAATGGTTTATATATATCCACTCTGGGATGGGCGGACGGGTCCTCTGTGGTTCCATAGCCTCTGGTGCGGTTCCGCAGATATTTAGGGTTAACCACTCTGGGACGGACCGATGGGTCCTCTGAGGGTTCCGTAGCCTTTGGTGCGGTTCCGCGGTTAACCATGTATTAAATGTGATGCTATGAGATTTAGTTATTCCGGAATACAAGTCTTGAGTTTACGAGATGATGATTACATTTACTTTATTGTCAAGAGGTATTGTGTTTCATATTCGATATACTTGTACTAGCTATTCGATGGCTAACCCCTTTATAGGGGAAATACCTTTCATGTATTTCAGGTTCCAGGAGAGCGGATAGGCATGTAACGAGGCGGCATGAGGATGATGGGCAAGTGTGATGCTGTGTCTTGTCACTGATTTTATTTCGTATTTCCTCCATTCAGTGTTGTTTTACTTGAATGGTTTTTGAGTACTCGAGTATTGTTTTCAGTTTCCTTGATGTTTTGGTCTGCGTTGCCATGGTATTGATTTGTGATATGTTGTTTCGGATTTATCGGATATGGTTTTGAATACTATTTTTATTGTCTTCCATTTGATTATACTTAGACCTTATCGGTCAAAGTTCATAGTTCCGCATATAAATAGCCTTGTGGGTCCCGCGGCGGGGCTCACGGCGCTGTAATATACTCTGAATAACTTGGAGGTGTTACACTTGGAGTACTCTTTGAAAATCTCCATTCGGGATCATGTCTTACATAGTTTTACCACAAGTCCACCTTAGCATCCTCATTTCCGCCACTTCCATCCTATTTGCTTAAGTCTTCGTTAACGGCCAACACTCTAACCCATACAACATAGCTGGTCGAATCGCCACTCTATAAAATTTTTCTTTCAACTTTAGAGGGGCATTCTTGTCACAGAGGATCCCTGTGGCCGTTCTCCACTTCGACCATCCGACTTGTATACGATGTGTTACATCATCCTCTATCCTTCCAGATTTGTGGATCACAGAACCGAGATATCTAAAGTACTCCTTCAGTTGTAAGATGTGATTAGTTCCATGCATGTTTTCTATTTAGTAGGCTAGTGGGTAGTTGTTTAGAACCGGCAGTTTGTATTTCCTTTGTAGAAAATTATAATGATTTGTATTAGTAAATAGAATGAGAGAAAGCCATTACAACAACAACAACATCTAAGCCTTAGTTCCAAAATGATTTGGGATCGGCTAACATGAATCAAACTTTGAAACCGTCAATAATCGTTATATAAATAACATAAAAGGAAAAAAGAGGGAAAAAGTAGAGAAAAAAGCAAATACAAAAAAGAGAATGAATCTTAAAAAAAAATTGAAAAATCCTGAAAAATAAATTAAAAGATAACATGAAATAAAAGAAAATAGGAATTAAAAAAAAATCAGACTCCATCCACCATCCGTATTCTTTCCCGCCACATTTGCCTCTCCATCGCCATACTTTCTCCAATTCCAAGAAACCGCATATCATTTTCAATCATCTTTATCCAAGTTTTCTTGGGTTTTCCTCTACCTGTCACAACATTACTTGTTCCCCAACTTTCTAGCCTCCTCACTGGGGCATCAATAGGTCTTCTTCTCACATGACCAAACCATCGTAATCGATTCTCCATCATCTTGTCTTCTATAGACGCAACTCTTACCTTCTCTCTAATCACCTCATTTCTGAGCCGATCCTTTTTTGTATGACCACACATCCATCATAGCATACGCATCCCTGCCACATTCATCTTTTGAATGTGACACTGTTTTACAGTCCAACACTCGGTGCCATACAACAGCGCATGCCTAATTGCCGTGCGGTAAAATTTACCCTTTAATCTTTGAGGCATGCCAGGATCACATAAAACCCCTGTGGCACTCTTCCACTTCAACCACCCTGCCTTTATTCTGTGAGCCACATCGCCATCTAGCTCTCCATCCTTTTAGATAATAGATCCAAGATACCGAAAGAAAGTGGATCCATGAACAACTTTCCCATCAAATGTGATCATCCCCGCCTCTCTATCACTGTTTTCGCTAAACCTACACTCCATATGGCGGGAAAAGCTGTTATATCTCGTTAGGTTCAAATGAAAAATACAAAGTCCTATTTATAGACTTTACAAGTCAAACTAGAAAAGTTAAACATGCTCTAAACTACCAAATGAACAACTGCGACACTATGCCAATCTAATACAGATACAATTATGAATCAAGCACTATAACTACATATTTAGATTGAACCACAAAACACTTTGACACTATGATGAAGCGAACTTAGAAGCAACTGTTAACTTGCTCTGTTGTGAAATGTGATGAACTTGATGAGCTGTGGGCTTCATCTTGAAGTGTTCTCCTTTACCCCCCCACTAGTTGGCACTGTGTATGCATCACATATGCCAAAATTGGAGAGGCAGTTGTAGTGAATAGCTTTTGGAAGGCCTTTTGTTAGAACATCAGCTGCTTGAAGAGATGTCCGAATAAAGCTTGGTAGGACTTGGTTGTTCTTGATCTTATCTCTCACAAAGTGGCAGTCTATTTATGTATACCTGGTTCTTGCATGGTGAATGGGATTAGAGGCAAGGGCTATGGTAGATGCATTGTCACAGATAATGGTAACTGGAGTGGTGATAGGCACTTGAAGGTCTTTAAATAAACATTGTAACCATGTAATTTCACAAGTGAAGTCAGCCAATGCTCTGTATTCAGCCTCTATGGATGACTTTGAGACCACATATTGTTTCTTGGAAGTACATCAAATCAAGCAAGGTCCTAAGAAAACTGCATAGCCAGACACATACCTTCTAGAAATAGGACAAGCTGCCCAATCACTGTCATAATATGCAGAAAGTTGTAGGTTGTTGGCTCTTAGGAAATGCAAACCTTGTCCTGGGTAAAGTTTGATGTATCTCAGTACCTTATACAGAGCAGCCATATGAGTAGTTGTAGGCTGATGAGAGAACTGACTGAGGGCTTGAGCTACAAAAGAAAGGTCAGGTCTGGTGATAGTGAGATAGATAAGTTTTCCAACAATTTTTTTATATATAGATGGCTCATCAAGCAGTTCTCCATCAGTAAGGTTTAGAGTCTTGATTGGATCCAATGGAATTAAAGCTGGTTTGCGATCAAGTAATGCTGAACATTATAGGAGATCTAAGGCATACTTTCTCTGAGACATGACCAAACCAGTATAGTTTTGAAGAATCTCAATGCCTAGGTAATAATGTAGAGTGCCCAAATCTTTGATGCTAAACTTCTTATGAAGTTAAAGTTTGATGGAATCAAGCATAGCTCTGTGATTTCCAGCTAACAAAATATCATCAAAATAGATTAGAAAAGCAAGAAAGTGAGAGCCTTTGTTGAATGTGAAAAGAGACGTGTCTGTATAGCTTTGATGAAATCCCAACGTTAGAAGGAAAGAGGTCAATCTGGTGAACCACTCCCTATTTGCCTGTTTGAGCCCATAAAGATACTTCTTGAGTCTGCAAACTGTGTTTGGAGGAAGAGCCATGGAATAGCCTTGAGGTATGTTAATACAAATATCACGTAAAAACGTTATTTATATTTTACGGTCTGTTAATGTTTTGATAATGGCAATTATAAATTTATACGACGTAAATGTTTACGTAACCAAGTTATTAATTGCAAGTTTACATTCCGACGTATATCACTCCAGGTATGAATAATGTGATTATAATACACGTCGAATGATCAAAGAGTTCAAATAAATAAATATTTTTAAAACACACTTAAAACATTTTTAAATTTAATTTAATCAAATGTTTTACACTAATTAATATCACTAGACATTTTAATTATGTGTTTTAATTAAATAAAAACTAAAATTAAATTAACTCCTTGATGCCAAAGACAATCTAGAAGATTAGAATTTTTAATTGATTTTAGTACAAGGAAGTGTTTAATCTTATAGGCAAAGGGCTGCACAAAATACGCTCCGCGGATCCACATTTTACACGGGCGGATCCGTATTTTGCGGATCCGCGGATCCACCAAAAGGCGTTTTTCAGGCAGACTGTGCAGTATAAATAGACACTCATTCTAACATTTCCAACTAATGATCCTAAGCAACTCTCTGCACATTACAATCAAACCTCTCATCTTCTAACATCATAATAACACTCTTTGATCATTCCACTTACTTATAACACATTCAAAGTGATCGAATGATTTCCATTTTGATCTCAAGTGAAGAACACAAGAAGTTTTCCAAGCTTCTAAGTGTTGTAGTTAGTAGTGTGTCATATACTTAGTTGTATAACTTGTATATCATTTGTGTGTCATTATACTTCACCATCATCTACCTACTTGGGTAGTGATCATCAAACGCCATCTTAGTGAGTGTGGTTAGTATTTTAGGCCTTAAAATACGTTGAGTGATAAGGTTGGTCTTGCCTTGGGAAAGACTCCATATTTAGCTTAGTGTCGGTAAAGAAGTGAAGCGACGTTGTAAGGTTTTCTTCGCCAAAAGGGAGCTTGTTGATATAGTGCTTGTGAACTCTCGAGTTGGGTACTCGGGGAGTGGAGTAGGGCGAGGAAGAGAGCTTCGTGCCGAACCACTATAAATCAACGTGTCTATTGGTTTGATCTTTCCTTTACATTCCGCATTTACTTATTGTTATTGTTTATATATATCGTTTGTTGTGTTGATTTCACATTAAGCAAACGAATCTAAGTTTTCTTAAAAAGGCATAAAAACGGTAAAAACTATTCAACCCCCATTCTAGTTTTCCACAATTAGCATCAGAGCTACGTTAACCAAGATTTTTAAAATTTATTGAATTTTAAAACTTGAATCGATCTATGGATTTCGAAAACTACAAAAAGGTTCAATCTATGCAACGGCCACCACTTTTTGAAAGTAATGGTTTTATATATTGGAAAAATAGATTCGAGACTTATGTGAAATCAAAAGATCTTGATCTTTGGCATGTCATTACCGAGGGTGATTTTCAACCTACCGAAAGAAACCCTACTACACAAAAAGATGAAATCGTTCCTTTTGAAAAGCAATTGGATGAGCTTAAAAAGAAGCTTGCCAAAAATAACGAAGCTAAAATGTTTCTTTATAACGCTTTACCTAAGAAAGAATATGAAAGAAGTTTATGTGTAAAATGGCAAAAGAAATTTGGCAATCCTTGTTAATCACTCATCAAGGTAATAGTCAAGTCAAAGATAACAAGATCGACTTACTCATGCAACAATATGAGAAATTCTCAATTGCCGAGGATGAATCTATTGATAGTGTATTAGCTAGGTTTAATACTACTATAACTAGTTTGAAAGCTCTTGATGAAAGTTCTTCTAGCAAGAGCTATGTCCGAAAGTTTTTAGGGAACTTCATCCAAAGTGGAGACCGAAAGTCACCGCTATTGAAGAATCCAAAGATTTTTCGTCACTTTCACTAGATGAACTCATTGGGAACTTGAAGGTATATGAGTTGATCATAGAGAAAGACTTAGAAGTCATTAGAGGTAAAAGAGGAAAGGTGAAATCCATTACCTTAAAGGCAAGGAAGGAGTCGAGTGATGAAGAAACTTCGTCATCGGATAGTGATGATAAGGAATGGCCATGAAGGACTTCAAAAAGTTCTTCAGGAGGAGAGGTAGATTTGTTAGACAACCTCGGGATGAGAAGAAGTCAATCCGGAAAAGCTGTAATATCCGGATAAATTGTTGAGTATTTTCATCCGTATTTGAACCCTGTATTATTCGAATTTGTGATATCAATAATCGAAGTATGGTCTTTCCCGTATTCATATCCACGTGCATGATCATATCAACCTTGTAAATTTATACATGCAACTACGTCGTAACGTACGCTAGCTAGTATGCATAACGTACGTTACAAGTCACAGTTAGCGTACGCTATGAGCAAGACATAGCGTACGTAAGGGAGTCAATTATTAATCAGATTGGTCGGCACATGGGCCACCTCGAGACGGAGACAAGATAAAATTCCCCCGCGTGGACCGATCAGTTTTTAATATAAAATAGGTCAACAGAGATTAACGTACGCTAAGGGACGTGCGTAGCGTACGCTAAGTATGTTTATTACGTACGTAACCCTGTTGAGAGAGTACAAAATTGAGACAGTAAGCTACCATTGAATGTTAGCGTACGCTAAGGACATCGGGTAGTGTACGCTAAGTGGATAACATACGTTATGCACGAAGGCTAACGTACGTAAAGTCAGAAAAATTATAAACAGTACAGCACCCCATTTCATTTCACTTCGTCTCTTTCACTTATCCTTCACTTTTTTGAACTCCATAGAGCCTCCCCTTCTACCTAAACACCTTTAGATCATATACTTGATCATTGAAGATTGGATATCACATATACTTGGTTATTGAAGTGACGAAACACCTTAGATTGGCACTCAAGCAACCGGAGTTGGATTCTACCTATTGTCTCCGCATTTTCTTCATATTAAGGTATGTTAATGCTATCTCTAACCCTTGTATTCGTTTTCTTAAGGATGTTATGAACATACTACGGAGATTATTAGGTTCCAAAGATGACTTATATAACTGAATATCATGTTTAGGAAGTTGGAATGATTATGCTTAAAGATACCATTATTAAGAGCATTATAGTTTGAATCTTGTTATGATAAACAAGTAAGGGAAGTTTTCTGAGATCGATAAATCCGTATTGAATGGTGTTTCCATAATGATCAAGGCTCATAACTAGTATCACCTTGTTAAATGGACTTAAGAGAAGAATCATCGAAGGTTTTGTCATAATTCATACAAGTGGATTGGTTGGATATATATTCTCAATGAAAGTTTAAGTAATCGTGTCAACCTAAGATTATCCGAACCACATATGAGAATTCACATTCAAGATTGAGTATGGCGTTGTGATAATATGCGTATCCTTTAATTCGAAGATGTCTTAAACCGTAGGATCATTCAAGTTTGCATAAGTACTGTATGTGTGAGTATAGCGTACGTTAAGCATTATGCATTACGTACGCTATATCATCAGACGAGACAGTCGTCTGATCAGAGAGAAAACTGTCAAATTCATGATTAGCATTAGGCTTCGTAGCTAATGTATGCTATCGAGCAGACTTAACGTACGCTATGTTTGGTACGTACCGTACGTTATGCAGACCAGGCAGGTTACGTTGTGTTAAACGTTCGGCCATAGTTTAAGATGTTAGATGTTCGATCATTAGTTATTCGATGTAAGATGAACTCTATATTATTTCTTATGTTTTAGGTCCGGGTCTTACTACATGATTGATCGAAGGGGCGACCTTTGAGTGTATTGATATTCGTCGAAGTTTTATCCTTGTCGTCAATTTGAGGCAAGTACCTTGATTATTATTTACGTATTGATGTTGTACATATTATCGTGCATATGTATTGTTGTTTTATGTCCACCTCGTGTTGGTCCTACGGGATCATCTTGGGATCTATGCTAGCGTGCGATGGATCATCGGACAGGGTTTTCCACCTCGTGTTGGTCCGATGGGATCATCTTGGGATCTAGGCGGTGAACGTTGGATCATCGGAATTACCCTGTGTATGTTGTGATGTCATGTTGTGATTATCAATTGTGTATGATATTCATCGGTCTTATCGTAAGTAGAGACTCGTTGGTATTTTTGTCATTTATGTAATTATTATTCTTCGTGAGGCGTTGGATAATATGTTGTGGTACTTGTACTAGCATCGTTGTGATAACCCCTTCGGGGTTGAACATTTGTTTATGTTCAGGATCCAGAAGAGCCGGAAAACAACCACTGGAGTTGCATGACGACGAGGGTGCAGAGTGATGTTCCGGCCTGATTTAATTGTAAGATGTTTGTGTTGTTTTTAATAAGCACTCGAGTACGTTGTATTTTGTGATTTTGCATTTGGCTATGTATTAATGTTCTTCGTTGGACGTTTGTATTTTCAGTACTGGTTCAGAACCGTTGTATTTTATTTCAGTTACTTTCATTTGTTGGTATTTGTTATTGTCTTTTTATAACATCAGCCTTGTAAATTCTTACGTAAAGGATTTACGACGCTATAATATTCCTGAATATATCGGGGGTCTTACAAAATCCGGGATGACAAGAAAGGTAATAATGATCGGAAATGCTATAGATGCGGAGACCTGGATCATCTCATTGGTGATTGTCGGAAGCCACCAAGAAACAAGGATCAAAAGGTATTTGTCGGAGGTTCTTGGAGTGATAGTGGTGAAGAAGACGATGACAAAACCAAGGAGGAAACGGCTCTCATGACTCAAGCGTCTAATGAGGTATGTTCCGATTTATCTTACTTTAGTGATGAAACATCATCTATGGATGACGATACTATGCAAAATGAATACAACAAAATGTGTGAAATTAGTCTAAAAATCATACTTGAAACAAGGGTATGAAAGTCATTAGAAAATGGTTAGAAAACGAAATAATTAAATTATAAGAGAAAATTAAGACACTAGAAAGAAATAAAGCCGTTGAATGTGAGTCATGTCAAGTTTTACAATTAGAAAACCTAAAACTAAAGGAAACGCAAGTTAAACTCGAAAAGGACGCATCTAAATTTGTACAATTCGAAAAGAGTACACATTCGTTAAAGAATATAATAAACGAAGGTAAGAATCCTAATGACAAAGTAGGATTAGGCTTTAACGTTAATGAAGCGTCAACAAGTGGAACCAAGAGTGTAAAATTTGTAAAATCCGGAAATGGACTTTTGGCACCCTGCGGATCCAAAACCAACTGACGGATACGTATTATACGGATCCGCCGAAGTGCAAAAATATGATAGAATTGTTTAACCTGCGTTGTGAAGCATTAAAACCAAAATATGAGATTTTTTATGATGTAATAGAGTATAAATATAGTGGAGAGAAAGAAAATCCACAGCATAACACTTCATCTAGAACGGATTTTGTCGTAGTTAGAAAGAGAACGCCAACTAATGAAAACAAATCAACACAATCACTAAAACCTTTAAGAAATGGTTTAGGTTATGTTAAGAATGAGTCTAGATCAACAACACCTCCACCTAGGAGAGTCATTAGTACTCAACCTAGATTCAAAACTCCTCAACCTAGGAGAAGACATAATGTTCCAACTCAACAAAACTTCTATCCTATGCCATGGAACACTAGTCAACAACAACACTACATGCCATGGGGAGTTTTTCCACCATTTGCTTACATGCAACAAACAGCTCAAATGGCTAGAATGCATGACACTAACGTTAATGGACCCATGAGACATTGGGGACCAAATGCTTGAGTTATTGTGTCATTTAAATAGGTATGCTTAAGAGTTGATTTGGAGCCAAACGAATGGGTAAAAGATAATGGCTGCTCCAAACATATGACGACAAACAAAAGTCTCTTCTCGACATACAAAGCATACGACGAAGGTAACATTACTTTTGCTAGCAACCTTAAAGGAAAAATCATTGGCAAAGGCACGTTTTCCAACAACTCACTTACTATAAATGATGTGGTACATGTCGATAACTTAGCTTTTAACTTGCTTAGCATAGGACAAATATGTGATACTAAGTGCAAAGTTATATTCTCAGAGCATGAGAGTGAAATCACTAAGTATGGTAAAACCATAGGTAAAGGTGTTAGAAAACATGGGCTATATGTGATGAAATTAGGAAATGACAATAAGGATCAAATTTGTCTAGCTTCCATAGATGATAGATTAACCTTATGGCATAGGAGACTAGGACACACAAACATGCGTTCGATTCAATCACTTTCTTCTAAGGAATTAGTTAGAAACCTTCCTAAGCTTAAGTATGACCAACACTTTTGTGATGCTTGTAAAATCGGCAAACAAACTCATGCTAGTCATAAAGCTAAAAACATGGTTTCAACAAGTAGGTGTCTATAACTTTTACACATGGATTTGTTTGGTCCATCCGCTATCTGAAGTTACGGAGGAAACTTCTATACTTTGGTAATAGTGGATGATTACTCAAGATATAGTTGGATAAGATTTTTGAAAACTGAAAATGAAGCTTTTGAACATTTTGAAATCTTGAGTAAGAAAATTCAAACCAACAAGGCTACTCAATAATTTCTATAAGAACGGACCACGGTCGGGAATTTGATAACGAGGCACAATTTGGAGCTTATTGTGATGCACATGGGATAAGTCACAATTTCTCGGCTCCAAGAACTCCTCAATCAAATGGGGTAGTAGAAAGGAAAAATCGTACTTTACAAGAAATGAGTCGCACTTTACTAAATGAGCAATCTATACCTCAAAAGTTTTGGTGCAATGCCGTAGACACTTCAACATATATCTTAAATAGAATTTTGATTAGACCTTTCCTAGGAAAAACTCCATATGAATTATATAGAGGAAAGAAGCCAACATTAGAATACTTCAAAGTGTTTGGAAGCAAGTGCTTCATTCTCAACACTAAAGACTATCTCACCAAGTTCGACCCAAAGTCTTACGAAGGTATATTCCTAGGTTATTCTCAAAATAGCAAAGCTTACATAGTCCTAAATAAGGATGCTATGAAAGTCGAAGAATCATTAAACGTTACGTTTGATGAAACTCCTCCCCCACCTAAAACATCACCCTTGGTGGATGTGACTTAGATGAAGAAACTACTATTAAAAATAAAACCGACCTAGACTTCGAAAATCCAGTCGACAAAGATAAAGATATTGAGAATGAACCATTAGAAGATGAAGCCATAATAAATGTTGAAAAATCTAAGAATCATACCCTAGATAATGTAGTAGGTAGATTAAACGAGCGAACTCTTAGGTCTCAAGATCAAAACAAAAGTAACTTCTTTTGTTTCATTTCGACAATAGAACCTAAGAATGTTCGTGAAGCCATTAAGGACGAAAGTTGGATAGTTGCAATGCAAGAAGAATTGAATTAATTCATTGGAAATGATGTTTTGGAGTTAGTACCACAACCTAAGAATGTAACCACCATAGGAACTAAGTGGGTATTTAGAAATAAGCTTGATGAGAACGGTATAGTTTCTGGAAATAAGGGTAGATTAGTAGCACAAGGATACAACCAACAAGAAGGAATAGATTATGATGAAATTTTTGCGCCGATATCTAGATTAGAATCTATTCGTATATTACTTGCTTATGCGTGTGCTAATGATTTTAAGCTATATCAATGGATGTGAAAAGTGCATTTTTGAATGATTTAATCAATGAGGAGGTGTATGTAATATCCGGGGGAAACTTTTTTCGTGTTACTGTTGTGTTGTACGTATTCATTTGGAATTGTAAAAGTGTTGTTATATTTGAATGATACAATGTATATTGTATTGGGATATTTCGGAATAAAAATATTCGTACTTGTCGTCGGTTTTATTTCGTCGTTTGGATGTTGCTTGGTGAGTTTGGAGTTTACTTTTTTGGCTAAGTATATTGGACCCAACGTATGCTACATGTATAGCATTATGTACGTTAAGGGTGGCAGGTTACGTATGTTAAACCATGTTGGTTACGTACGTAACATAGGGTATCTGATCGCATCTGGCTTTCGGCATGTGGGGCCGAACGTGATTGGATAATGTTGGGCTTTCGAGGCAGCCAAGTCAACGAGCATTACGTACGTAATGCTCATGCTAATAATGTACATAATGCATGGTTCGTTTTGAGGCAGTGAGTTCTGGCAGAACTTAACATACGCTACGTTAAGGTGATAATGTACGTAATAGTTCTTACATACGTTAAGGAGCGAGGATAGCGTCCATAATGCAATGTGCATATTATAAATACATGATTTGTCTTTCATTTTCTCACGATCCATTTTCGATTTCTTCCTCAAGAAATCATCCCTTTGCATTCCTTAGTGTATTCCGGCCTCTTCCAACTTGATTTGGAGCTTCATAACTTGGATTGGAGCTTGGGAGCTTGAAGTTTTGAGTGTTCTTGATGGTTTGAGGTTGTTCTTCACTTCTTCAAGAGGTATGTCATTAATCTGGTGTTGAACTTGACATTATGATGTTGTTATTGTTGGTTACTTAGTGTTTTGATGGATGAATGGAGGATAACTTGATTCTTGATGAGTTTTTATAACTTATGATGATGAACATGATGATATGGCTTGAGTTTGATTGTGTTCTTGATGTTTTAAGAATACTTGGGGGATTATAATCATGTCTAGGAAGAGTTATGTTAAGATTTTTAGATGATTAACATCGCTTTGAGATGATTATTGTTGTTGGTTGTGTTCTTGAGGGATTATAACCATTTTAGTATAGAATTATGATGAATTATGTGATGATTGTCATAATCTTGAAATGGTTGAGTTAATCTTGTTGATTAATCCGAATTCATGATGAATTAGTGGTTGATTATTGTTTAGACATCATGTCAGTAGGGTTGATGATGTTCTTGAGGTGATAATGATGATATTGGTGATATTATCATTTTGAGATGATTGATTTGATGGTGTTCTCGATAATCCTTGTTGAATTTTTCTTCACAAGTGTTAAGAACATAATGATCATGTTAATTGATCATTGAGGTGTTGAAGGATGTTAGAATTCATAATTGAGAACTATGATATTCGTTTGTGGAGTTTAACCGATTCGTGATTGAATCGGGATTGTCTTTGGTGTTTTTTTCTATTGATTTTGTGTTATTGAATGAATTGCATTTCACTCAAGGTTGTTCGAGTGCTTGTGATCGTCGGAGGACGCCGTTCATCGTTCGTCGTTCGTTGGACGATTTCATCGCCTTCGGTTTAAGGCAAGTTTTATACTTGTACTAGTCAATGAAATAAATGTTATCATATATGTGTATGAATGTGTTGTATCATTTCGAGACATAGTCTCTTCATGATCTGTTGATGTTAGGGAATTGTTTGATACAAAACCCTTCGGTAATTATGCCAACATTGTTGCTTGATCGTCTTGTTGTTATTATTGTTCGCTAATGGCCAATTCAAGGAATTGAGATACTTGTTGGATTATGTTGTTGTTGATAGCCAGTTTGCGGTATCGACGATGGTTATTGTTGACTGATGTTCCATTGAGATATCGTTGTTATCATTGTTATTGATATCTTTTTTTTATTGATGTTGTATTAGCCGATTGAAGGCGTTGACGTATTCAATTATCGTCTCTGTTTCTGGTGGTCAATTAATTTGTTCCGATTGTTTCGTTGTTATCGATTGGCCGTTCTAAGGTAATCTATGTATTGAATTGGGACTGTCGGAGACATTTCCCATCCATTGTATTGTTGTTATCGATTGACCGTTCTAAGGTAATCGATGTATTGAATTGGGACTGTTGAATACATTTCCCATCCGTTGTATTGTTGTTATCAATTGACCGTTCTAAGGTAATCGATGTATTGAATTGGGACTGTCGAGGACATTTCCCATCTGTTGAGTCGTTGTTATCGATTGACCGTTCTAAGGTAATCGATGTATTAAATTGGGACTGTGGAGGACATTTCCCATCTTCGGCCCTCATGTGATACAGCTTCGGGTGGTTTTGGCTTCGGGCCATTGTGATGATTGACAGCTTTGGCTGAGTGGTTTCAGACCATTGTGATGATTGGCAGCTTTGGCTGAGTGGATTCCAGGCCATCGTGATATTTTGGCAGCTTCGGCTGAGGGATTTCAGGCCATTGTGATGTTTTGGTATTTTTGTTGGAGCCTTCGGGCATTGTGATTCGTAATTATTTCAGCTCTAGTTTGGGTTTACCTTCGGGTAATTCATTGTTGTGTTCTATATTGATGATTCGCCGTTGGGCACTTGTGTTCTAACCTGTCGAGCAGGTACTGATCGTATGACGTGGGCATAGTGTTTCACGAATGCTCAATTCTTACCTTGGTTTGTGAGCATTTCATATTACCATTGTTGTACCATTTATTCTGCCTTTGGATGCATATCATGTTGTACATGTATTTGATATTCATTATCTAGATGATTGAACCCGTGGGGGCGGAACATGTTTTCATGTTTTAGGTACTTGTGAGGAGAGAGTTGAGACATAGGGGCATGACGATGGCGACGAGGCATTCGAGCGATACTAGTCCCGAGTTGTTTTGGTGTTCATGCTGGTTACTCAGTTTGGAGTACTCCAGTTTAGTCAGTTGTTGTCATTTTGTATTATCCGAGCAAGGCTCGTGGATGTTGTTGTATTTTTTTTGGCCATGTGGGCCCATTTTTGTCGTTGAAGTTCCATATCGGAATATTATGTTGGATATCATAGTAGGGACTGTGATTTCCTCTTTTGGTCAGTTGTTGTGTTTTAGTCGTGTTCGCCTGGTGGATCTCTTGGTGTGGGGCCCACGGCACTGTAATAACTCAATGGGATTTAGGGGCGTTACAGTGTACGTTGCACAACCTCCGGGATTCATTGATTTCGAAAAACCAAATCATGTTTACAAGCTCAAGAAGGCCCTATATGGTCTTAAGCAAGCTCCTAAAGCTTGGTATGATAGACTCAAGGCATTCTTGATCAAACATGAATATACCATGGTAATGGTACACAACGCACTCTTCCCCAAGAAAAGAAATTCACACCTTATCATTCAAATATATGTCGACGACATTATATTTGGTTCAACTTGTCAAGAACTATGCGATGATTTCTCCAAAATCATGCATGATGAGTTTGAAATGAGCATGATGGGTGAGTTGAATTTCTTCTTAGGATTGCAAATTAAACAAATGGAAGATGGAATCTTCTTTGACCAATCTAAATATATTAAGGAGATGCTAAAGAAATTTGGCCTAGAAGATTGTAAACCAATCAAAACTCCTATGTCCACTGAAACCAAGCTCACCAAAGACGAGGATGGGGAATCCGTGGATAGCACTAAATATAGAGGCATGATCGGTAGTTTAATCTACCTAACGGCTCGTAGACCCGACATTATGTTTAGTGTTTGTCTTTGTGCTCGTTTTCAAGAGGATCCAAAAATATCCCACTTAGAAGCCGTCAAACGTATATTTAGATATATTAAGGGAAAAATACATCTAGGATTATGGTATCCGAAAGATAAACAATCGTATACACTGACTCCGACCACGCTGGAGACTACGTGGATAGAAAAAACACTAGTGGCGTCTGTACGTTCCTTGGATGTTGTCTAACATCATGGTTCTCTCAGAAACAAACCGCCCTTGCTATCTCCACAATCGAAGCCGAGTACATATCCGCAGGCAAGGCGTGCCAACAAGCACTATGGATGAAACAAGCTCTAGTCGACTACGACATACAACTGAACAACATTACCATAATGTGTGACAACAAAGGTGCAATATATTTAAGTAAGAATCTCGTACAACATTTCCGAACGAAACATATTGAAATTCACCATAACTTCCTTCATGACAATGTTCAAAAGGGAAATATTTCTATTGAGAAAGTTTCCTCGGAACACAACATCGCCGACATTCTAACGAAACCACTAAAGCGTGAACCTTCTAACTTCCTCCGTTTAGGTTTAGGAATGATGGAACACATTTCATAAATTATAATTTTATTGGGATTAATGTATTTTGATCTTTCGTCCGAAAAGTCAAAAACAATTCATCGTTAGAGACCAACGACGAAATGTCATAATCTAAAAATAAATCACAAGACTCATTACAGCATATGTAAGAGTCTCATGATGAGAATTAGATAAAACCTAGGCTCCAAAATGCTCAAAATCGTTCTGTCCCAAAAACGCATTTTCACGGATCGGTGGATCCACAAAATACGGATCCGTCCGTATAAAATATGGATCCACGGGTATGAGATTCTGCATATATCCCTCTTATTAAAACATAACTTCCATAATACCCAAAACTCAAACCCACGATCCGCACACACACACACACACACACAACGAACCCATTGTCAAATTGGAAGCTTTTGGTCGTCAAATCTTGTGTCCTTCATCAATCTGAACAACAAGTGTAAGTTATTATTACTCTATACTATCTAATCTGAGAGTAGGATTCTAATTTTATGCACAAAACCTAATTTGAGGGATTTGTTATCTAATTCGTTATAATCAATCAATAACTTGATAATTAGACTAGATTAGTATAATTTATAACTATTATGCCTCCCATATCATCAATTATGCATAAACTTACATTGAATAAAATTGATTTCTAGAAAACCCTCAAATTATTTTTCCTAAAGTCTTCCCACGACTAGGAAAATCATGAAATCATTTTCATTGCATGTTAATACAAACTAAAAACATTTTCATTCATGCACGATGATCTCTCTAATGTCGTTGGATATACATAAATAATATGTGTGTTCGCCACATTTAAGTGAGCAATATCAATACTAGAAGATGAACTTTGGGTTATCTCAAAATCTATTTAGCTAAATTTTACGTTTGAAATTGAGTCGAGATAATCGCGTCTTCACATAGTTTTCATATAGGCATACACTAGGCTTGAGTTATAAGTAATCTTAACAATTATATTCGTTATATTGAAATCAACCTATTTTATTCTAGGTATCAAAATGCTAAGAGATT
Source organism: Orobanche coerulescens (assembly GCA_033398695.1). Taxonomy (NCBI): domain Eukaryota; kingdom Viridiplantae; phylum Streptophyta; class Magnoliopsida; order Lamiales; family Orobanchaceae; genus Orobanche; species Orobanche coerulescens. The sequence continues at coordinate 60,503,872 of CM065818.1, forward strand.
TCCAAAACGACTACAAACTCACCATGAAATATTCACCTAGGATCTATCGTACCAAAAACATGCCCAAAAAGAATAGAGATGTATATGAAAGGCTTGAAAATCGTCTCATTCACGAAGGACGTTTTGTAGAACCTTCATATCTCCAGGACACCAATATCTATCCTACCTTCTCAAAAATTGATCTTGATTGTATTCTCACTCTCAATGAATCTATTTGCCCAAGGTTCGTAGTTGAATTCTATCGCAAATTTGAAATCTTAAGAGATGTAGAAGATGGTGAAATCTCGATGCGCTTTTGTATGGGAAACTACACCAATACCTTTACTCTTACGCCCTGTTTGGTAACTTGAAATTCATTTGAAATTCAAGAATTGATCAAATCTAGTATTTGACAACTCTAATAAAATTTAAAATTGATTTTGAGAAAATCAGGAGACCAATAGTTGAAACAACGAAAAATAGGCGATTCTAGGTTTTTCGTCTCTGCAAGCGCCGGGGGCCACCGGTGACGCGATGGCGCCGGATCCGGAGATTGCGCCGCCTCTGGTGGAGTCGTCGGGGGATTCTATTGCTACGAGCCGTGTGAAAGAGCTGGGTTTTGAAGATAAGGGAAGTGGAAACAGGTTGGGACAAGTTTTGATCGAATTTCAGAGTCAGGAGAAACCAAAGGCTTCGAATCAAGATTTGACTTCGAAGGAAGGATTTAAGGATGATGATAGGATGTCAGGTGATGATGGTACGAGAGCTGGTGCTCACGTTTCCAAAAATTTTAAGGCGGGATCGGGCTTGTGCGCTGACGCTCACGGTTCACAGGAAGGCTCTATCGATGCAAAGGTACCAGGTAATGATGGGGTTTCTAGTTCTGCAAAAGAGGTTCTTCAGAATGGATTGATTGGTGTATCTGGCAATGGATCGAATGATAGTAATGGAAAGATTAAACAGTCCGGTCCTCAACCAGAATCGCAAGATGGTCTGAAGGGTTCTTCATGGTCTTCTGTTGTAAAAAATAAGCCTATATTAACCCAGTTTGACTTCAAGGTGGAGGAGATTGATGGAGTTCCCACAATCCAAATTCCAGATGAAGTTTTTGTTGATGCTCCACCTTTATGGGAAGATTTCCTCATCGGGCAGTTTCTATCTAAGGCTCCCTATGTTGGGAACATTCATAACCTCGTTAAAAAGATTTGGCCTTTGAAAGGTAAATCTGTTCAGATTGATATTTTCGTCGTTAATGAAACTACTGTGAAGTTTAGAATTCGTGACAAAGCCACTAGGGAGAGAGTTGTGAGAAGAGGTATGTGGAACATTTGTAACATACCTATGATAGTATCGAAATGGAGTCCGAATATTGAAGAAGCTCAACCGGAAACGAAGTCCATTCCTCTTTGGGTTACAGTTAAGGGGGTTCCGCATTCAATGTTCTCATGGAAAGGGCTCAACTTTCTTACAGCACCCATTGGTCACGCAAAATGGCTCCATCCGGAGACAGAGTCCTGTACTAGTTTTGTTGAAGCAAAAGTATTTGTCGAGGCTGATTTATCCAAACCTCTACCAACTTTTTACAAATTCCAGTCCAACAATGGGATCGACAAGATTGTCACTTTCGAATATCCGTGGTTACCTCCTCGTTGTTCTGTTTGTGAGAAGTGGGAACATTCGGTGGATGGATGTATTACGCAGAAGGGAAACCGAGGTACAATAGCTGATTTGAAGCGGAAAGCAAATGAAATATCAGGTGCTGGAAATCGTAAACCAGCTGGATCGGAGAACAATGGTAAGGAAACAGAATCTGCCGGTGCTGGGATGGAGAATAAGATCAATGGAGAGTCAAATCCGGTCTCTCCTCGGGCAATAGCTAAGAAGACAGGTCCTATTTGGGTGGTGAAGGAGAAGCAGCAAGAAACGACTCTTCCAGTTGAAAAGGAACCAACCGAGGTAGGCTGGGAAACACCATCAAAGAGTATAAGAACTCCAGAGAAGAAAAATTCTGAACTCAAATTTGGTGAAATTTCGATCCTTTCGAACTCTAGATTTTCTATTTTGAGTGATAAGAGGGAGGATGGGGAAGAACCTGAGAATCAGGCACATGATGATCTAACAGAGGGTCCACAATCTGAGGGAAAAGAAGATAATGAAGCTATCTCTTGCAGTGAGGGTGTATCTGAAGCACAAGAATCCGTGGTTGGTGACGATGGAAACGTGGAAAAAATAGAAGATAATGGAAAAGCTGAAACTACAGAAGATAACGGTGTGACATTATGAAAATCTCTTCCCAGATTGTCAAAGGAGGCACACAAATTTAATCTTGGATCCACAAGGCAGAATACGAGGACTTCAATTCCTCATATTCCGAATCAAAGGTCCTCTCAACCCCATCATTAATCCATGTCTGGTTTTTTTTGGAACATCCGTGGCTTCAATAGAGGTACTAAACATAACGTAGTTCGTGACTGGATAAAGTGCTCTTCATTTAAATTTGGTGGTCTTTTGGAAACTAGGGTCAAGGAAAGGAAAGCTTATCGGATTGTTTCTCAAGTATTCAAAGACTTGTCCTTCATTTCTAATTACGAATCTCATCGCTTGGGAAGGATTTGGGTTGTATGGAGCCAAGATACCCGTGTAACTCCGGTTTTCACAAGTGGGCAAATGGTAACAGTTTCGATTTTGTTGGAAGGTTATAAGGATGAAATTTTCTGCTCCTTTATGTATGCTTCTAACTTTGTTGAAGAGAGAAAGCAACTATGGGAGGATATACGAAGCCATCATGAATCTCCTACTTTTCGCAATAAACCTTGGCTGATCCTCGGTGACTTTAACGAGATTCTTGACATTGAGGAGCATTCAGGATACTCTAATGATCCTACTATACCGCCCGGTATGCATGATTTTCAAGATACGGTTCGACATTGTTCTCTCATGGATATGAAATTTCATGGTCCACACTACACTTGGTGCAACAAGCGTAAAGATGGGTTAATTTGTAAAAAGCTAGACCGCTCGCTGATCAATGATGCGTGGCTGGATGTTTTTTCACAGGCTTATTGTACATTTGAAGGTGGAGGATGCTCGGACCATCTTCGGTGTCGTATTCAAATAGGTGACGGTGGTTTTAAACCGAAGAAATCATTTAAATTCACAAATGCAATGGCTGAGTTGGAGGAGTTTTTACCATTGGTGCAGGAGTTTTGGGATGATACGGAACCCATCTTTACTTCAACTTCAGCTTTATATCGCATGGGTAAGAAACTTAAAGCACTTAAGCCGAGGTTGCGATCATTGGGACGGAAATACATGTGCTCCTTGGTGAAAAGAACGAGAGAAGCATTTGGCAAACTTTGTACATGTCAAGCGGAAACTTTACAAAACCCATCATCATCATCGATTGCTGCTGAAAATGATGCTTACAACAAGTGGCAAACTCTTGCCATGTTAGAAGAAAAATATCTTTGTCAGCGTTCTAAAATACATTGGCTTAAGGTTGGCGATGGAAACAATAAGGTATTTCATAGAGCTGTCAAATCTCGTGAAAGTTTCAATTCGATTCGAGAACTTAAAAAAGGAGAGGTAATTGTCACTGGCCAGGAAGAGATGAAAGAAATAGCAGCTGATTATTTCCAAACGTTTCTCACAACGGTGCCAGCTGATTTTCTGGGCTGTACGAAGGAGGAAATTGAAGGTTTGTTGGGTTATAAATGCTCTGAATCAGACAGTTTAATGCTAAGTCAGGAAGTTACGGACAAGGAGATCAAAGAGGTATTATTCGCTATGTCGAAAGACAAATCACCGGGTCCTGACGGGTATACCATTGAATTCTTTAAAGCAGCTTGGTTGTTTGTTGGTGCAGATTTCACTGCAGCTATAAAGTCTTTTTTTACAAAAGGCTTTCTACCATTGGGTATAAATACCACGATCTTAGCGCTAATCCCGAAAAGGAAGGAAGCAATAGAGATGAAGGATTATCGGCCTATCTCTTGCTGTAACGTAATGTATAAGGTAATATCAAAGCTCCTTGCCAACCGGTTAAAAAAGGTGCTTCCGAAATTCGTGTCTGTAAATCAATCACCTTTTGTTAAAGGGAGATTGCTAATGGAGAATGTTCTCCTTGCTTCAGATTTGGTGAAAGATTATCACAAGGAATCAGTTTCAGCGAGATATGCGGTTAAGATTGATATTGCTAAAGCTTTTGACTCAGTGCAATGGCATTTTCTATTGACCACTTTGTCCGCTCTTGGTTTCCCAGATTCGTATATCCACTGGATTCGACTGTGTGTGACCACAACATCATTTTCGGTTTAAGTAAATGGCGAATTGGCGGGTTTTTTCAGAAGTAACAGGGGTCTTCGCCAAGGTTGTGCTCTCTCTCCTTATTTGTTCGTCATATGTATGCATGTGCTGTCCAAGAAGCTTGATAAAGCTTACGCGGATAACAGAGTGGGTTTTCATCCTCATTGTAAGAACCTTAAACTGAGTCATCTATGTTTTGCTGATGATATGATTGTGTTTGCTGACGGCTCTAAGAGATCGATTGAAGGTATTTTGGAGGTCTTTAAGGATTTTGCGGGTATATCGGGACTGCACATTAGTCTGGAAAAATCAACTCTGTTTGTGGCTGGCGTTGATGATGTCCAAAAAACAGCTATATTGGATCAATTCCCCTTTGAGTCAGGCACTTTACCGGTACGCTATCCGGGTCTTCCATTGCTAACTAAAAGGAGGGCAATCAATGATTATAATCCTCTTATTGAGAAGATCAGGAATCGCATAACTACATGGACCGCACATTACCTTTCCTTCGCGGGTCGTCTTCAGCTTATTGGTTCAGTTATTTCTGACCTCGTTAACCCGGATTTACGCTTTAGGCTCCCAAAAGTCGTATAACGGAGATTGAGAAGATATGTAACGCGTTTTTATGGTCTGGTCCGGTTTTAAATTCGAAAAAAAATAAGGGTGCATGGAAAGAAGTCTGTAAACCAAAGTCAGAAGGTGGGTTAGGTCTTCGACCTATTGATGAAGCTAACAAAGTTTGCTGTCTCAAGCTCATTTGGCGATTGTATTCGGGTTCAGAGTCGTTATGGGTCAATTGGGTTCGAATGTACCTAATTCAAAAGAGTTCTTTTTGGTCAATTAAAGAATCTACCGCTGCGGGATCATGGATGTGGAGGAAGCTTCTAAAGTTTCGATCCTTAGCAACACCCTTCTTGAAAATTGAAGTTCGTAATGGGAGGTCCACTTCGTTTTGGTTCGATAATTGGTCGCCATTGGGACGATTAGTTGACCACGTGGGGGAGAGAGGTTGTATAGATTTGGGCATCAGAATTGACACAACAATAGAAGGTCTGTTCTCTGTGACTAGAAGAAGGAGAAGACATCGCAGTGTTATTCTCGATCACATTGAGGAAGCTATTGATGATCTAAGTAAGCGAAGGAGACCGAATGAGTCCGATGTGGTGCTATGGAAATCGCAAAGTGGAGTATACAAGCCTGCTTTCAATTCAAGGGAAACATGGAATCTAATCAGAGAACAAGATGAGGAACGTGACTGGTTCAAAGGAGTTTGGTTTGTTTACTCAACTCCTAAATATTCTCTTTTTACTTGGCTGGCTATCAAGAACAGGTTAACTACGGGAGACAAGATGATGCAATGGAACAAGGGAGTATCGGGATCATGTATCCTCTGCAAAGACCAACTTGAAACGAGATCCCACCTTTTCTTTAATTGCAGATTTTCGAGCGAAGTGTGGTCCGGGATTTCGCCAAACATGCTGGATAGAGAATATACTACAGATTGGGACAGTTTGATCGAGCTCATGGCGATTGGTGGGAGATGCAAAACCTCAACATTCCTATTGAGATATACCTTTCAAGCTACTGCCTACTTAATATGGGGTGAACGAAATCGTCGCACACATGGAGAGGAGCACATGACTACTCAAGGTCTCATCAAAAGTATTGACAAACAAGTGAGGAACCGACTCTCTTCAATCCGGGAGCTGGGAGACAAACGATACCGGGACGGGTTAGAAATGTGGTTTAGTATGCATTAAAGAAAATCTGTATAAATTTGTATTCTAGAAACAAACGATCGCACTTGATGTAGAACAATTTTTTGAATTAATTTTACATATTATTCAAAAAAAAATTGGAATTGGATTTGTAGAATTCCATATAATTTTTAAACAGGCCCAAATATTAGAATTTGAAATACAATCTCAAAACTTATCATTTCAAATGAAAATTAAACCCTTATGAAAAATATAGGCCTAAATGAAAAATAAAAGGCCAGCCGCCACTTTTTTTTTTTTGCCTTTTCGTTTACTTTTTAATTTTCTTTTTATTTCTTTTATATAATCATTTGTATTTTGTTTTATTTATGCTGATTTTTTAATTTTTTTTACTGTTTTTATTTCTTGTTTTTTTATTTAATAGTCATGCACTTTATTTAAATTATTTATTTAACTATTAATATTAGTATTATATTTTTATACGTTTCCGTCCATTTTTCTTACATTTTTGTCTGTTTTTCTTACATTTTTTGCGTTTTCATACGTTTTTGTCTGTTTTTCTTACGTTTTGCCTGTTTTTCTAACGTTTTTTCAATTTACATATGCTTTTGTACGTTTTTATACGTTTTCGTCCGATTTTATACGTTTTCGCCTATTTTCTTACGTTTTCATCCGTTTTCTTACGTTTTCGTCCGTTTTTCTTACGTTTTTTCCGTTTTCATACGTTTTTGTCCGTTTTTATAGTGTTTGCCCGTTTTCTTACGTTTTTATCTGTTTTTATACGTTTACGTCCGCTTTTCTTAAGTTTTTGTCCCTTTTTATCGTTTTTTTTCAGTTTTTGTTCATTTTTCTTACATTTTTGTCCGTTTTTCTTACGTTTTTTTCCATTTTTGCCTGTTTTCTTAAACTTTCATCAGTTTTTATATGTTTTCACTTGTGTTTCTTACGTTTTGTCAGTTTTTATCCATTTTTGTCCATTTTCTTACGTTTTCACCTGTTTTCTTACTCTTTCATATGTTTTATATGTTTTCACCTGTGTTTCTTACGTTTTTGTCCGTTTTTATCTGTTTTTGTCCATTTTCTTATGTTTTCACCCGATTTCGTACTCTTTCATCTGTTTTTATGGTTTTCGCTCGTTTTTCTTACGTTTTTGTCCATTTTTATCTGTTTTTATTCGTTTTTCTTAGGTTTTTGTCCGTTTCTCTTACGTTTTTTCTGTTTTCACTCGTTTTCGCCCGTTTTTCTTACGTTTTCGCCGATTTTCTTACGTTTTCATCCATTTTTATACATTTTCGTCTGTTTTCTTACGTTTTTATACATACCAAAATGGGTAAAAACGGACAACAACGTATGAAAATAGAAAAAACATAAGAAAAACTGACAAAAACATAAGAAAACGGACAAAAACGTAAGAAAAACAGGCGAAAACAGATGAAAATGGAAAAAACGTAAGATAAACGGACAAAAACGTAAGAAAAATGAATAAAAACAGATAAAAAACGGACAAAAACGTAAGAAAAACGAGCGGAAACCATAAAAACATATGAAAGAGTAAGAAAACGGGTGAAAACGTAAGAAAATGGACAAAAATGGATAAAAAAGGACAAAATGTAAGAAACACAGGCGAAAACATATAAAAACAGATGAAAGCGTAAGAAAATGGGCGAAAATGTATAAAACCGAAAAAAAACGTAAGAAAAACGGACAAAAACGTAAGAAAAACGAACAAAAACTAAAAAAAAAGATAAAAAGAGACAAAAACTTAAGAAAAGCGGACGTAAACGTATAAAAACAGATGAAAACGTAAGAAAACGGGCAAACACTATAAAACGGACAAAAACATATGAAAACGGAAAAAACGTAAGAAAACGGGCGAAAACGTATAAAAACGGACGAAAACGTATAAAACGGACGAAAACGTATAAAAACGTATGTAAACTGAAAAAACGTTAAAAAACGGGCAAAAACGTAAGAAAAACAGACAAAACGTATGAAAATGGTAAAAACGTAAGAAAAATGGACAAAAACGTATGTAAACGGAAAAAACGTAAGAAAAACGGGCAAAAACGTAAGAAAAAACAGACAAAAGCGTATGAAAATGGAAAAAATATATAAGAAAAACGGACAAAAACGTAAGAAAAACGGTCGAAAACGTGTAAAAAAATAATACTAATAATAATAGTTAAATAAATAATTTAAAAAAAATCAGGACTAAATTTATAAAACCTGGCGAAACACAAAGACCATTTGTGCAAAAATTCATGAATTTCCAAAAAGGATGCTAGAAATTGAAATTCAGAATTTGAAATTCTTGTGTTCCCAAACAGTGGATTTGGATTTCAAATCTTGAATTTCAAATACTCGATTTAAAATTCTGGATTTGAAATGAAATCCATGTTTCCAAACGGCACCTTAGAGAATTTGCCAAAATTCATAGAATTCCTTTTCTAGGCAGTTGTATGTTTTCTGAGAAATGGTCTCTTGATGAGATTGACCATCCTCAAGAGGAAGACTTGAATGTTCTCATCAAAACAATAACAACTAGAAAAACCAACACTTCAAGGATAACAAACCCCGATATCTATCGAGTCTTCACAAACGAATTGCATCCTAACTTGAAAAAAGTGGGAATTAATACTTAGAGAAAATGTAATCTGTCTTAGGAAACCGTGATCATGTACCCGGATGTCTCGGTTACATACTCTTTTACCTTGTCAGAGGCATTCGATTCAACTTTGCATACTACATGGTTCGTAGAATGCAAGAGGTCAAATCACAACAAACCGGTCCACTTCTCTACTGGATGTTCCTCACTAGATTGTTTAGGTATATCATGTCCGAATCACCAACCCCTTCAGATATTTGTCCTTATGCCCAAAACCCCACTCTAGATATCTTTATCCTTCACGACCGTGTCATGAGTTCAATTGATATCACCACCATCATAGACAAAGGAAAAAGGCAAGCACAACAAGAAGAAGAAGAGATGGAGGAATTTCCTACTGAGATGTCATAGGATGAGGAGGGAGATCCCTTAGCATACTTTAAGGACTTGCCAAGGGATGGCAACTTAAGCTTTGAGAAAAAAGAGAAACGTAGTATATTTAAGTGTCTCACTCGAGCCTTTTCTAAGATAAGGGAATCACTTGATGAAGATGATGAATAAGACAATGCAATCACCACAACATTTGTTATCTTTATAACTATTTGCTTATGTGACAATATGCTTGGTATGCTCATCAAACTTTATGCTTTCGTACTATCTATCTAAGTATCATGTAGTGGTAAGGATAATAATTATCCATGTTGAACATTGTTGTGCTAGGATTATGAATTATCTTATTTAAATTTTTCTATGTGTTGATTACATGATATTATTTGCTCTTGAGATCACTAATAGCATAAGAACACACTTAGGAATATTAGGATAGTGATTTTTGGACTATCCCAAACTGCACAGCAGTTCTGTCCAAATTTGCATATTTGGCGGATCTGCGGATCCACATTTTGTGGATCCGCCCGTAGAAAATACGGATCCGCCATAGGTCAAAAGTGTTTCCCAGAAATACAATCGGACGGATTCAGATCCAACCGTATAAAATACTGATCCACGCCTTCTCCAGATTTCAAATCTTCTATTTTATCTTTTAGCACTTTCCACTTCTTTCTATGAATTTTGTCTTGATAAACTAGGACAATACCTTAAACCCCACATAATCCAAAACCCTTAGGATAATTCACTACACCATTTAGGCTTTAAATCCTAACACTTTCATCACAAGTTTCTTGCACCAATTTTCGATCTCATCTTCTTCAACCTATTTCACTATCACCATGACTTGTTCATCCAAGTCTTCATCCAACATTGTAAAGAATAGGCAAACCACTAGGATTAGAGTTGGAAAACCCAAGATTATCAATCTTGAAAGCTCCTATAGTAATAACTATAGCTCATCCACTCCATCTCCACCTCCTTCACAAAAGTCACCTAGTCCATCAAAAGCACCATACAATCAAGAGCACCTCATCAAAAACCATCTCTAACTCACACTTGTACTCACCCAAGGAAACTCCATCCTTAACCTCACCTTCACCCATTCACATTGGTGCACTCAAGACACCTTCCACCAACAACTTACCAAGTTCGGAGCCTAACCTCACTCAACCTCCAAATCCATATCTTGATACCAAAGATGATGTTCCACCAAGGCCTTCACACCCTCCACCACAACCATCTCCATCACTTCTCATTGGTAGAAATCTTCTACCCACTTTCAACAACACCCAATATTTCCCACCGGGATTTTCCGAGTGGTTGAACCCACCAACCTTTGAATCTTCACACTCACCATCACCAAGAGGTCATTTTGACCTCTCAAACTATGAATACCAAAGACAACTACATGACTATCAATTCATGTGTTGTCACTACAACCGTGAGCACATCATCATGCTTAGGGAGAGAGTTAACATGATGTTTGCCTACATCCAACACCATTTTCAAGCTCCACCGGCACCACCAATGAACTCACCAAACTAAGCGTCGGCTTGTCAAGACATAGTATGTCTTAGGATTATTTTCCTTTCTTAGTTATTTTGTAATTTTTTAGGAACCATTGACCTAAGTGTCAAAATTTTACCTTGTTTTCTTATAATAAAACGAGGTTACTTAGTTTGTTTGTTCTTATGTCTTGCCGTGATCTTGTTTCTTGCTTGACATATTATGGTTGTCCCATGTGGTTGTTTATGGTTGTTTCCATATTGTGGTTGTGATGTCATGGTTATTGTCATAATCGTGCTTGTACACTACTTTGTTTTGTACCACAACTCCATAGCTTGATTCCTTGGTGCCCCGAACAAGGGGGAGTATACACCAAGGGGGAGCATTTACATGACTTGTAAGCTTCCGCCACGTTGCTCTACACTTTTTGTTTCGGAAAAAAGGGGGAGAAATACGTAAACTCACAATTTAAAAGCTTGCATACTTAATTTTTTACCAAATGTGAGTTTATATTTTTGCATCATCAAAAAGGGGGATTGTTAATATAAATATCGCGTAAAAACGTTACTTATATTTTACGGTCTCTTAATGTTTTGATAATGGCAATTATAAATTTATACGATGTAAATGTTCACGTAACCAAGTTATTAGTTGCAAGTTTACATTCCGACGTATATCACTTCAGGTATGAATAATGAGATTATAATACACGTCGAATGATCAAAGAGTTCAAGTAAATAAATATTTTTAAAACACACTTAAAACATTTTTAAATACAATTTAATCAAATGTTTTACACTAATTAATTATGTGTTTTAATTAAATAAAAACTAAACTTAAATTAACTCCTGATGCCCAAGACAATCTAGAAGATTAGAATTTTTAATTGATTTTAGTACAAGGAAGTGTTTAATCTTATAGGCAAAGGGCTGCACAAAATACGCTCCGCGAATCCATATTTTGCACGGGCGGATCCGTATTTTTCAGATCCGCGGATCCGCCGAAAGGCGTTTTTGAGACAGACAGTGCAGTATAAATAGACATTCATTCTAACATTTCCAACTAATGATCCTAAACAATTCTCTGCAGATTACAATCAAACCTCTCATCTCTTAACATCATAATAACATTCTGTGATATTCTACTTGACTTATAACACATTCAAAGTGATCCAACGATTTCCACTTTGATCTCAAGTGAAGAACACAAGAAGTTTTCCAAGCTTCTAAGTGTTGTAGTTAGTAGTGTGTCACCATATACTTAGTCGTATAACTTGTATATCATTTGTGTGTCATTATACTTCACCATCATATACCAACTTGGGTAGTGATCATCAAACGTCATCTTAGTGAATGTGGTTAGTATTTTAGGCCTTAAAATACGTTGAGTGATAAGGTTGGTCTTGCCTTGGGAAAGAAGTGAAGCGACGTTGTAAGGTTTTCTCCGCCAAAATGGAGCTTGTTGATATAGTGCTTGTAAACTCTCGAGTTGGGTACTCGGGGATTGGGGTAGGGCGAGGAAGAGAGCTTCATGCCGAACCACTATAAATCAACGTGTCTATTGGTTTTATCTTTCCTTTACATTCCGCATTTACTTATTGTTATTGTTCACATATATATATATATATATATATATATATATATGTGTGTGTGTGTGTGTGTGTGTGTGTGTATCGTGTGTTGTGTTGATTTCACATTAAGCAAACGAATCTAAGTTTTCTTAAAAAGGCATAAAAACAGTAAAAACTATTCAACCCCCCTTCTAGTTTTCCACAATTGGCATCAGAGATACGTTAACCAAGATTTTTAAAATTTATTGAATTTTAAAACTTGAATCGATCTATGGATTTCGAAAAATACAAAGAGGGTCAATCTATGCAACGACCACCACTTTTTGAAACCGATGGTTTTATATATTGGAAAAATAGATTCACGACTTATGTGAAATCAAAAGATCTTGATCTTTGGCATGTCATTACCGAGGGTGATTTTCAACCTACCGAAAGAAACCCTACTACACAAAATTATGAAATCGTTCCTTTTGAAAAACAATCGGATGAGCTTAAAAAGAAGCTTGCCAAAAATAACGAAGCTAAAATGTTTCTTTATAACGCTTTACCTAAGAAAGAATATGAAAGAATTTTTTTGTGTAAAACGGCAAAACAAATTTGGCAATCTTTGTTAATCACTCATCAAGGTAGTAGCCAAGTCAAAGGTAACAAGATCGATTTGCCGAGGATGAATCTATTGATAGTGGATTTGCTAGGTTTAATACTATTATAACAAGTTTGAAAACTCTTGATGAAAGTTTTTCTAGCAATAACTATGTCTGAAAGTTTCCTAGGGCACTTCATCTAAAGTGGAGACCGAAAGTCACCGCTATTGAATAATCTAAAGATTTGTCGTCACTTTCACTAGATGAACTTATTGGGAACTTGAAAATATATGAGTTGATCATAGAGAAAGACTTAGAAGTCATTAGACGTAAAAGAGAAAAGGGGAAATCCATTGCCTTAAAGGCAAGGAAGGAGTCGAGTAATGAAGAAACTTCGTCATCGGATAGTGATGATAAGGAATACGCAATGGTCGTGAAGGACTTCAAAAAGTTCTTCAGGAGGAGAGGTAGATTTGTTAGACAAACTCGGGATGAGAAGAAGTCAATCCGAAAAAGCCGGGATGACAAGAAAGGTAAGAATGATCGGAAATGCTATAGATGCGGAGACCCAGATCATCTCATTGGTGATTGTCCGAAGCCACCAAGAAACAAGGATCAAAATGCATTTGTTGGAGGTTCTTGGAGTGATAGTGGTGAAGAAGACGATGACAAATCCAAGGAGGAAACAACTCTCATGGCTCAAGCGTCCAATGAGGTATGTTCCGATTTATCTTACTTTAGTGATGAAGCATCATCTATGGATGATGATACTATGCAAAATGAATACAACAAAATGTGTGCAATTAGTCTAAAAATCATACTTAAAAACAAGGGTATGAAAGTCATTAGAAAACAGTTAAAAAATGAAATAATTGAATTAAAAGAGAAAATTAAGACACTAGAAAGAAATAAAGCCGTTGAATGTGAGTCATGACAAGTTTTAAAATTAGAAAACCTAAAACTAAAGGAAACGCAAGTTAAACTCGAAAAGGACGCATCTAAATTTGTACAATTCGAAAAGAGTACACATTCGTTAAAGAATATAATAAACGAAGGTAAGAATCCTAATGAAAAAGTAGGATTAGGCTTTAACATTAATGAAGCTTAAACAAGTGGAACCAAGCGTGTAAAATTTGTGAAATCCAAAAATAGACTTTTGGCACCCTGCGGATCCAAAAATTCAACTGACGGATCTGTATTATACGGATCCGCGGATCCGCCGAAGTGCAAAAATATGACAGAATTGTTTAACCTGCGTCGTGAAGTGTTAAAACCAAAATATGAGATTTGTTATGATGTAATAGAGTCTAAAGATAGTGGAGAGAAAGAAAATCCATAGCATAACACTTCATCTAGAACGGATTTTATCGTAGTTAGAAAGAGAACGCCAACTAATGAAAACAAATCAACACAATCACTAAAACCTTTAAGAAATAGTTTAGGTTATGTTAAGAATGAGTCTAGATCAACAACACCTCCACCTAGGAGAGTCATTAGTACTCAACCTAGATCCAAAACTCCTCAACCTAGGAGAAGACATAATGTTCCAACTCAACAAAACTTCTATCCTATGCCATGGAACACTAGTCAACAACAAAACTACATTCCATGGGGAGTTTGTCGACCATTTGCTTACATGCAACAAACACCTCAAATGGATAGAATGTATGACACTAGCTTTAATGGACTCATGAGACATTGGCGACCAAATGTTTGAGTTATTGTGTCATTTAAATAGGTATGCTTAAGAGTTGATTTGGAGCCAAACGAATGGGTAAAAGATAATGGCTGCTCCAAACATATGACGGGAAACAAAAGTCTCTTCTCAACACATAAAGCATACGATGGAGGTAACGTTACTTTCTAGCAACCTTAAAGGAAAAATCATTGGCAAAGGCATGGTTTCCAACAACTCACTTACTATAAATGATGTGGTACATGTCGATAACTTAGCGTTTAACTTGCTTAGCATAGAACAAATATGTGATACTAAGTGCAAATTTATATTCTCAGAGCATGAGAGTGAAATCACTAAGGATGGTAAAACCATAGGTAAAGGTGTTAGAAAACATGGGCTATATGTGATGAAATTAGGAAATAACCCTAAGGATCAAATTTGTTTAGCTTCCATAGATGATAGCTCAACCTTATGGCATAGGAGACTAGGACACGCAAACATGAGTTTGATTCAATCACTTTATTCTAAGGAATTAGCTAGAAACCTTCCGAAGCTCAAGTATAACCGACACTTTTGTGATGCTTGTAAAATCGGCAAACAAACTCATGCCAGTCATAAAGCTAAAAACATGGTTTCAACAAGTAGGTGTCTAGAACTTTTCCCATGTGTTGTTTGATTTCAAAGCTTTAATTTCTTTGTGCATTGCTTCTACCCATCTAGGATCCTTGGATTCTTGGAGATAAGTGTGTGGTTCAGTATTTTTGTTTTCGTTATTGATGAGATGTCTCAGAGAGGGTGTTTGGATGTTTGAGTAATTAATGAAGTTTGTGTAGTGGTGCTTATGGATATTGTGGATTAATGATTTGGGAAGGGTGTATTGATAGTTGGTGAGTTTAGAAGATGGTTGTTTGGTTCTGAGTGATGTTCTTTTGGGAATGGGTGGTGGTGGTGGTGATGGAGGTGGTATTGGAGGTGATGGTGGATCTGGTATTGGTGGAGTATTTGTGATTGGTGAAGTAGTAGGAGGTGTGTGTGTGAGGTGGTAGGAATTGATTCAGTCTGTGTGGTTGTAGGTTCTGATAATGTTGGTGAGTTAGATGTTAAAGTTGGTTGTGAAGTAGGTGTTGGGAATGTAGGTAGATTGGTAGGATAAGGAGTGATAGAATGTGGTGAGGTAGTTTGAGTTTGTGTGTGGGCAAATGGAAATTCAGTCTCATCAAATAAAACATGTCTGCTTGTGATGGTTTTGTGTGTGTTTGGGTCATACACAACATAACCTTTTTGTGTGAAGGAATAGCCAACCAGGACAGTGGGAATAGACCTTTGTGCAAGTTTGTTAGGACTGTAATGATGTAAAAATGCTCTGCAGCCTATGACTCTGAGGTGATCAAGTGTTGGTTGATTGTGTATGATTTCATATGGAGACTTATCTATAACACCCCAAAAGGTGGCTATTACAGTGCCGTGGACCCCACACTGGGACCCACCAGGCGATACCAAAATACAGATTAAATACGCATTACTTTGTGATACCGAACCACAATAAATAGTCTTTACTACGATTAGGAGTTTACAATAGTATGGCCAAAGGCCTTAAAATACACAGGATCCAAAAGTACAACTATGGAGATGGAATATACCTCAAATAGTAATACAATCAATAAATAGTTTAAATGAAGCTGAAAAAAATAACATTACACGGTCTTGAACGTAACCGGACAACAACAAAACTTGGGCCCCTGAACTAGTATCCTTCGAACCCTTCGTCGTCACCATGATCTTCCCGTGCCTTGCCTTTGCCTCGACCTAAAATACAACACAAGTATTTCGCCCAAAACACAGGGTCAGATATACATGATAAATGATTTCTCAAGATATTATACAATTCACAAATATTAGATCTCAAGGAAAACATCCCGACTACCGAACATACCCCTCGGGCATATGAACGATTAGTCACAAAATGTCGAATACATCCAATTATACATGGACTATGAATGACCAAATAGTATGGCTCATGATGGATATCACAGTACGCCCGATCTGGAAATGTGTCAGTGCACATGTCCACCCCGTATACGGAATCCAGAATATACGTGGGATAATGTACCTAATTAGCCTCACGAACTACGTCTCGTGTGCACTGTCCAATACGGAAACATCCACGCATGACTATATATGTGCCTGGCTAATAATCCTACACAATAACCCATCAGAATGCAGATATGATTCCGGATATGTCAAGATACAACATGACAACAAATTCAATAAATCACATATCTGATTAAGGATCAAGAAACTCACCGAAATGACAATAAGGATCAACGATATCAACGGTTCAAAGGTGACGAACTTGGGAATGCAATCCCACGATGAAAAACGGAACATCATCAAGAACAATATCAAATTACGAGTCACAAATTCATAAGTGTTTCATATACACATTACCATCACAAGAATCCAATCATCATTATAACCAAGCAAGATAACTTGCCTCAATACGGAGACGAGAATAATCCTTCCTTGTCTAACGAATGAACGGTTCTCGATTAATATCGGTTACTCGAACAATCAACCTTGAATGAAATACATTTCACTCAATAACACATTCATATAATTATCAATATTAAATTTAGTGATACAACACCCTAAATTCCATTTGAATAGTTCAACTATCTCAAAACATCAAAATTCTATTCCAAGAACTCTATTTATCTCAATTCGTTCTTATGATCGGTTGCAAAATATTTCCAGTTACTCGCATGGTTCTCATGAATAAGAGTTTATCAAGAACATGTTAAACAATTATTTATGTTCTTTAATATCACCTTATATCGTTTAAACTTTCAAAAACATCACCAATGATCAATAATATTCTCCTAAGAACATTATCACCTTATTATGATGTTCAAAACATTCTCAAGACAGCAATACGACCGGTTAACATGAACATATAAGAGCTTGGTTGTCTACAACAATATATTCTATCATCCTACAAGGGCTTGGCTAAGCCAAAAACATGAATGAAGTTGAAGTTTTAGGTTCAAGAACAACACTCTAGTTTCTAACATTAATCAAGGAGTTCGAAAACATTTTATGACACAATTCCAACAATCAAACTTAACTACAATGAAACTAAGGATTATCATTGTCCTAATGATGGTCCAACAAGA
Organism: Orobanche coerulescens; assembly: GCA_033398695.1. Lineage (NCBI taxonomy): Eukaryota > Viridiplantae > Streptophyta > Magnoliopsida > Lamiales > Orobanchaceae > Orobanche > Orobanche coerulescens. The sequence continues at coordinate 60,521,380 of CM065818.1, forward strand.
AGAGTAAGATTCTATTAAACATGATTATTACCATTAAAACATCAAGAACACATCATTCCAAACCCTTAATCATCATATTCATCACTAAGTTGCTAAAAGCTTAACTACAAACATGTTTTACTTGATTAATTCAACATTAGGTGTAGTATACTATATCACTAACATCATGACTACGAAAATATAGAGTAAAAACATACAACATACCTTCAAAAACGAAGAACAACTATCAAAACCACAAGAACACTCTACAAGCTTCAAGAACAACTCTAAACTTCCAATCAACAAGCTCCAATCCAAAATGCAAAGCTCAAGCCCAAGTTGGAAGAACGTAGGATTGGTCTAGCGAGGCAGGGGGATGATTATTGGGGAGAAAAATCGGAGTTTGGATGTGCAAAATGAAAGACACAAGTTGTCTTTTTATAACTGCACAACTCGTTGCGTACGTTATCGCATGAAGATAACGTACGTTAGACTCTTTACGTACACTACACCAAAAGTGTTACGTATGTAATCGGCCTCCACAGGCTACTGACTCAAAACACGAACATCATTACGTACGTTATGGCTTGGGGAATTACGTACGTAATGTTGGTCAACTAAGATGCCTCAAAAAGGTCAAATATCTGGATCATGTCCGCCCCCCACGCCGAAAGCTGAGATCGGATAAGACTACAAGCATTACGTACGTAACCAGCACTCCATTATGTACGTAAAGCCAATGAAATAGCATACGTTAGGTTAAAGCCTTAGCGTACGTTAACCACAAAAATTCTAGCCCAAAAATGAAATAATCTACACAACGTCAAGAAATCAATCACAATGCGAATGACACTTAAAATCTAGTCTATTCTGACATATATCCCGACATCAATAAACATTGACGGAATGTAACATGATTACAACAGTACTCAAATTATCCGAACACTACAATAGTAGATAAGAAATTACTGTCGGATATTACATACTCCCCCCTTAAAAGGAGTTTCGTCCTCGAAACTAAGGGGTAAACAGCTCGGGATACCTCTCTCGCATGCTGCTCTCCGTCTCCCATGTAGCCTCCTCGACTCCGTGTCGTGACCAATGAACCTTCAGTAGGGGAATCATCTTGTTCCTCAACTGTTTGATCCTCCTCTCAAGTATTCTTACGGGACGCTCTTCGTACGAATGATCCTCCGCTATCTCAATCTCATCGAACTGAAGTGTATGACTCGGATCAGCAACGTATTTCCTCAACTGGGAGATATAGAACACATTATGAATCCGGCTCAGAACTGTCGGGAATGCCAAATGATAGGCCAGATCGCCTACTCGCTCCAAAACCTCAAACGGCCCGATATACCTCGGACTCAGCTTGCCTCTCTTCCAAAATTGAAAAATGCCTCGAGCAGGGGACACCTTCATTAGTACATGGTCTCCAATCTCGAACTCAAGTGGTCGTCGACGGTTGTCTGCAAAAGACTTCTGTCGGCTTTGAGCCGTTAACAAACGACTCCTAATCAGAGCGATCTTCTCATGGGCTATTAACAACATATCGGGTTCCGTACCCAAATATTCGGATAGATCATCCCAGCACAAAGGTGACCTACAACGACGGCCATACAATGCTTCATAAGGTGCCATCTGAATCGAATTGTGCCAACAATTATTATAAGTGAATTCCACCAAAGGTAGTTGGGCTTCCCAATCGTCCTTCCAATCAAGAGCGCATGCCCTCAACATATCCTCTAGAGTTTGGATAGTCCTCTCAGTCTAACCATCATTCTGCGGATGAAATGCCGTACTGAAGTGCAATTGCGTACCCATCGCACGATGAACTGCTTTCCAACACGAATCGTCCGTCACGGTCTGATACAATACTTTTGGGGGTACCATGTAACCTTACAATTTCTTTGATAAATAGCTGGGCCAATCTCTCAGGTCCCCATGTGTCTATAATTGGTCAGACGATCCACAATCACCCAAATCATATTCATCCCTCGACGACTTGTCGACAAGCTAGTGATAAACCATCGAAATATCCTCCCATTTCCACTTGGGGATCGGAAGCGGTTTCAGCATTCCTGCGGGTCACTGATGCTCAATCTTAACCTGCTGATAGGTTAAACATCTCGAAACAAATTCTGCCACTTCACGCTTCATATTCCCTCACCAATAATATTGCTTCAAATCCTTATACATCTTGCTAGAACTCGGGTGAATGGAGTACGGGGTAGCATGAGCCTCTCTCAGAATAGAGTTCCTCAACTCTTCGTCTGCAGGTACACAAAATCGATTCCTAAAGCGTATCAATCCATCCTCATGGATCACAAATCCGGGGGCGTTCCCTTGAGTTACTTTGTCCCGAACTTGAGATAAGAATGGGTCCGTAACCTGGTTCGATCTAATTATATCATCAAGGGATGAAATCTCAAGTGTGCAAAGTTGTCCCTGAATGAGCTGTAACCAAACTTCAATTTCCGGTCTCACGAACTCTAACTGCAATTCCCTCTGAACTGTTAAGCGGGCCAGCATCTACTCCTGAACTGTCTTACGACTGAAGGCATCGGCAACTACATTTGCTTTACCTGGATGATAATGAATCTCGATATCATAATCTTTGATTAGTTCTAGCCACCTTCTCTGCCTCATATTCAACTCCTTCTGAGTAAAAATGTACTTCAGGCTCTTGTGATTAGTAAAAATCTGGCAGCTAACTCCATACAGATAGTGACGCCAGATCTTTAAAGCGAACACCACGGTTACTAGCTCCAAATCATGGGTCAGGTAGTTGACCTCGTAAGGTCGCAGCTATCTTGATGCATAGGATATAACCTTCCTGTTCTGCATTAATACACATCCAAGGCCATGTCTTGACGCGTCACTATAAACCACGAATCCTTCCGTCCCTTTTAGTAGAACCAAAACAGGTGCTGAAATCAATCGACTCTTGAGTTCATCAAAACTTCACTGGCATGCCTCTAACCACAAATACTTCTTATCCTTCCTCAATCGGTTAGTCATCGGCTGTGCAATCTTGGAAAAACCTTCCACGAACCATCGATAATAACCTGCTAGACCCAAGAAACTGCGTACTTCCTTCACGTTCTTTGGTGGTAGCCAGTCTCGGATAGCTTCTGTCTTCTATGGGTCTACTCTCACCCCATCAGCTGATATCACATGTCCGAGAAAGATAACCTGACGCATCCATAACTCACATTTAGAAAATTTCCCATAGAGCTGTTCCCGCCGCAACGCATCGAGAACCTGATGGAGATGACGCTCATGCTCTTCATGGTCACGAGAGTAAATCAGAATGTCATCGATAAAAACGACTACAAAGCAATCCAGATAATTAATAAAAACCTGATTCATCAATTCCATGAATATCTCCGGTGCATTAGTCAGTCCTAAAGGAATCACTACGAACTCATAATGCCCATAGCGAGTACGAAAAGCGATCTTCGAAATGTCAGACTCACGAATCCTTAGCTGATGATAACCGGACCTCAAGTCGATCTTGGAAAACATAACAGCTCCCTGAAGTTGATATAATAAATCCTCAATACGAGGCAATGGATATTTGTTCTTAATGGTCACCCTGTTCAGCTCACGATAATCAATACACAAACGCAGAGATCCATCTTTCTTCCATACAAATAGCACTGGTGCTCCCCAAGGGGACGCACTAGGTCGAATATAGCCCTTCTCCGTCAAACCCTCAAGCTGGTTCTTCAATTCCTGCATCTCAGTCGGAGCCATACGATACGGGACTTTCGAAAGTAGGGACGTACCTGGATCTAACTCAATATTAAACTCTACCTCACGATGCGGAGGTAAGCCCGACAACTCATCTGGAAATACATTGGGCTGGTCTCGGACTACCGAAATATCATCCAATCCAACTCATCGATATGCTGTTTTGGTCATGTAACATCAATAACCAATACACCCTTGATTAAGCAGTTTCACTGCTTTCATAGCGCTGATGACTCTCCCGGAATGGCTGGGATTATCACCCTGAAAAATACACTCAACACCATCATCAGTTGTGACAGTCACTATCCGCTTGCGGACACTTATTATGGCATCATGACGATCCATCCAATCGATACCCAGGATTACATCATCTTTAGGTAAATCGACCACAATTAAATTTGACAACCACTCACGGTCGTTTATGCGAATTAGAGAGTTCTGCACTTCATGATTCCCAACAATTCTTCTACCATCGGGTAAACCAATTACATAAGGTTCACAATTGGTAACATGATCTAATTGCAAATGACTCAAACAAGAAACAGATAAAAAGGAATGTGAAGCACCAGTATCAAAAAGAACACAGACGGGCTGAGATCAGATCTCGAGGGTACCTGCAATCATGCTAGCTTCGGGATCATTGGCCTTCTTCATCTCGTAGACTCTGGATTTTGCGACCCCGGTACCAGACATACCAGCTTGGTTTCCACGGCCCATCCCTCTATTTGCCCCGGTAGTCTGATAAGAAGCGGACAGAGGTACACGGTCCTGGACAGAAGACTGAACCGGAGCATGAGATGCCACTGGAGCACATCCTGGTCCATTCCTACAATATCTAGCATGATGTCTATTCTTCCCACAAGTATGGCATGCGACGACCGACTTCGGGCATTTGGAGTTGATGTGTCCCTGGTCCCCACAGTTATAGCATACAACAGATGAGCTGGCTGCTCGAGGGTGTGATCTGGATGGCTTCGACGCCATGGGTGGCCATTCAGAAGGATTCGGCACTGATTGGGGCTTCTTGAACGTCCAACGGTTACTGTCAGTCTGGTTCTAGTTCCTGAATCTCTTGTTGTTGGACTGTGGTTGCTTCTTGGAAATCTCTTTCGCAGTAAGTTCGTATTCCAGATTTCTCTCAATGAACTCCGGTAGGGTCGTACAGTGATGATTCAACAGCTGCATTCTCATTCGGGGTTTAAGATCCTTGAGAAAATATTTGATCTTATCGGCCTCCGTTCGGACAATCGACGAGGCAAAAGGAAGAAGTGCCTGGAACTTCTCGGTAATAGATAGTACATCATTGTATTCAGATGGGTCTTGATTCAGCAATTCTGACAGCTTGGCCTCACGGAGAGGACCTGGATAGTAACGGTCTAACATGAGGTTTTTTAATTCCTCCCAAGTACATACCATCAGCTGGCCTCACCGAAAGCCACCAGGTGTGGGTGCCTTTGCAAAGGTCGTAAGCTTCTACGGAGACGCGATTCTCTACTGGGCAGTCCACCATCTCGAATAGTTTCTCAAAGTGTTCAATCCAATGTACAATATCAGCAGGCTCATAGGAGCCTTCAAAAGTCGGGGTTCGCTGGCGAGAGATGTCACTGATGATCCGACTCACGGGTCCAACATGTACATGAGGTGGTGGATGCGGCCCCTGTTGCTGGCCAGTAGTAGCTCTTTGCATTGTTTCCATCAATTGACCCATGTGGGTCATCTGAGCCATCATAACAACATAAGGATCGACACGCGCGTTCCCGTGTCCGGTGTGGTTCGATTGGTCCCTAGGATTCGAATAACTGCCTGCGGAACTCTGCTCCACATTCGCACGCATGTTGGCTCGAGGTCTCGGGATTCGGCCCCTTCCGCGGCCTCGTCCCCCTCTGACACGGCCTCTCAGATTTCTATCCATACTTAAAGATCCAACAATAATAATAACCATAAGTATAGTTCATGTCCGTCGTTTTGACCAAATCAAAATTCATGCTAAGTTAAGAGCAACAAGGAATTACATATTCAAGAAGACAGTTCATAACGAATTATAGACACTATGAGTGCCACACAGAATATCATATCGACGTCGAGTCGAATAGTTTCAATCACAAAATTAATTCAGAATTTACCTCGAAATATCAATTAGATAAATCCTGCCACAGATCCTCGAAACATCAATATCAACAAAGATATCCATTCCGATATCAATATCACACCAGTAATTAAAGCATGGCTCATAAAGTACATACCGCTTGGTTTGTCGGGTCAGACGCATGCACAGGTCACACGTGACACGAAGGTCTCTTGATACTAGTTCACTTCACAACGACTCTAAAAAATGACTCTCCGATACCATCTTCTGTAACACCCCAAAAGGCGGCTATTGCAGTGCCGTGGACCCCACACTGGGACCCACCAGGCGATACCAAAATACAGATTAAATACGCATTACTTTGTGATACCGAACCACAATAAATAGTCTTTACTCTGATTAGGAGTTTACAATAGTATGGCAAATGGCCTTAACATACACAGGATCCAAAAGTATAAGTATAAACCATATGGAGATGGAATATACCTCAAATAGTAATACAATCAATCAATAGTTTAAATGAAGCGGAAAAAATTACATGGTCTTGAACATAACCGGACAACAAAAAGACTTGGGCCCCCCGAACTAGTATCCTTCGAACCCTTCACCGTCACCATGATCTTCCTGTGCCTTGCCTTTGCCTCGACCTAAAATACAACACAAGTATTTTGCCCAAAACACAGGGTCAGATATACATGATAAATGATTTCTCAAGACATTATACAATTCACATATATTGGATCTCAAGGAAAACATCCCGACTACCGAACATACCCCTCGGGCGTATGAACGATTAGTCACAAAGTGTCGAACACATCCAATTATACATGGACTATGAACGACCAAATAGTATGGCTCAAGATGGACATCACTATATGCCCGATCCGGAAATGTGTCAGTGCACCTGTCCACCCCGTATACGGAATCCAGAATATACGTGGGACAATGTACCTAATTAACCTTACGAACTACGTCTCATGTGCATAGTCTAATACGGAAACATCCACGCATGAGTATATATGTGCCTGGCTAAATATCCTAGACAATAACCAATCGGAACGCAGATATGATTCCGGATATGTCACGATACAACATGACAACAAATTCAATAAATCACATATCCGATAAAGGATCAAGAAACTCACTGAAATGACAATAAGGATCAATGATATCAACGGTTCAAAGGTGACGAACTTGGGACTGCAATACCACGATGAAAAACGGAACATCATCAAGAACAATATCAAATTATGAGTCACAAATTCATAAGTGTTTCATATACACGAAACGTATAACCATTGTAATATCCGATAGAATTTCTTATCTACTATTCTATTATTCGGATAATTCAAATACAGTTGTAGTCATGTTGCATTTATTTAATGTTTGTTGATGTCGGGATATATCATAATAGACTTCAATATAACCATCATTCACATTGTGATTGATTTCTTGATGTTGTGTAGATTGTTACATTTTTGGGTTAGTATTTCTGTGTTTAACGTATGCTAAGATTTTAGCCTAACATACGCTATTTTGTTGGTTTTACGTACATAATGGAGTGTTGTTTACGTACGTAATGTTTGTAGTCTTATCCGATCTCAGCTTTCGGCGTGGGGGCCGGACGTGATCCGGATATTTGACCTTTTTGAGGCAGCCTAGTTGACCTACATTACAACATACGTAATGATGTTCGTGTTTGAGTCAGTAGCCTCTGGCAGCCAATTACGTACGTAACACTTTTGGAGTAGCGTACATAAAGGGGCTAACGTACGTTATCCCATGTGATAACGTACATAACGAGTTGTGCAGTTATAAAAAGACAACTTCTGTCTTCCAAACTCCGATTTTTCTCCCCTATAATCACCCCCTGCCTCCTTAGACCGATCTTACTTCCTTGCAACTTGTGTTTGAGCTTTGCATCTTGGATTAGAGCTTGTTAATTGGAAGTTTAGAGTTATTCTTGAAGCTTGGAGTGTGTTTTTGTGATTTTGGTAGTTGTTCTTCGTTTTGAAGGTATGTAGTATGATTTTACTCTCTATTTTCGTAGTCATGATGTTAGTGATATAGTATTCTATACCTAATGTTGAATTAATCAAGTAAAACATGTTTGTAGTTAAGCTTTTAACAACTTGGTGATGAATATGGTAATTAAGGGTTTGGAATGATGTGTTCTTGATGTTTTAATGGTAATAATCATGTTTAATAGAATCACACTCTTCTTGCTGGACTAGTAACATCATCAGGACAATAATAATCCTTAGTTTCATTGTAGTTAGGTTGATTGTTGGAGTTGTTGGCTTAATGTATTAGAACACCTTGATGAATGTTAGAAGATTAGAGTGATGTTCTTGAACCTAAGCTAGGTGAATTCATATGTGTGATAATTGATTCTCCAGGTTAGTAAGAAGATTATAAGGATGGTTTAATATGAGATAATCTTCATGATTATGATATGGCCTTGTAACTAAATGAATTTAGTATAACCTTATTGTAACTTACTATATTCAATCTAAATTTGACATAGTGATGAACATAGTGGTGCAGTTTTTCACTTTCAATCATTTGTGATGTTCTTGATAGGTTTAAATGTTATAAGATAATAATAATAAACAAACATAAATGATTGTTTAACATATTTTGATAAATTCTCATTCATAAGAACCTTGAGAATATTCGGTAATGTCTTGTAAACTGATTGTAAGAGTGAATTGAAGTAAATAGAGTTCTTGGAATAGAACTTCGATATCTTGAGATAGTTGAACTTTTCAAATGGAAATTAGGGTGTCGTCTCACTGAATTCGTTAGCGATGATTATATGGATGTGTTATTGAGTGAAATGTGTTTCATTCAAGGTTGATTACCCGAGTAATTGATATTAGTCGAGGACCATTCATTCGTTCGACAAGGGAGGATTATTCTCGTCTCCGTATTGAGGCAAGTTATCTTGCTTGGTTATAATGATGATTGCATTCCCAAGTTCGTCACCTTTGAACCGTTGATATCATTGATCCTTATTGTCATTTCGGTGAGTTTCTTGATCCGTAATCGAATATGTGATTTATTAAATTCATTGTCATGTTGTATCGTGACATATCCGAAATCATATCTGCGTTTCGATTGCTTATTGTATAGGATTTTTAGTCAGACACATATATAGTCATGCGTGGATGTTTCCGTATTGGACTGTGCACACGAGACGTAGTTCGTGAGGCTAATTAGGTACATTGTCCCACGTATATCCTGGATTCCGTATACGGGGTGGACATGTGCATTGACACATTTCTGGATCGGGCGTACTGTGATGTCCATCTTGAGCCATACTGTTTGGTCGTTAGTCCATGTATAATTAGATGTGTTCGACATTTTGTGACTAATCGTTCATACACCCGAGGGGTATGTTCGGTAGTCGGGATGTTTTTCTCGAGATCTAATATATGTGAATTGTATAATGTCTTGAGAAATCATTTATCATGTATATCTGACCCTGTGTTTTGGGCGAAATACTTGTGTTGTATTTTACGTCGAGGCAAAGGCAAGTCACGGGAAGATCATGGTGACGGCGAAGGGTTCGAAGGATACTAGTTCGGGGGCCCCAAGTCTTTTGTTGTCCGGTTATGTTCAAAATCGTATAATGTTATCTTTCCACTTTATTTAAAGTATTGAACGAGTGTATTGCTATTTGAGGTATATTCCATCTCCATATGGTTTATACTTGTATTTTTGGATTCTGTGTATGTTAAGGCCGTTGGCCATACTATTGTAAACTCCTAATCAGAGTAAAGACTATTTATTGTGGTTCGGTATCACAAAGTATTACGTATTTAATATGTACTTCGCCTGGTGGATCCCAGTGTGGGGTCCACGACACTGTAATGGCCGTATTTTTGGGGTGTTAAAGAAGATAGTATCGGAGAGTCGTTTTCTTTTCAGAGTCTTTGTGAAATGAACTAGTATCAAGAGACCTTCGTGTCACGCATGACCTGTGCGAGTGCCTGACCCGACGAGCCAATACGGTATGTACTTTCTGAGCCATGATTACTGGCATGATATTGATATTGGAATGGATCTCTTTATTGATCTTGATATTTCGAGGATCTGTGGTAAGATTTGTTTAATTAATATTTTGAGGTAAATTCTGGATTTATTATATAATTGAAATTGTTCGACTCAACGTCGATATGATATTCTGTGTGGCACTCGTAGTGTCGATAATTCATTGTGAACTGTTTTCTTGGATATGTGATTCCTTATTACCCTTAACTTAGCATGAATTTTGATTTAGTCATAACGACGGACATGAACTATACTTATGGTTATTATTATTGTTGGATCTTTCAGTATGGATAGAAATCCGAGAGGCCGTGGTAGAGGGGGACGAGGCCGAATCCCGAGACCTCGAGCCAACACGCGTGCGAATGTAGAGCAAAGTTCCGCAGGCAGTGATTCACCTCCTAGGGACCAGTCGCACCACACCGGACACAGGAACGCGCGTGTCGATCCTTACACTGTTATGTAGGGCATGATGGCTCAGATGACCCAGATGGGTCAATTGATGTAAACAATGCAGAGAGCTACTACTGGCCAGCAACAGGGGCCACATCCACCACCTCCTGTGCATGGCGGACCCGTGAGTCGGATCATCAGCGACATCTCTCGCCAGCGACCCCCGACTTTTGAAGGCTCCTCTAAGCCTGCTGATATCGTACATTGGGTTGATTACTTTTAGAAACTATTCGAGATGGTGGACTGCCCAGTAGAGAATCGCGTCTCCGTAGCAGCTTACTACCTTAGCAAAGGCGCCCACACCTGGTGGCTTTCGGTGAGGCCAGCTGATGGTGTATGTACTTGGGAGGAATTTAAAAACCTCACGTTAGATCATTACTGTCCAGGTCCTCTTCGTGTAGCCAAGCTGTCTGAATTGCTGAATCCAGACCCGTCTGAAGACAATGATGTACTAACTGTTGCCGAGAAGTTCCAGGCACTTCTTTCTTTTGGCTCGTCGATTGTCCGAATGGAGGCCGATAAGATCAAATATTTTCTCAAGAGGCTTAAACCCCGAATGAGAATGCAGCTGTTGAATCATCACTGTACGACCCTACCAGAGTTAATTGATAGAGCTCTGGAATACGAACTTACCGCGAAAGAGATTTCCAAGAAGCAACCACAGTCCAACAACAACAGATTCAGGAACCAGAATCAGACTAACACTAACCGTGGGATGTTCAAGAATCCCCAATCAGTGCCGAACCCTTCTAAACGGCCACCCATGGCATCGAAGCCAGCTGGATCGCACCCCCGAGCAGTCAGCTCATCTGTTGTATGCTATAACTGTGGGGACCAGGGACACATCAACTCCAAATGCCCAAATCCGGCCGTCGCATGCCATACTTTTGGGAAGAATGGACATCATGCTCGTTATTATAGGAATGGACCAAGACGTGCTCCAGTGGCATCTCATGCTCCAGTTCAGTCTTCCGTCCAGGACCGTGTACCTCCGTCCGCTTCTTATCATACTACCGGGGCAAACAGAGGGATGGGCCGTGGAAACCAAGCTGGTACATCATGTACCGGGGCCACAAAACCCAGAGTCTATGAGATGAAGAAGGCCAATGATCCCGAAGCCAACATGATTGCAGGTACTCTCGAGATCCGATCTCAGCCCATCTGTGTTCTTTTTGATACTGGTGCTTCACACTCCTTTTTATCTGTTTCTTGTTTGAGCCGCTTACAATTAGATCATGTTACTAATTGTGAACCTTATGTAATTGGTCTACCCGATGGTAGAAGAATTGTTGGGAATCGTGAAGTACAGGACTGTCCGATTCGCATGAACGACCGTGAGTGGTTGTCAAAATTGATTGTGGTCAATTTACCTAAAGATGATGTGATCTTGGGTATCGATTGGATGGATCGTCATGATGCCGTACTTAGTGTCGGCAAGCGGATAGTGACCGTCACAACTGACGATGGTGTTGAGTGTATTTTTCAGGATGATAATCCCAGCCATTCTGGGAGAGTCATCAGCACTATGAAAGTAGTGAAACTACTAAATCAAGGGTGTATTGGTTATTGATGTTACATGACCAAAACAACAGATAGACCAGTTGGATTGGCCAATATTCCGGTAGTCTGAGACTACCCAGATGTATTTCCAGATGAGTTGTCGGGCTTACCTCCACATCGTGAGGTAGAGTTTAATATTGAGTTGGAGCCAGGTACGTCCCCGCTTTCGAAAGCACCGTATTGTATGGCTCCGACTGAGATGCAGGAATTGAAGAACCAACTTGAGGATTTGACGGAGAAGGGCTATATTCGACCTAGTACGTCCCCTCGGGGAGCACCAGTGCTATTTGTACGGAAGAAAGATGGATCTATGAGTTTGTGTATTGATTATCGTGAGCTGAACAGAGTGACCATTAAGAACAAATATCCATTGCTGTTAGGCGTATTTTTATACGCTTATTTATCATTATTTTGTAGTATTTTGGAGAGTGAAATTGTCTAAATGAACCTTTAATGCCTTAATTTTGTATGATTGACAGGAAATTGAAGTCCGGAAGCTAAAACGAGGCAAAACTGGCGAAAACGGAAAATCTGAACTCTGAGCCGCGGCACAAGGAAGCAGGGCCGCGACACAGGAAGACACCCAGCTGAAGGCTGAGTAGACTGTACTCTGTGCCGCGGCACAGTCCAGGTGAGCCGCGGCACAGAAGAAATTGAGGACGCCCAGGCATCCAGCTGAAGGCTCTGTGCCGCGGCGCAGGTTTAGTGCGCCGCGGCACACTTGGCATTTTTTGGTTGTCCGCGCGAATTAGGGCCGTTTCGAAGCCAGTTTTCGACCTACGGATACGGACGCGGTTTGGAGGATATGCTGAGCTATAAATAGGGTTTAAGACCCTAATTAATTTATCTTTGGATCTTTGAATCTTTTGGAGCTTAAGCGTGGAGACGGCAGAAGAAGAGGGAAGCAGAAGACTTCAAGGGCAGAGGGCGGAAGCTGAAGAACGGAGGAATCCGAGCTTCATCTGCGTTTGATTTTTATGCTTTCATTTATCTATTCTGTATTTTCAATTATTAGTATGTCAGGCTAAAGCCCTAATCTAGGGTTTTGATGAAACCTATGTTTTGACGAATTTCTTGAGATTATCCAATTAATTACCTTTTTGTTGAGTTTTCCCAATTGTGTTTAATGCTTGCAATTATCTGGCCAATAGTTGTATTGATTTAATCATTCACTTCGAATCGGGAGAGGAGATTTGGTGAGGAACTATTGGTGAGGACCGTTTTATTCTGTGAGATAGGAATATACTCATAGGAACTACGTGGCCTTTGGGAGATTTTATGCTATTCGCCTATTGACGAATTAATTCACCTAGGGATAGAGTGCGTTATTCGCCTTTAGATAAATCTATTGACCTCGGGAGAGGCGGTAGAATATATTAGCAATCTCCGCCTTCAATAAATTGGGAAAATTATTTATTACGGATAATCGAGGGTAAATTCGGATAAACTGAGGTGGATTCAGAACCCTAGACTTATTCATCATTTGATTTCTTTTATTCAAGCTATCGTTTTCTACTATTTAGTCGCTTAGTAATTCTTTTAGTTATTAATTGCAAAAAACCCAAATTCGATTGTTCAAATAAAATTGGAATACACAAAAATCGGTAGTTAGAGATTCAGTCCTCGTGGGAACGATACTCTACTTATCACTTTATTACTTGTAAACGATGACGTGCACTTGCGTGTAAGAAATATCGCAACAAGTTCTTGGCGCCGTTGTCGGGGACTGAAATTTTCTAATATCGATTTAAGTATTTCTAGTCTTAATTTGAACGTTTTATTTTTATTTTTGTGGATTTAATTTCGTTTATTTGTTTTTCCTTTCAGGACCTTTCGTGTAGTGCATGAGAAAACTCGGTAACGAAGGCCTACTACCTTTGGATACCGAGCTCGAGCGCACTCTAAGAAGGAACAAGAAGGAGAAAAGAGAGTTGCAGACGACGGTCAACATGGCCGAGAATATCGAAGTCCAAGGAGGAGATAACCAAGTGCGGCAAGTTCAACCGGAACTAGCTCTTCGAGATTATGCCATACCGCAGATCAATGCTAATTTTTCGGGAATTCGGCGTCCCACTATCCAAGCCAATAATTTTGAGATCAAGCCTGCTATTATTCAGATGGTGCAGGCGAGCCAATTCTGCGGACTGCCGAATGACGACCCGAATGCCCATATTGCTTCTTTCCTTGAGATATGCGACACGTTCAAGACCAATGGTGTCACCGACGATGCCATCCGATTGAGGCTTTTCCCTTTCTCTTTGAGGGATAAAGCGAAATTTTGGTTAAATTCTTTACCGCCGGGGTCGATTACAACATGGGAGGGGTTAGCGCAAGCCTTCCTTGCCAAATTCTTCCCACCTGCTAAAACGGCGAGGTTGAGAAACGAAATAACCACCTTTGGTCAGTACGATATGGAATCGCTCCACGAGGCGTGGGAGCGATATAAAGATTTGCTACGAAGATGCCCTCATAACGGCCTTCCTGATTGGCTTCAGATTCAGACGTTCTATCTTGGTTTGAGTGCTTCTACACGCACTCTCGTGGATGCAGCCTCTGGGGCATTGATGGGAAAGAGTATGGCCGAGGCACACTCGCTTTTGGAAGCTATGGCCGCAAACGCATACCAATGGCCATCGGAAAGATTGACACCGAAGAGAGTTATGGAAGTTTTAAGTAATGATCCGATTTCCACCTTGTCAGCTCAAGTCGCCGCTTTGACCCAACAGCTCCAAGCATTTTCGCACGCACCAGCCCCCGTTACCATAGAGACATGCAATTGGTGTAACGGATCACACCCGAGTGCGGAATGTCAAGTTGGAAACCCGTTTAAACAACATCAGATGGAGCAAGCTCAATTCGTGGGAAGTGGGAATCGGCAGAATAACCCGTACTCCAACACTTATAATCCGGGGTGGCGCAATCATCCCAACTTTTCGTGGAGAAACGAACAGAACTCAAACCAGCCCCCGTTCGCTCAGAATCAACAGCAGCCCCCTCCCGCTCCAAAAATTTCTCTTGAGGAAGCACTCGCAAAATTGGCGGCAAATACGAGTCAATTTATGACCCGTACTGAAGCAACATTGCAAAATCATTCCGCTTCCATTCGGAACTTGGAGGTCCAGCTGGGCCAAATTGCTAATGTGTTGACAGCTCGCCCGGAGGGAGCATTACCGAGTACAACAGAGACAAATCCTAGAGAGAGTCTAAACGTAATCAGCTTAAGAAGTGGGAAAGAGGTGCTGGATCAGCCCGAGCAGTGTGAAAAGAAGAAGGAAATTGAGGAGAAGAATGATTTAGAGCCAGAGGAGTCGAAGGAATTGAAACCTTCAATAAAGTTGCCGGATAACTCGAAGACATGTGTGCCCCCCATCCCGTTTCCGCAGAGATTACAACAAAGAAGGGCGGACAAACAATTTTCTAAGTTCCTTGACGTATTTAAAAAGCTTCACATTAACATTCCATTCGCCGATGCGTTGGAACAGATGCCGAGTTACGTTAAGTTCATGAAAGAGATATTATCGAAGAAAAGAAAGCTTGAGGAGTTTGAAACGGTCGCCTTGACATAGGAGTGCAGTGCAATTCTTCAAAAGAAGCTCCCACCAAAATGGAAAGATCCGGGTAGCTTCAACATACCGTGCACCATGGGGAACCTTTCGTTTAAAAAGGCACTGTGCGATCTCGGTGCTAGTATCAACCTCATGCCTCTGTCGATTTTCAAAAAGCTGGATATTAGGGAAGCCAAGCCAACAACAGTCTCCTTACAATTGGCGGATCGATCCATCAAATACCCAAGGGGAGTGATTGAGGACGTTTTAGTCAAAGTTGACAAGTTCATCTTTCCGGCCGATTTCATCGTAATCGACATGGAGGAAGATGAAGATATTCCAATCATCTTGGGACGACCATTTTTAGCGACTGGCCGAACCCTTATAGACGTGGAAAAAGGGGAGTTAACTCTGAGGGTCCAAGACGAGCAAGTTACTTTTCAAGTATTCAAATCGTTTCCATGTCCCGGAAGTGTTGATAAAAGGTCACAAATTGAAAGTGTAAATGCCGTTGAAAGAGGAAAGCACCGAAAACATCGTCGATGGAAAAATTCAGATTTTGTGTTAAATGGTCCAAGTCTTAAGAAGGATGTAGAACGAGTGGCGTTCCTCGAGCATGAGGACAAATCTGCTGCAGTCTTGAGTGCGTTTGTGAAGGAGGAGAGTAAGCCGAAAGCCCAGCGGACAATTAGTCATGGAAAAACCGGGTGTTTCGGGGAGTTGTTCACGTCGAAACCTTTCCGCAAAAAACATTTGATGACCGAACCGAAAGTCGAATCATCGATTTACCAATGGTCATAATTTTAACAAATATATGAACGGTTCGATGAACGGGGCGGAAACCAAATGGAGTTTGCGAAAAGCGAACTAATGTTTTCCAATAGGTCCGGCTGAAGACTATAAACTTAGCGCTTTTCGGGAGGCAACCCGAGTTCGTAGTTGTAGATTTTTGCGTTTCTTTATTTTTCTTGCATTCGTGATTCTTATTTTTCATCATTTTTGTGCTTCAATTTGCTTCTGCCTCTCGCTTTTAACGTATTCTTCTCAAAATTCTGTGCAGGAAAGTCCCAGGGAAGAAACTGAAGTGTGAGCCGCGGCACAAGTATTGTGAGCCGCGGCACGCACAAAACGAAGGAGATGAGCTAAACACACTGTACCTTGTGCCGCGGCACGGCATAAATGAGCCGCGGCACACTTGAGCACTGAGCCGCGGCACACGTAATCTGTGCCGCGACACACGACAAAACGAGCAAGCAGGTAAAAGGGACTGTACCCTGTGCCGCGGCTCACTTTAGCTGTGCCGCGGCACACTATGCGGAATCTGAAAGGCCCTGGTAGCTTATAATTCTCAATCGGCCGAACACCCAGGTATTTCTTCTTCCCTTCTCTTTCCCTCCCCAGCGCGCGATTCGGCCAAAGTTGTCTTCCAATTTTTCTTGCGATTTCTTCTTGCATTCTTCACAAAAACCAAAAGGTATGTTCAAATCTTTAATCTCCACTTGTTTATGGTTTAGATTTGAAGTTGTTTATGCTTTGGATGGATTGAACATGTTATTTTCCTTCAAAAAGTTTTAGGATTGTTTAGAGAATAACATGGTAGTTTTAATCGAATTTTCATGGTTAGTTTGGAATATGAATGAGTTGAGTGTGTTGTGTTGATGATGATTGAATTGTGTTTCTGTTCTTGGGGGTTGAATCGAGCTATAGCCATGTTTATTCTTCAAGTAAACTTGTGCCCTCAAGGTGTTTGATAAATTGCCTAAGTGAAAAAAATTTTCTTTGGAAAAGCAATCTTTTGAATTTTCGTGCAACGTATACGTTCTGAATTTACAGCAAGCCCAACCCTTACATCCAGGTTAAACGTTTAAGTCCAATTTCATCCTTCTCTCACGAATGCGCTATTTTGTTAAATTCGGGATTTCTGGCTGGACATCCTTAGCCGAGTGTAGATCATTGTTATTATTGTTTGCGTGAATAAACCCTCGTGTTGTACTTTTCAGGACTGATTATGGCGAGAACAAAGAAACTGAGCAAGAGAGCTAGGACCCAGTCATCCCCCACTCGAGGGGAGACCTCTCGTGGTCGGGCCGAGGCGGAGGGGCACCAATTTTCAGACCCTGAAATTCACAAGATATTCAATGAAAAGATCCGGCCACGACCGCTTATTCCAGAGAGGGGATTTACTCCAGCTCCTCAGGACGGGGAATTGCTCACTATGATTGATGAGATGGGGTGGGCCAGATTTGCTGCCCCTCCCCGAGCCAGTGGTTATCTCGATTGTGCAGGAGTTCTATGCCAGCGCACTGCTGAAGCACATTCGGGCAGGGCATACGTTGCCGTCATTAGAGTCTCGGACTCAGGTCGATGTCCGAGGGGTTACAGTTGATTTCTCCACGGCTGCTATTCGGAGGCTGTTTGGGCTTCCGGTGGTTGATGAGTCGGCCTATGACCGAGTGATGACCAGCCTCACGAAGGAGGCCCTGCTCGAGACCATTGCACAGCCCGATACCTACTGGGAGCAGCGAGCACAGGGTTCTTCCACTTTCCACTTCAGGAGCTCTCGCCTCAGCCTGCTCGGGCGTGCCTGGCTTTATTTTATCTGCGCACGCATTGACCCCACCTCCCAGATCCGTACTGTCTTTCTCTCCCGCGCCCGGACACTTTATGCTATCACTTCCGGGCTGCATTTCGATGTGGCCCCCATCCTGGTCCGATCTATCTTCCAGTGTATCCAGGGGGGCCAAGACGGGGTTGAAGCACCCCTCTCTCATCTGCGCTTTGTGCCGGCAGTCGGGGCTGACGTGGTCAGACGACGAGCCGATGTTTGCCCCCCAGGCCCCGATCGACCACCGCATCATATCACACTTTGACCAGTAGGGAGGAGCGCCGGCGCACGCTCGGGGGAGAGTATTTCTACTAGAGGAGGCCCACGAGGGGTCCCCCGAGCCGCTTTTGTTGACACATGGAGATGCCGGCCCGCCACCCGACAGAGCGAGGTTGCAGGAGTTGTTTGATGGGCTGAGGGAGGATCTGAGGAGAGAGAGAGAGGAGCTGAGAGAGGATACGAGGAGAGAGAGAGATGAGATGAGGAGAGAGAGGGAGAGCTTGATGGCTGCCATGCGGGAGGAGCAACGGACGGAGCGGGAGAGCGTTATTGCTGCCGTCAGAGCCGAGATGCGAGAGCAGGCCCGCCGGGCCAGCCGACGAGAGGCGAGGCGTCTTGATGCGAGGGATGCTTATCATCAGGAGCACCTCGCCGCATGGACGGCCCATATCATGCATCCCGACGGGCCATTTATTGCACCCGCGCAGCTAGCCACACCACCCTCCTCACCGGATGATGCCGGCACCAGCTCCTGAGTGGACTGGAGGGGAGTACTTGACCTTTTACTTTTATTGCATATCATTTTTTGTCCATTGAGGTCAATGTACGTCCTAAGTTTGGGGGGGGGGGGGATTTACTTTCAGTTGCTACATTCATTGCTGTACTTTATTTCATTGCTCTACTTTATTTCGTTGCACTTTTCATTATTTTGCGTAAAATTTTTTTAGATAGCCTTGCTTGTCTTAGTTTTTCTTTATTCGTGAACTTTTCGTGCTTCTATTTGTGTGATACTGATGTTACGACACTGTTTTTCTCTCTGAAGAAACGGTCGAGTTTTAGTCGAGTTGTAGTCAGTTATTTCTGTTCTGCTTAGTATTCATTTAGGTCCAAAATTTTTCGTGATTGTAGAGGTCTTGGCAGATAAGAGACGATACATACTTGTTTTAAAATCACCGTCAATACGTTTGGTTACATTTTCCGGATAGTGAGTCGTACTGTTTCTTTAGTCGTGTTGGCACTTAGATTGAGTTTAGAGTCGGTCAGTTTTTCCCAAAAGTCGAGATAATGTGTTCTATGATGGGAAGTCTAGTAACCGGGGGTATTCACGTGACCCGTTGTTTACTCTCGCGTAAAACGACGACCCTGATTAGACTAGTGATTTAGATATTTCACATGTGCCAATGATAGGGAGCCTAGTAACCGGGGGTATTCGCGTGACCCGCTGTTTACTCTCGCGTAAAACGGCGACCTTGATTCGGACATGCGGAAATTATATATTCGAGCTGTTTCTCCGCTGTAGACGGGAACTTAGTAACTAGAAGCATCCATGTGCCCCATGAGTGTCTTTTACGTCAAACGGTTTTCCAATACATGAGAATGGAAGTTCCACCCTAGGATTATCCCGATGAAACATCCCGAGATCCTAACCTAGTGGTCAACTCGAATCAAATTCTTGAACATATATATAAGGGGATACTGTCCGAGGTTTATTTGTTATAAAACTAGTGAAAATTGTGCCACTAGACTGTGGAACGGGACGAACTAGCTTGTTTATTTTAGCCTTTCATATTGACGGTCGATATGACTCACGTTTTGTTAATCTTTGAGCTGGATTTTCTCCATGAACGAGTGATTAGGGCTGAACTTGATTACTTTGCGGAATCATTATTCTGAGTGCAGCTCGCTTTTATGACACTCGTATTTTTTAGAGAGAATTACAGGATAGTATTGATTAGGTTGAACACTATGAGTTGCACGATGATTCACGACATTCTTTTATTGAATTTAATTCTTTTTGCTTGAGGACAAGCAAAGGCTTAAGTTTGGGGGTATTTGTTAGGCGTATTTTTATACGCTTATTTATCATTATTTTGTAGTATTTTGGAGAGTGAAATTGTCTAAATGAACCTCTAATGCCTTAATTTTGTATGATTGACAGGAAATTGAAGTACGGAAGCTAAAACGAGGCAAAACGGGCGAAAACGGCAAATCTGGACTCTGAGCCGCGGCACAAGGAAGCAGGGCCGCGGCACAGGAAGACACCCACCAAGGCCGAGTAGATCGTACTCGTGCCGCGCATACCCAGTGAGCCGCGCACGTAAGAAATTGAGGACGCCTGTGCATCAGTGAAGGCTCTGTGACGTGGCACAGGTTTAGTGCGCCGCGGCACACTTGGCGTTTTTTGGTTGTCCGCGCGAATTAGGGCCGTTTCGAAGCCAGTTTTCGACCTACGGATACGGACGCGATTTGGAGGATATGCTGGGCTATAAATAGGGTTTAAGACCCTAATTAATTTATCTTTGGATCTTTGAATCTTTTGGAGCTTAAGCGTGGAGACGGCAGAAGAAGAGGGAAGCAGAAGACTTCAAGGGCAGAGGGCGGAAGCTGAAGAACGGAGGAATCCGAGCTTCATCTGCGTTTGATTTTTATGCTTTCATTTATCTATTTTGTATTTTCAATTATTAGTATGTCAGGCTAAAGCCCTAATCTAGGATTTTGATGAAACCTATGTTTTGACGAATTTCTTGAGATTATCTAATTAATTACCTTTTTGTTGAGTTTTCCCAATTGTGTTTAATGCTTGCAATTATCTGGCCAATAGTTGTATTGATTTAATCATTCACTTCGAATCGGGAGAGGAGATTTGGTGAGGAACTATTGGTGAGGACCGTTTTATTCTGTGAGATAGGAATATACTCATAGGAACTACGTGGCCTTTGGGAGATTTTATGCTATTCGCCTATTGACGAATTAATTCACCTAGGGATAGAGTGCGTTATTCGCCTTTAGATAAATCTATTGACCTCGGGAGAGGCGGTAGAATATATTAGCAATCTCCGCCTTCAATAAATTGGGAAAATTATTTATTACGGATAATCGAGGGTAAATTCGGATAAACTGAGGTGGATTCAGAACCCTAGACTTATTCATCATTTGATTTCTTTTATTCAAGCTATCGTTTTCTACTGTTTAGTCTCTTAGTAATTCTTTTAGTTATTAATTGCAAAAAACCCAAATTCGATTGTTCAAATAAAATTGGAATACACAAAAATCGGTAGTTAGAGATTCAGTCCTCGTGGGAACGATACTCTACTTATCACTTTATTACTTGTAAACGATGACGTGCACTTGCGTGTAAGAAATATCGCAACAATTGCCTCATATTGATGATTTATTAGATAAACTTCAAGGAGCTGCTGTGTTTTCTAAGATCGACATGAGGTCCGGTTATCATCAGCTAAGGATTCGTGAGTTTGACATTTCGAAGACTGCTTTTCGTACTCGCTATGGGCATTATGAGTTCGTAGTGATGCCTTTTGGACTGACTAATGCACCGGAAGAATTCATGGAATTAATGAATCGTGTTTTTATTAATTATCTGGATCTCTTTGTAGTCGTTTTCATCGACGACATTCTGATTTACTCTCGTGACCATGAAGAGCATGAACGTCATCTCTATCAGGTTCTTGATGCGTTGAGGCGGGAACAACTTTATGGAAAATTCTCTAAATGTGAGTTCTGGATGCGCGAAGTTATCTTTCTCGGACATGTGATATCAGCCGAGGGGTGAGAGTAGACCCACAGAAGACAGAAGCTATCCGAGACTGGCTACCCCCAAAGAACGTGAAGGAAGTACGCAGTTTCTTGGGACTAACAGGTTATTACCGACGGTTCATGGAAGGTTTTTCCAAGATTGCTCAACCGATGACGAATCTATTGAGGAAGGATAAGAAGTATTTGTGGTCAGAGGCAAGTCAACGAAGTTTTGATGAACTCAAGAGTCGATTGATTTCAGCACCTATTTTGGTTCTACCAAAAGGAACGGAAGGATTCATGGTGTATAGTGATGCGTCAAGACAGGGCCTTGGATGTGTGTTAATGCAGAATGGGAATGTGATCTCCTATGCATCAAGACAGCTATGACCTTACGAGGTCAACTACCCCACCATCATTTGGAGCTTGCAGCCGTGGCATTCGCTTTAAAGATCTGGCGTCCCTATCTGTATGGAGTTAGCTGCCAGATTTTTACTGATCACAAGATCCTGGTGTACATTTTTACTCAGAAGGAGTTGAATATGAGGCAGAAAAGGTGGCTAGAACTAATCAAAGATTATGATATCGAGATCCTTTATCATCCGGGTAAAGCAAATGTAGTTGCCGATGCCTTGAGTCGTAAGACATTTCAGGAGCATTTGCTGGCCCGCTTGATAGTTCAGAGGGAATTGCAGTTAGAATTCATGAGACCGGAAATTGAAGTTTGGTTATAGCTCATCCAGGTACAACTTTGCACACTTGAGATTTCATCGTCCCTTGACGACATAGTAAGATCGAAGCAGATTATGGACCCATTCTTATCTTGAGTTCGAGATAAAGTAACTCAAGGGAAAGCCCCTGGATTTATGATCCACGAGGATGGATTGATACGCTTCAGGAATCGAGTTTGTGTGCCCGTAGACGTAGATTTGAGGAACTCTATTCTGAGAGAGGCTCATGCTACCCCGTACTCCATTCACCCGGGTTCTAACAAGATGTATAAGGATTTGAAGCAATATTATTGGTGGGGGAATATGAAGCGTGAAGTGGCAGAATTCGTTTCGAGGTGTTTAACCTGTCAACATGTCAAGATTGAGCATCAGCGACCCACAGGGATGCTGAAACCGCTCCCGATTCCCGAGTGGAAATGGGAAGACATATCGATGGATTTTATCATTAACTTGCCGACGAGTCGTCGAGGGATGAATAAATTTGGGTGATTGTGTATCATATGACCAAATTAACCCACTTCTTAGATATTAAAGATACATGGGGACCCGAGAGATTGGCCCAGTCGTTTATCAAAGAGATTTTAAGGTTACATGGTACTCCCAAGAGTATTGTATCAGATCGTGACGGGCGATTCGTGTCACACTTCTGGAAAGTAGTTCATTGTGCGATGGGAACGCAATTGAACTTTAGTATGGCATTTCTTCCTCAGACTGATGGTCAGACTGAGACGACTATCCAAACTCTAGAGAATATGTTGAGGGCATGCGCTCTTAATTGGAAGGACGATTGGGAAGTCCAACTACCTTTGGTGGCACTTACAATATTAGCTGGCACGCTTCGATTCAGATGGCACCTTATGAAGCATTGTACGGACGTCATTATAGGTCTCCTTTGTGCTGGGACGATCTATCCGAATCTTTGGGAACGGAACCCGATATGTTGTTAGCAGCTCGTGAGAAGATCGCTCTGATTAGGAGTCATTTGTTAACGGCTCAAATCCGACAGAAGTCTTACGCAGACAACCGTCGAGGACACTTGAGTTCGAGGTTAGCGACCATGTACTAATGAAGGTGTATCCTACTCGAGGTGTTTTTCGTTTTGGGAAGAGGGGCAAGCTGAGTCCGAGGTATATTGGGCCGTTTGAGGTTTTGGAACGAGTAGGCGATCTGGACTATCGTCTGGCATTGCCACCATCTCTGAGTCGGATTCATAACGTGTTCCATGTCTCCAAATTGAGGAAATATGTTACGGATCCGAGTCATATACTTCAGTTCGATGATATCGATATAGCGGAGGATCATTCGTACGAAGAGCGTCCCGTACGAATACTCGAGAGGAGGATCAAACAGTTGCGGAA
This sequence comes from Orobanche coerulescens, assembly GCA_033398695.1. NCBI lineage: Eukaryota > Viridiplantae > Streptophyta > Magnoliopsida > Lamiales > Orobanchaceae > Orobanche > Orobanche coerulescens. Next base: position 60,545,259 of record CM065818.1, read on the forward strand.
CAAGATGATTCCCCTACTAAAGGTTCAGTGGTCACGACACAGAGTCAGGGAGGCTACATGGAAGATGGAGAGCAGCATGCGAGAGAGGTATCCCGAATTGTTTACCCCTTAGTTTCGAGGACGAAACTCCTTTTGAGGGGGGAGTATGTAATATCCGACAGGATTTCTTATCTAATGTTGTATTATTCGGATAATTCAAATACCGTTGTAGTCATGTTACATTTATTTAATGTTTATTGATGTCGGGATATATCATAATAGACTTGAATATAACCATCATTCGCATTGTGATTGATTTCTTGACGTTGTGTAGATTGTTACATTTTTGGGTTAGTATTTCTGTGTTTAACGTACGCTAAGACTTTATCCTAACATATGCTATTTTGTTGGTTTTACGTACGTAAAGGAGTGTTGTTTACATACGTAATGTTTGTAGTCTTATCCGATCTCAGCTTTCGGCGTGGGGGGCCGGACGTGATCCGGATATTTGACCTTTTTGAGGCAACCTAGTTGACCTACATTACGTACGTAATGCTCCAAGCCATAACGTACGTAATGATGTTCGTGTTTTAAGTCAGTAGCCTCTGGTAGCCGATTACTTACGTAACACTTTTGGTGTAGCGTTATGTCCATGTGATAACGTACATAACGAGTTGTGCAGTTATAAAAAGACAGCTTGTGTCTTTCATTTTGCACGTCCAAACTCCAATTTTTCTCCCCTATAATCATCCCCCCTGCCTCCCTAGACCAATCTTACTTCCTTCCAACTTGTGTTTGAGCTTTGCATCTTGGATTGGAGCTTGTTGATTGGAAGTTTAGAGTTATTCTTGAAGCTTGGAGTGTGTTTTTGTGATTGGTAGTTGTTCTTCGTTTTTGAAGGTATGTAGTATGATTTTACTCTCTATTTTCGTAGTCATGATGTTAGTGATATAGTATTCTACACCTAATGTTAAATTAATCAAGTAAAACATGTTTGTAGTTAAGCTTTTAACAACTTAGTGATGGATATGATAATTAAGGGTTTGGAATGATGTGTTCTTGATATTTTAATGGTAATAATCATGTTTAATAGAATCACACTCTTTTTGCTTGACTAGTAACATCATCAGGACAATAATAATCCTTAGTTTCATTGTAGTTAGGTTTATTGTTCGAGTTGTTGGCTTAATGTATTAGAACACCTTGATGAATGTTAGAAGATTAGAGTGATTTTCTTGAACCTAAGCTAGGTGAATTCATAAGTGTGATAATTGATTCTCCAAGTGAGTAAGAAGATTATAAGGATGGTGTAATATGAGTTAATCTTCATGATTATGATATGGCCTCGTAACTAAATGAATTTAGTATAACCTTATTGTAACTTACTATATTCAATCTAAATTTGACATAGTGATGAACATAGTGGTGCAGTTTTCCAGTTTCAATCATTTGTGATGTTCTTGATAGGTTTAAATGTTATAAGATAATAATAAACCAACATATATGACTGTTTAACATATTCTTGATAAATTCTTATTCATAAGAACCTTGTGAATATTCGGTAATGTCTTGTAAATTGATTGTAAGAGTGAATTGAAGTAAATAGAGTTCTTGGAATAGAACTTCGATATCTTGAGATAGTTGAACTTCTCAAATGGAAATTAGAGTGTCGTCTCACTAAATTCCTTAGCGATGAATATATGGATGTGTTATTGAGTGAAATGTGTTTCATTCAAGGTTGATTGCCCAAGTAATCGATATTAGTCGAGGACCGTTCGTTCGTTCGACAAGGGAGGATTATTCTCATCTCCATATTGAGGCAAGTTATCTTGCTTGGTTATAATGATGATTGGATTCTTGTGATGGTTATACGTTTCGTCTATATGAACACTTATGAATTTGTGATTCGTAATTTGTTCTTGATGATGTTCCGTTTCTCATCGTGGGAATTCATTCCCAAGTTCGTCACCTTTGAACCGTTGATATCATTGATCCTTATTGTCATTCCGGTGAGTTTCTTGATCCTTAAACGAATATGTGATTTATTGAATTTTTTGTCATGTTGTATCGTGACATATCCGGAATCATATCTGCATTCCGATTGTAATATTCGGGTGTAATTTTTTTTCATGTTACTGTTGAGTTGTACATATTCTTTTGGAATTCTCAAGTGTTGTTGTTTTGTACTGATACAATGTATACTGTATTGGGATATTTCGGGATCGAAATATTTTTACTAGTCGTCGGTATTGTTTCGTCGTTTGGATGTTGCTTGGAGAGTTTGGATTTTTGGCTAAGTATACTAGCCATAACGTACGCTACATGTGTAACATTACGTACGCTATGGGCTGAGTATTACGTACGTTAAACCTATAGGGTTATGTACGTAATGTGTGGTCGGTTGTAGGAACCTTCCTCGTGGTTAACTTTCGGACGGTGGGTCCCGGGCATCTCTGATCCGATCGACTATTGCAGTCAACGGATCCTTACGTACGTTAGGGTGTGAGCCTTACGTACGTTATTCATGCAACTTGTTAACGTACGTAAATGGTAATTGTTTACGTACGTTAGGGTCTTTATATTTTTGGTCAGTTGATTCTGGACTAGCATTACAGACGTTAAGATATTGGTATAGCGTATGTAATGGTCCTTACGTACGTTAAGCTTCGTGTATAGCGTACGTAATGAGCTTGTCAGTTTATATATTTTGGTTTCGTATTTCATTTCCTCACGAACCAAAACCTCATTTCTCTCCCTAGAACCGTCCCTCTGGACTTGTTCTTGTTATTTAGCCTCTTCCAACATGTTTTTGATCATCATAGCTTGATTTGGAGCTTGAAGTTGGAAGCTTGTTGGTGATCCTTTGGTGTTTGGAGAGTTCTTCTTGTTCTTCATTGGTAAGTTCTCTTAATCTCCTGTTCTTCAAGTGATTTTCGAGTATGATGATGTTGTTGTTGTTGTTTTCCTCCTGTAGTTGATTTATTGTTGGAGTATATCATGATTCTTGATGAGCTTTTATAACATATGACTAAGAACATGATGATTATGTCTTGAGGAGGAGTTGTTCTTGATGTTTTAGAATGTTTGGAGGTTATAATCATGTCTAGGAAGGATTATGTTAAGATTGTTATATGATTAACATAGTCTTGACATGATTGATGTTGTTGTTTGTGTTTCTTGGGGAGATTTTACCCATTTTTTTATAGTATTATGATGAATTATGTGATGATTGTCATAATCTTGAAATGGTTGAGTTGATCTTGTTTGTTAATCCGAATTCTTGATGAATTGGTGGAGGATTATCGGTTGGACATCATGTTTATTGTGTTGATGATGTTCTTGAGGGGTAAATGTTTATATTGGTGAGGTTATCATTTTGGGTTGATTAGTATAATGTTGTTCTTAAGTGATTCTTGTTGAATTGTTTTCACAAGTGTAAGAACATTTGATCATATTGATCATTGAGGTGTTTGAGGATGTTGGAATTCATAGTTGAGAACTATGACATTCGCTTGTGGAGTCTAACCGATTCGGGTTTGAATCGGGATTGTTTTGGTTTTGCTTTCCATTGATTTTGTGTTATTGAATGAATTATATTTCATTCAAGGTTGTTCGAGTGCTTGTGATCATCAGAAGACGCCGTTCGTCGTTTTGCGGGAGGACGTTGATCGTGGAAGGACTTTCTCGCTCGGTTTGAGGCAAGTTTTATACTTGTACTTGTCAATGAGGTAAATGTTATCATATATGTGTATAAATGTGTTGTATCATTTCGAGACGTAGTCTCTTCATGATCCGTTGATGTTAGGGAATTGTTTGATACAAAACCCTTCGGTAATTATGCCCACATTGTTGATTGATCGTCTTGTTGTTATTGTTGTTCGTTCATGGCCGGTTCAAGGCATTGAGATACTTGTTGAATTATGTTGTTGTCGATATCCGGTTTGCGGTATTGATGTATCGATGGTTATTATTGACTGATGTTCCTTTGAGCTATCGTTGTGATCATTGTTATTGATATCGTTTTTTTTGTTGATGTTGTATTGGCCGAATGAAGGCGTTGATGTAATGAACTATCGTCTCTATTTCTGATGGTCGATTAAAGGCACCGGGACATCTGTTCTAATTGTATCGTTGTTATCGATTGGCCATTCTAAGGCAATCGAGGTATTGAATTGGGACTGTCGAGGACAATTCCCATCCGTTGAGTCGTTGTTATCGATTAGCCGTTCTAAGGTAATCGATGTATTGAATTGGGACTGTCGAGGACATTTCCCACCCATTGAGTCGTCGTTATCGATTTATCGTTCTAAGGTAATCGACGTATTGAATTGGGATTATCAAAGATAATTCCCATCCATTATGTCGTTGTTATCGATTGGCCGTTCTAAGGCAATCGAGGTATTAAATTGGGACTGTCGAGGACAATTCCCATCCATCGAGTCGTTGTTATCGATTAGCCATTCTAAGGTAATCATTGCATTGAATTGGGACTATCGAGGACATTTCCCATATGTTGAGTCATCATTATCGATTTACCGTTCTAAGGTAATCGACTTATTGAATTGGGATTATCGAAGATAATTCCCATCCGTTATGTCGTTGTTATAGATTGGCCATTCTAAGGCAATCGAGGTATTGAATTGGGATTAACGAGGATAATTCCCATCCGCTGCATCGTTGTTGTCGATTGGCCATTTTGAGGTAATCGATGTATTGAATTTGGACCGTCGAAGACATTTCCCATCCGTTGAATCGTTGCTATCGATTGGCCATTCGAAGGCAGTCGAGGTATTTGAATTGGGACCGCCGAGGAGGGTGCCCATCCGTGAGTCATTGTTGTCGTGTTGGCCGAGTCGAGGTAGCACACTATTAGTCTTGTGAATTCGGTAATCTTGGGATCATTGCCATTTGTGATAAATTATGATTTGGAGGCTAGTTCGGCTAGTGCTCGATGGGTAAATTTGGGGCTTGAACCCTCGCGGTTGGTTTCCCAACACCTACAATTCAGTAGGTCACGGTCATGTTGATGATCTCATTATGGGTAAGTTTAGGGCTTGAACCTTCGTGGTTGGTTTCCCAACACCTACAGTTCAGTAGGTTACGGTCACTGGGTGATCTCATTATGGGTAAGTTTAGGGCTTGAACCTTCGCGGTTGGTTTCCCAACACCGACAGTTCAGTAGGTCACGATCACTGGGTGATCTCATTATGGGTAAGTCTGGGGCTTGAACCTTCGCAGTTGGTTTCCAGGACCTGCAGTTCAGCAGGTCACGGTCATTGGATGATCTCATTGTGATATGGCTTCGTGTCGTGGCTTCGGCCCTCATGTGATACAGCTTCAGGCTGTTTTGGCTTCGGGCCATTGTGATGATTGGCAACTTCGGCTGAGTGGTTTTCATATTTATGTGATATTTTGGCAGCTTCGGCTGAGTGGCTTCCAGGCCATTGTGACGTTTTGGTATTTCCGTTGGAGCCTTCGGGCACTGTGATTCATATTTATTTCAGTTTTAGCTTGGTTTACCTTCGGATAATGCATTGTTGTGTTCTATATTGATGATTCGCCGTTGGGCACTAGTATTCTAACCTGTTGAGCAGGTACCGATCGTATGCCGTAGACACAGTGTTTCATGAATGCTCGATTATTACATTGATTTGTGAGCATCTCGTATTATCATTGTGGTACTGTTTATTCTGTCGTTGGATACATATCATGTTGTACATGTATTTGATATTCATTATTTGGATGACTGACCCCGTGGGGGCGGAACATGTTTACATGTTTTAGGTGCTTGCGAGGAGAGAGTTGAGATACAGGGGAATGACGATGGCGACGAGGCATTCAAGCAATATTAGTCAGAGTTGTTTTCGTGTTCAGGTCGGTCAGACAGTTTGGAGTACTTCAGTTTTGTCAGTTGTTGTCATTTTGTATTATCCGAGCAAGGCTCGTGGATGTTGTTGTATTTTATTTTGGCCATCTAGGCCCACTATTGTCGTTGAAATTCCATATCGGAATATTATGTTGGGTGTCAGTGTAGGGATTGTGATTCCCCTTTTGGTCAGTTTGTTGTAGTTTAGTCATGTTCGCCTGGTGGATCTCCTGGTGTGGGGTCCACGGCACTGTAATGAGCCAATGGGATTTGGGGGTGTTACAGAAGATGGTATCAGAGAATTGGGTTGTGAGGTACCCCGATATGTAAGTTATTTAGTTCTACCGATGCGGTAGTAGTGGGACTATCAGGTTATGACAATCTGGACAGTCGGGTTTTGGTGAGTCGTGATAGTTGAATGAGTGTATGAGTCATTCTTTGATCGATTCGGCGTCAGCAGTGAAGACTATTATCGCAAGACCTCGAAGCTTCGTTTGACCTGTGTAAGGACTCAATTCTCTTTTATGTTCATACATTCATTATGTCATTGACTATACATGTTTTGTCGAAACCTGTATCTGACATTTGTGTTATGATTGATTCATGATTAATTGTTTTGGATCACGTGGACTCTGTATTGGCTATAACTAGCATGTTTGAGGTGAATGTTTATCTGTTGAGTATGTATACTCGTGCTTGGCTATTGACTTAGCATTCTGGATTGGCCGTTGAGGCGTATTTGAGCTTTGATCATGATCGAACGTTATTCTATCAGTATGGATAGAGGAACCAGAGGACGTGACAGAGAGGGTAAAGGCCGCAGAGCAAGCCAGAACCCAGAACCTCATGTTTATGCGCGTGTGGATGCCGAGATGTATTAGAGTTCGAACGGTGGTGTTACCTACACGACTGATTCTCCTTCGGGACGTCATACTCACGAAGTCGATCAGACTGAGAGTGGACACATCGACCCTTTCTTGCTTATGAGGGGCATGATGGCCCAGATGACTCAGATGACGCAGATAATGGAGACCATGCAGGACTTGATGATTCGTAGTCCACCGCAGCAAGGATTTCAGGTGCCGTTTCATGGGCAGACTGGGGGAGTGAGTCAGATTGTCGGCGATATCTCTCGTCAGAGGATGCTTACTTTTGAGGGTTCGTCGGAACCAGCTGATATTGTTCATTGGCTTGAACATTTTGATAAACTCTTCGACATGGTTCAGTGTCCGGAAGAGAGTAAAGTGGCAGTAGCGGCTTACAACTTGAGTAAGGGCGTTTATTCTTGGTGGCTTTCTATGAAGCCCACCGATCGTGATTGTGATTGGAGCGAGTTCAAGACTCTCATGTTAGAGAGGTATTATCTAGCTCCACTTCGTGAAGCCAAGTTGTCAGAGATTTTGAACCCCGAATCCACCGAGGACGAGGGTGTTATTGTCATTGCTGAGAAGTTTCAAGGACTTCTTCAGTTTGCTTCATCTGTTATCCGTACTAAAGCGGATAAGATCAAGTATTTTAGCAAGAGGCTGAACCCGCAGTTGAAGATGCAGTTGTTCAATCATAATTGTAACTCACTTGGTGAATTTATCGAGAAGGCTCTTGGAGCAGAGCTTTGATCAAGGAGCTTGCTCGGAAGGACCCTCCAGTTTCTTCTGGTGAGAGGACTAGGATGCCGGTTCGTTCAGAGAAATATCGGGCTCCAACGTCCAAGAGGTCATTTCTAGTCATCTTCGTGCTAGGAAAGCATCTTCTTCTCAAGCGACGAGTTTGATCGTTGTTTGCTTTAACTGTGATACAGTAGGACATCGCAGTACCCTGTCTTCGATGCAGTCCGTTGTTTGTTTTCTGTGTGGGAGGCAGGGACACCTTCAGAAATACTGCAGGAGTTCTAGTGCCAGTAGGTCTCGAGATAGCTCACGGGCCTCGAGAGATTTTGTTACTCCAGTCCGTACTTCGTCCAAGGGGTCCTATCGGGATTCGGGAGCCAGAGGTATGGACAGCCAAGGAGGAGCAGTGAGTTCAGATTTGGGTCTTCCTTGAGTCGATGAGATCGAGGAGCTCGATGATCTGGATGATGTTGATTTCGGGTACATTTGTGATGTAGCCTTGATTTGTACTTTTTCCTTGTTTTCGGATTGATGTTTGACTCAGCCTGTATTGTAGTATTGTGGTTGTGAACCGTTTGTTGTTGATCTATCTTGTAATGATTGTATTTGAGAATCTTGAGATTTGAGTCATTTGATGTGATTTTCTTTCCTTTTGGTTCTGTGCCAGAGATTTCGTGATAATCGGGGTAATTGTTCATTGTGATTTGAGACGTCAAGTCGTGAGGACTTGGGCGTGCAATTGTTATGGTCCCGAAGACCATGGTTGTGCTGTTATTATGTTTGCTTGGTGTGAGTCAGTGTTTGCATGGGCGTCCGAGTCCGACGAGAACGGGGAAGTGTACACCGATGATTGTAGACATGTACAATGGGCGGCTCCCGCGGGGTGTGTACGCCGGTGTTACGAGTCATGCGGTTGGTACAACTTCCTGGCTAGTCTCTAGCGGAGGAGTCATGATTCGACTGATCTCACACTTGGTTGAGTGTTGTTATCTCTTGGTTTTTGCCATGTTCGGGCAGAGGAGACATGAGGACCTGTGGGGTTGTCCCCGTTACTCAGGCGAAGTGGTTCACAGTGAGGAGTATTTCTGGAGATGTTGTTTTCATATCCTGATGGATAGTTCGTACCCCGAGTTGTGCACCCTGAGTTTCGGGGACAAAACTCTTTTTAAGGGGGGGAGTATGTAATATTCGGGGGTAATTTTTTTCGTGTTACTGTTGAGTTGTACATATTCATTTGGAATTGTACAAGTGTTGCTGTCTTGGACTGATACAATGTATACTGTATTGGGATATTTCAGGATCGAAATATTTTTACTTGTCGTCGGTATTGTTTCGTCATTTGGATGTTGCTTGGAGAGTTTGGATTTTTGGCTAAGTATACTAGCCATAACGTACGCTACATGTGTAACATTACGTACGCTATGGGCTGAGTATTACGTATGTTAAACCTATAGGGTTACGTACGTAATGTGTGGTCGGTTGTAGGAACCTTCCTCGTGGTTAACTTTCAGACGGTGGGTCCGAGGCATCTTTGATCCGATCGACTATTGCAGTCAACCTATCCTTACATACGTTAGGGTGTGAGCCTTACGTACGTTATTCATGCAGCTTGTTAATGTACGTAAAGGGTTATTGTTTACGTATGTTAGGGTCTTTATATTTTTTTTCAGTTGATTCTGGACTATTCCGTACGTTAAGCTTGGTGTATAGCGTGCATAATGAGCTTGTCAGTTTATATATTTTGGTTTCGTATTTCATTTCCTCACAAACCAAAACCTCATTTCTCTCCCTAGAACCGTCCCTCTGGACTTGTTCTTGTTATTTAGCCTCTTCCAAGATGTTTTTGATCATCATAGCTTGATTTGGAGCTTGAAGTTGGAAGCTTGTTGGTGATCCTTTGGTGTTTGAAGAGTTCTTCTTGTTCTTCATTGGTAAGTTCTCTTAATCTCCTGTTCTTCAAGTGATTTTCGAGTATGATGATGTTGTTGTTGTTGTTGTTTTCCTCCTGTAGTTGATTTATTGTTGGAGTATATCATGATTCTTGATGAGCTTTTATAACTTATGACTAAGAACATGATGATTATGTCTTGAGGAGGAGTTGTTCTTGATGTTTTAGAATGTTTGGAGGTTATAATCATGTCTAGGAAGGATCATGTTAAGATTGTTATATGATTAACATAGTCTTGATATGACTGATGTTGTTTGTGTTTCTTTGGGAGATTTTAACCATTTTTTTATAGGATTATGATGAATTATGTGATGATTGTCATAATCTTGAAATGGTTGAGTTGATCTTATTTGTTAATCCGAATTCTTGATGAATTGGTGGAGGATTATCGGTTGGACATCATGTTTATTATGTTGATGATGTTCTTGAGGGGTAAGTGTTTATATTGGTGAGGTTATCATTTTGGGTTGATTAGTATAATGTTGTTCTTAAGTGATTCTTGTTGAATTGTTTTCACAAGTGTAAGAACATTTGATCATATTGATCATTGAGGTGTTGGAGGATGTTGGAATTCATAGTTGAGAACTATGACATTCACTTGTGGAGTCTAACCGATTTGGGTTTGAAACGGGATTATTTTAGTGTTGCTTTCCATTGATTTTGTGTTATTGAATGAATTGTATTTCATTCAAGGTTGTTTGAGTGCTTGTGATCATCGGAAGATGTCGCTCGTCGTTTTGTGGGAGGACGATGATCGTGGAAGGACTTTCTCGCCTTCGGTTTAAGGCAAGTTTTATACTTGTACTAGTCAATGAGATAAATGTTATCATATATATGTATGAATGTGTTGTATCATTTCGAGACGTAGTCTCTTCATGATCCGTTGATGTCAGGGAATTGTTTGATACAAAACCCTTCGGTAATTATGCCAACATTGTTGATTGATTGTCTTGTTGTTATTGTTGTTTGTTCATGGCCGGTTCAAGGCATTGAGATACTTGTTGAATTATGTTGTTGTCGATAGCCGGTTTACGGTATCGATGTATCGATGGTTATTATTGACTGATGTTCCTTTGAGCTATGGTTGTGATCATTGTTATTGATATCGTTTTTTCTTCTGTTGATGTTGTATTGGCCGACTGAAGGCGTTGATGTAATCAACTATCGTCTCTATTTCTGGTGGTCGATTAAAGGCACCGGGACCTCTATTCTAATCGTATCATTGTTATCGATTGGCCGTTCTAAGGCAATCGAGGTATTTGATTGGGACTGTCGAGGACAATTCCCATCCATTGAGTCGTTGTTATCGATTAGCCATTCTAAGGTAATCGATGTATTGAATTGGGACGGTTGAGGACATTTCCCATCCGTTGAGTCGTCGTTATCGATTTACCGTTCTAAGGTAATCGACGTATTGAATTGGGATTATCGAAGATAATTCCATCCGTTATGTCGTTGTTATCGATGGGCCGTTCTAAGGCAATCGATGTATTGAATTGGGACTGTCGAGGACAATTCCCATCTGTTGAGTCGTTGTTATCGATTAGCCGATCTAAGGTAATCGATGTATTGAATTGGGACTATCGAGGACGTTTCCCATCCGTTGAGTCGTCGTTATCGATTTAGCGTTCTAAGGTAATCGACGTATTGAATTGGGATTATCGAAGATAATTCCCATCCGTTATGTCGTTATCGATTGGCCATTCTAAGGCAATCGAGGTATTGAATTGGGATTAACGAGGATAATTCCCATCCGTTGCATCGTTATTGTCGATTGACCATTCTAAGGTAATCGATGTATTGAATTGGGACCGTCGAAGACATTTCCCATCCGTTGAATCGTTGCGATCGATTGGCCATTCCAAGGCAGTCGAGGTATTTGAATTGGGACCGCCGAGGACAGTGTCCATCCGTGAGTCATTGTTGTCGTGTTGGCCGACTCAAGGCAGCACACTATTATTCTTGTGAATTCGGTAATCTTGGGATCGTTGCCATTTGTGAAAAATTGTGTTTTGGAGGCTAGTTCGGCTAGTGCTCGATGGGTAAGTTTGGGGCTTGAACCTTCGCGGTTGATTTCCCAACACCTACAGTTCAGTAGGTCATGGCCATGTTGATGATCTCATTAGGGATAAGTTTGGGGCTTGAACCTTTGCGGTTGGTTTCCCAACACCTACAGTTCAGTAGGTCACGGTCACTAGGTGATCTTATTATGGGTAAGTTTGGGACTTGAACCTTCGCGGTTAGTTTCCCAACACCTACAGTTCAGTAGGTCACGGTCACTGGGTGATCTCATTATGGGTAAGTCTAGGGCTTGAACCTTCGCGGTTGGTTTCCCAGCACCTGCAGTTCAGCAGGTCACGGTTATTGGATGATCTCATTGTGATACGGCTTCGTGCCGTGGCTTCGGCCCTCATGTGATACAGCTTCAGGCTGTTTTGGCTTCGGGCCATTGTGATGATTGGCAACTTCGGCTGAGTGGTTTTCAGATTTATGTGATATTTTGGCAGCTTCGGCTGAGTGGCTTCCATGCCATTGTGACGTTCCGTTGGAGCCTTTGGGCACTGTGATTCGTATTTATTTCGGTTTTAGCTTGGTTTACCTTCGGGTAATGCATTGTTGTGTTCTATATTGATGATTCGCCGTTGGGCACTTGTATTCTAACCTGTTGAGCAGGTACCGATCGTATGTCGTCGACATAGTGTTTCACGAATGCTCGATTCTTACATTGATTTGTGAGCATCTTGTATTCTCATTGTGGTACTGTTTATTCTGCCGTTGGATGCATATCATGTTGTACATATATTTGATATTCATTATCTGGATTACTGACCCCGTGGGGGCGGAACATGTTTACATGTTTTAGGTGCTTGCGAGAAGAGAGTTGAGATACATGGGCATGACGATGGCGACGAGGCATTCAAGCGATATTAGTCAGAGTTGTTTTCGTGTTAAGGTTGGTCAGACCGTTGGAGTACTCCAGTTTTGTCAGTTGTTGTCATTTTGTATTATCCGTGCAAGGCTCGTGGATGTTGTTGTATTTTATTTTGGCCATGTAGGCCCACTGTTGTCGTTGAAATTCCATATCAGAATATTATGTTGGGTGTGAGTGTAGGGATTGTGATTCCCCTTTGGTCAGTTTGTTGTAGTTTAGTCATGTTCGCCTGGTGGATCTCCTGGTGTGGGGTCCACGACACTGTAATGACCCAATGGGATTTTGGGTTGTTACACTGATTGGTTATTGTGTAGGATTTTTAACCAGGCACATATATAGTCATGCGTAGATGTTTCCGTATTGGATTGTGCATAAGAGACGTAGTTCGTGAGGCTAATTAAGTACATTGTCCCACGTATATCCTGGATTCCGTATACGGGGTGGACATGTGCACTGACACATTTCCGGATCGGGCGTACTTTGATGTCCATCTTGATCCATACTGTTTGGTTGTTCAAAGTCCATGTATAATTGGATGTGTTCGACGTTTTGTGACTAATCGTTCATACGCCCGAGGGGTATGTTCGGTAGTCGGGATGTTTTCCTTGATATCTAATATGTGAATTGTATAATGTCTTGAGAAATCATTTATCATGTATATCTGACCCTGTGTTTTGGGCGAAATACTTGTGTTGTATTTTAGGTCGAGGCAAAATCAAGGCACAGGAAGATCATGGTGACAGCGAAGGGTTCGAAGGATACTAGTTCGGGGGGCCCAAGTCTTTTGTTGTCCGGTTATGTTCAAAACCGTGTAATGTTATCTTTCCGCTTTATTTAAAGTATTGAACGAGTGTATTGCTATTTGAGGTATATTCTATCTCCATATGGTTTAAACTTGTATTTTTGGATTCTGTGTATGTTAAGGCCGTTGGACATACTATTGTAAACTCCTAATCGGAGTAAAGACTATTTATTGTGGTTTGGTATCACAAAGTATTACGTATGTAATCTGTATTTTGGTATCGCCTGGTGGGTCCCAGTGTGGGTTCCACGGTACTATAATGGCCGTTTTTTTGGGGTGTTACAACCATCATAAGAATCCAATCATCATTGTAACCAAGCAAGATAACTTGCCTCAATACGGAGACGAGAATAATCCTCCCTTGTCGAACGAACGAACGGTCCTCGACTAATATCGGTTACTCAAACAATCAATCTTGAATGAAATACATTTCACTCAATAACATATTCATATAATTATCGATATTGAATTTAGTGAGACGACACCCTAAATTCCATTTGAATAGTTCTGCTATCTCAAAACATCAAAATTCTATTCCAAGAACTCTATTTATCTCAATTCGTTCTTATGGTCGGTTGCAAAATATTTCCAATTACTCGCATGGTTCTCATGAATAAGAGTTTATCAAGAACATGTTAAACAATCATTTATGTTCGTTAATATCACCTTATATCGTTTAAACTTTCAAAAACATCACCAATGATTCAACAATATCCTCCTAAGAACATTATCACCTTATTATGATGTTCAAAACATTCTTAAGACATCAATACGACCGGTTAACATGAACATATAAGAGCTTGGTTATCTATAACAATATCTTCTATCATCCTACAAGGGCTTGGCTAAGCCAAAAACATGAATGAAGTTGAAGTTTTAGGTTCAAGAACAACACTCTAGTTTCTAACATTAATCAAGGAGTTCTAAAACATTTTATGACACAATTTCAACAATCAAACTTAACTACAATGAAACTAAGGATTATCACTGTATGTTAATAGTCCAACAAGAAGAGTATGATTCAATTAAACATGATTATTATCATTAAAACATTAAGAAAACATCATTCCAAACCCTTAATCATCATATTCATCACTAAGTTGCTAAAAGCTTAACTACAAACATGTTTTACTTGATTAATTCAACATTAGGTGTAGTATACTATATCACTAACATCATGACTACGAAAATATAGAGTAAAAACGTAAAACATACTTTCAAAAACAAAGAACAACTATCAAAACCACAAGAACACTCTACAAGCTTCAAGAACAGCTCTAAACTTCCAATCAACAAGCTCCAATCCAAAATGCAAAGCTCAAGCACAAGTTGGAAGAAGGTAGGATTGGTCTAGGGAGGCAGTGGGATGATTATTGGGGAGAAAAATAGGAGTTTGGACGTGCAAAATAAAAGACACAAGTTGTCTTTTTATAACTGCACAACTCGTTACATACGTTATAGCATGAAGATAACGTACGTTAGCCTCTTTACGTACGCTACACCAAAAGTGTTACGTACGTAATCGGCCTCCAGAGGCCACTGACTCAAAACACGAACATTATTACGTACAGTATGGCTTGGAGCATTACGTACATAATGTAGGTCAACTACGCTGCTGTAATACCCGAATTTTCAGTATGAATTTTTCGCGTAATTTTATCTAAGATATACTGGATGGCTTGGTGTCTATACAGTATGGATAAAATAAATTGAGAACTGAGACAGCTGTATTTGTACTCGTATAACTGTCGTAGTGGTTCGACAATTATTTTGAGGATACCGTGTATCAGGTTATCGTACTTTTGATATTGGATATATCGTATGATGATGTTATTGGATTCAGTACATGTATTCAGTATGCAGTATGTTCGTATTTTGATATGTCGAGACGGACGAGGAGAACTGGAAAATGGCTAAGTATAGCCTGATTAGCGCACGCTAATGTTCAAGTATAGCGCACGCTATCGTTCATGGTTAGCGCACACTAGAGGCGGAATGTAGCGCACGCTAAATGCGGTCAGATCGGAAGGAATCTGCGTGTGGACCCGGCTGCTTTCGGCACACGTTCTCGTAAGTCAACGGTTGTTGTCCTGAAGTATTAGCGCACGCTAAAGCATGAGGCTTAGCGCACGCTAATTGTAGATCGGTCGAAGGGAATCTTATCCTTGTTAGATGGGCATGTGGGGCACATGCGGTACGTAGACTATAGCAAGTCAACTGATATTAGCGCACGCTAAATGTAAGGACTTGCGTACGCTAAACAGTGTGAAATACGTACGCTAATGCATGGGCATTACGTACGTAAGCTCATGTTCGAGTCAAGATAGTGGCCTCTGGGCTGCAATAGCGCACGCTAACAAAGTCGGTTAGCGCACGCTAAGGCCGTAGCGCACGCCAAACATAAGGTTTAGCGCACGCTAGTAATACACTTTATAAAAAGGGGACAGACGGGTGTTATGAAGCATTCTCGTCCATTTCTTTCCTTTCACTCGATAGAGAGAGCTTTGGGAGGTACTTGAGTTCCTAAAACACTCTGAGATGATGATCTTTAACGAGATTAATATGGAGAGCATGGATTCAAAGCTTTGTTCTTGAAATTATTAATGAGTCTTGGAATGGAGTTCATAGAGAGAGTCTTGAGGTTCCAAATACTGGATTATGATGGAGTTGAGCGTCCTTATCAACATTTGGAGCTTGGAAATGATTGGGAACGGATTCAACCTTGATAATCCATCCTTTTCTTCAAAGAGGTAATTAATCTTTACTTTGGATTTCGTTTTGGGGATTGAATATTGGTGTTCTTGAGTTGATACTTATCATATTAATGAGTTGATAAGTATGATTTCGAGATGGCTTCCCGGGTAACGTTGATGTTATTGTTGGTATGCGGATATTGATATGTTTGGTATGGTTTTGAATGGTGTTCAGGAGATATGTCGATTTATGTCTCCCTTCATTTCGGATTTGATGTTAAGATGATATACGGATATATATATATATGACTTAGGTGATTAATTACATGTTAGCATATCGGATTATGATGGTTGTGATGAACGTGATTGTGGAATCATGGTACTTTTAGTGTTCTTGGTATATATATCATCAAAGAGGAAGGATATATGTTGGTTTGATTATTAACATGGATAAGATAATTGAAACTAAACATTATGTTGATTGTAGTGATTGAGTTCATATGATAAGATATGGATCATGATGATGAGTTTTGATTTGGAAAGTTATTGTTAATCTTGGAGTAAGATTTCCTTTTCATTCGAATTCGTAGTCGCAAGGTGTTAGTCGATGCTTGGAATGCATGCCACTGTATAGCATTAGCGCACGCTAAGCTTACTGGATAGCTCACGCTAATGGGAACAACTTAGCGCACGCTACGTTATGCATTTAACGCGCGCTAAGTAGGCAGACAGTGTAGTATTTTCGTGTTGTCATTATGAATTCGTGATGGGTTGAACTGGATTATTTAAGACTGTGTTTAATCGAGATATTGTGGAACTGTTGGGTTATTGATCGGTTATTGATTGATAATTATGATTTATCGGATTTCGGCTTGTATTGTTGATATGAGTTCGTAATTGTTTGAGTTGTATTGTTCGGTTTTGTAAATGATCGAGGTATTGTTGAACCGTTGAGTTTGATTGGTTGGTTATACCGGTTATTGATTATTATCGGATATGTTGTCATTTGATTATTGCATTAGGTCGCGATAATTGAGCGTTGATTATGGCCGTTGTGTTGCGGTCAAGGTTGGAGAGTTCGTAGGTTGCTTTTGGTCGGGGCTGAGGAGCTCGGAGACGAAGGCAATGGATTCTGGTAATAGCTTCGTGGTATCGGTATCGAGGCAAGTTTATACTTGTTCAGTTTATAATATTTGATGAATGGTATCGTTTTCATTTCATTTATAATTCGTATGGCGATGTTGTTAGAAAGGTAAGTTGTCGGTTAACGAGTTGTATATCGTGCTCTGGCTTGTATTAAATCATAAGGTATATGATTTAATTGTGTTCAAGGAAGACGTGAGTTATCTTTGGTCAAGGGTATAGTATATCGGATATCGAGGATAGTTAACGTGATGACATAAGTATCGGGATAAAGGTTTATTGGTATTGAATGGATGATACCTTATTTGAGATTATTTGAATAACTGTGTATTCGTTCAGGGATGTTGCTCGTGGAAAGAATATTGTCTTCGGCTTTGAGGTAATTCTAGTATTATTCAGTTATGAGGATAGTTGTTCTGAGGAATTATTGTATATATGTTGTACGTTGATGTTTCGTATGCTGGGATTCGTATTGATTACTTCGCAGAGGGATGATGATCCCAGGGCTGACTGTATTGAGATCATTGATCGTGTTGATTATTTGTCGGGGATGATGATCCTAGTATTATTGTCTTGAATATTGATTAGTCGTGTCGACTTTTCACTGTCAGTCTATTGTTTCACTTCGGTGAGTCTTTTGATCCTTATTGGATATGTGATTCTTTGAGTTTCGTTGTCATGTTGCATCGTGACATATCTGGAATCATATCTGCGTTCCGATTGGTTGTTGTGTAGGACTTTTATCCAAGCGCATGATGGTTATGCGTGGATATTATTTCCGCATTGAACCGTGCACACGAGACGTAGTTCGTGAGGCTAATTAGGTACAAGACCGCATGTATATTTGATCGATACCCGGGGTGGCTTGTGCACGGACACATTTCCGGATCGGGCGCACTGTGATGTCCATCTTTGAGCCATACCGTTGGTCGTTCATACTTCCATGTATGATTGGATATGTTCGACGGTTTGCGACTGGTTGTTCATACGCCCGAGGGGTATGTTCGACAGCCAGAGTTATTTCTTTGAGATCCATTATTGTTGATCATTTGGAGTCTACCTTGTTGAGGGTATTCTCGGTTATTGTTGGTCCTTTGTTGATCATTTGGAGTCTACCATGTTGAGGGTATTCTCGGTTATTGTTGGTCTTTGTTGATCATTTGGAGTCTACCTTGTTGAGGGTATTCTCGGTTATTGTTGGTCCTTTGTTGATCATTTGGAGTTTATCTCGTTGAGGGAATTCTCGGTTATTGTTGGTCCTTTGTTGATCATTTGGAGTTTACCTCGTTGAGGGAATTCTCGGTTATTGTTGATCTTTGTTGATCGTGTTTGGAGTTTACCATGTTGAGGGTATTCTCGGTTATTGTTGATCCTTGTCGATCGTATTGGAATTCATCATGTTGATGATAATTTCGGTTGTACTTTGACCTTGGGTTGGTCATATTGGAACTCATCATATCGATGATATTCTCAGTGATGTATTGGTTGATCACTGTTATTAATTGTATGAGCATTCGGACTGTACGTCGATGTTCGGGATTTGTTATCATTATCATGTGGTAGTTGATCTACAGATATGTTGTGTATTATTGGTTTATCTAGGTTGAGATTTGATTGTGTAATCCGGCGGACAGGATTTGGCACAGATTGGATTATTTTCGCACTTACGAGTTATGAGGACGATTTGAGGACAATTGGTATTGTTTGAATACAGTACAGTATAATTGTTGTTGAGTTCTTTTCCTCATTTGAGAATGCGAAATGTGAATTATGGTTAGGATTGATTTGGTATGGATTGCCATGGATTGGTAAGGTTATGACGGTAAGTTTACATTGGTAGTATTCTTACAGTATTATTACATTGGTATGTAATTATTTCACTACCAAAAATAACACTTTAGCCGACGACTCGCCGGAGAACGGCCGACGGCCGGCGGAAGTCGTCGGCTAAAGTCAGCAAGTTTAGCCGACGGCTAACTTGTTGTCGGCTAAACTACTTTAGCCGACGACTTTACTATTGGTCGTCGGCTAAAGTCCAGTTAGTCGTCGGCTAAAGTTTTCTAGTTTAGCGGCGACTTGTATACTTTAGCCGACGATATGCCGTCGGCTAAAGCACGCTTTAGCCGACGGCTAGTATACTTTAGCCGACGACATGTCGTCGGCTAAAGTATTTCAAGTAATTTTGTTCAAAATATATAACCATCTAACACTTGAATAGAAAATTTACAACAAATTCGTAAAAAACATAACAATAAAACGAAGAACCGTAATTATCTCGGGGTTGATCATTCAAGAATTCATATTGAAGGTATGTACTTTATTGAATTTTAATATCAGTTATAATTATATTACGCATATAATATATCTATTTGGATGATTATGAAAATGTTTTAGAATTATTAGTTCGTTTTCTCGAATATTTCTTGGTGTATATATATATATATATATATGGATTTTACATCTTGAATTCGAGCTATATATATGATGATTTTAGTCATAATTTTTGTATGTTCTTGATAAATACGATGTATAATATTGTTGTTATTTTTGTTATAGGATGGATAAAAGTTGGATTGGTCTGCAAAAATGGGATCCAAGGGTCATATATGGAATGCGAGGGTTTATTCGATTTGTGAAGGAACATGATAGTGATAGTACGATTCATTACTGTCCTTGCAATAAATGTAAATGCCGCAGCGATATGTACCGTTTTACACTTGATGTCATATGGGAGCACTTAAAAAATAAATTTTGGGATAAATATACATGTTGGATTTACCACGGTGAAAGATCGAATTCAATTATTCCCCATGATCACGGACAGTACAGTGGTAGCACATCCAATGACCCCACAAGACGGTTGATTGACGACGTGTTTGGTTATTACGACAGGGACGTATCGGCTGAAGGTCAAGAATACCATATAGCTGATCAAGCAGTCATCCGAACGCCTACATTGATACCCGTTAACACAATTTCTCTTGATAGATACAACAAGCTAATCCAGCTCCAACAGACTTTTCTTTATCCTGGGTGTCACATGACGGTTCTTGATAGTGTCATAGAGACTATGAGAGTGAAGGTGGAGAACAAAACCTCGATTAAAGCTGTGGATGATTATTTGGAACTTACAGGGAAAATGCTCCCAGAAGGTCATCATCTTCCTAGTAATCACAGTAAAATGAGACGTATCCTAAAAGGTCTTGGGCTATCGTACATCAAGATCCACGTATGCATATATGATTGTGCTTTATTTTGGGGAAAGCCTAATGAAGATCTAAATAGATGTCCGGTATGTGACACAGAGAGGTATAAGATCACTCCTTCTGGTAAAGAGAAAGCTATGAAGGTTCTTTGGTATTTCCCTCTGAAGGATAGATTGGAGAGGCTTTTCATGTCTCCTCACACAGCCAAGGCGATGAGATGGCACGCTGAGCCTCGGGTGACTGACGAGGATATTATGATACACCCTTCTGATGGAGAGGCTTGGAAGCATATAGATAGGGAGTTTCCAGGATTTGCATCAGATGTCCGAAATGTAAGACTCGGACTTGCATCTGATGGATTCAACCCTTTTGGCAACATGAGCCTTTCGTATAGTATATGGCCGGTGGTAATGGTTCCTTACAACCTTCCTCCATGGATGTGCATGAAGAAGGAGTATAATATGTTGACTCTCTTAGTACTGGCCCCGGGTATCCAGGAAAGTGTATTGATGTTTATTTGAGACCTTTGATAGAGGAGATGAAGTTGTTGTGGGAGCAAGGTCATCCGACGTACGACAGTTACTCACATGAGATGTTCTACTTACGTGCTATGTGTCGGTACCATCGGTGATTTTCTGCGTGCGGGATGTCAGGATCATTATTAGTGGATATAGAGGATGTCCAGTGTGCTTGAATGATGATTGCGCAAGGTATCATTGTCGGAAGGTTATCGAATGCGTCACCGTATATGGCTTGAGAGGACGCATGTCTGGCGCCTGATGCCGCGGCATTTGATGGGGCCGAAGAGGTTGGTGATCCACCACGGGAGTGGACGGTGAGGAAATTTTGGCCGTCTTTGAATGAGTATGATTTTGGGCGGTTGAGCAACCATCCCGATATAGTAGCGGCAACTCTGAAAGACCCGAGTATAAGTATTGGTCCCACAAAAGTATTTTCTGGGATCTACCTTACTGGAGTAAGTTGTCGATTAGGAACTACCTAGATGTGATGCACATAGAAAAAAATGTTTGTGAAAGTGTTGTCGGTACGGTGTTATGTTGGGAAGGGAAAACTAAAGACAGACCCTAAGGCACGCATTGGTTTAAAAGAAATGAACATTAGAAAACATTTGTGGTTGAAGGAAGGGAAGGGAAACACAAAATGCCGAAAGTCGCTTACACCGTCACCCCTGAGCAAAAGGCTGAGATTTTTTCGTGGATGAAGGCTGCAAGGTATCCCACAGGATATGCTGGAAATATAGGGAGGTGTGTTAACTTCAAGGAGAACAAGTTAACTGGACTGAAGAGCCATGATTGTCATATCCTCTTACAACGTTTGTTTCTGTGTTTATTCGACCATACTTGTCCAAACAGTGGTCGAGCCTTGTGTATCGTTATCCGTGTTCTTTCAAAAGTTATGCACTAGGGAAGTAAGGAAGTCGGATCTCGGCTCATGCAAAAGGAGATCATTTATATCTTATGCAAATTTGAGAGGATCTTCCCACCGAATTTTTGATCTCATGCCTCACCTCATGATCCATCTTCCTCGCCAACTTTTACTAACAGCCCGGTCCACTACACGTGGATGTTTCCAATAGAAAGGCAACTTGGTGAGTACAAGGACTCTGTGACTAATAAGTCTGCACTGAGAAGGATGTATCGCGAAGCATATCTTGCATGGGAGTGTGTAACATATACCAAGTTCTATTTAGGCGCGGTGGATCCCACACCCGAGCCTATGTCAATAATTCCAGGCAATTTAATCTCTCCATCATCACAGTGAAGTTGAAGTTCAAGGAAGATTACTGTGATCATTTACAACCTCACGAGCTACGAATTGCACATTGGTGGATATTACTTAAGCGTCCGTAAGTTCAATATTGGAAAGACATTCACCTTTCATGTGATCTTTGTGAATGGAGACATTAGATTCCACAATGAAACATTTGCTGATTATTTCGGACAATGGGTAAGTGTTTAATTACTGTTTACTTATTTTGCTTACATAATTTACTTAATCACGACATTCACCTTAATTAATATCCAGATGACGCACATACAAAGTGATGGCCACCCGATGTAGTCACGTGAGTTGATGCTTCTTTCGATGAAGCCTGTTACATCTAGAGTTTATTCAATAGCGAAGGTAAATGGTGTGACATTTGTATGTATCGACAGAGATCAAAGACGGAGGTGTCAAAATTCTGGGGTTATGATTGACGGTGGATATTACGGTGTTCTTCTCGAAGTAGTGGAACTAATTTATGGAGAAGGCTTGACAGTTTACTTGTTCAAGTGTAGGTGGTTTGATACAAATCCTCAAATCGAAAGGGAGAATAATTATGGACTATTATCTGTTGATAGTTCTACAAGTTGGTATGAAAGTGATCCTTTTGTTTTTGCAACATCTGCTAAACCAGTTTACTACCTCGATGACTTGGTAAAAAAAGGAGCATGGAAGATCGTAAATCATGTGGCTACGAGAAATATATATAGTGCGGCTACACTTGGACAAGCAGTCGATAAGGATTACAACGAGGCATATCAAGAGCCAGATACAACTAATATTCCACAATCCTCCACAATACTACTGAATAATGTTGTAGAAGGTCGAGTTGTTCGGCTACATGGCGAAGAACGTGGGTTCATAGATGTAGGTACAAATGAATTACGTGCAGACTCTGATGAAGATGATGAGGACGAGTTCAGACATATGCTGCCAGTTATAAATACATAAATACTTTAGCCGACGACAGCTGTCGGCTAAAGTATATAAATAATATAAAATTTAGTTTAAATTCCAATTTAGTTTATATAATTTATTTTAATTATATAAAATTCAAATAATATATATAAATATATATATAATATAATTTAATTATATAAAAAATGATAAATTGGGCTTTAAAGTGTAGATATTTTTAATTTTTAATATATATATTTATAGTTAAATATATATATATATATAATTTAATTATATAAAAAATGATAAAGTGAGCTTTAAAGTGTAGATATTTTTAATTTTTAATATATATATTTATTGTTAAATATATACATATATATATAATTTAAATAAATAAAAAATGGTAAAGTGAGCTTTAGCTGACAGTAAATCGGCTAAAGTTGAGATATTTTTAATTTTTATTATATATATATTTATAGTTATATATATATATATATATATATAATTTAATTATATAAAGCTTTAGCCGACGGCTGTCGTCGGCTAAAGGTGAGATATTTTTAATTTTTATTATATATATATTTATAGTTATATATATATATATATAAAATTTAATTATATAAAAAAATGATAAATTGGGCTTTAAAGTGTAGATATTTTTAATTTTTAATATATATTTATAGTTAAATATATACATATATATATAATTTAAATATATAAAAAATGGTAAAGTGAGCTTTAGCCGACGACAGCCGTCGGCTAAAGTTGAGATATTTTTAATTTTTATTATATATATATATTTATAGTTATATATATATAATTTAATTATATAAAGCTTTAGTAATGTCAATACGGCTAAAGGTGAGATATTTTAATTTTTACTATATATATATATATTAATAGTTATATATATATAATTAAATAATATAAAAAAATGATAAATTCGGCTAAAAAGTGTAGATATTTTTAAATTTTAATATATATATTTATAGTTAAATATATATATATATAATTTAAATATATAAAAAATGGTAAAGTGAGCTTTAGTGACGACACCGTCGGCTAAAGTTGAGATATTTTTAATTTTTATTATATATATTTATAGTTATATATATATATATATAATTTAATTGTATAAAAAAATGATAAATTGGGCTTTAAAGTGTAGATATTTTTAATTTTTAATATATATATATATATATTTATAGTTAAATATATATATATATATAATTTAAATATATAAAAAAATGATAAATTGGGTTTTAGCCGCTGACAGTGTCGGCTAAAGTGACTGACCCGTGTCAATTGACACGGCCGTGTCCTAGTGGTCTATATTTCCAAAAATATTCTGGACATGCAACCCGTTCGAGCCGTTCGACACGGCCCGTGTCATGGTGGTTCGTTTTTTATTTTAGCCGACTGTTACCGTCGGCTAAAGCGAACAAGTTTAGCCGACGACATCCACTGTCGTCGGCCAAAATACCACGATACATAAAAAAAAAGACGTAACAGGCATTCCCTTCGTCTTTATTCTTTTCCCTTTTTCTCAGCCTGGAACCGTCTTTTTCGCCTTCGTCCCGTCGTCCCGTCGTCCCGCCGCTCCGACATCCGCTCCGACATCCGCTCCGCTCCGCTCCGCCGCTCCGACATCCGCTCCCGTTGTCCCCGTCGTCCCGTCGTCCCGCCGCTGGGGTACTTTCCCTTTGTCTTTTTCCTTTCGTCCCGCCGCTCCGCCGTCGTCCCGTCGTCTCAGCCGCTCCGCTCCGTCTGGAACCCTCCACTCAGGTACCCCGACTCTGATGCTTGTTACAGTTTTGATATTCCTGTCAAAAATTTGGTTAGGGTTTTAAGGATAAAGATGAACACCTGCAAAATTTGATTTCAACAAATAAAAGTTCAGCTTATCGTTTTTTATTCGATTTTTGGGTTTCGCTGTTCTGTTTTTTTTGGAGATTTTTTTTTTGTTTTCTGCACACTCCGACCAAAGATCTAATGTTCTGTTATACACTTCGATTCAAACGTTTCAAGGTTCATCACAATAAACAAGAAAAAACTTACAACAAATAGACCATCTTACATGAAAAACAAGAGTTCATAATATGACAGGCAACTTTGCTGCACTGGGCATTCGGCAACACGGCAAGATAAACTTGCATAGACCTAAGACCCTTAGCATACACAAGAGTAATATGAAGTGTTGTTCGCCTTGGTTGGAATGAGAAAAATGTTGCTGCATAAAGTAAATTGGTGAAAGTTTCACCAATTTACAAGTTGTAAAACATATTGAGAGTCACATTTGAATTGCAAGTTGTGCCTGTTCTTTTATGATTTTGGCTTATACCGTCTTTGTGAAATTTGAAGAATGACAATTGTTTACTTCTATTATTACACTGGAATTGGTCACTTTTAGCATTATTGAATCATCACTCAGATGCTTGATGGCGTAATTTGGTGCAGCTTTCATTTACTTGTCTAGTAACCTTATTCCTTGATTCTTCGCAAGATCTCAACGATTGACTCAAAGCAATAGTTTTAGAATGTATATGTTCATCGATTCAGCACATCTTGCTATATTTCACACGAAGTCTCAAATTTTTCAACTTAGTTGTATATTTTCTCTTGAGCTATGAATTTATCTTGATTAATAAGTTGGGCTCTTTATGTTTCTTTGGTCCTCTTGCTTACTTTTTATTATTGGTTGTGCTAGTTTGCGTTTGTCTGTGTTTCTTGTGAAGTGATGTGTAGTTGCTCTGAGCTTTAATTGCATATTCTATTTAGGGTTTATGTATAAAAAGAATTAATTTATGTGGTTGAATTTGTACAGGTTAAATGGACAAAAAAGAGACTAGCATGTGGTAAGAAAAATCGAAGACTCGAGTCGGGGATAGTTCCATGACTTCCAATCGTCTTGATCCTATCGGTAAATATTTGGATGAAAGTAATGATGCATACGTGGGCTAATAGAGAATAGTGGACTGAAGTTTAAGGATGGGAACTTGTATCCGACGGATGACGCACATACTATTGCGAGGCGCTTATCGTATCAGACTCCGAGATCGCGGACGACTCCCACTACTGTCGAGACGACTCAGCCTCGTATGCCTCCTATACACCGCATTCCCTCTCCTCCTACTACATCTGGGAGCGGCTGATCTACACCGAGCACGTCATCTGAGGTGCCTTCCGGTCCTCCGTCGACTCTATTTATGCCCTCTATGGTACCGTCGATTCCAGGAGTCGATGAGAAAGGAGTCCGCCGGCCATATAGCTTGGTTAACCCGACGGAGGCGTATGTGTTCCAGGCGTGGCCTGAGAAAATGATTTAGCGAACATGTCGGATATCTAAGACGAAGTTGTACGCGTCGCTTGCGGAGCTTGATAATGAGGGGGGTCGTACCGAAGACGAACCGAAAAAGAAGAAGAAGACTCGTGGCCCATCGAAGGGTCTAGCACTTGACGCATATATTTTAAAAAATGGCCGTCACAAGATAGCAGTAGATGAAAAGTATCGACGACCCATTTTGGCTTCGGATGCTTGTACGGCATATTGTCGTAATGTTGGGTTTGTCATACGCGATAGAATTCGATCTTGTGGGTTGAGTGGAAGGATGTGCCACAAAGTGTGTAGGATTCATTGAACTATGCTTTGTCGGTAATTTTTTCTCAATTCCTAAAGCTACTTTGTGTATTTAAATTCAAAAAAAATTTAGTAATATATATTATATGTTAATTGTAGGTTTGGTTTGAGGTTCCTTCTTTCCTACTACATACTTGGTGTGATGAGGTGCAAACAACCAAGTAAGTAATTTTCACAATACGTAGTTGAGTAATTACTCGACTAATTTTTGCATCATTTTAGTTATTGTTAAAAATATGTATTTGTCAAATATTTTATAATTTATTTATTAATACATAATAATTTATAATTTAAAATTCACAACTTGTATAAATGGAAGGTAATTTGATTGATAAATTTAAACATGGTAAACATTCTAATTTACTTGTAATTATGAGTATTATAACATACACTATTAGAATATACATAAAATATTATAATATTAATTATACATAAAAATAATAAAACTAACACATTAATATTATATAATCATACACAAACAATAAATATAAAATGACATGTAACGTAATCACTAAACTTAAATCTTAACATTCAATTGCATAATAACAACTGTATACACACAATGATTATTTATGAATAACATATTAAACAAATAACATTATGAATTAGAATAAAACAATAACACAAAATCACGGTAAATAAATACATGAAATTTACAAAATACTTTACAAATATATTTGACTAATGTTTGATTATTATTTATAAATATTTGTTATAGGTACAAATCTTGGAAAAATGAGCTACACATGTTTTGGTCACTTGGGGTAATTCAGTGAGGCTACTCCAGAGGAGTTCAAGTATCGGAGTACAGTGGAGATGGCTATGCGCACATTTTAGCGACCCGGACTATATTGTATGTAATCGAGCTCTAAATATTTTCGTAATGCTATTGTTGTTTAAAGATATGTAACATATATGAAACTTACTTGTGGTAGTTTTTCGCCTTGTTAAATGAAAATTACATGTTTCTATGTGTAGGCGAGCAGTTCAACCAACACTGTTAACCGTAAGGGTTTGACGGAGCACCACAGTTTAGGTTCGCGGTCGTTAGCGAGAGTTTCGCACGAGGCCACTTCTGATGAAAATGTGGCGAATGCCTTTGTCTACGTGACTCAGAAGGCATATCCTAACTATCCGGATAGACTTGTAAGTTGTAAATATATCCTAACCATTTTAATACTGCTATCAGTTTTTACCTCTGAACTTTATTAATATTCGGTTACTTTTTTTGTTCCTACTTAATTAGGAGAGAGTGACTGAGGAGTCTGAGAGGATGTTGATAGAGATGGCGAGGGAGGAGCATCCGGATTTGGACGAGACTGGTCTCGAGTTAGCACGCCGAGAGATCGATCAGGCCGATCTCTACATTAGGGCAAGGGTGTGGGCTACCATTTACCCTCCTAAAGGGAGTCATCACCGGACGCCGATGATGGGAGCTGAAGGCAACGGATTATTGAAGAATACTACAGGGTTTCAGCGCAATCCAAGGGGCGACACTCAAAAGGCTTATTTGGAGGAGCAATTGAGGATCGAGAGGGAGCTCCGAGCTGAGGAGCAAAAGAAGTCTCAAGACCAGTTCCAGAAATTCCAAGAGGAACAAAGGAAGGTTCAACAAGATATGTTAGCTCAGCAGCAGGCCATGATGCAGTATATGATGTCATTGAGTCAGACCGTCTGTCAATCAGGAATTTCGGTACCACCACCACCTCAATTCTTCAATTCACAAACACCCCCCTCTTCTTCACAGCCTCGGGACGACGACATGCAAGACGGTAGTAATCCTTCTTCTATCTTTAAGAATTTGACGGATCTTTGAGGATTTTAGTTGTCATTGTAGTAGTTCTTTTGCTAAATGTTTTTTGTTTAGACTCGTGTTCGTTAATGTTCTTTGTTTATTGATTTTGTTGATGTTGCTACATGACATGTTGATATGGTTTGTATTTAAATTATGCTTTTCGTAATTGATTTATGTTGATTGTGATGTATGGTGGTGTATTGTACATTTGGAATAATAGGTTATCCGAACAGGTTTGGTGATTTGAAATTTGATTTTTTTTCATGGACTTTAGCCGACGGCATTTACAATGCATCGGCTAAAGTATTTAATTAAAAAATAAAATAAAACTTTAGCGACGACATAGTCGTCGGCTAAAATGTCGAGTTTTAGCCGACGACAACGTTGCCGTCGGCTAAAGTGTATAGGTTTTAGCCGACGACAACGTTGCCGTCGGCTAAAGTGTATAGGTTTTAGCCGACGACAGCATTTACCGTTGGCTAAAACTCGACATTTTAGCCGATGCCTATGTATTCGTCGGCTAAAATGGGTATTATTTTAGCCAACGACCGTGTAATCGTCGGCTAAAATGGGTATTATTTTAGCCAACGACCGTGTAATCGTCGGCTAAAGTTCGAGTTTAGCCGACGATCTTCCCTATTAGCCGTCGGCTAAACTTTAGCCGACCGACCTCGGCCGACCGACTTTTAGCCGACAGCTGAACACTTTAGTCGACGACTTTCGACTTTAGCCGACGACTTTTTGCTGTCGGCTAAAGTATAAACATTGGTAGTGTTTATGATGATGTGATCGTTATCATTATCGAGTATTGTGGCTGACCCCGTCGTGGGCTTTATTTTTAGGTACTCGGAGATCGAGCTAGTAGCGGTCGTGAAGGGATGAGCTTCCCGATGTGATACTGGCGGTGGCATGTTTTGGAGTATCGAGTATTTCTTTTAAGTTATTCATTTCATTTGCAAATGTGTATTTTGAACTGTGTTTTTATCCGCTGCGTGTGTATATTTTCAAAATGGCCTTTTGGTCATTTTACGAACTTGGGTTATTTTCGTCAAACTCTTTTTCCCAAATTATTTTATCGGTACGTTTAAGTGGTAGCTTAACGTACATTTTGAACTATCGAGAATTGGCACTTCGCCTTGTATTTTCAAATGGTATTTTATGACGGTATTTGAGAACTATGCTTTTGAAAATATTTGAGTATTTAAAATATTACCGTCATCAGCCTTTTGGCGTTTTTGAATTGGTTTTGTAAACGATTTTTAGCCTGGTGGGTTCCGGCGCGGGACCTACGGCGCTGTAATATCCCGGATGGTTTTGGGGGTGTTACAGAAGATGGTATCGGAGCTTGAGTTTTGTGAAACCCAGGCGTGTGTGTTATGTGGCTCTACCGGGACGGTAGTAGCGTGACTTTTGAAAATGATTTTTTTTTTTCTGACTTTTGAGTCAAACCGATTTTGGAGTTTCCAAAATTTTTGAGATATTTTCCAATTGTTATTTGTGATATTGGCGTGTGTTGGTATTGTTTTGAGACTTCGTGTGGGAGTCGTGTGCTAGTATTACGGGAGATCATCGGCTTCACGCACCTGTAAGTATATTGGTTTGGTTATTCGCTTGTGGCGACACTTGATTATTTTGTGATGAGTTGGAAAGTTTTGGATTTATCTGTTGTTGGTGGCAGGTTGCAAGTTTCGAGGACGAAACTTATTTTAAGGGGGGTAGTATGTAATACCCGAATTTTCAGTATGAATTTTTCGCGTTATTTTATCTAAGATATACTGGATGGCTTGGTGTCTATACAGTATGGATAAAATAAATTGAGACCCGAGACAGCTGTATTTGTACTCGTATAACTGTCGTAGTGGTTCGGCAATTATTTTGAGGATACCGTGTATCAGGTTATCGTACTTTTGATATTGGATATATCGTATGATGATGTTATTGGATTCAGTACATGTATTCAGTATGTAGTATGTTCGTATTTTGATATGTCGAGACGGACGAGGAGAACTGGAAAATGGCTAAGTATAGCCTGGTTAGCGCACGCTAATGTTCAAGTATAGCACACGCTATCGTTCATGGTTAGCGCACGCTAGAGGCGGAATGTAGCGCACGCTAAATGCAGTCAGATCGGAAGGAATCTGCGTGTGGACCCGGCTGCTTTCGGCACATGTTCTCGTAAGTCAACAGTTGTTGTCCTGAAGTATTAGCGCACGCTAAAGCATGAGGCTTAGCGCACGCTAATTGTAGATCAGTCAAAGGGAATCTTATCCTTGTTAGATCGGCATGTGGGGCACATGCGGTACGTAGACTGTAGCAAGTCAACTGATATTAGCGCACGCTAAATGTAAGGACTTGCGTACGCTAAACAGTGTGAAATACGTACGCTAATGCATGGGCATTACGTACGTAAGCTCATGTTCGAGGCAAGACAGTGGCCTCTGGGCTGCGATAGCGCACACTAACAAAGTCGGTTAGCGCACGCTAAGGCCGTAGCGCACGCCAAACATAAGGTTTAGCGCACGCTAGTAATACACTTTATAAAAAGGGGACAGACGGGTGTTATGAAGCATTCTCGTCCATTTCTTTCCTTTCACTCGATAGAGAGAGCTTTGGGAGGTACTTGAGTTCCTAAAACACTCTGAGATGATGATCTTTAACTAGATTAAGATGGAGAGCATGGATTCAAAGCTTTGTTCTTGAAATTATTAATGAGTCTTGGAATGGAGTTCATAGAGAGAGTCTTGAGGTTCCAAATACTGGATTATGATGGAGTTGAGCATCCTTATCAACATTTGGAGCTTGGAAATGATTGGGAACGGATTCAACCTTGATAATCCATCCTTTTCTTCAAAGAGGTAATTAATCTTCACTTTGGATTTCGTTTTGGGTATTGAATATTGGTGTTCTTAAGTTGATACTTATCATATTAATGAGTTGATAAGTATGATTTCGAGATGGCTTCCCGGGTAACGTTGATGTTATTGTTGGTATGCGGATATTGATATATTTTGTATGGTTTTGAATGGTGTTCAGGAGATATGTCGATTTATGTCTCCCTTCATTTCGGATTTGATGTTAAGATGATATACGGATATATATGACATAGGTGATTAATTACATGTTAGCATATCGGATTATGATGGTTGTCATGAACGTGATTATGGAATCATGGTACTTTTAGTGTTCTTGGTATATATATCATCAAAGAGGAAGGATATATGTTGGTTTGATTATTAACATGGATAAGATAATTGAAACTAAACATTATGTTGATTGTAGTGATTGAGTTCGTATGATAAGATATGGATCATGATGATGAGTTTTGATCTGGAAAGTTATTGTTAATCTTGGAGTAAGATTTCCTTTTCATTCGAATTCGTAGTCGCAAGGTGTTAGTCGATGCTTGGAATGCATGCCACTGTACAGCATTAGCGCACGCTAAGCTTACTGGATAGCTCACGCTAATGGGAACAACTTAGCGCACGCTACGTTATGCGTTTAACGCGCGCTAAGTAGGCAGACAGTGTAGTATTTTCGTGTTGTGATTATGAATTCGTGATGGGTTGAACTGGATTGTTTAAGACTGTGTTTAATCGAGATATTGTGGAACTGTTGGGTTATTGATTGATAATTATGATTTATCGGATTTCGGCTTGTATTGTTGATATGAGTTCGTAATTGTTTCAGTTGTATTGTTCGGTTTTGTAAATGATCGAGGTATTGTTGAACCGTTGAGTTTGATTGGTTGGTTATACCGGTTATTGATTATTATCGGATATGTTGTCATTTGATTATTGCATTAGGTCGCGATAATTGAGCGTTGATTATGGCCGTTGTGTTGCGGTCAAGGTTGGAGAGTTCGTAGGTTGCTTTTGGTCGGGGCTGAGGAGCTCGGAGACGAAGGCAATGGATTCTGGTAATAGCTTCGTGGTATCGGTATCGAGGCAAGTTTATACTTGTTCAGTTTATAATATTTGATGAATGGTATCGTTTTCATTTCATTTATAATTCGTATGGCGATGTTGTTAGAAAGGTAAGTTGTCGGTTAACGAGTTGTATATCGTGCTCTGGCTTGTATTAAATCATAAGGTATATGATTTAATTGTGTTCAAGGAAGACGTGAGTTATCTTTGGTCAAGGGAATAGTATATCGGATATCGAGGATAGTTAACGTGATGACATAAGTATCGGGATAAAGGTTTATTGGTATTTAATGAATGGTACCTTATTTGAGATTATTTGAATAACTGTGTATTCGTTCAGGGATGTTGCTCGTGGAAAGAATATTGTCTTCGGCTTTGAGGTAATTCTAGTATTATTTAGTTATGAGGATAGTTGTTCTGAGGAATTATTGTATATATGTTGTACGTTGATGTTTCGTATGCTGGGATTCGTATTGATTACTTGACGAGGATGATGATCCTGAGTGATTGTATTGAGATCATTGATCGTGTCGATTATTTGTCGGGGATGATGATCCCAGGATTATTGTCTTGAATATTGATTAGTCGTGTCGACTTTTCACTGTCAGTCTGTTGTTTCACTTCGGTGAGTCTTTTGATCCTTATTGGATATGTGATTCTTTGAGTTTCGTTGTCATGTTGCATCGTGACATATCTGGAATCATATCTGCGTTCCGATTGGTTGTTGTGTAGGATTTTTAGCCAGGCGCATGATGGTTATGCGTGGATATTATTTCCGCATTGAACCGTGCACACGAGACGTAGTTCGTGAGGTTAATTAGGTACAAGACCGCACGTGTATTTGATCGATACCCGGGGTGGCTTGTGCACGGACACATTTCCGGATCGGGCGCACTGTGATGTCCATCTTTGAGACATACCGTTTGGTCGTTCATACTTCCATGTATGATTGGATATGTTCGACGGTTTGCGACTGGTTGTTCATACGCCCTAGGGGTATGTTCGACAGCCAGAGTTATTTCTTTGAGATCCATTATTGTTGATCATTTGGAGTCTACCTTGTTGAGGGTATTCTCGGTTATTGTTGGTCCTTTGTTGATCATTTAGAGTCTACCATGTTGAGGGTATTCTCGGTTATTGTTGGTCCTTGTCGATCATTTGGAGTCTACCTTGTTGAGGGTATTCTCGGTTATTGTTGGTCCTTTGTTGATCATTTGGAGTTTATCTCGTTGAGGGAATTCTCGGTTATTGTTGGTCCTTTGTTGATCATTTGGAGTTTACCTCATTGAGGGAATTCTCGGTTATTGTTGATCTTTGTTGATCGTGTTTGGAGTTTACCATGTTGAGGGTATTCTCGGTTATTGTTGATCCTTGTCGATCGTATTGGAATTCATCATGTTGATGATAATTTCGATTGTACTTTGACCTTGGGTTGGTCATATTGGAACTCATCATATCGATGATATTCTCAGTGATGTATTGGTTGATCATTGTTATTAATTGTATGAGCATTCGGACTGTACGTCGATGTTCGGGATTTGTTATCATTATCATGTGGTAGTTGATCTACATATATGTTGTGTATTATTGGTTTATCTAGGTTGAGATTTGCTTGTGTAATCCGGCGGACAGGATTTGGCACAGATTGGATTATTTTCGCACTTATGAGTTATGAGGACGATTTGAGGACACTTGGTATTGTTTGAATACAGTACAGTATAATTGTTGTTGAGTTCTTTTCGTCATTTGAGAATGCGAAATGTGAATTATGGTAAGGATCGATTTGGTATGGATTGCCATGGATTGGTAAGGTTATGACGGTAAGTTTACATTGGTAGTATTATTACAGTATTATTACATTGGTATGTAATTATTTATGATGATGTGATCGTTATCATTATCGAGTATTGTGGCTAACCCCGTCGTGGGCTTTATTTTTAGGTACTCGGAGATCGAGCTAGTAGCGGTCGTGAAGGGATGAGCTTCCCGATGTGATACTGGCGGTGGCATGTTTTGGAGTATCGAGTATTTCTTTTCTGGTTATTCATTTCCGCTGCAAATGTGTATTTTGAACTGTGTTTTTATCCGCTACGTGTGTATATTTTCAAAATGGCCTTTTGGTCATTTTACGAACTTGGGTTATTTTCGTCAAACTCTTTTTCCCAAATTATTTTATCGGTACGTTTAAGTGGTAGCTTAACGTACATTTTGAACTATCGAGAATTGGCACTTCGCCTTGTATTTTCAAATGGTATTTTATGACGGTATTTGAGAACTATGCTTTTGAAAATATTTGAGTATTTAAAATATTACCGTCATCAGCCTTTTGGCATTTTTGAATTGGTTTTGTAAACGATTTTTAGCCTGGTGGGTTCCGGCGCGGGACCCACGGCGCTGTAATATCCCGGATGGTTTTGGGGGTGTTACAGCTGCCTCAAAAAGGTCAAATATCCGGATCATGTCCGGCCCCCCACGCCGAAAGCTGAGATCGGATAAGACTACAAGCATTACGTATGTAACCAGCACTCCATTACGTACGTAAAGCCAATGAAATAGCATGCGTTAGGTTAAAGCCTTAGCGTACGTAACCACAGAAATTCTAGCCCAAAAACAAATAATCTACAACGTCAAGAAATCAATCACAATGCGAATGACAGTTAAAATCAAGTCTATTTTGACATATATCCCGACATCAATAAACATTGACGGAATGTAACATGATTACAACAGTACTCAAATTATCCGAACACTACAACAGTAGATAAGAAATTACTGGCGAATATTACATTATCATGAGTTGGTTTTGAGGGAAGTGTGTTTATGATATAAGTAGCAGCAAAGAGACAGTATCCCCAAAAATAATTTGGAAAAGGAGCTCGAAATTTGATTGCTCTTGCTATTTCTAAAAGTTGTTTGTGTTTTCTTTCGACCCTCGCATTTTGTTGGGGTGTGTTTGGACATGAAGTTTGATGAATGATACCATGATCATGAAAGTAATTTGTTAAAGATGAGTTTAGGAATTCTGTACCATTATCACTTCTGATGGTTTTTATTGTTTTGTGAAAATGATTTTGAACATATGCACAGAATGTTTTGATGTTTGTGGTGGTGTGTATTTTATTGGGCATTAAATATATCCAAACTGCTCTTGAGTGATCATCAACAATAGTGAGGAAATATTTGCATTTGTCAATGGTTGTGTGTTTATATGGTCCCCATACATCAATGTGAACAAGATCAAATAGATGAGTTGCATAAGAAATACTTGTATTGAAATGTAAACTATGCTGCTTTGCAAGTGGACAAACATCACAGACAGAATTTGAATTACATCTAAACAATGGTGCTAATGACATTATTTTCCTAAGAACAGTAAAAGAAGAATGACCTAGTCTTGAATGCCATAGTGAAGGGTTACTGGTGATATGTGAGACAGCAGATGAGATGTGTGAGTTTGATGGTGTTGGTGAAATGAAGTACAGACCTTCACAAAGGGTGCCATGTGCAATCCTCTTGTTCTGGTCCTGAAAAATGCAGTAAGATGCAGTAAGTGTGAGTGAGATAGATATACCATGGAGTAGTTTACTTACAGAGATGATGTTGTATGTGAATGAATGGATATAAAAGACATTGTGCAGTGTGATGCTTGCATTGATGATGACTGATCCATAGGTTGTGACTTTGACTGTTTAGCCATTTGGTAAGGTTACAAGTACTGGTGTTGTAAGTGTGTGAATATTATACATTAAGGTAAGTGTTATGGAAACATGGTCTGTTGCACCACTATCAATGATCCAAGCATCTTTCGGATTTGTGATTAGAGTAGAAATGAACTTAGGAATTTTAAGACTTTTGGAAAAGAATATACCTTGTGAGAGTCCTCCTTGATTATTTTGCAGCATGAGTAGAACTTGATTAAGATGATTTTGCAATTGGTCCATCCTTGCAGACACATGAGGATCAGTAGAAACCATTTGTTGGTGAGTCCCTGCACTTGTGGATGCCATTGATTGCTTTGATTCATCCTACCCAATAACCATGTTAATTGTCCTTGCAGACTTGTTTTCATATGCAGATTTGCTGGTTTTAGGTGGTTGATATTTTCCATGTAACGGATGACCCACTGGATATCTAACAATTTTGTAACACTCCTTTTGAAAGTGTCCCTCTTTGCCATAGTTTCCACAATAAACTCCTTTCCTAAATGGACTTCTTCTTTCTGCGCCAATGTTTCTCCTTTCTGACCCAGTGTTTGGATTAAAGGTGCTTGACTGCCTTTGAGTGTTGTACCTTTGTGCAGAATTGTTTGTTTGTTTGTTTCTCCTTTCACCATTGATCCTTCCATTGTCACAGTTGCAGGCACACACACACACATGTATGGAGATTCCAAAGCATCAAATTCATCTAAAAAACCTTTTAACTTGTGATAGTAAATTTCAACAGTACAATTTGCTTGTTTCAACTGAATTATATCATTTGTTAACTAATATATTCTGTGACCATCAATTTGTGCATAGTGTTCTTGCAATTCAACCCATAGCTTTGACACAGAATTTATAAAATTCAAATTATTGCTAATTTGCTCACTTACTATGTTCAGAATCCAAGAAATCAGCATGTCATTGTTTCTTTTCCCAAAGTGGTCTGAGTTCAGAATCCATACCAGGTTCATCAAATTCACCAGTTACAATCTTCATTTTGTTCTTTGCATTTAATGCAATCATGATGGATATCTTCCATGAATTGTAGTTGTCAGAACCAGTCAGCTTCTTGGAGATGAGGAGCAATCTCGGATGATCAGTTTGGTGTAAGAACAGTGGATGATTATGTGGAAAATGTAGAGGTGGGGTGAATACGTTTTCCTTTAAAAACTTAAAATCTTTTGTATCAAATAGCCGATCAAATTTGACGTAATATGAAAAGTGACAATTGTAGTCTATGAATATAAGGATAATAGAAAGTATGAAACAAAACAAGTTGTCACAACGCAAGCATAAACATCAAGCCACAACACAAGCATAAATCTAATATAAAGAGAGAGTGATAAATAAAAGAAAGCACAAACCGGACACGATGATTTATAGTGGTTCGGTCACGGAGCTCCTATCCGCCCTACTCCACTCCCCGAGTACCCAACTCGAGAGTTACTCCATTAAGTCAACAAGATCCATTCTCGGCGGAGAAAACCTTACAAACGTCGCTTACATTATTTCTGGTACAAAGCTAAATACCGGGTTCTAATTCGAGGTAGAACCAACCTAACGTCGCCAATACTTTTTCCGGTACTAAGCAAAATATCGAGTCCTTCTTCGGGTACAACCAAACCCATTATGTTTATGGCCCAACATAACAAACCTTGTGTTTTATGACACAAACACATAAACCATCTAATCTAGGTTGGTGATACAATATGTGGTGTTGTAATGATACAAGATGATGTATAATAAAGATCCAAGACACAAATGTCTAGTGGATACAAATGCCTAATCTAAAATAATCTCCATTGATAGGAAGCCTTCAAATGGATGAAGATGATAAGATCACCAATCTTGTAGATCTTCATATGTGTATGCTTTGTGGTGGATGGGAATGACAAGATCTCTAGGCTTGCTTTGGTGGATCATCATAGAAGTATGCTTAGAACAAAATAAATGTTAGAAGCATTATGATCATGACGATAAGGGTGTTTAATGTATGTTATTACATAGTTAATGACTGATCTAAATGTATGCAAGAGGGTAGAGAAAATGTGTTTTTAAGTGGTGAGAAAAATGGTGAACAATGGGCTTTTATTTATAGGCAAAAAAAACTCAGCAGCCCCCCCCCCAGACCCACGGACCCCTTCAAAGGGGTCTCCGCTTTATATCGAAGGAGTTCGTGCTTTATAGCAAAGGGGTCAGTGTGCCTGTGACAGATTTTGTCAAAAAATCTTTCCAAAATCTCTCACACAATCTTACCAAAATATTGTGTGATCTTTCTAAATTTAGATATATATGGAGATGACATCATGAATGAGGTAAAAATAAAATTGTTTTCTATTTTGTGAAAATACATTTAAACAAATGTATATACTAACTTAAAAAGGTAGGTTACTTGTGTTTTAAAAATATGTAAAGTACAAGTACATTTGGTTAACTTGCAAAGATGAAATGTGTAAGTAATCCTCACTTGGTTACTTGTAAATATACATAAGTAACTTTGTTGATTACTTACAAAATAAGATGTGCAAGTTTATTACTGTATACTTGCTAAATATAAAATGTACAAGTGACTTGTGTAGTTACTTGTGAAAATAAAAGTGATGCATTTTAGAAAAATACTTGCATATGCAAAATGTAAAGTGAGATTCGAAATAAAATGGTTAACCTATAAAATACTTAATGACTCTAAAAGTATTTTAAGCATTCTAAATGGTTTGTTAAGGGGTTTAATCATAATGCAACATAACAAACTGTACGAACCTATGTTGTAGCGTACGATGACTCGAGACGTCGAGAGGTGTTGATGAATGTATGTTGAGACAAAATATGATTACGAGTAACTTGTACATTTTACGTTATGTATTACAAGTTACATGTTTGTCATCAACAAAACAAACGAGACTGTATAGAAGAAATATCCTAATATTTGCATCAATATCCCCTTTTTGATGATGACAAAATATGTAAACATAATGGATAGTAAAATATAAAAAGTTACTTGTATCCATACTACATTTACATTACCTTCTCCATTTACACTCTTCTCCCCCTTTTGTCGAAATAAAAAGGGCGTGTCCTTGGAGTTAAACTTCGTTTCTCCTAAAAAGGCAAGCTTGCATCATCCCTAGTGAAGTTAAATTGTCTACTCTAATCTCCTATGGTTGTTGCATCCCCTAGGTTATTGTCCTTGTTTGGTAGCGGATCCATGGATCAAATTTAGAGGCTTATCCTACAATAAGGTTAGTTTTAATCAAGATATATATATATATATATATATATGTGTGTGTGTGTGTGTGTGTGTAAAAATAGGAGAAATATATGATGAAGAAATATACATAGCACATGACACACGTGGGTAAGTTATGTTAGACTATCTTCTCCTCCTTTTTGTCGAAACACAAAGGAGTGTCGAAGAGTAAAAATGATGATGAATGTGTGCATGCTCCCCCTTGATGGTTGCTCCCCCTTGTTCGGTATGATTGAAAAGCTACAAACAAAAATTAGTGCAAAACTATATTCGTCATTGGACGAGTAAGTCATATACAACAAAGTGTGTATAAGATGCATTCTATAAATGCTTGACGGAAGCTCCCCCTTGCTCTAAGGCGTCAAGATGAACCTACAAAACAAAAATTAGTGCAATAGAAGCTTTGTCCTTGTACAAATATGTCATATACAACAAAGTGTATGGGCGATGCAATATGAGTGTTTGACGGATGTTCCTCCTTGTTCAAGGGGGTCAAGATGCACCTACAAAAAGAAAAATAATCGATGCGGACTTCATCATTAGATGGGTATGCCATATACAACCGAGTGTATATGATGGTGAACCTACAAAGAAATAAAATGATCAATGCAAACATCGTCCGAAGACGAGAATGCCATATACATCTATGTGTATATGCCGTCAGAAAATAATCTAAGCCACTTTTGGCCATTGACAAGTGTGCTATACACATTAAAGTGTATATATAAATTTGCACCTACAAAGAAAACATTAGTGCAATATATTTCATCTCTTGACGAAGAAGTAATATACAGTAAGATGTATATATGATGCAATATAAAACATCTCATGAAGTGTAGTCTTCTACTAAGAGGAACATATAATCATAAGGTAAAAATGAGAATATAAGATGATTCTCTATATAAACTCCAGGAAAAATAAACTAGAAATAAACACCATCCTTAGAAAAAGAAAACAAATAATTCTAATACTCGCATCATCGGGGTTGGTATTGGCTAGTGAGGTTGTTCAAAGTTGTGAGGATGTGTTCGAGAATAAGATGCATTTCATTATGAAATTCACTTGTCTTTTGACGACATAGGCAAAGATGCTTATGAGAGTCGTGACGTGTTGATGGCCCATTGATCCATAAAGAGGCATCAAGTTGGGCATAGGTTTGTTGATTGTGGAAGGTGGTTCAACCTCCATAGGTTGTAGTAGTGGTGAGACTAGTAGGTTGTGGTTACATTGGTGATGGAAAGTTTCATGGTGAATCTTCTTGTGAAGATGACTCAGTGGATGACTCAAGATTGATAAAAGTAAAAAGGTTTTTCACTAAACCTAATGGTTTATATTTTCACCTTGTTGGCTAAAGATGCACTAGAGGTGTTAGTCATAGTGACTTGTGGTGATGAGTAGTGAAAGCGGTGGTGGAAGGTGTAATACCCGTACTTTTTATTGAATTATTGACCTTGCCGTTCTTTCACTTTTGTCGCTCTGTAAACGCTTGTTGAGATGTTGTCGATGTTGATTCTAGAGTTTCGTGCCTTTAGGATCATGTTCGTGTTGTTTGAACCTTTCGGCAGTGTTCTGGGACAGGCGGATAGGATACGCTAGGCCTAGGCAAACGCACGCTATTTCTACTTGAGTAGCGCACGCTAACGAGCGGAGTCGGCAGAGGCAGTGAGGTACTTCTACTTTCTGGACTAACAGGTAGCACACGCTAGGCAGCAGCTAGCGCACACTATAGGTGTTGCGTAGCGCGCGCTAGTGCCCAGATGTAGGGCATGCTAGCAGGTTTGGGCAGTGAGTTGGGATTTTTGTAGGATACGCGTTAGCACATGCTAAGGTGTGGTAGCGCGCGCTAACGTCTCAGGACAGGAGCTACTGGACTACCGGGTGACCCCGTTAGCGCATGCTAACCCTGATTTTTAGCGTGCGCTAACCTGGCACTGTATATAAGGGGCAGTCAATCCCTGCACTGGTCATTTCACATCTTTTTCACTCATTTTGACGGGAGAGCTCGGGAGAGGGCGACTTGGAGCGATTTGAGGCGGTCCTTCTTCAACTATCATCATCTTTGGTTGGATAACAAAGATTACACAACATCTAATCCGTTTCTATCTTCCAAATCAAGGTAAATTCCTTAGAACCCTAGTTTTGGAAATTTTTAGGGATTTTCTTAGATTCGTCTGATTTATCAGTTTTGAAGCTTGAGATCTTTGAGATTATGATGCATCTACCCCGTACCCTCGTTTCCCCTATGATTATATGGATCGTATTGTACCTTGTTCGGATTTGAGAGGGTTTGGGTGATTTTCAAACCTCTAGATGATTTTTCCTCGTAGTTTCGTGAGTTGTAGGTGGGTTTCGGGAGTTTCTTCATGTGATTTGAGTATGGATTATTGATTATTATATTCTTTACGGATCGTTTAGGTGCCGGAAGTGCGTTCTTGGACCTACCGAACTTATACTCTTTTTCTTCCGATTCTCGATGTCTCAAAGGCAAGTATATGTTTATGATTGTGCGTTCTCGACTTTGAAAGTAAGATATATGAATTGTATAATGGTTTATATCCACTCTGGGACGAGTCGACGGGTCCTCTGAGGGTTCCGTAGCCTCTAGTGTGGTTCCACGGATATTTTGGGTTAACCACTCTCGAACGGACCGACGGGTCCTCTTAGGGTTCCGTAGCCTCTAGTGCGGTTCCACAGTTAATCATGTATGTATTGAATGTGATGCTATGAGATTTAGTTATTCTAGAATACTGGTCTTGAGGTGACGAGATGATGATTACATTTACTTTACTGTCGAGAAGTATTGTGTTTCATATTCGATATACTTATACTAGCTATTCGACGGCTAACTTCTTTATGGGGGAAATACCTTTCATGTATTTCAGGTTCCAGGAGAGCGGATAGGCATGTACCGGGGCGACATGAGGATGATGGGAAAGTGTGATCCTGTGTCTTGTCACTGATTATGTTTCGTATTTCCTCCATTCAGTGTTGTTGTACTTGAATGGTTTTTTAGTACTCGAGTACTGTTTTCAGTTTCCTTGATGTTTCGGCATGTGTTGCCATGGTATTGATTTATGATGTGTTGTATTCGGATTTATCGGATATTGTTCTAAATACTATTTTTGTTGTCTTCCATTTGATTGTACTTGTACCTTATCGGTCAAAGTTCATAGTTCCGTGTATAAATAGCCTTGTGGGTCCCACGGTGGTGCTCACGGTGCTGTAATATACCCTGAATAACTTGGGGGTGTTACATAATATGGTATCAGAGCTTAAGTTTTTGGATACTTAGGATGTCGGTCTTTTGGGTCGATTGAGTCATCGTTTGCCTACAGTATCACCACTTTGCCATCATCACAGTGCGACCGGTACTTGTAAGTCCTCTTACTCTTCTTGTGTTTTCTTAATCACTTTGCTTTTAGTTTGGTATTCTTAGGAATCGGTCACTTCGAGAATGTGCGATTGTATATTTTATCCAATTGTCTTTGCGTGTGGTGTATTTTTGGCAGGGAGCTGTGCGCAGAGCCAACCTCTCTTTTGTTAGATCAGCGTTCATTGGGAGTGAAGTAGCCAAATTCTGCTTAGGTAAGTCCCATGTGGATCAAGCCATGGGCTCAGGTATGGTCTCGAGCTTTTTCGAATCATTTGTTTTCATTTGTATTTATCACACAAGATTCTGCTGTGCACTAAGCTGGGGGTCTTCACGGAAACAGCCTCCCTACCGTAATAAGTAGGGGCATGGTCTGCGTACATCTTACCCTCCCCAGACCCTGCTCTGAGCGGGATATACTGGGTTTGTTTGGTTTGGTTTGGTTTTACATACGTGTGTGTCCTTCAGAATGTTTGCTGACAGGAGACAGAGTCGTGGCCGTGGTCACGGGCGTGAACTCTTCCTTGAGATATTGTCAAAATTGCTAATTGCGACATTGGTGTGTGTTGGTATTGTGTTGAGACTTTGTATGTGAGTCGTATGCTAGTATCATGGGATAACATCGGCTTCGTGCACCTGTAAGTATACTGTTTTGGTTATTGGGCAAGTGTGATGCTGTGTCTTGTCTCCATTCAGCGCTGTTGTACTTGAATGGTTTTTGAATACTCGTGTACTGTTTTCGGTTCCCTTGATGTTTCGGCCTGTATTGTCGTGGTATTGATTCGTGATTCATTGTATTTGGATGTATTGGATATGGTTTTGAATACCATTTTTATTGTCTTCTACTACATTGTACTTGGACCTTTTCGGTCAAAGTTCATAGTTCCGCATATAAATAGCCTTGTGGGTCCCATGGAGGGGCTCACGGCGCGGTAATATACCCTGAATAACTTGGGGGTGTTACATAATATGGTATCAGAGCTTAGGTTTATGGATACCTAGGTTGTCGGTCTTTTGGGTCGATTGAGTCATCGTTTGCCTACAGTATCACCACTTTGCCAATATCACAGTGCGACCGGTACTTGTAAGTCCTCTTACTCTTCTTGTGTTTTCTTAATCACTTTGCTTTAAGTTTGGTATTCTTGGGAATCGGTCACTTCGAGAATGTGCGATTTGGATTATACTTATATACGTGTG
This sequence comes from Orobanche coerulescens, assembly GCA_033398695.1. Taxonomy (NCBI): domain Eukaryota; kingdom Viridiplantae; phylum Streptophyta; class Magnoliopsida; order Lamiales; family Orobanchaceae; genus Orobanche; species Orobanche coerulescens. Next base: position 60,588,987 of record CM065818.1, read on the forward strand.
TGTCCTTCAGAATGTTTACTGACAGGAGACAGAGTCGTGGTCGTGGTCACGGGCGTGAACTCTTTCTTGAGATATTGTCAAAATTGCTAATTGTGATATTGGTGTGTATTGGTATCGTGTTGAGACTTCGTTTGGGAGTCGCATGCTAGTATTACGGGAGGTCATCGGCTTCACGCACCTGTAAGTATACTGTCTTGGTTATTGTCTTGTGGCGACCAATGATTGCTTTTGTGATGAGTTTGGAAATTTTGGGTTGATATGTGGTCTGTGGCAGGATTGCATGTTTCGAGGACAAAACTTATTTTAAAGTGGATAGTATGTAATATCCGGACTTTCAGTATAAATTTTTCGCGTTATTTTATCTGAGGTATACTGGATAGCATGGTGTCTATACAGTGTGGATAAAATAATTTGAGAACTGAGAGAATTGTATCTGTATAATTATCGTACTTGATCGACAGGTTGTTTTAATTTTGATATTGGGTATATCATATGAGAATGTTATTAGATCGAGTATGTTGTATGTACGTGTTTAATATCTCAAGACGACGGACAGAACAGTTGGAATTGGCTAAGTGTAGCCTGAATTAACGTACGCCAGTACGAGGACATAGCACACGCCACTGTGCATGCTTAGCGCATGCTATAGGCGAAGGATATCACACGCTAGTGTAGAACAGATGAGAGGGAATCTTGGATTTGTTAGTTGCTTTCGGCGTGTGGACCCACCTTCGGAGCAAGTGCAGACAATCAAGTCAACTACGGGTAGCGCGCGCTAAGGTCGGAGACTTGCGTACGCTAGACAGAGTATTTACGTACGTTATTGCATGAGCATTGCGTACGCAAATCACAGTGTGGAGTAAGGCAGTAGCCTCTAAACTACGATAGCGCATGCTAACAAAGTCAGTTAGCGCACGCTATGGCAAGTAGCGCACGCTATCTAGTAATAGTAGCGCATGCTAATAATGTGCAATATATATGTGCAATTGGGAATTATTCTTCATTTCGTCCATCCGGAATCATAGTGTTCTTGGTAGTATTGTTGCGATTCTTGATGTTATGATGATATATGCCTTAGATTATGAGTTAGACGATGGCTTAGATGTTAGAACACATCAGATTATGTCGTTTAGTCGATTATGGATGTGATTTCGGATTAATTCATGTTTTTGAGAGACTCTTGAATTATATGAGATGATGAACATTTATAAGAAGTGTGGGTGTTTTGGGATATGAATATGGAATATTCATGTTTAGAGCTAAATTATGTGTTTTGATATGATGTTCGCATAGGAATACGAATATGATTACGAGTTTGATGAGATTATTACTCATCCCTGAGTTTGGAAGTCCATACGTATTGAACAAGTGTTCAAGTCGAGTGATTGTATTGTTTGATAACCTTAGAATATGATTATCTATAATGTTGAATTAATTGGATGGTTCGAATTGATGATGATCATCGGTAAATTTTAATTATGGATTTACAAGAAGGAACCTTGTTAATTCTATTTAAGAAATGAGTTTGGAGTCGATAACATTTAGACCCTTATTATTGGTTTGAATTGGTTGCTGATATGCTAATCGGATTTCTGCTCGTATTGTGGACATGGATTCGTAAGTGTCTGAGTTGGATTGTTCACACAGTGTTTAATCGAGATATTGTGGAACCATTTGGTTTGTGGTTTGGTTGTATTTGTAACACCCCGAATCCGCTCAGGGATATTACACAACGTAGAACCTTTCCTCAAGGATCTACCAGGATGGTAACAACATCGAACATCTCAACAATGCCTTTAAAGCTAAAATGACTCAGTAGACCGATTTGGTCTTTCAATAAATACATACAACTCAAACACATTACATGCCCATGCAGGGGTCGAATACAACACACTCCCGTGCCACGGGAGAGAAATACTGCAGCGGAAATAAAATACAACTAAACCAATACGACATCAATGGGTCCTCGTGCGATTATGATCGTTCATCTTTCATCATCCTTCATGCCGACCCTGTGCTATGCTCCAAAACCTAAATGCAATACAGACCTCCACCCCCTGAATACTCGGGGGTTAGCAAAACTCCATTGTTTTGCTAGTGCAAGTATAAGATACGAAGACAAGCCATACATATCATACTCCAAAGACGTAGAAATCATAAACATACTTCCTGAGGTAAATCACTTGATCAAAACGGTTAAATCGAAAGACAGGGGTAAACCTGATATACATCTTGTAAAAACATTTTACGATCTCGGGAGTTTTGAGTACATTTGGGATTTTAAGAATTCTCAAGCCTTTCGAAAACATTTCGGGACACAGTCCAAAAGTCATTTTCTCAAAACAAAATTACGATAACAACACACGGGGTCCACAACCCGATCATACCATAACAACTTGTTTCCACAGATTATTCGCGTCACGTGCTAGCAATCCACGGATCTCAGATGCTCCCGTATAACAAACCCGAGTGAATAACCCACAAGAAAACTATATCAAATCACATGTCACCGTAACAACAGTCACGTGACTACAAGCACAAATACGCACTTAACCAAACCACAACCATAAGTTATCCCGGCATCGCACTAACAAGCTACAAATCTCGGAGTCCCCGCAAGACATACCCGATGATAACCCTATCAATTATCCCGGCATCGTGCTAACAAGCCACGAACCTCGGAGTCCCCGCAAGACATAACCGGTGGATAACCCTACGGCCACACCCGACCTATACTAGCAAGTATGGATCTCGGAGATTCAACAATCCTACCCGGAGGCACATCACATACAACAAGCACACAGCAATAATCACTTACCAAGCTAAATAACATTAAGCATCACAACCTCCTTTCAAAGGAGTAACAACCAATATCTCCCTTCACATATTCGCCGAACAAACACACATAGCAACACGTAATCTTTGGTAAATGATTACGGTTTAATACATTCACTAAATGTGATCACAACATCTTTCAACATACGAAACTAACACACATAATCCGAGAACACATCCATTCACACAGTATACGAATTATCGTTGAAACACAATATTTATCGAGAACATACCGATCCTTTTTAACATTCATTAAACATTTGGATTTCATATAAAAATCATTTATCAACAATTATGCCTATGAAACATGAAACATATGGGCAAGATACTTACCTCGATACCACGAGCAACCGAACAACGAACGGAGACAGTCAGATAGTTCTCGAGCTTCCAAAAATGACCAAGGATTCGGCAATCCCACGAATGCTACGAAAATAACATCACCACAAATCAATAACACTAGTCGAAGTCCGAAACGATCCTAAAAACAATAAGGATCTAAGTGTTCTTAAAGAAATCAAGAATCATTGATCCGTGCGATAAAAATCGATGAACGGTTAACAACATCTGAAGATTACAGTCAAGACAAACAAGAATACACAACCGTTCGGATGAGATCGGTTAAGAATCACAAATCCAAGGAAAAACCCCAAATTCAAGAAACTAGGGTTCTAAGAAGAGATTACCTTGATTTGAGCAAAGTAGATGATTAGATGTTGTTAAACACCTACAAATCCACTCCGAGATGAAGCTTGAGGAAGAAAGGTCGCTCAAAATCACCTTTGGAGCTCGCTCCCGTCGAAAGGGATGAAGAAAAGTGAGAAATGACGAAGTGAAGCTCCCGCCCAAAGATTTATATCGATGCAATTAGCGTGCGCTAACCAGACAGCATTAGCGCCCGCTAACGAGGTCAACGCCCAGAACTTACCGCAAATAATACTGTTAGTGTGTGCTAGACCAATGAGCGTAGCGCGCGCTAACGGGTCACGAAACCAGTCCAGTGTCCCCTGGACAAATCTGCACCTACCGGATAGCGTGCGCTAGAAGGAAGAAATAGTGTGCGCTATGCAGTCGATAGCGTGCGCTAGCTATCATCCTTAGCGTGCGCTAACGAATCCCAGCCTCGATCCAAGAGCTCGGATCGCCTTCGATCGCAGGCTAGCGTGCGCTACTCATCCGGTAGCGTGCGCTAAACACCACGCAGTAGCATGCGCTATGCCACAAACATTAGCGTGCACTACACCACAAAAACCCCAAAACTCATATAGTGATCCGAAACGCCTCCAAACACATGTCCCAACAAGGCACACCTAAACATGGCACAAAATTCCAACGATGAGGGCGATAACAATGCGATAAAACCCCGAAAACTCAACGAATCCGGAACAAAATTACCCTCCTGAAAATAAGTTTCATCCCCGAAACTTGAAACATAGAACGATTAACGCAAAATAATTCCAGATAACATTAGCTATCCGTTGCCGACAACCTGCAATGAATCGCATGCAGCACGTGGCTACTACCATGCATAACGCTATGCCAGAATGATAACGAAACGCAACGAACAAAATCAATATGGATGACCAGCCCGAACAGTACGTCAATTAAAATGCGATCCAAGCGCTGAACAAAATACGAAATTCTACACACAAGGATTGGAAGATCAAAAACGAAGTTAATATCCCGAACTCAAGGAAATTACGAAGAAATCTAAACGTTCAAAAATCACGATACAAGACCAACAAGACTGGACAACAAGCAATCGAACCACGACGATCGAGACACATCGATCGAATAATCATATTCGAATCACGACGGATGACAAAATCAAATAACCATTCCGAAGTCTACACCTCGACTCAAGACAATAGGTGGTCTGGTGAAAACGACAAGATATGCATTAACATACGACCCATGGGAATAGAGTCGAATTCGGAAGAAGTCGCAAAGAGAACGAATTTCTCCGAAACAGTACCACAACTCGTCCAACAATGAAAAGTGAAGAATAGAACGAGTCCAGAAAATATCAACGAGCACAAACGAGTCGACAAGACTGGACATACAAAAATTCAACAATCCGATTAACTTCTAATGAAAGAAGTTTATCTCCAAAATATCGAAACAACAAGGCGAGGGAAATAACATAACAAACAACTGATAGGCTAAGCCACTCAGGGGCTTCTCGGAGTCGATCCTGATATCAGTGCTCAAGTCTGTGCCTCGGAAGGCTCGGTGCCCAACTCCCAAAACTGAACTCGGTGTCCCTCGAGCCCGCACTTGTAACACGTTATTGGCGGAGAAGGACAATGTGCACGAACATGCCCTGCCACATTGCAGTTAAAACACCTCCTGGCTTTACCAGGAGTCAAAGCAGACGACTTGGAACTCTCAGTCCCACGCAATGAGCGACAGAGCTTCACAGCAGAAAGACTACGACGTTGCGAACTAGAAACACCAACTCCTACACTGTCCATAAGGTCATCGGACTTCCTCTGCTTCTTCGACTCGGGCACATGCTCCGACGATAATGAAGCTAGTTCACGGGCCAAGGCTCGATCTTGGTAGTCCCTCAACGAAGTGCAAGTGAGTGCCGACATATACACGCGAATCTCTGGCTTCATTCGTTTGTCAAAATGAAAGATCCTCTCTTCCTCGGTTCTCACCCGATCTCGCATATAACTGAGTTGTTTACTATAGTTGATGATAGCCTGTGACACTGATATATCTCGCGGTTCTGCCAAATAAAATTCATGAATCCTCTGCTCTCTAATCGGTTTCAGACAGAATTTAGCTTCCATAAATGCCTAGAACTCCGCCCACGTGACATCACGATCACGAGGTTTAATAGCTTCCCACCAATTGGCGACATCCTTGTCAAGAAGGTACTGAGCGATAGGTACCTTACGCTCTTCAGGACAATCGACAGCCTCAAAAATCTTTTCCATCTGGAAAAGCCAACCATCCCAGCCTAATGTATCTGCCGCACCGGCGAAACGAGGGGGATTCATACGAACCACTTCTCGAAGCCCTTGATTGGCACCAGTGTTCTGGGTCACATCTGTAATCCGTCGAACTGCCTGAGTCAACTGAGTCATCTTTGTAGCTACCTACTGTAAAATAGTAGCAACACCGATACCGATATCATCACCAGCAGCATGATCCCGATCACGCACCCGGTCGCCACGACCACGACCTCTGCCCCTCGGCATACTGAATAAGCAGCCACTAATGGACAAATTAAATACTCGCAAGTGTACGAATCACTTTTGTAGGAAGCGGCAAGTAACTCCGAGGTCGATCTCTCGAGGAATTGGAAATGGTTTAAAATTCGATATTGTTCGGCAAATAGTTGAATGAAGAAAAGTATACAACAACAACAACATCTAAGCCTTAGTCCCAAAATGATTTGGGGTCGGCTAACATGAATCAAACTTTGAAACCGTCAATAATCGTTACATAAATAACATAAAAGGAAAAAGAGGGAAAAAGTAGAGAAAAAAGCAAATAAAAAAAGAGAATGAATGGAAAAAAAAAGAAAAAAAAAGGAAAAAAAGATAACATGAAATAAAAGAAAATAGGAATTAAAAAAAAAAAAAGAATCAGACTCCATCCACCATCCGTATTCTTTCCCGCCACATTTGCCTCTCCATCGCCTTACTTTCTCCAATTCCAAGAAACCGCATATCATTTTCAATCATCTTTATCCAAGTTTTCTTGGGTCTTCCTCTATCTTTCACAACATTACTTGCTCCCCAACTTTCTAGCCTCCTCACTGGGGCATCAATAGGTCTTCTTCTCACATGAACAAACCATCGTAATCGATTCTCCATCATCTTGTCTTCTATAGACGCAACTCTTACCTTCTCTCTGATCACCTCATTTCTGAGCTGATCCTTTTTTGTATGACCACACATCCATCGTAGCATACGCATCTCTGCCACATTCATCTTTTGAACGTGACACTGTTTTACAGCCCAACACTCGGTGCCATATAACAGCGCAGGCCTAATTGCCGTGCGGTAAAATTTACCCTTTAATCTATGAGGCATGCCGGGATCACATAAAACCCCTGTGGCACTCTTCCACTTCAACCACCCCGCTTTATTCTCAGGAGCCACATCGCCATCTAGCTCTCCATCCTTTTGGATAATAGATCCAAGATACCGAAAGAAAGTGGATCCATGAACAACTTTCCCATCAAATGTGATCATCCCCGCCTCTCTATCACTGTTTTCGCTAAACCTATACTCCATATATTCAGTCTTACTTCTGCTCAGCCTAAAGCCTCGAGCTTCCAAAGTATCCCTCCAAAGTTCCAATTTCTGTTGCACTCCAACCTTCGTTTCATTAATCAACACAATATCATCTGCGAACATCATACACCACGGAACGTCATTTTGAATTTCTCTTGTCAATTCGTCCATGACTATGGCAAAGAGAAAAGGACTAAGAGTAGATCCTTGATGCACCCCAATTGTAATAGGGAATTCTTCTGTCCTCCCAACATTAGTACGTACACTTGTACTAGCTCCCTCATACATGTCCTTTATAATGTCAATATATTTCCGCGATACACCCTTCTTTGCTAAGGCCCACCAAAGTACTTCTCTTGGTACTTTATCATATGCCTTCTCTAAATCAATAAAAACCATATGCAGATCTTTCTTTTTATCTCGATAATGTTCCATCAATCACGGATAAGATAAATTGCTTCCATTGTCGATCTTCCAGCATAAATCCAAACCGATTTTCTCGTTATCTTCACACATTTCCTGATCCTTTGTTCAATCACTCGCTCCCACAACTTCATGGTATGACTCATTAGTTTAATTCCGCGATAATTAGAACAATCTTGAACATCACCTTTGTTCTTATACAAAGGGACGAGAATACTTTTCCTCCATGCTGATGGCATCTTATTGCTTCTCCAAATCTTATTGAAAAGCATAGTTACCCATTCGATCCCTCTCTCCCCCAAACACCTCCAAACTTCAATAGGTATACCATCTGGTCCTTCTGCTTTCTTTGACCCCATCTTCTTCAATGCAATTGTCACTTCACCCTTTTGGATTCTTCTCTTAAACTCTCAGTTAACCATACTTGAGGGGATGTTTAAATTCCCAATATCTTGTTCTTGATGGCCATTGAATAGGGTATCAAAGTATAACCTCCATCTCTCTTTTATCTCTTTATCTTGAACCAAAACTTTTTGGTCAGTATCTTTTACACGTTTAACTTTTCCAATATCTCGCATCTTCTTCTCTCTCATTCGAGCAAGTTTATAGATATCTTTTTCCCCTCCTTTAGTATCTAATCTTGCATATAATTCTTGATTGACCTTTGATCGGGCATTTCGCACTGCCTTTTTAGCTTCTGTTCGAGCTTTCTTGTACTTCTCATAATTCTCATCGCTCGAGCATTTACCCAGTACCTTATAACATTCACATTTGGTCTTTATCGCTTGCTTAACTTCATCATTCCACCAAGATGTGTCCTTACTTGATGGTCTGTTTCCTTTAGATTCTCCTAGGACTTCTTTTGCAACTTCCTTTATGTTGTGTTCCAACAAGTTCCACATCGAATCTATATCCATCTCCGTGCAATCAGACCAAATACCACTATCAGCAATCTTAGCCACAAAAGTATGTCGACTCTCCCCTTGGAGCTTCCACCACTTAATTTGAGGGTCAACTTGTGGTCTTCTCTTTCTTAAGTTCCTCTTACCTCGAAAGTCAAGCACCACAACCCTATGTCAGGTTGCAAAGACTCTCACCGGTATTACCTTGCAATTAGTAAAACTTTTCCTCCAAACATTCCTTACTAAAAAGAAATCAATCTGACTTGCATTACCTCCGTTTCTATATGTCACCAAATGAGAGTCCCTTTTCTCGAACCAAGTGTTCATAATACCCAAGTCATGAGCTAATGCGAAATCCAATATATCATTTCCTGCTTCATTCATGTCCCCAAAACCAAAGCCACCATGAATGCTCTCAAAGCCATCTCTGCTAACACCGACATGCCCATCGAGGTCACCACCAATGATCAATTTCTCACCCATAGGAATTCGTTCAACAACCTCTTCCAAATCTTCCCAAAATTCTTGTTTGATCGATGCATCCAATCCTACTTGTGGTGCATAAGCACTTATGATAGTTAGAAACTCATCCCCTATCACAAGCTTAATACTCATTATTCTATCGCTCTTTCTTGACACTTCCACCACATCATCAATGAATTCTTTATCAATGACGATACCCACTCCATTTCTACTTCTATCCTTTCCAGAGTACCAAAGCTTGTAACCCCAATGAGCTAACACTCTTGCCTTCTCGCCAACCCACTTAGTCTCTTGTAGACACATTATATGAATTCTCCTCCTTTTCATAACCTCCCCCACTTCTGCTGATCTCGCCGTCAAAGAGCCAACGTTCCAAGTTCCAAACCGCACCTTACTACCCTTACTAGCCGCAAGAACTAACTTCTCTGTCTGTCCCCGTCCACGCTGCAAGGATTCTTGCACATTTGACACCACACCCATACATTATTGGTTCGATTGGATTATAATACTAACGCATAAAATTAAAATAAACTAAGTGATAACAACACCTATTTGATCGTCGGATAAATGAGAGATAACAATAATGAGATTGATATGGGAATTTAGAGTCACCGACACACACATAATCAATTATTAGTTCCGATACTCAAATAAATAAGGTTTGGAATTATCGATTGCTCACGATTAAAAGAAATCCGTTTGATGGCGGTAATTCTAAAAATCACGATTGTTCTCAACGAAAATAAGGTAACCTCCTTTGATGGGGATGAATCCCTAACTAACAATCAATTAACCGACTACTTTTGATGAGGTAAATCGTTAAAAGATCGCGCGAAAAAGCTCGAGAACATTTACAATCACTTCTACCGGACCGTTTGATGGCGAAGACCGATAAAAACCCTCGTTTTGATAATAATAACAACAATGAAAAAGGTTTGATGATCTAAATCAGAAGTTCTTATACGAAGAATGAACAAGAGGAACAATCCCAAACTTTTACCCGGAAAATCAAAAGGAACTAACAATCGATAATATGTGTGTGGCTATATCTAAAAACCCATATGAAATGATTAGCTACACATGATTATTTCAACAACAATAATGGAAATTAAAGAACAAAACATGGTAGAAACTTCCCTTGAAAATGCCAAAATCAAACTCCCGATGAAGGTTTGATGATCTTCTTTCAAGAACTCACAACAAAATGATACAAGGAATTATTATATCTCACAAATGTATTTTTCACTCTAAGAACATACAAGGAAGATGATGAAAATCTCTCTTTTTCCACTTTTTTTGGTGTTTTCCTCCCTAATCTTATGTTTTCCACACAAAAATCTCTTCCACAAGATAAGCATATGTCCTCAAGGGTCACCACCTCCTTTTTTATAGCCAAAAGTATCAAGAAAAGGCTCAAAATAGTGCAAAAATGTCAAGGAAAGTGACATGAACCGAAAAGTGACACGGCCCGTGTCCTGGGACACGGCCGTGTCGTACTACTCTGAAAAGGAGGAAAAGCCTTCTGTCCACGGACTCGGCCGTGTCCCATGACACGGTCGTGTTGTACTGCGCCAGAAATGCAAAACCAACTGGATCGTGACTCGGCCGTGTCCCATGACACGGCCGTGTCGTACTCTTCCGGAAAATGGTGTTTCTCAATGGAGCGAGACCCGGCCGTGTTGTATGGCACAGCCTAGTTGTTTTCTTCCGGTTTTTGGTATTTTTCGGCTTGATCCCTCGTTCTTGCATCAATACACCTCGGATTTTAGCATATGATATACCGTTTTGAATCTAATTTCACGAGGAATTTATATCAAAGGAGAACACATCTCAATTCGGAGTGGAGATTCTGGAATTTAGAAGATTCGACCGATACTGCTTCAATATTTTGTCGTTTTAGGCCCCGTTTTAGCTTTTGATCGTCATAAACTCCAATATTAGCTATGAAAGCGCATATTTCACCACAATCTTCGCTTGGATACCTATAAATTAAAAACACAACATACCATGCATAAAAGAGAACAAAAATACTAAAAAGCAAACAAAACACGACTAGATAGAACAGAATGAGTCGATCAAGAATCGACTCATCAAACCCCCCCAAACTTGAACTTTGATCGTCCCGAGCAAATCACTTTAAAATAACCACTCTGAAAAGGGGAACTCAACTGTTAAAATACCTCAAAGGACCTCTTCAAAAATTTCATCAATACTCACAAGTAAAATAAGTCGAGTTCTACAAAGTTTTCAAACCTCCGGGGTGCTTCCTTAACATCATAGTCAATACGTGGCAATATAAACCTCACTGGTCAAGTGTATTCACTCACTCTCAAAGTGATATGGATAAGTATACGCTCGGAACTCATTCAATGAAATAAGGAACCCATAGGCTTGCCAATCGTCTTAATCTCTACCACTATTTTGTGCATGCAAAATTGTCGTGAATCAAAAAGGGCTTTACTCGGCTTGAAATGTAGGCTTTGGTCGAGGTGGGATAAATATGGCTAAAGTGTCTTGACTCGAGCAATTTTAGAATTTAAATCACCATAGTCGCTTTAGAAGCTCAAGATTTTTGAGATTTGCTTCTTTCATCCCCTTAATTATGAACCACTTGCGACAAGCACTTTTGAAAGTGAAAAACGCAGCGTCAAACGCTCCTTATTGCTCCGATTTTTTTTTTTTTGGCTTGGGTTGATTTAGGATCCGTTTTATGAGAATGTAAACGATGGGTCACATGAATACACCCGGTTACTAGGATCACAACTACTTCCAAGCATACTCATATCTAAGGTAACCGTTTTACGCGAATATAAACATCGGTCACATGAATATACCCGGTTACTAAGTTCCCAAAAATAGCGGAGTAATTATTTTCACCATTTCAACACTCCCAACAATATGTATATCACCCAATGACACCACAATCTTTTGTATCCTCGTCAAAAATAATTTCTAATTGCTCAAGTAGGGATCGAAGGATTATAGTAATGGAAAGCTCGATATGTGGTTTAACAATGAAATAGACAATTACCTCAATTGGGTTTATTTAAGGAATGATCAAATGTCGGGTTGGCCAAAATCGAAGGGTTAAGATCAAAGGTGCCAAAAAATCATTTCCACTTAATTGCACACACACGCTAGTAGTTTTGAACAAGAAACCAAGGCAAGTTCTAGAGTCTTAAATCAAGAATGAAACACTCGACAATGAAACTTGCATTTTAGAAAATGCACGAAGGCTCAATAGCTCACAAGTAGGTTTGTTCATACCTCCAAGATATTAAAACCACTTATTTAATTTCACACCCGTTTCGATTATCAACAATTTTTCCTCAACAAAAAAAAATTCACACTTCAAAGTTTCTATCAAGTTTGCAAAATAAAAATACACCACAAATAAGTGCAAAAAATGCTCAAAACACACCAATTAAAAACACACCACAAATAAGTGCAAAATGTTCAAAAACAACCAAAAATAAGCAAACAAGCAAAATAGTATATAAAAACAAGAGTAATGAAGTATTTCTTGACCAATCCCCCCCAACTTGAATTAAAGAATATACGAACGAAGGGGGTATAATATTTAAACAAAAGAATTTCATTGGTCAAGAAATACTTACGACCGGTTTACTGGTGGGGCGGAGGGAAGTGGCCTTGCTGCACATGCCACTCGTGCATTTGTCTCACAAGAGACAATATCTCGCGTCGCTCCCGTCTATCCTCCTCTCGGAAGGCTGCGAACTCCTCCCTTAATGATGGGCGCGAGGGGGCACGTCCAATTTCGGTCCGCCTTGACGTATCGGGCCGATCTCTCGTGCTTTGTTCTTCTTCTTCTTCGATCTCTTCTTCTTCCTCTTCATCCGGGCCTCTTTCATAAGCCTCCTCCTCTTCCATCCTCTCTGCTCTATCTTCATCCATAATACGCCTAGGTCGAACATTTCGGTCGAGAGGGCTGTGACCCGGTGGAGCCAATCCAGCTGATATCCGTGCTCGTCTATGTGCCTCCGTAGCCATTTGTAGATTTCCCATGTCCCGAATATTATTTATGGTTGTCATAGGCGGATTCGGGAGGAGGAAGTGGTCGTTGTCGGTCTGGAGGAAGACCATGCGCTGTTCATAGTCCAGGATGTTCATCACCTTCATCACGGAGATCGAGAGAAGCTTATTTCCAGGAAGGGGAGTCCTCTGAGCTAAGGAAATACCGAAGTGTAGTGCGATAGGGGTAATAAAACCCCCTATCCATATCTCCCCCTTAGGCTTTGTCGCGATATCCTCAAAATGTTCCGCTACCATAGCCCTGGTTGCCGGAATTGAGTTGTCTAGCATGTGACTCAGGATATATAACTCCCACAGTGAAATGGGCCCGGTTTCCTTTCGGCCATATATAGTATTCGCAATCACCTTGTGTAGGTATCCGAGTATGGGATTGCGAATGTTCGATCCTTTAGCCGATCTTGCAATATAATATCGCACCTCACTCCCCGGGTATTCTACCATGGCTCTCCAATATGTTTCACAAGCGAACCGGTTTATCGGGTAATGGCCGTTGTGTCTTGCATGATAAATTTCCTCCAACTGGACGATAGTCAGTCTCTCTTCGTTGTTGTTGATCCGGAATGTCATTTCGGTCGGTTCTCGAGTCACCGGATCTCTTCTTACAGTGAGAGTGCTGAGAAACTCCATCGTCAGACACCTATAAGTCGGCCATTGTTGAGTCATCATCCATGCCCAGTTCACTCTTTCAAGGAATTTCATCACGTCCTCTCTTATCCCCATTGTGTTCATGCATTCGTCATTGGGCCACCTCATAGGGAGCATTTTTTTCTGACCCAGCATTTCCCACCTTTCATATTGTGTTTCAGGGAGATTGATTCCATATGAATCCGGAGTTTCCACAGCCCTTTGAATAGCCATTCTTGCCGGCTGCACTTGTTCCCCGCCATTCCTACCCCTTCCGCGTTGTGAATTTCCTCGTCCTCTTCCTCGTGCCATTTTCTGCAAAAGTTTCAATCTATCATTATCTAAGGACTTGATAACATATTCCTCCCCCAAACTTATAGCAAACAATGAAATTCCCCCAATATAAACATTATTGATCAAAACAAATCCCAAGCAAAATCTATCGTTTAAATTCATCATCTTCATTATGGAAAACATTCTTTAATTACAAGAATTTCCAATCGAGAAATTTAATCATCAAGCATGAAGAATTATCGAAAATCCCCAAATTTCATCACCTTCAATTTATTCAAGAACCCTAGATAATTAAGGACTAGCAATTCAAATAATCATAGCATGTTCATAACCAAGAATAATCATCAAAAACATGAGAAACATACCGTGATTTCGGAGATATTGAAGAGAGAAAAAAAATTAAAGCCCGGTCCCAATTCGTCCGATTTGCTCCTTTGAAGAGTGAAATTGGTTGAAAAATGATGATTACGTAGTAGATTCTTGTATCTCCCCTCGATTTTGCACAAAATTTCTTTAAAAACGAAGAGAAAAATCGGAAATATAGATGCTAGGGTTCGGAGGGAAGAACAATAAAAATCTGGAGAAGATGATAATGGCGTTTCGGCCGTGCTCCCTTTTATATAAGACTGACTGACACGGCCGTGTTGCATATGACATGGTCGTGTCGAACTGTTCTAAATAATCAAAAACTCACTGTCGACCGACTCGGCCGTGTCCTATGACACGGTCGTGTCGAACTATCCCAGAAAATCAAAATTCACTGTATGGACACCCGGCCGTATCCTGTGACACGGTCGTGTTGTGCTTTTCGGAATAATTAAATTCTCACTGTCCTGAGACTCGGCCGTGTCCTGAGACTCGGCCGTGTCCTGAGACTCGGCCGTGTCCTGAGACTCGGCCGTGTCCTACTATTCAGAATAAGCAAAACCCTCCTGTTTTGAGACGCGGCTGTGCTAAAGGTAACTCGGCCGTGTCCAACCTGCCCAGATTTTTAGTTTCTGAAAACACACTCGTTTCCTGCAATTTTAACACCCACAGTTGAACCGGTCAGTTTTGAATTGAGTAGAAACAAATAAGGAAAATAAATGCGAAAAACAAAAGACAAAAAAAATCTAACTAAACCGCTGGGTTGCCTCCCAAGTAGCGCTTTTTTATAGTCATTAGCTCGACTTCTTCCTGTTTTGTTCAAGCTTCAACGTCGTGCACCTCTATGCACTTAAATGCATTGATTTCTTCGATTCGTCCGAAATACGGCTTCACTCTATGCCCGTTTACCTTAAAGTGCTCGTTCTTCCGAGGATCAAGAAGTTCTACTGCTCCGTGCGGCCATATTTTAACGACTTTGAATGGTCCGCCCCATCGTGATACCAATTTTTCGGGCATGAGTTTAAGACGGGAGTTATGTAACAGAACATCCATCTCGGGTTCGAGAGATTTATGAACGATATGCTTATCATGATACCATTTCGTCCGTTCTTTATAGAGTTTAGCGTTTTCGTACGACTCATATCGCATCTCATCGAGCTCATTTAAATGTAAAAGTCGTTCCTCGCCCGTCTTTTCTTGATCTAAATTGAGCGCTTTGATTGCCAAATACGCCTTGTGTTCCAACTCAACGGGTAGGTGACATGCTTTCCCAAATACTAGGCGATACGGGCTCATTCCAATTGGAGTTTTATAGGCCATGCGGTATGCCCATAAAGCGTCATTCAACTTCAATGCTCAGTCCTTTCTTGTCGGTTTCACCGTCTTTTCGAGCACTACTTTTATTTGCCGATTGCTTACTTCTACTTGCCCGGAAGTTTGTGGATGGTATGCCGTTGCGACCTTATGCATTGTAATACCCGGTTGTAATTCAGTCATTATCATTCAGTAATTTCATTCGGTGATTGTCACCCAGTGTATATTCACTCGATTATAATCATTCACCAATCATATTCATTCACCGTGTTCACCGTTCGAAAAAACTTCGAGTGGTGTATCGTTATTGTTCATTGTTTCAACTTTCCTCATATGAGTTCGACTTTGTTAGATCACCATTAATTTTTGGTAACTCCAAAAATTCTAAATCTTTGCAATATTATAGAGCATCGAGTTAGCTTTCCAATGGTTCAAACGGTGAGTCAATCGAGTCCGACGAGAGAGTTATGGTCGCTTTAGCTCAACCGCTCATTGGCCGATCATCGCCGAACGAACTTCGGCCGTGTCGTCCGACACGGCCCGTGCTGCACTTCGTCCGGAAAGTGCCGAGGTGTTCGCCTCAGGACCCGACCGTGTCGTCGCACGGCCGAAGTCGCACTTTCCGGATAAGCTGTAACCGATCGCCAAAGACGCCCGACCGTCGCTCGCGCACGGCCGAGTCATGCCGAAGTCATTGCCGGACGGTCATCGCGGGAGGCCCTTCGCGCCGCGACCGTGTCGGCAGGTGACACGGTCGAGTCATCGCTGCCAATGTCGGCCGGGTTGCAGCGACACGACCGTGCCGATCGGCACGGCCGTGTCCGCAGCGACCAACTCCCTATAAATTCATTTTTTCAGCATTTCAGCCCATTTTTCTTCCTTTTCTTCACCTTCAACCGAGAGATAAGGCTTGAGGGAGGGTTTTTCCTTCACAAATCATTTGGGTGTTTGATTTTTTTCATCTCCTTTCGATCGTGAAGCCCGGATAATCAATCTAACGCGTGTTCTTCGGATTAAAGCACTTGGATCATCAAGAGGTAATTCCTTCAACACTTTGGACTTCGATTTTGTGTTGAAATAGGATGTTTTGGACGTTATAATCATGATATATGAAGGGATATGTATATGATTATGAGTTTGTATAAGGATTCATTTGATTATTGAGGGTTTATTCAAGAACACTTTGAATATCGAGTTGGAATTGGGGATTTTCGACTAATTGTTGTTATAATCACATTTTTGGATATTCATAATGGATTATTGATCGTATTGGAGATGTTTTGTTGGTTTGAATCACTTCTTGGGGATTTTGATATTGGGATATCGAGGTTTGATTGTAAACAATCGGAGTTTGGATACAACGTATTCGATATAATGCCCCAATGAACTTAGTTTAATCGTATCGACGTTTTGAGTTCGTTATATTCGTGTTTAATTCGTATATTGATCGGATTGTCGGTAATTGTATTGAATTAAGGTTGTTCGTGCGACCGACACTTCATTTAGGACGTTGTTCGTGGACGGACATTCTTCATCGGTGTTGTGTAAGTTAATTCTTACTCGGTTAAAAGGATATCCATACCCTTTGTTGTTGATCATTCATAATCATAACTCATTCATCATTGTATTAATCATATTAAAACTTGTTATTGTCAATTAATCACTTCGGTCATAAGGAACGACGGTTCCAACCTTTTCGTTGAGCTTTCATTCATTTCATTATTACTCTCATCTCGGTGAGTCATTCTTGACTTTGTCAGATTATTATTTATTCATTGATATTCATTACGGTCATTCTCGTTCATATGACCTTCTGGGTTCATATTGCGTGGCCGGGTGTGGCTGTGTGGAATTTTTAGTCGGGCACACGATGGTTATTGTATTGGGTTCACCGATACATTAGACCGTGCACACGGGAAAGCGTTACACTGTGAGACTAATTAGGTACACGGACGGGTGTTGTACACTTACACAGAACATTACGGGCGTACTATGGTACTCCTCTTCAGCGTAATTCATAATTAAGAATATTTCATAGCTTCAGTTAATTCATGATTGTGTAATTTCAACTCTTGAGGATTGTTGTTCTGTATAGCTGACCCCGTTTGGGGATTTTGTTTTTCAGGTCTTGGCAAGGCAAAGGCACGGGGAGAACATGCTGACGTCGAGGAGTCCCAGTGATACTAGAAAGGGGCCCCAGTCTGTTCAGTCACTTATTCAGTCATTTATGTTTCCTTTATTTATTCCGCTGCAGACATTCCGTTTGAATACTCGTTTCATTCAGTGTTGTGTATTTTATCGTCACATAAGATACACATGTATTCTATTTTATCCTGGGTGTGTTGTATGAAACTCCTAATCGGAGTAATTGATGTTGTAATGTGGTTCGGTACTACATTTACCCTGTGTAAATCATCCTTTTTCATTCGCCTGGTGGGTCCCAGTCGGGGGTCCACGGCACTGTAATATCCGCCTAGTTTGGGGTGTTACAGAGTTGGTATCGGAGCGTGGTTTTGAATACTACCTTCCGAGTCATGTCTCATTTGAAATCATCGTCATCAGACTAGTATCATTGGACTTTCGCGTCACGTGTGACTGTGCAAATGCCGAGCCAATCGACCTAAGAAGCGTAAGATTTCTAACGCCATGGTATAATTTCTGTCAATAGTCATTCATTCATCATTCATCAATTAACAATCCTCAAACATCATAATTCATTGTGATTAGAACGATCATGTTAACTCATTAATCACTTAATTCATTTCATTACTCAGTTAATAATCAGGACGATCATGTTAACTCATTAATTACTCAATTCATTTCTTTATCCAATTGTCAACTGGATGATCATATTATCAATCTTGTTAAGTTATTCAAGATAATCATTTCAAGAATTTCATCGATAATCATGTAACTTCAGTAAATCATTCATATAATCACTAAGTTAGAGCATGTATACTCATTTTCATCATCTCATGACATAATCATAACGTGCTAATCATGCGGAAATATAATCATTATGCGACCTTCCTACTCCAAAGATGGAGAGAATCACAAGGGATGCATGGGGAGAGGCAGCGTGCGAACCGAAACCCGAGAAATAATCACTCCACGGAAATCGTGCCTGGACTCGGTTCGATCGGAAGATGTACGGGTTGATCCACTCACTTTTATGCAGGCCATGATGACCCATGTGCGATTGCTCAATCATCATTGCGCCACTGGCCGGATTAATCGAGCGAACTCTCCGCATTTGAGCCGCTTGCTAAGGAAATTGGCCGAAAGAAGAACTCGCATATGTCAACAGAAATCAACGGCGTAATCTATCCGAAGGCGGTCAATAACCTTCAAGAAGCCTCGTGAGCCTTATCGCTTCGAGCGATCTCCTACGGCGCCTAATCCTACGGATCTCGATCCCCGAGCAATGGCCGGCCATCATCTGCTTTAACCGTGGGGCGCCGGCCATTTCAAGATTAGGTGCACGACGCCGTCTATCACATGTCATAAATGTGGGAATTAATGGCAAAAGGCCCGTTTTTGCCGAAAGGACTCCAGTCGGCTCCGCGGCATCTCGAGCCCCAAGCAACCAGCTTCAGAATCGGGATCGCCTTGTCATCGTCGTTTAAGACAATGGAAGCAAATAGAGTTGGAGCTCGTATTTATCAGACGGGAGCGTACGGTTCGGGGACCAGCAAGTCCCAGATTCATATGATGAGGAGGATCGACGATCCGGTGGTCCGAACGATTTCAGGTATACTCGTAATTTTATTTCAACTTGTGTGTACCTTTTGATGCTGGTACACCGCATTCATTCATTTTCGAATCATGCTTGAATAGACTTATTTCGGTATAGTCCTACTTAATGACCGCGATTGGTTGATGGATCTAATCGTGGTGAATTTATCTTAGGACGATGTAATTTTCGGTATTAGTTGGTTTGATCGTCTCGATACTATCCTCAGTGTTTGTTAGCGTTTAGTCGCTATCTTTCCGTCGTTGGTTGTCGAATGTGTGCTTCAGGGAAGTAATCCCCGTTGTTCCAAAGAGAATTTTTATTATGGCGGAAGCAGAGAAATTCCGCAATCGAACTATTCAATCATTCATTATATCATTTTCATCGATTGGCCTTTCTAAGGCAATCGAGTTATTCAGTCATTCCTTATATCATTTCCATCGATTGGCTTTTCTAAGACAATCGAGTCATTCAAACATTCATTGTATCATCTTCATCGATTGGCCTTTCTAAGGCAATCGAGTTGTTCAATCATTATTGGTATCTCTTTTTATCAATTGACCATTCTAGGGCAATCGAAATGTTCAATCATTCGTGGTATCATTGTCATCGATTGACGATGTATTTCCAGGCGAGTTATCTAGTTGCCTTCACATAGAGTAAGGGAATTCAGGAGTGAGTTGGAGCAGACGCCCCTTTATCGAAGGCACCGTATCGGATGGCCCCGACTGCACGCAGGAGTTGAAGATTCAACTTGAGGAGTAGTTCGAGAAAGGTCATCTCCGACCGATTGCGTCCCCGTGAGGAGCACCGCAGTGTGATCTGTCAAGGAGAAGGATGGCTCGTCTCGTGTGTATTAATTACCAAGAGTTGAACAGGGCGATGATCAAGAGTAGTACCCTTTACCTCGTATTGATGATCTTTTAGATCAACTTCAGGGAGCTTCAGTATTTTCCAAGATCGACTTAAGATCTGGATATCACAAGTTGCGGATTCGAGAGTCGGATATCGCGAGGACAGCTTTCATACACGCTATGGTCATTGTGAGCTCGTAGTTATGCCGTTCGGGCTAACTATTGCACTGTGGTATTCATGGAGTTAATGAATCGGGTTTTCATCGACTTTTAGATCGCTTGTTGTTGTCTTCATCGGCGACATTTTGATTTATTCTCTTAGCCGAGAGGAACACGAGGTTCATTTTCTTCAAGTTCTCGACGTGTTGAGACGAGAGCAACTTTATGGAAAGTTTTCCAAATGTGAGTTCTGGAGGTCCGAAATGACTTTCTCGGGCATGTAATTTCATCTGCCAGAGTTCTTGTCGACACTCAGAATACGGAGGCTATCCGAGATTTGCAAACTCCGTAAGATATTAATTAAATCAGATGTTTCTCGGATCACCGTTAATTATCCAACCCACGGCGGGAGCTAGTAACCGTGGTTTTCGCGTTGGAATTTTGGCGTCGTTACCTTTATGGAATCACTTGTCAGATCTTCACCAATCACAAGAGTTGAACTATATATTTACTCACAAGGAGTTAAATATGCGACAGGGACGGTGGTTGGAACTAATCAAAGATTTTGATATCGAGATCCTTTACCACTCGGGCAAGGAGAACGTTGTCGCCGACGCCTTGAGTCGTAAGTCCGTTCAGAGCAGATGCATGCTCGTTAATGATTCGAAGGAGCTTCAATAGGAATTCCTTAGACCCGAGATCGAGGTCTGGCTTCAGCGAGTTCAGGGACAGCTTTGTATGTTAGAGATTTCATCATCTCTGAGGATGCAATCAGGGAGAATCAGGGTTCAGACCCAGCATTGTTGCGCATTCGTGAAGATGTGGCTGTGGAAAGCCTCGGATTTGTGGTCCACGAGGATGGACTTTTGAGGTTTAAGAACCGGTTGTGCGTCTGCGAATGACGAGTTGAAAAATTCTATTTTGAGAGAAGCTCATGCTACCCCTTATTCTGCTCATCCGGTCCAGCAAGATTTACAAAGACTTGAAACAAAATTACCGTGGAGTAATATGAAGCGAGAAGTCGCAGAATTTGTTTCGAGATGCTTAACTCACAACAAGTCAAGATGGAACCTCGACCGGCGAGTATCTTGATACCGCTCCCTATTCGGAATGGAAGTGGGAAGACATTTCTATGGATTTCATCACGAGTTTGCCGACGAGTCGTCGTGGCATGAATGCGATCTGGTGATTGTGGACCGCTCAACTAAATCAGCTCATTTCCTTGAGATCAAGGATACGTGGGGTCCCGAGAGACTGGATCAGTTGTTCATCAAGGAGATAGTGAGACTGCACGGTACTCCTAAGAGTATCGTTTCCGATCGTGACGGACGAATTGTTTCCCATTTTTGGAAATCAGTTCATCGTGCTATGGGAACTCAGCTTAATCTCAGTACTGCCTTTCATCCTCAGTCCGACGGACAATCAGAGAGGACTATTCAGACATTAGAGGACATGTTGAGGGCATGCGTCCTCGATTAGTAGACGATGGGGAAGCCCAATTACTGTTGTTTAAGTCCACGTACAGTATAGTTGGCATGCCTCCATTAAGATGGCACCTTACGAGGCCTTGTGCGGTCGTCTTTGTCGATCTCCTTTGTGTTAGGATGACTTGTTAGAATCAATCGGCACCGAGCCCGATATGCTTATAGCCGTCCGGGAGAAGGTAGCTTTGATCAAGAGTCGTATGTTGACAGCTCAGAGTCGACAGAAATCGTATGCGGATAATCGTCGTCGACCACTAGAGTTCGAGACGGGTGACCATGTTTTGGTCAAGATATCCCAGTCGAGGTATTTTTCCGTTTCGGAAAACGGGGAAGTTGAGCCCAAGATTCATTGGACCGTTTGAAATTTTGGATCGAGTAGGCGAGTTAGCTTATCGATTGGCGTTACCTCCGGCTTTGAGCAGGATTCATAATGTGTTTCACGTCTCTCAGTTGCGGAAGTATGTTGCCGACCCGAGTCGCATACTTGATTCGACGAAATCGAGATCGCGGATGATCATTCGTACGAGGAGCGTCTGCACGAGTGTTAGAGCGGCGAATCAAACAGTTGAGGAACAAGACGATCCCTTTGGTCAAGATTCAAAGGGTCTAGACACGGAGTCGAAGAGGCCACTTGGGAAACCGAGGAGAATATGCGGGAGTGTTATCCCGAGTTGTTTGACCCTTAGTTTCGAGGACGAAACTCTTTTAAGGGGGTGTATGTAATACCGGTTGTAATTGATCATTATCATTCAAGAATTTCATTCGGTGATTGTCACCCAGTGTATATTCACTCGATTATAATCATTCACCAATCATATTCATTCACCGTGTTCACCGCTCAAAAAACTTCGAGTGGTGTATCGTTATTGTTCATTGTTTCAACTTTCCTCATATGAGTTCGACTTTGTTAGATCACCATTAATTTTTGGTAACTCCAAAATTCTAAATCTTGCAATATTATAGAGCATCTAGTTATCTTTCCAATGGTTCAAACGGTGAGTCAATCTGAGTCTGGACGAGAGAGTTATGGTCGCTTTAGGTCAACCGCTCATTTTTCGATTATTGGCGATCACCGCCAACGAACTTCGGCCGTGTCGTCCCGACACGGCCCGTGCCGTACTCGTCCGAAAGTGCCGAGGTGTTCGCCTCAGACCCGACCGTCGCCGGCACGGCCGAGTCGCACCCTTCCGGATAAGCCGTAACCGATCGCCAAGACGCCCGACCGTGTCGCCGCACGGTCGAGTCATGCCGAAGTCATTGTCGGACGGTCATCGCCGGAGGCCCTCCGCGCCGCGACCGTGTCGAGCGGTGACACGGTCGAGTCACTGTCGCCAATCGGCCGGTATGCGACACGACCGTGCCGATCGGCACGGCCGTGTCCGGCAGATCCAACTCCTATAAATTCATTTTTTCAGATTTCACCCATTTTTCTTCCTTTTCTTCACCTTCAACCGAGAGATAAGGCTTGAGGAGGGTTTTTCCTTCACAAATCATTTGGGTGTTTGATTTTTTTCATCTCCTTTCGATCGTGAAGCCGGATAATCAATCTAACGCGTGTTCTTGATTAAAGCACTTGGATCATCAAGAGGTAATTCCTTCAACACTTTGGACTTCGATTTTGTGTTGAAATAGGATGTTTTGACGTTATAATCATGATATATGAAGGGATATGTATATGATTATGAGTTTGTATAAGGATTCATTGGATTATTGAGGGTTTATTCAAGAACACTTTGAATATCGAGTTGGAATTGGGGATTTTCGACTAATTGTTGTTATAATCACATTTTTGGATATTCATAACGGATTATTGATCGTATTGGAGATGTTTTGTTGGTTTGAATCACTTCTTGGGGATTTTGATATTGGGATATCGAGGTTTGATTGTAAACAATCGGAGTTTGGATACAACGTATTCGATATAATGCCCCAATGAACTTAGTTTAATCGTATCGACATTTTGAGTTCGTTATATTCGTGTTTAATTCGTATATTGATCGGATTGTCGGTAATTGTATTGAATTAAGGTTGTTCGTGCGACCGACACTTCATTTAGGACGTTGTTCGTGGACGGACATTCTTCATCGGTGTTGTGTAAGTTAATTCTTACTCGGTTAAAAGGATATTCATACCTTTTGTTGTTGATCATTCATAATCATAACTCATTCATCATTGTATTAATCATATTAAAACTTGTTATTGTCAATTAATCACTTCGGTCATAAGGAACGACGGTTCCAACCTTTTCGTTGAGCTTTCATTCATTTCATTATTACTCTCATCTCGGTGAGTCATTCTTGACTTTGTCAGATTATTATTTATTCATTGATATTCATTACGGTCATTCTCGTTCATATGACCTTCTGGGTTCATCTTGCGTGGCGGGTGTGGCTGTGTGGAATTTTTAGTCGGGCACACGATGGTTATTGTATTGGGTTCACCGATACATTAGACCGTGCACACGGGAAAGCGTTACACCGTGAGACTAATTAGGTACACGGACGGGTGTTGTACACTTACACAGAACATTACGGGCGTACTATGGTACTCCTCTTCAGCGTAATTCATAATTAAGAATATTTCATAGCTTCAGTTAATTCATGATTGTGTAATTTCAACTCTTGAGGATTGTTGTTCTGTATAGCTGACCCCGTTTGGGGATTTTGTTTTTCAGGTCTTGGCAAGGCAAAGGCACGGGGAGAACATGCTGACGTCGAGGAGTCCCAGTGATACTAGAAAGGGGCCCCAGTCTGTTCAGTCACTTATTCAGTCATTTATGTTTCCTTTATTTATTCCGCTGCAGACATTCCGTTTGAATACTCGTTTCATTCAGTGTTGTGTATTTTATCGTCACATAAGATACACATGTATTCTATTTTATCCTGGGTGTGTTGTATGAAACTCCTAATCGGAGTAATTGATGTTGTAATGTGGTTCGGTACTACATTTACCCTGTGTAAATCATCCTTTTTCATTCGCCTGGTGGGTCCCAGTCGGGGGTCCACGACACTGTAATATCCGCCTAGTTTGGGGTGTTACATGCATCACATTATACTTTTTAAGTAAGCCTGCAAGTTGATTATTGCAAAAATGCATCCCTCTATTGCTGATTACAGCTCTAGGCGTCCCGAACCTACAGAAAATCACATCCCTAAAAAAATTGCAAACCACGTTAGCATCGTTAGTTCGGGTTGAAATTGCTTCCACCCACTTAGAGACGTAGTCTACAGCAACTAGAATATACTCAAAACCATGGGAAAGTGGAAAATGACCCATAAAATCAACTCCCCAAACATCGAAAAGTTCCACAACATGATTGTTTGTCAACGGCATCTCATTCCTTTTGCTTATATTCCCCGTTCGTTGACAACGATCGCAACTCTTGCAATGGTAATAGGCATCCTTAAATAATGTTGGCCAGTAGAATCCCGATTGAAGGACCTTGTGTGCCTTTTTCTTTGCGTTAAAATGTCCCCCACAGTGCAACTCATGGCAAAATAACAATATGCTCTCGTGCTCTTCCTCTGTGACGCAACGTCGGAATATCTGATCAGGCCCCAACCTGAATAAGTAGGGCTCGTCCCAAAAGTAATGCCTGCACATGGAAACAAACCTCTTCTTCCCTTGATAGGTTAAGTCGGGCTGCAAAACACCACTAACAATGTAATTGACAATATCAGCATACCAAGGTGTCCTTGTTACATCGAATAATTGCTCATCAGGGAAAGTTTTAACAATTGGCAAAGGATTATCAAGCTTAAAATTATCTCCCTCGGTTAGCCTAGATAGATGGTCGGCAACTACGTTTTCCGACCCCTTTTTATCTTTAAATTCCAAATCAAATTCTTGCAGCAGAAGAACCCACCGAATTAATCTTGGTTTGGCATCAGATTTTTTTTAATAAATATTTCAATGCGGTGTGATCCGTATGCACAATCACTTTTGAGCCAACCAAGTTGGATCGAAATTTGTCTAAAGAAAACACAACGGCTAAAAATTCTTTTTCGGTGGTGGTGTAATTAGCCTGAGCTTCATCGAGCATTTTGCTCGCATAGTAAATCACGTGGAAAAATTTATTCACTCTTTGCTCCAAAACGGCACCTATAGCAAAGTCGGACGCATCGCACATAATTTCAAACGGGAGAGACCAATCGGGAGCGACAACAATAGGTTTGGAAGTTAACTTTTCTTTCAAAGCGTTGAAACCGACTAAACATTCCTCGGTAAAATCAAATTTAGCATCTTTGCACAAAAGGTTACTCAAAGGGCGGGCAATTTTCGAAAAATCTTTAATGAAACTCCTATAAAACCCGACATGCCCTAAAAAGATTCGAACCTCTTTGACACATGAAGGCGGAGGCAATTTAACAATTAAATCAACTTTAGCCTTATCAACCTCCATTCCTTTATTGGAAACCACATGACCTAGAACAAGACCTTGTTTTACCATAAAATGACTCTTTTCCCAACTAAGTGTAAGATTACACTCAATACATCGTTCTAGCACAATAGACAAATTATTTAAACAATCATCGAAAGTGGTTCCAAACACAGAAAAGTCGTCCATGAATACCTCGATGGATTTTTCTAACAAGTCGGAGAATATGGATAGCATGCACCTTTGAAAAGTAGCGGGAGCATTGCAAAGACCAAACGGCATCCTCCTAAAGGCAAAAGTGCCAAAAGGGCAAGTGAAAGTGGTCTTCTCTTGATCCTCCGGAGCAATGGGAATTTGATAGAAACCTGAAAGACCATCTAGAAAACAGTAACAATCATACCCAGCTAAACGTTCCAACATTTGATCAATGAAAGGAAGGGGAAAATGATCTTCTTTTTGTTACGGCATTTAATTTCCGATAATCAATGCACATCCTCCAACCAGTTACCGTTCTAGTGGGCACCAATTCATTTTTATCATTACGAACCACCGTTATTCCAGATTTCTTAGGCACTACATGCACAGGACTCACCCACTTACTGTCGGATATCGGGTAGATGACTCCGACATCTAGCAATTTCAAAACTTCTTTTTTCACAATTTCCTGCATGTTCGGATTCAAACGCCTTTGAGGTTGCCTAACTGATTTAACATTTTCCTCAAGAATTATTTTATGCATGCACCTAACAAGACTTATTCCCTTGATATCGGAAATACTCCACCCAATCGCTTCCTTTAACTTAGTTAGAACTTCTACTAATTTGTTTTCTTGCAAGGGAGTTAATTCGGAAGAGACAATTACAGGGTAAGTGTCACTTTGTCCTAAGAAAACATATTTAAGATGTGCCGAAAGTTCTTTCAATTCAAGTTGGGGTGGGGTGATTTCAACGGGATCCTCAAATTTTAATTCCAATGGTATCTTAAAACCGTCAACTTCATCAATTGTTTCGGAATTATCTAACAATGCAACATATTGTTCAATTTCTAGATTATTTAGCCCCATATCATGCTCAACGGTTAGAGCATCATGCAACGTGTCCCCTACATCATTATGCAAATATGTATCATTAACCAAAGAATCAATGCAATCAATAAAATTCACATCATGGGCAGCATAAATATGAGAAGGGATAGGAGATGAACCGAACACGTTGATTTCCACGGTTTCGCCCAAGACGGTCATGGTGACCTTTCCTTCATCAACATCGACGATTGTTTTTGTTGTACACATGAATGGCCGTCCTAGAAGTATTGTCCCTTCATTTTCGCTTGTTCTGAAATCGTTCATCTCCAAGATAACAAAATTGGCCGAAATCACCAACTTGTCCACTTGCACTAATAGGTCTTCAATGACTCCCTTTGGGTATTTCACCGACCTATCCGCCATTTGAAGAGTCATTCTTGTCGGTTTGATTCCCCCAAGTCCAAGCCTCAAATAGGTCGAGTATGGCATGAGATTCACACTTGCTCCCAAATCTAACATCCCACGAGCAACTTTCTTGTCTCCCATAGTGATGTCGATCATAAAACTTTCGGGGTCGCCTTTCTTTTGACCCCTTGCTTCTACCTCGTAGAGAACTACTTTCTCGTTCCCATTGTATCTTCTTTTGTTGGAGGTCAACTCTTTGAAAAATTTTGTATAAGCGGGAATGTTTTTCACAACATCCAAAAGAGGTAAGTTGACATGAACTTTTGAAAGCATGTCGTAGATTTCGGAAAATTGCTGATCTTGCTTTGCTTTTCTAAGCCGGCTCGGAAAAGGAATTGGTGGCTTATATGGTTGAGCAGATTTGTGAAGCTTGGAAGTTGAAGTTGCTTCGTCTATTTTCTCCTCTTGATTTCCCGACTCGTCTTCTTTCTCATCGCCTCTTTCTTTTACTTCGGAATTAACTTCTTTATTAATCACTTTACCACTTCGGAGAGTGGTAATAGCTTGAGCTTGCTCGGGTTGACTCGGTAGTTTACCCCTTTCTTGTCTACGTGCCTCGGTAGCAAGTTGCCCAATTTGAATCTCCATTTTCTTCATCGAAGCTTCTAAAGATTCGAACCTCTTATTGTTCTCCTCTCGGTTTTCCTTGCTCTCCTTAATGAATGCCGCAATACTCTCCTCAAGAGAGTTCCTTTGTTGAGGAGGTGGTTCACTTCGCGTTGGTTGTTGGGCTCGGTTTCCTCCGTTGTATTGAGCTTGGGCGCTTGTGTCGTATGGCATCGGGTTGTTGTTTCTCCATGAGAAATTCGGATGGTTTCTTAGCCCAGGATGATAAGTATTTGGGAAAGGTGCATTTCTTGCGTTTCCGCCATAATTATTTCTCCTCTCTTCCCATTCGGGCCTTCCCGTGCTTTCTCCCATAGCCCAATTAACTTGTTCGGTTTGTTCTCCAGGAAAAGTATGATGGCATGAATTGGCATCATGTCCGGGTGCTCCACAAATCTCGCAAACTCGTGAGCTAGAATATTTATTTTGAGTCTTGAGTTGTCTTAGTTCATTTGTCAACTCATCGATTTTAGATTGCATCTCGTCCTTCTCGCTCACTTGGTGCACGGCTCCTCTACGAACACGTACACTTTTTTGTTGAGAATTTGCTCCTAATGTTTCATACATATCATACGCTTGTCTCTCCGTCAAACCCCAAAACGAACCACCGGCTGCATTATCTACCGCTCTTTGGCAATATTGAGTTAATCCGTCATAGAAGAATTGATTAAGTAGTTGAAGCGGATAGTGATGGTGTGGGCATTGAATAAGTAGCATTTTGAATCGATCCCATGCTTCGTGAAATGCCTCTCCGTCTTGTTGTCCGAAAGTTGAGATTTGAGTTCTCAATTGCGTAGTCTTTGAATGAGAGAAGTGCTTGGTAATGAATTTATCATAAACTTCATCCCATGTTCTTAGTGAGCCAGGCGCCAAAGTCATCAACCATTGTTTCGCCCCATCCTTGAGTGTATAAGGGAAGCACTTCATCCTTAGTTGATCCTCGCTCAACCCATTTAATGGGAAGTTGTCAATCACCACATAGAAGTCTCAGATGAATGATATCGGATCTTCTGGTGCTAATCCATGAAATGAGGGCAATTGCTCGATGTGAAATCCGCTTATGTGGTAGTTCCTTGCGACCGGTGCTAATTGGATGCATGAAATGGCAGTGTTCACCACGGGCTTTGCATAGTCCCTCATAAGATGTTCGACCGGAGGTTGTTGCGGCATGTTATAGTTTGCTTCCATCCCATATTGAGGTCCGGGATAATAATTCTCTCAATATTGCATTCCAACGGGTGGTTGTCTCGGATAGAAGTATCTCCCTTGTTGAGCTCCGGGTATCCCTTGATTGTGCCCCACATTCTCATATCTCAGAAACCTTGGTTGACGAATTTCTTCCTCATCTATATTTTGTGCAACATTCTCAACCCTCGGTTGACGAGGGTTATCTTCTTGGAGCAAAAGTCGCTCTTCGAGATCCGAATTCACCTCGTCGTTTGCCATTGATGTTGTGGCCATTATTTTTGGTGCTCTAATCCTTTTAACTTCGTCTATGGGCGGAAGAATCGGGTTACCCAACGATCTCCTACCAAGCATAAACAAAGGAAGTAAGAGCAAATTTTATCGAAATAAAATTGATCAAGAATAACAATCCAACTATTATTAAAACAAGATTAAAAATTAAAGGCCAATTCCCCGGAAACGGCGCCAAAAACTTGATGGACAAATTAAATACTCGCAAGTGTACGGATCGCTTTTGTAGGAAGCGGCAAGTAACTCCGAGGTCGATCTCTCGAGGAATTGGAAACGGTTTAAAGTTCGATATTGTTCGGCAAATAGTTGAAAGAACAAAAGTATAATAAATTAAAATACATCATTGGTTCGATTGGATTATAATACTAACGCATAAAATTAAAATAAACTAAGTGATAACAACACCAATTTGATCGTCGGATAAATAAGAGATAACAATGATGAGATTGAGATGGGAATTTAGAGTCACCGACACACACGTAATCAATTATTAGTTCCGATACTCAAATAAATAAGGTTTGGAATTATCGATTGCTCACGATTAAAAGAATTCCGTTTGATGGCGGTAATTCTAAAAATCACGATTGTTCTCAACGAAAATAAGGTAACCTCCTTTGATGGGGATGAATCCCTAACTAACAATCAATTAACCGACTACTTTTGATGAGGTAAATCGTTAAAAGATTGCGTGAAAAAGCTCGAGAACATTTACAATCACTTCTACCGGACCATTTGATGGCGAAGACCGATAAAAACCCTCGTTTTGAATAATAATAACAACAATGAAAAAGGTTTGATGATCTAAATCAAAAGTTCTTATACGAAGAACGAACAAGAGGAACAATCCCAAACTTTTACCCGGAAAATCAAAAGGAACTAACAATCGATAACATGTGTGTGGCTATATCTAAAAACCTATATGAAATGATTAGCTACACATGATTATTTCAACAACAATAATGGAAATTGAAGAACAAAACATGGTAGAAACTTCCCTTGAAAATGCCGAAATCGAACTCCCGATGAAGGTTTGATGATCTTCTTTCAAGAACTCACAATAAAATGATACAAGGAATTATTATATCTCACAAATGTATTTTTCACTCTAAGAACATACAAGGAAGATGATGAAAATCTCTCTTTTTCGACTCTTTTTGGTGTTTTCCTCCCTAATCTTGTGTTTTCCACACAAAAATGTCTTCCACAAGATAAGCATATGTCCACAAGGGTCACCACCTCCTTTTTTATAGCCAAAAGTATCAAGAAAAGGCTCAAAATAGTGCAAAAATGTCAAGGAAAGTGACATGAACCGAAAAGTGACACGGGCCGTGTCCTGGGACACGGCCGTGTCGTACTACTCTGAAAAGGAGGAAAAGCCTTCTGTCCACGGACTCGGCCGTGTCCCATGACACGGCCGTGTTGTACTGCGCCAGAAATGCAAAACCGACTGGATCGTGACTCGGCCGTGTCGTACTCTTCCGGAAAATGGTGTTTCTCACTGGAGCGAGACCCGGCCGTGTTGTATGGCACGGCCGAGTTGTTTTCTTTCGGTTTTTGGTATTTTTCGGCTTGATCCCTCGTTCTTGCATCAATACACCTCGGATTTTAGCATATGATATACCGTTTCGAAGCTAATTTCATGAGGAATTTATATAAAAGGAGAACACGTCTCAATTCGGAGTGGAGATTCTGGAATTTAGAAGATTCGACCGATACTGCTTCAATCTTTTGTCGTTTTAGGCCCCGTTTTAGCTTTTGATCGTCATAAACTCCAATATTAGCTATGAAAGCGCATATTTCACCACAATCTTCGCTTGGATACCTATAAATTAAAAACACAACATACCACGCATAGAAGAGAACAAAAATACGAAAAAGCAAACAAAAACACGACTACATAGAACAGAATGAGTCGATCAAGAATCGACTCGTCAACCACTCAGCACAACAGAAAATCATATCACGCAACACATACGATGGTTACTATCATAAAGCAACACACACTTCAACACCACAGCAACGACGGCATCGTTCGGCGATCTCAACGGCCCGAACGATAACGAGCACATAATCACAAAATAGCATGAAACAATCACGCATTTACACAAACGTGCAAACTCAAGTTCCAACAGCTTGCACTGGTGCGATAACACACAGATCATCACAAAGCGACAACATTCAATACTAACATCCCACCTCCCACAGAGGGCAGCAAACGACTCAACGTTCACGCCACCGATTCCATCATACTCGGGAGCTAACATTCTAACGACAATGCGAATATCACATATACATTCCCAGACCGCAAACAGGAATGATAGGTTTTAAAAAAAAATGAAAACCACCTTTTGAAAACAATTTGGAAACACCAGTTGATCTTGAGTATCACATTTTCAAAAAGTTGTACAAATACCATTATCGAGACTTTGAAAACCATCTTGCATTTGATAAAACGAGGACACTTTCCTTTAAATTGAAACTTTCAGAAATATTCGACTCTTGGGTCTAAGCAACTGCATTTCTAAAAATAATTGAAAATATCTCAAAATATTTTGGTCCTCAAAGTAGAAGAATTTGAAAATAGATAGTTGCGCTAGTAGGCGCCCCGAAAATGCAATCCATTCAAAAGTACGTCTCGAATTTTATTTTTTAAGACACTCAAGGTTTTCAAAAATCCAATAGGCCAGAATGCCCAAAACTCACACGTATCGACATTCACTTACATACAATCATAATACACGCATCAACTCGTTTAAAACCAAGACAACATCATCTTTTCTAGGAAACAAACAGTCAAATATCCTAGTCAAAAAGACATAAATAATGACAACACTCCTCATATAAACGAAACATGAGAGTCACATAAACGCATCACGAAACCAAGAATCTACATGAAGGTTCTGTCACTTAACAAATAATCAAACAAATAGCTCGTGTCACACGAGGCACAATACAAAGAAGGGAGACTTACGGCCACAGGTCGCACGAAGATGATGATCGCCCCACAATACTAATCACGACCAACAAACTCAGACGACGCGTCGCAACACAACTCAGTCAGACAAAATCTGACGAGACAAAAAATCAACAGACACCACTAAACCCGACAGCCTAGGTTTCCACAACCTAAGCTCTGATATCATTTATGTAACACCCCCAATCCGCTCAGGGATATTACACGCCGTAGAACCTTTCCTCAAGGATCTACCAGGCTGGTAACAATATCGAACATCTCAACAATGCATTTAAGGCTAAAATGACTCAGTAGACCGATTTGGTCTTTTAATAAATACATACAACTCAAACACATTACATGCCCACGCAGGGGTCGAATACAACAAACTCCCGTGCAACGGGAGAGAAATACTGGAACGGAAATAAAATACAACTAAACCAATACGACATCAACGGGTCCTCGTGTGATTAGTATCATTCATATTTCATCATTCTTCATGACGACCGTGTGCTATGCTCCAAAACCTGAATGCAATACAGACATCCACCCCCCGAATACTCGGGGGTTAGCAAAACTCCACTGTTTTTCTAGTGCAAGTATAAAATACGAAGACAAGCCATACATATCATACTCCAAAGACTTAGAAATCATAAACATACTTCCTGAGGTAAATCACTTGATCAAAACGGTTAAATCGAAAGATAGGGGTAAACCTGATATACATCTTGTAAAAACATTTTACGATCTCGGGAGTTTTGAGTACATTTGGGATTTTAAGAATTCTCAAGCCTTTCGAAAACATTTAGGGACACAGTCCAAAAGTCATTTTCTCAAAACAAAATTACGATAACAACACACGGGGTCCATGACCCGATCATACCATAACAACCTGTTTCCACAGATTATTCGCGTCCCGTGCTAGCAAGCCCGGACCTCATATGCTCCCGTAGAACAAACCCGAGTGAATAACCCACGGGGAAACTATATCAAATCACATATCACTGTAACAACAGTCACGTGACTACAAGCACAGATACGCACTTAACCAAACCGCAACCATAAGTTATCCTG
Source organism: Orobanche coerulescens (assembly GCA_033398695.1). Lineage (NCBI taxonomy): Eukaryota > Viridiplantae > Streptophyta > Magnoliopsida > Lamiales > Orobanchaceae > Orobanche > Orobanche coerulescens. Next base: position 60,622,740 of record CM065818.1, read on the forward strand.
GCACCGCACTAACAAGCTACGAACCTCGGAGTCCCCGCAAGACATAACCGATGATAACCCCATCAGTTTTCCCGACATCGGGCTAACAAGCCACGAACCTCGGAGTCCCCACAAGACATACCCGATGGATAACCCTACGGCCACGCCCGACCCATACTAGCAAGTATGGATCCCGGAGATTCAACAATCCTACCCGGAGGCACATCACATACAACAAGCACACAACAATAATCACTTACCAAGCCAAACAACATTAAGCATCACAACCTCCTTTCAAAGGAGTAACAACCAATATCTCCCATCACGTATTCGCCGAACAAACACACATAACAACACGTAATCCTTGGTAAATGATTACGGTTTAATACATTCACTAAATGTGATCACAATATCTTTCAACATACGAAAATAACACACATAATCCGAGAACACATCCATTCACGCAGTATACAAATTATCATTGAAAGACAATATTTATCGAGAACATACCGATCCTTTTTAACGTTCATTAAACATTTGGATTTCGTATAAAAATCATTTATCAACAATTATGCCTATGAAGCATGAAACGTATGGGCAAGATACTTACCTCGATACCACGAGCAACCGAACAACGAACGAACATGGTCGGATAGTTCTCGAGCTTCCAAAAATGACCAAGGATTCAGCAATCCCACGAATGATACGAAAATAATATCACCACGAATCAATAACACTAGTCAGAGTCCGGAACGATCCTAAAAACAACAAGGATCTAAGTGTTCTCAAAGAAATCAAGAATCATTGATCCGGGCGATAAAAATCGATGAACAGTTAACAACATATGAAGATTACGGTCAAGACAAACACGAATACACAACCGATCGGATGAGATCGGTTAAGAATCACAATCCAAGGAAAACCCCAAATTCAAGAAACTAGGGTTCTAAGAAGAGATTACCTTGATTTGAGCAAAGTAGATGATTAGATGTTGTTAAACACCTACAAATCCACTCCGAGATGAAGCTTGAGGAAGAAAGGTCGCTCAAAATCGCCTCTGGAGCTCGCTCCCGTCGAAAGGGATGAAGAAAAGTGAGAAATGACGAAGTGAAGCCTGCTGTCCACTATTTATACTGGACAGTAATTAGCATGCGCTAACCAGACAGCATTAGCGCGCGCTAACGAGGTCAACGCCCAGAACTTACCGCAAATAATACTGTTAGTGTGCGCTAGACCCATGAGCGTAGCGTGCACTAACGGGTCACGAAACCAGTCCAGTGGTCCCTGGACAGATCTGCACCTACCGGGTAGCGTGTGCTGGAAGGAAGAAATTGCGTGCGCTATGCAGTCGATAGCGTGCGCTAGCTATCATCCTTAGCGTGCGCTAACAAAGCCCCAGTCCTAGTCCAGTAGCTCATGGACTGCCTCTAGACTGCCAGTTAGCGTGCGCTACTCATCCGGTAGCGTGCGGTAAACACCACGCAGTAGCGTGTGCTATGCCACAAACATTAGCGTGCGTTACACCACAAAACCCAAAAACTCACATAGTGATCCGAAACGCCTCCAAACACATGTCCCAACAAGGCACACCTAAACATGGCACAAAATTCCAACGATAAGGGCGATAACAATCCGATAAAACCCCAAAAACTCAACGAATCCGGAACAAAATTCTCGGGTATTACAGTATTGATATTGATCGTTATCGAACTTGTTGATTACTAATCCTTCTTTTTACAATAAGTTGTGATGTTTGATCGTGGATTATGACCGTTGTGTTGCGGTTGAGGTTGAAGAGTTCTTAGATTGCTTTGGTTAGGGCTGAGGAACTCGTAGACGAAGGCAACTGAATTGGTAACAGTTTCATTGTATCGGTATCGAGACAAGTTATACGTGTTCAGTTTGTAATACTTAATAAATAGTTTTGGTTTCATTTCATTTATAATTCATAATGTAATGATATATAAATGTAAATTTTCGGGATGATGGTTTGTATATTGTCCCCTAGTTTGGATTAAATCATAATGTATATGATCTAATTGTGTTTGATTGAAGATGGAGATGTGAATTAGCCTCGGCTTGTGATATGGAATGTTGGATATCGGAGATAGTTTGTCGTATCGATATTGGTTTCAGGATGGTGGCTTATTGATATTAATGGGCGGTACCTCATTCGAGATTATTCGAATAATGGTGTATTCGTTCAGGGATGTTGTTCGCGGAAAAGGATATTATCTCCGACATTGAGGTAATTTAAGTATTGTTCCATTATGAGAATAATTATTCTGGTAAATTGTTGTATATTGATGTTCCGTATGATGGGATTCATGTTGATTGTTTCATTGAGGGATGCTGATTCCAGGACCGTTTGTACTGAGATCGTTGATCGTCTTGATCATTCATCGGGGATGATAATCCGAGGATTATTGTTTAGTTATCAATTGGTCGTGTCGACTTTTCATTGTCAGTTTTCATTGTTCACTTTTGTGAGTCTTTTGATCCTTATTGGATATGTGATTCTTTGAGTTTCGTTGTCATGTTGCATCGTGACATACCTGGAGTTATATCTGCATGCCGATTGGTTATTGTGTAGGATTTTTAGCCGGCCACACTATGGTCATGTGTGGATGTTTCCGCATTGGACCGTGCACACGAGACGTCAGTCCGTGAGGCTAACTAGGTACATGCCCCACGTATATCCTACTTTTCGTACGGGGTGGACATGTGCACGAACATATTTCTAGATCGGGCGTACTGTGACATCCATCTTTGAGTCACAAGGATTGGTCGTTCATCCTCCATTTATGGTTGGTTATGTTCGACGTGTTGCAACTGGTTGTTCATACACCCGAGGGGTATATCAAACCGTTTGAAATTTTGGACAGGGTTGGAGATTTAGCTTATCGCTTGTCGTTGCCTTCTACTTTGAGTCATGTCCATAGCGTTTTTCATGTTTCTTAGTTGAAAAAGTACGTGTCGGATCCAAGTCATGTTATTGACTATAGTGAGATTGACGTAGCTGAGGATGTTACCCTTCAGGAGATGCCGGTGAAGATCCTTGAACGTCGTGAGAAGCAGCTTCGGCACAAAACCATCCCGTTGGTTAAAGTGCAATGGTCGAGACATGGAGTCGAGGAAGCTACTTGGGATACGGAAGAAAATATGCGATCGGAATACCCCGAGCATTTTATTTCTAAAGTTTCAGGACGAAACTTCTTTTTAGAAGGGGAGAATGTAATACCCGTACTTTTTATTGAATTATTGACCATGCCGTTCTTTCACTTTTGTCGCTCTATAAATGCTTGTTGAGATGTTGTCGATGTTGATTCTAAAGTTTCGTGCCTTTCGGATCATGTTCGTGTTGTTTGGACCTTTCAGCAGTGTTCTGGGACAGGTGGAGAGGATACACTTGGCCTAGGCTAGCGCACCCTATTTCTACTTGAGTAGCGCACGCTAGCTTTGAGCCTTAGCTCACGCTAACGAGCGGAGTCGACAGAGGCAGTGAGGTGTTTCTACTTTCTGGACTAACAGGTAACGCACGCTAGGCAGCAGCTAGTACACGATATAGGTGTTGCGTAGCGCACGCTAGTGCCCAGATGTAGCGCACGCTAGCAGGTTTGGGCAGTGAGTTGGGATTTTTGCAGGATACCAGTGAGCGCATGCTAAGGTATGGTAGCGCGCACTAACGTCTCAGGACAGGAGCTACTGGACTACCGGGTGACCCCGTTAGCGCATGCTAACCCCGATTTTTAGCGCGCGCTAACCTGGCGCTATATATAAGGGGCAGTCAACCCATGCACTTGTCATTTCACATTTTTTTCACTCAATTCAATGGGAGAGCTTGGGAGAGGTCGATTTGGGGCAATTTGAGGCGGTTTTTCTTCAACTATCATCATTTTTGGTTGGATAACAAAGATTACACAACATCTAATCCATTTCTATCTTCCAAATCAAGGTAAATTTCTTAGAATCCTAGTTTTGGGGATTTTCTTAGATTCGTCTGATTTATCCATTTTGGAGCTTGAGATCTTTGAGATTACGATGTATCTACCCCGTACCCACGTTTCCCCTATGATTATATGGATTGTATTGTACCTTGTTCGGACTTGAGAGGGTTTGGGTGATTTTCAAACCTCCAGATGATTTTTCCTCGTAGTTTCGTGAATCGTAGGCGGGTTTCGGGAGTTTCTTTGTGTGATTTGGGTATGGATGATTGATTATCGTATTCCTTACGAATCGTTTAGGTGCCGGAAGTGTGTTCTTGGACCTACCGAACTCATACTCTTTTTCTTCCGATTCTCGATATCTCAAAGGCAAGTATATGTTTATGATTGTGTGTTTTCGACTTTGAAAGTAAGATATATGAATTGTATAATGGTTTATATCCACTATGGGATGGGCCTACAGGTCCTCTAAGGGTTCCGTACCCTCCGGTGCAGTTCCGCGGTTATTTTGGATTAACCACTCTGGAACGGACCGACGGGTCCTCTTAGGGTTCCGTAGCCTCTGGTGCGGTTCCCCGGTTAATCATGTATGTATTGAATGTGATGCTATGAGATTTAGTTATTCCGGAATACTAGTCTTGAGTTGACGAGATGATAATTACATTTACTTTATTGTCGAGAAGTATTGTGTTTCATATTCGATATACTTGTACTAGCTATTAGACGGCTAACCCCTTTATGGGGGAAATACCTTTCATGTATTTCAGGTTCCAGGAGAGCGGATAGGCATGTACCGAGGCGGCATGAGGATGATGGGAAAGTGTGATGCTGTGTCGTGTCACTGATTATGTTTCGTATTTCCTCCATTCAGTGTTGTTGTACTTGAATGTGTTTTGAGTACTCGAGTACTGTTTTCAGTTTCCTTGATGTTTCGGCCTGCGTTGCCATGGTAGTGATTTGTGATGTGCTGTATTCGGATTTATCGGATATAGTTTTGAATACCATTTTTATTATCTTCCATTTGATTGTACTTGGACCTTATCGGTCAAAGTTCATAGTTCCGCGTATAAATAGCCTTGTGGGTCCCACGGCGGGGCTCAGAGTGCTGTTGTAACACCCCAACCCGACAAGGGTCAAAGTGTAACATTATGGAGTCAAATCAGAACATTAAATACGCAAGCGGAAGACTTTATTATAAAAGCGTAACTAAGTCAACATTACATTTTTCTAATGATAAATCAACTTTGACTTAAATAGAAAAAAAAACATAATTAATCCAAAAGTCTTGTAAAAATGATAAAGGATAACTAGTAGGGTAGTCTCTAACTCCTACTCTCTTCACTCCTGCCCATCACCCCTGTAATAACGTGCCGCAGAGAAAAGAAATGCGGCTGAGCTATCGCTCAGTGAACAAATATATAATATGAAAGCAATAAGTATGAATGAAACGAAACAATATAGGAAAGAGTCCAAGAGAACCTGTGAATAAGATACGAATAATATATGTGTGATGACAGATCAATATAATGAGAGAATATGAAATATCAAAAATCAAGGAAATGCCCAACATTACATCATGTACATAGAGTAGCTAGCTCGACGTACCACATTAGTGAGATGGGGTGTATTACACACACTCTAGTCCATTCACATCACATTTCATTTCATTTACATTTCATTTCATTTACTAGGATGTATCCATACGCTCCCTTCATTACATTAATATATATGCTAGTACCAAACTAAACATACATATGAAAAACACGGGCCAAGTGCGCTAATTAGCAATACAATCATTTGGGAACGCAGTGGACACATGCCCGCCTCCACTGACAGCGTCATACCATTGGTGCATCAATGATATGGCCATAGACTCCCCATGGCTAGATACATTAAATGGGCAACAATATAGGCAAACACATGCAAGGATAGAGATAAGCATGTAACGAAATAATCGATTGAACAATAACAAATAAGAAACAATCAAAAGGGATCATAGTAATGGAATTATATCAAATGGATCAATACAAAGGAATCATAACATTAGGTTCATATCAAAAGGTTCATAGCAATGCAACTAATTAAGGTCAAAGAATAAGAATCATGAGAAACCTTTACTTGATAAAAGGTAGAATATCTGTACCTTAAGAAATGAAAGCAAATGGAAATTGAACACAAGGAAAGGTGGATCACTCCTCCTTCACTAAATATACATGAATTATAATCATATATTACTTATACGTTCATTAAAGTTATAACGGATTCAATACTCAAAGTTACTTATTAATAGGTCAGGGATTTCACAAATGAATCTGGTTCTGTTTTCTTATGAATTTTAAAACATAGCAAATAAGGTTCTCAGGTTTTACAATTTTTACTTGTGATTACCGCAAGAGTTAAGCACCTCCCCAAATTTTTCCAGATTTTATTTCTAAGTGCAAGTATCATTCAAAAATCGTTTTCCCAAACTCCGTCAGAAAGCATCTTATGGTATACCCCAAAAGTTTTGCATTTATCAACATAGTTAAACCTTTCAGAAAAATCTACAAAAATTACAGGAATTCCCTTATAAGAAGAGATCTCAACTCTTTATAGATTTAACATGAAAAATCACACAAGTCGACTGAAATAATTTTTTGAAAATGCTGTTTTGACATACGATCACATAAAATTCAGAAACATGCCCAAATCAACTCCAATTCACTCCAAACTAATTGGATCAGTTAGGAATCTCTTTAAACTTAGTTTTGGACTCAAGAAACTCAGAAAAACGCTTTGTTATCATTAAGATTCACCCTGCTCAATCCGATCCAAAAACTGGACAGCATACTTTGAGACAGAAACAACACAACCTTAATCCCGTAAAATTTAAAAACATGACCAATACAACTCCGATTTCCTTCAAACCAATTAGAAAACTTAACTAAGACATAAAACTAGGTTTTCATGTAAAAATACTGAATAAAACACTTATGGGACTCGATCTATAACGCACACATGTTCATCCTATAAGTTGTCCCGTTTTCAGAATCCATTTTAGATCTTTACAACACATGTTTACTTATACAAACGCACACGAGACTGATATATATCACAAGACTTGTTTTAATTATCATATTAACACACATGTTTCTAGCCTTTGATGATCACACACATATCAGATCGAATTCAAACAGCATGATACGAATATTTATAGATCGATTAGGATAGGATTTATAACAAATCGAGATACAATTTATTCATGATTTTATGTGGCCTCTTTTAACATGTTTTATATATTACGAATCATAACAAAATAATTAGATCAGATATTAAATAAACGTTTAAGGTTTTAGTATTTTTAAATCAGATTTTGTAGAATGAATTAGAAACAAGGTCGATGGTACCTTTGTGAATCGAATACAGGAAGGAATACAAGGAGGAAACACCACAAGGTAAACCCTAAATCTTAAGAGCCCAAAACGATGCTCAAACACCCACGGACAACAGCTCCTTTGGTCACACGAACAGCAACAACAATCGATTTCTTTGGGGTGATTAGAGAGAGAGAATGACGTTTGTGTGGGTTTGTTTTGTAATATCCGCAATTTTCGATTTCCGGTAATTTCTTTTTTTCGGTCGGAGTCCGTTTTGACGACTCGCTCATGACTGTTTCGTCATTCTGAGAATGATTAATTCTACACTTTTTGACATCCGAGTTCGTTTCGGTGTCGTTTCGTTGAGTTCTGTGCTTTTTAGCGACTTTTCCGCACTTGAGTTCGATTCTTGCGAATCTCATCCGAAACTGTTGTTTCGAGTTTCCCGCAAGTCCGTTTATCTTTGTTGGACGTGTTGTGAACTTCGGTTTGGTTATTCAATCACGTATCGTGATTTTCGGGCATTTGGGCCATTTTCGTAATTTCCCAAAGTTTGGGGTAATTACCTTCCGTTGTCGAATTTCGAGCCTTCGGGTGGTCGGAATCGTGTGTCCTACTAGCTCTTAGATTCGTCTTTGTGAGTACTTCGTAACCGTATCTTCGGTTCGTATTCAGGTTCGGGTTTCGGTGTCGTTTTGTTGAATTCAGGATTACTAAACGACTTTTCTAAGTATGAGTTCGTCTTTGTTAGATCACCATTAATTTTTGGTGACTCCAAAAATTATAAATCTTTGCAATATTATAGAACATCGAGTTAGCTTTCCAATGGTTCAAACGGTGAGTCAATCGGAGTCCGGACGAGAGAGTTATGGTCGTTTTAGTTTTGGCCGAGCACTTCTAGGAGCCTTTCGGCCGATAGGGGGGGTCGATAGACCCTACTGCCGGCATTCCGTATGGCTATCGGTTGGGCCTATCGGCCGATAGGCCGGCCGATAGGTTCTGCTGTGTTGCACTAAAATGTGGTTTTGAGCGTGAACAGCTCATTCTTTCCCATTTTTTTCCACCGAGTCGCGAGAGAGAGATAGAGAGGGAGAGAGTTCTTCATCCGGGGGTCGATTTTCATCATTTCTTTTCGGTTGTGAGGCTCGGATAATCAATCTAACGCGTGTTCTACGGATCTTAACACCTGAATCACTCAAGGTAATATCTCTTGAAACCCTACCTTTTTGGATAATTGGGGATTTTGGGGTTTTGTCCGATTCTTTCCGTTTCGTTGATGGATTCATGATGAATATGATTAATCTTGTTAGTATCTTTAGTTTCCCTACGGATTCATGGATATTTTGTGGATTTTTACGGAATCGAGAGGGTTTGGTTGTGGTCCGCCCTCGTTGTTGTTTTCGGTATGAATATACATGAATCGTAGGCGGGGTTCCGGGTGTATTCCATTTCCATAATCGTTTAGAAGTGGTTGTGATTGTGCTATTCGAATCGTTAGGTTCATTTTCGTCGGTTCCTCACGGACGTGCTTGATTCTTAAGTTCCGTTCATTGTCGACTTCCTTTTCGTTAGCATCGGGCGTTCAGAAGCTTCACGGTTGAGCCGTATCCGTTCGTGGTTCGGTGCTCGTGGTATCGAGCCAAGTACCTTGCACATACTTTTAACTATTTATTTAAATGATGATCGGTGGTCTTGATGTGTTTGTTTGGTTATTTGAAATGAAGTTTCAAAAGGATTTCGGTTTGGCCTCGTTAAAGGCTTTCTTTCAAAACGCGTGTGTTTTGTGAACGGTGTTTTGAGAATTGATTATGATTTGATTATTTTGAACGTCGAAGGATTTTATGATGATACTCATATTGTTTAAGTTATGGAATCGTGTATTTCCTTATTTAATCTTGTTATCGAAATTTTGAAGAGTTTGATAATGGTGTCGAGTTAATGGCCATCTCTAGTGAGTATTCTTAATGAACTTACATTCTTAGCATATTAGTGTTGCATGAGTAACGTGTGTGTGTGTATGCTCACTACGGGTTAGACTCGACGGGGTCTCGGTAGGGTTCCACGAAGCCGTGGACCGCGAGCTTTGCTTTTAACCACTACGGGTTAGATCCGACGGGGTCTCGGTAGGGGTCCACGGAGGTGTGGATCGACGGTTAATTGTGGTGCATTTTTGCTAATGTGATTTGATATTGGCATTTAGGAAATGAGTGCTTTGAACGGTTTTCATGATTGCATGCATTGACTAAGTGTGTAAGAGGTAAGTGTTCGTTTGGCTTACTTGGCTAGGATGGCAATGGAGTATTTTGTTGTTTGTTTTAAATCCTTTATTTGTGGATTTTGATGTTGGGATACGAACCTCCCGGTCGTTCTTGTGTACCGTGTGAGTTGATGAGATTTGGGGCTAAAATCCCAATGGTTTGTAAAAGTCGCTTTACGGATTTGGGGCTAAAATCCCAACGGTTGGTTAATGTCATTTTGAAAGTAAACCTTTGGGGCGGTGACCCCTTTTGTCTTTTGGTTTTGAAAAGTAGGATTTGATAATCCTAAATTGTTTTCTATTAAAACTCTCGATGGCATTCTAAACTGTTTTATAAATTACTTCCATTGATTTATGATATTTCGTTTTTGAAATGTTTTCTCAAACCCTTGCCTCGGGAAGTACTTTTCGTTTCGTTTGGATCTTTGAGGATCCTCGGTTATTGTTATTCGTGGAATGTGAATTGTATGGCTCGTATTTGCACTTTGTATTTGCACTAGCAAAACGGTGGAGTTTTGCTAACCCCGAGTATTCGGGGTGGATGTCTGTTTTTGCATTCGGGTTTTGGAGCATAACACAGGGTCGGCACGAAGGATGATGAAAGATGATCGATACTAATCACATGAGGAACCGTACATCGTGTGTTGGTTCGGTTGTACTTTATTTTCATTTCTTTGTATTGTTCCGTTATGCAGGTGTAGTTGTATTTTGTCCCTGCGTGGGCATGAGTTGTATTTGAGTTGTATGTATTTGTGGAAAGACCAAATCGGTCCATTGAGTCATTGTAGCCTCGAAGGCATTGTCGAGATGTTAAATGTCGTTACCGGCCTGGTAGATCCTTGAGGAAAGGTTCTACGGCGTGTAATATCCTGAGCGGATTGGGGGTGTTACATAAATGGTATCGAGCTTAGGTTGAGGAAACCTAGGGTTGTCGGGTCAAGTCGTGTTGTTTGAGTCTTGTTTCGTTGGATTTTTATCCGATCGAGTCGTGTCGCGACGCGTCGTTTGAGTTTGTTGGTCGTGATTAGTATCGTGGGGCGATCATCATCTTCGTGCGACTGTGGAAGTAAGTCTCCCTTCTTTGTGTTGTGCCTCGTGTGATACGAGCTATTTTTATGAGTATTTGTTAAGTGGTGGAATCCTTATGTGAATTTTGATTTCACGATATGTATTTAGTCGACTCGTATTTGATTTATACGAGGAATGTAAATCGTTTGTGATGTCTTTTTATTGTTGTTTTTTTCTCCGTTGTTGATGATTTTGAATCGATTTGCACGTTTTACAAGTCTCTTGTGGAAGCTTTGTGCTTATACACGTTCGACTTGTTCACTAGCCATGCGGGAGGGTATTTTATCAGTGGTTTTGTTCTGAATGTGGTATTTTATCGTTTATTTTCATTTAAAGACATGTATTGTCTTGATTTTAAACGTTTTGATGCGTGTGCTAGGAGTTGTTTTATTGAACGTCGGTATGTGTGAGTTTTGGGCATTCTGGCCTATTGGATTTTTGAAAACCTTGAGTATCTTAGAAAAATAAATTTCGAGACATACTTTTCAAATGGGTTATTTTCTTGTGGTACATCCAAGATGCCACAATGTATTTCAAAAATTTTCTATCTCGGGGACCAAAATGTTTTGAGATATTTTCAACACTTTTATTTAGACCCGAGGGTCGAATATTTTGAAAGTTTTCATTAAGAGAAAGTATCTTCATTCTTATCAAATGCGAAATGGTTCTCCAGTGTCTCGATAACGATGTTTCACGTTTATACTTTTTGAAAGGTGATACTCAAGATCAACCAGTATTCTTCTAAATTATTTTCAAAATGAGGTTTTCGTTTTTTTAAAAACCTATCCATTCCCGTTTGAGGGCTGGGTATGTATGTGTGATGTTCGCGTTGTCATTTGGATACTTTCTCCCGAGTATGATCGAATTGGCGGTGTGAGCGTCGAGACGCTTTCCACACATTGGTTGTGCTAGCCCCTGTGAGAGGCGGAGTGTTGGTATTGAATGTTGTCGCCTCATGGCAATCTCTGCGTTGTCGCGCATGTGCGAGCTGTTAGAGCTTGGTTTGGTATGACCGTGTGCATCGGTGATGGTTCCGTTATGCGTCGATTGTTTAATGTCTTGTTACCTTGCTCCCGTTTTTGTGAATTTCGTGGACGAGGTCGGAGGTAATGCCCGTACTATTTCGACTTCTGTATTTTCTCTTTCCCCAGTCTATCGATTCGTTCATGATCGTTGGTACTTTATGAACTTGTTCTATATTTCGGTTTCATCGTCCGAGCAGTGTGATCTTGTTGTGGGTCGATCGGTTATCGATGTTACTTTTTGGGTTGATTCGATTCTTGTGAACCTTGTTTGGGAGTGACATCATCTGGTTCTACTAGTTCTTTTATTCGAAGTGGATCGGCTTTGGAACTCTTGTGTTTTCGACTCTGTCGACTCATTTATGTTCGTTGACATTTCTGAGCTTGTCCTGCCCTTGTTTTTGTTTATCGAACGAGTGTGATATCATTTCGGAATAACTTATTTGTCGTTGTGACTTTTCAATCGCTATTCCCTTTCCTGTGGATCTTATGGGAATGCATGTCTTGTAGTTCTCACCAGATCATCCTGGGAGTTATTGTTGAACTTTATTGTTCTTCGTGATTCGAACATGATTCTTCGATTTTTGTTGTCTCGATCGTTTGTTTGTTCGGTTTTTGTTCTCGTTTCGTGATTGTTGAACGTTCAGGCTCCTTCGTAATTCCCTTTAGTTCGGGAAATTAGTTTCGTTTTCCATCTTCCATCCCTTAGGCGATGGGATTCCGTGTTTGTTCAGCGGTTGACTCGCGTTTTGATTGATGTACCGTTGGGTTGATCAATCATATTGATTTTCGTTCGTTGTGTTTTGTGATTATCGGATAATTGACTTGACTATAGTATCCGCTTGATGACGCTTGTCACTTGTCGGTTTTATTATATCCCTAACGGCGACGTTGTGTTGGTCACCGTGGAGCGTGTTTACACGCCGTATATTCCTTTGCGTTGTTTGTAACATTTCGCCGTTGGGCATTAGTTACGCATTCTTGTGTGTCTCGTTGAGTTTTCCTGGCGGAATATTTCTTCTCCCTACTTGTTTTAAGTTTCGGGACGAAACCTCTTTTAAGGAGGGTAGAATGTAATATCCGCAATTTTCGATTTCCGGTAATTTCTTTTTTTCGGTCGGAGTCCGTTTTGACGACTCGCTCATGACCGTTTCGTCATTCTGAGAATGATTAATTCTACACTTTTTGACATCCGAGTTCGTTTCGGTGTCGTTTCGTTGAGTTCTGTGCTTTTTAGCGACTTTTCCGCACTTGAGTTCGATTCTTGCGAATCTCATCCGAAACTGTTGTTTCGAGTTTCCCGCAAGTCCGTTTATCTTTGTTGGACGTGTTGTGAACTTCGGTTTGGTTATTCAATCACGTATCGTGATTTTCGGGCATTTGGGCCATTTTCGTAATTTCCCAAAGTTTGGGGTAATTACCTTCCGTTGTCGAATTTCGAGCCTTCGGGTGGTCGGAATCGTGTGTCCTACTAGCTCTTAGATTCGTCTTTGTGAGTACTTCGTAACCGTATCTTCGGTTCGTATTCAGGTTCGGGTTTCGGTGTCGTTTTGTTGAATTCAGGATTACTAAACGACTTTTCTAAGTATGAGTTCGTCTTTGTTAGATCACCATTAATTTTTGGTGACTCCAAAAATTATAAATCTTTGCAATATTATAGAACATCGAGTTAGATTTCCAATGGTTCAAACGGTGAGTCAATCGGAGTCCGGACGAGAGAGTTATGGTCGTTTTAGTTTTGGCCGAGCACTTCCAGGAGCCTTTCGGCCGATAGGGGGGGTCAATAGACCCTACTGCCGGCATTCCGTATGGCTATCGGTTGGGCCTATCGGCCGATAGGCCGCCGATAGGTTCTGCTGTGTTGCACTAAAATGTGGTTTTGAGCGTGAACAGCTCATTCTTTCCCATTTTTTTCCACCGAGTCGCGAGAGAGAGATAGAGAGGGAGAGAGTTCTTCATCCGGGGGTCGATTTTCATCATTTCTTTTCGGTTGTGAGGCTCGGATAATCAATCTAACGCGTGTTCTACGGATCTTAACACCTGAATCACTCAAGGTAATATCTCTTGAAACCCTACCTTTTTGGATAATTGGGGATTTTGGGGTTTTGTCCGATTCTTTCCGTTTCGTTGATGGATTCATGATGAATATGATTAATCTTGTTAGTATCTTTAGTTTCCCTACGTATTCATGGATATTTTGTGGATTTTTACGGAATCGAGAGGGTTTGGTTGTGGTCCGCCCTCGTTGTTGTTTTCGGTATGAATATACATGAATCGTAGGCGGGGTTCCGGTGTATTCCATTTCCATAATCGTTTAGAAGTGGTTGTGATTGTGCTATTCGAATCGTTAGGTTCATTTTCGTCGGTTCCTCACGGTCGTGCTTGATTCTTCCGTTCCGTTCATTGTCGTCTTCCTTTTCGTTAGCATCGGGCGTTAGAAGCTTCGGTTGAGCCGTATCCGTTCGTGGTTCGGTGCTCGTGGTATCGAGGCAAGTACCTTGCCCATACTTTTCTCGTTTATGTATATGATGATCGGTGGTCGTCTTGATGTGTTTGTTTGGTTATTTGAAATGAAGTTTCAAAAGGATTTCGGTTTGGCCTCGTTAAAGGCTTTCTTTCAAAACGCGTGTGTTTTGTGAACGGTGTTTTGAGAATTGATTATGATTTGATTATTTTGAACGTCGAAGGATTTTATGATGATACTCATATTGTTTAAGTTATGGAATCGTGTATTTCCTTATTTAATCTTGTTATCGAAATTTTGAAGAGTTTGATAATGGTGTCGAGTTAATGGCCATCTCTAGTGAGTATTCTTAATGAACTTACATTCTTAGCATATTAGTGTTGCATGAGTAACGTGTGTGTGTGTATGCTCACTACGGGTTAGACTCGATGGGGTCTCGGTAGGGTTCCACGAAGCTGTGGACCGCGAGCTTTGCTTTTAACCACTACGGGTTAGATCCGACGGGGTCTCGGTAGGGGTCCACGGAGGTGTGGATCGACGGTTAATTGTGGTGCATTTTTGCTAATGTGATTTGATATTGGAATTTAAGGTAATGAGTGCGTTTTTAAGGTTTTCAGGATTGCATGCATTGACTTACTTTTTAAGAGGTTAGTGTTCGTTTGGCTTACTTGGCTAGGATGGCACTTGAGTATTTTGTTGTTTGTTTTAAATCCTTTATTTGTGGATTTTGATGTTGGGATACGAACCTCCTGGTCGTTCTTGTGTACCGTGAGTTGATGAGATTTGGGGCTAAAATCCCAATGGTTTGTAAAAGTCGTTTTACGGATTTGGGGCTAAAATCCCAACGGTTGGTTAATGTCATTTTCGAAAGTAAACCTTTGGGCGGTGACCCCTTTTGTCTTTTGGTTTTGAAAAGTAGGATTTGATAATCCTAAATTGTTTTCTATTAAAACTCTCGATGGCATTCTAAACTGTTTTATAAATTACTTCCATTGATTTATGATATTTCGTTTTTGAAATGTTTTCTCAAACCCTTGCCTCGGGAAGTACTTTTCGTTTCGTTTGGATCTTTGAGGATCCTCGGTTATTGTTATTCGTGGAATGTGAATTGTATGGCTCGTATTTGCACTTTGTATTTGCACTAGCAAAACAGTGGAGTTTTGCTAACCCCGAGTATTCGGGGTGGATGTCTGTTTTTGCATTCGGGTTTTGGAGCATAACACGGGGTCGGCACGAAGGATGATGAAAGATGATCGATACTAATCACATGAGGAACCGTACATCGTGTGTTGGTTCGGTTGTACTTTATTTTCCATTTCTTTGTATTGTTCCCGTTGTACGGGTGTAGTTGTATTTTGTCCCCTGCGTGGGCATGAGTTGTATTTGAGTTGTATGTATTTGTGGAAAGACCAAATCGGTCTACTGAGTCATTGTAGCCTCGAAGGCATTGTCGAGATGTTAAATGTCGTTACCAGCCTGGTAGATCCTTGAGGAAAGGTTCTACGGCGTGTAATATCCCTGAGCGGATTGGGGGTGTTACATGTTTCTCTCTTATACGAATGAGGGATAGGGTCCAAGAAGCGTTTCTTTTTTTATCCGAAGTCTTAGGATGGGAGCGGGGTAATCAGTTTAGGAAAGTAGTAAATAGGTTTTTAATTTGTGTTGAATGATAATAAAAGGTCGGTTATGAGTTTTAAAAGTGTGGCTGAAATTTAGGGAACTCTTGATTACATAATGCTCAATTAAACGTGTGATGGTGCTAGGTTTTAGGAACTTTTAAATCTTGTACAATATGTATTTATTTAGTTTAGACTTAGGTTAATATAATTTACTTTTAATTATAGTGTAAAATATAAGGTTTAATGTTTAATTTAGACTATCACAAAGTAAAAAAAAATTTTTCAGAATTATACGTATTTTTAGATTTACGAATTTTAGGGTTTTACAACTCTTCCCCTCTAAAAAGAAAATTTCTTCCCCGAAATTGAAAAGACAGATAAACAGAAACGTACCAAATCACGCAAAGAATTGCGGGTAACTGGTTCGCATGGATTCTTCGGTCTCCCAAGTCGCTTCGCGCTCAGGATGATTCTTCCAAAGAATCTTGACGAATGGAATTGTCTTATTTCTCATGACTCTTTCGTGACGGTCTAATATAGCCTCAGGTTCTTCAGAAAGTGATAAGTCATTACGGAATTGATCTAACGGATAAGAGACAACATGCAGCGGATGATACTTGTACCCTCTCAATAATAACACATGAAACACATCATGCACATGAGATAATTGAGGAGGTAATGATAAACGATAGGAGTCTTCGCCGATACGATCTAAGATCTCAAATGGACCGATGAAGCGCGGACTCAGTTTGCCTTTAATACCAAAACGTTCACTAGTACAAAAATGACCTATGGTCACACTTTTGCCAAAACAGCCCAGCCATATTTTTTGTTAAAATTGTGGCTAAAGGTTATTGATAAAATTCTGTCATTGTTGTAGCCACATTTTAAGTTGAATTTCGTGACCATTGGATAGATAATCGAAAACTCTAGCCACACTTAAATATAACAAATGTGATAATTACGAGCCACAGTCGAATAGTGTGGCCAAATGTCACCATCTACCACGTGTTTTGTTTGATAAATGGAAAAAATTTGTGATGGTTTTTATAAGAGACGCTAAATAAATATATGGTCACATGAAGCAGTTATTTATGTGTCTATATCACAGAGATGATTTAGACACATTAATCTAATATTGATAAAAGCTAATATATATCGCCACAATAATTATTTGTGTGTTTATATGGTAGCATTATTAGCCACTTAGTAAAAGCAACAAAACAAGTTTCTATATCTATTTTATGGTCATGTTTTATTTTATTATGTGTGTCTAGAAATGAATACTTGTCATGATAAAAGAAAAAAATAGTGTGTGTAAGAATATTATGGTCACGGTTTGATGTCTGATGTGTGTCTAAAGGCAAATTATGTTCCTGATAAATGGAAAAACGTGTGACTATAATTATATTATGGTCTCTCTTTATTGATATATGTTTAAATTTAAAGAATAGTCATAATAAGAAAAAAAATATGTAACTGCAAGTATTTAGTGGTGACTTATTAATTAATTATGTGTGTGTAAAATCCAAAAATATTTATGATTGAATATAAATGTGCCTATATGTATTATATTGCCATATTTGAGAAAACATGTGAATATAAGTGTTTTATGCTCACGATGTAATTTTTTATGTGTGTATAATAGTAAAGAATAGTCATGATAAAATAAACAACATATGACTTTTATTATTTTATGGTCATGTTTCTAAAATTAAAAACTATTAATGATAAAAGAAAAAATATGTGAATTTAAGTCTTCTATAGTCACGGTTCAGGAAAAAAACTAGGACTATAAGCATTCTATGGTCACGGTATAATGAAAAAAAATCCTCTGGACTACAAGTGATTAATGGTAACAATTTAACTATTATGTGTGACTAAACGTGCACAATGGTCATGATAAAAGAATAAACATATGCCTATTAGTATTCGATGTTCACAGTTAAATTCTTATGTGTGTCTAAAAGTGAAGAATTATCATGATAAAATATATTAAAATATTTGTACATAAGTATTTATAGTCTTGTTGTAGTTTATTGTGTGTCTACATGTAAGTAATCGTTATGATAAAATAAAAAAACATGTTATTATTTCTGGTTTCTCGGCTTAAAAAAAACATAGGTCTATAAGCTTTCTATGGTCACAGTTTAATGAAAAAATGTTGGACTACAAGTGGTTTATGGTAACAGCTTTACTATTATGTGTGACTAAAAGTACACAATGGGCATGATAAAATAACAAAAGTATTACTATTAGTATTTAATTATCTGCAGTTTGATTCTTATGTGTATCTAAACTTGAAGAATTTTCATGATAAAATAAATTAAAGCTTGTGTATATAAGTATTTTATAGTAACGTTGTAGTTTATAGTGTTTGTCTAAACGTAAATAATCGTTATGAGAACAGAAAAAACATGATACTATAATATAGTATGGTCATTGATACTTATTTAATAATAGTTGAACTCTATATTTTGTAAAATAGCAAAAGTAGTTATAGCAATGGTTTAATTGATTACATGTGTCAACAAGATAATAATTACTCACATTGAAGGCAAGAATATGTTATTAGTGTATGACCATGTGTGTAAATTTAAATTTACATAAAATGCCCATGCGTTAGCATGAAAGAAAATAATACAAATTCATATAATTTAAATGGAAAACAAATTTTATTAAATACGAATGACAGCTTGGAGTAGTACAATTACAAGGAGAAAAACTTTGACCATTATCGTATAATTATAGTTCCACACAATTTTGTTAAAAAATTTTAGCAATAAGGGTAATATTATTAATTTGGGGCCAAATCACCAATGAGACACAGTAGTTTCAATTTATTCGGGGGAGAAACGTTGGCTACTAGCCTGCACTTCCAATCAAACTTCCAAGAAACAATTTTTTCTCATTAAACATACAAGCAATGTTTTAAAAGGCGTGAGGCGTGTTTGAGGCGTTCTCAAAAAATGAGGCGACGCATAAGCCTCGAGGCGTACCAAGGCGTAAGCCTCAGTTTTTATAAAAAAATATATTTATATATAATAGAAGCTTCATCATTAACAAAGGAACATAGCCAAAATAGTACTGTTTTGAATTACTCAGCAATTACACCAATGTAACGAACATAAAAACGCATAAAACATAGTTTATCATCTCAAACAAAAAAAGTAAGATTATAATATCACAGTGAATTTAAAATGGGATCATCGGTATCTAGTAATTTAAAATGCATTTGAGACCAAAACTTGTGAGATTCCTTTCCTTTTTCTTTTTTTGGGTTGAGCTCAATAGTGTAGTAGAGGAGACAATAGTGAGCCCATGAGAACTTGGTGAGCAACTGCTGAGGAAAAGAAACAAGCAACAGTTAAGAATATATATATAGAGAGAGCTTGTTTCACTTAGGAACTATGTCCATATGTATTATCTATTGTTCTTGTATGTGTAGTAAAGTATAGTGGTATGCTTATGATTTATTGGATTCGATTACGCTTGGATGATTCTAATTAGTTGTATTTTTAAGTATTTGTAGGGTCATTAACCAGCATGGAAAATTTTCCGACCGCCAAGACATAAAACGCGATACACACGTAAGAAAACGAGCGAAAAAATGAGAAACGCAAACTCACACAGTGGGACAGCAGAAGGAAATAAGGATCTGGAAATACTTGTCTCCTCACAATTCAACTCCTTTTAGCTGTAAAAATCCGTGATAAGTATCTGATCATAGGCAGTCAATAACACAATATCAGTGAAAAGATGTCAATCTCCAATATGTGATCCGCCTGCAACAATTAATCTGCCTCATGGCACAAGAACATATCAGTGAAATATTGATCTGCCTCATGGCACAAGATCTGCCTCGTATGATATTACACTTTGCTGTAATGCCAATGTTCAGATCAGAAAAATAATCTTTTTCTCCTGTTATACCAGATGAAATCACCAAAATGACCCAAATGCTCATTTTGACAAAAAAGACAAGATAAGGTTTAAATGACCAAAAGTACCCAAACGGTCCTAATGCGTTCCTTTGTACCTGTTTAAATAGAACAAACTGCCCAATTCAAAATGACCACAAGGGTCAAGGGGGTGTTTTAAAATTACCTTAAAATTAGATACTGCTGATAATCCCCCTCTTGAAATAATGCCGGGATCAAGGGTTCCCATGTGTCTGATACAAACAAATGTAATCATTAGACTATTGTAAATAAAGAAAAAAAGATTATTTGTCCAAATTTAAATCATGGCATGTTCACTGTTGAAATAAAATAAACAAATGTATGAATAATAAAGTCATACCTTATGTAAAACTATACCCCGACAGTTGGTCCAAAAATAATCATTTCGGGATTCTCTACCCAAGTCAAGTGGGTCCACACGTGGCAACTTATTATCATTGTTACGAAGAACTACAGTACTAAATTCCCCATCGACATCGTCATATGCATCTCTGTAATTTTTGGGAGGTGTCATGAAGACAATAGATATTTTTTTATCCAGTTGGTCTGTCACGTAAAAGACTTGTCGTGCTTGTGAGGCCAATATGAAGGGATCATCCTTATGGCCTAATCTATTAAGCTCAACCAATGTGTAACCAAGACTATCCTTCTTGAACCCATATTTATTGTCTACCCAGTCACACATGAAAAGAGGAATATTTCTAAAATGATAATCTAATACCCATATCTCTTGCAAAACCCCATAATAAGCTTTTTGGCCATACGTTACAACTTCCTTAGAAATGTGCATGTCAGTTGCCACTACACTAACCCCACTGTTCTGGTGAACTTTACCTTCACGACATTTTGTACGAAATGTATATCCATTGATGTCATACACATCGTATTTCAGTACGTTGCTGTTTGGTCCATGTGAAATCCACCTAACAGTCTCTGAAATACTTTCTCTGGAGAATGCTAACTCTCTCTCAACCTGGCATTTATTACAAGGATGAGCTTCAACTCAAGATAAATACAACAAAGAGTACTTAACGGCAATATGAAAATAGTGTACCTCCTCTCGTAACCACTGACCAAATGTTTTACTGTGCTCTTTCTCTAGCCATGCTATTCCTTTAAAAGGATGTTGGTTTTTCAAAAACACCATGTGACGACTGTAAAAACAACAACATACATGTAAATATAATACTTGATACAATGTCAACTGGACATGAATATATTGAAATAAGGACTAGGAACCAACATGGACATGAATATATGGATTATATAATACTTGATATAATGTCAACTGGACATGAATTAGTGACTTTATCATATAAGGACCTTTCTGTATATCCTTTGCTATAACATATGCTGTGATTCTTAGGCAAAACAGACACGAGATAACTACCAGCACATTAATGAATATTTGTATAACCTAAAAATTTAATTTGTCGTTCCAAATTGTGGGGTGCTATTAAATGTGTCGCTGATGTAAAACATTATAGAGAGTAGTTTACACTAGAAACTAATGCACGATGATAAGTATACGTTCAAGGGAAACATGCATGATCAATTATTCTGCACCACACCGAGCATATGAAGTACAGTAACCAATGGTGCAGCTTAAAGTAGCAAGATGCTAGATAGTCTTGAAGGCAACACACTAGAATAAACAGCTGCTGAATCTGTTAATGTTCTCACTAGGAAAAATGGGTGCTTTGAGTCATCACTCAAAAAGGAGTGGCGACATTTCTGAATCATTAATGTAGTACAAAGAAAAAAAATGCAGCTCCCAATTGAAAGAAAAGGTCCATTAAAATGATAACTCCAGTCAAACAAAATCAGAGGGAGCAATAGTACTATAACATTTCTGCCATATTTACCAAGAGTGAAGCTGCAGCTCAATAAAACTAAGCATATAATTGGTTCCTAGTCCTTATTTCAATATATTCATGTCCAGTTGATATTGATTACCTGCCTTTTAAATATTCATGTGCGACTAGTATTATACTTGATACACCATATTGTAAAATATAAAACAACAACATGCATGTAAATAATACTTACTCGATATAGGGTACAACTTCAGGTGTATTTTGCAAGACATAGAAATGTGCTTTAATGAAGAGCTCTGGAGAAACGTGAACTGATTTACCCGCTGATAGTGGAGTTCCATCCCTAAGAGAAATATTATCTTCAGCATTCTCTCTTCCAAATCTATTTTGCTTGTCAGGTGGAATACCAACAGCCTTCAAGCTTTTTAGGAATTCGCTGAAGAACTCAATCGTCTCTTCTGCAACATTCTCTTCAGCAATACATCCTTCTAGTTTATTTTTATTTCGCACGTGCCCCTTAATAATCTTCATACACCTTTCGAATGGATACATCCACCGAAAGCATACTGGACCACATAATTTTACTTCCCTAGTAAGGTGAACAGTTAAATGCACCATAACATCAAAAAAGGATGGAGGAAAGTATTTCTCGAGCAGGCACAATGTCACACAGAGTTCTTATTGTAACTTATCGATCTGCTCCACTTTGATTTCTTTGCTACATATTGATTTCAAAAAGAAACAAAACCTAATAATTGCATTTCTAGTAAGTTTCGGCATAATAGATCGTATGGCAATGGGCAAAAACTGTTGCATGAGCATGTGATAGTCATGTGATTTTAGTCCGATAAGCTTCCTATCCTTTAGACTCACCAAATTAGAAAAATTAGAACAATACCCTTGTGGAACCCTTAAATTGTATAATGATTCACAAAACTTGTCTTTTTCCTCTGTTGTTAATGTGTAACTTGCTGCCGGAAGTGTGGTTATGTTCCCTTCTATCTTAGCTTGTAACTCTGGTCTCAACCCAAAATGTGCCAAATCTGATCGAGCCTCTAATCCATCTTTCGTCTTTCCGGTGACGTTTAGCAATGTTCCGACTATACTTTCAGCAACATTCTTCTCGATATGCATAAAATATATACAATGTTGGACACAATTATATCGCCAATACCTAAGACGTCGATACCATACATTATATTTCTTCCAATATGTGGTTTCTTTGTTTCCAACGTCACGAATTGACCCACTTATTTTGATGTTCTCCTCTTTCTTTTCATCTTCCCACCTCTTCCAGTCGAAGTTTGTTGGATGTCTGCTTCCTTATTCTCATATCCCTTTCCCCATTTATTTATAATATACTTGACCTCGTTATATATTTCTTCCCCATTCATAGGTTCAGGAGCATGTCCGAACTCTTGTTCTCCATTGAAACCCTTCTTTTGACTTCTAAATGGATGGTTATAGGGTAGATATCGTCTGTGGCCAGCATAACTCTGTTTCTTTGATTTAGGAAGTCTAATACAGTGTGTCTGTTTACCACACACTACACAACCTTTGTATCCGCTGTAAGGACATCCACATAGTGTACCAAGTGCCGGGTAATCATTTATCGTCCATAACACAACTGCACGTAGAGTAAACTTCTCTTGTGCAAATGCATCGTATGTTTCGACTCTAACTTCGAATAAGAGCTGCAGGTCATCAATCAAAGGTGCTAAGAAAACATCAATATCATTTCCTGGCGTTCCCGATATCAATAATGAAAGCATGATAAACTTTCTTTTCATACACAACCATGGTGGCAGGTTGTAAATGACAGTTAAAAGTGGCCATACACTGTGATGCCTATTTCCACTATTCACGTCGACTCCGTCAACCGAAATGCCTAGCCGTAGATTTCTTGGATCGTTAGCAATTTCTGGATATCTGTCATCTATGGCAGCCCATGCGGGTGAATCTGCTGGGTGACGTAAAACACCGTCATTTATTCTACCGGTCACATGCCATGTTAAATCTTGTGCTATGGTCTTTGATTGAAACAGTCGTTTCATACGCGGAATAATGGGAAAATACCACAATACTTTTGTAGGAATATTTTCGTAAATTTTCTTTTTTGCCTCATCCATCTTCCATCTTGATTTTCCGCAAGTGGGACATTGTTTCGCGTCTTTATACTCATTTCTGTAAAGAATGCAGTTGTTGATACATGCATGTATCTTTGTATACCCTGAACCCATTGTTTTCATTGCTTTATTGGCCTCATATGTACTACTTAACATTTCGTTACCTTTAGGCAGCATCTTCTTTAACAAAACTAGTGTTTCAGTAAAACACTTATCTGAAACTCCAAACTTACTCTTCAAATTGAGGAGTTGTACAATTGCAGACAACTTTGTGAAGTC
The DNA here is from genome assembly GCA_033398695.1 of Orobanche coerulescens. NCBI lineage: Eukaryota > Viridiplantae > Streptophyta > Magnoliopsida > Lamiales > Orobanchaceae > Orobanche > Orobanche coerulescens. Next base: position 60,646,633 of record CM065818.1, read on the forward strand.
AGGACACCCTTCATAAAGTGGCTTCTCAGCAGCCTCAATTAGTTTTTGAAATTTTTCAAGGTCCTCAGTGAAATTTTCTTCTGTAGCTTCAACCATCTCTACCGTTTCAGCAGCATCTGTTGGAATTCCTATTGTGAAATTCGTAGATGCAACAAAGTCTGTTGTGTGCATTGCATAGTTGTCTTCAAAAAGCACACGTTTCGGTGGGTCCTCTTTTTCTCCATGCTTAATCCAATTGGTATAGTTTTGATCTATTCCATATCTGAATAAGTGATGATCTACCTCCTCCACATGAAGAGAAATGTGGTTTAGACATCTGGTACACGGGCATGGAATTTTTATTTTTTCTCTAGTTTTTAGAGGGTCCATATTCCTTAAGATTTTCAAATTAAGGACCGCATAATCTATAAATGCTGCAACTCCATCTACATAAGGCTTTTTGTGTCTATCAGTTACCATCCAAGACTTGTCCATCTGTTTGTCACAATAGTGAAAATTCGGACATGTATCTATAAGTACTTTTAGAGATAAAAATAACTTGTCACATCATTCAATACAAGTGGGACACATATACATATGTATAACTAATGTTTATAGATAAAACTATGCTATTGTTTGGTTATCAGAATGCTTTATATAATAGTTTATTGAAGCTTCAAATGTGTTATTTCCATAGTGTTTATCAATTACTATTCAGGTTATTTATGAACAGAATAAATGTGTCTCCTACCTTCTCGTGAAGACACATTGCTTATGTATGTACAAAATATGATCCCAAAACAATAAAACCTAAACTGATCAGCATTTGAAATGGCAATGCCACACCATAGTCTGCAAAACCAAGCCGCATATTACACAGTAAAAAAGAACGGCACAAGAATGTCTATCCACTCTTATGTTATGTATGTATATATAACATATACATGTATATGATTACCTATACTTAAGCATTCAAGCCTAAAGCTTCACAATGGAGTAATTTCAACCAAAAAAAAAAATGAACTTCAATCTGAACAACAGGGCCAAGAAAATCTTTAACAAAAATAAGCATATTGCACTGACAATTGGTTGGTAGCAAACTGATAACCAAACACGAATCCAAATTTGCAGAAGTTGAAGATAATTTTTTCACTCGCTCAGCTCAAAAACACTATACAGATAAAACACAAACACAATATAAACGATTAAATCATAGACACAAGGAATGCTATAAGAGAAGATTACCCCATCACATAATGATTTTAACAAAATATAATCAAAAACCAGGCATTAAGCATTGTAATGTATTCCAACTAAAAAGTTAATTTATTCAACACAAAATATGTGAAGTAGAAATAGTCAGTAACTTAATCTATCATATTAATAGCAATATAATAGGATGCAACCAGTACTACAACATTACCGAAGGCAAATTCGTGACATCAAACATAATGGATTTTTTAAACCATATTCAACAAATAAAAATTGAAACTTTAAGTTACATACCTGACTCAGTCTCTAATCCAATTGTTAGAGTTAGGCTATACTGCGAGAGCCGGGAAAAGGCGAGGTTGGACGGCGGTGGCGAGTCAAAGAATGGTTTCGCGAGCGCCGGAGAAGAAATTTTGATTCTTACAGCCGATTATTTTTCTATGCTGGTGGTGGTGGATGGTTGTTCGAAAAAGGGGGAAGATAAAAAAAGTTGCCTGGTGAGAAAAATAGAGAAACGAGAAATAGTTCTAAAAAAACTAAAAAAAAAAATTATTGCAACGCGCTGGTGGGAATCGAACCAGGGACCTAGAGAAAATATGATAGTGCCCCTGCCACCTTGTCCGGTAGTGGCATCCGCGATAAATTAGGCACAAGAAATTGTTTTATATATACCAATAGAGAAAAACGAAAAAAAAAATTGCAACGCACTGGTGAGAATCGAACCAGGCACCTAGGGGAAATGTGATAGTGCCGCTGCCACCTTGTCCGGTAGTGGCATCCGCGACAAATCATGCATAAGAAATTATTTTATATGTACCAATAGAGAAAAACGAAAAAAAAATATTGCAACGCGCCTGGTGATAATCGAACCAGGGACCTAGGGAAAATGTGATAGTGCCCCTGCCACCTTGTCCGGTAGTGGCATCCGCATTAAATCATGCACACGAAATTCTTTTATATGTACCAATAGAGAAAAACCAAAAAAAATATTGCAACGCGCCTGGTGAGAATCAAACCAGGTACCTAAGGGAAATGTGATAGAGCCCCTGCCACCTTGTCCGGTAGTGGCATCCGTGGTAAATCATGCACAAGAAATTCTTTTATATGTAACAATAGTTGATTTTCACGCTATCTTTACTTCGTATTGGAAACAAGACTGTATATAACTTCAGTGTAAACTTACATAATAACAAATAAACTACTAATATAATTTGAAGGTCTCGGGTTCGAGTACTCCGCGACGCAACTTTTAAATTTATGTGATAATTTAATATAATAATAATTTGCTTTTAAAAAAAATTAAAGAAAAAGGAAACTACTAATAATTTGTCATATGTATAGCATAATCTTATATAAATGTTATTCGACAACAAAAAATAATGATTATATCAGTTAATCGGGTCAACCTAGTCGATTTTCACGCTAGCTTTACTTCGTATTGGAAACAAGACTGTATATAACTTCAGTGTAAACTTACATAATAACAAATAAACTACTAATATAATTTGAAGGTCTCGGGTTCGAGTACTCCGCGACGCAACTGTAATACCCTCGCCTTTAATATTGTATTTCATGATTTAAGTTAAGTGTTTTCGCACCATATCTGTGATGTTGTAGCAAGTATCGACGAATTATGTTAAGTTGGATTCATGGTCATTCATACTATATTAGTTGTTGGGTGATATTGGGAGAATTCCATTTATGCTTGTTATAGTACTTAACGTACGTTAACCTGTCTTCATAACGTACGCTATGTATGTTGCCTTACGTACGTAACATCAATACGTTAACGTACGTAATGCGGAAGATCCTCCAGCAGTCCGCCTTTCGGCGGGTGGGGCCGAGCGGGTGTAACACCCCCAGATCCGACCGGGAATATTACAGCGCCGTGGGCCCCGAGATGGAACCCACAAGGCTGAAGGAAATTTTCGCAAACATTTACAAACGCCCAAGAGGCTAACGACGGTATTATCTATTAAAAACATTCAAAGATTTATAAAGCTCGTTTATCAAACCGTCGTAAAAACTCATTTGAAACCACAAGGCCCAAAATGCCAAAACTCAACAGTTTAAAAACATATGTTAAGCTATCGCTTACACGTACCGACAGAATAGATTTAGAAAATGATTGCCAAAGTAACCTAAGTTACCGGATACCAAAAAGGCCATTTAAAAATACTCACGCAGCGGATGAAGACAAACAATTGAAATACTTTAGCAGCGGAATACAACAACTGATCAGAAACTCAAAACACAAATACATGCCCTTGCCAGTATCCTCCGGGAAGTTCATCTCTCCACGACCGCTACAAACTTGATAATCCAAGAACCTAAAAAGAAAGCCCACGACGGGGTCAGCCATAATATCCAACAATGATAACCATCACATCTCGACAATAATTACATATCAATGGAAATACTAAGTAAGAATACGACCAGTGTACTCTTACCGTCGTAACTTTACGAGAATCCACGATTCGCATCCTTAACAACACATTAAAATAATACCGAAATATCTGTACGGTATCTCAACAATACTCAAGGTTCTCAAAACATTATCATAACTCGCGATACGGAAATTATACCAACTCTGGCCAATTCAATCCATCGGATAACATCGACAATTCCAATACGATAATCGATTGTCCATAAAAAACAAGTACCAAGGAAATACGGAACATACCTCAAGATACGAAATACCATTACCATCACGTCAGTCTAATCCGAGATCAGATCAATGTTGGGATTCGGTGCCTAAAACGAAGGCCCAGCGGAAGCGGTAAAACGAAAATTAATTCGATCCGAATCCCTACGAGAATCGATCGAGCTACGTATATACGAATATCAAAAAACGAAAAGCAAGAGTCGTAAGAAACTAACCCTCGAAGTCCGTTGATTAAATGGAAACCTTCTCTTGAGCTATTCCCCAAGCTTTAGTTTGATCTCTACGAGTTCAATCCGCTCCAAGCCCTTGAACGATCCAACGCCGAAAACACCGCGTCTCTACTTGCCACGCGCCGGAAAAACAACCGGAACAACAACACTTGATTAACCTCTAAGGTTACGGCTAGAATCAAGTGGTGAAGCTTTTGTTATTACACTCTAAGTGTATAATATATCTCTCTTAATGTATCTTGAATTTTCTCCAAGAAAACTCAAGGATAAAAGTGAAGAAGAAGGTGAAGATGAAGACTAAGAAAAATAATTTTCTCTCTCACTTCTTCAAAGCTCACGGCTGGAATTTTTTTTTTGGCTATAGCAAGTGAGAGTTTGTCTCCACTTATATTCTTATTCAACTCCCCATGATCTCCTACTTTAGACAATATCACCAAGGTGTGATATTTGTCCCCTTGATTGGTCACTAGTCCACCATCCTTGAAAGTGTAGACCAAGACAAAGTGAGGGAGTAGGTGATGGGGTGGCCATCTAGAAGGAATCGGATGAGTTCGATTCGTTTCGGACTCCCGTGAGTCCAAACAGATAAACTCCTATTCCGTTCCGATGTATTTGTATCGATTAACTAATCCAATCAATTAATCACATTAAATACATAATAATATAATTAATTTCTCCAAGAAATAATTATATTCACGAATTAAATTAATCACCCAGTAATTTATTTAATCCATTAGGCCGTAAATCAATTTATCCAATAAATCGATTTAGACATCCAATGTCCCAAATTAGATATCCAATATCTAATATTTATAATGAGAGATTAAGCTCGATTCATTCCGTCGTCAATCCTAATGCGCGACTCGGTAGGTCCGTCTCAGTCAGCAATGGGAGGAACCAAAGAGTAGTAGCACCACCTAGCCAGCCTGGCGGCCTACACTGTACCCCAACTGAGAACGAATGATTGGGATCATTCAAGAACCATTCTGTCGTGAATAGCAAGAACGTATAAACCCTTCTTTCAAATGTCCCGATCAAGTTTTAGGGTCACGGTCGGTCAAACCCTATTTGTACTTGACGCTATGCATGCGTTAATGCAAATCGAGATCATCGAGTGTCGTGTATCTAATCTGGCTTGGCTCCAATGCTTTGGCCAAAGACTTATGATCTCATCTCGCCAATAACCGCATAGGACATATAACCCGCTCACTAACGGGAGAAAGAATTCTATCTTGGTATTGATGGGACTGCTACTTGCCGTCAAGATGCACGTCGAGGTTGACCCCGCCTTAGGTTTACGGTCGAACTACTCTAATGAAAATCTTGACGTCACAAGCACATCCCTACTAAATCCTCAAGTCGAAGGTTCACGAATACCTATCACAACCTTTCGATTCCGTCATTGGTATCCGGAGTGAAATCCATGTGACGAATCGAGGGTGAGGCGATTCGAGTATAATAATATAATTAGCATACCTATAACGTGTGCTCCCACTAAACATTAGTGTTCGACAGGCACTCTCCATGTCAAAGAACACGTCATACAAGTCTTTACATAAACTTAACGCCTAGTCAAGTTTCATCGACTTGCGAACGATTAAGTATTTGAGCTATAAACCTTTCCGGTGCGACCCCTTATCCAATAAGGAGTGGAACGTTTTGCTCTCAAATACACGGACTAGTTTCTATATGTTTATTTACGAGTTAGGAATGCGGTAACTACCGGTAAATAAAGAAACAATCATTTGCCTTATATAAATGGTTTACATAATTACAAGTACAATGCCCTCACTCAACAACCTCCGAGTGGCATTCGAGGGCATACTCCTAACAATCTCCCACTTGCACTCAATGCCACACACTATGGTATCTAATACCCATGTTCTCCAGATGACGCTCCAAGCTAGTCCGAGATAGTGGCTTGAGTCGGTGGATCGGCGACGTTGTCGGCCGAGTCTACTCTATGCGGACAATGTATCCCTTGCGAACAAATTCTCTTACGAGATGATACTTCCTCTCAATATGTTTGGTCTTGTTGTGAAACCTCGGCTCCTTGGCTGCGCTCTGACTCCGTCGTTGTCGTGATGCAGTAGACAGTGACTCGGCACATGGTATCACTTGAAGTTCTCCCGAAACTTCTTAATCCGTAACCCTTCCTTGGAAGCCTCCGAGGCCGCTTGATACTCGGCTGACAGTGGAATCAAGATCGCGCTTTGCTTGGCACTACGCCAAGATATCGCTCCTCCATTAAGAGTAAATATGTAGCAAGTGGACATCGAGTCGTCCTTCGGTCCTTGGAAGTCCGAATCGGTGAATCCCACCACATCCAATTCTCCACCACCATACATCGAGAACCATATCTCTAGTCCTTCTCAAGTACTTGAGAACGTTCTTTCTGGCAGTCAATGTTCCCTACACAGGTTTGCACAAACCTACTCACCACGCTTACGGCATGCGCAATGTCAGTCTTGTACACAACATAGCATACATAAGGCTACCCACGGCCGAAGCATATGGTATATTACTCATTTCCTTTCGTTGTTCCTCATTTTGAGGACACATCTTCAAGGTGAGTTTTATTCCATGTCGCATCGGTAGGAACCCTCTTTTAGAATCATCCATCTTAAATCGCTTTAAGATTTTATCTATATAGAGGGCTTGGGAAAGACCTATTGTTCTCTTCGCTCTATCCGGTAGAGTCGAATACCAAGAATATAGGTAGCTTCTCCCAAGTCTTTCATGGAGAAATTACTCGAAAGCCAAGCTTTCGTAACCGAGCATTCCCACATCATTTCCTATTAGTAGAATGTCATCTACATATAGTACTAAGAATGCGATCTTGCTCCCACTAACCCTCTTGTATACACAAGGTTCCTCTTCATTTTGCACGAAGTCAAACTCTTTGACGCCTCGTCAAAACGAAGATTCCAACTCTGTGACGCTTGCTTGATCCATAAATGGAACGTCAAGCTTGCACACTTTCTGAATATCGACTTCGGATACAAAGCCTTTAGGCTGCTCCATATAGATTTCCTCCTTGAGGAATCCATTAAGGAAAGCCGTCTTTACGTCCATTTGCCATATCTCATAATCGTGGTAGCGGCTATAGCAAGCATCATGTGAATAGACTTGATCATGGCAGGCGAGAAGGTATCGTGGTAATCGATTCCTTCCTTCAGGTATAACCCTTTGCCACTAGCTTTGGCCTTATAGGCGTCAACCTTGCCATCACCATCAGTCTTTCTCTTGTAGATCCACTTGTTCCCAATAGGCACTATGCCCTTGGGGCGGTCTACTAGAGTCCGACTGATTGACATGCATCGAGTCTATCTCGGCTTCCATAGCTTCACGCCATTTCGCGAGTCTACATCCACCATCGCTTGGTCATAGGTCGTCGGGTCGGTCTCTTGGCTATCACTTGGAACCTCATGGAGACCCGGCTCCTCCAAGTGCACAAGCCCATACCTCTCGAGTAAATGAGACACCCTACTAGACCTACGAGGTGGTTGTACTTGTGTTTGAAAGTTCGGTTCCGCTTTCTTGCACAGGTGTCTCTCGAGGAGTTTCATTGTATTCTTCTAAAGAAATACTTCTACCCGCTCCGCCTTCTGAATGAACTCATCTTCCAGAAGTGTGCTTGTAAAGCAACAATGATCCTTCGATCTTCGGGCATGTAGAATAGATATCCCATCGTCCCAGAGACGGGAATCCAATGAAACGTCCCTTGAGACCTAGCTTCCAACTTTTCCACCTTAGTCTTCTTGACATAGGCGGGACATCCCCAAATCCTAATATGATTAAGACTTGGTTTCCTTCCCTCCCACATCTCATGTGGAGTTTTAGGAAACGGATTTGGAAGGACATCTATTCAAGATATACGCGGCGATCGAGTGCATACCCCCAGGTAAATCGGCAAGTCGGTATAGCCCGACATGGAACGGACCATGTTCACAGGTCCGGTTCCTTCTTTCGACACACCATTTAACCGAGGAGTACTGGAGGTGTTAGTTGTGAAACTATTCCATGTTCCTTAAGGAACTCGTCAAACTCCGTACTCATATACTCGCCACCTCGGTCCGACCAAGTGCTTTGATATGATTACAGTTTGTTTCTCGACTAGGGCCTTGAATTCTGGAATTTCTCAAAGGCCTCGGATTTATGTTTCATTAAGTATACATAACCATACCTAGTATGATCATCGTAAACGTAATGAAATATTGATATCCGTCACGTCTCGCTTCTAAAGCACCACATACGTCGGTATGGATTAATCCCGGATTTATCGGCGGCTCTTTCAAAAGTCCTGTGAAGGGGACTTAGTCATTTTGCCTTTAAGGCAAGATTCACAAGTAGGAAAGGGATCCGATCCCAATGGACCCATAAGTCCATCTTTTCCATCTTGTAAACCTTGGTCGACCAACATGACCAAGTCTAAGATGCCATTTCAAAACTTGATTGGTTTCATCCCTACCACGTTTTCTAGTCATAGTATTCACAACTACTTTGTTCTTTGAGATTTAGATGATACAATCCATTCAACAATGTAGCGGTACCCACTAGTTTATTTCTAAAATAAATTTTGGGAACCATCACCAATGAAAAATGAAAAGCCTTTTCGGTCAAAGACCGGAATGGATACAATGTTTTGTGCCCCTTGGGCAAAACAAGAACATCTTCTAAAGTCAAAACAAAGCCGGATTCTAAACCCAAAAGAAGTGATCCTATGTCGGTCGCCTCGACACTATGCCCGCTTCCGACCGTGATCATAACTTCTCGGCTCCAAGCTTCCTACTTTGTTCCAGATCCCGATTCACGGTACAAATATGAGAACTAGCACGAGAATCCAGTATCCAGAAGTAGAAAATACGATGCAGAACAATTTGTTTCCAAAACTAAAAGTTTTGTACTGAAGTGCCATGAAGAATCGGACAGTCTCTAGCCCGGTGGCCCACTCACCGCACTTGAGACAAGTATCCTTTTTCTTCTTGTTCTTCGGAACCATTGGGGCCTTGCCCTTACCCTTAAGGTCCTTAGCTTGTGGTCCACCGCTTCTTGGTCTTTTTCTTCTTATTCTTAGACCTCCGAGGTCCGTAAGAAATCACAAGAGCAGACTCCTTCATCCGCGGAGTCTTCATTTGAGACCGAGCGGTCACAAGTTTGTTCATTAGCCCGGCTAAATTACATGCAATCTCATTGCGGTTGAAGTTCATAACAAACTGGGAGAAGGAATCAGGGAGAGACTGTAGGATAAGGTCGGTTTGGAGAGAAGTATCCATTTTAAAATCAAGAGCCTCCAATCTCTCGATCATGGATATCATTTTGAGGACGTGTTCCCCAACCTTCTCACCTTCCTTCATCCTTGCACCGAGCGATTGCTTGGATATCTCATATCTAGCGATTCTGCCGTGCTCACCATAAAGCTCGGTTAAGTGAGATAGAATCGCCTAGCGAAGTCATTTTCTCATGAGCTCTGAAGCTCATTAGACATGGAAGCCATCATATAAGCACGGACTTTCACGTCATCCTTAACCCACTTTTCGTGGTTTTCAATCTCTTCCTGATTGGATCGAGTCCGCATAGGAGGCGCCGGAATGTCCGTCTCCAAGACGTATCCCAGTGCCTCTATACTGAGGACAATCATCAGATTGCGGAGCCAATCTACAAAGTTAGGTCCCATTAAGGTGTTCTTTTCGAGTAGAATTGCGAGTGGATTCATTGTCATATTGAGTTATGTCTGCATTAAGTATAACAGATTAATTAGTGACTTGTTATATTATGATCTGAGTATAGAATTAAGGTCCTTTCTATTCTTGTTACCCAGCTCCCACTATTTTTATCGGAATAACACACTCCCATGTGAAATCCGGAAGTATCGTCGCTCTACTTCATAGTGGTAATCGAGTTCTTTATAAATCTTAATAGAGGGCAACCGAACAGGTTTCTAGTCTATTAATTTTCATAAAGTGGTGTCCAACACCAACCCATCTAATGGATGATTCGATCTTCTTTTTCCCCTTGTTCACTCCCCTCAACCTATACGGTTTCTATGGTTCGTGAACAAGTTAAGTTTATACCATCGACGCAAATCAGTTTCACAATTGAATCTTATCCGGCAACCTATCAGGTTTCTAGGGATAAAATTTGCTCCAACCGAAGGCATCCAATGCGCTCCTGGTAATTTATCCGTCCTCCCCGAACGACTACCCCGATAACTCGGAAGCATAGCACATCCGGTTTGGATTTCAATTTCGAAAACTTCGATGGAGGAAGGAAAACTTGAAACCTTATAAACTTAATTATTTGTTGTGGGAGAATTATCGCGATTAACGTTACACTTTGCACATTAATCGTTTAAGCGCGTTAGTGGCATTCATACAATATGAAACAACCAATCACAACCTAGTTGCTACCAACATGTGGTTCATGGACCGTTCCTAGAAAACAAAAACTCCGTAATCTAATTACAAGTCTTCGTCTTGAATCTTCGTCTTCTCGAAATGGATCTTCCTCGGTCTTCGTCATTACATATAAATTTTACATTGAAAATTGCATCCTAGATACAAATTTTTCTAGTAAAATAAATAGGCTCAAAACGGCCTTTACAACCCAATCGAATAAAACGAACGATTCAAAACTAAGTCCACGAACCACATCCCCATTCAAAAGCATTCATTCAATAAATACTATATAAATGGAAAGCGTAGAGATACATTGATCCAATCAACAATACGAACCGATCCAATCGATTCACACAATCGGTAATATAATAACGTTCAAAATAATTCGGTCGAACATAAATATTCCAATTAATCAAATTTCCCTTATAAAATGAAATACCATAAATCATTTTAATCATATTAAATCCAATTTAACATGCGGGAGATTAATTTTTAAGATTACGGAAAAATCGAGCCGGGGTGAAAGCAGGCGGCATGGCCGAGTCACCTCGGCACTACCGGCGATCACGCCGCTTGGCCGAGTCACGCTCGGAAGATGCCGGCCAGACACGACCGAGTCCTAGGACACGGTCGGGTCGCTGGCGATGACTTGGTAGGCTAGGACACGGCCGTGTCATCCAGACACGGCCGAGTCACTTTCGGCCAGACACGCCGTGTCTCCCGACACGGTCGGGTCTCTGAGCGATGGCACAGCCACCTTTGCCGGACACGACCGTGTCACCCAGACACGGTCGAGTCATCCTCGGCCAAAATACCCTTTTGTCCAAAAAGTCGTCCGACGACGATTCGGGCTAGATTTTCGAATAGGATATCCAATATCAATATTTTACGACTTTCATATCTTCAATATAAATCATATTTCCCAGAAATTTAAGATTTATATTTAGACATAAACTTACGAAAAATACAATTATTACGAACGAAAAACATATACCACGATTATGACTAAAATGATTCCAAATCATTCACCATCTAATCGAGCATTCCAAATGCCAATATCGTATATACGATCGCAAGACCTACGCTCCGATACCACTGTTGGGATTCGGTGCCTAAAACGAAGGCCCAGCGGAAGCGGTAAAACGAAAATTAATTCGATCCGAATCCCTACGAGGATCGATCGAGCTACGTATATACGAATATCAAAAAACGAAAAGCAAGAGTCGTAAGAAACTAACCCTCGAAGTCCGTTGATTAAATGGAAACCTTCTCTTGAGCTATTCCCCAAGCTTTAGTTTGATCTCTACGAGTTCAATCCGCTCCAAGCCCTTGAACGATCCAACGCCGAAAACACCGCGTCTCTACTTGCCACGCGCCGGAAAAACAACCGGAACAACAACACTTGATTAACCTCTAAGGTTACGGCTAGAATCAAGTGGTGAAGCTTTTGTTATTACACTCTAAGTGTATAATATATCTCTCTTAATGTATCTTGAATTTTCTCCAAGAAAACTCAAGGATAAAAGTGAAGAAGAAGATGAAGATGAAGACTAAGAAAAATAATTTTCTCTCTCACTTCTTCAAAGCTCACGGCTGGAATTTTTTTTTTTGGCTATAGCAAGTGAGAGTTTGTCTCCACTTATATTCTTATTCAACTCCCCATGATCTCCTACTTTAGACAATATCACCAAGGTGTGATATTTGTCCCCTTGATTGGTCACTAGTCCACCATCCTTGAAAGTGTAGACCAAGACAAAGTGAGGGAGTAGGTGATGGGGTGGCCATCTAGAAGGAATCGGATGAGTTCGATTCGTTTCGGACTCCCGTGAGTCCAAACAGATAAACTCCTATTCCGTTCCGATGTATTTGTGTTGATTAACTAATCCAATCAATTAATCACATTAAATACATAATAATATAATTAATTTCTCCAAGAAATAATTATATTCACGAATTAAATTAATCACCCAGTAATTTATTTAATCCATTAGGCCGTAAATCAATTTATCCAATAAATCGATTTAGACATCCAATGTCCCAAATTAGATATCCAATATCTAATATTTATAATGAGAGATTAAGCTCGATTCATTCCGTCGTCAATCCTAATGCGCGACTCGGTAGGTCCGTCTCGATCAAAGAATGGGAGGAACCAAAGAGTAGTAGCACCACCTAGCCACTCTGGCGGCCTACACTGCACTTAACCGAGAACGAATGATTGGGATCATTCAAGAACCATTCTGTCGTGAATACCAAGAACGTATAAACCCTTCTTTCAAATGTCCCGATCAAGTTTTAGGGTCACGGTCACCAAACCCTATCTCGTACTTGACGCTATGCATGCGTTAATGCAAATCGAGATCATCGAGTGTCGTGTATCTAATACAATCTGGCTCCAATGCTTTGGCCAAAGACTTATGATCTCATCTCGCCAATAACCGCATAGGACATATAACCCGCTCACTAACGGGAGAAAGAATTCTATCTTGGTATTCGTAGACCCGCTACTTGCCCGTCCAAGATGCACGCCGAGGTTGACCCCCGCCTTCCTTTGGTGGTCGAACTACTCTAATGAAAATCTTGACGTCACAAGCACATCCCTACTAAATCCTCAAGTCGAAGGTTCACGAATACCTATCACAACCTTTCGATTCCGTCATTGATCTCCCGGAGTGAAATCCATGTGACGAATCGAGGGTGAGTCGGTTCGAGTATACTAATCTAATTAGCATACCTATAACGTGTGCTCCCACTAACCATTAGTGTTCGACAGGCACTCTCCATGTCAAAGAACACGTCATACAAGTCTTTACATAAACTTAACGCCCAGTCAAGTTTCATCGACTTGCGAACGATTAAGTATTTGAGCTATAAACCTTTCGAGTGCCGACCCCCTTATCCAATAAGGAGTGGAACGTTTTGCTCTCAAATACACGGACTAGTTTCTATATGTTTATTTACGAGTTAGGAATGCCAGTAACTACCAGTAAATAAAGAAACAATCATTTGCCTTATATAAATGGTTTACATAATTACAAGTACAATGCCCTCACTCAACAACCTCTGAGTGGCATTCGAGGGCATACTCCTAACAATCAACACAACATACGGACATGGTCCTAACACAAGACCTACAAATGCATACTCATATGACAACATCAATATGATCACAACAATAACGACAATGTATACTAATGGCAAACCCATAATATACATATGCACAACAACAATACATGGCAATCCGATGATCCAGCGTTCACTGCCTAGATCCCCCGATGATCCCGTCAGACCAACCCGAGGTGGAAAACCCATCCGACGATCCAGCACACGCTAGCATAGATCCCCCGATGATCCCGTCGGACCAACCCGAGGTGGACATATGACAATAATGCACAACTGCACAAAACAACAGTACACAATACACGACAACAACAATGCACAACTGCATGACAACAACGATACACGAATGTATCACAACATGATCGACTCAAATGATAAAAATGATTAGAGTACTTGCCCCGAGTCCTTCGAGAATGATCTCAATGTCTAAACCATCCCGAACCATTATCCTCAATACTCGACGGTCCAAAGTATCACGAATTGCAGATAGTTCATATCTCTGTTTTTATCACGATATATATCCTCGATATACAAGTATACTAATAACAAAAGTAAATCATATACTTTATGATTTAGATTCCCAAAACTCGAATATGATTTATAATCCCAAGTCTCATGTGATTACGATTATAAACATTGCTATACGAATTATAAACGAATGAAACGGAAACCATTCATTAAATACTATAAACTGAGTAAGTAATAACTTACTCGATACCGATACGACGATGATGAAGCCGCTACCAATTTCATTGTCTTCGTCTACCAGCTCCTCGGCCCTGACCAACGCCATTCACGAACATACTCGAACACGACCGCAACATACGGTTATAAACACCGATCAATAATCTCAACCTATTACAATAATCGATAAACAACAAGTTCGACAACAATCAACAATCGATAAAACCAATTCACAATCTCCACGGCTCAACAATATCTCGGTTAACCAAAGGTCAGAACAAGCCAACTTAAACGATCACGAATTCATAATCGAAACAGAATATACTACCTGCTGTTGACTTAGCGCACGTTAATTACTTAACGTAGCGTGCGCTAAGACGTTCCCGTTAGCGTGCGCTAGACAGTAACACTAGCGTGCGTTAATGACATGCAGTTGCATGCATTTCATATACCGATCAACACATGGCGATTATCAAGAACACTAAGTGATTCTAAACCATGTTCATAGTTATCAAACAACGAAATTCGATATCCTTTAACATACAAACAATCATTCAACTTATAATCCAAGTCCTATATCCATATATCATCTTCCTCAATATCAACATCATGAAACATCAAGAACGTAACAACACTCCCTTAATCTTCCATTACAGAGAGTAATCATCGACAATAACATCAACATCCGAAACTGAGGAGAAGGATTAATCCACTTATCTCAAGAAAACGAACAACACAATTTAAACCACAAGAATCATATCAATATCTTCATATCAACGAATAACATCATCATAATCCGGTAATCCATCTCATAATCATGCTTATCAACTCGTTTATATAATAATCATCAACTCAAGAACATCAACATTCAATCCAAAATGAAATCCAAAGATGAAGAGTGATTACCTTTATGAAGGAATGGATTGATTTCCAAGGTTGAATCCATTTCCAAGAATCACCAATGATTTCAAGAACAAAACTTTAATCCATGATTTCTATCTTAATCTTGTTAAAGATCACCACCTCACCGTGTTTGGGAACCTCAAGAACCTCCCAAAACTCTCTCTATCGACTGAAGGTGAAAAAAAAGGACGAAATAATTCATAATACCCGTCTGTCCCTTATATAGAATACATTACTAGCGTGCGCTAAATCTTATGTTTAGCGTGCGCTACGGCCTTAGCGTGCGCTAGCTGACCTTTGTTAGCGTGCGCTATCGCAGTCCGGAGACTACCGTGCGGCCGTACATGAGCTTACGTACGTAATGCCCATGCATTAGCGTACGTAACTTAAACCATCTAGCGACGCAAGTCCTTGCATTTTAGCGTGCGCTAACATCGATTGACTCGTTTGTCTGTATGCTCAAGATCGGTCCACACGCCGAAAGTGCCGACGAGGATAAGATTCTTTTTGTCCGATATACTGATTAGCGTGCGCTAACCATCATGCATTAGCGTGCGCTAACACTACATTACAACATCCGTTGACTTACGTAACGTGCGCCGAAAGTGGTCTGGTCCACACGTAGATTCCTTCTGATCTGACTGCACTAGCGTGCGCTACATTCTGCCTCTAGCGTGCGCTAACCATGAACGATAGCGTGCGCTATACTTGACCATTAGCGCGCGCTAGTCAGGCTATACTTAGCTATTTCCGACTCTTCTCGTCTGTCTCGACATACTGGATACGTACACTCACACACTGAATACATATACTTAATTCCATAATATTCTCATATGATACATAATATCCTCAATTGCAATTGTCGACCAAGTACGACAATTATACAAATACTGACATCTCAGTCCTTCATTTATTTTATCTATACTGTACAGATTCCACACTGTACAATATAACTCGGATAAAATAATATTAAACAATGGTAGTAGAAATTTCGGATATTACATACTACACCACTTAAAATAAGTTTCGTCCTCGAAACTTGCAATCCGTCACATAAAAACAAACAAACCGTTCGACCAAGATATTCCGAAACCATCACGACGACGATCAGTCGTCATCATTAACGAATAACCGAAATAGCACACTTACAAATGCGCAAAGTCGACGATCTCCTGAGATCCTAGCAAGTGACTCCACTGTAAAGCTTCAACACGCTTACGATCACAATTCCATGGATCTCAACAAAAATATAACATCTTCGGAAGAAATAATCTATCCGTTTCAAATCCTGTCGCTTGATTACACAATCAAGTCCATTCTGATACAAATCAATAATACACGATACATCGGTGAAACAACCGCCCAACACAATGGCAACGAATCCCGAAATATCAACACAAAATCAACGCCGATGATCACCGGCAATGATCAACCCATAAATTAATCGAGAATATCATTGACATGATGAACTCTAATATGACCAATCCAAAGGTCGAAACGCAATCGAGAATGTCATCACCATGATAAACTCCAACACGGTCAACACTGAACCACGAAAGAATAGCATTCTCAAAACGACAAACCAATCACATACGGTGGATCTCAATAAACACACTGATTGTCGAACATACTCCTCGGCATACGAACAACCAATCACAAACCCACGAACATATCCAATCATACATGGAGTGGGAACGACCACTCAATATCCAAAACAACCAAAGATGGGGTCACCATCCCTAAATCTACACTTACAAAAGAAATCATTCAAAATCACGGTAAAATCGCGCTACTACCATCACATAGCACATATGTCCGGTTTCATAAAACCCATAGTTCCAAAATTACATGATGTACCCGAACTCGCAATACGCAGATATTTCTCTTATCCGATAAATCAACCGATCATCATTGGATAATCAAACTACCATACTAAAGTTCGAATCTCTTTTCCTCATACCATCGATGTCTTATCCGGTTCGTGAATCTCATTCGAACTTCACCACGATATGCATTATGCATTAAATGCGTATGTACATCAATCACATTTTCAAAACCAATTTGAAATCATATAATCTTGTCAAGGAGACAAATTTTGAAAGTTCTTTCAAAAATTTCAAAACTCAAAACATAAATTTTGGTAAGACCACCAAATCAATTCTCGAAAAATAAACTGGCTCATTGGTGCCAAGTATTTGATAACAGTTTCCTTCGAATCCACACGATTTGAAGTTTTAAAATGAAAACTATGCAAATGATTGACCACATCCGTACTCCTATATACCAATCCGGCTCATCACAAATCCCACCGATATGCCATCGAAAACTACGATAGAATCCAAAATCTCAATGTATAGACTCGACAAAAACTCCTTTTTCCACATATGACTCACAACGTCAACCATTTTTCATCTGGATCACCTCAATTATGGTATGGCAATGCCTTGAAACAAATCAACAGAGCGAAAGACTTCCCGAGAAGTTTCATTTGAACAAATAGATCAAAGCTGCGACAGCAGAAACGAAATAGGTAAATGATTGATAAAGTGTTTTACAAGTCTCGGGAGTTTTTAAGAAAACAGAAAAGTCTTTTGAAATATTAGGGTCTCGGCCGTATCTCGTTCCGCATTACAAGAGGTTTAAAAAAGTAGGAAACTCTTTTCGGACCCCAAGCCCCGAGTTATAAAACAATTTCAAAAAAATCTATTGGGTCTCGGCCCAAAAATCATTTACGGTAAAACATTCGTAAAACATTCATTTTGAAAAGTATCATTTTCAAATGCTCAAAAACATTCATATATCTCAAAATGAACTAACATGACTACATGTTCTCTGAACAATCCACAATATTTCTCCCAAATGCAAAACTCCGTTCCAAAACTTAATCGACATATTGATTTCCACAATCATAACTTCTCAAGATCATCAATCTGTCCCAACTCTGTCACCTTATACTGTAATGAATAATATTCTTTGAATCTCAAAGCATATCAACTTAGAACGGCAATAAATCTCGATGAAATTTAAAAATCCAAATACTTACGGATCGTGAAGCCGACGATTCCCGTGATCTTGGCACATGTCTCGACTCAAGAAAATACTCGACACAGATATTTTCAAAACACACATTTTGCAAACTCAGTTCACTCGAGAAAACAACACAGCTCTATTTGAACAAACACGTTAACACCATTTGAAAAAGTTACAACAATCCCAGTACCACACTGGTAAATCACATAAGCACAAGCCCGAGTGAACAATAAAAACTCACGGCTCCAATATTTTTCAATCAACAATTCAAATGACGCGTGAAACACGACCAACTCGACCCATTGCCTAGGTTTTCTCAACCTAAGCTCCGATACCATATTCGTAACACCCCGCATCCGAAGGGAATATTACAGCGCCGTGGGCCCCGAGATGGAACCCACAAGGCTGAAGGAAATTTTCGCAAACATTTACAAACGTCCAAGAGGCTAACGACGGTATTATCTATTAAAAACACTCAAAGATTTATAAAGCTCGTTTATCAAACCGTTGTAAAAACTCATTTGAAACCACAAGGCCCAAAATGCCAAAACTCAACAGTTTAAAAACATATGTTAAGCTATAAACACACGTACCGACAGAATAGATTTAGAAAATGATTGCCAAAGTAACCTAAGTTACCGGATACCAAAAAGGCCATTTAAAAATACTCACGCAGCGGATGAAGACAAACAATTGAAATACTTTAGCAGCGGAATACAACAACTGATCAGAAACTCAAAACACAAATACATGCCCTTGCCAGTATCCTCCGGGAAGTTCATCTCTCCACGACCGCTACAAACTTGATAATCCAAGAACCTAAAAAGAAAGCCCACGACGGGGTCAGCCATAATATCCAACAATGATAACCATCACATCTCGACAATAATTACATATCAATGGAAATACTAAGTAAGAATACGACCAGTGTACTCTTACCGTCGTAACTTTACGAGAATCCACGATTCGCATCCTTAACAACACATTAAAATAATACCGAAATATCTGTACGGTATCTCAACAATACTCAAGGTTCTCAAAACATTATCATAACTCGCGATACGGAAATTATACCAACTCTGGCCAATTCAATCCATCGGATAACATCGACAATTCCAATACGATAATCGATTGTCCATCAAAAACAAGTACCAAGGAAATACGGAACATACCTCAAGATACGAAATACCATTACCATCACGTCAGTCTAATCCGAGATCAGATCAACACAACATACGGACATGGTCCTAACACAAGACCTACAAATGCATACTCATATGACAACGTCAATATGATCACAACAATAACGACAATGTATACTTATGGCAAACCCATAATATACATATGCACAACAACAATACATGGCAATCCGATGATCCAGCGTTCCTTTGCCTAGATCCCCGATGATCGTCGGACCAACCCGAGGTGGAAAACCCGTCAAGCGATCCGGTAGACGCTAGCATAGATCACCCGATGATCCCGTCGGACCAACCCGAGGTGGACATATGACAACAATGCACAACTGCACAAAACAACAGTACACAATACACGACAACAACAATGCACAACTGCATGACAACAACGATACACGAATGTATCACAACATGATCGACTCAAACGATAAAAATGATTAGAGTACTTGCCCCGAGTCCTTCGAGAATGATCTCAATGTCTAAACCATCCCGAACCATTATCCTCAATACTCGACGGTCCAAAGTATCACGAATTGCAGATAGTTCATATCTCCGTTTTTATCACGATATATATCCTCGATATACAAGTATACCAATAACAAAAGTAAATCATATACATTATGATTTAGATTCCCAAAACTCGAATATGATTTATAATCCCAAGTCTCATGTGATTACGATTATAAACATTGCTATACGAATTATAAATGAATGAAACGGAAACCATTCATTAAATACTATAAACTGAGTAAGTAATAACTTACTCGATACCGATACGACGATGATGAAGCCGCTACCAATTTCATTGTCTTCGTCTACCAGCTCCTCGGCCCTGACCAACGCCATTCATGAACATACTCGAACACGACCGCAACATACGGTTATAAACACCGATCAATAATCTCAACCTATTACAATAATCGATAAACAACAAGTTCGACAACAATCAACAATCGATAAAACCAATTCACAATCTCCACGGCTCAACAATATCTCGGTTAACCATAAGTCTGATCAAGCCAACTTAAACGATCACGAATTCATAATCGAAACAGAATATACTACCCTGCCTGTTGACTTAGCGCACGTTAATTACTTAACGTAGCGTGCGCTAAGACGTTCCCATTAGCGTGCGCTAGACAGTAACACTAGCGTGCGTTAATGACATGCAGTTGCATGCATTTCATATACCGATCAACACATGGCGATTATCAAGAACACTAAGTGATTCTAAACCATGTTCATAGTTATCAAACAACGAAATTCGATATCCTTTAACATACAAACAATCATTCAACTTATAATCCAAGTCCTATATCAATATATCATCTTCCTCAATATCAACATCATGAAACATCAAGAACGTAACAACACTCCCTTAATCTTCCATTACAGAGAGTAATCATCGACAATAACATCAACATCCAAAACTGAGGAGAAGAATTAATCCACTTATCTCAAGAAAACGAACAACACAATTTAAACCACAAGAATCATATCAATATCTTCATATCAACAATAACATCATCATAATCCGGTAATCCATCTCATAATCATGCTTATCAACTCGTTTATATAATAATCATCAACTCAAGAACATCAACATTCAATCCAAAATGAAATCCAAAGATGAAGAGTGATTACCTTTATGAAGGAATGGATTGATTTCCAAGGTTGAATCCATTTCCAAGAATCACCAATGATTTCAAGAACAAAACTTTAATCCATGATTTCTATCTTAATCTTGTTAAAGATCACCACCTCACCGTGTTTGGGAACCTCAAGAACCTCCCAAAACTCTCTCTATCGACTGAAGGTGAAAAAAAAGGACGAAATGCTTCATAATACCCGTATGTCCCTTATATAGAATACATTACAAGCGTGCGCTAAATCTTATGTTTAGCGTGCGCTACGGCCTTAGCGTGCGCAAGCTGACCTTTGTTAGCGTGCGCTATCGCGATCGAGAGACTCTTTGCGGCCGTACATGAGCTTACGTCGTAATGCCCATGCATTAGCGTACGTAACTTAAACCATCTAGCGTACGCAAGTCCTTGCATTTTAGCATGCGCTAACATCGATTGACTCGTTTGTCTGTATGCTCAAGATGGTCCACATGCGAAAGTCTTGTGAGGATAAGATTCCTTTTTGTCGATATACGATTAGCGTGCGCTAACCATCATGCATTAGCGTGCGCTAACACTACATTACAACATCCGTTGACTTACGAGCGTGCGCCGAAAGTGGTCTGGTCCACACGTAGATTCCTTCGATCATTGCACTAGCGTGCGCTACATTCTGCCTCTAGCGTGCGCTAACCATGAACGATAGCGTGCGCTATACTTGACCATTAGCGCGCGCTAGTCAGGCTATACTTAGCTATTTCCAACTCTTCTCGTCTGTCTCGACATACTGGATACGTACACTCACACACTGAATACATATAATTAATTCCATAATATTCTCATATGATACATAATATCCTCAATTGCAATTGTCGACCAAGTACGACAATTATACCAATACTGACATCTCAGTCCTTCATTTATTTTATCTATACTGTACAGATTCCACACTGTACAATATAACTTGGATAAAATAATATTAAACAATGGTAGTAGAAATTTCGGATATTACAGCGGGGGTAGGTGGTCGGGAGTCGATCGCGACAGCCAAGTCAACGGCTATTACGTACGTAATAGCTACATAGTTACGTACGTAACGAATTGCGTGTTTTGAGGCAGTAAGATCTGATGAAATTGGTTACGTACGTAATGATCATAAGATTACGTACGTAAGGGCTATAACGTACGCTAACCACGTTCGTTAACGTATGTAATGCCGAGTTCAGATTATAAAAGTATGACTTGCCATTCACTTCCTACTCGACCCTTTTCAACCTCCCAACTGAGGAACGATTCCTTTCCCTTCCAACTTCGTTTCTAAGCCTTTCTAACTTGTGTTGTGTAACAACCCCAGATTTAACCGGAAATATTACAGCGCCGTGGGCCCCGAGATGGAACCCACAAGGCTGAAGGAAATTTTCACAATCATTTACAAATGCCCAAGAGGCCAACGACGGTACTATCTTTAAAAATGCATAAAGACATAAAATTCATTTATCAAAAACCGTCGTAAAAACTCATTTGAAATCGCAAGGCCAAACGGCCGACACTCAAAAGTTTAGAAAACGATTTCAAAGTAACCTCAGTTACCAGATACCAAAAGAGCATTTCAAAATACTCACGCAGCGGAAAAACACCAACCATAAATATACTCTAGCAGCGGAACACAAGAACCAACCAAGAAACTCAATACATAAAACATGTCCTAGCCAGTATCCTCCGGGAAGCTCATCTCTTCACGACCGCTACAAGCTCGATACTCCAAGAACCTAAAAGAAATCCCACGACGGGGTCAGCCATAATATCCAACAATGATAACCGTCACATCACATTAATAATTACATACCAATGAGAATACAACATAAGAATACGACCAACGTAATCTTACCGCCATAACTTTACTTACTCAAGTAATTCTCATCAGAATAACCATTATCACATTTCACATCTCGTACTCGATTAACCAATAAACTCGAACATAATATCTGTATTGTACCTCAAACAATACTCAAGATTCTGAAACTATCATCACCAACTCACGATACGGAAATCTACCATTTCTGACCAATACGATCCATCGAATAACATCATCAAATCCCAAAACGATAATCGATTGTCCATCAAAGACAAATACCAAAGGAAATACGGGACATACCTCGAGATATGAAGTGCCACGACAATCATATCAGTCTAATCCGAGATCAGATCAATGCAATACGGACACGGTCCTAACACAAGACCTACAAATGCATACTCATATGACCACGTCAATATGCTCACAACAATAACAATGATGTATACTCAATGGAAATCCGACGATCCAGCGCCCTCAGCATAGATCCCTTTGTTGATCCTATCAGATCAGCATAAGGTGGATAACCAACAATACACATATGAACAACAACACATGATAAAATCAATGATGCAAATTCACAAGACTCCATCAACACAATACTGGTAATCCAACGATCCAGCGCCCTCAGCATAGATCCCCATGATGATCCTGTCGAACCAACGCATGGTGGAAAACCTGTCCAACGATCCAGCGCCCTCAGCATAGATCCCCATGATGATCCCGTCGAACCAACGCATGGTGGACATTCGATCCAGCGCCCTCAGCATAGATCCTCATAATCCCATCAGATTATTTACACAACATAAACAACACAATATGCATACACATATGCAAATCAACACGTTCATCAACATGAACAACATAACATGCACGACAACATGACAATTTACTAGGACGACTTCATGTTCAACAACATGAAAGAAAATATACGAGACCAAAATAAATAACACTAAACCATAATCAATATGGAATACTTGCCCCCGAGTCCTTCGGGAGCAACCTCGAAGTCCAATCATCACCGACGATTATCCGCAACGCTCGACGATCCAAACGTATCATGAACCATAAATAATCGAATCCTCGTCTTTATCACAATGTATCCTCGATACCCAAATATACCAATAACCGAAATAAATCATATACATTATGATTTAACTCCCAGAATCGGAAGAACGATATCCAATCCAAATACCCAGAGTTCACAATAATAATCATCGCTATATGCATTATGAACGAAATGAAACTGAAATCATTCATTAAACATTATAACTGAGCAAGTAATAACTTGCCTCGATACCGATACGATGATGATGATGCCGCTACGACCACAATGCCTTCGTCTACGAGCTCCTCAAAGACCGACCGAAGCAATTCAAGAACATACTCGAACACGACCGCAGCATCCGGTTATAATCACCGATCAATAATCTCAACCTATCGAAGTAATCAAATAACACATATCCGATAACAATTAACAACCGACACGACCAACCAAAACATCTCAACGATTCAACGATATCCACAATACAAACTACAACTCGATGATCATAATCAATCAATACAACCGATCAATAAACCCAACGGTTCCACAACTATCCTGATTAACCACAAGTCCGAATAATCCAATTCAAACAATTACGAATTCACAACCACAATGCGATTACGGATACGAGCGTAAAGGAAATCATATTCGACGAACAATCACAATCTTTCCGGATTCCAAATTGATATCATGATTCATATTTCATTAAGAACATACGAATTCTACCACTACAACCAACGAATATTCGATCTTCATATATAAAAATACCGATAATTCAATATACGATCGTCTTGCTATGTTAAATTCATCAAAAGTTCCTCAAGAACACTAAGGGATTCGAACTCATGTTCATAACCATTAAAACAACATAATTCGATATCCTTTAACATGAAGATAATCTTCGATTCGTAATCCAGTCATGAATCATCGTATTCTTCAGTATACACTCTACATAACCTCAAGGATTGTAGCAACAACTCCTTAATCATCATCATACGGATCAAATACGGATAATAATACCAAGAACATCAAGAACTTTATGATTTCATAATCATAATCAACATATTCAAGGTATAAACCATCATTTCACCATCTTCCTTCAACATATAATTCATATAACCTCAAGAATCGAAACAACAACATCTTAATCCTCTTCATACGAATCATTTATGGATAACAATACCAAAATCCGAAATCAAAGTGAAGAATTCAACAACATACCTCAAGAACATGAATAACCCAATCAAACCCTTCAAGAATCATTGATATCTTCATATCCAAGCTTCTAATCTATGCCTCCAAGCTCACAATCGACTTAAAAGTGTTTAGAACATACTTAGAAGTGAAGAAGGACGGAAAAACGAAGTGAAATGATCAGGAGAAATGAAAGACAAACTTTCATTTTATAAACTGCATCGATCTTTACGTACGTTAACCACCAGCATTAACGTACGTAATGCACTTAGCGTACGCTAAGCGTCCTTAATAGCGTACGTAATCTCATTTCCAAAACTAACTGACCTGTTTCGTCCAATTGATTACGTAGGTAACATTTCCTTCATTACGTACGTAATATGTACGTTGACTTGCTACAGTAAAACTCTATTTAACGTACATTATACCATGGTTCTAAAAAACGCTAGGCGCTAGGCGTTCGGATTGCTAACACCTAGCGCCCAGAGGATTACTCGGGGATTAATCGGGGATTAATCGGATTAGGCAGATTTATATTTTTATTATTATTTTAATTATTTTTTTATATAAAAAATTATATATATGTAAATAATTAAAAATAATTAAAATTTAATCATTTAAAAGATATATAATCAATTATATATTATATTTAAAATATTGATATAGATATAAGGGAGTCTATAATATCCATAATATCTCAGTTTAGGAATTTATAGTACTATTAGAATAAAACAAAAAAAATTAGAAAGTATAACCGCCTAGACATCCGCCTAATCGTCCACCTAGCTACGAAATTTAAAACATTGATATAGCTCTAAAGTAGTCCATAGTACCCATAATATCTTAGCTTGCCTTCATAGGCCCCCACCCAGCCAGTCTAGACGACTGATTAGTCACCCAAACGCCCAGTACAAGCGCCTAGGCCATAATCGGAACGGTAGAGGACCTTCTAGGGATTAATCGAAGGATTAATCGGTCTAGGCGGGGATTTTTAGAACACTGCATTATACACTTCTCGTAGCGTACGCAATGGCCGGGGTTGACTCGCCTGTCTACATCCGTCGCCGACATCGGGTCCCACCTGCCGACCATGACTCGGTCCTGTCCGATTCCCTCGTTACGTACGTAATGCTTTAGCCATAACGTACGTAACACAACTAATTTAGCGTACGTAAGTCTTCAACATTAGCGTACGCTAAGTATTCTATACTTAGCCAATTTCAACTGTTACCGCCTGTCTCGACATACTGAAAACGAACATACGGCATACTGAATACGTATACTGAATTCAATAATATTCTCATACGATATACTCTATATCAAAAGTGCGACAACCTGATACACGATATCCTCAATTATAATTGTCTACCAAATACGACAATTGTACCAATACTGACATCTCAGTCCTTCATTTATTTTATCCATACTGTACAGATTCCACGCTGTAGAATATAACTCGGATAAAATAATCTCAAACAACAGTAGTAGAAATTCCGGATATTACATTCTACACCACTTAAAATAAGTTTCGGCCTCGAAACTTGCAATCCGTCATAAAAACAACCAAACATACCGTCCAACCAAAATATCCCAAAACCATCACGTCAACGATCAATTATCGTCATTACCGAATAACCAAAAGAGCCTACTTACCAATATGTAGGTTGACTATCTCCTGAGATACTAGCAAGTGATCTCACTGTACAGTCCCAATACGCTTACGATTACAATTCTCTGAGTCTCAACAAAAATATATCATCTTCAGATGAAATAATCTGCCCGAATCAAATTCTGTCTGCCTGATTACATAATCAGGTCTCAATTCCGATAAGACGAATAATATACAATACATCTGCGAAACAACTGCCCAAAACAACGATACGAATCCCGAAACATCAACACAAAATCCGAACGCACAGATGATCACCAACAATGATCAACCAATAAATCAACCGAATTTATCATCAACATGATAAATTCCCATATGACCAACCAGAGGTCAAAACACAATCGAGAATATCATCAACATGATAAACTCCCATATGACCAACCAGAGGTTAACGATAATCGAGAATACCTTCAAACGGTAAGCTCCAACACGATCAATACAGAACCACAGAAACAGATATACGAAAAAGCAAAATTCTCAAAACGACACACCAATCACATACAGTGATTCTCAACGAAACACAACCGACTGGTGAACATACCCCTCGGCATACGAACAACCAGTCACAAACCGACGAACATATCCAATCATACAGGGAGTGGGAACGACCACTCAATATCCAAAACAACCAGCATGGGGTCGCCATCCCCAAATCTACACTTACAACGAAATCCTTCAAAATCACTATGGTAAAAATCACACTACTACCATACCAATGGAATCACATAGCACATATGTCCCGATTTCAACAAAATCCAAATTTCCAAAATTACATCCTGTGCATGAATCTACAACACGCAGCATATTTCTCTTATCCGATAAATCAATCGATCATCCTTGCATAACCAAACTACTATACTGAAGTTTGTATCTCTTTTCCTCGTACCATACTGATGTCTTATCCAGTTCGTGAGTCACACTCAGAACTTCACCATGATATGCATTATGCACTAAATGCGTATGTATATCGATCATATTTTCAAAACCAGTTTGAAATCATATAGTCTTGTCAAAAGACAAATTTTCGAAAATTCTTTCAAGAGTTTGAAAACTCAAAACATAAATTTTCGTAGGACCACGAAATCAATTTTAAAAATTAAATCGGCTCGCTGGTGCCAAGTTCTCGATAAAAATTCTTTTCGAATACACACGAATAAATAAAATGGAATTTATGCAAATGCTTGTCCATATCCATACTCCTGTATACCACTTCGGCTCGTCACCAATATCCACTGATATTCCATCGGAAAACCACACGATAGAGTTCCAAAATCTCATATATAAACTCCGACTAAAAAAAACTCCTTTCTACATATGACTCGCAACGTCAGTCATTAACCTATCCTGGATCATCTTAAATATGATATGACAAAATATTGAAACGAATCAATACAGCAAAAGGCTTCCCGAGAAGTTTCATTTGAACAAATAAATCAAAACCCCGAAAGATAGAAATAAAATGCATAAACGATCGGTAAAGTGTTTTACAAATCTCGGGTGTTTTAGAAAACAGAAAAGTCTTTTGAGACATTAGGGTCTCAGCCCGTATCTCATTTCGTATTATAAGAAGTTTAAAAAGTAGAAAACCCTTTTTCGGACTCCAAGTCCTGGTTTATAAAACTATTTCAAAATCGATTGGGTCTCGGCCCAAAATCATTTTCCGTAAAACATCCGTAAAACATTCATTTTGAAAAGTGTCATTTTCAAATGCTCAAAAACAGTTTCATGTATCACAAAATGATCTATCATGACTACATGTTCTTCTCAACAATCCACAGCATTTCTCCCAAATGCATAATGCATTCAAATCTAACCGACATATTGATTTCCTAAACCATAACTTCTCAAGATCGTCAATCCTGTCCCAACTCTGTCACCTTATACTGTGACGCATAATATTCTGCTGAATCTCAAAGCATATCAACTATAGAACAGCAATAAATCTCAATGAAATTCAAAAATCCAAATACTTACAGATCGTGAAGCCGATGATTCCCCGTGATACTGGCACATGTCTCGACTCAAGGAAATACTCGACACAGATATTTTCAAAACACACGTTTTGCAAACTCAGTGCAACTCAAGAACACAATATATCACGTTAACACCATTTGGAAAAGTTTACAACAATCCCAGTACCACACTGATAAATCACATAACCCATAAGCCCAAGTGAACAACAAAAACTCACGGCTCTAGTATTAGTCAATTGACAACTCGAATGACGCGACAAAACACGACCCAACTCGACCCAAATGCCTAGGTTTTCTCAGCCTAAGCTCCGATACCATATTCTGTAACACCCCCAGATTTAACCGGAAATATTACAGCGCCGTGGGCCCCGAGATGGAACCCACAAGGCTGAAGGAAATTTTCACAATCATTTACAAATGCCCAAGAGGCCAACGACGGTACTATCTTTACAAATGCATAAAGACATAAAATCCATTTATCAAAAACCGTCGTAAAAACTCATTTGAAATCGCAAGGCCAAACGGCCGACACTCAAAAGTTTAGAAAACGATTTCAAAGTAACCTCAGTTACCAGATACCAAAAGAGCGTTTCAAAATACTCACGCAGCGGAAAAACACCAACCATAAATATACTCTAGCAGCGGAACACAAGAACCAACCAAGAAACTCAATACATAAAACATGTCCTAGCCAGTATCCTCCGGGAAGCTCATCTCTTCACGACTGCTACAAGCTCGATACTCCAAGAACCTAAAAGAAATCCCACGACGGGGTCAGCCATAATATCCAACAATGATAACCGTCACATCACATTAATAATTACATACCAATGAGAATACAACATAAGAATACGACCAACGTAATCTTACCGCCATAACTTTGCTTACTCAAGTAATTCTCATCAGAATAACCATTATCACATTTCACATCTCGTACTCGATTAACCAATAAACTCGGACATAATATCTGTATTGTACCTCAAACAATACTCAAGATTCTGAAACTATCATCACCAACTCACGATACGGAAATCTACCATTTCTGACCAATACGATCCATCGAATAACATCATCAAATCCCAAAACGATAATCGATTGTCCATCAAAGACAAATACCAAAGGAAATACGGGACATACCTCGAGATATGAAGTGCCACGACAATCATATCAGTCTAATCCGAGATCAGATCAATGCAATACGGACACGGTCCTAACACAAGACCTACAAATGCATACTCATATGACCACGTCAATATGCTCACAACAATAACAATGATGTATACTCAATGGAAATCCGACGATCCAGCGCCCTCAGTATAGATCCCTTTGTTGATCCTATCAGATCAGCATAAGGTGGATAACCAACAATACACATATGAACAACAACACATGATAAAATCAATGATGCAAATTCAAAAGACTCCATCAACACAATACTGGTAATCCAACGATCCAGCGCCCTCAGCATAGATCCCCATGATGATCCTGTCGAACCAACGCATGGTGGAAAACCTGTCCAACGATCCAGCGCTCTCAGCATAGATCCCCATGATGATCCCGTCGAACCAACCCATGGTGGACATTCGATCCAGCGCCCTCAGCATAGATCCTCATAATCCCATCAGATTATTTACACAACATAAACAACACAATATGCATACACATATGCAAATCAACACGTTCATCAACATGAACAACATAACATGCACGACAACATGACAATTTACTAGGACGACTTCATGTTCAACAACATGAAAGAAAATATACGAGACCAAAATAAATAACACTAAACCATAATCAATATGGAATACTTGCCCCCGAGTCCTTCGGGAGCAACCTCGAAGTCCAATCATCACCGACGATTATCCGCAACGCTCGACGATCCAAACGTATCATGAACCATAAATAATCGAATCCTCGTCTTTATCACAATGTATCCTCGATACCCAAATATACCAATAACCGAAATAAATCATATACATTATGATTTAACTCCCAGAATCGGAAGAACGATATCCAATCCAAGTACCCAGAGTTCACAATAATAATCATCGCTATATGCATTATGAACGAAATGAAACTGAAATCATTCATTAAACATTATAACTGAGCAAGTAATAACTTGCCTCGATACCGATACGATGATGATGAAGCCGCTACCAGTCACAATGCCTTCGTCTACGAACTCCTCAGCACCGACCGAAGCAATTCAAGAACATACTCGAACACGACCGCAGCATCCGGTTATAATCACCGATCAATAATCTCAACCTATCGAAGTAATCAAATAACACATATCCGATAACAATTAACAACCGACACGACCAACCAAAACATCTCAACGATTCAACGATATCTACAATACAAACTACAACTCGATGATCATAATCAATCAATACAACCGATCAATAAACCCAACGGTTCCACAACTATCCTGATTAACCACAAGTCCGAATAATCCAATTCAAACAATTACGAATTCACAACCACAATGCGATTACGGATACGAGCGTAAAGGAAATCATATTCGACGAACAATCACAATCTTTCCGGATTCCAAATTGATATCATGATTCGTATTTCATTAAGAACATACGAATTCTACCACTACAACCAACGAATATTCGATCTTCATATATAAAAATACCGATAATTCAATATACGATCGTCTTGCTATGTTAAATTCATCAAAAGTTCCTCAAGAACACTAAGGGATTCGAACTCATGTTCATAACCATTAAAACAACATAATTCGATATCCTTTAACATAAAGATAATCTTCCAATTCGTAATCCAAGTCATGAATCATCGTATTCTTCAGTATACACTCTACATAACCTCAAGGATTGTAGCAACAACTCCTTAATCATCATCATACGGATCAAATACGGATAATAATACCAAGAACATCAAGAACTCTATGATTTCATAATCATAATCAACATATTCAAGGTATAAACCATCATTTCACCATCTTCCTTCAACATATAATTCATATAACCTCAAGAATCGAAACAACAACATCTTAATCCTCTTCATACGAATCATTTATGGATAACAATACCAAAATCCGAAATCAAAGTGAAGAATTCAACAACATACCTCAAGAACATGAATAACCCAATCAAACCCTTCAAGAATCATTGATATCTTCATATCCAAGCTTCTAATCCATGCCTCCAAGCTCACAATCGACTTAAAAGTGTTTAGAACATACTTAGAAGTGAAGAAGGACGGAAAAACGAAGTGAAATGATCAGGAGAAATGAAAGACAAACTTTCATTTTATAAACTGCATCGATCTTTACGTCGTTAACCACCGGCATTAACGCACGTAATGCACTTAGCGTACGCTAAGCGTCCTTAATAGCGTCGTAATCTCATTTCCAAAACTAATCGACTGTTTCATCGATTGATTACGTAGGTAACATTTCCTTCATTAAATCGTAATATATGCGTTGACTTGCTCTGATAAAACTCTATTTAACGTACATTATACACTTCTCGTAGCGTACGCAATGGCCGGGGTTGACTCGCCTGTCTACATCCGCCGCCGACATCGGGTCTTACCTGCCGACCATGACTCGGTCCTGTCCGATTCCCTCGTTATGTACGTAATGCTTTAGCCATAACGTACGTAACACAACTAATTTAGCGTACGTAAGTCTTCAACATTAGCGTACGCTAAGTATTCTATACTTAGCCAATTTCAACTGTACACTTTGTCTCGACATACGAAAGCGAACATACGGCATCTTGAATCATTATCGAATTCAATAATATTCTCATACGATATACTCTATATCAAAAGTGCGACAACCGATACACGATATCCTCAATTATAATTGTCTACCAAATACGACAATTGTACCAATCGACATCTCGAGTCCTTCATTTATTTTATCCATCTTGCATGATTCCACGCTGTAGAATATAACTCGGATAAAATAATCTCAAACAACAGTAGTAGAAATTCCGGATATTACATTCTACACCACTTAAAATAAGTTTCGGCCTCGAAACTTGCAATCCGTCATAAAAACAACCAAACATACCGTCCAACCAAAATATCCCAAAACCATCACGTCAACGATCAATTATCGTCATTACCGAATAACCAAAAGAGCCTACTTACCAATATGTAGGTCGACTATCTCCTGAGATACTAGCAAGCGATCTCACTGTACAGTCCCAATACGCTTACGATTACAATTCTCTGAGTCTCAACAAAAATATATCATCTACAGATGAAATAATCTGCCCCAATCAAATTCTGTCTGCCTGATTACATAATCAGGTCTCAATTCCGATAAGACAAATAATATACAATACATCTCTGAAACAACTGCCCAAAACAACGATACGAATCCCGAAACATCAACACAAAATCCGAACGCTCAGATGATCACCAACAATGATCAACCAATAAATCAACCGAATTTATCATCAACATGATAAATTCCCATATGACCAACCAGAGGTCAAAACACAATCGAGAATATCATCAACATGATAAACTCCCATATGACCAACCAGAGGTTAATGATAATCGAGAATACCTTCAAACGGTAAGCTCCAACACGATCAATACAGAACCACAGAAACAGATATACGAAAAAGCAAAATTCTCAAAACGACACACCAATCACATACAGTGATTCTCAACGAAACACAACCGACTGGTGAACATACCCCTCGGCATACGATCCGATTATTCCAAGTCCCAAAACATATGATTCCTTACGTAAAACATACGAACTAGGTAATATTCATATACTGGTCGATTGGTTTTGAAGATACAAAACATGCTTAGGAATCCACATACTAAAAGGTTCAATGGATCATACGATGAATAAGTGTCGAAACGTCGAAAATATCCTTCTAACACATGATGAACGACCAATAACGAATCTAACTGACTAGATGAACATGATCAACATCCTTTAGAACACTACTAGTATTGGTGAAGAATCACCTACCTCAAGGTAGTGAAGAACACGGAGGAGATTGAAGCAATCCAACACCGACGGCTTGAACACCAATCTCCAATGATATACGATCTTCAATCACGAACTAGGATGTTGTTATGAAGTGTTTAGGATGAAGGAAGTTACGTTCTAAGTGTAAGAATTCGGGTATGGGAGAAGAAAGAACTGAAATCACGAATAGGATGATGTCCTATTTATAAGAAATGGCTATTAGCGCGCGCTAGTCTCTGCTCGTAGCGTGCGCTAACGGCTCACTGACTTAACTGTACTCAGCACTTAGCGTGCGCTACGCATATACCTGTAGCGTGCGCTAAGGCGTTGACTTGGCTTTTCCCGAAAGCCGTCCAGGTTCATCCCGACACGATCCGACAGGGGTCCCCCGGCCAGATCTCACCTACCGCACGTCTCAATCAAATTAACCACACATAGCGTGCGCTAATAATCCTTTGTACCGTGCGCTATTGAGTCTATGTTAGCGTACGCTACACATAGCCACTAGCGTGCGCTACATGCGCAGAATTACAATTTGTAAATCACATACATGAAATCATACGCTCGACAACACCGGAATATGAAATACGGAGAATAATACTCAGATCAAGTACAACGATTACAATATCACAAGTTCCAAATACAAGTCAGAAATCTCGGGTATTACATCCTTCCTCCCTAAAAAGAAGTTTCGTCCCGAAACTTAAGATGAAAACAACTCTGGATATCTAGCCTTCATACTGTCCTCTGTTTCCCAAGTGGCCTCTTCGACTCCGTGTCGTGACCATTGTACTTTAACCAAGTGTATTGGTTTATTCCTCAATTGTTTGATCCGACTCTCAAGTATCTTGATTGGTCTCTCTTCGAAGGTGCCATCATTAGCTATCTCGATCTCGTCGAAATCAATGACGTGACTCGGGTCCGGTACATACTTCCGCAATTGGGATACGTGAAACACATTGTGAACGTGACTCAGCGATGGCGGTAAGGCCAACCTGTATGCTAAATCTCCAACTCTCTCGAGGATCTCAAATGGTCCGATATATCTCGGACTAAGCTTGCCTCTCCTCCCAAAACGGAAAATCCCTCGTGTAGGAGACACCTTCAATAGTACATGGTCCCAGTCGAACTCTAGAGGCGGCAGCGTATATATCTGCATAAGATTTACGCCGACTCAGGCGATCAACAATCTTTCTCGAATCAAAGCTACCTTCTCTTGAGTCTGAATAATCAATTCCGGTTCGGTCCCGATCAAATCCGAAGAATCATCCCAACACAGGGGTGATCGACATCTTCTTCCGTACAAAGCTTCAAATGGTGCCATTTTGATAGAATCATGCCAACTATTATTATAAGTGAATTCAATCAAGGGCAAGTGAACTTCCTAATCAGTTGACCAATCTAATGCACAAGCTCTAAGCGTGTCTTATACTGTTTGTATAGTCCTTCCGGACTGACCGTCCGTTTGAAGATGATAAGCCGTGCTAAAGTTGAGCTCAGTCCCCAAAGCCTTGTGAACTGCTTTCCAGAAGTGTGACACGAAACGGCCATCTCGATCCGAAATAATGGTCTTCGGCGTCCCATGCAATCTGACTATCTCCGCAAT
This sequence comes from Orobanche coerulescens, assembly GCA_033398695.1. Lineage (NCBI taxonomy): Eukaryota > Viridiplantae > Streptophyta > Magnoliopsida > Lamiales > Orobanchaceae > Orobanche > Orobanche coerulescens. The sequence goes on from CM065818.1 coordinate 60,681,986, forward strand.
AAATACTCGCGCCAATCTCTAGGGTCCCCATGTATCTTTAATCCCTAGGAAATGAGCCGACTTGGTTAGTCGATCAACTACAACCCAAATCATGTTCATTCCCATTCTAGTCCTTGGCATACTGGTGATGAAATCCATCGAGATGTCCTCCCACTTCCATTCAGGGATCGGAAGCGGCTTTAACATTCCGGCAGGTCGTTGATGTTCGATCTTAACCTGCTGACAGGTCAAACACCTCGAAACATACTCTGCTACGTCCTTCTTCATATTCCCCCACCAGAAGTTTTGTTTTAAATCCTTATACATCTTACTGCTGCCCGGGTGAATAGAATAGGGCGCGCTGTGAGCTTCCTTCAGAATAGTCCTTCTCAAGTCATCATCATCGGGAACGCAAAGTCGACTCTGAAATCTCATAACTCCATCATCTTGTATCACGAATCCTGGGGCTTTTCCTTTCTTTACTTCGTCACATAATCGAAGGATCAGAGAATCGTTCAATTGTTTAGACTTGATCTCCTGGACTAGTGATGAAGTCAGTTCCATCACATAAAGTTGCCCTTGGATTCCTGGTGCCCATACTTCAATCCCTCGCGGATCGGTTCTCGTTGAATCTTGGTTTGGGACGTAAGTGCTTCCAACACTCGAAGAGAAAGCAGTTTACGGCTCAAAGCATCGGCTACTACGTTTGCTTTCCCGGATGATAGAGAATCTCCAAGTCGTAATCCTTGATCAATTCCGACCACCTTCTCGCCTCATGTTTAATTCTTTACATTGAAAATGTACTTGAGGCTCTTATGGTCTGTAAAGATCTGACAATGAGTGCCGTACAAATAATGTCGCCAAATTTTCAAGGCAAAGACCACAGCTGCTAGCTCCAGATCATGAGTCGGGTAATTAACCTCATACGGTTTCAATTGGCGAGAAGCATAGGCAATCACCTTATCCTTTTGCATCAACACACATCCCAGACCCTGATTTGAAGCGTCGCTGTAAACCATGAATTCATCAGTTCCATCTGGTAACGCTAATATAGGTGCTGTCGTCGGTCTCTTCTTAAGTTCATCAAAACCAGCCTGGCATTTCTCATCCCACTTAAACTTTTGAGTTTTCTGTAACAGCTGAGTGAGCGGACGAGAGATCTTGGAAAATCCCTCTACAAAGCGGCGATAATATCCCGCAAGTCCTAAGAAACTCCGGACTTCTTTCACATTATTAGGAGCTTCCCATTCCAAGATTGCTTCGACTTTCTTCGGGTCTACCTGAACTCCGTCAGCTGATATCACATGCCCAAGGAAAGTTACTTCCTTAAGCGAGAATTCGCATTTTGAAAACTTTGCATATAGCTGTTCCTTCCTCAAAGTGCTCAAAACCACATGTAAATGCTTGGCATGCTCCCCTGCGTCCTTCGAATATATCAAGATGTCATCAATGAAGACGACCACAAATTTATCCAAGTATTCCAAGAATACCCGATTCATCAATTGCACGAATACCGCAGGAGCATTGGTAAGTCCAAATGGCATTACTACAAATTCATAATGCCCGTACCGGTATCTGAAAGCAGATTTCGGTATATCCGATTCCTTAATTCTCAACTGGTGGTATCATGATCGCAAGTCAATCTTCGAGAATACCCTTGACCCTTGCAGTTGATCAAACAAGTCATCGATCCGAGGTAAAGGATACTTATTCTTGATTGTCATCTTGTTGAGCTCCCTGTAATCAATACACAGTCGGAGGGATCCGTATTTCTTCCGGACAAAGAGAACGGGCGCTCCCCAAGGAGAAACGCTCGGTTGAATATAACCCTTCTGTAACAATTCCTCCAGTTGTGTCTTGAGTTCATAGCGCCATGCGGTATGGTGCTCTGGAAATAGGAGCTGCTCCAGGCTCTAATTCGATAGTGAATTCCACTTCTCTCTGCGGAGGTAATCCAGGTAGTTCGTCAGGAAATACATCTGAGAACTCATTCACAACTGAAATAGACGAGAGCTCTACTCCTTCCTCTTTCCTCATGGCATAGCACCAAAGTCCGTGACATCCCTGCTTCAGTAATTTCACGGCTTTCATTGCTTTGATCAATTTTCCCGAGCTTCCTGGTCTCCATCCTCGGAATAAGTGTTCAGATCCGTCATCAGCAATGATAGAAATTACTCTCTCTCGGCAATTCAGAATAGCTCCATAATGGTTGAGCCAATCGTCTCCGAGAATTAAATCGTCACCGTAGATGTCAACCACAATAAGGTTCGATAGCCAATCTCTCCCTCCTATAGTTACTGGAAAATCTCTAGCCTCTAGGGTTCCCACGATTCTCTCTCCACTCGGCAAACCCACAACATATGGTCCACAATCAAATAAGCACGAGATTTTCAAACGATTTACACAGTTCAAAGATACAAAAGAATGTGTAGCTCCGGAATCGAATAAAACACTAACTGGTTGCAAAAGGATCTTAATTGTACCTGATGCAACAGCAGTGTTCTGATCATCAGATTTCCTCATTTCGTACAGGCGCGGAGGAACGGACCCAGCACTGGATGTCTCTCTCTTCCCAACGTTCTGCTGCTGAAATCCACTCTGCTGCGTCTGGTTCACACTCGTCTCCTTCGAATCGAGCCGAGTCACAGTACCAAAAGATCGGGTCGCATTCCCACAAAATGTTGCGCGATGTCCTTCCTGTCCACACTCGAAACAGGTCACGGCAGGCGCGAAACAATCACGTCGAACATGTCCCGCTTTGCCATAGTTATAACACTTCTTCCCTGCGTCTGAAACAGTTGGTGCTGCCCGGAACTTCTTTCCACTTCAAGAAGAATGTGGAGGTCTCCTGGATGAGTGAAAAGAGGACTGACCCCGGCGAGGCCCGCTACTCTTATCCTCCGTGAAGTTGCCAGACACCTTCTGTTTCTTTGCTTCCGTCGATTTCTCTATTGCTGCCTCCTTCATATCATAGGCCAACGCCTTGTCCTGATACTGTCGCAAGGTGGTACATTCAAATCCGGACATATACTGCTGAATTTCCGGCTTCATTCGCATGTCAAAATGGAAAATCTTCTCCGCCTCAGTCCTGACCAAGTGGCGCACATAAGTCAGCTGGTGATTAAAAGTCTTAATCACGTCCGTCACAGATGCTTCTGAATTCTGTGGTGAGAAAAACTCTCGAACTCGGGACTCTCTAACTGGGCGAGGACAATACTGCGCTTCCATCATCAATTTGAATTCCGTCCAGTCAACATTTTGCTCCTCCGGTCGAATGGCCTCCCGCCAGTCGAAAGCCTCCCCTGTCAGAAGATACTGGGCGACCGGAACCTTCCTATCATTGGGACAGTTAATCCCCGCAAAAATCTTCTCTAATTCCTTCAGCCAGCGATCCCAAGAAAGCGTCTCAGTCGAACCATCAAATTTCGGAGGATGCAATTTGACCACCTCGGTAAGCCATTTATCTCCCCGATTATCCACGTTATGCTGTTGTCCCATTGCCGTCTGCATGCGATCCACAACTTGAGCAAATTGGTTTATCTGAGCAACCACCTGCTGAAGCACTCCCGGCACGTTAGGATCTGCATTGTTATTTGTCGATCCCTGCTGTCCCCCGGAATGGGAATCCGTTCGACTAGCGGTTATCTCTGGGGTAGATACCGACTCTTCTTGCCTCGCATTTCCACGTCTGCGTCCACGACCGCGTCCGCGTCCACGACCTGCTCTCAACATACTGTAAACATAAATACTCAATATCCAGGGCAAACTTTCTCAAAGTACATCCATCAATGTTTACAAGACATGAATTAGATAAAACGGTAGTATTCGAGATTAGGAAACTTACAACCACGGTCCACACGACGATGCTGGCTCAGCAGTGATGTTACGAACGACCAATAATCAAATAACGTAAACAGACCCAACTAACCCGACTGCCAAGATATCCATGAATCTTAGCTCTGATACCATTTTCTGTAACACCCCGAGATATTCGGAATAATTACAGCGCCGTAAACCCTTTAGATAAGGATTTACAAGGCTAATTTTGAAAGAAGTGTAAAAATAATCCAATCGAACAACTGAAGTTCAAATACAAATTTGATTCAACCGATCAAATGAGTTAACTTATACAACCATATCGAAATGACCTTATTAAAACAGACGTACTCGAGTACTAAACAAACCAAGAAGACAAATCACAATAACAATAACATCAACCACATCACTGAGCCATTTCATCGTCACAGCCGATCGTGGTTGCCTCCCCGCTCCTCGGCTACCTGAACATCAAAACAATGTCCACCCCCGAAGGGGTTAGCAAAACAATGCTAGTACAAGTATCATCATACAATAAATCATCAATGCATCATAAAACATGCAAAACGGACTTCCGCCACCGGAATCCAACGATGCGAATCCTCATGATTCCATCAACACAATACAGGGTAATCCAGCGATCCAGCGCCCTTGGTATAGATCCCCATGATGATCCCGTCGGACCAACGCATGGTGGAAAACCCGTCCAATGATCCAGCGCCCTCAGCATAGATCCCCATGATGATCCCGTCGGACCAACGCATGGTGGACATTCGATCCAGCGCCCTCAGCATAGATCCTCATGATCCCCTCGGATCATTTATACCATAAATCAATCAACTATGCATACACATATGCATTTCAATATGTTCATCAATACGAACAAATAACAATGAATATCACGAGAATTTTCAGAAATACATCTCATATTCAACAATATGAACAAAACCACAAGCATGATCAAAGTTTCAATATAAATCGAACTCGACATATGATACTTGCCTCGAAAATGGCAAGGACGAAACACCTCGATGATCTCAACACACTCGAAGGCCGCCTCCTTCAATCAACGTAACAAGCTCGAACCTTAACAAAAGGAATGATATACAAATCATCTCAAGTCGAACGATGGCCTAACAATTCGTTCTACGGTCCAAAAGTTCAAAATAAACTATCTGCCTGGACTGCTTAGCGTGCGCTACGTATCCTACGTAACGTGCGCTAAGCCTGCCTGTTAGCATACGCTATCGTATAAGACTAGCATGCGCTAGCCACAGACTGACAGTTTGAATCGGCTGATACATAACGTACGTTACGTACGTATTGTGCGTTAACTCAACCCCGATAGCGCACGTTAATTTACAAGTGTTAGCGTGCGCTAACCTTGCATAGCAGAACACTGCTAACAGAAAACTGGATTGAATGGTGATGAACTCATGAATTCTATGGTGATACAACAAGTCATCCTCAAGCATGTCATGCTACTAAGGTTTGTGGAAGTTCCATGATCATGAGGTACAAATATACGGATAATCATCTCAACATCATAATTCATCTTCGATCTTCAAGAAATATTCGAAGTTCCGATTATTCCAAGTCCCAAAACATATGATTCCTTACGTAACACATATGAACTAGGTAATCTTCGTATACTGGTCGATTGGTTTTGAAGATACAAAACATGCTTAGGAATCCACATACTAAAAGGTTCAATGGATCATACGATGAATAAGTGTCGAAACGTCGAAAATATCCTTCTAACACATGATGAACGACCAATAACGAATCTAACTGACTAGATGAACATGATCAACATCCTTTAGAACACTACTAGTATTGGTGAAAAATCACCTACCTCAAGGTAGTGAAGAACACGGAGGAGATTGAAGCAATCCAACACCGACGGCTTGAACACCAATCTCCAATGATATACGATCTTCAATCACGAACTAGGATGTTGTTATGAAGTGTTTAGGATGAAGGAAGTTGCGTTCTAAGTGTAAGAATTCGGGTATGGGAGAAGAAAGAACTGAAATCACGAATAGGATGCTGTCCTATTTATAAGAAATGGCTATTAGCGCGCGCTAGTCCCTGCTCGTAGCGTGCGCTAACGGCTCACTGACTTAACTGTACTCAGCACTTAGCGTGCGCTACATATATACCTGTAGCGTGCGCTAAGGTGTTGACTTAGCTTTTACCGAAAGCCGTCCAGGTTCATCCCGACACGATCCGACAGGGGTCCCCCGGCCAGATCTCACCTACCGCACGTCTCAATCAAATTGACCACACATAGCGTGCGCTAATAATCCTTTGTAGCGTGCGCTATTGAGTCTATGTTAGCGTACGCTACACATAGCCACTAGCGTGCGCTACATGCACAGAATTACAATTTGTAAATCACATACATGAAATCATACGCTCGACAACACCGGAATATGAAATACGGAAAATAATACTCAGATCAAGTACAACGATTACAATATCACAAGTTCCAAATACAAGTCAGAAATCTCGGGCATTACAGTAAGTAATGACAAGGGGATCAATTCAACAAAGTCTGAAAAGATAAATATATGAGACTAAAGGGATGACTTTAAGATGTAAAATCTCAAGTCACTCACAATGTCTCATATGAGGTCAGTCATACTATGATGACATGAATCTTGGAAAGATCAACAGAATTAATTGGAATGCCAACGGATACTGTGCATCTATCCAAGCACAAAGGCAACTGATCTTTCAAGAGTAACTAAAAGTCTAAAGTACTAAGTGAATTGTACAAGACTAAACACAGTCTATATCGTGAGTAAGACTATGTGGATACACGAGTAATCAGGAAACTAATTATCAATTGGTGATCACAATGATATAAAGATTACTTGTGTGTATATGCTGCATGATATGAGATATTCAAAAACTATAAAATGATATAGTAACGCAAATTGGATATCTGACATTATGAATTTAATGTCTAAATAGTGAATATGTTTCACACTAGCTAGTGCAGCAGTGGTATGGACATCTTCAATATAGATGGTTATTGCTCGATTTACAAAGGAATATGAGTTCATAACCTTAGACAAATGTGCATGAGAGGCATAATGCAATACCAATTTCTAGAAGATATTCCAAAATGGGCAAAACTGTGACCGCAATATGTATTTATTGTGATAGTCAATCTACGATTGACAGGGCACAGAACAAAAGAATAATGGTAAGTCTCGTCTTATGAGGCAAAGACATAATACCATTTTGCTATCAACATTGGTTATCACTATTAATTACGATTCGTCAAGAGATAACATCGCGGATCCGCTAACCAAGGGGTTATTAAAAGACCTTGTTGATAAATCATCAAGAGGAATGGGTCTATTGCCATGAGCTAATGGTTTTATGGAGGATACCCAACCTAAGCTGACTGGAGATCCCAAGATGTAGGTTCATAAAACTGGGCACGATCACTGTGGGGGTTACCTCGAAACGACCATTCCTAGGATGAAAACAGTGATACCCATAGGGAGAGGTTAAGCTTATGCTTTTAATGATTCTTAGGTCGACAACGTATAGTCGGGTGGAGTAAAATACGGGTTTACTCAAAAAACTTAACGAGAATCGCCTATGTTGGAGTGAAGAGGGGCCGCTTCAAAGGAGAATTGCAAGGCACAATTCTCTAGAAACTCCCGCAGAACCAGGACGGTGTCCACGGCCAAAACGGGAACAATAATGAGAACAGAATAAATCAGGGAGGGCACTTGTGAAGGATATACGATCACTTACACAAACGGTCGGACAGTTCAAAGGCATCTAGTCACACTATCTAGCCAGTAAGGAGAATATATCTTTTCGAGGGAAGGTTCAAGGAGCATACTCTACCTATCCTATGCAATGCCTAACCGTAGTAACTATCACCAAGTCAAACTCCGTGTCTGACGTGTGCTGCTGGACCATCAATCTCATTCATGTGGGGGATTGTTGAAAATATTAGATAAAATGGAGGAAATGGGATGTTTTGAGCAGCCCATTTGAGAGGAAATTTTGAGTTGGATCGACTACGAGTTAGAGTCGGGACTTAATTGGAATACGTAGTACTCCGTACGAGGTTTCCAAAACATGTAAGAACACTCAAAATGATTGAGGTATGAATGAGACATGATGTTCCAAATTGAACCCTTTAGAAATGGGTTTGGGATGCTATCCCACATTGGAAAAAGTAGGGAGAAATTGTGAGTATATAAGGAGATGTGGACAAAGGCATGTTCAAAAAGTGAGACATGTGTGGATGTGTGACTAGGCGCCCCTCGCGCACACACACATCGGCTCGGTCTCGGTCGAAGGGCGATTTGGGCTAAATGTCTCGGCGTCTCGAAGTTATTTTTTTACTGCAATTTTATTCGGTAAAATTTTATTTTACTGAAAATACCTCACTTAATAAATTCCGAATTTTTCGGATCCGGATAAAATCGAATTAAATAGATCGGTTTAGATAATTATTGAGATACTAATCCTGATCGGTTTAGAGTTCCTCCAGATACCAATTTCGATCGGTAGAGTTCCTCCAGATACCAATTTCGGTCTGTATAGAGTTCCTCCAGCACATGTCTCTCTCTCATCTTCACCTATAAATACAGATGTGAGGGGTCTTATATTTATACAGAAAATTTCGTCCGTTTTCTTCACCTAAAAATCCCGACTTCAAAATTTTATTTCGGGAATAATTTCTATTCATATTTTGGGTCGCGTCGGTGGTAGTTCAGGTTTATTCTAGTTCGCTGAGGGTGCGATGATCGATATATCAACGCATCGAGATGTTGTTTTATCCTGGGAAGCAGACGCTATACACTGCGGTGGAGGCGAATTTGCTTTAAGGAGACAGATTTCTGGACTCAAAATCGCCCACATTCGGATTTACCTCAACTGATTAATTATATATATATATATACATATATAGTTTTTTTAATGCTTTCGTCATTAACGAATCTGCTTCCTAATTTGTTCTTCTCTGATTTGCAGCACAGACAGGAGATTCAAAACATGCGATCCCTTAAGTCGTAATTTGACGGACACGGACGAGTCCAAGACAAGCTTTTAGATCTACAGGTATAATGGAAAATCATCAAATATTATACTTCATGGTATAATTATATGAATTCGAATTTATCGATATAATTTTTAGTAAATTATACCAACAATCTTAAAGCAAATTTCTTATTTCGTAGCAAAAACTAGAAAATTCTATAGAAGAAACCAAAATAATTAAAAAGGTAAAATCCTAAAAAAAAGCGAAATTCGGTCTCACTTTGTGAAATGTCGACACATGTTTTACGCAACAAGAGGTGTTTATTTGTTATAACCATATCCACATTGATTAACTTGACTTAGTAGGATATTGATAAATGATTATATGACAGAACCATGTGGTTTTTCATGTGCTAATGTTTCGATTTATGTTAACTCGAATGACTCCTTACTGATCACCACACTTTAGCTATGAAATATGGCCCCATTATTTCGATTACGATCATTTAGTAGGTTTCTTTTCTCCAAGATCAAAAGGAACCTCCCTTCGACTTGAGGCAACAAACAGCAGATATGTTTGGATCTGCTCGAGCTCTTGAAAATACTGATTTACTATTTTCGAAATTATTAAAAGATGTTTCGATCTTATCATGGGCGTCATGAGATGTTGAATATAATGCTCCACCGAGCGGACTCCACGATATGCGAAAAGATATTGATTTAGTTTTCAACATGAATCAGATTTTGATTTTTTGGGTCCAATTTTGAGAATTGATTAAGTAATTGAAAGGTTTTGCAAATTTTTAAACCTTTTGAACTTGGAATAGCTGATTAGAATAAAAATTATGGATCACACATCGATCATTATTTAGAAAGTGTTTATGGTTAGTATAAATGAGGAGAATTTATATTATTTGATGCCATGCGTTTTGCTAAGTAAGATTGTGATTATATTTGCTATTATATAATCATGCATATGATAATTTCGATAAGGTATAGCATTGTTTGATAAGAACCGAATCAATCGATTATTCGATTAAGATGTTAAGATTATTTAGTTTAATTAAGATATTAACTAAATAGTATTTGTTTATTGATTTTAATCATTTCGTGTGATGTATGTCAATCTTGGTCGGATGCTCGGACGTTAAAAAACCTAACGGGTCTGGTACCTAGTGAGTACAGGTTGTGGGTCAGCTTGAGAATTATAATTTTTTGGTTGTATTTGCTCTTCCGGTTAAATTATATATTCTCGTGTTGGTGTCGGTCTGTTGCGGCAGTGGCACACGAGCCTATTACGGTGATCCATGTGATACCAAACACGGCAAATATTGATATCAGCTCCATATGTTGAAAACTCGGAGAAATTCAATAATTGAACTTTAGTGCTAAAAACATAAAAGTTCTTTTATAGAATATTAAAACCAGAGAGGTTTTAAATGATGATGAAACCTACTCTTATGAGAGGTTGTAATAAGAAATGTGATTACTCGATAAATATATTGACACATTTGTTACGTATACTCGATAATAAGTAAGGATGAAGCTAAAAAGAGAAATTTACACTCTAAAAGCTTGAGATACAAAACCAACTTAATCCGGAAATTAAGATGGTTGAATTGCACTCTAACGGAGATGCAAAAATGATGTTAATCAGTTCAAACTATCACTGAATATGAGGATATTAGTCACGTGAAGACTACTTAATTTAAAACAAGATACCATGCAAGGAAATAATTGAAATTTCCTATTAGTTCTGAAATTTAGTAAAACAATTTTAGAAATATTAAAAATGTGGGGGTGTATGGCTAAGGCAAAAGTTCCTAAGCCAAAGCAAGTGAAAGCCTGACCCAAGACGGTCGACTGCATCTTCACTGGATACGCACATGATGCATGATGCGTACAAATTCGTAGTGCAAAAATCTGATAGTCTGACATGTTAGTTTGTACTAATCGAGTTAAGGAAAAGCGTGTATCAAACGCATAACTGATTTAAAAACTAAATCAATTATGAGATACCGTGAATTTATCAATGTGAAATGAATCACCAAGTGGTTTTAAAGGTTGAAGCAAAAAGGCTTGAACTTGAAAAAAAAAATCACTACGTCTGAAATCTCTAGCATGCGTGCTAGAAGATAATTTGCAATGCCATATACACTCTTCATATGGTCATATAAGAGAAAGAATAATTCTGTTGTGCAGAATTTTGTCTAATATTCGATAGATCTTCCTCTGGAATAGATACCGCTAGGATCCAACGTAAATTCAAATGGATCCATAGATAAATAAAAGGCGAAACTACTAACTGAGGTTGTAGTAACATGAGAGCCTAAAGTACTTTGAGATATATTCTCTAGTAACGAGAAGAAAGTTCATTATTATGATATACATTTAGAAGTATATCAAATGAACATACATGCAGTCTTTCTAAATGGCATCTTTGAGAAAAGCCAACTTGGAAGAACCAAAGGCATATGTGCCTGACGCAGCGATTGAAAGTATGCAACTTAGTGAAAGTATTATGAATCTAAATTGACACTAAAGTAGTGGCATAAAATCTTTGACACTGTGGTGTCAAGCAATGACTTCAAAGGATGTGATAAAATCTCCAATTTGACAATGTTCAAATATGGTGATTAAATGACCGAAAAGTACCAATTTGGGGACGCTCAAATTTGGTAATGTAGTTAATGAAAAATTGCTAATTTTGGGGACGCTTAAAATTAGTAATTTGATCTTGAGAAATTGAAGTCTCGGTTAATAGTTGGTAATGTAATTTCAAAATGTTAAAAATGCCAATTTACAAGGTCAAAAAGATTCAAGACAGTGAATATGTCAAGTGTGTATATGTCGAATACACATGACGACTATGTCACTTTAAGAATGAATTTGAATGATCGAGTCATTGATGTAAGTAATGACAAGGGGATCAGATCAACAAAGTCTGAAAAGATAAATATATGAGACTAAAGGGATGACTTTAAGATGTAAAATCTCAAGTCACTTACAATGTCTCATATGAGGTCAGTCATACTATGATGACATGAATCTTGGAAAGATCAACAGAATTAATTGGAATGCCAACGGATACTGTGCATCTATCCAAGCACAAAGGCAACTGATCTTTCAAGAGTAACTAAAAGTCTAAAGTACTAAGTGAATTGTACAAGACTAAACACAGTCTATATCGTGAGTAAGACTATGTGGATACACGAGTAATCAGGAAACTAATTATCAATTGGTGATCACAATGATATAAAGATTACTTGTGTGTATATGCTGCATGATATGAGATATTCGAAAACTATAAAATGATATAGTAACGCAAATTGGATATCTGACATTATGAATTTAATGTCTAAATAGTGAATATGTTTCATACTAGCTAGTGCAGCAGTGGTATGGAAATCTTTAATATAGATGGTTATTGCTCGATTTACAAAGGAATATGAGTTCATAACCTTAGACAAATATGCATGAGAGGCATAATGCAATACCAATTTCTAGAAGATATTCCAAAATGGGAAAAACTGTGACCGCAATATGTATTTATTGTGATAGTCAATCTACGATTGATAGGGCACAGAACAAAAGAATAATGGTAAGTCTCGTCTTATGAGGCAAAGACATAATACCATTTTGCTATCAACATTGGTTATCACTATTGACTACGATTCGTCAAGAGATAACATCGTGGATCCGCTAACCAAGGGGTTATCAAAAGACCTTGTTGATAAATCATCAAGAGGAATGGGTATATTGCCATGAGCTAATGGTTTTATGGAGGATACCCAACCTAAGCTAACTGGAGATCCCAAGATCTAGGTTCAATGGGACAACCAATTCATAAAACTGGGCACGATCACTGTGGGGGTTACCCCGAAACAACCATTCCTAGGATGAAAACAGTGATACCCGTAGGGAGAGGTTAAGCTTATGCTTTTAATGATTCTTAGGTCGACAACGTATAGTCGGGTGGAGTAAAATGTAATATCCAGATTTATTACGGTGTATTTCATCTGTATTCAACCCTGTATTATTCGGATTCGTGGTTTTGATTATTGGAGTATGATATTTCTTGCATTGATATCTTTGTACATAAGTATAACAACATGCAAAATTTCTCATGCAAACTCGTGATAGCGCACGCTAAGAATGTAGCTTAACGCGCGCTATCGGGCTACTACTAACGCACGCTATGCATGTAGGAGTGCGCTAAGAACTCAATTATTGAGCGGGACGGCTAGCACATGCGCCAGCCGGGACATGGGTCCGGATAAGATTCTCGTGGATGAACCTGGACAGTTCTGAAGTCAACTCTTATTAGCGCGCGCTAAGGAAGCTTAGTAGCGTGCGCTAACTTGTTAAAATGCAGAATATTATAAATGGGACAACAACCCGTTTTGGCTTACATTTCATTCGTCCATTCTTCATTCTTGAGAGGCCAGAGAGCTGTAATAATCCTTCTACACACTTAGAACACGTCTTGTTGGTCTTTGTATATTGGTTATCACTTGGGAGTAATCATTGAAGTGGAATAGCACCTTGGAGTGGCATACAACCAACCGAAGTCGGATTCTACCTTACGTTTCAGTGATTTTCATCATATTAAGGTATGTTCAACTTATCTCCAGACTTAGAGTTGGATTCTAAAGAATTGGATGATCATATTAACGAGATATTGATTTTCATAAGTGAATTATCCAAAGTACATCATGTTTGGAATATTGAGATGAATAAGCCTTAGGTACCTTGATTATGATCATCATGATTCGAATCTTATTACATTGAACAAGTAAAGGAAGCTTCTATCATTGGTAATCTGAATCTAGTAGATGACTTCATAACAATCATGGACTTGACTTTAACATCATTATTGTTAGATGAATCTAAGGGATTGATCATGGAAGGATTTATCTAGTATAGATGGAATGTTAAACAACTACAGCATGATAATTTCGATGGATATAAGGTGTTGATATCAACCGTTAAGCCTTTCGAATCGGCACATGAAGAATTGTAGTCGAAATGGAATATGGTTTTATAATGGTATGCATATCCTTGAATTTGAAGTTGTTGCTATCCGTAAGATCATTCATAAACATAGGTACATGATATTCATGGAGGTAACATAGATTATCACGGAAGATTTCATTGTTTTGATCATGATGAGGACAGTTTACTGCCCAGCAGTAAACTACCATGCACAGATAGCGCACGCTAAGCTATAAAGATTAACGTGCGCTATCGAGCACGAGTTAGCGTACGCTACGTTTGGTACGTAACGTACACTAGGCCATCAAACGAGTCAGTCGACTGATCAGTGAAGTACTGACCATGCATAGTTAGCGTACGCTAGGCTTTGTTGTTTGCGTGCGCTATCGAACAGATTTAACGCACGCTACACAGAGTACTTAGCGTGCGCTAAGCGATTCGATGATTACATTTTATGAACTTTTGGCCGTAAATCGAATTGTTAAACATTCGTACGACGTGAGATAAATCCTATATCATTTCTTTTGTTAAGGTTTGATCTTGTTACGTGATTGATTGAGGAGGACGACCGTCGAGTGTTCGTTTTCGTGGAAGTATTGTTCTTGTCCTCAAATCGAGGCAAGTATCTTAATTGTTTTATGTATTGTTGTTATACATATTGTCGTGCATGTATGTCGTTATTGTATGTCCACCTCGTGTTGGTCCGATGGGATCATCGGGGGATCTATGCTAGCATGCGCTGGATCATCGGATAGGTTTTTCCACCACGGGTTGGTCTAACGGGATCATCGTGGGTTCTAGGCAGTGAACGCTGGATCGACGGAATTACCATGTGTATGTTATGATATCATGTTGTGATTATCAGTTGTGTATGTTACGTTAGATTTTCTCGTAGGAGAAGACTCGTTGGACATTTTATCATTTACATTATTATTATTATTATTCTGCGTGTGACGTTGAAATAATATGTTGTGGTACTTGTACTAGCCTCGTTGTGCTAACCCCTTCGGGGGTGAACATTTGTTTCTGTTCAGGATCCAGGAGAGCGGGAAAACAACCACTGGAGCTGCATGACGACGAGGGTGCAGAGTGATGTTTCGGCCGGGTTCATTTGTCTGTTGTTTATTGGTTATTTCAATAAGTACTCGAGTACGAAGTCGTTTATGATGGATTTGAATTTGGTGATGTATTATTGAGTTTCTGTTGAACAATTGTACTTTCAGTATTTGGTCAGGACTGTTGTATCTTAACTCCGTTATTTCCATTCGTTAGTACCTTTTAATGTCTGTTCAATTCTTCAGCCTTGTAAATCCTTATGTAAAGGATTTACGGTGCTGTAATATTCCTGAATATATCGGGGGTGTTACATAAAATACGGGTTTACTCAAAACACTTAACGAGAATCACCTATGTTGGAGTGAAGAGGGGCCGCTTCAAAGGAGAATTGCAAGGCACAATTCTCTAGAAACTCCCGCAGAACCAGGACGGTGTCCACGGCCAAAACGGGCACAATAATGAGAACAGAATAAATCAGGGAGGGCACTTGTGAAGGATATATGATCACTTACACAAACGGTCGGACAGTTCAAAGGCATCTAGTCACACTGTCTAGCCAGTAAGGAGATTATATCTTTTCGAGGGAAGGTTCAAGGAGCATACTCTACCTATCCTATGCAATGCCTAACCGTAGTAACTATCACCAAGTCAAACTCCGTGTCTGACGTGTGCTGCTGGACCATCAATCTCATTCATGTGGGGGATTGTTGGAAATATTAGATAAAATGGAGGAAATGGAATGTTTTGAGCAGCCCATTTGAGAGGAAATTTTGAGTTGGATCGACTACGAGTTAGAGTCGGGACTTAATTGGAATACTTAGTACTCCGTACGAGGTTTCCAAAACATGTATGAACACTCAAAATGATTGAGGTATGAATGAGATATGATGTTCCAAAGTGAACCCTTTAGAAATGGGTTAGGGATGCTATCTCACATTGGAAAAAGAAGGAGAAATTGTGAGTATATAAGGAGATGTGGACAAAGGCATGTTCAAAAAGTGAGACATGTGTGGATGTGTGACTAGGCGCCCCTCGCGCACACATACACACACGCGCGCGCCGCCGCCGCCGCCGTCCGTCCGTCCGTGCCGCCGTCCGTCCGTCCGGCTCGGCTCAGCTCGGCTCGGATCGGTCTCGATCGAAGGGCGATTTGGGCGAAATGTCTCGGCGTCTCGAAGTTATCTTTTTACTGCAATTTTATTCGGTAAAATTTTATTTTACCGAAAATACCTCAATTAATAAATTCCGAATTTTTCGGATCCGGATAAAATCGAATTAAACAGATCGGTTTAGATAAGTATTGAGATACTAATCCTGATCGGTTTAGAGTTCCTCCAGATACAAATTTCGATCGGTTTAGAGTTCCTCCAGATACCAATTTCGGTCGGTATAGAGTGTAACACCCCCAGATCAAACCGGGAATATTACACGCCGCAGACCCTCTCCGTGAGGATCCACCAGGCTAGACATCAACACAACACATTACATTACATACTGACGAATTAAAATAACGAATCAATAGACCGATTTGGTCTTTCGACACTGACTTACAAATAAAAGTACATAAATTCATCCAGACTCATACCCACGCAAGGGTAAGATAATTACCACCACAAACAATAAGACAGCGGAAAAGACAATACAATGGACTCCGACTAACTGAACTCAAAACTGGCCTTCGTGTGATTAGTATCATTCGTCTTTCATCATCCCTCGTGCCGATCTTGTGTCTTGCTCCCGAAAACCTACATGTACCTGGATACAATACAGATATCCACCCCCCGATTACTCGGGGGTTAGCAAAACTCCACTGTTTCGCTAGTGCAAGTATAAAGTGCAAATACGAGCCATACACAACACATTCCGAGAATACAATGAAAGACTTCCCGAGATATGTTATTTGGTTAAAAAATAGTTCAAGTCTTGAAACTAGAAACGAAACAAGTAAGCACTTTGAAAACACTTCCAAATCTCGGGAGTTTTGAAAATATTTGAAATAGAAAAGTTCTAAATTCCTCGAAAGCCACTTAGGGTCACAGCCCCAAAGTTCAGTTTTCCAAAAATGCAAATCCATTAACAAGACACGGGGTCCACGGCCCAACCATTTCGATCACAAAACACAGGGCCCACGACCCGATCATCCACTGCGATTCACTTACAAAGACACTTTACACATAACACATTATTCTCATGCCATTCTAGCCAAACACCAAGACCTGATATATAATGTATCTCGACCTCGAGTGCAAAGCATTGTGATACTCCGGACATATCACAATTAATCATCAAAACATCAACATCAACATCACATAAACCACACTTGGTAACCCGTGGCCGTACCCATTAGTATCGGCCCCCAGAGGCCCCGTCGGACCGTCCCCAGGTGGGAAACCACTTCCGCGGCCGTACCCATTAGTATCGGCCCCCAGAGGTCCTGTCGAACCGTCCCCAGGTGGAAGAACATCAACACACGCACCCAAGTCCACTTCCGTGGCCGTACCCATTAGTATCGGCCCCCAGAGGCCACATGCCATCCCCAGGTGGAAGAGTAACAACTCACAGATTACAAAACCAAAACTCTCAAAGGTCAAACACACAAAATAGATATAGTCGAGGTACCTTGCTAGAATGGCCCTATTATCCAACACGTACTCACGACCGAACTCTATCAATTCACAAGGAGCACAAGATCTCAACAAAGACCGAACGACACAACCAATATCACAAAACTCACATAATCATCCATAACCACGTGACTCCAAGCACATAACTTGACAAGAGAATTACACTTTACATTTACCGACGCCATAATCATACATAATGACATCACACGAAAGTAAGGTGATCATATACTCGACACTAGCACACATAATCAACTAAGCATATTAATTCCCGACTCACACGGGTCACTTTTACGAAAACCATGATGGTAAATATACCGATTCTTTTGAAAAATGATTATAAATATTTATTTAGCACATATCGACACGT
This sequence comes from Orobanche coerulescens, assembly GCA_033398695.1. Classification (NCBI taxonomy): domain Eukaryota; kingdom Viridiplantae; phylum Streptophyta; class Magnoliopsida; order Lamiales; family Orobanchaceae; genus Orobanche; species Orobanche coerulescens. The sequence continues at coordinate 60,699,839 of CM065818.1, forward strand.
AGCAACCATTATATCCACAAAACACGTAATGTATGGGCAAGATACTTGCCTTGAACACGATGAAACAAGGGAAACAACGAAGGAATAGGTTTTGGTCCGAACAATCCTCCCAAATCCGCTCCTAACACAACAACGGTATACAACAAGTCTCAATAATGCGGAAAGGTAAGAATTAATCCTAATTCTACCCGTTGGGACAATTCATCGGACACCAAGAGTGCATAAGGAAATGAAATCGATCAATGGTATAACAACGGGATTTCATCCCAATCAAAAACAAGAAAACCATGGGTCGCGTGAATACTATCAAAATCTAATAACAACATCGGTTAATTCGAATTAAAACACAAGATCACCACCAAACCCTCCCCAAAATCATACTAGGGTTGAAGGAGTTCTTACCTCTTGAAGATTCAAGCCCTATAATCCGAAGAACACGTGCTAGATCCACAATCCGAGCTACACGATCGAAGGAGGATGAAGAAAATCAAACACTCAAATGATTTGTGAAGGAAAAACCCTCCCTCAAGCTCTCTCTCTCGGTTGTAGGTGAAGAAAAGGGAAAGAAATGAGCTGAAATGCTCAAAAAATGAATTTATAGGGCTTGACTCGTCTGACAGACTCGACCGTGTTCGCCTGACACGGTCGTGGCGCGCAGCTGGCCGGCAGGGACTCGACCGTGTCCTGCTAGACACGGTCGCGGCGCGGAGGGGCCTTCCGATAGTGACCCGTCCGACAGCGACTCGGCATGACTCGACCGTGTCCTGGAACACGGTCGGGCGTCTGGGCAGTCGGTTCTGGCTTATCCGGAAGAGTTCGACTCGGCCGTGCCAGACGACACGGTCGGGTCCTGAGGCAGAGACTTCGGCATCTCCGGACGAGTACGGCACGGGCCGTGTCGGACGACACGGCCGAGTTCGGTCGGCAGTGATCGGCCAATAACTGAAAAAATGAGCGGGTGAGCTAAAACGACCATAACTCTCTCGTCCGGACTCCGATTGACTCACCGTTTGAACCATTGGAAAGCTAATTCGATGCTCTATAATATTGAAAAGATTTAGAGTTTTTGGAGTTACCAAAAATTAATGGTGATCTAACAAAGTCGAACTCATAAGAGGAAAGTTGAAACAATGAACAATAATGATACACAACTCGAAGTTTTTCCGAACGGTGAACACGGTGAATGAACATGATTGATGAATGATTATAATTGAGTGAAAATACACTGAGTGACAATTACAGACTGATAATTACTGAATGAAAATGAATGAATTACAACCGGGTATTACACGGATGACAAAAAGTCCAGAATTAATCATTCTCGAAATGACGAAACGGTCATGAGCGAGTCGTCAAAACGGACTCGGTGAAAAAGAAATTTACCGAAAAATCGGAAATTGCGGATATTACATTCTACCCTCCTTAAAAGAAGTTTCGTCCCGAAACTTAAAACAAGTAGGGAGAAGCAATATCCCGCCAGGAAAACTCAACGAGATACGCAAGGAAACGTGTAACTTACGCCCATCGGCGAAACGTTACAAGCAACGCAAAGGAATATACGTCGTGAAAACACGCTCCACGACGACCAACACAACGCCGCCGTTAGGGATATAATAAAACCAACAAGTGACAAGCGTCATCAACTGGATAATACAATCAAGTCAATTATCCGAACAAACACAAAACACAACGGACGAAAATCAATACGATTGACCAACCCAACGGCACATCAATCAAAACGCGAGCCAATCGCTGAACAAATACGGAATTCCACCGCCCAAGGGTTGGAAGATCGAAAACGAGACTAATTTTCCGAACTTGAAAAGGTCACAACGATATATAGATCAATTTGGGACAATATCAGAACTCGCTCGAATGACAAAGGTGAGAAACAACACCAGGTCAGAAGCATCAACGAACACAGTCGAGTCGATACGATTGGACGAAACAGAAGAGAAAGAAAGAAAAATGCGGTTATTACATCATATCACCTTTAAAAGAGGTTTCGTCCCGAAACCTAAACAACGAGAACGAAGTGCTGGAATAGCAACCTTCCCGACCATATCCTCTTGGTCCACATCCGATCTTCATGGCCATTAGCATCGTGGTCACGACTGCGTCCTCTGCCCATCGGCATACTAAGCGGATTCCCACTCAATACGAGTGCACAACTTCGCAAAATATTATACTAAGGTACCAACTCAGCACGACATATCACATGGGGTAACCAATAACAACTCGAAAAGAAAATCCACGAGGTATCCTTTTAAAGGAAATCTTTTGAAAATCCTTGGATTTGTATATCTATTTGAAATAAACTTTAAAAGTACTTTTGGTACCTCGAGTTGTTTCATCAAAACTTGCAAACAACATACTTTAACCGTCTCATTTGAAATCATTTGAAGTCATCATGCCTCTACGTATCATCATCGCCGTTAACAACTAACAAGTTAACCATGCAAGATCATCAAATCATTCTTACATACTCTAACATTTCCGAATCCGAGTTTGAACTTTACATCGAGTGAGATTTCTCATCTTTCACTATATATTTTTGAAAATAAAAATCGCATTGGTTTTTGAAATAAAATATTTTTATGGTGTGAAAGATTTTGAAAATCATTCACTCGAATTATTTAAAAATGCAACAATATGTTAAAATCATTTTCGAAAATTCTCCCAACACTTCACAAACATCAACGACGGTAAAAATTTACAAAATGTTCAAGGTACTTTAAAACAACTCTTTCAAATACCGTCGAGGTTTTATTTGAGAATCTTAGGCCGGCTCGCAAATTTCAAACAATTTCCAAAGTTCATACGAAGCCGCCGGCTAATCGCACTTGCACAAACTTATGAAAGTTTTAGAAAAGCGTGTTCGAACACACTCGCAGCAGACATAATTTATCAATTCATCAAACACAATCAAATATCACCTAGCAATACGAAAAGTCTTAACACACATTCACGCACAAAACTTTTTCTCACTAGACACCACGTAGAGAATACAACTACAGGTGATTGGCCGCAAAAGTTAGACCTAACGGCTATAATGCGGTTCCATAGCCTCTGCCCAGACTGACTAACGCTCGTTACAACACATATTTAGCGTGCGCTACCCATGCTGCATTAGCGCGCGTTAGCCTTACACTTAGCGTGCGCTAACGGTTCTATTTTAGCAACATGATTGCGAACATATATACTACATCACTGGAATCGAAGGTCACAATTAAACAACAACAATATTCGAATCTCAAAGCCATCGATTCACATAATTACAACACATCATGAGCAACCATCAAAAGACAATTGTCATTCAAAACTGAAAGTTAAAAGCAAGGATCACGTCTTGAGTATATTTTGTAGAACTCATTTGAGTTCAAAACTTGTGTTTTGAAAACTTATAGTACACAGTGGAAAAGAATTATCAATAATTCGAGTTTTCAGAACTTTCAGCCTTGTGGTCAACATACGAAAATCAACTTTTTCCTCCCTTGGAGGGCATTTTAAAAATTTTACGTGACTCCCCGAAAGGATTCGAAAACTTAAAATTCCAAGGTTTATACTCTTGTAAGAAAAATGATTTATACAAGGATACATTCAGCAATATCATTCTACATTTTAACGCAAGACGGGAATCAACAAATATATGTCACTTACTCACGATGCACCTTCAAATATTAACTACATAACACAAAATCACACAGGCTCGTATAGCTCGTGGTACAACCTGTAGTAGGGAGACTTACATCCACAGATCGCACGAAGATGATGGCCGCACTCGATACTAATCACGGCCGACATTCCAAACGACGCGTCGCGACACGACATCAGTCAGACTCAATCTGACAAGACAAGACCCAACAATACACGACTGGACCCGACAGCCTAGGTTTCCGCAACCTAAGCTCTGATACCATAAATGTAACACCCCGAGATCAAACCGGGAATATTACACGCCGCAGACCCTCTCCGTGAGGATCCACCAGGCTAGACATCAACACAACACATTACATTACATACTGACGAATTAAAATAACGAATCAATAGACCGATTTGGTCTTTCGACACTGACTTACAAATAAAAGTACATAAATTCATCCAGACTCATACCCACGCAAGGGTAAGATAATTACCACCACAAACAATAAGACAGCGGAAAAGACAATACAATGGACTCCGACTAACTGAACTCAAAACTGGCCTTCGTGTGATTAGTATCATTCGTCTTTCATCATCCCTCGTGCCGATCTTGTGTCTTGCTCCCGAAAACCTGCATGTACCTGGACACAATACAGATATCCACCCCCCGATTACTCGGGGGTTAGCAAAACTCCACTGTTTCGCTAGTGCAAGTATAAAGTGCAAATACGAGCCATACACAACACATTCCGAGAATACAACGAAAGACTTCCCGAGATATGTTATTTGGTTAAAAAATAGTTCAAGTCTTGAAACTAGAAACGAAACAAGTAAGCACTTTGAAAACACTTCCAAATCTCGGGAGTTTTGAAAATATTTGAAATAGAAAAGTTCTAGATTCCTCGAAAGCCACTTAGGGTCACAGCCCCAAAGTTCATTTTTTCAAAAATGCAAATCCATTAACAAGACACGGGGTCCACGGCCCAACCATTTCGATCACAAAACACAGGGCCCACGACCCGATCATCCACTGCGATTCACTTACAAAGACACTTTACACATAACACATTATTCTCATGCCATTCTAGCCAAACACCAAGACCTGATATATAATGTATCTCGACCTCGAGTGCAAAGCATTGTGATACTCCGGACATATCACAATTAATCATCAAAACATCAACATAAACCACACTTGGTAACCCGTGGCCGTACCCATTAGTATCGGCCCCCAGAGGCCCCGTCGGACCGTCCCCAGGTGGGAAACCACTTCCGCGGCCGTACCCATTAGTATCGGCCCCCAGAGGTCCCGTGGAACCATCCCCAGGTGGAAGAACATCAACACACGCACCCAAGTCCACTTCCGTGGCCGTACCCATTAGTATCGGCCCCCAGAGGCCACATGCCATCCCCAGGTGGAAGAGTAACAACTCACAGATTACAAAACCAAAACTCTCAAAGGTCAAACACACAAAATATATATAGTCGAGGTACCTTGCTAGAATGGCCATATTATCCAACACGTACTCACGACCCAGAACTCTATCAATTCACAAGGGAGCACAAGATCTCAACAGCACCGAACGACACAACCAATATCACAAAAACTCACATAATCATCCATAACCACGTGACTCCAAGCACATAACTTGACAAGAGAATTACACTTTACATTTACCGACGCCATAATCATACATAATGACATCACACGAAAGTAAGGTGATCATATACTCGACACTAGCACACATAATCAACTAAGCATATTAATTCCCGACTCACACGGGTCACTTTTACGAAAACCATGATGGTAAATATACCGATTCTTTTGAAAAATGATTATAAATATTTATTTAGCACATATCGACACGTAGCAACCATTATATCCACAAAACACGTAATGTATGGGCAAGATACTTGCCTTGAACACGATGAAACAAGGGAAACAACGAAGGAATAGGTTTTGGTCCGAACAATCCTCCCAAATCCGCTCCTAACACAACAACGGTATACAACAAGTCTCAATAATGCGGAAAGGTAAGAATTAATCCTAATTCTACCCGTTGGGACAATTCATCGGACACCAAGAGTGCATAAGGAAATGAAATCGGTCAATGGTATAACAACGGGATTTCATCCCAATCAAAAACAAGAAAACCATGGGTCGCGTGAATACTATCAAAATCTAATAACAACATCGGTTAATTCAATTAAAACACAAGATCACCACCAAACCCTCCCCAAAATCATACTAGGGTTGAAGGAGTTCTTACCTCTTGAAGATTCAAGCCCTATAATCCGAAGAACACGTGCTAGATCCACAATCCGAGCTACACGATCGAAGGAGGATGAAGAAAATCAAACACTCAAATGATTTGTGAAGGAAAAACCCTCCCTCAAGCTCTCTCTCTCGGTTGTAGGTGAAGAAAGGGAAAGAAATGAGCTGAAATGCTCAAAAAACGAATTTATAGGGGTTGACTCGTCTGACAGACTCGACCGTGTCCGCCCGACACGGTCGCGGCGCTGTGCCGGCAGGGACTCGACCGTGTCTGCTAGACACGGTCGCGGCGCGGAGGGGCCTTTCGATAGTGACCCGTCAAGCGATGACTTCGGCATGACTCGGCCGTGTCTGGAACACGGTCGGGCGTCTGGCGATCGGTTACGCTTATCCGGAAGAGTTCGACTCGGCGGTGCCAAACGACACGGCCGGGTCCCGAGGCGAGACTTCGGCATCTCCGGACGAGTACGGCACGGGCCGTGTCGACGACACGGCCGAAGTCGGTCGGCGATGATCGCCAATAAGCGAAAAAATGAGCGGGTGAGCTAAAACGACCATAACTCTCTCGTCAGGACTCGATTGACTCACCGCTTGAACCATTGGAAAGCTAATTCGATGCTCTATAATATTGCAAAGATTTAGAGTTTTTGGAGTTACCAAAAATTAATGGTGATCTAACAAAGTCGAACTCATAAGAGGAAAGTTGAAACAATGAACAATAATGATACACAACTCGAAGTTTTTCCGAACGGTGAACACGGTGAATGATCATGATTGATGAATGATTATAATTGAGTGAAAATACACTGAGTGACAATTACAGACTGATAATTACTGAATGAAAATGAATGAATTACAACCGGGTATTACACGGATGACAAAAAGTCCAGAATTAATCATTCTCGAAATGACGAAACGGTCATGAGCGAGTCGTCAAAACGGACTCCGGCTGAAAAAGAAATTTACCGAAAAATCGGAAATTGCGGATATTACATAGAGTTCCTCCAGCACATGTCTCTCTCTCATCTTCACCTATAAATACAGATGTGAGGGGTCTTATTTTTATACAGAAAATTTCGTCCGTTTTCTTCACCCAAAAATCCCGACTTCAAAATTTTATTTCGGAAATAATTTCTATTCATATTTTGGGTCGCGTCGGTGGTAGTTCAGGTTTATTCTAGTTCGCTGAGAGTGCGATGATCGATATATCAACGCATCGAGATGTTGTTTTATCCTGGGAGGCAGACGCTATACACTGCGGTGGAGGCGAATTTGCTTTAAGGAGACAGATTTCTGGACTCAAAATCGCTCACATTCGGATTTACCTCAACTGATTATATGTATATATATATATATATATAGTTTTTTTAATACTTTCGTCATTAACGAATCTGCCTCCTAATTTGTTCTTCTCTGATTTGCAGCACAGACAGGAGATTCAAAACATGCGATCCCTTAAGTCGTAATTTGGCGGACACGGACGAGTCCAAGACAAGCTTTTGGATCTACAGGTATAATGGAAAATCATCAAATATTATACTTCATGGTATAATTATATGAATTCGAATTTATCGATATAATTTTTAGTAAATTATACCAACAATCTTAAAGCAAATTTCTTATTTCGTAGCAAAAACTAGAAAATTCTATAGAAGAAACCAAAATAATTAAAAAGGTAAAATCCTAAAAAAAAAAACTGAAATTCGGTCTCCGCCTGACGAAATGTCTGACACATGTTTTCTGCAACAAGAGGTGTTTATTTGTTATAACCATATCCACATTGATTAACTTGACTTAGTAGGATATTGATAAATGATTATATGAGAGAACCATGTGGTTTTTCATGTGCTAATGTTTCGATTTATGTTAACTCGAATGACTCCTTACTGATCACCACACTTTAGCTATGAAATATGGGCCCATTATTTCGATTACGATCATTTAGTAGATTTCTTTTCTCCAAGATCAAAAGGACCCTCCCTTCGACTTGAGGCAACAAACAGCAGATATGTTTGGATCTGCTCGAGCTCTTGAAAATACTGATTTACTATTTTCGAAATTATTAAAAGATATTTCGATCTTATCATGGGCGTCATGAGATGTCGGATATAATGCTCCACCGAGCGGACTCCACGATATGCGAAAAGATATTGACTTAGTTTTCAATATGAATCAGATTTTGATTTTTTGGGTCCAATTTTGAGAATTGATTAAGTAATTGAAAGGTTTTGCAAATTTTTAAACCTTTTGAACTTGGAATAGCTGATTAGAATAAAAATTATGGATTACACATCGATCATTATTTAGAAAGTGTTTATGGTTAGTATAAATGAGGAGAATTTATATTATTTGTTGCCATGCGTTTTGCTAAATAAGATTGTGATTATATTTGCTATTATATAATCATGCATATGATAATTTCGCTATGGTATAGCATTGTTTGATAAGAACCGAATCAATCGATTATTCGATTAAGATGTTAAGATTATTTAGTTTAATTAAGATATTATCTAAATAGTATTTGTTGATTGATTTTAATCATTTGGTGTGATGTATGTCAATCTTGGTCGGATGCTCGGACGTTAAAAAACCTAACGGGTCTGGTACCTAGTGAGTACAGGTTGTGGGTCGACTTGAGAATTATAATTTTTTGGTTGTATTTGCTCTTCCGGTTAAATTATATATTCTCGTGTTGGTGTCGGTCTGTTGCGGCAGTGACACACGAGCCTATTACGGTGATCCATGTGATACCAAACACGGCAAATATTGATATCAGCTCCATATGTTGAAAACTCGGAGAAATTCAATAATTGAACTTTAGTGCTAAAAACATAAAAGTTCTTTTATAGAATATTAAAACCAGAGAGGTTTTAAATGATGATGAAACCTACTCTTATGAGAGGTTGTAATAAGAAATGTGATTACTCGATAAATATATTGACACATTTGTTACGTATACTCGATAATGAGTAAGGATGAAGCTAAAAAGAGAAATTTACACTCTAAAAGCTTGAGATACAAAACCAACTTAATCCGGAAATTAAGATGGTTGAATTGCACTCTAACGGAGATGCAAAAACGATGTTAATCAGTTCAAACTATCACTGAATATGAGGATATTAGTCACGTGAAGACTACTTAATTTAAAACAAGATACCATGCAAGGAAATAATTGAAATTTCCTATTAGTTCTGAAATTTAGTAAAATAATTTTAGAAATATTAAAAATGTGGGGGTGTATGGCTAAGGCAAAAGTTCCTAAGCCAAAGCAAGTGAAGGTCTGACCCAAGACGGTCGACTGCATCTTCACTGGATATGCACATGATGCATGATGCGTACAAATTCGTAGTGCAAAAATCTGATAGTCTGACATGTCAGTATGTACTAATCGAGTTAAGGAAAAGCGTGTATCAAACGCATAACTGATTTAAAAACTAAATCAATTATGAGATACCGTGGATTTATCAATGTGAAATGAATCACCAAGTGGTTTTAAAGGTTGAAGCAAAAAGGCTTGAACTTGAAAAAAAAAAATCACTACGTCTGAAATCTCTAGCATGCGTGCTAGAAGATAATTTACAATGCCATATACACTCTTCATATGGTCATATAAGAGAAAGAATAATTACATTGTGCGAGAATTTTGTCTAATGTTCGGTAGATCTTCCTCTGGAATAGATACCGCTAGGATCCAACGTAAATTCAAATGGATCCATAGATAAATAAAAGGCGAAACTACTAACTGAGGTTGTAGTAACATGAGAGCCTAAAGTACTTTGAGATATATTCTCTAGTAACGAGAAGAAAGTTCATTATTATGATATACATGTAGAAGTATATCAAATGAACATACATGCAGTCTTTCTAAATGGCGTCTTTGAGAAAAGCCAACATGGAAGAACCAAAGGCATATGTGCCTGACGCAGCGATTGAAAGTCTGCAACTTAGTGAAAGTATTATGAATCTAAATTGACACTAAAGTAGTGGCATAAAATCTTTGACACTGTGGTGTCAAGCAATGACTTCAAAGGATGTGATAAAATCTCCAATTTGACAACGCTCAAATATGGTGATTAAATGACCGAAAAGTACCAATTTGGGGACGCTCAAATTTGGTAATGTAGTTAATGAAAAATTGCTAATTTTGGGGACGCTTAAAATTAGTAATTTGATCTTGAGAAATTGAAGTCTCGGTTAATAGTTGGTAACGTAATTTAAAAACGTTAAAAATGCCAATTTACAATGTCAAAAAGATTCAAGACAGTGAATATGTCAAGTGTGTATATGTCGAATACACATGACGACTATGTCACTTTAAGAACGAATTTGAATGATCGAGTCATTGATGTAAGTAATGACAAGGGGATGAATTCAACAAAGTCTGAAAAGATAAATATATGAGACTAAAGGGATGACTTTAAGATGTAAAATCTCAAGTCACTCACAATGTCTCATATGAGGTCAGTCATACTATGATGACATGAATCTTGGAAAGATCAACAGAATTAATTGGAATGCCAACGGATACTGTGCATCTATCCAAGCACAAAGGCAACTGATCTTTCAAGAGTAACTAAAAGTCTAAAGTACTAAGTGAATTGTACAAGACTAAACACAGTCTATATCGTGAGTAAGACTATGTGGATACACGAGTAATCAGGAAACTAATTATCAATTGGTGATCACAATGATATAAAGATTACTTGTGTGTATATGCTGCATGATATGAGATATTCAAAAACTATAAAATGATATAGTAACGCAAATTGGATATCTGACATTATGAATTTAATGTCTAAATAGTGAATATGTTTCACACTAGCTAGTGCAGCAGTGGTATGGAAATATTTAATATAGATGGTTATTGCTCGATTTACAAAGGAATATGAGTTCATAACCTTAGACAAATATGCATGAGAGGCATAATGCAATACCAATTTCTAGAAGATATTCCAAAATGGGCAAAACTGTGACCGCAATATGTATTTATTGTGATAGTCAATCTACGATTGACAGGGCACAGAACAAAAGAATAATGGTAAGTCTCGTCTTATGAGGCAAAGACATAATACCATTTTGCTATCAACATTGGTTATGACTATTGACTACGATTCGTCAAGAGATAACATCGCGGATCCGCTAACCAAGGGGTTATCAAAAGACCTTATTGATAAATCATCAAGAGGAATGGGTCTATTGCCATGAGCTAATGGTTTTATGGAGGATACCCAACCTAAGCTGACTGGAGATCCCAAGATCTAGGTTCAATGGGACAACCAATTCATAAAATTGGGCACGATAACTGTGGGGGTTACCCCGAAACGACCATTCCTAGGATGAAAACAGTGATACCCGTAGGGAGAGGTTAAGCTTATGCTTTTAATGATTCTTAGGTCGACAACGTATAGTCGGGTGGAGTAAAATACGGGTTTACTCAAAACACTTAACGAGAATCATTTTTGTTGGAGTGAAGAGGGGCCGCTTCAAAGGAGAATTGCAAGGCACAATTCTCTAGAAACTCCCGCAGAACCAGGATGGTGTCCACGGCCAAAACGGGCACAATAATGAGAACAAAATAAATCAGGGAGGGCACTTGTGAAGGATATACGATCACTTACACAAACGGTCGGACAGTTCAAAGGCATCTAGTCACACTGTCTAGCCAGTAAGGAGAATATATCTTTTCGAGGGAAGTTTCAAGGAGCATACTCTACCTATCCTATGCAATGCCTAACCGTAGTAACTATCACCAAGTCAAACTCCGTGTCTGACGTGTACTGCTGGACCATCAATCTCATTCATGTGGGGGATTGTTGGAAATATTAGATAAAATGGAGGAAATGGGATGTTTTGAGCAGCCCATTTGAGAGAAAATTTTGAGTTGGATCGACTATGAGTTAGAGTCGGGACTTAAGTGGAATACGTAGTACTCCGTACGAGGTTTCCAAAACATGTAAGAACACTCAAAATGATTGAGGTATGAATGAGATATGATGTTCCAAAGTGAACTCTTTAGAAATGGGCTTGGGATGCTATCCCACATTGGAAAAAGAAGGGAGAAATTGTGAGTATATAAGGAGATGTGGACAAAGGCATGTTCAAAAAGTGAGACATGTGTGGATGTGTGACTAGGCGCCCCTCGCGCACACACACACGCGCGCGCCACCGCCGCCGCCGTCCGTCCGGCTCGGCTCGGCTCGGTCTCGGTCTCGGTCGAAGGGCGATTTGGGCGAAATGTCTCGGCGTCTCGAAGTTATCTTTTTACTGCAATTTTATTCGGTAAAATTTTATTTTACCGAAAATACCTCAATTAATAAATTCCGAATTTTTCGGATCCAGATAAAATCGAATTAAACAGATCGGTTTAGATAAGTATTGAGATACTAATCCTGATCGGTTTAGAGTTCCTCCAGATACCAATTTCGATCGGTTTAGAGTTCCTCCAGATACCAATTTCGGTCGGTATAGAGTTCCTCCAGCACATGTCTCTCTCTCATCTTCACCTATAAATACAGATGTGAGGGGTTTTATTTTTATACAGAAAATTTCGTCCGTTTTCTTCACCCAAAAATCCCGACTTCAAAATTTTATTTCGGAAATAATTTCTATTCATATTTTGGGTCGCGTCGGTGGTAGTTCAGGTTTATTCTAGTTCGCTGAGGGTGCAATGATCGATATATCAACGCATCGAGATGTTGTTTTATCCTGGGAGGTAGACGCTATGCACTGCGGTGGAGGCGAATTTGCTTTAAGGAGACAGATTTCTGGACTCAAAATCGCCCACATTCGGATTTACCTCAACTGATTAATTATATATATATATACATATATAGTTTTTTTAATTCTTTCGTCATTAACGAATCTGCCTCCTAATTTGTTCTTCTCTGATTTGCAGAACAGACAGGAGATTCAAAACATGTGATCCCCTAAGTCGTAATTTGACGGACACGGACGAGTCCAAGACAAGCTTTTGGATCTACATGTATAATGGAAAATCATCAAATATTATACTTCATGGTATAATTATATGAATTCGAATTTATCGATATAATTTTTAGTAAATTATACCAACAATCTTAAAGCAAATTTCTTATTTCGTAGCAAAAACTAGAAAATTCTATAGAAGAAACCAAAATAATTAAAAAGGTAAAATCCTAAAAAAAAAACTGAAATTCGGTCTCCGTCTGACGAAATGTCTGACACATGTTTTCTACAACAAGAGGTGTTTATTTGTTATAACCATATCCACATTGATTAACTTGACTTAGTAGGATATTGATAAATGATTATATGACAGAACCATGTGGTTTTTCATGTGCTAATGTTTCGATTTATGTTAACTCGAATGACTCCTTACTGATCACCACACTTTAGCTATGAAATATGGCCCCATTATTTCGATTACGATCATTTAGTAGGTTTATTTTCTCCAAGATCAAAAGGACCCTCCCTTCGACTTGAGGCAACAAACAGCAGATATGTTTGGATCTGCTTGAGCTCTTGAAAATACTGATTTACTATTTTCGAAATTATTAAAATATGTTTCGATCTTATCATGGGCGTCATGAGATGTCGGATATAATGCTCCACCGAGCGGACTCCACGATATGCGAAAAGATATTGACTTAGTTTTCAACATGAATCAGATTTTGATTTTTTGGGTCCAATTTTGAGAATTGATTATGTAATTGAAAGGTTTTGCAAATTTTTAAACCTTTTGAACTTGGAATAGCTGATTAGAATAAAAATTATGGATTACACATCGATCATTATTTAGAAAGTGTTTATGGTTAGTATAAATGAGGAGAATTTATATTATTTGTTGCCATGCGTTTTGCTAAATAAGATTGTGATTATATTTGCTATTATATAATCATGCATATGATAATTTCGATAAGGTATAGCATTGTTTGATAAGAACTGAATCAATCGATTATTTGATGAAGATGTTAAGATTATTTAGTTTAATTAACATATTAACTAAATAGTATTTGTTGATTGATTTTAATCATTTCGTGTGATGTATGTCAATCTTGGTCGGATACTCGGACGTTAAAAAACCTAACGGGCCTGGTACCTAGTGAGTACAGGTTGTGGGTCGGCTTGAGAATTATAATTTTTTGGTTGTATTTGCTCTTCCGGTTAAATTATATATTCTCGTGTTGGTGTCGGTCTGTTGCGGCAGTGACACACGAGCCTATTACGGTGATCCATGTGATACCAAACACGGCAAATATTGATATCAGCTCCATATGTTGAAAACTCGGAGAAATTCAATAATTGAACTTTAGCGCTAAAAACATAAAAGTTCTTTTATAGAATATTAAAACCAGAGAGGTTTTAAATGATGATGAAACCTACTCTTATGAGAGGTTGTAATAAGAAATGTGATTACTCGATAAATATTGACACATTTGTTACGTATACTCGATAATGAGTAAGGATGAAGCTAAAAAGAGAAATTTACACTCTAAAAGCTTGAGATACAAAACCAACTTAATCCGGAAATTAAGATGGTTGAATTGCACTCTAACGGAGATGCAAAAACGATGTTAATCAGTTCAAACTATCACTGAATATGAGGATATTAGTCACGTGAAGTGTTGTGGGAAAATCCCTCACAATATGCCGCAAGTGCACGGTGTCAACAAGTAATAAAGTGATAAGTAAAGTATCGTTCCCTCGAGGACTGATTTCACTAAGTACCAAAATTTAGTCAACTCACAATTTTATTTGAAGAACAATTAAATAGAGTTTATATCTAAACTAATTGCAGAAAGTAAATAATAGTACTAATAATAATAATAATAATACTAATAAGGGGTAGGATATTGATTTTCACCTCAAACAATCGGGAATGATATTTATTCGATTCAATTCACTGTTATTCAATTGATTGTAAGCCAGGAATTCCTAAATTATTCTAAAGCCTTTCCCAAGGTCGATAGAAAATACTACGAATTACTAACTCGATATATCCCTATTCGAATCAGATAATTAATAGCTAAAACAGTTCAAGAATTCCCAAAATAACAGGCTTCACAATTCGCACGAGTATATTCCTATCTCACGAAAATTATGATTCGTCTCACAAGAACTATGCCTAAATTTCATCTCCCGAATCCATAAAGACATTCAAAACAAATTAACTGTTGGCCAGACAATTAAAAAGCATTAAGAAACGTAAGAAGAATCCAATTCAATAGAATAACGAGTAAATCGAAATAATAATAAATAATCAAACCGTCATGAAATTGGCTACAATCAAAATCCTACGCGAATAGATCTAAAAAAACTAAGATGCAGAAAAACCGTAGGGATCCGTGGTCTTGTCGTCGCCCCACAAATCTCTTCCTTGTGTTCCCCTTGATTTCTTCACCCGCCGAAAACTCCCTGCTTTATTTCTGGTTCCGCCGAAAACTGTTTGCTCTTAATCCTCCCGCTCCTTTTTATATTCTTTCTTTTCTTTCTTTCTCCAGTAGATGTCCCACGAAAAAAAGTCATCCAATCTCCATTCCTCATTGCTGTTCACGGCACAAGCGGCCCAAAAGCTGATGTCCAGAAAATCAGCCATCAAAAGCCCACATACGCGGCCCATTTTTTAAAACTCAGCATACTTCTTTTCCTGGTGTGGTTCCCAGTGGCGTCTTTTTGCGCTTTGTGTGCCGCGGCTCACTTTGTGTGTGCCGCGGCACACAGTACAGTGTGCACATTATTCGCTGGTTGTCTTCGTGTGCCGCGGTTCACTTGGTGTGTGCCGCGGCTCATGACCAAAAAATGCTATTTTCGCCCGTTTTTCATCGTTTTGGCTTCCGGACTCCGATTTCCTGCAAAACATACAAAAATAATGCATTAAAAGCTCATTTATGCTGATTTAGGCTCAAGATGGATATAAAATAATGATATAAAAGCGCATAAAAATACGCCTACCAAATACCCCCAAACTTGAGCCTTTGCTTGTCCTCAAGCAAACAATTTCAATTTTAAACAAAATGTATCGTGAATAATCATGCAAATCCATAGTGCTCAACTTAATCAATACTACCCTGAAAATTTCAAAGAATAATACAAGTATCCTAATAGTGAGTCACGTCCCGGACACTGATTCCACTAAGTAACCAATTTCAGTCCTAATCAATCGTTCATAGAGAAAATCAAGCTCAAAGATTAACAAGCGTGAATTTAACCGACCGTCAATATTAAGGGTTGAAATAAACAAGCTAATTCGCCCAGTCCCACAATCTAGTGGCAAAAATTTCAAGAGTTCCATTATTAAACTTACTCCTCGGACAGCATTCCCTTATGTATGATCAATAATATGATTCGAGTTAACCACTAGGTTCGGATCTCGGGATGTTTCATCGGGATAATCCTAGGGTGGAATTCCATTCTCATGCATTGGGGAACCGTTTGACGTAAAAGACACTCATGGGGCACATGGATGCTTCTAGTTACTAAGTTCCCCTCTACAGCGGAGAAAAAACTCGAATAGCAATTCCCGCATGTCAAGATTGCTGTTTTACGCGAGAGTAAACAACGGGTCACGTGAATACCCCCGGTTACTAGGCTTCCCATCATCGGTAATGCGATATTTCTAAATTATTAATCTATTCAGGGTTGCCGTTTTACGCGAGAGTAAACAACGGGTCACGTGAATACCCCCGGTTACTAGACTTCCCCTCATAGGACAACTAATATCTCGACTTTTTGGAAAAACTGTCCGACTCTAAACTCAATCCAAATGCCAACAAGACTCATATTACTGGACGATAAGCTACGCGAAAAGTTTAACCAAATGTATAAACGGTGATTTGAAAACACGTATGTCTCCTCTCTTATCCGCTAAAATTTCTACAAAAATGATAAAATTTCGGACCTAATTGAATACTCAACAGAAACAGATATCTCTGACTGCAACTCGACCAAAAGTCAACCGTTTCTTCCAAGAGAAATTGGTATCGTAACATCAGTTTTACACATGGAAGCACGAAAAATTCACGATAAATTCACATTTTTGAACAAGACCATCAACACCATGCAAAATAAAGTCCACTACACATAACATTATCAATAATAAAACTCATGTGAAAATAAAAGAGATAAGGAAAAGTGAAACTTATTCCAAATGTCTTCTTGAACACCCGCACATGTCTGAGTGGAAACATCGGTCAATCCATACTTCAAATAACTCCCAACATCACGAGGGACCCCCAAACTTAGTCTCTAGTCATGAGATAACAATAGACATTAAATCAAGAAAGACTAGAATATGAAGAATAATAACTCATAGGGGTTAAAAAGAAATATCAGAGAAATAAGGGCCAACAAGAATACACGAATCCAAATGAAATAACAAAACAAAGAAAAATTAAAAACGAAAAATAATAAAAAAAAAACAACTAACTAAAAAGCAAGTAAAAATAATGGGTTGCCTCCCATCCAGCGCTCTATTTTACGTCTTGAGCACGACGTGGCGAAAAAAATTCTAACGTGGCTTCTTTCTAGGGAGATTGCCAAATGCCCCCTTCTTGCAATCAATAAGCCTCTTATTCCACAAGGGAGGCTTTGGCTCATGGCCGGTTGCCAAAAATAATGAGTAAGAGTAAATATGCGGGCAACCAAAAAATGATGGAAGAATGTAATAATCATAAGGCACGAAAAAATAAGCAGAGTTCGAATGGGTAAATAATAAAGACTTATCACGAACAACCTCATTAGAACTCATGGCATCAGCCTCAACAGAATCAAAAGTCATAGGGTCAATCTCTCCCATTATGAATTTAGGAAAAATTATGCGTGGCACCGTTAATAAAATTTTTGGCACAAAAGTATTCACCTTATTAGTCGAAGTTTGATGACAATTTAATGGAATTTCTTTGGAAACATCATCAATGATAACTTCTTCTCTAGGCTCATCACACTTTATGAAATTATCGGGTGCTGGGGGATCGACCCTAAAACTCAACATGTCATTCTTCTCAACCTCCCCCTCAACTTCACTACTAAATAAATGAGCTGGAAAATAACCATAGTGAACCTCAAGACCACGATGTGCACATGCTAGCTCAAAAATGCTACTATCAGGATTTTTAAGAACGTCTACACATTGTTCAAGCATGGTCTTTTGTTTTGGGGGAGGGGGCTGACTGACCCTATTTGGCAAATTATTAAGAACATTGAGATTTATGAAATGCCAAGGGTCATGATATGTAACACCCCCAATCCGCTCAGGGATATTACACGCCGTAGAACCTTTCCTCAAGGATCTACCAGGCTGGTAACGACATTTAACATCTCGACAATGCCTTCAAGGCTACAATGACTCAGTAGACCGATTTGGTCTTTCCACAGATACATACAACTCAAATACAACTCATGCCCACGCAGGGGACAAAATACAACTACACCGCATAACGGGAACAATACAAGAATGAAAATAAAGTACAATCGAACCAACACACGATGTACGGTTCCTCATGTGATTAGTATCGATCATCTTTCATCATCCTTCGTGCCGACCCGGTGTTATGCTCCAAAACCCGAATGCAAACAGACATCCACCCCGAATACTCGGGGTTAGCAAACTCCTTTGTTTTGCTAGTGCAAATACAAAGTGCAAATACGAGCCATACAATTCACATTCCACGAATAACAATAACCGAGGATCCTCAAAGATCCAAACGAAACGAAAAGTACTTCCCGAGGCAAGGGTTTGAGAAAACATTTCAAAAACGAAATATCATAAATCAATGGGAATAATTTATAAAACGGTTTAGAAGGCTATCGAGAGTTTTAATAGAAAACAATTCAGGATTATCAAATCCTACTTTTGAAAACCAAAAGACAAAAGGGTCACCGCCCAAGGGTTTACTTTCTGAAAAATGACATTAACCAACCGTTGGGATTTTAGCCCCAAATCCGTAAAACGACTTTTACAAAACCATTGGGATTTTAGCCCCAAATCTCATCAACTCACAGTACACAAGAACGACCACGAGGTTCGTATCCCAACATCAAAATCCACAAATAAAGGATTTAAAACAAACAACAAAATACTCCAGTGCCATCCTAGCCAAGTAAGCCAAACGAACACTTACCTCTTACACACTTAGTCAATGCATGCAATCATGAAAACCGTTCAAAAGCACTCATTTCCGGAAATGCCAATATCAAATCACAATTGTAAAATTCACCACAATTAACCGTCGATCCACACCTCCGTGGACCCCTACCGAGACCCCGTCGGATCTAACCCGTAGTGGTTAAAAGCAAAGCTCGTCGATCCACACCTCTGTGGACCCCTACCGAGACCCCGTCGGGTCTAACCCATAGTGAGCATACACACACACACGTTACTCATGCAATACTAACATGCTAAGAATGTAAGTTCATTAAGAATACTCACTAGAGATGGCCATTAACTCGACACCATTACCAAACTCTTCAAAAATACAATAACAAGCTTAAATACGGAATACACGATTCCATAACTTTAAACAAGAGGAGTATCCTCATAAAATCCTTCAACGTTCAAAATAATCAAATCATAATCAATTCTCAAAACACCGTTCACAAAACACACGCGTTTTGAAAGAAAGCCTTTAACGAGGCCAAACCGAAATCCTTTTGAAACTTCATTTCAAATAACCAAACAAACACATCAAGACGACCACCGATCATCATATACATAAAACGAGAAAAGTATGGGCAAGGTACTTGCCTCGATACCACGAGCACTGAACCACGAACGGATACGGCTCAACCGGGAAGCTTCGGAAAGCCCGATGCTAACGAAAAGGAAGACGACAATGAACGGAACGGAAGAATCAAGCACAACCGTGAGGAACCGACGAAAATGAACCTAACGATTCGAATAGCACAATCACAACCACTTCTAAACGATTATGGAAATGGAATACACCCGGAACCCCGCCTACGATTCATGTATATTCATACCGAAAACAACAACGAGGGCGGACCACAACTAAACCCTCTCGATTCCGTAAAAATCCACAAAATATCCATGAATCCGTAGGAAAACTAAAGATACTAACAAGATTAATCATATTCATCATGAATTAATCAACAATACGGAAAGAATCGAACAATAATTCGAAAACCCCCAAATCTCCCAAAAATGGGTTCTTAGAAGATTACCTTGGATTAGGATGAATGATTCAAGAAGAAATCGATAATCTACGACAAAACTCGAAGTGGATGATTTCTTCAAGTCCGAAAATGTTAAAATCGCCCCACAAGTTGCTCGGAATCGCCAAGAGACGAGAGGAAGAAAAGAGAGGAGAGGAAAATGAAAAATCTTCCTCAGATCCCGTGTAATATAGTGAAACACAGCAGAACCTATCGGCCGGCCTATCGGCCGATAGGCCCAACCGATACCCATACGGAATGCCGGCAGTAGAGTCTATCGACCCCCCCTATCGGCCGAAAGGCTCCTGGAAGTGCTCGGCCAAAAACTGAAACGACCATAACTCTCTCGTCCGGACTCCGATTGACTCACCGTTTGAACCATTGGAAAGCTAACTCGATGTTCTATAATATTGCAAAGATTTATAATTTTTGGAGTTACCAAAAATTAATGGTGATCTAACAAAGACGAACTCATACTTAGAAAAGTCGTTTAGTAATCCTGAATTCAACGAAACGACACCGAAACCCGAACCTGAATACGAACCGAAGATACGGTTACGAAGTACTCACAAAGACGAATCTAAGAGCTAGTAGGACACACAATTCCGACCACCCGAAGGCTCGAAATTCGACAACGGAAGGTAATTACCCCAAACTTTGGGAAATTACGAAAATGGCCCAAATGCCCGAAAATCACCATACGACAACGAATAATCAAACCGAAGCTCACAACACGTATAACAACGTTAAATGAACTTACGAAAAACCCCAAACAGCGGTTTGAACGAGATTCGCAAGAACCGAACTCAAGCGCGGAAAAGTCGCTAAAAGCGCGGAACTCAACAAAGCGGCACGAAACGAACTCGGATGATAAAAAGTGCGAAATTAAATATTCTCGAATGGCGAAATGGTCATGATAGAGTCGTCAAACGGACTCCGACCGAAAAAGAAATTTACCGAAAATCGAAAATTGCGGATATTACATTCTACCCTCCTTAAAAGAAGTTTCGTCCGAAACTTAAAACAAGTAGGAGAAGAAATATTCCGCCAGAAAACTCAACGAGACACACAAGAATGCGTAACTAACGCCCAACGGCGAAATGTTACAAACAACGCAAAGGAACATACGGCGTGAAAACACGCTCCACGGCGACTAACACAACGTCGCTGTTAGGGATATAATAAAACCAACAAATGACAAGCGTCATCAAACGGATAATATAGCCAAGTCAATTATCCGACAATCGCAAAACACAACGAACGAAAATCAATATGATTGACCAACCCAACGGTACATCAATCAAAACGCGAGCCAACCGCTGAACAAACACGGAATCCCACCGCCTAAGGGATGGAAGATCAGCGAAACTAATTTCCCGAACTGAAGGGAATTACGAAGGAGTCTGAATGCTCAATAATCACGAAACGAGAACAAAAACCGAACAAACAAACGATCGAGACAACAAAAATCGAGCAATCATGTCCGAAACACGAAGGATAATAAAATTCAACAATAACTCCCAGGATGATCTGGTGAGAACTACAAGACATGCATTCCCATAAGATCCACAGGAAAGAGAATAGCGATTGAAAAGTCACAACGACAAATAAGTTATTCCGAAATGATATCACACTCGTTCGATAAACAGAAACAAGGGCAGGACAAGCTCAGAAATGTCAACGAACATAAATGAGTCGACAAAGTAGAAATACAGAAGTTCAAAATCCGATCCCTTCGAATAAAAGGACTAGTAGAACCAAATGATGTTACTCCCGAACAAAGTTCACAAGAATCGAACCGAACTCGAAAAAGTCACACCGATAACCAGATCGGCCCACAACAAGATCACAGCTCGTTCGGACGATGAAACTGAAATACCGAACAAGTTCATAAAGTACCAACGAACATGAGCGAATCGATAGACTGGGGAAGAGAAAACACAGAAGTCAAAATAGTACGGGCATTACCTCCGACCTCGTCCACGAAATTCACAAAAACGGGAGCAAGGTAACAAGACATTAAACAATCGACGCATAACGGAACCATCACCGATGCACACGACCATACCAAACCAAGCTCTAACAGCTTGCACATGCGCGACAACGCAGGAATCACTACGAGGCGATAATATTCAACACCAACATCCCGCCTCTCACAGGGGCTAGAACAACCAATGTGTGGAAAGCGACTCAACGCTCACACCGCCAATTCGATTATACTCGGGAGAAAGTATCAAAATGACAACGCGAATATCACACGTACATACCCAGCCCTCAAACGGGAATGGATAGGTTTTTTAAAAAAAATGGAAACCTCATTTTGAAAATAATTTAGAAGAATACTGGTTGATCTTGAGTATCACCTTTCAAAAAGTACAAACGTGAAACATCATTATCGAGACTTTGGAGAACCATATCACATTTGATAAAAATGAGGACACTTTCTCTTAGTGAAAACTTTCAAAATATTCGACCCTCGGGTCTAAATAAAAGTGTTGAAAATATCTCAAAATATTTTGGTCCTCGAGGTAGAAAATTTTTGAAATATATTGTGGTACCTAGGATGTACCACAAGAAAATAAGTCATTTGAAAAGTATGTCTCGAAGTTTATTTTTTTAAGATACTCAAGGTTTTCAAAATTCCAATAGGCCAGAATGCCCAAAACTCACACATACCGACGTTCACTAAAACAACTCCTAGCACACGCATCAAAACGTTTAAAATCAAGACAATACATGTCTTTAAACGAAAATAAACGATAAAATACCACACTCAGAACAAAACCACTAATAAAATACCCTCCCGCACTGGCTAGTGAACAAGTCGAACGCGTATAAGCACAAAGCTTCCACAAGAGACTTGTAAAACGTGCAAATCGATTCGAAAATCATCAACAACGGACAAAAACAACAATAAAAAGACATCACAAACGACGACACTCCTCGTATAAATCAAATACGAGAGTCGACTAAATACATATCGTGAAATCAAAATTCACATAAAATTCCACCACTTAACAAATAATCATAAAAATAGCTCGTGTCACACGAGGCACAACACAAAGAAGGGAGACTTACTTCCACAGGTCGCACGAAGATGATGATCGCCCCACGATACTAATCACGACCAACAAACTCAAACGACGCGTCGCGACACGACTCGATCGGATAAAATCCGACGAAACAAGACTCAAACAACACGACTTGACCCGGCGGCTAGGTTTCCTCAACCTAAGCTCCGATACCATTTATGTAACACCCCAATCCGCTCAGGATATTACACGCCGTAGAACCTTTCCTCAAGGATCTACCCGGTAACGACATTTAACATCTCGACAATGCCTTCAAGGCTACAATGACTCGATGACCGATTTGGTCTTTCCACGATACATACAACTCAAATACAACTCATGCCCACGCAGGGACAAAATACAACTACACCGTCTGCATAAGAACAATACAACAAATGAAAATAAAGTACAACCGAACCAACACACGATGTACGGTTCCTCATGTGATTAGTATCGATCATCTTTCATCATCCTTCGTGCCGACCCGGTGTTATGCTCCAAAACACGAATGCAAACAGACATCCACCCCGAATACTCGGGGGTTAGCAAACTCCACTGTTTTGCTAGTGCAAATACAAAGTGCAAATACGAGCCATACAATTCACATTCCACGAATAACAATAACCGAGGATCCTCAAAGATCCAAACGAAACGAAAAGTACTTCGAGGCAAGGGTTTGAGAAAACATTTCAAAAACGAAATATCATAAATCAATGGGAATAATTTATAAAGCGGTTTAGAAGGCCATCGAGAGTTTTAATAGAAAACAATTCAGGATTATCAAATCCTACTTTTCGAAAACCAAAAGACAAAAGGGGTCACCGCCCCAAGGGTTTACTTTCTGAAAAATGACATTAACCAACCGTTGGGATTTTAGCCCCAAATCCGTAAAACGACTTTTACAAAACCATTGGGATTTTAGCCCCAAATCTCATCAACTCACAGTACACAAGAACGACCACGAGGTTCGTATCCCAACATCAAAATCCACAAATAAAGGATTTAAAACAAACAACAAAATACTCCAGTGCCATCCTAGCCAAGTAAGCCAAACGAACACTTACCTCTTACACACTTAGTCAATGCATGCAATCATGAAAACCGTTCAAAAGCACTCATTTAGAAATGCCAATATCAAATCACAATTGTAAAATTCACCACAATTAACCGTCGATCCACACCTCCGTGGACCCCTACCGAGACCCCGTCGGATCTAACCCGTAGTGGTTAAAAGCAAAGCTCGTCGATCCACACCTCCGTGGACCCCTACCGAGACCCCGTCGGGTCTAACCCATAGTGAGCATACACACACACACGTTACTCATGCAATACTAACATGCTAAGAATGTAAGTTCATTAAGAATACTCACTAGAGATGGCCATTAACTCGACACCATTACCAAACTCTTCAAAAATACAATAACAAGCTTAAATACGGAATACACGATTCCATAACTTTAAACAAGAGGAGTATCCTCATAAAATCCTTCAACGTTCAAAATAATCAAATCATAATCAATTCTCAAAACACCGTTCACAAAACACACGCGTTTTGAAAGAAAGCCTTTAACGAGGCCAAACCGAAATCCTTTTGAAACTTCATTTCAAATAACCAAACAAACACATCAAGGCGACCACCGATCATCATATACATAAACGAGAAAAGTATGGGCAAGGTACTTGCCTCGATACCACGAGCACCGAACCACGAACGGATACGGCTCAACCGGGAAGCTTGGGCGCCCGATGCTAACGAAAAGGAAGACGACAATGAACGGAACGGAAGAATCAAGCACGACCGTGAGGAAAGCGAAAATGAACCTAACGATTCGAATAGCACAATCACAACCACTTCTAAACGATTATGGAAATGGAATACACCCGGAACCCCGCCTACGATTCATGTATATTCATACCGAAAACAACAACGAGGGCGGACCACAACTAAACCCTCTCGATTCCGTAAAAATCCACAAAATATCCATGAATCCGTAGGAAAACTAAAGATACTAACAAGATTAATCATATTCATCATGAATTAATCAACAATACGGAAAGAATCGAACAATAATTCGAAAACCCCCAAATCTCCCAAAAATGGGTTCTTAGAAGATTACCTTGGATTAGGATGAATGATTCAAGAATAAATCGATAATCTACGACAAAACTCGAAGTGGATGATTTCTTCAAGTCCGAAAATGTTAAAATCGCCCCAAAAGTTGCTCGGAATCGCCAAGACGAGAGGAAGAAAAGAGAGGAGAGGAAAATGAAAAATCTTCCTCGGATCCGTGTAATATAGTGAAACACAGCAGAACCTATCGGCCAGCCTATCGGCGATAGGCCAACCGATACCCATACGGAATGCGGCGGTAGAGTCTATCGACCCCCTATCGGCGAAAGGCTCTGGAAGTGCTCGGCCAAAAGCGAAACGACCATAACTCTCTCGTCAGGACTCGATTGACTCACCGTTTGAACCATTGGAAAGCTAACTCGATGTTCTATAATATTGCAAAGATTTATAATTTTTGGAGTCACCAAAAATTAATGGTGATCTAACAAATACGAACTCATACTTAGAAAAGTCGTTTAGTAATCCTGAATTCAACAAAACGACACCGAAACCCGAACCTGAATACGAACCGAAGATACGGTTACGAAGTACTCACAAAGACGAATCTAAGAGCTAGTAGGACACACAATTCCGACCACCCGAAGGCTCGAAATTCGACAACGGAAGGTAATTACCCCAAACTTTGGGAAATTACGAAAATGGCCCAAATGCCCGAAAATCACCATACGACAACGAATAATCAAACCGAAGCTCACAACACGTATAACAACGTTAAATGAACTTACGAAAAACCCCAAGCAGCGGTTTGAACGAGATTCGCAAGAACCGAACTCAAGCGCGGAAAAGTCGCTAAAAAGCGCGGAACTCAACAAAGCAGCACCGAAACGAACTCGGATGATAAAAAGTGCAGAATTAAATATTCTCCGAATGGCGAAATGGTCATGATAGAGTCGTCAAAACGGACTCCGACCGAAAAAAGAAATTTACCGAAAATCGAAAATTGCGGATATTACATGATACTCATAGGAAAACATAATGAAAAAAAATAAAAATATAGAAACTAAAGAAGAAACTTCAAATTAAAATTAGAGTCGCTTGGTATTGATATTAGCGAAAAATCAGTCCCCGGCAACGGCACCAAAAACTTGTTGTGGGAAAATCCCTCACAATATGCCGCAAGTGCACGGTGTCAACAAGTAATAAAGTGATAAGTAAAGTATCGTTCCCTCGAGGACTGATTTCACTAAGTACCAAAATTTAGTCAACTCACAATTTTATTTGAAGAACAATTAAATAGAGTTTATATCTAAACTAATTGCAGAAAGTAAATAATAGTACTAATAATAATAATACTAATAAGGGGTAGGATATTGATTTTCACCTCAAATAATCGGGAATGATATTTATTCGATTCAATTCACTGTTATTCAATTGATTGTAAGCCAGGAATTCCTAAATTATTCTAAAGCCTTTCCCAAGGTCGATAGAAAATACTACGAATTACTAACTCGATATATCCCTATTCGAATCAGATAATTAATAGCTAAAACAGTTCAAGAATTCCCAAAATAATAGGCTTCACAATTCGCACGAGTATATTCCTATCTCACGAAAATTATGATTCGTCTCACAAGAACTATGCCTAAATTTCATCTCCCGAATCCATAAAGACATTCAAAACAAATTAACTGTTGGCCAGACAATTAAAAAGCATTAAGAAACGTAAGAAGAATCCAATTCAATATAATAACGAGTAAATCGAAATAATAATAAATAATCAAACCGTCATGAAATTGGCTACAATCAAAATCCTACGCGAATAGATCTAAAAAAACTAAGATGCAGAAAAACCGTAGGGATCCGTGGTCTTGTCGTCGCCCCACAAATCTCTTCCTTGTGTTCCCCTTGATTTCTTCACCCGCCGAAAACTCCCTGCTTTATTTCTGGTTCCGCCGAAAACTGTTTGCTCTTAATCCTCCCGCTCCTTTTTATATTCTTTCTTTTCTTTCTTTCCCCAGTAGATGTCCCACGAAAAAAAGTCATCCAATCTCCATTCCTCATTGCTGTTCACGGCACAAGCGGCCCAAAAGCTGATGTCCAGAAAATCAGCCATCAAAAGCCCACATGTGCGGCCCATTTTTTAAATCTCAGCATACTTCTTTTCCTGGTGTGGTTCCCAGTGGCGTCTTTTTGCGCTTTGTGTGCCGCGGCTCACTTTGTGTGTGCCGCGGCACACAGTACAGTGTGCACATTATTCGCTGGTTGTCTTCGTGTGCCGCGGTTCACTTGGTGTGTGCCGCGGCTCATGACCAAAAAATGCTATTTTCGCCCGTTTTTCATCGTTTTGGCTTCCGGACTCCGATTTCCTGCAAAACATACAAAAATAATGCATTAAAAGCTCATTTATGCTGATTTAGGCTCAAGATGGATATAAAATAATGATATAAAAGCGCATAAAAATACGCCTAACATGAAGACTACTTAATTTAAAACAAGATACCATGCAAGGAAATAATTGAAATTTCCTATTAGTTCTGAAATTTAGTAAAACAATTTTAGAAATATTAAAAATGTGGGGGTGTATGGCTAAGGCAAAAGTTCCTAAGCCAAAGCAAGTGAAGGTCTGACCCAAGACGGTCGACTGCATCTTCACTGGATACGCACATGATGCATGATGCGTACAAATTCGTAGTGCAAAAATCTGATAGTCTGACATGTCAGTATGTACTAATCGAGTTAAGGAAAAGCGTGTATCAAACGCATAACTGATTTAAAAACTAAATCAATTATGAGATACCGTGGATTTATCAATGTGAAATGAATCACCAAGTGGTTTTAAAGGTTGAAGCAAAAAGGCTTGAACTTGAAAAAAAAATCACTACGTCTGAAATCTCTAGCATGCGTGCTAGAAGATAATTTACAATGCCATATACACTCTTCATATGGTCATATAAGAGAAAGAATAATTCTGTTGTGCAGAATTTTGTCTAATGCTCGGTAAATCTTCCTCTGTAATAGATACCGCTAGGATCCAACATAAATTCAAATGGATCCATAGATAAATAAAAGGCGAAACTACTAACTGAGGTTGTAGTAACATGAGAGCCTAAAGTACTTTGAGATATATTCTCTAGTAACGAGAAGAAAGTTCATTATTATGATATACATGTAGAAGTATATCAAATGAACATACATGTAGTCTTTCTAAATGGCGTCTTTGAGAAAAGCCAACTTGGAAGAACCAAAGGCATATGTGCCTGACGCAGCGATTGAAAGTCTGCAACTTAGTGAAAGTATTATGAATCTAAATTGACACTAAAGTAGTGGCATAAAATCTTTGACACTGTGGTGTCAAGCAATGACTTCAAAGGATGTGATAAAATCTCCAATTTGACAATGCTCAAATATGGTGATTAAATGATCGAAAAGTACCAATTTGGGGACGCTCAAATTTGGTAATGTAGTTAATGAAAAATTGCTAATTTTGGGGACGCTTAAAATTAGTAATTTGATCTTGAGAAATTGAAGTCTCGGTTAATAGTTGGTAACGTAATTTCAAAATGTTAAAAATGCCAATTTACAATGTCAAAAAGATTCAAGACAGTGAATATGTCAAGTGTGTATATGTCGAATAGACATGACGACTATGTCACTTTAAGAATGAATTTGAATGATATCGAGTCATTGATGTAAGTAATGACAAGGGGATCAATTCAACAAAGTCTGAAAAGATAAATATATGAGACTAAAGGGATGACTTTAAGATGTAAAATCTCAAGTCACTCACAATTTCTCATATGAGGTCAGTCATACTATGATGACATGAATCTTGGAAAGATCAACAGAATTAATTGGAATGCCAACGGATACTGTGCATCTATCCAAGCACAAAGGCAAATGATCTTTCAAGAGTAACTAAAAGTCTAAAGTACTAAGTGAATTGTACAAGACTAAACACAGTCTATATCGTGAGTAAGACTATGTGGATACACGAGTAATCAGGAAACTAATTATCAATTGGTGATCACAATGATATAAAGATTACTTGTGTGTATATGCTGCATGATATGAGATATTCAAAAACTATAAAATGATATAGTAACGCAAATTGGATATCTGACATTATGAATTTAATGTCTAAATAGTGAATATGTTTCACACTAGCTAGTGCAGCAGTGGTATGGAAATCTTTAATATAGATGGTTATTGCTCGATTTACAAAGGAATATGAGTTCATAACCTTAGACAAATATGCATGAGAGGCATAATGCAATACCAATTTCTAGAAGATATTCCAAAATGGGCAAAACTGTGACCGCAATATGTATTTATTGTGATAGTCAATCTACGATTGACAGGGCACAGAACAAAAGAATAATGGTAAGTCTCGTCTTATGAGGCAAAGACATAATACCATTTTGCTATCAACATTGGTTATCACTATTGACTACGATTCGTCAAGAGATAACATCGCGGATCCGCTAACCAAGGGGTTATCAAAAGACCTTGTTGATAAATCATCAAGAGGAATGGGTCTATTGCCATGAGCTAATGGTTTTATGGAGGATACCCAACCTAAGCTGACTAGAGATCCCAAGATCTAGGTTCAATGGGACAACCAATTCATAAAACTGGGCACGATCACTGTGGGGGTTACCCCGAAACGACCATTCCTAGGATGAAAACAGTGATACCCGTAGGGAGAGGTTAAGCTTATGCTTTTAATGATTCTTAGGTCGACAACGTATAGTCGGGTGGAGTAAAATACGGGTTTACTCAAAACACTTAACGAGAATCATTTATGTTGGAGTGAAGAGGGGCCGCTTCAAAGGAGAATTGCAAGGCACAATTCTCTAGAAACTCCCGCAGAACCAGGACGGTGTCCACGGCCAAAACGGGCACAATAATGAGAACAAAATAAATCAGGGAGGGCACTTGTGAAGGATATACGATCACTTACACAAACGGTCGGACAGTTCAAAGGCATCTAGTCACACTGTCTAGCCAGTAAGGAGAATATATCTTTTCGAGGGAAGGTTCAAGGAGCATACTCTACCTATCCTATGCAATGCCTAACCGTAGTAACTATCACCAAGTCAAACTCCGTGTCTGACGTGTGCTGCTGGACCATCAATCTCATTCATGTGGGGGATTGTTGGAAATATTAGATAAAATGGAGGAAATGGGATGTTTTGAGCAGCCCATTTGAGAGGAAATTTTGAGTTGGATCGACTATGAGTTAGAGTCGGGACTTAATTGGAATACGTAGTACTCCGTACGAGGTTTCCAAAACATGTAAGAACACTCAAAATGATTGAGGTATGAATGAGATATGATGTTCCAAA
Source organism: Orobanche coerulescens (assembly GCA_033398695.1). NCBI lineage: Eukaryota > Viridiplantae > Streptophyta > Magnoliopsida > Lamiales > Orobanchaceae > Orobanche > Orobanche coerulescens. The sequence continues at coordinate 60,730,391 of CM065818.1, forward strand.
GTGAACCCTTTAGAAATGGGTTTGGGATGCTATCCCACATTAGAAAAAGAAGGGAGAAATTGTGAGTATATAAGGAGATGTGGACAAAGGCATGTTCAAAAAGTGAGACATGTGTGGATGTGTGACTAGGCGCCCCTCGCGCACACACACACGCGCGCGCCGCCGCCGCCGCCGTCCGTCCGTCCGGCTCGGTCTCGGTCTCGGTCTCGGTCGAAGGGCGATTTGGGCGAAATGTCTCAGCGTCTCGAAGTTATCTTTTTACTGCAATTTTATTCGGTAAAATTTTATTTTACCGAAAATACCTCAATTAATAAATTCCGAATTTTTCGGATCCGGATAAAATCGAATTAAACTGATCGGTTTAGATAAGTATTGAGATACTAATCCTGATCGGTTAAGAGTTCCTCCAGATACCAATTTCGATCGGTTTAGAGTTCCTCCAGATACCAATTTCGGTCGGTATAGAGTTCCTCCAGCACATGTCTCTCTCTCATCTTCACCTATAAATACAGATGTGAGGGGTCTTATTTTTATACAGAAAATTTCGTCCGTTTTCTTCACCCAAAAATCCCGACTTCAAAATTTTATTTCGGGAATAATTTCTATTCATATTTTGGGTCGCGTCGGTGGTAGTTCAGGTTTATTCTAGTTCGCTGAGGGTGCGATGATCGATATATCAACGCATCGAGATGTTTTTTTATCCTGGGAGGCAGACGCTATACACTGCGGTGAAGGCGAATTTGCTTTAAGGAGACAGATTTCTGGACTCAAAATCGCCCACATTCGCATTAAGTCGTAATTTGACGGACACGGACGAGTCCAAGACAAGCTTTTGGATCTACAGGTATAATGGAAAATCATCAAATATTATACTTCATGGTATAATTATATGAATTCGTATTTATCGATATAATTTTTAGTAAATTATACCAACAATCTTAAAGCAAATTTCTTATTTCGTAGCAAAAACTAGAAAATTCTATAGAAGAAACCAAAATAATTAAAAAGGTAAAATCCTAAAAAAAACACTTAAATTCGGTCTCCGTCTGACGAAATGTCTGACACGTGTTTTCTGCAACAGAGGTGTTTATTTGTTATAACCATATCCACATTGATTAACTTGACTTAGTAGGATATTGATAAATGATTATATGACAGAACCATGTGGTTTTTCATGTGCTAATGTTTCGATTTATGTTAACTCGAATGACTCCTTACTGAGCACCACACTTTAGCTATGAAATATGGCCCCATTATTTCGATTACGATCATTTAGTAGGTTTCTTTTCTCCAAGATCAAAAGGACCCTCCCTTCGACTTGAGGCAACAAACAGCATATATGTTTGGATCTGCTCGAGCTCTTGAAAATACTGATTTACTATTTTCGAAATTATTAAAAGATGTTTCGATCTTATCATGGGCGTCATGAGATGTCGGATATAATGCTCCACCGAGCGGACTCCACGATATGCGAAAAGATATTGACTTAGTTTTCAACATGAATCAGATTTTGATTTTTTGGGTCCAATTTTGAGAATTGATTAAGTAATTGAAAGGTTTTGCAAATTTTTAAACCTTTTGAACTTGGAATAGCTGATTAGAATAAAAATTATGGATTACACATCGATCATTATTTAGAAAGTGTTTATGGTTAGTATAAATGAGGAGAATTTATATTATTTGTTGCCATGCGTTTTGCTAAATAAGATTGTGATTATATTTGCTATTATATAATCATGCATATGTTAATTTCAATAAGGTATAGCATTGTTTGATAAGAACCGAATCAATCGATTATTCGATTAAGATGTTAAGATTATTTAGTTTAATTAAGATATTAACTAAATAGTATTTGTTGATTGATTTTAATCATTTCGTGTGATGTATGTCAATCTTGGTCGGATGCTCGGACGTTAAAAAACCTAACGGGCCTGGTACCTAGTGAGTACAGGTTGTGGGTCGGCTTGAGAATTATAATTTTTTGGTTGTATTTGCTCTTCCGGTTAAATTATATATTCTCGTGTTGGTGTCGGTCTGTTGCGGCAGTGACACACGAGCCTATTACGGTGATCCATGTGATACCAAACACGGCAAATATTGATATCAGCTCCATATGTTGAAAACTCGGAGAAATTCAATAATTGAACTTTAGCGCTAAAAACATAAAAGTTCTTTTATAGAATATTAAAACCAGAGAGGTTTTAAATGATGATGAAACCTACTCTTATGAGAGGTTGTAATAAGAAATGTGATTACTCGATAAATATATTGACACATTTGTTACGTATACTCGATAATGAGTAAGGATGAAGCTAAAAAGAGAAATTTACACTCTAAAAGCTTGAGATACAAAACCAACTTAATCCGGAAACTAAGATGGTTGAATTGTACTCTAACGGAGATACAAAAACGATGTTAATCAGTTCAAACTATCACTGAATATGAGGATATTAGTCACGTGAAGACTACTTAATTTAAAACAAGGTACCATGCAAGGAAATAATTGAAATTTCCTATTAGTTCTGAAATTTAGTAAAACAATTTTAGAAATATTAAAAATGTGGGGGTGTATGGCTAAGGCAAAAGTTCCTAAGCCAAAGCAAGTGAAGGTCTGACCCAAGACGGTCGACTGCATCTTCACTGGATACGCACATGATGCATGATGCGTACAAATTCGTAGTGCAAAAATCTGATAGTCTGACATGTCAGTATGTACTAATCGAGTTAAGGAAAAGCGTGTATCAAACGCATAACTGATTTAAAAACTAAATCAATTATGAGATACCGTGGATTTATCAATGTGAAATGAATCACCAAGTGGTTTTAAAGGTTGAAGCAAAAAGGCTTGAACTTGAAAAAAAAATCACTACGTCTGAAATCTCTAGCATGCGTGCTAGAAGATAATTTACAATGCCATATACACTCTTCATATGGTCATATAAGAGAAAGAATAATTCTGTTATGCAGAATTTTGTCTAATGCTCGGTAGATCTTCCTCTGTAATAGATACCGCTAGGATCCAACGTAAATTCAAATGGATCCATAGATAAATAAAAGGCGAAACTACTAACTGAGGTTGTAGTAACATGAGAGCCTAAAGTACTTTGAGATATATTCTCTAGTAACGAGAAGAAAGTTCATTATTATGATATACATGTAGAAGTATATCAAATGAACATACATGCAGTCTTTCTAAATGGCGTCTTTGAGAAAAGCCAACTTGGAAGAACCAAAGGCATATGTGCCTGACGCAGCGATTGAAAGTCTGCAACTTAGTGAAAGTATTATGAATCTAAATTGACACTAAAGTAGTGGCATAAAATCTTTGACACTGTGGTGTCAAGCAATGACTTCAAAGGATGTGATAAAATCTCCAATTTGACAACGCTCAAATATGGTGATTAAATGACCGAAAAGTACCAATTTGGGGATGCTCAAATTTGGTAATGTAGTTAATGAAAAATTGCAAATTTTGGGGACGCTTAAAATTAGTAATTTGATCTTGAGAAATTGAAGTCTCGGTTAATAGTTGGTAACGTAATTTCAAAACGTTAAAAATGCCAATTTACAATGTCAAAAAGATTCAAGACAGTGAATATGTCAAGTGTGTATATGTCGAATACACATGACGACTATGTCACTTTAAGAATGAATTTGAATGATCGAGTCATTGATGTAAGTAATGACAAGGGGATCAATTCAACAAAGTCTGAAAAGATAAATATATGAGACTAAAGGGATGACTTTAAGATGTAAAATCTCAAGTCACTCAAAATGTCTCATATGAGGTCAGTCATACGATGATGACGTGAATCTTGGAAAGATCAACAGAATTAATTGGAATGCCAACGGATACTGTGCATCTATCCAAGCACAAAGGCAACTGATCTTTCAAGAGTAACTAAAAGTCTAAAGTACTAAGTGAATTGTACAAGACTAAACACAGTCTATATCGTGAGTAAGACTATGTGGATACACGAGTAATCAGGAAACTAATTATAAATTGGTGATCACAATGATATAAAGATTACTCGTGTGTATATGCTGCATGATATGAGATATTCAAAAACTATAAAATGATATAGTAACGCAAATTGGATATCTGACATTATGAATTTAATGTCTAAATAGTGAATATGTTTCACACTAGCTAGTGCAGCAGTGGTATGAAAATCTTTAATATAGATGGTTATTGCTCGATTTACAAAGGAATATGAGTTCATAACCTTAGACAAATATGCATGAGAGGCATAATGCAATACCAATTTCTAGAAGATATTCAAAAATGCGCAAAACTGTGACCGCAATATGTATTTATTGTGATAGTCAATCTACGATTGACAGGGCACAGAACAAAAGAATAATAGTAAGTCTCGTCTTATGAGGCAAAGACATAATACCATTTTGCTATCAACATTGGTTATCACTATTGACTACGATTCGTCAAGAGATAACATCGCGGATCCGCTAATCAAGGGGTTATCAAAAGACCTTGTTGATAAATCATCAAGAGGAATGGGTCTATTGCCATGAGCTAATGGTTTTATGGAGGATACCCAACCTAAGCTGACTGGAGATCCCAAGATCTAGGTTCAATGGGACAACCAATTCATAAAACTGGGCACGATCACTCTGGGGGTTACCCCGAAACGACCATTCCTAGGATGAAAACAGTGATACCCGTAGGGAGAGGTTAAGCTTATGTTTTTAATGATTCTTAGGTCGACAAAGTATAGTCGGGTGGAGTAAAATACGGGTTTAGTCAAAACACTTAACGAGAATCACCTATGTTGGAGTGAAGAGGGGCCACTTCAAAGGAGAATTGAAAGGCACAATTCTCTAGAAACTCCCGCAGAACCAGGACAGTGTCCACGGCCAAAACGGGCACAATAATGAGAACAGAATAAATCAGGGAGGGCACTTGTGAAGGATATACGATCACTTACACAAACGGTCGGACAGTTCAAAGGCATCTGTTGTAATACCCGGTTGTAATTCATTCATTTTCATTCAGTAATTATCAGTCTGTAATTATCACTCAGTGTATTTTCACCCGATTATAATCATTCATCAATCATGTTCATTCACCGTGTTCACTGTTCGGAAAAACTTCGAGTTGTGTATCGTTATTGTTCATTGTTTCAACTTTCCTCATATGAGTTCGACTTTGTTAGATCACCATTAATTTTTTGTAACTCCAAAAATTCTAAATCTTTGCAATATTATAGAGCATCTAGTTATCTTTCCAATGGTTCAAACGGTGAGTCAATCGGAGTCTGGACGAGAGAGTTATGGTCGTTTTAGGTCAACCGCTCATTTTTTCGATTATTGGCGATCATCGCCGAGCGAACTCGGCCGTGTCGTCCGACACGGCCCGTGCCGTACTCGTCCGGAAATGCCGAAGTCTCGCCTCAGGACCCGACCATGTTGTGCGGCACGGCCGAGTCGAACTCTTAGGATAAGCGAGTCATCGCCGACACGCCCGACCGTGTTCCGGGACACGGTCGAGTCATGCCGAGTCGCCGTCGGACGGGTCATTTGTCGGAAGGCCCTCCGCGCCGCGACCGTGTCAAGCAGGACACGGTCGAGTCCTGTCGGCCAGGTATGCGACACGGCCGTGCCGATCGGCACGGGCCGTGTCGGCAGCGATCAACTCCTTTAAATTCGTTTTTCAAGATTTCACCCATTTCTCTCCCTTTTCTTCACCTTCAACCGAGAGAAAACTTGAGGGAGGGTTTTTCCTTCACAAATCATTTGGGTGTTTGATTTTCTTCATCTCCTTTCGATCGTGAAGCTTAGGATAATCAATCTAACGCGTGTTCTTCGGATTAAAGTACTTGGATCTTCAAAGGTAATATTCTTCAACACCTTGGATTTCGATTTTTGTGTTGAGATACGATGTTTTGGACGTTATAATCATGATATATGAAGGGATATGTATATGATTATGAGTTTGTATAAGGATTCATTGGATTATTGAGGAATTATTCAAGAACACCTTGAAAATCGAGTTGGAATTGGGGTTTTCGATTAATTGTCGTTATAATCACGTTTCGGATATTCATTTTGGATTATTGATAGTATTCATGAGGTTTTGTGGGTTTGAATCATTCATTGGAAGTTGGTTTCGGATGTAATTGAGTTTTGGTTGTAAACAATTGGAGATTGTTTACAACGCGTTTGTTTTAATGCCCCAATGAGTTTCGGGTATTGTTGTATCGACTTTTGAGTTGGTTGTGATCATGCTTGATTCGTGTATTAAGAGAATTGTTGGTATTTGTGTTGTTCAAGGTTGTTCGAGCGGCCGATAATTTCATTAAGGACGTTGATCGTGGAAGTACCTTCTCGCCTTCGGTTTGAGGCAAGTTTTATACTTGTACTAGTCAATGAGCTAATGTCATCATGTATGTGTATGGATGTGTTGTATCATTTCGAGACTTAGTCTCTTCATGAATTCATTGATATCAAGAGATCGTTCGATACGATACCTTCCGGCAATTTTGCCAAGTGTTTATAGTTGTTCGTTAACTACCGATTCAAGGCATTGTAATACTCATAATTAATGTTATTGTCGATAGCGGTTCGCGGTATCGATGTATCGATTGTTGTTAATATAGATGTCAATTTAAGACATCGTTGAGATCATTGTTATTCTGTTTGGATTGTCATTAAAACCATGCGAGGCCGATTAAAGGCATTGGCTTATTCATTTCTCACCTTCACCGTCAGAATCGATTAAAGGTGCCGAGGCATCCTTCAGATCATTGTCATCGATTGGCGTTCTCGTGCAAATCGAAATGTTCAATTATTCACCATCTCATTGTTATCGATTGACCGTTCTAAGGCAATCGAGGTATTTTAATCATTCATCGTATCATTCGTAACGATTGGCCATTCTAAGCCAATCGAAGTGCTTAATCATTCATGGAATCATCCGCTGCATCATTCTTATCGTGTTGGCCGACTCAAGGTAGCACACTATCCCTAATTGTGATACGGCTTTCATGTCGTGGCTTCGGCCCTAATTGTGATACGGCTTTCATGCCGTGGCTTCGGCCCTAATTGTGATACGGCTTTCATGCCGTGCCCTAATCAATAACTTGGCTGTTTCGGATTCATGTGATTGTGATATTTGACAGTTTGGTGAGTGGTTTTAGGCCTTGTGATTGTCTTGTTAATTTCATTGGAGCCTCCGGGCATTGTGATTCATATTTAATCCTGCTCGGTTTGGTTCATGTCGTGTAAGTCATTGTGGTATTATGTGATTTTGATTCGCCTTTGGGCTCTTATGTTCTAACATGTAGAACTGGTTTTAATAGTATGCAGTGTGCATAGTATTTCATGAATGCTCGGTTCTTACTTTGATTTGTGAGCATCTCGTATTATTATCATCATTATACCATTTCATTACGCCTTTGGATGCATATCATGTTATACATGTATTTGATGTTCATTATCTGGATGGTGACCACAGTGGGGCGGAACATGTTTTCATGTTTTAGGTGCTTGCGAGGAGAGAGTTGAGGCACGGGGGCATGACGATGGCGACGAGGCATACGAGCGATACTAGTCCGAGTTGTTCATTGTTGGTCGGCCACTTGGAGTGTACTCCGGTCTTGTCGATTATTGTCGTGTTGTATTACCCAAGATGTTCGTGGATCTCATTGTATTTCATTTTGCCATGTAGGCTACAATTGTCATTGAAATTCCTTATATGAAGATTGTTTCGGATATCATGGAAGGGACTATGATTTTCCCTTGTTGTTTAATTTAATGTATTTTAGTCATGTTCGCCTGGTGGATCTCCTGGCGTGGGGTCCACGGCACTGTAATAACCCAATAGGATTTGGTGGTGTTACAGAAATGGTATTAGAGATTTGGGTTGTGAAATACCCTGAGATGTGAGTTATGTGGTCCTACCGACGCGGTAGTAGTGGGATTGTCAGGTTATGACAATCTAGTCAGTCAGGTTTTGTGAGTCGTAATATTAGTGCGATTGCACGAGTCATTCATTCATCGAGTCGTCGTCAGTGAAGACTAGTATCGCGAGACCTCGAAGCTTCGTATGACCTGTGTAAGGACTCGATTCTCTTTGTGTTCATACATCCATCATGTCATTAATTGTTCATGCTTTGCTGAAACCTATATGTGATATTAGTGTTATGATTGATTCATGACTAATTGTTTTGGAGCACGTGTGACTTGTGTAAGCATTAAGGATCAACTCATTTATCAGTTAATAATTCTCACTCATCTTTTTGATCTCATCACTCGATTAATTCATTCATCACTCGATCAATAACATCACTCGGATAATTCATTCATCACGGTTAATTCATTCCTCACTACCAATATCATCACTCGAGATAATTCATTCATCATTGATTAATTCATTCATCACTCCAATATCATCACTCACATAATTCATTCATCACTCGATCAATCTCATCGTTCGGTTAATTCATTCATCACTCGGTTGATCTCATTATTGATTAATTCATTAATCATTCACCCATCTCACGGTTCGATTGTTGATCTTGAGGATCGAATTTTCAACCTTGTTAACTTGTTCAAAGTAATCATTTCAGAATTTCATCAGGCAATCATGTTACCTCATTTGATGTTTCATACGATCTTATCATACTCTGACATAATGTCGACGATCATTTCATTAAATCATTAATGCATTCATTGTGCGAGAGCGTGTATGCTCATTATTGTCACTCTGTAACGTAATCATAATGCGATATTCATGCGGAATCTATAATCATCATGTGACTTTCCTACTTCAGTATGGATAGAGCTGTCAGAGGACGCAGGGGAAGAGGCCGCGGTGCGGGCCGGAACCCGGGATCTCGTGTGCATGCCCACACGAACGCGAGGGATATCATTAATTCATCAAATAGCGAGGCTACTCATTCATCAGCAGATAATCAGTCGCCGTCAGGGAGTCGTACCCGAGAGGCATCTCACTCGGAAGGTGCTCGGGTTGACCCATTCATATTTGTGCAGGGCATGATGGCCCAGATGACTCAGATGACGCGGATGATGGAGACCATGCAGACCTCGATGGTTCGTGGTCCACCGCAACAGGAATTCCAGGAGCCGTTTAATGAACAGACTGGGAGATTGAATCAGATTGTTGGCGATATCTCTCGTCAGAGGCCGCCTACTTTTGAGGGTTCGTCGGAACCAGCTGATATTGTTCATTGGCTTGAGCATTTTGATAAACTCTTCGACATGGTTCAGTGTCCGGAGGAGAGTAAAGTGGCGGTAGCGGCTTACTACTTGAGTAAGGGTGCTTATTCTTGGTGGCTTTCTGTGAAACCCACCGATCGAGATTGTGTTTGGGGCGAATTCAAGACTCTCATGATAGAGAGGTATTATCCGGCCTCACTTCGGGAAGCCAAGTTATCAGAGGTTTTGAACCACGAATCCGTCGAGGACGAGGGTGTTATTGTCATTCCGAGAAGTTTCAGGGACTACTTGATTTGCTTCATCAGTTATCCGTACTGAAGCGGATAAGATCAAGTATTTTAGCAAGAGGCTAAATCCGCAGTTGAGGATGCAGTTGTTCAACCACAATTGTAATTCACTTAGTGAGTTCATCGGGAAGGCTCTTGGAGCAGAGCTTTTGATCAAGGAGCTTACTCGGAAACATCCTTCAGTTCCTTCGGGTGAGAGGACTAGAATGCCGGATCGTTCAGAGGGACATCGGTCTCCGACGTCCAAGTGGTCATTTTCTAGTCGTCTTCGTGCTGGGAAGGCTTCTTCCTCTCAGACGACGAGTTCGACTGTTGTTTGCTTTAACTGTGAATCAGCAGGACACGTTAATACTTGGTGTACGGTGCCAGCTATTATTTGTTTTCTGTGTGGGAACCCGGGACACCTTCAGAAATACTGCAGGAGTTCTGGTGCCGCTAGATCTCGAGAGGGCTCACAAGCCTCGAGGGATTTTGTTACTCCAGTCCGTACTTCATCCAAGGGGTCCTATCAGGCTTCGAGAACCCGAGGTAAGGACATTCATCACCGGTTTTGAACAAGTTAATTCTTGCTCGGTAGTAGGACAATCATTCATTTCATTGTCGTTCGCTCATTCATCTAATTCATTCATCATATATATCAATCATGTTGGGACTCATAATTATCGATTAATCATTCAATTCACGAGGAACGGCGGTTCCAATCACTTCAGAGATGCTATCACTCATGACGTTATTAATTCACCTTGGTGAGTCATTCCAAATCCTTGTCGGATTTGTAGTCATTTATCATTCATCATTCATTTTAGTCACTTTCATTCTCATGACCTTCCGAGATCATATTTAGCGGCGAGTTCATCTGCGGATATACCTTAAATCGTTGAGATAGAGGAGATCGATGACATGGAAGGATAACGATGTTGACTACATTTGAGATGTAACCTTGTTTTTGGATGGCCGTAACTCAATCCGTAGTAATGTATCGTGGTAGATCATTTATTCTTGATCTATTTTATTATGATCATATTTGAGAATCTTGAGATTTGGGTCAACTGTTGGGAGTTCACCCCTTCGGCGTTGTGCTCAAGATTTCTTGATAATTTGGGAAATCATTCATCGAGATTCGAGACGTCAAGTCTTGGGGACTTGGGCGTGCGATTGATTTGGTCCCGAGGACTAGATGTGCATTATTGTTTTCAGATCTTGATGGATAGTTCATATCCCGAGTTGTTTACCACGAGTTTCGAGGACGAAACTCCTTTTAGGGGGTGTATGTAATACCGGTTGTAATTCATTCATTTTCATTCAAGAATTATCGATCTGTAATTGTCACTCGGTGTATTTTCACTCGATTATGATCATTCATCAATCATGTTCATTCACCGTGTTCACTTCGGAAAAACTTCGAGTGGTGTATCGTTATTGTTCATTGTTTCAACTTTCCTCATATGAGTTCGACTTTGTTAGATCACCATTAATTTTTGGTAACTCCAAAAATTCTAAATCTTTGCAATATTATAGAGCATCGAGTTAGCTTTCCAATGGTTCAAACGGTGAGTCAATCGGAGTCGGACGAGAGAGTTATGGTCGTTTTAGCTCAACCGCTCATTTTGATTATTGGCGATCACGAACTTCGGCCGTGTCGTCCGACACGGCCCGTGCCTGCACTCGTCCGGAAATGCCGAAGTCTCTCGCCAGACCCGACCGTGTCGCCTGCACGGCCGAGTCGAACTCTTCCGGATAAGCGAGAATCGATTGTCGACACGCCCGACCGTGTTCCAGGACACGGTCGAGTCATGCCGAGTCGGCCGTCGGACGGGTCATCGGAAGGCCCTCGCGCCGCGACCGTGTCAAGCGAGGACACGGTCGAGTCCCTGTCGGCCAGGTATGCGACACGACCGTGCCGATCGGCACGGCCGTGTCGGCAGGCGATCAACTCCTTTAAATTCGCTTTTTTCAAGATTTCACCATTTCTCTCCCTTTTCTTCACCTTCAACCGAGAGAGAAAACTTGAGGGAGGGTTTTTCCTTCACAAATCATTTGGGTGTTTGATTTTCTTCATCTCCTTTCGATCGTGAAGCCCGGATAATCAATCTAACGCGTGTTCTTCGGATTAAAGTACTTGGATCTTCAAAGGTAATATTCTTCAACACCTTGGATTTCGATTTTTGTGTTGAGATACGATGTTTTGGACGTTATAATCATGATATATGAAGGGATATGTATATGATTATGAGTTTGTATAAGGATTCATTGGATTATTGAAGAATTATTCAAGAAGACCTTGAAAATCGAGTTGGAATTGGGGGTTTTCGATTAATTGTCGTTATAATCACGTTTTCGGATATTCATTTTGGATTATTGATAGTATTCATGAGGTTTCGTGGGTTTGAATCATTCATTGGAAGTTGGTTTCGGATGTAATTGAGTTTTAGTTGTAAACAATTGGAGATTGTTTACAACGCGTTTGTTTTAATGCCCCAATGAGTTTCGGGTATTGTTGTATCGACTTTTGAGTTGGTTGTGATCATGCTTGATTCGTGTATTAAAAGAATTGTTGGTATTTATGTTGTTCAAGGTTGTTCGAGCGGCCGATAATTTCATTAAGGACGTTGATCGTGGAAGTACCTTCTCGCCTTCGGTTTGAGGCAAGTTTTATACTTGTACTAGTCAATGAGCTAATGTCATCATGTATGTGTATGGATGTGTTGTATCATTCCGAGACTTAGTCTCTTCATGAATTCATTGATATCAAGAGATCGTTCGATACGATACCTTCCGGCAATTTTGCTAAGTGTTTATAGTTGTTCGTTAACAGCCGATTCAAGGCATTGTAATACTCATAATTAATGTTATTGTCGATAGCCGGTTCGCGGTATCGATGCATCGATTGTTGTTAATATAGATGTCAATTTAAGACATCGTTGAGATCATTGTTATTCCTGTTTGGATTGTCATTAAAACTGTACAGGCCGATTAAAGGCATTGGCTTATTCATTTCTCACCTTCGCCGTCGGTAACCGATTAAAGGTGCCGAGGCATCCTTCGTATCATTGTCATCGATTGGCCGTTCTCAGGCAAATCGAAATGTTCAATTATTCACCATCTCATTGTTATCGATTGACCGTTCTAAGGCAATCGAGGTATTTTAATCATTCATCGTATCATTCGTAACGATTGGCCATTCTAAGCCAATCGAAGTGCTTAATCATTCATGGAATCATCCGCTGCATCATTCTTATTGTGTTGGCCGACTCAAGGCAGCACATTATCCCTAATTGTGATACGGCTTTCATGCCGTGGCTTCGGCCCTAATTGTGATACGGCTTTCATGCCGTGGCTTCGGCCCTAATTGTGATACGGCTTTCATGCGGTGGCTTCGGCCCTAATCAATAACAGCTTCGGGCTGTTTCGGCTTCATGTGATTGTGATATTTGACAGTTTCGGCTGAGTGGTTTTTAGGCCTTGTGATTGTCTTGTTAATTTCATTGGAGCCTCCGGGCATTGTGATTCATATTTAATCCTGTTATGGTTTGGTTCATGTCGTGTAATTCATTGTGGTATTCTGTGATTTTGATTCGCCGTTGGGCACTTATGTTCTGACCTGTCGAACAGGTATTAATAGTATGCCGTGGGCATAGTATTTCACGAATGCTCGGTTCTTACCTTGGTTGTGAGCATCTCGTATTATTATCATCATTATACCATTTCATTCTGCCTTTGGATGCATATCATGTTATACATGTATTTGATGTTCATTATCTGGATAACTGACCCCGTGGGGGCGGAACATGTTTTCATATTTTTGGTGCTTGCGAGGAGAGAGTTGAGGCACAGGGGCATGACGATGGCGACGAGGCATACGAGCGATACTAGTCCGAGTTGTTCATTGTTGGTCAGCCAGTTGGAGTGTACTCCAGTCTTGTCAGTTATTGTCGTGTTGTATTACCCGAATGCATGTTCGTGGATCTTTCAGTATTTCATTTTGGCCATGTAGGCCACTTTTGTCGTTGAAATTCCTTATCGGAATATTGTGTCGGATATCATGGTAGGGACTATGATTTTCCCTTGTTGTTTAATTTAATGTATTTTAGTCATGTTCGCCTGGTGGATCTCCTGGCGTGGGGTCCACGGCACTGTAATAACCCAATAGGATTTGGGGGTGTTACATCTGTAACAGCCCCAAACCACTCGGGAATATTACAGCGCCGCAGACCCTCTCCGCGAGGATCTACCAGGCTAAATACAAAACAATGCATCACTTCACATGCCGACATGGCTACATAAAGGACCATTAGACCGATTTGGTCTTATATCACAACACACACAACAATACATACAAGATCCTTGCCCAGAACACATACCCACGCAGGGGCTAGAATACAATAACACTTCCATAATTCGAGAAAATAACACATCGGAGGACTAACCAACACGACTCTACCAAATACTCTATAATTGGTCTTCACGTGATTAGTATCTTCGTCTCCCATCATCCTTCGTATCGATCCTGTGATTCGCTCCCCAGCTACCTGCAAGTACCTGGACGCAATACAGACATCCACCCCCCGAATACTCGGGGGTTAGCAAAACTCCACTGTTTTGCTAGTGCAAGTATAAAACAAAAGTACAAGCCATACACAACGTGCTTCAAGAATATAAAATCTTGAATATATTTCCCGAGATAAATCACTTAATCAAAACAGTTTGATTATAAAATGTAGGAATAGAACCATGTATCTCATACAAAATATTTTATGGTCTCTGGAGTTTGAAAACATTTGGAAATAAGGAATTCTCAAGTCTTTCGAAAACACTTGGGGACACGGCCCAAAATCATCTTTCCAAAATACGATTCCAATAATAAAACGCGGTTTCACAACCCAATTCACAACACACGGGGTCCAAGACCCAAATCATAAACCACAGGTCCACGACCCGAATAACACAACACATGTTCCTAAGGATTATTCGCGTCCCGTGCTAACAAGCCACGAACCTCAGATGCTCCCGTAGAACATACCCGAGTGAATAATCCAATAAGAAACCATACCAAATCACATGTCCTCGTGACAACAGTCACAGAACCATTCCAAACCACAACCATAAGTTATCCCGGCATCGGGCTAACAAGCCACGAACCTCGGAGTCCCCGCAAGACATACCCGATGATAACCCCCACAAGTTATCTCGGCATCGGGCTAGCAAGCCCCGAACCTCGGAGTCCCCGCAAGACATACCCGGATTGGATAACCCTACGGTCACGCCCGACCCATACTAGAAAGTATGGATCCCGGAGATTCAACAATCCTACCCGGAGGCACATCACTTTCAGCAATCACATAACAATGAGCAGAACATCAAGCCAAGCAACACTTAAACATCACAACCTCCTTTCAAAGGAGTAACAACTAATATCCCACGTAATACATTCTTAACGAACAAGTACACATAACATTACGTAATCCCCGATAAAGGATTACGGTCTAATAAACTCATTCAAAGTGATCATATCATCTTTTCACATACAAAACCAACACACATATTCCGAGAACACATATATTCACGAAGTACATAAATTATCGTTGAAAGGCAACATTTATCGAGAATATACCGATCCATTTTTACGTTCATTAAACATTGGGTTTCGCACGAAATCCTTTACCATTAATTACGCCTACGAAACATGAAACGTATGGACAAGATACTTGCCTCGATATCACGAGCGACGAAACGACGAACGGGCATGATCGGGAAACCTTCGAACTTCCAAAAACGATCAAGACTTCGACAGCCCACGAATACTACGAAAATAGCATCACCACGAATCAATAACACTAATCGAAAACCGAAACGATCCTAAAAATGACAAGGATCTAAGTGTTCTCAAAGAAATCAAGAATCGTTGATCCGGGCTATAAAAATCGATGAACGGTTAACAAAATCTGAAGATTACGGTCAAGACAAACAAGAACAAATAACTGATTGGATAAAATCGGTTAAGAATCACAAATCCAAGCAAAAACCCCAAATTTAAGAAAATAGGGTTCTAACAAGAGATTACCTTGATTTGGACCAAGAAGACGATTAGATGTTGTTAAACACCTACAAATCCGCTCAAAGATGAAGCTATAAGAAAAAGATCGGTCCTACTCGCCTCTGGATCTCACTCCCGTCGGAAGGGATGAAGAAAAGTGGGAAAATGACGACTTAATGCTGCCCAAGATTTATCTCGGACGATTATTAGCGCGCGCTAAACACCCTGCATTAGCGTGCGCTAACGGGGTCAACGCTCGAGAAACGCCTATAACAACGTTAGCGTGCCTAGCTAAAAGCCGTAGCGTGCGCTAACGGGTCACAAAACTATCCAAGAGCTCCCGGACGTAATCTGCATTTACCGGTAGCGTGCGCTGGAAAGAAGAGAGAGCGTGCGATAAGCAGTCGATAGCGTGCGCTAGCTATAGTCCTTATCGTGCGCTAACAAAGCTCAGCGATCCGGTAGCTCTTGGTGTCTCCGACCGCGATTAGCGTGCGCTGCAAATTCGGTAGCGTGCGCTAAACACCACGCAGTAGCGTGCGCTATGCTTCAAGCATTAGCGTGCGCTACACCACAAAAACTCAAAAACTCACAAAGTGATCCGAAATGCCTCCAAAAACATGTCCCAACAAGTCACAACCAAACATGGCACTAAATTCCTACGATGAGGGCAATGGCAATCCGATAAAACCCAGAAAACCCAACGAATCCGGAATAAAGATCTCGGGTATTACATTCTACCCCTCTTAAAAGAAGTTTCGTCCTCGAAACTTGAAACATGGAACGAACGACGCAAAACAAACTCAGATAACACACGATATCCGTTACCGAAATAACAAAACACGACGAACAAAAATCAATACGGTTGAACAATTCAACAGATCAACCAAAACACGAGCTATACGCTGAACCAATACGAGATTCCACAGCCCAAGGATTGGAAGATCGAACACAAAACAAATCTCCTGAACTTAGGGAAATTACGAAGGAGTCCTAACGCTCAACAATCACGAACCGAGATCAGCAAAAACCGAACAATCAAATGATTGAATTACAACGATCGAGGCACAAAAGTCGATAAGTCATGTTCATTTCATGACGAACGATAATACTCAAAACAACCCCAAAGTTCACATCTCGACTCGAGACAATATACGATCCGGTGAAGACAACAAGATGTGCATTCACATAAGATCCACAGGAAAGGGAATAGCAATTTGGAGAGTCATAACGACAAATGGGTTATTCTGAAACAATACCACAACTCGTTCGATCAATAAAAGCACAAGACAGGACAAGATCAGAAAATATCAACGAATATAAACGATTCGACAGAGTCGAGAGTACAGAGTTTAAAATCCGATCCACTTCAAATAAAAGAAGTCAATCTCTGAATTTCGAAAAAACAAAGCAAGGGAAATAATTCAACATGCAACTGATAGACCACGCCCCTCCGGGACTACTCGGAGTCGATCCTGATATCAAAGCTCAAGTCCTTGCCTCGGAATGCTCGGTAACCACCTCGCAAAACTGAACCCGGTGTCCCTCGAGTCCGCATCTGTAACACGTTACTGGTGGGGAAGGACAATGTGCACGAACATGTCCCGCCACATTACAGTTAAAACATCTCCTGGCTTTACCAGGAGTCAGAACAGAAGACTTGGAACTCCCAGTTCCACGCATCTAGCGATGGAGCTTTACAGCGGAGAGACTACTATGTTGCAAATTGGAAACACCGACTCCTGCACTGTCCACACGATCATCGAACTCCCTCTGCTTCTTCGACTCGGGCACACGCCCCGACGATAATGAAGCTAGTTCGCGAGCTAAGGATCGATCTTGATAGTCTCTCAATGAAGCGCAATTGAATCCCGACATATACACACGAATATCTGGCTTCATCCGTCTGTCAAAGTGAAGGATCCTCTCTTCCTCGGTTCTCACCCGATCTCGCACATAACCGAGTTGTTTGCTATAATCGATGATAGCCTGCGACACCGATATATCTTGCGGTTCTGCCAAGTAGAATTCGCGAATCCTCTGCTCTCTAATCGGTTTCGGACAGAACTCAGCTTCCATAAGTGCTTGGAACTCCGCCCACGTGACATCACGATCACGAGGTTTAACAGCTTCCCACCAATTAGCGGCATCTTTGTCGAGAAGGTACTGAGCGATAGGTACCTTCCGCTCTTCAGGACATCCGACAGCCTCGAAAATCTTTCCCAACTGGAAAATCCAACCATCCCAGCCCAACACATCCGCAGCACCGGCGAATCGAGGGGGATTCATACGAACTACCTCACGAAGCCATTGATTCACACCGACGTTCTGACTCGCGTCAATGCTACGTTGAACCACCTTGCTCAACTGAGTCATCTGAGTCGCTACTTGTTGCAATATAGTAGCAACACCCAAACTAAAATCATTCTCAACGACATTCTCTCGATTCCGCATCTGATCCCCATGGCCATCAGCACCACGATTACGACCACGACCTCTGCCCCTCGGCATACTAACAAACAACAACCTATGGTAAAGAAAGATCATAACACATAGCAAGATATTCACATCTCTGTCTTTAATCCAACATCATTAAATCATATACATATTACCATTTAATTCCAGCTAGAGCACAATATACAAACTATTATACCAAAAATCTTCATTTATAATGTCGTTGTTATGCGATTTATAAATGCAATGAAATTGAAATCATCCATTATATCAAAATCATTTTCATACGGTTTCGCGGGAACTTACCAAGTTGAAAACCATTTTCAAAAACGTTCCAAAATGCCAAAAAGGCCGATGACGGTAATACTTTCCAAATACTCCCCAAAAGTCATTTTTCCAAATACCAAATACCATCATCAAAGACCATTTGAAATTACAAGGCGTAGACGCGGAAACTCAATAGTTTCAAAATATATGTTAAGTCACCCGACAAAAGAGTTAGGAAAAAGGGTCAACGAAATAATTCAAATTTACAAACTCGAAAGGTCATTTTGAAACACACACTATTTGGTAAAAGTACCCAAAAAGTCATTTTGGACTTTACACACGCAGTGGACAAAAACACAGTTCAAATTACACATAACCACACAACAATTGCTATTCCTGAACAACACATAGAGTACGGTCACAAATGGTCAGCCTAACAATCGCAAAAGTTAGACTTACGGCCAGAATGTAATTTCCGAGCTTCTGCTCAGACCGATTAGGGTATGATTTAACAGAGACTTAGCGTGCGCTAGCCATGCCATGTTAGCGCGCGCTAGCTATTCTCATCCAGCAACACATTCATAAGCATATACCAAATAATGCCAAAAGCCGAAGGTTACAAATAAACAACAACATACGAATCCCAACACCAACAATTTATATTCTCACTACATATCGTTTAGTCGAAAAGTTGAAGGCGAAAGTCACGTCTCAAGTAATCTATTGATAGACCTCGTTTAAGCATTTAAAAATCAAATTTTGAAAATTTTCAATGCAAGATGAAAATATAATATATGTAGTTTGAATTCTCAAAATCTTTGGTCTCGAGGTCATCATACGAAAATCAAATCATTTTTCCTCGGATGTTTTTAAATAGAATTTACGTGACTTCCCCAAAACATTTGAAATTTAAAATACCACATTGATAAACTTTTATTGAGTAACCAATCCAAAACATCACCCCTGTAAAAAAAATGATTTCACACAAAGATGTATACATATATACATGCATACCGGTACTACTCTTTGTTCCAACACAATACGAGAATCAAACAAGTATGGAGTAAGTATTCACGAGGCATAATTAAACTCCACATAATAACACAGAATCACATAAACTCGTATAACACGAGACACAACAAAATAGGGAGACTTACATCCACAGATCGCACGAAGATGATGGTTGCACCTCGATACTAATCACGACCGACAACTCAGACGACGCGTCGCGACACCACTCAGTCAGACCAAATCTGACAAGACAAGACCCGACACCACACAACTCAACCCAACAGCCTAGGTTTCCTCAACCTAAGCTCTGATACCATATTCTGTAACACCCCCAAACCACTCAGGAATATTACAGCGCCGCAGACCCTCTCCGCGAGGATCTACCAGGCTAAATACAAAACAATGCATCACTTCACATGCCGACATGGCTACATAAAGGACCATTAGACCGATTTGGTCTTATATCACAACATACAAAACAATACATACAAGATCCTTGCCCAGAACACATACCCACGCAGGGGCTAGAATACAATAACACTTCCATAATTCGAGAAAATAACACATCGGAGGAATAACCAACACAACTCTACCAAATACTCTATAATTGGTCTTCACGTGATTAGTATCTTCGTCTCCCATCATCCTTCATATCGATCCTGTGATTCGCTCCCCAGCTACCTGCAAGTACCTGGACGCAATACAGACATCCACCCCCCGAATACTCGGGGGTTAGCAAAACTCCACTGTTTTGCTAGTGCAAGTATAAAACAAAAGTACAATCCATACACAACGTGCTTCAAGAATATAAAATCTTGAATATATTTCCCGAGATAAATCACTTAATCAAAACAGTTTGATTTATAAAAGGTAGGAATAGAACCATGTATCTCATACAAAATATTTTACGGTCTCGGGAGTTTGAAAACATTTGGAAATAAGGAATTCTCAAGTCTTTCAAAAACACTTGGGGACACGGCCCAAAATCATCTTTCCAAAATACGATTCCAATAATAAAACGCGATTTCACAACCCAATTCACAACACACGGGGTCCAAGACCCAAATCATAAGCCACAGGTCCACGACCCGAATAACACAACACATGTTCCTAAGGATTATTCGCGTCCTGTGCTAACAAGCCACGAACCTCAGATGCTCCCGTAGAACATACCCGAGTGAATAATCCAATAAGAAACCATACCAAATCACATGTCCTCGTGACAATAGTCACAGAACCATTCCAAACCACAACCATAAGTTATCCCGGCATCGGGCTAACAAGCCACGAACCTCGGAGTCCCCGCAAGACATACCCGATGATAACCCCCACAAGTTATCTCGGCATCAGGCTAGCAAGCCCCGAACCTCAGAGTCCCCGCAAGACATACCCGGATTGGATAACCCTACGGTCACGCCCGACCCATACTAGCAAGTATGGATCCCGGAGATTCAACAATCCTACCCGGAGGCACATCACTTTCAGCAATCACATAACAATGAGCAGAACATCAAGCCAAGCAACACTTAAACATCACAACCTCCTTTCAAAGGAGTAACAACTAATATCCCACGTAATACATTCTTAACGAACAAGTACACATAACATTACGTAATCCCCGGTAAAGGATTACGGTCTAATAAACTCATTCAAAGTGATCATATCATCTTTTCACATACAAAACCAACACACATATTCCGAGAACACATATATTCACGAAGTACATAAATTATCGTTGAAAGGCAACATTTATCGAGAATATACCGATCCCTTTTTACGTTCATTAAACATTGGATTTCGCACGAAATCCTTTACCATTAATTACGCCTACGAAACATGAAACGTATGGACAAAATACTTGCCTCGATATCACGAGCGACGAAACGACGAACGGGCACGATCAAGAAACCTTCGAACTTCCAAATACGATCAAGACTTCGACAGCACACGAATACTACGAAAATAGCATCACCACGAATCAATAACACTAATCGAAAACCGAAACGATCCTAAAAACGACAAGGATCTAAGTGTTCTCAAAGAAATCAAGAATCGTTGATCCGGGCTATAAAAATCGATGAACGGTTAACAAAATCTGAAGATTACGGTCAAGACAAACAAGAACAAATAACCGATCGTATGAGATCGGTTAAGAATCACAAATCCAAGCAAAAACCCCAAATTTAAGAAAATAGGGTTCTAACAAGAGATTACCTTGATTTGGACCAAGAAGACGATTAGATGTTGTTAAACACCTACAAATCCGCTCAAAGATGAAGCTGTAAGAAAAAGATCGGTACTACTCGCCTCTGGATCTCACTCCCGTCGGAAGGGATGAAGAAAAGTGGGAAAATGACGACTTAATGCTGTTGTCCAGTATTTATACTGGATAGTTATTAGCGCGCGCTAAACACCCTGCATTAGCGTGCGCTAACGGGGTCAACGCTCCAGAGAAACTGCCTATAACAACGTTAGCGTGCGCTAGCTAAAAGCTGTAGCGTGCGCTAACGGGTCACAAAACGATCCGGTAGCCCACAGGATGTAATCGCACCTACCGGGTAGCGTGCGCTAGAAAGAAGAGAGAGCGTGCGCTAAGCAGTCGATAGAGTGCGCTAGCTATCGGCCTTAGCGTGCACTAACAAAGCTCCAGTCCCAGTCCAGTAGCTACTGGACTGCCTCCGGACTGCCAGTTAGCGTGCGCTACAAATTCGGTAGCGTGCGCTAAACACCACGCAGTAGCGTGCGCTATGCTTCAAGCATTAGCGTGCGCTACACCACAAAAACTCAAAAACTCACAAAGTGATCCGAAATGCCTCCAAAAACATGTCCCAACAAGTCACAACCAAACATGGCACGAAATTCCTACGATGAGGACAATGACAATCCGATAAAACCCAGAAAACCCAACGAATCCGGAATAAAGATCTCGGGTATTACAGCATCTAGTCACACTGTCTAGCCAGTAAGGAGAATATATCTTTTCGAGGGAAGGTTCAAGGAGCATACTCTACCTATCCTATGCAATGCCTAACCGTAGTAACTATCACCAAGTCAAACTCCGTGTCTGACGTGTGCTGTTGCACCATCAATCTCATTCATGTGGGGGATTGTTGGAAATATTAGATAAAATGGAGGAAATGGGATGTTTTGAGCAGCCCATTTGAGAGGAAATTTTGAGTTGGATCGACTACGAGTTAGAGTCGGGACTTAATTGGAATATGTAGTACTCCGTACGAGGTTTCCAAAACATGTAAGAACACTCAAAATGATTGAGGTATGAATGAGATATGATGTTCCAAAGTGAACCCTTTAGAAATGGGTTTGGGATGCTATCCCACATTGGAAAAAGAAGGAGAAATTGTGAGTATATAAGGAGATGTGGACAAAGGCATGTTCAAAAAGTGAGACATGTGTGGATGTGTGACTAGGCGCCCCTTGCGCACACACACACGCGCGCGCGCCGCCGCCGCCGCCGTCCGGCCGGCCGGCCGGCCGGATCGGCTCGGTCTCGGTCGAAGGGCGATTTGGGCTAAATGTCTCGGCG
This sequence comes from Orobanche coerulescens, assembly GCA_033398695.1. NCBI lineage: Eukaryota > Viridiplantae > Streptophyta > Magnoliopsida > Lamiales > Orobanchaceae > Orobanche > Orobanche coerulescens. The sequence goes on from CM065818.1 coordinate 60,753,186, forward strand.
TCTCGAAGTTATTTTTTTACTGCAATTTTATTCGGTAAAATTTTATTTTACTGAAAATACCTCACTTAATAAATTCCGAATTTTTCGGATCCGGATAAAATCGAATTAAATAGATCGGTTTAGATAATTATTGAGATACTAATCCTGATCGGTTTAGAGTTCCTCCAGATACCAATTTCGATCGGTTTAGAGTTCCTCCAGATACCAATTTCGGTCGGTATAGAGTTCCTCCAGCACATGTCTCTCTCTCATCTTCACCTATAAATACAGATGTGAGGGGTCTTATTTTTATACAGAAAATTTCGTCCGTTTTCTTCACCCAAAAATCCCGACTTCAAAATTTTATTTCGGAAATAATTTCTATTCATATTTTGGGTCGCGTCGGTGGTAGTTCAGGTTTATTCTAGTTCGCTGAGGGTGCGATGATCGATATATCAACGCATCGAGATGTTGTTTTATCCTGGGAAGCAGACGCTATACACTGCGGTGGAGGCGAATTTGCTTTAAGGAGACAGATTTCTGGACTCAAAATCGCCCACATTCGGATTTACCTCAACTGATTAATTATATATATATATATATATAGTTTTTTTAATGCTTTCGTCATTAATGAATCTGCCTCCTAATTTGTTCTTCTCTGATTTGCAGCACAGACAGGAGATTCAAAACATGCGATCCCTTAAGTCGTAATTTGACGGACACGGACGAGTCCAAGACAAGCTTTTGGATCTACAGGCATAATGGAAAATCATCAAATATTATACTTCATGGTATAATTATATGAATTCGAATTTATCGATATAATTTTTAGTAAATTATACCAACAATAATAAATATAATAAAATAATAAGAAAAATAATAAAATAATAATAAATAATAAAAAATAATAACATAATAATAATAATATAATTAATTACAATCATAATAACAAAAATAATAATACTAATAAATATGCCCCAAATGTCCCAAATGTCACAAAAGTATTACATGTCACAAATAATAATAATAATAATTGAAATAATAATAATAATAACAATGATAATATGATAAATAATAATAATAGTAGTAATCAACAACAACAATAACTATTATTATTAATAATAGTAAATATTATTAGTAATAATAATAGTAATCAACAACAACAATAATAATAATAACAACAATATTAATAATCGAGATCAATAATAATAATAATAATTAATAGTAATAATAATAATAATAATAATAATAATTGAATCGAATCGAATCAACGGATTCGAATCGAATCGAATGGACTCGAATCAACTAAAGCTGAAAAATAAGTCCAAAAGAACAGGGTCGTAGTAGCCGAAACCTCAATAAAAGCCCGGGCATACGAAATACGCCCCCAAGAATTAAGACACATAGAACTCGTATAAGCATCGAGCATTATAGCTCGACCAATTTGAGTAGTGATTAAACTAAGACCAACTTCCCAAAAATGCAACAATAGGAACAATGTGGAGATTAACCCAAACAGGAGCCGTTGTTATTTCATTCTTTTTAAGTTTAGAATTGGGATTCCAAATGTTTAAGATAATTGGAACCAAACGAATCAGCCATGGGCCATTTTCAAGAACTTGTTCCATACCCTCCTTAGTAGCAAATTGGAAGAAAAAGAAGCCATTTTTCAACATAACTCGTTCAAGACCAAACTTCGCCCAAGTGTTTTTAACGTAATTCTCAATGATAGAAAAAGCAAGTCGTTTCCCAATAAAGCACCCATAAAAGGTATTACCAAATCGATCACGAACCTCATTAACAGCTTCCAAAGGGATAGACTGTCACACCCCCAAAATGTCGCAGCGGAAAAGTAACCGAGGGCGTGACTTCATAGAACAAAGTTACAACTTATATTGAACGACCTCTACATGAGTCGTTTGAAAATACATTTGATCTCATCAATAAAGTTTTAATAAAACAAGGTATCAAGAATTCATAACTAAACGTATAAAAGTATTACAATAATTCTTCGAAATGATGAGACCGCAAAAATGTGACTCTAGTATTGATGCTCCAGATGCAAACCGTGCAAACGCGTCTAAAAACCTGAGAAAAATACATGCTAAATTGGTGAGTTCATAGGTTTAAGTAAATAATAAAGTTGAGTAAAAGTAGTGCGGACCAAAAAGAGTTCTGTGACCACTATGTCGCTCACAATGTCATGAAAAATATTTAGAGACTATTATATCACTCGCAAAGTCATGAAAGAGTTTTACAGACCATTGTGTTGGAAAAATGAGGGAAAATGGGCTGTTTTGAGCAGTCCACTTGAGAGAAAATTTTGAGTGGGCTCGACTACGAGTTAAAGTCGGGACTTAGTTGGAATACGTAGTACCCCGTACGAGGTTTCCAAAACATGTAAAAACACTCAAAATGATTGAGCTATGAATGAGATATAATGTTCCAAAGTGAACCCTTTAGAAATGAGTTTGGGATGCTATCCCACATTGAAAAAAGAAGGAAAAAAATGTGAGTATACAAGGAGATGTGGACAAAGTCATGTTCAAAAAGTGAGACATGTGTGGATGTGTGACTAGGCGCCCCTCACGCACACACACGCGCGTGCTCGCGCCGCCGTCCGGCCGGCTCGGCTCCGCTCGGGTCTCGGTCGAAGGGCGAAGGGCGAAATATCTCGGCATCTCGAAGTTATCTTTTTACTGCAATTTTATTCGGTAAAATTTTATTTTACTGAAAATACCTCAATTAATAAATTCCGAATTTTTCGGATCCGGATAAAATCGAATTAAACAGATCTGGATAAGTATTGAGATACCAATTCTGATCGGTTTAGAGTTCCTCCAGATATCAATCCTGGTCGGTATAGAGTTCCTCCAGCACACAACCTCCTCCAGCCTTCACCTATAAATACCCGGCTTGAGGGCTCGTTTTTTACACACTTCAGACGTACACTTCGAGAGCCTTTCTCAGACTAATTTCTGTTTCCTTCTTCTCTTTTCTTTCGGATACTTTCAATCGTTGATAGTAGACAGATTTGTTCTAGTTTGTTGAGGGTGCAGCGCATCATCGATTCACTGCATCGAGCTGTTGTTTTATCCTGGGAGGCAGACGTCATACACCGTGGTGAGGACGAATTTGCTTTAAGGAGACAGATACTCTGGAATCAACAACGAGCCTTCCGCTCGTTTATACGAATGGGAATTTTCCTTTTTGCTAACTGATTTTTTGCATGATTTATATATATATTGTAACACCCCCAGATTTAACCGGAAATATTACAGCGCCGTGGGCCCCGAGATGGAACCCACAAGGCTAAAAGAAATTTTCGCAAACATTTACAAATGCCCAAGAGGCCAACGACGGTACTATCTTTAAAAATTCACAAAGACTTATAAAATCCATTTATCAAAAACCGTCGTAAAAACTCATTTGAAATCGCGAGGCCAAACAGCCGACACTCAAAAGTTTAGAAAACGACTTCCAAAGCAACCTCGCTACTGATACCAAAAGGTCATTTCAAAATACTCACGCAACGGAAAAGGACCAACCATAAGGATACTCTAGCAAATGGAATACGAGAACCAATCAAAAACTCAATGCACACAACATGTCCTAGCCAAGATCCTCCGGAAGCTCATCTCTTCACGACCGCTACAAGCTCGATACTCCAAGAACCTAAAAAGAAATCCCACGACGGGTCACCATAATATCCAACAATGATACCCGTCACATCACATTAAGAATACATACCAATGAGAATAAGAATACGACCAATGTAATCTTACCGCCATGACTTTACTTACTCAAGTAATTCTCATCAGAATAACCATTAAACTCGAACATAATATTTGTATTGTACCTCAAACAATACTCAAGATCCTCAAACTATCATAACCAACTCACGATACGGAAATCTACCATTTCTGACCAATACGATCCATCGAATAAAATCATCAAATCCCAAGACGATAACCAATTGTCCACCAAAGACAAGACCAAGGAAAATATGGAACATACCTCGAGATATGATGTGCCACGATAATCATATCAGTCTAATCCGATATCAGATCAATGCAACATACGAACATGGTCCTAACACAAGACCTACAAATGCATACTCATATGACCACGTCAATATGCTCAAAAATAATAACAATCATGTATACTCAATGTAAATCCATGATCCAGCGCCCTGAGCATAGATCCCCGTGATGATCCTCCAAGATCAACACGAGGTGGATAACCAACAATATACATATGCACAACAATAACACAATACTGGGTAATCCAACGATCCAGCGCCCTCAGCATAGATCCCAAGATGATCCCGTCGGACCAACACGAGGTGGAAAAACCCGTCCAATGATCCAGCGCCCTCAGCATAGATCCCAAGATGATCCCGTCGGACCAACACGAGGTGGACATCCGATCCAGCGCCCTCAGCATAGATCGCGCGATCCCATCGGATCAACACAACATAAACAACACAATATGCATACACATATGCAAAACAATATGTTCATCATCATGAACAACGCAACATGAACGACAATATGACAAATCAATTAAGACGACCTCATGTTCGACAACATGAATGATAATACGCATGATCAAATCACTAACTCTAATTGAATCGATATAAGATACTTGCCCCGAGTCCTTCGGGAGAAATCTCGATGTCCAATCATCACCGACGATTATCCTCAATGCTCGGCGATCCATACGAACAATGAACTATAGATACTCATATCCTCGTCTTTACCATAATGTAACCTTGATACTCGAACATACCAATAATCGAGATAAGCATATACATTATGATTTATCTCCCGTAATCGAAAGAACGATATGCGATCCGAATACCCGAGTTCACAATAATAATCATCGCTATATGCATTATAAACGAAATGAAATCAAAACCATTCATTAAATATTATAATCGAGCAAGTAATAACTTGCCTCGATACGTACCACGAAGTCGTTGTCGAACACATTGCCTTTGTCTACGAGCTCCTCGGCCCGATCAAAAGCAATACAATGGACATACTCGAACGCGACCGCAATATCCAGCTTATAATCACCGATCAACAATCTCAACCTATCGAAGAAATCAAATAACACATATCCGATAACAATCAACAACCGACAAACTATCCAATCGAACTCAACGGTTCAACACAACCTCGAATAAACACAAATAACCAACCAAGTCAAACCATCACGAATTCATAATCAAAACACAAAAATATCGCATGTCGCCTACTTAGCGCACGTTAAAAGCATAACGTAGCGTGCGCTAAGTTGTCCGTTAGCGGCGCTAGCCGTAAGCTTAGCGTGCGCTAATGCCGCATGCTGGCATGCAATCCAAGCATCGACTAACATCTTGCAACTACGAATCCGAATGAAGGGAGATATGAATCTCCATATCTCTTGAAGATAAACGACACCATAACTATCACAAGGATCATATCATTGTCCATATATCAATAATAACACCAATAATCAAACCGACTCGATAACAAGGATCATATCATATTCAATCCTAATTCAACCTCGTATCATGATTTAACTCCTCTAAATCGATCAATATAATTAACAAGATTTAGAAATCCATCTTAGATCGGGTTAAATGAATCAACATCCTTATAGTATGAAGAATCTTAACTAACATCCGAGACTCTTATCAAAATTCCATCAATCCCATATAACATCATCATATGATTATCCAACATGCTCCTTACATGAAATCATCCAAGAAAACGAACTATCATCAAGAGGATACGAAAATTACGGATTGGATGGACCAAGAATAAGAACACTAGACTCCATTCCAAGAATCATGAATAACTTGAAGAACAAGGCTTGAATCCATGCTCTCCATCTTAATCTTGTTAAAGATCATCATCTCTCAGTGTTTAGGAACTCCAAATGTTCTCCCAAGGTTGTCTCTATCGGGTGAAAGGAAAGAAATGGACGAAATGCTTCATGACACTGTTTGTCCCTTTATATAGAATACCTTACTAGCGTGCGCTAAACCCTTATGTTTAGCGTGCGCTAGCCTTAGCGCGCTAATCGACTTTGTTAGCGTGCGCTATCAAGCCTGCAGGCTACCGCCTTGCTTCATAAACTAGCTTACGACGTAATGCCCATGCATTAACGCACGTAAAACATCATGTCTAGCGTACGCAAGTCCTTACTCTTAGCGTGCGCTATCCGAAGTTGACTTACTACGGTGTTCACCTACCTCTCGCCCCACATTCCGACAAAGATCTTACAAGGATAAGATTCCTTGTTGATCGATATATATTTAGCGTGCGCTAAGCCTAATCTTTAGCGTGCGCTAATACTTCGAGACAACAACCGTTGACTTACGTAACGTGCGCCAAAGCAAAGGGTCCATACGCAGATTCCTTCTGATCGGACTACATTAGCGTACGCTAACCTATGAACGTAGCGTGCGCTAATCCTGCACGATAGTGTGCGCTATGCATGAATATCAGCGTGCGCTAATAAGGCTATACTTAGCCATTTTCAGCTATCCTTGTCCAACATCTCGACATATCAAATACGAACATACGGCATATCAAATATACATTACTCAACACATTCTATCCTCAAATACAATTGTCGACCAAATACGACAATTATACCAATACTGACATCTCAGTCCTTCATTTATTTTATCCCTACTGTACAGATTTCATGCTGTACAATATAACTCGGATAAAATAATATCAAACAACAGTAGTAGAAATTCCGGATATTACATATATATATATATATACTTTGTTGTCTTTCAAGTTCTCGTGTTCAAAATTACTCAACAATCTTAAAGTAAATTTTTTTGTTTACTTGATTAAAACAGATCTATTTTCGAAAAGTTAAGCAATATGGATTCTCAAAACCAAACACTGTCTACGGACGTTTCTGGAGGTGCACCTCAGAAAATTGGCTCGGGTTCAGCGAACCACTCTGCCTCGGTTCCGATAGCTAATTCAGTTTCGGTTCCGGTCAATCATGCGGACAAACTAGAGAAATTCAACGGGCATAATTTCAAGAGATGGCAGCAGAATATGATGTTCTATCTGACCACTCTAGGCTTGTCTCGATTCTTCAAGGAGGATGCGCCAAAATATAATGAAGACAGTGACCAACAAACTCTGATGGCCATTGACCCTTGCGTACGCTATACCCACTCCTAGCGTGCGCTACGAATTATTCCATCTCAGTCCAGTACCCACTGGACTGTCTATTCCAATACGCTTGCGCGCGCTGATGGATTCTGATAGCGTGCGCTACAAACACCATTAGCGTACGTTACTCCAATCGTAGCGTGCGCTATAAATCTCACCAATCCATTCCAGTGCCTTCTGGACTGTCTGCCTGAACCACACTAGCGTGCGCTAATGCTGAGAGGTGGCGTGCGCTACCCGTACTCAATTAGCGCGCGCTAAAGAGAGTACGTAGCGTGCGCTACTCCTTACACACAGCCCACTACAAAGATGACAACGATGATATTCTCGACCCGATTCTCCAACCAGGTTGAATGACGAATAAATTAATGATACACGATACGAATTACTCCGACGGTGAATACAATGAATGAATATGATGGATGAATGATTAATAATGAGTGACAATATACTGAATGACAATTAATGAATTTACAATCGGGTGTTACAAACGCCCCCTCTCAGTATTTTGGAACTGCGGTCCGATTTCCGGTTCTTCAATATTGTAAATTTCGGTTTTCAGTTTGGTCCGGAACCGCGGGTATCGGTTCCGGATCCAAAAAACCGCCCGACTTTCAAATATACTAGATGCTTATGAGACGTTTAGTTGTTTTTACGTGATACCCAAAGAAATCTTTTCCAAAAAATCTTTTCCTCGTACGTACATTACACTTTTTTAAACTAAGATGAAAACTTACAATAAATTTTAATTTTTGCAATCAACTAGGAGTAAGTTTTTATATATTGTTGCAACTTTCGGTAAAAATATAACTACGGTTTGGTACAAGTATTTTTTATCTGTGTGTTTCAGTGACAAGCTTAACCAAATATGAATAAAGCAAATTTATGCGGGAAAATTGTATCGAATTTATTGTTTTAGTTTTCTACTTTCATGTTTATCTCGATTTAAGCACTCCACTTTATTTTGCTATTAGTGGGTCACAATTCAAAGGGACACAAATAGGCTAATTGTAATAAAATATATTGAATTTTTTGGTGTTTTTTACAAAAATTCGGTTCCAATTGGGTAGAACCGAAATACCCGAACTGGAACCGAAACACGCTCTTCGGTCTGGTTCTCGGTTCCTAAAATACACATTTTTCGGTTTTCGATTCTCTCGGTTCCGGGTCGGTTCTTTGCGGTTCCGAAACCGCGCTCACCCATTACATACTGTTATTTTAACATTGTTTTCCCCTTTTTATGGTCGCAAAGGCTAAATTTCCAATTACTTTGACAAATCAAATTGATACATAATATATTCTACCACATGTCAAATTGAATTATTACGTAATATACTAAGAAGAAAAAGTAAGTATACGAAGAATAACATTTTAATTAGTTGATTATATAAGGTTATAAAGTGAAATGTTGAATTTTAAAGAGGGTGGTTTTTTTTATTCATATAGTACTACTCATATCGTCACAAAGACCCCTTTTTCAAGCTTTATCTATTTTTATTTTTTATTTTTTTTCTAAAACAAAATTGTCAAAGTCGACACAACAAAAATCCTTGTTAGGGTGGTGGCAATCATGCCTCCCAAAAAACTCCATACCTCTCAATCCACCAATAATATTATTTCATCTCATTCATACTTTTTTCATACCTCTCAACCCCTTTTAGTGGCAACCATACTTTTTTCATATCTCCCAACCCACCAACTAATTTTATTTTTTTATTTTTTATTTTCATAAATTATATTAAACAATTTAATAAAAACATAAATATTTCATTAATAATTAAAAGAAAATTACATAATACTTAAAAAAAAATACACATAATACTTAAAAAATACACATAATTAAAAGAAAATTACATAATTCTTAAAAAAAAAAAGAAAATAACTAGTCATCGAGGTATGCTAAGTTTTGAGCCTCTACGTGCTCCGTAAGATCATATAGGAGACGGTAATGGATTTGTTCGTCGTAACTCCTCTAGTACACTATCGTCATAAACTGGCGCGACCGGCTGATCCATTATATGAACCGGTAATATTACCACCCGATCGTCTTTTAAAATCATATTGTGAAATATGATACACGTATAAACGAGTTGTCGAATCTTTTCGACCGACATAGCCCGGAGAGGACGATTGAGAATCATCCATTTTGCCTTAAGACGACCAAAATCTCGCTCGACATTTTTTCTTGCAGACTCTTGTAGCTTCTTGAATCTCTTTTCCTTCAGTTCAATGGGATACTTATATGCTTTAACAAACGTTGAATACGTAGGATAGATTCCATCGGTAAGATAATATCCACGTTTGAAAAGCCGTCCATTTACATCAAATGAACTGTTTGGCGCCGTTCCATTTCGCTCCGCAAGATACAATGGAGACTGATTCAAAACATTGATATCGTTGTTTGCACCGGGAGGACCAAAAAACGAATGCCAAATCCACAAATCATTTGAAGCGACGGCTTCAAGCATAATAGTAGGGTATTGGTGATCACCTCGCTTATATTGGCCTTTCAATTGTCTAGGACAATTACGCCAAACGAAATGTGTACAATCAATGCTACCAAGCATTCCAGAAATGTGATGTTTTTCTTCATGTGCCTCGAATAAGCGTGCAACGTCATGGGATGTCGGCCTACGTAAGAACTCTCGACCATATAATTCAATAATCGCATGTCAAAAATGATCAAGGCATTCTCCTATAAGAAAAAATATAACGAAAACTTTAAAAAAAAAATTAATAACAACAACTTTTAAAAAATAAATATAACGACATGTTTTTAAATACAAATAAATAACAAAAACTTAAAAAACATAATAATGATAACTTTTAAAAAATAAATATAACGACATGTTTTAAAAAAAACTGATGTTCTTCGGGCCATGTTTAAATAGTCATCAAATCTATCCGGAGGTTCACCCGTAGCGAGTTGCCGAATGGCCGACGTGCATTTTTGTAACGCCGTAAAACTTTTTTTCCCCTCGTATCATATCCCTCCTGAAACCATTCGAATCTCGCTTCAACATCACCAACAATTCTTAAAAACAAGCTTTTATTCATACGAAACCTATCACGAAAAATATGGTCGGCAAACTTTGGTCGTTCCACGAAATAATCATTCATAAGGGTTTGTAAAGCTTTTTCACGAAAACGAGTTACAGACTCCCGAGTTTCGGTAGAGCTTGCCGTGTCTTCAATTGAATCCTACACGGCTAAAAAGGTTGATAGGGTACTACCGGATAACCATAGTTCGGACGATTCCTCCGGAATAAATATCGAGTCAGACGAAGAAGAAGAGGATGAAACCATTGTAAAAATATATGAATTGTTTGTGTTAAATCTTATATGAAAGTGATTTTTTAAACTAAAGTGATTTTACAAATGTTAAAGTGAAGTATTTATAAAGGAAAAATCTTTTTTGTTTTTTTTTTGTTTTACCTAACTCCAACGTACACTTCTAGTTCAAACGGTCAAAAAATTAATTGTTCCAATGTTACAATTCTTCCATGCCGTTGCAGCAAAGATTGCCGCTCAACCTATACCGCATCTCATACCGCTGGGGTGGCAACGGTGTTCACCGGCAGTATGGAGCCAAACCGCTTGCATACCGAGCCCATTGCCAAAAACCCTTGTTATAACAAGTTACCAACCAAAAACTTTAAAAAAGACGTAATACAAACATATGATTAATGCCAATAGTCATTGATGGAACTAGAGGAGTAGAGGGTCTCGTGGTGTTACAAGTCCCTCGTTTGGTTTGAAATCGCCATTTTCAGTTCATTACTTTCTCTTATATTACAGTTTAGAAAAATTTGTCCATCCGGTTACTTACTTTAATTCTCGTTCCGTCACCGCTGACAACAGTTACCAAACTTGATAGCCTCGATTTTAAAATTGTATCTATAATTCAATTAATGCAAAGTAACAAAGGAAATCGGCGAGCGTTTAGCAATAATCAATCAAATTATACTATGTTCTTCTTGCTACTACTACATAACATGGCTAAACAATACATTCCCAAGGAGTAATTAGGTAACTTATCACCCAAAACGGCTAATGTTAAAGGTAGGGGTAGGCGATTGGCTATTTCTTACACGACCCACACAAATAAATGGGTTAATATCGAGTATAAACAGGTTTCTGGTCGAGACACTTTATTGTTTGGGTTGGGGGTGGTTAAATGGTACAAATATAACTTAAAATATATCCTACAAGGGTATTTCATTTTTTGGTGTTTAAGTTTGAAATTCTAATACTCATCTTTAAGACACTAAGACTAATAAGGACGTGTTTTCAATCGATTGCAACAAAATGGCCCAAGTAAATAATGTTTAGATGTTTAAAGTATAAATAACGAATGATCACGTGTTTGGATTAGCTTATTTTTTGACCTTGTGAGCTTAATTAATTTTGGATAAGTCACTATTTCCGGCTTATAAGCTAATCAAATTCAGCTTTCGGACTTGCGTAAGTCATAACAACCTATAAGCCGAAAAAAATGAATATTTCCAAAATCAAATAAGCCCATAAGCTTGAAAAATAAGCTAATCCAAACACCTCAGAGTTTTTGGAAAGTTTCTCATCTTTTTAGCAATATCCTACATAGAATGACTAAAAAGACATTATTAGTAGGTAACTTATTAAACCCTTGAAACTTATTATCCAAAACTCATCATTTGACAACTAAATAATCAAATGAAAAAACGGCTAAACGAATGAGGTTTTCCCTGTTCAAGTTACCCGGGGACGGCGAGTCTTTTTTGACTTAGATGTACGCGGCCTCACCGAGTTAATCCCGGGATCATTTCCGACCCTTCCCTGGCCACCCCAAAATGTACACACCTAGCGAGGTTTGAATCATTGACCTCATGTGAGGAAACCAAGGACCTTGACTTGTATTAGAGTTGAACAAAATATTTTCATCCAAACATTAAAAGCCACAATAATCACTTCTAAGGCGCAAATTTAAATCTCACGGTAAGTATTTACCTGCTGATAGTTGATCGCTAACAAGATGATATGATCACTGAAATTCAATTAGCCATGTTTTGCACCTGCAATCATATAAAAAAGTCATACTTTAAACACATTTCACACATCCTTACAAATAAATCACATTACAGAAATCAACAAAAATTTACATTAATAATTTTCTTCTCTTCCCATTCGTTGGAGCTCCTGTACATTTTACAAAAAATATCTCTTTGAGTAAAATATAAAGCATAAGTTGTAATTAAATAACCGAGTTTCTATACTAACGTCCATTGGTTCAGGAATGGCAGTTTTTATTTGCATCGAGGTCCATCATGGATTTGTATGTGCACCTCCAAGTGGTTCTGTAATTATAGTTCAGGGTCAAAACAGCCAGGCAGGTAAAAATGGATTGAAACGGCCCGCGGGTCAGGTAAATCGGGTAACTATGGTTCAGGGTCAAAATGGGTTAGTTTGGTTTGATCTGGCACATTCGTTCTTTCTATTATGAGTAAGGTGTTAAGAACCAGGGGCGGAGGGAGAGGGGGTCCAAGGGGGTCCACGGACCCCCCGGCGGATGAAAATTCCCTTATAAAATAAGGGAAGCTATATATATAGTTGTCCGACTTCCGTAATTTTTATAGCTCCGGACCCTCCTGAGTAAATGTTCTGCTTCTGCCACTGTTAAGAACTATTATTTCGAAAACGCGATTAAGTAGGTTAAGAAAACACTTTGGGGACTTCAACCCATTTAATTAACCTGTATTTCCCAAAAATAATATAATATTGACCTATTTATTAGGAAATGGTTGAAATTGCCACCTCTACACAACATACTAATATTAAAGCATGGGGTGTTAAAACGCCATCAACATCGACGCAAAACAATAAAAATGTGGTTAAACGAACTTAAAATGACCTAAACTAGGGCCAACACATGCAAAAAAATGAAGAATCTTACAGGGATGATGCCATCAGCAATCTGAAGCTTGCAAAGCTTGTTAGCAGTTATCTTGAGCTTCTCAGCTGCCTATAGAGAGTGATAAAAAAAATATGTGTATATATATATGAGTAACATATCGTATTTTCTACTCACATAAAGTCAAAAAAGAAATGTTTTGCCACCTTTTGAGAGGCTTTGGAATTCTTCCACATAATCGCTGCACACGCTTCTGGACTATACCATGGAAAAAGAAACTAATTTAGCAGAAAACATAGAGAAACTTAATGAACGCTTTAGAAACAAAACACTTTTGTGTCGTTACTAAAAAGTTTCCTACTTTAAGAAGAAAAAAACCTTGATTGGTAGATTTTGAAAGTAATACATATAACATGAACAAAGCTTTAAAAAAAACATTAATGCAAAAGTGCCCTCGCAAGTCACATTTTTGGCAGAACTAGGGCAAATTCCATATAATCAAGACGTGCTATTCGACACGGTCTAACTTTACTTAGTAACTATCCTTTTCATTTACCAACTTGGTAATTTATGTTTTTTGAACAGGCTAGTCTGGTATTTATTGTGTAAACTGTAAAAAATATTACTAAATAGGACCCAAAGAACTTTTATTACTAGAATTGGACTATTTCAAAAAGTTGCTATCTTATGAAATTTGCCCAAAATATGATCGGGCAATTTATCCACATCAAAGTCACTTTTTCACGTGTATGTTTTAGCCTTTTGTGAGGAATATATATAGGTGGTCATTCTGTCCTTGGGTAGAGAGGTATAGGTGGTCGAATTTGGCTTTTTAGGTTTAAGGCTATTTATGGGGTATGAATGTAGGAGTGTAAAAGATGAGAAATGATAGGGCAACACCCTGAACCACACCCCCAAATACACTCGTATTTTATGAATGTTATACCGCTTGCTTTACTATTAATTTTATTATAATATTATTATGAATATTTTATCTGTAAAGCATGCGGTACAACACCCATAAAGCACGGGGTGTGTATGGAGGTGTGGTTGAGGGTGTTGCTCTATCACCCCTCGTAAAAGATTGACTCTAAAATCATTTGCTCAATCTATTACAAGAAAAAGTATGATAATCATCAAGATGTGAAAATTAAACAAAGCTTGGTGTAGCGACCACTTTTCTAAAATATAATTCTTCTAATTTTAAGAAGAATAAATAAAAATTTTGCAGCGAAAATACATTTCAAAAAGACAAACTTAATAATCGCAAGTAATATTCTCGAGTAATCGTTAAAAAAACAAAACATACTTTGACGTGAAATTAAAACAAATCGAACACTTGTTCATAAAACATAGTTTGAGAGAAATAACATTAAATGAATAAACACCTAATCATAGGCTTGATCATCCCACTCTCAATCACATGCCACATCGAGCTCCTCAACCTGAAAGGGGTTAAATAGTGGGGTGAGCTTCCAACTCGCTCAGTGTGGAGAGTACGCCTTATGTCTACGTTAATTACTAAATATATTAGCAAGTATAAACAACATCACTGATAAATTCTGAAGCCCGTCGGCTAGCCCGAAGGCTTTATGCACAATTAAGTGCTTTTGACTGATTTGCACATTTAAGTGCTTCCAATTGATTTGCACATTTTAAGTGCTTCTGACTGATTTGTACATTTAAGTGCTTCTGACTGATTTCACGTGCACATACAAGATAATATATAAAGCAATTAAAATAAACAAAAGCGTAATAAATCCCCACATCTGGATAAATGTAGTTCTTGAACTTGAATGTGATGAAGATGCTTGACTCGACAATTATAAGCCCACAAATCTTGTTTATTATCTACAAATAATAATAATGGTTTAATATTAATATATACTATTATTGAAAATAATATACACGACATAATTTGAATTGAATATTAATATTATTGAAAAGTCTATTGGAGTAAAATTGAAGGAAATAAATATTTAAGGACGGAAATCGAAGGAGTTATAAAGCTAACTGGGGTTAATTCGTAAGAATTAACGGGCTGAAATTGAAAGCGTTAACAAGCTGATTGGGGTTAGTGAAAAGGATTGATACAATCGAGGGACTGAAATTGAATACACTGAAAAATTGATTTGGGATTAATCCATAAGAATTGACTATATGGGGACCAAAATTGAAGAAACCTAAAAATATAGGATTTAATCGAAGTTGACCTAAATTTTCGGGTATATACTACTCAAGGTCCCGACTCACTCTCATCCTCCCTCAGGTCATCTCTCTCTCTTTCCTTCCAGACAAAAACGATGTCTGCCGCCCCCTCTCACTCTGGCTTTCCATCTCTCTACAACCCCTCTGCCAAAAAAAAATACACACACAAACAGCTACATACAAATCGATGTTGGCCATCGCAGCCGCAGCAGGTCAGAGATGGGCGCTGCGGCGACCAGGGCAAGGCCCCTCAGATTTGGGTTGGCGTGTTGGTCGAACTAGATGGTGGTTTGTGGCTGAGTTCGGTGATTTGGAGGTGTCGAATGACTGGAAGGTGGCGTGGGAGCGGCGGAGCTGCGTTTTCACGGCGGTGCAGGTTCTGAATTTGGCGATTTGGGTTTCTGGCGTGGAATTGGGGTGGCGGTTTTGGATCTGTGATGGGTCGGACTGGATTAAAGTTTCAAACTGAATATCGAGTGTCCGATGTATAGTTCATCCGGGGGGCGAAATAGGACTAAAAATCAGGTATATGGCTTAAACCGAGCAACCTGAGTAGGGAAGGCTTGAATTCCAGTTTCACGTTTGGGGTTTGATGTCCGATTTGGTGTTCTGAGTTGAGTTTGGGTTTGAACATGGGTTGATTTGGGTCCAGATCGGAACTGGACGCGGTGGTCCGGGGTTAAAATCAAAAGGGGTTTCAAATATGAAATTATCAAAAGAGTTATTGCAGAAAGTTGAGAATTGACAAAAAGTGAAGAAGGCTTACCTATGCTGGAAAAGGAAGAGGAGAGATGAACGATCGGGGCTGAAGTTGATTTGCAGAAGAAATAAACAAAATAAAGATGTAGAATTTTACCTTGAGATTGGCTTAAAACTGAGACTGCCGGAAGAAGAAAACAGAAAAATATATTTGTGTATTCTGTATATTGTAGGGTTGGCTGCAGTATAAATACAGTATTTATACTATTGGAGTAGGTTTAGGGTATAGTTTTAATTGGGCCAGAAAAATAGCTTGGGTCAACTCATAATTCCAAATCATTATTAATTGGGCCACAATGAAAGTGAATAATAATCGGGCTGAATTAAACAATAATAATAATATTAATAATAGTAATAATAATAATAAATAATATTATTATTTATCTTGTAAAAATCTTTTGGTAACAATTAATATTGTTTAAAATTTGACTCGGGCCTAGAAATGATGAGATGAAATGATGAATTAAAATGAGCAATGAAACGAAATGAAACTCGTGACTCGCCATGAATAATAATGGCATAAATGAGCTTGCATGATCATGAGAATGAAATGAATTAAATGATAAACTTATTCGGGCATTAATTTAATAATAAAATTGAACATGTTTTCTATAATTCACAATAAATGTATATGCGAAATCGAGGCGTCACAACCTATCCCCCTTTAACAAATTTTCGTCCTCGAAAATTAAGTTACGTACCTTGAAAAATTAATGTTGAATACTTAGAACGGATCTCCTCTTCACGTTCCCAAGTTGCCTCATTTAGTCCACGACGACTCCATTGAACTTTCACCAATTTAACCTTTCTGTTTCGTAACTGATGTACCTTACGCTCCAAAACAGCTGTAGGTACCTCCTCATAAGACAGGTTTTTGGCTACATGCAACTCTTTGAAATTACATACGTGACCAGGATCATGTATGTACTTTCTCATCATGGAGACGTGAAAGACATTGTGCACTCCCGATAACTCCAACGGCAATACCAAACTATAAGCAAGATCACCAACACGACCCAAAATCTCAAAAGGTACGATATAACGAGGCTGTAGCTTTCCCTTCTTACCGAATTGTATCACTCCTTTCATCGGTGCTACCTTCAAGAACACCTTTTCTCCGATCTCAAATTGGATATCTTTCCTTTATTTATCAGCATAAGACTTCTGCCGATCCTGGGCAGTCTTAATTTTACTTCTGATTTCGGCTATCTTCAATTTTCTTCATACTTGTTTATGATTATTTGTTCTCCCTTGAATATGGCTATCATCTTAGATTTTTCAATACATGCTTCTTGAAATTCTTTCACTCGAATTATGCTTGAGGACAAGCATTGGTTTAAGTTTGGGGAGATTTGATAGGACGAAAATAGTGTGCAAAAATCATTGTTAATTATAAGGTTTTAATGAATTTTATGGTGGCACACTTGGTTATTTTCTACCTATTTATATTTTGGATGCAATTTACTTCACTTGGCAATTTGTTGTTTATTTTAGGTGTTTGATGGAGTTTTTAAGCTTAAGGAATAATTTGGGCCATCAAACGGACCAAGCCAAGACGATTTGGGCTTTAATGAAAAAACTGCCGCGCGACACTGGGTGGCCCAGTGCCAGTTCGGAGACCCACTGTCGGCTTGTTCCGAAAATAATCTTACTTGGGGCCTGTTGTGTCGAGATTTATACGTCTCAACAGGCGATCGCCTCAGAGACCGGGCGACCAAGCCAGAGCCCAGCGGCCAAGGCAGATTGGCCGACCGAAGGCCCCAGGACAAGTCCCGGTGCCGAGCGATCGACATCTAAAGCGATCGTCTCTCGGTACTTGGCGATCGACTCCTGGTGACCGACCAAATGACGACCGCCTCATGCCACGCGAAGTCATCGCCCGTCCAGTCGGCAAAGGCCGAAGCTCGGAGCAAGTCCCATGTGTAGATCCGGAAAAGGCGCCGCAAGACATGGATCGTTGACCACAGCCTGTCAGCATCTTCTCACCAACCGACAGACCAGCCGAAAGTTGTACAGTGGGACCGCCCGTGACAGCAACTCAGGACGCGTGCCGTCTCCTCATTGGACCGCGCAGCTGGCTGTCAGCAGCAGCCGCGGACTTTAAAGCAGACAACCCATGTGACATGAAGACGATCGCCCCTTATTATATTACATGAAAGGCGATCGCCCGTCAGTAAACAAAGCATCTCAGCTCCTATAAATAGAAGGCTTCCTGCACTTGGACACTGCTTCGGGTCTTTCACACAACTTGGCTTTCTTACTCTTGGCAACAGCTATCTCTCGGCCTTTCTTCTCTCTCAGCACCTCTTACACGAAAGACGGTCGGCAGAGACGAAACACGCAGAGCTTCGCTCAAGAGCAAGATAGTTAGGATCTTTTACACTCATTGTAATCGCATTCTTACATTGATATTTGTACTCAAACGTATTCTTATTAATAACATCTCGCGAGAGCATTCAATCCCGGGCCTAACAAACCCGGCAAATCTTGTGTTATTTCCATTCCCTCAGACGTGCTCTCGCAATTTGCTGTTGCTCGACCATTCCAGCAATATTCATCTTCGGATAATATTTCGGGCAACAACAATTGGCGCTAGAAGCAGGGGATCTTGACCCTCATTTTTATTCCTACCGTCTCGAAGAACACTCACTGTTCTCCGGGGCATATACTTGAAGAGACACTCACTGCTCTTCAAAGAAAGCCTCCAGAATAATGACTTCTGCATCCACATCAAAGAGAGCCGCTGGCCCAACCGCCAGACGCCTCATTCCATCTCAATCCGAGCCACAGCCTATGGCGGAGGGTAACCGCAGCAACCCGAGACTCTCGATCCCGCCCCCGAGGGACGGACCAAGCCTCTCGCTCGATCAGTTCCGTACTGCCGAACAGATCGAAGGGGCCCTAGCCATCCTACGGGGGCGACGGAGAGCTTTCGACCCGCCGCCCGCGATAACCCCCTCAGCCATCCGCCGCGTGAGCAAACGGAAGTTCAAGGGGCTACTGGCCGAGCGATCGCCAGGAGGTCCCGATTCGCAAGAAGAGGCGCTCGCAAACCGAGGTACCTCCGTTTTCAGCCGCCTAGGCAGGGACCCATCCTGGCGACCGGGGCAGTCCGGCCCCAGCTACGAGACGACGGAGCCCGAGTCCGTCACCAGGAGTTCGGCGTACCCAACTCCCAGAAGGCAGGCCAACCATCTGGTTCCTCCTCGCCAAAGAACCGAGATCGGCGACCGTGGAGTCAGGAGATTGGTACACGATCGCCTTGGCTTCCGCTCCGAAAGCCGAGCCACGAGCGACCAAGCTACAGCGATGGCCGCGATGCAACGCCAGCTCGACGACATGAAGGCGCTCCTAGAAACTGGGGCAGGCGCCAATGACAAGGTCGCCGGGCCAAGCGAGCCACTCGCGGTCCACATCGAGCTCGCTCCCGTGCAGCGTAGGATCGCTCCTCCGAAAACACCTTTGTATGAGGGGAGGTCGGACCCCGAGACTCGCTTGAGCAAGTTCCGAATCTATATGACCGGGTGTGGGGCATCAGACGCAACCAAATGCCAAATGTTCCCACTGACGCTGGGCGACCTTGCCCACAGGTGGTACACCTCATTACCGCCGCGATCCATCAATTCCTTTGATCAACTGGCGAACAGCTTCACAGTTTACTTCGCCGCCAAGGTCGCTCGGCCGGAAGGTCCCCATCGCATGATGCAGATCAGGTAGGGAGAAGAAGAGTCCGATGCAGACTACATCGACCGGGTAGATGAGATCATACTCAACGGCGAGCCCGTAAGCGACGAGATCGCCCTATACTCGGTCCTAGGGGGTTTCCATGGTTTTTCGCCTATGTTCAGGCATCTTACGAAAGACCTCCCCCCGACATACGCGATCTTCCGCACAAAGGACACAGACTTTCTGGCCAGGCAATGGTTACTTTTGAACCTATAAAGCAATGCGATCGGCAGCCGAATGACGATCACCAGTCTTCCAGCCTGATCGCCATTATCAAGCAACATCATCATAACCGGAGGACTCGCTCGCCATCTACAGTTCACCATCTAACATGATGGACTAAGGCACGAGATCGCCTCCCCCGCACAACGTACACCATCGAAGGTCGGCATCTACATGACGATCCGAGGTAGAAGAGTGCAGCCATGGTCCTGGTAGTCGATGGAACCGACTGCTTCAGCCATGCAAGGTCCCTTTGAGCCACGATCGCCCGCCCTTCGTTTAAATACGAGGACAGCCTAGTCTGAGGGCCCTCCAAAGCTAATCAGTGGACACGATCGCCCGCCCTCACAGGTTCAGCATCTTACATGGTGAACCCGGACAATGCGACGTGTTACTACCCCCGTCTCAACATACACCGTCGAGGGCCGCCATCTTCATGGCGGGCCGAGGTAGAAGCAGAGCTAACAAGCCGTGGAAGTGGTGTTGATTAATCCGACGACGCCCCGTGCAAGGACTCCTCTAGACCAAGACCGCACGCCCTTCATTTAAAAACGAGGCGAGGCGCAGCCTAACAGAGGACCCTCACAATAAAATGAGTCACGAGACACACAATGTCGCTCGAGCACAAGACATGGTCATGGAGTCGGTCCATCGAACTCTGCGACTGTGCACGATTCCTCAATGACGAAACAATCAGCTTTCTATGAGGGATCGACTAAAATTGTTTATTGAAGGTACAAGACCGAAGATAGCTCGCCAATCGAACAGATCGCCCAAGTCCGAAACCAAAGTCCGCACAACGGATCGCCCGTCCTTGTCCTCAACGATCGCCAGCAAGAACCAGCTCACCCCATGTCTTCAACATCGGAGCAAGCTGGGGGGCAATTGTTGTGTCGAGATTTATACGTCTCAACAGGCGATCGCCTCAGAGACCGAGCGACCGAGCCAGAGCCCAGCGGCCAAGGCATATTGGCCGATCGAAGGCCCCAGGACAAGTCCCGGTGCCGAGCGATCGACATCTAAAGCGATCGTCTCTCGGTACTTGGCGATCGACTCCTGGTGACCGACCAAATGACGACCGCCTCATGCCACGCGAAGCCGTCGCCCGTCCAGTCGGCAAAGGCCGAAGCTCGGAGCAAGTCCCATGTGCAGATCCGGAAAAGGCGCCGCAAGACATGGATCGTTGACCACAGCCTGTCAGCATCTTCTCACCAAAGCAGACCACCGCGAAAGTTATGCAGTGGGACCGCCGTGGCAACCTTTCGGGGCGCGTGCGAATCCTCATTGGACCGTGCGGTGGCGCCGTGCAGCCAGCGGACTTTATGAGCGGACCCATGTGATATGAAGACGATCGCCCCTTATTATATTACATGAAAGGCGATCACCCGTCAGTAAACAGAGCATCTCAGCTCCTATAAATAGAAGGCTTCCTGTACTTGGACACTGCTTCTGGTCTTTCACACAACTTGGCTTTCTTACTCTTGGCAACAGCTATCTCTCGGCCTTTCTTCTCTCTCAGCACCTCTTACACGAAAGACGGTCGGCAGAGACGAAACACGCAGAGCTTCGCTCAAGAGCAAGATAGTTAGGATCTTTTACACTCATTGTAATCGCATTCTTACATTGATATTTGTACTCAAACGTATTCTTATTAATAACATCTCGCGAGAGCATTCAAGCTCGGGCCTAACAAACCCGGAAAATCTTGTGTTATTTCCATTCCCTCGGACGTGCTCTCTCAATTTGCTGTTGCTCGACCATTCCAGCAATATTCATCTTCGGATAATATTTCGGGCAACAACATGGCCCAAGAAACGACTCTAATCCGCCCCAATCAGTTCCACAAGGCATAAAACCAAGCCCTAGGCTGGGGAAAAGAATTTGAATAGATTTGGAAAGCAAGACTCCAAAAGAATTAAAACTCAAGAAGGATAAGAAGGAAGCTGATGAGTCGATTGTTGATCAACTCATTCTGTTCTTTCTAGTCGTGTTCTTTGTTTGCTTTTTAGTATTTTTGTTCTCTTTTATGCGTGGTATGTTGTGGTTTTTAATTTATAGGTATTCAAGCGAAGATTGTGGTGAAATACGCGCTTTCATAGCTAATATTGGAATTTATGACGATCAAGAGCTAAAACGGGGCCTAAAACAACGAAAGATTGAAGCAGTATTGGTCAAATAGTCTAAATTCCAGAATATCCATTCCGAATTGAGATGTGTTCTCCTTTGACATAAATTCCTCGTGAAATTGGCTTCGAAACGGTATATCATATGCTAAAATCCGAGGTGTATTGATACATGAACGAAGGATCTAGCCGAAAAAGACCAAAAACCGGACTTGGTTGTACCAGGCGACTCGACTTGGCTGCACCAGGCGACTCGAGCCACATCAAGTAACTCGGCCGTGTCATAGGACACGGCCGGGTCTCATTCCAGTCGAAACTGCATTTTCCGGATGAGTACAACTCGACCGTGCCTTTTGGGACACGGCCGAGTCACGATCGGCTATTTTGCTTTCTGGTGCAGTTCAACACGGCCGTGTCATGGGACACGGTCGAGTCTCAAGACAGAACCCTTTTTTTGTTTTGCCTGCGTAGTTCGACACGGCCGTGTCCCAGGACACGGGCCGTGTCACTTTTCGGTTCATGTCACTTTCTTTGACATCTTTGCACACCTTTAAGCCTTTGTCTTGATTTTTTGGCTATAAAACAAAGGGCGGAGACCCTATTTGTGGACACACTCATCATCTTGAAGATATTCTTGGGTGAAAAACACAAGATTGAGGGAGAAAACACCAAAAAGTGAGGATTGAGTGAGATTATTTTTCATCATCTTCCTTGTATGTTCTTGGAGTGAAAAATACTTTTGTGAGATATATTAATTCCTTGTATCATTTTGTTGTGAATTCTGGTAAGAAGATCATCAAACCTTCATCGGGAGTTCGATTTCGGCATTTACAAGGAAAGTTTTTACCATGTTTTGTTCTTCAATTTCCATTATTGTTGTTGAATTAATCATGTGTGGCTAAACATTTCATATGGGTTTTTAGATATAGCCACACACATATTTTTGATTGTTAGTTCCTTTTGATTTTCCGGGTAAAAGTTTGGGATTGTTCCTCTTGTTCGTTCTTCGTTTAAATAACTTTTGAATTAGATCATCAAACCTTTTTCATTGTTGTTATTATTATTCGAATCGAGGGTTTTTATCGGTGTTCGCCATCAAACGACCCGAAAGAAACGCTTGTGAATGTTCTCGAGCTTTTTCGCGCGATCTTTTAACGATTTACCTCATCAAAAGTAGTCGGTTAATTAATTGTTAGTTAGGGATTCATCCCAATTAAAAGAGTATCTCTTAATTTTCGTTGAGAACAATTGTGATTTTTAGGATTACCGACATCAAACGGATTTTTTTTAATCGTGAGCAATCGATAATTCCAAACCTTATTTATTTGAGTATCGGAACTAATAATTGATTACGTGTGTGTCGGTGAATCTAAATTCCCATATCAATCTCATTATTGATATCTCTCATTTATCCAACGATCGAATTGGTGTTGTTACCACTTAGTTTATTTAAATTTTATGCACTAGTAACTGTAATCCAATCGAACCCATGATGTATTTTAATTTATTTTACTTTTGTTCATTCGACTATTTGCCGAACATTATCAAATTTTAAACCGTTTCCAATTCCTCGAGAGATCGACCTCGGAGTTACTTGCCGCTTCCTACAAAAGCGATTCGTACACTTGCGAGTTTATAATTTGTATCCATCAAGTTTTTGGCGCCGTTGCCGGGGAACTTGGTGTTTAATTTTTGATCTTGTTTTAATAATAGTTGAATCATTTTTCTTGATCATTTCTCTGTTTTCATTATTGTTGATAAAAGTCTAAAATTTGCTCTTACTTCCTTTGTTTATTCTTGGTAGGAGATCGTTGGGCAACCCGATTCTTCCGCCCATAGACGAAGTTCAAAGGATTAGAGCACCAAAAATAATGGCCACATCATCAATGGCAAATGACGAGGTGAATCCGGATCTTGAAGAGCGACTTTTGATCCAAGAAGAAAACACTCGTCAACCGAGGGTTGAAAATGTTGCACAAAATATAGATGAGGAAGAAATTCGTCAACCAAGGTTTCCGAGATATGATAATATTGGGCGCAATCAAGGGATACCCGAAGCGCAACAAGGGAGATACTTCTATCCGAGACAACCACCCGTTGGAATGCAATATGGAGCGAATTATTATCCCGGACCTCAATATGGGATGGAGGCAAACTACAACATGCCGCAACAACCTCCGGTCGAACATCTAATGCGGGACTATGCAAAACCCGTGGTGAACACCGTCATTTCATGCATTCAATTAGCACCGGCCGCAAGGAACTACCACATAAGCGGATTTCACATCGAACAATTTCCCTCATTTCACGGATTAGCACGAGAGGATCCGTTATCATTCATCCGAGACTTCTATGTGGCTATTGAAAACTTCCCATTGAACGGGTTGAGCGAGGATCAACTACGGATGAAGTGTTTCCCTTATACACTCAAGGATGGGGCGAAACAACGGTTGATGACTTTGGTGCCCGGATCACTAAGAACATGGGATGAAGTTTACGATAAATTCATTACCAAGTACTTCTCCCATTCAAAGACTACACAATTGAGAACTCAAATCTCAACTTTCGGACAACAAGATGGAGAGGCATTTCACGAAGCTTGGGACCGATTCAAAATGCTACTCATTCAATGCCCACACCATCACTATCCGCTTCAACTACTTAATCAATTCTTCTATGACGGATTAACTCAATATTGCCAAGGAGCGGTAGATAATGCAGCCGGTGGTTCGTTTTGGGGTTTGACGGAGAGGCAAGCGTATGATGTGTATGAAACATTGGGAGCAAATTCTCAACAAAAAAGTGTACGTGTTCGTAGGGGAGCCGTGCACCAAGTGAGCGAGAAGGACGAGATGCAATCTAAAATCGATGAGTTGACAAATGAACTAAGACAACTCAAGACTCAAAATAAACCTTCTAGCTCACGAGTTTGTGAGATTTGCGGAGCACCCGGACATGATGCCAATTCATGCCCTCATACTTTTCCGGGAGAACAAACCGAACAAGTTAATTGGGCTATGGGACAAAGCACGGGAAGGCCCGAATGGGAAGAGAGGAGAAATAATTATGGCGGAAACGCAAGAAATGTACCTCTCCCAAATACTTATCATCCTGGGCTAAGAAACCATCCGAATTTCTCATGGAGAAACAACAACCCGGTGCCATACGACACAAGCGCCCAAGCTCAATATAACGGAGGAAACCGATCCCAACAACCAACGCGAAGTGAACCACCTCCACAACAAAGGAACTCTCTTGAGGAGAGTATAGCGGCATTCATTAAGGAGAGCAAGGAAAACCGAGAGGAGAACAATAAAAGGTTCGAATCTTTAGAAGCTTCGATGAAGAAAATGGAGATCCAAATTGGGCAACTTGCTACCGAGGCACGTAGACAAGAAAGGGGTAAACTACCGAGTCAACCCGAGCAAGCTCAAGCCATTACCACTCTCCGAAGTGGTAAAGTGATTAATAAAGAAGTTAATTCCGAAGTAAAAGAAAAAGGCGATGAGAAAGAAGACGAGTCGGGAAATCAAGAAGAGAAAATAGACGAAGCAACTTCAACTTCCAAGCTTCACAAATCCGCTCAACCATATAAGCCACCAATTCCTTTTCCGAGCCGACTTAGAAAAGCAAAGCAAGATGAGCAATTTTCCGAAATCTACGACATGCTTTCGAAGGTTCATGTCAACTTACCTCTTTTGGATGTTGTGAAGAACATTCCCGCTTATACAAAATTTTTCAAAGAGTTGACCTCGAACAAAAAAAGATACAATGGGAATGAGAAAGTGGTGCTCTACGAGGTAGAAGCAAGGGGTCAAAAGAAAGGCGATCCCGGAAGTTTTATGATCGACATTACTATGGGAGACAAGAGAGTTGCTCGTGGGATGTTAGATTTGGGGGCAAGTGTGAATCTCATGCCATACTCGACCTATTTGAGGCTTGGACTCGGGGGAATCAAACCGACAAGAATGACTCTTCAAATGGCGGATAGGTCGGTGAAATACCCCAAGGGAGTGATTGAAGACCTATTGGTGCAAGTGGACAAATTGGTGATTCCGGACGATTTTGTTATCTTGGAGATGAGCGATTTCGGGACAAGCGAAAATGAAGGGACAATACTTCTAGGACGGCCATTCATGCGAACAACAAAAACAATCATCGATGTTGATGAAGGAAAGGTCACCATGACCGTCTTGGCGGCAAGTGGAAATCAACGTGTTCGGTTCATCTCCTATCCCTTCTCATATTTATGCTTCCCATGATGTGAATTTTGTTGATTGCATTGATTCTTTGGTTGATGATATATATTTTCATGATGATGTAGGTGACACGTTGCATGATGCTCTAACCGTTGAGCATGATATGGGGCTTAATAATCTAGAAATTGAAGAATATGTTGCATTGTTAGATAATTCCGAAATAATCGATGAAGTTGACGGTTTTAAGATACCATTGGAATTAAAATTTGAGGAGCCCATTGAAATCACCCCACCCCAACTTGAATTGAAAGAACTTCCGGCAGATCTTAAATATGTTTTCTTAGGCAAAAGTGACACTTACCCTGTAATTGTCTCTTCCGAATTAACTCCCTTGCAAGAAAACAAATTAGTAGAAGTTCTAACTAAGTTAAAAGAAGCGATTGGGTGGAGTATTTCCAATATCAAGGGAATAAGTCCTGTAAGGTGCATGCATAAGATAATTCTTGAAGAAAATGTTAAATCGGTTAGGCAACCTCAAAGGCGTTTGAATCCGAACATGCAGGAAGTTGTGAAAAAAGAAATTTTGAAATTTCTAGATGTCGGAGTCATCTACCCGATATCCGATAGTAAGTGGGTGAGTCCTGTGCATGTAGTGCCTAAGAAATCTGGAATAACGGTGGTTCGTAATGATAAAAATGAATTGGTGCCCACTAGAACGGTAACCGGTTGGAGGATGTGCATTGATTACCAGAAATTAAATGCCGTAACAAAAAAGGATCATTTTCCTCTTCCTTTCATTGATCAAATGTTGGAACGTTTAGCTGGGCATGATTATTACTGTTTTCTAGATGGTCTTTCAGGTTTCTATCAAATTCCCATTGCTCCGGAGGATCAAGATAAGACCACTTTCACTTGCCCTTTTGGCACTTTTGCCTTTAGGAGGATGCCGTTTGGTCTTTGCAATGCTCCCGCTACTTTTCAAAGGTGCATGCTATCTATATTCTCCGACTTGTTAGAAAAATCCATCGAGGTATTCATGGACGACTTTTCTGTATTTGGAACCACTTTCGATGATTGTTTAAATAATTTAACTATTGTGCTAGAACAATGTATTGAGTGTAATCTTACACTCAGTTGGGAAAAGAGTCATTTTATGGTAAAACAAGGTCTTGTTCTAGGTCATGTGGTTTCCAATAAAGGAATGGAGATTGATAAGGCTAAAGTCGATTTGATTGTTAAACTACCTTCGCCTTCATGTGTCAAAGAGGCTCGAAGCTTTTTAGGGCATGCCGGGTTTTATAGGCGTTTTATTAGAGATTTTTCGAAAATTGCCCGCCCTTTGAGTAACCTTTTGTGCAAAGATGCTAAATTTGATTTTACCGAGGAATATTTAGTCAGTTTCAACGCTTTGAAAGAAAAGTTAACTTCCACGCCTATTGTTGTCGCTCCCGATTGGTCTCTCCCGTTTGAAATTATGTGTGATGCGTCTGACTTTGCTATAGGTGCCGTTTTGGGGCAAATAGTGAATAAATTTTTCCACGTGATTTACTATGCGAGCAAAACACTCGATGAAGCTCAGGCTAATTACACCACCACCGAAAAAGAATTTTTAGCCGTTGTGTTTTCTTTAGACAAATTTCGATCCTACTTGGTTGGCTCAAATTTGATTGTGCATACGGATCACGCCGCATTGAAATATTTATTAAAAAAATCCGATGCAAAACCAAGATTAATTCGGTGGGTTCTTCTGCTGCAAGAATTTGATTTTGAATTTAAAGATAAAAATGGGTCGGAAAACATAGTGGCCGACCATCTATCTAGGCTTATAGAGGGAGATAATTTTAAGCTTGATAATCATTTGCCAATTGTTGAAACTTTCCCCGATGAGCAATTATTCGATGTAACAAGGACACCTTGGTATTGTCAATTACATTGTTAGTGGTGTTTTGCAGCCCTACTTAACCTATCAAGGGAAGAAGAGGTTTGTTTCCATGTGCAGGCATTACTTTTGGGACGAGCCCTACTTATTCAGGCTGGGGCCTGATCAGATATTCCGACGTTGTCCCGGAGGAAGAGCACGAGAGCATATTGTTATTTTGCCATGAGTTGCACTGTGGGGGACATTTTAGCGCAAAGAAAACGGCTCACAAGGTCCTTCAATCGGGATTCTAATGGCCAACATTATTTAAGGATGCCTATTTCCATTGCAAGAGTTGCGATCGTTGTCAACGAACAGGGAATATAAGCAAAAGGAATGAGATGCCGTTGACAAACAATCTTGTTGTGGAACTTTTCGATGTTTGGGGAGTGGATTTTATGGGTCCTTTTCCAATTTCCCATGGTTTTGAGTATATTCTAGTTGTTGTAGACTACGTCTCTAAGTGGGTGGAAGCAATTCCAACCCGAACTAACGATGCTAACGTGGTTTGCAATTTTTTTAGGGATGTGATTTTCTGCAGGTTCGGGACACCTAGAGCCGTAATCAGTGACAGAGGCACGCATTTTTGCAATAAACAACTTGTAGGCTTGCTTAAGAAGTACAATGTGATGCATAAGGTCGCAACGGTGTACCATCCACAAACTTCCGGGCAAGTAGAAGTAAGCAATCGGCAAATAAAGGCAGTGCTCGAAAAGACGGTGAAACCGACAAGAAAAGACTGGGCATTGAAGTTGAATGACGCTTTATGGGCATACCGCATGGCCTACAAAACTCCAATCGGAATGAGCCCGTATCGCTTAGTATTTGGAAAAGCATGTCACTTACCCGTTGAGTTGGAACACAAGGCGTATTGGGCAATCAAAGCGCTCAATTTAGATCAAGAAAAGGCGGGCAAGCAACGACTTTTGCATTTAAACGAGCTTGATGAGATGCGATATGAGGCGTACAAAAACGCTAAACTCTACAAAGAACGGACGAAACGGTATCATGATAAGCGTATCGTTCGTAAATCTCTCGAACCCAGTATGGATGTTTTGCTACATAACTCCCGTCTCAAACTCATGCCCGGAAAATTGGTATCGCGATGGGGCGGACCGTTCAAAGTCGTTAAAGTATGGCCGCACGGAGCGGTAGAACTTCTTGATCCTCGGAAGAACGAGCACTTTAAGGTAAATGGGCATAGAGTGAAGCTGTATTTCGGACGAATCGAAGAAATCAATGCGTTTGAGTGCATAGAGGTGCACGATGTTGAAGCTTGAGCAAAACGGGAAGAAGTCGAGCTAATGACTATAAAAAAGCGCTACTTGGGAGGCAACCCAACGTTTTAGTTAGATTTTTTGTCTTCTATTTTTCGTATTTATTTTCCTTATTTGTTTTTTCGAAACTGACCGGTTCAACTGTGGGTATTAAAATTGCAGGAAATGAGTGCGTTTTCAGAAACTAAAAATCTGGGCAGGTAGGACACGGCCGAGTTACCTTTGGCACGGCCGCGTCTCAAAACAGGGGGTTTTGTGCTTATTATGGATAGAAGGACACGGCCGAGTCTAGAAACAGTGAGAAATTGATTTTTCAGGACAGTAGGACACGCCCGTGTCACAGGACACGGTCGGGCCTCAATACAGCGAATTTTGAATTTTCCGGATAGTATGACTCGACCGTGTCATAGGACACGGCCGAGTCGGCCGACAGTGAGAATTGGGTTATTACGTACAGCACGACACGACCGTGTCATATTCAACACGGCCGTGTCAGTCGGTCAGGTATAAAAAGGAGCACGGTCGTTTCCCCATTTTTATCTTCTCTAGAATTCTTTCTTCCTCCCTGCGAACCCTAGCCTCTGAATTTTGGATTTCTCTCTTCGTTTTTAAAGAAATTTTGTGCAAAATTGAGGGGAGATACAAGAATCTATTACGTATTCATCAATTTTTAACCAATTTCACTCTTCAAAGGAGCAAATCGGACGAATTGGGACCGGGGTTTAATTTTTTTTCTTCCTTCAATTTCTCCGAAATCAAGGTATGTTTCTCATGTTTTTGATGATGATTCTTTGTTATGAACATGCTATGATGATTTGAATCGCTAGTCCTTAATTATCTAGGGTTCTTGAGTAAATTAAAGGTGATGAAATTTGGGGATTTTGGATAATTCTTCATGCATTGATGATTAAATTTCTCGATTGAAAATTCTTGTAATTAAGAGATGTTTTCCATCATGAAGATGATGAATTTAAACGATAGATTTTGCTTGGGAGTTGTTTTGATCGATAATGATTATATTGGGGGAATTTTATTGCTTGCTATAAGTTTGGGAGAGGAATACGTTCTCAAATCCTTGGATAATGATAGATTAAATTTTTTCAGAAAATGGCACGAGGAAGAGGACGTGGAAATTCACAACGCGGAAGGGGTAGGAATGGCGGGGAACAAGTGCAGCCGGCAAGAAATGCTATTCAAAGGGCTGTGGAGACTCCGGAATCTTATGGAATCAATCTCCCTGAAGCGCAATATGAGAGGTGGGAAATGCTAGGACAGAAAAAAATGCTCCCTACAAGGTGGCCCGATGACGAATGCATGAATGCAATGGGGATAAGGGAAGATGTGATGAAATTCCTTGGAAGAGTGCATTGGGCATGGATGATGACTCAACAATGGTCGACTTATAGATGTCTGACGATGGAGTTTCTCAGTACTCTAACTGTAAGAAGAGATCCGGTGACTCGAGAACCGATCGAAATGACATTCCGGATTAACAACAACGAAGAGACACTGACTATCGTCCAGTTGGAGGAAATTTATCATGCAAGACACGAGGGCCATTACCCGATAAATCGGTTCGCTTGTGAAACTTACTGGAGATCCATGGTAGAATACCCGGGGAGTGTGATAAGTGTCATTTTTGTACACTTATCCATGGTTTGTATCGATAAAATTTACCCATAATTGAGCTAGTCTACTCGTTTTTTGCTTTTAATTTATTAGTTTTAATAATTTTATTTTTATTGGATGATGATCGGATTAAATAACTGAATTACTCAAGAAACAACATGTTTAATAAATATTCTCTTTATTGAATTTTGATATATTCATGTTGTAGGGCTTTTCGAGACGAATTCGGCAGTCTTTCCGGATTCAAAATCAGAGTTATATATCAAAAGTTATCATCCGAAGAAGATCTGGGGCAAAAACGCAAAGTCTGAGGAATTCTGGGCTGAAAACGTAACTATCAAAGCTTCAAATGAGCAAATTTACGAAGCCACGTTACGGCCGTAAGTCACCTCTGTTACGGCCGTAACTCCTGAATGTTACGGCCGTAACTCTTGACAGATTGCTATGATTTGTCTAATTTTTTATACTTTTTGTGTATTATTGAGGGGATGGCTGGCATTGATCCGATATAATGTAATAATGCTGTAATTTTGGAGCTATTAGATGACTTTAGGTGTATAAATAGACCCCTTAGATCCTTCATCATTTACCATTCATCATATAATTTTCCATTTTCTTGTAAACTTTTCTTTTTGTGTGAAGAACACACTTGTGTTCTTGAGTGATCTTTGTAAGTGTGGTATAGTATATGTTGTTCAGAGAGTTTATTGCTTCTATCTCCTTTATCTACTAAGGGAGTTAGGATCAATTCTTTCTCTTGATTCAACTAAGAATGACCACCAAAGCTTGTAATATGTGTAATAAACCCTTTATGGGCTAAGTTTCTTAAGTTGGGATTATAAACAAGGTTAGTCATGTTATTTATGTTTGTATAAAGATATATTATGAATTACTTATTATTGTGTGTGATTTTCATTGTTTTAACAATCTTTATTTATTTGGCCAATTAATGAAGATATTTATGATCTTCATATGTTTGAAAGAAAATATGTTTGATTAGATCAAATGGTCTTCACTCTAAGTTGTTCTAGGGGATAGAAATATACCCCTAGTCCTTAGATGATTCATTGAGTTATTTTCACAAATCCTAATGCTATGTATTGAAGCCAATCAACATAGAAATATAGTGGATTGATTCAATATGTAAGGGCGTTTATAGTTCGAAAGAGAAACCGTCTTTTTAAGGAAAATCGAATCTACACAACATAATAAGTAAATTCATCTTATGATCTCCAATACATCTTTTATAACTAATGACGAACTAAGTTTGTAATCCCAACTATTTCATTTTATCGATAATCAATCTATTAATATTGCTATCTTTTTATTTCCTTATAATATTAGAACTATTATTGCAATTTCTTTGCAATTATTAAACCAAACTTTTAATTGTGTGTTTCACTAATCTTAAGTATCTATAAAAATAGACTAATAGTGTATAATTCAAATTATAACATAACTTCCTTGTGGGATCGATAAACCGGACTCAAAAAGTCCACTTTACTACTTGATACGATATCGTGCACTTGCGATAGTTACACAAAAAGCGTGTCAAGTTTTGGCGCCGTTGGGGAAGTATTAGTTATTTTTGTTATCTTACTTTATAAACTTTTTTTGTAGGTTCAAATTTCTCGACGTTGTTACTTTGTACTAAATTGTGTTTGTCAGGTCATGTGGCGGTTTACGGTACTCCGTGACTATTAAAGTCGGATTTTTCAGTTTCCCACAACAACTGTTATTTGTATATATTTTTTTTTTTTTATTATTTTCATTTTATTTTTATTTTTGTTTTTTTTTTTATCATGGATGAAACATTGTTTAAAATTGAAAATAGATTTCCTTTCTAAGCAAAAATGCAATTTTAAAAATTTACAAGACAAGGCTTGAAAGGATGAGGTTGCTTACTAATAAAAGCATACCTTTTGACATAAGATTCATTATCGAAGCCAAAGTAAGAATAGAAGGTGAATTCACGAAACACCAACTAGATTTTACGGGGCTTGGAAAAAGTTCATATGCCAAGAAACGACGAGCAAAGATTCTAGCCGTTTGCTATAAATGTGCTAGATGGAACTGTAATGCAAAATGTCGATCTTTAGGAATTCCATCTACAAACAGAGAAGATAAAATTCAGTTCATTAATGATGGTCTGAATAAGGAGAATTTAGATAATATCGAAATTTCTCTTGACACGCATCCTAGTGGACTTGTGTATTACGAATTCAATGTTTGTGGAATAAATTCAAACCGAATATGAACAACGTCTTGGGAATCGACGTTAAAAGACCTGTTGCCAATTTGTAAGAAAATTGGATGGGAAGCTTCTCCCGACTCATAGAAGGCGTTTAGGCCGTTTACGAACGTAAAATCGAGAGGAAGATGTGAGCCACAATCACAACTACTGTACATACGCGTTAGTATCTTTTATTTTTGTCGTGTGGTGAGATTTTACGAATAAAAAAATGTGATACGCGATAAAAGCTTTCATTATTCTATTGAGTAGTTGAAGCACAATCAAACGCAATCACAAACTTGTTAAACAATTTTTACCTTCTTTTTCTTCTATAAATAAACTTTCTCTTGGTTTCTTTCATTCATCCCTCAAACTTGCACTTTTCTCTGTTTCTCTCTAAATTTTTTTTTTTCTTTTCAAAAATGGAGTCATCATCTTCAACAAAAATTTTACAGTCTGCATTTTTGGTGGATCTAGTTACGGAAAAGAGGCATGCTTCATGAAGCGACCCACAACTTGGGTCGTACCTTAGGAGAAAAATGCATTCATATAGTTTACGGAGGAGGAAGTCTAGGATTAATGGGGCGAGTGCCGTCGCCTATATGGAAGGAGAAAGAGTGTTGGGAGAAAACCCAAAAACTCATTTGAAAGTAAAATCGCCGGTCAACTATTGGAGATGAGTTTAGATCTGTGAATATGCAAGATCGCATAACTCACATGATAAATAATCAGGCGCCTTTATCGCCCTTCCGTGGTTTTGGCACACTTGAGGAACTTTTTCATGTGGTTACCAGAGCCCACTAAATGTTCATCAAAACCAATAGAATGCTTAATGTCAATGGTTTCTTTGATGGTTTACTGTCTTTCATCGACTACTCTGCTGAAAAGGGATTTATTTCCGAGCGTGCAAAACGAATCATAGTCGTTGCAACAACACCAGAAGAACTAATCGAAAAACTCAATGAATTTGTTCCTCAACCAGATCCAGCTCTAGCTAAAATTGTCTGGGTAGAAGATTTTACCGTGAGAAAACGAAAAGTAGATTCATTCCTCTCCCTTTGATAACCCATGTCGGACCCCTTGTATTTTTACTTTTTGTAGTGTGTAATAATCGTGCTAAATGATGGAAGCTTAAGGAGTTTCTTCTTGATCTCTTAACGCGCATCTATTCACGATTTATGTATTTTTATTTCATTACTATAATGTTTATTTCGTGTTTTGCTTTTATAAAAACTTTGATGGCAGCGTAAGGCGACTCTTCGGACTTTCTTGATGCGCATCTAAAAAATTATGTTATACTTACGAGTATATTTTATTTTCTTTTGTGTGTGCCTCGTATATTTTTTCTCTTGCAGATTCTAAAAGGCGTTAGGCTCAGACATCAACTTTCTTAAAAGGGAGTATTCTGCTTTTCTGCATTGATTTTTATTTTTTATTTTTTATTTTATTTTTAAACTGAGGACAGTTTTATTTTCAAGTTTGGGGGTGGTTTGTTTTAGTATTTGTGTTTGTTTAATAATTTTGGTGTGTTTTGATTGATTTGGTTATTTGCCTTAATTTTTTTTTTTTTATATTTATATTTATATATATATTTATAGTATTTTGATTTTTGAGATTTTTAAATCTGGCCATAACACCAATAAATTAGCTTTATACAAACTTCTAAAATCGTTTTAACCGGTAAAAAAATTGTATATTCCAAAATTTTTTTGAGCCTTAATCTCTCTTTCCAAGCCTTGTAATTATCATATAAAATCGAGTCATTCGTTACCTTGAGAAAAGAAGAATCAATTGGTTAATGAAAAATAAAACTGAAATTTACTTAATTTGTGGAGTTTTTGATTTTTCATGCTTAACTAAAAAATGATTTTCTGCAAAAATTCTATTCCCTAAAAAAAAAAGGAGTCATTGGTGAAAAGAGCTACACGTTAGCAAATAACGGTGTGAAAGCTATCACCTAAAAAAAATAAATGACGAAAAGGAGAAGTGTTGAGCAGCAACAGCTGCCTAATTTTGGAAGTCTTAAATTTTGCGAAAAATAAAGGACTAACCATTGTTGGT
Source organism: Orobanche coerulescens (assembly GCA_033398695.1). NCBI lineage: Eukaryota > Viridiplantae > Streptophyta > Magnoliopsida > Lamiales > Orobanchaceae > Orobanche > Orobanche coerulescens. The sequence goes on from CM065818.1 coordinate 60,788,600, forward strand.
GCGTAGCTGCCGTCTCAGGAAAAATTGGTGAAAAGAGCTACACGTTAGCAAATAACGGTGTGAAAGCTATCACCTTTTTACGAAAAAAAATGAGATAGAAATTGTGTTAGTGAAAAGAGCTACACGTTAGCAAATAACGGTGTGAAAGCTATCACTAAAAGGGATGTAGTTTATGAGCAGATTTGAATTAATTAGCAGCTGAATTTCAATACACTCAATTTTGTAAAAATCACAATATTTGATGACGCCAATGAAATTCTTCTTCATATTGAGTCGAAAAATAAACGAGTGATCGAGAGCAACCATTAAAGGGAGTCGTGTGTATCACGAGGGGGAAAGAAATAATCAACCTTTTGGGGAAATCCTTACATTTTGGAATTACAAAATAAAAACCGTGTTTTAACTTCAAAAATATTAGTAGATTTATTTTGAATCTTGATTCATTTCTATCTACTGTATAAAGCTGGTTGTTGTTTATTAATGGCATTTTGATCTCCTTTTCTCTTTTATCTTTTAATTTATGTGTGTATTAAATTTCTTATTTTTTTATTTTTATTTTTATTTTTGGAGTGTGAATAATAAAGAGTCTTGCTCGGGACTAGCAAGAATTCAAGTTTGGGGGTGTGATAAGTGTCATTTTTGTACACTTATCCATGGTTTGTATCGATAAAATTTACCCATAATTGAGCTAGTCTACTCGTTTTTGCTTTTAATTTATTAGTTTTAATAATTTTATTTTTATTGGATGATGATCGGATTAAATAATGAATTACTCAAGAAACAACATGTTTAATAAATATTCTCTTTATTGAATTTTGATATATTCATGTTGTAGGGCTTTTCGAGACGAATTCGGCGGTCTTTAGGATTCAAAATCGAGTTATATATCAAAAGTTATCATCAGAAGAAGATGGGGCAAAACGCAAAGTCGAGGAATTCAGGCTGAAACGTAACTATCAAAGCTTCAAATGAGCAAATTTACGAAGCCACGTTACGGCCGTAACATTCGGGAAGTTACGGCGTAAGTCACCTCTATTACGGCCGTAACTCCTGAATGTTAGTAGTAACTCTTGACAATTGCTATGATTTGTCTAATTTTTTATACTTTTGTGTATTATTGAGGGGATGGTGGCATTGATCCGATATAATGTAATAATCTGTAATTTTGGAGCTATTAGATGACTTTAGGTGTATAAATAGACCCCTTAGATCCTTCATCATTTACCATTCATCATATAATTTTCCATTTTCTTGTAAACTTTTCTTTTTGTGTGAAGAACACACTTGTGTTCTTGAGTGATCTTTGTAAGTGTGGTATAGTATATGTTGTTCGAGAGAGTTTATTGCTTCTATCTCCTTTATCTACTAAGGGAGTTAGGATCAATTCTTTCTCTTGATTCAACTAAGAATGACCACCAAAGCTTGTAATATGTGTAATAAACCCTTTATGGGCTAAGTTTCTTAAGTTGGGATTATAAACAAGGTTAGTCATGTTATTTATATTTGTATAAAGATATATTATGAATTACTTATTATTGTGTGTGATTTTCATTGTTTTAACAATCTTTATTTATTTGGCCAATTAATGAAGATATTTATGATCTTCATATGTTTGAAAGAAAATATGTTTGATTAGATCAAATGGTCTTCACTCTAAGTTGTTCTAGGGGATAGAAATATACCCCTAGTCCTTAGATGATTCATTGAGTTATTTTCACAAATCCTAATGCTATGTATTGAAGCCAATCAACATAGAAATATAGTGGATTGATTCAATATGTAAGGGGCGTTTTATAGTTCGAAAGAGAAACCGTCTTTTTAAGGAAAATCGAATCTACACAACATAATAAGTAAATTCATCTTATGATCTCCAATACATCTTTTATAACTAATGACGAACTAAGTTTGTAATCCCAACTATTTCATTTTATCGATAATCAATCTATTAATATTGCTATCTTTTTATTTCCTTATAATATTAGAACTATTATTGCAATTTCTTTGCAATTATTAAACCAAACTTTTTAATTGTGTGTTTCACTAATCTTAAGTATCTATAAAAATAGACTAATAGTGTATAATTCAAATTATAACATAACTTCCTTGTGGGATCGATAAACCGGACTCAAAAAGTCCACTTTACTACTTGATACGATATCGTGCACTTGCGATAGTTACACAAAAAGCGTGTCAGAGTGAGGCGCGATATTACATTGTAAGATCGGCTAAAGGATCGAACATTCGCAATCCCGTACTCAGATACCTACACAAGGTGATTGCGAATACCATATATGGCTGAAAGGAAACCGGGCCCATTTCACTGTGGGAATTGTATATCCTGACTCATATGCTCGACGACTCGATTCCGGCAACTGGGGCTATGGTAGCGGAACATTTTGAGGATGTCGCGACAAAGCCTAAGGGGGATATATGGATAGGGGGTTTGATTACCCCTATCGCACTACACTTCGGTGTTTCGTTAGATCGGAGGACCCCCCCTTCCTGGAAATATGCTTCTCTCAATCTCCGTGATGAAGGTGATGAACATCCTGGACTATGAACATCGCATGGTCTTCATGCAGACCGACAACGACCATTTCCTCCTCCCGAATCCACCTTTGACAACCATAAACAATATTCGGGATATGGGAAATCTTCAAATGGCTACGGAGGCACACCGTCGAGCACGGTGGGCAGCAGGCTTGGCTCCCCCGGGTCATAGCCTTGTCGACCGAAATGTTCGACCTAGGCGCATTATGGATGAGGATAGAGCCGAGAGGATGGAAGAGGAGGAGGCTATAAAAGAGGCCCGGATGACGAGGAAGAAGAAGAGAGCGAAGAAGAAGAGGAAGAAATCACGAGAGATCGGCCCGAGACGTCAAGGCGGGCCGAAATTGGACATGCCCCCTCACGCCCAACATTAAGGGAGGAGTTTGAGGCCTACCGAGAGGAGGCGAGACGGGAGCGATGCGAGATATTGTCTCTTGTGAGACAAATGCATGAGTGGCACGTCCAGCAAGGCCACTTTCCCCCGCCCCACCAGTAAACCGGTTGTAAGTATTTCTTGACCAATGAAATTCTTTTGTTTAAATACTATACCCCATTCGTTCGTATATTCTTTAATTCAAGTTTGTGGGGGGATTGGTCAAGAAATACTTCATTACTCTTTCTTTTTATTTGTTTTCGGATACTATTTTGCTTGTTTGCTTATTTTTGGTGTGTTTTGGACATTTTGCACTTATTTATTGGTGAGCTTTTACTTGGTGTGTTTTTATTTCGCAAACTTGAGGAAAACTTTGAAGTGTGAATTTTTGGAATGCCTCGGGATTTATTTCGTTGTTTTGATATACAAATCGAGGATAATTTGTTGAGGAAAAATTGTTGATAATCGAAACGGGTGTGAAATTGAATAAGTGGTTTTAATATCTTGGAGGTATGAACAAACCTACTTGTGAGCTATTGAGCCTTCGTGCATTTTCTAAAATGCAAGTTTCATTGTCGAGTGTTTCATTCTTGATTTAAGACTCTAGAACTTGCCTTGGTTTCTTGTTCAAAACTACTAGCGTGTGTGTGTAATTGAGTGGAAATGATTTTTTTTGACACCTTTGATCTTAACCCTTCGATTTTGGCCAACCCGACATTCGATCATTCCTTAAATAAACCCAATTGAGGTAATTGTCTATTTCATTGTTAAACCACATATCGAGCTTTCCATTACTATAATCCTTCGATCCATACTTGAGCAATTAGAAAATATTTTTGACGAGGATGCAAAGATTGTGGTGATATTGGGTGATATACATATTGTTGGGAGTGTTGAAATGGTGAAAATAATTACTCCGCTATTTTTGGGAACTTAGTAACCGGGTGTATTCATGTGACCCATGTTTATATTCGCGTAAAACGGATCCCTTAGATATGAGTATGCTTGGAAGCAGTTGTGTATGTTTTGATCCTAGTAACCGGGTGTATTCATGTGACCCATCGTTTACATTCGCGTAAAATGGATCCTAAAACAACCCAAGCCAAAAAAAAACGGAGCAATAAGGAGGGTATGACGCTGCGTTTTTCACTTTCGATAGTGCCTGTTACAAGTGGTTCATAATTAAGGGGATGAAAGAAGCAAATCTCAAAAATCTTGAGCTTCTAAAGCGACTATGGTGATTTAAATTCTAAAAATTGCTCGAGACAAGTTACTTTAGCCATATATATCCCACCTCGACCAAAGCCTACATTGCAAGCCGAGTAGAGCCCCTTTTTGATTCACGAAAATTTTGCATGCACAAAACAGTGGTAGAAATTAAGACGATTGGCAACCCTATGGGGTTCCTTATTTCATTGAATGAGTTCCGAGCATTTACTTATCCCTATCACTTTGAGAGTGAGTGAATACACTTGACCGGTGAGGTTTATATTGCCAAGTATTGACTATGATGTTGAGGAAGCACCCGGAGGTTTGAAAACTTTGTAGAACTCGACTTATTTTACTTGTGAGTATTGATGAAATTTTCAAAAAGAATCTTTTGAGGCATTTTGACAGTTGAGTTCCCCTTTGTGAATGATTATTTTAAAATAATTTGCTTGGGACGATCAAAGTTCAAGTTTGGGGGGATTTGATGAGTCGATTGTTGATCAACTCATTCTGTTCTTTCTAGTCGTGTTTTTGTTTGCTTTTTAGTATTTTTGTTCTCTTTTATGCGTGGTATGTTGTGGTCTTTAATTTATAGGTATTCAAGCAAAGATTGTGGTGAAATACGCGCTTTCATAGCTAATATTGGAATTTATGACGATCAAGAGCTAAAACGGGGCCTAAAACAACGAAAGATTGAAGCAGTATCGGTCAAATCGTCTAAATTCCAGAATCTCCATTCCGAATTGAGATGTGTTCTCCTTTAACATAAATTCCTCGTGAAATTAGCTTCGAAACGGTATATCATATGCTAAAATCCGAGGTGTATTGATACATGAACGAAGGATCTAGCCGAAAAAGACCAAAAACCGGACTTGGCTGCACCAGGCGACTCGAATTGGCTGCACCAGGCGACTCGACTTGGCTGCACCAGGCGATTCGAGCCACATCAAGTAACTCGGCCGTGTCATGGGACACGGCCGGGTCTCATTCCAGTCGAAACTGCATTTTCCGGATGAGTACAACTCGACCGTGCCTTTTGGGACACGGCCGAGTCACGATCGGCTATTTTGCTTTCTGGTGCAGTTCAACACGGCCGTGTCATGGGACACGGCCGAGTCTCAAGACAAAACCCTTTTTTTGTTTTGCCTGCGTAGTTCGACACGGCCGTGTCCCAGGACACGGGCCGTGTCACTTTTCGGTTCATGTCACTTTCTATGACATCTTTGCACATTTTTAAGCCTTTGTCTTGATTTTTTGGCTATAAAACAAAGGGTGGAGACCCTATTTGTGGACACACTCATCATCTTGAAGATATTCTTGGGTGAAAAACACAAGATTGAGGGAGAAAACACCAAAAAGTGAGGATTGAGTGAGATTATTTTTCATCATCTTCCTTGTATGTTCTTGGAGTGAAAAATACTTTTGTGAGATATATTAATTCCTTGTATCATTTTGTTGTACGAATTCTGGTAAGAAGATCATCAAACCTTCATCGGGAGTTCGATTTCGGCATTTACAAGAGAAGTTTTTGCCATGTTTTGTTCTTCAATTTCCATTATTGTTGTTGAATTAATCATGTGTGGCTAAACATTTCATATGGGTTTTTAGATATAGCCACACACATGTTTTTTATTGTTAGTTCCTTTTGATTTTCCGGGTAAAAGTTTGGGATTGTTCCTCTTGTTCGTTCTTCGTTTAAATAACTTTTGAATTAGATCATCAAACCGTTTTCATTGTTGTTATTATTATTCGAATCGAGGGTTTTTATCGGTGTTCGCCATCAAACGACCCGAAAGAAACGATTGTGAATGTTCTCGAGCTTTTTCGCGCGATCTTTTAACGATTTACCTCATCAAAAGTAGTCGGTTAATTGATTGTTAGTTAGGGATTCATCCCAATTAAAAGAGTATCCCTTAATTTTCGTTGAGAACAATCGTGATTTTTAGGATTACCGACATCAAACGGATTTCTTTTAATTGTGAGCAATCGATAATTCCAAACCTTATTTATTTGAGTATCGGAACTAATAATTGATTACGTGTGTGTCGGTGAATCTAAATTCCCATATCAATCTCATTATTGTTATCTCTCATTTATCCAACGATCGAATTGGTGTTGTTACCACTTAGTTTATTTAAATTTTATGCACTAGTAATTGTAATCCAATCGAACCCATGATGTATTTTAATTTATTTTACTTTTGTTCATTCGACTATTTGCCGAACATTATCAAATTTTAAACCGTTTCCAATTCCTCGAGAGATCGACCTCGGAGTTACTTGCCGCTTCCTACAAAAGCGATTCGTACACTTGCGAGTTTATAATTTGTATCCATCAGAAGCAGATCCAATTAAAGAAGGAAACTAATAGATCAGGGACTAATATAAAAGGAGGGGGGCTGAGATTATTATTCATCACCGTTATTATTATCAGCACATCGGCTGGAGCAGAAAAGAAGGAGGACCGAGCCAAAACTCTCACCGGAGGAAGCCGAGCCGTTTTCGACGTGCGAGGAAGAAGAATACACTGTTTGATTTCCTTTCTGCTTATGTCTATTATTAATTTGCTATTTTCTAAAGCCAACATGTCCGACTAATTTTATTCTAGTTCTTAGTAACGTTTGAAACCGTATTTGAACTATTCATATTTTAATCCCGTAGCGTATTCTCAACTCGAAATCTCTTGAATTACTTTTGTGTTATTGAATTCACTACTATGCCATATAATTTCTTGATTTGGTTTGGCCAACTAGATTAGGGGTTTTATGTCTCATGCTAGAAATTGAGTTGTAATCCGTAATTGTTGCAATTTTAATTTCACAAGTAGCAAACAATTGAATTTTCTCAATTGAGTAACACAAAATCGAGATCCCTTAAGTCGAGCTTATGAACTTAATATCTTGCCTATTTCATTATTTTGGTTTTTAATGCATCTAGCGAGCGAGATTTGAAGAGCTTGTTTTGAATCCACCGTATAGATAGGTTTAATTAAAGAGCTTGTTTTAATTAAATATACTTAAGAAATAATTGGGGTCAACAGAGCTTGTTGTTGGCTTCGAAATAGGAGTTCATGAGATTAGAGAAGAGATAAGCGCTGCATTGAAGCATGCTCGAAATGGTGGATAACGGAACTAAGAACTAGATTATTCCTCAATTGATATTTTTGAATTTTATTTCCTTTGTTTATTTTAAGTTAATTTATTTTACGCAAATTATTTTAGTTAAGATCAAAAACTGAAATCCCCCCTCTCGTTTTTATTTTATTTTAATTGTTAAAAGTACTTAACCTTTAAAAAGTATAATTGATTTACCGTTCTCCGTGGGATCGACCCTTACTTGCCGATACTACTAGTTAGTAGAAGTAAGCCAAGGAAAATAAAAATAACTAATTTTGGCGCGTCACGACAGCGCGGTCAGCGTCTCCCCCTACAGAGACCAAACAAGACGCACCCCCCCTTGATTTTAAATGTTGTGATCTGTCAAACGACCGAAAGAAATGGGAGATAAAAGTGACAAAACTAGCCGTTGGGCTAGACGTTGGCTTATTAAAAAAAAAAAAAATTAATTTTTACCTTATAAATACTCTAACACTTCTCCATTTTTATATACACTTGCAACCCCAATCCTTTTTATATACACACTTAACTTCCCAAATCAAAACAAATGAATTCCGATCATTTTTTTTTGATGATACAGATGAAGAAGCGAAAGTTAATAGTTTAGCCTTCGAGTATTTAACTTTTTTATATGCACACTTTAATTTTATTGTAATGTTTTTAATTTTATTTGAATTATTAATGTAATGTTTTTTTAGTTATTAATAAAATTTTAATAAAAAAAATGTTCGGTCACATGTGCGGTCATCATTACGGGTGTTTGGTCTGTTTTGGTCTAGGAAAGAAAAAGCTGAGTTGGCGCTGATATGACAGGGTTATTTGGTCACCTTTGTGGTCATTGTTACTACTAGGGGTGTTAGTCGGGTTGACCCGGTCGGGTTTGGATCAATTCGGATTCGGTTCGACCCGAATATAAGTAAAATTTTTAGAAAAATTGCTTACTTCAATATATGTTTACATTGTAAAAGTGTTAGTAGAGTCAGATTGGTCGGGTTTTGGTCAATTCGGGTTGAGGCTAAAAAAACATATCTGAACCTGACTCTATTTAAAACTCGGGTTAGTCGGGTTGACCCGGATAAAATTATTGACCTGAATAACTCGACCCGAATAAATTTAATTGGGTTCAAGTTCGGGCCAGTCGACCTTTTTGACACCCCTAACGACTCTACTAGTCTTACAAAGCTCTTTCTTTTGGGATAGGCACTATCACAACGCTCCAACGTACGGACCAATAAATTACACATGCTTCTTACAGTAGTAAATTACTCCTATTTCATTTACTTACTTATAGTGACATAGTTAGTCCCATACCTTTGAATAAAAATTTATATTTTGGTCGAAATAAATCTTGCACTCCAACAACAAAAAAAAAGCTATTTTTTTCTATAAATTAAAAGATTAAATAAAACTGCATGCATTGAACATGTTCAGTTGCCTCTTTCCTTTCGCAATCAATGCATTAACAATTTTGCTCTTCATTACAACGCTGAACGCTCCTTTTTCTTGGCATTATCCCAACGCTCCAACATACGGAGTAATAAATTACACATGCTTCTTAAACTAGTAAATTACTCCTATTTCATCTACTTACTTCATAGTTAGTCCCATACCTTGATTTTAGATCTTTCACTAGTAGAATAAATATCAAAGATTTCGGTACATCTCACTTCGGTAGTGTATATTAACAAAGTAAAAACAATCAACAATTTTGCTTTACAATTTACTGAAGTAAAAAATCCTTATACACTTCAGTAAATTGTACCAAACAAAAAAACAGAAGCTAGTTAGGAATTTTAAGTTATAAAGACTTTGCTAATTTGATAATTACTGAAGTAAAAAGCGTGAAATTTTATTTTTTTATCAAAATAAACTAACGTTTCTGTCAAGAAAAGAAACAAACTCTCCTCTCTCTCTTCATCGCAACCACGCCCAACCCCGTCCCCTATTGCTATTTCTCCTACTGGTTCGCGAGCAGCCGATATCGGGAAAACTCCAACTGACTATGCTCTTGTGCAATGGAGAGACTGGCGACGTGGTTAGGTCTAACCGGAAGAACTGGTGGTGCGGCGGAGTTCCGACTGGATGGGGAAAGAAAAAGGCGGCGGCGAGCCGACTGGATGGGGAAGAAAGCGATGGCGACGGCTGGGGACTGTAATAGGTAAGAAGCTTCAGTCGAACTCGAGGGTTAGCTTCTGTTCTTCTGATTTGATTTTAAATTATGTTTTATGGAAATTGTTTGTGGGCAGCGGACAAATTTGGTGGCGGCGTGTGAAGGCTGAAGATACCCCTAGTGAAACTCCGATGAGTTCTTGTTTTTTCCTACTCTTTTGATATCTTTTTATCCCGTTCTCTCCATTATTTTTGTATATTTTAGAATATTGATTCAATGGGGGAGCCTAGATAAAAGATTTAGCTCTACTACACACACACACACACACACATATATATATATATATATATATATATATATATATATATATATATACCTGCTTTGTTAAGGTTGGTCCTCTTTCCTATATCGTGGTTTATGGGAGACACAAATTTTAGCGAATCATTTTTTCAGTCGTATGATTTAGTTGGAATGTTCTGAGCTTTCGTACATGCGGAAAATGTTTTATATCGTCTAGGATTGTGATTTGAGGAATTATGATTACACTTTTTTTTCTTATCAATATTTAGTAATTTGTATGTTTCCAATGATGCCATGAGCAGTTACCATGTGATTTTGGGTGCTGTTAAACGTGGCTGAAATCAGATAATTGACAGGACTTTTTCAGCTATATGGACCCTTAACTACTCCACAATCCCTTATGGTTGATATGGTTAATTCCGCTTACTGAATTGATATTGATATCTAGGAGAAGTATGTTGATATTTCTTCTTGGGAGAAACTCCTGGTCCTGGCTGATTAAGAAGATTACAAATGTGGTGTAACAGCCTTACATATTGATATTCTTTTAGTACTATTTGTTGACATCTGATTTGGTCAACGTCACGTGTGCTGATCTGGACGAATGGATCGAAGACACGTAGAAAATAATAAACTGGATGAATAAACATGATGAAAAGTATTGGACCATTAAATTTTATTAATGATCTTGATATGGAGTAGGGCTGGGCCGAAAATATTTTGGCCGGTCCGTACTGTTGGTGCTTGCTAATTACAAGTCTTATCCTTTTCCTTTTTCTCTCTTTTTTATCTCTCTTTTTCTCTCTCTCTATTTTCCTTTTTCAGGCTTCCAAAAGTCCTTCCTTTGTACATTCTCCCTATATATATATAGCCAATTTTAGCCATTCAAGTGATGACAGCTGGAAGATTCAGGGGAACATGCTTGTGACATTTGTCAAAGTGTAGTGACTTCTTCGACGCGTGTCAACTTCTTAGGTTAGCTTTGGGAAGGGATATGACAGCCCTCCTTAATTGTCCTGTCTGCCTGGCCTTCGTGCTTTTGGCAATACTTATCTGTTCTGGCCGACAACGGGGTCGGTCCTCGGGTTTCCCACTATCCTGGTCGGTCTTGTTATAATTATGATTCGGAGCGTACTTATCCAGGGTCTGCTCGGCCCCTCTGGGTCGGTTTCCGGGTCGGCTCTAACGTCTCTATCCGATCCGGTTCCAACGAGTCTGGGAGAAAATCGGGTCCATGACCGGTTTGGCTCCAGGATCTGCTCGGCTGGTCGGCTGCCTGGACCGCCTGGAGTGCTTATGTGGATGCCAAGGTGGATCGACTACCAACAAGGTTTTTGGCGCTTAGGTGCCGAGGCGAACTCGGTCTTATAGTGTCGGTTGGGCCGGTCTTATGAGGTGCCGAGGCGAACTCGGTCTTATAGTGCCGGTTGGGCCGGTCTTATGAGGTGCCGAGGCGAACTCGGTCTTATAGTGCCGGCCCATCCGGCACTATAAGACCGAGTTCGCCTCGGCATCGCATGAGGTCAGCCCATCCGGCACAATCAACAAATGGTGAACAGAAAAGCAAGGCAACGGCCAAACCAACCGGGCCCAAACATACAGAGAAAAGCAACAGATGCTATAAGAAGATTTCATTCATTTAAAATAAGCCGTTCTACATCAAAATACAAAGGAAACCAAGGAAAGACGGCACGCAGGCCATACATGGAACAACACAAAAATCTACTCGGCCCTGTCCTCCTGACCGGCTGCCTGAGAAGACTGTACTTCACCTTCGCCGGACGGAATCAACACCGGGCCTTCTATAAATTCTGCAGCCTTCGGCTCATCAGCTCCGAGAGATTCAACATTCAGGTCGGCCGCCTGAGACTTTATATAGGCCTGGACCTCCTCAACGGTCTTCCCTTCCTTCATGAGATCCAATATCTCATAACAAGTGGAGACGTAGTTAAGGTTAATCAACTCCTCGAACTCGGGTGTCTTCTGGAAAGCGGCCGCCCCATCGGCAAGGCCCCTGGCATAGCCCGCAGCTTCACAAGTATGGGCCCGCTCGGTCAGATGCCTGCCGGGCCTTAGACTCGCAAGTAGGCCTCGTGCTCGGCCCTTATGTCCAGACACCGTTTACGCTGCTCGGCCGCCGTGGCCATCTCGTCGGCCTTTCCTTTCCAGATATCGGCCTCGAAGGCCCGGCTCTCCAGAAGCTCCATCTCACCCTTCAGAGAGGTCATCTCCTCCTCCAGAGACTTGATAAGCGAAGGGCAGAGGTGATACTCCTCCTGTAAGGCCTTGAGATCGGCCTCCGCCTTCTTGTGCTTTTCAACCAGGGCCATCAGCTCCCCAGTGGCCTTTACATAGGTACATAACGCACGGCCCATCAGAGCATTTCCAAACTGGATCTGCTCATCCGGACCCATGTCATTGGTCACCATCTCCATTTTTGGCGTCCAACCCAAAATGGCGACATGGCTGGACTCAACCACCGCTGGAGGGACCCGGTCGAGCATCTCGGCGGTTGGGGTGGCTGCCCGGACGTAGTCAAGGAACCAGCGCGGTCGCCGCCCCTTCATTTGGGCACAAGGTTCTTCCCGGTCCTTATTCACAGGGAGATAGTGGCCCTCCAAATCAATTGCGGGCTCCTTACCCTTCTCACGACCCGTCCGTACAGGGCTCGGGGCGGGCACAACAATTTCAGGAACGGAGAAACCCTCAGCCCTGGTCATGCTATCCTCAGGCTCGGCCTCTACTCTCTTCCGCTTGCCCGTGCGCTCCCTGCGCTCGGCGGCGGCCTCAAGCCTCGCCACCCAATTGCAGGCGTCTCTTTCCGTCCCGACGAACTCCTGCCCCTAGGGACTGGATAAAGAAGACGTGTCAAAAAAAAAAAAGCTACCTGATGAAGACATTCTGCTCGGATCGGTTGATCGAAATCCAGCCGCCCAAAGGTTATCCTCAGTAACCAGAAGATGCGACTTCCTCCGATCGGCTGGAAGATCCAAGAGCTGTTCAACCCGGTCGTCAAACAAGGAGGAGGTCTCTTGAGCCGGGATACGTTCTGCACAAGCAATAAATTATGAGCGTTAGACAAAAAAGGGAACAGCAATAAGAAACACAACACTTACTCATTTTAGCAATGAAGTGCTCTGGGACCCGAAGCTCGGCGTCTATCACACCAGGCTCCCACTCATCAGCCGAGCTCCTCCACGGCCCCCCTACATAGAACCACTGTTCCTTCCAACTATGGATGGTCTCCGGCACATCCACCAATTCTTTATGCATCGCGTGCCGGGCTGTCAAGTAAAACCAGCCAGAACCGGATCGGCCGACCGACCTCCATAGGAAGAGACTGTTGAACTCTTCAAAGCTGGGCTGGCCCGGCCATGTTGAAAAGGATAAAAAGACCCACCATCCGAGCCTGTGAATTCGGATGAATTTTGCAATACAAAGGCCCCACCGCCTTAACCACCGGAGAACACCAACTAAGCGGAAACCTCACCACGACAACAGGAGCGGTAATACACCGCCGCAGCCCAACCCAAGGGATGTGAGGTCTCTCCTCCGAATTCGGAACAAACATCCGCACCACCGCGGGTATCTTAAATCGCCCCCGCCAAGCTTCCAACTGCTCATCGGTGACCGTGCTGCGTATCGACGCCGGATCGGCCTTAATCTGAAACGACCCCAGCACCGGCCAACCCGGCACGGCCCTGGACTCAGGAGCCCTTGTTGGTAGTCGATCCACCTTGGCATCCACATAAGCACTCCAGGCGGTCCAGGCAGCCGACCAGCCGAGCAGATCCTGGAGCCGAACCGGTCATGGACCCGATTTTCTCCCAGACTCGTTGGAACCGGACCGGACAGAGGCGTTAGAGCCGACCCGGAAACCGACCCAGAGGGGCCGAGCAGACCGTGGATAAGTACGCTCCGAATCATAATTATAACAAGACCGACCAGGACAGCGGGAAACCCGAGGGCCGACCCCGTTATCGGCCAGAACAGATAAGTATTGCCAAAAGCACGAAGGCCAGGCAGACAGGACAATTAAGGAGGGCTGTCATATCCCTTCCCAAAGCTAACCTAAGACGTTGACACGCGTCGAAGAAGTCACTACACTTTGACAAATGTCACAAGCATGTTCCCCTGAATCTTCCAGCTGTCATCACTTGAATGGCTAAAATTGGCTATATATATATAGGGAGAATGTACAAAGGAAGGACTTTTGGAAGCCTGAAAAAGGAAAATATAGAGAGAGAAAAAGAGAGATAAAAAAGAGAGAAAAAGGAAAAGGATAAGACTTGTAATTAGCAAGCACCAACAGTACGGACCGGCCAAAATATTTTCGGCCCAGCCCTACTCCATATCAAGATCATTAATAAAATTTAATGGTCCAATACTTTTCATCATGTTTATTCATCCAGTTTATTATTTTCTACGTGTCTTCGATCCATTCGTCCAGATCAGCACACGTGACGTTGACCAAATCAGATGTCAACACTATTAATGTGTTGCCTAATGTCTCTAGAGAATTAAAATCAGGAAACTATTTCAGCTGATTGCTTATGTTAATGAGATGTTGATACTTATTTCACCAAATTTGGTGAATCACTCGCTTAATATTGCTCGATACTAATTTCCTTTGTGCAAAACCTGTGGAGTGAAGAGTCTCTTGAATACATGACAGATGGTTCTTTCTATTGCTGTTGAGGATGTCAAGCGAGAAGTCAAAATATTGAAAGCTTTAGCAGGCCATGAGAATGTGGTTCACTTCTATAATTCTTTTGAGGACGATTCATATGTATACATAGTGATGGAGTAAGCTTTAGCCTCAAACCGCATTGCCTTTTTCCTGCATTAAGCTGTGTGTAATAGGACCGATGTGAATAACTAGTTATCAACTTGTCTGTTCAGGTTATGTGAGGGTGGCGAATTGCTAGACTGTATTTTATCAAAGTAAGCATTTTCGAGTTCCATACTTGGTCGGCATTCCAGTTTCTGTGTTGCGTGAGAGTTTTTCCTTGCTGGAAGCATTCTTTCTGGAATTAAATCCTATTTTCTTTAACAGAAAGGATAGCCGTTACACAGAGAAAGATGCAGCAATTGTTGTGAGGCAGATGCTAAAAGTTGCAGCTGAGTGCCATTTACATGGTTTTGTATACCGTGATATGAAACCTGAGGTATGTGCAAAATTGATCCCATTTTTCGGCTGGACTTGTGCTGATTGATATTCTAAAGTCAATTTGTTTCCTCAGAATTTTCTATTCAAGTCCCCAAAGGATGATTCACCTCTAAAAGCTACAGATTTTGGTCTTTCAGACTTCACACGGACCTATTACAGATTTGTCCATTTCGTTGAAAGCATCAGTCAACAGCAATCAAGAAACTAGTTTTTTAATCACTGCATCAATTCACTTTTGAATGTGCACTACTCCATGCACATCATGCTTGTTTTTATACCAAATGCTAGATATGTTGTGATCTCTTTTTGTTGTTGTTGTTGTTGTTGTTGTTGTTGTCGTCGTCGTCGTCGTCGTCTCGTCTTTCACAAACTCCAAATTTGATCAGGCAAGAAATTCCAAGACATTGTCGGCAGTGCATATTATGTTGCCCCAGAGGTCTTGAAGCGTAAATCTGGCCCTGAATCAGATGTGTGGAGCATTGGTGTAATTACTTACATTTTACTCTGCGGCCGTCGGCCATTCGGGGACAAAACTGAGGATGGCATCTTTAAGGAGGTGCGCCAGATGCTGCATGTATGTTCATGTTCTGGAATGTTTTATGTTCGCAATCTTTTCTGTATCTGGAAATCGCATGTTCTGATTTATAAATTGGTTGTAAGATAAAATCCTTGTTCAGTTATTTTATTTCTTCCAACTGTGATCCTCCCCCCACACTGTTACAAAATAAAAAACATAATACAGTAAGTTTGAAAATAGATCGATATGAAAATGGGATTTGGAAGACTCCTCATTTGTTTCTAAATATTGACTCACTACAAGAATTTGGATTTTATAACATGGTGATACATCATATATGTCTGAGTTGCGTCTTCAGACATAGTGTAATGCTGCAATTAGTTTACGACTGCATCTTTGGCGTTTGTAGGTTATGAGGAACAAGCCTGACTTTCGTCGCAAACCATGGCCAGGAATAAGTAGTGCTGCTAAGGATTTTGTAAAGAAGTTACTAATGAAAGATCCTCGTGCAAGACTTACTGCGGCTCAGGCCTTATGTATGTCCTTACTCTCTCGAATAACTAGTAATTATGCATGACATACTAGAAATAATTACAGCTAATATTCTCCTCGCGACGAGATTAGTTTTGGATGTGTGTTAGTTTTGAACAGACGAGAAGGTGATCGTACGGATTCTGGGATGCATAAATGCTAGCCATAATCGATCAACGTGCTGCCGAAATTTTGGATTGTGTCGATCATAATATTTCTATGGTTCATCACACTTTGTAGAAGTTATTTTTGACTGTTTGATAATGTTGTAGTATGTGTGTTACGACACATTATGCTAATATGTTTTGAATTGGTTGGAACACATGTTATTTTTTTAAGATGGGATGATATGAAATTGTTGGTTCTTATATATCCAGCTCTTGTGGTTGATGGTTAGTTATAGTTGAATGTAGATTTTGGCAATGAATTTTAAATTGAAATGTGAAGTATTAATATATATTACTGCAGTAAATACTAATATATATTATACAATAACTGAAGTAAAAAGTTCTTTATTCACCACGCCAATTATAAAATAACCGAAGTTAAAGGCATTCTTTTACTTCACTTACCCCCACATTTGGATCATAATTAGGAAAAAAACCGAGATAGACTTCGGTTATTAGGATATTAGACTTCGCATATGTACTCCCACATTTTACTTCAATTATATACTCATGTTTCAACTAATATATGTATTTACTTATTGTTGTTTAGTTTGTGAAATGACTGAAATCTACTCATTTTTTTATGGTCTTGCTTGTTAGGACAATGTGGAATACAGAGTAATGAACCCAATCTTGTCAAAGCTGGCTGCTTCCATTTTTGCAGGAATCAAGAACATATGTATGTGGTAAATTAACATTAATACTATCCCCCTCTTGTACTTGTTAACTTTAAAGTTTATAGTGTATTCTTCTTTATTTTCTTTCCAGGGGCCTGGATCAAATGTTCTCTATCTACCAGGGGATGATACTTGTGCTTTGACGATATCTTACATATCGGATATAGTTGGCGAAGTAACTAGTTAAACCTTATTACCTTTTTTTTTTTGGAATAATTATCTTGCTCTTATTTAAACCATTTTTTTTGTAAGGATGGAATGGTATTCGTGGCTGGCGAAAAAGAAGACATCATTACAGATAACAATATGTTTAGGCTATTGGATATAAGATCCAATGTTCAATTTATTGCTGTTGACAACGCTACACATCAAGATTCAGCAGCAGCCTGTAAGAACATCATTGGCAATTTGAGCAAGAAGGTTGATGTTTTGTTTTGTGATGTTCGTGATGTTAACCAGGTTTGCTTGCTTTCGTGCTACCAAGAATTTGAACTGCTTTGTGTTTCTTTTTCATGACATCTTTAAAATGTATAGCCTAAATTCCTTACTTAAGCTCCTTTTTTCTATGTAGGTGGATTGTTTATTCGCCTATGCATCTGTCATCATGAAAAATGAAAGCAGCTTTGTTGCCTTCCTCAAGCTGTAGCTTATTTTCTTTTCTTCTATTATTTTAATTCAAGTCTAGTTATGTTAAATCGATTTTCTAAAATGAAAAAAATAATCCACAGGCTAATAGAACTGTTCATGTCAGTTTCCCGCAGTTCCTGATATTTCAATCTTTTTATGGGAGCAATCGAGGCTAGAGGAATGCAGGTTTATCCAACTTTTTATCACAAACCACAGTTAATAATTATGTCACATTCTTCATTTTATAAATCATAATGACTAAAAGAAAGTTTTGTTGTCCGGATTTTTGGGGTTATGTATTATTTAGTTTGTTGATTACTTGCATCTAGATTAGTGTTGCCACCGGGCCGTGAACCGCCGGTTCAGGTTCACCAGAAGAGGTGAACCGGAACCGGACCGGGTATTCTGTAGAAGGGCCGGTTCCCGAGCCCGAATCCGGCGGTTTTTTTTATGAAATTAAATGAATTGTGTAGTTGTGTTGAAATTTCGAATGTTGAAATTATTTATGTTGTGTTTTTCTAATGTAATTTATAATAATTTGTAATATTGTTTATATCTTCTTTTTCTTCTAAATTAAATGATTTGTGTTGAAATTTCTAAATTTTTTAATTTACAAGTGTTGAAATTAAATTACTTGTGTTGAAAATTTGAAATATTGAAAATTTGTAATGCAATAAAGTAAAAAATAGTTCTAAAACATTTACAATCAAAATAATGCATAAAAATTGATATCTTCAATGCTTCATTGATTTCTATGATTCTATCTATGTACAAAAGAAATGTTACAATGATACAATTTTTAAAATTGAATAAGTAAACTAACTAATACTAACTAATAAAAGAAATGTTACAATGTTGCAATGATACAATCTTTAAAATTGAAAAAGTAAACTAACTAATACTAACTAATAAAAGAAATGTTACAATGATACAATCTTTTTTTTTACAAGGGGAAAAAAGAATGAATAAATAAAGGGTTTGAGCTCAATTAATAGTCCCTCCGTCTCAACTAGCTTGAAATATTTTTTTTTGAAATGTTTTTTTTAAATAAAAACTTGAGATGTTTTTTTTTTTTTGAAATAAAAACTTGAAATGTTTTTTTCCAAAATAAATATTTGAAATGTTTTTTTTTTTTTGAAATAAAAACTTTGAAATGTTTTTTTGAAAAAAAATTTGATATGTTTTTTTTAAATAAAAATTTGAAATGCTTTTTTTAAAATAAAAATTTGAAATGTTGGGACGAAGGGAGTACAAATATTAAAATTGAGTGGCCTACGTATCTTCATTGAATAATGAAGAATCAAAGCCCATGTAGTTCTCTTACCTTAACTTACCTTAACTTACCTAGTCGTAGGCCTTGGTGTCGGATCTTTCGGACTTGGTGTATGAATCGTTTGGGCTCTCGTCGGCTTCGCGGCGTGACGGCTTTCTACAACGAACTTTTTTCCTTGAGGATGAAGGAACATTTTGAGGAAAAGTGGGAGTGATATCAATATCTTCTTCGGTGTCGACATTGATAGACTTGCCACGGTTACTACGAGAATGAGACATGATAGTATATATTATAATTATAGTAGATAGTATATATTATATTATAGTAGATAGTATTTAGTATATAATATAGTAGATAATATATATATATATATATATTATAGTAGATAATATATATATATATATATATAGTAGATAGTATATATTATAATTATAGTAGATAGTATATATATTATAGTATATAGTATATATATTATAATTATAGTGGATAATATATATTATATTATAGTAGATAGTATTTAGTATATAATATAGTAGATAGTATATATATTATAGTAGATAGTATATATATTATAGTAGATAGTATTTAGTAGTCTTACTAGATAGTATTTAGTATTTAGTAAAATTATATAGCAAGAAGAGCAATTTAAATTTTAAAGAATGGAGGAAAATTAGAAGTAGAAGAGAAGAAAGTTTAGAATATTGTTAACACAATGTGGTGATTTTAAAGGTGGAAAAATGAGAGTATTTATAGATAAAAGTGGGGGGATTTGGGAAAAATTTGTATTTTGAATTGAAAACAAAAATTGAAAATTTGAATTTTGAATTCGGGCGGAAAACCGCCGGTTCGGGCTCCTGCAACATCGTCTGCCGTGCCGGAACCGCCGGTTTGGCCCGCCGGTTCACGGGCCCAGAAACCTTCGACCCGTAACCAGCCGTGCAAAGACAATGGTTCCGTTCCGAACAGCACGGTCAGTTCCGACCGACCGGTCGGGCGGAACCGCCGGTTCCGGTTAAAATGTGGCAACACTAATCTCGATGTTGGTATTTTTTTTATATCTAGAAGTTGAATAAAAAAATTTAGTTTATTACAGAAATGGGTTTTTCAAGTCGGAGTGGTGGCAAGTTTTGATATTTGAGTAAAAAAGTGAGTTTTGTGTAGAATGTGAAGTTGTTTGTGTGCTTTGAAAAAGTCGGTGCATGTGAAAATGGTTGTGGTTTTTGAATACGACAGTGATAATGATGATGATGAATTCTTTGAGAATGAAGGTGTGACGATGATAGATTCGTTGATGTTGTGGCTCGAAAAATGAGTTAGAGGTGATGTTGGTGAAGATAAATAAGAAAATGAAGTAAAAGAAAAAATAAAAAATGACTAATATACCCTCGTGTGGGTATCAAGTTGAGAAACTTAACAACTTAAGCGAGGGCACGAAGGGACTAACGACACATACCATTTGGCAATTAGGGATAAACGACGTATTTTTTTCAATCAGATGATGAAAATCTACAATCACCGCAAAACATAAAGACAAACTATGTAATTTATTCTTTAAGAATTAGCATACACCCAAAATAGATTTAAAGCAATATAACAAAAACCCTTGAAGCACTATTTCAAATAAGATAAGTTTTAACCACAAGGGTAGCCTAACGGTTAGAATAACAACTTTAAAAAGAGGAGGTCAAGGGTTCGAAATCAACGGGCAGAAAATCAAGTCCTTTGTGGCCACTGCACGCCCTGGGATTAGTCGGCTCGCAAAGTAACCTTACAAAAAAAAAACATAAGTTTTCTTAAGCATAAAGATGTAAATTTTTATATCAAAATCAAGAAAATCACACGCCAAGAATACCGACCTTTATGTCATCACACGCCAAGAATACCGACCTTTATGTCACACGCCAAGAATACCGACCTTTATAGACCAAACTCACAGAAGAACCATATCTGAACCATGATACCATTGATCTCAATCACGACCTAACCACTAAAACTCACATCTAAAACAATAACCCCGTGAACCTGTTAAAACAACCACAACACAATATGAACCACACAACCCTCATGGTACTACCAACTGACTGAACCACATCAAACCCAAACCACACAACTGAAAACATCTGATTCGAAATTATAGCCAACACGACCTCAAACACCCTCTACAACAACAGCCCTCTCAACCTCAATAAACTGGTTTGACATTTAGATCAGTGTTTTCGAGAGATACATTGCTATTTTATGACACAAGTGTGTGATCCTTGATACTTTATCATATTTAATCTTGTTAAAGTAGCATGACCCACGCATGACCCAATGCCATAGTCCATAGCTACAGTGACACCAACCAAAAACTACAAATTAAAACCAAACAAACCCAGTTACATCAAAACTACAATGCCACTATGAGCATAGCCTGAGTGAACCGTGGTGATACAATGTCAACAAAATTCACATGACTAAAACCTTGGTGATACGATGTTCAAAAGAAAAGAAGTTAGAAATACATTTTAAATTCATATGGTGGATGAATTGTTTGGGCTCGGCGTCGGATCTTTCGGACTTGGTGTATGAATCGTTTGGGCTCTCTTCGGCTTCACGGCGTGACGGCTTTATACAACGAACTTTTTTCCTGGAGGATGAAGGAACATTTTGAGGAAAAGTGGGAGTGTTATCAATATCTTCTTCGGCGTCGACATTGATAGACTTGCCACTGTTACCACGAGAATGAGACATGATAATATATATAATAATTGTAGTAAATAGTATATACAGTTAAACCTCGATAAATGAATATTCGATAAACGAATAACCTGGCCAAATGAATAATTTTCTCTGGCCCCAACTCTTTATAACATATTCAAATTTTCTTTCGATAAATGAATAATTCCGCTAAATGAATATTTTTCTCCGGTCCCGATCATATTTATTTATCGAGGTTTTACTGTATTATAATTGTAGTAGATAGTATATATTATATTATAGTAGATAGTATTGTGTAGGAGTTATTTCCGAAATATATGCCTTCTCGGAGTCGAGTGGACTCCGGGCCGCGGCACTACACATTGAAAAAGCTACCTCCAGTTTTTGACAGCCGGGCCGCGGCACAAGACAGCCGGGCCGCGGCCCCCGAAAACTCCCCAACCTTGCTGCCGCGACTGTACTCCGGGCCGCGGCCCCTGCCAGCCGGGTCGCGGCCCCCTATGAATTTCCTGGGCCGTTGTTTTTAAGTGTGCCGCGGCACACCCTGCTCGGGCCACGGCACCCGAAGTCAACAAGGGTTGGGATCCCTTTTTAGCAGCATTTTCTTACGGGATTTCTTCATTCCATACCATACACTTGAGAGAGCAATAGAGAGAGAACACAAGAGAGAAACAAGAGAGAAAAGGAGAGAAAAATACTTGTGTGATTTTCCGGAAGTATATCGATCGGATCGTCGTGATTTTTTTGACAAGAGCTTGGTAGCTATTGGGCAAACTTTTTTACCGGGATAGATCGAGGGTTTGAGTCCGAAAGTTCGGGTATTTTTGTTAGTTTTCCGTGTAAGCTATTTACGGTATTTCCTTTTCTCGATCTTGTTGTTATTGTTATATTCAAATACTTGAAGAACGTTTATTACCGAGTATTTGAAGATTGTGTTGTATACCTCTAGTTTGTACTAGGGACGATTGTGTATTGTGTATTGGTGTTAGTGGATTTAAGCGGCTTCGATCCCGTGATTCTTACTCTCGTCTTGAGGGGTTTTCCACGCTAAAATTGTGTCTCAGTTATTTATCGCTTTTGGTATATCATTTGTATTATATTTTCGAGTTGTAATTGTGTGCTCTACTCGTCGGTAACCACGAAGTTACAATTGAAGATTGGGAAATTGTCAAACGAGGTTCCGTATTTTTCGTTGTGATGTTACTTTGCCGGTGTTTTCCCAACAAAGTGGTATCGGAGCCACGGATTTTTTGTTTCGTGGTGTTTATTATCTAAATTGTAAGATGGAAGCCAACACGAGTAGAATGGTAAACTTAAATGGTTCGAACTACCACGTATGGAAGGGGAAGATGGAAGACCTTCTATATGTGAAGGATTACTATTTACCGGTCTTTAGCAAAGATAAACCGGAAGGCAAGTCCGACGCGGAGTGGACTATTTTGCATCGCCAAGTGTGTGGCTATATTCGACAATGGGTGGATGATAATGTGTTGAATCACATTAGTGGAGAAAATGACGCTCGAGAATTATGGCACAAGCTCGAGCAATTGTATGCTCGGAAGACGGGGAATAATAAGCTATTCCTCATTAAATAAATGATGAATTTAAAATATCGAGATGGGACTCCTCTATCGGATCATTTGAATGCATTCCAAGGCATCATTAATCCACTTGCCGGAATGGGTATTAAATTCGAAGAGGAGGTTCAAGCTTTGTGGTTATTGGGCATATTGTCGGATACTTGGGAGACGTTTCGTACGTCGTTGTCTAACTCTGCCCCCGATGGTGTCATTTCGATGGAACTTGCTAAGGGGAACATGTTGAACGAGGAGGTCCGAAGAAAGGCACATGGATCTTCGTCACAGTCGGAAGTTCTTGTTACCGAAAGACGGGGGAGAGGTCAAAGTAGAGGTCCGAGTAATAGAGGGCCAGAAAGAAGTAATTCCAGGGAGAAATATGCCAATATTGAATGTTACCATTGTGGTAAGAAAGGGCATACTAAGAAATTTTGCCGACAATTAAAGAAGGAAAATCGCCAAGGCCGAGAGAACTCTCAAAAGAAGGAGAGCGGTAGTAATGAAAAAGCCGAAGTAAATACTACTACCGAAGAATTCTTTGTTTGTTGCGATTATGACATGGTGAACCTTGCCAGAGATGATTCGAGTTGGGTGGTCGATAGTGGAGCTACGTGTCATGTTACATCACGTAGGGATTTTTATTCCTCTTATACTCCGGGTGACTATGGGATAGTCAAGATGGGTAACGATGGGTTATCCAAGATTGTTGGAGTGGGAGACGTACACTTGAGGTTCGACACCGGCGTGAAACTTGTTTTACGTAATGTAAAACATGTTACGGATATGAGGCTAAATGTGATGTCCGTTGGCTTACTCGATGATGATGGTTATGATATCGGTTTTGGCAAGGGAGTGTGGAAACTCACTCGAGGTTCCTTGATTGTCGGAAGAGGAGAGAAGATAGGGAAACTATACGTGACACTTCCAAAGGTCACGATTAATTCCGTGAACACAATCGACAATAATGACATGGCCGAGCTATGGCATAAGAGGCTTGGTCACATGAGCGAGAAAGGGATGGCGCTATTGTCGAAGAAGGGGGCGTTATCCAGGGTTCACAAGGTACATCTTAAAAGGTGCTCTCATTGTCTAGCCGGGAAGCAAAGGAGAGTCACTTTTAAGAGTCATACTCCTTCACGGAAGGAAAATTTGCTTGATCTTATTCATTCTGATGTTTGTGGTCTTATGAAGACTAGGACGCTTGGTGGTTGCCGATACTGTCACATTCATCGACGACCATTCGAGGAAGGTGTGGGCATACACCTTGAAGACCAAAGATCAAGTGTTAGATGTTTTTAAACAATTTCATGCCTCGGTGGAAAGGGAGACCGGGAAGAAGTTAAAGTGTATTCGGACGGACAATGGTGGAGAATATACCGGGCCCTTTGATGAATATTGCCGAGAGCAAGAGATCCGATATCAAAAGACGCCACCGAAGACTCCGCAACTTAATGGCTTGGCAGAGAGGATGAATCGGACTTTGGTCGAGAGATCTCGATGTTTGCTCTCACATGCCGGATTGCCAAAGTCATTTTGGGGAGAAGCTTTGAACACGGCGGTTCATGTGATTAATTTGACGCCGTGTGTTCTTTTGGAGTTTGATGTCCCGGATAAAGTGTGGAGCGGTAAAGAAATTTCATATCGCCACTTATGGGTTTTCGGATGTAAAGCATTTGTACACATTCCGAATGATGAGAGGTCGAAGCTTGATTCCAAGATGAAACCATGTATTTTTATTGGTTACGGGCTTGATGAGTACGGGTATAGATTGTATGACCCGGTGACAAAAAGGCTTGTTCGTTCAAGAGATATTTTTGTTGAAGATCAAACGATGAAGGATGTTGAGAATGGAGAGTCGGCTCCACAACATGATTATGATCTTATTGATTTGGACCCCGTTCCTCCACAACATGTTGAGACACCCGTTGGAGATGATGGCCAAAACAATGATGAGTTGGTTCAAGATGACACCGATGGAGTTCATCCCGAGCTACCCATGACGAACATGCTATCTTTTGTTCCACATAGACGGTCGACGAGGGACCGTTATCCCTCCACTAGTTATTCGGCCGATGAGTATGTCTTACTCACCGACGAGGGAGAGCCCGAATATTTTGCGGAGGCTATGGAGGATGAGAACAAGAAGGAGTGGATGGATGCCATGCAAGACGAGATGAGTTCGTTGCATGAAAACAATACGTACGAGTTGGTGAAGTTGCCGAAGGGCGAGAGAGCTTTGAGAAATAAATGTGTATAAGGTGAAGTCGGAGGAGCATACTTCATTGCCCCGATACAAAGCTAGACTCGTAGTCAAGGGATTTAGTCAAAAGAAAGGCATTGATTTTGACGAGATTTTTTCTCCTGTTGTGAAGATAGGATCAATTCGATTAGTCCTTGGTATAGCGGCGAGTCTTGACCTTGATATTGAGCAAATGGATGTCAAAGACGGCATTTCTTCATGGAGACCTAGATAAGGAGATTTATATGAAGCAACCGGAAAGGTTTGAGGTCAAAGGGAAAAAGGATTATGTTTATAGACTCCGAAAGAGTATACGGTTTGAAGCAAGCACCACGGCAATGATATAAGAAGTTTGAGTTGGTTATGGGGGATCAAGGCTACCGGAAGACGACCCTAGACCATTGCATGTTTTTCAAGAAATTTGGAAATGATGATTTTATCATCTTATTGCTTTATGTGGACGACATGTTGATCGTTGGCAAGAATGCCGAAAGGATTGCCAACTTGAAGAAAGAGTTGAATAAGTCTTTTGCCATGAATGACTTGGGGGGCGCTAAACAAATTCTTGGGATAAGAATTACTCGGGATAGAGCTGCCCGGAAATTACACATGTCACAAGAGCAAAATATCGAGAAAGTGCTTAAACGCTTCAACATGGACAAAGCTAAAGTTGTTAGTTCGCCTCTTACTAACAATTTTAAATTGACGAGCAAAGATTACCCTACGACGAAGGAAGAGATTGAGGAAATGGATAAAATTCCTTATGCCTCGGCGGTCGGGAGTTTGATGTATGTCATGGTATGTACTAGGCCCGACATTGCTCATGCCTTGGGAGTGGTGAGCCGGTTTCTATCGAATCCGGGAAAGAAGCATTGGGAAGCCGTAAAGTGGATATTTAGATATTTACGGGGTACTTCCAAATTGGGGATTATATTTGGAAATGGGAAAGCGATGCTTGTTGGATATTCCGATTCGAATATGGCCGGTAACGAAGATAACAGAAAATCCACTTCCGGTTATTTGATGACATTTGCAGGGGGAGCCGTGTCATGGCAATCGAGATTGCAAAAGTGCGTTGCCTTGTCTACAATGGAGGCTGAGTATATTGCGGCGGTGGAAGCGTGTAAAGAGCTCTTATGGTTGAAAATGTTTTTACGAGAGCTAGGCTTCCGACAACGACGTTACCTAGTTCTTTGTGATAGTCAAACTGCGATTCATTTGGCGAAGAATGCGACTTTTCACAAGAGAACAAAACATATCGATGTAAGGTACCATTGGATCCGACATGCATTGGAGGATGGTTTGTTTGAACTTGATAAAGTTCACACCGATGATAATGGTTCCGATATGTTAACCAAGGCGTTGAGTAGAGAGAAGGTCAAAGTGTGTTGTTCGATCGCCGGGATGGCGAACTCTTCCAATATTCCGGAAAGGGGGAGATTTGTAGGAGTTATTTCCCAAATATAGGCCTTCTCGGAGTCGAATGGACTCCGGTCCGCGGCACTACACTTTGAAAAATCCACCTCCAGTTTTTAACAGTCGGGCCGCGGCACAAGACAGTCGGGCCGCGGCCTCTGAAAACTCCCCAACCTTGCTGTCGCGATCAGTACTCGGATGCACTGCCCAGTAGGGCCACCCTATGAATTTCTGGTACATTGTTTTTAAGTGTGCGCGGCACACCACCTTTCGCGCTGCACCAAGTCAACAAGGGTTGGATCCCTTTTTAGCAGCATTTTCTTACGGGATTTCTTCATTCCATACCATACACTTGAGAGAGCAATAGAGAGAGAACACAAGAGAGAAACAAGAGAGAAAAGAAGGAGAGAAAAATACTTGTGTGATTTTCCGGAAGTATATCGATCGGATCGTCGTGATTTTTTTGACAAGAGCTTGGTAGCTATTGGGCAAACTTTTTTACCGGGATAGATCGAGGGTTTGAGTCCGAAAGTTTGGGTATTTTTGTTAGTTTTTCGTGTAAGCTATTTACAGTATTTCCTTTTCTCGATCTTGTTGTTATTGTTATATTCAAATACTTGAAGAACGTTTATTACCGAGTATTTGAAGATTGTGTTGTATACCTCTAGTTTGTACTAGGGACGATTGTGTATTGGTGTTAGTGGATTTAAGCGGCTTCGATCCCGTGATTTTTACTCTCGTCTTGAGTGGTTTTCCACGCTAAAATTGTGTCTCAGTTATTTATCGCTTTTGGTATATCATTTGTATTATATTGTCGAGTTGGAATTGTGTGCTCTACTCGTCGGTAACCACAAAGTTACAATTGCAGATTGGGAAATTGTCAAACGAGGTTCCGCTTTTTTCGTTGTGACGTTACTTTGCCGGTGTTTTCTCACCATCTACTATATAATATAGTAGATAATATATATCTATATATATATAGTATTGTAGATAGTGTGTGTGTGTGTGTATATATATATATATATTATAGTATAGTAGTCTTAGTAATAGTATTTAGTAGAATTATAGAGCAAAAAGAGCAATTTAAATTTTAAAGAATGGAGGAGAATTAGAAGTAGAAGAGAGTTTAGATTGAGTACATTATCAGGGTTTTGAA
Source organism: Orobanche coerulescens (assembly GCA_033398695.1). Lineage (NCBI taxonomy): Eukaryota > Viridiplantae > Streptophyta > Magnoliopsida > Lamiales > Orobanchaceae > Orobanche > Orobanche coerulescens. The sequence continues at coordinate 60,816,307 of CM065818.1, forward strand.
TGTTCAATTTAAAAGAAGAGTGCATGATCAGGTTCAAAAATGATTTTTGACAAATGTTAGATTTATCCTTGGTGATTGGTGGAATTGGTACCTGATTTTGAGCCTTGGTCCACGTCTAGTAATTAGGTGAATGTACTATGAGATTTTGTTTAGGCATTAAATGGTGATGGCTTTTGTTGCTCTGAAGCTTAATACAATATATACTACTATGCTCATACAAGTTTGATGGCTTGGCTTTTTGACTTTAACCTGGTGTCTGGGAGTTACATCCTGGTTTATTATCTGTACTTTGGTGTGTGTTTTTCAACTGATGTTTTCCTGGTTGTTTGGCTTGTATGGTCCATTTCTTTTTTAGTTGCTTGGTTATAATCACTGTTCTTTTGGTGTTTATGATTGCAGTGGGCATGTTCACTTGGCAACCTTGAATTTGTAATTTGTTCTTTTGGTGTTTATGGTTGCAGTGGGCATGTTCACTTGGCAACCTTGAATTTGTAATTTGTTCAAGCGCTGTGATAATTTGTTCACTTGGCCTCCTTCCTGATGAAACCTTCATATGACGACCTTCATATGATAGAGAAATGCGATGAAATTCGAAAATCGTCACCATCATAAGTTTTTCAACCCGCATTGAAAATTTATGAGACGGCGACGCGTTGAGTTAATTGCTATAATATGTTCCATTACATAATTTATAATGCAAATCATCATGCATCTTTCTTAGTTCTTGTGAAGTGTGATCATCAGTAAGAAATAACCTTATATGGCTTGTTGGATGTAGGAAATGATTTTCAGTCCCGCGGTAGGAGGATAAATTTTTGGAATGCTGTTGTTGGTGTCTTAGCTATTGTGTTGGATCATTTGGTATTAGGCTCCCTTGTTGCGCAATGTCTTTTTTTGTTTGCTCATCTTGACTTCAGAGATTTATGTTTTATTCATATACTTCCTAAAACATCTTTTTTTGTTTGCTCATCTTGCCTTTGGTAATGCTAAAACATCCAGGAATGATAACTCCAGCCGATTCGTGAGTTCTCGCTGTCCATTACTTCCTACTTGAATTAGTATCCAACATTTATCTTTAGTAGTCAACTTACAAATATTTGGCTTGATAGTGTTTCAAATTTGTTGCAGGGGAAATTAATTGAGATCCACTTTAGCTCTACTGAAAAATATGTGGTGCTAAAATACATACTCGTATACTTGCCAAGTTGAATTCTTAGATTCTAATGTGCTGGACTGCTGTGCTAATATGAATTCTTAGATTCTAATGTGAATTCTTAGATTCTGAGTTGTGCTGTACTGTTGTGCTCTTTTACTAAGATTTTGTAGTGCTTTGATTTCGTTCTAGTAGTAGTTTAATAAGATTTTGAGTTTTGTATTCTCTGCTCTTTTTTCGAGACTAAAACATCATCGACCGATGTTGATTATTCAATTTAATAATGCATTTGGGATGTTTTATAAGTGAATTGTCTATTTAATAATTTTAATTTATGGTAATTCTTTTTTTCACGTAATTAAACCAAAAAATATAGTTAAGATAAAAACAGAATTGAGATAAAAATAGTTTTTTTTTCACAAATCTGAACATATACTGACACTAAAATAGTGTCAGTAATTATTTTTACTGACACTTTATATTAGTGTCAGTAATGCTAAATCCAGAACATACCGACACTAATGTTTAGTGTCAGTAAAAATAATTACTGACACTATTTTAGTGTCGGTATTTACTAACACTTGTATTACTGACACTAAAAATTAGTGTCAGTATTTTCTGGCTTTAGCATTACTGAAACAATTATAAAGTGTCAGTAAAAATAATTACTGACACTATTTTAGCGTCAATAAAGGGGATATTTGTACTAGTGTTAAGCTCTCTTAGTAAAACAATGAGTTGAAGTAGTTGACACAATAGTAAAAAATATGGTCAATATTATACATCTGATTAAATGGTAAGCTGAGTATCATGCTTTGTGTTTCTTAAAACATTCAGTATTAACTAAGAAGAAGAAAAAGACCAATAAATGCATGATGTTGATCTTGTTACATTGGGTTTCCATTCTCATTTTTATCCTTACTATTTGTTTTGGCAGTTTTCCGTGACAATTACTCAGCTCTTCTCCTTTGGGACCAAAATTATGTCTGAGCTTCATCCAAAAATTATGATTTATCACAGAGGTGTTGGTTTATGGCTCATGTCATTTTGTTTATACATTTTAGTGGTGTTTATATTTGTATTTGTGTTTTTTTTTTTACAGAATTGTTTATGAGTTGTTTGCCTAATTATTTGGACAGCATGTTTAATGTTGGTGTTGGAGGTAAATGTTTATTCTTCATTCTGTTATTATTTTTTTTTAATCTGCAATATTGCAAATATTGATTGTTATGTGATATTATCTTGTCATTTTTTTTTGTTGTTTTAGAAATCCCACCACCACCCCACCATTCAAACCAAAGGATTGATGAGATCCTTCGCACTGGCGAAGTGAGGCATGAAGATGTTGCAGGGTGTGTGTCTCTGTTTGGCTGAAAGTTCAAACGGATGGTTTTGCCTCTACATCTGCTGATTATGATATGGTAAGAGGCCGCCAAATGCTAAATGCTTTTCTTTATTTTGCATGTGTATATTACTGCAAATTGAATAAAGTTTCACATTCTCTGTTAATAAATCCAGGAGCATCATGAGATATTATACTTGTAGTATAGTTTTCTGCACTTACTTACTGGCAATCCTGCCCCATTTATATTAGTAGTACAAGATACGCAGTTCTTCCATTAAGTAAGTGCAGAAAACTATACTACAAGTATAATATCCCAGATGCTCCTGGATTTATTAACAGTGAATGTGAAATTTTATGCAATTTGCAGTAATATGCACATGCAAATAAAGGAAAGCATTTAGCATTTGGCGGCCTCTTACCATATCATAATCAGCAGATGTAGAGGCAAAACCATCGGTTTGAACTTTCAGCCAAACAGAGACACACACCCTGCAACATCTTCATGCCTCACTTCGCTAGTGTCCTTTGGTTTGAATGGTGGGGTGGTGGTGGGATTTCTAAAACAACAAAAAAAAATGAAAACATAATATCACATAACAATCACTATTTGCAATATTGCAGATTAAAAAAATAATAATAACATAATGAAGAATAAACATTTACCTCCAACATTAAACATGCTGTCCAAATGATTAGGCAAACAGCTCATAAACAATTCTGTAAAAAAAACACAAATACAAATATAAATACCACTAAAATGTATAAATATAAAAACAAAATGACATGAGCCATAAACCAACACCTCTGTGATAAATCATAATTTTTGGATGAAGCTCAGACATAATTTTGGTCCCAAAGGAGAAGAGCCGAGTAATTGTCACGGAAAACTGCCAAAACAAATAGTAAGGATAAAAATGAGAATGGAAACCAAATGTAACAAGATCAATATCATGCATTTATTGGTCTTTTTTTCTTCTTAGTTAATACTGAATATTTTAAGAAACACAAAGCATTATACTCAGCTTACCATTTAATCAGATGTATAATATTGACCATGTTTTTTACTATTGTGTTAACTACTTCAACTCATTGTTTTACTAAGAGAGCTTAACTAATAAATTATCACAGCGCTTGAACAAATTACAAAGTCAAGGTTGCCAAGTGAACATGCTCACTGCAACCATAAACACCAAAAGAACAGACTATAACCAAGCAACTAAAAAAGAAATGGACCATACAAGCCAAACAACCAGGAAAACATCAGTTGAAAAAAAAAAACACCAAACTACAGACAATAAACCAGGATGCAACTCCTATGCTGACACCAAGTTAAAGTCAAAAAGCCAAACCATCAAACTTGTATCAGCAGAGTAGTATATATTGTATTGAGCTGGACATCAGAGCAACAAAAGGCATCACCATTTAATGCCTAAACAAAATCTGATAGTACATCCACCTAATTACTAGACATGGACCAGGGCTCAAAATCAAGTACCAATTCCACCAATCACCAAGGATAAATCAAACATTTGTCAAAAATCATTTTTGAACCTGATTATGCACTCTTCTTTTAAATTGTACAATCAAAATCCAAATACAAATCACAAATAAGGAAAAGAAAAGGGAAAAAAATAACTCACAGCATCACATGCCCCTTGAATGATTATCTCCCCAATACGAGATTGGGGATTGAACATGACATCAAGAAAATGTGAGCAAGTCCCGATTGCAAACAAGCGGGAAAAGTCAGAAGCATACAACTCAGGATGTTCCCTCATCTGTGAGTAATGCAAGAATAATAATAATAATAATAAAACAGAATTATTATTATATAAATTAGAATTGGAAAAAAAAAAAAACTTACAAACAGTATTGTGGGTGCACGAACGAATGGATGCAACTCAGCATCATTGAAATACTGATGTGCAAAAGCTCGAAAGAAACACTCTCCATCACGGCCTCCCAGTCCCACTATATCTTTCCTGTGTTTCCTGAGCATAATACCAAGTTGTCTGTAAATTTCCTGTGCTTCATCTCGAACTTCAAATTCAACAGGAGTTTGTGTTCCAGTCCTCAACAATATTCTCACAAACTGTTTTTTTATAAAAATAAAAAAGAAAAAAGATTTCAGATTATGTTAAAAAGAAATATACAAGAAACTAGTATTGCAAAACATTAGACCTCCTGAAACACTTGATCGTTAACAGCAATCTGTTGAACGGGAGGCATGTCTAGGGTTTTACATTTAGGGGTTTTATAGCGTGGATAAAAGTTATGTTGGGCTGGCTAAGACCCAAAATTAACAAGTACACTTTGGGTAGTGTTCCTAGCTCAAAACCAAAACCAAAAAAAGCTGACAATAAAATTAGATTATTAAAAATTAATATATATATATATATAGTGGTGCGTTACATGCGGACTAATATTAGATGTAATCTTTCTGATCTTAATTTATGTATGAGTTTTGTCTTAATTATGCATGAAATATACGCATTTCGCATCAAAATTTGATAGATTAAAATATACGATATATACGCACCAAAATATCGATTCATTAAAATATTAGATTATATCAAATTTTTGTAAATTAATGATTGAAATTTTGATACACGAAATGCATATATTTCACGTAATTAAGAAAAAATGCGTAAATTAATCTTGTAAATCTTGAATCTAATATTGATCGCATGTAACGCACTAATATATATATATATAAAAATAAAATAAAGATACATACCTTATATCAATTTCATGTTTTTGGGATTGTAATTTTCAAGTAGAGATCCAATCCAATGTCACCACACCAGCCTTGCCTTCACGGCGGCGGGGTCGAGTATCGTTGTTGTTGACAAAATAATAATAATCCTCCATTGGGTTTTGGTGATTAACAATTGAAATAACAATAATAATCCATTGGGTTTTTCTTGTTTTGATTTGATGTCAAAAGTAGATCTAAGATTGACAGATATATAGCTACTTGAGGTAAAGAAAGTACGATGTGATGAGGTAGAGAGAGAAACAAAAGAGGAGGCGGGTGTTTGTTTGTTAACCTAAAATATCAACCCTCCCCCTTATATTATATACACAAAAAAAAAACAAAAAAAAACAAGTATATTTACTCCCTCATCTTTCAAAACTCGTCTCTTTTAGTCCTCTACCGTTACCCATATAACATTTCAACCATTAACTTTTTTTATATTCTTACTTACAAATACCATCATGTTAATACCACCAATTAACTTAAGAGATATTTATTTGTTAGCATTTAAACTGGCGATCATTACGAAATATACAACACTTGTAATTAATTAGTCATTATCGTATGAGCTTAGTTTAGTTAGTTCTAATGCGTCCACGGACCAAGCCTATACCGTCCCTTGTGTTAGAACATATAAACGCCCCCTCTCAGTATTTTGGAATTGCGGTCCGATTTCCGGTTCTACAATATTGTAAATTTCGGTTTTCAGTTCGGTTCGGTCCGGAACGGCGGGTATCGGTTCCGGATCCGAAAAACCGCCCGACTTTCAAATATACTAGATGTTTATGAGACGTTTAGTTGCTTTTACGTGATACCCGAAGAAATCTTTTTCAAAAAATCTTTTCCTCGTACGTACATTACACTTTTTTAAACTAAGATGAAAACTTACAATATATTTTAATTTATGCAATCAACTAGGAGTAAGTTTTTATATATGTTGCAACTTTCGGTAAAAATATAACGACGGTTTGGTACAAGTATTTTTTATCTATGTGTTTCAGTGACAAGCTTAACCAAACATGAATAAAGCAAATTTATGCGGGAAAATTGTATCAAATTTATTGTTTTAGTTTTCTACTTTCATGTTTATCTCGGTTTAAGCACTCCACTTTATTTTGCTATTAGTGGGTCACAATTCAAAGGGACACAAATAGGCTAATTGTAATAAAATATATTGAATTTTTTGGTGTTTTTTAGAAAAATTCGGTTCCGAACGGGTAGAACCGGAACCGAAACACGCTCTTCGGTCCGATTCTCGGTTCCTAAAATACACATTTTTCGGTTCTCGGTTCTCTCGGTTCCGGGTCGGTTCTTTGCGGTTCCAAAACCGCGCTCACCCCTTACATACTGTTATTTTAAAATAACGTTGTTTTCCCCTTTTTATCGTCGTAAAGGCTAAATTTCCAATTACTTCGACAAATCAAATTGATAAATAATATATTCTACCACATGTCAAATTGAATTATTACGTAATATACTAAGAAGAAAAAGTAAGTATAAGAAGGATAACATTTTAATTAGTTGATTATATAAGGTTATAAAGTGAAATGTTGAATTTTAAAGAGGGTGGTTTTTTTATTCATATAGTACTACTGATATCGTCACAAAGACCCCTTTTTCCAGCTTTATCTATTTTTATTTTTATTTTTTTTCTAAAACAAAATTGTAAAAGTTGACACAACTAGGGGTGGTATACCGTATCGTACCAAAACTTTTTGTCGATACCGTATACCGTACCGAAAGTTTCGGTACAACAAAATTCATACCGATACTGTACCGAAAGTTTCGGTATACCGAAATCCTAAGATACCAAATTTCGCATGGCTTTCGGTCCATACCGATACTGCATCAAATTTCAGACGGTATACCGAACTTATCGAAATACCGAATTACCAAAATATCGAAAAAATCTTGATATACCGATATATACCGAAATACCGAATAAAAAATACCGAAAATCTCGATATACCGATATATATAATGAAATACCGAATTTTTTTGGTATCTCGGTATATACCGAAATACCGAAAATAAAAAAAATTCATACCGTTACCGTACCGAAAATTTTCGGTACGGCACCATACCGTACCGAAAATTCGGCATACCGAAATTTTCGGCAATTTCGGTAATTTTTTGGTACGATAAATTCGGTATTTCGACATTTCGATATATTTTGCCACCCCTGGACACAACAAAAACCCTTGTTATAACAAGTTACCAACCAAAAACTTTAAAAGACAGTAATACAAACATATGATTAATGTCAATAGTCATTGATGGAACTAGAGGAGCAGAGGGTCTCGTGGTGTTACAAGTCCCTCGTTTGGTTTGAAATCGCCATTTTCCGTTCATTACTTTCTCTTATATTACAGTTTAGAAAAAATTGTGCATCCGATTACTTACTTTAATTCTCCTTCCGTCAGCGCTGACAACAGTTACCAAACTTGATAGCCTCGATTTTAAAATTGTATCTATAATTCAATTAATGCAAAGTAACAAAGGAAACTGGCGAGCGTTTAGCAATAATCAATCAAATTATACTATGTTCTTGTTGCTACTAGTACATAACATGGCTAAACAATACATTCCCAAGAAGGGGTAATTAGGTAACTTATCACCCAAAACGGCTAATGTTAAAGGTAGGGGTAGGCGATTGGCTATTTCTTACACGACCCACACAAATAAACGGGTTAATATCGAGTATAAACAGGTTTCGGGTCTAGACACTTTATTGTTTGGGTTGGGGGTGGTTAAATGGTACAAATATAACTTAAAATATATCCTACAAGGGTATTTCATTTTTTGGTGTTTAAGTTTGAAATTCTAATACTCATCTTTAAGACACTAAGACTAATAAGGACGTGTTTTCAATCAATTGCAACAAAATGGCCCAAGTAAATAATGTTTAGATGTTTAAAGTATAAATAACGAATGATCACGTGTTTGAGGGGTGTTTGGATTAGCTTATTTTTGACCTTGTGAGTTTAATTCATTTTGGATAAGTCACTATTTCCGGCTTATGTTTAATCAAATTCAAATTTTCGGACTTGCATAAGTTATAACAACCTATAAGCCGAAAAAAGTGAATTTTTCCAAAATCAAATAAGCCCATAAGCTAATCCAAACACCTCCGAGTTTTTGGAAAGTTTCTCATCTTTTTAGCAATATCCTACATAAAATGACTAAAAAGACATTATTAGTAGGTAACTTATTAAACCCTTGAAACTTATTATCCAAAACTCATCATTTGACAACTAAATAATCAAATGAAAAAACGGTAAACGAATGAGGTTTTCCCTGTTCAAGTTACCCGGGGACGGCGAGTCTTTTTTGACTTAGATGTACGCGGCCTCACCGGGTTAATCCCGGGATCATTTCTGACCCTTCCCTGGCCACCCCAAAATGTACACACCTAGGGAGGTTTGAATCATTGACCTCATGTGAGGAAACCAAGGACCTTGACTTGTATTAGAGTTAAACAAAATATTTTCATCCAAACATTAAAAGCCACAATAATCACTTCTAAGGCGCAAATTTAAATCTCACGGTAAGTATTTACCTGTTGATAGTTGTTCGCTAACAAGATGATATGATCACTGAAATTCAACCCCGTATCATTAGTCATGTTTTGCACCTGCAATCATATAAAAAAGTCATACTTTAAACACATTTCACACATCCTTACAAATAAATCACATTACAGAAATCAACATAAATTTACATCAATAATTTTCTTCCACACGCGGTTTCTAAAAATCCAAAGTAACAGGCTTCACCTTTTCCTTCAACAGCTTAAACTGTGAAATCAAGTAAGAACTCCGCCTTTTAACATTGAGATCAGCCGCCACATCACACCGGAAGCATCTAGTACCTTTAGACCAAACATAGTCCTCAAACTGTGGCTTAACCATGGATACAAATCCATTAACCACTTAGTTCACCACTATAATAACAAAAAAAAGATGGCTTCATAGAAAAACTAAACACGAATTAGGATTGTGTTGAAAGTCATTGCCAATAATATCTAGAAAGCCATCAACCAAGAAATCAACAACATCTAGAAGCCATCCATCCTTGAAGATTTAGTTGGCATGTTTGACAAGGAAGTTATGAGGTAATCAATGACCTCAAATGCTTGGAAAAATCTCCACCATTTACTCCTATAAATAGCAAGGCATTTGGTTGAGTTGTATCCCATCTCCAAGAGTGAGTTCAAAGAGTGAATAACAATCCAAGTTGAGATTGAGTGAGTTTGAGAGTTTTTCTATTTTGTGAGTTTGTATCTATTCTAGAGTGATAATAGAACAAATATTTTTCTCTCAAATCATTAGAAATTCACTATAATGATCCGCTAATTTCCAAAAAGTGGTATCGGAGCAAGGTTTGGAGTGCTAGTCGGAAGTGGTAGAGGGCTGAAAATTTTGAGTTTTACAAAGGTGGTCGAAACTCAGTTTTGAGGATATCGTTAGATTCCTCGCGTCGAGACGAGTTCGGAGGTATTTTCGGAATACAAAACCGACGTCAGACGAAGCCGTACGGGCTGCCGAAAGAATCGTCTCAAGGTTGAAGATGATGAACAGTAATTTCTGCAAATAAATTTTCCAGAAATTACATACTGGTCCCTGAACTTTTGAAAATTTTTAATTCAGTCCCTAAATTTCTGAAATTTTTTATTTTGACCCCAAAAATTTCAAAAACTATACTTTTGGTCCCAGAAGCTTTGTTAAAATCATGGCTGATTTTACGACCTCTATTGAGAAGCTCAATAACAACAATTATGGGTCATGGAGTACCCGTATGACGTTTTACTCGCTCGGCAAGACTTATGGGATATCGTGAACTAATCGAGACAACACCACCAAGGGAGGCCAAAAGCACGTACACAACCTCCGACATCTCAACCTCAACACCGTACGATCGATATCGCACATCAAAGGCCACCACACCACGATGCTTTAAAGAAATGGAAGGTTAAGGTGCAAAGCTATGTATGCTTAATCAGCCGTAGAAGATGAATTTCTCCACGGATCAAAGATGTCCGAACACCGAATGAAGCTTGGGATACATTAGCGGCTATTTTCGCGAAGAAAAATGATGCAAAATTACAAAGGCTTGAAAATGAGCTTTGTCGATCTCCCAGAGAAATATGTCGTGAGTCAATATTTCTCAAAGGTGAAATCTCTTTGTGATGAGATTTCTAAACTAGATCCCGAAAATGGCATTACACAAACCAGATGAAAAGAATTATCATCCACGGATTGAAGCCGAGTATAAGAGTATTATCACGGCAACTGGGTCGGGCCACCGAGCCTACTTTAGCAGATCCGGAGAATTTGCTCATTAATGAAGAGGATCTAGATATACCCACGTCTAGTCGAGCAACCAATAGTGAAGAGACAACCCTTTTCACTAATAGAAGAGAGACAATCAAGGACGCGGACGAGGACGCGGTCGTGGTCGAGGACGAGGACGTGGTTTCGGGAGATTCAATAGTCAAGAAAGAGATGTTCGAGGAAACCAAGATAGAGGTTTCCAATGGGGAGCTCGAGTAGATCAACATCATCGAAATGGTCAGAACCGGTGGCAACAAAAGGAACGTCAAAGTGACGAATGTTTAAAATGAGGTAAGAAATGACATTATGCACAAAAATTCTGGTCCAAGAGAGTTGAAGGAAATGCAAAGAACAACATCTAAGGACGAGGCTCAAGGAGAAGAAGATTGGGATTTCGAGACTTCCTTCTATGCCGAGGAGGTAGATACTACCGATACACGAGGAAAAGGCCCAAGAGAGGAATTCGCACTTACTGCGGTATGCGAGAAGTTAGTCGATTACAAGAATGATCGATCGTTGACTGTTGTTCCAATCATATGACCGAGATGAGTTGAAACTTGTAAGTATGACCAAGTACAACGGAGATCGAGTTATTGTGACAAATGATAACACACAATTACCAATAGCCCATGTTGGCAAGACACAATCGCCACAAAGGTACGGACATGAAGAAGTACAACTCGACAATGTCTATCATGTCCTGTGGATGAAGAAGAACTCATTGTCGCATTTCACAATTAATCGCCTGTAATTATGTGTTGTTTGGCCCGAACGATGTGAAAGTGTATCGTGAATTGAAAGTCATAGGTACACCGTTCGTGGAAGGACCAAAAATGAAGGCTATCTATGTGATGTCAGCTGAAGAAGCCTACGTTGAGAAGGCTAGGAAAAGTGACACTGGAGACCTATGGCATGCACGACTTGGACATGTCAATTACGGCAAACTGAAGATTATGATGCAGAAGTCCATGCTGAGGGGACTTCCTCAACTCGAGATCCAACATGACACTGTGTGTTCTGGATGTCAATATGGTAAGGCACATCAACTGCCTTACAAAGAGTCAAAGTTCAGAGCAAGAGAGCCGTTGGAATTGGTCCACTCAGATGTGCTTGGGAAGATCAAACAAAAGTCAACAAGCGGTTATCAATATTTGATAACCTTTATTGATGATTTCTCAAGGTATGTATGGGTATATTTCTTGAAGCATAAAGATGAGGCTTTTGAAAAATTCAGGAAATTCAAAGATACGGTAGAACGTGAGTTTGGAAGGAAGATCAAGTGCCTCCGATCGATAATGGAGGAGAATACACTTCTAATGAATTCAACAACTACCTCAAGGAGTGCAACATTCAAGGCAACTAACTTGTGCAAAAACTCCACAAAGAAATGGAGTAGCGGAGAGGAAGAACCGTCACCTAGCAGAGACATGTAGAAGTCTTCTACATGCAAAGAATGTTGATACAAGATTTTGGGCAGAATGCATGAAGACAGTAGTATATATCACCAACAGGCTGCCACAACCGAGGCTGGAATTTATTTCACCTTTTCAAAATTGTATAATGTAAAACCAACAGTGAATTATTTTCGAGTGTTTGGTTGTGTATGTTATGTGTTTATTACAGATGAAGATCGCACCAAGTTCGACAAGAAAGTCATCCACGCATATTCGTTGGATATGATGAACAAAAGAAAGGTCGAGATGCTGCGATCCAAATACAAACAAGATTTATATCTCACGAAATGTTGTATTCGATGAGGCATCTTCATGGTGGGCAAACAAGGTGGCATTACCAGATACACATGAGCTGCAAGGAAAGCTACAAAGCAAGTTGCAGCTACATTCCTCTCAAGACAACAATGACATAGAAGAACCAAGATCCCCGTCGGATCAAGTTGAGGTACGGTCCAAATCAAGAAGCCCTTGCACAGTGTACATGAAACACCGGATGAAGTACGACTAGTCAACCGGAAGAGCAGGAACCTTCACAACCTCAAGTGCGAAGGTCAACCAGAGAAAGACGGCCAAATCCAAAGTATGTAGATGCTGCTTATGCTGAAGTCAAAGAGCCAAGTACATTTGAAGAAGCATCAAATAGTCCAGAGTGGAGAAAGGCCATGGAAGAAGAGATTTTGGCATTAAAACAAAATCAAACTTGGAATTTAGTGCCAAAACCTGAAGGTGTTAGACCCATATCCTGCAAATGGGTTTACAAGTTGAAGATTCGTCCAAATGGTACAATTGAGCGGTACAAGGCTCGATTAGTTGTTCGTGGATTCTCTCAAGAGTATGGCATAGACTATGACGAGATGTTTAGTCCAGTTGCAAAGATTACTACAATTCGTGTCTTACTAGCCTTAGCAGCAAGTAAGTCTTGGAAATTATGGCAAATGGATGTGAAGAATGCGTTTTTACATGGGGAACTTGATCGTGATATCTATATTGATCAACCCAAAGGATTTGTGAATCATGAAAAGCCTGAGTACGTGTGCAATTTGAAAAAGGCGTTGTATGGCTTGAAACAGGCACCCCGAGCATGGTACGGGAAAATTGCTGAGTTTCTAATCCAAAGTGGTTATCATGTTGCCCCAGCAGATTCAAGCTTGTTCGTGAAAACTCAAGGAGGCAAGATAGCAGTAGTCCTTGTATATGTGGATGATCTAATCATCACTGGCGATGACGAAGACGAGATTCAACAAACAAGGGCAAACTTGTCATCCGATTTCAAATGAAGGAACTTGGTGAATCAAACACTTCCTAGGATTGGAAGTCGAAAGAACAGATGATGGTATATTTCTTGGTCGTGAAATATGCAAAGGATTTAATCGAGAAGTTTGGGCTAACTGACTGCAAGCCAATATCTACCCCAATGGAGCCAAACTTGAAGCTGTGTGGCTACGATGGGAAAGACTTGGAGGACAAAAGAATGTACCGACATATAGTAGGTAGTCTTATCTATCTAACTCTTTCCAGACCTGATATAGCATTCGCTGTAGGTGTTACTAGCAGGTTCATGCAGAAACCTAAGAAGCCACATCTCGAAGCAGTCAAAAGGATCCTGAGATATGTTAAAGGCACAATAAATTGGGGACTTTTCTACAAGAAGGGAGTACAAAGCAAGGTCATCGGCTATTGTGATGCTGACTATGCCGGAGACCATGATACCAGGAGGTCAACTACAGGATATATATTCAATCTTGGTTCGGGAGCTATATCATGGTGCAGTAAGAGACAACCTACCGTTTCTCTTTCAACTACTGAAGCGGAATATAGAGCAGGGGCGATGGAAGCACAAGAGTGTGCTTGGTTGACTCAACTCATGAAGGATTTGAATCAACCAATAGAAGATGGAGTTGCATTACACTGTGACAATCTGTCAGCAGTTCGTTTGGCTGAGAATCCAGTATTTCATGCTCGGACCAAACATGTGGAAGTACACTATCATTTCTTACGTGAGAAAGTACTTAAAGGAGACATTGACATGAAGCCAATCAGACCAAGACCAAAGTTGCATATATTTACGAAGAGCTTACCCGCAACAAAGTTTTCTCGAGTTTCAAAATTACTCTAATGATTGTACGTATCACAAAGTTGACAATGAGGGGGAGTGTTGAAAGTCATTGCCAATAATATCTAGAAAGCCATCAACCAAGAAATCAACAACATCTAGAAGCCATCCATCCTTGAAGATTTAGTTGGCATGTTTGACAAGGAAGTTATGAGGTAATCAATGACCTCAAATGCTTGGAAAAATCTCCACCATTTACTCCTATAAATAGCAAGGCATTTGGTTGAGTTGTATCCCATCTTCAAGAGTGAGTTCAAAGAGTGAATAACAATCCAAGTTGAGATTGAGTGAGTTTGAGAGTTTTTCTATTTTGTGAGTTTGTATCTATTCTAGAGTGATAATAGAACAAATATTTTTCTCTCAAATCATTAGAAATTCACTATAATGATCCGCTAATTTCCAACAGATTGGTCGTGCATACTTGGCCCAGCTCCTCAGATTTAAGGTCAGTAAACGCCCCAGGAGTGTCGCTGAATGTACAATCATTTGAAGAGCCCTACGGTACTTGTAAAGTGGGGTAAATTCATAAGTTAACCACTAGAAATAATTTATGACACCAAGCACAAAAAGTAATACAACTGAAAGCTAGTTTCAAAATGCAAAACCGAACACCCCCTAGCATGACAAAGAGTACCTCAGGGTTGTAAAGGTATGAAAAAGCATAAACTTACATCAAGCATAGGTTGGTTCCTTGATCAAACTTCCATCAGATCCTCCATTAAGTTCAGCAAGTTCCGCTTGCAATCAATGTCTTAAAAGGCTGTCGAGGCTTACGCCTCGAGGCTCGCCTTGAGGCGAGGCGGAAGAAAAACGCTTCGAGGTGCTAATTTTTTATAAATGTTTGAGACTTACGCCTCATCGTGTTGAGGTGCACGTGAGGCGCACGCCTTGAGCCTTGAGTCTTGAGACCCTTGAGGCGTTCTCCATAGTTTATATTTCACGTATATATTTTTTAAAATATTAGTTCTCTAATATTTAGGAAAGAAACAACTAAATAGTATTTATGTGAGTTGTATTGTTCAATAAATCTTTCATTCAACAACAACAACAACATCAGAGCCTTAGTCCCAAAATGCTTTGGGGTCAGCTAACATGAATCAATCTCTGAAAATGTCAAGTCGTCTCCAATAAAATAGTCCTATGAAAAGGCAAAAGTGATATGTAAAAAGTTTAGTACGAAAAAAATAAATATATAATAAAAAGTAAATAAAAATAGTAATAATTATTATGCAAAAAAAAAAACCTCAAACATAATCGACCACCCAAATTCTCTCCCTCCACGTCGTCCTATCCAACGTCATAACTACTCCAAATTCTCTGTTTAGGTCTTCCTCTACCCCTCACCGGCCTATGCGCTCCCCATTCTTCAAGCCTCCGCACTGGTGCATCAATCGGCCTCCGTCTCACATGTCCGAACCATCTTAACCAATTCTCCAACAACTTATCATCTAGAGGGGCCACTCATACGTCTTTCCTAATTACATCATTTCTAAGTCGATCCTTTCTCGTATGGCCACACATCCATCTTAGCATACACATTTCCGCCACATTCATCTTATGCACATTACTATGCTTTACAGCCCAGCATTTAGTGCCATATAAAAGTGCAGGCCTAATTGCTGTTCGGTAAAATTTTCCCTTTAATCTGTAAGGTACGCCTTGATCACATAATAACCCCGTTACGCTCTTTCATTTCAACCATCCCGCCTTAATCCTATGGGTCACGTCACCGTCTAATTCTCCATCCGTTTGAAGCATAGACCCAAGATAACGAAAAAAGTCTGATCCTCGTATAATATTCCCATCAAAAGTGATTGTACCCGCCTCTTTACTTCCAGTTCCACTAAAGCTACACTCAAAGTATTCATTCTTACTTCTGCTCAGCCTAAAACCACGAGTTTCCAACGTATTTCTCCATATTTCCAACTTTCTTTCAACTCCGTCATTCGTTTCATCAACCAATATCATCTGCAAACATCATGCACCAAGGAATATCGTCTTGAATTGACCTTGTCAATTCGTCCATGGCTATGGAAAAGAGGAAAGGACTAAGAGTCGAGCCTTGATGCACCCCAATCATAATAGGGAATTCCTCAGTCCTTCCCACTGTAACACCCCCAGAGCCATCCAGGAATATTACAGCGCCGTGGGCCCCGAGACGGAACCTACAAGGATGAAAGAAAGATTTACAAACATTACAACCGCCTAAGAGGCGAACGACGGTACTATCTTTTAAAAACATTTGAAGATTTAATAAAATCTGTTTATCCAAAACCGTCGTAAAAATCTCATTTGAAACCACAAGGCCCGAAATGCCAAAACTCAACAGTTTAAAAACATACGTTAAGCTATCGCTTACACGTACCGACAAAATAGTTTAGAAAACAATTGTCAAATTAACCTAAGTTACTAGATACCAAAAGGCCAAAAAATACTCACGCAGCGGATAAAGACAAATAATTAAAATACTCTAGTAGCGGAATGCAACATCTGATCAGAAACTCATAACACAAATACATGCCCGCCAGTATCCTCCGGGAGGCTCATCTCTTCACGACCGCTACAAGCTTGATAATCCAAGAACCTAAAAAGAAAGCCCACGACGGGGTCAGCCATAATATCCAACAATGATAACCATCACATCACGTCAATAATTACATATAAATGGAAATACTAAGTAAGAATACGACCAATGTAATCTTACCGTCGTAACTTTACGAAAATCCACGATTCGTATCCTTAACAACACATTAAGATAATACCGAAATATATGTACGGTATCTCAACAATACCCAAGGTTCTCAAAACATTATCATAACTCGCGATACGGAAATTATACCAACTCTGGCCAATTCAATTCATCGGATAACGTCGACAATTCCAATACGATAATCGATTGTCCATCAAAGACAAGTACCAAGGAAATATGGAACATACCTCAAGATACGAAATACTATGACAATCACTTCAGTCTAATCCAAGATCAGATCAACACAACATACGGACACGGTCCTAACACAAGACCTACAACATACTCATATGACAACATCAATATGCTCACATCAATAACAACAATGTATACTTATGGCAAACCCATAATATACATATGCACAACAACAATACATGGGTAATCCGATGATTCAGCGTTCACTGCCAAGATCCCGAGATGATCCCGTCAGATCATCACGAGGTGGATAATGTAACACCCCAAAAAGGCGGCTATTACAGTGCCGTGAATCCCACACTGGGACCCACCAGGCGATATCCAAAACAGGTTAAATAAATATTATTTGTGATACCGAACCACAATGAATAGTCATTACTCCGGTTAGGAGTTTATTAAAATATGGCCAACGGCCTTATAATACACAGGATCCGAAAAACAAGTATAAACCATATGGAGATGGAAAATACTTCAAATGTCAAATACAACCAGATAGCAATTTAAATGAAATAGGAAATAACATAACACGGTTTAACATAACCGGACAACAAAAGGTGTGGGGCCCCCGAACTAGTATCCTTCGAACCCTTCGCCGTCGACATGCTCTTCCCGTGCCTTGCCTTTGCCTCGACCTAAAATACAATACAAGTATTTCGCCCAACACAGGGTCAGATATACATGATAATCAATTCTTCCGATATTATACAATTCACATATATAGATCTCAAGAAAAACATTCCGACTATTAATCATACCCCTCGGGCGTATGAAATAATTAGTCACCAATCATCGAACACATCCAATACTATGGATGATTAATAATATGGCTCAAGATGGACATCACAGTACGCCCGATCCGGAAATATGTCCGTGTACACGTCCTCCCCGTATACGGAATCCAGAATATACGTGGGACAATGTACTTAATTAGCCTCACGAAACTACGTCTCGTGTGCACAGTCCAATGCGGAATAATATCCACGCATGACTATATAAGTTCCTGGCTAAAAATCCTACACAATGACCAATCGGAACGCAGATATGATTCCGGATATGTCACGATACAACATGACAACAAATTCAATAAATCACATATCCGATTAAGGATCAAGAAAAACTCACCGAAGTGAAAACAAGACCAACGAGATCAACGATTCAAAACGACGTACTTGGGAATGCAACCCCATGAAGAAAACAGAATAACGTCAAGGACAATGTCAAATCACGACAAACATTTCATGAACAATTCATACATATGAAAGATATAGCCATCACAAGAATCTAATCATCATTATAACCAAGCAAGATAACTTGCCTCAATTCCGTAAGCGAAAGATAGTCGTTCTCCAAATGATCAAACGGACGGTATCCTCGGTTAAATGCTCAATCGAACAAGCAACCTTGAATGAAACGTAATTCATTCAATAACATATTCACATAATATTAATCTCAATTCGTAGGAAACGACGCCCGCAACCTACTCGAATAATTCATTCCACCCTAATGAATACCTTAACGATTAATGAAAGGTTTCAATACATCTAATTCATCTTCCAAAATCGGATTACCATACCAAAAGTGTCCTTTAATTCTCTTGTTATTCTATGAACAAAACATCTTCAATTTGCCAATAAAATTGGTTTAATCAAATTCTTATGTTCTACAACATCTACTATTATAAAAGGATAGTCATAATGAATTTGATACTCAATCTACCATGACAGTATTATTCATAAACAAAGATCACCTTCTTAAGAACACTATCTATTTAGCATGATGATGAACCACATTCTAAGTTATCAACACATTAGATTAATGAAAAGTTATTGTTGTAATTATCAAGATCCTTATCATTCTTCAAGGACTTGTGAAGCTGAACCATAATGATGTTAAAGCTTCTATGATTTCTGAACAAGATCATCTAATCCTATCTTTAACATTATCAAGTTCTTCCCAAGGTAATTAAATACCTAAAATGGTGTTTAAACACTCTATGATATCAAGTTCTTGATTAAATCCAGCTATGATGAAGCCAACCGATCCAACAATGTTCTACTGAGCTAAATTCGTCCAGTAAGATGAGTAATGATAACTACAAACATGGTTAACATCACTACAACATCAAGAACTCATCTAATCTAAACCCTCATTTATCATATTCATCAAGAAGTGTTTAAAAAGTTTAATTATAACATGTTTTACTTGCTTAATCTAACTCTAGGTGAAGTATAATTCGTCATTAATCATCAACATAAGAAAATAATGCAGAGAGGAAAGTACACCTACCTCCAGAAATGAAGAACAACTTCAATGCTATGAGGAAATATACTCCAAGCTCAAGAACAACTCCTAATCTCCAAGGAAACGAGCTCCACTCCAAGATTTAAGGCTTAGAAATAAGTTGGTGAAGGTTGATATCGTTTTGGGAGTGCAGAGGGACAATAAATGGAGAGAGAATTGGTTTAGAGTTGTGAAGAAATGAAAAACAGGCTGGTCCTATAAATAGACTGGACATACTTAGCGCACGCTATCGGGACAGTTTAGCGTACGCTAATGCACTTACGTACGCTAACCGGTCGATATTACGTACGTAAGCGGCTTACAGAGGCTACTGTCTTGAATTTTCGCAGGTCGTTAGTGTAATACCCGTACTTTTATTGACTGTTTAACTCTGTCATCCTCCTTATTTTGTCGCTCTGTAAATGCTTGGTGATGTTGTTGATATTGTTATTGAGTTTCGTATCTCGTTTGGTTCTTGATCATGTCGTTTAGACCTTGCGGAAATGTTCTGTGCCAGAGATATAGCGCACGCTAGGCCTAGGCTAACGCACGCTAATTCTGCTTGATTAGCGCGCGCTAGCTCTGAGCCATAGCGCGCGCTAAGAGGATCGGTCAGGTCAGAACCAGTATTTCGGACTGCTCTCTAGACTGGCGGATTAACGCACGCTAGGAGTTTGTTAGCGCGCGCTATCCATGGATAGTAGCGCACGTTAACATCCGTCCGTAGCGCACGCTACCGGCCGGCCGAGGCGGTGAGGTTGCTGGTTTTCGGACTATCAGATAGCGTACGCTAGGCTTCGGCTAGCGCACGCTAAAGCTATTGCATAACGCACGCTAAACAATAGCGGTAGCGCACGCTAAGTTTTGAGCAGGGCAGAGACAGTAAGTTCTGGACTCCAGTACTGGATGCCACATTTTGGGCTAGCGCACGCTAGGGACAGACGATTAGCGCACGCTAACGGGGCCGACAGAAGCCACTGGACTATCCGGTGACTTCGCTAGCGCACGCTAATGAAGGAGGCGTAGCGTGCGCTAGACTGGACAGATATAAATATGGCAGTTGACTTTATTTTCGTCATTTCTCACCTTCTTCTCTCCTTTTCGACGGGAATCACTCGGGAGAGGCGATTTTAGGCGATTGGAAGCGATCTTCCTTCTAACAACAATATATTTGGTTGGAGAACAAGGATTTCTCAACATCTAATTCCTCCTAACGTCCGAATCATGGTAAAAATCCTTAGAACCCTACCTTTTGGGAATTTTGGGGTTTTTCGTAGATTCGTCCGATTTACCCGCTTTGAAGCTTGAGAACTTTGAGATTATGATGTATCTATACCGTATGCATGTTTTTCCTACGATTTTGTGGTTTGGATGGTGCCGTTTTCGGACTTGTGAGATTTTGGACGATTTTCCAACCTCTAGTTGATTATCCGTATATCTTTATGAATCGTAGACGGGTTTCGGGGGTTTCTTCGTGTAATCTGAATATGGATAATTGATTATCATATTCCTTGCGAATCGTTTAGGTGCCGGAAGCACGTTCTTGGACCTACCGAACTCATACCTTTTTCCATTCGAATTGTCGATGTCTCAAAGGCAAGTATATATTTATGAATGTGCGTTCTCGACTTTGAAAGTATGAAATACTAATGGCATGCTTATTTATATCCACTCCGGGATGGACCGACGGGTCCTCTGAGGGTTTCGTAGCCTCTGGTGCGATTCCATGGATAATATGAATTAACCACTCCGGGACGGACCGACGGGTCCTCTGAGGGTTCCGTAGCCTCTGGTGCGGTTCCACGGTATTCATATATGTATTGATGCGATGCTATGAGATTTAGTCATTCCGGAATACTAGTCTTGAATTGATGAATTGACGGTTACCTTTACTTTATTGTTGAGGAGTATTGTGTTTCATACTTGATATACTTGCACTAGCTATTCGACGGCTAACCCCTTTATGGGGGAAATACGTTTTATGTATTTCAGGTTCCAGAAGAGCGGACAGGCAGGTATCGGGTCGGCATGAAGATGGTGGGCAAGTGTGATACTGTGTCTTTCTTCCAGTTATGTTTGGAGTTTCCCATTCAGTATTGTTGTATTGGATTGGCTATTGAGTACTCGAGTATTGTTTTCCCTTTTCCTTGATGTTCCGACCTGTGTTTGCCGAAGTATTGATTCGAGTTGTGATGTTTGTGAATACATTGGTTATGTTTTGAATGCCTTTGTATTGTTCTTAATTCCATTGTATGTAGACCTCCTCGGTTAAAATTTATAGTTCCGCGTATGTTTAGCCTTGTGGGTCCCACAGCGGGGCTTACGGCGCTGTAATATTCCCTGAATAACTTGGGGGTGTTACAGTTAGCGCACGCTAATGAGAAATGGGTTACACACGCTAATAAAAGTTGATTCTAGCCGACATGACAGCTCAGACCTTGTTCACATGCATGCTAACGGCTAAGGAGTTCACGTGCTGAAGTCAACTGATGCTAGATTCCCTCTTAGCGTACGCAACAGAGGAAACCTTACGCACGCTAAGGCACAGGATTAGCGTACGTTAATCGTACTGTGTAGCGTACGCTACATCAATAGAAAAATTCGAAAATGCAACTCTCTAATTAACATCGAATCATCACATATGAAATAAAATAACAACGATATGATATTCAAATCTATAATACCTCAACATAATACTAAATGCAACGATTTATGATAATCAGATTATCCGAATAATACAACGACAGGTAAAAATGAAAAGTTATAGTCGGATATTACATATCCCCCCCTTAAAAGGAGTTTCGTTCTCGAAACTAAGGGGTAAATAACTCGGGGTATCCCGCTCGCATACTATCCTCGGTCTCCCACGTAGCCTCCTCGACTCCGTGTCGTGACCACTGAACTTTCAGTACGGGAATCGTCTTGTTCCGCAACTGCTTGATCCTCCTCTCGAGTATCCGTACAGGACGCTCCTCGTACGAATGATCCTCTGCTAATTCAATCTCTTCGAACTGAAGTACATGGCTCGGATCAGCAACATATTTCCTCAACTGGGAGACATGAAACATGTTGTGAATCTTACTCAAAGTCGGTGGCAAAGCTAGTCGATAGGCCAGATCACCTATACGCTCCAAAACCTCAAACGGCCCAATGTACCTTGGGCTCAGCTTGCCCCTTTTCCCGAAACGAAAAACACCTCGGGTAGGAGACACCTTCATTAACACATGGTCACCAACCTCGAACTCAAGCGGTCGTCGGCGGTGGTCAGCATAAGACTTCTGTCGACTTTGAGCCGTTAACAACCGACTCCTAATCAAAGTGATCTTCTCACGGGCTGCTAACAACATATCGGGTTCCGTACCCAGAGATTCTGACAGTTCGTCCCAGCACAAAGGGGACCTACAGCGACGGCCATACAATGCCTCATACGGTGCCATCTGAATAGAAGCGTGCCAACTATTATTATAAGTGAATTCCACCAAAGGCAGCTAGGCTTCCCAATCGTTCTTCCAATCAAGAGCACATGCTCTCAACATATCCTCTAGAGTCTGGATGGTTCTCTCCGACTGACCATCGGTCTGTGGATGAAAATCCGTACTGAAATTCAACTGCGTGCCCATCGCACGATGAACTGCCTTCCAGAAGTGTGACACAAATCGCCCGTCACGGTCTGATACAATGCTCTTGGGGGTACCGTGTAGTCTCACAATTTCCTTAATAAACAGCTGGGCCAATCTCTCGGGGCCCCACATGTCCTTAATCTCCAAGAAGTGGGCTGATTTGGTCAGACGGTCCACAATCACCCAAATCGTATTCATTCCTCGACGACTCGTCGGCAAGCTAGTGATAAAATCCATAGATATGTCCTCCCATTTCCACTCAGGAATCGGGAGCGGTTTCAAAGATTCTGCAGTCGCTGGTGCTCAATCTTAACTCGCCGATGTGTTAAGCACCTAAACAAATTCGGCAAACACACGTTTCATAATTCCCCACCAATAATTCTTCAAATCCTTATACATCTTGCTAGAGCCCGGGTGAATAGAGTACGGGGTAGCATGGGCTTCTCTCATGATAGAGTTCCTCAACTCTTCGTCAATGGGTACACAAACTCGATTTCTAAAATGTATCAATCCATCCTCGTGGATCACGAATCCGTGGGCTTTCCTTGGGTTACTTCATCCCGAACTCGAGATAAGAATGGGTCCGTAATTTGCTTCGATTTGATCATATCATCAAGAGACGAAGAAATCTCAAGGGTGCAAAGTTGTCCCCGAACACGCTGTAACCAAACTTCAATTCGGCCTCATAAGGTCCAACCGCAACTCCTCTGTCTTTGTCAAACGGCTCAAGAATCGCTCTGCACTGTCTTACGGCTCAATGCGTCGGCAATCACATTTGCTTTACCCGGATGATAAAGGATCTCGATATCATAGTCCTTGATTAATTCTAGCCACCTTCTCTGCCTCATGTTCAACTCCTTCTGAGTAAAAATGTACTTTAGGCTCTTGTGGTCTGTAAAGATCTGGCAGGTAACTCCATAAAGATAGTGACGCCATATTTTCAAAGCAAACACCACGTCTGCTAACTCCAAGTCATGGGTCGGATAGTTAACTTCATAGGGTCGCAATTGTCTCGATGCATAGGCGATTACTTTCCCTTCCTGCATTAGTACACATCCCAGACCCTGTCTCGACGCGTCACTATACACCACAAATCCTTCCGTTCCCTTTGGTAAGACCAAAACAGGTGCCGAAATCAATCGACTCTTGAGCTCTTCAAAACTTTGCTGACATGTGACCACAAATACTTCTTGTCCTTTCGCAGTAAGTTAGTCATTGGTTGCGCAATTTTTAGAAAATCCTTCTACGAACCGTCGGTAGTAACCTACTAGGCCGAGGAAACTACGAACTTCCTTCACGTTTTTCGGTGGTAGCCAATATCGAATGGCTTCCGTCTTTTGTGGGTCCACTCTCACCCCTTCGGATGATATCACATGCCCGAAAAAGACAACCTCAGGCATCCAGAATTCACACTTAGAAAATTTCCCATAAAGCTGTTCCCGCCTCAATGTATCGAGAACTTGGTGGAGGTGACGCTCGTGCTCTTCGTGATCGCGAGAGTAAATCAGAATGTCGTCAATAAAAACGAATACAAAGCGATCCAGATAGTTAATAAAAACTCGATTCATCAACTCCATGAACACTGCTGGTGCATTAGTCAGTCCAAATGGCATCACCACGAACTCATAATGCCCATAGCGAGTACGGAATGCTGTCTTCGAAATGTCAGACTCTCGAATCCTCAACTGATGATAACCAGATCTCAAGTCGATCTTAGAAAACACGGCATCTCCCTGAAGTTGATCCAATAAATCATCAATACGAGGCAAAGGGTACTTGTTCTTGATGGTTACCCTGTTCAGCTCACGGTAATCAATACATAAGCGTAGAGATCCATCTTTCTTCCGTACAAATAACACTGGTGCTCCCCAAGGGGACGCACTAGGTCGAATATAGCCTTTGTCAGTCAACTCCTCAAGCTGGTTCTTCAATTCTTGCATCTCAGTCGGAGCCATACGGTACGGTGCTTTTGAGAGCGGGGACGTGCTGGTTCTAACTCAATAATAAACTCCACGTCACGATGAGGAGGTAAGCCCGGCAACTCGTTTGGAAATACATCCGGGTAGTCTCGGACTACCAAATGTCGGCAATTCAATCGTCAATCTGTTTGTGTTGGTCATGTAGCACCAATAACCAATACACCCTTGATTAAGCGGTTTCACCGCTTTCATAGGCCGATGACTCTCCCGAGCAGTGGGATTATCACCTCGAAAAATACACTCGAAACCATCATCAGAAGTGACGGTTACCATCCGCTTGCGGACACTGAGTATTGCATCATGACGATCCATCCAATCGATACCCAAGATTATATCATCCTTAGGTATATCGACTACAATCAGATTTGACAACCACTCACGGTCGTTCAAACGAATTGGACAGTCCTGGACTTCACGATTTCCAATAATCCTTCTACCATCAGGTAGGCCAATCACGTAGGGCTCACAATCGATAACATGGTCTAGAGGCAAACGACTTAAACAAGAATAAGATATAAAGGAGTGTGAAGCACCGGTATCAAAAAGAACACATACAGGCTGGGAGTGGATCTCGAGTATACCTGAAATCATGCTGGCCTCGGGATCGTCAGCTTTCTTCATCTCGTAAATCCTAGGTTTCGCAGTTCCAGAACCAGGTGTACCACTTTGATTCCCACGGCCCATTCCCCTATTCGCCCCGGTGGTCTGATAGGAAGCGGACGGAGGCATCCGGTTCTGGACAGAGGATTGAACTGGAGCATGAGACGCTACTGGATCATGTCCGGTCCCACTCCTGCAAAAACGAGCGCGGTGACCATTCTTCCCACAAGTATGGCATGTGATGGCAGGCTTTGGGCATTTGAAGTTGATATGCCCCTGGCCCCCACAGTTATGACACACCACGGAAGAGGGAACCGCTCGAGAGTGCGATCCGACGGGCTTTGACGCCATGGGTGGTTGATCAGAAGGGTTTGGCAATGACTGGGGCTTCCTGAATGTCCCCCGATTACTCTCGATGCAGTTACGGTTCTTGGACCTTTTGTTCTTTGGTGTGGTTGTTTCTTGGAAATCTCCTTCGCGGTGAGTTCGTACTCTGAGCCTTCTCGATGAACTCGTAAGGTAGTACGGTGGTGATTCAGTGCATTCTCATTCGGGGTTTAAGCCTCTTGAGAAAGTATTTGATCTTATCGGCCTCTGTTCGGATAATTGTCGTGGCAAAAGGATGGAGTGCCCGGAATTTCTCGGAATGAGATAATACATCATCGTCTTCGAGACGGGTCGGGGGTTCAAAAGTTCCGACGGTTTGGCCTCACGGAGTGGCCCCGGATAGTAACGGTCTAGCATGAGGTTTTTAAATTCCTCCCAAGTGTAAACACCATCACCGGCCTTCTGAAAGCCACTGTATGAGCGCCTTTGCTAAGATAATACGCGGCTACCGAAACGCGATTCTCTTCGGCACCCACCATCGAAAAAGTTTCTCAAAATGCTCGATCCAATGCACACACGCAGCTCGGAGGAGCCTTCAAAAGTCGGTGGTCGCCGGCGAGAGATGTCGCCGATAATCCGACTCACGGGTCCGCCAATCACGGGAGGAGGATGAGCCTCGCCGCCGGCGATGGCGGCCCTCTGCATAGCTTCCATTAGTTGACCCATCTGGGTCATTTGTGTCATCATGCCCTGCATTACGACGTAAGGATCGACACGCGCATCCCCGCGCCCACTGTGGTGCAATTGTTCCCTATAAGGTGAACCACTGTCTGCGGAACTCTGATCCGCATTCGCGCGTCTGTTGGCTCGAGGTATCGGGATTCGGCCCCTTCCGCAGCCTCGTCCCCCTCTGCCACGACCTCTCAGATTTCTTTCCATACTGAAAGAATCAATCATAATGATAACCATAAGTACAGTTCAAGATACTAAAATTCATGCTGAGTTAATAGCAACAAGGAATCACATATTCAAGGAAAACGGTTATCGATACCACAATTGTCGCACCGAATATCATATCGGTGTCAAGTCGAACAATTTCAATTGTATAATCAATTCGGCATTTACCTCGGATTATCAATCAGATAAATCCTGTCACAATTACTCGAAATAACATGATCAACAAGGAGACCCATACTGATATCAATATCATGCCAGTAATTAAATCATGGCTCATAAAGTACATACCGTATTTGGCTCGTAGGTCGGGCGCTTACCTGAGTCACACGTGACACGAAGGTCTCTTGATACTAGTTCATTTCTCAATGACTCATAAAAAGAAACAACTCTCTGATACCATCTTCTGTAACACCCCAAAAAGGCGGCTATTACAGTGCCGTGAATCCCACACTGGGACCCACCAGGCGATATCCAAAACAGGTTAAATAAATATTATTTGTGATACCGAACCACAATGAATAGTCATTACTCCGGTTAGGAGTTTATTAAAATATGGCCAACGGCCTTATAATACACAGGATCCGAAAAACAAGTATAAACCATATGGAGATGGAAAATACTTCAAATGTCAAATACAACCAGATAGCAATTTAAATGAAATAGGAAATAACATAACACGGTTTAACATAACCGGACAACAAAAGGTGTGGGGGCCCCGAACTAGTATTTTTCGAACCCTTCGCCGTCGACATGCTCTTTCCGTGCCTTGCCTTTGCCTCGACCTAAAATACAATACAAGTATTTCGCCCAACACAGGGTCAGATATACATGATAATCAATTCTTCCGATATTATACAATTCACATATATAGATCTCAAGAAAAACATTCCGACTATTAATCATACCCCTCGGGCGTATGAAATAATTAGTCACCAATCATCGAACACATCCAATACTATGGATGATTAATAATATGGCTCAAGATGGACATCACAGTACGCCCGATCCGGAAATGTGTCCGTGTACACGTCCGCCTCATATACGGAATCCAGAATATACGTGGGACAATGTACCTAATTAGCCTCACGAAACTACGTCTCGTGTGCACAGTCCAATGCGGAATAATATCCACGCATGACTATATAAGTGCCTGGCTAAAAATCCTACACAATGACCAATCGGAACGCAGATATGATTCCGGATATGTCACGATACAACATGACAACGAATTCAATAAATCACATATCCGATTAAGGATCAAGAAAAACTCACCGAAGTGAAAACAAGACCAACGAGATCAACGATTCAAAACGACGTACTTGGGAATGCAACCCCATGAAGAAAACGGAATAACGTCAAGGACAATGTCAAATCACGACAAACATTTCATGAATAATTCATACATATGAAAGATATAGCCATCACAAGAATCTAATCATCATTATAACCAAGCAAGATAACTTGCCTCAATTCCGTAAGCGAAAGATAGTCGTTATCCAAATGATCAAACGGACGGTATCCTCGGTTAAACGCTCAATCGAACAAGCAACCTTGAATGAAACGTAATTCATTCAATAACATATTCACATAATATTAATCTCAATTCGTAGGAAACGACGCCCGCAACCTACTCGAATAATTCATTCCACCCTAATGAATACCTTAACGATTAATGAAAGGTTTCAATACATCTAATTCATCTTCCAAAATCGGATTACCATACCAAAAGTGTCCTTTAATTCTCTTGTTATTCTATGAACAAAACATCTTCAATTTGCCAATAAAATTGGTTTAATCAAATTCTTATGTTCTACAACATCTACTATTATAAAAGGATAGTCATAATGAATTTGATACTCAATCTACCATGACAGTATTATTCATAAACAGCATCACCTTCTTAAGAACACTATCTATTTAGCATGATGATGAACCACATTCTAAGTTATCAACACATTAGATTAATGAAAAGTTATTGTTGTAATTATCAAGATCCTTATCATTCTTCAAGGACTTGTGAAGCTGAACCATAATGATGTTAAAGCTTCTAAGATTTCTGAACAAGATCATCTAATCCTATCTTTAACATTATCAAGTTCTTCACAAGGTAATTAAATACCTAAAATGGTGTTTAAACACTCTATGATATCAAGTTCTTGATTAAATCCAGCTATGATGAAGCCAACCGATCCAACAATGTTCTACTGAGCTAAATTCGTCCAGTAAGATGAGTAATGATAACTACAAACATGGTTAACATCACTACAACATCAAGAACTCATCTAATCTAAACCCTCATTTATCATATTCATCAAGAAGTGTTTAAAAAGTTTAATTATAACCATGTTTTACTTGCTTAATCTAACTCTAGGTGAAGTATAATTCGTCATTAATCATCAACATAAGAAAATAATGCAGAGAGGAAAGTACACCTACCTCCAGAAATGAAGAACAACTTCAATGCTATGAGGAAATATACTCCAAGCTCAAGAACAACTCCTAATCTCCAAGGAAACGAGCTCCACTCCAAGATTTAAGGCTTAGAAATAAGTTGGTGAAGGTTGATATCGTTTTGGGAGTGCAGAGGGACGATAAATGGAGAGAGAATTGGTTTAGAGTTGTGAAGAAATGAAAAACAGGCTGGTCCTATAAATAGACTGGACATACTTAGCGCACGCTATCGGGAAAGTTTAGCGTACGCTAATGCACTTACGTATGCTAACCGGTCGATATTACGTACGTAAGCGGCTTACAGAGGCTACTGTCTTGAATTTTCGCAGGTCGTTAGCGCACGCTAATGAGAAATGGGTTACGCACGCTAATAAAAGTTGATTCTAGCCGACATGACAGCTCAGACCTTGTTCACATGCATGCTAACGGCTAAGGAGTTCACGTGCTGAAGTCAACTGATGCCAGATTCCCTTTTAGCGTACGCAACAGAGGAAACCTTACGCACGCTAAGGCACAGGATTAGCGTACGTTAATCGTACTGTGTAGCGTACGCTACATCAACAGAAAAATTCGAAAATGCAACTCTCTAATTAACATCGAATCATCACATATGAAATAAAATAACAACGATATGACATTCAAATCTATAATACCTCAACATAATACTAAATGCAACGATTTATGATAATCAGATTATCCGAATAATACAACGACAGGTAAAAATGAAAAGTTACAGTCGGATATTACATATCCCCCCCCTTAAAAGGAGTTTCGTCCTCGAAACTAAGGGGTAAATAACTCGGGGTATCCCGCTCGCATACTATCCTCGGTCTCCCACGTAGCCTCCTCGACTCCGTGTCGTGACCACTGAACTTTCAGTAGGGGAATCATCTTGTTCCGCAACTGCTTGATCCTCCTCTCGAGTATCCGTACAGGACGCTCCTCGTATGAATGATCCTCTGCTAATTCAATCTCTTCGAATTGAAGTACATGGCTCGGATCAGCAACATATTTCCTCAACTGGGAGACATGAAACACGTTGTGAATCTTACTCAAAGTCGGTGGCAAAGCTAGTCGATAGGCCAGATCACCTACACGCTCCAAAACCTCAAACGGCCTAATGTACCTTGGGCTCAGCTTGCCCCTTTTCCCGAAACGAAAAACACCTCGGGTAGGAGACACCTTCATTAACACATGGTCACCAACCTCGAACTCAAGCGGTCGTCGGCGGTGGTCAGCATAAAACTTCTGTCGACTTTGAGCTGTTAACAACCGACTCCTAATCAAAGTGATCTTCTCACGGGCTGCTAACAACATATCGGGTTCCGTACCCAGAGATTCTGACAGTTCGTCCCAGCACAAAGGGGACCTACAGCGACGGCCATACAATGCCTCATATGGTGCCATCTGAATACAAGCGTGCCAACTATTATTATAAGTGAATTCCACCAAAGGCAGCTGGGCTTCCCAATCGTTCTTCCAATCAAGAGCACATGCTCTCAACATATCCTCTAGAGTCTGGATGGTTCTCTCCGACTGACCATCGGTCTGTGGATGAAAATCCATACTGAAATTCAACTGCGTGCCCATCGCACGATGAGCGCCTTCGAGAAGTGTGACACAAATCGCCGTCACGATTCGATACAATGCTCTTGGGGGTACCGTGTAGTCTCACAATTTCCTTAATAAGCAATGGGCCAATCTCTCGGGGCCCCACGTGTCCTTAATCTCCAAGAAGTGGGCTGATTTGGTCAGACGGTCCACAATCACCCAAATCGTATTCATTCCTCGACGACTCGTCGGCAAGCTAGTGATAAAATCCATAGATATGTCCTCCCATTTCCACTCAGGAATCGGGAGCGGTTTGACATTCTTGCGGGTCATTGGTGCTCAATCTTAACTCGCGACGTGTTAAGCACCTCGAAACGAATTCGGCAACCTCACGTTTCATATTCCCCCACCAATAATTCTGCTTCAAATCCTTATACATCTTGCTAGAGCCCGGGTGAATAGAGTACGGGGTAGCATGGGCTTCTCTCATGATAGAGTTCCTCAACTCTTCGTCAGCGGGTACACAAACTCGATTTCTAAAATGTATCAATCCATCCTCGTGGATCACGAATCCAGGGGCTTTCCCTTGGGTTACTTCATCCCGAACTCGAGATAAGAATGGGCCCGTAATTTGCTTCGATTTGATCATATCATCAAGAGACGAAGAAATCTCAAGGGTGCAAAGTTGTCCCTGAACACGCTGTAACCAAACTTCAATTTCTGGCCTCATAAGGTCCAACTGCAACTCCCTCTGTACTGTCAAACGGCTCAGCAACTGCTCCTGCACTGTCTTACGGCTCAATGCGTCGGCAACCACATTTTCTTTACCCGGATGATAAAGGATCTCGATATCATAGTCCTTGATTAATTCTAGCCACCTTCTCTGCCTCATGTTCAACTCCTTCTGAGTAAAAATGTACTTTAGGCTCTTGTGGTCTGTAAAGATCTGGCAGGTAACTCCATAAAGATAGTGACGCCAGATTTTCAAAGCAAACACCACGGCTGCTAACTCCAAGTCATGGGTCGGATAGTTAACTTCATAGGGTCACAATTGTCTCGATGCATAGGCGATTACTTTCCCTTCCTGCATTAGTACACATCCCAGACCCTGTCTCGACGCGTCACTATACACCACAAATCCTTCCGTTCCCTTTGGTAAGACCAAAACAGGTGCCGAAATCAATCGACTCTTGAGCTCTTCAAAACTTTGCTGACATGTTTCTGACCACAAATACTTCTTGTCCTTTCGCAATAAGTTAGTCATTGGTTGCGCAATTTTAGAAAATCCTTCTACGAACCGTCGGTAGTAACCTGCTAGGCCGAGGAAACTACGAACTTCCTTTACGTTTTTCGGTGGTAGCCAATCTCGAATGGCTTCCGTCTTTTGTGGGTCCACTCTCACCCCTGCGGATGATATCACATGCCCGAGAAAGACAACCTCAGGCATCCAGAATTCACACTTAGAAAATTTCCCATAAAGCTGTTCCCGCCTCAATGTATCGAGAACTTGGTGGAGGTGACGCTCGTGCTCTTCGTGATCGCGAGAGTAAATCAGAATGTCGTCAATAAAAACGACTACAAAGCGATCCAGATAGTTAATAAAAACTCGATTCATCAACTCCATGAACACTGTCGGTGCATTAGTCAGTCCAAATGGCATCACCACGAACTCATAATGCCCATAGCGAGTACGGAATGCTGTCTTCGAAATGTCAGACTCTCGAATCCTCAACTGATGATAACCAGATCTCAAGTCGATCTTAGAAAACACGGCATCTCCCTGAAGTTGATCCAATAAATCATCAATACGAGGCAAGGGGTACTTGTTCTTGATGGTTACCCTGTTCAGCTCACGGTAATCAATACATAAGCGTAGAGATCCATCTTTCTTCCGTACAAATAACACTGGTGCTCCCCAAGGGGACGCACTAGGTCGAATATAGCCTTTGTCACCAACTCCTCAAGATGGTTCTTCAATTCTTGCATCTCGGTCGGAGCCATACAGTACGGTGCTTTTGAGAGCGGGGACGACTGGTTCTAACTCAATAATAAACTCCACGTCACGATGAGGAGGTAAGCCTGGCAACTCGTTTGGAAATACATCTGGGTAGTCTCGGACTACCGAAATGTCGGCCAATTCAACTGGTCAATCTGCTGTGTTGGTCATGTAGCACCAATAACCAATACACCCTTGATTAAGCAGTTTCACTGCTTTCATAGCGCTGATGACTCTCCCAGAACGACTGGGATTATCACCTCGAAAAATACACTCGAAACCATCATCAGAAGTGACGGTTACCATCCGCTATGCGGACCGAGTATTGCATCATGACGATCCATCCAATCGATACCCAAGATTATATCATCCTTAGGTATATCGACTACAATCGATTTGACAACCACTCACGGTCGTTGACGAATTGGGCGATCTGGACTTCACGATTTCCAATAATCCTTCTACCATCGGGTAGGCGATCACGTAGGGCTCACAATCGATAACATGGTCTAGAGGCAAACGACTTAAACAAGAATAAGATATAAAGGAGTGTGAAGCACCGGTATCAAAAAGAACACATACAGTGGGAGTGGATCTCGAGTATACACGAAATCATGCCGGCCTCGGGATCGTCTGCTTTCTTCATCTCGTAAATCCTAGGTTCGCAGTTCCTGCAACTGTGTACCACTTTGATTCCCACGGCCCATTCCCTATTCGCCGGTGGTCGATAGGAAGCGGACGGAGGCATCCGGTTACGGACAAAGGATTGAACCGGAGCATGAGACGCCATCGGATCATGTCCGGCCCACTCTGCAAAAGCAGCGCGGTGACCATTCTTCCCACAAGTATGGCATGTGATGGCGAGCTTTGGGCATTTGAAGTTGATATGCCCTGGCCCCCACGGTTATGACACACCACGGAAGAGGGAACCGCTCGAGAGTGCGATCCGACGGGCTTTGACGCCATGGGTGGTTGATCGAAGGGTTTGGCAATGACGGGGCTTCTGAATGTCCCCGATTACTCTCGATGCAGTTCTGGTTCTTGGACCTTTTGTTCTTTGGATGTGGTTGTTTCTTGGAAATCTCCTTCGCGGTGAGTTCGTACTCGAGCCTTCTCGATGAACTCGATAAGGTAGTACAGTGGTGATTCAATGTGCATTCTCATTCGGGGTTTAAGCCTCTTGAGAAAGTATTTGATCTTATCGGCCTGTTCGGATAATTGTCGTGGCAAAAGGATGGAGTGCTCGGAATTTCTCAAAGAGATAATACATCATCGTCTTGGATGGGTCGGGGTTCAAAAGTTCCGACAGTTTGGCCTCACGGAGTGGCCCCGGATAGTAACGGTCTAGCATGAGGTTTTAAATTCCTCCCAAGTGTAAACACCATCACTGGCCTTACCGAAAGCCACCAAGTATGAGCGCCTTTGCTAAGATAATACGCGACTCACGAAGCGATTCTCTTAGGCGATCCACCATCTGAAAAAGTTTCTCAAAATGCTCGATCCAATGCACAATATCAGCAGGCTCAGAGGAGCCTTCAAAAGTCGGTGGTCGCTGACGAGAGATGTCGCTGATAATCCGACTCACGGGTCCGCCAATCACAGGAGGAGGATGAGCCCCCTGCTGCTGGCCAGTAGCGGCCCTCTGCATAGCTTCCATTAGTTGACCCATCTGGGTCATTTGTGTCATCATGCCCTGCATTACGACGTAAGGATCGACACGCGCATCCCCGCGCCCACTGTGGTGCGATTGTTCCCTAGAAGGTGAACCACTGTCTGCGGAACTCTGATCCGCATTCGCGCGTCTGTTGGCTCGAGGTATCGGGATTCGGCCCCTTCCGCAGCCTCGTCCCCCTCTGCCACGACCTCTCAGATTTCTTTCCATACTGAAAGAATCAATCATAATGATAACCATAAGTACAGTTCAAGATACTAAAATTCATGCTGAGTTAATAGCAACAAGGAATCACATATTCAAGGAAAACGGTTATCGATACCACAATTGTCGCACCGAATATCATATCGGTGTCAAGTCGAACAATTTCAATTGTATAATCAATTCGGCATTTACCTCGGATTATCAATCAGATAAATCCTGTCACAATTACTCGAAATAACATGATCAACAAGGAGACCCATACTGATATCAATATCATGCCAGTAATTAAATCATGGCTCATAAAGTACATACCGTATTTGGCTCGTAGGGTCAGGCGCTTGCACAGGTCACACGTGACAAGAAGGTCTCTTGATACTAGTTCATTTCTCAATGACTCATAAAAAGAAACAACTCTCTGATACCATCTTCTGTAACACCCCAAAAAGGCGGCTATTACAGTGCCTTGAATCCCACACTGGGACCCACCAGGCGATATCCAAAACAGGTTAAATAAATATTATTTGTGATACCGAAGATGTTGAAGAAATTACCTCTTGAAGATCCAACCACTTCGATCCAATGAACACGAGTTAAATCGAGTATCCAAGCTTCCCAAACAAATCAAGATGATATAAATCTAATATCCAAGTGATAGATGATGGAAAGTTTCTCCCTCAAACCCTCTCTCTCGGATAAAAGTTGGAGAAATGAAGAAATGAGGAAAAAGTCCCGATCAAGTCCTTATAAACTGCCGGAAGTTACGGCCGTAACTCGGCCTTCTTACGGCCGTAACATCCAAGGTCAACGGCCTTACGGCGTAACGGACCCAACTAAATGCAGTAGTAACTCGGCATCGTTCAATCACTGTAAACTGACCTTACGGCGTATCCGTACCTGACTTACGGGCGTAACTCGCCCTTCGTCAAAAACACCTGTCGACATCCTTACGGCCGTACCCGCACACCTTACGGGCGTAACTCGGACGATACGGCCGTATTCGGCCAAACTTACGGGCGTAAGCCCCCTTCGTCAAAAAATGACCAGGCACCCTACCTGTAACGTACGGCCGTACCCGGCCAAGCCTTACGGCCGTACCTGCCTCGTCTTACGGCCGTATGCCAAAACCCTTACGGCCGTAAGTCCTTCTTCGTCCGATAAAACCTGAAATACACGAACACTCCTTACGGCCGTATCCTGACCGTCTTACGGCCGTAACTTGCCTTTGACCAAAAACGCCTGAGCACCCTGCTCGACACGTACGGCCGTAACCGGCCAAGCCTTACGGCTGTACCTGCTCAACTTACGGCCGTATGCCGCAACCTTACGGCCGTAAGTCCCGCTCGTCCAAAAAAGCCTGAAAACAACAAACACCTGTTACGGCCGTAAACTACAATCCTTACAGTCGTAACTCGCTTGCTGGACAAGGTGAAAATCCGATAACTCTGATTCCTCGCTACGATTGATGAATGATCCGACATACCATATGTATGTGAAAGTGAACAAGTCCAACACATGACAAAGATGATATTCCTAGTATAAGACTACCAATCACGATGAAAAATAATAATATTCCCATCTCGATCTATAAACGGAGATGAAATGACGATCGGTAGTTTTTCAATAGCACAAATGAATAAAAGCTTGGTAAAAATCACCAAACACCTACACAGAACAACTCTTAATAAGTAACAACGAACCAAAAGGATATTGAAAAAACAAGAAAAATAAACAACAAGAGCAACTAAATAAAGGAAAAATACAAAACCATAAATAAATTACAACAAATACCACCCACGAAAGAAATATAATTCAAAAAAGAATTTCGAAATTATCTTCTTTACCAAAGCATGGTGTTTTCCGTACTTACAGATATCGTGGCAAGAACCGGTTGAGGCTCTGAGATAAATGGGAACTCTACGTTTGGTAGTGGCTTTTTCATTGCTCAGATTTCCAGCAGAGTTTGAGTCCATTTTCTTAAAGTCGGATTCATTCTTTTCGGGAGTTATTAGTGAATTGACACTTTCTTGGACCTTGAAAATTGACTTGGAAAGAAAATCAGAAAACCCAAAATTTCTACACAAAAATTCGACAGAATTAAAGAACGATTATGTGCATTGGTTTAAGTGGGTGTGAACTATAAGAATCAATTAGTAATTCACTTACAAAAAAAAATTATATCCAGCCATATGCTCATATGTTCCTCTTTCTAGTTATACTCTCCTCTACACAGATTAAGACAGGACATTACAGTGATTCGGAAATGTAATACGGATAGAATTATGATTCTTTTTTTCTAAGTAGTTTACGAATTAATCAGAAAAATTAAAAACTCAGAACACTAAATTTCTAAGAAATTCAGCACATTTCACCTCACCAACATCATTTCATCATTAATCCCATTGATCAACACCATAAAAATCCATTGAAAGAGGAGACTACTTTGAGATAGATAGCATACATAGAGATCCATTTACCTGAACCGGAATTCTTCCCCGGCCTGTAGCCACTAAGCCACCAACCATCCCGATAACAAATCCCGTCACCACCTTACTCACCAGATAGATGAAGAGAAGATATCGTGTGGAAGAACACGTCGATGACAAAAACAAGGCGAAGCGGTGAGAAGATAGAGGAAAAGAAATACGTTTTCAGGAAGAACAGAAAATGAAGCGAGGCGCAGAAGAGGACGTTTTCAGCGAGGAAAAAAAAGGAGGAAACACGTGACCATTTGACCCTTCACTCTTTAAGTAGGAAGTAGGATATATATTATATAAGGATAGGATATATAAATATATATATATATAACTAATATTTATTTTACTTATATTTATTTTTCCTACTTCTTTATATATATATATATAAAATAAATATTAGTTATATATATATATATATATTTATAGAAGATATACGATATGAAATGTATTTGCCGGTTGGCTGGTCAACGGTTGAGCTGTGAGAGAGTTGAGAGAGAGTTGGGAGTGAATAATTGAAATTTGACCCGCTTAATTGAAATATTTGGACAAAGATTGAGCTTGCCTATTTAATTGACTAATGTTCGTACAATCATTGAGCTCGCCTATTTTTTATTGATTTTTAAAGATCAACGGCTACACATTTTTTAAAGACCAATGGCTACACCGACTTCAACGTTACCGTAGATACTGAATAACGTCTACCGTAACAGTGCTTTATAGCAATGCTAACACCGAAAAAAAGTGTAGGCGTAGATCACTTTCAAGGCATATATGGTTACACTTTTGCTTGTAACATTGAAAAAAGCGTTGTTAAAGCCCATATATGGCGTAGGTCCCTTCAGACATTTGGGTTGTCATCAATACCCTCATCGCATTTTGCCTAGCCGCTCGGTTCTGATGACCAAACATCTCTGTGAGATCTTTCATCATTTCTGCGGCTGAGCCCATCGTCTGATGCTGATGCTGCAATACATTTGTCAATGAAGCCAAAATGTAACAGCGAGCCATCTCATCAGATTTTTTCCATTTCCGGAGTTCAGCCAACTCTTGAGGAGTGGCATCCGGTTCTGGTTCCAAAGGACTCTCCTTAGTTAAAACAAATTTATGCCCCTCGGCAGTCAAGACAATATCAAGATTTCTTTTTCAGTCGGCAAAGTTAGTGCCATCAAGTTTGTTTTCTTTGAGAATAACAGCTAGTGGATTGAAAGACATCTGAGAATAAAATTAAAACACCATTCATCACATAATTCGACGCAAAATATAAAAAACCTTAAAACAATATATATGCAATCAACCAACACCTTGAAAAATCGCACATGCAAGCCACGATAGTGTGGACGTTTGCATATACTTTTTCAAGTAGATTTTAACGTCTTTAATTTTACTATCTAGCCAAGACACATTTTGACAAGTAAAATTAATAGTTGGTTCCTCTTGGCCATGTATTTAATTAACATAAACTCCGATGGGGAGCTTATTAATTAATACACCTAAGTGAACACCATAATTTGACAAACCTTAGAATATTATTTAATGATAATAGTCCTGCAGATGGAGAGGTCCTATCATAAAAAATAATATTCATCTTTTTGTTATCAAATTTGAAGTTTAAAACCAGTGAGCCAATAATTTAGCACATCCGATGTGGAGGAAGACTCTAATGTCAACGCGCATGCTAATTATTTCACAATTTAAACCAATTATGGAGGCCATTTTGATTTTGAAAAATCAATTTTAAAATCACTTAGTTATTTTGAAAAATTAAGGTTTTTAATTTTCTCGTCCTAACATGCAAGGAAACATATCACGCATACATCCATACATGCCATACATCAAAACAATAAAAACCAACAAATAATAAAATTGGACAATTATATCCAATTATCATGGCTTTTAATTCCTCGTTTTGAATAACGAGAAAATCTTCGGCTCGTTTGCTCCCACTGCTTCAAGCATCTCGCGGAAAAACGAATTGAACGACCCAAACCGGACAACTTGACCTGCTGGCCGCATTGCCGCTCGACCATTGCCGCCGGTGCCGACCAGCCATTGCCGGCCATTGCTACTTTGCCCGCCGACCGCTTTGCCCATTGCCGAAAGGCTGGCCGCTGCTGGTCACGGCCGAGTCCCGATCGGCATTCTGCCGGTCTCAATCGGTTCGTCTGATCGGGACTCCTCTTCGCGCTGGACTTCTTTCTCTTTCGTACTTTGAGTGTTCCAATTCGATTACAATTTCATTCAAAATAAAATACATCGAATTTACATCAAAATACAAGAAAAAAAATCCTATTCTACCCGTGGATTTTCTCACGGGAAAAACTTATACATGCCACAAAAACGGGCCAAATTACCAAAACGCGTAAATAAGTAAAACATCACATAGCCATGATAATTGGATCATATTTTTTTGCAAGACAAATTCTAGCAAAATATTCCAAAAAATCATACTATACGAATATTTAATTGCTAGCATATTAATCACCAAATTAATTAAATTGAACAGAACCTATAGACCGGCTCCGATACCAATTGTTGGAATATAAAACGCAGCGGAAGCAAGTTGGTGGTGATAATTTAATAAAAGGTTTTATAAACTAACCAACGCAAAAACCGGATCTATTTAGGCTTGTCAACTAATTAACTAAACAGATTAATAAACAATTAAATAAATATATTTACGCATGGGAGTCGGTAATTTTTACCTTTGATGCGAAGTGGTAGAAAATCCCTTTTTGATCGATTTATGTACTCTTCGTGTTCCTCTCCGATCTTCTTGTATTTCTACCTCAAGATCTTCTAGAGTATATCCCGCCTACGTCCGGATGTCGTGTGGGCAACAATCTACCAGACTGAATTTGCACAGCTAGGGTCGGCCAAAATCTCCTCACAAGAAAACTCACGATTTTTGTTCTCTCTATTTTTCTTGAATATTTTGGTATTTTAGAAAAATATTGTGTTAACTAAATTATGGAATCCAAGACACAAGTCAAGATCCACAATTAAATACAAACACAAAAAAAAATCGATTTTCTTGGACAATTGTAAGTGGAAAAATCGGCCAACACTAAGTATGTATTTATAGGTGTTTTGAGCTACTCTAGGGACCTTAAGGAGGATATGGTAAGGACTCCCAATAGATATCTTCCTTCCATTATTAGGACTCTTCCTAATATGAAGACTCTATTAATATCAACTTACTCCGCTAATAAGTTAATATTGCACTTCCTACCAAAATCCCAAATTATGAAATTGGGCTCCTTTTTTAATTAATTATTTCCCGTGTTTAAGATATTCCATGTCCATTAATTAATTTAAGCTACTGACAGCTTTTAATTAATTAATGTATTATACATGAGTATACCACTCGATCTTTATTATTATATCGGAAAGTTAATTCTACCTGCAGGGTTTAATATAATAATCATTTCTAGTACCTCAAGGGACATGATCAACCCGACTGGTCGGGACATGATTTCTAGCTATAATATTAATTATCATATAAATAATAATTTTGCCCAAAATATCGAGCATATTGAGTCAATCATTGTGGCTCTCACC
The DNA here is from genome assembly GCA_033398695.1 of Orobanche coerulescens. NCBI lineage: Eukaryota > Viridiplantae > Streptophyta > Magnoliopsida > Lamiales > Orobanchaceae > Orobanche > Orobanche coerulescens. The sequence goes on from CM065818.1 coordinate 60,857,076, forward strand.
CATAATAAATCAAAGCAATAAATATTAAATATATATAATTCAATATTAATCACTAGAATTAAGAAATAATAAGTGTACGAGATGTACGTTCTTCTTATAGTCAGTACAGAAGAATCTATCTCACCTCGATCCTGTTCAACATATACCGTATACGCTAATATATGCTAATGGTCAAGATCAACCAATACCAAGCATATACTACAACCTCTCACATAACGGTCTAATGTTATATAGGTTGTGAACTAAATATTACTATATAAGGAACCGATAATGTGATCTTCCGTATGACACTACACACCACATTATCTACAATATAAAGTAAATTAGACTACATTTGCATAACCATAGCATGAATAAATTTGTAAAACATGTGATAAATGAATTAAATATTCTCATAGATAAAGACCGGGAAATTAGGTAATACAAGCATAAAGTATGTTTTGACGTATACAACCCTAACAATGGCATCATCATCAAAAGAAACTGAATAACCATCGCATTTTAATTTAGAAACCGAAATTAAATTCATTCTAAAATCCGGTACTAATAATAAATTATTGAGGACTAATAATTTATTATTAATCTTCAACTGCACGACTCCCACTGCAACAGCCATAAGCCTGGAATAATCTCCTCAGTTGATGGTAATCTCACCCGCACTAAGCTGTTTGGTTACCTGAAAACCATGCGAGTGAAAACAAACATGATCAGTGGAGCCTGAATCAACTATCCACGAAGTGGAAGAACAAGCTGCCAAACATGTTTTGACTACTAGTGCACGAGACATACCTTTCTTGAGAGCAGGGCAGTCCGCTTTAAAATATCCTTTCTGACCGCACTTGTACCACTTTCCCTTTGGATTTTTGTTTGTCTCGGGGTGAGGAGCCTTGCTTTTCACCTTGAGGGTTGCCACTTGCTTCTGGCCAACCTGCTTTTTCTTCTTTCCCCATTTGGGTTTGGAAGAAGTAGCACCGGTTGCTGCAAGAATATGATGATAACCTTGTTTGAAGAGACCTTCATCAGATTGAAGCTCTGTACGTCAAAATATATGTCATATGGTTCATATTGTAGTTAAGGCGGAACTGCTCAAAGTTTCTTGGTAAGCTGCCTAAGATAATATCGACCTGCGTTTTCGCATCGATTGTAGCCCCCAGTATGCTCAGTTCGTTCAAATAAGACATCATTTTAGAACATGATCCCTTATTGGGGTCTCTTCAGATATTTGGGTTGTCATCAACACCATCATTGCATTTTGTCTAGCCGCCCGATTCTGATGACCAAACATCTCGGTGAGACTTTTCATCATTTCCGCGGCCGAGCCCATCGTCTGATGCTGACGCTGCAATACATTTGTCAGTGAAGCGAAAATGTAACAGCGAGCCATCTCATCAGACTTCTTCCATTTCCGGAATTCATCCAACTCTCCAGGAGTGGCATCCGGTTCTGGATCCATAGGGCACTCCTCAGTTAAGACAAATTTATGCCCCTCAGCAGTTAGGACAATGTCAAGATTTCTTTTCCAATCGACAAAGTTAGTGCCATCAAGTTTATTTTCTTTGAGAATAACAGCTAGTGGATTGAAAGACATCTGAGATAAAAATTAAAAACATCCATCACATAATGCATAGCAAAATATATCGAAAAACCTCAAAACACAATATATATGCTAGCAACCAACACCTCGAAAAATCCGCATATGCAAGCCACGATCGTGTGGACGTTTACACACACATTTTCAAGTAGAGTTTTACGCCTTTAATTTTACTATCTAGTCAACTTACGTTATGACAAGTAAAATCAATAGTTGGTTCATCTTGGCCATGTATTAATTAACATTTATTCCGATGCGGAGCTTATTAATTAATACACCTAAGTGAACACCATAATTTAACATCCTTAAAATATTATCTTTTAAATAATAGTCATACAGATGGAGAAGTCCTATCATAAAAAATAGTAATATTTACCTTATGTTATCATTTTGAAATTTAAAACTAGTGAACCTATAATTAGCACATCCGATATGGAGGAAGACCCTAATGTCAACGCGCATGCTAATTACTTCACAATTTAAATTAATTATGGAGGCCAATTTGATTTTATTTTTTTTTAAAATAAATAAATCAATTTAATCACTTAGTTATTTTAGCCTTAGGGTTTTTAATTTTCTCGTCCTAACATGCAGAAAACATATCACGCATACATTCATACATGTCATACATCAAAACAATAAAAACCAAAAATAAAGCATAGATAATTAGAGAAAATTACAGCCAACTACCTTATTAGATGGTCTGTTTACAGTTTAGTCCCTATTGTTTCATAAATTACAGCGAAAGATAACAATCTAATTTGGTGTTGACTTTCATTAAAAAGATAAAAATACCCCTCTATTTACTTGAATAAAACATTTCTTTTTAAAATACATTTCATTCTCCCCTTCTCTCTCTCTTCCCTCTCTCTCTCTCTCTCCCCTTTCACTTTTTTTTTTCTCTCGTTCTCTCTCTCTTCCCTCTCTCTATCCCCTTTCATTTTTTTTCTTTCTCCCGTTCTCTCTCTCTCTTCCCTCTCTCTCTCCCTTTCATTTTTTTTTCTTCCTCACCTACCCCATGCGGACGAGCCTGGGCGGCGGAATTTTCCTGTGTAAAGTTGGAGATCGGCGGACTTTTGGTCGGATCTGGGAAGACGATGAGGTGGAGCACCGAGCGGGTTGTTGATGGTCGGAATCGGACTTGACGGGTGAGAATCGGAGGTGTTATGCCTGCTGCGATGTGCCGTGGTTGAACGGTCGCGGTTGGCTGAGGCGGAGAGCGGCGACCCTGTGCTGCAGACCCGGTGATGGGGAACGCGGTGTTATGCCAGTTTTCTCCTCGTCAAATACATTTACAGCTAAATGTTATTCTTTACAAGACTGGATTTCGATGTCTTCAAACTCCACTCTGGTATTTTTTCTCTGGAAAATTATGGTCAGGAGTGAATCGTCTCTAATTTTCTGGATATTTGAGGGGAAGCATATTCGTCGGTTTTTTCGATTTATCAAGGCAAATATGACCTCCTTTAGCTATAGTTGGTGTATGGTTAAAAATAAAACTATTTTTTTTCCATGTTAATTAATGTTTGTTGGCTGCAGAATTCCAGTGGAGCGATACAGACGGAGACATTCTTTATTCTGATTATGAGAAAATAAGGAGCGAAAAGTTTAAGGCTGTATTAAAACTCCAGCAAGAAAATAATGGGTTGATTGAGCCCAAATGAAATGAGGTCTGGTTGCCTGGTATGTTTCTTCCCCAGCCAGAAATGAGGTCTTGTTGCGAGGCTTTGGCGGGTCGTCGGTTTTTTTTTTCCATTTTTTGTGTGGTGATGGGGAACGCGGGTCGGATCTGTGGTGATGGGACAATTGTAATGTAACTAGGATCTCTACTGGTGGTGGCTGAGTTTAGGGACTGGGTCGCGGCTGCTCGCGGCTGCTCGCGGCGGCAGCTTTTGTGTGGAAGAAACGGCGGCGCTGGTCGATTTTGTAAAAATAACGGCTACTTGAAAGTTTGAAAATTTATTATACTTAAGTCCAAAATTGTAATATATATATTGCAATGAGGTCCAGCATGTGCCACCCACGTGAGCCAAAAATAAATGGATAGAAATGAAAAGAAAAATAAAAAGGGCAAATCCGGAATATCAATACTCTCTCCTGTGACATCATCTGAAAGTTTGATTTTTGTCCTTCATTGTAAATATAGTTTCTCGACAAAGCAAAGTTTGTCTTTTATTGTAATATCTGAAACAATAGGGACTAAACTGTAATTAGACCATCTAGAAGGGTAGTCAGATGTAAATCGCCCTGTATAATTAAATTACCCAATTATCATGGTCTTCCTCTTTGAGTTGAGCCCGAGAAAATCTTCGACCCGATCTCTCTTACTGAATCAAGCATCTCGTCGCTCCTCCACGGTCGGGCTGGGGATTTCCAAAATTAAAATTTCACTTTTATGCAAAATTAATTACATAAAAATATTTAATTTTAAATCCTGGCTCTCCAGCGGACGCAACGAACGGCGGCGGAACGGACCGGACCAAAAACTGGACCACCGGCTAACCAATGGCCGGCCGGACAGTGCTCGCGCTCTGGCAGTACTGGCGCTTCTCAGTGACGATCGTGTCTTGCTCGGCTTATTTCGTCTTGTCGGCCATGCCGCAACGATCCGGTTCTGCTCTATTTCTTCGTGATCCCATCTTTTCCAAATTTGATTACAATTTTAAACAAAATAAAATACATCGAAACTACAGCAAGATTACATGAAAAATATAACACCTAGAACTACCAGCGGATTTTCTCACGGGAAAAACCATTACATGCCTCAAAATCGGGCCAAACCAACAATTGCATAAATAATTAAAATAAATAAATAAACCATTCACATAAACTATGATAATTGGATCATATCAACTGCAAGAACACATCTAGCAAAATATTCCAACATCAAAATACATGAATATTTAAATTGTTATCAATTAATCACCAAAATTAATTAAAATAGCAAAAAGCCTAAAAATCTGGCTCCGATACCAATTGTTGGAAGTAAAAACGCAGCGGAAGTGAAGTTTGGGAAAGTTGATAATAGCGTTTTACGCATCCACGAGCATAGGATCTATTTTAACATGCTAATTAATTAATTATTAAGACTAATAAGCAATTTAAATATTATTTATTATTTATTAAATAAATATATTGGTTATTAAAATATCTTAATCTAGATCTAAAAGATCATAGGATATTACCTTTGAAGGGAATTGGTTGCTTTTGTCGTGATTACCTTGTATATCTACTTTTAGACCTTCTAGAGTATGATCCGCCTTAACCCGGATGTTGTGTGGGCAACGAGCTACCGGATCTTGCTTGGACACTAATGGGAATGGCCGAAATTCTCTTGTATGTGGTCACACAATTTTCTTTACTTTTTAGTATTTTATGAACACTCTTAGCAAATTAATGTGTTATCTAAATTGTAGAATCAAAGACACAAGTCTAGATCTACAATTAAACACAAGAGGAAAAATTTGATCTCACAACCTCACAAAGACATGTAAAAATCGGCCTCCCCTTAATGTCCTATATATAGGCTTTTGGACTACTACTAGGAATCTTAACGAGGATTATGGAAGGACTCCCAATAAATTTCATCTTACCATATTAGGACTCTTCCTAATATAATGAATCTATTGATATCAACTTAGTCCACTAAAAGGTTGATATTGCACTTCCTACCAAAATCCCAAATTATAAAATTGGGCTCCTTATTAAATATGTTATTTCCCGTGATGAAGATATCGAATGTCCATTAATTAATATAAGATACTGACAGCTTTAATTAATTAATATCTTATCCAAGAGTAGTACCACTCGAACCTTATTATTATATCGAAATTAAATCCACCTGCAAGGTTTAATATAATAATAATTAACGAGCTCCTCAAGGGGACATTATCAACCCGCACGAGTCGGGACACGATTTCTAGTAATAATAATAACTGTCGTATAAATAATATTATTACCCAAGATACGAGGCTTATTGAGTCGATCATTTTGACTCTCACCCATGGTAAATCAAAGCAATAAGTATTATAAATACACAGTTAGATATTATATACTTGGAATTAAAAAAAATAATTATCCGAGATTTACGTTCTTCTTACAGTTAGTACAGAAGACACTATCTCACCTCGATCCAGTTCAGCGTATGCAAATACGCTAATGTATGCTAATAGTCAAGACCAACTATTCTCAAGCATACACTACAACCTTTTATATAATTTGTCTAATAATTATATAGGTTGTGAACTATTATATTATTTTATAAGGCACCGATAATGTGATCTTCCGTTTGATACCAACACACCACATTATCTACAATATAAAACAATTAGATATTTTATTTGCATAATCATAACGTGAATAAATATGCAAAACATGTGATTAAATGTAATTAATATTCTCATAGGTAGTTACATGGAAATAAGGTAATACAAGCATAAAGTATGCTTTCCAATATACAACTCTAACAATCTCCCACTTATACTCAAAGCATGATTTTAAGTATACTACTTTATTACATAGTCTCTCAATTATCCCACTTATACTCAAAGCAATGCTGCCATACACCATAATCCCATTCATTCCACATGCCTTTCAAAAACTTTTGAGGGTAGGCCTTTCGTGAAAGGATCAGCAAGATTATCTTCCGATGCAACCCTCGCTACAACTACATCTCCTTCCTTTACGAAGTGTCGTATGATGTGGTACTTGCGGTTGATATGTTTACTTGCCTTGTGGGCTCGTGGTTCCCTCGAATTTGCGACTACACTAGTATTATCACAATATAATGTAATACCATTTGGCAAATCGGGAATCACATCTAAGTCATGCAAGAAGTACTTGAGCCACACCGCCTCCTTGGCAGCCTCAGAGGCTGCCATGTACTCGGCTTTTGACCGCGCTGTCAAGACGGGTCAAAATTCGATATTTATAGAAACTCCTTGGCCAACTTATACTAAATAGTAGTATCGATAAGTAAGGGTCGAATCCACGAGGAACGGTTGAATTAATTGTACTTGTTGAGTTGAATAATTTTTGGAAAATAAAAATAATAATACTAAATAAATAATATTACTAAATATAATAATACTAGATAGACTAAAAAGGGGGAGGGGGTTGGTTGAATTAAAGTAAACAAATTAAAATAACAAGTAGGTAAATAAAAAGAAGTAAAATTTTAGTAAGAAAAATATCCAGTTCTTAGTTCCGTTATCCTCCGTTCTAATTTAATTTATGAATTAATGCAGCACTTTATCTTTCCTTAATTCCTAATGAACTCCTACTCCGAAGTCAACAACAAGCTCTGTTAACTCCAATCGTTTCTTAAGTTTATTTAACCAAATCAAGCTCTTCAATTAAATCTATCTAGACGAAGGATCCAAGACAAGCTCTTCAAATCTTGTTCGTTAGATGCATTAGAAACCAAAACAATGGAAATAGACAAGATATTGAGTTCACAAACTCGACCCAAGGGATCTTGAGTTTGTGTTACCCAATTGAATAAAATCAATTGTTACTACTTGTGATTCAGAATTATAACGATTACGTATTATAATCCTAAATCTAGCAATAGATATAAAAACCTCAATTAAGTTGATCAGACCAATTAAAGTAAATTATATCATAAATAAATCTACTCAATAACACAAAGATAATTCAAAGGAATTAAGTCAAGAATATGCTACGGGATTAAAATATAAATAATATAGATACGAGTTCAAATATTCCTACGAACTGGAATAGATAAATTAGCCGGACATGATGGATAAATAAAACATGAAATAATAATTAAGCATGGAAATCAAGAACCAGAAAATTATAGTTGTTTTATTTACTGCTCGACGGCCGAATTACTCTTCACTGGAGCCAGCAATTAATTCTTGTCTTCTAGGAAGCCGTGCCTTCCTGAATATTGCGGCTGACCTCCTCTATTCTTCACGTGAGAATTCTACTATGGGGTTCAGAATTATGATGATGATGGGGTTGTGACGGTGAGAGATGTCCTGAGCTGCTAATTGGGGTTGTGGTGTCTTGATTCCTTGTCTTATTTATAAGTCCACCTTTAGTTTTTCTTCTCCCCATGACTCTTCTTCTTTTCCTATTTTTTTCCTCTTCACGTGATGAATTGTCCTGAGATGTTTTAATGTAGGACTCTTTTTTTTCCTATCTTTTATTTCGGCCGGAACTCTTCTTAGATTGAGAGATTTTAATTATTGTCCCGGTGATTATTTCGACTTCAATATAATAATTTCCTGAAATAATGAATAAAATCCACTGGTGAATAAAATTAAATTCATAAATCAAATAGGTAGAAAACAATCAAGTTGTGCTATAATAAATATAATATAATTATGCATTTAGCACATATAATCATGCAATATTTTCTACCGATCAAATATCCCCAAACTTAAACCAATGCTTGTCCTCAAGCATAAAAATATCGAAGGATTTGAAAAAAAAAATCGCCCTATAATACGCTCAAAAAAACTTTAAACTCCATTCACCAACCCAAAATTCACAAGTGTTTGCATAAAATAAAAGTCCAAGTTCCCCAATCTCCCCAAACTTAAAAGTTTGCTTGTCCTCAAGTAATTTAGAATGAGTTGGAACGAAGCGATAACAAAAGTAAGAATATGATTTACACGCCTTGAAATATTCAACCTTCACTAACTCAAACAATGGTGTAGTAAACGCCTCTTATGCATAATTAAGAACATGCTTTGCATATGCAATTAATGAAAGTTACATAGAATTATCACACATAAAAATGCAATCCTATTAAATAGTTCCAAGAAGAGAAGTATAGTAAAAAAATTTCCAACCTATGATAAAGACTTTAATCATCTCCCCAAACTTATTATTTCAATTAGTTGTTTATTGATAAGGACTTACGCGAACGCACTATCCACAAGCTTTATCATATTTCGTAGGTGATAACTTTCACACCGTTATTTGCTAACGTGTAGCTCTTTTCACCAACACTTTTTCCTCTTTTTTTCTTCTCTCTTTTTTTTTTCTTTTTTTTAGGTGATAGCTTTCACATCGTTATTTGCTAACGTGTAGCTCTTTTCACCAATATTTTTTCGTGTGAGACGGCAGCTACGCACCAACAATGGGTTAGTCCTTTATTTTTCGTTGTTACTTTTTTCACAATATTTTAGGACCCCCAAAATTAGGCAGTTGTTGCTGCTCAACACCTCTTTTTTTTTTCAACTAACCTCCTTGCATGCGGTAGCTCCAAAAAATTCAACGACCAACGAAATTTTAAGAAGAGGTATACAACCAAGTATAAATCACAAGTGAAATTTTAATAATACTTCCTTCTTTGCTTTTCTAATAGTTTCACTATTTTTATGCCTTTAATTCACAGAAAAATCCCAATAACGACCAACACAAAACCACACAATTTCACAGAAACTCGAAACTACAGACCACAAATTGAATTAATTCCAACCATTATTCCAGACGAGCAAATGATACTAAATACTTACTGTTATGCTTTTCACCAACTATTCACAATTAACTAAAGGACAATTATTATAATTAAAAATCAAAGTTCGGGAAAACACAATTTTGGCAACAACACAAAAAATCTAGGAAAAAGTAACGCGCAAATCAAGTACAGAAAAGGGAAAAGAGTCCACCGGGCTAGTGCGGTGTGTTAGTTTGGAGAGAAAGTAGGCTTTCTTGTAAATTCTCACACCGGGACAGATTATCAGCACTGGGCCATCCAGTGTTATTTTTCTGCACAATACTCAACCTCCCCAAACTTGATTCAAAGTCCATTGTTGCAGACCAACCATATCCAATACTCTCTGGTACCTATGAAAAGCAAAAATAAATAAATGAAAATTCGATTTGGTTCTACAACTAAAAAAATAAAAATAAAAATAAAAACACTGGGTTGCCTCCCAGCTAGCGCCTTTGTTTTAAGTCGTTGACTCGACTAGAACTTCCCTTTTTAACGAATGCACCAAGGAGGTTTTGGTATAGGTCTTAAGGCAAGTACATACACCATTATTTTTGTTATTTTGCACCACTTCGACCCATTAGTACAAAGATTTCTAATTACACTCATACTCTTTCTAAACATATAGGGACCATGCAATAGAGAAAAGTTCAGTCTTGGTATGATCTCATAGAGCACATAGGTATTATTGATCTCGTCAATCAAGAGTACTTCTTCAACCTCGTCGCTCAAAATTCGCTTAATTGCATCGCTGGATGGTATATAGATTTCCACTTTATGAGACACATCTAAATATTGATTTTATTTGTTGTTCGTTGCAGCCTTCGTTATCCTGGAAGGAAAAGGTATGCTCTCAACTTCAATATGAGAAGAATTAGACATTATTACTTTGCTGCCCAACAGTTCAGCAGTGGGTGCCTGTTTGATACTGGGTGACTCAGTGTTGATTTGGACAGCAGATTTCCGTTTCTCGCCTTCATCGTTCAGATTTTCCTCGGTTTTCTGGGGGTTCTACATCTGTTTACCACTTCTCAAGGTGATGGCACTCACGTTCCTATGATTTGCCTCCGATTGGGAGGGTAGTTTCCCACTGTTTTGGCTCTCCAATCGACTCATTGAGGTAGCAAGTTGGCTTATTTGATTTTCGATGATTTTTATTCTCGATTGAGTGTCGTGCTGAAATCGGCTCATGCTCTGCTGAAACTACATCGTGTTTGAAATGAGGGCTTTCATCATCTCTTCGAGTGAGGAACTCGAATTTTCCGACGGTTGCTTGTAAAATTGGCCCTTATTCCGCGAAAACTCCTCTTGCTGCGATTTTCACTTAAAATTGGGGATGATCTCTCCATCCCGGATCATATGTCTTGGAGTATGGATCATATTTCATTCCATAAAAATTTTCAGTACCGACCGCATTGGCATGTGCCTCGATCTCATCCAATAATACCTTGTAATGCTCGGTGGTGTGCTCCGTGGTTTGGCAAATTCGGCACAGCATGACCTGCGAATTTCCTACAGCAATTTTTCTGACAAAGGAGTTAATTCGGTCAGCTTATGCTCAATAGAGGAGTCATGTACCTCCTTCACTATTTTCGCAGGATTGTCACGATAACCAAATTGCTGTGAATTGGCGGCCATGTTCGAGATGAGGGCGTTCGCTTCTCTGCTTTCTTTTGTTCTTTGCCTGAAACTCGATCTCGTTTGGTAATTTCTAGAAAATACTGCAAGTTTCTATCTTCACGTGACCTTGTAATCATGCAAAACTTAAACAAAGCGGACTAGTGCACAACTGACAGTTATTATGAATTTTCAGAACTCACACTGGGTGACCCAGTATCAAAAATCTGCTCGTAAAAAAAACTGCTATTAGTGATTGCTAAAAAAGCGAATTTTTGTTCATAAAAATAAAAAAATTAAGAATAAAAATTCAACTCATAAAATAAAATTAATTTTACACCATTCCCCGACAACGCGCCAAAATTTTGACCGCGCTGTCGAGACGCGTCAAAATTAGATATTTATAGAAACTCCTTGGCTCACTTATACTAAATAGTAGTGTCGATAAGTAAGGGTCGAACCCACGAGGAATGGTTGAGTTAATTGTACTTGTTGAGTTGAATAATTTTTGGAAAATGAAAATAATAATACTAAATAAATAATATTACTAAATATAATAATACTAGATAGACTAAAAAAGGGGGGTGGTGGTGGTTGAATTAAAGTAAACAAATTAAAATAACAAGTAGGTAAATAAAAAAGAAGTAAAATTTTAGTATGAAAAAACGATTGCGATTAATGTCCAGTTCTTGGTTCCGTTATCCCCCGTTCTAATTTAATTTATGAATTAATGCAGCACTTTATCTTTCCTTAATTCCTAATGAACTCCTACTCCGAAGTCAACAACAAGCTCTGTTAACTCCAATCGTTTCTTAAGTTTATTTAATCAAAACAAGCTCTTCAATTAAACCTATCTAGACGAAGGATTCAAAACAAGCTCTTCAAATCTTGTTCGTTAGATGCATTAGAAACCAAAACAATGGAAATAGACAAGATATTGAGTTCACAAGCTCGACCCAAGGGATCTTGATTTTGTGTTACCCAATTGAATAAAATCAATTGTTGCTAATTGTGATTTAGAATTATAACGATTACGTATTATAACCCTAAATCTAGCAATAGATATAAAAACCTCAATTAAGTTGATCAGACCAATTAAAATAAATTATATCATAAATAAATCTACTCAATAACACAAAGATAATTCAAAGGAATTAAGTCAAGAATATGCTACGGGATTAAAACACAAATAATATAGATACGAGTTCAAACATCCCTAAGAACTGGAATAGATAAATTAGCCGGACATGATGGCTAAATAATACATGAAATAATAATTAAGCATGGAAATCAAGAACCAGAAAATTACAGCTGTTTTCTTTACTGCTCGAGGCCGAATTACTCTTCACTGGAGCCAGCAATTAATTCTTGTCTTCTAGGAAGCCGTGCCTTCCTGAATATTGCGGCTGACCTCCTCTATTCTTCACGTGAGAATTCTACTATGGGGTTCAAAATTATGATGATGATGGGGTTGTGATGGTGAGAGATGTCGTGAGCTGCTGATTGGGGTTGTGGTGTCTTGATTCCTTGTCTTATTTATAAGTCCACCTTTAGTTTTTCTTCTCCCCACGACTCTTCTTCTTTTCCTTTTTTTTTTCCTCTTCACGTGATGAATTGTCGTGAGATGTTTTAACGTAGGACTCTTTTTTTTCTGTCTTTTATTTCGGCCGGAACTCTTCTTAGATTGAGAGATTTTAATTATTGTCCCGGTGATTATTTCGACTTCAATACAATAATCTCCTGAAATAATGAATAAAATCCACTAGTGAATAAAATTATATTCATAAATCAAATAGGTAGAAAACAATCAAGTTGTGCTATAATAAATATAATATAATTATGCATTTAGCACATATAATTATGCAATATTTTCTACCGATCAGCTTCCATGGTAGAGTCCGAGATGCATTTATGCTTCACACTCCTCCAACTAATGGCTCCACCTCCCAGGCTAAAAACATAACCCGAAGTATACTTGGACTTTTCTTTGTCCGATGAAAAATCTGAGTCAATATAACCCACCGGGCACAGGTCGTCTGACTGATATACAAGCATGTGCTCCCTAGTCCTTCTCAGGTACTTGAGTATGTGCTTGACAGCAATCCAGTGTGCTGGTCCTGGGTTTGACTGATATCTTGCAGCCATGCCTACGGCATGACAGATATCTGGTCTAGTGCAAAGCATAGCATACATGAGGCTTCCCACAGCTGACGCATAAAGGACCGTCTTCATGTCATGTATCTCCTTTTGTGTCTTGGGACACATATCCTCAGATAGTTGAATTCCATGTCTCTAAGGTAGAAAACCTTTCTTGGAATTCTCCATGCTAAACCACTTTATAGCACTGTATCGATATAGGATGCCTGGGATAAGCACAACATCTTTTTCTTCCGATCACGAATTATCCTGATTCCAAGGATGTGTTCTGCTTCTCCCAGATCCTTCATATCGAACTGCTCAGATAGCCATACCCGTACGTCCGACAATTCCTTCACGTTGTTTCCAATCAGAAGGATATCGTCTACATACAGTACAAGAAACACCAACACGTTTCCATCGCATTTCTTATACACACAATGCTCACTCGGACATTGGACAAATACATATGACTGGACAACTTCGTCAAAATGAGTGTTCCAAGATCTAGATTCTTGCTTAAGTCCATAAATGGATCTCTTAAGCTTGCACACCAAGTGCTATTCTCCTTCAGCAATGAATCTCTCTGGTTGGCGCATATAGATTTCCTTATCTTGACTCCCATTCAAGAATGCAGTCTTGACATCCATTTGCCAAATCTCTATATCCAAATGCACAGCTATAGCTAAAAGAATCCAGATTGACTTAATCATGGCTACCGGCGAAAAGGTTTCATCATAATCGATACTCTCTTTCTGAGTGTAACCTTTTACAACAAGCCTCGCTTTGAAGGTTTCAACCTTCCCGTCACCTCCTTTCTTTCGCTTGTAGACCTATTTACTCTCAATGGCTTGTACACCATCAGGTAGCTCTACTAGCTCCCATACTTGATTGGAATCCATAGATCCCATTTCTGATTCCATTGCTACTTGCCAGTAGTCAACATCTTTATTTTGGATTGCCTCCTTGTAGTTCCAGGGATCTGATTCATCTTCAATTGGAATGGAGTCCAAATACTCTCCCATGCCTATGAATCATTCTGGTTGACGAACAACCCTCCCACAACGATGAGTCAAATCCTGAGTTGGTGTAAAAGTCTCAGAATCGATACGTGGTGTAGTGTTAGTTAGCGCTTGTACGATTGGTATAGACGGAGTCTCGCCCCTCAGCTCCCAGAATTATCTCGCTCATGGGCTTGTGACTAATCATATAATCCTCTTCCAGAAATCGGGTATTGGTCTTAACAATGACCTTCTGATCCTGGGGACTACAAAACAATCCACCCTTCGTTCCCTTAGGATATCCTACAAACACTCGCACTTCTGTATGAAATGCCAACTTATCAGCTTCCTTATTCAGCACATGTATTGGAGTACCCCAAATCCGAATATGTCCTAGACTGGGCTTATGCCCACTCCATAGTTCTGCGGGTGTTTTTGGAACTGATTTCGAAGGCACCAGGTTTAGAATGTACGCCGCTGTTTCTAAGGTGTATCCCCAAAACGAAATAGGTAAATCTGAATAACTGATCATTGACCTAACCAGTTCTAAAAGAGCCTTATTTCTTCTTTCAGCCACACTATTTTGTTGTGGAGTTCCCGACACGGTGAGCTGGGACGAAATCCCCTCATTCGCCAAGAAATCCAAAAACTCTCCACTAAGGTATTCGCCACCACGATCAGATCGTAGTGACTTGATACTCTTCCCATGACGCTTCTCCGTTTCAGCCTTGAAGTCTCTGAATTTATCAAAGGCTTCAGACTTACGTCGCATCAAATAAATGTATCCATATCTCGAATAATTATCTATAAACATGATGAAGCATTTGAAACCACCCCTATCCTAGATATTCATTAGACCACATACATCGGTATGAACCAATTCTAACACATTATGAGCACGGTTTCCTTGATTTTAAAAACTCTTTTGGTCATCTTACCTTCTGTTGTTACCCAAAATATTATCCGGAGATAGTATTGCTGGAACGATCGAGTAACAAACAAAATGCGAGAACACTTCCGTGGGAAAATGGATAACACAAGATTTGCCGGGGTTGTTAGTCCCGGGCTTGAATGCTCTCGCGAGATGTTATTAATAAATATACTGTCGAGTACAAATATTAATGTTAGAATCTAATACAATGAGTGTAAAAGCTTCTAGTTATCTAGGCTTTAGAGCGCGTAGATTGCCGGAAGAACCAGATGGATGAATCTGTGAGTTCTTGCTTGGAATTTATGATGAATGTGTGTGAATGTCACTATGAATATGTTAGTGCTTGCCAAAAGAGCCTTTTGTTCTCTCTTTGGTGTGTATTTTTGCACTTAATTCGTGGTAGAATTCGTCCCCTGGCCGCAACAGTGAGTTCTCTATTTATAGGGGACTAAGTAGTTGGGATCCCTCAGGCGATCGCGGGCGATCGCCGTTTCTATATTAAAATAAACGGCCGATCGTCCCGTCACGTGGGCCTGTTCCCTTGAGGTCCGAGGTTGCGCTTGGAGGCCACTGGGTGAACAATGGGAAGCCAAGACGCGTTGCAGTCAGTCCGAGGAGGGTCCACTTCGTACCTTTCGGCGGCCTTGTCGGTAGGTGCGGTAGGTGACAGTCAGTCAATGATCCTTTTGTTGGTATCCTATGAAGATCCGCGGGTGGGCCATCGTCCAAGATTCGGTCTTCGACGACTTTGACGGACGCCGATCCCCACGTGGCATGAGACGATCGCCTCGATCCGTTAGACAAAGACGATCGCTGTGTATCAAAAGACGATCACGGTTACCAAAAGACGATCGCTATATTATGCCGGACTTTAGGTGTTCGTCAGGAGTTTGGCTTCTATGGTTGACTTTTCGTGGAGGTCGCCGATCGCCTATCGTGGCGAATTAATCGTCGCACAACAATTGCCCCACTCGCCTTGATGTTGAAAACACGGGGTGAGGTGGCGATGTTGGCGATCGCCGATGTTTAGACGACGGCACCGATCTGAATTCAAATATGGACGACCTTCTTTCGCGTCGGGAGCGGCGGGAAAAGAAGGCGGGCCTTTCACAAGCGGGACACGCGTCGTCTGCCGTTGGGGAATCCGGTTTGTCGACTGCCGTGGCATGCCCTCGAAAAGACGCGTATGCGGGATTCGAGGCCGCATTTAATGCGTCCCCACGTGACGGTTCCGATTCGGTCCCGAGGTTTCTCCTTTTTGCACTTAGGCCCTCGTTCCCATCTATAAAAAGGGGAGGGCTTCTTCTCCTTCACTTTTACGCGCCTTAGCATCCATAGCCGAATTTCTGCGAAATTTACGGAGCCTTTGAGTGCCGACCTTCTTCTTTTTCTAGGTAAGATTAAATTTAACCTTCTCCTTATCTTTACTTTCCAATATGTCGGGAGGATCGAAAACCTTCGAGACCGGAAGTTCTTCGCCGCCGCGTTGCACGAACGGGAGGAGGTTCCGTTAGAGTGGATATGGAGACGGCCTGAAGCTATTCGAGCGGGATTGCACCGAAGAACTCGAAAAACTTTTCAACGAGGCCGAGGTGGCGAGGACGGCGGAGCAGGGGGTTCGCGGTGGATGAAGACGATCCGAGTGCGGGAGGCACGGGAAAGAGAGAGCGATTCGGCCCCTCCTATGTGGCTTTTGCTCGATGATGGAAACGATCACTGACCTTGCCCGAATTCGATTTCGAGGCCTACTCCGCCGCTCACCCTTACAAACATGTGAATCGGACGGTCTTTCAGCCGCCGTCCTGTCTCCGTGGACTCTCGGCCGATCCGAGTACGGCGACCAAGAATGACCCGAGCCGCCGGAGGGCCAAATATCACATCCTCCGACGTTTCCCTTCACGTGCCTTTGAGAATGAGCGCGCCGACCAACCGCCCAGGATATGGTCGCCACAACGAGATGATTATGGAGGCGGGTCTGCGATTCCGTTGCCACTCGCCTCCTCCTATTTGCCGATCGCTGAATTTGGCGCCTTCAATCGACGCCGAATGCTTGGTCATAGATCATCCGCACGTTGACCTTGTTCGGCGGTCACCGGTTATTTCGTCACCTTAGCGCTACTGGAGATGAATTATTTGTTTAAATTGGGTCGCAGAAAGGGACGATCGGCGGTTATCATATCCGGGGCCGACTTGGGAGAGTGGTTCTTGGCGTGCCGAATAAGACCAAGGGCGACTGGCAAAATGGTGTTGGTCGGCGGGGCATGGCGATCGGCGTTGAGTGAAGGGCTGAATGAAGAGTTGGAGATTCCCACTATTTTAGGAGAGGAATCCGAGTAAGGATTTAAACTCTCCCTTTGATTGAGCTTGTCTTGACTGATCTAATTTTGTTTTCTTTTGCAGACCTCTCGTACCGGACCGGCGACCTCCCGCTTGATTTCTTGATCGTTTGGGAGCGTATTCGTGCGTTGCCGAACTCCTTTATTGACGCTCGATCGCTTGGTATCGAAGCTCATCATTGGGGGCTCGTTTGTTTTGCTACCCTCGTCACTTGAAAGTTCAAGGTATGAGGTTAAGTGGTGTTTCCTTTCTTTGACGATCGTCTCCAAGATGTTGTTTTATTTTATCTAACTTGTTTGCACCTTTTCTTTGACAGAGGCTTATTTTCCCGAATCGCCGAACCTCCGCGAGAGATAGCTATGTCGGACTTGGGAGTTCTTGGTCGCCTTAATTTGGGCAAGCGGTGGTCGCGTTCTGCGACGACGTCTCCTGCCCGGTGACGAGACCCGGCGGCGCCGGCCGCCAAGCCGGTGGTCGAGGAGAGGAACAGCTCAAACGCCGCAAGAGGCGGAGGTCGGAGTCCCCCGTCGATCTCCGAGGCGACGTATCGATTCTTGAGCCTCCGGCCGCCGCGGCTCCTATCTCCGCCATCCCGATGATGGAGCGATCGGCGCCAAGCCCACGGTCACGGACCCGGTCATCAGCGGCTCGGCGAAGAAGATGGCGATCGCCGATGCGGAGACACCCCGGGAAAGCCTTTTCGGACGCGACCCAGTGGTCAATAGGTAAGAGTGGGTCAAAGTTTTTACGAGTTAGGCATTAGAGCATGGTATGGGCTAACTCCTTGATTTCCTTGGTTTGCGCCGCAGGTTCGCCTCGGCCCGGCCGGACATCGCCCCCATGGTGCTGGATTTCTGTCGAGCAGGGCTCCACAAGGTTCTGTCGAAGTCCCTGCTTACGTTCTCCAGGCAATCACTTCCCTGCCCAAGGCTTGGACGACCGACCTTGACGCGATCGCTCGTCGGCGATCTGGAGATGCCATGCAGGCGACCGTTGCCCTGGCTCTTCAGGCGGCGACGATGGCCGTCCAAGCTGCTCGAGATTTTGAGGGGCGACCCTCCACTGCTCATCTTCATCGTGAGCTCGAGACCGCCCGGAACAGAAATATCGAGGATGCCAACCGGATCCGGTCGATGGAGAAAGAGTATGAGGAGACCGCCAAGCGGGCTAAGCAGGACGTGGATCGATTGAAGCAGGAGCTGAGTCGCTCCAAGGAAGCTGCCGATCGATCCTGTAATAAGGAGAAGGAGACTCGCCAGAAGCTCGAGGCTTCGCAGGAGGAGGCGACCGGGCTGAAGGCTGCGGTGGATCGGCTCAGAGGTGAGCTGGAGGCGGCGAAGAGAGAGCTGGAGAAGGCCAGGGGCGAGAATGTTGCCAAGGCGGCCGAACTGGTGGAGGTCGAGAAGACGGCGGCGGATCTGAAAGGGCAGCTGAAGGCGATCGAGGTCGATCCCTACCTTAACGTCGGGCACGTCGGCGAGTTCGCTTACTATTTGGCCTATGCTGACGCTGTCCGAGTTGCTAAAAGGGCAGGGGTCGAGTCCGGTCCCCTGATGGAAAGCTTCAGATCCTATGTCTCCAAGCATCCTCTGCATCCAGAATTCTCTCTGCCGATCCTTGACTTGGTCGACCTCGGGATTGACTTGAGTTGGTATACCGGCAAACTCATTCATCCCGAGGCCGATGGGGGTGCCCAAGCCGATCCGCAACCCGAGGGCGAAGACCAGCAGGCGGGGCTTTGAGAGGCTTTTTGTTTTTCCTTCGTAACTTGTACTTTTGTTGTAAGGCCTTCGGGCTTGAAATGTATGAAGCTTGTGTTTATGAATAAAATACTCCTTTTCTCATTCCGCGCATCGCCTCATATGCGATCGCCTTTGATTGTTTGTGTGCAATTTTTACGAGTACGCGTATATTTGCTTTCGATTTTTTGTTCGTCCGGCCGATTGTCTGAGTGTTGAAAGTATTGACATGTTTTGAATTGGAATTCTTACTTGTAATTTTCGTCGGACGACCTCGATCGCTCCGCATGTTTTTTAGCGAAGCCGATCGAGTATGGTTCCTCTTTGTTCGATCGTATTCGAGATTAGCTCCACCGATCCTTGCCCCCGTGTCTATGTTCACTTATAGTAAGTTAGGAAACAAAGACTAGTCTATCTCGCGAGCTATCTTCATTTTGCCGATTCTGAAGAGTAATGTGTGGTTGCGGTGTTCGATGGACCGATCTCCCCAATCGTGTCTTCGTGTGCGCGGGATATTTAGTATCCTGCGACTCACTTTTTGTGAGGGTCCTCCGTTAGGCTACGCCTGCCTTGTGTTAAAACGGAAGGCGGGCGATCTCGGTCTGGAGGAGTCCTTGCGCGGAGTGTTGTCGGCTTATTCGACACCACGTCCGCGGCTTGTCAGCTCTGTTTCCACCTCGGCCCGCCATGAAGATGGCGATCCTCGACGGTGTACGTTGAGACGGGGGTAACGGCACGTCGCATTGTTCGGGTTCACCATGTTAGATGATGTACCTTGAGAACGTGCGATCGCGCCTACTGATTTATTTTGGAGGGTCCTTCGGCTACGTCGGCCTCGTATTTAAACGAAGGGCGGACGATCTCAGCCCAAAGGAACCTTGCATGGGCGAAGCTGTCGGTTCCATCGACCTCCAGGACCATGGCTGCAATAATTTTACCTAGGATCGTCGTGATCAGCGATCGTCGGTGATATGCGATGCCTGGTGGGGCGATCGCCATAACAGATGGGATAACAAAAAATCTCATTATATTCCTTGTACATCATTGAAATCGAATACAAATTTATCACTGATAGTATTTTTTCAGATGCACGGCGTTCCAGGGGTATTGGTCCGGAGTACCGTCAGGATGTTCCAGTTCGTAGGCTCCTTTAGTTAACCATCTGGATACTCTGAAAGGTCCTTCCCAGTTTGGACCAAAGACGCCTGTATGGGTTTGGATTTTCTTGAGGACGAGATCGCCCACTTGAAATCTTCTCTCTCGACCTTTGAATTGAAGAACTTCTCGGCTCTCCTTTTGTGGATTGTGTTCTTCATTTCGAGGTCACCGTCTTTCTTCAAGCATGTCTAGGTCGATTCGCCGGGCTACATCGTTGTCGGCCGTCATCTCTGTTCGGTTCGATGGCGAGACGGCGATCTCCGAAGGAATCACCGCCATTCGAAGGTAAGGGCGAACGGGGTTTCGCCGGTTGAATTGCGGGTCGTCGTTCGGTAGGACCATAAAGCGTCGGGAGCTCGCCGCCCATCTTCCATGCCAGGATTCGAGTCGTGCAATGAACGAGTGATTGAGGATCATATTCACTGCCTCTACCTGCCCGATCCGATGAGGGTCATAGGGCGCTGAGAATAACCTTTAGACTCCCCACTTTTCACGAGTGCATGACTTCTAAGCCGTCAACTGTTTCCGTTGTCGGAGTTGATGGCGTGGGGCTAACCGAATCGGCATTTTTTGTTTTTCCATATTTAGTTGATCACTTGTTCTTGGCCGTTGTTGTTGTGCGGTTCGGCCTCACCCATTTGGTGAAATAATCGACTTAACGATGGCGAACTTACACCCGGAGCCGCTTCGGCAAGGGACCTATAAGGTCGATGCCCCATTGCGCAAATGGCCAAGGGCTATACATGGAGGTGAGCCATTCGGGTGATAGTTTTATGTTGGGGCCCATTATCGACATCTATGACAAGATCGGCATAAGCGATCGCATCTTTCCGAAGTGATGGCCGGAAAAATCCTTGTCAGTCGTCTTATGGAGGAGGGCTCGCCGCCGCGTGGTTCCCACAAATCCCGTCATGGATTTCGGCTAAACGAGCCGACCTTCCTCCGGTGTAATACACTTGAGGAGGGAAGGCCGAAAGCTCGCTTGTAAAGCCGATCGTCGATAGGGTATACAGTCGCACGAAGTGAGTTGGCGAGCTTTAACACGGTCGTCGAGGACCGTTCCGTCTTTAAGTATTTGATGAGCGAGTCATCCAATTCTCTTCGGCGATGGCGACCGTGGTAACCAAATTCTGTCGATCGCGGCCTTGCGACTTTGTGATTTGGATGTTGGAGAAGTGGTGCCCCATCCGATGATGCTAGTTTGGAAAGTGCATCGGCACGGGAGTTGTGCTCTCTCGGGACTTGCTCGATTAGTACTTCTTCAAATTTTGTGCACATTTCGCGACCGGCTCTTGGTATTTGACCATCTCTGCGCGTGCCTCATATTCCCCCTTGACTTGGTTCACGACCAAAAGGGAGTCCATGTAGATATGGAGGCGTCGAACATCTAGGGCGAGGGCTAGATCAAGCCCGCCTACGAGCTTCGTATTCGGCTTCATTGTTGGTCGCACGAAACCGAAACGCACGGCATTTGTGAAACTCGACCGTCTCGGGCTAATGAGGACAATCCGCCTCGCTCTCGCATTGGTCGCCGAGCCATCCACGTATTATTTCAGGCGGAGTGCCGACTGGCCTGACCGTGAGGGAACGTTAATTCCACCACGAAGTCCGCGAGCTTGGCCTTTGATCGCCGTGCGAGGAGCGTAAGTGATACCGTATTGTGCGATCTCCAGCGACCACTTGAGGAGTCGCCGTTGGTGTCCGGTCGGTGCGGGACTTGTCTTAGAGGTAGAGTGGTTAGGACCTCCACCGGTGATCGAAGAAGTAAGCTCTCGGTTTCGACACTCATGACAAGGGCATAGGCGATCTTCTCCAATGGTGTGTAACGTGTCTCGGCGTCGTGGAGCGCTGGCTAACATAGTAGATCGGCAAGTGGGCTTGCCCCTCTGCTCGCACGAGCGGCACTCGGTCGACCTCCGAGGCCGCTAAGTAAAGGAATAACTTTTCACCGGATCGGCTTTGCCAGATCTCGGGGGTTGGATAGATATTCCTTTATTTTGGCGAATGCTATCGGCTTTCTTTCGTCCATGCGAACTTCTTGTTCTTGATGGTCGCGAAGAAAGGCTTGCTTTTATCGCCGAGCCGTGATATGAAACGGTTGAGGGCGGCTAGACACTGTGAGGCGTTGCACTGCTTGATGTTTCGCGGTTCCTGCATGTCAAGGATCGCTCGTATCTTGGCGGGGTTCGCCTCGATCCCCCTTTGGCTCACTATGTGCCCCAAGAACTTCCTGAGCCCACCCCGAAGTTGCATTTCTTGGGGTTCACTTCATGTTAAACTTCTCAAGGATGGCGAACGTCTCGGCAAGATCGTTGAGGTGATCTTCCTTCTTGAGGCTTTTGACCACGATATCGTCAATGTAGACCTCCATGGTCTTGCCGATCTGATCGGCGAACATCCTGTTGACTAATCGCCGGTAGGTCGCCCTGCGTTTTTCAAGCCGAACGGCATTCGACCCAAAAGTATATGTCTTTTTCTCGTGGAAAGATGTGTGTTTTATGTCTTCCTCTGCCATTGGGATTTGATGATATCCGTGAAGGCATCCATAAACGACATCATTTCGCAACTCGCCGTGCTATCGACCAGATGATCGATATGAGGCATTGGGAAGTGATCTTTTGGACAGCCGCGTTGAGGTCGGTGAAGTCTATGCATAATCTCCAGGAGCGATCGGCTTTTTGACGAGCACCGCGTTGGCGACCCACCGTGGTTCGTCGATTGCTACTCCGATCGACCATTGCCGAGTAAACGGACTTCTATGTCGAAGTGCGTATTTCTCGGGACCGAACTTCCTACGCTCGGTGAACAGGTTTCATTGCCCGGTCGATCTTCGATAATGGCAGGCGTGTTCGGGACTTATGCCAACCATATGTTGATGCGACCAGGCAAAGACACCGATGTTCTTACGTAGCAAGTTGATCGATCTCCCTTTAATTCGCGGTCGATGCTCGCGCCGATCTGTACCTCCCGCTCGGATGATCCGGATCCATCGTAATGCTTTCCAACTCTTCGACAGGCAGTCGCCTCGCTTGGTACGATCTCGGACTCGGTCCTTGGATCGATGTCGAGACTTGGCTCGAAACCGATCCTTGGCTCGATGTCGTCCGTCGATCGATGAGAGATGGCGTCCCCTGAGTCGGGTTGGTACGAAGTCTCAGGCTCGTCGATCTCCATGGGTTGATCGTCGGTCGCTTCAATGTTACATACAGTACGGGAAGTATTGAAAGAATTAACAACATAGGAGTAACTCAAACATCTCTTTGCCATTAGCTGATCTCCTTTTACAGTACCGACCGTCCCATCGGCAGTGGGGAATTTGATACAGTAAAAGAAAGATGAGGCGACCGCCTCAAAGGTTTCTAAAAAGGGGCGACCTAGGAACCCATTATAGATGCTGGGCCTATCTATGATTACAAAGCTTAGGTTCCTAGTAATCCTAACCTTGGGATCATAAAAACATATTAGCTCGACGGAGAGCTTGATCCTTCCGTAGGCTTGGACTGTGTTGTCGCCGAACCCTTGGAGCACGGTGTCGAAAGGCTTGATGAATTTGATCAGGTTGCCGAGTTGGTCTAGGGCGGATTTGAATATGATGTTGCAAAAACTCCCATTGTCGACCAACACGCGATCGACCGTCTTCCCAAGGATGCAAGCGGAGATCACTAGTGCATCCTCTTTGGGACATTGTACTCCTTCCCTGTCCTTGTTGGAAAAGGTGATGAGCGCGTCTCTAGAGATGGTCGGCTCCGGAGGTACTACAACATGGACTTCGGCGAAGGCCCTCAGTTCGGCTTTTCGCTTCCTGTTTGACAGGGTGGAAACCGGGGAAAGGCCCCGAGGCTCCCACCTCCGCTTGGAGCATGTTGATCCGACCGCCGTGGTTGATCGGAGGATCGATTCATCGAGTACTCGGCTCATGCTCGATCCCGCGATCGGATTGGGAGGAATTCTCTCGCTCGGTCGGCGTTCGCGCCCTCCGGCTCTTTCCGTCCCGGGTTCTCGCTTGGTGATCAAATTATCCAGGTTGCCTTCCTCAAACGATCGCGAGCTGCTCGAGGAGGTCGCGGCATTGGCTAGTGTTGTGGCGGGACTCTTATGATAGGCACAGAATTTCTTTGCGGTCTAGATGACCGTGGTCCCTTATCGGCTTTGGCTTGGAAAGCCACTCGCGACCCTTGATCGCGTTGAAGATGTGGGCCGGAGATAAGTTGAGGTTGTGAAGAAGGTGGACCTCTACATCCTCGAAGGCTTTGAACTCGCCAGGCGGCTTGGCGACCGCCTTTCTGGGCTTGGCGACCGTCTTCTTCTGGACATGGGAGGGTGCTTTTCCTTCTTCGGATGGTCCCTCTTCTAGGCGGAGTGAGAGCATCCTCTGTCTGGCCAGGAACCCGGCGGCTTTGTTGCGGAAGATCGAATAGGTCGGGGGGATATCTTTTGTGAGGTGCCTGAACATGGGCGATCGTCCGTGAAATCCGCTCATAACTGAGTTGAGAGCGATCTCGTCGCTGACGGGCTCACCGGTGAGGACTATCTCGTCTACCCGGTCGATGTAATCCTCATCCGATTCATCCTTCCCCTTCCTGATTTTCATCATGCGGTGAGGACCTTCCGGGCGAGCGACTTTGGCGGCGAAGTATGACCTGAAGTCGTTCGCTAGCTTCTCAAAGCAATTGATTGAGCGAGATGGTAGTGAGGTGTACCATCTGTGGGCGAGGTCGCCCAGAGTTAACGGGAACATACGACATTTCGTCGCATCTGAAGCTCCGCACCCGGTCATGTAGATCCGGAATTTGCTTAAGTGGGTTTCCGGATCCGATTTCCCCTCGTATAAAGGTGTTTGTGGGGGATTGATTGTTGGTTGGACTGGGGCGAGCTCGATCTGAGTCGTGAGCGGTTCGCTTGAACCAATGATCGATCTCCTGGAGCTTGCTCCATTTTCCATGAGCGCCCTCATCTCATCGAGCTGGCGTTGTATGGCGGCTATCGCGGTCGCCGGACGGCTCGCCGTTTGACTGTCAGAGCGTGAACCAAGGCGATCGTGTGCGATCCCGGCCCCGTGGTGTACGACGTTCTCCCTGCCTGAGGGTTCCCTTCTTGGGCGAGCAGGGGCTCGTTGACCGATCTGTCTCTTGGGAGTCGGATACGCCGAACTCTGGTAAAGGATTCGGATATCGATGTCTCCCATTTGGGGCTCGAGTGCCGGCCGCCATGAGGGATCGCTCCTAGGCGGTGAAGACGGAATCGTCCCGCCTCACGAGCCTTCTCCAGCGGCTCGGGGGCTTTGTCGATTTCTCAACATAGATCCCCTTGAGCTTCCTTTTGCTTGCCGCGGTTAGGCGACGGGGTGATGGTAGGCGTATCGCGGGCCCTCTGCCGTTCCTCGAGGATGGCTATAGCCTCCTCAACTGCTCCGATGTCTGGGCCCGGGTCGAGTGAGAGGCTAGAACCGTCCCTCGGGGGCGGGAGTGAGAGCCTAGCGTCGCCACGGTCGCCTTCCGCCGTGGGCTGGGATTCGGTCCTCGCCGGAATAAGATTTCCGGCAGATCTCAGGGTGGCCCTCTTGGAGGTTGTTGCTGATGTCATTTTCTGATGGTTTTTCTATTGAAGAACAGTGAGTGTTTCTTCAAGTATATGTCCGGAGAACAGTGAGTGTTCTTCGAGACGGTAGGAAAAAATGAAGGTTTAGATGCCCTTCTTCTAGCGCCAATTGTTGTTACCCAAAATATTATCCGGAGATAGTATTGCTGGAACGATCGAGTAACAAACAAAATGCGAGAACACTTCCGTGGGAAAATGGATAACACAAGATTTGCCGGGGTTGTTAGTCCCGGGCTTGAATGCTCTCGCGAGATGTTATTAATAAATATACTGTCGAGTACAAATATTAATGTTAGAATCTAATACAATGAGTGTAAAAGCTTCTAGTTATCTAGGCTTTAGAGCGCGTAGATTTCCGGAAGAACCAGATGGATGAATCTGTGAGTTCTTGCTTGGAATTTATGATGAATGTGTGTGAATGTCACTATGAATATGTTAGTGCTTGCCAAAAGAGCCTTTTGTTCTCTCTTTGGTGTGTATTTTTGCACTTAATTCGTGGTAGAATCCGTCCCTCTGGCCGCAACAGTGAGTTCTCTATTTATAGGGGACTAAGTAGTTGGGATCCCTCAGGCGATCGCGGGCGATCGCCGTTTTCTATATTAAAATAAACGGCCGATCGTCCCGTCACGTGGGCCTGTTCCCTTGAGGTCCGAGGTTGCGCTTGGAGGCCACTGGGTGAACGATGGGAAGCCAAAGACGCAGCGTTGCAGTCGCTGTCCGAGGAGGGTCCACTTCGTACCTTTCGGCGGCCTTGTCGGTAGGTGCGGTAGGTGACAGGCTGGGGTCAATGATCCTTTTTGTTGGTATCCTATGAAGATCCGCGGGTGGGCCATCGTCCAAGATTCGGTCTTCGACGACTTTGACGGACGCTGGATCCCCACGTGGCATGAGACGATCGCCTCTGATCCGTTAGACAAAGACGATCGCCAGGTATCAAAAGACGATCGCTGGTTACCAAAAGACGATCGCTATATTATGCCGGACTTTAGGTGTTCGTCCGGAGTTTGGCTTCTATGGTTGACTTTTCAGGGAGGTCGCCGATCGCCTATCGTGGCGAATTAATCGTCGCACAACACCTTCCAGACAGGATTCACAAATTGAAAATGACTCAACTTGGAGATCATCCAATGGGCCATCATCTACCAATCTTTGAATCCTCCCAAGGTTTACATGCCCTAACCATAAATGCCACAGATATGTTTGGTTTATGCTTGAAGGTTCTTTTCTATTTTTAGGTTTAGACAAAGAGTTAAGTGATTTATGCATAGGAGTTTGTGCAGTATTAACGACATATAGTCCATCATTAAAAATACCTTTGCAAATATATTCACCATTTCTTTTCCTAATAATGGAATTGATACAGAATCATTTGATATGAACGAAGAAGACGAAGTAAAGATCGATATAAATGACCTTACTACACGCCATGCACGGGCTACTACGTATTTAGGCGAGAAAACGGACATAAGACGTGGAGTCTCGGTCTCAGCCGTGTCATATAACACGGCCCGTGTCATGCTATGCCGGAAGGTCGACAATCGGCCGGAAAATGGACGAACTGCCGGAAAAATCACCACCGGCCGGAAAATTCACCACTGCCGAATCGGCCGATCGGGCCGCCGAATCGCCGACACGCCACGGAATCGCCGATCACCGCTGCCGAATCCGGCCGTGTCATCCGACACGGCCCGTGCCGAGGTGTCTGGATAATGAAATCTCGCCGCCGACCGAACCCGACCGTGTCGTCCGACACGGCCCGTGCCGACACAACCCGACTGCGTTGTGCGACACGGCCGAGTCACACTCTTCCGGATAGTACAATTCCCACGTTCGACCAACCCGACCGTGCCGAGCGACACGGTCGAGTCCTCGCCGCCGCCGGCGGCGGCCGTGCGGCGGCACGGCCGTGTCCGGCTGCATCAAAGAAATGCCATTATTGCTGATTTTTTTATTTTTTGTTGTTTTTCCTCCCCTCACATGTCATGATTAGACTTGCATGGAATAACTAGCTGATCAGAAGTCAAAAAGGCAACCAACTAAGTATTATAATTCTTTAAATACTAATTTTTATTACATGTGGCGAAAAACACATGACCACAATACCTCCACGTCTACATCACGGTGTCAAATCAGCAAGTCGAACCGCCATTTCTATATTTAATTATTAAATTTCAAAACCGACTCTTGGACTAATTATTTAAGACGGTCGAAATCATTTCACAAAAACCTTATCGTCTTAAACCTTCAATCATAAACCCTAATTTCTCTGAGGAAAGAAAAAACCTAGAAATTCACTACAGTAAAAGCTTGAAAAATTTGCAGAAATGGACATCTCCACATATTTCAAGAACGTCAACCTGAGGATGGTGAAGGAGCAGATAATATTCAGCATTATCGTGGATTTTGTCGGGCTTCTAGAGACAAACAGATCCATGTTAATGGAGTATCTGATCCAACTAATGAAGAAAAATGGAATCTACCACTTCCTAGACATCAACCCAACTCACCTATTCAAAGAAGCTGTCTTTTGTTTTTTTCAAAGAGGCCCAAGTCATGGTAAGCAACATCGAGAGCTTGATCTTCGGCGAACCCATCCTAATATACAAGAAGACCATCACAGACGCGTTTAACATGGAGAAGCGGGGAATTCTAGTTGAGACCCTGAAACAGAATCCAGTGGGATATGGTACGAAATTAAGCCACCTGAGCAACCGATGACAATGAAATTCACTGTCAGGAAGGGAGACCTCAAGAAAGAATATAGGTACATGCTGGACATCACAAACAAAATTGTGATGGGCATGGATGACAATTTGATCAACTGTCTCCCTCCAAATATATGGTCCTAGGAGCAATGATTCATAGGAAAAGGATTAACTGGCCTGACTACATCTACAGGCAGTTAGTCCGTGAAGTAAACAAAGTGTCATGGGAGAGTCAGAACAACAAGTTTGGACATAAACTGTCCTTTAGAATTCAAATCAGCTGGATTCTTGAGTTCTTTGGGAATTCCAAAGGAAAAGCTGAGAATTTTCGTACTAGTAAGAGACTTGGTCACCTGGATCAAGCTGCAATAGACAAACTTGCAGACAGGCAACCCACAGCTGCAGAATTAATTGAGAGGATGAAATCTGGACCATCCTCGTATAGAGGACCCTCTGACTCAGATGAGGTTAAACTAGATGCAACTGATAAAACCACACCTGATACAGATGCAGCTGAGATCCAAACCACTGCTGAGACTCTCGCTCTATTCCCAGATGAGAAAACTGCAGAGGAGACTCTGCAATCCCCAACCACAATTGCAGCTGATATACCTGAGAAGCTAGCTGCAGAGGAGGACATTTATTAAGATAGTGATGATCTTCTAATTGCCAAGATATTTAAAAGTGGAAGTCCCCAGAAAATGAGACCAGTCTACCTTCCTCACCTGAACCCATCAAAGGACAAAAAAGCTTGGTGAGTCATTTACTCAAACCTTCAGATCACTTTGCATCTGAAGAACATGTACCAGAATTATCTTCAGTTGCACCTGCAACACCTCTCATCATAGCACCTGCAGATCAGTCCAAGGAACTGATCATCATTCAAGAGGAAGAAATGGTTCAAGAACCATTGCCTGTACTTCCAAGTACACCATAAGAAGAATTTGAGGAAGTCCTTGAGGAACCTGAAGCTTACTACAACTTCAACCTCAGGGAAAACAATCCATTTAACCTCAACCAAGCTCAGCTCAGATCAGTTAAGCAGACATCATCAAGACTTCATTTGTGGTTGTTTATAAGGATTGGAAGAGATTGAAGGATCTTAGCTACAATGCTCTTAAGGAGATGGTAGAAAGGGATGGATGGGACTGCCCTCTCACTGTTAAGCAACTCATTCAGGTATTCTGTAAAGGGACTGATAAGAGTTTACTACTTGATGAGAACTGGTTCTTACAAATTTTCAAAACACACATGGACCAATTCATCCTGATTATAATGGAAGGAGTAGCCCAAGGAAGGACGTTTGATGATGAAAAAATTGCTGGAGGAGAAGGAGAAGTGAAAGAAGAAGTAGGAAATGAAGTAGAAAATGAGAAAGAAGTTGAAGAGGAAGAGAGGGAGAAAGAAAAAGAATTAGTTGAAAAGGAGAAAGAGAAATAAGAAGTTGAAAAGGAAGTCAGAGAAGAAGAGGAAGAGAAAAAAGAAGAAAAAAGAAGAAGAAGAGAACGAAGGAGAAGAAGAAGGAAAGAATGAGGAGAACCAAGATGATACTGAACATAATGCACCTGATCAAGCATCCAGCTCACATCAGCCCACGAAATACGAAGAGTCAGGTCAGCCTGAAAAAACCCCTTCTGATCAAAAAGCAGCTGACAGGAGAATATCATCTGAAAAATCCATTGCTCGGAGGTCAGCTACAGAGGAGAACTTAGCAGAAAACACTATCCATGGAAAGGCACCTGATGTCCAACTACCATCAAACTTCACTGAGATGGCCAAAGGCATGGTTGAGGAAACAGTTGCAAAACTCATGGCAACCGAAGTAAAACCTAACCTGCTGTCCCTCAATGACAATATGGACTCACTTGTCAACAAAAAGGAACCCTCTCAACCTCCAACATCTGTAAGGATGCCTTTAGGCATGCAAGATTTCATGACTAGAGTGGAAGAGCAGCTGGCTCAGATTCTTGATGCTGGCAAAAAGGGGGAAGAAGAGATGAGAACCAAGAGAAGGCAGGAGGTACTATCTATGGTCCCCATTGAATATCCTGAGGCTGGAACTTTGAGTACGTTGAAAAGAAAAAATACAGCTACACCACTAGAAGCGCAGCTAAGAGAAAGAAAACTGGGCAAAAACCAGTTATTCCACTTCAATGGCAAGGAAAAGAATTATACTGTGTTGAGGAATTTATTCCAGCAGAAGCTGTGAATAAATAGGGGATTGCCAAGAAACAGTTCATAAAAAAATACTATCTTGGGAAATCCTCCAAGACCCTGACTGCACTCCTCAACAAATCTTCGTTGACTATATGGAGATGAAATCCAAACCTTTGGGAGATTCTGAAAAGGGTTGCTGAAGAAACCTTCATGCCTATCCCAGTATTCCTGATTTCAGACCACATGATCCCCCAATCAACATTCATAGCAAGATAGATGATGAGGCACTTCAGAAGGAAATCAAGAATTTGTGCATAAAGAACAAATACACTTTCCCTGAAGATCAAACATTCGCATCCATTATAGTCTCTCTTTCCAGCCAGAACCAGAGGAAGAGGAAGAGAGAGATAATAATATTTTTTTCAATCACTTGTAATTTTTACTTATTTTGGTTCTGTAATTTTTCATCAAAAGACTGCACTGTAATCTGTAATATTAAAAGTTTGTAACAATCACCTTGAATGACAACCACTAGTTGTCTCAAAAAGACTGAGTTTGATTTTGTTTTGCACTTTACTTTTTGTTCTGTGCAGACTTGTTTAAATTTGAAATGTTTAAAGTTTTTCCATCATCAAAATAGGGGAGAATTTGTTAGGAATATTATTTTAGATTTTGATGATGCCATCCCTCTCTTGATAATTACTTCAAATGTATGTGCCACGCGTTGTAAACAAGAACCAAATTAGTATATTCTATAGCCCTTTTAAATATTAAGCTAATTCTTGATCAAGTAATGATCACTTTGAATTTCGACTAAAGATAGAATAAACAAAATATCAGCCGAGGTTTTGGTCAACGGAAATATCAGTCCTGGTTTGACCAAAACACTATAGCAGCCGAGTTCTAAAGAAAATAGAATATCAGATGAGCTTTCAGTCAAAGCAAAATATCATCAAAGGTTTAACCATAGGCGAGTTTATTATCAGTCGTGCTTTCAGACAAAGGAAATATCAGGCGAGTTTTACCCCAACTTAAAGCAGACGAGTTATTCGATCAAATAGTAATATCAGCCGAGGGTTTACCATAGGCGAGTTCTTTTATCAGTCGGGTTTTTTGGTCAAACAAAATATCAGTCGAGGTTGAC
This sequence comes from Orobanche coerulescens, assembly GCA_033398695.1. Taxonomy (NCBI): domain Eukaryota; kingdom Viridiplantae; phylum Streptophyta; class Magnoliopsida; order Lamiales; family Orobanchaceae; genus Orobanche; species Orobanche coerulescens. The sequence goes on from CM065818.1 coordinate 60,888,658, forward strand.
TAAACCATTACTGCAGCCAAGTATGGGTATCTGAACATCAGCTCAGTCCACGTCAGCAAAGCATTGAAAAGTTAACAATAACAGGTAGACACATGCAGACATAAAAGTCTAAGATAAAGAAATAATTGGTTACCAAATCTGTTATAGGTTCCTACCTCAAATATTGTTGTTTTCATTATGATGTTAACACAGAATTTGTTGTGGACATATCGAAAAAGACATGCACGTGGCAAGAATTTCAGTACAACAAAATTCCATGCTCGCGCGCAGCTGTAGTATTGAGCAAGCGGAATCTTAGTTGTTATGATTTCTATTCTCAATTTTACACGAAAAATGTTCTATGTGTAACATATTCATCATGCATAATGCCTTTAGGGGACAAACAAAGTTGGACTATACCAGAACACATAAAAGCTATACAAGAACTTCCCCTAAGTACAAAGAGAGCACCCGAAAGACCAAAGGTCGGAAGTACAAAAGTGTTTAGAAGGAAAAAGTCAGGTGCAATGTGACAAATGCATGGGAAAAGGGCACAATAGAAAAACTTATAAAAATCCGCATATACCTCATATTCAATTGTAATTTATGTAACTAACAATGACAGACAAGCCTTATTTATTTATGGTTACTATGTTAGATTGCATCATTCATGTTCAATTTGCTACCATTGACAAGTACATGTAGTTATGTGAAACGACACATTCGGATACCAAGTAGTTGGTGTAGGTCACAAGTTGTGAGGTAAAAGTCTAGATGGGTGAATAGACTTTTAAAACTTTTACTAAATTCAGCTGTAATAAGATCAGCTAAGGTTACTCATTTGATCAGGTAACCTTTGTCAGCTGTAACATAATATGCGGAAGAACATCTGACTTTAAATGGAATAGTAAATATGTATGCAACAATTAAGTATGATGATAAAGCAGTAAATCACACAATCACTTATAGTGGTTTCAGAGGTGGGATAATCCTATATTAATCCACTTCTCTCCAAACCAGTTGAAGATAATTTCACTACAACGTTCAACCATTGATTGTTGTAATGAATTCTCAGTTACAACTGCTTTCAACCAGTGGAAACCCGTGGCCGTTGCAACTCCCTTGGGCAGCCTAACACCTCTTGATCGAAAACCCTTGGATGCCTCAACAACTTTGCAAGCTGTCTATCATCTTCCAATCAAGAACCCGTGAATGTGTTTACAACCTTGAACTTCTAAGAACCTCGTTCAAAGAAGTACCACTAACTCAAACTTTGAGACAAGAGTGTTGTCTTCTCCAACTTAAGAGCTTATCAATGTTAGACTTTAGAAACTATCTCTTCACGATGCTATAGATTGCTTTTGATTGCTTTGATAGCTTGTAAGTATTGTTCGCATCGTACTTCTGCTCAATCTTTCTTCAGATATTTATAGTACGATCTTGAGCTTCTTCATAGCCGTTGCATTTTGTAACAGTTCTGTCCATTGGAGAGTAGACTTATTGTTTATCTTTTCATCTCTTTGCAAGGCTTTGTTTTTTTCTTCAAATCTGACCGTTTGAAGATGTACTTACTGTTCCGCCGCTTTTCTTGATTACTATAATTAGAAAGTATTCTTGGCGCGTATCTCTAGGAATAAAATATTCCTTAACTTCCGGGAATCAAACTGGCTATCAACAACAACATAATCCAACAAGTATCTCAATTCCTTGAATTGGCCATTAGCGAACAATAATAACAACAAGACGATCAATCAACAATGTTGGCATAATTACCGAAGGGTTTTGTATCAAACAATTCCCTAACATCAACAGATCATGAAGAGACTATGTCTCGAAATGATACAAAACATTCATACACATATATGATAACATTTATTTCATTGACTAGTACAAGTATAAAACTTGCCTTAAACCGAAGGCGATGAAATCCTCCAACGAACGACGAACGATGAACGGCGTCCTCCGACGATCACAAGCACTCGAACAACCTTGAGTGAAATGCAATTCATTCAATAACACAGAATCAATAGAAAACAACACCAAAGACAATCCCGATTCAATCACGAATCGGTTAAACTCCACAAACGAATATCATAGTTCTCAATTATGAATTTTAACATCCTCCAACACCTCAATGATCAATTAACATGATCATTATGTTCTTAACACTTGTGAAGAACAATTCAACAAGTATTATCAAGAACAACATCAAATCAATCATCTCAAAATGATAATATCACCAATATCATCATTATCACCTCAAGAACATCATCAACCCTACTGACATGATGTCTAAACAATAATCAACAACTAATTCATCATGAATTCGGATTAATCAACAAGATTAACTCAACCATTTCAAGATTATGACAATCATCACATAATTCATCATAATTTTATACTAAAATGGTTATAATCCCTCAAGAACACAACCAACAACAATAATCATCTCAAAGCGATGTTAATCATCTAAAAATCTTAACATAACTCTTCCTAGACATGATTATAATCCCCCAAGTATTCTTAAAACATCAAGAACACAATCAAACTCAAGCCATATCATCATGTTCATCATCATAAGTTATAAAAACTCATCAAGAATCAAGTTATCCTCCATTCATCCATCAAAACACTAAGTAACCAACAATAACAACATCATAATCTCGAGTTCAACACCAGATTAATGACATACCTCTTGAAGAAGTGAAGAACAACCTCAAACCATCAAGAACACTCAAAACTTCAAGCTCCCAAGCTCCAATCCAAGTTATGAAGTTCCAAATCAAGTTGGAAGAGGTCGGAATACACTAAGGAATGCAAAGGGATGATTTCTAGAGGAAGAAATCGAAAATGGATCGTGAGAAAATGAAAGACAAATCATGTATTTATAATCTGCACATTGCATTATGGACGCTATCCTCGCTCCTTAACGTATGTAAGAACTATTACGTACGTTATCACCTTAACGTAGCGTATGTTAAGTTCTGCCAGAACTCACTGCCTCAAAACGAACCATGCATTATGTACATTATTAGCATGAGCATTACGTATATAATGCTCATTGACTTGGCTGCCTCGAAAGGCTAACATTATCCAATCACGTTCGGCCCCACATGCCGAAAGCCAGATGCGATCAGATACCCTATGTTACGTACGTAACCAACATGGTTTAACATACGCAACCTGCCACCCTTAATGCACGTAATGCTATGCATGTAGCATACGTTGCTTAGCCAAAAAAATCAACTCCAAACTCGCCAAGCAACATCCAAACGATGAAATAAAACCGACGACAAGTACGAATATTTTTATTCCGAAATATCCCAATACAATATACATTGTATCATTCAAACATAACAACACTTTTACAATTCCAAATGAATACGTACAACACAACAGTAACACGAAAAAAGTTTCCCCCCGGATATTACATACACCTCCTCATTGATTAAATCATTCAAAAATGCACTTTTCACATCCATTGATATAGCTTAAAATCATTAGCACACGCATAAGCAAGTAATATACGAATAGATTCTAATCTAGATACCGGTGCAAAAATTTCATCATAATCTATTCCTTCTTGTTGGTTGTATCCTTGTGCTACTAATCTACCCTTATTTCCAGAAACTATACCGTTCTCATCAAGCTTATTTCTAAATACCCACTTAGTTCCTATGATGGTTACATTCTTAGGTTGTGGTACTAACTCCAAAACATTATTTCCAATGAATTAATTCAATTCTTCTTGCATTGCAACTATCCAACTTTCATCCTTAATGGCTTCACGAACATTCTTAGGTTCTATTGTCGAAATGAAACAAAAGAAGTTACTTTTGTTTTGATCTTGAGACCTAAGAGTTCGTTCGTTTAATCTACCTACTACATTATCTAGGGTATGATTCCTAGATTCTTTAACATTTATTATGGCTTCATCTTCTAATGGTTCATTCTCAATATCTTTATCTTTGTCGACTGGATTTTCGAAGTCTAGGTCGGTTTTATTTTTAATAGTAGTTTCTTCACTGAATATATGGAGTGTAGGTTTAGCGAAAACAGTGATAGAGAGGTGGGGATGATCACATTTGATGGGAAAGTTGTTCATGGATCCACTTTCTTTCGGTATCTTGGATCTATTATCCAAAAGGATGGAGAGCTAGATGGCGATGTGGCTCACAGAATAAAGGCAGGGTGGTTGAAGTGGAAGAGTGCCACAGGGGTTTTGTGTGATCCTGGCATGCCTCATAGATTAAAGGGTAAATTTTACCGCACGAAAATTAGGCCTGCGCTGTTATATGGCACTGAGTGTTGAGCTGTAAAACAGTGTCACGTTCAAAAGATGAATGTGGCAGAGATGCGTATGCTACGATGGATGTGTGGTCATACAAAAAAGGATCGGTTCAGAAATGAGGTGATCAGAGATAAGATAAGAGTTGCGTTTATAGAAGACAAGATGATGGAGAATCGATTACGATGGTTTGGTCATGTGAGAAGAAGACCTATTGATGCCCCAGTGAGGAGGCTAGAAAGTTGGGAAACAAGTAATATTGTGAAAGGTAGAGGAAGACCCAAGAAAACTTGGATAAAGATGATTGAAAATGATATGCGGTTTCTTGGAATTGGAGAAAGTATGGCGATGGAGAGGCAAATGTGGCGGAAAAGAATACGGATGGTGGATGGAGTCTGATTCTTTTTTTTTTTTTATTTCATGTTATCTTCTTTTTTTCTCTCTTTTTTTTTTACATTCATTCTCTTTTTTTATTTGCTTTTTTCTCTATTTTTTCCCTCTTTTTTCCTTTTATGTTATTTATGTAACGATTATTGACGGTTTCAAAGTTTGATTCATGTTAGACGACCCCAAATCATTTTGGGACTAAGGCTTAGATGTTATTGTTGTTGTTGTTGTTGTTGTTGTTGTTGTTGTAGTAGTTTTTTCATCTAAGTCACATCCACCAAGGGTGATGTTTTAGGTGGGGGAGGAGTTTCATCAAACGTAACGTTTAATGATTCTTCGACTTTCATAGCATCCTTATTTAGGACTATGTAAGCTTTGCTATTTTGAGAATAACCTAGGAATATACCTTCGTAAGACTTTGGGTCGAACTTGGTGAGATAGTCTTTAGTGTTGAGAATGAAGCACTTGCTAATGTTGGCTTCTTTCCTCTATATAATTCATATGGAGTTTTTCCTAGGAAAGGTCTAATCAAAATTCTATTTAAGATATATGTTGAAGTGTCTACAGCATTGCACCAAAACTTTTGAGGTATAGATTGCTCATTTAGTAAAGTGCGACTCATTTCTTGTAAAGTACGATTTTTCCTTTCTACTACCCCATTTGATTGAGGAGTTCTTGGAGCCGAGAAATTGTGACTTATCCCATGTGCATCACAATAAGCTCCAAATTGTGCCTCATTATCAAATTCCCGACCGTGGTCCATTCTTATAGAAATTATTGAGTAGCCTTGTTGGTTTGAATTTTCTTACTCAAGATTTCAAAATGTTCAAAAGCTTCATTTTCAGTTTTCAAAAATCTTATCCAACTATATCTTGAGTAATCATCCACTATTACCAAAGTATGAAGTTTCCTCCGTAACTTCGGATAGCGGATGGACCAAACAAATCCATGTGTAAAAGTTATAGACACCTACTTGTTGAAACCATGTTTTTAGCTTTATGACTAGCATGAGTTTGTTTGCCGATTTTACAAGCATCACAAAAGTGTCGGTCATACTTAAGCTTAGGAAGGTTTCTAACTAATTCCTTAGAAGAAAGTGATTGAATCAAACGCATATTTGCGTGTCCTAGTCTCCTATGCCATAAGGTTAATCTATCATCTATGGAAGCTAGACAAATTTGATCCTTAGTGTCATTTCCTAATTTCATCACATATAGCCCATGTTTTCTAACACCTTTACCTATGGTTTTACCATCCTTAGTGATTTCACTCTCATGCTCTGAGAATATAACTTTGCACTTAGTATCACATATTTGTCCTATGCTAAGCAAGTTAAAATCTAAGTAATCGACATGTACCACATCATTTATAGTAAGTGAGTTGTTGGAAAACGTGCCTTTGCCAATGATTTTTCCTTTAAGGTTGCTAGCAAAAGTAATGTTACCTCTGTCGTATGCTTTGTATGTCGAGAAGAGACTTTTGTTTGCCGTCATATGTTTGGAGCAGACACCATCTTTTACCCATTCGTTTGGCTCCAAATCAACTCTTAAGCATACCTATTTAAATGACACAATAACTCAAACATTTGGTCCCCAATGTCTCATGGGTCCATTAACGTTAGTGTCATGCATTCTAGCCATTTGAGCTGTTTGTTGCATGTAAGCAAATGGTGGAAAAACTCCCCATGGCATGTAGTGTTGTTGTTGACTAGTGTTCCACGGCATAGGATAGAAGTTTTGTTGAGTTGGAACATTATGTCTTCTCCTAGGTTGAGGAGTTTTGGATCTAGGTTGAGTACTAATGACTCTCCTAGGTGGAGGTGTTGTTGATCTAGACTCATTCTTAACATAACCTAAACCATTTCTTAAAGGTTTTAGTGATTGTGTTGATTTGTTTTCATTAGTTGGCGTTCTCTTTCTAACTACGACAAAATCCGTTCTAGATGAAGTGTTATGCTGTGGATTTTCTCTCTCCACTATATAGACTCTATTACATCATAAAAAAAATCATATTTTGGTTTTAATGCTTCACAACGCAGGTTAAACAATTCTATCATATTTTTGCACTTCGGCGGATCCGTATAATACGGATCCGTCAGTTGAATTTTTGGATCCGCAGGGTGCCAAAAGTCCATTTCCGGATTTTACAAATTTTACACTCTTGGTTCCACTTGTTGACGCTTCATTAACGTTAAAGCCTAATCCTACTTTGTCATTAGGATTCTTACCTTCGTTTATTATATTATTTAACGAATGTGTACTCTTTTCGAATTGTACAAATTTAGATGCGTCCTTTTCGAGTTTAACTTGCGTTTCCTTTAGTTTTAGGTTTTCTAATTGTAAAACTTGACATGACTCACATTCAACGACTTTATTTCTTTATAGTGTCTTAATTTTCTGTTTTAATTTAATTATTTCGTTTTCTAACCATTTTCTAATGACTTTCATACCCTTGTTTCAAGTATGATTTTTAGACTAATTTCACACATTTTGTTGTATTCATTTTGCATAGTATCGTCATCCATAGATGATGTTTAATCACTAAAGTAAGATAAATCGGAACATACCTCATTGGACGCTTGAGTCATGAGAGCCGTTTCCTCCTTGGTTTTGTCATCGTCTTCTTCACCACTTTCACTCCAAGAACCTCCGACAAATACCTTTTGATCCTTGTTTCTTGGTGGCTTCCGACAATCACCAATGAGATGATCCAGGTCTCCGCATCTATAGCATTTCCGATCATTCTTACCTTTCTTGTCATCTCGGCTTTTGTAAGACCCCCGATATATTCAGGAATATTATAGCGTCGTAAATCCTTTACGTAAGAATTTACAAGGCTGATGAAATAAAAAGACAATAACAAATACCAACAAATAAAAGTAACTGAAATAAAATACAACGGTTCTGAACCAGTACTGAAAATACAAATGTCCAACGAAGAACATTAATACATAGCCAAATGCAAAATCACAAAATACAACGTACTCGAGTACTTATTAAAAACAACACAAACATCTTACAATTAAATCCGGCCGGAACAACACTCTGCACCCTCGTCGTCATGCAACTCCAGTGGTTATTTTCCGGCTCTTCTGGATCCTGAACATAAACAAATGTTCAACCCCGAAGGGTTAGCACAACGATGCTAGTACAAGTACCACAACATATTATCCAACGCCTCACGAAGAATAATAATTACATAAATGACAAAAATACCAACGAGTCTCTACCTACGATAAGACTGATGGATATCATACACAATTGATAATCACAACATGACATCACAACATACACAGGGTAATTCCGATGATCCAACGTTCACTGCCTAGATCCCAAGATGATCCCATCGGACCAACACGAGGTGGAAAAACCTGTCCGATGATCCATCACACGCTAGCATAGATCCCAAGATGATCCTGTAGGACCAACACGAGGTGGACATAAAACAACAATACATATGCACGATAATATGTACAACATCAATACGTAAATCATAATCAAGGTACTTGCCTCAAATTGACGACAAGCATAAAACTTCGACGAATATCAATACACTCAAAGGTCGCCCCTTCGATCAATCACGTAGTAATACCCGGACCTAAAACACAAGAAATAATATAGAGTTCATCTTACGTCGAATAACTAATGATCGAACATCTAACATCTTAAACTATGGCCGAACGTTTAACACAACATAACCTGCCTGGTCTGCATAATGTACGTTACGTACCAAACATAGCATACATTAAGTCTGTTCGATAGCATACGTAAGCTACGAAGCCTAACGCTAATCATGAATTTGACAGTTTTCTCTCTGATCAGACGACTGTCTCGTCTGATGATATAGCGTACGTAATGCATAATGCTTAACGTGCGCTATACTCACACATACAGTACTCATGCAAACTTGAATGATCCTACGGTTTAAGACATCTTCGAATTAAAGGATACGCATATCATCACAACGCCATACTCAATCTTGAATGCGAATTCTCATATGTGGTTCGGATAATCTTAGGTTGACACGATTACTTAAACTTTCGTTGAGAATATATATCCAACCAATCCACTTGTACGAATTATGACAAAACCTTCGATGATTCTTCTCTTAAGTCCATTTAACAAGGTGATATTAGTTATGAGCCTTGATCATTATGGAAACACCATTCAATACGGATTTATCGATCTCAGAAAACTTCCCTTACTTGTTTATCATAACAAGATTCAAACTATAATGCTCTTAATAATGGTATCTTTAAGCATAATCATTCCAACTTCCTAAACATGATATTCAGTTATATAAGTCATCTTTGGAACCTAATAATCTCCGTAGTATGTTCATAACATCCTTAAGAACACGAATACAAGGGTTGGAGATAGCATTAACATACCTTAATATGAAGAAAATGCGGAGACAATAGGTAGAATCCAACTCCGGTTGCTTGAGTGCCAATCTAAGGTGTTTCGTCACTTCAATAACCAAGTATATGTGATATCCAATCTTCAATGATCAAGTATATGATCTAAAGGTGTTTAGGTAGAAGGGGAGGCTCTATGGAGTTCAAAAAAGTGAAGGATAAGTGAAAGAGACGAAGTGAAATGAAATGGGGTGCTGTACTATTTATAATTTTTCTGACTTTACGTACGTTAGCCTTCGTGCATAACGTACGTTATCCACTTAGCGTACGCTACCCGATGTCCTTAGCGTATGCTAACATTCAGTGGTAGCTTACTATCTCAATTCTGTACTCTCTTACATACGCTACATCAACAGGGTTACGTACGTAATAAACATACTTAGCGTACGCTACGCACGTCCCTTAGCATACGTTAGCCTCCGTTGACCTATTTTATATTAAAAACTAATCGGGCCACACGGGGGAATTTTATCTTATCTCCGTCTCCAGGTGGCCCATGTGCCGACCAATCTGATTAATAATTGACTGCCTTATGTACGCTATGTCTTGCTCATAGCGTACGCTAACTGTGACTTGTAACGTACGTTACGCATACTAGCTAGCGTACGTTACGACGTAGTTGCATGTATAAATTTACAAGGTTTATATGATCATGCACGTGGATACGAATACGGGAAAGACCATACTTCGATTATTGATATCACAAATTCGAATAATACAGGGTTCAAATATGGATGAAAATACTCAACAATTTATCCGGATATTACAGCTTTTCCGGATTGACTTCTTCTCATCCCGAGGTTGTCTAACAAATCTACCTCTCCTCCTGAAGAAATTTTTGAAGTCCTTCATGGCCATTCCTTATCATTACTATCCGATGACGAAGTTTCTTCATCACTCGACTCCTTCCTTGCCTTTAAGGTAATGGATTTCACCTTTTCTCTTTTACCTCTAATGACTTCTAAGTCTTTCTCTATGATCAACTCATATACCTTCAAGTTCCCAATGAGTTCATCTAGTGAAAGTGACGAAAAATCTTTGGATTCTTCAATAGCGGTGACTTTCGGTCTCCACTTTGGATGAAGTGCCCTAAGAAACTTTCGGACATAGCTCTTGCTAGAAAAACTTTCATCAAGAGCTTTCAAACTATTTATAGTAGTATTAAACCTAGCAAATCCACTATCAATAGATTCATCCTCGGCAATTGAGAATTTCTTGTATTGTTGCACGAGTAAGTCGATCTTGTTATCTTTGACTTGACTATTACCTTGATGAGTGATTAACAAGGCTTGCCAAATTTCTTTTGCCATTTTACACATAAAAATTCTTTCATACTTAGGTAAAGCGTTATAAAGAAACATTTTAGCTTCGTTATTTTTGGCAAGCTTCTTTTAAGCTCATCCAATTGCTTTTCAAAAGGAACGATTTCATCTTTTTGTGTAGTAGGGTTTCTTTCGGTAGGTTGAAAATCACCCTCGGTAATGACATGCCAAAGATCAAGATCTTTTGATTTCACATAAGTCTCGAATCTATTTTTCCAATATATAAAACCATTACTTTCAAAAAGTGGTGGTCATTGCATAGATTGACCCTCTTTGTAGTTTTCGAAATCCATAGATCGATTCAAGTTTTAAAATTCAATAAATTTTAAAAATCTTGGTTAACGTAGCTCTGATGCTAATTGTGGAAAACTAGAATGGGGGTTGAATAGTTTTTACCGTTTTTATGCCTTTTTAAGAAAACTTAGATTCGTTTGCTTAATGTGAAATCAACACAACACACGATATATATATATATATATATATATATATATATATATATATATATGTGAACAATAACAATAAGTAAATGCGGAATGTAAAGGAAAGATCAAACCAATAGACACGTTGATTTATAGTGGTTCGGCACGAAGCTCTCTTCCTCGCCCTACTCCACTCCCCGAGTACCCAACTCGAGAGTTCACAAGAACTATATCAACAAGCTCCCTTTTGGCGGATAAAACCTTACAACGTCGCTTCACTTCTTTACCGACACTAAGCTAAATATGGAGTCTTTCCCAAGGCAAGACCAACCTTATCACTCAACGTATTTTAAGGCCTAAAATACTAACCACACTCACTAAGATGGCGTTTGATGATCACTACCCAAGTTGGTAGATGATGGTGAAGTATAATGACACACAAATGATATACAAGTTATACAACTAACTATATGATGACACACTACTAACTACAACACTTAGAAGCTTGGAAAACTTCTTGTGTTCTTCACTTGAGATCAAAGTGGAAATCATTCGATCACTTTGAATGTGTTATAAGTCAAGTGGAATGATCAAAGAGTGTTATTATGATGTTAGAAGATGAGAGGTTTGATTGTAATGTGCAGAGAGTTGCTTAGGATCATTAGTTGGAAATGTTAGAATGAGTGTCTATCTATACTGCACAATCTGCCTGAAAAACGCCTTTCGGCGGATCCGCGGATCCGCAAAATACGGATCCGCCCGTGTAAAATGTGGATCCGCGGAGCGTATTTTGTGCAGCCCTTTGCCTATAAGATTAAACACTTCCTTGTACTAAAATCAATTAAAAATTCTAATCTTCTAGATTGTCTTGGGCATCAAGGAGTTAATTTAATTTTAGTTTTTATTTAATTAAAACACATAATTAAAATGTCTAGTGATATTAATTAGTGTAAAACATTTGATTAAATTAAATTTAAAAATGTTTTAAGTGTGTTTTAAAAATATTTATTTATTTGAACTCTTTGATCATTCGACGTGTATTATAATCACATTATTCATACCTGGAGTGATATACGTCGGAATGTAAACTTGCAATTAATAACTTGGTTACGTAAACATTTACGTCGTATAAATTTATAATTGCCATTATCAAAACATTAACAGACCGTAAAATATAAATAACGTTTTTACGCGATATTTGTATTAACATACCTCAAGGCTATTCCACGGCTCTTCCTCCAAACACAGTTTGCAGACTCAAGAAGTATCTTTATGGGCTCAAACAGGCAAATAGGGAGTGGTTCACCAAATTGACCTCTTTCCTTCTAACGTTGGGATTTCATCAAAGCTATACAGACACGTCTCTTTTCACATTCAACAAAGGCTCTCACTTTCTTGCTTTTCTAATCTATTTTGACGATATTTTGTTAGCTGGAAATGACAGAGCTATGCTTGATTCCATCAAACTTCAACTACACAAGAAGTTTAGCATCAAAGATTTGGGCACTCTACATTATTACCTAGGCATTGAGATTCTTCAAAACTATACTGGTTTGGTCATGTCTCAGAGAAAGTATGCCTTAGATCTCCTATAATGTTCAGCATTACTTGATCACAAACCAGCTTTAATTCCATTGGATCCAATCAAGACTCTAAACCTTACTGATGGAGAACTACTTGATGACCCATCTATATACAAAAAAATTGTTGGAAAACTTATCTATCTCACTATCACCAGACCTGACCTTTCTTTTGTAGCTCAAGCCCTCAGTTCTCTCATCAGCATACAACTACTCATATGGCTGCTCTGTATAAGGTACTGAGATACATCAAACTTTACCCAGGACAAGGTTTGCATTTCCTAAGAGCCAACAACCTACAACTTTCTGCATACTATGACAGTGTCTGGCTATGCAGTTTTCTTAGGACCTTGCTTGATTTGATGTACTTCCAAGAAACAATATGTGGTCTCAAGGTCATCCATAGAGGCTGAATACAGAGCATTGGCTGACTTCACTTGTGAAATTACATGGTTACAATGTTTATTTAAAGACCTTCAAGTGCCTATCACCACTCCAGTTACCATTATCTGTGACAATGCATCTACCATAGCCCTTGCCTCTAATCCCATTCACCATGCAAGAACCAGGTATATAGAAATAGACTGCCACTTTGTGAGAGATAAGATCAAGAACAACCAAGTCCTACCAAGCTTTATTCGGACATCTCTTCAAGCAGCTGATGTTCTAACAAAAGGCCTTCCAAAAGCTATTCACTACAACTGCCTCTCCAATTTTGGCATATGTGATGCATACACAGTGCCAACTTGTGTGTGGGGGGGGGGGGGTGTAAAGGAGAACACTTCAAGATGAAGCCCACAGCTCATCAAGTTCATCACATTTAACAACAGAGCAAGTTAACAGTTGGTTCTAAGTTCGCTTCATCATAGTGTCAAAGTGTTTTATGGTTCAATCTAAATATGTAGTTATAGTGCTTGATTCATGATTGTATCTGTATTAGATTAGCATAGTGTCGCAGTTGTTCATTTGGTAGTTTAGAGCATGTTTGACTTTTCTAGTTTGACTTGTAAAGTCTATAAATAGGACTTTGTATTTTTCATTTGAACCTAACGAGATATAACAGCTTTTCCCGCCATAATGGTATTCAAAACCATATCCGATAAATCCGAATACAACATATCACAAATCAATACCATGGCAACACAGGCCAAAACATCAAGAAAACTGAAAATAGTACTCGAGTACTCAAACACCATTCAAGTAAAACAACACTGAATGGAGGAAATACGAAATAAAATCAGTGACAAGACACAGCATCACACTTGCCCATCATCCTCATGCCGCCTCGGTACATGCCTATCCGCTCTCCTGGAACCTGAAATACATGAAAGGTATTTCCCCCATAAAGGGGTTAGCCATCGAATAGCTAGTACAAGTATATCGAATATGAAACACAATACCTCTCGACAATAAAGTAAATGTAATCATCATCTCGTAAACTCAAGACTAGTATTCCAGAATAACTAAATCTCATAGCATCACATTTAATACATGATTAACCGCGGAACCGCACCAAAGGCTACGGAACCCTCAGAGGACCCATCTGTCCGTCCCAGAGTGGTTAACCCTAAATATCTGCGGAATCGCACCAGAGGCTACGGAACCCTCAGAGGACCCGTCCGCCCATCCCAGAGTGGATATATATAAACCATTATACAATTCATATATCTTACTTTCAAAGTCGAGAGCGCACAATCATAAACATATACTTGCCTTTGAGATATCGAGAATCGAAAGGAATAAAGTATAAGTTCGGTAGATCCAAGAACGCACTTCCAGCACCTAAACGATTCGTAAGGAATATGATAATCAATAATCCATACTCAAATCACATGAAGAAACTCCCGAAACCCATCTACGATTCACGAAACTACGAGGAAAAATCATCTAGAGGTTTGAAAATCACCCAAACCCTCTCAAGTCCGAACAAGGTACAATACAATCCATATAATCATAGAGGAAATATGGGTATGGGGTAGATGCATCATAATCTCAAAGATCTCAATCTCTAAAATGGGTAAATCGGACGAATCTATGAAAATCCCCAAAATTTCCCAAAACTAGGGTTTTAAGGAATTTACCTTGATTTGGAAGATAGAAACGGATTAGATGTTTTGTAATCTTTGACCTCAGTTTGTAAAACTCGACGGATATTTGTGACCTACTCGCTGAAACGATCACAACAATATATAATTTGCGAGGTTTTACCGGAAAAATCCTCGGCGGTGGCGGATGACCTTCTCGTCTCTCTCTCTCCTGTTCTTTTCTTGTTCCTTCATTTCGTTTCTTTTCTTTTTTTTTCTCTTTTTTTTCTCTCTCTCTCTCTTTCTCTCTCTTTCTTTTTTCTCTTCTTTCTCTGTTTTCCAGGGTCGTTCGCGACCCTTCTTCCCTTCTTATCTCTTCTCTTTTTTTTTTTGTATAAAGCAGTTACACACACACACACACACACACACACACACATATATATATATATATATATTAAAGAGTATGTATCTCATATATATATACCATTGTAACTATCTGGATTATTATCTCTATCTCATCCCGATGAATGTTGACACGGCGGTGACGTACGAAATATTATATATAAAATATATATTAATACTCCGCAATTACAAAATTCAAGTTCGTCGCTCTAAACAACACAGACGAGATAATTCTCAACTCCGACATACTAATCGAATGTATCCGACGGTTCACAAAATATAAAATCACCCGGTTTATTTATTACGGGGTATCACAACCTTCCTAACAAAATAGGTGTTGAATTTGATGACTCGTTTTACATATCAAGAATGTAGAAGTCGGCTGGAAATACGAGCTTATTAACTTGGACAAGAACGTCCTCAATTACCCCTTCGGGGTACACAAGGCTACGATCCGCCAATTGGATAATTATCCTTGTTTCTCGAAGAGGTCCCTGATTTAGGGAGGTGTATATAGAGCGTGGCATAACATTTATTGATTCTCCCAAATCTAGCATAGCTCGTTCAAAACCCAAATTTCCAATTCGAAAAAGAATAGCGAACATACCTGGATATTCCCATTTTTGTGGCAATTTATTTTGGAATACAGCAGACACATTTTCTCCCATTACCACCTTCCTATTACCTTTTAATCTCCCCTTGTTGGTGCATAAGTCCTTAAGGAATTTTGCGTATTTTGGAATTTTTTGAACTGCGTCGAGTAAGGGAATGTTGATCTCAACCTTGCGAAATACGTCTAGAATTTGCTTTTCTTTATTCACAGTTGCTGCCTTTTTTATCTTAGATGGAAAAGGTAATTCGTTAGTTTCAAATGGAATAGGTTTAGAAGAAATTATCTTGCTGCCCGATTGTTCTGCACTGGGTGCTGATTCAGCACTGGGTATCCCAGTGTCGAGCTGTTCAGTGGGTTTTTCCTCCCCGTTTTCAGTTTCCACCACGTGCTTAGGCTTCTTAGGCCCCTCAAGATGTTTCCCACTCCTTAAAGTTACAGTACTCACATTATTTAGGTTCAACTCAGGTTGGGATGGTAATTTCCCACTATTTTGGCTCTCCAAACGGCTCATGGTGGTGGCCAGTTGACTCACTTGATTTTTAAGAATTTCGATACTCGACTTAGTGTCATGCTGGAACTGATTCATGCCCTGCCAGAACTGATTCATACCCTGCTGTAGTTGCATAGTGTTTGCCATGAGGGTCTTCATCATCTCCTCCAAAGATGGTGTCGAATTTTCGGCGGGATGCTTGTAGAATTGTCCCTTGTTTTGTGGAGGCACCTCTTGCTGGTTCTTACATCGAAAGTTAGGGTGGTCCCTCCATCCTGGGTTGTATGTGTTTGAGTATGGATCGTTCTTCCTCCCATAGGAATTTTCGGTTCCAATTGCATTGGCGTGCGCCTCGGTTTCATCAAGCAAAATCCGACAATTCTCCGTTATATGCTCTGTGGTTTTGCAAAGGCGATAGGGTACGACTGGCGTGCTATTACCTACAACAAGTTTTCTAACAAAAGTGGTTAGATCATTTAATTTATCCTCAAGGGACGAGTCATGCACCTCCTTCACCATCCTGATTGGTGAATCGCGACAACCAAATTATTGTGAACTGGCCGTCATGTTGGATATGAGAGATTTTGCAGCCATGGGAGTTTTGTCAACTAAGGCTCCACCAGTTGCTGCATTTATCGTGTTTCGCTCCATCGGATTAAGTCCTTCATAAAAATACTGAATCAAGAGTTGCTCGCTAATTTGATGTTGCGGGCATCGAGATACCAACTGATTGAATTGTTCCCAATATTCATGCAACGTTTCGCCGGTCATTTGCCTTGCACCACATATATCTTTCCTTAGATTGGCTGCTCGATAGGCCGGAAAATCTTTTTGCAGAAATAAGATTTCCATATCGTTCCACGTTGTGATAGTGGCCGATGGTAAATAAAATAACCAATCCTTAGCCGAATCTTTTAATGAAAATGGGAAGGCTCTAAGCTTGATTTATTCTTCGGTGACACTGTTTGGATTCATGCTTGAACAAACGACATAGAATTCCTTGAGATGCTTGTGCGGATCCTCTCCTGATAGACCATGAAATGCAGGTAGCAAGTGAATCAATCCCGACTTCAATTCAAAGGTATTGTTGTTGTCAATAGACGGGATCATGATGCACAGTGGTTGTTGAGGTAGCTCCGGGTTGGTTAATTGCTTCAATGTCTATTCAGCGTTAGTTGCCATTATTTCACTCTCGTTCTCCGATTCACTGGGTGATGATTCGAAAGAAAACGGTAAGTGCCCAAGTGTTTCTCTATTTTCTTTTGTTTTTTGCCTGAAAACTTGATCTCGTTTGGTGATTTCTGGAAAGTATTTCAAGTTCTTATCCCAACGTGACCTTTTCATGCAAAACTAAAACAAAATGGATTAGTACACAACTGACAATTATTATGAATTTTCGGAACTGACACTGGGTAACTCAGTGTCGAAATTGCAGAAAGTTTTTAACCCAAAATAAGTAGAATTAAGTTAACACCGTTCCCCGGCAACGGCGCTAAAATTTTGACCGCGCTGTCGTAACACGTTAAAATTAGTTATTTTTATTTTTCCTTGACTTACTTCTACTACTAGTAGTATCGGCAAGTAAGGGTCGATTCTACGGAGAACGATAAATCAATTATGCTTTTTAAGAGTTAAATTCTTTTAGGAAT
The DNA here is from genome assembly GCA_033398695.1 of Orobanche coerulescens. Lineage (NCBI taxonomy): Eukaryota > Viridiplantae > Streptophyta > Magnoliopsida > Lamiales > Orobanchaceae > Orobanche > Orobanche coerulescens. Next base: position 60,906,228 of record CM065818.1, read on the forward strand.
TAAAATAAATAGAAACGAGGGGGATTGTAGTTTCCTAATATTTACTAACAATTAACTTGCGTAAAATAAATTAAATCAAAATAAACAAAGGAAATAAAATTCGAAAATATCAATTAAGGAATAATCTAGTTCTTAGTTCCGTTATCCACCGTTTCGACTTAATTCAAGTTTTATTGCAGTTCTTATCTCTTCTCTAATCTCATGAACTCCTATTCCGAAGCCAACACCAAGCTCTGTTTACCCCAATTATTTCTTAAGTTTATTTAATTAAAACAAGCTCTTTAATTAAACCTATCTATGCAATGGATTCAAAACAAACTCTTCAAATCTCGCTCGCTAGATGCATTAAAAACCAAAATAATGAAATAGGTAAGATATTAAGTTCATAAGCTCGACTTAAGGCATCTCTTGAAATTAAAATTGCAACAATTATGGATTACAACTTAATTTCTAGCCTGAGACATAAAACTCCTAATCTAGTTGGCCAAACCAAATCAAGAAATTATATGGCATAATTAGGGGTGGGCATAAAAAATCAAAATCCCGATTCCGTCCCGGTCCCGTCTCAAAATTATCCGGGATGGGACGGGATCCAAAATTAAAAACACTAGGCCCGTCCCGTCCCGTCCCATTAGAGTAACTACGGGACGGGACACGAGACAAAAAATCTGAGGCCCGTAAGGCCCGTTCCGCTAAGTTTTTAACCCTTTTTAAAACCATATATTTTTATTATTTGTAACCCTTTTGTAATTAATTTTTAATAATAAACTATTTTTATTTTTTACTATCTATATTTTATAATTATACACAAACCTAATTAACCGATATAAAGTTAGTAACTGATATTTTTTCAAAAAAAAAATAGATATGTTGTATTCAATGTTAATGATTGTTATTTTAAAAGTTTAATTTAGGCTATTAAATTAGTTTGTTGGATATTTTTCCCGAATTTAGATGTATAAAATTATAGATTTTCTTACTTTTTTCTAATTTATATTTTGAACTTTTTTATGCGGGACTAAACCCGTCCCGTCCCGTTCCGTCCCGTCCCAACCGGGATAAGGCCCGCGCGGGATGAAATTTTGAAATCACCAATCCCGTCCCGTCCCGTCCCGCTTGTTATAACACGGGACGGGACGTGGGATGACCCCAGGCCCGTCCCATCCCGTCCCATGCCCACGCCTAGGCATAATAATGAATTCAATAATACAAAAGTAATTCAAGAGACTTCGAGTTAAGAATACGCTACGGGATTAAAACATGAATAATTCAAATATGATTTCAAACTTCCCTAAGAACTAGAATGATAAGGTTAACCGGACATGTTGGCTTTAGAAGACAAATAGTAATTTAGAATATGCATAAGAAAACAAAGTAGAATTCTTCTCTCTTTCTCGTCGCAAAATAAGCTCGATTCCCTTCTTCTTTGTCCGTCTCCCAGTCGTTTTTCTATCCTCTCTCGTGTTCCAGCGTCTCTTCTCCCCTAAAAAATAATCTCAACCCTTTCTCTTATAATACTCCCTTATCTCTTAGTTTCCTTCTTTAATTAGATCTCTTTCATTCTTATCCTTCTTGAGTTTTTATTCTTTTGGAGTCTTTCCTTCTAAGTCAATTAAAATTCCTTTCTCCAGCCTAGGGGACCGGTTTTCACCTTATGGAACTAATTGGGACGGATTTGAGTCATTTCTTGGGCCCCAAGTAAGAAAATTTTTGGGTCAGGGCTGACACTAGGTCACCCAGTGTGTGCGGCAGTTTCTTCATTAAAGCCGAAATCACCTTGGCTTGGTCCGTTTGATGGCCCAAATTATTTCTTAAGTTTAAAAACTCCACCAAACACCTAAATTAGACAACAAATTGCCAAGTGAAGTAAATTGCATTCAAAATATAAATAGGTAGAAAATATCCCAGTGTGCCATCATAAAATATATTAAAACCCAATAATTAACAATAATATTTGCATACTATTTTCGACCTACCAAATATCCCCAAACTTAAACCAATGCCTGTCCTCAATCATAAAAATATCGAAAGATTTGAAAAAAATTCGCCCTGTAAGACGCTCAACACAACTTTAAACTCCATTCACCGACCCAAGATTTGCAAGTATTTGGGGTCTTCCCGTCATGGATGTCTTGTGAAGTTAGGGAGTGAATACGCCATATTTGCATAAGTGAATACGGCATTTTGAGAGTAAAATGTGCCTGTTTTGAATGTTGACCAAGGTTTCATATACGACGTATATGCTGATGTGGATACGGCATATTTTTCAAAGTCAGGCAATGCTCTTGAATTCGTCTAAGTCTTGTGATACGACGTATCTATCTAGAATGATACGGCGTATTGGTGTCAGAATCAGCAGACTTCTTGAACTTCATTGTTTTAGCTCCAAAACATGTCATTTTCTATAACTTTCATCAACTGCTCGATAATAACTGAGATTTACAGAAATAAGCGATTAAGTATCAATTCTCATCTAAAATGATATAAATCAAGCAATATAAACGGGATAAATGATGCTGTGATTTAGTCGTTATTTGATGTCATCAATACCCGACTCTTCAGACATGTGATCCGTACACGCTTATTTACGTATCATCAATTGACGCGATCCGTGAGACTGAAATATTTTCTTTTTTTTCTTTAGTAATTTGGTCGAGCTTATGGCTAGCTAAGCCATAAGCTCAAGCTAATAAGTTCATGAACTCTTACAAATTAGCTTATTGCCTTTTTTCCAAATTAAAAAACAAGCCCATAAGCCCGGAAAACAAACTAATACAAACACCTCATCATTAACCATAATCAATGATTATACCTTCAACCCAAGAAGCACAGGGTCCACCTTAACATAAGCTAAGTGATGAAGATCAATAAAAGCCTTATCAATCTTAATTTTTGCAATCTGTTGCTAATCACTAGGATACCCACCAAGATTCCCACTTCTTTTAAAATATTCATAAGATGACCCGTAACAAACATCCTTAAACAACACACTATAAAACAACAATGACGTGATGATGTTTTTTTTCATTGTTGACATCTTATCAAACACTTGGTATGCACATGCTACAAAATGACTATTGATGTGTTATAATCTAGCTTTAAATTTATAGTATACCGAATCCTTTAGAGAATCACCAACACTTACGAGCAGTGTACTCGATCACTGTAGTATAGTGCGTCGGTAAGATCGGCTCGTTCATGTAACAACCCCAAGATGATCAGGGCATATTACAGCGTCGTGGACCCACCCCTTGGAATCCACCAGGCTAACACACAAATTTGACATGACAATAGTGATATACATCATCAACATACGGATAATTTCCCAATCTAACACATACCAAATAAGTAGACCGGACTCAATAGTGCAATACAACATCAACTGAACCCCAAATCGGATACACAACAATCACAATGTTCCAAAAGAAAGAAGTACTCGAGTACTCAAGCAAACAACATGATTAATAAAATTTAAAAGACATGACATTAACGAACGGCCATTTGAACAGATTCACTCTTGCCCATCATCCTCGTACTGCCTGCATGCTCATTCGCCTCCGAGACCTGAACCTAAAATACAGAAGCATTTCCCCCATTTAAGGGGTTAGCGACAACTGCTAGTGCAAGTAGAATCCATTGAACTACCATTCTAATCAAATGAAATATACGCCACAAATCATTTTAGAAAACATTTATATTTCGGAATATTACGGTGCACGAGCACAAAACACATTTCTCCAACAAAACATTTCAAAGGCCCCGTCGGACCATCCCTGGGTGGTTAACCCCAGTTCGTGATACGCACACACACGTCACTACGTATCCCTAGAGGCCCCGTCGGACCAACCCTGGGTGAACATACACATATACATTCACAACATACACGGCAAGCCGTAATCCAAATACTAGAAATGCAAACAAACGTAAAGTACTTGCCATTGAGACATATTCGACGAAACGGGAATGAACAACGACTAGGAATGACCCAGAGGGAACACGACCATTCCTAAACGAAGGATTAACACAATTCAATCCTACAGGATAATAATAATCGAATGAAATACGCCCACAACCCCGACTAATAATCATAAACATACACGGACGATGAATACGGGCGAGGGTTTCACAAAACCTCCCCAAATCAACAATCCATGGATTAAACATGACGGAAACGGATTGGAAATCACCCAACAACAATAATTGATAAGAAATATCACAACATAAACGAACAATTCGAGTTCAATCTAGACAAATTCCGAAAACCCCCCAAAATGGATAAAGGTAGGGTTCTAAGCCAATTACCTTGGATTCGGACGGAGAAAGAGGATTAAGATGATGATAAACTTCACTTGGAACATAATACTCGATCTCTCAAGGAATTCCACGGACAAAACTTGAAGAATTGTTCAAATCTCTTCTTGGAACACAACTCTCGGACGAAGGAAGAAAAAATGAAGAATGATGGAATGAAGGTCAACTCAGGTTTATAAAACCTGCTCACACGTTACGTACGTTAACATGCTGATGTTAACATACGCTACGCTCATTACGTACGTAACACTCAGGCGTTAGCGTACGTAATGGCTCGGCAGAACAATCTGCCCAATTTGCCGAGACCGATAGCGTACGCTACACGAAACAGTTAGCGTACGCTATGAGAAGATTACGTACATAACACACGCCAATTAACGTACGTAAGGACCTGGCAAAAACTGGGCAGAACCCACTGTCCAAAATGCTGGGGACCATAACGTACGTTATCACAAGGGTGTAACGTACGTTATGCAGGCATCGATAGCGCACGTTATCGGGGAATCCGAAATACGACAAAGAAGATGAAATTCCCTAAAATTATATAAAATTACAAAATGGCCCAAACGTCCGAAAATCACGATATAACGTTGGATTAATAAACCGAAACTCACAACATGAACAACTCAACCATACGAATTCATGTAACCAAAGAAACAACAAAATCGAACTAGTTTTACGAGAATCGAACATACATGCAACAAAACATATCATAAAGTGAAATTACGTAAAAACACCTCTGAAACTCGTCCAAATGGAAAACACTTCAAGAACGAAACAGATTCAAAACGTCGAAACGATTACAAGAGAGACGATAAAAATAGACATACACCAAAAATAGAAACTGCAAAAAAATAGAAAGGTATGGATATTACAGTCCACAGGGAGCGAAGAGATCCTAAATGTTTAGTAGTTTTTAGGTTGTCACTTATGTTTTAAATCTGCCGAAATAAATAGAAAATAAAATAAAAGATACGTTGGTTCTGGTGAAAAGAAGATCAATGTTTTAGGATGTATTAATGTTTTGACTTTGAACCGCCGTGTGGGGTGGTATAATGTGAAATTTGTGAACCTTGATGGGTTTCGAAAAAGGTACCGACGGTAGAGCCGGTGAGAAACTCAGATGGATGGTTTCATTATATGTCTTAACTTGGTGCGCATGAGATGTATTTGGTTGAATTTGTTATTCTGTTTGCCGTTTGGGCATGTGGTTTTAAGTTCAATTATTTTTGTTGGACTGTCATAATTATGCATTGCGGGTAGATTTGGGAACGTGTTTCTGAAGGACCTTAGGGGTCGGAGCATTTTTTTGTGGAAGTCGATATTTTTTGAAAATATTTTGATGGTGCGATTAAACAACGACATGTATGGATTTTGAAATTGGTTGGGTTTTGACAAGTTGATCCTGTATTTTCAAGATACACCATCAGACGGTATTTGGAAAATGTATATTAATGTATTTCGGGCACTGCAAAATATTACCGTCATCTTTGGTTACGATAAAAAGAATTTTGGAAAATTTCTGTTTTGCCAATGACTTTAGTTTTCGAAATTCAAATCATTATGTGTTTGTTATGTTGTTATGCCCGTCGGAGAATTTTTACAGTACTTTCTAAATGTCGAGATACATTGTTAGGAGTCGATCATTAACCTTCGGAGCCGTTTTGAGACTGTTGAGTTGATTCTTTCCATCTTACAGTTAGTTGTTAGGACTGTAAGCTTCTGACTGTCGCGGCAGTACCTTTGTTGTTACAATTCTATCTGTGCTCATTATCTGTCATTTAATCCCTGTCGACCTAGTCATATGGTCGTCTGTGACGATTGTGAACTCTAACTACGGTATCAGTATTGCACCTAGTTGCTTATCCTGTGTGGATATTATTGATGTATTGTAAATCGTCACCGTTATTGTTAGCGAGTTATGGTTGTACGCCCAGATGTTATGATTTCATAGTTCGGTTTAATTGTATTGTTTTATGACGTTACCCGAATGTGATAATTGATGGGTAGTAGTGATGATGTATATCTATAAGGTCATTTTGATGATATCGTTTATCGAATAGATTGATGTTTCAAAATGTTGTTTTGCAAATGACTTTCAAGATGAAACAGTAATGATAATGGGTTCATAGTTTTGATCAAATGACCGAGGTATTAAAAAATATTTCTTTTTAAAAACTCATTTCAGCAAAATTATTCAAACTCATGAATTTTAAATTATTATCATTGGACAAGTACCTCAGAAAATTTTATTTTTAAAAACATTACCCAGATTTAACCATGATGATATGTTTGTGGTTTTGACTGAGATTGCTTTGGTAAAGGCCATGCGTTTTTGTTGATGTAGACAAGTGAATGACTTATAAATTTGAATTCTATCGTTGCGGTGATAGTTCGTGTATTTGTGTTGTGACTCAGAATGAGTATTTTATTGTGTTACTGTTGGTTGCCCTATATTGATTATGTGGTGTTTGTTTTGTCGTCCTGAACGGTTGTCTGTTCAGTATGGCGAGAGGTCGTGGCAATCAATTGCGTGATCAGGATCATGCTGCCGGTAATGGCATTAGTATTGGTGTTGCTACTATACTCCAGCAAGTGGCAGACCAGATGACTCATTTGGCTCAGGCGGTTCAGCGTAACACTACCGTGACTGAGAATGCCTGGTCGATCAGTGGCTTAGAGAAGTGGTTTGTATGCATCCTCCTCGCTTTGCGGGCGCGAGTGATACTTTGGGCTGGTACGGTTGGCTTTTCCAATTGGAGAAGATTTTGAAGGCGGTTGGTTGTCCAGAGGGACGGAGGATTCCTATCGCTCAGTTCCTTCTCGATAGTGATGCTGCTAATTGGTGGGAGGCCGTTGAGCCTCAGGATCATGCTGTTACTTGGGAAGAGTTCAAGAAGTTAATGGAGGCGGAGTTCTGTCCGGAGCCAATCCGAGAGCAGAGGATCCGAGATTTTTTTCTAGCCGAGCCGCAGGATATACCCGTGTCGTAGGCTATTATCGATTATAGTCGACAGCTCGCTTACGTGAAAAGGTAGGTGAGGACCGAGGAAGACAAAATCCGTCATTTTGACATGCGGATGAGACCATAGATTCGACAGTACATGTCGGGTTTCACTTGTGTTACTTTCAGAGAGTATCAGAATTGAGCCATGGCATACGACATGGCATCGTTATCTATTGGGCCTTTGCATGAGCCGAAGAGGCAGCTAACGTTTGGAGATTTTTTGGACGGTGTGAGAGTCGGGACTTCTTCTCATCGAGTTTCCCATAGTCGTACGGCGAAACCTCCCATTTCTTCATTTGGTGGAACCAAGGGTTCCAAGTCATCTTCTTTGACTCCTAGTCAGACTGGGAGGTGTTTAAATTGCAACGTTGTGGGTCATGTGCACGTTAATTGTCCATCGCAGTCAATTACTTGTTATAACTGTGGACTCGAGGGCCAGAGGGTTCAGTATTGTGAATTATTCCATGAGGTTTCCGAAAATCGAGCTTCAGCACCATTATCAGGATCGACTCGTGTAGATCGCTGAGGTTTAATGGTTCGGCCACTTTGACGACTGCTTACTTCACCCTTTCTTTTTAAGTTTCGGGACGAAACTTCTTTTTAGAGGGGTAGAATGTAATACCCGATATTTTTATTTTCCAGTTTCCCTGAATTATTTGTCGTTTGGTTCCAATTATTTGTTTCGTTACGATTATGTGGGATACGTTTTTCGATGATGCACTGTATGATGTGTTCTGTTGTAGTGTTCGCCGAGTGAGACTCGTATCGCGTGAATTTATTTTACTAAATACGTACTTGTGGTATTTTATGTTTCGTAATTTGCTCGTTATTGTTTTGAATCATAACTGGTGCGTTAGTATGACCGAAACGTTGTCGAACGCCTAACTAGGCTGTCGGAGTTGGCCACGGCCGAGTCACGGACGCACATTTTGGAGCAGGGACTGGCCTGGCCGAGTTATGGCCGTAAGGTGCCGATTACGGCTGTAAGTGATCGGCAGACACGGGCTGGACGAAGGTCGGTTACGGCCGTAAGGCGTGATCGGCTACAGCCGTACGGGCGCCAGGCAGCATTCGGACGAATGCCGGTTACGGCCGTAAGGGGGTGTCGGTTACGGCCGTAAGTGATCGGTAGGCGCTGGGCAGAATTTTCACGAATGCCGGTTACGGCCGTAAGGTCTGCCGGTTACGGCCGTAAGTGATCGGCCATTTACCCCAATTTTCACCATTTTTCACCCTCCTCCGCGATTCTTCAGCAAGTTTCCGGAATTTTGGCCGGTAAACTCCTTGTACATCAGTTGGGAAGCTTGATTGGTGTTTATTATCATCATCCAATCCTTGTTCTTCGTCGGATCGAGGTAATTTCTTGAAATCTCCTAGAATTTGACTTTCAAGATTTCTTCTTAATTTTCATTGTTCGTCCGATTTTTATGAATCGGTTGATGTTATTGAGCATTAATAATTGTGTTCTATGGGTTGTATGTCCATATTTCGAGTTTGTTTAACTCGATTGGTGATTCGAGTGTTCTTGGGAGTTATCGAACGTTGAGTGTTCGATTAAATGTTCCAATGAGTTTCCCTTCAATAGTTTGGTGAGATTTCCATTGTTTTTACCTTGATTCTCGTTGTAATCGTATCTTCGTTGTTTTTGGCCAGGGGATTATAGGTGTTCGAGGGTTTCCGGTCGAGCCTTCCCATTGCTTCGCGTGCTTTGGACTTGAGGCGAGTATCTCGTCTATAATCTTTATACTTTGAGAATGTGGCGTGTCGTGAATTTAACGTAGACTTGATAGTGATTGAACGTTTAACCGTAACTTACTTTTAAATGAATGTGTGATTCTAGGAAAGTAAATACGAACATAACTTGAATTCCACGAAGAATAATAACAACCATTTCATGTTGTCTTATGCTTAAGACGGATATTTAGAAGTGAGTAGTTATCCGAGGAATTATGGAATGTTTGTATTGTCCGCTTGCTAGTATGTTTCATGAATGATGGTGTGATGTGAATATTATACCTTTGTGGAAGTGTATGATGCACTAGCTTATGATATTATGTGTTTGTGATTGTGGCGAATATTATACCCTTGTTGTTGTGTAATCGGTGAATTGAGATATTACTTGGGTAGGGACCCGTGAGGCCTCCGGCGGTGCGTTACTTGCGAGTACATCCAGTTGATATGATTTCGCCATAAGGTTATTGAATCGGGTAGGTCTGGAGAGGGCTCCGAGAATTGTCACTTGCGAGTGCAATGTCACGATAACTTGTGGGCGTGTTTGAATGATGTTAACTGGGTAGGGACCCGTGAGGCCTCCGGCGGCGCGTTACTTTCGAGTACGACCAGATGATATGATTTGACCATAAGGATTATCTAATCGGGTAGGTCTGGAGAGGGCTCCGAGAATCGTTACTTGCGAGTACGATGTCAAGATAACTTATGGGTGGATTCGAGTTTGATCTGGTAGCTAATCCGGGTGGGTCCCATCGAGGCCACGGAGGTGATATGAGTATTGATTGGATATTTCTGAATTGTGAATGCTTGAATCTTGGATTCCATCTATATTGGTGAATATGGTTCTGCCTTTGAGGCTTGTTTGAAGAATTGAATCATTTATATGATTTTGAAAGAAAATCCTTTTGAAAATGAGAATTACAAATTTTTTCATGATTTTACACTGAGACCCCCGACGTCCTCAATTATTCTTTCAATGTGTTTTGAAGTTATATTTATGATCCTCCCTAGTGGGAACTTTTTTCAAAAAGACTTTAGACTCGGGTATCGTGTTACTACCTTGTCGGAAGGTTATTTTCATAACGGTTGTATTCTTAATGTATAACTTTATAGCTTGGTTACTTGATAGTGATTCCATCGTTAACCCATCATTGGGGATTTTGTTATTTATTCCAGGTGTTCTGACTGGAGAGAGAGCAACCACAGTATCGGTTCGGAGGATGATGTAAAGCAGTGATATTAGTCACAGTTGTAGTCGGTTGTCCATCAGTAATTTGTCGGTCTGAGTTTTCCTTGTCATCCTTGAGGGGATGGACATGTTATGTAATATGTGATCGAGTTGTATTTTGGTTTATCAGATGTACAACTATGTTGTGTTTTGAAAGACCTAATCGGTCTACGGTTTTATGTTTTGGTCTAGTTGACCGTGTGTGGGTTTTGTTTTGTAGTCTCCTGCCTGGTAGATCCTTGCGGAAAGAGGTCTACGGCGTGTAATATCCCTGAGTGGATAGGGGGGTGTTACATATGTAATACCCGGTTGTAAATTCATTCATTATCATTCAGTAAATTGTCACTCAGTAATTTTTCACTCATTAATAGACATTCATCATTCGTGTTCCTTCATTGTATTCACTGTTCGGCGTATTTGGAATCTTGGATCAGTTATCATTCGTCTTTCAACCTTGTTTGAGAGTCGAGTCGAGAATATTATCATTATCATTGAATTGGTAGCCTGTGTGTGGGGAGTAGCGCACGCTACATACTCTTTATAGCGCGCGCTATTTGGGTACTGGTAGCGCACGCTATCGGTCTTCATCAGCGCGCGCTAGTGAAATTAAGGCCGACAGTCCAGTAGGTACTGGACTGAATTGGAGAATTCGTAGCGCACGCTATGTATGGAAAATAGCGTACGCTAGTTGTGGGTACTTGTAGCACACGCTGTCGGTCTTCATCAGCGCGCGCTAGCGTATTGGTGGTAGACAGTCCAATAGGTACTGGACTGAAATGGGAAATTCTTAGCGCACGCTAGGAGTAGATATAGCGTACGCTAGTTGTATTGATAGCACACGCTAAGCAATCAGTATAACGCGCACTAAGGCTCGATCAGACAGAGGACATTAGGTTCTGTACTCCAGTTTCTGGGCACCAACTATCAGGTAGCGCACGCTAACATCCGGTAAGCACACGCTAAGAGGAAGGCGTTAACGTACGCTACCAAGTACGTAGTGCACGCTAACGCGGCAGGCAGAGTTCACTAGTCTACCCGGTACACCCGCTTGTAACACCCCCAGAGCCGACCGGGAATATTACAGTGCTGTGGGCCCCGAGACGGAACCCACAAGGCTGAAGGATATTTTCGCAAACATTTACAAACGCCCAAGAGGCCAACAACGGTATTGTCTTTTAAAAACATTCGAAGACTTTATAAAACTCGTTAATCAAACCGTCGTAAAATCTCATTTGAAACCACAAGGCCCGAAATGCCAAGACTCAACAGTTTAAAAAACATACGTTAAGCTATCGCTTACACGTACCGACAGAACAAGTTTAGAAAAAACGATTGCCAAAGTAACCTAAGTTACCAGATACCACTAGGTCATTTTAAAAATACTCACGCAGCGGAAAAAGATAAACGATTAAAATACTCTAGCAGCGGAATACAATAACTGATCAGGAAACCCAATACACAAATACATGTCCTAGCCAGTATCCTCCGGGAAGTTCATCTCTCCACGACCGCTACAAGCTTGATAATCCAAGAACCTAAAAAGAAAGCCCACGACCGGGTCAGCCATAATATCCAACAATGATAACCATCACATCTCGTCAATAATTACATATCAATGGAAATACTAAGTAAGAATACGACCAATGTAATCTTACCGTCGTAACTTTACGAAAATTCACGATTCGTATCCTTAACAACACATTAAGATAATACCGAAATATCTGTACGGTATCTCAACAATACTCAAGGTTCTCAAAACATTATCATAACTCAGGATACGGAAATTTTACCAACTCTGGCCAATTCAATCCATCAGATAACGTCGACAATTCCAATACGATAATCGATGGTCCATCAAAGACAAGTACCAAGGAAATATGGAACATACCTTAAGATACGAAATACCATTACCATCACGTCAGTCTAATCTGAGATCAGATCAACACAACATACGGACATGGTCCTAACACAAGACCTACAAATGCATACTCATATGACAACGTCAATATGCTCACAACAATAACAACAATGTATACTTATGGCAAACCCATAATATACATATGCACAACAACAATACATATGGTAATCCAACGATCCAGCGCACACAGCTATAGATTCCCATGATGATCCCGTCCGACCAAAGCATGGTGGCATTACCTCTCTCGTGTTCCAGCGTCTCTTCTCCCCAAAAAAATAATCTCAACCCTTTCTCTTATAATACTCCCTTATCTCTTAGTTTCCTTCTTTAATTAGATCTCTTTCATTCTTATCCTTCTTGAGTTTTTATTCTTTTGGAGTCTTTCCTTCTAAGTCAATTAAAATTCCTTTCTCCAGCCTAGGGGACCGGTTTTCACCTTATGGAACTAATTGGGACGGATTTGAGTCATTTCTTGGGCCCCAAGTAAGAAAATTTTTGGGCCAGGGCTGACACTAGGTCACCGAGTGTGTGCGGCAGTTTCTTCATTAAAGCCGAAATCACCTTGGCTTGGTCCGTTTGATGGCCCAAATTATTTCTTAAGTTTAAAAACTCCACCAAACACCTAAATTAGACAACAAATTGCCAAGTGAAGTAAATTGCATTCAAAATATAAATAGGTAGAAAATATCCCAGTGTGCCATCATAAAATATATTAAAACCCAATAATTAACAATAATATTTGCATACTATTTTTGACCTACCAAATATCCCCAAACTTAAACCAATGCCTGTCCTCAATCATAAAAATATCGAAAGATTTGAAAAAAATTCGCCCTGTAAGACGCTCAACACAACTTTAAACTCCATTCACCGACCCAAGATTTGCAAGTATTTGGGGTCTTCCCGTCATGGATGTCTTGTGAAGTTAGGGAGTGAATACGCCATATTTGCATAAGTGAATACGGCATTTTGAGAGTAAAATGTGCCTGTTTTGAATGTTGACCAAGGTTTCATATACGGCGTATATGCTGATGTGGATACGGCATATTCTTCAAAGTCAGGCAATGCTCTTGAATTCGTCTAAGTCTTGTGATACGACATATCTATCTAGAATGATACGGCGTATTGGTGTCAGAATCAGCAGACTTCTTGAACTTCATTGTTTTAGCTCCAAAACATGTCATTTTCTATAACTTTCATCAACTGCTCGATAATAACTGAGATTTACAGAAATAAGCGATTAAGTATCAATTCTCATCTAAAATGATATAAATCAAGCAATATAAACGGGATAAATGATGCTGTGATTTAGTCGTTATTTGATGTCATCAATACTCGACTCTTCAGACATGTGATCCGTACACGCTTATTTACGTATCATCAATTGACGCGATCCGTGAGAGTGAAATATTTTCTTTTTTTTCTTTAGTAATTTGGTCGAGCTTATGGCTAGCTAAGCCATAAGCTCAAGCTAATAAGTTCATGAACTCTTACAAATTAGCTTATTGCCTTTTTTCCAAATTAAAAAACAAGCCCATAAGCCCGGAAAACAAACTAATACAAACACCTCATCATTAACCAGACTCAATGATTCTACCTACAACCCAACCAGCACAGTGGTCCACCTTAACATAAGCTAAGTGATGAAGATCAATAAAAGCCTTATCAATCTTAATTTTTGCAATCATGCTAATCACTAGGATACCCACCAAGATTCCCACTTCTTTTAAAATATTCATAAGATGACCCGTAACAAACATCCTTAAACAACACACTATAAAACAACAATGACGTGATGATGTTTTTTTTCATTGTTGACATCTTATCAAACACTTGGTATGCACATGCTACAAAATGACTATTGATGTGTTATAATCTAGCTTTAAATTTATAGTATACTGAATCCTTTAGAGAATCACCAACACTTACGAGCAGTGTACTCGATCAGTGTAGTATAGTGCGTCGGTAAGATCGGCTCGTTCATGTAACAACCCCAAGATGATCAGGGCATATTACAGCGTCGTGGACCCACCCCTTGGAATCCACCAGGCTAACACACAAATTTGACATGACAATAGTGATATACATCATCAACATACGGATAATTTCCCAATCTAACACATACCAAATAAGTAGACCGGACTCAATAGTGCAATACAACATCAACTGAAACCCAAATCGGATACACAACAATCACAATGTTCCAAAAGAAAGAAGTACTCGAGTACTCAAGCAAACAACATGATTAATAAAATTTAAAAGACATGACATTAACGAACGGCCATTTGAACAGATTCACTCTTGCCCATCATCCTCGTACTGCCTGCATGCTCATTCGCCTCCGAGACCTGAACATAAAATACAGAAGCATTTCCCCCATTTAAGGGGTTAGCGACAACTGCTAGTGCAAGTAGAATCCATTGAACTACCATTCTAATCAAATGAAATATACGCCACAAATCATTTTAGAAAACATTTATATTTCGGAATATTACGGTGCACGAGCACAAACCACATTTCTCCAACAAAACATTTCAAAGGCCCCGTCGGACCATCCCTGGGTGGTTAACCCCAGTTCGTGATACGCACACACACGTCACTACGTATCCCTAGAGGCCCCGTCGGACCAACCCTGGGTGAACATACACATATACATCCACAACATACACGGCAAGCCGTAATCCAAATACTAGAAATGCAAACAAACGTAAAGTACTTGCCATTGAGACATCTTCGACGAAACGGGAACGAACAACGACTAGGAATGACCCAGAGGGAACACGACCATTCCTAAACGAAGGATTAACACAATTCAATCCTACACGATAATAATAATCGAATGAAATACGCCCACAACCCCGACTAATAATCATAAACATACACGGACGATGAATACGGGCGAGGGTTTCACAAAACCTCCCCAAATCAACAATCCATGGATTAAACATGACGGAAACGGATTGGAAATCACCCAACAACAATAATTGATAAGAAATATCACAACATAAACGAACAATTCGAGTTCAATCTAGACAAATTTCGAAAACCCCCCAAAATGGATAAAGGTAGGGTTCTAAGCCAATTACCTTGGATTCGGACGGAGAAAGAGGATTAAGATGATGATAAACTTCACTTGGAACACAATACTCGATCTCTCAAGGAATTCCACGGACAAAACTTGAAGAATTGCTCAAATCTCTTCTTGGAACACAGCTCTCGGACGAAGGAAGAAAAAATGAAGAATGATGGAATGAAGGTCAACTCAGGTTTATAAAACCAGCTCACACGTTACGTACGTTAACATGCTGATGTTAACATACGCTACGCTCATTACGTACGTAACACTCGGGCGTTAGCGTACGTAATGGCTCGGCAGAACAATCTGCCCAATTTGCCGAGACCGATAGCATACGCTACACGAAACAGTTAGCGTACGCTATGAGAAGATTACGTACATAACACACGCCAATTAACGTACGTAAGGACCTGGCAAAAACTGGGCAGAACCCACTGTCCAAAATGCTGGGGACCATAACGTACATTATCACAAGGGTGTAACGTACGTTATGCAGGCATCGATAGCGCACGTTATCGGGGAATCCGAAATACGACAAAGAAGATGAAATTCCCTAAAATTATATAAAATTACAAAATGGCCCAAACGTCCGAAAATCACGATATAACGTTGGATTAATAAACCGAAACTCACAACATGAACAACTCAACCATACGAATTCATGTAACCAAAGAAACAACAAAATCGAACTAGTTTTACGAGAATCGAACATACATGCAACAAAACATATCATAAAGTGAAATTACGTAAAAACACCTCTGAAGCTCGTCCAAATGGAAAACACTTCAAGAACGAAACAGATTCAAAACGTCGAAACGATTACAAGAGAGACGATAAAAATAGACATGCACCAAAAATAGAAACTGCAAAAAAATAGAAAGGTATGGATATTACAGTCCACAGGGAGCGAAGAGATCCTAAATGTTTAGTAGTTTTTAGGTTGTCACTTACGTTTTAAATCTGCCAAAATAAATAGAAAATAAAATAAAAGATACGTTGGTTCTGGTGAAAAGAAGATCAATGTTTTAGGATGTATTAATGTTTTGACTTTGAACCGCCGTGTGGGGTGGTATAATGTGAAATTTGTGAACCTTGATGGGTTTCGAAAAAGGTACCGACGGTAGAGTCGGTGAGAAACTCAGATGGATGGTTTCATTATATGTCTTAACTTGGTGCGCATGAGATGTATTTGGTTGAATTTGTGATTCTGTTTGCCGTTTGGGCATGTGGTTTTAAGTTCAATTATTTTTGTTGGACTGTCATAATTATGCCGCTGCGGGTAGATTTGGGAACGTGTTTCTGAAGGACCTTAGGGGTCGGAGCATTTTTTTGTGGAAGTCGATATTTTTTGAAAATATTTTGATGGTGCGATTAAACAACGACATGTATGGATTTTGAAATTGGTTGGGTTTTGACAAGTTGATCCTGTATTTTCAAGATACACCATCAGACGGTATTTGGAAAATGTATATTAATGTATTTCGGGCACTGCAAAATATTACCGTCATCTTTGGTTACGATAAAAAGAATTTTGGAAAATTTCTGTTTTGCCAATGACTTTAGTTTTTGAAATTCAAAACATTATGTGCTTGTTATGTTGTTATGCCCGTCGGAGAATTTTTACAGTACTTTCTAAATGTCGAGATACATTGTTAGGAGTCGATCATTAACCTTCGGAGCCGTTTTGAGACTGTTGAGTTGATTCTTTCCATCTTACAGTTAGTTGTTACGACTGTAAGCTTCTGACTGTCGCGGCAGTACCTTTTTTATTACAATTCTATCTGTGCTCATTATCTGTCATTTAATCCCTGTCGACCTAGTCATATGGTCGTCTGTGACGATTGTGAACTCTAACTACGGTATCAGTATTGCACCTAGTTGCTTATCCTGTGTGGATATTATTGATGTATTGTAAATCGTCACCGTTATTGTTAGCGAGTTATGGTTGTACGCCCAAATGTTATGATTTCATAGTTCGGTTTAATTGTATTGTTTTATGACGTTACCCGAATGTGATAATTGATGGGTAGTAGTGATGATGTATATCTATAAGGTCATTTTGATGATATCGTTTATCGAATAGATTGATGTTTCAAAATGTTGTTTTGCAAATGACTTTCAAGATGAAACAGTAATGATAATGGGTTCATAGTTTTGATCAAATGACCAAGGTATTAAAAAATATTTCTTTTTAAAAACTCATTTCAGCAAAATTATTCAAACTCATGAATTTTAAATTATTATCATTGGACAAGTACCTCAGAAAATTTAATTTTTAAAAACATTACCCGGATTTAACCATGATGATATGTTTGTGGTTTTGACTGAGATTGCTTTGGTAAAGGCCATGCGTTTTTGTTGATGTAGACAAGTGAATGACTTATAAATTTGAATTCTATCGTTGCGGTGATAGTTCGTGTATTTGTGTTGTGACTCAGAATGAGTATTTTATTGTGTTACTGTTGGTTGCCATATATTGATTATGTGGTGTTTGTTTTGTCGTCCTGAACGGTTGTCTGTTCAGTATGGCGAGAGGTCGTGGCAATCAATTGCGTGATCAGGATCATGCTGCCGGTAATGGCATTAGTATTGGTGTTGCTACTATACTCCAGCAAGTGGCAGACCAGATGACTCATTTGGCTCAGGCGGTTCAGCGTAACACTACCGTGACTGAGAATGCCTGGTCGATCAGTGGCTTAGAGAAGTGGTTTGTATGCATCCTCCTCGCTTTGCGGGCGCGAGTGATACTTTAGGCTGGTACGGTTGGCTTTTCCAATTGGAGAAGATTTTGAAGGCGGTTGGTTGTCTGGAGGGACGGAGGATTCATATCGCTCAGTTCCTTCACGATAGTGATGCTGCTAATTGGTGGGAGGCCGTTGAGCCTCAGGATCATGCTGTTACTTGGGAAGAGTTCAAGAAGTTAATAGAGGCGGAGTTCTGTCCGGAGCCAATCCGAGAGCAGAGGATCCGAGATTTTTTTCTAGCCGAGCCGCAGGATATACCCGTGTCGTAGGCTATTATCGATTATAGTCGACAGCTCGCTTACGTGAAGAGGTAGGTGAGGACCGAGGAAGACAAAATCCGTCATTTTGACATGAGGATGAGACCATAGATTCGACAGTACATGTCGGGTTTCACTTGTGTTACTTTCAGAGAGTATCAGAATTGAGCCATGGCATACGACATGGCATCGTTATCTATTGGGCCTTTGCATGAGCCGAAGAGGCAGCTAACGTTTGGAGATTTTTTGGACGGTGTGAGAGTCGGGACTTCTTCTCATCGAGTTTCCCGTAGTCGTACGGCGAAACCTCCCATTTCTTCATTTGGTGGAACCAAGGGTTCCAAGTCATCTTCTTTGACTCCTAGTCAGACTGGGAGGTGTTTAAATTGCAACATTGTGGGTCATGTGCACGTTAATTGTCCTTCGCAGTCGATTACTTGTTATAACTGTGGACTCGAGGGCCAGAGGGTTCAGTATTGTGAATTATTCCATGTGGTTTCCGAAAATCGAGCTTCAGCACCATTATCAGGATCGACTCGTGTAGATCGCTGAGGTTTAATGGTTCGGCCACTTTGATGACTGCTTACTTCACCCTTTCTTTTTAAGTTTCGGGACGAAACTTCTTTTTAGAGGGGTAGAATGTAATACCCGATATTTTTATTTTCCAGTTTCCCTGAATTATTTGTCGTTTGGTTCCAATTATTTGTTTCGTTACGATTATGTGGGATACGTTTTTCGATGATGCACTGTATGATGTGTTCTCTTGTAGTGTTCGCCGAGTGAGACTCGTATCGCGTGAATTTATTTTACTAAATACGTACTTGTGGTATTTTATGTTTCGTAATTTGCTCGTTGTTGTTTTGAATCATAACTGGTGCGTTAGTATGACCGAAACGTTGTCGAACGCCTAACTAGGCTGTCAGAGTTGGCCACGACCGAGTCACGGCCGCACATTTTGGAGCAGGGACTGGCCTGGCCGAGTTATGGCCGTAAGGTGCCGATTACGGCTGTAAGTGCTCGGCAGACACGGGCTGGACGAAGGTCGGTTACGGCCGTAAGGCGTGATCGGCTACGGCCGTACGGGCGCCAGGCAGCATTCGGACGAATGCCGGTTACGGCCGTAAGGGGGTGTCGGTTACGGCCGTAAGTGATCGGTAGGCGCTGGGCAGAATTTTCACGAATGCCGGTTACGGCCGTAAGTGATCGGCCATTTACCCCAATTTTCACCATTTTCACCCTCCTCCGCGATTCTTCAGCAAGTTTCCGGAATTTTGGCCGGTAAACTCTTTGTACATCATTTGGGAAGCTTGATTGGTGTTTATTATCATCATCCAATCCTTGTTCTTCGTCAGATCGAGGTAATTTCTTGAAATCTCCTAGAATTTGACTTTCAAGATTTCTTCTTAATTTTCATTGTTCGTCCGATTTTTATGAATCGGTTGATGTTATTGAGCATTAATAATTGTGTTCTATGGGTTGTATGTCCATATTTTGAGTTTGTTTAACTCGATTGGTGATTCGAGTGTTCTTGGGAGTTATCGAACGTTGAGTGTTCGATTAAATGTTCCAATGAGTTTCCCTTCGATAGTTTGGTGAGATTTCCATTATTTTTACCTTGATTCTCGTTGTAATCGTATCTTCGTTGTTTTTGTCCGGGGGATTATAGGTGTTCGAGGGTTTCCGGTCGAGCCTTCCCATTGCTTCGCGTGCTTTAGACTTGAGGCGAGTATCTCGTCTATAATCTTTATACTTTGAGAATGTGGCGTGTCGTGAATTTAACGTAGACTTGATAGTGATTGAACGTTTAACCGTAACTTACTTTTAAATGAATGTGTGATTCTAGGAAAGTAAATACGAACATAACTTGAATTCCACGAAGAATGATAACAACCATTTCATGTTGTCTTATGCTTAAGACGGATATTTAGAAGTGAGTAGTTATCCGAGGAATTATGGAATGTTTGTATTGTCCGCTTGCTAGTATGTTTCATGAATGATGGTGTGATGTGAATATTATACCTTTGTGGAAGTGTATGATGCACTAGCTTATGATATTATGTGTTTGTGATTGTGGCGAATATTATACCCTTGTTGTTGTGTAATCGGTGAATTGAGATATTACTTGGGTAGGGACCCGTGAGGCCTCCGGCGGTGCGTTACTTGCGAGTACAGCCAGTTGATATGATTTCGCCATAAGGTTATTGAATCGGGTAGGTCTGGATAGGGCTCCGAGAATCGTCACTTGCGAGTGCAATGTCACGATAACTTGTGGGCGTGTTTGAATGATGTTAACTGGGTAGGGACCCGTGAGGCCTCCGGCGGCGCGTTACTTGCGAGTACGACCAGATGATATGATTTGATCATAAGGATTATCTAATCGGGTAGGTCTGGAGAGGGCTCCGAGAATCGTTACTTGCGAGTACGATGTCAAGATAACTTATGGGTGGATTCGAGTTTGATCCGGTAGCTAATCCGGGTGGGTCCCATCGAGGCCACGGAGGTGATATGAGTATTGATTGGATATTTCTGAATTGTGAATGCTTGAATCTTGGATTCCGGCTATATTGGTGAATATGGTTCTGCCTTTGAGGCTTGTTTGAAGAATTGAATCATTTATATGATTTTGAAAGAAAATCCTTTTGAAAATGAGAATTACAAATTTTTTCATGATTTTACACTGAGACCCCCGACGTTCTCAATTATTATTTCAATGTGTTTTGAAGTTATATTTATGATCCTCCCTAGTGGGAACTTTTCTCAAAAATACTTTAGACTCGGGTATCGTGTTACTACCTTGTCGGAAGGTTATTTTCATAACGGTTGTATTCTTGATGTATAACTTTATAGCTTGGTTACTTGATAGTGATTCCATCGTTAACCCATCATTGGGGATTTTGTTATTTATTCCAGGTGTTCTGACTGGAGAGAGAGCAACCACAGGATCGGTTCGTAGGATGATGTAAAGCAGTGATACTAGTCACAGTTGTAGTCGGTTGTCCATCAGTAATCTGTCGGTCTGAGTTTTCCTTGTCATCCTTGAGGGTATGGACATGTTATGTAATATGTGATCGAGTTGTATTTTGGTTTATCAGATGTACAACTATGTTGTGTTTTGAAAGACCTAATCGGTCTACGGTTTTATGTTTTGGTCTAGTTGACCGTGTGTGGGTTTTGTTTTGTAGTCTCCTGCCTCGTAGATCCTTGCGGAAAGAGGTCTACGGCGTGTAATATCCCTGAGTGGATAGGGGGGTGTTACATATGTAATACCCGGTTGTAAATTCATTCATTATCATTCAGTAAATTGTCACTCAGTAATTTTTCACTCATTAATAGTCATTCATCATTCGTGTTCCTTCATCGTATTCACTGTTCGGCGTATTTGGAATCTTGGATCAGTTATCATTCGTCTTTCAACCTTGTTTGAGAGTCGAGTCGAGAATATTATCATTATCATTGAATTGGTAGCCTGTGTGTGGGGAGTAGCGCACGCTACATACTCTTTATAGCGCGCGCTATTTGGGTACTGGTAGCGCACGCTATCGGTCTTCATCAGCGCGCGCTAGTGAAATTAAGGCCGACAGTCCAGTAGGTACTGGACTGAATTGGAGAATTCGTAGCGCACGCTATGTATGGAAAATAGCGTACGCTAGTTGTGGGTACTTGTAGCACACGATGTCGGTCTTCATCAGCGCGCGCTAGCGTATTGGAGGCAGACAGTCCAATAGGTACTGGACTGAAATGGGAAATTCTTAGCGCACGCTAGGAGTAGATATAGCGTAAGCTAGTTGTATTGATAGCACACGCTAAGCAATCAGTATAACGCGCACTAAGGCTCGATCAGACAGAGGACATTAGGTTCTGGACTCCAGTTTCTGGGCACCAACTGTCAGGTAGCGCACGCTAACATCCGGTAAGCACACGCTAAGAGGAAGGCGTTAGCGTACGCTACCAAGTACGTAGTGCACGCTAACGCGGCAGGCAGAGTTCACTGGTCTACCCGGTACACCCGCTTGTAACACCCCCAGAGCCGACCGGGAATATTACAGTGCCGTGGGCCCCGAGATGGAACCCACAAGGCTGAAGGATATTTTCGCAAACATTTACAAACGCCCAAGAGGCCAACAACGGTATTGTCTTTTAAAAACATTCGAAGACTTTATAAAACTCGTTAATCAAACCGTCGTAAAATCTCATTTGAAACCACAAGGCCCGAAATGCCAAGACTCAACAGTTTAAAAAACATACGTTAAGCTATCGCTTACACGTACCGACAGAACAAGTTTAGAAAAAACGATTGCCAAAGTAACCTAAGTTACCAGATACCACTAGGTCATTTTAAAAATACTCACGCAGCGGAAAAAGATAAACGATTAAAATACTCTAGCAGCGGAATACAATAACTGATCAGGAAACCCAATACACAAATACATGTCCTAGCCAGTATCCTCTGGGAAGTTCATCTCTCCACGACCGCTACAAGCTTGATAATCCAAGAACCTAAAAAGAAAGCCCATGACGGGGTCAGCCATAATATCCAACAATGATAACCATCACATCTCGTCAATAATTACATATCAATGGAAATACTACGTAATAATACGACCAATGTAATCTTACCATCGTAACTTTACGAAAATCCACGATTCGTATCCGTAACAACACATTAAGATAATACCGAAATATCTGTACGGTATCTCAACAATACTCAAGGTTCTCAAAACATTATCATAACTCAGGATACGGAAATTTTACCAACTCTGGCCAATTCAATCCATCAGATAACGTCGACAATTCCAATACGATAATCGATTGTCCATCAAAGACAAGTACCAAGGAAATATGGAACATACCTTAAGATACGAAATACCATTACCATCACGTCAGTCTAATCTGAGATCAGATCAACACAACATACGGACATGGTCCTAACACAAGACCTACAAATGCATACTCATATGACAACGTCAATATGCTCACAACAATAACAACAATGTATACTTATGGCAAACCCATAATATGCATATGCACAACAACAATACATATGGTAATCCAACGATCCAGCGCACACAGCTATAGATTCCCATGATGATCCTGTCCGACCAAAGCATGGTGGCATTACCTATCCAACGATCCAGCGCACACAGCTATAGATTCCCATGATGATTCCCGTCGGATCAAAGCATGGTGGACATGTGACAACAATGCACAACTGCATAAAACAACAGTACACAATGTACGACAACAACAATGCACAAATGCATGACAACAACGATACACGAATATATCATGACATGATCGACACAAATGACAAAAATGATTAGAGTACTTGCTCCGAGTCCTTCGAGAGCAATCTCGATGTCCAGACCATCACGAACCATTATTCTGAATATTCGACGATCCGAAATGTCACGGATGGTAAATAATTCACATCTTTGTCTATACCACAACATATCTTCGATATCAAGTATACCAACAATAAATGTAAATCATATACCTTATGATTAAATTCCTAAAACTCAAATACAACCTATAATCTCAACTCTCCTGTGATTATGATTTATAAACATTGCTATACGAATTATAAACGAATGAAACTGAAACCATTCATTAAATATTATAAACTGAGCAAGTAATAACTTGTCTTGATACCGATGAAGCTGTTACCAATTCCATTGCCGTCATCTACAAGTCCCTCGGTCCCGACCAAAGCAATTCACGAACATACTAGAGCTCGACCGCAACACACGGTTGTAATCACCGATCAATATTCTCAACCTATTACAGTAATCGATAGACAACAAGTTCGATAACAATCAACAATCGATAAAACCAAATCCCAAACCCAACGGCTTGACAATATCTCGATTAAACACTAGTCGGATGAATCCAACTCAAACCAGCACGAATTTATAACCACAACACGAAAATACTGCACTTTCTTCCTTCTTAGCGCACGTTAATCACTTAACGTAGCGTGCGCTAAGTTGCTCCCGTTAGGCAGTAAGCTTAGCGTGCGCTAATGCTGTACGGTTGCATGTATTTCCGATACCGATCAACATATGACGATTATCAAGAACACTAAGTGATCCAAAATCATGTTCATAGCTATCAAACAACGAAATCCAATATCCTTTAACATATAGGTAATCATCCGACTCTTAATTCAAGTCATATATTCATATTTCATCTTCCTTAATATCAACAACCTAAATACAAGAACTCATAATCATGTCATGTTCACCATCATATGAAGAAACCAACAACAACAACATCAAAGATCCGAATTGAAGGAAGACATTAGCCAACATATCTCTTTGAAGATAAACAACACATTCGAAACCATCCAATTCATATCAATATCTTCATATCAACCATATTATCAACATAACTCAGTAATCCATCTCATAACCATACTCATCAACTCATAAACATGACGATCATCAACTCAAGAACATCATATACTATCCAAAATGAAATCCCAAAGTGGAGAGTAATTACCTCTTTGAAGGAATGGATTGAATCCCAAGGTTGAATCCATTTTCAATCACTTCCAAGCTTCAAATGTTGTTAGGAATGATCAACTCAAGTGTTTGGAACCTCAACTTCTCTATAAGACCTCTCTCTATCGGTTCACATGAAGAAATGGACGGAAATGACGAATAATGGCCAACTGCTCTTATATATATACTGTACATTACTAACGTACGCTAACATCTTCAATTAACGTACGTTACACACTTAGCGTGCGCTAACTGTCTTTGTTAGCGTGCGCTATCGAAGTCCAGAGGCAACTGTCTTACTGCATGAAGTGATTTACGTACGCAATGCCCATGCAATAGCGTACGTAAATGCCTCTATTTAGCGTACGCAAGTGTCCTACCTTAGCGTGTGCTACTCATAGTTGACTCGTTTGTCTGTATGCTTCCGAAGACAGGTCCACACGCCGAAAGTGCTGACGAGGATAAGATTCCTTTTTGTCCGATATACAGTTAGCGTGCGGTAATCAACATGCATTAGCGTGCGCTATCACTACATTACAACATCCGTTGACTTATCAGAACGTGCGTCGAAAGTGGCCTGGTCCACACGCAGATTCCTTCCGATCTGACTGCATTAGCATGCGTTATCTTTTATCCGTAGCGTGCGCTAAACCTGCACGATAGCGTGCGCTACTCATGATTATTAGCGTGCGCTAATAATGTTACACTTAGCCATTTTCAGCTATTCTTGTCCAACGTCTCAACATACAGAATACGAACATACGGCATACTGAATACATATACTTCTTACATCCAATTGTCGACCAAGTACGACAATTATACCAATACAAATGTCTCGGTCCTTTAATTATTTTACCCATACTGTACAGATTCCACGCTGTACAACATAACTCGGATAAAATAACATTAAACAACAGTAATAGAATTTCCGGATATTACATACTACACCACTTAAAATAAGTTTCATCCTCGAAACTTGCAATCCGTCATAAAAACAAATAAACCGTTCAACCAAAATATCCCGAAATAATCACGACAACGATTAATCATCATTATTACCGAATAACCAAAATAGCATACTTACATATGCGCCAAGTCGACGATCTCCTGAGATACTAGCATGTGACTTCACTGAAAAGCCTCAACACGCTTACAATAACAATTCCATAAGTCCCAACCAGATATATTATCATCAGATGAAATAATCTATCCGTGTCAGATCTTGTCTGCCTGATGGCACAATCAAATCCCAATCCGGATACAAATCAATAATACACGATACAACTGTGAAACAACTGTCCAAAACAATGACAACAGACCCCGAAATATCGACATAACGTCCGAACGCTCATACGATCGTTAAC
Source organism: Orobanche coerulescens (assembly GCA_033398695.1). NCBI lineage: Eukaryota > Viridiplantae > Streptophyta > Magnoliopsida > Lamiales > Orobanchaceae > Orobanche > Orobanche coerulescens. Next base: position 60,932,364 of record CM065818.1, read on the forward strand.
GATGATCAATCAACAAATTAGCCAAGAATATCATCGACATGATAAACTCTAATTCGACCATCCAAAGGTCAAAACACACTTCGAGAATACTTTCACTGAAGCTCCAACACGGTCAACACGTAACCACTAAACAGATATACGAAAGAATAACATTCTCAAAATGACACACCAATCACGTACAGTAGATCTCAATAAACATACCCGACTGGCGAACATATCCAATCCTATATGGAGTGGAAACGACCACTCAATATTCAAAGCAACCAGCATGGGGTCACCATCTCCAATGTCTCAGTTTCACAAAACCCACAGTTCCAAAATTACATACTGTGCATGAATTCTACATCCTGTAGCATATTCTTCTTATCCGATCAATCAACCGATCATCCCTAGATAACCAACTAACATACTAAGTTCGAATCTTTATTCATCGTACCGCACTGATGCCTTATCCAGTTTGTGAGTCACACTCATAACTCTATCATGATATGCATTATGCACTAAATGCGTATTTATATCAATCATATTTTCAAAACCAGTTTGAAATCATATAGTCTCTTCAAAAGACAAATTTCCGAAAGTTTTTTTTTTTTTTTCAAAATTTTCACAACTCAAAACATAAATTTTTGGTAAGACTGCAAAATCAATTTTCGAACCAACCGGCTCGCTCGTGTCAAGTTCTCGATAAAAATTCTTTTCAAATACACACGATTAAATAAAATGGGATTTATGCAAATGCTTGACCATATCCATACTCCTGTTTATCAGTTCAGCTCGTCACCAATATCCACCGATATTCCATCGGGAAAACCACACGATAGAGTTCCAAAATCTCAATATATAAAAATTCTGTTAAAACTCCTCCTCCACATACTACTCGCAACGTCAATCCTTAATCCATCCTGGCTCACCTCAAATATGATATGACAAAACATTGAAACAAATCAACAAATCAAACATAGCGAAATATTTCCCGAGAATTTCCATTTGAACAAGTAAACCAAAGCCTCGAAAGGCGGAAATAACCTAAGTAAACGATTGGTAAAGTGTTTTACAAATCTCGGGAGTTTTAGAAAATAGAAAAGCTTTCTTTTGAAATATTAGGGTCTCAGCCCGTATCTCGTTCCGCATTACAAGATGTTTAAAAAGTAGAAAACTCTTTTCGGACCCCAAGTCCTGAGTTATAAAACCATTTCAAAATCGATTGGGTCTCGACCCAAAATCATTTTCCGTAAAACATCCGTAAAATGTTCATTTTGAAAAATATATTTTCAAATGCTCAAAAGCAGTTCATATATCACAAAATGAACTAACATGACTACATGCTCTTCTCAACAATCCACAGTCCTTCTCCCGAATACACAATTTTGTTCCAAAACTTAACCGACATATTGATTTTCCAAAATCATAGCTTCTCAAGATCATCAATCCTGTCCCAACTACTGTGTTCTGTTATCTCATGACATAACACATTATTCTTCCGAATCTCAAAACATATCAAATTAGAACGGCAATAAATCTCAATGAAATTCAAAAATCCAAATCCTTGCAGATCGTGAAGCCGACGATTCCCATGATGCTGGCTCATGTCTCGACTCAAGAAAATACTCGACACAGATATTTTCAAAGCACACGTTTTGCAAAATCAGTTCAACTCAAGAACACAATACATCTCATTCCAGAGAATCTCGTTAACACCATTTGGAAAAGTTTACAACAACTCCAGTACTATATTGGTAAATCACTTAACGCACCAGCCCGAGTGAACAACAAAACTCACGGCCCTAATATTTGTCAAATCGACAACTCGAATGACTCGACGAAAACACGACCCAACTCGACCCAAATGCCTAGGTTTTCTCAACCTAAGCTCCGATACCATATTCTGTAACACCCCCTGAGCCGACCGGGAATATTACAGTGCCGTGGGACCCGAGATGGAACCCACAAGGCTGAAGGATATTTTCGCAAATATTTACAAACACCCAAGAGGCCAACAACGGTATTGTCTTTTAAAAACATTCGAAGACTTTATAAAACTCGTTAATCAAACCGTCGTAAAATCTCATTTGAAACCACAAGACCCGAAATGCCAAGACTCAACAGTTTAAAAAACATATGTTAAGCTATCGCTTACACGTACCGACAGAACAAGTTTAGAAAAAACGATTGCCAAAGTAACCTAAGTTACCAGATACCACTAGGTCATTTTAAAAATACTCACGCAGCGGAGAAAGATAAACGATTAAAATACTCTAGCAGCGGAATATAATAACTTATCAGGAAACCCAATACACAAATACATGTCCTAGCCAATATCCTCCGGGAAGTTCATCTCTCCACGACCGCTACAAGCTTGATAATCCAAGAACCTAAAAAGAAAGCCCACGACGGGGTCAGCCATAATATCCAACAATGATAACCATCACATCTCGTCAATAATTACATATCAATGGAAATACTAAGTAAGAATACGACCAATGTAATCTTACCGTCGTAACTTTACGAAAATCCACGATTCGTATCCTTAACAACACATTAAGATAATACCGAAATATTTGTACGGTATCTCAACAATACTCAAGGTTCTCAAAACATTATCATAACTCGGGATACGGAAATTTTACCAACTCTGGCCAATTCAATCCATCGGATAACGTCGACAATTCCAATACGATAATCGATTGTCCATCATAGACAAGTACCAAGGAAATATGGAACATACCTCAAGATACGAAATACCATTACCATCACGTCAGTCTAATCCGAGATCAGATCAACACAACATACGGACATGGTCCTAACATAAGACCTACAAATGCATACTCATATGACAACGTCAATATGCTCACAACAATAACAACAATGTATACTTATGGCAAACCCATAAAATACATATGCACAACAACAATACATATGGTAATCCAACGATCCAGCGCACACAGCTATAGATTCCCATGATGATCCCGTCGGACCAAAGCATGGTGGCATTACCTGTCCAAGGATCCAGCGCACACAGCTATAGATTCCCATGATGATTCCCGTCGGATCAAAGCATGGTGGACATGTGACAACAATGCACAACTGCACAAAACAACAGTACACAATGTACGAAAACAACAATGCACAAATGCATGACAACAACGATACACGAATGTATCACGACATGATCGACACAAATGACAAAAATGATTAGAGTACTTGCTCCGAGTCCTTCGTGAGCAATCTCGTCTACACCATCACGAAACATTATTCTGAATATTCGACGATCCGAAATGTCACGGATGGTAAATAATTCACGTCTTCATCTATACCACAACATATCTTCGATACCAAATATACCAACAATAAATGTAAATCATATACCTTATGATTAAATTCCCAAAACTCGAATACAACCTATAATCTCAACTCTCCTGTGATTACGATTTATAAACATTGCTATACGAATTATAAACGAATGAAACTGAAACCATTCATTAAATATTATAAACTGAGCAAGTAATAACTTGCCTCGATACCGATGAAGCTGTTACCAATTCCATTGCCGTCATCTACAAGTCCCTCGGTCCCGACCAAAGCAATTCACGAACATACTCGAGCTCGACCGCAACACACGATTGTAATCACCGATCAATATTCTCAACCTATTATAGTAATCGATAGACAACAAGTTCGATAACAATCAACAATCGATAAAACCAAATCACAAACCCAACGGCTTGACAATATCTCGATTAAACACTAGTCGGATCAATCCACCTCAAACCAGCACAAATTCATAACCACAACACGAAAATACTGCACTTTCTGCCTTCTTAGCGCACGTTAATCACTTAACGTAGCGTGCTCTAAGTTGCTCCCGTTAGCGCGCATTAGGCAGTAAGCTTAGCGTGCGCTAATGCTATATAGTTGCATGTATTTCGGATACCGATCAACATATGACGATTATCAAGAACACTAAGTGATCCAAAACCATGTTCATAGCTATCAAACAACGAAATCCAATATCCTTTAACATATAGGTAATCATCCGACTCTTAATTCAAGTCATATATTCATATTTCGTCTTCCTTAATATCAACAACCTAAACACAAGAACTCATAATCATGCCATGTTCACCATCATATGAAGAAACCAACAACAACAACATCAAAGATCCGAATTGAAGGAAGACATTAGCCAACATATCTCTTTGAAGATAAACAACACATTCGAAACCATCCAATTCATATCAATATCTTCATATCAACCATATTATCAACATAACTCAGTAATCCATCTCATAACCATACTCATCAACTCATAAACATGACGATCATCAACTCAAGAACATCATATACTATCCAAAATGAAATCCCAAAGTGGAGAGTAATTACCTCTTTGAAGGAATGGATTGAATCCCAAGGTTGAATCCGTTTTCAATCACTTCCAAGCTTCAAATGTTGTTAGGAATGATCAACTCAAGTGTTTGGAACCTCAACTTCTCTCTAAGACCTCTCTCTATCGGTTCACATGAAGAAATGGATGGAAATAACGAATAATGGCCAACCGCACTTATATACATACTGTACATTACTAACGTACGCTAACATCTTCAGTTAACGTACGTTACACACTTGGCGTGCGCTAACTGTCTTTGTTAGCGTGCGCTATCGAAGTCCAGAGGCAACTGTCTTACTGCATGAAGTGATTTACGTACGCAATGCCCATGCAATAGCGTACGTAAATGCCTCTATTTAGCGTACGCAAGTGTCCTACCTTAGCGTGCGCTACTCATAGTTGACTCGTTTGTCTGTATGCTTCCGAAGATAGGTCCACACGCCGAAAGTGCTGACGAGGATAAGATTCCTTTTTGTCCGATATACAGTTAGCGTGCGCTAATCAACATGCATTAGCGTGCGCTATCACTACATTACAACATCCGTTGACTTATCAGAACATGCGTCGAAAGTGGCCTGGTCCACACGCAGATTCCTTCCGATCTGACTGCATTAGCGTGCGTTATCTTTTATCCGTAGCGTGCGCTAAACCTGCACGATAGCGTGCGCTACTCATGATTATTAGCATGCGCTAATAATGTTACACAGCCATTTTCAGCTATTCTTGTCCAACGTCTCAACATACAGAATACGAACATACGGCATACTGAATACATATACTTCTTACATCCAATTTTCGACCAAGTACGACAATTATACCAATACAAATGTCTCGGTCCTTTAATTATTTTACCTATACTGTACAGATTCCACGCTGTACAACATAACTCGGATAAAATAACATTAAACAACAGTAATAGAATTTTCGGATATTACACCGCTAGTGCACGCTAATAACAGGAGCTAGTGCGCGCTAAGCTGGGTTTAGTATATATTGGACGGTTTAGCCCCATTTCGTCATTTCTTCATCTCTCTTCCTCATCTGAGCGATTTTGGGCGACTTTGGACAATTTATGAAGTGCTCTTCAAGCTTCTAGTTCGCATTAATCAACTTTTCATCCTCTCCTCCACTCCGAATCAAGGTAACTTTCTTGAATCTAGAATTTCAAGAATTGAGGGATTTCTTCCCGATCTCTTCGAGTTAGCTTGCTTGTGTAACACCCCAAATTAGGCGGATATTACCGTGCCGTGCACCCCCAATTGGGACCCACCAGGCGACGGAAATTAAAGAATTAAATTATATAATTGTAATACCGAACCACATTATATCATTAATTACTCCGATGAGGAGTTTCAAGTACAACACACCCAGGAAAATACAGAATACATGTATATTTTATATGAAGATAAAATATATAACACTAAATGAAAATGAATATCCAAACGGAAATTTGCAGCGGAAATAAAAATGAAGAAACATGAATGACTGAAAAGGACCGGGGCCCCCTACTAGTATCACTGGGACTCCTCGCCGTCAACATTCTCTTCCCGTGCTTTAGCCTTGCCATGACCTGAAAACAACATCCCTCAACGGGGTCAGTTACACAGAACAACAATCCTCAAGAGTTGAATAAACACAATCATGATATATCTTAATTATAAAATTAAGCGGAAGAGGGGCATCATAGTACGCCCGTAATGGGACGTGCAAGTGCACAAGACGAGTGTCCGGACACACCCGCACTTGTACCTAATTAGTCTCACGGAGGCACGTTACCGTGTGCACAGTCCATTGTGTCGGTGAACCCGCCACATGACTATCGTGTGCCCGACTAAAGATTCCACACATAATGACCCGGCCACGCAATATGAACCCAGAAGGTCACAAGAACGAAAGTGACAATGAGTATTAATGAATAACAATATGACAAGGGTCAAGAATGACTCACCGAGATGAAATAATAATGAAATGAATGATAGCTCACTGAAATGATTGGAACCGTCGTTCCTCGTGAATTAAATGATTATTTGAAAATTACAAGTCTCAATACGATTAATACGTTATGAATGAATTATGAATATAAATGAACAACAATGAAAGGAATGAGTATCCTTTTAACCGAGTAAGAATTAACATACTCAACACCGGTGAAGAATGTCCTTCCTCGAACAAACGTCCGAAAAAGAGATGTCGGTCGCTCGAACAACCTTGAATAACATAATTACCAATAAACGCTCAATATACGTATCAAGCATGAATCACGACCAACTCAAAGGTCGATACAACAATATGCAAACTCACTGAGGCATTCTAAGAATACGTTGTAAGCATTCATCCTTTGATAATAACCAATCCCAAATATATCGAAACCAAACTCCAAAATGAGTAGTTCAATCCAAAAAAACACCTTAAATGATATCAATAATCCAATAGGAAACCAAAATTCAAGGTTACGACAACTATAATCGGAAACCCCCAAAAATAACCAAAGTCAAACATCAAGGGTTCTTGAATAATTCTCCAAATATTAATCAAATCCAAAATATACACCAATAAATCTGTAGGAATACATGTATCCAAGGTAGATAATCCATATCTAACATATTCTGACATAATAGCAAGCTTACACGAAGAGATCGGGAGGAAAACATTCAAAATCCAAAATTCTAGATCCAAGAAAAGTTTACCTTGATTTGATGTATTAAAGAGGATGAAATGATGATTAACCCGAATTATAAGGTTGAAGATGTTGATAGGTGGATGCAGCTCGAAGAGATCTCTCCAAAACGTCCGAAATTGCCCAAAACCGTCGAGAGGAGGAGGAGAAAATGAAAAATGACGAAATGGGGCTAAACTGTCCAATATATAGTGATCCTAGATTAGCGCACGCTAAGCCCTGATATTTAGCGTGTGCTAGCGGTTAACCGGGCAGTCCAGTGAGGTCTGACTGCCTCGTTAGCGTGCGCTACGACCTTAGTAGCGTACGCTAACGCCTTCCCGATAGTGTGCGTTAACCCAAAATGTTAGCGTGCGCTAACTGATGTTGATACCCAGCAACTGGAGTCCAGAACCTCATGTCCTCTGATCTGCTCGCGATAGCGTGCGCTACACCCAAAACTCAGCGTGTGCTACTACACGATTAGAGTACGCTAATATCTACTCATAGCGTGCGCTAAGAATTATTCCATTCCAGTCCAGTACCCACTGGACTCTGCCTTCTCGGACTTTAGCACGCGCTACACTGATTACGTAGCGTGCGCTATCCACACAACTAGCGTACGCTACTTACCATTCGTAGCGTGCGCTACTACAACTCTAATTCAGTCCAGTGCCTTCTGGACTGTCTGCCTGAACCACATTAGCGTGCACTAATGCTGAGAGATAGCATGCGCTACCCGTACTCAATTAGCACGCACTAAGGAGAGTACGTAGCGTGCGCTACTCCTCACACACAGCCTATTACAAAGATGACAATGATGATACGCTCGGCCCGACTCTCCAACCAGGTTGCATGACGAATAATAACTGATACACGATATAAATTACTCTGAACGGTGAATACAATGAATGAATATGAATGACGAAATGATTATTAATGAGTGAAAAATTATTGAGTGACAATATACTGAATAATAATGAATGAATTTACAGCCGGTTATTACATACACCCCCCATAAAAGAGTTTCGTCCCTGAAACTAAGGGTCAAACAATTTGGGATAACTCTCCCGCATACTATCCTTGGTTTCCCAAGTAGCCTATTCGACTCCGTGTCTAGACCACTAAATTTTAACCAAAGGAATCGTCTTGTTCCTCAACTGCTTGATTCGCCGCTCTAAGACTCGTACAGGACGCTACTCATACGAATGATCATCCGCGATCTCGATTTCATCGAACTGAAGTATGTGACTCGGGTCGGGAACATACTTCCACAACTGAGAGACGTGAAGCACATTATGAATTTGGCTAAACGCCGGAGGTAAGGCCAATCGATAATCTAGACTACCTACTCGATCCAAAATCTCAAACGGTCCAATGAATCTCGGACTCAACTTCCCTCATTTCCCGAAATGGAAGATACCTCGACTCGGGGATACCTTGACCAAAATTTGGTCACTTGTCTCGAACTCTAGTGGTCGACGACGATCATCTGCATATGATTTTTGTCGACTCTGAGCGGTCAACAAATGACTCCTGATCAAAGCTACCTTCTCGCGGGCGGCTGTAAGCATATCGGGCTCAGTGCCGATTGATTCTGATAAGTCATCCCAACATAAAGAAGATCGACAACGATGACCGTACAAGGCTTCGTAAGGCGCCATCTTAATCGAAGCATGCCAACTATTATTGTACGTGAACTCGATCAACGGTAGTTGGGCTTCCCAATCATCCTTCCAATCGAGAACACATGCCCTCAACATGTCCTCCTAAATCTGAATAGTCCCCTCTGATTGTCCATCGGACTGAGGATGAAAAGCTGTGCTGAGATTAAGTTGAGTTCCCATAGCACGATGAACTGATTTCTAGAAATGTGACACGAATCGCCCGTCGCGATCAGAAACGATACTCTTAGGAGTACTATGTAATCTCACTATCTCTTTGATAAACAACTGGGCAAGTCTCTCGGGACCCCACATATCCTTAATCTCAAGGAAATGAGCTGACTTAGTTAAACGGTCCACAATTACCCAAATTGTATTCATGCCACGACGACTCGTCGGCAAGCTCGTGATGAAGTCCATTAAAATATCCTCCCACCTCCACTCTGGAATAGGGAGCGGTTTCAGCATACCTGCCGGTTGCTGATATTCTATCTTGACTTGCTGACAGGTTAAACATCTCGAAACAAATTCTGCGACTTCTCGCTTCATATTACTCCACCAGTAATTTTGTTTCAAGTCTTTGTACATCTTGCTAGACCCCGGATAAATAGAATAAGGGGTAGCATGAGCTTCTGTCAAAATCGAGTTTTTGAACTCGTCATTCGCCGGTACGCATAACCGATTCTTAAATCGCAAAAGTCCATCATCGTGGAGCACAAATCCAGTGGATTTTCCCTGAGCCACATCTTCTCGAATGCGCAACAAAGATGGGTCTAAACCTTAATTCACTCTGATCTCCTCCTCGAGTGGCGATGAAATCTGTAACATGCAAAGTTGCCCTTGCACTCGCTGTAACTAGACCTCGATCTCGGGTCTCAGAAATTCCTGTTGAAGTTCCTTCTGAACTGTTAAACGAGCAATCATTTGCTCCTGAACAGATTTACGACTCCAGGCATCGGCGACTACGTTCGCCTTGCCCGGGTGGTATTGAATCTCAATATCATAATCTTTGATTAGTTCCAACCACCGTCTCTGTCGCATATTTAACTCCTTCTGAGTAAATATATACTTCAAACTCTTATGATCGGTGAAAATCTGACAGGTGACGCCATAGAGGTAATGACGCCAAATCTTCAACGCGAAAACCACGGCTGCTAGTTCCAGGTCGTGGGTCAGATTACTGACCTCGTAAGGTCTCAGTTGCCGCGAAGCATAGGCAATAACCTTCCCATTCTGCATTAGTACACATCCGAGACCGTGTCCGGACGCGTCACTATAAACCACAAATCCCGTACCTTGTGGCAAGGAAAGGACATGTGCTGAAATTAAACGGCTCTTGAGTTCTTCAAACTCTTCTGACACGCATCAGACCACGTGTATTTCTTATCCTTCCGCAAAAGGTTCGTCATAGGTTGAGCGATTTTAGAAAATCCTTCCACAAATCGCCTGTAATAACCTGCTAATCTGAGAAAGCTTCGGATTTTCTTAACATTCTTCGGAGGTTGCCAATCGCGGATAGCCTCCGTATTCCGAGGGTCGACACGTACACCGTCTGATGAAATTACATGTACGATAAACGTCACTATGAACATCCAGAACTCACATTTGGAAAACTTTCCATAGAGTTGCTCTCGTCTCAACACGTCGAGAACCTGATGAAGGTGAAATTCGTGCTCCTCTCGGTCACGGGAATAAATCAAAATGTCATCAATGAAGACAACCACGAACTGATCCAAATAGTTGATGAAAACTCGATTCATAAATTCCATGAATACCGCAGGTGCATTAGTTAACCCAAACGGCATTACCACAAACTCATAATGACCATATCGTGTTCAAAACGCCGTTCTAGCAATATCCGACTCTCGAATTCGCAACTGATGATACCCATATCTTAAATCGATCTTGGAAAATACTGAAGCTCCCTGAAGTTGATCCAAAAGATCATCGATGCGGGGTAGGGGATATTTATTCTTGATCGTCACCCTGTTCAACTCCCGATAATCAATACACAAGCGAAAAGAGCCATCCTTCTTCTTGACAAATAACACAGGTGCTCCCCACGGGGACGCACTCGGTCGGATATAACCTTTCTCGGTCAAATTTTCAAATTGTTTTTTCAATTCCAGCATTTCGGTCGGGGCCATCTGATATGGTGCCTTCGATATTGGGGACGTATCAGGCTCCAACTCTATCGTGAATTCCACATCTCTCTGTGGAGGCAAACCAGGTAACTCGTCTGGAAATACGTCGGCATATTCTCTCACTACACGAATATCTACCAACATCATTGATAATTTCTCGGTTTTGTTCATATAGCACCAATAACCAACACACCCCTGACTGAGTAATTTCACTGCTTTCATCATATTAATAACTCTTCCGGAACAGCTGGGATTACCTCCCTGAAATACACATTCGACTCCATCGTCTGAAATGATAGTGACCATACGTTTACGGATACTAAGGATGGCATCATGACGATCCATCCAATCAATAACCAAAATGACATCATCTCTAGGTAAATCCACCACGATTAGGTCTGCACTTTTTGCGATTTTTGACGGGTATATAAAGGGAACCCCTACACTCAACTTGGGAGAGCCAAAATTCTGGAGGAAAAACTCATTTTTTCTCAACTTTCTTGTATTCTAAACATCTAGAGACACATTTGTGAGTGATTTTCATTCCTTGTATGAAGATTTTGTGAGTTTTTGAAGGAAGAGCATCAAACCTTCCTCGGGCCTCGATTTCGATTTCGCAAGGGAAGATTTCTACCATGTTTTACTCTATGATTTTTGCTATTATTGTTGAATTTATCATGAGTAGCTAATATTATCATATGGGTGTTTAGATTGAACCACACACATGTTCTTGGTTGTTAGTTTTGATTGATTTTCCGGGTATGAGTTTGGGATTGTTCCTCTTTCCTTATTCTTCGTAATCTTTCGGCGTTCTTGATGATAGTTGTGCACGAGTATTACTTAGACGCAAGAGAACCTATGATTTAGATCATCAAACCTTTTTCATAGTTGTTGTTATTGTCAAAATCGAGGGTTTTTATCGGTGTTCGCCATCAAACGTCCCGATAGAAGCGATTGTGAATGTTCTAAACCTTTTTCTGCGATCTTTTGGCGAATTACCCCATCAAAGGTATTAGCTAGTCGATTGTTAGTAGAGATTCATCCCCATCAAAGGAGTTTCTCTTGTTTTCGAAAAGAACAATCACGATTTTTAGAATTCTCTGCCATCAAACGGGTTTTCTTTTAATTGTGAGCAATCGGTAATTCCAAACCATAAATTCTTTGAGTATCGAAACTAATAATTGATAACGTGTGTGTCGGTGATTCTAAACCCCCATATCACTCTCATAATTGTATTCTCTAGAAATCCATCCTTTAATTCGGTGTTTTTAACGCTTCGATTAATTTAATTTTCCGCACTTGTTTTACGAACTTTCATCTCAATCAAATCGTTCACCGTATTTTAATTTACTTTACTTTTGTCAATTTGACTATTTGCTAAACATAATCAAACTTCAAACCGTTTCCAACTCCTCGAGAGATCGACCTCGGAGTTACTTGTCGCTTCCTACAAAAGCGATTCGTACACTTGCAATTTTTTAGGTTGTCCATCGACGCCTTGGAGCGATCCCGATTTTGAGCAGTAGGCCTTGAGGCACGAGATGCCGTCGGGGCAGGTCTGTAATCTCTTCGCCAAAAACGGGCCTTATGCCCAGCAATTCCATAGTTGTTGCACGTGATAGTCTACCTCGGACATTTAGTGCTGAAATGACCCTGTTCTCCACAGTTGAAACAGGTGATGGCCGAACTGGCCTCTCGGGACTGAGATTCCGCGGGTTTCGGCGCCATAGGAGGTCGCTCAGAAAAAGTGGAGCCCGCACGAGGCTTCTTGAAGGTTGCCTGACCGCCTTCAGACTGATTACGATTTTTGGATTTCTTGCTAGCAGATGAAGGTTGTTGCTTAGCAATCTCCTTAGCAGTAAGCTCATAAGTAAGAGCTTTCTCGATGAATTCGGCCAGGGTGGTGCAATTGTGATTAAGCAACTGCATCCGCATACGAGGTTTCAACCTCTTACTGAAGTACTTGATCTTATCCGCCTCAGAGTGGATAATAGATGAGGCGAAAGGAAGAAGTTCCTAAAATTTCTCAGCGATGGCGAGAACATTATCTTCCGCTGAGGGGTCGGGAGTGAGTAATTCTGATAACTTGGCCTCACTGAGTGGGGCCGGATAATATCTCTCCATCATGAGGGTCTTGAATTGATCCCAAGTACAAGATCCGTCGGTGGGTTTCAAATATAACCACCAAGAGTGAGCGCTCTTACCCAGATAGTAAGCCGCGACTGAAACTTTATGCCCTTCGGGACACTCCACCATAGCAAACAACTTCTCGAAATGCTCAAGCCAGTTAAAAATATCCGCCGGCTCAGACGAGCCCTCAAAAGTAGGTGGTCTCTGGCGAGAGATATCGCCAATAATACTACTCACACTCCTCTCTTGCCTCTGAGGTGGCGGCGGAGGAGCCTGTTGATTCTGAGCGGTTGAGTTCCGCATCATCTCCATAAGGCGTGCCATCTGAGTCATCTGGGCCATCATGCCTTGCATAAATGCGAGTGGGTCAACCCGGACACCTTCTGAATGAGCTGTGTCCCGAGTGCGACTCCCTGACAGTGAATGATTATTTCCAGGTGAATGAGTGGCAGCATCGCTGCTCGATGAACTAGCGTTATTCCTTGTGTTTGCGCGTGTATTCACACGAGCTACCGGGTTTAGGCCCGCACCGCGGCCTCTTCCCCTACGTCCTCTGTCTGCTCTCTCCATACCGAAGTAGGAAAGTCACATGATAATTATAGATCTCGCATGAATATCACATTATGATTACGTTATGAAATAATGATAATGAGCATACGCGCTCTAACACAGTGATTACATGAAGGATCAACTGAAGTGACATGATTATCTGATGAAATTCTTGAAATGATTATCTTGAGCAAGTTAACAAGATTAATGATATGATCCTTAGGATCAACAAATGAGCAATGAAATGAACTAAGTGATTAATGGGTTAACATGATCGATATGATCAAAAATGAAAATGATGATTGAGGATTGTTGACTGTTGAATGATGAATGAGTGATTCTTATTGCCAGAAATTATACCATGGTGTCAGAAATCTTACGGTTCTTTGGTCTGAGGGGCTTGGCTCTTGCACAGGTCACACGTGACGTGAAAGTCCAATGATACTAGTCTGATGAACAATGATTTCAATGAGCCATGACTCGGAAGGTAGTATTCAAAACCACTCCGATACCAACTCTGTAACACCCCAAATTAGGCGGATATTACAGTGCTGTGGACCCCCAACTGGGACCCACCAGGCGACTGAAAATTAAAGAATTAAATAATGTAATTATAGTTCCGAACCACATTATATCATTAATTACTCCGATGAGTAGTTTCAAGTACAACACACCCAGGAAAATACAGAATACATGTATATTTTATATGAAGATAAAATATACAACACTAAATGAAAATGAATATCCAAACGGAAATCTGCAGCGGAAATAAAAATGGAGAAACATGAATGACCGAAAAGGACTGGGGCCCCCTACTAGTATCACTGGGACTCCTCGCCGTCAACGTTCTCTTCCTGTGCTTTAGTCTTTCCATGACCTGAAAATAACATCTCCCAACGGGGTCAGTTACACAGAACAACAATCCTCAAGAGTTGAATAAATACAATCATGATATATCTTAATTATGAAATTAAGCGGAAGAGGGGCATCATAGTACGCCCGTAATGGGACGTGCAAGTGCACAAGACGAGTGTCCGGACACACCCACACTTGTACCTAATTAGTCTCACGGAGGCACGTTACCGTGTGCACAGTCCATTGTGTCGGTGAACCCGCCACATGACTATCGTGTGCCCGATTAAAAATTCCACACATAACCACCCGGCCACGCAATATGAACCCAGAAGGTCACAAGAACGAAAGTGACCAATGAGTATTAATGAATAACAACACGACAAGGGTCAAGAATGACTCACCGAGATGAAATAATAATGAAATGAATGATAGCTCACTGAAATGATTGGAACCGTCGTTCCTCGTGAATTGAATGATTATTTGACAATTACAAGTCTCAATACGATTAATACGTTATGAATGAAGTATGAATATGAATGAATAACAATGAAAGGAATGAGTATCATTTTAACCGAGTAAGAATTAACTTACTCAACACCGGTGAAGAATGTCCTTCCTTGAACAAACGACCTAAAAAGAGATGTCGGTCGCTCGAACAACCTTGAATAATATAATTACCAACAAATGCTCAATATACGTATCAAGCATGAATCACGACCAACTCAAAGGTCGATACAACAATATCCAAACTAATTGAGGCATTCTGACGAATACGTTGTAAACATTCATCCTTTGATAATAACCAATCCCAAATATATCGAAACCAAACTCCAAAATGAGTAGTTCAATCTAACAAAACACCTTCAATGATATCAATAATCCAATAGGAAACCACAACTCAAGGTTACGACAATTATAATCGGAAACCCCCAAAAATAACCAAAGTCAAACATCAAGGGTTCTTGAATAATTATCCAAATCTTCATCAAATCCGAAATATACACCAATAAATCCATAAAAATATATGTATCCAAGGTAGATAATCTATATCTAACATATTCCGACATAATAGCAAGCTTACACGAAGAGATCGGGAGGAAAACATTTAAAATCCGAAATTCTAGACCCAAGAAAAGTTTACCTTGATTTGATGTATTGGAGAGGATGAAATGATGATTAACCCGAATTATAGGCTTGAAGATGTTGATAGGTGGATGCAGCTCGAAGAGATCTCTCCAAAACTTCTAAAATCGCCCAAAACCATCGAGAGGAGGAGGAGAAAATGAAAAATGACGAAATGGGGCTAAACTGTCCAATATATATACTGATACCATATTAGCGCACGCTAAGCCCTGATATTTAGCGTGTGCTAGCGGTTAACCGGGCAGTCCAGTGAGCTCTGACTGCCTCGTTAGCGTGCGCTACGAACTTGGTAGCGTACACTAACGCCTTCCCGATAGCGTGCGTTAACCCAAAATGTTAGCGTTCGCTAACTGATGTTGATACCCAGCAACTGGAGTCCAGAACCTCCTATCCTCTGACCTGCTCGCGATAGCGTGCGCTACACCCAAAACTCAGCGTGCGCTACTACACCATTAGCGTACGCTAATATCTACTCATAGCGTGCGCTAAAAATTATTCCATTCCAGTCCAGTACCCACTGGACTCTGCCTGCTCGGACTTTAGCACGCGCTACACTGATTACGTAGCGTGCGCTATCCACAACTAGCGTACGCTACTTACCATTCGTAGCGTACGCTACTACAACTCAAATTCAGTTCAGTGCCTTCTGGATTGTCTGCCTGAACCACATTAGCGTTCACTAATGCTGAGAGATAGCGTGCGCTACCCGTACTTAAATAGCGCGCGCTAAGGAGAGTACGTAGCGTGTGCTACTCCTCACACACAGCCCACTACAAAGATGACAATGATGATACGCTCGGACCGACTCTCCAACCAGGTTGAATGATGAATAATTACTGATACACGATATAAATTACTCTGAACGGTGAATACAATGAATGAATATGAATGACGAATGATTATTAATGCGTGAAAAATTACTGAGTGACAATATACTGAATAATAATGAATGAATTTACAGCCGGTTATTACAGTTTGTGTGTTGGAATATGTTGGATATGGATTATCTACCTTGGATACATATGTTTCCTACGGATTTGTTGGTGTATTTTCGGGATTGTCGAGTATTTGGGGAATTATTCATGAACCCTTGATGGTTGACTTTGGTAATTGGGGGGTTTCCGATTAGATGTTGTCGTAACCTCGAGTTGTGCATTCCTATTGGATTATTAATGTCATTGAAGATATTTTGTTGGATTAAATCACTCGTTGAGAGGTTGGTGTTAGATATATTTGAGATTAGTCGTAAACAATTGGGAATTATTTACGACGTATTTGTTAGAATGCCCCAATGAGTTTGGATATTGTTGTATCGACTTTTTAGTTGGTTGTGATCATGCTTGATTCGTATATTAAGTGGGTTATTGGTAGTTGTGTTATTCAAGGTTGTTCGAGCGACCGATAATTCCACTTAGGATGTTTGTTCGATGAAGGACTTTTCTTCACCGGTATTTGAGTAAGTTAATTTTTACTCGGTTAAAAGGATACTCATTCCTTTCATTGTTATTTATTCATACATATAATTCATTCATCATATATCAATCATGTTGAGGCTTGTAATTATCAAACTAATCATTTAATTCACGAGGAATAACAGTTCCAATCATTTCATTTGAAGTTATCACTCATTGCGTCATTATTTCACCTCGGTGAGTCATTCTTGACCCTTGTCGGACTTCTATTCATTGTTCTTCGTCATGGTCGCTTTTGTTCTTGTGACCTTACGGGATTATATTGCATTCCGGGTGGTATATGTGTGGAATTTTTAGTCGGGCACATTAAGGTCATTGTGTTTTATGCGGGGATCCGGACACATTGGACTGTGCACACGGTAATGTGCCTCCGTGAGACTAATTAGGCCAACTTTTGCGGGTGTTTATGCGGGACGCCGGGCACTCGGCAGGCTTGTGCACTTGCACATCCCATTCGTGGCGTACTATGATGCCCATTATTCAACTTGATTTCATAACTAATTCATGTGATTATTGTAAATTGTTCAACTCTTGAGGATTGTTGTTCTGTGTAACTGACCCCGTTGGGGATATTGTTTTTAGGTCATGGCAAGGCAAAGGCACGGGAAGAGAACGTTGATGGCGAGGAGTCCCAGTGATACTAGTAGGGCCCCCCAGTCTCTCCATTTATTCATGTGTCTTTGATGTGTATTTTTTCACTGCAGTTCCATTTGGATTTTCATTTTATTCAGTGTTGTATATTTTATCTTCATATGAAATATACATGTATTCTATATTTCCTGGATGTATTGTACTTGAAACTCCTCATCGGAGTAATTGATGATATAATGTGGTTCGGTACTATAATTATATTATTTAATTTATTAATTTTCATTCACCTGGTGGGTCCCAATTGGGGGTCCACAGCACTGTAATATCCGCCTAGTTGGGGTGTTACAGAACGTATGTCCTGATTGTGAGAAGGGAAGTTAGTCTCCATCATCGATGGATCCAACTCAGTAGTACTCGATTGGTACTCGTTTTTATTTTTCCTCTTCGCACCTCCCCCACCAGAATCCAAAAACCCCGCTTTTATCATCACAAAGACACCAACAAAACAAAAACCAGAAGAACATGTAGCGTATTATCTTCAATTACGCAGAAAACCCCAAATATTAGGGTTTTGAAATCCAATCCAAACCCTAAACCGTCACATATTTGGAATCCCACCAAAGTTAATGATGTTTACAATTTAATAATGATGTTATGATGTAATAATGGATTCCAAGAACAACCTACTGGTGAACCCTAGAGTCAAGATAAAACAACTAAAAAAAACCTACCAGCAAACACTACACCATATATGGGTTTCAGCAACAGTTTTTTTGATGTTACAAGCAAAAGTGTAGCCTTAGATGCCTTAAAATTGGTCAAATTTGATTTAAGGCTACACATTTTTCTAATGTTGTTGATAAAAATTAGTGTTACCATAGACTAAATTGAATATCTACGCCAACACAAAATTTGGTGTTGCCGTTGCTATTTTAAAAAAGTGTAACTAAACACTAAAAAAAATAAGAGGGCTTGCTAAAATATTTTAGGCGGTCCAAATAAATTATTTTCAATTTTAGCGGGTCAATACACTCACAATTGTCAATACTCAGTCAACACAGTTTCTCTAAAAACGCAAACTCTCTCATCACACTTTCTCTCTAAAACACAATTTCCACTTAGGGGTGTTAAAAAATATCTGATACGCGATATTCGATCCGAAAATTCAAAAATACGATCTGAAATTAACCGAAAAATCAGATATCCGAAATTTCGGATATCCGAAATTCGGAAATCCATTTTTTCGGATTCGGATAGTATTTTTTAAAAAATTCATATTTCGGATATTTGAATCCAAAATATATTAGGCATGTGTTACTTTTTTAGTCTTTTACATTTATCACTTAACACTTTTAAATTTATCACTTAACACTTTAATCAGATTTTTATTTTCCACATCTACAAACGAGTTCACTTTACCTTCCCTCAGATTTTTTTTCCCACCGCTACAAACGAGTCAACTTCACCTTCCTCACCTTCCCTCCTGTAATAACTAGCTTTTTCCAAATCCGAACCTTCAATCGATTGGACCTTCCCTCCTGCGATTGGACTTCCCTCCTACTGTTCGAGTTTCATCTTGTACAAGCTCCGTACATCCAAGTACCATTGCGAGCTTCACGAAGGCACGGCCTAGGGTTTTACTCGATTCAAGCTTCACTGTTGTTGTTCGAACTTCATCCCTACTGTGCGAGGTTGCGGGTTTCACTCCTGCTGTTCGATTCAGTATGTTGCTACTTCTGAGAGTTTTGTTTTTTTTTTGTTATTTTCTTTGTCAAAATCAATCTTGCTTTGGTGAAACTGTGAAATTTACAAATGTCCGTGGAACTTTACTGGTTTATACATTCCATAGCAATATTGCATCATATTTTTGTTTATTGGTTATATAGAAATCAATCCTGCGGTGCTGAAACATTTGAAATGATTTTTTGTTTGTGGAACTTTCTTGATTTTGTGGAACTTTACTAATTACATCTAGTATCAACATTACAAGGTTTATAATGTTTGTTTTAAAGTTGAGAATTTATTGATTTGGCATTTTTTTGTTTTTCAATGGAAATGGTTGAAAACTATTAAACGATTTATTTAAATCGATTAAGGTATTTATATGGTTATCCAAAACTAAAACGCGAGTTAGATTAAGTAGAATCGGTGGCTAACCATAGTTGTTTTTCCTTGTAGTCATGAGTGAAGCATGTAATAATTGGTTGAATCTTCCCAAGTATACCAAAGATTATATAGATGGTGTCAAATTTTTGTGAAAAATGCGATGGCCAAATTCTTTGATGGGAATGAAATAAAATGTCCTTGTC
This sequence comes from Orobanche coerulescens, assembly GCA_033398695.1. NCBI lineage: Eukaryota > Viridiplantae > Streptophyta > Magnoliopsida > Lamiales > Orobanchaceae > Orobanche > Orobanche coerulescens. The sequence continues at coordinate 60,952,261 of CM065818.1, forward strand.
GTAAGTGTGAAAATCGATTTTGGCGGAGTCCGAACAATGTTCATGATCACCTCATCTGCAACGGACCTTGTCTAATGTTTGTAGAATGGATTTATGATGTTACTTCATTGAAAGACAGTAATATCATGGATTCGAACTAGATACGGTTGATGACAATCTTGACGAGATGTTGAACGTTATGAAAGCCAACATGGGACCAAATGATGATGCAAGAAAATTTTATCGTCACGTTGAGGATGGAAAAGAACCCCTCTATCCTGGTTGTAAGAAGTTTTCTCGGTTAAGTTTTTTAGTTAGGCTTTACCATTGGAAGTGCATGCATGGTGTGACTGAGTCTGCATTTGGTGAGATATTACAGTTGATGAAAGAGGCTGTTCCTGATCTCAATGTGCCAGACTCCTTCAATTTCGCTAAAAAGATCATCAAGAATTTAGGTCTTGACTACAAGAAGATACATGCATGTCCAAATGACTGCATGTTGTATTGGGGTGTGAATAAAAATGAAGTATCTTGCAAAACTTGTGGTGAATCAAGGTGGAAGCGCGTGGCCCAAGAATCGGACAATGACAACAAAATTCCTGCCAAAATGATGAGATATTTTCCGCTGACACCAAGGCTTCAACGAATGTTTATGTGTAAAGATTTTTCCAAGCAAATGGTGTGGCATGCTGTAGAACGAAAAAACGATGGGAAATTATGACATCCAGCTGATGGTGAAGCTTGAAAGACGATGAATGCCAAATATCCACAATTTTCGTTGGATAAACGCAATGTGAGATTGGGTTTAGCTTCTGATGGGTTCAATCCATTCCGCACAATGAGTTCCACACACAGCACATGGCCAATTGTAGTCGTAAACTACAATCTTCCTCCCTGGCTAAACATGAAACCAGAAAACTTAATCCTCTCAACCCTTATACCTGGCCCAAATGATCCGAGCTTGATATTGATGTCTATATGCAACCGCTGATAGAGGAGTTGAAAGGGCTATGGAATACGGGAGTAGAAACGTACGATGCTTTGAATGATCAAACTTTTACATTACGTGCAGCTGCCATATGGACCATTAGTGACTTCCCTGGATATGCAATGTTGTCAGGGTGGAGCACAAAAGGGAAGCTTGCATGTCCAATATGTCATTACGAGACATCTTCGATGTATTTGAAACATAGCAAGAAAGTGTGCTATATGAACCATCGAAAATTCTTAGACCCCAACCACAAATGGCGATCTGATAAAAAGAGATTTCATGGTGATGTTGATGTAACACCCCGAGATATTCGGAATAATTACAGCGCCGTAAACCCTTTAAATAAGGATTTACAAGGCTAATTAAAAAGAAAAGTAAATACAAGACACCAATACTGCGAAAATTCAAGTTAAAGAAAACGTATAACTGGTTCAACGGTAATTAATACAACCATATCGAATTAATATCAAAAGGACACGCGTACTCGAGTACAGAAACCAAACCAAGACCACAAATCTCCAATAACAATAAACATCACTGAACCCCTTCGTCGTCACGTCGATCTTGTGTTTCCACTGCTCCTTAGCTACCCGAACATCAAAACAAATGTCCACCCCGAAGGGGTTAGCAAAACGATGCTAGTACAAGTATCATATTTAAACAATTCGAATATGCATCAACAATACACAACAAGATACATCACACGGACTTCCGCTCTAGGAATCCGACAATGCGAATCTACAAGATTCCATTACACACTGGTATTCCAATGATCCAGGCGCCCTCGGCATAGATCCCAAGATGATCCCGTCGGACCAACACGAGGTGGAAATAACCCGTCCAATGATCCGGCGCCCTCGGCTAGATCCCAAGATGATCGTCGGACCAACACGAGGTGGACATCCGATCCAGCGCCCTCAGCATAGATCGTACACGTATACAAACACAACTCATGCATACACATATGCCAAATCATTACGTTCATCAACATGAACATATAAACGAATACCATGACAAATCAACGAAGTAAATATCATGTTCAACAACATGCATAATCATACGCATACTCCAAAAATACCGATATTAACATATCACGATACTTGCCTCGAAGATGGCAAGAACGATATACTTCAATGCTCTCGATGCACTCGAAGGCCGCCTCCGATCAACGTAACAAGCTCGAACCTTAACAAAAGGAACGATATACAAATCATCTCGAGTCGAACAATGGCCTAACAATTCGGCCTACGGCAAAAGCTCAAACTAAACAATGCTGCTGGATTGCTTAGCGCGCGCTACGTACTCTACGTAACGTGCGCTAAGGCTGGGCTGATAGCGACGCTATCGTATAAGACTAGCGTGCGCTAGCCACGAAGCGATCGACTCATTTGTCTCATAACGTACGCTACGTCGTTTTGTGCGAAAACCGAACCTCGATAGCGCACGTTAACTCACACATGTTAGCGTGCGCTAATCTTGCATGTGAGAATCGCAAACCAAGCTGGGTTGAATGATGAAGAACTCATGAATCCTATGGTGATATTACAAGTTATCCTCGGGCATATCATGATAATAAGGTTTCTGGAAGATTTATGATTATGAAATACCAATATACGGATAGTTATGTCGATATCACAATTCCTCTACGATCTTCAAGAAATAATCTAAGTTCCATCATCTTACGTTCCAAAACACATGATTCCAAAGTACACAATGTATCAACTGGGTAATATCCGATTACTTGATCATAAATCGATTTAAACATGCTCGGGTGTCCTTATAATAAGATGGTTCAAAGGTTCATTCGACATCTAGTACCGATACGTCAAAAGTATCCTTCTAACATGTGATGAACGAAATACTTGCTATCCAAACATGATTCAAATCTTCCTTATGAACATACTAATCATTGGTGAAGAATCACCTACCTCGAAGTAGTGAAGAACACGGATGAAATGAAGCAATCCAACACCGAAGGCTTGAACACCAATCTCCAATGATGTATGATCTTCAATCTCGAACTAGGAGGTTGAGGAGGTTGATACGGAGTGTTTAGGACGAAAGTAGTTATGTTCTATGTGTCAAAGTTCGGGTTGTGGGAGGAGAAGGAACTGAAATCACGAATAGGATGCTGTCCTATTTATAATAAATGGCTATTAGCGCGTGCTAGACCCTGTTCGTAGCGTGCGCTAACGGCTCCTGATCTAAATCGTACTCGGCACTTAGCGTGCGCTACGCATCGACCTGTAGCGTGCGCTAAGGCGTTGACTCGGCTTTTCCCGAAAGCCGTCCAGGTACATCCGACACGATCCGACAGGGGTCCCCCGGCCAGATCTCACCTACCGCACGTCTCAATCAATCTGACCACGCATAGCGTGCGCTAATCACACTCGGTAGCGTGCGCTATGAAACCACGTTAGCGTACGCTACCCTCGGCCTGTAGCGTGCGCTACATGCACAGAATTTCAATCTTTATATCACATATACGAAATTATATGCTCGACAACATCGGATAATGAAATACCGAGAATAGTACTCATACAAAAGTATAATCATTACAATATCACAAATTCCAATTACATAACAGAAATCTCGGGTATTACATCCTTCCTCCCTAAAAGGAAGTTTCGTCCCGAAACTTAGGATGAAAACAACTCCGGATATTTAGCCTTCATACCGTCCTCCGTTTCCCAAGTGGCCTCTTCGACTCCATGTCGTGACCATTGTACTTTAACCAAATGTATTGGTTTATTCCTCAATTGTTTGATCCGGCTCTCAAGTATCTTGATTGGTCTCTCTTGAAGGTGCCATCATTAGCTATCTCGATCTCGTCGAAATCAATGATGTGGTGGGTCCGGTACATACTTTCACGGTTGGGATACGTGAAACACATTGTGAACATGACTCGGCGGCGGTAAGTCCAATCGTATGCTAACTCTCCAACTCTCTCGAGGATCTCGAATGGTCCGATATATCTCGGGTGAGCTTGCCTCTCCTCCCAAAACGGAAAATCCCTCGTGTAGGAGACACCTTCAATAGCACATGATCCCCAACGTCGAACTCTAGAGGACGACGACGTACATCGGCATAAGACTTCATCGACTGCGGGCGATCAATAGTCTCTCTCGGATCGAGCTATCTTCTCTTGAGTCCGAATAATCAATTCGGTTCCGTCCCGATCAAATCAGAAGAACCATCCCAACACGGGGTGATCGGCATCTCCTCCGTACAAAGCTTCAAATGGTGCCATTCTAATAGAAGCATGCCAACTATTATTGTAAGTGAATTCGATCAAGGGCAAGTGAACTTCCCAATCGGTTGACCAATCCAACGCACAAGCTCTAAGCATGTCTTCTACGGTTTGAATAGTCCTTTCGGATGGCCGTCTGTTTGGGGATGATAAGTCGTGCTAAAGTTGAGCTCGATCCCCAAAGCCTTATGGATGCCTTCCGAGAAGTGCGACACGAAGCGACCATCTCGATCCGAAATAATGGTCTTCGGCGTCCCATGCAATCGACTATCTCCGCAACAAATACTCGTGCCAATCTTTCGGGTCCCCATGTATCTTTGATTCCTAGGAAATGAGCCGACTTGGTTAGTCGATCAACTACGACCCAAATCATGTTCATTCTGCTCTAGTCCTTGGCATACCGGTGATGAAATCCATCGAAATGTCCTCCCACTTCCATTCAGGGATCGGAGCGGCTTTAACATCCCGGGTCGGCGATGCTCAATCTTGACCTGGCAAGTCAAACACTTCAAACGTGCTCACGTCCTTCTTCATATTCCCCACCGGAAGTTTTGTTAAGATCCTTATACATCTTATCACGCCGGGTGAATAGAATAGGGCGCGCTATGAGCTTCTTTCGGAATAGTCCGTCTCAAGTCATCATCGTCGGGGACGCAAAGTCGACTCAAATCTCGAGAACTCCATCGTCTTGTATCACGAATCCTGGGGCTTTTCCTTTCTTTACTTCATCACATAATCGAAGGATCGGAGAATCGTCCAACTGCTTGGACTTGATCTTCTCGACTAGTGATGAAGTCGGTTCCATCACATAAAGTCGCCCTTGGATTCTGGTGCCCATACTTCAATCCCTTCGCGGATCGGTTCTCGTTGAATCTGATGCAGGCGTAAGAGCTTCCAACACTCGAAGAGAAACAGTTTACGGCTCAAAGCATCGGCTACTACATTTGCTTTCCCGGATGATAGAGAATCTCCAAGTCGTAATCCTTGATCAATTCCGACCACCTTCTCGCCTCATGTTTAGTTCTTTACATTGAAAATGTATTTGAGGCTCTTATGATCTGTAAAGATCGACAATGAGTGCCGTACAGATAATGTCGCCAAATTTTCAAGGCAAAGACCACATTTGCTAGCTCCAGATCATGAGTCGGATAATTAACCCGTACGATTTTAGTTGCGAGAAGCATAAGCAATCACTTTATCCTTTTGCATCAACACGCAACCTGGACCACGATTTGAAGCGTCGTATACCATAAATCCGTCGGTTCCTTCGGCGCTAATATAGGTGCTGTCGTCGGTCTCTTCTTAAGTTCGTCAAAACCACCTGGCACTTCTCATTCCACGCGAACTTTTGAGTTTTCAGAATAATTGAGTGAGCGGACGAGCAATTTTGGAAAATACCTCTACAAAGCGGCGATAATATCCAGCTAGTCCTAAGAAGCTTCGGACTTCCTTCACGTTCTTAGGAGCTTCCCATTCCAAGATTGCTTCGACTCTTTTCGGGTCCACCTGAACTCCATCGGCTGATATCACATGCCCAAGGAAGGTTACTTCCTTAAGCCAGAACTCGCATTTAGAAAATTTTGCATATAGCTGTTCCTTTCTCAAGATGCTCAAAACCACACGTAGATGTTTAGCATGATCCTCTGCGTCCCTCGAATATATCAAAATGTCGTCAATGAAAACGACCACAAATTTATCCAAGTACTCCAAGAATACCCGATTCATCAATTGCATGAATATCGCAGGAGCATTGGTAAGTCCAAATGGCATCACTACAAATTCATAATGCCCGTACCGGGATCTGAAAGCAGATTTCGGTATATCTGATTCCTTAATCCTCAACTGATGGTATCACGATCGCAAGTCAATCTTCGAGAATACCCTTGCCCCTTGCAGTTGATCAAACAAGTCGTAGATACGAGGTATAGGATACTTATTCTTGATCGTCATCTTTTTAATATCCCTGTTATCAATACACAGTAGGAGGGATCCGTCTTTCTTAGGACAAAGAGAACAGGCGCTCCCAAGGGGAAACGCTCGGTTGAATATAGCCCTTACATAGCAGTTCCTCGATTTGCTTCTTGAGTTCATACATCTCGGTTGGCGCCATGCGGTATGGTGCCACTGGAAATAGGGGTTGCTCCGGGCTCTAATTCGATGGTGAATTCCACTTCTCTTTGCGGAGGTAACCACAGTAGCTCGTCAGAAATATATCGAGAACTCATTCACAAGCTGGAATAGACGAGAGCTCTACTCCTTCCTCTTTCCTCATGGCATAACACCAAAGTCCATGACATCCTGTTGATAATTTCTGCTTTCATTGCTTTGATCAATTTCCCGAGCTTCGGTCTCCATCCTCGGAATAAGTGTTCGAGATCCGTCGTCGGCAATGATGGAAATGACTCTCTCTCGGTAATTCAGACACTCCATAGCAGTTGAGCCAATCATCTCCGAGAATTAAATCGTCACCGCGGATGTCAACTACAATAAGATTCGATGTCCAATCTCTTCCTTCTATAGATACTGGGAAATCCCTAGCTTCTAGTGTTCCCACAATTTTCTCTCCGCTCGGTAATCCCACAACATAAGGTTCACAATTATACAAGCACGAGATGTTCAAACGTTTAACACAGTTCAAAGATATAAAAGAATGCGTAGCTCCCGAATCGAACAAGACACTAACTGGTTGCAAAAGGATCTGAATCGTACCTGATGCAACAGCAGTGTTCTGGTCGTCAGATCTCCTCATTTCGTACAGGCGCGGAGGAACGGACCCAGCACTGGATGTCTCTCTCTTCCCGGCGTTCTGCTGCTGAAATCCACTCTGCTGTGTCTGGTTCACACTTATCTCCTTAGGAACTGGTGCCGGGGTGCGGGTACCAAAAGATCTAGCAGCGGCTCCACAGAAGGCCGCACGGTGCCCTTCTTGCCCACAATCGTAACAAGTCACAGAAGATGCGGGGCAATCACGTCGAACATGCCCGGCTCGACCACAATTGTAGCATTTCTTTGATGCGTCCAGCTAGCGATGTTGCCGGAACTTCTTTCCGCCTCTAGAAGGATGTGGAGGTTTCTAGCCGAATAAAGGAAGACTGGCCCTTGCGGGCCCCACCACTCTTGTTTTACGCAAAGTGCCGGTCACCTTACCTTCTTTGCCTCAACCGATTTCTCCATCGCCGCCTCTTTCATGTCGTAGGCGGCGCTTTGTCTTGATCTTGCCGCAACGTAGTACACTCGAATCGGACATGTCTTGCTGAATTTCCGGCTTCATCCGCATATCAAAATGAAAAATCTTTTACGCCTCCGTTCGACCAAGTGTCGCACACAAGTCGGTGATGATTAAAAGTTTTGATTACATCATCACGAGATGCCTCCGAACTCTGTGGTGAGAAAAACTCTCGGATCTTCGCCTCTCTAGCGGACGAGGACAATCTGCTTCCATCATTTGTTTGAATTCCTTACAATCCGCATTATGATTCTCGGGTCGAATAGCCTCCCACCAATCAAAGGCCTCCCGGTCGGAAAATCTTGGGCAATAGGAACCTTAGGTCCTCGGGACGATTAAGACCCGCGAATATCTTTTCCAACTCCTTGAGCCAGTGATCCCAAGTAAGTGTCTCAGCAGATCCGTCAAATTTTGGCGGGTGCAATTTAACCACTTCCGCAAGCCATCTGTCTCCCCGGTTATCCTCGTGGTGCTGATGTCCCATCGCTGTCTGCATGCGATCAACGACACAGGCGAATCCCGATTTATTTGCGCCACCACTGTTGAAGCACTCTGGCATGTTAGGGTTTGCGTCATCATTCGGCGATCCTTCTTGCCCTCGAGAATGGGAATCGGTTCGACTAGCCGATATTTCCGGGTAGTTGCGGAATCCTCATGTCTCATGTTACCACGTCGCGTCCACGACCAGCGTCGCGTCCACGACCTCCTCTCAGCATACTGTAACGTAATTTCTCAATATACAGAACAAAATTTTTGAAATAAAGTCCGTCAATACTCACAAAACAGTAATTAAGTAATACGGTAGTATAAGAGATTAAGAGACTTACAACCACGGTCTACATGACGACTTGGTGAAACGGTGATGTTACAACGACCCGTAAATCAAATAACGTAAAATGCACCCAATTAAAACCCATTGCCAAGATATCCCTAAATCTTAGCTCCGATACCATATTACGTAACACCCGAGATATTCGAATAATTACAGCCGTAAACCCTTTAAATAAGGATTTACAAGGCTAATTAAAAAGAAAACTAAATACAAGACACCAATACTGCGAAAATTCAAGTTAAAGAAAACGTATAACTGGTTCAACGGTAATTAATACAACCATATCGAATTAATATCAAAAGGACACGCGTACGCGAAATCTGAAACCAAACCAAGACCACAAATCTCCAATAACAATAAACATCATTGAACCCCTTCGTCACGTCTTGGTCGCTTCCTGCTCCTTGGCTACCCGAACATCAAAACAAATGTCCACCCCGAAGGGGTTAGCAAAACGATGCTAGTACAAGTATCATATTTAAACAATTCGAATATGCATCAACAATACACAACAAGATACATCACACGGACTTCCGCTAGGAATCCGACAATGCGAATCTACAAGATTCCATTACACACAGGTATTCCAATGATCCGGCGCCCTCGGCATAGATCCCAAGATGATCCCGTCGGACCAACACGAGGTGGAAATAACCCGTCCAATGATCCAGCGCCCTCGGCTAGATCCCAAGATGATCCGTCGGACCAACACGAGGTGGACATCCGATCCAGCGCCCTCAGCATAGATCGTACACGTATACAAACACAACTCATGCATACACATATGCCAAATCATTACGTTCATCAACATGAACATATAAACGAATACCATGACAAATCAACGAAGTAAATATCATGTTCAACAACATGCATAATCATACGCATACTCCAAAAATACCGATATTAACATATCACGATACTTGCCTCGAAGATGGCAAGAACGATATACTTCAATGCTCTCGACGCACTCGAAGGCCGCCCCCCTCCGATCAACGTAACAAGCTCGAACCTTAACAAAAGGAACGATATACAAATCATCTCGAGTCGAACAATGGCCTAACAATTCGGCCTACGGCCGAAAAGCTCAAACTAAACAATCTGCCTGGATTGCTTAGCGCGCGCTACGTACTCTACGTAACGTGCGCTAAGCTGGACTGTTAGCGTACGCTATCGTATAAGACTAGCGTGCGCTAGCCACGAACTGGCAGTCTGACTCGGCTGTCTCATAACGTACGCTACGTACGTTTTGTGCGAAAACCGAACCTCGATAGCGCACGTTAACTCACACATGTTAGCGTGCGCTAATCTTATGTGAGAATCGCAAACGAAAAGCTGGGTTGAATGATGAAGAACTCATGAATCTATGGTGATATTACAAGTTATCCTCGGGCATATCATGATAATAAGGTTTCTGGAAGATTTATGATTATGAAATACCAATATACGGATAGTTATCTCGATATCACAATTCCTCTACGATCTTCAAGAAATAATCTAAGTTCCATCGTCTTACGTTCCAAAACACATGATTCCAACGTACACAACGTATCAACTGGGTAATATCCGATTACTTGATCATAAATCGATTTAAACATGCTCGGGTGTCCTTATAATAAGATGGTTCAAAGGTTCATTCGACATCTAGTACCGATACGTCAAAAGTATCCTTCTAACATGTGATGAACGAAATACTTGCTATCCAAACATGATTCAAATCTTCCTTATGAACATACTAATCATTGGTGAAGAATCACCTACCTCGAAGTAGTGAAGAACACGGATGAAATGAAGCAATCCAACACCGAAGGCAGACACCAATCTCCAATGATGTATGATCTTCAATCTCGAACTAGGAGGTTGAGGAGGTTGATACGGAGTGTTTAGGACGAAAGTAGTTATGTTCTATGTGTCAAAGTTCGGGTTGTGGGAGGAGAAGGAACTGAAATCACGAATAGGATGCTGTCCTATTTATAATAAATGGCTATTAGCGCGCGCTAGACCCTGTTCGTAGCGTGCGCTAACGGCTCACAGTCTAAACTGTACTCGGCACTTAGCGTGCGCTACGCATCGACCTGTAGCGTGCGCTAAGGCGTTGACTCGGCTTTTCCCGAAAGCCATCCAGGTACATCCGACACGATCCGACAGGGGTCCCCCGGCCAGATCTCACCTACCGCACGTCTCAATCAATCTGACCACGCATAGCGTGCGCTAATCACACTCGGTAGCGTGCGCTATGAAACCACGTTAGCGTACGCTACCCTCGGCCTGTAGCGTGCGCTACATGCACAGAATTTCAATCTTTATATCACATATACGAAATTATATGCTCGACAACATCGGATAATGAAATATCGAGAATAGTACTCATACAAAAGTATAATCATTACAATATCACAAATTCCAATTACATAACAGAAATCTCGGGTATTACAGTTGAGGCTGGAACAAGTGCTCCAATGTTAACCGGGAGGCAAATTGAAATAATGCTGGGTGGTTACGAGAATGATTTTGGTGGCGTTGGTTAAAAACGAAAAGTAAGTTGTGATGTCAACCCTTGGAATAAGAAGTCAATATTTTTTGACCTTCCATATTGGGGTGACAACTTAATTCGACATAACTTGGATGTGATGCATATAGAAAAGAACATTTGTGATAGTGTTTTGGGCACTCTTTTAAATATTGGTGGTAAGACGAAGGACCATCTAAGTGCTCGGTATGATTTGCAAGAATTAGGCATTCGAAAGGCCCTTCATCCGATCACCTCTGCCGATGGAAAGCAGATCCAAATTAGGGCGGCAAATTTTGACATGACAAACGAAGAAAAGGAAGTATTTTGTTCGGTGCTTCAAAATGCTAAATTCCCATATGGTTTTGCTTCCAACATTGGCAAATGCGTGCAAGATAAGAAAGTGGTGGGATATAAGAGTCATGATGCACATGTAATAATGCAATTCTTGTTACAATTTCTTTATCGAAGTACATTAAAGCCTGAGGTTGCAATTCCTTTGATCAGACTAGGTGAATTTTTAAGAGGTATATGTTCCCGAGTTATTAAGTTGGATGAAATAAAGAAGCTGCAGCTTGAGATTATCGAAATACTATGTCAACTTGAGACGATATTTCCAAATGCTTTCTTTGACATAATGATTCACCTTCCGGTACATTTATGCAAGGAAATTGAATACGGTGGACCAGTCCACCAAAGATGGATGTATTCGATTGAGCGGTACCTAGGTGTATTAAAAAAATATGTCCGCAATAAGAGCAGACCAGAGGGGTCCATTGCGGAAGGATATCTTGCTGATGAATGTTTGACGTTTTGTGCAAGATTTCTGAATGATGGCGAAGAGAAGTCATTGAAGGAGTCTGCAACTCCAAATGTAGAAACTGGTGGGTATTCTATTTGTTCGGGGAAAAACAAAACCGGGAAATATATTCACTTACCTGAAGATATGTGGATCGCAGCTCATCGGTATATTTTATTTAACTACAATGACGAGGCAGTGGAAGAACTAATTGAGTAAGCCCTTAAAGCTTAATAATTCTGGAATATTTAATAAGTAATAAAGTAATTTATCTAAACAGTAAATTGACACACTATACATATGTATAATTTAGAAACATCGTGCAATAGTGGACAATAACGTGAAGTCCAAACGATATCAAAAAGAAAGAACACATACGGATGAAATATGTGAGTGGTTCAGATGAAATCAGAAACAACCGGGGTTTCAGGGAACTACTCTCCTTAGCAAAGGGTCGACGAAATGCTAAGTTGTTTAGTGGTTATGTAATAAATGGCTATAGGTTTCATACAAAAAAGGGATCGTAAGTGTACCACGCAGAATAGTGGTGTGTTTTTGTGACCTTAACAACTAGTTTCGCAAGTTCAAAGATCCTAATCCATCAATTGGGGATGTTAGTTACTACGGATCAATTGAAGAAATATTAGAAGTTGACTACTGGGCTGCTTTCAGTGTTGTTTTGTTTAGGTGTACTTGGTATAAAGATGAAAAGGATTCTTTTGGTTTTACTCGAGTTAACTTCAACCGGGTTTGTCAAAAAAATGATCCATATGTCATGGCGAATCAAGTGCAACAGGTGTTTTACATTGAAGATCCCGTTGAAAAACATTTCAATTATCCTATTAAGAGGTTGTCAACTGAATTTCAGGAAGCCCAAGAGGATGTAGTTGAAAATGATTTAAACGGGCAATTTTCAAATGACAAAATATTTCGTTCTGTAATAAAAGAACAAGACCGTGAAGTTAGCTGTTTCAGAGAAGACATCCCTGTAATAGAAATTCCTGTTTCGCCGCCTAAGAGAGTAAATCATGAATCAGACTCGGTAATCTAATTATAAAAATTAGATTGTGTAGTATAATAGACTTGTATGTGAAAATTAAACTTGTTTATACATTATTCTTGTTAAATAGTTAGATTTACTATCTTAATTTAGTTATTCAATTGTCATGTAATTTTAAACTTGTCTTGTACTTTATTCTTGTTAATTATTTAGTTAATTGTCATGTCTTTTTAAACTTGTCTTGTACATTATTCTTGTTAAATAGTTAGCTAATTATCATATAACTTGACTGACTATTTTTCCGGTATTTTATTACAGGATGGAGAATCTTGTTATCCGATTGCACCACAACGGAGACTTTTTAAATAATGAGTATTCTGGTGGAGATCACACGATATTTGACTCGGACCCTGACAGGTTTTCATATACGGTACTGATGGAGTGTGTTAAAGAAATGAAGTACGATGAGATTGGAGGGGTATATGTCCCTAAAGGGAAGAAGGGTGGCTGGAAACTGATTTCAGATGATAAAACTCTTGGCGAGTATATTAAAGGAAAATCTGAGGCTGATTTTTACATCGACTCCACTGTCGATGAGGCTATACCAGTAAAGAACCAAATGCAACCACATGTGATCGTAAGGCCTAGACCAAGCCCTCTTGCTAAGGAAAAGAATGGTGAGAAGCGGACTTTTGTGACTCTAAAGACTATCAATGCCGAGATATCACGGAGGCGGAAGGTTGTGAATGATGAGAAGGAACGGAAGCTGAAGGCAGTGAATGATGAGAAGGAACGAAGGCTGAAGGAAGTGAATAATGAGATGGAACAACAGCTGAACCCAAGGAAGAAATTACAATTTACAGCTGCTGAAACTAGTTCACATGAACTGTCAGGCTATATAAAAGAATTTGAGATAACTGGAGGAAATACAGAGACAGAGAGAACTGCTGGTGATGAATTGGGAAAAAATGTCGAAGGTCAAGGATGTAATGATTTTGAAATGAGAAGGAATCAGAATGTTTTGAAAAATTATGCTAAACTTGATGAACTTCGATTGCTCAAAAGAAAGTCTGCTAAGAGTTGTGAAAATGATAAAAATAAACGCAAGGAATCAAATGATGATGCAAATTGAAATTGAGTATGTCGAATATGAATGATCTTTGAACACGAGCGACAAAGTGATAATGAGGATGATAATGTCACTTCAAAGGTATTTCTTTGCTTAGTCTATGCATCAATTCATGTTTATAGTGGTGCGGGTGATTGACAAATATAAATTTTTGTAGAGAACAAAAAGGTCAAGAGACAGAGAGTTGACACGGTCTTGGCCCAAGAACTCGTTCTCAAGCAAATAAATTGCGGATTCATACGAAAAGAAGGAAGCAACTGCCGACACAACTTCACTTGATTTTGAGGTTTTAATTTCGACAATTTTTTTATGTTATGTTTCTATTAATATGCTTATTTTGATTTTTTGTATGAGAAATGTAAAATTCATGTGGATAGAGGGATGAAATATAATACAAGTTGTGAACAACGTGTCAAGCTTCTTGAAATACAAGAGGCACAATTGTTGGCGATGAATGAAGGGAATCGTATCAAAAGTGAAAAGTGAAACTAGAGAAAAACAAGGCGAGATGAGGAGATCATGATGAAGGATACTAGATCAATGAATGCAGTGCGGCAAGAATACTTGATCGCACCAAATGGAAATCCAATGATGAAGTTTATGTATGAATGATGTGCACCTGAAAAAGTATGAACATGATGTGCGAGACTCATTTATCCTTGAGATGATCTTGTTTCTAGGCATTGTTCACAAAAATTTGGATTACGTATATTTTAATTATATTTTAAAGTGTTTGATAAGGTGTCTCGATTCTAATTATTTTAGGAAATATTTCATGTTTTTCAAGTTTAAGACTCATTTATTTGCATTTAGCACGAAATTTGTTTATTCCAATCTTGTAAAAAAGAATGATGCGGTGCATAAACATGTTATTATGATCTTGGTCCTCATCTCATTCACACTTCTATACTAACTATACAAGTGTGTTGTATGTAATTAATATTGCTAATATATTTGTCTTGTGTAGGTCAATAATGCACCGGTGGTTTACATTAAAGAGAAGCTAAAACAGCTGAGAGACGGTCCTGGTTCAATGACTGCATACTTGGAGTTCAGGGAACGTGAAAAATTAGAACTTCAAAAGGAGATTCCACAGCCACACTCTAAATCACAACAGTTGCAGTCACAAGCCGGTAATTTTAGCTGTAAAAAGTGCACTACAGATGTAAGCTTTCATGTCGGTATTATCTAGCTAGATATGAAGCTAGAATATAAAATGTTGTTGCTTAAATAAGCTTTTTATTACTTGTCAAACTAAAAAAATCTAATTGTCTAGGTAGCTAGGTTGTTATATATTTGATTGTCTAGCTAGATATGAAGTAAAATTTACTTCTCTGAAAATTGGTTACTTATTGATTATTTACTGAATCATGCTAAACCAATCCCATGTCTCTCAGTGTCATAGTTATTTTAACTCATTACCTTGTTTTGTTAATTTGCGGTTGATACACCGGTTGATGAGGCTCTAAAAAGAAAAAGAGGGAAAACAAAGATGGATCATGTTCATAATAGAGCGGACAAAAAAGGATCACACTCAATTATCTCAACCAACCTATAGCGGATGATGGCAAGTTACTATCCGAGTTTAGCAACTTTTTGGGGACCAACGTGAGGCGATTCGTGTCTCTTACTTGTGCCGATTGGCGTCAAGTTCTGAAAAGAAGCTGTTGTGGGAGTACGTCAAGGTAAACTAAGCAACATTTGATTTATATGTTCGTATTTATATGTTCCTTAACTTGTCTGAAGAATATTAAAATTAGGCCAAATCCATTATTTACGTAGTACTTTGTGACTTTTGGTAGGACAAGTACAACATTTCGGAAGATGCCAAAAAATGGGTTCTAAAGTAGTTGAATGAGCAGTTAAGGAGCTACAAAAGTAGGATTAAGCGAGACTATAACTATACATATACTACAGATGAGGAGCGGATGGAAAAAGGCAGAAGAGGTTCCTCTTTGATTGGAAGATTCTTTTAAAATATTGGGGTGATGAAAAAGTTAAGGTAATAATTTAAATTCAATTTTCCTTTTATTCATTGTTTCGTTGGCAATTTAGTATGAAAAGTAATGACGATAAGTGTTCCTTTATTTTATAGAAAACTACGGAAAATAATGCCGAGGCACGAAAAAAGATAACAGAGACGCATACTACTGGGCCCAGAAGTTTCGCTCAAGTTGCTAACAAGCTGGTAATGTATATTTGATCATATTTTAATAATAAATTGCAAATGTATTATTATCGGTAACATGTAAAATTTATTGAATTCAGCGACTTAAAAAACTTGAAGAAATGCATGTCGATGTCGATGGTGATGGTGATGGTGATCGTGAGGAAGAGCCGGTTGTAATCTCCGATGCTGATATATATTTAGCGACTCGCAAACGAAAAAAGAATGGGAAGTACAAGTTACCTAAGGAGGTGCTTAAAACCGTTGATGAAAAAATTGTAAGTATTTATCATATCTACTAAATGATAGGTCGCTTGGAACAGTATAGATTCCGGTTATGCATGATTTTATTTGCAAAGTGTAATAGTAAATGGTTAAAAGGATCAAATCAGATTGGGTAACTATGTTCTTTTTTTTTTCTTTTTTTTTGCTCCTGTTCTTAACAATGCTTTTATTTTCTGCTCCTGTTTAGATAGGCATTTTTTTGTTTATTGATGGTTGTGTTGAGGTTACGCCATTCGATGGTTGTGTTGAGGTTTCTTCTTTTGTTTATTTTACCTTTGTTTATTTTACGCTCTGTTCTTAACTATGTTCTTTTTTTTCTTTTTTTTTTGCTCCTGTTCTTAACAATGCTTTTATTCTTGCTCTGTTCTTAACAATGCTTTTATTTTCTGCTCCTGTTTAGATAGGCATTTTTTTGTTTATTGATGGTTGTGTTGAGGTTCTGCCATTACTGATGGTTGTGTTGAGGTTTCTTCTTTTGTTTATTTTCTGCTCCTGTTTATTTTCTGCTCCTGTTCTTAACTATGTTCTTTTTTTTTTCTTTTTTTCTGCTCCTATTTTTTTTTTCTTTTTTTTTTTGCTCCTGTTCTGCTCCTGTTTATTTTCTGCTCCTGTTTCTTGTTGTGTAGAGTGGGTATTAGTGTGTTGAGGTTACGCCATTCTTGGAAGTGTATAACTACCGGTTATGTATGCTTTTATCTGCTCCTGTTGTTTAGTTTCCGGTTATGCATGCTTTTTTTCTTTTTTTTTTCTCGAAGATTGGGTTCCTCAAAATGAAACAGGATTTCTGAACAACAGGAGCATAACCTAAACAATAATGAAACAGGTAATTTTGAGGAACCTAAACAATAGGAGCATAACCTAAACAATAATGAAACAGGAATTAAGATAATTTTGAGGGAATTAAGATAATTTTGACGGAAATGCATGTAAATTACTTATGAAACAGGAATTAAGATAATTTTTCATTATTGTTATTGTTTGTATTTTATGTTTCTGTTAATTATTTGAGGGAAATACTTGATACTTTTATTTACAGGCTGATGTTAAGAAAGCTCTTGAAACGGAAGGTGTTGAGGCTGCTAATAAATTGATTCATGATGGCAAAGAACACCGACCGTCTTATCTAATTGGGAGACTTATTCAGAAAAAGGAACCAAAATCGAAGTCTTCAGCATCACCATCCGTTCAAGTTCTTTGATCGATGCGTGGCGGACCTAACTGCTAAGATCAGGGCCCAACTTCAACAAGAGATGGATGAAAAACTTGACCAAAAAGTTCGAGAAATGATGAAAATGTTAGTCGAGAAGAATCTTGATTTGAACTTAAAGATTGATGACTCTCAGAAATCAGTCGAGGAGTCCTATGGCGGTGACAATGTCACTCCTTGACTGATCTCATCATTTTATATTATGCTAGCTAAGTGACTCAAGTAGTTTTGTTATATTTGTGGATTGCGATCGTAACTTGTTCTTAATTATTATGGATTGAATATTAGCAGTCATGTATTTTGGATGTTGCTATGGTTGATATTGTTTTAATGGTATTGACTGTTTTATGGTAATATTTATTTTCCAATATAATATTTTTCTTTTTAGTATGAAAAATGTTGGTAAAAATCTGCAAAAATATTGCCATAGACTATAATTTATAATTCTTTCTGTTGGCAAAATATGAAAATTATGTTGGCAAAGATTAGAAGTGTGTTGGCAAAAGTTAGAATTGTTCATATATAAGTGTAGCCATAGTGTTAAAATTGTTGGTAAAGATGTCACAGCGTTTCACAATTTAATGTTACATTAGACATCATGAGTGTTGGCATAGGTCTACGGCTACACAAATCTTTATGTCACTAAATATATAAAAGTGTGGCCTTAAGTCTACAGCAACACAAAATTTAGTGTAGCCACAGACAATAAAAGTGTTGGCATAGGGGTCTATTGCTACACTTTTTTAACATGTTACCAAAAAAAAGAAAAGTGTTACCTTAGACCCCTATGGTTGCGGCCGTTTTTGTAACACTTTCGAATTTGGTCAAAGTGTAGCCATAGCTTGTTTTTATACCTTCAGCAACACTTTTTGGACTTTTGAGCACAGTTTTTCAGGTGTTGCTGAAACCCATATATGGTGTAGTGAAACCCTACTCGTTCTTAGATCTGTAACAGCAGCGAAACTAGTATAGATATATGTTAAACACGAATGTTAAACCATATACCGTACAAGATTCAATACAAGAAAGAAGAACAAATAAAGAATAATCCGATTAGGGATTAGGATTTGATCGTTAATCGCTCTCGGTCGCCAGGAAAGAGAGGCGCATTCTATCTTAAACAATTCTTATTTTCATAATATAGTTCTCCCATATTAAGTTAGGATAAAATGAGAAGAAAAAATAAAATGATAAAGTTCATAAAGAAACCACAACCACACATTTTATATCTACCTACAAAAGTAGATGCATCTCCAAAATTTGTTTTACCTCTTATTTGAAAGGTGTAATTACATCTATATCCTTACTAAAATTCAATATTACATCAATGTCCTTCTCACTTTTGTAATTACGTCAATATCTTTCTCAAACTTTTGTAATTACATCAATATCCTTTCTCAAACTTTTAGATACTTGTAGATATCTCAAAATCAAGACGTTCTTTAGAGGCTAAAAAGTATATATGAACAAATAAATAAATATGAACAATATGTTCTTTCACGCGCGCGCGCGCGCACACACACACACACATATATATATATATATATATATAATATCCAAACTTTTGTAATTACGTCATCGTGTTCTTTCATCAATCGAGGCCAAAAAATATATATGAACGATATAATTATGATGAATATCAGAGATAATAAGAGATAAATAATAGTTTTTGAATTTAAAATCAATATAAATATAATTTAACTGATTTCTGGATATAGATGAGAATTTAAAAGTTCCGAAAAGATATTGATGTAATTAAAAAAGTTTGAGAAGGATAGCGATGTAATTATAAAAGTGGGAAGGATATTTATGTTAATGATTATGAGAAGGATATTTACTCAATATTGAACTTTAAAAAGGATATAGATGTAATTCTCCCTATTTGAAATGTGTAGCTAGAAATTCTTTTCATTATTCTCATCTTAGTTTAGAGTTAAATATATTTTTGGTCCTTGTGGTTTGTCGGTTATTTCACTTTCAGTCTAATTTTTTAAAAAGTTTCGGGTTTGGTCCAAAAGTGAAACACCCATTTCAGTTTCCGTCCATTTTTACTAACACCATTAGTTTGACTAGGTTTGACCGTTAGTTAGGATAGTATTTTCGTCTTTTCATTAATAGATAAAATAAAATATTCAGATTTTTATTTATTTTATGGAAAATAATATTCTAGTTTTTATTTTTATTAAAACAATTTATAAATAATATCCAGAGTTTATAAATTTTTTATTTCCGATTTTTTAATATTAATTATATTCCAGAATTTAAAAAAATACCTGAAGTTCCGATTTTTTCTAATTTTCCAGGTTTTTTAAAAAATCTGGAAAATTTAAGAAAAAAACCAGAACTTCATTTTTTTGTTTAAAAAATCTGAAAAATTAGAAAAAATCGGAACTTCATGTATTTTTTTAAATTCTGAAATATTAATTTAAAAAAATCGAGTATATATTTAGAATTAAAAAATATAAAAACTGAATACTATTTTCCATAAAAAATAAAAAATCTGATCGGTTATCTTCACCGGTGAAGTTGAATTCAAGTAATCAATCTTTAATTTGTCTTTTTTAGATTTTTAGATTTTTTTAAAAACTAAAATAATATTTTTTATTAAAAGTAAAAAAATAAAAAAATAAATTACTAGCGGTTTTTTTAATAAATAAAATAAAACAATTCAGATTTTTATTTATTTTATGGAAAATAATATTCTAGTTTTTATTTTTTATTAATACAATTTAAAATAAGATCCAGAGTTTTTTAATTTTTTATTTCTGATTTTTAAATAAAAAATACTTAACTTTAATAATAATAATAATAATAATAATAATAATAATAATAATAGAAAAAGAAATAATGAAAGGAGGGTATTTTAGTCATTTTATGTTGTTTAACTGGTCAAACTAACAGTCAACACCAAAATAGACTGAAACTGAAACGGGTGTTTCACTTTTGGACCAAACCCGAAACTTTCTAAAAAATTGAATTGAAAGTAAAATACCCGACAAACCACAAGGACCAAAAATGTAGTTACTCTTTAGTTTATATCTCCCATGATCTCTTCCCCTCTCATGTATAATGCCTGCCTTTATGGGACGATTGATTGATGCTCATTTATTAAACTTCTTGACTGTCTTCATGAAATAATAACCAGATTAAGGGGCTGTTTGGCAGTTGCTGAATGATTTAGTGCAAAATGGTTGAGAGGCCAGAATGGTTGAGAGGCTCTGTATGGTTGAGTGCAGAATGAAATTTGGTTGTTTGGTAACTGTTCTGAATGGTAATTCTGAATGGTAACAAATTACCATTTTACTCTTCTGTATAAAATTAGCGATTAAAAATCCCATTTTTCCTCCCATTGCGTACCAAAACCTCTCCTTTCTATAAATAAAAACCCTAATTTTTATAAATAATTGTGTATAATATTTTTAACTTTAATTCATTTAAAATAATATAATAATAATAGTAATTATTATGTATAATATTTTTAAATTTAATTCATTTAAAATAATAATAATAATAATTATTATTATTATGTATAATATTTTTAAATTTAATTCATCTGAAATAATAATAATAATTATGCATAATATTTTAAATTAATTCATTTAAAATAATAATAATAATTATGTATCATATTTTTTGATTTAATTCATTTAGAAAATTATAATAATAATTATGTATAATATTTTTTATTTAAATTCATTTAAAATATAATAATAATAATTATGAATAATAATAATTATGAATAATAATTCCTAAATTAAGAGGAGCGGTAAATCTGGAAATTATTTGCCTCTTAATGGTTGAGAGAGTGTATGGATGTTTAGTGGTTAAGGGGTTATTGTAACCATTAAGAGATTATATTTTTTTTGCCAAACAATCCTGACCTCTTAGCAATTCAGAGGTAGGCTCTTAATGTAACCATTAAGAGCCAAACAAGCAGCCCCTAATACATTCTAAACACGCCTATGTGCAGATCCACTTAAAGTTTTAAACAAATTAAAAGAAATGAAAATGGGATGTACCAGTGTACCACGCTTGTGCAAAATCTTAAACGATCACATGGATCTTGAAGATTAGTCTAATCGAGTATTGATAGAAAGTGTAATTATATAACAATTATCCAATAATTATCCGGAGCAAGTTGGAAGTGGCTGAGATGAGAATGTTACGTTGGTCGTGTGGTCGCACAATGTTAGATAGAATTGCGAACGGGGTTTTCAGGAACGCGCTGGAAGTGGCGCCCATTTCAGCGAAAGTTAGGGAAGGGAGATTGATATGGTTTGGTCACGTCCGCAGGAGGCAGTCATCTGCTCCGGTGAGGAAGGTCGAGAGTTTAATGGTTGTCGGGGAGAGAAGGAGAGGCAGACCGAGGAGGACGTGGGAGGAGGAGCAACTGAGATTAGATTTGAAGGCCTTAAACCTTTCCGAGACCATGACTGTTGATAGGTGCGCTTGGAGGCGCCAGATCAGAGTTGTGGATTCTTTTGTAGGAGCAGTCTTTGTAGTTGAGAGCCTCGGGGTTGTGTTGTCTCGGTTAGCTTTGACCTAGAGCATTGCATTTTTACTTTTATTGTATATTTTATCCTATGTCTTTGCGTGTGGTGTATTTTTGACGAGGAGTTGTCAGTGACCAACCTCTCTTTTGTTAGAGCAGCGTTCATCGGGAGTGAAGTAGCCAAATTCCGCTTAGGTAAGTCCCATGTGGATCAAGTCATGGTCTCAGGTATGGTCTCGAGCTTTTTCGAATCATATGTTTTCCTTTGTATTTATCACACAAGATTCTGCTGTGCACTAAGTTTGAAGTCTTGAAACAGTTCTCCTACCAAGTAATAAGTAGGGCATGGTCACAGACATCTTACCCTCCCCAGACCCTGCTCTGAACGGGATATACTAAGTATGTTTGGTTTGGTTTAGTTTGGTTTGGATATAGGCGGGTGTAACGGTCAATTTCTTTTTTACTTTTTTCTCACCTTTTAACAAAAAAAAAAGTAAAATAAAAAATCGACCAAAACTAGACCCATGTTTCTAGACCCAAACTGTCTAAACCCATAACCCGGACCTCACAGGACCCACCTATTTTGC
Source organism: Orobanche coerulescens (assembly GCA_033398695.1). Taxonomy (NCBI): domain Eukaryota; kingdom Viridiplantae; phylum Streptophyta; class Magnoliopsida; order Lamiales; family Orobanchaceae; genus Orobanche; species Orobanche coerulescens. Next base: position 60,974,711 of record CM065818.1, read on the forward strand.
GCTCGTTCCACATGAGAATTAAAGATTTATGTATAGTACTATGAATATTAATGGTCTTAACTAGTTCACATCTAGTTTGTACCCATTTCAGATCCTTGATAAAAAAAAAAACCTCTGGTAATTTGCTTGATTTTTATATAAAGTTTGTGTCTTTTGAGCTATTATTCGATTAAAATGCTTCATGGGTTTTTTCCGTTATAATCTTTTGTGGGTACATGCTAATTTCTGAAATTAAGTTGTCTGATACTAAAATTTGCTTGATTTGTGTATAAAGTTTGGGGCTTCATGTATTTTATTTACGGTAAGTAGTATTTGATTAATGCTTCATGGTTTTTTTTTTTTGTATCTTTAGAATTAAATTGATTTTTAGTTAGTTTTGATCTAAGCCCTTTTGTTAATTTTGCTGGATTCTACTGTAAAGAGAGCTATTATTTGATGAATATAGTTTTGTGATGTTTGCAGATGGCTACTAGTGAAACTGGTCTGGATTTCATTGATCAGATCATCTGCAGGTGAAAATACTTATTTTGAGTTTTAGGGGGGATTTGATTCTTGTTTACTAGTACCTGATTACTGCAAATTTTGATTACTGGATAAAAATATAAGGTTTCTATTTTTGGTTGGATAGTAAGTTTAAGAGCTACAATAAAATATGATTATCACAGCTTAAACTAAAATTTTATAATATAAGCCCCTTATGATGGTCATTTCATGTATAAAATTCTTAAATAACAAGAATTTTTGCCAAATACATGTGAATATTTGATTATTACAACTTCAAATAGCAAAAACAGTGTACGTTTTATAATCGCTTTCGTAACACACATGAGACATCCAAACACCACCTTATTAGTTCTAAAGCTTAGTTTTTAAAATTACAAACCTCTAAGACTCTATGCATGAAGTACTATGTGGTGTATACCCTATCGTCACATTCATCGACAGTTTCTGACCTTATTTTCTAAAGTGGTCAACTTTTTTGTATGCAGGGTGAAGCCACTGCCCATAATCTGAGGAGCATTTTCTGTCTGTAAATGCCAATCGTTTCCATTGAGATGGTTGAAAGTGGTTCTGGTGGTGCTAACAAATGAAGAGATAAATTCACCACTAGAAGGGGGGTTGAATAGTGGTGATGCGGAATACCGAAATTTTTTGCAAATAAAAAGAAAACAGTGCGGAATTTAAAGACTCAAGAATTTATAGAGGTTCGGCAACTTGCCTACGTCCTCTCTCCGACTTTCTTTTTCTATTGGCTTAAGAAAAACCACAACCTTAACTCGTCTTCTATCGGTCCGAGTTTGCAACCGTTACAATCCGCTTGTCTTCTATCGGTCCAAGCTCAACCTTTCCTTCAATATAGATGATAGTTTATCTAGTGTTCTATAGGAACTAGATAATCCTCACTATACGAATATGGGAGTATAATCCTAACAATGCCGGATCAAAGATCCTAATAACACCGGATTAGTGACTCTTGATTCGTTTCTTTTTCGCTCAAGTGTAAGTGATGCAACACTTACAACCAAATGAAAGAATACAAAGACTAATAGATATTACAATTGAAATCGCTCTTGTATCTTTCTTTTCTCACAACTTGTAATGCAGTAAAGTATATAAATGAGCTCAAGAATGCTTTGATTGCTTGTATGCTTGAATGCTTGAAGTTGTGTATTTGATACCCAAGTCCTTGGTATTTATAGGTGTGAGACTGACCTTCAAATTGAAAAACATACTATTAGCGTGCGCTAATAGTGCCTTGTAGCGTGCGCTAACGAATTTTGACTTGAAATCTCTGAACGGTCACAAAGACTGTTGTAACGGTAAAATATTATGACTAGCGTGCGCTAGTAATGAAGTGGTAGCGTGCGCTAGCGTCTTGGTCAACTAGTCTTCGATCTTGACTTTGACAATATCCGATTTTCTCTCCAACGACTCTTTTTCCAACGACTAAATTTATGATTAGCGTGCGCTAGCAAGTATGCATAGCGTGCGCTAGCATTAATTAAATCCAATTTTTCCAGATTTTCCGGATCTGCATTGACTCTTGCTTCCAACGGTTGAAATTCAAATGGTAAACTGCAGATTCCATTTAGCGTGCGCTAATACCTTTCTCTTAGCGTGCGCTACTGAGTTGTTTCATTAACGTACGTTACCTTATGTAGCGTACGTAAAAGCCTTGACGAAGTGAGTCCAGTAGCTACTGGACTACTAACCATAATTTTGGTAGCGTGCGCTATAGATGATCAGTAACGTGCGCTATGTCTTCACTTTAGCGTACGTAAGAATATATAAGTAGCGTGCGCAACGTCCAATTTTGATTTCCTTCCAGACTTCACTGATCTCTGGAGACTTGCGATAGCGTGAGTTATATTCTTTGTATAGCGTGCGCTAACTTTAGGTTCTTAGCGTGCGCTATCTTTGAATAGCTTGAGTGCGCTATCGATCAGGCGACTTGAGTAGGCTGCAGCTGACTTGACTGGATTGTATAAGCATGTCCCGATAGCGTGCGCTACGATATGATACGTAGCGTGCGTTATCCATATTTGGCTCCTTCAAAATATTATCGAGCCGAGATAGATCCAATTAAATGTTTTGTATGTAACCATCATCAAAATACATTTTGTGTCAACAATCTCCCCCTTTTTGATGATGTCAAAATATTTAATTAATACCTGCAAAAACGTTTTGAAATAATTCGAATCAAGGTAAACTTGTTCGATATATTAGTAAATTTTCGTTTTTGGAGTATTCTCCCCCTTTTTGACATAAACAAAAAGGAACTCCCCCTGAATTGTTGCGTTATTAAATATTAACGAAATTTGCCATTATTCAAGGTGCAATCAATAGTAAACAACAGCAACAATACTTGAAAACAAATGCCAAATTAAGAAATGCGAATTTCATTAAGATAAAATGCAGGAAATACAACGAGTTTTCATGACAAACGACATATAGATTATTCGAACAACAAGTTTCTACATCAGACATCAGAGATCATCAAATCTAAGGATCGGAGGAAGACGAAGGAAAAGGGAACGAGGGGTGTGTGAAACGTATGAACTCGGATATCAGCCCACGAACTTCCCGGACTTCTGAACGCAGAGCCCGAACATCCTCTCGTATCTCAGCGTGTGAGGTCTCGATGCCCCGCATCCGAGCACAGAGATCACTTTCCTCCTCTTCTGTCACCACATCTCTCATCGGGCGTTTTCCTTTCGTTCTTGGATGACGAACAAAAGACTTGGACTGCAGCTCCTTAAGCGTGTGGGGTCCTCGGTGCATGACTTGCTCGGTCGGTGTAGGCATCCGTGTGCCTTTCGGCACTTGGTCGTCATCTCGGAGATATGGAAATAAAACCCAGCCTCGATTGAAGGTCTCGACATAGTGCATGGCCTTGAGGGTTATGTCACTTATCTCGTGTCCCCGAGACACCGGAACGTGAGCGTCATTGGACAAATCAACACTGAAATGACGAAAAATCACCGTAAGGATTGACCCGTATGGCAGTCCAGACTTCCTGGTTCTCGACATATAGTTCTTTGACCGAAAGGACTCCCCTTTAGCCTTCATCCAACTTAACACAATCCCAGTGAAATCTACTCGATCATCCTTCAGCACCCTGTATACGACATTCTTATCAACACCAACTAGCTTATGTTGGGTGTTGACCTTTGGCATTAGGCATTTCGTTAAAGCGGCCAACAGCAACCGAATGTGTATACCGAAATCATTGTTTTCGAAAACGTCATCCGTGACTTCGATGACAGTTTTCGAACACAGAAAATTAGCAATCTCTCCCTCTGACACCGCAGATTCCTCATCAATGATTTTACCACAGCAATCAAATCCTTCCTTCGACAACCCAAACAACTCGTGAAGGATTTCCGACGAAACCTTCACCATAGTTCCGTTCACGAGGCTTTCGAGCACGAAACCTCCATTACCACTTTCACCAAAATGCAAGTTCGCATAGAATTGACGAACTCTATCTGTGTACACAATTTCCTTACACTCGACAAAACGTGCAATACCCAAAGCTTCAAAAAAATCGCGAATGCTTACCTTGACCCGTTCAAGGCTACTGAAGTTGAAATAGTAGCAATCGGTCAAGGTTTCTTGCGGAAGAACATCGAAGAAAATTTTCGACGCACTGAAGGAGACGAATCGATTGCTGTCGAGATCGTTGTTGCGAGGACGTTTATAGTTCTTCTCTATAGCCTTGCGATTTTTGCTAGACATAATGAAGGAAAGACGAAAGCTCGCAGATTGGATCGGATGTGTGTCTAGGGTTTTTGCAAGAGAGAAGTCGATTGCGTACGTTAGGGATGAGATGTGTTTTAGGGTTGTACGGAAATATATATATAGTCAGCGACGTTTAAGTTAGCGTACACTAGGTTTTAGAAGGTTAGCGTACGTTAGGCTAAAAAAAGGACTTACTGGACTGTCCAGTGGTATTCGAAAAAAAACTTTAATTAGCGTACGCTAGAAGGTAGAGTTGAGCGTACGTTATCGAATGCAGATTTTAGCGCGCGTTAAGAATATTAAGCTAGCGCGCGCTAGCGATTGATCTGACTCACTGATTTTGATGTTTTGAGTAGAAGCTTATTTCAAAAGTTGTCTATATGTCCCATGCCAAGTTGTAAACGAATGGAGTTAAAAGATTCTTCGGGAAGAGGTTTTGTAAAGATGTCAGCAAGTTGATCCTTCGTCCCGACAAAAATTAAACAGATATCTTTCTTTTGAACATGATCACGTAAAAAGTGATGTCTAATATCTATATGTTTGGTTCTACTGTGCAAAACAGGATTTTTGCTCAAATTAATAGCACTAGTGTTATCACATAAGATAGGTGTATTTTCAAAATGAATGCCGTAGTCGCGTAGTTGATTTTTAATCCATAGCACTTGAGCACAGGCGCTCCCTGCAGCGACATATTCGGCCTCAGCTGTAGACAATGCTACGCTGGTTTGCTTTTTACTTCCCCAAGATATTAAACAAGATCCAACAAAATGACATGTACCACTAGTACTCTTTTTATCAATTTTGCATCCGCCGAAATCGGCGTCACTATAGGCAATTAAATTAAAATCCAAGCAAGAAGGATACCATAGACCTAGTCCAATAGTTCCTTTCAAATAGCGAAAAATGCGTTTACAAGCAATTAAATGTGATTCCTTGGGATTAGCTTGGAATCGAGCACATAGACACGTAGCAAATATTATATCCGCCTAGATGCGCCAAATATAGCAAAGATCCGATCATACCTCGATATAGTTTTTGATCTACGGATTTGCCATTTTCATCTTTCTCGAGCTTTAATGATGACGACATTGGCGTAGATATCACCTTGCTATTTTCCATATTGAATTTCTTGAGGAGGTCGTTTGAGTACTTCGTTTGATGGATAAAAATTCCATCTTCGCATTGTTTGATTTGAAGCCCGAGGAAGAACGTTAATTCTCCCATCATACTCATTTCGAATTCTCCTTTCATAAGATTAGAAAAATCTTGGCACAAGGATTCATTAGTAGCTCCAAAAACAATGTCATCAACGTAAATTTGGCAAACAAGTATATCATCATTTAGTATTTTAACAAACAAGGTATTATCGACTTTGCCTCTTTTATAGTCATTAGCTATTAGAAATTGACTTAAACGATCATACCATGCTCGGGGTGCTTGCTTCAACCCGTAAAGTGCCTTGTTGAGCTTGTAGACATGATCCGGAAAATGATGGTCTTCAAAACCGGGAGGTTGCTTGCAGTAGACTTCTTCTTGAATGAAACCATTCAAGAATGCACTTTTGACATCCATTTGAAATAGTTTAATCTTCTTATGGGTGTCAAATGCACAAAGCAATCGAATGGCTTGAGTCGAGCCACGGAGCATAACTTTCTTCGTAATCAAGGCCTTCTTCTTGATTATATCCTTGAGCGACCAAACGAGATTTATTTCGAATAGGATAGCCGTCTTCGTCACTCTTGATTTTATGCACCCATTTAGTTCCGATAATTGTTTTATCTTTAGGCGCGGGAACTAAATTCCATACATTATTGTGCTTGAATTGCACAAGCTCCTCTTGCATTGCCATCACCCAACTTTCATCATCGAGAGCTTCGGATATATTTTTGGGAACTATTTCGGATACAAAAGCACAATGGGCCATAAATTTGGTGGTCCTCCTTCGGGTTTGAACACCGTCTTCAATGTTTCCGATCACGAGATCCTTCGGATGGTCTTTGATGTGCCTCCAATCTTTCGGTAAATCAACGATTGTGTTTGTTTCGATTTCCGAAATTTTCTTCACTTCGGGTGAGGGATCCGGAAAGGTACCTGCATCATCAAAATATTCTACCTTTCTCGGGGGTGAGATCATATCATTGAATTTAACATGTATGGATTCTTCAACTTTATTCGTTCTAATATTATACACACGATATGCTTTGCTATTAGTACAATAGCCAAGAAAAATTCCGGAGTCGGATTTGGCATCAAACTTGCCCAAGTTATCCTTGCCATTGTTCAAAATAAATACATTGCAACCAAAAGGATGAAAGTAAGCAATATTGGGCTTTTTGCCCTTCCATAATTCATACGGAGTTTTAAGATGAGTTCTACGAATGTGAACTCGGTTAATCACATAACATGCCGTAAAAATTGCTTCGGCCCAAAAATATCGTGGAAGAGAATATTCATTTAGCATTGTCCTCGACATTTCTTCCAAAGATCGGTTTTTCCTTTCAACAACTCCATTTTGTTGAGGCGTTCTAGGAGCCGAAAAATTATGATTAATACCGTATTTATCACATAAAAGTTCAAACGGGGTGCAATCAAATTCACCTCCGTGGTCGGTGCGAATAGAGATTATGGAGAGGTTTTTCTCATTTGATACCAAACGACACCATTTAGAAAACTCGGAAAATGCATCATCTTTATGAGCTAAAAATCTAACCCAAGTAAATCGAGAGAAATCATCAACAATAACCAAAGTATAAAGTTTACCATTTAAACTAACATGTCTAGATGGTCCAATCAAATCCATATGCACGAGTTCAAGAACTCGACTAGTGGAAACCTCGAATTTTGGTTTAAACGATTCTCGAGTATGTTTCCTTTAATGCATGATTCACACAAATGTTTTCTATCGAATTTGAGTTTGGGCAATCCACGAACAAGGTCGTGTCTAGATAAAATAGAAATAATAGGTAGAGAGGTATGCCCCAATTTTCGATGCCATAAATATGCATTGTCATCCAAGGTAATAAGGCATTTTTCATTGAAAGAACTCTTATCATTAAGATCGACAATATAGATGTTTCCACATCTCAAACCAATGAATGCAATTTTATTATTTCTAAATGCCGTGCAATGCGTTTGCTCAAATAGAATTTTAAAACCTTCATCACAAAGTTGCGAAACGCTAAGGAGATTATGATGCAAACCTTCAACAAATAGTACTTTGTTGATAGAAGGAGAAGGTTCCTTACCGACTTTGCCGATTCCTTTGATTTTTCCCTTTTGATTGTCTCCAAAGGTCACATGTCCTTGATCTTGATATTAGAGGTCTTCAAATAAGTCCTCGGAGCCGCACATGTGCCTTGAGCATCCGCTATCAATGTACCACTTGTTTTTCCTTGGTGCCGGTACCTATAAAAGTAGAATTTCTCGGTTGTTTCGGTACCCAAGCTCGTTTGGGTCCTCCAAAGTTAACTATGCTTATAGCATTCGGAACAATCGTCCCTTTCGGAACCCATATTTGCTTAACTTTGATAGTTCTTAACTTTGAATGAATATTAACATTGTGAACTCGTTTGAGCGGATCTTTTGAGTTCTCGGTTTCGGTTTTCTTTATTTTGTCAAGGTTGATAAGGGATTGTTCCCGTTTAAAAGGGTCGAAACCAAGACCGTGTTTGAGCAAGGGCGATTTTTGAATGGATAGGAGCCTTTCGAATTTCTCATTTCCAAGAGTAAATTTGTTCAAAATATATTTTAGCTCCTTTTTAGTTTTTGTTAACTCAATTTTCAAAACATTTTCTTTTTCAAGACATGAAGTATGGTCGGTCTCAATAGTTTTGCCCTTGTTTTGAAGAGAGGAGTTTTCGAGTTCTAGAGATTTTATTTTTCTCTTTAAAGATATATTTAACTTGACCATCTCATCATACTCCGTATTTAACGATTCAAACGCACTCAACAACTCATCATCTTGATGAACTTCTTGTGAATCACAAAAATCAAAAGAGTCATATTCATCATCATTGAGCTTAGAGCTTACCTCGATATTGCTTTCGGAGTCGAGGGCCATGAATGCAAGATTTGCGTCTAGAGATCTTTCAATCTCCTCCTCGTCATCACTCCAAGAAGCGATTAGAACCTCCTTCTTTTTGAATCTTTCCATTTGCGGTTTTGAAGAGGATCCTCGGCATTCTTTGGCATAATGACCGGCTTGACCACATTTCCGACAATTATTGTCGAACTTCTTGATAGGAGTGTAGCCACTCTTCTTTTGCTCCGGTTTGCCATCCCGACCAAGAAATCTTCGCCTCTTTTGAATTAGGTTTTTGTACCTTCTAAAGTTTTTGGCATAAAGAGCGAGTTCCTCGTCGTCTTCATCTTCGGCAACATCTTCCTCAACGTCGCTATCAACATTGAATGCGACTACTCTTTCCCGAGGCTTTGGTTTTGTGCCTCTAGACTTGAGGACGATCTCATAGTTGATGAGTGACCCGATGAGGGCACTAAATTCGAGCTTGTTGAGATCCTTGGATTCCATGATCGCGGTGACCGTGGCATCCCATTCTCGTGGCAATGATCGAAGAATTTTCTTAGCTTTGTCGCTGCTCGATATAGGCTTTCCGAAAGATGCAAGACCGTTTGTTATAGCCGAAAATCGATCCAACATATTTGTGATCGTTTCCTCGTCTTTCATGGAAAATAATTCGTAGTCATGGAGTAACATATTAATTTTGGTCTCCTTGACTTGGGTGGTTCCTCGTGAGTGACTTCGAGAATTTCCCAAATTTCTTTTGCACTTTCATAGGACGATATCCTATTAAGTTCTTCGGGATTGAGAGCGCAATAGAGGAGTTGAGTAGCTCGGGAGTTGACATGCGTGTTTCTCCAATCCTCATCGTTGAATTCTTCGATCTTTTTCAACGATCCATATTCTTTCTTAGCAAGTTTAGGACCGAGAGCAATAACTTTCCATTTCAATATCGTAGGCTTGAACGAAGATCGCCATTTTCTTTTCCACGTCATGAAATTGGAACCGTCGAAGAAGGGAGGACGGTTGAGAGCATTTCCTTCAATTTGGCCAAGAAGTGCCATTTGCGGATCTTTTTCTCTTAGGTGGTTAAACCTTTAAAAAGAGACCCGCTCCGATACCAACTGAAGAGATAAATTCACCACTAGAAGGGGGGGTTGAATAGTGGTGATGCGGAATACCGAAATTTTTGCAAATAAAAAGAAAACGGTATGGAATTTAAAGACTCAAGAATTTATAGAGGTTCGGCAACTTGCCTACGTCCTCTCTCCGACTTTCTTTTCTATTGGCTTAAGAAAAACCACAACCTTAACTCGTCTTCTATCGGTCCGAGTTTGCAATCATACAATCCGCTTGTCTTCTATCGGTCCAAGCTCAACCTTTCCTTCAATATAGATGATAGTTTATCTAGTGTTCTATAGGAACTAGATAATCCTCACTATACGAATATGGGAGTATAATCCTAACAATGCCGGATCAAAGATCCTAATAACACCGGATTAGTGACTCTTGATTCGTTTCTTTTTCGCTCAAGTGTAAGTGATGCAACACTTACAACCAAATGAAATAATACAAAGCTAATATATATTACAATTGATATCGCTCTTGTATCTTTCTTTTCTCACAACTTGTAATGCAATAAAGTATATAAATCGAGCTCAAGAATGCTTTGATTGCTTGTATGCTTGAATGCTTGAAGTTGTGTATTTGATACCCAAGTCCTTGGTATTTATAGGTGTGAGACAGCCTTCAAATTCTGAAAAACATACTATTAGCGTGCGCTAATAGTGCCTTGTAGCGTGCGCTAACGAATTTTGACTTGAAATCTCTGAACGGTCACAAAGACTGTTGTAACGGTAAAATATTATGACTAGCGTGCGCTAGTAATGAAGTGGTAGCGTGCGCTAGCGTCTTGGTCAACTAGTCTTCGATCTTGACTTTGACAATATCCGATTTTCTCTCCAACGACTCTTTTTCCAACGGCTAAATTTATGATTAGCGTGCGCTAGCAAGTATGCATAGCGTGCGCTAGCATTAATTAAATCCAATTTTTCCAGATTTTCCAGATCCATTGACTCTTGCTTCCAACGGTTGAAATTCAAACGGTAAATCGCAGATTCCATTTAGCGTGCGCTAATACCTTTCTCTTAGCGTGCGCCATCGAGTTGTTTCATTAACGACGTTACCTTGTGTAGCGTCGTAAAAGCCTTGATTTAAGTGAGTCCGAGCTACTTTGGACTACTAACCATAATTTTGGTAGCGTGCGCTATAGATGATCGAACGTGCGCTATGTCTTCACTTTAGCGTACGTAAGAATATATGAGTAGCGTGAGCAACGTCCAATTTTGATTTCCTTCCAGACTTCACTGATCTCTGGAGACTTGCGATAGCGTGCGTTATATTTGCTGTATAGCGTGCGCTAACTTTAGGTTCTTAGCGTGCGCTATCTTTGAATAGCTTGCGTGCGCTATCGATCAGGCGACTTGAGTAGGCTGCCGCTGACTTGACTGGATTGTATAAGCATGTCCCGATAGCGTGCGCTACGATATGATACGTAGCGTGCGTTAGCCATATTTGGCTCCTTCAAAATATTATCGAGCCGAGATAGATCCAATTAAATGTTTTGTATGTAACCATCATCAAAATACATTTTGTGTCAACAACAAATTGCAAACGTGGTCTTTTATGTACCCAGGTGACTAAAGTTTCAAACTTTTACTATACCACTGTTGATACTCTTATATACATATATCAGATACCGAGCTTTGTTTAATTTTCACATCTTGATGATTATCATACTTTTTCTTGTAATAGATTGAGCAAATGATTTTAGAGTCAATCTTTTACACTGCTACATTCATACCCCATAAATAGCCTTAAACCTAAAAAGCCAAATTCGACCACCTATACCTCTACCCAAGGACAGAATGACCACCTATATATATTCCTCACAAAAGGCTAAAACATACACGTGAAAAAGTGACTTTGATGTGGATAAATTGCCCGATTATATTTTGGGAGAAAACTTGTTTTGCCCTTTTAGATATAGTAATATTCTTTTTTGCCACAAGTTTAGTAACAACTCTTTTGATACCCAAATTGTCGAATTTGACCGTTACTCGAATATATTCGAGTCATTAATTTTAAGTTCGAGTAACATATTTTCGAGTCAACTTAAAAATACACAATATTGAGGAAAGTTGGAATATATTCGGGTTACACGAACAAAATGGGTGACTCGAATACATTCGTGTAATTTATTCGGGTCACGAAATACATCATTGACCGAATCGCAGGAGGGAGTTCGGAGTTCGGATTACATGAATTCGTGTGACCCGAAAAAATTCGTGTAATGAAACGGGTCACACGAAATACATCATTGACCGAATCGCATGAGGGAGTTCGGAGTTCGGATTACTCAACACGAATTCGTGTGACCCGAACGTCATGAGTAACCGTGTTCGTGTGACCCGAACGGCAGGAGTAACCGTGTTCGTGTGACCCGAATACATTCGTGTAATTTATTCGGGTCACGAAGAAATTCGTGTAATTTATTCGGGTCACGAAATACACCATTGACCGAATCGTCGTTGACCAAATCGCATGAGGGAGTTCGGAGTTCGGATTACACGAATTCGTGTGACCCGAAAAAATCGTGTAATTAGTCGGGCCACACGAAAACTTCGTGTAATCAACCGGGTCACACGTAATACATCGTTGACCGAATTGCAGGAGGGAGTTCGGAGTTCGTATTACTCAACACGAATTCGTGTGACCCGAACGGCATGAGTAACCGTGTTCGTGTGACCCGAATTCGTGTGACCCGAAACTTCCATAAAATTTTGAATTATAAATACCATGCTCAGCACGCCACAACATCCATTGAATTGAACTATTTCTCAGCAATATTTTCACCTTTCTTTTCTGATATTATCTCACCGATAATTTTTTTCCTTTTTTCTCTGATTAATTATCTCGAGCTCTCTCACATCGAAGAAGAAGGATTATTTCGACTGCAAAAAATAAAAGGTATATATATCGCTCAATTTCTAATAATGTTTATACTTGAAATATCAAAAATATTCAAATACTATTTAATTGTGTAAATTTTTAGTTAATAACCTAAATTTTTTATATTATTTGACAGATGAGTTTTTGGAAAAAAGTTATCATTCGTTTTAATGGCAAGTGGCAAGATTTGGACTATCACGCTGGAGAAGAACAAATATTGCCTGTGCCCGTTGGTGTGAGCTATGCAACATTAGTAGATAATGTCCACTCTATTGTTGAAGCTGATAGAACAAAACATGTTTATGTTCTATTTTCAATTGATTTTGATGGGAAAAGAAGAAGAAAGATGAAGATAAAGAATGATTCTGATATAAATTACTTGTTCCAATCCAATGTTGAGCTTGTGATTTTTGTTAGCCTTCAGAATGCAACTAGCATTCCTCCAAAAGCTCCCTCATTTGGTCCACAATTTGACTTACCTGTATCCAGCTCTTTTCCGGTACCGTACAATTCTAATCGTATGGATTATTTGACTGATTGGGGTTCAAGCATGCAAATTCCTCAGGAATTTGATGGTTCTCGATTTGATGGTTGCGGTCCTTCAAATAATGTATGTGATGTTGGTGGTAATTGTGGTGGTGGTAGTGCTGATGATGGTAGTGATGATGATAATAACGACATCGATGATATCGATCTCGAAGATGTCGAGGTTAAAAAACATTGGTTTGAAAAATTTTGCAAATATTGTGAGAAAAAGGGCATGTTCAACAAAAGATTGGTAAAAGAAGGAGAACCAGAACCAGAACCAGAATGGAGGCGCTTTGATTTCGATCAATTAGTAGATGAAGAAGGTGCTCCAGCTCCTCCCCCTGGTCCTGGGTGGAAAATTCCAGGTAGACCTCCATATGTGTCTCCTTCTGAAGTTGATGATGATATGGACGAGAAATTTCATCCTGCAAATATACTATTTTTACAAAGAGGGTCTGTATTTCTCTCCAAAGATAGGTTGAAAAATGCTGTTGGGCGATATCATTTGGAAAAGAAGTCTGAATATCGTATTCTAAAATCTGATAAGCAGCGCTATTCTGCCGTTTGTACAGATAAAACCTGTATTTTTTTGTTGAGCGCCTCCGGGAGGGGTGGATTTTGGAGAGTGCACTTACTGAACGAGCATACGTGTCATTTTGACCCAAATCGCAAGGCACCTAAGCAGTTGCCTTCTAAGATGCTCGATGAATATATGTCTGACAAACTATTAGTGGAAGGACATATTATGACTCCGAAGCTAGTGCAAGCTCAACTTAAGAATGACTATTGTTTGATAGTCCGTTATGGCTTGACATTGAGCATTCACGACCATGCTATCTCGGTGATATATGGAGACCATCAGGATTCTTTCAGAATGATCCCATCGTACTTGCATATGTTGGAGGTGACGAATCCAGGTACCATAACTGATTATGTGGTTGATGCAAATACTGGAAAATTTAAATACATGTTTTATGCTTTGGGGGCTTCGGTATCTGGATTTCGTTATGCTAGACCAATTATTGTTGTTGATGGGACACACCTTCGGGGTAAGTATCGAGGAGTATTATTTGTTGTTGTTACAAAAGATGGTAACAATCATATATTTCCACTTTCTTTTGGAGTTGGCGACGTCAAATGCGATGAGTCGTGGAAGTATTTCATGTACAAATTGAAAGAGGCCTTTGGTTGTCCAAGGGACCTCTTGATTGTTTCATACGGGCACAAATCCATAGCAAATGCTATAATAGAGGTATTCCCACTTGCGCATCACGGGTTATGTTGTTACCACGTTCAGAAGCATTTGGTTAAGTATGGTCAACATGTGGTTGCAATTTTCAATGCGGCAGCTTACAACTATCGTATTGAGGACTATAATAGGCATATGGAAAGTTTAGAAATAGCATGTACAGCTGCAGCTACCTACTTGAAAGAAACTGTCGGTGAAAATAAATGGGCTCGTGTGAAGTGCCCAGTCCGGCGATTCGAGGCTATGAATTCAAATGTCGTTGAAAGCATGAACAACCGTCTTCTATGGGCTAGAAGGCTGCCCGTTTCCTCACTTCTCGAGGTATGTCGAACTGTGGTAGAAGAATGGATATCTGATCGACATAAAAATGCAAATGAGTGTCCTGGACCTTTAACGTATCATACATACGAGATATTGATGAAGGCGGTCGGAGCTGGCTCGAAGATGAACGTTCAATTTCTTAGTGATTGGGGTGTTCAAGGTGACCTCTAACAGGAAAAATTATGTTGTGGACTTGAGAATGCAAAAATGCAGTTGTATGATGTTCCAGCATGATATGATCTCGTGCAATCATGCCACTGCAGCTATAAGGTACCTAAATCACGACCAAACTGTGTATATACATGATTACTATAAAGTGTCCACGCTTCGCCAAATGTGGGGACGGTCTGTGATTCCAGTACCTCACCCAAGTGATTGGTTCATTCCTGCTAACATCAAGGTAAAAGTTTGTGAACCACCAGACAATCCGAGGCAGGCAGGGTGACCAATAGAAAGAAGACACACATCAGGGATTGAGTCCTCGACTCATGTTGGGAAAACATAAACCCTGTATCGAAACAGCCGGGATAACCAATCCCTGTATCGAATAGTGTTAATAAGAGGTTTTGACATATATGGCAATCCTCAATACAGTAAGGAAACTGTATCGAAGAGTTGAAGTGTCAAACTATATCGAAAGCCTGTCTCGAATCCAGCATACAGTGGATCCTTTCAGTACAGTGAAGAAGTCTTATAAAAGACCAAGTATGGAAGCTGTCTCGATTTGTCAATACAGTGATCTTCCATACAGCTCTCAACAGGACAAAGAAGGAATCTTCAGAAGTCAAGTCCCATTGATAAAGAAGTATTTAAATACTCAAAGATAAAGTATTTAAATACTGTCAGTCAACAGATCTTCAAATCCCGCTAAATCCGGATCGTGCTTTTCATTCCGTTGGAACAGAATCTTGCTCAACGGATACATCTCAACGGATATATTTTTTCAGAAGACTATATATATATCTCATCATGGCATTGAAGATCAATTACCCCAAGCGAACCAAGTAACAAAGCTATTAATATATTCATCAGAGCAAAACATATCTCCAGCTTACTGCTATTCAAATCAAGGAGATATACAGTGCTCATCATCTTGAACAACACTTCATCAGCTAGAAGCTCTTAAAGTCAAAGCTGTTGTTCATACCTTGTTCTATCTTTGAACAAACCCATATCAGCCCTGTGTGGACTGAGGAAGACGAAGCTTCAGAACTCTGTGTGAAGAAGCCAGTCAAGCTTTAGCTCAAACCAATCTGTGTGAACGGTTGAAGCTAAGATCTTTATATCAATCTGTGTGAAAGATATATTGATTATATACTGTTATAATTACGTAGTTGTGTACGTAGTAATTATAATAAACGTTTTACTCATGTGTGGAGGACCAGTGGACGTAGAGGGGTTTACCTCGAACCACTTTAAATACTGTGTTATTTACCTTCAGTTTTTACTATTTTAATTACTGTGATTAATTAAGTATACTCTACACATTTAGTTGCTGTATCCACAACAACCTGTCGTATTTAAGACTTCCGCTATGCACTCAGATTTAAAATAAATACAGCTTGTTGTTTAAACTACCTCCCAAGCTGTATCCAGTATACTTAGTGGCCAACAAGTGGTATTTCTTTATCAGATCCAAAATCACTTAATTTCTCTAAAAAGAACCAGTCGTATTTTTAACTGAATCAGATCCAAAATCACTTAATTTTCAAAACAGTCTCTTTCATTTCTTTATTTTCACTCACATGGATACTTCTATGATCAACAAAGTGCCTATGTTCTCTATTAACGAATTTGATGATTGGAGAATTAGGATGGAGGCTCATCTTGCAGCAATGCACGAAGAGATGATTTTTGTTATACAGGATGGCCCTATCATGATAATGAAGGTAAACACAGCCGCAAGGATTGAAGGCCAAGCTCATGCTGAGATGCTCGAGAAGGAGCGCAAGCAATGGACAACAAATGAAAGAAAGCGCACCAATCTCGACAATGTGGCTAAGAACGCGTTATTTGTCACTCTTGACAAAGACACGTTCTCGAAGGTAAAGAGCTGCAAAACAGGCAAGGAAATCTGGGATAAACTAAAGTTAATTTGTGAGGGAACTGAGCTCTCAAAAGAAAACAAGATTTCAAAACTGACTCAGCAATTTGAATCTTTCGAAATGAAACCAGCTGAGACACTTGAGGAACTTGACCTCAGATTCACTGGTATTGTTGGTGAGCTTGAAGTGTTGGGCAAAATTTATACCCAAAAGGAGAAGAACTTAAAAATTTTCAGATATCTCCCTGCCTGATGGGACATTAAGACCACAACTATGCGTGTGTCTTGCAATCTTAATGAAATATCTACTTTTGATCTCTTCTCTGACCTCAAAGCTTTTGAGTATGATATTGACAGAGGAGAGAAAGCTGAGGAATATCCTTCAAAGGTCACAGCACTAGCCGCTGTATTGAATCGTCGACACAGCATGCCTAGCTCGTCGAAGCCTAGTCACAAGAATGCTGACAGTGACGACGACATCCTGTCTCAAGATGAAATGGCGCTTCTCATGCAAAAATTCAAAAAGTTCATCAAGTAGACTCCCCACAGGCCCAAATCTGTCCAAAAGGTAAGTACCGAAACTTCATCCGGTAATTCTAACCTGTGTTATAATTGCAGGAAACCAAGGCATTATGCAAATAAGTGTCCTCATCCCAAAGTCTAAAGGTTGCCGGAAGCCGAGCAACAAGAAAGAGATGAAAGAAGATGTGCTTGGAAAAACAAGCTCAAGGCCCTGATTCGAGAATCAGAAGCCTCCCCCACACCATCCAAATTAGAAGAATGTCTTCAGGTGGTCACTGAAAGTGATTCATCTGATGATGAGTTCGATGATAAAGCATATATGTGCTTTATGGCCAAGGACATTCCGGAAGGTGAAGACAGCGATGATGAGGTAAGCTCAACCTCAGCTATTCCATTGAATACATCTCATACCTTTGAAAACATGATGAATGAGTTTAAAAACATTTAAAAGGCCCATGAGACATTGAAAACTGAGAATATACAGCTTCAATTATCTAACTTAGAGCTGAAAGATGAAAATGACTTGCTGAAAATAAATTATGAAAATATGTCTATTGATTGTGAAACCAGCAAAGTCGATTACGAAAAACTCATGGAGAGCAATCATCAACTTGCTCATGAACTAAGTGAGGTTAAAACTCACAATGAGAGCAATACAAATGATTTGGTTGTACTTCAAGCCAAAGTCAAAACTCTCGAAATCCGAGAAGATGAACTTGAGACCATTCTAAAATCGTTCGAGAAATCGTCCAAAAGAATGGAAGAAATTCTGAGAACTGGGCAATATGCTCATGATAAAAGTGGCTTAGGATACAGCTCATGTTCAAACAAAGGGAAAACTAGTACAATGTTTGTCAAGAGTGTGGAACACATTCCTGTATCGAAAGATACCCCTAGTCCCGTGAAGGAACCTGCTGCACCGCAAAAACCGAAGGCTGCTATTCCGCCCCTGCAATCCTATTCCAAACAGCGGAATCATAAGCCGTTCCAATCTGTCAGGCACACTCAACAGCATGCTCCCATAGCATATCAACAGCGCCAACAGCCGTTCAGAAGGAAGGCTGTATCCAACTACCAAAGGCCCGCACGGCAGTACTACCAGTACAGCACGCCTAGGTATTGGATACAGGAGCCCCGTTATTCCTCGCGACAGCAGATGCCCGCTCAGTATCAACAACAGCGTTGGGAATCCAACTGGAGACCCAAAAGGCAAGCTGTTAGGTCAAAGAAAATGACTCCACCTCCAAGACGGCACTCGTACTGGATTAATAATAATAACCCTGAATTTTACATGCAAAATAATTATCATGTGACCTACAGTAAACCTCAGGTAGATATCGCAACACTGTACCGAATGTGACCTACAGTAAACCTATTGCTGTCACGAGAATTTGGGTACCTAAAAGTACTAACATACATGGACCCAAAAATCAAATGGGACCTAAATCTACTTAATCTTTTTGCATACAGGACATTCTAGAGGAAGACACCTGGTACTTCGATAGCGGATGCTCTCGGCACATGACCGGAGATAGAAGCAAGCTATCAGATTTCGTGGAAGGTCGCGGTCCAAAAGTTCGTTTCGGTGATAAATCAAAAGGCAGAACAAGAGGGAAAGGAAACCTTCTTATAGGAAAATTCAAAGTCACTGATGTTGCATATGTTGAAGGCTTACAGTATAATCTACTTAGTATTAGCCAGTTCTGTGATAAACAGTTCTCGGTGAAGTTCTATATAGATCGCTGTAGAGTCAAGAACATCCAGACCAAAGAAGTTGTGCTTAGAGGAAGCAGATCAGGTAACATGTATATTGCTGACTGGAAGCCTATGAGCTCCTTTATTCCATGCTTTGTTGCCAAAGGAACTGCAGATCTTAGCTGGTTATGGCACAAGAGTATGTCTCACGTCAACTTCAAGACAATCAACAAGCTCTCAAGACAGGGAATGGAAAGAGGATTGCCAAACGTGTCATTCAAAAAGGACAGCGTATGCGGACCATGTCAGAAAGGCAAGCAAATCAAATCAACCCTGAAGAGCAAATCCTACCTTTCAACCCAAAGAGTGTTGGAGATGCTACACATGGATCTCTACGGTCCTAAGCAAGAAGAAGGAAACAACATCAAAGCTACCAGAGCTCCTGAGAAAGCTTCAAAATGAAAAGGCATCGAGTATCGTGTGCCTTTGTTCCGACAGAGGTACAGAATTTACTAACCGCTTTATAGAGCAATACTGTTCGGAGAATGGAATACAGCACGAATACTCAGCTGCCCGTACACCTCAACAAAATGGTGTTGTCGAGCGAAAGAACAGGACGCTGAAAGAAGCTACAAGGACAATGATTTCCGCAAGCAAGTTGCCACAGCGTTTTTGGGGTGAAGCAACCAATACAGCATGCTACACTCAAAACTGATGTATCATCAACAAGCACCACAACAAAACAGCATATGAGGTATGGAACAACAAAACTCCGTTAGTTTCATATTTTCACATTTTTGGATGCAGGTGTTATGTATTGAATAATGGGAAGGATCAACTTAGAACCTTTGATGAGAAATCAGATGAAGGAATATTTTGTAGGATACTCCTCCGTCAGCAAAGCTTACATGATCTTTAACAAAAAGAAGCTGACGATCGAGGAATCAGTTCATGTAGTGTTCGACGAACCTCACCATGACCCTACAGGAGTAGAAGATGTTACCCAAAATATCTAACAAGTCTCAATCCTAGATCAACCAACTCCCATAGAACCTGTCATTGACCTAGAAATTAATCTCGCAGCTGTAAGAATCGATGTAGATGAAGCCGACGCTATACAAGCTGAAGCTGTATCTATAGAAACTCTCGATACAGTACGGGACCCCGAATTAAAACCCGACCGAAGATGGTTGAGAGATCACCCGCAAGAGCTGATCATTGGAAACATAGATGCTGGTGTTTCTACTCGTAGGAGAATACAGAGTACACAAGGAAATGTACTTTGTGCACAAGAAAAGTTAGATTCTGAGATATCACAATTACCTGAATGGAAATCTCAATCTGAGCTTAGAAGACTCAACATGTGCACTATTGCTGTATTCTTAGCCCAGTCCGAACCTGTTTAGACCATAGACGCTCTTAATAATTCTCATTGGATAACATATATGGAAGAAGAGCTTAACGGTTTCGAAAGAAACAATGTATGGTATCTTGTACCCAGACCCACGCATCAATCGGTTATAGGAACCAAATGGGTATTTCGAAACAATAAGGATCGAAATGGACTTATTATAAGGAATAAATCCAGACTAGTCGCACAAGGCTATAGTCAGAAAGAAGGCATAGACTATGATGAAACCTTCGCCCCTGTAGCCAGAATAGAAGCCATTAGGATATTCTTAGCCTTTGCCGCCCATAAAAGCTTTATTGTATATCAAATGGACGTCAAGAGTGCATTCCTGAATGGAGACCTTGCAGAAGAAGTTTATGTTGAACAACCACCAGGGTTTGCCAACACAGACGGTATCGATCTAGTTTACAGGCTAAGGAAAGCACTGTATGGACTTAAACAAGCCCCTAGAGCCTGGTATGAGACCCTGTCCCAGTATCTAACCGACAATGGATTTGAGAAAGGTGTTGTGGACAAGACCTTGTTCAAAATACATGAAGGTGATGACCTTCTGATGGTGCAAATCTATGTATATGATATAATTTTTGGTTCAACTAACCTTGCCTTGTGTCAAAGGTTCTCTCATCTCATGCAAAGTAAATTTGAAATGAGTATGATGGGAGAACTTAGTTATTTCCTAGGTTTGCAGGTAAAGCAGTTGCCTACAGGTATCTTCATCAACCAGGAAAAATACAGCAAGGAGCTTCTCAACAAATTTGGAATGAACACTTCCAAATCTTCGTCAACCCCCATGAGCACTTCCGTGCAAATTAGTGATGATGAAGCCAGAAAGCCGTTTGACCAATCACTCTACAGGAAGCTCATTGGTTCGCTCCTATACCTAACGGCTAGCAGAACCGATATCCAGTTTGTTGTTGGAGTGTGTGCGAGATATCAAGTAGCACCTAAGGAATCACACTTCAATACAGCTAAACGAATCCTTAAGTACATTAAAGGAACAGTCGATGTAGGACTATGGTATCCTAAAGAAGGCGGATTCGATTTAGTTGGATACAGTGACTCGGATCTCGGAGGCTGCAAGCTAGATAGGAAGAGTACAAGTGGAACTTGTCACTTTCTTGGACCTAGACTTGTCTCTTGGTTCAGTAAGAAGCAATTGGCTAACTCACTTTCCACGGCTGAATCGGGATACTATGCTGCTGGTAGTTGCTGTATGCAGATCCTTTGGATGCAGCAACAGTTGTCAGATTATGGAATTGAAGCCAAAGAGACGCCAATCATGTGTGATAGCACGAGTGTAATTGCTATAACGCACAATCTTGTCCTGCACTCGCGCACTAAGCATATCAACATGAAGCATCATTTTATAAGGAATCATGTCGAGAACAAGGACGTTCGGCTCGAAAAAGTTCATACAGACATTCAGTTGGCCGATATCTTCACAAAGCCTCTCGACACAACAAGATTCAACATGCTCAGACAAGAATTGGGAATGCTACAGTCCGACTCCCTGTAAGTAATTTACTGTCTTTACTCAACAATTGAGGGGGAATGCTGTAAGACCCAAGAATACAGTATCTACCGTTAATTATCTGTACACTCAGAGCCTTCAATACAGCACTGTAGTGAACAAAGTGATATGAATCATCCTACAGCTGACATGTGTAATAATTAAGGGGGAATACAGTATGACCCATGAATACAGCATTAATCTAAAAGTTGCTCTATGGAATTTAAAACCTATATGTACCTTTTAAGGGGGAACGCTGTATCGTCGCGGATACAACACATACTATAGGATTTCGATTCAGTATATATATATATTATATTATATTATTTCATTTTAAAAATGATTTTTGTCCACGTGCCCTATTTATGTCAAACGTCATTTACATTAAATGCCTTACACGACATCTGGACAACTGAATCTCAAAAGCCGCGATGTTTTTAATTGTTTATTGTTTTTAAACTACCTTTTCAGGAATTTAGGGTATCAACAAATGTCAGAAGTGGGACCCGCCCATATTTTAACATTTTAACGGATAAGTGTACCAGTTACACTCAGTCCATCTAGACCGTTGATTTCAAAAACCGACTCCCATCCCTTAAATTTGACCATTCGTACTCTGCAAAACCCCACTTTGTCGCCCAATATAAAAGGACTGATACTGCCATTATAGACTCTTTACGCTTTATGCATAATTTAAGAGTTCTCAAGCAAATACAGTCTACAAAGTTTTCTTCTCATTTTACTCCTAATTTCGGTTAATCTTCTTCATATTTTTCTTGATAAATCATCAATGGCTGGTCAGACATCTTCTCCCGCACTCAAGAAAACCGCTAACTTCATCGACGGACGGATCTTTTCCGGATCTGTCATCATTGAACGTATCCTGTCTAAAACTAATCATGCTGAACCCATGCAGTACATCATCACCCGACTTCGTCAACAAGGCCTTTATCGCCTTGGAAGTCACGCTGCTGAGAAGTACGATGTTCACCTGGTTGAGGACTTCTACCTCAACGCCGCCGTTCGATTTCTGCCGCTGGCCCAGGGAGGCCACGTCGCTGATATCACTGCTACCATTCAAGGAGTGGAGATCTGTATCGATCGAGACCTCCTTCAGAACATTTATAGCCTACCTGCTGACGGCCTTACCATGGAGGAACTAGAAACCTTCGGGTCTCATAACCTAATAACTAAGTATTATGGGCTGTTCACCGGCTCAACTGTTGTTGACGTGGTTCACACCACTTGTCACAAGAAGAACTTTTGTTTACCATATGTGTATCTGCATGATTTTTGCTGTAGGATAATTGAGAACAGAACGGGTGCATTCGAAATGTGTACCAATCTGAGGTTTAGGATGATGGTTGCTATCTTGACCTGTGAAAAGGTCAATTGGTGCCAGATCATATTGAAGCGCTTACAGGAGGAAATATCCAAGCCTGCCACCCAGAAGAAGTCGTTTGGTTTAATGTTAAACCATATTTTGACAAAATGCGGACTTTCACAATCCGCTGATGCAAAGAAAGTCAACTCCCGGATATACTTAGGAGGCGTCAAGCCTACAGCGTATAACCAGAGCACTATGGTCTGCAACCACCCTAAAACCGAAAGCATGCCAGTTTATGAAAACCCAAGGGATATGTCTTTGAAGTCCCCAGGAGTGGAGTCTTCAAAGAAGAGGAAAAGATCTCACAGCAAGACACCCATTGCTGGTGAGAAGCCGAAAAGGAAGCTAAGGAGGCTTTCCAAAGCTAAAACCACCAAAACCTCCGAGGATGTTTTCACCGTGGCGCAACCCACTGAAGAACTACCCCAGGGCCCAACCCCTATGGAACAGGTGCCCGCTACTGTTTCGACAGTAGATCATGAGCCTTTGGCGGCTAAGACGGATGATCGGACATCTGCCAACGAAAAAGACTTTAGTGAGTCGGCTGCCCCTTTGGAGCCAACAACTACTTCTCCTCTGCGGGATCTGACACCCGTACAAGATCAATCTTCCTTCGGGGCACCATCCCCTGTAAGGAATCCCACTTCCCTACAGTATTCCATACCTGTAGAGGAATCCCTCGCTACAACGGATTCAGACGTTGTACGCAGTCCCTCTCTTTTGACACCATTATCAACAGAACCCTTCTCGCTGTTCAGATTGACCATGCTTACGAAAGATTCCTTAAATGGAAAGGCTACAGGCTAGGTCCGTATGACACATTATACAACTGGAGCGAATGGAGCCAAGAAGAGAAATTTGTATCAGAAGTGACGGACTCGACGGATATTGAGGCCCTGATCCGATGGGACAATCCCTTCTGCAAAGAACTGATTGAAAGCCATCTATTGCACAAATCTGATGCAAGAAGAAAAGGAAAAGATAAGTCGGAGGACTCTCCCCAAAATCCAAAACACGACGATGACAATGACTCAAACGACGATGATGACGCTTTACAAGCTGGTCTGAGAATGAGTCGTGAAGAGGCTCAAGACAGAGATGCCTTTCAACCCAAGGATGACGAAGGGCCATGAAACCAAAGTAAGCCCCCTTCGGCACAGCAATAGAACATTCCTGACGACGAGGAATCAGTCCCTCAAGTCGAGGAAGAAGAAATAGTTCTGGAACAGGCACCCGAACCTGTTGCCACAGAAGAGGAATATGTGTCCCACGCCATCCCGCAAGAGGATCCAGTCCCTCTGCCGGAGCAAGCGGATGCTGACAGACAACAGGAGGATTCAGTCCCTCCTGTATCCATGTCTACAGACGCACCTTCGCAACCTGAGGATACAGCACCATTTGCTGCCGAACCCGCACCAGCTGATCCCGCCCCATCAACCGTGGAATCCGAGGACGGTATTGTACCTGAGGATATCCAACTTACTTCATGACCTACCGTGAATCTAAGAAGGTTGAATGTAGCCAAAGATTTTGCTCAGCCAGATTCTCTGACTACTGCTGCTAGAAAAGAGCGATTGCGTGCTCTTGGTCTTCAAACTGTCTTCATCCAGGATGCAGTGAATGCCCTGTCTTCAGTTGAAAAAGCCTTGAATTGGATGCACACTTCTGCCGTCGAGGAGATGACCACCTTACAACATGAAGTTTCTCGAGTAGTCGAGGCCTTCGTTATATTGCCGGAAGTATTCAAGCAAGCACTGAAGATCATGCAGAACTAACAAGAGCAACTCCTGAAAGAAGAAGGGACCAAAACGCGCATATCAGAAGCCAAGACCGCATGCGCTATGATTGAAAACAGTTCTCAATTGCGAGCCCATGACAAAAGTATCAAGGATATTTCGGAGGTTCTTTCCACCCTTGTCGAGAGAATAACCAACATTGAGATGAAGCAAGATGCCGCGTTGGAGATCCTAGGATGTATTGATGATGCCAAAAAGGGGGAAGAGGCAAGAGAAGCTGCTAGGAGAATAAGGTTACAACACGAAAGGGAATTTGAAGCCGCTCAAGACAGCATCACCGCTGAATTGAACAAGCTGGCTCCTCCCTCCCAAAGTTTCAAGATTTCAGGCTCACGACCCGAATTTAATGATCCAAATGTCCCCTGGCAATCCCTGATTCAAAGACCTTCTGAGATCCGTCTGCCAACCAACCGCCATCCAACTGCCGATGAGGTGAAGCAATGGAGGAAGAATGAACTGATGAGATACTTTGTTAAACTCGTCAGGGAATCCGCCATCTTCAAAAGCTTTAAGACATTAGCGGATGCTGCAGACAGATTCTCGAAGATGCTAGAAGATTGAAAGCTCCCTCTCCATCTAGATATGAAATCCAAACATAGAAGAGGAGATCGGATCACCCACCCAGAAGACTGGATTCTTGCTTTCGATAAATCATATGAAGGTAGAGCTATCTATCAAAATCGAGGCAATGACTCCTTACAGCACTGGTGGCGTGGAACCAAAAATGATCCAGAAAAGAGGCCATTGAGACATACGGACTATAGGAGCTGAAATCCGTGTAATTTTTGTTTAGTTATCTGTAATTTTTCTTTCGAAACAGCAAACCATGTACTCTATCTTTGAATATCAATAAAAATGTTTGCCTGTCTTGAAAGTTTACAACTCGTAATCTACTGTGTCGATGTATGATTACATAACTTAAATTGTTTAACAACTATCACAAGTATAGAAACTTGTTTGATAAATAAGCTGTACGAACTTGTCTACGAACAGTTCATAGATTCAATTGTATGCAACTTAGCATACATTGTAAGATTGTGCCTGCGCGCCAATCATAAAGCTTAAGTTGTAAAAAGTCTTAGTTGTATCGAACTTGCCTGTGAGCAGTTCATAAATTAGACTAAGTTACTGAAAGCCAGACCATTTGACAAAAGATCAAGAAATCTGCCAGAAGCCATCAAAGAAGATTATTTCATGAAGAAGGTTTTGGCATCATCAAGAAGACTTGAAAGTTTTAAAGTCTTGGCAAATTGTCAAAAAGGGGGAAATTGTTGGGAAAACATAAACCCTGTATCGAAACAGCCGGGATAACCAATCCATGTATCGAATAGTGTTGATAAGAGGTTTTGACATATATGCCAATCCTCAATACAGTAAGGAAACTGTATCGAAGATTTGAAGTGTCAAACTATATCGAAAGTCTATCTCGAATCCAGCATACAATGGATCCTTTCAGTACAGTGAAGAAGTCTTATAAAAGACCAAGTATGGAAGCTGTCTCGATTTGTCAATACAGTGATCTTCCATATAGCTCTCAACAGGACAAAGAAGGAATCTTCAGAAGTCAAGTCCCGTTGATAAAGAAGTATTTAAATACTCAAAGATAAAATATTTAAATACTGTCAGTCAACAGATCTTCAAATCTCGCTAAATCCGGATCGTGCTTTTCATTCCGTTGGAACGGAATCTTGCTCAACGGATACATCTCAACGGATATATTTATCCAGAAGACTATATATATCTCATCATGGCATTGAAGATCAGTTACCCCAAGCGAACCAAGTAACAAAGCTATTAATATATTCATCAGAGCAAAACATATCTCCAGCTTACTACTATTCAAATCAAGGAGATATACAGTGCTCATCATCTTGAACAACACTTCATCAGCTAGAAGCTCTTAAAGTCAAAGCTATTGTTCATACCTCGTTCTATCTTTGAACAAACCCAGATCAGCCCTGTGTGGACTGAGGAAGACGAAGCTTCAGAACTCTGTGTGAAGAAGCCAGTCAAGCTTTAGCTCAAACCAATCTGTGTGAACGGTTGAAGCTAAGATCTTTATATCAATCTGTGTGAAAGATATATTGATTGTATACTATTATAATTACATAGTTGTGTACGTAGTAATTATAATAAACGTTTTACTCCTGTGTGGAGGACCAGTGGACGTAGAGGGGTTTACCTCGAACCACTTTAAATACTGTGTTATTTACCTTCAGTTTTTACTGTGATTAATTAAGTATACTCTACACGGTTAGTTGCTGTATCCACAGCAACCTGTCGTATTTAATACTTCCGCTACGCACTCAGATTTAAAATCAATACAGCTTGTTGTTTAAACTACCTCCCAAGCTGTATCCAGTATACTTAGTGGCCAACAACTCATACCCGTAAAGTTCACATGCCTTAGATGCGGAGGCACAGGGCACAATAGAAAGACTTGCACTGCAGTTATTCCCCAACTATTTGAGGATTTCACAATGCAACCAACTCCGTCTAAAAAGGGATGTGCAAAAAAAAGTGTAGTATATGTCATTCTGTTGACCACACTGCTCCAAAATGTCCAACTAAGCATCGTTTCGACCTAAATGAGCCCCCAATGTAAAATTAGTTACATTTATTTAAAGTATTTATATGAATCAATTACGTTTTATTTGAACCGATTGAGTTTAATTTCAAATTGATTAAATTTAATTTCAAATTGGTTAGGTTCAATTTCAAATCGGTTAGGTTCAATTTCAAATTGGTTAGGTTCAATTTCAAATCGGTTAGGTTCAATTTGAACAGATTATGTTCAATTTCAATCGGCTAAGTTCAAATTTCAAATTGATTAAGTTTAATTTCAAATTGATTAGGTTCAATTTCAAATTGGTTAGGTTCAATTTCAAATTGATTAAGTTAAAATTGAATCAATTACGTTTTATTTGAACCGATGAAGTTTAATTTCAAATTGATTAAGTTACAATTGAATCAACTACGTTTTATTTGAACCGATTAAGTTTAATTTCAAATTGATTAAGTTTAATTTCAAATTGATTAAGTTACAATTGAATCAATTACGTTTTATTTGAACCGATTAAGTTTAATTTCAAATTGATTAAGTTTAATTTCAAATTGATTAAGTTTAATTTCAAATTGGTTAGGTTCAATTTCAAATCGGTTAGGTTCAATTTCAAATCGGTTAGGTTCAATTTCATATCGGTTAGGTTCAATTTCACATTGGTTAGGTTCAATTTGAACCGATTATGTTCAATTTCAATCGACTAAGTTCAAATTTCAAATTGATTAAGTTAAAATTGAATCAATTATGTTTTATTTGAACCGATTAAGTTTAATTTCAAATCGGTTAGGTTCAATTTGAACATATTATGTTCAATTTCAATCGACTAAGTTCAAATTTCAAATTGATTAAGTTTAATTTCAAATTGGTTAGGGTCAATTTCAAATTGGTTAGGTTCAAATTTCAAATTGATTAAGTTTAATTTCAAATTGGTTAGGTTCAATTTCAAATCGGTTAGGTTCAATTTGAACATATTATGTTCAATTTCAATCGACTAAGTTCAAATTTCAAATTGATTAAGTTTAATTTCAAATTGATTAAGTTCAATTTCAAATTGATTAGGTTCAATTTCAAATCGGTTAGGTTCAATTTGAACAGATTATGTTCAATTTCAATCGACTAAGTTCAAATTTCAAATTGATTAAGTTAAAATTGAATCAATTACGTTTTATTTGAACCGATTAAGTTTAATTTCAAATTGATTAAGTTAAAATTGAATCAATTACGTTTTATTTGAACCGATTAAGTTTAATTTCAAATTGATTAAGTTACAATTGAATCAATTACGTTTTATTTGAACCGATTAAGTTTAATTTCAAATTGATTAAGTTAAAATTTCAAATTGATTAAGTTAAAATTGAATCAATTACGTTTTATTTGAACTGATTAAGTTTAATTTCAAATTGATTAAGTTAAAATTGAATCAATTACGTTTTATTTGAACCGATTAAGTTTAATTTCAAATTGATTACGTTTAATTTGATACACAATAATCATTATAAAAACGAAATCAGTATTTACATCATCGCTAATCCTACCACTAATCTCTATCATCCCACCGTATAAATAAACTAGTAGGATAACACACGACAGTATCTACATCATCGCTAAACCTCCATATAGATCGGGCCATACGTCCTCTAAATGCATAAATATCCGCCTCGGTCTTTCCATGAGAGAAAGACTGCTGAACGAGAGACTCTATAGTCCATATAGAATACGCACCACAAGAGGTCGAGTCATCCTGTGCATAGCATAAATCCTTCCTCGCTGTAGCAACTCGAAACGGAGTCACCGGGGTGATATCAGGGCGGCGCTCGTAAAATCCAGAACGCTGTAGAATGGTAGGAATTAAGCGACATATACCCGATGCCTGCCGCGATCTCAACTTACAATATGCATCGTGTTCCTGCGCCAGAGAATCGTGCATGATGATGATACCCTCCTCGAGTGTAATGTGGAGAACAACCCAATGTCCGCTCGAGGACTCCGGAGACGTATTCCAGATGGTCAATACCTGGATTGTTCAAAAAGTACATTGTCAGCACAATATCACACGAATAACTAATACAAATAAATAACAAAAACATGCAATAAATTATCACCTCGCGTAACTCCCACCATGGGCGATGATCGCCCCAAAATGGTCTCAGACCGTGAATGTGGCTGATTAAGAAATCGAGATCATCATCTTCAATACTCAATGAACCTCCTCTCCTATTGGAGTTATTCCATACATTGATACACGTAGCCTAATATAAAATAATTTTGTCAGTAACGAAGCACTCAATTAATTTGGAATAAATTTATTAATATTTTTTCATTACCAAGAAGCTCGTATGAACCAAAACCCTATGAGCGGCCCAATCATCGAGCCATCGCACGCCAACAAATCCGGGATCAAACTGTAGGATCCCCATATATGCATCCAGATGCTGGATATCATTTAAATTAAGAATAATTTAAATATTTTCAATAACTACACGTTTCAATAAGAGATTACCTACATATAAATTGAAAGACTTACTTCTACATCTATCAATCTGGATCCGTCCTGTAGCATCAAAAACCAGGAGGCACTAGCTCCGAATGCAGCACCAACATTGAAACTACAATTTACTTTTTGTTTAAGTACGGACAATTTTAGTAAATAATATTGAATTTACAATTTAACTCACCTCTCGCCGCTGTCCAACCACCTGTTATACGCGTCCTCATCCAAGTCCTTCCTCTTCCGAACTATAGTGGTGGAGAAGGGGGAATGCGGTCTGTATGACCTATACTGTAGTCTAGGCACATCACACGCATCTGCTCGAATAGAAATAAGAGAGCACTCAAGCGGGATAGGGCTCATTTTCGCAGTAGAAGAGGATGGTCGAGACCTAGGGGCAATCTCTGGTGGTGTCATCAACGTCTCAGCAGGAAGAACCGGGAGGGGGGGGGGGTAACTGTCGGGACCGAGGCTCCATCAGCATGATGATCGAGACTCGCAGTGCGCTCTACCGGGACCGAGGCTCCATCAGCATGATGATCGAGACTCACAGTGCGCTCTACCGGGACCGAGGCTCTATAAGAATGAGTACCGAGACTCGGAGTGTGCTCTACCGGGACTGATGCTCTGCCGGGGCTAGGGACACCCACAGTCTGCTCGGCGGGAGACGACGCTCCATCCACACGAGTCTCTGTCGGCAACGATGATCCGCCATCGTCGGGGACTCTCTCAGTCTGCTCGGGGGGAATAGGCGCTCCGTCAAATCGAGGCTCTGTCGGAATCGAGGCATGAGAAGGAAAATCGCGCATAAGATCATTAATACCTCCAAAGTCCCATGCCGGCATATCAAGAGGAGCAGACTGGCCCATTACCTCATCAATATGTCGACATATCTCCTTGACACTCTTGCTCACTGCGTCATCAACATATCGATGCATCTGATCGACCGATGAATCCATATATGCACGCATATGGGTGAAAAGAGTATCAAAATTAGTAATCGGCGCAGTCTCTTGAGTACCTCATGCCGAAGAAGATGCGGTCTGGTGCGGACCCCGTATCGGAGAACTATGGGGCGGCAAATCAGTATGCACAGGCTCACGAGGCTCTGCTGATGACTCACGTCCATGAGTAAGATATATAGGGTCATAAATAATCGGACCAGATGTCCGCTGCCGGACAATACGCTCTCCGGCTAGATCACCGACAGAAGCATCACCATCACGAGCCCTCCCCTTCCCCTTCCCCTTCCCCTTCCCCTTCCCCTTCCCCCCACCCTTCTTGCATCGGGCCATCCTGTGCGTATACTGCACTCGCTCGCTGGCAGCATCACTAATGGACTTCATATACAACTCCTCCTCCTCCTCAGGTGTCGGAGATAACACCTCAAAACAATCAATCTAAATACAATTCAATGATTCATTTTCAGTAATTATTACCTTAAATATCTAAAAAAGTTTTTACGTATTGAAAACCTATAATTGATTACCTCATCATCGAAGAATGTGGTAAAATCAACATGACCCAGCTTCTTCAACTTCCAGCGTGTACAACGAGGTCGCTGGATGAAAAAAGCTCCTAGCATGGTCCCACATTTGGAGCCTAACGAAGGTATAACCTCGCAAGCCCATATCTGAAAACACTAATTGAATCCAAACATAAGAAACAATAACAATATTTATTCTGGGTTTGAGTATATAATTAAGTTAATGAATGCGAGGACGTACCATAATAGCGTATATGTTACCATAAAAATGGTAAATCGGATCCAGACCAGTGGGAACCTCAGTGGGAACATCGCTCAAATACGTAACCAAAATCTGATATGAATATAAGCCCCATGGAGAGCTCTCCCACCGAGTCTGGTCCTCAACCAACATCCACAACCACCGGTCAGCAATACGCTTGCCACCATCCACACCGAATATCAAATAGCAGACACACAACACCTTAGCGACCTTCAGCGCATCACCAGGATGCTCTCTAAAATATCCAGCAGCAAATCGATCACGAATACGGTCTAACATCTGCCCCCCACCACTGAGCAACGGATACCAATCGTACACGCTCCCCTCCGGTGGAACATCGTCCCTGTGTACATCAAAGTCGGAGTCTCCGAATCGCAGGCCGATGAATAACGCATACTCATATCTAGAAAATCGAATAAATCGATGACCGAGCCTAAACCAAAACTCATCGACCTGTGCATCCGGTCTAATCACCTCGTTGGAGAACAAGGCATGCAATGCGGCATTAGATACAAACCCCCCCCACTCCTCCCGGACAAAGTGTCCAAGACACGACTCTCTAAACTCCCTAATAGTGTCATCACCTACACTCCGCAGCTCAGCAACAATCGTCTTAACAATCCCTAACCTAACATATCCATTTATGGAGCATTTCGAGCCTCGCATATTCGGCTTCTTCCAAACAACCTTCCGATTCAAATTTATCTTAATTTTAGCTTCATGCGGGTGTATTGAGGTAATATGTAATCGGGAAAAAGTAAGTGGACAATTCGAGTAACAGTGGGATTTATTCGATTTATTTCCATCGAGTTATTCTAATTCAACTTGAGACATCCTAATTCAATTTCAATCATCTAATGCAATTCGAGACATTCTAATACAATCCGAGTCATCCTAATTCTAGTAGTTTTATGTCAATTCGAATAATCATAAATCAATTTGCGTCGTTCTAATTATGGAAGGACATTAGTCCAATTTGAGTAACTTATAAACTATATTCGAGTAAGACAAATAAAAAAATGAAATAAACTAACTAAACGAAATAAACTAACTAAACGAAACAAACTAACTAAATTCGAAAAGATATCCATATTTATAACATTCCCAAATTCGAATCGAAACTCGAATACGAATTACCAAGGCTACATAAATAATCAATTCAACACGACATCAATTCAATCGATATCAATTCATACATAAAGAATAGTTACGATATCAACACACGATAAGTATTTGGGGTTGACCGGCGCTACTTAATTCCCAAATTCAAATTTCTCTATTTTAATTTATTTTTTCATCGTGTAAATCGAATGCAAATCTTATAATTCGAATTCAAATCGTGTAAATCAAATGTAAAACGTGTAAACCAAAATCGAGCAACGAGCATACTCGAGTGACACGAAAATAAAATCTTACCTGGTTTTCGGCGGCGGCAGCGGCA
Source organism: Orobanche coerulescens (assembly GCA_033398695.1). Lineage (NCBI taxonomy): Eukaryota > Viridiplantae > Streptophyta > Magnoliopsida > Lamiales > Orobanchaceae > Orobanche > Orobanche coerulescens. The sequence continues at coordinate 61,007,685 of CM065818.1, forward strand.
GCGGAATCGGCATTACCGTCAGCGGCGCTATTCGGGGAACGCCTCAAATTCGGGGAAGTCGAATTCGCCATCGAGGAGGAGGAAATAATTCGGATTCTTGAAACTAAGATTCGTGAAACCCGAATTCCACAGATTCGTAAAACTCGTGAAGAAGGAAGACGACGACTGGAGTCTTTGTTTTCGTGAAACTCGATTCGGATTTGTGAAGAAGAAGACGTTCGAGTATTGTTTTAAAGGTGAACCCGAGTATTTCGAGTTCAGATTCGTGAAGAAGGAAGAGTCTTTGTTTTCGTGAAACTCGTTTCGGATTCAGATTCGTGAAGAAGGAGAAGACGACTCAGGAAGAAGAAGCCGGTTCGAGTCTTTGTGTTTCGGATTCGTGAAGAAGAAGCCCGTTCGAGTATTGTTTTAAAGGTGAACTCGAGTATTTCGAGTAATTCATTCGTGAAACTCGAATATTCGAGTAATCTTCTTTCTTACCCGGAGTCGGAAGCCAGCCTCGAGTATTGTTTCAAAGATGAACTCGAGTATTTCGAGTCTTACCCGAATGTGAAACTCGAATATTCGAGTAATGTTTTAAAGGTGAAACCCGAATGTGAAGAAGAAGCCCGTTCGAGTATTGTTTTAAAGGTGAACTCGAGTATTTCGAGTAATTCATTCGCGTTTCTTACCCGGAGTCGGAAACCAGCCTCGAGTATTGTTTCAAAGATGAACTCGAGTATTTCGAGTCTTACCCGAATTCGTGTGACACGAATTTATATGGGTAATTATGTTCGTGTTACACGAGAAAAATATTGTATTTTTTTAATATGACTCGAAATTTTATTACTCGAAATTAAAATAAATAACTCGAATATATTCGAGTAAAGGTCAAATTCGACAATTTGGGTATCAAAAGAGTTGTTACTAAACTTGGGGCAGAAAAGAATATTACTATATCTAAAAGGGCAAAACAAGCTATTTCTACTTATATTTTGGGCAAATTTCGTAAGATAGCAACTTTTTGAAATGGTCCAATTCTAGTAGTAAAAGTTCTTTGGGTCCTATTTAGTAATATTTTTTTTACAGTTTACACAATAAATACCAGACTAGCCTGTTCAAAAAACATAAATTACCAAGTTGGTAAATGAAAAGGATAGTTACTAAGTAAAGTTAGACCGTGTCGAATAGCACGTCTTGATTATATGGAATTTGCCCTAGTTCTGCCAAAAATTAGACTTGCGAGGGCACTTTTGCATTAGTGTTTTTTTTTTAAAGCTTTGTTCATGTTATATGTGTTACTTTCAAAATCTACCAATGAAGGTTTTTTTCTTCTTAAAGTAGGAAACTTTAGTAACGACACAAAAGTGTTTTGTTTCTAAAGCGTTCATTAAGTTTCTCTATGTTTTCTGCTAAATTAGTTTATTTTTCCATGGTATAGTCCAGAAGAGTGTGCAGCGATTACAACAACAACAACATCTAAGCTTTAGTCCTAAAATGATTTGGGGTCGGCTAACATGAATCAAACTTTGAAACCGTCAATGATCGTTACATAAATAACATAAAAGGAGAAAAAGAGGAAAAAAAGTAGAGAAAAAAGCAAATAATAAAGAAAATGAATGTTAAAAAACAAAAAACAAACAAAAAAGAAAAATCCTGAAAAATAAATTAAAAGATAAAATAGAATAAAAGAAAATAGGAATAAAAATACAGATAAAAAAAAATCAGATTCCATCCACCATCCGTATTCTTTCCCGCCACATTTGCCTCTCTATATTTTCTCCAATTCCAAGAAACAGCATATCATTTTCAATCATCTTTATTCAAGTTTTCTTGGGTCTTCCTCTACCTTTCACAACATTACTTGTTCCCCAACTTTCTAGCCTCCTCAATGGGGCATCAACAGGTCTTCTTCTCACATGACCAAACCATCATAATCGATTCTCCATCATCTTGTCTTCTATAGCCACAACTCTTACCTTCTCTCTAATCACCTCATTTCAGAGCCGATCCTTTTTTGTATGACCACACATCCATCGTAGCATACGCATGTCCGCCACATTCATCTTTTGAACGTGATACTGTTTTATAGCCCAACACTCGGTGCCATATAACAGCGCAGGCCTAATTGCCATGCGGTAAAATTTACCCTTTAATCTATGAGGCATGTGAGGATCACATAAAACCCCTGTGGCACTCTTCCACTTCAACCACCCGACCTTTATTCTGTGAGCTACATCGCCATCTAGCTCTCCATCCTTTTGTATAATAGATCCAAGATACTAAAAGAAAGTGGACCAATGAACAACTTTCCCATCAAATGTGATCATCCCGGCCTCTCTATCACTATTTTCGCTAAACCTACACTCCATATATTCAGTCTTACTTCTGCTCAGCCTAAAGCCTCGAGCTTCCAAAGTATTCCTCCAAAGTTCCAATTTCTGTTGCACTCCAACCTTCGTTTCATCAATCAACACAATATCACCTGCAAACATCATACACCATGGAACATCATTTTGAATTTCTCTTGTCAATTCGTCCATGACTATGGCAAAGAGAAAAGGACTAAGAGCAGATCCTTGATGCACCCCAATCCTAAGAGGGAATTCTTCTGTCCTCCCAACATTAGTACGTACACTTGTACTAGCTCCCTCATACATGTCCTTTATAATGTCAATATATTTCTGCGATACACCCTTCTTTGCTAAGGCCCACCAAAGTACTTCTCTTGGTACTTTATCATATGCCTTCTCTAAATCAATAAAAACCATATGTAAATCTTTCTTTTTATCTCGATAATGTTCCATCAACTGCCGGATAAGATAAATTGCTTCCATGGTCGATCTTCCAGGCATAAATTCAAACTGATTTTCTGTTATCTTCACACATTTTTTGATCTTTTGTTCAATCACTCGTTCCCACAACTTTATGGTATGACTCATTAGTTTAATTCCGCGATAATTAGAACAATCTTGAACATCACCTTTGTTCTTATTCAAAGGGACGAGAATACTTTTCCTCCATGCTGATGGCATCTTATTATTTCTCCAAATCTTATTGAAAAGCATAGTTACCCATTCGATCACTCTCTCCCCCAAACACCTCCAAACTTCAATAGGTATACCATCTGGTCCTCTCAAAAGGTGGCAAAACATTTCTTTTTTGACTTTATGTGTGTAAAAAATACGATATGTTGCTCATATATATATAATTTTTTTTTATCACTCTCTATAGGCAGCTGAGAAGCTCAAAATAACTGCTAACAAGCTTTGCAAGCTTCAGATTGCTGATGGCATCATCCCTGTAAGATTCTTCTTTTTTTTGCATGTGTTGGCCCTGGTTTAGTTCATTTTAAGTTCGTTTAACCACTTTTTTTATTGTTTTGCGTCGATGTTGATGGCGTTTTAACACCCCTGCTTTAATAGTATTAGTATATTGTGTAGAGGTGGCAATTTATTTCAATCATTTCCTAATAAATAGGTCAATATTATATTATTTTTGGGAAATACAGGTTAATTAAATGGGTTGAAGTCCCCAAAGTGTTTTCTTAATGCTTACAACCTACTTAATCGCGTTTTTGAAATAATAGTTCTTAACACCTTACTCATAATAAAAAGAACGAATGTGCCAGATCAAGCCAAACTGACCCATTTTGACCCTGAACCATTAGTTACCAGTTTCGACCCTGTACCATTACCCATTTTACCTGACCCGCGGGCCGTTTCAATCTTGAACCACAATTACCCATTTTTACCTGCCTGGCTGTTTTGACCCTGAAGTGAACTATAATTACAGAACCACTTGGAAATAAAAAATGCCATTCTTGAACCAATGGACGTTAGTATAGAAACTCGGTTATTTAATTACTACTACAACGTATGCTTTATATTTTACTCAAAGAGGTATTTTTTGTAAAATGTACAGGAGCTCCAACGAATGGGAAGAGAAGAACTATTAAGACATTGAATTCTCAAATTTCGCAAGATTGATGGGTTCCAGGAAGGACTACCAGTCCATCCCGAAAGGAAAGTCAACATGAAAAGAAAAGAGGAACCGAGACAAAGCGAATTCAAAAGAACCGTCTTCAATAGCTTATTGTGGTACGACGGGTTGATTGAGAAGCTACAAGTAGAGATTAATTATGAATTTTTTAAGCCGCTAAAAGCTATAGGGATCGAGAAAAAAATCAAGTAAACGGTCACATCGAATTTTTTGATCAAGGAAAAAGTTATGGAAGAAGCGGATTCTGAATTTTCAATGCTTATGAATCATCATGTAGCTTCAAAAGTAGGTAAAAGTTCAATTTCGATAATCAAAACCAAAGTTGATGAACTTAATGCAGAAATTAATCAGTCCCTAGTAGCGAGTTCTGCTGCTATATTAAATATATATGAACAATTGCAAGCAATGTTTTAAAATGCGTGAAGCGGATTTGAAACGTTTTGCTCTATCGAGGCGAGGCGCAAGCCTCGAGGCGTATTAAGGCGTAAGCCTCATTTTCTTTTCCCCCTAATTGTCTCACAAAAATAGTATGAATAAGATAAATATTTATTAAAATTTTATTTATTATATTGCACTTCATAGTCATATTAACATTTTTTAAATAATTTTTTGTACTTTTTTTGCTGGTATAATAATGTTAAAATGTATTAAGTTTTTTTTTTATTGTTGAATGAAAGATTTAGAAAAAAGCAAAGAATTTTGAGAAAAAGCAAAGGTCTTGGCTCCGTGGGGTTATAAACTATGGTCTTCGGTAAAAGAGAGAGGAAAAAATGGAATGGGTATCGTCATGGAAAAGGACTTCATAGACGACGTGGTAAAGATGTTTAGAAAGAGTGATAGGATTATGAGTATTAAGCTTGTGGTGGTGGATGAGATTCTAACTATCATAAGTGCTTATGCACCTCAAGTAGGATTGAGTGAATTTGTGAGACAAGAATTTTGGCAGCACTTAGAGGAGGTTGTCGAACGAGTCCGTATTGGGGAGAAGTTGATCATTAGTGGGATCTCAATGGTTATGTGGGGATTGAACGAGATGAGTTCGAGAGTGTTCATGGTGATTTTGGTTTTGGGGATCGAAATGAAGCGGGATGTGGTATATTGGATTTTGCGCAAGCATATGATTTGAGTATCATGAACACGTGGTTCGAAAAAAGGGAATATCACTTGGTGACATATAGAAGTGGAGGAAATGCAAGTCAAATTGACTTATTTTTAGTGAGAAACGTGTGAAGAAAGAGGTACACGGATTGCAAGGTGATACCTGGAGAGAGTACCGCGACTCAACATAGACTTGTTGTGCTTGATTTTCAAGGTAAGAGGTTTTATAAAAAGAGAAGTCCGAAAGTGGAGCCTCGAGTTAGATGGTGGAAGCTTCAAGGGGAGAGTCGACAAACTTTTGTGGATAAGGCTGTTGCTAGATGTAATGATTTCGAGTGCGCGGAGATGGATGTAGATTCAACTTGGACTATGTTGGAACATAACATTAAGGAAGCGGCAAAAGAAGTTTTTGGGGAATCTAAAGGACACGAGCCATCGGGTATGTGAGAGAATTATGGACACTCTCAAAACTGCAGTAGACACACTAACTGCAGGCCCAAGATCAGACTTAAAAGCTGGGCAGAAAATTGCACTTAAAACACACACAACACTGTTGGTTTACACAAGAGAGAGCAGGCATTTTACTTAAGAAGTATTCTGATTTTTTAACACTAATTTGATACAAATCTGCTGAGTACATTTTATAGTAGTAGTAGAATATTTTAGATGATTATTAGATGCAGAAAAGTACAAGAACTTTCTAGTACATGAAATGCAGAAAAGTATTGGAACTTTCTAGACAATGAACCTTCTAGTGCATGAACCATGTTGTTACCCAAAATATTATCCAGAGATGAATATTGCTGGAATGGTCGAGTAACAAACAAATGCGAGAGCACTTCCGTGGGAAAAGTAAATAACACAAGATTTGCCGGGGTTGTTAGTCCCAGGCTTGAATGCTCTCGCGAGATATTATTAATATGAATACTTTGGAGTACAAATATTAATGTTAGAGTACAATTACAATGAGTGTAAAGACCCTAGTTATCTTAGCTATTGAGCGTGAAGATTGCCGGAAGAACCAAATATGATGCTCTGTGAGTTCTTGTAACAACGATGGTGTGTTGTGATGTCTGTGAGAAATCGACGGTCTCTCACAGTGTGTATTAACTGTTTTGTCTGAGCTCCTGGGCTTGCGAGTCTCTTCGAATCTGTGTTGCAGGGGGTTCTTGCCCCTGCCGACTGTCTGCAGGTTGAGAGGTGCTGAGAGAGAAATCCTGAGATAGATTTGAGAGAAGAAGCCGAGAGCCTGAAAGTGTGTACGTTTGTCTGTATTTTTCTCTGAACGGGTTTCAGAACTGAGAGGAGAACCGATTTGGGAACCGAGAGGAGAACCCTTTTCCAGTTGCTGGAAGTTCTCTATTTATAGCACTGGAAGTTGCTGGGCGATCGCCTCTGCTGTATTATAATAAGCGGGCGATCGTCTTTAGCACATGGGCTGGTCTCCTTAAAGTCCGCAGGAGTTGCTGGCTGCCAAAAGTGCCAACCAATGAGAGGCCAACACGCGTTCGTGTCGCTGTCGTGGGAGGCCCCACTTAGCACCTTTCAGCGAGTCTGTCGGTAGGTGAGGCCGTCCTTGTCACATATAGCTGTTGATGGTCAATGATCCATGTTCTGCGGCGCCTTTTGTGGATCTGCACGTGGGTGCTTGCTTCGAGATCCAGTCTTCGTAGTCTTTGACGTACGATGGTCTTGTTCGTAGCACAGGTCGGTCGTCCTTGGTCGGTCAGTAGAAACGATCGCTGGGTGCCAAAAGGCGATCACCTTTGAAGTCGATCGCTAGATACACGATGGTGGACTGTTATCTTCGTTTAGGCAAGTATGTCGTAGCTTGTTCGGTTGTGGACTCGGTCGCTCGGCCTTGTTATCGATCGCCATCGAGGCGTATAAATCGCCACACAACAATTGCCCCCCAGCTCGCTCCGATGTTGGAAACGTGGAGTGAGGTGGTTCTACTGGTGATCGCTTAACTTTGACGAATGACTCTGCATTTTGCGGAAGTGGCGATTGTCTTCGAGCGGAATGACTCTGAATTAGGACGACCTGGTCGGTCGCTGAAATGAGCAGGAAATGACAGCGGTTGTGAAAAAGTCTCCGGGGCACGTGTCGGGTCAATTTTGGGGGAGACCGACAGTTAGTTATGACTCCTCGCCTGGCGTGTCCTTGAAACGGCGCATACGCGGGTTTCATGGGAGCATTAATTGTGACGGTTGCACTTCGGCCCCTGAGATTCTCCTTAATTGCATGGAAGTCCCTGCCTTCTCTTACAAAATGGGGACGGGCCGCAGTGTTTAAGAACCTTATGCGATTATACCGGAGAAGAATAATATTGCCGAAGAATCTTCTGAAGCTTTGGCTGTCGATCGTCGATCGACTCAACCCTAGGTAAGAAACACTCCTCTTCTCCTCTTCTCTTCGAAAATGTCTGGAGTATCTTCATCGTCTGGAATGGACACCACCTCTGTCGCCGGAACTTCGGCTGCTCGGAGAGGATCCTCCACCGAATTCCATTTGGAGACGGCCGCCGAGGCTATCCGCGCCAGTATTGATCCCGCGGAAGTCGAGGCACTATTCAATGAAGCCGACACCGCCAGGGAGGCGGCGGTTGATCAAAGACGCTCGCAGATGGAGAAAGATTTGGCGGTGCGGGCGTACTGGGAGCAGCATTGTACTTTTGTCCAGGCCTATTTGGCCTTTGCTGAAATCATGGAGAGGCTGGCCGGTCCGTCTCCTAAATTCGATTACCGGGAGTACTCGATCGCTCATCCCTATCAATCTGCTAAGCGGTCATAGTTTCAGGCTACGCAGCGATCTCCATGGTCCCTCGGCCAGATAAGGAGTTCGGCGACCAGGAAGGACCTGGCCGTTTGGAGGGCGAGGTATCATGTCCCCTCAAATGTGGATCTTTTTGCGTCGGCCGAGAACGAACAAGCCGATCAACCTCCGGAGGGCATGGTCGCCGTGAATGAGGCAATCATGGAGGCTGGGCTGCGGTTCCCTCTGTCCTTCGCCGTCTCCCATTTGCTGGTTGCTTGGAACTTGGCGCCGCTTCAGCTCACGCTGAACGCCTGGCTCCAGATCGTCTGTGCCCTTACCTTGTTCGGCGGTCACCGACTGTACCGCCTCCCTTCGCCATTGGAGAAGAACCACTTGTTCAAGCTGACGAATCATAAGGGGTCGGTCAGAGGCTATCATATCTAAGGCCGCTCCGGTCGGGTGATCCTAGGAGTCCCGAACAAGGTGCGGGGTGATCCGGCGAAGTGGTTCTGGGTCGCCGGTGCCTGGAAGGCCTCAGCGAGTGACAATCCTATGGGCGAGCTGGACATTCCCACAGGCTTTCGGGAGAGAAATCCGAGTAAGGGTTTTGACTCTCCCTTTGTTTGGGTGTGTTCTGAACTGATCTAATTTGGTTTTCCTTTTGCAGGTTTCCATATTTCGGCGATCGACGAGCTACCTTTCGATTTTCTGGTAGTCTGGGAGCGGATACGAAGTCTGCCGGACGACGACTTAGATGCTCGCCAGATTAACAAAGAGAATCGTTGGCTGTCTGCTCGGCTGTTCCGTTTCCCACGACATCTCTCGGTCCCAGGTATGAATTTCTTCGATCTCCATTTGCTTGGCGATCGTCCTGCTTGGAGAAAGTGTCTAACCGTTGTTCACTTGTTTCTTATTGCAGAGGTCCGCTTTCCTCGTTTCTTGGAGCCTCCACCGGAGATAGCTATGTTGAACCCCGGAGTTTTGAGTCGTCTGCCCCAGAAGAAGTCGTCTCGAGTTCCTCCGGTGGCGCTACCTCTTATTCTGGAGGTGAGGCCTAACGTGGAGCCGATCGTGGCGGAGGAGGAGGTTCGGGAGGAAGGATTCCGATCGAACCGCAAGCGGCAAAGGTCGGGGGAACCTCCAGTTTCTGCCCCTGCTGGTGAGGTGCCGATCGCCGCGCCTCCGATCACCGCAGTCCCCCCCGGTGGATGAGCCTACGCCCTTTGTGGCTTTCTTGCGAGAGGTGGTGATCGCCGAGGCTGAGACCCCTTGTAATAACCGCAATTTTCGATTTTTGGTAAATTTCTTTTTTCGGCCAGAGTCCGTTTTGACGACTCGCTCGTGACTGATTCGTCATTTTGAGAGTATTTAGTTCTGCACTTTTTGTCATCCGAGTTCGTTTCGGTGTCGTTTTGTTGAGTTCCGTGCTCTTAAGCGACTTTCCCGTGCTTGAGTTCGATTCTTGCGAATCTCGTTCGAAACTATCGTTTCGGGTTTCTCGTAAGTTCATTTAACGTTGTTATACGTGTTGTGAGCTTCGGTTTGGTTATTCGTTGTCGTATCGTGATTTTTCGGACATTTGGGGCTGTTTTGTAATTTCCCAAAGTTGTGGGTAAGTCGTCATACCCATTTCTGAGATGTTCTGTTGCTGTCTCTCTGAGTTGTTAGCGCACGCTACGCTTTGTGGCTAGCACGCGCTAGGTTGCCGAAGTTAGCGCACGCTAAGTGTTGCCGTTAGCGCGCGCTAACGGGTGGTGCAGAAACAGTCCAGAGGCTACTGGACTGGGATAGAACGTTGGTTAGCGCACGCTATTTAGTAACATAGCGCGCGCTAGGGTGCATTGGTAGAGCACGCTAGGGGAAGGATAGCGCGTGCTATCCGGTACTTCAGGGCAGTCCAGGAGCAACTAGACTGGGTCTGGGGGTCTCGTTAGCGCACGCTAACATTTGTAGCTAGCGCGCGCTAACTGTACATTTTGGCAGAACGTTTTGTTCTGATGCTTCGATAGCGCACGCTAATTAGGTAGTATTAGCGCACGCTAAGCTGTCCAGTATATAAACTGGACAGCAGTCATTACTCTTCATTTTTCTTCATTTATTCTTTTTCCTCCGCGGGTTGAGACGAGGGCGATTAGGGCTTGGGCTCCTGGCTGATTTCTACTCCATCCAAGGTATTTTGGAGTATCCTAGGTGATTATAACATCATCTAATCCATTGTTCTTCACCGAATCAAGGTATTTTTCTTGAAATCCTAGAGTTGACTTTTTGGGAGTTTTGTTCTTGATTTCGTTTTCTATCCATTTTTGACGAACAAATTGTTGTCAAATGATGTTGTTAAATATATCCTATGGATTGTATATCCATATTCCGGTTTGGAATTCCATTTTCATGTTTTGGTCGGTCGATTTGCGTTCTTGGCCGTTTGGGGGAAACCCTTGAACTTTCGTCATTTGTTCTTTGAATTCAGCGACTTTGGGTCGTACCTTGGAATTCATTTTCATTGTTGTTATTGTTGTCCGTAGTTTATTGTCACGGGTTAGCATTCGGTGGAGTCGGCGGGTTCGTGGTCGGTTCATGCCAACCTACTTCGGTCGATTCTTCACGTTTGTGATTACTCGAGGCAAGTACCTTGTCCATACAATTCTTGTTTTGTGGATATGATAATTAGCGATCGTCTAAATGTGTTTGTTTGGTCGTTTGAATTGAACTTTCAAAAGATTCGGTTTAGCCTTGTTAAAGGATTGCTTTCAAAACGCGTCTGTTTTGTGAATGGTGTGGTTTGTGAATGACTATGTGAACCCTATGGATACGCTTGGTGTTGTTGTGCTTTGATATTATATATATATATATATATATTATCTCATTCCGGTGTGTTGTGATTTGACACTTGTGTTGTGCTATGTGTTTGTTGTCTTTGAGTGAATTGTTTGGTTATCCTTGACGTGCTATGTTATGTGTGTGAATGTGTGTATATTGTAACACCCCCAATCCACTCAGGGATATTACACGCTGTAGACCCTCTCCTCGAGGATCTACCAGGCTGATAACTAAAATCAAACATCGCCTTTAAGGCTAAAATGACGCAGTAGACCGATTTGGTCTTTCAATAATAACATACAACTCAATTCCAAACACATACCCACGCAGGGGTCAAAATACAATAAACTCCCGTACAACGGGGAAAAGATACTGCAGCGGAAAAGAAAATACAACTAGACCAATACGACATCAACGGATCCTCGTGTGATTAGTATCGTTCATCTTGCATCATCCTTTGTGCCGAACCTGTGCTATGCTCCAAAACCTTAATGCAAAAATAGACATCCACCCCCTGAATACTCGGGGGTTAGCAAAACTCCACTGTTTTGCTAGTGTAAGAACAAAGTGCAAATACGAGCCATACAATTCACATTCTACGAATAACAATAATCAGGAATCCTCAAAAATCCAAAAGTAACGAAAAGTACTTCCCGAGGCATGAGTTTGGGTAAAACATTTCAAAACCAAAAGATCACAAATCAAGGGAAAACAATTTATAAAACGGTTTAAAATGCCATCGAGAGTTTTAATGGAAAACAATTTAGGATTATCAAATACCGCTTTTCAAAATACAAAAGACGAAAGGGGTCACCGCCCCAAAGGTTTTTGTTTTCGCAAATAGAAAACCGACAACAATTCACAGGGCCAGAGCCCAACATCACGTGTCCTCGACGGACATAAAAATCAACAAAACATAATCGCGCACGCGCATCGCCTAGGACCGAGACGAAGCCACAAATCCCACTCGAGGCCTCGAAGGACCCTCCCGAGCTGGCTAGCGAAACAAATCACACACATGCATCGCCTTTGGAACAGGGTAATACCATTGATCCCGCCCGAGGCCTCGAAGGACCCTCTCGAGCTGGCTAGCTAAACAAATCATAACATCTTTGGCGCTCACGGTTGGATCAATCACTTGTTGCATCCTGACCACATGATCACATGCCATGTGTCACCGTAGTTTTTCTTAGGCTCTCACGGTTGGATCAATCGCTTGTTGCATCCTGGCCACATGATCACATGCCACGTGCCACCGTAGACCCCTCCTACATCCACACAATCACACACATAGCACAATGCAACAAAGATATCCAAACAATTCACTCAGAGGCATCAAACAAAACACCACGTCAAACCACAACGCCCCAAAATGAAATAATATACGTCCACACGCCATACCAAGTGCAACATCAACACCAAACATATCCATAAAAATCACATAGTCATTTACAAACTACACCATTCACAAAACACACGCATTTTGAAAGCAAGCCTTTAACGAGGCTAAACCGAATCTTTTGAAAACTCATTTCAAACAAACAAACAAACATACCAAGACGATCACCAATCATCATATCCATGAAACAAGAATGTATGGAGAAGGTACTTGTCTCGAGTAATTCACAAACGCGAAGAATTGACCGAAGTAGGTTGGCACGAACCGACCACGAACTCGCCGACTCCACCGAACGCTAACCCGCAACAATAAACTACGGACAACAATAACAACAATGAAAATGAATTCCAAAGTACGACCCAAAGTCGCTGAATTCAAAGAACAAACGACGAAAGTTCAAGGGTTTCCCCCAAAACGGCCAAGAACACGAATCGACCCGACAAACATGGAAACGGAATTCCCAACCGAAAATATGGATGTTCAATCCATAGGATATGTTTAACAACATCATTTAACAACAATCGGTTCATCAAAAACGGATGGAAAACGAAATCAAGAACAAATCCCCCAAAAAGTCAACTCAAAGGAAATCAAGAAATATACCTTGATTCGACGAAGAACAATGGATTAGATGATATTAGGATCACCTAAAGGCCCCCAAAGCACCTTTGGATGGAACAGAATCGACAAGAAGTTCGGACCCCAGTCGCCTTCGTCTCAAACCCGCGGAGAGGAGAAGAAATGAAGTGGAAATGATGTTCCACGACTACTGTCCAGTTTATATACACTGGACAGCTTAGCGTGCGCTAATCTTCAGGATTAGCGTGCGCTATCGGGGCACACTGTTAGCGTGCGCTAACCACAATTGTTAGCATGCGCTAACGGGACCTTCAAACCCAGTCCAGTATCTCCTGGACTGCCCTGAACTACCGAGTAGCGCGCGCTATCCTCACCCTAGCGTGCGCTACTAATGAACTCTAGCGCGCGCTATGATACTACATAGCGTGCGCTGATCAACTTTCTAACCCAGTCCAGTAGCCCCTGGACTGTTTCTGCACTACCCGTTAGCGCGCGCTAACGGTAACACTTAGCGTGCGCTAACTTCGGCAACTTAGCGCGCGCTAGCCACAAAGCGTAGCGTGCGCTAACGACCTAGAGAGACAGCAACAGAACATCTCAAAAATGGGTATGACGACATACCCACAACTTTGGGAAATTACAACACAGCCCCAAATGTCCGAAAAATCACGATACGACAACGAATAATAAAACCAAAGCTCACAACACGTATAACAACATTAAATGAACTTACGAGAAATCCGAAACGACAGTGTCGAATGAGATTCGCAAGAATCAAACTCAAGCGCGGGAAAGTCGCTTAAGAATACGGAACTTAACAAAACGACACCGAAACGAACTCGGATGACAAAAAGTGCAGAACTAAATACTCTCAGAATGACGAAATGGTCACGAGCGAGTCGTCAAAACGGACTCCGTCCGAAAAAAGAAATTTACCAAAAATCGAAAATTGCGGATATTACATTCTACCCTCCTTAAAAGAAGTTTCGTCCCGAAACTTAAAATAAGTAGGGAGGAGCAACATCCCGCCAAGAAAACTCAACGAGATACACAAGAAATGCGTAACTTTCGTCCATCGGAGAAACGTTACAAGCAACGCAAAGGAATATACGGTGTGGAAATGCGCTCCACGACGACCAACACAACGCCACCGGTAGAAACATAATAAAACCAACAAGTGACAAGCGTCATCAAACAGATAATATTATCAAGTCAATTATCCGAACATTCACAAAACACAAAGTACCCATTACAAGGAAACACGCACAGTCGAGAAAACAGGAACTAAACACAAACAATCCACAAGGGCAATCACAAACAATTCGGACTACGCCGAAATCCTCAAAACCACACTAGGCATATCCGTGTCCTTTCGGAGCAGAGACGCCACCTCGATCCCCAAATCTCTCGGCTACCGTCTCGCAATGTACGGATCGGTGACCCATCTGGCCACACTCGAAACAGCTGACTAGCGGTGAACGACAATTCTTCGCGGTATGGCTCGCTCGACTACAGTTATAACATATCTTCGAACTGCTCACATTACTCACCGCAGGGGTACTACTCCTCTGATCACGCGATCTAGGAACCATTTTGGGATGACGAAACGAAGTCCCAACCTCAAGGGGCCCACTCCCCTGATTTCCTGAAAAGTTCCCAATGGTTTTCTGTTTCTTTGAGTCAGACATACTTTCGGTCGATAATCTGGATAGCTCATAGGCTAATGCTCTATTCTGATAATCTCTCAAGGAAGTACAAGCGAGACCGGCCATGTACTGACGAATCTCCGGCTTCATCCGCCTACTAAAATGACAAATCTTGTCCTCCTCTGTCCTTACTTGATTCTGCACATAGCCGAGCTGTTTGCTAAAATCAATAATAGCTTGGGACAGCAGTACATCCTGCGGTTTCGCCGAAAAGAATTCATTAATCTTCTGATATCTGATCGGCTCCGGACAAAACTCATCTCTCATGAATCTCTAGAACTCTGCCCATGTGACAACACGATCTTGAGGCTTAACTGCCTCCCACCAGCTAGCGGCATCTTTGTCGAAAAGATACTGCGCTACCGGGACCTTACGTTCTTCTGGACAATCAACTATCTCGAAAATCTTTTCCAACTGGAAAAGCCAACTGTCCCAGCCTAAAGCATCTGCAGCACCAGCGAAACGAGGGGGGTTCATACGAACCACTTCTCGAAGCCACTGATTTGCACCAGTGTGTTGTGTCACATCTGTGACACGCTGAACTGCCTGAGTCAACTGAGTCATCTGTGTGGCTACCTGCTATAAAATAGTAGCGAAACCGATACCGATATCATCACCGGCAGCATGATCTCAACCACGCGTCCGATCGCCACGAGCACGACCTCGGCCCCTCGGCATACTGAATAAGTAACCACTCAGCACAACAGAAAATCATAGCACATAACACATACAACGATTACCATCGTAAGGCAACACACACATGAATATCACAGCAACGACGACATCGTTCGGCGACTTCAACAACTCGAATGATGACCAATTCACAATTACAAAACATCACGAAACAACCACGTATGTACACAATCATATAAACTCCAGTTCCAATAGCTCGCACAAGTGCGATAACACACAAATCATCACAAAGCGACAACATTCAATACCAACATCTCACCTCTCACAGAGGGCTAATCACAACAAATGCATGGCAAACGACTCAATATTCACGCCACCAATTCCATCATACTCGGGAGCTAACATTCTAACGATAATGTGAATATCATACATACATTCCTGGACTGCAAACAGGAATGATAGGTTTTAAAAACGAAAACCACCTTTGAAAAAAAGAAAGATTCTGGAAACACTAGTTGATCTTGAGTATCACCTTTCAAAAAGTAGTACAAACACCATTATCGAGACTTTGAAAATCATCTTGCGTTTGAACAAAAATGAGGACACTTTCCTTTTAGTGAAAAACTTTCAGAATATTCGACCCTCGGGTCTAAGTAAAAGTGTTTCTAAAATATTGAAAATATCTCAAAACATTTTGGTCCTCGAGGTAGAAGAATTTGAAACATATTGTGGCACCTTGGATGTACCACGAGAAAATAATTCATTTTAAAAGTACGTCTCGAAATTTAATTTTCTAAGATACTCAAGGTTTCAAAAATAATTCAATGGGCTAGAATGCCCAAAAATGTCAGGTAGTTACACGGATCATTATAGCGCCGTGGGTCCCACGCCGGAACCCACCAGACTAAAAACTATTTACAAAAACGCCAAAAGGCCGATGACGGTAATATTTCAAAAACTCACAAAAGCCATTTACAAAATACTAAATACCGTCATAAGAATTTCGCCAAAACGATCAAGGCCATAATGCCAAAAAAAACTCGGTTAAGGGAATCGGTTTTTGAAATAGAACTCAGTCGGTAAAATACCGAAAGCCATTACAAAAGAACTCACACAGCGGATAAAATAAATAAAGTCAAACATGCACAATCCAGCAACACTACTCCTCATATGAACGAAATATGAGGGTCAATAACCGCATATCAAGAAATCAAAATCCATAAGAGGACTCCGTCACTTAACAAATAATCATAAAAATAGCTCGTGTCACACGAGGCACAACACAAAGAAGGGAGACTTACATCCACAGATCGCACGAAGATGATGATCGCCCCACGATACTAATCACGACCAACAAACTCAGACGACGCGTTGCGACACGACTCAGTCAGATAAAATCCGACGAAACAAAACTCAACAGACACCACTGACCCGACAGCCTAGGTTTCCACAACCTAAGCTCCGATACCATTTATGTAACACCCCCAATCCACTCAGGGATATTACACGCCGTAGACCCTCTCCTCGAGGATCTACCAGGCTGATAACTAAAATCAAACATCTAAACATCGCCTTTAAGGCTAAAATGACTCAGTAGACCGATTTGGTCTTTCAATAATAACATACAACTCAATTCCAAACACATACCCACACAGGGGTCAAAATACAATAAACTCCCGTACAACGGGGAAAAGATACTGCAGCGGAAAAGAAAATACAACTAGACTAATACGACATCAACGGATCCTCGTGTGATTAGTATCGTTCATCTTTCATCATCCTTCGTGCCGACCCTGTGCTATGCTCCAAAACCTGAATGCAAAAATAGACATCCACCCCCCGAATACTCGGGGGTTAGCAAAACTCCACTGTTTTGCTAGTGCAATAACAAAGTGCAAATACGAGCCATACAATTCACATTCTACGAATAACAATAACCAGGAATCCTCAAAAATCCAAAAGTAACGAAAAGTACTTCCCGAGGCATGAGTTTGGGTAAAACATTTCAAAACCAAAAGATCACAAATCAAGGGAAAACAATTTATAAAACGGTTTAAAATGCCATCGAGAGTTTTAATGGAAAACAATTTAGGATTATCAAATCCCGCTTTTCAAAATCCAAAAGACGAAATGGGTCACTGCCCCAAAGGTTTTTGTTTTCGCAAATAGAAAACCGACAACAATTTACAGGGCCAGAGCCCAACATCACGTGTCCTCGACGGACATAAAAATCAACAAAACATAATCGCGCACGCGCATCGCCTAGGACCGGGACGAAGCCACAAATCCCACTCGAGGCCTCGAAGGACCCTCCCGAGGTGGCTAGCGAAACAAATCACACACATGCATTGCCTTGGGAACAGGGTAATACCATTGATCCCGCCCGAGGCCTCGAAGGACCCTCCCGAGCTGGCTAGCTAAACAAATCACAACATCTTTGGCGCTCACGGTTGGATCAATCACTTGTTGCATCCTGACCACATGATAACATGCCATGTGTCACCGTAGTTTTTCTTAGGCACTCACGGTTGGATCAATCGCTTGTTGCATCCTGGCCACATGATCACATGCCACGTGCCACCGTAGACCCCGCCCACATCCACACAATCACACACATAGCACAATGCAGCAAAGATATCCAAACAATTCACTCAGAGGCATCAAACGCTTAGCAAAACACCACGTCAAACCACAACGCCCCGAAATGAAATAATATACGTCCACACGCCATACCAAGTGCAACATCAACACCAAACATATCCATAGAAATCACATAGTCATTTACAAACTACACCATTCACAAAACACACGCATTTTGAAAGCAAGCCTTTAACGAGGCTAAACCGAATCTTTTGAAAACTCATTTCAAACAAACAAACAAAATACCAAGACGATCACCAATCATCGTATCCATGAAACAAGAATGTATGGACAAAGTACTTGCTTCGAATAATTCACAAACGCGAAGAATCGACCGAAGTAGGTTGGCACGAACTGACCACGAACTCGCCGACTCCACCGAACGCTAACCCGCGACAATAAACTATGGACAACAATAACAACAATGAAAATGAATTCCAAAGTACGACCCAAAGTCGCTGAATTCAAAGAACAAACGACGAAAGTTCAAGGGTTTCCCCCAAAACGGCCAAGAACACGAATCGACCCGACAAACATGGAAACGGAATTCCCAACCGAAAATATGGATGTTCAATCCATAGGATATGTTTAACAACATCATTTAACAACAATCGGTTCATCAAAAACGGATGGAAAACGAAATCAAGAACAAATCCCCCAAAAAGTCAACTCGAAGGAAATCAAGAAATATACCTTGATTCGACGAAGAACAATGGATTAGATGATGTTAGGATCACCTAAAGGCCCCCAAAGCACCTTTGGATGGAACAGAATCGACAAGAAGTTCGGACCCCAGTCGCCTTCGTCTCAAACCCGCGGAGAGGAGAAGAAATGAAGTGGAAATGACGTTCCACGACTGCTGTCCAGTTTATATACACTGGACAGCTTAGCGTGCGCTAATCTTCAGGATTAACGTGCGCTATCGGGGCACGCTGTTAGCGTGCGCTAACCACAATTGTTAGCATGCGCTAACGGGACCTTCAGACCCAGTCCAGTATCTCCTAGACTGCCCTGAACTACCGAGTAGCGCACGCTATCCTCACCCTAGCGTGCGCCTGGACTGTTTCTGTACTACCCGCTAGCGCACGCTAACGGTAACACTTAGCGTGCGCTAACTTTGGCAACTTAGCGCGCGCTAGCCACAAAGCGTAGCGTGCGCTAACGACTCAGAGAGACAGCAACAGAACATCTCAAAAATGGGTATGGTGACATACCCACAACTTTGGGAAATTACAACACAGCCCCAAATGTCCGAAAAATCACGATACGACAACAAATAATCAAACCGAAGCTCACAGCACGTATAACAACGTTAAATGAACTTACGAGAAACCCGAAACGACAGTTTCGAATGAGATTCGCAAGAATCGAACTCAAGCGCGGGAAAGTCGCTTAAGAACACGGAACTCAACAAAACGACACCGAAACGAACTCGGATGACAAAAAGTGCAGAACTAAATACTCTCAGAATGACGAAACGGTCACGAGTGAGTCGTCAAAACGGACTCTGTCAGAAAAAAGAAATTTACCAAAAATCGAAAATTGCGGATATTACATATATGGACGGGGTCTACGGTGACACATGACACGTGATCATGTGGTTAGGATGCAACAAGTGATTGACCTAACCGTGAGAGCCTCGGGATACCTACGGTGACACATGACATGCGATCATGTGGTCAGGAGACAACAAGTGATTGATCCAACCGTGAGATGACGTGGCATGTGTTCATGGTGTTATGTATATGTTTTGGATGTATTGACCAGTTCGAGTACCTTGGGTGTGACCGAGATTTCGTATCTTGGGTGGTTATGTTTTGCTGATCTTTATGTCTGTCGAGAACACGTGACGTTGGTTTTGAACCATGTGAACCGTTGTTGGTTTTATTTTGTGAAAACAAAACCTTTGGGCTGTGACCCCTGTTGCTTTTTGGAAAGAGAAGGATTCTGAAATCCTAAATTGTTTTCTATTAAAACTCTCGATGGAATTTTAAATTGTTTTATAAATTGTTTCCCTTGATTAGTGATCTTTCGGTTTTGGAATGTTTTACCCAAACTCATGCCTCGGGAAGTACTTTTCGTTACGTTTGGATCTTTGGGGATTCCTGGTTATTGTTATTCGTGGAATGTGAATTGTATGGCTAGTATTTGCACTTTGTTCTTGCACTAGCAAAACAGTGGAGTTTTGCTAACCCCCGAGTATTCGGGGGGTGGATGTCTGTTTTTGCATTCAGGTTTGGGAGCATAACATAGGGTCGGCATGAAGGATGATGAAAGATGAACGATACTAATCACACGAAGATCTGTATGATGTCATTGGTTTAGTTGTATTTCATTTCCGCTGCAGTATTCTTTCCCGTTGTACGGGAGTGTGTTGTATTTGAACCCTACATGGGCATGTAATGTATTTGAGTTGTATGTATTTATTGAAAGACCAAATCGGTCTACGGAGTCATTTTACCCTTGAAGGCATTGTTGAGATGTTCTATGTTGTTACCATCCTTGTAGATCCTTGAGGAAAGGTTCTACGGCCTGTAATATCCCTGAGCGGATTGGGGCTGTTACATAAATGGTATCGGAGCTTAGGTTATGGAAACCTAGACTGTCGGGTTTAGTGGTGTCTGTTGAGTTTTGTCTCGTCGGATTTTATCTGACTGAGTCGTGTCGCGACACGTCGTCTGAGTTGGTTGGTCGTGATTAGTATCGTGGGGCGATCATCATCTTCGTGCGACCTGTGGATGTAAGTCTCCCTTCTTTGTGATTGTGCCTCGTCTGATGCGAGTTATTTGTATGATTATACGTTAAGTGATGGAATCCTTCTGTGGATTTTGATTTCGTGATATGTGGTTATTTGACTCTCATATTTCGTTCATATGAGGAGTAGTGTTGCTGGATTGTGCATGTTGGATTGTGTTTCTTTTATCCGCTGCGTGAGTTCTTTTGTAATGGCTTTCGGTATTTTACCGAATGAGTTTTATTTCGAAAACCGATTCCCTTAACCGAGTTTTTGGCATTATGGCTGATGTAACCGAGCTGATCGGTCACCAAGAACCGGGTTAATCTTAGTAGTTTAGCTAAGAAAACCCAAAATATATGAAGTATTGTCTTTATTTCTCTCTCTAAAGTATGCTGTAATCTCAGAATCTCAATGCCCTATGAGAAACCCCCTCTCTCCCTTTTATAGGAGGGAGGTGCCTTATTGTCTAAGATTTTCCCTGATTTCCAGAGAAAATCCCGGATATCCAGGGATTCAGGCTGCGATTTTCCATCCCTGGATTTCCGGGATTGCAAGGTATGGGCTCTCAATCCCTGGATCTCAGGGATTCTGTCAGGTGAGTTAGGATCTTCTTTCCTGAGAGTTCGACCTTCCCGAGCTCGGAGGTTTAAGGTTGGCTCATATTATAAAAGATTACCTAGGTCGGGTCATTCCTATTCAAATCCGTAGGTCGAGAGACCTTTGAGGTCGGCAACCTTTTATCAGATATCACAGGTCAGCGGGGCCTCCGAGGTCGGCGCCCTTCTAACAGATGTCACAGGTAAGCGGGGCCTCCGAGGTCGGCGCCCTTCTAACAGATGTCACAGGTAAGCGGGGCCTCCGAGGTCGGCGACCTTCTAAAGGACCTTGGGGTTGGCATCCCCTTATCTAAGAACTTAGGTCGGACTTTTATTGGTCCATATTTTAAACCGGGTTTTCAGGGAGCGTACATTCGGCGTCCTATCAACCAGTCCCCCCTACTCTAGTCGAGCTGTAAGACCGAGTAGAGTAAGATTTGGTTATAATTGGAAGACCTTGACACAATAATCCTTGGGACTCCCGTTCCCAGATAACGAGGTTCTTCGGACTTCGTGCGCTATAATAACCTGTCTTTTCCTTTCCCCGCCTCCCAAACGTCGCGTCGATGGTCAAAGCCAGGTGTCAACCTGCTATAGGTCGGATAAGGCGGTACCAGATCCCAGCCGTTCTTTTGTAGGAGGCATCGGACGCTCCAGATCGCCCGTTATCTTCTCGATCTTCGCCCCCCTCCTCTATAAGTATGCATCCTCTACCCCCTTCGGCCATTTCCACTTTTCTTCTTGCGACATACTGGTGTGAAGGTAACTCCGGCGACACCTACGACCTTGATTTCTTGCTTTCGGTGGTACTTCCTCTACCTTTCTCCGGCGATCTTCCACCCAATCCCATGGGTATGTTCATCTAAACACCTCTTTAGTTTTTGGTTTGTTTTACAGATATTTTCCTCTTCCTCTTCCTCCCTTTTCTTCCTTTTATTATGTCGTCTGCTTCGGATTCTCAAAATTTTTCCGGCGAATCGTCCGTGAACTCCTTTTTAGACGGTCTTTCCTCTTCTGATGGGGACTCAGGGGGTAGGTCGGGGCAAGCTACTGGTTCCTCCCTCTGTCTTAGGGATGAGCCCTTAGGTGATGTAGACTGGTCCGAGCTAGGTGACATCCCTCCCTCTGGCATCCCCCTAATCATTGTAGATCCTCCTTCCCCTCCTCCTATGGACGAAGTAACTGTGACCGGCCTCTTAGCTGATCCATATCAGACGGTCGTAGGAGCGACTCGAGTTCTCCCTCCTCTTCCTCTATCGAGGACTAGCCCAGCCGTGCTGGCTAGTTTTATAAAATTTCTTAGACTTCCCCTGGGGTGGGAATTTGTCACGCCTCAGGCCAGTGACACCCCTGATCATCCTCCCCCGGGGCATATTACCTGGTTCATGGATCAGGTGAGCAGTGGTCTTCGCTTTCCACCCCATCCCTTCCTTGTCTCTCTCTCCGTTAAATACAATCTTCCCCTCAACCAGTTTTCTCCTAACTCTTTTCGTTATATGGTTGGTTTTCTCGTGCTGTGTCATTACAGACATGAGGAACCCGACCTGGGCTTTTTCTATTTTTGTTTTGGGCTAAAGAGTTTTAAAGACTCCTTTTACTTGACTTCCCGAAACAACGCCCATTTCTTCACCCATCTCCCTTCCAATGTGAAGGACTGGAGGTCCCGCTTCTTTTTCCTCCGGCTCCCTACAGCTGATTCTTGGGGCTTTCCTACGGAATGGACGCAGGCTACTCCGAGCCAGGATCCTATTCCTAGGCGCAATTCCATCCGGGCTGTGTGGGTCGAGAAAGTTCGGGAATGGAATGCCATTCCCTATAATGCTTTCCAGCTGACGCAATTCCATGATCTTCTGTTCCATTGAGGGCTGAGCTCGAATCCTTACCCAGCTATCCCTGACATCGGTAGGCTTTATCGGTTTTTTCCATAGTATGATCTTTGTTATTTTGTTTTTTAGCTATTTCCCTGACCGTTTGTATTGTTTTTTGTAGATCAGTTCATGCAGACCTGCCAGTCAGATGCCTCCAAGCCGGCTAAACCATCGAAATAGAAGGTCCCTAAGTCGACGAATCCCCCCAAGGAGAGGGCAGAGGGCTCATCAAAAATCAAACGGAAGCTCCCTTCTCGCCCCAAGTCTGGGGTAACTCTCCCCTCCGACCTGGCTCCTACCTTGACCACCGGACGAAGCCCTGCGAGCTCGTCTCGGCAGCTTCAGGTCACTCAGAGGGCCCCTTCTCCTAGCTCCCCTGATTCCAAACGGCCGAAGACCGCAGGTCCCCCAGGTCCGGCTATGGAGACTCTTCTCCGTTGCAAGGAGTTTGAGAAATTTCTTCCATATTTCAGCTCCATGGTCCCGGCTAAGGATAAGCTGGGATTACGAGATGCCGCAGAGGACCCTCGCTTCGATGCCATGATGATGTATTTTGGGAAGGTATTAACCCTTTTCGCCTTCCTCCCCTTTTTGACTATTTTCATATTTATTATTACCCCTTTGCCGTCCTGATGTAACTTGCTTTCTTGTGCAGTTCTTCGCCACCTTTGTGACCTTCGCAGAGGACCATAAGATTGGCGCTACGTCTTCCTCCCAGCTCACCCAGATGTCAGCCGACCTGGAGGCCGCCCTGTCGGCTAATTCCGATCTCTCGGCCCGGCTTTAGGAGAGGGAGTATCGCTTAGATGCTGCCCTTAAGAAAAGTTCTGAGCGAGAGGCGGTTTTGGAACGGGCTCAGATGGCCAATGTTCAGCTGAACCAAGAGCTGAAATTTGGAAGGCCCTGTCTACAGCTGAAACGGAGAAGGTGGGCCAGCTCGAGGCTCAGTTGTCGGAAGCTAGGGCCGAATCCGAGAGGATAGCCCAACTTGAAGCCCGAGCTAAGGCTGAGTTGTAGAAGGTCGCCCAACTCGAAGCTCAGGCTAGAGCGGAATCAGAAAAGGTTACCCAGCTGGAAGTTCAACTAGCCGAGGCCAGATCCGAGGGATCATCTTATGAGCGCGGGGTGACGGATGGCCGACGTCGGTTTCTGACCAGTGACGTTGGTCACTCTTTTTTGGGGGCCTACCGTTCCGCCCTCCTAGCCCGGTATCACAATTCTACCGCTTTCCTGGTTAAGCTAGCCCCTGCCACGACACAATATTTCGATTTTTCTCTAACTCGTGCTCGTGAGAAACTAGCTTCTTTGGGTTTTACGGGCGAGCTGGACCGAGAAGCTGCATTGGACGGGGCTCCCGTTCCTTCGGGTTGGTCCGGGGACGTGGAAGAATCTCCGGAGGCGGCCTGGTGGAAGGATGCCCTTGAGGAGTCTATAAAGAAATCTGGCCTGGATTTGGAGCTGCCTTCTACTCCTCCTAGCTCACCTGTTATGGCCAGCACTCCTAATCCCGAGGTGATCGGGACCGACCGTGATGCTTCTCCTTCGTTGCCCCCTCCATCTTCCGAGCCTGTAGTTTAGTGTAGACATGTATATATATTTTCTTCTTCTTCTTCCTTTTTTTTTGTTTATTGTACTGGCACAACTATTTTGAATGAAAAGTTTTTGAGTTGAATACACTTGGGATTTGTATGATAGTGATGTGCTTTGTATCAGGGCTATTTTTAATGAAAAGTTAATATAGTTCGATGTCGATTGTAACCTCGATGTATCTGTGCCTGTTTGAATTAATACGATCACTTCCCAACATAGCCCGGCCTTTTTCTTAATATAGTCCCGACTATTTTAAATTTCGAAATATCTTAAATATAACCCGACCACTTTGACCTTTACGAGTTGTAGTGGTTTGGTGTTCTTTAGGTTAATTTAACCTAAATTTTTCACTGATCTTTAGTATAGGTTGGGTATTTCCCTTAGTCATAGCTTCACAGGGCGGTTCACCCTTACTCGGATCTGAAGGCGTTTCGCCTGATCAGATGTCAGAGGGCGGTTCACCCTTACTCGGATCTGAAGGCGTTTCGCCTGATCAGATGTCAGAGGGCGGTTCACCCTTACTCGGATCTGAAGGCGTTTCGCCTGATCAGATGTCAGAGGGCGGTTCACCCTTACTCGGATCGAAGGCGTTTAGCCCGATCGGATGTCGAGGGCGGTTCACCCTTACTCGTATCTTAAGGCGTTTCGCCTGATCAGATGTCAGAGGGCGGTTCACCCTTACTCGGATCTGAAGGCGTTTCGCCTGATCAGATGTCAGAGGGCGGTTCACCCTTACTCGGATCTGAAGGCGTTTCGCCTGATCAGATGTCATTTCTAGTTTTACTTGATCAATGTATTCAGAGAGATATTTTTTTGTAATATACTTTTATTAAAATGACGCAAGCTTTTTTCCACACCTCTTCATACAAAATATTTTTTCAAGTGACATATGTTCCAAGGTCTCTTGATGGGGTGTCCTTCCTTATCCTCGAGCTCATAAGCTCCCCCTGCATAAATTCGGATTACCTTGTAAGGGCCTTCCCAGTTCGGCTCCAGCTTTCCTGTTTTTCTGAGAGCATCAGCTCGCCTAAGCACCAAATCACCGACTTGGAACTGTCTCTTCCTGACTCTTTTGTCATGAGCCGCTTTTGTCAGGCTTTTGTATCTTTCAGTTCGTGCTGCGTCCGCTTCCCTTCTTTCTTCTATAGTATCTAACGCCTCCTTCATTATTTCATCGTTTTCCACCTCGTTGAACCATCGAACCCGATGAGACATTTTTCCGACTTCTGCTGGGATGATGGCTTCGGACCCGTATACCATACTGAAGGGTGTTTCTCCTGTTGACGATCTAGGTGTGGTCCTATATGACCATAGTACCGAGCTGAGCTCATCCACCCATCCTCCTCCAACTTTGTCTAAGCGGGTTTTGATCCCCTGCAAGATTGTTCTGTTAGTTACCTCCACTTGTCCATTAGCCTGCGGATGAGCAACCGCAGCGAACCTTTGCCTGATATACATACCCTCGCACCAGGACTGGGTTCTCTTCCCATTGAATTGGGTTCCATTATCTGAGATGAGTATCTGGGGCGCTCCGTACCTGCAGCAAATGTTGTTAAACAGAAAACTTATGATTCTTTGCTCGGTTATGCTGGCCACGGGCTCGGCCTCTACCCACTTGCTGAAGTAGTCTATGGCTACTACTAAGAACTTTCTTCCTCCCGAGCCAGGTGTAAACTGCCCCATGATATCAATTCCCCATTTAGCGAAGGGACAGGGTGCTCCCATGGTGATCATATCTTCTGCTGGGATGTGAATTAAGGGTGCGTGCACTTGACATTTTTGGCATCGCTTAACCATTTCCACTGCTTTCTTGCTCATGGTTGGCCAGAAAAAACCAGCCCTTAGCGTTTTGCTAATTAGCGCTCTTCCTTTGGTATGATCTCCACAGCACCCTTCATGGATTTCTTCCAATATACCCCGCCCTTCTTCTTCCGAAACGCACCGTAGGTATGGACCGGGGTAGGATCTCTTGTATAGCTCATCGTTAATGCAACAGAACCTTGCTGCTCTTCACACAATCTTCATTCTTTCTTGCCTTTCCTTGGGTAGTTCTGCCCTTCTTAGGTATGCCAGTAGAGGAGTTCGCCAATCTGCCACTTCGTTCACCACCACCACCTGTTTCATGATGCTACTCCGGGCTGCTCCCAAAATCGTTACTGTTCGCGAGCGGCAATCTACTAAGGAGCTTCCCATTTTGGCTAGGTAATCAGCTTTTGCATTTTCCACCCTGGGGATATGGATTAACTTCCATTCCCCTAGTTTTTTGGCAGCCTCTCTCACTTCCTCAACATACTTCTTCATCCGATCTTCATTTATCTCAAATTTTCCTTCTACCTGTTGTGTGACCAGTTGGGAATCAGAGTAAGCAATGAGTCGTCGCGCGCCCAAGTCTATCCCCAGCTGCATTCCCTTAACCAGGGCTTCATATTCGGCCTCGTTGTTAGATGCCCTAAAATCGAATTTTATGGCATACTCTAATTGTTCACCCTCCGGGGTAGTAAGGATTATCCCTGCCTGTAACCACCGGGTTGTTGCCGATCCATCCACATGTAACAGCCACTGTCCCTCTGGTGGCGATGGCATGGCCCCCTCTTGGATGAAGTCTGCTAGGGCCTGAGCCTTAATCGCCGTTCTCGACTCATACTCCATGTCGTACTCCCCCATTTCTACAGCCCACTTCACCAGACGACCTGACGCGTTAGGTCGCCCTAATATTTCTCTTCAGGGCAAGTTGGTTCGCAGTTTTATCTGGTGGGGTAGGAAATAGGGCCTCAATCACCTGGCTGTAACTACTAACGCCAGCGCCCCTTTTTCTAGCTCGGAGTAATTCCGTTCTGCTCCTTGCAAAATTCGGCTTGTATAATAAATGGGCTTTTGCTTACTCATTTCTTCTCTTAGCAAGACCAAGCTAACCGCTCCCTCTCCTACGGATAAGTAGAGTACGAGATCCTCTCCTGGTACTGGTTTGGTGAGCAGAGGCAGCTCGGCCAAATACTCTTTTAATTTTCCGAATGCTGTTTGCGCTTCTGGGGTCCATTCGAACTTGTTCCCTTTTCTTAAGAGTTTAAAAAATGGGAATCCCTTCTCGGCCGAGCGTGATATGAAACGGCTCAGCCCTGCTATTCTTCCTATTAGTATCTGGATATCCTTGATATTTTTTGGAGGATTCATTTGCAGCACTGCCTTGACCTTCTCCGGGTTGACCTCGATTCCTTGTTCTGTGACCACATATCCCAGGAATTTTCCCGATTTGACTCCAAAAGAACATTTTGATGGGTTGAGCTTCATTCCGTACGTGCGCAGGCTTTCGAACGTCTCTTCTAGGTCTCTGATATGCTCTCCTGCCTTCACACTTTTCACTAGCATGTCATCCACGTATACTTCCATGTTTCTGTCGATTTGGGATCTAAAGATTCTGTCGACCATCATTTGATATTTAGCTCCTGCATTTTTTATCCCAAAAGGCATGCGTACATAACAAAAAGTTCCTTTTGAAACCACAAAACTAACCCTCTTTCTGTCCTCGGGTGCGAGAGGAATCTGATGATATCCCTGAGAAGCATCCATCATACTGAGTAACTCGCACCCCGAGATTAAATCCACTAGCTGATCTATGCGGGGTAATGGGTAGTGATCCTTTGGGCATGCTTTATTTAGGTCCCGGAAGTCCATGCACATCCTCCACTTCCCCTGGCCTTTCCCCACCATCACAACGTTGGATAGCCACTCCGGAAACTGGATCTCCATTATGTGTCCAGCTCGGAGGAGCTTATCGACCTCTTCCCCAATGACCCCATCCATCTCCGGCCCGAAATGCCTCCTCTTCTGCTTTACTGGCCTTATGGTTGGGTCGATGTTAAACCTGTGCTCGGCAACTGTTGGGCTGATTCCCACCAGATCCTCAGCTGCGAACGCGAAAATGTCCACAAATCTCCTTAGCAGGCTAATGAGGCTTTCCTTTATTCAATCGCCTAACCGACTTCCCATGCGAGTTTTTGTTTCCGGCTTTCCTGGAACCAATTATATTTCTAGCAACTCCTCATTGGGCTTGACGCCTTCTTTCTCAGCTTCCTCTACCGCCTTTGATTGTTTATTCCTCTTAGACTCCGGATCCGGACCCCCTAGCTCAAATGTCCTCTTTCCGCACTGCACTCCCTGCTTTACCGTTGTCTGATAACAAGATCGGGCTACAAACTGATCCCCGGCTACTTCCCCTACCTCACCTCCTATGGGGAATTTTACTTTCATGTGTGCGGTAGAGGACACTGCTTCGAACTTGTTGAGCCCCGGTCGTCCTAGAATGGCATTATAGGCCGATTTGGTGTCCACCACTAAAAATCTGAGCGTCTTGACCTTCCGATGGGGCATCCGACCTAGTGCTACCGGAAGCACCACTTCTCCGACTGGTTGCACCTCGGTCATGCAGAACCCATAGAGAGTGGTATCTACCTTCCTCAATTCCACCTCCAGGTTCATCTGTTTGAAATAGTCATAGAATAAGATGTATACCGAGCTTCCCGTATCGATAAATACCCTTTGCACATCGTAACTGGCGATCTCCGCAGTGATGACCAGCGCGTCATTGTGGGGCGTATGTATCCCGTTATAATCCATGGGGCTGAACTGAATGATAGGCCCGCTGCCTACAGAGGCGACCTCCTTGAGCTGATGACACCTAGCCTTTCGTGAGTGGGCTTTCCTAGCCTGATTAGAACTTCCATCGGTTGGTCCACCTGATATCATGTGGATTACTCCTTTCTTAGCCGGGGGAGCAGCGGGTCCCCGAGGAGCTTCTCTTTTCACCCCCGCACCTCCTTGGGGCATGGGTGGTTGTCTCCGACCTCCATTTCTCTGCTGATATGTGAACTCCATTAGATGTCCCGCTCGGACCAGCCTTTCGATCTCATCTTTAAGGTGCTTGCATTCATCTGTTTTATGCCCGTAATCATTGTGGAATCGACAATAAAGCTCTGATTTCGGCTGGGTGGGCCTATTAGGACGAGATGCAGGCCACTCGATAACCCTGTTCATCTTACCTTCAACTTCTTCCAAAACCTGAGCTCTCCTCATTGTTAGTGGGCTGTATTGGTTAAATCTTGGTCGTCTTAGAACGGTATCGCTCTTCTTTCGGTATATTTTTCCCCGCGACATTTCTTCCTGAGGCAAACTTCCTTGAAAGGTGTACTCCTCGCGCCGTATCAATCTGCTATCCCCCCTTTCCCCATCTTCGGGCTTTTCTTGCAATTCCTCCATGTACTTCTCGGTTTCCTCAACATTAATGTATTTCGAACATCGGGCTAGGACCTCATCATATGTTATGGCTGGTTTTTTAGCTAATGAGGTGCGTAGCAACCCAGGCCTTAGTCCCTGCGTCAAGGCACTGGTTTTTACTTCTTCTGACGACGATGGTACCTCCAGACATGCCTTTGTAAATCGTGTCACATAAGCTCTCAGCGCTTCTCCGGAGTACTGCTTGATACTGAACAAGGACATGAAGGTCTTTTGGTGCGCCCTGGCGCTGGCAAAGTGAGTCAAGAACGCGGAGCTGAAAGTTTTGAAGCTGGTGATTGACCCAGGGGGTATCTGGTGGAACCAATCCTGAGCTGACTCTGTTAGCGTAGCCAGGAATGCTCTACAACTCACGGCATCCGAATATCGATGTAGTACTGCCATGTTCTCTAATCGGTATAAATGTCTGGTAGGATCTGAGAGTCCATCGTAGGTGAAGGTGACAGCCCTAAACCCATATGGGAGCTCGGCCTGCAGTATGCCTTCTGAGAAGGGATGGCCTGGATGACTCTCCATGTCCTTCCCCGCAACCCTCTGTCACAACTCCTACAGCTCGTCTTGCATACTGGATATCAAGGGATCCTGCATTTTTTCCTGTCTAGATCGCTCGCATATTCTCGGATAACTCTCCCCATGCTCTTCCTGCTGATCAATTTCCTCCGGCCCATCCGAATGGATGGGTATTACTTTTCGTGGTACTATTTGTTTTTCGACCTCCCGATTCTTCTGGATCGCACTGGCGATTATGTCGGCTAAGGCTTCCTTCGTCAGTGTCATTGTGCTTGGTGCGACTTCTTCTACGGGGGTGACGGGTGTTTTTTCCAGAGTAGATTCTCCACCCGCAGCTGCTAATTCCTATTCTAAATTTCGAGGTATCAATTCCCCTATTTTCTTCTGGTTCATTTCTTCCGCCATTACTAACCTCACGCCTCATCTCAAAGTGACTCGATGTCACACTTTCCACAGACGGCGCCACTTGATGTAACCGAGCTGATCGGTCACCAAGAACTGGGTTAATCTTAGTAGTTTAGCTAAGAAAACCCAAAATGTATGAAGTATTGTCTTTCTTTCTCTCTCTAAAGTATGCTATAATCTCAGAATCTCAATGCCCTATGAGAAACCCCCTCTCTCCCTTTTATAGGAGGGAGGTGCCTTATTGTCTAAGATTTTCCCTGATTTCCAGAGAAAATCCTGGATATCCAGGGATTCAGGCTGCGATTTTCCATCCCTGGATTTCCGGGATTGCAAGGTATGGGCTCTCAATCCCTGGATCTCAGGGATTCTGTCAGGTGAGTCAGGATCTTCTTTCCCGATAGTTCGACCTTCCTGAGCTCGGAGGTTTTAGGTCGGCTCATATTATAAAAGATTACCTAGGTCGGGTCATTCCTATTCAAATCCGTAGGTCGAGAGACCTTTGAGGTCGGCAACCTTTTATCAGATATCACAGGTCAGCGGGGCCTCCGAGGTCGGCGCCCTTCTAACAGATGTCACAGGTAAGCGGGGCCTCCGAGGTCGGCGCCCTTCTAACAGATGTCACAGGTAAGCGGGGCCTCCGAGGTCGGCGACCTTCTAAAGGACCTTGGGGTTGGCATCCCCTTATCTAAGAACCTAGGTCAGACTTTTATTGGTCCATATTTTAAACCGGGTTTTCAGGGAGCGTACATTCGGCGTCCTATCAATGGCCTTGATCATTTTGGCGAAATCCTTATGACGGTATTTAGTATTTTGGTAAATGGCTTTCGTGAGCTTTTGAAATATTACCGTCATCGGCCTTTTTGGCGTTTTTGTAAATAGTTTTATCCTGGTGGATTCTGGCGCGGGACCCACGGCGCTATAATGTTCTGTGTAATTACCTGGAATTTTTGGGCATTCTAGCCCATTGAATTATCTTTGAAAACCTTGAGCATCTTAGAAAATAAATTTCGAGACATACTTTTAAAATGAATCGTTTTCTCGTGGTACTTCCAAGGTGCCACAATATGTTTCAAAATTCTTCTGCCTCGAAGACCAAAATATTTTGAGATATTTTCAATTATTTTTAGAAATGCAGTTGCTTAGACCCAAGGGTCGAATATTTTTGAAAGTTTCGATTTAAAGTAAAGTGTCCTCATTTTTATCAAATGCGAAATGGTTCTCCAAAGTCTCGATAACGATGTTTCACGTTTGTACTTTTTTGAAAGGTGATACTCAAGATCAACCGGTATTTTTCTAAATTATTTTCAAAAGGAGGTTTTCGTTTTTAAAACCTATCCATTCCCGTTTGAGGGCTGGGTATGTATGTATGATGTTCACATTGTCGTTAGAATATTAACTCCCGAGTATGATGGAATTGGTGGCGTGAATGTTGAGTCGTTTGCCACGCATTTGTTGTGATTAGCCCTTTGTGAGAGGTGAGATGTTGGTATTGAATGTTGTCGTTTTGTGATGATTTGTGTGTTATCGCACCTGTGTGAGCTATTGGAACTGGAGTTTGTATGATTGTTTACATACGTGGTTGTTTCGTGATGTTTTGTAAATGTGCACTGGTTATCGTTCGAGTCGTTGATGTCGCCGAACGATGCAGTTGTTGCTGTGATATTCATGTGTGTGTTGCCTTACGATGGTAATCGCGGTATGTGTTGTGTGTTATGATTTTCTGTTGTGGTGAGTGGTTACTTATTCAGTATGCCGAGGGGCCGAGGTCGTGGTCGTGGCGATCGGACGCGTGGTCGAGATCATGCTGCCGGTGATGATATCGGTATCGGTGTCGCTACTATTTTACAGCAGGTAGCCACACAGATGACTCAGTTGACTCAGGCAGTTCAGCCTGTTACACATGTGACCCAACACACTGGTGCAAATCAGTGGCTTTGAGAAGTGGTTCGTATGAATCACCCTCGTTTCGCTGGTGCTGCAGATGCTTTAGGCTGGGATGGTTGGCTTTTCCAGTTGGAAAAGATATTCGAGATAGTTGATTGTCCAGAAGAACGTAAGGTCCTGGTAGCTCAGTATCTTTTCGACAAAGATGCCGCTAGCTGGTGGGAGGCTGTTAAGCCTCAAGATCGTGTTGTCACATGGGCAGAGTTCCAGAGATTCATGAGAGATGAGTTTTGTCCGGAGCCGATCAGAAATCAGAAGATTAATGAATTCTTTTCGATGGAACCGCAGGATGTACCGCTGTCTCAAGCTATTATTGATTTTAGCAAACAACTCGGCTATGTGCAGAATCAAGTAAGGACAGAGGAGGACAAGGTTTGTCATTTTAGTAGGCGGATGAAGCCGGAGATTCATCAGTACATGGCAGGTCTCGCTTGTACTTCATTGAGAGATTATCAGAATAGAGCGTTAGCCTATGAGCTATCCAGATTATCGACCGAGAGTATGTCTGACTCGAAGAAACAGAAAACCGCTGGGAACTTTTCAAGAAATCAGATGAGTGGGCCCCTTGAGGTTGGGACTTCATTTCGTCATCCCAAGATGGTTCCTAGATCGCGTGATCAGAGGAGTAGTACCCCTGCAGTGAGTAATGTGAGCAGCTCGAAGGTATGTTATAACTGTAGTCGAGCAGGCCATACTGCGAAGAATTGTCGTTCACCGTTAGTCAGCTGTTTCAAGTGTGGCCAGGTGGGTCACCGAGCCGTACATTGCGAGACGGTAGCTGAGAGATTTCGGGATCGAGGTTGCATCTCTGCTCCGAAAGGACACGGAGATGCCTAGTGTGGTTTTGAGGATTTTGGCGTAGTCCGAATTGTTTATGATTGCCCTTGTGGATTGTTTGTGTTTACTTTCTATTTTCTCGATTGTGCGTGTTTCCTTGTAATAGGTACTTTGTGTTTTGTGAATGTTTGGATAATTGACTTGATAATATTATCTGTTTGATGACGCTTGTCACTTATTGGTTTTATTATGTTTTTACCGGTGGCATTGTGTTGGTCGTCGTGGAGCGCGTTTTCACGCCGTATATTCCTTTGCGTTGCTTGTAACGTTTCGCCGATGGATGAAAGTTACGCATTTCTTGTGTATCTCGTTAGGTTTTCTTGGCGGGATGTTGCTCCACCCTACTTATTTTAAGTTTCGGGACGAAACTTCTTTTAAGGAGGGTAGAATGTAATAACCGCAATTTTCGATTTTCGGTAAATTTCTTTTTTCGGTCGGAGTCCATTTTGACGACTCGCTCGTGACCGTTTCGTCATTCTGAGAGTATGTAGTTCTGCACTTTTTGTCATCCGAGTTCGTTTCGGTGTCGTTTGGTTGAGTTCCGTGTTCTTAAGCGACTTTCCCGCGCTTGAGTTCGATTCTTGCGAATCTCGTTCGAAACCATCGTTTCGGGTTTCTCGTAAGTTCATTTAATGTTGTTATACGTGTTGTGACCTTTGGTTTGGTTATTCGTTGTCGTATCATGATTTTTCGGACATTTGGGGCTGTTTTGTAATTTCCCAAAGTTGTGGGTATGTCGTCATACCCATTTCTGAGATGTTCTGTTGCTGTCTCTCTGAGTTGTTAGCGCACGCTATGCTTTGTGGCTAGCTTGCGCTAGGTTGCCGAAGTTAGCGCACGCTAAGTGTTGCCGTTAGCGCGCGCTAACGAGTGGTGCAGAAACAGTCCAGAGGCTACTGGACTGGGTTAGAACGTTGGTTAGCGCACGCTATTTGGTAACATAGCGCGCGCTAGGGTGCATTGGTAGAGCACGCTGGGGGAAGGATAGCGCGCGCTATCCAGTACTTCAGGGCAGCCCAGGAGCTACTGGACTGGGTCTGGGGGTCTCGTTAGCGCACGCTAACATTTGTAGCTAGCGCGCGCTAACTGTATATTTTGGCAGAACGTTTTGTTCTGATGCTTTGATAGCGCACGCTAATTAGGTAGTATTAGCGCACGCTAAGCTGTCCAGTATATAAATTGGACAGCAGTCATTACTCTTCATTTTTCTTCATTTATTCTTCTTCCTCCGCGGGTTGAGACGAGGGCGACTAGGGCTTGGGCTCCTGCCCGATTTCTACTCCATCCAAGGTATTTTGGAGTATCCTAGGTGATTATAACATCATCTAATCCATCTTCTGTAATACCCCCAAATCCCATTGGGTCATTACAGTGCCGTGGACCCCACACCAGGAGATCCACCAGGCTAACACGACCAAAAATACAACTAACTGACCAAAAAGGGAACCACAATCCCTACACTGACATCCAACATAATATTCCGATATGGAATTTCAATGACAACAGTGGGCCTACATGGCCTAAATTAAACACAACGACATCCACGAGCCTTGCTCGGATAATACAAAATGACAATAACTGATAAAACTGGAGTACTCCAACTGTCTTACTGACATGAACACCAAAATATCTCGGACTAGTATCGCTCGAATGCCTCGTCGTCATTGTCATGCCCCTGTGTCACAACTCTCTCCTCGCAAGCACCTAAAACATGAAAACATGTTCCGCCCCCATGGGGTCAGTCATCCAGATAATGAATATCAAATACATGTACAACATGATATGCATCCAAAGGCAGAATGAACACTACAATAATGGTAGACGAGATGCTCACAAACCAAAGTAAGAATCGAGCATTCGTGAAACACTATGCCCACGGCATACGATCAATACCTGCTCAACAGGTTAGAATATAAGTGCCCAACGGCGAATCATCAATACAGAACATAACACTGCATTACCCGAAGGTAAACCAAGCCACAACTGCAATAGATACGAATCACAATGCCCGAAGGCTCCAACAGAAAAACCATGACATCATAAAGGCCTGAAAGCCCTCGCATTTAAGCCGCCAAGATATTACAAAGGTGCGAAACCACTCACCAAGTCATTAATCATCACAATGGCCCGAAGCCAAAACAGCCCGAAGCCATATCAATGAGGGCCGAAGCCACGGCACGAAGCCGTATCACAATGAGGGCCGAAGCCACGGCAGGAAGCCGTATCACAATGAGGGCTGAAGTCACGGCATGAAGCCATATCACAATGAGGGCCGAAGCCACGGCACGAAGCCATATCACAATGTGGGCCGATGTCACGGCACGAAGCCGTATCACAATGAGGGCCGAAGCCACGACACGAAGCCGTATCACAATGAGGGCCGAAGCCACGACACGAAGCCGTATCACAATGAGGGCCGAAGCCACGGCACGAAGCCGTATCACAATGAGGGCCGAAGCCACGGCACGAAGCCGTATCACAATGAGGGCCGAAGCCACGGCACGAAGCCGTATCACAATGAGGGCCGAAGCCACGGCACGAAGCCGTATCACAATGAGGGCCGAAGCCACGACACGAAGCCGTATCACAATGGGGGCCGAAGCCACGACACGAATCCGTATCACAATGAGGGCCGAAGCCACGGCACGAAGCCGTATCACAATGAGGGCCGAAGCCACGGAACGAAGCCGTATCACAATGAGGGCCGAAGCCACGGCACGAAGCCGTATCACAATGAGGGCTGAAGTCACGGCATGAAGCCATATCACAATGAGGGCCGAAGCCACGGCATGAAGCCGTATCACAATGTGGGCCGACGTCACGGCACGAAGCCGTATCACAATGAGGGCCGAAGCCACGACACGAAGCCGTATCACAATGAGGGACGAAGCCACGACACGAAGCCGTATCACAATGAGGGCCGAAGCCACGGCACGAAGCCGTATCACAATGAGGGCCGAAGCCACGACACGAAGCCGTATCACAATGAGGGCCGAAGCCACGGCACGAAGCCGTATCACAATGAGGGCCGAAGCCACGGCACGAAGCCGTATCACAATGAGGGCCGAAGCCACGACACGAAGCCGTATCACAATGGGGGCCGAAGACGCGACACGAATCCGTATCACAATGAGGGCCGAAGCCACGGCACGAAGCCGTATCACAATGAGGGCCGAAGCCACGGAACGAAGCCGTATCACAATGAGGTCATCCAATGACCGTGACCTGCTGGATTGCAGGTGCTGGGAAACCAACCGCGAAGGTTCAAGCCCCAGACTTACCCATAATGAGATCACCCCGTGACCGTGACCTACTGAACTGTAGGTGTTGGGAAACCAACCGCGAAGGTTCAAGCCCCAAGCTTACCCATCGAGCACTAGCCGAGACTAGCCTCCGAAACATAATTAATCACAACAGTAACGATTCCAAGATTACCAAATTCACAAGAATAATAGCGTGCTGCCTTGAGTCGGCCAACACGACAACAATAACTCACGGTTGGGCACCATCCACGGCGGTCCCAATTCAAATACCTCGACTGCCTTGCAATGGCCAATCGATCACAACAACGGATGGAAACTATCCTTGATAGTCCCAAATCAATACATCGATTACCTTAGAACGGTTAATCGATAACCAATGATAAACGGATAGGAATTATCTTCGATAATCCCAATTAAATACATCGATTACCTTAGAACAGTTAATCGATGACGATGACACAACTGATGGGAATTATCTTCGATAATCCCAATTAAATACATAGATTACCTTAGAACGGTTAATCGACAACTAATGATACAACAGATGGGAAATATCTTTGATAATCCCAATTCAATACGTCGATTACCTTAGAGCGGTCAATCGATAACGATGACACAACGGATGGGAATTATCTACGATAATCCCAATTAAATACATCGATTACCTTAGAACGGTTAATCGACAACCAATATTACAATGGATGGGAATTATCTTTGATAATCCCAATTCAATACATCGATTACCTTAGAACGGTTAATCAATACTCTATGATACGTTTAGAATAGATGTCCCGGCTCCATAAACCGGCCACCGAAACAGAGATGATAAACGAATACATCAAACGTCTTCAATCGGCTGATACAACATCATAGCAACCGTTCCAATTTGATAATAACGATTCAACGATGCCTCAGAACGACATTAACGTCAACAATAATAATCGTTACATCGATACCGCGAACCGGCTATCGACAACATCAGTATCAACAAGAATCTCAATGCCTTAAACCGGCTGTTAACGAATAACAATAACATCTAGCATAAATGCCGAAGGGTATTGCATCAAACAATTCCCGAATATCAACAAACCATGAAGAGACTAAGTCTCAAAATGATACAATACATTCATACACATATATGATAACATTAATCTCATTGACCAGTACAAGTATAAAACTTGCCTCAAACCGAAGGCGAGAAAGTCCTTCCACGATCAACGGCCTGGCACGAAATGATGAACGGCGCCTCCCGACGATCCCAAACACTCGAACAACCTTGAATGAAAACGATTCATTCAAAAACACAAAATCAATAGAAAACAACGACAAGGACAAAGCCCGATTCAAACACGAATCAATCACACCGCACGAACGAATATCATAGTTCTCAACTATGTATTCTAACATCCTCCAACACTTCGGTGATCAATTAACATGATCATTACGTTCTTAACACTTGTGAAATCCATTCAACAAGATTCACTTAAGAACAATCATCAAGACGAACATCTCAAAATGATAATATCACCAATATCATCAAATTGATCCTCCTACAATGATAATATTACCAATATTATCATTATCACCCCAAGGACATCATCAGCTCCATAATCATGATGTCTGAAACAAAAATCCTTCATCAATACACCATGAATTCGGATTAATCAACAAAATTCACTCAACCATTTCCAAATTATGATAATCACCCCTAAATCATCATAAATCCTTACTAAAATGGTTAAAATCTTTCAAGAACACCACCAACAACAATAATCATCTCAAGAATATGTTAATCATATAAAAATCTTAACATAATCCTTCCTAGACATGATTAAAAACCTCCAAAAAAATCTAAAACATCAAGAACATAATCCAACTCAAGCAATACCATCATGTTCTTCATCAAAAGTTTATCAAAACTATGAAGAATCATGATATACTCCATCAATCAAACAATACCCGAAGAAAACAACAACAACATCATCAAACTCGAAAATCACTTGAAGAACAAGAGATTGAGGGAACTTACCAAAGAAGAACAAGAAAAACCCTCCAAACACCAAAGGAGCACCAACAAGCTTCCAACTTCAAGCTTCAATCCAAGCTAGGATGATCAAGATCGAGTTGGAAGGGGCTAAACATCAATAACAAGTCCGAACGGACAATTCTAGGGAGAGAAAATGTGTTTTGGTTCGTGAGGAAATGAAATACGAAACCAAGATAAATAGACTGACAAGTCCATTACGTACGTTATACGCCCATGCTAACGTACGTAACGGCCTTTACGTACGCTATGTAAAAACATTAACGTACGTAAAGCCAAATCCAGAACTAACTGAACTAAAATACGAAGGCCTTAACGTACGTAAACAAAAGCTTATTACGTACGTTAACAAGACCTGCATTACGTACGTAGAGCTCACCTCTTAACGTACGTAAGGGTCCGTTGACTGCAATAGTGAGATCCGATCGAAAGATGCTCGGGACCCACCGTCCGTAAGTGACTACGAGGAAGGTTCCTACCACCTACCAAGCATTACGTACGTAACCTTACAGGCTTAACGTACGTAATGTCAACAAGCTAGCGTACGCAATGCTACATCCGTAGCGTACGTTAAGGCTAGTTTAATTAGCAAAAAAATTCAAACTCTCCAACCAACATTCAAACGACGAAACCAACCCGACGACATGTATAAATATTTCGATCCCAAAATATTCCAATACAATATACATTGTATCAGTCCAAAACAACAACACTTGTACAATTCCAAATGAATACGTACAACTCAACAGTAACAAGAAAAAAAATTATCCCCGGATATTACATACTCCCTCCCTTAAAAAGAGTTTCGTCCCCGAAACTAAGGGTACACAGCATGGGGTATGAACTATCCATCAGGATCTGAAAACAACATCTCCAGGAATACTTCTCACTGCGAATCACTTCGCCTGAGTAAACGGGCCAAACCTACGGGTCCCCGCGTCTCTTTTGCCCGGGCACGGCGAAAACCAAGAGATAAAAACACGAAACCAAGTGCGAGATTTGTCGAATCATGACTCTTCTGCTAGAGACTAGTCAAAAAGTCGTACCAACCGCATGACTCGTAACACCGGCGTACACACCTCGCGGGTGCCGCCCATTGTACATGTCTACAGTCATCAGTGTACACTTCCCCATTCTCGTCGGCATCGGACGTCCATGCAAACACTGACTCACGCTACGCAAAAATAATGACAACACAAACATAGTCATCGTGACCATATCAAACGCACACCCAAGTCCTTATGGCTTGACGTCTCGAATCACAATGAAGAAAAATTTCCCAGATCATCACAAGAATCTCGGGTACAAGACCAAAAGGAAAGAAAATCACATCAAATGACTCAAGTCTCAAGATCCTCGGATACAAGCGTTACAAGATAGATCAACAACAGATGGTTCGCAACCACAATACTACAATACAGACTGAGTCAAACATCAATCCGAAAAACAAGAAAAATACAAATCAAGGCTACATCTCAAATGTACCTGAAATCAACATCTTCCAGATCATCGAGCTCCTCGATTCCATCGACTCGAGGAAGACCCAAATCCGAACTCGCTGCTCCTCCTCGACTGTCCTTACCTCTGGCTCCCGAAGCCCGATAGGACCCCTTGGATAAAGTACGGACTGAAGTAACGAAATCTCTCGAGGCCCGTGATCTCTCTCGAGACCTACTGGTACTAGAACTCCTGCAATATTTCTGAAGGTGTCCCGGCTTTCCACATAGAAAACAAACAATAGCTGGCATGGTACATCGAGTGCTAACATGCCCCGCTGAGTCACAGTTAAAGCAAACAACAGTCGAATTTGTCGTCTGAAAAGAAGATGATTTCCCAGCACGAAGACAACTAGAAGACGACCTCTTGGACGTCGGAGCCCGATGTCCCTCTGAACGAACCGGCATCCTAGTCCTCTCACCAGAAGAAACTGAAGGGTTCTTCCGAGCAAGCTCCTTGATCAAAAGCTCTGCTCCAAGAGCCTTCTCGATGAATTCATCAAGTGAATTACAATTATGGTTGAACAACTGCATTCTCAACTGTGGGTTCAGCCTCTTGCTAAAATACTTGATCTTATCCGCCTCAGTACGGATAATAGATGAAGCAAACTGAAGAAGTCCCTGAAACTTCTCAGCAATAACAATAACACCCTCATCCTCGACGGATTCGGGGTTCAAAACCTCTGACAACTTGGCTTCACGAAGTGGAGCCGGATAATACCTCTCTAACGTGAGAGTCTTAAACTCACTCCAAGCACAATCACGATCGGTGGGTTTCATAGAAAGCCACCAAGAATAAGCGCCTTTACTCAAATAGTAAGCTGCCACTGCCACCTTACTCTCTTCCGGACACTGAACCATGTCGAAGAGTTTATCAAAATGTTCAAGCCAGTGAACAATATCAGCTGGTTCTGAAGAACCCTCAAAGATAGGCGGCCTCTGACGAGAGATGTCACTGATAATCTGACTCACTCTCCCAGCCTGTCCATAAAACGGCACCTGGAGTCCCTGCTGCTGTGTACCACGAACCATCGAGGTCTGCATTGTTGCCATTATCCGCGTCATCTGAGTCATCTGGGTCATCATGCCCCTCATAAGCAAGAAATGGTCGATGTCAGTCTGATCGACTCCTCGAGTATGACGTTCCGAAGGGGAACCGATCGCATAAGTCACATCTCCGGCCGAATTCTAATCCATCTCGGCATCCGCACAAGCATAAACACGAGGTTCTGGGTTTCGACCTGCTCTACAGCCTTTACCCCCTCTTCCACGTCCTCGGTTTCCTCTTTCCATACTGAAAGAATAACGCTCGATCATGAACAAAGCTCAAATATGCCTCAACGGCCAACCGACAATGCTAAGTCAATAGCCAAACACGAGTATACATACTCACAAATAAACAATCACTTCAAACATGCTAATTATAGCCAATACTGCGCCGACACGCTCCAAAGCAATTAATCATGAATGGGTCGTAACACAATGTTACATACAGATTTCAACAAAACATGTATAATCAATGGCATAATGAATGTATGAACATACAAGAGAATCGAGTCCTTACACAGGTCATACGAAGCTTAGAGGTCTTGCGATACTAGTCTTTACTGACGACAACTCGATAAA
Source organism: Orobanche coerulescens (assembly GCA_033398695.1). Taxonomy (NCBI): domain Eukaryota; kingdom Viridiplantae; phylum Streptophyta; class Magnoliopsida; order Lamiales; family Orobanchaceae; genus Orobanche; species Orobanche coerulescens. The sequence goes on from CM065818.1 coordinate 61,049,500, forward strand.
AAAAAGACTCATACAGTCGCTCAACTATCACGACTCACAAAACCCGACTGTCCAGATTATCATAACCTGACAGCCCCACTACTACCGCGTCGGTAGAGCCACATAACTCACATATCAGGGTATCTCACAACCCAATTCTCTGATACCATCTTCTGTAACACCCCCAAATCCCATTGGGTCATTACAGTGCCGTGGACCCCACACCAGGAGATCCACCAGGCTAACACGACCAAAAATACAACTAACTGACCAAAAAGGAAACCACAATCCCTACACTGACATCCAACATAATATTCCGATATGGAATTTCAATGACAACAGTGGGCCTACATGGCCTAAATCAAATACAACGACATCCACGAGCCTTGCTCGGATAATACAAAATGACAATAACTGACAAAACTGGAGTACTCCAACTGTCTAACTGACATGAACACCAAAATATCTCGGACTAGTATCGCTCGAATGCCTCTTCGTCATCGTCATGCCCCTGTGTCTCAACTCTCTCCTCGCAAGCACCTAAAACATGAAAACATGTTCCGCCCCCACAGGGTCAGTCATCCAAATAATGAATATCAAATACATGTACAACATGATATGCATCCAAAGGCAGAATGAACAGTACAACAATGGTAGACGAGATGCTCACAAACCAAAGTAAGAATCGAGCATTCGTGAAACACTATGCCCACAGCATACGATCAATATCTGCTCAACAGGTTAGAACATAAGTGCCCAACGGCGAATCATCAATACAGAACATAACACTGCATTACCCGAAGGTAAACCAAGCCACAACTGCAACAGATACGAATCACAATGCCCGAAGGCTCCAACAGAACAACCATGACATCATAAAGGCCTGACAACCCCTCAGACGAATCTGCCAAGATATTACAAAGGTCTGAAACCACTCAGCCGAAGCTGTCAATCATCACAATGGCCTGAAGCCAAAACAGCCCGAAGCCGTATCAATGAGGGCCAAAGCCACGACACGAAGCCGTATCACAATGAGGGCCGAAGCCACGGCACGAAGCCGTATCACAATAAGGGCCGAAGTCACGGCATGAAGCCATATCACAATGAGGGCCAAAGCCACGGCACGAAGCCGTATCACAATGAGGGCCGAAGCCACGACACGAAGCCGTATCACAATGAGGGCCGAAGCCACGGCACGAAGCCGTATCACAATGAGGGCCGGGCCACGCACGGCCGTATCACAATGAGGGCCGGGCCACGCACGGCCGTATCACAATGAGGGCCGAAGCCACGGCACGAAGCCATATCACAATGAGGGCCGAAGCCACGGCATGAAGCCGTATCACAATGAGGGCCGAAGCCACGGCATGAAGCCGTATCACAATGAGGGCCGAAGCCACGGCACGAAGCCGTATTACAATGAGGGCCGAAGCCACGGCACGAAGCCGTATCACAATGAGGTCATCCAATGACCGTGACCTGCTGAATTGCAGGTGCTGGGAAACCAACCGCGAAGGTTCAAGCCCCAGACTTACCCATAATCAGATCACCCCGTGACCGTGACCTACTGAACTGTAGGTGTTGGGAAACCAACCGCGAAGGTTCAAGCCCCAAGCTTACCCATCGAGCACTAGCCGAGACTAGCCTCCAAAACATAATTAATCACAACAGTAACGATCCCAAGATTACCAAATTCACAAGAATAATAGCGTGCTGCCTTGAGTTGGCCAACACGACAACAATAACTCACGGATGGGCACCGTCCACGGCTGTCCCAATTCAAATACCTCGACTGCCTTAGAATGGCCAATCGATCACAACAACTCAACGGATGGAAACTATCCTTGACAGTCCCAAATCAATACATCGATTACTTTAGAACGGTTAATCGATAACCAATGATACAACGGATGGGAATTATCTTCGATAATCCCAATTAAATACATCGATTACCTTAGAACGGTTAATCGATAACGATGACACAACGGATGGGAATTATCTTCGATAATCCCAATTAAATACATCGATTACCTTAGAACGGTTAATCGACAACCAATATTACAACGGATGGGAATTATCTTTGACAATCCCAATTCAATACGTCGATTACCTTAGAACGGTCAATCAATACACAATGATACGTTTAGAATAGATATCCCGGCTCCTTAAACCGGCCACCGAAACAAAGATGATAAACGAATACATCAAACGCCTTCAATCGGCCGATACAACATCATAGCAACAGTTCCAATTTGATATTAACGATTCAACGATACCTCAGAACGACATTAACGTCAACAATAATAATCGATACATCGATACCTCGAACCGGCTATCGACAACATCAGTATCAACAAGAATCTCAATTCCTTAAACCGGCCATTAACGAATAACAATAACATCTAGCATAAATGCCGAAGGGTATTGCATCAAACAATTCCCGAATCACGAAGAGACTAAGTCTCGAAATGATACAATACATTCATACACATATACGATAACATTAATCTCATTGACCAGTACAAGTATAAAACTTGCCTCAAACCGAAGGCGAGAAAGTCCTTCCACGATCAACGTCCTGGCACGAAATGACGAACGACGCCTCCCGACGATCCCAAACACTCGAACAACCTTGAATGAAAATGATTCATTCAAAAACACAAAATCAATAGAAAACAACGACAAGTACAAAGCCCGATTCAAACACGAATCAATCACACCGCACGAACGAATATCATAGTTCTCAACTATGAATTCTAACATCCTCCAACACCTCGGTGATCAATGAACATGATCATTACGTTCTTAACACTTGTGAAATCCATTCAACAAGATTCGCTTAAGAACAATCATCAAGACGAACATCTCAAAATGATAATATCACCAATATCATCAAATTGATCCTCCTACAATGATAATATTATCAATATTATCATTATCACCCCAAGAACATCATCAACTCCATAATCATGATGTCTGAAACAAAAATCCTTCATCAATACATCATGAATTCGGATTAATCAACAAAATTCACTCAACCATTTCCAAATTATGATAATCACCCCTAAATCATCATAAATCCTTACTAAAATGGTTAAAATCTTTCAAGAACACCACCAACAACAATAATCATCTCAAGACTATGTTAAGCATATAAAAATCTTAACATAATCCTTCCTAGACATGATTAAAAACCTCCAAAAAATCTAAAACATCAAGAACATAACCCAACTCAAGCAATACCATCATGTTCTTCATCAAAAGTTTATCAAAACTATGAAGAATCATGATATACTCCATCAATCAAACAATACCCGAAGAAAACAACAACAACATCATCATCAAACTCGAAAATCACTTGAAGAACAAGAGATTGAGGGAACTTACCAAAGAAGAACAAGAAGAACCCTCCAAACACCAAAGGAGCACCAACAAGCTTCCAACTTCAAGCTTCAATCCAAGCTAGGATGATCAAGGTCGAGTTGGAAGGGGCTAAACATCAATAACAAGTCCGAACGGACGATTCTAGGGAGAGAAAATGTGTTTTGGTTCGTGAGGAAATGAAATACGAAACCAAGATAAATAGACTGACAAGTCCATTACGTACGTTATACGCCCATGCTAACGTACGTAACGGCCTTTACGTACGCTATGTAAAAACATTAACGTACGTAAAGCCAAATCCAGAACTAACTGAACTAAAATACGAAGGCCTTAACATACGTAAACAAAAGCTTATTACGTACGTTAACAAGACCTGCATTACGTACGTAGAGCTCACCTCTTAACGTACGTAATGGTCCATTGACTGCAATAGTGAGATCCGATCGGAAGATGCTCGGGACCCACCGGCCGAAAGTGACTACGAGGAAGGTTCCTACCACCTAGCAAGCATTACGTACGTAACCTTACAGGCTTAACGTACGTAATGTCAACAAGCTAGCGTACGCAATGCTACATCCGTAGCGTACGTTAAGGCTAGTATAATTAGCAAAAAAAATCCAAACTCTCCAACCAACATTCAAACGACCAAACCAACCCGACGACAAGTATAAATATTTCAATCCCAAAATATTCCAATACAATATACATTGTATCAGTACAAAACAACAACACTTATACAATTCCAAATTAATATGTACAACTCAACAGTAATAAGAAAAAAAAATTATCCCCGGATATTACACACGCTAATCAGGTAGTACTAGCGCACGCTACGCTGTCCAGTATATAAATTGGACAGCAGTCATTACTCTTCATTTTTCTTCATTTATTCTTCTTCCTCCGCGGGTTGAGACGAGGGCGACTAGGGCTTGGGCTCCTGGCCGATTTCTACTCCATCCAAGGTGTTTTGGAGTATCCTGGGTGATTATAACATCATCTAATCCATTGTTCTTCACCGAATCAAGGTATTTTTCTTGAATCCCTAGAGTTGACTTTTTGGGAGTTTTGTTCTTGATTTCGTTTTCTATCCATTTTTGACGAACAAATTGTTGTCAAATGATGTTGTTAAACATATCCTATGGATTGTATATCCATATTTCGGTTTGGAATTCCATTTTCATGTTTTGGTCGGTCGATTTGCGTTCGTGGCCGTTTGGGGGAAACCCTTGAACTTTCGTTGTTTGTTCTTTGAATTCAGCGACTTTGGGTCGTACCTTTGAATTCATTTTTATTGTTGTTATTGTTGTCCGTAGTTTATTGTCGCGGGTTAGCGTTCGGTGGAGTCGGCGGGTTCGTGGTCGGTTCGTGCCAACCTACTTCGGTCGATTCTTCGCGTTTGTGATTACTCGAGACAAGTACCTTGTCCATACAATTCTTGTTTTGTGGATATGATAATTAGCGATCGTCTAAATGTGTTTGTTTGGTCGTTTGAATTGAACTTTCAAAAGATTCGGTTTAGCCTTGTTAAAGGCTTGCTTTCAAAAGGCGTGTGTTTTGTGAATGGTGTGGTTTGTGAATGACTATGTGAACCCTATGGATACGCTTGGTGTTGTTGTGCTTTGATATTATACATACATATATTATCTCATTCCGGTGTGTTGTGATTTAACACTTGTGTTGTGCTATGTGTTTGTTGTCTTTGGGTGAATTGTTTGGTTATCCTTGACGTGCTATGTTATGTGTGTGAATGTGTGTATATGGGCGGGGTCTACGGTGACACATGACACGTGATCATGTGGTCAGGATGCAACAAGTGATTGACCCAACCGTGAGAGCCTCAGGATACCTACGGTGACACATGACATGCGATCATGTGGTCAGGAGACAACAAATGATTGATCCAACCGTGAGATGACGTGGCATGTGTTCACGGTGTTATGTATATGTTTTGGATGTATTGACCAGGTCGAGTACCTTGGGTGTGACCGAGATTTCGTATCTTAGGTGGTTATGTTTTGCTGATCTTTATGTCCATCGAGGACACGTGACGTTGGTTTTGAACCATGTCAACCGTTGTTGGTTTTATTTTGTGAAAACAAAACCTTTGGGCTGTGACCCCTGTTGATTTTTAGAAAGAGAAGGATTCTGAGATCCTAAATTGTTTTCTATTAAAACTCTCGATGGCATTTTAAACTGTTTTATAAATTGTTTCCCTTGATTTGTGATCTTTCGGTTTTGGAATGTTTTACCCAAACTCATGCCTCGGGAAGTACTTTTCGTTACTTTTGGATCTTTGAGGATTCCTGGTTATTGTTATTCGTGGAATGTGAACTGTATGGCTCGTATTTGCACTTTGTTCTTGCACTAGCAAAACAGTGGAGTTTTGCTAACCCCCGAGTATTCAGGGGTGGATGTCTATTTTTGCATTCAGGTTTGGGAGCATAACACAGGGTCGGCACGAAGGATGATGAAAGATGAACGATACTAATCACACGAGGATCCGTATGATGTCATTGGTTTAGTTGTATTTCATTTCCGCTGCAGTATTCTTTCCCGTTGTACGGGAGTGTGTTGTATTCGACCCCTGCGTGGGCATGTAATGTATTTGAGTTGTATGTATTTATTGAAAGACCAAATCGGTCTACGGAGTCATTTTAGCCTTAAAGGCATTGTTGAGATGTTCTATGTTGTTACCAGCCTTGTAGATCCTTGAGGAAAGGTTCTACGGCGTGTAATATCCCTGAGCGGATTGGGGGTGTTACACCCCTTGCGGGAAACCATACTTTGGTCGCGACCCCGAGATAGCCGAGAGGTAAACTTTGTTTGTTTGTGGAGTTTCGTCACTTGCGTGGGAGTTGTGCTAACTCTTTGTTGTTTGATGCAGGATCCGCAGCGCTAACCCAGCTTGCCCGCCGCTGGTGTTGGATTTTCTCGCGAGCCGATCTCCTCGCGCTGCTTGCGATATCCCACTGTATGTCAACCGGGCTATTTCTGCTTTGCCGAAGGCCTGGACGACCAACTTGGATGCGATCGCCCGCCAGCAGTCCGGGAACACAATGCAAGCTGCTTTCGCTCTTTGCCGACAGGATAGTGGCTATGGAGAAGGACTCCTTGGATGCAACTAAACGGGTGAGTCAGGATCTTGAGCTGATGAGACAGAATTACGAGCGAGCCCGGGCGGCGGTTGACCGATTTTGGGACCAGATGACCGATGCCCGTCGGTCGCACGCGGCCACTCAGAAGGAAGTCGATCAGCTGAAGGTGACTGTAACTCGGATGACTAGCGACCTGGCGTCGTCGAGGGGAGAGACGGCTGCTAGGGAGACCGAGCTCCAGGGTGCGCAAGAGGCGGTTGCGGAGTTGAAAGGGAAGCTGGAGGCGACCGAGGCCGATCCCTTTCTCAACGTGGAATTTGTCAGCGAGTTTGCCTATTACATGGCGTTCGCTGACTCGCTCCGTGCTGCAAAGAAGTGAGGGCTGGAGGTCAGCCCTCTTGCTGAAAGCTTCAAGGAATACGTGCTGGAGCACCCTCTTCATCCTGCCTTCCCTGTGCCGATCTTGGATCTCCTGGAAATCGGCGTGGACCTGAGCTAGTACCCGACTACCGGAAACCTTGTTCATCTGAATGCCCCGGAGGATGGGGAGGCAGCTCCGGAAGCTGGTGAAGGGTCGCGTGCCGATCCAGTGGTTGAAGGCGAAGGTCAGACTGGGACATCCTGAGAGTTTGTCCTTTTTGTTTTAGCTTTTGCTTTGTAATTTTGTAGATTTCCTTGTACTTAGGCCTTTGGGCGACTGCTTTGTACTTTTGATATTTCAAGTAATGAAATGAGTGTTTGTTTCTTCGATTTATTACTTGAATGATTGCTTTTCTGAGCCTTTGCATGACTTTGTACAAATGTGTGAGGAGAGATTATTGCATGTAAAGTTCCAAGTGAATTGATAAACTCATATAGATAACTTTTACAACAAATTCGATCACTGCACAAACATCTGGAAAATGCCGATCTCCGTATGTAATTGAATAGGGATGATCGTCGTAAATATGGCTCCACCCTTCCCCCTTGTTTTTGTTCACTTAGTGAAAGTAAGGGGACGAAAATAAATCGTTGAGTGAGCGGTCTTCAATTTTGCAGATTCCTCGAGGAAGGCCGTCCATCTCGGTCTTGAGGAACCGTGCACGATCGCGGAGTTCGATGAACCGACCTCCACGATCGTGTCTTGTGCGCGAGCGACATTACGTCTGATGGCTAAGTTCTCGTGACTCACTTAATTGTTAGGGTCCTCCGTAGGCTGCGCCTCGCCTCGTATTTAAACGAAGGGCGTGCGGTCTTGGTCTGGAGGATTCCTTGCGCGGGGCGTCGTCGGATTAATCGACTCCACGACCGCGGCTTGTTAGCACTTTTCTACCTCGGGCCGCCATTGAGATGGCGACCCTCGACGGTATACGTTGTGACGGGGGGAGGGACGCATCGCATTGTCCGGGAAGGACCCACCATGTTAAGTGATGGACCTTTGAGGGCGGGCGAACGTGTCAACATATCTGTTTTGGAGGGCCCTCAAACTATGCCGGCCTCGTATTTAAACGAAGGGCGGGCGATCGTGGACCAAAGGTACCTTGCACAGGCGCAGAGAACGGTTCCATCATCCTCCATGACCATGTTGACACTCTTCTACCTCGGACCATCAAGTCAGATGATGATCCTCGACGGTATACGTTGTGTAAGGGAAGGCGATCGCTGGCCTAGGTTCTTCATGTTGATGACAAACTTTAGAGGACGAGGGAGTCATCTTCTGATTTGTCTTTGGAGAGTCCTCAGGCTACGCCCGCCTCGTATTTAAAAGAAGGGCGAGCGATCGAGGGCCCAAAGAAACCTTGCATGGATGGATCGTTGGTTTTATCGATTTTCGCGACCATGGCAGCACTTTTCTACCTCGAACCATCATGTCAGATGACGATCCTCGACGGTATATGTTGTGCTAGGGGAGGCGATCGCTGCCTAGGTCCATCATGTTGATGATGAACTTTAGAGGGCGAGCGAGTCATCCTCTTTTTCGAAGCGTTTGCTCAGGCAGTAGCCTTTGGTTTGATGAGGCGGGAATCGGGGAGAGACTTCCGAAGTTTTCTTCTCTTGATTGAAGTATATGGATTCGGTCGCCTAGGTGGATCGAGGGGTCGGATCGTATGAGCTTTCCGGTCTGTTCGCGTTCGACTCTAGCGACCGTTTCGAGAGATTGATGGGGCTTCGGCTAAGCCAATAAGCTGTTCAACTTACCCTCCTCGAACAATCTCCAGAGTTGTCTGAGGAGGTCGCGGCAGTGGTTGGTGCTGTGGCCGGGACTCTTATGGTAGGCACGATATTGATTGTGGTCCAGATGACCGTGGTCCCTTATAGCCTTCAGCTTGTTTAGCGGTTCGCGCCCCTTGACGGCGTAAAAAATGTGGGTCGGAGTTCGGTTGAACTTGTGGAGGAGATGGGATTCCACATCCTCGAAGGCCTTGAGATCGCCAGGTGGTTTGGCGACCGCCTTCTTGGTTTTGGCGATCATCATCTTTCGGACAGGAGGTGGCATTCCCTCGCCTAGGCGGAGGGTGAGCAGCTTCTGCCTGGCCAGAAAGTCGGCAGCCTTAGCGCGGAAGATCGCGTAGGTTGGGGGGATGTCCTTCGTGAGATGCCTAAACATGGGCGAATGACCGTAGAAACCCCCCAGGACCGAGTAGAGAGCGATCTTGTCGCTGATGGGCTCGCCAGTGAGGACTATTTCATCCACCCGGTCAATGTAATCTGCGTCGGATTCGTCTTCCCCCTGCCTGATTTTCATCATGCGGTGTGGGCCTTCTGGTCTGGCGACCTTGGCGGCGAAGTATGATGTGAAGTCACTCGCCAGTTTCTCAAAGGAGATAATCGATCGCGGTGGTAGTGAGACGTACCACCTATGGGCCAGCTCGCCCAAGGTTAACGGGAAGATTCGGCACTTGGTCACATCTGACGCCCCACACACGGTCATGTAGATCCGGAACTTGCTTAGGTGGGTCTCGGGGTCCGATCTCCCTTCGTATAGAGGTGTCTTTGGAGGAGCGATCATAGGTTGCACGGGAGAAAGCTCGATGTGGACCGCGAGTAGCTCGGTCGGTCCGATGATCTTTCTATTGGTGCTTTCCCCAGTATCCAAGAGTGCTTTCATCTCGTCGAGATGGCGTTGCATAGCGGCCATCGCCGCGGCCTGGCTTCTCGCGGCTAGGCGCTCATAGCGGGAGCCGAGGCGATCAAGTACTGACCCCCTAGCATTCGGAGCGGGAGCCATATGGCTACCTGTATTCGGTTGGGAGTTGGGTAGGCCGAACTCCTGGTGATGGACACGGATTCCGTCGTCTCATGGTTGGGGCCATAATTCCCCGGTTGCCATGATGGATCACTTCCCAAGCGACTGAATACGGAACCGTCCGGCCTTGCGAGAGCCTTTTCTCGTGAATTGGGGCTTTCTGACGATCGCTCGCTCAGTAGCCCCTTGAACTTCCATTTGCCCACGCGGCGGATGGCCGAGAGAGTTATAGCGGGCGTCGCGCATGCTCTCCGTCGCTCCTTTAGGATGGCCATAGCCTCCTCGATATGTTCCGCGGTTTGGAACTGGTCGAGCGAAAGGCTGGGGCCGCCCCTCAGGTGCGGGATCGAGAGTCTCACGTCGCCGCGACTTCCCTCTGTCGTCGGATGGGGCTCGGATCGAGCCGGGATATGATGTCTATCGGTTCAGAGAGTGGCTCTATTCGATGTAGTGGCGGACGTCATGATTCTGAAGGCTTTCTTTGAAGAGCAGTGAGTGTCACTTTAAGTATATGCCCCGAGAACAGTGAGTGTTCTTCGGGACGGTAGGAATAAAAATGAAGGTTAAGCGGCCCCTTCTTCTAGCGCCAATTGTTGTTACCCAAAATATTATTCGGAGATGAATATTGCTGGAATGGTCAAGTAACAAACAAATGCGAGAGCACTTCCGTGGGAAAAGTAAATAACACAAGATTTGTCGGGGTTTTTAGTCCCGGGCTTGAATGCTCTCGCGAGATAATATTAAATCGAATACTTTGGAGTACAAATATTAATGTTAGAGTACAATTACAATGAGTGTAAAGACCCTAGTTATCTTAGCTATTGAGCGTGAAGATTGCCGGAAGAACCAGATATGATGCTCTGTGAGTTCTTGTAACAACCATGGTGTGTTGTGACGTCTGTGAGAAATCGACGGTCTCTCACAGTGTGTATTAGCTATTTTGTCTGAGCTCCTGGGCTTGCGAGTCTCTTCGAATCTGTGTTGCAGGGGGTTCTTGCCCATGCCGACCGTCTGCAGGTTGAGAGGTGCTGAGAGAGAAATCCTGAGATAGATTCGAGAGAAGAATCCGAGAGCCTGAAAGTGTGTACATTTGTATGTATTTTTCTCTAAACGGGTTTCGGAACTGAGAGGAGAACCGATTTGGGAACCGAGTGGAGAATCCTTTTACAGTTGCTGGAAGTTCTCTATTTATAGCACTGGGAGTTGCTGGGCGATCGCCTCTGCTATATTATAATAAGCGGGCAATCGTCTTTAGCACGTGGGCTGGTCTCCTTAAAATCTGCAGGAGTTGCTAGCTGCCAGAAGTGCGAACTAATGAGAGGCCAACACGCGTTCGTGTCGCTGTCGTGGGAGGCCCCACTTAGGACCTTTCGGTGGGTCTGTCGGTAAGTGAGGCCGTCCTTGTCACAGACAGTTGTTGATGGTCAACGATCCATGTTCTGCGGCGCCTTTCGTGGATCTGCACGTGGGTGCTTGCTTCGAGATCTAGTCTTTGACGGACGATGGCCTTGTTCGTGGCACAGGTCGGTCGTCCTTGGTCGGTCAGTAGAAACAATCGTTGGGTGCCAAAAGGCGATCACCTTGGGAGTCGATCGCTAGATACACGACGGTGGACTATTATCTTCGTTTAGGCAAGTACGTCGTAGCTTGTTCGGTTGTGGACTCGGTCGCTCGGCCTTGTTATCGATCGCCGTCGAGGCGTATAAAACGCCGCACAACAAACCATAAATGCATAATTAACTCCTTAATTTATTCTATAACCTTCAGGAATTAATTATTCTAGAACCTTCCGGAAGTTCTGCACAATCTTTCAACACTCTCCCTTTGTGCGAACTTCGGATACCAAACCAAGTTGTGCTCTAAGAAACTCAAACTTCGCCTTAGGTAATGCTTTCGTAAATATATCAGCAAGTTGTTCTTTTGTATCAACTTTGATGAAGTCAATCTCTTCTTGCAACACTTTCTCCCGTATAAAATGATAGTGCACTTCAATGTGTTTAGTTCTTGCGTGAAAAAACAGGATTTGAGGCTAGTCGAATTGAACTCATATTGTCACAATATAGCTCAACCGGTTCCATTTTAGAATGAGAAATGTCCTTGATCAGTCTCGTTAACCATACACACTCTTGTGCAGCGAGTGTAGCAACATTATACTCTGCCTTTGTACTTGATAATGCAATGCTACAGTTGCTTGCTTCTTGCTACACCAAGAGATAGCAGCTGAACCAAGGTCCAAAGTATAACCTGATGTAGAACGTCTTGAGGAGGGATCACCTGCCCAATCTGCATCGGTGAATCAACTAAGAAAAATATCTGTGCCTTCTTTATACATCAGCCCATAATTCATCGTATGCTTAAGATAACGAAGGATCCTATTTGCTGCATCTAGATGTGGCTTCCTTGGATTTTGCATAAATTGACTAACAACTCCGACTGGAAATGAAATATCAGGTCTTGTAATTGTCAAATATATTAAGCTCCCAACCAAAGTCCGATACGTTTTTCCATTCTTGAGCTCTTTCCCAACATTAGCTCTTAACTTCAAATTCTGCTCCATTGAGTAGTCTTTGTCCGCAATTGATCATCTTGAATTTCTCAAGGATCTTTTTAGCATACTGACCTTGAGAAATAAAAATGCCTTCCTTGCACCTTGATACCTCCAAACCGAGAAAGTGCTTTAGTTCTCCTAGATTTTTCATCTCAAACCGGATGGCAAGTTCATCTTTCAACCTGTTTATTTCTTTCTCATCATTACCGGTTATTATCATGTCATCGACATATAATAACACAAGAATGTGCACCTTTGAATCTTTCTTTATAAATAAACTCGCATAAGCACTTGAGGAAACATAACCACAAAATCTTAGATACTGTGCAATTTTTCCGAACCAGGCCTGCGGTGCTTGTTTGAGACCATAAAGAGCTTTCTTGAGCCAACATACGTAACCTGGAAAATTCTTTGATTTAAACCCCAAAGGTTGCTCCATATAAATCTCCCTATCAATGTCTCCATAAAGAAATACGTTCTTCACATCTAGTTGCCAAAGTTTCCATCCCTTTGAGGCAGCGATTGATAAAATAGCTCGAACGGATGTCATCTTTGCAACTGGACTGAAAGTTTCTTCATAATCCAGCCCATATTTTTGAGAGAAACCATAATCCACAAGCCTCGCTTTATATCGATCAATGCTTCCATCAGATTTACGCTTGACTTTGTAAACCCATTTGCAAGAAATCGGCTGAACTCCTTTAGGTTTAGGAACTAGATCCCGTGTCTCATTCTTATAAAGTGCTGATATTTCTTCCTCCATAGCAGCTTCTGTTGGAAAGTAAAACGCAGCGGAAGCAAAGTTTTGGTAAAGATGATAATCGTGTTTTACGCATCTACGAGCATAAGATCTATTTAAGCATGCTAATTAATTAATTACTAAGACTAATAAGAAATTTCAATATTATTTATTATTTATTAATTAAATATGTTGAATATTAAAATATCCTAATCTAGATCCAAGATCATAGGATATTACCTTTTGAAGAGTATTGGTTGCTTTCGTCTGGATCACCTTGTATTTCTACCTTTAGACCTTCTAGAGTATGATCCGCCTTGAACCGGACGTTGTGTGGGCAACGAGCTACCGGATCTTGTTTGGACTTCTATGGGGAATCGGCCGAAACTCCTTCACTTGGGATCACTCGATTTATTTTTCTTTGCTTTATAGTATTTATGAACACTCTTAGCAAATTGATGTGTTATCTAAATTGCAGAATCAAAGACACAAGTCTAGATCTACAATTAAACACAAGAAGAAGAAAATCGATCTCTCAAGCTTGGGACAATGAATAATTTCGGGCAACACCTCCCCATAAGTCCTATTTATAGGCTCTTGGACTACTACTAGGGATCTTAAGGAGGATTATGGAAGGACTCCCAATAAATTCATCTTACCTTATTAGGACTCTTCCTAATATATAATGAATCTATTAATATCAACTTAGTCCACTAAAAGCTTGATATTGCACTTCCTACCAAAATCCCAAATTACGAAATTGGGCTCCTTATTAAATATATTATTTCCAGTGTTTAATATATCGAATGTCCATTAATTAATTATAAGCTACTGACACCTTTAATTAATTAATATCTTATCCAAGAGTAGTACCACTCGAACCTTATTATTATATCAGAATTAAATCCACCTACAGGGTTTAATATAATAATCATTATCGAGCTCCTCAAGGGGACATCATCAACCCGCACGAGTCGGGACATGATTTCTAGTAATAATAGTAACTGTCGTATAAACAATATTATTGCCCAAGATACGAGGCTTATTGAGTCGATCATTTTGACTCTCACCTATGGTAAATCAAAGCAATAATTATTATAAATACACAATTAAATATTATATACTTAGAATTAAGAAATAATAATTATCCGAGATTTACGTTCTTCTTACGGTCGATCAGAAGACACTATCTCACCTCGATCCAGTTCAACGTATGCAAATATGCTAATGTATGCTAATAGTCAAGACCAACTATTCTCAAGCATACACTACAACCTTTTATATAATTGGTCTAATAATTATATAGGTTGTGAACTATTATATTATTTTATAAGGCACCAATAATGTGATCTTCCGTGTGACACCAACACACCACATTATCTACAATATAAAATAATTAGACATTTCATTTGCATAACCATAACGTGAATAAATATGCAAAGCATGTGATTAAATGTAATTAATATTCTCATAGGTAGTAACAGGGAAATTAGGTAATACAAGCATAAAGTATGCTTTGCAGTATACAATCCTAACAATCTCCCACTTATACTCAAAGCATGCTTTTAAGTATACTACTCTATTACATAGTCTCTCATTTCTCCCACTTATACTCAAAGCAATGTTGCCATACACCATAATCCCATTCCTTTCACATGCCTTTCAAAAACTTTTGAGGGTAGGCCTTTTGTGAAAGGGTCAGCAAGATTATCTTCCGATGCAACCCTGGCTACAACTACGTCTCCTTCCTTTACGAAGTGTCGTATGATGTGGTACTTGCGGTTGATATGTTTACTTACCTGGTGGTCTCGTGGTTCCGTCGAATTTGCGATTGCACCAGTATTATCACAATAAAGTGTAATACCCTCTGGCAAATCGGGAATCACATCTAAGTCCTGCAGGAAGTACTTGAGCCCCACTGCCTCCTTGGCTTCCTCAGAGGCTGCCACGTACTCGGCTTCCATGGTAGAGTCCGAGATGCATTTCTGCTTTACACTCCTCCAACTAATGGCTCCACCTCCCAGACTAAACACATAACCCGAAGTAGACTTGGACTTTTCTTTGTCCGATGAAAAATCTGAGTCAGTGTAACCCACCGGAAATAAGTCGTCTGATTGATATACAAGCATGTACTCCCTAGTCCTTCTCAGGTACTTGAGTATGTGCTTGACAACAATCCATTGTCCTGGTCCTGGGTTTGACTGATATCTAGCAGCCATGCCCACGACATGACAAATATCTGGTCTAGTGCAAAGCATAGCATACATGAGACTTCCCACAACAGATGCATAAGGGACCATCTTCATGTCATCTATATCCTTTTGTGTCTTAGGACACATATCCTTAGATAGTTAAATTCCATGTCTGTAAGGTAGAAAACCTTTCTTGGAATTCTCCATGCTAAACCGCTTCAGCACTGTAACGATATAGGATGCCTGGGATAAGCACAACATCCTTTTCTTCTGATCACAAAAGATCCTGATTCCAAGGATGTGTCCTGCTTCTCCTAGATCCTTCATATCGAACTACTCAGATAGCCATACCCATACGTCCAACAATTCCTTCACGTTGTTTCCAATCAGAAGGATATCGTATACATACAGTACAAGAAACACCAACATGTTTCTATCGCATTTCTTATATACACAACTCTCACTCGACATTGGACGAATCCATATGACTGGACAACTTCGTCAAAACGAGTGTTCCAAGATCTAGATGCTTGCTTAAGTCCATAAATGGATTTCTTAAGTTTGCACACCAAGTGCTCTTCTCCTTCAGCAATGAATCCCTCTGCTTGGCGCATATAGATTTCCTTGTCTAGACTCCTACTCAAGAATGCAGTCTTGACATCCATCTACCAAATATCCAGATCCAAATGCGCAGCTATAGCTAAAAGAATCCGGATTGACTTAAGCATGGCTACCGGCGAAAAGGTTTCATCATAATCGATACCCTCTTTCTGAGTGTAACCTTTTGCAACAAGCCTCGCTTTAAAGGTTTCAACCTTCCTGTCATGTCCTTTCTTTCGCTTGTAGACCCATTTACTCCCAATGACTTATACACCATCAGGTAGCTCTACTAGCTCCCACACTTGATTGGAATCCATAGATCCCATTTCTGATTTCATTGCTACTTGCCAGGAGTCAGCATCTTTATCTTGGATTGCCTCCTTATAGGTCTAGGGATCTGATTCATCTTCACTTGGTATTGATTCCGAAGACTTTCCCACATCTATGAATCATTCGGGCTGACGAACAACCCTCCCACTACGACGAGGCAAATCCTGAGTTGGTGTAAAAGTATCAGAATCGATACATGGTGCAGTGTTAGTTGGCGCTTGTACGATTGGTATAGACGGAGTCTCGCCCCTCAGCTCTTCCAAAATTATCTCGCTCATGGGCTTGTGACTAATCATATAATCCTCTTCCAGAAATCGGGAATTGGTGCTAACAATGACCTTCTGATCCTGGGGACTATATAATAAGCCACCCTTCGTTCCCTTAGGATGTAATATCCGGAATTTCTACTACCGTTGTTCAATATTATTTTATCTGACTTATATTGTACAACGTGGAATCTGTACAGTATAGATAAAATAAATGAAGGACTGAGACATCTGTACTGGTATAATTGTCGTACTTGGTCGACAAAGGATATAGTGCGTCATGTATACGTATCTAGTATGTTGAGACGATGAGCAATATCAGTGTAAATGGCTAAGTATAGCCTGACTAGCGCGCGCTAATGTTCAGGTATAACGCACGCTATCGTTCATGGTTAGCGCACGCTAGAGGCAGAATGTAGCGCACGCTAAATGCAGTCAGATCGGAAGGAATTTGCATGTGGGCCAGGCCACTTTCGGCGCACGTTCTGATAAGTCAACGTATGTTTGTAATGTAGTACTAGCGCACGCTAAACCCTAAAGGTTAGCGCACGCTAATGGTATATTGGAGAAAAAGGAATCTTATCCTCGTCAGCACTTTCGGCGTGTAGACCAGTCTTCGGAGCATACAGACAAACGAGTCAACTGATATTAGCGCACGCTAAACGCAAGGACTTGCGTACGCTAGAGAGTGTAAATTACGTACGCTAATGCATGGGCTTTACGTACGTAAGCGCATGTACGAAGCCAGACAGTAGCCCCTGGACTGCGATAGCGCACGCTAACAAAGTCAGTTAGCGCACGCTAAGGCCATAGCTCACGCTAAACATAAGGTTTAGCGCACGCTAGTAATATACTTTATAAAAAGGGACAGAAAGGTATTATGAAGCACTTCATCCATTAATTTCATTTCACCGATAGAGAGAACCTTGGGAGGACATTTGGAGTTCCTAAACACTAAGGGATGATCCTCTTTAACAAGATTAAAGATGGAAATCAAGGATTAAAGCTTTGTTCTTTAAATCATTGGCGATTCTTGGAAATGGATTCAAACTTGGGATTCAATCCATTCCTTCAAAAAGGTAATCACTCTTCATCTTTGGATTTCATTTTAGATTGAATGTTGATGTTCCTGAGTTGATGATATCACATAAACGAGTTGATAAGCATGATTATGAGATGGATTACCGGAGTATGATGATATTAATATGATTCGTGTGGTTTGAATTGTGTAATTCGTTTTCTTGAGATAAGTTGGTGAATCCTTCTCCTCAGTTTTGGATGTTGATGTTATTGTCGATGATTACTCTATGTAATGGAAGATTTAGGAGGTGTTGTTACGTTCTTGATGTTTCATGTATTGATATTAAGAAAGATGATATATGGATATAGAACTTGGATTATAAGTTGGATGATTGTTTATATGTTAAAGGATATTAGATTTCATTGTTTTGATGACTATAAACATGGTTTTGGATCACTTAGTGTTCTTGATAATCATCACATGTTGATCGGTATCTGAAAAACATGCATCTGTACAGCATTAGCGCACGCTAAGCTTACTGCCTAGCGCGCGCTAATGGGAGCAACTTAGCGCACGCTACGTTAAGTGATTAACGTGCGCTAAGAGGGCAGAAAGTGCAGTATTTTCGTGTTGTGGTTCTAAATTCGTGATCGTTTAAGTTGGTTGGATCAGACTTGTGGTTAACCGAGATATTGTTGAGCCGTTGGGTTTGTGAATTGGTTTTATCGATTGTTGATTGTTGTCGAACTTGTTGTTTATCGATTATTGTAATAGGTTGAGATTATTGATCGGTGTTTATAACCGTATATTGCGGTCGTGTTCGAGTATGTTCGTGAATGGCGTTGATCAGGGCCGAGGAGCTAGTAGACGAAGACAATGAGATTAGTGACGACTTCATCATCGTCGTATCGGTATCGAGGTAAGTTATTACTTGCTCAGTTTATAGTATTTAATGAATGGTTTCCATTTCATTCGTGTATAATTCGTATAGCAATGTTTATAATCGTAATCACAGGATATTTGGGATTATAAATCGTATTCGAGTTTTGGGAATCTAAATCATAATGTATATGATTTACTTTTGTTATTGGTATACTTGTATATCGAGGATATATTGTGATAAAGATAAAGATATGAATTATCTGCAATCCGTGATACTTTGGACTGTCGAGTATTGAGGATAACGGTTCGTGATGGTTTAGACATTGAGATCGCTCTCGAAGGACTCGGGGCAAGTACTCTAATCATTTTTATCATTTGTGTTGATCATGTCGTGATACATTCATGTATCGTCGTTGTCATGCGTTTGTGCATTGTTGTTGTGGTGTATTGTGTACTGTTGTTTTGTGCAGTTGTGCATTGTTGTCATATGTCCACCTCGTGTTGGTCCGACGGGATCATCGTGGGGTCTATGCTAGCGCACGCTGGATCATCGGACAGGTTTTTCCACCACGGTTGGTCTGACGGGGTCATCGTGGGATCTAGACAGTGAACGTTGGGTCATCGGATTGCCTATGTGTTGTTATTGTGCATATGTATATTATGGGATTGCCATAAGTATACAGTGTTGTTATTGTTGTGAGCATATTGACATTGTCATATGAGTATGCATTTGTAGGTCTTGTGTGTAACACCCCCAATCCGCTCAGGGATATTACACGTCGTAGAACCTTTCCTCAAGGATCTACCAGGCTGGTAACAACATATAACAACTCAACAATGCCTTTAAGTCTAAAATGACTCAGTAGACCGATTTGGTCTTTCAATAAATACATACAGCTCAAACTCATTACATGCCCACGCAGGGGTCGAATACAACACACTCTCGTACAACGGGAATGAAAACTGCAGCGGAAAATAAACTATAACTAAACAAGTGACATCATACGGATCCTCGTGTGATTAGTATCGTTCATATTTCATCATCCTTCATGCCGACCGTGTGCTATGCTCCAAAACCTAAATGCCATACAAACATCCACCCCCCGAATACTCGGGGGTTAGCAAAACTCCACTGTTTTGCTAGTGCAAGTACAAGTGCAAAAATACGAGTCATAAAATTCACATTCCACGAATAACAATAACCAGGAATCCTCAAAGATCCAAACGAAACGAAAAGTACTTCCCGAGGCAAGAGTTTGAGAAAAATATTCCAAGACCGAAAGATCACAAATCAATGGAAATAGTTTATAAAACAGTTTAAAATGCCATCGAGAGTTTTAATAAAAAAAACAATTTAGGATTATCAAATCCCAGTTTTCAAAACTCAAAAGACGAAAGGGGTCACCGCCCCAAAGGTTTACTTTCCGTAAAATGACCTTTACAAAACCGTTGGGATTTTTGCCCCAAATCCGTAAAAATGTCCTTTACAAAACCGTTGGGATTTTAGCCCCAAATCTCATCAACTCACAGTACACGAGAACGACAACGAGGTTTGTCTATCAACATCAAAATCCACAATTAAAGGATTTAACATAAACAACAAAATACTCTAGTGCCATCCTAGTCAAGTAAGCCAAACGAACAACTTACCTCTTACACACTTAGTCGATGCATGCAATCATGAAAATCGTTCAAAATACTCGTTTCCGGAAACGCCAATAATCCAAATCACATTGTAAAATGCACCACAATTAACCGCGGACCCACAGCTTCGTGGACCCCTGCCGAGACCCCGCCGGATCTAACCCACAGTGGTTAAAAGCAAGTTCGCGGTTCCACAGCTTCGTGGAGCCCTACCGAGACCCCGTCGGATCTAACCCGTAGTGAGCATACACACACAAACGTTACTCATGCAATACTAATATGCTAAGAATGTAAGTTCATCAATAATACTTACTAGAGATGGCCACTTACTCGACGTCGTTATCAAACTCTTCAAAACACAATAACAAGATTAAACACGGAATACACGATTCCATAACTTTAAACAACAGGGATATCATCAAAGCCTTCAACGTTCAAAATGATCAAATCATAATCAATTCCCAAAACACACCGTTCACATAACACACATGCATTTTGAAAGAGAGCCTTTAACGAGGCCAAACCGAAATCTTTTGAAACTTCATTTCAAACTACCAAACAAACACACCAAGATAATCACCAATCATCATATCCACAAAATAAGAAATGTATGAGCAAGGTACTTGCCTCTAATATCACAACACGGAGAATCGGCCGAAGTGAGAAGACTCGAACCGACTACGAACCCGCCGACTCCACCAAAGCCAACTCGCGATAATAAACTACGAAGGACAATAACAACAATGAAAAATGAATTCCATAGCACGACTTAAAGCCGTTGAATTCAAAGAACGAATGACGAAAGTTCAAGTGTTTCCCCCAAAACGGCCAAGAACACGATTCGTCCCGACAAAACACGAAAACAGAATTACAAGTCGAAATATGGATATACAATCCATAGAATATGTTTAACAACATCATTTAACCACAATCGATCCAACAAAAATGGATGGAAAACGAGATCGAGAACAAATCCCCCAAAAATTCGATTCGAAGGAAAATCAAGAAATATACTTCGATTTGATGAAGAACAATGGATTAAATGATGTTAAACACAAGAATACTACCAAGATTAATCATACCCATCATGAATTAATCAACAATACGGAACGAATCGGACAAAAAATCAAAAACCCCAAACTTCAAGAAACTAGGGTTCTAAGAAAGATTATCTTGATTCGCTGGACCAAAGGATGATATAGGATGATTGATTGATGTTAGAAACTCAAGAACTTCATGGATTTGTTGTTCAACAACATGGCTTCGGAATCCCCAAGGCTCCAGCCGCGGAAGAGAAAGGGAGGAAATGAAAAACGAGAGGAAATGTGACTGCTCTGTCACATTTATACTGGGCCGGACTAGCGTGCGCTAGGCTGCCGAGCTAGCGTACGCTATCGGCCCAGGCCGCAGTCCAGAGACACTGCTCGGCCAGGTAGCGCGCGCAGCCTTCCGGCCGTAGCGTGCGCTACCTGCCGGTCGTAGCGTGCGCAGTGTCCGGCAGTAGCGTACGCTACCTGCTGATCCACCCGAGTCTAGTACCCCACTGTCCTACTGCCTCGGCCCGCTAGCGCGCGCAGCCAACCGGCCGTAGCGTACGCTGCCTCCCGGCCGTAGCGTGCGCTACCTTCCGGTCGTACCGTGCGCTACGCCGGTTCCTGCCGCACCCATCCGGCTAGTGCCCGCCATCGTTCGGCCAGAACCCACAACCGTCCGGCCAGTCCCGCAACCGTCCGGCCAGTCCCGCAACCGTCCGGCCAGTGCTCGACCACCAGGGCTCGACGACTCGATTTCCGAAAACGTACGAAACAAACACGACGAAAAGTTCGCGGACAACATCAACGACCCGAAATGAAAACATAATGCAATAATTAATCATACGCGACCAAGAAAAGGGTCGAGACAACAAATACAGATACGGATACCCATAACTTTGGGTAAATTACAAAATGGCCCAAAACGCCTGAAAATCACGATACATGATCGAATAACCAAACCGAAGTTCACAACATGTCTAAAAAAGTTAAACGGACTTACGGGAAACTCGAAACAGCAGTTTCGAATGAGATTCGCAAGAATCGAACTCAAGTGCGGAAAAGTCGCTAAAAAGCACGGAACTCAACAAAACGACACCGAAACGAACTCGGATGTCAAAAAGTGTAGAATTAATCATTCTCAGAATGACGAAACGGTCAGGAGCGAGTCGTCAAAATGGACTTCCGCCGAAAAAAATAAATTACCAGAAATCGAAATTACGGGTATTACATTGTGTTAGGACCATGTCCATATGTTGTATTGATCTGATCTTGGATTAGACTGACGAGATTGGTCGTGGCATTGCGTATTCTGAGGTATGTTCCGTGTTTCCTTTAGTATTTATCTTTGATGGACAATCGATTATCGTATTGAGATGTGATGATGTTACCCGACGGATTGGGTTGGACAGAGTTAGTAGATTTCGTAGCAGTGAGTTATGATAATGTTTTGGGAACCTTGGGTATTGTTGAGATACCGTATAGATATTTTGGTATTATCTTATTGTGTTGTTAAGGATACGAATCGTGGATTTTCGTAAAGTTACGATAGTAAGATTACATTGGTCGTATTCTTACTTAGTATTTCCATTTATATGTAATTATTGACGTGATGTGATGGTTATCATTGTTGGATATTATGGCTGACCCTGTCGTGGGCTTTCTTTTTAGGTTCTTGGATTATCAAGCTTGTAGCGGTCGTGAAGAGATGAGCTTCCCGGAGGATACTGACTAGGGCATGTATTTGTGTATTGAGTTTCTGATCAGTTGTTGTATTCCGCTGCTAGAGTATTTTAATTGTTTGTCTTTATCCGCTGCGTGAGTATTTTTTTTAATGGCCTTTTGGTATCTGGTAACTTAGGTCACTTTGGCAATCATTCTCTAAATCTATTCTGTCGGTACGTGTAAGCGATAGCTTAACGTATGTTCTTAAACAATTGAGCTTTGGCATTTCGGGCCTTGTGATTTCAAATGAGATTTTACGACGGTTTGATAAACGGATTTTATTAAGTCTTCAAATGTTTTTAAAGGATAGTACCGTCGTTAGCCTCTTGGGCATTTGTAAATGTTTGCGAAAATTTCCTTCACCCTTGTGGGTTCCATCTCGGGGCCCACGACGCTGTAATATTCCCGGTCGGCTCTGGGGGTGTTACAGAATATGGTATCGGAGCTTTAGGTTGAGAAAACCTAGGCATTTGGGTCGAGTTGGGTCGTACTTTTGTCGTGTCATTCGAGTTGTCGGTTGACAAGTGTTTGAGCTCTGAGTTTTTGTTGTTCACTCGGACTTGTGCGTTATGTGATTTACCAGTGTGATACTGGGGTTGTTGTAAACTTTTTCAAATAGTGGTAACGTGTTTCTTTGGATAGAGCTGTGTTGTGTTCTCGAGTTGAACTGAGTTCGCAAAATGTGTGTTTTGAAAATATCTATGTCGAGTATTTTCTAGAGTCGAGACATGTGCCAGTATCACGGGGAATCGTCGGCTTCACGATCTGTAAGTATTTGGATTTTTGAATTTCATCGAGATTTATTGCTGTTCTAAGTTGATATGCTTTGAGGTTCAGAAAAGAGATTATGTGTTACAGTATAAGGTGACAGAATTGAGACAGGATTGATGATCTTGAGGAACTATGATTTTGGAAATCAGTATGTCGGTTAAGTTTGGAACGGAATTGTACATTTGGGAGAAATATTGTGCATGGTTGAGAAGAGCATGTAGTCATGTTAAGTCATTTTGAAATACATGAAACTGTTTTTGAGCATTTGAAAATGATACTTTTCAAAATAAATGTTTTACGGATGTTTTACCGTAAATGATTTTTGGGCCGAGACCCAATCGATTTTGAAATGGTTTTATAACTCAGGACTTGGGGTCCGAAAAAGGGTTTTCTACTTTTCAAACTTCTTGTAATGCGGAACGGGATTCGGGCTGAGACCCTAATATTTTAAAAGGCTTTTCTGTTTCCTTAAAACTCCCGAGATTTGTAAAACACTTTACTAATCGTTTATGCATTTTATTGCTACCTTTCGGGGTTTTGATTTATTTGTTCAAATGAAACTTCTCGGGAAGTCTTTCACTGTGATTGAGTTGTTAGTCATTCAATTTTTTTGTAATACCCGATTGTAATTCATTCATTATCATTCAGTAATTATCAGTCTGTAATTATCACTCAGTAATTTCACTCATTAATAATCACTCGTCATTCATGATTCATTCATTTTGCATTCACTGATGGCACGTTGTAATCATATATCAGTTACCGATCGTCATTTCATCTCCGTTTATAGATCGAGACGGGAATATTATTATTTTTCATCGTGATTGGTAGTCTTATACTGGGAATATCATCTTTGTCATGTGTTGGACTTGTTCACTTTCACATACGTATGGTATGTCGGATCATTCATCAATCGTAGCGAGGAATCGGAGTTATCGGATTTTCACCTTGTCCAGCAAGCGAGTTACGACCGTAAGGATTGTAGGTTACGGCTGTAACAGGTGTTCGTTGTTTTCAGGCTTTTTTGGACGAGCGGGACTTACGGCCGTAAGGTTGCGACATACGGCCGTAAGTTGAGCAGGTACGGCCGTAAGGCTTGGCTGGTTACGGCCATACGTGTCGAGCAGGGTGCCCAGGCGTTTTTGGCCGAAGGCGATTTACGGCCGTAAGACGGTCAAGATACGGCCGTAAGGAGTGTTCGTGTATTTCAGGTTTTATCGGACGAAGAAGGACTTACGGCCGTAAGGGTTTCGGCATACGGCCGTAAGACGAGGCAGGTATGGCCGTAAGGCTTGGCCGGGTACGGCCGTATGTTACAGGCAGGGTGCCTGGTCATTTTTTGACGAAGGGGGCTTATGCCCGTAAGTTTGGCCGGATACGGCCGTATCGTCCGAGTTACGCCCGTAAGGTGTGCGGGTACGGCCGTAAGGATGTCGGCAGGTGTTTTTGACGAAGGGCGAGTTACGCCCGTAAGTCAGGTACGGATACGGCCGTAAGGCTGTCGGCAGGTGATTGAACGATGCTGAGTTATGGCCGTACGAGTTGGCTGGTTATGGCCGTAAGGCCGTTGACCTGGGATGTAACGGCCGTAAGAAGGCCGAGTTACGGCCGTAACTTCCGGCAGTTTATAAGGACTTGATCGGGACTTTTTCCTCATTTCTTCATTTCTCCAACTTTTATCCGAGAGAGAGGGTTTGAGGGAGAAACTTTCCATCATCTTTCACTTGGATATTAGATTTATATCATCTTCATTCGTTTGGGAAGCTTGGATACTCTATTTAACTCGTGTTCATCGGATCGAAGTGGTTGGATCTTCAAGAGGTAATTTCTTCAACATCTTGAATTTCGATTTTGTATTGAGATATGATGTTTTGGACGTTATAATCATGTTATATGAAGAGATATGCATATGATTATGAGTTTGTATAAAGATTCATTGGATTATTGAGGGATTATTCAAGAACACTTTGTATATCAAGTTGGATTTGGGAGTTTTCGATTAATTGTTGTTGTAATCACGAATTTGGATATTTATTTTGGATTATTGATCGTATTGAAGATGTTTTGTTGGTTTGAAACACTTCTTGGGGGATTTGATATTGGTATATTGAGGTTTGATTGTAAACAATCGGAGTTTGGCCACAACGTGTTTGATATAATGCCTCAATGGACTTGGTTTAGTCGTATCGACGTTTTGAGTTCATTATATTCATGTTTGATACGTATGTTGAACGGATTATTGGTAATTATGTTATTCAAGGTTGTTCGAGCGACCGACATCTCATTTAGGACATTTGTTCATGGAAGGATAATTGTCATCGGTGTTGTGTAAGTTAATTCTTACTCGGTTAAAAGGATATTCATTCCTTTTGTTGTTGATCATTCATAATCATAACTCATTCATCATTGTATTAATCATATTGAGACTTGTAATTGTTGAATAATCACTTCATTAACGAGGAACGGCGGTTCCAATCATTTCATTGAACTATCAATCACTTCATTCTTACTTTCATCTCGGTGAGTCATTCTTGACTTTGTCAGATTATTATTCATTGATATTCATTATGGTCATTTTCGTTCACATGACCTTCTGGGTTCATATTGCATGGCCGGGTGCGGATGTGTGGAATTTTTACTCGAGCATGCGATGGTCATGTATTGGGATCGATACATTGGACTGTGCACACGGTAACGATTACCTCCGTGAGACTAATTAGGTACAAGGACGGGTGTGTCCGGTCATTCGTCTTGTACACTTGCACAGAACATTACGGGCATACTATGATACTCCTCTTCATCGTAATTCATAATTAAGGATATTTCATAACTAAAGATATATCATGTTTGTGTATTTTCAACCCTTGAGGATTGTTGTTCTGTGTAACTGACCCCATTGGGGGATTTTGTTTTCAGGTCACGGCAAGGCAAAAGCATGGGAAGAGCATGTTGACGGTGAGGAGTCCCAGTGATACTAGTAGGGGGCCCCAGTCATTTCAGTCATTTCAGTCATTCTTATTTCTCTTCATTTGATATTCCGCTGCAAATTCCGTTTGAGATGTTTATTTATTCAGGGTGGTGTATTTTATCATCATAGAAAATATACTTGTATTCTGTATTGTCCTAGTGTATTGTACTTAAGCTCCTCATCGGAGTATTTGTTAATATAATGTGGTTCGGTACTATAATTATATTATTTAATTCATCAGTTTTCATTCGCCTGGTGGGTCCCAGTCGGGGGTCTACGGCACTGTAATATCCGCCTAGTTTGGGGTGTTACAGAGTTGGTATCGGAGCGTGGTTTTGAATACTACCTTCCGAGTCATGTCTCATTTGAAATCATCGTCATCGGACTAGTATCATTGGGCTTTCGCGTCACGTGTGACCTGTGCAAATGCCGAGCCAATCAGACCGAAAGAACTGTAAGATTTCTAACGCCATGGTATAATTTCTCGCAATGAGAATCATTCATTCATAATTCATCAGTTAATAATCCTCAATCATCATCATTCATTTTGATCAGGACGATCATGTTAACTCATTAATCACTCAGTTCATTTCACAGTTTAGTTGTTGATCTTGAGGATCATATCATTAATCTTGTTAACTTGTTCAAGATAATCATTTCAAGAATTTCATCAGATAATCATGTCACCTCAGTTAATCATTCATGTAATCACTGTATTAGAGCACGTATGCTCATTTTCATCATCTCATGACGTAATCATAACGTGATATTCATGCGGGAGATATAATTATCATGTGACTTTCCTACTTTAGTATGGAGAGAGCACGAAGAGGACGCGGAGGACGAGGCCGCGGTGCGGGCTGAATCCCGAGAGCTCGTGTGAATACACGTGCGAACGCGAGGAATAATGCTAACTCATCAAGCAGCGACGCTGCTACTCATTCATCTGGACGTGATCATTCATTATCGGGGATTCGTACCCGGGACACAGCTCAGTCAGAAGGTGTTCGGGTTGACCTACTCGCTTTTATGCAGGGCATGATGGCCCAAATGACTCAGATGGCACAACTGATGGAGACGATGCATAACTCAGCTAATCAAAATCAACAGGCTCCTCCGCCGCCACCTCAGAGGCAAGAGAGGAGTGTAGGCAGTATCATCGGTGACATCTCTCGCCAAAGGCCACCCACATTTGAGGGCTCATCTGAGCCGGCGGATATTGTTTATTGGCTCGAGCATTTCGAGAAGTTATTTGCTATGGTAGAGTGTCCCGAAGGACACAAAGTTTCAGTTGCGGCTTACTATCTGGGTAAGAGCGCTCATTCTTGGTGGTTGTCATTGAAGCCCACCGACGGATCATGTACTTGGGATCAATTCAAGACTCTCATGATGGAGAGGTATTATCCGGCCCCACTCAGGGAGGCCAAGCTATCAGAATTACTCATTCCCGACCCCTCAGCAGACGAGGATGTTCTCACCATTGCCGAGAAATTTCAGGAACTTCTTCCGTTCGCCTCATCTATCATTCACTCAGAGGCGGATAAGATTAAGTATTTCAGCAAGAGACTGAAACCCCGTATGCGGATGCAGTTACTTAATCATAATTGCACCATGCTGGCCGAATTCATTGACAAAGCTCTTACTTATGATTTTACTGCTAAGGAAATTGCTAAACAGCAACCTTCGTCTGCTACCAAGAAATCGAAGAATCGTAATCAGTCTGAAGGCGGTCAGACAACTTTCAAGAAGCCTCATGCAGGCACTACTTTCTTTGAGCGACCTCCTGTGGCGCCCAGACCGGCGGAATCGCAGTCCCGAGCAGCCAGTTCGGCCATCACCTATTTTAACTTTGGGGATCTTGGTCATGTCAGCACCAAGTGTCCGAGACAGACTGTCACGTGTCATAACTGTGGGATTGCTGGGCATAAGGCCCATTTTTGCCGAAGGGACTCCAAACCTACTCCGGCATCATCTCAGGCCCCGAAGCAGTCAGCTGTTCATAATCAGGCCACAGAGTATGCGTCGTTCAAGATGACAGGAGCAAATAAAGGTGGAGCCTTTAGCCATCAGACGGGAGCGTCCGGTGCCGGGACTAGCAAGCCCCGAATTTATGAGATGAAGAAAACCGAAGATCCGGAGGCCCGGATGATCTCAGGTACACTCGATATTCTATCTCAACCTGTGTGTACCCTTTTTGATACTGGTACATCTCATTCATTCATTTCCGAGTCATGTTTGAGTAGGCTACGTCTGGGTAGTGCTACTAGTTATGAGCCGTATGTCATTGGTCTACCTGATGGTAGACGAATTATCGGAAATCGTGAGATTAAGAATTGTCCGATTCAGCTTCATGGCCGTGTATGGCTAGCAGACCTTATTGTGGTAGATTTGCCAAGAGACGACGTCATCTTGGGTATTGATTGGATGGATCGTCACGATGCCATCATTAGTGTCCATAAACGTATGGTCACTATCATTTCTGACGACGGGGTCGAATGTGTTTTTCAGGGAGGTAATCCCGGCTGTTCTGGTAAGGTCATTAACTTGATGAAAACAGTGAAATTACTCAGTCAGGGGTGTGTTGGTTATTTGTGCTATATGACCAAAATCGAGAAATCGCCAATAATGTTGACGGATATTCCGGTAGTGAAAGAATATGCCGATGTATTTCCAGACGAGTTACCTGGTTTGCCTCCACAGAGAGATGTAGAATTCACGATTGAGTTGGAGCCTGGTACGTCTCCATTATCGAAGGCACCGTACCGGATGGCCCCGACCCAAATGCAGGAATTAAAGAATCAACTTGAGGAGTTGTTCGAGAAAGGTTATATCCGACCGAGTGCGTCCCCGTGGGGAGCACCAGTGTTGTTTGTCAAGAAGAAGGATGGTTCATTTCGCTTGTGTATTGATTATCGGGAGTTGAATAGGGTGACAATCAAGAATAAGTATCCTCTACCCCGTATTGATGATCTCTTAGATCAACTTCAGGGAGCTTCAGTATTTTCCAAGATCGACTTAAGATTTGGATATCATCAGTTGCGAATTCGAGAGTCGGATATCGCAAGGACAGCGTTTCGTACACGCTATGGTCATTATGAGTTTGTGGTAATGCCGTTTGGGTTAACTAATGCACATGCGGTATTCATGGAGTTAATGAATCGGGTTTTCATCGACTTTTTGGATTAGTTTGTTGTTGTCTTCATAGATGACATTTTGATTTATTCTTGAGACCGAGAGGAGCACGAGGTTCACCTTCATCAGGTTCTCGATGTGTTGAGATGGGAGTAGCTTTATGGAAAGTTTTCCAAATGTGAGTTCTGGATGTCCGAAGTGACGTTTCTCGGGCATGTAATTTCATCAGACGGAGTGCGTGTTGATCCTCAGAAGACGGAGGCTATCCAAGATTGGTTACCTCCAAAGAATGTTAAGGAAATCCGAAGCTTTCTCGGATTAGCCGGTTATTATCGGCGGTTTGTGGAGGGATTTTCTAAAATCGCTCAACCAATGACGAACCTTTTGCGAAAGGATAAGAAATACACGTGGTCTGACGCGTGTCAACGGAGTTTTGAGGAACTCAAGAGCCGGTTAATTCCAGCACCTGTACTTTCCTTGCCACAAGGGACAGAAGGATTCGTGGTTTATAGTGACGCGTCCGGACACTGTCTCGGATGTGTATTAAAGCAGAATGGGAAGGTTATTGCCTATGTTTCACGGCAATTGCGACCTTACGAGGTCAATTATCCGAACCACGACCTGGAGCTAGCAGCCGTGGTTTTCGCATTGAAGATTTGGCATCTTTACCTTTATGGCGTCACCTGTCAGATTTTCACCGATCATAAGAGTTTGAAGTATATATTTACTCAGAAGGAGTTAAATATGCGACAGAGACGGTGGTTGGAACTAATCAAGGACTATGATATCGAGATCCTGTACCACCCGGGTAAGGCAAACGTGGTTGCCGATGCCTTGAGTCGTAAGTCTGTTTAGGAGCAAATGCTTGCTCGTTTAACAGTTCAGAAGGAGCTTCAGCAGGAATTCCTTAGACCCGAGATCGAGGTCTGGCTACAGCGAGTGCAAGGGCAACTTTGCATGTTAGAGATTTCATCGCCACTGGAGGAGGCAATCAGGGAGAATCAGGGTTCAGACCCATCATTATTGCGCATACGTGAGGATGTGGCTCAGGGGAAAGCCCCTGGATTCGTGGTCCACGAGGATGGACTTTTGAGATTTAACAATCGGTTGTGCGTACCGGCGAATGACGAGTTAAAAAACTCGATTTTGAGAGAAGCTCATGCTACCCCTTATTCCGTTCATCCGGGGTCTAGCAAGATGTACAAGGACTTGAAACAAAATTACTGGTGGAGTAATATGAAGCGAGAAGTCGCGGAATTTGTTTCGAAATGTTTAACCTGTCAGCAAGTCAAGATTGAACATCAGCGATCGGCAGGTATGCTGAAACCGCTCCCTATTCCAGAGTGGAAGTGGGAAGATATTTCTATGGACTTCATCACGAGTTTACCGACGAGTCATCGTGGCATGAATACAATCTGGGTGATTGTGGACCGCTTAACTAAATTAGCTCATTTTCTTGAGATTAAGGATACGTGGGGTCCCGAGAGACTGGCCCAGTTATTCATCATAGAGATAGTGAGATTGCATGGTACTCCTAAGAGTATCGTTTCCGATCGTGACAGACGTTTCGTGTCACATTTTTGGAAATCAGTTCATCGTGCTATGGGAACCCAACTTAACCTCAGTACCGCTTTTCATCCCCAGTCCGACGGACAATCAGAGAGGACTATTCAGACATTAGAGGACATGTTGAGGGCATGCGTCCTCAATTGGAAAGACGATTGGGAAGCCCAATTACCGTTGATTGAGTTCACGTATAATAATAGTTGGCATGCTTCGATTAAGATGGCACCTTACGAGGCCTTGTACGGTCATCATTATCGATCTCCGTTGTGTTGGGACGACCTATCAGAATCAATCGGCACCGAGCCCGATATGCTTATAGCCGCCCGGGAGAAGGTAGCTTTGATCAGGATTCGTATGTTGACAACTCAGAATCGATAGAAATCATATGCAGATAATCGTCGTCGACCACTAGAGTTCGAGACGGGTGACCACGTTTTGGTCAAGGTATCCCCGAGTCGAGGTATTTTCTGTTTCGGAAAATGGGGGAAGTTGAGTCCGAGATTCATTGGACCGTTTGAGATTTTGTATCGAGTAGGTGAGTTAGCTTATCGATTGGCTTTACCTCCGGCATTGAGCCGAATTCATAATGTGTTTCACATCTCTCAGTTGTGGAAGTATGTTGCCGACCCGAGTCACATACTTCAGTTCGACGAAATCGAGATCGCGGATGATCATTCGTATGAGGAGCGTCCTATACGAGTGTTAGAGCGACGAATCAAACAGTTGAGGAACAAGACGATTCTTTTGGTCAAGATTCAGTGGTCTAGACACGGAGTCGAAGAGGCTACTTGGGAAACCGAGAAGAGTATGCGGGAGATTCATCCCGAGTTGTTTGACCCTTAGTTTCGGGGACGAAACTCTTTTTAAGGGGGGGAGTATGTAATATCCGGTTGTAATTCATTCATTATCATTCAGTAATTATCAGTCTGTAATTATCACTCAGTAATTTTCACTCATTAATAATCACTCGTCATTCATGATTCATTCATTTTGCGTTCACTGATGGCACGTTGTAATCATATATCAGTGTTTTCAGGTCACGGCAAGGCAAAGGCACGGGAAGAGCATGTTGACGGCGAGGAGTCCCAGTGATACTAGTAGGGGGGCCCAGTCATTTCAGTCATTCTTATTTCTCTTCATTTGATATTCCGCTGCAAATTCCGTTTGAGATGTTTATTTATTCAGGGTGGTGTATTTTATCTTCATATAAAATATACTAGTATTCTGTATTGTCCTGGTGTATTGTACTTAAGCTCCTCATCGGAGTATTTGTTAATATAATGTGGTTTGGTACTACAATTATATTATTTAATTCATCAGTTTTCATTCGCCTGGTGGGTCCCATTCGGGGGTCCACGGCACTGTAATATCCGCCTAGTTTGGGGTGTTACAGTTTTGTCATAGCATATTAGAGGTGCTCCAGAATGGATTAATGGTTGACGTTGTGAATCATATGTGGAAAAGGAGTTTTTAGTCGGAGTTTATATATTGAGATTTTGGAACTCTATCGTGTGGTTTTCCGATGGAATATCAGTGGATATTGGTGACGAACCGAATTGGTATACAGGAGTATGGTTGTGGTCAATCATTTGCATAGTTTTCATTTTAAAACTTCGAAATGGTGTGGATTCGAAGGAAAACTGTTATCGAATACTTGGCACCAGCGAGCCGATTTAATTTTTCGAAAATTGATTTCGTGGTCTTACGAAAATTTATGTTTTGAGTTTTGAAATTTTTTAATGAACTTTCGAAAATTTGTCTTCTTGACAAGACTATATGATTTCAAACTGGTTTTGAAAATATGATCGGTATACATATGCATTTAGTGCATAGTGCATATCATGGTGAAGTTCTGAGTGAGACTCACAAACTGGATAACACACTAATGGTACGAGGAAAAGAGATTCGAATTTTAGTATGGTAGTTTGGTTATCCAGAGGTGATCAGTTGATTGATGGGATAAGAGAATATGTTGCGTGTTGTAGATATATGCACATGATGTGATTTTAGAAACTTTGGATTTTCTGAAACCGAGACATATGTGCTATGTAATTCCATTGGTATGGTAGTAGCGCGATTTTACCATAGTGATTTTTTGAATGATTTCTTTGTAAGTGTAGATTTGGGGATGCTGACCCCAAACTGGTTGTTTTGGAGAATGAGTGGTCGTTCCCACTACTTGTATGAATTGGTATGTTCATCGATTTGCGATTGGTTGTTCGTATGCCAAAGGGAATGTTCACCAGTCAGTTTTGTTTCGTGAGATTCACTGTATGCGATTGTTAATGTTTTGAGAAACTTATTCGTTCGTATATCGGTTTTTGTGGTTCTGTGTTGATCGTGTTGGAGTTTACCGTGTGAAGGTATTCTCGATTTTTATTGATTGTTCGTTGGTAATATTGGAGTTTATCATGACGATGATATTCTCGGCCGTGTTTTGACCTTTGGATTGATCGTATTAGAGTTTACCATGTCGATGATATTCTCAGTTAATTTATTGGTTGAACATTGTTTGTGATCATATGAGCGTTCAGATTTTGTGTCGATGTTTCGTAATTTATGTCGTTGTTTTGGGCAGTTGTTTCACAGATGTATCACGTATTATTGATTTGTATCCGAATTGGGATTTGATTGTGCGATCAGGCAGACAGGATTCGACACAAATAGATTATTCCATCCGAAGATGATATATTTTCTTGAGACTCATGGAATTGTGATTGCTAGGATCTCAGGAGATCGTCGACTTTGCGCATTTGTAAGTGTATTGTTTTGGTTATTTGTTAATGATGATGATTGATCGTTGTTGTGATGGTTTCAGAATATTTTGGTTGAATGGTTTGTTTTTCTATGACGGATTGCAAGTTTCGAGGACGAAACTTATTTTAAGTGGTGTAGTATGTAATATCCGGAATTTCTACTATCGTTGTTCAATATTATTTTATCCGACTTATATTGTACAGTGTGGAATCTGTACAGTATAGATAAAATAAATGAAGGACTGAGACATCTGTACTGGTATAATTGTCGTACTTGGTCGACAAAGGATATAGTGCGTCATGTATATGTATCTAGTATGTTGAGACGACGAGCAAGATCAGTGTAAATGGCTAAGTATAGCCTGATTAGCGCGCGCTAATGTTCAAGTATAGCGCACGCTATCGTTCATGGTTAGCACATGCTAAAGGCAGAATGTAGCGCACGCTAAATGCAGTCAGATCGGAAGGAATCTGCGTGTGGACCAGGCCACTTTCGGCGCACGTTCTGATAAGTCAACGAATGTTTGTAATGTAGTACTAGCGCACGCTAAACCCTAAAGGTTAGCGCACGCTAATGGTATATTGGACAAAAAGGAATCTTATCCTCGTCAGCACTTTCGGCGTGTGGACCAGTCTTCGGAGCATACAGATAAACGAGTCAACTGATATTAGCGCACGCTAAATGCAAGGACTTGCGTACGCTAGAGAGTGTAAATTAAGTACGCTAATGCATGGGCATTATGTACGTAAGCGCATGTACGAAGCCAGACAATAGCCCCTGGACTGCGATAGCGCACGCTAACAAAGTCAGTTAGCGCACGCTAAGGCCATAGCGCACGTTAAACATAAGGTTTAGCGCACGCTAGTAATATACTTTATAAAAAGGGACAGAAAGGTGTTATGAAGCATTTCGTCCATTTCTTTCCTTTCACCGATAGAGAGAACCTTGGGAGGACATTTGGAGTTCCTAAACACTAAGGGATGATCCTCTTTAACAAGATTAAAGATGGAAATCAAGGATTAAAGCTTTGTTCTTTAAATCATTGGCGATTATTAGAAATGGATTCAAACTTGGGATTCAATCCATTCCTTCAAAAAGGTAATCACTCTTCATCTTTGGATTTCATTTTGGATTGAATGTTGATGTTCTTGAGTTGATGATTATCACATAAACGAGTTGATAAGCATGATTATGAGATGGATTACCGGAGTATGATGATATTAATATGATTCGTGGTTTGAATTGTGTAATTCGTTTTCTTGAGATAAGTTGGTGAATCCTTCTCCTCAGTTTTGGATGTTGATGTTATTGTCGATGATTACTCTCTGTAATGGAAGATTTAGGAAGTGTTGTTACGTTTTTGATGTTTCATGTATTGATATTGAGAAAGATGATATATGGATATAGAACTTGGATTATAAGTTGGATGATTGTTTATATGTTAAAGGATATTGGATTTCATTGTTTTGATGACTATAAACATGGTTTTGGATCACTTAGTGTTCTTGATAATCGCCACATGTTGATCGGTATCTGAAAAACATGCATCTGTACAGCATTAGCGCACGCTAAGCTTACTGCCTAGCACGCGCTAACAGGAGCAACTTAGCGCACGCTACGTTAAGTGATTAACGTGCGCTAAGAGGGCAGAAAGTGCAGTATTTTCGTGTTGTGGTTCTAAATTCGTGATCGTTTAAGTTGGTTTGATCAGACTTGTGGTTAACCGAGATATTGTTGAGCCGTTGGGTTTGTGAATTGGTTTTATCGATTATTGATTGTTTTCGAACTTGTTGTTTATCGATTATTGTAATAGGTTGAGATTATTGATCGGTGTTTATAACTGTATGTTGCGATCGTGTTCGAGTATGTTCGTGAATGGCGTTGGTCAGGGCCGAGGAGCTAGTAGACGAAGACAATGAGATTAGTGATGGCTTCATCATCGTCGTATCGGTATCGAGGTAAGTTATTACTTGCTCAGTTTATAGTATTTAATGAATGGTTTCCGTTTCATTCGTGTATAATTCGTATAGTAATGTTTATAATCGTAATCACAGGAGATTTGGGATTATAAATCGTATTCGAGTTTTGGGAATCTAAATCATAATGTATATGATTTACTTTTGTTTTTGGTATACTTGTATATCGAGGATATATTGTGATAAAGACAAAGATATGAATTATCTGCAATCCGTGATACTTTGGGGGATCATCGGGGGATCTATGCTAGCGCACGCTGGATCATCGGACTGGTTTTTCCACCACGGTTGGTCTGACGGGGTCATCGTGGGATCTAGGCAGTGAACGCTGGATCATCGGATTACCTATGTGTTGTTATTGTGCATATGTATATTATGGGATTGCCATAAGTATACAGTGTTGTTATTGTTGTGAGCATATTGACATTGTCATATGAGTATGCATTTGTAGGTCTTGTGTTAGGACCATGTCCATATGTTGTATTTGTAATACCCGTACTTTTATTGACTGTTTGACTTTGCCGTTCTCCTTATTTTGTCGCTCTGTAAACGCATGGAGATGTTGTTGATATTGTTATTGAGTTTCGTATCTTGTTTGGGTCTCGATCGTGTTGTTTAGACCTTGCGGAAGTGTTCTGGGCCAGAGACATAGCGCACGCTAGGCCTAGGCTAACGCACGCTAATTCTGCTTGATTAGCGCACGCTAGCTTTGAGCCGTAGCGCACGCTAAGGGACCAGTCAGGTCAGAACCAGTAACTCGAACTGCTCTCTGGACTGGCGGATTAACGCACGCTAGGAGTTCGTTAGCGCGCACTATTCCTGGTTAATAGCGCACACTAACATCCGTCCGTAGCGCACGCTAATGGGCTGGTCGGCAGAGGCAGTGAGGTTGCCAGGTTTTTGGACTATCAGGTAGCGTACGCTAGGCTTCGGCTAGCGCACGCTAAAGCTGTTATGTAACGCACGCTAAGGCATAGCGGTAGCGCACGCTAATGGGCTGGTCGGCAGAGGCAGTGAGGTTGCTAGGTTTCTGGACTATCAGGTAGCGTACGCTAGGCTTTGGTTAGCGCATGCTAAAGCTGTTACGTAACGCACGCTAAGGCATAGCGGTAGCGCACGCTAATGGGCTGGTCGGAAGAGGCAGTGAGGTTTCAGACTTTCTGGACTAGCAAGTAACGCACGCTAGGCAGCGGCTAGCGTACGCTATATGTGTTGCGTAACGCACGCTAGTGCTCAGTATTAACGCACGCTAGCGGACTGAGACAGTGAACTGAGATTTTGGCAGGACACCAGTTAGCGCACGCTAGGAATGCTTCGTAGCGCGCGCTAACGTCTTATGACAGTAGCCACTGGACTACCAGGTGACCCGTTAGCCCACGCTAATATTGAGGCGTAGCGTGCGCTAGACTGTGACAGTATATAAGGGGACAGTCAACCCCTGCACTTGTCATTTCACATCATTTCCACTTTTTCCGATCGGGAGAGCTCGGGAGAGGCGATTTGGGGCGATTTAAGGCATTCCTTCTTCGGATATCGTCATCTTAGGTTGGATAACAAGGTTTATGCAACATCTAGCATATTTCTATCCTCCGAATCAAGGTAAAAATCCTTAGAACCCTATTTTTGGGAATTTTGGAGTTTTTTGTAGATTCGTCCGATTTATCCATTTTGAAGCTTGAGGACCTTGAGATTATGATGTATCTATACCGTATGCATGCTTTTCCTACGATTTTACGGATTGGATTGTGCCGTTTTCGGACTTGTGAGAGTTTGGACGATTTTCCAACCTCTAGTTGTTTATCCGTGTATTTTCATGAATCGTAGATGGGTTTCAGGAGTTTCTTCATGTAATTTGAATATGGATAATTGATTATCATATTCCTTGCGAATCGTTTAGGTGCCGAAAGGGTGTTCTTGGACCTACCGAACTCATACCCTTTTTTCGTTTGATTTCTCGATGTCTCAAAGGCAAGTATATATATTTATGATTTTACGTTCTCGACTTTGAAAGTAAGATATATTAATGGCACGATTGTTTATATCCACTCTGGGGTGGGCCGACGGGTCCCCTGAGGGTTTCATAGCCTCTGGTGCGATTCCACGGATGATATGAACGAACCACTCTGGGACGGACCGACGGGTCCTCTGAGGGTTCTGTAGCCTCTGGTGCGGTTCCACGGTATTCATATATGTATTGATGTGATGCTATGAGATTTAGTTATTCCAGAATACTAGTCTTGAATTGATGAATTGGCGGTTACATTTACTTTATTGTTGAGGAGTATTGTGTTTCATACTTGATATACTTGCACTAGCTATTCGACGGCTAACCCCTTTATGGGGAAATACTTTTTATGTATTTCAGGTTCCAGGAGAGCGGACAGGCAGGTATCGGGTCGGCATGAAGATGGTGGGCAAGTGTGATACTGTGTCTTTCCTCCGGTTATGTTTTGAGTTTTCCATTCAGTGTTGTTGTACTGGAATGGTTATTGAATACTCGAGTATTGTTTTCCATTTTCCTTGATGTTCCGGCCTTTGTTTGTCGAGGTATTGATTTGTATTGTGATGTCTTTGGATACATTGGTTATGTTTTGAATACCCTTTGTATTGTTCTTCATTCCATTGTATGTAGTCCTTCTCGGTCAAAATTTATAGTTCCGCGTATGTTTAGCCTTGTGGGTCCCACGGTGGGGCTTACGGCGCTGTAATATTCCATGAATAACTTGGGGGTGTTACAGAATATGGTATCAGAGCTTAGGTCTATGGATACCTAGGCTATCGGTCTTTTGGGTCGAATGAGTTGTCATTTGTCCACAGTATCACTACTCTGCCATCATCACAGTGCGACCGGTACTTGTAAGACCTCTTACTCTTCTGGTGTTTCGTTATTCGTTTTGCTTCTTTTTTGGTATTCTTGAGAATCGGTCACTTTGATGATGTGCGATTGAATTGTACTTACGTGCCTTGTGTGTTCTTCAGTATGTCAGCTGGTAGGGGCCGTGGCCGTGGACGTGGAAGAGGTCGTGGCGCGGCCGTTTCCATCGATTACATGGGTCGACCAACCCAGCTTTGTCGAACTCGGTGCATCCCGACACCGAAAGTCGGCGACGATCGAATGGCCAGGGGAACAGCGCGGACGTTGGGGTTGCGAATGTACTTCAACAATTGGCTACCCAGATGACCATCTTAGCCCAAACCGTTCAGCTGAATAACCCGAATCCGAACATGGATGCCTTGCTTCAGAACGTAATCCGTATGCATCCTCCACAGTTTGGCGGTGCCATGCACTGCTAGGATGGGAAGATTGGCTAGCAGAATTGGAAAAGATTTTCGAAGCGGTTGATTGCCCCGAAGTGAGGAAAGTACCGATTGCTCAGTATTTCCTTACCAAGGAGGCCGCTACGTGGTGGAAAATTATCAAGCCACAGGATCGTGTTGCCATGTGGGATGAATTTAAAGAGCTTTTGGAAGCCGAGTTTTGTCCTTGGCCGGTACGAGAAGGCCGAATCCGAGCCTTTTTCGAGGCTAAACCACAGAATATTCCCGTTTCGCAGGCGATCGTAGAGTACAACCAACAATTGATCCATGTGAAGGATCAAGTGCGTACGAGCGTGACAAGATCCATTACTTTGATATGCATATGAATATGGACTTACGGCGGTATATGGCCAGATTTGCTTGCACCACACTGAAGGAATATCAGGACAGAGCTTTAGCCCATGATATGTTGAGCCCCGACAACGATACCGTGGAAGAATCGAAAAAGCAGAAAGTTGCGGGGAATTTTTCTAGCTCTAAGAGTGGCAACTCTCAGAGGTCACAGTCGACTAACCATTTTGCGGGACAGTCGTCACGTTCTAATAAGGGAAAGAGGGGTTACCGTCCTACTCCGGGTACCACAAATCGCACGGTGACTTGCTATAATTGTGGCCGTTCAGGCCACGTTAATTTGGAATGCAACTTTCCACCATTGAAGTGTCACACGTGTGGACAGATGGGACATAGAGCGGCTTATTGTTCCGAGCCGAATCAGACTTTGGACACTCGGGATTCTGGCCCAGCACCACTTGATCAAGGTATAAATCAGCTACAATCTTTTGGTCAACCTCAGCAGAATTTCGGCAGGGGCCGGGGACGGGGTCAGAATGCTGGAGGGGGAAACTCTAGCGTCGGTTCGGTACAACCACGGGTTTATGAGATGCGTCGAACAGACGAACCCGACGCGGCGGTGGCTTCAGGTACCATTCATATTTTATCTCATCCAGTCCGTGTACTTTTTGATACGGGTGCTACACATTCTTTTATTTCTTTGTAGTGTGTACGCCGTTTGAATATAACTTGTATGACTGCTTGCGATCCCTTCATCATGAAACTGCCTAGCGGGGATAGAATTATGGGGAACCGTGAGATTAGAGATTTTCCTGTGATTATATCCGGTATGGAATGGTTATCGAATCTGATTGTAGTTGATATGGAAGGTGAGGACGTGATCCTCGGTGAGGATTGGCTTGATAGTCATCAACGATTATGAATTACCGTACCAAGGTTATCACCATGATGACTAAAGACGGATCTGAGTACTCATTTTTGGGGCGTAAGTCGGTACTATCCAAGTTACTTATCAGTGCCATGAAGGCCGTAAAACTTTTGAATAAAGGTTGTACGGGCTATTGGTGTTATGCCTTGAAAACGGAAGGAAACGAAGTCGATTTCTCTTCGATTCCGGTTGTTAGTGAATATCCCGATGTTTTTTCGGATGACCTCCCGGGATTACCGCCAGATCGGGAGATAGAATTTACCGTGGACTTAGAGCCAGATGCGGCTCCGATTTCTAAAGCACCTTACCGGATGGCACCTTCCGAGATGCAAGAATTGAAAAATCAATTGGGAGAACTTCTAGAAAAAGGGTACATCAGACCGAGCGCTTCGCCTTGGGGCGCGCCTGTTCTTTTCGTGAGGAAGAAAGATGGTTCACTACATTTATGCATCGACTACCGTGAGCTGAACAAAGTAACCATCAAGAACAAGTATCCTTTACCTCGTATAGACGATTTATTTGATCAATTGCAAGGGGCTGCAGTTTTCTCGAAGATTGATTTAAGATCCGGGTATTATCAACTCAGGGTGAGGGAGTCCGACGTTCTGAATACGGCATTTCGGACGAGATATGCGCATTATGAATTTGTAGTTATGCCTTTTGGGTTGACTAATGCACCGGCAGTATTCATGCAGTTAATGAATAAGATATTCATCGAGTACCTCGACAGGTGTGTAGTCGTCTTTATTGACGACATCTTGATCTATTCTCGAGATAAGAAGGAACATGCCCGACACTTGAGTTTGATATTAGACATTTTGAGAACCGAGCACCTCTATGCGAAATTCTCGAAATGTGAGTTTTGGTTGGAAGAAGTTATGTTTCTCGGCCATGTGATTTCGGCCGAAGGGGTTCGTGTAGACCCGCAGAAGATTGAGGCAGTGCTAGATTGGGCACCGCCTAAAAATGTTAAGGAAATTCGTAGCTTTTTGGCCCTTGCTGGGTATTACCATAGGTTTATCGAGGGGTTCTCCAAACTCGCTCGGCCGCTTACGAAATTACTCCAGAAGACCGAAAAGTTTGTTTGGATGGATGAGAGACAATAGAGCTTCGATGAACTGAAGAGATGTTTGACTTCAGCGCCGATTTTAACTTTACCACATGGTAGTGAGGGCTTTGCAGTTTATAATGACGCTTCGGGTCAAGGTCTGGGCTCTGTACTTATGCAGCATGATAAGACGATAGCTTTTGCGTCATGACAATTAAAGCCTTATGAGATGAATTATCCTACTCATGATTTAGAGTTGGCCGAAATTGTCTTCGCACTCAAGATTTGGCGGCATTATTTGTATGGTTCACCGTGTCGGATTTATACCGATCACAAGAGCCTGAAGTATATTTTCAGTCAGAAGGAGCTGAATATGAGATAGAGACGTTGGTTAGAGTTGATAAAGGATTATGATTGGGAAATTCTTTACCACCCCGTAAAAGCCAATGTCGTTGCGGATGCTTTGAGCCGCAAATCGGCATCTCTTCAAATGCTCGAGGTTCTTACATCTCAGATGAAAATTTGTCAGGATTTAATTGAGCAAGGGATAGAAGTTTGGCTTCAACAAGTACAGGGACAGTTGTGTACTCTTGAAAGTACTTCGTCCTTGGTTGACGACATCAAAGGGAAGCAGTGGAGTGACCCGATGATTTCTCAACTGAAGGAAGATGTAATTAAAGGAAAAGCTCCTGGTTTTATGGTTCACGAGGATAGTATTATGAGATTTCAGGGCAGACTTTGTGTTCCGAACGATTTAGATTTGAGGCAGAGAATTCTCCGAGAAGCTCATGCTACGCCTTACTCAATCCACCCTGGGACGAGTAAGATGTACAAAGACTTGAAGCGCAATTTTTGGTAGAATAACATGAAGAAGGATGTCACGGAGTTTGTATTACGGTACTTGACGTGTCAACAAGTCAAGATCGAACATCAACGACCAGCGGGGTTGTTGAAACCTTTTCCCATTCCCAAGTGGAAGTGGGAAGACATCTCTATGGATTTCATCACTGGCATGCCGAGAACTCGGGCCGGAATGAGTATGATTTGGGTAATTGTCGATCGGTTGACCAAGTCTGCACACTTCTTGGGTATTAAGGATACTTGGGGACCGGATAGACTGGCTCGAACCTTTATTGCTGAGATCGTGAGGTTGCACGGTGCCCCCAAGACCATTGTTTCTGATCAAGACGGCCGTTTCGTATCGCATTTTTGGCAGGCCATTCATCAGGCTTTGGGTACTGAGTTGAGATTGAGCACTTCCTTTCATCCTCAGTCGGACGGTCAGACAGAGAGGACGATTCAGACGTTGGAAGATATGTTGCGGGCTTGTGCCTTAGACTGGAGTAATGATTGGGAGCTTCACTTACCGTTGATCGAGTTTGCTTACAATAAATTATAGTTGGCATGCGTCGATCAAAATGGCACCCTTCGAGGCACTTTATGGTAGGCTATGTAGGTCGCCACTGTGTTGCGACGAGGCTTCCGAACTAAT
Source organism: Orobanche coerulescens (assembly GCA_033398695.1). Classification (NCBI taxonomy): domain Eukaryota; kingdom Viridiplantae; phylum Streptophyta; class Magnoliopsida; order Lamiales; family Orobanchaceae; genus Orobanche; species Orobanche coerulescens. The sequence goes on from CM065818.1 coordinate 61,092,409, forward strand.
TGGAATGGAACCGGATATGTTGATGGAGACTAAGGAAAAGATTTCTATTATCCGGGACCGATTGCTGACTGCCCAGAGTCGTCAGAAATCTTATGCTGATACTCGTTGTCGACCCTTGGAGTTTGAAGTGGCGGATCATTTCTTGCTCAAGGTGTCGCCGACCAGAGGAGTTTTCCGCTTCGGGAAAAAGGGAAAACTTAGTCCGAGGTATATCGGACCTTTCGAGATTTTGGACAGAGTTGGAGATTTAGCTTATCGCTTGGTGTTGCCTCCAGCTTTGAATCACGTCCATAGTGTTTTTCATGTGTCTCAGCTGAGAAAGTACGTGCCGGATCCGAGCCACATTATCGACTACAGTAAGATTGACGTAGCCGAGGATATTACCTTTCCAGAGAAACCAGTGAAGATCCTTGAGCGTCGCGAGAAACAACTTCGGCATAAGACCATTCCACTGATTAAAGTGCAATGGTCGAGACACGGAGTCGAGGAGGCGACTTGGGAGACGGAAGAGAAGATGCAGGTGGATTACCCTGAACTTTTTATTTCTTAAGTTTCGGGATGAAACTTCTTTTTAGAGGGGGAGAATGTAATACCCGTACTTTTATTGACTGTTTGACTTTGCCGTTCTCCTTATTTTGTCGCTCTGTAGACGCATGGAGATGTTGTTGATATTGTTATTGAGTTTCGTATCTTGTTTGGGTCTCGATCGTGTTGTTTAGACCTTGTGGAAGTGTTCTGGGCCAGAGACAGAGCGCACGCTAGGCCTAGGCTAACGCACGCTAATTCTGCTTGATTAGCGCACGCTAGCTTTGAGCCGTAGCGCGCGCTAAGGGACCAGTCAGGTCAGAACCAGTAACTTGAACTGCTCTCTGGACTGGCAGATTAACGCACGCTAGGGGTTCGTTAGCGCGCGCTATTCCTGGTTTGGCGGATTAATGCACGCTAGGGGTTCGTTTGCGCGCGCTATTCCTGGTTAATAGCGCACGCTAACATCCGTCCGTAGCGCACGCTAATGGGCTGGTCGGCAGAGGCAGTGAGGTTGCCGTGCTCGACTATCGCAGCGACGCCAGCTGCCAGCGCACGCTAAAGCTGTTACGTAACGCACGCTAAGGCATAGCGGTAGCGCACGCTAATGGGCTAGTCGGCAGAGGCAGTGAGGTTGCCAGGTTTCTGGACTATCAGGTAGCGTACGCTAGGCTTCGGCTAGCGCACGCTAAAGTTGTTACGTAACGCATGCTAAGGCATAGCAGTAGCGCACGCTAATGGGCTGGTCGGCAGAGGCAGTGAGGTTTCAGACTTTCTAGACTAGCAGGTAACGCACGCTAGGCAGCGGCTAGCGTACGCTATATGTGTTGTGTAACGCATGCTAGTGCTCAGTATTAACGCACGCTAGCGGACTGAGACAGTGAACTGAGATTTTGGCAGGACACCAGTTAGCGCATGCTAGGGATGCTTCGTAGTGCGCGCTAACGTCTTATGACAGTAGCCACTGGACTACCAGGTGACCCATTAGTGCACGCTAATATTGAGGCATAGCGTGCGCTAGACTGGGACAGTATATAAGGGGACAGTCAACCCCTGCACTTGTCATTTCACATCATTTCCACTTTTTCCGATCGGTCCTTCTTCGGATATCGTCATCTTGGGTTGGATAACAAGGTTTATGCAACATCTAGCACATTTCTATCCTCCGAATCAAGGTAAAAATCCTTAGAACCCTATTTTTGGGAATTTTGGGGTTTTTCGTAGATTCGTCCGATTTATCCGTTTTGAAGCTTGAGGACCTTGAGATTATGATGTATCTATACCGTATGCATGCTTTTCCTACGATTTTACGGATTGGATTGTGCCGTTTTCGGACTTGTGAGAGTTTGGACGATTTTCCAACCTCTAGTTGTTTATCCGTGTATTTTCATGAATCGTAGATGGGTTTCGGGAGTTTCTTCGTGTAATTTGAATATGGATAATTGATTATCATATTTCTTGCGAATCGTTTAGGTGTTGGAAGCGCGTTCTTGGACCTACCGAACTCATACCCTTTTTCCGTTTGATTTCTCGATGTCTCAAAGGCAAGTATATATATTTATGATTGTACGTTCTCGACTTTGAAAGTAAGATATATTAATGGCATGATTATTTATATCCACTCTGGGGCGGGACGACGGGTCCCCTTAGGGTTTCGTAGCCTCTGGTGCGATTCCATGGATGATATGAACGAACCACTTTGGGATGGACCGACGGGTCCTCTGAGGGTTCCGTAGCCTCTGGTGCGGTTCCACGGTATTCATATATGTATTGATGTGATGCTATGAGATTTAGTTATTCCGGAATACTAATCTTGAATTTATGAATTGACGGTTACATTTACTTTATTGTCGAGGAGTATTGTGTTTCATACTTGATATACTTGCACTAGCTATTCGACGGCTAACCCCTTTATGGGGGAAATACTTTTTATGTATTTCAGGTTCCAGGAGAGCGGACAGGCAGGTATCGGGTCGGCATGCAGATGGTGGGCAAGTGTGATATTGTGTCTTTCCTCCGGTTATGTTTTGAGTTTTCCATTCAGTGTTGTTGTACTGGAATGGTTATTGAATACTCGAGTATTGTTTTCCATTTTTCTTGATGTTCCGGCCTGTGTTTGTCGAGGTATTGATTTGTATTGTGATGTCTTTGGATATATTGGTTATGTTTTGAATACCCTTTGTATTGTTATTCATTCCATTGTATGTAGACCTTCTCGGTCAAAATTTTTAGTTCTGCGTATGTTTAGCCTTGTGGGTCCCACGGTGGGGCTTACGGCGCTGTAATATTCCCTGAATAACTTGGGGGTGTTACACTATTGATCTCATCTTGGATTAGACTAACGATATTGGTCGTGGCATTGCGTATTCTGAGGTATGTTCCGTGTTTCCTTTGGTATTTGTCTTTGATGGACAATCGATTATCGTATTGAGATGTGATGATGTTACCCGACGGATTGGGTTGGACAGAGTTAGTAGATTTCGTAGCAGTGAGTTATGATAATGTTTTGAGAACCTTGGGTATTGTTGAGATACCATACAGATATTTCGGTATTATCTTATTGTGTTGTTAAGGATACGAATCGTGGATTTTCGTAAAGTTACGACAGTAAGATTACATTGGTCGTATTCTTACTTAGTATTTCCATTGATATGTAATTATTGAGGTGATGTGATGGTTATCATTGTTGGATATTATGGCTGACCCCGTCGTGGGCTTTCTTTTTAGGTTCTTGGATTATCAAGCTTGTAGCGGTCGTGAAGAGATGAGCTTCCCGGTGTAACACCCCAAACTAGGCGGATATTACAGTGCCGTGGACCCCCGACTGGGACCCACCAGACGAGTGAAAATGAATGAAATACAAAGGGTAAATGTAGTACCGAACCACATTACATCATTAATTACTCCGATGAGGAGTTTCATATAGCACACCCAAGATAATATAGAATATGTGTATATTTTATATGAAGATAAAACATATGAAACTGAATAAAATGAGTATTCAAACGGAAGTCTGCAACGGAAATAAAATAAAGCAAAACACGAGCGAATGAAAAGGACTAGGGGCCCCTACTAGTATCACTGGGACTCCTCGCCGTCAACGCTCTCTTCCCGTGCCTTAGCCTTGCCATGACCTGAAAAACAAAATCCCCCAACGGGGTCAGTTACACAGAACAACAATCCTCAAGAGTTGAATAAACACAATCATATATGTTGTATAAACCACAAGTTCGATCAAAAATCTCAAACCGCCGAACACATGCGATCAAAAGTGAATCGGTCAGATTATAACCCAATCCTGTTGAAAACATACGCAATCAAACATGCTGTATAAATTAACTAACGGTACGGCTCAAAGGGTGGCGCCACACTATGCCTGGGATGGAAATGTGTCCGTGCACAAGCGACCAACGAGTATCGATCGAATACACGTGTGGTCTTGTACCTAATCAGTCTCACGAAGTGATCTTCTCGTGTGCACAGTCCAATGTGAGGCCAACAACCAACACACGACTTAATATGTGCCCGACATGAAAATCCTACACATACCAACCGGCACGCCAGTATGACCTGGAATGTCACGAGATAACAAAAGTGACATCAAAATCAATAATGACTCACCGAGATGAAATGATAGTGAAATGAATGATAGCTCAATGAAATGATTGGAACCGTCGTTCCTCGTGACTGAAGTGATTAATTGACAATTACAAGTCTCAATACAGTTAATACATTATGAATGAACTATAATTATGAATGATCAACAACGAAAGGAATGAAAATCCTTTTAACCGAGTAAGAATTAACTTACACAACACCGATGAAGAATGTCCTTCCACGAACAATGTCCTAAATGAGATGTCGGTCGCTCGAACAACCTTGAATAACACAATTACCAACAATCCGGTTCAACACACGAATCAAACACGAGTATAACTAACTCAAAACGTCGATACGACTAAACCAAGTTCATTGGGGCATTATCTCGAACACGTTGTGGCCAATCTTCGATTGTTTACAACTAAACCTCAATAATACCAATATCAAATCCCCAAGAAGTGTTTCAAACCAACAAAACATCTTCAATACGATCAATAATCCAATATGAATATCCAAATTCGTGATTTCAACAACAATTAATCGAAAACCCCCAAATCCAACTCAATATTCAAAGTGTTCTTGAATAATCCTTCAATAATACAATGAATATCCTTAACAATTCATAATCACAAGTATATCACTTCATACAACACGATTATAATGTCCAAAACATCATATCTCAACACAAAATCGAATTCAAGGGTTGAAGAAATTACCTTAGATTAGGATGAAGAATCCACAAATATGTCGTTGATCCACACTACAAATTGAAGAAGATGAGAATCTCTGAGTTTTGATGATGTTAAAACACCCCAAGATCGCCCAAAATCGCCCCAAGGAAGAGAGGAAGAAGTGAAATGAAGAAATGAGCTTGTTCTCCTAAACAAAACGCAGTTATAGAAGAATCTGCACTGTGTGCCGTGGCACGGGCTGAGTGTGCCGCGACACAAGTCCAAAAATGCCCAGCAAAACAGTTTTGTGCCGCGGCCCGGACAGAAGGGGCCGCGGCCGGCGGTACAGCCCGCTCCAGCATCAAAAAGGCACACAGTGCAGTCTTAGCTATTTCGACCATAACTCCTTCGTCCGGACTCCGATTGACTTACCGTTTGAACCATTGGAAATCTAACTTGATGCTCTATAATACTGAAAAGATTAAGAATTTTTGGAGTTTCCAAGAATTAATGGTGATTTTACAAAGTCGAACTCATACGTGGAAAAGTCGCTTAAGAACACGGAACTCAACAGAACGACACTGAGACAAACTCGGATGACAAAAAGTGTAGAATTAATCCTTCTCAGAATGACGAAACGGTCATAATAGAGTCGCTAATATGGACTTCCGCCAAAAAAGAAATTACCGGAAATCAAAATTGCGGATATTACATACTACCCTCCTTAAAAGAAGTTTCGTCCCGAAACTTAAAACAGGTAGGGAGAAGCAATATCCCGCTAGGAAATCTCAACGAGATACACAAGAACCGCAAATGTACCCAACAATAGCATGATTCAAACAAGAAGGAAATTTGAAATGGCATGAACTCCAATATTAACATCGATTAATGAAGTAATTATAACGATCAAGTTAATATTCTCGTCTCGATTCTCAAGCAAGGTTGAAAAAATGAACGATATTGATACACGACTCAACATTAGTCCGAACGGCGAACATGAATGAATGAACATGATTGATGAATGATTATTAATGAGTGAAAATCCACCGAGTGACAATTACTGAATGAAAATGAATGAATTTACAATCGGGTATTACATACTCCCCCCTTAAAAATAGTTTCATCCTCGAAACTAAGGGTGAAACAAATCGGGATAACTCTCCCGCATACTATCCTCGATTTCCCAAGTAGCCTCTTCGACTCCGTGTCTCGACACTAACTTTTAACGAAAGGAATTGTCTTGTTCCTCAACTGTTTGATTCGCCGCTCCAAGACACATACGGGACGCTCCTCATACGAATGATCATCCGCGATCTCAATTTCGTCGAACTGAAGTATGTGACTCGGGTCGGCAACATACTTACGTAGCTGAGAGACGTGAAACACATTATGAATTCGACTCAACGCCGGAGGTAAGGCCAATCGATAAGTTAGCTCGCCTACTCGATCCAAAATCTCAAACGGTCCAATGAATCTCGGACTCAACTTTCCCCGCTTCCCGAAACGGAAGATGCCTCGACTCGGGGATACCTTGACCAACACGTGGTCACCTGTCTCGAACTCTAATGGTCGGCGACGATTATCTGCATAAGATTTCTGTCGACTCTGAGCGGTCAACAAACGACTCCTGATCAAAGCTACCTTCTCACGGGCGGCTATAAGCATATCGGGCTCGGTGCCGATTGGTTCTGATAAGTCATCCCAACACAGAGGAGATCGACAGCGACGACCGTACAAGGCCTCGTAAGGTGCCATCTTAATCAAAGCATGCCAACTATTATTATACGCGAACTCGATCAATGGTAGTTGGGCTTCCCAATCGTCTTTCCAATCGAGGACGCATGCACTCAACATGTCCTCCAATGTTTGAATAGTCCTCTCTGATTGTCCGTCGGACTGAGGATGAAAAGCTGTGCTGAAATTAAGCAGAGTTCCCATAACACGATGAACTGATTTCCAAACATGAGACACGAATCGCCCGTCACGATCAAAAATGATACTCTTAGGAGTACCGTGCAATCTCACTATCTCCTTGATAAACAACTGGGCAAGTCTCTCGGGACCCCACGTATCCTTAATCTCAAGGAAATGAGCCGATTTCGTTAAGCGGTCCACAATCACCCAGATTGTATTCATGCCACGACGACTTGTTGGCAAACTCGTGATGAAGTCCATATAAATATCTTCCCACTTCCACTCTGGAATAGGGAGCGGTTTCATCATACCCGCCGGTCGCTGATGTTCTACCTTGACTTGCTGACAGGTCAAACATCTCGAAACAAATTTCGTGACTTCTCGCTTCATATTACTCCACCAGTACTTTTGTTTCAAGTCCTTGTACATTTTGCTGGACCCCGGATGGATGGAGTAAGGGGTAGCATGAGCTTCTCTCAAAATCGACTTTTTAAACTCGTCATTCGCCGGTACGCATAACCGATTCTTAAATCGTAAAAGTCCATCTTCGTGGACCACAAATCCGGGGGCTTCCCCCTGAGCCACATCCTCACGGATGCGTAACAATGATGGGTCTGAACCCTGATTCACTCTGATCGCCTCCTCAAGTGGCGATGTAATCTCTAACATGCAAAGTTTCCCTTGCACTCGCTGAAGCCAGACCTCAATCTCAGGTCTAAGGAATTCCTGGTGAAGCTTCTTCTGAACTGTTAAACGAGCAAGCATTTGCTCCTGAACGGACTTACGACTCAAGGCATCGGCAACCACGTTTGCCTTACCCGGGTGGTACAGGATCTCGATATCATAATCTTTGATTAGTTCCAACCACCGCCTCTGTTGCATATTTAACTCCTTCTGAGTAAATATATACTTCAAACTGTTATGATCGGTGAATATCTGACAGGTAACGCCATAAAGGTAATGACGCCAAATCTTCAACGCGAAAACCACGGCTGCTAGCTCCAGGTCCTGGGTCGGATAATTAACCTCATAAGGTCTCAATTGTCGTGAATCATAGGCAATAACCTTCCCGTCCTGCATTAGTACACATCCGAGACCCCATCCGGACGCATCACTATATATCAGAAATCCTTCTGTCCCTTGCGGTAAAGAAAGGACAGGTGCTGAAATTAACCGGCTTTTGAGTTTCTCAAAACTCCGCTGACACGCGTTGGACCACGGGTATTTCTTATCCTTTCGTAAAAGGTTTGTCATTGGTTGAGCGATCTTAGAAAATCCTTCCACAAACCGCCGATAATAACCGGCTAATCCAAGAAAGCTTCGGATTTCCTTAACATTCTTCGGAGGTAACCAATCTTGGATAGCCTCCGTCTTCTGAGGATCGACACGAACTCCGTCTGATGAAATTACATGTCCGAGAAACGTCACTTTGGACATCCAGAACTCACATTTGGAAAACTTTCCATAAAGTTTCTCTCATCTCAACACGTCGAGAACCTGATGAAGGTGAAACTCGTGCTCTTCCCGGTCACAAGAATAAATTAAAATATCATGAATGAAGATAACCATGAACTGATCCAAATAGTCGATGAAAACCCGATTCATTAACTCCATGAACACCGCAGGTGCATTAGTTAACCCAAACGGCATTACCACAAACTCATAATGACCATAGCGGGTTCGGAACGCCGTCCTTGCGATATCCGACTCTCGAATTCCCAACTGATGATATCCCGATCTTAAGTCTATCTTGGAAAATATTGAATCTCCCTGAAGTTGATCCAAAAGATCATCAATACGGGTAGAGGATATTTATTCTTGATCGTCACCCGGTTCAATTCTCGGTAATCAATACACAAGCGAAACGACCCATCCTTCTTCTTGACAAATAACACTGGTGCTCCCCACGGAGACGCACTTGGTCGGATATAACCCTTCTCGGTCAAATCCTCCAATTGATTCTTTAGTCCAGCATTTCGGTGGGGGACATCCGATACAGTGCCTTCGATAATGGAGACGTACCAGGCTCCAACTCTATCGTGAATTCCATATCCCTCAGAGGAGGCAAAACAGGTAGCTCGTCTGGGAGTACATTGTTAAACGATAACAATGATACCACGAATGGTTGAAAACCTCGATTGCCTAAGAACGGCCAATCGACGACAATGATACAATTAATGATTGAACACCTCGAATGCCTTAGAACGGCCAATCGATGACAATGATATAAGGAATGATGGAACATATCGAGTGCCTTAGAACGATCAATCGATGACAATGATATATAATGAATGACTGAACATCTCGATTGCCTTAGAATGGTCAATCGATGAGAATGATATAATGAATGATTGAACAACCCTGGTTGAGTAATTTTACTGCTTTCATCATATTAATGATTCTTCCGGAACAATGGGGATCACCTCCCTGAAATACACACTCGACTCCAACGACGGAAATGATAGTGACCATACACTTACGAACATTGAGAATGGTATCATGACGATCCATCCCACTAATACCCAATATTACATCGTCCTTAGGTAAATCCACCGCGATTAGGTCCACCAACCACTCGCGGTCATTAAGCTTAATTCGGTCAGTTCTTAACCCCATGATTTTCGAAAATTCTTCTACCGCCAGGTAGACCAATGATATAAGTGTTGGGATTCGGTGCCTAAATCGAAGGCCCAGCGGAAGCGGTAAAACGAAAATTAATTCGATCTGAATCCCTACGAGGATCGATCGAGCTACGTATATACGAATATCAAAACGAATAACAAGAGATATAGAAACTCACCCTTGTAGTCCGTTGATTAGATGGATAACCTTCTCTTGAGCTATTCCCCAAGCTTTGCTTGATCTCTACGAATCTATTCCGCTTCAAGCCCTTGAACGATCCAACGCCGAAAGCACCGCGTCTCTACTTGCCACGCGCCGGAAAAACGAACGGAATGACAACACCTTGATATCCTCCGAGGATACGGCTAGAGCTAGGTGATGAAGCTATTGATTTTGATGAATTTACTCCAAGTATATTTATCAAAATTCTCTCAATATTTTCTCTCAATTTTCTCCAAGAAAAATGAAGAAGATGAAAAAGTGAAGAAGATGAAGAAGTATGAACACCAAGAAATGAACTCTAAGTTATATTCTCTCTCTCCTTCAAACTTTCTTACGTCTCTCTCCTCCAAGGTGTGTATTACATATGTGATATTATATATCTACTCAATCACAAGTCTACCTCTAATTATTAATACACCTTCCACCAACTTATACAACTCATTTACATGAGAGGTATCCCCACCATGTCAATATCATCCATATAAAATGGAAACAAAAGACAAGGGGAAATTAGGTGGAAAAGAGGAGGGTGGCCATGATGAAAAACGGACGAGTTCGGTTCGTTTCGGACTCCCGAAAGTCCAAACAGATAAACTCCGATTCCGTTTCGATGTATTTATATCGATTAATTAATCCAATTAATTAAACATATCAAATACTAAATAATATAATTAATTTCTCCAAGAAATAATTATATACATGAATTAAATTAATCACCCAGTAATTTATTTAATTCATTAGGCCGTAAATCAATTTACCCAAAAAATCGATTTAGACATCTAATGTCCCAATTTAGATATCCAATATCTAATACACATAATGAGAGAATTAGCTTGATTCATTCCGTCGTCAATCCTAATGCGCGACTCGGTAGGTCCGTCTCAGTCAGCAACGGGAGGAACCAAAGAGTAGTAGCACCACCTAGCCAGCCTGGCGGCCTACACTGTACCCCAACTGAGAACGAATGATTGGGATCATTCAAGAACCATTCTGTCGTGAATACCAGTATACGTATAAACCCTTCTTTTAAATGTCCCGATCAAGTTATAGGGTCACGGTCAGTCAAACCCTATCTGTACTTGACGCTATGCATGCGTTAATGCAAATCGAGATCATTGAGCTCTCGTGTATCTAATACAGCTAGCTCCAATGCTTTGGCCAAATACTTATGATCTCATCTGCCAATAACCGCATAGGACATATAACCCGTTCACTAACAGGAGAAAGAATTCTATCTTGGTATTCAGTAGGACCTGCTACTTGCCCATCAAGATGCACGTCGAGGTTGACCCCGCCTTAGGTTTATAGGGTCGAACTACTCTAATGAAAATTTTGACGTCACAAGCACATCCCTACTAAATCCTCAAGTCGAAGGTTCACGAATACCTATCACAACCTTTCGATTCCATCATTGACTGTCCCGGAGTGAAATCCGTGTGATGAATCGAGGGTGAGTCGGTTCGAGTATACTAATCCAATTAGCATACCTATAACGTGTGCTCCCACTAACCATTAGCGTTCGACAGGCACTCTCCATGTCAAAGAACACGTCATACAAGTCTTCACATAAAATTTAACGCCTTGATCAAGTTTCATCTACGTGCGTACGATTAAGTATTTGAGATATAACCCTTTCCAGTGCCGACCCCCTTATCCAATAAGGAGTGGATCGTTTTTCTCTCAAATACATGGACTAGTTTCTATATATTTTGTTACGAGTTAGGAATGCCAAGAACTACCAAGAAATAAAGAAACATTCCTTTGCCTTATATAAATGGTTTACATAATTACAAGTACAATGCCCTCACTCAACAACCTCTGAGTGGCATTCGAGGGCATACTCCTAACAATCTCCCACTTGCACTCAATGCCACACACTATGGTATCTAATACCCATGTTCTCCAGATGACGCTCTAAGCTAATCTGAGAAAGTGGCTAGGTCAGTGGATCAGCGACGTAGTCAGCTGACTCTACTCTATGCAGCTCAATGTATCTCTTTGCGAACGAATGCTCTTACGAGATGATACTCTCTCTCAATATGTTTGGAACTGTTATGAAACCTTGGCTCCTAGGCCTGTGCTACTGCTCCGGTAGCGCAGCACCAGGTGTCACATGAAGTTTACCCAGTAACTTCTAAATTCTTCCTTTGGAGGCCTCCGAGGCCGCTTTATACTTAGCCTAACTGGTGGAATCAGCAGTCACGCTATACTAGGCACTATGCCAAGATACTGCTCTTCCATTAAGAGTAAATGTAGCCAGAAGTAGACATATAATCGTCTTTCTGTCCTTGGAAGTCCAATACAGTGAATCCCACCACATTCTGTACTCCACCACCATATATAAGAATCAGATCTCTTAGTACTTCTAAAGTACTTGAGAACATTCTTTACGGCGGTCTAATGTTCCTGACTGGTTAGCAGAAACCTACTTACCACGCTTCCGGCATGCGCAATGTCAGTCTTGTACACAATAAAGCATATGTAAGGCTACCGTTCAAGCATATGGTATATAACTCATTTCCTTTCATTGTTCCTCACTATGAGGACACATCTTCAAGGTGAGTTTTATTCCATGTCGCATCGTAAGGAACCCTCTTTAAGATCTAATCTATATAGAAGGCTTGGGAAAAACTTATCATTCTCTTCGATCTATCCCGGTAGAGTCGAATCCCAAGAATATAGGTTTCTTCTCCCAAGTCTTTCATGGAGGAATTACTCGAAATCCAAGCTTTCCCAGAACTGAGCATTCCCACATCATTTCCTATTAGTAGAATGTCATCTACATATAGTACTTAGAATGTGATCTTGCTCCCACTAACCCTCTTGTATATACAAGATTTCTCTTCATTTTGCACGAAGTCAAACTCTTTGACCGTCTCATCAAAATGAAGGTCCCAACTACATGAAGATTGTTACAGTCCATTTCATGGAGTCTACATCCACCATTGCTAGGTCATTGGTCGTGGGTCGGTCTCTTGTTTATCACTTGGAACCTCGAGGAAACTCAGTTCCTCCAAGTGCATAAAACTATACCTCTCAGGTAATTGAGACACCCTACTAGACCTACTAGGTGGTTGTACTTGTGTTTCAGAAGGTTCGGTTCCAATTTCTTGCACAGGTGTCTCCTGAGGAGTTTCATTGTATTCTTCTAAAGAAATACTTCTACTTGCTCCGCCTTCCTGAATGAACTCATCTTCCAGGAAGTGTGCTTGTAAAGCAACAACGATCTTTCGATCTTCGGGCATGTAGAATAGATATCCCATCGTCCCAGATGGGAATCCAATGAAACGTCCCTTCGCGGACCTAGCTTCCAACTTCTCCACCTTAGTCTTCTTGACATAGGCGGGACATCCCCAAATCCTAATGTGATTAAGACTTGGTTTCCTTCCCTCCCAGATATCATGTTGACTTTTAGGAATGGATTTAGAAGGACATCTGTTCAAGATGTAAGCGGCATTCAGGAGTGCATACCCCCACAGGTAAATCGGCAAGTCAGTATAGCCCAGCATGGAACGGACCATGTTCAACAAGGTCCGGTTCCTTATTTCTGACACACAATTTAACTGAGGAGTACCTGGAGGTGTTAGTTGTGAAACTATTCCATGTTCCTTAAGGAACTCGTCAAACTCCGTACTCATATACTCGCCACCTCGGTCCGACCGAAATGCTTTGATATGATTACCAGTTTGTTTCATGACTAGGGCCTTGAATTCCTGGAATTTCTCAAAGGCCTCAGATTTATGTTTCATTAAGTATACATAATCATACCTAGTATGATCATCTGTAAACGTAATGAAATATTGATATCCATCGCGTGCTACTTCCAAAACACCACATATGTTGGTATGGATTAATCCCAGTTTATCAGCGGCTTTTTCAAATGTCCCTGTGAAGGGGGACTTAGTCATTTTGCCTTTAAGGCAAGATTCACAAGTAGGGAAGGGATCTGATCCCAATGGACCCATAAGTCCATCTTTTTCCATCTTGTAAACCTTGGTCTGACCAACATGACCAAGTCTAAGATGCCATTTCAAAACTTGATTGGTTTCATCCCTACCACGTTTTCTAGTCATAGTATTCACAACTACTTTGTTTTTGAGATTTAGATGATACAATCCATTTAACAGTGTAGCAGTACCCACTAGTTTATTTTAGAAATAAATTTTGCGGGAACCATCACCAATGAAAAATGAAAAGCCTTTTCGGTCCATGACCGAAATGGATACAATGTCTTTGTGCCCCTTGGGTAAAACAAGTACATCTTCTAAAGTCAAAACAAAACCGGATTCTAAACCCAAAATAAGTGATCCTATGTCGGTCGCCTTGAAACTATGCCCGCTTCCGACTGTGATCATAAATTCTCCAGCTCCAAGCTTCCTACTTTGTTCCAGATCCTGATTCACGGTACAGATATGAGAACTAGCACCAGAATCCAGTATCCAGGAAGTAGCAGAATAATTTGTTTCCAAAACTAAAAGTTCTGTACCTGAAGTGCCATGAAGAATCGGACAGTCTCTAGCCCAGTGGCCCAGATCACCGCACTTGAGACAAGTATCTTTCTTCTTCTTGCCTTTTGGAACCATCGGGGCCTTGTCCTTTCCTTTAAGGTCCTTAACTTGTGGTCCAGTCTGCTTGTTGGTCTTTTTCTTTTTATTCTTAGACTTCCGAAGTCCAGAAGAAATCACAAGGGCAGACTCCTTCATCCGCGGAGTCTTCATCTGAGACTGAGCGGTCACAAGTTTGTTCATTAGCCCAGCTAAATTACATGCAATCTCATTGCAGTTGGAGTTCATAACAAACTGTGAGAAGGAATCAGGGAGAGACTGTAGGATAAGGTCGGTTTGGAGAGAAGTATCCATTTTAAAATCAAGAGCCTCCAATCTCTCAATCATGGATATCATTTTGAGGACGTGTTCCCCAACCTTCTCACCTTCCTTCATCCTTGCACCGAACAGTTGCTTGGATATCTCATATCCAGCAGTTCTGCTATGCTCACCATAAAGCTCGGTTAAGTGAGATAGAATCTGCTAGCAGAAGTCATTTTCTCATGAGCTCTCTTAAGCTCATTAGACATGGAAGCCATCATATAAGCACGGACTTTCACGTCATCCTTAACCCACTTTTCGTGGTTTTCAATCTCTTCCTGATTGGCTCGGGTCCGCACAGGAGGCGCCGGAATGTCCATCTCCAAGACGTATCCCAGTGCCTCTATACTGAGGACAATCATCAGATTTCGGAGCCAATCCACAAAGTTAGGTCCTATTAAGGTGTTCTTTTCGAGCGAGTGCAGTGGATTCATTGTCATATTGAGATTTGAGTGCATTAAGTACGATAGATTAATTAGTGACTCATTCAATTATGTTCTGAGTATAGAATTAAGGTCTTTTCTATTCTTGTTACCCAGCTCCCACTATTTTTATCGGAACAACACACTCCCATGTGAAATCCGGAAGTATCGTCGCTCTACTGCATAGTGGTGATCGAGTTCTTTATAAATCTTAATAGAGGGCAACCGAACAGGTTTCTAGTCTATTAATTTTCATAAAGTGGTGTCCAACACCAACCCATCTAATGGATGATTCGATCTTATTTTTCCCCTTGTTCACTCCCCTCAACCTATACGGTTTCTATAGTTCGGGAACAAGTTAAGTTTATACCATCGACCCAAATCAGTTTCACAATTGAATCTTATCCGGCAACCTATCAGGTTTCTAGGGATAAAATTTGCTCCAACCGAAGGCATCCAATGCGCTCCCGGTAATTTATCCGTCCTCCCCGAATGACTACCCCGATAACTCGGAAGCATAGCACATCCGGTTTGGATTTCAATTTCCCAAAAGCTCGATGGAGGGAAGGAAAACCTTGAAACCTTTTAAACTTAATAATTTTTCGTGGGAGAATTTTCACGATTAACGTTACACTTTGCACATTAATCATTTAAGCGCGTTTGTGGCATTCATACAATATGAAACAACCATTCACAACCTAGTTGCTACCAACATGTGGTTCATGGACCGTTCCTAGAAAACAAAAACTTCGTAATCTAATTACAAGTCTTCATCTTGAATCTTCGTCTTTTCGAAACGGATCTTCCTCCGGTCTTCGTCATTACATATAAATTTTACATCGAAAATTGCATCCTAGATACAAACATTTCTAGTAAAATAAATAGGCTCAAAACGGCCTTTACAACCCAATCGAATAAAACGAACGATTCAAAACTAAGTCCATGAACCACATCCCCATTCAAAAGCATTCATCAAATAAAGACTATATAAATGGAAAGCGTAGAGATACATTGATCCAATCAACAATACGAACCGATCCAATCGATTAACACAACCGGTAATATGATAACGTTCAAAATAATTCGGTCGACCACAATTATTCCAATTAATCGAATTTCCCTTATAAAATTAAATACCATAAATCATTTTAATCATATTAAATCTAATTTAACATGCGGGAGATTAATTTTCAAGAATACACGAAAAAATCGAGCCGGGTGAAAAAATGTCCTGCCTGGCCGAGTCACTGCCGGCAGCCTGCCGGCCAGACACGGCCCGTGTCGCCAGACACGGTCGGGTCATGCCGGCAGTGTCCCAGACATTCCTGCCAGACGGCCGTGTCGCCTGACACGGTCGAGTCACTTCCTGAAGCCTTCCGAGCACACGCCGTGTCTCGACACGGCCGGGTCTCCCAGCGTGCAGCTGGCTGGCCAGATCACGGACACGACCGAGTCACCCAGGACACAGTCGAGTCTCTCTCGGCCAGAATGCACCTTTTGACCAAAAAGTCGTCCGACGACGATTCCGGGCTAGATTTTCGACCGGATATCCAATATCAATATTTTCCGACTTTCATATCTTCAATATAAATCATATTTCCCAGAAATTTAAGATTTATATTTAGACATAAAGTTACGAAAAAAACAATTATTACGAATGAAAAACATATACCACGATTATGACTAAAATGATTCCAAATCATTCACCATCTAATCGAGCCATCCAAATGCCAATATCGTATATACGATCGCAAGACCTACGCTCCGATACCACTGTTGGGATTCGGTGCCTAAATCGAAGGCCCAGCGGAAGCGGTAAAACGAAAATTAATTCGATCTGAATCCCTACGAGGATCGATCGAGCTACGTATATACGAATATCAAAACGAATAACAAGAGATATAGAAACTCACCCTTGTAGTCCGTTGATTAGATGGATAACCTTCTCTTGAGCTATTCCCCAAGCTTTGCTTGATCTCTACGAATCTATTCCGCTTCAAGCCCTTGAACGATCCAACGCCGAAAGCACCGCGTCTCTACTTGCCACGCGCCGGAAAAACGAACGGAATGACAACACCTTGCTATCCTCCGAGGATACTGCTAGAGCTAGGTGATGAAGCTATTGATTTTGATGAATTTACTCCAAGTATATTTATCAAAATTCTCTCAATATTTTCTCTCAATTTTCTCCAAGAAAAATGAAGAAGAAGTTAGTGAAGAAGATGAAGAAGTATGAACACCAAGAAATGAACTCTAAGTTCTATTCTCTCTCTCCTTCAAACTTTCTTACGTCTCTCTCCTCCAAGGTGTGTATTGTTAGGATTGTATACTGCAAAGCATACTTTATGCTTGTATTACCTAATTTCCCTATTACTACCTATGAGGATATTAATTATATTTAATCACATGTTTTGCATATTAATTCACGTTATGGTTATGCAAATGAAATGTCTAATTATTTTATATTGTAGATAATGTGGTGTGTTGGTGTTGTAATATCCGCAATTTCGGATTTCCGGTAATTTTCTTTTTTCGGAGGAGGTCAGTTTCGACGACTCGCTTGGGACCGTCTCATCATTCTGAGAATGATTAATTCTGCACTTTTTGTCATCCGAGTTCGTTTCGGTATTGTTTTGTTGAGTTCCGTGTTTATTAACGACTTTTCCGCACTCGAGTTCGATTCTCGTGAATCTCGTTCAAAATTACTATTTCGAGTTTCCCGTAAGTCCGTTTAACTTTGTTAGACGTGTTGTGAACTTCGGTTTGGTTATTCGATCACGTATCGTGATTTTCGGACGTTTTGGGCCATTTTCGTAATTTCCCAAAGTTTGGGGTAATTACCTTCGGTTGTCGAATTTCGAGCCTTCGGGTGGTCGGAATCGTGAGTTCTATTAGCTCTTAGATTCGTCTTTTCGAGTACTTCGTAACCGTATCTTCGGTTCGTATTCGGAGTTCGGGTTTCGGTCGTTCGGATCGTCGTTGTGATTCTTCATTTTGTGCTGAGGCTGCTTTGGTGACACGGTAAGCAGCCTGGCAGCGCTGCCGGCCGTGTCTGCGCCAGTCGGCAGGACTGCGACTGCCGAGACACGGCCGAGACACCCGGCCGGTGTGGGCTGCTTGTCGCGCCGTGTCGCGTGGCCAGATAAATATGGCAGCGATCGGGTTTCACTCATTTTTTCTCACTCGTTTTCTTCCATTCCTCGACTGAAGCTTGATCAATCATGGAGGCATGTTGTTATACAATAAATACATGAAGTTTTGAGATTCATATCATCAATAATCCGTCCTATAACATCCTTTGATCGAGCGAATCAGGTCAGATTTTCTAGAAATCTAATTTTGGGGATTTTGGGTATTTTGTTCGATTTCGTCCGTTTAATCCGATTTAACTTAGGATTGTGATGTATTGATGATTATTTACATGTATTGTATCATTTACCTTGTTATTCCATGGTTGGATCGTATCGATTCGTTGTTTTGGTCGAGTTCTTGATCGACGCCTTGAAGGTGTCCGGTAAAATGTCATAGAGGGGTTTTCAGGCGTTCTACGATTATTCTTCCTCGTATGATCGATGATTTATTGATTATATGTTGTTAGGATCGAATTCTTGTCAAGAACTTGAGTCGGAACCCTTCCGTTCGTTGTCTTCTTTGGGGTACGAGCTTCCCGGTCGAACCGTGTTCTTCGGAGCGTTTGGTAGCAGTTATTAAGGCAAGTATCTTATTATACGACTTGTATCTTGCGACTAGTAATTATGTATGATATGTATGATGATTTTGCTTGCCTTCGTAATTATGTTCCGTTTGAGTTGGTTGTGTTTTCCGTAATTTGAAGGCTTTGCGATAATAGTGTTATATTAGTATACGTGTTAGGCGTTGTGCCATTTGTGCAGGATTGAGACGTACATATGGGATGGTTGTACACTCAGTTGTGCAATGTATTGTGTACCGAACGTGTGTTATGTTGGTTATGTGTCGTTGATTGACGATAGTTGTTGCGAGTGTTGAGATTGTGTTATGTGCGTGGGATGTACGATTTTGTGGTGATCAATGTGATTGATTAATTGTCCTCATTGTTGTATGTAATGTGAATGTGAATATGAATATGTGTGTGACCGCTAAGTTCACTCGTGTTGGTTCGACGGGACCTACGAGGATTCGTGGCAGTGGACTACGGGGTCAGAACTTAGTGAGGTACTGAGGTCCAATCGTCTTTGGTCAGCGAGGCCTACGATAACGCATGGTAGTGGACCATGAGTTTCGGACACAGTACGTCCAACCGGGTGAGCTCGACGGGGCTTACGGTGACACGTGGCAGTGGACTACGGTGTCAGGATGGTGTGTGTGATTGTTGTGATTGATATAGTCCGTACGGGTTGTTAAGCCTACGGAGACACGTGACAGTGGATCATGGTGTCGGAATTGCTTATGTCTGGTTAATAGTCCGTGCGGGTTGTTGAACCTACGGAGACACGTGACAGTGGATCACGGTGTCGGAATTGATTATGTTTGTTTAATTGTGCGTGGTGTAGTCCGTGTGGGTTGTTGAACCTACGGAGACACGTGACAGTGGATCACGGTGTCATGAGCATGATTATTTTCAAATCAAAGTTTTGAAAGGAAAAGTTTTATGAAAATAAACGTTTCCCGTATTGTAAACTGCTGAGTTATGAAACAAGATTTGGATTAAGGCCCTAAAGTTTTTCGAAAGGTTTTGTGAATTAGGACTTGAGGTCTTAAAGGTTTTGAAAATATAAAAAATTCCCGAGATGATAATCTTATTTTCGAATGCTTCATAGCTTATCTTCCCTTGTGAAAACCTCCCGGGAATATTTTGATACTTGATTATTATATTGAATTCACGATTATTATTTGCTTGTTACATTTCGTATGATTTGATACTTGCACTAGTAAAACAGTGGAGTTTTACTAACCCTCGAGTAATCGGGGGGTGGATGTCTGTTTTGCGTCCAGGTACATGCAGATTCAGGGGAGCAGTCACAGGATTGGCACAAGAGGATGACGAGCTGCGATACTAATCATGAGTCGAGAGTTGTTTTGATTTTTGTTGTGTTGTCAATGTTGATTTCAGTCTTCCACTGTATTGTATTTCGACCCCTGTGTGGGTAATGTTATTTAAGTCAGTTTTGTCGATTGGGTTGTGTGACCTCATCGGTCTGTGTATTCACGTGTAAGTGACCATATCGGTCTGTATCATTTTATTGTTTGACCCTGGCTGGGCAAGCATTTGGTTGTTTATGAATGTTTAGCCTGGTAGATCCTTGTGGAAAGGGTCTACGGCGTGTAATATTCCCTTATGGTTTTGGGGGTGTTACATTTATGGTATCAGAGCTTAGGTTGCGGAAACCTAGGCTATCAGGTCGAGTCGAGTCGTGGTTTGTCGAGTAATGTGTTGTGTTGTCGTTCGAGTCGTCAGGTGACAAGTTGAGTTGTGCGTAGTCACAACGTGTCGGATATGTTGTCGGACGAGATTAGTATCGTGGGCGACCGTCACCTCCGTGCGACCTGTGGATGCAAGTCTCCTCCTTTATGTGTAATACCTGTGTATCTCGATTTTATCTTAGTGAGTTAATTGCGGTGCATAATTTTATTTACACAGTATTGTGTAATATAGTTGTGTTTAATACTTGTGACACATAGTATGTGTATAGAACTGGGCACGTTATTGTTTTATCTTTGAACCACCGGGTGGGGTGGTAGGTTGTGAAAGTTTTAAACCTTGATGGGTTTCGAATAGGTACAACGGTAGAGTTTGTGAGAAACTCAGATGAATGATTTTCTTGTGTGTTTAAACTTGATACCACGAGATGCATTTGATTGAATTGGCGACCACGGTTTCCATTTGAGTATATGGTTTTAAATTATTTGTTTTGGAATGTTGTAATTTTTATCCGCTATGGGTAAGTTTGAGAATTTTTCCTGAAGGACTTTACAGTTTGAGAATTTTGTAGAAATCGATTTTTGGAAAATATTTTGGTGGTGCGGTCAAACCATGGTTTATATGGATTTTTTAAAATTTGTTAAATTTTGACAAATGGGCCGTGTATTTTCAAATGACACAATCAGACGGTATTTGAAAAATGTGTTTTGAAATACTTCGGACATTGTAAAATATTACCGTCATCGACCTTTTTGGCATTTTGTAAATGGTTTTTAGTCTGGTGGGTTCCGGCGCGGGACCCACGGGGCTATAATGTTCCGTGTAATTATCTGAAATTTTTGGTCATTCTAGCCCATTGAATTATCTTTGAAAACTTTGAGTACCTTAGAAAATAAATTTCGAGACGTCCTTTTAAAATGAATTATTTTCTTGTGGTACATCCAAGGTGCCACAATATGTTTCAAGATTCTTCTACCTCGAGGACCAAAATGTTTTGAGATATTTTCCAATGTTTTAGAAACACTTTTACTTAGACCCGAGGGTCGAATACTTCCGAAAGTTTTTCACGAAAAGAAATTGTCCTCATTTTTATCGAATGTGAAATAGTTTCCAAAGTCTCGATAACGATGTTTCACGATTGTATTGTTATTGAAGGGTGATACTCAAGATCAATCGGTGTTTCCAAAATTATTTTCAAAAGGAGGTTTTCGTTTTCAAAACCTATCCATTCCCGTTTGAAATTTGGTATGTATGTATGATGTTCGCGTTGTCGTTATGATGTTTGCTCCCGAGTATGATCGAATTGGTGGCATGAACGTCGAGGCGTTGCCACGCATTTATTGTACTAGCCCTCTGTGAGAGGTGTGAACTGGTGTTTACTGTTTATCGCCTCGTGGTGATTTGCGTGTTGTCGCACGAGTGTGAGCTGTTGAAGCTTGGGTTTGTATGTTTGTGTACATGTGTGATTGTTTCATAATGTTTGTAATTAGGTGCTGGTTATCGTTCGGGCCGTTGAGGTCGCCGAACGATACCGTCGTGATTCTTTGTTGTGCTGAGTTGGCAGCTCTACTATATTGTTTTGCGACTTTATGCCCCATTGTATCTAGCATTTGTATTTTCGGTATGCCGAGCCGAGGTATTTCAACCGTGATGTGCCGGGGCATGCACGTGTAAATTGTCCTTCTCGTCAGTGACGCGTTTCGAGGGACACCGAATTGATTTTGCGGGTGGCTCGAGACTTTCGGAGTTCGCTTCAAAGATATATCGGGATCAACTCGAGAGACCCATGGGAGATTTTCTGTCGGATGCTTTTGTGTTGTTACCTTGTTTGATTGTTGTGAGTTGCGGGACGACATTTCTTTTATAAGAGGTCGGATGTAATACCGTACTATATTTGACTTCTGCGATTTCTCCTTCTAAATTCTATCGACTTGCACGTGTTCCGATACTTTTGAACTTGTTTGATGTCTCGGTTGTCATCATTCGAACCGGTTGTGACCTTGTTTTAGATCGACACTTGTCATCGTGACCTTTCCGAGTTCGGTTCGATTCTTGTGAACCTTGTTTGGAAGTAACATCTTTCACTTTCTACCAGTTCTTTTAATGTCTGGAGTTGAAGTGGGGACTTCGGAGTCATTGTTCGACTGTTGTCATTCGATCATTGTTATTTGATCATTTTTGTTCGATCATTGTTATTTGATCGTTGTTGTTCGATCGTTGTTGTTCGAACGGGGTTGTCTGACTGTTGTTGCCTGATCTCGTACTGCGAAGAATTGTCGTTCACCGTTAGTCAACTGTTTCGAGTGTGGCCAAGTGGGTCACCGAGCGGTGCATTGTGAGATCGTTGCCAAGATGTTCGGGAATTGGGTTTCGTTCCTACTCGGGGAGTGCCTGGTGGTGTCCCGTGATGTAGTTGTGTATCGTACTTCGTGCTGTAATTCGTGTAGAAATTGATATTTGTTGCGTGGACTTTTTGGTTTTGTTTGTATTCTACCATGATGTTTTATTTTAAGTTTCGGGACGAAACTTATTTTTAAATAGGATAGAATGTAATGTCCGGTATTCTCGTTTTCCGTTATCTTGAATTGTTTGTGTTTTGACGTCGGACATTTTCTTATTGATGAGAATCGGAATGATTTCTATCGTGATACTCTATTTGTTTCTATCGCATAGCCGTTTTAGTCGGGTGCAACTTGTTGTAGCGTACGTTTCTTCGATTAAATGTGTGCATGTGATGTGGTATGTGATGCGTCGTTAATTGCTCGTTGTTTGAAACATAGTCGGTGGCGTTGCTATGGTCGACGTGGGGCGTGTTTTCACGCTGTATATTCTTTCGTATTGCTTGTAACGTTTCGCCGTTGGGCGCAATTTTTTTTCGGTTCTTGTGTATCTCGTTGAGTTTTCCTGGATATTGCTTCTCCCTACTTGATTTAAGTTTCGGGACGAAACTTCTTTTAAGGAGGATAGAATGTAATATCCGCAATTCGATTTCCAGGTAATTTTCTTTTTCGGAGGAGGTCCGTTTGACGACTTCGCTTGGGACCGTCTCGTCATTACGAGAATGATTAATTACGCACTTTTTGTCATCCGAGTTCGTTTTGGTATTGTTTTGTTGAGTTCCGTGTTTATTAACGACTTTTCCGCACTTTCGAGTTCGATTCTCGTGAATCTCGTTCAAAATTCTTTGTTTGAGTTTCCCATAAGTCCGTTTAACTTTGTTAGACGTGTTGTGAACTTCGGTTTGGTTATTCGATCACGTATCGTGATTTTCGGACGTTTTGGGCCATTTTCGTAATTTCCCAAAGTTTGGGGTAATTACCTTCGGTTGTCGAATTTCGGGCCTTCGGGTGGTCGGAATCTTGTGTTCTATTAGCTCTTAGATTCGTCTTTGCGAGTACTTCGTAACCGTATCTTCGGTTCGTATTCAGGTTCGGGTTTCGGGGTCGTTCGGATCGTCGTTGTGATTCTTCATTTTGTGCACGGAAGGCTATTTGGTGACACAGGCGAACGGCCACTGGCAGCTGAAGCGCCGTGTCTGCGCTGGTCGGCCAGGACTGCACTGCCGAGACACGGCCGAGACACCGGCCGGTGTGGGCGTTTCTTGCGCCGTGTCAGCAGCGTGATATAAATATGGCAGAGCAGTCGGGTTTCACTCATTTTTTCTCACTCGTTTTCTTCCATTCCTCGACTGAAGCTTGATCAATCATGGAGGCATGTTGTTATACAATAAATACATGAAGTTTTGAGATTCATATCATCAACAATCCGTCATATAACATCCTTTGATCGAGCGAATCAGGTCAGATTTTCTAGAAATCTAATTTTGGGGATTTTGGGTATTTTGTTCGATTTCGTCCGTTTAATCCGATTTAACTTAGGATTGTGATGTATTGATGATTATTTACATGTATTGTATCATTTACCTTGTTATTCCATGGTTGGATCGTATCGATTCGTTGTTTTGGTCGAGTTCTTGATCGACGCCTTGAAGGTGTCCGGTAAAATGTCATAGAGGGGTTTTCGGGCGTTCGACGATTATTCTTCCTCGTATGATCGATGATTTATTGATTATATGTTGTTAGGATCGAATTCTTGTCAAGAACTCGAGTCGGAACCCTTCCGTTCGTTGTCTTCTTTGGGGTACGAGCTTCCCGGTCGAACCGTGTTCTTCGGAGCGTTTGGTAGCAGTTATTAAGGCAAGTATCTTATTATACGACTTGTATCTTGCGACTAGTAATTATGTATGATATGTATGATGATTTTGCTTGCCTTTGTAATTATGTTCCGTTTGAGTTGGTTGTGTTTTCCGTAATTTGAAGGCTTTGCGATAATAGTGTTATATTAGTATACGTGTTAGGCGTTGTGCCATTTGTGCAGGATTGAGACGTACATATGGGATGGTTGTACACTCAGTTGTGCAATGTATTGTGTACCGAACGTGTGTTATGTTGGTTATGTGTCGTTGATTGACGATAGTTGTTGCGAGTGTTGAGATTGTGTTATGTGCGTGGGATGTACGATTTTGTGGTGATCAATGTGATTGATTAATTGTGCTCATTGTTGTATGTAATGTAAATGTGAATATGAATATGTGTGTGACCGCTAAGTTCACTCGTGTTGGTTCGACGGGACCTACGAGGATTCGTGGCAGTGGACTACGGGGTCAGAACTTGGTAGTGCGAGGTCCAATCGTCTTTGATCGGCGAGGCCTACGATAACGCATGGCAGTGGACCATGAGTTTCGGACACAGTACGTCCAACCGGGTGAGCTCGACGGGGCTTATGGTGACACGTGGCAGTGGACTACGGTGTTAGGACGGTGTGTGTGATTGTTGTGATTGATATAGTCCGTGCGGGTTGTTAAGCCTACGAAGACACGTGACAGTGGATCACGGTGTCGGAATTGCTTATGTCTGGTTAATAGTCCGTGCGGGTTGTTGAACCTATGGAGACACGTGACAGTGGATCACGGTGTCGGAATTGATTATGTTTGTTTAATTGTGCGTGGTGTAGTCCGTGTGGGTTGTTGAACCTACGGAGACACGTGACAGTGGATCACGGTGTCATGAGCATGATTATTTTCAAATCAAAGTTTTGAAAGGAAAAGTTTTATGAAAATAAACGTTTCCCGTATTGTAAACTGCTGAGTTATGAAACAAGATTTGGATTAAGGCCCTAAAGTTTTTCGAAAGGTTTTGTGAATCAGGACTTTAGGTCTTAAAGGTTTTGAAAATCTAAAAATTCACGAGATGATAATCTTATTTTCGAATGCTTCATAGCTTATCTTCCCTTGTGAAAACCTCCCGGGAATATTTTGATACTTGATTATTATATTGGATTCACGATTATTATTTGCTTGTTACATTTCGTATGATTTGATACTTGCACTAGTAAAACAGTGGAGTTTTACTAACCCCCGAGTAATCGGGGGGTGGATGTCTGTTTTGCGTCCAGGTACATGCAGATTCAGGGGAGCAGTCACAGGATTGGCACAAGAGGATGACGAGCTGCGATACTAATCATGAGTCGAGAGTTGTTTTGATTTTTGTTGTGTTGTCAATGTTGATTTCAGTCTTCCACTGTATTGTATTTCGACCCCTGTGTGGGTAATGTTATTTAAGTTAGTTTTGTCGATTGGGTTGTGTGACCTCATCGGTCTGTGTATTCACGTGTAAGTGACCATATCGGTCTGTATCATTTTATTGTTTGACCCTGGCTGGGCAAGCATTTGGTTGTTTATGAATGTTTAGCCTGGTAGATCCTTGTGGAAAGGGTCTACGGCGTGTAATATTCCCTTATGGTTTTGGGGGTGTTACAGGTGTCACACGGAAGATCACATTATCGGTGCCTTATAAAATAATATAATAGTTCACAACCTATATAATTATTAGACAAATTATATAAAGGGTTGTAGTGTGTGCTTGAGAATAGTTGGTCTTGACTATTAGCATACATTAGCGTATTTGCATACGTTGAACAGGATCGAGGTGAGATAGTGTCTTCTGTACTGACTGTAAGAAGAACGTAAATCTCGGATAAGTATTATTTCTTAATTCTAAGTATATAATATTTAATTGTTGTTTAAGGAGAAAGTAAAAGACAACAAATCAATTGTATTCATAACAATGATAGAGGGGCCTTTATATAGGCATTACAATGAGAGTCCTTCCATACATAGGATTCCTAGATAAGGTAAGACATCTAATAGGATCCTACTACCTCTAGAAGGATCTGGAACCTTCCATATATGTATCTACAATCAGTATTAGGTAAGACACATCACGGGAATAATAATTCCCAGAACACTCCCCCTGTGTCGAGCACTAATACAACAATGGTGCAGAAGATGTTGCCTTCGTAAAAACCTATTCCAAGCCAAAACAAAACCCCATGGGAAAAATAAAGGCTTGATGAGGAAAATATTGCAACGCACCAACATAACATGTCATGTATACTCCCCTTGATGTATACATAACGACTCCTCCTGATGAGTACCTCAAATCATAGGAGTCAGATGCCAAGTTGCCCTCACAACTATACCAAGGAAAAACCCAGTGGGAAAAATTCCTCTTGGTCTAAGTTGAACAGAAGTACAACGCATCATTGTCTGGATGTTCTCATAGGTCGCCTCGTTAAAAACCTTACCAAGTGAAAACCCAATGGGAAAAAAACAAACCTTGGTCTAAGGACAAAAAGAGCGCGACACATCCAAAGTGCAGAGACGCTAAAGACTTATCAAGTTTTCCAAAGCCTTGACCTCCATGCACTAAATCAGTCATAACTTCTTCGATTCAATAGGTATCAACGAAACTGTAAGAACTTATGAAAACTAGACACCCATAGCTTTTCATTCACATACAGTACGTAACCTAGATCGACTGAGCGAATCACAAAGCTCTATCGAAGTTGACTCGGCAAATTCTAGGACATATCCCGTCCTACTTTGCAACAATAGTCATATGTCACTCAACATGATGGATGTGATCAAATGGTTGGTTTCCTTGGAAAGTAGACACAAACCTTTCCAATGGCACCAATTTCACCATTTTCTATCAAGTGAGCTGCCCTGTAGGTCATATGGGAGATAGACCAACATATTCTGGGCAGATTCGGGTATCAGTTTTCAAGTGTCCTTTTTATCGAGATAGAGCGAGCTTCAAGCTTCTTGTCAATCACAGACATTGCGTGAGCGCATCCTAGGCCATCATCACAGTGGCTTTACCGGATTATTACGAATGAGTACATCGAGTCAAACATGAGTACATAATACCGTACTTTTCTCTTAAGACTGCATCATTACTTAAGTGAGCCAAGTCTTATGATGACTTCGACTAATCATTGGGAATCATATAGGCATTACTTTATCGTCTCTTAGGGAAACCGTCCCTTAGATTGCCTTAAACCGATTGATGAATACGCATCATCAAGTGTCCCCAAGATCCTTTCATTCTTAACTTTGGATTTAGCGGAATCTCTTAGTCTCACAAGAGTACATCACTATAAACCCTTAATTTTACACGTAAAAGCTTCATATCTCTTCCAAATCAAGTATATACTTAGTATGCATTCCCGACAATCACTTGTCGAAGCGCTCCGTGGTCAGGAGCCACTTGATTTGAGTCTGATCCACCACGAGATCCTTTTTATCACTTAACTTAGTTCCCCACTAAGATAAGATTTAACCACAAGCTGCACGTCAGTTTTTGGGAAACTATCTAACTGAAAAGATAGTGGATGCTATAACATCCATTACGATAGCACGACTAAGTTTCGTGTCATCGTAGTCGATTCCAGTGCGTTCATGAGAAACCTCGCGCCATGAGGTGAGTTTAACTCCTTCTCTCACTCGCTTTAACAAAGTTTATGGATAGATCTTATCTTTGGAGTGTCGGCACCACTTCAACAAAGGGCTATCACTTTGTTTATACTGGAGTCGCATATGTTTCCATTTTAGGCCAAGGCTACAACGTTGTAGATTTTCAACGAAGTATGGTTCGATTAAACTCACATTCCACGTCCTCATGTACCGGCTTTATTCATAGAGTACTCTTTATGGATTGGCATTCATTGAGGCGTCCCCCAATGATGACTATAATCCAGAATCACATGAGACGGATGAGTTCATTTGATCATATGATCAAGTTTCATGTACCAAGCTCGCATACATTCTTAGCGAGAGTACTTATCGAACCAAGTGGCATCCCAATACTCTATGAGATCCACGGCCTAGTAACACCATCTACCACAATTTGTGGTGTCACCATATCACCATTCATAGGTGACGAACGTCCATGACCGGACACAATCCTTGCAGACATGTTTGCAGCATGTATTTAATCTCGTCACTTTAGGGAACTTGGTGAGGCACTTCGACGATTCCAAGTCGTTCTACTCGAACATGATCGTTCGCATCTCCCCCTAACGACGGGAAGACTGGCTCATCAAAGTGACTTACGAGATCATCTGCCAAGGTATATTTTAAGCGGACTATGAGTGAAGGCGCATGTCATATTCATCATTTATAACCCGTCATAATGCGTTGTGGTGACGCACTTTTGGCACATGAACATGTGGACGATAAAGGTTTTCAGTGTTAACACAATCCAGTTAACAAAATGCATACTGTTACACTCGTAACTAAGCATTTGAATGATGATAGGTATAGGTGAATATGACATGTTGACCTATGCTACATAGCCGTAGCTACTGGTCTTGAGAATTCAACAAAACCGCCACCATGCACCACCGGGATCGAACATAAAGAAACGATTGAACCGATGATAGGCCGTTGGTTTTACCGAACCTCTAGTGCTTTGTTGAAGAGTTCACTCCCTTCACCAGCTCCAAACACCTCAAAATTTCGTGATCATGTATAAACGGGTGTTTAGGATTCCAAAACCATCAACCTTGTGGTAAAAAACCGATCGAAATGATATCGAACTGGTTGTTGGGACGGCTGGTGGTATGTGAAAACTTCATTTAAGTGGTTCACCTCCTTCCAAGTCTCCAAATGGCATCAAAATTTGTGAGAATGTAGCCTTGGATGTTAGGAAGTACTTGTTAAAATTTCACTTTAAGACTTGGTCTAAAAAGTGGGTGAACCGACCTTTACAATGACTGGTCCGCAAGTTGGACAACCATAACTCAGGTTTCATCAACTTATCAATCATTGTCAAAGGAACAACATAACATATAAATGTTATCACTTGAGTACGACTATTTGTGAACACCATCATAGCATCATAAGCCACTCAGGCTAATACTTATGATCATGTATGTATAAGGACTCGGTGAAAGGGGAGGACTCAGCACCATGCTTATGCGAGTCGCTACATTATTCTCTTTAGTATAGGAGGGTGTCATCTCCTAATCGTGCCAAAGAATAGGCTTTAATAAATGAACATGGCTAAGAAGGATCATCGGGGGGGTCTTTGGCGTCACACATACTTATGAAAGCAAGACGCGGATGACATAAATATCATCATCGGTCATGAGCCCTGCTCACGACTCCACCAATGTACTTTGGTGTCTTTGATCCAACTAGTTTCTTTGTTCAAAGAAAATGATGTCCATGACAATACCTTGGTATATGGATCATCAAACTGTCCAAATTCCGGACTATTAAAGCCTAAATGTGTCAATGTCCCAATACATCTTCTGGTTACACAAACCGATGCAAGCTGGACCATATTGACTCATGAATATTTTTCCTTTTCACATATCCAATACAAGTGATGCATAAGATTTTATTTCTCACAAATCACAATGAGATGCTATGAGTGATACACTTTGGCATATATATCATCGAGTCATAACATGGTTCAATTGTTACGGAACATATGTGACTAGAAAACGCCATTCGGCATTCAACAACTTGAGCATCATACCGCTCATTGATTGTGATGACCTTGTCATCATAGTCACAATGGATTTATAAACCGAAATCCAAAAATATCATGTTCCTTGAAAATAGCTTAATACGCACTCAATTTCGCTTGCAAAATTTTACAAACATGAGCATAGCGAACACTCTAACAACATAGAGATTTTATACTTGATATGATCAAAATGATCTATCATATTGAGTGCCTAACATGGCAAGGTTATATGCCTAAGGGGCAAAATTACGACACAAGCATGGTGTAAAACTACCATGCACACGCTCGACCTTCTTATAAGGGTGCGTATTTTGGGATTCCCCAAGGAAACTGTTTTTCAACATTTAAAAGATGATAGTTTAGCGTACAACACATACCAAAAACTGCATCATCTATGGAAAATTCGGCCATAAAGAGGTTGAAAAATATGTGTCATAAGATCACTTGCAAATTCAAGATGGGAACCAAGTTGGTTGGGACAAAAGTTAGCAGAATCGCTGGAAATAAAATTCCGCGCAGCTTGACCTTTGTTTACTAAAACAGCGGTAACTCCCTTGTTAGGAAGGCTATGGACGAACGGTCATATGTTCTGGAAACTAGACTTCCGTATCTTTCTATCCATATATTGTGCACCACACGGATCATTAAACTCAGATCACAGTGCATGTTTTAATTGGCTGTTTAGTTTTTCCCAAGTTTAGTGAGAAAACAAGGTTGAGACCATATCCAATGGCATAAGTGTTGATGCAAAAACATGGCAATGACAGCCATATGTGCGTTTAAATGCAGCAGGGTGTTCGATTTCTTATCTCGACTAATGATCCTTTCGGTAACTCCAACTTGGTAGACTTGCAGAGAAAGTAGGAATGTCGGTACAGCTAAGGCTGTTTAAAAACCACTGATTCCGTTTGAACTT
This sequence comes from Orobanche coerulescens, assembly GCA_033398695.1. Classification (NCBI taxonomy): domain Eukaryota; kingdom Viridiplantae; phylum Streptophyta; class Magnoliopsida; order Lamiales; family Orobanchaceae; genus Orobanche; species Orobanche coerulescens. Next base: position 61,123,445 of record CM065818.1, read on the forward strand.
TCAAAGCATAAACAAATACCAAGAAGGATGCGCCTAGTCATGATCAAAAGTGTAGACAAAATCCACCGAAGTGCATCAATCAACCAAGTATTTTAATTCTCAATTTGCAAGCATACGTCATAATAGCCATGTTATATGGATACAACGCGGTGCATCATAATTAAGTATTTTGAACCATGAGACATAATGAATATACCATAACCAACTCGTCTTGATCATCCAATAAGATCGACTAAACATAGTCAAATGTATAAGGCACATGCCTTTACAAATACTCGGAAAAGTATTCGGACCTATAGTCATACGAACTATAATCGAGGTCAACAAATTCATGTATTTACCGCAATATGCCATTGCCTTACATGTTAAAATTCATGAGAATTACTCGTACATTCTTCCATATATCATATTGCAAGGAGACGATACATGTCTACACCCACATGCAATATTTTATTTTTAATAAGCTGAAAGATGGAGTTTTCCAAGTATGGGATTGGGTCAAGACCAACGTGGTGGTCGCTCAATTCAACGTGACAATTCCGTCACAAATCGATTTTAACCACGACATATCCGTCGCAATCGAAGTTTGTCCCATTTGTATGTCACAAATCCGTGACTAATCATGAACGAGTCATAACTTTACCGTTACCGACAATGTTTGTTTTATTTAATTGTTGGTTTAAAATCGACAAAACGGCGACATCAAATCGCACCCAAAACGTGGTGTATGCAACAACCACAACTATCGACTTTCAACAATTATCCGTGACTCCCCAGATCACACATACGCTTTACTTCGACATCCGAGAGTGATACCACCTCTCATTGTCTCATCCACCGCAAAGTAGCGTGGGAGATAAAGAACCCAAATACCCAATTCCCCCAAAAAAAAAATTTCCCAAAAGAGAGGAATTGAAAAACGAGAACTTTAATAAAGTCTTACGGGTACTTGGTTTCATATATGCTTTGATCCTTGAACGGGAGATTCTCTCCATATGAGCAACATATTTCCGTGGGTACTCCGTTCTATATTTACTTTGATCCTTGAACGGGATAAATATGGCTTTTTCTCCATAGCGTGCACATCATCATGAGCGACGTATTTTCCTGGATAGGGCTACTGGGCTCAATAATTCGGCCGAAAAAGGACTCGAGCGCGGCGATGCAGCAGCTCGGTATTGGATGAGGTCGGATCTCCAAATTACTTCGTAAAAATCTGCTTCTGTTCGGCAGTAGATTTAGTAACCAATATTAGACAGAATCCGATCTCCACCGTTGAATATATAGATATTTGTGTTGGGAAGTTGCTGCCAAAATTTCACACCGATCCGACGGTTAACGAAACGGGAAACGTGATTTTCGTACGACTGTGCTGTGCAGAAAATTCACGCGCGGAAATTCTCGTTCCTCGGCTTTTTTTTTTCGATTTTGATAGGTTTTGTCTGGATTGCACTAGGTTTTCAAGCATTAAATATCACGTGCATAAAACCGTTTCGACGATCCGGCGATGCTTCGATCAGATCGGGTCGCAGCCTTAGGCAACAGTTGGCTTGGATGAAAACGGGACTGTCGAGCAGATCGGGTCGGCAACCTGGTCGGGTCACAACCGGACTGGACTGGAGCTGGTCGGCGGCGGTCGGCGGCGACGGCGGTCCGGCGGCGGAGGCGGCGGTGCTGGGCAGCGGCAACTGGCGGTGCTGGGCGGCTTTGGGCAGATCTGGGCGGCGGCGGTCCGACGGCTCTGGGCAGATCTGGGCGGCGGCGGTCCGGCGGCGGAGGCGGCGGTCCGGAGGCTCTGGCGGCGGCTCTGGGCGGCGGCAGTGGCTGGCAGCAGACGGCGGCCGGCGGTGGTCCGGCGGCGGTGCTCGGCGGGCGTCTGGCAACGGTCAGCTTGGCCGATTTTTTTTTTTTTCGTTCGAGCTACGTGCTGATAACGTGTTTAAGGAGAAAGTAAAAGACAACAAATCAATTGTATTCATAACAATGATAGAGGGGCCTTTATATAGGCATTACAATGAGAGTCCTTCGATACATAGGATTCCTAGATAAGGTAAGACATCTAATAGGATCCTACTACCTCTAGAAGGATCTGGAACCTTCCATCTATGTATCTACAATCAGTATTAGGTAAGACACATCACGAGAATAATAATTCCCAGAACAATTGTGTATTTATAATAATTATTGCTTTGATTTATCATAGGTGAGAGTCAAAATGATCGACTCAATAAGCCTCGTATCTTGGGCAATAATATTGTTTATACGACAATTATTATTATTACTAGAAATCGTGTCCCGACTCGTGCGGGTTGATGATGTCCCCTTGAGGAGCTCGATAATGATTATTAGATTAAACCCTGCAGGTGGATTTAATTCCGATATAATAATAAGGTTCGAGTGGTACTACTCTTGGATAAGATATTAATTAATTAAAGTCACAAGAGCTTATAATTAATTAATGGACATTCGATATCTTAAACACGGGAAATAATATATTTAATAAGGAGCCCAATTTCGTAATTTGGGATTTTGGTAGGAAGTGCAATATCAACTTTTTAGTGGACTAAGTTGATATTAATTGATTCATCATATATTAGGAAGAGTCCTAATAAGGTAAGATGAATTAATTGGGAGTCCTTCCATAATCCTCCTTTAGATCCCTAGTAGTAGTCCAAGAGCCTATAAATAGGACATTATGGTGTTGGCCGATTTTATGCTTCATTATACACAAGAAATTTCGATTTTTCTTCTAAGTGTTTAATTGTGGATCTTGACTTGTGTCTTTGATTCCACAATTGAGAGAACACTTTAATTCTTGCTACATATCGAAATTACTTGAAGAAAATAAAATCGAGAGTTGTGAGGCAAGGTAGATTCGGCCGATCCATAAGGTGTCCAAGAAAGATCCGGTAGCTCGTTGCCCACACAACGTCCGGTTCAAGGCGGATCATACTCTAGAAGATCTGAAGGTAGAAATACAAGGCGATCAAGAAGGAAATAACCAACCGCTTCAAAAGGTAATATCCTATGATCTTGGATCTAGATTAGGATATTTTAATTAATCAACATATTTAATTAATAAATAATAAATAATATTTAAATTGCTTGTTAGTCTTAGTAATTAATTAATTAGCATGCCTAAATAGATCTAATGCTCGTAGATGCGTAAAACGCTATTATCATATTTTTTTCCCAAACTTCGCTTCCGCTGCGTTTTACTTTCCAACATGTATTACATATGTGATATTATATATCTACTCAATCACAAGTCTACCTCTAATTATTAATACACCTTCCACCAACTTATACAACTCATTCACATGAGAGGTATCCCCACCATGTCAATATCATCCATATAAAATGGAAACAAAAGACAAGGGGAAATTAGGTGGAAAAGAGGAGGGTGGCCATGATGAAAAACGGACGAGTTCGGTTCGTTTCGGACTCCCGAAAGTCCAAACAGATAAACTCCGATTCCGTTTCGATGTATTTATATCGATTAATTAATCCAATTAATTAAACATATCAAATACAAAATAATATAATTAATTTCTCCAAGAAATAATTATATACATGAATTAAATTAATCACCCAGTAATTTATTTAATTCATTAGGCCGTAAATCAATTTACCCAAAAAATCGATTTAGACATCTAATGTCCCAATTTAGATATCCAATATCTAATACACATAATGAGAGAATTAGCTTGATTCATTCCGTCGTCAATCCTAATGCGCGACTCGGTAGGTCCGTCTCAGTCAGCAATGGGAGGAACCAAAGAGTAGTAGCACCACCTAGCCAGCCTGGCGGCCTACACTGTACCCCAACTGAGAACGAATGATTGGGATCATTCAAGAACCATTCTGTCGTGAATACCAGTATACGTATAAACCGTTCTTTTAAATGTCCCGATCAAGTTATAGGGTCACGGTCAGTCAAACCCTATCTGTACTTGACGCTATGCATGCGTTAATGCAAATTGAGATCATCAAGCTCTCGTGTATCTAATACAGCTAGCTCCAATGCTTTGGCCAAAGACTTATGATCTCATCTGCCAATAACCGCATAGGACATATAACCCGTTCACTAACAGGAGAAAAAATTCTATCTTGGTATTGATAGGACTCGCTACTTGCCCATCAAGATGCACGTCGAGGTTGACCCCCGCCTTCCGGTTTATAGGGTCGAACTACTCTAATGAAAATCTTGACGTCACAAGCACATCCCTACTAAATCCTCAAGTCGAAGGTTCACGAATACCTATCACAACCTTTCGATTCCATCATTGACTGTCCCGGAGTGAAATCCGTGTGATGAATCGAGGGTGAGTCGGTTCGAGTATACTAATCCAATTAGCATACCTATAACGTGTGCTCCCACTAACCATTAGCGTTCGACAGGCACTCTCCATGTCAAAGAACACGTCATACAAGTCTTCACATAAAATTTAACGCCCAGTCAAGTTTCATCGACTTGCGAACGATTAAGTATTTGAGCTATAACCCTTTCCAGTGCCGACCCCCTTATCCAATAAGGAGTGGAACGTTTTGCTCTCAAATACACGGACTAGTTTCTATATATTTATTTACGAGTTAGGAATGCCAGTAACTACCAGTAAATAAAGAAACATTCCTTTGCCTTATATAAATGGTTTACATAATTACAAGTACAATGCCCTCACTCAACAACCTCTGAGTGGCATTCGAGGGCATACTCCTAACAATAAGGCCCACAATCAATAAGACTATCCAAGTTAAGTCTATTCAAACATGATTCGGAAATGAATGAATGCGATGTACCAGTATCAAAAAGGGTACACACATGTTGAGATAGAATTACGAGTATACCTGAGATCATTCGGGCTTCCGGATCATTGTTCCTCTTCATCCCGTGAATTCGGGACTTGCCGGCTCCCGAACCGGATGCTCTCGTCTGATAAATATGAGCTCCACCTTTATTCGCTTTTGTCGTCTTAAAAGACGCTGACAGAGTAGTCTGATTCTAAATCGCTGATTGCTTTGGGGCCTGAGATACTACCGGAGTCGGCTTGGAGTCCCTTCGGCAAAAACGGGCCTTATGCCCAACAATTCCACAATTATGGCACGTGATAGACGGTTTCAGACACTTAGTGTTGTAATGACCCGGCGCTCCACAGTTGAAACAAGTGATGGCTGATCTGGCCGCTAGGGGCTGAGATCCCACAGGATTAGGCGCCGTAGGAGGTCGCTCAAAAACGTTAGGGCCCTCACGAGGCTTATTGAAGGTATACTGACCACCTTCGGACTGATTACGCTTCGTTGATTTCTTGCTGACAGATGAAGGTTGTTGCTCAGCAATTTCCTTAGCAGCAGGTTCACACGGGAGACTTCTCTCGATTAAATCGGCCAGAGTGGCGCAATGATGATTGAGCAATTGCATATGGGTCATCATGACCTGCATAAAAGTGAGTAGATCAACCCGAACATCTTCCGATCGAGCTGAGTCCTGGGTACGACTTCCTGGCAGTGAGTGATTATTTCCCGGATTTCGGCCCGCACCGCGGCCTCTCCCCGTGCATCCCCTGACACCTCTCTCCATTCTGAAGTAGGAAGGTCGCATGATAATCATAGATCTCATATGAGTACCGCATTATGATTTACGTCATGAAATGATGAAAATGAGCATACGCGCTCTAACACAGTGATTACATGAATGATTAACTGAGGTGACATGATTATCTGATGATATTCTTCAAATGATTATCTTGAACAAGTTAACAAAATTAATGATATGATCCTCAAGATCAACAACTGAGTGATGAAATGAATTGAGTGATTAATGAGTTAACATGATCAACATGATTAAAATGAAAATGATAAATGAAGAAATCTCACTGTTCTTTGGTCTGAATGGCTCGGCTCTTGCACAGGTCACACGTGACGCGAAAGTCCAATGATACTAGTCTGATGAACGATGATTTCAAATGAGACAGGACTCAGAAGTTAGTATTCAAAACCACGCTCCGATACCAACTCTGTAACACCCCAAACTAGGCGGATATTACAGTGCCGTGTACCCCGACTGAGACCCACCAGGCAAGTGAAAATGAATGAAATACACAGGGTAAATGTAGTACCGAACCACATTACATCATTAATTACTCCGATGAGGAGTTTCATACAGCACACCCAAGATAATATAGAATACGTGTATATTTTATATGAAGATAAAACATACGACACTGAATAAAATGAGTATTCAAACGGAAGTCTGCAGCAGAAATAAAATAAAGAAAACACGAGCGAATGAAAGGACTGGGGCCCCCTACTAGTATCAATGGGACTCCTCGCCGTCAACGTTCTCTTCCCGTGCCTTAGCCTTGCCATGACCTGAAAAACAAAATCCCCAACGAAGTCGATTACCTGAACAACAATCCTCAAGAGTTGAATAAACACAATCATATATGTTGTATAAACCACAAGTTCGATCAAAAATCTCAAACCGTCGAACACATGCGATCAAAAGTGAATCGGTCAGATTATAACCTAATCCTATTGAAAACATACGCAATCAAACATGCTGTATGAATCAACTAATGGTACGGCTCAAAGAGTGGCGCCACACTACGCCCGGGATGGAAATGTGTCCGTGCACAAGCCACCAACGAGTATCGATCGAATACACGTGTGGTCTTGTACCTAATCAGTCTCACGAAGTGATCTTCTCGTGTGCACAGTCCAATGTGAGGCCAACAACCAACACACGACTTAATATATGCCCGATATGAAAATCCTACACATACCAACCGGCACGCCAGTATGACCCGGAATGTCACGAGATAACAAAAGTGACATCGAAATCAATAATGACTCACCGAGATGAAATGATAGTGAAATGAATGATAGCTCAATGAAATGATTGGAACCGTCGTTCCTCGTGACTGAAGTGAATAATTGACAATTACAAGTCTCAATACGGTTAATACATTATGAATGAACTATAATTATGAATGATCAACAACGAAAGGAATGAAAATCCTTTTAACCGAGTAAGAATTAACTTACACAACACCGATGAAGAATGTCCTTCCACGAACAACGTCCTAATTGAGATGTCGGTAGCTCGAACAACCTTGAATAAAACAATTACCAACAATCCGGTTCAACACATGAATCAAACACGAGTATAACTAACTCAAAACGTCGATACGACTAAACCAAGTTCATTGGGGCATTATATCGAACACGTTGTGGCCAATCTTCGATTGTTTACAACCAAACCTCAATAATACCAATATCAAGTCCCCAAGAAGTGTTTCAAACCAACAAAACATCTTCAATACGATCAATAATCTAATATGAATATCCAAATTCGTGATTTCAACAATAATTAATCGAAAACCCCCAAATCCAACTCAATATTCAAAGTGTTCTTGAATAATCCTTCAATAATCCAATGAATATTCTTAACAATTCATAATCACAAGTATATCACTTCATACAACACGATTATAATGTCCAAAACATCATATCTCAACACAAAATCGAATTCAAGGGTTGAAGAAGTTACCTTAGATTAGGATGAAGAATCCACAAATATGTTGTTGATCCACACTACAACTTGAAGAAGATGAGAATCTCTGAGTTTTGATGATGTTAAAACACCCCAAGATCGCCCAAAATCGCCCCAAGGAAGAGAGGAAGAAGTGAAATGAAGAAATGAGCTTGTTCTCCTCAACAAAACGCAGTTATAGAAGAATCTGCACTGTGTGCCGCGGCACGGGCTGAGTGTGCCATGGCACAAGGCCAAAAACGCCCAGCAAAACAGTTTTATGCTGCTGCCCGGACAGAAGGGGCCGCGGCCCGCGGTACAGCCCGCTCCAGCATTAAAAAGGCACACGGTGCAGTCTTAGCTATTTCGACCATAACTCCTTTATCTGGACTCCGATTGACTTACCGTTTGAACCATTGGAAAGGTAACTTGATGCTATATAATACTGAAAAGATTCAGAATTTTTGGAGTTTCCAAGAATCAATGGTGATTTTACAAAGTCGAACTCATACGTGGAAAAGTCGCTTAAGAACACGGAACTCAACAGAACGACACCGAGACGAACTCGGATGACAAAAAGTGTAGAATTAATCATTCTCGGAATGACGAATCGGTCATAATAGAGTCACTAAGATGGACTTCCGCCGAAAAAGAAATTACCTGAAATCAAAATTGCGGATATTACACCCGGAGGATACTGACTAGGACATGTATTTGTGTATTGAGTTTCTGATCAGTTGTTGTATTCCGCTGCTAGAGTATTTTAATTGTTTGTCTTTATCCGCTGCGTGAGTATTTTTTTAATGGCCTTTTGGTATCTGGTAACTTAGGTCACTTTGGCAATCGTTCTCTAAATCTATTATGTCGGTACGTGTAAGCGATAGCTTCACGTATGTTCTTAAACAATTGAGCTTTGGCATTTCGGGCCTTGTGATTTCAAATGAGATTTTACGACGGTTTGATAAACGGATTTTATTAAGTCTTCAAATATTTTTAAAGGATAGTACCGTCGTTAGCCTCTTGGGCATTTGTAAATGTTTGCGAAAATTTCCTTCACCCTTGTATAATATCCGCAATTTTTGATTTCCGGTAATTTTTCTTTTTTTCAGCGGCAGTCCGTTTTGACGACTCTCTTGTGACCGTTTCGTCATTCTGAGAATGTTTAATTCTGCATTTTTCGACATCCGAGTTCGTTTCTGTGTCGTTTTGTTGAGTTCTGTGCTTTTTAGCGACTTTTCCGCACTTGAGTTCGATTCTTTCGAATCTCGTCCGAAACTGTTGGTTCGAGTTTCTCGTAAGTTCATTTGATGTTATTTTTCATGTTGCGAGCTTTGGTATGCTTATTCGATCACGTATCGTGATTTTCGCACGTTTTGGGCTATTTTCGTAATTTCCCAAAGTTTTGGGGTGTTTGCCTTCGTATCGTCCTTTCAACCTTCGGGTTGTCGGAACCATGTGTTTGTGTAGTGCTTCACTCGTGTTTTGAATGTTATACTATTCATCGTGTTCGTTCCGTACGTTTTCGGGAATTCGAGTCGTCGAGTCATGGCGGCTAGGCACGGGCCGGCCACGTGCGGCAGTGACCGGCCAGGTACACACGATCAACCCACACGGACAGGCGCTCGTGCGGCGCTCATGCGGGACAGGTAGACTGCTGGGCAGTCCCTGGTGGCTACGCACGAGCAGGGCACACGAGCAAGGCGCACGGGCCGGCGCTGGTTCGGCACTGGGCAGGAGGTAGGAGGCGCGCACGAGCGCAGCCAGGCGGTGCTCGTGGCAAGGCGGCAGAGGCAAGGCAAGGCACGCGCACGGCAGCCACACGACGACGCCCGAGCATCATGCTCGTGCGTGTCCGGAAGACTCCCAGATGTGTTCCGGCAGGTTCTTGACGCACGAGTTACGCACGGCCGGTGCTCGTGCGTGTCTGCTCGTGCGTCGTGCGGGATCTATATAATGACCCGGCAGACGTGTTTTCACCCGTTTTCTCACCTCGTTTCATCCTCTTCCGCGGCTGGAGCTTTGATGATCATGGAGGGATTTTGTCAGGTGTTAAATCCATGAAGTCTTGGAGTTCATATCATCAATTGTCAGTCCTATAACATCCTTTGATCGAGCGAATCAGGTCAGATTTTCTAGAAATCTAGTTTTGGGGAATTTGGGTATTTGGGTTGATTTCGTCCATTTAATCCGATTTAACTTAGGATTATGATGGATTGATGATTATTTAGATGTATTATATCATTTCCCTTGTTATTACATGGTTAGATCGTATCGATTCGTTGTTTTGATCGAGTTCTTAGTCGACGCCTTGAAGGTGTCCGACAAAAAGTCTTAGAGGGGGAAATTGGGCGTTGTATGATTATTATCCATCGTACGATTGTTGATTTATCATTGGTATGACTTATGGACAAATTCTTGTGAAGAACTCGAGTCGGAACCCTTCCGTTCATTGTCTTCTTCGGGGTCCGAGTTTCCCGGTCGAACCGTGTTCTTCGGAGTAATCGGTAGCGGTTATTAAGGCAAGTATTTTACTATACGATATGTGTCTTGTGAATAGGGACGTAGTGTTATGGTTATGATGAAATGATTTATCTTAGCGAATATGCTTCGTATGAACTGATTATTATGCACGATTGATGGTAATGATAATACATTCACTTAGTTAACATCGTGGGATTGTGTTGGATGTGCAAATCATTTCGGTGTAGTGTGGAATGGCTTGACATTTGATGATTATGAGTTGTGTCGTGTCGAGGTGTGTGTGTTCCTGGAAGGGTCTGACGAGGCCTCTGGAGTTCGGTACATGATGTGTACGAACAAGGTGTGTGATCCAGGTAGGGTCTGACGAGACCTCTGGAGTTCGGTACATGATGTGTACGAACGATGTTTGTGGCCGGGTAAGGTCCGTCGAGGCCTCTGGAGTTCGGTACATGATGTGTACGAACAGTGTCTGTGGTCCGGGTAAGGTCCGTCGAGGCCTCCGGAGTTCGGTACATGATGTGTACGAACAACGATCGTATAACAGTGATTGTTTGTATAATATTTTAAATATGGATCTAGGACTCATAATGATATATTATCTAGTGTGTTTTGAAACGAGAATCGGGCTAAGGCCCTAATGTTTACGAAATGGTTTTGTAAATTGGGACTCGAGGTCTAAAAGAATTTCTGTTTTAAAAACCCCCGAGATGATGCGTTCCCTTTTCAAATATCTCTTGCTTGAGTTCGAAATTCTAAAACTTCTCGGGAACATTTTGGTAATTGATTTCCGTATTAAATTCGTAGTTGCTATTTACTTGTTGCATTTCATACCGTATTATACTTGAACTAGTAAAACAGTGGAGTTTTACTAACCCCCGAGAAATCGGGGGGTGGATGTCTGTTTTGCGTCCAGGTACATGCAGGTTCGAGGGAGCAGTCACAGGATTGGCACAAGTGGATGACGAGCTGCGATATTAATCAAGAGTTGAGAGATGTTTTGATTCTTGTAGTTTTGTCAGAGTTGATTTCAGTCTTCCGCTGTATTGTGTTTCGACCCATGTGTGGGTAATGTTGTTTTAGTCAGTTCTATTGATGGAGTTGTGTGACCTCATCGGTCTGTGTATTCATGTGTAAGTGACCTTAACGGTCTGTATTATTATATTGTTTGACCCTGGCCGGGTAAGCATTTGGTTGTTTATGGATGTTTAGCCTGGTAGATCCTTGTGGAAAGGGTCTACGGCGTGTAATATTCCCATACGGTTTTGGGGGTGTTACATTTATGGTATCGGAGCTTAGATTGCGGAAACCTAGGCTGTCGGGTCAAGTCGAGTCGTGAGTTGTCGAGTATGGTGTGGTTTTGTCATTCGAGATGTCGAGTGACAAGTTGAGTTGTGCGTAGTCACAACGTGTCGGGTATGTTGTCGGATGAGATTAGTATCGTGGGCGACTGTCATCTCCGTGCGGCCTGTATATGTCTCCTATTTTATGTGAAGTACCTGTGTATCATGATTTTATCTAAATGAGTTAATTGTGGTGCATAATTTTATTTGCACGGTGTTGTGAATATAATTGTATTTAATACGTGTGACATATAGTATATGTATAAAACTGGGCCTATTGTTGTTTTACCTTTGAACCACTGTGAGGGGTGGTATGGTGTGAAAATTGAGAACCTTGATGGGTTTCGAATAAGGTATCGACGATTGAGTTCGTGAGAAACTCCGAGGAATGGTTTTGTTGTATGTTTAAACTAGATGTTGTGAGATGTATTCAATTGGATTGTGCATGTTGGACTGTATTCCTTTTATCCGCTGCGTGAGTTCTTTTGTAATGGCTTTTGGTATTTTACCGACTGAGTTTTATTTCGAAAACCGATTCCCTTAACCGAGTTTTTGGCATTGTGGCCTTGATCGTTTTGGCAAAATTCTTATGACGGTATTTAGTATTTTGTAAATAGCTTTTGTGAGTTTTTGAAATATTACCGTCATCGGCCTTTTTGGCGTTTTTGTAAATGGTTTTTAGCCTGGTGGGTTCCGGCGCGAGACCCACGGCGCTATAATATTCCGTGTAATTATCTGAAATTTTTGGGCATTCTAGCCCATTGAATTATCTTTGAAAACCTTGTGTTGTGTCGAGATTTACACTTTCCGACCGGCGATCGCCTCGGAGATCGGGCGACCTAGCCACTACCGAGCAGCCGAGGCAGAACTGCTGACCGGCGACCAGGCGGCCTAGCCTTAGCCCCACAGACAACATGAATCGGCCAGCCGAAGGTCCCAGGACAAGTCCCGGTGCCGAGCGATCGACATCCTATACGATCATCTCTCGGCGCCTGGCGACCGACTTATGGACGATCATCTCTCGGCGCCTTGCCGACCGACCCTTGGTGACCGACCAGTGCCGACCCTCAGTGACTGGCCGAGGACGACCCTCGGTGTCCAGCTAGAGACAACCGCTTCATGACGATCAGGGCCGATGGCCATCCAGTCGGCCAAGGCCGAGCCACAGAACAGCACCCACGTGCAGATCCACAAAAGGCGCTGACAGACCTGTCACCTACCTCACCTACCAACAGGGCCGCAGACCTGCAAAAGGAGCTGACGGACAATACGGGTGACCACAGCCTGTCACCTACCTCGCCTACTGACAAGTCCGCCGAAAGTAACATAGTGGGACCACCTGTGACCATTTCCACGGACGCGTGGCTCCTCATTGGACCGCACACTGGCCGGCCCATTGTAGCCTCGACTTTTGCCGATCGCCCACGTGACCTTTAGGACGATCGCCCCATTATGTTAATGGCCGAAAGACGATCGCCCGCTAGAGGACAAGGCACCTCATCCCCTATATAAAGAAGGCACCCTGCACTTGGATTTTCTCTCTGGCATTCTCGCATTTCACAAGCAAAATACACAGCACTTGGCTTTCTCCAACTCTTGGCAACAGCTATCTTTCGGTACTTCTTCCCCCGGCCTCTCTCTTCAGGCAGACGATCGGCAGGGACGAAGAACACCGAGCTTCGCTCAAGAGCCGGATTAATAGAGTCTTTTTACACTCATTGTATTTAGATTTCTCTCATTAATACTTGTATCCACGAATATTCGTATTAATAACATCTCGCGAGAGCATTCAAGCCCGGGACTAACAACCCCGGCAAATCTTGTGTTATTTATATTTCTCACAGAAGTGCTCCCGCAATTGTTGTTTGTTGTCCGTCTCCAGCAGTATTTAATCTTCGGATAGATATTTTGGGTAGCAACAATTGGCGCTAGAGGAAGGGGATCTAACCCTCAAATTTTTATACCTACCGTCCCGAAGAACACTCACTGTTCTCGGGGCAGATACTTGAAGTGACACTCACTGCACTTCAAAGAAATCCTTCAGAAAACATGTCTTCCGCCTCCGCGTCGAAGAAAGCCGCCGGCCAGCCGGCCGGACGCCGTGCCTGGCCCTGGGCCCGAGCCACGCCCGATGGTGGAGGGTAGCCGCCATGGTCGAGACGCTTGATCTCGCCGACGGCGGTCTGCCTCTCGCTCGATCGGTTCCGAACCAAGGAACAGATCGAAGGCCCCGCCGCCCCACAGAGCGACGGAGTGCTCTCGACGCGCCTCCGGCTATCACCCCTCGGCCGTCCGCCGGAAGTCCAAGAGGAAGCTCAAGGCGCACGGCCGAGCGATCGCTAGGAGGCTCCGTCCGCAAGAAGAGGCGCTCGCGGCCGGGGCACCTCTGTCTTCGATCGCCCGGGCGGTGACCCGACTGCACGGGCGCCCGGCCTGGCCTACGAGACGACGGAGTTTGAGTCCGTCACCGGGAGCTCGGCCTACCCGACTCCGTAAGGCAGCCCAGCTGCCCTGCCTCCTCGCCAAATTGCCGAGGCCGGCAGCGTGAGTCCGGAGATCGGTACACGATCGCCTCGGCTCGCTCCCAAAGCCGATCCGCAAGCGACTGTGCCACGGCGATGGCTGCGATGCAACGTCAACTCGACGACATGAAGGCGCTCCTGAATCCGGTGCAAAGGCGTCAAGAAGACGATCGCCGGGCGGCGAGCCGCTCACGATCGACATCGAGCTCGCCCCGTGCAAAGACAAGATCGCTCCCCACAAACGCCCGTACGAGGGGCGATCGGACCCTGCACGCACCCGAGGAAGTTCAACATCTACATGACCGGGTGTGGGGCATCCGACGCGACCAGTGCCGAATGTTCCTCCGACGCCGGACGACCTCGCCCACGGTGGTACGCCTGCTGCCGCCTCGGTCCATTGGCTCTTTTAACCAGCTGGCGCACGTCTTCACGGAGTATTTCGCCACCAGGGTCGTCCGGCCAGAAGGTCCCCTTCGCATGATGCAAATCAAGCAGGTAGAAGAAGAGTCCGACTCGGACTACATCGACCGGGTAGACGTGATCATCCTCAACGGCGAGCCCGTAAGCGATGAGACCGCCCTCTACGCGGTCCTAGGAGGATTTCAGGGTTTTTCGCCTATGTTCAGGCATCTCACGAAAAACCAACCTACAACCTACGCAGCCTTCCGGGCTAGAGCCGCATATTTTCTGGCCAGGCAAAGGTTCCTTCTTAGCCTGTGAGCAGTGCGATCGGCGCCCGGACGACGATCTCCCGCCCGATCGCCGATATCGACCTACTAATAAAGCAATCGCCTGTCTTCCACCTCGATCGCCAATCATCACGCTACATCATCAGCAACCCGGAGGACACGATCGCCCTCAACAGTCCAGCATCTAACGTGACGGACTAAGGCATAAGATCGCCTCCACTGCACATCATAAGGCCACGGTCCTGGTAGTCGATGGAACCGGTTGCTTCGGCCATGCAAGGTCCCTTTCGGCCAAGATCGCCCGCCCTTCGTTTAAATACGAGGCCGGCGTAGTCTGAGGGCTCTCCAAATTTAATCAGTGGACACGTGCCACAACCCCCGTCTCAACGTACACCGTCGAGGTTCGCCATTTTCATGGAGGGCCGAGGTGGAAGCAGAGCTAACAAGCCGCGGGCATGGAGTTGATTCATCCGACGCTGCCCCGCGCAAGGACTCCTCTAGACCGAGACCGCACGCCCTTCATTTAAATACGAGGTGAGGCGCAGCCTAACAGAGGACCCTCATAATAAAGTGAGTCACGAGACACTCAATGTCTTCGCGCACCAAGACACGGTCATGGAGTCGGTCCATTGATCTCTGCGTCTGTGCACGATTCCTGAAACAAGCGAAACCACCAAGTTTCCGAGGGGGATCGGCCAATGTTGTTTTTGCAGGTACAAGACCGAAAGATAGCTAGCCAATTGACCATGATAGCCCAAGTCCGAATCCTAAGTCAGCTCAGCAGAGATCGCCCGTCCTCATCCATACACGATCGCCAGCAAGAACCACCTTGCCCCATGTCTTCAACATAGGAGCAAGCTGGGGGGCAATTGTTGTGTCGAGATTTACACTTTCCGACCGGCGATCGCCTCGGAGATCGGGCGACCTAGCCACTGCCGAGCAGCCGAGGCAGAACTGCTAACCGGCGACCAGGCGGCCTAGCCTTAGCCCCGCAGACAACATGAATCGGCCAGCCGAAGGTCCCAGGACAAGTCCCGATGCCGAGCGATCGACATCCTATACGATCATCTCTCGGCGCCTGGCGACCGACTTCTGGCGACCGACTTATGGACGATCATCTCTCGGCGCCTTACCGACCGACCCTTGGTGACCGACCCTCAGTGACTGGCCGAGGACGACCCTCAGTGTCCAGCTAGAGACAACCGCTTCATGACGATCAGGGCCGATGGCCATCCAGTCGGCCAAGGCCGAGCCACAGAACAGCACCCACGTGCAGATCCACAAAAGGCGCTGACAGACCTGTCACCTACCTCACCTACCAACAGGGCCGCAGACCTGCAAAAGGAGCTGACGGACAAGACGGGTGACCACAGCCTGTCACCTACCTCGCCTACTGACAAGTCCGCCGAAAGTAACAAAGTGGGACCACCTGTGACGGTACTTCCGGACGCGTGCTGGCTCCTCATTGGACCGCACAGCTGGCTGCCGACTGTAGCCTTGGACTTTTGGCAGACTGCCCATGTGACCTTTAGGACGATCGCCCCATTATATTAATGGCCGAAAGACGATCGCCCGCTAGAGGACAAGGCACCTCATCCCCTATATAAAGAAGGCACCCTGCACTTGGATTTTCTCTCTGGCATTCTCGCATTTCACAAGCAAAATACACAGCACTTGGCTTTCTCCAACTCTTGGCAACAGCTATCTTTCGGTACTTCTTCCCCCGGCCTCTCTCTTCAGGCAGACGATCGGCAGGGACGAAGAACACCGAGCTTCGCTCAAGAGCCGGATTAATAGAGTCTTTTTACACTCATTGTATTTAGATTTCTCTCATTAATACTTGTATCCACGAATATTCGTATTAATAACATCTCGCGAGAGCATTCAAGCCGGGGACTAACAACCCCGGCAAATCTTGTGTTATTTATATTTCTCACAGAAGTGCTCCCGCAATTGTTGTTTGTTGTCCGTCTCCAGCAGTATTTAATCTTCGGATAGATATTTTGGGTAGCAACACCTTGAGTATCTTAGAAAATAAATTTCGAGACGTACTTTTAAAATGAATTATTTTCTCGTCGTACATCCAAGGTGCCACAATATGTTTCAAAATTCTTCTACCTCGAGGACCAAAATATTTTGAGATATTTCCAATGTTTTAGAAACACTTTTACTTAGACCCGAGGGTCGAATATTTCCGAAAGTTCTTCACGAAAAGAAAGTGTCCTCATTTTTATCGAATGCGAAATAGTTTTCCAAATTCTCGATAACGATGTTTCACATTTGTACTTTTTTTTGAAGGGTGATACTCAAGATCAATCGGTGTTTCCAAAATTATTTTCAAAAGGGGGTTTTTATATTTTTTTAAAACCTATCAATTCCCGTCTGCATTTGGAAATGTATGTATGATGTTTGCTTTGTCGTTATGATGTTAACTTCCGAATATGATCGAATTGGTGGCATGAACGTTGAAGCGTTGCCACGTATTTGTAGTACTAGCCCTCTCTGAGAAGTGTGAACTGGTATTTACTATTTGTTGCCTCATGGTGATTTGTGTGTTGTCGCACGAGTGTGAGCTGTTAAAGCTTGGGTTTGTACGTTTGGGTACACGTGTGATTGTTTTATGATGTTTGTAATTATGTGCTGGTTATCATTCGGGCCATTGGTAATCGTTCTATATGATATATGTTATGGTTCTTTGTTGTGCTGAGTTGGCATCTCCGCTATGTTGTTTTGCGACGTTATGCCCCATTGTATCTAGAATTTGTATTTTCGGTATGCCGAGCCGAGGTGTTTCAACCGTGATGTGCCGGGGCATGCACGTGTAAATTGTCCTTCTCGTCAGTACTGCGTTTCAAGTGAGGACTCGAGGGACACCGAATTCAGTTTTGCGAATTGGCTACCGAGACTTTCGGAGTTCGCGCTTCAGCACGGATATCAGGATCGGCTCTGAGAGGCCCGTGGGAGATTTTTCTGTCGGTTGCTTTTTGTGTTGTTACCTTGTTTCCGTTGTTGTGAGTTGCGGGGACGACATTCCTTTTATAAGAGGTCGGATGTAATACCCGTACTATATTTGACTTCTGCAGTTTCTCCTTCTAAATTCTATCGACTTGCACGTGTTCGTCGATACTTTTTGAACTTGTTTGAGGTCTCAGTTGTCATCGTTCGAACTGGTTGTGACCTTGTTTCAGATCGATATGTTTATCATCGTGACTTTTTCGAGTTCGGTTCGATTCTTGTGAACCTTGTTTGGAAGTAACATCTTTCACTTTATACCAGTTTTTTTTTAATGTCTGGAGTTGAAGTGGGGACTTCGGAGTCATTGTTCGACTCTTGTCATACTATCATTGTTGTTCGATCGTTGTTGTCCGATCGTTGTTGTTCGATCATTGTTATTTGATCATTGTTGTTCGATCATTGTTATTTGATCGTTGTTGTTCGATCATTGTTGTTCGGTCGTTGTTGTTCGATCGGGGTTGTCTGACTGTTGTTGCCTGATCTCGTACCGTGTAGAATTGTCGTTCACCATTAGTCAGCTGTTTCGAGTGTGGCCGAGTGGGTCACCGAGCCGTGCATTGCGAGATGGTAGCTGAGGGATTTGGGGATTGAGGTTGCGTCTCTGCTCCGAAAGGACACAAAAATGCCTAGTGTAGTCTTTGAGGATTTCGGCGTAGTCCGAATTGTTTGTGGTTGTCCTTGTGGATCGTTTGTGTGTTTATTTCTGTTTTCTTGATTGTGCGTGTTTCCTTGTAATGGGTGCTTTATGTTTTGTGATTGTTCGGATAATCGACTTGGTTGTATTATCTGTTTGATGACGCTTGTCACTTGTTGGTTTTATTATGTCTCTATCGGTGGCGTTGTGTTGGTCGTCGTGGAGCGTGTTTTCACGCCGTATGCCTCTTTGCGTTTCTTGCAACGTTTCGCCATTGGGCGCGAGTTTTCGGTTTTTGTGTATCTCGTCGAGTGTTCCTGGTGGGGATATTGCTTCTCCCTACTTGTTTTAAGTTTCGGGACGAAACTTCTTTTAAGGAGGGTAGAATGTAATATCCGCAATTTTCGATTTCCGGTAATTTTTCTTTTTTTTGGCGGCAGTCCGTTTTGACAACTCGCTTGTGACCGTTACGTCATTCTGAGAATGTTTAATTCTGCACTTTTCGACGTCCGAGTTCGTTTCTGTGTCGTTTTGTTGAGTTCTGTGCTTTTTAGCGACTTTTCCCCACTTGAGTTCGATTCTTTCGAATCTCGTCCGAAACTGTTGGTTCGAGTTTCTCGTAAGTTCATTTGATGTTATTTTTCATGTTGCGAGCTTTGGTTTGGTTATTCGATCACGTATCGTGATTTTCGGACGTTTTGGGCCATTTTCGTAATTTCCCAAAGTTTTGGGGTGTTTGCCTTCGTATCGTCCTTTCAACCTTCGGGTTGTCGGAACCATGTGTTTGTGTAGTGCTTCACTCGTGTTTTGAATGTTATACTATTCATCGTGTTCGTTCCGTACGTTTTTGGGAATTCTAGTCGGCGAGTCATGGCGGCTAGGCACGGGCCGGCTACGTGCGGCAGTGACCGGCCAGGTACACACGAGCAGCCCACACGGACAGGTGCTCGTGCGGCGCTCATGCGGGATAGGCAGACTGCTGGGCAGTCCCTGGTGGCCGCGCACGAGCAGGGCGCACGAGCAAGGCGCACGGGCCGACGCTCGTGCGGCACTAGGCAGAGGTAGCAGGCGCGCACGAGCGGTGCTCGTGCAGTGCGGCAAAGGCAAGGCAGTGCCGCGCACGAGCAGGCCACACGACCGGACGCCCGAGCATCATGCTTGTGCGTGTCCGGAAGACTCCCAGATGTGTTCTGGCAGGTTCTTGGGGCACGAGTCACGCACGGCCGGTGCTCGTGCGTGTCTGCTCGTGCGTCGTGCGGGATCTATATAATGACCCGACAGACGTGTTTTCACCCGTTTTCTCACCTAGTTTCATCCTCTTCCGTGGCTGGAGATTTGATGATCATGGAGGGATGTTGTCAGGTGTTAAATCCATGAAGTATTGGAGTTCATATCATCAATTGTCAGTCCTATAACATCCTTTGATCGAGCGAATCAGGTCAGATTTTCTAGAAATCTAGTTTTGGGGAATTTGGGTATTTTGGTTGATTTCGTCCATTTAATCCGATTTAACTTAGGATTATGATGGATTGATGATTATTTAGATGTATTATATCATTTCCCTTGTTATTACATGGTTAGATCGTATCGATTCGTTGTTTTGATCGAGTTCTTAGTCGATGCCTTGAAGGTGTCCGACAAAAAGTCTTAGAGGGGGAAATTGGGCGTTGTATGATTATTATCCATCATACGATTGTTGATTTATCATTGGTATGACTTAGGGACGAATTCTTGTGAAGAACTCGAGTCGGAACCCTTCCGTTCGTTGTCTTCTTCGGGGTCCGAGCTTCCCGGTCGAACCGTGTTCTTCGGAGTAATCGGTAGCGGTTATTAAGGCAAGTATTTTACTATACGATATGTGTCTTGTGAATAGGGACGTCATGTTATGGTTATGATGAAATGATTTATCTTAGCGAATATGCTTCGTATGAATTGATTATTATGCACGATTGATGGTAACGATAATACATTCACTTAGTTAACATCGTGGAATTGTGTTGGATGTGCAAATCATCTAAGTTTGTGCAGGGTGTGATTAGTCATCGTTGAGTTGCTATTATGATTATGATATTTGTGTTGTTTTGGTTTACATACTTGATTATACATTTCGGTGTAGTGTGGAATGGCTTGACATTTGATGATTATGAGTTGTGTCGTGTCGAGGTGTGTGTGTTCCAGGTAGGGTCTGACGAGGCCTCTGGAGTTCGGTACATGATGTGTACAAACAAGGTGTGTGATCCAGGTAGGGTCTGACGAGACCTCTGGAGTTCGGTACATGATGTGTACGAACGATGTTTGTGGCCGGGTAAGGTCTGTCGAGGACTTCGGAGTTCGGTACATGATGTGTACAAACAGTTTCTGTGGTCCGGGTAAGATCCGTCGAGGCCTACGGAGTTCGGTACATGATGTGTACGAACAACGATCGTATAACAGTGATTGTTTGTATAACATTTTAAATATGGATCTCGGACTCACAATGATATATTATCTAGTGTGTTTTGAAACGAGAATCGGGCTAAGGCCCTAATGTTTACGAAACGGTTTTGTAAATTGGGACTCGAGGTCCAAAAGAATTTCTGTTTTAAAAACCCCCGAAATGATGCGTTCCTTTTTCAAATATCTCTTGCTTGAGTTCGAAATTCTAAAACTTCTCGGGAACATTTTGATAATTGATTTTTGTATTAAATTCGTAGTTGCTCTTTACTTGTAGCATTTCGTATCGTATTATACTTGCACTAGTAAAACAGTGGAGTTTCACTAAACCCCGAGAAATCGGGGGGTGGATGTCTGTTTTACGTCCAGGTACATGCAGGTTCGAGGGAGCAGTCACAGGATTGGCACAAGTGGATGACGAGCTGCGATACTAATCAAGAGTTGAGAGATGTTTTGATTCTTGTAGTGTTGTCAGAGTTAATTTCAGTCTTCCGCTGTATTGTGTTTCGACCCCTGTGTGGGTAATGTTGTTTTAGTCAGATCTGTTGATGGAGTTGTGTGACCTCATCGGTCTGTGTATTCATGTGTAAGTGACTTTAACGGTCTGTATTATTATATTGTTTGACCCTGGCCGGGCAAGCATTTGGCTGTTTATGGATGTTTAGCCTGGTAGATCCTTGTGGAAAGGGTCTACGGCGTGTAATATTCCCATACGGTTTTGGGGGTGTTACACCTTGTGGGTGTAACACCCCCGATCCGCTCAGGGATATTACACGCCGTAGAACCTTTCCTCAAGGATCTACCAGGCTGGTAACGACATATAACAATTCAACCATGCCTTTAAGGCTAAAATGACTCAGTAGACCGATTTGGTCTTTCAACAAATACATACAACTCAAATACAACTCATGCCCACGCAGGGGGTCAAAATACAACCACACCCGTACAACGGGAAAATATACTGCAGCGGAAAAGAAAATACAACTAGACCAATACGACAGCAACGGATCCTCGTGTGATTAGTATCGTTCATCTTTCATCATCCTTCGTGCCGACCCTGTGCCATGCTCCAAAACCTGAATGCAAAAATAGACATCCACCCCCCGAATACTCGGGGGTTAGCAAAACTCCACTGTTTCGCTAGTGCAAGTACAAGTGCAAAAATACGAGCCATACAATTCACATTCCACGAATAACAATAACCAGGAATCATCAAAGATCCAAACGTGATGAAAAGTACTTCCCGAGGCAAGAGTTTGGGTAACACATTCTGAAACCGAAAGACCACAATTAAGGGGAACAATTTGTAAAACAGTTTAAAATGCCATCGAGAGTTTTAATAGAAAACAATTTAGGATTATCAAATCCTAATCTTTCCAAAATCAACAGGGTCACAGCCCAAAGGTTTTGTTTTCGCAATTAGAAAACCAACAGCAATACACAAGGTTAAAACCCATGTCACGTGTCTTCGGCGGACATAACATCAATACAATATAATCGCCCAAGATACGTAAACCTTGGTCACCAAAAATACAACATCAACTCGTGAATCCAGGGCTATACCATTGGATTCCCTTCGTGGCCCCGTCGGACCCTCCCAAGGTGAGTAGAATGCGTTTTCGAAATCAATATACACCAATTCGTGAAGTTTTACTCGTGAATCTAGGGCTATACCATTGGAATTCCCTCCGTGGCCCCGTCGAACCCTCCCGAGGTGAGCAAATACATTCACCAAACATACACACGCACTCGTGAAGTTTTACTCGTGAATCCAGGGCTATACCATTGGAATTCCCTCCGTGGCCCCGTCGAACCCTCCCGAGGTGAGCAAATACATTCACAAAACAAACAACCGCACTCGTGAATCCAGGGCTATACCATTGGAATTCCCTCCGTGATCCCGTCGGACCCTCCCGAGGTGAGCGAAATACATTCACACAATTAACATGTCACAACAAGGATATTCATACAATCCACCAAAGGCAACAAACACAAAGCACAACATAATCGTCAAATCACAACGCACCAAAAATGAGATAATATATGCACACACGCGTTATCAAGCGCAACATCAACACCAAACATATCCATAGGATTCACATAGTCACTTACAACCCACACAGTTTACAAAACACACGCGTTTTGAAAGTGAGCCTTTAACGAGGCTAGTCGAATCTTTTGAAAAACCCGTTTCAAACAAACACACACACATACCAAGACGATCACCAATTATCATATCCACAAAACAAGAAATGTATGGACAAGGTACTTGCCTCGAATAAGAACAACGCGAAGAACCGACCGAAGTAGGTTGACACGAACCGACTACGAACCCGCCGACTCCACCGATCGCCAACTCGCGTTCATAAACTACGAAGGACAATAACAACAATGAAATGAATTCTCTAACACGACTTAAAGCCGTTGAATTCAAAGAACAAATGACGAAGGTTCAAGGATTTCCCCCAAAACGGCCAAGAACACGATTCGTCCCGTCAAAACCCGAAAACGGAATTCCAAGTTGAAATATGGATATACAATCCATAGAATATGTTTAACAACATCATTTAACCATAATCGATCCATCGAAAACGGATGAAAAACGAGATCGGGACAAATCCCCCAAAAAGTCAATTCGAAGGAAATCAAGAAATATACTTCGATTCGACGAAGAACAATGGATTAAATGATGTTAAACACAAGAATACTACCAAGATTAATCATACCCATCATGAATTAATCAACAACACAGAACGAATCGGACGAAAATGCAAAAATCCCCAAATTCACGAAATTAGGGTTCTAAGGAAGATTACCTTGATTCGCTGGATCAAAGGATGATAACGGACGATTGATTGATGTTATGAACTCAAGAACTTCATGGATTTGTTGTTAAACAACATGGCTTCGTCACCCATGAATTTCCATTCGCGGACGGGGAAGGAAGGAAGTGAAAAACGAAATGAAATGTGACTGGTCTATCATATATATACTGGGCGGGAACTAGCGTGCGCTAGCCTTCCCGGACTAGCGTGCGCTATCGGCCAGTACCGGCCGAGCACTCTCGGCCATGGCCCGCATGACCCGGAACCACCGACCAAATTCTGCCGACCATGACTCGTCCCCCGACTCCCGCTAGCGTGCGCTACGGCCGGAAGCCTGCGCGCTTAGCCGACTGGCCCGAGAGCCACTGGAATAACAAACTTACCCAGGTAACGTAATCTAGTCGGCCGGCAGCGTGCGCTACCCCGCCGGTTAGCGTGCGCTACGACCGACAAAGCCAGGCGCTACTGCCCGATCCCGACCGAGTCCGTAACCTCAAAACCCCACCGCCTGTGCCCGGGCGATAGCGTGCGTTAGGCCAGCCGGTAGCGTGCGCTACACCTGCCGGTTAGCGCGCGCAGCCTTCCGGCCATAGCGTGCGCTACGCCGGTTCCTGCCGCACCCGTCCGGCTGGTGCCCGAAATCGTCCGGCCAGTCCCGCCACCGTCCGGCCAGTCCCGCAACCGTCAGGGCTCGACGACCCGATTTCCGAAATCGCACGGAACGAACACGTCGAAAAGTTTACGGACGACATAAACGACTCGAAATGAAAACGTAATACCATATTTAGTCATACGCGACCAATAAACGGATCGAGACAACAATTCCAGATACGGATACCCGTAACTTTCAAGAAATTACAAAATGGCCCAAAACGCCCGGAAATCACGATACGTGATCGAATAACAAAACCGAAGTTCACAACACGTCTAACAAAGTTAAACGGACTTGCGGGGAACTCGAAACAGCAGTTTCGGACGAGATTCGCAAGAATCGAACTCAAGTGCGGAAAAGTCGCTAAAAAGCACGGAACTCAACAAAACGACACCGAAACGAACTCGGATGTCAAAAAGTGTAGAATTAATCATTCTCAGAATAATGAAACGGTCATGAGCGAGTTATCAAAACGGACTTCCGCTGAAAAAAGAAAAAAAAAAAGAAATTACCGGAAATCGAAAATTGCGGATATTACAGTGGGTTCTATCTCGGGGCACACGGCGCTGTAATATTCCCGGTCGTCTCTGGGGGTGTTACATAAGATATCCCACAAACACTCGTACTTCTGTACGAGATGCCAACTTATCAGCTTCCTTATTCAGCACATGTGCTGGAGTACCCCAAATCCGAACATGTCCTAGACTGGGCTTACGCCCACTCCACAGTTCTGTGGGTGTTTTTGGAACTGATTTCGAAGGCACCAAGTTTAGAATGTACGCCGCTGTTTCTAAGGCGTATCCCCAAAACGAAATAGGTAAATCTGAATAACTCATCATTGATCTAACCATTTCTAAAAGAGTCTTATTCCTTCTTTCAGCCACACCATTTTATTGTGGAGTTCCTGGCGCGGTGAGCTGGGACGAAATCCCCTCATTCGCCAAGAAATCCAAAAACTCTCCACTAAGGTATTCGCCACCCCGATCAGATCGTAGTGACTTGATACTCTTCCCATGACGCTTCTCCGTTTCAGCCTTGAAGTCTATGAACTTGTCAAAGGCTTCGGACTTACGTCGCATCAAATAGATGTATCTATATCTCGAATAATCATCTATGAACGTGATGAAGTTTTCGAAACCTCCCCTAGCCTAGATATTCATTGGACCACATACATCCGTATGAACCAATTCTAACACATTCTGTGCACGGTTTCCCTTGGTTTTAAAAACCTTTTTGGTCATTTTACCTTCCAGACAGGATTCACAAATTGGACATGACTCAACTTGGAGATCATCCAATGGGTCATCATCTACCAATCTTTGAATCCTTCCAAAGTTTACATGTCCTAACCGTAAATGCCACATGTTGTTGCCCAAAATATCTATCCGAAGATTAAATACTGCTGGAGACGGACAACAAACAACAATTGCGGGAGCACTTCCGAGAGAAGATAAATAAAACAAGATTTGCCGGGTTTGTTAGGCCCGGGCTTGAATGCTCTCGCGAGATGTTATTAATACGAATATTCATGGATACAAGTATTAATCAGAGAAATCTAAATACAATGAGTGTAAAAAGACTCTGTTAATCCGGCTCTTGAGCGAAGCTTGGTGTTCTTCGTCCCCGCCGATAATCTGCTGGATGAGATGGGCCGGGAGAAGTAAGACCGAATGATAGCTGTTGCCAAGAGTTGGAGATTGGCCAAGTGTTATGTATTTTGCTTCCGTATGGTGTGTGAAATGCGAGAATGCCGAGAGAAAATACAAGTGCAGGGGGCCTTGTATATATAGGGGCTGAGGTGCCTTGTCTCCTAGCGGGCGATCGTCTTTTGGTCATTAATATAATGGGGCGATCGTCCTAAAGGTCACATGGGCAGCCTGCCAAAAGTCCAGAAATCCAACCGGCATCCAGGTGTGTGGCCCAATGAGGAGCCGGCACGCGTCCGGAAGTACTGTCACAGGCGGTCCCACATCGTTACTTTCGGCGGACTTGTCAGTAGGTGAGGTAGGTGCCAGGCTGTGGTCACATCTCTTGTCTGCCAGCTCCTTTTGCAGGTCTGTGGCCCTGTTGGTAGGTGAGGTAGGTGACAGGTCTGTCAGCGCCTTTCGTGGATCTGCACGTGGGTGCTGTCCTGTGGCTCGGCCTTAGCCGACTGGATGGCCATCGCCCTGATCGGCATGAAGCGGTCGTCTCTTGCTGGACATCAGAGGTCGCCATCGGCCAGTCACTGAAGGTCGGCACTTGGTCGGTCACTAAGGGTCGGTCGGCAGGCGCCGAGAGATGATCGTCCTCTAGTCGGTCGCCAGTAGTCGGTCGCCGAGCACCGAGAGGCGATCATATCTGAGATCGATCGCTCGGCACCGGGACCTGTCCTAGGACCTTCGGTTGGCCGATATAGCTTGTCCGCTGGGTTAAGGCTCGGCCGCCTGGTCGCTGATCGGCAGATCTGCCTTGGCCGCTCGGGCCGGTCGGAAGGTGTTAATTCTTGACACAACAATTGCCCCCCAGCTTGCTCCTATGTTGAAGACATGGGGCGAGGTGGTTTTTGCTGGCGATCGTGTAAGGATGAGGACGGGCGATCTTGCTGAGCTGACTTTATGATTTCGGACTTGGGCTATCATGGTCGATTGGCTAGCTATCTTTCGGTTTTGTACCTGCAAAAACAACATTGGCCGATCCCCCTCGGAAACTTGATGGTTTCGCTTGTTTGAGGAATCGTGCACAGTCGCGGAAATCGAGGGACCGACTCCATGACCGTGTCTTGGTGCGCGAATACATTGAGTGTCTCGTGACTCACTTTATTATGAGGGTCCTCTGTTAGGCTGCGCCTCGCCTCGTATTTAAATGAAGGGCGTGCGGTCTCGGCCTAGAGGAGTCCTTGCGCGGGGCAGCGTCGGATGAATCAACTCCACGCCCGCGGCTTGTTAGCTCTGCTTCCACCTTGGCCAGCCATGGAGATGGCCGACCTCGACGGTGTACGTTGAGACGGGGGTTGTGGCACGTGTCCATTGATTAATTTTGGAGAGCCCTCAGACTACGCCGGCCTCGTATTTAAACGAAGGGCGGGCGATCTCGGCCGAAAGGGACCTTGCATGGCCGAAGCAGCCGGTTCCATCGACTGCCAGGACCATAGCTTTATGATGTGCGGTGGAGGCGATCTTATGCCTTAGTCCGTCATGTTATATGCTGGACTGTAGATGGCGATCGTGTCCACCGGGTTGCTGTTGATGTAGCGTGATGATCGCCGATCGGGCTGGAAGACTGGCGATCGTCGCTCGGCTGCCGATCGCTTTATTCGTAGGTCGATGTCGGCGATCGGGCGGGAGATCGTCGTCCGGGCACCGATCGCGCTGCTCACAGGCTAAGAAGGAACCTTTGCCTGGCCAGAAAATCTGCGGCTCTAGCCCGGAAGGCTGCGTAGGTTGTAGGTTGGGTCTTCGTGAGATGCCTGAACATAGGCGAAAAACCCTGAAATCCTCCTAGGACCGCGTAGAGGGCGGTCTCATCGCTTATGGGATCGCCATTGAGGATGATTACGTCTACCCGGTCGATGTAGTCCGAGTCGGACTCTTCTTCTCCCTGCTTGATTTGCATCATGCGGAGGGGACCTTCGGGCCGGACGACCCTGGTGGCGAAGTACTCCGTGAAGACGTGCGCCAACTCGTTAAAGGAGCCAATGGACCGAGGTGGCAATGAAGTGTACCACCAGTGGGCGAGGTCGTCCAGCGTCAGAGGGAACATTCGGCACCTGGTCGCGTCAGATGCCCCACACCCGGTCATGTAGATATTGAACTTCCTCAGGTGCACCTGGGGGTCCGATCGCCCCTCGTACACGGGTGTTTGCGGGGGAGCGATCTTGTGCTGCACGGGGGCGAGCTCGATGTCGATCGTGAGCGGCTCGCTTGGCCCGGTGATCGTCTTCTTGGCGCCTGCCCTGGATTCCAGGAGCGCCTTCATGTCGTCGAGTTGACGTTGCATCGCAGCCATCGCCGTGGCTTGGTCGCTTGCAGATCGGCTTTGGGAGCAGGAGCCGAGGCGATCGTGTACCGATCTCCGGACTCCGCTGCTGCCGGCCTCGGCAATTCGGCGAGGGGGAGCCAGGGCAGGCCGCCTTCCGGGAGTCGGGTAGGCCGAGCTCCCGTGACGGACTCAAACTCCGTCGCCTCGTAGCCGGGCCGGGCGCCCGGCCGCTGTCGGGTCACCGCCTGTGCGATCGAAGACAGACGTGCCCCGGCTGCCGAGCGCCTCTTCTTGCGGACGAGAGCCTCCTGGCGCTCGCTCGGCCAGTGACGCCTTGAGCTTCCGCTTGGACTTCCGGCGGACGACCGAGGGGGCGATAGCGGGAGGCGCGTCGAGAGCACTCCGTCGCTCCTGTAGGACGGCCAGGGCCCCTTCGATTTGTTCCTTGGTTCGGAACCGATCGAGCGAGAGGCTTGGGCCGCCGTTCAGGGGCGGGATCGAGCGTCTCTGACCGCGGCGGCTACCTTCCACCATCGGCTGTGGCTCGGACTGGGACGGAACGCGGCTTCCGGCCGGCTGGTCGGCGACTCTCTTCGACGCGGAGGCGGAAGACATGATTTCTGGAAGATCTCTTTGAAGTGCAGTAAGTGTCACTTCAAGTATCTGCCCCGAGAACAGTGAGTGTTCTTCGGGATGGTAGGTATAAAAATTGAGGTTTAGATCCCCTTCCTCTAGCGCCAATTGTTGTTGCCCAAAATATTTATCTGAAGATTAATACTGCTGGATGACGGACAACAAACAACAATTGCGGGAGCACTTCCGAGAGAAGATAAATAATACAAGATTTGCCGGGTTTGTTAGGCCCGGGCTTGAATGCTCTCGCGAGATGTTATTAATACAAATATTCGTGGATACAAGTATTAATGTGAGAAATCTAGATACAATGAGTGTAAAAAGACTCTGTTAATCCGGCTCTTGAGCGAAGCTTGGTGTTCTTCGTCCCCGCCGATCGACTGCTCGATGAGGGAGGCCGGGAGAAGAAAGACCGAATGATAGCTGTTGCCAAGAGTTGGAGATAGCCAAGTGTTATGTATTTTGCTTCCGTATGGTGTGTGAAATGCGAGAATGCCGAGAGAAAATACAAGTGCAGGGGGCCTTGTATATATAGGGGCTGAGGTGCCTTGTCTCCTAGCGGGCGATCGTCTTTTGGCCATTAATATAATGGGGCGATCGTCCTAAAGGTCACATGGGCAGCCTGCCAAAAGTCCAGAAATCCAGCCGGCAGCCAGCTGTGTGGCCCAATGAGGAGCCAGCACGCGTCCGGAAGTACTGTCACAGGCGGTCCCACATCGTTACTTTCGGCGGACTTGTCAGTAGGTGAGGTAGGTGCCAGGCTGTGGTCACATGTCTTGTCTGCCAGCTCCTTTTGCAGGTCTGCGGCCCTGTTGGTAGGTGAGGTAGGTGACAGGTCTGTCAGCGCCTTTCGTGGATCTGCACGTGGGTGCTGTCCTGTGGCTCGGCCTTAGCCGACTGGATGGCCATCGCCCTGATCAGCATGAAGCGGTCGTCTCTTGCTGGACATCATAGGTCGCCATCGGCCAGTCACTGAAGGTCGGCACTTGGTCGGTCACTAAGGGTCGGTCGGCAGGCGCCGAGAGATGATCGTCCTCTAGTCGGTCGCCAGTAGTCGGTCGCCGAGCACCGAGAGGCGATCATATCTGAGGTCGATCGCTCGGCACCAGGACCTGTCCTGGGACCTTCGGTTGGCCGATATAGCTTGTCCGCTGGGTTAAGGCTCGGCCGCCTGGTCGCTGATCGGCAGATCTGCCTTGGCCGCTCGGCAGTGACTCGGTCGCCCGACCTCCTAGGCGATCGCCGGTCGGAAGGTGTTAATTCTTGACACAACACCACAGATATGTTTGGTTTATGCTTGAAGGTTCTTTTCTATTTTTAGGTTTAGACAAAGAGTTAAGTGATTTATGCATAGGAGTTTATGCAGTATTAACGACATATAGTCCATCATTAAAAATACCTTTGCACAACGATGGGCCTACATGGCCAAAAGTAAAAATACAACAACATCCACGAGCATCTGCTCGGGTAATACATAATGACAAAGACTGACAAACTGGAGAACACTCCAACTGACTGACCAACATGAACAACTCGGAGTAGTATCGCTCGAATGCCTCGTCGCCATCATCATGCCCCTGTGTCTCAACTCTCTCCTCGCAAGCACCTAAAACATGAAAACATGTTCCGCCCCCACGGGGTCAGTCATCCAGATAAAGAACATTAAATACATGTATAACATGATATGCATCCAAAGGCAGAATGAAACGGTATAATGATAATAATAATACGAGATGCTCACAAACCAAGGTAAGAACCGAGCATTCGTGAAAAACTATGCCCACGGCATACTATTAATACCTGTTTGACAGGTTAGAACATAAGTGCCCAACGGCGAATCATAATCACAGAATACCACAATGAATTACACGACATGAAACAAACCAGAACTGAATTAAATATGAATCACAATGCCCGAAGGCTCCAATGAAATTATCAAGACATCATAAAGACCTAAAAGTCTCTCAGCCGAAGCTGTCAATCAACACAAATACTGAAACCGGAACAGCCCGAAACTATAGTTAACGAGGCTAATAAGATAACCACGACCGTGACCTACTGAGCTGTAGGTGTTGGGAAGCCAACCGCGAAGGTTCAAGCCCCAAGCTTACCCATAAGATTATAAACACGATCGTGACCTACTGAGTTGTAGGTATTGGGAAGCCAACTGCGAAGGTTCAAGCCCCAAGCTTACCCATAAGATCATAAACACGACCGTGACCTACTGAGTTGTAGGTGTTTGGAAGCCAACCGCGAAGGTTCAAGCCCCAAACTTACCCATAATAAGCACTAGCCGAGATTAGCCTCCAAAATATAATTAATCACAAATGACAATGATTCGTAGATTACCGAATTCACGAGAATGATAGTGTGCTACCTTGAGTCGGCCAACACGATAATGATGTCTCACGGATGGGCATCGTACTCGACAATTCCAATTCAATACCTCGATTACCTTAGAATGGTCAATCGATAACAACGACACAACAGATGGGAATTATCCTCGACAGCCCCAATTCAATACCTCGATTGCCTTAACCGATAACAATGATGCAGTGGATGATTCAATATCTCGATTGCCTTAGAACGGCTAATCGATGACAATGATCTAATGAATGTCTCGGTACCTTTAATCGGCTACCAACGACGAAGATGAGAATGAATACGACAATGCCTTCAATCGGCTAATACAACATGAATGACATGACGCCAACATTAATAACAATGATTACAACAACGTCTTAGATCGACATCAATATTAACAACAACAACCGATACATCGATACCGCGAACCGGTGATCGATAATAACATTAACAACGAATATCTCAATGCCTTACTGGCCATTTATGAATGATAATAAACATTTGGCATAATTGCCGAAGAGTATCGTATCGAACGATCCCCTAGTATCAATGAATTTATGAAGAGACTAAGTCTTGGAATGATACAACACATTCATACACATATATGATGACATTAATCTCATTGACTAGTACAAGTATAAAACTTGCCTCAAACCGACGGCGAGAAAGTCCTTCCACGAGCAACGTCCTTAAAGTGATTATCGGTCCTCGAAACAACCTTGAATAACATAATTACCAATGATTCGCTTAATATACGAATCAAGCATGATCACAACCAACTCAAAAGTCGATACAACAATACCCAAACTCATTGAAGCAATTCAACAAACACATTGTAGACAACCTCCAATTGTTTACAACCAATCTCGATTATATAGATACCAAACCTCCAATGAATGATTCAATCCAACAAAACATCTTATATACAATCAATATTCTCATAGGAATACACAATTTGAGATTCCAACAACATCTAATCGAAACCCCCAATTCCAAAATCAACATCCAACATGTTCTTGAATAATCCTCCAATAATCCAATGATAATTCATAAAAACTCATAATCATACGTATATCCCTTCATATATCATGATTACAACATCCAAATAATCATATCCCAACTAAAAATCGAAATCCAAGATGTTGAAAAATTTACCTTAGATTTGGGATGAAGAATCCAAAAAAAGATGTTGTTAATCCACACCAAGAACTCAAGGAGGATGAAATATCTGAGATTTATGATGATAAATCGCCCAAAAATTCGTCCAAAAATCGCCCAAGGAGAGGAGAAATGAAGAGGAGGATGAAATGAGCTCCCTTCCTCCAAATATCCGCTGAAAAAGGGTGATCTGACCCGTGTGCCACGGCCCGGACTGAGTGTGCCGCGGCCCATGGCTAAAAAAAAAGCTCCCAGCCATCTTAGTGCCGCGGCCCGGCCAGCAGGGACCGCGGCCCGCGGTACAGCCCGCTCCAGCACCAAAAGGCACATGGTACAGTCTTAGCTATTTCGACCATAACTCCTTCGTCCGGACTCCGATTGACTCACCGTTTGAGCCATTGGAAAGCTAACTTGATGCTATATAATATTGAAAAGATTCAGAATTTTTGGAGTTTCCAAGAATTAATGGTGATTTTACAAATTCGAACTCATACGTGGAAAAGTCGCTTAAGAACAATAGAACGACACCGAGACGAACTCGGATGACGAAAAGTGTAGAATTAAATATTCCCAGAATGACGAAACGGTTACAACGGAGTCTCTAAGATGGACTTTCTCCAAAAAAAGAAAATTACTGAAAAATCGAAACTGCGGATATTACATACTACCCCCCTTAAAAGAAGTTTCGTCCCGAAACTTAAAACAAGTAGGGAGAAGCAATATCCCGCCATGAAATATCAACGAGATACACACGAACAAGAATGATCACAATGAATGATAATGAATCGAAATCCAACAAGGATCAAGATTGACTTACCGGGGTGAAATGATAACGTAATGAGTGATAGCTCAAATGAAATGATTGGAACCATTGTTCCCCGTGAAATGAATGATTAGTTTGATAATTATAAGTCTCAACGTGATTGATATATGATGAATGAATTATATGAATGAATGAACGACAATGAAATGAATGATTATCCTATTACCGAACAAGAATTAACTTGCTCAAAACCGGAGATGAATGTCCTTACCTCGGGCTCTCGAAGCCTGATAGGACCCCTTGAATGAAGCACGAGCTGGAGTAACAAAGTCCCTCGAGGCCCTTGAGCTCTCTCGAGATCTACCGGCACTAGAACTCCCGCAGATTTCGAAGGTGTCCCTGCCGCCCACACCGAAAACAAATAACGGCCTGCATCGAGCACCGGGTGCTGCCATGTCCTATTACATCACAGTTAAAGCAAACAACGGTCGAACTCGTGGCCTTAGAAGAGGACGCTCCCTCCGCACGAAGACAACTAGAAAATGACCTCTTGGATGTCGGGGCCCGATGTCCCTCTGAACAAGCCGGCATTCTAGTCCTCTCGCCCGAAGAAACTGAAGGATGCTTCTGAGTAAGCTCCTTGATCAAAAGCTCTGCTCCAAGAGCCTTCCCGATGAACTCACTAAGTGAATTACAATTGTGATTGAACAACTGCATCCTCAACTGCGGATTTAGCCTCTTGCTAAAATATTTGATCTTATCCTCCTCAGTACGGATAACTGACAAAGCAAACTGAAGTAGTCCCTGAAACTTCTCAGCAATGACAATAACACCCTCATCCTCAACGTATTCGGGGTTCAAAACCTCTGACAACTTGGCTTCACGAAGTGGAGCCGGATAATACCTCTCTAACATGAGGGTCTTGAACTCACTCCAACCACAATTGCGATCGGCGGGTTTCACAGAAAGACACCACGAATAAGCACCCTTAATCAAGTAATAAGCCGCTACTGCCACTTTACTCTCTTCCGGACACTGAACCATGTCGAAGAGTTCATCAAAATGCTCAAGCCAATGAACAATATCAGTTGGTTCCGACGAACCCTCAAACGTAGGCTGCCTCTGACGAGAGATATCTCCAACAATCTGATTCACTCCCCCAGTCTGTCCATGAAACGGCACCTGGAATCCCTGTTGCGGTGGACCACGAACCATCGAGGTCTACATGGTTTCCACTATCCGCGTCATCTAAGTCATCTGGGCCATCATGCCCTGCATAAATATGAATGGGTCAACCCGAACACCTTCCGAGTGAGATGCCCCTCGGGTACGACTCTCTGACAGTGAATGATTATCTGACAGTGAATGAGTAGTATAGCTAACTGATGAACACATGTTATCTCTCGCATTCGCACGGGCATTCACATGAGATCCCGGGTTTCGCCCCGCACCGCGGCCTCTTCCCCTGCGTCCTCTGATAGCTTTATCCATACTGAAGCAGGAAAGCCACATGATGATTATATATCCCGTATGAACATCGCATTATGATTACATTACTGAATGATAACAATGAGCATACAGGCTCTAACACAATAAATGCATTAATAATGTAATAAAATGATCGTCAACATGACGCTGGAATATGATAAGATCGCATGAACGATCAAGTGAGGTGACATGATTGTCTGATGAAATTCCTGAAATGATTACCTTGAACAAGTTAACAAGGTTGAAAATTCGATTCATAAGATCAACAACTGAACCATGAGATGGACTGGATGATTAATGAATTGACTGGGTAATGAGATTGAGTGAGTGATGAATGAATTAACTGAGTGATAAATGAATTAACTGAGCGATGAGATTGACTGAGTGATGAATGAATTAACTGAGTGATGAATGAATTAACTGAGCGATGAGATTGACTGAGTGATGAATGAATTAACTGAGTGATGAATGAATTAACTGAGCGATGAGATTGACTGAGTGATGAATGAATTAACTAAGTGATGAATGAATTAACTGAGCGATGAGATTGACTGAGTGATGAATGAATTAACTGAGTGATGAATGAATTAACTGAGCGATGAGATTGACTGAGTGATGAATGAATTGACATGATCGACAAGATCAAAATGATGATTGAGGATTATTAACTGATGAATGAGTTGATCCTTAACGCTTATACAAGTCACACGTGCTCCAAAACAATTAGTCATGAATCAATCGTAACAATAATATCACATAAAGGTTTCAACAAAGCATGAATAATTAATGACATGATGAATGTATGAACATAAAGAGAATCGAGTCCTTACACAGGTCATACGAAGCTTCGAGGTCTCGCAATACTAGTCTTCACTGACGACGACTCGATGAATGAATGACTCGTGCAGTCGTACTAATATTACGACTCACAAAACTCGACTGACTAGATTGTCACAAACTGACAATCCCACTACTACCACGTCGGTAGAGCCACATAACTCACATATCAGGGTATCTCACAACCCAAAAGCGCTCTGATACCATCTTCTGTAACACTCTCAAATCCTATCAAGTTATTACGGTCCGTGGACCCCACGCCAGAGATCCACCAAAGTAACATGATTAAAATTACATTAAATTAAACAATAAGGGAAAATCATAGTCCCTACCATGATATCCGACACAATATTCCGATAAGGAATTTCAACGACAACGATGGGCCTACATGGCCAAAAGTAAAAATACAACATCCACGAGCATCTGCTCGGGTAATACATAATGACAAAGACTGACAAACTGGAGAACACTCCAACTGACTGACCAACATGAACAACTCGGACTAGTATCGCTCGAATGCCTCGTCGCCATCATCATGCCCCTGTGTCTCAACTCTCTCCTCGCAAGCACGTAAAACATGAAAACATGTTCCGCCCCCACGGGGTCAGTCATCCAGATAATGAACATTAAATACATGTATAACATGATATGCATCCAAAGGCAGAATGAAACGGTACAATGATAATAATAATACGAGATGCTCACAAACCAAGGTAAGAACCGAGCATTCGTGAAATACTATGCCCACGACATACTATTAATACCTGTTTGACAGGTTAGAACATAAGTGCCCAACGGAGAATCATAATCACAGAATACCACAATGAATTAAACGACATGAAACAAACCAGAACTGAATTAAATATGAATCACAATGCCCGAAGGATCCAATGAAATTATCAAGACATCATAAAGACCTAAAAGTCTCTCAGCCGAAGCTGTCAATCAACACAAACACTGAAACCGGAACAGCCCGAAACTGTAGTTAATGAGGCTAATAAGATCATAACCACGACCGTGACCTACTGAGCTGTAGGTGTTGGGAAGCCAACCGCGAAGGTTCAAGCCCCAAGCTTACCCATAAGATCATAAACACGACCGTGACCTACTGAGTTGTAGGTGTTGGGAAGCCAACCGCGAAGGTTCAAGCCCAAAACTTACCCATAAGATCATAAACACGACCGTGCCCTACTGAGTTGTAGGTGTTGGGAAGCCAACCGCAAAGGTTCAAGCCCCAAGCTTACCCATAAGATTATAAACACGATCGTGACCTACTGAGTTGTAGGTGTTGGGAAGCCAACCGCGAAGGTTCAAGCCCCAAGCTTACCCATAAGATCATAAACACGACCGTGACCTACTGAGTTGTAGGTGTTTGGAAGCCAACCGCGAAGGTTCAAGCCCCAAACTTACCCATAATAAGCACTAGCCGAGATTAGCCTCCAAAATATAATTAATCACAAATGACAACGATTCGTAGATTACCGAATTCACGAGAATGATAGTGTGCTACCTTGAGTCGGCCAACACGATAATGATGTCTCACGGATGGGCATCGTACTCGACAATTCCAATTCAATACCTCGATTACCTTGGAATGGTCAATCGATAACAACGACACAACGGATGGGAATTATCCTCGACAGCCCCAATTCAATACCTCGATTGCCTTAACCGATAACAATGATGCTGTGGATGATTCAATATCTCGATTGCCTTAGAACGGCTAATCGATGACAATGATACAATCAATGCCTCGGTACCTTTAATCGGCTACCGACGACGAAGATGAGAATGAATACGACAATGCCTTCAATCGGCTAATTCAACATGAATGACATGACGCCAACATTAATAACAATGATTACAACAACGTCTTAGATCGACATCAATATTAACAACAACAACCGATACATCGATACCGCGAACCGGTGATCGATAATAACATTAACAACGAATATCTCAACGCCTTACCGGCCATTTATGAATGATAATAAACATTTGGCATAATTGCCAAAGAGTATCGTATCGAACGATCCCCTAGTATCAATGAATTTATGAAGAGACTAAGTCTCGGAATGATACAACACATTCATACACATATATGATGACATTAATCTCATTGACTAGTACAAGTATAAAACTTGCCTCAAACCGACGGCGAGAAAGTCCTTCCACGAGCAACGTCCTTAAAGTGATTATCGGTCCTCGAAACAACCTTGAATAACATAATTACCAATGATTCGCTTAATATACGAATCAAGCATGATCACAACCAACTCAAAAGTCGATACAACAATACCCAAACTCATTGAAGCAATTCAACAAACACGTTGTAGACAACCTCCAATTGTTTACAACCAATCTCGATTATATCGATACCAAACCTCCAATGAATGATTCAATCCAACAAAACATCTTATATACAATCAATATTCTCATAGGAATACACAATTCGAGATTCCAACAACATCTAATCGAAACCCCCAATTCCAAAATCAACATCCAACATGTTCTTGAATAATCCTCCAACAATCCAATGATAATTCATAAAAACTCATAATCATACGTATATCCCTTCATATATCATGATTACAACATCCAAATAATCATATCCCAACTAAAAATCGAAATCCAAGATGTTGAAAAATTTACCTTAGATTTGGGATGAAGAATCCAAAAAAGATGTTGTTAATCCACACCAAGAACTCAAGGAGGATGAAATATCTGAGATTGATGATGATAAATCGCCCAAGAATTCGTCCAAAAATCGCCCAAGGAGAGGAGAAATGAAGAGGAGGATGAAATGAGCTTCCTTCCTCCAAAAATCCGCTGAAAAAGGGTGATCTGACCCGTGTGCCACGGCCCGGACTGAGTGTGCCGCTGCCCATGGCTAAAAAAAAAGCTCCCAGCCATCTTAGTGCCGCGGCCCGGCCAGCAGGGACCGCGGCTGCATGGTACACCCGCTCCAAAGACCAAAAGGCACATGGTACAGTCTTAGCTATTTCGACCATAACTCCTTCGTCCGGACTCCGATTGACTCACCGTTTGAGCCATTGGAAAGCTAACTTGATGCTCTATAATATTAAAAAGATTCAGAATTTTTGGAGTTTCCAAGAATTAATGGTGATTTTACAAAGTCGAACTCATACGTGGAAAAGTCGCTTAAGAACAACAGAACGACACCGAGACGAACTCGGATGACCAAAAGTGTAGAATTAAATATTCCCAGAATGACGAAACGGTTACAAAGGAGTCTCTAAGATGGACTTTCTCCAAAAAAAGAAAATTACCGAAAAATCGAAACTGCGGATATTACATACTACCCCCCTTAAAAGAAGTTTCGTCCCGAAACTTAAAACAAGTAGGGAGAAGAAATATCCCGCCAGGAAAAATCAACGAGATACACACGAACAAGAATTATCACAATGAATGATAATGAATCGAAATCCAACAAGGATCAAGATTGACTTACCGGGGTGAAATGATAACGTAATGAGTGATAGCTCAAATGAAATGATTGGAACCATTGTTCCCCGTGAAATGAATGATTAGTTTGATAATTATAAGTCTCAACGTGATTGATATATGATGAATGAATTATATGAATGAATGAACGACAATGAAATGAATGATTATCCTATTACCGAGCAAGAATTAACTTGCTCAAAACCGGAGATGAATGTCCTTACCTCGGGCTCTCGAAGCCTGATAGGACCCCTTGAATGAAGCACGAGCTGGAGTAACAAAGTCCCTCGAGGCCCTTGAGCTCTCTCGAGATCTACCGGCACTAGAACTCCTGCAGTATTTCTGAAGGTGTCCCTGCCGCCCACACCGAAAACAAATAACGGCCTGCATCGAGCACCGGGTGCTGCAATGTCCTATTACATCACAGTTAAAGAAAACAACGGTCGAACTCGTGGCCTTAGAAGAGGACGCTCCCTCCGCACGAAGACAACTAGAAAATGACCTCTTGGATGTCGGGGCCCGATGTCCCTTTGAACAAGCCGGCATTCTAGTCCTCTCGCCCGAAGAAACTAAAGGATGCTTCTGAGTAAGCTCCTTGATCAAAAGCTCTGCTCCAAGAGCCTTCCCGATGAACTCACTAAGTGAATTACAATTGTGATTGAACAACTGCATCCTCAACTGCGGATTTAGCCTCTTGCTAAAATATTTGATCTTATCCTCCTCAAGATTTAATAACTGACAAAGCAAACTGAAGTAGTCCCTGAAACTTCTCAGCAAT
The DNA here is from genome assembly GCA_033398695.1 of Orobanche coerulescens. NCBI lineage: Eukaryota > Viridiplantae > Streptophyta > Magnoliopsida > Lamiales > Orobanchaceae > Orobanche > Orobanche coerulescens. The sequence goes on from CM065818.1 coordinate 61,163,013, forward strand.
GACAATAACACCCTCATCCTCGACGTATTCGGGGTTCAAAACCTCTGACAACTTGGCTTCACGAAGTGGAGCCGGATAATACCTCTCTAACATGAGGGTCTTGAACTCACTCCAACCACAATTGCGATCGGCGGGTTTCACAGAAAGCCACCACGAATAAGCACCCTTAATCAAGTAATAAGCCGCTACTGCCACTTTACTCTCTTCCGGACACTGAACCATGTCGAAGAGTTCATCAAAATGCTCAAGCCAATGAACAATATCAGCTGGTTCCGACGAACCCTCAAACGTAGGCGGACTCTGACGAGAGATATCGCCAACAGTCTGATTCACTCCCCCAGTCTGTCCATGAAACGGCACCTGGAATCCCTGTTGCGGTGGACCACGAACCATCGAGGTCTGCATGGTTTCCACTATCCGCGTCATCTGAGTCATCTGGGCCATCATGCCCTGCATAAATATGAATGGGTCAACCCGAACACCTTCCGAGTGAGATGCCCCTCGGGTACGACTCCCTGACAGTGAATGATTATCTGACAGTGAATGAGTAGTATAGCTAACTGATGAACACATGTTATCTCTCACATTCGCACGGGCATTCACATGAGATCCCGGGTTTCGGCCCGCACCGCGGCCTCATCCCCTGCGTCCTCTCACAGCTTTATCCATACTGAAGAAGGAAAGCCACATGATGATTATAGATCCCGTATGAACATCGCATTATGATTACATTACTGAATGATAACAATGAGCATACAGGCTCTAACACAATAAATGCATTAATAATGTAATAAAATGATCGTCAACATGACGCCGGAATATGATAAGATCGCATGAACGATCAAGTGAGGTGACATGATTGTCTGATGAAATTCCTGAAATGATTACCTTGAACAAGTTAACAAGGTTGAAAATTCGATCCATAAGATCAACAACTGAACCATGAGATGGACTGGATGATTAATGAATTGACTGGGTAATGAGATTGAGTGAGTGATGAATGAATTAACTGAGTGATAAATGAATTAACTGAGCGATGAGATTGACTGAGTGATGAATAAATTAACTGAGTGATGATTGAATTAACTGAGCGATGAGATTGACTGAGTGATGAATGAATTAACTGAGTGATGAATGAATTAACTGAGCGATGAGATTGACGGAGTGATGAATGAATTAACTGAGTGATGAATGAATTAACTGAGCGATGAGATTGACTGAGTGATGAATGAATTGACATGATCGACAAGATCAAAATGATGATTGAGGATTATTAACTGATGAATGAGTTGATCCTTAACGCTTATACAAGTCACACGTGCTCCAAAACAATTAGTCATGAATCAATCGTAACAATAATATCACATAAAGGTTTCAACAAAGCATGAATAATTAATGACATGATGAATGTATGAACATAAAGAGAATCAAGTCCTTACACAGGTCATACGAAGCTTCGAGGTCTCGCAATACTAGTCTTCACTGACGACGACTCGATGAATGAATGACTCGTGCAGTCGTACTAATATTACGACTCACAAAACTCGACTGACTAGATTGTCATAAACTGACAATCCCACTACTACCACGTCGGTAGAGCCACATAACTCACATATCAGGGTATCTCACAACCCAAAAGCGCTCTGATACCATCTTCTGTAACACTCCCAAATCCTATTGGGTTATTACAGTGCCGTGGACCCCACGCCAGGAGATCCACCAGGCGAACATGATTAAAATTACATTAAATTAAACAATAAGGGAAAATCATAGTCCCTACCATGATATCCGACACAATATTCCGATAAGGAATTTCAACGACAACGATGGGCCTACATGGACAAAAGTAAAAATACAACATCCACGAGCATCTGCTCGGGTAATACATAATGACAAAGACTGACAAACTGGAGAACACTCCAACTGACTGACCAACATGAACAACTCGGACTAGTATCGCTCGAATGCCTCGTCGCCATCATCATGCCCATGTGTCTCAACTCTCTCCTCGCAAGCACCTAAAACATGAAAACATGTTCCGCCACTGGGTCGGGCCATCCAGATAATGAACATTAAATACATGTATAACATGATATGCATCCAAAGGCAGAATGAAACGGTATAATGATAATAATAATACGAGATGCTCACAAACCAAGGTAAGAACCGAGCATTCGTGAAATACTATGCCCACGGCATACTATTAATACCTGTTTGACAGGTTAGAACATAAGTGCCCAACGGCGAATCATAATCACAGAATACCACAATGAATTACACGACATGAAACAAACCAGAACTGAATTAAATATGAATCACAATGCCCGAAGGATCCAATGAAATTATCAAGAGATCATAAAGACCTAAAAGTCTCTCACCAAGTCACAATCAACACAAACATCAAACCTAATGACCAAACTGTAGTTAATGAGGCTAATAAGATCATAACCACGACCGTGACCTACTGAGCTGTAGGTGTTGGGAAGCCAACCGCGAAGGTTCAAGCCCCAAGCTTACCCATAAGATCATAAACACGACCGTGACCTACTGAGTTGTAGGTGTTGGGAAGCCAACCGCGAAGGTTCAAGCCCCAAACTTACCCATAAGATCATAAACACGACCGTGCCCTACTGAGTTGTAGGTGTTGGGAAGCCAACCGCAAAGGTTCAAGCCCCAAGCTTACCCATAAGATTATAAACACGATCGTGACCTACTGAGTTGTAGGTGTTGGGAAGCCAACCGCGAAGGTTCAAGCCCCAAGCTTACCCATAAGATCATAAACACGACCGTGACCTACTGAGTTGTAGGTGTTTGGAAGCCAACCGCGAAGGTTCAAGCCCCAAACTTACCCATAATAAGCACTAGCCGAGATTAGCCTCCAAAATATAATTAATCACAAATGACAACGATTCGTAGATTACCGAATTCACGAGAATGATAGTGTGCTACCTTGAGTCGGCCAACACGATAATGATGTCTCACGGATGGGCATCGTACTCGACAATTCCAATTCAATACCTCGATTACCTTGGAATGGTCAATCGATAACAACGACACAACGGATGGGAATTATCCTCGACAGCCCCAATTCAATACCTCGATTGCCTTAACCGATAACAATGATGCTGTGGATGATTCAATATCTCGATTGCCTTAGAACGGCTAATCGATGACAATGATACAATCAATGCCTCGGTACCTTTAATCGGCTACCGACGACGAAGATGAGAATGAATACGACAATGCCTTCAATCGGCTAATTCAACATGAATGACATGATGCCAACATTAATAACAATGATTACAACAACGTCTTAGATCGACATCAATATTAACAACAACAACCGATACATCGATACCGCGAACCGGTGATCGATAATAACATTAACAACGAATATCTCAATGCCTTACCGGCCATTTATGAATGATAATAAACATTTGGCATAATTGCCGAAGAGTATCGTATCGAACGATCCCCTAGTATCAATGAATTTATGAAGAGACTACGTCTCGGAATGATACAACACATTCATACACATATATGATGACATCAATCTCATTGACTAGTACAAGTATAAAACTTGCCTCAAACCGACGGCGAGAAAGTCCTTCCACGAGCAACGTCCTTAAAGTGATTATCGGTCCTCGAAACAACCTTGAATAACATAATTACCAATGATTCGCTTAATATACGAATCAAGCATGATCACAACCAACTCAAAAGTCGATACAACAATACCCCAACTCATTGAAGCAATTCAACAAACACGTTGTAGACAACCTCCAATTGTTTACAACCAATCTCGATTATATCGATACCAAACCTCCAATGAATGATTCAATCCAACAAAACATCTTATATACAATCAATATTCTCATAGGAATACACAATTCGAGATTCCAACAACATCTAATCGAAACCCCCAATTCCAAAATCAACATCCAACATGTTCTTGAATAATCCTCCAACAATCCAATGATAATTCATAAAAACTCATAATCATACGTATATCCCTTCATATATCATGATTACAACATCCAAATAATCATATCCCAACTAAAAATCGAAATCCAAGATGTTGAAAAATTTACCTTAGATTTGGGATGAAGAATCCAAAAAAGGATGTTGTTAATCCACACCAAGAACTCAAAGAGGATGAAATATCTGAGATTGATGATGATAAATCGCCCAAGAATTCGTCCAAAAATCGCCCAAGGAGAGGAGAAATGAAGAGGAGGATGAAATGAGCTTCCTTCCTCCAAAATCCGAAAAGGGTGATTCGACCGTGTGCCACGGCCCGGACCGAGTGTGCCACGCCCATGGCTAAAAAAAGCTCCTACCATCTTAGTGCCGGCCCGGCCAGCAGGACCGCGGCCCGCGGCATGTACCCCGCTCCAAAGACCAAAAGGCACATGGTACAGTCTTAGCTATTTCGACCATAACTCTTTCGCCGGACTCCGATTGACTCACCGTTTGAGCCATTGGAAAGATAACTTGATGCTCTATAATATTGAAAAGATTCAAAATTTTTGGAGTTTCCAAGAATTAATGGTGATTTTACAAAGTCGAACTCATACGTGGAAAAGTCGCTTAAGAACAACAGAACGCCACCGAGACGAACTCGGATGACGAAAAGTGTAGAATTAAATATTCCCAGAATGACGAAACGGTTACAACGGAGTCTCTAAGATGGAATTTCTCCAAAAACCGAAAAATCGAAACTGCGGATATTACATACTACCCCCCTTAAAAGAAGTTTCGTCCCGAAACTTAAAACAAGTAGGGAGAAGCAATATCCCGCCAGTAAAAATCAACGAGATACACACGAACAAGAATGATCACAATGAATGATAATGAATCGAAATCCAACAAGGATCAAGATTGGCTTACCGGGGTGAAATGATAACGTAATGAGTGATAGCTCAAATGAAATGATTGGAACCATTGTTCCCCATGAAGTGAATGATTAGTTTGATAATTATAAGTCTCAACGTGATTGATATATGATGAATGAATTATATGAATGAATGAACGACAATGAAATGAATGATTATCCTATTACTGAGCAAGAATTAACTTGCTCAAAACTGGAGATGAATGTCCTTACCTCGGGCTCTCGAAGCCTGATAGGACCCCTTGAATGAAGCAAGAGCTGGAGTAACAAAGTCCCTCGAGGCCCTTGAGCTGTCTCGAGATCTACCGGCACTAGAACTCCTGCAGTATTTCTGAAGGTGTCCCTGCCGCCCACACCGAAAACAAATAACGGCCTGCATCGAGCACCGGGTGCTGCGATGTCCTATTACATCACAGTTAAAGCAAACAACGGTCGAACTCGTGGCCTTAGAAGAGGACGCTCCCTCCGCACGAAGACAACTAGAAAATGACCTCTTGGATGTCGGGGCCCGATGTCCCTCTGAACAAACCGGCATTCTAGTCCTCTCGCCCGAAGAAACTGAAGGATGCTTCTGAGTAAGCTCCTTGATCAAAAGCTCTGCTCCAAGAGCCTTCCCGATGAACTCACTAAGTGAATTACAATTGTGATTGAACAACTGCATCCTCAACTGCGGATTTAGCCTCTTGCTAAAATATTTGATCTTATCCTCCTCAATACGAATAACTGACAAAGCAAATTGAAGTAGTCCCTGAAACTTCTCAGCAATGACAATAACACCCTCATCCTCGACGTATTCGGGGTTCAAAACCTCTGACAACTTGGCTTCACGAAGTGGAGCCGGATAATACCTCTCTAACATGAGGGTCTTGAACTCACTCCAACCACAATTGCGATCGGCGGGTTTCACAGAAAGCCACCACGAATAAGCACCCTTAATCAAGTAATAAGCCGCTACTGCCACTTTACTCTCTTCCGGACACTGAACCATGTCGAAGAGTTCATCAAAATGCTCAAGCCAATGAACAATATCAGCTGGTTCCGACGAACCCTCAAACGTAGGCGGCCTCTGACGAGAGATATCGCCAACAATCTGATTCACTCCCCCAGTCTGTCCATGAAACGGCACCTGGAATCCCTGTTGCGGTGGACCACGAACCATCGAGATCTGCATGGTTTCCACTATCCGCGTCATCTGAGTCATCTGGGCCATCATGCCCTGCATACATATGAATGGGTCAACCCGAACACCTTCCGAGTGAGATGCCCCTTGGGTACGACTCCCTGACAGTGAATGATTATCTGACAGTGAATGAGTAGTATAGCTAACTGATGAACACATGTTATCTCTCGCATTCGCATGGGCATTCACATGAGATCCCGGGTTTCGGCCCGCACCGCGGCCTCTTCCCCTGCGTCCTCTGATAGCTTTATCCATACTGAAGCAGGAAAGCCACATGATGATTATAGATCCCGTATGAACATCGCATTATGATTACATTACTGAATGATAACAATGAGCATATAGGCTCTAACACAATAAATGCATTAATAATGTAATAAAATGATCGTCAACATGACGCCGGAATATGATAAGATCGCATGAACGATCAAGTGAGGTGACATGATTGTCTGATGAAATTCCTAAAATGATTACCTTGAACAAGTTAACAAGGTTGAAAATTCGATCCATAAGATCAACAACTGAACCATGAGATGGACTGGATGATTAATGAATTGACTGGGTAATGAGATTGAGTGAGTGATGAATGAATTAACTGAGTGATAAATGAATTAACTGAGCGATGAGATTGACTGAGTGATGAATGAATTAACTGAGCGATGAGATTGACTGAGTGATGAATGAATTAACTGAGTGAAGAATGAATTAACTGAGCGCTGAGATTGACTGAGTGATGAATGAATTAACTGAGTGATGAATGAATTAACTGAGCGATGAGATTGACTGAGTGATGAATGAATTGACATGATCGACAAGATCAAAATGATGATTGAGGATTATTAACTGATGAATGAGTTGATCCTTAACGCTTATACAAGTCACACATGCTCCAAAACAATTAGTCATGAATCAATCGTAACAATAATATCACATAAAGGTTTCAACAAAGCATGAATAATTAATGACATGATGAATGTATGAAGATAAAGAGAATCGAGTCCTTACACAGGTCATACGAAGCTTCGAGGTCTCGCAATACTAGTCTTCACTGACGACTCGATGAATGAATGACTCATGCAGTCGTACTAATATTACGACTCACAAAACTCGACTGACTAGATTGTCATAAACTGACAATCCCACTACTACCACGTCGGTAGAGCCACATAACTCACATATCAGGGTATCTTACAACCCAAAAGCGCTCTGATACCATCTTCTGTAACACTCCCAAATCCTATTGGGTTATTACAGTGCCGTGGACCCCACGCCAGGAGATCCACCAGGCGAACATGATTAAAATTACATTAAATTAAACAATAAGAGAAAATCATAGTCCCTACCATGATATCCGACACAATATTCCGATAAGGAATTTCAATGACAACGATGGGCCTACATGGCCAAAAGTAAAAATACAACAACATCCACGAGCATCTGCTCGGGTAATACATAATGACAAAGACTGACAAACTGGAGAACACTCCAACTGACTGACCAACATGAACAACTCGGACTAGTATCGCTCGAATGCCTCGTCGCCATCATCATGCCCCTATGTCTCAACTCTCTCCTCGCAAGCACCTAAAACATGAAAACATGTTCCGCCCCCACGGGGTCAGTCATCCAGATAATGAAAATTAAATACATGTATAACATGATATGCATCCAAAGGCAGAATGAAACGGTACAATGATAATAATAATACGAGATGCTCACAAACCAAGGTAAGAACCGAGCATTCGTGAAATACTATGCCCACAGCATACTATTAATACCTGTTTGACAGGTTAGAACATAAGTGCCCAACGGCGAATCATAATCACATAATACCACAATGAATTACACGACATGAAACAAACCAGAACTGAATTAAATATGAATCACAATGCCCGAAGGATCCAATGAAATTATCAAGACATCATAAAGACCTAAAAGTCTCTCAGCCGAAGCTGTCAATCAACACAAACACTGAAACCGGAACAGCCCGAAACTGTAGTTAATGAGGCTAATAAGATCATAACCACGACCGTGACCTACTGATCTGTAGGTGTTGGGAAGCCAACCGCGAAGGTTCAAGCCCCAAGATTACCCATAAGATCACAAACACGACCGTGACCTACTGAGTTGTAGGTGTTGGGAAGCCAACCGCGAAGGTTCAAGCCCCAAACTTACCCGTAAGATCATAAACACGACCGTGCCCTACTGAGTTGTAGGTGTTGGGAAGCCAACCGCAAAGGTTCAAGCCCCAAGCTTATCCATAAGATCATAAACACGACCGTGACCTACTGAGTTGTAGGTGTTGGGAAGCCAACCGCGAAGGTTCAAGCCCCAAGCTTACCCATAAGATCATAAGCACGACCGTGACCTACTGAGTTGTAGGTGATGGGAAGCCAACCGCGAAGGTTCAAGCCCCAAACTTACCCATAATAAGCACTAGCCGAGATTAGCCTCCAAAATATAATTAATCACAAATGACAACGATTCGTAGATTACCGAATTCACGAGAATGATAGTGTGCTACCTTGAGTCGACCAACACGATAATGATGTCTCACGGATGGGCATCGTACTCGACAGTTCCAATTCAATACCTCGATTACCTTAGAATGGTCAATCGATAACAACGACACAACGGATGGGAATTATCCTCGACAGCCCCAATTCAATACCTCGATTGCCTTAGAATGGCCAACCGATAACAATGATGCAGTGGATGATTGAATATCTCGATTGCCTTAGAACGGCTAATCGATGACGATGATACGATGAATGCCTCGGTACCTTTAATCGGCTACCGACGACGAAGATGAGAATGAATACGACAATGCCTTCAATCGGCTAATACAACATGAATGACATGACGCCAACATTAATAACAATGATTACAACAACGTCTTAGATCGATATCAATATTAACAACAAAAACCGATACATCGATACCGCGAACCGGTGATCAATAATAACATTAACAACGAATATCTCAATGCCTTACCGGCCATTTATGAATGATAATAAACATTTGGCATAATTGCCGAAGAGTATCGTATCGAACGATCCCCTAATATCAATGAATTTATGAAGAGACTAAGTCTCGGAATGATACAACACATTCATACACATATATGATAACATTAATCTTATTGACTAGTACAAGTATAAAACTTGCCTCAAACCGACGGCGAGAAAGTCCTTCCACGAGCAACGTCCTTAAAGTGATTATCGGTCCTCGAAACAACCTTGAATAACACAATTACCAATGATTCGCTTAATATACGAATCAAGCATGATCACAACCAACTCAGAAGTCGATACAACAATACCCAAACTCATTGAAGCAATTCAACAAACACGTTGTAGACAACCTCCAATTGTATACAACCAATCTCGATTATATCGATACCAAACCTCCAATGAATGATTCAATCCAACAAAACATCTTATATACAATCAATATTCTCATAGGAATACACAATTCGAGATTCCAACAACATCTAATCGAAACCCCTAATTCCAAAATCAACATCCAACATGTTCTTGAATAATCCTCCAACAATCCAATGATAATTCATAAAAACTCATAATCATACGTGTATCCCTTCATATATCATGATTACAACATCCAAATAATCATATCCCAACTAAAAATCGAAATCCAATATGTTGAAAAATTTACCTTAGATTTGGGATGAAGAATCCAATAAAAGATGTTGTTAATCCACACCAAGAACTCAAGGAGGATGAAATATCTGAGATTGATGATGATAAATCGCCCAAGAATTCGTCCGAAAATCGCCCAAGCAGAGGAGAAATGAAGAGGAGGATGAAATGAGCTTCCTTTCTCCAAAAATCCGCTGAAAAAGGGTGATCTGACCCGTGTGCCACAGCCCGGACTGAGTGTGCCGCGGCCCACGGCTAAAAAAAAAGATCCCAGTCATCTTAGTGCCACGGCCAGGCCAGCAGGGGCCGCGGCCCGCGGTACAGCCCGCTCTAGCACCAAAAGGCACATGGTGCAGTCTTAGCTATTTCAACCATAACTCCTTCGTCTGGACTCCGATTGACTCACCGTTTGAACCATTGGAAATCTAACTTGATGCTCTATAATATTGAAAAGATTTAGAATTTTTGGAGTTTCCAAAAATTAATGGTGATTTTACAAAGTCGAACTCATACATGGAAAAGTCGCTTAAGAACAACAGAACGACACCGAGACGAACTCGGATGACGAAAAGTATAGAATTAAATATTCCCAGAATAACGAAACGGTCACAACGGAGTCTCTAAGATGGACTTCCTCCAAAAAAAAGAAAATTACCAAAAAATCGAAACTGCGGATATTACACTATTGCAATAATTGATTAACACATATTCGATAATAATCAACAACTGATATAACCAATCTACAAACCCAACGATTCCAAAATATCTTGATTAAACACAAGTCCGAACAATCTAACTCAAACAATTACAAATTCATTCCCATGATTCCGCAAAGTCCATATATCGATTCGATAAGGTGAGTATACAAACTTAACCAAAATATTCTAATCAATTTCTCTTTCAAAACTTCAATCAAACACCTTGAAGGCGGAATTCAAAGGTATATTCGAATCATCAATCAGTAAACGCCAACCACATCAAGAACACGAAGAACACAATCACAAATATATATCCTTCAACATTATATGATTCTAGCCGTCGATACGAACTAAACAACCCAAATATATCAAGAATCTCAAACATCCCAAAAATATTAAAGTTCAAGCCAATTACCTTCAATCTGGCGAAAGAATCAAGAAGGATGTTATAATCCTTGTTCCAAGCTTTCCTAGACGTTATCACATGATAAACCAACTCAAAATATAAGGTTTAGGGGTTAAAAATCGAGTTTGGGTGATTTGGGACGAAAGGGAATCATGTAGGAAGGATTGGAAAATGAAATTCTACGTTTTTATACGTCCAGGCATGTTAGCGTACGCTAACTTCATCAGTAGCGTGCGCTACCTGTTCTCAGAATACAGACAGTATAGTTTTTGCCATTTTGAGCATAACTCACTCATCCGGACTCCGATTAACTCACCGTTTGAACCGTTAGAAAGATAACTCGATGCTCTATCATACTGTTATGTATCAGAATTTTTGGAGTTTTCAAGAATCGGTGGCGATTTTCTAAAGTCGAACCTTATACGCATTACTTTCCAAACAAGTGTCCAAATCTCATTTCTACTAACGTTTCAACATATATCTTCTTAATCATATCATATAAACCAAAAATCATAATCACTTGCATGATCATCATCATACGAAGTAAATAATAACTACAACATCAAAACCCGAAATGAAGGGAGATATTAACCAACATATCTCTTGAAGAAGAACAACACCATTCCAAACCACACGAATCATATCAATATCCGCATATCAACAATATCATCAACATAACTCAGTAATCCATCTCATAATCATACACTCATCAGCTCATATACATGACGATTATCAACTCAATAACATCATATACAATTCAAAATGAAATCCCAAAGTGAAGAGTAATTATCTCTTTGAAGGAATGGATTGAATCCCAAGGTTGAATCCGTTTCCAATCGTTTCCAAACTCCAATGTTGTTAAGGACGATCAACTCAAGTGTTTGGAACCTCAAACTTCTCTCTAAAAACTCTCTCTCAAAATAAAGGAAGGAATAGCCGAATGAACATAATTCACGTCTACAATCATATATATACTGACTATTATTAGCGTGCGCTACTTTTCCTTAGTAGCGTGCGCTATCGTGGTCCAGAGGAGAATGTTTTGCTTCGTACACTGATTTACGTACGTAATGCCCATGCAATAACGTGCGTAAATTACACTGTGTAGCGCACGTAATTTCTTGGACCTTAGCGTGCGCTAATCGTAGTTGACTTGCTACAGTCAGCACCTACCCCCGTGTCCCCACATGCCGAAAGTACTGACGAGGATAAGATTCCCTTTTAGTCCGATCTGCAGTTAGCGTGCGCTAGTCCTTAGGGTTTAGCGTGCGTTAGTACTACATTACAACATCCGTTGACTCGTCGGCACATGCGCCGAAAGTGGCCGGGTCCACATGTAGATTCCCCCTGAGCTGTTCCGCACTAGCGTACGCTAACCTATGCCCGTGGCGTGCGCTATACATGCATATTAGCATGCGATAATAAGGCTATACTTAGCCATTTCCAGCTACTCTTGTCCAACGTCTCGACATGCAGAATACGAACATACGGCATACTGAATACATATACATCTTCCAAAAACATTCTCATACGATAAGCCCGACACACAATGTCTTCCAATACAACTGTCAGCCAAGTGCGGTAATAATACTAATATAGATGTCTTAGTCCTTCATTTATTTTATCCATATTGTACAGATTCCATGTTGTACAACATAACTCGGATAAAATAATATTAAACCACAGTAGTAGAAATTTCGGATATTACATACTACACCACTTAAAATAAGTTTTGTCCTCGAAACTTGCATTCCATCATAGAAAAACCAACAAACCGTTCAACCAAAATATTCCGAAACCATCGCAACAATGATCTATCCAAAGGTCAAAACACAATCGAGAATATCATCAAAATGACAAACTCCAACACGATCAATATAGAACCACAGAAACCGATAAACGAACGAATAAAATTCTCAAAACGACACACCAATCACATACAATGGATCTCAATAAACATACCCGACTGGTGAACATACCCCTCGGCATACGAACAATCAATCACAATCCGACGAACATACCCAATCATATATGGAGTGAGAACGACCAATCAATATCCAAAACAATCATCCTGTGGTCACCATCCCCAAATCTACACTTACAAAGAAATCATTTGAAAATCACTATGATAAAATTGCGCTATTACCACACCAATAGAGCCACATAGCATATGTGCCCCGGTTTCACAAAATCCAAAGTTCCAAAATTACATCCTGTACATTAATCTACAACACGCAGTATATTTCTCTTATCTGATCAATCAACCGATCATTCCTGGATAACCAAACTACCATACCAAAGTTCGAATCTCTTTTCATCGTACCATCGATATGATATCCAGTTTGTGAGTCACACTAACAACTTCACCATGATATGCACTATGCACTAAATGCGTATGTATATCGATCACATTTTTAAAACCAGTTTGAAATCATATAATCTCGTCAAGAAGACAAATTTTCGAAAGTCCTTTCAAAAAAAAATTTCAAAGCTCAAAACATAAATTTTAGTAAGACTATAAAATCAATTTTCGAAAAGTTAAACTGGCTCTCTAATGCCAAGTATTCGATAACAGTTTCCTTCAAATCCACACGATTTCGAAGTTTTAAAATGAAAACTATGCAAATGATTGACCACATCCATACTCTTGTACACCAGTTCAGTTCGTCACCAATTCTGACATTCGGTCGAAAAACCACACGGTAGAATCCAAAATCTCAATATATATAGACTCCGATAAGAACTCCTTTTCCACATATGATTCGCAACATCAACCATTAATCCATCCTGGATCACCTCTAATATGCTATGACAAAACATTGAATGACCAACAACTCAAACACAACGAAACACTTCCCGAGAAGTTTCATTTGAACAAGTAACCCAAAACCGCGAAAGGCAGTAGGAAAATAGATAAATGATTGGTGAAGCATTTTACAAATCTCGGGAGTTTTAAGAAAACAGAAAAGTCGTTTGAAACATTAGGGTCTCATCCCGTATCTCATTTCGCATTACAAGAAGTTTAAAAAGTAGAAAACCCTTTTTCGGACCCCAAGTCCTGAGTTATAGAACCATTTCCAAATCGATTGGGTCTCGGCCCAAAAATCATTTCCCGTACAACATCCGTAAAACATTCATTTTGAAAAGTATCATTTTTAAATGCTCAAAAACAGTTCGTATATCTCAAAATGAACTAACATGACTACATGTGTTGTGCGGGGATTAATACGCCTCGAAAGGCGATCGGCATCACGATCAGAGAAGCCAACCATAGAAGACATACTCTGGGCAAACGCCCAGCGATCGGCACAATACGGCGACCGTCTTTTGGTACCCAGCGATCGTCTTTTGATATCTGGCGATCATCTTTAATGAGCGAACCAGAGGCGATCGTCTCGTGCCACGTATGGATCCAACATCCGTCAAAGTCGTCGAAGACCGAATCTTGGACGGTGGCCCACGTGCGGATCTTCAAAGGGCGCCGACAGATAGGACCTTTGACCCCAGCCTGTCACCTACCACACCTACCGACAGGGCCGCCGAAAGGTACAAAGTGGGTCCTCCCCGGACAGCGACCCAGGACGCGTGCTGGCTTCCCATTGGCTCGCACAGCTGGCCACCAGCAGCGGCCCCAGACTTTAAGGGAACAGCCCCACGTGACGGGACGATGGCCATCTTATTATAATATAGAAAACGGCGGTCGCCCGCGATCGCCTAAGAGGTCCCAACTACCTTGTCCCCTATAAATAGAGAACTCACTGCAGTGGCCAAAGGGGACGCGATTTTACCGTGAATACAGTGCAAAATACACACAGAAAGAGAATCAAAGACTCATCTGGCAACCACTTATACATTCATAGTGATAGTCATACACACTTATCATACATCCCAAGCAAGAACTCACCGATTTACATATCTGGTTCTTCCGGCAATCTACGCGCTCTACAGCCTAGATAACTAGAAGTCTTTACACTCATTGTAATAGATTCTAACATTAATATTTGTACTCGACAGTATATTTATTAATAACATCTCGCGAGAGCATTCAAGCCCGGGATTAACAACCCTGGCAAATCTTGTGTTATCTATTTTCTCACGGAAGTGTTCTCGCATTTGTTTGTTACTCGATCATTCCAGCAATACTATCTTCGGATAATATTTTGGGTAACAACAATTGGCGCTAGAGGAAGGGCATCTAAACCTTCATTTTTTCCTACCGTCTCGAAGAACACTCACTGTTCTCCGGACATACACTTGAAGAAACACTCACTGTTCTTCAATAGAAAAGCCTTCAGAAAAATGACATCTGCAACGACCTCCAAGAGAGCCACCCTAAGATCCGCCAGAAATCTCATTCCGGCCCGGACCGAATCCCATCCCACGGCGGAAGGCAACCGTGGCGACGCTAGGCTCTCACTCCCGCCCCCGAGGGACGGTTCTAGCCTCTCACTCGATCAGTTCCAGACCGCGGAACAGATTGAGGAGGCTATAGCCATCCTCAGGGAGCGACGGAAGGCCTACAACTCGCCCACCATCACTCCATCGGCCATCCGCCGGGCAGGCAAGCGGAAGCTTAAGGGGATCTATGTTGAGAAATCGACAGAAAGCCCCGAGCCGCAGGAGAAGGCTCTCGTGAGGCGGGAAGATTCCGTTTTCAGCCGCCTAGGGAGCGATCCCTCATGGCGACCCGGGCACTCAGGCCCCAGCCGGGAGACATCGGAATCCGAATCCTTTACCAGGAGTTCAGCATATCCGACTCCCAGGAGACAAGTCGGTCAACGATCCCCTGCTCGCCCAAGGAATGAACCCACTGGCAGGGAGCTCGTCATTCACCACGGGGCTAGGGGATCAGTACAAGATCGCCTTGGTTCGCGCTCTGAGAGCTAATTGACGAGCAGTCAGGCGACGACGATGGCCGCCATGCAACGCCAGCTCGACAAGATGAAGGCGCTCCTGGAAAATGGGGCAGGCGCCAGGAGATCGATCGTTGGGCCAAGCGAACCACTCACGGCTCAGATCGAGCTCGCCCCAGTCCAACCAACGATCAATCCCCCACAAACACCTCTATATGAGGGGAGATCGGATCCGGAAACCCACTTGAGCAAGTTCCGGATCTACATGACCGGATGCGGAGCGTCAGATGCGACCAAGTGTCGGATGTTCCCCTTAACCCTAGGCGACCTCGCCCACAGGTGGTACATCTCACTACCACCCCGCTCAATCAATTGCTTTGAAAAGCTGGCGAACGACTTCACGTCGTACTTCGCCGCCAAAGTTGTTCGGCCAGAAGGTCCCCACCGCGTGATGAAAATCAGGCAGGGGAAGGATGAGTCAGATGAAGATTACATCGACCGGGTAGACGAGATAGTCCTCACCGGCAAGCCCATCATCGACGAGCTCGCTCTCCACTCAGTCCTGAGCGGATTCCACGGACGCTCGCCCATGTTCAGGCGCCTCACAAAGGATATCCCCCCGACCTACTCGGTCTTCCGCGGCAGAGCCGCCGATTTTCTGGCCAGGCAGAGGATGCTCTCCCTCCGCTTAGGCGAAGGACTCTCTGGAGAAGGAAAGGCGCCATCCCATGTCCAGAAGAAGGCGGTCGCCAAGCCCAGAAAGGCGGTCGCCAAACCGCCGGGCGAGTTCAAAGCCTTCGAGGATGTAGAGGTCCATCTTCTCCACAACCTCAACTTATCTCCGTCCAACATCTTCAACGCAATCAAGGGTCGCGAGTGGCTCTCCAAACCAAAGCCGATAAGGGACTACGGTCATCTAGACCGTAGCAAATTATGTGCCTACCACAAGAGTCCCGCCCACAACACCAGTCAATGCCGCGACCTCCTCAGACAACTCTGGTGACTGTTTGAGGAAGGCAAACTGGACAACTTGGTCACCAAGCCAGAGCCTAGGACGGAAAGGACCGGAGGGCGCGAGCGCCGACAACACGAGAGAACTCCTCCCAATCCGGTCGCAAGAATCGAGCATGAGCCGGAGTATTCTGATGAGTCGGTCCCTCCGATCAACCCTGGCGGTCGGATCAACATGCTTCAAGTAGGAGGTGGAAACCTCGGGGGCCTTTCCCCGGTTTCCACCATGTCAAACAGAAAGCAAAAGGCCGAGCTGAGGGCGTTCGCCGGAGTCCATGTCGTGGTACCTCCGGAGCCGACCATCTCTAAAGACGCACTCATCACCTTCTTCAACAAAGACAGGGAGGGAGTGCAATGCCCCAAAGAGGATGCACTGGTGATCTCCGCCTGTATCCTATGGAAGACGGTCGATCGCGTGCTGGTCGACAATGGGAGTTTCTGCAACATCATATTCAAATCCGCCCTAGACCAACTCGGAAACTTAATCAAATTCATCAAGCCGTTCGACACCGTGCTCCAAGGGTTCGGCGACAACACAGTCCAAACCTACGGAAGGATCAAGCTCTCCGTCGCGCTAATATGCTTTTATGATCCCAAGGTTAGGATTACTAGGAACCTAATTTTTGTAATCATAGATAGGCCCAGCATCTATAATGGGTTCCTAGGTCGCCCCTTTCTAGAAACCTTTGAGGCGGTCGCCTCGTCTTTATTTTACTGTATCAAATTTCCCACTGCCGACGGGACGGTCGGTACTGTAAAACGAGATCAGCTAATGGCAAAAAGATGTTTGAATTACTCATATGTTGTTACTTCTTTCAATACTTCCCATGCTATGTATAACATTGAAGCGATCGACGATCAACCCATGGAGATCGACGAGCCGAGCACATCGTACCAGCCCGACTCAGAGGACGTCATCTCGGTTCGATTAATGGATGACATTGAGCAAAGGATCGGTTTCGAGCCAAGTCTGGACATCGATCCAAGTATTGAGTCCAGTGATCGTTCCAAACGAGAGGCGACCGTCCCCGTCGAAGAGTTGGAAGGCATTACGATGGACCCGGCTCATCCAGAATGGGAAGTACAGATCGGCGCAAGCATCGACCGCAAACTAAAAGGGGATCTGATCAATTTGCTATGTAAGAACATCGGAGTCTTTGCCTGGTCGCATCAAGATATGGTCAGCATAAGTCCTAAGCACGCTTGCCACTATCTAAAGATTGACCCGGCAATGAAGCCTGTTCATCAAAAACGTAGGAAATTCGGTCCCGAAAAATACGCGGCGCTCGACGTAGAAGTCCAAAAATTACTCAACAAGAAATTAATCGGGATAGCTACAGACGAACCACAATGGGTCGCCAACGCGGTACTCGTCAAGAAACCAACTGGTTCCTGGAGGTTATGCATCGACTTCACCGACCTCAACGCGGCATGTCCAAAAGATCACTTTCCGATGCCTCATATTGATCACTTGGTCGATAGCACAGCAGGTTGCGAAATGATGTCGTTTATGGATGCCTTCGCCGGATATCATCAAATCCCAATGGCGGAGAAAGATATAAAACACACATCTTTCCACACGGAAAAAGACATATACTTTTGGGTCCGAATGCCGTTCGGCTTGAAAAACGCAGGGGCAACCTACCAGCGACTAGTCAACAGAATGTTCGCCAATCAGATCGGCAAGACCATGGAGGTCTACATTGACGACATCGTGGTCAAAAGCCTCAAGAAAGAAGATCACCTCAATGATCTCGCCGAGATGTTCGCCATCCTCGAAAAATTCAACATGAAGCTAAACCCCAAGGAATGCAACTTCGGGGTAGGCTCCGGGAAATTCCTGGCGCACATTGTGAGCCAAAGGGGGATCGAGGCGAACCCCACCAAGATACAGGCGATCCTTGACATGCAGGAGCCGCGAAACATCAAGCAGGTACAACGCCTCACAGGTTGTCTAGCCGCCCTCAACCGTTTCATATCTCGACTCGGCAATAAAAGCAAGACTTTCTTCGCGACCATCAAGAACAAGAAGTTCGCATGGACGAAGGAAAGGCAGATAGCGTTCGCCAAAATAAAGGAATATCTATCTAACCCCCAGATCCTGGCAAAGCTGATCCCCGGTGAGAAACTATTCCTTTACCTGGCAGCCTCGGAGGTCGCACTGAGTGCCGTTTTGGTGCGAGCAGAGGGACAAGTCCAGTTGCCGATCTACTATGTTAGTCAAGCGCTCCATGACGCTGAAACACGTTATACACCATTAGAGAAGATCGCCTACGCCCTTGTCATGAGTGTCCGTAAACTAAGGGCTTATTTCTTCGAACATCAAGTGGAAGTCCTGACAACTCTACCTCTAAGACAAATTCTACACCGACCAGACACCAATGGGCGACTTCTCAAGTGGTCACTGGAGATCGCCCAATACGGTATCACTTATGCTCCTTGCACGGCGATCAAAGGCCAAGCTCTGGCGAACTTCGTGGTGGAACTAACGTTCCCTCACAGTCCAACCCAGGTCGGCCGACCTGCCTGGAAGTTATATGTGGATGGCTCGGCGACCAATTCGAGAGCAGGGGAAGGGATTGTACTCATCAGTCCCGACGGACAAAGTTTCACTAATGTTGTGCGTTTCAGCTTTCGTGCGACCAACAATGAAGCCGAATACGAAGCCTTGGTAGGCGGGCTCGATCTACCCTCGCCCTAGATGTTCGTCGCCTCCATATCTTCATGGACTCCCTTTTGGTCGTGAACCAAGTCAAGGGAGAATATGAGGCGCGCGGCGAACAGATGGTCAAATACCAAGAGCTGGTCGCCGAAATGTGCACAAAATTTGAAGAAGTGCTAATCGAACAAGTCCCGAGAGAGCACAACTCCCAGGCCGATGCCCTTTCCAAACTAGCATCATCGGATGGGGCAGCCGACTTCTCCAATATCCAAATCACAAAGTCAGCAAGGCCGGCGATCGACAGAAGCCTACCACGGTTTCCATCGCCGAAGAGAACTGGATGACTCCGTTCATCAAATACTTAAAGGACGGAACGGTCCCTGACGATCGTGTTAAAGCTCGCCAACTCCAGCTCCGTGCGACCAGATATACCCTATTGGACGACCGGCTTTACAAGCGAGCCTTCAGCCTTCCCCTCCTCAAGTGTATTACATCAAAGGAAGGTCGGCTCGTCTTAGTCGAGATCCATGACGGGATTTGTGGAAACCATGCGGGCGGGCGAGCTCTCATCCATAAGACTACCAGGCAAGGTAGATGGGCGAGCGAGCTCCCAGACGTTTTGTGGTCTTATCGAACGACGACCCGTAATTCAACCAGCAAAACCCCATTCACCCTCGCCTTCGGAACAGAAGCGGTGATTCCTTCGGAGATCGCCGTCCTCAGCCATCGAACCGAACAAGAGATGACGACCGACAATGATATGGCCCGACGAATCGACCTATACATGCTCGAAGAACGACGGCTGACCTCAGAAATGAAGAACACAATCCACAAAAGGAGAGCCGAGAAGTTCTTCAATTCGAAGGTCAAAGAAAGAAGGTTTCAAGTGGGCGATCTCGTCCTCAAGAAGATCCAGACCCACACAGGCGTTTTTGGTCCGAACTGGGAAGGACCCTTCAGGATATCTAAATGGCTAACTAAGGGAGCCTACGAACTTGAACATCCTGACGGTACCCCGGATCAATATCCCTGGAACGCCGTGCATCTGAAGAAATACTACCAGTGAAAATTTTATATTCAATTTTGACTGCCCAATGTACAAGGAATATAATGAGATTTTTTCCAATCCCATCTATTCTAGCGATCGCCCCACCAGGCATATCGCATACCGCCGACGATCGTTGATCTTGACGATCCGAGGTAGAATCAATGCAGCCATGGTCCTAGAGGTCGATGGAACCGACAGCTTCGCCCATGCAAGGTTCCTTCGGGCTGAGACCGCCCATCCTTCGTTTAAATATGAGGCCGGCGTAGCCAGAGGACCCTCCAAAATGACCAGTGGACACGTTCGCACGTCCTCAAATTACGTCATCTAACATGATGTACTCGGACAAGGCGACGCGTCCCTACCCCGTCACAACATATACCATCGAGGGTCGTCATCTAACGTGCCGACCCGAGGTAGAAAGGTGCTTACAAAGCCGCGGACGTGGAGTCGAATAAACCGACGACGCCCCGTGCAAGGACTCCTCCAGACCAAGATCGCCTACCTTTCGTTTAAATACAAGGCAGGCGCAGCCTAACGGAGGACCCTCACAATAAAGTGAGTCGCGAGATAGGCAATGTCCCTCGCACACAAAGACACGGTTTTGTAGATCGGCCCATCGAACTCCGCGACCGTGCACGATCCCTCAGAGTCGGCAAAACTGAAGATAGCTCGCCTAACAAACTTGTTTTTGTACCCTTACTTACGATAAGTAAACAAAAACAAGGGGGCAGTGAATAGGGGAGCTAATACTAAATGCGATCGGGCAGAAGGAGCCGTACAAGATCGGCTTCGTTCAAACACAAGCCGGATGATCAATATTGTTCAACAACATTTACAAGTAAGAATTTCGATTCGAAACATGTCAATACATTCAACATTCAAACAAACGGTTAGATGAACAAGACATCGGATGCAATCATACACGTACTTGTAAAAATTGCACGCAAACATTCAAGGGCGATCGTACGTAAAAACACAGTGTAAAAATAAAAATATTTTTCATATCAAAGATGTCGTACATTATGAGGCCCGAAGGCATTACAAAAGGAAAGCAGAAAAGTACAAGTTACAAAGGAAAACAAAAATATCTCTCAAGGCCCCGCCGGCTGGTCATCGCCCTCAGGTTGCGGATCGGCTTGGGCCCCCCCATCGGCCTCAAGATGAATGAGTTTGCGAGTATACCAACTCAAGTCGATCCCAAAGTCGACAAGGTCAGGGATCGGCAAAGAGAACTCCGGGTGCAGAGGGTGCTCGAGCGCATAGGCTTTGAAGCTCTCCATCAAGGGACCGATCTCGATCCCTGCCTTTTTGGCGGCTTGAATGACGTCGGCGTAGGCCACATAATGGGCGAACTCGCCGACGAATGCAATATTAAGAAAGGGGTCAGTCTCGATCGCCTTGAGCTGCCCTCTCAGCTCCACGGCCGTCTTCTCAGCCTCCGCCAGCTCGACCACCTTGGTGGCATTCTCTCCCTTGGCCTTCTCCAGCTCCTTCTTCGCCGCCTCCAGCTCACCGCTGAGCCGATCCACCGTCGCCTTAAGCCCGGCCGCCTCCTCCTGCGAAGCCGCATGCTTCCGACGGGTTTCCTTCTCCTGATCACGGAACCAGTCTGCAACCTCCTTGAAGCGGCTCAGCTCCTGCTTCAATCGGTCAACGTCCTGTTTAGCCCTTTTGGCCGTCTCCACATACTCCTTCTCCATAGACTGGATCCGGTTGGCAAACTCAATGTTGGCGTTCCGAGCGGCCTCAAGATCGCTATGGAGGCGAGCAGCGGAGGGTCGCCCCTCGAAATCCTTGGCAGCCTGGACGGCCATCGTCGCCGTCTGAAGAGCCAGGGCGATGGTCGCCTGCATGGTATCTCCAGATCACCGACGAGCGATCGCATCAAGATCGGTCGTCCAGGCCTTGGGCAATGAGGAGATGGCCTTCTGGACATAGGTAGGGACGTCGAGGGACTTTGGTGGAGACTTACTCGACAAGAAGTCGAGCACCATGGGAGCGACATCAGGGTCGGCAATACGAATCCTGCAGCGCAAACAAAAATGACAAGGGAGTTAGTCTATATCTCACCCAAAATGCCTAACTCCGAAATTTCGATCCTTTCTTACCTGTTGACCAGCTAGGGATCGCGGCCAAAATAAGGCTTGCCCCGAGAGGTTTCCGCCTCAGCGACATCGGATGCAATCATACACGTACTTGTAAAAATTGCACGCAAACATTCAAGGGCGATCGTACGTAAAAAGACAGTGTAAAAAGAGAAATATTTTTCATATCAAAGATGTCGTACATTATGAGGCCCGAAGGCATTACAAAAGGAAAGCAGAAAAGTACAAGTTACAAAGGAAAACAAAAATATCTCTCAAGGCCCCGCTGGCTGGTCATCGCCCTCAGGTTGCGGATCGGCTTGGGCCCCCCCATCGGCCTCAGGATGAATGAGTTTGCTAGTATACCAACTCAAGTCGATCCCAAAGTCGACAAGGTCAAGGATCTGCAAAGAGAACTCCGGGTGCAGAGGGTGCTCGAGCGCATAGGCTTTGAAGCTCTCCATCAAGGGACCGATCTCGATCCCTGCCTTTTTGGCGGCTCGAACGACGTCGGCGTAGGCCACATAATGGGCGAACTCGCCGACGAATGCAATATTAAGAAAGGGGTCACTCTCGATCGCCTTGAGCTGCCCTCTCAGCTCCACGGTCGTCTTCTCAGCCTCCGCCAGCTCGACCACCTTGGTGGCATTCTCTCCCTTGGCCTTCTACAGCTCCTTCTTCGCCGCCTCCAGCTCACCGCTGAGCCGATCCACCATCGCCTTCAGCCCGGCCGCCTCCTCCTGCGAAGCCGCATGCTTCCGACGGGTTTCCTTCTCCTGATCACGGAACCGGTCAGCAGACTCCTTGGAGCGGCTCAGCTCCTGCTTCAATCGGTCAATGTCCTGTTTAGCCCTTTTGGCCGTCTCCACATACTCCTTCTCCATAGACTGGATCCGGTTGGAAAACTCAATGTTGGCGTTCCGAGCGGCCTCAAGATCGCTATGGAGGCGAGCAGTCGAGGGTCGCCCCTCGAAATCCTTGGCAGCCTGGACGGCCATCGTCGCCGTCTGAAGAGCCAGGGCGATGGTCACCTGCATAGTATCTCCAGATCGCCGACGAGCGATCGCATCAAGATCGGTCGTCCAGGCCTTCGGCAATGAGGAGATGGCCTTCTGGACATAGGTAGGGACGTCGAGGGACTTTGGTGGAGACTTACTCGACAAGAAGTCGAGCACCATGGGAGCGACATCAGGGTCGGCAAGAAGAATCCTGCAGCGCAAACAAAAATGACAAGGGAGTTAGTCTATATCTCACCCAAAATGCCTAACTCGGAAATTTCGATCCTTTCTTACCTGTTGACCAGCTAGGGATCGCGGCCAAAATAAGGCTTGCCCCGAGAGGTTTCCGCCTCAGCGACATCGGATGCAATCATACACGTACTTGTAAAAATTGCACGCAAACATTCAAGGGTGATCGTACGTAAAAACACAGTGTAAAAAGAGAAATATTTTTCATATCAAAGATGTCGTACATTATGAGGCCCGAAGGCATTACAAAAAGAAAGCAGAAAAGTACAAGTTACAAAGGAAAACAAAAATATCTCTCAAGGCCCCGCTGGCTGGTCATCGCCCTCAGGTTGCGGATCGGCTTGGGGCCCCCCATCGGCCTCAAGATGAATGAGTTTGCTAGTATACCAACTCAAGTCGATCCCAAAGTCGACAAGGTCAAGGATCGGCAAAGAGAACTCCGGGTGCAGAGGGTGCTCGAGCGCATAGGCTTTGAAGCTCTCCATCAAGGGACCGATCTCGATCCCTGCCTTTTTGGCGGCTCGAACGACGTCGGCGTAGGCCACATAATGGGCGAACTCGCCGACGAATGCAATATTAAGAAAGGGGTCAGTCTCGATCGCCTTGAGCTGCCCTCTCAGCTCCACGGCCATCTTCTCAGCCTCCGCCAGCTGGACCACCTTGGTGGCATTCTCTCCCTTGGCCTTCTCCAGCTCCTTCTTCGCCGCCTCCAGCTCACCGCTGAGCCGATCCACCGTCGCCTTCAGCCCGGCCACCTCCTCCTGCGAAGCCGCATGCTTCCGACGGGTTTCCTTCTCCTGATCACGGAACCGGTCGGCAGCCTCCTTGGAGCGGCTCAGCTCCTGCTTCAATCGGTCAACGTCCTGTTTAGCCCTTTTGGCCGTCTCTACATACTCCTTCTCCATAGACTGGATCCGGTTGGAAAACTCAATGTTGGCGTTCCGAGCGGCCTCAAGATCGCTATGGAGGCGAGCAGTGGAGGGTCGCCCCTCGAAATCCTTGGCAGCCTGGACGGCCATCGTCGCCGTCTGAAGAGCCAGGGCGATGGTCGCCTGCATGGTATCTCCAGATCGCCGACGAGCGATCGCATCAAGATCGGTCGTCCAGGCCTTGGGCAATGAGGAGATGGCCTTCTGGACATAGGTAGGGACGTCGAGGGACTTTGGTGGAGACTTACTCGACAAGAAGTCGAGCACCATGGGAGCGATATCAGGGTCAGAAAGATGAATCCTGCAGCGCAAACAAAAATGACAAGGGAGTTAGTTTATATCTCACCCAAAATGCCTAACTCGGAAATTTCGATCCTTTCTTACCTGTTGACCAGCTAGGGATCGCGGCCAAAATAAGGCTTGCCCCGAGAGGTTTCCGCCTCAGCGACATCGGATGCAATCATACACGTACTTGTAAAAATTACACGCAAACATTCAAGGGCGATCATACGTAAAAAGACAGTGTAAAAAGAGAAATATTTTTCATATCAAAGATGTCGTACATTATGAGGCCCGAAGGCATTACAAAAGGAAAGCAGAAAAGTACAAGTTACAAAGGAAAACAAAAATATCTCTCAAGGCCCCGCCGGCAGGTCATCGCCCTCAAGTTGCGGATCGGCTTGGGCCCCACCATCGGCCTCAGGATGAATGAGTTTGCCAGTATACCAACTCAAGTCGATCCCAAAGTCGACAAGGTCAAGGATCGGCAAAGAGAACTCCAGGTGCAGAGGGTGCTCGAGCACATAGGCTTTGAAGCTCTCCATCAAGGGACCGATATCGATCCCTGCCTTTTTGGCGGCTCGAACGGCATCGGCGTAGGCCACATAATAGGCGAACTCGCCGACGAATGCAATATTAAGAAAGGGATTAGTCTCGATCGCCTTGAGCTGCCCTCTCAGCTCCACGGCCGTCTTCTCAGCCTCCGCCAGCTTGACCATCTTGGCGGCATTCTCTCCCATGGCCTTCTCCAGCTCCTTCTTCGCCGCCTCCAGCTCACCGCTGAGCCGATCCACCGTCGCCT
The DNA here is from genome assembly GCA_033398695.1 of Orobanche coerulescens. NCBI lineage: Eukaryota > Viridiplantae > Streptophyta > Magnoliopsida > Lamiales > Orobanchaceae > Orobanche > Orobanche coerulescens. Next base: position 61,188,765 of record CM065818.1, read on the forward strand.
TCAGCCCGGCCTCCTCCTCCTGCGAAGCCGCATGCTTCCGACGGGTTTCCTTCTCCTGATCACGGAACCGGTCGGCAGCCTCCTTGGAGCGGCTCAGCTCCTGCTTCAATCGGTCAACGTCCTGTTTAGCCCTTTTGGCCGTCTCCACATACTCCTTATCCATAGACTGGGTCCGGTTGGCAAACTCAATGTTGGCGTTCCGAGAGGCCTCAAGATCGCTATGGAGGCGAGTAGTGGAGGGTCGCCCCTCGAAATCCTTGGCAGCCTGGACGGCCATCGTCGCCGTCTGAAGAGCCAGGGCGATGGTCGCCTGCATGGTATCTCCAGATCGCCGACGAGCGATCGCATCAAGATCGGTCGTCCAGGCCTTGGGCAATGAGGAGATGGCCTTCTGGACGTAGGTAGGGACGTCGAGGGACTTTGGTGGAGACTTACTCGACAATAAGTCGAGCACCATGGGAGCGACATCAGGGTCGTCAAGACGAATCCTGCAGCGCAAACAAAAATGACAAGGGAGTTAGTCTACATCTCACCCAAAATGCCTAACTCGGAAATTTCGATCCTTTCTTACCTGTTGACTAGCTCGGGATCGCGGCCAAAATAAGGCTTGCCCCGAGAGGTTTCCACCTCAGCGATCGCCACCTTCTTCGTGGGGCCGCCCGATGACCGGGAGCCGGACGCCGAGGGCCTAGGGCCTGATCCCTCCATCATCGGGACGGCAGAAATAGGAGCCGCAGCAACCGGAGGCTCAAGAATGGACACATCCGCCTCAGTAATCGGCAGGGACTCCTCCGGCCTCCGCCTCTTGCGGCGCTGAAGTTGTTCCTCTTCCTGAACTACCGGCTCGACGACCGGCACCTCAGCAGGCCTCACCACCGGAGCAAGGCGAGACGTCGTCGCAGGAACGCGACCGGTCTTCTTACCCAGGTGAAGGCGACCGATGAGTCCTGGGTTAGACATGGCAAATCTCTGGTGGTGGCTCGGTAAAGAGGGGAAAATGAGTCTCTGTCAAAGAAGAAATACAAACAAGTTAGACAACTACTTAAATGCTGCGACCTCCTGGAGACGATCGTCAAGCAAGGAAGCACCACTTAAGTTTATACCTGGAGCTCTCAAGTGACGAGGGAAGCGAAACAACCGAGCTCCCAACCGATGAAGTTCGTTACCTAGCGAGCGAACGTCTATGAAGGAATCCGGCAAGGCACGAATCCGCTCCCAAACGATCAAGAAATCGAAAGGGAGATCGCTGATCGCTGGAACGAGAGGTCCTGCAAAAAGAAAACGAAATTAGATCAGTCCAAGACAAGATCGATCAAAGGGAGAGTTAAAATCCTTACTCGGATTCCTCTCCCGAAAATTGGTAGGAATATCCAACTCCTCCTCCGGCCTGTCACTCGATGCCGATCGCCACGCTCCGCCGACCCAGCACCATTTCGCCAGATCGCCCCGGGATTTGTTCGGCACACTGAGGACCACTCTTCCCATTCGGCCCTGGATATGATTACCGTCGATCGACCCTTTCTGCGCATCCAGTTTAAACAGATAGTTCATCTCCATCGCAGAAAGGAGGCGAAACAACCGGTGACCGCCAAAAAGTGTCAAAGTGCAGATGACCTGTAGCCAAGCATTCAGCGTCAGTTGGAGCGGCGCCAAATTCCAGGCGATCAACAGGTAGGAGACGGCGAATGGGAGAGGGAATCGCAGACCGGCCTCCATGATCATCTCACTAACGGCGACCATTCCCTCGGGCGGTTGATCGGCACGTTCATTTTCCCATGGCACGTGCAGGGAGACGTTAGAGGGAATATGATATTTTTCCCTCCAGCGGTTCACGTCTTTCCGGGTCGCCGAACTCCGGATCTTACCAAGGGTCCACTGAGACAGGTCGGCGGCCCGAAACACCGTCCGTTTCACATGTTCATAAGGGTGAGCGACGGAGTAGGCTTCGAAGTCAAATTCCGGACAGGGTCCGGCGATCCCCTTCATAATCTTGGCAAAAGCCATATAGGCGGGGCCAAATACACTCTGCCGTTCCCAAGTTAGCCGCTCCAGTTCGTCCTCATCCGCCGGCGATCCCCCCTGCTCCACCGTCGCCGCCGTCCTCGCCACTGCGGCCTCGTTGAAAAGCTCTTCGAGTTCTGCGGGTGCAATCCCCGCACGAATGGCCTCAACGGCCGTTTCCATGTCAACTCCAACGGGAATCTCCTCCCGGTCAGGCGAAGCCGCGGCGGCAGAAGAACTTCCGGTCTCAAAGGTTTTGGATCCTCCCGACATATTATACAAAGTAAAGGGAGAGAGAAGATTGATTTTTCTTACCTAGAGAAAGGAAGACGATCGGCACAAGAAGCTCCGGAAAATTCTGCAGAGTTTCGGCTAAAAATGCAAGGATGCGTGAAGGGTGAGAATGAAGAAGCCCTAGCCCCTTTTATAGATGGAGGCGTGGGCCTCTGTGCAAATAGGCGAAAGTCCGAGGTCTGAATAGCAACCGTCAGTGAGGGGACGCATTAAATGCGGCCCTCGAATCCCGCGTACGCGTCTTTTCGAGGGCACGCCAGGCGACAAGTCTGACAGACCGTCGGACTCCCCCAACAGTAGCGCGACGCGTGTCCTTGCAACTTTTCGAGAGCCCGCCTTCATTTCCCGCTATTCCCAGCGCAAAAAAAAGATCGTCCAAAGTTGAAAGCAAAACGCCTGATCGTCTAAACATCGGCGATCGCCAACAGTGCCATCTCACCCCGTGTTTTCAACATCGAGGCGATCTGGGGGGCAATTGTTGTGCGGCGATTAATACGCCTCGAAAGGCGATCGGCATCACGATCAGAGAAGCCAACCATAGAAGACATACTCTGGGCAAACGCCCAGCGATCGGCACAATACGGCGACCGTATTTTGGTACCCAGCGATCGTATTTTGATATCTGGCGATCGTCTTTAATGAGCGAACCAGAGGCGATTGTCTCGTGCCACGTATGGATCCAACATCCATCAAAGTCGTCGAAGACTGAATCTTGGACGGTGGCCTACGTGCGGATCTTCAAAGGGTGCCGACAGATAGGACCTTTGACCCCAGCCTGTCACCTACCACACCTACCGACAGGGCCTCCGAAAGGTACGAAGTGGGTCCTCCTGACAATGACTCAGACGCGTGCCGGGCTTCCCATCGCTCGCATACCTGCCACCACAGCCGCCCTGCACTTTAAGGGAACAGCCCCACATGACGGGACGATCGGCCATCTTATTATAATATAGAAAACGGCGGTCGTCCGCGATCGCCTGAGGGGTCCCAACTACCTTGTCCCCTATAAATAGAGAACTCACTACAGTGGCCAAAGGGGACGCGATTTTACCGTGAATACAGTGCAAAATACACACAGAAAGAGAATCAAAGACTCATCTGGCAACCACTTATACATTCATAGTGATAGTCATACACACTTATCATACATCCCAAGCAAGAACTCACCGATTTACATATCTGGTTCTTCCGGCAATCTACGCGCTCTACAGCCTAGATAACTAGAAGTCTTTACACTCATTGTAATAGATTCTAACATTAATATTTGTACTCGACAGTATATTTATTAATAACATCTCGCGAGAGCATTCAAGCCCGGGATTAACAACCCCGGAAAATCTTGTGTTATCTATTTTCTCACGGAAGTGTTCTCGCATTTGTTTGTTACTCGATCATTCCAGCAATACTATCTTCGGATAATATTTTGGGTAACAACAACATGTTCTCCTGAACAATCCACAATATTTCTCCCAAATGCACAACTCCGTTCCAAAACTTAACCAACATATTGATTTCCAAAATCATAACTTCTCAAGATCATCAATCATGTCCCAACTCTGTCACCTTATACTGTAATGCATAATATTCTGCCGACTCTCAAAGCATATCAACTTAGAACGACAATAAATCTCAATGAAATTCAAAAATCGAAGTACTTACATATCGTGAATCCGACGATTCCCCGTGATACTGGCACATGTCTCGACTCTAGAAAATACTCGACACAGATATTTTCAAGACACACGTTTTGCAAACTCAGTTCAACTCGAGAACACAACACAGCTCTATCTGAAGAAACACGTTGACACCATTTGAAAATGTTTACAACAACCCCAGTACTACACTGGTAAATCACATAATGCACAAGCCCGAGTGAACAACAAAACTCAGAACTCAAACACTTGTCAACTGACAACTCGAATGACACGACAAAAGCACGACTCAACTCGACCCAACTGCCTAGGTTTTCACAACCTAGGCTCCGATACCATATTCTGTAACACCCCCAGGAATATTACAGCGCTGTGGGCCCCGATACGGAACCTACAAGGCTGAAAGAAAGATTTACAAACATTACAAACGCCTAAGAGGCGAACGACGGTACTATCTTTTAAAAACATTTGAAGATTTAATAAAATCCGTTTATCCAAAACCGTCGTAAAAATCTCATTTGAAACCACAAGGACCGAAATGCCAAAACTCAACAGTTTAAAAAGATCGTTAAGCTATCGCTTACATGTACCGACAAAATAGTTTAGAAAACAATTGTCAAAGTAACCTAAGTTACCAGATACCAAAAGGCCAAAAAAATACTCACGCAGCGGATAAAGACAAACAATTAAAATACTCTTGCAGCGGAATGCAACAACTGATCAGAAACTCAAAACACAAATACATGCCCTAGCCAGTATCCTCTGGGAGGCTCATCTCTTCACGACCGCTACAATCTTGATAATCCAATGTTGTGCCGAGATTCATTCACCTCGACAGGCGATCGACTACAAGGCCGAGCGACCGAGTCCACAACCAGTCAAGCTACGGCGAACTCGCCCAAAGCGAAGATACCAGACCACCTTCAGGCATCTAGCGATCGACTCCCAAGGCGATCGCCCTTTGGTACCTAGCGATCGACTCTGGTGCCCGGCTAAGGACGATCGTCCTACGCCACCTACAGAAACCATCTTCCGTCAAAGTCTATGAAGACTGAGTCTCAAAGCAGCTCCCATGTGCGGATCCCCGACAGCCACCGCGATTCCCGGATCGTTGACCACAGCCTGGCACCACCTTACCACCTACCGACAAGCCCACCGAAAGGTACAAGGTGGGGCCACCAGTGACAGCGACTTGGACGCGTGCAGGCTTCTCATTGGACCGCACAGCTGGCTGCCAGCAACTCTTGCGGACTTTAGAGGGACAAGCCCATGTGCTAAAAGACAATCGCCCGCTTATTATAATACAGCAAAGGCGATCGCCCAGCAGGTCCAAGTGCTTTATATAGAGAACCTCCTTCTACTGGAAAAAGGTTCCGCATTCAGTTCTCGAATTCTTCATTCGGTTCAAACATTCTCCATTAAGTTCAGAGAAAATACATACAAACATACATAATCTCAGGCTCCCGGCTTCTTCACCGGAATCTATCTTAGAATTTCTCTCCCAGTACCTCTCAACTAGAAGAGGATCGACAGAGGCAAGAAGTCTCCACAAGTCTGATTCGCAAGCCTCGGAGCTCAGATTCATAGCAACTACACGTCGTGGGAGGCGGTCGATCTCTCGCCGCCGTCACAGTTCACCAACTTTGTTACAAGAACTCACAGAGCATCACATCTAATTCTTCCGGCAATCTACACGCTCACAAGCTTAGATAACTAGAATCGTTACACTCATTGTAATAGTATTCTAACATTAATACTTGTATCCCCGAATATTCGTATTAATAACATCTCGCGAGAGCATTCAAGCCCAGGACTAACAACCCCGGCAAGTCTTGTGTTATTTATTCTTTCCCACGGAAGTGTTCTCTCACTTTGTTTGCTATCCATCCATTCCAGCAATATCCATCTCCGGATAATATTTTGGGTAGCAACAATTGGCGCTAGAAGGAGGGCATCTAAACCTTCATTTTTCCCTACCGTCCCGAAGAACACTCACTGTTCTCGGGGCATATACTTGGAGTGACACTCAGTGCGCTTCAAAGAAAACCTTCAGAATCATGGCATCCATCTCCACACCGAAGAGAGCCACTCTCCAAACCGCCGAACACCGAGTCCCGGCACAATCCGAGCCCCAGCCGACGACGGAGGGAAATCGCAGGAATGCGAGACTCTCGATCTCGCATCTGAGGGGTGGTCCCAGCCTCTCACTCGATCAGATCCAAACTGCGGAGCAGATCGAGGAGGCTATGGCCATCCTAAAGGAGCGACGGAGAGCATGCGCAACTCCCACTGTTACTCCCTCGGCCATCCGCCACGTGGGCAAACGGAAATTCAAGGGGCTACTGGGCGAGCGATCATCAGAAAGCCCCAAGTCGCGAGAAAAGGCTCTCGCTAGATCGGACGGTTCTGTGTTCAGTCGCTTGGGAAGCGATCCATCATGGCGACCGGGGCAATCTGGCCCCAACCACGAGACGATGGATTTCGAGTCCGTCACCAGGAGTTCGGCCTACCCAACTCCCAGCCGGAGGCAGATCAGCCTCTTGGCCCCCATTCCGAACGCCAGGGGGTCGGTACTAGATCGCCTCGGCTCCCGCTCTGATCGCCTAGCCGGGAGCAGCCAGGCCACGGCGATGGCCGCTATCCAACGCCATCTCGACGAGATGAAAGCACTCTTAGACACTGGGGCAAGCACCAGCAGGAAGATCGTCGGGCCGACCGATCCACTCGCGGCCCACATCGAGCTCGCCCCCGTGCAACCAAGAATCGCTCCTCCCAAAACACCTCTATACGAAAGGAGGTCGGACCCGGAAACCCATTTAAGTAAGTTCCGGATCTACATGACTGGGTGTGGGGCATCAGATGCAACTAAATGCTGAATCTTCCCGTTAACATTAGGCGATCTGGCCCATAGGTGGTACGTCTCGCTACCACCACGATCGATCATCTCCTTTGAGAAACTGGCGAACGAATTCACGTCGTACTTCGCCGCCAAGGTCGCCAGACCCGAAGGCCCCCACCGCATGATGAAAATCAGGCAGGGGGAAGACGAATCCGATGCAGATTACATCGACCGAGTGGATGAAATCGTCCTTAACGGCGAGCCCATCAGCGACGAGCTCGCTCTCTATTCAGTCCTGGGGGGTTTGTACGGTCACTCACCCATGTTCAGACACTTGACGAAGGACATCCCCCCAACTTACGCGATCTTCCGTGCCAAGGCTGCCGACTTTCTGGCCAGGCAGAAACTGCTCACCCTCCGCCAAGGCGAGGAGACGCCACCTCCTGTCCGAAAGACGGCGATCGCCAAAACTAAGAAGGCGGTCGCCAAGACACCCGAAGATCGCAAGACCTTCGAGGACATGAAAGCCCATCTCCTCCATACGTTCAACCGAACTACGGCCCGCATTTACTACGCCATCAAAGGACGCGAACCGCTGAACAAGCCAAAGGCGATAAGGGACCACAGTCATCTGGACCACAATCAATATTGTGCCTACCATAAGAGTCCCGGCCACAGCGCCAACCAATGTCGCGACTGTAACACCTCCAAGTATCGATAATCAATGATACGATAGAATAGATGTCCCGGTGTCTTAAACCGACCACCGAAACGGAGATGACAAAAAGGATATATCAAACGTCTCCAATCGGTTAATATAATATTAATAGAAAAACACCGATATCAATAACGACGATCACCACAATATCTCAATGGAACATCCATCACAATCACAATCGATACGTCGATACCACGAACCGGCTATCGACAGCGACTTTATCAACAAGTATCGCAATGCCTTGAACCGGCCTTTTACAAACAACAGTAACATTTGGCATAAATTGCCGATGGGTGTCGTGTCAACCAATCCCCTGATATCAATACAATCATAAAGAGGCCAAGTCCCGAAATGATACACACATTCGTACACCTACAGATAACATTAATCTCATTGATTAGTACAAGTATAAAACTTGCCTCGATATCAATACAACGAACTGTTACCAATTCAGTTGGTTTCGTCTATGGGTTCCTCAATTCCGAACAAGCTAATCTACGAACTCTTCAACATCAACCGCAACTCAACAGTCATAATCCACGATCAAACATCATATCTTATTGTAAAACGAAGGCTTAATAATCAACAGGTTCGATGACGATCAATATCAATACAACTAGGCCACAAACTCATCAGTTCCACAATATCTCGATTAAACACACCAATCGGCCCAACTCAGACCCTCACGAATCCATGTCCACAATACGAGCCGAAATCCGATGATCATATCAGCAACCAATTCGGACCAATAATAAGGGTCTAAATGTTATCGGTTCCAAACTCAATTCTTAAATACGAATTGACAAGGTTCCCTTCTCGTAAATCCGTAGTTAAAATTTTCCGATGATCATCGTTAATTCGAACCATCCAATTAGTTCAACATTATAGATAATCATATTCTAAGGTTATCAAACAATTCAATCATTCGACTTGAATATTTGCTCCATACGTATGGGCTTCCAAATTCAGAGATGAATAATAATTTCATCAAACTCGTAATCACAATTGTATTCCTATACGAATATTATTTCAAACACATAGTTTAGCTCTAGATATGAATATTCCATATTCATTTTCAAAACATCAACACTTCTTAAAAATTTCATCACCTCGTATAATTCAAGAGTTCTTCAAGAACATGAAATATCCGAAATCACGTTCAGAACAACATATCCGAGGTATATATCTCCATGTTACCATTTTCTTCATCATGTCATTCATACAACCTCAAGAATCACAACAAAACCCTTATCATCATATGAAGAAGATCTCAATAATCATATCAACATCCGAAATCTCTTATTACAATTCCAATAAATCTCGTATAGCATTATCACATGATACCAAGATTGTAATACCCCAGATCCTCCTGGGAATATTACACGCCGTAAACCCTTCTCACAAGGATTTACCAGGCTAAGCACAATTTTCCACGTCATTTCAAAAATGCCAAGAAGACCGATGACAGTAATATTTTTCAAATACTAAAAAAATCATTTTCCAAATATCGTCAAAACGATCAAGGCCAAAATGCCAAAAACTCAGTTTAGGGAATCGGTTTTACAAAATAAAATTCAGTTGGTAAAATACCAAAAGCCATTTCAAAATACTCACGTAGCGGATAAAAGTACAGTCCAATATATGCATTTACATTGAAATAAGAACGAACATCAAAATACACGATTCCCAACATGCTCCCTCCCGAGTAGTAATCCTTTAAAAACGAACCACTATCAAAGGGATACAAGGATTACCTTGTATGGACGAACCACGAAGAAGAATAATTGAACTTCATTCCAAGAATCATCAAAAACTTCAAGAACAATACTTAAATCCGAGCTCTCCATCTTAATCTTGTTTAAGAGAATCATCTCTCAATGTTTAGGAACTTCAAGTACTTCCCAAGGCTCTCTCTATTGACTGAAAGAAGGAGAATGGACAAAATGCCTCTCAGCACTCGTCTATCCCCTCTATAAAACACATCACTAGCGCGAGCTAGACCTTATATTTAGCGTGCGCTATAGAACTAGCGTGCGCTATCCTTCCTTGATAGCGTGCGCTATCGGGAAGTCCAGAAGCTACTGCATTGCTTCGAAATTCATCTAACGTACGTAATGCCCATGCATTAACGTACGCAAATAGGCGTTGACTTGCTACAGTGAAATGCTCAGTAGCGTGCGCTATTCCTTGACCTTAGCGTGCGCTAATCGTCGTTGACCCGACAACCTGTACCTTCCCAGAAGATGTCCGGGTCCTACATGCCGAAAACAACCAATAAAGCCAAGATTCCCTTATTGGCGATCTGGTGTTAGCGTGCGCTAACCAACATGCGTTAGCGTGCGCTAACTGAATATAAAAATCAACCTGGGCCTACCTGTCGGCCACCTTCCGAAACTAACCCAGCAAGTCGTTACGTACGTTAGGGGTCCTCCTTAGCGTACGTAACCGAATCTCTTAGCGTGCGCTAAGTATGCACCGTAGCGTACGCTAAGTATATGCCTTAGTGCGCGCTAGGCATACCTTGTAGCGTGCGCTAACGTAGCTGTACTTAGCCGTTTTCCGCTATTCTCTACCAACATCTCGACATACCAAACGATCATATGGCACAATGAATATATATATGCATTCAGCAACATTGTCATAGGTTCACATCATCCTCAAGCACAATTATCCATCAACGACATCCAACAAATAAACGAAAAAAAATATATCCGAAAAATCAGGGTATTACACTCTACCCCCTTAAAATAAGTTTCGACCTCGAAACTTGCAATCACTCGCACAACCAACATTTCAACGGGAATTCAAATTCACCAAGAATTATCGAATAATCCGAACAACATACTTACAAGTCTGTCAAGTCGAAGATCTCCCGTGATACTAGCATGCGACTCCTAAACAAAGTCTCAACATAATACCGATACACACCATTATCGCAATTAGCAACTTAACAAAATCTCAAGGAAGAGTTCACGTCCGTGACCACGGTCACGATTCTTCCTACATTCAGCCAACATTCTGAAGGGCACATACGTGCGTAAGTATAATCCAAATCGCACATTCTCGAAGTGACCAATTCCCAAGAATACCAAGCTATAAACGAAACGATTAAGAAAAAAAATACAAGAAGAGCGAGAGGACTTACAAGTACCGGTCGCACTGTGATGATGGCAGAGTAGTGATACTGTGGGCAAATGCCGACTCAATCGACCCAAAAGACCGACAGCCTAGGTATCCATAAACCTAAGCTCTGATACCATATTCTGTAACACCCCAAGTTATTCAGGGTATATTACAGCGCCGTGAGCCCCGCCGTGGGACCCACAAGGCTAAACATACGCGGAACTATGAAACTTGACCGAGAAGGTCTACATACAATGGAATGAAGGACAATACAAATGGTATTAAAAACCATAACCAATGAAACCATATACATCACCACACAAATCAATACCTCGGCAACACAGCCGAACATCAAGGAAATCGAAAATACAATACTCGAGTATTTAAAATCCATTCCAAGACAACAACACCGAATGGAGGAATCCAAAAGATAACCGAGACAAGACACAGATCACACTTGTCCATCATCTTCATGCCGACCCGATACACGCCCGTCCGATCTCCCGAACTCGAAATACATAAAAAGTATTTCCCCCATAAAGGGGTTAGCCGTCGAATAGCTAGTGCAAGTATATCAAGTATGAAATACAATACTCCTCGACAATAAAGTAAATGTAACCGTCAATTCATCAATTCAAGACTAGTATTCCGGAATAAATAAATCTCATAGCATCACATCAATACATATATGAATACCGTGGAACCGCACCAGAGGCTACGGAACCCTCAGAGGACCCGTCGGTCCGTCCCGGAGTGGTTAATTCATATTATCCATGAAATCGCACCAGAGGCTACGAAACCCTCAGAGGACCCGTCGGCCCGTCCCGGAGTGGATATACATAATCATGACATTAATATTTCATACTTTCAAAGTCGAGAACGCACATTCATAAATATATACTTGCCTTAATAAACGTTACCGAAAATCCCGAAGAACACGGTTCGACCGGGAAGCTTGAACCACGAAGAAGACAACGAACGGAAGGGTTCCGACTTGAGTTCTTCACAAGGATTTCGTCCCTAAGTCATATCAATGATAAATCAACAATCGTACGATGAATAATAATCGTACAATGCACAAACCCCCCTCTTAGACCTTTTGTCGGACACCTTCAAGGCGTCGACTAATAACTCAACCAAAACGACGAATCAATACAATCCAACCGTGGAATAACGATGGAAAAGATAGAATACACCTAAATAATCGTCAATCCATCACTAATCTAAATTACTACGGATTAAAAAGGATGAAGTCAAACAAAATCCCCAATTTCCAACACCAAATTCAAAGTGTTCTTTAATAATCTTTCAATAATCCGATGAATACTCAAACATGTCCATAATCATGCGTATATCACTTCATACCCCATGATTTTAACATCCAAAACATCATTACCCAATACAAAATCGAAATCCAAGATGTTGAAGAAATTACCTCTTGAAGATCCAAGCACTATGATTCGAAGAGTACGCGATAGATCGATGATCCGAGCTTCACAATCGAAAAGAGATGAAGAGAAATCACACACTCAAGTGATAGGTGAAGAAACTTCTTCCTCTCAAGCCTCCTCTCTCGTGCCCAAGTGAAGAAATGGGGAAAAATGAGGTGATCCGCTCAAGAAAACGCAGATATAGGGTTAACTGTCATGTGTGCCGCGGCTCGGTAGAAGTGTGCCGCGGCACAGGCCCAAAATTTGTTCCTGTGGCTCGCGGTGTGCCGCGGCTCAGCCAAGTGTGCCGCGGCACAGAGTCTGAGCAGTTTTGGCCGAATCTGGAAAATGAGAGTGACTTAGCTATTTCGACCATAACTCCCTCGTCTGGACTCCGATTGACTCACCGTTTGAACCATTGGAAAGCTAACTCGATGCTTTATAATATTGCAAATATTCAGAATTTTTGGACTTTCCAAAAATTAATGGTGATTTAACAAAGTCGAACTCATACGTGGAAAAGTCGCTAAAGAACACGGAATTCAACAGAACGATACCGAAACGAACTCGGATGACAAAAAGTGTAGAATTAATCATTCTCAGGATGACGAAACGGTCCCAAGAAATTCGTCAAAATGGACTTTCGCCAAAAAAAGAAAAATTACCGGAAATCGAATTTGCGGATATTACATTCTACCCTCCTTAAAAGAAGTTTCGTCCCGAAACTTAAAAGAACTAGGGAGAAGCAATATCCCACCAGGAAAACTCAACGAGATACACAAGAAACGCGTAACTTACGCCCAACGGCGAAACGTTACAAGTAACACAACAATACATTACCCGAAGGTAATCCAAGCCAACACTAAGGTAAATACGAATCACAATTTCTGAAGGCTCCAACAGAAATACCAATACATCGCAATGGTTTGAAAGCCCCTCAATCGAAGCTGTATATCACGATGGCCTGAAAGCCGAACAGCCCAATGCTGTAAATCATCACAATACATATCTCAAAGAAACAAACCTGACTGTCGAACATACCCCTCTGGCGTATGAACGCTTAATCACAAAACGTCGAACACATCCAATCAATCATGGACTACGAACGACCAAACAATAAGGCTCAAGATGGAACATCACAGTACGCCCGATCCGGAAATGTGTCCGTGCACATGTCCACCCCGTATACGGAATCCAGAATATACGTGGGACAATGTACCTAATTAGCCTCACGAAACTACGTCTCGTGTGCACAGTCCAATGCGGAATAATATCCACCAATGACTATATATGTGCCTGGCTAAAAATCCTACACAATAACCAATCGGAACGCATATATGATTCCGGATATGTCACGATACAACATGACAACGAAACTCAAAGGATAACACATCCAATACAAATCATACGACTCACCAAGTGAACGATGACGCACGAATCATGAAAAATCGACACGACCAACAATATCCAACATAACCATCCTGGGATCAAAATCCCTTAGGACCGATTAACACGAGCAATAATCACAACACAACAATTCGGGAAATCCTCAACTCTCAACGATCACAAAATTACCGAGTTCACAAGAATAATAGTGTGTTGCCTTGAGTCGCCCAACACGGCAATAATAATTCACGGATGGGAACTATCCTCGACAGTCCCAATTCAATACTTCGATTACCGTAGAATGGCCAATCGATAACAACGATACAACGGATGAGAATATCTTTGACAACGGATGGGAATTATCTTCGATAATCTCAATTCAATACCTCGATTACCTTAGAACGGTCAATCGATAATCAATGATACGATAGAATAGATGTCCCGGTGTCTTAAACCGACCACCAAAACGGAGATGACAAAAAGGATATATCAAACGTCTCCAATCGGTTAATATAATATTAATAGAAAAACACCGATATCAATAACGACGATCACCATAATATCTCAATAGAACATCCATCACAATCACAATCGATACGTCGATACCGCGAACCGGCTATCGACAGCGACTTTATCAACAAGTATCGCAATGCCTTGAACCGGCCTTTTACAAACAACAGTAACATTTGGCATAAATTGCCGACGGGTGTCGTGTCAACCAATCCCCTGATATCAATACAATCATAAAGAGGCCAAGTCCCGAAATGATACACACATTCGTACACCTACAGATAACATTAATCTCATTGATTAATACAAGTATAAAACTTGCCTCGATATCAATACAACGAACTGTTACCAATTCAGTTGGTTTCGTCTACGGGTTCCTCAATTCCGAACAAGCTAATCTACGAACTCTTCAACATCAACCGCAACTCAACAGTCATAATCCACGATCAAACATCATATCTTATTGTAAAATGAAGGCTTAATAATCAACAGGTTCGATGACGATCAATATCAATACAACTAGGCCACAAACTCATCAGTTCCACAATATCTCGATTAAACACAGTCCTGGCCCAACTCAGACCCTCACGAATCCATGTCCACAATACGAGCCGAAATCCGATGATCATATCAGCAACCAATTCGGACCAATAATAAGGGTCTAAATGTTATCGGTTCCAAACTCAATTCTTAAATACGAATTGACAAGGTTCCCTTCTCGTAAATCCGTAGTTAAAATTTTCCGATGATCATCGTTAATTCGAACCATCCAATTAGTTCAACATTATAGATAATCATATTCTAAGGTTATCAAACAATTCAATCATTCGACTTGAATATTTGCTCCATACGTATGGGCTTCCAAATTCAGAGATGAATAATAATTTCATCAAACTCGTAATCACAATCGTATTCCTATACGAATATTATTTCAAACACATAGTTTAGCTCTAGATATGAATATTCCATATTCATTTTCAAAACATCAACACTTCTTAAAAATTTCATCACCTCGTATAATTCAAGAGTTCTTCAAGAACATGAAATATCCGAAATCACGTTCAGAACAACATATCCGAGGTATATATCTCCATGTTACCATTTTCTTCATCATGTCATTCATACAACCTCAAGAATCACAACAAAACCCTTATCATCATATGAAGAAGATCTCAATAATCATATCAACATCCGAAATCTCTTATTACAATTCCAATAAATCTCGTATAGCATTATCACATGATACCAAGATTGTAATACCCTGCATCCTCCCGAATATTACACGCCGTAAACCCTTCTCACAAGGATTTACCAGGCTAAGCACAATTTTCCACGTCATTTCAAAAATGCCAAGAAGACCGATGACAGTAATATTTTTCAAATACTAAAAAAATCATTTTCCAAATATCGTCAAAACGATCAAGGCCAAAATGCCAAAAACTTGGTTTAGGGAATCGGTTTTACAAAATAAAATTCAGTTGGTAAAATACCAAAAGCCATTTCAAAATACTCACGTAGCGGATAAAAGTACAGTCCAATATATGCATTTACATTGAAATAAGAACGAACATCAAAATACACGATTCCCAACATGCTCCCTCCCGAGTAGTAATCCTTTAAAAACGAACCACTATCAAAGGGATACAAGGATTACCTTGTATGGACGAACCACGAAGAAGAATAATTGAACTTCATTCCAAGAATCATCAAAAACTTCAAGAACAATACTTAAATCCGAGCTCTCCATCTTAATCTTGTTTAAGAGAATCATCTCTCAATGTTTAGGAACTTCAAGTACTTCCCAAGGCTCTCTCTATTGACTGAAAGAAGGAGAATGGACAAAATGCCTCTCAGCACTCGTCTATCCCCTCTATAAAACACATCACTAGCGCGAGCTAGACCTTATATTTAGCGTGCGCTATAGAACTAGCGTGCGCTATCCTTCCTTGATAGCGTGCGCTATCGGGAAGTCCAGAAGCTACTGCATTGCTTCGAAATTCATCTAACGTACGTAATGCCCATGCATTAACGTACGCAAATAGGCGTTGACTTGCTACAGTGAAATGCTCAGTAGCGTGCGCTATTCCTTGACCTTAGCGTGCGCTAATCGTCGTTGACCCGACAACCTGTACCTTCCCAGAAGATGTCCGGGTCCTACATGCCGAAAACAACCAATAAAGCCAAGATTCCCTTATTGGCGATCTGGTGTTAGCGTGCGCTAACCAACATGCGTTAGCGTGCGCTAACTGAATATAAAAATCAACACAGGCCTACCTGTCGGCCACCTTCCGAAACTAACCCAGCAAGTCGTTACGTACGTTAGGGGTCCTCCTTAGCGTACGTAACCGAATCTCTTAGCGTGCGCTAAGTATGCACCGTAGCGTACGCTAAGTATATGCCTTAGTGCGCGCTAGGCATACCTTGTAGCGTGCGCTAACGTAGCTGTACTTAGCCGTTTTCCGCTATTCTCTACCAACATCTCGACATACCAAACGATCATATGGCACAATGAATATATATATGCATTCAGCAACATTGTCATAGGTTCACATCATCCTCAAGCACAATTATCCATCAACGACATCCAACAAATAAACGAAAAAAAATATATCCGAAAAATCGGTATTACACTCTACCCCTTAAAATAAGTTTCGACCTCGAAACTTGCAATCACTCGCACAACCAACATTTCAACGGGAATTCAAATTCACCAAGAATTATCGAATAATCCGAACAACATACTTACAAGTCTGTCAAGTCGAAGATCTCCCGTGATACTAGCATGCGACTCCTAAACAAAGTCTCAACATAATACCGATACACACCATTATCGCAATTAGCAACTTAACAAAATCTCAAGGAAGAGTTCACGTCCGTGACCACGGTCACGATTCTTCCTACATTCAGCCAACATTATGAAGGGCACATACGTGCGTAAGTATAATCCAAATCGCACATTCTCGAAGTGACCAATTCCCAAGAATACCAAGCTATAAACGAAACGATTAAGAAAAAAAATACAAGAAGAGCGAGAGGACTTACAAGTACCGGTCGCACTGTGATGATGGCAGAGTAGTGATACTGTGGGCAAATGCCGACTCAATCGACCCAAAAGACCGACAGCCTAGGTATCCATAAACCTAAGCTCTGATACCATATTCTGTAACACCCCCAAGTTATTCAGGGTATATTACAGCGCCGTGAGCCCCGCCGTGGGACCCACAAGGCTAAACATACGCGGAACTATGAAACTTGACCGAGAAGGTCTACATACAATGGAATGAAGGACAATACAAATGGTATTAAAAACCATAACCAATGAAACCATATACATCACCACACAAATCAATACCTCGGCAACACAGGCCGGAACATCAAGGAAACTGAAATTTCAATACTCGAGTATTTAAATTCCATTCCAGTACAACAACACCGAATGGAGGAATCCAAAAAGATAACCTGGAGACAAGACACGATATCACACTTGTCCATCATCTTCATGCCGACCCGATACTGCTGTCCGATCTCCGGAACACGAAATACATAAAAGTATTTCCCCATAAAGGGGTTAGCCGTCGAATAGCTAGTGCAAGTATATCAAGTATGAAATACAATACTCGACAATAAAGTAAATGTAACCGTCAATTCATCAATTCAAGACTAGTATTCCTAATAACTAAATCTCATAGCATCACATCAATACATATATGAATACCGTGGAACCGCACCAGAGGCTACGGAACCCTCAGAGGACCCGTCGGTCCGTCCCGGAGTGGTTAATTCATATTATCCATGGAATCGCACCAGAGGCTACGAAACCCTCAGAGGACCCGTCGGCCCGTCCCGGAGTGGATATACATAATCATGCCATTAATATTTCATACTTTCAAAGTCGAGAACGCACATTCATAAATATATACTTGCCTTAATAAACGTTACCGAAAATCCCGAAGAACACGGTTCGAACGGGAAGCTTGAACCACGAAGAAGACAACGAACGGAAGGGTTCCGACTTGAGTTCTTCACAAGGATTTCGTCCCTAAGTCATATCAATGATAAATCAACAATCGTACGATGAATAATAATCGTACAATGCACAAACCCCCCTCTTAGACCTTTTGTCGGACACCTTCAAGGCGTCGACTAATAACTCAACCAAAACGACGAATCAATACAATCCAACCATGGAATAACGATGGAAAAGATAGAATACACCTAAATAATCGTCAATCCATCACTAATCTAAATTACTACGGATTAAAAAGGATGAAGTCAAACAAAATCCCCAATTTCCAACACCAAATTCAAAGTGTTCTTGAATAATCTTTCAATAATTCGATGAATACTCAAACATGTCCATAATCATGCGTATATCACTTCATACCCCATGATTTTAACATCCAAAACATCATTACCCAATACAAAATCGAAATCCAAGATGTTGAAGAAATTACCTCTTGAAGATCCAAGCACTATGATTCGAAGAGTACGCGATAGATCGATGATCCGAGCTTCACAATCGAAAAGAGATGAAGAGAAATCACACACTCAAGTGATAAGTGAAGAAACTTCTTCCTCTCAAGCCTCCTCTCTCGTGCCCAAGTGAAGAAATGGGGAAAAATGAGGTGATCCGCTCAAGAAAACGCAGATATAGGGTTAACTGTCATGTGTGCCGCGGCTCAGTAGAAGTGTGCCGCGGCACAGGCCCAAAATTTGTTCCCAGGGCTCGGCAGTGTGCCGCGGCTCAGCCGAAGTGTGCCGCGGCACAGGGTACAGACGGTTTTGGCCGAATCTGGAAAATGAGAGTGACTTAGCTATTTCGACCATAACTCCCTCGTCTGGACTCCGATTGACTCACCGTTTGAACCATTGGAAAGCTAACTCGATGCTTTATAATATTGTAAAGATTCAGAATTTTTGGACTTTCCAAAAATTAATGGTGATTTAACAAAGTCGAACTCATACGTGGAAAAGTCGCTAAAGAACACGGAATTCAACAGAACGATACCGAAACGAACTCGGATGACAAAAAGTATAGAATTAATCATTCTCAGGATGACGAAACGGTTCCAAGCAAGTCGTCAAAATGGACTTTCGCCAAAAAAAGAAAAATTGCCGGAAATCGAATTTGCGGATATTACAGCGACCTCCTCAAACAACTCTGGAAATTGTTCGAGGAAGGCAAGTTGGACAGCTTATTGGATTAGCCGGATCCCCTCCAATCTCCCAAAACGGTCGCCTGAGTCGAACGCGAACAGGCTGGAAAGCTCATACGAGCTGACCCCTCGATCAACCTCTGCGACCGTATGCTTCAATCAAGAGAAGGGAACCTCAGACGTCTCTCCCCGATTTCCCACCTCATCAAACCAAAGGCTACTGCCTGGACGAACACTTCGAAACTGGAGGACTCGTTCGCCTTCTACAGTTCATCATCTAACATGGTGGACTACGGCACGAGATCGCCTCCACCGCACAACGTACACCGTCGAAGGTCGGCATCTAACATGACGATCCGAGGTGGAAGAGTGCAGCCATGGTCCTGGTAGTCGATGGAACCGACTGTTTCGGCCATGCAAGGTCCCTTTGGGCCAAGATCGCCCGCCCTTCGTTTAAATACGAGGCCGGCGTAGTCTGAGGGCCCTCCAAAACTAATCAGCGGACATACTCGCCCGCCCTCAAAGGTTTATTATCTAACATGGTGGGCCCGGACAATGCGACGCGTCCCTACCCCTGTCTCAACGTACACCGTCTAGGGTCGCCATCTTCATGGTGGCCCGAGGTGGAAGCAGAGCTAACAAGCCGCGGAAGTGGAGTTGATTAATCCGACGACGCCCCGCGCAAGGAATCTTCCAGACCGAGACCGCACGCCCTTCGTTTAAATACGAGGCGAGGCGCAGCCTTCGGAGGACCCTACCAATTAAGTGAGTCACGAGAACTTAGCCATCAGACGGAATGTCGCTCGTGCATAAGACACGATCATGGAGGTCGGTCCATCGAACTCCGCGATCGTGCACGGCTCCTCAAGACCGAGATGGATGGCTCCTTTTGAGGATTCGACAAACTTGAAGACCGCTCACTCAACGATTTATTTTTGTCCCCTTACTTTCACTAAGTGAACAAAAACAAGGGGGAAAAAGAGTGCGGAGATATATACTCAGCGATCGTCCCTATTCAAATACGTACGGCGATCGGCATTAATCAGATGTTTGTGCAGCGATCGAATGTGTTGTAAAAGTTATCTATGTGAGTTTATCAATTCGCGTGGACCTACGTTTACAGCAATCTCTCCTCACACATTTGTACGAAGTCAAGCAAAAGACTCAAAAATAGCAAATCATTCAAATGATAAATCGAAGACCAAATATTCATTTCATTATTCAAATGTCAAAGGTACATACAAGGTCGCCCGAAGGACTAAGTACTAAAAGAAAGATACAAATTACAAGGCGATTAACTAAAACAATAAAAGGAGAGTGCCTCAGGCCCTTGCCTGGCCATCACCTTCAGCCCCCGAACTCGATCGCGACCCTTCGCCAGCCTGCGGAGCAGCCTCCCCCTCCTCCGGAGCATTGGGATGAATGAGATTCGCCGGGGCGGATACCAGCTCAGGTCCACACCAATATCCGCGAGATCCAGGATAGGCACGGAGAAGTTAGGGTGAAGAGGGTGCTCCAGCGCGTACGCTTTGAAATTTTCGGCTAGAGGGCCGACCTCCAATCCTCCTTTCTTAGCAACTCGGAGCGAGTCAGCGAACGCCATATAATAGGCGAACTCACTGACAAACTCCACATTACGAAAGCGATCGGCCTCGGTCGCCTCTTGCTTTCCCTTCAGCTCAGCCAGCGCCTGTTGCACGCCCTGGAGCTCGGCCTCCTTTGTAGCCGTCTCCCCCTTCGACTCCGCCAGCTCGCTAGTCAGCCGAGCGATAGTCACTTTCAGACGATCGGCCTCCTTTTCAGCGGCCTTCTGCGCCCGCACGACGTTTGTCATCTGGTCCCGAAAATGATCGACCGTCACCCGAGATAGCTCGACATCCTTCCTCGCCAGCTCAAGTTCCTGGCTCGTCCGCTTAGCAGCCTCCAGAGAGTCCTTCTCCATCGCCGCGATCTTGTCAGCGAACTCGGCGTTCTTTTTCCGAGTCGCCTCGAGATCAGCCTGCAGGCGAATAGTGGAAGGACGTCCCTCAATCTCCTGCACTGCTTGGACAGCCATCGTCGCTGCCTGGAGAGAGAGAGAGAGCAAAAGCAGCCTGCATCGAGCTCCCCGATCGCTGACGAGCGATCGCATCCAAATCCGTCGTCCAGGCCTTCGGCAGAGAGGAAACGGCTTGGTTGACGTATAAGGGGATATCGCAGGTATGGCGAAGGAGATCGGATCGCCAAGAAGTCCACCACCATCGGCGGGCAAGTTGGATCAGCTCTATGGACCCTGCATCAAAACAACAGGAATTAACACACCTCCTACACAGATGACAAGGTTCGAATCAATAAGCAAAAGTCTACCTCTCGGCCCTCTCGGGATCGCGACCAAAGTATGGCTTCCCTCGAGGGGTCTCAGCATCGGTGATCGCCATCTCCCGTAGGAAAGTCGCAGAAGGCATAGACTCGGTCGCCGGAGGAATTATGGTGATCGGAGGCGCGGCGATCGGCACCTCATTGGCAGGGGCAGAAACCGGAGTTTCTTCCGACCTCGGCCGTTTGCGGTTCGTTCGAAGCCCCTCCTCCGGAACTTCCTCCTCAGCCACGATCGGCTCCACACGAGGCTCCGCCTCCGGAATAATAGGCAATGCGACAGGAGGAGTCCGAGACGATTTTTTCTGGCGGAGACGGCCCAAAACTCCAGGATTCGACATGGCGATCTCCGGTGGGGGCTCCAAAAAGCGAGGAAAGCGAACCTCTACAATAAAGACAGTCGATCAACAGTTAGACATTTTCCTCAAGCAAGGCGATCACCAAGAAAGTGAAGGTCGCAGAAACTTATAGCTGATACCGAGAGATGTCTCCTCAGCCACGATCGGCTCCACACGAGGCTCCGCCTCCGGAATAATAGGCAATGCGACAGGAGGAGTTCGAGACGATTTTTTCTGGCGGAGACGGCCCAAAACTCCAGGATTCGACATGGCGATCTCCGGTGGGGGCTCCAAAAAGCGAGGAAAGCGAACCTATACAATGAAGACAGTCGATCAACAGTTAGACATTTTCCTCAAGCAAGGCGATCGCCAAGAAAGTGAAGGTCGCAGAAACTTATACATGATACCGAGAGATGTCTCGGGAAGCGGAATAGCCGAGCTGACAACCAACGACTCTCCTTGTTGATCCGGCTAGCGTCTATTTCGTCGTCCGACAAGCTCCGTATCCGCTCCCAGACAACCAAGAAATCAAAGGGCAGCTCCTCGATCGTCGGAATGTGAAAACCTGCAACAACAAAATCAAATTAGATCAGTTCAGAACACATCCGAACAAAGGGAGAGTCTAAACCCTTACCGGGATTCCTCTCCCGAAAGCCAATGGGGATCTCCAGCCCGCCCGTAGGATTGTCGCTCGCTAAAGCCCTCCACGCGCCGGCGACCCAGAACCACTTCGCCGGATCGCCCCGCGCCTTATTCGGGACTCCGAGGATCACCCGACCAGATCGGCCTTGAATATGGTGACCTCCGACTGACCCTTTCTGAGCCGTCAACTGGAACAAGTAGTTCATCTCCGACAGCGAAGGGAGGCGATACAGGCGGTGACCGCCGAATAGAGTGAGAGTACAAATTATCTGGATCCAAGCGTTCGGCGTCAGCTGGAGTGGCGCTACGTTCCAAGCGGCCAGCAGGTGGGAGACAGCAAAAGATAGAGGGAAACGCAGCTCGGCCTCCATAATCGCCTCGTTCACGGCGACCATACCCATCGGGGGTTGGTCGGCTCGCTTATTCTCCGTCGGCGCAAATATATCCACATCTGAAGGAACGTGGAACCTCGTCCTCCAGACGGCCAGGTCTTTCCTGGTCGCCGAACTCCTGATTTGGCCAAGCGACCACAGAGATCGCTGCGCAGCCCGAAATTGTTACCGTTTAGCGAGCTGGTAAGGGTGAGCGATCGAATAATCCCGGAAATCAAATCTTGAAGACGGACCGGCCAGCTTCTCCGTAATCTCAGCAAAGGCCACATAAGCCTGGCCAAAGGCACTATGCCGCTCCCAATGGGCCCTCACCGCGAGATCTCTCTCCATCTGCGAGCGTCTGTGTTCAACGACCGCCTCCTTAGCAACGTCGGCTTCATTAAACAAAGCTTCGATTTCAGCAGGGTCAATTCCGGCCCGGATAGCCTCAGCGGCCGTCTCCAGGTGGAAGTCAGAAGAGGGTCCTCCCCAGATAGTCAATGTCCCGGCGGCGGAACTGGTGCCCATTCCGTGTGAAGAAGATGTTCCAGCCATTCTCAAAGAAGAAAGGAGAAAAGGAGTTTTTCTTACCCAAAGATGGAATCGATCGACGATCGGCAATCGAATCTCTCAGAAGTGTTCTTCAGCAAAGTCCTTCTTTCTCCGGTGATAAAGAGCGTAAGAGTTTTGACGCTGCAACTCTGTGTCCTTTTATAGAAGATGGCAGGAACTCCTGTGCAATTAAGAAGAATCTCAGGGGTCGGAAGTGCAACCGTCGCATTTATCGACCCCCTTGAGACCCGCGTACGCGTCTTTTCAAGGACGCATCAGACGAGGAGTCATTAATGACCGTCGGTCTCCTCCAACAGGAACCCGACACGTGCCCCAGAGACTTTTCCGCATCCGCAGTCATTTCCCGCTCTTTTCAGCAACCTATCGGGTCGTCCAAATTCAGAATCAATCAGCTCAATGACGATCACCAGTTCAGTAAAATGCAAAGTCACTCGTCATAATTCGGCGATCGCCAAACGGAACCACCTCACCCCATGTTTCCAACATCGGAGCAAGCTGGGGGGGCAATTGTTGTGCCGAGATTCATTCACCTCGACAGGCAATCGACTACAAGGCCGAGCGACCGAGTCCACAGCCAGTCAAGCTACGGCGAACTCGCCCAAAGCGAAGATACCAGGCCACCTTCAGGCATCTAGCGATCGACTCCCAAGGCGATCGCCCTTTGGTACCTAGCGATCGACTCTAGTGCCCGGCTAAGGACGATCGTCCTACGCCACCTACAGAAACCATCGTCCGTCAAAGTCTACGAAGACAGAGTCTCAAAGCAGCTCCCATGTGCGGATCCCCGATAGCCACCGCGATTCCCAGATCGTTGACCACAGCCTGGCACCACCTTACCACCTACCGACAAGCCCGCCGAAAGGTACAAGGTGGGGCCGCCAGTGACAGCGACTCGGACGCGTGCAGGCTTCTCATTGGACCGCACAGCTGGCTGCCAGCAACTCATGCGGACTTTAGAGGGACAAGCCGATAATCGCCCGCTTATTATAATACAGCAAAGGCGATCGCCCAGCAGGTCCAAGTGCTTTATATAGAGAACCTCCTTCTACTGGAAAAAGGTTCCGCATTCAGTTCTCGAATTCTTCATTCGGTTCAAACATTCTCCATTAAGTTCAGAGAAAATACATACAAACATACATAATCTCAGGCTCACGGCTTCCTCACCGGAATCTACCTTAGGATTTCTCTCCCAGCACCTCTCAACTAGAAGACGGTCGACAGAGGCAAGAAGTCTCCACAGGTCTGATTCGCAAGCCTCGGAGCTCATATTCATAGCAACTACACGTCGTGGGAGGCGGTCGATCTCTCGCCGCCGTCACAGTTCACCAACTTTGTTACAAGAACTCACAGAGCATCACATCTAGTTCTTCCGGCAATCTACACGCTCACAAGCTTAGATAACTAGAATCGTTACACTCATTGTAATAGTATTCTAACATTAATACTTGTATCCCCGAATATTCATATTAATAACATCTCGCGAGAGCATTCAAGCCCGAGACTAACAACCCCGGCAAGTCTTGTGTTATTTATTCTTTCCCACGGAAGTGTTCTCGCACTTTGTTTGTTATCCATCCATTCCAGCAATATCTATCTCCGGATAATATTTTGGGTAGCAACATCCAAGAACCTAAAAAGAAAGCCCACGACGGGGTCAGCCATAATATCCAACAATGATAACCATCACATCACGTCAATAATTACATATCAATGGAAATACTAAGTAAGAATACGACCAATGGAATCTTACCATCGTAACTTTACGAAAATCCACGATTCGTATCCTTAACAACACATTAAGATAATACCGAAATATATGTACGGAAATTATACCAACTCTGGCCAATTCAATCCATCGGATAACATCGACAATTCCAATACGATAATCGATTGTCCATCAAAGACAAGTACCAAGGAAATATGGAACATACCTCAAGATACGAAATACCATGACAATCACTTCAGTCTAATCCAAGATCAGATCAACACAACATACGGACACGGTCCTAACACAAGACCTACAAATGCATACTCATATGACAACATCAATATGCTCACATCAATAACAACAATGTATACTTATGGCAAACCCATAATATACATATGCACAACAACAATACATGAGTAATCCGATGATCCAGCATTCACTGCCTAGATCCCGAGATGATCCCGTCAGATCATCACGAGGTGGATAAACCCATCCAATGATCCAGCGCACGCTAGCATAGATCCCAAGATGATCCCGTCAGATCAACACGAGGTGGACATACAACAACAATGCACAAATGCATATAACAATGATACACAATGCATGACAACAATGATACACGCATGTATCACAACATGATCGACACGAAATGACAAAAATGATTAGAGTACTTGCCCTGAGTCCTTCGAGAGCAATCTCGATGTCCAGACCATCACGAACAATTATTCTGAATATTCGACGATCCAAAATGTCACGGATGGTAAATAATTCACGCCTTTGTCTATACCATGATGTATCCTCGATACCAAGTATGCCAACAACAATGTAAATCATATACATTATGATTTAATTCCCAAAACTTAAATACAACTTATAATCACAAATCTCCTGTGATTACGATTATAAACATTGCTTATACGAATTATAAACGAATGAAACGGAAACCATTCATTAAATATTATAAACTATGCAAGTAATAACTTGCCTCGATACCGATACCACGAAGCCGTTACCAATCCCATTGTCTTCGTTCACGAGCTCCTCAGCCCCGACCAAAAGCAATCTACGAACTCTTCAACCTCAACCGCAATACAACGGTCAATTCAACGATTAATTATCACAACCTATTGCAATAATTGATTAATACACATTCGATAATAATCAACAACTGATATAACCAATCCACAAACCCAACGATTCCAAAATATCTTGATTAAACACAAGTCCGAACAATCTAACTCAAACAATTACAAATTCATTCCCATGATTCCGCAAAGTCCATATATCGATTCGATAAGGCGAGTATATAAACTTAACCAAAATATTCCAATCAATTTCTCTTTCAAAACTTCAATCAAACACCTTGAAGGCGGAATTCAAAGGTATATTCGAATCATCAATCAATAAACGCCAACCACATCAAGAACACGAAGAACACAATCACAAACATATATATCCTTCAACATTATATGATTCTAGCCGTCGATACGAACTAAACAACCCAAATATATCAAGAATCTCAAACATCCCAAAAATATTAAAGTTCAAGCCAATTACCTTCAATCCGGAGAAAGAATCAAGAATGATGTTATAATCCTTGTTCCAAGCTTTCCTAGACGTTATCACTTCATAAACCAACTCAAAATCTAAGGTTTAGGGGTTAAAAATCGAGTTTGGGTGATTTGGAATGAAAGGGAATCATGTAGGAAGGGTTGGGAAATGAAATTCCCGACTGTTGTACGTTTTTATACGTCCAGGCACGTTAGCATACGCTAACTTCATCAGTAGCGTGCGATACCTGTTCTCAGAATACAGACAGTATAGTTTTTGCCATTTTGAGCATAACTCACTCATCCGGACTCCGATTAACTCACCGTTTGAACCGTTAGAAAGATAACTCGATGCTCTATCATACTATTATGTTTCAGAATTTTTGGAGTTTTCAAGAATCGGTGGAGATTTTCTAAAGTCGAACCTTATACGCATTACTTTCCAAACAAGTGTCCAAATCTCATTTCTACTAACGTTTCAACATATATCTTCTTAATCATATCATATAAGCCAAAAATCATAATCACTTGCATGATCATCGTCATACGAAGTAAATAATAACAACATCAAAACCCGAAATGAAGGGAGATATTAACCAACATATCTCTTGAAGAAGAAGAACACCATTCCAAGCCACATGAATCATATCAATATCCGCATATCAACAATATCATCAACATACCTCAGTAATCCATCTCATAATCACATACTCATAAGCTCATATACATGATGATTATCAACTCAAGAACATCATATACAATTCAAAACGAAATCCCAAAGTGAAGAGTAATTACCTCTTTGAAGGAATGGATTGAATCCCAAGGTTGAATCCGATTCCAATCGTTTCCAAACTCCAATGTTGTTAAGGACGATCAACTCAAGTGTTTGTAACCTCAAACCTCTCTCTAAAAACTCTCTCTCTCAAAATAAATGAAGGAATAGCCGAGTGAACATAATTGACGTCTGCAATCATATATATACTGATTGTTATTAGCGTGTGCTACTTTTCCTTAGTAGCGTGTGCTATCGTGGTCCAGAGGCGAATGTTTTACTTCGTACACTGATTTACGTACGTAATGCTCATGCAATAACGTACGTAAATTACACTGTCTAGCGTATGTAATTTCTTGGACCTTAGCGTGTGCTAATCGTAGTTGACTTGCTACAGTCAGCACCTACCCCCGTGTCCCCACATGCCGAAAGTACTGACGAGGATAAGATTCCCTTTTTGTCCGATCTGCAGTTAGCGTGCGCTAGTCCTTAGGGTTTAGCATGCGTTAGTACTACATTACAACATCCGTTGACTCGTCGGCACATGCGCCTAAAGTGGCCGGGTCCACACGTAGATTCCCCCTGAGCTGTTCCGCACTAGCGTACGCTAACCTATGCCCGTGGCGTGCGCTATACATGCATATTAGCATGCGATAATAAGGCTATACTTAGCCATTTCCAGCTACTCTTGTCCAACATCTCGACATGCAGAATACGAACATACGGCATACTGAATACATATACATCTTCCAAAAACATTCTCATACGATAAGCCCGACACACAATGTCTTCCAATACAACTGTCAGCCAAGTGCGGTAATAATACTAATATAGATGTCTTAGTCCTTCATTTATTTTATCCATATTGTACAGATTCAATGTTGTACAACATAACTCGGATAAAATAATATTAAACCACAGTAGTAGAAATTTCGGATATTACACCCACGGTAGTACGTATACTTGTACTAGCTCCTTCATACATGTCCCTAATGATGTCAATATACTTCTTAGACACGCCCTGTTTGGCTAATGCCCACCAAAGTACCTCTCTTGGTACCTTATCATAAGCCTTCTCTAAATCAATAAAAACCATATGCAAGTCTTTTTTCTTATCACGATAGTGTTCCATCATCTGTCTCATCACAAATATTGCTTCCACGATCGATCTCCCGGGAATAAATCCAAATTGGTTTTCTGATATCTCCACACACTTTCTAAGACGTTGCTCAATCACTCATTCCCATAATTTCATGGTATGACTCAGCAACTTAATCCCCGATAATTAGAGCACTCTTGGACATCGTCTTTGTTCTTATATAAAGGGACTAAAGTGATTTTCCTCCATGCTAGTGGATCTTGTTGTATTTCCAAATCTTGTTGAAAAGTATAGTCAACCATTCGATTCTCCTCTCTCCCAAACACCTCCATCCTTCAATAGATATACCATCTGGCCCTTCTGCCTTTTTCGAGCCCATTTTCTTTAATGTCATACGTACTTCACCCTTTTGAATTCGTCGCATAAAATCCCGATTAACCAAATTTGAAGCAATACTTACATCCCTAATATCTTCCTCACGTTGTCCATTAAATAGGTTATCAAAGTATGCCCTCCATCTTTCTCTCATCTCCTGATCTCCGACTAAAACCTTATGATCCACATCCTTCACACATTTAACTCTCCCAATATCTCGTGTCCTCCTATCTCTAATACGAGCAATTTTATGAATATCATTTTCCCCTTCCTTATTATCTAATTTCGTATACAATTCTTGATTAATCTTTGCCCTAGCATCACGGACGGCTTTCTTGGATTCTCTTTTAGCCTCCTTATATTTCTCAAAGTTCTCCTCACTCGAGCATTTTCCTAATGCCTTGTAGCATTCACGTTTAGTTTTTATCGTCTGCTTTACCTCATCATTCCACCACGATGTGTCCTTACCCGTGTTGAAAGATCGTGCGGAACTTCCTAAAGGTTCTAGAATAATTAAGTCCTGAAGGTTCTAGAATAAATTAAGGAGTTAATTATGCATTTATGGTTCATGCACTAGAAGGTTCATTGTCTAGAAAGTTCCAATACTTTTCTGTATTTCATGTACTAGAAAGTTCTTGTACTTTTCTGCATCTAATAATCATCTAGAATATTCTACTGCTACTATAAAATGTACTCAGCAGATTTGTATCAAATTAGTGTTAAAAAATCAGAATACTTCTTAAGTAAAATCTCTGCTCTCTCTTGTGTAAACTAGCAGTGTTGTGTATGTTTTAAGTGCAATTTTCTGCCCAGCTCTTAAGTCTGATCTTGGGCATGCAATTAGTGTGTCTACTATAGTTTTGAGAGTGTCCATAATTCTCTCAACTTAGTATCGGAGTGTTTGTTCTTGTGTTGATGGAGGTTGCTCGCGAAAAGGAAGGCAAAAAATTGGTTTAAGGCGAGAAAATCTACTATTGTTGCTGGTGTTTGTATTCCAGGAGATGGATATCAACGGTGGAGCATTGAATCAGTTTGGAATGGAGACACTAACAAACAACAACTATCAATATTGGAGGATGTGCATGAAAGCATATCTTCAAGGACAAGATCTTTGGGATATCGTTGATGGAGGTGATACTGATTTGCCTCAAGATACGCCAAAAAATTCTGAAGCAATAAGAAAATGGAAGATTAAGTGTGGAAAGGCCTTGTTTGCTTTGCGAGGCTCTATTCACAAAGATTTGATCGATCACATTCGAGATAAAGAGTCTCCAAAAGATGTGTGGGGCACATTGGAGAAGCTGTTTACTAAGAAGAACACGGCCAGACTTCAGTTTTTGGAGAATGAACTAGCAAATACAAATCAAGGGAGCATGACAATTGCTCAATATTTCCAGAAAGTAAAGAGCTTATGTGCTGAAATTTTAGAGCTTGATCCAGAGGAGCCCATCAAGGAGGCACGAATGCGAAGATATCTTATCCGTGGCATAAAGAAGAAGTATACCCCGTTCTTGACATCAATACAAGGATGGGCAAATCTGCCTAGCATTGTCGAGTTGGAGAATCTACTTACCAATCAAGAAGCCCTAGCTATGCAGATGGCAAAAGCTTCAATTTCTGATAATGACGAGGCATTGTTTGCTAGAAGAAGGCGCTACAACTACAAGAATTGGAAGGAAAATAATTTCAAGGAAAGAGAGCACTCGAAGGGAAGGAATTTCAGCCGTGGGGAGCATTGAAAATGACAAGCTCAGATGAAAGAAGGAACTGGCCCAGAAAGAACTTTAAAGAAAAAGAGATGAATTCGGAAAATTCGTAATATGAGGCCAGGAAGAAGATAATTTGCAGTAGGTGTGGCAAACCTGGACACATTAAGAAGTTTTGCAGATCAAGATTCGTAGAAGGAAATGCAAGCATTTCTCAAAACAAGGAGGAAAATTCTGATGATTGGGGAACTTGTCTTTCAACCGAGATGACAAATTTGGAGAACTTTGTACAAGAACCCGCACTAACTTCAATAAATGGAGGCTCTTTATAAGAGGGTCTTGCAACTATCGATTATTCAAAAGATTGGATCATTGATTGAGTTGCTCTCATCATTTAACGACGATGATTCCTTACTTTCATTGCAAAAGGAATACACGGAAACAAAGCAATTGTGACGGACAACTCCATTCATCCGGTTGAAAAGGAGGGAAATGTCAAGGTAAAGGTAGTGCAAGGACACGTAAATCGACCGGTGTGTACCATGTTCCGGTATGACAAAAATCGATTCTGTTTCTCAACTAACAAATTAAGTCGATATGTTTTATTTGGTCCAAGTGATTTCAAAATTCGGAAAGCGTCAAAGGCATTGATGCTAATACAGTATTGGAAGGGAAGAGAGTTAATTCTCTTTATGTTCTATCGGCAAGTGAAGCCTTTGTGGAGAAAACAAGCCGACAAGATAAAGCATCTTTGTGGCATGCTCGCTTGGCTCATGTGAGTTATGAGAAGTTGAAAAATATTTCAGCAAACAATATTGTTAGCGGGCTGCCTCACTTGGGAAGTTTTCATCATGAAGGTGTTTGTGAAGGTTGTCAATATGGTAAAGTACATCGTCTTCCATTTGGCAAATCTTCAATCAGATCTACAAAACCTTTGCAGCTGATCCATTCTGATTTATTAACAAGCAATGTGGCAAGTTATGGTGGCCTTCATTATATGCTTGTTATTGTTAACGATTATACAAGATTCTCTTGGGTGTTTTTCATGAAAGAGAAGTCTGACACATTCTCAATCTTCAAGCAATTCAAGAGGAAGATTGAGGGGGAGCTTCAAAGAAGGATCAAGTGCTTGCGAACTGATAATGGAGGGGAATTTACATCCAACGAGTTTGCTGATTTTTGTGAAAGGCATGGAATAAGAAGACAATTGACATGTCCAATAACATCGCAGCAAAACGGAGTTGCTGAACGGAAAATAAGGCACTTACAAGAGGTAAGTAGAAGTTGGATGCATGCTAAAAGTCTTCCTCAAGAGCAATGGGCAGAAGCTATGCGATGTGCTTGTCATGTAATAGACAGATTGCCCTCAAAAGTTATTAACATGAAAACTCCCTATGAACTTCTCTACAAGGAGAAACCATCGGTTTCATATTTTAGAATCTTTGGCTCTACATGCTATGTCCATGTTTCTGATCAGATGCGTGCTAAAATGGATGCCAAGGCAAATAAATGCGTGTTTGTTGGCTACGATCCTAATAGAAAAGGATGGCGATGTATGGATCCCGACACACTTAAAGTTGTGACATCCAGAGATGTTATATTTGATGAAACATCGTCTTACTATGTGCATCCTATACTAACACATATTCCAGATTCTTCAAACAATGAAAATGAAGATGTACATGATAAATCAAATTCTCCAAGTCCAACTGCAGCCCACGAAGATTCTGCCAGTTAAAATGAGGCAACTCATGAAGAAAATGAAGAAAACGATGGAACTCAAGAAAGTGATCAGTCGCCTCGACGATCACAAAGAGCACGCAAGAGGAATGAAAGATACAAAGACTACACTATAGGAGCTGATTATGATAAAATAACAGAATATTTCTTTGCTGGCCCATTTGATGAATGTGAACCATCGGCGTATGAAGAGGCTAAAGGTAATCAAAATTGGGAAGCTGTTAGGATTGTATACTGCAAAGCATACTTTATGCTTATATTACCTAATTTCCCTGTTACTACCTATGAGAATATTAATTACATTTAATCACATGCTTTACATATTTATTCACGTTATGGTTATGCAAATGAAATGTCTAATTATTTTATATTGTAGATAATGTGGTGTGTTGGTGTCACACGGAAGATCACATTATCGGTGCCTTATAAAATAATATAATAGTTCACAACCTATATAATTATTAGACAAATTATATAAAAGGTTGTAGTGTATGCTTGAGAATAGTTGGTCTTGACTATTAGCATACATTAACGTATTTGCATACTGTTGTTGCCCCAAAATATTTATCCGAAGATGAAATACTGCTGGAATGGACGGATAA
Organism: Orobanche coerulescens; assembly: GCA_033398695.1. Taxonomy (NCBI): domain Eukaryota; kingdom Viridiplantae; phylum Streptophyta; class Magnoliopsida; order Lamiales; family Orobanchaceae; genus Orobanche; species Orobanche coerulescens. Next base: position 61,221,705 of record CM065818.1, read on the forward strand.
CAAACAAGGTTGCGGGAGCACTTCCGAGGGGGTGTTAATAAACACAAGATTTGCCGGGTTTGTTAGGCCCGGGCTTGAATGCTCTCGCGAGATGTTATTAATACAAATATTCGTGGATACAAGTATTAATGTGAGAATCTAAGTATAATGAGTGTAAAAAGATCCTGTTATCCAGCTCTTGAGCAAAGCTTTGGTGTTCTTGCTCTCGACCGATCGTCTTCTGTGTGAGAGAGGCTGAGAGAGAATAAAGAACCGAGAGATAGCTCTTGCCAAGAGTAGGAAAGCCAAGTTGTGTGTATTGCTTATGTATTGTGCGTGAATAGTGAGAATGGCCCAGAGATTGGAGTTCAGAGAGTCAAAATTCGGTGCATGGACAAGTGCAGACAGCCTTCTATTTATAGGGGCTGATATGCCTTGTTTCCTGGCGGGCGATCGCCTTTCGTCCAATATAATAATGGGGCGATCGTCTTTAAGTCACATGGGCTGTCTGCCTAAAGTCCAAGGCTACTGCCGGCCCGGTGTGCGGTCGATGAGGAGCCAAAGACGCATCCGGAGTTCTTTATCACGGGCGGTACTACTGACACCTTTCGGCGGGCCTATCGGCTGGTGGAAAGATGCTGACAGGCTGTGGTCAATGATCCGTTAAATGCGGATCGTGTCCCGGCACTGCACGTGGGTTCTGTCCTGAGCTTCGGCCTTTGCCGACTGGGTGATCATCGGCTTCGAGCGGCATGAGGCAGTCGGCACTGGTCGGTCACCAAAGGTCGGCATCGGTCGATCACCAAAGGTCGATCGGCATGTGCCGAGAGATGATCGTCTGCTAGTCGGCCACCAGGAGTCGATTGCCAAGTACCGAGAGACGATCGTCTTAGATGTCGATCGGTCGGCACCGGGATTTGTCCTGGGACCTTCGGTCGGCAGTTCTGCCTCGTCTGCTCGGCTATGGCAAGGTCGCCCGATCTCTGGTCGGCAGTCCTGCCTCGGCCGCTCGGCTATAGCTAGGTCGCCCGATCTCCGAGGCGATCGCCGGTCGAAGAGTATAATTCTCGACACAACAATTGCCCCCCAGCTTGCTCCGATGTTGAAGACATGGGGTGAGGTGGTTCTTGTTGGCGATCGTGTAGGATGAGGACGGGCGATCCGGTCGATTGGCTAGCTATCTTTCGGTCTTGTACCTGCAAAAAACAACATTGGCCGATCCCTCGTAGAAACTTGATTGTTTCGTCGCTGAGGAACCGTGCACAGCCGCGGAGTTCGATGGACCGACTCTATGACTGTGTCTTGTGCGCGAACGACATTGACTGTCTCGTGACTCATTTTATTATGAGGGTCCTCTGTTAGGCTGCGCCTCGCCTCGCCTCGTATTTAAACGAATGGCGTGCGGTCTTGGTCTAGAGAAGTCCTTGCGCGGGGCGTCGTCGGATTAATCAACTCCACTTCCGCGGCTTGTTAGCTCTGCTTCCACCTCGGCCTGCCATGAAGATGGCGAACCTCGACGGTGTAAATTGAGACGGGGGTAGTGACGCGTCGCATTGTCCGGTTTCACCATGTTAGATGATGAACCTTTGAGGGCGGGCGATCGTGTCCACTGATTAGTTTTGGAGGGCCCTCAGACTACGCCGGCCTCGTATTTAAACGAAGGGCGGGCGATCTTGGCCCAAAGGGACCTTGCATGGCCGAAGCAGCCGGTTCCATCGACTACCAGGACCATGGATGTACGTTGTTTGATTATAGCGATCGGGCTGGAAGACTGGTGATCGTTGTTCGGCTGCCGATCACGTTATTCATAGGTTGATACCGGCGATCGGGCTGGATATCGTCGCTCGGGTGCCGATCGCACTGCTCATAGGCTAAGAAGAAACCTTTGCCTGGCCAGAAAGTCTGTGGCCTTAGCTCGGAAGATCGCGTAGGTCGAGGGTTGGTCTTTCGTAAGATGCCTGAACATAGGCGAAAGACCATGGAATCCTCCTAGGACCGTGTAGAGGGCGATCTCATCGCTTACGGGCTCGCCGTTGAGGATAATCTCGTCTACCCAGTTGACGTAGTCCGAGTCAGACTCTTCTTCGCCTTGCTTGATTTGCATCATGCGATGGGGACCTTCTGGCCGAGCGACCCTGGTGGCGAAGTACGCTGTGAAGTCGGTCGCCAGTTGGTTAAAGGAGCCGATGGACCGAGGCGGCAATGAGGTGTACCACCTATGGGCAAGGTCGTCCAGTGTCAGAGGGAACATTCGGAACCTGGTCGCGTCTGATGCCCCACACCCGGTCATGTAGATGTTGAACTTGTTTAGGTGTGTTTCGGGGTCTGATCTCCCCTCGTACAAAGGTGTTTGCGGGGGAGCGATCTTGTGCTGCACGGGGGCGAGCTCAATGTGGACCGCGAGCGGCTCGCTTGGCCCGACGATCTTGTTCTTGGCGCCTGCCCCGGATTCCATGAGCGCCTTCATGTCGTCGAGCTGGCGTTGCATCGCGGCCATTGCTGTAGCATGGTCGCTCGTAGGTCGGATTTTGGAGCGGGAGCCGAGGTGATCGTGTACCGATCTCCTGACTCCGCTGCTGCCGACCTCGGCTATTTGGCGAGGGGGAGCCAGACGGCTGGGCTACCTTCTGGGAGTCGGATAGTCCGAACTCCTGGTGACAGACTCGAGCTCCGTCGTCTCGTGGCTGGGGTCGGACTGCCCCGGTCGCCAAGATGGGTCGCTGCCGAGGCGATCGAAAACCGAGGTGCCCCGGCTGGCGAGCGCCTCTCCCTACGAACGGGAGCCTACTGGCGATCGCTCGGTCAGCAATGCCTTGAACTTCTGTTTGGTCCTCCGACAGATGGCCGAGGGGGTGATAGCGGGAGGCGCGTCGAGAGCACTCCGTCGCTCCTGTAGGACGGCCATGGTCTCCTCGATGCATTACGTGGTTGGGCGATCGAGCGAGACACTGGGCCGTCCCGTGGCGAGATCGAGCGTCTCGGACCGCGGTGGCTACCCTCCGCCATCGGGCGTGGCTCGGGCGAGGCAGGCAGGCGTCGGCGGGGCGGCGGCTTTCTTCGACGCGGAGGCGGAAGACATGATTCTGAAAGCTTTCTCTAAAGAACAGTGAGTGTTTCTTCAGGTATATGCCCCGGAGAACAGTGAGTGTTCTTCGAGACGGTAGGAATTAAATTGAGGCTTAGATCCCCTTCTTCTAGCGCTAATTGTTGTTGCCCCAAAATATTTATCCGAAGATGAAATACTGCTGGAATGGACGGACAACAAACAAGGTTGCGGGAGCACTTCCGAGGGGGTGTTAATAAACACAAGATTTGCTGGGTTTGTTAGGCCCGGGCTTGAATGCTCTCGCGAGATGTTATTAATACAAATATTCATGGATACAAGTATTAATGTGAGAATCTAAGTACAATGAGTGTAAAAAGATCCTGTTATCCAGCTCTTGAGCGAAGCTTTGGTGTTCTTGCTCTCGGCCGATCGTCTTCTGTGTGAGAGAGGCTGAGAGAGAAGAAGGAACCGAGAGACAGCTGTTGAAAGAGTAGGAAAGCCAAGTTGTGTGTATTGCTTCTGTATTGTGCGTGAATAGCGAGAATGGCCCAGAGATTGGAGTTCAGAGAGTCAAAATTCGGTGCTTGGACAAGTGCAGGCAGCCTTCTATTTATAGGGGCTGAGATGCCTTGTTTCCTGGCGGGCGATCGCCTTTCGTCCAATATAATAATGGGGCGATCGTCTTTAAGTCACATGGGTTGTCTGCCTAAAGTCCAAGGCTGCTGCCGGCAGCCAGCTGTGCGGTCCAATGAGGAGCCAGCACGCGTCCGGAGTTGCTGTCACGGGCGGTCCTACTGACACCTTTCGGCGGGCCTGTCGGCTGGTGGAAAGATGCTGACAGGCTGTGGTCAATGATCCGTGAAATGCGGATCTTGTCCCGGCGCTGCACGTGGGCTCTGTCCTGAGCTTCGGCCTTTGCCGACTGGGTGATCATCGGCTTCGAGCGGCATGAGGCAGTCGGCACTGGTCGGTCACCAAAGGTCGGCATCGGTCGATCACCAAGGGTCGATCGGCAAGTGCCGAGAGATGATCGTCTGCTAGTCGGCCACCAGGAGTCGATCGCCAAGTACCGAGAGACGATCGTCTTAGATGTCAATCGCTCGGCACCGGGACTTGTCCTGGGACCTTCGGTCGGCAGTTCTGCCTTGGCTGCTCGGCTATGGCAAGGTCGCCCGATCTCTGGTCGGCAGTCCTGCCTCGGTCGCTCGGCTATGGCTAGGTCGCCCGATCTCCGAGGCGATCGCCGGTCGAAGAGTATAATTCTCGACACAACACATACGTTGAACTGGATCGAGGTGAGATAGTGTCTTCTGTACTGACTGTAAGAAGAACGTAAATCTCGGATAATTATTATTTCTTAATTCTAAGTATATAATATTTAATTGTGTATTTATAATAATTATTGCTTTGATTTACCATAGGTGAGAGTCAAAATGATCGACTCAATAAGCCTTATATCTTGGGCAATAATATTGTTTATACGACAGTTACTATTATTACTAGAAATCGTGTCCCGACTCGTGCGGGTTGATGATGTCCCCTTGAGGAGCTCGATAATGATTATTATATTAAACCCTGCAGGTGGATTTAATTCCGATATAATAATAAGGTTCGAGTGGTACTACTCTTGGATAAGATATTAATTAATTAAAGCTGTCAGTAGCTTATAATTAATTAATGGACATTCGATATCTTAAACACGGGAAATAATATATTTAATAAGGAGCCCAATTTCGTAATTTGGGATTTTGGTAGGAAGTGCAATATCAACCTTTTAGTGGACTAAGTCGATATTAATATATTCATTATATATTAGGAAGAGTCCTAATAAGGTAAGATGAATGTATTGGGAGTCCTTCCATAATCCTCCTTAAGATCCCTAGTAGTAGTCCAAGAGCCTATAAATAGGACTTATGGGGAGGTGTTGGCCGAAATTATTCATTGTCCCAAGCTTGAGAGATCGATTTTCTTCTTCTTGTGTTTAATTGTAGATCTAGACTTGTGTCTTTGATTCTACAATTTAGATAACACATCAATTTGCTAATAGTGTTCATAAATACTATAAAGCAAAGAAAAATAAATCGAGTGATCCCAAGTGAAGGAGTTTCGGCCGATTCCCCATAGAAGTCCAAACAAGATCCGGTAGCTCGTTGCCCACACAACGTCCGGTTCAAGGCGGATCATACTCTAGAAGGTCTAAAGGTAGAAATACAAGGTGATCAAGACGAAAGCAACCAATACTCTTCAAAAGGTAATATCCTATGATCTTGGATCTAGATTAGGATATTTTAATAATCAACATATTTAATTAATAAATAATAAATAATATTTAAATCGCTTATTAGTCTTAGTAATTAATTAATTAGCATGCCTAAATAGATCTTATGCTCGTAGATGCGTAAAACGCGATTATCATCTTTCCCAAAACTTCGCTTCCGCTGCGTTTTACTTTCCAACAATTGGTATCGGAGCCGTATTTTTAGGCTTTTGCTATTTTAATTAATTTTGGTGATTAATTGATAGCAATTTAAATATTCATATATTTTGATGTTGGAATATTTTGCTAGATGTGTTCTTGCAGGTGATATGATCCAATTATCATGGTTTATATGAATGGTGTATTTATTTATTTTTATTAATTATGCAATTGTTGGTTTGGCCCGGTTTTTGAGGCATGTAATGGTTTTCCCCGTGTGAAAATCCGCAGGTAGTTCTAGGTGGTTTTATTTTTCGTATAATCTTGATGTAATTTTGATGTATTTTATTTTGTATAAAATAGTAATCGAATTCGGAAAAGATGGGATCACGAAGAAATAGAGCAGAACCGGATCGCCGAGGCTGGCAACATGGCCGCGGCGACAAGCGGCAAGCATGCGCCGCCGGCGGCACATGGTACTGAAAGCGGCGCGAGCATTACGATTCAGCGGCGGCTGTCCGGCGATTCATTGGTTGGTCCGGTAAATCGATTTTAGTCGGTCCGTTTCGCGCCCGTTAAATTGCGTCATTTGAGAGTCGATTTACAATTAAATTTTTTTTATGTAATTAATTTTGCATAAAAGTGAAATTTTAATTTTGGAAATCCACGGCCCGGCCGGGGAGGAGCGACGAGATGCGTGATTCAGTGGGAGAGATCGAGTCGAAGATTTTCTCGTATTCAACTCAAGGAAGAAGACGATGATAATTGGATAATTTAATTATCCATGTTTTATTTTTGGTTTTTTTATTGTTTTGATGTACGGCATATATAGATGTATGCGTGGTATGTTTCCTTGCATGTTAGGATGAGAAAATTAAAAACCTTAAGGATAAAATAACTAAGTGATCAAATTGATTTATTTTTTTAAAATAAAATTGAATTGGCCTTCCATAATTAATTTAAATTGTGAAGTAATTAGCATGCGCGTTGACATTAGAGTCTTCCTCCATATCGGATGTGCTAATTATAGGTTCACTAGTTTTAAATTTCAAAATGATAACATAAGGTAAATATTACTTTTTATGATAGGACATCTCCATCTGTAGGACTATTATTTAAAAGATAATATTTTAAGGATATTAAATTATGGTGTTCACTTAGGTGTATTAATTAATAAGCTCCCCATCGGAGTCTATGTTAATTAATACATGGTCAAGAGGAACCAACTATTAATTTTACTTGTCATAACGTAATTTGACTAGATAGTAAAATTAAAGACGTAAAACTCTACTTGAGAAATGTGTGTGTAAACGTCCACACGATCGTGGCTTGCATGTGCGGATTTTTCGAGGTGTTGGTTGCTAGCATATATATTGTGTTTTGAGGTTTTTTGATATATTTTGCTATGCATTATGTGATGGATAAATGAAGCCCAGCCCACGAAAATGGAGGTTAGCCCAACTGCTTTCTTGCCTAATCACCATGGGCCTGCTCTACTTTGGCCCAGTTCTTATATGCAATCTGGCCCAATCGTTCTATCTTCTTTAAGCCCAGACAATACTACTTCTAGCCCACTCAACCTAAAAACTAAATCTTCTGAGCCCATCTCACTTAATCTCAACCAGCCTTACACTTTATTAGCCCAATCAAATAATTCCAAACCTCTTCAGCCCAAACCTTCAATTTCTAAACCCAATACCTTTTAAATTATTTCAGGCCTAAAACTAGAATTCAGGCCGGCCCAACCTCATTAAAACAGCCCAGGACCGCTGCCCAAGCTGCGGCCCAGCCAGAATTGGTGCAGCGGGTAGCCACCTGCAAAATCCTGTCCCACATTCCTTCAATCCTGTTCAACTGTTTCATACCTTTCGTATCTCCAAAGGAAGCATGTCCTCTTCACCCTTAGAGAACCAAGGGAACAGGGCACTCCTAAAGTGTCATCTTCCATCATCGAAATTTATGTGTAGGGAGAAATGGGCATCTTTTGTGTTCACCATCAAATGGAGAATGAAGCGCGTTTGGTCTCACCATGGATGAGGTTACGTGCTCTCTCTCTCTCTCTCTCTCTCTCTCTCTCTCTCTCTCTCTCCCTCCCTCCCTCTCTCCCTCCCTCCCCCCTCCCCCCCTCTACCTCTCCCTCTGTAACATCCCAATTCACAGATGGGACATTACACACCGTAGAACCCCCGTGAGGTCTACCAGGCTAATTCGTGACACATGAACCACAATGATAACCCAAAAGATGCACCCAAAAAGTAAATAAGGCCGTGGCCTCGGCCAAAACATTTTAACGGAGTACATGAGACATAAGTTAAATACCAAATTATTGCCTACGCAGGGGACTTAAACCATGTTTAAAAATAAACAATCTATCTCCAGTACTCAACAGATGCAATGACAAAACAGAAAAATGCAGACTCTAGCCACATCATCATGCCAACCCATCCTTCGCATGCGCATCCCGTGCCAGCTCCTCAGCTCGACCAGTACCTGAAATGCATAAGACGCATTTCCCCCATTTAAGGGGTTAGCATTTGAATAGCTAGTGCAAGTACATAATTACACAACATTATATACATACACGATTCAACGCAAATAAATCGTTAGGAAAAATCATTTTGAAAATCAATATTCCGGAATATCACATTAACACCAAAACAGTATATTAACAAGTTTTCCACATCACAATTATCCACGCTTGGTAACTCGCAACCGTACCCATTAGTATCGGTCCCCAGAGGTCCCGTCGGACCGTCCCCAGGTGAGAAACCACTTCCGCGGCCGTACCCATTAGTATCGGCCCCCAGAGGTCCCGTCGAACCGTCCCCAGGTGGAAGAACATCAACACACGCTTTTGATCCATTTCCATGGCCGTACCCATTAGTATCGGCCCCCAGAGGCCACACGCCATCCCCAGGTGGAAGAGAAACAATCACATTCGTTCAATAACACCATTTACATCATTCGCATCAAAATCATATGCACATAACGGAATGTAATACATGTACTTGCCTGATTAATACTACGTGAAGGAAAACGGCGAACGGAAAGGTTTTGGCCCGAACAACCTTCACAAATCCGATCCTAACACAATAACGATGGACAACAATCTTAAAACTACGTAAATGATGGAATACATCCTAGTTCTACCCGCTGAAACCCTTAGTCGAACAAAACTTGGGTATCGTCGACTATAAGTGACGAACAATGGAGAACTTGGAGTTTAAAAACACAAATCATCAATAAAATGAAGGGTTACAAGTACACGATCGAAGTCTAGCGATAACCCAGTAATAATTCGGACTAAAAGAGTCAAATCCCAAGAAATCCCCAAAATTCCCCCAAAATCTCAAAACAAGGGTTTTGGGAATATTTACCTTGATTCGGATGGTGGAAAGTGATTAGGAACTTGAAGAATTCACGCAAGGAATGCACGGTGGTAGTGAATGATGATCTACAGTCGGAATCGGCCCTAACCCCCGCTTTGGAATCGCTCAAGCCGAGAAGGATAGGAAATGAAGGAAAAATGACGAAGTTATGCTTTGTTGTCCTATTTATATTTAACGAGACTTAGCGCACGCTACGCACAAGCATTAGCGTGCGCTAGCGGTCCATGGCGAAACGATCGCCTTCCGACCTCCGTTAGCGTCGCAAGCTAACATGGTTAGCGTGCGCTAGTACTAGGGATTAGCGTGCGTTAACGCCGATTAGTGTCTGTTGCTGGTCGATGCAGAAATCTTGAACCCCATCCCTGATTGAAATCGTTAGCGCACGCTACGAACCCCAGGTTAGCGTCGCTAACCACACAATGATAGCGCACGCAAGTAAATTCCGAGTAGCGTGCGCTACTCGAGCGGCGATTACGCACGATGCCGCTGCGCAACAGCAAAAGTGCCGAAAAACGAAGCAAGACCAGAATCCAGAATCATAAACACGTAATAATCAAGATGACAAAGTTGAGCGTTGAAAGAGAATATAATCTCGATCACTAGAGAGTTTGAAACGAAGCAAAAAAAGCAAAATTCCCCAAACTTATGAAAATTACAAAAACGGCCCAAATGCCCGAAAAATCGCGATACAACGTCGGATTAACAAACCGAAAGTTCCAACACGACCAACTCAACCATACAAACTTATACGAATCGAGAAACAACGAAAACGAACAAGTTTTACGAGAATCGAACGCACATGCGGCAAGATATAATTCAAAATGAAATTATGCAAAAACATCCTTGAAACTCGACCAGACGGAAAAACTCCAAGAACAAAATAGATTCAGAATTCCAAAACAGTGCTAAGAGAGTTGTCTGAAACGAACATACACCAAAAATAGAAATTACCGAAAATAGAAAACACGGATATTACATTATCTCCCCCTAAAAATAAGTTTCGTCCCGAAACTTACAACGCGAACAACTCGGGGTATCTCGACTGCATACTCTCCTCCGTCTCCCATGTGGCTTCCTCGGACCCATGTCTCGACCATTGAACTTTAACCAGAGGGATGGTTTTATGACGAAGTTGCTTCACCCGACGCTCTAAAATCTGAATCGGCCTCTCCTCGATGGTAAGGTCGGGTACCAATTCGATCTCTCCAAAATCGATAATATGGCTAGGGTCCGATACGTACCTCCTAAGCTGGGAAACATGAAATACGTTATGAACATGGCTCAGGGACGGCGGTAAGCCTAGCCGATAGGCAAGCTCTCCCACTCTCTCTAAAATCTCAAACCGCTCAATAAACCTCGGACTAAGTTTACCCTTCCGGCCGAAGCGGTAAACTCCCCGTGTCGGCGACACCTTAAGCAAAACATGATCTCCCACCTCAAACTCCAACGGCCGGCGATGCGTGTCGGCATAAGACTTCTGCCGACTCTGGGCCGTTAACAATCTATCACGAATCAGAGTAATCTTCTCTCTCGTCTCAACTACCATATCGGGCTCGGTACCAATCAGCTCGGACGCATCGTCCCAACACAACGGCGATCTACACCTCCTCCCATACAACGCCTCAAATGGCGCCATTTTGATCGAGGCGTGCCAACTATTGTTGTACGTGAACTCGATTAACGGCAAGTGCGACTCCCAATCATCTTTCCATTCTAGGGCACAGGCTCTCAACATATCCTCTAACGTCTGGATCGTCCGCTCTGACTGCCCGTCAGTCTGAGGGTGATAAGATGTACTGAGTCTCAACTCAGTCCCCAAAGCTCGATGAACAGCCTGCCAAAAATGTGACACGAACCGGCCATCACGATCCGAAACAATACTCTTAGGAGTCCCATGCAACCTCACGACCTCTGCAATAAATACTCGTGCCAGTCTCTCCGGGCCCCAAGTGTCCTTAATACCCAGAAAGTGAGCTGATTTGGTCAGTCGATCGACAATAACCCAAATCATGTTCATTCCATTCCGAGTCCTAGGCATATTAGTAATGAAATCCATAGAAATATCCTCCCATTTCCACTCCGGGATATGAAGTGGTCGCAAAAACCCCGCGGGTCACTGATGCTCGATCTTAACCTGCTGACAGGTCAAACACTTCGACAAAAACTCGCTAACATCTGTCTTCAAATTACTCCACCAGTAGTTGCTCCTCACATCCTTGTACATTTTATTCGTACCAGGATGTATGGAGTAAGGTGTGGTATGAGCTTCACTCAAGATCTTCTGTCTCAGCTCAATATCATTCGGTACACATAGTCTGCGAAATCTCGAAACGCCATCATCACGAACCACAAATCCAGGGCTTTCCCGCCTCACATCCTCCTCAACTGGACCAAACACGGATCATCATCTTGTTTCGCTTTGATATCATCGATCAAGGACGAAGTGATCTCTAATGCACATAATCGGCCTGAACTCTCGAACCCAAACCTCAATATTCGACAAATAAGATCTCGCTGGATCCTACTGTGGTGTAAGTACCTCTAACATCCGTAACGCTATCGGCTTACGGATCAACGCATCACCACTACGTTAGCCTTACCTGGATGGTAAAGTATCTCGAGGTCGTAATCTTTAATTAGCTCCAACCACCTACGCTGTCTCATATTTAACTCTTTCTGACTGAAGATATACTTCAAACTCTTGTGATCTGTAAAAATCTTACACGACGACCCATAGAGATAATGCCTCCAGATCTTTAAGGCGAAAACGACCGCAGCTAACTCCAAATCGTGCGTGGGGTAATTCACCTCATAAGGTTTCAACTGGCGGGACGCATACGCAATCACTCTGTCTCTCTGCATCAAAACACATCCTAGACCAAGGCCCGAAGCATCACTGTACACTACGAAATACTCGTTCCCCTGAGGCAACGCTAACACGGGTGCGGTAGTCAAACGTCTCTTTAACTCGTCAAAACTGTCCTGCCTGTCTGCAGTCCACTCGAACTTCTGAGTTTTCTGGAGCAACTGAGTGAGTGGTCTAGCGATCTTAGAAAATTCCTCAACGAATCTACGGTAATAGCCGGCAATACCCAGAAAACTCCTCACCTCTTTCACATTCTTAGGCGGCTCCCAAGCCATCACTGCCTCTATCTTCTGCGGATCTACCCGAACTCCCTCTGCTGAAATCACATGCCCGAGGAACGTCACTTCCTCGAGCCAAAACTCACACTTAGAGAACTTCGCGTACAACTGCTCAGCCCTCAAAGTGTCTAATATAATCCGGAGATGTAAGGCGTGCTCCTCCCGACTCCGTGAATAGATAAGAATATCGTCGATAAAAACGACTACGAATTTGTCTAGATACTCGATAAAAACTTTGTTCATCAACTGCATGAACACTGCTAGGGCATTGGTTAGCCCGAAAGGCATAACCACAAACTCGTAATGGCCATATCTCGTCCGAAAGGCAGCTTTCGGAATATAGACGTCCCGAATCCTCAACTGGTAGTAGCCTGATCGCAAATCAATCTTCGAAAAGACTGTCGCCCCCTGAAGCTGATCAAACAAATCGTCAATCCTCGGCAAAGGGTATTTATTTTTGATGGTTAGCTTGTTTAATTCTTGATAGTCGATGCATAAACGAAGCGATCCATCCTTCTTCTTGACAAAAAGTACAGGAGCACCCCAAGGCGATGCGCTCGGTCGAATATACCCTTTATCTAACAACTCTCCCAACTGATTCTTCAACTCTAGCATCTCCGACGGTGCCATACGGTACGGTGCTCGAGAAATAGGGGCCGCATTCGGCTCAAGGTCAATAGGAAACTCCACCTCTCGATGTGGTGGTAATCCCGTCAAGTCATCCGAAAATACATCGGGATACTCGCTAACAACTGGAATCGACGATATGTCAACCCCACCATCTTCCGCCTGCAGAGCGAAACACCAGTAGCCGACACAACCTTGGTTCAAAAGTTTCATCGCCTTCAAGGCGCTAATCACACACCCCGATCTACCCGGCTTACAGCCGACGAGAGTATGCTCGGTGCCGTCCTCGGCAACTATCGTGATGGTACGAGTCCGATAGTTCATGATAGCACCATGACGATCCAACCAATCGTCCCCGAGGATCAAATCCTCACCCTTAAGGTCTATAACAATGAGATTCGAGGCCAATCCGGCTCCCGATCCTCACCGGGCAATCCCTAACTTCCCGGTCCCCAACCATACGATCCCATTGGCGTACCCACTACAAACGGCTCACACTCAAACAAGCGGTCAAAACCAATACGACTCACACAATCCGAAGCTATAAAGGAATGGGTCGCACCGAATCAAAAGCAACTGGATGAGAAAGGATCTCGAGTGGTACCGACACCACCGGAATGTCTGCCTCCTCCGTGCGCCTCATCGATATAATCGGGGATGGGTGAGCCCGAACTCGGCCAAGGCGGCAATCCGGTGACTCAGGCCTCTACCACGACTCGAACCTGCGGAACATGAGTAGCTAGTGAGTGTGATCCTCCGATCGGCGGTGGTAGTCGTAAATCTAGCGGCCACAGTGGCCCTCTCACAATGAGTGCTCGATGCCTTGCATCGCAAGTAAAGCAAGCAACTAACGGAAGTGGGCAATCCTTCACAACGTGCTCGGGCTTGCAATTAAAACAAACTCTCCCGCCAGTGCAACAGGTGATCGGTTACCACGAGATCCACCGGCCTGATGAAACGGCCTCTTCCCAGGTGTAAGAGCAGAACGAGACCTCAAAAACTGACCACCTTTTCCGGCCGAGAACCCACCAGTAGTCTTCTGCTTCTTAGCTTCCGAAACCGACTCTGATTCCGGGACAGCCATCTCGATCGCCAGAGCGCGATCCTGGTATTCCTTCAAAGTGGCACACATGAGCGGCGCCATACTCTGTCTAATATGCGGCTTCATGCGCATATTGAAGTAACGGATTTTATCAGCCTCCGTTCTCACTTGATCTCTCACGAAACCCAACTGCTGATTGTAAGAAATGATGGCCTGAGAAATAGGCACATCCTGAGGTGTAGCGGTGAAGAACTCCACAATTCTGCGCTCCTTGACTGGCGGCGGACAATATTCTGCTTCCATAGCAGCCCTGAACTCATCCCAAGTGGCCCGACGGTCTCTGGGCGCAACGGCCTCCCACCATTCCGCAGCTTCCTTATCCAGGAGGTACTGGGCAATATGTACCCTCCTGTCTTCAGGACAAGCTACGGCATCAAAGGTCCTGGACAACTGAAAGAGCCAATTCTCCCAACCGAGGGAGTCAGAAGATCCGGAGAAACGAGGAGGGTGCATCTTAGTCACCGTCTGAAGCCACTTACTAGCCTCCTCCTCCGGTGTCGGGGGCGGATTCTGGCGTCCACCCTGAGCTATCTGAGTAATTTGGGCTACCAAGCTCTGAAATCTGGCGGTAGCCAGCGTCGGCATTATTACCCGACGGCACTGAGTGAGAGGCTGAGTCCGCAGAGGACTGGGAAAGTGAGCCCTCCTCATTATCAGCACCACGGCCTCGGCCGCGTCCCCTAGCCGGTCTACCACGACCTCTCAACATACTGAAGGAAAATAAGAAAAGAACAAGATCGGAAAGATTCACAATTCACAAAGTTAGTAACACAAGTCACGATTCCGAACAGTGCAAGAAAACGGATTACAGAAATGTAAGAGTTCGAGGAGACTTACAGCCACGGGTCGCACGAAAAGACGGTAGCATGATGATATTAGGCTCAACGACTGACTCTAATGACGCAACTGACAGACCCAAATTTCACCGACAACCTAGGTATTCAAAACCTAAGCTCTGATACCATAATTGTAACATCCCAATTCACAGATGGGACATTACACGCCGTCGAACCCCCGTGAGGTCTACCAGGCTAATTCGTGACACATGAACCACAATGATAACCCAAAAGATGCACCCAAAAAGTAAATAAGGCCGTGGCCTCGGCCAAAACATTTTAACGGAGTACATGAGACATAAGTTAAATACCAAATTATTGCCCACGCAGGGGACTTAAACCATGTTTAAAAATAAATAATCTATCTCTAGTACTCAACAGATGCAATGACAAAACAGAAAAATGCAGACTCGAGCCACATCATCATGCCAACCCATCCTTCGCATGCGCATCCCGTGCCAGCTCCTCAGCTCGACCAGTACCTGAAATGCATAAGACGCATTTCCCCCATTTAAGGGGTTAGCATTCGAATAGCTAGTGCAAGTACATAATTACACAACATTATATACATACACGATTCAACGCAAATAAATCGTTAGGAAAAATCATTTTGAAAATCAATATTCCGGAATATCACATTAACACCAAAACAGTATATTAACAAGTTTTCCACATCACAATTATCCACGCTTGGTAACTCGCGATAGTACCCATTAGTATGGGCCCCCAGAGGTCCCGTTGGACCGTCCCCAGGTGAGAAACCACTTCCGCGGCCGTACCCATTAGTATCGGCCCCCAGAGGTCCCGTCGAACCGTCCCCAGGTGGAAGAACATCAACACACGCACCCCAGTCCATTTCCATGGCCGTACCCATTAGTATCGGCCCCCAGAGGCCACACGCCATCCCCAGGTGGAAGAGAAACAATCACATTCGTTCAATAACACCATTTACATCATTCGCATCAAAATTATATGCACATAACGGAATGTAATACATGTACTTGCCTGATTAATACTACGTGAAGGAAAACGACGAACGGAAAGGTTTTGGCCCGAACAACCTTCACAAATCCGATCCTAACACAATAACGATGGACAACAATCTTAAAACTACGTAAATGATGGAATACATCCTAGTTCTATCGTCGACTATAAGTGACGAACAATGGAGAACTTGGAGTTTAAAAACACAAATCATCAATAAAATGAAGGGTTACAAGTACACGATCGAAGTCTAGCGATAACCCAGTAATAATTCGGACTAAAAGAGTCAAATCCCAAGAAATCCCCAAAATTCCCCCAAAATCTCAAAACAAGGGTTTTGGGAATATTTACCTTGATTCGGATGGTGGAAAATGATTAGGAACTTGAAGAATTCACGCAAGGAATGCACGGTGGTAGTGAATGATGATGTACAGTCGGAATCGGCCCTAACCCCCGCCTGGAATCGCTCAAAGCCGAGAAGGATAGGAAATGAAGGAAAAATGACGAAGTTATCGCTCTGTCTATTTATATTTAACAGACTTAGCGCACGCTACGCACAAGCATTAGCGTGCGCTAGCGGGGCATGGCAGAACAGTCTGCCTTCTGACCTCCCGTTAGCGTACACAAGCTAACATGGTTAGCGTGCGCTAGTACTAGGGATTAGCGTGCGTTAACGCTGATTAGCGTCTGCTGCACAGTCGATGCAAATCGAACCCACTATCCCATCCCGAAATCGTTAGCGCACGCTACGAACCCGGAGTTAGCGTCGCTAACCACACAATGATAGCGCCGCAAGTAAATTGAGTAGCGTGCGCTACTCAGCGATTACGCACGATCGCTGTTACCAGCAGCGCAAAAGTGCCGAAAAACGAAGCAAGACCAGAATCCAGAATCATAAACACGTAATAATCAAGATGACAAAGTTGAGCGTTGAAAGAGAATATAATCTCGATCACTAGAGAGTTTGAAACGAAGCAAAAAAAGCAAAATTCCCCAAACTTATGAAAATTACAAAAACGGCCCAAATGCCCGAAAAATCGCGATACAACGTCGGATTAACAAACCGAAAGTTCCAACATGACCAACTCAACCATACAAACTTATACGAATCGAGAAACAACAAAAACGAACAAGTTTTACGAGAATCGAACGCACATGCGGCAAGATATAATTCAAAATGAAATTATGCAAAAACATCCTCGAAACTCGACCAGACGGAAAAACTCCAAGAACAAAATAGATTCAGAATTCCAAAACAGTGCTAAGCGAGTTGTCTGAAACGAACATATACTGAAAATAGAAATTACCGAAAATAGAAAACACGGATATTACACCCTCCCCCTCCCCCTCCCCCCTCCCCCCTCCCTCCCTCTCTCTCTCTCTCTCTCACTTCTTTATTCTTAATTTTTTGGACTCTTGCGTAGGAATTCTTACTTTTCTACGTGTGCTTTTTCTGTTTGAGTTGTTTCAGAAGAAAGCGTCAAATTTCAATCCTGATATTGCATAATCATCTATGATTCATATTGGGCGTGTTTAGTTGAGTTCAGCGGTGTATCCTGTCATTACTGTCTTGCAATATGATGTCTTCAGATTTAGGTTGAGTTGGTTATGTTTGATTATTTAATTGTTATCTGAAGCCTTATTATGATATTATCTGACCGTATTATCTTGTAGCTGCCTTTTGATTGTTGTTCGGATGATGTGACAACCATAATGTTTTCCAGAATTTCATATGTTCGGCATTGTACTGCAGTTGTACAGTATCTGCCTCTTTTTCGTAAGCTTAGTTGCTCTGTTGTACATGTGGATAACTTCTCAAGTTTATTTATTTTGTACCAACTTATTCCTTGTAAGCATATGTGCTACGGTGTCTTTTTATCATCTCGACCATGATTAGGTTTAAGCAATATTTATAAGTTTGTTTGTCGTAAATCTCGTATTATTTTCAAGAGGATATTAGGCGTAGCACCATTGTTTTTGTCGTAAATCTCGAAGAATTGTTCTATAGTAATTTGTGATTGTATTTAGGTTTAGTTTGTGCTAGAGAGTGAGCTTTTTGATGAAGATGTTCCTTGCTGAGAAATGAACTGGTTCTTTTTCTTGATTGAAAAAATAAACATATGGCCCACGTGAATAGCTCACACTATATTGAAGTCATTTAGTATAAAATGATTGTGTAAAATTATAAAATTCAGATTATTTACAATAATTGGTTCTCAATTTTTCGAGTTGAAAATATTAGTTTATTGTTTTCTCGCAGATTTTTTGTTCTTGGTTTCATAAGGTACTGTTCCAGCTTTTATAACCTTACCCTCTCTTCATTTTTTATTGTTGTAGTCCATGCATAGTACTTAAATTTTAAGAAAAAAAGCATTTTCTCATAATCATACAAGTGAGCCTGACTCATTATGACAGATTCATTTTTTATTGATTGAGGCAGCGATTGCAACGACAGATCTTTAAATCTACCTAAGAAATTACTACTTATCGCAACATATTTGGCCTCCGGATCAAATCAACATGAGGTCAATGAATGCGATGATAGACTAGGCTAGCCTGAGTGTTGCCTCCATAATCCATATGATAAATGAACCTACCCACTATGTAAAACTATCAATCATTTTATTTCTATCTCAAGTTATTTGTTCAATGCCTAACATGACTTATCTTGTTTTTAATTGGTATTTGCAGTGTCAACTTGTTGGCACACTTATCCAAAACTTCTTATGTACACATTAAGGTTTATGCTGCTGATTCATCCGTTGCTAATGACTATGGTGCTTTATATTGCCTAAATACCATGTTCATTTTCCTGAGCCTTTTCTTCGTTCACGTGTGATGATTGATAATCTCCCAAAAAGGTAAGATGGCTAATCTTTGCCAAACAATAAACCCTTTTTCTTCTTAGATAGTTTTTTCTTGCTAAAGATGACATGTTCTAGAGGTTGGATTTATAGTTCCGATGTAGATAGAGAAATAGTGCTATCTGTGTAATAAATTTGTATTTTACCAATGGATTTTGAGTAATTTCTGATCTTTTGTGACAGTACTGAGCTTCAATTTAGTTTTTCTTCTACATTTATTTTCAACTAGACCTTATTATTTTTCATATTTCATTATGAGAAGAGGTGTCGGTTGATAAGTGTCATTTTTGTACACTTATCCATGGTTTGTATCGATAAAATTCACCCATAATTGAGCTAGTCTACTCTTTTTTTGCTTTTAATTAATTAGTTTTTTTTATTTTATTTTTATCGGATGATGATCGGATTAAATAACTGATTTACTCAAGAAATAACATGTTTATTAAATATTCTCTTTGTTGAATTTTGATATATTCATGTTGTAGGGCTTTCTGAGACGAATTCGGCAGTCTTTCCGGATTCAAAATCAGAGTTATATATCAAAAGTTATCATCCGAAGAAGATCTGGGGCAAAAACGCAAAGTCTGAGAAATTCTGGGCTGAAAACGTAACTATCAAAGCTTCAAGGGAGAAAGTTTACGAAGCCACGTTACGACCGTAACATTCAGGAGTTACGGCCATAAGTCACCCTAGTTACGGCCGTAACTCCTGAATGTTACGGCCGTAACTCTTGACAGATTGCTATGATTTGTCTAATTTTTTATACTTTTGTGTATTATTGAGGGGATGGCCGGCATTGATCCGATCTAATGTAATAATGCTGGAGTTTTGGAGCTATTAGATGACTTTAGGTGTATAAATAGACCCCTTAGATCCTTCATCATTCATCATTCATCTTATAATTTTCTATTTTTTGTAAACTTTTCTTTTTGTGTGAAGAACACACTTGTGTTCTTGAGTGATCTTTGTAAGTGTGGTATAACATATGTTGTTCAGAGAGTTTATTGTTTCTATCTCCTTTATCTACTAAGGGAGTTAGGATCAATTCTTTCTCTTGATTCAACTAATAATGACCACACAAGCTTGTAATATGTGTAATAAACCCTTCATGGGCTAAGTAATCTTTAGTTGGGATTATAAACAAGGTTAGTCATGTTATTTATGTTTGTATAAAGATCTATTGTGAATTACTTATTATTGTGTGTGATTTTCATTGTTTTAACAATCTTTATTTATTTGGCCAATAAATGACGATATTTATGGTCTTCATATGTTTCGAAAGAAAATATGTTTGATTAGATCAAATGATCTTCACTCTAAGTTGTTCTAGGGGATAGAAATATACCTCTAGTCCTTAGATGATTCTTTGAGTTATTTTCATAAATCATAATGCTATGTATTGAAGCCAATCAACATAGAAATATAGTGGATTGCTTCAATATGTAAGGGGCGTTTTATAGTTCGAAAGAGAAACCGTCTTTTTAAGGAAAATCGAATCTACACAACATAATAAGTAAATTCATTTTAAGATCTCCTATACATCTTTTATAACTAATGACGAACTAAGTTTGTAATCCCAACTATTTCATTTTATCGTTAATCAATCTATTATTATTGCTATCTTTTTATTTCCTTATAATATTAGAACTGTTATTACATTTTCTTTGCAAATATTAAACCAAACTTTTTAATTGTGTGTTTCACTTATCATAGTATCTATAAAAATAGACTAATAGTGTATAATTCAGATTATAACCAAACTTCCTTGTGGGATCGATAAACCGGACTCAAAAAGTCCACTTTACTACTTGATACGATATCGTGCACTTGCGATAGTTACACTAAAAGCGTGTCAAGTTTTTGGCGCCGTTGCCGGGGAAGTATAAGTTATATTTGAAATCTTACATTTTAAACTATTTTTATAGGTACAAATTTCTCGACATTGTAACTTAAGTACTAAATTGTGTTTGTCCGGTCAAGTGGCGGATAACGGTACTCCGTGACTATTAAAGTCGGATTTTTCAGTTTCCCACAACAACTGATATTTGTAGATATTTTCTTCAATTATTTTCATTGTCTTTTTTATTTTATTTTTGTCATGGAAGAAACGTTGTATAAAATTGAAAAAAGATTTCCCTTTCTAAGCAAAAATGCAATTTTAAAAATTTACAAGGCAAGGCTTGAAAGGATGAGGTTGCTTATGAATAAAAGCATACCTTTTGACATCAGATTCATAATTGAAGCCAAAGTAAGAATAGAGGGTGAATTCACAGAAACACCGACTAGATTTTTACCAGGGCTAGGAAAAAATTCATATGCCAAGAAACGACGAGCAAAGGTGATAGCCGTTTGCTATAAATGTGCTAGATGGAACTGTAATTTAAAATGTCGATCTTTAGGAATTCCATCTACAAACAGAGAAGATAAAATTCAGTTCATTAAAGATGGTCTGAATAAGGAGAAGTTAGATGATATCGAAATTTCTCTTGACACGCATCCTAGTGGACTCATACATTACGGAATTCGATGTTTGTGGAATAAATTCCAACCAGAATATGAACAACGTCTTGGAAATCTGACGTTAAAAGACCCTGTTTGCCAATTTGTAAGAAAATTGGATGGGAAGCTTCTCCCCGACTCATAGAAGGCGTTTAGGCTGTTTCTGAACGTAAAATCAGAGGAAGATGTGATCCACAATCACAACTACTGTACATACGCGTAAGTATCTTTTATTTTTGTCGTGTGGTGAGATTTTCTGAATAAAAAATGTGATACGCGATAAATGCTTTCATTATTCTATTGAGTAGTTGAAGCACAATCAAACGCAATCACAAACTTGTTAAACAATTTTTACCTTCTTTTTCTTCTATAAATAAACTTTCTACTGGTTTCTTTCATTCATCCCTCAAACTTGCACTTTTCTCTGTTTCTCTCAAAAAAAAAATTCTTTTCAAAAATGGAGTCATCATCTTCAACAAAAAAATTTAGCACAGTCTGCATTTTTGGTGGAGCTAGTTATGGAAAAGAGGCATGCTTTGCTGAAGCAGCCCAAAACTTGGGTCGTACCTTAGGAGAAAAATGCATTCATGTAGTTTACGGAGGAGGAAGTATAGGATTAATGGGACGGGCTGCTGCTTCTGCCTATATGGAAGGAGTAAGAGTGTTGGGAATAATCCCAAAACCTCTGGCTGAAAGTAAAATCACTGGGTCAACTATTGGAGATGAGTTTAGATCTGTGAATATGCAAGATCGCATAACTCACATGATAAATAATTCTGGCGCCTTTATCACCCTTCCCGATGGTTTTGGCACCCTTGAGGAATTTTTTCATGTGGTTACCAGAGCCCAGCTAAATGTTCATCAAAAGCCAATAGGTGTGCTTAATGTCAATGGTTTCTTTGATGGTTTACTGTCTTTCATCGACTACTCTGCTGAAAAGGGCTTTATTTTCGAGCGTGCAAAACGAATCATAGTCGTTGCAACAACACCAGAAGAACTAATCAAAAAACTCAATGAATTTGTTCCTCAACCAGATCCAGCTCTAGCTAAAATTGTCTGGGTAGAAGATTTTACCGTGAGAAAACGAAAAGTATATTCATTCCTCTCCCTTTGATTACCCATGTCGGACCTCTTATATTTTTACTTTCTGTCGTGTGTAATAATCGTGCTAAATGATGGCAGCTTAAGGAGTTTCTTCTTGATCTCTTGATGCGCATCTATTCGTGATTTATGTATTGCTGTAATTTCTATTTCGTGTTTTGCTTTTATAAAAACTTTGATGGCAGCGTAAGGCGACTCTTCGGACTTTCTTGATGCGCATCTTAAAAATTGTGTTATACTTACGAGTATATTTTATTTTATTTTATTGTGCGCCTCGTATATTTATTCTCTTGCAGATTCTAAAAGGCGTTAGCTCAGACATCAACTTTCTTAACATGGAGTATTCTATTTTTCTGCATTGATTTTTATTTTATTTTATTTTTTATTTTTAAAAACTGAGGACAGTTTTATTTTCAAGTTTGGGGTGGTTTGTTTTATTATTTTGGTGTGTTGTAATTTTGGTGTGTTTTGATTGATTTGGATATTTGCCTTAATTTTTTTTTATAATATATATATATATATATATATTATTTTTATTTATGAGATTTCTAGATCTGGCCAAAACACCAATAAATTAGCTATATACAAGCTTCTAAATCGTTTTAACCTGTAAAAAAAATTTGTATATTCCAAAATTTTTGAGCCTTAATCTCTCTTTCCGAGCCTTGTAATTATCATATAAAATCGAGTCATTCGTTACCTTGATAAAAGAAGAATCAATCGGTTGATGAAAAATAGAACTGAAATTTACTTAATTTGTGGAGTTTTTGATTTTTCATGCTTAAACTAAGAAATGATTTTCTGCAAAAATTCTATTCCCTAAAAAAAAAAAAAGGAGTCATTGGTGAAAAGAGCTACACGTTAGCAAATAACGGTGTGAAAGCTATCACCTAAAAAAATGACGAAAAGGAGAAGTGTTGAGCAAAGAATTTTGCCTAATTTTGGAAGTCTTAAATTTTGCGAAAAATAAAGGACTAACCATTGTTGGTGCGTAGCTGCCGTCTCAGAAAAATTGGTGAAAAGAGCTACACGTTAGCAAATAATGGTGTGAAAGCTATCACCTTTTTACGAAAAAAAAATAATGAGATAGAAATTGTGTTAGTGAAAAGAGCTACACGTTAGCAAATAACAGTGTGAAAGCTATCACTAAAAGGGATGTAGTTTATGAGCAGATTTGAATTAATTAGCAGCTGAATTTCAATACACTCAATTTTGTGAAAATCACAATATTTGATGACGCCAATAAAATTCTTCTTCATATTGAGTCGAAAAATAAACGAGTGATCGAGAGCAACCATTAAAGGGAGTCGTGTGTATCACGAGTGGGAAAGAAATAATCAACCTATTGGGGGGAAACCTTACATTTTGGAATTACAATACTAAAACCGTGTTTTAACTTCAAAATCATTTGTAGATTTATTTTGAATCTTGATTCATTTATATCTACTGTATAAGTTGGTTGTTGTGTATTAATGGCATTTTGATCTCCTTTTCTCTTTTTATATTTTAATTTTTGTGTGTATTATTAGTTTTGTGTCTTATTTTTATTTTTATTTTTGGAGTGTGATTAATAAAGAGTCTTGCTCGGGACTAGCAAGAATTCAAGTTTGGGGGTGTGATAAATGTCATTTTTGTACACTTATCCATGGTTTGTATCGATAAAATTCACCCATAATTGAGCTAGTCTACTCGTTTTTTGCTTTTAATTAATTAGTTTTTTTTATTTTATTTTTATCGGATGATGATCGGATTAAATAACTGATTTACTCAAGAAATAACATGTTTATTAAATATTCTCTTTGTTGAATTTTGATATATTCATGTTGTACGGCTTTCCGAGACGAATTCGGCGATCTTCCGGATTCAAAATCGAGTTATATATCAAAAGTTATCATCAGAAGAAGATGCTGGGCAA
The DNA here is from genome assembly GCA_033398695.1 of Orobanche coerulescens. Lineage (NCBI taxonomy): Eukaryota > Viridiplantae > Streptophyta > Magnoliopsida > Lamiales > Orobanchaceae > Orobanche > Orobanche coerulescens. The sequence continues at coordinate 61,245,607 of CM065818.1, forward strand.
AACGCAAAGTCCGAGAAATTCGGGCTGAAAACGTAACTATCAAAGCTTCAATCGAGCAAATTTACGAGCCACGTTACGGCCGTAACATTCAGGAGTTACGGTCCTAAGTCACCTAGTTACGGTAGTAACTCACAATGTTACGGCCGTAACTCTTGACAGATTGCTATGATTTGTCTAATTTTTTATACTTTTTGTGTATTATTGAGGGGATGGCTGGCATTGATCCGATCTAATGTAATGATGATGGAGTTTTGGAGCTACTAGATGACTTTAGGTATATAAATAGACCCCTTAGATCCTTCATCATTCATCATTCATCTTATAATTTTCCATTTTTTGTAAACTTTTCTTTTTGTGTGAAGAACACACTTGTGTTCTTGAGTGATCTTTGTAAGTGTGGTATAACATATGTTGTTCAGAGAGTTTATTGTTTCTATCTCCTTTATCTACTAAGGGAGTTAGGATCAATTCTTTCTCTTGATTCAACTAATAATGATCACACAAGCTTGTAATATGTGTAATAAACCCTTCATGGGCTAAGTAATCTTTAGTTGGGATTATAAACAAGGTTAGTCATGTTATTTATGTTTATATAAAGATCTATTGTGAATTACTTATTATTGTGTGTGATTTTCATTGTTTTAACAATCTTTATTTATTTGGCCAATAAATGACGATATTTATGGTCTTCATATGTTTCGAAAGAAAATATGTTTGATTAGATCAAATGATCTTCACTCTAAGTTGTTCTAGGGGATAGAAATATACCTCTAGTCCTTAGATGATTCTTTGAGTTATTTTCATAAATCCTAATGCTATGTATTGAAGCCAATCAACATAGAAATATAGTGGATTGATTCAATATGTTAGGGGCGTTTTATAGTTCGAAAGAGAAACCGTCTTTTTAAGGAAAATCGAATCTACACAACATAATAAGTAAATTCATTTTATGATCTCCTATACATCTTTTATAACTAATGACGAACTAAGTTTGTAATCCCAACTATTTCATTTTATCGTTAATCAATCTATTATTATTGCTATCTTTTTATTTCCTTATAATATTAGAACTATTATTACATTTTCTTTGCAAATATTAAACCAAACTTTTTAATTGTGTGTTTCACTTATCATAGTATCTATAAAAATAGACTAATAGTGTATAATTCAGATTATAACCAAACTTCCTTGTGGGATCGATAAACCGGACTCAAAAAGTCCACTTTACTACTTGATACGATATCGTGCACTTGCGATAGTTACACTAAAAACGTGTCATCGGCCCATACGATGAATGGAATTCATTATTTTGGATCATGAAAAAACAATTAATATGTCTTTAAAATTAAGTTCCGAATTAGTGGATGCTGCCAAAGGGCGTGGATGTTTATTCTGAATGAAAGTTGTTAACAATAATAGGTACCTTTGCAGGGTGGTAAAGCAACTTTGTCACTGACCATGTTAAGTATTTGCAAAATCAAGTGAATGTAAATTTTAGTCCTAGTGATTTCAATCTGACATTTTCTAATTTCAAATCTTGAAAGAGATAAGAAAAGAAGTTTTCTTAAATTGTTACCTTTAATTCCTTGGAAAAACTTGATGGTTAACAAAAGAACTAAAAATAAAAAGGCTTGCTTATGTCACTTGTGGTGGCTGAGATTTTAAGAACCCATAGACATCCTGTGCATACTGCACAGTTCTAGGTCAGACCTGTTCAAGTCAAACGCAACATTTCTGATTTCACAGCCTTTCACGTGGTGATGCACCATATTGCTGTAGTGAATATTCATATTTTTCTGTAAACTTTATAATCATGCTAAAAATATTTTTGAGGTTCTGGTTTTTGTAGTTCGTGCGCTCAATTCTAAACCTTATCAAGGTTCTGACCATGATATCAGTTGTCAACATCTTATTAATCCCTTTGTGTGGGGGGTGCTCTTCTTCATGCTGTCAAATTGCTCATCATAATTTCACTATTATTTATTTCACGCGTAAAAAAAGTTTCAGTCGTGCGCTTACAATGTTGATTCCTAGCACTATTCTTATCCAAGTTAAGCGATATTTGCTCAAACACACTCATTGTTGGGTGTTTACTATGCAGGAGCTTAGTCACAGTAGATTGGGAGGTGAATCACCTTCAAATTCTCTTATATTCCTTGAGGTATTACGAATTATGCTTAAATAGTTTGTCAAATGGCTCGAGGAAAATTTGGGAACACTTTCAATGTATTAGAAAAGGCTATGCATTCTGCGTAATCTGGTTCTGACATTGAAGTCTGATTGTTCCAAAGCAACCCATCACCGGCGCCACTCAAAAACATGTATTGTGTGCTTATTGGTTAGTTTTTATACAAATGTTAATTTTAATGTTATTCATCCGTTGATTGATGTCGGTGAATACATGTAAACAATTAATTGCTTTGCACAGACTGCAACGAAACTAACTAATTATTTTAATTTCAGTTCCGTTGTACAATTGGTTAGGTTGTGTAACACCCCCAAGATATTCGAGGAGAATTACAGCGTCGTGGACCCCTACATGGGACCCACCAGGCTAACACAAGAAAACACCACTCGACTAACCGCCTCGGTTAGCAAGGAAACAATTGTTAACAATAAGAACATAAAACAACACGTCCGGTACAACCGGCATAAATAACATCAACCGACAAATACAGTAACTCCAACGAAGACCAATCACAATCTGAAAGGAAAAGCCTAAGTACTCGCGAGTACAATCTATAAGTTTACAATTTGGAAAACATCCACATCAAAAGATACAGTAAGAAATAACAAGACTCGATTGCACATGTCAACAACCTTGGCCGACATCCTCGTACCATCCCAGTGCCCGTTAAATGCATTTGAACATAACCCGAAATCCATAACAAGAATTTCCCGACAACGGGTCCCAGAGGGGTTAGCAATTACGCTAATACAAGTATTCAAGGCAAACCAATCGCTTACACATTTCATAGTACATGCACCAATATCATTTCGAAAACCAAAACAAGACATGTCTTTTCCGAAACAAACAAATACAATTAATTTGCCTAGACCGGGACGAAGCCACGAATCCCACTCGAGGCCTCTAAGGACCCTCCCGAGCCGGCCACATTCATAAAACAAACCAAGCACCACACGTCACCTAGGACCGGACGAAGCCACGAATCCCACTCGAGGCCTCTAAGGACCCTCCCGAGCTGGCTAGCGAATCAAACTCATGAATCCAGGACGAAGCCATAGATTCCCTCGAGGCCCCGTCGTACCCTCCCGAGGTGAGTAAAGCACACACAATATACATTACCATTTCACGTTAAGCATAAGGGTTTCCAAGAATACTTGCCTTGAATTATTGACGACGCAACGAACGGAAAGGAAAGTCACCGACGAACGCTAGGAACCAATGAAACCGAACCTAACGATTCGAAGAATACAATCACAACCATTTCTAAATGAATACGGAATTGGAATACACCCGAAAACCCGCCTACGATTCATGTATATTCGTATATAAACAACAACGAGGGCGGACCACAACCAAACCCTCTCGATTCCGTAAAAATCACGAAATATACCATGAATCCGTAGGGAAACTAAGAATACCAACAAGATTAATCATATTCATCATGAATTAATCAACAAAACGGAACGAATCGGACAAAAACACGAAAACCCCCAATTTTACCAAAAGTAGGGTTCTAAAGATCTAACCTTGATTCGCTGGATCAAGGGATGATATCGGACGGATTATTGATGATATAACCTCAAGAACTCCATGGATATGTTGTTAAACAACATGGCTTCAAGCTTAGAACACGCCCAGCTGCGGAAGAGGAGAAGAAGAAGGTGAAAAATGGCAAGAAAAACGTCTGCAGGGCCTTTTATAGGGGTTGACTGCCTGCCGGACACGGCCCGTGCCGATCGGCACGGTCGTGTCGCACAGCTGGCCGACAGGGACTCGACCGTGTCCTGCTTGACACGGTCGCGGCGCGTAGGGCCTTCCGATAGTGACCCGTCCGACAGCGACTCGGCATGACTCGACCGTGTCCTGGAACACGGTCGGGCGTGTCGGCAGTCGTTTCAGGCTTATCCGGAAGAGTTCGGCACGGGCCGTGTCGGACGACACGGTCGGGTCCTGAGACAGAAACTTTCGGCATTTCCGGACGAGTACGGCACGGGCCGTGTCGGACGACACGGCCGAGTTCGGCCGGCAGTGATCGGCCAATAACGAGCGGGTGAGCTAAAACGACCATAACTCTCTCGTCCGGACTCCGATTGACTCACCGTTTGAACCATTGGAAAGCTAACTCGATGCTCTATAATGTTGCAAAGATTTAGAATTTTTGGAGTTACCAAAAATTTATGGTGATCTAACAAAGTCGAACTCCCACGTGAAAAAGTCGATTAAGGACACGGAACTCAACAAAACGACACCGAAACGAACTCGGATGACAAAAAGTGCACAATTAATCATTCTCGTAATGACGAAATGGTCATGATAGAATTGTCAAAATGAACTTTCTCCGAAAAAGAAAATTACCGAAATTTGAAATTGCGGATATTACAGGTTGGTGGTGATCAAAATTATATTTTATGCTTGTGTAGTCAGATTTAGTATTTGCAATATCAAACTGAGGTAGTACGAAAAACATCATAGTAAGAAATCATATGATTTTGTTATTTTATATTTCGTTTAGGAATCGCTCTGTATGATTTTGCTATTTATTATGTTATATTTCACCAATACGAAAAACATCATAGTAAGAAATCATATGATTTTGTTCTTTTATATTTCGTTTAGGAATCACTCTGTATGATTTTACTATTTATTATGTTATATTTCACCAGGTACCTGTTTGATTCGTCGAGATTTATCTTTCTGCTGCGTATACCATATTTCATAAGGTAAGTCTCCCAATACTAACTTTTATATCCTGTCTTACAAGTTTAAATATGTTATTTATATTCATGTCAATCTCTGCAGGATTACTCAGTTGAACAAACCCCGCAATTGTTCGGGCATCAAATTTTTGTTCGGTTGCCCGAAGCTTACAATTGTTGTGTAGTTAGGCAAAACCTCAGGGTTAATTTTATAATTAGTCCATAAGCTTATAAACTAATATTTTCTCATGCTAAAAATATCTATATTTATCATTTTAGTTTTCGAAATTCAAGATTTCGGAATTGCGATTCAGATTCCGTTTGATAAACCTACCCTAAGCGGCAATTTTTTTCTACTGCAGGTTTTGAATGTGTTGTTGAGATTAGCATGGATGCAAACTGTGACGAGTATCACCATTTTTTTTTAACGGCTGGATATACTCGGCCTATGTTGCACAGGTGCGGGGGGGCGGGTGCGGGTGCGGGCAGATACGGGTGCGGGGATACGGTTTTTTGAAAATGTTAGGGTGCGATACGGCAAGGATACGTCTGTTTATTTTATATTTTATTATATATAACACTTGTTAAATATAAAAAACAACAATTCAAATATCACCATAAAATCAATTCAAATATATAAAACAAGTCATACAAAAAACAATTCAAAATGGCTTTGAGCGTGAGCTTTCTAATGTTGTCCGTGAATACCGCTAAAGGTAAAAGTAATTACTTATTAAATGATTTACTTTTTGTATTTTAATTTATTTGATTTACTTTTTAAAAATTATAAAAATCTAAAAAAAAAAAAACATAAAAAATTCGGACTCGCGTATCCGGCACAGATACGCGTATCCTGTGCCAGGATACGCGAGTCCGATTTTTTTTTTTTTTTTTGCACGGATTCGCCACGTGGCGAATCCAGTGCGAATCCCACGCGAATCGCACCCGCACCCGCACCCATGCAGTATCCGATACTGCATACTGCCCAATTTTGAAGAATCCGTGCATTATAGTACTCGGCCCTTTGGTGATTCGAATCATTGCAATAGGATCCTTAACATCCTTATATTCATTTTGGATTTATGTAGTTATTTTGGATGGTTTATGTATTTGGATGGTTGTTTGATAACCTTTTATGTATTGGGATGTTTGAATTTATTTTTAATGGGTAACTCTATTTTTAAATATCATATGTTGACTTTTAGCATTTAGAGTGTTGGTAAAAAAACCTGCGAAAATGTAGCCATTGACCCCAAAAATATACTCTTTACGTGTTGGTAAAAGAATAACAGTGTAGCCAAAGATATTAAATTGTTTAAGAAACAAGTGTAGCCATAATGACAAAGGGTGTTGCCAACAATATCGAAGTGTTTCACAATTTTATGTTACAGTAGTACTAAATAGGTGTAGCCATAGGTCTATAGCTATACTTTTAATGGTGTCACCACATAGATAATGGTGTTGGCATAGGTCTACAACAACACCTCTTAAGGTGTAGGAACAGAACCAAAAAGTGTTGGCATAGGGGTCTACAGCTACACCTTTCCGCAGTGTTACGAGAAACTGTAAAAGTGTTAGCGTAGACCCCTATGGTAGCGGCCATTTTTGTAACACCCTCAAATTTGGTCAAAGTGTAGCTGTAGCCTATTTTTTTCTTTTACCAACACTTTTTAGGTTGTGAACACATTTTTTTAGGTGTGACTGAAGCCCATATATGGCGTAGTAAGGGATCACGTTCTTAAAATGATGTCTCATTTGAACGAACTGAGCATACTGGGGACCACTATCAATGCGGAGTCGCAGGTCGATATTAGCTTGGGCAGTTTACCAAGAAGCTTTGAGCAGTTCCGCCTCAACTACGATATGAATCGTAGGACTTACACATTGGCAGAACTTCTGACAGAGCTTCAATCTGCCGAAGGTCTCTTCAAACAAGGTTATTCTCAAATTCTTGCGGCAACTGGTGCTGCTTCTTCAAAACCCAAATGGGGAAAGAAGAAAAAGCAGGTTGGACAGAAGCAAGTGGCGACCTTCAAAGCTAAGGTCAAGGCTCCTCAGTCAAAGGCTCCTCAGCCGGAAGCGAACAAAAAGCCGAAGGGCAAGTGCTTCAACTGCGGTCTGAAAGGACATTTCAAGAGTGACTGCCCTAAGAAAGGTACGTCTCATGCACTAGTAGTCAAAACATGTTTGGCTGCCTGTTCCATCACTTCGTGGATAGTGGATTCGGGCTCCACTAATCATGTTTGTTATGACTCGCAGGGGTTCCAAGTAACCAAGGTACTTAGGCGGATGAGATTACAATAAGTCAGCGACTATTCCAGTCAAGGTCACATTGCGATGGGAGTCATGCAGCTAAAAGTTGATGATAGGATTTTAGTTCTTAATAATGTATTATTGGTACCCGATTTTAGAATGAATTTGATTTCAGTTTCTAAATTGCGTCGTGATGGATATTCAGTTTCTTTTGAAGATAATGCAGTTATTAAAAGAAACGGTGAATATGTTTGCACGAGTACTTATAATGAAGGACTTTATATCATTAATGTTGCACCAGCTCCCTTGCATACTTATAAATCACTTAATTCTTTGACTAATCCTAATAAAAGAAAATAGCCTTCGGGCATAAATCCAACATATTTGTGGTATTTACGATTGGGTCATATTAACCTTAGAAGGATTCAAAGATTGGTGAGCGATGGCCCATTGGATTCGCTCCAAATTGAGTCACTTCCAACCTGCGAATCCTGTCTAGAAGGTAAAATGACTAAAAGAGCTTTTCAAAGCAAAGGAAATCGTAAATAAAAGGTGTTGGAATTGGTTCATACCGATGTATGTGGTCCAATGAACATCCAGACTAAGGGTGGTTTCGAATACTTCATCACATTTATAGATGATTATTTGAGATATGGATACATCTATTTGATGCGACGTAAGTCTGAATCTTTTGATAAGTTCAAATAATTCAAGGCTGAAACGGAGAAGCGTCATGGGCATAGTATCAAGTCACTACAATCTGATCGTGGTGGCGAATACCTTAGTGGAGAGTTTTTGGATTTCTTGGCACATGAGGGGATTACTTCCCAACTCACAGCGCCTGGTACACCACAACAAAATGGTGTTGCTGAACGAAGGAATCGTACTTTATTAGAGATGGTTAGGTCAATGATGAGTTATTCTGATTTGCCTATTTTGTTCTGGGGGTACGCCTTGGAAACAGCGGCGTACATTCTAAACTTGGTGCCTTCAAAATCAGTTCCAAAAACACCCACAGAACTATGGAATGGGCGCAAGCCCAGTCTAAGACATGTTCGGATTTGGGGTTCACCAGCATACGTGCTGAACAAGGAAGCTGATAAGTTGGCATCTCGTACAGAAGTACGAGTGTTTGTAGGATATCCTAAGGGAACGAAGGGTGGCTTATTCTATAGTCCTAAAGACCAGAAGGTCATTATTAGCACCAATGCCCGATTCTTAGAGGAGGACTATGTGATAAGACACAAGCCTAGGAGTGAGGTCATTCTAGAAGAACTTAGGGGCGAGATTTCGACAATACCAATTGTGCAAACACCTAGTATACCACGTATCGACACTATTGTGGATACGCAAACCAAGGACACACCTTGTCGTAGTGGGAGGGTTGTTCGTCAACCCAAACGTTTCATCGGCGTGGGAGCATATTCGGACCACTCCCCGGACCTGGATGAAATGGATCCATGTATGTACAAACAGCAATGGAATCCGAAATGGGATCTATGGATTTTAACCAAGTGTGGGAGCTAGTAGAGCTACCCAATGGAGTAAAACCGATTGGAAGTAAGTGGGTGTACAAGCGTAAGAGAGGATCGAAAGGGAAGGTTGAAACCTTCAAAGAAAGGCTTGTTGCGAAAGGTTACACTCAGAAGGAGGGCATCGACTACGATGAGACCTTTTCGCCAGTAGCCATGCTTAAATCGATCCAGATTTTCTTAGCTATAGCTGCGCATTTGGATATGGAGATTTGGCAGATGGATGTCAAGACTGTGGTCTTGAACGGGAGTCTTGATAAGAAAATCTATATGCGCCAACCTGAAGGATTCATTGCTGAAGGAGAGGAGCACTTAGTATGTAAGCTTAAGAGAGCCATTTATGGTCTTAAGCAAGCATCAAGGTCTTGGAACATGCGATTTAATGAGGTCATTCAATCGTATGGTTTTGAACAGTGTCCTAGTGAGGTTTGTGTATACAAAAAGTGCAATGGAAACGTGCTGGTGTTTCTTGTACTATACGTAGATGATATACTTCTAATTGGAAACAATGTGAAGGTATTATCATACATAAGGGTACGGCTGTCTGAGCAGTTCGATATGAAGGATTTGGGAGAAGCTGGGCACATCCTTGGTATTAATATCTTTCGAGATCGCAAGAAAAGGATGTTGTGCTTATCTCAGGCATCCTATATCGATATGGTGCTAAAGCGGTTCAGCATGGAGAATTCCAAGAAAGGTTTCTTACCTTACAGACATGGAATTCAGCTATCTAAGGCTATGTGTCCTAAAACACAGAAGGAGATAGATGACATGAAGTTGGTCCCTTATGCTTTGGTAGTGGGAAGCCTCATGTATGCTATGCTTTGCACTAGACCTGATATCTGTCATACTGTAGGCATGGTGGCGAGATATCAATCGAACCTAGGACTGGGACATTGGATTGCTGTCAAGCATATACTCAAGTACCTGAGAAGGACTAGGGAGCATATGCATGTATATCAATCAGATACGTTTTGTCCTTTGGGTTACACTGACTCGGATTTCAGTGCAGACAAATAAAAGTCGAAACCAACTTCCGGATATGTTTTCACTTTAGGAGGTGGAGCCATCAGTTGGAGGAGTGTGAAGCAGAAATGCATAGCGGACTCTACCATGGAAGCCGAATATGTAGCAGCCTCAGAGGCAGCTAAAGAGGCGGTATGGCTCAAGTACTTCCTAAAGGATTTGGGTGTGATTCCTAATTTGCCCAGGAGTATTACACTATATTGTGATAATGCCGGTGCTGTTGCAAATTCGAAGGAACCACGGGCCCACAAAGCAAGCAAACATATCAAGCGCAAATATCATATCATTCGAGATTTTGTGAAGAGAAGGAAGATTATTGTCTCCAAGATAGCATCTGAAAACAACCTAGCTGATCCTTTCACGAAAGGGTTGCCCTCAAAGTCATTTAAAGGGCATGTGGAAGGAATGGGGTTAAGATGTATGGCAGCATTACTTTGAGTATAAGTGGGAGATAGATAGACATAGCTTAGATAGTATACTTCAAAAGCATGCTTTGAGTATAAGTGGGAGATTGTTAGGGTTGTATACGTCAAAGCATACTTTATGCTTGTATTACCTAATTTCCCAGTCTTTATCAATGAGAATATTTAATTCATTTATCACATGTTTTGCATATTTATTCACGCTATGGTTATGTAAATGTAGTCTAATTTACTTTATATTGTAGATAATGTGGTGTGTAGTGTCACGCAGAAGATCACATTATCGGTTCCTTATATAGTAATATTTAGTTCACAACCTATATAACATTAGACCGTTATGTGAGAGGTTGTAGTATATGCTTGATATTGGTTGGTCTTGACCATTAGCATATATTAGCGTATTTGGTATACGTTGAACAGGATCGAGGTGAGATAGATTTTTCTGTACTGACTATAAGAAGAACGTACATCTCGGACAATTATTATTTCTTAATTCTAGTGATTAATATTGAATTATATATATTTAATATTTATTGCTTTGATTTATCATGTGTGAGAGCCACAATGATTGACTCAATATGCTCGATATTTTGGGCAATATTATTATTTATATGATAATTAATATTATAGCTAGAAATCGTGTCCCGACCAGTCGGGTTGATCATGTCTCTTGAGGCACTCGAAAGGATTATTATATTAAACCCTGCAGGTGGAATTAATTTTCCGATATAATAATAAAGGTTGAGTGGTATACTCATGTATAATACATTAATTAATTAAAAGCTGTCAGTAGCTTAAATTAATTAATGGACATGGAATATCTTAAACATGGGAAATAATTAATTCAAAAAGGAGCCCAATTTCGTAATTTGGGATTTTGGTAGGAAGTGCAATATTAACTTATTAGTGGACTAAGTTGATATTAATAGAGTCTTCATATTAGGAAGAGTCCTAATAATGGAAGGAAGATATCTATTGGGAGTCCTTACCATATCCCCCTTAAGGTCCCTAGAGTAGCCCAAAACACCTATAAATACATACTTAGTGTTGGCCGATTTTTCCACTCATAATTGCCCAAGAAAATCGATTTTGTGTGTGTGTGTTTAATTGTGGATCTTGACTTGTGTCTTGGATTCCATAATTTAGTTAACACAATATTTTTCTAAAATACCAAAATATTCAAGAAAAATAGAGAGAACAAAAAAATCGTGAGTTTTCTTGTGAGGAGATTTCGGCCGACCCTAGATGTGCAAATTTAGTCCGGTAGATTGTTGCCCACACGACATCTGGATGTAGGCGGGATATACTCTAGAAGATCTTGAGATAGAAATACAAGAAGATCGGAGAGGAACACGAAGAGGACATAAATCGATCAAAAAGGGATTTTCTACCACATCGCATCAAAGGTAAAAATTACCGACTCCCATGCATAAATATGTTTATTTAATTATTTATTAATTTGTTTAGTTAATTAGTTGACAAGCGTAAATAGATTCGGTTTTTCTGTTGGTTAGTTTATAAAACCGTTAATTAAATTATCATCACCAACTCGCTTCCGCTGCGAATTATATTCCAACAGCCATTATTAGGAAAGGAAATGGTGAATATATTTGCAAAGGTATTTTTAATGATGGACTATATGTCGTTAATACTGCACAAACTCATATGCATAAATCACTTAATTCTTTTTCTAAACCTAAAAAGAGAAAAGAACCTTCAAGCATAAACCAAACATATCTGTGGCATTTATGGTTAGGGCATGTAAACCTTGGGAGGATTCAAAGATTGGTACATGATGGCCCATTGGATGATCTCCAAGTCTTTTCTAATTTGTGAATCCTGTTTGGAAGGTAAGATGACCAAAAGGGTTTTTAAAACCAAGGGAAACCGTGCTCAGAATGTGTTAGAATTGGTTCATACGGATGTATGTGGTTCAATGAATATCTAGGAATGGGGTGGTTTCGAATACTTCATCATGTTTATAGATGATTATTCGAGATATGGATACATCTATTTGATGTGACGTAAGTCTGAAGCCTTTGACAAGTTCAGAGGCTTCAAGGCTGAAATAGAGAAGCGTCATGGGAAGAGTATCAAGTCACTACGATCTGATCGTGGTGGCGAATACCTTAGTGGAGAGTTTTTGGATTTCTTGGCGAATGAGGAGATTTCGTCCCAGCTCACCGCGCCGGGAACTCCACAATAAAATGGTGTGGCTGAAAGAAGGAATAGGACTCTTTTAGAAATGGTTAGGTCAATGATGAGTTATTCAAATTTACCTATTTCGTTTTGGGGATACGCCTTAGAAACAATGGCGTACATTCTAAACCTGGTGCCTTCGAAATCAGTTCCAAAAACACCCACATAATTGTGGAGTGGGCGTAAGCCCAGTCTAGGACATGTTCGGATTTGGGGTACTCCAGCACATGTGCTGAATAAGGAAGCTGATAAGTTAGCATCTCGTACAGAAGTGCGAGTCTTTGTAGGATATCCTAAGGAAACGAAGGGTGGCTTGTTCTATAGTCCACAGGATCAGAAGGTCATTGTTAGCACTAATGCCCGATTCCTGGAAGAGGATTATATGATTAGTCACAAACCCATGAGTGAGATAATTCTGGAAGAGCTAAGGGACGAGACTCCATCTATACCAATCGTACAAGCGCCAACTAACACTGCACCACGTATCGATTCTGAGACTTGTACACCAACTCAGGATTTGCCTCGTCGTAGTAGAAGGGTTGTTCGTCAATCAGAATGATTCATAGGCATGGGAAAGTCTTAGGGCTCAATCCCTGGCGAAGATGAATCAGATCCCTGGACGTACAAGGAGGCAATCCAAGATAAAGATGCTGACTCCTGACAAATAGCAATTGAATCAGAAATGGGATCTATGGATTCCAATCAAGTGTGGGAGCTAGTAGAGCTACCTGATGGTGTACAATCCATTAGGAGTAAATGGATCTACAAGTAAAAGAAAGGAGGTGACGGGAAGGTTGAAACCTTCAAAGCGAGGCTTGTTGCAAAAGGTCACACTCAGAAAGAGGGTATCGATTATGATGAAACCTTTTCACTGGTAGCCATGCTTAAGTCAATCCGGATTCTTTTAGCTATAGCTGCGCATTTGGATCTGGAGATTTGGCAAATGGATGTCAAGACTGCATTCTTGAATGGGAGTGTATACAAGGAAATCTATATGCGCCAACCAGAGGGATTCATTGCTGAAGGAGAAGAGCACTTGGTGTGCAGGCTTAAGAGATCCATTTATGGACTTAAGCAAGCATCTAGATCTTGGAACACTCGTTTTGACAAAGTTGTCCAGTCATATGGATCCGTCCAATGTCCGAGTGAGAGTTGTGTGTATAAGAAATGCGATGGAAATGTGTTGGTGTTTCTTGTACTATATGTAGACAATATCCTTCTGATTGGAAACAACTTGAAGGAATTGTTGGACGTACGGGTATGGCTATCTGAGAAGTTCGATATGAAGGATCTGGGAGAAGCAGGACACATCCTTGGAATCAGGATCTTTCGTGATCAGAAGAAAAGGATGTTGTGCTTATCCCAGACATCCTATATCGATACAGTGCTAAAGCGGTTTAGCATGGAGAATTCCAAGAAAGGTTTTCTACCTTACAGACATGGAATTCAACTAAGGATATGTGTCCCAAGACACAAAAGGAGATAGATGACATGAAGACAGTCCCTTATGCGTCAGCTGTGGGAAGCCTCATGTATGCTTTGCACTAGACCAGATATCTGTCATGCCGTAGGCATGGCTGCTAAATATCAGTCAAACCCAGGACTAGGACACTGGATTACTATCAAGCACATACTCAAATACCTGAGAAAGACTAGAGAGTACATGCTTGTATATCAGTCAGACAACCTTTGTCCGGTGGGTTACACTACTCAGATTTTTCATCGGACAAAGAAAAGTCCAAGTCTACTTCGGGTTATATGTTTAGCATGGGAGGTGGAGCCATTAGATGGAGGAGTGTGAAGCAGAAATGCATCTCGGACTCTACTATGGAAGCCGAGTACGTGGCAGCCTCTGAGGCAGCCAAGGAGGCGGTGTGGCTCAAGTACTTCCTGCAGGACTTAGATGTGATTCCCGATTTGCCAAAGGGTATTACACTTTATTGTGATAATACTGGTGCAGTCGCAAATTTGAGGGAACCACGAGCCCACAAGGCAAGTAAACATATCAAACGCAAGTACCACATCACACGACACTTCGTAAAGGAAGGAGATGTAGTTGTATCTAGGGTTGCATCGAAAGATAATCTTGCTGATCCTTTCATGAAAGGCCTACCCTCAAAAGTTTTTGAAAGGCATGTAGAAGGAATGGGATTATGGTGTATGGCAGCATTGCTTTGAGTATAAGTGGGAGAAATGAGAGACTATGTAATAGAGTAGTATATTTAAAATCATGCTTTGAGTATAAGTGAGAGATTGTTAGGGTTGTATACTGCAAAACATACTTTATGCTTGTATTACCTTATTTCCCTGTAACTACCTATGAGAATATTAATTACATTTAATCACATGTTTTGCATATTTATGCACGTTATGGTTATGCAAATGAAATGTCTAATTATTTTATATTGTAGATAATGTGGTGTGTTGGTGTCACACGAAAGATCACATTATCGGTGCCTTATAAAATTATATAATAGTTCACAACCAATATAATTATTAGACAAATTACATAAAAGGTTGTAGTGTATGCTTGAGATTAGTTGGTCTTGATTATTAGCATACATTCGCATATTTGCATACGTTGATAGATCTAGGTGAGATAGTGTCTTTTGTACTGACTGTAAGAAGAATGTAAATTTCGGATAATTATTAATTCTTAATTTTAAGTATATAATATTTAATTGTGTATTAATAATACTTATTGCTTTGATTTACCATGGGTGAGAGTCAAAGTGATCGACTCAATAAGCCTCATATCTTGGGCAATAATATTATTTATACGACAGTTATTATTATTACTAGAAATCGTGTCCCGACTCATGCGGGTTGATGATGTCCCCTTGAGGAGCTCGATAATTATTACTATATTAAACCCTGCAGGTGGATTTAATTCCGATATAATAATAAGGTTCGAGTGGTATTACTCTTGGATAAGATATTAATTAATTAAAGCTGTCAGTAGCTTATAATTAATTAATGGACATTCGATATCTTGAACACGGAAAATAATATATTTAATAAGGAGTCCAATTTCGTAATTTGGAATTTTGGTAGGAAGTGCAATATCAACCTTTTAGTGGACTAAGTTGATATTAATAGATTCATTATATTAGGAAGAGTCCTAATAAGGTAAGATGAATTTATTGGGAGTTCTTCCATAATCCTTCTTAAGATCCCCAATAGTAGTCCAAGAGCCTATATATAGGACTTATGGGGGGAGGCCGATTTTTACATGTCTTGGTGAGGTTGTGAGATCAATTTTTTCCTCTTGTGTTTAATTGTAGATCTAGACTTGTGTCTTTGATTCTACAATTTAGATAACACATTAATTTGCTAAGAGTGTTCATAAAATACTAAAAAGCAAAGAAAAATTATGTGACCACATACAAGAGAATTTCGGCCGATCCCATTAGTGTCCAAGCAAGATCCGGTAGCTCGTTGCCCACACAACGTCCGTGAAGAGATAAATTCACCACTAGAAGGGGGGTTGAATAGTGGTGATGCGGAATACCAAAATTTCTTGCGAGAAAATAGAAAATAGTGCGGAATTTAAAGACACAAGAATTTATAGAGGTTCGGCAACTTGCCTACGTCCTCTCTCCGACTTTCTTTTTCTATTGGCTTAAGAAAAACCACAAACTTAACTCGTCTTCTATCGGTCCGAGTTCACAACCGTTACAATCCGCTTGTCTTCTATCGGTCCAAGCTCAACCTTTCCCTCAATATAAATGATTGTTTATCTAGTGTTCTATAGGAACTTGATAATCCTCACTATACGAATATGGGAGTATAATCCTAACAATGCCGGATCAAAGATCCTAATAACACTGAATTAGTGACTCTTGATTCGTTTCTTTTTCGCTCAAGTGTAAGTGATGCAACACTTACAACCAAATGAAAGAATACAAAGAATAATGGATATTACAATTGAAATCGCTCTTGTATCTTTCTTTTCTCACAACTTGTAATGCAATAAAATATATAAATCTGAGCTCAAGAATGCTTTGATTACTTGTATGCTTGTATGCTTGAATGCTTGAAGTTGTGTGTTTGATACCCAAGTCCTTCGGGTATTTATAGGTGTGAGACATCCTTTAAATTCTGAAAAACATACTATTAGCGTGCGCTAATAGTGCCTTGTAGCGTGCGTTAACGGTTTTTGACTTGAAATCTCTGAACGGTCACAAAGACTGTTGCAACGGTAAAATACCATGTCTAGCGTGCGCTAGTAATGTAGTGGTAGCGTGCGCTAACGCCTGGTCAACTAGTCTTCGATCTTGACTTTGACAATGTCCGATTTTCTCTCAAACGACTCTTTATCCAACGGCTAAATTTAAGATTAGCGTGCGCTAGCAAGTATGCATAGCGTGCGCTAGCATTAATTAAATCCAACTTTTCCAGATTTCTCGGATCTGCATTGACTCTTGCCTTCCAACGGTTGAAATTCAAACGGTAATATACAGACTCCTTTTAGCGTGCGCTAATACCTTTCCTTTAGCGTGCGCTAATAGTTCTTTCATTAACGTACGTTACCTTGTGTAGCGTACGTAAAAGCCTTAACGAATTGAGTCCAGTAGCTACTGGACTACTAACCATAATATTGGTAGCGTGCGCTAGAGATGATAAGCAACGTGCGCTATGTCCTCACTTTAGCGTACGTAAGATTATATGTGTAGCGTGCGCAACGTCCAGTTCTGATTTCCTTCCAGACTTCACTGACCTCTGGAGACTTGCGATAGCGTGCGTTATTTTTACTGTATAGCGTGCGCTAACTGTAGGTTCTTAGCGTGCGCTAACATGGAATAGCTTGCGTGCGCTATCGATCAGGCGACTTTACTAGGCTGCAGCTGACTTCACTGGTCTGAATATGCATGTCCTGATAGCGTGCGCTACTATATGTTGAGTAGCGTGCGCTAGCTCTATTTTGCTCCTTCAAAATATTATCGAGCCGAGATTGATCTAATTAAATGTTTTGAGTGTAATAATCATCAAAATACATTTTGAGTCAACAATCTCCCCCTTTTTGATGATGTCAAAACATTTAATTAATACCTGCAAAAACATTTTGAAATGATTCGAATCAAGGTAAACTTGTTCGATATATTAGTAGATTTTCGTTTTTGGAGTATTCTCCCCCTTTTTGACATAAACAAAAAGGAACTCCCCCTGAATTGTTGCATTATTAATTAACGAAAATTTATTCAAGGTGCAATCAACAATACTAGTAACAATACTTGTAAATAGCAGATACTTGTACATAACAAATGCCAAATGAAGAAATGCGAATTTCATTAAGATAAAATGCAAGGAATACAACGAGTTTTCATGGCAAAAGACATATAGATTGTTCGAACAACAAGTTTCTACATCAAACATCAAAAGATAAAATCCTCAAGTCTAAGGATCGGAAGAAGACGAAGGGAACGGGAACGAGGGGTGTGTGAAACGAATGAACTCGGATATCAGCCCACGAACTTCCCGGACTTCTGAACTCACTTCCCGGATTTCTGAATGCAGAGCCCGAACATCCTCTCGTATCTCAGCCTGAGAGGTCTCGATGCCCCGCATCCGGGCACAGAGATCGCTCTCCTCTTCCTCCGTCACCACATCTCTCATTGGGCGTTTTCCTTTCGTCTTAGGATGACGAACAAAAGACTTGGACTGCAGCTCCTTAAGCG
Source organism: Orobanche coerulescens (assembly GCA_033398695.1). Classification (NCBI taxonomy): domain Eukaryota; kingdom Viridiplantae; phylum Streptophyta; class Magnoliopsida; order Lamiales; family Orobanchaceae; genus Orobanche; species Orobanche coerulescens. The sequence goes on from CM065818.1 coordinate 61,263,601, forward strand.
TGTGGGGTCCTCGGTGCATGACTTGCTCGGTGGGTGTAGGCATCCGTGTGCCTTTTGGCACTTGGTCGTCATCCCGGAGATATGGAAACAAAACCCAGCCTCGATTGAAGGTCTCGACATAGTGCATGGCTTTGAGGGTAATGTCACTTATCTCGTGTCCTCGAGACACCGGAACGTGAGCGTCATTGGACAAGTCAACACTGAAATGTCGAAAAATCACCGTGAGGATTGACCCGAATGGAAGTCCAGACTTCCTGGTTCTCGACATATAGTTTTTTGACCGAAAAGACTCCCCTTTAGCCTTCATCCAACTTATCACAATTCCAGTAAAATCTACTCGATCATCCTTCAGCACCCTGTATACGACATTCCTATCAACACCAACTAGCTTGTGTTGGGTGTTGACCTTTGGCATTAGGCATTTCGTTAAAGCGGCCAACAGCAACCGAATGTGTATACCGAAATCATTGTTTTCGAAAACGTCATCCGTGACTTCGATGACTGTTTTCGAACACAGAAAATTACCAATCTCTCTTTCTGACACTGCAGATTCCTCATCAATGTTTTTACCACAACAATCAAATCCTTCCTTCGACAACCCAAACAACTCGTGAAGGATTTCCGACGAAACCTTCACCATAGTTCCGTTCACGAGGCTTTCGAGCACGAAACCTCCATTACCACTTTCACCGAGATGCAAATTCGCATAAAATTGACGAACACAGTCAGGATACACAATTTCCTTGCACTCGACAAAACGTGCAATACCCAAAGCTTCAAAGAAGTCGTGAATGCTTACCTTGACCCGTTCAAGGCTACTGAAGTTGAAATAGTAGCAATCGGTCAAGCTTTCTTGCGGAAGAACATCGAAGAAAATTTTCGACGCAATGAAGGAGACGAATCGATTGCTGTCAAAATCGTTGTTGCGAGGACGTTTATAGTTCTTCTCCATAGCCTTTCGATATTTGCTAGACATTATGAAGGAAAAACGGAGAGAATCGAAGATTTTGAGGGAGAAGCTCGCAGATTGGATCGGATGTGCGTCTAGGGTTTTTGCAAGAGGGAAGTTTTATTTGCCGATTGCGTACGTTAGAAATGAGATGTGTTTTAGGGTTGTACGGAAATATATATAGTCAGCAAACTTTAAGTTAGCGTACGCTAGAATTGTAGAATTAGCGTACGTTAAGTAAGGAATGAAATGTTCTTTGGGAATCCGATTAGCTAGAGTGGAATTCGAAAAGTTTTATTTAGCGTACGCAAGGAAGTAAGGTTTAGCGTACGCTATCGAATGCAGATTTTAGCGCGCGTTAAAAATATGAAGCTAGCGCGCGCTAGCGAGTGATCTGAATCAGGATTTTGATGTTTTGAGTAGAAGCTTATTTCAAAAGTTGTCTACATGTCCCATGCCAAGTTGTAAACGAATGGATTTAAAAGATTCTTCGGGAAGAGGTTTTGTAAAGATGTCAGCAAGTTGATCCTTCGTCCCGACAAAAATTAAACAGATATCTTTTTTCTGAACATGATCACGTAAAAAATGATGTCTAATATCTATATGTTTAGTTCTACTGTGCAAAACAGGATTTTTGCTCAAATTAATTGCACTAGTGTTATCACATAAGATAGGGGTATTTTCAAAATGAATGCCGTAGTCGCGTAGTTGATTTTTAATCCATAGCACTTGAGCACAGGCGCTCCCTGCAGCGACATATTCGGCCTCAGCTGTAGACAATGCTACGCTGGTTTGCTTTTTACTTCCCCAAGATATTAAACAAGATCCAACAAAATGACATGTACCACTAGTACTCTTTTTGTCAATTTTGCATCCACCGAAATCGGCGTCACTATAGGCAATTAAATTAAAATCCAAGCAAGAAGGATACCATAGACCTAGTCCAATAGTTCCTTTCAAGTAACGAAAAATGCGTTTACAAGCAATTAAATGTGATTCCTTGGGATTAGCTTGGAATCGAGCACATAGACATGTAGCAAATATTATATCTGGCCTAGATGCAGTCAAATATAGCAAAGATCCGATCATACCTCGATATAGTTTTTGATCTACGGATTTGCCATTTTCATCTTTCTCAAGCTTTAATGATGACGACATTGGCGTAGATATCACCTTGCTATTTTCCATATTGAATTTCTTGAGGAGGTCGTTTGAGTACTTCGTTTGATGGATAAAAATTCCATCTTCGCATTGTTTGATTTGAAGCCCGAGGAAGAACGTTAATTCTCCCATCATACTCATTTCGAATTCTCCTTTCATAAGATTAGAAAAATCTTGGCACAAGGATTCATTAGTAGCTCCAAATACAATGTCATCAACGTAAATTTGGCAAACAAGTATATCATCATTTAATATTTTAACAAACAAGGTATTATCGACTTTGCCTCTTTTATAGTCATTTGCAATTAAAAATTGACTTAAACGATCATACCATGCTCGGGGTGCTTGCTTCAACCCGTAGAGTGCCTTGTTGAGCTTGTAGACATGATCCGGAAAATGATGGTCTTCAAAACCGGGAGGTTGCTTGACGTATACTTCTTCTTTAATGAAACCATTCAAGAATGCACTTTTGACATCCATTTGAAATAGTTTAATCTTCTTATGAGCGGCAAATGCACAAAGCAAGCGAATGGCTTCGAGTCGAGCCACGGGAGCAAAACTTTCTTCGTAATCAAGACCTTCTTCTTGATTATATCCTTGAGCGACCAAACGAGATTTATTTCGAATAGGATAGCCGTCTTCGTCACTCTTGATTTTATGCACCCATTTAGTTCCGATAATTGTTTTATCTTTAGGCGCGGGAACTAAATTTCATACATTATTGTGCTTGAATTGCACAAGCTCCTCTTGCATTGCCATCACCCAACTTTCATCATCGAGAGCTTCGGATATATTCTTGGGAACTATTTCGGATACAAAAGCACAATGAGCCATAAATTCGGTGGTCCTCTTTCGGGTTTGAACACCGTCTTCAATGTTTCCGATCACGAGATCCTTCGGATGGTCTTTGATGTGCCTCCAATCTTTCGGTAAATCAACGATTGTGTTTGTTTCGATTTCCGAAATTTTCTTCACTTCGGGTGAGGGATCCGGAAAGGTACCTGCATCATCAAAATATTCTACCTTTCTCGGGGGTGAGATCATATCATTGAATTTAACGTGTATGGACTCTTCGACTTTATTCGTTCTAATATTATACACACGATATGCTTTGCTATTAGAACAATAACCAAGAAATATTCCGGAGTCGGATTTGGCATCAAACTTGCCCAAGTTATCCTTGCCATTGTTCAAAATAAATACATTGCAACCAAAAGGATGAAAGTAAGCAATATTGGGCTTTTTGCCCTTCCATAATTCATACGGAGTTTTAAGATGAGTTCTACGGACGTGAACTCGGTTAATAACATAGCATGCCGTAAAAATTGCTTCGGCCCAAAAGTATCGTGGAAGAGAGTATTCATTAAGCATTGTTCTCGACATTTCTTCCAAAGATCGATTTTTCCTTTCAACAACTCCATTTTGTTGAGGCGTTCTAGGAGCCGAAAAATTGTGATTAATACCGTATTTATCACATAAAAGTTCAAACGGGGTGCAATCAAATTCACCTCCGTGGTCGGTGCGAATAGAAATTATGGAGAGGTTTTTCTCGTTTGATACCAAACAACACCATTTAGAAAACTCGGAAAATGCATCATCTTTATGAGCTAAAAATCTAACCCAAGTAAATCGAGAGAAATCATCAATAATAACCAAAGTATAAAGTTTACCATTTAAACTAACATGTCTAGATGGTCCAATCAAATCCATATGCACGAGTTCAAGAACTCGACTAGTGGAAACCTCGAATTTTGGTTTAAACGATTCTCGAGTATGTTTCCCTTTTATGCATGATTCACACCAATGTTTTCTATTAAACTTGAGTTTGGGCAATCCACGAACAAGGTCGTGTCTAGATAAAATAGAAATAATAGGTAAAGAAGTATGCCCCAATTTTCGATGCCATAAATATGCATTGTCATCCAAGGTAATAAGACATTTTTCATTGAATGAACTCTTATCATTAAGGTCAACAATATAGATGTTTCCACATCTCAAACCAATGAATGCGATTTTATTATTTCTAAATGCCGTGCAATGCGTTTGCTCAAATAGAATTTTAAACCCTTCATCACAAAGTTGCGAAACGCTAAGGAGATTATGATGCAAACCTTCAACAAATAGTACTTTGTTGATAGAGGGAGAAGGTTCCTTACCGACTTTGCCGATTCCTTTGATTTTTCCCTTTTGATTATCTCCAAAGGTCACATGTCCTTGATCTTGGTATTCGAGGTCTTCAAATAAGTCCTCGGAGCCACACATGTGCCTTGAGCATCCGCTATCAATGTACCACTTGTTTTTCCTTGGTGCCGGTACCTACAAAAATAGAATTTCTCGGTTGTTTCGGTACCCAAGCCCGTTTGGGTCCTCCAAAGTTAACTATGCTTATAGCATTCGGAACAATCGTCCCTTTCAGAACCCATATTTGCTTAACTTTGATAGTTCTTAACTTTGAATGAATATTAACATTGTGAACTCGTTTGAACGGATCTTTTGAGTTCTCGGTTTCGGTTTTCTTTATTTTGTCAAGGTTGATAAGGGATTGTTCCTGTTTAAAAGGGTCGAAACCAAGACCGTGTTTGAGCAAGGGCGATTTTTGAATAGATAGGAGCTTTTCGAATTTCTCGTTTCCGAGAGTAAATTTGTTCAAAATATATTTTAGCTCCTTTTGAGTTTTTGTTAACTCAATTTTCAAAACATTTTCTTTTTCAAGACATGAAGTATGGTCGGTCTCAATAGTCTTGCCCTTGTTTTGAAGCGAGGAGTTTTCCAGTTCTAGAGATTTTATTTTTCTCTTTAAAGATATATTTAACTTGACCATCTCGTCATACTCTGTATTTAACGATTCAAATGCACTCAACAACTCATCATCTTGATGACCTTCTTGTGAATCACAAAAATCAAAAGAGTCATATTCGTCATCATTGAGTTTAGAACTTACCTCGATATTACTTTCGGAGTCGAGGGCCATAAATGCAAGATTTGCGTCTAGAGATCTTTCAATCTCCTCCTCGTCATCACTCCAAGAAGCGATTAGAACCTCCTTCTTTTTGAATCTTTCCATTTGAGGTTTTGAAGAGGATCCTCGGCATTCTTTGGCATAATGACCGGCTTGACCACATTTCCGACAATTATTGTCGAACTTCTTGATAGGTGTGTAGCCACTCTTCTTTTGCTCTGGTTTTCCATCCCGACCAAGAAAACTTCGCCTCTTTTGAATTAGGTTTTTGTACCTTCTAAAGTTTTTGGCATAAAGAGCGAGTTCCTCGTCGTCTTCATCTTCGGCAACATCTTCCTCAACGTCGCTGTCAACATTGAATGCGACTACTCTTTCCCGAGGCTTTGGTTTTGTGCCTCTAGACTTGAGAACGATCTCATAGTTGATGAGTGACCCGATGAGGGCACTAAATTCGAGCTTGTTGAGATCCTTGGATTCCATGATAGCGGTGACCGTGGCATCCCATTCTCGTGGCAACGATCGAAGAATTTTCTTAGCTTTGTCGCTGCTCGATATAGGCTTTCCGAAAGATGCAAGACCGTTTGTTATAGCCGAAAATCGATCCAACATATTTGTGATCGTTTCCTCGTCTTTCATGGAGAATAATTCGTAGTCATGGAGTAACATATTAATTTTGGTCTCCTTGACTTGGGTGGTTCCCTCGTGAGTGACTTCGAGAATTTCCCAAATTTCTTTTGCACTTTCATAGGACGATATCCTATTGAGTTCTTCGGGATTGAGAGCGCAATAGAGGAGTTGAGTAGCTCGTGAGTTGACATGCGTGTTTCTCTAATCCTCATCGTTGAATTCTTCGATCTTTTTCAATGATCCATCTTCTTTCTTAGCAAGTTTAGGATCGAGAGCAATAACTTTCCAGATTTCAATATCGTAGGCTTGAACGAAGATCGCCATCTTCTTTTTCCACGTCATGAAATTGGAACCGTCGAAGAAAGGAGGACGGTTGAGAGCATTTCCTTCAATTTGGCCAAGAAGTGCCATTTGCGGATCTTTTTCTCTTAGGTGGTTAAACCTTTAAAAAGAGACCCGCTCTGATACCAACTGAAGAGATAAATTCACCACTAGAAGGGGGGTTGAATAGTGGTGATGCGGAATACCAAAATTTCTTGCGAGAAAATAGAAAATAGTGCGGAATTTAAAGACACAAGAATTTATAGAGGTTCGGCAACTTGCCTACGTCCTCTCTCCGACTTTCTTTTCCTATTGGCTTAAGAAAAACCACAAACTTAACTCGTCTTCTATCGGTCCGAGTTCACAACCGTTACAATCCGCTTGTCTTCTATCAGTCCAAGCTCAACCTTTCCCTCAATATAAATGATTGTTTATCTAGTGTTCTATAGGAACTAGATAATCCTCACTATACGAATATGGGAGTATAATCCTAACAATGCCGGATCAAAGATCCTAATAACACCGGATTAGTGACTCTTGATTCGTTTCTTTTTCGCTCAAGTGTAAGTGTTGCAACACTTACAACCAAATGAAAGAATACAAAGAATAATGGATATTACAATTGAAATCGCTCTTGTATCTTTCTTTTCTCACAACTTGTAATGCAATAAAATATATAAATCTGAGCTCAAGAATGCTTTGATTACTTGTATGCTTGTATGCTTGAATGCTTGAAGTTGTGTGTTTGATACCCAAGTCCTTCGGGTATTTATAGGTGTGAGACATCCTTTAAATTCTGAAAAACATACTATTAGCGTGCGCTAATAGTGCCTTGTAGCGTGCGTTAACGGTTTTTGACTTGAAATCTCTTAACGGTCACAAAGACTGTTGCAACGGTAAAATACCATGTCTAGCGTGCGCTAGTAATGTAGTGGTAGCGTGCGCTAACGCCTGGTCAACTAGTCTTCGATCTTGACTTTGACAATGTCCGATTTTCTCTCCAACGACTCTTTATCCAACGGCTAAATTTAAGATTAGCGTGCGCTAGCAAGTATGCATAGCGTGCGCTAGCATTAATTAAATCCAACTTTTCCAGATTTCCCGGATCTGCATTGACTCTTGCCTTCCAACGGTTGAAATTCAAATGGTAATATACAGACTCCTTTTAGCGTGCGCTAATACCTTTCCTTTGGCGTGCGCTAATAGTTCTTTCATTAACGTACGTTACCTTGTGTAGCGTATGTAAAAGCCTTAACGAATTGAGTCCAGTAGCTATTGGACTACTAACCATAATATTGGTAGCGTGCGCTAGAGATGATAAGCAACGTGCGCTATGTCCTCACTTTAGCGTACGTAAGATTATATGTGTAGCGTGTGCAACGTCCAGTTCTGATTTCCTTCCAGACTTCACTGACCTCTGGAGACTTGCGATAGCGTGCGTTATTTTTACTGTATAGCGTGCGCTAACTGTAGGTTCTTAGCGTGCGCTAACATGGAATAGCTTGCGTGCGCTATCGATCAGGCGACTTTACTAGGCTGCAGCTGACTTGACTGGTCTGAATATGCATGTCCTGATAGCGTGCGCTACTATATGTTGAGTAGCGTGCGATAGCTCTATTTTGCTCCTTCAAAATATTATCGAGCCGAGATTGATCTAATTAAATGTTTTGAGTGTAATAATCATCAAAATACATTTTGAGTCAACAGTCCGGGTTAAGGCGGATCATACTCCAGAAGGTCTAAAGGTAGAAATACAAGGTGATCAAGACGGAAGCAACCAATTTGCTTCAAAGGTAATATCCTATGATCTTTTAGATCTAGATTAAGATATTTTAATAACCAACATATTTATTTAATAAATAATAAATAATATTTAAATTGCTTATTAGTCTTAGTAATTAATTCATTAGCATGCCTAAATAGATCTTATGCTCGTGGATGCGTAAAACACGATTATCAACTTTCCCAAACTTCGCTTCCACTGCATTTTTACTTCCAACAGAACCTTCCCTCGAAAAGATATATTCTCCTTATTGGCTAGACAGTGTGACTAGATGCCTTTGAACTGTCCGACCGCTTGGGTAAGTGATCGCATATCCTTCACAAGTGCCCTCCCTGATTTATTCTGTTCTCATTATTGTGCCCGTTTTGGCCGTGGACACCGTCCTGGTTCTGCGAGAGTTTCTAAAGAATTGTTCCTTCGAATTCTCCTTTGAAGTGGCCCCTCTTCTGTCCAACATAGGGGGTTCTCTTTAAGTGTTTTGAGTAAACCCGTATTTTACTCACCTGACTATATGTTGTCGACTTAAGAATCATTAAAAGCATAAGCTTAACCTCTCCCTACGGGTATCACTGTATTCATCCTAGGAATGGTCGGTTCGGGGTAACTCCCATAGTGATCGTGCCCAGTTTTGTGAATTGGCTGTCCCATTGAACCTAGATCTTAGGATCTCCAATCAGCTTAGGTTGGGTATCCTCCATAAAACCATTAGCTCAAGGCAATAGACCCATTCCTCTTGATGATTTATCAACAAGGTCTCTTGATAACCCTTTGGTTAGTGGATCCACAATGTTATCCTTTGATGACACATAATCAATAGAGATAACTCCTGTTGATATCAATTGTCTAATGGTATTATTTCTCCTCCTTATATGATGAGACCTACCATTGTACATCACGCTCTGTGCCCTGCCAATCGCAGATTGACTATCGCAATGAATGCATATTGCGGTCAAAGGCTTTGCCCATCTTGGAATATCTTCTAAAAAATGGTGTAGCCATTCTCCTTCTACACATTTATCTAAGGCTATAAACTCAGACTCTATTGTTGACCGAGATATAAGTGTTTGTTTCGAAGATTTCCATACCACTGCTGCACCAGCTAGTATGAATACATGTCCACTTGTTGACTTGGAGTCTTTTATATCAGATATCCAATTTGCATCACTATATCCTTGAAGTACTGCTGGATATTTGGTATAGTGCAGCCCATACTCACGAGTACCCATTAAATATCTTAGTACCCTTATGATCGCTTTCTAGTTATCCTTTCCGGGGTTGCTTGTATATCCTAGTCTACTAACAGAGTAATCTATATCTGGTCTTGTACAGATCATCAATTCACTGTTAAGATGGCTTCTCCCCACATATTTTGCGGCAGACCTGAATTTAGTAATATCGCATTCATCATATCTTTCAGAGTGCGATTCTTACGTTCCGCCACGTCATTTGACTGTGGTGCATATGGGTCAGTGACTTTATGAATAATCCCATGTTGCGAACAATATTCGCTGAAAGGTTCCATGTATTCACCTCCACGGTCACTCCTCAAAACTTTTATCTTTGCATTCAATTGATTCTCAACTTCCGTTTTATAAAGAATGAACTTCTCTATAGCTTCGTCTTTGCTTTTAAGTAAATATACATAGCAATATTTAGTACAATCATCCACGAAAGTAATAAAATATTTGTTTCCACCTCTAGTTTGAACAAACTTCAAATCACATAGGTCACTATGTATTAATTCCAAAGGCTTGGTGTTTCTTTCCACTTGTCGGAATGGAGATCGAGTTAATTTTGCATCTACACAAGTTTCACACTTGTGGTTTAAATCAATTTTAAATTTTGGTATGTGATCTAATGCAATTAGTCTACGCATTGCATTAAAATTAACTTGTCATAATCTAGCATGCCATAAATTAGGAGACTCAAGCAAGTAAGCAGAAGAAATCTTCATTTCATTATTTTTGATAGTCATTACATTGAGCTTAACCAGCCCATCACACTCATAGCCCTTGCCTATAAACACACCACTTTTTGACAAAATAACTTTATCATACTCAAAAACTAATCTAAAGTCATGCTTCATCAACAAGGAACCCGAAATAAGATTCCTGTGAATATCAGCCACATATAACACACGTTTAAGAGTCACTTCCTTTCCGGATGTCATCTTTAAGATCACCGTGCCTTCACCCAAGATGGTTGAGGTTGCAGAATTTCCTATATACAGTATTTCACCGGCATCAATTTCTACCAGTGAGGAGAACATTGACTTGTTGGAAAATATATGCCTAGTTTCTCCAGTGTCAATCCACCGCTCCTTGGTATTTGAGCCAACTAAGTTCATTTCGGAGATCATAGCACATAAGTCAAGATTTTCCACTTGTTCGGTAATGAGATGTGCTGCATTACCATCCTTTTTCTTTAGTTTCTTTGGCAACCTGCAGTCAGCCGCCCTGTGTCCCATCTTTTCACAGTTATAGCATTTACCAAGGAATTTCTCTTTCTTTTTACCAATTACTCCTTTAGGTCCCAACTTGGTTCCCTTTACATTGTTTCTTTTCTTGGACGTCTGTCCAGTTTCCACAACATTGGCCTTTGCCACAGCAGCATTTACCTTCTTCTCTGATCCTCTGTTGTCTTTCTCTATGCGAAGTCTAACGATCAGATCTTCCATGCTCATCTCCTTGCGCTTGTGCTTGAGATAATTCTTGAAGTCTTTCCAAGTCGAGGGCAGTTTTTCAAGCACAACATCCACTTGAAAGGATTCACTAGTGATCATTCCTTTAGCATTGAATTTCATGAATGATCACTTGTAACTCTTGTACCTGACTGACTACAGTCTTGGAATTCACCATCTTGTAGTCGTGAAACTGCCCAACAATTTGGCACCGGCGTCCTCGATCTTGTACTTATGATCTAGTGAGTCCCATAATGCCTTGGCTGATTTAGCACTGTTGTACACATTGTACAGTGAATGGGCAAGGCCATTCATCATATAGTTCCGACACAGATAGTCAGAAGTTTTCCAAGTGTCAATGGCCATCAAAGTTTGTTGGTCACTGTCTTCATCATATTGTGGCGCGTCCTCCTTGAGGAATCGAGACAAGCCTAGAGTGTTCAGAAAGAATATCATCTTCCGCTGCCATCTTTTGAAATTCTGCCTCACTAGTAGAATAAATTGTTGGGATTCGGTGATAAAATCGAATTACACAGCGGAAAATAAACCGGTCCAACCGGATAAAACCAAACCCCAAAAACAGATCGATCAAGCATCATATAAATGAATATAAATAACGAGGATGAAAAACAAAGAATACTTACCCTCGTAGTCCTTTGATAATATAATCTTCAAAGAAAAAACCCAAGCAAGCATTTTCCCGATTACCGACACGAACACGAATCCAATTCGTTGTAGCTTGTTTGAATGATCCAACACCGAAAATGCCGAATGTCTCTACTTCACACGCGTCGGAAGTTGCCCGAAAAAATTTAATAGCAATCCGTTCTCCAAGAACACGGCTAGGAATTACTATAGGAATTTATATCTTAATTTCTTTCTTAATTTTTCTCAACTCAAAGTGGAAAAACAAGAAGAAAAAAATATTTCTCTTCTCCCTCACTTATCTCTCACGGCTGGAGCAGCAAAAGCATTTTAGCATGAAAATGATGTCTTATCTTCAAGACAACTTCACACACCATTTTATATAATGTAATGATATATAAAGGAATAAATAATCCTTTACAACTATCATTCACAATTATATGGGAATCTCAACTCTAAGTGAGTTCCCACACACATGCAAGATCATGCCATGCCATGAGGGGTGGGTGGCCACAAGGAAGTTTCCTAGAAAACGAGCCGAGCCACTCGGCTTGTGTACCGGACGTTCGTCAAACGACTCCATTAAATACACTCCTTTTAATCATCAATGTATTTATATTAATTAATCAATCTAATTAATTAATTATATCAAATACAAATATACTTCTCTAAGAAATATAATTTATTAATTAAATTAATTACCCGGTAACTTAATTTAAATTCATAAGACTGATATTTGATTTATCCAATAAATCATAATTAGATATCCAATATCTAATATTAATAGAGAGATAATAAATTCACATTTATCCGTCAACGCTCCTGATGCGCGACTCCGTAGGTCCGTCTCAGCCGGCATTGGGAGGAACCAATGAGTGCGGGCAGCACTTAGCCAGCCTAGCGGGCCGCACTGTAAACCCCGACTGAGAACGAATGAAGGGATCATTCTAGAACCATTATGTCGTGAATACCGTATACGTTAAACCCTTCAATCATATGTCCCGATCAAGTATTAAGGTCACGGTCAAGTCAAACCCTACTGTAACTTGACTCTATGCTTTCTGTTAATGCAAACTGAGATCATCGAGCTCTCGTGTATCAAATACAACTAGCTCTAAATGCTTTGGCTAAAGACTTATAATCTCATTTGCCATTAACCGCATAGGACATTTACCTGCTCACTTACAGGATAAAGAATTCTATCTTGGTATTCAGTAGAGACTGCTACTTGCCCACTAAGTTGCATTTCGAGGTTGACCCCACACACCGGCGATTGGATCGAACTACTCTAATGACTAACTTAATGTCACAAGCACATCTCCCACTGAAACCTCAAGTCAAAGGTCCACGTATACCTATCAAAACCTTTCGATCCAGTCATTGACAATCCCTGAGTGATATCCATGTGACCGAATCGAGGTGAGTCATGTTTGAGTATACTAATCTCACTAGCATACCTATAACGTGTTCTCCCACTAACCCTTAGTGAATACCGGCACTTTACATGTCAAAGTACACGTTATACAAGTCTTTGTCTAAACTTATTGCCCAGTTAAGTTTTATCGACTTGCGAACGAGTTAAGCATTCAAGCTCTAAACACTTCCAGTGCCTATCTCCTTATCTCCATAAGGAGTAGAATGTTTGCTCTCAAATGCAAGGACTATTATTCTATATATCAAATCACAATGTCAGTGATATACAATAATATAGAAATAATTATTTCCTTATTAAATATTCATAATTACAATACATATGCTCTCACTCTCTCATCCTCTGAGTGGCATTCGAGGGCATATCCCTAACAATCTCCCACTTGCACTCAATGCCACAAACTATGGTATCTAATACCCATACTCTCTAGATGTCTCTCTAAGACCTTCTGAGATAGTGGCTTGGTAAGCGGATCAACAACGTTATTTGCTGTGTCTACTCTCTGCAGTATAACATTTTCTTTCTGTCTTCCTCACTTTGAGGACACATCTCTAAGGAAAGTTTTGCACCATGTTGCATAGGAATGAACCCTCTTTTAGAATCTTCCATCCTAAATCGCTTCAGGATCTTTTCTATATAGAGGGCTTGGGAAAGACCTAACATTCTTTTCGCTCTATCCCAGTAGAGACGAATACCCAGAATATAGGTAGCTTCTCCCAAGTCTTTCATTGAGAACTCTTTAGAAAGCCAAGCTTTCACATAACTGAGCATTCCTACATCGTTTCCTATAAGTAGAATGTCATCTACATATAGTATTAAGAACGCAATTTTGCTCCCACTAACCTTCTTGTAAATACAGGGCTCCTCTTCATTTTAGACAAAATCAAACTCTTTGACTGTCTCGTTAAAACGAAGATTCCAACTCCGTTAAGCTTGCTTCAGTCCATAAATGGAATGCTGAAGTTTGCATACTTTATGAATATCGGTTTGGGATATGAATTCCTTAGGCTGTTCCATGTAAATCTCCTCCTCGAGGAATCCATTTAAGAATGCCGTTTTCACGTCCATTTGTCATATTTCATAATCTAAGTGGGCTGCTATGGCAAGCATCATGCGAATAGACTTAATCATAGCTACAGGCGAGAAGGTCTCGAAGTAATCGATTCCTTCTCTTTGGGAATAACCCTTTGCCACAAACCTGGCCTTATAGGTATCAACCTTGCCATCTCCATCAGTCTTTCTTTTATAGATCCATTTGTTTCCAATCGGCACTATGCCTTTAGGACGATCTACTAAAGTCCAGACCTGATTAGCATGCATTGAGTCTATCTCAGCTTCCATAGCTTCTTGCCACTTGGTGGATTCAACGTCTACCATCGCTTGGTCGTATGTAGAAGGATCATTCTCTTGACTACTTTCTGTCATCTCATGGACACCCAGTTCCTCTTGATGCAGATAGCCATACCTCTCAAGTAATTGAGAAATTATACTAGACTTGCGAGGTTGTGTTTGTATTTCAGAAAGTTGGGTTCTAGTATCTTGCATAGGTGTCTCATTTGGTGTTTCTTTTATTTCTTCCAAAAAAATATTTCTACCTGCCCCTCCTTCATGAATAAACTGATCTTCCAGGAAGTGTGCTTGTATAGCAACGATGATCCTATGATCTTCGTGCATGTAGAATAGATATCCCATGGAATCCCCTGGATATCCTATGAAACGACCTTTCACAGACCTAGTTTCTAATTTCTCTACTTTAGTCTTCTTGACATAAGCAGGGCATCCCCAAATCCTAATGTGATTAAGACTTGGTTTCCTATCTCTCCACATCTCATGGGGAGTCTTAGGAACGGATTTGGAAGGACATCTGTTCAAGATATGCACAGTGATAAGAGCGCGTAACCCGAGATAAATCGGTAGATCGGTTTAGTTAAGCATGGAGCGAACCATGTCCAACAAGGTTCGGTTCCTTCTTTCGATACACCATTTAATTGTGGAGTAGCCGGAGTGAATTGTGACACTATTCCTAGTTCTTTTAAGAACTCATCAAATTCGGTACTCATGTACTCACCACCCGATCGACCGAAGAGTCTTAACACGGTTACCTGTTTGATTTTCAACTAGGGCTTTAAATTCCTTGAATTTATCAAAAGCTTCAGACTTATGTTTCATTAAGTACACGAATCCATACCTGGTATGGTCATCAATGAATGTAATGAAATACTGAAAGCCGTCTCGTGCCACTTCAAAAGGGCCACAGACGTCGGTATGGATCAATCCAAGTTTTTCAGCAGCTCTTTCAAAAGACCCTGCGAAGGGTAACTTAGTCATTTTGCCTTGAAGGCAAGATTCACAAGTTGGATAGGGATCTGATCCCAATTGACCCGTAAGCCCATCTTTCTCCATTTTATGAACCTTGGTCTGACCGATATGACCAAGTCTAAGATGCCACTTAAGTGCTTGGTTCGTTTCATCCCTACCACGCTTTCTAGTTATAGTATTCACAGTTGTTTTATTCTTTAGATTTAAATGGTATAAACTATTTAATAATGTAGCAGTACCAACCAATTTATTTCTAAAATAAATACGACAGGACCCATCTCCAATAAAGAAGTGAAATCCCTTTCGGTCCATGACCAGAATTGATACAATATTTTTGTGCCCCTTGGGCAAAACAAGTACATCATCTAAAGTAAGAATAAAACCAGATTCTAAATCCAACAAAAGGGATCCGATATCAGAAGCCTCGACACTATGCCCACTTCCGACGGTGACCATCACCTCCCCTGAATCCATCTTCCTACTTCGTTCTAGATCCTGATTCATTGTACAAATGTGATAACTCGCACCGGAATCAAATATCCAAGAAGTAGAATATACAGTTACAGAACAATTTGTTTCTAAAACCAGTAGTTCCGTACCTGAAGGCGCATTACGGTCAAGCTTTGGACATTACCTCGTCCAGTGGCCTAGCTTACCGCAGTTGAGGCATACATCCGTTTTCTTGGCCCCCTTGCTCTTTTGAACCATTGGGGCCTTGCCATTTCCCTTGTCGATCTTGGCTATTGGACCTAACTGCTTCTTGTTATTTTTCTTCTTATTCTTGGACTTCCAAGTCCCAGAAGAAATCACAAGTGCAGCTTCCTTTCCCTTTGTCTTCATCTGAGACTGTGCAGTCGTCAGTTTGTTCATTAGCCCAGCTAAGTTACATGCAATCTCATTGCAGTTGAAGTTCATGACAAATTGTGAAAAGGAGTCAGGAAGTGACTGCAGGATAAGGTCAGTTTGGAGAGATGCATGCATCTGAAAATCAAGAGCTTCCAATCTCTCAATCATCGAGATCATCTTGAGGATATGGTCCCCAACCCTCTCTCCTTCCTTCATCCTGGCGCCGAATAATTGCTTCGATATCTCATATCTAGCAGTTCGGCTATGCTCTCCATAGAGCTCAGCCAGGTGCGATAAGATGGCTCTCGAAGACGTCATCTTTTCATGGGCACGTTGAAACTCATTGGTCATTGAGCCTAACCCTCGCACTCTTATGTCGTCTTTTACCCATTTCTCATGGGCATCGACATCTTCCTGATAGGCTCGGGTTCTTGCAGGAGCCGCTGGGATGTCCGCCTCCAAGACGTATCCCAGCATTTCCATAGTTAGGACAATCCTCAAGTTCCGAAGCCGATCCATAGTTCGGACCCGGTCATGACGTTCTTTTCAAGTAGTATAGCGAGTGGGTTCATTGTCATATTGAGAGTTTTGTTAACTGTAGAGAATAATTTAAGATTCCTTAGTGATTATTTAATTATGATCCGAGTAAAGAATTTAAGGGCTTTCTTTATTCATAACTCGGCTCCCACTATTTTATCGGCATTTACATACTCCCATGTTAAATCCGGAAGTCTTTGGTGACTTCATAGTGGTGATCGATTTCTTTACAAAGTTTAATAGAGGGCAACCCATACGGTTTCTATTCTATTATTCTTTATAAAGTGATGTCTAATACCAACCCATCTAATGGATGATTCGATCTTCTTTTACCCCTAGTTCACTTGCCCTCAACCCATTCAGTTTCTATGGCTCGCTGAACTATCTAAGTTTAAACTGTCAACTCCTATTAGTCTGACAATTGAATCTTACCCGGCAACCCATACGGTTTATAGGGGTTTGATTTGTCACAACCAAAGACATCTAATGCACTCTAGGAATTTATCAACTTTCCCCAAAAATATTACCCCGACATACTCGGAAAAATAATATTCCAGTTTAAATTTCAATTTTCCATGAGTTTGACGGAGGGTAGGAAACCTCGTAACCTTTATAACTTAGTGTTTGTAAGTGGGAGTATTAACGCAATTATATGTTACACTTTGCACATTAATCCGTTTATAAGCGCGGTTTGTCGGTTTGTTTGTTTGTCATACAATATGAAAACATACACAACCTAAAACTAACAACATGCAGTTCATGGACCGTTCCTATAACAAAAACATCGTAATCTAATTACATGTCTTCGGTCTTGAATCTTCGTCTACTCGAGCGGATCTTCCTCCGGTCTTCGTCATTACATATAAATTTTACATTTGAAAAATTGCATCCTATACAAATTTTCTAGTAAAATAAATAGGCTCAAAACGGCCTTTACAACCCAATCGAACAAAACAAACGATTCAAAACTAGGTCCATGAACTACATCCCCATTCAAAATTAATGCAACAATTACATTAAAATAAATGGTAATAATGATTAATCTAAAATTGATCTAATCAACAAAAATTAATCCAACAATTAGAATTAATCCAATTAATTCACTTAACCGTTAATTTTAATTTGCTCCGGACAAAATAAATATTTCATTAAATTAATTCCCTTAAAATAAAATTACCATAATTATATTTTAGTCAAATTAAATCCAATTTAATTTGCGGAAAATTAATTTACCGAACGAAATATAAAAATGGAGTCGAAAAACACAAGGCCGGCCAAGCTCGCGGCCGATTGGTCGCCTAACCCAGCCAATTCCAGCCAGCCCAGCCATTGACCAATTAAATTGGCTAAGCCAAATTTCAATTTTGACCACAGCCAGCCAGCCAGCCAGATACCCAGCCAGCCCAAATTAAGCCCAAAGTGATCCGGATCAAAAATAATATTTTTCTAATTTTTATATTACACAATTAAATCAGTTTTTCAAAAGAAAAATAGATTTATATTGTAACATAAAATCATGAAAAATAATTTTAAGATGAAGAATTAAACATCAACAATTAAAACAATTATGATACTAAATCATAAAAAATAATCAAGCATTCCAAATGCAAATATCGAATATACGATCGCATTGACCTTGCTCTGATACCACTGTTGGGATTCGGTGATAAAATCGAATTACGCAGCGGAAAATAAACCGGTTCAACCGGATAAAACCAAACCCCAAAAACGGACCGATCAAGCATCATATAAACGAATATAAATAACGAGGATGAAAAATAAAGAATACTTACCCTCGTAGTCCTTTGATAATATAATCTTCGAAGGAAAAACCCAAGCAAGCCTTTTCCCGATTACCGACACGAACACGAATCCAATTCGTTGTAGCTTGTTTGAATGATCCAACACCGAAAATGCCGAATGTCTCTACTTCACATGCGTCAGAAGTTGCCCGGAAAAATTCGATAGCAATCCGTTCTCCAAGAACACGGCTAGGAATTACTATAGGAATTTATATCTTAATTTCTTTCTTAATTTTTCTCAACTCAAAGTGGAAAAACAAGAAAAAGAAAATATCTCTCTTCTCCTCACTTATCTCTCACTTACTGAGCAAAGAAAAAGCATTTTAGCATGAAAATGATGTCTTATCTTCAAGACAACTTCACACACCATTTTATATAATGTAATGATATATAAAGGAATAAATAATCCTTTACAACTATCATTCACAATTATATGGGAATCTCAACTCTAAGTGAGTTCCCACACACATGCAAGATCATGCTATGCCATGAGGGGTGGGTGGCCACAAGGAAGTTTCCTAGAAAAAGAGTCGAGCCACTCGGCTCGTGTACCGGACGTTCGTCAAACGACTCCGTTAAATACACTCCTTTTAATCATCAATGTATTTATATTAATTAATCAATCTAATTAATTAATTATATCAAATACAAATATACTTCTCTAAGAAATATAATTTATTAATTAAATTAATTACCCGGTAACTTAATTTAAATTCATAAGACCGATATTTGATTTATCCAATAAATCATAATTAGATATCCAATATCTAATATTAATAGAGAGATAATAAATTCACATTTATCCGTCAACGCTCCTGATGCGCGACTCTGTAGGTCCGTCTCGGACGGCATTGGGAGGAACCAATGAGTGCGGGCAGCACTTAGCCAGCCTAGCGGGCCGCACTGTAAACCCCGACTGAGAACGAATGAAGGGATCATTCTAGAACCATTATGTCGTGAATACCGTATACGTATAAACCCTTCAATCATATGTTCCAGTCAAGTATTAGGGTCACGGTAAAGTCAAACCCTACTGTAACTTGACTCTATGCTTTCTGTTAATGCAAACTGAGATCATCGAGCTCTCGTGTATCAAATACAACTAGCTCTAAATGCTTTGGCCAAAGACTTATAATCTCATTTGCCATTAACCGCATAGGACATTTACCTGCTCACTTACAGGAGAAAGAATTCTATCTTGGTATTCAGTAGAGACTGCTACTTGCCTACTAAGTTGCATTTCGAGGTTGACCCCACACACCGGCGATTGGATCGAACTACTCTAATGACTAACTTAATGTCACAAGCACATCTCCTACTGAAACCTCAAGTCAAAGGTCCACGTATACCTATCACAACCTTTCGATCCAGTCATTGACAATCCCTGAGTGATATCCATGTTACCGAATCGAGGTGAGTCATGTTCGAGTATACTAATCTCACTAGCATACCTATAATGTGTGCTCCCACTAACCCTTAGTGAATACCGGCACTTTACATGTCAAAGTACACGTTATACAAGTCTTTGTCTAAACTTATTGCCCAGTTAAGTTTTATCGACTTGCGAACGAGTTAAGCATTCAAGCTCTAAATACTTCCAGTGCCTATCTCCTTATCTCCATAAGGAGTAGAATGTTTGCTCTCAAATGCAAGGACTATTATTCTATATATCAAATCACAATGCCACTGATATACAATAATATAGAAATAATTATTGCCTTGTTAAATATTCATAATTACAATACATATGCTCTCACTCTCTCATCCTCTGAGTGGCATTCGAGGGCATATCCCTAACATAAACATCAAAGACTTCGGTACGTCTCACTTCGGTAATATATATTAGCAAAGTAAAAAGAAACAATAACTTCACTTTTCAATTTACTGAAGTAAACAACACACATAGACTTCAGTAAATGGTACCAAACAAAAAAGCAGGACCTAGTTAGAAATTTTAAGTTACAAAGACTTCGCTAATTTTATAATTACTGAAGTAAAAAGTTGAAATTTTATTTTTTATCAAAAAAAATTTACAATAGTGAAGTGTATATTTTAAGCCTCAATTTATTTTAATTAAAATCTATCACATCCCGATGTACAAATGCCCAGTGATACCACCATTGGCGGAGGTAATGATGCCTTCAATACATTCTTCAGCGAAACTGGTGCGGGAAAGCACGTTCCTCGCGCAGTGTTTATAGATCTGGAGCCGACTGTGATTGATGAGGTGCGCACGGGCACATACCGCCAGCTATTCCACCCAGAACAACTCATCGAGGATTCTATCAACAACTTTGCCAGAGGTCACTACACAATTGGCAAATAATTTGTGGATCTGTGCCTTGACAGGATACGCAAGCTCGTTGATAATTGCACTGGGCTGCAAAGATTCCTTGTTTTCCACGCAGTGGGTGGTGGTACTGGATCTGGGCTTGGATCCCTTTTGCTCGAGAGGCTCTCTATTGATTATGGTAAAAAATTGAAGTTGGGTTTCACTATTTACCCTTCCCCTCAAGTTTCTACCGTTTTTGTCGAGCCTTATAATTTTGTGCTCTCGACCCATGCCCTTCTCGAGCACACTGATGTGGCTGTGCTCCTTGATAACGAATCTATCTATGATATTTGCCGCAAATCACTCGACATTGAGAGGCCCACTTACACTAATCTCAACAGGCTTATTTCCCATGTACTTTTCGTCAGATTACGTAGCTCTAAATTGCTCTTCTCATTATTAACTATAATAATTTATTAGTGCAAGATTGTTTTAAGTATGATTAAAATGTGTTTGATGAAATGCCTAGGTCATTTCTTCATTGACTGCTTTCATGAGGTTTGATGGTGCTCTTAACGTGGATGTCAATGAATTCCAAACCAACTTGGTCCCATACCCAATGATCCACTTCATGCTTTCATCATACGCCCCTGTTATCTCTGCCCCTGTTAAGATGGTTGAGTCTTGCTTATATGTTTGATGATAATATGCAGGAATCGGTTTTCTTGATGTTGTTGCAATGTAAATTGTAGTATTTTGCATTGCGTGATTTGTTCTCGATGAATATGCGATCTCTTGCATATTTTGAAATTATGAGCTTGAATTTTCACCTTTGTAAGCTGCTGTCTGGTTCAGTTTTGGTGATTTTTACAAAGCCAAGATGTAAACAATTAGGTTTCATTTTTAACTGTTTTGACTTGATGCAAGTTAATATGATCCTAGATGTGTATGTCGTGTCAAAGTGTTGGTTAAATTTTAATGGCCATGTACTTTAAGATGTTATGTGGTGTTCATATCCATGTAAAAACATTATAACATTTAGTCGTTTTCAGGGGCTGAAGTGAAAAGTGGAAAGCCTCGTAAGGTATCTCCTGGTAATGGCATGTTTTTGCATCTTTCTCAGGTATATTAATATTTTTTGAAGTCTGCTTTCATAAATGCCATCCCTTTTCATGTTATTTTTGGACCAATATACAATGACTCTTATTCCACACACTGATGCACCCCAACCAACTCTGCAGGCAAATATTGGTCAACTGAAAAAGGTGAAAGGAAATGAACCCATCTGCTTGTTTGTGAATCTTGATGGAAAAGAACTTGCCATTGGAACACACTTCACTCATAAGTTACCTCAGCAACAATTTAACTTGGTGTTCAAAAAAGATTTTGAGCTTTCTCACAACTGGAAAAGTGGAAGTGTCTTCTTTTGGATACAAGGCCAGTAGCTTGATTAAAGAAGAATATCCTGTGATTATTTTTAAGTACCTTCTTGAATATTCCGTCTAGATTGAATAATCTCAAGCACACTTATATATATATATATATATATATGTGTGTGTGTGTGTGTGTGTGTGTACATATGATTTTTGTTCCTTGACTAACTATTTGCTTTCGGAGCCACTGGTTCTTCAGATGAAGAATCTGGTAATTACTTTTCTTTACCTGACCAACACTTCTTCCTATTCCCCCTATATATATATATATATATATATATATATATGTGTGTGTGTGTGTGTGTGTGTGTGTGTGTGTGTGTACATATGATTTTTGTTCCTTGACTAACTGTTTGCTTTCGGAGCCACTGATTCATAAGATGAAGAATCTGGTAACTAATTTTCTTTACCTGACCATCACTTCTGCCTATTTCCCCCCCTTTTTTTTCACACTTTGTATCCGTAGGCATGCATTTAAATATTTTCTTTCTGTCTACTTGTGTGCATATAATGTAACACCCCAAACTAGGCGGATATTACAGTGCCGTAGATCCCCAACTGGGACCCACCAGGCAAATGAAAATGAATGAATTACACAAGATAAATGTAGTACCGAACTACATTACAA
Source organism: Orobanche coerulescens (assembly GCA_033398695.1). Lineage (NCBI taxonomy): Eukaryota > Viridiplantae > Streptophyta > Magnoliopsida > Lamiales > Orobanchaceae > Orobanche > Orobanche coerulescens. The sequence goes on from CM065818.1 coordinate 61,285,995, forward strand.
CCATAATTACTCCGATGAGGAGTTTAGTTACAACACACCAGGACAATACCGAATACTAGTGTATTTTATATGAAGATAAAATACACAACACTGAATGAAACGGAGTATTCAAATGAAAGTCTGCAGCGGAAAATAAAGGACAATAACATGAATAACTGAAAGATCGGGGCCCCCTACTAGTATCACTGGGACTCGACGCGCCGTATTCTCCCGTACTTTTGCCTTGCCAAGACACGAAAAACAAAATCCCCAAACGGGGTCAGTTACAAAGAACAACAATCCTCAAGGGTTGAAAATACACAATCATGATTATATGTAGTATAAACCACAAGTTCGATCAAAATGAAACGGTTAGATTATAACCCAATCTTGTTGAAAACATACGCAATCAAACATGCTATATGAATCAACAAACAGTACGGCTCAAAGAGTGGCGCCACACTGCGCCCGGGATGGAAATGTGTTCGTGCACAAGCCACCAACGATCGAATACACGCGTGGTCTTGTACCTAATCAGTCTCACGAAACAATCAATCTCGTGTGCACAGTCCAATGTGAGGCCACCAACCAACACACGACTATAATGTGCCCGACATGAAAATCCTACACATACCAACCGGCACGCCAGTATGACCCGGAATGCCACGATATAACAAAAGTGACATTGAAAATGAATAATGACTCACCGAGGTGGAATGGTAATGAAATAAATGACAGCTCAATGAAAATATTGGAACCGTCGTTCCTTATGACTGAAATGATTAATTGACAACAACAAGTTTTTATACGGTTAATACAATGATGAATGAATTATGATTATGAATGAACAACAACAAAAGGGATGAATATCCTTTTAACCGAGTAAGAATTAACTTACTCAATACCGATGAAGAAAGTCCTTCCACGAACAAATGTCCTAAATGAAGTGTCGGTCGCACGAACAACCTTAATTCAATACAATTACCAACAATCCGTTCAATATACGAATCAAACACGAATATAACGAACTCAAAACGTCGATACGACTAAACCAAGTCCATAGAGGCATTAAATCAAACACGTTGTATCCAAACTCCGATTGTTTACAATCAAACCTCGATATACCAATATCAAAATCCCCAAGAAGTGTTTCAAACCAACAAAACATCTCCAATACGATCAATAATCTGTTATGAATATCCAAAAATGTGATTATAACAACAATTAGTCGAAAATCCCCAATTCCAACTCGATATTCAAGGTGTTCTTGAATAATCCCTCAATAATCCAATGAATCCTTATACAAACTCATAATCATATACATATCCCTTCATATAACATGATTATAATGTTCAAAACATCATATCTCAACACAAAATCAAAGTCCAAAGTGTTGAAGGAATTACCTCTGAAGATCCAAGTATTTTAATCCGAAGAACACGCGTTAGATTGATTATCCGGGCTTCACGATCGAAAGGAGATGAAGAAAATCAAACACCCAAATGATTTGTGAAGGAAAAACCCTCCCTCAAGCTTACTCTCTCGGTTGAAGGTGAAGAAAAGGGGGAGAAATGGCTGAAATGCTGAAAAAAAACGAATTTAAAGGAGTTGACTGCCTGCCGGACACGGCCCGTGCCGATCGGCACGGTCGTGTCGCACAGCTGGCCGACAGGGACTCGACCGTGTCCTGCTTGACATGGTCGCGGCGCGGAGGGCCTTCCGATAGTGACCCGTCCGACAGCGACTCGGCATGACTAGACCGTGTCCTGGAACACGGTCGGGCGTGTCGGTAGTCGATTCTGGCTTATCCGGAAGAGTTCGACTCGGCCGTGCCAAACGACACGGTCAAGTCCTGTGGGCAGGTACTTCGGCATTTCCGGACGAGTACGGAATGGGCCGTGTCGGACGACACGACCGAGTCCGGTCGGCAGTGATCGGCCAAAAGCTGAAAAATGAGCGGGTGAGCTAAAACGACCATAACTCTCTCGTCCGGACTCCGATTGACTCACCGTTTGAACCATTGGAAAGCTAACTCGATGCTCTATAACATTGCAAAGATTTAGAATTTTTGGAGTTACCAAAAATTAATGGTGATCTAACAAAGTCGAACTCATATGAGGAAAGTTGAAACAATGAACAATAACGATACACAACTCGAAGTCTTTCCGAACGGTGAACACGGTGAATGAACATGATTGATGAATGATTATAATTGAGTGGAACAAATACACTGAGTGACAATTACAGACTGATAATTACTGAATGAAAATGAATGAATTACAACCGGGTATTACATACACCCCCCCTTAAAAGAGTTTCGTCCCCGAAACTAAGGGTCAAACAACTCGGGATAACCCTCCCGCATACTATCCTCGGTTTCCCAAGTAGCCTCTTCGACTCCGTGTCTAGACCACTGAATCTTGACAAAAGGGATCGTCTTATTCCTCATCTGTTTGATTCGCCGCTCCAACACTCGTACAGGACGCTCCTCGTACGAATGATCATCCGCGATATCGATTTCGTCGAACTGAAGTATGTGACTCGGGTCGGCAACAAACTTCCGCAACTGAGAGACGTGAAACACATTATGAATTCGGCTCAATGCCGGAGGCAAAGCCAATCGATAAGCTAACTCGCCTACTCGATCCAAAATTTCAAACGATTCAATGAATCTTGGACTCAATTTCCCCCGTTTTTCGAAACGGAAGATACCTCGACTCGGGGATACCTTGACCAAAACATGGTCACCCGTCTCGAACTCTAGTGGTCGACGACGATTTACTGCATATGATTTCTGTCGACTCTGAGCTGTCAACATACGACTCTTGATCAGAGCTACCTTCTCCCGGGCGGCTATTAAGCATATCGGGTTCGGTGCCGATTGATTCTGACAAGTCATCCCAACACAAGGGAGATCGACAACGACGACCGTACAAGGCCTCGTAAAGTGCCATCTTAATGGAAGCATGCCAACTATTAATATACGTGAACTCGATCAATGGTAGTTGGGCTTCCCAATCGTCCTTCCAATCGAGGACGCATGCCCTCAACATGTCCTCTATTGTCTGAATAGTTCTCTCTGATTGTCCGTCGGACTGAGGATGAAAGGCAATACTGAGATTAAGCTGAGTTCCCATAGCACGATGAACTGATTTCCAAAAATGGGATACTAATCGTCCGTCACGATCGGAAACGATACTCTTAGGAGTACCGTGCAGTCTCACTATCTCCTTGATGAACAACTGGGCCAGTCTCTTGGGACTCCACAAATCCTTGATTTCAAGGAAATGAGCTAAATTAGTAAAGCAGTCCGCGATCACTCAGATCGTATTTATGCCACGACGACTCGTCGGCAATTCGTGATGAATTCCATAGAAATGTCTTCCCACTTCCATTCTGGAATAGGGAGTGGTATCAGCATACTCACGGCCGCCGATGTTCCATCTTGACTTGTTGACAGTTAAGCATCTCGAAACAAATTCTGCGACTTCTCGCTTCATATTACTCCACCGGTAATTTTGTTTCAAGTCCTTGTACATCTTCTTTGGACCGGATGAACAGAATAAGGGGTAGCATGAGCTTCTCTCAAAATCGAGTTTTTCAACTCATCATTCGCCAGTACGCACAACCGGTTCTTAAACCTCAAAAGTCCATCCTCGTGGACCACGAATCCAGGGGCTTTCCCCTGAGCCACATCTTCACGGATGCGCAACAATGAAGGGTCTGAACTCTGATTCTCTCTGATTACCTCCTCAAGTGATGATGAAATCTCTAACATACAAAGCTGTCCCTGAACTCGCTGAAGCCAAACCTCGATCTCGGGTATAAGGAATTCCTGTTGAAGCTCCTTCTGAACTGTTAAACGAGCAAGCATCTGCTCCTGAACGGACTTACGACTCAAGGCGTCGGCGACAACGTTCGCCTTGCCCGGGTGGTAAAGGATCTCGATATCAAAATCTTTGATTAGTTCCAACCACCGCCTCTGTCGCATATTTAACTCCTTGTGAGTAAATATATACTTCAACTCTTGTGATTGGTGAAGATCTGACAGGTGATGCCATAAAAGTAACGACGCCAAATTTCCAACGCGAAAACCACGGTTGCTAGCTCCGGCCGTGGGTTGGATAATTAACCAGCTAATCCGAGAAACATCGGATTTACTTAATATCTCTCGGAGGTTGCCAATCTCGGATAGTCTCCGACTTCTGAGGGTCGACACGAACTCTGTCGGATGAAATCACATGCCCGAGAAAGTCACTTCGGACCTCCAGAACTCACATTTGGAAAACTTTCCATAAAGTTGCTCTCGTCTCAACACCTTGAGAACCTGAAGAAGATGAACCTCGTGTTCCTCTCGGCTAAGAGAATAAATCAAAATGCCTTCGATGAAGACAACAACAAACTGATCCAAAAAGTCGATGAAAACCCAATTCATTAACTCCCTGAATACCGCAGGTGCAATAGTTAGCCCGAACGGCATAACTACGAACTCATAATGACCATAGCGTGTACGAAACGCTGTCCTCGCGATATCCGACTCTCGAATCCGCAACTGGTGATATCCAGATCTTAAGTTGATCCTGGAAAATACTGAGGCTCCCTGAAGATGATCTAAAAGATCATCAATACGGGGTAAAGGATACTTATTCTTGATCGTCACCCGGTTCAATTCCCGGTAATCAATACACAAACGAAACGAACCATCCTTCTCCTTGACAGATCACACTGGTGCTCCCCACGGGGACGCAATCGGTCGAAGATGACCTTCCTCGAACTATTCCTCAAGTTGAATCTTCAACTCCTGCATTCTGGTCGGGGCCATCCGATACGGTGCCTTCGATAAAGGGGACGTACCGGCTCCAACTCACTCCTGAATTCCCTTACTCTATGTGAAGGCAACCAGATAACTCGTCTGGAAATACATCGTCAATTGATGACAATGATACCACGAATGATTGAACATTTCGATTGCCCTAGAATGGTCAATCGATAAAAAGAGATACCAATAATGATTGAACAACTCGATTGCCTTAGAAAGGCCAATCGATGAAGATGATACAATGAATGTTTGAATAACTCGATTGCCTTTGAAAGGCCAATTGATGAAAATGATACAATGAATGATTGAATAACTCGATTGCCTTAGAAAGGCCAATCGATGGAAATGATACAAGGAATGATTGAATAACTCGATTGCCTTAGAAAGGCCAATCGATGAAAATGATATAATGAATGATTGAATAGTTCGATTGCGGAATTTCTCTGCTTCCGCCATAATAGAAATTCTACTGGAACAACGGGGATTACTTCCCTGAAGCACATATTCGACAACCAACGACGGAAAGATAGCGACCAAACGCTAACAAATACTGAGGATAGTATCAAGACGGTTAAACCAACTAATACCGAAATTACATCGTCCTAAGATAAATTCACCACGATTAGGTCCACCAACCAATCGCGGTTACTAAGCTTACTTAGGTATGATTAGAAAATTCTTCCATCGTCAGTAGACCGATGGTATGAGGTCCACAAGCAATAGGACTATCCGAAATAAGTCTATTCAAGCATGATTCAAAATGAATGAATGCGGTGTACCCTTCAAAAGGTACACACAAGTTGAAATAAAATTACGAGTATACGAAATCATTCGGGCCACGGATCGTCGATCCTCCTCATCATATGAATCGGGACTTGCCGCCCCGAACCGGACGCTCCGTCGATAAATACGAGCTCCAACTCTATTTGCTTCCATTGTCTTAAACGACGATGACAAAGCGATCGATTCTCAAACGCTGGTTGCTTCGGGGCTCGAGATGCCGCGAGTCGACTTGGAGTCCTTTCGCAAAACGGGCCTTATGCCCAAAATTCCCACAATTATAGCACGTGATAGACGGTTTGGACACTCGCTGAAATGACCCTGCCCACAATTGAAGCAGTGATGGCCAAACCGCCGCTCGGAATGATATCTCGCACGATTATGCGCCGTAGAGGTCGCTCAAACGATAGGACTCACACGAGGCTTCTTGAAGGTTGGTGACCGCCTTCGGATTGATTACGCCGTTGATTTCTTGCGACAAATGAAGGTTGTTGTTCAAGACTTTCCTTAGCGGTGGCTCATACGGAGAGTTCTCTCGATTAATCCGGTCGAGTGGCGCAATGATGATTGAGCAACCGCACATGGGTCATCATGGCTGCATAAAAGTGAGTGGATCAACCCGAACATCTTCGATCGAGCCGAGTCCCGGCACGATTTCCGGCTGAGTGATTATTTCTCGGGTTTCGGTCCGCACTGCGCCTCTCCCCGTGCATCCTCGACTCTCTCCATATCAAGTAGGAAGGTCGCATAATGATTATATTTCCGCATGATTAGCACGTTATGATTATGTCATGAGATGATGAAAATGAGTATACATGCTCTAACTTAGTGATTATATGAATGATTTATGAAGTTACATGATTATCGATGAAATTCTTGAAATGATTATCTTGAATAACTTAACAAGATTGATAATATGATCATCCAGATTGACAACCGAGTAATGAAATGAATTGAGTAATTAATGAGTTAACATGATCGTCACGATTATTAATCGAGTAATGAAATGAATTAAGTGATTGATGAGTTAATATGATCGTCCGATCATAATGAATGATGATGTTTGAGGATTGTTAAATGATGAATGATGAATGAATGACTATTGCCGAAATTATACCATGGCGTTAGAAGTCTTACAGCTTCTTTGATGCGATTGGCTCGGCATTCGCACAGTCACACGTGACGCGAAAGTCCAATGATACTAGTCCGATGACGATGATTTCAAATGAGACATGACTTGGAGGGTAGTATTCAAAACCACGCTCCGATACCAACTCTGTAACACCCCAAACTAGGCGGATATTACAGTGCCGTAGATCCCCAACTGGGACCCACCAGGCAAATGAAAATGAATGAATTACACAAGATAAATGTAGTACCGAACTACATTACAACCATAATTACTCCGATGAGGAGTTTAGTTACAACACACCAGGACAATACCGAATACTAGTGTATTTTATATGAAGATAAAATACACAACACTGAATGAAACGGAGTATTCAAATGAAAGTCTGCAGCGGAAAATAAAGGACAATAACATGAATAACTGAAAGATCGGGGCCCCCTACTAGTATCACTGGGACTCCTCGACGTCAGCGTATTCTCCCCGTACTTTTGCCTTGCCAAGACCTGAAAAACAAAATCCCCAAACGGGGTCAGTTACAAAGAACAACAATCCTCAAGGGTTGAAAATACACAATCATGATTATATGTAGTATAAACCACAAGTTCGATCAAAATGAAACGGTTAGATTATAACCCAATCTTGTTGAAAACATACGCAATCAAACATGCTATATGAATCAACAAACAGTACGGCTCAAAGAGTGGCGCCACACTGCGCCCGGGATGGAAATGTGTCCGTGCACAAGCCACCAACGATCGAATACACGCGTGGTCTTGTACCTAATCAGTCTCACGAAACAATCAATCTCGTGTGCACAGTCCAATGTGAGGCCACCAACCAACACACGACTATAATGTGCCCGACATGAAAATCCTACACATACCAACCGGCACGCCAAGATGACCGGAATGCCACGAGATAACACGAGTGACATCTAAAATGAATGATGACTCACCGAGGTGGTATGGTAAGGAAATAACTGACAAATCAATGAAAAGATTGGAACCGCTGCTCCTTATGGTCAAATGATTAATTGACAACAACAAGTTTTTATACGGTTAATACAATGATGAATGAATTATGATTATGAATGAACAACAACAAAAGGGATGAATATCCTTTTAACCGAGTAAGAATTAACTTACTCAATACCGATGAAGAAAGTCCTTCCACGAACAAATGTCCTAAATGAAGTGTCGGTCGCACGAACAACCTTAATTCAATACAATTACCAACAATCCGTTCAATATACGAATCAAACACGAATATAACGAACTCAAAACGTCGATACGACTAAACCAAGTCCATAGAGGCATTAAATCAAACACGTTGTATCCAAACTCCGATTGTTTATAATCAAACCTCGATATACCAATATCAAAATCCCCAAGAAGTGTTTCAAACCAACAAAACATCTCCAATACGATCAATAATCCGTTATGAATATCCAAAAATGTGATTATAACAACAATTAGTCGAAAATCCCCAATTCCAACTCGATATTCAAGGTGTTCTTGAATAATCCCTCAATAATCCAATGAATCCTTATACAAACTCATAATCATATACATATCCCTTCATATAACATGATTATAACGTTCAAAACATCATATCTCAACACAAAATCGAAGTCCAAAGTGTTGAAGGAATTACCTCTGAAGATCCAAGTATTTTAATCCGAAGAACACGCGTTAGATTGATTATCCGGGCTTCACGATCGAAAGGAGATGAAGAAAATCAAACACCCAAATGATTTGTGAAGGAAAAACCCTCCCTCAAGCTTACTCTCTCGGTTGAAGGTGAAGAAAAGGGGGAGAAATGGCTGAAATGCTGAAAAAAAACGAATTTAAAGGAGTTGACTGCCTGCCGGACACGGCCCGTGCCGATCGGCACGGTCGTGTCACACAGCTAGCCGACAGGGACTCGACCGTGTCCTGCTTGACACGGTCGCGGCGCGTAGGGCCTTCCGATAGTGACCCGTCCGACAGCGACTCGGCATGACTCGACCGTGTCCTGGAACACGGTCGGGCGTGTCGGCAGTCGATTCTGGCTTATCCGGAAGAGTTCGACTCGGCCGTGCCAAACGACACGGTCGAGTCCTGTGGGCAGGTACTTCGGCATTTCCGGACGAGTACGGCACGGGCCGTGTCGGACGACACGACCGAGTCCGGTCGGCAGTGATCGGCCAAAAGCTGAAAAATGAGCGGGTGAGCTAAAACGACCATAACTCTCTCGTCCGGAATCCGATTGACTCACCGTTTGAACCATTGGAAAGCTAACTCGATGCTCTATAACATTGCAAAGATTTAGAATTTTTGGATTTACCAAAAATTAATGGTGATCTAACAAAGTCGAACTCATCTGAGGAAAGTTGAAACAATGAACAATAACGATACACAACTCGAAGTCTTTCCGAACGGTGAACACGGTGAATGAACATGATTGATGAATGATTATAATTGAGTGGAACAAATACACTGAGTGACAATTACAGACTGATAATTACTGAATGAAAATGAATGAATTACAACCGGGTATTACATATAATATCTGTCCAGATGATTCTGAATCAGAGGATGATATTCCACTTAACGCTGCAAATAATGGTATCAATTATTATAGTTACTGCTTTTTTTGGATTTGATGTTTTCTCCAAATTGCATATATTTGACATGTAAATTGCAGGAAAACATGAGCCAAAGGCCAAGGAATCTGCAGAGGCTGCCATAGTGAATAAGTCTGACACTGGTAAGCAAAAAGTGTCTACTTCAAAGATTAAAAATGGAAGTAGTGACGAAGACTCGATGTCGGAGGATGATAGCAAAGATGACTATGAGGTACCCTCAAATTACTTTCAGGTGTAATAATGTCTCATAGGTGTATCTTTTTCCTAGTGTGTTGTATCTCTATAAGTCGAGGAATTACCATAGTATTTTTCATTGTGAGTTTTTTAAGCAGTGCAGCACCAATTACTCGTACAATAATCTAGTTGCCTCATTACTCTTTGTACATTAGCTTTTAGATGAATTTTGTTGTAAAAATAGTCGACGAATGCAGAGTACAGGGCTCTGCCTAGTTTGAATATTTGTTTGTCTTGTTACCTTCCTCCTTGGATATTTTTTTTATCTTGTTACTTTCCTCCTTTTAAAGGTTCCATTGATGAACTCTGTGTACTCTGCATTTGTTGATGACTATTTCATCAATGAAACCTTAAAAAAGAAGAAAGTAACAAGATAAAAAGATATCCAAACTAGCAGAGCTCTGTAATCTTTGTACTTGAGATTTTAGGTGAATTTCGTCGTCGAAATAGTCGACGAATTCAGAGTACAGAGGTCTGCCTACTTTAAATATTTTTTATATTGCTAAATTCCTCTTTTTAAAGGTTTTGTCGATGGAACATTCATGGTCTCTGGGAATATGTCATGTGAAAGTATTCAGAGCTTGAAAATTTATGCCTCAACTTATAATTCAAAAGATTTGTTTTATAGTAGATGAAATAATAATGAACTGGTACTTATGTTGTTCGATACTACTGTTACATGAAATATAGCTTTTATATTATATATTATAGGATGAGGACAGCTCTGATGACGAATTTGATGAGAGTGAGGAAGAGACTCCAAAGAAGGTAATTCGCCAATTGCAATCTGATCTGGTGTGGACCAATGGTGATATATGATCTTGTTGGTGTTAGTGGGTTTCTAGGTTTGTGAAAACTAACAACCTTACATACTAATAATTAACAAACAATGTATTAGTTTCAGTTTTGAATCTAAATATAGAAATTATAAGCAGATTTCTGCGGAACCTGGACATAAAGGATTAGTCACTTGTTATTCATATTTCTTTCCACCCAGGAAAAACTAAGAGGGGGGGGGGAGCTTAGTATTTTCCCAATATCATTTGTAGTGCTTTCACATTGTCTTCATATGATGCCAAGACAGAAAGTTGGGCCTGATGCCAATTTGAAGGTGAGCACTGATGAGCTTAGAAATAATCTGTGACTACTGATAAGCTATCTGTAAAGCTTCTCATGATTATGATGAGAGAATAATAGGTTAAATTGTGGTAACTCCACTACAAAGAAAAGAGGCTTCGTTGATCACGATGTATAACACTATAATTTTGCAGAAAACTACTGAATGGGTCCCAGGAAGTCCTAGGAATCCTGAATCTTACATTCTGAGAGATCAGGTATTGATGGACACTTTTGTAGTACTACTTGCAATAAGAAATCAGTTACAATTTAAATTTTATTTGCAGTTATTAATGTTATATATGAACTTGTCTTTTTCAATAGGAAAACCGTTATCGACAATGTTACCTGGATTTGATATTAGCTAGTGAGGTACGACAAATATTCAAGACCAGATCCCAGATTATGGTATTTGACAAATATTCAGGTGAGACCAACAATTTGGTTTCATAACATAACTCGGAGTCACTAGTCTGATGCAATAGTTTGTGTAAGTTTAACTTTAAGGGTCGTTCCTGACTTAATTGATCAGTTCATGGCAAATGAATATAGAGGTGGGTGTGTTTGGAATCTGGATTGCATATAACTCGGAAAAACGAACGCAAATTCATTTATTTATTTGTTGGTGCAGTACATACTTGGAACGAAGATGGTGTTCCTGGGATTGAAGAAACCTCAGGAGCATGCCGATCTAATTGCCTACTTTTATTATTGTAAAAAGATGCTTCACCAGCTTGCCTACTTGGAGGAAATGAATATAGAGTTACTTCTCACAAACTGTTAGCAAAAAATTTACCTTTTTTCCAAGTATTTGTTTATTGTAAAAAGATGCTTTATTATTTTTGTACATGAATATATTATGTTGGGAATTGATAGTTGACAGTTGCTTATGAATGCGGTTTATTGTTGGTTCTTATATTATTGAGCTCTTGTGGTTGATGGTTAGTTATAAGTGAATGTAGATTCTGGCAATGAATTTTAAATTGAAATGTGAAATACTAATATATATTACTGCAGAAAATACTAATATGTATTATACAATAACTGAAGTAGAAAGCCTTTTTTTTTACTACGCCAATTATAAAATAACCGAAGTTAAAGGTATTCTTTTACTTCACTTACCCCCACATTTGGATCATAATTAGAAAAAAAAACCGAGATTCGGTTATTAGGATATTAGACTTCGCATAAAAAGCAAAGTCTAAAGTATACCTTTTACTACACGAACATAGACTTCGGTAATTATAACGTTTTTACTTCAGATATTATTCGAATTTCATGAATGATCACTTGTAACTCTTATACCTGACTGACTACAGTCTTGGAATCCACCATCTTGTAGTCGAGAAACCGCCCAACAATCCACTTCTTGGCACCGACGTCCTCGATCTTGTACTTATGATCTAGTGAGTCCCATAATGCCTTGGCTGATTTAGCACTGCTGTACACGTTGTACAGTGAATGGGCAAGGCCATTCATCATATAGTTCCGACACAATAGTCAGAAGTTTTCCAAGCGTCAATGGCCATCAAAGTTTGTTGGTCACTGTCTTCATCATATTTTGGCGCGTCCTCCTTGAGGAATCGAGACAAGCCTAGAGTGGTCAGCTAGAACATCATCTTTTGCTACCATCTCTTGAAATTCTGCCTGTTGAATTTCTCTGATTTGTCCGCATGGTTGACCAGAACCGAAACTAAGATACTAATCGGAATCAAAGCAGAGTGTTGAAACCGATCCAGTTATCAGAGGCGCACCTCCAGTCGCTGAACCCGATCCGGTTTTCTGAGGCGCACCTTCAGAAATGTCCGTAGACAGTGTTGGGTCTTGAGAATCAATTAGCTTAAACTTTTGAAAATAGATCTATTTTAATCAAGTAAACCAAAAAGAAAAAAAATTGCTTTAAGATTGTTGAATACTTTTTGAAAAATGAATACTTGAAAAAACAAAAGTATATATATCGAATATATAATTTATGCCCTGCAAAAAGGTTGTTAGCCGAACGAAAATTTGCTGATCACGAAAACGAACGGAAGTCGCTGTTGAGTCCAGAATATCTGTCTCCTTAAAGCAAATTCGCCCTCACCACGGTGTGTGACATCTGCCTCCCAGAACAGTCTGATGCACTAAATCGATGATCCCTTGCACCCTCAGCGAACTAGAATAGATTTGTATACTATCACCGACCCGGAACAGAAGAGAAACGAAGAAGGAAAATCAGACCTAAAAAAGGCTCTCGAAAATCGTACGTCTGAAGTGAAAAAATCGAACCCCTCAAGCCGGGTATTTATAGGTGAAGGCTGGAGGAGGTTGTTTGCTGGAGGAACTCTAAACCGATTAGAATTGGTATCTTGATACTTATCATAATCTGTTTAATTCGATAATTATCAATTAAATTGATATTTATCCGGATCTGAAAAATTCGAAATTTATAATTGAGGTGTTTCATCAAAATGAAATTTTTCGGAATTAAATTGCAGTAAAAAGATAACTTCGAGACGCAGAGACATTTCACCCAAATCGCCCTTCGACCGAGCCGTGCCGGGTCGGGCCGGGCTGGACGGACGGCGGCACGCGCGTGTGTGTGTGTGTGCGCGCGAGGGGCGCCTAGTCACACATCCACTCATGTCTCACTTTTGAACAAGAGTTTGTCCACATTTCCTTATATACTCACAATTTTTCCCTTCTTTTTCGAGAGGGTCCACTTTGGAACATTATATCTCATTCATACCGCAATCATTTTGAGTGTTCTTACATGTTTTGGAAACCTTGTACGGAGTACTACATACTCCAACTAAGTTCCGACTTTAACTCGTAGTCGAGCCCACTCAAAATTGCCTCTTCAATATTCTAATATTTTTATATGAAAATATTTTAATAATCTAATATATTATTATTATTATATTTAAATTACTTTATAAATATATACTATATGAATGTCAAATTAAAGAGCACGAGTAAGAATTAGTTTGATATATTTTTTTATCAAACATAAAATTGATACGAAAAAGTTATAATTGTTTAAACTATTGAAATAAAAAGAATAAAATGAGAGAAAATTTTTAATTTGTAGATATTATATATGGAATAACCCTCTAACGTTCCTCTCAAATTAAATATCCATTTTTTTAAGATTTTTAAAAAAGAAATAATGTGGAGATGACACATGTCTCTTTAAATTTTTTTAGACTCTCTTTTAATATTAAGTATGGATGAATACTATCATTTTACATACTACTTTTCAATTTTTCTTCAATTCCATGTCGAAAAGCAAATACTCAAGATGGGTGGGACGGAGGGAGGATATGATATTTTGCTTTGTTTATCCGAGGTGTACACATCTTGGTAGTATTGTAATTATTTTGCCTTGTTTCATTTATGTAAATAATAGTTTATTAGTGTAAAGACCCCACGAAAAAATGGAGGGTCTGGCGGAGTTGGAGAAAGTCCAAACCCAAATCCTCCGCCGCATATCGGACCTTGAAGTTTCTCTTACAACCCAGTCCTTCTGCAACTCCGACTCTCTCTTTTCGTCCTCTTTTGCCGCCGCCACCACCGATGTCAATGACTCAACCACCACCGAGGACCGCCTCTCCTCCATCCTCCGCGTCAACGCAGTTCGAGACTTCTCATTTAAGCGCGTACCTTTTGATTACTACGACTGGTCTCTCGAAGCACGGAGGGATATCCTGGGTGCCGCATCCGTTCGTCATCTCTGCAAGAGCATTGTTTTGGTACTTCTGTCCTTATCTTCATGCTTCATCTCACAATAGATATCATGCTCAGTGTCCTTTTTTTTTGGGTATTGTTTTGCCTTAACATCCATGCATCTCAGTACAGAATTCTTGAAATTGCTAGTCTACATTCATGTACATGTACGCGCATAGGCGGATCCAGGAGTCTGATTCTACTGGTACACGAACTATGAATCAAAGTTAATGATATCTTTTAGATAAACATCAATATAAATTCTAGAATTCTTTTTAAATTTGTATTTTCATATTGTAGGTTTCTAATGAAGCATATTATCAAGTTTACAACGCATTTGCACATCACTATATTGAGATTGAAATAAATAAAATAGAACATGATGAAGAGTGAAAGAATAAATGCCGTTCACAATTCTTTATTCTCATTATACATATTAGATATTGAGATACAATTAATTATTATGCAAAAGAAAAATTCATATAAATCAACCACATATTGTTTTATTTTCAGCGACCAATATATGCGCATAATTTATGTATCTACACATTGAACTTACAGTCATGGATACCTAGTTTACATAATACACTTGCAGTCAGGGATGTCTAATTGATCAAGTTGAACTATTTAACTCATTAATTTAATTACACACTTCAGAAACAACAAGAAGCTGCACTCACAATTAAAAGAATCACTATATGCACATGAAAGAATGAAAACATAAGAAAGTATAAACAAGTAATGATGATATGCCAAGTGTCAATAAGCAAACAAATTATTGAACGTCCTAGGTTAAATGTCATATCTAGTGTAATCAAATGGGCTTTTGAGTTACTGTAATCCAACCCATTATTTGGGTTACTGTAATCAAATGGGCTTTTGAGAAGATATGATGGACATGAGTAAATTATAATATGTTTGGTTCGGTGGTTTACTTGAGTTTGAGAAAACAAAGTTAAATAATAAACGTTTAAACATGAAATAGAGCAGTGAATATTGGAATCCACCCCACTTGAGCTGCACACAACAGGGTCTAAGGGTTGGATGCGATCGAGCTTGTTATGAAACTAGGGTTGTGAACCACTCAACCAAACTATTTATTGACCTAGTTTAAGTGTTTTCAGTTACATTACGAAAGCACAAACACTGATTGTCTATGCCTATAGATGGTCATCCAAAGAGTAGAAAGAGTAGAATCCTTGCAGATTTTTTTGGCATCTGGTATATAATATCATCTAGTCAACCTGGTCAGAATTCTGTTATTCTTTAATGCATGTCTGAAAAAACATTTTCCACTACACTTGAGATGTTTGTAAACGTCTATTGTCTTTTACATGGGTGATGGATCTGTCGGAATCTATTTGAACGGAAGACTGCAGTATATATTGCGGACCACCTGATTCTACTGTCATCTACAGTTTCCTCTCAGATGGGAAAAGTTGGCTTCTGTTAGTTCCATATTTATTATTTTTATAAATATTCTTCTTACTAATTATAACTCAATTTAACTAATGCTGGTTTTTGGATTTGATCTCTGCTCATAATGGCATTGGCATTATCACAAATTAATTAGAAAAAAGGTAATCTCAACATGAATACATAAACAAAGTAAGAAACTTTGCTATATACCTACAAACTCTCCAACCCATGTAATGCTTTTAAAGGCATCTAGCTTAGTAACATTTTATAATAGACTTAAAATTTTGGGAGCAGTGCTTGGACCCAGTTGTATTTTGCTTTTGTGGTAGTTTATCTAACCTTCAGTTTAGGTTTTCTTTAAATGTAAATCCTTTTATTTCACACAGGTCAATACTCAAGCACCAGCCGATGTAATTGACTGTAGCAATAGAAACTATTCAAAGTATTATGTCGTTGTTGTTCAGGTAATAAAATCTCTTTCATTCCCTTTCCTTTGGAATGCATTTGTACTTCTAGATTTAACTTAAATTCATTATTTGTTATTTTTGGCAGTATACTGCTCGCTTCAATGCTGAGATTGTCAAGAATTTTTTGTACACGCTCAACGATGGCAAGATATCAAAAAAGAGATTCAACAGTAAGTTTAACTATTTTCAGTTTGATGGTAGTCTAAATTACTAAACCTGATTCTTTGTCAGAGAAGGCCCTTGTTCTATCTGTCAGAAAGGTGCGGAGGAAAATGTTCCTGATGGGAGATAGTGTTGAACTAGTTCTGTCATTTGGTATAGGAGATTCCAGTTTTGATGTTTAGGATCTTAAGTTGACCTTGGGCCCATGGTTGTTACGGCGGTAAGTCGAGTCGAGTCGACGGAGGTCCGGCATGGCGAGTCGTAGACTAGTCGACTAATTATAAATAATACATATATATATATATATATATATGTACTGACTGTATGTATACTAATACATATAATGTATATATATATATCTTCCCTATATACTAATGCAGAATACGCTGAGCCTAAGTGGCAGCTTCTCATGCTTCGGCTGCCACATGTCTTTTGCTGGTGCTTCGGGTGCTTATGTGTCAACCTCTCATGCTTCAGCTGACACATAATCAATTACTGGCCTAATGATCATTGCATTAATTACATTATAATTATACCTCAAATAACTCCTACCCACCTTATTAATTTTTACGAATTAAGGAATATGAATTATGAATAAATAAGAATTGATTATATTTACAAAAATATTTCATATTTTCATTAATTAAAAATATAAATCTTAAACAAAGAGAAATTTGATATAGTAGTGTGCACTATATATTAAAAACTTAAACCTAAAATCCCGTGGAGATATTATATATTCCACTAATTAATTAGTTTATATTAGTTAGTCACTATAATTAGGTATATCAATAAAAAATCAACTGAAATGAAAGATGCTAGGGAATATTGCAAAAGAAGTGTTGAATATATATAATTAAAAAGGTACTTGAAGTTTTAATCAATTAAATAAATCAAAATAATCTTATTAAAAAATAATATGGAAAGTGTAGAAACAATAGTTTTAATTATTATTTATAAATAAATCAAAGAAATTATGGAATAAATCAATTAGTCTATTTTAGTTTTAAATCTTATTTAATTAATATAAAATAACAAAATAAATGAAAAACTTGTATTTACTAAATTATATAATTCCTGATTTTATGAATTTTTAAAGTGATATTTCAAAATATATAAGAAATTAAATTTAATAATAATATACTAATCCATATATCTTTGTACAAAGAGAATTTTAGAAAATAAAAATTGATCGTTTTAAGTGATTTTAAGTGATTTTTTACTTTTTTTTTTAAGTTTATCTACTTTTAAAATCAACTATATATTTTTGAAAGTTTTGGATTTGCTTTTGTATTTTAATTTATATCCAAATAATTTATGTAATTTTTTTCAAATATAAGGATTAAATTATCTCCTTTTTGGCCATATAACAGGAACCGTTAAATACTTAACTATTTGGATCATTTTGGCAAAAAAAAGACCAAAAAAGGTGGAAATAAAATTTCATCAAATACAGTTTAACACAATCAGATATGAATTGAGGTTTTTTCTAATACGAGTTTTCGAAATTACTAATAGTGCCCAACTATTTATGTGTTCTCTTGAATGTAAAATGTGCCAACTTTAATACTTCTATATATTAAGTTAAATGTTTGAAAATAACATCATATAAAAATGATATAAAGTTTCAACTGAACCAAATGTCACTTAGGTTTTTTGTAATACAAGTTTCACAAATTATTAAAAATACTCTAATTAGTTTTTTCTTCTTTTGAATGTAAAATTTCTTGAATTTAGTACTCTTAATTATGAAGTTCAATGCCTGAAAAGTACCACTTTTCCCGGCTTATCTTATATTACAAACAAAATTTGGCATTTTTTTACTTTTAAAAAATAGGGATAATTTTAATTAGGCTAGGGTGTGGACGTAGTTTTCTTAGTTAACCCCGCGATTACTATAATTACAGTAAGTCATACAAGTAATTCACTTATATATATATATATACTACGATGATGATGCTTCTTTTTTGTTTTTAAAATTATGAAGTACTTAATTTTAAGTTATAAGTCATAATCTCTTTACTTTGTAATTCCAAAATCTATTTTAAAATGAATATACATATAGTTTCACTTCAACCAAATGCCGCCGAGATTTTTTTTAATACAAATTTCAGAAATTAATAAAAGTACTCCAACTCTTTTTTTATTTTTTTAATGTAAAATGGGGTAGACTTTAATACTCTTAAATATGAAGCTATATGTTTGAAAAATTTCATATAAGCATAAATATACCGTTTCACTTCAATCAAATCAATTGAGTTTTTTATTTTGTAATTTTTTAAAATTTTAAGGTCGTTTTTAATTAGGATAAAATTATGATGTATATTTTT
Organism: Orobanche coerulescens; assembly: GCA_033398695.1. NCBI lineage: Eukaryota > Viridiplantae > Streptophyta > Magnoliopsida > Lamiales > Orobanchaceae > Orobanche > Orobanche coerulescens. The sequence continues at coordinate 61,304,761 of CM065818.1, forward strand.
TAACTTATCCAAGCTATTCTTATATTATAATCTAAATTGTTAAATTTCTTGATAATTTTAAGGCTAGGACTTGGATGTAGTTTTCTAAATTAACAGGTATATTTATAATAGGTCATACAAGTAATTAAATTATATATACTACTATTATGTTTTTTTTATTGCAATTTGAGAAGTGCTTAATTTTAAGCTATAAGTCAAAATCTCTTATGTATTTCGAAAATCTTTTTAAATTTTAAATATTACAAAAATTACCCTTGCCATAATTATTTAGTATAATTCTACATATGAAGTTGTACCAAAGGACAATGCATATATCGGTTATTCAAGTATAAGCTCTTCTTCACTTGGGCATCATTGCAAACTCATAAGACCGACCAAGAATATGAGATTAATTGTTGCACAAACAATGTCATCTCATCATCTACAAGAAATTAAGGACTTCTCCGAATAAATCCTCAAAATTGTAAATGGTGAGTTGGGTGAAGAAGTCGATAGAGAAACCTTGATTGATATTCTTGATATTTACTAATCCGGAATGTCGAAGATCATATTGCAGCCATTGTTGAAAGCACTATCATTCACTTATAAGTAACTTTCCATAAAGTAATTTTTTGAAGAAAGAGCAATCTTGGCGCCAACAAACGACGTTGTGGAGATAGTAAACGATTATGTGATGTCTATAATTTCAAAAGACAAGCGGATAGATCTCAGTTTTGATAGTATATGCCAAATTTATGCCCTCTAAAAGTCAAAATCAAGTATATCCAATGAATTTTTCTGAATAGCATCAAGTGTTCTAGAATTCCAAATCACATCTTGAAATCGTAAGAGTTTCAGTTATGCTAATTCAAAATATGGATCAATCATCAGGATTATGCAATATCACATCATTAATCATCATCATCATCAACAACACCTTAATCCCAACTATGTTGGGGTCGGTGGCATGAAGATTATAGTGTCGTTTAATTGTCTAAAATTAGTTAACACCATAACTCATGCAAATAACAAAGTGGCAAAGTTTTACGCCGGATGCCCTTCCTGTCGCAACCATGAAGGAGAAATAGAACGAAATTCCAAAACCGTCAACATCATAGGTTTTTCCATTTATATGGAAAATATCATGAGACGGCGATGAGTTTGAGATAATTGCTATTGTCATGTCACAATACGTGATTGATATTGTAAAATCAACACATACATCATGGAACATGACTCAATATCACATCATTAATAATTATCCAAATTCGTAACAATATTATTGAACAAAAAAATTCGGGGAATAATTCTGAGAGTAAAGTATTTATTCCACAATTAATATTAAGCTCTTAGATATCAGATTGCCCTTTAAATTTCAAATACGCCAGTTCTCACTTATTATGAGCTTGCCATGACTATATTTAAGAGTCAAGGTCAAACACTTTTTCATGTCGGTATGTATCTTCCAAGACCCGTATTCGGTCATGGTTAGCTTTATGTTGCCATATAAAGAGTGAAGATCAGGAAATACTAGAAATCTTTTCTTACGATGAGAATTGTGTAATCATAAACAGAACAAATAGTGTAGTTTATAAAGAAGTATTATGAAATTTATAATGAACGATTTATATATAATATATTTACATAAAAGTTCTTTTTTTGTTCCTGTGTAAATACACGGGTGTTATACTAGTATACACTAATAGTCTAATATATATGATGGAGTTGGCTGATGGATACTAGTATATAATATATATTAATATACTGAATATTATAAATATATATAATATTTATATTCGTACAGAATATATATATATATATTATATATATATAATATATCATATATCGCCCGAAGTTTTAACTTTCAAAGGGAAGTACAGTCAGTGTTTTAAATAGCGCAGCGTTGATGTGTAGCGTTTTTGTCCTGATAGCATGTAGCGCAAATAGCGTAGCGTATAGCGCAGGTTTAGCGTTCCTACTATTTTATATAAAAAATAAATATATCTATATAATATATAATTCTTTGTCATAATTTAATATAAATCAAGTTAAAATTATAACTAGTAACACTTAAAATAAGAATATATGAAAATAAATGTATAAATATCATATTCGTTTAGCTACAATCCACCGTTTTTTTAATGAACTCATCAACAAGTTTTCCTATCGGTTATTTATCATTGGTTATTTGTCATTATCTTTGACACTATATATATCTAAGAATTATTAAAAAACTATATTTTGTAACAAATTTAATAGTGTTTGAGGAGAAAAGTAAAGACAGCAATCAATTGTATTGATAACAATGAATAGAGGGGCCTTTATATAGGCTTTACAAAGAGAGTCTTTCCATACATAGGATTCTAGTTAAGGTAAGACATCTAACAGTATCCAACTACTTATGGAAGAGTCTAGAACCTACCATAACTCTTATCCCCCTACAACTAGTATTAGGTAAGACACCAACACGGAAGGATTTCCTAACACTCCCCCGTGTCGAACGCTAATACTAACATGGTGCACAATGTGTTGCCTCGGTAAAAACCTTTCCAAGTCAAATAAAACCCCGTGGGAAAACAAAGACTTTGGTGAGGAAAAAGAGCGCAACGCACCAACTACAAATGTCGAATCATGTGAAGTATACTCCCCGAGGTATACATGATACCATTCCATCGAGCCATCTTTAGTTGAGCTCGGATAATCGATACATTCCGATGCTTCTCACATGTTTCTCAAATGTAGATTTTGGCAGAGACTTAGTGAACAAGTCTGCGATATTCTCATCGGAACTCACTTGTTTCACATCAATATTCAGCAATTTCACGCTTCGATTATAGAAGAACTTCGCACAATATGCTTGGTATTGTCACCCTTTATGAAACCTAACTTCATCCGCTCAATGCATGCCGCATTGTCCTCAAAGATGCAAGTAGGGGTTCTCAGAGTGGGATCTAATCCACACGTTCCTCGTATATGGTCTATGATCGATCGGAGCTAAATGCACTCTTACGGATTCGTGCAATGCAATTATCTCCGCATGGTTCGAGGAAGTAGCAACTGTGGTCCGCTTGGTAGATCGCCAAGATATCGCCGTATTCCCAATGGTGAACACATAACCATTGGGAACGCCCTTTATGCGGGTCGAGAGATAACCGCATCAAGAAATCCAACTAACGTGTCGTTAGGATTCTCTCGCATAAGGGGTAAGCTTGCTCGCATTAAGACTTCCGTAGTCAAGCTACCATGCTTAGCCGCAATATCGAGGAAGATCGACGGTCGGTATGCATCGTCTTCACCTCAACAATTCCTTTCTAATATCACTCTCTTTGCGTAGGGAAAGAACAATCCAAGGTCACCGGAGCCTTTCAAGTATCGAAAGATGTGTTTTACTCCATTCCAATGCCTTATCGTGGGAGCGAGCTAAATCTCGCTAATGATTCACAGAGAATGCGATGTCCGGACGAGTACATTGAGCCGATACAACAACGCACCGATTGCGCTTAAGGTACGGTGTTTCGCTCCAAGGACCTCTTCATCCTCCTCTTTAGACGAAACGGATCCTTGTTCATTTCAGGACTTCACCAATCATGGGGGTAGCAAGAGGATGTGCCTTGTCCATGCTAAATCGCCCGAGCATTTTGTGGACATAGCAGATCGATGAATGAGTATACCATCATCTCGATGTTCTAGCTCTAAGCCCAAGCGAATCGAGTCCTCCCAGATCTTTCATCTCGAATTCGGATTTAAGGTAGCGGGCCGTTTCATTGACCTCATCTATGGTACCGATGACATTCATGTCATCTACATAGACGGCTACAATCACGAATCCTGCATCTGCTCTTTTCACGAATATGCATGGACAGATGTCACCGTTTCAGTATCCCTTCCCAACCAAGTATTCACTTAGGCGGTTGTACCACATCCTTCCGATTGTTTCAAGCCATACAGTGAACGACGCAATTTCACAACAGACGCGCTCCGTGGTTTAGAGCTACTTGATTTGGGCCATGAAATCCCTTCTGGGACTTTCATATAGATATCCGTATCTAGATCCCCATAAAGATACGCCGTAACCACATCCATAAGCCGCATGTTCAGCTTTTCTGACACTACCAAACCGACTAAGTAGCGGAAAGTGATGATGTCCATAACGGGAGAATACGTCTCCTCGTAGTCAATGCTGTGGCGCCGCGAGAAGCCTTGGGCAACTAGTCTCGCTTTGTAACGCATGACCTCATCCTTATCATTGCGTTTACGAACAAAGACCCATTTATGTCCAATCGGTTTAACGCCCACGGTATTGGCTCGATAGGGCCAAATACCTCACGTTTAGCCATCGAGTCTAGTTCACTGCATTGCATCTTTCCATTTCGGCTAATCGGCTCGTTGTTGACACTCAAAGAACCGAGCGCGGCTCGGCGTCGTCGTCTTCAATAATTTCTTGAGCGACGGAGTAGTAAAAGCATCGTCGACTAGCGTGGACGACTGGCCCAATAAGACGTATTCACTCGCATATTGCATCGAGATTTCTTTATTTTCCGACATCAACAAAGTTTCCGACGCGTCCGTCGATTGTTCCATTGTTGATTCGAGGACATATCCGTAGTCGAGATAATCTCGTGTGACGGAGTCACCGTGTCGATGATGAGAGGATTTTGTGCCTCCGTTCCTCTTCTCTTCGAGGTTCGGTATCCTTTCTACCCACCTGGCCTCCCCTCTTCGAAAGGTGGATAAGAGCACCAAGCACTGGCCCCACCACTAAGGTTGACGCGGTGGCATCATTCCTTCGGGCGGCCGAACCTTGCCCTATAGGACTTCCAACCTTGCAGGAACATTCGCAATGGGAATGGTAGATCTTGTCACTTTCGCAGACGCAAAGTCGCGGGCATCGAATCCGCAACTTTCTCAAGATCGAGAATACGTTGCACTTCTAGCTCGGATTGAGTGTGCGGGGATCTTGATGAGGCTAGGAGGGAGCACACTGCACAATTTCTGGCGTTCAACTGGAATCGTTCGATTCCTCTCTCCCCCTAACGACGGGAAGTTTGTCTCATCAAAGTGACAATCTGCAAATCTTGCGGTGAACAGATCTCTGTCAAAGGTTCCAAATAGCGGATAATTTTAGGCGATTCATAGCCAACATATATACCTAATCGTCTTTGCGACCCATTTTAAGACGCTGGAGGCGTAATTGGCACATATACCGCACAACCAAAAATGCGTAAGTGTGAAATATCGTGCTCATATCCAGCTACCAACCGGTACGCACTAAACGGTTGATCGGCGGCTGGTCGAAGCGAATAAGTATAGCCGCATGCAAAATTGCATAACCCCATGCGTAAATCGGCAAGTTGGTGCGCAATACCAATGCTCGGGCGATAAGTCAGAATCGCTTAATCATAGCCTCGCAAGGCCATTCTCGCGAATGAACGTGGGGACGGGATGTTCAACATCAATCCCAATCGACATGCAATAGTCGCAAAAGACTTTGACGTAAACTCTCCAAAGATTGTCCAATCTTAATGACGAGATTGGGAAGTCGGGTGGTTAGCCCGTAACTTGATGATTTGTGCTAGGAGTTTAGCAAATGCGGCGTTTCTTGTGGATAGCAGAGCGACGTGTGACCATCGCGTCGATGCATCAACCGTAACCATAAAATATCTAAATGGTCCGCACTGTCAATAGGTCCACATATGTCCCTTGAATTCTTTGTAAGAAGCGAATATTTTGTGTTGAGTCTTTAGCAAAGGACGGAGAGGGTATCAACTTTGCTAGTGAACAGCTTTACAAAACGATTTATGGGCATTAGAAATTGCCACGGAAGCCTCGGATTTACGAGAGATGCACCGTCAACCTTAATAGGCGTGCGATCTTTAGTCCGGTGATACGGTATCAAGCTCACTCACATCAATGCCGATATCGAGTGGTGCTTCCAATCGCTTTCTGGACTTGAAAACGGATGACCATGTGAGTTTTTCAAAATGCGAATCATCATGTCGCGTCTGTGGTGACCGAGTCGGTCATGCCATAGTTGGTATGCTTCGAATCACACATTTCGTGACTCACAAAGATAGATTCAATAACCCTTATTGTAGTCCGTATAAACCACTACTTAGACTCATAAGTTTCTCGAGAACGCGGCGTCTTCCGCATTCCGCGAGTAACACACAAAAATTCCGTCCCATTCTCACAATGTGTATCAAGGTGATAACTGCTGCACGGATGTCCCTAAAACTTAGCAAGGTTCGGTTTGCTCTTGGGGCATAGAGAGCATTTGTGACATTAATATGCGTACCATTAGGTAGCAAGAAATGAGCAGTCCCCTCCTTGAATTACTTGGGAGGAACCAATCATTGTTGTCACCGAGGATATGTATGGCACAATATCCTTGAATAATCGCTATTCCGAAGAATAGTGTGGGTTGTTCCACTATCGCCAAGGCACTCAATTTCGCCACGAGACATCTACAATAAGACATGAAACTCAATTAGTCTTATGTTTAGAGACATAGCGAAAACTCATTTACATCGAGTTTGGGGAAATTCGACCAAGTTGGTTAGGATCAAAGTTAGCACAATCACTGAAATAATTTCCGCGCAGCTTGACCTTTGTTCACTAAAACAAAGAATAACTTCTTCGTTAAGAAGGCTATGGACGAACGGTCATTGTTCGGAAACTAGACTTCCGTATCTTCTATCCATAGGTCGCACTTTCCGGATCATTAAACTCGATCTCGGTGCTCGCTTTTAATTTGCTGCTTTTGGTATTTCCCTATTGTTGAGTGAAAGAGCAAGGTTTAAACCTTTTCAAAGGTATTATTTTTGATACAATACTATGGAAATATGGCCAGGAGCGTTTAGATACTTTAAAACGCGTCTTGGTTTACGATTTATATCTCTACTAATGATCCTTTCGGTAACTCCAACTTGGTAGACTTGCGAGAGAAAGTAGGAATGTCGGTCTGACAAAGGCGCCGTTTAAAACCACCGATTCCGTTTGAACTCTCAAAGCATAAACAAATACCAAGGAGGATGCGCTTAGTCTTGATCAAAAGTTTTGATGAAATCTTACCAATGTATCAAAATTTTTTTAACCAAGCAATTCGTTGCTAGCAATTATTTTGTGATAAACCAAACATGCTTTGAAGGGAAAAATAAAATTCATCTTTGCACAATCACAAAGAATTAAAAGAATTTTATTCATCATAGCCAACTTTATTACATTCATGAAAATCCAAAGTAGTTCTCAAACTAGAAACAAGACAAAACATAACCAAAGCGTAAAACTAGTCAAAGTCGGCAACATCCATATGTTGGTCTTTGTCCGCAATGGTGAGAGGAGGGATCTCAATATGGTTCACCTCCGTATTCTCATTGTCTACTTCCATGTAATTCGACTCTTGAGCCAAATATTGTTTATAGTGCTTGTAGTAAGCTTGGATGTTCTTTGCGCTTTGCAATTGCGGTAAGTATGCTTCTTCGATCCGCAAGTATAGCACCCGGCCTTCCTCGAGTGGTTCCATTCCGTGGGCAGGAGGCGGCCCACGTGGTCGGGTTCCACTAGGTCCGTGGCCGAGCCACCTTGCCTCTTCCACACGCTGGAACGACGACCTCGTCTTTTCCTTGCTTGCTCGAATCATGCATCCGTGGTGCTTGCAAACCGAGTAGCGTTGCTTTTCTATTTTGTCGTGGTGCTTTCCTGGGTAGCTGATTTACTTCCTAATCGGCTTCGTACCACCGGGCGCGCATTGCTATTGAGAATAATCTCATGGTGCCTTTCTTTTTCGCGAGGTGGGAGATAAGGTCACTAAAGTTCTTAATTCTCCCTTCCTCATAGCAACACGCGGTGATGAGCAATTACACTTGCTCCCACGGAAACGTGTTAAGAGTCTTCTCGATCAAATCTTGATCGACTTCTTGACACCACAAAACCAAGATCAGCCGAAGATCGAGGACACTTGATTATAGGCTTCCACATTCGCATAATCCAAAATCGGATTTGCTCCCACCGAAGTTGCACTGGGAAGCGCCGATCATGCACATTATTAAATCGTTGTTCGAGTGTGTCCCATAGTTCTTTAGGGGTTTGTAAGTTCATATAACACTTTTTAACAACGGATGTATATGTCTACGCAAGTACATCGGTGCATTAGCCTTGGTTTCCTCGCTCGGTTCTTGAGCGGTAGGCTCGTTAGAGGGAAAGATGGTGGTAGTAAATCTCTTACCGACGAACGCCAAGCGAACGTCCGAGACCCACCTATGGTACTCCTTACCAAAGATGGTCAAGGATGTCGAACTCGGATGAACATTGGAGCTTTGTGCCATCTACAAGATATAAACAAGAGGAAGTTAGTCTTGTTGGATTTTCTGACAATGTAAACGGTCACAATCGATGCTTTTAAAAGCGTGTAACATAACCGTTACTCGATTTACTTCCCTTAATTGTTGTTTAATAAAGTCGACAAAAACGGCGATATCGATCGCACTGCATACGTGGTGTATGCAAACAACCACAAGTATCGACTTTTCAACAATTCCGTGACTCCCCCAGGACCGTCACACAGTTTTCTTCGACACGCAGAGATACCGACTTCTCTCGCGGTCTCATCCACCGCAAAGTAGCGTGGGAGATAAAGAACTCAAAACCCGTGTCCCCAAAAGAAAAATTCCCAAAAAGGAGAGAATTGAAAAGGGACGAGTCAGATAGTTACCTCGATTATAAAATTAGGTATGTGCTGTATCTGTCTTGTGCTTCGATCTACCGGTTGGTACTCGCGCGACGACGTGAAACCGGAGGCGCAATTTTGACGGCTCAAGATAAGTTGATGTTCGGGTTTTGGTCCGAGAGTCTGAATCGGCCTGATTAGCCGGATCGGGCCTCGCCGGCGGCGTCCGCGCGGCGGCGGTCAGCGGTGATCGGGCGGCGGCGGAGGCGGCGGTTGGTGGCGGCGGTCCGGCTGGGCCAGTGGCGGTCCGGCGACGGAGGCGGTCCGGTATGGGTCCGGCTGGCGGAGGTCTTTGGACGTCCGTGGCGGCTGTGGCGGAGGAAGGCGGCGAGCAGCGCGGCCGGAGTGTGGTCCGGCGGCGGAGCTTGCAAGTGAGCTGGTCCGGCGAGCAGGGCGTGAGCTGGCAAGTGAGCAAGGCAATGAGCGGCGAGCAGTGTGGCGGCGGAGTGAGCCAAGGGCGAGAGCCAAGGCGTGAGCGGCGGCGGCGATCGGCGGCGGCGGACGATGGCTGGGCTAGGGCGATGCTCGGCCGATTTTTTTTTTCGTTCGAGCTACGTGCTGATAACGTGTTTGAGGAGAAAAGTAAAGACAGCAATCAATTGTATTGATAACAATGAATAGAGGGGCCTTTATATAGGCTTTACAAAGAGAGTCTTTCCATACATAGGATTCTAGTTAAGGTAAGACATCTAACAGTATCCAACTACTTATGGAAGAGTCTAGAACCTACCATAACTCTTATCCCCCTACAACTAGTATTAGGTAAGACACCAACACGGGAAGGATTTCCCGGAACAAATAGAACTTTATAGTTTATATAGATATAAAAGTAATAAAATAATAATTAAAAAAATATTTGTAATTAAAATAAAAATATATAATTAAAATAAAAAATATGATAAAAATTAAAATTTCTCAAATAACCTACGCTATTTACGCTATAGCTCAAATAGCCTACGCTACGCTATTTGCGCTATTTGGATAAAAAACGTGTCACGTCATCAAAAAGCCTACGTTATTTGACCAAAACGCTATTTTGGATGCGCTACGTAGCGCTACAGTCATTTTTTGCGCTATAGCTCGCTATAGCCTACGCTACGAAATGCTATTTAAAACAATGGGTACAGCAACTCGGCGTGCAGTTTCAAAGGGGGCACAGCAAATCGGGAATCAGAAATCGGCCAAAGAAAAAATCGGAAATCGGAAATTAGAAATCGGAAGAAATAAAAGAGAAAGAAGAAGAAGAAAGAAAAGTAGAGGAAGACGGCGGTGGTCGATTCAGATTGGGATTCGACGGGACCAAAGTGGAGTCACTTCTGACTCGTTTTGCAATTAGGTTTGAGAGTTGACAATTCTTTTTTTTAAGTATTCTGCCTCGGGTCCAAGTCGGACCCAAGTCGTCGCCCGGTCGACCCAAGTCGTCGACTAGGCGACCCATGTCGGTCAAGTCGGGCGACATATTTACACAAAGCGAGTCGGAGTGGCACGACGCCGATCCTCCACCGCCTGGTCGACTAGTCGACCGCCGTAACAACAATGCTTGGGCCAAACCATGTGAATATTGGTCCAAACCAATGTTTGAAAAAGCGAAGGCGTAAGCCTAGGCGTTGGCATGCCAAAAAGCGAGGCGTAATCCCTGAAGCGTCGGGGCGTAAGCACTACATGCAAACTTTTTCACATAAAATAACACCTAAAATAATAATAACTTAAGCAAATAAACTTCAAATTAGTAATAACCCGAGTTGAACAACATTGATAAACCAAATAACATAAGTTCAACAATAGAAAACATAACTTGCACCGAGAATATCCTTCTTGCTCAATACTCTCTGACAGCGACCTGTTTTGTGAGGGAGACAGAGGCAGCGACCTCTTTTCTAGATTTAGGGTTTGAACTCGTCTTTTTCATTCTCTTTCTTTTAAGGCTACAATCTATTATTTAAAGAAGGCGATCCATTTTCTTGTTTTTCTCTATAAATAAAGCTCATCCCCAAATCATTACTGGGCCTTTAAAAAAACGGGGCCTTTAAAAAAAGTACATCAAAAGCGTGCGCTTGGAAATAAAGCGCAAAAAGCACCCTTTAAACCGTAAAAAGCCTGCACCCCAGGTAAAAGGCTTGCGTCTTCTCTGCATCCCGCTGAGCAGGCCACGCTTTGCCGCGTTTTCTGAGAAAAGCGCACTAATGCGCGCCTCAAGGCGGGTTGTGCGGCTCCTTTTCAAACACTGGTTCAAACCACATTATAATTAACTCATGAAAGTTTTGAGTTCAATGCAAATGCCAGTCTTAGTTCATAGGTATGCACAATGTTTTCTGCCTGAACAATTATGTGCTCCGTGATAATACTGACTAGACCAAGTATTGCAGTGAGGCTTGCTCCAGAAGAAACATCTGTGAAGTTGACTGGTTTCGAACACAATGGAGTAACCTGTATTGGCATGAAAACTGATATACCGGTAATAGATCATCTATCCTCTTCTGTAGGGAAATTCAGATTTTTCATGTAGCATTTGAAGTAAGACTATTTTGCTTCACAAAGTTTAAGTGTGTGACTGCGCTATCTCACTTCTGGTTATCTGTACTGTGATATCAACCACTTTTGCTATTAAAAAATGTCATCTGAGTCTGTTGCACTGGACTAAATCCCGCAGCTCTTGCACTGACCTTCAAGAAAATAAGAAACTGTCCAATGGTTTCTCTCTTGGTTTTGAATATGCTGAGTTGATTATTGCTAATTAAAGCCCACCCAGCGACTGACCTGCATGTCAAATGTTAGTGATATTCGTCAGATGGATAATCTTATTTTTCTGTAGCTTTCGATCAATGTTGTTCGAGTAAATAGCAACCTCAGATTTGTTAATCTAGTTTGCCTTCTTTTTTGTGTTTCTTTGTCTCCCTCTCAGTAGTGACTCATACTGGAAGATGTCACAGAGGTGAGCCTGGTCTGGTATCTTTTAGATTAGCATTGCTGGTTAGGTAGCTTCATCTCTGCGATTGTCTTACAAACTGCTTAGCCATTCATTACGCAAGCTGTTCTCTTGGTGCTGATTCAGATTGATAAGCTGCACCATCCTTTTGAAACGTAATGAAACTTTTCCAATGTTCTTTTCACTAAAATGCCAATTCCAAGGCCAGTGTTTGGCTGTAAACGATGGAGTTTTTAGCGTCATGGTTTGTGAACTTGCCCTCACACTGCTGTCAGCAAAGGTGTAAATCTTACGATGGTGATGGAGTAATAGGTTATGACAAATATATTGTAACTGTATTGAAGAAAGTTTCAAGGAAGTAAAATCAAGTTTTGCGTGTTTCCCACCTATACAAGTAAAGCACATTCCACAGAAATGCATTGGTTGTTGATCGAACTCTTCTGTGTTAATACTTGATAAATCAAGCAAGTGATGATCGAACTTGCTTCTCGTCTCTTTTTCCCTTGTTAACTCATGAAATTGAATCAAGGCAAATGAGAAGGTTTATGAAGATATTTACATTTCAAAAGTACGTTTTGCATGTCAGTTCATGTTATTATGGTAATCTTGCATTTTTTAACACCTAGAATCACTAGTTACGTTGCTAATGATTGATCAATATGCAGTATTCCACATACAGTAGTGATTATACTAGTACCACATTGCATTAACCGGACGAAAATCTTTATCAGGTGATTTTGGATGAACCAATCGTGAAGCTCAATCCAGATTTCTTCTGGCTGGGTGGTGGTGAGGTTGATATGAAATTAGGGATCAGGACTTCAGAGTTCATTGATTATGTAAAGCCATTCATTATTAACTGTAGTGGTAGTTGATTTGTCTCCGACAGCTAAATTTTTTCGGAGGATGATGCTAGTGGTATGTGCAACAAATTCTGTTCATCTCCAGGCTTTTGGTGTTGTAATTTCCTTTATATTCCGTTGCTCTCAACAACGTCAGAGCCTTAGTCCCAAAATGCTTTGGGGTCGGCTAACATGAATCAATCACTAAAAACGTCAAGTCGTTTCCAATAAAATAGTCCTATGAAAAGGCAAAAGTGATAGGTGAAAAGTTTAGTACGTAAAAAAAAAGTAATAATAAAAAATAGTAATAATAAATATGCAAAAATAAGTAAATAATAAAAAGTAAATAAAAATAGTAATAATTATTATGCAAAAAAAAAAAAATTCAAGCATAATCAACCACCCGAATTCTCTCCCTCCGCGTCGTCCTATCCAACGTCATAACCAATGTTACCTGGTTTGCGGTACGTTTCGGTACGCGGAACACGTACCGGGACGTGGTACGCTACATATACCGGAACGTGGTACGTTGGGGGTAGGCTTAGTCGGGAAGTTTTTTTAGGATGCGGTACACGAATTCATTCTTCACAGTACGCTAGTATTTTATTTTTTATAATTTTTTATTATATATATTTGATCACTTATAAATATTAATTTATATCATGTTATAATTATATATATTTCCTTGTATTCATATTAATACCATCCAACGTTTACAAAAAAATACACAGTAAGTGTAAGTTTATTAAAAATTATGAGAAGATAAACCACAATATATAAAAGGAATAGGTTAAAAACAAGGAAATAGTTAAATAAAAAGGTATAAAAATAAACTGATTTGTTCTGGAAATTGAGCAGTTAGTCAAGCGCATTTTTGTTGTCTTCCTTCTCCAAGTCCAGTTCACCGGATATGGAGAACGCCTACATATTTGGGGTCGCCGGATATGGAGATCCAATACGTGAATGCACCGCGTTCTGGTACGTGCGTTCCGGTTCGTGGAACGAGGGGGGTGGTAGAGAATTAGGTAACACTGGTCATAACTTCTCCAATCCTAATAAACGTCATACATTCTTAATCACTCTTATCCATCTCTGTTTAGGTTTTCGTCTACCCCTCACCGGCCTATGCGCTTCCCATTCTTCAAGCCTCCGCATCGGTGCATGAATTGGTCTCCGTCTCACATTGTCTAAACCATCTTAACCAATTATCCAACAGCTTATCCTCTATACGGGCTACTCGTACTTCTTTCCTAATCCCATCATTTCTAAGTCGATCTTTTCTCGTATGGCCACACGTCCATCTTATCATACGCATTTCCGCTACATTCATCTTATGAACATGAATATGCCTTACAGCGTAGCATTCAGTGTCGTATAAAAGTGCAGGCCTAATTACTGTTCGGTAAAACTTTCCCCTTAATATATGTAAGGTACGCCTTGATCACATAATAACCTATTGCGCTCTTCCATTTCAACCATTCCATTGCTCTCATTGTAGGAAAAATTGACTTGATGAAATGTAACATTTTCTTTGATGCACATACACATCGCTGCACGACAAATGCACTAAAGGATGGATGTGACATGAAAAGTAGTAGTTTTCTGCTCATCTCGTCACTACCGTGAGTAGGGGTGAGCTCGGTTCGGTTTGGTACGGTTTTTAGCTAAAACCGATACCAAATCGTATCTTATCGGTATCTAGCATTTGAGTACCGAAATGATTCGGTTTTAAATCGGCTCGGTGTGATCGGTTTCGGTGTCGGTTCGGTAGCGGTTCGGTGTTAATGGGCTGATTAAATGGGCCACTTAACTTGGGCAGACTGGCCCAAATTGAACTACTGCTAAATCGCATAATTGTAAGTTCAAATAGAAGGATTTATACATAATTAATCCACTTCAAAGCTTGAATAAAAATAAAATCTACTTCAATAACATGATAATAACTAAGGATTCAAAAAGTCCAATATCAGATTAAACAAAAGTCTTGAATTTCCTCCTCAGCACAGGTCCATCAATTCATAACAATCTGCACAAAGAAAAACAAAGTCTGCAGAATAGTCATCTGTTTTATCGGTTCGGTTCGGTTTTTAAAGTCGGGATCCATATCTAAAACCGAAACCGAACCGCATAATTCGGTTTTCAAAATTTTAAGAACCGTACCATACCAATATCTTATTGGTTCGGTTTTTCAGTTTCGGTTTTTTCGGTATTATCGGTTTTTCTGCTCATTCCTAACCGTGAGTATCAAAACAAAGGACCAGGTGATGGAAGGGGGGGGGGGAGGTGCTCATTTTTCTTGATGATTTTGTAATGTTAGTTGTTTACGTACGTCTCCTGTCTTCCGCCTTTCCCAGAAAATCCCAATTTATTCTCAAATTCTTAAATACTCATCCAACGACTCCTTACACATTTTAGATCTACTCTATATTCCATCATCTCTATTTTCTATTTTTATTCTTAAATAATAAAACTAATCACTATATTAATATAACATCATATCTCTCTCATTTTTTCTATCCTTGCCTAATACAATTAAATTTACATAATAATACAATATTATCTCTCTTATTTTTTTTCTTAAAAAAATACAATTATATACTACTCCTTTCACGCTTTAAGCGTGGCAAAGGGTGTAGTTTTGATATTTTTAGGTAAATGATTGAATATGATAAATTGATAAGTTGAGTGAGGATGGTGACTGTGTGATGTAGGTTAAAAAGTAAAAGTTATTGATAATAAGTTCCGGTGTAGATCAAGTGATGTTATTGTGATTGTTTGATATGAATGTACGGGAGTTATAAATGAGAAGCTTCTAAAGGAACCAAGAAAAGGGTAACCATAAGTTGTGTGGGATATACGGAGTATATAATAATACAACATTATCCATCATTTTGACATGATTTGACATCTACAGTCAAAAGTAATAATTTTGAATTCTAGGGTCGGGCCATAGCAAGGTCGGGCCAGGGCCATAGCAGGGTCGGGCCATAGCGGGTGGGTCGGACCTAATTTTTTTTAAAAAAAATTAAATTAAAAAAAGGCTTGATCTTAATTATTAAAATTTTATAAAACAATCAAATTTAAATGATTATTTAATACAAACATAATAATTAAGTTGCCTACGTATCTCGAAAGAATCAAAGTCCACGTAGTTCTTCACTTACTTTACTTACCTGATTTCGATTGGATGTTGGTGTCTAGTCTTGATCAGCCCCTTGCGATCATGGCTGTCAAGTCGTCGACGCCTAGTCGACAAGTCGGTTTCTCTCGGCCGACTGGGAGCCGCGACTAGGGAGGGAAGGCTAAGTCACCCGACTGCTGTCTCAGGTCATCGTCTAGGTCGACTGGAATTTTAGACGGCCCGACTGGGTCATAAGTACATAACCCGGCCCATTTTATTGGTTATTTAAAAAAAAAGCGGAAAGTTGTAGTAACCTAAACCTAACCTGCGAGCTGCGGCTGAAGAGGAAAGAGCATTGATTTGCGCCGCCGCCCCTTGCTCCTGCCGTCGATTGCGCCGCCGTCCCTTGCTCCCGCCGCCGATTGCGCCGCCGCCTCGTCAGGTATGTTGTAATCGTTCTTTTTTCATTCTGTCGTCCATTCATTTTTTCTTTTCTTACTTCTTTAAATATGCATTTTTTACTTTTAATAAGTTAAATCAGTTTTTCTTTTTTTAAGTCTAATTTATTATTTATTAGAGTAAATAATTACAGTGAGTAAATAATTAAATAAAAACAGTAAATAATTAAATTTTATCTTTTTTTAGTTTCAGCTCTTAATTAGTTTTATTTTTAATTAATTATTCAGTTTATTTCCTTTTTAAGTCTAATTTATTATTTATTAGAGTAATTAATTACAGTGAGTAAATAATTAAATAATAACAGTAAATAATTAAATTTTATCTTTTTTAGTTTCAGCTCTTAATTAGTTTTATTTTTAATTAATTATTCAGTTTTTTCTTTTATAATTTATTATTTATTAGAGTAAATTATTACAGTAAATAATTAAATAATTAAAGTAAAAAATTAAAATTTATGTATTTTTTAGTTTTCAGCTTTTAATTAGTCTTATTAGAGTTTAGCATTTCTATCACACATGGGAAAGGAATTACAACATTTGTGTATAGGCACGGTCGACTTCTTAGTGCTATGAGGGAGAAGACGGACGGGAAAGACCTTGTGAGAGCAGGAGCAACACGATTTGCTACGGCATTTCTTACGTTACAGAGTTTGTATAAAAACATGGATGCTTTGAAAAGGTTGTTTGGTGGTGAAAATTGGTTCAATTCCAAATTGTCTAAAACTATTGCAGGGGGAAAAGGTGCATGATGTTGTCCTTTCCACAAGATTTTGGAATAATGTTGAGGATTGTATTAGAGCATCACAACCACTTTTGGTTGTTTTGAGGATTGTTGACGGGGATGAAAAATCTGCTATGGCTGAGATTTGTGCGGCAATGGACTATGCCAGAGAGAAGATCAAAGGGGCACTTGAGAAAAAACAAACTGTTTCAAAAAAAGTGGTGAGCATCATAGAGAGACGTTGGGAGTCTCAAATGGAAGTAGACTTGTATGGAGCGGCTTTATTCCTCAATGGGTGTTGAAGATGATTATGGACATAGGCCACAAACCCCTACACATCATAGTAGTGATCAAGAACCAAATGTACATTTGGAGCTTGATGACAACATTTGATTCCCCCCTTTTTATATTTTGTTGTTATGTATTAAGACTTATGAATGGATTATATGTGGATTGTGGGGTTGAACTTAATATTTTGGGACATACTTGCTAAGTTATTTTAAGTTATTGTATTACATGTTATCATTTAAGTCATCACATATGTGAATTAGAATTATAAAAGAAAAAACTGAATAATTAATTAAAAATAAAACTAATTACGAGCTGAAACTAAAAAAAGATAAAATTTAATTATTTACTGTTATTATTTAATTATTTACTCACTGTAATTAATTACTCTAATAAATAATAAATTAGACTTAAAAAGGAAATAAACTGAATAATTAATTAAAAATAAAACTAATTAAGAGCTGAAACTAAAAAAGATAAAATTTAATTATTTCTGCTTTTATTTAATTATTTACTCACTTGTAATTATTTACTCTAATAAATAATAAATTAGACTTAAAAAAGAAAACTGATTTAACTTATTAAAAGTAAAAATGCATATTTAAAGAAGTAAGAAAAGAAAAAATGAATGGTCGTGAATGAAAAAGAACGATTACAACATACCACGAGGCGGCGCAATCGGCGGCGGGAGCAAGGGACGGCGGCGCAATCGGCAGCGAGCAAGGGGCGGCGCAAATCGGCTCTTTCCTCTTGATCGCGGCTCGAGTTAGGTTTAGGTTACTACAACTTTCAAGATTTTTTTTTTAAATAACCAATAAAATGGGCGGGTTATGTACTTATGACCCGGGCCGTCTAAAATTCCAATCGACCGACTAAGTCGACCTAGACGACGACCGAGACAAAGATCGGGCGACTTAGCCTTCCCTCCCTAGTCGTGGCTCCCAGTCGGCCGAGAGAAACCGACTTGTCGACTAGTCGGCGACTAGGCGTCGACTAGTCGACGACTTGACAATCATAGCGGTGGTATTCATCAAATTTTCAAATTCTTGATCAGAAAGAGAATCTGAAGGGTTGAATGTCATTTTTTCGAAATAATTTAAAAATAGAAATAAGATAATATAAGAAAAATAAGAAATTATAAATCGAATAAAATTAAGACGCAAAAAATGGCTCCAAAACACGCAAAACCATAGATGCACATGCCAAAACACGCAAAACCATAGATGCAGATGCCATGGAAGACACGTCGGGAAGAGGCAACGCGTGCTTTTTTTCACTGTTTCTTCTTATATTCCTAGATTTCCTGATATGTGTTTGAAGATAAGTTGTAAAAATAAAGAGACCTATACGATTACTCCCTAGCAAAAACGACCCACATTGAATCAGCTAGTAAGTTGTCCAATACAAAAGCAGGGTGGGTCATAACAGACTATAGAGGCAGCCTGTGATGCTCCTTCTTTTGCAAGTTTATCTGCCAAAAAATTCCCTTCAAGCCGGGTATGTTACAATTTACAAAACCAAGGCCTCTTATATAGGTCAAGAATATTAGATAAGAGGCTCCCATATTTGTGAAAGTCGACCTTTTCTTCTCGAATTAGATTAATGGCCTCCAACGAGTCAGACTCAACAATGACGTGGGTGCTGCCTCTGTCCCAAGCATGCTGTATTCCCTCTCTAATTCCCCACAATTCTGCAAACATGTTGGTATTGATACCAAGTGAGGCCGAGAAACCTCCTACCCAGTCACCTTTGCTATCTCTGATAACACCTCCTGCGCCTGCCGCCCCTGGATTCCCAAGGGAACTACCATCAACATTAACTTTAATCTAATGAGGTTCAGGTTTTTCCCATCCAACAAGACGAGGTACTTTGCTTTGATGCGGAACTATATCATCATCATATGCCAACGTGCATTCCTCAACCATTATTTGGACTAGAAAAAGTTGATACTCACTGGACCAAACTTCCCCTCGGATTAATTCTCGGTTTCTGGCACACCAAATGACCCACACCGAATACACAAAAAGGGTACTCGACAGGAGCCACTTTTTTGATCCCATAACAAAACAACCAATCATTGAGTCCTTTAGAAAAGAATTCAATACCTGTTAAAGACTGAGGAAAGGACTGTTGTATATGCCTTGCCTTGATACAATCGCATAGCAGGTGAGTTATAGATTCCTCACTGTCATTGCAACACATACAAACATGTGATGTAGAGAGTCCCAGTGAATGTCTCAATGCCGTGGTGTGGAGTCTATTCCATGCTGCTAACCAGAGTATGACCTTGAATTTCTAGGGGATTTTAGCCTTACAAATCCATCTCCAAGTCGGGCTGTTGTCTGTAGAATTGTTACTGGAGGTCAACCATTCATAGGCTGATATGGTGGAGTAGGAACCAAATGTCTACTGAACCCAAATGATTTTATCTTCATGTCTACCAATTCTACCCAGTGGGATTGAGCTAACTTGTTGGCTCACAAATGTTCTAGCTTCATGAGGCAAATTCTCTAAATTCCAAACCCCATCAACGATGCAATCAACTACTTTCAAGTGCGGTGAGGCTTTTGCTTCCTCAGGAAATTTCGCAGCTAGGGGTCCTGAATTACTCCAAGTATCATACCAATAAGAAATTTTGTCACTAGTCCCAACTCTCCACTTGTAACTCGCTCGAAATAGGTTTACTCTTAATAATTACGCGCCAAACCGGAGAAGAAGTTGATGTGCAAGAAACAGGGATTTCATACTTTGTTTTCAAATATTTATGGCTATATAGTTGAACCCGAAGTTTGTTTTCTCGATGAGTGATGTCCCAATCGAGCTTCCCTAATAGAGCTGAATTGTTGTTGTTGGCAGTCGATCCACCTTGGCATCCACTTAAGCGCTCCAGGCAGCCGACCAGCCGAGCAGATCCTGGAGCTGAACCGGTCATAGACCCGATTGTCTCTCGGACTCACAGAAAACCGGACTGGGCAGAGACATTAGAGCCGACCCGGAATCCGGACCAGAAGGGCCGAGCAGACCCTATATGAATATGCTCCGAACCATAATCATGGATAAGACCGACCAGAGTAGCGGGAAGCTCGAGGGCCGACCCCGTTGTCGGTCGCAACATATAAGTATCGCCAAAAGCCCAAAGAACAGGCAGACAGGACAATAATAGAGGGCTGTCATGTCCCTTCCCAAAGCAAACTTAAGAAGGTGACACGTGTCGAAGAAGTCACCACACTGTGACAAATGTCATCAGCATATTCACCTGGATCTTCCTGCTGTCATCTCACGAATGGCTGACGTTGCCTATATATATGCCAGGGGAATGTACAATAAAGGGACTTTTGGAAAAAGAGAGAAAAGAAAAAAGAAAATGAGACTTGTAATTAACAAGCAAATTGGATAGACCGGCACATATTATTCTGCTCGGATCTATCCTATCAAAATATCATTAATAAAATTTAGTGATCAAACGCCTTCCTTTTTGTTTTATTATTTTCTACGTGGCTTCGATCCATTCGTCCAGATCAGCACACGTGACGTTGACCAAATCAGACGTCAACAGATTGGCGCTAGAAGGAGGGCGGCGCAACTCGTTCAAATTGGCGGAGCGCTTCGGCACACCTTGCGTTTATCCGGGAATAGTCGCCCTCACCAATAAGTGGCGATATGAAAGTATAGGAATCATCGTAATCGTGAGTTGAAAGCATAGGAATCATCGTAACAAGGAGCTGAAAGCACAGGAGCCATTGTGACCATGAGTTCCTGCCCAACTCAACTGGCCTTTTTGAAGGTCATAACTTAGGGGATATCGAGCATAGTTTAAAGCTCTAGAAAAATTTCCCAAAGAATCCCCTTGTATCTTTCAAATTAAAGTTGCAATCAACATACACTGCAACCACCAAGGACTCCACAATATCTGCAAGCGTTTTTGGAATTCCCATCCACACCCGCAAAGATCCTGGTAAACCGGATGGCACTAGACCGGCTAACGAAAATGTCTCTAAGTATTGAGCTATGTGTTAGAGAAGCAGCGACGGCACTTACAAGTGAATTGGAAGTCGAAAGTAAAAGTAATCTGTTAAGGTGCAGGCAAGAAAACTCAGGCCGCTCAGGCAAAAAATTAGGTTGAGATCGGAAGGAAACATCGGAACCTAATGAGTTTTCCGCATAAGCACCTGAGCAGCGGCCATTAGGATGCCAACGACGAAACTCAAAATTCGAAGTGATGAAAAAGCTGCAGAAAGTGGAAAATATTAGTAAAACTGAAATGAGCAAAGGACATAATCTTTATGAGGAGATATGAAAGATAAAAAAGTCCCCACCTTTCACCAATCATTCGGGAGATAAGGAAAGAGGGGCCAGGCCAACCAAGCAACCCAGGAGGACTTAAAGCACTAATCCTACAACTACCGGCCCGAGGAGAACTCCACTGCAACCCGCACCGCCTTCGCTCGATCGGAAAGTACGGACCGACATCCGGCCTACCCGATGCCGAGCTCGGATGCGCCCCTATAGGGCTAGCCTATGCACTCATACTAGGCCATAAACAAGCACTCATTCGATCCAGTCCTGTCACTGAGGCTTATTCGTGTACGCCCTCAGAAAGGTGCCCAAGCAGACACACGACAACCCCTTCGGCGGCCCAACATCGACCCACAAATCGTTTTGGCAAGGGTGTTACTAGTCGAGTCAGAGAAAGGTGCCATTGGGCTGGAGCAAAGATACACCCGTGGCCAAACCTTCGCTTCTTAGATCCAAAGCTCGTATGAAACCCACTTACGTTTATGGCCTACCGCCACCCGATAAAGGGACGATCGTCCGGGTCGGCACCCCCCCCCTCATTTAGGGGATAAAGTGGAGTGCCTCAAGACCCGCCTCGAAAAGCACAAGGGGTCACGGCCTGAAGAACTCCCTGAAGACTTGGCTACACATCGGTCCGCCACTTATGAAATATCTTCATGGCCTTCAGCACTAAGGCGACGACCCCGGTCGAGATTAGAACACGCCCACCGGAGAACCCATTTCGAAGAACAAGAGCAATATGACCCTAAAAGCCTGGACCTCGTCGCCCAAGAACAGAACCGAGCAAAAAGGCGGAACATCTTCTATAAAGCCCTTGAGGTTCATCATCGAAGCTTCCAGGTCGAAGACCTCATTACTAAACGAGCATTGGGGCCCGACCCGGGACCTCCTAAATCCAAGTGGCAAGGACCGCACGAGAGTAACAAAGCCCTTCAGAACAGAGTTTGTTAGCTAGAATATACGAATGGCCAAGGATTAATTCGTTCGTCAAATGCTATGTCCTTATGGAGGTATAATCAATAAAATTCAACCCTATTTCATCTCTAATTCGAATGCACTATAAGACCGAGTTCGCCTCGGCACCTCGAATGACCGGCTCCTCCGGCACTTTAAGACCGAGTTCGCCTCGGCACCTCGGATGACCGGCTCCTCCGGCACCATAAGACCGAGTTCGCCTCGGCGCCTCGAATGACCGGCTCCTCCGGCACCATAAGACCGAGTTCGCCTCGGCACCTCGAATGACCGGATCCTCCGGCACTATGAGACCGAGTTCGCCTCGGCACCTCGAATGACCGGCTCCTCCGGCACCATAAGACCGAGTTCGCCTCGGCACCTCGAATGACCGGCTCCTCCGGCACCATAAGACCGAGTTCGCCTCGGCACCTCGAATGACCGGCTCCTCCGGCACTATAAGACCGAGTTCGCCTCGGCACCTCATAAGACCGGCCCATCCGGTACTATAAGTCCGAGTTCGCCTCGGCACCTCATAAGACCGGCCTATCCGGCACTATAAGTCCGAGTTCGCCTCGGCACCTCATAAGACCGGTCCATCCGGCACTGCAAGTCCGAGTTCGCCTCGGCACCTCATAAGACCGGCCCATCCGGCACTACAAGTCCGAGTTCGCCTCGGCACCTCATAAGACCGGTCCATCCGGCACTACAAGTCCGAGTTCGCCTCGGCACCTCATAAGACCAGCCCATCCGGCACTACAAGTCCGAGTTCGCCTCGGCACCTCATAAGACCGGCCCATCCGGCACTATAAGTCCGAGTTCGCCTCGGCACCTCATAAGACCGGCCCATCCGGCACTATAAGTCCGAGTTCGCCTCGGCACCTCATAAGACCGGTCCATCCGGCACTGCAAGTCCGAGTTCGCATAGTCACCTCATAAGACCGGCCCATCCGGCACTACAAGTCCGAGTTCGCCTCGGCACCTCATAAGACCGGTCCATCCGGCACTACAAGTCCGAGTTCGCCTCGGCACCTCATAAGACCGGCCCATCCGGCACTATAAGTCCGAGTTCGCCTCGACACCTCATAAGACCGGTCCATCCGGCACTACAAGTCCGAGTTCGCCTCGGCACCTCATAAGACCGGCCCATCCGGCACTACAAGTCCGAGTTCACCTCGGCACCTCATCAGACCAGCCCGTCCGGCACAATCAACAAAGAGTGAACAGAAAAGACAGCGGCCAGACCAACCGGGCCCAAACACAGAAAAAAAGCAACAAAGGCCACGAAAAGATTTCATTCATTCAAAATAAGCCACTCCATATCAGAATACAAAAGACATCAAGGAAAAACAGCACGCAGGCAATACATGGAATGGAACAAAAATCTACTCGGCCCTGTACTCCTGACCGGTCGCCTGAGAAGACTGTCCTTCACCTTCGCCAGACGGAATCACCACCGGATCTTCGACAACTTCGGCGACCTTCGGCTCATCATCTCCGGGAGTTTCAACCTTCAGGTCGACCGCCTGAGACTTTACATAGGCCTGGACCTCCTCAACGGTCTTCCCTTCCTTCATGAGATCCAATATCTCATAACAAGTGGAGACATAGTTAAGGTTGATCAACTCCTCATACTCGGGTGTCTTCTGGAAAGCAGCCGCCCCGTCGGCAAGGCCCCTGGCATAACCCGCAGCTTCACAAGTCTGGACCCGCTCGGTCAATTGCTCAAGCTGGTCCTTAATACTTTGTAAATGGGACTCGTACTCGGCCCTGATGTCCAGACACCGTTTTTGCGCCTTCTCAGCCGCCGTGGCCATCTCGTCAGCCTCCCCTTTCCACATATTGGCCTCAAAGGCCCGGCTCTCCAGAAGCTCCATCTCACCCTTCAGAGAGGTCATCTCCTCCTCCAAAGACTTGATAAGCGAAGGGCAGAGATGGTGCTCCTCCTGTAAGGCCTTGAGATCGGCCTCTGCCTTTTTGTGTTTCTCAACCAAGGCCGCCAGCTCCCCAGCGGCCTTCACATAGGTGCACAACGCCCGGCCCAAAATAGCATTTCCAAATTGGATCTGCTCATCCGGACCCATGTCGTTGGTCACCATCTCCATTTTCGGCGTCCAACCCAAAATGGGGACATGGCTGGACTCAACCACCGATGGAGGGACCCGGTCGAGCATCTCGGCGGTTGGGGTGGCTGCCCGGATGTAGTCAAGGAACCAGCGCGGTCGCCGCCCCTTCATCTGGGCACAAGGTTCTTCCCGATCCTTATTCACCGGGAGATAGAGGCCCTCCAAATCAATCACGGGCTCCTTACCCTTCGCACGGCCCGTCCGTACAGGGCTCGGGGCGGGCACAGCAATCTCAGGAATGGGGAAACCCTCGGCCATGGTCACGCTATCCTCAGGCCCGACCTCTACTCTCTTCCGCTTGCCCGCGCGCTCCCTACGCTCGGCGGCCTCGGCAGCCATCCTCGCCACCCGTTGCGCATGCGTCTCTTTCCGTCCCGACGAACTCCTGCCCCTAGGGACTGGATAAGGAAGATATGTTAAAAAAACAAAAAAAAGGAAAAAGGAAAAAAGGGAGCTACCTGACGAAGACATTCTGCTCGGGTTAGTTGATCGAAGTCCTGCGGCCCAAAGATTGTCCTCAGTAACCAGAAGATATGACTTCCTCCGATTCGCAGGAAGGTCCAAGAGCTGTTCAACCCGGTCGTCAAACAAGGAGGAAGTCTCTGAAGCCGGGATACGTTCTGCACAAACAATAAATTATGAGCGTTAGACAAAAAAGGAACAGCAGAAAAGAACACGACACTTACTCATCTTAGCAATGAAGTGTTCTGGGACCCAAAGCTCGGCGTCTATTATGCCAGGTTCCCACTCATCAACCGAGCTCATCCACGGCCCCCCTACATAGAACCACTGTTCTTTCCAACTATGTATGGTCTCCGGCACATCCACCAATTCTTTATACATCGCGTGCCGGGCTGTCAAGTAAAACCAGCCAGAACCAGATCGGCCGACCGACCTCCATAGGAAGAGACTGTTGATCTCTTCAAAACTGGGCTCGGTCCATCCATGTTGACTGAAAAGAATCAAAAGACCCACCATCCGAGCCCAAGAATTCGGATGAATTTGGGCAATACAAAGGCCCCACTGCCTTAACCACCGGGAGAGTACCAACGGAAGAGGAAACCTCAGCCCGGACAACAGGGAGCGGTAGTACACCGCCGTACAGCCGATAGGAGGGGTGTGAGGCCTCTCCTCTGGGTCCGGAACAAACATCCGCACCACCGCGGGTATCTTGAATCGCCCCCGCCAAGCCTCCAACTGCCCCTCGGTGACCGTGCTGCGTATCGAGGCCGAATCCCATTCCGCCTCAACAAAAGGAGACGGCCGAGGCCGAACCCAGGCCCAAGTCTCGCCAACCGCCGTCAACGGCGTCACCACCTCCGCGTCTCCAGAATCTGCATCTCCAGAATCTGGCGATCTTGCGACCTCGCCGCCATCCTCGTCGCTCCAGTCAACGCGAGCATCACCCATCGACAGATCCGCCACTCCCGTGCGGTCCGGAGACACAGTCAACTCCTCCGCCGTATCCCTCCGCTCCGACATCATAAAATAGGAAAAAGAGGAGGAAAAGCAAGCTTACCGGGAAAGTCTGTGAAATCGGAGAAGAAGAAATATTGCCGGAAAAAAATCTTTCTCTACAACAGCAAGTAAAAATGGCGAAAGAAGCAATAGGGAAGAAGGCTCTGTATATTTATAAGAGGAAACAGGGGCACTAAATACGAAAGCACATGAAGTGGCGATTCATAATCATCACGAAGATCAAAGACGCGTGAGACACCACGACGAATTACGTCCCGCCACGCGTCCCCCTCACTATGACTCTTGAAGATCCCGAAGTCAAGTCGACAAGACTCTCAAAAGGACGTCCTTCAAGAGATCTTATCCAAACCGGATCGACCTCAACTGGCGATTCCAAAGACCGGCCAACCCGGCACGGCCTGGACTCGGGGGCCCTTGTTGGCGGTCGATCCACCTTGGCATCCACTTAAGCGCTCCAGCACTGACCACTGAAAGCAGATCTCGGAGCCGAACCGGTCATAGACCCGATTGTCTCTCGGACTCACGTAAAACCGGGTGGCAGAGACATTAGAGCCGACTAATCCGACTGAAGGGCCGAAAGGCACTTATATGAATATGCTCCGAACCATAATCATGGATAAGACCGACTGCAGTAGCGAAGCTCGAGGGCCGACCCCGTTGTCTGGCCGCAACATATAAGTATCGCCAAAAGCCCAAAGAATGCGCAGATGCGTGACAATAATAGAGGGTCACATGTCCCTTCCCAAAGCAAACTTAAGAAGGTGACACGTGTCGAAGAAGTCACCACACTGTGACAAATGTCATCGCATATTCACTGATCTTCCCTTGTCATCTCACGAATGGTACCGACGCCGCTATATATATGCCAGGGAATGTCTGATAAAGGGACTTTTAAAAAGAGAGAAAAGAAAAAGAAATGAGACTTGTAATTAACAAGAATTGGATAGGCCAAGACATATTATTCTCGCTTCATTTATCCTATCAAAAGATCATTAATAAAATTTAGTGATCAAACGCCTTCTTTTTTGTTTTATTATTTTCTACGTGGCTTCGATCCATTCGTCCAGATCATCACACGTGACGTTGACCAAATCAGACGTCAACAGTTGTCTCTGGCTCTATGTATGCCTAATCCTCTTTTCTCCTTTGGCATGGTGATGACCCCCCAATTTATCAGGTGTAGACCCTTGCTTATTGGATCGTTCCTCCATATGAAGGCTCTGGCTGCTTTTGTCCACATCGTCGCAAAATAGCTCTCAGTAACCAATTGGACTGCATGCAGTAGAGAGGCACTGCCGTCAAGGTGTTGTGCACAAGAGTGATCTTGGATTTCTATGCTGCCAATTTCCCCTGAATTCAGTCCATAATAAATCTGAGTTTCCCCGAGCAAAGTGGCACTCTCAAATATTTCCCCAAATCTTGGGTTGGTTTCATATCAAGAATCCCGCTAATGGGACTCTTCTACTGCTCATTCAGTAATGGGGATGTGGAAATTCTCGATTTGGGTGACATACCATCGTCCCCGAAGCTCTACAAAGCTGGTCCAGGGTATCTTTGATGGCGTGAGCTTGCTCCTCTGTTGCTTCACCAAATAGAATCGCATCATTCGTGAAGAGAAGATGCGACATTTCAATCCCGGTGATTTGTAGTGTTTCCTATAGTTTGTTATGTTGAATAATGGGTTTGTATTTAATTAAGATTTTAATGGAATTTGATAGATTTTAGAGTTTGATGGATTTGATAGATTTTAATGGAATTCAAAAGACTTTCATAAATTCTTTTTGATTTCAATAGACTTCTATCTATTAGAATTCTATAGACTTTTACGGATTTTTATGGACTTTTATGAATTTCTAATGACTTTATTTTTCTCAAAAGATAGTAACTACATGAATTTCATTTATTAACGTTCTATTTTAATAGATAATTGTTCTATATGTGATTCTCAATCAATTGTTATGTATAATAGATTTTTTAATTAAAAATAAATATCTATTACAAAGAGAAATTTTATAACAAAATGATATAATTTGACGAGAAAGACTAAAGAAGTATCTCATATTAAAAAGACTAAAACATATACAAGTTATTAAAGCAATGAGCAGATATAAAATATTTAATTATAAACTGAATCTTTTTTACAAGTTTTTGTAAATAATTATTTTTTTCATAAAAAGTCGAAGAACACAAGATAAAAATATTATAAGAACTTCTTTACTGTTCCGGGATATGGTGGTAGGTTTGTCTAAATGGTTCTCGTTTTGTTAGAACCGAATCACAGCCTTGCGTTAACCGAGAACCGCAATTTGATTATCGGTCCGGTTTTCGATTCCATTGTGTATCATTTGTTCGGTTTTCGGTCTAACCGATAACCGTTCGATTCCGAACCGAAAACCGATTTTATAAAATATATTTATTAAATTTTTTTTATAATTATATTATATTATTTTAATTTTTATAAATTAAAATTGGAAATTAGACTGTTGTTATGAAATTATATTATTTAATTCTAAAATAAAAAATCATATTTAATAAATATATTTTATAAACCGAGCTGTATGATTTTATTTATGAAATTATATTTTTATATTTTATAATTATATTATATTGTTTCAACTTTTTTAAATTGAAATAAAAAAAAAACTGTTTTGTGGTTAACCGAACCGGAACCGAAAATAATCGGTCCGGTTTCGGTTAACCGAAAATTTATACGATCCGGTTTTCGGTTCTTATTTTAGGATATTTATGGTTCCGGTTAACCAAAAATTTCGGTCCGACTAACCGGAACCGAACCGTTCGACATCCCTATATGGTGGTAGTGGCAGTGGTGGTAGCAACATGGTGACAGCGGAAATGGTGTTGGTGGTGGGACGGGATAGTGGCAATGGTGGTGAGGAG
This sequence comes from Orobanche coerulescens, assembly GCA_033398695.1. NCBI lineage: Eukaryota > Viridiplantae > Streptophyta > Magnoliopsida > Lamiales > Orobanchaceae > Orobanche > Orobanche coerulescens. The sequence goes on from CM065818.1 coordinate 61,333,571, forward strand.
GCGGTTGTGGTGGAGGCGGTTGCGTCAGTGGTGGTGGGTGGTGGTGACGAGTAAAAATCTATCAAAATCTTAGGGGTGTAAGAAAGATTTTAAAAGACAAATTATGTTTGTACTTTGTGCTTAAAGATGAGTACCTAGATGATTCCATTAAAATCCTTAGAATCCAAAATAAATTTGAATACCTCATGATTTTGTAAGATTTATAAAAGTTTTCATTTAATACCTTATGACTTTAATGGACTTTTAAGAACACCATTAAATTTTATATTGAATACCACAAAAATTTAATTGACTTTTAAAAGTCTCAATTAAATACACCCAAACTTTTTCAAATCCATCAAATTCTATAAAAGTTTTTAAAACTCATTTCAAGTCTCAATTGAATACGCCCCCCTTAGATTAGACAGTTGCTCCATACACAGTACGAAGAGGTACGGTGAGAGAGGATACCCTGCCGTAATCCTCTAGTACATAGGCGGATGCCTAACATGGTGGTACACGTGCACCACCAGATTTTTTTCAGAATAAGACCCCCTTCCCCAATAATATCTAGTATTATCTTTTCTGTTATTTTATTTTGGCAATAGTTGAATTATCGAGGAGTTTAATTATTTTTTACTCTCGAAGTTTAATAGGTAAGTCATATATACCTATTAAATATATTTTTTGATTTGACGTAATCTGTTTTGATCAAGGCGATATTAATTAAAGTGTTTAAAATTGTTTATTCAACCTTGAAATATTTCGCAAACACTTGCTTCTTTTGAAGAATATTTATGTAATATGATGAAAAAATTAAGATGCACCCTTAATACAAAACTAGCTGAAGGGTTTCAGTTAACCAAATATTAGAAATTACTTTTGAAAGAAATGTTGACTTTGCCCGTAGCAACTGCAAGTGTTGAACGAGTCTTTTCAGCTATGAAGTATGTGAAGAGTGAGTTATATGGTAAGATGGGTGATCAATGGTTAAATAATCGTCTTGTAACATTTATAGAAAAATATGTACTTAAAACTTTTAGTAATGATGCTATTTTAGCACATTTTCAGAAAATGGACAGTAAATGTAGGCGATTTTCTTTGTAAATGTGCGGATCCTTGTTTTCTTTTTATTTTTTTTCCCACACACGCACACGAGGGGGATCGTCCCCTGTCCTGAGTACCCCAAAGAGGCTCGACCTCACCCCGATCTAGAGGTAAGTTGTCCAGCATAACATGTTCGCCTAATTGTCTCCCGCTTTGTTATTACTGACTTTCTTTATGTATTATTTGTTATCTTTAATGCAATTTTAATATAAATTTTATCGTTCGACATTATTTTTCGTGGGACAATCGGTGCACCAGTGGTTTTTCGGTCCTGGATCCGCCTATGCTCTAGTAGGAATGAAATTGGGGATACGAGCACCGTTTCAGAGTAGTGAGAGCTGAGAAGACGAAATACAACGCATGATTAGGCCCACCAGTCTTGTAGGAAAACCGAATTCAGTTAGGGTTCTCTCTAAAAACTTCCAATATACTCTGTCTTAGGCTTTTACCAAATCAGTTTTGGCAGATATCCATTTGCATCCCTTCCTCATTTTCTTGATATAATTGATCGCTCAGTCCGTGGATCCGACGTTATTAAAATCGCAATCTATATCAACATGAAGTTTGTCTAGTATCCATAGAAAGTTAGATAGGTTGATTCTTGTCCGATAGAAAAAGAAAACGATTTAACTCGGACCGACAAAAAGACAAGTGTGAACGGTTTATCTCGGACCAATAAAAGACGAGATTGTAACGGTAATCCCTCGACCGATAGAAGAGAGGTGCAGAGGTTGATCTTCATCCTATAGAAAAAGATACGGAGAGAGGACATAAGCACGTTTGTCCGAACCTCTATAAATCTTGTGTCGTTTATCTTTCCGCACATTTATTTACGCTTCCGCACAATAGCGCATATACCGAATATTGCTCCAACATCTAATACACTCTAGGAATTTATCGACTTTCCCCAAAATGATACCCCGACATACTCAGAAGCATAACATTTCAGTTTAGGTTTTAATCATCCAAAAGTTTGATGGAGGGTAGGATATCTTGCACCTTTTCCAACTTAGTGTTTGTTAAGTGGGAGTATTTCGCGATTAACATTACACTTTGCACATTAATTCATTTACAATCGCGATATGATATTCATACAATATGAATAATGTAAATAACAACCTAGTTGCTACCAACATGCAGTTCATGGACCTTTCCTAAATATTGGGCCAAGCGAATGACCCAATTAAAACAAGGAAATAAAAAAAAATCTTGAATCGCCTTCTTCATGATGGATCGTCTTGGGCCTCCGTCTTGAAAATACTATCTATTACATTTGAATAATTTACATCCTATACAAATCTTCTAAAAAAAATAAATAGACTCAAAACCGGCCTATACAACTCCATCAAATGATTCAAAAACCAAGTCTATGAACTACATCTCCATCACATAAATATGTCAAGCATACAACAAGCAATGGTGTGAATTAATTCAATTAATTCGACAATAATCGACAATTTAATTTCGTCCATAGTAAACCCTTAAAAGTATTTTCCTTAAATTTCCCCATCATCAAAAAATTTCAAATTTAATGATTTAATCAAATTAAATATAATTTAATATTGGGAAAATCAATTTTCGAAAATATACTGAAAAACGAGACCCGGTGCCCGACGGCCTAGAAGCTGCCAAGCAAAGACGAGGCGATCACGGCAGACTGCCGACATCGCGGACCCGGCCGCCCGTGCTCGGCCATGCTCGGCCAGTCCGACACTCAGCTGCAGATCAGGTGAGGTCTGACCGGACTGCAGGTGACTTTTGTTCTCTGCAGATGAAGTCTGACCGTCTGACCAATGCATGTGACTTTAGTTCTCTGCAGATGAGGTCTGACCGTCTGACCACTACAAGTGACTTTAGTTCTCTACAGATGAGGTCTGTCCGTCTGACCACTGCAGGTGACTTTTTCGAGCAACCGAGTGCCGTTTCGTCTAACGAACGCACTCGGCTCGTTTTCGGGCAGATTTCTAAAATCTTATGATTTCTGATTTTCATATTATTAATAAAAATCATTTTTCCAAGAAAAATTGACTTATATCATAATATAAAATCACGAAAAATATTACTACGACGAACAATTAATTATCTACGATTATAATATGATTCCAAATCATAAAATTACCATCAAGCATGCATTCAAAAATGCAAAAATAATCGTATATATGATCGCATTGATCTCGCTCCGATACCTTGGAGCTCAGGCCATAAATCGAATATACAGCGGAAATAAAATCGCACAAACCGTGCTCATCCAAACTCCTAAAGAGGATTGATCAAGGATCATATAAACAAATAAATAAAAGAATCGAAATCATACCCTCGTAGACCCGACTTCTTTATATTGATGACGACGAGCACGAATCCAATCCGTGAAGCTTTTGGAAATCCCAACGTCGAAAGTGCCGAATGTCTCTACGAAACACTCGTTGGAAAAATGCCTGGATTAAACTCCTTCTCGTTCTCCAAGAACACTACTATGAGAAGATATAGAGTATGCCTTTGATTCTCAAGATCCAGAAGAGAAGATGAAGAAAAACTTTTTTCTCTCTACTGTTGGTTCTCTCGTGTGTCAACTTTGCAAAAGGAGTGATATCTTATATAAAACATCTTGGCAACTTTTTCAAAGTCTTATCCCATATATTATTCATTCACATGCAGGTTATGATAAAAGTCACCTAGCATGTGAATGCAAGCATAAATGGGCGGCCATAATTGACTAATTAAATGGTCCAACCATTTAGTCTGTGTTCCGGACCCCGTGTATCCAGTCCGACAGATAAACCTTGATCCGTCACTTTGTATTTAAATTAATCAATTAATCTAATTAATTAAATCAAATACTATATAATTTATTTCTCCACGAAATAATTATATTTGAATTAAATTAATTACCTAGTAATTATTTAATTCATATGACCGATTTAATTTATCCAATATATTAAATTAAATTAGACACCCAATGCCTAATATTTATTAAGAGGGATTAGGCATAAATTAATCTATCATTAATACTGTATGTTCGACTCTGTAGGTTCGTCTCAGTTAGTAATGGGAGGATCCAAAGAGTGTGAGGAACACTTAGCTAGTCCGTGGCTCACACCGCAACCCAACTGAGAACGAATGATGGGAATCATTTCAAAAACCTGTTATGAATGCCGTATACATATAAACCCTTCAATCATATGTCTTGAACAAGCTTTAGGGTCACGGTTAAGTCAAACCCTGTCTATACTTACTCCATTCATATGTTAGTGCATACAAGATCACAGAACTCTCGTGTATCAAATACAACTAGTTCAATCGCTTTGGCCAAAGACTTTTGATCTCATTTGACACTAACAACATAGGACATTATTCCATTCACTTAGAGGAAAAAGAATTTTTTCTTGGTGTTCAGTAAAGACTGCTGCTTGGCCATTAAGTTGCACTTCGAGGTTGATCCCTACCGACAGGTGTTTCGGTCGAACTACTCTAATGACTAACTTAATGAAACAAACACATCTTCTACTGAACCCTCAAGTCAAAGGTTCACGCATACCTATCATAACCTTACGATTCAGTCATTGACTATACTAGAGTGAAATCCATGTGACAAAATCGAGGTGAGTCGTATCCGAATATATTAATCCAACTAATATACCCATACAATATACAAGACATGCACATATCCAAGCATACGATATACAAGTCTTCATCAAATAACTTATTGCCCAATTAAGTTTTATCGACTTGCGGATAAGTTAAGATTTTGAGTTCTAAACACTTCCAGTGCAACACTCCTTATCTCATAAGGAGTGGAATGCTTCTACTCAAAAGCACGGACATCAATTCTATTTATTTACCAAATCAAGAACGCCAATGATATACAATAAATAAAGAAATAATAACTGCCTTTTATTAATGAATACATAGTCACATATAGATGTCCTAACTTTCTTATCCTCAGAGTGGCATTCGAGGGCATACGCTAGCACTGGCTTGGAGTGGTTTTCACCTAGTCTATAGAGAAGACCCAAGATTCTCCTAGCAGAAGTTGGAGGAAAAAATGGAGTCCTCCGCTCCTCTACAATGGAGTGAAGGTAGGTAAATAAGTGTGCGTCATTTGAGGAGGTCAAATAAAAGGAGCCCTTGAAAATTTTGTGTCTGGAATATAAATACAAAAGAATCTAGGTCGGGTTCCATGCGCGTATAATGACAATGCACGAGAAAACCAACCATATAGCAGAAGGAGTTAAGAGAGAATTGATTTAAAGGGAGTTTATACTTCATATGAACAAAAACAAGAAATGGATGAATAGGAAAATGCATGCCACTGTTCACCTGGTCTACAAACCACGTGATATGGCATGCGAGAGATTTTTCGGAGAAGTTGCTGACCTAAGGGGCTGAGAAGCCCCAATATTGAGGAAGCCTAATAAATCGAATAAAACCTTCTAAGACCTCCTGACTGGTCATAGATAAAGTTTTAGGGGGAGGATGCGAGTAGAACCAACACCAACCTGGATGGAGTCAGCTTGGAGGATGGTAATGGTTACTTGATTAGAAAAAAAAAGATGGTAAGTCTACAACAATTAACATAATCTCAGAAGGAAGGGTGTTATGTAGGTATGATGGCTAAGACCAATTCACATCCCCTGCAGGCTCATCCATCAGGTTGAAAGATTAATTAACTGCTAAAAGCGACCTATTAACTAGAGAGGTTCCTATATTCTCCTCTAACGAGGACAAACCTTCAAAAAAAACATCCACGGAAGCTGATTGGCCAGAGGGATTTTGGGAGTCAGAACCACTACACATTATATTTTAGAAAAGTCGAAGGCGAAAATAAAAAAATATCGTAGAAGATTGAAAGAAGGATAAAAAGTCTTAAGGACATACCAATGAACCGGGCATGTGGAGGAAGAAAGAAGCCACAAAACCTTACTCGAAATTGGGGTGTCATCGGAGATACTTTTGCTGTGGCATAGGGGGTTATGAAGTTGCAGAAATGGAGAAATAATAGGAGATGATACCCTTTTATAGGCTTATGGGATGGGGTTCAAGGGGTTAGGCCGATCTTGGAGCGACCAATTAGCTTTTCAAACAAACGGACCATATCTAAAACTGCCCCAAAAACACCTATAACACAGGGACACATGGACCTCGACATACACGAGGAGAAATGACGATCGAGGAAAGGCTCGAAATAGGGGAAGAAATGTCACTATAAGTGTGCACGAATTTAAAGATAGCTCATCATTACCTTGGGAACAGACCCCGAGGGCTTTATCTTCCCAAGGTCGATCAGAAGCTAAAAGTTCTACTATATTCGGTCTTATCAGCTTGACTAGAGTGGGGACTGGTTGACATGACACCATATTTTCCCGGTTCACAAAACATGGCTCTTAGCAACTCCAACTGAACTACCAACTTGAGGTATGTCGGGAAGGGGTGGGTGAGCTTGGAAGTTCCCAGAGAAGAGCTCTCTTGTAAAACAGGTTCGACCTCTATGACTATATTCCAAGCTTATCTATCATCAGGCTGGCCAGCTAAGGAGAGTTCAGGCTAGACCTCACAAATGTGGTTTGACTAGGATAAAATCCCTAGAATGTAGGATTTTAGCATTATAGCAGAATCCCATGTATTAAGAGAATGGCGGTTGCATCCATATCCATAAAAATTAGGGATCCTTCCCGATCAGAGATATGTGTTGGAATATTTTATTCCATACAATTATATTTGAGTTTTGCTAAATAGTTTTTAAATCAAAGAAAAACAACAAGGAAGCAAAACAAAACAATGAAGAAGTTGAAGACGCAAAAAGCTGGACAGAACATGAATAACGTACGCAATGCAAGCAGTATAACGTACGTAAGGAGCAAAGCCTAACGTACGTAACACTTTGTGTTTAACGTACGCAATGAAGAGTTTGAATCATAATTAAAACTATATAACCGTTGTGATGTCATGGCATACATCATCATATCAACGGATATTTTGACTACATATAACGTACGTAAGAGGAAGGGAATACCATATGTAATGGTAAAAGAAGGAGCTACTGGATTGATCTGAATGAAGCTTAACGTACGTAACTGGAAGAATATAACATACGTAACGTGTATAACGTATGTAAAGGACGGTACTTAACGTACGTAATGAAGAGTGCAGAGCTAATGACTAGTTGGAGGAAATTGCCTATAAATACCAAACCATTTGGTATCAATCAAAACAACAACTCAAAGCAATTGATTAATTGATCATATATTGATATACACATTCTTGTTGTTGTGATTGTGCTTATATTGATAAGTGTTAGAGTGTTATACACGAAAACATACACGAGAGGAAAAAGAAATGATAAGATTGGATTTGGTGTTATTAGGATCAAGGATCCGGCATTATTAGAATCGTAATCTATATTCACGTGAGGTTTGTCCATAGAAAGCTAGATAGGTTGATTCCTTATTCGATAGAAAAGGAAAACGGTTTAACTTGAACCGACAAAAAGACAAGTGTGTTACGGTTTATCTCGGACCGATAGAAGACGAGATTGTAATCGTAATCCCTAGACCGATAGAAGAGAGGTGCAGAGGTTGATCTTCATCCTATAGAAAAAGATACGAAGAGAGAACATAGGCATGATTGGCCGAACCTCTATAAATCTTGTGTCGTTTATCTTTCCGCACTTTAATTCGCTTCCACAAAGCACAAAGAGTTTTGATAAATCTTATATTCGTAACTCTAATTCCAAAACGGCGATACTGATAATCTTGCTCCAACAATTGGTATCGGAGCAGGAATCCACATAAAGCAGATTAACATCCGAGGAGAAAAGATCCGATGGAATCCACATAAAGCGGATTAACATCAGAGGAGAAAAGATCTGATGGCATTTCAATTTGCACCGGTCGAAGGTCTTGCCTTGAATCGACCACCATTATTTGATGGATCGAACTTCATGACATGGAAAAAAATGTCGATATTCATTCGAGCCTACGATATCGAGCTGTGGAAAGTCATATGCCTTGGTCCGAAAATTCCAACAAACTCCAACGATACGCTTAAAACTTTCGAGGAGTATGTTGATTCCGATTGGTAAAATGACCATTATAATTGCAAAGCAACGTAATTATTATATTGTGCATTAAATCTGGAAGAACACAACCGGATATCCTCGTGCGAAAATGCCAAAGAGATATGGAAGATGCTAGAAGTCACACATGAAGGAACGTCTCAGGTCACGGAGACAAAAATAAATATGCTCCTACACGAATATGAGCTATTCCAAATGAAATACGAAGAATCCATTACAATCATGCTCGACCGATTTTCGGTCATTACGAATGGATTGACTTGTTTCGAAAAACCCCTGTCGAGTAGTGAAAAAGTAAAGAAGATCCTATGATCACTACCTCGGAAATGGAATGGAACAGTGACGGCGATTATGGAATCGAAAGATTTGAATAATCTTGATTTTAGCGCCTTCGTGGGTTCGCTAATTAATTACGAGATTGTACTAAAATCTCGAAATGCAAAGCCGAAACCAAAAGAAAAATCAATAGCTTTGAAAGCTAGGATGTCTCGAAAAGAAGAAATTCCGGTCGACGAGGACGACAAAGAATCGGCATATTATGCCAAAAATATTAATAAGTTTCAAAACTTATTGAACTGGAGGAGGAAGGACATCAAATCGGGCGAATCTAAGAAATTCGACAACAACTGTCGAATCTGTGGTAAACCAGGCCACTTTGCAAAAAATTGCCGAGGCGCAAATCCAAAGAAGGAAGTACTCGTTGCAACATGGAGCGATGAAGATGATGATTTCAATCAAAATAATCTCGCTCTCATGGCACGAAGTTCATTCGATGAAAGCGACGTTGAAAGTCAGGTTAGTACATCCTCTCACGATGAACTTTTTGAAGCATTCGAACTTTTACATACCGAATTTCAAAATTCTTTAAATGAAATTAAATTCCTCCAATCGAAAAATAAATGATTGGAAATTGAAATTTCCAAAATAAATAAAAAAGGGAAATTTATTGAAACCGATCATTCGAAGTGTCTTTAAATAGAAAATAATTTAAAGAATGATCTTTTAAAAGTTCAAGACGAACTAAAGTTTTAACAAAGAAATTTTCTTGCGGAAATGATAAGTTTGAACAAATGCCTTCAGTTAAAAAATATTCGTTAAACAAATAGGGGTTAGGATTCAAACCGCATAACAAAACAAAATCCTTAAATTTAATATATCCTGTTGTGACAAATATTTAAAACTTGGGCATCATATTTCAATTTGCAAAAACCCACGTCGGACGATAAAGACTAAAAAGATTTGGATTCCTAAAGGAACCTTTATTTCAAATATCGTCTATGTTTCAAATGAGAAACCAACTATCGGCTGGATCTCCAAAAATCAACACTGATTTTATTCAAATTATTATTTAACTCAGGGGGAGTTTTATATTTCATAAAGGGGAGATTTTTGTCGGGGTGTGGGGGTGGGGGGTGGGGGGTTACCCATTTCTGCATATATTTTGTCATAATTTTATTATCGATTTTATAATCGTATATGCACTTTTTGCTGATAACAAAAAGGGGGAGAAGAGACGAATAGGAGAATGGGAGAAAGCGTCATGGAAGAATGACGAGAAAAATAAAAAATATACAGATCAAGAAAAGAGGGAGAAAAGATGAAGACGAAGAAGAAGTTGAAAAGGAGAAAAGAAAAGATGGGAGGAGAAAACTACCGAAACGAACAAAGCCGAAACTTTGATTCGTGTACATATATATATATATATATATATATTATTTTTCAGGTTTATCCCATTGAAGAGTGTTGTTTTGTAATCACAAAAAAGGGAGAGATTGTTGGAATATTTTATTCCATACATTTATATTTGAGTTTTGATGATTAGTTGTTAAATAATAGAAAAACAACAAGGAAGCAAAACAAAACAATGAAGAAGTTGAAGACGCAAAAAGCTGGACTGAACATGAATAACGTACGCAATGCAAGCAGCATAACATACGTAAGGAGCAAAGCCTAACGTACGTAACACTTCGTGTTTAACGTACGCAATGAAGATTTTGAATCAGAATTCAAACTATATGACCGTTGTGATGTCATGGCATACGTCATCATATCAACGGATATTTTGACTACATATAACGTACGTAAGAGGAAGAGAATAACGTACGTAATGGAAGAATAAGGAGCTACTCGACTGATCTAAATGAAGCTTAACGTACGTAACTCGAAGAATATAACGTACGTAACGTGTATAACGTACATAAAGGACGGTACTTAACGTACGTAATGAAGAGTGCAGAGCTAACGGCTAGTTGGAAAAAATTGCCTATAAATACCAAACCATTTGTATCAATCAAAACAACAACTCAAAGCAATTGATTCATTGATCAGATATTGATAAACATATTCTTGTTGTTCTAATTGTGCTTATATTGATAAGTGTTTGAGTGTTATACACGAAAGCATACACGAGAGGAAAAAGAAATGATAAGATTACATTCAGTGTTATTAGGATCAAGGATCCAACATTATTAGAATCGTAATCTTTATTCATGTGAGGTTTGTCTAGTACCCATAGAAAGCTAGATAGTTGATTCCTTGTCCGATAGAAAAGGAAAACGGTTTAACTTGAACAGACAAAAAGACAAGTGTGTTAGGTTTATGTCGGACCGATAGAAGACGAGATTGTAATGGTAATCCCTCGACCGATAGAAGAGAGAGGTTGATCTTTATCCTATAGAAAAAGATATGAAGAGAGGACATAGGCACGATTGGCCGAACCTCTATAAATCTTGTGTTGTTTATCTTTCCGCACTTTAATTCGCTTCCGCAAAGCGCAAAGAGTTTTGATAACTCTTATATTCGTAACTCTAATTCCAGAACGGCGATACTGGTGAGATCTACTTTGAGGTATCTTTTTAAACACAAAACACATTTATTCATTCTATTGGATTATTCCCGGAATCTTACCCAACTTGAGCGTCGAAGATTTCTACTGGAACCATCCCCGACATCTTTTGTAGGAAATCGGATGATTTCCCAGCTTGTAAGCACCCCAATTCTTATTGACCGATAACTTCAGATATATCGACCAACTACGTATCAAGGAGGAGGACATTCCTCTAGTAGCTTTCCGCACAAGATATGGTCATTACGAGTGCATTGTAATGTACTTCAACTTAACCGACGCACTTGGTCAACATAAAGAGATCATCCCACATTTCCAACAACATAAGGATTTATTGGGTAGAGGGAAATATCAAAATGCTCAACAACTATTTGGGTAGCAACAGTGTGGTCAATTTGGAAGATAAGAAATGAACTGTTATTCCAAGGTACTGTTCCTGACATTAATAAGATAGCCGAGGAGTTGAAATCTTCTTTATGGTCTTGGTTTTCTCTTAAATGTGATAAGTTAATGGAGTGGTCTTTTGTTGACTTTAGTGACAATCCTAGTACTCTTAAGGAATAGAAGATTTATGATTTTGTCAGAAAGGAGGAATTTCATGTGTTCTTTATGTAATCATTTAAAACTATTGTTAGGGTTTGAGTACCCCTTGTACTTTGATCAATACATGACTCTTTTACCGTATAGAAAAAAACCTGTTGTATTCATGGAGCCGATGAACCACATTCTCATCGAATACTTAGATAATTTCGTTAATATATTCATTGATGACATATTAATTTACTCCAAGAGTCAGGATGAGCACAAGGAACATTTGAGAGTTGTCCTTGGAACGTTCAGGAAGCACCAACTTTTTGCAAAATTTTCCAAGTGCGACTTATGGATGATGGAAGTGACCTTTCAAGTCATGTAGTCAATGCCGAAGGAGTCAAAGTCCTCCCTAAAAAGATCGAAGTTGTGATGAAGTGGAAACAACCAAAGAACGTGAAGGAGGTACAAAGTTTTCATGGATTAGTTGGCTACTACCGACGCTTTATTAAAGGATTATCTATTTTTTCACGGCCTATGACCATTATACTCCACAACTCTACGAAATACAAATGGACAGATCAACGAATTCAAAAGGAAGGTGACGAGTTCTTCAGTGCTAACACTTCTTCAAGGAACTGACGGTTTCACAATCTGTAGAGATGCTTTAAAGCAGGATCTTGATTGTGTGTTGATGCAACACAGTAAAGTTATAGCATACACATCCCGCCAACTGAAAACCTACGAAGTTAACTATTCTACACACGACTTGGAACTTGCCGATGTGGTTCATGCTTTGAAGATTTGAAGGCATTATTTATACGGTGATACTTTTCAGATCTTTACGGACCACATAAGTCTTAAATACATCTTCACGAAAAAGGAGCTGAATATGAGACAACGACGGTAGATGGAACTCATCAATGACTATGACGTTGAAATCTCGTATCATCCTGGAAAAGCCAACATAGTCACAAGTGCCCTTAATTGAAAAACTACTCCGGAGTACATGTTATCCCACATAACTGTACAGTCACAATTGCGGATCGAGTTAATGAGGGACGACACCGAAGTATAGATTTAAAAAGAACAAGGTCAACTGTGTATCCTAGACATACGTTCGTCTTGTTAGATATAGTCCTTCAAAAGCAGGCGGAAGATCCCGAGATACAACATACCATTGGTGAAATTACCGTGGGAAAATCACCAGAATTCATTGTTCATAATGATCGCATTTTGAGATTCCATGATCAATTATGCATTCTAGCAAACAGTGAGCTAAAACAGATGATAATTAAGGAAGTACATGTTACGTATTACTCGGTTGTATGAACAAGATATACACAGACCTCAAGCAGCACTATTGGTGGTCAAACTTGAAATGTGATGCAACAGACTTCGTCGCTCGATGTATGAATAGGTGAAGATCGAGCACAAGAGACTAGCGTGGGTAATTTAACCACTTCCAATACACAATAAAAATGGCACAACATCTCGATGGACTTTGTTACAGGACTTCCAGTAGAAAAAGGAAAGAAGGATGCAATTTGGGTTATTGTTGACAAGCTTACGAAATCGGCAGATTTCCTTTCTCATACCAAAATCTTAGGGAGATGATAATCAACATCACTTTTCATTCGAAAAGTTGTTTGGCTTCATGGGACCCTGAATGATTGTATCCTAGAGAGAAGAACATTTCATTGGAATATTTTATTCCATACATTAATTAATAGAGTTTGATGATTAAGTTGCTAAACAAAGCAAAATAACAAAGAGGCGAAGCAAAACAACGAAGCAGACGAAGATGCGAAAAATTGAATAAAATACTAAGCTAGCACACGCTAGGCATATGGGTTACCGCACGCTAACGGGTCCTGTCTGCAGATCAGATGAGTTTAAAGCTACATGAAGTAAAGTCATCTGAAGAAGATAGCGCACGCTACAAATGAACACTAGCGCACGCTATCGAAGGCTATTTACCGTTGTGAAGAATTTTAAACACAGAATGAAAGCAGTGACGAAATCATAGCACACGCTAGGATTGAGGATTAGCGCACACTAAGGTGTTCGAATTCAAGTCAATCAATCCGTTGGGAGATGCTGAACCAAAGTCAAAAAGTGGAACGGTCAGTTTGACAAAATCATGCAACAGATATATGGTTAGCGCATGTTAAAGTGTATGATCAACGTACGCTAATATGTGTACTTAACGTACACAAGTGGAAGAAGATAACGTACGTAAACGGAGAAACGAAGCTGTTGGACTGAAACTGGAAACAGGCTAGCGTACGCTACACGTACGCTAATGAGCTAGCGCATGCTACAAAAGAAGACTAGCGCACGTCAATAAGTCAAAATAGACTAACAGATAGTTTGATGAAGATGGCTATAAATACCAAACAACTTGGTATCAAACAACACAACAACATTGAGCAAAGCATACATACTTGAGATATCATTGTAAACATTATAGTTGTTGTTCTTGAGCTTAAATTGAGAGAGATTGAGTGTTATACACTAAATCATACAAGAGAGAGAAAAAGAAAAGATACGATTGGATTCGGTGTTATTAGGATCAAGGATCCGACATTGTTAGAATCGCAATCGATATCTTTGTGAGGTTTATCTAGTATCCATAGAAAGCTAGAGTGGTTGATTCCTTATCCAATAGAAAAGGAAAACGGTTTAACTTGGACCGACATAAAGATAAGTAAGAGAATGGTTTACTCGGACCGATAGAACATGATCTTGTAACGGTTATCCCTCGACCGATAGAAGAGAGGTGCAGAGGTTTATCTTTAGCCTATAGAAAAAGATACCGAGAGAGGACGTAGGCATGTTTGGCCGAACCTCTATAAATCCTGTGTCGATTTATTTTCTGCACTTTATTTAAATCACTTCCGCAACGCGAAAGAGTTTTATAACTCTATCTCTAAACAGCAATACCGACCAATAGTGCTCCAACAATTGGTATCGGAGCGGTACCTCCAATAAGCGGCTTAACACCCGAGGAGAAGATCCAAATGGCGTTTCAACTTACCCTAGTCGAAGGTCTTGTGCTAAACCAACCTCCATTCTTCGATGGATCGAACATCCTGACTTGGAAGAAGAAAATGTCTATTTTCATCCGAGCTTACGATATTGAATTATGGTGTTGGCCACTAAGTATACAGAATACAACTTGGAAAGTGTTTTAAACAACAGGCTGTAGAATTTTCAAATCTGAGTGCGTAGCGGAAGTCTTGTTAAAGTAAGTTGCTGTAAATACAGCAACTAGATATGAAGTGTATACTTAAAATTAATCACAGATATTAAAATAGTAAATGCAGAAGGTAAATGATGCAGTAATTAAAGTGGTTCGAGGTAAATCCCTCTACGTCCACTGGTACTCCACACAGGAGTTAAAATGTTTATTATAAATACTACATACACAACTACGTATTTATAATCAAACCTATCAATGTATCATTCACACATATTGACACAATGATCGAAGCTTTCAACCGTTCACATAGATTGGATTAGGCTTTCACTTGACTAACTTCTTCACACACAGTTCCGAAGCTTTATCTCTTCAATGCAAGTCTGTCACACACAGTTCGGGAAAATCAATGCTTTCTCAGTCCACACAGGGCTGATGGGTTTGTTCAATGATAGAACGATGGTTTGAACAACAACTTGACTTTCTTGATCTTTAGCTGATGGTGTATTGTTCAAGGTTGAGCACTTTAGATATTTCTTCTCTCAGAATATGCAGTATACTTGAAGAAATATGTTTGCTTGGAATATTCGTGTAAGCACTTTGTTATCGTAGGTGCTTGTTACTTCTGGTCGTTGTTGCTCTGTCTATGTTCTTCAAACTCTGGAGATATATATAGCTTCTGAATGGATCCGTTGGAAATAGATCCATTGAGCAAGATTCCGTGACAACTAGATAGTTGACTTGTATAGATCAAGATCCGGGTTTTGCGTGGTTTGAAGATCTCTATCGACTTCAATATTTAAATACTTTATCTTTTCAGTATTTAAATACTTCTTTATCAAATGGGACTTGACTTTAGCGAATATCAAGGATTCCTTTTCAAACGGTCTTTAGTCCTGTTTCGATGTGTATTGAAGGTCTCAATACTTCACATCTTGAATGTTGTATCCATTTGTGCTGTAGGCTATCAAGGAGAAGTCGCTGTATGGAATATTTTCTATATGAAGGGACAACTTCCATACTTGGCGCTTTTAGACTTTTGTTGCTGTATGATGGCATAATGATAAGTCTTCGATACAGGATCAACAACTTCGATCGGTCTAATGATACAACAGCTTGCTGTATGCTGGATTGGCACATTGTCAAAACATTCTTATCAAGATCTTTCGATACAGGGATTGTTACCCCAACAATTTCCCCCTCTTTGATAATTTGCCAAGTCTTCCCTTAAAAAACCTTTTGATGTTATCCAAACATCCTTGATAATGCCAAAACTTTGACTTTAACATCTTGAAGGAGGGCAGACTTCTTGGTCTTCTGTTCGAATGTTCTGGCCTTCAAAAATTAGCCTAACACTAGGAACTTCTCGCACGCAAGTTCAGCTTTTATCGAAAGAGTATTACATCTTTAAACTTATGATTGGCGCGCAGGCACAATCTTACATTGTTATCTAGATACATATAACTGAATCTATGAACTGTTCGCAGACAAGTTCGTACAGCTTAATATTTTAACAAGTTTTCATACTTGTATAATTCAGCAAATTGATTGAATTACGTAATCATACAAACACACAGTAGATTACGAGTTGTAATCTTTCAAGAGAAAAACATTTTATGAAATTGAGTAAAGATTACAGTGTTGTTACTATCTTACAGTAAATAAGAATACAAAAGAGAATTAGCTCCTATAGTCCGAATGCCTCCAAGACCTCCTAGGGTCATTATTGGTACCCTTCCACCAGTTCTGATGCGCATCCTTGTTTCGATTAAGGTATATAGCTTGACCTTCATAGGATTTATTGAAAACTAGGATCCAATCCTCTGGATGGGTAACCAAGTCGCCTTGCTTGTGCTTGGACTTCATTTTCTGCTGCCTGATAAGAACAACAAAGTATCTTAGCAGTTCATTCTTTCTCCAGTTCTTGATCTCTTCTGCAGTAGGCTATTGGTTGGGCGGGAGGTTCATAGCTTGCGGCTTTCGAACGAGGTTATTCCAAGGAAACTTAGGGTCCTCGAATTCTGGGCGATCTCCTTGTATCCTGACGTTGGGAGAAGGAGATGATAGATGGGCAATATCAGCAGTGATGCTATCTTCAAAAGCAGCTACCATTTCCTTCTCTTGCTCAAGCCTTGATCTCCTAGCTACTTCCCTCGCTTCTTCCCCCTTTTTGGCGTCATCAAGGTAGGGCACCCTTTCATCAAGACGTTCAAGGATCTGCATAGCATTATCCTGTTTTGTCTCAAAACTAGTCATTTTATTCACTAGGGAGGTGAGCACCTGCGACATATCTTGAATTTTCTTGTCGTGGGCTCGAAGCTGGGAACACGATTTAATGAAAGCGGATGCTGTCTTGGCCTCAGACACACAAAGTTTTGATTGTTCTTCCAGCAGGATCTGCTCCTAACACTGTTGTAATTAGCTAAGGGCCTACTTGAAGACGGTAGGCAAAATACGGAAGGATTCTTCCACTTGCGAGACTTCGTGCCTCATACCGGTGATTTCTTCAACGGTTGACTGATGTAGCCAATTAATTTCTTTTTCAACAGCATGCAGGGCATTCACGGCGTCCTGCAAGAAAACAGTTTGGTGGCTAAGAGCATGCAATTGCTCTTTCTTCTCGGCGGTTCGTGGAGAGTCTGGCCTGGCAAAATCTTTAACTCCATTCAACTGTCTCAAGTTCACATTGGGACGTGAATTGAGTTGGACATCCTCAGGCACTATACCGTCGTCGGATTCCAAAACAGTTGAAGTTGCGGGAGCATCAGATGCGGGCTTGGCAACTGGGGTTGCTGTTTTCTCCTGTTCTGAATTAGGTTCTAAAGACATAGGTACAGGAGGGACTGAATCCTCCTGCTGTCTCTCAGCGTCCGCCTGCTCCTGCAGAGGGACTGATTCCTCGTGCGGTATGGCGCTGGTCTGGTCTTCGATGGCGACAAGCGTGGGTGCATGTTCCTCGGTTGGTTGTTCCTTCACGATAGGAGGGACTGAATCCTCGCTGTTGGGAACAATATTTTAGCTAGAGGTCCCTTGATCTGGCTGGGTTTCCTCATGACTCATCCTCAGACCTGCCTGGAGGGCGTCGTCGTCGTATGAGTCATGATCAGATTTTGGACTGTGGGGATCAGAGCCAATGGATTTGGCTTTTCCTTTCTTGTGGGCATCTGCCTTGTCCATCAGGTGGCTGGTGATCAACTCTTTGCAGCATAGGTTGTCCCATTCGATCAGGACTTCAACATCTTGAGAGTCCGTCACTTCTAAGACAAACCGTTCTTCTTCGCACCAATCACTCCAGTTGTACAGAGTGTTGTACGGATCTAGCATGTAAGCTTTCCACTGGACAAAGATTTCATATGCTTGTTCAATTTGCACAGAAATCAAAGTCTTGTTTATTATGGAGTCTGGGGAGGGGCTGCGTACAACGCTTGGGTCCGCTATATGCATGGGTTCCTCGATAGGCATGGGTTCCTGTGTCGGAGCTGGATCCCGAGCAGGGGTTGGTACCCTGATGGGAGAAGGATCCTGAACGGGTGTGGAATCCCGAATAGGAGATGTGGCTATTGTCTCCAAAGGGGCAGCCGACTCGCTAGAGTCTAGTAAGTTGGCAGATGTCTGAATATCCGTCGTACCCGCCAAAGGCTCGGGATCTACTGTCGCGACAGTAGCAGTCATCTCTTCCGCAGGGGTTGCACCCTGGGGGCTCGATACAGTGGGTTGGGCCATTGAAGAAGCATCCTCGGAGATTGCTGTAGCTTTACATTTTGTGAGCCTCTTTAGCTTCCTTTTCGGCTTCTCACCAATATTCGTTCAGGAGTTCTTGGGACCCAAAGGTCTCAAGATCTTCAATTGTCAGGCCATCAGCAGGAATCCTGTAGAGATTCTGAAGTAGCTCTTGGTCAACACGGATCTCGACTCCGCGAATGACAACAGTGATGTCAGCAACATTTCCTCCCTGAGCAAGCGAGAAGAAATGGGCAGCAACATTGAGGTAGAATTCCTCAACCAGGTGAGCATCAAAACGTTCATCGGTGTGACTTCCAAGGCGATAAAGGCCTTACTGACGTATCCTCGTAACGACGTACTCCATTGATTCGACATCATCACCTTCAGAACGAACACGTTCAAGCACAACAGATCTAGAAAATATCCGTCCGTAGATGATGTTGGAGGACTTATTGAGAGAGATAGAGGAGGTCTGAGAAGTTGCCATTGACGATTTCCAAAGAAAAGTAAAGAGGATTCAAAGAGAAATGCAGTAAAAACAAAAAAGACTTGTAGGCTGTATGCTCAAGGACTCTTTCAATATGCAGAAAGCATAAAGAGTCTCAAATGGCAATTATAGTCCTTTAATAGTGGGCGGTGACGAAGGGTTTATAGATGATGAACGATCAGATTTAAGGGATGGGAACCGTTGTTTAAAATAGACGACCACGATGGACTGAGTGTAACCGGTACAACTTATCCATCTAATTTAAAATGAGAGCGGGTCCCACTTCTAACTTATCAAATTACCCTTATTGCCCGAAACGGCGGTGAGAAATTAATAAAATAATTTGAAACAGCGCGGCTTTGGAGATACCAATGTCCAGATATCGTGTAAAGCATTTAATACGAAAGACTTTTTAATAATAATAGGGCACGTGGACATAAGAATTGTTTTAAAAAGAAATAACATAATAATTGATTTCCTATAGTATGTGCTGTGTCCGCAAAAATACAACGTTCCCCCTTAAAAGGTGCATACGAGTTTCAATTCCATACAACAACTTTTGGATTAATGCTGTATTCTTAGGTCGTACTGTATTCCCCCTTAATTATTGCACACGTCAGCTGTAGGATAGTTCATATCACTTTGTTCCTACAATGTTGTTTTGATAGTCTGAGTGTACAGATAACTAACAGTGGATACTGTATTCTTGGGTCTTACAGCATTCCCCCTCAATTGGTGGGTAAGAGCATTAAAAACTTATAGGGAGTCAGGCTGTAGTAATCCCAATTCATGTCGAAGCATGCAGAATCTTGCTGTGTCGAGAGGTTTGGTAAAGATGTCGGCTAACTGGATATCTGTATGAACTTTTTCCAGCCAAACATCCTTGTTCTCAACATGATTCCTGATGAAGTGATGTTTCATGTTGATGTGCTTTGTACACGAGTGCAATACAGGGTTGTGCTTGTATGTAGTCTTTCCCGACTGCTTGATAATCTTCTTGAACTTATGCATGAGGAGCGCCATTTCGTCTTGTGACAGGATGTCGTCGTCGCTGTCAGCATTCTTGTGAATGGGTTTTGATGAGCTCGGCATGCTGTGTCTTCGGTTGGATACAACGGCTAATGATGTAGTCCTGGCTGGAGATTCTTCAGCTTTCTCTCTCCTGTCTATATCGTACTCAAATGCTTTGAGGTCAGAAAAGAGATCAAAAGTAGATATTTCACTAAGATTGCACGACACACGCATAGCTGTGGTCTTCGGGCAGAGAGAGATCTGAATTTTTTTTGATTACCTTTGGGTATAAATCTTGCCAAATGCTTCAAGTTCACCAACAATACCAGTGAATCTGAGGTCAAGTTCCTCAAGTGTTTCAGTTGGTTTCATTTCAAAAGTTTCAAATTGCTGAGTTAATTTTGAAATTTTGTTTTCTTTTGAGAACTCAGTTCCCTCACAAATTAACTTGAGTTTATCCCAGATATCCTTGGCTGATTTACAGCTCTTTACCTTAGAGAACGTGCCTTTGTCAAGAGTGACAAATAGCGCGTTCTTAGCAATATTGTCGAGGTTGGCGTGCTTTCTATCATCAGAAGTCCATTGTTTGCGCTCTTTCTCGAGCATCTCTGCATGAGCTTGGCCTTCAATTCTTGGGGCTGGATTTACCTTCATGATTTTTATGGGACCATCCTGTATGACAAAAATCATCTCTTCATGCGTTGCTGTAAGATGAGCCTCCATCCTAATTCTCCAATCGTCAAACTCGTTAATAGAAAATATGGGGACTTTATTGATCATTGATGTATCCATATGAGAATATAATAAAAAAACTGTTTTAAACAAAAATAAGTGATTTAAGGATCTGATTCGATCAAAAATACGACTGATTCTTTTTAGAACCAACCGCTCTGATACCACTTGTTGGCCACTAAGTATACAGAATACAGCTTGGAAAATGTTTTAAACAACAGGCTGTACAATTTTCAAATCTGAGTGCGTAGCAGAAGTCTTGTTAAAGTAAGTTGCTGTAAATACAACAACTAGATATGAAGTGTATACTTAAAATTAATCACAGATATTAAAACAGTAAATGCAGAAGGTAAATGACACAGTAATTAAAATGGTTCGAGGTAAACCCCTCTATGTCCACTGGTCCTCCACACAGGAGTTAAAATGTTTATTATAAATACTACGTACACAACTACGTATTTATAATCAAACCTATCAATGTATCGTTCACACAGATTGATACAATGATCGAAGATTTCAACCGTTCACACAGATTGGTTTAGGCTTTCACTTGACTAACTTCTTCACACACAGTTCCGAAGCTTTGTCTCTTCAATGCAAGTCCGTCGCACACAGTTCGGGAAAAGCAATGCTTTCTCAGTCCACACAGGGCTGATGGATTTGTTCAATGATAGAACAATGGTTTGAACAACAGCTTAACCTTCTTGATCTTTAGCTGATGATGTGTTGGTCAAGGTTGAGCACTTTGGATATTTCTTCTCTCAGAATATGCAGTATACTTGAAGAAATATGTTTGCTCAGAATATTCGTGTAAGCACTTTGTTATCGTAGGTGTTTGTTACTTCTGGTCGTTGTTGCTCTGTCTATGTTCTTCAAACTCTGGAGATATATATAACTTCTGAATAGATCCGTTGGAAATAGATCCGTTGAGCAAGATTCCGTGACAACTAGATAGTTAACTTGTATAGACCAAGATCCGGATTTTGCGTGGTTTGAAGATCTCTGTCGGCATCAGTATTTAAATACTTTATCTTTTCAGTATTTAAATACTTCTTTATCAAACGGGACTTGACTTTAGCGAATATAAAGGATTCCTTTTCAAACGGTCTTCAGTCCTGTTTCGATGTGTATTGAAGGTCTCAATACTTCACAACTTGAATGCTGTATCCATTTGTGCTGTAGGCTATCAAGGAGAAGTCACTGTATGGAATATTTGCTGTATGAAGGGACAGCTTCCATACTTGGCGCTTTTAGACTCTTGTTGATGTATGATGGCATGATGATAAGTCTTCGATACAGGATCAGCAACTTCGATCGGTCTAACGATACAGCAGCTTGCTGTATGCTGGACTGGCACATTGTCAAAACATTCTTATCAAGATCTTTCGATACAGGGATTGTTATCCCAACATATGGAAATTCATATGTCTTGGTCCGAAAATTCCTCTCAAATCTGACGGTACGCTTAAATCTTTCGAAGAATATGATGACGCGGATTGGAAAAATGATCATTACAGTTGTAAGGCAACTCAACTTCTATATTGTGCCTTAAATCCGGAAGAACACAACCGGATATCTTCGTGTGACGGTGCCAAAGAGATTTGGAAAATGCTTGAAGTCACACATGAGGGAACGTCTCAAGTCAAGGAAACGAAAATAAACATGCTCCTTCACGAATACGAGCTATTCCAAATGAAGTACGATGAATCCATCACAATGATGCTCGATCGATTTTTGGTCATCACAAATGGATTTGCATGTTTTGGAAAACCACTTTCGAGTAGTGAGAAAGTTAAGAAGATCCTACGATCACTACCTCGAGAATGGGATGGTACGACGACTATAATGGAATCTAAAGATTTAAACAATCTTGATTTTAGTGCTCTCGTTGGTTCACTTATAAACTACGAGATTGTCCTAAAATCTCGAAATGCCAAACCAAAGCCGAAGGAAAGATCAATAGCCATGAATGCTAAGATGTCAAGAAAGGAAGAAATCCCGGTTCATGAAAGCGATGAAGAATCGGCATATTATGCCAAAAATATTAATAAGTTCCAACACTTATTAAACCAGAGAAAACAGGACATCCAAAAGGGTGAATCTAAGAAATTCGACAACAATTGTCGATTATGTGGTAAACTAGGCCACTTTGCGAAGAATTGCCGAGCAAAACCCAAGAAGGAGGTTCTAATAGCAACATGGAGCGATGAAGACGAGGATGAAGATTTCATGAATCAAAATAACCTCGCTCTCATGGCCCGAAGTTCATTCGACAATAGTAACGTCGAAAGTCAAGTAAGTAATTCTTACGATGAACTTTTTGAAGCACTCGAGCTATTGCATACGGACTATCAAAATGCTTTATCCGAGATTAAATCCCTTAAATCTAAATATAAATCACTGGAAATTGAAAATTCCAAAATTCTTGAAATGGGAAAATTTATCGAGTCCGATCATTCTCATTGCGTTGAAAATGAAAATATTTTAAAGAATGATCTTTTAAAAGTTCAAACCGAGTTGAAAAATTTAACAAAGAAATTCTCGTGTGGAAACAAGAAATTTGAACAAATGCTCTCGGTGCAAAAGTTTACGTTGAACAATCAGGGGTTAGGATTTAAACCGCGTTCTAAAAACGAATCCTTAAATTTTAATATACCCCGATGCGACTGTTTGAAAATTGGGCACCACATTTCGAATTGCAAAAGCCCACTACGGACGATAAAAACTAAGAAAATTTGGATTTCCAAAGGAACTATTATTCCAAATATCTTCTATGTTTCGAAAGAAAAACCAACTATCGGTTGGGTCCCCAAGAATTAATTTTTTACAATTGGTATTATACTCAGGGGGAGTATTTTTTTAAAACGGATATTTTACTCAGGGGAGTTAAACCCTATCATGCATATTTTATATATCAATTGGTATTTATTATTCATTTATATTGCACTTTTTGCTGAATACAAAAAGGGGGAGAAAGGAGTAGAATTGGATAAAAGCGTCATGGAAGAATGGCGAGAAAAATAAAAAGAAAAAAGGAGGAGAAAATAATAAAATTGAAGAAGTCGAAAAGGAGAAAAATAAAGTATACAAAAGGGGGAGAAACGAAGGAGTTGAAAAATGAAAAAGGAGAAGTCGAAAATGACAGAAAAAGAATAGATGGGTGTAACTAACAAAACAATCAAAGTCAAAAACTTTGATTCGTACAAATATATATATTTTTATTTTTGCAGGATTTATCCAATTCAAGGGTTGTTTTGTAATCATCAAAAATGGGGAAATTGTTGGAATATTTTATTTCATACATTAATTAATAGAGTTTTGATGATTAAGTTGCTAAACAAAGCAAAACAACAAAGAGGCGAAGCAAAACAATGAAGCAGACAAAGACGCAAAAAGCTGAACAAAATACAAAGCTCGCGCACGCTAGGCATATGAGTTAGAGCACACTAATGGGTCCTGTCTGAAGATCAGACGAGTTCAAAGCTACCTGAAGTAAAGTCATCTGATGAAGATAGCGCACACTACAAATGAACACTAACGCACACTATCGAAGGCTATTTACCGTTGTGAAGAGTTTCAAACACAGAATGAAGTAAGCAGTGATGAAATAATAGCGCACGCTAGGATTGAGGAATAGCACACGCTAAGGTGTTCGAATTCAAGTCAATCAATCCGTTGGGAAATGATGAACCAAAGTCAGAAAGTGGAACGATCAGTTTGACAAAATCATGCAACAGATATATGGTCAGCGCACGCTAAAGTGTATGATCAACGTACGCTAATATGTGTACTTAACGTATACAAGTGGAAGAAGATAACGTATATAATCGGAGAAACGAAGCTACTAGACTGAAACTGGAAACAGGCTAGCGCACGCTACACCTACGCTAATGAGCCAGCGCACGCTACAAAAGAAGACTAGCGCACGCTAATAAGTCAAAACAGACTAACGGCTAGTTTGATGAAGATGGCTATAAATACCAAACCACTTGGTATCAAACAACACAACAACATTGAGCAAAGCAATACATACTTGAGATATCATTGTAAACATTATAGTTGTTGTTCTTGAGCTTAAATTGAGAGTGATTGAGTGTTATACACTAAATCATACAAGAGAGAGAAAAAGAAATGATACGATTGGATTCGGTGTTATTAGGATCAAGGATAGGCATTGTTAGAATCGTAATCGATATCTTCGTGAGGTTTATCTAGTACCCATAGAAAGCTAGAGTGGTTGATTCCTTGTCCAATAGAAAAGGAAATTGGTTTAACTTGGACCGACATAAAGATAAGTAAGAGAACGGTTTACTCGGACTGATAGAAGATGAGCTTGTAATGGTTATCCCTCGAACGATAGAAGAGAGCTGAAGAGGTTTATCTTTAGCCTATAGAAAAATATACCGAGAGAGGACATAGGCACGTTTGGCCGAACCTCTATAAATCCTGTGTCGATTTATTTTCTACACTTTATTTAAATCGCTTCCGCAATGTGAAAGAGTTTTATAACTCTATATCCAAACGGCGATACCGACCAATAGTGCTCCAACACATTCTTGTTGGCCACAGTATACAGAATAAACAGCATAGAAGGGTGGTTGAATAAGTTGTATCCTTTTTCCCAGTTTGTTTGCGTAGCGGAAGTCTAATATTAAGTTGATGTAAATATATCAACTGAATGATCTCCTGTTATCTTGGTGCTTACAGGGTTTATAGAATAAGTATACTAAAATCACACAGATAATACAAAAATAGTAAATACAGTAAGTAAGAACACGCTGATTAAAGTGGTTCGAGGTAAATCCCTCTACGTCCACTGGTCCTCCACACATGAGTAAATAATTTACTAAAATCACGGTGTACAAAACTGTATGATTTTAACTAACCATGTCGTTGTATCGTTCACACAGTTTGATAAAACCGACAATAGCTTTGGTCGTTCACAGAGATTGGCTTCGGTTTCTTCGACTTGCTTCTTCTCACATAGATTGAAGTTTCATCCTTAATGCTATTCGTCCTACACAGGTCAGATATAGCTTAGCTTAGTCCACATAGGGCTAAGTAACTCAACATAGATTGTGTTATCACGAGTTCGAACAACAGTTGTAGGCTTGATGAGATTTTGCTGTAGATGTTCTGTTCGTGTTGAGGACTTGTATATTTCTTCACTTCAGATATCGTTGTATGCTTGAACAAATATAATGCTCTTGTAAGCTTTCAGTATTTTTGGGTGTTCGTGTTATTCTCAAGTGTTTAAGTGAACATTGTCCTCTTGTTTGGGGTTATTTATAATCTTGAAAATAGATTTGTTATAAATGTAGCCGTTGGCCAGTTTCTGAGATTAAGACATCTCTGAACGACAGCTTCAGAATCTTTTGAATTAAATACAATCCGTATTTAATGCTTTAGACATTCTCTTTGACCCGCATTAAATGCTCTTCTATTTATAGTCTCTTCGGTCGCATTAAATGTTGACCCATCAGCATTAAAGCTACTTTAAACATGAATATCTTCTGGTTGAGTTAGCCGATCACCCTTCTGAATCTTAGATTTCCACTTCATTTGGATAGGGAGCTTTCATTCTTCTAGGAGCCTTGAGAACTCCTCGAAAGCATATTCCAGCATCTTGAAGTGATTGAACATGGCTGATTCCCTGATGAGAGTGCAAAAATATCTCATCAGTTCATTGTACTTCCATGCCTTCAACTCTTCAGTTGATGGCTGTTTATCTGTTGTGAGTTGGATCTCAGCGGGCTTCTGCACATTGTTCTTCCAGGGAAAGTTGGGATCCTGGAACTCGGGATGAAACCAATTACCTCATATCCTCTAGCTTCTTGACCTAGCCTGAGTTTGGTCAGTCTTCCGATTGCAGTGGAAACATTGTTATCCAGGATAGCGTCCATCTCTTTTTTCCTTTTCCATCCTCCACCTCCTTCCAGCCTCTCCAACCTCTTCCCCCTTTTTGACGTTATCAAGCTCAGAAACCTTACTGTGAATATCCAGAGGAATATCCATCGACTCGGCCTACTTGTACTTCAGATCTTTGACTGAGTCCATTAGACTCGCAACTACTACTGTAAGGTCATCGATGAGTGTCAATCTAGTGAGCTCGCGGGCGGCGACTATTTTGGATTCCGCAACGCGTAGTGTGTCTTGGTTTTGCTTCAGGATTCGCTCCTGATGCTGTTTCAGCTGATTGAGGGCTTTCCATAAGGCATTTGGCACGAGGCGGAATGCCTTTTCAACATCTTACACGGCCCTTTGCAGCTTCAGGAGTTCATACACAGCAGTCTTGTGCATCCTTGCCGACATTATACAGAGATTTGACAGCGTCCTGTAGGAATACAAATGATTTGCTAAATTTACTCGATTCTGGCTTCAGTGCTGGGAGAGTGCAGGTGAGAAATTTGGAGTCAGATGGCTCTCCAAGCTGTTTGCGAACGACATTATGATGGGTCCCTCGGGTTCGTCGTCAGTCAGGAAATCCTCTTCTGATCTGGACGGGGATCCTGTTGGTATAGGAGTGGATAGCTATTCAGGAGCGGGAACCTGGGATGGTTCCACTATTGGTGCTGTTTGGGAGATGGAGGGGACTGATTCCTCTTATCTCTTTTCAGTTTCTGTAGCGTGGAGTACAAGAGGGACTGATTCCTGATGCTGCTCTCAGCTTCCGCTTGTTCTTTAGAAGGGACTGAATCCTTATGTTAGACGGCGCGGGATCCATCTTCTCTCATCAGAAGAACTGATTCCTCTTGGGAGGTAGACGATGGTTTTGGTACATCAGAAGTCTCTTGGCCATCGATGACCTTGGACTTGGAAAAATCTTTCTCAGGAGCTTCCTCACAGCTCATCCTCAGACCTGTTTGAAAGTCATCATCGTCTCCATATGAATCGGGATCTGAGTGATGGATGGGGCTCTGAGTTTTGTCATCGAAATGAGACTTCCCTTCCAGTTGGTCCTTTTCCTTCACACAAAGTAGGATGTGGTCAGATCATGGCAAAAGGAATCATCCCATTTGATTAAGACCTCAATGTTCTGGGTGTCCGTGACTTCCAGAACAAACAACTCTTCCTCCTTCTAGTCTTCCCAATTATATAGGGAGTCGTATGGGGCGACCCTCTATGCTTTCCATGTCTTGAAGCGTTTGAATGCTTAGTCGATCTGGACTTGGAGGAACGTTGGACTGATTATTTCCATGGGGAGGGACTTTGAACATTAGAGGATTCTATTGTTTGGTAAGGATCCTCTACGGGTTTGGGAGCCTATTGAGGAGAGGGATCCCAGACAGGGTGGCATTCCCTATTGGGACAGGGACTCCTTACAGGGGTAGGGGCCCTGTTAGGAGTGGTGACTGTTGGCTCCGAAGGGGTGGACGATTCACCAGTTCCTTCCAACTTGACAAATGACTAGTCATCCATTATAGCCGTCACACTCTCAGGAACTGTTGGGATAAACAATCCTGTTTTGAGAATTGCAATCATACAACAAGAAAGTCGAAAGAATGAATTTCCCACCAAGTATGGAAGCTGTCTGGAATCTCCATACAGCCCTTCCATAAAACATTGAAGATCTCATACAGTCTATCCTACAGAGCCTGCAGCTACAGCAAAATACAATGTGTCGAATACAGCAGTCAGGCTGTAAGATGTTTTACATAGGAAAAGTAAAACACATCCGACAGACATGATTTAAGAAATGCTTTAAACCGTTGTGAAATAAACTTTGTTTATTCATAAAGTATTCACGGTTAAAGCAATATTTATTGCTGATAGGACAACATTTAATGCAGCGGGAGTGAGATAAGTCTGAATGCACTAAAGAGCATTTCATGCGAAGTCAGAAAGAATGTCTGAAGCATTAAATGCGATATGATTTTATTTAAATATTCAGCAAGCTGTCAATCAGAGACATCAACATCTCACCCACCTGCAATGGCTATATTTATAACGAATGCATTTTCCAAAGGTTATAAATACCCGTTAGCAGAGGACTTAATGACACACATACATACGAAGAATTCATACTCGCAAAAGCTCTGACAAAGATTCTGATAATCTAAGCTATATCAAGAGCAAGTATATTTCGCAAGCATACAATGTATCTACAGTGAAGAAATATACTCAATGAGAACAACACAGCATACAACAAAAGTATATCAATGATCAAGCTGCTGTTCAGAAAATTCTACCATTTACCTTCTGGATAATCATCAGCCCTGTGTGGACTAAAGATCCTTGCGTATTCCAACCTGTGTGGGAAGAATAGCATTATAAACGAAGCTACAAACTGCGTGTGAAGAAGCGAGTCAAGAAAGAGCTCAAGCCAATCTGTGTGAACAGCAAAAAGCTTTGGTCACTGTATCAATCTGTGTGAACGATACAGAGACATGTTTAGTTATAGTCACATAGTTGTGTATGTAGTGATTATAATAAACATTTTACTCCTGTGTGGAGGACCAGTGGACGTAGAGGGGCTTATCTTGAACCACTTTAAATTGTGTGTTATTTACCTTATGTCTTCATTGTATTCATAACTATGATTTATACAATTATACATTGCTAAAACCTTGTACGCACCAAGCAAAAAGGAGAACACCTAGTTGCTGTAGTTACAGTAACTCACACCTAAACTTCCGCTATGCAAACTAACTTCGAAAGTCGTACATCTTGTCCTATCTCTTTCCAAGCTGTTACTCGTATACTTAGTGGCCAACAAGTGGTATCGGAGTGGTTGATTCTAAAAAGAATCAATCATATTTTTAACCGAATCAGATCCAAAAATCACTTACTTCTGAAAACAGTCTTATCTTTCTTATTTTCTCTAATGGATACCTCAATGATAAACAAGGCTCCTATGTTTTCGATTAACGAGTTTGATGATTGGAAAATCAGGATGGAAGCCCATCTTGCTGCCATGCACGAGGAGATGATATTTGTCATCCAAGGAGGCCCCATAAAGATAATGAAGGTTAATCCCGCGCAAGGATAGAAGGACAACCTCATGATGAAATGATCGAGAAGGAGCGCAAGGAATGGACAACAGATGATCGCAAGTAGGGCTGAGAATTTCAGACCGAGAAATCCCGGGTCCCGGCCCCGTCCCGAGTCCCGACAGGAAACGGGACCCCGAGTCCCGAATTTTACAGGATTGGGATCGGGACCGAGACCTGAGATTTTGGTAATTTCGGGACTCGGGAGTCCCGAGTCTCGATCGGGACTATCCCGGAGTCTCGATTGAAATTTTTAATTTCAATTAATTTTTTTTTCTGCTAATTTTTTTTTTTGGCAATTTTTTTTCTCCCGAAAAACTTGTTCATGATTTTATGTCAATTTTTTTCCTTTTCCGATTTCGGGTATTTTGTCCCGATCGGTACATTCGGGACATTCTGGGAAATTATCCTTCGGGATCAGGACCTGGACCGGGACTTATATTTATACCATTTCGGGAATCGGGACTCCCGAAGTCCCGAACGATACCGGGATCGGGACCACCAAATTGATGATTTTCGGGATCGGGACAATCGGGACTCGGGACCGAGACCTCAGGATTTCCCGATTCTCAGCCCTAATCGCAAGCGTGCGAACCTCGACAATGTTGCTAAGAATGCGCTGTTTGTCACTCTCGACAAAGGCACATTCTCGAAGGTAAAGAGCTGTAAGACAGCTAAGGAAATCTAGGAGAAACTCAAGATGATTTGCGAGGGAACTCAGCTCTCAAAAGAAAATAAAATTTCGAAACTTACTCAGCAATTTGAATCTTTTGAAATGAAATCTTCTGAAACTCTTGAGGAGCTTGACCTCAAATTTTCTGGCATTGTCGGTGCACTTGAAGCATTGGGTAAAATGTATACCCAAAAGGAGAAAAATTTGAAAATATTTAGATCACTCCCTGCCCGATGGGACATTAAGACTACAACTATGCGTGTGTCATGTAACCTTAATGATATTTCTACTTTTGACCTCTTCTCTGACCTCAAAGAATTTGAGTACGATATTGACAGTAGAGAGAAGGTCGAAGAGTCACATGCCCAGACTACAGCATAGGATGCTGTATCTGACATGAGATACAACTCCGCACATAGCACATGCAAGTCCGCCCACAAGACTGCTGACAGTTATGATGATATCCTTTCACAAGATGAAATGGCCCTTCTTATGCATAAATTCAAGAAATTCATCAAACAGTCTGGAAAGACTACGTTCAGGCCCAAGCCTTTTCACAAGGTAAGTTCCGAGTCTCCCTCTTCTGGTGATTCTAACCTGTGCGACAGCTGTAGAAAGCACGGGCACTATGCAAATAAGTGTCCGCACTCGAAAGTGCAAAAGTTACCGGAAGCCGAGCAACAAGAAAAGGATGAAAGAAGGCGTGTCTGGAAAAATAAGCTCAAGGCCCTGATTGGTGAATTAGAAGCCTCGCCCGCATCAACCAAGACCGAGGAGTGCTTTCAGGCAGTCACTGACAGTGACTCGTCCGATGATAAGATCGAAGATAAAAGCCTATATATGCTTTATGGCCAAAGAAATACAAGACGACGAAGATAGCGATGATTTGGTGAGCTCAACATCATTTACTCCTGGAAATGCATATCATACATTTGAAAACATGATGAATGAATTTAAAAACATTCAAAAGGCCCATGAGACTCTGGAATGAGAAAACATACAGCTCGAAGAAAACGACTTGCTGAAAAATAACTACAAAAATATGTCTATTGATTGCGAAAACAACAAGGTCGTTTCTGAAAAACTCATGGAAAGCAATCATCAACTTGCTAAAGATCTAAACGAGACTAAGTCTTATATGAAAGAAAGACAAATAATTATGCTTTGCTCGAAGCCAAAGTAAAATCTCTCGAAAAGCGAGAAGGATAATGAGAGACCATATTGAAATCATTCGAGAAATCTTCCAAACGGATGGAAGAAGTTCTAAGCACCGGGCAACATGCTCATGATAAAAGTGGCTTAGAATATAACTCATTCTCCAACAAACGGAAAACTAGTACGATGTTCGTTAGGGGTGTGGAACCCATTCCTGTACCAGAAGAGACCCCGAGTCCCGTAAAGGTATCAATTACCCCGCGTACAGTAAAGGATGCCATTCCACCACCGTCATATCATCGACAGCGGAACCCTCAGCCTCAAGGACCATAAAGCGTAACCAACAGCATGCTCCCCGAGCATATCAAAAGCGTCAAAATCCATTCAGAAAGAAGGCTGTATCTAAATGTCAAAGGTATGCATAGCAGTACTTCCAATAGTACAGTTCACCTAGATATTGAATACAGGAGCCCCGATATCCATCCAGAAAGCAGGTCGCCATGCAGTATAACCAACAGATCTGGGAATCCAACAGGAGACCCAGGAGGCTGTAACACCCCCGATATATTCAGAAATATTACAGCGCCGTAAATCTTTTACATAAGAATTTACAAGGTTGAATAAATGAAAAGACAATAACAGATACCAAATTATGAAATCACTGAAATAAAGTACGACAGTTCTGGTTCAATACCGAGAATACAAATATCCAAATGAAGAATATTAATACATCACCGAAATCCAAACATCACAAATGACGATGTACTCGAGTACTTAAAAAAATAACCAACAACAGACAATAAACCCGGTCGGAACATCACTCTGCACCCTCGTCGTCATGCAGCTCAAGTGGTTGTTTCCCCGCTCTCCCGGATCCTGAACATAAACAAATGTTCACCCCCGAAGGGGTTAGCACAACGATGCTAGTACAAGTACCACAACATATTATTCAACATCTCACGAAGAATAATAATAACGTAAATGACAAAATACCAACGAGTCTTCTCCTACGAGAAACTCATAAATAACATACACAAATGATAATCACAACATGATATCACAACATACACATGGTAATTCCGACGATCCAGCGTTCACTGCCTAGAACCCACGATGATCCCGTCAGGCCAACCCGTGGTGGAAAAACCCGTACGATGATCCAGCGCACGCTAGCATATATCCCCCGATGACCCCGTCGGACCAACACGATGTGGACATACAACAACGACATATATGCACGACAATATGTATAACATCAATACGTAAAACAATTAAAGTACTTGCCTCGGTTTGATGACAAGAAATAATACTCCTACGAATATCAAAACGCTCGAAGGTCGCCCCTTCGATCAATCACGTAGCAAAGCTCGAACCTTAGCAAACGAAATAATATGGAATTTATCTCATGTCGAACGAAATATCTAACAATCCAAGTTACGGTCGAAAGTTCATAAAATGTAACCTGTCTGACCTGCTTAACGTACATTACGTAGCCTTGGTAGTGTACGTTAAGCCTACTCGTTAGCGCACGTAAGATACGAAGTCTAGCATACGCTAACCATGCATCGATAGTCCCTCACTGATCAGTCGACTTGACTCGTTTGATGATATAACGTACGTTACGTACCAAACGTAGCGTACGTTAACCTTGCCCATTAGCATACGTAAGATACATAGCTTAGCGCATGCTAAGCACGCATGACAGTTTCTCACTGGGCAGACGACTGTCTCGATGTGGTGAAGCTTACGAAATTCTCAGTGATCAACGTACATTATCTCAATACATATCATGCTCATACAGTTATGAATGATCTTACGGACAACAACAACTTCGAATTCAAGAATACTTATATCATCAGAACAGCATATTCAATTTCGATTACAATTCTTCATTCATAATTCGAAAGGCGTAACGGTCGATATCAATACCTTTATATAAATCAAACTATCATCTTGAAGTTTGTTTAACACTCCATCTTTACAAGACAAATCCTTCCATGATCAATCTCCTAGATTCGTCTAACAATAATGATGTTAAAGCCAAGTCCGTGATTACTATGAAGACACCTTCTAAATTCGGATTACCAATGTCATAAACTTCCTTTACTTGTTCATCGTAACAAGATTCAA
Source organism: Orobanche coerulescens (assembly GCA_033398695.1). Classification (NCBI taxonomy): domain Eukaryota; kingdom Viridiplantae; phylum Streptophyta; class Magnoliopsida; order Lamiales; family Orobanchaceae; genus Orobanche; species Orobanche coerulescens. The sequence continues at coordinate 61,367,205 of CM065818.1, forward strand.
ATTATGATGTTCTTAACCAAGGTACTCAAAGCATAATCATCTCAACTTCCTAAACATGATGTTGGACAAATAAATCATCTCTGGAACTTAATATCTTGATAACATGATCTTCATATCCTTAAGAACATGAATTCAAGGTTGGAGATAGTATAACATACCTTAAGATGAAGAAAACACCGAGACAACAGGTAGAATCCAACTCCGGTTGCTTGTTTGCCAATCCAAGATGTTTCTCCTCTTCAATGATCAATAATAATGATCTCCAATCTTCAATGATCAAGTAGAGATGGTCTATAAGAATTTAAGGAGGTTGGAATGTCTCTGGGCACGAAGTATGTTGAAGGCTAAGTGAAACCAACGAGCTGAAATGAAGTGGGCTGATGTCTTATTTATAATTTTCTGACCTTAACGTACGTTAGCCATCATGCATAACGTACGTTAGTATCTTAGCGTACGCTAGCCAACATTCTTAGCGTATGCTAGCCAACATTCTTAGCGTATGCTATCGTCCACTGATAGTTAACTGTTCTCATTCTGTACAAGATTACGTACGTTAAACCATCATGTTACGTACGTAAGCAACATCCTTTAGCGTACGCTAGACATGCTCCTTAGCGTACGTTAACAAACGTTGACTTCAAAAATGTCCAAGTTCACCCGAGGGAATCTTATGCGGACCCATGTCCGGCTGGCGCATGTGCTAGCCGCCCAGCTCAATTATTGGCCTCTTTACGTACGCTACGCTTCATTCGTAGCGTACGCTATACTTGTCTACGTTAGGCTTTCCTCTTAACGTACGTTAACACGTATTTTCATGAAAAATTACGTAATGATATTATCATGCACATGGATACGTATATGAGAAAGATCATACTTCGATTATTGATATCATAATTCCGAATAGTACATGGTTCAAATACAGATGAAATACTCAATAATAAATCCGGATATTACAGAGGCAACATGTAAGGCCTAAGAAAATAGATCCACCTCCTAGATGACAATCGTACTGGAATAATAATAATAACTCTCGACTTCACATGCATAATTACCAAAGTTACAGTGACTACGTGTCTGCCCCACGTAGACATCACAAAAGTGGACCAAAAGTAACCTACAGTAAACTAATTGCTGTCAGGCAAATTTGGGTACCAAAAGGCACTAACATTCATGGACCCAACAATCAAATGGGACCTAAATATACTTAAACTCTGTGCTTACAGGATATCAAGGAGAAGGACAAATGGTACTTTGACAGCGGATGTTCTCGGCACACGACAGGAGATATCAGCAAGCTGTCAGATTATGTAGAAGGTCGCGGTCCAAAAGTGCGCTTCGGTGATATGTCCAAAGGAAGAACAAGATGAAAGGGAACCCTGCTTGTAGGAAAGTTTGAAGTCACCGACGTAGCTTATGTTGAAGGATTACATCACAATCTACTTAGTATTAGCTAGTTTTGTTACAAAGAGTTATCCGTGAAATTCTATATAGATCACTGTAGATTGAAGAACATCTTGACCAAAGAAGTTGTTCTCACAGGAAGCAGGTCAGGTAATATGCATATTGATGACTGGAAGTCTACGAGCTCCACTATTCCGTGTTTTGTTGCTAAAGGCCCTGTAGATCAAAGCTGGCTATGGCACAAGAGGATGTCACACATCAACTTCAAGACGATCAACAAACTCGCCAGATAAGGAATGGTTAGAGGATTGGCCAATGTGTCATTCCCAAAAAACCGCATTTGCGGACCTTGTCAAAAAGGCAAACAAGTCAAAACGACCCTGAAAGGCAAATCATACCTGTCGACTCACAGAGTTCTGGATATGATACATATGGATCTCTATGGTCCTATATACCCTGTAAGTTTGGGAGGTAAAAAATATTGTCTAGTTATTGTTGATGATTTCTCCAGGTATGCTTGGAAAATCTTTCTAAGCAAGAAGAAAGAAACCACAACTAAGTTGCCTGAGCACCTAACAAAGCTTCAGAATGAGAAAGGGTTGAGTATTATGTCCACTCATTCCGAAAGAGGTACTGAATTCACTAACCGATTTATAGAGCAATACTGTTCGGACAATGGAATACATCACGGATACTCAGCAGCCCGGACTCCTCAACAAAATGGTGTTGCCGAGTGAAAGAAAAGGATTCTCAAGGAAGCCACAAGAACCATGATCACCGCAAGGAATCTGCCGCAGCGATTCTGGGGCGAAGCAACAAATACAGCATGCTATACACTAAACCGCTGTATTATCAACAAGCATCACAACAAAACAGCCTATGAGGTATGGAATAATAGAGCTCCGTTAGTTTCATATTTTAACATCTTTGGATGCCGATGTTACGTTCTTAATAACGGGGAAGATCAACTCAAGACTTTTGACGAGAAGTCAGATGAAGGGATATTTGTCGGATATTCCTATGTCAGCAAGGCCTTCAGTATTTTTAACAAAAGGAAGCTGATAATCGAGGAATCTGTGCATGTAGTGTTTGATGAACCTAACCATGATCCTAAAGGAGAAGAAGACTTGACTCAGAATATCCAAACACTCTCCATTAATGAACCTCAAACTCTAACAGAACCTGTCGTAGATTTAGAGATAAACCTCGTAGCTGTAAGAACATAGGCAGTTGAAGCTGACGCTATACAAGCTGAAGTTGAAACTACAGCACCACAAGATACAGTATGGGACACAGAACTAGAACCCGACAGGAGATGGCTAAAGGATCACCCTAAAGAGTTAATCATAGGAGACATTGGTGCTGGAGTATCTACCCGCAGGAGAATACAGAGTACACAAGGAACTGTACTATGTGTGCAAGAAGAACCCGAATCTGAGAGATCTCCATTTCCTATATGGAAATCTAAAGCCGAACATAGGATACTAGCTATGTGTACCCTAACTGTATTATTAGCTCGATCCGAACTTGTTTCTACTAATGAAGCTTTGTATAATTCTCACTGGATCACTTCTATGGAAGAAGAGCATAATGGTTTCGAAAGAAACAATGTATGGTATTTAGTACCCAGACCTGAACATCAAGCTGTAACTGGAACCAAATGGGTATTTAGAAACAAGAATAATGAGAATGGGCTAGTAATCAGGAATAAATCCCGTATAGTCGCATAAGGTTACAGACAGGAAGAAAGCATATACTACGATGAAACATTTGCCCCTGTAGCTAGATTAGAAGCCATCAGGATATTTCAAGCTTTTTCCACCTATAAGAGCTTTATAGTATATCAATTGGACATTAAGAGCGCATTCCTAAATGGAGACCTCGCCAAAGAAGTCTATGTTGAACAACCACCAGGGTTTGTCAACACTGAAGGCAAAGACCTTGTATACAGACTACGGAAAGCTCTGTATGGACTTACGCAAAGACCTAGAGTGTGGTACGAAACCCTATCCCCATACCTTACTGATAACGGATTTGATAAAGGCGTTGTGGACAAGACTACATTTAAGATACATGAAGGAGATGACCTGTTAATGGTACAAATATATGTCGATGATATTATATTTGGTTCTACTAACCTTGATTTATGTAAATGGTTCTCTCATCTCATGCAAAGTAAATTTGAAATGAGTATGATAGGGGAAATTAGTTATTTCTTAGGATTGCAGATAATGCAGTTACCTATAAGAATCTTCATCAACCAGGAGAAGTACAGCAAGGAACTACTCAACAAGTTTGGGATGAACAAATCCAAATCTTCGTCAACCTCCATGAGCACTTCTGTGCAAATTAGTGCTGACGAAGTTGGAAATCCGGTTGATCAATCACTCTATAGGAAGCTTATTGGCTCACTCCTATACCTAACAACTAGCAGGTTCGATACTCAGTTTGTTGTAGGAGTGTGTGCTCGGTATCAAGTAGCACCTAAGGAGTCACACTTCACAACAGCCAAACTAATCCTTAAGTACGTCAAATGAACAGTTGATGTAGGTATCCTAAAGAAGGAGGATTCAATTTGGTTGGCTATGGAGACTCAGATCTTGGAGGCTCTAAGTCGGATAAGAAGAGTACAAGTGGTACTTGTCACTTTCTTGGACCTAGACTTGTGTCACGGTTCACTAAGAAGCAATTGGCCAACTCACTTTCTACAGCTGAGTCAGAATACCATGCCGCTAGAAGTTGCTATATGTAGATTCTATGGATGCAACAACAGTTATCAAATTATGGAATGAGTGCCAGAGAAAACCGATCATGTACGATAGCCCGAATACAATTGCAATAACGCATAATCCTGTATTGTACTCGCGAACTAAGTGATGCAGCAAGCGAAATCATATTCGTATTAATCCGTTGATTCTTAGAATATCCGTATGAATACACAAATGTGATTAATGTTTAATTCCGTTGATTCGATATGAATACCGGAAGAACAACGATAAAAACACGAACAAAGGGATAAAACCCAATATATTTCTATTTCATCAAAAACTCCATACAAATGATCCTGACGACTCCTATTTATAACGATAGACTAGGGTTTTAGGTTTGTAAGCCCTAAAAGCCCAACCTAATAACATTACTTAAAACTTAAGCAAACTTTACTAACTATAAATTATAAATAAATAATTACATTTGAAATATTATCTCCATCATTCTCTCCCTCTTCAAAAATATTCGTCCTCGAATATGTACGAATATTATCTCCAGCAACATGCTCATCTTCAGGGAAAGAGAAATTAAGTAACTCTCCATGATCTTTGACTTCAAACACATCAGCAGTTCGCACATGGTCCAATGTCTTGAGACGATAATCATGTGACGTTTTAAGACAAGTGACAAAATAGCTATCATTAGTGATAACATAATAATAATCATGAAAATTTGTTGTTCCAACTTGATAATTCTCCCATATATCTAAAGACTCAAATCGGCCAACATTAATGGCAGTAAGTGGAGCAATGTCAAGATCAAAATAAATAGGCACATAAAATATTCTTAGGACCAAACCTGCTATCCTCTTTTTGAATAAGAAGTGCCCCAAAACCAAAATTCTGAAAATATGGAAAAGGCCCATTGTGTGTATTTTCCATAGAAGGTCCACCCTTTTGCTGTCGTGGGTCTAGGGCAGCAGTTTCAACATTGCCGGCATCATCTTCAATAGCGGCAACATATACCAGTGCACAGGCCTATATCTTCGCGGCTATGACCGACAAGAATGGGTGTCCGAAGTCGCCGGTGGGGTGATACTGGGTAGCGGCGCTCGAAGCGACGTGCGGATCGACGGACCGATGGGGTGAGGAGACACCGCGTACAGCGACAGAGTCGTGATCGGAGGGCAGTTTCATCGACCCGAGTGTTGGCGCGACGGTGACGTGAATAGCGACGGCGGTGGATCGATGTCGTGGGTGCGACGCCAGAGGTGAAACGTTGTACACAATAGCGTGGGATGGATGATGAGTGGCAGATGGTTGTGTCATCATGGTTGCTGTGGTGAGCCGAACTTGAGCCGATCTATATGTGTGTTGTGGTGTTGGGATGGCGGTGGGGCGTGATGGTGGTGGTGGGCTGATGGCGGGCGACATCTGGATTGTGGTGGCTGACTGGTGGTCCGCAGTGGCGATGGTTGTGAGACGTGAATCCAGATCTTGTGGCAGCGTGATAAGGCTAGCCGGATCCAGTATGATGATGCGGTTGCAGTGTGTTGGCGAGATTGAAGAGATGAAGGTGGTGGTTTGATGAAGGTGGAAACTGGCGGCAGTGAACGGGTGACGGACATGACCAGATCTTAGATCTGGTGGCGGCGTAGTTGCGGTGAAAACTAGTGCAGCCAAAATCAGAGATGGTGGCGTCAACAACACCGGTAAATCCAGTCTTGGTTCGTCACATCGGCAGTAATAATCAAAAATTTCATCGATTGCAACATTCAGTTGTGACCAGAGGAAATGCACTTCCTCCTCCATCATCATTGATACTCCCAACGAATCATTATGACTCCAGATACCAAGTGATGCATCAAGTGGAAGCATATTCGTATTAATCCATTGATTCTTATAATATCCAGATGAATATATAAACGTGATTAACATTTAATTCTACTGATTCGATATGAATACCGGAAGAACAACGATAAAAACACGAACAAAGGGATAAAACCTAATATATTTCTATTTCATCAAAAACTCCATAAAAATGATCCTCACGGCTCCTATTTATAATGATAGACTAGGGTGTTAGGTTTGTAAGCCCTAAAAGCCCGATTCAATAACATTACTTAAAACTTAAGGAAACTCTAATAACTATAAATTATAAATAAATAATTACAAATTGAAATATTATCTCCATCACTAAGAATATCGACATGAAGCATCACTTTATCAGGAATAATGTTGAGAGTAAGGATGTTCGACACGAAAAGATTTATATAGACATCCAGTTAGCCGACATTTTTACAAAACCTCTCAGCTGAACCAGATTTTGTATGCTTCGACAAGAATTGGGAATGCTACAGCCTGACTCCCTGTAAGTTTTTACGCTTTTACTCATTAATTGAGGGAGAATGCTGTAAGACCCAAGAATACAATGTCCACCGTTAATTAATTGTACACTGAGAAGCAAGTCAGATCTTACTGTAAGAAAAAGGTAGAAAACATTCATACATATGACATGTGCATTAATTAAGGGGGAATACAGTACGACCCATGAATACATAATTAATCCAAACATTGTTGTAAGAATTGAATCTTGTATGTACCTTTTAAGGGGGAACGCTGTTTAAATGCGGATATAGCACATACAGCGTGGGACGTCAATTAATGTTATATTATTATTTTATTCATACTGAACACATTTTAGTACACGTGCCCTGTTTTAAAATTCAAATGTTTTATTCTTTAATGCTTTAGACGACACCTGGACTTTATTACCTCAAACATCGCGATATTAATAATTTCAAAACCGCCATTTCGTTCAATGAGGCAAGACGAACTATTTGGCAGAGGCAGTAACTGGGTTTTGCTCTCTGTACTAGCAGTTAGCGCGTGCTAGGCATGAGCTAACGCATGCTATTCATGTTTGGTTGCGTGTGCTAGCATCCAATGTAGCACACGCTAATTACTCGGGTTGGAAGTGGCAGTAGGTGTTAGGAATATGCCTCGAATGCCACTCAGAGGATGTTTGAGAGAGGGCATTGTACTTGTTGTTATGTAAACTATTATCAGAAGGCAATTGTTTGTTTTTTTATTTACTGAAAGTCTTTGGCATTCCTGACTTGTAAATATATATACAGAAACTAGTCCGTGTATTTGAGAGCAAAACATTTCACTCCTTATTATATAAGGGGATCAGCACTGGAAAGGTTTATAGCTCAATACTTAATCGTTCGCAAGTCGATGAAACTTGACTGGGTAAGTTTATGTGAAGAATTGTATGATGTGTTCTTTAACTTTGGAATTGCCTGTCGTCACTAATGTTTAGTGGGAGAACACATTGTAGGTATGCTAATGGGATTAGTATACTCGAACCGACTCATCCTCGATTCATGACACAGTTTTCACTCCGGGACAGTTAATGACGGAATCGATAGGTTGTGATAGGTATTCGTGAACCATCAACTTGGGGATCTAGTAGGGATGTGCTTGTGACATTAAGATTTTCACTAGAGTAGTTCGACCCAAAAAGCCGAGAGGTTGGGGTCAACCTCGACATGCATCTTGACGGACAAGTAGCAGGTTCTACTAAGTACCAAGATAGGATTCTTTCTCCTATAGTGAACAGGTATATGTCCTATGTGGTTATTGGCAGATGAGATCATAAGTCTTTGGCCAAAGCATTGGTGATCTAGTTGTATTGGATACACGAGAGCTCGGTAATCTCAATTTGCATTAATTCAAACATAGAATCAAGTATAGAGAGGGTTTGACCGATCGTGACCCTATAACTTGATCGGGACATTTGAAATAAGGGTTTATACGTTTACTGGTGTTCACGATAGAATGGTTCTTGAATGATCCCTATCATTCGTTGTCAGTAAGGTTACAGTATAGGCCGCGAGATTGGCTAGGTGGTGCTATTACTCCTTGGTTCCTCCCATTGCTTACTGAGATGGACCTACCGAGTCGTGCATTAGGGAGACGACGGAATAAGTTTAACTGAATCTCTGATTGTGAATTTTAGACATTGGATGTCTAATTTAATTTATTAGATAAATTAAATCGGTCTTGTGAATTAAATAAATTACTAGGTAATTAATTTAACTCATGAATCATTATTTCTTGGATAAATAATACTTTGATATAATTGATTAATTAGATTAATAAATTGTATTAATTTTATTTGAGAGGAACTAGGATGTATCAGTTGGACTGGATAGACGACGGTCCGTTTCATGGACCGAAACGAACCAAACCTCCTCAATCATAGTGTAGCCCCCCCATGTGCACCTTCTTTGATGGTGCCTTTTGTCCCCTCATTGTTGGTGATAGGTTGGTCCCATATTGAGAGGACAAAATAGTGTGATAAGATGAGATCTTATCATTATACACCATGAGGTGGGATCCTTGGTGGATAGTCAAGATTTTGTTATAAAAAAAAGTTCATCCATTTCATTATTACAAGAAAAATCGGCCAACACCTTGGTGAAAGAGAGAGAGTTCATCTTGTGTTCTTACACTCTTAGAGAGAGAAAGAGAAACAAGAACAAAACATATATCCCTTGGAGTGATCAAATGCTTGAGATATAATATCAAGAACAATATATACATCACCTGGAGTGATTTCATTCTTGAGAAGTAAAGTTCGAACTACTCTTTTCTAGCCGTATCCTTGGAGGATAATCGAGTAGATTGTTGTTCCGTTCATCTCCCGTCACGTGGCTAGTAGAGACACGGTGTTTTAGGTATTTGGATCATTGAGGGCTTGTCAAATCAGATTTGCGGTCACCGGCATCTACTTCAACCATTTAGTCAACAGACTACAAGGGTATGGTTTCGTATCTTTCTCTTTGTTCGTTTTTATATTCATATATACGTAGCTTGTATCGATCCTCTTGTGGGATTCATATTGCACTTGTGTTTTTTTCTTCCGCTGCGCCCTTCATTTTTGCTTGCGAATCCCAATAGTAGGTTGGCTTCTGCTCTCTGGACTAGTGGTTAGCGTACGCTAGGCGTGAGCTAACGCACGATATCAGTTTTTCGTAGCGCCCGCTAGTGCCGGATATAGCGCATGCTAGGGAGTTGGACAGTGAATTTGGAATTTCTGCATGGTAGCAGTTAGCACACGCAATGCTATTGGTAGCACACGCTATCGACGCAGGTCATAGGCTACTGGACTACCAGATGACCCTGTTAGCGCGCGCTAGTGCCGGAATTAGCGCATGCTCATTAAACCCAGTATATAAGCTGGGCCAGCCGCCTTCTTCATTATTTCTTTTCATTTCTCACATTTCCCTCGAGGGCACGTGAGAGAGGCGATCTTGAGGCGATTTGAGGCAATTTTTCATCATCCATCATCATCTTTGGTTGGATAACGAGGATTATATGACACCTAATCTGTTCTTTCTCTTTGAATCAAGGTAAATTCCTTAGAACCCTAGTTTGGGGAATATTTGGGGATTTTTCTTAGATCCGTCTGATTTATCCGTCCTGAAGCTTGAAATTCTTGAGTTATGATGTATCTACCCCGTACCCATGTTTCCCTTACGATTATACGAATGATTTTGTGTACTACTCGAAATGGATAGGGTTTGAATGATTTCCAACCTCTACGTGAATACTTTGAAGATTTATGAATCGTAAAAGGGGTCTTCCTTGAGAATTGAGTATTGATGATTGATTATCGTATTTCCTTACGAATTGTTTAGGCCCAAAAGTGCGTTCTTGGATCTCCCGAGCTTGAATACCTTTTCCACTTCGGTTCTAATGTCTCAAAGGCAAGTATATGTTTATGATTGTACATTCTCGACTTTGAAAGTGAGGTATATGAATTGTATGATTGTGTATATTCACTCTGGGAAGGTCTGATGGGGCCTCAGAGGTTTTCATTGCCGTTGGTGTGGTTCCACAAATATTTTGGGGTTAACCACTCTGGAAGGGTCCGACGGGGCCTCAGAGGGTTCCGTTGCCATTGGTGCGGTTTCATGGTTAATCACATATGTATTGAAATGTGATGTTATGAGATTTAGTTATTCGCGAATACTAGTCTTGAGCTTGATGAAATGAGGATTATGTTTACTTTATTGCCGAGAATTATTGTGTTTCATATTCGATATACTTGTACTAGCTATTTGATGGCTAACCCCTTTTGGGGGAAATACCTTTCATGTATTTCAGGATCCAGGAGACAGGGGAAAGGCGTGTACCGGGTCGGCACGAAGATGATGGGCAAGAGTGATGCTGTGTCTTATTTCTGTCTGTGTTTTGTACCTTGTTCCATTCGGTATTATTGTACTTGGAATGGTTTTGAATACTCGAATAATGTTTCAGATGTTTATGATGTTTGTTGTTACCCAAAATATTATTCGGAAGGGTTTGCTGGAATGTATGAGTAACAAACAAAATGCGAGAGCACGTCCGAGGGAATGTAAATAACACAAGATTTGCCGCAGTTCTTAGTCCCGGGCTTGAATGCTCTCGTGAGATATTATTAATACGAATACTTGGGAGTACAAATATTAAAGTCAGAGTATAATTACAATGAGTGGAAAGACCCTAGCTATCTAGCTCTTGAGTGCTGATGATTGCCGGAAGAACCAGAGTTGATGCTCTATGAGTTCTTGTAACAACGATGGAGTGCTGTGTTTTTAGCTGTAGGATTCAATAGTTTCTGAACTCTTGTATGGAAACTACAGTTTGTGAACCTTTTTCCAGTTGTAAGTAGTTGGGCGATCGCCTTTACTGTATTATAATAAGCGGGCGATCATCTTTAGCTCATAGGTTGGTCTCCTTAAAGTCCGCATCAACTGCTGGCAGCCGGATGTGCGAACCAGTGAGAAGACAACACACGTCCTATGTCGCTGTCTTGGGAGGTCCCACCTAGGACCTTTCAGCGGGTCTGTCGGTAGGTGAGGCAGTCCTTGTCGTTGACAGCTGTTGATGGGCTGGAGTCAAAGATCCTTATTCTGCGGCGCCATTCACAGATCTACACGTGGGTCTTTACTCAGAGATCCGGTCTTTGTAGATATGTCCTTACATGTGGCATAGGACGGTCGTCCTTGGTCGGGCACTAGAGTCGATCGCAATGTGCCAAGAGGCGATCGCCCTGTACGTCGATTGCTCGGTACTTGATCTTGGTCTGGACTCTTCGCTTGGCAAGTCTGCCTTGGATTATTTGATGCTAGCTTGGTCGCTCGGCCCTTATGCCAATCGCCGTCGAGGCATATAAATCGCCGCACAACAATTGTCCCCAGCGCACTCCGATGTTGAAGACGTGGGGTGAGGTGGTTCTTACTGGCGATCGCTTGACTCAGACGAGCGACTTAGCTAATTATGGAACAGAAGATCGTCTCTCGAACGGACTGATTTTGAATTTGGACGACTTATTCGATCGCTGCAATGAACGGGAAATGACATCGGTTTTGAAAACGTCACTGAGGCACGTGTCGGGCTCCTGTTGGGGGAGTCCGACAGTTTTGTCAGGCCGTCCTTTGGCGTGCCCTCAAAACGACGCGCACGTGGGATTCGAGGGCAGCATTAAATACGATCTTGTTTGACAGTTGTACTTCGATCCTCGGGACTTCGCTTATTTGCCCAGAAGCCTCTGCTCTTGCCTATAAAAAGGACTGGGGTTATAGGGTAAAAAACCTTATGCATTTCCGTCTGAGAAGAAGACATAGCCGATTTCCCTCGAAGCTTTGTGTGACGATCGTCGCTCGACTCAGACTCTTTAGGTAAGAACAAAAAACTTCTTCTCCCTTCTTTCTCTTTGAATATGTCTCGAGGAAGAGCAGATGTGTATGAGGTGGGTAGTACCTCCGCCGCTGGGGTTTCGACTGCCCGGGATGAACTTTCTGTGGAGTTCCATGTGGACACCGCCGTCGAGGCCATCTGCGCTGGGATTGAGCCCGCAGAGATCGAAGAACTTTTTAATGAGGCTGACGCGTCCAAGATGGCGGAGGCCGAGTGGATATGTTCACTGAAACAGGAGGAGACGGAGGCGACGACGCACTGAGAGTGGAACAGCGCGTTTGGCAAAGCCTTCACAGATTTTGCCGAACTCATGGAGAGATTGGCTGGCCCACTCCCCAAATTTAACTTTACTGAATACTCAATCGCCAATCCTTATGAACCTGTAAGGCGGACGTTGTTCCGGGCTGCTCGCCGCTCTCCGTGGACCCTTGGCCAGATCGGGAGCTCGGCGACCAGGAAGGATCTGGACCGTTGGAGGGCGAGGTTCCATGTTCCTTCTGATGTTTGCCTCCATGTGCCCGCCGAGAACGAGCAACCCGATCAACCTCTCGAGGGCATGGTCGCCGTCAAAGAGGCGATAATGGAGGCTGGACTGCGATTCCCGTTGCCATTTGCTGTCTCCTACCTGCTGACCGCCTGGAACGTGGCGCCGCTTCAATTGACGCCGAACGCCTAGCTGCAGATCATCTGTACCCTCACTTTGTTTGGTGGCCATCGGTTGTATCGTCTTCCTTCGCCATTGGAGATGAACCATCTCTTCAAATTGACGGTTCAAAAAGGCTCTGTCGGCGGCTACCACATCCAAGGTCGATCAGGCCGGGTGATTCTTGGGGTCCCGAACAAAGTAAGGGGCGATTTCTCGAAGTGGTTCTGGGTCGGCGGTGCGTGGAAGTTGGCAACGAGCGACAACCCAACCTACGAGTTGGATATTCCCACCGGCTTTCGGGAGAGGAGTTCGAGTAAGGATTTAGATTCTCTCTTTGTTCGGATATTTTCTGAACTGATCTGATTTTGGCCTTCTTTTTGCAGGTGTCATTGTTCCGGCGGCAGGCGACCTCGCTTTTGATTTCGTGATCGTCTGGGAGAAGATACGGAGTCTTCCTGACGACCATATAGACGCACGCCGAATCAACAACGAAGCCTGTTAGTTGGCCGCTCGGCTATTTCGCTACCCTCGCCATCTAAAGGTTCCAAGTACGAACTTTCACGATCTTTTTTGACATGCCGATCGTCTTGACTGAGGAAGATTACTAACTTTGTCGATTATTTTATTTTGCAGAAATTCGCTTCCCTTCTTTCCCAGAGCCCCCCGCTGCGATTGCCATGTCTAATCCGGGGGTCATGAACCGCCTTCGTCAATGAAAGAAAGTGAACTGAGCTCCTGCTGCTCCGCCCCGACCGATCCCGGAGGCGAGACCTCTCAAGGAGCCGGTCATTGAAGAACAGGAGCCTCGGGAGGAGGAGCAACTTCGGCTCATCCGCAAGAAACGGAGGACTGTGGAGCCCTCGGCCCCTGCCACTGCTGACGAGCCACCGATCTCCGTGGCTCCGCTTTCTGCGATTCCTCTGGTGGAGGGGTCCACGCCATATTTGGCTTTCCTTCAGTCCATGGCGACCGCTGAGGCCGAGACTTCACGTGGCAGGCCGTTCTTCGGATGCGACCCAGAGAAGGTCGAAAGGTGAGTCCGGTCGCTTTGCTGAGTTATGTCACTGGTGTAGGAATCATACTAACTCTTTTACTCTTTGTGCAGGATCCGCCACTCCGCTCGCCGATGGTGTTGTACTTCCTGACGAGCAAAGCTCCTCGCGAGGTCAGCGATATCCCTTCTTACGTCGCTCGGGCTACTGCCTCCCTCCCAAAGGCCTGGACGACCGATCTAGATGCGATAGCGCACCGGCGATCTGCTGACGCGATGTAGGCTACTTTCGCGCTGGCCCTCCAAACGGAGACGATGGCCGCTCAGGCCGTGAGGGACTTTGAGCAATGACCGTCCACCGCCCGTCTCCATGCGGACCTCAAAGCCGCACGGAAACAAAACATTGAGTTTTCCGACAGGCTCGTGGCCATAGAGAAGAGCTCCGTGGAGACGGCTAAGCAGGCGAGGCAGGATCTTGATCGGGTGCGGGCGGCGACTGACCGGACGCGGGACCAGATGATGGAAGCCCGTAGGTCGCACGCGGCCACGCAGAAGGAGGCCGACCAGCTGAAAGTGACTGTCGCCCGACTGACCAGCGAGCTGGCGTCCTCGAAGGAAGAGGTGGCCGCCAAAACTGCCGAGCTCGAGGGTGTGAGCCAAATGGTTGCAGAGCTGAAGGGAAAGTTGAAGGCGATTGAGGCCGATCCCTTCCTTAACGTAGAGTACGTCAGCGAATTCGCCTACTATATGGCTTATGCTGACGCGATCCGCGCCGCTAAGAAGGGAGGGCTCGAGGTCGGCCCTTTGGCTGAAAATTTCAAAGCCTGTGCGTTTGAGCACCCTCTGCAGCCAGACTTCACCGTGCCGATCCTCGACCTTTCCGTGGGTCATGGGATCGATTTGAGCTGGTAACCGTTGCCGGACAATGTTGTTCATCCGGGTGCCTCAGAGGATGGGGTTTCAGAGCCTGGTGCTGGCGATGGAACGGGCGCCCATCCTTGAGCTTTTCTGCTTTTCGACTTATAATTTTTTGTAGCTTTCGTTGTATTTTTGCTTTCGGGCGACCGTGTTTGTATTTGTATTCCAAGTGATGAAATAAATATTTGCTTCTCTGATTTCTTTCTTGTATGATCGTCTTTCCGAGTCTTTTGCATTTGACTTTATACAAAAGTGTTGAGGAGCGATCGTTGTGCGTACAGCTCCAAGTGAATTGATAAACTCATACTTGTAACTTTAGAACGAAGTCGATCATTGCATATATATCTGAACAATGCCGATTGTCGTACATGTATTTGAGTAAAGACGATCGTGGTATATATAGCTCCGCTCTTCCCCCTTGTTTTTGCTTACTTAGTGAAAGTAAGGGAAGGAAAATAAATCATTTAGCGAGCGGTCTTCAATTTTGCATATTCCTCGAGGAAGGCCGACCATCCCGGCCTAGAGGAACCGTGCACAATCGTGGAGTTCGATGGAACCGACCTCCACGACCTTATCTTGTGCGCGAGCGACATTCCATCTGATGGTCAACTTCTCGCGACTCACTTAATTGTGAGGGTCCTCCATAGGCTACGCCCGCCTCGTACTTAAACGAAGGGCGAGCGATCTTGACCTGGAGGAGTCCTTGCACGGGGCATCGTCGGATTAATCGACTCCACGACCGCGGCTTGCTAGCACTTTTCTACCTCGGATCATCATGTTAGATGGCGATCCTCTATGGTATACATTGTGATGGGGGGAGGGACGCGTCGCATTGTCCGGATCTACCATGTTAGATGATGGACCTTTGAGGGCGGGCGAACGTGTCCACAGAACTGTTTTGGAGGGCCCTTTGGCTACGCCCGCCTCGTATTTAAACGAAGTGCGAGCGATCGCTGCCCAAATGAACCTTGCATGGTCACATAGAACGGTTCCATCGTCCTCCACAACCATGTCGGCACTTTTCTACCTCGGACCGTCATGTTAGATGGCGATCCTCAATGGTATACGTTGTGCAAGGGGAGGCGATCGCTTGCCTAGGTCCTTCATGTTGATGACAAACTTTAGAGGGCGAGCGAGTCATCCTCTGATTTGTTTTGGAGGGTCCTTCGGCTACGCCCGCCTTGTATTTAAATAAAGGGCAAGCGACCTCTGCCCAAAGGAACCTTTCATGGACGGATCGTCGGTTTCATCGACCTCCGCGACCATGGCGGCACTCTTCTACCTCGGACCATCATGTTAGATGACGATCCTCGATGGTATACGTTGTGCAAAGGGAGGCGATCGCTTGCCTAGGTCCTTCATGTTGATGACAAACTTTAGAGGGCGAGCGAGTTATCCTCTTTTTAGAGGCGTTGCTCAGGTAGTAGCCTTTGGTTTGACATGGTGGGAATCGGGGAAATACTTCCGAAGTTCCCACCTCTTGATTGAAGCATATATATCCGGCCGCCGAGGTTGATCGGGGAAAGACTTGTATGAGTCTTCCGGCCTGTTGCGTTCGACTCTGGCGACCGGTTTGGGAGATTGATGGGGATCCGGCTAAGCCAATAAACTGTCCAGCTTGCCCTCCTCGAACAATTTCCAGAGTTGTCTGAGGAGGTCGCGGCATTGGTTGGTGCTGTGACCGGGACTCTTGTGGTAAGCACAAAATTTATTGTGGTCCAGATGACCGTTGTCCCTTATCGCCTTTGGATTGCTTAGCGGTTCGTGCCCCTTGATGGCGTAAAAAATATGGGCCAGAGTTCGGTTGAAGTTGTGGAGGAGATGGGCTTCCACCTCCTCGAAGGCCTTGAAATCACCGGGTGGCTTGGCGACCACCTTGTTTGAATTGGCGATCACCGTCTTTTAGACGGTAGGTGGCGTACCCTCGCCTAGGTGAAGGGTGAGCAACCTCTGCCTGTCCAGAAAATCAGCAGCCTTGGCGCGGAAGGTCGCGTAGGTTGGGGGGATGTCCTTCGTGAGGTGCCTGAACATGGGTGAATGACCATAGAATCCCCCCAGGACCGAGTAGAGGACGAGCTCGTCGCTAATGGGCTTGCCAGTGAGGACTATTTCATCCATCCGGTCGATGTAATCTGCATCTGACTCGTCTTCCCCCTGCCTGATTTTCATCATGCAGTGGGGACCTTCTAGTCTAGCGACCTTGGCGGCAAAGTATGATGTGAAGTCGCTCGCCAGTTTCTCAAAGGAATTCATTGATCACGGTGGCAGTGATATGTACCACCTATGGGCCAGTTCGCCCAATGTTAACGGGAATACTCGACACCTCGTCGCGTCTGACGCCCCACATCCGGTCATGTAGATCCGGAACTTGCTAAAGTGAGTCTCGGGGTCCGATCTCCCCTCATACAAAGGCGTTTGAGGAGGAGCGATCTTTGGTTGCATAGGGGCAAGCTCGATCTGGACCGCGAGTGGCTGATTCGGTCCGGTGACCTTTCTCCTGGCGCCTGCCCCGGTTTCCAGGAGCGCTTTCTTCTGATCGAGCTAGTGTTGCATAGCGGCCATCGCCGTGGCCTGGCTGCTCGCGGCTAGGCGCTCAGAGCGGGAGCCGAGGCGATCAAGTACTGATCCCATGGCTCCGCTGTAGATGATGTCTTTGCCGGGGGGCTCGATTCTTCGGCGGATGGGAGATAAACGGCTGACCTATTTTTGATCGGGAGTTGGGTATGCCGAACTCTGGTGACGGATTCGGACTCCGTCGTCTCGTGGTTAGGGCCAGAATTCCCCGGTCGCCACGATGGATCGCTTCCTAGGCGGTTGAAGACGGAACCATCCCACCTCGCAAGAGCCTTTTCTCCTGAATTGGGGCTTTCTGATGATCGCTCGACAAGTAACCCCTTGAGCTTCCGCTTGCCCGCGCGGCGGATGGCCGAGGGGGTTATAGCGGGCGCTTCTCATGCTCTCCATCGCTCCCTCAAGATGGCCATGTCCTCCTCGATCTATTCCGTAGTTTGGAACTGGTCGAGTGAGAGGCTGGGGCCGTCCCTCAGGGGCGGGATTGAGAGTCTCGCGTCGCCGCGTCTACCCTCTGCCGTAGGTTGGGGCTCGGATTAAGCCGGAATAAGACGCCCGACGGATCAGAGAGTGGCTCTCTTCGAAGTGGTGGCAGACGTCATTATTATGAAGGTTTTTCTTTGAAGAACAGTTAGTGTTTCTTCAAGTATATGCTCCGGAGAACAGTGAGTGTTCTTCGAAACGGTCGGAATGAAAATCGGAGGTTCAGCGCCCCCCTTCCTCTAGCGCCAATTGTTGTTACCCAAAATATTATTCGGAAGGGTTTGCTGGAATGGATGAGTAACAAACAAAATGCGAGAGCACGTCCGAGGGAATGTAAGTAACACAAGATTTGCCGGGGTTGTTAGTCCCGGGCTTGAATGCTCTCGCGAGATATTATTAATACGAATACTTGGGAGTACAAATATTAATGTTAGAGTACAATTACAATGAGTGTAAAGGTCCTAGTTATCTAGCTCTTGAGTGCTGATGATTGCCAGAAGAACCGGAGTTGATGCTCTGTGAGTTCTTGTAACAACAATGGTGTGCTGTGTTTTTAGCTGTAGGATTCAACACTTTCTGAACTCTCGTATGGAAACTACAGTTTGTGAACCTTTTTCCAGTTGCTGGAGGTTTCCTATTTATAGGAGTGGAAGTAGTTGGGCAATCACCTTTACTGTATTATAATAAGCGGGCGATCGTCTTTAGCACATGGGTTGGTCTCCTTAAAGTTCGGATCAGCTGCTGGCAGCCAAATGTGCGAACCAGTGAGAAGACAACACGCCTCCTATGTCGCTGTCTTGGGAGGTCCCACGTAGGACCTTCCGGCGGGTCTGTCGGTAGGTGAGGTAGTCCTTGTCGTTGACAGCTGTTGATGGGCTGGAGTCAAAGATCCTTATTCTGCGGCGCCATTCGCGGATCTGCACGTGGGTCTTTACTGGGAGATCCAGTCTTCGTAGATATGACGGATGATGGCCTTATACGTGGCATAGGACGGTCGTCCTTGGTCGGGCACCAGAGTCGATCGCAAGGTGCCAAGAGGCGATCGCCCTGGACATCGATCGCTTGGTACCTGATCTCGGTCTGGACTCTTCGCTTGGCAAGTCTTCCTTGGATTATTTGATGCTGGCTTGGTCACTCGGCCCTTATGCCGATCGCCGTCGAGGCATATAAATCGCCGCACAACAATGTTGTGGCCTGTGTTGCCCTGGGTTTTAATTCCCAATGTATTGCATTCTGTCGAATTAATTGTTACATTGGTGTCATTCTTATTGCCTGTTGAAGCAATATTGGTCAGTATCGCCGTTTGGAGATAGAGTTGTGAAACTCTTTCGTATTGCGGAAGCGATTTAAATAAAGTGCAGAAAGTAAATCGACACAGGATATATAGAGGTTCGGCCAAACGTGCCTACGTTCTCTCTCAGTATCTTTTTCTATAGGCTTAAGACAAACCTCTGCACCTCTCTTCTATCGGTCGAGGGATAACCATTACAAACTTGTCTTCTATCGGTCCAAGTTAAACCGTACAATCTCTCTTCTATCGGTCGAGATATTACCGTGTGTACTTGTCTTTATGTCGGTCCATGTTAAACCGTTTTCCTTTTCTATTGGACAAGGAATCAACCACTCTAGCTTTCTATTAGTACTTGGTAAACCTCATGAAGATATCGATTGCGATTCTAACAATGCCGGATCCTTGATCCTAATAACACCGAATCCAATCGTATATTTTCTTTTTCTCTCTCTCTTGTATGATCTAGTGTATAAAACTCAATCACTCTCAATTTAAGCTCGAGAACAACAACTATATTTTTTACAATGATATCTCAAGTATGATTCCTTTGGTCAATGTTGTTGTATGTTCAATACCATATGAAGTGGTATTTATAGGCATTGGAGCCTCAACTAGCCGCTAGTATGTTTTGACTTATTAGCGTGCGCTAGTCTTCTTCTGTAGCGTGCATTAGGCTCATTAGTGTACGTTTAGCGTGCGCTAGCCTGTTTCCAGTTTCAGTCCAGTAGCTTTGTTTCTCCGTTTACGTACGTTATGTTCTTCTACTTGCATACGTTAAGTACACATATTAGCGTACGTTTACTTTGCATCTTAGCGTGCATTAACTCAAGTATCCGTTGCATGCATTTGTCAACATATCCGCTCGATTCTTTGACTTTGATTCAGACTTTTCCCAAGATTCATCTGTTTGAACCAAATGCTATTTAGCGTGCGCTAAATATCATTAATAGCGTATGCTATGTCTTATGTCACTGCATATGTCATTATGTGTTGAGAATTTTCACAACGGTCATAAACCTTCGATAGCGTGCGTTATCTTTCTTATGTAGCGTGCGCTATCTTCATCAGATAAGTTGACTTCAGGTAATTTTGAACTCATCTGATCTGCAGGTAGGTTCGTTAGCATGCGCTAACCCTTGGCTCTAGCTTGGGCTAGCTTTGTATTATGTTCACCTTTTTGCGTCTTCATCACCTTCGTTGATTTGCTTCGCCTCTTTGTTGTTTTGCTTTGTTTAGCAACTTAATCATCAAAACTCTATTAATGAATATTTGGAATAAATATCCGAACATTGCCTTCTATGGGGATTATGTTCAGACCTTATCGATCGAAATTTACAGTTCCACATAATTAGAGCATTGTAGGTCCCATGGAGGGGCTCACGGCGTCGTAATATACCCTGAATAACTTGGGGGTGTTACATAATATGGTATCAGAGATTAGGTTTATGGATACCTAGGCTGTCGGTCTTTTTGGGTCAATTTGAGTTATCGTTCGAATACAGTATCACTATATTGCCATCATCTTGGTGCGACCGGTACTTGTAAGTCCTTTTACTCTTCTAGTATTTTTCCTAATCGCTTCGCTTTTGATTTAGTATTCTTGGGAATCGGTAACCTCAATGACGGGTGATTTGAATTGTACTTATGTATTTTGTACATCCTTCAGAATGTCTGCTGATGGGGGCCGAGGACGAGGCCGTGGTCGTGGATGCGGGCAAGGATGTGGCGCGGTCGCTTCCCTTAGTTCCATTGCGGGGTCGGCTACCCCTAGTTTATCTAACTCAGTGCATCCCGATACTGAGAGTCAACACGAACAGTCGACCGATCAAGGGAATAATGCAGATGTTGGGGTTACAAATATTCTTCAACAATTGTCCATTCAGATGACTGGCCCAAGCTGTTCAAGTAAATAATCCTAGTTCGACAGCGGATATTTTACTTCAGAATGTGGTCCGTATGCATTCTCCACAGTTCAGCGGTGGTACCGACCCAGCAGGTTGGGAGAGTTGACTTTTTGAATTGGGGAAAGTGTTTGAAGCGGTTGACTGTCCCGAAATGAGGAAGGTACCGATTGCTTAGTACTTCCTTACTAAGGAAGCCGCGACTTGGTGAAAAGCTATTAAGCCGCAAGATCATGCTGCTACATGGGACGAATTTAAGGATCTGCTAGAGGCTGAGTTATGTCCTTGGACAGTGCAAGAAAGCAGGATCCGAGCCTTTTTTCGAAGCTAAGCCGCAGAACATCCCAATCTCTCAGGCGATAATGGAATACAACCAACAACTGATTCATGTGAAGAATCAGGTGCGGGATGAGCATGACAAGATCCGCCACTTCGACATGTAGATGAATATGGATTTATGATGCTATATGGCCAGGCTTGCTTACACCACTCTGAAAGAATACCAATACAGGGCTTCGACATATGACATGTTGTGCCCCCACCATGACACCCCAGACGATCCGAAGAAGCAAAATACCACCGGTAATTTTTCTGGTCTAAGGGCGGCAACTTTCAGAGACCTCAGTCAGCCAACCGTTATGTCGGGCAGTCTTCACATTCTTTTAAGGGGAAGAAGAGTTTCAATTCTACTTCGGGCACCTCAACTAGCCCGATAATCTATTTTAACTGTGGTCATCTAGGCCACATAAGTCTGAAGTGCAATTTTCCACCTCTGAAATGTCACTCTTGTGGTCAGATGTAGCACATGGCAATTTATTACCCCGAACAAGATCAGACTTTGGATACTCGGGCTTCTGCCCCAGTGCTTAGAGATTAGAGTATAAATCAAAGACAATCAGTTAGCCAGTCACAGCAGAGTTGTGGCAGAGGCTGTGGACAGAGTCAGACCACTAGAGAGGGAGATTCTAGCATCGGTTCGGCACACCCACGAGTTTATGAGATGCGTCGAGCAGATGAACCTGATGCAGTGGTGGCCTCAGGTACCATTTGTATCCTATCTCATCCAGTTCGAGTACTTTTTTATTCTGGTGCTACACATTCTTTCATCTCCTTGGACTGTGTACGCCGTTTGAATATAAATTGTATGATTGGTTGCGATCCTTTCATTGTGAAACTGCCTAGCGGGGATAGAATCGGGAGATAAGAGATTATCTGGTGAGCGTAGAAGGTATTGATTGGTTATCAAATTTGATTGTGGTTGATATCGAGGGCGAGTATTTGATCCTCGGTTAGGACTGGCTTGAGAGTCAGCAAGCGATTATGAATTACCGCACTAATGTTATCTCTATGATGACTAAAAATGGTTCCGAGTATTCATTCATGGGACGTAAATCGGGTCAACCTAAGTTGCTTATCATCACCACGAAGACCATAAAACTCTTGAATAAAGGTTTCACGGGCTATTGGTGTTATGCTTTGAAGTCGGAAGGGAATGGGGTCAATTTCTCTTTTGTTGGAGCAAAATCGGTATTTGCGCCGTTTATGCGGAAGCATAAATATAGTGCGGAAATTAAATGACACGCATATTTATAGAGGTTCAGCCAAACATGACTACGTCGTCTTTAAATGTATCTTTTTCAATAGGCTAAAGATCAAAATCTCTGCACCTCTCTTCTATCGGTCGAGGGATTACCGTTACAAGCTCGTCTTCTATCGGTCCAAGTAAAACCGTTTTTCCTTTTCTATTGGATGAGGAATCAACCACTCTAGCTTTCTATTGGTACTAGATAAACCTCACTATGATAGCGATTGCGATTCTAACAATGCCGGATCCTTGATCATAATAACACCGAATACAATCGTATCTTTTCTTTTTCTCACTCGTGTATGATTTTGTGTATAACACTCAATCACTCTAATTTAAGCTCAAGAACAACAACTATAATGTTTACAATGATATCTCAAGTGTATATGAATTGCTCAATGTTGTTGTATGGAATGATACCAACTCATTTGGTATTTATAGTCTTCTTCCACAAACAAGCCGTTACTGCCAGTTGTTTATTAGCGTGCGCTAGGCTTCTTTCCTTAGCGTGTGCTATTGCATGTATTTAGCCTTTAGCGTACGTTTTGTATTGTTAAGTACGTTAGCATCTTTCCGGTTTCAGTCCAGTGCCTACTGTCTCTGGCTGTTAGGCGTGCGCTAACACTTCCTCTGTAGTGTGCGCTAATCATGCATCATTGCATGCGTCCTATATCCGTTTGAACTTTTTGACTTGTAGCAGATTCTCCCCAACGGATTGATTGACTTGATTCAAACTTTGATATTTAGCGTGCGCTAAATATCATCTCTTGCGTGCGCTAAGCTTACTTTAGTGCATACGTCATTCTGTGTTTGAATCTCTTCACAACGGTAATATTGGCTCGATAGCGTGTGTTAGTAAACACTTGTAGCGTGCGCTATCCTCATTAGGTGACTTCACTTCAGGTTACTTTGAACTCGTCTGATATGCAGCCGGGACCCGTTAGCATGCGCTAACTTATATTTCTAGCGTGCGCTAGCTTTGTATTTTGTCCAGCTTTTTGCGTCTTCGATTTCTTCGTCGTTTTGCTTCGCCTCTAAGTTGTTTTTGGTTTGTTTAGCAACTTAATCATCAAAACACTATTTATTAATATGTGGAATAAATATTCCAACAATCTCCCCCTTATTGATGATTACCAAACAATATTTTGAATTGGATAAAACCTGTAATATATATATATATATATATATATATATGTACGTTTCAAAGTTTTCGACTTTGATCGTTTCGTTAGTTTCACCCATCCTTTTTCTTTTTGTCATTTTCGACTTCTTCGTTTTTTATTTTTCAACTCCTTCATTTCTCCTCCTTTTTGTATGCTTTCTTCTCCTTTTCGACTTCTTTGATTTTTATTATTTTTCTCCCCCTTTTGCTTTTTATTTTTCTCGTCATATCTTTCATGACGCTTTTATCCGATTCAACTTCTTCTCCCCCTTTTTGTATTCAGCAAAAAGTGTAAAAAAATATAAAGGATACCAATATGAATATATAAAGAAAATATGCATGAATAAAAAATATGTAATAATATGGTATAAAATTCCCCCTAAAAATAATATCTCCCCTTTAAAAGTATTACTCCCCCTGAGTATAATACCAATTGTTAAAACTTAGTTTTTGGGGATCCAACCGAAAGTCGGTTTTTATTTTGAGATGTAGACGATATTTGAAACAATTGTTCCTTTAGGAACCCAATTTTTCTTAGTTTTTATCGTCCGTCTTGGGCTTTTACAATTATAAATGTGATGCCCGATTTTCAAACATTTTTCACACCGGGGTATTTTAAAATTTACGGATTCAATTTTAAAACGTGGTTTGAATCCTAACTCCTCTTTATTTAAAGTATATTTTTGAACCGAGAGCATATTTTCAAATTTCTCGTTTTCGAGAGAAAATTTCTTCGTTAAATTTTTGAGCTCGGTTTGAACTTTAACAAGATTATTCTTTGAAATATTCTCGTTTTCAACACATTTTGAATGATCGATCTTAACAAAATGCTTTAAAAGAAATTAAATCCCTTCAAACTAAAAATAAATCATTGGAAATCTCATTTTCCAATGATTTATTTTTAGTTTGAAGGGATTTGATTTCCTTTAAAGCATTTTGATAATCGGTATGTAATAACTCAAATGCTTCAAAAAGTTCGTCGTAAGAATTACTTACTTGGCTTTCGATGTCGCTATCGTCGAATGAACTCCGGGCCATGAGCGCGAGATTATTTTGATTCACGAAATCTTCATCAGGATCTTCGTCACTCCATGTTGCCACGAGAACCTCCTTGGGTTTTACCCGACAGTTCTTAGCAAAGTGGCCTGGTTTACCACATAATCGACAGGTGTTGTCGAATTTCTTAGATTTGCCCGCTTGAATGTCCTTCTTCCTCCGGTTTAATAAGTGTTGGAACTTATTAATATTTTTGGCATAATATGCCGATTCTTCGCCGCTTTCGTCCACTGGGATTTCTTCTTTCTTTCTCGACATTTTAGCCTTCATGGCTATCAACCTCTCCTTCGGTTTTGGTTTGGCATTCCGAGATTTTAGAACAATCTCGTAGTTGATAAGAGAACCAACGAGAGCACTAAAATCAAGAGTATTTAAATCCTTTGATTCCATTATGGCCGTAACGTACAGTCCCATTCTCGAGGTAGTGATCGGAGAATTTTCTTTACTTTCTCACTACTCGAAAGTGGTTTTCCGAAACATGCTAATCCATTAGTAATAACCAAAAAACGGTCAAGCATTATCGTGATGGATTCGTCGTCCTTCATTTGAAATAGTTCGTATTCGTGAAGGAGCATGTTTATTTTCATCTCCTTGACTTGAGACGTACCTTCGTGTGTTACCTCAAGCATTTTCCAAATTTCTTTGGCACTATCACACGATGATATCCGGTTGTGTTCTTCCAGATTTAAGGCACAATAAAGAAGTTGAGTTGCCTTACAATTGTAGTGGTCATACTTCCAATCGGAATTGTCATATTCTTCGAAAGTTTTAAGCATACCATTGGAATTCGTCGGAATTTTTGGACCAAGACAAATCACCTTCCAAAGCTCGATGTCATATGCTCGGATGAATATAGACATCTTCTTCTTCCACGTCATGAAGTATGAGCCATGAAAAAATGGTGGTCGGTTGAGAGCAAGGCCTTCGACGGGATCAAGTTGAAACGCCATTGGATCTTTTCTCCTCGGATGTAAAGCCGCTTATAGGAGTACCGCTCCGATACCAATTGTTGGAGCAAAATCGGTATTTGCGCCGTTTGTGCGGAAGCGTAAATATAGTGCGGAAATTAAATAACACACATATTTATATAGGTTCAGCCAAACGTGCCTACATCCTCTCTCGATGTATCTTTTTCAATAGGTTAAAGATCAAAACCTCTGCACCTCTCTTCTATCGGTCGAGGGATTACCGTTACAAGCTCGTCTTCTATCGGTCCGAGTAAAACCGTTTTTCCTTTTCTATTGGATGAGGAATCAACCACTCTAGCTTTCTATTGATACTAGATAAACCTCACTAAGATAGCGATTGCGATTCTAACAATGCCGGATCCTTGATCCTAATAACACCGAATCCAAACGTATATTTTCTTTTTCTCACTTGTGTATGATTTTGTGTATAACACTCAATCACTCTAATTTAAGCTCAATAACAACAACTATAATGTTTACAATGATATCTCAAGTGTATATGAATTGCTCAATATTGTTGTGTGGAATGATACCAACGCATTTGGTATTTAAAACCTTCTTCCACAAACTAGCCGTTACTTCTAGTTGTTTATTAATGTGCGCTAGGCTTCTTTCCTTAGCGTGCGCTATCGCATGTATTTAGCATTTAGCGTATGTTATGTACTGTTACGTACATTAACGTCTTTCCAGTTTCAGTCCAGTGGCTACTGCCTCTGGCTGTTTAGCGTGCGCTAACACTTCCTCTATAGCGTGCGCTAATCATGCATCATTGCATGCGTCAGATATCCGTTTGAACTTTTTGACTTGTAGCAGATTCTCCCCAACAGATTGATTGACTTGATTCAAACTTTGATATTTAGCATGCGCTAAATATTATCTCTTGTGCGCGCTAAGCTTACTTCAGTGCATACGTCATTCTATGTTTGAATCTCTTCACAATGGTAATACTGGCTCGATAGCGTGCGTTAGTAAACACTTGTAGCGTGCGCTATCCTCATCAGGTGACTTCAATTCAGGTTACTTCGAACTCATCTGATCTGCAGCCGGGACCCGTTAGCGTGCACTAACTTATATTTCTAGCGTGCGCTAGCTTTGTATTTTGTCCAGCTTTTTGCGTCTTCGATTCCTTCATCGTTTTGCTTCGCCTCTAAGTTGTTTTTGCTTTGTTTAGCAACTTAATCATCAAAACACTATTTATTAATATGTGGAATAAATATTCCAACATCTTTGATTCTGGGATTACCGCTATATCGAGAGATATAGTTTTTCGTTGATTTAGAGCCTGACGCGGCTCCGATTTCTAAGGCGCCTTATCGTATGGCACCTTCAGAAATGCAAGAATTGAAGAATTAGTTGGGCGAACTATTGGACAAAGGGTACATTAGACTGAGTGCTTCGCCTTGGGGCGCACCTGTTCTTTTTGTGAGAAAGAAGGACAGTTCACTATGTTTATGCATCGATTACCATGAGCTAAACAAGGTGACAATAAAGAACAAGTATTCATTGCCTCCTATAGATGATTTATTTGATCAGTAGCAGGGAGCCGCAGTATTCTCAAAATTGATTTGATATTTGGTTACTACCATGTCTAGGTGAAAGAGTATGACGTTTTGAAAACTGCCTTTCGGACGAGATATGAATATTATGAATTTGTGGTCATGCCTTTCGGACTGACTAATGCACCGGCGGTATTCATGCAGCTAATGAACAAGATACTCATTGAATACCTTGACAAATGTGTGGTCATCTTTATTGACGATATCTTGATTTATTCTTGGGATGAGGAGGAGCATGCCCAACACTTGTGTTTGATACTAGATATTTTGAGAGCCAGGCACCTTTATGTGAAATTCTCAAAATGTGAGTTCTGGCTGAAGGAAGTTATGTTTCTCGGCCATGTGGTTTCGGCCTAAGGGGTTCGGGTAGACCTGCGGAAGATTGAGGCAGTGCTAGATTGGGCATCGCCTATTAATGTTAAGGAAGTTCGTAGCTTTTTGGGTCTTGCTGGGTATTACCATCAGTTTGTCGAGGGTTCTCAAAACTCACTCGGCCGCTTACGCAATTACTTTAAAAGACAAAAAAATTTGTTTGGACTGCTGAGGGACAGCAGAGCTTCGATGAGCTGAAGAGACGTTTGACTTCAGCGCCAATTTTAGCTTTGCCGCAGGGTAGTGAAGGATTTGCAGTTTATAGTGATGCTTCAGGACAAGGGCTTGGATGTGTGCTTATGCCGCACGAAGAAATGATAGCCTTTTCATCACGCCAGTTGAAGCCGTATGAAATGAACTATCCGACTCATGATTTGGAATTGACCGCAATTGTTTTGCATTTAAGATTTGGCGGCTTTATTTGTATTGCTCTTCATGTCGGATTTATACCGATCATAAGAGTTTGAAGTACATTTTTAGTCAGAAAGAGTTGAATATGAGGTAGCGACGTTGGTTGGAATTGATTAAGGATTATGATTTGGAAATTCTTTACCATCCGGGGAAGGCCAATGTTGTCACGGACGCTTTGAGCCGCAAATCGGCATCACTTCAGATGCTCGAGGCTCTTACACCCCATACGAAGATTCTTCAGGATTTGATCGAGCAAGGTATAGATGTTTGGCTTTAGAGAGCGCAGGTACATTTGTGTACCCTCGAAATTACTTCGTCCTTGGTTGATGACATCAAAGGGAAATAATGGAGTGACCCAATAATTTCCCAACCGAAGGAAGATGTAATTAAGGGAAAAGCCCATGGATTTATGGTCCATGAAGATAGTATCTTGAGATTTCAGGGCAGCCTTTGTGTCCCGAATAATCTGGAGTTAAGGCAGAGAATTCTTCAAGAAGCCCATGACACGCCTTACTCAATCTACCCTGGAATGAGTAAGATGTACAAGGACTTGGGTACTCCTTCACCGTGGGATGAATTGTTGTCGTACGGACCATATCACCGCTTCCACAATCATCCTCACATCCACGTCTGCCAAGGTTCAACATACTAATACATGTAATTACCACTCAGCACAATTAAATAAACAACTACATAATAGCACAACAATTGTCCACATAAGATACAGTCAACATCCCCGAATGTCCAAAATAGGCAACACTAAAATGAGAAGGAATTCGGGAAGCATGTGTAATACCCGTACTTTTATTGACTGTTTGACTTTGCCGTTCTCCTTATTTTGTCGCTCTGTAAACGCATGGAGATGTTGTTGATATTGTTATTGAGTTTCGTATCTTGTTTTGGGTCTCGATCGTGTTGTTTAGAACTTGCGGAAGTGTTCTGGGCCAGAGACATAGCGCACGCTAGGCCTAGGCTAACGCACGCTAATTCTGCTTGATTAGTGCACGCTAGTTTTGAGCCGTAGCGCGCGTTAAGGGACCAGTCAGGTCAGAACCAGTAACTCGAACTGCTCTCTGGACTGGCGGATTAACGCACGCTAGGAGTTCGTTAGCGCGCGCTATTCGTGGTTAGTAGTGCATGCTAACATTCGTCCGTAGCGCGCGCTAACAGACTGAGTCGGCAGAGGCAGTGAGGTTTCAGACTTTCTGGACTAGCAGGTAACGCACGCTAGGCAGCGGCTAGCGTACTCTATATGTGTTGCGTAACGCATGCTAGTGCTCAGTATTAACGCACGCTAGCGGACTGAGACAGTGAACTGAGATTTTGGCAGGACACCAGTTAGCGCATGCTAGGGATGTTTCGTAGCGCACGCTAACATCTTATGATAGTAGCCACTGGACTACCAGTTGACCCGTTAGCGCACGCTAATATTGAGGCATAGCGTGCGCTAGACTGGGACAGTATATAAGGGGACAGTCAACCACTGCACTTGTCATTTCACATCATTTCCACTTTTTCCGATCGGGAGAGCTCGGGAGAGGCGATTTGGGGTGATTTAAGGCAGTCCTTTTTCATATATCGTCACCTTGGGTTGGATAACAAGGTTTATGCAACATCTAGCACATCTCTATCCTCCGAATCAAGGTAAAAATCCTTAGAACCCTATTTTGGGAATTTTGGTGTTTTTCGTAGATTCGTCCGATTTATCTGTTTTGAAGCTTGAGGACCATGAGATTATGATGTATCTATCCTGTATGCATGCTTTTCCTACGATTTTACGGATTGAATTGTGCTGTTTTCAGACTTGTGAGAGTTTAGACGACTTTCCAACCTCTAGTTGTTTATCCGTATATATTCATGAATCGTAGATGAGTTTCGAGAGTTTCTTGGTGTAATTTGAATATGGATAATTGATTATCATATTCCTTGCGAATCGTTTAAGTGCCGGAAGCACGTTCTTGGACCTACCGAACTCATACTCTTTTTCCGTTTGATTTCTCGATGTCTCAAAGGCAAGTATATATTTATGATTGTACATTCTCGACTTTGAAAGTAAGATATATTAATGGCATGATTATTTATATCTACTCTAGGGTGGGCCGACGGGTCCCCTGAGGGTTTCGTAGCCTCTGGTGCGATTCCACGGATGATATGAACGAACCACTCTCGGATGGACCGATGAGTCCTCTGAGGGTTCCGTAGCCTCTGGTGCGGTTCCACGGTATTCATATATGTATTGATGTGATGCTATGAGATTTAGTTATTCCAGAATACTAGTCTTGAATTGATGAATTGACGGTTACATTTACTTTATTGTCGAGGAGTATTGTGTTTCATACTTGATATACTTGCACTAGCTATTCGACGGCTAACCCCTTTATGGGGGAAATACTTTTTATGTATTTCAGGTTCCAGGAGAGTGGACAGGCAGGTATCGGGTCGGTATGAAGATGGTGGGCAAGTGTGATACTGTGTCTTCCCTCCGGTTATGTTCTGAGTTTTCCATTCAGTGTTGTTGTACTAGAATGGTTATTGAATACTCGAGTATTGTTTTCCATTTTTCCTTGATGTTCCGGCCTGTGTTTGCCGAGGTATTGATTTGTGTTGTGATGTCTGTGGATACAATGGTTATGTCTTGAACACCTTTTGTATTGTTCTTCATTCCATTGTATGTAGACCTTCTCGGTTAAAATTTATAGTTCCGCGTATGTTTAGCCTTGTGAATCCCACGGTGGGGCTTACGGCGCTGTAATATTCCCTGAATAACTTGGGGGTGTTATAGAATATGGTATCAGAGCTTATGTCTATGGATACCTAGGCTGTCGGTCTATGGATACCTGCCATTATCACAGTGCGATCGATACTTGTAAGACCTCTTACTCTTCGGGTGTTTCCTTATTCGTTTTGCTTCTATTTTGGTATTTTTGAGAATCAGTCACTTTGATGACGTGCAATTGAACTGTACTTACGTACCTTGTGTGTTCTTCAGTATTTCAGCTGGTAGGGGCCGTGGCCGTGGTCGTATCCAGACGTGGGAGAGGTCGTGGCGCGGCCGTTTCCACCAGTTCTGTTGCGGGGTCGACCAACCCCAGTTTGTCGAACTCAGTGCATCCTGACACCGAAAGTCAGCACGACTAGTCGAATGGCCAGGGGAACAACCCGGACGTTGGAGTTGCAAATGTACTTCAACAATTGGCTACCCAGATGACCATCTTAGCCCAAACTGTTCAGCTAAATAATCCGAACCCGAACACGGATGCCTTGCTTCAGATCGTAATCCGTATGCACCCTCCACAGTTTGGTGGTGCCACAGACCCGTTAGGATGGGAAGATTGGCTAGCAGAATTGGAAAAGATTTTCGAAGCGGTCGATTGCCCCGAAGTGAGGAAAGTACTAATTGCTCAGTATTTCCTTACCAAGGAGGCCGCTACGTGGTGGAAAATCATCAAGCCCCAGGATCATATTGCCACGTGGGATGAATTTAAAAAGCTTTTGGAGGCCGATTTTTGTCCTTGGCCGGTACGAGAGGGCCGAATCCGAGCTTTTTTCGAGGCTAAACCACAGGATATTCCCGTTTCGCAGGCGATCGTGGAGTACAACCAACAATTAATCCATGTGAAGGATCAAGTGCGTAACGAGCGTGATAAGATTCGTTACTTTGATATGCGAATGAACATGGACTTACGGCACGGATTTGCTTGCACCACACTGAAGGAATATTAGGATAGAGCTTTAGCCCATGATATGTTAAGCCCCAACAACGATACCGTTGAAGAATCGAAGAAGCAGAAGGTCGCGGGAAATTTTTCTGGCTCTAAGAGTGGCAACTTTCATAGGTCACAGACGACTGACCGTTCTGCCGAACAGTCGTCACGTTCTAATAAGGGAAAGAGGGGTTACCGTTCTACTCCGGGTACAACAAATCGCATGGTGACTTGCTACAATTGTGGCCGTCCAGGCCACGTTAATTTGGAATGCAACTTTCCACCATTGAAGTGTCACACGTGCGGACAGTTGGGACATAGAGCGACTTATTGTTCTGAGCCGAATCAGACTTTGGACACTCGGGCTTCTGCCCCAACACCACTTGACCAAGGTATAAATCAACGACAATCTTATGGTCAACCTCAACAGAATTTCGGCAGGGGCCGGGGACGGGGTCAGAACGCTGGAGGGGGAACCTCTAGCATCGGTTCGGTACAACCATGGGTTTATGAGATGTGTCGAACATACAAACCTGACGCGGCGGTGGCTTCAGGTACCATTCTTATTTTATCTCATCCAGTCCGTGTACTTTTTGATACGGGTGCTACACATTTTTTTATTTCCTTGGAGTGTGTACGCCGTTTGAATATAACTCGTATGACTGCTTGCGATTCTTTCATTGTGAAACTGCCTAGCGGGGATAGAATTGTGGGGAACCCGGAGATTAGAGATTTTCTGGTGATTATATCCGGTATGGAATGGTTATCGAATCTGATTGTAGTTGATATGGAAGGCGAGGATGTGATCCTCGGCGAGGATTGGCTTGATGGTCATCAAGCGATTATGAATTACCGTACCAAGGTTATCACCATGATGACTAAAGACGGATCTGAGTACTCATTTTTGGGATGTAAATCGGGCCAATTCAAGTTACTTATCAGTGCCATGAAGGCCGTGAAACTTTTGAATAAAGGTTGTACGGGCTATTGGTGTTACGCCTTAAAAATGGAAGGAAACGAAGTCGATTTCTCATCAATTCTGGTTGTTAATGAGTATCCCGATGTTTTTCCGGATGACCTCCCGGGATTACCGCCAGATCGGGAGATAGAATTTACCGTGGACTTAGAGCCAGATGCGGCTCCGATTTCTAAAGCACCTTACCGGATGGCACCTTCCGAGATGCAATAATTGAAGAATCAATTGGGAGAACTTCTGGAAAAAGGGTACATCAGACCGAGCGCTTCGCCTTGGGGCGCGCCTATTCTTTTCGTGAGGAAGAAGGATGGTTCACTACGTTTGTGCATCGATTACCGTGAGCTGAACAAAGTAACCATCAAGAACAAGTATCCTTTACCTCGTATACACGATTTATTTGATCAATTGCAAGGGGCCACAGTTTTCTCAAAGATTGATCTAAGATCCGGGTATTATCAACTCAGGGTGAGGGAGTCCGACGTTCCGAAGATGGCATTTCGGACGAGATATGGGCATTATGAATTTGTAGTTATGCCTTTTGGGTTGACTAATGCACCGGCAGTATTCATGCAGTTAATGAATAAGATATTCATCGAGTACCTCGACAGGTGTGTAGTTGTCTTTATTGACGACATCTTGATCTATTCTTGAGATAAGGAGGAACATGCCCGACACTTGCATTTGATATTAGACATTTTAAGAACCGAGTACCTCTATGCAAAATTCTCGAAATGTGAGTTTTGGTTGGAAGAAGTTATGTTTCTCAGCCATGTGAATTCGGCCGAAGGGGTTCGTGTAGACCCGCAGAAGATTGAGGCAGTGCTAGATTGGGCCCAACCTAATAATGTTAAGGAAGTTCGTAGCTTTTTGGGTCTTGCTGGGTATTACCGACGGTTTGTCGAGGGGTTCTCAAAACTCGCTCGACCGCTTACAACATTATTCCAGAAGACCGAAAAGTTTATTTGGACGGATGAGAGACAGCAGAGCTTCGAAGAACTGAAGAGACGTTTGACTTCAGCGCCGATTTTAACCTTACCACATGGTAGTGAGGGCTTTGTAGTTTATAGTGACGCTTTGGGTCAAGGTCTGGGCTGTGTACTTATGCAACATGATAAGACGATAGCTTTTGCGTCACGACAATTAAAGCCTTATGAGATGAATTATCCTACTCACGAGTTAGAGTTGGCCGCAATTGTCTTCACACTCAAGATTTGGCGACATTATTTGTATGGTTCACCGTGTCGGATTTATACCGATCACAAGATCCTGAAGTATATTTTCAGTCAGAAGGAGTTGAATATGAGACAGAGACGTTGGTTAGAGTTGATAAAGGATTATGATTTGGAAATTATTTACCACCCTGGAAAAGCCAATGTCGTTGCGGATGCTTTGAGCTGCAAATCGGCATCTCTTCAAATGCTCGAGGTTCTTACATCTCAGACGAAAATTTGTCAGGATTTAATTGAGCAAGGGATAGAAGTTTGGCTTCAACGAGTACAAGGACAGTTGTGTACTCTCGAAATTACTTCGTCCTTGATTGATGACATCAAAGGGAAGCAGTGGAGTGACCCGATGATTTCTCAACTGAAGGAAGATGTCAACAAGTCAAGATCGAACATCAACGACTAGCGGGGTTGTTTAAACCACTTCCCATTCCCGAGTGGAAGTGGGAAGACATCTCTATGGATTTCATCACTGGCATGCCGAGAACTCGGGCCGGAATGAATATGATTTGGGTAATTTTCGATCGTTTGACCAAGTCTGCACACTTCTTGGGTATTAAGCATATTTGGGTACCGGATAGACTGGCTCAAAACTTTATTGCTGAGATCGTGACGTTGCATGGTGCCCCCAAGACCATTGTATCGGATTGAGACGGCCGTTTCGTATCGCATTTTTGGCAGTTCGTTCATCAGGATTTAGGTACTGAGTTGAGATTGAGCACTTCCTTTCATCCTCAGTCGGACGGTCAGACAGAGAGGACGATTCAGACGTTGGAAGATATGTTGCGGGCTTGTGCCTTAGACTGGAGTAATGATTGGGACCTTCACTTACCGTTGATCGAGTTTGCTTACAACAATAGTTGGCATGCGTCTATAAAAATGGCACCATTCGAGGCACTTTATGGTAGGCGATGTAGGTCGCCATTATATTGGGACGAGGCTTCTGAGCTAGTTGGGAAGGAGCCGGATATGTTGATGGAGACTAAGGAAAAGATATCTATTATCCGGGACCGATTGCTGGCTCCCCAGAGTCGTCAGAAATCTTATGCGGATACTCGTCGTCGACCCTTGGAGTTTGAAGTGGGGGATCATGTCCTGCTCAAGGTGTCTCCGACCAGAGGAGTTTTCCGCTTCGGGAAAAAGGGGAAACTTAGTCCGAGGTATATCAGACCTTTCGAGATTTTGGACATAGTTGGAGATTTAGCTTATCGCTTAGCGTTGCCTCCAGCTTTGAGTCACGTCCATAGTGTTTTTCATGTGTCTCATCTGAGAAAGTACGTACCAGATCCGAGCCACATTATCGACTACAGTGAGATTGATGTAGCCGAGGATATTACCTTTCCGGAGAAATCCGTGAAGATCCTTGAGTGTCGCTAGAAACAAATTCGGCATAAGACCATTCCACTGATTAAAGTGCAATGGTCGAGACATGGAGTCGAGGAGGCGACTTGGGAGACGGAAGAGAAGATGCGGGTAGATTACCCCGAACTTTTTATTTCTTAAGTTTCGGGACGAAACTTCTTTTTAGAGGGGGAGAATGTAATACCCGTACTTTTATTGACTGTTTGACTTTGCCGTTCTCCTTATTTTGTCGCTCTGTAAACGCATGGAGATGTTGTTGATATTGTTATTGAGTTTCGTATCTTGTTTTGGGTCTCAATCGTGTTGTTTAGACCTTGCGGAAGTGTTCTGGGCCAGAGACTTAGCGCACGCTAGGCCTAGGCTAACGCACGCTAATTCTGCTTGATTAGCGCACGCTAGTTTTGAGCTGTAGCGCGCGCTAAGGGACCAGTCAGGTCAGAACCAGTAACTCGAACTGCTCTCTGGACTGGCGGATTAACTCACGCTAGGAGTTCGTTAGCGCGCGCTATTCGTGGTTAGTAGCGCACGCTAACATCCGTCTGTAGCGCGCGCTAACAGACTGAGTCGGCAGAGGCAGTGAGGTTTCAGACTTTCTGGACTAGCAGGTAACGCACGCTAGGCAGCGGCTAGCGTACTCTATATGTGTTGCGTAACGCATGCTAGTGCTCAGTATTAAGGCACGCTAGCGGACTGAGACAGTGAACTGAGATTTTGGCAGGACACCAGTTAGCGCATGCTAGGGATGTTTCGTAGCGCACACTAACATCTTATGACAGTAGCCACTGGACTACCAGGTGACCCGTTAGCGCACGCTAATATTGAGGCATAGCGTGCGCTAGACTGGGACAGTATATAAGGGGACAGTCAACCTCTGCACTTGTCATTTCACATTATTTCCACTTTTTCCGATCGGGAGAGCTCGGGAGAGGCGATTTGGGGCGATTTAAGGCAGTCCTTTTTCAGATATCGTCACCTTGGGGTGGACAACAAGGTTTATGCAACATCTAGCACATCTCTATCCTCCGAATCAAGGTAAAAATCCTTAGAACCCTATTTTGGGAATTTTGGTGTTTTTCGTAGATTCGTCCGATTTATCTGTTTTGAAGCTTGAGGACCATGAGATTATGATGTATCTATCCTGTATGCATATTTTTCCTACGATTTTACGGATTGAATTATGCTGTTTTCGGACTTGTGAGAGTTTGGACGACTTTCCAACCTCTAGTTGTTTATCCGTATATATTCATGAATCGTAGATGGGTTTCGGGAGTTTCTTGGTGTAATTTGAATATGGATAATTGATTATCATATTCCTTGCGAATCGTTTAGGTGCCGGAAGCACGTTCTTGGACCTACCGAACTCATACTCTTTTTCCGTTTGACTTCTCGATGTCTCAAAGGCAAGTATATATTTATGATTGTACGTTCTCGACTTTGAAAGTAAGATATATTAATGGCATGATTATTTATATCCACTCTAGGGTGGGCCGACGGGTCCCATGAGGGTTTCGTAGCCTTTGGTGCGATTCCACGGATGATATGAACGAACCACTCTGGGATGGACCGATGAGTCCTCTGAGGGTTCCGTAGCCTCTGGTGCGGTTCCACGGTATTCATATATGTATTGATGTGATGCTATGAGATTTAGTTATTCCAGAATACTAGTCTTGAATTGATGAATTGACGGTTACATTTACTTTATTGTCGAGGAGTATTGTGTTTCATACTTGATATACTTGCACTAGCTATTCGACGGCTAACCCCTTTATGGGGGAAATAATTTTTATGTATTTCAGGTTCCAGGAGAGTGGACAGGCAGGTATCGGGTCGGTATGAAGATGGTGGGCAAGTGTGATACTGTGTCTTCCCTCCGGTTATGTTCTGATTTTTCCATTCAGTGTTGTTGTACTAGAATGGTTATTGAATACTCGAGTATTGTTTTCCATTTTTCCTTGATGTTCCGGCCTGTGTTTGCCGAGGTATTGATTTGTGTTGTGATGTCTGTGGATACAATGGTTATGTCTTGAACACATTTTGTATTGTTCTTCATTCCATTGTATGTAGACCTTCTCGGTCAAAATTTATAGTTCCGCGTATGTTTAGCCTTGTGAGTCCCACAGTGGGGCTTACGGTGCTGTAATATTCCCTGAATAACTTGGGGGGTGTTACAGCATGCATACTATATATGAGTCCGAGTGAGAACTCGTCATTACCCGAAAAGAGTACCATATGAGCCGTAGAATAACTAGTGCTCGCAGAGTGCAAAAAATTTTTGAAATTAAATTTTAGTCTTTTGACGAGAGCGATAATGTCATGCCTGCACTTTATGAAAAATAATTATTTGAAAATAAGAGGGCGAGTCACGTTTCGCCCAAAACATGCAAATACGTTTCTTTCGTTGGAAGAGGAAGACGTCGTAACTATTTTGTATAAAATATCAAAACATCAAAAAGTTTTAAAACTGTTTATGAAATATGTATAAAATAATTCCTGAAGACGTCGTAACTAATTTGAAATATTTCAAAATTTGATTTGAGGTTCACGTACCAAAAATTTAAAATCTTCCTTCTTCAACCAATATATTTAATTGAAAAGATTTTTCTACCGAAATATGTGACAATTTGCTATGACGAAATTAAATCGTAAGTTTTCACAATGTTCAAAAATTTCAAAACACCACTTTAAACATTCGTGCAGTAGATAAAATTAATATTTAAAACTTCATTACTATGAAATATAGAAATCGATGATGTACCCGATTTCGAAATACACAACATAACCATTATCACACGGACCGCACATGCAAAGTATACCCAAAGTAACAAAGTCACAACAAGTTCCAGCCCCTATATCAAAGTTAAACAAATTAACACAATATAATCACAATACACATGTGAGGGGACTTACAATCGGGAGACTTACAATCACGAATCCCCTGAAGATGATGTTGGAACCACGATACCAATCACAAGTCTGATGCGCGCGACTTACACAGGATATGGACTTGACCCAACTACCTAAGTTTTTCGCAAACCTAAGCTCTGATACCATATTCTGTAACACCCCCGGTTCGAACTGGAAATATTACTGCGCCGTAGACCCTTCTCATAAGGATTTACCCGATAGACATATTAAATTACAACATACATATTTGACCACCGAAGTCAAATGATACGACAACAGACCGAGAAGGTCACTCAATAATACAACATACCATCATGGTCAACAATCCCATATCAAGGATAAACTTTAATGCGTAAGAAAGTAATAATACAACTCCCACAACATTACTCTCACCTATACAAGGGTGAATAAACAACAAAGATGGCCCTTGGTTACAACAAAAACGAAAGAAAAAGACTTCGACTAATGTGTGATTAGCATCATTGCCCTTCATCCTCTGTCAAGCCGATTTCGTGACCGCTTCCGACCTGCAAAACCTGAGCGCATAACAGCACCCACCCCCCGAGTACTCGGCGGGTAGCAAACTGAAATTTACTAGTGCAAGTACATAATATATAAGCCATACGGGAAATATTCACACCAATCCGAACGAGTCACAAATGCAACACAAATCACAAGATCCACACATATAACTGAATTATATTCACATACGCAAAAATACAGATCATTCATAGAAATCATTCATTCTCAAACGAGGAGTAAGAAAACGGGATTAGCCGACCACAAAAAGTCGTCGGCTAAAGTCTTAAGTGGTCGGCTAAAGTCCAAAGTGGTTGGCTAAAGTCTCGTCGGCTAATGTTCATCGGCTAAGGTTTAGCCGACTACTTTTCAAAAAGGTGGTCAGATAAAGTTGGACTTTAGCCGACCACTTTAGTTGTTGTCGGCTAAAGTTCGTAAATTTATAGTGGTCGGCTAAAGTCACTTTAGCCGACAAAATTGTAGTGGTCGTCTAAAGTATTTATAATTATAAAAAATTAAATTCCACTCCAGCCCACGGTATTTATACCTCAAACCTACTCACCATCCAACCCAAACCCAGAACCGCCCAACCCAGATAAATATGCATAATTCCCAATTTTTTGCTCATATATGGACTCGAACCGTGGACCTCCTGGATGTAGTGGAAGTCCTGTACCGCTGAGCTGCGTCCGATTTCTGTTCGTTATTTTAGTATTATTTATAGTTAGTAGATACCATTATGACTTATATATATATATGTGTGTGTGTATAATATAGTAATATATAAATATAATATATATATATTAAAAGTTATATTATATATAAAATGAAATTTTAAATTATTATATTTATATATTACTATATTATACACACACACACACATATATATATATATAAATTATACTATATATAAATGAAAAATATATTGTTATGTCTTTCGAAAAAAAAATACTAAGACATTATATTTGTTAAATTGTAATAATTCATATAGTTTTATAAATATTAGAAAATTGAGTTATAATTTTTATATGTTTATACAATATATATTTGTTTTATAATATATATTTATTATAATGTATTTGTTTTGATAATATTTTTATCCAGTAATATATATTTAATTATATTTGTTTTATAGTATATAATGTATATATTTGTTATATATACAGATATTATAAAGTATATATAATTTTTTGGGGTTTAGCCGACAACCATATAGTAGTCGTCGGCTAAAGTGGGGCTGAGTCGATGGCTAAGTCGTCGGCTAAAACAATCTACTTTAGCCGGCCACTTTTGAAACTTTAGCCGACGACCTTACTATTTGTCGTCGGCTAAAGTCTTTTAGCCGACCAAATAGTGGTCGTCGGCCTTTCTGGGAACTTTAGCCGACCACTTCTTTATGTGGTCGGCCTTTTTACTTCAAGTCGTCGGCTAAAGTCCTTATTTTGATAGTGACAAGGGTGAATAAACAACAAAGATAGCCCTTGGTTACAACAAAAACGAAAGAAAAAGACTTCGATTAATGTGTGATTAGCATCATTGCCCTTCATCCTCTGTCAAGCCGATTCCGTGACCGTTTCCGACCTGCAAAACCTGAGCGCATAACAGGCACCCACCCCCCGAGTACTCGGGGGGTAGCAAACTGGAATTCTCTAATGCAAGTACAAAATATACAAGCCATACGGGAAATATTCACACCAATCCAAACGAGTCACAAATGCAACAAAAATCACAAGACCCACATACGCAAAAATACCGATCATTCATAGAAATCATTCATTCTCAAACTAGGAGTAAGAATACGGGATTTTCTAGAAATGCCCCCAACGAGTCAAGAGAGTTAGTTCAAGCTTTAAGAAATATCTTTGAAAACATTTTAATAAAATAGTTCAAAAGTGTCATTATTGACTCGGGCGGATTTAAAGGATTCAAGAAGGTTCGAAAACCGAACGATAATACTTTAGAAAGTTATTTAAAAAATCATCTCGGGGTCTTTGACAGAAAATATGGAAATACTTTAGAAAGTAGTTTCAAAAATCTCTTGGGGTCCTTGACCTAAAATACAGAAACTCGTTAGAAAGTAGTTTCAAAAATCTCTCGGGGTCCTTGACCCAAAACGCGCTTTCACAGTGAATTCCTGCTT
Source organism: Orobanche coerulescens (assembly GCA_033398695.1). Taxonomy (NCBI): domain Eukaryota; kingdom Viridiplantae; phylum Streptophyta; class Magnoliopsida; order Lamiales; family Orobanchaceae; genus Orobanche; species Orobanche coerulescens. The sequence goes on from CM065818.1 coordinate 61,407,805, forward strand.
AAGACCATCAATGAGTAATTAACCATTAGAGATCTCATCAGAACTCCTAGGTCTCTTAATCCTTGATTTTCTACTGATACCAATATTTTAGAAGATGTTTGAAACTGATTTAAAAGGCACAGTTCCATTCGGTTTAGCTATCACAGAATTATCCTCCGCTTTGAAGCCTGCCAGGAGCCTCCACTGAAACACCTGTGCACTGGTGTTCACAACACTGTGGTGGCCGCGCCCTTGTACATGTTGCCGCGCCGGCGTCACTCCCGCGAGAGCCGCCCCTTGAAATGCGCATTAGGCAACACCGTCGTTCCACTATCCACAGGAGCCGCCCATTGCAGCATACACAGACCGGAGTACACATCCCTGCCCACCAAGGCTTCGGATAAGACGTAACACACAAGCAAATATTCATGTTGGTAAACTACACAAGATTCAACCAACATTTCAGTCTCATCCACATATGTTCGAGACAAGTCACATAACAATTCACATCCACAGATCTCTTGAACAATCAATATTGTAACCAGTTTACACACATCAATATCACGACGAATCACAAAGTCATGAGGGTTTCATACCCCAGTTCACACGCATCACTATCACGACTGGTCACAAAGTCGAATGTACTCAGAGCAAACACCACTAGAAACACACAACACATCCTTTGACTCTCATAACCCCGGAGTAACGGAGTTCACCTATATCTAAACACATAAATCCACACAAACATTCATTCATAATAAAATGGAACACACTTATTCACGTAAGGATTTGAGAGGAATATAATTCGTATGACAAGGTACTTCCCTCGGTAATTGCTCACGGATACTCCGAAGAACACTGTTGATCGGAAAACCCCAAAACCTAAAACTTTCGTGAGGAACAACAATAACACAATTACTACGAAAACTACTACCAATATCAATGGAACGCCGAATTAATCGAAAGAAACCCATTGAAACATTGAATCGGACATTAAATGTTCACGGTCCCTCAAGAACCTAAAAAATGGAGATATAGATATACAGTCCATAGAACATGTTTAACAACATCATTTAACAACAATCGACTCATAAAAACGGATGGAAAACCCAGATCAAGAACAAGACCCCAAAAAGTCAATTCTAGGGACTCAAGAAAATTCCTCGATCCGACGAAGAACAACGGATTAGATTATGTTATATTCACCTAAGACCCTCCAAAATACCTTTGGATTGAGTGAAATCGGTCAAGAATCCGAGCCCTAGGTAAAATCGCTCGTCCACTGCGAGAAGAGGAGAGAAATGAAGAAAAATGCGAATAATGAACTATTGTCCAGTATTTATACTGGACAGCTTAGTGTGCGCTAACGAGTCATGTGTCCAGTCCAGTGGCTTCTGGACAGTTCTGCACCTTCCAGGTAGCGTGCGCTAATAAGGACAAAGAGCATGCGCTAAGACGGGCGATACCGTGCGTTAACCATAAGGACTAGCATGCGCTATCGAGACTCCAGTCCTAGTCCAGTAGCTCATGGACTACCTCCGAACTGCCAGTTAGCATGCGCTACCATCCACGTAGCGTGCGCTAACCGCGGCACAGTAGCGCGCGCTACACCACTTAGTAACGTGCACTACACTACAATGAACCAAAACTCGCGCAACGATCTGAATCGCAACCAGAAACATGTCAAAACAGTCTACACCCAAACATGGCACACGATCCTAAACACATGGACAACAACCATCCGCTAAACCGTCGAAAAATTTAACGAAACCGGAATGAAGATCTCGGGTATTACATTCTACTATCCTAAAAATAAGTTTTGTCCCGAAACTTAAAACATGGAATGATAGACAACCAAGGAAATACAATTACTATCGGGTTCCGGGATTCAGTCATATGGTAAAAATGCAGAACGAGATAGTTTCGAATATTGAAACTGTTACAAGCAAGTCGTCAAAAATTCGAAAAGCACCGAAATGCAAATTTAAAAAAATAGAAAAATATGTATATTACAATATATTTATTCCAATAATATCCTCATACGATACACAATATCCTCAAATGCAATTGTCGACCAACTACGACAATTATACTAATACAACTCTCTTAGTCCTTCAATTATTTTATCCATACCGTACAGATTCCACACTGTACAATATAACTCGGATAAAATAACATTAAACAACCATATTTGAAATTCAGGATATTACATTCTACCCCACTTAAAATAAGTTTCGTCCTCGAGACTTGCAATCCGGTCACAATCAAAAGTTCAACCACAATATCCAGAATCATCACGAGACCGATCAATCATCATCATTAACGAATAACCAAAACAGTATACCTACAAATGCGTGAAGTCGATGATCTTCTGCGATACTAGCAAATGACCCCACTTCAAAGCCTCAATACGCTAGCAATCACAATTTCACAAATTTCAACAAAATACATCGTTGTAACTCAATTATGGAATAATCCATCTATGTCAAAGCCTGACTGCCTAATCGCACAATCTAGTCCCAATCCTGATAAAAACCAATAATACACGATACATCTGTGAAACAACTGCCCAAAACAATGGCAACAAATCCTGAAACATCAACACAAAGTCCGAACACTCATACGATCAATAATAATGATCAACCAATAAATTAACTGATAATATCATCGACATTATAAACTCCAATACTACATACGAAGGATTAACAATAACCGAGATTATCCTCACATGGTAAGCTCCAACACAATCAATACAGAACCATAGGGACAGATATACGAAAGAATAAACTTCTCAAAACGTTACACAAATCACATGCAATGGATCTCAAAGAAACACGCCCAACTATTGAACATACCCCTCGGCGTATGAACAACCAGTCGCAAACCGACGAACATACCCAATCATACATGGAGTATGAACGACTAATCAATATGGCTCAAAAGTCAAAAATCACTATAGCAAAATCACGCTACTACCACACCAATAGATCCACATAGCACATATGCCCCGTTTTCACAAAACCCGAAGTTCCAAAATCATATCTTGTACTGAATCTACGACACGCAACATATTTCTCTTATCTGATCAACCAACCAGTCATCCCTGGATAACCAAACTACCATACTGAAGTTTGAACCTCTTTTCATCGTACCATTGATGTGTTATCCAGTTTGTGAGTCTTACTCAGAACTTCACCATGATATGCACCATGTATTACATTTGTACTTATACCAATCACATTTTCAAAACAGCTTGAAATCATATAATCTTGTCAATAAAAATCCATTTCCTAAAGTTCTTTCAAGAATTTTAAAACTCAAAACATGTATATATTTGTAAGACTACAAAAATCAATTCCAAAAAGTTAAACTGGCTCGCTCATGTCAAGTACTCTACGATAATTCTTTTTGAATATGTTACGTGCTATTTTTGTACGCTTTATTGTCATTATTTGATCTCTATTTAGATTTAATTCTGCGTAAATAAGCTCACAATGCATTATGTTTACATGTTTTAAAGGAAATTGGAGTCCTGGAGCTTGAACGAAGAAAAACGGGCCCAAAATGACAATTTTCTGTAGAGGGACGCGTCACACGAAGCTGGGCCGCGTCGCAGGCTCAACACGCAGCAAGACTAAAGTTGCTGTACCGAGGGCCGCGGCACACTTACACCGGGCCATGGCCCGTATGAATTAACGCCCAGACTGGGCAGCTGTGTGTTTAGGGCCGCGGCTCACTTACTCTAGGCCGCGGCCCACAGGTGCGAAAAACCTGTTACGATTCTGGACTTTGGCTGTTTTGGAGTCGGGCAAAACCTACTTTTCTGGAGATGATTTGGAGGCATACGAGGGTTATAAAAGCCGAGACAAGGACAAAAATAAGGGCATCAGAGGGAGAGTGGAATACCTAGCGGCAGAGAACAGAGCAGAGGAAGAGAACGAAGGAAAGAGCACGGAAGGGGACGATTTCTTCAATCGTGTTTGAAATTCTTGAACCTTATGTTTAATACTTGTATTTTTGTGTTGATTTCTAGCATGTTGGGCTAGATTCCCTAATTCTAGGATTAAATGAACTGAGATTATGATGAGTTAACTCCTGATTTCACATTATTGATATTTTCCCATTTTCATTGAGTTTTCTTTGGTTGTTATTAATGCTTTCAATTGTGTGGCCGATGATTGAATTGTTCTATTGATTTAACTTTAATCGGAAGAGGAAAGTGAGTAGTGATAATTGAGAGAAAATCATTTTATCTTATGCGATAGGAATATACTCATAAGAATTATGAAGCTCGATATTTTGAAGATTATAGATCTTTTTCGCTAATGTCGAAATAACTCACCTAGGAATAGAGTGAATTGTTCGTGTTGGAAAATTCTACTGACCTCGAAAGGGGCATTAAATTAAATTAGATAATCTTCACTTTCAATTAATTGGGAAATTACCTAACTTATATAAATCAAGATTAATTTGGATTCATCAAGGTGAATTCTTGATCCTAGATACTTCTCTTATTTGAAAGTCCACCGTCATCGGATAACTGAGTTCTCGTTTATTTTAGTTTATCGCATTTTCTAATTTATTAATAATTATTCAACCCCAAATTTTTCGGTCTTTCAAATAAAACTAGGAATAACCAATAAATTGGTAATTAGCACATTAGTCCTCGAGGAAACGATTCTCTACTCACTACTTTATTACTTGTATACGACAACGTGCACTTACGTTCATGAAAAAGATGTAACAAGTTTTTGGCGCCGTTGTCGAGGACTGATTGTTTTGCTAATATCAATTTCAGTGTTTCTAGTCTTAATTTGAATATTATTTTATTTTTATGTAAATTTGGTTTCATTTGTTTTTCTTTCAGGAATTCATTTAGTGCATGGGAATATTTGGTAATGAAGGTTTATTTCCTTTGGATACCGAACTCGAACGCACTCTTCGGAAAAACAGGAAGGAAACATGTGAGTTATCTATTCCGGATACCATGGGAGACAATACTAGAAATCAAGGGAATGATAACACAAATCAACAGGTTCAACCAGCATTGGCTCTCCGTGATTATGCACTTCCACAGATCAATGCTATTTTTTTGGGGATTCGGCGCCCAACTATTCAAGCGAACAATTTTGAAATCAAGCCAGCTATCACTCAAATGGTGAAAGCAAACCAATTTTGTGGATTGGCTAATGATGACCGTAATGCTCATATTGCTTCATGTCTCAAGATTTGTGACACATTCAAGAATAATGGTGTTACTGATGATGCCATTCGTCTACGGTTTTTCCCATTTTCTCTAAGGGACAAGGCCAGGTTCTGGTTAAATTCACTCCCACCAGGCTCTATCACAACTTGGGCAGAGTTAGCACAAGCTTTTCTGGCTAAGTTCTTTCCATCGGTCAAGAAGCAAGACTCAGAAATGAGATAACTACTTTCAGGCAGTATGATATGGAATCGCTACATGAGGCATGTGAGTGATATAAAGATTTGCTAAGGAGATGCCCCCATCATGGTCTACCGGAATGGCTGCAGATTCAAACATTCTATAACGGATTAAGTGCTTCTACACACACTCTAGTAGACGCAGCAGCTGGAGGTGCTTTAATGGGAAAAACTATGGCTGAAGCTTATTCCTTACTGGAAGCTATGGCTGCGAATGCTTATCAGTGGCCTTCTGAGCATGTGAATCCAAAACGAGTTATGGAAATTTTCGACAATGATCCAATATCTATGCAATCAGCTCAAGTTGCAGCTTTAACTCAATAACTGCAAGTTTTATCACACTCTCCTTCTACCGGTACCACGGAAACTTGCAATTGGTGCAGCGGCTCTCATCCTAGTGCTGAATGTCAAGTCGGGAATCCATTTAAGCAATCTCAGATGGAACAAGCTCAATTTTTGGGGAATGGAAATCGTCAAAATAACCCGTATTCTAACACCTACAACCAAGGGTGGCGAAATCATCCAAATCTTTCATGGAGGAACGGACAAGCGTTGAAAAAATCTCCACAAGCTCAACAGCAGCCCCCTCAACCACCGAAGGTCTCTTTAGAAGATGCACGTGCTCAAATGGCGGCTAATACTAGTCAATTCATGACTCACACTGAAACTACTCTACAGAATCATTCCGCTTCTATTCGGAACATGGAGGTTCAAATGGGGCAGATTGCAAATCTATTATCATCTAGACCCCAAGGTGTCTTACAAGTGCTACCGAGACGAATCCCAAAGAATATGTGTAAGCTATTAAGTTACGAAGTGGAAAAGAACTACACGATCAATCCAAGAGTAGCAAAGAAAAGAGCATTCCCGTTGAGAAAGTGAATGATGAGGAGCCCACTTAAGTAGAGACCACCATGTCCTCAAAGCCCAAGTCAAAAGTAGTCTCGACCACTCATCCTACTTATGAGCCACTAGTCCCATTTCCACAGTGTCTGCAAAAGCAGAAGTTAGACAAGCAATTTTCTAAATTTCTCGACGTCTTCAAGAAATTGCATATTAATATCCCATTTGACGACGCTTTGGAACAAATGCCGAGCTATGTGAAATTTATGAAGTGAATTTTATCTAACAAAAGAAAGCTCGAAAAATATGAAATGGTGGCATTAACTGAATAGTGCAGCGCTATTTTGCAGAAAAAGCTCCCACCTAAATTGAAAGATCCAGAAAGCTTCACTATACCTTTGCACTATTGATAATTCGTCCTTTGATAGATCTTTGTGTGATCTTGGCGCCAGTATTAATCTTATGCCTCTCTCTATTTTCAAGAAACTAGGTATTGGGGAGGCCAAGCCTACTACAGTCTCTTTACAACTAGCAGATAGATCCGTCAAGTATCCTAGAGGGGTGATAGAAGATGTCTTGGTCAGGGTTGAAAAATTCATTTTCCCTGCTGATTTTATTGTGCTCGATATGGAAGAAGATCATGAGATTCCGATTATTTTGGGTAGACCGTTTTTAGCTACTGGTAGAACCCTTATTGATGTTCATGAGGGTGAATTGATGCTTCGGGTTCAAGATGAACAAGTTGAAAGCTTAGATGCTTTTGCGAAAGACACACACCGAGAGAGTTCTTTGTCGGAATATTCAGAATCTGTTTTAATTGCTCCGACATCTAAGAAAAATTTAGAACTAGTCGCGTATCTTAGGCATTTGGACATGTCGTCTTCATCATCCATTCGCCCACCATTAATAAATTCTGATGCCGCCGTAAATTCATCCGTTCAAAAGAAAACTAAGCCGGAAGTAAAACGGTTGCCAAGTTATTCGCAATATGGGTGTTTCGGGAATTTACTATGGTTCAAGTATTTTCGTAAAGAACATTGGATATCCAAACCAAAAGTCGAACGGTTAAAAACTAATGGTCAAAAATTTAAAATACATAATAATGGTTCGATGGGCTTTGTGGAGTCCAAATGGTGTTTGCAAAAAGCAACTTGATTTTCAAAAGGTCCAGCTGAAGACGATAAACTTAGCGCTTCTCGGGAGGCAACCTGAGTAGTAGTTTTTAGTTTTCTTTGTTTTTATATTTTTATTCCATTATAGGAGTCTTGTTTTCTGGTATTTTCGATATATTGTGCTGTTCTCACTTGTTTTCTTCGGATACAGTTGAAAAATCTTCGCGGAAATCACTCCAGGGCCAATTCCCAGTTAGGGCCGCGACACACTAAGTAAGGTCCGTGGCACGCATAGACTCCAATCCAGGCTTAAGTTTTTGTACTACGGGCCACGGCACGCATACGCTGAGCCGCGGCACATTTACTTAGGAGCCGCGACACCCTTACTCGGAACCGCGACATGCGCCTAAACTATACCCGAAAGCAAATTTTTCTATACAGTGGGCCGCAACACACTTATTATGGGCTGCGGCCGCTGCTGGAAATATTAAACTCCAGCCGTGAGGAGTGCACTTCAGACGAGAGGTAAAAATTGAGAAGTGAGGGGCGTGAACTGAGAAAACACAGGTTACAACTTCAGATAGGTTCTTCTTCTTGTATTTCTTCTTTGATTCTCAACTATCCAAGTCCAGTAACTCGTGATGGCTCGTGACTGGCCATATCCTCCTCCCAAACGTACCATTCGTGCCTCCGATCATGACTCCGACCCCACCATCTTCACCAGACGAGGATGCCCGCGCCCCATGATCTCCACTTCTTCCAGGGGAGTCTTCTATTCTTTGTTTGTTCATTGAGGATAATGAATATCTTAATTTGGGGGGGGGGGGGGGGAGTTAGCTTGTTTAGTTTGTCTTGCTTGATTTTCGATATCTTTGTCACATGCTTGTCCTTTTTGGTATTTTGGATTTTTTTTTATATTTAGTGAGTATGTCGTGCAACCATGCATAAGACTAAATATATAATTCTGATTTCAATTTGAAGAACCGGATAAATCTAGTTGAGTTCACCTTATGCTATTTTAAACTCGAGTACTCATTTCGGTCTGTTTTTTTGCATCATTGTGGAAGCCTTGGCATCCAGGAAATGAGACAGATGTGTTTGTAGTGTTCGCATTACACCAGCCACCAAATATATTTGTTTGGGTGCACTGTTCACCTAGCTAGTCGTCTAGTGACATTAGGCTTGTAAGCATTGAACTAAGTACCTACGATTATGCATTGGTTTGGACAGTTTTAATTCCCATAAAAATGAGCAAACTTGCATGTTGTAGGATGGGAAGTCAAGTAACCGGATGTATTCACGTAACTCGTTGTTTACATTCGCGTCAAACGACAACCTTCAATAGACATGTGTAAGAGGTTGAATAATTGTTCAGAAAAATCACATATCCTATGATAGGAAGCCAAGTAACCGGATATATTCACGTGACCCGTTGTTTATATTTGCGTAAAACAGCAACCTTGAATCGGATGTGCCAAAAAAAATGAAATGAGTTTTTTCTCTGCTGTGGAGGGAGACTTAGTAACTAGGAGCATTCATGAGCCCCATGAGTGTCTTTTACATCAAACGGTTCCCCAATACATGAGAATGAAAATCCACCCTAAGACTCTTCCGATGAAACATTCCGAGAGTCGAAACCTAGTGGTTAACTTGTTGTTCCTAAATCATAATAATAGTTATTAAATAAAGTGGGATTGCTGTCCGGGGAATGTCATGGAAATCATATTAGTTGTGCTGCATTTCGTATGTTTATGTCACAAGGCCGTGGGACGAGACGAGTTAGCTTATTATAACCTCACCAATCATTTTGTCAGTCGGCCCATTTCACGTTTGTTGATCTTCGAGCCTTGACTACTTTCATGGGTTGAGATTAGCACGGAAAAGGTTACTTTGAGAAATCATTGTCCGTAACGTGACTCACTAGTACGTTATTCGTATTATTCTTTGAGATTTTCAGGTTAGCATTAATAAGTTGAGCGCTATGGATTTGCACGATTGTCCATGATACTTGTAGTTTGTTGGGAGTTGATTTTTGCTCGAGGACAAGAAAAGGTTTAAGTTTTGGGGTGTTGTTACGTGCTATTTTTGTAAGCTTTATTGTTATTATTTTATCTCTATTTTAATTCTATGTAAATAAGCTCCTAATGCATTATGTTTATATGTTTTTAAGGAAATTGGAGTCCTGGAGCTTGAACGAAGAAAAACGGGCCAAAAATGACATTTTTCTGTAGAGGGACGCGTCACACGAAGCTGGGCCGCTTCGCAGGCTCAACACGCGGCAAGACTAAAGTTGCTGTACCGAGGGCCGCGACACACTTACATCGGGCCGTGGCCCGTACTAAACTAACACCCAGACTGGGCGGCTGTGTGCTTAGGGCCGCGGCCCACTTACTCCAGGTCGCGGTCCATAGGAGCAAAAACCTGTTACGATTCTGGACTTTGGCCGTTTTGGAGTCAGACAAAACCTAATTTTCTGGACGCGATTTGGAGGCATACGAGGAAGAGAGGGAGAGTTTAATACCTAGCGGCAGAGAATAGAGCAGAGGAAGAGAACGAAGGCAAGAGCACGAGAGGGGACGATTTCTTCAATCGTGTTTGAAATTCTTGAACCTTATGTTTAATTCTTGTATTTTTGTGTTGCTTTCTAGCATGTCGGGATATATTCCATAATTCTAGGATTAAGATAAAACTGAGATTATGATGAATTAACTCTTGATTTTACATTATTGATATTTTCCCATTTTTCATTGAGTTTTCCCCGGTTGTTCTTAATGCTTTCAATTGTGTGGCCGATGATTGAATTGTTCTAGCTACTTAACTTGAATTGGAAGAGGAAAGTGAGTAGTGATAATTGGGAGAAAACCATTTTATCTTATGACATAGGAATATACTCATAAGAATTATGAAGCTCGATATTTTGAAGATTATAGATCTTTTTGGCTAATGTCGAAATAACTCACCTAGGAATAGAGTGAATTGTTCGTGTTGGAAAATTCTACTGACCTCGGAAGGGGCATTAGATTAAATTAGATAATATTTGCTTTCAATTAATTGGGAAATTACCTAACTTATATAAATCAAGATTAATTTGGATTAATCAAGGTGAATTCTTGATCCTAGATACTTCTCTTATTTGAAAGTCCACCGTTATCAGATAACTGAGTTCTCGTTCATTTTAGTTTATCGCATTTTCTAATTTATTAATAATTGTTCAACCCCAAATTTTTCGGTTGTTCAAATAAAACTAGGAATAACCAATAAATTGGTAATTAGCATATTAATCCTCGAGGGAACGATTCTCTACTCACTATTTTATTACTTGTATACGACAACGTGCACTTGCGTTCACGAAAAATATGTAACAGAATACACACGATTAAATAAAATGAATGCAAATGATTGACCACATCCATACTCCTGTATACCAATTCGGCTCGTCACCAATTCCACTGACATTCGGTCGGAAAATAACACGATAGAATCCAAAATCTTATTGTATAACCTTTGTTAAAATAATATTTTCCATATATGACTTGCTATATCGACCATTATTCCATTCCGCAACACTTCAACTATGCCATGATTGTAACACCCCAAACTAGGCGAATATTACAGTGTCATGAATCCCCGACTGGGACCCACCCGGCAAATGAAAATGATGAATTAAATAATATAATTGTAGTACCGAACCACATTATATTACCAAGTACTCCGATGAGGAGTTTAAGTACAACACACCAGGACTAAACCGAATACTAGTATATTTTATATGAAGATAAAATACACCACCCTGAATAAATAAACATCTCAAACGGAATTTGCAGCGGAAAATACAAATGACGGAATAACTAAAATGACTGAAGATGACTGAACAAACGGAATGACTGGGGCCCCCTACTAGTATCACTGGGACTCGTCGCCGTCAACATGCTCTTCCCATACTTTTGCCTTGCCGTGACCTGAAAACAAAATCCCCCAACGGGGTCAGTTACACAGAACAACAATCCTCCAGAGTTGAAATTACACAATCATGAATTAACTGAAGTTATGAAATATTCTTAATTATGAATTACGCTGAAGAGGAGTATCATAGTACGCCCGTAACGTTCTGTGCAAGTGTACAAGACGAATGACCGGACACACCCGTCCTTATACCTAATTAGTCTCACGGAGGTAAGCGTTACCGTGTGCACGGTCCGATGTATCGGTGAACCCAATACATGACCATCGTGTGCCCGACTAAAAATTTCACACAGCCGCACCCGGCCACGCAATATGAACCCGGAAGGTCACATGAACGAGAATGACCATGATGAATATCAATGAATAATAATTAGACAAGGCCAAGATGACTCACCGATATGAAAGTAATAGTGACGTGATTGATAACCCAATGAAATGATTTGGGCTGCTGTTCCTCGTGAATGAAATGATTATTCGACAATTACAAGTCTCAAAATGATTATTATTATGATGAATGAATTATGATTATGAGCAATCAACAACAAAAGGAATGAGTATCCTTTTAACCGAGTAAGATTTAACTTACACAATACCGATGAAGAATGTCCGTCCACGAACAACGTCCTAAGTGAAATACCGGTCGCTCGAACAACCTTGAATAACAATAATTACCAACAATCGTTCAATACACGTATTAAGCAACAAAACACGACTAACCCAAAGGTCGAAACAACGATAATCAAACTCATAGGGCATTCCAACGAATACATAACCAACCACACAACTTCGGAAATATCCAATCCCGAATATGTCGAAACCAACACCAAATTGAGTATTTCGAACTAACAAAACACTTCAATGATATCAATAATCCATTAGGAATCCATAATTCATGATTACAACAACATCAATCGGAAAATCCCCAATTAACCGAAGTCAACCCCAAGGGTTCTTGAAATAATTCCGAAAATAACCATTAAATCCGTAGGAATATATTTATCCAAGGTAGATAATCCATATCTAACATATTCCAATGATAATCCAAGCTTACACGAAGAAATCGGAAGGAAAACCCAAAAATCCGAAATTCTAGATCCAAGAAATTAATACCTTTGATTTGATGTTTTGGAGATGATGAAGTGATGATAATCCAACTCAAAGCCTTGAATATGATGATGGATGATAGAAGCTCGAAGAGAACACTCCAAGTAGCCCAAAATCGCCCGAAGTCGCACCAAAAACGAAAGGAAGTGAGAAATGACGAAACTCAGGCCAACTGTCCATTATAGTCGCTCCAGGTTAGCGTGCGCTAGCCCTAAAGAGTTTCGTCCCCGAAACTAAGGGTCAAACAACTCGGGATAACTCTCCCGCATACTATCCTCGGTTTCCCAAGTAGCCTCTTCGACTCCGTGTCTAGACCACTGAATTTTAACCAAAGGAATCGTCTTATTCCTCAACTGTTTGATTCGTCATTCTAAAACTCGCATAGGACGCTCCTCATATGAATGATCGTCGGCGATCTCGATTTCGTCGAACTGAAGTATGTGACTCGGGTCGGCAACATACTTCCGCAGCTGAGAGACATGAAACACATTATGAATTCGGCTCAACGCCGGAGGTAAAGCCAATCGATAAGCTAGCTCGCCTACTCGATCCAAAATCTCAAACGGTCCAATGAATCTCGGACTCAACTTTCCCCTCTTCCCAAAACGGAAGATACCACGACTTGGGGATACCTTGACCAACACATGGTCACCAGCCTCGAACTCTAATGGTCGATGACGGTTATCTGCGTATGATTTCTGTTGACTCTGAGCTGTCAACAAACGACCCCTGATCAAAGTTACCTTCTCACGGGCGGCTATAAGCATATCGGGCTCGGTGCCGATTGATTCTGATAAGTCTTCCCAACACAACGGAGATCGACAACGACGACCATACAAGGCCTCGTAAGGTGCCATCTTGATCGAAGCATGCCAACTATTATTATACATGAACTCGATCAATGGTAGTTGGGCTTCCCAATCGTCTTTCCAATCGAGGACGCATGCCCTCAACATGTCCTCTAATGTCTGAATGGTCCTCTCTGATTGTCCGTCGGACTGAGGATGAAAAGCGGTACTGAGATTAAGCTGGGTTCCCATAGCACGATGAACTGATTTCCAAAAATGAGACACAAACCGTCCGTCACGATCGGAAACGATACTTTTAGGAGTACCGTGCAGTCTGACTATCTCTTTGATGAACAGTTGAGCAAGTCTCTCGGGACCCCACGTCTTCTTGATCTCAAGGAAATGAGCTGATTTAGTTAAGCGGTCCACGATCACCCAGATCGTATTCATGCCACGACAACTCTTCGGCAAACTCGTGATGAAATCCATAGAAATGTCTTCCCACTTCCATTCGGGAATAGGAAGAGGTTTCACATACCCTTGATCGGCGATGTTCAATCTTAACTTGTTGTGAGTTAAGCATCTCGAAACAAATTCTGCGACTTCTCGCTTCATATTACTCCACCAGTAATTTTGTTTCAAGTCCTTGTACATCTTGCTAGACCCCGGATGAACAGAATAAGGGGTAGCATGAGCTTCTCTCAGAATCGAGTTTTTCAACTCGTCATTCGCCGGTACGCACAACCGATTCTTAAACCTCAAAAGTCCATCCTCGTGGACCACAAATCCAGGGTCTTTCCCCTGAGCCACATCCTCACGGATACGCAACAATGATGGGTCCGAACCGTGATTCTCTCGGATTGCCTCCTCGAGTGACGATGAAATCTCTAACATACAAAGCTGTCCCTGAACTCGCTGAAGCCAGACCTCGATCTCGGGTCTAAGGAATTCCTGCTGAAGTTCCTTCTGGACTGTTAAACGAGCAAGCATCTGCTCCTGAACGGACTTACGACTCAAGGCGTCGGCGACAACGTTCGCCTTGCCCGGGTGGTAGAGGATCTCGATATCATAATCTTTGATTAATTCCAACCACCGTCTCTGTCGCATATTTAACTCCTTCTGAGTAAAAATATACTTTAAACTCTTATGATCGGTGAATATCTGACAGGTAACGCCATAAAGATAATGACGCCAAATTTTCAAAGCGAACACCACTATTGCTAGCTCCAGTCGTGTGTCGGATAATTAACTTCGTAAGGTCTCAATTGCCGTGAAGCATAGGCAATAACTTTCCCGTTCGCATGAGTACACATCCGAGACCCCGTCCGACGCATCACTATATAAACCACAAATCCTTAGTCCCCTGTGGCAAGGAAAGTCACAGTCTTGACATTAACCGGCTCTTGAGTTCCTCAAAACTCCGTTGACACGCGTCGCACCACGTGTATTTCTTATCCTTCCGCAAAAGGTTCGTTAAGGGTTGAGCGATTCTAGAAAATCCCTCTACAAATCGCCGATAATAACCCGCTAATCCGAGGAAACTTCAGATTTCCTTAACGTTCTTCGGAGGTAGCCAATCTCGAATAGCCTCCGTCTTCTGAGGGTCGACACGAACTCCGTCTGATGAAATTACATGTCCGAGAAAAGTCACTTCGGACATCCAGAACTCACATTTGGAAAACTTCCCATAAAGTTGTTCTCGTCTCAACACGTCGAGCACTTGATGAAGGTGAAACTCGTGTTCCTCCCGGTCACGAGAATAAATCAAAATGTCATCGATGAAGACAACAACAAACTGATCCAAAAAGTCGATGAAAACCCGATTCATTAACTCCATGAATACCGTAGGTGCATTAGTCAATCCGAACGGCATAACCACAAACTCATAATGACCATAGCGTGTTCGAAACGCCGTCCTCGCGATGTCCGACTCTCGGATCCGCAACTGATGATATCCAGACCTTAAGTCGATCTTGGAAAATATTGAAGCTCCCTGAAGTTGATCTAAGAGATCATCAATACGGGGTAAGGGATACTTATTCTTGATCGTCACCCTGTTCAACTCCCGATAATCAATACATAAGCGGAATGAACCATCCTTCTTCTTGACAAACAACACTGGTGCTCCCCACGGGGGCGCTTTCGGTCGGATATAACCTTTCTCGAACAACTCCTCAAGTTGGTTCTTTAATTCTGCATTTGATCGGGGCCATCAGATGCGGTGCCTTGAAATCGGGGGCGTACTGTGCTCCAACTCAATCGTGAATTCCACATCCCTCTGTGGAGGCAAACCGAGTAACTAAATGCGGAAAAACATCGGCATATTCCCTCACCACCGGAATATCCGTTAACATTACTGATGACTTCTCGGTTTTGGCCATATAGCACCAATAACCGACACATCCCCGATTGAGTAACCTTACTGCTTTCATCAAATTAATGACCTTACCAGAACAGCCGGGATTACCTCCCTGAAACATACATTCAACACCATCGTTTGAAATGATAGTGACCATACGCTTACGGACACTAATGATGGCATCATGACGATCCATCCAATCAATACCCAAGATGATGTCGTCCCTCGACAAATCTACCACGATTAGGTCCGCTGGCCATACACGACCATGAAACTGAATTGGACAATTCTGAATCTCACGATTACCGATAATTCGTCTACCATCAGGTAGGCCAATGACATAAGGCTCACAACTAGTAGCACTACCCAGACGTAGTCTACTCAAACATGACTCGGAAATGAATGAATGCGATGCACCAGTATCGAAAAGGGTACACACAGGTTGAGATAGAATATAAAGTGTACCTGAGATCATTTGGGCCTCTGGATCATCGGTCTTCTTCATCTCATAAATCCGGGGCTTGCTAGTCCCGGCACCGGATGCTCCCGTCTGCTGGCTATAGGCTCCACCTTTAGTCGCTCCTGTCGTTTTAAACGACGCTGATTGAGTGGCCTGATTCTGAACGGCTGACTGCTTAGGTGCTGAGATGACGTCTGAGTAGGTTTGGAGTCCCTATGGCAAAAACAGGCCTTATGCCCAGCAATTCCACAATTATGACATGTGATAGTCTGTCTCGGACACTTGGTACTGAGATGACCAAGATCCCCACAGTTAAAACAGGTGATGGCGAGGCGCGCTCGAGACGAGATTCGCGGGTTTAGACGACACGGAAGGTCGCTCGGAAGCGAGCCCGCACGGGGTTTCTTGAAAGTTGTCGACCGCCTTGGTGATTACGTTTCTTCGATTTCTTGCTAGCAGACGTAGGTTGCTGCTTAGCAATTTCCTTAGCAGTAAGCTCGTAGGTGAGAGCTTTCTCAATGAATTCGGCCAACGTGGTGCAATTATGATTAAGTAACTGAAGTCTCATACGGGGTTTCACCTCTTGTGAAATACGTGATCTTATCCGCCTCTGAATGAATGATGGATGAGGCGAAAGGAAGAAGTTCCTGAAATTTCTCGGCAATGGCGAGAACATCCTCGTCTGTTGAGGGGTCGGGGGCGAGCAATTCCGACAGCTTGGCCTCTCTGAGTGGGGCCGGATAATACCTCTCCATCATGAGAGTCTTGAACTGATCCCAAGTACAAGATCCTTCGGTGGGCTTCAACGATAACCACCAAGAATGTGCGCTCTTACCCAGGTAGTAAGCCGCAACAGAAACCTTGTGTCCCTCGGGACACTCTACCATAGCAAACAACTTCTCGAAATGCTCGAGCCAATGAATGATATCTGCCGGCTCAGACGAGCCCTCAAAAGTAGGTGGCCTCTGGCGAGAGATATCGCCGATGATATTACTCACATTCCTCTCTTGCCTCTGAGGTGGCGGCGGAGGAGCCTGCTAATTTTGATTGACGGAGTTATGCATCGTCTCCATCAACTGAGCCATCTGGGTCATTTGGGCCATCATGCCCTGCATAAAAGCGAGTGGGTCAACCCGGACACCCTCTTACTGAGCCGTGTCCCGGGTACGACTCCCCGATAGTGAATGATCGTGTCCAGGTGAATGAGTGGCAGCGTCGCTGCTCGATGAAATAGCATTATTCCTCGCGTTTACATGTGTATTCACACGAGCTCTCGGGATTCGGCCCGCTCCACGGCCTCGTTCTCCACGTCCTCTTCTTGCCCTCTCCATACTGAAGTATGAAAGTCACATGATGATTATATTCACCGCATGAATAATACGTTATGATTATGACATGAGATGATAAAAATGAGCATACGCGCTCTAACACAGTGATTACATGAATGATCAACTGAGGTGACATGATTATCTTGAACATGATTAATGATTTGATCTTCCTGATCAACAACTGAATAATGAAATGAATCGAGTTATTAATGAGTTAACCTGACCGTCCTGGTCAAAATGACAATGATGATTGAGGATTGTTAACTGATGAATTATGAATGAATGATTAATGCCAGAAATTATACCATGGCATTAGAAATCTTACAGTTCTTGGTCTGATTGGCTCCGCATTTGCACAGGTCACACGTGATGCGAAAGTCCAATGATACTAGTCCGATGACGATGATTTCAAATGAGACATGACTTGGAGGGTAGTATTCAAAACCACGCTCTGATACCAACTCTGTAACACCCCAAACTAGGCGAATATTACAGTGCCGTGAATCCCCGACTGGGACCCACCCGGCAAATGAAAATGATGAATTAAATGATATAATTGTAGTACCGAACCACATTATATTACCAAGTACTCCGATGAGGAGTTTAAGTACAACACACCAGGACTAAACCGAATACTAGTATATTTTATATGAAGATAAAATACACCACCCTGAATAAATAAACATCTCAAACGGAATTTGCAGCGGAAAATACAAATGACGGAATAACGAAAATGACTGAAGATGACTGAACAAACGGAATGACTGGGGCCCCCTACTAGTATCACTGGGACTCGTCGCCGTCAACATGCTCTTCCCGTACATTTGCTTTGCCGTGACCTGAAAACAAAATCCCCCAACGGGGTCAGTTACACAGAAGAACAATCCTCCAGAGTTGAAATTACACAATCATGAATTAACTGAAGTTATGAAATATTCTTAATTATGAATTACGCTGAAGAGGAGTATCATAGTACGCCCGTAATGTTCTGTGCAAGTGTACAAGACGAATGACCGGACACACCCGTCCTTGTACCTAATTAGTCTCACGGAGGTAAGCGTTACCGTGTGCACGGTCCGATGTATCGGTGAACCCAATACATGACCATCGTGTGCCCGACTAAAAATTCCACACAGCCACACCCGTCCACGCAATATGAACCCGGAAGGTCACATGAACGAGAATGACCATGATGAATATCAATGAATAATAATTAGACAAGGCCAAGATGACTCACCGATATGAAAGTAATAGTGACGTGATTGATAACCCAATGAAATGATTTGGAACCGTCGTTCCTCGTGAATGAAATGATTATTCGACAATTACAAGTCTCAAAATGATTATTATTATGATGAATGAATTATGATTATGAGCAATCAACAACAAAAGGAATGAGTATCCTTTTAACCGAGTAAGATTTAACTTACACAATACCGATGAAGAATGTCCGTCCACGAACAACGTCCTAAGTGAAATACCGGTCGCTCGAACAACCTTGAATAACAATAATTACCAACAATCGTTCAATACACGTATCAAGCAACAAAACACGACTAACCCAAAGGTCGAAACAACGATAATCAAACTCATAGGGCATTCCAACGAATACATAACCAACCACACAACTTCGGAAATATCCATCCGAATATGTCGAAACCAACACCAAATTGAGTATTTCGAACTAACAAAACACTTCAATGATATCAATAATCCATTAGGAATCCATAATTCATGATTACAACAACATCAATCGGAAAATCCCCAATTAACCGAAGTCAACCCCAAGGGTTCTTGAAATAATTCCGAAAATAACCATTAAATCCGTAGGAATATATTTATCCAAGGTAGATAATCCATATCTAACATATTCCAATGATAATCCAAGCTTACACGAAGAAATCGGAAGGAAAACCCAAAAATCCGAAATTCTAGATCCAAGAAATTAATACCTTTGATTTGATGTTTTGGAGATGATGAAGTGATGATAATCCAACTCAAAGCCTTGAATATGATGATGGATGATAGAAGCTCGAAGAGAACACTCCAAGTAGCCCAAAATCGCCCGAAGTCGCACCAAAAACGAAAGGAAGTGAGAAATGACGAAACTCAGGCCAACTGTCCATTATAGTCGCTCCAGGTTAGCGTGCGCTAGCCCTAATGCGTAGCGTGCGCTAACGGGAAATTTGGGTATTCCAGTACCCACTGTCCGAAAACGGTAGCGCACGCTACGTACCTTTTTGTAGCGTGCGCTACGACCATATCAATAGCGTGCGTTAATACTCATAGTTAGCATGCGCTAACGAATAATTTGATGCCCAGTACTGGAATCCAGAAACTGCCTGTCCTCTGATCTGACCTCGATAGCGTGCGCTACAACCAATATTTAGCGTGCGCTATAATATCGATTGCGTACGCTAAAAACAACACATAGCGTGCGCTAAGAATTAATCCAGTGCAGTCCAGTAGCCACTGGACTCAACCTGATCTATCCTTAGCGCGCGCTACACCACATATTAGCGTGCGCTACTACAAATCACTAGCGCGCGCTACTTACCATTCGTAGCGTGCGCTACTTATAACTCACCTGCAGTCCAGTACCTTCTGGACTGTAGCCAGGGCAACCTTAGCGTGCGCTAAAGCTGAGTGGTAGCGTGCGCTACCTATACCCAATTAGCGTACGCTAAAAGGAGTACGTAGCGTGCGCTACCCCTCACGCACAGCTCGCAACGAAATGACAATGATGATAAACACGGCACGAAACTCCAATCAGATTAATGATGAATGACGATTGATACACGATACAATCACTCTGAATGATGAATACAATGACTGAATATGAGTGACAAATGATCAATAATGAGTGAAATTACTGAGTATCAATTACTGAATGATAAATACTGAATGATAATTACTGAATTACAACCGGGTATTACAATGATGAAATGTTTTTTTTAAAGACAACAATACCGTCTCTCAAAATAAATTTAAGAAAATACATTTTCATGACATCGAGCAAAATAATTTATTCAAAATATATCATGTTGAAAGGTATCATTTTCAAATGTTGAAAAACAGTTTCATGCATCTCAAAATGAACTAGCATGACTACATATTCCTCTCAAAAATCCACAACATTTCTCCTAATACATAACTCCATTTTCCAAGTTTACCCCACCTATTGGTTTTCCATAATCATAGTTTCTCAAGATCACTGGTTCTGTCCCAACTATTATATTCTGCTACCTCATACAATAACACATAATATTCTTCCCAATATTTCTCAAAGTACATCAACTTATAACTGCAAATAACCTCAATGCTATCCAAAAATCCAAATACTTACAGATCGTGAAGTTGACGATTTCCCGTGATACTGGCACATGTCTCAACTCTAGAAAATACTCGATACAAATATTTTCAAAACATACATTTTGCAAAATCAGTTCACACATCACATCTCTTTCCGAATAAACACGTTAATACCATCTAGATAAGTTTAAAACAACCACAGTACCACACTGGTAAACCACATAGCACACAAGCCCGGGTGAACAGCAAAAACCCAGGGCTCTAATACTTGCCAACCGACAACTCACATGACGTGACAAAAACACGAAATGACTCGACCCGACAGCCTAGGTTTTCACAACCTAAGGTCCGATACCCTATTCTGTAACACCCCCAGAGCCATACGGGAATATTACAGCATCGTGGGCCCCGAAATGGAACCCACAAGGCTAAAATACATTTTTACAAACATTTCAAACACGACTAAGCGGCGATGACGGTAATATCTTTTAAAATATTCAAAAACTTTATAAAATACATTTATCAATACCGTCGTAAAATCTCATTTGAAAGTACAAGGCCAAAATGCCGAAACTCAACAGTTTCAAAAGTATACGTTAAGCCACCACTTGCACGTATCGACAAAATAGTTTAGGAAATAATTTCCCAAAATAAACCCAAATTCGAAAAATACTAACAACCCATTTTAAAACACACTCGCATCGGATATAATAAATAACTAAAAATACTTTTGCAGCGAAAAATGACAACTAGTCAAAGTACTCGATTCACAAACACACGCCATAGCCAGTATCATCCGGGAAGCACATCTCTTCACGACCGCTACAAGCTCAAACTCCGAGTACCTAAAAATAAAGCCTACGACGGGGTCAGTCATAATACTCAACAATGATAACGATCACATCACATCAATAATTACATACCAATGAAATTACAAAGTAAGAATCTTACCAATGTAACCTTACAGTCATAGCTTCACCAATTTGCGATAATCCTCATCAAAATAACCCTTACCATAATGCACATTTCATATTCTGAACAACGCAATAAACTCATATCCAAACATCTGTACGGTATCCCTAACAATATCGAGACCTTCAAACATCATCATAACTCACCAATATGAAAATACACCAACTCCGACCAATCCAATCCATCATATAACATCATAAAATCTCAACACGATAAACCGATTGTCCATCAAAGACAAGTACCAAAAAGGAAATACGGAACATACCTCAAGATATGCAATGCCACGATGAATCATGTCAGTCTAATCCGAGATCAGATCAATACACATACAGATATGGTCCTACAAAAGACTTACAAATTCATACTCACATGACAACATCAGTATGCCCACAACAATAACAACAACATATACTCATGAAAATCCGATGATCCAGCGCACACAGCATAGATCCCAAGATGATCAGGTTAGATCAACACGAGGTAGATAACCAACAATATACATATGCTAAACAACAACACATGGGTAATCCAAATGATCCAGCGCACACAGCATAGATACCCTAGATGATCCCGTCGGACCAACACATGGTGGAAAATCCGTCCAGGTATCCAGCGCACACATCATAGATACCCAAGATGATCCCATCGGACCAACACGTGGTGGACATATGACAACAATGCACAAATGCATGATAACAACAATACACGAATGAATCACAACATGATCGACACAAAATGACAAAAACGATTAGAGTACTTGCCCGAGTCCTTCAAGAGCAATCTCGATGTCAAAACCATCACCAATGATTATCCTCAATATTCGACAATCCACAATACCACGTACTATAGATAACTAATATCCCCGTCTTTACCATAATGTATCCTTGATACCCAAGTATACCAATAACACATATAAATCATATACATTATGATTAATTCCCAAAATCCGAAAACAACGTACAATCCCAAATCTCCAGAGTTCACAACTAAAATCATTGCTATACGAATTATAAACAAATGAAACTGAAACCATTCATTATATATTATAAACTGAGCAAGTAATAACTTGCCTCGATACCGATATGACGATAGTGAAGCCGTTACCAATTTTTTGTCCTCGTCTACAAGCTCCTCGGCCCCAGGCCAAAGCAATTCACGAACATCCTCGAACTCGACAGCAACATGATATTCTAATCAACGATCAATCCTCACAACCTATTGTAGTAATCGATAAAAACATGTTCGATAACAATCAACAATTAATATAACCAATCAACAAACCCAACAGTTCCACAATATCTCGGTTAAACAATGACAACAACATCAAGAATTCGAAATGAAGAAAGGGATTACATCAACACACCCCTTCAACACAATCCAAAAACACTACAATCATACAATGCCCCTATATCAATAACAATATCAACATGATTCGGGAATCCATCTTACAAGCACGTTTGAACGAATCACCATTCTTACAACATGAAGTATCTTAACCAACATCTTCAATCTCTTGTCACAATTCCATTTAATTACGTATAACATCACCATACATAATAAGATAAACCAATATGCTCCCTAACATGTAAACATCCTTCCAAAATGAACTACTATCGAGTGGATACGAATATTACCTTGTATTGACGAGTATGGTTAAGAACAATCAAATTCCCCCAAAGAATCATTGACAACTTTAAGTACAAATCTCTAATCCATGCTCTCAAGCTTATTGTTGTTAAAGGTGATCATTTCTACGAACACTCAAGTGTTTGGAACTTCAAAACCGCACCCAATAACTCTCACTATCAGATGAAGAGAAGAAATAGCCGAAATGAATAACAATACCCAACTGCACATATTTATAGACTTAGACATTACGTACGCTACATGAACAACCTAACGTGCGTAACACCCCTTACATATGTTATCCGACCTTGGCTATTGCCTCAATTCGTACCATGTCTTACGTACGTAAGGCCTATGCCATAACGTACATAACATGGTCGTTGACTTGCTACAATATGATACTCATTTACGTACGTAATGGGCTATACATAACATGCGTAAATCTCTACGTTGACTCACCTGTCCACATCTGCACCGAAATTTGCTGATCACGGGACCCACTCATCGATCACAGCCTGATCCTGCCTGATATGACCTTTACATACGTTAACTATTCTTCTTTACGTACGTAAGCCTTGTGCATTAGCGTACTCTAAGTCCTTACTTTAGCGTGCATTAATCAGGCTATACTAAGCCAATTCCAACTGTTCTTGTCTGTCGTCTCAATATACCAGATACGTATACACGACATATTGAGTACATATATTCATTCCAATAATATTCTCATACGATACATAATATCCTTAAATGCAATTGTCAACCAACTATGACAATTATACCAATACAAATGTCTTAGTCCTTCAATTATTTTATCCATACTATACAGATTCCACACTATACAATATAACTCGGATAAAATAACATTACACAAGCATAGTAGAAATTCAGGATATTACATCAGTTTCTTTTGGAGGCCCCACTCTTTTTTTACTACTAGAAATATCTAAACCAAACCCCAAATCATCTGCAACTTCATCCTCATTATCTTCTTCTTCATCAAAATACCCATTATACTTATCATCATCCCCAGGTAACCTATCAAATGCATATTTGAGCTCAAGTGTGGTATCAAGCATTATGTAGGTGGAGTTCCACCTTGTTGGCTCATCTAACACGCAAACTTTTTTGCTCTCCAACTCTTCTTTCTTAACACAATCTTTAAATAAAGCAAACCTAATAAGTGAACTCCTAACAAATTTGACCGCATTCCTAATTGATGACACCAACTTCTCCATAAACTTCAAACCATATTTAACAATAAGATTCACGATGTGAGCGAAACATATAATATGAAGATACTTCTCATCTAACACAAGACACTTAAAACATAACTTTCTCTTCACATATTCAAGTGTAACTCTATTAGCAGATGCATTATCAATAGAAATAGTTAAAACCTTCATAATTACCCAATCTAGCAAACATCTTTCAAGAATCCTACCTATCTTAGTGCCGTTATGGTTTGGAATAACACAAAAATTAAGGATTCTTAACTTTTTGCATATTCCAACCACCGTCAATGAAATGAGTGTCACTACCATGTAATTAATTTTTTTTGAATAGAGGTCCATGTAGTATTAGTCATTAAACTAACACAATGGTCCCTAAGCTCGGCTTTTAACTCTTATTTCATCAAATTATACATGTCGAAATAGGTTTTTACCACCACCTTCCTGCACGGAATTTTCCATTTTGGGATTACAACATTATAAAATCTTTTAAACGGATAGGTGTGTTTGACCCTTACAATGTTGCTTCAAATGCTTTCTAAATTTGCTAATGTCATTCTTAGATGAACCAGCAGCCAGTTCAGTGGAGCAATACTTGCAAATTGCTACTGTGGATGGCCAACTTGTACATGCTTGCCATCTTGATCGTCTTCTATCAATGGTTTAGTTTGAGTGTTGTAGTGCCCCACACCACAGACCTTTTATTCCCAGTCGGTTTCTCTGATTTTGCTGCGGTCCTTTTTTTTTTCAGTTGTGCTACATTTTTTTCTCCCTTTTATCATTGCTTGGGCTTCTAGACTTACTAGAACGTGAGCTCAAATCCGTTGTATCTAGGATAAAAAGAAACTAACAACAATAAGAATACGATTTAAAATAATTATAAACCAGATATTAAGTATTATTGTCCTAACAAAATATTGCAAGTGGTTCTTTATAAGCGTGACCATAAGAGATCTTGATTTTTCTTTCTTCAACTACTACAAAAAGAGGTTTCAACATCGCCCAATTTACATCGATTTTTAAGAAAAAGATGAAGGCGGTGGTGTAATTATATTTTTCTTCGATATTCACATCGATTATTATTAGAACTGATGTAAATTTTACTAGTTTAACATCGGTTATTTAGAAAGTGATGTGAATTTTGCTAGTTTATCATTGGTTTCTACAAAAACCAATGTAAAAATTAATGTAAGCTTTTACTTTAACATTGGTTTCTATAAAACCAATGTGAATAGCATAGTATAACATCGGTTTTTATATTAACCGAGGTGGATGTGATTTTTGTCTCATTCACATAATGAAAAGCAAGCCTTCAAGACTCAATGATTGAATTCAAGTAAAAAGAGAGAAAACTGCAGTCGCCCGAAAAGTAATTGCAATGATCTTCAGATAGAGGAGGACGGATCGATCACCGGTTAATGATTGAAGGGCTTTCTTGACTTCAATACTTTTGTTCTTCATTGGAAAAATAGAGGATTTGCCGGTTTCACAGAGGAGCGAATTTCCTTTTCCTTCTTCTAGTAGGTGAATGAAGTTCCTTTGATTTTCTTTTTTCTTTCACAAAGTGATTGTTTGATTAATTGAAAGGTGTCAAATAATATACAGGGTGGTCCAAAATTATTCGGCTTAATCGTACAACAGCATCTCCTAATCTTCGATTTCGAGGTAAGATTTCTTCGAGCCCAAACCTTGTAATTGAATTTTCTTCTTCATCCAGGTTCATGTTTATGTGGAAGAAATCCATGTATATTGCGGACTGGAAACCCATAACTACCGTAATCCCATGTTTTGTTTCCAAAGGCACTGCAGATTAAAGCTGGCTATGGCACAAAAGGATGTCTCATGTCAATTTCAATACCATCAACATGTTAGCTCGATGGGGAATGATCAGAGGCTTGTCCGATGTTTCATTTCATAATAACAACATATGTGGACCCTGTCAGAAGGCAAGCAAGTCAAGACTTCTCTGAAGAGCAAATCAAATATTTCAACCAATAGGGTACTGGATTTGCTACACATGAATCTTTATGGTCCTGCAGACCCTGTCAGCCTGGGAGGTAAGAAATATTGTCTTGTTATTGTTGATGATTTTTCTAGGTACTCTTGGACCATCTTCCTGAATAAGAAGAAAGAGACAACTACAAAGCTGCTGGAACACCTGAAAAAGCTTCAAAATGAGAAAAGGGCTGAGTATTGTATCCATTCATTCTGACAGAGGCACAAAATTCACAAATAGTTTTATAGATTAGTATTGTGCTGACAATGGCATACAACATGAATACTCAACAGCCCGACTCCTCAACAGAATGATGCTACCGAGTGAAAGAACAAGATGCTGATGGAAGCAACGAAAACCATGTTAGCTGCAAGCAAGTTGCCACAGCATTTCTGGGGAGAAGCAACAAATACAGTGTGTTATACACAAAACCGTTGTATCACCAACAAGCACCACAACAAAACAACATATGAGATATGGAATAATAAAACTCAAATGATTGCATACTTTCATTTTTTTGGATGCAGGTGTTATATTCTCAACAATGGGAATGATCAACTTAAGACCTTCGATGAAAAGTCAGATGAAGGTGTCTTCATTGGATACTTCTCTGTCAGCAAAGCATTTAGGATATTCAACAAAAAGAAGCTGACAATAGAGGAGTCAGTCTACGTAGTATTTGATGAACCCCATTACGTCCCTACATGAATAGAATGCCTAACCTAAGGCATGCAGACGCTATCCATTGCCGAAATCTCACAGACTCCGGATAAACCTGTTGTAAATCTAGAGATTAATCCCGCGGATGTAAGAACAGTAGAAGTAGTCGAAGCTGAAGCTGTAGAAGCTGAAGCTGAAACTACAGCTCATCAGGACACGGTAAGGGATGTTGAACTAGGACCCTACAGGAGGTGGTTAAGAGATCACCCTCATGATCTAATAATGATGATATTCATGCTGGTGTGTTCCACCCGAAGAAAAATACAGAGTACACAAGGAATTGTACTCTGTGCACAAGAAGATACAGAATCCAATTATGAAAAGTCTCAAATTCCTGTATGGAAATCCCAAGTTGAACTTAGGAGACTTGCCATGTGCACTCTTGTTGTAATATCCGGAAATTCTATTACTGTTGTTTAATATTATTTTATCCGAGTTATGTTGTACAGCGTGGAATCTGTACAGTATGGATAAAATAATTGACGGACTGAGATATCAGTATCGGTATAACTGTTGTACTTGGTCGACAATTGTATTATATAATATAGTGCGTCATGTATACGTAACCAGTATGTCGAGACGGACGAGTAAAGTTGGAAATGGCTAAGTGTAACATTATTAGCGCACGCTAATAATCACAAGTAGCGCACGCTATCGTGCAGGTTTAGCGCACGCTACGGACATAACTTAGCACACGCTAGTGCAGAACAGATCAGAAGGAATCTATGTGTGGACCCGGTCACTTTCGGCGCATATGCCGACAAGGTCAACAAATGTTTTTTGTGAACTATTAGCACACGCTAATGTATATTTATAGCGCATGCTAATCAGATCGGTCAATAGGGAATCTTGGCTTTATTGGTTGCTTTCGGCATGTGGGTCACGAGCATCTTCGTGGTAGGTGTAGACTGTAGCGAGTCAACTGGTATTAGCGCACGCTAAATGTAAGGACTTGCGTACGCTAGACAGTGTAAGTTACGTACGCTAATGCATGGAAATTACGTACGTAAGCACATGTACGAAGCCAGACAGTAGCCTCTGGACTGCGATAGCGCACGCTAACAAAGTCAGTTAGCGCACACTAAGGCTGTTGCGCACGCTAAACATAAGGTTTAGCGCACGCTAATAATATACTTTATAAAAAGGGACATAAGGGTGTTATGAATCATTTCGTCCATTCCTTCCTTGCAACCGAGAGAGAGAGTTTTTAGAGAGAAGTTTGAGGTCCCAAACACTGAGAGATGATAATCTTTAACAAAGATTAATCTGAGGAACATGGATTAAAGTCTTGTTCTTGAAATTATTGATGATTCTTGGAATGAAGTTGATTGTTCTCCTTCATGGTTCGTCTATACAAGGTAATAGTTCTTCACTTTTGAATTTGGTTTGGATTGATTATTGATGTTCTTGAGTTGATGATAATCATATATTCGAGTTGATGAGCATGATAACGAGTTGGATTACCGTACTAAGTTAGTGTATTATCAATATATGAGTATTGATATGTTTCGTATGGTTTTGGAAGGAATTCAAGAGATATGTTGATGTAATTCCCTTCTTCAATTCGGATTTTTGATGTTTTGTCATTGGTTAATTCGTATCGTGACGATTATGGCGGTGCTATTGTGATTCTTGAAGTTATATGAATTGTATGTCGAAGAACATGATGAATAAGGATTTTTAGATGTTAGAACACATCGGATTTTGTCATTTTATGGATCATGAACGTGAATTCGGATAATTCGTGTTCTTGAAGAACTATTGAATTATATATGTCATGATTGTTATGAATAAGAACTGGAAATTGGAAAGGTTACGGATGACTTTGGAATATGATTATTCATGATAATAACCGGTAAATTGTTCTATGAAGTTACCAAATATGAACAAGAAGAAATCTTGTTGATTCGTGTTTAAAGATAAAAGATGGAATCGAATATGTTATGAAATCCTTAATATCGAGATGAGTTGATCATTGATATGATGGAAGTGTTAAGACGATGCCTGGAATGCATGCCACTGCACAACATTAGCGCACGCTAAGCTTACTAGCTAGCGCACGCTAATGGGAGCAATTTAGCGCACGCTACGTTATGCGTTTAACGCGCGCTAAATAGGCAGTCAGTGCAGTATTTTTGTGTTTTGATTATGAACTCGTGATGGTTTGATTTGGTTTGTTCTGACTGCGTTTATTTGAGGTTTTTGTTGAACCGTTGAGTTCGATTTGTTAGTTTTGTCGGTTGTTGATTGTTATCGGATATGTGTTATTTGATTACTTCGATAGGTTGAGATTATCGATTCAGTTAGTGTTAGTGATTTGGTCATGCATATTGTCATTAATGTTGTCGAACATGAGGTCATCTTAGTGGATTTGTCATGTTGTCATGCATGTTATGTTGTTCATGTTGATGAACGTGTTGATTTGCATATGTGTATGCATATTGTGTTGTTTATGTTGTGTAAATAATCCGATGAGATTATGAGGATCTATGCTGAGGGTGCTGGATCGAATGTCCACCATGCGTTGGTTCGGCGGGATCATCATGGGGATCTATGCTGAGGGCGCTGGATCGTTGGACAGGTTTTCCACCATGCGTTGGTTCGACGGGATCATCATGGGGATCTATGCTGAGGGCGCTGGATCGTTGGATTACCAGTATTGTGTTGATGAAATCTTGTGAATTTGCTTTATTGATTTTATCATGTGTTGTTATTCACATGTGTATTGTTGGTTATCCACCTTATGATGATCTGATAGGATCATCAAGGAGATCTATGCAGAGGTCGCTGGATCGTCGGATTTCCATTGAGTATACATCATTGTTATTGTTGTGAGCATATTGACGTGGTCATATGAGTATGCATTTGTAGGTCTTGTGTTAGGACCGTGTCCGTATTGCATTGATCTGATCTCGGATTAGACTGATATGATTGTCGTGGCACATCATATCTCGAGGTAGGTTCCATATTTCCTTGGTATTTGTCTTTGATGGACAATAGGTTATCGTCTTGGGATTTGATGATGTTATTCGATGGATCGTATTGGTCAGAAATGGTATATTTCCGTATCGTGAGTTGATGATGATAGTTTGAGAATCTTGAGTATTGTTTGAGGTACAATACAAATATTATGTTCGAGTTTATTGGTTAATCGAGTCCAAGATGCGAACTGTGATATGATTATTCTGATGAGAATTACTCGAGTAAGTAAAGTTATGACGGTAAGATTACGTTGGTCGTATTCTTATGTTGTATTCTCATTGGTATGTAATTATTAATGTACTGTGACGGTTATCATTGTTGGATATTATGGCTGACCCCGCCGTGGGATTTCTTTTTAGGTTTTTGGAGTATCGAGCTTGTAGCGGTCGTGAAGAGATGAGCTTCCCAGCGGATACTGGCTAGGACATGTTTTGTGCTTTGAGTTTCTTGATTGGTTCTTGTATTCCGCTGCTCGAGTATCTTTATGGTTGGTCTTTTTCCGCTGCGTGAGTATTTTGAAGTGCTCTTTCGGTATCTGGTAGCTGAGATTACTTTGGAAATCGTTTTCTAAACTTTTGTGTGTCGGCTGTTTGGCCTTGCGATTTCAAATGAGTTTTTATGACGGTTTTTGTTAAATGGATTTTATAAACCTTTGTGCATTTTTAAAGATAGTATCGTTGTTGGCCTCCTGGGCATTTGTAAATGTTTGCGAAAAATTCTTTAGCCTTGTGGGTTCCATCTCGGGGCCCACAGCGCTGTAATATTTCTGGTTAAATCTGGGGGTGTTACAGAATATGGTATCGGAGCTTAAGTTGAGAAAACCAAGGCCTTTGGGTCGAGTTGGGTCGTGTTTTGGTCGTGTCATTCGAGTTGTCGATTGACTAATACTAGAGCCGTGAGTTTTTTTTGTTGTTCACTCGAGCTTGTGCGTTAAGTGATTTACCAGCGTGGTGCTGGGTTTGTTGTAAACTTTTCCAAATGGTGTTAACGAGATTCCCTGGAATGAGATATATTGTGTTCTTGAGTCGAACTGATTTGGCAAAACGTGTGTTTTGAAAATATCTGTGTCGAGTATTTTCTAGAGTCGAGACATGTGCCAGTATCACGGGGAATCATCGGCTTCATGATCTGTAAGTATTTGGATTTTTGAATTTCATTGAGATTTATTGCCGTTCTAAGTTGACATGTTTTGAGATTAAGCAGATATCATGCGTTACAGTATGAGATATCAGAATTGGGACAGGATTGATGATTTGGGAAGCTATGATTTTGGAAATCTCAATATGTCGGTTAAGTTTTGGAACGGAATTGTGCATTTGGGAGAAATATTGTGCATGGTTGAGAAAGAACATTTAGTCATTTAGTTCATTTTGTATACATGAAACTGCTTTTGAGCATTTGAAAATGATACTTTTCAAAATGAATATTTCACGGATGTTTTACGGAAAATGATTTTTGGGCCGAGACCCAATCGATTTTGAAATAGATTTGTAACTCATGACTTGGAGTCCGAAAAGAGTTTTCTACTTTTTAAACTTCTTGTTATGCAGAACAAGATACGGGCAGAGACCCTAATGTTTCAAAGGAAAGCTTTTCTGTTTTCTAAAACTCCCGAGATTTGTAAAACTCTTTATCAATCGTTTATTTATTTTGTTCCTACCTTTTGAGGTTTTGGTTTACTTGTTCAAATGAAACTTCTCGGGTAGTCATTCGCTGTATTTGATTTGTCGATTATTCAATGTTTTGTCATAGCATATTTGAGGTGATCCAGGATGGATTAATAATTGACGTTGCGAGTCATATTTGAGGAAAAAGGAGTTTCAACAGAATTCTTATATATTGAGATTTTGGAACTCTATCGTGTGGTTTTCCCGATGGAATATCGGTGGATATTGGTGACGAGCTGAACTGATAAACAGGAGTATGGATATGGTCAAGCATTTGCATAAATCCCATTTTATTTAATCGTGTGTATTTGAAAAGAATTTTTATCGAGAACTTGACACGAGGGAGTCAGTGGGTTCGAAAATTTATTTCGTGGTCTTACCAAAATTTATGTTTTGAGTTTTAAAAATTTTGGAAGAACTTTTGAAAATTTGTCTTCTTGACGAGGCTGTATGATTTCATACTGGTTTTGAAAGTATGATTGATATACATACGCATTTGGTGCATAGTACATAACATAGTGAAGTTTCGAGTGTGACTCACGAACTGGTTATGACATTCCTATGGTGCGATGAATAGAGATCCGAACTTTGGTATGGTAGTAGCTCGAATTTACCATAGTGATCTTCGAATGATTTCTTTGTAAGTGCAGATTTGGGGTTGTTGACCTCATGCTGGTTGTTTTGAGTATCGATTGGTCGTTTCCACTCCATGTATAATTTGGATATGTTCGACGGGTTGTGATTGGTTGTTAAATGCGCAGGGGTATGCTCACCAGTCTGGTATGTTTATTGAGATACACTGTATGTGATTGGTGTGTCATTTTGAGAATGTTATTCTTTCGTATATTTGTTTCTGTGGTTCTGTGTTGATCATGTTGGAGTTTATCACGTTGATGATATTCTCGATTGTGTTTTGACCTCTGGTTGGTCATATTGGAATTTATGATGTCGATGATAAATTCGGTTGATTGTTGATCATTGTTGGTGATCATTTAAGCGTTAGGATTTTGTGTCAAAGTTTGGGATTCGTATTGTTGTTTTGGGCAGTTGTTTCGCAGATGTATTGTATATTATTCGTCTTATCGGAATTGAGACCTGATTATGTAATCAGGCAGACAGAATTTGATTCGGATAGATTGCTTCATCCGAAGATGATATATTTTGTTGAGACTCAAGGAATTGTTATTGTAAGCGTGTTGAGGCTTTACAGTGAAGTCACTTCCTAGTATCTGAGGTGATCGTCGACTTAGCGCATATGTAAGTATGCTACTTTGGTTATTCGGTAATGATGATGATTGATCGTTGTCGTGATGGTTTTGGGATATTTTGGTTGAACGGTATGTTTGTTTGTCTTATGACGGATTGCAAGTTTCGAGGATGAAACTTATTTTAAGTGGTGTAGAATGTAATATCCGGAAATTCTATTACTGTTGTTTAATGTTATTTTATCCGAGTTATGCTGTACAACGTGGAATCTGTACAGTATGGATAAAATAATTGAAGGACTAAGGTATTAGTATCGGTATAATTGTTGTACTTGGTCGACAATTGTATTGAGAATATAGTGCGTCATGTATACGTAACCAGTATGTCGAGACGGACGAGTAAAGTTGGAAATGGCTAAGTGTAACATTATTAGCGCACGCTAATAATCACGAGTAGTGCACGCTATCGTGCAGGTTTAGCGCACGCTACGGACATAACTTAGCACACGCTAGTGCAGAACAGATCAGAAGGAATCTATGTGTGGACCCGGTCACTTTTGGCCCATGTGCCGACAAGGTCAACGGATGTTTGTTGTGAACTATTAGCGCATGCTAATGTATATTTATAGTGCATGCTAATCATATCGGTCAACAGGGAATCTTGGCTTTATTGGTTGCTTTCGGCATGTGGGTCACGAGCATCTTCGTGGTAGGTGTAGACTGTAGCAAGTCAACTGGTATTAGCGCACGCTAAATGTAAGGACTTGCGTACGCCAGACAGTTTAAGTTACGTATGCTAATGCATGGAAATTACGTACGTAAGCACATGTACGAAGCCAGACAGTAGCCTCTAAACTGCGATAGCGCACGCTAACAAAGTCAGTTAGCGCACGCTAAGGCTGTTGCGCACGCTAAACATAAGGTTTAGCGCACGCTAGTAATATACTTTATAAAAAGGGACAGAAGGGTGTTATGAAGCATTTCGTCCATTCCTTCCTTGCAACCGAGAGAGAGAGTTTTTAGAGAGAAGTTTGAGGTCCCAAACACTGAGAGATGATAATCTTTAACAAAGATTAATCTGAGGAACATGGATTAAAGTCTTGTTCTTGAAATTATTGATGATTCTTGGAATGAAGTTGATTGTTCTCCTTCATGGTTCGTCTATACAAGGTAATAGTTCTTCACTTTTGGATTTCGTTTGGATTGATTATTGATGTTCTTGAGTTGATGATAATCATATATTCGAGTTGATGAGCATGATAACGAGTTGGATTACCGTACTAAGTTAGTGTGTTATCAATATATGAGTATTGATATGTTTCGTATGGTTTTGGAAGGAATTCAAGAGATATGTTGATGTAATTCCCTTCTTCAATTCGGATTTTTGATGTTTTGTCGTTGGTTACTTCGTATGGTGACGATTATGGTGGTGCTATTGTGGTTCTTGAAGTTATATGAATTGTATGTCGAAGAACATGATGAATAAGGATTTTTATATGTTAGAACACATCGGATTTTGTCATTTTATGGATCATGAACGTGAATTCGGATAACTCGTGCTCTTGAAGAACTATTGAATTATATATGTCATGATTGTTATGAATAAGAACTGGAAATTGGAAAGGTTACGGATGACTTTGGAATATGATTATTCATGATAATAACCGGTAAATTGTTCTATGAAGTTACCAAATATGAACAAGAAGGAATCTTGTTGATTCATGTTTAAAGATAAAAGTTGGAATCGAATATGTTATGAAATCCTTAATATCGAGATGAGTTGATCATTGATATGATGGAAGTGTTAAGACGATGCCTGGAATGCATGCCTTTGCCGCGGCATTAGCGCACGCTAAGCTTACTAGCTAGCGCACGCTAATGGGAGCAATTTAGCGCTGCCTTCGTTATGCGTTTAACGTGCGCTAAATAGGCGATCGATCTTGATATTTTTGTGTTTTGATTATGAACTCGTGATGTTTTGATTTGGTTTGTTCTGACTGCGTTTATTCGAGGTTTTTGTTGAACCGTTGAGTTCGATTGGTTAGTTTTGTCGGTTGTTGATTGTTATCGGATATGTGTTATTTGATTACTTCGATAGGTTGAGATTATTGATCGGTGATTATAGCCGGATGTTGCGGTCGTTTTCGAGTATGTCCATTGTATTGCTTTTGATCGGGGCTGAGGAGCTCGTAGACAAAGGTAATGTGTTCGGTAGCAGCTTCATGGTATCGGTATCGAGGCAAGTTATTACTTGCTCAGTTATAATGTTTAATGAATGATTTCAGTTTCATTTCGTTTATAATGCATATAACGATGATTATTATTGTGAACTCTTGGTATTTTGATTGGATATCGTTCTTCCGATTCTGGGAGTTTAATCATATGTATATGATTTATTTCGGCTATTGGCATATTCTAGTATCTAGGTTACATTATGGTAAAGATGAGGACTTGAGTATCTGTAGTCCATGGTACGTTTGGATCGCCGAGCATTGCGTTTGATATTGAGATTTCTCCTGAAGGACTCGGGGCAAGTATCTTATATCGATTCAGTTAGTGTTAGTGATTTGATCATGCATATTGTCATTCATGTTGTCGAACATGAGGTCGTCTTAGTGGATTTGTCATATTGTCGTGCATGTTATGTTGTTCATGTTGATGAACGTGTTGATTTGCATATGTGTATGCATATTGTGTTGTTTATGTTGTGTAAATAATCCGATGGGATTATGAGGATCTATGCTGAGGGCGCTGGATCGAATGTCCACCATGCGTTGGTTCAGCGGGATCATCATGGGGATCTATGCTGAGGGCGCTGGATCATTGGACAGGTTTTCCACCATGCGTTGGTTCGACGGGATCATCATGTGGATCTATCTTTGAGGGCGCCTGATCGTTGGATTACCGGTATTGTGTTGATGAAATCTTGTGAATTTGCATCATTGATTTTATCATGTGTTGTTATTCACATGTGTATTGTTGGTTATCCACCTTATGATGATCGATAGGATCATCAAGGGGATCTATCTTTGAGAAGCTGGATCGTCGGATTTCCATTGAGTATACATCATTGTTATTGTTGTGAGCATATTGACGTGGTCATATGAGTATGCATTTGTAGGTCTTGTGTTAGGACCGTGTCCGTATTGCATTGATCTGATCTCGGATTAGACTGATATGATTGTCGTGGCACATCATATCTCGAGGTATG
Source organism: Orobanche coerulescens (assembly GCA_033398695.1). Classification (NCBI taxonomy): domain Eukaryota; kingdom Viridiplantae; phylum Streptophyta; class Magnoliopsida; order Lamiales; family Orobanchaceae; genus Orobanche; species Orobanche coerulescens. Next base: position 61,444,103 of record CM065818.1, read on the forward strand.
TTCCGTATTTCCTTGGTATTTGTCTTTGATGGACAATCGGTTATCGTCTTGGGATTTGATGATGTTATTCGATGGATCGTATTGGTCAGAAATGGTATATTTCCGTATCGTGAGTTGATGATGATAGTTTGAGAATCTTGAGTATTGTTTGAGGTACAATACAGATATTATGTTCGAGTTTATTGGTTAATCGAGTCCGAGATGCAAACTGTGATAATGATTATTCTGATGAGAATTACTCGAGTAAGTAAAGTTATGATGGTAAGATTACGTTGGTCGTATTCTTATGTTGTATTCTCATTGGTATGTAATTATTAATGTACTGTGACGGTTATCATTGTTGGATATTATGGCTGACCCTGTCGTGGGATTTCCTTTTAGGTTCTTGGAGTATCGATCTTGTAGCGGTCGTGAAGAGATGAGCTTCCCGGAGGATACTGGCTAGGACGTATTTTGTGCTTTAAGTTTCGTGATTGGTTCTTGTATTCCGCTGCTAGAGTATCTTTATGGTTGGTCTTTTTCCGCTGCGTGAGTATTTTGAAGTGCTCTTTCGGTATCTGGTAACTGAGATTACTTTGGAAATTATTTTCTAATCTTTTGTGTGTCGGCTGTTTGGCCTTGCGATTTCAAATGAGTTTTTACGACGGTTTTTGTTAAATGGATTTTATAAACCTTTGTGCATTTTTAAATATAGTACTATTGTTGGCCTCTTGGGCATTTGTAAATATTTGCGAAAAATTCTTTTAGCCTTGTGGGTTCCATCTCGGGGCCCACAGCGCTGTAATATTTCCGGTTAAATCTGGGGGTGTTACACTAGTTGTATCCCTAGCACAATCTAAACCAGTTTCGACCAATGTGGGTCTCAACAATTCTCAACTGTTCACTTCTATGGAAGATCTCAATGGTTTCGAAAGAAATAGTGTTTGGTACCTAGTCCCGAGAACAACCCATCAAGCAATCATAGGAACCAAATAGGTATTTCGAAACAAAAAGGATGAAATGGCCTTGTCATAAGGAACAAATCCAGATTAGCGCACAAGGTTACAGGCATGAAGAAAGAATAGATTATGATGAAATTTTTGCCCCTATAGCAAGACTAGAAGTTATTAGGATATTTCTAGCTTTTGCAGCTCATAAGAATTTATCATATATGAAATGGATGTAAAGAGAGCATTTTTAAATGGAGACCTAGGTGAAGAAGTATATGTTGAAGAACCTCCAGGGTTTTCCAACACAAAAGGAGGAGATCTTGTGTACAGTCTAAGAATAGCTTGTAATACCCGAGATTTTTGTTCCCGATTCATTGAGTTTTTTGGGTTTTATCGGATTGTTATTGTCCACATCGTTGGAACTTTGTGCCATGTTTTGGGTGCGCCTTGTTGGGACATGTGTTTGGAGGCATTTCAGATCATTATGTGAGATTTGTTGGAGCAAGATCGGTATATGCGCCGTGTTGCGGAAGCGTAAATAAAATGTGCAGAAATTAAACGACACACAGATTTTATAGAGGTTCGGCTATAATCGAGCCTACGTCCTCTCTCGGTATCTTTTTCTATAGGTTCAAGATAAGAACCTCTGCACCTCTCTTCTATCAGTCGAGGGATAACCATTACAATCAAGTCTTCTATTGGTCCGTGATAAACCACTCGTACTTGTCTTTGTGTCGGTCCAAGTTAAACTGTTTTCCTTTTCTATTGGACAAGGAATCAACTACTCTAGCTTTCTATCGGTACTAGATACCCTCACGAATATATCGATTGCGATTCTAATAATGCCGCATCCTCGATCCTAATAACACCGAAATCCAATCGTATCTTTTCTTTTACCTCTCGTGTATATGTTGAATGTATAAACAATCAAACTAACAATATAAGCCCAATATCACAACAACAATAATCTCAATATGAATATTTGATCAATGAGTTGTTGCTTGAAGTTGTTGTACTGAAAAAATAGCATAAGAATGGTATTTATAGCCGTCTTCATCAAACTAGCCGTTAGCCCCCTGTGACTTCATTATGGCCGTTATCTCTTCTTGCTTAAGACTGTTAAATGTATCACGTACGTTAAGCCTCGCTTGCTACGCACGTTATCAATACAGCAGATCAGTCCAGTAGCATTCGTTTTATGTGTTACGTACGTTACCCATTATCCATTACGTACGTTAACTTTTGTCAACATATCTGTTGCTTGCTGACCTATGCCATGACGTCATCTCCAACGTTCATCTCATTTGAACTTCTTTACGTACGTTAAGTAACATTCCTTACGTACGTTATTTTGCACATGTTACGTACGCTATGCTTGATCGATTATGTATGTTAAGATTGCATTATTCCACCTTTTTGCACTTCGTTTCATTCGATGCTTTGCTTCGTCTTTTTGTTGTTTTGTTTTGTGTATCAAACTCAAATCATCAAAACATTATTAATGCATGTATGGAACAAAATGTTCCAACTATCTCCCCCTTTTTGATGATTACAAAACAACACTTCTTTAATGGGATTTATCTGCAAAAAATACAAATATATGTATATGTGTACAGACCAAAGTTTTCGACTTTGTCCGTTTCATTAGTTTATTCTCCAATTTCTTTTTCGACTCCTTCTTTCCTTTTCTTTTTCTTTTCGAATTTTCAAATGTTCATCATCTTTTCGACGTCTCCTCATTTTTCTATTCAACTTCATCTTTTCGACTTTTCTTCTCCTTTTCTCCTTTCAACTTTCATTATTCTTTTCAATTTCAACTTTTCATGAGAGTTGGTTTTTCATTTGAAACATAGACGATATTTGAAATAATTGTTCCTTTAGGAACCCAAATCTTTTTAATTTTAATCCTCCGGCGTGGGCTTTTACAGTTCAAAATATGGTGCCCAATTTTCAAATATTTTTCGCAATGGGGTATATTTAAATTTAAGGACTCGTTTTTAGAACGAGGTTTGAATCCCAATCCCTGTTTATTTAAAGTAAACTTTTGCACCGAGAGCATATTTTCCAATTTCTTGTTTCCGAGAGAAAATTTCTTCGTTAAATTTTTTAGCTCGGTTTGCATTTTAACAAGATCATCCTTTAAAATATTTTCATTTTCAAGGCATTTAGTATGATCGATCTCGACAAATTTTCCCTTTTCAAGAATTATGGAATACTCAATTTCCAATGATTTATTTTTAAATTTAAGGAATTTAATCTCGGATAAAGCATTTTGAAAATCGGTATGCAATAATTCAAATGCTTCAAATAGCTCGTCACGAGAGGATGTACTTACTTGGCTTTCGACGTCGCTATCGTCGAATGAACTTCGGGCCATGAGATTATTTTGATTGATAAAATTATCATCTTCGTCTTCATCGCTCCATGTTGCAACGAGAACCTCCTTCTTGGGTTTAGCTCGGCAATTCTTTGCAAAGTGACCTGGTTTACCACATAATCAACAATTATTGTCGAATTTCTTAGATTCACCCGAGATGTCTTTCTTTCTCCAGTTTAATAAGGTTTGAAACTTATTAATATTCTTGGCATAATATTTCGATTCTTCGTCGCTATCATCCACCGGAATTTCTTCTCTTTTAGACATCTTAGCCTTCAAGGCTATCGATCTTTCCTTCAGCTTCAATTTAACACTTCGTGATTTGAGAACTATCTCATAATTAATTAGCGAACCAACTAGGGCGCTAAAATCAACAGTATTGAGATCTTTAGATTCCATGATCGCGGTCACGGTGCCGTCCCATTCAACAGGTAGTGATCTTAAGATTTTCTTGACTTTCTCACTACTTGATAATGGTTTACCAAACGAAGCTAGTCCATTGGCGATGACCGAAAATGGGTCGAGCATGTTGGTGATGGACTTGTCACCTTTCATCATGAATAACTCGTAGTCATGGATAAACATATTGATCTTCGTCTCCTTGACTTGAGTTGTCCCTTCGTGTGCGATTTCAAGAATTTTCCATATCTCTTTAGCACTTTCACACGATGAGATACGATTGACCTTTTCTGGATTAAGGCACAATATAGAAGTTGAGTAACCTTAAAATATAGATGGTCGTTCTTCCAATCCTCATCATTATATTCTTCGAAACTCCTAAGAGATCCGTCAGGTTTGATTGGAACTTTCGGGACAAGACAAATGATCTTCCAAATCTCGATGTCATACGCTCGGATGAATATTGACATCTTTTTCTTCCATGTCATGAAATTTGCGCTATCAAAAAATGGTGGTCGGTTAAGAGCAAGACCTTCGACTGGAGCAAATTGAAATGCCATTTGGATCGACTCCTTGGATGTTAATCTGTGTATTGGAGGTACCGCTCCGATACCAATTGCTGGAGCAAGATCGGTATATGCGCCGTGTTGCGGAAGCGTAAATAAAATATGTGGAAATTAAAAGACACACAAATTTAGAGAGGTTCGGCTATAATCGAGCCTACGTCCTCTATCGGTATCTTTTTCTATAGGTTCAAGATAAGAACCTCTGCACCTCTCTTCTATCGGTCGAGGGATAACCGTTACAATCACGTCTTCTATTGGTCCGTGATAAACCACTCGTACTTGTCTTTGTGTCGGTCCAAGTTAAACCGTTTTCCTTTTCTATTGAACAAGGAATCAACCACTCTAGCTTTCTATCGGTACTAGATAAACCTCATGAAGATATCGATTGTGATTCTAATAATGCCGGATCCTTGATCCTAATAACACCGAATCCAATCATATCTTTTCTTTTACCTCTCGTGTATATGTTGAATATATAAACACTCAAACTAACAATATAATCTCAATATCACAACAACAATAATATCAATATGAATATCTGATCAATGAGTTGTTTGCTTGAAGTTGTTGTACTGAAACAATACCATAGGAATGATATTTATAGCCGTCTTCATCAAACTAGCTGTTAGCCCCTTATTATGGTCGTTATATCTTCTTGCTTACGACCGTTAAGCGTATTACGTACGTTAAGCCTCGCTTGATACGTACGTTATCAATACAACAGATCAGTCCAGTAACATTCGTTTTATATGTGACGTACGTTACCCATTATCCATTATGTACGTTAACTTTTGTCAACATATCCGTTGCTTGCTGACCTATGCCATGACGTCATCTCCAACGTTCATCTCGTTTGAACTTCTTTACATACATTCCTTACATACGTTGTTTTGCACATGTTACGTACGCTATGCTTGATCGATTACGTACGTTAAGCTTGCATAATTCCAACTTTTTGCACTTTATTTCCTTCGATGCTTTGCTTCGTCTTTTTGTTGTTTTGTTTTGTGTATCAAACTTAAATCATCAAAACATTATTAATGCATGTATGGAACAAAATGTTCCAACAAGTTTTTGGTTTATTGTGGTGTAGCGCACGCTAATGCTTGTGGCGTAGAATGCGCTACTGTGTTGAGGTTAGAGCACGCTACCAGATGTGTAGCGCACGTTAACTGGCAGTCCAGAGGCAGTCCAGGAGCTACTGGACTGGGACTAGAGTCTCATTAGCGCACGCTATTGTTGGTTGATAGCGTACGCTGTCGTATGCCTAGCGCACGCTAATTGTTCTTACTAGCACACGCTACCTGGTAGGTGCAGACCAGTCCAGGAGCTACTAGACAGGATCCGTGACTCGTTAGTGCACGCTATGCATATTGGATAGTGCACGCTAACTATGTCACATGTGGTTTTTTTTTTGAGGCGTTGACCCCGTTAGCGCGCCTAATGAGTATGTTTAGCACACGCTAATAACTGTCCAGTATAAATACTGCACAACAGCATTTAATCGTCATTTCTCACCCTTCTTCATCCCTTTCCGACGGGAGTGAGCTCTGGAGGCGATTTTGAGCGACCTTCTTCATCGAGCTTCATCTTGGAGTGGATTTGTAGGTGTTCAACAACATCTAATCATCTCCTTTGTTCAAATCAAGGTAATCTCTTCTTAGAACCCTAGTTCTTGAATTTTGGGGGTTTCTCTTTGGTTCTTCAATTTAAATCCGAGGATGATGAATCGATTATGTAATTCTCACTGTCTTGGTCATGATTTTTGGATTTTTGAACTCATTCATGATTTTATATCACTCGGAACATAGTTCTTGATTTCTTTGAGAACCCCTTAGATCCTTGTTGTTCTTAGTGTTGATTGGGATTTTCGATTAGTGTTATAGATTCGTGTTGATGTTATTCTCGTAGTATTCGTGGGTTTCCGGATTCTTGGTCATTTTTGGAAGTTTGAGGACTGCTCAACCTCATCCGTGCGTTATCCGGTTACTCGTATTTTTGAGGCAAGTATCTTGCCCATACACATCGTGTTTCGTAGACGTGATAGTTGATAATTGATTATATTGTGGAACTTGAAAGTTTTAATGAACCTTCTAAAGGATAGGTATATTCCTAATAAAAAGGGTTTTCCTCAAGATAACTTGTATGATCCGTGGATAAAAGTGTATTTGGAATATGTGAGTATGTGTTATATGTTGGTAGATGTTATAACCAAAGTTCATGAATATAATATACCGTGATGACTTACCGAGGATGGTGTGTCGATACGTGTACTTGTTCGGAGGGAATGTGATATGTTGTGATATTGATTGTTACTCCTTTGAAAGGAGGTTGTGATGCTTGATGTTGTTTGGCTTGGTAATTGCTTATTGTTGTGTGATTGTTGATATTGATGTGCCACCGGGTAAGATTGTTGAATCTCCGGGATTCATACCTGATAGTATGGGTCGGGCAGGACCGTAGGGCTATCCATCGGGTATGTCTTGCGAGGACTCCGAGGTTTGTCGCTTGCTAGCCCGATCTCAGGATAACTTGTGGCTTTATCCATCGGGTATGTCTTGCGGGGACTCCGATGTTCGTAGCTTGTTAGTGCGATTATGTGGCTTTATTCACGTACATCACGTGACTGTTGTTACGGTGACATGTGATTTGGTATGGTTTCCCGGTGGGTTATTCACTCGGGTATGTTCTGCGGGAGCATCTGAGGTCCGTGGCTTGCTAGCACGGGACGCGAGTAATCTATGGAAACATGCTGTTATGATATGATCGGGTCATAGGTCTCGTGCTTTGTGACCAAAATGGTATGATTGGGTCATGGACACCGTGTGTTGTTATCATAATTATATTTTGGGAAAATGATTTTTGGGCTTTGTCCCTAAATGTTTTTCGCAGTCTTGGAAATTCTTTAATCCAAATCGTTTTCAAAACTCCCGAGATCTTAAAGGCTTTTGTTAGATGTATATGGGTTCCATCCCCACCTTTCATGATTTGAATTGTTTGATCAAGTGACTTATCTAGGGGAGTATGTTTACAATTATTTTGTACTGGAGTATGATATGTATGGCTTGTATTTTATACTTGCACTAGCAAAACAGTGGAGTTTTGCTAACCCCCGAGTATTTGGGGGGTGAATGTCTGTATTTTGTCCAGGTACTTGCTGGTTGCTAGGGAGCGAATCACAGAATCGGTACGAAGGATGATGGAAGACGATGATACTAATCACATGAAGACCAGTCGTATTTCGGTAGAGTTTTGTTACTTGTCTCTCTGTTGTGTTATTCTCCCATTTTATGGGAATGTTGATGTTATTCCAACCCCTGCGTGGGTATGTGTTTCGAGGCAGAGTTATGTATATTTTATGTGTGTGTTGTAGAGAAGACGAAATCAGTCTAATGAGTCGTTATTAGCCATGTTGGCATGTATCTATATATTGTGTTTTCCGCTTTTAGCCTGGTAGATCCTCACGGAGAGGGTCTGTGGCGCTGTAATAATCCTGATGGTTTGGGGGTGTTACAGAATATGGTATCGGAGCTTAGGTTGCGGAAACCTAGGCTGTCGAGTCGAGTTATATATTGTCGAGTCTTGTTTTGTCAGACTTTGTCTGACTGAGTCCTGTCATGATGCGTCGTCTGGAGGTCGGTCGTGATTAGTATCAAGGTGCAGCCATCATCTTCGTGCGATATGTGGATGTAAGTCTCCCCACTATATTGTTGTGTCTCGTGTTACACGAGATTGTGTGATATTTGTGTTTTGATGTGGAGTTAATTGTGAATCGTGAATAGTACTCCATGTTCGCTTGATTTTTGTAATGTGCCGGTGTATATGTATATATGTATATACGTATCCTTGTATAAACCGTTTTTACAGAAGTAATGTTTTGGTGTGGTTACGCAAAGACAGTTTGTCATCTGATGTTTTAAAGCTTTAAAATTTTGGGAAGTCACATAAATTTTATTTTAAAACATCCTTCAAGAAATGAAAATTTTGATTTTCGTGTGATGACCTCGAGACTGAAAATTTTGGGAATTCAAACTACTTATATCTTATTTCCATCCTGTATTACAAGTTTTCAAAATTTTGATTTTAAAACTCAAATGAGGTCTACCAAAAATTTATTTGAAAACGTGACTCTCGCTTTTAACTTTTCAGTGCTGAATCTTGGTTAATGGGTATGTAGTAAAGATATTGTTGTTGTTCAGCTGTAGTGCTCCGAGTTGTGACTAAAGTGGTAGTGTAAACGCTGAGTCATTCGGTATGCACTTGTTGAAATAGTATTCTTGACCGAGAGATGGGATTTCGGTTTGAATGTTAATTAATGCGTGATGGTTATTTGTGTAAGGTCATAATTATGTGAACCCTTGGCATTTGAATTTGTATGTTGTTGTTTATTGTAACCTCCGGTATAGTACCGTTGATAGGTGAGTATGAATGTTTTGTCAACTTGCACAGTTAGCCCATACCATCTTTTGTTGTGGAGCGCGCTTTCTGGCTAGGCATAAGTTATGGGACTGTCAGGCCTAATCTTCACAGTCGATCATCTATGAATGGATTTTATGTGTGATTATGTGATTTCTGTTGCGTTAGGTTGCTGCTTGTTAGTATGCCGAGGGGCAGAGGTCGTGGTCGTAACCGTGGTACTGATGGCCACGGGATCAGATGCGGAATCGAGAGAATATTGTTGGGAATGATATTGGTATTGGTGTTGCTACTATATTGCAACAAGTAGCAGCACAGATGACTCAGTTGACCTAGGCGGTTCGACGCAACACTGACGCGACTCAGAATGTTGGTGTAAATCTATGGCTTCAAGAAGTAATTCATATGAATCCCCCTCGATTCGCCGGTGCTGCAGATACGTTGGGCTGGGATGGTTGGCTTTTCCATTTGGGAAAGATATTCGAGGCAGTCGATTGTCCCGAAGAGCAGAAGGTGCCTATCGCTTAGTACATTCTTGACAAAGATGCTGCTAATTGGTGGGAAGCTGAACCTCATGACCGTGATGTCACGTGGGCAGAGTTCCAGGCATTTATGGAAGTTGAGTTCTGTCCGAAACCAATTAGAGAGCAGAGAATTCGTGAATTCTATTTGGCAGAACCACAAGATATATCGGTGTCTCAGGCCATCATCGACTACAGTAAACAACTTGGTTATATGCGAGATCGAGTGAGCACCGAGGAAGAGAGGATCCTTCACTTTGACAGACGGATGAAATTGGAGATTCGCCAGTATATGGCGGGATTCTCATGCACTTCGCTGAGAGATTACCAGGATCGAGCTATAGCCTATGAGCTAGCTTCGTTATCATCGGAGCATGTGCTCGAGTCGAAGAAACAGAAGATGTCTGTTGACCTTATGGACAGTACAGGAGTTGGTGTTTCTGGATTACAACGTCGTAGTCTTTCTGCTGTGATGCTCCATCGCCCGATGCGTGGGACTGAGAGTTCTAGATCGTCAGCTTTTACTCCTGGTAAAGCCAGGAGGTGTTTCAACTACAATGTGTCGGGGCATGTTCGTGCGCATTGCCCTTCTCTGCCAGTAACGTGTTACAAGTGTGGACTCGTGGGACACCAGGTTCAGTTTTGCGAGTTAGTCACCGAGTCTTCTGAGGCACGGACGTGAGCACTGATATCAGGGCTGACTCTGAGGAGTCCATGAGAATATAGTCTACCAGTTGTATTTCGTGCTATTTTTTCTTGCTTTGTTGTTTCGAACCTCGGGGATAAACTTCTTTCATTAGAAGTGGATCGGATTGTTGAACTTCTGTATTTCCAGTCATGTCGACTTGTTTGTAGTCGTTGATATTTTCTGAACTCATTCTATCCTTCACTTTTCATTGTTGGACGAGTTGTGGTATTGTTTTGGAGAAATTCGTTTGTCGTTGTGACTTTTTTCGAATTTGGCTCCATCCCTATGAATCTTATATAAATGCGTATATTGTCGTTCTTACCAGATCATCTATTGTCTCGAGTCGAGTTGTGGACTTCGGGGTTGTTATTTGATTTTTGTTGTTCGTCGTGATTCGAACATGATTATTCAACTGTGGTTGTCTCGATCGTTTGATTGTTCAATTTTTGTTGGTCTCATATCGTGATTTTTGAGCATTCAGATCACTCCGTAATTTCCTTTAGTTCGGGAAATTAGCCTCGTTGTCGATCTTCCGACCCTCGGGTAGTGGGATTTTGTATTTTCTCAGTGTTTAGCTTACGTTTTGACTAATGTAGTTTTCAGGTTGGTCAACCATATTGATTTTTGTTCGTTGCGTTTTGTTATCGATCTGGCGTAGCGATATAGATGTTAGCAGCCACGTGCTGCATGTGATTTGTTGCAGGTCATCGGCAACAGATAACATGTGTTGTCGGAGATTGTTTTGCACTGATCATTTTATGTTTTAAGTTTCGGGGCCGAAACTTCTTTTAAGGGGGGTAGAATGTAATACCCAAGATCTTTGTTCCGAATTCATTGAGTTTTCTAGGTTTTATCGAATTGTTATTGTCCACATCGTTGGAACTTTGTGCCATATTTTGGGTGTGCCTTGTTGGGACATGTGTTTGGAGGCGTTTCGGATCATTATGTGACTTTTTGGTTTATTGTGGTGTAGCGCATGGTAACGCTTGTGGCATACCGCGCGATACTGTGTTATGGTTAGCGCATGCTACCGGATGTGTAGCGCACGCCAACTGGCAGTCCAGAGGTAGTCCAGGAGCTACTGGACTGGGATTGGAGTCTCATTAGCGCACGCTATGTTTGGTTGATAGCGCACGCTATCGTCTGCCTAGCGCACACTAATTGTTCTTACTAGCGCACGCTACCTGGTAGGTGCAGACCAGTCCAGGAGCTATTGGACTGGATCCGTGACTCGTTAGTGCATGCTATGCATATTGGCTAGCGCACGCTAATTGTGTTACAGGCGGGTTGTTTTGAGGCGTTGACCCCGTTAGCACGCGCTAATCCGTATGTTTAGCGCACGCTAATAACTATCCAGTATAAATACTGGACAGCAACATTCAATCGTCATTTCTCACCTTTCTTCATCCCTTTCCAACGGGAGTGAGCTCCGGAGGCGATTTTGAGCGACCTTCTTCATCGAGCTTCATCTTGGAGTGGATTTGTAGGTGTTCAACAACATCTAATCATCTCCTTTGCTCAAATCAAGGTAATCTCTTCTTAGAACCCTAGTTCTTGAATTGAGGGTTTCTCCTTGCTTCTTTGATTTAATCCGAGGATGATGAATCGATTATGTAATTCTCACTGTCTTGGTCATTATATTCGGATTTTTGAACTCATTCATGATTTTATATCACTCGGAACATAGTTCTTGATTTCATTGAGAAACCCTTACATCCTTGTTGTTCTTAGTGTTGATTCGGATTTTCGATTAGTGTTATTGATTCGTGTTGATGTTATTCTCGTAGTATTAGTGGGTTTCCGGATTCTTGGTCATTTTTGGAAGTTCGAGGACTACTCAACCTCATCCATTCGTTGTCCGGTTACTCGTAGTTTTGAGGCAAGTATCTTGCCCATACACATCGTGTTTCGTAGACGTGATATTTGATAATTGATTATATTGTGGAACTTGAATGTTTTAATGAACCTTCTAAAGGATCGGTATATTCTTGATAAAAAGAGTTTTCCTCAAGATAACTTGTATGATCCGTGGATAAAAGTGTATTTGGAATATGTGAGTATGTGTTATATGTTGATAGATGTTATAACCATACTTCATGAATATAATAGACCGTGATGACTTACCGAGGATGGTGTGTCGATACGTGTACATGTTCAACGGGAATGTGATATGTTGTGATATTGATTGTTACTCCTTTGAAAGGAGGTTGTGATGCTTGATGTTGTTTGTCTTGGTAATTACTTATTGTTGTGCGATTGTTGATATTGATGTGCCATCGGGTAAGATTGTTGAATCTCCGGGATTCACACTTGCTAGTATAGGTCAGGCGGGACTGTAGGGTTATCCATCGGGTATATCTTGCGGGGACTCCGAGGTTTGTGTCTTGCTAGCCCGATGCCGAGATAACTTGTGGGGTTATCCATCGGGTATGTCTTGCGGGGACTCCGAGGTTTGTACCTTGTTAGTGCGATGCCGGATAACTTATGGTTGTGATTTGGTTATGTGATGTACGTGTGATGGGTTGGCTAATCGGGTCTGTTCTGTAGGAGCATCCGAGGTTCGTAGCTTGTTAGCGCGATGCCAGGATAACTATGAACATATCTATGATTGTGGTCACGTGACTGTTGTTACGGTGACATGTGATTTGGCATGGTTTCCTTGTGGGTTATTCACTCGGGTATGTTCTGTGGGAGCATCTGAGGTCTGTGGGTTGCTAGCATGGGACGCGAGTAATCTGTGGAAACATGCTGTTATGATATGATCGGGTCGTGGACCCTGTGCTTTGTGACCAGAATGGTATGATTGGGTCGTGGACCCCGTGTGTTGTTATCATAATTGTATTTTGGGAAAATGATTTTTGGGTTGTGTCACTAAATGTTTTTCGAAGTCTTGGAAATTCTTTAATCCCAAACATTTTCAAAACTCTCGAGATCTTAAGGGTTTTTGTTAGATGTATATGGGTTCCATCCCCACCTTTCATAATTTGAATTGTTTTGATCAAGTGACTTATCTCGGGGAGTATGTTTACGATTATTATGTACTGGAGTATGATATGTATGGCTTGTATTTGTATTTTATACTTGCACTAGCAAAACAGTGGAGTTTTGCTAACCCCCGAGTATTGGGGGGGTGGATGTCTGTATTACGTCCAGGTACTTGCAGGTTGCTAGGGAGCGAATCACAGAATCGGTATGAAGGATGATGGAAGACGATGATACTAATCACATGAAGACGAGTCGTTGAGTATTTCAGTAGAGTTTTGTTGCTTGTCTCTCCATTGTATTATTCTCCCGTTTTGTGGGAATGTTGATGTTATTACAACCCCTGCGTGGGTATGTGTTTTGAGGCAGAGTTATGTATATTTGATGTGTGTGTTGTGTAGAAGACCAAATCGGTATAATGAGTCGTTATTAGCCATGTTGGCATGTATCTATATATTGTGTTTTCAACTTTTAGCCTGGTAGATCCTCACGGAGAGGGTCTGTGGCGCTGTAATATTCTCGAGTGGTTTGGGGGTGTTACAGAGCGTTGTACATGCTTAAGCAAGCACCCAGGGCATGGTATGACACCTTTTCACTATATCTCATCAATAATGGATTTGAGAAAGGTGCAGTTGACAAAACCCTCTTCAAAATCCAAGAAGGTGATGATCTTCTCATGGTACAAATATATGTAGATGATATATTCTTTGTTCAACTAACCTTGATATGTGTCAAAAGTTTTCTCATCTCATGAAAAGTAAATTTGAGATGAGTGCGATGGGAGAACTTAGCTATTTCTTAAGGTTGCAGGTTAAACAACATCCTACAGGTATATTCATCAACCAGGAGAAATACAGCAATGAGCTGCTCAACAAGTTTGGAATGAACATTTATAAGTCCTCATCCACCCCCATGATCACTTCCACACAGATAAGTGTTGATGAAGCTGGAAAGCCAGTTGATCAATCACTCTACAAGAAGCTCATAGGCTCACTCTTGTACCTAACAGTTAACTGACCCGATATCCAATTTATTGTAAGAGTGTGTGCTCGGTATCAGGTAGCACCTAAAGAGTCACACTTCACCACAACCAAACGAATTATTAAGTAGTTAAAGGAACAATCAATGTAGGATTGTGGCATCCTAAGGAATGAGGATTTGGTGGGCTAAAACGACTCGGATCTCGGAGGCTGTAAGTTGGATAGAAAGAGTACGAGTGGGACTTGTCACTTTCTTTAATCAAGACTTGTATAGTGGTTCAGCAAGAAACAATTGGCCAACTCCCTCTCCACAGCTGAGTCAGAATATTATGCTGCTAGAAGTTGTTATATGCAGATCCTGTGGATCCAGCAACGGTTACAGGACTATTCAGGCAAGAGAAACTCCAATCATGTGTGACAGCACGAGTGAAATTGCAATCAGGCATAATCCTGTATTGCACTCAAGGACCAAGCACATTGATATGAAGCATCATTTCATTAGGAATCATGTGGAGATAAAGATGTTCGGATCAAGAAAATTCATACAGATATTTAGTTAGCCGACATCTTTATAAAGCCTCTTAGCACAACAAGGTCCTATATGCTACGCCAGGAATTGGGAATGCTACATCTCGACAAAAAACTACCTGTAAGTTTTTAATTTCACTCATCACTTGAGGGGGAATGCTGTAAGACTCATGAATGCAGTGTCCACGTTAATTAACCGTACACTCAGAACTACGCGTTATATCCTTACTATAGGAATAAGAAGGTATAATTATCTTCCCACAGATGAAGCGTGCATTAATTAAGGGGGAACACAGTAGGACCCAAGAATACAGCATTAATCATAAATTATTGTAAGAATTAAATCCTGTATATACCTTTTAAGGGTAAATGCTGTACTTTTGCGGATATAACACTAACACTGTAGGATTTCAATTAATATTTTAAGAGTATATAATTCCATACGCTTAAACTTATTCAAGCAGTTTCTAGTCCACGTGCATTGTCTGAATTTAAAATAATTTATCTTTCAATATTGAAACGACATCTGGACTTTAAAACCTTAAAACCTGCGATTTTAAGATTCAACCCGCCTTAAAGTGCAATAGTGGAAGCTGAAGTGTGTCAAAGGTGGGACCGGGCATCAATTTCAAAAACTGATGGATTAGAAGTAACAATTACCTCTGAATTCATTCTGTACGTTTATTTAAAGACGGTTCCCATTCCTTAAATCTGAACATTCACTGTGACATGCCTTCTTGCACACTATAAAAGGTCCAGTATGGTGGTCCACATACACTTTACACTTTCTGCATATTAAAAGAGCCTATAGTATTTGATGAACCCCATTACGTCCCTACATGAATAGAATGCCTAACCTAAGGCATGCAGACACTATCCATTGCGGAAATCTCACAGACTCCAGATAAACCTGTTGTAAATCTAGAGATTAATCCCGCGGATGTAAGAACAGTAGAAGTAGTCGAAGCTGAAGCTGTAGAAGCTGAAGCTGAAACTACAGCTCATCAGGACACGGTAAGGGATGTTGAACTAGAACCCTAAAGGAGGTGGTTAAAAGATCACCCTCATGATCTAATAATGATGATATTCATGCTGGTGTGTTCCACCCGAAGAAAAATACAGAGTACACAAGGAATTGTACTCTGTGCACAAGAAGATACAGAATCCAATTATGAAAAGTCTCAATTTCCTGTATGGAAATCCCAAGTTGAACTTAGGAGACTTGCCATGTGCACTCTTGTTGTAATATCCGGAAATTCTATTACTGTAGTTTAATATTATTTTATCCGAGTTATGTTGTACAGCGTGGAATCTGTACAGTATGGATAAAATAATTGAAGGACTGAGATATCAGTATCGGTATAACTGTTGTACTTGGTCGACAATTGTATTAGATAATATAGTGCGTCATGTATACGTAACCAGTATGTCGAGACGGACGAGTAAAGTTGGAAATGGATAAGTGTAACATTATTAGCGCACGCTAATAATCACGAGTAGCGCACGCTATCGTGCAGGTTTAGCGCACGCTACGGACATAACTTAGCACACGCTAGTGCAGAACAGATCAGAAGGAATCTATGTGTGGACCCGGTGACTTTCGGCGCATATGCCGACAAGGTCAACAGATGTTTTTTGTGAACTATTAGCACACGCTAATGTATATTTATAGCGCATGCTAATCAGATCGGTCAACAGGGAATCTTGGCTTTATTGGTTGCTTTCGGCATGTGGGTCACGAGCATCTTCGTGGTAGGTGTAGACTGTAGCAAGTCAACTGGTATTAGCGCACGCTAAATGTAAGGACTTGCGTACGCTAGACAGTGTAAGTTACGTACGCTAATGCATGGAAATTACGTACGTAAGCACATGTACGAAGCCAGACAGTAGCCTCTGGACTGCGATAGCGCATGCTAACAAAGTCAGTTAGCGCACGCTAAGGCTGTTGCGCACGCTAAACATAAGGTTTAGCGCACGCTAATAATATACTTTATAAAAAGGGACAGAAGGGTGTTATGAAGCATTTCGTCCATTCCTTCCTTGCAACCGAGAGAGAGAGTTTTTAGAGAGAAGTTTGAGGTCCCAAACACTGAGAGATGATAATCTTTAACAAAGATTAATCTGAGGAACATGGATTAAAGTCTTGTTCTTGAAATTATTGATGATTCTTGGAATGAAGTTGATTGTTCTCCTTCATGGTTCGTCTATACAAGGCAATAGTTCTTCACTTTTAGATTTGGTTTGGATTGATTATTGATGTTCTTGAGTTGATGATAATCATATATTCGAGTTGATGACCATGATAACGAGTTGGATTACCGTACTAAGTTAGTGTGTTATCAATATATGAGTATTGATATGTTTCGTATGGTTTTGGAAGGAATTCAAGAGATATGTTGATATAATTCCCTTCTTCAATTCGGATTTTTGATGTTTTGTCATTAGTTACTTCGTATGGTGACGATTATGGCGGTGCTATTGTGATTCTTGAAGTTATATGAATTGTATGTCGAAGAACATGATGAATAAGGATTTTTAGATGTTAGAACACATCGGATTTTGTCATTTTATGGATCATGAACGTGAATTCGGATAATTCGTGTTCTTGAAGAACTATTGAATTATATATGTCATGATTGTTATGAATAAGAACTGGAAATTGGAAAGGTTACGGATGGCTTTGGAATATGATTATTCATGATAATAACCGGTAAATTGTTCTATGAGGTTACCAAATATGAACAAGAAGAAATCTTGTTGATTCGTGTTTAAAGATAAAAGATGGAATCGAATATGTTATGAAATCCTTAATATCGAGATGAGTTGATCATTGATATGATGGAAGTGTTAAGACGATGCCTGGAATGCATGCCACTGCACAACATTAGCGCACGCTAAGCTTACTAGCTAGCGCACGCTAATGGGAGCAATTTAGCGCACGCTACGTTATGCGTTTAACGCGCGCTAAATAGGCAGTCAGTGCAGTATTTTTGTGTTTTGATTATGAACTCGTGATGGTTTGATTTGGTTTGTTCTGACTGCGTTTATTCGAGGTTTTTGTTGAACCGTTGAGTTCGATTGGTTAGTTTTGTCGGTTGTTGATTGTTATCGGATATGTGTTATTTGATTACTTCGATAGGTTGAGATTATCGATTCAGTTAGTGTTAGTGATTTGATCATGCATATTGTAATTCATGTTGTCGAACATGAGGTCGTCTTAGTGGATTTGTCATGTTGTCGTGCATGTTATGTTGTTCACGTTGATGAACGTGTTGATTTGCATATGTGTATGCATATTGTGTTGTTTATGTTGTGTAAATAATCCGATGAGATTATGAGGATCTATGCTGAGGGTGCTGGATCGAATGTCCACCATGCGTTGGTTCGGCGGGATAATCATGGGGATCTATGCTGAGGGCGCTGGATCGTTGGACAGGTTTTCCACAATGTGTTGGTTCGACGGGATCATCATGGGGATCTATGCTGAGGGCGCTGGATCGTTGGATTACCAGTATTGTGTTGATGAAATCTTGTGAATTTGCATCATTGATTTTATCATGTGTTGTTATTCACATGTGTATTGTTGGTTATCCACCTTATGATGATCTGATAGGATCATCAAGGGGATCTATGCTGAGGTCGCTGGATCGTCGGATTTCCATTGAGTATACATCATTGTTATTGTTGTGAGCATATTGACGTGGTCATATGAGTATGCATTTGTAGGTCTTGTGTTAGGACCATGTCCGTATTGCATTGATCTGATCTCGGATTAGACTGATATGATTGTCGTGGCACATCATATCTCGAGGTATGTTCCATATTTCCTTGGTATTTGTCTTTGATGGACAATGGGTTATCGTCTTGGGATTTGATGATGTTATTCGATGGATCGTATTGGTCAGAAATGGTATATTTCCGTATCGTGAGTTGATGATGATAGTTTGAGAATCTTGAGTATTGTTTGAGGTACAATACAGATATTATGTTCGAGTTTATTGGTTAATCGAGTCCGAGATGCGAACTGTGATAATGATTATTCTGATGAGAATTACTCGAGTAAGTAAAGTTATGACGGTAAGATTACGTTGGTCGTATTCTTATGTTGTATTCTCATTGGTATGTAATTATTAATGTACTGTGACGGTTATCATTGTTGGATATTATGGCTGACCCCGTCGTGGGATTTCTTTTTAGGTTTTTGGAGTATCGAGCTTGTAGCGGTCGTGAAGAGATGAGCTTCCCAGAGGATACTGGCTAGGACGTGTTTTGTGCTTTGAGTTTCTTGATTGGTTCTTGTATTCCGCTCCTCGAGTATCTTTATGGTTGGTCTTTTTCCGCTGCGTGAGTATTTTGAAGTGCTCTTTCGGTAACTGGTAGCTGAGATTACTTTGGAAATCGTTTTCTAAACTTTTGTGTGTCGGCTGTTTGGCCTTGCGATTTCAAATGAGTTTTTACGACGGTTTTTGTTAAATGGATTTTATAAACCTTTGTGCATTTTTAAAGATAGTATCGTTGTTGGCCTCCTGGGCATTTTTAAATGTTTGCGAAAAATTCTTTAGCCTTGTGGGTTCCATCTCGGGGCCCACAGCGCTGTAATATTTCTGGCTAAATCTGGGGGTGTTACAGAATATGGTATCGGAGCTTAAGTTGAGAAAACCAAGGCATTTGGGTCGAGTTGGGTCGTGTTTTGGTCGTGTCATTCGAGTTGTCGATTGACTAATACTAGAGCCGTGAGTTTTTTTTGTTGTTCACTCGGGCTTGTGCGTTATGTGATTTACCAGCGTGGTGCTGGGTTTGTTGTAAACTTTTCCAAATGGTGTTAACGAGATTCCCTGGAATGAGATATATTGTGTTCTTGAGTCGAACTGATTTGGCAAAACGTGTGTTTTGAAAATATCTGTGTCGAGTATTTTCTAGAGTCGAGACATGTGCCAGTATCACGGGGAATCATCGGCTTCATGATCTGTAAGTATTTGGATTTTTGAATTTCATTGAGATTTATTGCCGTTCTAAGTTGACATGTTTTGAGATTAAGCAGATATCATGCGTTACAGTATGAGATATCAGAATTGGGACAGGATTGATGATTTGGGAAGCTATGATTTTGGAAATCAATATGTCGGTTAAGTTTTGGAACGGAATTGTGCATTTGGGAGAAATGTTGTGCATGGTTGAGAAAGAACATGTAGTCATTTAGTTCATTTTGTATACATGAAACTGCTTTTGAGCATTTGAAAATGATACTTTTCAAAATGAATATTTCACGGATGTTTTACGGAAAATGATTTTTTGGCCGAGACCCAATCGATTTTGAAATAGATTTGTAACTCAGGACTTGGAGTCCGAAAAGAGTTTTCTACTTTTTAAACTTCTTGTTATGCGGAACAAGGTACGGGCTGAGACCCTAATGTTTCAAAGGAAAGCTTTTCTGTTTTCTAAAACTCCCGAGATTTGTAAAACTCTTTATCAATCGTTTATTTATTTTGTTCCTACCTTTTGAGATTTTGGTTTACTTGTTCAAATGAAACTTTTCGGGTAGTCTTTCGCTGTATTTGATTTGTCGATTATTCAATGTTTTGTCATAGCATATTTGAGGTGATCCAGGATGGATTAATAATTGACGTTGCGAGTCATATGTGAGGAAAAATGAGTTTCAACAGAATTCTTATATATTGAGATTTTGGAACTCTATCGTGTGGTTTTCCCGATGGAATATCGGTGGATATTGGTGACGAGCTAAACTGATAAACAGGAGTATGGATATGGTCAAGCATTTGCATAAATCCCATTTTATTTAATCGTGTGTATTTGAAAAGAATTTTTATCGAGAACTTGACACGAGGGAGCCAGTGGGTTCGAAAATTTATTTCGTGGTCTTACCAAAATTTATGTTTTGAGTCTTGAAAATTTTGGAAGAACTTTTGAAAATTTGTCTTCTTGACGAGGGTGTATGATTTCATACTGGTTTTGAAAGTATGATTGATATACATACGCATTTGGTGCATAGTACATAACATAGTGAAGTTGTGAGTGTGACTCACAAACTGGTTATGACATTCCTATGGTACGATGAATAGAGATCCGAACTTTGGTATGGTAGTAGCTCGAATTTACCATAGTGATCTTCGAATGATTTCTTTGTAAGTGCAGATTTGGGGTTGTTGACCTCATGCTGGTTGTTTTGAGTATCGATTGGTCGTTTCCACTCCATGTATAATTTGGATATGTTCGACGGGTTGTGATTGGTTGTTCGTACGCCGAGGGGTATGCTCACTAGTCGGGTATGTTTATTGAGATACACTGTATGTGATTGGTGTGTCATTTTGAGAATGTTATTCTTTCGTATATTTGTTTCTGTGGTTCTGTGTTGATCGTGTTGGAGTTTATCACGTTGATCATATTCTCGTTTGTGTTTTGACCTCTGGTTGGTCATATTGGAATTTATCATGTCGATGATAAATTCGGTTGATTGTTGATCATTGTTGGTGATGATTTAAGCGTTTGGATTTTGTGTCAAATTTTGGGATTCGTATCGTTGTTTTGGGCAGTTGTTTCGCAGATGTATTGTATATTATTCGTCTTATCGGAATTGAGACCTGATTATGTAATCAGGCAGACAGAATTTGATTCGGATAGATTGCTTCATCCGAAGATGATATATTTTGTTGAGACTCAAGGAATTGTTATTGTAAGCGTGTTGAGGCTTTACAGTGAAGTCACTTGCTAGTATCTCAGGTGATCGTCGACTTGGCGCATATGTAAGTTTGCTACTTTGGTTATTCGGTAATGATGATGATTGATCGTTGTCGTGATGGTTTTTGTAACACCCCCAGATCCGACCGGGAATATTACAGCGCCGTGGGCCCCGAGATGGAACCCACAAGGCTGAAGGAAATTTTCGCAAACATTTACAAAACGCCCAAGAGGCTAACGACGGTATTATCTATTAAAACCATTCGAAGATTTATAAAACTCGTTTATCAAACCGTCGTAAAAACTCATTTGAAACCACAAGGCCCGAAATGCCAAGACTCAACAGTTTAAGAACATACGTTAAGCTATCGCTTACACGTACCGACAGAATAGATTTAGAGAACGATCGCCAAGGTAACCTAAGTTACCAAATACCAAAAGACCATTTAAAAATACTCACGCAGCGGAAAAAGACAAACGATTAAGATACTCTAGCAAATAAATACAACAACCGAATGAAGCTCAATACACAAATACATGTTCTAGCCGATCCTCCGGGAAGCTCATCTCTCCACGATTGCTACAAGCTTGATAATCCAAGAACCTAAAAGAAAGCCCACGACGGGGTCAGCCATAATATCCAACAATGATAACCATCACATCACGTCAATAATTACATATCAATGGAAATACTAAGTAAGAATACGACCAATGTAATCTTACCGTCTTAACTTTACGAAAATCCACAATTCGTATCCTTAACATCACCATGGGATAATACCAAAATATCACGGTATCTCAACAATACCCAAGGTTCTCAAAAACATTATCATAACTCGCGATACGGAAATTATACCAACTCTGGCCAATTCAGTCCTTCGGATAACGTCGACAATTCCAATACGAAAATCGATTGTCCATCAAAGACAAGTATCAAGGAAATACGGAACATACCTCAAGATACGAAATACCATTTCCATCACGTCAGTCTAATCCGAGATCAGATCAACACAACATACGGACATGGTCCTAACACAAGACCTACAAATGCATACTCATATGACAACGTCAATATGATCACAAGAATAACGACAATGTATACTTATGGCAAATCCATAATATACATATGCACAACAACAACACGTAGGTAATCCGATGATCCAGCGTTCACTGCCTAGATCCCACGATGACCCCGTCAGACCAACCGTGGCGGAAAACCTATCCGATGATCCAGCACGCGCTAGCATAGATCCCCCGATGATCCCGTCGGACCAACACGAGGTGGACATATGACAACAATGCACAACTGCACAAAACAACAATACACAATACACGACAACAACAATGCACAAATGCATGACAACAACGATACACGAATGTATCACGACATGATCGACACAAATGATAAAAATGATTAGAGTACTTGCCCCGAGTCCTTCGAGAACGATCTCAATGTCTAAACCATCATGAACCATTATCCTCAATACTCGACGGTCCAAAGTATCATGGATTGCAGATAATTCATATCTTCGTCTTTAGAACAATATATGCTCGATATACAAGTATACCAATAACAAAAGTAAATCATATACATTATGATTTAGATTCCCAAAACTCGAATACGATTTATAATCTCAAATCTCCTGTGATTACGATTATAAACAATGCTATACGAATTATACACGAATGAAACGGAAACCATTCATTAAATATTATGAACTGAGCAAGTAATAACTTACCTCGATACCGATGAAGCTGTTACCAATTCCATTGCCGTCATCTACAAGTCCCTCGGTCCCGACCAAAGCAATTCACGAACATACTCGAGCTCGACCGCAACACACGGTTGTAATCACCGATCAATATTCTAAACCTATTACGATGTCGATAGACAACAAGTTTGATAACAATCAACAATCGATAAAACCAATTCACAAACCCAACGGCTCGACAATATCTCGATTAAACACTAGTCGAATCAATCCTACTCAAACCAAGACGAATTTACAACCACAAGACGAAAATCACTTTACGGCTTCTTAGCGCACGTTAATCACCTAACGTAGCGTGCGCTAAGTTGCTCCCGTTAGCGCGCTAGGCAAGAAACGTAGCGTGCGCTAATGCCGACGGATGCATGTTTTGGATACCGATCAACTTATGGCGATTTCAAGAACACTAAGTGATTACGAATCATGTTCAAAGCTATCAAAACAACGAAATCCGATATCCTTTAACATATAAACAATCATCCAACTTATAATCCAAGTTCTATATCCATATATCATCTTCCTTAATATTAATACACGAAACGTCAAGAACGTTACCACACTTCCTTAATCTTCCATTACAAAGAGTAATCATCTACAATAACATCAACATCCGAAACTGAGGAGAAGGATTAATCCACTTATCTCAAGAAAACGAACGACACAATCTAAATCACAAGAATCATATTAATATCATCATACTCCGGTAATCCATCTCATAATCATGCTTGTCAAACTCGTTTGTGTAATAATCATCAACATTCAATCCAAAACGAAATCCAAAGATGAAGAGTGATTACCTTTATGAAGGAATGGATTGATTTCCAAGGTTGAATCCATTTCCAAGAATCACCAATGATTTCAAGAACAAAGCTTTAATCCATGATTTCCATCTTTAATCTTGTTAAAGATCACCACCTCACCGTGCTTGGGAACCTCAAGAACCTCCCAAAGCTCTCTCTATCGACTGAAAGTGAAAGAATGGACGATATGCTTCATAATACCCGTCTGTCCCTTATATAGACTGCATTACTAGCGTGCGTTAACATCTCATGTTTAGCGTGCGCTAAGGCTTTAGCGTGCGCTAACTGACCTTTGTTAGCGTGCGCTATCGTAGTCCAGAGACTACTGTCTCGCTTCGTACATGAGCTTACGTACGTAATGCCCATGCATTAGCGTACGTAATTTACACTCTCTAGCGTACGCAAGTCCTTGCGTTTAGCGTGCGCTAACATCAGTTGACTCGTTTGTCTGTATGCTCCGAACACGGGTCCACACGCCGACAGCTCTGACTAGGATAAGATTCCTTTTTGTCCAATATACAGTTAGCGTGCGCTAATCAACATGCATTAGCGTGCGCTAACACTACATTACAACATCCGTTGACTTATCAGAACGTGCGCCGAAAGCAGCCGAGTCCACACGCAGATTCCTTCCGATCTGTCTGCACTAGCGTACGCTAACCTATAAACGTAGCGTGCGCTAATCCTGCACGATAGCGTGCGTTATGCATGAATATCAGCGTGCGCTAATAAGGCTATACTTAGCCATTTTCATCCATTCTTGTCCAACGTCTCAACATACAGAATACGAACATACGGCATACTGAATACATATACTTATTAAATGTAATTGTCAACCAAGTACGATAATTGTACCAATACAGATGTCTCAGTCCTTCATTTATTTTATCCATCTTGCATGCATACCACCTTTGTACAACATAACTCGGATAAAATAATGTTAAATAACAGTAGTAGAATTTTCGGATATTACATACTACACCACTTAAAATAAGTTTCGTCCTCGAAACTTGCAATCCGTCATAAAAACAAATAAACCGTTCAACCAAAATATCCCAAAATAATCACGACAACGATGAATCATCATTATTACCGAATAACCAAAATAGCATACTTACATATGGCCAAGTCGACGATCTTCCGAGATACTAGCAAGTGACTTTCTTGAAAAGCCTCAACACGCTTGCAATAACAATTCCATAAGTCCCAACCGGATATATTATCGTCGATGAAATAATCTATCCGTGTTAGATCTTATGCGCACTGATCGCACAATCAAATCCCAATCGATACAAATCAATAATACACGATACATCGTGAAACAACCGCCCAACACAATGGCAGCGAATCCGAAATATCAACACAAAATCAACGCTCGGATGATCACGGTAATGATCAACCCATAAATTAATCGAGAATATCATTGACATGATGAACTCTAATATGACCAATCCAAAGGTCGAAACGCAATCGAGAATATCATCACCATGATAAGCTCCAACACGGTCAACACAGAACCACGGAAACAGATATACGAAAGAATAGCATTCTCAAAACGACAAACCAATCACATACGGTGGATCTCAATAAACACACATTGATCAGGAACATACTCCTCGGCATACGAACAACCAATCATAAACCGACGAACATATCCAATCATACATGGAGTGGGAACGACCACTCAATATCAAAACCCACCAAAGATGGGGTCACCCTCCCCAAATCTATACTTACAAAGAAATCATTCAAAATTCACTATGATAAAATCGCGCTAATACCGTACCAATGGAATCACATAGCACACATGTCCCGGTTTCACAAAATCCACAGTTCCAAAATTACATCCTGTGCATGAATCTACAACACGCAGCATATCTCTCTCATTCAATAGATCAACCGATCATCCCTGGATAACCAAACTGCCATACTAAAGTTCGAATCTCTTTTCCTCGTACCATACTGATGTCTTATCCAGTTCGTGAATCTCATTCAGAACTTCACCACGATATGAATTATGCATTCAATGCGTATGTACATCAATCACATTTTCAAAACTAGTTTGAAATCATATAATCTTGTCAAGGAGACAAATTTTCGAAAGTTCTTACAAAAATTTCAAAACTCAAAACATAAATTTTGGTAAGACCACCAAATCAATTCTCGAAAAATAAACTGGCTCGCTGGTGCCAAGTATTTGATAACAGTTTCCTTCGAATCCACACGATTTCGAAGTTTTAAAATGAAAACTATGCAAATGATTGACCACATCCGTACTCCTATATATCAATCCGGCTCGTCACAAATCCCACTGATATTCCATCAGGAAACTACACGATAGAATCCAAAATCTCAATGTATAGACTGCGACAAAAACTCCTTTTTCCACATATGACTCGCAACGTCAACCATTTTTCATCCTGGATCACCTCAATTATGCTATGACAATGCCTTGAAACAAATCAACACAACGAAAGACTTCCCGAGAAGTTTCATTTGAACAAGTAAATCAAAACTGCGACAGGCAGAAACGAAATAGGTAAATGATTGATAAAGTATTTTACAAGTCTCGGGAGTTTTTTAAGAAAACAGAAAAGTCTTTTGAAATATTAGGGTCTCAGCCCGTATCTCGTTCTGCATTACAAGGAGTTTAAAAAGTAGGAAACTCTTTTTCGGACCCCAAGTCCTGAGTTATAAAACAATTTCAAAAATTTATTGGGTCTCGGCCCAAAAATCATTTACGGTAAAACATCTGTAAAACATTCATTTTGAAAAGTACCATTTTCAAATGCTCAAAAACAGTTCATATATCTCAAGATGAACTAACATGACTACATGTTCTCCTGAACAATCCACAATATTTCTCCCAAAAAAAACTTAATCGACATATTGATTTCCAAAATCATAACTTCTCAAGATCATCAATCATATCCCAATTCTGTCATCTCATACTGTGAAGCATAATATCTTTCTGAATCTCAAAACGTATCAACTTAGAACGGCAATAAATCTCAATGAAATTCAAAAAAATCCGAATACTTACAGATC
The DNA here is from genome assembly GCA_033398695.1 of Orobanche coerulescens. Classification (NCBI taxonomy): domain Eukaryota; kingdom Viridiplantae; phylum Streptophyta; class Magnoliopsida; order Lamiales; family Orobanchaceae; genus Orobanche; species Orobanche coerulescens. Next base: position 61,470,802 of record CM065818.1, read on the forward strand.
GTGAAGCCGACGATTCCGCGTGATACTGGCACATGTCTAGACTCAAGAAAATACTCGACACAGGTATTTTCAAAACTCACGTTTTGCAAACTCAGTGCAACTCAAGAACACAATATATCACGTAAACACCATTTGAAAAAGTTTATAACAAGACCAGTACTACACTGGCAAATCGCACAACGCATAAGCCCGAGTGAACAACAAAAACTCACGGCTCCAATATTTTTCAATCGACAACTCAAATGGCGCGACAGAAATACGACCCAACTCGACCCAACTGCCTAGGTTTTCTCAACCTAAGCTCCGATACCATATTCTGTAACACCCCCAGATCCGACCGGGAATATTACAGCGCCGTGGGCCCCGAGATGGAACCCACAAGGCTGAAGGAAATTTTCGCAAACATTTACAAAACGCCCAAGAGGCTAACGACGGTATTATCTATTAAAACCATTCGAAGATTTATAAAACTCGTTTATCAAACCGTCGTAAAAACTCATTTGAAACCACAAGGCCCGAAATGCCAAGACTCAACAGTTTAAAAACATACGTTAAGCTATCGCTTACACGTCACGAGAATAGATTTAGAGAACGATCGCCAAGGTAACCTAAGTTACCAAATACCAAAAGACCATTTAAAAATACTCACGCAATGGAAAAGACAAACGATTAAGATACTCTAGCAATGGAATACAACAACCGAGCAAGCTCAATACACAAATACATGTTCTAGCGGTATCCTCAGGAAGCTCATCTCTCCACGACCGCTACAAGCTTGATAATCCAAGAACCTAAAAAGAAAGCCCACGACGGGGTCAGCCATAATATCCAACAATGATAACCATCACATCACGTCAATAATTACATATCAATGGAAATACTAAGTAAGAATACGACCAATATAATCTTACCGTCTTAACTTTACGAAAATCCACAATTCGTATCCTTAACATCACCATGGGATAATACCAAAATATCTGTACGGTATCTCAACAATACCCAAGGTTCTCAAAAACATTATCATAACTCGCGATACGGAAATTATACCAACTCTGGCCAATTCAGTCCTTCGGATAACGTCGACAATTCCAATACGAAAATCGATTGTCCATCAAAGACAAGTATCAAGGAAATACGGAACATACCTCAAGATACGAAATACCATTTCCATCACATCAGTCTAATCCGAGATCAGATCAACACAACATACGGACATGGTCCTAACACAAGACCTACAAATGCATACTCATATGACAACGTCAATATGATCACAAGAATAACGACAATGTATACTTATGGCAAATCCATAATATACATATGCACAACAACAACACGTAGGTAATCCGATGATCCAGCGTTCACTGCCTAGATCCCACGATGACCCCGTCAGACCAACCGTGGTGGAAAACCTGTCCGATGATCCAGCGCGCGCTAGCATAGATCCCCCGATGATCCCGTCGGACCTGTAATACCCACGATTTTCGTTCCGGTTATTTTGGATTTTTTTTCGGATATTTCCCGGTTGTCGAGTTCCGGTATTATTTTCTCGACAACTGATTTTGGCGTCTAAGACCGTAGGTGATGATTTGTTATCCGTTGTTTTCATTTCGGACCGATGATGTTGTCCCCGAGTATTTTGTCGTGTTCGTTCCGTGCGATTTCGGAAAATCGAGTCGTCGAATCATGGTGGTCAGACACTGGCCGGACGGTTGGGGATGGTGGCGACGGCCAGTGCGGCGCCGGACGAGTGCGAGGCAGGCCGGGCGGTTGCGGCAGAACCGCGTAAGCGCACGCTACGTCCGAAAGTAGCGCGCTACGGCCGAGGCGGCGCACGCTATGGCGATTAGGCTGCGCGCTAGTCGGCGAGGCGATAGGCGAAGGTTACGGATCGGGAGATCGGCGGTAGCGCACGCCATTGCCGGACACTGCACGCCTTCTGACCGGCCGATAAGCGCACGCTACGGCCGGAAAGGCTGCAGACGCTTCTGGCCGAGCCAGAAGTCTGGATTGTGGTCGGGCCAGCGCACGTGTTCAGCGCATGATGGCGGGCCCGGCCGAACATTCTCGACCATGACCGCCCGCTAGCGCACGCTAGCTCGGCAGTCTAGCACACGCTATGACCGAGCAGTCCTGTTTGCACTCATTTTTCATTTCCTTCCTTTCGTGTACGCGGCTGGGTTCTTGGAGGTGACGAAGGCATGTTATTATACAACTAATCCACGAAGTTTTGGAGCTCATATCATCGATTAATCACTCCATAACATCCTTCAATCCAGCGAATCAAGGTTAGTTTTCCTAAAATCCTAGTTTTGGGAAAAATTGGGGATTTTGTTGATTTCGTCCGTTTGATTCGTTATAACTTAGAATAGTGAGGGGTTGATGATTATTAAGTTGTTTTATATCGAATCCCTTGTTTTTCCACGGTTGGATTGCCGAGGATTCGTCGTTTTATTGAGTTTCTAATCGACACCTTGAAAGTGTTCGATAAAATGTCACAAAGGGGATTCGGGCGTTCTACAATTATTCTTCCTCGTTCGATCGTCAATTTATTCATGGTATGATGTTGGGGTCAGGTTCCTTGCGAAGAACTCGAGCCGGAACCCTTCCGTTCGCCGTTTTTCGATCGGTGGTGTTACCGTCGTTTCCGCCGGAGAGTTGTGAGCATTCGAAGTCTTCCGGTTAAGAGACGTTCGTCGGTGTGTCCAGTATCAATTATTGAGGCAAGTATCTTGCCTATACACTTCATATTTCATAGTGGTTATAGTCGGTAATTGACTAGGTGTGCAATTGAATTATTTTTAATGAACTTATAAAAGAATCGATATATTCTCGATAAAGGTCTTCTATAAAATCTACTTATGTGTTTGTGAACGATTGTGTGGTTCTGAGGATATGTACTAGTGGCGTGCTTTGGAATATCTTCTTTACGTTTGGTATCGTTGTGCGTGATTATGTTGATAGTGGACTTAAGGTTATGTCTTTCTGACAAGAAGTGTGTATATATGTGTGGACGTGTGTACTATTGATGAGTTGTGATGATGTGTGATGTGAGTATGTGTCGGATGTTGTGGCCATTCTTAGCAAGTACCTTGATTTACATTTGAAGTACTTTGGGGGAATATGTTTTTGAATCGTGATTTTGTGAAAGTGGTAATTTCAGAAAATGTGGTTTGTGCCATGTGGTTACTGAGAGTGTGTGAACCGAGTAAAACCAGTGAGGGTCCCCTGGGGTCCGGTAGGCTGCGTATCCCTACGGATCACTCGGTGGGCTATACACCAGGGAGGGCCTGACGAGGTGTCTCTCGGGTGTGTATCTTGCTGAGAGGTACAGGGCCAGTATAGCTCGGGAGGTTGTTTTGTGATGATGAATATGGCACGATGTTGTTTTCGATAATTGTGATATGTCCGGAGTATCACATATGCAAATTCCCAAAGTGAGATACATCATATGTAAGGTCTTGGTACTTGGCTAAAATGGCACCGGTATAAGCGTCGTATATTATTTGTTTCATGGTTGCGATATTTTTGGCATAAGGATACGGGCCCTGTGATTGTTTCCGTACATTGTGGTTTGGTTATGTATCGAGTGTGACCGTTGTGTTATTCACTCGAGTATGGGATATGGATGATTTGGGTCGTGGACCTGTGTTTGTGACCATTGGTATCTTTGAGCAAAAACAATTCTTTGGCCCGTGTCCCTATGTGGTTTGTCGAGTTAAAGATTTACTAGCCCAGAAATGTCTTTCTAAAACTCCCGAGACTTTTTAAATGCTTTTCAAAGAGCCTGCGTGTCTCATTCCAATTTTTCATGGTTGGAACTATTTTATTCAACGAAATATCTCGGGAAATCTTCATTGGGTTGAATTGTGGAATTAATCAAGTTTTTATATTCTTGGAATATGTTGTGTATAGCTCGTATTTGCACTTTATACTTGCACTAGCAAAACAGTGGAGTTTTGCTAACCCCCGAGTATTCGGGGGGTGGATGTCTGTATTGCGTCCAGGTACTTGCAGGTTGCTGGGGAGCGAACCACAGGGTCGGTACGAAGGATGATGGAAGACGACGATGCTAATCACATGAAGGTTGTGTTGGGTATTTGGTGAAGTCTTATTGTTTTGTCTTTTTGTTGGGGTATTTTCTAAGTTTCGGGAAGTATTAATGTATCCTAACCCCTGCGTGGGTACGAGTTAGAAAAAGGAGTTTTGTATGTTCGATGTAAAAATATTTGGTAAAAGACCAAATCGGTCTAATGGTTCATTATTTAGCCACATCGGCTTAAAATGTGATGTATTGTTTTTGTATTTAGCCTGGTAGATCCTCATGGAGAGGGTCTGCGGCGCTGTAATATTCCCAAGTGGTTTGGGGGTGTTACAGAATATGGTATCAGAGCTTAGGTTGCGGAAACCTAGGCTATCGGGTCCAGTCGGGTATTGTCGTGTCTTGTTCTGTCAGATTGTGTCTGTCTAAGTCGTGTCGCGACGCGTCGTTTGTGATGTCGGCCGTGATTAGTATCGAGGTGCAGCCATCATCTTCGTGCGACCTGTGGATGTAAGTCTCCCTACTATATTGTGCCTTGTGATATGCGAGCTTGTATGATTTTGTGTTATGACGTGGAGTTTAAAGGTGATTTGTAATTATGTGGCCTATGTTGTTTGAACCTCGTATGATGCTAGAATGGAAGTGGTGCCAACATATATGTAGTTATACACACACCCTGATATAAGTCGTTTTTACAAGAGTAATAGCCTTGGTGTGGTTACGCAAAGAAAGATTCATCAATGTGATATTTTAAAACTTTACATGTTTTTGGGGAGTCACGTATATTTTGTTTTAAAACATCCTCCAAAGGGAGGAAAAAGTTGATTTTTGTATAATGACACGAGGGCCGAAATTTTTTAGAATTCAAACTACCGATATTTTATTTTCATCTTGTATTATAAGTTTTCAAAACACGATTTTTGAACTCAAGTGAAGTCTACAAAATGTAGACAAGACGTGACTCTCGTTTTCAATTTATCGGTTTTATGACTGTTAGTCGGCAAATATGTGATGATGTTCTTGTTGTTCGGGCAGTGTTGCCAGTTTTAAATTAAAACTATGATGTGAATGTTGGGTCGTTCGATTTGTGGGCATTGTGATAGCTCTCTTTAATAAGAGGTGAGATTTCGGTTTTTGAATAACAATTGTCTTTTGATGGTTTCTCATGAAGTGTCGAATCAATGGCTTTGGGACTCGAACGTGTTGTTGTTCATTTGTGACCATTGATTTTAGTAATGTCGTATATATATTCGTAATCACGTGCTGAATTTTAGCTGTTAGCGCACGCTAAGTACCAGGCTAGCGCGCGCTAATGTGGCATGAGTAGCGCACGTTAATGTTGTTGTAACGCGGGCTAATGCAGCATGAATAGCGCACGCTAAATAATTGTTGTAGTGTGCATTAATTAGCTGGGACAGAGGATGTGGAACCGCATTTTAGCCGTTAGGTCTAACTTTCTACAGTCAGTCGTCTGTGACTGTATTCTATGTGCGTTGTCTAGTGATGACAACCGTTTTATGTGGACGAGTGTTGTGACCTTTCATTCGCGCTAAGTGATAATTGATTTTGTTCGGTGAGTTGATAAATTATGTATGTTGTGTGTGTGTGTTCGAAATGTTTTCCTAAAACCTTCATAAGTTTGTGCAAGTTGCGGAAATCAATTTTTGAAACTAATTTGACGTTGCGATTAAGCCGGCGGCTTTGTATGAACTTTGGAAATTGTTTGAAATTTGCGAGCCGGCCTAGGATTCTCAAAATAAAACCTCGACGGTATTGAAAGAGTTGTTTTAAAATACCTTGAACATTTTGTAAAATGTTACCGTCGTTGATTCTTGTGTAGTGTTGGGAGAATTTTCAGAAATGACTGTAACGTACTATTGTATTTTCGAATAATTCGAGTACATGATTTTCAAAAATCTTTCACATCATAAAATATTTTTTTTCAAAAACCAATACGATTTCTTTTTCAAAAATATATAGTGAAAGATGAAAAATCTCACTCGATGTAAAGTTCAAACTCGTATTTGGAAATGTTAGAGTATGTAGGAATGGTTTGATGATCTTGCATGGTTAACTTGTTGATTGTTAACGGTGATGGTGATGAGTAAAGGCATGACGATTTTGATAACGCCGGTTACAAGGAATTATTATTTTGGCAAATGATTTCAAATGAGGCGGTTAGAGTATGTTGATTACAAGTTTTGATGAAATAACCCGAGGTACCTAAAGTACTTTTAAAGTTTATTTTGAATAACATACAAATCCAATGATTTTCAAAAGATTTTCTTTAAAGGGATACCTCGTGGATTTTCCTTGCGAGTTGTTATTGGTTACCTTATGTGATATGTCATGCTAAGTTGGTACTTTAGCATATTTATTTTTGTGAAGTGGTGCAATCGTATTGAGTGATAAAACGCTTAGTATGCCGAGTGACATCTGGCGCGACCGTGACCATGATCTGATTGGTTATGGAGACTAGATGCGGGACCAAGAGGATATAGCCGGGAAGGTTGATATTCAAACACTTCGTGTCGTTGTTTAGGTTTCGGGGACGAAACCTCTTTTAAAGGTGATATGATGTAATGCCCGTATTTTTTTTTTCTTCTTCTCGTTTCCGTTTCATTCGACCGTATTGAGGCGATTGCGTTTGTTAATGCTTCTGACCTTGTGTTGTTTCTCTCATTTGTCATTCGAGCGAGTTCTGATATTGTTCCAAATTGATGTACATATCGTTGTGATCTTTCCAAGTTCGGATCGATAACTTGTGAACCGTGTTTGAAACTAACACCTCGTGCTTCCTACAAGTTATTGATGTCTTGATTTGAGGTATGTACTTCAAAGGTTATCGTTGTTGTTCGATTATTGCTATTCGTTCGTCGTTGTCCAATCATTATCGTTTGACCTCGAAATCGTGATTATCGTACATCTGGGCCATTTTGCGATTTCCATAAGTGTTGGGAAATTATCTTCGTATTTGATCTTCCAAATCTGTGAGTTATTGGAATTTCATACCTTTCAGCGTTGGGATCGTGACCTGATTTTTGTATTGCTCGGTTTTATCAACCGCAACGATTCATGCTCGTTGTTTTTCGTAAGCATTCTTGCGTATTGAATCGGATTGTAGTGGCTTTATCGCATGGAGTTACGGTGTGTTGTCGAGTCGCCTTGCTTTTGTTTTAAGTTTCGGACGAAACTTATTTTTAGGGGGTAGAATGTAATACCCACGATTTTCGTTCGGTTATTTTGGATTTTTTCGGATATTTCCGGTTGTCGAGTTAGGTATTATTTTCTCGACAACCGATTTTAGCGTCTAAGACCGTAGGTGATGATTTGTTATCCGTTGTTTTCATTTCGGACCGATGATGTTGTCCCCGAGTATTTTGTCGTGTTCGTTCGTTCCGTGCGATTTTGGAAAATTGAGTCGTCGAATCATGGTGGTCGGACCTTGGCCGGACGGTTGGGGCAGTGGCGGGCCAGGCTGCAGCGGCCGGACGAGTGCGAGCATCGGCCGGCGGTTGCGGCGAGCCGCGTAAGCGCACGCTACGGCCGGGAGGCGCGCACGCTATGGCGATTAAGCGCGCGCTAGTCGGCCGAGGCGATAGGCGCGAAGGTTCGGGCGGGAGATCGGCAGTAGCGCACGCTCTGCCCGGACATCGCGCTGCCTTCTGACCGGCCGATAAGCGCACGCTACGGCCGGAAGTGCACTGACGCTTCTGGCCGAGCCAGAAGTCTCTGGATTGTGGCTGGGCCGACAGCGCACGTGTTCAGCGCATGATGGCGGGCCCGGCCGAACATTCTCGACCATGACCGCCCGCTAGCGCACGCTAGCTCGGCAGATCTAGCGCACGAGATAAATATGACCGAGCAGTCCTGTTTGCAATCATTTTTCATTTCCTTCCTTTCGTGTACGCGGCTGGGTTCTTGGAGGTGACGAAGGCATGTTATTATACAACTAATCCACGAAGTTTTGGAGCTCATATCATCGATTAATCACTCCATAACATCCTTCAATCCAGCGAATCAAGGTTACTTTTCCTAAAATCCTAGTTTTGGGAAAAATTGGGGATTTTGTTGATTTCGTCCGTTTGATTCGTTATAACTTAGAATAGTGAGGGGTTGATGATTATTAAGTTGTTTTATATCGAATCCCTTGTTTTTCCACGGTTGGATTGCCGAGGATTCGTCGTTTTATTGAGTTTCTAATCGACACCTTGAAAGTGTTCGATAAAATGTCACAAAGGGGATTCGGGCGTTCTACAATTATTCTTCCTCGTTCGATCGTCAATTTATTCATGGTATGATGTTGGGGTCAGGTTCCTTGCGAAGAACTCGAGCCGGAACCCTTCCGTTCGCCGTTTTCCGATCGATGGTGTTACCGTCGTTTCCGCCGGAGAGTTGTGAGCATTCGAAGTCTTCCGGTTAAGAGACGTTCGTCGGTGTGTCCAGTATCAATTATTGAGGCAAGTATCTTGCCTATACACTTCATATTTCATAGTGGTTATAGTCGGTAATTGACTAGGTGTGCAATTGAATTATTTTTAATGAACTTATAAAAGAATCGGTATATTCTCGATAAAGGTCTTCTATAAAATCTACTTATGTGTTTGTGAACGATTGTGTGGTTCTGAGGATATGTACTAGTGGTGTGCTTTGGAATATCTTCTTTACGTTTGGTATCGTTGTGCGTGATTATGTTGATAGTGGACTTAAGGTTATGTCTTTCTGACAAGAAGTGTGTATATATGTGTGGACGTGTGTACTATTGATGAGTTGTGATGATGTGTGATGTGAGTATGTGTCGGATGTTGTGGCCATTCTTAGCAAGTACCTTAATTTACATTTGAAGTACTTCGGGGGAATATGTTTTTGAATCGTGATTTTGTGAAAGTGGTAATTTCAGAAAATGTGGTTTGTGCCATGTGGTTACTGAGAGTGTGTGAACCGAGTAAAACCAGTGAGGGTCCCACGGGTCCTAGAGGGCTGCGTATCCCTACGGATCACTCGGTGGGCTATACACCAGGGAGGGCCCGACGAGGTGTCTCTGGGGTGTGTATCTTGCTGAGAGGTACAGGGCCAGTATAGCTCGGGAGGTTGTTTTGTGATGATGAATATGGCACGATGTTGTTTTCGATAATTGTGATATGTCCGGAGTATCACATATGCAAATTCCCAAAGTGAGATACATCATATGTAAGGTCTTGGTACTTGGCTAAAATGGCACCGGTATAAGCGTCGTATATTATTTGTTTCATGGTTGCGATATTTTTGGCATAAGGATACGGGCCCTGTGATTGTTTCCGTACATTGTGGTTTGGTTATGTATCGAGTGTGACCGTTGTGTTATTCACTCGAGTATGGGATATGGATGATTTGGGTCGTGGACCCTGTGTTTGTGACCAGATTGGTATCTTTGAGCAAAAACAATTCTTTGGCCCGTGTCCCTATGTGGTTTGTCGAGTTAAAGATTTATTAGCCCAGAAATGTCTTTCTAAAACTCCCGAGACTTTTTAAATGCTTTTCAAAGAGCCTGCGTGTCTCATTCCAATTTTTCATGGTTTGAACTATTTTATTCAATGAAATATCTCGGGAAATTTTCATTGGGTTGAATTGTGGAATTAATCAAGTTTTTTTTTATATTCTTGGAATATGTTGTGTATAGCTCGTATTTGCACTTTATACTTGCACTAGCAAAACAGTGGAGTTTTGCTAACCCCCGAGTATTCGGGGGGTGGATGTCTGTATTGCGTCCAGGTACTTGCAGGTTGCTGGGGAGCGAACCACAGGGTCGGTACGAAGGATGATGGAAGACGACGATGCTAATCACATGAAGGTTGTGTTGGGTATTTGGTGAAGTCTTATTGTTTTGTCTTTTTGTTGGGGTATTTTCTAAGTTTCGGGAAGTATTAATGTATCCTAACCCCTGCGTGGGTACGAGTTAGAAAAAGGAGTTTTGTATGTTCAATGTAAAAATATTTGGTAAAAGACCAAATCGGTCTAATGGTTCATTATTTAGCCACATCGGCTTAAAATGTGATGTATTGTTTTTGTATTTAGCCTGGTAGATCCTCATGGAGAGGGTCTGCGGCGCTGTAATATTCCCAAGTGGTTTGGGGGTGTTACAGGACCAACACGAGGTGGACATATGACAACAATGCACAACTGCACAAAACAACAATACACAATACACGACAACAAAAATGCACAAATGCATGACAACAACGATACACGAATGTATCACGACATGATCGACACAAATGATAAAAATGATTAGAGTACTTGCCCCGAGTCCTTCGAGAACGATCTCAATGTCTAAACCATCATGAACCATTATCCTCAATACTCGACGGTCCAAAGTATCACGGATTGCAGATAATTCATATCTTCGTCTTTAGAACAATATATGCTCGATATACAAGTATACCAATAACAAAAGTAAATCATATACATTATGATTTAGATTCCCAAAACTCGAATACGATTTATAATCTCAAATCTCCTGTGATTACGATTATAAACATTGCTATATCTGAATTATACGAATGAAACGGAAACCATTCATTAAATATTATGAACTGAGCAAGTAATAACTTACCTCGATACCGATGAAGCTGTTACCAATTCCATTGCCGTCATCTACAAGTCCCTCGGTCCCGACCAAAGCAATTCACGAACATACTCGAGCTCGACCGCAACACACGGTTGTAATCACCGATCAATATTCTAAACCTATTACAGTAATCGATAGACAACAAGTTTGATAACAATCAACAATCGATAAAACCAATTCACAAACCCAACGGCTCGACAATATCTCGATTAAACACTAGTCGAATCAATCCTACTCAAACCAGCACGAATTTACAACCACAACACGAAAATACTGCACTTTCTGGCTTCTTAGCGCACGTTAATCACCTAACGTAGCGTGCGCTAAGTTAGCGTGCGCTAATGCTGGACAGATGCATGTTTTTCAGATACCGATCAACTTATGGCGATTTCAAGAACACTAAGTGATTCTGAATCATGTTCAAAGCTATCAAAACAACGAAATCCGATATCCTTTAACATATAAACAATCATCCAACTTATAATCCAAGTTCTATATCCATATATCATCTTTCTTAATATTAATACACGAAACGTCAAGAACGTAACCACACTTCCTTAATCTTCCATTACAAAGAGTAATCATCTACAATAACATCAACATCCGAAACTGAGGAGAAGGATTAATCCACTTATCTCAAGAAAACGAACGACACAATCTAAATCACAAGAATCATATTAATATCATACTTCTCAGTTTTTGCATCTCATCATCATGCTTGTCAATCTTGTTTATGTAATAATCTTCAACATTGAATCCAAAGCGAAATCCAAAGATGAAGAGTGATTACCTTTATGAAGGAATGGATTGATTTCCAAGGTTGAATCCATTTCAAGAATCACCAATGATTTCAAGAACAAAGCTTTAATCCATGATTTCCATCTTTAATCTTGTTAAAGATCACCACCTCACCGTGCTTGGGAACCTCAAGAACCTCCCAAAGCTCTCTCTATCGATTGAAAGTGAAAGAATGGACGAAATGCTTCATAATACCCGTCTGTCCCTTATATAGATCGCATTACTAGCGTGCGCTAACATCTCATGTTTAGCGTGCGCTAAGGCTAGCGTGCGCTAATCGACCTTTGTTAGCGTGCGCTATCGTAGTCCGAGACTACTTCTCACTTCGTACATGAGCTTACGCACGTAATGCCCATGCATTAGCGTACGTAATTTACACTCTCTAGCGTCGCAAGTCCTTGCGTTTAGCGTGCGCTAACATCGATTGACTCGTTTGTCTGTATGCTCGAACACGGGTCCACACGCCGGCACTCGACTAGGATAAGATTCCTTTTTGTCCAATATACGATTAGCGTCGCTAATCAACATGCATTAGCGTGCGCTAACACATTACAACATCCGTTGACTTATCGAGCGTGCGCGAAAGCGGTAGGGTCCACACGCAGATTCCTTCCGATGCATGCGCACTAGCGTACGCTAACCTATAAACGTGGCGTCGCTAATCACCGCGATAGCGTGCGTTATGCATGAATATCAGCGTGCGCTAATAAGGCTATACTTAGCCATTTTCAGCTATTCTTGTCCAACGTCTCAACATACAGAATACGAATATACGGCATACTGAATACATATACTTCTTAAATGTAATTGTCAACCAAGTACGATAATTGTACCAATACAGATGTCTCAGTCCTTCATTTATTTTATCCATACTGTACAGATACCACACTGTACAACATAACTCGGATAAAATAATGTTAAATAACAGTAGTAGAATTTTCGGATATTACAGTTTTGGGATATTTTGGTTGAACGGTATGTTTGTTTGTTTTATGACGGATTGCAAGTTTCGAGGATGAAACTTATTTTAAGTGGTGTAGAATGTAATATCCGGAAATTCTATTACTGTTGTTTAATGTTATTTTATCCGAGTTATGCTGTACATCGTGGAATCTGTACAGTATGGATAAAATAATTGAAGGACTAAGGTATTAGTATCGGTATAATTGTTGTACTTGGTCGACAATTGTATTAGAGAATATAGTGCGTCATGTATACGTAACCAGTATGTCGAGACGGACGAGTAAAGTTGGAAATGGCTAAGTGTAACATTATTAGCGCACGCTAATAATCACGAGTAGCGCACGCTATCGTGCAGGTTTAGGGCACACTACGGACATAACTTAGCACACGCTAGTGCAGAACAGATCAGAAGGAATCTATGTGTGGACCCGGTCACTTTTGGCCCATGTGCCGACAAGGTCAACGGATGTTTGTTGTGAACTATTAGCGCATGCTAATGTATATTTATAGCGCACGCTAATCAGATCGGTCAACAGGGAATCTTGGCTTTATTGGTTGCTTTCGGCATGTGGGTCACGAGCATCTTCGTGGTAGGTGTAGACTGTAGCAAGTCAACTGGTATTAGCGCACGCTAAATGTAAGGACTTGCGTACGCCAGACAGTGTAAGTTACGTATGCTAATGCATGGAAATTACGTACGTAAGCACATGTACGAAGCCAGACAGTAGCCTCTGGACTGCGATAGCGCACGCTAACAAAGTCAGTTAGCGCACGCTAAGGCTGCTGCGCACGCTAAACATAAGGTTTAGCGCACGCTAGTAATATACTTTATAAAAAGGGACAGAATGGTGTTATGAAGCATTTCGTCCATTCCTTCCTTGCAACCGAGAGAGAGACTTTTTAGAGAGAAGTTTGAGGTCCCAAACACTGAGAGATGATAATCTTTAACAAAGATTAATCTGAGGAACATGGATTAAAGTCTTGTTCTTGAAATTATTGATGATTCTTGGAATGAAGTTGATTGTTCTCCTTCATGGTTCGTCTATACAAGGTAATAGTTCTTCACTTTTGGATTTGGTTTGGATTGATTATTGATGTTCTTGAGTTGATGATAATCATATATTCGAGTTGATGAGCATGATAACGAGTTGGATTACCGTACTAAGTTAGTGTGTTATCAATATATGAGTATTGATATGTTTCGTATGGTTTTGGAAGGAATTCAAGAGATATGTTGATGTAATTCCCTTCTTCAATTCGGATTTTTGATGTTTTGTCATTGGTTACTTCGTATGGTGACGATTATGGCGGTGCTATTGTGATTCTTGAAGTTATATGAATTGTATGTCGAAGAACATGATGAATAAGGATTTTTAGATGTTAGAACACATCGGATTTTGTCATTTTATGGATCATGAACGTGAATTCGGATAATTCGTGTTCTTGAAGAACTATTGAATTATATATGTCATGATTGTTATGAATAAGAACTGGAAATTGGAAAGGTTACGGATGACTTTGGAATATGATTATTCATGATAATAACCGGTAAATTGTTCTATGAAGTTACCAAATATGAACAAGAAGAAATCTTGTTGATTCGTGTTTAAAGATAAAAGATGGAATCGAATATGTTATGAAATCCTTAATATCGAGATGAGTTGATCATTGATATGATGGAAGTGTTAAGACGATGCCTGGAATGCATGCCACTGCACAGCATTAGCGCACGCTAAGCTTACTAGCTAGCGCACGCTAATGGGAGCAATTTAGCGCACGCTACGTTATGCGTTTAACGCGCGCTAAATAGGCAGTCAGTGCAGTATTTTTGTGTTTTGATTATGAACTCGTGATGGTTTGATTTGGTTTGTTCTGATTGCGTTTATTCGAGGTTTTTGTTGAACCGTTGAGTTCGATTGGTTAGTTTTGTCGGTTGTTGATTGTTATCGGATATGTGTTATTTGATTACTTCGATAGGTTGAGATTATCGATTCAGTTAGTGTTAGTGATTTGATCATGCATATTGTAATTCATGTTGTCGAACATGAGGTCGTCTTAGTGGATTTGTCATGTTGTCGTGCATGTTATGTTGTTCATGTTGATGAACGTGTTGATTTGCATATGTGTATGCATATTGTGTTGTTTATGTTGTGTAAATAATCCGATGAGATTATGAGGATCTATCCGAGGTCTTTGGATCGAATGTCCACCATGCGTTGGTTCGGCGGGATAATCATGGGGATCTATCTTTGAGGTCTTTGGATCGTTGGGAGTTTTCCACCATGCGTTGGTTCGACGGGATCATCATGGGGATCTATGCTGAGGGCGCTGGATCGTTGGATTACCAGTATTGTGTTGATGAAATCTTGTGAATTTGCATCATTGATTTTATCATGTGTTGTTATTCACATGTGTATTGTTGGTTATCCACCTTATGATGATCTGATAGGATCATCAAGGGGATCTATGCTGAGGTCGCTGGATCGTCGGATTTCCATTGAGTATACATCATTGTTATTGTTGTGAGCATATTGACGTGGTCATATGAGTATGCATTTGTAGGTCTTGTGTTAGGACCGTGTCCGTATTGCATTGATCTGATCTCGGATTAGACTGATATGATTGTCGTGGCACATCATATCTCGAGGTATGTTCCATATTTCCTTGGTATTTGTCTTTGATGGACAATGGGTTATCGTCTTGGGATTTGATGATGTTATTCGATGGATCGTATTTGTCAGAAATGGTATATTTCCGTATCGTGAGTTGATGATGATAGTTTGAGAATCTTGAGTATTGTTTGAGGTACAATACAGATATTATGTTCGAGTTTATTGGTTAATCGAGTCCGAGATGCGAACTGTGATAATGATTATTCTGATGAGAATTACTCGAGTAAGTAAAGTTATGGCGGTAAGATTACGTTGGTCGTATTCTTATGTTGTATTCTCATTGGTATGTAATTATTAATGTACTGTGACGGTTATCATTGTTGGATATTATGGCTGACCCCGTCGTGGGATTTCTTTTTAGGTTTTTGGAGTATCGAGCTTGTAGCGGTCGTGAAGAGATGAGCTTCCCAGAGGATACTGGCTAGGACGTGTTTTGTGCTTTGAGTTTCTTGATTGGTTCTTGTATTCCGCTGCTCGAGTATCTTTATGGTTGGTCTTTTTCCGCTGCATGAGTATTTTGAAGTGCTCTTTCGGTATCTGGTAGCTGAGATTACTTTGGAAATCGTTTTCTAAACTTTTGTGTGTCGGCTGTTTGGCCTTGCGATTTCAAATGAGTTTTTACGACGGTTTTTGTTAAATGGATTTTATAAACCTTTGTGCATTTTTAAAGATAGTATCGTTGTTGGCCTCCTGGGCATTTGTAAATGTTTGCGAAAAATTCTTTAGCCTTGTGGGTTCCATCTCGGGGCCCACAACGCTGTAATATTTCTGGTTAAATCTGGGGGTATTACAGAATATGGTATCGGAGCTTAAGTTGAGAAAACCAAGGCATTTGGGTCGAGTTGGGTCGTGTTTTGGTCGTGTCATTCGAGTTGTCGATTGACTAATACTAGAGCCGTGAGTTTTTTTTGTTGTTCACTCGGGCTTGTGCGTTATGTGATTTACCAGCGTGGTGCTGGGTTTGTTGTAAACTTTTCCAAATGGTGTTAACGAGATTCCCTGGAATGAGATATATTGTGTTCTTGAGTCGAACTGATTTGGCAAAACGTGTGTTTTGAAAATATCTGTGTCGAGTATTTTCTAGAGTCGAGACATGTGCCAGTATCACGGGGAATCATCGGCTTCATGATACGTAAGTATTTGGATTTTTGAATTTCATTGAGATTTATTGCCGTTCTAAGTTGACATGTTTTGAGATTAAGCAGATATCATGCGTTACAGTATGAGATATCAGAATTGGGACAGGATTGATGATTTGGGAAGCTATGATTTTGGAAATCAATATGTCGGTTAAGTTTTGGAACGGAATTGTGCATTTGGGAGAAATGTTGTGCATGGTTGAGAAAGAACATGTAGTCATTTAGTTCATTTTGTATACATGAAACTGCTTTTGAGCATTTGAAAATGATACTTTTCAAAATGAATATTTCACGGATGTTTTACCGAAAATGATTTTTGGGCCGAGACCCAATCGATTTTGAAATAGATTTGTAACTCAGGACTTGGAGTCCGAAAAAAGTTTTCTACTTTTTAAACTTCTTGTTATGCAGAACAAGGTACGGGCTGAGACCCTAATGTTTCAAAGGAAATCTTTTCTGTTTTCTAAAACTCCCGAGATTTGTAAAACTTTTTATCAATCGTTTATTTATTTTGTTCCTACCTTTTGAGATTTTGGTTTACTTGTTTAAATGAAACTTCTCGGGTAGTCTTTCGATGTATTTGATTTGTCGATTATTCAATGTTTTGTCATAGCATATTTGAGGTGATCCAGGATGGATTAATAATTGACGTTGCGAGTCATATGTGAGGAAAAATGAGTTTCAACAGAATTCTTATATATTGAGATTTTGGAACTCTATCGTGTGGTTTTCCCGATGGAATATCGGTGGATATTGGTGACGAGCTAAACTGATAAACAGGAGTATGGATATGGTCAAGCATTTGCATAAATCCCATTTTATTTAATCGTGTGTATTTGAAAAGAATTTTTATCGAGAACTTGACACGAGGGAGCCAGTGGGTTCGAAAATTTATTTCGTGGTCTTACCAAAATTTATGTTTTGAGTTTTGAAAATTTTGGAAGAACTTTTGAAAATTTGTCTTCTTGACGAGGGTGTATGATTTCATACTGGTTTTGAAAGTATGATTGATATACATACGCATTTGGTGCATAGTACATAACATAGTGAAGTTGTGAGTGTGACTCACGAACTGGTTATGACATTCCTATGGTACGATGAATAGAGATCCGAACTTTGGTATGGTAGTAGCTCGACTTTACCATAGTGATCTTCGAATGATTTCTTTGTAAGTGCAGATTTGGGGTTGTTGACCTCATGCTGGTTGTTTTGAGTATCGATTGGTCGTTTCCACTCCATGTATAATTTGGATATGTTCGACGGGTTGTGATTGGTTGTTCGTACGCCGAGGGGTATGCTCACCAGTCGGGTATGTTTATTGAGATACACTGTATGTGATTGGTGTGTCATTTTGAGAATGTTATTCTTTCGTATATTTGTTTCTGTGGTTCTGTGTTGATCGTGTTGGAGTTTATCACGTTGATCATATTCTCGATTGTGTTTTGACCTCTGGTTGGTCATATTGGAATTTATCATGTCGATGATAAATTCGGTTGATTGTTGATCATTGTTGGTGATGATTTAAGCGTTTGGATTTTGTGTCAAATTTTGGGATTCGTATCGTTGTTTTGGGCAGTTATTTCGCAGATGTATTGTATATTATTCGTCTTATCGGAATTGAGACCTGATTATGTAATCAGGCAGACAGAATTTGATTCGGATAGATTGCTTCATCCGAAGATGATATATTTTGTTGAGACTCAAGGAATTGTTATTGTAAGCGTGTTGAGGCTTTACAGTGAAGTCACTTGCTAGTATCTCAGGTGATCGTCGACTTGGCGCATATGTAAGTATGCTACTTTGGTTATTCGGTAATGATGATGATTGATTGTTGTCGTGATGGTTTTGGGATATTTTGGTTGAACGGTATGTTTGTTTGTTTTATGACGGATTGCAAGTTTCGAGGATGAAACTTATTTTAAGTGGTGTAGAATGTAATATCCGGAAATTCTATTACTGTTGTTTAATGTTATTTTATCCGAGTTATGCTGTACATCGTGGAATCTGTACAGTATGGATAAAATAATTGAAGGACTAAGGTATTAGTATCGGTATAATTGTTGTACTTGGTCGACAATTGTATTAGAGAATATAGTGCGTCATGTATACGTAACCAGTATGTCGAGACAGACGAGTAAAGTTGGAAATGGCTAAGTGTAACATTATTAGCGCACGCTAATAATCACGAGTAGCGCACGCTATCGTGTAGGTTTAGCGCACACTATGGACATAACTTAGCACACGCTAGTGCAGAACAGATCAGAAGGAATCTATGTGTGGACCCGGTCACTTTTGGCCCATGTGCCGACAAGGTCAACGGATGTTTGTTGTGAACTATTAGCGCATGCTAATGTATATTTATCGCGCACGCTAATCAGATCGGTCAACAGGGAATCTTGGCTTTATTGGTTGCTTTCGACATGTGGGTCACGAGCATCTTCGTGGTAGGTGTAGACTGTAGCAAGTGAACTGGTATTAGCGCACGCTAAATGTAAGGACTTGCGTACGCCAGACAGTGTAAGTTACGTATGCTAATGCATGGAAATTTCGTACGTAAGCACATGTACGAAGCCAGACAGTAGCCTCTGGACTGCGATAGCGAACGCTAACAAAGTCAGTTAGCGCACGCTAAGGCTGCTGCGCACGCTAAACATAAGGTTTAGCGCACGCTAGTAATATACTTTATAAAAAGGGACAGAAGGGTGTTATGAAGCATTTCGTCCATTCCTTCCTTGCAACCGAGAGAGAGAGTTTTTAGAGAGAAGTTTGAGGTCCCAAACACTGAGAGATGATAATCTTTAACAAAGATTAATCTGAGGAACATAGATTAAAGTCTTGTTCTTGAAATTATTGATGATTCTTGGAATGAAGTTGATTGTTCTCCTTCATGGTTCGTCTATACAAGGTAATAGTTCTTCACTTTTGGATTTCGTTTGGATTGATTATTGATGTTCTTGAGTTGATGATAATCATATATTCGAGTTGATGAGCATGATAACGAGTTGGATTACCGTACCAAGTTAGTGTGTTATCAATATATGAGTATTGATATGTTTCGTATGGTTTTGGAAGGAATTCAAGAGATATGTTGATGTAATTCCCTTCTTCAATTCGGATTTTTGATGTCTTGTCGTTGGTTACTTCGTATGGTGACGATTATGGTGGTGCTATTGTGATTCGTGAAGTTATATGAATTGTATGTCGAAGAACATGATGAATAAGGATTTTTAGATGTTAGAACACATCGGATTTTGTCATTTTATGGATCATGAACGTGAATTCGGATAATTCGTGTTCTTGAAGAACTATTGAATTATATATGTCATGATTGTTATGAATAAGAACTGGAAATTGGAAAGGTTACGGATGACTTTGGAATATGATTATTCATGATAATAACCGGTAAATTGTTCTATGAAGTTACCAAATATGAACAAGAAGGAATCTTGTTGATTCATGTTTAAAGATAAAAGTTGGAATCGAATATGTTATGAAATCCTTAATATCGAGATGAGTTGATCATTGATATGATGGAAGTGTTAAGACGATGCCTGGAATGCATGCCACTGTACAGCATTAGCGCACGCTAAGCTTACAAGCTAGCGCACGCTAATGGGAGCAATTTAGCGCACGCTACGTTATGCGTTTAACGTGCGCTAAATAGGCAGTCAGTGCAGTATTTTCGTGTTTTGATTATGAACTCGTTATGGTTTGATTTGGTTTGTTCTGACTGCGTTTATTCAAGGTTTTTGTTGAACCGTTGAGTTTGATTGGTTAGTTTTATCGGTTGTTGATTGTTATCGGATATGTGTTATTTGATTACTTCGATAGGTTGAGATTATTGATCGGTGATTATAGACGGATGTTGCGGTCGTGTTCGAGTATGTCCATTGTATTCCTTTTGATCGGGGCTGAGGAGCTCGTAGACAAAGGCAATGTGTTCGGTAGCAGCTTCGTGGTATCGGTATCGAGGCAAGTTATTACTTGCTCAGTTATAATGTTTAATGAATGATTTCAGTTTCATTTCGTTTATAATGCATATAACGATGATTATTATTGTGAACTCTGGGTATTTGGATTGGATATCGTTCTTCCGATTCTGGGAGTTTAATCATATGTATATGATTTATTTCGATTATTGGCATATTCGAGTATCGAGGTTACATTATGGTAAAGATGAGGATATGAGTATCTGTAGTCCATGGTACGTTTGGATCGCCGAGTATTGCAGATAATCGTCGGTGATGGTTTGATATTGAGATTTCTCCTGAAGGACTCGGGGCAAGTATCTTATATCGATTCAGTTAGTGTTAGTGATTTGATCATGCATATTGTCATTCATGTTGTCGAACATGAGGTCGTCTTAGTGGATTTGTCATATTGTCGTGCATGTTATGTTGTTCATGTTGATGAACGTGTTGATTTGCATATGTGTATGCATATTGTGTTGTTTATGTTGTGTAAATAATCCGATGGGATTATGAGGATCTATGCTGAGGGCGCTGGATCGAATGTCCAACATGCGTTGGTTCAGCGGGATCATCATGGGGATCTATGCTGAGGGCGCTGGATCGTTGGACAGGTTTTCCACCATGCGTTGGTTCGACGGGATCATCATGTGGATCTATGCTGAGGGCGCTGGATCGTTGGATTACCAGTATTGTGTTGATGAAATCTTGTGAATTTGCATCATTGATTTTATCATGTGTTGTTATTCACATGTGTATTGTTGGTTATTCTCCTTATGATGATCTGATAGGATCATCAAGGGGATCTATGCTGAGGGCGCTGGATCGTCGGATTTCCATTGAGTATACATCATTGTTATTGTTGTGAGCATATTAACGTGGTCATATGAGTATGCATTTGTAGGTCTTGTGTTAGGACCGTGTCCGTATTGCATTGATCTGATCTCGGATTAGACTGATATGATTGTCGTGGCACATCATATCTCGAGGTATGTTCCGTATTTCCTTGGTATTTGTCTTTGATGGACAATTGGTTATCGTCTTGGGATTTGATGATGTTATTCGATGGATCGTATTGGTCAGAAATGGTATATTTCCGTATCGTGAGTTGATGATGATAGTTTGAGAATCTTGAGTATTGTTTGAGGTACAATACAAATATTATGTTCGAGTTTATTGGTTAATCGAGTCCGAGATGCAAACTGTGATAATGATTATTCTGATGAGAATTACTCGAGTAAGTAAAGTTATGATGGTAAGATTACGTTCGTCGTATTCTTATGTTGTATTCTCATTGGTATGTAATTATTAATGTACTGTGACGGTTATCATTATTGGATATTATGGCTGACCCCGTCGTGGGATTTCTTTTTAGGTTCTTGGAGTATCATGTGGATCTATGCTGAGGGCGCTGGATCGTTGGATTACCAGTATTGTGGTGATGAAATCTTGTGAATTTGCATCATTGATTTTATCATGTGTTGTTATTCACATGTGTATTGTTGGTTATCCACCTTATGATGATCTGATAGGATCATCAAGGGGATCTATGCTGAGGGCGCTGGATCGTCGGATTTCCATTGAGTATACATCATTGTTATTGTTGTGAGCATATTGACGTGGTCATATGAGTATGCATTTGTAGGTCTTGTGTTAGGACCGTGTCCGTATTGCATTGATCTGATCTCGGATTAGACTGATATGATTGTCGTGGCACATCATATCTCGAGGTATGTTTCGTATTTCCTTGGTATTTGTCTTTGATGGACAATCGGTTATCGTCTTGGGATTTGATGATGTTATTCGATGGATCGTATTGGTCAGAAATGGTATATTTCCGTATCGTGAGTTGATGATGATAGTTTGAGAATCTTGAGTATTGTTTGAGGTACAATACAAATATTATGTTCGAGTTTATTGGTTAATCGAGTCCGAGATGCAAACTGTGATAATGATTATTCTGATGAGAATTACTCGAGTAAGTAAAGTTATGATGGTAAGATTACGTTGGTCGTATTCTTATGTTGTATTCTCATTGGTATGTAATTATTAATGTACTGTGACGGTTATCATTATTGGATATTATGGCTGACCCCGTCGTGGGATTTCTTTTTAGGTTCTTGGAGTATCGATCTTGTAGCGGTCATGAAGAGATGAGCTTCCCGGAGGATACTGGCTAGGACGTGTTTTGTGCTTTGAGTTTCTTGATTGGTTCTTGTATTCCGCTGCTAGAGTATCTTTATGGTAGGTCTTTTTCCGCTGCGTGAGTATTTTGAAGTGCTCTTTCGGTATCTGGTAACTGAGATTACTTTGGAAATTGTTTTCTAAACTTTTGTGTGTCGGCTGTTTGGCCTTGCGATTTCAAATGAGTTTTTACGACGGTTTTTGTTAAATGGATTTTATAAACCTTTGTGCATTTTTAAATATAGTACTGTTGTTGGCCTCTTGGGCATTTGTAAATATTTGCGAAAAATTCTTTTAGCCTTGTGGGTTCCATCTCGGGGCCCACGGCGCTGTAATATTTCCGGTTAAATCTGGGGGTGTTACACTAGTTGTATCCCTAGCACAATCTAAACCTGTTTCGACCAATGTGGGTCTCAAAAATTCTCAACAGTTCACTTCTATGGAAGATCTCAGTGGTTTCGAAAGAAATAGTGTTTGGTACCTAGTCCCGAGAACAACCCATCAAGCAATCATAGGAACCAAATAGGTATTTCGAAACAAAAAGGATGAAATGGCCTTGTCATAAGGAACAAATCCAGATTAGCGCACAAGGTTACAGGCATGAAGAAAGAATAGATTATGATGAAATTTTTGCCCCTGTAGCAAGACTAGAAGTTATTAGGATATTTCTAGCTTTTGCAGCTCATAAGAATTTATCATATATCAAATGGATGTAAAGAGAGCATTTTTAAATGGAGATCTAGGTGAAGAAGTATATGTTGAAGAACCTCCAGGGTTTTCCAACACAAAAGGAGGATATCTTGTGTACAGTCTAAGAATAGCATGTAATACCCGAGATTTTTGTTCCGGATTCATTGAGTTTTTTGGGTTTTATCGGATTGTTATTGTCCACATCGTTGGAACTTTGTGCCATGTTTTGGGTGTGCCTTGTTGGGACATGTGTTTGGAGGCATTTCAGATCATTATGTGAGTTTTGTTGGAGCAAGATCGGTATATGCGCCGTGTTGCGGAAGTGTAAATAAAATGTGAAGAAATTAAACGACACACAGATTTTATAGAGGTTCGGCTATAATCGAGCCTACGTCCTCTCTCGGTATCTTTTTCTATAGGTTCAAGATAAGAACCTCTGCACATCTCTTCTATCAGTCGAGGGATAACCGTTACAATCACGTCTTCTATTGGTCCGTGATAAACCACTCGTACTTGTCTTTGTGTCGGTCCAAGTTAAACTGTTTTCCTTTTCTATTGGATAAGGAATCAACCACTCTAGCTTTCTATCGGTACTAGATAAACCTCACGAATATATCGATTGCGATTCTAATAATGCCGGATCCTCGATCCTAATAACACCGAATCCAATCGTATCTTTTCTTTTACCTCTCGTGTATATGTTGAATATATAAACACTCAAACTAACAATATAAGCCCAATATCACAACAACAATAATATCAATATGAATATCTGATCAATGAGTTGTTTGCTTGAAGTTGTTGTACTGAAACAATACCATAGGAATGATATTTATAGCCGTCTTCATCAAACTAGCCGTTAGCCCCCTGTGACTTCATTATGGCCGTTATCTCTTCTTGCTTACGACTGTTAAATGTATTACGTACGTTAAGCCTCGCTTGCTACGTACGTTATCAATACAGCAGATCAGTCTAGTAGCATTTGTTTTATGTGTTACGTACGTTACCCATTAACCATTACGTACGTTAACTTTTGTCAACATATCTGTTGCTTGCTGACCTATGCCATGATGTCATCTCCAACGTTCATCTCATTTGAACTTCTTTACGTACGTTAAGTAACATTCCTTACGTACGTTATTTTGCACATGTTACGTACGCTATGCTTGATCGATTATGTATGTTAAGATTGCATTATTCCAGCTTTTTGCACTTCTTTTCATTCGATGCTTTGCTTCGTCTTTTTGTTGTTTTGTTTTTTGTATCAAACTCAAATCATCAAAACATTATTAATGCATGTATGGAACAAAATGTTCCAACTATCTCCCCCTTTTTGATGATTACAAAACAACACTTCTTTAATGGGATTTATCTGCAAAAAATACAAATATATGTATATGTGTACAGACCAAAGTTTTCGACTTTGTCCGTTTCATTAGTTTATTCTCCAATTTCTTTTTCGACTCCTTGTTTCCTTTTATTTTTCTTTTCGAATTTTCAAATTTTCATCATCTTTTCGACGTCTCCTCATTTTTCTATTCAACTTCATCTTTTCGACTTTTCTTCTCCTTTTCTCCTTTCAACGTCCATTATTCTTTTCAATTTCAACTTTTCGACTTTTCTTCAATTTTGTTTTTTCTCCCCCTTTCAGGGTTAATCCCATTCTCCTTTATCTCCCCCTTTTTGTTTTCACCAAAAAGTGTAATAAAAAAAATAAATATAATGATAGCAAATGATTAATATAACAAAATACATTAAGAAGGGTATTACTCCCCCTGAAAATATTATCTCCCCTTTAAAAAATCTATTACCCCCCCTAAGTAAAATATATTTTGATAAAAATCAATTTTTGGGGATTCATCTGAGAGTTGGTTTTTCATTTGAAACATAGACAATATTTGAAATAATTGTTCCTTTAGGAACCCAAATCGTTTTAATTTTAATACTCCGGTTTGGGCTTTTACAGTTCAAAATATGGTGCCCAATTTTCAAATATTTTTCGCAATGGGTTATATTTAAATTTAAGGACTCATTTTTAGAACGAGGTTTGAATCCCAACCCCTGTTTATTTAAAGTAAACTTTTGCACCGAGAGCATATTTTCCAATTTCTTGTTTCTGAGAGAAAATTTCTTCGTTAAATTTTTTAGCTCGGTTTGCATTTTAACAAGATCATCCTTTAAAATATTTTCATTTTCAAGGCATTTAGTATGATCGATCTCGACAAATTTTCCCTTTTCAAGAATTTTGGAATACTCAATTTCCAATGATTTATTTTTAGATTTAAGGGATTTAATCTCAGATAAAGCATTTTGAAAATCGGTATGCAATAATTCAAATGCTTCAAACAGCTCGTCACGAGAGGATGTACTTACTTGGCTTTCGACGTCGCTATCGTCGAATGAACTTCGGGCCATGAGAGCGAGATTATTTTGATTGATAAAATTATCATCTTCGTCTTCATCGCTCCATGTTGCAACGAGAACCTCCTTCTTGGGTTTAGCTCGGCAATTCTTTGCAAAGTGGCCTGGTTTACCACATAATCGACAATTATTGTCGAATTTCTTAGATTCGCCCGAGATGTCTTTCTTTCTCCGGTTTAATAAGGTTTGAAACTTATTAATATTCTTGGCATAATATTTCGATTCTTCGTCGCTATGATCTACCGGAATTTCTTCTCTTTTAGACATCTTAGCCTTCAAGGCTATCGATCTTTCATTCGGCTTCGATTTAACACTTCGTGATTTGAGAACTATCTCATAATTAATTAGCGAACCAACTAGGGCGCTAAAATCAAGCGTATTGAGATCTTTAGATTCCATGATCGCGGTCACGGTGCCGTCCCATTCAACAGGTAGTGATCTTAAGATTTTCTTGACTTTCTCACTACTTGATAATGGTTTACCAAACGAAGCTAGTCCATTGGCGATGACCGAAAATGGGTCGAGCATTTTGGTGATGGACTTGTCACCTTTCATCATGAATAACTCGTAGTCATGGATAAACATATTGATCTTCATCTCCTTGACTTGAGTTGTCCCTTCGTGTGCGATTTCAAGAATTTTCCATATCTCTTTAGCACTTTCACACAATGAGATACGATTGATCTCTTCTGGATTAAGGCACAATATAGAAGTTGAGTAACCTTAAAATTTAGATGGTCGTTCTTCCAATCCTCATCATTATATTCTTAGAAACTCTTAAGAGATCCGTCAGGTTTGATTGGAACTTTCGGGACAAGACAAATGATCTTCCAAATCTCGATGTCATACGCTCGGATGAATATTGACATCTTTTTCTTCCATGTCATGAAATTTGCGCTATCAAAAAATGGTGGTCAGTTAAGAGCAAGGCCTTCGACTGGAGCAAATTGAAATGCTATTTGGATCGACTCCTTGGATGTTAATCTGTGTATTGGAGGTACCGCTCCGATACCAATTGTTGGAGCAAGATCGGTATATGCGCCGTGTTGCGGAAGCGTAAATAAAATATGTGGAAATTAAAAGACACACGAATTTATAGAGGTTCGGCTATAATCGAGCCTACGTCCTCTATCGGTATATTTTTCTATAGGTTCAAGATAAGAACCTCTGCACCTCTCTTCTATCGGTCGAGGGATAACCGTTATAATCACGTCTTCTATTGGTCCGTGATAAACCACTCGTACTTGTCTTTGTGTCGGTCCAAGTTAAACCGTTTTCCTTTTCTATTGAACAAGGAATCAACCACTCTAGCTTTCTATCGGTACTAGATAAACCTCACGAAGATATCGATTGCGATTCTAATAATGCCGGATCCTTGATCCTAATAACACCGAATCCAATCGTATCTTTTCTTTTACCTCTCGTGTATATGTTGAATATATAAACACTCAAACTAACAATATAATCTCAATATCACAACAACAATAATATCAATATGAATATCTGATCAATGAGTTGTTTGCTTGAAGTTGTTGTACTGAAACAATACCATAGGAATGATATTTATAGCCGTCTTCATCAAACTAGCCGTTAGCCTCCTATTATGGTCGTTATATCTTCTTGCTTACGACCGTTAAACGTATTACGTACGTTAAGCCTCGCTTGATACGTACGTTATCAATACAACAGATCAGTCCAGTAGCATTCGTTTTATATGTTACGTACGTTACCCATTATCCATTACGTACGTTAACTTTTGTCAACATATCCGTTGCTTGCTGACCTATGCCATGACGTCATCTCCAACGTTCGTCTTGTTTGAACTTCTTTACGTACGTTAAGTAACATTCCTTACATACGTTATTTTGCACATGTTACGTACGCTATGCTTGATCGATTACGTACATTAAGCTTGCATAATTCCAACTTTTTGCACTTCGTTTCCTTCGATGCTTTGCTTCGTCTTTTTGTTGTTTTGTTTTGTGTATCAAACTTAAATCATCAAAACATTATTAATGCATGTATGGAACAAAATGTTCCAACAAGTTTTTGGTTTACTGTGGTGTAGCGCACGCTAATGCTTGTGGCGTAGCACGCGCTACTGTGTTGAGGTTAGAGCACGCTACCAGATGTGTAGCGCACGTTAACTGGCAGTCCAGAGGCAGTCCAGGAGCTACTGGACTGGGACTAGAGTCTCATTAGCAAACGCTATTGTTGGTTGATAGCGTACGCTGTCGTATGCCTAGCGCACGCTAATTGTTCTTACTAGTGCACGCTACCTGGTAGGTGCAGACCAGTCCAGGAGCTACTAGACAGGATCCGTGACTCGTTAGCGCACGCTATGCATATTGGCTAGTGCACGCTAACTATGTCACATGTGGTTTTTTTGAGGCGTTGACCCCGTTAGCGCGCCTAATGAGTATGTTTAGCACACGCTAATAACTGTCTAGTATAAATACTGCACAACAGCATTTAATCGTCATTTCTCACCCTTCTTCATCCCTTTCCGACGGGAGTGAGCTCTGGAGGCAATTTTGAGCGACCTTCTTCATCGAGCTTCATCTTGGAGTGGATTTGTAGGTGTTAAACAACATCTAATCATCTCCTTTGCTCAAATCAAGGTAATCTCTTCTTAGAACCCTAGTTCTTGAATTTTGGGGGTTTCTCTTTGGTTCTTCAATTTAATCCGAGGATGATGAATCGATTATGTAATTCACACTGTCTTGGTCATGATCTTCGGATTTTTGAACTCATTCATGATTTTATATCACTCGGAACATAGTTCTTGATTTCTTTGAGAAACCCTTAGATCCTTGTTGTTCTTAGTGTTGATTCGGATTTTCGATTAGTGTTATAGATTCGTGTTGATGTTATTCTCGTAGTATTCGTGGGTTTCTGGATTCTTGGTCATTTTTGGAAGTTTGAGGACTGCTCAACCTCATCCGTGCGTTATCCGGTTACTCGTATTTTCGAGGCAAGTATCTTGCCCATACACATCGTGTTTCGTAGACGTGATAGTTGATAATTGATTATATTGTGGAACTTGAATGTTTTAATGAACCTTCTAAAGGATAGGTATATTCTTAATAAAAAGGGTTTTTCTCAAGATAACTTGTATGATCCGTGGATAAAAGTGTATTTGGAATATGTGAGTATGTGTTATATGTTGATAGATGTTATAACCATACTTCATGAACATAATATACCGTGATGACTTACCGAGGATGGTGTGTCGATACGTGTACTTGTTCGGCGGGAATGTGATATGTTGTGATATTGATTGTTACTCCTTTGAAAGGAGGTTGTGATGCTTGATGTTGTTTGGCTTGGTAATTGCTTATTGTTGTGTGATTGTTGATATTGATGTGCCACCGGGTAAGATTGTTGAATCTCCGGGATTCATACTTGATAGTATGGGTCGGGCAGGACCGTAGGGCTATCCATCGGGTATGTCTTGCGAGGACTCCGAGGTTCGTCGCTTGCTAGCCCGATCTCGGGATAACTTGTGGCTTTATCCATCGGGTATGTCTTGCGGGGACTCCGATGTTCGTAGCTTGTTAGTGCGATTATGTGGCTTTATTCACGTACATCACGTGACTGTTGTTACGGTGACATGTGATTTGATATGGTTTCCCTGTGGGTTATTCACTCGGGTATGTTCTGCGGGAGCATCTGAGGTCCGTGGCTTGCTAGCACGGGACGCGAGTAATCTATGGAAACATGCTGTTATGATATGATCGGGTCATAGATCCTGTGCTTTGTGACCAGAATGGTATGATTGGGTCATGGACCCCGTGTGTTGTTATCATAATTATATTTTGGGAAAATGATTTTTGGGCTTTGTCCCTAAATGTTTTTCGCAGTCTTGGAAATTCTTTAATCCAAATTGTTTTCAAAACTCCCGAGATCTTAAAGGCTTTTGTTAGATGTATATGGGTTCCATCCCCACCTTTCATGATTTGAATTGTTTGATCAAGTGACTTATCTAGGGGAGTATGTTTACGATTATTTTGTACTGGAGTATGTATGTATGGCTTGTATTTTATACTTGCACTAGCAAAACAGTGGAGTTTTGCTAACCCCCGAGTATTCGGGGGGTGAATGTCTGTATTTTGTCCAGGTACTTGCTGGTTGCTAGGGAGCGAATCACAAAATCGGTACGAAGGATGATGGAAGACGATGATACTAATCACATGAAGACGAGTCGTTGAGTATTTCAGTAGAGTTTTGTTGCTTGTCTCTCCGCTGTATTATTCTCCCGTTTTGTGGGAATGTTGATGTTATTGCAACCACTGCGTGGGTATGTGTTTTGAGGCAGAGTTATGTATATTTGATGTGTGTGTTGTGGAGAAGACCAAATTGGTATAATGAGTAGTTATTAGCCATGTTGGCATGTATCTATATATTGTGTTTTCCACTTTTAGCCTGGTAGATCCTCACGGAGAGGGTCTGCGGCGCTGTAATATTCTCGAGTGGTTTGGGGGTGTTACAGAGCGTTGTACATGCTTAAGCAAGCACCCAGGGCATGGTATGACACCTTTTCACTATATCTCATCAATAATGGATTTGAGAAAGGTGCAGTTGACAAAACGCTCTTCAAAATCCAAGAAGGTGAGATGATCTTCTCATGGTACAAATATATGTAGATGATATATTCTTTGTTCAACTAACCTTGATATGTGTCAAAAGTTTTCTCATCTCATGAAAAGTAAATTTGAGATGAGTGTGATGGGAGAACTTAGCTATTTCTTAAGGTTGCAGGTTAAACAACATCCTACAGGTATATTCATCAACCAGGAGAAATACAGCAATGAGCTGCTCAACAAGTTTGGAATGAACACTTATAAGTCCTCATCCACCCCCATGATCACTTCCACACAGATAAGTGTTGATGAAGCTGGAAAGCCAGTTGATCAATCACTCTACAAGAAGCTCATAGGCTCACTCTTGTACCTAACAGTTAACAGACCCGATATCCAATTTACTGTAGGAGTGTGTGCTCGGTATCAGGTAGCACCTAAAGAGTCACACTTCACCACAACCAAACGAATTATTAAGTAGTTAAAGGAACAATCAATGTAGGATTGTGGCATCCTAAGGAATGAGGATTTGGTGGGCTACAACGACTCGGATCTCGGAGGCTGTAAGTTGGATAGAAAGAGTACGAGTGGGACTTGTCACTTTCTTTAATCAAGAGTTGTATAGTGGTTCAGCAAGAAACAATTGGCCAACTCCCTCTCCACAGCTGAGGCAGAATATTATGCTGCTAGAAGTTGTTATATGCAGATCCTGTGGATCCAGCAACGGCTACAGGACTATTCAGGCAAGAGAAACTCCAATCATGTGCGACAGCACGAGTGAAATTGCAATCAGGCATAATCCTGTATTGCACTCAAGGACCAAGCACATTGATATGAAGCATCATTTCATTAGGAATCATGTGGAGATAAAGATGTTCGGATCAAGAAAATTCATACAGATATTTAGTTAGCCGACATCTTTATAAAGCCTCTTAGCACAACAAGGTCCTATATGCTACGCCAGGAATTGGGAATGCTACATCTCGACAAAAAACTACCTGTAAGTTTTTAATTTCACTCATCACTTGAGGGGGAATGCTGTAAGACTCATGAATGCAGTGTCCACGTTAATTAATCGTGCACTCAGAACTACGCGTTATATCCTTACTATAGGAATAAGAAGGTATAATTATCTTCCCACAGATGAAGCGTGCATTAATTAAGGGGGAACACAGTAGGACCCAAGAATACAGCATTAATCATAAATTATTGTAAGAATTAAATCCTGTATATACCTTTTAAGGGTGAATGCTGTACTTTTGCGGATATAACACTAACACTGTAGGATTTCAATTAATATTTTAAGAGTATCTAATTCCATACGCTTAAACTTATTCAAGCAGTTTCTAGTCCACGTGCATTGTCTGAATTTAAAATAATTTATCTTTCAATATTGAAACGACATCTGGACTTTAAAACCTTAAAACCTGCGATTTTAAGATTCAACCCGCCTTAAAGTGCAATAGTGGAAGCTGAAGTGTGTCAAAGGTGGGACCGGGCATCAATTTCAAAAACTGATGGATTAGAAGTAACAATTACCTCTGAATTCATTCTGTACGTTTATTCAAAGACGGTTCCCATTCCTTAAATCTGACCATTCACTGTGACATGCCTTCTTGCACACTATAAAAGGTCCAGTATGGTGGTCCACATACACTTTACACTTTCTGCATATTAAAAGAGCCTATAGCATACAACTTATACAACTTTAATTTTTCTATCGACTCTATCTCTCTCTAAAATGTCTTCTTCACAAACTTTATCTCTTTCTCTGCAAAAGAAGGACATCATTATCGATGGACGAATGTTCACTCGCTCTGTTCTTAAAGAGTGCATAATCTCTGAGGACGAAGATATGCCTAGAACGAACGTGGTTATTTCTCGCGTCAAACAAGCCATTCTGTACAAGCTGCATAGTCTTTACCCAGAAAACTACGATGAACATATCGTGGAGGAATTTTTCCTGGATGCTGAATTCCTTTATGCATCTAATAAGAAGGGCTCTGCCCTTACTGGTATTGTGAGCACTTTGCAGGTGTATGAGATCTCCATCAACCAGGAACTCCCTGAAAAATTGTACATGATGACGTCTGATGGACTGTCCATGGAGGAGATAGAAACCTTTGGCTCTGAAGATCTGGTAGATGTCTACTGGAATCTTTTCACTGGCAAGTCCTTGCCATTTCAAGTCCCTCTGTCATGTCACAAGAGGAATTTCAGCCTCCCCTACCTTTATCTTCATGATTTCTGTTGCAGGGTGGCGGAGAATCACACTGGAGCCTTCGAGACGTGCACCAATCTGAGGTTACGTATAATGGTCGACATCATGTCCGGAGAAAAGGTTAACTGGTTCCAAGTGATCATGAAACATCTTTAGGAGGAGGCTTCCAAGCCAGATTCTGCAAGGAAGTCTTTTAGCTTGATTCTGAACTACATTCTGACTTGTTGTGTCATACAACAGTCACCTGCTGCCGAGAAGATCCATAATGGCAATATCTTAGGTGATTCCATGCCTACTGTATTCAACAAAGCGACTCTTCTTTCCGACAGGCCCAACCCTTTCTCTCTACCAACATCAAGTGATCCTCAAGATGTTACCGATCACTTCGCAAAGACCAAGGCTGATGAGAGCAGGAAGAACCTCGTCAAAAAAAAGAGATTCATTCCCGAAATCAGTTCCCCTACAACTATCGAGAAGAACAATAAGATGAAGACAAAGAAGTCTTCCAAGTCGGAAGATGTTCCTACAGCACCTCAAGTGACTACAGCGGTCACTGAGGCAGTTCCGCCTACTGCACCATCTGCTGTAGTAGCTGACCCACAGGATGCAACTCCTATATAAGAAACACTGGCTGCTCCTACAATATTTCCTGAGCCTATGATGGCTATGACGGATGACCAGTCATTTGTCAAGTTGGAAGGTACCGGTAAATCAGCTTCCCCTTCGGAGCTGACAACCACCACTCCTAACAGGGCCCTACCCCTTTAATGAGTCCCTCTCCCAACAGGGAATCCCACCCTCTCAGGATCCCCCACCGACATAATTAATCATAGATTTCTCCAAGTCCATATCGATGAAGCATTCGAATGCTTCAAATTATGGAAAGCATATAGGGTTGCCCAATACGACTCCTTGTATAACTAGGAAGACTAGAAAGAGAAAGAGCTGTTTGTCCTGGAAGTCACGGACACCCAGAACGTCGAGGTCCTGATCAGATGGAATGATTCCTTTTGCCATTAGCTGATAATATCAAATTATGTGGCAAAGAAAAAGGCCCGATTGAAAAAGAAGACACAATCTGATGACAAGACTTGGAGCCCTAGCCATCACTCAGAAACTAACTCAGATTGGGATGATGACGCCCTTCAAACAGGTCTGAGGATGAGCCATAAAGATGCTCGTGAGGAAGAGTTTACTAAGTCCGAGGCCGCCGAGGGCCAGGGGACTTCATCTGGTCAAGATGCACCGAATAAGCAACCGGAGAAACCATCATCACCCACCAAAGAGGAATCAGTCCCTCCAACTAGAGAAGATGAATCACGCGCCGCCCAACAGAAGGTTTAGTCCCTTATACAGAATAGGCGGAAGCTGAGAGCCAACAAGATGAATTAGTCTTACTTGTACAACAAGCTACAAAAACCGAAACGAGGTAGGAGGAATCAGTCCCTTCTGTCTCCCAAACAACAACAATAACTGAATCAACCAAGGTTCCAGTTCCCGAACAGGTATTGACTCCAATCCTTATACGTTCACCATCCGAATCAGATGAGGATTTCCAATATAATGACATATCCCAAAATCCAAATCATAATGTCATACTCAAATAGCTAGGGGAGCCATCTGACTGTAAAATTGCTCATCCCCACTCTCCCCACACTAAAGCTAGAATCAAGCAACTTCAGCAAATCGGTCGCTAAACTGTATTCTTACAGGATGTTGTCAAAGCCCTATATGATGTCGGCAAGGAGCTTGAGTGGATGCACAAAGTTACTCAGGATGAACTCCCTAAGTTGCAAGGAGCTGTGCAGGATGTTGAAGAAGCAGTTCGCCTCAGGCCGAACGCCTTATGACAGGCGCTCAACAAACTCAAAAAGCATTAGGAGAGAATCCTTAAGAGCAAGAAAAATTGAGAGTTACAAAAGCCTAGACGGTAGCCTCCCCCGAGTATACTGGATCCGAACTCACTGCTCACGATCAGAAAATTGAAGACCTAACAGCAGTGGTCGCCAGTCTAGTGGACTCAGTGAAAGATCTTAAAGACAAGTAGGCTGAATCTATGGATATTCTTCGGGATATTCAAGGTAAAGCCTCTGAGCTTTGTAATAACAAAAAGGGGGAAGAGAGCCGTGAGGCTGGAAGGAGATGGAGGATGGAGAAGGAAAAATGGATGGAATCCATACTGGATGATAGTGTTGCTACAACCATCGGAAGACTGGTCGGACCCAGGCAAGGTCAAGGAGTAAGAAGATACATGGTAACTGGTTTTCGTCCTGAGTTCCAGGATCCCAATTTTCCATGGAAAAATACAGTGCAGAAGACCGTTGAGATCCTACTCCCTACAGACAAGCAGCCGTCAGCTGAAGGGTTGAAGACATGGAAAAATAATAAACTGATGAGATACTTCTGTACTCTCATCGGGGAATTGGCCATGTTTAATCACTTAAAAACTCTATATGATGCTGCAAATGAGTTCTCAAGGCTCTTGTCAGAAGGAATACTTCCCTTGTAAATCAAACTTGTTGAACAAATAAAATTTGATGATGTATTTCTAATAACATTTAAAGTAAAACACTAAAGACTCAATCAGACAAAAACGACACGTATTGCATCAAAGATAAAGTCCTCAGAACAACATAAATAGTGCACGCTACTCCTATATACTAGTGCATGCTACATTCCTATATACTAGAGCATGCTATCGAGCTCAAAGTGGATAGTAATTTGAAGATAATAACGATCACGCAAACTGCCCTCCGATGCTTCAATAAATCAGTAAGTTAGGTTATTCGTCGGGTAGTGGCATCGATGTAACGACTTCAGACCGGAGGTTGACAGAGCTAGTTACGTACGCTATCAGGAGTGCATTACGTACGTTACTGATTATGGATTACATACGTAACAATGTATGTGTTACGTACGTTAGCCTACGGGTGAACTGAGACAGTGAGTTCTTAGAAGAGCTTTACGTACGTAACATCTAATCCATTACGTACAAAAGATCCATTACCTATGTTATTCCTATAGTATTACGTACGTAATGTGCTGCGGCCTATTTATAGGCGGGCAGCAGACTTCATTTCGCGTTTTTCACCATTCTTTGTCATTCTCTTCTTGTGGTCGATGGGTTTGGATTGAGAGACTAGGGTTGGTCTAGGTTTCATCATCAATCAATCGTTTTGAGTTCCTAGCAATGCTTAACATCATCTAATCCGTTGTTCTTCGTCAGATTGAGGTATTTTTCTATTTTTTCTTGAGTTGACATTTTTAGAGATTTGTTCTTGATTTCGATTCTAGTACAATTTTGATGCATCGATTGGTGTTATATGATGTTATTAATTGTGTTTATGGATTATATATCTATATTTTTGGTTCATTCAACCCAATTGGTTAGTTTTGTGTTCTTGAAGAATCGTGAACATTTAATGTTCGATTAAATGTTCGAATGAGTTTTCCGTTGATAGTTTGATGTGATTTATGTTGTTATTAGTCTTTATCCTCAGTGTGATCGGGTTTTCATTGTGTCTTATGGAAGTTGTAGGTATTTAGAATTTCCCGATCGAGCCGTGTTCGTCGGAGTGTTCGGCATCAGTTATTGAGGCAAGTATCTTACTCATACGATATGTGTCTTGTGAATAGATATTAAGTGTTGGGTTACGATGATTTGGTTTACCTTCGTGGATATGATTCACGTGAATTAATTATGAATTGATTATTTCAAAAGTTTGATGGTATTAAATATATCCTTGCTTGTTTAACCTCGTGGGATCGTGTTGGTTATGTTAATCGTGTTGTTTGTGTTGTGCTTGATTGCTCATGATTGAGGTATCGTGATGATTATGATAATTTTTTCAGATTGATTATACACTTGGACATGTATTATGGTGCATCATCGAATGGTCGGACATATTTGTAACAATGTGTGTTTGTTGTGATAATGTGTTGAGATGATCAATATATGTGGTGAAGTGTGAGTGCGTGGAACCGGGTACGGTCTGTCATGACCTATGGGGTTCGTTACTTAATGTGTACGAATAGTGAATATGTGGAACCAGGTACGGTCCATCGTGACCTCTGGGGTTCGTTACATGATGTGTACGAACAGTGAATGTGTGGAACCGAGTACAGTCCGTCGTGACCTCTGGTGTTCGTTACTTGACGAGTATGAATACTAATCGACTGGATAATGTTTTGATGTTGAGTCACAGAGTTGTAATGATATTCTAGCTATTGTGTTTTGAAACAAGAATCAGGCTAAGGCCCTACCGATTTTGAAAAAAGTTTTGTAACTTGGGATTTGAGGTCCAAAAAGGTTTCTACTTCTAAAATCCCCGAGATGAAATACTTCATCATTTGCTTTCTAATTAATAAAACCTCACGGGAATGTTTTGGCAACTGTTTGTCGCATCTGATTCGTGGTTACTATTTGCTAGTTACATTTCGTATGGTTATGTACTTGCACTAGCAAAATTTCAGTTTGCTAACCCCTGAGTAATCGGGGGTTGGATGCCTGTTATTGCATTCAAGTACGTGCAGGTTTTTGGAGAGCGAACCACGGGATCGGTACGAATGATGATTGAAGACAAACGTACCTAATCACACGAGGGCCGTTATCAAGATTTGTTGTCGAATTGTATCATTTTTTTCGCTGTAGTATTCTCCCGTCTTATGGGAGTGTTGTTGTAGTTTGACTCCTGTGCGGGTATGAGTTTTGTAAAGGATATATATATATATATATATATATATGAAGTTGATGTTATAGGTTATTGATGTAAGACCAAAACGGTCTATGGAGTTGTTATTCAGCAATGTTGGCATTTATGTGATGTCTTGTATCGGTATCCAGCCTGGTAGATCCTCAGGGAGAGGGTCTGCGGCGCTGTAATATTCACGAGCGGATTGGGGGTGTTGTAGAATATGGTATCAGATCTTAGGTTGTGAAAACCTAGGTTGTCGGGTTAAGTCGTGTATTGCCGAGTTATGTCTTGTCGGATTATATCTGACTGAGTCGTGTCGCGAAGTGTCGTCTGAGGTGTCGGTCGTGATTGGTATCGTGGTATAGCCATTATCTTCGTACGACCTGTATATGTATGTCTCCTCTTTTATGCGAGGTATCTGTGTTTTATGATTTCATTTATGTGCGATAATTGTGGTGCATAATTTTGTTTGCACAGTGTTGTGAAACTGAATCCGTGTTTGATACTTGTGGTACACCACTTATATATTGAGCTGAATGTATTGATGGTTTGGACACCGAGTGGTGAAATATGATGTGAAAGCTGTGAACCTTGATGTTTTCCAAAAAATATATCGACGAAGGAGTTTTTGAGGAACTCAGATGGATGATTTTGACGTATGTTTAAACTTGGTGCTCACGAGTTGTATTTGATCTAGTTGGTGATCTTGTTTCCCAACTCAGCATGGGTTTTAAATTCGATTATTTTTGGATAGTTGTAATTATGTCCGCTGCGTGTAGGTTTGAAAACGGTTTTCTGAAAGATTTCATGGGCGTGAGTATGTTTGTGGATAAATTGATTTTCAAAAATATTTTGGTAGTGCGGTTAAGCAAGGGTTTTGTATGGATTTTGAAATCGGTTGAACTTTAATGAGTTAGTCATTTATTTTCAAATGACACCTTCAGACGGTATTTGAAAGATGTGTTTTAAAGTACTTCGGACATTGTAAAATGTTACCGTCATTTTTGGATATGTTGAAAAGATTTTGGATTTTTTCTGCAAAACAACTTTGAATTTCAGAATTAAGAACATTATCTGTTTGTGTATTGGGGCTAAGTCATCGGAACAAGTTTATTGTGTTGTTATGCTCGTTGGAGAATTTTGCAGTTTCTAAGTGTCGGGACACATTGTTAGGAGTCGATCCTAAACCTTCGAAGCCGTTTTGAGGCTTCCGAGTTAATTCTGCTGTCCTGCACCTAGAGGTTACGGCGTTAAGATGTTTTCCATTACGGCTATAAGTTGGTAGACATTACGGCCTTAAGAAGTTAGCGTTACGATCGTAAGCTCCTAGTTGTTATGGCCGTAAACTGTATATTATTACGGCCATAAGCTTGTGACTGTCACAGTCGTAATTTTATTGTTACGGCTGTATCTGTGCTCTGTATCGATCGTATGATTTCTGTCGATATAGTCGTATGGTCCGCCAGTGACGACTGTGAACTTTAACTATTGTATCAGTAATGTTGCACCCGGTTGCTTATCCTGTGAGGATATTATTGTCGTGCTATTAATTGTTACCATTTTTGTTAGCGAATTTTGGTTGTACACCTAGATGTTGTGACTACATAGTCTGATTTAGTTGTATTATTCTATGACGTTATCCTGACGTGATAGTTATTCTATAGTAATGATTAGTATGAGCACGATTAGTTTTCCACTCGAGGATGGTTTGGCGAAACCGCTGGGGGTTGATGGTAAGGGGCATGGCCTAAAATTACCATGTGCGTGGTTATTCGTGATGGTGTTGCATGGTAACATGTGGTTACCCTGTATGTTGATTAATGGTGATGATGATACTTATTGATAAGGTCATTTTGATGATATCGCTCATTGAGTAGATTTGATATTTCAAAATATTGTTTTGCAAATGATTTCAAAACAAAATGGTTATGATAAGTGGTTCATGGTTTTAAGTAAACAGCTGAGGCATTAAAAGTGTTTTCAAACTTCGTTTCGGAAAAATCATACAAACTCAAGGATTTTAAAATATTATCACTTGAACAAATACCTCGGAGAATTTTTAAAAGAATTACCCATGTTTGACCATATTGATATGTATGTGGTTTTGAACGTGTTTATTTTGGTAAAGGTCATAAGTTTCTGTTGATGTGTCCATGTGAATTATTTATGAATTTAAGTTCTATTGTTGCAGTGATAGTTCGTGTAATGACTCAGAGTGGATATTTTATTTTTTTTGTTGTTTGTTGTCCTATGTTGATTATGTGATGTTTTGTTTTGTTGTTCAGAACGATTGTCCGTTCAGTATGCCGAGGGGTGGAGAGCGAGGACGTGGTCAGGAAAGGGAAGATGTGACTCGCTCATTGTCGAACACCGAACAGCTTAGTACAGAAGGTCGGAATGATCAGTCGCGTGAACAGGGACAACCTGTTAGGGGTACTGCCGATGTTAATGCCACCACCATCCTTTGTCAGGTGGCTGACCAATTGGAACAAATGAATTGAGCAGTGTACCAGAATGAGCCTCCCGAAGGGGATAATGGATCTAGTAAGTGGTTGCGAGATGTGATGAGGATGCACCCACCTCGTTTTGCGGGTTCCTCTGACTTGTTAGGTTGGGAGAACTGGCTCTTCTAGTTGGGAAGAACATTTGATGTAGTGGCATGTCTCGATGAGAGAAGAGTACCCATTGCTCAGTATCTTCTCGATAAAGAAGCTACAGACTGGTGGCAGGTTGTAGCGCCTGCAGATCGTACACCTATATGGGCTGAGTTTAAGACTGCCATAGAGGCAGAGTATTGTCCATTACCTGTTCGAGAGCGCAAGATTGTTGAGTTTTTCTCAGCTACCCTCGGGATGTGTGGGTATCCCAGGTTATAGTCAACTATAATCGGCAGTTGTATTATGTTCGGGATAAAGTTAGAAGTGAAGCAAATAAGGTTCGTTATTTTGATATGTGTATGAAACCTCATGTTCGGCAGTCTATGGCTCCTTTTATGTGTACCACGTTGAAGGACTATCAAGATCGAGCCTTAGCATCTGAAGTGGCTGTATTGTCTACAGAGTCTGTATATGTAGAAAAGAAACAGAAGATTTCTGATGACGCATCGGGAAGCAAGGGAATTGGGGTTCCTAAACCCCAACCCTCGTATCAGTTGAGCATGGGACCTTCTAGGTTAGCTAGAGAATCTAAAAGACCCAAATCAGTGTCTTTGAGTTCTGGTAGGGTTCCAAGATGTTTCAACTGTAATGTTATGGTCCACGAGGGAGCGAATTGTAAGGCACCGCCGGTGACGTGTTAAAACTGTGGACGCAAGGGGCACCGAGTCCAGTATTGTGAGATAGTGTCTGGAGCGCTCGATACTCAAGCTTCAATGCCATTGTCGAGATCGACTCATAGAGTGTAATACCCGGTTGTAAATTTGTTTATTATCATTTCAGTAATTGTCACTCAGTAATTTTTCACTCATTAATAATCATTCATCATTCACGTTCATTCATTTATATTCATCGTTGGCATACTTGGAGTCGTGTATCAGTTACCGATCGTCATTCAACTCCGTTTGAGAATCGAGACGAGAGTACTATCATAATCACTGTGATTGGTAGTCTTGCGTTGGAAGTATCACCTATTGCATGTTATTGGACTTAATTACATTCATACAAGTATCGTATGTCGGATCATTCACCATTTGTATCGAGAAGATGGAGTTGTCGGATTATTGTCTTTTCCAGCAGTGAGTTACGGCCGTAACTTATCATGTATTACGGGCGTAACATGCATTCGTGGAATTTGAGATTTTCTGGACGAAGATGTCATACGGCCGTAAGTCAGGCGAGATACGGCCGTAAGAAGGAAGGTACCGCCGTATGTTTTGAAGGCTACGGCCGTGGCATGAATTTGTTGGTGCAAGAGGTGTTGTCAACGAAGACAACTTACGGCCTTAAGTTTGGAAAGATATGGCCGTAAGTGTTGTTGTTACGACCGTAAGATAGTTTTTGTAACAGCCCAAGAACGGTGACTATTACAGTGTCGTGGACCCCTACCGGGACCCACCAGGCAATATCACGATATACACTTACAACCTGACAATGTGGCACCATACCACCATATTTATCAAAACCCCGATGTGGAGTATAAGTTATACATGTCCTTAATACGAGCAAACGTACACAGGATCCAAATTCGATACAGACCATATGACGATGGGCAATACCTAACAGATTATAGTACATTCATCCGACACAAAGTAAAATGAAAATCACAATAAAACATAACCGAACATCAAAAGACTCGGGCCCCCCAAAATAGCATCCTTCAAAACCCTCCGTCGCCATTGTGCTCCTCCTGTGCCTTGCCCTTTCCTCGCCCTGAAATACAAGTATTTCGCCCAAACCACAGGGTCAGCTATACATGATAATAATTCTCATGACATTATACAATTCATATATATATACGGATCTCAAAGAAAACAATCGACTACTGAATATACCCCGCAGGCATATAAACAGTTAGTCCCAACTGTCGAACATAACGAAATATACGAAAGACCATATAATATGGCTCAAGACGGATGTCACAGTGCGCCCGATCCGGAAATGTGTCCGTGCACATGTCCACCCCGTATACGGAATCCAGAATATAAATGGGACGATGTACCTAATTAGCCTCACGAACTACGTCTCGTGTGCACGATCTAAATGCGGAAAACACCCACGCATGATCATCAAGTGCCCGGCTAAAAATCCTACACATAACCAATCGGCACGCAGATATGACTCCAGAGATGTCACGATACAACATGACAATGAAACTCAACGAATTACACCTTTATCAAGGAATCGAACGACTCACCGAAGTGTCAACAAAGCTCAAAAGGACCAACGGTAACAAGAATGGTAATTTCGGGTATATCATCCCAACACCATGATAATACGATCAAGGGCATCACCATATCACGAATCATAGATTATCAGAACATTTCATACACACGAAACGCATAATAATCACAAGAATTCAACCATCATTATAACCAAGCAAGATAACTTGCCTCAATTCCGTAGATGAATAATCCTTCTTTGAATGGTCAAACGAACGGTATCCCCATCTAACAATACTAACGTGAACAAGCAACCTTGAATGAAATGTAATTCATTCAACAACACATTCGTACGATAACGGTATCCTTACATAAACAATATTCATAAATTTACTTGAATAAATCAATTATCCTATTGATCACTTTAATGTTCCAATTACAAATCATCATATGTTTATCATGTTCATTCACATATTCTAACATTAATGTCAAATACTTGAAGTCCAAATTATTACCAATATAATATTGTGAAAACATCTTTTCAAATCATCGGCACTTCCGATTACGATATAAGTTTGTGTTTAATTACCCTCTTCATTATTTTACCAACAATTACATTAAAACTGATTCCTATATGAAAGCATAAGTTCAAGTTTTTAGTGAACTAAGAACATCATCTTAATTTACGTCTCCTAACACACACGGATTAATGAAATGGAACTCGGCTACTCATCTACCGCATTTGTATCTCCATATTCACTACAATCCTCTTAAGAACATTATCAACATATTAATGTAGTGATTAACACCCTTTTAAGTTATCAACAAAATCGATTAACTTGAACATAT
The DNA here is from genome assembly GCA_033398695.1 of Orobanche coerulescens. Classification (NCBI taxonomy): domain Eukaryota; kingdom Viridiplantae; phylum Streptophyta; class Magnoliopsida; order Lamiales; family Orobanchaceae; genus Orobanche; species Orobanche coerulescens. The sequence goes on from CM065818.1 coordinate 61,513,443, forward strand.
GAAGATTACAACTTCCTTCTATCAAAATCCATTGTTTTACTTTTGAAGAATTATTAAAAGCCTAGTTATATCATTGGATACTTGGAATTCTAAATGTAACTTCATCCCATCTTGTGAAAATTATCTTCAAAGGGTTAATATAATTCTTCCAACAATTTATTACGAAGGTATTGGTTTTAGAGGCCAAAATTATGGTTCCATATTACCTACAAGAATCAATTGAATGTTCAAGACAAGATTAGTATCTCTCCCCTCTAATCATTAAGGATTTCATCCCTAACATGTTCCTAGTGTTGAGACTATAATCAACTTCCGATTATCATGTTATAAATCAGGTTTTATATGTCATTATCAACACAACCATATTATGAAGTTATTATACATCAAGAAGTAATACTAATACCCCTAAATGTTGATCTTCACTTAGTTTGAGCATGATTTAGTAAACTTATCAAGTTTATACTAGCTTAAACTAACATTATGTGAAGTGTTTATATACTAACATCATCATAAGCATAGATTAAATATGAGTTAAAGAAAGACCAACCTCAAAATGAAGAACAACACCAACACTTCAAGGGACACACTTCAATCTTCTAATCTCCAAGTCACAAACCAAGTGCTGAAGCTCCAACACAAGTTAGAAGGGCTAGAAATGGAGTTGGAAGGTAAGGGAATCGTTTTCTCAGTGGGGAGGTTGAAAGGGTCGAGCAGGAAATGAAAGGCAAGTCATATTTTTATAACCTGAACTCAGCATTACGTACGTTAAGGAGAGGGGGTTAACGTACGTTAAAGCCCTTACGTACGTAATCTCATGAGCATTACAAACGTAATCAATTTCACCAGATCTTTCTGACTTAAAACACGCAAATCGTTACGTACGTAAATATATAACTATTACGTACGTAATAGCCGTGGACTTGGCTGTCGCGATCGACTCCCGACCACCTACCCCCGTTCGGTCCCACCCGCCGAAAGGCGGGCTGTTGATGGATCTCTTGCATTACGTACGTTAACATATGAATGTTACGTACGTAAGGCTACACACATAGCGTACGTAAAGAAGATAGGTTAACGTACGTTAAGTTCTATAACAAGCATAAATGGAATTCTCCTAATATCACCCAACAATTGATATAGTATGAATGACCTTGATTCCAACTTAACATAATTCGTCGATATACTTGCTACAACAATACAGATATGGTGCGAAAATACTTGGTTTAAATCAGAAAATACAATAGTAAAGGCGAGGGTATTACATACTCCCCCCCTTAAAAGGAGTATCATCCCCGAAACTAAGGGGTAAACATCTCGGGGTATTTCTCTCGCATGCTATCTTCAGTCTCCCACGTAGCTTCCTCGACTCCATGTCTCGACCACAGAATTTTTAATAAGGGAATCGCCTTGTTCCTCAGTTGTTTGATTCTTCTCTCAAGTATCTGCACAGGCCGTTCTTCGTACGAATGGTCATCGGCTATTTCGACCTCGTCGAATTGAATAATGTGGCTTGGGTCAGCAACATACTTCCTCAACTGAGATACATGGAATACGTTGTGAATCCGGCTCAAAGCTGGTGGTAATGCTAAACGATATGCTATGTCGCCTACTCGTTCCAGGATTTCAAATGGACCAATATACCTTGGGCTCAACTTGCCTCTCTTCCCGAATCGGAAAACACCTCGAGTAGGAGATACTTTGACTAGTATATGGTCACCAACCTCAAACTCGAGTGGTCGTCGACGATTATCTGCATATGATTTCTGGCGGCTTTGGGCCGTTAATAGACGACTCTTGATCAGGGAAATCTTCTCGCGGGCTGCCAATAACATATCAGGTTCTGTACCAATAGATTCAGACAAATCGTCCCAACACAAAGGGGACCTACAACGACGACCATATAATGCCTCATAAGGTGCCATCATGATCGAGGCGTGCCAGCTATTATTATATGTGAATTCTACCAATGGTAGTTGGGCTTCCCAGTCGGGCTTCCAATCGAGAGCACATGCCCTCAACATATCCTCTAGGGTTTGAATAGTCCTCACTGACCGTCGGTCTGAGGATGAAAATCCATACTGAAGTTCAACTGTGTACCCATCGCACGATGAACCGCCTTCGAGAAGTGTGACACGAACTGTCCGTCACGATCTGATATAATACTCTTAGGGGTACCATGCAGTCTCACAATCTCTTTGGTGAATAACTGGGCCAATCTCTCAGGGCCCCACGTATCCTTGATCTCCAAGAAGTGGGCTGATTTAGTCAATCGATCCATAATCACCCAAATCGTATTCATGCCTCGATGGATCGTCGGCAAGCTAGTAATAAAATCCATCGATATGTCTTACCACTTCCACTCGGGAATCAGAAACGGTTTGATCATGCCAGCTGGTCGTTGATGTTCAATCTTGACCTGCTGACAGGTCAAACATTTCGAAACGAATTCGGCAACCTCCTGTTTCATGTTTCCCCACCAATAATACGGCTTCAAATCCTTATACATTTTGTTCGATCCCGGGTGTATGCAATATGGGGTAGCATGAGCCTCCTTCAGAATAGTATTCCTCAACTCTTCGTCTGCTGGTACACATACTCGGTTTTTAAAGCGTATCAGTCCATCCTCGTGAACCACAAATCCAGGGGCCTTCCCCGGATCGATTTCTCCTCGAATTCTGGATAAGAATGGGTCCGTCATCTGTTTCGTCCTGACCATCTCATCAAGGGATGATGAAATCTCAAGCGTGCACAATTGTCCCTGAATGCGTTGTAACCAGACCTCAATCTCTGGTCTCATGAACTCTAATTGCAACTCCCTCTGGGCGGTCAAACGAGCCAGTATCTGCTCCTGCACCGTCTTGCGGCTCAAGGCATCGGCAACCACGTTTGCCTTGCCTGGATGATAAAGGATCTCGATATCATAGTCTTTGATTAGCTCTAACCACCTCCTTTGTCTCATATTCAACTCCTTTTGGGTAAAAATATACTTCAGGCTCTTGTGGTCCGTAAAAATCCGGCAGGTAACTCCATACAAGTAGTGGCGCCAGATTTTTAAAGCAAACACTACGGCTGCTAACTCCAAATCATGAGTTGGGTAGTTGACCTCGTAAGAACGCAACTTTCTAGATGCATAGGCGATCACTTTCCCGTCCTGCATTAATACGCAGCCAAGGCCCTGTCTCGATGCATCGCTATATACCACGAATCCTTCCGTTCCTTTAGGTAGAACCAAAACAGGTGCTGAAATTAATCGACTTTTGAGTTCATCAAAACTTTGCTGACATGCTTCTGACCACAAGTACTTCTTATCTTTCCTAAACATATTAGTCATCGGTTGAGCAATTTTGGAAAATCCTTCCACGAATCGTTTGTAATAGCCTGCTAGACCCAGAAAACTACGAACTTCCTTCACGTTCTTCGGAGGTAGCCAGTCTCGGATAGCTTCTGTCTTCTGTGGGTCTACTCTCACTCCATCTGATGATATTACATGTCCCAGAAAAATAACTTTAGACATCCAGAATTCACACTTAGAAAATTTCCCATAGAGTTGTTCTCGCCTTAATGCATCGAGAACCTGGCGGAGGTGACACTCATGCTCCTCATGATCACGAGAGTAGATCAGGATGTCGTCAATAAAAACGACTACAAAATGATCCAGATAATTAATAAAAACCCGATTCATTAATTCCATGAATACTGCAGGTGCATTAGTCAGTCCGAATGGCATGACAACGAACTCATAATGCCCATAGCGAGTGCGAAAAGCTGTCTTCAGGACGTCAGACTCTCGAATCCGCAATTGATGGTACCCGGATCTCAAGTCGATCTTGGAAAATACAGTGGCTCCCTGGAGCTGATCCAATAGATCATCGATGCGAGGTAATGGATATTTGTTCTTAATTGTTCTTTTGTTCAGCTCACGGTAATCAATACACAAACGCAGCGATCCGTCCTTCTTCCGTACGAATAACACCGGCGCTCCCCAAGGGGATGCACTGGGTCGAACATATCCTTTCTCAGTTAACTCCTCAAGTTGTCTTTTCAAATCCTGCATCTCAGTCGGGGCCATACGATATGGTGCTTTCGAAAGCGGGGACGTCCCTGGCTCCAACTCAATGGTGAATTCTACCTCTCGCCATGGGGGTAGTCCTGGAAGCTCTTCTGGAAATACATCTGGATAGTTTCGAACTACCGGAATATCAACCAATTCGACTAGTCGGTCAGTTGTCTTGGTCATGTAACACCAATAACCAATGCATCCCTGGTTCAGTAATCTCACAGCCTTCATAGCGCTGATGACTCTCCCAGAATGATTGGGATTATCACCGCGAAAAATACACTCGACGCCATCATCAGATGTGACGGTCACCATTCGCTTATGGACGCTAAGCATGGCATCGTGACAATCCATCCAGTCGATACCCAAGATTACATCATCTTTAGGTAAATCAACCACAATCAAGTTGGACAACCACTCACGGTTGTTCATGCGAATCGGACAGTTCTGTACTTCATGACTCCCAATAATTCTTCTACCATCGGGTAGACCAATTACATAAGGTTCACAATCGGTAGCATGATTCAATTGCAAACGACTCAAACAAGAAGTAGACAAAAAGGAGTGTGAAGCACCAGTATCAAAAAGAACACAAACGGGCTGAGAGTGGATCTCGAGAGTACCCGCAATCATGCTGGCTTCGGGATCATCGGCTTTCATCATCTCGTAGACTCTGGGTTTTGCAACCCCGGAAGCAGGTGTACCAGCTTGATTTCCATGGCCCATCCCTTTGTTTGCCCCGGTAGTCTGGTAAGAAGCGGACGGAGGAGCACGTTCTGAGCAAGAGGCATCTGGAGCAAGAGATGCTACTGGAGCACGCCCGAGTCCACCCCTGCAATAGCGAGCATGATGACCGTTCTTCCCGCAAGTGTGACAGGCAACGGTCGGCTTCGGACACTTGGAACTGATATGCCCCTAGTCCCCAGAGTTATAACACACGACAGGTGAGCTGATTACCCGAGAGTGCGTTCCTGTCGGTTTCGGTGCCATAGGTGGCCGTTTAAAAGGATTTGGTACAGGCTGGGGCTTCTTGAACATCCCCGATTCTGTCTCCACGGGTGCAGTTCTGGATCTCTTGTTGGAAAAGCGAGGCCGCTTTTGGAAATCTCCTTCGCAGTAAGTTCATACTCCAAAGCCTTCTCAATAAACTCCGGTAGGGTAAATGCAGTGGTGATTGAGTAGTTGCATCCTCATTCGGGGTTTAAGCCTCTTGAGGAAATATTTGATCTTATCAGCTTCCGAACGGACAACTGACGTAGCAAAAGGGAGAAGTGCTTAGAATTTTTCAGCAATCGCTAACACATCCTCGCCTTTCGATGGATCGGGGTTCAGTAATTCAGACAGTTTGGCTTCACGGAGGGGTGCAGGATAGTAACTATCTAGCATCAGATTCTTGAATTCCTCCCAAGTACTCGCGCCATCGGCAGGCCTCACAAAAAGCCACCAAGTATGGGCACTCTTACTAAGGTAGTAGGCTGCCACAGCAACTAGATTTTCCTATGGGCACTTCACCATCCCGAACAATTTCTCAAAATGCTCTATCCAGTGTACAATGTCAGCAGGCTCAAATGAGCCTTCAAAAGTCGGAGGTCGCTGTCGTGATATGTCGCTAATAATCCGGCTCACGATCCCGCCATGCACCAGAGGCGGAGGCTGTTGCCCCTGCTGTTGACCAGTAGTATTCCTCTGCATAGGTTCCATCAGCTGACCCATTTGGGTCATCTGGGCCATCATGCCCTGCATCACAGTGTAAGGATCGACACGTGCATTTTCTCCAGTGTGGTGTGATTGGTCCCTAGAAGGCGAATCACTGCCTGCGGAACTTTGTTCCACATTTGCGCGTCTGTTGGCTCGTGGTATCGGGATTCGGCCTCTTCCACGACCTCGTCCCCCTCTGCCACGGCCTCTCAGATTCCTTTCCATACTGAAAGAATCAAGTCACAAGTACAGTTCAAGTTATCAATCATAATTCATGCTAAGTTAATGGCAATAGGGAATTTCATATCCAACAAAGCAGTTCGTAAAGAATCGCTGGCACCGCAGGTGCTACACACTCAATATCATATCAACATCAAGTCGAAACAATTCCAATCACATAATAAATTTAGGTTTTCCTCAAACAGATGAATTTTACCTCATGTTATCAAGATGCCAAGGTAAGTAAAGAAACCAATACGTCATCAATATCATGCCAGTAATCAAATTATGGCTCATGAGAACATACCGTATTTGATGAGTCAGGCGCTTGCACAGTTTACACGTGGCACGAAGGTTTCTTGATGCTATTTTGATTCTACAATGACTCAAAATAAAAACTCACTCTCTGATACCATCTTCTGTAACAGCCCAACAACGGTGACTATTACAGTGCCGTAGACCCCTACCGGGACCCACCAGGCGATATCACGATATACACTTACAACCTGACACCATGGCACCGTACCACCATATTTATCAAAACCCCGATGTGGAGTATAAGTTATACATGTCCTTAATACGAGCAAACGTACAGAAGATCCAAATTCGGTACAGACCATATGACGATGGGCAATACCTAACAGATTATAGTACATTCATCCAACACAAAGTAAGATGAAAATCACAATAAAACATAACCGAACATCAAAAGACTCGGGGCCCCCAAAATAGCATCCTTCAAAACCCTCCGTCGCCATTGTGCTCTTCCTGTGCCTTGCCCTTTCCTCGCCCTGAAATACAAGTATTTCGCCCCAACCACAGGGTCAGCTATACATGATAATAATTCTCATGACATTATACAATTCATATATATACGGATCTCAAAGAAAACAATCGACTACTGAATATACCCCGCAGGCGTATAAACAGTCAGTCCCAACTATCGAACATAATGAAATATACGAAAGACCATATAATATGGCTCAAGACGGACGTCACAGTGTGCCTGATCCGGAAATGTGTCCGTGCACATGTCCACCCCGTATACGGAATCCAGAATATACGTGGGATGATGTACCTAATTAGCCTCACGCACTACGTCTCGTGTGCACGATCTAAATGCGGAAAACATCCACGCATGATCATCAAGTGCCCGGCTAAAAATCCTACACATAACCAATCGGCATGCAGATATGACTCCAGAGATGTCACGATACAACATGACAACGAAACTCAACGAATTACACCTTTATCAAGGAATCGAACGACTCACCGAAGTGTCAACAAAGCTCAAAAGGACCAATGGTAACAAGATCGGTAATTTCGGGTATATCATCCCAACACCATGATAATACGATCAAGGGCATCACCATATCACTAATCATAGATTATCAGAACATTTCATACACACGAAACGCATAATAATCACAAGAATTCAACCATCATTATAACCAAGCAAGATAACTTGCCTCAATTCCGTAGATGAATAATCCTTCTTTGAATGGTCAAACGAACGGTATCCCCGTCTAACAATACTCACGTGAACAAGCAACCTTGAATGAAATGTAATTCATTCAACAACACATTAGTACGATAACGGTATCCTTAACAATATTCGTAAATTTACTTGAATAAATCAATTATCCTATTGATCACTTTAATGTTCCAATTACAAATCATCATATGTTTATCATGTTCATTCACATAATCTAACATTAATGTCAAATACTTGAAGTCCAAATTATTACCAATATAATATTGTGAAAACATCTTTTCAAATCATCGGCACTTCCAATTACGATATAAGTTTGTGTTTAATTATGCTCTTCATTATTTTACCAACAATTACATTAAAACTGATTCCTATATGAAAGCATAAGTTCAAGTTTTTAGTGAACTAAGAACATCATCTTAATTTACGTCTCCTAACACACACGGATTAATGAAATGGAACTCGGCTACTCATCTACCGCATTTGTATCTCCATATTCACTACAATCCTCTTAAGAACATTATCAACAGATTAATGTAGTGATTAACACCCTTTTAAGTTATCAACGAAATCGATTTACTTGAACATATGAAGATTATAACTTCCTTCTATCAAAATCCATTGTTTTACTTTTGAAGAATTATTAAAAGCCTAGTTATATCATTGGATACTTGGAATTCTAAATGTAACTTCATCCCATCTTGTGAAAATTATCTTCAAAGGGTTAATATAATTCTTCCAACAATTTATTACGAAGGTATTGGTTTTAGAGGCCAAAATTATGGTTCCATATTACCTACAAGAATCAATTGGATGTTCAAGACAAGATTAGTATCTCTCCCCTCTAATCATTAAGGATTTCATCCCTAACATGTTCCTAGTATTGAGACCATAATCAACTTCTGATTATCATGTTATAAATCAGGTTTTATCTGTCATTATCAACACAACCATATTATGAAGTTATTATACATCAAGAAGTAATACTAATACCCCTAAATGTTGATCTTCACTTAGTTTGAGCATGATTTAATCAACTTATCAAGTTTATACTAGCTTAAACTAACATTATGTGAAGTGTTTATATACTAACATCATCATAAGCATAGATTAAATATGAGTTAAAGAAAGACCAACCTCAAAATGAAGAACAACACCAACACTTCAAGGGACACACTTCAATCTCCTAATCTCCAAGTCACAAACCAAGTGCTGAAGCTCCAACACAAGTTAGAAGGGCTAGAAATGGAGTTGGCAGGGAAGGGAATCGTTTTCTCAGTGGGGAGGTTGAAAGGGTCGAGCAGGAAATGAAAGGCAAGTCATATTTTTATCACCTGAACTCAGCATTACGTACGTTAAGGAAAGGGGGTTAACGTACGTTAAAGCCCTTATGTACGCAATCTCATGAACATTACATACGTAATCAATTTCATCAGATCTTTCTGACTTAAAACACGCAAATCATTACGTACGTAAATATATAACTATTACGTACGTAATAGACGTTGACTTGGCTGTCGCGATCGACTCCCGACCACCTACCCCCATTCGGTCCCACCCGCCGAAAGGCGGGCTGTTGATGGATCTCTCGCATTACGTACGTTAACATATGAATGTTACGTACGTAAGGCTACGTACATAGCGTACATAAAGTAGATAGGTTAACGTACGTTAAGTTCTATAACAAGCATAAATGGAATTCTCCTAATATCACCCAACAATTGATATAGTATGAATGACCTTGATTCCAACTTAACATAATTCGTCGATATACTTGCTACAACAATACAGATTTGGTGCGAAAATACTTGGTTTAAATCAGAAAATATAATATTAAAGGCGAGGGTATTACAGTTTTGGTATGGCCGTAACTCGGACAGTGCAGGCATCATTGTGTTTTCGACGAAGCTTTGTTACGGACGTATGTAATGGATATTATGGCCGTAAGGCCGTTGACTTAGGAAGTTACGGCCGTAAGGTGGCAGAGTTACGGCTGTCACTCTACGCAGTATTTAAAGACATGAACGGGATTTTTATGCTCATTCCATCACTTCTTCATTTTGGTTCCGAGAGAGTGATATTGTGGGAGAGATTTTTCAACATCAAATACTTATGTGTTCGGGTTTAATCATCTTTATTCATTTATGGATCTTGGGAAGGCAATTAACATGAGTTTCGACGGATCGAAGAGGTTGGATCTTCAAAGGTAATTTTCTCCAAACCTTAGATTTCGATTTTAAGATGGAATATTATGTTTTTGATGTGATAATCATGATATATGAAGAGGTATACATATGATTATGAGTTTGTATGAATATTCATTGGATTATTGAATGATTATTTCAAGAACACTTTGAATGTTGATTTTGGATTTGGGGGTCTTGATTTGATGTTGTTGAAATCTCGAATGGTATATTCATATTGAGTTATTTGATTGTGCTGAAGATATTTGTTGTATCGAATCACTCCTTGGAGGTTTGGTATCGATATAATTGAGGTTGGTTGTAAACAATTGAAGATTGGTTACAACGCGTTTGTCATAATGCCCCAATGAATTTGGATTTGTCGTATAAACGTTTTGAGTTGGTTGTGATCATTCTTGATTCATATATTAAGCGGATTGTTGGTAATTGTGTTATTTAAGGTTGTTCGAGCGATCGATGTTTCTACTTAGGACGTTTGTTCGAGGAAGGACGTTCTTCACCAGTATTAAGTTAATTCTTACTCGGTTATAAGGATACTCATTCCTTTCGTTGTTGTTCATTCGTATTCATAATTCATTCATAGTGTATTAATCATGTTGAGACTTGTAATTATCAAACTAATCATTCAATTCACGGGGAATGACGGTTCCAATCATTTCAGTGAGCTATCATTCATTTCATTATTATTTCATCTCGGTGAGTCATTCTTGACCCTTGTCGGATTGTTATTCATTAATATTCATCATGGTCACTTTTGGTCTTGTGACCTTCTAGGTTCATATTGCGTGGTCGGGTTGTTATGTGTGGAATTTTTAGTCGGGCACACGATATTCATGTGGTGCGGGTTCACCAAGACATTATACTGTGCACACGGTAACGTGCCTCTGTGAGACTAATTAGGTACAAGTGCGGGTGTGTCCGGACACTCGTCTTGTGCACTTGCACGTCCCATTACGGGCGTACTATGATGCCCCTCTTCAGCTTAATTTCTTAACTAAGATATATAATGATTGTGTTTATTCAACTTTTGAGGATTGTTGTTCTGTGTAACTGACTTCGTTGGGGATGTTGTTTTTAGACGGCAAGGCAAAAGCACGGGAAGAGAACATTGACGGTAAGGAGTCCCAGTGATACTAGTAGGGGGCCCCAGGCCTTTTCAGTCATTCATGTTTCTTCATTTTATTTCCGTTGCAGATTTCCGTTTGGATATTCATTAAATTTCATTCGCCTGGTGGGTCCCAGTCGGGGGTCCATGACACTGTAATAGACACCTAGTTTGGAGTGTTACATAGAGTTCATTGTTGATTATTTTTCTTGCTTTTAATTTATTTTTGAGCTGTGGTTCGTTTTAAGTTTTGGGACGAAACTTACTTTTAGTGGGGTAGAATATAATATCCGAGATTTTCGTTTCCAGTTATTTTGTATTTATAGATAATTTGTGCCGGTTATTTTGTTTCGAGGATGATTACTTGGAATGTTCTCTCCGTTGTGTCGGTATAATGTACCGTGTTGTGATGTTCGTCCCGTGTGACTTGTCATCGGATTAGTCGTATCAATTGTGTGCTGGTGCGTGTGACATGTATGTCGTGTTTCGTAGTATGATGATTCCTATTTCGGACCATCACACATTCGTTGCAATTGGAAGTCGGGTTATTCGTCAGACAGTTGCATCGTTGTACCGACTTCAGACCTGCTGTTCACAGAGCTGGTTATGTCGGAGATCAGGAGTGCATTATGTACGTTACTGATGATGGATTACGTACGTAACAATGTATGTGTTACGTACGTTAGCCTCAGGTGAATTGAGGCAGTGAGTTCTGAGAAGAGCTTTACATACGTAACATCTAATTCGTTACGTACCTAAGATCTATTACGTACATTAATCCTACAGTATTACGTACGCAATGTGCTGCGGCCTATTTATAGGCGGGCAGCAGACTTCATTTCGTGTTTTTCACCATTATTTCTCCTTCTCTTCTTGCGGTCGGCAGGTTCGGGTTGAGAGACTAGGGTTGGTCGAGGTTTCATCATCCATCAATCTTTTTGAGTTCCTAGCAAGGATTAACATCATCTAATCCGTTGTTATTCATCGAATCGAGGTATTTTCTATTTTCCTTGAGTTGACCTTTTTAGAGATTTGTTCTTGATTTCGATTCTAGTTTGATTTTGATGAATCGATTGGTGTTATACACGTTATTAATCGTGTTTTATGGATTGTACGCTAACATCATAATGTAGCGTACGCTAGCAGCCCTTACGTACGCTAAACATGCCATGCCACGTACGTAATGTTATCTGTACATCGAGACAGTGGGTTCTGTAAGGTTCATTCCATACGCAATGCAGATGCCTTAACGTACGTTAAATCCTTAATGTACGTAATGCCTATGGTGTTGCATACGTAATGATATTCACCTATATAAGCAGACTTCAGTATTGATTTCGCCATTTTTCATCTCCTCTTCTTCTTCCCGGCAATTTGGTTTGACGTGAAGGTGGAATAAGGCCAAATATCATCACCCATTCATATTTTTGTGTTCCTAGCAAGAATAAATCATCATCCTAACATCTTCCACCATCCGAATCGAGGAAAATCGGCTTGAACCCTAATTTTGGGAATTTAGGGGGATTTTCTTGTGATTCCATCTTCTTATTCTAATTCGGTCGAGATTGTTGTTAGATTAGAGTTGTATACTCAAAATCCTTTACCATTCTTGTAGTTTTGTGGAATAAAATTTGTGAACTCTTCCGTTATTCGATTATGTTAGATTGTGCCCTCGTAGTGTCCGACGAATTGTTCCTATAGGTAGAACTTAAGGTGGTTTCCATGTTTCCGGAGTGTTGTGATTGATTATGTGTCGTTGTGATTTAGGAATGAACCATTGAAGGGAGTCGGACTGAAACCCTTTCCTTTCACCGTTTCCTTCACGTCATGTTATTCGAGGCAAGTACATGTATTACATTATGTTATGTTTGTTACGAGTTCGACATGAATAATGAATTATGATATCGTGTGTGTGTTGTTGTTCTTCCACCCGGGGACAGTTTGACGGGATCTCTGGGGTCCGATATTAATGGGTACGGTGGCAGAAGTGGGTTCACACATGGGGATGTTCCGACGGGACTTCTGGGGGTCGATACTAATGCGTACGGCCGTGGGTTACCAAGTGTCGATTATCGTGGTGTTGAGACGTGATGATATGGTTTCCGTGAAAAATGATGTTTTGATGCTAATGTGATATTCCGGAATATTATTTACAAAAATGCTTTCTAAATGTGATGATATTGTTGAATTGTATCTGTATATAATGTCATGTAATTGTGTACTTTCAGTAGCTATTCGAATGCTAACCCCTTAAATGGGGGAAATGCGTTTCGTGCATCTCAGGTATCGGGCGAGCTGAGGAGCCATCACGGGTAACACATGCGGAGGATGGTTAGGCATGATGTTATGAGGCTCAAGTCTGGTGGCTCATTTTGTAATGTTTGTGTTGTTCGTCAGAGTCAGTCGAGTAAACATTTTTCTGTTTTAAAGATATGGTGGAAGTCCCCTGCGTGGGCTATGGATTCATTTACTTTCTGTTTTTCTACATTTAAACCAAAATGTTTTGGCCGAGGCCACCCTATTTAGATTATTAATATTGTCATGGGATTATTGTAAATTGTGTGAATGTCGTAGCCTGGCAGACCTTGATGAAGGTTCTACGGCTTGTAACGACCATTATGAGAATTGGGGTGTTACAACCATGACCCACAACTAGCAACGAAGCTCAAACGATACACAATTAGAACAATCATACGACGAGCACAACATATAGTGTCACATGTACATGTCTACCATCAATTCGACTAACACGATGACAAGTCACACTCGACCAAAACCAAAATATGATGCACTACACAATACACAACAAGGAAATAGTTCCATGTAATCATTATCGAAGGGAAAATACCAGCACAAAACGACAATTAATTCCAGACAAACGGAATAAAATTCTTGGGTATTACAAATTGTATAAGGCAATTATTATTGTATATCATTGGAATAATGATTTGGTATATAGAATAATACTCCTTGCATTTGAGAGCAAATATTCCACTCTTTATGAAGATAAGGAGATAGGCGTTGGAAGTGTTTAGGGCTCAAATGCTCGACTGGTTCGCAAGTCGATAAAACTTAATTGGGCATTAGGTTTAGAAAAGACTTTTATAATGTGTACTTTGATATGGAAAGTGCCTATATTCACTAAGGACTAGTGGGAGCACAAGTTATAGGTATGCTAATGAGATTAGTGTACTCAGACACGTCTCACCTCGATTCGATCACATGGATTTAACTCTTGGATAGTTTAATGACTAAATCGAAAGGTTGTGATAGGTGCACGTGAATATTTGACTTGAGGATTCAGTAGGATATGTGCTTGTGAGATTAAGTTAGTCACTAGAGTAGTTCGATCCAATCATCGGCTGGTGGGGTCAACCTCAAAGTGCAACTTGGTGGGCAAGTAGCAGTCTTTACTGAATACCAAGATATGATTCTTTCTCATGTATGTGAACAGGTAGATGTCCTATGCGTTTAGTGGAAAATAAGATCATAAGTCTTTGGCCAAAGCATTTAGAGATAGCTGTATTTGATACGTGAGAGCTCCGTGATCTCAGTTTGCACTAACATATGTATAGAGTCAAGTTACAATAGGGTTTCATATTATCGTGACCCTAATACTTTATGGGGACATATGATTGAAGAGATTATACATATACTGTATTTATAACGTAGAGGTGTTGGATTGATCCCTATCATTCATTTTCACTTGGATTACGGTGTAGGTCACGGGACTAGCAAGGTGGTGCTAACACTTTTAGGATCCTTCCACTGCTAATTGAGACGAACCTACATAATCGCGCACAGGATAGACGACGGATCTCTGTTGGTTAATATTGGATATTAGATATCTAATTTAATTTATTGGATAAATTAAATCGGTCTCATGAATTACACAAATTACTCGGTAATTAATTTCATTTATACTATTTCTTAGAGAAATTATATGTAATATAATTAATTAATTGAATTAATTAAATTTATTAATATCGAAACGTATCAAGATATATCTATCGGACTGCACACATAACGATCCATTTCACGGACCAAAACAAACCATCAATATATTTCCTTACATGCCCCCTAACACTTCCACATGGTGGATGATTTCTTCTATCATGCTTTTGACATGCTTCTGATATAATAAGATGTGTGGGGTTTTAAACATTCATTTGAGGGATATATTAAGGGGTGGGTGTGATGGCATGTAGTGAGATGTGTTTAGTTTATATATCAAAATAAAAACATCATCCATTTACACTACTACACATTCGGCTGTGAACAACAAGAGCAAGGGAGAGAATTTTTCTACAAGTTTCGGTTCACCGTATATTCAAGTGTATTCTTGAGAGAAAATTTGAGATATACACTTAGAGTGTTTAATCAAATAAGCTTCTAATATCATCTTCTAGATGTGTTCTTAGAGAACAAGAAGATAGAAGTTAATTCTGGTTATCTTTCTGATGCGTGATTCGTAGAGGCACGATATTTTTGGTGCTCTGGCTTTCGCAAAAGATTTGTCAATTTGGATTGTGTTCATCATTAATATTTAATCAAAAGTATTCAAGGGTATAATTTCTAAATTAATACTTTGAATTATTCTATTCGTATATACGACGCTTGATCGATCTTGTTTAGGGGTTCGGTTTATTGGTTTGATTAATATTATTATTCCGCTATGCCATCAATTTTAATCCCCGAATCCCAACAATGGTATCAGAGCGAGGACTATGCGATCGCATAAACGATATTAGCATTTGGAATCCTTGGTTGAATATTTTATGATTTGGTATCATAATTGTTTCAATCGTTAATGTCTAATTATTCGCCGAAAAATTTATTTTATGATTTTATGTTGCAATATAAATCTATTTTTTTTAAAAAATTTGATTTATATGTGTAATTTAAAAATTATAAAAATATTATTTTGGATTCGAAATGAAAAGACGACCCAAAAAATTGGCCGGACCCTATAGCTCGAGGTTGTCGGGAGGCTACCGGTAGCTTGCTGCCTGCTCTCAGAAGGCAGTAGGCGAGAGGCAGTCTACTAAAGACTTGGTTCTTACATAAGGCATTGGAGAACTAAAAGTGGAGGGTTACACGGACTCGGATTTTTGGTAGACATGGATGTAAATATGTCCACTTCAAGTTATATCTTTACTCCGAATGGTGGAGCAGTATCTTGAAGAAGTGACAAGCAAAGTGCGACTGCCATTTTCACATATCAAGCCGAATATCAGAAAGCCACGAAGTCTACTAAGGAAGCATTTTGGATTAATAGGTTTACTTAGGAACTTCAAGTGGTCCCTGACGCAGAGAAGCTTGTGGCTCTATTTTGAGAGAACGACGGAGTTGTTGTGCAGGCTAAGGAGCCTAAGGCTCACCACAACACCATATATATTGAGAAGAAATATCATTTTGTTAGAGAAATGATTTAGAAGGAAAATATTACCCTACAGAGAATAGACACAACAAATAACGATGTTGATCCACTGACCAAACCAATGTCTCATGTGGTCTTGGAACGACATCTGGAGAGTATGGGTATTAGATACCATAGTTTGTGGCATTGAATGCAAGTGGCATATTGTTAGGAATATGCCCTCGAATACCACTCGGAGGATGAAAAAGTAAAAGCATTGTATTGTTATTATGAACATCAATCGTATAGGCATTTATATTGCTATATTTTGTATATCGTTGGAATCATGATTTGATATATAGAATAATAGTCCTTGCATTTAAGAGCAAATATTCCACTCCTTATGAAGATAAGGAGATAGGCACTAGAACTGTTTAGAGCTCAAATGCTTGACAGGTTCACAAGTCGATAAAACTTAACTGGGTATAAAGTTTAGACAAGACTTTAATAACATGTACTTTGA
Organism: Orobanche coerulescens; assembly: GCA_033398695.1. Taxonomy (NCBI): domain Eukaryota; kingdom Viridiplantae; phylum Streptophyta; class Magnoliopsida; order Lamiales; family Orobanchaceae; genus Orobanche; species Orobanche coerulescens. The sequence goes on from CM065818.1 coordinate 61,530,100, forward strand.
CTTAGAGAGTGCCTGTCTTTACTAAGAGTTAGTGGGAACACACGTTATAGGTATGCTAATGAGTTTAACATACTCGGACACGACTCACCTTGATTCAGTCACATAGATTTCACTATTGGTTAGCTAATGATTGAATCGAAAGGCTGTGATAGGTATACATGAACCTTTTGTAACACCCCCGATATATTCAGGAATATTACAGCGCCGTAAATCCTTTACATAAGGATTTACAAGGCTGAAGAATTGAACAGACATTAAAAAGTACTAAAGAATGAAAATAACGGAATTACGATACAACAGTTCTGACCAAGTACTAAAAATAATACAATTGTTCAACAGGAACTTAATAATACATCACCAAATTCAAATTCATCATAAATGACTTCGTACTCGAGTACTTATTGAAATAACCAATAAACAACAGACAAATAAACCCGGCCGAAACATCACTCTGCACCCTCGTCGTCATGCAGCTCCAGTGGTTGTTTTCCCGCTCTCCTGGATCCTGAACATAAACAAAATGTTCACCCCCGAATGGGTTAGCACAACGATGCTAGTACAAGTACCACAACATATTATTCATATCTCACGAAGAATAATAACGTAAACGACAAAAATACCAACGAGTCTTCTCCTACGAGAAACTCATAAATGACATACACAACTGATAATCACAACATGATATCATAACATACACATGGTAATTCCGTCGATCCAGCGTTCACTGCCTAGAACCAACGATGATCCCGTCAGACCAACCCGTGGTGAAAAAACCCATCCGATGATCCAGCGCACGCTAGCATAGATCCCCCGATGATCCCGTCGGATCAACACGAGGTGGACATACAACAACGACATACATGCACGACAATATGTATAACATCAATACATAAAACAATTAAAGTACTTGCCTCGATTTGAAGACAAGAACAATACTTCCACGAAAACGAACACTCGAAGGTCGTCCTCCTCAATCAATCACGTAACAAGATCAAACCTTAACAAAAGAAACGATATAGGATTTATCTCACGTCGTACGAATGTTTAACAATTCGATTTACGGCCAAAATTTCATAAAATGTAATCTGCCTGAACTGCTTAGCGCACGCTAAGTACTCTGTGTAGCGTGCGTTAAGTCTGCTCGATAGCGCACGCAACCAACAAAGCCTAGCGTACACTAACTATGCATGGTCAGTACTTCACTGATCAGTCGACTGACTCGTCTGATGGCCTAGCGTACGTTACGTACCAAACGTAGCGTACGCTAACTCGTGCTCGATAGCGCACGTTAATCTTGATAGCTTAGCGTGCGCTATCTGTGCATGGCAGTTTACTGCTGGGCAGTAAACTGTTCTCATTATGATCAAAACAATGAAATCTTCCATGATAATTCATGTTACCTCCATGAATATCATGTTCATACGATTATGAATGATCTTACGGATAACAACAACTTCGGATTCAAGGATATGCATACCATTATAAAACCATATTCCATTTCGACTACAAATCTTTATACGACGATTCGAAAGGCTTAACGGTTGATATTAACACCTTTATATCCATCAAAATTATCATGCTGTAGTTGTTTAACATTCCATCTATACTAGATAAATCATTCCATGATCAATCCCTTAGATTCATCTAACAATAATGATGTTAAAGTCAAGTCCATGATTATTATGAAGTCATCTACTAGATTCGGATTATCAATGATAGAAGCTTCCTCTACTTGTTCAATGTAATAAGATTTCGAATCATGATGTTCATAATCAAGGTACTTAAGGCTTATTCATCTCAATATTCCAAACATGATGTACTTTGGATAATTCACTAATGAAAATCAATATCTCGTTAACATGATCATCCAATTCTTTAGAATCCAACTCTAAGTCTGGAGATAGATTGAACATACCTTAATATGACGAAAATCACTGAACCGTAAGGTAGAATCCGACTCCGGTTGGTTGTATGCCACTCCAAGGTGCTATTCCACTTCAATGATCACTCACAAGTGATAACCAATATACAAAGACCAATAAGATGTGTTCTAAGTGTGTAGAAGGATTATTATAGCTCTCTGGCCTCTCAAGAATGAAGAATGGACGAATAAAATGTAAGCCAAAATAGGTTGTTGTCCCATTTATAATATTCTGCATTTTAACTAATTAGCGCACGCTACTATGCTTTCCTTAGCACGCGCTAATAAGAGTTGACTTCAAAACTGTCCAGGTTCGTCCGCGGGAATCTTATCCAGACCCATGTACCGGCTGGCGCATGTGTTAGCCGTCCCGCTTAATAATTGAGTTCTTAGCGCACGTAACTCCTACATGCATAGCGTGCGCTAGTAGTAGCCCGATAGCGCGCATTAAGCTACATTCTTAGCGTGCGCTATCACGAGTTTGCATGAGAAATTTTGCATGTTGTTATACTCATGTACAAAGATATCAATGCAAGAAATATCATACTCCAATAATCAAAACCACAAATCCGAATAATACAGGGTTTGAATACAGATGAAATACACCGTAATAAATCCGGATATTACATACTCTCCTACTAAAAAGGAGTTTCGTCCCGAAACTCAAGACGAAAATAACTCGGGATATCTGGACTTCATATCAGCTTCCGTTTCCCATGTGGCTTCTTCCTTTCCGTGACGTGACCATTGAACTTTGACCAAAACGATTGGTTTGTTCCTCAGCTGCTTAACTCGACTCTCGAGTATCTTGACCGGTCTTTCTTCAAACGTCCCATCCTGCGCGACTTCGATCTCGCCGAAATCAATGATATGACTGGGATCTGGTATATACTTCCGTAGCTGGGATACGTGGAACACGTTATGAACATGGCACAATGACGGCGGCAGTGCCAATCTGTATGCCAACTCCCCAACTCTCTCAAGGATCTCAAATGGTACGATATATCTCGGACTCAACTTTCCTTTCCTTCCGAAACGAAAAATTCCCCGAGTAGGAGAAACCTTCAAAGGTACGTGGACTCCAGTATTGAACTCCAATGGGCGACGGCATACGTCCGCGTAAGATTTCTGGCGACTCTGGGTGGTCAACAGCCTTTCACGAATCAAGGCTATCTTTTCTCGAGTCTGCACGATCAACTCTGGTTCTGTTCCGATCAAGTCTGACGAATCATCCCAACATAGGGGCGATCTACATCTCCTCCCGTATAATGCCTCAAACGGTGCCATCTTAATGGAAGCATGCCAACTATTGTTGTAGGTAAATTCAATCAATGGTAGATGAACTTCCCAATCGTTTGACCAATCTAAGGCACAGGCCCTTAGCATGTCTTCCACCGTTTGAATAGTCCTCTCGGATTGTCCGTCAGTCTGCGGGTGATAAGCTGTGCTGAAGTTCAATTCGGTCCCCAAGGCCTTATAAACTGCTTTCCAGAAGTGAGACACAAAACGGCCGTCTCGATCAGAAACAATGGTCTTCGGCGTACCATGCAATCGAACTATTTCCGAAATAAATACTCGTGCCAACCTCTCTGGTCCCCACGTATCCTTAATGCCTAGAAAATGAGCTGATTTGGTTAAACGATCAACTATCACCCAAATCATGTTCATTCCTGTCCTGGTTCTCGGCATATTAGTGATAAAGCCCATCGATATGTCCTCCCACTTCCATTCAGAATGGGAGCGGCTTCAACATTCGGTAGGCCGTTGATGCTCGATCTTAACTCCGCCGACAAGTCAAGCATTTCGAAACATAGTCCGCTACATCTTTCTTCATGTTTCCCCACCAGAAATTCTGCTTCAAGTCCTTATACATTTTACTGGTGCCCGGGTGGATAGAATAGGGCGAACTGTGAGCTTCCTTCATAATCGTCTGTTTCAGAACATCATCATCGGGAACGCAGAGTCGGTTCTGAAATCTCAAAACTCCATCATCATGAATTATGAATCCGGGGGCCTTTCCTTTGATCACTTCATCACGTAACCGAATCATCAGAGGATCATCTGCCTGTCTAGATTTGATTTCTTCGGTTAATGATGAAGTTATCTTCATCACGCACAGTTGTCCTTGGACTCTTTGTAACCACACTTCAATTCCTTCTCGAATCATCTCTCGTTGAAGGCTAAGTTGGGAGGTCAGCGTCTCCAGCATCTGAATAGAAACAGGCTTGCGGCTGAGTGCATCGGCCACTACATTCGCTTTGCCTGGATGATACAAAATCTCCAAGTCATAGTCCTTAATCAGTTCTAACCATCTTCTTTGCCACATGTTCAATTCTTTCTGACTGAAGATGTATTTGAGACTCTTGTGATCCGTAAAGATCTGACAGTGAGTCCCGTACAGATAATGCCTCCAGATCTTCAAAGCAAAAACCACTGCTGCTAGCTCCAAATCATGTGTTGGGTAATTCACTTCATAAGGTTTCAGCTGTCGCGACGCATACGCGATCACCTTATCATTCTGCATCAATACGCACCTGAGTCCTTGGTTTGAAGCATCACTGTAAACTATAAATCCTCCAGTTCCCTGTGGAAGTGATAGAATCGGTGCCGTCGTCAATCTCTTCTTCAATTCATCAAAGCTAACCCGACACAACTCATTCCACTCAAACTTTTGAGTTTTCTGCAGGAGTCGAGTAAGTGCGCGGGAAATTTTAGAAAACCCTTCCACGAATCGACGATAATATCCAGCAAGTCCTAAGAAGCGTCGGACTTCTTTCACGTTCTTTGGAGGCTTCCAATCCATAATTGCTTCAATCTTCTGAGGATCTACTCGGACTCCTTTAGCTGACACCACATGGCCGAGGAACATTACTTCTTTTAGCCAGAATTCACACTTAGAAAGTTTGGCGTACAATTACTCGCTTCTCAAAAGTTCCAATACAATCCGCAAATGCTGCGCATATTCTTCCGGGCTCTTAGAATACACCAGAATGTCATCAATGAACACGACCACAAATTTATCCAAAAATTCAATGAACACTCGGTTCATCAATTGCATAAATACAGCAGGTGCGTTAGTGAGACCAAACGGCATCACTACAAACTCATAATGTCCGTAGCGAGTTCTGAACGCTGATTTCGGAACATCAGATTCCTTAATCCTCAGCTGATGATATCCTGATCTCAGATCGATTTTAGAGAATACTGTTGCCCCTTGCAACTGGTCAAACAGATCATCAATCCGTGGTAACGGATACTTGTTCTTAATCGTCATTTTGTTCAGCTCTCGGTAGACAATACACAGTCGAAGCGATCCATCCTTCTTTCGGACAAAAAGAACTGGCGCTCCCCAGGGTGAAACGCTTGGCTGAATATAGCCCTTGTCCAGTAACTCCTCCAGCTGCTTCTTGAGTTCGTACATCTCAGTAGGTGCCATACGATACGGCGCCTTAGAAATTGGTGTAGCTCCGGGTTCCAGCTCAATGGTAAATTCTACATCCCTTCGTGGAGGTAGTCCAGGTAACTCGTCAGGAAATACATCTGGAAATTCGTTCACAACAGGAATGGATGGAAGTTCCACAATTTCGTCTTCTTTCTTCATTGCATAGCACCAGTTCCCGATACAGCCCTGTTTCAACAATTTGACAGCTTTAATTGCCTTGATCAATTTTCCTAAGCTGCCCGGTCTCCATCCCTCAAACAGGATTTCGGAACCATTGTCAGCGATCAGCGAGATATTCCTCCTTCGGTAGTTTAAAATTGCTCCATATCGATTAAGCCAATCGTCTCCGAGTATCAGGTCGTCTCCTTGCATTTCTATCACGATCAGATTTGAGAGCCACTCTCTGCCTCCAAATGATACAGGGAAATTTCTAGTTTCTAAGTTTCCGACAATCATCTCTCCACTCGGTAAACCAACAACATAAGGTTCACAAGTATGAAAACCGGAAATATTCAAACGATTTACACAAGACAAAGATATAAAAGAATGCATAGCTCCTGTGTCGAATAAAACGCTAACTAGTTGGGAAAGGATCTGGACAGTACCTGATGCGACAGCAGCATCCTGATCGTCTGTCCTCCTCATCTCGTACAGACGTGGGGGAGCAGATCTGGCACTCGATGTCCTCTTTCGGTCCCATTCTCCTCTACCTCGTCCGCGGCCAAAATTTTGAGGCATCTGAACACTTTGCTGTGTCTGTTGGATACTGGCTTCCTTGTGGACTGGCTGTGGTGTACGGGCTCTAAAAGACTTTGCAGCCTCTTCACAAAACACTGCCCGATGTCTCTCTCGTCCACAATCAAAACAAGTCACGGCAGGAAGGGGCAATTCCGTCGATAGTGCCCCATCTGGGCGCAGTTAAAGCATTTCCTGGTAACATCAGTAATAGTTGATGTCGCTCCGAAGTTCTTTCCACTCCTAACTGGGTGCGGAGGTTTCTTGAAAGAGTGAAAGGATGACTGGGCCTTACGGGGCCCGCTGTTCTTGTGCTCTGTCAAAGTACCAGAGACTTTCTGTTTCTTAGATTCCGAAAATTTCTCCATAGCTGCTTCCTTGATCTCATACGCCAACGCCTTATCCTGGTATTGACGGAGTGTAGTACATTCAAAACCGGACATGTACCTCTGGATTTCTGGTTTCATCCTCATATCGAAATGGATCATCATTTCTGCATCTATTCTGACTAGATGTCGAACAAATGCCAGCTGCTGGTTAAACGTCTTAATTGCCTGGGATACTGGCACATCAGAATGCTGAGCGGAGAAAAACTCCCGAACTTTGGCTTCCCTCACAGGACGAGGGCAATACTTAGCTTCCATCATCAATCTAAACTCTGTCCAATCAGCATCATGGTCTACAGGCCGGATGGCCTCCCACCATTCGGATGCTTCCCTTATCAGAAAATATTGAGCGATAGAGGCTCTCCGGTCGTCTGGGCAGTTAATTCCGGCAAAGATTTTCTCCAGTTCCTTCAACCAATGGTCCCAGGTGGGAGTCTCAGAAATACCGTCGAATTTGGGTGGTTGCATCTTCGCCACCTCTTGCAGCCACCGGTCACCTCGATTTCCCATGTCTGGGATCCCTTGCTGTCTCTCTCCCTGCTGTAGTCCCACCGCCACTTGCATTCGGTCCACGACTTGGGCGAATTGAGTCATCTGGTTCACCACTTGACGAAGGATCTCTGGTATAGCAGGTTCCGGTTCATTATTGATAGATTGTTGCGGCTCGCCTGAGCTATGACTGGCCTGATTAGAAGGCGACGCTTCCCTTTCAGCATTTCTTCGTCCGCGCCCACGACCGCGACCACGTCCACGTCCGCCTCTCAACATACTGTAAGCATAAATACTCAATATACAGGAAACAACATCGTTCTAATATTCGAGTATAAAGGGACATAGCATGTAAAGAACGAGATAGAGTTTAGGAACTTACAACCACCGTTCGCATGAAGACGTAGGCAGTGCAGTGATGTCATTCACGGACGGTTTCCTCAAAAGACATAAATGACCCCTATTTTAACCCAACGGCCAAGATATCCATAATCTTAGCTCCGATACCATATTCTGTAACACCCCCGATATATTCAGGAATATTACAGCGCCGTAAATCCTTTACATAAGGATTTACAAGGCTGAAGAATTGAACAGACATTAAAAAGTACTAACGAATGAAAATAACGGAATTACGATACAACAGTTCTGACCAAGTACTAAAAATAATACAATTGTTCAACAGGAACTTAATAATACATCACCAAATTCAAATTCATCATAAATGACTTCGTACTCGAGTACTTATTGAAATAACCAATAAACAACAAACAAATAAACCCTAGAAACATCACTGCACCCTCGTCGTCATGCGGCTCCGGTGGTTGTTTTCCGCTCCCGGATCCTGAACATAAACAAAATGTTCACCCCCGAAGGGGTTAGCACAACGATGCTAGTACAAGTACCACAACATATTATTCATATCTCACGAAGAATAATAACGTAAACGACAAAAATACCAACGAGTCTTCTCCTACGAGAAACTCATAAATGACATACACAACTGATAATCACAACATGATATCATAACATACACATGGTAATTCCGTCGATCCAGCGTTCACTGCCTAGAACCCACGATGATCCCATCAGACCAACCCGTGGTGGAAAAACCCGTCCGATGATCCAGCGCACGCTAGCATAGATCCCCCGATGATCCCGTCAGACCAACACGAGGTGGACATACAACAACGACATACATGCACGACAATATGTATAACATCAATACATAAAACAATTAAAGTACTTGCCTCGATTTGAAGACAAGAACAATACTTCCACGAAAACGAACACTCGAAGGTCGTCCTCCTCAATCAATCACGTAACAAGATCAAACCTTAACAAAAGAAACGATATAGGATTTATCTCATGTCGTACGAATGTTTAACAATTCGATTTACGGCCAAAATTTCATAAAATGTAATCTGCCTGAACTGCTTAGCGCACGCTAAGTACTTTGTGTAGCGTGCGTTAAGTCTGCTCAATAGCGCACGCAACCAACAAAGCCTAGCGTACACTAACTATGCATGGTCAGTACTTCACTGATCAGTCGACTGACTCGTCTGATGGCCTAGCGTACGTTACGTACCAAACGTAGCGTACGCTAACTCGTGCTCGATAGCGCACGTTAATCTTGATAGCTTAGCGTGCGCTATCTGTGCATGGCAGTTTACTGCTGGGCAGTAAACTGTTCTCATTATGATCAAAACAATGAAATCTTCCATGATAATTCATGTTACCTCCATGAATATCATGTTCATACGATTATGAATGATCTTACGGATAACAACAACTTCGGATTCAAGGATATGCATACCATTATAAAACCATATTCCATTTCGACTACAAATCTTCATACGACGATTCGAAAGGCTTAACGGTTGATATCAACACCTTTATATCCATCAAAATTATCATGCTGTAGTTGTTTAACATTCCATCTATACTAGATAAATCCTTCCATGATCAATCCCTTAGATTCATCTAACAATAATGATGTTAATGTCAAGTCCATGATTGTTATGAAGTCATCTACTAGATTCGGATTATCAATGATAGAAGCTTCCTCTACTTGTTCAATGTAATAAGATTTCGAATCATGATGTTCATAATCAAGGTACTTAAGGCTTATTCATCTCAATATTCCAAACATGATGTACTTTGGATAATTCACTAATGAAAATCAATATCTCGTTAACATGATCATCCAATTCTTTAGAATCCAACTCTACATACCTTAATATGATGAAAATCACTGAACCGTAAGGTAGAATCCGACTCCGGTTGGTTGTATGCCACTCCAAGGTGCTATTCCACTTCAATGATCACTCACAAGTGATAACCAATATACAAAGACCAACAAGATGTGTTCTAAGTGTGTAGAAGGATTATTATTATAGCTCTCTGGCCTCTCAAGAATGAAGAATGGACGAATAAAATGTAAGCCAAAATAGGTTGTTGTCCCATTTATAATATTCTGCATTTTAACTAATTAGCGCACGGTACTAAGCTTTCCTTAGCGCGCGCTAATAAGAGTTGACTTCAAAACTGTCCAGGTTCGTCCGCGGGAATCTTATCCAGACCCATGTACCGGCTGGCGCATGTGTTAGCCGTCCCGCTCAATAATTGAGTTCTTAGCGCACGTAACTCCTACATGTATAGCGTGCGCTAGTAGTAGCCCGATAGCGCGCATTAAGCTACATTATTAGCGTGCGCTATCACGAGTTTGCATGAGAAATTTTGCATGTTGTTATACTCATGTACAAAGATATCAATGCAAGAAATATCATACTCTAATAATCAAAACCACAAATCCGAATAATACAGGGTTTGAATACAGATGAAATACACCGTAATAAATCCGGATATTGCACATTTTACTTAAGCATTCAGTAGGACATGTGCTTGTGACATTAAGTTAGTCACTAGAGTAGTTCGATCGGCTAGTGGGGTCAATCTCGAAGTGCAACTTGGTGGGCCAATTTCAGTCTCTACTAAATACCAAAATAAGATTCTTTTTTCGGTAAGTGAACAAGTAGATGTCATTTGTGGTCAGTGGCAAATAAGATCATTAGTCTTTTGCCAAAGCATTTAGAGCTAGTTGTATTTTATATACGACAGCTCAGTGATCTCGGTTTGTACTAACAAATGCATAAAGTCAAGTTACAATAGGGTTTGACATTATTGTGATCCTAATACTTGATCGAGATATATGATTGAAGGGTTTATACGTATACGATATTCATAACGTAAAGGTTCTTAAATGATCCCTAGCATTCTTTATCAGTTGGGTTACGGTGCCACGGGACTGGCTAGTTGGTGCTAACACTATTTGGATCCTCTCATTACTAACTAAGACGAACCTACAGAGTCGTGCACACAAGTTAGATGACATATTACATTGAGATTATTCTCTCTTGGTTACTATTGGACATTGGATGCCTAATTTAATTTATTTGATAAATTTAATCGGTCTCGTGAATTAAATAAATTACTGAATAATTAATTTTATTCATATTATTACTCAGAGAAATTATATTTAATAAAATTAAGTAATTATATTAATTAAATGTATTAATATTGAAATGTACCATGGTATATTTATCGAACTAGTCCATTTCACGGATCGAAATGAACTAACCATGTACTTTCTTACATGCCCCCCACCCCACCCCCAACATGGTGGCTGATATCTTTTATCATGCTTTTTGACATGGTAAGATATGTGGGGCTTTAATCATTCAATTGAGGAATAGATTAAAGGGTGAGTGTGATGGCATGTAGTGGGGTGTGTTTAATTTATATTTAAAAACAAAAACATCATCCTCTTACACTACTACACATTCATCATGAGCAACAAGATAAAGGGAGAGAATTATTCTTTAAGTTTCAATACAATTATATCCAAGTGTGTTCTTGAGAGGAAATTTGAGATATACACTTAGAGTGTTTAAATATATCATATAAGCTTTTACTATATTCTTCTAGCCATGTTCTTAGATAACAAGAAGATTGAAGTCAATTCTGGTTAGCCTTCCAATGCGTGATGTATTTTCGGTGCTTGGGATATTGCAAAAGCTTCACCAATTTGGATCATGTTCATCATCATTATTTTATTAAAGATTTTTTAAAGGATATGATTTCTAAATTCATGATTTGAATTATTTTTTTTGTATATACGATGCTTGATTGATCCTGTTTAGAGATTCACTTTATTGATTAGATCAATATTATTATTCCGCTGCGCCTTCAGTTTTAAGCCCCCAATCCTAACAGGATCTAGAATATAGATGACGATGTATCTTTAGGCCGTGACGATATTATTTTAAGGTTAGCAATTTTATGGCAAAAGAAAAAGGACGGCGACTTTAGGGTCTGTTTTAGTGAAGATGTGTGGTAAGTAACGAGTATTTGGCCAACAGTACTATAATATTTTTTTTATTTTTTTTATTTACTTTATTGAACCTTGTTATAAGATAATTTTATGTTGAAAAAATGACCAATAATTATAGATCAAACCTGGTCTTTGCCTACTAAAGCAAGCACATCTTATTTTTGATAACTAACTGCATATTTTTTCTTTTTTCTACTTGATTACTACAAAATCACTTTTTCCCCATTTGTTTTTGACTATTTTAACCTCATATGTTACAAACCATTATCGGGTAATCTTATCTACCCTCTAAACACCAAAAAATCAAAGCCCGACATCGCTACCTGTTCGGCGGCTCAGTTTTGCCGGCAGTTGTTTTGTCCATCGGCGATTTTGACGAGCTTCTCGAGAATCATGCTCGAGATGCTGATCAATATTACGATTTTGTCTCTGACATGCCGCAGGCAAGAAATGAACCCGACTACAAGATCGTCCCTATTTTCGCCCTGCAGGTGACGTTGTTTCCTGATTGGATGTATCGGTTTCGCCAACCACCACAGTATTGGTTTATAAAAACCTCGTCCTCACTCTGCACCAATATCGATAAAAAACAACGAGTTTATTTCTAAATACAATTTTTAGATTTTGATAGGGTGAGTAATAAGGGTAGTTTTGTTATATGATAATGTAATATTATTACTTGCTTAGGTAATATCATTAGCTATAGAGATAAAATGATGGCAATAGGTGGTGCGAGTTTTTCAGCAGTGGTTTTGAGGTGAAGGATTAAGACATAATTTTGATGGTTGTATTTCTAGTTTGTTATGATTTTTCATTTGAGAATGGTTTGTGGGTGCTTTTAACTTGGTTGATCATTTTTTTTGAGTTTCTGTTTGAACCAGTGGTTTGAGTTTCACAAATTTAATTGGATGGATATGTCATTGTGTTGTACATTTCACAATGATTATCACGATAAGTACTGGTATTATCGAGGTAAGTAATGTTATTATCAGCATAGGTAATGATACTATCTAAATAACTATTTTCTTAAAATATTATTATGGATTTGTGGTAGAAATTAATTACTTGGGTGATAATTCTAAATTGAGAAAGTGAGTATGAGATGACTGAGTAAAAGTTGAATATTAGTATAGATTACTTGTATAATTTTAGAGAGAGAGAAATCGGGTCGAGAGAGCATGGAGTAAAAAGTTGAATGTTTGTAGTGATTACTTAAGGTGGTAATTTTGAAGAGAGGGTGAGAAGGTAGAGCGATGGAGGAATAAAAAGTTGGATGCTTGTACCAATTATTTGGGATGGTGATTCTAGAGTTAGAAAGTGGGCAGAGAGATGGGGGAATAAAATACCATTTATATCGATTATTTGGTGTGGTAATTCTAGAGAGAGAAAGTGTGTTGAGAGAAGAGAGTAAAAAATTATTGGTACCAATTACTTAGTGTGGTAATTCTAGATGCAAAACGTAAGTAGAGAGTGGGAAGTCAAATGGATTAGCTTGTTTTGGGAAACCATTATCAAGTAGTGAGAAAGTCAAGAAAATCTTAAGATCACTACCTGATGAATGGGACGGTACGGTGACGGCTATAATGGAATCGAAAGATTTAAACAATCTTGATTTTAGTGCTCTCGTTGGTTCACTTTAAACTACGAGATTGTCCTAAAATCTTGGAATGCCAAACCGAAGCCGAAGGAAAGAACGATAGCCATGAAGGCTAAGATATCAAGAAAGGAAGAAACCCCGGTTGATGAAAGCGATGAAGAATCGGCATATTATGCCAAGAATATTATTAAGTTCCAATACTTATTAAACCGGAGAAAGCAGGACATCCAAAAGGGTGAATCTAAGAAATTCGACAACAATTGTCGATTATGTGGTAAACCAGGCCACTTTGCGAAGAATTGCCGATCAAAACCCGAGAATGAGGTTATAATTGCAACATGGAGCGGTGAAGACGAAGATGATGATTTTATCAATCAAAATAATCTCGCTCTTATGGCCAAAAGTTCATTCGACGATAGCAACGTCGAAAGTCAAGTAAGTAATTCTTACGATAAATTATTTGAAGCATTTGAATTATTGCATACGGATTATAAAAATGCTTTATCGGAAATAATATCTCTTAAATCTAAAAATAAATCATTGGAAATTGAAATTTCCAAAATTCTTGAAAAGGGAAAAGTTGTCGAGACCGATCATTCAAACTGTGTTGAAAATTAAAATATCTTAAAGAATGATCTTTTAAAAGTTCAAGATGAACTTAAAATTTTGACGAAGAAATTTTCATGCGGAAATGATAAATTTGAACAAATGCTTTGTGTTCAAAAATATACTTTGAATAAACAGGGGTTAGGATTCAAACCGTATACTAAAAACGAATCCTTAAATTTCAATATACACCGATGTGAAAAATATTTAAAAATTGGGAATCATTTTACGAATTGCAAAAGCCCACGACGGACGGTTAAAATAAAAAAGATTTGGATTCCAAAAGGAACAGTTATTCCTAACATCGTCCACACTTCAAAACAAAAACCAACTCTAGGTTGGATCCCCAAAAATTAATTTTTATCAAATTATATTTTACTCAGGGGGAGTAATATTTTTTAATCGAATATTTTTGTTAGTGGAAGTTATACCTGTTTCATGCATATTTTTATACATCAATTGGTATTTATTATTCATTTATATTACACTTTTTGCTGATAACAAAAAGAGGGAGAAAAGCGATTAATGAGATAAAAAGCGTCATGGAAGAATGACGAGAAAAATAAAATGCAAAAAAGGGGGAAAAAGAAAAAGACGAAGAAGTCAAAAAATATAGATCCCGTGAAAAATAAAAAGGGGAGAGAAATGTCGAAAAATCAAAAAATAACAACGAAAAAGTCGAAAAGGACAGAAAAAGAAAAGTTGGGAGAACTAACGAAATGATCAAAGCTGAAAACTTTGATTCGTTCAAATATACATATATTTTATTTTTGCATGATTTATCCATTCAAGACATTGTTTTGTAATCATCAAAAAGGGGGATATTGTTGGAATATTCTATTCCATACATTCATTAATGGAGTTTTGATGATTAAAGTTGCTAAATAAAGCAAAACAACAAAGAAGCGAAGCAAAGCTACGAAGGAGTCGAAGACGCAAAAAATAGCCCAAACTGCATGGATAACGCACGCTATATACATTGTACAGAGCAAGCAATCGAACGAAGATAACGTACGTAACAAGGACCTACCTGCAGATCAGATAACCTACCTGATGAGGATAGCGCACCCTACAGCTGATGATTAACGCATGCTATCGAAGCAATTTAACGTACGTAACACATGACCTGCGACGTTTTTTGATATTTCTTTGGATTAAACGGCATACCATTTCGATATTTCCACATTTAGGTTCGACTTTGTACATTCACCATAAATTCCAGAAAAATCCAAAAGCTCTTAAATTCTACAGCATTGTAGAGAATTGAGTTAGCTTTCTAATAGTTCAAACAGTGTGTCAATCAGGCCCCGTACGAAGGAGTTATGGTCGAAATAGCAGACTCTGGTGCACTATTTTAGAAAGCAAAAACTTTCTGGACAGGTGACACGACCCATGACCCGACCGTGTCATCTGACATGACCGAAAAATGCTGAAATCTAGAAAATTCATCCGGATGAGTATAAATAGCTATCTCACTCATTTCTTAAGTGTTCCAGGGCATTCTTTCGACCCAATCTCATTCTCCACGAATATTTTCAATTTTGTGCTCTAAAATCAAGCCATAACTTGTTCCTATCATTGTAGAATCCGGATATCAAGGTTGTTCTCGAAGAATCATCCATTTTTCTGGGTTAAATCAAAGTATGTGATGAAGTTCTTCAAGTTCCTCCAATAGATTCTTATTAGTTCTTGTTTCTATGATGATTCTTAGGTGTTATTGGGTTCTTAGATGTTCCAGAGTGGTTTTCATCGACTCTAGCGGGGTAGAGATCGAATTCTTCAACTATATCATTTCTTATACTCAAAATGCCCACTAGATTTTCGATAAAAATTCCCTTAGAATATGGATTCAAATTCTACGTGTTATTGTGATTTGAATCAGTAGTTCTGATACAAGTCTTGTTATATTTATCACTTTAGGTTCGTAAATCAGGGACTGATAGCTCCTATCCGAGTTTTACCAACGTCATTTAATCGTCGAAATACTCAAGGCAAGTATATTGCCCATACATTTCATGTTTCGTAGACGTAATGGTTGGTAATTAAATATATGTGCAATTCGAATGTTTTAATGAACTTTCAAAAGGATCGGTATATTCTCGATAAATGTTGTCTTTCAAAAGATAACTCGAGCGTTTTGGGAATAAATGTGCTTTCCTGTATATGTGTATTAGTGTTGCGTGATTGTGATTGTATTAGGTGATTATAATAGAGCTTTTCCACTGGTTGAAGATTGTGTATTGATGCATGTATTCATTCAGTGAATATGTGGCGTGGTGTGATATTAGTTGTTACTCATTTGTAAGGAGGTTGTGACGCTTATAGTTGTTTGGTAATAGTATTTGCTTATTGTTGTGTGATTGTTGTTAGTGGTGTGCCACCGGGTAAGATTTGTTGAATCTCCGGGACGGGTCGGGTGTGACCGTAGGGTTATCCAATCGGGTATGTCTTGCGGGGACTCCGAGGTTTGTGGCTTGCTAGCCCGATGCCGGAATAACTTGTGGGTTGTGTAATACCCGTACTTTTAATTGATTTTTGACCTTCCATTCTTCCTATTTTGTCGCTCTTTAAATACTTTGAGATGTTGTCAATGTTAATTTAGAGTTTCGTACCTTGTTTTCATCATGATCGTGTTGTTTGGACCTTTCGGCAGTGTTCTGGGTCGGAGAGATAGCGCACGCTAGACCTAGGCTAACGCACGCTAATTCTACTTGAGTAGTGCACGCTAGCTTTGAGCCTTAGCGTGCGCTAACGTTCGGAGCATGGCAGAGGCACTAGCTAATTTTGCTCTCTGGACTAGCAGTTAGCGGACGCTAGGAGTTCGCTAGCGCACGTTATTCGTGTTCAGTAGCGTGGGCTAACATCGTCCGTAGCGCATGCTAACGAGCTAGGTCGACAGAGGCAGTGAGGTATTCGTACTTTCTGGACTATCAGGTAACGTACGCTAGACAGCGTCTAGCGCACGCTATAAGTGTCGTGTAGCGCGCGCTAGTGCCCTATAATAACGCACGCTAGCGGAGTGAGACAGTGATGAAAAAAGTGCTGAAGAAACATGTCCAAAATGTGTCAATGAACACAAGCGAGTCACTAGAATCGAAACAAAATATAATGAAAAATACGGGTATTACATAATCCATATATAATGCTCTTTGTTAGGTCATATCCAATATGATGTATCTACATGTATCTATGATGTGATATAACATCTCATGTTCATGACCAGTAAAACACAACCATCGTATTATTATCATACTAGTAATCATATTACTAGGGATATCTAGAATAAATATTCTTTAATGCTTTAACGAGCTTACTATCAAGTCACATACTTGATGATCGTAAGCAGAATATTAATTCAACAATATAACAATATTGTAATAATAAATGTCTCCATATTATATTATTAAATAATAGACTTAGAACATAATACTAACAACATCTCATTTAGCTCCAAATCCGCATCTGTTATCCTACTTGACTCCCAACAGTGCCAGTTCATGAATATTCAACAATGGTCAGCACATAACTGCGCATTTCCTATTCCCTGCCATTATTCCCCTCAACATTTTGAATCTCGTAATATATTTTATGTGCATGCATTGTGCATATTATCTTTTAAAAATATTAAACGCTGGAGTCATTCGGAGTTTTATTAGTTTCGGAGAGCAAAAAACATTGCTTTAGTATAGGTATTATCCTGATATCAATTCTTTTTTATTTTTGTTATTCCTTGATGCATATTATTTTAAAGAAGTGATAAGTGTACATTTCTTTGTGCATATTCTTTTACAGGAGGTCAATCAATAGAAAATGATTGATGAACTTTTAGAGCAGGGCGATGTTTTCAGCAAAACTCAAACTACATTCAATATTGACCCGCAATCTGCCATTTCTGTTCAGGCACTACTCAGAACGGACCAGGTCAGTCCATACCTAATATTTTCCAAATACATACTATCACATTTATTAATTTTCTTTCCTCATACATCCAGGAAAATTTGATCTACTCGTCAAAGGCAAACTATCCCGCAGATCTCAGAATGTTATCTACCTATGTTGCGACAAGTGCCATTGCCTAACAACTGCAGAACATGGCTCTTTCTTCGAATGCCACACCTGCCGTCAAACCAAGCCTGCGATTCCAAGGTATCATTCTACTATATACTTTCATCAATAGGTCACAGAACCACATTTCACTCCCAATACAACAACAGATACAGATTTTCCATCTTAGTATACGACAATACTAGCGAAATAGAGGTAACCGCATTTGGGAATGAAGGCGAAAATATCATGCAAATGCCAGCAAATGACTTTCTGAATAACTATTGCAACGTAACAAACTTTTTCTTCTAACGTTTTTTCCAAAAAAAGTACATCATGTGCAGTCATTCCTTTTAACCTGTATTGTACTCTTCTGCAGGACGGCTCGTTTATGTTAGACTTCATTGACTCCAGGCTAGATAAAATACAACTTCAGATGAGAATTCAGTCTAAGATTTTCAACAAACAGGATGGCACAAGTATATTGTCACATACCATATAAACACTAGAATGTCAGGACTCCAAGTACGCAACAGCTTCCAACAACAATACACCACCCTCACCCCATTCAGGTATAAATATTTAATAGATGTTCTTCTAAAAATTCACTACAAAAACTAACATTCATTCTATTATCCTCACAACTATTTGTTGGAATATTATATTCCACATAATTATAAAATGATTTTGATGATGAGTTGATGATGAGTTCTCGATCAAAGAAAACAACAATAGAACGAAGCAAAAACAACAATAAATCAAGAAGGAGTCGAAGTCGCACAAGCTGGGTAGACTAGCAGATAACGCATGCTAGTACATAAACTAGCACACGCTAAATGACTGAGTTAGCGCATGCTACAAATGAAGCTAACGCACGCTAACGAAGGAATATATCTGTTGTGTAAAAGAGAATACTTTCAACACGGAGATCACGCGTATGGTCAAAGAATCTGAAAAGTGAAGTTTGAACAGATAGCCACGCTATGAGGATTAGTTAGTGCACGCTAGGTTTGAATTTTGTCCGTGGGATTGATTCAAGAGAAGTCAAATATCACAAATGGTAATTTATGATGCACGCAATGACGAAATATTAGCGCACGCTATAAAGAATATTAACGCACGCTAAATATAGAGTCAGAAGCTACTGGACTCAACCAATCAATGGTTAACGTACACTACAGGCAGATATTATGTACACTAAAGGGGATTAGCGCACCCTAAGCTATGGAATAGCGCATGCTAATGAAGACAGCCAGCAATGGCTAGTTGAGGCTTTATACCTATAAATAGCAAGGCATTTGGTATGATTCATAACAACTTCAAGGAACTTATATACATACTTGTTATCATTGTATACATTATCGTTGTTGTAATTGTGCTTAATTGATAAGAGTTTGAGTGTTCATACACTAAACCATAAACGAGAGCAAAGAAAGGATTGTATATTGATTCGGTGTTATTAGGATCGTTGATCCAGTATTATTAGAATCATATCTAAATCCAAATGAGGTCTGTCTAGTATCAATTGAAAGCTACATAGGTTGATTCCTTATCCGATAGAAAAGGAAAACGGTTTAGCTTGGACCGACAAAAAGACAAGAGCATAACGGTTTATCTTGGACCAATTGAAGACAAGATTATAATGGTATCCCTCGAACCGATAGAAAATGAGGTGTAGAGATTAATCTTAAGCCTATAGAAAAAGATACGAAGAGATGACGTATGCATTTGGCCAAACCTCTATAAATCTTGTTTCGTTTATCTTCCACAATTTAATTACGCTTCCGCAAATGCAAAAGAGTTTGAAAACTCTACTCCGAGATATTGTAATATCCGCAATTTTCGATTTTTGGTAAATTTCTTTTTTCGGTCGGAGTCCGTTTTGACGACTCGTTCATGACCGTTTCGTCATTCTGAGAATGATTAATTCTACACTTTTTGACATCCGAGTTCGTTTCGGTGTCGTTTCGTTGAGTTCTGTGCTTTTTAGTGACTTTTCCGCACTTGAGTTCGATTCTTGCGAATCTCGTCCGAAACTGTTGTTTCGAGTTTCCCGCAAGTCCGTTTAACTTTGTTGGACGTGTTGTGAACTTCGGTTTGGTTATTCGATCACGTATTGTGATTTCCGGGCGTTTTGGGCCATTTTGTAATTTCTCGAAAGTTACGGGTATCCAGATTCGTAATTGTTGTCTCGACCGCTTTCTTGGTCGCGTATGACTAATTATGGTATTACGCTTTCATTTAGAGTCGTTTATGTTGTCCGCGAACTTTTCGCCGTGTTCGCTCCGTGACGCTTTGGAAATCGGGTCGCCGAGCCCTCGGGCGCTATGGATCGCCGGACGGTTATGGATCGCCGACGATTATGGCACCGCCGGACGGTGCGGGCAGAACCGGCGAGCGCACGCTACGGCCGGAAGGTCGCGCGCGCTAACCGGGCAGTGTAGCGCACGCCGCCGTGGCTCAGCGACGCCATCGCCCGGGCGATGGTGTTTCGAGGTTCGACGGCCAGATCGGCGAGTAGCGCACGCTACGCCGAGCGTAGCGCGCGCTAGTCGGGCAGCGAGCGCACGCCGCCGGCTTAGCGACGTTACTGCCGGGCGATTCGACCGGTGGCATCCGGACAGCCGGCTAGCGCGCAGTATCCGGCCGTAGCGCACGCTAGCGGAGTCGGGTCGGCAGGTGTCGGCAGGTTGGTCGGTGATGCCGGGTCGTGTGGGCCTGGCCGAGGTACTCGGCCGATACCGCCGATAGCGCACGCTAGTCCGGGAAGGCTAGCGCACGCTAGTGGCAGTATAAATATGGCCGAGCGATCACATTTCACTTCGTTTTTCATTTTCTTCCTTCTCCTTCCGCGAGTGGCGATTCATGGGCGACGAAGCCATGTTGTTTAACAACAAATCCATGAAGTCCTTGAGTTCATAACACCAATCGATCGTCCGTTATCAACCTTTGATCCAGCGAATCAAGGTAATCTTCCTTAGAACCCTAATTTCGTGAATTTGGGGATTTTTGCATTTTCATCCGATTCGTTCCGTGTTGTTGATTAATTCATGATGGGTATGATTAATCTTGATAGTATTCTTGTGTTTAACATCATTTAATCCATTGTTCTTCGTCGAATCGAAGTATATTTCTTGATTTCCTTCGAATTGACTTTTTGGGGGATTTGTCCCCGATCTCGTTTTTCATCCGTTTTCGATGGATCGATTATGGTTAAATGATGTTTTTAAACATATTCTATGGATTGTATATCCATATTTCAACTTGGAATTCCGTTTTCGGGTTTTGACGGAACGAATCGTGTTCTTGGCCGTTTTGGGGGAAATCCGTGAACTTTCGTCATTCGTTCTTTGAATTCAACGGCTTTGGGACGTGTTATGGAATTCATTTCATTGTTATTATTTGTCCTTCGTAGTTTATGAATGTGAGTTGGCGTTCGGTGGAGTCGGCGGGTACGTAGTCGGTTCGGGCCAACCTACTTCGGTCGATTCTCCGCGTTGTTCTTATTCGAGGCAAGTACCTTGCCCATACTTTTCTCGTTTTATGGATATGATGATCGGTGGTCGTCTTAATGTATTTGTTTGGTTATTTGAAATGAAGTTTCAAAGGATTTCTTTAGCCTCGTTAAAGGCTTTCTTTCAAAACGAGTGTGATTTGTGAACGGTGTTTTGAGAATTGATTATGATTTGGTTATTTTGAACATTGAAGGATTTTATGATGATACTCCTATTGTTTCAGTTATGGAATCGTGTATTCCTTATTTAAACTTGTTATTGTATTTTTGAAGAGTTTGGTAATGGTGTCGAGTTAATGGCCATCTCTAGTGAGTATTCTTAATGAACTTACATTCTTAGCATGTTAGTATTGCATGAGTAACGTGTGTGTGTATGCTCACTACGGGTTAGATCCGACGGGGTCTCGGTAGGGCTCCACGGCCGTGTGGAACCGCGAGCTTGCTTTTAACCACTGTGGGTTAGATCCGACGGGGTCTCGGCAGGGATCCACGAAGCTGTGGGTCCGCGGTTAATTGTGGTGCATTTTTACAAATGTGATTCGATATTGGCATTTCCGGAAATGAGTGCTTTTGAACGGTTTTCATTTGCATGCATTGACTAAATGTGTAAGAGGTAAGTTGTTCGTTTGGCTTACTTGGCTAGGATGGCAATCGAGTATTTTGTTGTTTGTTTTAAATCCTTTATTTGTGGATTTTGATGTGGGATACGAACCTCGTGGTCGTTCTTGTGTCTTGTGAGTTGATGAGATTTGGGGCTAAAATCCCAATGGTTTTGTAAAAGTCGTTTACGGATTTGGGGCTAAAATCCCAACGGTTGGTTAATGTCATTTTTCGTAAAGTAAACTTTTGGGGCGGTGACCCCTTTGTCTTTGGAGTTTGAAAAGTAGGATTTGATAATCCTGAATTGTTTTCTATTAAAACTCTCGATGGCATTCTAAAGCTTTTATAAATTACTTCCATTGATTTATGATATTTCGTTTTGAAATGTTTTCTCAAACCCTTGCCTCGGGAAGTACTTTTCGCTTCGTTTGGATCTTTGAGGATCCTCGGTTATTGTTATTCGTGGAATGTGAATTGTATGGCTCGTATTTGCACTTTGTATTTGCACTAGCAAAACAGGTGGAGTTTTGCTAACCCCGAGTATTCGGGGGTGGATGTCTGCTTTTTGCATTCAGTTTTGGAGCATAACACGTGGTCGCACGAAGGATGATGAAAGATGATCGATACTAATCACATGAGGAACCGTACATCGTGTGTTGGTTCGATTGTACTTCATTTTCATTTCTTTGTATTGTTCCGTTGTACGGGTGTAGTTGTATTTTGTCCCTGCAGGCATGAGTTGTATTTGAGTTGTATGTATTTGTGGAAAGACCAAATCGGTCTACTGAGTCATTGTAGCCTCGAAGGCATTGTCGAGGTGTTAAATGTCGTTACCAGCCTGGTAGATCCTTGAGGAAAGGTTCTACGGCGTGTAATATCCCTGAGCGGATTGGGGGTGTTACATAAATGGTATCAGAGATTAGGTTGAGGAAACCTAGGCTGTCGGGTCAAGTCGTGTTGTTTGAGTCTTGTTTCGTCGGATTTTATCGGACTGAGTCGTGTCGCGACGCGTGGTTTGAGTTTGTTGGTCGTGATTAGTATCGTGGGGCGATCATCATCTTCGTGCGACCTGTGGAAGTAAGTCTCCCTTCTTTGTGTTGTGCCTCGTGTGACACGAGCTATTTTTATGATTATTTGTTAAGTGGTGGAATTTTTATGTGAATTTTGATTTCACGATATGTATTTAGTCGACTTTCGTATTTGATTTATACGAGGAGTATTGTCGTTTGTGATGTCCTTTTATTGTTGTTTTTGTTCGTTGTTGATGATTTTCGAATCGATTTGCACGTTTTACAAGTTCTATTGTAAAAGCTTTGTGCTTATACGCGTTCGACTTGTTCACTAGCCAGTGCGGGAGAGTATTTTATCAGTGGTTTTGTTCTGAATGTGGTATTTTATCGTTTATTTCCGTTTAAGGACATATATTGTCTTGATTTTAAACGTTTTGGTGCGTGTGCTAGGAGTTGTTTTAGTGAACATCGATATGTGTGAGTTTTGGGCATTCGCCTATCGATTTTTGAAAACCTTGAGTATCTTAGAAAAATAAACTTCGAGACATACTTTTCAAATGACTTATTTTCTTGTGGTACATCCTAGGTGCCACAATATATTTCAAAAATTTTCTACCTCGAGGACCAAAATATTTTGAGATATTTTCAACACTTTTATTTAGACCCGATGGTCGAATATTTTGAAAGTTTTCACTAAGAGAAAGTGTCCTCATTTTTATCAAATGTGATATGGTTCTCCAAAGTCTCGATAATGATGTTTCACG
Organism: Orobanche coerulescens; assembly: GCA_033398695.1. Classification (NCBI taxonomy): domain Eukaryota; kingdom Viridiplantae; phylum Streptophyta; class Magnoliopsida; order Lamiales; family Orobanchaceae; genus Orobanche; species Orobanche coerulescens. The sequence continues at coordinate 61,553,601 of CM065818.1, forward strand.
TTTGTACTTTTTGAAAGGTGATACTCAAGATCAACCAGTATTCTTCAAATTATTTTCAAAATGAGGTTTTCGTTTTTAAAACCTATCCATTCCCGTTTGAGGACTGGGTATGTATGTGTGATGTTCGCGTTGTCATTTTGATACTTTCTCCCGAGTATGATCGAATTGGCGGTGTGAGCGTTGAGATGCTTTCCACACATTGGTTGTGCTAGCCCCTGTGAGAGGCGGAGTGTTGGTATTGAATGTTGTCGCCTCATGGCAATTTCTGCGTTGTCGCGCATGTGCGAGCTGTTAGAGCTTGATTTGGTATGACCGTGTGCATCGGTGATGGTTCCGTTATGCGTCGATTGTTTAATGTCTTGTTACCTTGCTCCCGTTTTTGTGAATTTCGTGGACGAGGTCGGAGGTAATGCCCGTACTATTTTGACTTCTGTGTTTTCTCTTTCCCGATCTATCGATTCGCTCATGTTCGTTGGTACTTTATGAACTTGTTCGGTATTTGATTTCATCGTCCGAACGAGCTGTGATCTTGTTGTGGGCCGATCTGGTTATCGGTGTGACTTTTTCGAGTTCGGTTCGATTCTTGTGAACTTTGTTCGGGAGTAACATCATTTGGTTCTACTAGTCCTTTTATTCGAAGGGATCGGATTTTGAACTTCTGTATTTTCTACTTTGTCGACTCATTTATGTTCGTTGATATTTCTGAGCTTGTTCTGCCCTTGTTTTTGTTTATCGAACGAGTGTGATATCATTTCGGAATAACTCATTTGTCGTTGTGACTTTTCAATCGCTATTCCCTTTCCTGTGGATCTTATGGGAATTCATGTCTTGTAGTTCTCACCAGATCATCCTGGGAGTTATTGTTTGAACTTTATTGTTCTTCGTGATTCGAACATGATTCTTCGATTTTTGTTGTCTCGATCGTTTGATTGTTCGGTTTTTATTGACCTCGTTCCGTGATTGGCAAACATTCAGGCTCCTTCGTAATTCCCTTCAGTTCGGGAAATTAGTTTCGTTTTCGATCTTCCAGCCCTTAGGCGATGGGATTCCGTGTTTGTTCAGCGGTTGACTCGCGTTTTGATTGATGCACCGTTGGGTTGGTCAATCATATTGGTTTTCGTTCGTTGTGTTTTGTGATTGTCGGATAATTGACTTGGATATATTATCCATTTGATGACGCTTGTCACTTGTTGGTTTTATTATATCCCTAACGGCGACGTTGTGTTGGTCGCCGTGGAGCGTGTTTTCACGCCGTATATTCCTTTGCGTTGTTTGCGACGTTTCGCCGTTGGGCGTTAGTTACGCATTCTTGTGTGTCTCGTTGAGTTTTTCCTGGCGGAATATTTCTTCTCCCTACTTGTTTTAAGTTTCGGGACGAAACTTCTTTTAAGGAGGGTAGAATGTAATATCCGCAATTTTCGATTTTTGGTAAATTTCTTTTTTCGGTCGAAGTCCGTTTTGACGACTCGCTCATGACCGTTTCGTCATTCTGAGAATGATTAATTCTACACTTTTTGACATCCGAGTTCGTTTCGGTGTCGTTTCGTTGAGTTCTGTGCTTTTTAGCGACTTTTCCGCACTTGAGTTCGATTCTTGCGAATCTCGTCCGAAACTGTTGTTTCGAGTTTCCCGCAAGTCCGTTTAACTTTGTTGGACGTGTTGTGAACTTCGGTTTGGTTATTCGATCACGTATTGTGATTTCCGGGCGTTTTGGGCCATTTTGTAATTTCTCGAAAGTTACGGGTATCCGTATCTGTAATTGTTGTCTCGACCCGTTTCTTGGTCGCGTATGACTAATTATGGTATTACGCTTTCATTTCGAGTCGTTTATGTTGTCCGCGAACTTTTCGCCGTGTTCGCTCCGACGTTTTGAAATCGGGTCGCCGAGCCACGCGGTTGCGGGGGATGGCCGGACGGTTATGGGGCGCCGGACGATTGCAGGCACCGGCCGGGCAGGTGCGCGAGAACCGCGTAGCGCACGCTACGGCCGGCAGTGTAGCGACGCCGCCGGGTAACTAGCGACGCCATCGGGCACAGCGATGGTGTTTCGAGGTTACGGACTCGGTCGAGATCGGCGAGTAGCGCACGCTACGCCGGCGTAGCGCGCTAGTCGGCAGCGTAGCGCACGGCCGGCTAGCGACGTTACTGGCGGCGATTCGATCCGGTGGCTACTGGGCAGTCGGCTAAGCGCGCGCAGTATCCGGTCGTAGCGCACGCTAGCGGAGTTGGGTCGGCGAGTTCGGTCGGCGGGTTGGTCGGTGATGCCGGTCGTGTGGGCCCTGGCGAGGGTACTCGGCCGTCTGGCCGATAAGCACGCTAGTCCGGAAGGCTAGCGCACGCTAGGCGCCCAGTATAAATATGGTGGCGATCACATTTCACTTCGTTTTCATTTCCTTCCTTCTCCTTCCGCGAGTGGCGATTCATGGGCGACGAAGCCATGTTGTTTAACAACAAATCCATGAAGTCCTTGAGTTCATAACATCAATCTATCGTCTGTTATCAACCTTTGATCCGGTGAATCAAGGTAATCTTCCTTAGAACCCTAATTTCGTGAATTTGGGGATTTTTGCATTTTCATCCGATTCGTTCCGTGTTGTTGATTAATTCATGATGGGTATGATTAATCTTGATAGTATTCTTGTGTTTAACATCATTTAATCCATTGTTCTTCGTCGAATCGAAGTATATTTCTTGATTTCCTTGAATTGACTTTCGGGGATTTGTCCCCGATCTCGCTTTTTCATCCGTTTTCGATGGATCGATTATGGTTAAATGATGTTGTTAAACATATTCTATGGATTGTATATCCATATTTCAACTTGGAATTCGCTGGGTTTTGACGGAACGAATCGTGTTCTTCGCCGCTTTGGGGAAATCCGTGAACTTTCGTCATTCGTTCTTTGAATTCAACGCTTTGGGTCGTGTTATGGAATTCATTTCATTGTTATTATTTGTGCTTCGTAGTTTATGAACGTGAGTTGGCGTTCGTGGAGTCGGCGGGTACGTAGTCGGTTCGGGCCAACCTACTTTGGTCGATTCTCCGCGTTGTTCTTATTCGAGGCAAGTACCTTGCCCATACTTTTCTCGTTTTATGGATATGATGATCGGTGGTCGTCTTAATGTGTTTGTTTGGTTATTTGAAATGAAGTTTCAAAGGATTTGATTGGCCTCGTTAAGGGCTTTCTTTCAAAACGAGTGTGATTTGTGAACGGTGTTTTGAGAATTGATTATGATTTGGTTATTTTGAACATTGAAGGATTTTATGATGATACTCCTATTGTTTGATTATGGAATCGTGTATTCCTTATTTAAACTTGTTATTGTATTTTTGAAGAGTTTGGTAATGGTGTCGAGTTAATGGCCATCTCTAGTGAGTATTCTTAATGAACTTACATTCTTAGCATGTTAGTATTGCATGAGTAACGTGTGTGTGTGTGTATGCTCACTACGGGTTAGATCCGACGGTCTCGGTAGGGCTCCACGAAGCCGTGGAACCGCGAGCTTGCTTTTAACCACTGTGGGTTAGATCCGACGGGTCTCGGCAGGGATCCACGGCCGTGGTCCGCGGTTAATTGTGGTGCATTTTTACAAATGTGATTCGATATTGGCATTTCCGAAATGAGTGCTTTTGAACGGTTTTCATTTGCATGCATTGACTAAATGTGTAAGAGGTAAGTTGTTCGTTTGGCTTACTTGGCTAGATGGCACCGAGTATTTTGTTGTTTGTTTTAAATCCTTTATTTGTGGATTTTGATGTGGGATACGAACCTCGTGGTCGTTCTTGTGTCTTGTGAGTTGATGAGATTTGGGGCTAAAATCCCAATGGTTTTGTAAAAGTCGCTTTTACGGATTTGGGGCTAAAATCCCAACGGTTGGTTAATGTCATTTTTCGTAAAGTAAACTTGGGGCGGTGACCCCTTTGTCTTTGGAGTTTGAAAAGTAGGATTTGATAATCCTGAATTGTTTTCTATTAAAACTCTCGATGGCATTCTAAACTGCTTTATAAATTACTTCCATTGATTTATGATATTTCGCTTTTGAAATGTTTTCTCAAACCCTTGCCTCGGAAGTACTTTTCGCTTCGTTTGATCTTTGAGGATCCTCGGTTATTGTTATTCGTGGAATGTGAATTGTATGGCTCGTATTTGCACTTTGTATTTGCACTAGCAAAACAAAGGAGTTTGCTAACCCCGAGTATTCGGGGTGGATGTCTGTTTTGCATTCGTGTTTTGGAGCATAACACGTGGTCGCACGAAGGATGATGAAAGATGATCGATACTAATCACATGAGGAACCGTACATCGTGTGTTGTTCGGTTGTACTTCATTTTCCGTCTTTGTATTGTTCTTGCCAGACGGTGTAGTTGTATTTTGTCCCCTGCGTGGGCATGAGTTGTATTTGAGTTGTATGTATTTGTGGAAAGACCAAATCGGTCTACTGAGTCATTGTAGCCTCGAAGGCATTGTCGAGGTGTTAAATGTCGTTACCAGCCTGGTAGATCCTTGAGGAAAGGTTCTACGGCGTGTAATATCCCTGAGCGGATTGGGGGTGTTACAGATATTATCCACCATTCTAAGTGGGGTACCAATTTCTAACAATTGGAGCGGTATATCTTAAAGTCGGCTTTACATCCGAAGAGAAAAAGATGTGCTCCAGTTTTCACCGGTCGAAGGTCTTGCTTAAACAGACCTCCATTTTTTTATGGATCGAACTTTATGATGTGGAAAAAGAAAATGTCTATTTTCATCCAAGCCTATGATATTGAGCTCTGGAAAGTTATTTGCCCGGGTCCGAAACTTCCTAAAATCTGGACGGCTCCCTCAAAAGCTTTAAAGATTACGATGATGCGGATTGGAAGAACGGTCATCACAATTGCAAAGCAACGCTATTGCTATGTTGTGCTCTAAATCCGGAAGAACACAACCGGATATCCTCGTGTGAAAGTGCCAAAGAAATTTGGAAAATATTAGAGGTAACACATGAAGGAACAAACCAAGTCAAGGATACGAAGATCAATATGCTTCTTCACGACTACGAGCTATTTATGATGAAGAATGACGAGTCCATAACAAACATGTAATACCCGAGATTTCTGATATGTATTTGGAACTTGTGATATTGTAATGATTGTACTTTTGTCTGAGTACTATTCTCCGTATTTCATAATTCGATGTTGTCGAGCGTATGATTTCGTGTATGTGATTTAAAGATTGTAATTCTGCGCATGTAGCGCACGCTATCGGCTATGTGTAGCGTACGCTAACGTGGATTTATAGCGCACGCTACAAAGGAACATTAGCGCACGCTATGCGTGGTCAATTTGATTGGGACGTGCGGTAGGTGAGATCTGGCCGGGGGACCCTTGTCGGATTGTGTCGGGATGAACCTGGACGGCTTTCGGGAAAAGTCGAGTCAACGCCTTAGCGCACGCTACAGGTATGTGCATAGCGCACACTAAGTGCTGAATACAGTTAAGTCAGTGAGCTGTTAGCGCACGCTACGAGCAGGGACTAGCGCGCGCTAATAGCCATTTCTTATAAATAGGACAGCATCCTATTCGTAATTTCAGTTCTTTCTTCTCCCATACCCGAATTCTTACACTTAGAGCATAACTTCCTACATCCTAAACACCTCATATCAACATCCTAGCTCGTGATTGAAGATTGTAGATCATTGAGGATTGGTGTTCGAGCCTTCGACGTTGGGTTGCTTTGATTTTCTCCTTGTTCAACACTACTTTGAGGTAGGTGATTCTTCACCAAAGTTAGTAGTGTTCTAAAGGACGATTTGATCATGTTTGTATAGTCAGTTACTTCGCTCTATATCAATCATCATGTGTTAGAAGAATATTTTCGACGTATCGGCACTTTTTATCGTATGAACATTTGAACCGTTTTTAGTATGTGGAATCCTAAGCATTTTCAAACCGATTTGTGATCAGTAGACGGATGTTACCTAATTGTTACGTTTTACACATTGGAATCATGTGTTTTGGAACGTAGGATGAACGGAACTTAGAATATTTCCTTGAAGATCAAGATGAATGATAGTGTAGTAATGATTATACGTATCTTTGAATCTCATAGTCTTTCAGTACGTATAGAACTTTCACAAACCTTATCACCATGATATGCTCGAGGATGACTGGTTTTATCACCATAGAATTCATGAGTTCTTCACCATTAGCTCCAGTTTTCTGTCAGTAGGAATCTGCCATGCATGATTAGCGCACGCTAACATACGTTAGTTAACGTGCGCTATTGGGGATATGTTAACGCACGCTACGCTTGGTACGTAACATACGTTATGATATCAGCCGAGTCAGTCGGCTGATCAGAGAACTGTCGGTCCATGGCTAGCGTACGCTAGGCTTATACGATAGTGTACGCTAATAGGCAGGCTTAGCGCACGCTACATAGAGTGCGTAGCGTACGCTAAGTAGTTCAGGCAGATTGTTTATTTTGAGCTTTTGGGCCGTAGACCGAATTGTTAGGCCATCATTCGACTTTGAGATGATTTGTATATCATTCCTTTTGTTAAGGTTCGAGCTTGCTACGTTGATCGAAGGAGGCGGCCTTCGAGTGTGTTGAGATCATTGAAGTATTTCGTTCTTGCCATCTTCGAGGCAAGTATCGTAATATGTTAATATTGGTATTTTGAGCATGTGTGTGATTATTCATGTTGTTGAACATGAGATTTATTACGTTGAATTGTCATGATATTCGTTATCTAGTGTTTGTATGTTCATGTTGATGAACATAATGATTTGGCATATGTGTATGCATGAGTTGTGTTTGTGTACGTTGTACGATCTATGCTGAGGGCGCTGGATCGGATGTCCACCTCGTGTTGGTCCGACGAGATCATCTTGGGATCTAGGCTGATGGCGCTGGATCATTGGACGGGTTATTTCCACCTCGTGTTGGTCCGACGGGATCATCTTGGGATCTATGCTGAGGGCGCTGGATCATTGGAATACCCTTGCTGTGTTAATGGAATCTTGTGGATTCGCATTGTCGGATTCCGGTAGCGGAAGTCCGTGTGGTGTATCTTGTTATGTATTGTTGAGCATATTCGAATTGCTTAATATGATACTTGTACTAGCATCGTTTTGCTAACCCCTTCGGGGGTGGACATTTGTTTTGATGTTCAGGTAGCCGAGGAGCAGGGAAACAGCCACAGTACCGACGTGACGACGAAGGGGTTCAATGATGTTTGTTGTTGTTGGTGATTTGACATTTGTTTTGATTTCAGTACTCGAGTACACGTGTCGTATTAATATCATTTCGATATGGTTGTATTAATTACTCGTTGAACCAGTTGTACGGTTTTGTAAAACTTAAATTTCCGTGATGTTGATGTCTTATATTTACATTTCTTTTAAATCAGCCTTGTAAATCCTTACTTAAAGGGTTTACGGCGCTGTAATTATTCCGAATATCTCGGGGTGTTACAGAATATGGTATCAGAGCTAAGATTTATGGATATCTTGGCAGTCAGGTTTTAAGTTGGGTCTGTTTACGTTATTGATTTACGAGTCGTTCGTAACATCACTATTCAGCCAAAAGTCGTCATGTGGACCGTGGTTGTAAGTCTCCTAATCTCTTATACTACCGTTTTACTTAATTACTGTTTTATTGACGGGCTTTATTTCGAAAACCTTGTCCTGGATATTGAGGAATTGTGTTTACAGTATGTTGAGAGGAGGACGTGGACGCGGACGCGGTCGTGGACGTGGACGCGGACGCGGTCGTGGACGCGGACGGGGTAACATGAGACAGGAGGATTCCGCAACTACCCCGGAATTATCAGCTAGTCGAACCGATTCCCATTCTGGAGGGCAGCAAGGATCAGCGAACGACGACGCAAATCCTAACATGCCGGGAGTGCTTCAACAGGTGGTGGCGCAGACAACTGGGCCGCCTGTGTAGTCGACCGCATGCAGACGGCGATGGGACAGCAGCACCACGAGGGTAACCGGGGAGACAGATGGCCTGCTGAGGTGGTCAAATTGCACCCGCCAAAATTTGACGGATCTACTGAGGCAATTACTTGGGATCACTGGCTCAAGGAGTTAGAGAAGATATTCGCAGGTCTTAGCTGTCCCGAGGACCGGAAGGTTCCCATTGCCCAGTATTTTCTGACTGGGGAGGCCTTTGATTGGTGGGAAGCTATTCGACCCGAGAATCATAATGCGGATTGGACGGAATTCAAATTAATGATGGAAGCACAGTATTGTCCTCGTCCAGTTAGAGAGGCAAAGATCCGAGTGTTTTTCTCACCACAGAGTTCGGAAGCATCTGTGACAGATGTAATCAAAACTTTTAATCATCAGCTGACTTGTGTGCGACACTTGGTCAGAACGGAGGCGGAAAAGATTTTTCATTTCGATATGCGGATGAAGCCGGAGATTCAGCAGTACATGTCCGGATTCGAGTGTACTACGTTGCGACAATATCAAGACAAAGCGCTGGCCTACGACATGAAAGAGGCGGCGATGGAGAAATCAGTGGAGGCAAAGAAGCAGAAGGTGACCGGCAACTTTTCAGAAAACAAGAGTGGTGGGGCCCCGCAAGGGCCAGTCTTTCTTTTATTCGGCTAGGAAACCTCCACAACCTTCTAGAGGCGGAAAGAAGTTCCGAACTACATCAGCGGTTTCAGACGCATCGAAGAAATGCTACAATTGTGGTCGAGCAGGGCATATTCGACGTGATTGCCCCGCATAATCTGTGACTTGTTACGATTGTGGACAAGAAGGGCACCGTGCGGCCTTCTATGGAGTTGCTGCTAGATCTTTTGGTACTCGCACTCCAGCTCCAGTTCCGAAGGATACGAGTGTGAACCAGACGCAGCAGAGTGGATTTCAGCAGCAGAACGTTGGGAAGAGAGAGACATCCAGTGCTGGGTCCGCTCCTCCGCGCCTGTACGAGATGAGGAAATCTGACGATCAGAACACTGCTGTTGCATCAGGTACAATTCAGATCCTTTTGCAACCAGTTAGTGTTTTATTCGATTCCGGAGCTACACATTCTTTCATATCATTGAACGGTGTAAATCGTTTAAAATCTCGTGCTTATTTGATTGTGAACCATATGTTGTGGGTTTGCCGAGTGGAGAGAGAATTGTGGGAACCCTAGAGGCTAGAGATTTTCCAGTATCTATAGGAGGGAGAGATTGGCCATCGAATCTTATTGTAGTTGACATCTACGGTGATGATTTAATTCTCGGAGACGATTGGCTCAACCGTTATGGAGCTATTCTAAATTACCGAGAGAGAGAGTCATTTCTATCATTGCTGATGACGGATCTGAACACGTATTCCGAGGATGGAGACCGGGAAGCTCGGGAAAATTGATCAAAGCGATGAAAGCAGTGAAATTACTGAAGCAAGGATGTCATGGACTTTGGTGCTACGCCATGAGGAAAGAGGAAGGAGTAGAGCTCTCGTCTATTTCAGTTGTGAATGAGTTCTCAGATGTATTTCCGGACGAACTACCTGGGTTACCTCCGCAGAGAGAAGTGGAGTTCACTATCGAATTAGAGCCTAGAGCAGCTCCTATTTCCAGAGCACCATACCGCATGGCGCCAACCGAGATGTATGAACTCAAGAAGCAACTGGAGGAATTGTTACAGAAGGGCTATATTCAACCTAGCGTTTCTCCTTGGGGAGCGCCCGTTCTCTTTGTCCGGAAGAAAGACGGATCCCTCCGACTGTGTATTGATTACAGGGAGCTCAATAAGATGACGATCAAGAATAAGTATCCTCTACCTCAGATCGACGACCTGTTTGACCAACTGCAAGGGGCAAGGGTATTCTCGAAGATTGATTTGCGATCAGGATACCATCAGTTGAGGATTAAGGAATCGGATATACCAAAGTCTGCTTTCAAGTCACGGTACGGGCATTATGAATTCGTAGTGATGCCGTTTGGACTTACCAATGCTCCTGCGGTGTTCATGCAATTGATGAATCGGGTATTCTTGGAATACTTGGATAAATTTGTGGTCGTCTTCATTGATGACATCTTGATATATTCGAGGGACGCAGAGGAGCATGCCGAACATTTGCGTGTGGTTTTGAGCACCTTGAGGAAGGAACAGCTGTATGCAAAGCTTTCAAAATGCGAGTTCTGGATTAGGGAAGTAACTTTCCTTGGGCATGTGATATCAGCTGACGGAGTTCAGGTGGACCCGAAGAAAGTCGAAGCAATCTTGGAATGGGAATCTCCTAATAATGTGAAAGAAGTCCGGAGTTTCCTAGGACTTGCTGGATATTATCGCCGCTTTGTAGAGGGATTTTCCAAGATTTCTCGTCCGCTCACTCAGCTGTTACAGAAAACTCAAAAGTTTAAGTGGGATGAGAAATGCCAGGCTGGTTTTGATGAGCTTAAGAAGAGACTGACGACATCACCTATTTTAGCATTGCCGATGGGCCGATGGATTCATGGTTTACTGACGCTTCAAATCGAGTGCAGGATGTGTGTTGATGCAAAAGGATAAGGTAATTGCCTATGCTTCTCGGCAGTTGAAAACGTGCGAAGTAAATTACCCGACTCATGATCTGGAGTTAGCAGCTGCAGTCTTTGCCTTGAAAATTTGGAGACACTATTTGTACGGCACTCATTGTCAGATCTTTACAGATCATAAGAGCCTCAAGTACATCTTCAGTCAGAAAGAATTAAACATGAGGCAGAGAAGGTGGCTGGAATTGATCAAGGATTACGACTTAGAGATTCTCTATCATCCGGGGAAAGCAAACATTGTAGCTGATGCATTGAGCCGTAAACCTGTTTCTCTTCGAGTGTTGGAAGCACTTACATCCCAAACCAGCCTTCAACGAGAACTGATCCGTGAAGGGATTGAAGTATGGGCGCCAGGAATTCAAGGGCAACTATATGTGATGGAACTGACTTCATCACTAGTCGAGGAGATCAAGTCTAAGCAGTTGAACGATTCTCTAATCCTTCGGTTATGTGACGAAGTAAAGAAGGGAAAAGCCCCAGGATTCGTGATACAAGATGATAGAGTTCTGAGATTTCAGAGTCGACTTTTCGTTCCCGATGATGATGATTTGAGACGGACTATTCTGAAGGAAGCTCACAGCGCGCCCTATTCTAGTCACCCGGGCAGCAGTAAGATGTATAAGGATTTAAAACAAAATTTCTGGTGGGGGAATAAGAAGAAGGACGTAGCAGAGTACGTTTCGAAATGTTTGACTTGTCAGCAAGTTAGGATTGAACATCAGCGACCTGTCGGAATGTTAAGGCCGCTTCCGATCCCTGAATGGAAGTGGGAGGACATCTCGATGGATTTCATCACCAGTATGCCAAGGACTAGAACGGGAATGAACATGATTTGGGTTGTAGTTGATCGACTAACCAAGTCGGCTCATTTCCTAGGGATTAAAGATACATGGGGACCCGAGAGATTGGCGCGAGTATTTATTGCGGAGATAGTCAGATTGCATGGGACGCCGAAGACCATTATTTCGGATAGAGATGGTCGTTTCGTGTCACACTTCTGGAAAGCAGTTCACAGGGCTTTGGGGACTGAGCTCAATTTTAGCACGGCTTATCATCCCCAAACGGACGGTCAGTCCGAAAGGACTATACAAACGGTAGAAGACATGCTTAGAGCCTGTGCATTAGATTGGTCAACTGATTGGGAAGTTCACTTGCCCTTGATCGAGTTCACCTATAACAATAGTTGGCATGCTTCAATTAAGATGGCACCATTTGAAGCTTTATACGGGAGAAGATGCCGATCACCCCTGTGTTGGGATGATTCTTCGGATTTGATCGGGACGGAACCGGAATTGATTATTCAGACTCAAGAGAAGATAGCCTTGATTCGAGAAAGACTGTTGACTGCCCAGAGTCGACAGAAGTCTTATGCAGATGTACGTCGTCGCCCTCTAGAGTTCGACGCTGGGGACCATGTACTATTGAAGGTGTCTCTTACACGAGGGATTTTCCGTTTTGGGAAGAGAGGCAAGCTTAGTCCAAGATATATCGGACCATTCGAGATCCTCGAGAGAGTTGGAGATTTAGCATACAGGTTGGCCTTACCGCCATCGCTGAGTCACGTTCACAATGTGTTTCACGTATCCCAACTGCGGAAGTATGTACCGGACCCCAGTCACGTCATTGATTTCGATGAGATCGAGATATCTAATGATGGCACCTTCGAAGAGAGACCAATCAAGATACTTGAGAGTCGGATCAAACAATTGAGGAATAAACCAATACACTTGGTTAAAGTACAATGGTCACGACACGGAGTCGAAGAGGCCACTTGGGAAACAGAGGACAGTATGAAGACTAGATATCCGGAGTTGTTTTCATCTTAAGTTTCGGGACGAAACTTCTTTTTAGGGAGGAAGGATGTAATACCCGAGATTTCTGATATGTATTTGGAACTTGTGATATTGTAATGATTGTACTTTTGTCTGAGTACTATTCTCCGTATTTCATAATCCGATGTTGTCGAGCGTATGATTTTGTGTATGTGATTTAAAGATTGTAATTCTGCGCATGTAGCGCATGATATCGGCTATGTGTAGCGTACGCTAACGTGGATTTATAGCGCACGCTACAAAGGAACATTAGCGCACGCTATGCGTGGTCAATTTGATTGGGACGTGCGGTAGGTGAGATCTGGCCGGGGGACCCTTGTCGGATTGTGTCGGGATGAACCTGGACGGCTTTCGGGAAAAGCCGAGTCAACGCCTTAGCGCATGCTACAGGTATGTGCATAGCGCACGCTAAGTGCTGAATACAGTTAAGTCAGTGAGCCGTTAGCGCACGCTACGAGCAGGGACTAGCGCGCGCTAATAGCTATTTCTTATAAATAGGACAACATCCTATTCGTAATTTCAGTTCTTTCTTCTCCCATACCCGAATTCTTACACTTAGAGCATAACTTCCTACATCCTAAACACCTCATATCAACATCCTAGCTCGTGATTGAAGATTGTAGATCATTGAGGATTGGTGTTCGAGCCTTCGACGTTGGGTTGCTTTGATTTTCTCCTTGTTCAACACTACTTTGAGGTAGGTGATTCTTCACCAAAGTTAGTAGTGTTCTAAAGGACGATTTGATCATGTTTGTATAGTCAGTTACTTCGCTCTATATCAATCATCATGTGTTAGAAGAATATTTTCGACGTATCGGCACTTTTTATCGTATGAACATTTGAACCGTTTTTAGTATGTGGAATCCTAAGCATTTTCAAACCGATTTGTGATCAGTAGACGGATGTTACCTAATTGTTACGTTTTACACATTGGAATCATGTGTTTTGGAACGTAGGATGAACGGAACTTAGAATATTTCCTTGAAGATCAAGATGAATGATAGTGTAGTAATGATTATACGTATCTTTGAATCTCATAGTCTTTCAGTACGTATAGAACTTTCACAAACCTTATCAGCATGATATGCTCGAGGATGACTGGTTTTATCACCATAGAATTCATGAGTTCTTCACCATTAGCTCGATTTTCACCGAGGAATCTGCCATGCATGATTAGCGCACGCTAACATACGTTAGTTAACGTGCGCTATTGGGGATATGTTAACGCACGCTACGCTTGGTACGTAACATACGTTATGATATCAGCCGAGTCAGTCGGCTGATCAGAGATCTGTCGGTCCATGGCTAGCGTACGCTAGGCTTATACGATAGCGTACGCTAACAGGCAGGCTTAGCGCACGCTACATAGAGTGCGTAGCGTACGCTAAGTAGTTCAGGCAGATTGTTTATTTTGAGCTTTTGGGCCGTAGACCGAATTGTTAGGCCATCGTTCGACTTGAGATGATTTGTATATCATTCCTTTTGTTAAGGTTCGAGCTTGCTACGTTGATCGAAGGAGGCGGCCTTCGAGTGTGTTGAGATCATTGAAGTATTTCGTTCTTGCCATCTTCGAGGCAAGTATCGTAATATGTTAATATTGGTATTTTGAGCATGCGTGTGATTATTCATGTTGTTGAACATGAGATTTATTACGTTGAATTGTCATGATATTCGTTATCTAGTGTTTGTATGTTCATGTTGATGAACATAATGATTTGGCATATGTGTATGCATGAGTTGTGTTTGTGTACGTTGTACGATCTATGCTGAGGGCGCTGGATCGGATGTCCACCTCGTGTTGGTCCGACGGGATCATCTTGGGATCTAGGCTGAGGGCGCTGGATCATTGGACGGGTTATTTCCACCTGGTGTTGGTCCGACGAGATCATCTTGGGATTTATGCTGAGGGCGCTGGATCATTGGAATACCCTTGCTGTGTTAATGGAATCTTGTGGATTCGCATTGTCGGATTCCGGTAGCGGAAGTCCGTGTGGTGTATCTTGTTATGTATTGTTGATCATATTCGAATTGCTTAATATGATACTTGTACTAGCATCTTTTTGCTAACCCCTTCGGGGGTGGACATTTGTTTTGATGTTCAGGTAGCCGAGGAGCAGGGAAACAGCCACAGTACCGACGTGACGACGAAGGGGTTCAGTGATGTTTGTTGTTGTTGGTGATTTGACATTTGTTTTGATTTCAGTACTTGAGTACACGTGTCGTATTAATATCATTTCGATATGGTTGTATTAATTACTCGTTGAACCAGTTGTACGGTTTTGTAAAACTTGAATTTCCGTGATGTTGATGTCTTATATTTACATTTCTTTTAAATCAGCCTTGTAAATCCTTACTTAAAGGGTTTACGGCGCTGTAATTATTCCGAATATCTCGGGGTGTTACAAAACACACTCGACCGATTTTTGGTCATCATAAATGGACTATCTTGCTTCGGAAAACCATTGACAAGTAGTGAAAAAGAGAAGAAAATCGTAAGATCACTACATGTTGAATGGGACGGGACGGTTACGGCGATTATAAAATCGAAAGATTTAAATAAGCTTGATTTTAGTGCCCTTGTTAGTTCACTAATAAACTACAAGATAGTTCTTAAATCTCGAAACGCCAAGCCGAAACCGAAAGAAAGGTCAATAGCTTTGAAAGGTAAGATGTCAAGAAAAGAAGAAATCCCAGTAGATGAAGATGATGAAGAATCGGCATATTATGCCAAAAACATAAATAAGTTCCAAAACATATTAAATTGGAGAAGAAAGGAATCTCGAGCGAGTCAAAGAAGTTCGACAATATTTGTCGAAACTGTGGAAAACAGGGCCACTTTGCTAGAAATTGCCGAGGCTCAACTTCCAAGAAGGAAGTGCTCATAGCTATATGGAGTGACGAAGAGGAAGATGATCAGTATATTCAAAATAATCTCGCACTCATGGCAAGAAGTTCATACGATGAAAGCAACGTCGAAAGCCAAGTATTTCCTAAGACGAACTTTTTGAAGCATTCGAACTTTTAGATACAGATTTTCAAAATGATTTAATTGATAATAAATCTCTGAAAGCTAAAAATAAATTATTGGAAATCAAAATTTCCAAAATAAAAGGAGAAGTTCTTGAAAATGATCATTCTATGTGTCTTGAAAAGGAGAATAAATTGAAAGATGATCTTTTAAAAGTTAAAAATGAACTAAAGGATTTAACAAAGAAATTTTCTCTCGAAAACGAGAAATTTGAACAATTGTTTTTCGTTCAAATATTTTCATTAAACAAACAGGGGTTAAGATTCAAACCGTGTGATAAAAATGAACCCTTAAATTTTAAAATACCCTGATGCGATAAATGTTTAAAAATCGGGCATCATATTTCAAATTGCAAAAACCCAAGAGGGACGATCAAAATTAAGAAAGTATGGATTCTTAAAGGAACCATAATGCCGAATATCATCTATTCCCAAATACAAAACGACCAAGAATTGGATGGATCCCCAAAAACCAAAAGTAATATTTCATCAATTGATATTTTTTTAATTGATATTTTCAAAATTGGTATTTAACTCAGGGGGAGTTATACTTTTAAAATGAGGAGATATATTTTTCAGAGGGAGTCATATTTAATTTTTTTTATTTTATGATTTTTATGCACTTTTTGATTATGACAAAAAAGGGAGAAAAATGAGAGAACATGAGAATACGAGTCATGGAAGAATGACGAGAAAAATAAAAATAATATACCGATCAAGAAAGGGGGAGAAAAGACGAAGGAGAAGAAAGTCGAGAAAATAAAAGAAGAAGTTGAAAAAGAAAAAATTGAAAAGAAGAAAAGAAAAGATGGAGAGAAAAAACTAACGAAACGAACAAAGCCAAAAACCTTGATCTGTATTGTTAATATTTTTGCAGGTATAAAATCCCATCGAAGGTTGTTGTTTTGTCATCATCAAAAAGGGGGAGATTGTTGGAACATTTTATTCCACATAAATATAAAATGGTTTTGATGATGAGTTGATGATGAGTTGCCGATCAAAGAAAACAAGAATAGAACGAAGCAAAAACAACAATAAATCAAGAAGGATTCGAAGTTGCACAAGCTGGGCAGAATAGCAGATAACGCACGCTAGTACTTAAACTATCACACGCTAAATGACTGAGTTAGCGCATGCTACAAATGAAGCTAACGCATGCTAACGAAGGAATATATCTGTTGTGTAAAGGAGAATACTTTCAACACGAAGATCACGCGTATGGTCAAAGAATCTGAAAAGTGAAGTTTGAACAGATAGCGCACGCTATGAGGATTAGTTAGTGCATGCTAGGTTTGAATTTTGTCCGTGGGATTGATTCAAGAGAAGTCAAATATCACAAACGGTAATTTATGATGCATGCAATGACAAAAGATTAGCGCACGCTAGAAAGAATATTAACGCACGCTAAAGATAGAGTCATGTAATACCCAAGATTCTATTTCTGGCTACTTTGAATTATTGGACAGTTGTGTCGGTTATTTTTGTTGCATTGATGATTAGTTGGAATTTTTCCCTATGTTGTGAATGGTATGATGTACCACGTTGTGATGTTCGTCGGGTATGACTAGTTGTTGTGTAAGTCGTGCAGATCGTGTGTATGCTTGTGTGACGTGGCATGTTGTATTCCATTATCGCTCTGTATCTTTGAGGGCGTTGTGAGATCTTTTTTTCATTCCCTTTCGAGTTGGCTATGTCCTGGGTGTTTTTGGGGCATTTTCAGGCTCGATGGTAGCACACGAGCAAGATACACGAGCACGTGCTCATGCGTGGTGCTCGTGCATGTTGTCAGTGATCGGCAGTGAGCTCCAGGGATGCACGAGTAGGACACACGAGCAGCTGCTCGTGCGCTGTGATCGTGCATGGTTGCAGTAGCTGGGCAGTGGCCTAGCGCACAAGCATTTGGTAGAGCATGATGGTCGTGCGTCTCTGATGTATATAGGGGACAAACGGGGTTTTCAACTCATTTTATCCCCTTCTTATCTTCTCCTAGCGGCTGAGACCAGGGTTCGAATCCTTGATCAATTCTACTCAATTGCAAGGTGTTTGGGAGATTTCTAGGTGATTGTAACATCACCTAATCTATTGTTCTTCATCGGATCGAAGTATTTTTCTTGATTTCCCTAGAGTTGACTTTTTAGAGATTTGTTCTTGATCTCGTATTCAATCCGATTTTTATGAATCGATTGTTGTTAAATGATGTTGTTGAACATATCCTATGGATTGTATATCCATATTTCGGTTTCTTATATTCCGAATTGTGATTGTTGTGTTCTAGAGGAGTCTTGAGCATTTAATGTCCGATTAAATGACTCAACGGGTTTTTCTTTTGATCCTTGGGCGTATTTCACGTTGTTTCCGGTTGTTTTGCTTGTTGTAATCGTATTTTCGTTGTTTCTTGCAGAAGTTGTAGGTGTTCGAGGCTTCCGGTCGAGTCGTGTTCGTAGGAATTGTCGATATCGATTGTCAAGGCAAGTATCTTGCCCATACCTTTCGTATTTTATATATGTGATAATTGGTAATGGACTATGTGTGTTATTTGATTAGTCATGGCGAATGTTCAAAAAGGATTGATATAATCCCTTTAATGACTTTCTTTCAAAAATGCTCAAGTACTTTGTGAACGAATGAGTTCTACAGATATATGTGTTTATTGTTGAGTACGTGATGTTGGGTGACATTGGTTGTGACTCCTTTGTAAGGAGGTTGTGTCATTCGGTATTGTTGTGAAAATGTACTTTCTTGTTGATGTGTGATTGTTGCAATTTGGTTGTAAGTTGAGTATGACCATAGGGTTATCCAAATCGGGTAGGTCTCGAGGAGATTCCGAGGTTCGTGTCTTTCTAGCCTGATGCCAGGATAACTTATGGGTGTATATTTAGACATATTACATACTCGTCATGGGTTATCCAAACCGGGTACGCCATCGTGGGACTCCGAGGTTCGTGCTTGCTAGCATGATGCCAGGATAACTATTGGGTTATCCAAATTGGGTACGTCGTCACGAGACTCCGAGGTTCGTGGCTTGTAAGCCCAATGCCAGGATAACTATTAGTGTATGTTATATGTCCGTTGTGGAATTCTAATGATTGTGTTGTTGGTGTGACCCTTGTTATGGTGATACGTGTTAACCACTCAGGGATGGGACTTCGAGTCCTCTGAGGGATCGTAGCTTATAGAGCGAATCCACGGTTAATCATGAGGCATGGATCTTTCATTTGATTACCATTAGTTTATTCACTCGGGTACGCACGTAGAAGCTCCGAGGTTCATGCTTGTTAGCATGGGACGAAAATAACTTTTGGGTGTATGATTGAGATGGACGTTTGAATCGTAGACCCCGTAATTTATTATTATGATTGACATGGATGTTTGGGTCGTGGACCCCATAATTTATCGTCGGGTTATTAATTTGGGAAAATAAATCTTTGAGTTGTGACCGTAAAGTAATTTCGTAAAGATGACGATTCCTAAATCCTAAATGTATTTTTCTGGAAACACCCGAGATCTTTAAAACGCTTTACAAGTTGTTTACTTATTTTATTACTGACTTTCAAGGCTTTGGACTATCTTTTTCAAATAAAACATCTCGGGAAATCTATCGTTGTGTTTTGACTCGATGATTATTCAAATTATTATATTCTTGGAATATGATGTGTATGGCTCATAATTGCACTTTATACTTGTACTAGCAAAATAGTGAAATTTTGCTAACCCATGAGTAATCAGGGGGTGGATGTCTGTATTGCATTCAGGTACATGCGGATTCTTGGGGAGCAAAACCACGGGATTGGTACGAAGGAGGATGGAAGATAAATGATACTAATCACATGAGGGCTAGTATTGGGTATTCGACATGGTCGAATTGTATTATTCTTTCCACTATATTGTTCTCCTGTATTATGGGAGTGTTGTTGTATGTTGACCCCTGTGCGGGTATGAGTTTCTGGACAGAGTTGTATATGTTTTTCACGTTGTATGTACTGATGAAAGACCAAATCGATCTACTGTTTCATTTGTTTAGCCATGTTGGCATTAGATATGATGTCTCGTGTTGGTATCAAGTCTAGTAGATCTTCTTAAGAGGGTCTGTGGCGCTGTAATATTCCCAAACGGGTTGGGAGTGTTACAGAATATGGTATTGGAGCTTAGGTTGTGGAAACCTAGGCTGTCGGGTCAAGTCGAGTATTGTTGAGTCTTGTTTTGTCGCATTTTGTCTGACTGAATCGTGTCGCGAGGAGTTGTCGGTGTGATTAGTATTGTGATTCAACCATCATCTTCGTGCGATCTGTGGATGTAAGTCTCCTATTTCATGTGTATTATCTGTATTTCATGACTCTGTTTAAATGCGTGTCACGGAAATGGAATTCGTATTTGATACTTGTGGTATATTACGTGTATAATGAACTAGATGTATTAATGGATTTGACACCGAGTGGTGCAGTATGATGTGAAAACTTGAAACATTAATGTGTTTCGATAGGTGTATTGATATTAGAGTTGATTGATAACTCATATAGATGGTTTTGACATGTGTTAGAATTAATGTGCATTAGTTATGCCGTTAAACTTGGAGAGATGGTTTGACGTATGTTGAACTTAGTGTTCCCGAGTTATGGTTGTTGAACTAGTAATTCCGATTGCCGTATGGGCATGTGTTTGAGAGTCAATTGTGATTGACCAATTGTTGTTGTTTACAACCAATGTGTCCCTAACAGTAATTATATTTGTTGTGTGCGTGTTTGAAAATGATTTCCTAAAATTTCTTAGACCTGAGTGTATTTTGGAAAATCAGCTTTGGAAAATATTTTGATGGTGCGGTCAAATGGCGGCGTATTATGGATTTTGAAAAATGATATGAATTTAGGCAAGCCAGCCTTGTATTTTAAAGAAAACCTTTCGACGGCATTTGAGAATGGTGTTTTGAAGTGTCTGGATATATTTTGAGAAATGTTTCTGTCGTTAATCCCTTGTCGTGTTTGAAGGGGTTTTGAATATGATTTTTTTTACTTACCGGTTTTATTTTCCAATAACTCGAATATACGATTTTAGAAATCTTTCACACTATCAGAATTTTTATATTCTAAATCAAAAAAGTGATTTTTACTCTCAAAAATAAATAGTGAAAGAAGAAAAATCTTACTTGACTTAAACTCTAAATTTGGATTTGGAAAATTTTCTAAATTGAGTCGGTTAGTGCACGCTAATCGCATTTATAGTGTACATTCTAAATGGATTTATTGCTTGAGGCAATATGATAGAGTTGGATCTAAAGCGACTGCTTGTGAGACCGAATGATTTGATTTATTGTCATGTTGTCATTCTCATTGGAGAACTATAGTTGTATGCCTGAATGTTATGATGGCATGGTTTGGTTTGCTCATGGTTTCTATGATGTTATCCTGACGTGATTGTGGATCTGTGGGAATGATTAGTACGGGTATGAGTGTTTTCCCACCCGGGGATGTTTCGATGAAACCTCTAGGGCTCGGTGCCAGAAGAGCATGACCTCGGGGTACACCTTTTGCTGTTAATTGTGATGATGTTGTTTCAAAAGAAATTGATATTTCGGAATATTGGTTTGCGATTGTTTTCAAAGGGAGATGGTTAAAACGTATGATTCATTAATTTGGTAAAACAACCCAAGGTTTGCAATTGTCATACGTATTACTAAATTTTATTTCGGAAAAATATATGAATTCAAATACTTTGTAATGATATTAATCAAATGGATACCTCGTGGAGTTTTAAAAATAATATTAAAAATGATTGGCTACCATGTGTAGTATATTATGACCGTGGTTGTAACGATAATGTGTTGGGTTTTCTTTGCATCGAATACAAAATAATCGGAGTAAAAACGCAGCGGAAAAATAAATATGAAAACCCAATTTAGGATCTCATGCAGTAATTTAATTGTTTGATTAAAGGGTTAATCGAATTACCTTAATCCGATTGAACAATTCTAGATCAGGACTAGAAACATATGAATATCTCCTTCCTCTTTTGGTGATCCACACACAAACAATTCCACAAGCCGGATTGCTAGATACTTACGAATAATATTGATAAATAGTACAACATAAATTCCTTACTAAAAGAATTGTACTGTTGATCAAGATCAACTAAGTGAAAAGGATTAGACGACCGACTTCGTTCTCCTACAGTAGGAAGTAGAGGGCCGATTTTTCTTGTTCTTGAAGGGGCGATTTTTAGGTCTTGTTTTCTTATTACAACTCCTTGTCTAAGACCTTATATTTATACTAAGTAAACCCTAGAGTCAAACTCTAGTATTTGCTTTGTTGCCCCTCAACTTATTAAATGATATAATATATATAATATCTAATATTATATATTACATATTATTTAATCTCCTTATAAATATAATATCCAATATTATATTTACTATTCCAGTTGATATTTATTCCTACTTGTCTATAATTGTCGTACATGCGACCCAAAAGGCTTATATTATGTTGGCAATTATTTAATACCTTATTAATTAATAAATCATAAGCGGCCTCTAGCAAGAAATTATGATTACCCAAATATTATAAGTTAATAGTCCATTAAACCTTTTAACGTGTCAAATCCCTTTGTCACGCGATATCATATTTGAACTAAGTCATGGAGTCTGTCATACTTATTTATGTTCAAATGGTTTCTCGATCTTAAGTAGACTGATTGAATCAAATGACTCTTCATTTGAGCATGGCCATGCATTTCCTTCAGTCCTACTTATCGAGGGGCCCAACAGATATCTCTCTCATTTAAGAGAGGGACAAATCCCCATCTTGATTATTCATTGCCCTCTACATGACTCCCACTAATCCCGATCGCTAACCTTTATGATCACCATGTTTCAGATGACGTTGGATTACGTCAAGGCATAGCAGTTATCATGTTGGACTCTATGATAATCTCAGGTTCAAGGATTTATTGACATACTGTTATATTGAGATTCACTTATGGCATTTCCATGCAGTAATCTCAATGCGGGTCTGTCTAGTATTTGTTCTCCAACCAATACCCATAAGATTGATCCGTACCATACGCATAATCATCCGATGATTATCAATCAAACTTATACTAGTATATTAATCACTTGAGTCTCTAGTCAACGCGAATGTACCATGGACATTTGAATAATCTTATTATTCGTGAATAATTATTATTCGATTATTATAATATTAAAACATGCACACATTGTAATAATCAACGAGAAATAAATGATATCAAATAACTTTATTTAAATGTGACAGTTACAAATCTAGGCACATCGAATGTCCTAGGACACTATTCCCAACAATCTCCCACTTGCACTAGGACCATTCATTCATGACTTTTAGTCTTATCGCTCTAGCATGATCAACATTCTTTCCTTGTGAGAGAGGCTTGGTAAGTGGATCTGCAACATTCTCTTTCGTTGCTACTTTGCATATTGTAATATCTCCTCATCTGATGATCTCTCTAACTAGGTCATATTTTTTGAGTATATGTTTGGAATTATGATGGGACCTGGGCTCTTTAGCTTGTGCAATAGCACCATTATTGTCACAATAAAGGCTTATGGGACCCTGGATTGTCGGCACTACTCCTAGTTCGGTAACGAACTTCTTGATCCATACGGCTTCCTTAGCTGCATCTGATGCTGCCAGGTACTCAGCTTCTGTAACAGAATCAGCAACCGTGCTTTTCTTGGAACTCTTCCAACTCACAGCACCTCCATTCAATACAAACACATAACCAGTTTGCTGTAATACCCGATTGTAATTCAGTCATTATCATTCAGTAATTTCATTCAGTAATTGTCACTATGTAATTTTTCACTTGTTAATAATCATTCATCATCCACATTCATTCATCCGTGGTCACCGTTCGAAATACCTTCGAGTTGTGTATCGATATTATTCATTGTTTCAACCTTGCTTGGGAATCAAGATAAGAGTATTATCTTGATTGTTGTAATTGATTCATTAGTCGATGTTGACATTGGAGTTCATGTCATTTCAAATCTCCTCATTGTTCAAATTATGTTTTTGTTGGGCGAACCCTTGTAATCATTGCTTGGAACAACCGTTTTGGGGTTTCCGCACTTCTATTTCGTGTTATTGTTTCCCAAATATTGATTCCTATTGCTTTTATTCTCTTCTCGGGTCATTTTTCATCATTTTTGGACCCAAGGGGGTGTGGGCCGCGGCACAAGGGAGTGTGCGCCGCGGCACACACATGTTGCAGTGTTGGCCGACCCGCCTGTACCGGGGGCTGCGGCTCCTGCCGGCAGGGCCGCGGCACACTACCGAGTCACTGTCGCGGCACACTCGGCCGGGCCACGGCACACTGCCGAGCACTGGGGGCAGATTTTGGCCCTGTGCCGCGGCACACTCAGTCGGGCCGCGGCACACAGTGCAGGCTGCACTATATTTTCATTTTTTGAGAAGAAAAACTCATTTCTTCATCCTACTTCTGAGAGAGAGGGTTTGTGAGAGAAATTTTTATCATCAATCACTTGAATACTCGATTCTTCATCATTTTCATTCGGTTGTGAAGCTCGGATCGTCGGTCTAACTCGTGTTCATCGAATCAAAGTGTTTGGATCTTCAAAGGTAATATTCCCAAACCTCTTGGATTTCGATTTGTGTTGAGATATGATATTTTGGACGTTATAATCATGTTGTATGAAGAGATATACATATGATTATGAGTATGTATGAATATTCATCGGATTATTGAAAGGTTATTCAAGAACACTTTGAATATTGAGTTGAATTTGGGGGGTTTCGATTAATTGTTGTTGAAATCACGAATTTGGATATTCATATTGGATTATTGATCGTATTGAAGATGTTTTGATGGTTTGAAACACTTCTTGGGGATTTGATATTGGTATTATTGAGGTTTGGTTGTAAACAATCGAAGTTTAGCCACAACGTGTTCGATATAATGCCCCAATGAACTTGGTTTAGTCATATCGACATTTTGAGTTAGTTATACTCGTGTTTGATTCGTGTGTTGAACCGGATTATTGGTAATTGTGTTATTCAAGGTTGTTCGAGCGACCGACATCTCATTTAAGACGTTGTTCGTGGAAGGACATTCTTCATTGGCGTTGTGTAAGTTAATTCTTATTCGGTTAAAAGGATATTCATTCCTCTCGTTGTTCATTCATAATTATAGTTCATTCATGATGTATTAACCATATTGAGACTTGTAATTGTCAATTAATCACTTCAGTCACGAGGAACGACGGTTCCAATCATTTCATTGAGCTATCATTCATTTCACTATCATTTCATCTCGGTGAGTCATTATTGATTTGGATGTCACTTTTGTTATCTCGTGACATTCCGGGTCATACTGGCATGCCGGTTGGTATGTGTAGGATTTTCATGTCGGGCACATATTAAGTCGTGTGTTGGTTGTTGGCCTCACATTGGACTGTGCACATGAGAAGATCACTTCGTGAGACTGATTAGGTACAAGACCACACGTGTATTCAATCGATACTCGTTGGTGGCTTGTGCACGGACACATTTCCATCCCGGGCGTAGTGTGGCGCCACCCTTTGAGCCGTACCGTTAGTTTATCCATACAGCATGTTTGATTGCATATGTTATCAACAGGATTTTGGTTATAATCTGACCAATTCACTTTTGATCGCACGTGTTCGACGGTTTGAGATTTTTGATCGAACTTGTGGTTTATACAGCATATATGATTGTGTTTATTCAACTCTTGAAGATTGTTGTTCTGTTTAACTGACCCCGTTGGGGGATTTTGTTTTTCAGGTCGTGGAAAGGCTAAGGCACGGTAAGAGAACGTTGACGGCGAGGAGTCCCAGTGATACTAGTAGGGCCCCCCAGTCCTTTTCATTCACTCATGCTTTCTTTATTTTATTTCCGCTGCAGACTTCCGTTTGAATACTCATTTTATTCAGTGTCGTATGTTTTATCTCCATATAAAATATACATGTATTCTGTATTATCTTGGGTGTGTTGTATGAAACTCCTCATCGGAGTAATTAATGATGTAATGTGGTTCGGTACTACATTTACCCTGTGTATTTCATTCATTTTCACTCGCCTGGTGGGTCCCAGTCGGGGGTCCACGGCACTGTAATATCCGCCGAGTTTGGGGTGTTACAGAGTTGGTATCGGAGCATGGGTTTGAATACTACCTTCCGAGTCATGTTTCATTTGAAATCATCATTCATCAGACTGGTATCATTGGACTTTCGCGTCACGTGTGACCCGTGCAAGAGCCGAGCCCTTCAGACCAAAGAACAGTAAGATTTCCTCATTTATCATTTTCATTTGTGATCAAGTCGATCATGTTAACTCATTAGTCACTCAGTTCATTTCATTGTTCAGTTGTTGATCTTGAGGATCATATCATTAATCTTGTTAACTTGTTCAAAATAATCATTTTAAGAATTTCATCAGATAATCACGTCACCTCAGTTGATAATTCATGTAATCATTGTGTTTGGGCGCGTATGCTCATTTTCATCATTTCATAATGTAATCATAATGTGATATTCAAGCGAGACATATAATCATTTCGTGACTTTCCCACTTCAGTATGGAAAGAGCTGGCAGAGGCCGCGAGGGAAGAGGCCGCAGTGCGGGCCGAAACACGAGAGCTCGTGTGAATACATGTGCGTATGCTAGGAATAATGCTAATTCATCGAGCAGTGATGCTGCCACTCATTCACCTGGGTGTAATCATTCACTATCAGGGAGTCGTACCCGAGACACAGCTCAGCCATAAGGTGTTCGGGTTGATCCACTCGCTTTTATGCAGGGCATGATGGCCCAAATGACTCAGATGACACAACTGATGGAAACGATGCATAACTCATCTACTCAGAATCAACAGGCTCCTCCGCCGCCACCTCAGAGGCAAGAGGGGGGTGTGAGCAGTATCATTGGCGACATCTCTCGCCAAAGACCACCTACTTTTGAGGGTTCATCTGAACCGGCGGATATCATTCATTGACTCGAGCATTTCGAGAAACTGTTTGCTATGGTGGACTGTCCTGAGGGACACAAAGTTTCAGTCGCGGATTACTATCTGGTTAAGAGCGCTCATTCATGGTGGTTATCGTTGAAGCCCACCGAAGGATTTTGTACTTGGGAACAATTCAAGACTCTCATGATAGAGAGGTATTATCCAGCCCCACTCAGAGAGGCCAAGTTATGAGAATTACTCACTCCTGACACATCAGCGGACGACAATGTTCTCACCATCGCCGAGAAATTTCAGGAGCTACTTCCTTTTGCCTCGTCCATTATTCATTCTGAGGCGGACAAGATCAAATATTTCAGCAAGAGGTTGAAACTTCGTATGCGACTACAGTTGCTTAATCATCATTGCACCACCCTGTCCGAATTCATCGAGAAAGCTCTTACTTATGAGCTTACTGCTAAGGAGATTGCGAAGCAGCAACCTTCATCTGCTTGCAAGAAGTCAAAGAATCATAATCAGTCTGACGACAGTCAGGCCACTTTCAAGAAACCTCGTGCGGGCTCTACTTTTTATGAGCGACCTCCTATGGCACCTAAACCCGCGGAATCTCAGTCCCGAGCGGCCAATTCGGCCATCACCTGTTTCAACTGTGAAGAATAGGGTCATTTCAGTACCAAGTGTCCGAGGCAGACTGTCACATGCCATAACTGTGGAATTGCGGGGCATAGGGCCCGTTTTTGCCGAAGGGACTACAAACCCACTCCGGCGACATCTCAGGCCCCAAACCAGTCAGTGGTTCCGAATCAGGCCACTCAGTCCACGTCGTTTAAGACGACAGGAGCTAACAAAGGCAGAGCCAAGAGCTATCAGACGGGAGTGTCTGGTTCAGGGGCCGGCAAGCCCCGAATTTACGAGATGAAGAAGACCCACGATCCAGAGGCCTGGATGATCTCAGGTACACTCGATATTCTATCTCAACCTGTGTGTACCCTTTTTGATACTGGTGCATCGAATTCTTTTATTTCCGAATCATGTTTGAGTAGACTACATCTGGGTAGTGCTACTAGTTGTGAGCCTTATGTCATCGGTTTACCTGATGGTAGAAGAATTATCGGGAATCGTGAGATTAAGGATTGTCCGATTCAGCTTCATGGCAGTGATTGGTTAGCAGACCTAATCGTGGTATATATGCCGAGAGACGACGTCATTCTGGGTATTGATTGGATGGATCGTCACGATGCCGTCATTAGCGTCCGTAAGCATATGGTCACTATCATTTTAGACGATGGGGTCGAATATGTGTTTTAGGGAGATAATCCCAGCTGTTCTGGAAGAGTCATTAATTTGATGAAAGCAGTGAGATTACTCAATCAGGGGTGTGTCGGTTATTGGTGCTATATGACCAAGACCGAGAAACAATCAGTAATATTGGAGGATATTCCGGTCGTGAGAGATTATGCCGATGTCTTTCCAGACGAGTTACCTGGTTTGCCTCCACAGAGAGATGTGGAATTCATGATTGAGTTGGAGCCTGGTACGTCCCCAATATCGAAGGCACCGTATCGGATGGCCACGACCGAAATGCTAGAACTAAAGAATCAATTGGAGGATTTGACCGAGAAGGGTTATATCCGGCCGAGTGCGTCTCTGTGGGGAGCACCGGTATTATTTGTCAAGAAAAAGGACGGTTCTTTTCGTTTGTGTATAGATTACCGAGAGCTGAACAGGGTGACGATCAAGAATAAATATACCCTACCCCGTATTGATGATCTTTTGGATCAACTTCAGGGAGCTTCAGTATTTTCCAAGATCGATTTAAGATCTGGGTATCATCAGTTGCGAATCCGAGAGTTAGATATTTCTAGGACGGCGTTCCGAACACGCTATGGTCATTATGAGTTTGTGGTAATGCTGTTTGAGTTAACTAATGCACCTGCGGTATTCATGGAGTTAATGAATCGGGTTTTCATCGACTATTTAGATCGGTTCGTGGTTGTCTTCATTGATGACATTGTAATTTA
Organism: Orobanche coerulescens; assembly: GCA_033398695.1. NCBI lineage: Eukaryota > Viridiplantae > Streptophyta > Magnoliopsida > Lamiales > Orobanchaceae > Orobanche > Orobanche coerulescens. The sequence continues at coordinate 61,581,969 of CM065818.1, forward strand.
TTCTCGTAACCGGGAGGAGCATGAGTTTCACCTTCATCAGGTGCTCGACGTGTTGAGACGAGAGCAACTTTATGGGAAGTTTTCCAAATGTGAATTATGGATGTCCGAAGAGACGTTTCTCGGACATGTAATTCATCAGACGGAGTTCGTGTCGACCCTCAGAAGACGGAGGCTATCCGAGATTGGCAACCTCCAAAGAATGTTAAGGAAATCCGAAGTTTCCTCGGATTAGCTGGTTATTATCGGCGATTTGTGGAAGGATTTTCTAAAATCGCTCAACCCATGACGAACCTTTTAAGGAAAGATAAGAAATACACATGGTCCGATGCGTGTCAACAGAGTTTTGAGGAACTCAAGAGCCGGTTAATTTCAGCACCTGTCCTTTCTTCACCGCAAGGAACGGAAGGATTTGTGGTCTATAGTGATGCGTCCGGACAGGGTCTCGGATGTGTACTGATGCAGAACGAGAAAGTTATTGCTTATGCTTCAAGGCAATTGAGACTTTACGAGGTAAATTATCCGACCCACGACCTGGAGCTAGCAGCCGTGGTTTTCGCATTGAAGATTTGGCATCATTATCTTTATGGCGTTACCTGTCAGATATTCACCGATCATAAGAGTTTAAAATATATATTTACTCAGAAGGAGTTAAATATGCGACAGAGACGGTGGTTAGAACTAATCAAAGATTATGATATTGAGAAACTTTACCACCCGGGCAAGGCAAACGTTGTCGCCGATGCCTTGAGTCATAAGTACGTTCAGGAGCAGATGCTTGCTCGATTAACAGTTCAGAAGGAACTTCAGCAAGACTTACTTAGGCATAAGATCGAGGTTTGGTTACAGCGTGTTCAGGGACAGCTTTGTATGCTGGAGATTTCATCGCCACTTGAAGAGGCGATCAGAGTGAATCAGGGTTCGGACCCGTTTTTGTTGTGCATCTGCGAGGATGTGGCACAGGGGAAAGCCCCTGGCTTTGTGGTCCACGAGGATGGACTCTTGAGATTTAAGAATCGGTTATGTGTACCGACGAATGACGAGTTGAAAAACTCGATTTTGAGAGAAGCCCATGCTACCCCTTATTCTATTCATCCGGGGTATTGCAAGATGTAAAAAGACTTGAAACAAAATTACTGGTGGAGTAATATGAAGCGTGAAGTCACCGAGTTTGTTTCGAGATGTCTCACCTGTCAACATGTCAAGATAGAACATCAGCGACCGGCGGGTATGCTGAAACCGCTCCCTATTCCAGAGTGGAAATGGGAGGATATTTCAATAGACTTCATCATGAGTTTGCCGACGAGTCGCCGTGGCATGAATACAATCTGGGTAATTATGGATCGTCTAACTAAGTCAGCTCATTTTCTCGAGATTAAGGATACTTGGGGTCGCGAGAGACTTGCCCAGTTGTTCATCAAAGAAATAGTGAGATTGCACGGTACTCCTAAGAGTATCGTTTCTGATCGTGACGGGCGATTCGTGTCTCATTTTTGGAAATCAGTTCATCGTGCCATGGGAACTCAGCTTAATTTCAGCACATCTTTTCATCCTCAGTCCGACGGACAATCAGAGAGGACTATTCACACATTGGAGGACATGTTGAGGGCATGCATCCTCGATTGGAAAGACAATTGGGAAGCCCAACTACCATTGATCGAGTTCACGTATAATAATAGCTGGCATGATTCGATTAAAATGGCACCTTACGAGGCCTTTTACGGTCGTCGTTGTTGATCTCCTTTGTGTTGGGATGACTTATCCGAATCAATCGGCACCGAGCCTGATATGCTTATAGCCGCCCGTGAGAAGGTAGCTTTGATCAGGAGTCGTTTGTTGACCGCTTAGAGTCAACAGAAATCTTATGCAGACAATCGTCGCCGACCATTAGAGTTCGAGACAGGTGACCACGTATTGGTCAAGGTGTCCCCAGGTCGAGGTATCTTCCGTTTCGGGAAGCGGGGAAAGTTGAGTCCAAGATTTATTGGACCGTTTGAGATTTTGGAACGAGTAGGTGAGCTAGCTTATCGATTGGCCTTACCTCCGGCGTTGATCCGAATTCATAATGTGTTTCACGTCTCTCAGCTACGGAAGTATGTTGCCGACCCGAGTCACATACTTCAGTTCGACGAAATCGAGATCGCAGATGATCATTCGTATGAGGAGCGTCCCATACGAGTCTTAGAGCGGTGAATCAAATAGTTGAGGAATAAGGCAATTCCTTTGGTTAAAATTCATTGGTCTAGACACAGAGTCGAAGAGGCTACTTGGGAAACCGAGGATAGTATGCGGGAGAGTTATCCCGAGTTGTTTGACCCTTAGTTTCGGGGACGAAACTCTTTTAAGAGGGGTGTATGTAATACCCGGTTGTAATCCAGTCATTATCATTTAGTAATTTCATTCAGTAATTGTCACTATGTAATTTTTCACTTGTTAATAATCATTCATCATCCACATTCATTCATCCGTGTTCACCGTTCGGAATACCTTTGAGTTGTGTATCGATATTGTTCATTGTTTCAACCTTGCTTGGGAATCGATACAAGAGTATTATCTTGATTGTTGTAATTGATTCATTAGTCGATGTTGACGTTGGAGTTCATGTCATTTCAAATCTCCTCATTGTTCAAATTGTGTTTTTGTTGGGCGAACCCTTGTAATCATTGCTTGGAACAACCGTTTTGGGGTTTTCGCACTTCCATTTCGTGTTATTGTTTCCCAAATATTGATTCCTATTGCTTTTACTCTTTTCCCGTGTCATTTTTCATCATTTTAGGACCCAAGGGGGTGTGGGCTGCGGCACAAGAGAGTGTGCGGCGCGGCACACACATGTTGCAATGTTGGCCGACCCGCCTGTACCGGGGGCCACGGCTCCTGCCGGCAGGGCCGCGGCACACTGCCGAGTCACTGCCGTGGCACACTCGGCCGGGCCGCAGCACACTACCGAGCACTGGGGGCAGATTTTGGCCCTGTGCCGCGACACACTCGGCCGGGCCGCGGCACACAGTGCAGGCTACACTATATTTTCGTTTTTTGAGAAGAAAAACTCATTTCTTCATCCTACTTCCGAGAGAGAGGGTTTGTGGGAGAAATTTTCATCATCAATCACTTGAATACTCGATTCTTCATCATTTTCATTCGGTTGTGAAGCTCGGATCGTCGATCTAACTCGTGTTCATCGAATCAAAGTGTTTGGATCTTCAAAGGTAATATTCCCAAACCTTTTGGATTTCGATTTTTGTTGAGATATGATGTTTTGGACATTATAATCATGTTGTATGAAGAGATATACATATGATTATGAGTATGTATGGATGATTATGAGTATGTATGAATATTCATCGGATTATTGAAAGGTTATTCAAGAACACTTTGAATATTGAGTTGAATTTGGGGGTTTTCGATTAATTGTTGTTGAAATCACGAATTTGGATATTCATATTGGATTATTGATCGTATTGAAGATGTTTTGTTGGTTTGAAACACTTCTTGGGGATTTTATATTGGTATTATTGAGGTTTGGTTGTAAACAATCGAAGTTTAGACACAACGTCTTCGATATAATGCCCCAATGAACTTGGTTTAGTCGTATCGACGTTTTGAGTTAGTTATGCTCGTGCTTGATTCGTGTGTTGAATCGGATTATTGGTAATTGTGTTATTCAAGGTTGTTTGAGCGACCGACATCTCATTTAGGACGTTGTTCGTGGAAGGACATTCTTCATCGGCGTTGTGTAAGTTAATTCTTACTCGGTTAAAAGGATATTCATTCCTTTCGTTGTTGTTCATTCATAATTATAGTTCATTCATGATGTATTAACCATATTGAGACTTGTAATTGTCAATTAATCACTTCATTCACGAGGAACGATGGTTCCAATCATTTCATTGAGCTATCATTCATTTCACTATCATTTCATCTCGGTGAGTCCTTATTGGTTTCGATGTCACTTTTGTTATCTTGTGACATTCCGGGTCATACTGGCGTGCCGGTTGGTATGTGTAGGATTTTCATGTCGGGCACATATTAAGTCGTGTGTTGGTTGTTGGCCTCACATTGGACTGTGCACATGAGAAGATCACTTCTTGAGACTGATTAGGTACAAGACCACACGTGTATTCGATCGATACTCGTTGGTGGCTTGTGCACGGACACATTTCCATCCCGGGCGTAGTGTGGCGCCACCCTTTGAGCCGTACCGTTAGTTGATCCATACAACATGTTTGATTGCGTATGTTATCAACAGGATTTGGGTTATAATCTGGCCAATTCACTTTTGATCGCATGTGTTCGACGGTTTGAGATTTTTGATCGAACTTGTGGTTTATACAGCATATATGATTGTGTTTATTCAACTCTTGAGGATTGTTGTTCTGTGTAACTGACCCCGTTGGGGGATTTTGTTTTTCAGGTCGTGGCAAGGCTAAGACATGGGAAGAGAACGTTGACGGCGAGGAGTCCCAGTGATACTAGTAGGGGGGCCCAGTCCTTTTCATTCACTCGTGTTTTCTTTATTTTATTTCCGCTGCAGACTTCCATTTGAATACTCATTTTATTCAGTGTAGTATGTTTTATCTCCATATAAAATATACATGTATTCTGTATTATCTTGGGTGTGTTGTATGAAACTCCTCATCGGAGTAATTAATGATGTAATGTGGTTCGGTACTACATTTACCCTGTGTATTTCATTCATTTTCACTCGCCTGGTGGGTCCCAGTCGGGGGTCCACGGCACTGTAATATCCACCTAGTTTGGGGTGTTACATTTGCGATTTGAAATCGTCTCTGTCGGTTTCGAAACTTGCATCGGCATAACCTCTTACAGCCAGCTCGTTTACCACCCCTCCATAAACTAGGAAATCATCCTTAGTTCTTCTCAAGTACTTTAGGATGGTTTTCACTGCTGTCCAGTGACTTTCACCTGGGTTCGATTGGTATCGACTTGTCATGCTAAGGGCAAACGATACATCTGGTCGAGTATAAATCATGGCATACATGATCGATCCAATGGCCGAAGCGTATGGTATCTTGCTCATCCAGGCTCGCTCATCAGGAGTCGAAGGACTCTGAGTCTCACTCAGATGAATGCCATGTGACATTGGCAAGAGCCCTCTCTTGGAGTCTTGCATATTGAGCCTCTTCAATATTTTATTAATGTAGGTACATTGACTCAGATCGATCAATCTCTTTGATCTATATTTATAGATCTTTATCCCAAGAATGTAAGTAGCTTCTCCTAAGTCTTTCATTGAGAAACAACTTCCCAACCAAGTCTTGAGTGTCTGCAAGGTGGGAATGTCATTTCCAATGAGCAATATGTCATCTACATATAAGACTAAGAAAACGACTATTCTCCCACTAACCTTCTTGTACACACATGGTTCATTTTCATTTTGAATGAACCCAAACTCTTTGACAGTTTCATCAAAATGAAGATTCCCACTCCAAGAAGCTTGCTTCAACCCATAATGGATCTTTGAATCTTGCAAACCTTTTTAGAATTTTCTGGATGAACAAAACTTTCAGGTTGTGTCATGTACACATCCTCGAGTAAGTTTCCATTAAGGAATGCTGTTTTGACATCCATTTGCCATATTTCATAATCATAGTATGCGACAATGGAAAATAAAATTCTAATTGATTTAAGCATGACTACTGGCGAAAAGTTCTCATCATAGTCAACACCATGAATCTGTCTATAACCTTTTTCCACTAGTCTAGCTTTATAGGCTTGGGGAATATCATCCATGTCTTTCTTCTTTTTATAGACCCATTTCAGGTATATCTATCAAGTTCCAAACTTGATTGTCATACATGGACTTCATGGCTTCTAGCCATTCCTCGGATTCTGGTCCTGAAGCAGCTTCTGTATAGCTACTAGGCTCATCATCTATGAGCGATGCGTCATCATCCTCTGTTACGAGATAACTATATCTCTCAGGTTCATGTCGCATTCTATCAGATCTGCGAGGGACTTGTGTGCTTTGAATGGGTTCTTCAACTGATTGTTGAGCCTGTTCGATTTCCATCAGTGAAGCAATGTCGTCTTTTGGTTCTCGAGTTTCCTCGAGAATTACTCTTCTCCCACTATCTCTTTTAGAAATAAATTCCCTTTCTAAGAGTACAACATTTCATGCAACAAACACTTTGTTCTCAGCGGGCTTATAAAAGTAATATCCTTTAGTTTCCTTAGGATATCCCACAAATAAACATCTTCCAGATCTGGCTGCCAGTTTGTCAAACACTTGGTGTCTTACGAACGCTTCGCAACTCCAGATCTTTAGGAAAGACAAGTTTGGTCTCTTACAAGCCCATTTCTCAAATGGTGTCTTTTCAACTGCTTTAGATGGAACACGGTTAAGAGTGAATGCTACTGTTTCTAAAGCGTAGCCCCAAAATGATAATGGAAGATCTGTTCGACTCATCATGGATCGAACCATATCTAATAAAGTTCAATTTCTCCTCTCGGACACTCCGTTATGCTGAGGTGTTCCGGGAGGAGTAAGTTGCGAAACAATTCCACGACTCCTAAGATGATCATCGAATTCTTGGCTCAAGTATTCGCCACCTCGATCCGATCGAAGGGCTTTAATTGTCTTGCCAAGTTGCTTCTGTAATTCATTCTGGAATATTTTGAACATTTCAAAAGATTCATGTTTATACTTCATAAGATAAACATATCCATATCGGCTAAAATCATCGATAAATGTAATGAAGTATTGGTATCCTTCTCTGGCATGAGTGCTAAGAGGTCCGTATACATCAGTATGCATTAGGCCTAATAGATCATTAGCCCTTTCTCCATGACCAGTGAAAGGATTCTTTGTCATCTTGCCTAACAAATAAGATTCGCATGTCTCATATGATTCATAGTCAAAAGAGTCTAAAAGTCCATCATCATGGAGCTTAGAAATGCGTTTCTCATTTATGTGACCAAGTCGACAATGCCATAAGTAAGTCGGATTAGAATCATTGAGCTTAGGTTTATTCGATGCAATGTTATAGACTTCCAAAGTGTCGGACTCATCTAGATCAATATTGTAAAGGCCAGTATATAACTTTGTTGTACCATAAAGCAAGTCATCAAAGAAAATACGAATAATCTTATTCTTAATAAGAAAATTGTAACCTTCACAATCTAATGTAGAAACTAAAATAATATTCCTATTCATAGCAGGAACATAATAGCGATTGTTCAAAACTAACAAAAACCCACTGGGTAAAACTAGATCATAAGCTCCTACGGCTAGTGCAACAACTCTTGCTCCATTGCCGACTCTTAGATCTACTTCCCCTTTCTCCAGTTCTCTACTGCTTCTCAACCCCTGCACATTTGTACAAATGTGAGGTCCACATCCAGTATTCAATACCCAGGAGTTAGAAATAGATAAGTTAACTTCTATAACAAATATACCTCTGGCAGTCTCACTACCCTTGGTAAGTTTTAGCTCTTCCAAGTAAATCTTGCAATTTATTTTCCAGTGTCCTGGTTTATTGCAATGATGGCAATTTTCATGTTTGGGAGCTTTAGCCTTGAAAACCGACCTAGTAGAGTCTTTAGATTTGGCAACTTTTGCCTTACCGTGGCCCTTGCCTTTGTTCTTAAAGGACTTCTATTTGCTGACCATCAGCACGTGGCTTGGTTTCTTCTTAATATTATGCTCAGCCGTTTTAAGCATCCCATGCAGCTAAGCAATGGATTCTCCATCTCATTCATATTATAGTTCATAATGAACTGACCGAAACTTTCGGGCAATGAGTTTAGGATCACATCCGTGGAGTGCTCCTTAGAAAGTGGAAAACCAAGCCTCTCAAGATGATCAATATATCCTTTCATCTTGAGCACATGAGTGCTGACAGATGTCCCCTCAACCATCTTGCAAGCATATAAGCCTTGAAAGGTCTCATACCTCTCTTGCCTAGCATGCTTCGAGAAAGTTTCCTTGAGGTGAGCATTCAGCTCATAAGCCTCCATCTCCTCCAGATTCTTCTGAAGTTCTGGACAAATGGTATCCAACATGTTGGAACATTTTGTTCCATACATAATTATTAATATTTTGATGATTAAAGTTGCTAAACAAAACAAATCAATGGAGAGACGAAGCTAGCAATAGAAGAAAATGAAGTGCCAAAAAGTGTTTCTGAGCATGCATAACGTACGTAATATGGCGAGAGTAATGTACATAAGACTCTGGGCTTAGCGTACGTAACAAAGGGTTTGAGAAATCAAACCAGAAAGACGTTGGACGAGTTGAAGTCAAAAAGGCGGCAACGGACATATGACGTTAGCAGTGATGTACTATTAACGTACGTAATGAGAAGTATGATAATGTACGTAAAGAAAGAAACGAATGTTACTGGACTGAATCTGGGAGAAGCTAACGTACATAACAATGTCTGGTTAGCATACGTAAACAAGCTTACATACGTAATGGGAAGCATATAGCATACGCAATGAAGGTCCTGGCAGCTAACGGCTTGTTTGATGATGGAGCCTATAAATACCATGTCTATGGTATTGATACAAAACAAAAATTTCAAACAAGAGATACATTGATCACTTATTCATATCGATATTATTGTTGTTGTAACTTTGAGCTTATATTGTTAGTTTGAGTGTTTATACATTCAACATTATACACGAGTGGTAAAAGAAAAGATACGATTGGATTCGGTGTTATTAGGATCAAGGATCCGGCATTGTTAGAATCGCAATCGCTATCTAAGTGAGGTTTATCTAGTACACATAGAAAGCTAGAGCGGTTGATTCCTTGTCCGATAGAAAAGGAAAACAGTTTAACTTGGACCGACACAAAGACAAGTACGAGTGGTTTATCACGGACCAATAGAAGACGTGATTGTAACAGTTATCCCTCGACTGATAGAAGATAGGTGCTGAGGTTTCGATCTTTATCCTATAGAAAAAGATACACCGAGAGAGGACATAGGATCGATTATAGCCGAACCTCTATAAATCCTTGTATCGTTTATTTCCGCACTTTAATTTATGCTTCTGCACCACGACGCTATATCTGACCCCGAACCCAGCAATTGGTATTGGAGAGGTACTCCAATACGCGGCTTAACATCCGAGGAGAAAAGATCCAAAAATGGCGTTTCAATTCTCTCCAGTTGAAGGCCTTGCTCTCAACCGACCACCATTCTTCGATGGCTCGAATTATTTGACATGGAAGAAAAAGATGTCAATCATTATTCGTGCCTACGATATAGAGATTTGGAAGATTATTTGTCTCGGCCCAAAAGTTCCTATCAAATCCGACGGCACGCTCAAGTCTTTTGAAGAATACGACGATGCCGATTGGAAAAATGACCATCTAAATTGTAAGGCTACCCAACTTTTATTTTGTGCCTTAAATCCCGAAGAGGTCAATCGAATCTCATCGTGTGAAAGTGCGAAAGAAATATGGAAAATTCTAGAAATCACACACGAAGGAACGACTCAAGTCAAGGAGACGAAAATCAATATGCTTCTCCATGACTACGAGTTATTCATGATGAAAGGTGACGAGTCCATCACCAATACGCTCGACCGATTCTCGGTTATCACTAATGGACTTGCTTCGTTCGGAAAACCATTATCTAGTAGTGAAAAAATCAAGAAAATATTACGATCACTACCTAGCGAATTGGACGGCACCGTGACCGCAATTATAGAATCTAAAGATCTCAACACGCTTGATTTTAGCGCCCTCGTTGGTTCGCTAATTAATTATGAGATCATGTTAAAATCACAAAGTGTCAAGCCGAAACTGAAGGAACGATCGTTAGCCTTGAAGGCTAAGATGTCTAAAAGAGAAGAAATCCTGGTGGATGATAGCGACGAAGAATCGGCATATTATGCCAAAAACATTAATAAGTTTCAAACATTATTAAACCGGAGAAAGAAAGACATCTCGGGCGAATCTAAGAAATTCGACAACTCTTGTCGATTATGTGGTAAACCAGGTCACTTTACTAAAAATTGCCGAGTCAAAACCAAGAAGGAGGTTCTCATAGCAACATGGAGCGATGACGATGAAGATGATGATTTTATTAATCAAAATAATCTCGCTCTCATGGCCCGGAGTTCATTCGACGATAGCGACGTCGAAAACCAAGTAAGTACATCCTCTCGTGATGAGTTATTTGATGCATTTGAGTTATTACATACGGATTTCCAAAATGCTTTATCCGAGATCAAATCCCTTAAATCTAAAATTAAATCTTTGGAAATTGAAAATTCCAAAATTATCGAGAAGGGAAAATTCGTCGAAATCGATCATTCGAAATGCATTGAAAATAAAAATATTTTGAAGGATGATCTTGCTAAAATTCAAACCGAGCTTAAATCTTTGACAAATAAATTCTCGTGTGGAAACGAGAAATTTAAACAAATGCTTGGTGTTCAAAATTTCACTTTGAATAAAGAGGGGTTAGGATTCAAATCTCGTTCTAAAAATGAATCCTTAAATTTCAATATACCCCGATGTGAAAAATGTTTAAAACTTGGGCATCACATTTCTAACTGTAAAAGCCCACACCGGACGATTAAAATTAAAAATATTTGGGTTCCTAAAGGAACGAGTATTTCAAATATCGTCTCTGTCTCCAAAAAAACCAACTATCGGTTGGGTCCCCAAAAATTGATTTTTGATATTTTACTCAGGGAGAGTATATTTTATGGGAGATAATATTTTTAGGGGGAATTTTACCCTAATCATGCATATTTTATTATCCTTATATTTAATTGGTATTTATTATTCGTATCATTTATTACACTTTTTGATGAAAACAAAAAGGGGGAGATAAAGGAGGAAAATGAGAAAAATGTGATTAACCCTGAAAGGGGGAGAAAGTCGAAAAAAAAGACAACATACAAAAAGGGGGAGAAACGAAGGAGTTGAAGGAGTTGAAAAAATGAAAAGAAGAAGTCGAAAAAAATGATAAAAATTTGAAAAATTCGAAAAGAAAAAGAAAAGGAAAGAAGGAGACGAAAAAGAAATGGGAGAAGAAACTAATGAAACGGACAAAGTCGAAAACTTTGGTCTATACACATATAAATATTTGTATTTTTTGCAGGAAAATCCCATTGACGAAGTGTTGTTTTTTAATCAACAAAAAGGAGGAGATTGTTGGAACATTTTATTCCATACATAATTAATAATGTTTTGATGATTAAAGTTGCTAAACAAAACAAATCAACGGAGAGGCGAAGCTAGCAATCGAAGAAAATGAAGTGCCAAAAAGTGTTTTTGAGCATGCATAACGTACGTAACTGACTAAGGTTAACGTACGTAATATGGTGAGAGTAACGTATGTAAGACTCTGGGCTTAGCGTACGTAACCAAGGGTTTGAGAAATCAAACTAGAAAGACGTTGGACGAGTCGAAGTCAAAAAGGCGGCAACTGACATATGACGTCAGCAGTGACGTACTATTAACGTACGTAATGAGAAGTATGATAACGTACGTAAAGAAAGAAACGAATGTTACTGGACTGAATCTAGAAGAAGCTAACATACTTAACAATGTCTGGTTAGCGTACGTAAACAAGCTTACGTACATAATAGGAAGCATATAGCGTACGCAATGAAGGTCCTGGCAGCTAACGGCTAGTTTGATGATGGAGCCTATAAATACCATGTCTATGGTATTGATACAAAACAACAACTTCAAACAAGAGATACATTGATCACTTATTCATATCAATATTGTTGTTGTTGTAACTTTGAGCTTATATTGTTAGTTTGAGTGTTTATACATTCAACATTATACACGAGTGGTAAAAGAAAAGATACGATTGGATTCTGTGTTATTAGGATCAAGGATCCGGCATTGTTAGAATCGCAGTCGCTATCTAAGTGAGGTTTATCTAGTACCCATAGAAAGCTAGAGCGGTTTATTCCTTGTCTGATACAAAAGGAAAACGGTTTAACTTGGACCGACACAAAGACAAGTACGAGTGGTTTATCACGGACCAATAGAAGACATGATTGTAACGGTTATCCCTCGACCGATAGAAGAGAGATGCTGAGGTTTTGATCTTTATCCTACAGAAAAAGATACACCGAGAGAGGACGTAGGCTCGATTATAGCCGAACCTCTACAAATCCTTGTGTCATTTATTTCGGCACTTTAATTTACGCTTCTGCACCACGGCGCTATATTCGACCCCGAACCCAACAAACATAAGACAACTGACATCAATGGAGTCATCACAATGTTTCTTCCATTTGTCTTTTGTTGCTTTGTTTGCATTGTCAGCTGGCTCATCGGGAATTTCTTCCTCAAGAACATACAGCTTTCTTTGTTGCTTGAGAACTATTCTCAAGCTCCGGATCCAATCCAGATAGTTGTTGCCGTTTTCTTTGAGATTATCCTTCTCATCGCAGTGAAATTTCTATATTATCTACAAAATTCAATATGCAAAGTATTTAGTCACACTATTTTATTTCTCGGGAAATACTACCACTAAAACAAAGTACCCTAAATTTTACAACATTTGTAATTTTAGTGGGCTAAGATCCCATTTTGCACAATCCTAAACTCAGCTTTGGCATGACGCCTAGAATTGAGCTACTTTAGGTGGATAACTCTTTATCGATTACATCATATGTAACTCTTAGATTATATTCATGGGATTTGGCATCGTATGGCCAAGCATATTATAATCCCATCTTATGCCTTAAGGTTCAAAACTCTTTTGAATTCTTAGTTCATTAAAACACATAGGTATCACCATTACCTATCCTGCCTTACTAAGATAATCCGAGCGCCCAGCTTTGGCATGACCCACTCAAGATGATCGAAGTCTTGATAGGTGTTTTTCAAATGAACGGCATTTTAAAATTTTAATGAGGGATTTTTATCCTATGTTAATGTCTATGTTTGCTAACATACATCTAAACATACATAGCATCACATACATGCATAAATTTAAACATACATCGCATCACATGACATTTAAAGCATAGGGCCGTGTATAGCATGACCATAATCCTAACGTGATTTTCATGAGCCAACATGAAAATCACAAAGGTCAATCTAAAGGGTGAAATTGGCCTTCATTGATCTTCCCAACTTCTTGAAATGTCATACGCGATTATTTGGCTCCTCGAGTCCATCCTTCTCGTCCTTCTTGTCTTCATTACATTAATGAAATTTAACACTACACTAGTAAATTAAATTACAAGAGGTGCAAACGACTCGCAGACCGTAAAATAATAAACAATTTAAATAGACGACTCGCAGGCCGTAAAACCAATTATAATTAAATGACACGCAGATCGTAAAATCAACCCATAAGTAAATAAATTAGCCAATCACATTGGTCAATTTATGGTCATGCCATACACCATACAAATACCATAAATTATTATTAAATAATTAATAAAGCATGTAATATACTAAATAATCAATATGTCTCACAATCAGACAATAAATAAAAACTGTGTCAAAAATTAACAATCTGTATCCCTATCCCATATGGCCGAGCGCGCATTTCCCCTCATGGCCGTGCGAGTTCAAATCCCGCCGGGCGCAAAAATGTATTTTCAAACATTTATTTTGATTTTACAAACAGGTGGTTAATAGAGTAGCAGTGAACATGATTCACAAATATGTGCTCCAGTCGAGATGTTTCGGGCGCTGCCCTAGGGCTAAACCAGCGCGGGATCGAATCCCTTCAGGCGCGATATATATTTTGCAATTTTAACACAGCCCGCGGGTCCTGGTCCGACCCGGACCCGACCCGAATCTGCCCGACCTGACCGAACCTGTGCTCCAGCCGAGATGTTCCGGGCGCTGCCCTGGGGCTAAACCAGCGCGGGATCGAATCCCTTCAGGCGCGATATATATTTTGCAATTTTAACACAGCCCGCGGGTCCTGGTCCGACCCGGACCCGACCTGAATCTGCCCGACGGCCGAACTCGCCCGAATGTTATCTTGTTCGAGCGATTACGAATGACGATTTATCCAAGCTTGATCCGAGAAAAATTATTTTTTTGACGATCCGATTTAATCTGATTAAATCAGAAAAATTATTTTATAAACATAATCAAGAACATAATTTACACATAAACATGTTCTACATAAACAATTAAATTACTAGCAAGTTGGCTCTGATACCACTGTTGGGTTTTCTTTGCATCGAATACAAAATAATCGGAGTAAAAACGTAGCGGAATAATAAATATGAAAATCCAATTTAGGATCTCATGCAGTAATTTAATTGTTTGATTAAAGGGTTAATCGAATTACCTTAATCCGATTGAACGATTCAAGATCCGGACTAGAAGCAGATAATTATCTCCTTCCTCTTTTGGTGATCCACACACGAACAATTCCACAAGTCGGATTGCTAGATCCTTACGAATAATATTGATAAATAGTACAACACAAATTCCTTGCTAAAAGGATTGTACTATTGATCAAGATCAACTAAGGGAAGAGAATTAGACGACCGGCTTCGTTCTCCTACAGTTGGAAGTAGAGGGCCGATTTTTCTTGTTCTTGAAGGGGCGATTTTTAGGTCTTGTTTTCTTATTACAACTCCTTGTCCAAGACCTTATATTTATACTAAGTAAACCCTAGAGTCAAACTCTAGTATTTGCTTAGTTGCCCCTCAACTTATTAAATAATACAATATATAATATCTAATATTATATATATTACTTATTATTTCATCTCCTTATAAATATAATATCCAATATTATATTTATTATTTCGAGTTGATATGTATTCCTACTTGTCTATAATTGTCGTACGTGCGACCCAAAAGGCTTATATTATGTTGGCAATTATTTAATACCTTATTAAATAATAAATCATAAGCGGCCTCTAGCAATACATTATGATTACCCAAATAATATAAGTTAATAGTCTATTAAACCTTTTAACGTGTCAAATCCCTTTGTCACGCGATATCATATTTGAACTAAGTCATGGAGTCTGTCATACTTATTTATGTTCAAATGCTTTCTCGATCTTAAGTAGACTAATTGAATCAAATGACTCTTCATTTGAGCATGACCATGCATTTCCTTCAGTCCTACTTATCGAGGGGCCCAACAGATATCTCTCTCACTTAAGAGAGGGACAAATCCCCATCTTGATTATTCATTGCCCTCTACATGACTCCCACTAATCCCGATCGCTAACCTTTATGATCACCATGTTTCAGATGACGTTGGATTACGTCAAGGCATAGCAGTTATCATGTTGGACTCTATGATAATCTCAGGTTCAAGGATTTATTGACATACTGTTATATTGAGATTCACTTATGACATTTCCATGCAGTGATCTCAATGCGGGTCTGTCCAGTATTTGTTCTCCAACCAATATCCATAAGATTGATCCGTACCATATGCATTTTCATTCGATGATTATCAATCAAACTTATATTAGTATATTAATCACTTGAGTCTCTACTCAACGCGATTGTACCAGGGACATTTGAATAATCTTATTATTCGTGAATAACTATTATTCGATTATAATATTAAAACATGCACACATTATAATAATTAACGAGAAATTAATGATATCAAATAACTTTATTTAAATGTGACAGTTACAAATCTAGGCACATCGAATGTCCTAGGGCACTATTCCCAACATAATGGTTGTTAATTTTCTATTGATACGGTTATGTGAACCGTTAATTACGATCGTAAGTTTTGTTTGTTGCAATTGTAAATTTTCGTAGTTGTGTATCTGGAGTTGATATTTTTACAGTGTTACTATTTGTTGCCTTATGTTGATATATTGTGCCGAGATTGGCACTTTGGTATATTATTTTGCGATGTTTTGTTCATCATGTTGAGTGGGTATTTGCTCAGTATGCCAAGGGGAAGAGGTCGCGGTCATGGCCGCGGTACAGATGGTCATGGAGATCAGATGCAGAACCAAGAGAATATTTCCGGGAATGGCATTGGCGTTGATGTTGCTACTATATTGCAACAAGTAGATACACAGATGACTCACTTGACCCAGGCGGTTCAACATAACACAGATGTGACCCAGAACGTCGGTGCAAACTAATGGCTTCGAGAAGTGGTCCGTATGAATCCCCCTCATTTCGCTGGTGCCACGGATGCATTAGGCTGGGATGGTTGGATTTTCCAGTCGGGAAAGATTTTCGAGGTAGTTGATTGTCCCGAAGAACGGAAAGTACCTATCGCTCAGTACCTTCTTGACAGAGATGCCGCTAACTATTGGGAGGCTGTTAAGCCTCGGGATCGTGTTGTCACGTGGATAGAATTCCATGAATTGATGGAAGCCGAGTTTTGTCCAGAACCGATCAGATAGCAGAGAATTCGTGATTTTTATTTGTCCAAACCGCTAGAGCTACCGGTGTCTCAAGCTATCATCGATTATAGCAAACAACTCAGCTATGTGCGAGATCAGGTGAGGACTGAAGAAGAGAAGATCCGTAACTTTGATATGCGGATAAAGCCGAAGATTTGCCAGTATATGATGGGATTCACTTGTACTACATTGAGGGAATATCAGAATCGAGCATTAGCTTACGAGCTACCTTCATCATCGATTGAGCATAGGCCCGAGTCGAAGAATCAGAGGGCGTTTGATGATATTCCTATCAGTTTAGGAGTTGGAGTTTCTAAACTACAACACCGTGGCCTTTCTGCGGTGAAGCTCCATCGCTCGACGAGTAGAACCGAGAGTTCTAAGTCATCAGCTTCGACTCCTGGTAAGGCCAGGAGATGTTTCAACTGTAATGTGTCGGGTCATGTTCGTGCACATTGTCCTTTCCCGCCAGTAACGTGTTACAAGTGCAGACTTGAGGGACACAGAATCCAGTTTTGTGAGATGGTTGTCGAGTCTTCCAGGACGCGGGCATCAGCACCGATATCAAGATAGACTTTGAGGTATCCTTGAGAGATTGTCTATTCGTTACTGTAATGTTGCGGCCTTTATTTGTGTTTTAAGTTTCAAGACGAAAATTCTTTTAAGGAGGGTAGAATGTAATACCCAAGATTCTGTTTCCGGCTACTTTTAATTATTGGACGGTTGTGCCGGTTATTTTTGTTGCATTGATGATTATTTGGAACTTTTCCCTATGTTGTGAATGGTTTGATGTACCATGTTATGGTGTTCATCAGGTACGAATTGTTGTTGTGTAAGTCGTGCAGATCGTGTGTATGCATGTGCGACGTGGCATGTTGTATTCTGTTGTCATTTTGTCTCTTTGAGGGTGTTGTGAGCTCTTATTTTCGTTCCTTTTCGAGTCGGCTATGTCCTGGGTGTTTTGGGGGCCGTGTCAGGCTCGATGCTAGCCTTCGATTGTAGCACACGAGCAGGCCACATGAGAACGTGCTCGTGCGTGGTGCTCGTGTGTGTTGTCAGTGCTCGGTCGTGAGCTCCAGGGACGCACGAGCAGGACACACGAGCAGCTGCTCGTGCACTGTGCTCGTGCGTGGTGGCAGTAGCACACAGGACAAAACGCACAAGCATTTGGTCGTGGGTGATGGTCGTCTGTCTCTCATGTATATAAGGGGACAGACGGGGTTTTCACCTCATTTTCTCCCCTTCTTATCTTCTCCTCGCGGCTTACGGACGGGTGAGACTAAGGTTCGAATCCTTGATCGATTCTACTCATTTCCAAGGTGTTTGGAGATTTGGTGATTGTAACATCACCTAATCCATTGTTCTTCGTCGGATCGAGGTATTTTTCTTGATTTCCCTAGAGTTGACTTTTTTGAGATTTGTTCTTGATATCGTATTCAATCCGATTTTTATGAATCGATTGTTGTTAAATGATGTTGTTGAATATATCCTATGTATTATATATCCATATTTTGGTTCCTTATATTCCAAATCGTGATTGTTGTGTTCTAGAGGAGTCTTGAGCATTTAATGTCCGATTAAATAACTCAACGGGTTTTTCTTTTGATCCTTGGGCGTATTTCGTGTTGTTTCCAGTTGTTATGCTCGTTGTAATCGTATTTTTGTTGTTTCTTGCAGAAGTTGTAAGTGTTCGAGGCTTCCGGCTGAGCCGTGTTCGTCGGAATTGTCGATACCAATTGTCGAGAAAAGTATCTTGCCCATACCTTTCGTATTTTGTAGATGTGATAATTGGTAATGGACTATGTGTGTTATTTGAGTAGTTATGACGAATGTTCAAAAAGGATTGATATAATCCCTTTAACGACTTTCTTTCAAAAACGCTCAAGTACTTTTCGAAAGAATGAGTTCTACAAATATGTGTGTTTATTGCTGAGTACGTGATGTTGGGTGACATTGGTTGTGACTCCTTTGTAAGGAGGTTGTGTTGTTCGGTATTGTTGTGAAAGTGTACTTTCTTGTTGATGTGTGATTGTTGCAATTTGGTTGTAAGTTGAGTGTGACCATAGGGTTATCCAGATCAGGTAGGTCTCGAGGAGACTCCGAGGTACGTGGCTTGCTAGCCTGATGCCAGGATAACTTTGTAATACCCGGTTATAATTCAGTCATTTTTATTCAGTAATTATGAATCAGTAATTGTCACTCAGTGATTTTCATTCATTAATAATCACTCATCCTTCATACTCATTCAATTGTGTTCACCGTTCGGCGTAATATTTGTCATACTCGTACTTTTGCCCCCGTACTTCTCGAATTCTGTGATTTTTGTACTCGGTGCATCGTTATAGGCTGAACTGCTTGTCGAGCACGGCCGCATGAGCAGGATGCAGGAGCATCTGGTCATACGTGGCGCTCGTGCGTTGCGGCTGGACTGGGCAGGAGACCCAACGGTCGAAGCCGCCGCACGAGCAGCTACACGAGCAATCGCCGTGGCGTGGTGCTCGCTTGTTGCGGCCGCATCGGGCAGGAGCCCCAAAGATTCGAGCCGTGGCCGCACGAGCAGCCATATACGAGTTGCCGCCAGGCGCGGTGCTCATGCGCTAAGAGCAGTAGCCGGCAGTAGCCTCACGCACGACCGGATGCATAGACACTTGGTCGTGCGGGTTGGTCGTGCGTCCCTGGGACTTATATAAGTGGACCGACGGTTTTTTTTTTCTCATTTTCACCATTTCTTCATCCTACTTCCGAGAGAGAGGGTTTGTGGGAGAGATTTTTCACCATCAATCACTTGAGTACTCGTTTTCATCATCTTCATTCAGTTGTGAAGTTTGGATAGTCGATCTAACGCGATTTCATCGGATCAAAGTGTTTGGATCTTCAAAGGTAATATTCATCAAACCTCTTGGATTTCGATTTTGTGTTGAGATATGATGTTTTGGACGTTATAATCATGTTGTATGAAGAGATATACATATGATTATGAGTATGTATGAATATTCATTGGATTATTGAAAGTTTATTCAAGAACACTTTGAATATTGAGTTGGATTTGGGGTTTTCGATTAGTTGTTGTTGGAATCACGAATTTGGATATTCATATTGGATTTTTGATTGTATTAAAGATGTTTCGTCGGTTTGAAACACTCCTTGGGGATTTGATATTGGTATAATTGAGGATTGATTGTAAACAATCGAAGATTGGTTACAACATGTTCGATATAATGCCCCAATGAACTTGGTTTAGTCGTATCGACGTTTTGAGTTCGTTATATTCGTGTTTGATTCGTATGTTGAACGGATTGTTGGTAATTGTGTTATTCAAGGTTGTTCGAACGACTGACATTTCATTTAGGACGTTTGTTCGTGGAAGGACATTGTTCACCGGTGTTGAGTAAGTTAATTCTTACTCGGTTAAAAGGATATTCATTCCTTTCGTTGTTGTTCATTCATAATTATAGTTCATTCATAATGTATTAACCGTATTGAGACTTGTAATTGTCAATTAATCACTTCATTCACGAGGAATGACTGTTCCAATCATTTCATTGAGCTATCATTCATTTCACTATCATTTCATCTCGGTGAGTCATTATTGATTTTCGATGTCACTTTTGTTATATCGTGGCATACCGGGTCATACTGGCGTGCCGGTTGGTATGTGTAGGATTTTCATGTCGGGCACATATAAAGTCGTGTGTTGGTAGTTGGCCTCACATTGGACTGTGCACACTAGATGATTACTTTGTGAGACTAATTAGGTACAAGACCATATGTGTATTCGATCGATACTCATTGGTGGCTTGTGCACGGACAAAGAACAGTAAGATTTTCTCATTTATCATTTTCATTTGTAATCATGTCGATTATGTTAACTCATTAACCACTCAGTTCATTTCACTGTTCAGTTGTTGATCTTGAGGATTGTTGTGTCAAGAATTAACACTCTCCGACCGGCGATAGCCTCGGAGATCGGGCGACCGAGTCACCGCCGAGCAGCCAAGGCAGAACTGCCGATCGGCGACCAGGCGGCCAGGCCTTAACCCAGCGGACGAGCTAAATCGGCCAACCGAAGGTCCCAGGACAATTCCCGGTGCCGAGCGATCGACCTCAGATACGATCGTCACTCGGTACTCGGCGACCGACTCCTGGCGACCGTCAAGCGGGCGATCCTCTCTCGGCATCTGCCAACCGACCCTTGGTGACCGACCGAATGCCGACCCTCAGAAACTGGCCGATGGCGACCTCTGATAACCAGCTAGAGACGACCCCCTCATGTCGATCAGGGCCGATGGCCATCCAGTCGGCAAAGGCCGAGCCTCAAGACTGGCACCACGTGCAAGAGCCGAGACAAGATCCGCGAATCTCGGATCATTGACCACAGCCTGGCAGAATCTCTCCACCAGCCGACAAGCCGCCGAAAGTTGTCAGTAGGGCCGCATGTGACAGTGATTCCGGACGCGTGCTGGCTCCTCATTGGACCGCCCAGCTGGCTGACTGCTGGAGCTTTGGACTTTAGGCAGGCTGCCAGCCTCTTCCTTGGAATTTAGCCCGACAGCCCGGGTGGTCGCCCCATTATAATATTGGCCGGCAGACGATCGCCCCATTATTATAATGGCCGGAAGGCGATCGCCCGCCAAAGGACAAGACCCGGCTGCCACTATAAATACAAGGCACCCTGCACTTGTCCAAGGGACCGAGATTTTGGCTCACAAAACACTCTCTGCATTATCGCGATTTCAATATACATTACAGGAGCAAAACACCCAGCACTTGGCTATCTCCAACTCTTGGCAACAGCTATCATTCGGTCTTACTTCTCCCGGCCTCTCTCATTAGGAAGACGATCGGCGGGGACGAAGAACACCGAGCTTCGCTCAAGAGCCGGATTAACAGAGTCTTTTTACACTCATTGTATTTAGATTTCTCTCATTAATACTTGTATCCACGAATATTTGTATTAATAACATCTCGCGAGAGCATTCAAGCCCGGGCCTAACAAACCCGGCAAATCTTGTATTATTTATCTTCTCTCGGAAGTGCTCCCGCAATTGTTGTTTGTTGTCCGTCTCCAGCAGTATTTAATCTTCGGATAAATATTTTGGGCAACAACAATTGGCGCTAGAGGAAGGGGCCCTCTAACCCTCAAATTTTTATACCTACCGTCCCGAAGAACACTCACTGTTCTCGGGGCAGATACTTGAAGTGACACTCACTGCACTTCAAAGAAATCTTTCAGGAATCATGTCTTCCGCCTCCGCGTCGAAGAAAGCCAATGACCAGCCGGCCAGACCCCCCGTTCCGTCCCAGTCCGAGCCGCAGCCGATGGTGGAAGGCAGCCGCCGCGGTCAGAGGCGCTCGATCCCATCCCTGGGCGGCGGCCCGAGCCTCTCGCTCGATCAGCTCCGAACCAAGGAACAGATCGACGAGGTCATGGCCGTCCTACAGGAGCGACGGAGTGCTCTCGACGCGCCTCCCGCTATCACCCCCTCGGCCTCCCGCCGGAAGTCCAAGCGGAAGCTCAAGGCGTTACTGGCCGAGCGATCGCCCGGAGGCTCTCGTCCGCAAGAAGAGGCGCTCGGCAGCCGGGGCACCTCTGTCTTCGATCGCCTGGGCAGTGACCCGACCTGGCAACTGGGGCAGTCCGGCCCCAGCTACGAGATGACGGAGTTTGAGTCCGTCACTAGGAGCTCGGCCTACCCGGCTCCCAGAAGGCAGCCCAGCCGTCTGGCTCCCCCTCGCCAAATTGCCGAGGTCGACAACAGCGGAGTCCGGAGATCGGTACACGATCGCCTCGGCTCCCGCTCCCAAAGCCGATCCGCAAGCAACCGAGCCGCGGCGATTGCCGCATTGCAACGTCAGCTCGACGACATGAAAGCGCTCCTGCAATCTAGGGCAGGCGCCATGAAGACGATCGCCGAGCCAAGCGAGCTGCTCGCGATCAACATCGAGCTCGCCCCGGTGCAGCACAAGATCGCTCCTCCTCAGACACCCGTGTACGAGGGGCGATCGGACCCCCAAACACACCTGCACAAGTTCAACATCTACATGACCGGGTGTGGGGCATCTGACGCGACCAGGTGCCGAATGTTCCCTCTGACACTAGACGACCTCGCCCACCGGTGGTACACCTCATTGCCACCTCGGTCCATTGGCTCCTTTAACGAGCTGGCGCATGTCTTCATGGAACACTTCGCTACCAGGGTCGTCCGGCCAGAAGGTCGCCTTCGCATGATGCAAATCAAGCAGGGAGAAGAGGAGACCGACTCGGACTACATCGACCGGGTAGACGTGATCATCCTCAACGGCGAGCCCGTAAACGATGAGACCGCCCTCTACGTGGTCCTAGGAGGTTTTCAGGGCTTCTCGCGTATGTTCAGGCATCTCACGAAGACCCAACCGACGACCTACGCAGCCTTCCGGGCTAGAGCCGCAGATTTTCTGGCCAGGCAAAGGCTTCTTCTTAGCCTAGGAGTAGAGCGATCGGCGCCCGCACGACGACCTCCAGTCTCCCAGCCCGGTCGCTACTATCCAGCAGAGCCGGAGGACTCGATCACCGCCTACAGTCCATTTTAAATGAGGGACTAAGGCTCGCGATCACCTCCGCCGCACATCATAAAGCCATGGTCCTGGCAGTCGATGGAACCGGCTGCTTCGGCCATGCAAGGTCCCTTTCGGCCGAGATCGCTCGCCCTTCGTTTAAATACGAGGCCGGCGTAGTCTAAGGGCTCTCCAACATTAATCAGTGGACACATGCCACAAACCCCGTCTCAACGTACACCGTCGAGGTCGGCCATCTCCATGGCTGGATGAGGTGGAAGCAGATCTAACAAGCCGCGGGCGTGGAGTTGATTCATCCGACGCTGCCCCGCTCAAGGACTCCTCTAGACCAAGACCGCACGCCCTTCGTTTAAATACGAGGCGAGGCGCAGCCTAACAGAGGACCCTCATAATAAAGTGAGTCACGGGACACTCAATGTCTTCGCGCACCAAGACACGGTCATGGAGTCGGTCCATCGATCTCCACGACTGTGCACGATTCCTCAAAACAAGCGAAACCACCAAGTTTCCGAGGGGGATCGGCCAATGTTGTTTTCTGCAGGTGAAAGACCGAAAGATAGCTAGCCAATCGACCATGATAGCCCAAGTCCGAATCCCAGAGTCAGCTCAGCAAGATCGCCCGTCCTCATCCTTACACGATCGCCAGCAAGAACCACCTCGCCCCATGTCTTCAACATAGGAGCAAGCTGGGGGGCAATTGTTGTGTCAAGAATTAACACTCTCCGACCGGCGATCGCCTCGGAGATTGGGCGACCGAGTCACTGCCGAGCAGCCAAGGCAGAACTGCCGATCGGAGACCAGGCGGCCAGGCCTTAACCCAGCGGACGAGCTAAATCGGCCAACCGAAGGTCCCAGGACAATTCCCGGTGTCGAGCGATCGACCTCAGATACGATCGTCACTCGGTACTCGGCGACCGACTCCTGGCGACAGTCAAGCGGGCGATCCTCTCTCGGCATCTGCCGACCGACCCTTGGTGACCGACCGAATGCCGACCCTCAGCAACTGGCCGATGGCGACCTCTGATGACCAGCTAGAGACGACCGCCTCATGTCGATCAGGGCCGATGGCCATCCAGTCGGCAAAGGCCGAGCCTCAAGACTGGCACCACGTGCAAGAGCTGAGACAAGATCCGCGAATCTCGGATCATTGACCACAGCGTGGCAGAATCTCTCCACCAGCCGACAAGCCGCCGAAAGTTGTCAGTAGGGCCGCATGTGACAGTGATTCCGGACGCGTGCTGGCTCCTCATTGGACCGCCTTGGCCGATCACGAGCTTTGGACTTTAGAAGCCGCCACCTCTTCTTCCTTGGAATTTAGCCCGACAGCCCGGGTGGTCGCCCCATTATAATATTGGCCGGCAGACGATCGCCCCATTATTATAATGGCCGGAAGGCGATCGCCCGCCAAAGGACAAGACCCGGCTGCCACTATAAATACAAGGCACCCTGCACTTGTCCAAGGGACCGAGATTTTGGCTCACAAAACACTCTCTGCATTATCGCGATTTCAATATACATTACAGGAGCAAAACACCCAGCACTTGGCTATCTCCAACTCTTGGCAACAGCTATCATTCGGTCTTACTTCTCCCGGCCTCTCTCATTAGGAAGACGATCGGCGGGGACGAAGAACACCGAGCTTCGCTCAAGAGCCGGATTAACAGAGTCTTTTTACACTCATTGTATTTAGATTTCTCTCATTAATACTTGTATCCACGAATATTTGTATTAATAACATCTCGCGAGAGCATTCAAGCCCGGGCCTAACAAACCCGGCAAATCTTGTATTATTTATCTTCTCTCGGAAGTGCTCCCGCAATTGTTGTTTATTGTCCATCTCCAGCAGTATTTAATCTTCGGATAAATATTTTGGGCAACAACAAGGATCATATCATTAATCTTGTTAACTTGTTCAAGATAATCTTTTCAAAAACTTCATCAGATAATCACGTCACTTCAGTTGATCATTCATGTAATCATTGTGCTTGAGCGCGTATGCTCATTTTCATCATTTCATGGCGGAAATCATAATGCGGTACTCATACGAGATATATAATTATCATGCGACCTTCCTACTTCACTATGGAGAGAGTTGTCAGGGGACGCACGGGGAGAGGCTGCGGTGCGGGCCAAAATCCGGGAAATAATCACTCACTGCCAGGAAGTCGTACCCAGGACTTAGCTTGATCGGAAGATGTTTGGGTTGATCCACTCACTTTTATGCCGGTCATGATGACCCATATGCAATTGCTTAATCATCATTGCGCCACTCTGGCCGAATTAATCGAGAGAACCCTCCCGTATGAGCCTGCTGCTAAGGAAATTGTTGAGCAACAACCTTCATCTGTCAGCAGGAAATCAACGAAGCGTAATCAGTCCGAAGGCGGTTAGTCGACCTTCAAGAAGCCTCATGCGGGCCCTAACGTTTCTGAGCGACCTCCTACGGCGCCTATTCCTGCGGGATCCCGAGCGGCCAGATCAGCCATCACCTGTTTCAACTGTGGAGCACCGGGTCATTACAGCACTAAGTGTCTGAAACCGTGTATCATGTGCCATAATTGTGGGATTGTTGGGCATAAGGCCCGTTTTTGCCGAAGGGGCTCCAAGCCGACTCCGGTGGCATCTCAGGCCCCGAAGCAATCAGCGATTCAGAATCAGACTGCTCTGTCAGCGTTGTTTAAGACGACGGAAGCGAATAAAAGCGGAGCTCATATTTATCAGATGGGAGCGTCCGGTACGGGGGTCGGCAAGACCCGGATTCACGCGACGAAGTGGACCGACGATCTGGAGGCCCAAATGATCTCAGATATACTCGTAATTCTATCTCGACCTGTGTGTACCCTTTTTGATACTGGTACATCGCATTCACTCATTTCCAAATCATATTTGAATAGACTCCACTTAGACAGTCCTAATAATTGTGGACCTTATATCATTGGTCTACCTGACGGTAGAAGAATTTTCGGAAATCATGAGGTTAAGAACTGACCGAATTAAGCTTAATGACCGCGATTGGTTGGCGGACCTAATCGTGGTGGATTTACCTAAGGACAATGTAATATTAGGTATTAGTGGGATGGATCGTCATGATACCATCCTCAATGTTCGTAAGCGTATGGTCACTATCATTTCCGTCGTTGGAGTCGAGTGTGTATTTCAGGGAGGTGATCCCCGTTGTTCCAGAAGAATCATTAATATGATGAAAGCAGTAAAATTACTCAACCAGAGTTGTTCAATCATTCATTATATCATTATCATCGACTGACCGTTCTAGGGCAATCGAGATGTTCCATCATTCCTTATATCATTGTCATCGATTGACCGTTCTAAGGCAATCGAGATGTTCCATCATTCCTTATATCATTGTCATCGATTGACCGTTCTAATGCAATCGAGATGTTCCATCATTCCTTATATCATTGTCATCGATTGGCCGTTCTAAGGTAATCGAGGTGTTCAATCATTCATTGTATCACTGTCGTCGATTGGCCATTCTCAGGCAATCGAGGTGTTCAACCATTCGTGGTATCATTGTTATCGTTTGACGATGTACTCCCAGATGAGCTACCTGGTTTACCTCCACAGAGGGATGTGGAATTCACGATAGAGTTGGAGCCTGGTACATCCCCATTATCGAAGGCACTGTATCGGATGGCCCCGACCGAAGTGCAGGAACTAAATAATCAATGGGAAGATTTGACCGAGAAGTATTATTTTTGATCGAGTGCGTCCCCGTGGGGAGCACCAGTGTGATTTGTCAAGAAGGAGGACGGTTCTCTTCATCTGTGTGTCGAAGATCTCTTAGATCAACTTCAGGGAGCTTCAGTATTTCCCAAGATCGACTTGAGATCTGGATATCATCAGTTGCGAATTCGAGAGTTGGATATCGCGAGGACGGCATTTCGAACACGCTATGGTCATTATGAGTTCGTGATAATGCCGTTTGGGTTGACTTATGCACCTGCGGTATTCATGGAGTTAATGAATCGGGTCTTCATCGACTTGTTGGATCAGTTTGTGGTTGTCTTCATTGATGACCTTTTTATTTATTCTCGTGACCAGGAAGAGCACGAGTTTCACCTTCATCAGGTGCTCGACGTGTTGAAACGAGAGCAACTTTATGGGAAGTTTTCCAAGTGTGAGTTCTGGATGTCCGAAGTGACATTTCTCGGGCATGTAATTTCATCAGACGGTGTGCGTGTTGATCCTCAGAAGACGGAGGCTATCCGAGATTGGTTACCTCCGAAGAATGCTAAGGAAATTCGAAGTTTTCTCGGATTAGCCGGTTATTATCGGCGATTTGCGGAAGGATTTTCTAAAATAACTAAACCAATGACGAACCTTTTGCGAAGGGATAAGAAATACATGTGGTCCGACGCGTGTCAATAGAGTTTTGAGGAACTCAAGAGCCGGTTAATTTCAGCACCTGCCCTTTCTTTACCGCAAGGGACGGAAGGATTTGTGGTCTATAGTGATGCGTCCGGACAGGGTCTCGGATGTGTACTCATGCAGAACGGGAAAGTTATTGCTTATGCTTCACGGCAATTGAGACCTTACGAGGTAAATTATCCGACCCACGACCTGGAGCTAGCAGCCGTGGTTTTCGTATTGAAGATTTGGCGTCATTATATTTATGGCGTTACCTGTCAGATATTGACCGATCATAAGAGTTTAAAGTATATATTTACTCAGAAGGAGTTAGATATGCGACGGATACGGTGGTTGGAACTAATCAAAGATTATGATATCGAGATACTTTACCACCCGGGCAAGGCGAACGTTGTCGCCGATGCCTTGAGTTGTAAGTCCGTTCAGGAGCAGATGCTTGCTTGATTAACAGTTTAGAGGGAACTTCAACAGGAATTTCTGAGACCCAAGATCGAGGTCTGGTTACAGCGAGTACAAGGGCAACTTTGTACGTTGGAGATTTCATCGCCACTTGAGGAGGCGATCAGGGAGAATCAGGGTTTGGACCCATTTCTGTTACGCATTCGAGAGGATGTGACTCAGGGGAAAGCCCCCGAGTTTGTGGTCCAAGAGGATGAACTTTTGCGTTTCAAGAATCGGTTATGTGTACCGGCGAATGACGAGTTGAAAAACTCGATTTTGAGAGAAGCTCATGCTACCCCTTATTCCGTTCATCCGGGGTCTAGCAAGATGTATAAAGACTTGAAACAAAATTACTGGTGGAGTAATATGGAGCGGGAAGCCGTGGAATTTGTTTCGAGATGTTTGACCTGTCAGCAAGTCAAGATAGAACATCAGCGACCGGCGGGTATGGTGAAACCTCTCCCTATTCCAGAATGGAAGTGGGAGGATATTTCAATGAACTTCATCACGAGTTTGCCGACGAGTCGTCGTGGCATGAATACAATCTGGGTAATTGTGGATCGCCTAACTAAATCAGCTCATTTCCTTGAGATTAAGGATATGTGGGGTCCCAAGAGACTTGCCCAGTTGTTTATCAAAAAGATAGTGAGATTGCACGGTACTCCTAAGAGTATCGTTTTCGATCGTGACGGACGATTCGTGTCTCATTTTTGGAAATCAGTTCATCGGGGAACTCAGCTTAATCTCAGTACAGCTTTTCATCCTCAGTCCGACGGACAATCGAAGAGGACTATTCAGACTTTGGAGGACATGTTGATGGCATGTGTTCTCGATTGGAAAGATGATTGGGAAGCCCAACTACCGTTGATCGAGTCCACGTACTATAATAATTAGCATGCTTCGATTAAGATGGCACCTTACGAGGCCCTGTACGGTCGTCGTTGTCGATCTCCTTTGTGTTGGGATGACTTATCAGAATCAATCGGCACCGAGCTCGATATGCTTATAGCCGCCCGTGAGAAGGTAGCTTGGATCAGGAGTCGTTTGTTGACCGCTCAGAGTCGATAGAAATCTTATGCATATAATCGTTGTCGACCATTAGAATTCGAGACACGTGACCATGTTTTGGTCAAGGTATCCCCGAGTCGAGGTATCTTCCATTTTGGGAAGAGGGAAAAGTTGAGTCCGAGATTCATTGGACAGTTTGAAATTTTAGATCGGGTAGGCGAGCTAGCTTATCGATTGGCCTTACCTCCGGCGTTGAGCCGAATTCATAACGTGTTTCGCGTATCTCAGTTATGGAAGTATGTTGCCGATCCGAGTCACGTACTTCAGTTCGACAAAATCGATATCACCGATGATCATTCATACGAGGAGCGTCTTATGCGAGTCTTAGAGCGGCGAATCAAACAGTTGAAGAACAAGACGATTCCTTTGGTAAAGATCCAGTGGTCTAGACACAGAGTCGATAAGACTACTTGGGAAACCGAAGATAGTATGCGGGAGAGTTATCCTAAGTTGTTTGACCCTTAGTTTTGAGGACGAAACTCTTTTTAAGGGGGGAGTATGTAATACCTGGTTGTAATTCAGTCATTTTTATTCAGTAATTATCAATCAGTAATTGTCACTTAGTGATTTTCATTCATTAATAATCACTCATCATTCATACTCATTCAATTGTGTTCACCATTCGGCGTAATATTTGTCATACACGTACTTTTGCCCCCTTACTTCTCGAATTCTGTGATTTTTGTACTCGATGCATCGTTATAGGCTGAACTGCTTGTCGAGCAGGGCCGCACGAGCATCTGGTCGTGCGTGGCGCTCGTGCGTTGCGGCTGGACTAGGCAGGAGATCCAGCGGCCGAGTCAGTGCCGCACGTGCAGGCCACACGAGCAACTGCTCGTGCGCAGTGCTCGTGTGTTGTGGATGGATTAGGCAGGAGACCCAGTGGCCGAGTCAGCGCCGCATGAGCAGGCCATACGAGCAACTGCTCGGGCGTGGTGCTCGTGTGTTGCGGCTGTACTGGGCAGGAGGCCCAGCGTTCGAGTCAGGGCCGCACGAGCAGGCCACCCGAGTTGCTGCTCGTGCACGGCGCTCATGCGCTAAGAGCAGTAGCCGGCAGAAGCCTCACGCACGACCGGACGCACAGACACTTGGTCGTGCGGATTGGTCGTGCGTCCCTGGGACTTATATAAGTGGACCGACGGGTTTTTTTCTCATTTTCACCATTTCTTCATCCTACTTCCGAGAGAGAGGGTTTGTGGGAGAGATTTTTCACCATCAATCACTTGAGTACTCGGTTTTCATCATCTTCATTCGGTTGTGAAGCTTGGATAGTCGATCTAATGCGATTTCATTGGATCAAAGTGTTTGGATCTTCAAAGGTAATATTCATCAAACCTCTTGGATTTCGATTTTGGGTTGAGATATGATGTTTTGGACGTTATAATCATGTTGTATGAAGAGATATACATAGGATTATGAGTATGTATGAATATTCATCGGATTATTGAAAGGTTATTCAAGAACACTTTGAATATTGAGTTGGATTTGGGGGTTTTCGATTAGTTGTTGTTGGAATCACGAATTTGGATATTCATATTAGATTTTTGATTGTATTGAAGATGTTTTGTCGGTTTGAAACACTCCTTGGGGATTTGATATTGGTATAATTGAGGATTGATTGTAAACAATCGAAGATTGGTTACAACGTGGTCGATATAATTCCCCAATGAACTTGGTTTAGTCGTATCGACGTTTTGAGTTCGTTATATTCGTGTTTGATTCGTATGTTGAACGGATTGTTGGTAATTGTGTTATTCAAGGCTGTTCGAGCTACCGACATTTCATTTAGGACGTTTGTTCGTGGAAGGACATTGTTCACCGGTGTTGAGTAAGTTAATTCTTACTCGGTTAAAAGGATATTCATTCATTTCGTTGTTGTTCGTTCATAATTATAGTTCATTCATAATGTATTAACCATATTGAGACTTGTAATTGTCAACTAATCACTTCATTCATGAGGAACGATGGTTCCAATCATTTCATTGAGCTATCATTCATTTCACTATCATTTCATCTCGGTGAGTCATTATTGATTTTCGATGTCACTTTTGTTATATCGTGGCATTCCGGGTCATACTGGCGTGCCGGTTGGTATGTGTAGGATTTTCATGTCGGGCACATATAAAGTCGTGTGTTGGTAGTTGGCCTCACATTGGACTGTGCACACGAGACGATTACTTTGTGAGACTAATTAGGTACAAGACCACATGTGTATTCGATCGATACTCGTTGGTGGCTTGTGCACGGACACATTTCCATCCCGGGCATAGTGTGGAGCCATCCTTTGAGCCGTACTGTTAGTTGATTCATACAGCATGTTTGATTGCGTATGTTTTCAACAGGATTGTGATTATTCAACTCTTGAGGATTGTTGTTCTGTGTAACTGACCCCGTTGGGGAATATTGTTTTCAGGTCATGGCAAGGTTAAGGCATGGGAGGAGAACGTTGACGGTGAGGAGTCCCAGTGATACTAGTAGGGGGCCCCAGTCCTTTCATTCACCCGTGTTTTCTTTATTTTATTTCCGCTGCAGACTTCCATTTGGATATTCATTTCATTTAGTGTTGTATATTTTATCTTCATATAAAATATACATGTATTCGGTATTATCTTGAGTATGTTGTAATGAAACTCCTCATTGGAGTGATTGATGATATATTGTGGTTCGGTACTACAATTATATTATTTAATTTATTAATTTTCATTCGCCTGGTGGGTCCCAAACGGGGGTCCACGACACTGTAATATCCGCCTAGTTTGGGGTGTTACAAACTTATGGTGTATATTTGGACGTATTACATACTCGTCATGGGTTATCCAAACCGGGTATGCCATCGTGGGACTCCGAGGTTCGTGCTTGCTAGCACGATGCCAGGATAACTATTGGGTTATCCAAACCGGGTACGTCGTCACGAGACTCCGAGGTTCGTGGCTTGTTAGCCCGATGCAAGGATAACTATGAGTGTATGTTATATGTCTGTTGTGGAATTCTAATGATTGTGCTGTTGGTGTGACCCTTGTTATGGTGATACGTGTTAACCACTCAGGGATGGGACTTCGAGTCCTTTGAAGGATCGTAGCTTATAGCGCAAATCAACGGTTAATCATGAGGTATGGATCTTTCGTTTGATTACCATTGTTTTATTCACTCGGGTACGCACGTAGAAGCTCCGAGGTTCATGCTTGTTAGCATGGTACAAGAATAACCTTTTGGCGTATGATTGAGATGGACGTTTGGGTCGTAAACCCTGTAATTTATTATTATTATGATTAACATGGATGTTTGGGTCGTGAACCCCGTAATTTATTGTCATATTATTAATTTGGGAAAAAATATATCTGAGTTGTAACCCTAAAGAGGAATTTCGTAAAGATGAGGATTCCTAAATCCTAAATGTATTTTTCTGGAAACACCCGAGATCTTTAAAATGCTTTATAAGTTGTTTACTTATTTTATTGCTGTATTTCAAGGCTTTGGACTGTCTTTTTCAAATAAAACATCTCGGGAAATGTATCGCTGTGTTTTGACTCGATGATTATTCAAATTATTATATTCTTGGAATATGATGTGTATGGCTCGTAATTGCACTTTATACTTGTACTAGCAAAATAGTGGAATTTTGCTAACCCCCGAGTAATCGGGGGGTGGGTGTCTGTATTGCATTCAGGTACATGCGGATTCTTAGGGAGCAAAACCACGGGATTGGTACGAAGGGGGATGGAAGATAAATGATACTAATAACATGAGAGCCAATATTGGGTATTCGACATGGTTGAATTGTATTATTCTTTCCACTGTATTGTTCTCCTGTCTTATAGGAGTGTTGTTGTATTTTGACCCCTGTGCGGATATGAGTTTCTGGACAGAGTTGTATATGTTGTTCACATTGTATGTATTGATGTAAGACCAAATCGGTCTACTGTTTCATTTGTTTAGCCATGTTGGCATTAGATATGATGTCTCATGTTGGTATCCAGCCTAGTAGTGTAATATTCGGTATTTTGTTTTCCGTTATCTTGTATTGTTTGTGTTTTTACGCCAGACATATTTCTTGTTGATGTAAATCGGAATGATTTCTATCGTGATACTCTGTGTGTTACTATCGTGTAGTGATTTTTAGCTGAGGATGACTTGTTGTCATTTATGTCTTTTCGATTGTGTATGTGTTGAGGTATTATAAGTTACTCCTCGTAACGTGTTTGTTATCGTTTTGGTGCATTTGTGTGACCGAGACATTGTCGAATGTCCTACCCGACTATTGTAATTTTTTAGTTTTGTTACTGTGTTCAGCAGAACACATACGGCCGTAGACCGTATCAGTTACGGCCGTGTATTACAAGAGTTACGGCCGTAAGGATGGTGTGTTACGGCCATAACGTGATCTAGTGTTACAGATATAATGTCTTGTTGATAACGACCGTAACACACCTTTGTATTTTGTGCAGTAGCCCAGAGTAGTGCTTACGGACATAAGCTGTAGATGTTACAGCCGTATGATGCACGAATTACAGCCGTAAGGTACTTGAGTTACGGCCGTAACAGGCCACTGGTATATAAACCAGTGGCAGCGTCTTTTTGGGGAAAATAATCATTTCCCCTTCGTCCTCTTCGGGATTTTCTGGAGCAGAGGTGATTCTTGAGTTTGGGTAGGCCAACTTCATCGATTCGGGAAACTTAGTTCGTGTCAATCATCATCCTCCAATTCGTTCGTCCGGATCGTAGGTAAATTCTTCGAATCTCTTAGGGTTGACCTTCAAGATTTTCATATTGATGTCAATTCTTGTTCATTTTTGGTGATTCAATTAGTGTTATATGATGTTGTTAAACATATTCTACAGATTGTATATCCGTATCTTGAGTTCGTTTGAACCCAATTGGGATTTTTGGTGTTCTAAGGAAACCTTGAACATTTAATGTCCGATTAAATGCTTCAGAGGGTTTCCTTCGGTTCTTGGATGTGTTTTCCATTGTTTTCAGTCGTTATACTCGTAGTAATCATGTTTTCGTTGTGTTTTCACGGAGGATCGTAGGTGTTCGGGGTTTTTCAAGTTGTGTCGTGTTCGTAGGAATATTCGGGTGTCGACTATCGAGGCAAGTATCTTGCTTATACATTTTGTACCTTGTGAATATGACTTACGTGTTGAAATGAATGAATTGTGGTTAGTTGTGATAATCTTGGATGTGTAACTTGGAAATGTATATGTTAGTCGATTGTACCCTTGGATGTGTATCGTGTTATAGGTACTGATCGTGAGTTATGTGGCATTGATTTCATCGGTGATTTGGATGACAATATTGTGTTATGTGTGTTTGGTTGTGTAAAGCTCGTATTGGTTATAATGTCTACTTCGTGCTATGTATGCTAGTTGTGTGAACTTGTAATAGTCAAGATGGTTGATTGATTATGAGCCTGTTGGTGTGATGTGAATGTGAATGTTGTGTGCTGGAATGCTAAGTTCAGTCGTGTGGGTTCGCCGGGGCCTACGAGGACTCATGGCACAGGTTCATGGGATCAAAACTTAGTATGTGGTGCTGAGGTCCAATTGCGGGTCTGATGAGGCCTATGATGACACATGGCACAGGTCCATGAGGTCAGGACACAGTACGTCCAACCGTGCGGGTTCGACGGGACCTACGGTGACACATGACACAGGTTCACGGGGTTAGGACTGGTTATTGTGATGATGTGTTTGATTCCAACCGTGAGGGTTCGGCGGAACCTACGGTGACACGTGACACAGGTTCACGGGGTCAGGACTGGTTGTTGTGATTATGTATTTGATTCCAACCGTGTGGGTTCGGCAGAATCTACGGTGACACGTGACACAGGTTCACGGGTTCAGGACTGGTTGTTGTTATTGATGTGTTTTATTCCTTCCATGCGGGTTTCCAAACCTATGGAGGCTCGTGATAGGAGATCACAGAGTCATGATTATGTTTTGATAAACCTAGATTCGAAAGAAAGTCTTCAAGGAAAGAATGTTGGGCCGAGTCCCACGAGATTTGTGGAAATATTTTCGTGCTGTAAATTGCCGAAATACGAATCGAGATTTGGGTTAAAACCCTAAGGTTTTCGAAAAGGTTTTACAAATCAGGACTCGAGGTCCTAAAGGTTTTGTATTTCTAAAAATCCTCGAGATGAGAATTTTACTTGCGAATAAATCCTTGCTCGTTTTCTAAATTGTTAAAACCTCTCGGGAATGACTTGGTACTTGGTTATTGTATCTGATCCATGGTTGATGTTTGCTTGTTACATTTCGTATGATTTGATACTTGCAGTAGTAAAACAGTGGAGTTTTACTAACCCCCGAGTAATCGGGGGGTGGATGTCTGTGTTGCATCCAGGTACATGCAGGTTCTTGAGGAGCACTTCCAGGATCGGCATAGGAAGTGACGAGCTACTATACAAATCAAGAGTTGAGAGTTTGGTAGAGTTATGTTGTATTATCAGAGTTGTAGTCAGTCTTCTGCTGTATTGTAGTTCGACCCCTACGTGGGTATTGTTATATAAAGTTAGTTTCTGTTGATTGAGTTGTGCGACCTCCTCAGTCCATGTAGTTACTTGTAATTGACCTTAACGGTCTATATTATTATATTGTTTGACCCTGGCCGGGCATCCATTTGGTCGTTCTGGGATGTTTATCCTGGTAGATCCTTGTGGAAAGGATCTACGGCGTGTAATATTCCCATATGGTTTTGGGGGTGTTACATTTATGGTATCTGAGCGTAGGTTGGGGAAACCTAGGCTGTCGGGTTGAGTCGAGTCATGATTTGTCGAGTAGTGTGTTGTCGTGTCGTTCGTGTTGTCGGGTGACAAGTTGAGTTGTGCGTAGTCACAATGTGTCGGATGTGTTGTCAGATGAGATTAGTATCGTGGGCGACCGTCATCTCCATGCGGCCTGTGGACGTAAGTCTCCTATTTTATGCAAGGTATCTGTGTTTCATGATTTCATTTATGTGAGATAATTGTGGTACATAATATTTGTTTGTTGATGTTGTGAAAGGGAATCCGTGTTTGACATTCGTGGTGCACCACTTGTGAATTAAGCTGAATGTAATGATGGATTGGGCACCGGGTGGTGCAATATAATGTGAAAGTTGTGAACCTTGATGTGTTCCAGAAAATGTAACGATGGTAGAGTTTGTAGAGAAACTTAGATGGATAGTTTGGATGTATGTTTAAACTTGGTGATCCTGTGTGCCGTTTGGGGATGTGGTTTTAAGTTCGATTATTTTTGGATAATTTTAATTGTATCCGCTGCGTGCAGATTCGAAAACGGTTTTCTGAAAGATTTTATGGGCTTGGGTATTTTTGTAGAAAAATCGATATTTAAAAATATTTTGATGGTGCGGTTAAAACAACGGTTTTGTATGGATTTTGAATCAGTTGAACTTTGACGAGTTGGTCATGTATTTTCAAGTGACACCTTCAGACGGTATTTGAAAAAAATATGTTTAAAGTACTTCGGACATTGCAAATTGTTACCGTCATTTTTGGATATGATCGAAAGGATTTTGGAAAAAAAAATTATTTTGCAAAACGACTTTGATTTTCGGAATTTAAAACGTTATGTGTTTGTATGTTGGGACTAAGTAGTTACGACAAGTTTGTTATGTTGTTATGCTCGTCGGAAAATTTTGCAGAATTTCTAAATATCGGGATATATTGTTAGGAGTCGATCCTTAACCTTCGGAGCCGTTTCGGGGCTGCTGGGACAATTCTACTGTCCTGCAGCTAGTGATTACAGCCGTAAGATGTTTACCATTACGGTCGTAAGCTCTTAGGTGTTATGTCCGTAAGCTCCTAGTTGTTACGGCCGTAAACTACATGTTATTACGGCCGTAAGCTTGTGACTGTCACGGCAGTAATTTTGTTGCTACAGTGGTATCTGTGCTCCTTTTCGATCGCTTGATTCTTATCGATATAGTCGTGTAGTCCGCCAGTGAAGATTGTGAACTTTAACTATTGTATCAGTAATGTTGCACTCGGTTGTTTATCCTGTTTGGATATTATTGACGTGTTGTTGATCGTTACCTTTCTTGCTAGCAAATTTGTCTGTACACCTAAATGTTGTGACGACATAGTCTGATTTAATTATACTATTTCATGACGTTATCCTGGTATGATAATTGATATGTAGAAATGATTAGTGTGATGATATATATTAATAATGTCATTTTGTTGACATTGGTTATAGAGTAGATTTGATATTTCACAATGTTGTTTTGCAAATGATTTCAAAACGGAACAATTATGATAATGGGTTCATGGTTTTGATTAAACGGCTGAGGTATCAAATATTTTTTTAAAAACTCATTTCAGAAAAATCATTCGAACTCAAAAAGTTTAAAATATTATTATTTTAACGAATACCTCGGAAAAATTTTATTTTTAAATAATGTTACAAATGTTTGACCACAATGATATGTATGTGGTTCTGATCGTGTTCTTTTTGGTAAAGGTCGTACGTTTTTTTTGATGTAGCCAAGTGAATTACTTGTGAAATTGAGTTCTATTGTTGCAGTGATCATTCGTGTATTCGTGTAATGACTTGGAGTGGATATTTAGTGTGTTGCTATTTGTTGTCCTATGTTGATTATGTGATGTTTGGTTTTGTTGTTCTGATCGGTGGTCCGTTTAGTATGCCGAGAGGTTGAGGACGTGGTCATAGTAATAGTCGTAATCAGGAGCATGAGAGGGCAACTCGCTCACTGTCGAGTGCCAATCAGCTCAGTACAGATGGTCGGGATGACCAGTCGCATGATTGGGGGCAGTCAGCCGGAGGTGATAATGACGTTGGCGCCGCCACCATCCTTCATCAGGTGGTTGACTAGTTAGTGCAGAAGAATCAGACCGTACACTGGAATGAGAACCCAGATGGGGATAATGGAACAAGTAAGTGGTTACGAGATATGATGAGAATGCACCCGCCCCGTTTTGTAGGTTCTTCTGACTCGTTAGGTTGGGAGAACTGGCTCTTCCAGTTGGACAGAACATTTGATGTTGTAGCTTGTCCGGATGAAAGGAGGGTACCCATTGCTCAGTATCTGCTCGACAAAGAAGCTGCAGTCTGGTGGCAGGCTGTAGCGCCTGCAGATTGTACACCTACATAGGCTGAGTTTAAGACTTCCATGGAGGCAGAGTATTGCCCGTTACCTGTCCGTGAGCGCAGGATCATTGTGTTTTTCTCGGCTATGCCCCAGGATGTGTTGATATCCAAGGCGATAGTCGATTATAATCAGCAGCTGGCTTATGTTCGTGATCAGGTAAGAAGTGAAGCGGACAAGATCCGGTACTTAAATCCCATATCCGTGAGAGTATGGCTTCGCTTATGTGTACTACCTTGAAAGAATAGAGAGAGAGAGAGAGAGTAGAGGACAGAGAAGAAGGAAACGGGAGGAGGAAGAAATGTGCCGGCTGAGGGTTTGGTTTAGGGTATTTATAATCGCGAAAATTTAGGGTTTTGCAGATTAGCCCCACTTTTTCTAGAAACTTTCAATTTAACCCCAGACACTTTTAATTACTTCGATTTTAACCCCAGTCCTTTTCCAGTCCTTCGTATTAAGCCTCTAGATTTCTCAGATCTTGCAATTTGACCCCAGTCAACTTTAAAACCTTCAATTCAGTCCTATTTTGACCAAGACATTAAAATATTGAATTTCCAATTAATATTAATAATTAGTTCGATTTTATGCATATATATTTTAATTTCAGTCATTATATCATAATATTTTATAATGATTAAATTATTATTATATGTAGGCATTAACGAGGATTCACGGGCTTAGGACTGTGAGTCGAGCATCTTCATATTCAAGTTCAAGCAGCATCATATTATTCAGGTGGGAATTTTCACTATCACTTTAATTGCTTTAATTGGATTGTATATGTGATATTCTATTCATGTTTAAAATTATGATACATGTTGTAAATCAGGCTCACCTATATACGTGTAAAGAGGCTATCTTAAGATATATGTTGTGTGGGGACACATGCATAACCTCAATATTCACATACGTGCTCGATTCATGTTATATGTGGTATTGTGTGTATGTTTCATGTCGTTGCGGGGGCACCTGTGCAACCTCAATAGTCGTGTTACGCGTGCTAGATTCATGCTATACGTAATATTTTGTGTATGTATTCATGTCGAGGAAAAGATATGATAGATTATTCATGTTATGCTTTCCATGAGATTGTATATTACTGTGATATGTGTGATTTTCACGAGCTGGAGGAAGCTCACTGCCACCTTTATTGATCCTGCAGGTTAACCATGCCGGATGGACGAAGGAGCGAGTAGAGAGGGTATATGAATGAAATTTATTAAATGATGTTTTATTTATGTCTAATACTTTGGAATTTAATTGGGGAAATTTTTGTTTAGAAATTAACAATTTATAATTTATTCTTTCGCCGCAATTATTATCTCTTATCTATGACGTAATGTAGCCTTAATTAAAGGTATTTAATTTATGTCAGTGTAGCGATTCGACTTTGTAGGCGAGAATTTTAATATTCTCAAAAGAAATTATTTTTCGTCAAAATTTATCTTTTACTTATTTTTCCCTATAATTACCCCTAGAAAGTCGGGGCGTTACATAGTGGTATCAGAGCGGGTTTTACCTTTCTGTAGACTCGCTAAAATATAAAAGTATCATATGCTCTCAGCTTCGCCACTTCATCACTCCGTCCAAGGTACCAAATTTCAGTCATTATTCATGCATATATCATTCCATTTTATTTACATGATTGTATATGTATGTACAAATTGTTAGAATGGCCAAACCTAGGATGACGTCACGTAAGAGGGTTCCTGCTACTTTTGACTCGCGTCTTCTGGCACGCAAGGGTTGGTGGGACGATCCGAGTTTACCAGAAAATGCACCACATTATGTCATCAATAGGCTGAGCAAGTGGTTGCAGTTTGGGAAACAAGGTTCCGTCACGCATCAGCTGGAACACCTAATGGGGAAGTTATCCGAAGATTGGAGTTATTGCATCTTCCGGATTTGGAAAGAGTCCATCAAAAAATCACCAGAAGAGCGAGAGACCGCAGATGGTTTCCAGTTCGTAGCTGGACATTTATTGGATATGTATCCTCGAGAGGCGATACCAGCTGCAAATTGGAGTTCCGATGCTACGGATGAAGAAGACCTAGATGAGGATCCCGAAGAAGACCCTGAGGAGGATCCTGAAGAAGATCGTGAAGACGATCCAGAGGAAGCACCCAAAGAAGAGCCAGGACCAAAGGAAGAGTTGGATATGGAGCAGATGGGAGACTCGAATGATGCTGAGATGGCTGGGAAATAGAGCCGGCAATTTACCACACGACACGAAAATTTAGTGTTTGGGTTTGCATTTTGAGTACACGACACGAAAGTACACAACCGAGATTTAGTGTCGGGTTTGTGTTTACCCTTTGGGTACACGACACGACACGAGGTACACGAAATAAATAAATAAATAAATAAATATATAATATTTATATTTAATTTAATAAAAATATATATATATTATGAATTATGTTTATACTAAACTTTAAAATTTGAAAATATAATGTGAACTTTCATAAATTTCGTATAAACATTCGTGTTTTCATTGCCATTCATTTCATTTCGTCTACTAAAACCTATAAAAATAATATTATAATAGTAAAATTACTATTTTTTCTACTATTTTAATATTTATTTTATATTATGTGCTTGACACGAAAACACGACACGAAACGACACGAATTTGCGCGGTACACGACATGACATGACACGAATTCATTTAGTGTCGTGTATGGGTTTGGACTTTTGGTACACGAAACACAAAAGTACACGACACGAACGAATTGCCAGGTCTAATGGGAAATTGATTACACATGAGTCGGCACAAAAAGTGTCGAAGCAACGCCGACAGAGTACCCCACCAATAGATGGTGCAGAGACATATGACCGAGAGAGGCAACCATAGAGGTGTGTTGTGTCCACGGACTTCCTTGTCCGGACCAAATCCAGGATATGAGCAGGGATGAGTACTTCGATCGGCGTTTGAAGGAGATCTTGTACGATGAGTCTGAGATGGGATTTATTACTCGAGTTTCTCGTCGGCTGCTTTTTGGGATCGTGGATTTCTTTGGACCTACGCATAGGCATTCTAGGAGCCATGGTAGGTTTTCCGATCGGCCTCGTCATTCTGCATCTATTAGCAGTGCCCAACGGAGGATTACTGACCCTCCACGACACTCAGTCTCTGGTGCAGCCCACAGTCACCATGCTCAGCGTCAGCCTAGTCATCATTCTCAGCATCAGCGTAGTCACCATTCTGAGATCCAGCACAGTTATCATTCTCAGATTCATCATTCTTTTGAGCAGACTGAGCAGCGCCTAGAGCCGACTCTACGGTTTCTGGATTATCGGTATTAGTACCAGCCATGTGATGCTCTATTTCAGCAGTACGGTACGATGTTCGATTGGTTTCAGGACGAGCATCACTATAGTACGATGTTTTCCGGCCAGAGTAGTAATTCTCAGCAGCAGCCTCCATTTCAGATCGAGCAGCCAGTTTTTGAGATCGAGCAGCCGATTGTACGGGTCTGTGATCGTTATAGTTGTGAGGGGAATGTTGAGGGTGCTGAGGGTGATGACATTGGTGAGAGTGCCGGGCCGCAGCAGTTGGGTGAGCGTAGTCTTCCACCGCAAATGAGTCGACCCTCTGCTGCTCTTCGGGAGCCTTTTGTGGTGGAGCCTCCAAGAAATAGTGAGGCTCTAAAGAAGTTGTACCTATGGTTTAGGAAGCAGCCACGTGATGTTATTGTGCGGTGTTTGGATAATGGGCATGTTCTCACACAGGCATTATTTGACTGGATAGAGTCTAGCCGTGAAGACTTTGATGCCGAGGTGATAGATTGTTATGTGCTTGCCACTCGCGCGAGGCTTCGGAGGGGAGTCCACAATGTTGGTGTCGGTAGAGTTGGCACTGTACTTGCCGGCTCCCAATTTTACGTAAGTTCTATAAATTACTCGTCCATATATCATGGATGCGATGTGGGGTTTTTTTATTTTGTGGTTTGGCTTTTTGTAGTTAGTTATGGCGAACTAGTTCGCAAAACTCCATCCGGATGATCCACTTGGTATCAAGGTGACAGGGAAGCCGGTTTACAATGGTTGGAAAACTCCGAAATCCATCGAGGACTTCATGACAGGTCTTGATACAACAAATGCAGTTCCATGGTCAAATTGCGACAAAGTAAGTTTAAAAGTATCATATTTATAAATGCTTCGCTACGTTTGATGTGATGGTCTTATATATTTACATTTGTTTCAACAGATAATTGCCATTTGTTGCCTCGACCAGAGCCACTAGGTGACTATCAAGATTAACATCATAACATGGACCGTGGAGTTGTATGATTCCTTGTCACTCCAACACCCAGATGGTCGATGCTGATTCAACCAACTGCGACCAATTACTCATCTTATGCCTCGTGTGCTATCTCAATTTGGGTACTGGCTGAACAACTAATCGAAGAAAAAGTATGACACGGAGATAAGTTTCAAAATTATGCCACAAGAACTGCAGTTCATACAAAGCGACAATCACAGTTTTGGCCCCTTCGCGTGCATATACTTGGATAGACTCACCTCTGCAAATCCAGCAGGAAGGCACCAAATCAAGGAAATGAATGAGAAATATATTAATAAATATCGATATGGTTTAGCTGCTGAAATCTTTATGTTTTCGTTGGACGTAGTGTAGGATAATGTATTTTTGACACTGATGAGTATGTATTTTACTTTTTTATTCAGATATATTCTGGTAAGATTGACGTGTCGTGTTGTTAAATCTGGAAAAAACTGGTTTATGGTGACTTTGGTAAATCCAGACCAGCCCTGTGTTACACATGATGACAGCACACGATTGTGCCCATCGTGGGTTACGATCATGTGCATCTTGCCCACGGTCATGGGCTGCTGCTGTCGTGTGCATCCTGCCATGACCGTGTGTACACGATGACCAGTCCCATCATGGACACGATCGTGTGCCCCGACATCACTCAGTAGCTGTAGGATACAGGGCCCGGCAGCGCCCGCAAGCTATAGGATACATCGCCCGACAGCACCCGTATGTTGTAGGATACAGCGCCAGCATGCTGTAGGCACAGCGCTGTCAATAAGAATATTGTTAACAAATACATGTTAATATATAAGTAACAACACGTAAATTTACGAGTATTTTGGGAAATTAGTGAAAAATGTTGATGTTCTTGTGCACACGATGGCTAGTCCCATCGTGGGCACGATCGTGTGCCCCATCGTGTGAACATGAACTTTTGGTACTTTTTGCCAATTTTATTTAATGTGTTATCTAGAAGGATGTTTTGTGATTCTAAAATTGCTTGTTGAAACATTAATTACTACATGACTTCTTATAAAAACTCGTACTTGTTATTTCATGTAATTCATTGGTATATGAGATATTTCATACAGATGATGAACTTATATGTACGAACTAATACATTGGGAACATATAGACTTCACACGATATGTAATGTATTATGTTAATTCAATCTATAACTTTTTAAATAAGTATATTGTTAACAAATACTTGTTAATATATAAGTAACAACACGTAAATTGACGAGTAATTTGGGAAATTAGTGAAAAATATTGATGTTCTTGTTCACACGACGGCTAGTCACATCGTGTGCACAATCGTGTGCCCCATCGTGTGAACATGACCTTTTGGTATTTTTGCCAATTTGATTTAATGTGTTATCTAGAAGGATGTTTTGTGATTATAAAATTGCTTGTTCAAACATTAATTTATACATGACTTCTTATAGAAACTCGTACTTGTTATTTCGTGTAATTCATTGGAATATGAGATATTTTATACAGATGATGAACTTATATGTACGAACTAATACATTGAGAACATATAGACTACACACGATATGCAATATATTATGTTAATTCAATCTATAACTTTTTAAATAAGTATATTGTTAACAAATCATTG
This sequence comes from Orobanche coerulescens, assembly GCA_033398695.1. Classification (NCBI taxonomy): domain Eukaryota; kingdom Viridiplantae; phylum Streptophyta; class Magnoliopsida; order Lamiales; family Orobanchaceae; genus Orobanche; species Orobanche coerulescens. Next base: position 61,625,742 of record CM065818.1, read on the forward strand.
TTAATATATAAGTAACAACACGTAAATTGACGAGTAATTTGAGAAATTAGTGAAAAATATTGATGTTCTTGTGCACACGATGGCTAATCCCATCGCGGGCACGATCGTGTGCCCCATCGTGTGCCCACGTGGATACAGTGACATGGTGACACCGTAGACACCGTGACACATGGTTGCCAACACCGGACACGATCGGAGCACATGATCATACCCATCGTGTGCACTACAAAGGGCGGCATCAAATTATTTTATTATAAAATCCCATCATGGTTCCCCCCCCTTCTTCAATATAAGCCCATCTTCCTGGACCGAGAGTGAAATACATGAACCTTCGCGTTAGTCCCCCCTTTTCACTATAAACCCTAATCAATTAAAATCAATTAAAATCCATTAAAATCAAGTATGCGAAATGAGCGGCGGGTTACAAGAAAGCGATTTAGGAGGAATCGAAGCACCTCCACCAAAAAGAAGAAGGGGGATACCTTCTCCCAACCCACCATACAGAACTAGGCCGAGGGGAAGATACTCAATGCTTAGAGTAAATTTTTTGATTTTGTTGTATGTGTAGTTGTGTACTGCGAATTAATGTGTTTCATGAAACAGGGCGTATTTAAAAACACTGCGAGCACTCAAGTTATACTATATGGTGATGATGATGATGATTTATATATTTCTGAGAAGACAAGTAAAAAGTAGATGAAAATGAGGTTATTTTAGAAGAAGTTGAAGTTCATGGAGATGAAGCTGATATAGATGATACAAGACTAAAGAAACAGCAGGAGATGGGGAAAAAGCGATCCAAGTGATTGTGGTTTTTAAGTTAATCTTAGATATATTGGTGTGATGGTGATAAACTTTTGTTATGTAAAGTTATATGCTTTTGGTGTAAACTATTACTCTTTAAACTGCGCTACTTTGTTATGGTTAATGTTTGCCTCCATATTCACCTTTATTTGCTTTACATCACTGAACACCTAAATTTCAATTCAAAGATAAAGAAAATAGAGACAAAATTATGCATTTCAACTAATAATCAGAATAATAAATCAATACATGATCCATCGAGGATCAAAATATCCACACATTGTTGTTGCTAGTAAGTCATAAATATAAAAATAATAAGCAATTTCAGTTTCATGGTATGGACATCCCCTTATGTCATGGTAATCATTACGACAAATGCTACACCTCTTCTTCTACCGGCGCATTTGCCTCGTTTGTTCATCCATTTCTTGAGTTTCTTTTGAAGGGATATTCAAATCCACACCGCCTATGGGAATGAGTGCTTTTCAAGATTTTCTATTGTGGCCAGTTCCCTTACACCTACCGCACACCTGAGGCCGTTTACCTGCAGGCAAATTTTCAACAGCGGACCGTGCACGACTCATCCTTGGTCGGCTGGCTTGTCGTACCCCCTCTGGAGGTAATCAAATGATGGATGAGATCTCCGGTGGGTGTAGGTGCGATATACGGTATATGCGCTATTGTGCGGAAGCGTATTTAAAGGTGCGGAAATTAAACGACACAAGATTTATAGAGGTTCGGCCAAACGTGCCTACGTCCTCTCTCCATATCTTTTTCTATAGGGTAAAGATAAACCTCTGCACCTCTATTCTATCGTTCGAGGGATTACCGTTACAATCTCGTCTGATATCAGTCCGATAGAAACCGTACAATCACTAGTCTTTTTGTCAGTCCAAGTTAAATTGTTTTCCTTTTCTATCGGACAAGGAATTAACCTATCTTGCTTTCTATGGGTACTAGACAAACCTCACGTAGATATATACTGCGATTCTAATAATGTCGGATCATTGATCCTAATAACACCGAATCGAATCTTATCCTTTCTTTTTCCTCTCGTGTATGAGTTTTCATACCAAACCAGGATACCAAAACAATACAACGGATAACATCACTGAGTCCCTTCGTCATCATTCTGGTACTGTGGCTGCTTCCCCGCTCCTCGGCTACCTGAACATCAAAACAAATGTCCACCCCCGCAGGGGTAAGCAAAACGATGCTAGTACAAGTATCATAATATATAAAATCAGATATGCAACAACGATGCATAGCAAAATACAACACGCGGATTTCCTCTATCAGAATCCAACGATGCGAATCCTCATGATTCCATCAACATAACACAGGGTAATCCAATGATCCAGTGACCTCAGCATAGATCCCAAGATGATCCCGTCGAACCAACACGAGGTGGAAAACACATCCAATGATCCAATGCTCTCAGCATAGATCCCAAGATGATCCCGTCGGACCAACACGAGGTGGACAACTGATCCAGCGCCCTCAGCATAGATCACGCGATTCCTTCGGACCAATACAATACATACGATACAACTATGGTGTTCAACCTAATGAGTTATCAATAACCTTAATAGTTCTAGGAGAATGTTCATAATCTGAATAAGAACACGAATTCTAAGCTCGGGTAGCAATACATACCTTATACGGAAAGAAAAGATGAAAACACTTGATGAACTCAACGCCGAACGCTTAAACACCAATCCTCAAAGCTCCTTGCCTTCAATGATATGTTAGGAGGCTGATATGTGCTGGGATTCCGAAAATAAAACGAAATACGCAGCGGAAATAAAAATGAATCCCAAACAGGATCGATCAAGTAGCGTATATACGAAAAAAATACGAAGATAAAGATCATACCCTTAAAGCCTTTGAAATAAATCTTTGTAAATATGGATGACGATCACGAATCCCGTCCCGAACACGAAATCCCTTCGTTCCAAGCACCGAAAATTCGAAGCCTCTACTTCACACGCGTCGGGTTTGACTTTACCGTGACCCAAAGACTTGACCGGGACATCTGATGAAGGGTCTATACGTATATAGTATTCACGACATATTAGTTATGGAATGATCCCTTCATTCGTTCTCAGTCGGGGTTTACAGTGCGGCCCGCTAGGCTGGCTAAGTGCTGCCCGCACTCATTGATTCCTTCCAATACCATCTGAGACGGACCTACGGAGTCGCCCATCAGGAGCATTGACGGATAAATGTGAATTTATTATCTCTCTATTAATATTAGATATTGGATATCTAATTTATGATTTATTGGATAAATCAAATAGCGGTCTTATGAATTAAAATTAAGTTACCGGGCAATTAATTTAATTCATAAATTATATTTCTTAGAGAAATATATTTGTATTTGCTATAATTAATTAATTAGATTAATTAATTTATATAAATACATTGTAAATTAAATGGAGTGTATTTAACGGAGTCGTTTGACGAACGTCCGGTACACGAGCCGAGTGGCTCGGCTCGTTTCTATGAAGATTCCTTCATGGGCCGCCCCCCTCATATGGCATGATCACCATGCATGTTATCTTGTCATTTTTCATTTGATTAAGTGATGATTGATGATATTTTTAATATCACATTATTATCACTTGGTTATTAAATAGAAATAACAAGACAAACTCTTATATTTAACTCTCCATCTTCATTTTGAGTGAGGGCTGCCGTGAGAGAGTTTGAGAGTGAGGGAGAAATTTTCATCTTATTTTCTTTCACTTTGAGTTGAGAAAAATAAGAGATAAATTGAGAGAGAAAAATTCCTACGAGTTCCCTAGCCGTGTTCTTGGAGAACGGAGTCTCGTCGAATTTTTCCGGGCAACTTCCGACGCGTGTGAAGTAGAGGCTTCGAATTTTCGGTGCTTGGAACGAAGGGATTTCGTGTTCGGGACGGGGTTCGTGATCGTCATCCATATTTACGAAGATTTATTTCAAAGGCTTCAAGGGTATGATCTTTATCTTCATATTTTTTTTCGTATATACGCTACTTGATCGATCCTGTTTGGGATTCGTTTTTATTTCTGCTGCGTATTTCGTTTTATTTTCGGAATCCCAACAGTGGTATCGGAGCGAGGTCAATGATACCATATATATGATTATTTGTGCATTTTGAATGCTTATGGATGAAGTTTATGATTTAGAATCATATTTGGTATAATCGTAGATTTTTAAATTGTTCGTTGTAGCATCACGTTTTTGGAAACGAGCCGAAAAACGAAGAAACGGGCTGCCTGCCCAAGATGCTGAGCATGCTCGGCCATGCTCGGTCATGTCTCGGCCGCAGCTGCCGAGAGGCAGCCGATGGCTGCCGAACATGGCTCGGCCAGGCAGCCCTCGAGTTTTTGGCCCGATTTTGAATCGGGCCGCGGGCTGGGCCTAAAACCGGATTGTCCGGGACTCCGTTTTAAGTTTATATTTCGTTGTAATTATTTCCCAAAATTTAAATTGGATTTTAATTTAACTAAATTAATATTTGGATTATTTTTTTAGTTAAGGGAAATAAATTAAACGAAAATATTATTTTGGCCGGATTACTTCGAATGAATTTAAATGACGATTATTAGTATTAATTAGATTAATACCATTAAAATTGAATAGATTAATTTTATATTGATTGGATTAATATATTAATTGATTATTTAATTTTAATGCCACTTTATATTAATTGATTAATATAGTAGAAATTGTATAGATTTATTTATAGATTAATTAGATTAATTTATATTAAAATTAATTGTTTAATTTCGTTGCCATTACATGTTGTATGGAATCCTTATGTGATGGTGATATAGCTCTGGACTTAGTTTTTGATTTGTTCGATTCGATTGGGTTGTAAAGGCCGTTTTAAGCCTATTTATATTTACTAGAAAAATTTGTATAGGATGCAATTTTTCAATGATGTAATTATTATTTTGTGTATGACGAAGACCGAAGACAACCGACCGAGAAGACGAAGATTCGAAGACTGTATTTTTATTTATTGGGTCATTGGCTTGGCCCAGTACTTAGGAATTAGGTCCATGAGCTATATGTTGGTAGTAACTAGGTTACTGTTTTCTGTTTTTCATTTTGAATGATTGACAAACCAACAAACGCGCGTATAAATGAATTAATGTGCAAAGTGTAACATTAATTGCGAAATTCTCCCGACTACAAACACGCTAAGTTATAAAGGTTACGAGGTTTCCTACCCTCCGTCAAACTCATGGAAAATTGAAATCTAAACCGGAATATTATTCTTCCGAGTATGTCGGGGTAATATTTTTGGGGAAAGTTGATAAATTCCTAGAGTGCATTAGATGTATTTGGTTGTGACAAATCAAACCCCTATAAACCGTATGGGTTGCCGGGTAAGATTCAATTGTCAGACTAATAGGAGTTGACGGTTTAAACTTAGATAGTTCAGCGAGCCATAGAAACCGAACGGGTTGAGGGTAAGTGAACTAGGGGTAAAAGAAGATCGAATCATACATTAGATGGGTTGGTATTAGACACCACTTTATAAAGAATAATAGAATAGAAACCGTATGGGTTGCCCTCTATTAAACTCTGTAAAGAAATCGATCACTACTATGAAGTCACCCAAGATTTCCGGATTTAACATGTGAGTATGTAAATGCCGATAAAATAGTGGGAGCCGAGTTATGAATAAAGAAAGCCCTTAAATTCTTTACTCGGATCATAATTAAATAATCACTAACGAATCTTAAATTATTCTCTGCAGTTAACAAAACTCTCAATATGACAATGAACTCACTCGCTATACTACTTGAAAAGAACGTCCTGACTGGTCCGAACTATGTGGACTGGCTTCGGAACTTGAGGATTGTCCTAACTATGGAAATGCTAGGATACGTCTTGGAGGCGGACATCCCAGTGGCTCCTGCAAGAACCCGAGCCAATCAGGAAGATGTCGATGCCCATGAGAAATGGGTAAAAGACGACATAAGAGTGCGAGGGTACATGTTAGGCTCAATGACCAATGAGCTTCAACGTGCCCATGAAAAGATGACGTCTTCGAGAGCCATCTTATCGCACCTGGCTGAGCTCTATGGAGAGCATAGCCGAACTGCTAGATATGAGATATCGAAGCAATTATTCGGCGCCAGGATGAAGGAAGGAGAGAGGGTTGGGGACCATATCCTCAATATGATCTCGATGATTGAGAGATTGGAAGCTCTTGATTTTTAGATGCATGCATCTCTCCAAACTGACCTTATCCTGCAGTCACTTCCTGACTCCTTTTCATAATTTGTCATGAACTTCAACTGCAATGAGACTGCATGTAACTTAGCTGGGCTAATGAACAAACTGACGACTGCCCAGTCTCAGATGAAGACAAAGGGAAAGGAAGCTGCACTTGTAATTTCTTCTGGGACTTGGAAGTCCAAGAATAAGAAGAAAAGGAACAAGAAGCAGTTAGGTCCAATAGCCAAGATCCAAAAGGGAAAGGGCAAGGCCCCGATGGTTCAAAAGAGCAAGGGGGCCAAGAAAACGGATGTATGCCTCAACTGCGGTGAGCTAGGCCACTGGAAGAGGTACTGTCCAAAGCTTGACCGTAATGCGCCTTCAGGTACAGAACTACGGGTTTTAGAAACAAATTGTTCTGTAACTGTATATTATACTTCTTGGATACTTGATTCCGGTGCGAGTTCTCACATTTGTACAGGGTCTGGAACGAAGTAGGAAGCTGGATTCAGGGGAGGTGATGGTCACCGTCAGAAGTGTGCATAGTGTCGAGTCTTCTGATATCGGATCCCTTATGTTGGATTTAGAATCTGGTTTTATTTTTACTTTAGATGATGTACTTGTTTTGCCCAAGGGGCACAAAAATATTGTATCAATTCCGGTCATGGACCGAAAGGGATTTCACTTCTTTATTGGAGATGGGTCCTGTCGTATTTATTTTAGAAATAAATTGGTTGGTACTGCTACATTATTAAATGGTTTATACCATTTAAATCTAAAGAATAAAACAACTGTGAACACTATAACTAGGAAGCGTGGTAGGGATGAAACGAACCAAGCACTTAAGTGGCATCTTAGACTTGGTCATATCGGTCAAACCAAGGTTCATAAAATGGAGAAAGATAGGCTTACGGGTCCATTGGGATCAGATCCCTATCCAACTTGTGAATCTTGCCTTCAAGGCAAAATGACTAAGTTACCCTTCGCAGGGACTTTTGAAAGAGCTGCTGAAAAACTTGGATTGATCCATACCGACGTCTGTGGCCCTTTTGAAGTGGCACGAGATGGCTTTCAGTATTTCATTACATTCACTGATGACCATACCAGGTATGGATTTGTGTACTTAATGAAACATAAGTCTGAAGCTTTTGATAAATTCAAGGAATTTAAAGCCCTAGTTGAAAATCAAACAGGTAACCATGTTAAGACTCTTCGGCCAGACCGGGGTGGTGAGTACATGAGTACCGAATTTGATGAGTTCTTAAAAGAACTAGGAATAGTGTCACAATTCACTCATCTAGCTACTCCACAATTAAATGGTGTATCAGAAAGAAGGAACCGAACCTTATTGGACATGGTTCGCTCCATGCTTAACTATACTGATCTACCGATTTATCTGTGGGGTTATGCGCTCCTTACTGATGTGCATATCTTGAACAAATGTCCTTCCAAATCCATTCCTAAGACTCCCCATGAGATGTGGAGAGGTAGGAAACCAAGTCTTAATCACATTAGGATTTGGGGATGCCCTGCTTATGTCAAGAAGACTAAAGTAGAGAAATTGGAAATCGGGTGCAGAAAGGTCGTTTCATAGGATATCCAGGGGATTTCATGGGATATCTATTCTACATGCACGAAGATCATAGGATCATCTTTGCTATACAAGCACACTTCCTGGAAGATCAGTTTATTCAGGAAGGAGGGGCAGGTAGAAATATTTCTTTGGAAGAAATAAAAGAAACACCAAATGAGACACCTATGCAAGATATTAGAACCCAACCTTCTGAAATACAAACACAACCTCGCAAGTCTAGTAGAATTTCTCAAATACCTGAGAGGTATGGCTATCTGCATCAAGAGGAACTGGGTGTCCATGAGATGACAGAAAGTAGTCAAGAGAATGATCCTTCTACATATGACCAAGCGATGGTAGACGTTGACTCCACCAAGTGGCAAGAAGCTATGGAAGCTGAGATAGACTCAATGCATGCTAATCAGGTCTAGACTTTAGTAGATCGTCCTAAAGGCATAGTGCCTATTGGAAACAAATGGATCTATAAGAGAAAGACTGATGGAGATGGCAAGGTTGATACCTATAAGGCCAGGCTTGTGGCAAAGGGTTATTCCCAAAGAGAAGGAATTGATTACTTCGAGACCTTCTCGCCTGTAGCTATGATTAAGTCTATTCGCATGATGCTTGCCATAGCAGCCCACTTAGATTATGAAATATGGAAAATGGATGTGAAAACGGCATTCCTAAATGGATTCCTCGAGGAGGAGATTTACATGGAACAGCCTAAGGGATTCATATCTCAAACCAATATTCATAAAGTATGCAAACTTCAGCGTGCCATTTATGGACTGAAGCAAGCTTCACGGAGTTGGAATCTTCGTTTTAACGAGACAGTCAAAGAGTTTGATTCTGTCCAAAATGAAGAGGAGCCCTGTATTTACAAGAAGGTTAGTGGGAGCAAAATTACGTTCTTAATACTATATGTAGATGACATTCTACTTATAGGAAACGACGTAGGAATGCTTAGTTCTGTGAAAGCTTGGCTTTCTAAAGAGTTCTCAATGAAAGACTTGGGAGAAGCTACCTATATTCTGGGTATTCGTCACTACCGGGATAGAGCGAAAAGAATGTTAGGTCTTTCCCAAGCCCTTTATACAGAAAAGATCCTGAAGCGATTTAGGATGGAAGATTCTAAAAGAGGGTTCCTTCCTATGCAACATGGTGCAAAACTTTCCCTAGAGATGTGTCCTCAAAGTGAGGAAGACAGAAAGGAAATGAGTAAGGTGCCCTATGAGCGTAGTAAGTCGGTTTCAGTCAAATCCAGGGCAGGAACATTGGACTGCTGTAAAGAACATTCTTAAGTACCTAAGGAGGACTAAAGACTTGGTTCTTACATACGGCGGTGGAGAACTAAGAGTGATGGGTTATACAGACTCAGATTTTTTGGGGGACATGGATGCTCAGATGTCCACATCAGGGTATATCTTTACTCTGAATGGTGGGGCAGTTTCTTGGAGAAGTGCCAAGCAAAGTTCGACTGCTATCTCTACATGTCAATCCGAATATCAGGCAGCCATGGAGGCTGCTAAAGAAGCTTTTTGGATAAAGAAGTTCATTGAGGAACTTCAAGTGGTTCCTAACGCAGAGAAGCCCGTGACACTGTTTTGTGACAACGACGAGGTACAGACAGGCTAAGGAGCCTAGGGCTCACCACAACACAAAACATATTGCGAGAAAATATCATTTTGTTAGAGAAATGGTTTGGGATGGGAATGTTTTACTACAGAGAGTAGACACAGCAAATAATGTTGCTGATCCGCTTACCAAGCCACTATCTCAGAAGGTCTTAGAGAGACAGATGGAGAGTATGGGTATTAGATATCATAGTTTGTGGCATTGAGTGCAAGTGGAAGATTGTTAGGAATATGCCCTCGAATGCTACTCAGGGGATGAGAGAGTAGGGGCATTGTACTTGTAATTATGGAATAATTATTAAAAAAGGTAATACGATTCAATCACTGTTTATTGTATTTCAATTGCATTCTTGACTTGGTAAACATTGAAGTGAAGTCCATGTAAATAAATCGAACATTCCATTCTCGTTATGGGATAAGAGAAAAATGCACTGGAAGTGTTTAAAGTTTATTTACGTAAATCGTTCGCAAATCAATAAACTTAAATAGGCATTAAGTTTTAATAAGACTTGTATAACTGATGCTAGGACATGTGCATGTCTTGATAGCATAGTTATAAGTGTATTGGTGGGACCAGTATACTCGAACACGACTCATACTCGATTCAGTCACACGGTATTCACTCTCGGAGAGTCAATGACGAATCGAAATGTTGTGATAGTATACGTGGACCTTTGACTTGAGGGTTCAGTAGAAGATGTGCCTGTGACGTTTAGTTTGTCATTAGAGTAGTTAGACTCATTTGCTTAATTGCTGAGTCGACCTCGAAGTGCGGACTATACGGGCAGTAGCAGTCTTTACTATATGCCAAGAAAGGATTCTATCTCCTGTTAGTGAGCAGGCGAATGTCCTATACGGTTAATGGCAAATAAGATCATAAGTCTTTGGCCAAAGCATTCTGATATAGTCGTATTAGATACACTATTAATCAGTTGGTCTTGATTTGCATTAACACATGTATAGAGTCTAGTCAATAGTCGGGTTTGACTTTACCGTGACCCAAAGACTTGACCGGGACATCTGATGAAGGGTCTATACGTATATAGTATTCACGACATATTGGTTCTGGAATAATCACTGTAAACCCCGACTGAGGACGAATGAAGGGATCATTCCATAACCAATATGTTGTGAATACTATATGTAACATCCCGAGATATTCGGAATAATTACAGCGCCGTAAACCCTTTAAGTAAGGATTTACAAGGCTAACAAAAAGAAATGAAAATATAATACAACAGTACCATAGAAGTTCAAAATACAAACCGGTCTCAACTGATCTATTGAGTCATTAATACAACCATATCAAAATAATATTATTAAGACACACGTACTCGGGTACTGAAAGTGAACCAAGAAGGCAAATCACAATAACAATAAACATCAACCACATCACTGAGCCATTTTATCGTCATGTCGGTACTGTGGCTGCCTCCCCGCTCCTCGGCTACCTGAACATCAAAACAAATGTCCACCCCCGAAGGGGTTAGCAAAACGATGCTAGTACAAGTATCACAATACAAATTTCATCAATGTATTATAAAACATACAAAATGGACTTCCGTCACCGGAATCCAACGATGCGAATCCTCATGATTCCATCAACATAATACAGGGTAATCCAACGATCCAGCGCCCTCAGTATAGATCCCCATGATGATCCCGTCGGACAAACGCATGGTGGAAAACCCGTCCAACGATCTAGCGCCCTCACCATAGATCCCCATGATGATCCCGTCGGACCAACGCATGGTGGATATTCGATCCAGCGCCCTTAGCATAGATCCTCATGACCCACTCGGATCATTTACAATATAAACCATGCAATCATGCATACATATATGCATTTCAATATGTCCATTAATACGAACAATTAATCACGAATAGCACGAGAAATCAAAGAAATTAATCTCATACTCGACAACATGAACAAAACTATATGCATGATCAAAGTTCCAATATAAACCAAACTCAACATATGATACTTGCCTCGAAAATGGCAAGAATGAAATACTCCAACAAATATCACGCGTCCGTATGCCACCGCCCCTCGATCGTCCCCTATGCAAGGCTCGGACCTTGTTCAAAAGAAATAATAAAGAATTCATCTTATGTCGAATGTCTAACAATCCGGTCTACGGTCGAAAGCTCAAAAAATGTAATCTTCCTGAAGTACTTAGCGTACGCTACGTACTCTACGTAACGTGCGCTAAGCCTGCCTGTTAGCGTACGTAGACGACGAAGTCTAGCGTGCGCTAACTATGTACTGACAGTCCTCTCTGATCAGCCGACTGATTCGTCTGATGACATAACATACGTTACGTACCAAACTTAGCGTACGTTACTCATTCTCGATAGCGCACGTTAATATACATATCATAGCGTGCGCTAACCATGCATGGCAGTTTACTACTGGGCAGTAGACTTGATCTTATAGTGATGAAACTCATGAAATCTTCAGTGTTAATACATGCCATCTCCATGCATATCATGCTCATACGGTTTGTGAAAGATCTTTACGGATTAAACGACTTCGAGATACAAGGATACGTATAATCATCACAACACCATAATTCATCTTGATCTTCAAGAAAGTATCCTAAGTTCCATCCATTCTATGTCCAAAACGTGTAATTCCATTATGTAAAAACATAAGAACTTGATAATTTCCATAAACTGGTCATAATCGGTTTTGAAGCTTCATGGATATGCCAGGAGTTCAAACACTAACAGGTTCAATGGTTTATACGATGAAGAAGTACCGAACATCGAAAATATCCTTCTAACAACATGATGTTCGACTACGTACGAATTTAACTAACTGGATAATCCCAAATCATGATCAAAACGTCCTTCAGAATATTACTTAATATTGGTGAAGAATCACCTACCTCAAAGTAGTGAAGAACAAGGAGGAACTTGAAGAAATCCAACGCCGAAGGCTTGAACACCAATCTCCAATGATCTACAATCTTCCAACTCGTGCTAGGATGATGATATGAGAGGTTGAGGATGGAGGAAGTAACTCTCTAAGTCCAAGAATGTGGATTAGGGAAGTGAAAAGTCTGAAAAAAAAAAATGAAAAAGGATGTTGTCCTATATATAGAAAATGGTTATTAGCGCGCGCTAGTCCATAACCATAGCGTGCGCTAACGGCCATACGAAGCTTACTGACTTCACTATACTAAGCATTTAGCGTACGCTATCCTCATATCAGTTGTAACACCCCCAAATCCCATTGGGTTATTACAGTGACGTGGACCCCACACCAGGTGATCCACCAGGCGAACACGACTAAAATACAACAAACTGACCAAAATAGGAAATCACAGACCCTACTATGATGTCCGACATACTATTCCGATATGGAATTTCAACGACAAGGATGGGCCTACATGGCCAAAATAAAATACAACAACATCCACGAGCCTTGCTCGGATAATACAAAACGATAACGACTGAACAAAATTGGAGTACTCCCAACTGTCTGACCGACATGAACCCAAAATATCTCGGACTAGTATCGCTCAAATGCCTCGTCGCCATCGTCATGCCCCTGTGTCTCAACTTTCTCCTCGCAAGCACCTAAAACATGAAAACATGTTCCGCACCCACGGGGTCAGTCATCCAGATAATGAATATCAAATACATGTACAACATGATATGCATCCAAAGGCAGAATGAATAGTACAACAATGGTAGTATGAGATGCTCACAAACTAAAGTAAGAATCGAGCATTAGTGGAACACTATGCCCACGGCATACGATCAATACATGCTCAATAGGTTAGAAAATAAGTGCCCAACAGCGAATCATCAATATATAACACAACAATACATTACCCGAAGGTAAACCAAACCAAAGCTGAAATAAATACGAATCACAATGCCCGAAGGCTCCAACAGAAATACCGATACATCACAATGGCCTGAAAGCCCTCAGCCGAAGCTACCAAAATATCACGACGGCCTGAAAGCCGAACAGCCCGAAGCTACCAAAATATCACGATAGCCTGAAAGCCGAACATCCCGAAGCTGTAAATCATCACAATACAGATCTCAAAGAAACAAACCCGACTGTCGAACATACCTCTCGGGCGTATGAACGCTTAATCACAAAACGTCGAACACATCCAATCAAACATGGACTATGAATGATCAAAAATTGTACGGCTCAAAGATGGACATCACAGTACGCCCGATCCGGAAATGTGTCCGTACACATATCCACCCGTATACGGAATACAGAAATATACGTGGGACAATGTACCTAATTAGCCTCACGAACTACGTCTCGTGTGCACGGTCCAATGAGGAAACATCCACGCATGACCATCGTGTGCCAGGCTAAAAATCCTACACAATAACCAATCGGAACGCAGATATGATTCCAGATATGTCACGATGCAACATGACAATGAAACTCAAAGGATAACACATCCAATACGGATCATACAACTCACCAAGTGAATGATGACACACGAATAATGAAAGATCGACACGACCAACAATATTCAAAACAACCATCCTGGGATCAAAATCCCTAAGGACCGATTAACACGAGCAATAATCACAACACAACAATCCGGGAAATTATCAACCCTCAACGATCACAAAATTACCGAGTTCACAAGAATAATAGCGTGCTGCCTTGAGTCGGTCAACACGACAATAATAATTCAACGGATGGGAACTATCCTCGACAGTCCCAATTCAAAACTTCGATTACCGTAGAACGGCTAATCGATAACAACGATACAACTGATGAGAATATTTTTGACAACGGATGGGAATTATCTTTGATAATCCCAATTCAATATATCGATTACCTTTAGAGCGGACAATCAATAATAATTATATAACGGATGGGAATTATCTTTGATAATCCCATTTCAATATATCGATTACCTTCAGAACGGTTAACCGATAACAATTATACAACGGATGTCTCGGCACCTTTAATCGGTTACCGAGAATGAAGATGATAATCGAATACGTCAATGCCTTCAATTGGCCAAAACAACATCAATAGAAAAACACTGATATCAATAACGACGATTCACAAAAATATCTTGATGGAACATCAATCAATAATAACAATCGATACGTCGATGCCGCGAACCGGCTATCGACAACAATATCTCAAAGGAACATCAATCAGCGATAACAATCGATATGTCGATACCGCGAACCAGCTATCGACAAATATATTACCAACAAGTATCGCAATTCCTTAAATCGGCCATTTACGAACAACAATAATATTTGGCATAATTTGCCGAAGGGTATCGTATCAAACAATCCCTTGATGTCAACAAAATCAAAAAGAGACCAAGTCTCGAAATGATACACACATTCATACACATATATGATAACATTAATCTCATTGACTAGTACAAGTATAAAACTTGCCTCAAACCGAAGGCGAGAAAGTCCTTCCACAATCAACGTCCTACTACGAATCGATCAACGGCGTCCTCCGACAATCACAAGCACTCGAACAACCTTGAATGAAATACAATTCATTCGATAACACGATATCGACCGAAAACAACATAATAGATAACTCTGATTCCAACACGAACACATACTATACTCGTATTTACCCGTATACACACACATATATAATATATATATATATATGTATAATATACATACGGTACACACACATTACTAAAACACACACACACACACACACACACACACACACATATATATATATATATATATATATATATATATATATATATATACAAAAGACCCACACACACGGTACACTATATATATATATATATATATACACACTCAACACACCCACACATTCTGCACATGCACATACAAACTTTACACAATATACACACACACACATATACATATATATATATACACACACACACACACACCTGCACAAGAAACTTACCAGAAGTGCTGATCGGCCAGTTACCCTCGCCGGAATCCGGTCAGAAAACAACTCTCCTGCTGGAACTCGGCCGCCGGAAAAACTGACCTGCCGGACCTCGTCCAACTCCAGCCCGTTTCCGTCCATGGCCGGCTTTCACCCAACTCCATCTCCGCCTGCAACTCCTCGCCGGAAATCTGTCAAGCCTCCGTTCCGCCGTCCGTTCCGGACAGAAACCACCTCCGGTCGCCGGAATCAATGGAGCCGCGTCCATGGCTGGAAACCATGAAGAGCGCTGGCGCTTGAGCAAAGGCCAGAACAACTCCAGTCCACCACGCCGCCGTCGAGTTCCGGTCGTCGCCGGAGACGTCAGTCCTCTACTCCGGTCGTCAACTCCAGTCCGTCGCCAGAAACTATGAAGAAGTCGGCTGCCCGTCCTTAACTCTACATCGTCGAAAAAGAAAAAAAACGACAGAGAAGGATAAGAGATAGAGAGAATGAGAGAGAGAGAGAGGATGGCGAGAGAGAGAGAGGGGATGATAGCAAGTGAGAGAACGTGAGAGGGAGAAGATGATAATATATATATATATATATATAT
Organism: Orobanche coerulescens; assembly: GCA_033398695.1. NCBI lineage: Eukaryota > Viridiplantae > Streptophyta > Magnoliopsida > Lamiales > Orobanchaceae > Orobanche > Orobanche coerulescens. The sequence continues at coordinate 61,641,467 of CM065818.1, forward strand.
ATATATATATATATATATAGTGGCGCGTTCTATGCAGTACCAATATTAGATGCAGTACTTTACAGTACTAATTTATGCATGAGTTTTGTACTAATTATGCATGAAATATATGCATTTCGTGCATCAAAATTTCAATGCATTAAAATATGCAATATATTTTAATATTTTAATATAATCTAATATTTTAATGCATTGAAATTTTGATGCACGAAATGCATATATTTCATGCATAATTAGTACAAAACTCATGCATAAATTAGTACTGTAAAGTACTGCATCTAATATTGGTACTGCATAGAACGCGTCCCTATATATATATATATATATATATATATATAGAGAGAGAGAGAGAGAGAGAGAGAGAGAGAGAGAGAGAGATGTATAATAACAACGTGAGAGGGAGAGGGAAAATATCATGTGAAGTGAGAGAAATAACATGACAAGGATGATAACATATATATATATATATAAATGATACCCCAAAGATACCCTGGCCCTACCAGCTGAAAGTTGACTACGAGGAAGGTTCCTACCACCGACCACGCATTACGTACGTAAACCTCAGGACGTAACGTACGTAATCGCAACAAATTAGCGTACGTAATGCTACACAGGTAGCGTACACTATGGCTATAAACTTAGCCAAAATTCCAAACTCGCCAAGCAACAACCAAACGACGAAACCAAACCGACGACCAGTAAAAATATTTCGATCCCGAAATATTCTAATACAATATACATTGTATCGGTTCAAACAATAACACTTGTACAATTCCAAATGAATACGTACAACTCAACAGTAACACGAAAAAAAAATTACCCCCGGATATTACATACTCCCCCCCTTAAAAAGAGTTTCGTCCCCGAAACTCAGGGTGCTCAAGTCGGGGTACGGACTATCCGTCAGGATAAGAAAACAACATCTCCAGGAATACTCCTCAATACGAGCAATTCCGCCTGAGTAACTGGGCCGACCCCACGGGTCCCCACGTCTCCTCTGCCTGAACAAGGCGAAAAAAATCAAGTGATAAAGACACTCAACCAAGTGCGAGATTATCCGAATCATGACTCTCCTGCTAGAGACCAGCTAGGAAGTCGTACTAACCGCATGACTAGTAACACCGGCGTACACATCCCGAGGGAGCCGCTCATTGTACATGCCTACAACCATCGGTGTACATTTCCCCGTTCTCGTCAGCATCGGACGCCCATGCAATAACGGACTCGCACCACAAAAGCAAATAACAACGCATGAATAGTCCTTGGGACCATATCAACCACACGCCCAAGTCCTCACGACTTGACGTCTTGAATCACAATGAACAATTACCCAGATCATCACAAAAATCTCGGGTACAGGACCAAAAGGAAGGAAATCACATCAAATGACTCAAGTGTCAAGATTCTCAGATACAATCATTACAAGATAGATCAACCATAAATGGTTCGCAATCACAATACTAAAATACAGACCGAGTCAAACATCAATCCGAAAGACAAGGAAAATACAAATCAAGGCTACATCTCAAATGTACCCAAAATCAACATCCTCCAGATCATCGAGCTCCTCGATCTCATCGACTCGAAGAAGACCCAAAACTAAAGTCGCCGCCCCTCCTCGGTTGTCCATACCTCTAGCTCCCGAAGCCTGATATGACCCCTTGGATGAAGTACGGACTGAAGTGACAAAATCTCTCGAGGCCCGTGAGCTCTCTCGAGACCTACTGGAACTAGAACTCGTGCAGTATTTCTGAAGGTGTCTCTGCCTCCCACACAGAAAATAAATAATAGCTGGCACCGTACATAGACTACTCACATGCCCCACTGAATCATAGTTAAAACAAATAACAATCGAACTCGTCGTCTGAGAAGAAGATGCTTTCCCGGCACGAAGCCAAATAGAAAGTGACCTTTGGGACATCGGAGCCTGATGTATCTCTGAACGAATCGGCATCCTAGTCCTCTTACCAGAAGAAAACTGAAGGATCCTTCTGAGTAAGCTCCTTGATCGAAAGTTCTGCTCCAAGAGCCTTCTCGATGAATTCGCCAAGTGAACTACAATTGTGATTGAACAACTGCATCCTCAATCGCGGGTTCAACCTCTTGTTAAAATACTTGATCTTATCCGCCTCAGTACGGATAACAGATGAAGTAAACTGAAGAAGTCCTTGAAACTTTTCAGCAATAACAATAACACCCTCGTCCTCGACGAATTCGGGGTTCAAAACCTCTGACAACTTGGCTTCACGAAGTGGAGCCGGATAATACCTCTCTAACATGAAAGTCTTGAACCCGCTCCAAGCACAATCACAATCGGTAGGTTCTCGAGCATGACTCCGAAAATGATTCGTCAGCCACCAAAGTATTGGTACGAGGTTTTCGGGTTTTCGGCCCACTCTGCAGCCTCTACCCCCTCTGTCACGTCCTCTTTCCAGACTGAAAGAATAACGTTCAATCATAACCACAACTCAAATACGCCTCAACGGCCAGAATGCTAGGTCAATGCAAAACATGAGTATACATACTCAACAGATAAACGATCACATCGATCGCGCTAATCATAGCCGATACAGAGCCCACACGCTCCAAAGCAAATAATCATAAATCAATCGCACCCGATCGTCACATACAAGTGTCAACAAAACAGGTTTAATCAATGACATAATGAATGTATGCACATAAAAGAGAATAGAGTCCTTACACAGGTCATACGAAGCTTCGAGGTCTTGCGATACTAGTCTTCACTGACGACGACTCGATGAAAGAATGACTCATACAGTCATCCAACTATCACGACTCACAAAACCCGACTATCCAGATTGTTATAACCTGACAGCCCTGCTACTACCGCCTTGGTAGAGCCACATAACACACAAGTCAGGGTATCTCACAACCCAATTCTCTGATACCAATTTCTGTAACACCCCCAAATCCCATTGGGTTATTACAGTGCCGTGGACCCCACACCAGGTGATCCACCAGGCGAACACGACTAAAATACAACAAACTGACCAAAATAGGAAATCACAGACCCTACTATGATGTCCGACATACTATTCCGATATGGAATTTCAACGACAAGGATGGGCCTACATGGACAAAATAAAATACAACAACATCCACGAGCCTTGCTCGGATAATACAAAACGACAACGACTGAACAAAATTGGAGTACTCCCAACTGTTTGACCGACATGAACCTAAAATATCTCGGACTAGTATCGCTCGAATGCCTCGTCGCCATCGTCATGCCCCTGTGTCTCAACTTTCTCCTCGCAAGCAGCTAAAACATGAAAACATGTTCCACCCCCACGGGGTCAGTCATCCAGATAATGAATATCAAATACATGTACAACATAATATGCATCCAAAGGCAGAATGGACAGTACAAAAATGGTAGTACGAGATGCTCACAAACCAAAGTAAGAATCGAGCATTCGTGGAACACTATGCCCACGGCATACGATCAATACCTGCTCAATAGGTTAGAACATAAGTGCCCAACGGCGAATCATCAATATAGAACACAACAATACATTACCCGAAGGTAAACCAAACCAACGCTGAAAGTTGTTATCTAAGCACAATGCCCGAAGGTTCCAACGGAAATATCGATACATCACAATGGCCTGAAAGCCCTCAGCCGAAGCTGGCAAAATATCACGATGGCCTGAAAGCCGAACAGCCCGAAGCTGCCAAAATATCACGATGGCCTGAAAGCCGAACAGCCCGAAGCTGTAAAACATCACAATACAGATCTCAAAGAAACAAACCCGACTGTCGAACATACCTCTCGGGCGTATGAACGCTTAATCACAAAATGTCGAACACATCCAATCAAACATGGGCTATGAACGATCAAAAATTGTACGGCTCAAAGATGGACATCACAGTACGCCCGATCCGGAAATGTGTCCGTGCACATGTCCACCCCGTATACGGAATCTAAAAATATACATGGGACAATGTACCTAATCAGCCTCACGAACTACGTCTCGTGTGCACGGTCCAATGCAGAAACATCCACGCATGACCATCGTGTGCCTGGCGAAAAATCCTACACAATAACCAATCGGAACGCAGATATGATTCCGGATATGTCACGATGCAACATGACAACGAAACTCAAAGGATAATAGATCCAATACGGATCATACGACTCACCAAGTGAATGATGACACACGAATCATGAAAGATCGACACGACCAACAATATTCAAAACAACCATCCTGGGATCAAAATCCCTAAGGACCGATTAACACGAGCAATAATCACAACACAACAATCCGGGAAATCCTCAACCCTCAACGATCACAAAATTACCGAGTTCACAAGAATAATAGTGTGCTGCCTTGAGTCGGTCAACACGACAATAATAATTCAACGGATGGGAACTATCCTCGACAGTCCCAATTCAATACTTCGATTACCGTAGAACGGCCAATCGATAACAACGATACAACGGATGAGAATATTTTTGACAACGGATGGGAATTATCTTTGATAATCCCAATTCAATATATCGATTACCTGTAGAGCGGACAATCGATAATAATTATACAACGGATGGGAATTATCTTTGATAATCCCAATTCAATATATCGATTACCTTCAGAACGGTTAACCGATAACAATTATACAACGGATGTCTCGGCACCTTTAATTAGTTACCGAGAACGAAGATGATAATCGAATACGTCAATACCTTCAATCGGCCAAAACGACATCAATAGAAAAACACTGATATCAATAACGACGATTCACAAAAATATCTTGATGGAACATCAATCAATAATAACAATCGATACGTCGATGCCGCGAACCGGCTATCGACAACAATATCTCAAAGGAACATCAATCAACGATAACAATCGATATGTCGATACCGCGAACCGACTATCGACAAATATATTACCAACAAGTATCGCAATGCCTTAAATCGGCCATTTACGAACAACAATAATATCTGGCATAATTTTCCAAAGGGTATCGTATCAAACAATCCCTTGATGTCAACAAAATCATAAAGAGACCAAGTCTCGAAATGATACACACATTCATACACATATATGATAACATTAATCTCATTGACTAGTACAAGTATAAAACTTGCCTCAAACCGAAGGCGAGAAAGTCCTTCCACGATCAACGTCCTACCACGAATCGATCAACGTCGTCCTCCGACAATCACAAGCACTCGAACAACCTTGAATGAAATATAATTCATTCGATGACACGATATCGACCGAAAAAAACATAATAGATAACTCCGATTCCAACACGAACACATACTATACTCGTATTTACCCGTATACACACACACACACACATATATATATATATATATGTATAATATACATACGGTACACACACATTACTAACACACACATATATATATATATATATTTATATTTATAGCTCTATATATATATATATATACACAAAACACCCACACACACGGTACACACTATATATATATATACACTCAACACACCCACACACTGTGCACATGCACACACAAACTTTACACGATATATATATACACACACACACACACACACATATATATATATATATGTATATATATATACACCTGCACAAGAAACTTACTAGAAGAGCCGATCGGCCGGTTACCCTCACCGGAATCCGGTCAGAAAACAACTCTCCTACTGGAACTCGGCCGCTGGAAAAACTGACCCGCCGGACCTCGTCCAACTCCAGCTCGTTTCCGTCCATGGTCGGTTTTCACCCAACTCCATCTCCGCCTGCAACTCCTCGCCGGAAATCTGTCAAGCCTCCGTTCCGCCGTCCGTTCCGGACAGAAACCACCTCCGGTCGTCGGAATCAATGGAGCCGCGTCCATGCCCGGAAACCATGAAGAGCGCCGGCGCCTGAGCAAAGGCCGGAACAGCTCCAGTCCACCACGCCGCCGTCGAGTTCCGGTCATCGCCGGAGACGTCAGTCCTCTACTCCGGTCGTCAACTCCAGTATGTCGCCGGAAACTATGAAGAAGCCGGCTGCCCATCCTTAACTCTACCTCGTCGAAAAAGAAAAAAAACGAGAGAGAAGGATAAGAGATAGAGAGAACGAGAGAGAGAGAGAGAGAGAGAGAGAGAGAGAGAGAGAGAGAGAGAGAGAGAGAGAGAGAGAGAGAGAGAGGATGGCGAGAGAGAGAGGATGATAGCAAGTGAGAGAACGTGAGAGGGAGAAGATATATATATATATATATATATATATATATATATATAACGTGAGGGAGTGAGAGAGGAAGGTGAGAAAGAGATGTATAATGACAACGTGAGAGGGAGAGAGAAAATGTCATGTGAACTGAGAGAAATAACATGACAAAGATGATAACATATATATATATATATATATATATATATATATATATATATATATATATATATAAATGATACCCCAAAGATACCCTGGTCCTACAAGCTGAAAGTTGACTACGAGGAAGGTTCCTACCACCGACCACGCATTACGTACGTAAACCTCAGGACGTAACATACGTAATCGCAACAAATTAGCGTACGTAATGCTACACAGGTAGCGTACGCTATGGCTATAAACTTAGTCAAAATTCCAAACTCGCCAAGCAACAACCAAACGACGAAACCAAACCGACGACCAGTAAAAATATTTCGATCCCAAAATATTCTAATACAATATACATTGTATCAGTTCAAACAACAATACTTGTATAATTCCAAATGAATACGTACAACTCAACAGTAACACGAAGAAAAAAAATTACCCCCGGATATTACATCAGTAGCGTGCGCTACCGCGTTGACTTGGCTTTTCCCGAAAGTCGTCCAGGTTCATCCCGACATGATCCGACCAAGATTCGCGGCTGATCTCACCTACCACCCTGTCTTAATCATGCTGACTACGTATAGCATGCGCTAAGGTTCATACATAGCGTGCGCTACGAACCCAACTTAGCGTACGCTACGCTAAGTCGATAGCGTGCGCTACATGTACAAAAATCACCACTTTAGAACACATTCATGCAATCATGCGCTCAACAATACTAGATCATGAAATACGGAGAATAATACTCAGATCAAAATGCAGTAAATACAACATCACAAGGTTTGAATACACATCAGAAATCTCGGGCATTACATCCTCTCTCCCTAAAAAGAAGTTTTGTCCCAAAACTTAAGATGAAAACAACTCTGGATATCTAGTCTTCATATTGTCTTTCGTTTCCCAAGTGGCCTCTTCAACTCCATGTCGTGACCATTGTCCTTTAACCAAGGGTATTGGTTTATTCCTCAATTATTTGATCCGACTCTCAAGTATCCTGATTGGTCTCTCTTCAAAGGTGCCGTCATTAGCTATCTCGATCTCATCGAACTCAATGATATGACTGGATCTGGTACATACTTCCGCAATTGGGATACGTAAAACACATTGTGAACGTGACTCAGCGATGGCGGTAAGGCTAACCTATATGCTAAATCCCCAACTCTCTCGAGGATCTCAAATGGTCCGATATATCTCGGACTTAGCTTACCTTTCCTCCCAAAACGGAAAATTCCTCGTGTAGGAGACACCTTCAATAGTACATGGTCCCCAATGTCGAACTCTAGCGAGCAACGACGCACGTATGCATAAGACTTCTGTCGACTTTGGGCAGTCAACAGTCTTTCCCGAATCAAAGGTATCTTCTCTTTAGTCTGAACTATCAATTCCGGTTCCGTCCCGATCAAGTCCGAAGAATCATCCCAGCACAGGGGTGATCGACATCTTCTCCCATACAAAGCTTCAAATGGTTCCATCTTAATAGAAGTATGCCAACTATTGTTGTAGGTGAATTCAATCAACGGCAAGTGAACTTCCCAATCAGTTGACCAATCCAAAGCGCAAGCTCTAAGCATGTCTTCTATTGTTTGTATAGTCCTTTCGGACTGACCGTCCATTTGAGGATGATAAGCCGTTCTAAAGTTTAGCTCGGTCCCCAAAGCCCTATGAACTTCCTTCCAGAAGTGCGACACGAAGCGACCATCTCGATCTGAAATAATGGTCTTCAACGTCCCATGCAATCTGACTATCTCTGCAATAAATACTCGCGCCAATCTCTCGGGTCCCCATGTGTCTTTAATTCCTAGGAAATGAACCGACTTGGTTAATCGATCAACTATAACCCAAATCATGTTCATTCCCGTCTTGGTCTTTGGCATATTGGTGATGAAATCCATCGACATATCCTCCCACTTCCACTCAGGGATCGGAAGTGGCTTTAACATTCCGGCAGGTCGCTGATGTTCAATCTTAACTTGCTGACAAGTCAAACACTTCGAAACGTACTCTGCTACGTCCTTCTTCATATTTCCCCACCAGAAGATTTGTTTTAGATCCTTATACATCTTACTACTGCCCGGGTGAATAGAATAGGGCGCGCTGTGAGCTTCCTTCAGAATTGTCCATCTCAAATCATCATAATCGGGAACGCAAAGTCGACTCTGAAATCTCAGAACTCCATCATCTTGTATCACGAATCTTGGGGCTTTTCCTTTCGTTACTTCATCAGATAACTGAAGGATCAGAGAATCGTTCAACTATTTAGATTTGATTTCCTCGACTAGTGACGAAGTCAGCTCCATCACATATAGTTGCCCTTAGATTCCTAGTGACCACACTTCAATCCCTTCGCGGATCAGTTCTCGTTAGATGCTGGTTTGGGACGTAAGTGCTTCCAACACTTGAAGAGAAACAGGTTTACGGCTCAATGCATCAGCGACTACGTTTGCTTTACCCGGATGATAGAGAATTTCCAAGTCGTAATCCTTGATCAATTTTAGCCACCTTCTCTGCCTCATGCTTAATTCTTTCTGACTAAAAATGTACTTGAGGCTTTTGTGATCTGTAAAGATCTGACAATGAGTGTCGTATAAATAATGTCGCCAAATTTTCAAGGCAAAGACCACAGCTGCTAACTCCAGATCATGAGTCGGGTAATTTACTTCGTACGGTTTCAACTGCCGAGAAGCATAGGCAATCACCTTATCCTTTTGCATCAACACACATCCTGCACCACGATTTGAAGCGTCAGATACCATGAATCCATCGGTTCCATCCGTAATGCTAATATAGGTGCTGTCGTCAGTCTCTTCTTAAGTTCATCAAAACCAGCCTGGCATTTCTCATCCCACGTGAACTTTTGAGTTTTCTGTAACAGCTGAGTGAGCGGACGAGCAATTTTGGAAAATCCCTCTACAAAACGACGATAATATCCATCAAGTCCTAAGAAGCTTCGGACTTCTTTCACGCTATTAGGAGCTTCCCATCCCACGATTGCTTCGACTTTATTCGGGTCCACTTGAACTCCGTCAGCTGATATCACATGCCCAAGGAAGGTTACTTCCCCAAGCCAGAACTCGCATTTGGAAAACTTCGCATAAAGTTGTTCATTCCTCAAGGTGCTCAAAACCACACGCAAATGATCGGCATGCTCCTATGTGTCTTTCGAATAGATCAAGATGTCATCAATGAAAACGACCATAAACTTATTTAGGTATTCTAAGAATACTCGATTCATCAATTGCATAAATACCGCAGGAGCATTGGTAAGTCCGAATGGCATTACCACGAATTCATAGTGCCCGTACCGGGATCTGAAAGCAGATTTCGGTATATCCAATTACTTAATTCTCAACTGATGATATCCTAACCGCAAGTCAATCTTCGAGAATACCCTTGCCCCTTGCAGTTGATCAAACAAGTCGTCGATCCGAGGTATAGGATACTTGTTCTTGATCGTCATCTTGTTTAGCTCCCTGTAATCAATACATAATCGGAGGGATCCATCTTTCTTCCGGACAAAGAGAACGGGTGCTCCCCAAGGAGAAACGCTAGGTTGAATGTAACCCTTCTGCAATAATTCCTCCAATTGCTTCTTTAGTTCATACATCTCGGTTGGCGCCATACGGTATGGTGCTCTGGAAATAGGAGCGGCTCCAGGTTCTAATTCGATAGTGAACTCCACTTCTCTCTGCAGAGGTAACCCAGGTAGTTCGTCAGGGAATACATCTGAGAATTCATTCACAATTGAAATAGATGAGAGCTCTACTCCTCCTTCTTTCCTCATGGCGTAGCACCAAAATCCGTGACAACCCTGCTTCAGTAATTTCACTGCTTTCATAGCCTTGATCAATTTTCCCAAGCTTCCCGGTCTCCACCCTTTGAATAAATGTTCAGATCCATCATCGGCAATGATAGAAATAACTCTCTTTCGGTAATTTAAAATAGCTCCATAAGGGTTGAGCCAATCGTCTCCGAGAATTAGATCGTCACCGCGGATGTCTACTACAATAAGATTCGATGGCCAATATCTCCCTCCTATAGACACTGGAAAATCTCTAGTTTCTAGGGTTCCCACAATTTTCTCTTCGCTCGGCAAACCCACAACATATGGTTCACAATCAAATAAACACGAGATTTTCAAACGATTAACACAGTTCAATGATATGAAAGAATGTGTAGCTCCGGAATCGAATAAGACACTAATTGGTTGCAAAAGGATCTGAATCGTACCTGATGCAACAGCAGTGTTCTGATCGTCAGATTTCCTCATCTTGTACAGGCGCGGAGGAACCGACCCGGCACTGGATGTCTCTCTCTTCCCAACATTCTGCTGCTAAAATCCACTCTGCTGCATCTAGTTTACACTGGTGTCCTTCGGAACCGGTGCAGAAGTGCGAGTACCAAAATATCGAGTCGCATTTCCACAAAATGTTGCGCGATTTCCTTCCTGTCCACACTCGAAACAGGTCACAGCAGGTGCGAAACAATCACGTCGAACATGCCCCGTTTTGCCACAGTTATAACATTTCTTCCCTGCGTCTGAAACGGTTGGTGCTGCCCAGATCTTTTTTCCACCTCGAGAAGGATGCGGAGGCCTCCTGGAGGAATGAAATGAGGACTGGCCCTTGCGGGGCCCACTACTCTTATTCTCCGTGAAGTTGCCAGACACTTTCTGCTTCTTTGCTTTCGTTGACTTTTCTACTGTTGCCTCTTTCATATCATAGGCCAGTGCTTTGTCTTGATACTGCCGCAACGTAGTACACTCGAATCCGGACATGTACTGTTGAATCTTCGGCTTCATCCACATATCAAAATGAAAGATCTTTTCTGCCTCCGTTCTGACCAAGTGTCGCACACAAGTCAACTGATGATTAAAAGTTTTGATTGAGTCTGTCATAAATGCTTCCGAATTCTGTGGTGAGAAAAACTCTCGGATTTTTGCCTCTCTAACTGGACGAGGACAATATTGTGCTTCCATCATTTGTTTGAATTCCGTCCAGTCAGCATTATGATTCTCAGGTCGGATAGCTTCCCACCAGTCAAAAGCCTCCCCAGTCAGAAAATACTGGGCAATAGGAACTTTCCGGTCCTCGGGACAGTTAATACCCGCAAATATCTTTTCTAACTCCTTTAGCCAATGATCCCAAGTAAGTGCCTCAGTAGATCCGTCAAATTTTGGCGGGTGCAATTTGACCACCTCAGCAAGCCATCTGTCTCCCCGGTTATCCTCGTGGTGCTGCTGTCCCATCGCCGTCTGCATGCGGTCAACTACCTGAGCAAACTGGTTTATCTGAGCCACCACCTGTTGAAGCACCCCCGGCATGTTAGGATCTGCATTATTATTTGCTGATCCCTGTTGTCCTCCAGAATGGGAATCGGTTCGACTAGCGGAAAATTCTGGGGTAGTTGCGGAATCCTCCTGTCTCATGTTACCACGTCCGCGTCCACGACCGCGTCCGCGTCCACGTCCTCCCCTCAACATACTGTAAACACAATTTCTCAATATCCAGGACAATATTTTCAAAAATAAAGCCCGTCAATACTCACAAAACAGAAATTAAGTAAAACGGTAGTATAAGATATTAGGAGACTTACAACCACGGTCCACATGACGACTTTGGCTGAACAGTGATGTTACGAACGACCCATAAATCAAATAACGTAAACAGACCCAACTAAAACCCGACTGCCAAGATATCCATGAATCTTAGCTCCGATACCATATTCTGTAACACCCCGAGATATTCGGAATAATTACAGCGTCGTAAACCCTTTAAGTAAGGATTTACAAGGCTAATAAAAAGAAATGCAAATATAATACAACAGTACCATAGAAGTTCAAAATACAAACTGGTCTCAACTGATCCATTGAGTCATTATTACAACCATATCGAAATAATATTATTAAGACACACGTACTCGAGTACTGAAAGTGAACCAAGAAGACAAATCACAATAACAATAAACATCAACCACATCACTGAGCCATTTCATCGTCATGTCGGTACCGTGGCTGCCTCCCCGCTCCTCGGCTACCTGAACATCAAAACAAATGTCCACCCCCGAAGGGGTTAGCAAAACGATGCTAGTACAAGTATCACAATACAAATTTCATCAATGTATTATAAAACATACAAAACGGACTTCCGTCACTGGAATCCAACGATGCGAATCCTCACGATTCCATCAACACAATACAGGGTAATCCAACGATCCAGCGCCCTCAGTATAGATCCCCATGATGATCCCGTCGGACCAACGCATGGTGGAAAACCCGTCCAACGATCCAGCGCCCTCAGCATAGATCTTCATCATGATCCCGTCGGACCAACGCATGGTGGACTTTCGATCCAGCGCCCTTAGCATAGATCCTCATGACCTCCTCGGATCATTTACAATATAAACCATGCAATCATGCATACATATATGCATTTCAGTATGTCCATTAATACGAACAATTAATCACGAATACCACGAGAAATCAAAGAAATTAATCTCATACTCGACAACATGAACAAAACCATATGCATGATCAAAGTTCCAATATAAACCAAACTCAACATATGATACTTGCCTCGAAAATGGCAAGAATGAAATACTCCAACAAATATCACGCGTTCGTATGCCACCGCCCCTCGATCGTCCCCTATGCAAGGCTCGGACCTTGTTCAAAAGAAATAATAAAGAATTCATCTTATGTCGTACGAATGTCTAACAATCCGGTCTACGGTCGAAAACTCAAAAAATGTAATCTGCCTCAACTACTTAGCGTATGCTACGTACTCTATGTAACGTGCGCTAAGCCTGCCTGTTAGCGTACGTAGACGACGAAGTCTAGCGTGCGCTAACTATCTACTGACAGTCCTCTCTGATCAGCCGACTGATTCGTCTGATGACATAACGTACGTTACGTACCAAACGTAGCGTACGTTACTCATTCTCGATAACGCACATTAATATACATATCTTAGCGTGCGCTAACCGTGCATGGCAGTTTACTACTGGGCAGTAGACTTGATCTTATAGTGATGAAACTCATGAAATCTTCAGTGTTAATACATGCCATCTCCATGCATATCATGCTCATACGGTTTGTGAAAGATCTTTACGGATTAAACGACTTCGAGATACAAGGATACATATAATCATCACAACACCATAATTCATCTTGATCTTCAAGAAAGTATCCTAAGTTCCATCCATTCTATGTCCAAAACGTGTAATTCCATTATGTAAAAACATAAGAACTTGATAATTTCCATAAACTGGTCATAATCGGTTTTGAAGCTTCACGGATATGCTAGGAGTTCAAACACTAAAAGGTTCAATGGTTTATACGATGAAGAAGTACCAAAACATCGAAAATATCCTTCTAACAACATGATGTTCGACTACGTACGAATTTAACTGACTGGATAATCCTAAATCATGATCAAAACGTCCTTCAGAATATTACTTAATATTGGTGAAGAATCACCTACCTCAAAGTAGTGAAGAACAAGGAGGAACTTGAAGAAATCCAACGTCGAAGGCTTGAACACGAATCTCCAATGATCTACAATCTTCCAACTCGTGCTAGGATGATGATATGAGAGGTTGAGGATGGAGGAAGTAACTCTCTAAGTCCAAGATTGCGGATTAGGGAAGTGAAAAGTCTAAAAAAAATGAAAAAGGATGTTGTCTTATATATAGAAAATGGTTATTAGCGCGCGCTAGTCCATAACCATAGCGTGCGCTAACGGCCATACGAAGCTTACTGACTTCACTATACTAAGCATTTAACGTACGCTATCCTCATATCAGTAGCGTGCGCTACCGCGTTGACTTGGCTTTTCCCGAAAGGCGTCCAGGTTCATCCCGACATGATCCGACCAAGATCCGCGGCTGATCTCACCTACCACCCTGTCTTAATCATGCTGACTACGTATAGTGTGCGCTAAGGTTCATACATAGCATGCGCTACGAACCCAACTTAGCGTACGCTACGCTAAGTCGATAGCGTGCGCTACATGTACAAAAATCACCACTTTAGAACACATTCATGCAATCATGCGCTCAACAATACCGGATCATGAAATACAGAGAATAATACTCAGATCAAAATGCAATAAATACAACATCACAAGGTTCAAATACACATCAGAAATCTCGGGCATTACACTATATACGTATAGACCCTTCAGCAGATGTCCCGGTCAAGTCTTTGGGTCACGGTAAAGTCAAACCCGACTTTTGACTAGACTTTATACATGTGTTAATGCAAATCAAGACCAACGGATTAATAGTGTATCTAATACGACTATATCAGAATGCTTTGGCCAAAGACTTATGATCTTATTTGCCATTAACCGTATAGGACATTCGCCTGCTCACTAACAGGAGATAGAATCCTTTCTTGGCGTATAGTAAAGACTGCTACCTGCTCGTATAGTCCGCACTTCGAGGTCGACTCAGCAATTAAGCAAATGAGTCTAACTACTCTAATGACAAACTAAACGTCACAGGCACATCTTCTACTGAACCCTCAAGTCAAAGGTCCATGTATACTATCACAACCTTTCGATTCGTCATTGACTCTCCGAGAGTGAATACCGTGTGACTGAATCGAGTATGAGTCGTGTTCGAGTATACTGGTCCCACCAATACACTTATAACTATGCTATCAAGACATGCACATGTCCTAGCATCAGTTATACAAGTCTTATTAAAACTTAATGCCCATTTAAGTTTATTGACTTGCGAACGATTTACGTAAATAAACTTTAAACACTTCCAGTGCATTTTTCTCTTATCCCATAATGAGAATGGAATGTTCGATTTATTTACATGGACTTCACTTCAATGTTTACCAAGTCAAGAATGCAATTGAAATACAATAAACAGTGATTGAATCATATTGCCTTTTTTAATAATCATTCCATAATGACAAGTACAATGCCCCTACTCTCTCATCCCCTGAGTGGCATTCGAGGGTATATTCCTAACAATATGAAGGTTTTATGATTGAGAGGGTAACTCCCTAAGTCTCGGAAATCAAGTGTGGGGCAAAATAGAAACTGAGAAATGAAATGAGGTGTTGTCCTATTTATAGAAAATGACTATTAGCGCGCGCTACTGCTCTTTTTTAGCGTGCGCTAATGGCCCCCAGCCTACTGTATCTATCTGTCCTCGGTCTTACACATGCTAAATAGCCTTTATGTGCGCTAAAAGCAACAGTTTGCGTATGCTAACACCCATCATAGCGTACGCTATCGGCTTTACGAAATCTCATTTAGCGTGCGCTAGCATCTCTCACGCAGCGTGCGCTAAGCACCGTTGACTCGCCTTTTCCAAAAGCCGTCCAGGATCATCCCGAAATAACATTATCCAAGATCCGCGATCCGATCTCTCCTACCGCCTGTGTCAGTCATGCTGACCACGTATAACGTGCGTTAAGGCTCATCTATAGCGTGCGCTAACTCACATATTTTGCGCGCGCTATACTTAAACGTTAGCGTGCGCTAAATGTACATAAGTACGAGAATGAATCAACATCTACGACATCATAAACTCATCGATACTGGATTATGAAATACGGAGGATTATACTCAGATCAAAATACGACTTATGCAATGTCACAAGATTCAAATACAGATAAAATACACATCAGATATTCGGGTATTACAATTTCCAGCTTTTTGCATCTTTGACTTCTTCGTTGTTTTGTTTTGCTTCCTTGTTGTTTTTCTTTGTTTAACAACTAATCATCAAAACTCGATAATGAATATTTAGAATAAAATTTTCCAACATTGGGACATTCCACTCATCAGGATACGGGATAGGATTAATATGCTCCTTATAAGTCTCTCTAAGGCCCTGTTGCTTGAAATAACGACTAACAAAATCATATACAGATAAACCATTGTCGACGCGCCTGTTACAATAAGCAATTATGTCAAAGATATGGTGTAGGATAATGTATTTTTGATACTGATGAGTATGGATTTTATTTTTTTATTCAGATATATTCTGGTAAGATTGATGTGTTGTGTTGTGTTGTTAAATCTGGAAAAGTGGTTTATGGTGCAGTTGGTAAATCCAGACTAGCCCTGTGTTGCACACGATGGCAGCACACGATCGTGACCATCGTGGGCTACGATCGTATGCATCTTGCCCACGGTCATGGGCTGCTGTGATCGTGTGCCCCGACAAAGACTCGGCGGTGTCGGATATGAGGCTTAGCGGCGCCATAAGCCGCCGAATACAGCGCACGACAGTGCCCGCATGCTGTAGGCACATCACTCGGCAGCATTGACAAAAACATTGAATGGTGTGCACATTAGAGTAAAACAATTACCTTATAGCGGCAACAGAATGACGACATAGAGTCTGATCCAAATCAAACTCCTGACAACAACATGTCCAGGTTCGAAGGTCGACCTCATAAGAAACTTTGTTTTCTTTGACTTTATAAACAAGTAGGGTGGTAGCTCGAACAGCAAGAGTCAGACTGGCTTGCACAGAGTTAGAGCGCTTTTCAAAAGTGTGCATTGTCAACTCATGGTCTCTTGATGTAGCTTCTCCCCGCGCCTCTCATCAAACCAATTCTCTAAAATTAGGCGAAATATCTCAAGTAACGAGCAAACAGGTAAACGTCTCGCCCACAACATACGATTATTAAAGCATTCAACAACATTGGATATCAAGAAGTTATAGCGTCGTACCGGACACTTCGACCTATCCCACCTATCTGGCCCAATTTGAGAAAGGCACATGTGAGCCCCATTAGGGCTTTCAGTATGTAGTTAGCACAACCCGTGGAAGGCATTCGGATAGACGGCTCGAACAACATTCTGAATGCTTTTATGTTGGTCACTCACAATCAGTAAATCTTCTATTGGATTGTAGCATATGCGCAGGTTATACAGAAAATAAGTCGATGACTCGTCGCTCTCTATCGGACTGATACCAACTGCAAGAGGAAATACTTGCCCATTCCCATCAAATGTGACGGTCGCAAATAGAGTTTCTTTATTCCTTCCCTTCAGGTGGGTCCCATCAACTTTAATCACCGGTCGAAGGCACGTATCAAATGCCCTAATACTCTATCCGAGCGCAACAAACATGTGGCAAAGCACTCCCTCACGAGTCGTCTGCAAATCATAAATTGTCCCTGGATTACGCTGTTTCACCAAATACAGATAAGATGAGAGCCACTGACTCATCAAAGCCGCCATGTGTATTCTCTATCGCTATATTCCTCGTACGGAGAGCAAAACTGTATAGCATGTCAATGCCGTACTCCCTACACATCTCTGCAATCATCTCATTTGGCCTCAAAGTGACACTCTCACCGGTCAACCTTTTAGCAAAATAATGGGCGGCAACCTCGGAAATGACCGACCGTGCGACAACACAGTTCAAGTCAGGGTGACAGCTGTGCTCCAAGGTCAACTTATAGACACTCTTATAGACAAACACTATAGACAAACACTATACGTTTATCGGCGGAACGATCAGTGATACACTTTAACATGTTTTTCAAATGATACATTCCTATAGTTATCCTCAACTCTGTCTTGGACCGAAAGGTAAACCCCACCTCTAGCTGACCGGTGACAGGTGGAGGCTGCTTGACCCAACCCAAAGTCCCGGTACTACTGGGGTCCGAAAATGGAATGATCCAGTTACGCATTGAATGTAGATGCTCATGCTCGCTCGCAGATTGATGGTCGGATGAGAAGTCCCGACGACTCATAATCCTATCCATTTGGGCCAGTTGGCGATCCCAAGCAAGAAATTCCGCAGATAGTGACTCAAGCAAGTCTTTACAACAATCTTCATCTTCGATGTATGCACCTCCTCACCTTCCTCATCTTCCTCGTCTTCCTCATCTTCCTCGTATTGATAATCTTTGGAAGGCATGTCATAATTTATGTTGCCGGGCTCTACCCTCGAGCTGCTACATCCCATATTAACCTCGGGAGTGGAGGAGCTGTTGTTCTCAACATAGACCTCAGGATCCTCCTTGTATTCTACTAGTAATCGAAGTATCTCGGTATCGCCCCGTAATAGGACTTTTACTTTGTTTCCCTTGGTCATGTGTGTCAAGCACCATAATTTGTAATCTGACTCATTTGGACCACCCAAACCCTCTCTGATAACCCCCACGAGGTTTGCATGACTAACTTTGCTCGTGTCGATATAGACAAAAAAGGAGTCCCCATCTACATATGTCGATTGCTCTCAATGACCACGGTGATGTATCAAAATACACTGCCACGACATCTGATTACAAAAAGATGAATAACATTTCAGAAAACTAAGCGAACAATATTCTAAAACGGTCTGCTTTGGACACGACCGATGCACACGATCGTATGCTACCGTGTGCAGCGATCGTGTGCAAGTTTCTGACCATGAACACGATCGCTGCACATGATTGTAGATGATCTTGTTAAACGATCGTGGACACGTTAGTTGTGCGCAGGATGTCAAGACCGTTGGACACAACCGTTGTACACGATCTGTAACACCCCAAACTAGGCGGATATTACAGTGCCGTGGACCCCCGACTGGGACCCACCAGGCGAATGAAAAAGGATGAATTACACAGGGTAAATGTAGTACCGAACCACATTACAACATCAATTACTCCGATTAGGAGTTTCATACAACATACCCAGGATAAAATAGAATACATGTGTATTTTATGTGACGATAAAATACACAACACTGAATGAAATGAGTATTCAAACGGAATGTCTGCAGCGGAATAAATAAAGGAAACATAAATGACTGAATAAATGACTGAACAGACTGGGGCCCCTTTCTAGTATCATTGGGACTCCTCGCCGTCAACGTGCTCTCCCTGTGCCTTTGCCTTGCCATGACCTGAGAAACAAATATCCCCAAACGGGGTCAGTTATACAGAACAACATTCCTCCAGAGTTGAATAAACACAATCATATAAATATGTAGTATAAACCACAAGTTCGATTAAAATGAAGCGGTTAGATTATAACCCAATCTTGTTGAAAACATACGCAATCAAACATGTTGTATGAATCAACTAACAGTACGGCTCAAAGGGTGGCGCCACACTACGCCCGGGATGGAAATGTGTCCGTGCACAAGCCACCAACGTGTATCAATCGAATACACACGTGGTCTTGTGCCTAATCAGTCTCACGAAGCAATCGACTCGTGTGCACAGTCCAATGTGAGTCCAACAACCAACACACGACATAATTGTGCCCGACATGAAAATCCTACACATACCAACCGGCACGCCAGTATGACCCGGAATGCCACGATATAACAAAAGTGACATCGGAAACGAATAATGACTCACCGAGATAAAATGATAGTGAAATGAATGATAGCTCAACAAAATGATTGGAACCGTCGTTCCTTGTGACTGAAGTAATTAATTGACAATGACAAGTTTTAATACGGTTAACACAATGATGAATGAGTTACGATTATGAATGAACAACAACAAAAGGAAATGAATATCCTTATAACTGAGTAAGAATCAACTTACACAATACCGGTGACAATTATCCTTCCACGAACAATGTCCTAATTGAGATATCGGTCGCTCGAACAACCTTGAATTATACAATATCCAACAACTCGTTCAGTATACAAATCAAACACGAATATAACGAACTCAAAACGTCGATACGATTAAATTAAGTTCATTGGGGCATTATATCGAATACGTTTTGGCTAAACTCTGGTTGTTTACAACTAAACCTCAACAATACCAACCTCAAATCCCCAAGAAGTGTTTCAAACCACAAAACATCTCCAATACGATCAATAATCCGTTATGAATGTCCAAAAACGTGATTATAACAACAATTAGTCGAAAATCCCCAATTCCAACTCGATATTCAAGGTGTTCTTGAATAATTCCTCAATAATCCAATGAATCCTTATACAAACTCATAATCATATACATATCCCTTCATAATACATGATTATAACGTCCAAAACATCATAACTCAACACAAAAGTCGAAATCCAAGGTGTTGAAGAATATTACCTTTGAAGATCCAAGTACTTTAATCCGAAGAACACGCGTTAGATTGATTATCCGGGCTTCACGATCGAAAGGAGATGAAGAAAATCAAACACTCAAATGATTTGTGAAGGAAAAAACCTCCCTCAAGCTCTCTCTCTCGGTTGTAGGTGAAGAAAAGGGAAAGAAATGAGCTGAAATGCTCAAAAAACGAATTTATAGGGGTTGACTACCCTGCCGGACACGGCCCGTGCCGAGCGGCACGGTCGTGTCGCACAGCGGGCCGACAGGGACTCGACCGTGTCCTGCTTGACACGGTCGCGGCGCGGAGGGCCTTCCGATAGTGACCCGTCCGGCGGACTTCGGCATGACTCGACCGTGTCACGGGACACGGCCGGCGTCTGGGCGATCGGTTCGGCTTATCCGGAAGAGTTCGACTCGGCCGTGCCAAACGACACGGTCGAGTCACGTGGGCGAATACTTCGCATTTCCGGACGAGTACGGCACGGGCCGTGTCGGACGACACGACCGAGTCCGGTCGGCAGTGATCGGCCAAAAGCTGAAAAATGAGCGGGTGAGCTAAAACGACCATAACTCTCTCGTCCGGACTCCGATTGAGTCACCGTTTGAACCATTGGAAAGCTAACTCGATGCTCTATAATATTGCAAAGTCTTAGAATTTTTGGAGTTACCAAAAATTAATGGTGATCTAACAAAGTCAAACTCATAAGAGGAAAGTTGAAACAATGAACAATAACGATACACAACTCGAAGTTTTTCCGAACGGTGAACACGGTGAATGAACATGATTGATGAATGATTATAATTGAGTGAAAATAAACTGAGTGACAATTACAGACTGATAATTACTGAATGAAAATGAATGAATTACAACCGGGTATTACATACACCCCCCCTTAAAAGAGTTTCGTCCCCGAAACTAAGGGTCAAACAACTCGGGATAACTCTCCCGCATACTATCCTCGGTTTCCCAAGTAGCCTCTTCGACTCCGTGTCTGGACCACTGAATCTTGACCAAAGGAATCGACTTATTTCTCAACTGTTTGATTCGCCGCTCTAAGACTCGTATAGGACGCTCCTCATATGAATGGTCGTCGGCGATCTCGATTTCGTCGAACTGCAGTATGTGACTCGGGTCGGCAACATACTTTCGCAACTGAGAGACATGAAACACATTATGAATTCGGCTCAAAGCCGGAGATAAAGCCAATCGATAAGCTAACTCGCCTACTCGATCCAAAATTTCAAATGGTCCAATGAATCTCGGACTCAACTTCCCCCGTTTTCCGAAACAAAAAATACCTCGACTCGGGGATACCTTGACCAAAACGTGGTCACCCGTCTCGAACTCTAGTGGTCGACGACGATTATCTGCATATGATTTCTGTCGACTCTGAGCTGTCAACATACGACTCTTGATCAAAGCTACCTTCTCCCGGGCGGCTATAAGCATATCGGGCTCGGTGCCGATTGATACTGACAAGTCATCCCAACACAAAGGAGATCGACAACGACGACCGTACAAGGCCTCGTAAGGTGCCATCTTAATGAAAGCATGCCAACTATTATTATACGTGAACTCGATCAACGGTAGTTGGGATTCCCAATCGTCCTTCCAATCGAGGACGCAAGCTCTCAACATGTCCTCTAATGTCTGAATAGTCCTCTCTGATTGTCCGTCGGACTGAGGATGAAAGGCAGTACTGAGATTAAGCTGAGTTCCCATAGCACGATGAACTGATTTCCAAAAATGTGACACAAACCGTCCGTCACGATCGGAAACGATACTTTTAGGAGTACCGTGCAGTCTCACTATCTCTTTGATGAATAACTGGGCAAGTCTCTCGGGACCCCAAGTATCCTTAATCTCTAGAAAATGAGCTGATTTAGTTAAGCGGTCCATAATTACCCAGATCGTATTCATGCCACGACGACTCGTCGGCAAGCTCGTGATGAAATCCATAGAAATATCTTCCCACTTCCATTCGGGAATAGGAAGAGGTTTCAGCATACCCGCCGGTCGCTGATGTTCAATCTTAACTTGTTGACAGGTTAAGCATCTCGAAACAAATTCTGCGACTTCTCGCTTCATATTACTCCACCAGTAATTTTGTTTCAAGTCCTTGTACATCTTGCTGGACCCCGGATGAACAGAATAAGGGGTAGCATGAGCTTCTCTCAAAATAGAGTTTTTCAACTCGTCATTCGCGACGCACAACCGGTTCTTAAACCTCAAAAGTCCATCCTCGTGGACCACGAATCCAGGGGCTTTCCCCTGAGCCACATCTTCACGGATGCGCATCAATGCTGGGTCTGAACCTTGATCCTCCCTGATTTTCTCCTCAAGTGACGATGAAATCTCCAACATACAAAGCTGTCCCTGAATTCGCTGGAGCCAGACCTCGATCTCGGGTCTAAGAAATTCTCTTTGAAGCTCCTTCGAATCGTTAAACGAGTAAGCATCTGCTCCTGCACGGACTTACGACTCAAGGCGTCGGCGACAACGTTCGCCTTGCCCGGGTGGTAAAGGATCTCGATATCATAATCTTTGATTAGTTCTAACCACCGCCTCTGTCGCATATTTAACTCCTTCTAAGTGAATATATACTTTAAACTCTTATGATCGGTGAATATCTGATGTGTAACGCCATAAAGATAATGACGCCAAATTTTCAAAGCGAACACCACGGCTGCTAGCTCCAGATCGTGAGTCGGATAATTAACCTCGTAGGGTCTCAATTGCCGTGAAGCATAGGCAATAACCTTTCCATTCTGCATGAGCACACATCCGAGACCCTGTCTGGACGCATCACTATAAACTACAAATCCCTCCGTCCCCTGCGGCAAGGAAAGTACAGGTGCTGACATTAACCGGCTCTTGAGTTCCTTAAAACTCCGTTGACACGCGTCGGACCACGTGTATTTCTTATCCTTCCGCAAAAGGTTCGTCAAGGGTTGAGCGATTTTAGAAAATCCCTCCACAAATCGCCGATAGTAGCCCGCTAATCCGAGAAAACTTCGGATTTCCTTAACGTTCTTCGGAGGTAACCAGTCTCGGATAGCCTCCGTATTCTGAGGATCGACACGAACTCCGTCTGATGAAATTACATGTCCGAGAAAAGTCACCTCGGACATCCAGAACTCGCATTTGGAAAACTTTCCATAAAGTTGCTCTCGTCTCAACACGTCGAGAACCTGATGAAGATGAACCTCGTGCTCCTCTCGGTTACGAGAATAAATCAAAATGTCATCGATGAAGACAACAACAAACTGATCCAAAAAGTCAATGAAAACCCGATTCATTAAATCCATGAATACCGCAGGTGCATTAGTTAGCCCGAACGGCATAACTACGAACTCATAATGACCATAGCGTGTCCGAAACGCCGTCCTCGCGATATCCGACTCTCGAATCCGTAACTGGTGATATCCGGATCTTAAGTCGATCTTGGAAAATACTGAAGCTCCCTGAAGTTGATCTAAAAGATCATCAATGCGAGGTAAAGGATACTTATTCTTGATCGTCACCCGGTTCAATTCCCGGTTGTAATGCCCGAATAAATGGTGTATTTACCTTGTACTCAACCTTGTATTATTTCGACTTCGTGATGTTATAAATCGTAGATTGGTTTCCCGTATTTGTGCCCTTATGTTTTTATATCATTAAGCATTGCATGCATGATTTTGCACGTACTAACGTACGTTAATGACGCTCATAACGTACGCTAAGGATTGATGTTACGACGTTATCGATGTCCTTAACGCACGTAAGCTAAGTCAACTTGGGTTCGGATAAGGGTCGGCTTGTGGGGGCCGAAGAGAGGGCCGGGAAGATTCGTGTGATTCCCGCATGAACTCGGACATAGGCGTTAAATGCGCTATGGTACATGTGTTACGACGCTATAGACATGAGTATTACGTCGTAAAACCCGCGTGACTACGTACGTAAAGGAATGGCGAAATCATCCGATGAACTCGGTCAAAGCGATTACGTGCGTTAAGGCTAGGGTATAACGACGTTAAGCTTGTGACGACGTAAGGGGTTATTGCATAACGTCGTAATACTTAGAAATCTATTTATAGAACATGACCCTCACTTCATTTCCCACTTTTGCCTTGGCCGATTTTTGCGTTCTTGAGACTATCCTTCACCTCATATCCCTCATATCATCAATTGCCTCCGAATTTGGGAAGCTTAGGCGGGTGAGTTGGTGATCAAGCTTAGGTGAAGAGTTTATTGAAGATTTTCGTATTCTTTCATCTCTTAAGGTATGTTACGATTCACCAAGCTAGAGTTTACATTCTTAAGCTATACTTTGAGGTTGTTTTGGAAATATTTGGGCTAGATAATGATCTTTTGAGTCCAAAGACCATGTTTTGTAGTTAGAACCCGATTATACCTTATCTTTCTTTCAGTACGTAGAGTCTTGATTTAGCCTCGGTGGATGAAACCTTAACTTGTAGCATCCTTAATTCATGGGAGTAATAAGCATGATTTCAGTTATACTCTCCGATTCCTTTTTATGTTTCCATTGGAGAAATTCATATATGTTAGAAGAAATTGTTATGACAATGTCCTCCATGTTCTTGAGGTAATACATATATGTATCGACTAGGTCCTTGAACTTAAACCGAATCACCGTAGTGTCGTTTTCCTTGCGAAATATTTAAGCATGCTTGTCGTCTTGAGTAATATTGGGGGTCGAATCATCTTGGCCGATCATATGGGGATTTGACATTCATTTCCTTATTTAACACAAAACCCTCAACACCTTGTGAAACAATGAACTTTTAAACAACGGTACTTCATTTTCGAAACGATCGTTCAGCCCTTATAGAGTACCTTATCGTTCACGGTTTAGTTCTTACTTAGTGTTCTAACCGTGAACCAACCTAGTGTCACTACTTTACGATCTTAATATTAGTATTCGGTGAGCGTATGTTAGTGCCGAGTGGTATGTTAAGTTCCTTGTATCTCTTTTTGAACAAGGTGCGAGCCTTGCATAGGGGTCGATCGTGGGGCGGTGACATACGGACGCGTGACGTTTGTCGGAGTACTACGTTCTTGCCATTTCCGAGGCAAGTATCATATGTCGTGTTCGATTTATATTGAAACGTTGATCATGCTTGTGGTTTTATTCATATTGTTGAATATGAGATGTAATTCTGAAATTCTCGTGATATTCGTTGTTAATCGTTCGTATTGATGAACGTATTGAAGTGCATATGTGTATGCATAGTTGATTGATTTATGGTTTAAATGATCCGAGGGGATCATGAGGATCTATGCTGAGGGCGCTGGATCGAATGTCCACCATGCGTTGGTCCGACGGGATCATCATGGGGATCTATGCTGAGGGCGCTGGATCGTTGGACGGGTTTTCCACCATGTGTTGGTCCGACGGGATCATCATGGGGATCTATACCAAGGGCGCTGGATCATTGGATTACCCTGTATTATGTTGATGGAATCGTGAGGATTCGCATCGTTGGATTCCGATGACGGAAGTCCGTTTTGCTTGTTTATGATGTATTGACGATTATGAATTATGATACTTGTACTAGCATTGTTTTGCTAACCCCTTCGTGGGTGGACATTGTTTTGATGTTCAGGTAGCCGAGGAGCGGAAAGGCAACCACAGTACCGACAGGACGATGAAATGGCTCAGTGATGTGGTTGATGTTATTGTTATTATGAGGTGTTTCCTTGGTCTACTTAGTACTCGAGTACGTCTGATTTAATAAGTGTCATATTCGATATGGTTGTAAAAGTTTAACTCTTTGGATCGATTGAATAAGTTCTATGTTTGAAATTCGGTTGTACAGTTGGATTATATTCATTTTTCTTTTAATCACTGGTAAATCCTTACTTAAAGGGTTTACGGCACTGTAATTATTCGAATATCTCGGGGTGTTACGAATATGGTATCGGAGCTAAGATTCATGGATATCTTGGCAATCGGGTTAGTTGGGTGCATTTACGTTATTTGATTTTTGGTCGTTCGTAACATCATCTGCGAGCCAAAGATCGTCGTGTGGACCGTGGTTGTAAGCTTCCTAATCTCAAATACTACCGCTTTATTTAATTCATGTTTTGTGAGCATTGATGGATGTATTTTTAGAAAGTTTGCCTGGATATTGAATATTTATGTTTACGGTATGTTGAGAGGAGGTCGTGGACGCGACGTCGTGGACGCGACGTGGAAATGCGAGACAAGAAGAGTCGGTATCTACCCCAGAGATAACCGCTAGTCGAACGGATTCCCATTAGGGGGACAGCAGGATCGGCAAATAATAATGCGATCCTAACGTGCGGGAGTGCTTCGCAGTGGTTGCCAGATAAACCGGCTTGCTCAAGTTGTGGATCGCATGCGACGGCGATGGGACAACAAAGATAACGTGGATAATCGAGGAGATAGATGGCTTACCGAGGTGATCAAATTGCATCCTCCGAAATTTGATGGTTCGGCCGAGACGCTTTCTTGGGATCACCGGTGAAGGAGTTGGAGAAGATTTTTGCAGGATTAAGCGTCCCAACGACGAGAAGGTTCCGGTCGCCCGGTATCTTCTCGACAGGGATGCTTTCGACTGGTGGGAGGCCATTCGACCGGAGGAGCACAATGTTGACTGGACGGAATTCAAGTTGATGATGGAGGCGCAGTATTGTCCTCGCCCAGTTAGAGAAGCCCGAGTTCGGGAGTTTTTCGCACCACAAGATTCGGGAACATCTGTGACGGACGTGATTAAGACTTTTAATCACCAGCTAACTTATGTGCGCCACTTGGTCAGGACCGAGGCGGAGAAGATTTTTCATTTTGACATGCGAATGAAGCCGGAAATTCAGCAGTATATGTCCGGATTTGAATGTACCACCTTGCGACAGTATCAGGACAAGGCGTTAGCCTATGATATGAAAGAGGCAGCAGTAGAGAAATCGACGGAAGCAAAGAAACAGAAGGTGTCTGGCAACTTCACGGAGGATAAGAGCAGAGGGCCTCGCAGGGGTCAGTCCTCTTTTCATTCATCCAGGAGACCTCCACATCCTTCTCGAGGTGGAAAGAAGTTCCGGGCAGCACCAACTGTTTCAGACACAGGGAAGAAGTGCTATAACTGTGGCAAGGCAGGACATGTTCGACGGGATTGTTTCGCGCCTGCTGTGACCTGTTTTGAGTGTGGACAGGAAGGACATCGTGCAACATTTTGTGGGAATGCGACCCGATCTTTTGGTACTCGTACTCCAGCTCCAGTCCCGAGGGAGACGAGTGTGAACCAGACACAGCAGAGTGGATTTCAGCAGCAGAACGCTGGGAAGAGAGAGGCATCCAGTGCTGGGTCCGTTCCTCCGCGCCTGTACGAAATGAGGAAATCTGAGGATCAGAACACAGCTGTTGCATCAGGTACGATTCAGATCCTTTTGCAACCAGTTAGTGTCTTGTTCGATTCAGGAGCCACGCATTCTTTTATATCTTTGAACTGTGTTAATCGTTTGAAAATCTCGTGCTTGTATAACTGTGAACCTTATGTTGTGGGATTACCGAGCGGAGAGAAAATTGTGGGAACCCTAGAAGCCAGGGATTTCCCAGTATCTATAGAAGGAAGAGATTGGCCATCGAATCTTATTGTAGTTGACATCTACGGTGATGATTTAATTCTCGGGGATGATTGGCTCAACCGTTATGGAGTCATGTCAATTACCGAGAGAGAGTCATTTCCATCATTGCTAATGACGGATTCGAACACTTATTCCGAGGATGGAGACCGAAGCTCGGGAAAATTGATCAAGGCAATGAAAGTCCGGAAATTATCAAGGGGGATGTCAAGGACTTTGGTGCTATGCCATGAGGAAAGAGGAAGGAGTAGAGCTCTCGTCTATTTCAGTTGTGAATGAGTTCTCAGATGTATTTCCTGACGAACTACCTGGGTTACCTCCGCAAAGGGGAGTGGAATTCACTATCGAATTAGAGCCTGGAGCAGCTCCTATTTCCAGAGCACCATACCGCATGGCGCCAACCGAGATGTATGAACTCAAGAAGCAACTGGAGGAATTGTTACAGAAGGGCTATATCCAACCTAGCGTTTCTCCTTGGGGAGCGCCCGTTCTCTTTGTCCGGAAGAAAGACGGATCCCTCCGACTGTGTATTGATTACAGGGAGCTCAACAAGATGACGATCAAGAATAAGTATCCTATACCTCGGATCGACGACTTGTTTGATCAACTGCAAGGGGCAAGGGTATTCTCGAAGATTGACTTGCGATCAGGATACCACCAGTTGAGGATTAAGGAATCGGATATACCGAAATCTGCTTTCAGATCCCGGTACGGGCATTATGAATTCATAGTGATGCCGTTTGGACTTACCAATGCTCCTGCAGTATTCATGCAATTGATGAATCGGGTATTTTTGGAATACTTGGATAAATTTGTGGTCGTCTTCATTGATGACATCCTGATATATTCAAAGAACGCAGAGGAGCATGCCGAGCATTTACGTGTGGTTTTGAGCACCTTGAGGAAGGAACAGCTGTATGCAAAATTTTCAAAATGCGAGTTCTGGCTTAAGGAAGTAACCTTCCTTGGGCATGTGATATCAGCCGACGGAGTTCAGGTGGACCTGAAGAAAGTCGAAGCAATCTTGGATTGGGAAGCTCCTAAAAACGTGAAGGAAGTACGAAGCTTCTTAGGACTTGCTGGATATTATCGCCGCTTTGTAGAAGGATTTTCCAAAATTGCTCGTCCACTCACTCGGCTATTACGTAAATCTCAAAAATTCATGTGGAATGAGACGTGCAGTGGTTTTGACGAACTTAAGAGGAGGTGACGACGGCACCTATATTAGCACCGCCCGAGGGACCGATGGATTCATGGTATACAGCGACGCTTGAATCAAGGTCTGGGTTGTG
Source organism: Orobanche coerulescens (assembly GCA_033398695.1). Classification (NCBI taxonomy): domain Eukaryota; kingdom Viridiplantae; phylum Streptophyta; class Magnoliopsida; order Lamiales; family Orobanchaceae; genus Orobanche; species Orobanche coerulescens. The sequence goes on from CM065818.1 coordinate 61,670,718, forward strand.
TATTGATGCAGAAGGATAGAGTGATTGCTTATGCTTCTCGGCAATTGAAGCCGTATGAGGTTAATTACCCGACTCATGATCTGGAGTTAGCAGCTGTAGTCTTTGCACTGAAAATTTGGAGACATTATTTGTACGGCACTCATTGTCGATCTTTACCGATCATAAGAGCCTCAAGTACATTTTGATGTAAAGAATTAAACATGAGGCAGAGAAGGTGGTTGGAATTGATCAAGGATTACGACTTGGAGATTCTCTATCATCCGGGGAAAGCAAACGTAGTAGCCGATGCCTTGAGCCGAAAACCTGTTTCTCTTCGAGTGTTGGAAGCACTTACGTCCCAAACCAAAGATTCAACGAACCGATCCGCGAAGGGATCGAAGTATGGGCACCAGGAATCCAAGGGCAACTTTATGTGATGGAACTGACTTCATCACTAGTCGAGGAGATCAAGTCTAAACAATTGAACGATTCTCTGATCCTTCGATTATGTGATGAAGTAAAGAAGGGAAAAGCCCGAGGATTCGTGGTACAAGACGATGGAGTTACGAGATTTGAGTCGACTTTGCGTTCCCGAGGATGATGATTTGAGACGGACAATTTTGAAGGAAGCTCATGGCGCGCCCTATTCTATTCACCCAGGCGGTAGTAAGATGTATAAGGATTTAAAGCAAAACTTACGGTGGGGAATATGAAGAAGGACGTGTGATGCGTTTGAAGTGTTTAACTTGTCAGCAAGTTAAGATTGAACATCAACGACCTGCCGGAATGTTAAAACCGCTTCCGATCCCTGAATGGAAGTGGGAGGATATCTCGATGGACTTCATCACTAGTATGCCAAGGACTAGGACGGGAATGAACATGATTTGGGTTGTAGTTGATCGACTAACCAAGTCGGCTCATTTCCTGGGAATTAAAGATACATGGGGACCCGAGAGGTTGGCGCGAGTATTTATTGCGGAGATAGTCAGGTTGCATGGAACGCCGAAGACCATTATTTCGGATCGAGATGGTCGCTTCGTGTCGCACTTCTGGAAGGCAGTTCACAGGGCTTTGGGGACCGAGCTAAACTTTAGCACGGCTTATCATCCTCAGACGGACGGTCAGTCCGAAAGGACTATACAGACAGTAGAAGACATGCTTAGAGCTTGTGCTTTGGATTGGTCAACTGATTGGGAAGTCCATTTGCCATTGATTGAATTCACCTACAATAACAGTTGGCATGCTTCTATTAAGATGGCACCGTTTGAAGCTTTGTACGGGAGGAGATGTCGATCACCCCTGTGCTGGGATGATTCTTCGGATTTGATCGGGACGGAACCGGAATTGATAGTTCAGACTCAAGAGAAAATAGCTTTGATTAGAGAAAGGCGTTGATCGCCTGCAGTCGGCGAAGTCTTATGCGGACGTACGTCGTCGCCCTCTGGAGTTCGACATTGGGGATCACATACTAATGAAGGTGTCTCCTACACGGGGAATTTTCCGCTTTGGGAGGAAAGGCAAGCTAAGTCCGAGATATATCGGACCGTTTGAGATCCTCGAGAGAGTTGGGGATTTAGCATACAGGTTGGCCTTACCGCCATCGCTGAGTCACGTTCACAACGTGTTTCACGTATCCCAATTGCGGAAGTATGTACGGATCGATCATATTATTGATTTCGACGAGATCGAGATAGCTAATGACGGCACCTTCGAAGAGAGACCAATAAAGATACTCGAGAGTCGAGTCAAGCAGTTGAGGAATAAACCGATCGCCTTGGTAAAAGTTCAGGGGTCTCGACATGGAGTCGAAGAAGCAACTTGGGAGACGGAGGAGAGTATGAAGTCGAGATACCCGGAATTATTTTCGTCTTAAGTTTCGGGCCGAAACTTCTTTTTAGAGGGTAGTATGTAATGCCGAATAAATGGTGTATTTACCTTGTACTCAACCTTGTATTATTTCGACTTCGTGATGTTATAAATCGTAGATTGGTTTCCGTATTTGTGCCCTTATGTTTTTATATCATTAAGCATTGCATGCATGATTTTGCGTACTAACGCACGTTATGCACGCGTTCATAACGTCGCTAAGGATTGATGTTACGACGTTATCGATGTCCTTAACGTCGTAAGCTAAGTCAACTTGGGTTCGGATAAGGGTCGGCTTGTGGGGGCCGAAGAGAGGGCGGGGAAGATTCGTGTGATTCCCGCATGAACTGGACATAGGCGTTACGTACGCTATGGTACATGTGTTACGACGCTATAGACATGAGTATTACGTCGTAAAACCCGCGTGACTACGCACGTAAAGGAATGGCGAAATCGATCCGATGAACTGCAGTCGGGCGATTACGTACGTTAAGGCTAGGGTATAACGTACGTTAAGCTTGTGACGTACGTAAGGGGTTATTGCATAACGTACGTAATACTTAGAAATCTATTTATAGAACATGACCCTCACTTCATTTCCCACTTTTGCCTTGGCCGATTTTTGCGTTCTTGAGACTATCCTTCACCTCATATCCCTCATATCATCAATTGCCTCCGAATTTGGGAAGCTTAGGCCGGGTGAGTTGGTGATCAAGCTTCCGGTGAAGAGTTTATTGAAGATTTTCGTATTCTTTCATCTCTTAAGGTATGTTACGATTCACCAAGCTAGAGTTTACATTCTTAAGCTATACTTTGAGCTTGTTTTGGAAATATTTGGGCTAGATAATGATCTTTTGAGTCCAGCACCATGTTTTGTAGTTAGAACCCGATTATACCTTATCTTTCTTTCAGTACGTAGAGTCTTGATTTAGCCTCGGTGGATGAAACCTTAACTTGTAGCATCCTTAATTCATGGGAGTAATAAGCATGATTTCAGTTATACTCTCCGATTCCTTTTTATGTTTCCATTGGAGAAATTCATATATGTTAGAAGAAATTGTTATGACAATGTCCTCCATGTTCTTGAGGTAATACATATATGTATCGACTAGGTCCTTGAACTTAAACCGAATCACCGTAGTGTCGTTTTCCTTGCGAAATATTTAAGCATGCTTGTCGTCTTGAGTAATATTGGGGGTCGAATCATCTTGGCCGATCATATGGGGATTTGACATTCATTTCCTTATTTAACACAAAACCCTCAACACCTTGTGAAACAATGAACTTTTAAACAACGGTACTTCATTTTCGAAACGATCGTTCAGCCCTTATAGAGTACCTTATCGTTCACGGTTTAGTTCTTACTTAGTGTTCTAACCGTGAACCAACCTAGTGTCACTACTTTACGATCTTAATATTAGTATTCGGTGAGCGTATGTTAGTGCCGAGTGGTATGTTAAGTTCCTTGTATCTCTTTTTGAACAAGGTGCGAGCCTTGCATAGGGGTCGATCGTGGGGCGGTGACATACGGACGCGTGACGTTTGTCGGAGTACTACGTTCTTGCCATTTCCGAGGCAAGTATCATATGTCGAGTTCGATTTATATTGAAACGTTGATCATGCTTGTGGTTTTATTCATATTGTTGAATATGAGATGTAATTCTGAAATTCTCGTGATATTCGTTGTTAATCGTTCGTATTGATGAACGTATTGAAGTGCATATGTGTATGCATAGTTGATTGATTTATGGTTTAAATGATCCGAGGGGATCATGAGGATCTATCTTGAGGCGCTGGATCGAATGTCCACCATGCGTTGGTCCGACGGGATCATCATGGGGATCTATCTTGAGGGCTTGGATCGTTGGACGGGTTTTCCACCATGTGTTGGTCCGACGGGATCATCATGGGGATCTATACCAAGGGCTGGATCATTTGGATTACCCTGTATTATGTTGATGGAATCGTGAGGATTCGCATCGTTGGATTCCGATGACGGAAGTCCGTTTTGCTTGTTTATGATGTATTGACGATTATGAATTATGATACTTGTACTAGCATTGTTTTGCTAACCCCTTCGTGGGTGGACATTGTTTTGATGTTCAGGTAGCCGAGGAGCGGAAAGGCAACCACAGTACCGACAGGACGATGAAATGGCTCAGTGATGTGGTTGATGTTATTGTTATTATGAGGTGTTTCCTTGGTCTACTTAGTACTCGAGTACGTCTGATTTAATAAGTGTCATATTCGATATGGTTGTAAAAGTTTAACTCTTTGGATCAGTTGAATAAGTTCTATGTTTGAAATTCAGTTGTACAGTTGGATTATATTCATTTTTCTTTTAATCAGCCTGGTAAATCCTTACTTAAAGGGTTTACGGCGCTGTAATTATTCCGAATATCTCGGGGTGTTACACCGGTAATCAATACACAAACGGAACGAACCATCCTTCTTCTTGACAAATAGCACTGGTGCTCCCCACGGGGACGCACTCGGTCGGATATAACCTTTCTCGAACAATTCTTCAAGTTGATTCTTCAACTCCTGCATTTCGGTCGGGGCCATCCGGTACGGTGCCTTCGATATCGGAGACGTACCAGGCTCCAACTCGATCGTGAATTCCACATCTCTCTGTGGAGGCAAACCTGGTAACTCGTCTGGAAAAACATCGGCATATTCCCTTACTACCGGAATATCCGACAACATTACTGATGATTCCTCGGTTTTGGTCATATAGCACCAATAACCGACACATCCTTGACTGAGTAATCGCACCGCTTTCATCAAATTAATGACTTTACCAGAACAGCCGGGATTACCTCCCTGAAAAACACATTCAACCCCATCGTCTGAAATGATAGTGACCATACGCTTACGGACACTAATGATGGCATCATGATGATCCATCCAGTCAATACCCAAGATGACGTCGTCCCTCGGAAAATCTACTACGATTAGGTCCGCTGGCCATACACGGCCATAAAACTGAATCGGACAATTCTGAATCTCACGATTACCGATAATTCGTCTACCGTCAGGTAGGCCAATGACATAAGGCTCACAACTAGTAGCACTACCCAGACGTAGTCTACGCAAACATGACTCGGAAATGAATGAATGCGATGCACCAGTGTCAAAAAGGGTACACACAGGTTGAGATAGAATATCGAGTGTACCTGAGATCATCCGGGCCTCTGGATCGTCGGTCTTCTTCATCTCATAAATTCGGGGCTTTCCGGCCCAGAGCCGGACGCTCCGTCGATAGCTCTTGGATCCGCCTTTAGCTCTGTCGTCTTGAACGACGCCGAGTGGCTTTGATTACGCCTTTCGAATGACACAGGGCCCGAGATGACGCGGAGTAGGTTTAGAGTCCCTTGGCAAAACGGGCCCGATGCCCGGCAATTCCACGATTATGGCACGTGATACCGCCGGACATTTGGTGCCGAAATGACCTGTTCTTCACGGTTGAAGCAGTGACGGCCATCGCCGCTCGAGACCGAGATTCCGCGGGTTTAGACGCCAGGAGGTCGCTCGAGAAAAGTAGAGCCCGCCGCGGTTTCTTGAAGGTGGCACGACCTCCGTCGACCGACACGGTTCTTAGACTTCTTGCCGGATGAAGGTTGTTGCTTAGAAATCTCCTTAACGATGGCTCGTAAGTAAGAGCTTTCTCAATGAATTCGGCCAACGTGGTGCAATTATGATTAAGCGGTGTAGCCGCATCCGAGGTTTCAGTCTCTTGCTGAAATACTTGATCTTGTCCGCCTCGGAGCGAATGATAGATGAGGCGAACGGAAGAAGTTCTGAAATTTCTCGGCCTGGCGAGAACATCCGCGTCGATGAAGGGTCGGGAGTGAGTAACTCGACAGCTTGGCCTCTCTGAGTGGGGCCGGATAGTACCTCTCCATCATGAGAGTTTTGAACTGATCCCAAGTACATGATCCGTCTGTGGGCTTCAACGATAACCACCATGAATGAGCGCTCTTACCAAGATAGTAAGCCGCGACTGAAACTTTATGCCCTTCTGGGCAATCCACCATAGCAAATAACTTCTCAAAGTGTTCGAGCCAATGAACAATATCCGCCGGCTCAGATGAGCCTTCAAAGGTAGGTGGTCGCTGGCGAGAGATATCGCTAATGATATTGCTTACACCCCTCTCTTGCCTCTGAGGCGGCGGCGGAGGAGCCTGTTGATTTTGATTGACTGAATTGTGCATCGTCTCCATAAGTTGTGCCATCTGCGTCATTTGGGCCATCATGCCCTGCATAAAAGCAAGTGGGTCCACCCGAACACCTTCTGACTGAGCCGTGTCCCGGGTACGACTCCCCGATAGTGAATGATCACGCCCAGGTGAATGAGTGGCAGCGTCGATGCTCGATGAATTGGCATTGTTTCTCGCATTCGCACGTGTGTTCACACGAGCTCTCGGGATTCGGCCCACACCACGGCCTCGTCCTCCTCGTCCTCTGCCAGCTCTTTCCATACTGAAGTGGAAAGTTACATGATGATTATATCTCTCGCATGAATATCACATTATGACTATGACATGAGGTGATGAAAATGAGCATACGCTCTAACACAGTGTTTACAAGAACGATTAATCGAGGTGACATGATTTCTGATGAAATTATTGAAATGATTATCTTGAACAAGTTAACAAGATTAATTATATGATCTTCCAGATCAACAACCGAGTAATGAAATGAATTGAGTGATTAATGAGTTAAAATGACCGTCCTGATCAAAATGAAAATGATGTTTGAGGATTGTTAACTGATAAATTATGAATGAATGATAATTGCCAGAAATTATACCATGGCGTTAGAAATCTTACAGTTCTTTCGGTCTGATTGGCTCGGCATCTGCACAGGTCACACGTGACGCGAAAGTCCAATGATACTAGCCCGATGACGATGATTTCAAATGAGACATGACTCGGAAGGTAGTATTCAAAACCACGCTCCGATACCAACTCTGTAACACCCCAAACTAGGCGGATATTACAGTCGTGGACCCCGACCGGGACCCACCAGGCGAATGAAAAAGTATGAATTACACAGGGTAAATGTAGTACCGAACCACATTACAACATCAATTACTCCGATTAGGAGTTTCATACAACATACCCAGGATAAAATAGAATACATGTGTATTTTATGTGACGATAAAATACACAACACTGAATGAAATGAGTATTCAAACGGAATGTCTGCAGCGGAATAAATAAAGGAAACATAAATGATGAATAAATGGTAGCAATCGGGGCCCCTTTCTAGTATCATTGGGACTCCTCGCCGTCAACGTGCTCTCCCTGTGCCTTTGCCTTGCCATGACCTGAGAAACAAATATCCCCAAACGGGGTCAGTTATACAGAACAACATTCCTCCACAGTTGAATAAACACAATCATATAAATATGTAGTATAAACCACAAGTTCGATTAAAATGAAGCGGTTAGATTATAACCCAATCTTGTTGAAAACATACGCAATCAAACATGCTGTATGAATCAACTAACAGTACGGCTCAAAGGGTGGCGCCACACTACGCCCGGGATGGAAATGTGTCCGTGCACAAGCCACCAACGTGTATCAATCGAATACACACGTGGTCTTGTGCCTAATCAGTCTCACGAAGCAATCGACTCGTGTGCACAGTCCAATGTGAGGCCAACAACCAACACACGACATAATTGTGCCCGACATGAAAATCCTACACATACCAACCGGCACGCCAGTATGACCCGGAATGCCACGATATAAGAAAAGTGACATCGGAAACGAATAATGACTCACAGAGATAAAATGATAGTGAAATGAATGATAGCTCAACAAAATGATTGGAACCGTCGTTCCTTGTGACTGAAGTGATTAATTGACAATGACAAGTTTTAATACGGTTAACACAATGATGAATGAGTTACGATTATGAATGAACAACAACAAAAGGAAATGAATATCCTTATAACTGAGTAAGAATCAACTTACACAATACCGGTGACAATTATCCTTCCACGAACAACGTCCTAATTGAGATATCGGTCGCTCGAACAACCTTGAATTATACAATATCCAACAACTCGTTCAGTATACGAATCAAACACGAATATAACGAACTCAAAACGTCGATACGATTAAATTAAGTTCATTGGGGCATTATATCGAATACGTTGTGGCCAAACTCCGGTTGTTTACAACTAAACCTCAACAATACCAACCTCAAATCCCCAAGAAGTGTTTCAAACCACAAAACATCTCCAATACGATCAATAATCCGTTATGAATGTCCAAAAACGTGATTATAACAACAATTAGTCGAAAATCCCCAATTCCAACTCGATATTCAAGGTGTTCTTGAATAATTCCTCAATAATCCAATGAATCCTTATACAAACTCATAATCATATACATATCCCTTCATAATACATGATTATAACGTCCAAAACATCATAACTCAACACAAAAGTCGAAATCCAAGGTGTTGAAGAATATTACCTTTGAAGATCCAAGTACTTTAATCCGAAGAACACGCGTTAGATTGATTATCCGGGCTTCACGATCGAAAGGAGATGAAGAAAATCAAACACTCAAATGATTTGTGAAGGAAAAACCCTCCCTCAAGCTCTCTCTCTCGGTTGTAGGTGAAGAAAAGGGAAAGAAATGAGCTGAAATGCGCAAAAAAACGAATTTATAGGGGTTGACTACCCTGCCGGACACGGCCCGTTCCGATCGGCACGGTCGTGTCGCCTGGTGGCCGGCGACAGGACTCGACCGTGTCGTTTGACACGGTCGCGGCGCGGAGGGCCTTCCGATAGTGACCCGTCCGACAGCGACTCGGCATGACTCGACCGTGTCCTGGGACACGGTCGGGCGTCTGGGCAGTCGGTTCTGGCTTATCCGGAAGAGTTCGACTCGGTCGTGCCAAACGACACGGTCGAGTCCTGTGGGCAGATACTTCGGCATTTCCGGACGAGTACGGCACGGGTCGTGTCGGACGACACGAGTCCGTCGGTCGGCGATGATCGCCAAAAGTCGAAAAATGAGGGTGAGCTAAAACGACCATAACTCTCTCGTCTGGACTCCGATTGACTCACCGTTTGAACCATTGGAAAGCTAACTCGATGCTCTATAATATTGCAAAGATTTAGAATTTTTGGAGTTACCAAAAATTAATGGTGATCTAACAAAGTCGAACTCATAAGAGGAAAGTTGAAACAATGAACAATAACGATACACAACTCGGAGTTTTTCCGAACGGTGAACACGGTGAATGAACATGATTGATGAATGATTATAATTGAGTGAAAATACACTGAGTGACAATTACAGACTGATAATTACTGAATGAAAATGAATGAATTACAACCGGGTATTACACGATCGTTTCACACGGTGGCTTGCCGTCGTGTGCAGCGATCGTGTCCGAAAGAACTTGTCGGAAAAAAAATTCCAGCGGTAAAATATTGATGCATACCTTGTTTATGAACTCATAAGCATGACAAATAAAGTCCTATTTGAACGTCAATTTTTCTTTTTGAATAATCTTGTGATTTTTATAAAATTTTTGAGAGACCCTTTGTCCAAAATGGTTGTGTTGTTTTGATGTGTAGGTTGTAGTTAAATTTTGGTTGCTAGACATTAATATCGATCGGTTTTAAGCAGATGAGGAAAATAAAAAAGAAAAAAGAAAAGAAAAATAGTTTAAATTAAATAAAATACAAAAAAAAAAGAGAAAGTCAACATTACAACTTTTGGGAGGATATTTAGTCTTTTTAATCAAAATGGTACTAAAAACTTATACTCTTATGAATGGGGATATATAACTTGTCAATTTTATGATTTGTTATTAAAAAATTGATTCCCACTTAAAACAATATAGTTCATCCATAAGTTATCATGTGAATAAATCTTGATCATTCATTTAATCAAGATATATGTACCAAATTCATTCTTATTTCTTAACTTATAATTCATTTTCACCATAACCACAACACACACACACAATATATATATATATTGTTTGAGGAGAAAGTATAAGACAGCAAATCAATTGTATTCATAACAATGATAGAGGGGCCTTTATATAGGCATTACAATGAGAGTCCTTCCATACATAGGATTCCTAGATAAGGTAAGACATCTAATAGGATCCTACTACCTCTAGAAGGATCTGGAACCTTCCATCTATGTATCTACAATCAGTATTAGGTAAGACACATCACGGGAATAATAATTCCCGGAACACTCCCCCTGTGTCGAGCACTAATACAACAATGGTGCAGAAGATGTTGCCTTCGTAAAAACCTATTCCAAGCCAAAATAAAACCCCATGGGAAAAACAAAGGCTTGATGAGGAAAAGATTGCAACGCACCAACATAACATGTCATGTATACTCCCCCTGATGTATACATAATGACTCCCCCTGATGAGTACCTCAAATCATAGGAGTCGGATGCCAAGTTGCCCTCACAACTATACCAAGGAAAAACCCAGTGGGAAAAATACCTCTTGGTTTAAGTTGAACAGAAGTACAACGCATCATTTGTATGGATGTTCTCATAGGTCGCCTCGTTAAAAACCTTACCAAGTGAAAACCCAATGGGAAAAAACAAACCTTGGTCTAAGGACAAAAAGAGCGCGACACATCCAAAGTGCAGAGTCGCTAAAGACTTATCAAGTTTTCCAAAGTCTTGACCTCCATGCACTAAATCAGTCATTACTTCTTCGATTCAATAGGTATCAACGAAACTGTAAGAACTTATGAAAACTAGACACCCATAGCTTTTCATTCACATACAGTACGTAACCTAGATCGACACAGCGAGATCACAAAGCTCTATCGAAGTTGACTCAGCAAATTACCGGACATATCCTGTCCTACTTTGCAACAATAGCCATATGTCACTCAACATGATGGATGTGATCAAATGGTTGGTTTCCTTGGAAAGTAGACACAAACCTTTCCAATAGCACCAATTTCACCATTTTCAATCAAGTGAGCAGCCCTGAATCTCATATGCGAAATAGACCAACACAATCAGTGCAGATTCGGGTATCAGTTTTCAAGTGTCCTTTTTATCGAGATAGAGCGAGCTTCAAGCTTCTTGTCAATCACAGACATTGCGTAAGCGCATCCTAGGCCATCATCACAGTGGCTTTACCGGATTATTACGAATGAGTACATCGAGTCAAACATGAGTACATAATACCGTACTTTTCTCTTAAGACTGCATCATCACTTAAGTGAGCCAAGTCTTATGATGACTTCGACTAGTCATTGGGAATCATATAGGCATTACTTTATCGTCTCTTAGGGAAGCCGTCCCTTAGATTGCCTTAAACCGATTGATGAATACGCATCATCAAGTGTCCCAAGATCCTTTCATTCTTAACTTTGGATTTAGCGGAATCTCTTAGTCTCATAAGAGTACATCACTATAAACCCTTAGTTTTACACGCAAAAGCTTCATATCTCTTCCAAATCAAGTATATACTTAGTATGCGTTCCCGACAATCACTTGTCGACGCGCTCCGTGGTCAGGAGCCACTTGATTTGAGTCTGATCTACCACGAGATCCTTTAATCACTTAACTTAGTTCCCCACTAAGATAAGATTTAACCATAAGCTGCTCGTCAGTTTTTGGGAAACTATCTAACTGAAAAGATAGTGGATGCTATAACATCCATTACGATAGCACAACTAAGTTTCGTGTCATCGTAGTCGACTCCAGTGCGTTCATGAGAAACCTCGCGCCATGAGGTGAGTTTAACTCCTTCTCTCACTCGCTTTAACAAAGTTTACGGATAGATCTTATCTTTGGAGTGTCAGTACCACTTCAACAAAGGGCTATCACTTTGTTTATACTAGAGTCGCATATGTTTCCATTTTAGGCCAAGGCTACAACGTTGTAGATTTTCAACGAAGTATGGTTCGATTAAACTCACATTCCACGTCCTCATGAACCGGCTTTATTCATAGAGTACTCTTTATGGATTGGCATTCATTGAGGCGTCCCCCAATAATGACTATAATCCAGAATCACATGAGACGGATGAGTTCATTTGATCATATGATCAAGTTTCATGTACCAAGCTCGCATACATTCTTAGCGAGTATTTATCGAACCAAGTGGCATCCCAATACTCTATGAGTTCCAAGGCCTATTAACACCATCTACCAATATGTGTGATGTTACCATATCTCGTTTTATAGGTGATGTACGTCCATGACCGGACACTATCCTTGCTGACATGTTTGCGGCATGTATTTAATCTCGTCACTTTAGGGAACTTGGTGAGGCACGGTAGGGACAAACTACGACAATTCCAAGTCGTTCTACTCGAACATGATCGTCGCATCTCCCCTAACGACGGGAAGACTGGCTCATCAAAGTGACTTACGAGATCGTCTGCCAAGGTACATTTTAAGTGGATGTGAGTGAAAGCGCATGTCATATTCATCATTTATAACCCGTCATAATGCGTTGTGGTGACGCACTTTGGCACATGAACATGTGGACGATAAAGGTTTTCATTGTTAACAATATCCAGTTAACAAAATGCATACTGTTACACTCGTAACTAAGCATTTGAATGATGATAGGTATAGGTGAATATGACATGTTGATCTATGCTACATAGCCGTAGCTACTGGTCTTAAGAATTCAACAAAACCGCCACCATGCACCACCGGGATCGAACATGAAGAAACGATTGAACCGATGATAGGCCGTTGGTTTTATCGAACCTCTAGTGCTTTCTTGAAGAGTTCACTCCCTTCACCAGCCCCAAACACCTCAAAATTTTCGTGAGCATGTATAAACGGGTGTTTAGGATTCCAAAACCATCAACCTTGTGGTCAAAAATCGGTCGAAATGACATCGAACTAGTTGATAGGACGGCTGGTGGTATGTGAAAACTTCATTTAAGTGGTTCACCTCCTTCCAAGTCTCCAAATGGCATCAAAATTTGTGAGAAGGTAGCCTTGGATGTTAGGAAGTACTCGTTAAAATTTCACTTTAAGACTTGGTCTAAAAGTGGGTGAACCGACCTTTACAATGACTGGTCCGCAAGTTGGACAACCATAACTCAGGTTTCATCAACTTATCAATCATTGTCAAAGGAACCACATAACATATAAATGTTATTACTTGAGTACGACCATTTGTGAACACCATCATAGCATCATAAGCCACCCAGGCTAATACTTATGATCATGTATGTATAAGGACTCGGTGAAAAGGGAGGACTCAGCACCATGCTTATGCGAGTCGCTACATTATTCTCCTTAACATAGGAGGGTGTCATCTCCTAATCGTGCCAAAGAATAGGCTTAAATAAATGAACATGGCTAAGAAGGATCATCAGGGGGTCTTTGGCGTCACACATGCTTATGAAAGCAAGACGCGGATGACATAAATATCATCATCGGTCATGAGCCCTGCTCACGACTCCACCAATGTACTTTGGTGTCTTTGATCCAACTAGTTTCTTTATTCAATGATGTCCATGACAATACCGTGGTATATGGATCATCAAACTGTCCAAACTCCGGACTATTAAAGCCTAAATGTGTCAATGTCCCAATACATCTTCTGGTTACAAAAACCGATGCAAGCCGGACCATATTGACTCATGAATATTCTTCCTTTTCACATATCCAATACAAGTGATGCATAAGATTTTATTTCTCACAAATCACAATGAGATGCTATGAGTGATACACTTTGGTATATATATCATCGAGTCATAACATGGTTCAATTGTTACGGAACATATGTGACTAGAAAACGCCATTCGGCATTCAACAACTTGAGCATCATACCGCTCATTGATTGTGATGACCTACTCATCATAGTCACAATGGATTTATAAACCGAAATCCAAAAATATCATGTTCCTTGAAAATAGCTTAATACGCACTCAATTTCGCTTGCAAAATTTTATAATCATGAGCATAGCGAATACTCTAACAACATAGAGATTTTATGTTTGATATGATCAAAATGATCTATCATATTGAGTGCATAACATGGCAAGGTTATATGCCTAAAGGGCAAAATTACGACACAAGCATGGTGTAACACTACCATGCACACGCTCGACCTTCTTATAAGGGTGCGTATTTTGGGCTTCCCCAAGAAAACTGTTTTTCAACATTTGAAAGATGATAGTTTAGCGTATAACGCATACCAAAAACTGCATCATCTATGGCAAATTCGGCCAAAAAGAGGTTGAAAAATATGTGTCATAAGACCACTTGCAAATTTAAGATGGGAACCAAGTTGGTTGGGACAAAAGTTAGCACAATCGCTGGAAAAAAAAAAAAATTCCGCGCAGCTTGACCTTTGTTCACTAAAACAGCGATAACTCCCTTGTTAGGAAGGCTATGGACGAACGGTCAGATGTTCTGGAAACTAGACTTCCGTATCTTTCTATCCATATATTGTGTACCACACGGATCATTAAACTCAGATCACAGTGCATGTTTTAATTGGCTGTTTAGTTTTTCCCAAGTTTAGTGAGAAAACAAGGTTGAGACCATATCCAATGGCATAAGTGTTGATGCAAAAACATGGCAATGACAGCCATATGTGCGTTTAAACGCAGCAGGGTGTTCGATTTCTTATCTCGACTAATGATCCTTTTGGTAACTCCAACTTGGTAGACTTGCAGAGAAAGTAGGAATGTCGGTACAGCTAAGGCTGTTTAAAAACCACTGATTCCGTTTGAACTTTCAAAGCATAAACAAATACCAAGGAGGATGCGCCTACTCATGATCAAAAGTGTAGACAAAATCCACCAAAGTTCATCAAATCAACCAAGTATTTTAATTCTCAATTTGCAAGTATATGTCATAATAGCCATGTTATATGGATGCAACGCGGTGCATCAATATTAAGCATTTTGAACCATGAGACATAATGAATATACCATAACCAACTCGTCTTGACCATCCAATAAGATCGACTAAACATAGTCAAATGTATAAGGCACATGCCTTTACAAATACTCGGAAAAGTATTCGGACCTATAGTCATACGAACTATAATCGAGGTCAACGAATTCATGTATTTACCGCAATATGCCATTGCCTTACATGTTAAAATTCATGAGAATTACTCGTACATTCTTCCATATATCATATTGCAAGGAGACGATACATGTCTACACCTACATGCAATATTTTATTTTTAATAAGCTGAAAGATGGAGTTTTCCAAGTATGTGATTGGGTCAAGACCAACGTGGTGGTCGCTCAATTCAACGTGACAATTTCGTCACAAATCGATTTTAACCACGACATATCCGTCGCAATCGATGTTTGTCCCATTTGTATGTCACAAATCTGTGACTAATCATGAACGAGTCATAACTTTACCGTTACCGACAATGTTCGTTTTATTTAATTGTTGGTTTGAAATCGACAAAACGGCGACATCAAATCGCACCCAAAACGTGGTGTATGCAACAACCACAACTATCGACTTTCAACAATTATCCGTGACTCCCCCAGGACCGTCACACAGTTTACTTCGACATCCGAGAGTGATACCACCTCTCATTGTCTCATCCACCGCAAAGTAGCGTGGGAGATAAAGAACCCAAATACCCAATTCCCCAAAAAAAAAAATTCCCACAAGAGAGGAATTGAAAAACGAGAACTTTAATAAAGTCTTACGGGTACTTGGTTTCATATATGCTTTGATCCTTGAACGGGAGATTCTCTCCATATGAGCAACATATTTTCGTGGGTACTCCGTTCTATATTTACTTTGATCCTTGAACGGGATAAATATGGCTTTTTCTCCATAGCGTGCACATCATCATGAGCGACGTATTTTCCTATATACACGTAAAACATAAACATGTAAGATTCATAAGTGTACAAATTAATGAACAAATGAATCATTGAGTAGGAAAAAAAATGGAGAGTTGAGAAACGCCCGGATAGGGCTACTGGGCTCAATAATTCGGCCAAAAAAGGACTCGAGCGCGGCGATGCAGCAGCTCGGTATTGGATGAGGTCGGATCTCCAAATTTCTTCGTAAAAATCTGCTTCTGTTCGGCAGTAGATTCAGTAACCAATATTAAACAGAATCCGATCTCCACCGTTGAATATACAGATATTTGTGTTGGGAAGTTGCTGCCAAAATTTCACACCGATCCGACGGTTAACGAAACGGGAAACGTGATTTTCGTACGACTGCGCTGTGCAGAAAATTCACGCGCGGAAATTCTCGTCTCTCGCCTTTTTTTTTTTCGATTTTGATAGGTTTTGTCTCGATTGCACTAGGTTTTCAAGCATTAAATATCACGTGCATAAAACCGTTTCGACGATCTGGTGATGCTTCAATCAGATCGGGTCGCAGCCTTAGGCAACAGTTGGCTTGGATGAAAATGGGGTATCGAGCGGATCAGTCGGCAACTGGTCGGGTCACAACCGACTGGGCTGGAGTCGGCGGCGGTCGGCAGCGGCGGTCCGGCAGCGAGAGGCGGTCAGCGGCGGAGGCGGCAGTCTTGGCAACAGCAATCGGCGGTCTTGGCGCTCTGGCGAATCTGGCGCGGCGGTCCGACGGCGAGGCGGCGGTCAAGCGGCTCTGGCGAATCTGGCGGCGGCGTCCGGCGGGCGGCGGTCCGAGGGCAGCGATGTTGCGATCCGGTGGTGGGCAGGGCGGCAGCGTGAGGCGGCGGCGCGGTGGTCCGGCGGCGGAGGCAGCGGTGCTCGGCGGGCGTCTGGCAGCGGTCGGTTTGGCCGATTTTTTTTTTTTCGTTCGAGCTACGTGCTGATAACGTGTTTGAGGAGAAAGTAAAAGACAGCAAATCAATTGTATTCATAACAATGATAGAGGGGCCTTTATATAGGCATTACAATGAGAGTCCTTCCATACATAGGATTCCTAGATAAGGTAAGACATCTAATAGGATCCTACTACCTATTGAAGGATCTGTAACCTTCCATCTATGTATCTACAATCAGTATTAGGTAAGACATATCACGGGAATAATAATTCCCGGAACATATATATATATATATATATTGTGTATGTGTGTGTATTTTGATTGGTTATTGTTATTGACATTTATTTTGGGTAGTGTAAATCAAATTAATACGGAAAAACTTAAAATATTTTTTAAATTTAGTATGAGATATACTTGGAAAATTTTACTAACGAAATTAAATTAGTATTTTTCACAAGCACAAGGAAAAATTCTACACAAGGAATGATCTCAAATACACGAGTAAAATTTAGAGAAAAATAAACAGTCTATTTTGACAAAACTTTTCCTTTAATTTTGTCATTCTTTTCATTTATAACTTTTATAAAATATACAATTTATTAGATTTAATTTAGATCTCACGGAGCTGGCGAATCACTATTCTAACAATTACTATTTATATTTTTTACACATATTCTTATGCATTAGTCTTAAAGATGCAATATATATTTTATTTAGAGTTTAATATAAAAAGTAAATTTTAAATAATACGATATACAGATAAAGATTAAAAAATTATATTTTTTAAATCGTGAAGTGTATTCACGGGTATTAATTACACTGGTTAACAATAAAGGTAAAATTGAGTTTAGCAAAAATGGAAGTCACAACTCACATGGTAATTATGAAAAAAAAAAAAAAAAAAGGAGTTTTGGGCATACTGGGCAATTTTCAAGCAAGTAATCTCTTTCACTGGTCGGCAGCCGAGGTTGTGATTTGTGTATGTGGCGATCCGTGAAGTGAGATAAATGTGATTGTGACATTTCACTTTTATCTCACCGCACGTAATCGCGTATCTGAATTATCACGCTCATGTCAGTGAGTGAAAGTAGCATTACTCCTCTTGAAATACTCGAGGAAAATTTGAAATTGGCCGAGGTAAGTGTTAAAAGGAAATTTAGGCCCAATAAATCAACTTAAGAGCATTTTAACCCTAAGCCCATCCAAAACCGCCTTCCCAATTCCCTCTCCCGAGCCCCTCCCTATTCTTTGTGATTCCAGACGGCTCTGCTTGCTCCAGGCCCCAGGGATACCCGACAAACACTTAGGGGGTGTTTGAAAGTTGGAGATTTGAGAAAAAAAGTTAGAAGTTTGACCGGATTAAACCTTTAATACTAGTAGTAGTGTAAAAGATATAATGAAAAATACAACATAATTTTGATACCAGTACAACATATAGATAATAGTATTATTGATCAACAATCATGATCGATTCTGAGTTCCATCTAATAAATATACGAAGACTACCTATATACAGGTACAGAACTCCTACCTATCCCAAGAAAGACTCAACCCTCTCTCTTACTTATCATTTTCTAACTTTTGGATTCTTATTTATCTAATACTTTCTATTTCCCATCGGTTTTGAATGGTACATTATCGATTGGTGAACTAAATAAATATTTAGAATCAATGTGTATTTTACCACCTCATGATTATTTCGAACTACAAATATATTTTGGCAATTATAGAGTTGGCCAAATAAATTAATTTATTTTTATGAAAAATATGATATGTCCAACTACTATGTTGGTCAAATAAATAATTTTATTTTTATTATGAAATTTAATTTGGCACTTGATGTCTAACATTCGAGGAAATTTGAGTTATTATTACAGTCAGATCGGTTTTTTATGGAATTTACATCGTGAAACTACTAATAGTGATACTTCCTCCTCCACGAAAGTGTCCTTTTTTCTTTTAGGCCGTTCACAAAAAATGTGGTCTTTCCATAAATGAAAATGATCCTACTTAAACCCCTTTTCCACTCAAAAATACATTTCTCTTCCACTTTCTCCACTAAAAAATACATCTCTCCTCCACTTATTAAAATTCGAGTCACTTCCTTTAAACTACACTTTTCATGAACGGAAGGAGTATCATTTATACGGCACCACCAATATAATTTGTCCAAAAGAACAGTTTTTCTACCATTTTACTTCAATTATATTTGGCAAAATACATAGCTTTGGCCAAACAGATGGTTTATTTCACTTGATTATTTAAGTATTCGTAACATCATGTTAAATTTGAAAATAAAAAAGTATCATTATGAATAAAATAATTAAAGATAAATATAATAATATGTTCTAAAATGAAGGAAAGATGAATTTTTCTGTCACTCAACTATTAACTCTTTTAGAAACCTATCACTCAGCTAAAAGTTTATTTATTATAGACACTAACGTTACATACGTTTACCGTTTTAGTCATTCCGTTAAGTGTATTTGTTTTATTGTTTTAAAATATTATATATATATATATATATATATATATTATCATTATATTATATTATATTATATATTATATTGATTAATTATATTTTAAATTATATTTAATAGAAGAAAAGTTATTTTCAACTTGCATAATTCGTTTCAATTTTTATACAAACTTCTCCGTATTAATTACAAATTTGTAACAAAATTATTTTTTTTTTAAATGTGAGGTATTCACTCGCGAAAATTATAATTTTTTATGTTTTATGTTCTAAAAAAAAAAAATCAATGGTCAAATTTAAAATTTGCCCCTCGCGGGGCCTATTTTAAGGAGAAAAATATTTTTAATGGTTAAATTTAAAAATCATAACCATTAAATTTAAAAATTGTAAATATTTTTAATTAATATAACAAGGCTATATTGGTCTCCCTTTAAGTTAAAAAATGATAATAACACATATAATTATGATATTATTGTATGTGATATTTAAAAATTGACCCATTATTTTGTGATATATTATACAAATTTTCTTTTTATATAGTTTTTTGTTTTTACTGAAATATATTAAAAATAAAATTTCACATGAAGTATTATTTTCTGAATTTTTTGACTAGTATAGCAGATCCACGTCAGCATGGTAGATCCACGTCAACGTGTAAAAAATAAAATTTTCCCTTAAAGTTTATTTTTTAGCGGAAAACTGAAAGAATTGACGGAATGGTAACGGAATGACTAAAACGATAAATATGTGTAACATTAATGTCTACAATAAATAAACTTTTAGTTGAGTGGTAGGTTTCTAAAAGAGCTAATAGTTGAGTGGCAAAGAAATTCATTTTCCCTAAATTGAATAAATTTTTTTTGTGAAAAATCTAATTTAGCCAATTTATTATGATCGAACAATTTGACCGAATTTGACTTATTATTTTTGAAGTCACACATAATAATTTAATTTGAAAAATTATTAACGTCTAATAATTTGAGTTAATTTGACTTCTTATTTTCGCAAAGTTAAACGTACTCCATTCGTACACTAAAAAATGTCCTACTTACCACATTTAATTTGGTGAATTACTAAGCTAGTCAGATAAATAATTTTAATTTTAGAAGATTTAATTTGATTAATTTTTAAGTTGTTCATATTAAGTTGGCCCAAGTAAATAATTTTATTTTTTATGAGGAAAGAATGATACAAATTCAATGCACCATCTTAAATAAACCAAACCAAACCAAACATACCCAGTATATCCCGCTCAGAGCAGGATCTTGGGAGGGTAAGATGTACGCAGACCATGCCCCTACTTATTACAGTAGGGAGGCTGTTTCCGTGAAGACCCCCAGCTTATTGCACAGCAGCAATCTTGTGTGATAAACACAAAGAAAAACATATGCTTCGAAAAAGCTCGAGACCATACCTGAGCCCATGGCTTGATCCACATGGGACTTACCTAAGCGGAATTTGGCTACTTCACTCCCGATAAACGCTGCTCTAACAAAAGAGAGGTTGGCTCTGCGCACAGCTCCCTGTCAAAAATACACCACACGCAAAGACAATAGGATAAAATATACAATAAAAGTAAAAATGCAATGCTCTAGGTCAAAGCTAACCGAGACAACCCAACCCTGAGGCTCTCAACTACAGCACCGCTCCCTACAAAAGAATCCACAACTCTGATCTGGCGCCTCCAAGCGCACCTATCAACAGTCATGGTCTCGGAAAGGTTTAAGGCCTTCAAATCTAATCTCAGTTGTTCCTCCCACGTCCTCCTCGGTCTGCCTCTCCTCCTCTCCCCGACAACCATTAAACTCTCGACCCTCCTCACCGGAGCAGATGCCTGCCTCCTGCGGACGTGGCCAAACCATCTCAATCTCCCTTCCCTAACTTTCATTGAAATGGGCGCCACTTCCAGCGCGTTCCTAAAAACGCCGTTCGCAATTCTATCTAACATTGTGCGACCACACGACCAACGTAACATTCTCATTTCAGCCACTTCCAACTTGATCTCAAGCGACTTCTTCATCGCCCAACA
This sequence comes from Orobanche coerulescens, assembly GCA_033398695.1. NCBI lineage: Eukaryota > Viridiplantae > Streptophyta > Magnoliopsida > Lamiales > Orobanchaceae > Orobanche > Orobanche coerulescens. The sequence goes on from CM065818.1 coordinate 61,691,806, forward strand.
TTCGGGTCCATACAACATTGCAGGTCGGATTGCCACTCTATAGAATTTACCCTTCAACTTTAGAGGGACTTTCTTGTCGCACAGGACCTCTGTCGCTGCTCTCCACCTTAGCCACCCCGTCTTCATGCGATGCGTGACATCATATTCACATTCACCTTCCTTCTGAATGATCGAACCCAAATACTTGAACTTATCCGTATGGGGTACGATCTGATCCGCAATCATTACCTCAACATCTTCCTCGTTTGCCTCACCACTAAAGTTACACCAGAGATACTCGGTCTTAGACCGGCTCATACGCAAGCCCTGGGATTTTAACTTAGCCCTCCAAAGCTCCAACTTCGAGTTCACCTCCCTCCTCGACTCCGCCACTAACACAATGTCGTCAGCAAAAAGCATGCACTACGGGATGCCATCTTGAATCCCTCGCGAAATGACGTCAAGTATTAGAGCGAAAAGAAGAGGACTTAGCACCGACCCCTGGTGTAGCCCTATCTCAACCGAAAAAAACCGGGTGTCACCAACTGGGGTCCTAACGCACGTCCTAGCTTGGGAGTACATGTATTGGATCACCCTAACGAACGGCAACGACACCCTCCTCTCTACTAGGCTCCTCCAAAGAACATCGCGCGGAATGCTATCATAAGCCTTCTCTAGATCTATGAACACCATATGGAGGTCCTTACGCCGCTCTCTAAACTTCTCCATAAGGCGTCTGACGAGATGAATGGCCTCAGTCATGGACCCCCCCGGCATGAAGCCAAATTGATTCTCTAAGATCTCCACTTCTCTTCTAACCCTGCATTCCACCACTCTTTCCCAAAGTTTCATAGTATGACTGAGGAGTTTAATACCTCTATAGTTACTACAACTCTGAGCATCGCCTTTGTTCTTGAAAAAAGGCACGACAATACTATGCCTCCACTCTGTCGGCATCTTAGAGCCTATGAGGAGGATGTTGAACAACTCTGCTAGCCACTGAACTCTGACTTTCCCCAGACAAAGGCACACCTCAATAGGGATCTGATCCGGGCCTACAGCCTTAGCTCTACCCATTTTCATTAGGGCACCCTTTACTTCCTCTTTGCTCATGCTCTCACAAGAACTAAACGAACGAGCAGAAGATAGACTAACTCCTTGCACCACCGAGTCACTACCTCTGGCCTCATTGAAAAGTTCGAAAAATACCTATTCCACCGCTCCTCAATAGCCACATCGTTCACTAAGACTTGACCCAAATCATCCTTAATAAACTTAACGGGACTCAGGTCGCGCCGCCCTTTTTCTCTAGCTTTCGCTAGTTTAAAAATAGCATTCGCTCTTTCTTTGGTGTCTAGGCGCTTGTACATCTCCTCGTAAGCCTCACATTTAGCCTTAGCCACTGCCTTCTTAGCCTCTCTTTTCGCCACCTTGTACGCTACAATCTTCAAGATTCTCTCCTCCCCATCACTAACCGACAAAAAAATATTATAAATGATTCCAAAAGACTGAAGGTATGTTAGTTCCCTATTAATATTACTGCTATCTAGTTACTAATTCAAACTTAATATATAGTATGTGCAGAAAGTTTTCATTGTTATTAATAGTGTATAATTAGATATATCATATATTACAGGTTGCTACCTCAAATCTAGTTGTATTTACAGTTTACGATTTGAACAAAGAATACGTTATAGATATATCCAAAAAAACATGCACATGCCAAGAGTTTCAGTACCATGAAATGCCATGCAAACATGCATCCGCAGTCTTATGCAAAAGGAATTTGAGTTGTTATGAGTTCTGTTCCATATTTTACACGAAGAAGGCTTTATGTGCAACATATTCATCAAGCATTATGCCTGTGGGGGACAAAGATAGCTGGGATATACCAGCACATATCAGGGCAATCCAAGTCCTACCACCCAACACAAAAAGACCACCTGAGAGACCAAAGACAGGAAGATACAAAAGTGCAGCATAAGGTAAAAGTCAGGTCCAATGCAGCAAATGCAAAGAAAAAGGGCACAATCGAAAAACTTGTAAAAATCCTCCCGTCCTACAACTTCTGATGTAATAATTATTTGAAATTGCAAACTAATAACCATTGTGTGTTGATTTTCTACTTTCTATTAAATTGTTCTAGTTTCTACTCCAAAGTTTTACCTGATATCACTAAAACTAATATTGTAATCCTAGTAGATTTTCTTAATAATGTAGACGTAATAAATTATGTTGAAGTAACTTGTGTAGACGTAACCAATGTATTAATTAAACGTAACCAATAAATTATGTAGACGTAACTAATAAATTATGTAGACGTAATCAATATATTAACAGGATATTGTGACAACCAACTAATTCATTATAATTAATTACTCTGATAACCTCTATTGGTTACTATTTAATTTCAATTGATATTTTCTATTTTCAAAAATATGGAGTATTCTGGTCAAGATATAAATAAAAAAGATGTACGTATAATTAAAAATACTAAATTAATATGTCACTTTCTACTATTATTGTAGTATTCTTCAATAATAGTATAATATTACTATTAACTTAAATCACATAAAAAATAAGTTGAGATGATACCATCTCACATATATCATGTCACCAAACTCTTTATAAATATATGCATGATATATATTACATAAGTAATATATCTTTGATACATTTATAGTAAAAACTAAAATATTCTAATATGTACTTGATGAGTAAGTTTAAGTAACTAAGATATTACGTAGATGTTTCCAGTGTAAAAAATTATTAATATAATGAACGAAGTAACTAATAAATTATGTAGACGTAACCAATGTATTAATTAAACGTAACCAATCTATTAATAACAGGATATTGTGACAAACAACTAATTCATTATAATTAATTACTCTAATAACCTCTATTGGTTACTATTTAATTTCAATTGATATTTTCTATTTTCATAAATATGGAGTATTCTGGTCAAGATATAAATAAAAAAGATGTACGTATAGTTAAAAATACTAAATTAATATGTCACTTTCTACTATTATTGTAGTATTATCCAATAATAGTATAATATTACTATTAACTTAAATCACATAAAAATATTTTGAGATGATACCATCTCACATATATCATTTCACCAAACTATTTATAAATATTTGCATGATATATAATACACAAGTGATATATCTTTGATACATTTATAGTAAAACTCAAATATTCTAATATGTACTTGATGAGTAAGTTTAAGTAACTAAGATATTAGGTAGATATTTCCAGTGTAAAAAAAATTATTAATATAATGAACGACATAACAAATTAATTAGGTAGACGTAACCAATGTATTAATTAAACATAACCAATTTATTAACAAGCCATAACCAAGTTTGTAGATACACATCCCCAAGTATATGCATGTTAATATTTTGTATTTTATATGTTATCAATATAAAACAAAAACCTCATTAAAATTAATATATACTATATTGAATTCTATTTTTATATTTAGTTACAGTATAATACATTAGAATACTATTTCCATGTAACTATTACAGAGAATTCAATAAAAATATGGACAAGTTGGAGTATATTTAATAACTTATTTCACTTATACATAATTAAAAAATTAATAATACAAATCTAACACAAGTAATACTCTGGTTACATGATCTAATATATTAGAATACCAAATTTTCTGAAATCTACAAACACAAAGTTCCATGTATTGACATATTCTTATCATAATTCTGGTAACCAAAACAAAAGAACAAAAAAGAATAACAAAATACTAACAACTAATATAATTAATGACAAACATAAGTGAAAATTACCATAAATAAATAGTTGAGATAATCAACAAATACTGAAAATAACTGTAATATCCGGATTTATTACAATGTATTTCATCTATATTCAAACCATGTATTTTTCGGATTAGTGATTTTGATTATTGGAGTATGATATTTCGTGCATTGATATCATTGTACATGAGTATTGAAACATGCAAAATTGCTCAAGCAACCTCGTGATAGCGCACGCTAAGAATGTATCTTAACGCGCGCTATCGGGCCATTATTAGCGCAAGCTATGAAGATAGGAGTTGCGTGCGCTAAGAACTCAATTATTGAGCGGGACGGCTAGAATATGCGCCAGCCGGGACATGGGCCCGGATAAGATTCCCGCAGACGCACCCGGACAATTCTGAAGTCAACCATTATTAGCGCACGCTAAGGAATGCTTAGTAGCGTGCGCTAACTTGTCAATAATGCAGAATATTATAAATGGAACAACAACCGTTTTGGCTTTCATTTCTCTCGCCCTTTCCTCATCCTTGAGAGTTCAGAGAGCTGTAGTAATACTTCTATACACTTAGAACATATATTAGTGATCATTGAATATTGAGTATCACTTGTGAGTGATCATTGAAGAGAAGTAACACCTTGGAGTGGCACATAACCAACCGGAGTCGGATTATACCTTGTGGTTCAGTGATTTCGGCATATTAAGGTATGTTCAACCTATCACCAGTCTTAGATTTGGATTTCCAAAGGATATGATGATCATGTTAACAAGATATTGAATTTCATTAGTGAATTATTCAACAACATCATGTTTAGAAGATTGGAATGTCTACATGTAGCGACCACTTTTCTAAAATATAATTCTTCAAATTTTAAGAAGAATAAATAAAAATTTTGCAGCGGAAATACATTTCAAAAATACAAACTTAATAATTGCAAGTAATCTTCTCGAGTCATTGTTAAAACAAAACATACCTTGACATAAAAATAAAACAAATTGAACACTTGTTCATAAACATAGTTTGAAAGAAATAACATTAAATAAATAAACATCTAATCATAGGCTTGATCATCCCACTCTCGATCGCATGCCACATCGAGCTCCTCAACCTGAAAGGGGGTAAAATGGTGGGGTGAGCTTCCAACTCGCCAAAGGTGGAGAGTACGCAATATGTCTACGTTAATTACTAAATATATTAGCAAGTATAAACAACATGGTGATAAATTCGATGCCCGTCGGCTGGCAGAAGGCTTTATGCACAATTAAGTGCTTCGATCGATTTGCACATTTAAGTGCTTCGATCGATTGCACATTTAAGTGCTTCAGTGATTTGCACATTTAAGTGCTTCGTCGATTTCACGTGCACATACGAGACAATATATAAAGCAATTAAAATAAACAAAAGCGTAATAAGTCCCCACACCTGGATAAAATGCAGTTCTGAACTTGAATGTGATGAAATGCTTGACTCGACAATTCTAGGCCCGTAAATTCTTGTTATTATCTACAAATAATGATGGTTTATTATTAATATAATATTATAATTGAAACTAATATACAAGACATAACTTAAATTGAATATTATTATTATTTGATAAAGTCAATAGGTTAAAGACTTGGTCAAGAAGGGACTGATTTGAGAACATGAAAACTCGAACGAGGTCAATTTGAAATAATCGGTAAATTGGGGACTGAATTGAAAATGCTGGAAAGTTCTTGGGTATAAATACCCATAACCCTAAATGATCGGCCGACTCATCTAATCATCTTCATTTCTTCTTCTTCGATCGCCTCTCGCGGTTCTCTCTCTCTCTCCTTCCAGACCAAAAGCGATGTTCGCCGCCCTCTCTCCTCTGGTTTTTCCATCTCAGCCTCGCTCCCCCTCTCTTAATTCTTCACACACACACCACTTCACTGGTTCGCCCGAGATCGGGTTATACCAGCCGCGACGGGCTCCAGGTTATGGCGGCGGTGATTTGAAGATGTCGAACGGCTAGAAAGTGGCGTCCGGAGCGGCGGAGATGGGTTGCCACGGAGGCTAGGCTGGGGATGGAATGGAGGACGACGGTGCAGGCGTCGCCCGTGGCCGCGGGTTACAGTTGTGGCGGCGGAAAGGTCGGCTTATGAACTCAAAAGGTTTGTTTCAGTTTTCTGATTTATCAGATTATTGTGTGGGAGATCGATTGGAAATTGAGATGGAGGTCGATTTGTGTTGGGTTTTGGTCAGGAGGTTCATGGTTGCGTTCGGGTTGTGATTTTCAGTTTTGGGAATTGGTTTCTTGGTTTTGTGATCTAAGTTTTTCTGAATCTTCTTGTGTGTGTGTTTTCTGGCCAACAAGGAATTCGGTGGCCATAAGAAGAATTGATTCCTCCGGCTAGGTTTCGATTGAACTAAAGAGAATGAGGGAACACTTTCTGCTGTGAAAATATAGATGTATAGTCGAAGAAATTTACAAAAGGATTTTACAGTCTTTGTGTAATCGTTGGGCGATTCGAGAGGCCGGGAGGGTGACGCAATTTCTTGTGATTTTGTGTAATAATGTAGATTACTGAGTTTGCTGTATTCTATTTTTGATTTGATGATATTGAGTTATTTATGCAGAAATTATTAACTAACCCCTCCCCATGATGCATAACTCCCTCCCCATGATGCATAAAACTTCCCCCATTATGCCCACTACTTCCATTAAGGAAGTTAATGAAGGTGCAGAAAACTCCCCCATGTTTTGATCGTGTGTGAGTGGGAGAGGAATGATTTGGGCTGGAAAATGATAATGATGATTGGGCTCTTAATTTATTTAGGATTTGGGCTTGATATTGAATTGGGCCCAAAATAAATGGATTAAAATTAATTAAAATGGACTTGTAAAATCTTATGCGTAACGATTAATATTCCTTAAAATTGACTCGGGCCTAGAAATGACAAGATGAACTGAGGAATTAAGATGAGAAATGAAACGAAATGAATCACTTGACTTGTCGTGAATAATAATGGCACAAATTAATTGCATGGTCATGAAATAAAATGAATTAAACGATAAATTATTCGGGCATTAATTTAATAAAATTGAATATGTTTTCTATAATTCACAATAAATGTATGTGTGAAAATCGGGGCGTTACAACCTACCCCCCTTTAACAAATTTTCGTCCTCGAAAATTAAGTTGCGTACCTTGAAAAATGAATGTTGGATACTTAGAACGGATCTCCTCTTCACGTTCCCAAGTTGCTTCATTTGGTCCATGACGACTCCATTGAACTTTCACCAATTTAACCTCTTTATTTCAGAATCGTGTACCCTACGCTCCAGAATAGCTATAGGTACCTCCTCATAAGTCAGATTCTTGGCTACATGCAACTCTTTGAAATTGCATACATGATCAGGATCATGTACGTATTTTCTCAGCATGGAGACGTGAAAGACATTGTGCACTCCTGATAATTCCACCGGCAATGCCAAACTATAAGCAAGATCACCAACACGACCCAAAATCTCAAAAGGTCCGATATAACGAGGCTGTAGCTTTCCTTTCTTACCGAATCGTATCACTCCTTTCATCGGCGCTACTTTCAGGAACACCTTCTCTCCAATCTCAAATTGGATATCTTTTCTCCGTTTATCCGCATAAGACTTCTGCCGATCCTGGGCAGTCTTAATTCTACTTCTGATTTCAGCTATCTTCTCTATAGTCTGCTCGATCAATTCTGGACCCAAAATTTTTCCTTCTCCAACCTCACTCCAATAAAGGGGCGATCGACATTTCCTTCCGTACAGAGCCTCATACGGGGCCATTTGTATAGTTGCTTGGTAACTATTGTTATAAGCAAACTCCACTAACGGCAAAATATTCTCCCAATTCTCACCAGTATCAAGAACACACGCCCTCAACAAGTCTTCAAGTGTCTTGATAGTCCGCTCAGATTGACCATCGGTTTGCGGATGATATGCAGTACTGAAATTCAACTTAGTGCCCAAAGCACTCTGAAGACTCTTCCAAAATTTCGACGTAAATCGCGGATCTCTATCTGATACGATCGACACTGGAACACCATGTAGCCTCAAAATCTCCGGATATAAATCATGCATATTGTTCCATACTGTAAGTCATCCTCACAGGTAGAAAATGAGATGACTTCGTCAAACGATCTACTATCACCCAGATAGCGTCGTTCTTCCTCACGGTTCGTGGCAGACCAACCACGAAATCCATTGTGATATGCTCCCATTTCCATTCTGGGATTTCCAACGGTTGAAGTAAACCTCCTGGCCGTTGGTGTTCTGCCTTCACCTGCTGACATATCATACACCTCTCCACAAATACACCAATGTCCCGTTTCATTCCTCTCCACCAAAAGAACTTCTTCAGGTCGTGGTACATCTTTGTACCTCCCGGGTGCGCAGAGTATGGTACATTGTGAGCTTCTTCAAGGATTTGCTTCCTAAGAGATGGATCCTTAGGAACACATAACCTCCCATCATAAGTCAAAACGTCGTCTGCGGAAACGACAAACTTCTCAATACTCCCGACTTGTGTTCGATCCTTCATCTTGCACAAGAACCTATCACGTGGTTGAGCCTCCTTAATCTTATCCCTCAAGTTTGGTTGCAAGACCAAAGATGATAGGATTACTTTCGAACGTTTTGAAGACTCAACTACCTCAATCCTCAACTGGGAGAACTCCTTTATCAAACTCTCTTGATCGGTCAAGCAAGCTAACTCGCCTCTAGTCTTCCGACTCAAGGCATCAGCTACCACTTTAGCCTTACCCGGATGGTAATGAATAGTACAATCATAGTCCTTCACCAATTCTAACCATCGCCTTTGTCTCATGTTAAGGTCCTTCTGTGTGAAAAGATACTTCAAACTTTTATGGTCAGTGTATATCTCACACTTCCCTCCGTAGAGATAGTGACGCCAGATCTTCAACGCATGTACTACAGCAGCCAACTCCAGATCATGTGTTGGATAGTTCAACTCATGTGGTTTAAGCTGTCTCGATGCATAGGCTACTACTTTACCATGTTGCATCAGAACACAACCCAACCCCTGCTTTGAGGCATCACTATAAATAACAAAGTCTTCCGTTGGATCAGGAATCGTTAATACTGGTGCCGAGGTTAGTCTTCTTTTCAACTCTTGAAAACTTTCCTCGCACTTGTCGTTCCATTCGAACCTCACGCCTTTCCTTGTTAATTGGGTCATAGGAGTGGCGATTTTCGAAAATCCTTCGATAAATCTCCTATAATAGCCAGCTGTAATATCCGCAATTTCGGATTTCCGGTAATTTTCATTTTTCGGCGGAGGTCCGTTTCGACGACTCGCTTTTGACCGTTTCGTCATTCTGAGAATATTTAATTCTGCACTTTTTGTCATCCGAGTTCGTTTCGGTATCGTTTTGCTGAGTTCCGAGCTTTTTAGACGCTTTTCCGCACTTGAGTTCGATTCTTGCGAATCTCGTTGGAAACTGCTATTTCGAGTTTCCCGTAAGTCCGTTTAACTCTGTTAGACGTGTTGTGAACTTCGTTTTGGTTATTCGATCACGTATCGTGATTTTCGGACGTTTTGGGCCATTTTTGTAATTTCCCAAAGTTTGGGGTAATTACTTCCGTTGTCGAATTTTGAGCCTTGGGTGGTCGGAATCGTGTGTTCTCTTAGCGCTTGGATTCGTCTTTGCGAGTGCTTCGTAACCGTATCTTGATTCATATTCGTGTTCGGGTTTCGGGGTCGTGGCCACGGCCGAGACGGCCAGGCAGCAGTCTGGCATGGCCGAGTTACGGCCGTAAGGTGCGATTACGGCCGTAAGTGATCGGCAGGCATGGCACGGCGAATGCCGGTTACGGCCGTAAGGGCCGAGAGTTACGGCCGTAAGGTGCGAGGCAACTTCCGGACGAATGCGGTTACGGCCGTAAGGGCCGAGAGTTCTGATCGTAAGGTGCCGTGCAACTTAGGACGAATGCCGTTACGGCCGTAAGGACTCGCCGCACGGCCGTAAGTGCCGAGTTACGGCCGTAAGGCCGGCTTCTGGCCGTAAGTGATCGGCGTGGTCGGCTATTTAAAGGCACGGACGTGGATCTTTCGCCATTTTCCATTTTTCCTTCGTTTTTCGCGACCCTTCGACGGAATTTGAGGGTTTTGATCGGGAACATCATGAAACATCATTTGTGGAAGGCTTGTGTTGATTATATCATCATCTAATCCGTGTTCTTCGTCGAATCGAGGTATTTTGGCTTGAACCCTTGTTTTTGAAGATTTTAGGGGTTTTCCTTTTGATTTCGATTCCAATCCGTTTTTGATCAATTAATTGTTGTATAAACATTGTTTTGGACATGTTCTACGGATTGTATATCCGTATTTCGAGTTCGTTGGAACCCAATCGGGATTTTTGGTTTTCCTAGGAACCTTGAACATTTAGTATCCGATTAAATGTCTCAAAGGGTTCCCTTCAATTCTTGACCGTGTTTTCCTTTGTTTTCAATTGTTAATCTCATAGTAACCGTGTTTCCGTTGGATTTCACGGAGGATTGTAGGTGTTCGGGGTTTTCCGGGTTGTGCCGTATTCGTCGGAATATTCGGGTGCCGACTATCGAGGCAAGTATCTTAATATACGACTTGTATCTTGCGACTAGTAATTACGTATGCTATGTATGACGATTTTGCTTGCCTCCGTAAATATGTTCCGTTTGAGTTGTTGTGTTTTCCGAAATTTGAAGGCTTTGTGATAATAGTGATATATTGGTATACGGTTCGGCGTTGTGCCATTTGTGCAGGATTGCGATGTACATATGAGATGGTTGTACACGTGGTTGTGCAATGTATTGTGTACCGAATGTGTGTTATGTTGGTTAAGAGTCGTTGTGATGATCATGATATTCGTGTTGTTTTGGTTTACATACTTGATTGTACATTTCGGTGTAATGTGGAATGGCTTGACATTTAATGATTATGAATTGTGTCGAGTCGATGTGTGTGTGATCCGTAGTGGTCCGACGAGACCTGCGGAGTTCGGTACATGATGTGTACGAACAAAGTGTGTGAACCAGTAGGGTCCGACGAGGCCTCGGAGTCCGTACATGGCGTGTACGGACAAGGTGTGTGATCCGTAGGGTCCGACGAGGCCTGCGGAGTTCGGTACATGATGTGTACGAACGATGTTGTAGCCGGGTAGGGTCCGTTGAGGCCTCGGAGTTCGGTACATGATGTGTACGAACGGTGTGTGTGGTCGGGTAAGGTCCGTTGAGGCCTCCTGAGTTCGGTACATGATGTGTACGAACGGTGTGTGGTCGGGTAAGGTCCGTCGAGGCCTCGGAGTTCGGTACATGATGTGTACGAACGGTGATCGTAGCGATGATTGTTCGGGTAACATTTTAAATATGGACCTCGGACTCATAATGATTTATTATTTAGTATGCTTTGAAACGAGAATCGGGCTAAGGCCCTATTGTTTACGAAAAGGTTTTGTAAATTGGGACTCGAGGTCCAAAAGATTTTCTCGCTTTAAAAATCCCGAGATGATGTGTTCCTTTTCAAATATCTCTTACTTGAGTTCGAAATTCTAAAGCTTCTCGAACATTTTGATAATGGATTTCCGTATTAAATTCGTAGTTGCTATTTGCTTGTTACATTTCGTATGGTTTGATACTTGCACTAGTAAAGCAGTGGAGTTTTACTAACCCCGAGTATTCGGGGTGGATGTCTGATCAAGGCCCGGTACATGCGAGTTCGGGGAGCAACACAGGATTGGCACAAGGGGATGACGAGTGCGATACTAATCAAGAGTTGAAAGTTGGTAGAGTTTAGTTGTATTGTTAGAGTTGATTCGGTCTTCATGTATTGTATTTCGACCCTGTGTGTGGGTAATGTTGTTAGTCGATCCTGTTGATAGAGTTGTGTGACCTCATCGATCTGTGTGTTTATGTGTAAGTGACCTTAGCTGCTGTATTATTATATTGTTTGACCACGGCCGGGCATGTTTGGTTGTTTATGGACGTTTAGCTTTGGTAGATCCTTGCGGAAAGGGTTTACGGCGTGTAATATTCCCATACGGTTTTGGGGGTGTTACATTTATGGTATCGGAGCTTAGGTTGCGGAAACCTGGGTCCGGGTCGAGTCGAGTTGTGATTTGTCGAGTAATGTGTTGTCTTGTCGTTCGAGTCGTTAGGTGACAAGTTGAGTTGTGCGTAGTCACAACGCGTTGGATATGTTGTCGGATGAGATTAGTATCGTGGCGGCCGTCGTCTCCGTGCGGCTGTGGACGTAAGTCTCCTCTTTTATGCGTAATATTTGTGTTCATGATTTTATTTATGTGTGATATTTGTGGTGCATAATTTTATTTACAAAGTGTTGTGTAATGAAGTTGTATTTGATACTTAGATACATTTGTATGCGTATAGAACTGGATGTATTAATGTTTGGCCCTTGAACCACCATGTGGGTTGGTATGGTGTGAAAGTTGTGAACCTTGATGGGTTTCACGGTAGAGTTCACGAGAGACTCGATAAATGGTTTTGTTGCATATTTAAACGTGATGCCATGAGATGTATGTGATTGAATTGGCGACCTGTTTGCCATTTGTGGTTGTGGTTTTAATATCGACTATTTTGGATTGTTGTAATTATACCCGCTACGGGTAGCTTTGAAAACGTTTTCCTTAAAGACTACCGATTTGAGCATTTTTGTGGAAATCAAAATTTTTGGAAAAATCTTGTTTTGCAAAACGACCTTAATTTTCGAATTTAAATGTTATGTGTTTGTGTGTTGGGGGCTCTCTGTGACAATGCGATCCTCTGACTAGATGGTACGGCCGTGAGATGTTTTCCATTACGGTAGTAAGCTCGAGTTATTACGACCGTAAACTACATGTTATTACGGCCGTAAAATTTTGGTGACCAGTAGAAATTTGTTATTACGGTTGTACCCATGCCCCTTGATTATTTAATCTCTGTTGATATATTAGTGATGGATGGCGTGATAACATGTTGTTACCCCGTATAACGCTAGTAAAGATAATGATATATTGATAAGGTCATTTTGACGATATCGTCTAGCGAAAAGATTGAAGCCTCAATGTGTTGTTTTGCAAATAGCTTCAATCAAAACAGTTTTGATATAGTTTTGATTAAACGACCGAGGTATTATAAGTGTTTTCAAAAATTTCATTTCACCATTTTTTCAAACTTGAGAATTTTAAAATTTTATCATTTGAATAATACCGGAAGCATTTTATTTTTGTTGTTAGTGTTTGATCCCTGCGATACGTGTGTGGTTTTGACCGTGTTTGATTTGGTAAAATCCAAACATCTCTGTTGATGTGATTGTGTGGATTATTTTTTTATGAAGTTCTAAAATTGCAGTGTTAGTTCGTGCACTTGTGTGATGACTTGGTGTTGATGTTTTAACGTGCTGCTAATTATTGTCTTATCTTGACGTTGTGATATTTGTTTGGATGTGTTATTCTTATTGGTCGTCCGTCCAGTATGCCGAGAGGCCGTGGCCGAGGACGTGGTCGTAGTCGTGGTCGTGATCAGCAGCAATCATCCAGAGGTAATGTTGATATTGGCGCCGCCACCATCCTTCGTCGGTGGTTGGCCGGGCGCTTATGAATCGGGCCGTACACCGAGACGGGATTCGGATGAAGATAACGGAGCCGGGTAAGTGGTTACGAGATGTGATGAGAATGCACCCGCCCGTTTTGTAGGTTCTTCGACTCGTTAGTCGGGAGAATTGGCTCTTCCAAATGGGACAACATTTGATCTGTAGCTTGCCCCGATGAGAGAAGAGTGCCTATTGCTCAATACCTACTCGACAGGAATCTGCAGACCGGGTGGGAGGCCGTAGCGCCAGTGATCGTACCGCTACTGGATCGAATTCAAAGCGCCATGGAGGCCGAGTATTGTCCGCCGCTTTGTTAAAGAGCGTAGGATTGTCGAGTTTTTCTCTACGCCCGAGACGTGTCGATATCCCAGCGATAGTCGATTATAATCGGCACCGTGTTATGTTCGGGATCGGTGAAAAGTGAGGCGGATAAGGTTCGTTATTTCGATATGCGTATGAAACCTCGATTCGGCGGTGTATGGCTCCTTTTATGTGTACAACCTTGAAGGACTATCGGGATCGAGCCTTGGCGTTTGAGATGGCTATAATGTCTACCGAGTCCGTGTCGGTAGCGAAAAAGCAAGATTTCCGATGACGCATCGGGAAGTAAGGGAATTGGGATTCCCACACCTCAACCCTCGTATCGGCCGAGTATGGGACCTTCTCGGTCGGTTAGAGAACCCAAAAGACCCAAGTCGGTGTCTTTGAGTTCAGTAATGCTCCTAGGTGTTTCAATTGTAACGTTCTAGGCCATGAACGCGCATTGTAAGAGACCGCGGTGACTTGTTATAATTGTGGACACGAGGGCATCGAGTTCAAGATCGCGAGATTGTTGCCGAGATGATAAGGGACCGGAATTCCATTCCTATACGGAGGGCCCAGTGATGTCTAGTGATGGTGTTTTTGGTACTCGCTACATGAATTGTTTCGCGTGTAGAGATGTTTTTTTTTGTGACGCTTTTACATTGGAACTTGTTGAATGATATTTTGTTTTGTGTAAGTTCTCGTTTAGTTGTTGAACCTACGGAGGCGTGTCAGTGGACCACGAGGTCATGAGCACGGTATTTTATTATGTGTCGCTATATTTTGTTTCGTATCACTGTGATAACCTTAGTTTAAGTTTCGGGACGAAACTTATTTTTTTGTATGATAGTGTGTAATATCCGGTATTCTCATTTTCTGTTATCTTGAATTGTTTGTGTTTTGATGTCGGACATTTTCTTGTTGATGAGAATCGGAATGATTTCTATCGTAATACTCTATTTGTTTCTATCGCATAGCCGTTTTAGTCGGGTGCGACTTGTTGTCGCGTACATTTCCTTGATTAAATGTGTGCATATGATGTGGTATGTGATGCGTCGTTAATTGATCGTTATTGTTTTGAATCATTGCCGGTGGCGTTGTTATGGTTGTCATGTGGCGTGTTGTCACGCTGTATATTCTTTCGCGTTGCTTGTAACGTTTCGCGAATGGACGAAAGTTATGCGTTTCTTGTGTATCTTGTTGAGTTTTCTGTCGGGATATTGCTTCTCCCTACTTGTTTTAAGTTTCGGACGAAACTTCTTTTAAGGAGGTAGAATGTAATATCCGCAATTCAATTTCGGTAATTTTCATTTTTCGCGGAGGTCCGTTTCGACGACTCGCTTTTGACCGTTCGTCATTCGAGAATATTTAATTCTGCACTTTTTGTCATCCGAGTTCGTTTCGGTATCGTTTCTTGAGTTAGAGCTTTTTAGACGCTTTTCCGCACTTGAGTTCGATTCTTGCGAATCTCGTTGAAAGCGCTATTTCGAGTTTCCGTAAGTCCGTTTAACTCATTAGGCGTGTTGTGAACTTCGTTTTGGTTATTCGATCACGTATCGTGATTTTCGGACGTTTTGGGCCATTTTTGTAATTTCCCAAAGTTTGGGGTAATTACTTAGTTGTCGAATTTTGAGCCTTCGGGTGGTCGGAATCGTGTGTTCTCTTAGCGCTTGGATTCGTCTTTGCGAGTGCTTCGTAACCGTATCTTGATTCATATTGAGTTCGGGTTTCGGGGTCGTCGGGGCCGTCGGAAGTGGCCACGGCCGAGGCGACGCCAGTCTTGCTTTGGCGAGTTACGGCCGTAAGGTGCGATTCTGGCCGTAAGTGATCGCGAGGCATGGCACGGCGAATGCCGGTCTGGCCGTAGGGCGAGATTCTGGCCGTAAGGTGCCGAGCAACTTAGGACGAATCTTGGTCTGGCCGTAAGGGCCGAGATTCTGGCCGTAAGGTGCCGGGCAACTTAGGACGAATGCGGTTCTGGCCGTAAGGACTGCCGAATGCGGCCGTAAGTGCCGAGTTACGGCCGATTCTGGCCGTAAGTGATCGGCAGTCGGCTATTTAAAGGCACTGGACGTGGATCTTTCGGCCATTTTCCATTTTCCTTCGTTTTCGCGACCCTTGACGGAATTTGAGGGTTTTGATCGGGAACATCATGAAACATCATTTGTGGAAGGCTTGTGTTGATTATATCATCATCTAATCCGTGTTCTTCGTCCAATCGAGGTATTTTGGCTTGAACCCTTGTTTTTGAAGATTTTAGGGGTTTTCCTTTTGATTTCGATTCCAATCCGTTTTTGATCAATTAATTGTTGTATAAACGTTGTTTTGGACATGTTCTACGGATTGTATATCCGTATTTCGAGTTCGTTGGAACCCAATCGGGATTTTTGGTTTTCCTAGGAACCTTGAACATTTAGTATCCGATTAAATGTCTCAAAGGGTTCCCTTCAATTCTTGACCGTGTTTTCCTTTGTTTTCAATTGTTAATCTCATAGTAACCGTGTTTCCGTTGGATTTCACGGAGGATTGTAGGTGTTCGGGGTTTTCCGGGTTGTGCCGTATTCGTCGGAATATTCGGGTGCCGA
Organism: Orobanche coerulescens; assembly: GCA_033398695.1. NCBI lineage: Eukaryota > Viridiplantae > Streptophyta > Magnoliopsida > Lamiales > Orobanchaceae > Orobanche > Orobanche coerulescens. The sequence continues at coordinate 61,708,056 of CM065818.1, forward strand.
CTATCGAGGCAAGTATCTTATTATACGACTTGTATCTTGCGACTAGTAATTACGTATGCTATGTATGACGATTTTGCTTGCCTCCGTAAATATGTTCCGTTTGAGTTGGTTGTGTTTTCCGAAATTTGAAGGCTTTGTGATAATAGTGATATATTGGTATACGGTTCGGCGTTGTGCCATTTGTGCAGGATTGCGATGTACATATGAGATGGTTGTACACGTGGTTGTGCAATGTATTGTGTACCGAATGTGTGTTATGTTGGTTAAGAGTCGTTGTGATGATCATGATATTCGTGTTGTTTTGGTTTACATACTTGATTGTACATTTCGGTGTAATGTGGAATGGCTTGACATTTAATGATTATGAATTGTGTCGAGTCGATGTGTGTGTGATCCAGGTAGGGTGCAGCGAGACCTGCGGAGTTCGGTACATGATGTGTACGAACAAAGTGTGTGAACCAGGTAGGGTCCGCGAGGCCTGCGGAGTCCGGTACATGACGTGTACGGACAAGGTGTGTGATCCAGGTAGGGTCTGACGAGACCTCTGGAGTTCGGTACATGATGTGTACGAACGATGCTGTAGCCGGGTAGGGTCCGTTGAGGCCTCCGGAGTTCGGTACATGATGTGTACGAACAGTGTGTGGTCCGGGTAAGGTCTGTCGAGGCCTCTGGAGTTCGGTACATGATGTGTACGAACGATGTTGTAGCCGGGTAGGGTCCGTCGAGGCCTCCGGAGTTCGGTACATGATGTGTACGAACAGTGATCGTGTAGCAGTGATTGTTCGGGTAACATTTTAAATATGGACCTCGGACTCATAATGATTTATTATTTAGTATGCTTTGAAACGAGAATCGGGCTAAGGCCCTATTGTTTACGAAAAGGTTTTGTAAATTGGGACTCGAGGTCCAAAAGATTTTCTGCTTTAAAATCCCCGAGATGATGTGTTCCTTTTCAAATATCTCTTACTTGAGTTCGAAATTCTAAAGCTTCTCGGGAACATTTTGATAATGGATTTCCGTATTAAATTCGTAGTTGCTATTTGCTTGTTACATTTCGTATGGTTTGATACTTGCACTAGTATAACGGTGGAGTTTTACTAACCCCAGTATTCGGGGGTGGATGTCTGATACTGCGTCCGGTACATGCGAGTTCGGGGAGCGATCACGGGATTGGCACAAGGGGATGACAGTGCGATACTAATCAAGAGTTGAAATTTGGTAGAGTTTAGTTTTATTGTTAGAGTTGATTCGGTCTTATTGTATTGTATTTCGACCCCTGTGTGGGTAATGTTGTTAGTCAGTCCTGTTGATAGAGTTGTGTGACCTCATCGGTCTGTGTGTTTATGTGTAAGTGACCTTAACGGTCTGTATTATTATATTGTTTGACCCTGGCCGGGCCAGCATTTGGTTGTTTATGGACGTTTAGCCTGGTAGATCCTTGCGGAAAGGGTTTACGGCGTGTAATATTCCCATACGGTTTTGGGGGTGTTACACCAGCTAGGCCCAGAAAGCTGCGGACTTCGCTCGCATTCTTGGGTATTCCCCAACTACTCACTGCTACAACTTTATCGGGATCAACCTCAATTCCTTTTGAAGTCACCACATGTCCAAGGAATCCAACTCTGTTTAACCAAAACTCACATTTCTTGAATTTAGCATACAACTTCTCCTTGCGAAGTGTCTCCAATGTTATCCTCAAATGTTCTTGGTGTTGTTCCTTGTCCTTAGAATACACCAAGATGTCATCTATAAAGACGATCAGGAACTTATCCAAGTAAGGTTGGAACACCCTGTTCATCAAATCCATAAAGACTGCCGGTGCATTACTCAAGCCAAAAGGCATCACTACAAATTCAAAATGTCCATAACGGGTTCTGAAGGCCGTCTTGGGAATGTCACACTCCCTAATCTTGATTGGTGATACCTGCACCGTAAATCAATCTTGAAAAGGTTCCGGCTCCCCTCAACTGATCGAATAGATCCTCGATTCTCGGTAGTGGGTACTTGTTCTTCACCGTGAGTCGATTCAGCTCTCTGTAATCTATACACATCCGAAGTGACCCATCTTTCTTTCTTACAAACAGTACTGGTGCACCCCAGGGTGACACGCTAGGACGAACAAATCCGAGCTCCAGTAGCTCTTGAATTTGGACCTTCAATTCTTGAAGTTCCTTCGGAGCCATTCTATATGGCGCTTTGGATGTAGGGGCTGCCCCAGGGACCAAATCAATGCTAAACTCCACTTGTCGGTCGGGTGGGACTCCCGGCAAATCTTCTGGAAACACATCCAGAAACTCTCGTACTACATGTACGTCTGTATGGGACACCTCGTTAGTACGAGTGTCGACCAAACTCACCAAGTAACCCTGACATTTCTCCTTCCTTAGACCTCTCAATGCTTTCATGGCTGTGATTACTCTTGGTACTGTCCTACTCTTAGTACCGTAAAAGGTGATCGACTCGCCTTCAGAACACCTCAATGTTACCTTCTTCTCACGGCAGCTTATATCGGCATCATGTCTATCGAGCCAGTCCATACCAAGGATCACATCAAAATCCATCGAGTTAATTAAATACAGGCTAGCGTCAAATTCTCTACCTCCTATCTCAATATTCTCGTCAATCATTGTATTAGTGAGGATCGTATTTCCTGACGGTAAGCTAACCTCAAGAGACTCAACGATTCTAATGCTTCTATGACCAATAGCATGATAAAACTTTGCAGACATAAAAGTATGTGTGGCACCAGTGTCAAATAAAGCAAAAGCAGGCACATTAGATATCATAAGCATACCTGACACTGTGCCGGGATTCTCATCTGCGTCCTTTTGGGTCAAAGAATAAATACGAGCTTTTCCTCCAGAACCTTGACCTTTGGCCCTTTGGAGATGACAATTCGATGCTGCATGCCCTGGCTCCTTGCATCTGTAGCAGACACCTTTTCCATACAAACACTCCCCTCCATGATTCTTACCACACTTGAGCATTAAGCTTCTGGTTTGAGGCTTAGGTCCCGACCTTTGATCAACCTTTGCTTGCTTATTAGAGACCATGGCCTTATTTTGGTTTTCATTCCAATGCCTCTTACCGATACTAGGCTTCGTAGACTGTTGTTGATCTAGATTATGGCTAGCCTCAACCTCTTGGGCTCGAAAAACCGTCTCGGTATAGGGTAGCACCCCATGACCAGCCACGATGTGACGAATACTCGGGCGTAAACCACTCCGGAACTTAAGGGCCCTCTTTCGATCTGTATCCACCATGTGCTCCACAAAGAAGCTGATTTGGTTGAATTTTCTCTCATATTCTTCAACCGTCATTCCTCCTTGTTCAAGGTTCCAAAACTCTCTCTCCATCTTCTCTCGGTAGTCTTGTGGGTAGTCTTGTTCCATCACTATTTCCTTGAACCGATCCCATGTTAATGCAGCACGCTCGGCTGCCGGCCTCAAACGCCAATAGCTTATCCACCAGCGTCCAGCATCCTCCACCATTTGATATTGGCCACAAATAATTCTTTGCGCATCGGTGCACCCAATGAGCTCAAAGGTGCGCTCCAGCGACATGAACCATTCATCAACGAAAGCTGGTCCTTCTCGACCGTTGAATGTGGGTGGAGTGAAATGTCGGAATTGTTGCACAACTTGTGCCTGAGTAGGAGCTGGCACGTTATTGTTGTGGTTATCCTGACCTCCGTCACCACCACCAAGGTTAGAATTTTGACCACCGAGATTATCTGCACCTCGGTTAGTCAAGGCGTCCACGTCCACGAGTTGCCATTATCCTAAGGCATACCACACGCAACGATCCTTCAGTACTTACCCAACGAGAGGGAGAAATAAAATGGAGCGTTATACTGCATCTATAGGTTGAGCACCAGAGATTTCTAGCAATGATGACTTTCGCATGTCACACATATACTTATGAATTTATAAGAAAACAATTTCATGTCCAAATATTTTATCATAAAATTCTTATATACAAAATAGACTGAAGATGCATCTTTAATGCATGAATCATGGTTGATCTCAGAAGCGCATTTATCACATAATGAATAATAACTTAATGTACCTTGGAGTCGACGTCGAGCGGCAGAGGTGGATGATCATAATTGCTAAAAATATTTGATTACTTGCGAAAATGAAATTTTAGTTTAGAAAAAGAAACCATTTTAACGAGTCTACAGAACCGTAAACCCGCTCTGATACCACTTATGTAGCGACCACTTTTCTAAAATATAATTCTTCAAATTTTAAGAAGAATAAATAAAAATTTTGCAGCGGAAATACATTTCAAAAATACAAACTTAATAATTGCAAGTAATCTTCTCGAGTCATTGTTAAAACAAAACATACCTTGACATAAAAATAAAACAAATTGAACACTTGTTCATAAACATAGTTTGAAAGAAATAACATTAAATAAATAAACATCTAATCATAGGCTTGATCATCCCACTCTCGATCGCATGCCACATCGAGCTCCTCAACCTGAAAGGGGGTAAAATGGTGGGGTGAGCTTCCAACTCGCTCAGTGTGGAGAGTACGCAATATGTCTACGTTAATTACTAAATATATTAGCAAGTATAAACAACATGGTGATAAATTCTTATGCCGTCGGCTGGCAGAAGGCTTTATGCACAATTAAGTGCTTGGTGATTTGCACATTTAAGTGCTTCTGACTGATTGCACATTTAAGTGCTTCTGACTGATTTGCACATTTAAGTGCTTCTGACTGATTTCACGTGCACATACGAGACAATATATAAAGCAATTAAAATAAACAAAAGCGTAATAAGTCCCCACACCTGGATAAAATGCAGTTCTGAACTTGAATGTGATGAAATGCTTGACTCGACAATTCTAGGCCCGTAAATTCTTGTTATTATCTACAAATAATGATGGTTTATTATTAATATAATATTATAATTGAAACTAATATACAAGACATAACTTAAATTGAATATTATTATTATTATTTGATAAAGTCAATAGGTTAAAGACTTGGTCAAGAAGGGACTGATTTGAGAACATGAAAAATCGAACGAGGTCAATTTGAAATAATCGGTAAATTGGAGACTGAATTGAAAATCTTTGGAAAGTTCTTTGGTATTATTACCCATAACCCTATATGATCGGCCGACTCATCTAATCATCTTCATTTCTTCTTCTTCGATCGCCTCTCGCGGTTCTCTCTCTCTCTCCTTCCAGACCAAAAGCGATGTTCGCCGCCCTCTCTCCTCTGGTTTTTCCATCTCAGCCTCGCTCCCCCTCTCTTAATTCTTCACACACACACCACTTCACTAGTTCGCCCGAGATCGGGTTATACCAGCCGCGACGGGCTCCAGGTTATGGCGGCGGTGATTTGAAGATGTCGAACGGCTAGAAAGTGGCGTCCGGAGCGGCGGAGATGGGTTGCCACGGAGGCTAATTTGAGGATGGAATGGAGGACGACGGTGCGGCGTCGCCGTGGCCGCGAGTTACAGTTGTGGCGGCGGAAAGGTCGGCTTATGAACTCAAAAGGTTTGTTTCAGTTTTCTGATTTATCAGATTATTGTGTGGGAGATCGATTGGAAATTGAGATGGAGGTCGATTTGTGTTGGGTTTTGGTTAGGAGGTTCATGGTTGCGTTCGGGTTGTGATTTTCAGTTTTGGGAATTGGTTTCTTGGTTTTGTGATCTAAGTTTTTCTGAATCTTCTTGTGTGTGTGTTTTCTGGCCAACAAGGAATTCGGTGGCCATAAGAAGAATTGATTCCTCCGGCTAGGTTTCGATTGAACTAAAGAGAATGAGGGAACACTTTCTGCTGTGAAATATAGATGTATAGTCGAAGAAATTTACAAAAGGATTTTACAGTCTTTGTGTAATCGTTGGGCGATTCTGAGAGGCTGGGAGGGTGACGCAATTTCTTGTGATTTTGTTTAATAATGTAGATTACTGAGTTTGCTGTATTCTATTTTTGATTTGATGATATTGAGTTATTTATGCAGAAATTATTAACTAACCCCTCCCCATGATGTATAACACCCTCCCCATGATGCATAAAACTTCCCCCATTATGCCCACTACTTCCATTAAGGAAGTTAATGAAGGTGCAGAAAACTCCCCCATGTTTTGATCGTGTGTGAGTGGGAGAGGAATGATTTGGGCTGGAAAATGATAATGATGATTGGGCTCTTAATTTATTTAGGATTTGGGCTTGATATTGAATTGGGCCCAAAATAAATGGATTAAAATTAATTAAAATGGACTTGTAAAATCTTATGCGTAACGATTAATATTCCTTAAAATTGACTCGAGCCTAGAAATGACAAGATGAACTGAGGAATTAAGATGAGAAATGAAACGAAATGAATCACTTGACTTGTCGTGAATAATAATGGCACAAATTAATTGCATGGTCATGAAATAAAATGAATTAAACGATAAATTATTCGGGCATTAATTTAATAAAATTGAATATGTTTTCTATAATTCACAATAAATGTATGTGTGAAAATCGGGGCGTTACACTACAATTATGATATTATTGTTGGAACCTTGAAGTTGGAATCCTAGTACTTCAATTGATGAGAGAAATATTCTGAAGTTAACAATCCGTATGATTTATGTTATCTTTGTGATCATGATTTGGAAGAGATGTTATAAGAACTTAAAGGAAGAAACATCATTATTGTTGGATAAATCTAAAGGTTTGATCATGGAAGGATTTATCTAGTATAGATAGAACGTTTAACAACTTCAGCATGATAATATTGATTGATATAAGGTGTTGATATCAACCGTTAAACTTTTCGGATCGTCATATGAAGAATTGTAGTCAGAATGGAATATGGTTTTATATTGGTATGCATATCCTTGAATCCGAAGTTGTCTTTATCCGTAAAATCATTCATAAGGATATAAACATGGTATTCATGGAAGTAACATGAATTATCACGCAAGAATTCATTGTTTCAATCATGGCAAGAACAGTTTACTGCTCAGCAGTAAACTGCCATGCAGAGATAGCACACGCTATGCTTTGGAGTTTAACGTATGCTATCGAGCACGAGTTAGCGTGCGCTACGTTTGGTACATAACGTACGCTAGACCATCAGACGAGTCAGTTGGCTGGTCAGTCAAGTACTGACCATGCATAGTTAGCGTACGCTAGTCTTTGTTGTTTGCGTGCGCTATCGGGCAGACTTAACGCACGCTACACAGAGTACTTAGCGTGCGCTAAGCAGTTCAGGCAGATTGCATTTTATGAACTTTTGGCCGTGAATCGAATTGTTAAACATTCGTACGATGTGAGATAAATCCTATGTCATTTCTTTTGTTAAGGTTTGGTCTCGTTATGTGATTGATTAAGGAGGACGATCTTCGAGTGTTCATTTTCGTGGAAGTGTTGTTATTGTCTTCAAATCGAGGCAAGTACCTTAATTGTTTTATGTATTGTTGTTATACATATTGTCGTGCATGTATGTCGTTATTGTATGTCCACCTCGTGTTGGTCCGACGGGATCATCGCGGGATCTATGCTAGCGTGCGCTGGATCATCGGACGGGTTTTTCCACCACGGGTTGGTCTTACGGGAACATCGTGGGTTCTAGGCAGTGAACGCTGGATCGATGGAATTACCATGTGTATGTATTGATATCATGTTGTGATTATGAGTTGTGTATGTTATGTTTGAGTTTCTCGTAGGAGAAGACTCGCTGGTACTTTGTCGTTTACGTTATTATTCTTCGTGAGATATGAATAATATGTTGTGGTACTTGTACTAGCATCGTTGTGCTAACCCCTTCGGGGGTGAACATTTTGTTTGTGTTCAGGATCCAGGAGAGTGGGGAAACAACCACTGGAACTGTATGACGACGAGGGTGCAGAGTGATGTCCTGACCGGGTTTATTTATCTGTTGTTTATTCGTTATTTCAATAAGTACTCGAGTACGAAGTCTTTTGTGATGGATTTGAATTTGGGGATGTATTATTGAGTTCTGTTGAACAATTGTATTATTTCGTATTTGGTCGAACTGTTGTATTGTAATTTCGTTATTTCCGTTCGTTAGTATCTTTTTATGCCTGTTCAATTCTGACCTTGTAAATCCTTATGTAAAGGATTTACGGTACTGTAATATTCCCGAATATATCGGGGTGTTACGAATATGGTATCGAGCTAAGATTATGGATATCTTGGCCGTTGGGTTAAAATAGGGGTCATTTATGTCTTTTGAGGTAACAGGTCGTAAATGACATCACCGCACTGCCTACGTCTACATGCGAACGGTGGTTGTAAGTTCCTAAACTCTATCTTGTTCTTTACATGTTGTGTCTCTTTATACTCGAATATTAGAACGATGTTGTTTCTGTATATTGAGTATTTATGCTTCTGATATGTTGAGAGGCGGACGTGGACGTGGTCGCGGTCGTGGACGCGGACGGAGAAATGCCGAAAGGGAAGCATCGCCTTCTAACCGGGCCAGTCATAGCTCGGGCGAGCCGCAACAATCTATTAATAACAAACCGAGATCTGCGTGCAGAGATCCTTCGTCAAGTGGTGAACCGGATGACTCGGTCGCCTGGTCGTGGACCGAATGCAAGTGGCGGTGGGACTACAGCAGGGAGAGAGACAGCAAGGGATCCCAGATATGGGAAATCGAGGTGACCGGTGGCTGCAAGAGGTGGCGAAGATGCAACCACCCAAATTCGACGGTATTTCTGAGACTCCCACCTGGGATCATTGGTTGAAAGAACTGGAGAAAATCTTTGTCGGAATCAAGCGCCTGCAATGGGAGAGCCTCTATCGCTCAATATTTTCTGATAGGGGAAGCGTCCGAATGGTGGGAAGCCATCCGGCCTGTAGACCATGATGCCGATTGGACAGAGTTTAGATTGATGATGGAAGCTCAGTATTACCCTCGTCCTGTGAGGGAAGCCAAAGTTCGGGAGTTTTTCTCCGCCCAGCCTTCTGATGTGCCAGTATCCCAGGCAATCAAGACGTTTAACCAACAGCTGGAATTTGTTCGACATCTGGTCAGAACAGATGCAGAAATGATGATTCATTTCGATATGAGGATGAAACCAGAAATCCAGAGGTACATGTACGGATTTGAATGTACCACACTCCGTCAATACCAGGATAAGGCGTTGGCGTATGAGATCAAGGAAGCAGCCATGGACAAAATTTCAGAATCCAAGAAGCAGAAAGTCTCTGGTACTTTTACAGAGCACAAGAACAGCGGGGCCCGTAAGGCCGAGTCATCCTTTCACTCTTTCAAGAAACCTCCGCACCCAGCTAGGAGCGGAAAGAACTTCGGAACGACATCGACTATTACTGATGTTATCAGGAAATGCATTAACTGCGCCCAGACGGGGCACTATCGACGGAATTGCCCCCTTCCTGCCGTGACTTGTTTCGATTGTGGACGATAGGGACATCGGGCGGTGTTTTGTGAAGAGGCTGCAAAGTCTTTTAGAGCCCGTACACCACAGCTAGTCCAGAAGGAGGCCAGTATTCCACAGACGCAGCAAAGTGTTCAGATGCCTCATAATTTTGGCCGCGGACGAGGCAGAGGACAATGGGACCGAAAGGGGACATCGAGTGCCGGATCTGCTCCCCCACGTCTGTACGAGATGAGGAGGACAGACGATCAAGATGCTGCTGTCGCATCAGGTACTGTCCAGATCCTTTCCCAGCCAGTTAGCGTTTTATTCGATACAGGAGCTACACATTCTTTCATATCTTTATCTTGTGTAAATCGTTTGAATATTTCCGGTTTTCATGCTTGTGAACCTTATGTTGTTGGTTTACCGAGTGGAGAGAGGATTGTCGGAAATTTAGAAACTAGAAATTTCCCTGTATCATTTGGAGGCAGAGAGTGGCTCTCAAATCTGATCGTGATAGAAATGCAAGGAGATGACCTGATACTCGGAGATGATTGGCTTAATCGATATGGAGCAATTGTAAACTACCGAAGGAGGAATATCTCGCTGATCGCTGACGATGGTTCCGAGATTCTGTTTGAGGATGGAAACCGGGAAGCTCAGGAAAATTGATCAAGGCGATGAAAGTCACAAATTGTTGAAACGGGTCAGTACTGCAATCGGTGTTACGCAATGAAGAAAGAAGACGAAATTGTGGAACTTTCATCCATTCTGTTGTGAACGAATTTCCGAGATGTATTTCTGACGAATTACGGGACTACCTCCACGAAGGGATGTGGAATTTACCATTGGTGGAACCGGAGCTACACCAATTTCCAAGGCGCCGTATCGTATGGCACCTACTGAGATGTACGAACTGAAGAAGCAGCTAGAGGAGTTACTGGATAAGGGCTATATTCAGCCAAGCGTTTCACCCTGGGGAGCGCCACTTCTTTTCGTCCGAAAGAAGGATGGGTCGCTCCGACTGTGTATTGACTATCGAGAGCTGAACAAGATGACGATTAAGAACAAATATCCGTTACCACGGATTGATGACCTGTTTGACCAGCTGCAAGGGGCAACAGTATTTTCTAAGATCGATCTGAGATCAAGATATCATCAACTGAGGATTAAGGAATCTGATGTTCCGAAATCAGCGTTCAGAACTCGCTACGGGCATTATGAGTTTGTAGTGATGCCATTTGGTCTCACTAACGCACCTGCTGTATTTATGCAATTGATGAACTGTGTGTTCATTGAATTTTTGGATAAGTTTGTGGTCGTGTTTATTGATGACATTCTGGTATATTCTAAGAGTCCGGAAGAACATGCGCAGCATTTGCGGATTGTATTGGAACTTTTGAGAAACGAACAATTGTACGCCAAACTTTCTAAGTGTGAATTCTGGCTAAAGGAAGTAATGTTCCTCGGCCATGTGGTGTCAGCTGAAGGAGTCCGAGTAGATCCTCAGAAGATCGAAGCAATTATGAATTGGGAGCCTCCAAAGAACGTGAAAGAAGTCCGAAGCTTCTTAGGACTTGCTGGATATTATCGTCGATTCGTGGAAGGGTTTTATAAAATTTCCCGCCCACTTACTCGACTTCTGCAGAAAACTCAAAAGTTTGAGTGGAACGAGTCGTGTCAGATTAGCTTTGATGAATTAAAGAAGAGATTGACAACGGCACCGATTCTATCACTTCCGCAGGGAACTAGAGGATTCATAGTTTACAGTGATGCTTCAAACCAAGGACTTGGGTGCGTGTTGATGCAGAATGATAAGGTGATCGCTTATGCGTCACGATAGCTGAAACCTTATGAAGTGAATTACCCGACACATGATTTGGAGCTAGCGGCAGTGGTTTTTCCCTTGAAGATCTGGAGGCATTATCTGTATGGGACTCACTGTCAGATCTTTACGGATCATAAGAGTCTCAAGTACATATTTAGTCAGAAAGATTTGAACATGCGGCAAAGAAGATGGTTAGAACTGATTAAGGACTATGACTTGGAGATTTTATATCATCCAGGCAAAGCGAATGTAGTGGCCGATGCACTTAGCCGCAAGCCTATCTCTATTCAGATGCTGGAGATGCTGACATCCCAACTTAGCCTTCAACGAGAGATGATTCGTGAAGGGATTTAAGTATGGTTGCAAAGAGTCCAAGGACAACTGTGCGTGATGGAGATGACTTCATCTTTAACCGAAGAAATCAATTCTAAACAGGCAGATGATCCTCTGATGATTCGGTTACATGATGAAGTGATCAAAGGAAAGGCCCCCAGATTCATAATTCACGACGATGGAGTTTTGAGATTTCAGAACCGACTCTGCGTTCCCGATGTTGATGTTCTGAAACAGATGATTATGAAGGAAGCTCATAGTTCGCCCTATTCTATCCACCCGGGCACCAGTAAGATGTATAAGGACTTAAAGCAGAATTTCTGGTGGGGCAACATGAAGAAAGACGTAGCGGACTATGTTTCGAAATGCTTGACTTGTCAGCAGGTTAAGATCGAGCATCAACGGCTCTTTGGAATGTTGAAGCCGCTCCCGATTCTGAATGGAAGTGGGAGGACATATCGATGGACTTTATCACTAATATGCCGAAAACCGTGACGGGAATGAACATGATTTGGGTGATAGTTGATCGTTTAACCAAATCGGCTCATTTTCTAGGCATTAAGGATACGTGGGGACGGAGAGATTGTACGAGTATTTATTTCGGAGATAGTTCGATTGCATGGTACGCCAAAGACCATTGTTTCGATCGAGACGGCCGTTTTGTGTCTCACTTTTGGGAAGCGATTCATAAAGCCTTGGGACGGAATTGAACTTGATCTGACTTATCACCCGCAGACTGACGGACAATCTGAGAGAACTATACAAACAGTGGAAGACATGCTAAGGGCCTGTGCCTTAGATTGGTCAAACGATTGGGAAGTTCATCTACCATTGATTGAATTTACCTACAACAATAGTTGGCATGCTTCCATTAAGATGGCACCGTTTGAGGCATTATACGGAAGGAGATGCAGATCGCCCTTGTGCTGGAACGATTCGTCAGACTTGATCGGAACAAAACCAGAGTTGATCGAGCAGACTCGAGAGAAGATAGCCTTGATCCGTGAAAGGCTGTTGACCGCCCAGAGTCGCCAGAAATCCTACGCGGACGTACGCCGCCGCCCATTGGAGTTCAGTACTGGAGATCACGTACTTTTGAAGGTTTCTCCTACTCGGGGGATCTTTCGTTTCGGAAGGAAAGGAAAGCTGAGTCCGAGATATATCGGACCATTTGAGATCCTCGAGAGAGTTGGAGAGTTGGCATACAGATTGGCATTGCCGCCGTCATTGTGCCATGTTCATAATGTGTTCCACGTATCCCAGTTACGGAGGTATATACCAGATCCCAGTCATATCATTGATTTCGGCGAGATCGAAGTCGCACAGGATAGGACGTTTGAAGAAAGACCAGTCAAGATACTCGAGAGTCGAGTTAAGCAACTGAGAAACAAACCGATTGTTTTGGTCAAAGTTCAGTGGTCACGTCACGGAATGGAAGAAGCCACCTGGGAAACGGAAACTGATATGAAGTCTAGATATCCCGAGTTATTTTCGTCTTGAGTTTCGGGACGAAACTCCTTTTTAGTAGGAGAGTTTGTAATATCCGGATTTATTACAGTGTATTTCATCTATATTGAAACCATGTATTTTTCGGATTAGTGATTTTGATTATTGGAGTATGATATTTCGTGCATTGATATCATTGTACATGAGTATTGAAACATGCAAAATTGCTCAAGCAACCTCGTGATAGCGCACGCTAAGAATGTATCTTAACGCGCGCTATCGGGCCATTATTAGCGCACGCTATGAAGATAGGAGTTGCGTGCGCTAAGAACTCAATTATTGAGCGGGACGGCTAGAATATGCGCCAGCCGGGACATGGGCCCGGATAAGATTCCCGCAGACACACCCGGACAATTCTGAAGTCAACCATTATTAGCGCACGCTAAGGAATGCTTAGTAGCGTGCGCTAACTTGTCAATAATGCAGAATATTATAAATGGAACAACAACCGTTTTGGCTTTCATTTCTCTCGCCCTTTCCTCATCCTTGAGAGTTCAGAGAGCTGTAGTAATACTTCTATACACTTAGAACATATATTAGTGATCATTGAATATTGAGTATCACTTGTGAGTGATCATTGAAGAGAAGTAACACCTTGGAGTGGCACATAACCAACCGGAGTCGGATTATACCTTGTGGTTCAGTGATTTCGGCATATTAAGGTATGTTCAACCTATCACCAGTCTTAGATTTGGATTTCCAAAGGATATGATGATCATGTTAACAAGATATTGAATTTCATTAGTGAATTATTCAACAACATCATGTTTAGAAGATTGGAATGTCTACAATTACGATATTATTGTTGGAACCTTGAAGTTGGAATCCTAGTACTTCAATTGATGAGAGAAATATTCAAGTTAACAATCCGTATGATTTATGTTATCTTTGTGATCATGATTTGGAAGAGATGTTATAAGAACTTAAAGGAAGAAACATCATTATTGTTGGATAAATCTAAAGGTTTGATCATGGAAGGATTTATCTAGTATAGATAGAACGTTGAACAACTTCAGCATGATAATATTGATTGATATAAGGTGTTGATATCAACCGTTAAACTTTTCGGATCGTCATATGAAGAATTGTAGTCGGAATGGAATATGGTTTTATATTGGTATGCATATCCTTGAATCCGAAGTTGTCTTTATCCGTAAAATCATTCATAAGGATATAAACATGGTATTCATGGAAGTAACATGAATTATCACGCAAGATTTCATTGTTTCAATCATGGCAAGAACAGTTTACTGCTCAGCAGTAAACTGCCATGCAGAGATAGCGCACGCTATGCTTTGGAGTTTAACGTAAGCTATCGAGCACGAGTTAGAGTGCGCTACGTTTGGTACATAACGTATGCTAGACCATCAGATGAGTCAGTTGGCTGGTCAGTGAAGTACTGACCATGCATAGTTAGCGTACGCTAGTCTTTGTTGTTTGCGTGCGCTATCGGGTAGACTTAACGCACGCTACACAGAGTACTTAGCGTGCGCTAAACCGTTCAGGCAGATTGCATTTTATGAACTTTTGGCCGTGAATCGAATTTTTAAACATCCGTACGATGTGAGATAAATCCTATGTCATTTCTTTTGTTAAGGTTTGGTCTCGTTACGTGATTGATTAAGGAGGACGATCTTCGAGTGTTCATTTTCGTGGAAGTGTTGTTATTGTCTTCAAATCGAGGCAAGTACCTTAATTGTTTTATGTATTGTTGTTATACATATTGTCGTGCATGTATGTCGTTATTGTATGTCCACCTCGTGTTGTTCCGACGGGATCATCGGGGGATCTATGCTAGCGCATGTTGGATCATCTGGACGGGTTTTTCCACCACGGGTTGGTCTGACGGGATCATCGTGGGTTCTAGGCAGTGAACGCTGGATCGATGGAATTACCATGTGTATGTATTGATATCATGTTGTGATTATCAGTTGTGTATGTTATGTTTGAGTTTCTCGTAGGAGAAGACTCGTTGGTACTTTGTCGTTTACGTTATTATTCTTCGTGAGATATGAATAATATGTTGTGGTACTTGTACTAGCATCGTTGTGCTAACCCCTTCGGGGGTGAACATTTTGTTTGTGTTCAGGATCCAGGAGAGTGGGGAAACAACCACTGGAACTGTATGACGACGAGGGTGCAGAGTGATGTCCTGACCGGGTTTATTTATCTGTTGTTTATTCGTTATTTCAATAAGTACTCGAGTACGAAGTCTTTTGTGATGGATTTGAATTTGGGGATGTATTATTGAGTTCTGTTGAACAATTGTATTATTTCTGTATTTGGTCAGAATCATTTGTATTGTAATTTCGTTATTTCCGTTCGTTAGTATCTTTTTATGCCTGTTCAATTCTACAGCCTTGTAAATCCTTATGTAAAGGATTTACGGCGCTGTAATATTCCCGAATATATCGGGGGTGTTACAATAACCATAACTAAAAATTTCCATTCCAACAACTAGAAATTCAAGTCAATAAAACTCAAACAAGGTACCCTACATATTAGACAGCAGCCTTATAAATTTAAACCTAACTATTACAAGCATATCTTCCAGTATGTTCAATATCAGACTCATAGCCAGATATCTCCTTATTCCTAGCATGAATATACAAGTTGACACATAATTTCTTCCGATACGCTTTCACAGAGAAACGCCCCAACATGTCCTCCATCTTTTCAAACATAAAATGTTCTGCCAAACCAATTGTGAAAACACCGCAATCACTACAAAAAAAAACATTGTAAATATGAATACATAAACATACATAACGAAATACTTATTATGGATATTTACTCACCACTCAACCTGCTCAGGTATCGACTTTGCAAAAAGAAGTAAAAACTGATCATCCAGCCCATATTTGCTAAATAAATCCCTACCATGGTCAAGATCAGTTATCATTCCCCAAAAATCACAACCTGCCAATATAATAGGCAAAACCACAATATACGGTTGACACACACTCAATATCCTATCATGTATTACCTTACAACCTTGTTCAAGAGTAATGTATACCACCAAACACCTACGATGTACATCAAACACCAATAGAAACCAATGCCCAGGATTATCCATGTTTATAGGAAATAAAACATACTCAACTTCAACCCAGGGTGTGTTCATACACATCAGATAACCAAGAACATACTCTCGAATGTCTGAACTTCCTCTCAAAATTTCTCTATCATTCCCCTTCTGACAATACTCATTGTACAAGGTGTTGAGCTTCACATGAAACCAAGAGTCAACAGTTGTAACCTTGACCCATACTTTGGAAGAATGTCGCGCAAGCTTTCGCAGATAGTAAAAAGCAACATTTATATGCTGATATCAAAAATATAAAATAATATAGGAGTCAGATTCTAGCATAAAATAAGTAGGAACAAAAATGCACATAATTGAGAATATTGTACTTTAGATATGCCATCATATTAAACAAAACTTACATCATCATCCAGCCACTTATTTGGTGTCAACAATGCATAGAACCACATTTTACTTGCAATACTTGTATCACCGAAGTTAAAAGGAGGGTTAATGATGTCACATGTTCCAGGAAATTTGTATTTCCTATAAGAAAAATAAATATTTAGATAAATCACTCCTACACATAAAATGGTAAATAAAACCATTATTACCTATTTCTCGAGTTGAAACCAATTTTGAACCATTCATCAAACAATAAAACTTCGCTTTGATCAGGCCATTGCATGCATTCGTCCGGAAATGCTGAAATGCCCTTTCTTATGTCTTTAGGATACAACACCAATTCCTTGCACTCAGCCGAACCAAATTCAGTGGTGAACGGACTTCTAAGAGCAGCACTCTTCACACAAGCATGTTTGCCTCTAGCAACATGCTTTCTCACACTGTGCTCCAACTCTTCAATGATTTTAATATCCTGAGTCGTGAAAACTATGTCATCCAAGTGACTCATAGTCCTATTAACTGACTCCTCCTGTATTATATACCAACATATAAAAGTATCACTAAATTGCAAATAAAAATAGACACTAATAATCAAGATACATCTGTATTAACAAATATTTTTCCACAAATAATTTCAAACAAGGTATCTACAAATCCATTTCCCAGTAAACAAATACTAAGTTATGCATGTGTCACCTTATGAAGACTAGATACACAATAAAATATATTATAACAAACTAATACATAGTAGGATATTCTTGGTTAAATACTTATAACTTCAATAGTTGCTAAATCACAAAAATCTAAATTCTGCCTATGTCACCTTCCATACAAATTTAATTCTTAAATCATTAAAACAAGGTAACAAAATCAACTAATGTAGGTAACCATTATTAGATTATGGGTAACAACATAAAATGTATACATTATATAGCTAAAAACTTAATTAAAACAAACACAACATCAATATTCAATCAAAGTATCTAAATATTGATTCCAAGTAACCAAATAAGCAAAATCACAGTTAACAAAAAAATCCAATCAAACCTTATGTAGAGATACAACTTCACTTGTTGATTTCTCCTCCTGTATTATATACCAACATATCAAACTATCACTAAGTTGCATATAAAAATAGACACTACTAATCAAAATACATCTGCATTAACAAATATATGTCCACACACAATTCCTACGAATGTATCTAAAATACATGTCCTGATAAACAAATATTTAAAAAATAATTGACCAGTAGATACACAGTAAACATATTATAACATCATACAGATATAATTCTTGAATCATTAAATCAAAGTAACAAAGCCAACTAATATAAGTAACCATTATTAGATAATGTGTAACCACATAAAATGTATATAAAAATATGCATAATATAGCTATATATTAAAACAAAAACAACATCAACATTCAACCATAGTATCAGAAATTAAAATCCAAGTAACCAAATAAGAAAATTAGAGTTAACAAAAAAATCCCATCAAACCTTATGTAGGGATTCAAATTCACTTGTTGCTTTCTCACAAGAACCTATATTCTGCACCAGTAACCATTCATATATATTAGGTAACTATAATTAGTTTTAACACATACTGAATGTAAAAACTATAAGATTTCTAAGTACATAAATAAAAAAATGACCTTTCCAGAATCCAAATTTCCAACATCAGATAATGATTCTTGACTAAGAAGTTCAAATGAAGGAAACTCCCGCACTTTACGAACCTAAAATGGTGAACAAAACATATATTTTAATTTATAATTAAAAGATAAATAATATCAAACTTCAAACAAAATTTACCTTGGAACCAGACACACCCACAACATCATCAGCAGCATAAAAAGAAGTTGGATTTAAATTCCCTGGACAGATAGGTATTACATTAACAAAATCATTATTAGAACTTTTAGACCTCTCACCACTGACAGGATCCAAACCTTCCTTTATCAAAACTTCACCAGGATTAGAATCTGCTCTCCCACACTCCTTATCCAAACCTTGACCACAAACCTCACCCTTCAACAATAAAGTCATTTGGGTCAAAATCTTATCTTGTAAAACGATCATTTGCCCTGTAAAATCCTTCCTTAAATTCTCAATTGCTTCCTTCACACTACTAATACTTTCCTCCAAAGGTTTTATCCTATCATCTACCACTTTCTTAAATTCAGGACTCCGAAAAGAAGCACCAACAAAAACCTTCTTAGGTTTGCAACTAAAATTATGATCAACACCACCCCCAGCACTATTATTCTGTAAAAACCTAAAACAGTCCAAGAATTTCAATTCATTCAATTCATCCAAAGTCGGAGAAATAAACTGCACCCTCATCTGTATTAACAAAATACAAAAAATAATCACTGATTTATACAGCATACAATATACTCAATTGAAAAAATTAAAAATTAAAACTATCATTATACCTGGCCAGAACCAAACACAAAATCATTCAATTGCTCATTGGTTGGTGGCTTTCCAACTTCTTTCCACGACAAGATCCTCAGATTTGAGTCATCACTCCGAGCACATATTTCACGATCCATCAAAGTAGGAATACTCTCATACAAAAAAACTTGGAAACAGTAAGGAAACCCACACAACTTATATAATTTTGTGTATCTATCCTTAAACATATTATACTGCACACAACAATTCTTCAACCTCCTAACCAAACCTTTAACAGCAACAAACAAAGACCTTACAGTCATATCATAACAAATTTTTTCCCAGGAAAGAGCATTTAGATCACCTGTAGCAGCATAAACCAACAACCCTCTATCCACAAAACGAGGCGGTGCAGCAGCTAATAGAAAATTAAATAACATATAAATAACAGACATCCTCACAGCCTCCTCATCGTCAACAAAAGAAACAGCCTTGAAAACAGAGTCAATTAGAGCTCGGGTAACACGGCAATCCCCAAAATACTTGTCAATCAACACACTCTTCATTCCCGAAAAAATAGAAACGTCAACATTACCAACACCATTCAATCCAGTTATTAAACAAAATTCAGGCAACCCAAAACGTACACGTTGCTCCCCAAACTCAAACCAAATTTCCCCATCACCCCTTTGATAAATTTCCCTAATTAATGCTCGATGTAAAATTTGAGAATACATCTTTGGCGGATCAAAGTTTAGATACTGTGAAAATGGAGTACGCATGAATATATCTCGTTGTGTATCAGTTAATTTCTGCATAATTGTTTCAGGAACCTTAAAATCATTCCAATAAGTCGCCTTCCCATGAAAATTACGATTGTTCTCGGCATAATAAAAGGACCACATCTACAAAAAATATGAATACATGCATATTAATAAACGTTTACAAATGAAATGAACTATTAGAATAAAAAATTAAAGAAATAAATATATTATAAGCAAAATACAAATACATTTGCAAAAAATCTAACAACTGTTCTTTATCTTTTGCACAAAAAAATATAATTACAATAATGGTACTTAGTAACCTGAATTTGCACTATCAAAACACAAAAGAAATTCAATATTAAAAACAGTAACCAAAAAATATTGAAAATGAACAAACCACACAATTAAAACTAATCTACCACAAAATAAATAATCTGATAAAAAACATCAAAAAAAAAACACCAGGAAATTGGTTTTACCAATATGCAAGAAAAATAAAAAAATTAACAAAATATATACAACAATTCAGAAAAAATATTAAACTAACCTTCAAAAACTTTGAACAAACATAAATACTTGCATCTCCAACCTTCTCGTTCTCTTTCTTGAATTCAACAGCAACTGCACCTTTTTTTTTCTCATTGGATACCTCAAAATCAGAATCAACATCAGCTATTCCAGATTCTTCATAAAATTTAATGCTATCCCTACATCTCTTCTTCAAATCTAACCTAACCGGACTGAAATCCCTCATTTTTTTCTTCATACTCCTAGTAAAACGACTAGGTTCGGCCGCATCAACATAGATTTTATGTTTTTTGAGCCGCGGCGACTCCCTACGGACGAGTTCTTTCATCCTACTTTGCGAAAAAAAAGATATGCAGATGATAATGAAAAAAAATGGGGAAGATAATAAGAAAAAAAACGGGGAAGAAAACTGGTACCCTATAAAAAAAGGGAGAAGATAACAATGAAAAAAAACGGGGAAGAAACTGATATCATTAGTAAATAAAAAAACAATATAAAATATAATATATTAGCTGTACCCTAAACGGTAGTTGTGTAAATAAAAACTACAGATGTCATTTATGTAATATATTAGTTAAATGTATTGAGATATGTAATTTTTCCAATTTGAAATTGCCGAGGTAAGTGTTAAAAGGAAATTTAGGCCCAATAAATCAACTTAATAAGAGCATTTTAACCCTAAGCCCATCCAAAACCGCCTTCCCAATTCCCTCTCCCGAGCCCCTCCCTATTCTTTGTGATTCCAGACGGCTCTGCTTGCTCCAGGCCCCAGGGATACCCGACAAACACTTAGGGGGTGTTTGAAAGTTGGAGGTTTGAGAAAAAAGTTAGAAGTTTGACCGGATTAAACCTTTAATACTAGTATTTGGTAGTTAGCAGATTGAAATAGTTTTTTATACCCAAAAAGTTAATTTTGAAAAAGCTACTTAGAGGAGCTTTTTCAATTAGAGAATTGTGATGTGTCTAGTTGATATACAAAGAGCTGCTCAAACAGCTAATTACCAAACAGTTTTATATAAAACATCTAACCCAACCCGCTAGTCAAAACAGCTAACCCAACCCGCTAGTCAAAACAGCTAACTCAATCAGCTAACAGCTAATTGCCAAACAGGGCCTTAATCTGCTTTGGATTCTTTCCCAAGGCAATGATGAGTAGTAGTGTAGGGGATATAATGAAAAATACAACATAATTTTGATACCAGTACAACATATAGATAATAGTATTACTGATCAACAATCATGATCGATTCCGAGTTCCATCTAATAAATATACGAAGACTACCTATATACAGGTACAGAACTCTTACCTATCCCAACAAAGACCCAACCCTCTCTCTTACTTATCATTTTCTAACTTTTGGATTCTTATTTATCTAATACTTTCTATTTCACATCGGTTTTGAATGGTACATTATCGATTGGAGAACTAAATAAATATTTAGAATCAATGTGTATTTTACCACCTCCTGATTATTTCGAACTACGAATATATTTTGGCCAATTATAGAGTTGGCCAAATAAATTAATTTATTTTCATGAAAAATATGATATGTCCAACTACTATGTTGGTCAAATAAATAATTTTATTTTTATTATGAAATTTATTTGGCACTTGATGTCTAACATTCGAGGAAATTTGAGTTATTTATTATAGTCAGATCGGTTTTTTATGGAATTTACATCGTGAAACTACTAATAGTGATACTTCCTCCTCCACGAAAGTGTCCTTTTTTCTTTTAGGCCGTCCACAAAAAATGTGGTCTTTCCATAAATGAAAATGATCCTACTTAAACCCCTTTTCCACTAAAAAATACATTTCTCTTCCACTTTCTCCACTAAAAGATACATCTCTCCTCCACTTACTAAAATTCGAGTCACTTCCTTTAGACTACACTTTTCATGAACGGAAGGAGTATCATTTATACGGCACCACCAATATAATTTGTCCAAAAGAACAGTTTTTCTACCATTTTACTTCAATTATATTTGGCAAAATACATAGCTTTGGCCAAACATATGGTTTATTTCACTTGATTATTTAAGTATTCGTAACATCATGTTAAATTTGAAAATAAAAAAGTATCATTATGAATAAAATAATTAAACAGAAATATAATAATATGTTCTAAAATGAAGGGAAAATGAATTTTTCTGTTACTCAACTATTAGCTCTTTTAGAAACGTATCACTCAACTAAAAGTTTATTTATTATAGACACTAACGTTACATACGTTTACCGTTTTAGTCATTCCGTTAAGTGTATTTGTTTTATTGTTTTAAAATATTATATATATATATATTATCATTATATTATATTATATTATATATTATATTGATTAATTATATTTTAAATTATATTTAATAGAAGAAAAGTTATTTTCAACTTGCATAATTCGTTTCAATTTTTATACAAACTCTCCGTATTAATTACAAATTTTTAACAAAACTAATTTTTTTTTAAATATGAGGTATTCACTCGCGAAAATTATAATTTTTTATGTTTTATGTTCTAAAAATAAAAAAATCAATGGTCAAATTTAAAATTTGCCCCTCGCGGGACCTATTTGAAGGAGAAAAATATTTTTAATGGTTAAATTTAAAAATCATAACCATTAAATTTGAAAATTGTAAATATTTTTAATTAATATAACAAGGCTATATTGCTCTCCCTTTAAGTTAAAAAATGATAATAACACATATAATTATGATATTATTGTATGTGATATTTAAAAATTGACCCATTAATTTGTGATATATTATACAAATTTTTTTTTTATATAGTTTTTTGTTTTTACTGAAATATATTAAAAATAAAATTTCACATGAAAGTATTATTTTCTGAATTTTTTGACTAGTATAGCAGATCCACGTCAGCATGGTAGATCCACGTCAACGTGTAAAAAATAAAATTTTCCCTTAAAGTTTATTTTTTAGCGGAAAACTGAAAGAATTGACGGAATGGTAACGGAATGACTAAAACGATAAATATGTGTAACATTAATGCCTACAATAAATAAACTTTTAGTTGAGTGGTAGGTTTCTAAAAGAGCTAATAGTTGAGTGGCAAAGAAATTCATTTTCCCTAAATTGAATAAATTTTTTTTGTGAAAAATCTAATTTAGCCAATTTATTATGATCGAACAATTTGACCGAATTTGACTTATTATTTTTGAAGTCACACATAATAATTTAATTTGAAAAATTATTAACGTCTAATAATTTGAGTTAATTTGACTTCTTATTTTTCGCGAAGTTAAACGTACTCCATTCGTACACTAAAAAAATGTCCTACTTACCACATTTAATTTGGCGAATTACTAAGCTGGTCAGATAAATAATTTTAATTTTAGAAGATTTAATTTGATTAATTTTTAAGTTGTTCATATTAAGTTGGCCCAAGTAAATAATTTCATTTTTTTATGAGGAAAGAATGATACAAATTCAATGCACCATCTTAAATAAACCAAACCAAACCAAACATACCCGGTATATCCCGCTCAGAGCAGGATCTGGAGAGGGTAAGATGTACGCAGACCATGCCCCTACTTATTACGGCAGGGAGGCTGTTTCCGTGAAGACCCCCAGCTTAGTGCACAGCAGCAATCTTGTGTGATAAATACAAAGGAAAACATATGCTTCGAAAAAGCTCGAGACCATAACTGAGCCCATGGCTTGATCTGTAACACCCCCAATATATTCGGGAATATTACAGCGCCGTAAATCCTTTACATAAGGATTTACAAGGCTGAAGAATTGAACAAGCATAAAAAGGTACTAACGAATGAAAATAACGGAATTACAGTACATCGATTCGACCAAATACGAAACGATACAATTGTTCAACAACTCAATAATACATCAACAAATCCAAATCATCACAAATGACTTTGTACTCGAGTACTTATTGAAATAACGAATAAACAACAGATAAATAAACCCGGTCGGGACATCACTCTGCACCCTCGTCGTCATACAGTTCCAGTGATTGTTTCCCCGCTCTCCTGGATCCTGAACACAAACAAAATGTTCACCCCCGAAGGGGTTAGCACAACGATGCTAGTACAAGTACCACAACATATTATTCATATCTCACGGTGAATAATGATAACGTAAACAACAAAATACCAACGAGTCTTCTCCTACGAGAAACTCAAACATAACATACACAACCGATAATCACAACATGATATCAATACATACACATGGTAATTCCATCGATCCAGCGTTCACTGCCTAGAACCCACTATGATAACGTCAGACCAACACTTGGTCGAAATACCCGTCAGATGATCCAGTATGACGCTAGCATAGATCCCCCGATGATCCCGTCGGACCAACACGAGGTGGACATACAATAACGACATACATGCACGACAATATGTATAACAACAATACGTAAAACAATTAAGGTACTTGCCTCGATTTGAAGACAATAATAACACTTCCACGGAAATGAACACTCGACGATCGTCCTCCTCAATCAATCACGTAACTAGACCAAACCTTAACAAAAGAAATAATATAGGATTTATCTCACGTCGTACAAATGTTTAACAATTCGATTAACGGTCAAAAGTTCATAAGCGCAATGCCGAATAGCTTAGCGCACGCTAAGTATTCTGTGTAGCGTGCGTTACGTGCCCGATAGCGCACGCAAACAACAAAGACTAGCGCACGCTAACTACGCATGGTCGTACTTCACCGATCAGCCAACTCGGCCCGATGGTCTAGCGTTCGTTACGTAACAAACGTAGCGCACGCTAACTAGTACTCTATAGCGCTCGTTAAGCGCATATCATAGCGTGCGCTATCTCGCATGGCGATTCTTCGAGCGAAAAGCTGTTCTTGCCATGTTCGAAACAATGAAATCCTTCGTGATAATTCATGTTACTTCCATGAATACCAAGTTCTTACTCTTATGAATGATCTCCAGGATGATATCAATTTCAAGATGCAAATATACGTATAATCATCATGACACCATAATCCATCTTGATTACAATTCTCATGCAAAGTTGGTGATCTCCGGTTGATGTATTAGATGCTACTATCATTATACATATTCAGACTTCATCTTGAGGTGAACTAACAATTCCGACTTATACGAAAGAATATTTCCTAAGATGATTCTTCCTTTAAGTTCTTACTATATCTTTTCCAAATCATGATCACAAAGATAATATAAATCATATGGATTGTTAACTTCCGAATATTTCTCTCATCATTTGAAGTACTAGGATTCCAACTTCAAGGTTCCAACAATAATATCGTAATTGTAGACATCCCAATCTTCTAAACATGAAGTTGTTGAAATAATTCACTAATGAAATTCAATATCTCGTTAACAAGATCATCATACCCATTGGAAATCCAAATCTAAGACTGGTGATAGGTTGAACATACCTTAATATGCCGAAATCACTGAACCACAAGGTGTAATCCGACTCCGGTTGGTTATGTGCCCCTCCAAGGTGTTACTTCTCTTCAATGATCACTCACAAGTGATACTCAATCATTCAATGATCACTCATAAATGTTCTAAGTGTTTAGAAGGGAGATTCTTGCTCTCTGGACTCTCAAAGATGAAGTATAGACGAAGGAAATGAAAGCCCAAGCGGTTGTTGTCCTATTTATAATATTCTGCATTATTGACAAGTTAGCGCACGCTACTAAGCATCCCTTAGCGTGCGCTAATAATGGTTGACTTCAGAATTTGTCCGGGTGCGTCAGCGGGAATCTTATCCGGACCCATGTCCCGCTGGTGCATGAGCTAGCTGTCTCGCTCAATAATTGAGTCCTTAGCGCACGTTACTCATACCTGCATAGCGTGCGCTAATGATGGCCCGATAGCGCGCGTTAAGATACATTCTTAGCGTGCGGTATCACGAGGTTGCTTGAACAATTTTGCAAGTTTCTATACTTATGTACAATGATGTCAATGCACGAAATATCATACTCCGATAATCAAAACCATCAATCCGAATAATACATGATTTGAATACATATGAAATACACCGTAATAAATCCGGATATTACATACTCTCCTACTAAAAAGGAGTTTCGTCCCGAAACTCAAGACGAAAATAACTCGGGATATCTGGACTTCATATCAGCTTCCGTTTCCCAGGTGGCTTCTTCCGTTCCATGACGTGACCACTGAACTTTGACCAAAACGATTGACTTGTTCCTCAGTTGCTTAACTCGACTCTCGAGTATCTTGGTAGTCTTTCTTCAAACGTCCCATCTGCTCGACTTCGATCTCGCCGAAATCGATGATATGAGGATCTGGTATATATCTCGCAATCGGGATACGTGGAACACGTTATGAACATGGCACAATGACGGCGTAATGCTAATCGTATGCCAACTCCCCAACTCTCTCGAGGATCTCAAATGGTCCGATATATCTCGGACTCGGCTTTCCTTTCCTTCCGAAACGAAAGATTCCCGGGTAGGAGAAACCTTCAAAAGTACGTGATCTCGATCTTGAACTCCAATTGGCGGCGGCGACGTCCGCATAGGATTTCTGGCGACTGGTAGTCAACGGCCTTTCACGAATCAAGGCTATCTTCTCTCGAGTCCGCTCGATCAACTCGCAGTTACATTCGATCAAGTCCGATGAATCATCCCAACATAAGGGCGATCTGCATCTCCTTCCGTATAATGCCTCAAACGGTGCCATCTTAATGGAAGCATGCCAACTATTGTTGTAAGTAAATTCAATCAACGATAGATGAACTTCCCAATCGTTTGACCAATCTAAGGCACAGCCCCAAAGCAAATCTTCCACCGTTTGTATAGATCTCTCGATTGTTCGTCGATTGCGGGTGATAAGCACATCAAGTTCAATTCGGTCCCCAAGGCCTTATGAACTGCCTTCCAAAAGTGAGACACAAAACGGCCGTCTCGATCAGAAACAATGGTCTTCGGCGTACCATGCAATCGAACTATCTCCGAAATAAATACTCGTGCCAACCTCTCTGGTCCCCACGTATCCTTAATGCCTAGAAAATGAGCCGATTTGGTTAAACGATCAACTATCACCCAAATCATGTTCATTCATGTCCTGGTTTTCGGCATATTAGTGATAAAGTCCATTGATATGTCCTCCCACTTCCATTCAGGAATCGGGAGCGGCTTCAACATTCCAGCAGGCCGTTGATGCTCGATCTTAACCTGCTAACAAGTCAAGCATTTCGAAACATAGTCCGCTACGTCTTGCTTCATGTTGCCCCACCTAAAATTCTGCTTCAAGTCCTTATACATTTTACTGGTGCCCGGGTGGATAGAATAGGGCGAACTATGAGCTTCCTTCATAATCGTCTGTTTCAGAACATCAACATCGGGAAGGCAGAGTCGGTTCTGAAATCTCAAAACTCCATCGTCATGAATTATGAATCCGGGGGCCTTTCCTTTGATCACTTCATCATGCAACCGAATCATCAGAGGATTATCTACCTGTCTAGATTTGATTTCTTCGGTTAAAGATGACGTTATCTCCATCACGCACAGTTGTCCTTGGACTCTTTGTAACCATACCTCAATTCCTTCACGAATCATCTCTCGTTGAAGGCTAAGTTGGGATGTCAGCGTCTCCAGCATCTGAATAGAGACAGGTTTGCGGCTTAGTGCATCGGCCACTACATTTGCTTTGCCTGGATGATATAAAATCTCCAAGTCATAGTCCTTAATCAGTTCCAACCATCTTCTTTGCCGCATGTTCAACTCTTTCTCGATGAATATGTACTTGAGACTCTTATGATCCGTAAAGATCGACGGTGAGTCCGTCATGAGATAATGCCTCCAAATCTTCAAGGCAAAAACCACTGCCGCTAGCTCCAAATCATGTGTCGGGTAATTCACTTCATAAGGTTTCGGTTGTCGCGACGCATAAGCGATCACCTTATCATTACGCATCAACACGCACCCAAGTCCTTGATTCGAAGCATCACTGTAAACTATGAATCCTTCAGTTTCCTGCGGAAGTGATAGAATCGGTGCCGTCGTCAATCTCTTCTTTAACTCATCAAAACTAGTCTGACACGACTCGTTCCACTCAAACTTTTGAGTTTTCTGCAAAAGTCGAGTAAGTGGGCGGGAAATTTTAGAAAACCCTTCCACGAATCGACGATAATATCCAGCAAGTCCTAAGAAGCTTCGGACCTCTTTCACATTCTTTGGAGGCTTCCAATCCAATATTGCTTCGATCTTCTGAGGATCTACTCGGACTCCTTTAGCTGACACCACATGGCCGAGGAACATTACTTCCTTTAGCCAGAATTCACATTTAGAAAATTTGGCGTACAATTGCTCATTTCTCAAGAGTTCCAATACAATCCGCAAATGCTGCGCATGTTCTTCCGGACTCTTAGAATACACCAGAATGTCATCAATAAACACAACCACAAATTTATCCAAAAATTCAATGAACACACGGTTCATCAATTGCATAAATACAGCAGGTGCGTTAGTGAGACCAAACGACATCACTACAAACTCATAATGCCCGTAGCGAGTTCTGAACGCTGATTTCGGAACATCAGACTCCTTAATCCTCAGTTGATGGTATCCTGATCTCAGATCGATCTTAGAAAATACTGTTGCTCCTTGCAACTGGTCAAACAAATCATCAATCCGTGGCAACGGATACTTGTTCTTAATCGTCATCTTGTTCACTCTCGATAGTCAATACACATCGGAGCGATCCATCCTTCTTTCGGACAAAAGAAGCGGCGCTCCCGGGGTGAAACGCTTGGTGAATATAGCCCTTGTCCAAGAACTCCTCCACCGCTTCTTCAATTCGTACATCTCGGTAGGTGCCATACGATACGGCGCCTTAGAAATTGGTGTCGCTCTGTGTTCCGGCTCAATAGTAAATTCCACATCCCTTCGTGGAGGTAGTCCGTAACTCGTCAGAAACACATCTGGAAATTCGCTCACAACAGAATGGATGAAAGTCCCACAATTTCGTCTTCTTTCTTCATTGCGTAACACCGGTGCAGATCTGACCTTGTTTCAACAATTTGTGACTTTCATCGCCTTGATCAACTTTCTGAGCTTCCGGTTTCCATCCCTCAAACAGAATCTCGGAACCATCGTCGGCGACCATGAGATATTCCTCCTTCGGTAGTTTACAATTGCTCCGCACCGATTAAGCCAATCGTCTCCGAGTATCGAGTCATCTCCTTGCATTTCTATCACGATCGGGTTTGAGAGCCACTCTCTGCCTCCAAATGATACAGGAAATTTCTAGTTTCTAAATTTCCGACAATCCTTTCTCCACTCGGTAACCCAACCACATAAGGTTCACAAGCATGAAAACGGAAATATTCAAACGATTTACACAAGACAAGGATATGAAAGAATGTGTAGCTCTGTATCAAATAAAACGCTAACGGGCCGGGAAAGGATCGGGACGATGCACGATGGCGGCATCACGATCGTCTGTCCTCCTCATCTCGCATGCACGTGGGGAGCAGATCCGGCACTCGATGTCCCCTTTCGGTCCCATTGTCCTCTGCCTCGCCCGCGGCCAAAATTCGAGGCATCCGAACACTTTCTGCGTCGTGGAATACCGGCCTCCTTCGGGTAGGCTGTGGTGTACGGGCTCTAAAAGACTTTGCGCCTCTTCACAAAACACCGACCGATGTCCTCTCGTCCACAGTCAAAACAAGTCACGGCAGGAAGGGGGCAATTCCGTCGATAGTGCCCCGTCTGGGCGCGATTAAAGCATTTCTGGTAACATCGGTAATAGTTGATGTCGCCCGAAGTTCTTTCCGCTCCTAGTGGGTGCGGAGGTTTCTGAAAGAGTGAAAGGATGACTGGGCCTTACGGGCCCCCTGTTTTTGTGCTCGTAAAAGTACCGGAGACTTTCTGTTTCTTGGTTTCGCAAATTTCTCCATGGCCGCTTCCTTGATCTCATATGCCAACGCCTTATCTGGTATTGGCGGAGTGTGGTACATTCGAATCCGGACATGTACCTCTGGACTTCGGTTTCATTCTCATATCGAAATGAATCATCATTTCGCATCTGCTACGACCGGATGTCGAACAAATGCCATTTCTTGGTTAAACGTCTTGATCGCTCGGATACCGGCACATCGGAAGGCCGAGCGGAGAAAAACTCCCGAACTTTGGCTTCCCTCACAAGACGAGGGCAATCGAGCTTCCATCATCAATCGAAACTCTGTCAATCGGCATCATGGTCTACAGGCCGGATGGCTTCCCACCATTCGGACGCTTCCTATCAGAAAATATTGAGCGATAGAGGCTCTCCGGTCGTCTGGGCGGTTGATTCGGCAAAGATTTTCTCCGGCTCCTTTAACCAATGATCCTGTGGGAGTCTCGAAATACCGTCGAATTTGGGTGGTTGCATCTTCGCCACTTCTTGCAGCCACCGGTCACCTCGATTTCCCATATCTGGGATCCCTTGCTTTGTCTCTATCCTGCCGTAGTCCCACCGCCACTTGCATTCGGTCCACTACAGGGCAACCGAGTCATCCGGTTCACCACTTGACGAAGGATCTCTCTGACAGGATCTCGGTTCATTATTAATAGATTCTGCGGCTACTTTGAGCTATGGCCTTTGGTTAGAAGTCGACGCCTCCCTTTCGGCATTTCTTCGTCCGCGTCCACGACCGCGACCACGTCCACGTCCGCCTCTCAACATGCTGTAAGCATAAATACTCAATATACAGGAAACAACATCGTTCTAATATTCGAGTATAAAGAGATACAATATGTAAAGAACGCGATAGAGTTTAGGAACTTACAACCACTGTTCGCATGAAGACATAGGCAGTGCAGTGATGTCATTCACGGCGGTTACCCCAAAAGACATAAATGACCCTATTTTAACCCAACGGCCAAGATATCCATAATCTTAGCTCCGATACCATATTCGTAACACCCCCAATATATTCGGGAATATTACAGCGCCGTAAATCCTTTACATAAGGATTTACAAGGTGAAGAATTGAACAAGCATAAAAAGGTACTAACGAATGAAAATAACGGAATTACGGTACATCGATTCGACCAAATACGAAGCAGTACAATTGTTCAACAGAACTCAATAATACATCAACAAATCCAAATCATCACAAATGACTTTGTACTCGAGTACTTATTGAAATAACGAATAAACAACAGATAAATAAACCCGGTCGGGACATCACTCTGCACCCTCGTCGTCATACAGTTCCAGTGATTGTTTCCCCGCTCTCCTGGATCCTGAACACAAACAAAATGTTCACCCCCGAAGGGGTTAGCACAACGATGCTAGTACAAGTACCACAACATATTATTCATATCTCACGGTGAATAATGATAACCTAAACAACAAAATACCAACGAGTCTTCTCCTACGAGAAACTCAAACATAACATACACAACCGATAATCACAACATGATATCAATACATACACATGGTAATTCCATCGATCCAGCGTTCACTGCCTAGAACCCACGATGATCCCGTCAGACCAACCCGTGGTGGAAAAATCCGTCCGATGATCCAGCGCACGCTAGCATAGATCCCCCGATGATCCCGTCGGACCAACACGAGGTGGACATACAATAACGACATACATGCACGACAATATGTATAACAACAATACGTAAAACAATTAAGGTACTTGCCTCGATTTGAAGACAATAATAACACTTCCATGGAAATGAACACTCGACGATCGTCCTCCTCAATCAATCACGTAACTAGACCAAACCTTAACAAAAGAAATAATATAGGATTTATCTCACGTCGTACAAATGTTTAACAATTCGATTAACGGTCAAATGTTCATAAGCGCAATGCCCGAATAGCTTAGCGCACGCTAAGTATTACGTGTAGCGTCGTTACGTGCCCGATAGCGCCGCGCAAACAACAAAGACTAGCGCACGCTAACTACGCATGGTCGATACTTCACCGATCGGCCAACCGACTTCGATGGTCTAGCGTTAGTTACGTACCAAGCGTAGCGCACGCTAACTAGTACTCGATAAGCGCCGCGTTAAGCGCATATCATAGCGTGCGCTATCTTCGCATGGCGATTCTTCTTTGGCGAGCGATCGCTTGTTCTTGCCATGTTCAAACAATGAAATCCTTCGTGATAATTCATGTTACTTCCATGAATACCAAGTTCTTACTCTTATGAATGATCTCCGGATGATATCAATTTCAAGATGCAAATATACGTATAATCATCATGACACCATAATCCATCTTGATTACAATTCTCATGCAAAGTTGGTGATCTCCGGTTGATGTATTAGATGCTACTATCATTATACATATTCAGACTTCATCTTGAGGTGAACTAACAATTCCGACTTATACGAAAGAATATTTCCTAAGATGATTCTTCCTTTAAGTTCTTACAATATCTTTTCCAAATCATGATCACAAAGATAATATAAATCATATGGATCGTTAACTTCCGAATATTTCTCTCATCATTTGAAGTACTAGGATTCCAACTTCAAGGTTCCAACAATAATATCGTAATTGTAGACATCCCAATCTTCTAAACATGAAGTTGTTGAAATAATTCACTAATGAAATTCAATATCTCGTTAACATGATCATCATACCCATTGGAAATCCAAATCTAAGACTGGTGATAGGTTGAACATACCTTAATATGCCGAAATCACTGAACCACAAGGTGTAATCCGACTCCGGTTGGTTATGTGCCCCTCCAAGGTGTTACTTCTCTTCAATGATCACTCACAAGTGATACTCAATCATTCAATGATCACTCATAAATGTTCTAAGTGTTTAGAAGGGAGATTCTTGCTCTCTGGACTCTCAAAGATGAAGTATAGACGAAGGAAATGAAAGCCCAAGCGGTTGTTGTCCCATTTATAATATTCGCATTATTGACAAGTTAGCGCACGCTACTAAGCATCCCTTAGCGTGCGCTAATAATGGTTGACTTCAGAATTTGTCCGGGTGCGTCAGCGGGAATCTTATCCGGACCCATGTCCCGCTGGCGCATGAGCTAGCTGTCTCGCTCAATAATTGAGTCCTTAGCGCACGTTACTCATACCTGCATAGCGTGCGCTAATGATGGCCCGATAGCGCGCGTTAAGATACATTCTTAGCGTGCGCTATCACGAGGTTGCTTGAACAATTTTGCAAGTTTCTATACTTATGTACAATGATGTCAATGCACGAAATATCATACTCCGATAATCAAAACCATCAATCCGAATAATACATGATTTGAATACATATGAAATACACCGTAATAAATCCGGATATTACATGATCCACATGGGACTTACCTAAGCGGAATTTGGCTACTTCACTCCCGATGAACGCTGCTCTAACAAAAGAGAGGTTGGCTCTGCGCACAGCTCCCTGTCAAAAATACACCACACGCAAAGACAATAGAATAAAATATACAATAAAAGTAAAAATGCAATGCTCTAGGTCAAAGCTAACCGAGACAACCCAACCCTGAGGCTCTCAACTACAGCACCGCTCCCTACAAAAGAATCCACAACTCTGATCTGGCGCCTCCAAGCGCACCTATCAACAGTCATGGTCTCGGAAAGGTTTAAGGCCTTCAAATCTAATCTCAGTTGTTCCTCTCACGTCCTCCTCGGTCTGCCTCTCCTCCTCTCCCCGACAACCATTAAACTCTCGACCCTCCTCACCGGAGCAGATGCCTGCCTCCTGCGGACGTGGCCAAACCATCTCAATCTCCCTTCCCTAACTTTCGCTGAAATGGGCGCCACTTCCAGCGCGTTCCTGAAAACCCCGTTCGCAATTCTATCTAACATTGTGCGACCACACGACCAACGTAACATTCTCATTTCGGCCACTTCCAACTTGCTCTCAAGCGACTTCTTCATCGCCCAACATTCGGAGCCATACAACATTGTAGGTCGGATTGCCACTCTATAGAATTTACCCTTCAACTTTATAGGGACTTTCTTGTCGCAGAGGACCCCTGTCGCTGCTCTCCACCTTAGCCACCCCGCCTTGATGCAATGCGTGACATCATCTTCACATTCACCTTCCTTCTGAATGATCGAACCCAAATACTTGAACTTATCCGTATGGGGTACGATCTGATCCGCAATCATTACCTCAACATCTTCCTCGTTGGCCTCACCACTAAAGTTACACCAGAGATACTCGGTCTTAGAGCGGCTCATACGCAAGCCCTGGGATTCTAACTTAGCCCTCCAAAGCTCCAACTTCGAGTTCACCTCCCTCCTCGACTCCGCCACTAACACAATGTCGTCAGCAAAAAGCATGCACTACGGGATGCCATCTTGAATTCCTCGCGAAATGACGTCAAGGATTAGATCGAAAAGAAGAGGACTTAGTGCCGATCCCTGGTGTAGCCCTATCTCAACTGGAAAAAACCGGGTGTCACCAACTGGGGTCCTAACGCACGTCCTACCTTGGGAGTACATGTCTTGGATCGCCCTAACGAAGGGCAACGACACCCTCCTCTCTACTAGGCTCCTCCAAATAACATCGCGCGGAATGCTATCATAAGCCTTCTCTAGATCTATGAACACCATATGGAGGTCCTTACGCCGCTCTCTAAACTTCTCCATAAGGCGTCTGACGAGATGAATGGCCTCAGTCGTGGACCTCCCCGGCATGAAGCCAAATTGGTTCTCTGAGATCTCCACTTCTCTTCTTACCCTGCATTCCACCACTCTTTCCCAAAGTTTCATAGTATGACTGAGGAGTTTAATACCTCTATAGTTACTACAACTCTGAGCATCGCATTTGTTCTTGAAAAAAGGCACGACAATACTATGCCTCCACTCTGTCGGCATCTTAGAGCCTATGAGGAGGATGTTGAACAGCTCTGCTAGCCACTGAACTCCGACTTCCCCCAGACAAAGCCACACCTCAATAGGGATCTGATCCGGGCCTACAACCTTAACTCTACCCATTTTCATTAGGGCACCCTTTACTTCCTCTTTGCTGATGCTCTCACAGGAACTAAACGAACGAGCAGAAGATAGACTAACTCCTTGCACCACCGAGTCACTACCTCTAGCCTCATTGAAAAGTTCGAAAAAATACCTATTCCACCGCTCCTTAATAGCCACATTGTTCACTAACACTTGACCCAAATCATCCTTAATAAACTTAACGGGACCCAGGTCGCGCCGCCTTCTTTCCCTAGCTTTCGCTAGTTTAAAAATAGCATTCGCTCCTTCTTTGGTGTCTAGGCGCTTGTACATCTCCTCGTAAGCCTCACATTTAGCCTTAGCCACTGCCTTCTTAGCTTCTCTTTTCGCCACCTTGTACGCTACAATCTTCAAGATTCTCTCCTCCCCATCACTAACCGACAAAAGCTCCTTAAATAGCACTTATTTTGTCTTAACCTTGTTTTGGACCTCCTCATTCCACCACCAAGCCTCC
This sequence comes from Orobanche coerulescens, assembly GCA_033398695.1. Lineage (NCBI taxonomy): Eukaryota > Viridiplantae > Streptophyta > Magnoliopsida > Lamiales > Orobanchaceae > Orobanche > Orobanche coerulescens. The sequence goes on from CM065818.1 coordinate 61,743,616, forward strand.
CTAGGTCCACTAGACCTGCCCGAAGAAACCCTACCACCTTCTCTCCCACTCTCCTAATAGCATTGGTCATGCTGGTCCACATAAGGTTAGCATCGCCCGCACGCAAAAAACCTCCTTCGCGGGTCAGAGACTCCTTGAATACTGTCGCTTTCTCACCCTTCAGATCCTTCCAGAGAATCCTAGGTCTAGATTCTCTAACCCTGCTAACAACACGACCTCTCATGGATAAATCCATAGCCAGCAGTCGGTGTTGAGAAGCACATGCCTCGCTCCGGAACACCTTGCAGTCCACGCACGCCCTGTAATATCCGCAATTTCGAATTTCAGTAATTTTCTTTTTCCGGAGGAAGTTCGTTTTGACAACTCTATCATGATTTTTTCATCATTCCGAGAAAGATTAATTCTGCACTTTTTGTCATCCGAGTTCGTTTCGGTGTCGTTTTGTTGAGTTCCGTGTCCTTAATCGACTTTTTCACGTGGGAGTTCGACTTTGTAAAGTCACCATTAATTCTTGGAAACTCCAAAAATTCTGAATCTTCGCAAAATTATAGAGAATCAAGTTAGCTTTCCAATGGTTCAAACGGTGAGTCAATCGGAGTTCAGACGAAGGAGTTATGGTCGAAATAGCAAGACTGCACGGTGTGCCTTTTTGGTGTTGAAGGGGGCTGTACCGTGTGCCGCGGCACACTCAGGCTGTGCCGCGACACAAAGCTAATTCCTGGGCGTTTTTCTTCGCCCTGGGCCGCGGCACACTCATCCTGTGCCGCGGCACACGGGCTTTTTCTGCGTTTTTTAGCAGATTTGCGAGGAGAAAAACTTCATTTTTTCTCCTCTCTTCTTCCTCCTTCATCTTAGGCGATTTGATGGCGATTTTGGGCGATTTGAGTGCTCCAAAACTTGTAGATATTATCCTCCTCAAGTCTTGTTGAAGATTTTCGACCTCTACTTGAATCCTTCATCCAAATCAAGGTATTGTGGCTTGAACCCTTGTTTTTGTAGATTTGGGGATTTTCCTTTTTGATTTCGATTCCAATCCGTTTTTGATCAATTAGTTGTTGTATAAACGTTGTTTTGAACTTGTTCTACGGATTGGATACTCGTATCTTTGGTTCGTTCGACCCGAGAGGTGATTTCTTTGTTCTTGAAGGGTCTTGAACATTTAATGTTCGATTAAATGTTCGAATAAGTTCCCTTTGATAGTTTGTTGGGATTTCCGTTGTTTTTGGCCTTGATTCTCGTCGTAATCATGTTTTATTATTCCCTACGGAGGATTATAGGTGCTCGACGATTCCGATGTTGAATTCCGTTGGTGTTGATGATTCATATGGTGTTTTCCCGTAGTAATTTCGGTGCTATCACGTTCTAGATAGTGTTCGGGAATTTGAGGGCTACCCGGCCGTAGCCGTTCACTTTTCCATTTCTCGTGATATCGAGGCAAGTACCTTGCCCATACTTTTCTTATTTTGTGGATATGATGATCGGTGATCGTATTAGTGTGTTTGTTTGGTTGTTTGAAACGAAGTTTCAAAAGATTTCGGTTTGGCCTCGTTAAAGGCTTTCTTTCAAATGCGTGTGTGTTTTGTGAACGGTGTGTTTTGGGAATTTATTATGATTTGATTATTTTGAACGTTGAAGGATTTGATGATGATACTCCTATTGTTTAAAGTTATGGAATCGTGTATTCCGTATTTAATCTTGTTATTGTGTTTTGAAGAGTTTGATAATGGTGTCGAGTTAATGGCCATCTCTAGTGAGTATTCTTAATGAACTTACATTCTTAGCATGCTAGTTTTGCATGAGTAATGTGTGTGTGTGTATGCTCACTACGGGTTAGATCCGACGGAGTCTCGGTAGGGGTCCACGGAGGTGTGGATCGACGAGCTTTGCTTTTAACCACTACGGGTTAGATCCGACGGGGTCTCGGTAGGGGTCCACGGAGGTGTGGATCGACGGTTAATTGTGGTGAATTTTACAAATGTGATTTGATATTGGAATTTCCGGAAATGAGCGCTTTTGAACGGTTTTCATGATTGCATGCATCGACTAAGTGTGTAAGAGGTGTTCGTTTGGCTTACTTGGCTAGGATGGCACTAGAGTATTTTGTTGTTTGTTGTAAATCCTTTATTTGTGGATTTTGATGTTGGGAGACGAGCCTTGTGGTCGTTCTTGTGTACTGTGAGTTGATGAGATTTGGGGCTAAAATCCCAATGGTTTTGTAAGAGTCATTTTATGGATTTGGGGCTAAAATCCCAACGGGTTGGTAAATGTCATTTTTCGGAAAGTAAAGATTCGGGACGGTGACCCCTTTTGTCTTGTGGATTTTGAAAAGTAGGATTTGATAATCCTAAATGGTTTTCTATTAAAACTCTCGATGGCATTCTAAACCGTCTTATAAATTATTTCCATTGATTTATGGTATTTCGATTTTTAAAGGTTTTCTCAAACCCTTGCCTCGAGAAGTACTTTTCGTTTCGTTTGGATCTTTGAGGATTCCTGGTTATTGTTATTCGTGGAATGTGAATCGTATGGCTCGTATTTGCACTTTGTATTTGCACTAGCAAAACGGTGGAGTTTGCTAACCCCAGTATTCGGGGGTGGATGTCTATTTTTGCATTCAGGTTTTGGAGCATAACACAGGGTCGGCACGAAGGATGATGAAAGATGAACGATACTAATCACACGAGGATCCGTTGATGTCGTATTGGTCTAGTTGTATTTTCTTTTCCGCTGCAGTATCTTTTCCCCGTTGTACGGGAGTTTATTGTATTTTGACCCCTGCGTGGGTATATGTTGTAATTGAGTTGTATATTTTTATTGAAAGACCAAATCGGTCTACTGAGTCATTTAGCCTTGAAGGCATTGTCGAGATGTTAAATGTTGCTACCAGCCTGGTAGATCTTCGAGGAGAGGGTCTACGGCGTGTAATATCCCTGAGTGGATTGGGGGTGTTACACGCCCTAGCATCCCGATTGCGCAAAAAAAGGTAGTCAATTTGCGTGTTGTGCCCCCCACTACTGAAGGTGATGAGGTGCTCAGCTCTCTTCTGAAAAACAGAGTTAGAAATTACCAACTCATACGCAGTGGCAAACTCCAACAGTGCGGAACCTCCTGCATTCCTAACTCCGAAGCCGAAACCCCCATGCGCACTATGATAATCGTCCACACCCTCACCAATGTGCCCATTGAAATCGCCCCCCAAAATAATAAATTGATCGTCCGGAATACACCCGACCAACTCATCTAAACAGACCCAAAAGGCTTCCTTATCAAGCACACCCAAAGCAACAAGAGGGACATACGCACAGACCACATTAACCAGCTTCTCTCAACCACCATCTTAAATCCATGTGCTTATATGAATTTTTCTAGATTCCTTCTTCTTAAATTTTTAAAATGCAAATTCACGTGACTTAACCAATTGGAGGCTTATATAAGAAGACGCTTAGATAGCGGCCGCAGGTTTCTCCGTCATAAAAAAAATTGACTTTTAGATCATCCAACTAAAAATTATATTTACATTGCGGAGCAATTAATAGTGATATTGTTCATTATAATTTGGTCAAATAAATCATTTCAATCAAATAATAAAAATAAAAGTGCTAATTATTAATTTTCTGTTTCTAATTTTCTAGAATTAGGAACCCTAAATTAATTTTTTAATGAGGATTCAGTACTTATAAACCTAAATAAAAAGATACTTAGATATATCCTGCCAAATCAAAATTCAAATAGAATTTGCTAAGGAATTGATAGTGATATTATTCGCATTACATAATCAATTTAGTTTGGTCTAGAAAAATGATTTTGGCCAAACAATTTTTTTCTATTTCTTTTCAATTTAATTTGGCCGAATAAATAGTTTAGTTTGAAAATGTAATAGTATAAATCAGGAATGAATGAAATAATGATTAAATGAAAATATAAGGAAACTACTAATGATTAATTATAATTTAAAAATAAATATCATAATTCAAAAATTAAAATATTACATCTTTATTAGGTCTACTATATATTAAAAGAGAGACATTTGTCTATATGTCATTGCCTCAATTATTCTCCACCTTTAATTTTTTGAGAATAAAAATTATAAACACACTTTTGTCGAGAATAAAACGGAAACGAAAATGAAACGTACTCAGTATATCCCGCATTTGCAAGGTCTGAGCGGGTAAGATAGTACGCAGTCTTGCCCCTACCCAAGGGTAGAGAGTCTTTTTCTCGTTTTATTTCCAGTTTTATTGACCCCAGGAGTTGAACCTATGACCAATTGGTTCATGGATTGAGCACTTACCAGTGTGCCAACTCAACCCCTTATACACTTTTGTCGAGAATAAAACCAACATAGAAATTATGTATGTATAAATGGAAAAATATTCTAAATCATCTGATCTTCTGCAATTTTTTTATTTATGGAATAGATCATGTTCTAGGAGTATTATCTTTCTAATATAATTAAAAAATTGTATAATCACAAAATTAATATATTGTTATAAATATTGAAAGAAAGAGAAAAATATGAGAGAATATGTAGCCACCAATGAAATTGTGTATATCATTATGAAGGTCATAGACCTCTATTTATAGGTACACATATAAAGTTTCATGTGCATATTAGTCATTCACTAAATACATGATCTATTTATAACACTCCCCCTTGAATGACTATTTACATAAACAACTGCTTTACTAGTTTGAAGAAAACTCAATGGGAGAAAAACCTTCCAAACTGTTTGGAGTGAGCTTGTAACACGCATAAATTGCCGCATCATATTGCTGTTAGGAAAAGTTCTGAGCAATATATATTCAAGCGTCAATTGGATCTCTTCTGGAGTTCCAATCAATATAAGATCATTCATATTTATATATGACATTGAGTCATTTATATACCTTTCTTTAGTCGAATAATATTGACTAAGATGGTTATTTCAAATTTGACTATACTATTTGAATCCATATAAAGACTCTTGCAATTTGAAGGAAAACATATATTTAGATTTTGATTTATATGCTTCAGGCATATCATCCTTCTAGGATTTTATGTATCCATAAGATAAATTTTATGTACTTCCAAATCTCACTCAATATCTATATATAATTCAATTCATTAGTGGTCTTATAAAAAAATATACTCTTTGTAAGCAATTTTGACTACAAAAGTCGTGCTTCATATCTCATGTTTGCATGAGTAATGTTGGTAACTCTTCAAGAGTTACAATCATCATAATCGTATAATGTATGAATATTAATCAATATTCAACGAACTTTGTTCAATATGCTATTTTGAACTGCAGGTCAAATAACAAAGTTGTTGGAATATTTTATTCCATACATTCATTAATAGAGTTTTGATGATTAAAGTTTTTAAACAAAACAAAACAACAAAGAATCAAAGCAATCATCGAAGAAATCGAAGTCGCAAAAAGCTGAGCTGAAGGAAGATAACGTACTCTATTCTTATAGCATAACGTATGTAACTATGTGACAATAATGTGCGTAATGATCAGTTGATAACGTACGTAATGTGATGGTTCTGAGTTCAAACGAGATGAATGTTGGAGATGACGTCATGGCATAGGTCAGCGAGCAACGGACATATTGACTATATATAACGTTCGTAATGGGTGTTTGATTAGCATACGTAAAGGAGGAAACGAATGCTACTGGACTGAAACTGGACTAAGCTAACGTACGTAAGGTAGATGGGCTAACGTACGTAAACTGTCTAACGTACATAAAGGAAGAGCTTTAGCATACGTAATGAAGGCACAGGGAGCTAACGACTAGTTTGATGAAGAAGGCTATAAATACCACATCCTTGGTATTAATCCATGGAACAACTTCAAGCATTCAAGACATTGTTTTGATATTCATATACATTCTATTGTTGTTGTAATATTAAGCTTATATTGATAGTTTGAGTGTTTATACATTCGACACATACACGAGAGGTAAAAGAAAAGATACGATTGGATTCGGTGTTATTAGGATCAAGGATCCAGTATTGTTAAAATCGCAATCGATATCTAAGTGAGGTTTATCTAGTACCAATAGAAAGCTAGAGAGCTTGATTCCTTGTCCTACGAAAAGGAAAACGGTTTAACTTGGACCGACACAAAGACAAGTACGAGTGGTTTATCACGGATGAATTGAAGACGTGATTGTAACGGTAATCCCTCAACCGATAGAAGAGAGGTGCAGAGGTTTTTATCTTAATCCTATAGAAAAATATACCAAGAGAGGACGTAGGCTCGATTATAGCCGAACCTCTATAAATCCGTGTGTTAATTTAATTTCGGCACTTTATATTTACGCTTTCGCAACACGGCACAAATACCGATATTGCTCCAACAATTGGTATCGGAGCGGTACCTCCAATAAGCGGCTTAACATCCAAGGAGAAGATCCAAATGGCATTCCAAATTGCTCCAGTCGAAGGCCTTGCTCTAAATCGACCACCATTTTTTGATGGCTCAAACTTCATGACATGGAAGAAAAAGATGTCAATATTCATCCGATCGTATGACATCGAGCTTTGGAAAGTGATATGTCTTGGTCCGAAAAGCCCTCTCAAATCCGACGGTACGCTTAAAACTTTCGAAGAATATGACGACGCGGATTGGAAGAACGACCATCTAAATTGTAAGGCCACTCAATTTCTATTTTGTGCCTTAAATCCGGAAGAGGTCAATCGTATCTCATCGTGTGAAAGTGCTAAAGAAATATGGAAAGTCCTTGAAATCACACACGAAGGGACAACTCAAGTCAATGAGACGAAGATCAATATGCTTCTCCATGACTACGAGTTATTCATGATGAAGGGTGGCGAGTCCATCACCAATATGCTCGACCAATTTTCGGTCATCACTAATGGACTTGCTTCGTTTGGAAAACCATTATCAAGTAGTGAAAAAGTCAAAAAAATCTTAAGATCACTACCTGTTGAATGGGACGACACGGTTACGGCAATAATGGAATCTAAAGATTTAAACAATCTTGATTTTAGTGCTCTCGTCGGTTCTCTCATAAACTACGAGATAGTCCTAAAATCTCGGAATTCTAAACCGAAGCCGAAGGAAAGATCAATTGCCTTGAAGGCTAAGATGTCAAAAAGAGAAATCCCGGTGGACGAAAGCGACGAAGAATCGGCATATTATGCCAAAAATATTAATAAGTTCCAACACTTATTAAACCGGAGAAAGCAGGACATCCAAAAGGGCGAATCTAAGAAATTCGACAATAATTGTCGATTATGTGGAAAATCAGGCCACTTTGCAAAGAATTGCCGCGCTAAACCCAAGAAGGGGGTTTTCGTTGCAACATGGAGCAATGAAGACGAAGATGATGATTTTATCAATCAAAATAATCTCGCTCTCATGGCACGGAGCTCATTCGACGATAGCGACGTCGAAAGTCAAGTAAGTACATCCTCTCGTGACGAGCCATTTGAAGCATTTGAATTACTGCATACCGATTTTCAAATTGCTTTATCCGAGATTAAATCCCTTGAATCGAAAAATAAAACATTGGAAATTGAAAATTCCAAAATTCTTGAAAAGGAAAAATTTGTCGAGATCGATCATTCTAAATGCATTGAAAACGAAAATACTTTAAAGAATGATCTTTTGAAAATTTAAACCGAGCTCAAAAATTTAACAAAGAAATTCTCGTGTGAAAACGAGAAATTTGAAAAAATGCTTTGTGTTCAAAAATATACTTTGAATAAAGAGGGGTTAGGATTCAAACCACGTTCTAAAAACGAATCCGTAAATTTCAAAATACCCCGATGTGAAAAATGTTTGAAAATTGAGCATCATATTTTAAATTGTAAAAGCCCACGTCGGACGATTAATGTTAAAAAGATTTGGATTCCTAAAGGAACCACCATACCAAATATCATCTACATTTCGACACAAAAACCAAGTATCGGTTGGATCCCCAAAAATTGATTTTACTCAGGGGGAGTTTTATTAATATATTTTTCAAGGGGAGTTTTACCCGTTTTTATATTTATCATGATTTAGTGAGTTTATTTATTTATACATTATTTTTTGATGAAGACAAAAGGGGGAGAAAGGATAAAAGAAGAATGATGAATGGGATTAACCCTGAAAGAGGGAAAAAATAAGTCGAGAAAAATTAAAAATAATATCCCGATATTGACAGGGGGAGAAGTCGAAGAAAAATTTGAAAAGATTTGAAAAGAAAAGAAAAGGAAAGGAGTCGAAAAGAAATGGGAGAAGAAACTAACGAAACGGAAAAAGTCGAAAACTTTGGTCTGTACACATATACATATATTTTTATTGTGCAGGTAAATCCCATTGACGAAGTATTGTTTTGTAATCATCAAAAAGGGGGAGATTGTTGGAATATTTTATTCGATACATTCATTAATAGAGTTTTGATGATTAAAGTTGTTAAACAAAACAAAACAACAAAGAAGCGAAGCAATCATTGAAGAAATTGAAGTCGCAAAAAGCTGGGCTGAAGGAAGATAACGTACTCTATTTTTATAGCATAACGTACGTAACTATGTGACAATAATGTGCGTGATGATCAGTTGATAACGTACGTAATGTGATGGTTCTGAGTTCATACGAGATGAACGTTGGAGATGACGTCATGGCATAGGTCAGCGAGCAACGGACATATTAACTATATATAACGTACGTAATGGGTGTTTGATTAACGTACGTAAATGAGGAAACGAATGCTACTGGACTGAAACTGGACTAAGCTAACGTACGTAAGGCAGATGGGCTAACGTACGTAAACTATCTAACGTACGTAAAAGAAGAGCTTTAGCGTACGTAATGAAGGCATAGGGAGCTAACGACTAGTTTGATGAAGAAGGCTATAAATACCACATCCTTGATATTAATCCATACAACAACTTCAAGCATTCAAGACATTGTTCTGATATTCATATACATTCTATTGTTGTTTCAATATTGTGCTTATATTGATAGTTTGAGTGTTTATACATTCAACACATACACGAGAGGTAAAAGAAAAGATATGATTGGATTCGGTGTTATTAGGATCAAGGATCCGGCATTGTTAGAATCGCAATCGATATCTAAGTGAGGTTTATCTAGTACCAATAGAAAGCTAGAGAGGTTGATTCTTTGCCCTACGAAAAGAAAAACGGTTTAACTTGGACCGACACAAAGACAAGTATGAATGGTTTATCACGGACCAATTGAAGATGTGATTGTAACGGTAATCCCTCGACCGATAGAAGAGAGGTGCAGAGGTTTTTATCTTAATCCTATAGAAAAAGATACCGAGAGAGGACGTAGGCTCTATTATAGCCGAACCTCTATAAATCCGTGTGTCGATTTAATTTCCGCACTTTATATTTACGCTTCCGCAACACGACGCAAATACCGATATTGCTCCAACAAAAGTATTGACATTAATCTAAATCATATTAGATTGTTTTGTCCATCTGGACCAAATACTTTATTTCGGACATTAATCAACTTAGATCATTATGATCTTTATTTGTATAGGCATTACATTTCCTTGTAACAAAATTTGTAGAACGTTCCATAATTTAATTCTCTTCAAGAGTATGCTCTTCAAGAGCGACATCTTCAGGACGTTGAATTTTGTCACTAATATTTATTTTTTGATCTCCGGATATATATAATATAGTTCTCACCATTTAGGTGAGCTAGCCTTTATAAACTCAATTATAGCACTTGCATGTGTTTTCGAAGACATAAATTCCAACTGATTTTATTTAAACTCTTCTGGACTATATACATATAATTGATTGCAGTTTCTGCAAAATTGGTAATCATTTGAACTTCAAGTTCATAATTTTTCAACTAATTTTTCTTGATCGGTTGATACTTTTCTGCCCCTAATATCGGGAATGATACTGTCTTATAATATCAATCTTATTCATATCACCCATCAATACTTTAGGTATTGTCATAAAGAGGACCATACCGGGCATATTTTAATAATCATTTGGAGCCATAAAGGGGATATGTATACTGAATTACTTGTCGGAATTCAAAATAATGCACTTTGATCGATATCAAATCATGTTGGTCACTAAGTATACAGAATTCAGCTTGGACAGTGTTTTAAACAACAGACTGTACAATTTTCAAATCTGACTGCGTAGCGGAAGTCTTGTTAAAGTAAGTTGTTGTAAATACAGCAACTAGATATGAAGTGTATACTTAAAATTAATCACAGATATTAAAACAGTAAATGCAGAAGGTAAATGACACAGTAATTAAAGTGGTTTGAGGTAAACCCATCTACGTCCACTGGTCCTCCACACATGAGTTAAAATATTTATTATAAATACTACGTACACAACTATGTATTTATAATCAAACCTATCAATGTATCGTTCAAACAGATTGATACAATGATTGAAGCTTTCAACCGTTCACACAGATTGGTTTAGGCTTTCACTTGACTAACTTCTTCACACATAGTTCCGAAGGTTTGTCTCTTCAATGCAAGTCTGTCACACACAGTTCGGGAAAAGCAATGCTTTCTCAGTCCACATAGGGCTGATGGGTTTGTTCAATGATAGAACGATGGTTTCAACAACAGCTTGACTTTCTTGATCTTTAGCTGATGATGTGTTGTTCAAGGTTGAGCACTTTGGATATTTCTTCTCTCAAAATATGCAGTATACTTGAAGAAATATGTTTGCTCGGAATATTCGTGTAAGCACTTTTTTATCGTAGGTGTTTGTTACTTCTGGTCGTTGTTGCTCTATCTGTGATCTTCAAACTCTGGAGATATATATATAGCTTCTGAAGGGATCCGTTGGAAATAGATCCGTTGAGCAAGATTCCGTGACAACTAAATAGTTGACTTGTATAGACCAAGATCCAGATTTTGCGTGGTTTGAAGATCTCTGTTGGCTTCAGTATTTAAATGCTTTATCCTTTCAGTATTTAAATACTTCTTTATCAAACGGGACTTGACTTTAGTGAATATCTAAGATTCCTTTTCAAACGGTCTTCAGTCCTGTTTCGATGTGTATTGAAGGTCTCAATACTTCATAGCTTGAATGCTGTATCCATTTGTGCTGTAGGCTATCAAGGAGAAGTCGTTGTATGGAATATTTGTTGTATGAAGGGACAGCTTCCATACTTGGCGCTTTTAGACTCTTGTTGCTGTATGATGGCATGATGATAAGTCTTCGATATAGGATCAACAACTTCGATCGGTCTATTGATACAACAGCTTGCTGCATGCTGGATTGGCATATTGTCAAAACATTCTTATCAAGATCTTTCGATACAGGGATTGTTATCCCAACAAATCATAAATTATTCAAAACTTTAAGTTTACTCTGATGATGATTCAAATTCAAAATAAGAATAAGACAACTATGTCAATCTCGAATTCATTCTTGTGAGTTTGCGACATAATCAATCTTTATTTTATTGATTTTTAAATTCAATAATCTACTTCAAGAGATATCAATAATATTCCATCTTTAAACATTAAAAGATAGTAGTAGTTCATCCTCCAGAGAGAAATATTATATCTTTCAAGAGCATTTATTTTTCTCAATTACATATTTATACTTTATCAATGATACATGTACCATCATCAATATTATATATAATAACTATCGTTATTACTCTTCTTCGAAAAGAAAGTGCAATAGTAATCCAACATCTATAGGATGTTGATGAAAGTTGGTCAACTCAAAATAATACAATTTTAAGTGTATAAATATATTTTATGACATTCACTGGTAATTTATGATATTTAGCATAGAGAAGGTGAGAATTTGTATTAATATATCTTCAGGATATATATCATAAGTAAATATATAGTTAAATAAAATATAAATATGATATAAATAGACTTTAAAATTAAACATGTAATTTTAAACATGAAAATATTGAAAGTATTAGGATTAGTAGACTTCTGGTCTAATAAGTGGTGAATTTTATACATCATTTACATTGATAATTTCTGTAATACCAATTTTTTCTCTTCGAAAATTATACGTGTCATTTGTCTCACTTGTTATCTCGGTATTGTACACATTTCAAGTGACACTTTAGAAATCCATAAATTTATCGATACTTAGAAGATAATAGTAATCTTCAACCCTTTAGGGAGGAATTTAGTGGTTCTTCATGTAACACCCCCAATATATTCGGGAATATTACAGCGCCGTAAATCCTTTACATAAGGATTTACAAGGCTGAAGAATTGAATAAGCATAAAAAGGTACTAACGAATGGAAATAATGGAATTACAGTACATCAGCTCTGACCAAATACAGAAACAGTACAATTGTTCAACAGAACTCAATAATACCTCACCAAATTCAAATCATCACAAATGACTTCGTACTCGAGTACTTATTGAAATAACGAATAAACAACAGATAAATAAACCCGGTCGAGACATCACTCTGCACCCTCGTCGTCATACAGTTCCAGTGGTTGTTTCCCCGCTCTCCTGCATCCTGAACACAAGCAAAATGTTCACCCCCGAAGGGGTTAGCACAACGATGCTAGTACAAGTACCACAACATATTATTCATATTTCACGGTGAATAATAATAACGTAAACGACAAAATACCAACGAGTCTTCTCCTACAAGAAACTCAAACATAACATTCACAACTGATAATCACAACATGATATCAATACATACACATGGTAATTCCATCGATCCAGCGTTCATTGCCTAGAACCCACGATGATCCCGTCAGACCAACCCGTGGTGGAAAAACCCGTCCGATGATCCAGCGCACGCTAGCATAGATCCCCCGATGATCCCGTCGGACCAACACGAGGTGGACACACAATAATGACATACATGCACGACAATATGTATAACAACAATACATAAAACAATTAAGGTACTTGCCTCGATTTGAAGACAATAACAATACTTCCACGAAAATGAATACTCGAAGATCGTCCTCCTCAATCAATCACGTAACGAGACCAAACCTTAACAAAAGAAATGATATAGGATTTATCTCACGTCGTACAAAAGTTTAACAATTCGATTAACGGTCAAAAGTTCATAAGCGCACCGCCCGAATAGCTTAGCGCACGCTAAGTATTCGTAGCGGCGTTACATGCCCGATAGCGCACGCAAACAACATGACTTAGCGCACGCTAACGATGCATGGTCGATACTTCACCGATCGCCCAATCGACTTGCTCGATGTTCTAGCGACGTTACGTACCAAACGTAGCGACGCTAACTAGTGCTCGATAAGCGCACGTTAAATCGCATAGCATAGCGCGGCGCTATCTTCGCATGGCGCCATCAGCCGAGCAAGAACTGCTCGCCATGATCGAGACAATGAAATCTTGCGTGATAATTCATGTTACTTCCATGAATACCATGTTCATACCCTTATGAATGATTTTACGAATAAAGACAACTTCGGATTCAAGGATATGCCTACCAATATAAAACCATATTCTATTCCGACTTCAAAACTTCATACGACAATTCGAAAAGCTAAACGGTTGATATCAACACCTCTATATCAGTCCATGTTATCATACTGAAGTTGATAAACGTCCTATATATACTAGATAAATCAAACCTTTAGATTTATCTAACAATAAGGATGTTAACGTCTAGTCCAAGATTACTATGAAATCATCTATTAGATTCGGTTTACCAATGATAGAAGCTTCTCTTCACATATTCAGTGTACTAAGATTCGAATCATGATGATTATAATCAAGGTATTTAAGGCTTATTCAACTCACTATTCCAAACATGATATACTTGGATAATTCATCTATGAAAATCCATATCTTGTTAACATGATCATCCAAATCGTTAGAATCCAACTCTAAGTCTGGAGATAGATTGAACATACCTTAAAATGACGAAATCACTGAACCGTAAGGTAGAATCCAACTCCGGTTGGTTGTATGCCCTTCCAAGGTGCTATTCCACTTCCATGAACATTCCACGTGATAACCAATGTATAAACATCAACAATATGTGTTCTAAGTGTATAGGAGTATTACTACAACTCTCAGAACTCTCAAAATTGAGGAATAGACGAAAGAAATGCAAGCCAACACGGTTGATGTCCTATTTATAATATTCTGCATTATTGACAAGTTAGCGCACGCTACTAAGCATCCCTTAGCGTGCGCTAATAATGTTTGACTTCAGAATTTGTCTGGGTGCGTCAGCGGGAATCTTATCCGGACCCATGTCCCGGCTGGCGCATGTGTTAGCCGTCCCGTTCAATAATTGAGTCCTTAGCGCACGTTACTCCTACCTGCATAGCGTGCGCTAATAATGGCCCGATAGCGCGCGTTAAGATACATTCTTAGCGTGCGCTATCACGAGGTTGCTTGAGCAATTTTGCAAGTTTCTATACTTATGCATAATGATATTAATGCACTAAATATCATACTCCAATAATCAAAATCACCAATCCAAAATAATACATGGTTTGAATACAGATGAAATACACTGTAATAAATCCGGATATTACATACTCTCATACTAAAAAGGAGTTTCGTCCCGAAACTCAAGACGAAAATAACTCGGGATATCTAGACTTCATATCAGCTTCCGTTTCCCAGGTGGCTTCTTCCGTTCCATGACGTGACCACTGAACTTTGACCAAAACGATTGATTTGTTCCTCAGTTGCTTAACTCGACTCTCGAGTACCTTGACCGGTCTTTCTTCAAACGTCCCATCCTGTTCGACTTCGATCTCGCCGAAATCAATGACATGACTGGGATCTGGTATATACCTCCGTAACTGGGATACGTGGAACACGTTATGAACATGGCACAATGACGACGGCAATGCTAATCTGTATGCCAACTCCCCAACTCTCTCGAGGATCTCAAATGGTCCGATATATCTCGGACTCAGCTTTCCTTTCCTTCCGAAACGAAAGATTCCCCGAGTAGGAGAAACCTTCAAAAGTACGTGATCTCCAAGATCGAACTCCAATGGGCGGCGGCGACGTCCCGCATAGGATTTCGCGACTCGGGCGGTCAATGGCCTCTCACGAATTAAGGCTATCTTCTCTCGAGTCCGCTCGATCAACTCGTTCTGTTCGATCAAGTCCGATGAATCGTCCCAGCATAGGGGCGATCTGCATCTCCTTCCGTATAATGCCTCAAACGGTGCCATCTTAATAGAAGCATGCCAACTATTGTTGTAGGTAAATTCAATCAACGGTAGATGAACTTCCCAATCGTTTGACCAATCTAAGGTACAGGCCCTTAGCATATCTTCCACCGTTTGTATAGTTCTCTCAGATTGTTCATCAGTCTGCGGGTGATAAGCTGTACTGAAGTTCAATTCGGTCCCCAAGGCCTTATGAACTGCTTTCCAAAAGTGAGACACAAAACGGCCGTCTCGATCAGAGACAATGGTCTTCGGCGTACCATGCAATCGAACTATCTCCGAAATAAAGACTCGAGCCAACCTCTCTGGTCCCCACGTATCCTTAATGCCTAGAAAATGAGCTGATTTGGTTAAACGATCAACTATCACCCAAATCATGTTCATTCCTGTCCTGGTTTTCGGCATATTAGTGATAAAGTCCATCGATATGTCCTCCCACTTCCATTCAGGAATCGGGAGCGGCTTCAACATTCCAGCAGGCCGTTGATGCTCGATCTTAACCTGCTGACAAGTCAAGCATTTCGAAACATAGTCCGCTACGTCTTTCTTCATGTTGCCCCACCAGAAGTTCTGCTTTAAGTCCTTATACATTTTACTGGTGCCCGGGTGGATAGAATAGGGCGAACTATGAGCTTCCTTCATAATCGTCTGTTTCAGAACATCAACATCGGGGACGCAGAGTCGGTTCTGAAATCTCAAAACTCCATCGTCATGAATTATGAATCCGGGGGCCTTTCCTTGGATCACTTCATCATGTAACCGAATCATCAGAGGATCATCTGCCTGTCTAGATTTGATTTCTTCGGTTAAAGATGAAGTTATCTCCATCACGCACAGTTGTCCCTGGACTCTCTGTAACCACACTTCAATCCCTTCACGAATCATCTCTCGCTGAAGGCTAAGTTGGGAGGTCAGTGTCTCCAGCATCTGAATAGAGACAGGCTTGCGGCTAAGTGCATCGGCCACTACATTTGCTTTGCCTGGATGATATAAAATCTCCAAGTCATAGTCCTTAATCAGTTCCAACCATCTCCTTTGCCGCATGTTCAACTCTTTCTGACTAAATATGTACTTGAGACTCTTATGATCCGTAAAGATCTGACAGTGAGTCCCGTACAGATAATGCCTCCAGATCTTCAAGGCAAAAACCACTGCTGCTAGCTCCAAATCATGTGTCGGGTAATTCACTTCATAAGATTTCAGTTGTCGCGACGCATAAGCGATCACCTTATCATTCTGCATCAACACGCACCCAAGTCCTTGGTTCGAAGCATCAGTAAACTATGAATCCTTCGGTTCCTCGGGAAGTGATAGAATCGGTGCCGTCGTCAATCTCTTCTTCAATTCATCAAAGCTAATCTGACACAATTCATTCCACTCAAACTTTTGAGTTTTTCTGCAGGAGTCGAGTAAGTGGGCGGGAGACTTTAGAAAACCCTTCCACGAATCGACGATAGTATCCAGCAAGTCCTAAGAAGCTTCGGACCTCTTTCACGTTCTTTGGAGGCTTCCAATCCAATATTGCTTCGATCTTCTGAGGATCTACTCGGACTCCTCTAGCTGACACCACATGGCCGAGGAACATTACTTCCTTTAGCCAGAATTCACACTTAGAAAGTTTGGCGTACAATTGTTCGTTTCTCAAAAGTCCCAATACAATCCGCAAATGCTGCGCATGTTCTTCCGGACTCTTAGAGTTGGCTAATATAGCCCATTATGAATAGTCCAGATTTTACCGTGCAAATATTTAATAAAATGATTAAATATTTTTATTCTATTAAAAAAATTAAATAATATTTTAATTAAAAAATTATTTAATTTTCCGTACGACTGAATATTCCAGAGGAAGCCACCACCAACAATGGCTTACCCAGCAAGCAGCCCCAATGGCTTACACAACAAGCAGTCCAGATTTACTCAGAAATTAATATATATTAAAATATATATAATTTAATACTAGAATGTCATCAATAAACACGACCACAAATTTATCCAAAAATTCAATGAACACACGGTTCATCAATTGCATAAATACAGCAGGTGCGTTAGTGAGACCAAACGGCATTACTACAAACTCATAATGCCCGTAACGAGTTCTGAACGCTGATTTCGGAACATCAGATTCCTTAATCCTCAGCTGATGGTATCCTGATCTCAGATCAATTTTAGAAAATACTGTTGCCCCTTGCAACTGGTCAAATAGATCATCAATCCGTGGCAACGGATACTTGTTCTTAATCGTCATCTTGTTCAGCTCTCGATAGTCAATACACAGTCGGAGCGATCCATCCTTCTTTCGGACAAAAAGAACTGGCGCTCCCCAGGGTGAAACGCTTGGCTGAATATAGCCCTTGTCCAGTAACTCCTCCAGCTGCTTCTTCAGTTCGTACATCTCAGTAGGTGCCATACGATACGGCGCCTTGGAAATTGGTGTAGCTCCGGGTTCCAGCTCAATGGTAAATTCCACATCCCTTCGTGGAGGTAGTCCAGGTAACTCGTCAGGAAACACATCTGGAAATTCGTTCACAACAGAATGGATGAAAGTTCCACAATTTCGTCTTCTTTCTTCATTGCGTAACACCAGCATCTACATCCTGTTTCAACAATTTGACTTTTCATCGCCTTGATCAATTTCCCGAGCTTCCGGTTTCCATCCTCAAACAAAATTTCGAACCATCGTCGGCGATCAGCGAGATATTCCTCCTTCGGTAGTTCACAATTGCTCCATATCGATTAAGCCAATCGTCTCTCGAGTATCGTCGTCTCCTTGCATTTCTATCACGATCGATTTGAGAGCCACTCTCGCCTCCAAATGATACAGGAAATTTCTAGTTTCTAAATTTCCGACAATCCTCTCTCCACTCAAGAAACCAACAACATAAGGTTCACAAGCATGAAAACCGGAAATATTCAAACGATTTACACAAGACAAAGATATGAAAGAATGTGTAGCTCTGTATCGAATAAAACACTAATCGGCCGGGAAAGGATCTCGGACAAGACTGATGCGACAAAGAAGATCTTGATCGTCTGTCCTCCTCATCTCGCATGCAGACGTGGGGAGCATATCCGCACTCGATGTCCCCTTTCGGTCCCATTGTCCTCTCGCACGCCCGCGGCCAAAATTCCCGAGGCATCCGAACACTTTGCTGCGTCGTGGAATACCGCCTCCTTCTCGGATCGGCCGTGGTGTACGGGCTCTAAAAGACTTTGCAGCCTCTTCACAAAACACCGCCCGATGTCCCTCTCGTCCACAATCAAAACAAGTCACGGCACGAAGGGGGCAATTCCGTCGATAGTGCCCCGTCTGGGCGCAGTTAAAGCATTTCCTGGTAACATCAGTAAGAGTTGATGTCGCTCCGAAGTTCTTTCCGCTCCTAGCTGGGTGCGGAGGTTTCTTGAAAGAATGGAAGGATGACTGGGCCTTACGGGGCCCGCTGTTTTTGTGCTCTGTAGAAGTACCAGAGACTTTCTGCTTCTTGGTTTCCGCAAATTTCTCCATGGCTGCTTCCTTGATCTCATATGCCAACGCCTTATCCTGGTATTGGCGGAGTGTGGTACATTCGAATACGGACATGTACCTCTGAACTTCTGGTTTCATTCTCATATCGAAATGGATCATCATTTCTGCATCTGTTCTGACCAGATGTCGAACAAATGCCAGCTGTTGGTTAAACGTCTTGATCGCCTGGGATACTGACACATCAGAGGGCTGAGCGGAGAAAAACTCCCGAACTTTGGCTTCCCTCACAGGACGAGGGCAATACTGAGCTTCCATCATCAATCTAAACTCTGTCCAATCGGCATCATGGTCTACTAGCCGGATGGCTTCCCACCATTCGGACGCTTCCCCTATCAAAAAATATTGAGCGATAGAGGCTCTCCGGTCGTCAGGGCAGTTAATTCCGGCAAAGATTTTCTCCAGCTCCTTTAACCAATGATCCCAGGTGGGAGTCTCAGAAATACCGTCGAATTTGGGTGGTTGCATCTTTGCCACCTCTTGCAGCCACCGGTCACCTCGATTTCCCATGTCTGGGATCCCTTGCTGTCTCTCCCCCTGCTGTAGTCCCACCGCCACTTGCATTCGGTCCACGACCTGGGCGAACTGAGTCATCTGGTTCACCACTTGACGAAGGATCTCTGGTACAGCAGGATCTGGTTCATTATTAATAGATTGTTGCGGCTCGCCGGAGCTATGACTGGCCTGGTTAGAAGGCGACGCCTCCCTTTCGGCATTTCTCCGTCCGCGTCCACGACCGCGACCACGTCCACGTCCGCCTCTCAACATACTGTAAGCATAAATACTCAATATACAGGAAACAACATCGTTCTAATATTCGAGTATAAAGAGATACAATATGCAAAGAACGAGATAGAGTTTAGGAACTTACAACCACTGTTCGCATGAAGACGTAGGCAGTGCAGTGATGTCATTCACGGCCGGTTATCCCAAAAGACATAAATGACCCCTATTTTAACCCAACGGCCAAGATATCCATAATCTTAGCTCCGATACCATATTCTGTAACACCCCCAATATATTCGGGAATATTACAGCGCCGTAAATCCTTTACATAAGGATTTACAAGGCTGAAGAATTGAATAAGCATAAAAAGGTACTAACGAATGGAAATAATGGAATTACAGTACATCAGTTCTGACCAAATACAGAAACAGTACAATTGTTCAACAGAACTCAATAATACATCACCAAATTCAAATCATCACAAATGACTTCGTACTCGAGTACTTATTGAAATAACGAATAAACAACAGATAAATAAACCCGGTCGGGACATCACTCTGCACCCTCGTCGTCATACAGTTCCAGTGGTTGTTTCCCCGCTCTCCTGCATCCTGAACACAAGCAAAATGTTCACCCCCGAAGGGGTTAGCACAACGATGCTAGTACAAGTACCACAACATATTATTCATATTTCACGGTGAATAATAATAACGTAAACGACAAAATACCAACGAGTCTTCTCCTACAAGAAACTCAAACATAACATTCACAACTGATAATCACAACATGATATCAATACATACACATGGTAATTCCATCGATCCAGCGTTCACTGCCTAGAACCCACGATGATCCCGTCAGACCAACCCGTGGTGGAAAAACCCATCCGATGATCCAAGTATGACGCTAGCATAGATCCCCCGATGATCCCGTCGGACCAACACGAGGTGGACACACAATAACGACATACATGCACGACAATATGTATAACAACAATACATAAAACAATTAAGGTACTTGCCTCGATTTGAAGACAATAACAATACTTCCACGAAAATGAATACTCGAAGATCGTCCTCCTCAATCAATCACGTAACGAGACCAAACCTTAACAAAAGAAATGATATAGGATTTATCTCACGTCGTACAAAAGTTTAACAATTCGATTAATGGTCAAAAGTTCATAAGCGCAATGCCCGAATAGCTTAGCGCACGCTAAGTATTCTCGTAGCGTGCGTTACGTCGCCCGATAGCGCACGCAAACAACACACTTAGCGCACGCTAACGATGCATGGTCGGTACTTCACCGATCAGCCAATCGACTTCTCGATGTTCTAGCGCACGTTACGTACCAAACGTAGCGACGCTAACTAGTGCTCGATAGCGACGTTAAAGCGCATAGCATAGCGTGCGCTATTCGCATGGCGCTTTCACGAAAGAATCGCTCTCGCCATGATCGAGACAATGAAATCTTGCGTGATAATTCATGTTACTTCCATGAATACCATGTTCATACCCTTATGAATGATTTTACGAATAAAGACAACTTCGGATTCAAGGATATGCCTACCAATATAAAACCATATTCTATTCCGACTTCAAAACTTCATACGACAATTCGAAAAGCTAAACGGTTGATATCAACACCTCTATATCACCCATGTTATCATATCAAGTTGATAAACGTCCTATATATACTAGATAAATCAAACCTTTAGATTTATCTAACAATAAGGATGTTAACGTCTAGTCCAAGATTACTATGAAATCATCTATTAGATTCGGTTTACCAATGATAGAAGCTTCTCTTCACATATTCAGTGTACTAAGATTCGAATCATGATGATTATAATCAAGGTATTTAAGGCTTATTCAACTCACTATTCCAAACATGATATACTTGGATAATTCATCTATGAAAATCCATATCTTGTTAACATGATCATCCAAATCGTTAGAATCCAACTCTAAGTCTGGAGATAGATTGAACATACCTTAAAATGACGAAATCACTGAACCGTAAGATAGAATCCAACTCCGGTTGGTTGTATGCCCTTCCAAGGTGCTATTCCACTTCCATGAACATTCCACGTGATAACCAATGTATAAACATCAACAATATGTGTTCTAAGTGTATAGGAGTATTACTACAACTCTCAGAACTCTCAAGATTGAGGAATAGACGAAAGAAATGCAAGCCAACACGGTTGATGTCCTATTTATAATATTCTGCATTATTGACAAGTTAGCGCACGCTACTAAGCATCCCTTAGCGTGCGCTAATAATGGTTGACTTCAGAATTTGTCCAAAGGCCAATGGGAATCTTATCCGACCTACCGGGCGCATGTGTTAGCCGTCCCGTTCAATAATTGAGTCCTTAGCGCACGTTACTCCTACCTGCATAGCGTGCGCTAATAATGGCCCGATAACGCGCGTTAAGATACATTCTTAGCGTGCGCTATCACGAGGTTGCTTGAGCAATTTTGCAAGTTTCTATACTTATGCATAATGATATTAATGCACTAAATATCATACTCCAATAATCAAAATCACCAATCCAAAATAACACATGGTTTGAATACAGATGAAATACACTGTAATAAATCCGGATATTACACTTCAGGAACTGTCAATAAATTTAGCACTACCTTTTTTTTCACACGAAAAGTATCATTTATTTCTAAAGATATCATGCATATTTGTACTTTGATGGGAAAATAAATCATGACCATTATTTAATCTCAAGAACTTGACATTCGATTCACAAAACGAAGAAATAAGATAAGCCAAGAATTTGAGTGATGCAAATATCTTCAAAATACTTGACCTTTTTATCACTAATTATATAGCAACGATCAATTCAAATCATATTTCAGGTATGACATCATATCTCATATTGATAAAAAATCATAATATATCATAAGAGATAATAAAATATTAAAACACATAATATATAAGATTAGATATTGACATATAATCTTAAGATTATCATTTTCGTGTCCTTATCATTAACAGTTGATAATATCCACTCAACGGGGTAAAATTTATAAGTAATCCTCTACAAGGATAAACTCTAAATTTATCTACTTCAGGAGATAAAATTTGAGCCACGTAATATTGAAGTTTGTAATTTAATATTGTTTACTTCCGGGAACAACTATCAGTACATATGATAGGAACATTCGACCACTCACTAATATTGCTACCATTGGAGCACAATCAGATTATGATTGTGTAGTATATCATATCTTATACAATCTCGATAGAGAGTATTCTCAAATCATATTAATATCTTTTATTTGAAATATAAGCGTGTGTGTATATAAATTTGAACCATCGATCTTTATGTGACCACGGTCCAAAATGGATTACGCATACAAATGCATTTCATGTAGGAAAATGCAAGAATTACAATTATGTTTTATATGCATCAAAATCAGTGCACTAAAACAATATAGTTCATTCATAAGTTCTCATGTGAATAAATCTTGATCATCCATTTAATCAAGATATATGTACCAAATTCATTCTTATTTCTTAACTTATAATTCATTCTCACCAGAACCACAACATGTGCGCGCGCGCGCACACACACACACACACACACACACATATATATATATATATATATATTATGTGTGTATATATATTTTGATTGGTTATTGTTATTAACATTTATTTTGGGTAGTGTATATAGAAATTAATATGGAAAAACTTAAAATGACTTAAATTTAGTATGAGATATACTTGGAAAATTTTACTAATGAAGTTAAATTAGTAATTTTCACAAAAAACCAAACCAAACCAAACCAAACATACCCAGTATATCCCGCTCAGAGCAGGGTCTGGGGAGGGTAAGATGTACGCAGACCATGCCCCTACTTATTACGGTAGGGAGGCTGTTTCCGTGAAGACCCCAGCTTAGTGCACAACAGAATCTTGTGTGATAAATACAAAGGAAAACATATGATTCGAAAAAGCTCGAGACCATACCTGAGCCCATGGCTTGATCCACATGGGACTTACCTAAGCGGAATTTGGCTACTTTACTCCCGATGAACGCTGCTCTAACAAAAGAGAGGTTGGCTCTCCGCACAGCTCCCTGTCAAAAATACACCACACGCAAAGACAATAGGATAAAATATACAATAAAAATAAAAATGCAATATTTTAGGTCAAAGCTAACCGAGACTGTAACACCCTCAGGATATCTGAGGTATATTACAGCGCCGTGAATCCCTATATGGGACCCACCAGGCTGAACAAGCATCATACTCATCGACTCACAGAAACAACAGAAAAATACTTCGTCATAAAGACGCCCAACAAAATAATCCACCCGGTTCAACCGGTCTAACATAACACCATAATCCGACACAAACATAATAAACAACAATACAATCCCGACGAGTAAAAGTTCTTAAGTACTCGAGTACTTCTATTAGTTTAAAGACCACAAAAAGTAAAAAGGATAGAAACAATAAGACACCACTCGTGCACAATCATCACGCACGGCCATCATCCGCATACTGGTCCAGCACCCGCTCGTCTCGATGAACCTGACCTGAAATTCATAAAATGAATTTCCCCAAAACGGGTCCCCAGAGGGGTTAGCAATTACGCTAGTACAAGTAACCAAATGAACGACTTACATCTTACACATATAGTAATGCATGCAATTCAAGAAAACATAGTTCCAAATCACTCATTTCCGAAAATGCCATAATCAAGTCACATTTGTAAAAATGCACCACAATTAACCGTGGATCCACCCCTTCGTAGACCCCTACCGAAACCCCGTCGGATCTAACCCATAGTGGTTAAAAGCAAGCTCGCGGATCCACCCCTCTGTGGACCCCTACCGAGACCCCGTCGGGTCTAACCTATAGTGAGCATACACACACACACACAATTCTCATGCAATACCAATACATTAAGATTGTAAGTTCATAAGGGTACTTGCCTCGGTTAATAGACGGTGATACGAACGGAAAGGAAGAACCGAACACGACCGCGAGGAACCGGCGGAAACGAACCTAACGATTCGAATAACACAATCACAACCAACTCTAGACGAATACGGAAATGGAATACACCCGAAACCCGCCTACGATTCATGTATATTCGTACCAAAAATAACAACGAGGGCGGACCACAACCAAACCCTCTCGATTCCGTAAAATCCCACAAAATATCCATGAATCCGTAGGAAAGCTAAAGATACTAACAATATTAATCGTATTCATCATGAATCCACCAACAAAACGGAACGAATCGGAAGAAAATCCCAAAACCCCCAAATTATCCGAAAATAGGGTTCTAAGAGATATTACCTTTGAAGATTCAAGTACTATGATCCGTAGAACGCGCGTTAGATTGATTATCCGGGCCTCACAACTGAAGGAGAATGATGAAAATCAACCCTCAATTGATGAATGATTGAGAAGTTCTCCCCCTTAATCCTCTCTCTCTCTCGTGCGCACGTGAAGAAATGAGGGGAATGGCCGATCTCGCCTAATAAGAACGAGA
Organism: Orobanche coerulescens; assembly: GCA_033398695.1. Classification (NCBI taxonomy): domain Eukaryota; kingdom Viridiplantae; phylum Streptophyta; class Magnoliopsida; order Lamiales; family Orobanchaceae; genus Orobanche; species Orobanche coerulescens. Next base: position 61,768,532 of record CM065818.1, read on the forward strand.
TTATACAGTTGACCGCATGGTGTGCCGCGGCGCAAGCCCAAAAACTGCTCCCAGGGTTCGGCAGTGTGCCGCGGCACGGCCTGCGTGTGCCGCGGCACCCGGTACAGTCGGGTTTTGGTCGCAGATGCCACACGAGTGTGCCGCGGCCCCGAACGGGTGTGCCGCGGCACTGACTCGGTAGTGTGCCGCGGCCCCGTACGGGTGTGCCGCGGTACACAGTACAGTCCGCTCGGCCAAAAACTGGAAAAATATGTGTGCCGCGGCGCACACGCCTTGTGCCGCGGCCCACACTCCCTTAGGGTCCAAAAATGATGAAAAATAATCCGGGAAGAGAATGAAAGCAATATGAATCAATATCGGGGAAACAATAACACGAGATGCACCCACGGCAACCCCGAAACGGCGGTTCCGCACAACAATAACGAGAATCAGATCGATAGATGACAGGAAAAATACACTGAAAGATACAGGAGGGTTACTACAATCGAAAAATACACCGGAAATGAAAATACAAGGAAAGGAAAAATGCGGATATTACATTCTACCCCTCTAAAAATAAGTTTTGTCCCGAAACTTAAGAAACAAACAACTCAGGGTACCTAGCACGCATGCTATCCTCGGTTTCCCAAGTTGCCTCCTCGACACCGTGTCTCGAGCACTGCACTTTGACCAAAGGGATGGTCTTATGCCTCAGTCGTTTCTCACGATGCTCTAAAATCTTCAAAGGACGCTCCTCAAAAGTAATATCTTCAGCGACATCAATCTCGCCATAATCGATGACGTGACTAGGATCCGGGACATATTTCCTCAGCTGGGAAACATGAAAAACGCTAGGAACATGACTCAAGGCCGGAGGTAACGCCAAACGGTATGTCAACCCACCGACTCGCTCGAGGATCTCAAAGGGTCCAATAAATCTCGGACTCAACTTTCCTTTCTTCCCGAAACGAAAAACTCCCTTCGTCGGCGACACCTTTAGCAGAACGTGGTCTCCCACCTCGAATTCCAAAGGTCGACGACGGACATCGGCATACAACTTTTGTCGACTCTGGGCAGTCAACATCCATTCCCGAATTAATTCTATCTTCCGCCTCGTCTCTAAAACGACATCCGGCTCGGTCCCGACCAAATCGGACGTCTCATTCCAACAAATTGGTGATCGACATCGCCGCCCATAAAGTGCCTCATACGGTGCCATCCGAATTGATGCGTGCCAACTGTTGTTGTACGTGAATTCGATCAATGGCAAATGTTCCTCCCAGTCACTACTCCAATCGAGAGCACATGCACGCAACAAATCCTCGAACGTCTGGATAGTGCGTTCCGACTGTCCATCTGACTGGGGATGAAAAGAGGTACTCAAACGCAAACGGGTACCCAACGCCTTATGTACTGCCTTCCAGAAGTGCGATACAAAACGGCCATCACGATCCGAAACGATAGACTTCGGAGTACCGTGAAGCCTCACAATCTGCGCGATAAACACATGGGCTAACTTCTCTGGCCCCCAAGTGTCCTTGATGCCCAGAAAATGTGCCGACTTGGTCAGACGATCAACAATCACCCATACCATATTCATGCCCGACCTCGATCTCGGCAAACTCGTAATGAAATCCATCAATATATCTTCCCACTTCCATTCCGGAACGAGAAGTGACTGCAACAACCCAGCCGGTTGCTGATGCTCGATTTTGACCTGCTGACAAGTCAAACATCTCGCTACAAACTGTGCGACCTCCTTCTTCATATCATTCCACCAGAAGTTCCTTCTCAAGTCCTTGTACATCTTACTCGAACCAGGATGAACGGAGTAAGGTGTAGCATGGGCCTCCCGCAAAATACTGTGTCTCAACTCTGAGTCGTTCGGCACACAAAGCCGACTCTGGAATCTCAAAATACCATCCTCGTGAATCACAAACCCAGGAGACTTTCCTTTAAGAACGTTCTCTCGGATTTGAGTAATCATCGGATCCTCTAACTGCTTCAGCTTAATTTCATCGATTAGAGATGCGAAATCTCTAAAGCACAAAGTTGCCCGACAACTCCAGGCAACAAAACCTCAACATCTAACTCGATCAAAGCCCGCCGAAGCTCAGACTGAGATGTAAGGATCTCAAGCGTTCGCAACGCCACCAGTTTCCGACTCAAGGCGTCGGCCACGACGTTCCCCTTGCCCGGATGATAAAGGATTTCGAGGTCATAATCCTTAATCAGCTCTAACCACCTCCTCTGTCTCATATTTAACTCCCGCTGAGTAAATATGTATTTCAGACTTTTATGATCGGTAAAAATCTGACATGTAGAGCCGAAAAGATAGTGACGCCAAATCTTTAGCGCAAAAACGACCGCCGCTAACTCCAAATCATGAGTAGGGTAGTTCAGCTCATACGGCCTCAACTGTCTCGACGCATAGGCAATGGTCTTGCCGTGCTGCATCAATACGCACCCAAGACCCTGACCCGAAGCATCGCTATAAACGGCAAAACCCTCGTTGCCACATGGCAACGTCAAAACCAGGGCTGAAGTCAAACGCTTCTTCAGTTCCTCAAAACTCGACTGTCTTTCGTCATTCCAGACGAACTTCTCGGATTTCTGGAGCAACTGCGTGAGTGGCCGAGCTAGTTTCGAGAAACCCTCGACGAACCTACAATAGTAGCCATCCAAACACAAGAAACTACGGAGCTCTCTCACATTCTTGGGCGGTGCCCAATCCAACACCGCCTCGATCTTCTGCGGATCTACACGAAACTCCTCGGCTGAAATCACGTGACCTAGAAACATCACTTCCTTCAGCCAGAACTCACATTTCGAGAACTTCGCATAGAGTTGCTCGGTCCTCAAAATGTCTAACACTACTCGCAAATGATGGGCATGCTCTTCCTCGTTCCTCGAATAAATAAGAATATCGTCAATGAAGACGACGACACAGTTATCCAAATACTCGATAAAGACTTTGTTCATCAACTGCATGAACACCGCCGACGCATTAGTTAACCCGAAAGGCATAACTACGAACTCATAATGTCCATATCTCGTCCGAAAAGCTGTTTTCGGCACATTGGACTCTCTCACTCGGAGCTGGTAGCACCCCGATTTCAAATCAATCTTCGAGAATACCGCAGCTCCCTGTAATTGATCGAACAAGTCATCAATTCTCGGCAAAGGATACTTGTTTTTGATGGTCACCTTGTTTAGTTCGCGATAGTCGATACACAAACGTAGTAAACCATCCTTCTTCCGCACAAACAGGACCGGTGCGCCCCAAGGCGAGGCGATCGGTCGAACATACCCCGACTCAAGAAGCTCACTCAACTGCTTCTTCAACTCGGACATCTCTGAAGGTGCCATGCGATAGGGCGCCTTCGAAATAGGAGCCGCACCCGGCTCTAACTCTATAGCAAACTCGATCTCACGATCCGGTGGCAATCCCGGTAACTCGTCAGGAAATACATCAGGAAACTCATTCACGATTGGAATCGACGAAAGCTCGACTCCACCACTCTCCGCCTTCAAGGCGTAGCACCAAAAGCCAGTACACCCCTTTCGCAGGAGTCTCATCGCCTTCAAGGCGTTAATAACGAATTTCTGGTTCCCCCTCTTTCGCCCGGCGAAAGAGTGCTCGGTGCCGTCTTCGGCTAACATAGTGATGATTCTCGTGCGGTAGTTCATAATTGCACCGTGCCGCTCGAGCCAATCATCCCCGAGAATTAAGTCCTCACCCTCAATACCCACAAAAATAAGATTAGAGGGCCAAGCCCTCTTACACATAAATACAGAACAGTCTCGAACCTCCTGATCACCAACGATCCTATCACCGCTAGGAAGCTTAACGATGAAAGGCTCACAAGGCTTCAAACAGTCGAGGCTCAGACGGCGCATACAATCCAGAGATATGAACGAATGCGTAGCACCAGAATCGAAAAGCACACTGACAGGATGAGAAAGAATATGAACGGTACCTGTCGCCATGGTAGCCGCTGGGTCATCGGCTCTCCGCATTTCATAGACACGCGGGTGGGCTGAGCCGACACTGGAAGCTCCCCCCTTAGCGGGCTGACCCCGTCCTCTCCCTCGACTAGCACTCGGCGGAGATTGAGAAGCAAACGATCCTTGATTCACACTCGGTTCCCTAGGCGCTGGAATGGAAGTCCGGGCACCCACGATCCTCCCCCTCTCAGCACAGAAAGCCGCCTTGTGGCTCGACTGGCCACACTGATTACATGTCAGCAAAGGACTCGGACAATTACGACTGATGTGGCCTGGCTGGCCACAGTTAAAACACTTCACCTCTCGAGAAGGGGCACTGGCTGCCCTGCGGGGAAACCCAGTAGATCGAGCTGGGCCACCGCCAGCGGAAAAGTTAGCAGACTGGAAGTTCTGCTGACCTCCACCTTTGTGGCCCAAAAAATTCCCGGCAAACTTTTGCTTCTTGCTCTCGCAGGCCGCCTCACTTGCCGTCACAGACATATCATAAGCAAGGGCCCTACTCTGGTAATCCTTCAAGGTAGTACAGACGAGCCCCGACATATAGTCCCGAATAGACAATTTCATCCGCCTGGAAAAATGGAAAATTTTGTCGCTCTCCTCGACAACTTGGGTCTTCACATAACCCAGCTCCTTGTTAAAATCGGCAATTCCCTGAGATACGGGGATATCCCGTGGTTGAGCATCATAGAAAGCATGTACTCGAGCCTGTCTGACCGGCCACGGGCAATATTCGGTCTCCATCAATTCCTGAAATTCGGCCCACGAAGCCACATGGTCTTTGGGCCCAACGGCCTCCCACCAATCCGTAGCGTCCAGTGTGAGAAAGTATTGAGCAATAGGGACTTTACGGTCCTCGGGACAGTTAGTGGCAACGAAGACCTTAAACATCTCCTTGATCCACCCCTCCCAGCCGATCGGGTCTGAAGCTCCCGAAAACTGAGGAGGATGCATCTTGATGACATCCTGAAGCCAACGATCCGCTCCGCCCCGATTAGCATGGGCCGGATCCGGGTTCTGAACCGCCTGAGCTATCGCCGCCATTTGATTCACCATTTGCTGCATAACAGCCGCAATACCAAGGTCGGCGCGCTCCTGAGAGGAAGCATGACTGTGACGGTCGCCCGATCGCCGGCTCGAAAGATCGCGACGTGGCCGCCCCACCGGCCGCCCCACGTCCCCGGCCGCGTCCACGACCGCGACCACGACCACGACCTCTTCCAGCATCCATACTGGAGTTAAATAAGTAGCAAAAGCCATACGATGGTAGGTACAAGAAAAGAACAATCACAAATCGAGAATCAAAGGTACGATACAAGAGTATAAGGAACAGAGGAAAGAAAACTTACGGGCACTGGTAGTACCGGAATCATGGCAGCGTGATGATTGTAAGACCCCCAATCCGCTCAGGGATATTACACGCCGTAGAACCTTTCCTCAAGGATCTACCACACCCGATTTGGTCTTTCAACAAATACATACAACTCAAATACAACTCATGCCCACGCAGGGGTCAAAATACAACCACACCCGTACAACAGGAAAATATAGCAGCGGAAAAATAGAGTACAACTGAACCAATAAACAAAGTACGGTTCCTCATGTGATTAGTATCGATCATCTTTCATCATCCTTCGTGCCGACCCTGTGTTATGCTCCAAAACCTGAATGCAAAAACAGACATCCACCCCCCGAATACTCGGGGGTTAGCAAAACTCCACTGTTTTGCTAGTGCAAGAACAAAGTGCAAATACGAGCCATACAATTCACATTCCACGAATAACAATAACCAGGAATCCTCAAAGATCCAAACGAAACGAAAAGTACTTCCCGAGGCAAGAGTTTGAGAAAACCTTTCAAAATCGAAACATCATAAATCAATGGAAATAATTTATAAAACGGTTTAGAATGCCATCGAGAGTTTTAATAGAAAACAATTTAGGATTATCAAATCCTACTTTTCAAAATCCAAAAGACAAAAGGGGTCACCGCCCCAAAAGTTTACTTTCCGTAAAATCACCTTTACCAAACCGTTGGGATTTTAGCCCCAAATCCGTCAAATGACCTTTACAAAAACGTTGGGATTTTAGCCCCAATCTCATCAACTCACAGTACACAAGAACGACCACAAGGTTCGTCTCCCAACATCAAAATCCACAAATAAAGGATTTAACACAAACAACAAAATACTCTAGAGCCATCCTAGCCAAGTAGACCAAACGAACAACTTACCTCTTACACACTTAGTCAATGCATGCAATCATGAAAATCGTTCAAAAGCGCTCATTTCCGGAAATGCCATAAATAAGTCACATTTGTAAAATGCAGCACAATTAACTGTCGATCCACGTCTCTGTGGACCCCTACCGAGACCCCGTCGGATCTAACCCGTAGTGGTTAAAAGCAAGCTCGTCGATCCACGTCTCTGTGGACCCCTACCGAGACCCCGTCGGATCTAACCCGTAGTGAGCATACACACACACACACATTACTCATGCAAAACTAACATGCTAAGAATGTAAGTTCATTAAGAATACTCACTAGAGATGGCCATTAACTCGACACCATTATCAAACTCTTCAAAACACAATAACAAGATTAAATACGGAATACACGATTCCATAACTTTAAACAATAGGAGTATCATCATCAAATCCTTCAACGTTCAAAATAATCAATTCATAATCAATTCCCAAAACACGCCGTTCACAAAACACACACGCATTTTGAAAGAAAGCCTTTAACGAGGCCAAACCGAAATCTTTTGAAACTTCATTTCAAACAACCAAACAAACACACCAAGACGATCACCGATCATCATATCCACAAAATAAGAAAAGTATGGGCAAGGTACTTGCCTCGAATAAGAACAACGCGGAGAATCGACCGAAGTAGGTTGGCCCGAACCGACTACGAACCCGCCGACTCCACCGAACGCCAACTCACGTTCATAAACTACGAAGGACAAATAATAACAATGAAATGAATTCCATAACACGACTCAAAGCCGTTGAATTCAAAGAACGAATGACGAAAGTTCACGGATTCCCCCCAAAACGGCCAAGAACACGATTCATTCCGTCAAATCACGAAAACGGAATTCCAAGTTGAAATATGGATATACAATCCATAGAATATGTTTAACAACATCATTTAACCATAATCGATCCATCGAAAACGGATGAAAAACGAGATCGGGGACAAATCCCCCGAAAAGTCAATTCGAAGGAAATCAAGAAATATACTTCGATTCGACGAAGAACAATGGATTAAATGATGTTAAACACGAGAATACTACTAAGATTAATCATACCCATCATGAATTAATCAACAACACGGAACGAATCGGACGAAAATGCAAAAACCTCCAAATTCACGAAATTAGGGTTCTAAGGAAGATTACCTTGATTCGCTGGATCAAAGGATGATAACGGATGATTGATTGATGTTATGAACTCAAGAACTTCGTGAATTTGTTGTTAAACAACATGGCTTCGTCACCCATGAATCGCCAGCCGCGGACGGAGAAGGAAGGAAATGAAAAACGAAGGGAAATGTGGCTGGTCTGTCATATATATACTGGGCCGGAACTAGCGTGCGCTAGCCTTCCCGGACTAGCGTGCGCTATCGGCCAGTACCGGCCGAGCACTCTCGGCCATGGCCCGCATGACCCGGCACCACCGACCAATTCTGCCGACCATGACTCGTCCACCCGACTCCCGCTAGCGTGCGCTACGGCCGGAAGCCTGCGCGCGCTAGCCGACCTGTCCAGTAGCCACTGGACTAACAAACTTACCCAGGTAACGTACGCTAGTCGGCCGGCAGCGTGCGCTACCCCTGCCGGTTAGCGTGCGCTACGACCGACAGCAGCGTGCGCTACCTGCCGATCCTGACCGAGTCCAGAACCTCAGAATCCCTCTGCCCAGGCCCGATAGCGTACGCTAGGCCATCCGGTAGCGTGCGCTACACCTGCCGGTTAGCGCGCGCAGCCTTCCGGCCGTAGCGTGCGCTACGCGCCATTCTGCCGCACTCCGTCCGGCGGTGCCGCAATCGTCCGGCGATCCATGGCCGTCAGTCTCGGCGACCGATTTCGAAAGCGCCGCGGGCGAACACGACGAAAAGTTCGCGGACGACATCAACGACCCGAAATGAAAACATAATACCATAATTAATCATACGCGACCAAGAAACGGTTCGAGACAACAATTATAGATAGGGATACCCGTAACTTTCAAGAAATTACAAAATGGCCCAAAATGCCCGGAAATCATGATACGTGATCGAATAACCAAACCGAAGTTCACAACACGTCTAACAAAGTTAAACGGACTTACGGGAAACTCGAAACAGCAGTTTCGAACGAGATTCGCAAGAATCGAACTCAAGCGCGGAAAAGTCGCTAAAAAGCACGGAACTCAACAAAATGACACCGAAACGAACTCGGATGACAAAAAGTGTAGAATTAATCATTCACAGAATGACGAAACGGTCATGAGCGTGTCGTCAAAACGGACTCCGTCCGAAAAAAGAAATTTACCGAAAATCGAAAATTTCGGATATTACATTCTACCCTCCTTAAAAGAAGTTTCGTCCCGAAACTTAAAACATGTAGGGAGAAGAAATATTCCGCCAGGAAAAACTCAACGAGATACACAAGAATGCGTAACTAACGCCCAACGGCGAAATGTTACAAACAACGCAAAGGAATATACGGCGTGTAAACACGCTCCACGGCGACCAACACAACGTCGCCGTTAGGGATATAATAAAACCAACAAATGACAAGCGTCATCAAACGGATAATATAGCCAAGTCAATTATCCGACAATCACAAAACACAACGAACGAAAATCAATATGATTGACCAACCCAACCGTACATCAATCAAAACGCGAGCCAATCGCTGAACAAAATACGGAATTCCACCGCCCAAGGGTTTGAAGATCGAAAACGAGACTAATTTCCCGAACTTAAGGGAATTACAAAGGAGCCTGAACGCTCAACAATCGCGAAACGAGAACAAAAACCGAACAAACAAACGATCGAGACAACAAAAATCGAACAATCATGTCCGAAACACGAAGGATAATAAAATTCAAACAACAACTCCAAGGTTCACATCTCGACTCGAGACAATATATGATCCGGTGAAAACAACAGGATGTGCATTCACATAAGATCCACAGGAAAGGGAATAGCGATTGAAAAGTCACAACGACAAACGAGTTATTCCGAAATGATACCACACTCGTTCGATAAACAAAAACAAGGGGCAGGACAAGCTCAGAAATGTCAACGAACATAAATGAGTCGACAAAGTAGAATATACAGAAGTTCAAAATCCGATCCCTTCGAATAAAAGAACTAATAGACCCAAATGATGTCACTTCCGAACAAGGTTCACAAGAATCGAACCGAACTCGAAAAAGTCACAGCGATAACCAGATCGACCCACAACAAGATCACGGTTCGTTCAGACGATGAAATCGAAATACAGAACAAGTTCAGAAAGTATCAACGAACATGAGCGAATCGATAGACTGGAGAAAGAGAAAATACCGAAGTCAAAATAGTACGGGCATTACCTCCGACCTCGTCCACGAAATTCACAAAAACAGGAGCAAGGTAACAAGACATTAAACAACCGACACATAACGGAACGATCACCGATGCACACGATCATACCAAACCAAGCTCTAACAGCTCGCACATGCGCGACAACGCAGAAATCACCACGAGGCGACAACATTCAACACCAACATTCCACCTCTCACAGAGGGCTAACACAACAAATGTGTGGAAAGCGACTCAACGCTCATACTCGGGAGAAAGTATCAAAATGACAACGCGAACATCACACATACATACCCAGCTCTCAAACGGGAATGGATAGGTTTTAAAACTGAAAACCTCATTTTGAAAATAATTTGAAGAATACCGGTTGATCTTGAGTATCACCTTTCAAAAAGTACAAACGTGAAACATCGTTATCGAGACATTGGAGAACCATTTCCCATTTGCTAAGAATGAAGACACTTTCTCTTAGTGAAAACTTTCAGAATATTCGACCCTCGGGTCTAAATAAAAATATTTCTAAAACATTGAAAATATCTCAAAGCATTTTGGTCCTCGAAGTAGAAAATTTTGAAATATATTGTGGCACCTTGGATGTACCACAAGAAAATAACTCATTTGAAAAGTATGTCTCGAAATTTATTTTTCTAAGATACTCAAGGTTTTCAAAAATTCAATAGGCCAGAATGCCCAAAACTCACACATATCGACGTTCACTAAAACAACTCCTAGCACACGCATCAAAAAGTTTAAAATCAAGACAATACATGTCTTTAAACGGAAATAAACGATAAAATACCACAGTCGAAGACCGCCTAGGATTCAGAACAAAACCACTGACCCCATTCGAGGCCTCTAAAGACCCTCCTGCACTGGCTAGTGAACAAGTCGAACGCGTATAAGCACAAAGCTTCCACAATAGAACTTGTAAAACGTGCAAATCGATTCGAAAATCATCAGCCACGGACAAAAACAACAATAAAAAGACATCACAAGCGACGACACTCCTTGCATAAATCAAATACGAGAGTCGACTAAATACCTATCGTGAAATCAAAATCCATATAAGGATTCCACCACTTAACAAATAATAATAAAAATAGCTCGTGTCACACGAGGCACAACACAAAGAAGGGAGACTTACTTCCACAGGTCGCACGAAGATGATGATCGCCCCACGATACTAATCACGACCAACAAACTCAAACGACGCGTCGCGACACGACTCAGTCAGATAAAATCCGACGAAACAAGACTCAAACAACACGACTTGACCCGACAGCCTAGGTTTCCTCAACCTAAGCTCTGATACCATTTATGTAACACCCCCAATCCGCTCAGGGATATTACACGCCGTAGAACCTTTCCTCAAGGATCTACCAGGCTGGTAACGACATATAACAACTCAACCATGCCTTTCAGGCTAAAATGACTCGGTAGACCGATTTGGTCTTTCAACAAATACATACAACTCAAATACAACTCATGCCCACGCAGGGTCAAAATACAACCACACCCGCATAACAGAAAATATAGCAATGAAAAATAGAGTACAATCGAACCAATAAACAAAGTACGATTCCTCATGTGATTAGTATCGATCATCTTTCATCATCCTTCGTGCCGACCTTGTGTTATGCTCCAAAACACGAATGCAAAACAGGACATCCACCGCCCGAATAGTCGGGGGTTAGCAAAACTCCACTGTTTTGCTTGTGCAAGAACAAAGTGCAAATACGAGCCATACAATTCACATTCCACGAATAACAATAACCAGGAATCCTCAAAGATCCAAACGAAACGAAAAGTACTTCCCGAGGCAAGAGTTTGAGAAAACCTTTCAAAATCGAAATATCATAAATCAATGGAAATAATTTATAAAACGGTTTAGAATGCCATCGAGAGTTTTAATAGAAAACAATTTAGGATTATCAAATCCTACTTTTCAAAATCCAAAAGACAAATTGGGTCACCGCCCCAAAAGTTTACTTTCCATAAAATCACCTTTACCAAACCGTTGGGATTTTAGCCCCAAATCCGTCAAATGACCTTTACAAAAACGTTGGGATTTTAGCCCCAATCTCATCAACTCACAGTACACAAGAACGACCACAAGGTTCGTCTCCCAACATCAAAATGCACAAATAAAGGATTTAACACAAACAACAAAATACTCTAGAGCCATCCTAGCCAAGTAGGCCAAACGAACAACTTACCTCTTACACACTTAGTCAATGCATGCAATCATGAAAACCGTTCAAAAGCGCTCATTTCCGGAAATGCCATAAATAAGTCACATTTGTAAAATGCACCACAATTAACCGTCGATCCACGTCTCTGTGGACCCCTACCGAGACCCCGTCGGATCTAACCCGTAGTGGTTAAAAGCAAGCTCGTCGATCCACGTCTCTATGGACCCCTACCGAGACCCCGTCGGATCTAACCCGTAGTGAGCATACACACACACACATTACTCATGCAAAACTAACATGCTAAGAATGTAAGTTCATTAAGAATACTCACTAGAGATGGCCATTAACTCGACACCATTATCAAACTCTTCAAAACACAATAACAAGATTAAATACGGAATACACGATTCCATAACTTTAAACAATAGGAGTATCATCATCAAATCCTTCAACGTTAAAAATAATCAAATCATAATCAATTCCCAAAACACGCCGTTCACAAAACACACACGCATTTTGAAAGAAAGCCTTTAACGAGGCCAAACCGAAATCTTTTGAAACTTCATTTCAAACAACCAAACAAACACACCAAGACGATCACCGATCATCATATCCACAAAATAAGAAAAGTATGGGCAAGGTACTTGCCTCGAATAAGAACAACGCGGAGAATCGACCGAAGTAGGTTGGCCCGAACCGACTACGAACCCGCCGACTCCACCGAACGCCAACTCACGTTCATAAACAACGAAGGACAAATAATAACAATGAAATGAATTCCATAACACGACTCAAAGCCGTTGAATTCAAAGAACGAATGACGAAAGTTCACGGATTCCCCCCAAAACGGCCAAGAACACGATTCATTCCATCAAATCACGAAAACGGAATTCCAAGTTGAAATATGGATATACAATCCATAGAATATGTTTAACAACATCATTTAACCATAATCGATCCATCGATAACGGATGAAAAACGAGATCGGGGACAAATCCCCCGAAAAGTCAATTCGAAGGAAATCAAGAAATATACTTCGATTCGACGAAGAACAATGGATTAAATGATGTTAAACACGAGAATACTACTAAGATTAATCATACCCATCATGAATTAATCAACAACACGGAACGAATCGGACGAAAATGCAAAAACCCCCAAATTCACGAAATTAGGGTTCTAAGGAAGATTACCTTGATTCGCTGGATCAAAGGATGATAACGGATGATTGATTGATGTTATAAACTCAAGAACTTCATGAATTTGTTGTTAAACAACATGGCTTCGTCACCCATGAATCTCCAGCCGCGGACGGAGAAGGAAGGAAATGAAAAACGAAGGGAAATGTGGTCAGTCATCATATATATATGGCCGGAACTAGCGTGCGCTAGCCTTCCCGGACTAGCGTACGCTATCGGCGATCCGGCCGAGCACTCTCGGCCATGGCCCGCATGACCCGGCACCACCGACCACCCCGCCGACCATGACTCGTCCACCCGACTCCCGCTAGCGTGCGCTACGGCCGGAAGCCCTGCGTCTTAGCCGACTGTCCGAGAGCCACCGGACTAACAAACTTACCTGTAACGACGCTAGTCGGACGGCGGCGCTACCTGCCGGTTAGCGTGCGCTCACGGCCAAGCGGCGTGCGCTACTGCCGATCTGGCCGAGTCGAGAACCTCGTAATCCCTCGCCCGGGCCGATGGCGACGCTAGGCCGTCCGTAGCGTGCGCTACACTGCCGGTTAGCGCGCGCAGCCTTCCGGCCGTGGCGTGCGCTCGCGGTTCTGCCGCACCGTCCGGCGGTGCCTGCAATCGTCGGCGATCCATAGCTGTCCGTCGATCCGCAGCCGTCAGTCTCGGCGACCCGATTTCCAAAACGCGCGGGCGAACACGGCGAAAAGTTCGTGGACGACATCAACGACCCGAAATGAAAACATAATACCATAATTAATCATACGCGACCAAGAAACGGGTCGAGACAACAATTATAGATACGGATACCCGTAACTTTCAAGAAATTACAAAATGGCCCAAAACGCCCAGAAATCACGATACGTGATCGAATAACCAAACCTAAGTTCACAACACGTCTAACAAAGTTAAACGGACTTACGGGAAATTGAAGCACGGTTTGAACGAGATTCGCAAGAATCGAACTCAAGCGCGGAAAAGTCGCTAAAAAGCACGGAACTCAACAAAATGACACCGAAACGAACTCGGATGACAAAAAGTGTAGAATTAATCATTCTCATAATGACGAAACGGTCATGAGCGAGTCGTCAAAACGGACTCCGTCCGAAAAAAGAAATTTACCGAAAATCGAAAATTGCGGATATTACAATGATGATGTGCAAAACAAAATACAACAAGACCCAATAAACCGAAAAGCCTAGGTATCCATAAACCTAGTGATCTGATACCATTTTCTGTAACACCCTCAGGATATCCGAGGTATATTACAGCGCCGTGAATCCCTATATGGGACCCACCAGGCTGAACAAGCATCATACTCATCGACTCACAGAAACAACAGAAAAATACTTCGTCATAAAGACGCCCAACAAAATAATCCACCCGGTTCAACCGGTCTAACATAACACCATAATCCGACACAAACATAATAAACAACAATACAATCTCGACGAGTAAAAGTTCTTAAGTACTTGAGTACTTCTATTAGTTTAAAGACCACAAAAAGTAAAAAGGATAGAAACAATAAAACACCACTCGTGCACAATCATCACGCACGGCCATCATCCGCATACTGGTCCAGCACCCGCTCGTCTCGATGAACCTGACCTGAAATTCATAAAATGAATTTCCCCAAAACGGGTCCCCAGAGGGGTTAGAAATTACGCTAGTACAAGTAACCAAATGAACGACTTACATCTTACACATATAGTAATGCATGCAATTCAAGAAAACATAGTTCCAAATCACTCATTTCCAGAAATGCCATAATCAAGTCACATTTGTAAAAATGCACCACAATTAACCGTGGATCCACCCCTCCGTGGACTCCTACCGAGACCCCGTCGGATCTAACCCATAGTGGTTAAAAGCAAGCTCGCGGATCCACCCCTCCGTGGACCCCTACCGAGACCCCGTCGGGTCTAACCCATAGTGAGCATACACACACACACAATTCTCATGCAATACTAATACATTAAGATTGTAAGTTCATAAGGGTACTTGCCTCGGTTAATAGACGGTGATACGAACGGAAAGGAAGAATCGAACACGACCGCGAGGAACCGGCGGAAACGAACCTAAAGATTCGAATAACACAATCACAACCAACTCTAGACGAATACGGAAATGGAATACACCCGAAACCCGCCTACGATTCATGTATATTCGTACCAAAAATAACAACGAGGGCGGACCACAACCAAACCCTCTCGATTCCGTAAAAACCCACAAAATATCCATGAATCCGTAGGAAAGCTAAAGATACTAACAATATTAATCGTATTCATCATGAATCCACCAACAAAACGGAACGAATCGGAAGAAAATCCCAAAACCCCCAAATTATCCGAAAATAGGGTTCTAAGAGATATTACCTTTGAAGATTCAAGTACTATGATCCGTAGAACGCGCGTTAGATTGATTATCCGGGCCTCACAACTGAAGGAGAATGATGAAAATCAACCCCCAATTGATGAATGATTGAGAAGTTCTTCCCCTTAATCCTCTCTCTCTCGTGCGCAGGTGAAGAAATGAGGGGAATGGCCGATCTCGCCTAATAAGAACGACATTATACAGTTGACCGCATGGTGTGCCGCAATACTCAAGTGTGCCGCGGCACAAGCCCAAAATCGCCCTGTGGTTCGGCGGTGTGCACAAGATACTGCGTGTGCCGCGGCACCTGCATGCCGGGTTTTGGTCGCAGATGCCACACGAGTGTGCCGCGGCCCCGGACGGGTGTGCCGCGGCACACAGTACAGTCCGCTCGGCCAAAAACTGGAAAAATATGTGTGCCGCGGCGCACACGCCTTGTGCCGCGGCCCACACCCCCTTAGGGTCCAAAAATGATGAAAAATGATCCGGGAAGAGAATGAAAGCAATATGAATCAATATCGGGGAAACAATAACACGAGATGGACCCACGGCAACCCCGAAACGGCGGTTCCGCACAACAATAACGAGAATCAAATCGATAGATGACAGGAAAAATACACTGAAAGATACACGAGGGTTACTACAATCGAAAAATACACCGGAAATGAAAATACAAGGAAAGGAAAAATGCGGATATTACAGAGACAACCCAACCCTGAGGCTCTCAACTACAGCACCGCTCTCTACAAAAGAATCCACAACTCTGGTCTGGCGCCTCCAAGCGCACCTATCAATAGTCATGGTCTCCGAAAAGTTTAAGGCCTTCAAATCTAATCTCAGTTGCTCCTCCCACGTCCTCCTCGGTCTACCTCTCCTCCTCTCCCCGACAACCATTAAACTCTCGACCCTCCTCACCGGAGCAGATGTCTGCCTCCTGCGGACGTTGCCAAACCATCTCAATCTCCATTCCCTAACTTTCGTTGAAATGGGCGCCACTTCCAGCGCGTTCCTGAAAACCCCGTTCGCAATTCTATCTAACATTGTGCGACCACACGACCAACGTAACATTCTCATTTCAGCCACTTCCAACTTGCTCTCAAGCGACTTCTTCATCGCCCAACATTCAGAGCCATACAACATTGCAGGTCGGATTGCCGCTCTATAGAATTTATCCTTCAACTTCAGAGGGACTTTCTTGTCGCACAGGACCCCTGTCGCTGCTCTCCACCTTAGCCACCCCGCCTTGATGCGATGCGTGACATCATCTTCACACTCACCTTCCTTATGAATGATCGAACCCAAATACTTGAACTTATCCGTACGAGATACGATCTGATCCGCAATCATTACCTCAACATCTTCCTCGTTGGCCTCACCACTAAAATTACACCAGAGATACTCGGTCTTAGACCGGCTCACACGCAAATCCTGGGATTCTATCTTAGCCCTCCAAAGCTTCAACTTCGAGTTCACCTCCCTCCTCGACTCCGCCACTAACACAATGTCGTCAGCAAAAAGCATGCACCACGGGATGCCATCTTGAATCCCTCACGAAATGACGTCAAGGATTAGAGCGAAGAGAAGAGGACTTAGCGCCGACCCCTGGTGTAGCCCTATCTCAACCGGAAAATACTGGGTGTCACCAACTGGGGTCCTAACGCATGTCCTAGCTTGGGAGTACATGTATTGGATCGCCCTAACGAACGGCAACGACACCCTCCTCTCTACTAGGCTCCTCCAAATAACATCGCGCGGAATGCTATCATAAGCCTTCTCTAGATCTATGAACACCATATGGAGGTCCTTACGCCGCTCTCTAAACTTCTCCATAAGGCGTCTGACGAGATGAATGGCCTCAGTCGTGGACCTACCCGGCATGAAGCCAAATTGGTTCTCTGAGATCTCCACTTCTCTTCTAACCCTGCATTCCACCACTCTTTCCCAAAGTTTCATAGTATGACTGAGGAGTTTAATACCCCTATAGTTAGTAAAATTTAGAGAAAGATAGAAAGTCTATTTTGACCAATTTTTTCCTTTAATTTTGTCATTCTTTCCATTTATAACTTTTATAAAATATACAATTTATTAGATTTAATTCAGATCTCACGGGACTGCCGAATCACTATTCTAACAATTTCCATTTATATTTTTTACACATTCTTATGTATTAGTCTTAAAGATGCAATATATATTTTATTTAGAGTTTAATATAAAAAGTAAATTTTAAATAATACTATATAAAAATAAAGATTAAAAAAATTATATTTTTAAATCGTGAATTGTATTCACGGGTATTACACTAGTTAACAATAAAGGTAAAATTGAGTTTAGAAAAAATGGAAGTCACAACTCACATGGTAATTATGAAAAAAAAAAAAAAGGAGTTTTGGGCATACTGGGCAATTTTCAAGCCTACTCTTGAAATACTCGAGGAGAATTTGAAATTGGCCGAGGTAAGTGTTAAAAGGAAATTTAGGCCCAATAAATCAACTTAAGAGCATTTTAACCCTAAGCCCATCCAAAACCGCCTTCCCAATTCCATTCCCCAGCCCTGCCCTATTCCTTGCGATTCCAGACGGCTCTGCTTGCTCCAGGCCCCAGGGGTACCCGACGAACAGTTAATCTGCTTCGGATTCTTTCCCAATGGTGCGTACTCGTAGTGTAAAAGATATGACACGTAGGGTTTTAAGAAGTGGTAGCTCTTTCATGGATTTACATATAGGTTTGCACGAATCATTGTATTTTGGTTGTTTATATTATATAGATTTCGCTGTAACGGCTATGTTTCAAGTAAAAAGAGTCGATTCGACCAAATAATTTTTTAAATTTGTTCCCTCGCAATCAGTGGCGGAGCCAGAGCTTGATACCTCGGAGGGACAATAGTGAAAAAAATTAAATATGTATTATAAATAATAATAAAATTTAAATATATAATATTTTTATCAAATAAATGATCAATATTCATCATCAAAAAATCCGTCACAAATCATTACATCTCAAATCAATCAAAATTGAGAATGTCTCTCATGCATATCACGAAAGTCATCTACTAGTGAATCAACGCTGAACTCCTTAGCAATTTCCTTCTCAATATACATTACCAAAAGATGATTAAGAAAGTCATCTTCCATCTTATTGCGACGTATAGTCTTAACAATATTCATAGCTGAAAAGGATCACTTAATTGTAGCTGTAGAGACTGGAAGTGTGAGAATAAGTGTCACAATTTTAAAGACAAGCAGATATATTATAGAGTTCCTAGTTTTTCATCAACCATTGGCATAAATCAGATATAATTTTCAATGTTCTAAAATCAGGAAGTTGTCGCACATGATTAAAATGCTCAAATTGCGTTCTGTTTCGGAATATCCTTCCCTTATTGGTGTCTTACCTAATACTGGTTGTAGGGAGATAGAGATATGGAAGGTTCTAGACCCTTCCAGAGGTAGTAGGATCCTGTTAGATGTCTTACCTTAACTAGGAATCCTATGTATGGAAGGACTCATTATAATGCCTATATAAAGGCCCCTCTATTTATTGTTATCAATACAATTGATTTGCTGTCTTTTATTTTCTCCTGAAACATGTTATCAGCACGTAGCTCAAAAAGAAAAAAAAATCAGCCAGCACCACCGCCACCGCTGCACTGCCGCGCACTGCCGCCAGCTACATCACAATGCCCGCTGCCACCGCCCGGCCGATCGTAATTCTTGCCCGGCCCATACCGCCGTTGGCGCCGCCACCAGCCGCCGCATTGCCCAGCCGGCCTACTGCCGAACGCCACCGATCGATCCAGTAGAACGCCGCCGATTTAGTCCAGCCGGAACGCGATCGCCGGACCATCGCCGCCGATCCAGTCCATCCGACCACCGCCGCCGATCCAGTCCAGCCACCACTGCCGGACCGCCGCCGCTGACCACCGCCGCCGCCGACCGCCGCTGCCGGCCAGCTCCAGCCCAGCCAAGTCCGACCCGGTTCAGAAACTCGGACCAAAACCCGAACATCAACTTATTTTTGGAAGCTGCCAAAATTGTGCCCCTGGTTTCACGTCGTCGCATCGAGTACCAACTGGTAGATCGAAGCACACCACAAATCCATCCATATCATGTGCCTAATTTTATAATCGAGGTAATTATCTGAACTTGTCCCTTTTCAATTCTCTCTTTTTGGGAATTTTTCTTTTGGGGACATGGGTTATTGGGTTCTTTATCTCCCACGCTACATTGCGGTGGATGAGACCGCAAAAGAAGTTGGTATCTCTGAGTGTCGAAGAAAACTGTGTGACGGTCCTGGAGGAGTCACGGAATTGTTGAAAGTCGATACTTGTGGTTGTTGCATACACCACGTATCTAGATGCGATTTGATATCGCCGTTTTTTGTCGACTTTACTAAACAACAATTAAGAGAAGTACATCGAGTAACAGTTATGTTACACGTCTTTAAAAGCATTGATTGTGACCATTTACATTGTCACTGAAAATCCAACAAGACTAACTTCCTCTTGTTTATATCTTGTAGATGGCACGAAACTCCAATGTTCATCCGGAGTTCGACATCCTTGACCATGCTGGTAAGGAGTACCATAGATGGGTCTCAGACGTTCGCTTGGCGTTCGTCGGTAAGAGATTTACCACCACCATCTTTCCCTCTAATGAGCCTACCGCTCAAGAACCGAGCGAGGAAACCAAGGCTAATGCACTGATGTACTTGCGTAGACATATACATCCGTTGTTGAAAAAGTGTTACATGAATTTGCAAACCCCCAAAGAACTATGGGATACACTCGAATAACGATTTAATAATGTTCATGATCAGCGCTTCCCCGAATTCCAACTTCAGTGGGAGCAATTCCGGTTTTTGGATTATGCGAATGTGGAGGCCTATAACCAAGCCATCCTCGATCTTCGCGCTGATCTTGGTTTTTATGGTGTCAAGAAGTCTGATCAAGATTTGATCGAGAAGACTCTTAACATGTTTCCCGTGAGAGTAAGTATGATTGCTCATCAGCTGCGCGTTGTCTATGAGGAAGGGAGAATTAAAAATTTTAGTGACCTTATCTCCCACCTCGCAAAAAAAGAAAGGCACCATGAGATTAATCTCAATAGTAATGCGCGCACAGCTGGTACGAAGCCAATTCCGGAAGTGAATCAGGCTACCCACATGAAGGCACCACGACAAAATAGAAAAGGCAACGCTACTCAGTTTTTGCAAGCACCATGGGTGCATGACTCGAGCAAGCGAGGGAAAAGACGAGGTCGTCGTTCCAATGTGTAGAAGAGGCAAGGTGGCTCGGCCACGGGGCCTAGTGGATCCCAACCACATGGACCGCCTCCTGCCGCCGGGATTGGAACCACTCTAAAGGAAGGCCGGAATCGCTATACTTGCGGCTCAAAGAAGCATATTTACCGCAATTGCAAGGCGCCAAAGAACATCCAAGTTTACTACAAGCACTATAAATAGTACTTGACTCAAGAGTCAAATTACATGGAGGAAGATAATGAGAATACGGAGGTGAAGCATACTGAGATCCCTCCTCTCACCATTGCGGACAAAGACTAACATTTGAATGTTGCTGACTTTGACTAGATCATTGTAGTTTGACTAGTTTTACGCTTTGGTTATGTTTTGTCTTGTTTCTAATTTTCGGGAACTACTTTGGGATTTTCTATGAATGTAATAAAATTGGCCATGATGAATAAAATTCTTTTAATTGTTGTGATTGTGCAAAAACGAATTTTATTTTTCCCTTCGAAAGCATGTTTGGTTTATCATAAAACAATTGCTCAGTAATGAATTGCTTGGTTAATTTGATACATTGGTGGATTTCATCAAAACTTTTGATCAAGACTAGGCGCATCCTCCTTGGTATTTGTTTATGATTTGAAAGTTCAAATGGAATCAGTGGTTTTTAAACAGCCTTAGTTGTACCGTCATTCCTACTTTCTCTGCAAGTCTACCAAGTTGGAGTTACCGAAAGAATTATTAGTCGAGATATAAATCGAATACCCCGATACGTTTTGAAGTGTTTAAATGCTCCTATGGCCATATTTCCATAGTATTGTATCGACAATAATGCCTCAGAAAAAGGCTTCAACCTTGCTCTATCACTCAACAATAGGGAAATACCAAAATAGCAACTTGAAACGAGCACTGAGATCTGAGTTTAATGATCCAGAAAGTATACGACCTATGGACAGAAAGATACGGAAGTCTAGTTTCCAGAACAACTGACCGTTCATCCATAGCCTTCTTAACGAACAAGTTATTGCTGTTTTAGTGAACAAAGGTCAAGCTACGCGGAAATTATTTCCAGCGATTGTGCTAACTTTGTTCCTAACCAACTTGGTTGAATTTCCCCAAACTCAAAGTTAATGAGTTTTCGCTATGTCTTTCATCACAAGACTAATCGAGTTTCATGTCTTATTATAGATGTCTCGTAGCGAAATTGAGTGCCTTGCTGATAGTGGAACAACCCACACTATTCTTCGGAATAGGCAATTATTTAAGGATATTGTGCCATATATATCCTCAGTGACAACAATGATTGGTTCCTCCCAAGTAATTCAAGGGAGGGGACCTTCTCATTTCTTGCTACCTAATGGTACGCATATTAATGTCACAAATGCTCTCTATGTCCCAAGAGCAAACCGAACCTTGCTAAGTTTTAGGGACATCCGTGACAATGGTTATCACCTTGATACACACTTTGAAAATGGGACAAAATTTTTGTGTGTTACTCTGGCAGAACTCGAGAAACTTATGAGTCTAAGTAGTGGTTTATACCACACTACAATAAAGGTTATTGAATCCTATGCTGTGAGTCATGAACTTTATGATTCCGAAGCATACCAACTATGGCATGACCGACTCGGTCACCCTGGACGCGACATGATGATTCGCATTTTGAAAAACTCACATGGTCATCCGTTTTTCAAGTCCAGAAAACGATGGGAAGCACCACTCGATATCGGCATTGATGTGAGTGAGCTTGATACCGTATCACCGGAATTAAAGATCGCACGCCCTGATAAGGTTGACGGTGCATCTTTCGTAAATCCCGAGGCTTCCGTGGCAATTTCCAATGCCCATAAATCGTTTTGCAAAGCCTGTTCACTAGCAAAGTTGATAGCCTCTCCGTCCTTTGCTAAAGACTCAACACAAAACATTCGCTTCTTACAAAGAATTCAAGGGGATATTTGTGTACCTATTCAACCAGAGTGCGGACCATTCAGATACTTTATGGTTCTGGTTGATGCATCGACGCGATGGTCACACGTCGCTCTGCTATCTACAAGAAATGCTGCATTTGCTAAACTCTTAGCACAAATCATAACTACCCCTACTTTCCAATCTCATCATTAAGATTGGACAATGCCGGTGAGTGTTGGGTTCGGGGTCGAATATTGCGCCGTGTTGCGGAAGAAAGGACACGAGGATTTATAGAGGTTCGACTATAAACGAGCCTACGTCCTCTCTTGGTATCTTTTTCTATAGGATCAAGATAAAAACCTCTACGCCTCTCTTCTATCGGTCGAGGTATAACCGTTACAATCACGTCTTCTATTGGTCCGTGATAAACCACTCATACTTGTCTTTGTGTCGGTACAAGTTAAACCGTTTTCCTTTTCGTAGGACAAGGAATCAACCTCTCTATCTTTCTATGGGTACTATATAAACCTCACGAAGATACCGATTGCAATTCTAACAATGTCGGATCCTTGATCCTAATAACACCAAATCCAATCGTATCTTTTCTTTTACCACTCGTGTATGTTTTCGTGAATTCTCACTCAAACACTTACAATTAAGCTCAATATCAACAACAAGAATGTGTATAATAATATCACAAGTATAGACAATTTGCTCAAGGTTGTTGTACTCAAACAATACCATAGGGATGGTATTTATAGGCTTCTTGATCAAACTAGCCGTTAGCTCCTTCAGACAACATTACGTACGCTATAAGCTTCTCATTACGTACGTAAGCATGGTTACGTACGTTAACCTTCATTGGTTACGTATGTTAGCCTCTATACAAAACAGTCCAGGGAGATTCGTCATTTGAGTTACGTACGCTAGCATAGACTTCGTTACGTACGTTAACATTACGTCACTGATGATGTCATATATCCGTTGCATGCTTTTCTGACTTTGATTCCTCCAACGTTCACTTGTTTGAACTGTGTTACGTACGTTATTCATCTTCCATTACGTACGTAAGCTTCCTCATATTACGTACGTTAACATACTATTGTTACGTACGTTAGCTTAGATTTTCTCCAGCATTTTGCACTTCGTTTTCCTTCGATGCTTACTTCGTCTCTTCGTTGTTTTGTTTTGTTTATCGCCATTAATCATCAAAACACTTTTAATTTATATATGGAACAAAATGTTCCAACAATCTCCCCCTTTTTTATGATTACAAAACAACAATACGCCAATGGGATTTACCTGCAAAAATACAAATATATGTATATCTATACAGACCAAAGTTTTCGACTTTGTCCGTTTTGTTAGAATCTTCTCCCATTTCATTTTCGGCTGCTTCTTTTCTTTACTCATTTTTAATTTTTCATCGTCTTTTCGACGTCTTCTCATTTTTTCTTTTCCTTCATTTTTGACTTCTCCTAATTTTTGTTCCACTCCTTCGTTTTTCCAATTCTTTTTTTTGTATGCTATCAATTTTCTTCGATTTTTCTCCTCCTTTCACGGTTAATCACATTTTCGACTTATTTCTCCATTCTCCTATCTCTCCCCCTTTTTGTATTCATCAAAAAAATGCCGTAAAATATAAAAAAAAATCAATAAATAATGAAATATGCAAAAATTAATACAAGGGTATTAACTCCCCTGAAAGTATTATCCGCTTAAAAAATTACTCCCTCTTTGTAAAATACCAAAAATCAATGTTTGGGGATCCAACCTATAGTTGGTTTTTGTTTAGAAATGTAGACGATATTTGAAACGATTGTTCCTTTAGGAACCCAAATTTTCTTAATTTTTATCGTCCGTCTCGGGCTTTTGCAACTTGAAATATGATGCCCGATTTTTAAACACTTTTCACAATGGGGTATATTGAAATTAACGGATTCGTTTTTCAAACGAGTTTTGAATCCTAACCCCTCTTTATTCAAAGTAAATTTTTGAACACCAAGCATTTGTTCAAATTTTTCGTTTCCGCGCGAGAATTTCTTTGTCAAAGATTTAAGATCGGTTTGGATTTTGGCGAGATCATTCTTCAAAATATTTTCATTTTCAATACACTTTGAATGATCGATTTCAACAAATTTTCCCTTCGATAATTTTGGAATTTTCAATTTCCAAAGATTTAATTTTAGACTTAAGGGATTTGATTTCCGATAATGCATTTTGAAAATCCGTATGAAGTAATTCAAATGCATCAAAAAGTTCATCACGAGAGGATGTACTAACCTGTCTTTCGATGTCGCTGTCGTCGAACGAGCTCCGGTCCATGAGAGCGAGATTATTTTGTTCGATAAATTCGTCATCTTCGTCTTCATCGCTCCATGTTGCCACGAGGACCTTCTTCTTGGGTTTGGCATGACAATGCTTAGCGAAGTGACCTGGTTTTCCACATAGTCGACAAGAGTTGTCAAATTTCTTCGTTTCGCTCGTGATATCCTTCTTCCTCCGGTTTAATAAAGTTTGGAATTTATTATTATTCTTGGCATAATATGCCGCTTCTTCGTTGCTTTCCTCCACCAGGGTTTCTTCTTTCTTTCTCGATATCTTAGCCTTCATGGCTAATGATCGTTCCCTCGGCTTTGGCTTGACACTTCGTGATTTTAATATAATCTCATAATTGATTAGTGAACCAACAAGGGCACTAAAATCGAGCGTGTTGAGATCTTTGGATTCCATAATCGCGGTCACGGTGCCGTCCCATTCGCTAGGTAGTGATCGTAAAATTTTCTTAACTTTTTCACTACTAGATAATGGTTTTCCGAATAAAGCAAGTCCATTGGTGATGACCAAAAATCGGTCGAGCATATTGGTGATGGACTCGTCACCCTTCATCATGAATAACTCGTAGTCATGGAGAAGCATATTGATCGTCGTCTCCTTGACTTGAGTTGTCCCTTCGTGTGTGATTTCAAGAATTTTCCATATTTCTTTCGCATTTTCACACGACGAGATTCGATTGACCTCTTCGGGATTTAAGGCACAAAATAAAAGTTGGGTGGCCTTACAATTTAGATGGTCATTTTTCCAATCGGCATCGTCGTATTCTTCAAAAGATTTGAGCGTACCGTTGTATTTGATAGGAACTTTTGGGCCGAGACAAATAATCTTCCAAATCTCTATCGTAGGCACAAATAAAGATTGACATCTTTTTCTTCCATGTCAAATAATTTGAGCCATCGAAGAATGGTGGTCGGTTGAGAGCAAGACTTTCGACTGGAGAGAATTGAAATGCCATTTTTGGATCTTTTTTCCTCGGATGTTAAGCCGCGTATTGGAGTATCGCTCCGATACCAATTGTTGGGTTCGGGGTCGGATATTGCGCCGTGTTGCAGAAGCGTAAATATAAGTGCGGAAAATAAAGGACACGAGGATTTATAGAGGTTCGGCTATAAATGAGTCTACGTCCTCTCTCGGTATCTTTTTCTATAGGATCAAGATAAAAACCTCTACGCCTCTCTTCTATCGGTCGAGGTATAACCGTTACAATCACGCCTTCTATTGGTCCGTGATAAACCACTCGTACTTGTCTTTGTGTCGGTCCAAGTTAAACCGTTTTCCTTTTCGTAGGACAAGGAATCAACCTCTCTAGCTTTCTATGGGTACTAGATAAACCTCACGAAGATACTGATTACGATTCTAACAATGCCGGATCCTTGATCCTAATAACACCGAATCCAATCGTATCTTTTCTTTTACCACTCGTGTATGTTTTCGTGAATTCTCACTCAAACACTTACAATTAAGCTCAATATCAACAACAAGAATGTGTATAATAATATCACAAGTATAGACAATTTGCTCAAGGTTGTTGTACTCAAACAATACCACAGGGATGGTATTTATAGGCTTCTTGATCAAACTAGCCGTTAGCTACTTCAGACAACATTACGTACGCTATAAGCTTCTCATTACGTACGTAAGCATGGTTACGTACGTTAACCTTCATTGGTTGTGTACGTTAGCCTCTATACAAAACAGTCCAGGGAGATTCGTCATTTGAGTTACGTACGCTAGCATAGACTTCATTACGTACGTTAACATTACGTCACTGATGATGTCATATATCCGTTGCATGCTTTTCTGACTTTGATTCCTCCAACGTTCACTTATTTGAACTGTGTTACGTACATTATTCATCTTCCATTACGTACGTAAGCTTCCTCATATTACGTACGTTAACATAGTATTGTTATGTACGTTAGCTTAGATTTTCTCCAGCATTTTGCACTTCGTTTTCCTTCGATGCTTGCTTCGTCTCTTCGTTGTTTTGTTTTGTTTATCGCCATTAATCATCAAAATACTTTTAATTTATGTATGGAACAAAATGTTCCAACAGTGAGTTTACGTCAAAGTCTTTTGATGACTATTGCATGTCGATTGGGATTGAAGTTGAACATCCCGTCCCCCATATTCATTCGCAGAATGGCCTTGCTGAGGCTATGATTAAGCGGTTACAGCATATCGCCTGAGCATTGGTATTGCGCACCAACTTGCCGATTTCTGCCTGGGGTTATGCAATTTTACATGTGGCTATACTTATTCGCTTTCGACCCACTGCCAATCAACCATTTAGTGCGTATCAGTTGGTAACTGGATATGAGCCTGATATTTCACACTTACGCATTTTTGTTTGGCAGTCTATGTGCCAATTACGCCTCCACCGCGTACTAAAATGGGTCCACCAAGACGATTAGGTATATATGTTGGCTATGAATCGCCTAAAATTATCCGCTATTTGGAACCTTTGACAGGAGATTTATTTACTGCAAGATTTGCAGACTGTCACTTTGATGAGACAAACTTCCCGTCGTTAGGGGTAGAGAGGAATCGAACGATTCCGGTTGAACGCCAGAGAATTATCTGGTGTGCTCCCTCCTTGCCTCATAGGGCTGAGAATCGTTACATCCTGAGGTCCCGGTCCCGAGTCCCGATGTCCCGGTCCCGAGTCCCGATATCCCGGTCCCAAAAATCACCAATTTGGTGGTCCCGGTCCCGATCGGGACTTCGGGAGTCCCGATTCCCAAAATGGGATAAATCTAAGTCCCGGTCCCGGTCCCGATCCCGAGGATGATTTTTCGAAATGTCCCGAATGTCCCAAAATGTCCCGAAATGTCCCGAAATCAGAAAACGAAAAAAATTGATTGAAATTAAAATTTTCAATCGGGACTTCGGATAGTCCCGATCGAGATTTCGGGACTCGTGAGTCCCGAAATTACCAAAATTTAAGGTCCCGGTCCCGTAAAATTCGGGACTCGGGGTCCTGTTTCCCGTCGGGACTCGGGACGGGACCGGGACTCGGGATTTCCCGATCCTAAATTCTCACCCCTGCCTCATCAAGATCCCCGCACGGCTTAATCTGAGCTAGAAGTACAACGTATTCTTAGTCTTCAGAAAGTTGCGGGTTCGATGCCCGACAACTTTACTGATATTGCGAAAGTGACAAGATCTACCATTCCCGCTGCGAATGTTCCTGCAAGGTTAGAAGTCCCAGTTATAGGGCAAGGTTCAGCCGCCCAAAGGAATGATTCCCCCGGTGTCAACCTTAGTGGTGGGACGGCTGCTTCGGCTACTCTTATCCCTGCTCGAAAGAGGGGGAGGCCAGTGGGTAGAAAGGATACTGAACCTCGAAAGAGAAGAGGAACGGAGGCATAAAATCCTCTCATTATCGACACAATGACTCCATCACACGAGATTATCTCTGACTACGGATATATCCTCGAATCAACAATGGAACAATCGACGGATGCGTCAGAAACTTTGTTGATGTCAGAGAATAAAGAAATCTCGATGCAATGTACGAGTGAATACGTACTATTGGGCAGGTCATCCATGCTAGTCGATGATGCTTTTGCCTACTCCGTCGCTCAAGAAATTATTGAATACAACGATGCTGAGCCGCGCTCGGTTGCTGAATGTCAACGACGAGCCAATTGGCTGAAATGGAAAGATGCAATGCAGGCTGAACTAGACTCAATGGCTAAACGTGAGGTATTTGGCCGTATCGAGCCAGTACCCGTGGGCGTTAAACCAGTTGGACATAAGTAGGTCTTTGTTCGTAAACGCAATGATAAGGATGAGGTCATGCGTTACAAAGCGAGACTAGTTGCGCAAGGCTTCTCGCAGCGCCCTAGCATTGACTACGAGGAGACATATTCTCCCGTTATGGACATCATCACTTTCCGCTACTTAGTCAGTTTGGTAGTGTCCGAAAAACTAAATATGCATCTTATGGATGTGGTTACAGCGTATCTTTATGGGGATCTAGATACGGATATTTATATGAAAGTCCCCGAAGGGATTTCGTTGCCCAAATCAAGTAGCTCAAAACCACGGAGCGCTTACGCTGTGAAACTGCGATGTTCACTGTATGGGTTGAAACAATACGGAAGGATGTGGTACAACCGCCTACGTGAATACTTGGTTGGGAAGGGATACGAGAACAGTGATATCTGTCCATGTATTTTCGTGAAAAGAACAGATACAGGATTCGTGATTATAGCCATCTATGTAGATGACATGAATGTTATTGGTACCATAGATGAGGTCAATGAGACGGCCCGCTACCTTAAATCCATTCGAGATGAAAGACCTGGGGATGACTCGATTCTGCTTGGGCTTAGAGCTAGAACATCGAGATGATGGTATACTCATTCATCAATCTGCCAATGTCCATAAAATGCTCAGGCGATTTAGCATGGACAAGGCACATCCTCTTGCTACCCCCATGGTTGGTCGAAGTCTGGAAATGAACAAGGATCCGTTTCGTCCTAAAGAGGAGGATGAAGAGGTCCTTAGAGCAGAAACACCATACCTTAGCGCAATCGGTGCGTTGTTGTATCTGGTTCAATGTACTCGGCCAGACATCACATTCTATGTGAATCTGTTAGCGAGATTTAGCTCCACTCCCACAATAAGGCATTGGAATGGAGTAAAACACATCTTTCGATACTTGAAAGGCTCCAGTGATCTTGGATTGTTCTTTCCCTACGCAAGAGAGAGCGATATTCCGAAAGGAATTGTTGAGGTTAAGACGATGCATACCAACCATCGATCTTCCTCTGATATTACAGCTAAGCATGATAGCTTGACTACCAGAAGTGCTAATACGAGCAAGCTTACCCCCTATGTAGAGAATCCTAACAATACGTTAGTTGGATTTGGTGATGCCGGTTATCTCTCTGACCCGCATAAAGGATGTTCTCAAACTGGTTATGTGTTCACCATTGGGAATACGGCAATATCTTGGAGATCTACCAAGAAGACCCTAGTTGCAACTTCCTCGAACCATGTAGAGATAATTGCATTACACGAATCCATAAGGGAGTGCATTTGGCCTCGGTCAGTCATAGACCATATACGAGGAACTTATAGATTAGATCCCACTACAGCAACCCCTACTTGCATCTTTGAGGACAATGCGGCATGAATTGAGCAGATGAAGTTAGGTTTCATTAAGGGTGACAATACCAATCATATCGCGCCAAAGTTCTTTTATAATCAACAGCAGCAGAAATTGCTGAATATCGAAGTGAAACAAGTGAGTTCCGATGAGAATATTGCAGACTTGTTCACTAAGTCTCTGCCAAAATCTACATTTGAGAAACATATGAGAAGTATCGGCATGTGTCTATTATCCAAGCTCAACTAATGATAGCTCGACGGGATGAGCTGTCATGTATACCTCAGGGGGAGTATACTTCACATGATTTTGACATTTGTAGTTGGTGCGATGTGCTCTTTTCCCTCACCAAGTCTTTGTTTTTGCCACGGGGTTTTGTTTGACTTGGAAAGGTTTTTTACCGAGGCAACATCTTATGCACCATGTTAGTATTAGTGCTCGACACAGGGGGAGTGTTCCGGGATATCCTTCCCTTATTGGTGTCTTACCTAATACTAGTTGTAGGGGGATAGAGATATGGAAGGTTCTAGACCCTTCCAGAGGTAGTAGGATCATGTTAGATGTCTTACCTTAACTAGGAATCCTATGTATGGAAAGACTCTCATTGTAATGCCTATATAAAGGTCCCTCTATTCATTGTTATCAATACAATTGATTTGCTGTCTTTTACTTTCTCCTGAAACACGTTCTTAATTTTAGCATCTCATAAACTGCAAAGTCTTTTGGATAAAATTTTTGTACCAATTTACAAATATCATCAATTCTGAAATAAATGCGCATCTCCCTTGGATCTATTTCCGAACTAAGAATAATCAATTCCACTATATTGTCATTAATTATGTTGTTCAATTCTTGTCCAAACTTATTTTTTAGAGAAAGGAACACGAATAATATATATATATATATATATAGGGGTGGGTTATGGAGTGAAATGGTATAAGTGTAAGAAATAGAAATGATTGTGAGCCATTAATCCTTGGAGATTAATGACCCAGATTTCGTTCTGGTGTGCTAACACAGGAAACTAGGAGTGCTAACGAATTTAATTATTGGGGGTACTGTAATATCCGCAATTTCGAATTTCGGTAATTTTCTTTTTTTTTGGTGTATTTCTCGATCGTAGTGACTCTCGTATACCTTTCAGTGTGTCCTTCCTGTCAACTGTTGAACTGTATTTTCGTTATTGATGTGCGGAACCGTCGTTTCGGGGTTGCCGCGGATCCATTTCGTGTTATTGGTTCCCAAATATTGATTCCTATCGTTTTATTCTCTTTCCGGATCATTTTCATCATTTTGGGACCCAAAAGGGTGTGTGGGCCGCGGCACAAGACAGGTGTGCCGCGGCACACATATTTCTCCAGTCGATGGTCGAGCGAATCTTGTATCATGCGGCACACCCATCCGTGCCGGCACAAGCAGCCGAGTCGATGCGGCACATCCGTCCGGTGCCGCGGCACACCGTGTGACATCTGCGACCAAAACACTGCTGTCTGCGTGTGCGCGGCTGCACGCGGTCTTGCCGCGGCACAATGCCAAAACACAGGAGTAAATTTTCGGCTGTGCCGCGGCACACTTCGGTGTGCCGCGGCACACGGCGGTCAGCTGTGCGATTCGTCTTTATTAGACGAAATCGGTCGTCTTCTCCTCATTTTCACCGCATCGCGAGAGAGAGTGAGAGAGAGGGGAAGGTTTCTTCATCTATATCCATTGGGGGGTTGATTTTCACCATTTTTCTTCGGTTGTGAGGCTCGGGCAATCAATCTAACGCGTGTTCTACGGATCTTGGTACTTGAATCTCGTAAGGTAATATTCTAAAACCCTATTTTCGATTAAATTGGGGGTTTTGGGTTTTTCTTCCGATTCGTTCCGTTTTGTTGGTGGATTCATGATGTATACGATTAATATTGTTAGTATCTTTAATTTTCCTACGGATTCATGGATATTTTGTGGATTTTTACGGAATCGAGAGGGTTTGGTTGTGGTCCGCCCTCGTTGTTGTTTTCGGTATGAATATACATGAATCGTAGGCGGGTTTCCGGGTGTATTCCATTTCCATAATCGTTTAGAAGTGGTTGTGATTGTGTTATTCGAATCGTTAGGTTCATTTTCGTCGGTTCCTCACGGTCCTGCTTGATTCTTCCGTTCCGTTCATTGTCGTCTTCCTTTTCGTTAGCATCGGGCGTTCCGAAGCTTCCCGGTTGAGCCGTATCCATTCGTGGTTCAGTGCTCGTGGTATCGAGGCAAGTACCTTGCCCATACTTTTCTCGTTTTATGGATATGATGATCGGTGGTCGTCTTGATGTGTTTGTTTGGTTATTTGAAATGAAGTTTCAAAGGATTTCGGTTTGGCCTCGTTAAAGGCTTTCTTTCAAAACGAGTGTGATTTGTGAACGGTGTTTTGAGAATTGATTATGATTTGGTTATTTCGAACGTTGAAGGATTTTATGATGATACTCCTATTGTTTAAGTTATGGAATCGTGTATTCCGTATTTAATCTTGTTATTGTATTTTTGAAGAGTTTGGTAATGGTGTCGAGTTAATGGCCATCTCTAGTGAGTATTCTTAATGAACTTACATTCTTAGCATATTAGTATTGCATGAGTAACGTGTGTGTGTGTATGCTCACTACGGGTTAGACTCGATGGGGTCTCGGTAGGGTTCCACGAAGCTGTGGGACCGCGAGCTTGCTTTTAACCACTGCGGGTTAGATCCGACGGGGTCTCGGCAAGGATCCACGAAGCTGTGGGTCCGCGGTTAATTGTGGTGCATTTTTACAAATGTGGTTTGATCATTGGCATTTCCGGAAATGAGTGCTTTTGAACGGTTTTCATGATTGCATGCATTGACTAAGTGTGTAAGAGGTAAGTGTTCGTTTGGCTTACTTGGCTAGGATGGCACTGGAGTATTTTGTTGGTTATTTTAAATCCTTTATTTGTGGATTTTGAGGTTGGAAGACGAACCTTGTGGTCGTTCTTGTGTACTGTGAGTTGACGGATTTGGGGCTAAAATCCCAACGTTTTTGTAAAAGTCATTTTACGGATTTGGGGCTAAAATCCCAACGGTTTGGTAAATATCATTTTTCGGGAAGTAAACCTTTGGGGCGGTGACCCCCTTTTATCTTTTGGATTTTGAAAAGTAGGATTTGATAATCCTAAATGGTTTTCTATTAAAACTCTCGATGGCATTCTAAACCGTCTTATAAATTATTTCCATTGATTTATGGTATTTCGATTTTTAAAGGTTTTTCTCAAACCCTTGCCTCGGGAAGTACTTTTCGTTTCGTTTGGATCTTTGAGGATTCCTGGTTATTGTTATTCGTGGAATGTGAATTGTATGGCTCGTATTTGCACTTTGTATTTGCACTAGCAAAACAGTGGAGTTTTGCTAACCCCCGAGTATTCGGGGGGTGGATGTCTATTTTTGCATTCAGGTTTTGGAGCATAACACAGGGTCGGCACGAAGAATGATGAAAGATGAACGATACTAATCACACGAGGATCCGTTGATGTCGTATTGGTCTAGTTGTATTTTCTTTTCCGCTGCAGTATCTTTTCCCCGTTGTACGGGAGTTTATTGTATTTTGACCCCTGCGTGGGTATATGTTGTAATTGAGTTGTATATTTTTATTGACAGACCAAATCGGTCTACTGAGTCATTTAGCCTTGAAGGCATTGTCGAGATGTTAAATGTTGTTACCAGCCTGGTAGATCTTCGAGGAGAGGGTCTACGGCGTGTAATATCCCTGAGTGGATTGGGGGTGTTACAGGTACCAATGTAATTTGATTAATTTATTATATGGGAAGTTACTAAAATCATGGGAAGTTCCTATATTCATGGGATTTCATATTTTAGGTTAATATCTATTTTTTTATGGGATTTCATATTTTTCAGTCGTTCAAATATTTTATATTTTTGGTGTATTTATTTTTATTTTTTTAAAAACTAACATTATCTTTTTTTTCTATTTGATTTTTATTTTTAAAAATCGGAATCATCTTAACCATTTATTTTGTGTGTCTGCAAATTGGAAAACAGTGCGGTTCAAGTTATATTCCAATTATGTAATTTTTGTTATGCTTTATTGTGTACAATACAGTCAATTTTGATACAATGTGTTGTGCTTTATTTTTTGGAAGATAAATAATCATACTCGTTTTCAAGTATAGGTACAAAATGATTTTCGCGTCATTTACTAAAAAAATACAATAAATACAATAAGACTCCATTTGTAAATCCCATAAACGGCTATGCAAGCATTACATACCATATATGCCAGTATTACCTATTAAATGTGCTAATACAAATAACATTTTAATGCTAAACTCTACTATTAAAACATTAATAGAAATAAAATGTATTAACAATGCAAAATTTTACAGATTTAAGTGCTAACTATCACACAAATGACATCACAATAATTATCAAAACAATATTATCAAAGGTGCTAAAATTTGGGAAGAGATAAGAAGTGGGATATGAAATCCCATGATTGTAGGAAATACCAAACATAAAATCTGTATAATTACAAAAATATCCCCTCAAAAATATTCCGCGTAGCACACTTAGGCTAACTCTTTAGCACAACGTGCACAAATCGCAGCCATTAATCACCAAAGATCAAGGGCCCAGAATCATTCTTATTTCTTACGGAAAAAAGCTTTCCTACCTGAACCTATCCCTATATATATATATATATATATATATATAACATATAAAGGTTGACGGAGCCATGCCCCCCAGGACATAACGTGGCTCCGCCACTGCTCGCAATTACTCTTACCCTACTTTTTCTCTGCACCAACTTTAAAAAATACTACTCCCTCCTACTTCCAAAACATGATTTTATCTTAATATAAGAGACTCATTTTTTTTACAGTTAATACATTTACTTATATGGATATGGTCCGACATTAGATCTAAGTTATTATATAATTGTGAAAAATAGTACTCGTTCCGTCTCATTTCAATTGACCTACTTTCTATATTGGGTTATTCCATTTCAATTGGCCATTCTATTTATGGATAAAATTAGGTTTTAATTAAAACTAAAAGGTGGTTATTTACATTTTATTCCCTTAATAAAGTGTTTCTTGATTTACATGTATAAAATGCTTGGCCAATTAAAATGGGATGGAGAGAGTAACATAAATTTATTTCATGTATTGTACCTTGATGATAAAATGTAAGTGGTCCATGGTGATAAAAAATAATATTATGGGACTATTTTTAATATTTTTTTCAGTGGAACTCCTTATACATTTTTGTATTATTTCCATAAGTTACCCAGTAACATGAGGCTGAGGGTAGTACTGTTTATCAGAATATCACCAGTTATGATGAGTGCGGATGGTGAGAATCTATTAGATATTACCACTGTGTGAAACTGAAATTAATCGTTAATTAACTTTGTGTTGAAATCATTATTATAGGCGCTTCAAAATGACAATAATGAACGCGTATGCGAAATTTCATCTTTGAAAGCGGGATACGTAACTTCGTGGGGGGGGGGGGGGGCTGATGACGGGCCAAGTGCCCGACTTCTTTACTGGCCACACATTGCAGTATGTTCGGGACTTGAACTGCCCCAACTCTGTCATCACTTCGAAATGGAAGAATATCCTCGAAATAAACCCGGACAGTCTCCCAGGTACATATTTCTTATGGCTTTGTATACATATGTAAAATAGAAAACACTCCAGAGTCGACTTCTGGGAGTCCAATGAATATGACAAACAAAGGGGGTTTGTTCTCTTCCTTTTCCTTTTCTTTTTAAACTCTACCTATATTAATATATATTGAGTAGGAGGAAAAAGTGACGAGACAGTTTCAAGAAAGTCGCAAGAGAGTTTTAATACCTTTCGTGCACGAGTTTTCTTTCGTTTTTGAGTTATGAAAGATTTGTGTGTTATAAGGATTAAGCTATGCAATAAGACATTGCAATTATAAGCGGCTTAACACTTGATGAATTATCAATAGTGAGTGATGAAGACTTCTTAATACTGTAATGTATTTTGAAGTCCATGAAACTTGGTAGGGTACAAGCGAGATTTGCATCTGGCATGATACTGAGTTGTTGGGGGTATTTAGGGGTTATGATGGAGATCCGAATTCCCAATGGATCGTGTAATCACTTTCCGAACTGATATTTCTACCCTATGCCAAATCTAGTCTAGGATAATCCAAAGGGACACTTACGAATCTTCCCACAGAAACGTAAGTCAAATTGCTAGAGAGATTCTGAATTCGTCAGTAAAAGAGAGAGCTCAGAAAAGGTTGTCTCAGACTCAAAGAGAAGAGCCTTATTTATACCTGTCGAATTAGGGTTACATTAGGGCGAGATTAGGGTTACATTAGATGGCGCCGTCATTAGGATTAATTAGTGATCCGAAATTAGAGGCATGACTGATGGTTTTCAAAATTGACGAAATTAGTCAATTTTACCATAGTCTCCCCCTAAAATTCAGAATTTTCACTAAGTTATCAATCTAAATTTCTGAAGACCTTTTGGGGCGCTGCCTCAAACCCCGCGGGGGCTTTGCCCCTCGACCCCGCTAGGGGTGCCGCCCCTAGACCTTGCCCACCAGGGGCTCGGCCCCTTAGACCCCGTTAGGGGCGCTGCCCCTAGAACCCATCACTGGGGCGCTGCCCCCGGACCCCCGCCATTTTGTCGTGCCGGCTTAGAATTCGATCTTATACATGCGTGCACTCCGCACATACTCGAACATATATTAGAATACAAATTATAAAATGCCTTAGCTCACATATTAGTCCAATTACACAAAATGCCTGGTGACACTAAAATCACCAACAACCCTCTCCCATTTTAGTGTAACCCATGAACCAACATAATATTAATCCATCAAAACAGACCAGTACATAAATGAAAATATCGAAACGATTGAATTTCCATCTTAGTATTATACACTTTCAAATACTCGAAAATCAAGGAGTTCTAAGAATTGAACCCTTCAACCCATTTGAATACCTGAAGATAAAATACATACTAGTTTATTGAATTTCTCTAACAAAATACAACTTGATACTATTATTAAGCCGTGTCCTAATCCTCTCATGACTGTATCAAGGCCAAGTCCCCAACCTCTTGAAATGCGGCTACACTTCACAATCATGTAGGTAATTCCTTTACTTCATGTATCTGTACATACATTTTATCAAAGGAATTATTAAGAAGTTAAACTTCAACCTGGTCAACTGGAGAACTGAACATATACCTGGGATGAATACTTTGTGTGTTCCAATATATAAGCTTGAGCTTTCCTCATTGAATTCAACTCCTAATGTTATATTAGAAGGGAATTGGGTGCCTCACCATTACAGAATTAGATGGACTTTAATCCCATCCCAATTACAGACTTGTGCACTAAGTCTCTTGACAGACCCTTAGTCAAATGATCTGCCAAATTTTGTTAGATTTCAAAAACTCACTGAAATCACACCATTCATGATTAGATCTCTAATCATACTGTGTCTAACATCTAAGTGTCTAGACTTGCCATTATAAACTTGGCTATATGCCTTAGCATCTAACTGGTTAGAAATTGGTGCTATCGACTTAGACCACAAAGAAATCTCATAGACTAAATTTCTTAGCCACTCCGCTTCTTTACCAGCAGCAGCTAACGCAACAAACTTAGATTCCATTATCGAGTTTGTAATGCAAGTTTGCTTCTTGGAAGCCCAGGAAATGGCACCTCCCCCAAGCAAGAATACCCAACCAGTAGTTGAGGAATGGTCCTCCATATTAGTTATCCAACTTGCATCCGAATGTCCTTCTAAAACCAAATGATATCCCAAGTAACTCAAGCCATAATCCATGGTTCCCTTGAGATACTTAAACACTCGATTCAATGCTTGCCAATGTTGAGCACTAGGATTACTAGTGTATCTGCTCAATTTTCCCACAGCAAAAGCAATATCAGGTATGGTACTTGTCATGGCATACATCAAGCTACCAATGGCCTTAGAGTACTCCAATTGTGAAACGGGAATGCTAGTGTTTGGCATTAACTTCGCACTAGAGTCCATAGGAGTGCTGACGGGAGAACAATCACTAAAATTAAACTGTTTGAGAATTTTCTCAATATAATGACTTTGAGTCATTACTAAACCTTTGTTCACCCGCTTAATTCTTATTCTAAGAATTAAATCAGCCACTCCCAAGTCTTTCATGGAAAATTTATATGACAACAATTTCTTAGTTCATCTACTTGATTTTGGTTAGTACTGAAAATCAGCATGTCATCTACATATAAGCAAATGATCACTCCACCACTAGTAGCTTCATCAAATCTACTATAAACACATTTGTCACATTGGTTTAACTTAAAACCGGTGGACAAAATAATCTCATCAAACTTTTGATGCCATTGTTTGGGTGCTTGTTTAAGCCCACACAAAGATTTCACAAGTTTACATACCATATGCTATTTACCGGGCATAACGAAACCTTCTGGTTGTTTCATGTAAACTTTTTCATCAAGTTCACCATTCAAAAAGGCTGTTTTAACATCCATTTGATGGACAATCAGATTGTGAATACTTGCCAAGGCAGTTAACAATCTAATAGTAGAAATACGCGCAATTGGAGCATACGTAGCAAAATAGTCAATACCAGGTTTTTGTCTAAAATCTTGAATGACCAACCGGGCTTTGAACTTGTCAATAGTATCATTTACATTTATTTTCTTTTTGAAAATCCATTTGCAACCAAGTGGTTTAGAACCCGGAGGTAAATCACACAAAACCCAAGTGTTACTTTCAAGAATTGACGACATTTCGTCATCAATAGCTTCCTTTCAAAAGATTACATCTCGAGACTCTATGGCCTCTTGAAAAGTCTTAGGATCATCCTTAATGCTGTAACAATAATAGTATTGAAAACCAATTTCGTCCCTTGTTCTTTCTACCAAAAACAGTTGGAAGTCAGAATCGAAATTTTTCGCAATTCGACCTCTTTTGCTTTTCCGAAGCTCTTGTGTTTCTGGTGCAACAATACCATCTGAATTTTCTGGATTTTACACTTCATTAGTGCCAAAAGTCAGATCCTTAGGCCTTTTAATCAATGTAAAACGCATCTCATCAAAAATCACATCCCGTGACTCAATACCGATGTTAATCGATACCGAATCATTAGGTTCTATTACATAGAACCTATATGCCTTGGAATGTTCAGCATATCCAATGAATATACAATCTATTCCTCATTCATCCAAAGTTTTCGTTTTGGGTTCGGTATGTTTTAAAAATGCCCGACATCCCCAAACCCAAAAGTAACTTAAATTCGGCTTTTTCTTGAACCAAAGTTCATATGGGACTGTTTTGTCCTTTTTATTTGGAACCCTATTCAGCAAATAGCAGGCCGTTAATATGGCCTCTCCCTAGAATCCCTCACTCAATCCCGAGTAAGAAAGTATCGAGTTTACCATTTCTTTTAAAACTCGATTTTTGCGTTCGGCTATTCCATTCTGTTGGGGGGAGTAAGGTGTTGTGGTTTCATGAATGATACCCACTGAATGGAAGTATATGGGATCCATATATTCACCTCCCCGATCAGTTCTAAGACATTTAACTGGATTGCCTAATTGCAATTACACATCGGTTTTGTATATTTTGAATTTATCTAAGGCTTCATCCTTAGAATGCAACAAATACACATAGCAAAATCGAGTGCAGTCATCAATAAATGTGACAACATACTTTTTATTACCCAAGGAAGGAGTAGAGTTAAAATCACATAGGTCACTGTGTACAAGTTCCAAAATAGCCGAATTTCTAGTAACACTCGGAAAAGAATGTTTTGTCACTTTTGTAAGCATGCATGTTTTACATTTTCATGGATTCATGTCAAAGGCTGGAAGCAATCCATCTTTTGACATCTCATGCATCCTTCTAAAATTGACATGACCCAATCTAGCATGTCAAAGCATAGAGTCATCAATCTTAGAAGACATAAATGCAGAATTTTGAACAGGTATAGACTTATCAATAACATTCAAACGGAACATTCTATTATTCAAATATCCAAAACCAATAAACAGTCCACCTCGATATAGGATGAACCTATCCGATTCAAAAACTTGTCTAAAACCATCAGAATTCAAACTATTACCACTAACTAGATTCTTTCGAATCTTAGGAACAAACAAAACATCAAAAAGTCTAATAGTATTTGTAGAAGTAATTTCAAGACAAACGACACCGACACCACAAATAGGTATAAAAGAATCGTCTCCCATTTTCAGCACCGATCCATCTTCAAGCGGTGTTAATGTTTCAAACCACCGTTTATCCTTGCATACATGGTTCGTTGCCTGGAGTCGATCCACCAAGCAACATCATCATACTGGACATAGAATGATTCTGGAATAAGTGAAACATAATAAACATAATTCTGTTTAGAACTATCAAGGTTGGTCAAATACTGACCTCCTTTAACTTGGTCCTTAGACAGTTAGACCCATTTCCACTTCCATTGGCTCCACTATTTCCAGTACCATTGTTGCCTAGATTCACACGACAATCACGCTTGCAATGTCCCACCTTTTTGCACCTCCAACAAGCCAGTTCCTTTTTCTTTTTGTTGGAGTTATTTGGGACATATTCTAGCTTACGTTTGCTATGTCCTTTGTTATTCGGGTTCCTTAGTTTGCTTTCAACCATATGAACAGAAGGTTGTCCAGGTTCAACTTTTCTTTTGGTTTTATCAAATTTGTCATTATCCTTTGCACGAAGAGATTGTTCAATGCGAATATGACTAGCAAGTTGAACCAATGACAGTTCCTCCTTTTGATGTTTTAGGTTATGTTTGAAATCTTTCCAGGATGGTAGAAGTTTGTCAATCACACTTGACACAACAATTGATTCGTCCATATTCATGTTGTGCAGTTTGAATTGACCCAAAATGCGAAGGAGTTCATTGTATTGTTCTATGAGAGACCTTGAATCAAACATCTTATAAGAATTAAAATCGCTAACCAGAAACTTCTTACTCGAAGCATCCTCAGCGATGTATTTTGATTCAAGGGTGTCCCACAATTCCTTCGCACTTTTAGCATCACCATGGGTATCGAATAAAGAATCAAACCGTTCAATATGTGACCTCTGCAGATGTAGTCATCGTTGTCCCACTTGCTCCTCTTCCTGGTATCCTCCAGTTTCTCGTTCTCAACCATCTCTGGTCTAGGAGTACTCAGCACATACGCCCCCTTCAGAGTAGTCAGCATGAAGTGCATCTTCTTCTGCCAGCGCCTGAAATCATTGCCATCGAACTTGTCCAGTTTGCTGAACTTTGTAGTCATCTCGCGGATTGTTTCAGTCATCTCCAGAAACAGAAAATATCAGTTCGATTGTTGGGGTATTTAGGGTTTGTGATGGAGATCCGTATTCCCAATGGATCGTGTAATCACTTTTCAAACTAATATTTCTACCCTATGCCAGGGTTATAAGAAATCCAGTATAGGATAATCCAAAGTGACACTTACGAACTTGGCACATAAACGTAAGCCAAATTGCTAGAGAGATTCTGAATTCGTCAGAAAAAGAGAGAGCTCAGAAAAGGTTGTCTCAGACTCAAAGAGAAGAGTCTTATTTATACATGTCGAATTAGGGTTACATTAGGGCGAGATTAGGGTTACATTAGGCAGCGCCGTCATTAAGATTAATTAGTGATCCGAAATTAGAGGCATGACTGATGGTTTCCAAAATTGACGAAATTAGTCAATTTTACCATACTCTCCCCCTAAATTTCGGAATTTTCACTAAGTTACCAATCCAAATTTCCGAAGACCACCGCCAGGGGCTCTGCCCCTTAGACCCCGCTAGGGACGCTGCCCCTAGACCCCGTCACCGGGGGCGCTGCCCCCGAACCCTCGATATTTTGTCGTACCGGCTTATAATTCGATCTTATATATGCGTGCACTCCGCACATACCCAAACATATATTAGAATACGAATTATAAAATTCCTTAGCCTACATATTAGTTCCAGTTACACAAAATTCCTGGTGGCACTAAAATCACCAACATGAGTATCCTATTTGGTTGTGTTTAAAAGTTGAAAGACAAATATAGTAAACTACAAGGCCGTCTTAAACATTTCGAAGGCTCGTTCTTACAAATTGAAGCACAAAAAATTGTATTGATTTTTTAGTCACGGATAAAATAAATACATATTACTATACTAACTAAGAAAAAATATAGGCCCTTGATTCAAAAAAATAAAAATAAAAAAATAATTTAAAAAAAGGCTCTATTTTTTGGGGGGCCTATGCAGCAGCACAGGCTGCACAGGGCCAAAGAGGGCCCTGGTAAACTAGGTCGATCGTACTTAGACCATCTTTGTCAACTACCACTCAAAAACCACACAAACATCCAATTTTTTCAATATCTAATTAATTTGTTTTTTTTTTTTGCATCCCTATTATTATTCCCTTACCAGTACGAACTCCCATTATTTTTGTTATACTAGCAAGAAAAAGAGTTATATTTTTATACAAAACATTGCCCTAAGGTTGCGAAGTATGTGGATGGAAGTTTTGATTTTGTTGTAGCTCCAAGATACACCTCTAGGTTTAAAATTGAAGAGTATACTGCAACCTCTTTTTAATTTTAAGTTTGGCTCTTTACGGCACATAATAGTCTAGGGGGATTAGTGGCCCGTAGTGCTGACGTGCCCGTTTAGCTATATAGTGGTAGCGATATAATGGCGGCCGCTATATAAAAATATAGCGACAAATTTGTAAATAAGTGATTTTTATAAGTAATTGTTAAGTACCTTAACAATATGCATATACATGTAAAACAAGTACCGCAATAACAAAATGAATTCATCAAAGTGAAAATAAAGTCACACATATAATTAAAGTGAGATTATTGAGTTAAAGAATTAAATTAAATGTCTGCCAAAAAAAACCGCCTTA
This sequence comes from Orobanche coerulescens, assembly GCA_033398695.1. Lineage (NCBI taxonomy): Eukaryota > Viridiplantae > Streptophyta > Magnoliopsida > Lamiales > Orobanchaceae > Orobanche > Orobanche coerulescens. The sequence goes on from CM065818.1 coordinate 61,811,388, forward strand.
TAACTTGCCCTAATTTATTTAAAAGAGATCAGAAAGATTAAATAAAAAAATATAATTTTATAAAAAAAAATGCAGAGAAAACCTGCCTGCAAAAGGTTAAAAAAGCTTCAGGCACATATTGAACTAAATAAAAATTGCATAAACTCCTTAAGAGAAAAGGAATCAGCGAGCACAGTAGAGGGAAGAATTGAGGTCACTGAGAACAATCGGAGTGGCACATAAGCTGTGCGAAGTCACTACAGGGCTCTTTTCTAAATAGTGACGGCTGATCCCGCTGACGCTATTGCTTAATAACACAGATGGCGATAATTCGTGGCCGCTAAACAAAACCTAGGAGCGCTTAATCGCATGGGGCTCCGCTTTGCTACGCTAAACGCTATAGCGCGCTAAAGCGGCGCTATTGACTACTATGTTACAACAAAGAGAATCTTTATACAAGCACATCAGCCTTTTGTTGCTCATAAAGTAAGAGCATTTGCAAGAGGTTCCTTAAATGAGAGGCATGCTTCTCTAAATTGTACTATTAAGTTGCTATAGGCCAGTTATCGGTTCGGGTCGGTCCGAATCTTGACATACCCGGTATCCATCCGATAAGCTTATCGAGTAATCGGGAACTGATCCGATAAGCTTATCGAGTAATCGGGAACTGATCTGATAAGCTTATCGGATCCGATATTATTCCCTAGAACCGATCCGGTAAGCTTATCGAACTGCAGGCCGATCCGATAAGCTTATCGGATACCTATTTCATCTAATCTCGACTCAATTTTGGGAACCGATAATCTTATCGGTTGCAGGACCGATCCGATAAGCTTATCGGATACGTTCATCCAATCGACCGATTCAGGAACCAATAACAAAATCATTCTTTTCACTACCAAAAAACACAGAAAAATTATTTAAGGCACAATTCCTAATGAATCACTACTTTCATGCATTCCTAATGAACCTATTTCTTTATATAGTACTTATATTATCGAGTTATCAGTCCGGGTTTTTCGAACCGAATCTCGGTCCGGATCTCAGATATATCCACCCGGTAACAGCCCTAGAAATTACTTGCTTTAATGTACTATTTCGTGAAACCCTCCGTACAATCACATTATTTCGAGAGAACATGTACGTTGTTTCATTGGAGTATTTTATGAACAATTAATAGTTTGTTACGCATCAAATGTGTGCTTGGGAAGAAAAAAGTACCTCGATTCCCGTTATGGTTGGAGAAAATTTTGAAGATATTATGTAATAGAAAGTGAAATGGTACATTTATGCTAAAATATTTCCTTGTATTTTGTTTTGCGATAATTTTGGAAAGTGTTTATTTGAGGTTTTGATCTTATAGTGCACAGTTGATTATCCAACTGGGTTTCCCTCCCGGAAGCCTGTCTGGAAATTTTATTCTCTCTAGTGAGAATGTATGAGGGCAAGCCAAAAATTAACCTTGTTGGCGGTATGGGATATTGGGAGTTTGTGAGCACAACTCCAGCAACTCTGTTGGTTCCAGGAGACGTTAGTTTTTCGCCAAATCATCTTTGTTTGATCAACAGGCCCCGGGGTTATGTTAACTTTACCTACACAACTTACAAATTTTATAGAGGAGATGGAGAGGAAACCAGTTGGTTATTGGCGATGACAAAAAAGCGTTCTCCACAGTTTTTTTTTTTTTTTTTTTTTGGTTGTTGTTTAATGGTACATTTTTAAGATTATTATATCCGTCTGTTGGGTACTCGTCACTTATCGTAAAGAAAATTAGTTATTATTTTCCTTCAATTTTGTCACCTAAAAAGTTCTCTCTCTCTTTCTCTTTTTCCCTTGCAGAGGATTGATGCTTGAGTGGAGTGTATGATATACGATCGAAGTGTCATTTTTAGTAGAAATGTCATTGAAATGTCATTTTTAGTAGATTATGTTTTTTGAACATTGTTAATGTCAACCGCATATTTATGATGCAACTTTTGATGAGATCAATGAGTGTAAGATTGGAAGCATTTTATGAAGTCAGATATACTCCCTGCATCTCAAGTGAAAAGGTTTACAATTTGAAGCCTGTTTTTTTTTTCTCTTTTTTTTTTTCTTTTGGGCACTTGTAATGTTAACGTCAGCTCGTCGCAGCAGTATGTGTATGTTTCCTGGTATATTAATTGTCTTGAAGCGTTTGATTTATTGGAAGTTGATTTCCTGGATGTGTAGTCACAACATATATACAAGATGTAAACATAATATGCTCCTATTGACTCCTAGAATCAAGGAGATGATATGCTAGTTGCCAACTAATGGTGACAATTAGTACTAGGAAATATTACAAGAATATATAATAAAATAATATAACTAACACACCCTTGCAGTCGAAACGGGAGGAGGTCGAACGCTGAGACTGTCACAAAAATCATCAAAAAGTACGCGCGAAAGCCCTTTTGTGAAAATATCAGCGATCTGGTAACGAGATGGAACATGAAGGACTCGTACTTCACCCCGTGCCACCTTTTCACGGACAAAGTGAATGTCCATCTTAATGTGCTTAGTGCGTTGATTTTGGACTGGATTATCGGATAAGTATATCGCACTCACATTGTCACAATAAACCAATGTTGCCCTCTTAATGTGACAATGTAGTTCTAGTAGTAGATTTCGAATCCAACACGATTCGGAGACAACATTAGACAGTTAGACCCATTTCCACTTCCATTGGCTCCACTATTTCCAGTACCATTGTTGCCTAGATTCACACGACAATCACGCTTGCAATGTCCCACCTTTTTGCACCTCCAACAAGCCAGTTCCTTTTTCTTTTTGTTGGAGTTATTTGGGACATATTCTAGCTTACGTTTGCTATGTCCTTTGTTATTCGGGTTCCTTAGTTTGCTTTCAACCATATGAACAGAAGGTTGTCCAGGTTCAACTTTTCTTTTGGTTTTATCAAATTTGTCATTATCCTTTGCACGAAGAGATTGTTCAATGCGAATATGACTAGCAAGTTGAACCAATAACAGTTCCTCCTTTTGATGTTTTAGGTTATGTTTGAAATCTTTCCAGGATGGTAGAAGTTTGTCAATCACACTTGACACAACAATTGATTCGTCCATATTCATGTTGTGCAGTTTGAATTGACCCAAAATGCGAAGGAGTTCATTGTATTGTTCTATGAGAGACCTTGAATCAAACATCTTATAAGAATTAAAATCGCTAACCAGAAACTTCTTACTCGAAGCATCCTCAGCGATGTATTTTGATTCAAGGGTGTCCCACAATTCCTTCGCACTTTTAGCATCACCATGGGTATCGAATAAAGAATCAAACCGTTCAATATGTGACCTCTGCAGATGTAGTCATTGTTGTCCCACTTGCTCCTCTTCCTGGTATCCTCCAGTTTCTCGTTCTCAACCATCTCTGGTCTAGGAGTACTCAGCACATACGCCCCCTTCAGAGTAGTCAGCATGAAGTGCATCTTCTTCTGCCAGCGCCTGAAATCATTGCCATCGAACTTGTCCAGTTTTCTGAACTTTGTAGTCATCTCGCGGATTGTTTCAGTCATCTCCAGAAACAGAAAATATCAGTTCGATTGTTGGGGTATTTAGGGTTTGTGATGGAGATCCGTATTCCCAATGGATCGTGTAATCACTTTTCAAACTAATATTTCTACCCTATGCCAGGGTTATAAGAAATCCAGTATAGGATAATCCAAAGTGACACTTACGAACTTGGCACATAAACGTAAGCCAAATTGCTAGAGAGATTCTGAATTCGTCAGAAAAAGAGAGAGCTCAGAAAAGGTTGTCTCAGACTCAAAGAGAAGAGTCTTATTTATACATGTCGAATTAGGGTTACATTAGGGCGAGATTAGGGTTACATTAGGCGCGCCGTCATTAAGATTAATTAGTGATCCGAAATTAGAGGCATGATCGATGGTTTCAAAATTGACGAAATTAGTCAATTTTACCATACTCTCCTAAATTTGAATTTTCACTAAGTTACCAATCCAAATTTCCGAAGACCATCATGGCTACGCCCCTTAGACCCAGCTAGGGACGCCCCTAGACCCGTCGGGGCGCGCCCGAACCCTCGATATTTTGTCGTACCGGCTTATAATTCGATCTTATATATGCGTGCACTCCGCACATACCCAAACATATATTAGAATACGAATTATAAAATTCCTTAGCCTACATATTAGTTCCAGTTACACAAAATTCCTGGTGGCACTAAAATCACCAACATGAGTATCCTATTTGGTTGTGTTTAAAAGTTGAAAGACAAATATAGTAAACTACAAGGCCGTCTTAAACATTTCGAAGGCTCGTTCTTACAAATTGAAGCACAAAAAATTGTATTGATTTTTTAGTCACGGATAAAATAAATACATATTACTATACTAACTAAGAAAAAATATAGGCCCTTGATTCAAAAAAATAAAAATAAAAAAATAATTTAAAAAAAGGCTCTATTTTTTGGGGGGCCTATGCGGAAGACAGTGCACAGGGCCAAAGAGGACCCAGTAAACTAGGTCGATCGTACTTAGACCATCTTTGTCAACTACCACTCAAAACCACACAAACATCCAATTTTTCAATATCTAATTAATTTGTTTTTTTGCATCCCTATTATTATTCCCTTACCAGTACGAACTCCCATTATTTTTGTTATACTAGCAAGAAAAAGAGTTATATTTTTATACAAAACATTGCCCTAAGGTTGCGAAGTATGTGGATGGAAGTTTTGATTTTGTTGTAGCTCCAAGATACACCTCTAGGTTTAAAATTGAAGAGTATACTGCAACCTCTTTTTAATTTTAAGTTTGGCTCTTTACGGCACATAATAGTCTAGGGGGATTAGTGGCCCGTAGTGCTGACGTGCCCGTTTAGCTATATAGTGGTAGCGATATAATGGCGGCCGCTATATAAAAATATAGCGACAAATTTGTAAATAAGTGATTTTTATAAGTAATTGTTAAGTACCTTAACAATATGCATATACATGTAAAACAAGTACCGCAATAACAAAATGAATTCATCAAAGTGAAAATAAAGTCACACATATAATTAAAGTGAGATTATTGAGTTAAAGAATTAAATTAAATGTCTGCCAAAAAAAAAAAACCGCCTTATAACTTGCCCTAATTTATTTAAAAGAGATCAGAAAGATTAAATAAAAAATATAATTTTATAAAAAAAAATGCAGAGAAAACCTGCCTGCAAAAGGTTAAAAAAGCTTCAGGCACATATTGAACTAAATAAAAATTGCATAAACTCCTTAAGAGAAAAGGAATCAGCGAGCACAGTAGAGGGAAGAATTGAGGTCACTGAGAACAATCGGAGTGGCACATAAGCTGTGCGAAGTCACTACAGGGCTCTTTTCTAAATAGTGACGGCTGATCCCGCTGACGCTATTGCTTAATAACACAGATGGCGATAATTCGTGGCCGCTAAACAAAACCTAGGAGCGCTTAATCGCATGGGGCTCCGCTTTGCTACGCTAAACGCTATAGCGCGCTAAAGCGGCGCTATTGACTACTATGTTACAACAAAGAGAATCTTTATACAAGCACATCAGTCTTTTGTTGCTCATAAAGTAAGAGCATTTGCAAGAGGTTCCTTAAATGAGAGGCATGCTTCTCTAAATTGTACTATTAAGTTGCTATAGGCCAGTTATCGGTTCGGGTCGGTCCGAATCTTGACATACCCGGTATCCATCCGATAAGCTTATCGAGTAATCGGGAACTGATCCGATAAGCTTATCGAGTAATCGGGAACTGATCTGATAAGCTTATCGGATCCGATATTATTCCCTAGAACCGATCCGGTAAGCTTATCGGGCAACCAGACCGATCCGATAAGCTTATCAGATACCTATTTCATCTAATACTGACCCAATTTTGGGAACCGATAATCTTATCGGTTACCCGGACCGATCCGATAAGCTTATCGGATACCCGTTTCATCCAATACTGACCCGATTCCGGGAACCAATAACACAAAATCATTCTTTTCACTACCAAAAAACACAGAAAAATTATTTAAGGCACAATTCCTAATGAATCACTACTTTCATGCATTCCTAATGAACCTATTTCTTTATATAGTACTTATATTATCGAGTTATCAGTCCGGGTTTTTCGAACCGAATCTCGGTCCGGATCTCAGATATATCCACCCGGTAACAGCCCTAGAAATTACTTGCTTTAATGTACTATTTCGTGAAACCCTCCGTACAATCACATTATTTCGAGAGAACATGTACGTTGTTTCATTGGAGTATTTTATGAACAATTAATAGTTTGTTACGCATCAAATGTGCGCTTGGGAAGAAAAAAGTACCTCGATTCCCGTTATGGTTGGAGAAAATTTTGAAGATATTATGTAATAGAAAGTGAAATGGTACATTTATGCTAAAATATTTCCTTGTATTTTGTTTTGCGATAATTTTGGAAAGTGTTTATTTGAGGTTTTGATCTTATAGTGCACGATTGATTATCCAGTGGGTTTCCCTCCCTAGCTCCTGTCTGGAAATTTTATTCTCTCTAGTGAGAATGTATGAGGGCAAGCCAAAAATTAACCTTGTTGGCGGTATGGGATATTGGGAGTTTGTGAGCACAACTCCAGCAACTCTGTTGGCTCCAGGAGACGTTAGTTTTTCGCCGAATCATCTTTGTTTGATCAACAGGCCCCGGGGTTATGTTAACTTTACCTACACAACTTACAAATTTTATAGAGGAGATGGAGAGGAAACCAGTTGGTTATTGGCGATGACAAAAAAGCGTTCTCCACATTTTTTTTTTTTTTTTTTTTTTTTTGGTTGTTGTTTAATGGTACATTTTTAAGATTATTATATCCGTCTGTTGGGTACTCGTCACTTATCGTAAAGAAAATTAGTTATTATTTTCCTTCAATTTTGTCACCTAAAAAGTTCTCTCTCTCTCTTTCTCTTTTTCCCTTGCAGAGGATTGATGCTTGAGTGGAGTGTATGATATACGATCGAAGTGTCATTTTTAGTAGAAATGTCATTGAAATGTCATTTTTAGTAGATTATGTTTTTTGAACATTGTTAATGTCAACCGCATATTTATGATGCAACTTCTGATGAGATCAATGAGTGTAAGATTGGAAGCATTTTATGAAGTCAGATATACTCCCTGCATCTCAAGTGAAAAGGTTTACAATTTGAAGCCTGTTTTTTTTTCTCTTTTTTTTTTTCTTTTGGGCACTTGTAATGTTAACGTCAGCTCGTCGCAGCAGTATGTGTATGTTTCCTGGTATATTAATTGTCTTGAAGCGTTTGATTTATTGGAAGTTGATTTCCTGGATGTGTAGTCACAACATATATACAAGATGTAAACATAATATGCTCCTATTGACTCCTAGAATCAAGGAGATGATATGCTAGTTGCCAACTAATGGTGACAATTAGTACTAGGAAATATTACAAGAATATATAATAAAATAATATAACTAACACACCCTTGCAGTCGAAACGGGAGGAGGTCGAACGCTGAGACTGTCACGAAAATCATCAAAAAGTACGCGCGAAAGCCCTTTTGTGAAAATATCAGCGATCTGGTAACGAGATGGAACATGAAGGACTCGTACTTCACCCCGTGCCACCTTTTCACGGACAAAGTGAATGTCCATCTCAATGTGCTTAGTGCGTTGATTTTGGACTGGATTATCGGATAAGTATATCGCACTCACATTGTCACAATAAACCAATGTTGCCCTCTTAATGTGACAATGTAGTTCTAGTAGTAGATTTCGAATCCAACACGATTCGGAGACAACATTAGCAACACCTCTGTATTCAGCTTCGGCACTAGAACGAGAGAGTGTGGGCTGACGTTTAGAGGACCAAGAGATTAAATTGTCGCCGAGGAACACACAATAAGCTGAGGTGGACCGTCTAGTGTCAGGACATCCACCCCAATCTGCATCTGTTTATGAGAATAAGCATGTGACATTTGACTTATATAAATGCAAACCAAAGGTGATAGACCCACTAATGTAGCGTAGGACACGCTTTAACGCAGCCATGTGTGCGTTACGAGGGTCGTGCATATGAAGGTAAACCTGTTGGACGGCATATGAAATATCCGGCCTTGTGAAAGTCAAATATTGTAAGGCGCCCGCCAACTGACGGTATTTGGTCGGATCACCATAGGGGTCGTCTACCGAAGCACTTAGCTTCGCTTTCGTATCAACCAGCGTCGGGGAAGGGCTACAGTGGGACATTCCCGCGCACTCAAGTATCTCTTCGGCATACTGCTTTTGAGACAGAAATAACCCTTGTGCATCTCGAGTGACAGCAATTCCGAAAAAATAACTAAGCGGACCAAGGTCCTTCATGGCAAATTCTGCTCCCAGAAGCATCAAAATGGACTTACGGAGAGTATCAGAAGAAGCTGTCAAAATAATATCATCGACATAAAGCAATATATATGCAACATCAGTACCCCGATGACAGATGAATAATGAATGATCTGACTTGCTATGCAAAAAACCAAGTGTGGTGATGAAATCTGTAAAACGCTGGTACCAAGCCTGTGGGGCTTGTTTGAGGCCATACAGAGATTTCTTCAATAAGCAAATATGATCAGGAAAATCCGGGTCACGAAATCCCATTGGTTGATGCATATATACTGTTTCATTGAGATTACCATGAAGAAAAGCATTCTTGACATCAAGCTGATGAATAGGCCAAGAATGAGATAATGCATTACTCAGTACCGTATGGATAGTGGCCGGTTTGACAACCGGACCGGAAGTCTCCTCACAATCAACACCTTTTTGTTGAGACCTGCCATCACCTATAAGACGGGCTTTATGCCTCTTAAAAGAACCATCAGACTTCTTTTTGTGGCGAAAAATCCACATAGAACGAATAATATTAATATTAGCAGGACGAGGTACCAACTCCCATGTCCTATTTTCAATTAGAGCATTATATTCATCTTGCATGCCATCTTTCCAATTTGAATCACAAAGGGCATTCACGGGATTTTTAGGTATTGGCGATATGGAGATGTTGGTGCCAGTATGGAAGTTGGAGGAATATTTTGGATTTGGTTTAAAAATCCCATTGCGTGCCCGTGTTGTCATACAGTGCATCATGGGATTTAAGGGACTTGGCCTGCTTTGTGGTGGATTAGTCAGGGAAGAAGTGGATGGGCCTGCTGTTTGTGGACTAGACAGGTTAGTAGGTGTGGAGGGGAGTTGGGCCTGGGCAGGAGATGGGCAGGAGAGGGAGTAGGCATGCTGCATGAACTAGGGGAGCAACGTTGAGGTGATTGGGTGGACTGGGCCATGCTAGTAAGTGGACCGGTGTTGGTTTGAGGGGTTTGGTCTACTATAGTAGTGTTGGGCTGAGTTGTTTGTTCAGTGGAGGAATTCTGATGTATTTGATATACTAAAAATGAATCCGTGTCCAAGAAATCATATGTATGAGATTGAGGAGTGTGAATCTTGGCAAATGGAAAAGTATGCTCATCAAATATGACATGACGTGCAATAAATATTTTCCGGCTCGACAAATCATAACATTTGTATCCCCTATGGTCGGGTGGATATCCCAGAAAAACACAAGCAGTTGATCTTGGTTGCAATTTCTGGATAGTAGGAGAAGGAAATAGAGGAAAACAAAGACAACCAGATACCTTAAGATGTGAGAATGAGGGATCTTTTTGGTACAAGAGTTGGGTGGGTGATTTGAAACCCAAAACTTTGGTTGGTAAGATATTTAGGAGATATGTAGCCATGGCAAGGGTGTGATGCCAAAAGGATGGTGGCATCGAGGCCTGAGCTAGGAGGGTCCGAACGATGTTATTTATAGATCGAATATGACGTTCAGCTTCTCCATTTTGAGGGAAAGTATGTGGACATGAAAGACGAAATGACATTCCATTATTTTTGGCAAATAATTGTAGCAGACCGTTATCAAACTCTTTGCCATTATCACATTGAAGATTTTTTATATTTCTCACAAAATTGAGTTTTAACAAAATTATGGAATGTGGTGAATATGGAGTATACTTGAGATTTCTTAGAGATAGGGAATGTCCACGAGAATTTGCTGAAATCATCAATTAACATATAGTATCAATGCCCATTAGAGCTAGCTATAGGCAAAGTCCATAAATCACTATGCATAATATCAAACGGAAAAGTAGTAAACGTATTTGAATCATAAAATGGTAATTTAATAAGTTTTCCCAAAGGACAATAAGCACAAAAGGAATGTTTTTCTTTATTACAATCTATTAAATATTTGTGACGGAGAGAGTGCAAAATATTATTCCCCGGATGACTTAAACGGCTGTGCCAAAGGTCGGGTGAAACAACAGTAAAAGCAGAATGTAGATGTAATGAGTTGGCCTTGGATAGAAAATAAAGATCCCCGGTGCTATCACATCTCATGAGTTTGGTCCCCATCCGCAATTCCTTCACACAAAAACCAAATAGGTCAAACTAAACAGAAACCAAGTTATCCGTGGTAAATTTATAGACCGATATGAGGTTCTTGATTAGTTTAGGAGCATGCAAGACATTCTTTAAGGTTAAGGGAGGGTGCGGAGGTGTAAAAGTGGTGCTGCCATATCCATGTATTGGAATAAAATGCCCATTGCCAACAACAATTTGATGATTAATATTGCTCGAATTAAAATAAGAGGAGAGGGTACCTTGATCGGACGTCATGTGAGATGTTGCACTGGTGTCCATATACCAATTTCCATCTGGTGGAGTAAGCCCAATAGTATACATTGCCGCCTCAATATTCGTCGGAGTGTAGCCAACTGGAGCAGGGGCAACCGAGGTATGATGGGCTTGATGTGGCATGGGATCGAGAATGCTGGGCCTGCTTTGAGAAGCTAGATGGGCCTGCTGGGCCGCAGGGTATGGACAAGGAGTAGCAGGAGCAGCCCACTGTCCATAACGGGGATACACATATTGAGGAAGGTATATTGGACGCGGGTGCCAATATTCCTGTAAGGGACGCTGCTGGTTGCCACCGTGTCCGGCACCTGAATTCTGGCCGCCGCCCCCACCGCGGTTATTGCCGCGAATTCCACCTCCTTTCCCATAATTATTATTCTTCTTTTTATTTTTGTTATTGCCTTTGCCATTATTGTTAGAATTGTAGGAAGGATAATTATGAGAGTGCGAAGAATTCTCAAAATCCATATTACCTCTAGTAGAAGCAATCAACGCGGCGGAACCACCGACTTCTTTGGATGCGTGAACTTTCATGGTCCATTCTGCTAGCTTGATACGGGAGCGTACGAATTCGAATGGAGGCAGAGGATCCTGATTTTGGACGTAGTCAACCGTGCCCGAATAAGCCTCCGGTAAACCACCAATTAGACGTAGCACGAGGCACCCGTTGGTGACCGGAGCACCCATGTTTGCAAGACTATCCGCAATACATTTGACATGATTGCAATAAGCGTCTGCACTGGAGAAATTTGAGAGGTTAGCAGCAGTAAGTTCCTCTTTGAGATGGGTTGCCTGCGAACCCTTGTTGTCATGAAAGATGCCCTTCAACCGTTGCCATACTTTTGCGCAGTGTCATCCTTGAATAGAATAGCTTGTAGAAGACCAGGAGAGATCGTCCCATAAATCCATTATAAGACCACTGCATCAAGATGATCATTGAGATCAATATCAGCCGCCTTGAGTTTGTCGATCGCCGCTTTGGTCGTGGCGTCCGCAGGAGGCTCGATGTGATGGAGCAAGTTGTGGACGCGAACCTGTACCTTAAAAAGGGTAGCCCATGAATGGTATAAGTCGGTCTCATTATCCAATGTGATAGAAATCAAGGATTTCACATTGGTGATTGAAAGAGCAAGATGGTATTTGGTGGTGGAGTCCGACATTAGGGCTGTGGAAGGGAGACAGAGAAGAGGGATGAGGAGAGAGAGAGGTAGAGAGAAAGAGATGGTTGTTAGGTGGTTGGATAGTAAAACCTAGACCGATACCATATTGAAAGTTGATTCTCTACCCTTTATTTGATGTGTAGTCACAACATATATACAAGATGTAAACATAATATGCTCCTTGATTGACTCCTAGAATCAAGGAGATGATATGCTAGTTGCTACCTAATGCGGACAATTAGTACTAGAAAATATTACAAGAATATATTACAAATTATATTATAAAATAATATAACTAACAGATTGAGAGTGATAATTCAAAATTTCAACAACGTTCGAGGTTTTTTTTTGAATACGTGGATATCTATATATGGAATATTTAGTATGAATTAGAATTTTTGCCCCTCTCTTCCCCTCTGTCTTCTTTAATTTCTTTGAAGGGTTAGATTTTTGCACATATTTTGAGAGAATCTTCTAACTATCACAGGTCCTTCCTACACAACATGAAACTCTATTTTTCAACTCCAAAGATTTTGCGAAATTGGAATTCTAATAAGGTATCAATCATTAAACTTTTAGAATATTGCAGCGGATAAACTATGCGTCCAAAAATCACAAACTAAGTGTTAGATAACCTTTGCATTTAAAGATCTAAAATTTTCATATTGAACCTTATCGCATTTTTTGTAAATTGTTTTGCATTTTCTGTAAATTGTTCGTCTCTCCCTTTGTTGTAGCTCTCAGATGGATCTTAAACTTTAAAAAGGGTTCAACGGGACTATCGGTCCGCAAAAGTTAAATATCTATAATTTCCAACTCAAGTAAGTTCTCTTAAGTTTACAAATTAGTCCCAAAATTATTAAAATTATTTAACCTTTTTATTTATTTTGTGGAAACCCCATTCATAAAAAAATTAGACATAATACTAATGGCATGGTAAGTCCAAATATTATGTTCATAGGGCCTAGAATTTTCAAAATTTATATAATAGCCCATCAAGCGTCAGAATTGGTCATTTTCAATCAAATTCATGTTCTAGTTTGATTGAGGCCAATTTACCGACCAATCTATCGTACTAATACAATAACCTGTCACATCACCACATGATCATTGTGTTAATGATACACAAAATTTCCAATTCACTTTCGTTCTGTTTTCCATCAAACTAGTGATTTGCTCACAACTGTAAGGCCTTTTCTCAACAGTCTTGACAACATATCAATGTGCACAATATTGTATGTTATATTTTTCACATAATATATCATATAAGAGGGTTTCATACAATAAGAAAAAATATTTGGATCAAGAAAATATTTTAAACACCTTGATACTTACACTGGTGATCAGATCGATGAAGATCCTTCTTCCTCCATGGTCAACTCTTATTAAGGGGCCTAGTCCTCTTACCTTTGTCGATGGAGTCTAAGATTCAAGCTTGAAGCTTTTCTCCCTCTTTCTCACTCCCTCTCTATTTCTTGGCCTCCTGTCCTTCAAGAAGATACATTTTTCTTTTAAATATGAAAGAGTATAACTCAAGTGTGGTGAGGTGGTTTACAACGGCCGCCCACCCCCGGGCTACACACACAACCACACCATGTGAAAACCCAATCACCGCACAAAACACATACGATTTACTGCTTCAAATGAATGAAATATTCTTGAGAACTTCCATTCACTACAGCCCAACCTGGTTAAAAGCATGTATTCAGTATGCCAATTTCAACTGGAGTCAAAAGAAAGCACAAGGTTAAAAGTAGTACACAACAAAAATACATTCAGGATCTTTAGAAATCAGTATATTGATTATTGAATAAAACATGTTTCTAAATTGTTTGGCTAAACAAAAGGAAATATAAGGAACTCAAATTCTGTAATTCTTTCTAGATCAGATGTACTAGAGTTTATCAATTCTAAGGGGCTGTTTACCAAATTTGTCTGTTTGGATAAATTGTGTCTGTCTGGGTAAATTTGTCTGTCTGGGTAAATGTGTCTGTCTGGATAAATTGATGTTATTGTTTACTTTTTTTCATCTGAATAAACTGTCTGAATAACAGAAATGACTGATTTACCCCTGAATATGAATTATAAGCTGTTTTATAAATTGTTGTTTATATTTTTAAGCAATATAAATGATATAATCCAAAAATCAAAACATAAATTCATAAAGTACTTAAAAATCCAATTTCAAGCACAAAGAAGTCAAGCCATACACAAAGTAGCCAAATTCAAACACAAAATAGATAAATTTAAACATTATTGAAAAAATCAAATTTGACTCATCTTCTATATATATATATATATATTATTTTAATTTAAACAAAATATTGTACATAAATGATTCAATTTTGTATGTAAGTAATATATAAAATATTTAATATGTATACAAATAATAATACGTATAATATACAATATATATTTATATATAGAAATATATTTTAAATAGATAAGAACATATATAATAAATATTATACATATGAATAAATGTTAATATATAAGTAATATATAATATTTACTTATATATTCATAATATATATGATATTTTGTAGATACAAAAGTTTATTTATACAATAATATATGGTAACAAATATTATATATAAATTAATAATGTATATTATTTATATATGAATAATATATATTACAATCATTTATAAAACCTAAATTTTTTATATTGTCTATATAAATGAGTATATATAATATAATGGGGACATGAGAGTCATTTTTTGTCTTAAATTATTTATATTGTATATATAAATGTGTAGTTTTCAATTAGAGGTAGGGGAGTCATTTTTTTGTCTTAATGGGGACAACACCCCTTTTCATGCTTAATGAATAAACTATTTTTGTCTGTGCGAATAAGTTATTAAGCCACAAGTAAACACCTCCAAACGTCTGAGCGAATAAGACATTTTACTCATTAAGCTGATTAAGTCATAAGTAAACAGGCCCAAAGTGCATAATATTACTCATCTTTGTTGTAGTCTTTTAATACTTTTCATGCTTCCTCTTGTATATGGAAATTTTCATTAAAGACTTTGTAGACATTTGGTTATATCAGTAGTCCAGCTATATTCTATTTGGACGTAAGATGTGCAGAAAAATGCCCTGCAGCCAGGGCTGCGCCAATTTTAATTTTAATTGTACGTCTACATAAAATCTGGATCTCATATTTTTAGGTAGAAAACTAAAAAAAACGGACAAAATCGAAAACTTTCATCTGTATATTTTTACTGTACTTTTTACAGGTATATATTGTTGGGATTCGATGCCTAAATCGAAGGCGCAGCGGAAGCAATTTACGAAAATAAGTTCGATCCGAATCCCTTGAGAGGATCGATCAAGCTACGTATATACGAATATAAAACAAACATAAGTAAGATTCCAAATCATACTCTTGTAGTCCTTTGATTAAATGTTGATGTTGATGATCTCCACTACGAATCCAATTCACAAAAACTCTTGAAAAATTCAATGCCGAAAGTACTGCGTCTCTATTTGCCACGCGCCGGAAGAACGACCGGGATAACACCCACCTTATTATCCTTCAAGAATACGGCTAGAACAAAGTGGTTGAAGCTTACTAATTTTATTTAAATCACTTATTTCTCTCGATTTTCTATAAGAAAATAAAGAAGAGAATAAAAAACAAAATTGAGAAACTTCCACTCCCCTCTTTCAATAACTCACGGCTGAAGCATGTCTTATCAAGGGGGTAGGTTAGTTTATTTTATTTTGTATTCTTATTCTCTTATTCAAAATCTACCCTCAATAATAAAATCAATCACTTAGAAATATTTTATTCTTTATTTTTCGTTTGGTCTTCCACCTTAAAAACATTTAAGGTAGAATCAAAGACCGCATGAGAGAGGAAGGGCGGCCATCTAGAAGCACCGGACGAGTTTGGTTCGTTTCAGACTCTCGTGTGTCTAATTAGATAAACTTCATTCCGTTTCAATGTATTTATATCAGTTAATTAATCAAATTGATTACATATATCAAATACAAAATAATATAATTAATTTCTCCATGAAATAATTATATATGCGAATTAAATTAATTACTGAGTAATTTATTTAATTCATAGGGCCATAAATTAATTTATCCAATAAATTAATTTAGACATCCAATGTCCCAAAATTAATTAGACATCCAATGTCCAATTTGTAACACCCCCGATATATTCAGGAATATTACAGCGCCGTAAATCCTTTACATAAGAATTTACAAGGCTGAATAAAAGAAATGACAATAACAGATACCAGTTTATGAAATTGCTGAAATAAAATTCAACCGACTGGTTCAAAACCGAAATTACAAATATCCCATGAAAAGTTATTATTACATCATCAAAATCCAGACATTATAAATCGACAACGTACTCGAGTACTTATTGTAATAACCAACAAATAACAGATAGTAAACCCGGTCGAAACATCACTCTGCACTCTCGTCGTCATGCATCTCCAGTGGTTGTTTCCCCGCTCTCCTGGATCCTGAACATACACAAATGTTCACCCCCGAAGGGGTTAGCACAACGATGCTAGTACAAGTACAATAATCATACAACAGTGATATAATCAACAATTATATCATAACAAGTTTCTCCAACGAGAATATCCACAACACATCATATCATAACAAGTTCCAACATACAGATGGTATTCCAACGATCCAGCGCACACAGCTATAGATTCCCATGATGATCCCGTCGGACCAACACATGGTGGAACTACCTGTCCAACGATCCAGCGCACACAGCTATAGATTCCCATGATGATTCCCGTCGGATCAACGCATGGTGGACATATATTCACAACATATTTACACGATACAATCACATCATAATTGTCATAATATAAACAATTCTAATTAGAGTACTTGCCTCGGTTCGTTGACAAGAATAAACTTCCACGAATATCAAAATACTCGAAGGTCGTCCCCTTCGATCAATCACGTGTTAAGCTCGAACCTTAACAAAAGAAATAGTACATAATTCATTTCGTGTTGCACGAACGTCTAACAATTCAACAATTACGGTAGGAAGTCCTTAATATGCAATCTGTCTGGATAGATTAACGCACGCTACGAATCATATGTAGCGTACGTTAATGCTACTCGTTAGCGTACGCAGTACACACCGCCTAGCGTATGCTAACCCGGCGTGGTCAGTGCCTCGCTGATCAGCCGACTGACTCGGCTGATGATTTAACGCACGCTAAGTCCAAAACGTTGCGTACGCTAAACGTACTCGATAGCGCACGTTAATTCTTGTAGATTAGCGCATGCTAATAGTGCATGGCAGTTCACTGGAGGGCAGCAGATTTACACAAATGGTGATGAAGTAAGCGAATTCTTCAGTGATTTGATGTTTGTTATCTGTCTTCATGTTATGTTCATAACCTTTATGAATGATCTCAAGGATAATAACAACTTCAAGATGCAAATATACGTATAATCATCATGACACCATAATCCATCTTGATTACAATTCTCATGCGAAGTTGGTGATCTCCGGTTGGTGCATTAGATTCTACTATCATTATACATATTCAGACTTCATCTTGAGGTGAACTAACAATTCCAACTTATACGAAAGAATATTTCCTAAGATGATTCTTCCTTTAAGTTCTTATAACATCTCTTCCAAATCATGATCACAAAGATAACATAAATCATACGGATTGTTAACTTCATAATATTTCTCTCATCATTTGAAGTACTAGGATTCCAACTTCAAGGTTCCAACAATAATATCGTAATTGTAGATATTCCAATCTTCTAAACATGATTTTGTTGAATAATTCACTAATGAAATTCAATATCTCGTTAACATGATCATGATATCCATTGGAAATCCAAATCTAAGACTGGTGATAGGTTGAACATACCTTAATATGCCGAAATCACTGAACCACAAGGTATAATCCGACTCCGGTTGGTTATGTGCCACTCCAAGGTGTTACTTCTCTTCAATGATCACTCACAAGTGATACTCAATATTCAATGATCTCTAATATATGTTCTAAGTGTTTAGAAGGGAGATTCTTGCTCTCTGGACTCTCAAGAATGAAGTCTAGACGAAGGAAATGAAAGCCAAAACGGTTGTTGTCCCATTTATAATATTCTGCATTATTGACGAGTTAGCGCACGCTACTAAGCTTTCCCTAGCGTGCGCTAATAATGGTTGACTTCATAATTGTCCGGGTGCGTCCGCGGGAATCTTATCCGGACCCATGTCCCGGCTGGCGCATGTGCTAGCTGTCCCGCTCAATAATTGAGTTCTTAGCGCACGCAACTCCTATCTTCATAGCGTGCGCTAATAATGGCCTGATAGCGCGCGTTAAGATACATCCTTAGCGTGCGCTATCACGAGGTTGCTTGAGCAATTTTGCAAGTTTCTATACTTATGTACAATGATATCAATGCACGAAATATCATACTCCAATAATCAAAATCACCAATCCGAATAATACAGGGTTTGAATACAGATGAAATACACCGTAATAAATCCGGATATTACACAATTAACACCAATAACCGAAACAACCCTGATTGAGTAATTTCACTGCTTTCATCATATTAATAACTCTTCCGGAACGGCTGGGTTACCCCCCTGAAATACACATTCGACTCCATCGTCTGAAATGATAGTGACCATACGCTTATGGATACTAAGGATGGCATCATGACGATCCATCCAATTATACCCAAGATTACGTCGTCCTTAGGTAAGTCTACCACGATTAGGTCTGCCAACCATTCACAGCCACTAAGCTAAATCGGACAGTTCTTAACTTCACGATTTCTAATAATTCTTCTACCGTCTGGTAGACCAATGACATAAGGTTCACAACTAGTAGCACTATCCAGATGTAGTCTACTCAAACATGACTCAGAAATGAATGAATGTGATGCGCCAATATCAAAAAGGGTATACACAGGTTGAGAAAGAATTTCGAGTGTACCTGAGATCATTCGGGCCTCCGGATCGTCGGTCCTCTTCATCTCATAAATTCGGGGCTTGCCAGTCCCTGACCCGGATGCTCCTGTCTGATAATTATGGGTTCCGCCTTTATTTGCTCCCGTCGTCTTACACGATGCGGACTGAGTAGCCTGATTCTGAACAGCCGACTGCTTCGGGGTCTGAGATGCCGTCGGAGCAGGTCTGGAATCTCTTCGGCAGAAACGGACCTTATGCCCGACAATCCCACAGATGTTACATGTGATAGTCTATCTCGTACACTTAGTGCTGTACTGACCCTGATCTCCACAGTTGAAACAGGTGATGGCCGAACTGGCCGCTCGGGACTGAGATTCCGCAGGTTTAGGCGCCATAGGTGATCGCTCACAAAAAGTAGAGCCCGTACGAGGCTTCTTGAAGGTTGCCCGACTTCCCTCGGACTGATTATGATTCTTCAATTTCTTGCCAGTAGATGAAGATTGTTGTTTAGCAATTTCCTTAGCGGTAAGCTCATAAGCAAGAGCTTTCTCGATGAATTCGGCCAAGGTGGCTCAATGATTATTAAGCAATTGCATCCGCATACGAGGTTCCAACCTCTTACTGAAGTACTTGATTTTATCTGCTTCTGAGTGAACGACGGATGAGGCAGAAGGCAATAGCTTCTGAAACTTCTCGGCGATGGCGAGAACATCTTCTTCCGTTGAAGGATTAGGACTGAGTAATTCTGATAACTTGGCCTCCCTGAGTGGAGCCAGATGGTATCTTTCCATCATAAGGGTCTTAAACTGGACCCAGCTGATCCGTCGGTGGGCTTCAAAGATAGCCACCATGAGTGAGCGCTCTTATCCCGGTAGTAAACCGCAACTGAAACTTTGTGCCCTTCGGGACACTCCACCATAGTGAATAGCTTCTCAAAATGCTCAAGCCAGTGAACAATATCCGCCGGCTCAGATGAGCCCTCAAATGTAGGTGGCCTCTGGCGAGAGATGCCGCCGATTATATTGCTCACACTCTTCTCTTGCCTCTGAGGTGGCGGCGGAGGAGCCTGTTGATTTTGAGTGGTTGAATTCTGTATCGTCTCCATCAGATGCGTCATCTGAGTCATTTGGGCCATCATGCCCTGCATAAATATGAATGGGTCAACCCGAACACCTTCCGATTAAGTTGCATCTTGGGTACGACTCCCCGATAGTGAATGATTATCTACCGGTGAATGAGTAGCATCGTCGGCTGAGTTGGCAGCATCGCTACCTATTGAACTAAGGTTATCCCTCGCGTTCGCGCGTGTATTCACATGAGATCCCGGGTTTCGGGCCGCACCGCGGCCTCTTCCCATCCGTCCTATGACAGCTCTATCCATGCTGAAGTAGGAAAGTCACATGATAATTATAGATTTCGCATGAGAGATCAACTGAGGTGAAATGATATATCTGATGAAATTACTGAAATGATTATCTTGAACAAGTTAACAAGAGTGATGATACTATCCACAAGATCAACAACTGAACAATGAGATTGACTGAGTGATTAATGAGTTAACATGATCGACAAGATCAAAAATGATGATTGAGGATTGTTGACTGATGAATGAATTGATTCTTATTGCCAGAAATTATACCATGGCATTAGAAATCATACCGTTCTTTTGGTCTGAGGGGCTCGGCGCTTCCACAGGTCACATGTGACGCGAAAGTCCAATGATACTAACCTGATGAATGATGGCTCTCAATGAGACATGACTCGGATGAGTATTATTCAAAACCACTCTCCGATACCAACTCTGTAACACCCCAAACTAGGCGGTTATCACAGTGTCGTGGACCCCCAACTGGGATCCACCGGGCGAATGAAATACAATGAATTAAATAAGATAACTGTAGTACCGAATCACATTATATTACCAATTACTCCGATGAGGAGTTACAAGTACAATACACACAGGATTACAGAATACATATATATTTCATATGAAGATGAAATATACAACACCAAATAAAAATGAAAATCCAAACAGAACTGCAACGGAAAACACACATGAATAAAATGCGAATAATTAAGAAGACTGGGGCCCCCTACTAGTAGCACTGGGACTCCTCGCCGTCAACGTTCTCTTCCCATCCCTTTGCCTTGCCATGACCTGAGAACAACATCCCCAACGGGATCAGTTACACAAAACAACAATCCTCAAGAGTTGAACAAGCATAATAATTACTTGACTTAGTTATGAAATCAAGCTAAAGAGGGGCATTATAGTACGCCCGTAATGGGACGTGCAAGTACACAAGTCGCCGAATATCCAGAAACCTGCATATACACCCACGCTTGTGTCTAATTAGTCTCACGGAGGCACGTTACCGTGTGCACAGTCCAATGTGTCGGATTACCCTCATAACACATGATCATAGTGTGCCCGACTAAAAATTCCACACATAACCACCCGGCCACGTAATATGATCCCAGAAAGTCACAAGAACAAAAGTGACCATGATGAATAATAATGCATATAAATCCGACAAGGGTCAAGAATGACTCACTGTGGTGAAATAATAACGCAATGACTGATAGCTCAAATGAAATGGTTGGAACCGTCGTTCCTCGTGAATTGAATGATTAGTTTGATAATTACAAGTATCAACATGATTGATATACTATGAATGAATTATATGTATGAATGAACAACAACGAAAGGAATGATTATCCTTTTAACTGAGCAAGAATTAACTTGCCTCAAAACCGGTGATGAAATGTCCTTCCTCGAACAAACGTCCTTAGGGGATTATCGGTCGCTCGAACAACCTTGAATAACACAATTACCAACAATTCGCTTAATATATGTATCAAGTATGATCACAATCCAACTCAAAAGGTCGATACAACAAACCCAAACTCATTGGGACATTTTAACAAACACGTTGTAAACAATCTTCGATTGTTTACAACCTATCTTAATTATATCGATACCAAACCCTCAAAGAGTGATTCAATCCAACAAAACATCCTCAATACAATCAATAATTCAATTGGAATACACCAATTTAGATTTCAAAAACATCCAATCGAAACTCCCAATTCCAAAATCAACAGTCAAAGTGTTCTTGAATAATCCTTCAATAATCCAATGATAATTCATAAAACCCATAATCATATGTATATATAAACACATATCATGATTATAACATCCAAAACATCATATTCCATCTCAAAATCGAGTTCTAAGGTTTTGGAGAAATTACCTTTCAAGATCCAAACTCTTCGATTTGTCGAACTCGAGTTAATCGACTTTCCAAGCTCCACAATCGAAAGTAAATGGTTAGAACAAGAACACACAAGTTTTTGATGATGAAAAATCCTCTCCCAAGAACCTCTCTCTCGGACTCAAATGAAGAAATGAAGAAAGGGGCACAAAAGTACCGTCCATATCCTTAAATACTGCGCAGAGTTAAGGCCGTAACTCTGCCACCTTACGGTCGTAAATTTCCAAAGTCAACGACCTTACGGCCGTAACAACATTTACTTAGGGTCGTAACTACATCCTATCTAAAAACCAAAATGTCCATCTCCCGGCCTTACGGCCATAACACTACCACACTTACGGGCGTAACTTCACTTCGTCGAAAACGCCCGGAACACCAAAATCATCACTTATGGCTGTATCCTGCAAAACTTACGGCCGTAAGTTGTCTTCGCTAAAAACACCTCCCGAACCATTGTTCGATTGTACGGCCGTAGCCTTCAATCATACGGCCATACTATCTTCCTATTACGGCAGTATCTGGCGAGACTTACGGCCGTAAGACGTCCTCATCCGAAAATCATGAAACCAACAAATGCATGTTACGGTCATAATGTAAGATGAGTTATGGCCGTAACTAACTGTTGGAATGACAACAATTCGACAACTCCGTCTTCTCGTTACGAATGATGAATGACCCGACATACAACACTTGTATGAGTAATATTAAGTCTCATAACACGCAATAAATGATACTTCCAACACAAGGCTACCAATCACAACGATTATGATAATATTCTGGTCTCGATTCTCAAACAGGGTTTAATGACGAATGATAACTGATACACGGCTCAAAGTACGCCAACGATGAACACAAATGAATGAGCATGAATGGTGAATGATTATTAAAGAGCGAAATTACTGAGTGACAATTACTGAATGATAATAAATGAATTCATAACCAGGTATTACAATCTTGGTATTTAATAGAACCTGCTACTTGCCCGTCAAATTCACGTCGAGGTTGACCTCCACCTTTCGGTTTTCTAGGTCGAACTACTCTAGTGAAAATCTTAATGTCACAAGCACATTCCTACTACATCCTCAAGTCGAAGGTTCACGAATATCTATCACAATTTTTCGATAGTCATTGACTGTCCCGGAGTGAAATCCATGTGACGAATCGAGGGTGAGTCAGTTCGAGTATGCTAATCCCATTAGCATACCTATAACGTTTGCTCCCACTATCCATTAGTGACGACAGGCACTCTTCAAGTCAAAGAATACGTTATACAAGTCTTCACATATACTTAACGTCCAATCAAGTTTCATCGACTTGCGAACGATTAAGTATTTTGAGCTATAAACTTTTTCAGTGCGATCCTCTTATCCAATAAGGAGTGGAATGTTTTGCTCTCAAATACACGGACTAGTTTCTATATATATTTACGAATCAGGAAAGCCAGTGACTCCCAATAAATAAAGAAACATACAATTGCCTTCTTATAATAATTTACATAATAACAAGTACAATGCCCTCACTCTAACATCCTCTGAGTGGCATTCGAGATCATACTCCTAACATATATCCCATCAAGAATTGTTGTTTTGTCATCATCAGAAAGGGGAAGATTGTTGGAATATTTTATTCTGCATAATTATAAAAAGGTTTTGATGATATGTTGTCGAACAAAGAAAAACAACAATTTGAACTGTTGATCAGATGACTGTTGCACGACTTTTGAACGCGGAAATCACGCGTATTATCAAAGATATGGGAATCTAGTGTATTCGTTAGCGCACGCTAAAGAATACATTAACGCGCGCTAAAGTTCAAATTGTTACTGTTGGAAAAATTTGTCAACACAAATGCCATAATTGACAGAAACAGATAGCGCACGCTAAAGGGAATTATAGCGCACGCTAAAGTCGCCATGTAGTAACGGCTATGAAGGTTTCAAATTTAAATCGCTCTATAAATTAATCATTATTGATTAATAATATCTCTATAAATTAATAAAATTTCATAATTCCAACATTATTAATTTATAGAGATTTTATTGTACATCTTTTTTACGTAAATCCCCTCTCTCCGCCTTTGTCAAAATATCTACAAAGGTCAGTCGTCCAGCTACCTCGATTATATACCTTATGCAGCTCGATTATCTACCTTGCATAAGACTCAATCTCCCAACTCGCGAGTTAAACCCATGGAAGGTGTCAACTAAGAGATTGTTAAACATACGTGGCAAAAAGTGAAACAGTAAAACTTAAGTTGAATTAAAAACTGAATTAGTCTACCTTTAAGACTTTTGTTACAATTATTTTTCACCAACTGACCCAAAAAATTATTTTTCACCAGTTTAGTTTGTAGGTTAATCATTATGAATTAAATAAATAATGATCTTACTAAATAAAACTCTTTTTCTTTAACGAATAGTAATTAAAATCCGTTGCAAATGATCGTGGGGTCTCGATACATCCACCATCCATGTCGTAGGAGATCCATTCAAGAAATATCTGAAAAATTCCCGGTAACTCCAATAATATCACCATCACTAGCTTAAAATTTTCGATTGAGGTTGACATCAGGTTCTCTACCCAAATATGCTCCAGTGTCATCTATCTTAAATTTTTTGATTGTGGTCGTCTCGTCGTATTGACGTCCCAACATCGAATAGAAGAACCATACTGTTTCTGCTCATATTCACCTATAAATTGGACAAATATATGGAGAAATC
Source organism: Orobanche coerulescens (assembly GCA_033398695.1). Lineage (NCBI taxonomy): Eukaryota > Viridiplantae > Streptophyta > Magnoliopsida > Lamiales > Orobanchaceae > Orobanche > Orobanche coerulescens. The sequence goes on from CM065818.1 coordinate 61,836,173, forward strand.
ATCACAACTAAATTTCTTAGATACATATTAAGACAAAAAATATGGGGAAGAAGTTATCGTACCACGAAGCAAATCAGTTATAATTTGATATACATTCTTCAATCGAATTTGAAACTCTTTCGAACTAATAAACAAAACTCTCTAAGGATGAAAATTGCAGTCGGAAATAATGTTATGATGAGACCAAAACTAGTGCTTGAAGACTTAAATTCTTAAGTACCAGCAATCTCGATCGAAAGTGTTTCAAGAAATGAGTGATGAAGCACCATATGGAGAGATGGGCCAATTATATTTCTTATAATCAAGAGATTGATGCATGATTAGAGGTGTTCATCGGTCGAAACTGAACCAAAGGTATTGTAAGCTGAAACCGAACTCTGCTAAAATCATAACTGCCACTGATAATCAAATAGAAATACTTGTATGATTCAGCTTAAACAAATTTTAGTTCGATTTAAGCCGAATCGAAAAAGGTATTATTGTTTGGTTATCATCTTATAATTTCAGCAGCGTTAGGTTTCGAATTAACGTAATTCGATTCGGTTTGGATCAATTTCGACCAACGAATATCTCTAAGCCTGCATCAATCTGTTGATTATAAGATATATTCTTTATCATCACTCGGCTCTTGAAACACAATCCAGATGGCAGGCGGTAAAGAATTTAAGTTTTCCAAGCACAAGTTTATTCTCATCATAACATTATTTCCGACCTCAATCCTCCTCCCAAGAGAGTTATGTTTATTAATCTGAACTAGTTTCAAATTCGATTGAAGAATATATACCAAATCATACCTGATTTGCTTCTTGGTACAGTAAAAAAAATTCCCGAGTTTTATGCACGGTATGTATATAAGAAATTAAGTTATGATGATTTCTTCATATATTTGTCCAATTATAGGTGAATATGAGATGAAACTGCATGGTTCTTCTATTTAATGTGGGGACATCAATACGACGACGAGACCACAATCGAAATTTTTAGGAGAAATGATGTTGAAACATAATATGGTAGAGTTTTACAACCTGATGTCAGCCTTACTAATAGTGATGGTGATACTATTGGAGCAACCAGGATTTTTAGATATTTCTTGAACGAATTTCCTAAGACATGGATGATGGATGTATCCAGACCTCAAGATACTTTGCAACGAGCATTTGATTGTTATTCATTAAGGAAAAGAGTTGTACTTAGTTTCAAATATTCATTATTTAATTCATAATGGGTACCCTACAAACTAAACTGGCAAAAATATAATAACAAAAAAAAGTCTTGTTAATCAATAATAAGAGAATATTCAGTTCGTGTTTTATTGTTTTAATTTCTGCCATGTACGTTTACCACTCTTAGCTTACAACTTACATGGGTTTAACCCGCATTGTAGTTGGGCGATTGGGTTTTATGCAAGGAGGTCTATACGACTATACCGAGGTAGCTGGACGATTAACTCTTGTATATCCTCTGACAAAGGAGAAGCTAGTAACGATAATTGGATTTCTAAAAGCTAAATCAACCAAATTTGATATCTATAGTGCTAACAACAAGTTCCTTCCCAACAAAGATAGTCAAACTATCAGCAAAACATTCATCATCCATCGTGTTGCGCGGTTTGCACATTTTTCACTGCAGAAAATGGACTCGTAGTCATTATCTAGATAGAACTCATACCACAGATACTTAAAATGTCCAGATGATTAATTAAGTACCTATGCCTTTAGTACACTGTTATTCCACATAAAAAGAAAAAAGACATAAAATACAGACACTTGACAGAAAACCAATCAATCTCTTGCAAACCACTCCACGCCCATCAAGCCCACTTGCAAATTTTTATTTACCACAAACATGGATAATTTCACAGATCCACAACACACGCAGATAATATATATGTGTATTTGTGTCCTCTTGCAAACCACTCCACGCCCATCAAGCCCACTTGCAAAAATTTAACTGTTATTACCACAAACATGGATAATTTCACAAATCCACCCCATACACAGATAATATATATGTGTATTTGTATGTAACACCCCCAAAACTATCTGGAGAAATTACAGCGATGTGGGCTCCGTGCCGGAACCCACAAGGCTAAAAATTATTTTCACAATCATTCAAACACGCCAAAGAGGTAATGACGGTAAAATACTTTACGAATAATTAAATGTTTTCCAAAGTATAGTTCTCAAATACCGTCATGAAATACCATTTAGTATTCAAGGCCAACAATGCCAAAACTCGACTGCTTCAAAATGTACGTTAAGTCACCGCTTACACGTACCAATAAGATAATTGAAGGAAAAAGGTTTAACGAAATTCACCCAAATTTACGAAGTACCCAAAAAGGACATTTTAAAGTCATACACAAATTGGTAAAATACCGAAAGCCATTTTAAAATACACAGCAGCGGATATAAGGATAATAAAAATATATTTGTAGCGGAATCATATCAGTCAGGAAAATACTCAGTTCTCAAATACATGCCATAGCCAGTATCACCCGGGAAGCTCATCTCTTCAGGACCGCTACTAGCTTGTTCTCCGAGTACCTAAAAGATAAAGCCCACGACGGGGTCAGCCACAACACTCAACAATGGTGGCGATCACGTCATCATAAACAATTACATATCAATGTAATTACAAAGTAAGAATACTCCCAATGTAATCTTACCGTCATAAACTTACCAATCCATAGCAATCCATGCCAAATCGATCCTTACCATAATCCACATTTCGCATTCTCAACGACGAATGAACTCAATTACAACCATATGTATTGTACTCAAACAATACCAAAATTCTCAAAACATCATCATAACTCATAAGCACACGATACCCAGCATTCGGCCAGTCCAATCATACCCATTGATTAACACCATCAAATCTCAACTCTAATAATCGAGTACCAATCCAGTCAAGTACCAACAATAAATGAAAACAGATAAATCACAAATAATCAATTATCTATAATTACAATAACCCCAAGGCCGCAACCAAGGGTCACGTAAGCATCTAAACAGGAATACTCCGGAACGTGGGTGCCATTTAGGTCTTATCCCTCAACACATTACATACAATTACAAAGTACCCCAAGGTCCCAAGGGTCACGGAAGCATCTGCACCGAAATACTCTGGAACGTGGGTGCCATTTAGGTCTTATCCCTCAACACATCGGCCCAATCACAAGAGTCTTTCGACTTCAATTATTTCAAAACAACAAGATAAAACATATATTAAGGTATTTCCTAGAATTGGCCTCCTCGATTATCATCAATAGTATCCAACTCTTGATTATACCTACATAACCGTTCAATCTCAGACTATCACAGAACCATTCAGAATAACCAGAACCTTCATTTATCATAACATACCTCGATACTTGATGAAACCGCATACCTTAGACTGTAGAACTTATATCTTCGTCGTGACCAAACTATAATCCCAACGCTCAATTATACATCTTGACATATGTAAATCATATACCTTATGATTACGCACCAAAACCAAAACACAACATATAAACGTAACCTCCACAAATTCTTATATACAGTCATTGCTATACGAATTATAAATGAAATGAAACCGAAACCATTCATTAAGTATTATGAATAGAGCAAGTATAAAACTTGCCTAGATACCAACACGACGATGCTGAAGCCATTACCAAGTTCCTTACCTTTGTCTACGAGCTCCTCGGCCCTGACCAATGCAATTCATGAACATTCTCGAACACGACCTCGAGGCACGGTTCTTAATCCATGATCAATTATCACAACCTATTGAAGTAATCAATTAACAACAATCTGACAAGTTCTTCCGAACACGATCGCTGCACACGATGGCAAGCCACCGTGTGCAAGGATCGTGTGCAACGGTCATGTCCAACGGCCTTGACATCGTGTGCACAACTCACGTGTCCACGATCGTTCAACATGATCGTCTACAATCGTGTGCTGCGATCGTGTTCATGGCCAAAAACTTGAACACGATCGCTGCACACGGTAGCATACGACCGTGTGCATCGGTCATGTCTAAGGCAGACCATTTTAGAATATTGTTCGCTCAGTTTTCTGAAATGTTATTCATCTTTTTGTAATCAGAATTTGTGGCAGCGTATTTTGATACATCACGGTGGTCATTGGGAGCGATCGACATATGTAGACGGGGACTCCTTTTTTGTCTACATGAACACGAGCAAAGTTAGTCGTGCAAACCTCGTGGGGGTTATCAGAGAGGGTTTGGGTGGTCCAAATGAGTCCGATTGCAAATTATGGTACTTGACACACATGGCCAAGGAAAACAAAGTAAAAGTCCTATTACAAGGCGATACCGAGATACTTTGATTACTATTAGAATACAATGAGGATCCTGAGGTCTATGTTGGGAACGGCAAATCCTCCACTCCCGAGGTTAATATGGGATGTAGCAGCTTGAGAGTAAAGCCCGGCAACATAAATTATGACATGCCTTCTAAAGATTATCAATACGAGGAAGATGAGGAAGGTGGGGAGGTGCATACATCCGAAGATGAAGATTGTTGTAAAGACTTGCTTGAGTCACTATCTGCGGAATTTCTTATTTGGGTTCGCCAACTGGCCCAAATGGGTAGGATTATGAGTCGTCAGAACTTCTCATCCGACCATCAAGCGAGCATGAGCATCTACATTCAATGCGTAACTGGATCATTCCATTTTCGGACCCGGGTAGTGCCGGGACTTTGGGTTGGGTCGAGCAGCCTCCAACTGTCACCGGTCAGCTAGAGGTGGGATCCACCTTTCGATCCAATACAGAGTTGAGGATAACTGTAGGAATGTGTCATTTGGAAAAAATGTTACAGTGTATCACTGATCGTTCCACCGATAAACGTATAGTGTTTGTCTGTAAGAGTGGGCGAAACAATTGTCAGTTTATGTTGTGTTCTATTGAGGGTCCAACTATTTGGAGAATTACTAAGTTGACCTTAGGGCACAGCTATCACCCTGACTTGAACCGTGCTGCCACACGATCCGTCACTTCTGAGGTTGTCGCCCATTATTTTGCTAAAAGATTGACCGGTGAGGGGGTCACTTTGAGGCCAAATGAGATGATTACAGAGATTTGTAGGGAGTACGGTATTGACATGCTATACAGTTTTGCTCTCCGGACAAGGAATATAGCGATAGAGAATACATACGGCGGCTTTGATGAGTCGTATCAGAGGCTCCAATCCTATCTGTATTTGTTGAAACAGCGTAATCTAGGGATAATTTATGATTTGCAGACGACTCGTGAGGGAGTGCTTTGCCACATGTTCGTTGCACTCGGACAGAGTATTAGGGCATTTGATACGTGCCTTCGACCGGTTATTATAGTTGATGGGACCCACCTGAAGGGAAGGAATAATTTCCTCTTGCAGTTGGTCTCGGTCTAATAGATAACGACGAGTCATGGACTTGTTTTCTGTATAACCTGCGCAGATGCTACAATCCGATGAAAGATTTACTGATTATGAGTGGCCAACATAAGAGCATTCAGAATGCTGTTCGAGTCGTCTATCTGAATGCATTCCACGGGTTGTGTTATCACCATGTTGCAAAAGTCTAACCACAATAGAAAATCTTGCAAAGCATTCATTCCCATAGGTGGTGTGGATTTGAATATCCCTCCAGAAGAAACTCAAGAAATGGATGAACAAACGAGGCAAAGGCGCCGACAGAAGAAAAAGTGTAGCATTTGTCGTAATGATGACCATGACATAAGGGGATGTCCTGTAAACACCCCCAATCCGCTCAGGGATATTACACGCCGTAGAACCTTTCCTCAAGGATCTACCAGGCTGGTAACAACATCGAACATCTCAACAATGCCTTTAAGGCGAAAATGACTCAGTAGACTGATTTGGTCTTTCAATAAAATACATACAACTCAAACACATTACATGCCCACGCAGGGGTCGAATACAACACACTCCCGTACAACGGGAAAGAAATACTGCAGCGGAAATAAAATACAACTAAACCAATACGACATCAATGGGTCCTCGTGTGATTAGTATTGTTCATCTTTCATCATCCTTCATGCCGACCCTGTGCTCTGCTCCAAAACCTGAATGCAATACAGACATCCACCCCCCGAATACTCGGGGGTTAGCAAAACTCCACTGTTTTGCTAGTGCAAGTATAAAATACGAAAACGAGCCATACATATCATACTCCACGGAACATGTTAATCATAAACATACTTCCCGGGGTAATTCACTTAATCAAAACGGTTAAATCGAAAAATAGGGTAAACCCGATATACATCTTGTGAAAACATTTTACGAACTCGGGGTTTCAACAATCCTACCCGGAGGCACATCACATGCATCAAGCAAACAACAATAATCACTTATCAAGCCAAACAACATTAAGCATCACAACCTCCTTTCAAAGGAGTAACAACCAATATCACCCATCACATATTCGCCGAACAAACACACATAACAACACGTAATCCTCGGTAAATGATTACAAGTTAATACATTCACTAAATGTGATCACAACATCTTTCAACATACAAAACTAACACACATAATCCGAGAACACATCCACTCACGAAGTATACGAATTATCATTGAAAAACAATATTTATCGAGAACATACCGATCCTTTTTAACGTTCATTAAACATTTGGATTTCGTATAATAATCATTTATCAACAATTATGCCTATGAAACATGAAACGTATGGGCAAGATACTTGCCTAGGAACCACGTTCGTAACAAGACGACGGATGGAAAGCGGTCGAACAGCCCCGAACGCCCGAACACCATCAAGAACTCGATAACACCGAAATTACTACGGGAAAACACCACACGAATCATCAATCACCAACGAGATTCAACATCGGAATCCTCGAGCACCTATAATCCTCCGTAAGGAACAATAAAACATGATTACGATGAGAATCAAGGCCGAAAACAACGGAAATCCCAACAAACTATCGAAAGGAACTCATTGGGGCATTTAATCGAACACTAAATGTTCAATAATTCCCAAAAACACTCGAATCGTCAATCGAGTTAAACAAACTTGATATATGGATATACAACCCATAGAACACGATTAATAACATCATACTACACCAACCGATGTATCAAAATCGGATTAGAATATCAAGAACAAATTCTCCAAAAAGTCAACTTGAAGGAAAATCAAGAAATATACCTTGATTCGACGAAACACACTGATTAGATGTTGATATAATCAACAAGAATCTTCCAAAACGCCTTGGAATCGATTAGAATCGACCAAGAACCCTATTTCCCGTCGCACCCGTCCGATAGCCGCAAGAAAAGTGAAGAAATGAACAAAAACGGGCTGCCAGGCCTTATATAGCCGGACACTGCCGGACACTTACGGCCGTAACCGGCAGTGCCTTACGACCGTAACTCGGCCCATGCGGACGTACTCGGCAGGCCCTTACGGCCGTAACCGGCATTCGTCAAAAAATCTGCCAAGCACCTGTCGGACACTTACGGCCGTAACTGGCACACATTACGGCCGTAACCGGCCTTCGCCAGGAAGCTGCCAGGCGCCACATGGCCATAACTCTCGGTCCCTTATGGCCGTAACTCGGCCAGGCCAGGCCCTGCTCCGGCCGTGACTCGGCCGTGGCCACTCCGACGGCCCGAACGACCCTTGTTAGGCGTATTTTTATACGCTTATTTATCATTATTTTATATTATTTTGGAGAGTGAAATTGTCTAAATGAACCTTTAACGCCTTAATTTTGTATGTTTGACAGGAAACTGAAGTCCGGAAGCTAAAACGAGGCGAAACGGGCGAAAACGGCTATTTTGGCTATGAGCCGCGGCACAAGGAAGCAGGGCCGCGGCACAGGAAGACACCCAGCCGAGCGCAGAGTAAACTGTACTCTGTGCCGCGGCACAGATTTAGTGCGCCGCGGCACACTTGGCGGTTTTTGTATGTCCGCGCGGATTTGGGCCGTTTCGAAGCCAGTTTTCGACCTACTCATACGGACGTGATTTGGAGGATGTGCTGAGCTATAAATAGGGTTTAAGACCCTAATTAATTATCTTTGAGCTTTTATCTTTTGGAGCTTAAGCTTGGAGACGGCAGAAGAAGAGGGAAGCAGAAGACTTCAAAGGCAGAGGGCGGAAGCCGAAGAACGGAGGAATCCGAGCTTCATCTGCGTTTGATTTTAATGCTTTCATTCATTTATTCTGTATTTTTATTTATTAGTATGTCAGGCTAAAGCCCTAATCTAGGGTTTTGATGAAACCTATGTTTTGACGAATTGCTTGAGATTATCCAATTAATTACCTTTTTGTTGAGTTTTCCCAATTGTGTTTATGCTTGCAATTATCTGGCCAATAGTTGTATTGATTTAATCATTCAATTCGAATCGGGAGAGGAAAATTGGTGAGGAACTATTGGTGAGGACCGTTTTATTCTGTGAGATAGGAATATACTCATAGGAACTACGTGGCCTTTAGGAGATTTTATGCTTTTCTCGTATTGACGAATTAATTCACCTAGGGATAGAGTGCGTTATTCGCCTTTAGAAAAATCTATTGACCTCGGGAGAGGCGGTAGAATATATTAGCAATCTCCGCCTTCAATAAATTGGGAAAATTATTTACTACGAATAATCGAGAGTAAATTCGTATAAACCGAGGTGGATTCAGAATCCTAGACTTATTCATCATTTGATTTCCTTTTTCTTCTAGCTATCGTTTTCTACTGTTTAGTCTCTTATTAATTCTTTTAGTTATTAATTGCAAAACCCAAATTCGATTGTTCGAATAAAACTAGAATACACAAAATCGGTAGTTAGAGATTCAGTCCTCGTGGGAACGATACTCTACTTATCACTTTATTACTTGTAAACGATAACGTGCACTTGCGTGTAAGAAATATCGCAACAAGTTTTTGGCGCCGTTGCCGGGGACTGAAATTTTCTAATATCGATTTAAGTATTTCTAGTCTTAATTTGAACGTTTTATTTTTATTTTTGTGTATTTAATTTCGTTTATTTGTTTTTCCTTTCAGGACCTTTCGTGTAGTGCATGAAAAAACTCGGTAACGAAGGCCTACTACTTTTGGATACCGAGCTCGAGCGCACTCTTCGAAGGAACAAAAAGGAGAAAAGAGAGTTGCAGACGACGGTCAACATGGCCGAGAATATCGAAATCCAAGGAGGAGATAACCATGTGCGGCAAGTTCAACCGGAACTAGCTCTTCGAGACTATGCCATGCCGCAGATCAACGCAAACTTTTCGGGAATTCGGCATCCCACGATCCAAGCCAATAATTTTGAGATCAAGCCTGCGATCATTCAGATGGTGCAGGCGAGCCAATTCTGTGGATTGCCGAATGACGACCCAAACGCTCATATTTCTTCTTTCCTTGAGATTTGTGACACTTTCAAGACCAATGGTGTCATCGACAATGCCATCCGATTGAGGCTTTTCCCTTTCTCTTTGAGGGATAAAGCGAAATTTTTGTTAAATTCCTTACCGCCGGGGTCGATTACAACATGGGGAGAGTTAGCGCAAGCCTTCCTTGCCAAATTCTTCCCACCTTCTAAGACGGCGAGGTTGCGAAACGAGATAACCACCTTTGGTCAATATGACATGGAATCGCTCCACGAGGCGTGGGAGCGATATAAAGATTTGTTACGAAGATGCCCTCATCACGGCCTTCCTGATTGGCTTCAGATTCAGACGTTCTACAATGGTTTGAGTGCTTCTACACGCACTCTCGTGGATGCGGCCGCCGGTGGGGCCTTGATGGGAAAGACTATGGCCAAGGCACACTCGCTTTTGGAAGCTATGGCCGCAAATGCATATCAATGGCCATCAGAAAGATTGACGCCGAAGCAAGTTATGGAAGTTTCAAGTAATGATCCGATTTCCACCTTGTCAGCTCAAGTCGCCGCTTTGACCCAACAGCTCCAAGCATTTTCGCACGCACCTTCCCCCGTTACCATTGAGACATGCAATTGGTGTAACGGATCACACCCGAGCGCGGAGTGTCAAGTTGGAAACCCGTTCGAGCAACATCAGATGGAGCAGGCTCAATTCGTGGGAAATGGAAATCGGCAGAATAACCCGTACTCCAACACTTATAATCCGGGGTGGCGCAATCATCCCAACTTTTTGTGGAGAAACGGACAGAACTCAAACCAGCCCCCGTTCGTTCAGAATCAACAGCAGCCCCCCGCTCCAAAAGTTTCTCTCGAGGAAGCACTTGCGAAATTGGCGGCAAATACGAGTCAGTTCATGACCCGTACTGAAGCGACATTGCAAAATCATTCCGCTTCCATTCGAAACTTGGAGGTCCAGCTGGGCCAAATTGCTAATGTGTTGACAGCTCGCCCGGAGGGAGCATTGCCGAGTACAACAGAGACAAATCCTAGAGAGAGTCTAAACGCAATCAGCTTGAGAAGCGGGAAAATGGTGTTGGACCAGCCCGAGCGGTGTGAAAAGAAGAAGGAAATTGAGGAAAAGAATAATTTAGAGCCAGAGGAGTCGCAAGATTTGAAACCTTCAATAACGTTGCCGGATAACTCGAAGACATGTGTGCCCCCCGTCCCGTTTCTGCAGAGATTACAACAGAAAAAGGCGGACAAACAATTCTCTAAATTCCTTGACGTGTTCAAAAAGCTTCACATTAACATTCCGTTCGTCGACGCGTTGGAACAGATGTCGAGTTACGTTAAGTTCATGAAAGAGATATTGTCGAAGAAAAGAAAACTCGAGGAGTTTGAAACTGTCGCCTTGACGGAGGAATGCAGCGCAATTCTTCAAAAGAAGCTCCCACCAAAATTGAAAGATCCGGGAAGCTTCAACATACCGTGCACCATGGGGAATCGCTCTTTTAATAAGGCACTGTGCGATCTCGGCGCTAGTATTAACCTCATGCCTCTGTCGATTTTTAAGAAGCTGGAAATTGGAGAAGCAAAGCCAACGACGGTCTCCTTGCAGTTGGCGGATCGATCTATCAAATACCCAAGGGGAGTGATTGAGGATGTATTAGTCAAAGTTGATAAGTTCATCTTTCCGGCCGATTTCATCGTACTCGACATGGAGGAAGATGAAGATATCCCAATCATCTTGGGGCGACCATTTTTAGCGACTGGCCGAACCCTTATAGACGTGGAAAAAGTGGAGTTAACTCTGAGGGTCCAAGACGAGCAAGTTACTTTTCAAGTATTCAAATCGTTTCCATGTCCCGGAAGTGTTGATAAAAGGTCACAAATTGAAAGTGTAGATGTCGTTGAAAGAGGAAAGCACTGAAAACATCGTCGGTTGGAAAATTCAGATTTTGTGTTAAATGGTCCAATTTTTAAGAAGGATGTAGAACGAGTAGCGTTTCTCGAGCATGCGGACAAATATGCTGCATTCTTGAGTGCGTTCGTGAAGGAGGAGAGTAAGCCGGAAGCCCAGCGGACATATAGTCATGGAAAAAACGGGTGTTTCAGGAAGTTGTTCACGTCGAAACCTTTCCGCAAACAACATTTGATGACCGAACCGAAAGTCGAATCACTAACAACCAATGGTCATAATTTTGAAAACCATATGAACGGTTCGATGCACGGGGCGGAAACCAAATGGAGTTTGCGAAAACCGAACTAATGTTTTCAAATAGGTCCGGCTGAAGACTATAAACTTAGCGCTTCTCGGGAGGCAACCCGAGTTCGTAGTTGTAGAATTTTTGCGTTTCTTTATTTTTCTTGCATTCTTGATTTTTATTTTTATTTTTCATCATTTTTGTGCTTCAATTTGCTTCTGCCTCTCGCTTGTAACGTGTTCTTCTCTAAATTCTGTGCAGGAAAGTCTCAGGGGAAAAACTGAAGCCTGAGCCGCGGCACAAGTATTGTGAGCCGCGGCACACACAGCTCGCAAGGGAGGGCTAAACAAACTGTACTCTGTGCCGCGTCACGACATAAATGAGCCGCGGCACACTTGAGCACTGAGCCGCGGCACACGAAATCTGTGCCGCGGCATACGACAAAACGAGCAAACAGGAAAAAGGGACTGTACCCTCTGCCGCGGCTCACTTTAGCTGTGCCGCGGCACACTATGCGGAATCTGAAAGGCCCAGGTAGCATATAACACGCAGTTGGCCGGCCATACCAGGTACGCCTCTTTTCTTTTTTCCCTCCCCCGCGCGCGAATCGGCCGAACTCTTCCTCTTCGCGATTTATTCTTGCGACTTCTTATCTTGCATTTTTCACAAACAAATCAAGGTATGTTCCAAGCTCTAATCTCTACTTGTTTGATGAATTTAAATTTGAAGTTGTTTATGCATTGGATGGATTGAATATATTTATTTTCCTTCAAAAGTTCTAGGATGGTTTAGGGGATAACATAGTAGTTTGAATCGAATTTTCATGGTTAGTTTGGAATATGAATGAATTGAGTGCGTTGTTTTGATGATAATTGAATTGTGTTTCTGTTCTTGGGGGCTGAATCGAGCTATAGCCATGTTTATTCTTCAAGTAAATTCGCGCCCTTAAGGTGTTTGATAAAATGTCTAAGTAAAAAATTTTCTTTGTTAAAGCAATCTTTTGAATCGTTGTGCAACGTATTCGTTCTGAAATTACAGCAAGCCCAACCCTTACTTCCAGTTTAAACGTTCAAGTCCAATTTCATCTTTCTCTCACGAATGTGCTATCTTGTTAAATTCTTGATTTCCGGCTGGACATCTTTAGCTGTGTGTTAATTATTGTTATTATTGTTTGCGTGCATAAACCCTGGCGTTGTATTTTTCAGGACTGACTATGGCGAGAACAAAGAAGATGAGCAAGAGAGCTAGGACCCAGTCATCCCCCACTCGAGGGGAGACCTCTCGTAGTCGGGCTGAGTCGGAGGGGCACCAGTTTTCGGACCCTGAAATTCACAAGATCTTCAATGAGAAGATTCGGCCACGACCGCTTATTCCGGAGAGGGGATTTACTCCAGCCCCTCAGGACGGGGAATTGCTTACCATGATTGATGAGATGGGGTGGGCCAGATTTGCTGCACCCCCCGAGCCAGCGGTTATCTCGATTGTGCAGGAGTTCTACACCAGTGCACTACTGAAGCACATTCGGGCAGGCCATACGTTGCCGTCATTAGAGTCTCGGACTCAGGTCGATGTCCGAGGGGTTACAGTTGATTTCTCCACTGCTGCTATTCCGAGGTTGTTTGGGCTTCCGGTGGTAGATAAGTCGGCCTATGACCGAGTGATGACTAGCCTCACGAAAGAGGCCCTGCTCGAGACTATTGCACAGCCCGATTCCGACTGGGAGCAGCGCGCATAGGGTTCTTCCACCTTCCACTTCAAGAGCTCGTGCCTCAGCCGGCTCAGGCGTGCCTGGCTTTATTTTATCTGCGCACGCATTGACCCCACCTCCCAGATCCGTACTGTTTTTCTCTCCCGCGCCCGGACACTTTATGCTATCACTTCCGGGCTGCGTTTCGATGTGGCCCCCATCCTGGTCCGATCTATCTTCCAGTGTATCCAGGGGGGGCAAGACGGGGTTGAAGCACCCCTCTCTCATCTGCGCTTTGTGCGTGATCGGGCCGACGTGGTCGACGACGAGCCGATGCTTGCTCCCCGTGCCCCGAACGACCACCACATCATATCACACTTTGACCGCTGGGGAGGAGCGTCGCGCACGCCTGGGAGAGAGGATTTCGCCGAGGAGGCCCACGAGGATCCCAGAGCCTCTTTTGCTGACACATGGAGAGGCCGGCCCGCAGCCCGACAGAGAGAGATTACAAGAGATGTTTGATGGGCTGAGGGCGGATCTGAGGAGAGAGAGAGAGGAGCTGAGAGAGGAGACGAGGAGAGAGAGAGATTAGATGAGGAGAGAGAGGGAGAGTTTGATGGCTGCCATGCGAGAGGAGCAGCGGACGGAGCAAGAGAGCATTATTGCTGCCGTCAGAGCCGAGATGCGAGAGCAGGCCCGCCGGGCCAGCCGACGAGAGGCGAGGCGTCTGGCTGCGAGGGATGCTTATCATCAGGAGCACCTTGCCGCATGGACGGCCCATATCAAGAATCCCGACGGGCCATTTATTGCACCCGCCCGGCCAGCCACACCACCCTCCTCACCGGATGATGCCGGCACCAGCTCGTGAGCGGACTGGAGGGGAGTACTTGACCTTTTACTTTTACTGCATATCATATTTTGTCCATTGAGGTCAATGTACGTCCTAAGTTTGGGGGGGATTTACTTTCAGTTGCTACATTCATTGTTGTACTTTATTTTGTTGCACTTTTCATTACTTTGCGTAATTTTTTGTTCAATAGCCTTGCTTGTCTTAATTTTTCTCTATTCGTGAATTTTTCGTGCTTCTATTTGTGTGATACTGATGTTACGAAACTGTTTTTCTCTTTGAAGAAACGGTCGAGTTCTAGTCGCATTGTAGTCAGTGATTACTGTTTCTGCTTAGTAGTCAATTAGGTCCGAAATTTTTTTTGTGATTGTAGAGGTCTTGGCGGATAAGAAAGGATACATACTTGTTTTAAATCACCGTCGATACGTTTGGTTACATTTTTCGGTTAGTTAGTCGTCCAGTTACATTAGTCGTGTTGGCACTTAGAGTGAGTTTAGAGTCGGTCAGTTTTTCCCAAAAGTCGAGATAATGTTGTTCTATGAAGGGAATTCTAGTAACCGGGGGTATTCACGTGACCCGTTGTTTACTCTCGCGTAAAACGACGACCCTGATTAGTGATTTAGAGATTTCACATGTGCCAATGATAGGGAGCCTAGTAACCGGGGGCATTCGCGTGACCCGTTGTTTACTCTCGTGTAAAACGGCGACCTTGATTCGGGCATGCGGAATTATATATTCGAGTTGTTTCTCCGCTGTAGAAGGGAACTTAGTAACTAGAAGCATCCATGTGCCCCATGAGTGTCTTTTACGTCAAAAGGTTTCCCAATACATGAGAATGGAAGTTCCACACTAGGATTATCCCGATGAAACATCCCGAGATCCGAACCTAGTGGTCAACTCGAATCAAATTCTTGAGCAAATATATAAGGGAATACTGTCCGAAGATTATTTTTATGAAACTCGTGAAAATTTTGCCATTACACTGTGGAACGGGACGAGCTAGCTTGTTTATTTTAGCCTTTCATATTGACGGTCGATTTGACTCACGTTTTGTTAATCTTTGAACTAAACTTTCTTCATGAACGAGTAATTAGGGCTGAACTTGATTACTTTGTGGAATCAGTGTTCTGAGTGTAGCTCGCTATTATGACACTCGTATTATTCAGAGAGAATTTCAGGATAGTATTGATTAGGTTGAACACTATGAGTTGCACGATTATTCACGACATTCTTTTATTGAAATTAATTCTTTTTGCTTGAGGACAAGCAAAGGCTTAAGTTTGGGGGTATTTGTTAGGCGTATTTTTATACGGTTATTTATCATTATTTTATATTATTTTGGAGAGTGAAATTGTCTAAATGAACCTTTAACGCCTTAATTTTGTATGTTTGACAGGAAACTGAAGTCCGGAAGCTAAAACGAGGCGAAACGGCTATTTTGGCTATGAGCCGCGGCACAAGGAAGCAGGGCCGCGGCACAGGAAGACACCCAGCCGAGCGCAGAGTAAACTGTACTCTGTGCCGCGGCACAGATTTAGTGCGCCGCGGCACACTTGGCGGTTTTTGTATGTCCGCGCGGATTTGGGCCGTTTCGAAGCTAGTTTTCGACCTACTCATACGGACGCGATTTGGAGGATGTGCTGAGCTATAAATAGGGTTTATGACCCTAATTAATTATCTTTGAGCTTTTATCTTTTGGAGCTTAAGCTTGGAGACGGCAGAAGAAGAGGGAAGCAGAAGACTTTAAAGGCAGAGGGCGGAAGCCGAAGAACGGAGGAATCCGAGCTTCATCTGCGTTTGATTTTAATGCTTTCATTCATTTATTCTGTATTTTTATTTATTAGTATGTCAGGCTAAAACCCCAATCTAGGGTTTTGATGAAACCTATGTTTTGACGAATTGCTTGAGATTATCCAGTTAATTACCTTTTTGTTGAGTTTTCCTAATTGTGTTTAATGCTTGCAATTATCTGGCCAATAGTTGTATTGATTTAATCATTCAATTCGAATCGGGAGAGGAGAATTGGTGAGGAACTATTGGTGAGGACCGTTTTATTCTGTGAGATAGGAATATACTCGTAGGAACTACGTGGCCTTTTGGAGATTTTATGCTTTTTGCCTATTGACGAATTAATTCACCTAGGGATAGAGTGCGTTATTCGCCTTTAGACAAATCTATTGACCTCGGGAGAGGCGGTAGAATATATTAGCAATCTCCGCCTTCAATAAATTGGGAAAATTATTTACTACGGATAATCGAGAGTAAATTCGGATAAACCGAGGTGGATTCAGAATCCTAGACTTATTCATCATTTGATTTCCTTTTTCTTCTAGCTATCGTTTTCTACTGTTTAGTCTCTTATTAATTCTTTTAGTTATTAATTGCAAAACCCAAATTCGATTGTTCGAATAAAACTAGAATACACAAAATCGGTAGTTAGAGATTCAGTCCTCGTGGGAACGATACTCTACTTATCACTTTATTACTTGTAAATGATAACGTGCACTTGCGTGTAAGAAATATCGCAACAACCCCGAAACCCAAACCTGAGTAAAAACCGAAGATACGGTTACGAATTACTCGCAAAGACGAATCTAAGAGCTAAGAGAACACACGATTCCGACCACTCAAAGTGTCGGAATTCGACAACGGAAAGTAATTACCCCAAACTTTGGGAAATTACGAAAATGGCCCAAAACGTCCGAAATACACGATATGTGATCGAAACACCAAACCAAAACTCGCAACATGAATAATTACATTAAATGAACTTACGAGAAACTCGAAACAACAGTTTCGAACGAGATTCGCAAGAATCGAACTCAAGTGCGGAAAAGCCGCTAAAAAGCATGGGACTCAACAAAACGACACCGAAACGAACTCGGACGTCGAAAAGTGCAGAATTAAATATTCTCAGAATGACGAAACGGTCATGTGCGAGTCATCAAAACGGACTTTCACCGAAAAAAAATAAATTACCGGAAATCGAAATTACGGGTATTACATTCTACCCTTCTTAAAAGAAGTTTCGTCCCGAAACTTAAAACAAGTAGGGAGAAGCAATATCCCCTCCAGGAAAACTCAACGAGATACACAAGAAATGCGTAACTTATGCCCATCGGCGAAACGTTACAAGCAATGCAAAGGAATATACGGCGTGAAAACACGCTCCACGACGACCAACACAATGCCACTGGTAGAGACATAATAAAATCAACAAGTGACAAGTGTCATCAAACAGATAATACAATCAAGTCGATTATCCGAACAATCACAAAACACAACGAACGAAAATCAATACGATTGACCAACCCAACGGTACATCAATCAAAACACGAGCCAAACGCTGAACAAATACGGAATTCCACCGCCCAAGGGTTGGAAGATCGAAAACGAGACTAATTTCCCGAACTTAAGGGAATTACGAAGGAGTCTGAATGTTCAATGATCACGAAACGAGATCAACAAAAACCGAAGAATCAAACGATCGAACACAATGATCGAGACAACAAAAATCGAACAATCATGTTCGAATCACGAAGAACAATAAAATTCAAACAACAACTCCAAGGTTCACATCTCGACTCGAGACAATATATGATCCGGTGAAAACAACAAGATGTGCATTCACATAAGATCCACAGG
This sequence comes from Orobanche coerulescens, assembly GCA_033398695.1. Lineage (NCBI taxonomy): Eukaryota > Viridiplantae > Streptophyta > Magnoliopsida > Lamiales > Orobanchaceae > Orobanche > Orobanche coerulescens. The sequence continues at coordinate 61,853,907 of CM065818.1, forward strand.
AAAGGGAATAGCAATTGAAAAATCACAACGACAAACGAGTTATTCCGAAACAAGTCGTTCGATCAACAAAAGCAAGGGGTAGGACAAGCTCAGAAATGTCAACGAACATAAACGAGTCAATAGAGTCGAAAATACAGAAATTCGAAATCCGATCCACTTCGAATAAAAGAACTAGTAGAACCAAGAGGTGTTACTTCCGAACAAGGTTCACAAGAATCAAACTCAGAAAAGTCACAGCGATAACCAGATCGACCCAAAACAAGATCACAGCTCGTTCGAACGATGAAACCGAAATACAGAACAAGTTCAGAAAGTATCAACGAACACGAGCGAATCGATAGACTTGAGAGAGAGAAAATGCGGAAGTAAAAAATGATACGGGCATTACATTCAACCTCTTATAAAAGAAATGTCGTTCCCGCAACTCACAACAACGGGAGTAAGGTGACAACACAAAAAGCAAACGACAGAAACATCTCCCACGGGCCTCTCAGAGCCGATCCTCATATCTGCACTGAAGTTCGCGCCCCGAAAGACTCGAAACCCAACTCGCAAAACTGGATCCTGTGTCTCTCGGGTCCACACTTGAAAAGCGTTACTGACGAGAAGGGCAATTTGCACGTACATGCCCCCGGCACAATACGTTTGAAATGCCTCGGCTCGGCATACCGAAAATACAGATGCTAGATACAATGGAACATAACACCGCAAAATAACATACCGGAGATGTCAACTCAGCATAACATATCAACGCATACAAAAATCACAACAACAACGACATTGTTCGATGATTAAAACGGCCCGAACGATAGCCAGCACACAATGACAAACATCATGAAACAATCACCCATGTGCATAAAAGCACAAAAATCCAAGCTTTAACAACTCACACTCGTGCGACAATACGCAAATCACCACGAGGCGATAAACAGTAAATACCAGTTCACACTTCTCACAGAGGGCTAGTATAACAAATGTGTGGCAATGCCTCGACGTTCATGCCACCAATTCGATCATACTCGGGAGCAAACATCATAACGACAACGCGAACATCATACATACATACCCAGCCCTCAAACGGGAATGGATAGGTTTTAAAAACGAAAACCACCTTTTAAAAATAATTTAGAAAAACACTGGTTGATCTTGAGTACCACCTCTCAAAAAGTACAAACGTGAAACATCATTATCAAGACTTTGGAGAACCATTTTGCATTTGATAAAATGAGGACACTTTCTCTTAGTGAAAAACTTTCAGAATATTCGACCCTCGGGTCTAAGTAAAAATGTTTCTAAAATATTAAAAATATCTCAAAACATTTTGGTCCTCAAGGTAGAAGAATTTTGAAACATATTGTGGCACCTTGGATGTACCACGAGAAAATAATTCATTTTAAAAGTACGTCTCAAAATTTATTTTCTAAGATACTCAAGGTTTTCAAAAATAATTCAATGAGCTAGAATACCCAAAAATTCAGGTAGTTACACGGAACATTATAGCGCCGTGGGTCCCACGTCGGAACCCACCAGGTTAAAAACCATTTACAAAAACGCCAAAAAGGCCGATGACGGTAATATTTCAAAAACTCACAAAAGCCATTTACAAAATACTAAATACCGTCATAAGAATTTCGCCAAAACGATGAAGGCCATAATGCCAAAACTCGGTTAAGGGAATCGGTTTTCGAAATAAAACTCAGTCGGTAAAATACCGAAAGTCATTATAAAAGAACTCACGCAGCGGATAAAAGAAATACAGTCCAACATGCACAATCCAGCAACACTACTCCTCATATGAACGAAATATGAGAGTCAAATAACCACATATCAAGAAATCAAAATCCATAAGAGGATTCCGTCACTTAACAAATAATCATACCAGTAACTCACATCAGATGAGGCACAAACACAAAGAAGGGAGACTTACATCCACAGGTCGCACGAAGATGATGATCGCCCCACGATACTAATCAAGACAAACCAACTCAGATGACGCGTCGCGACACGACTCAGTCAGACAAAATCTGACGAGACAAAACTCAACAAACACAACTTGACCCGACAGCCTAGGTTTCCACAACCTAAGCTCCGATACAATTTATGTAACACCCCCAATCCGCTCAGGGATATTACACGCCGTAGAACCTTTCCTCAAGGATCTACCAGGCTGGTAACAACATCGAACATCTCAACAATGCCTTTAAGGCTAAATGACTCAGTAGACCGATTTGGTCTATCTATAAAATACATACAACTCAAACACATTACATGCCCACGCAGGGGTCGAATACAACACACTCCCGTACAACGGGAAATAAATACTGCAGCGGAAATAAAATACAACTAAACCAATACGACATCAATGGGTCCTCGTGTGATTAGTATAGTTCATCTTTCATCATCCTTCATGCCGACCCTGTGCTCTGCTCCAAAACCTGAATGCAATACAGACATCCACCCCCCGAATACTCGGGGGTTAGCAAAACTCCACTGTTTTGCTAGTGCAAGTATAAAATACGAAAACGAGCCATACATATCATACTCCACGGAACATGTTAATCATAAACATACTTCCCGAGGTAATTCACTTAATCAAAGTGGTTAAATCGAAAAATAGGGTAAACCCGATATACATCTTGTGAAAACATTTTACGATCTCGGGAGTTTTGAAAAAATTTGGGATTTAAGAATTCTCAAGCCTTTCGAAAATATTTAGGGACACAGCCCAAAAGTCATTTTCCCAAAACAAGGTTACGATAACAACACACGGGGCCCATGACCCGATAGCAAGCCACGGACCTCAAATGCTCCCGTAGAACAAACCCGAGTGAATAACCCATAGGGAAACTATATCAAATCACATGTCACCGTAACAACAGTCACGTGATTACAAGCACAAATACGCACTTAACCAAACCACAACCATAAGTTTTCCCGGCATCGCACTAACAAGCTACGAACCTCGGATTCCCCGCAAGACATACCCGACGATAACCCCATCAGTTATCTTGGCATCAGGCTAACAAGCCACGAACCTCGGAGTCCCCGCAAGACATACCTGGTGGATAACCCTACGGCCACGCCCGACCCATACTAGCAAGTATAGATCCCGGAGATTCAACAATCCTACCCGGAGGCACATCACATGTATCAAGCAAACAACAATAATCACTTATCAAGCCAAACAACATTAAGCATCACAACCTCCTTTCAAAGGAGTAACAACCAATATCACCCATCACGTATTCGCCGAACAAACACACAAAACAACACGTAATCCTCGGTAAATGATTACGGGTTAATACATTCACTAAATGTGATCACAACATCTTTCAACATACGAAACTAACACACATAATCCGAGAACACATCCACTCACGAAGTATACTAATTATCGTTGAAAAACAATATTTATCGAGAACATACCGATCCTTTTTAACGTTCATTAAACATTTGGATTTCGTATAAAAATCATTTATCAACAATTATACCTATGAAACATGAAACGTATGGGCAAGATACTTGCCTAGGAACCACGTTCGTAACAAGACGACGGATGGAAAGCGGTCGAACAGACCCGAACGCCCGAACACCATCAAGAACTCGATAGCACCGAAATTACTACGGGAAAACACCACACAAATCATCAATCACCAACGCGATTCAACATCGGAATCCTCGAGCACCTATAATCCTCCGTAAGGAACAATAAAACATGATTACGACGAGAATCAAGGCCGAAAACAACGGAAATCCCAACAAACTATCGAAAGGAACTCATTGGGGCATTTAATCGAACACTAAATGTTCAATAATTCCCAAGAAGAATCGAATCGTCAATCAAGTTAAACAAACTCGATATATGGATATACAACCCATAGAACACGATTAATAACATCATACTACACCAACCGATGTATCAAAATCGGATTAGAATCGAAATCAAGAACAAATTCTCCAAAAAGTCAACTTGAAGGAAAATCAAGAAATATACCTTGATTCGACGAAACACACGGATTAGATGTTGATATAATCAAGAAGAATCTTCCAAAACGCCTTGGAATCGATTAGAATCGACCAAGAACCCTATTTCCCGTCGCACCCGTCCGATAGCCGCAAGAAAAGTGAAGAAATGAACAAAAATGGGCTGTCAGGCCTTATATAGCCAGAACACTTACGGTCGTAACCGGCAGTGCCTTACGGCCGTAACTCGGCCCATACGGTCGTACTTGGCAGGCCCTTACAGCCGTAACCGGCATTCGTCAAAAAATCTGCCCAGCACCTGTCGGACACTTACGGCCGTAACTGGCACACATTACGGCCGTAACCGGCCTTCGTCAGGAAGCTGCCAGGCGCCATACGGCCGTAACTCTCGGCCCCTTACGGCCGTAACTCGGCCAGGCCAGGCCCTGCTCCGGCCGTGACTCGGCCGTGGCCACTCCGACGGCCCGGACGACCCCGAAACCCAAACCTGAGTAAAAACTGAAGATACGGTTACGAAGTACTCGCAAAGACGAATCTAAGAGCTAAGAGAACACATGATTCCGACCACCCGAAGTGTCGGAATTCGACAACGGAAAGTAATTACCCCAACTTTGGGAAATTACGAAAATGGCCCAAAACGTCCGAAATACACGATACGTGATCGAAACACCAAACCAAAACTCGCAACATGAATAATAACATTAAATGAACTTACGAGAAACTCGAAACAACAGTTTCGAACGAGATTCGCAAGAATCGAACTCAAGTGTGGAAAAACCGCTAAAAAGCACGGGACTCAACAAAATGACACCGAAACAAACTCGGACGTCGAAAAGTGCAGAATTAAATATTCTCAGAATGACGAAACAGTCATGAGAGAGTCGTCAAAATGGACTTTCACCAAAAAAAAAGAAATTACCGGAAATCGAAATTACGGGTATTACATGTCCATACCATGAAACTTAAATTGCTTATGTATTTTTATATTTGTGACTTACTAGCAACAATCATGTGTTGATATTGTGATCCTCGATGGACCATGTATTGATTCATTCTTCGATTATTAGTTGAAATGCATAATTTTGTCTCTATTTTCTTTATCTATGAATTGAAATTTAAGTGTTCAATGATGTAAAGCAAATAAAGGTGAATATGGAGGCAAACATTAACCATAACAAAGTAGCTCAGTTTAAAGAGCAATAGTTTACACCAAAAACATATAACTTTACATATCAAAAGTTTATCACCATCACACCAAAATATCTAAGATTAACTTAAAAACCACAATCACTTGGATCCCTTTTTCCACATGTGCTGCTGAAAACAACAATCATTTGGATCCCTTTTTTCACATCTGCTGCTGTTTCTTTAGTCTTGTATCATCTATATCAGCTTCATCTCCATGAACTTCAACTTCTTCTAAAATAACCTCATTTTCATCTACTTTTTTACTTGTCTTCTCAGAAATTTCTAAATCATCATCATCACCATCTAGTATAACTCGAGTGCTCGCGGTATTTTTAAATAGGCCTTGTTTCATGAAACACATTAATGCACAGTACATAACTACACATACAACAAAATCAAAAAGCTTACTCTGAGCATTGAGTATCTCCCTCTTGGCCTAGTTCTGTATGGTGGGTTGGGAGGAGGTATCCTCCTTCTTCTTTTTGGTGAAGGTGCTTCGATTCCTCCTAAATCGCTTTCTCGTAATCGGCTGCCCATTTCGCATACTTGATTTTAATGGATTTAATTGATTTTAATTGATTAGAGTTTATAGTGAAAAGGGGGGACTAACGCAAAGGTTCAGGTATTTCACTCTCGGTCCACGAAGTTGAGCTTCTATTCAAAAAGGGGGACCACGATGGGATTTTATAATAAAATAATTTGATGCTGCCTTTTGCAGTGCACACGATGGGGCACACCATTGGCACGATCGTGTGATCCAATCGTATCCCGCGTTGGCAACCACATGTCACATTGTCTACAGTGTCACCATGTCACTGTATCCATGTGGGCACACTATGGGGCACACGATCGTGCCCACGATGGGACTAGCCATCGTGTGCACAAGAACATCAACATTTTTCACTAATTTCCCAGATTACTCGTCAATTTACGTATTGTTACTTATATATTAACAAGTATTTGTTAACAATATACTTATTTAAAAAGTTATAGATTGAATTAACATAATATATTGCATATCGTGTGTAGTCGATATGTTCTCAATGTATTAGTTCGTACATATAAGTTCAACATCTGTATGAAATATCTCATATATCAATGAATTACACGAAATAACAAGTATGAGTTTGTATAAGAAGTCATGTAGAAATTAATGTTTGAACAAGCAATTTTAGAATCACAAAACATTCTTCTAGATAACACATTAAATCAACATGGCAAAAATACCAAAAGTTCATGTTCACACGATGGGGCACACGATCGTGCCCATGATGGGACTAGCCATCGTGTGCATAAGAACATCAATATTTTTCACTAATTTCCCAAATCACTCGCCAATTTGCGTGTTATTACTTATATATTAACAAGTATTTGTTAACAATATACTTATTTAAAAAGTTATAGATTGAATTAACATAATATATTGCATATCATGTGTAGTCTATATGTTCTCAATATATTAGTTCGTACATATAAGCTCATCATCTGTATGAAATATCTCATATACCAATGAATTACACGAAATAACAAGTACGAGTTTGTATAAGAAGTCATGTAGTAATTAATGTTTGAACAAGCAATTTTAGAATCACAAAACATCCTTTTAGATAACACATTAAATCAAATTGGCAAAAGTACCAAAAGTTCATGTTCGCACGATGCGGTACACGACCATGCCCACGACGGGACTAGCCATCGTGTGCACAAGAACATCAATATTTTTCACTAATTTCCCAAATTACTCGCCGATTTGCGTGTTATTACTTATATATATTAACAAGTATTTGTTAGAAATATACTTATTTAAAAAGTTATATATTGAATTAACATAATATATTGCATATCGTGTGTAGTCTATATGTTCTCAATGTATTAGTTCATACATATAAGTTCATCTGTATGAAATATCTCATATACCAATGAATTACACGAAATAACAAGTATGAGTTTGTATAAGAAGTCATGTAGTAATTAATGTTTGAACAAGCAATTTTAGAATCACAAAACATCCTTCCAGATAACACATTAAATCAAATTGGCAAAAATACAAAAATTTAATATTCACACGATCATGCCCACGATGGGACTAGCCATCATGTGCATAAGAACATCATCATTTTTCACTAATTTCTCAAATTACTCGTCAATTTACGTGTTGTTACTTATATATTAACAAGTATTTGTTAACAATATCCATATTACAGCGTTGTGCCTACATCATGCGGGCGCTGTATCCTACAGCATGCGGGCACTGTCGGGCGCTGTATCCTACAGCTTGCGGGCGCTGCCGGGCCCTGTATCCTAAAGCTGCTGAGTGCTGTCGGGGCACACGATCGTGTCCACGATCGGACTGGCCATCGTGTGCACACGGTCATGGCAGGATGCATACGACAGCAGCAGCCCATGACCGTGGGCAAGATGCACACGATCGTAACCCACGATGGGCACGATCGTGTGCTGCCATCGTATGCAACACAGGGCAGGTCTGGATTTACCAAAGGCATCATAAACCAGTTTTTTCCAGATTTAACAACACGACACATCAATCTTACCAGAATATATCTGAATAAAAAAGTAAAATACATACTCATCAGTGTCAAAAATACATTATCCTACACTACGTCCAACGACAACATGAATATTTTAGCAGCTAAACCATATCGATATTTCTTAATTTATTTCTCATTCATTTCCTTGATTTGGTGCCTTCCTTGGGTTTTCAGAGATGAGTATATCCAAGCACATGCACGGGAAGGGGCCACAACTGTGATTGTCATTTTGTATGAAATGCAGTTTTTGTGGCATAATTTTGAAACGCATCTCCGTGTCATACTTTTTCTTCGATTGGTTGTTCATCCAGTACCCAGATTGAGCTAGCACACGAGGCATCAGACGAGTAATTGGTCGCAGTTGGTTGAATCGGTATTGACCATCTGAGTGTTGGTGTGACAAGAAATCGTACAACTCCACGGTCCATGTTATGATGTTAATCTTGATAGTCACCCAGTGGCTCTGGTCGAGGCAACAAATGGCAATAATCTGTTGAAAAAAATATGTAAATGTATAAGACCATCACATCAAACATAGCGAAACATTTATAAATATGATACTTTTAAACTTACTTTGTCGCAATTTGACCATGGAACTGCATTTGTTGTATCAAGATCTATCATGAAGTCCTCGATGGATTTAGGAGTTTTCCAACCACTGTAAACCGGCTTCCCTGTCACCTTGATACCAAGTGGATCATCCGGATGGAGTTTTGCGAACTCGTTCGCCATAACTAACTACAAAAAGCCAAACCACAAAATACAAAAAAATCCACATCGCATCAATGATATATAGACGAGTAATTTATAGAACTTATGTAAAATTGGGAGCCGGCAAGTACAGTGCAAACTCTACCGACACCAACACTGCGGACTCCCCTCTGAAGCCTCGCTCGAGTGACAAGCACATAACAATATGTCACCTAGGTATCAAAGTCTTCACGGCTAGACTCTATCCGGTCAAATAATGCCTGGGTGAGAACATGCCCATTCTCCAAACACCACACAATAGCATCACGTGGCTGCTTCCTAAACTGTAGGTACAACTTCTTCAGAGCCTCACGATTTCTTGGAGGCGCCACCACAAAAGGCTCCCGAAGAGCAGCAGTGGGTAGACTCATTTGCGGTGGAAGACTACGCTCACCAAACTGTTGCGGCCCGGCACTCTCACCAACTTCATCACCCTCAGCACCCTAAGCATCCCTCTCACAACTATAATGATTATAGAATTGTACAATTGGCAGCTCGATCTCAAAAACTGGCTGCTCGATCTGAAATGGAGGATGCTGCTGAGAGTTACCTCTCTGGCCGGGAAACATCATAGTAAAATGATGCTCGTCCTGAAACCAATCGAACAACATACCATACTACTGAAACGGAGCGTCAAATGGCTGGTACTGATGTTGATAATCCAGAAACCGTAGAGTCCGCTCAAGGGGCTGCTCAGTCCACTCAAAAGAATGCTGAATCTGAGAATGATAACTGTGCTAGATCTCATAATAGTGACTAGGCTGATGCTGAGAATGATGACTAGGCTGACGCTGAGAATGGTGACTGTGGGCTGCACCTGAGACTGAGTGACGTGGAGGGTCAGGAATCCTCCGCTGGTCGCTGCTAATAGATGTAGAATGACGAGGCCGATCGGGAAACCTATCATGGCTCCCAGAATGCCTATGCGTAGGTCCAAAGAAATCCACGATCCCATTGTTAGGCATATTTTTATGCGCTTTTATATTATTATTTTATATCCATCTTGAGCCTAATTCAGCATAAATGAGCTTTTAATGCACTATTCTTATATGTTTTGCAGGAAATCGAGTCCTAAGCCAAACGATGAAAACTAAAAAACAAAGTAGCAGTCATGAGCCGCAGCACAAACCATGTGAGCCGCAGACAGAAGATGGCTCGAAAGCGCCTGTGCAAATCAGACTGAGCCGCGGCACGCATAAGCCGAGCCGCGGCACAAGAAGGAAAAATAGCTGTGTTTTAATCTGTGCCCCGTGAGCCGCGGCACAGCTTAAGTGAGCCGCGGCACACGGGGCGGTTTTGGTGTACTCCGCGCGGGTTTGGGCCGTTTTGGAGCCGGTTCTCGACCTAATCACACGAACGCATTTTGGAGGCTGAGGACGACTATAAATAAGATCATAGGGCTGAATAAGTGGGGGATCGATTAGGAGGAATTCGGAGGTGGATCGATAGCTAGGACGAAGAACACAAGGAGGAGGTTTGTGGGCGACGACAAGACCACGGATCCCTACGGTTTTTCTGCATCTTAGTTTCTAGAATTATTCGAGTAGGATTTTGATTGTAGCCGATTTCATGACGGTTTGAGTATTTATTATTAATTCGATTTACTCGTTATTCTATTGAATTGGATTCTTCTTACTGTTCTTAATGCTTTTTAATTGTCTGGCCAACAGTTAAATTATTTTGAATGTCTTTATGGATTCGGGAGATGAAATTTAGGCATAGTTCTTGTGAGACGAATCATAATTTTCGTGAGATAGGGATATACTCATGCGAATTGTGAAGCCTGCTTGAACTGTTTTAGCTATTAATTATCTAATTCGAATAGGGATATTTCGAGTTAATAATGCGTAGTATTTTCTATCGACCTTGGGAAAGGCTTTAGAATAATTTAGGAATTCGTGGCTTACAATCAATTGAATAACAGTGAATTGAATTGAATAAATATCATTCCCGATTGTTTGAGGTGAAAATCATAATCCTACCCCTTATTAGTATTATCATTATTAGTAGTAGTACTATTATTTATTTTCTGCAATTAGTTTAGATAGAAACTCTATTTAATTGTTCTTCAAATAAAATTGTGAGTTGACTATATTTTGGTACTTAGTGAAATCAGTCCTCGAGGGAACGATACTTTACTTATCACTTTATTACTTGTTGACACCGTGCACTTGCGGCATATTGTGAGGGATTTTCCCACAACAAGTTTTTGACGCCGTCGCCGGGGACTGGTTTTTCGCTAATATCAATACCAAGCGACTCTAATTTTAATTTGAAGTTTCTTCTTTAGTCTCTGTATTTTTATTTTTTTCATTATGTTTTCCTATGAGTATTGTGGCCCTTGGTATTTCATAAATTTCGATGTTCTTAATAATTTGCCAAATAGGGTCAACAAATTTCCCCCAAAACAAAAGACCATGCTTGAACAATGTGTAGACACTCTTAAAAATCCTGATAGTACCCTTTTTGAGCTAGAATATGCACGTCGTGGTCTTGAGATTCACTATGGTTATTTTCCAGCTCATTTATTTAGTAGTGAAGTTGAGGTGGAGGTTGAGAAGAAAGACATGCTAAGTTTTAGGGTCGATCCCCCAGCACCCGATAATTACATAAAGTGTGATGAGCCTGTAGAAGAAGTTACCATTTATGATGTTTCCAAAATAATTTCATTAAATTGTAATCAAACTTCGACTAATAAGGTGAGCACTTTTGTGTCAAAAATTTTATTAACGGTGCCGCGCATAATCTTTCCTAAATCCATAATGGGAGAGATTGACCCATTACTTCTGATTTTGTCGAGGCTGATTCCTTGAGTTCTAATGAGGTTGTTCATGATAAGTCTTTATTCTTTACCCATTCGAACTCTGCTTATTTTTTCATGCCTTATCATTATTATATTCTTCCATCATTTTTTGGTTGTCCTCATAATTATTCTTACTCATTATTTGTGGCAACCGGGCATAAACCAAAGCCTCCCCTATGGAATAAGAGGCTTATAGATTGTACGAAGGGGGCATTTGGCAATCTCCCTAGAAAGAAGCCACGTTAAACTCTTTTTGCCACGTCGTGCTCAAGACGTAAAGTAGAGCGCTTGATGAGAGGCAACCCATCATTTTTACTTGCTTTCTAGATAGTTGTTTTTATTTAATTTTTCGTTTATAATTTTTCGTTTGGATTCGTGTATTCTTGTTGGCCCTCATTTCTCTAATATAATTTTTTAACCCCAAATGAGTTATTATTCTTCATATTCTAGTCTTTCTTGATTTAATGTCTATTGTTATTTCATGACTAGAGATTAAGTTTGGGGGTCCCTCGTGATGTTGAGCGTTATCGACGTATGGACAGTCGATTCCACTCGGACATGTGCTGGCTTTCAAGAAGACATTTGGAATAAGTTTCACTTTTCCTTATCTCTTTTATTTTCACATGAGTTTTATTATGGATGATTTTATGTGTAGTGGAATTGATTTTCTTGGTTATAAATTGCGATTTCATCATTGCTTTACTTTTCGTGAATTTTTCGTGCTTCCATGTGTAAAACTGATGTTACGATACTGATTTCTCTTGGAAGAAATGGTTGAGTTTAGTCGAGTTGTAGTCAGCGATTTCTGTTTCCGTTGAGTATTCAATTTGGTCCGAAATTTTATCATTTTTGTAGAAATCCTAGCAGATAAGAAAGGAGACATACGTGTTTTCAAATCACCGTTTATACGTTTGGTTAAACTTTTTGTGTATCTAGTCGTCCAGTAATATGAGTCTTGTTGGCACTTGAATTGAGTTTAGAGTCGGACAGTTTTTCTCAAAAAGTCGAGATATTACATGTTCTATGATGGGAAGTCTAGTAACCGGGGGTATTCATGTGTCCCGTTGTTTACTCTCGCGTAAAACGACGACCCTGAATAGATTAATAATTTAGAAATATCACATTACCGATGATAGGAAGCCTAGTAACCGGGGGTATTCACGTGACCCGTTGTTTACTCTCGCGTAAAACAGCAACCTTGACATGCGGGAATTGCTATTCGAGTTTTTTCTCTGCTGTAGAGGGGGGCTTAGTAACTAGAAGCATCCATGAGCCCCATGAGTGTCTTTTACGTCAAACAGTTCCCCGATACATGAGAATGGAAATCCACCCTAGGATCATCCCGATGAAATATCCCGAGAGCCGAAACCTAGTGGTTAACTCGAATCATATTATTGATCATACATAAGGGAATGCTGTCCTAGGAGTAATTTTGATAATGAAACTCTTGAATTTTGCCACTAGACTGTGGGACTGGGCGAATTGGCTTGTTTAGTCTAACCCTTCATATTGACGGTCGGTTAAATTCACGTTTGTTAATCTTTGAGCTTGATTTTCTTCATGAACGATTGATTAGGACTGAAATTGGTTACTTAGTGGAATCAGTGTTCTGGATGTGACTCGCTATTATGATACTTGTACTATTCTTTGAGATTTTCAGGGTAGTATTGATTAAGTTGAGCACTATGGACTTGCATGATTATTCACGATACATTTTGTTTAAAATTGATAATTTTTTGCTTGAGGACAAGCAAAGGCTCAAGTTTGGGGGTATTTGTTAGGCATATTTTTATGTGCTTTTATATTATTATTTTATATCCATCTTGAGCCCAATTCAGCATAAATGAGCTTTTAATGCACTATTCTTATATGTTTTGCAGGAAATCGGAGTCCGGAAGCCGAAACGATGAAAACAAAGTAAAATGAAGCTTAGTCACGAGCCGCAGACAAACCATGTGAGCCGCGCACAGAAGATGGCTCGAAAGCGCCTGTAAATCAGACTGAGCCGCAGATGCATAAGCTGAGCCGCGGCACAGGAAGGAAAAACAGCGCCCAGGTTTTAATCTGTGCACTGTAAGCCGCGGCACAGCTTAAGTGAGCCGCGGCACACGGGGCGGTTTTGGTGTACTCCGCGCAGGTTTGGGCCGTTTTGGAGCCTGTTCTCGACCTAATCACACGAACACGTTTTGGAGGCTGAGGACGACTATAAATAAGCATCATAGGGCCGAATAAGTGGGGGATCGATTAGGAGGAATTAGGAGGTGGATCGATAGCTAGGGCGAAGAACACAAGGAGGAGGTTTGTGGGCGACGACAAGACCATGGATCCCTACGGTTTTTCTACATCTTAGTTTCTAGAATTATTCGAGTAGGATTTTGATTGTAGCCGATTTCATGACGGTTTGAGTATTTATTATTATTTCGATTTACTCGTTATTCTATTGAATTGGATTCTTCTTACTGTTCTTAATGTTTTTTAATTGTCTGGCCAACAGTTAAATTGTTTTGAATGTCTTTATGGATTCAGGAGATGAAATTTAGGCATAGTTCTTGTGATACGAATCATAATTTTCGTGAGATAGGGATATACTCATGCGAATTGTGAAGCCTGCTTGAACTGTTTTAGCTATTAATTATCTAATTCGAATAGGGATATTTCGAGTTAATAATGCGTAGTATTTTCTATCGACCTTGGGAAATGCTTTAGAATAATTTAGGAATTCGTGGCTTACAATCAATTGAATAACAGTGAATTGAATCGAATAAATATCATTCCCGATTGTTTGAGGTGAAAATCATAATCCTACCCCTTATTAGTATTATCATTATTAGTAGTAGTACTATTATTTATTTTCTGCAATTAGTTTAGATAGAAACTCTATTTAATTGTTCTTCAAATAAAATTGTGAGTTGACTATATTTTGGTACTTAGTGAAATCAGTCCTCGAGGGAACGATACTTTACTTATCACTTTATTACTTGTTGACACCGTGCACTTGCGGCATATTGTGAGGGATTTTCCCACAACAAGTTTTTGACGCCGTCGCCGGGGACTGGTTTTTCGCTAATATCAATACCAAGCGACTCTAATTTTAATTTGAAGTTTCTTCTTTAGTCTCTGTATTTTTATTTTTTTCATTATGTTTTCCTATGAGTATTGTGGCCCTTGGCATTTCATAAATTTCGATGTTCTTAATAATTTGCCAAATAGGGTCAGTCAGCCCCCTCCCCCAAAACAAAAGACCATGCTTGAACAATGTGTAGACACTCTTAAAAATCCTGATAGTACCCTTTTTGAGCTAGAATGTGCACGTCGTGGTCTTGAGATTCACTATGGTTATTTTCCAGCTCATTTATTTAGTAGTGAAGTTGAGGGGGAGGTTGAGAAGAAAGACATGCTAAGTTTTAGGGTCGATCCCCCAGCACCCGATAATTACATAAAGTGTGATGAGCATGTAGAAGAAGTTACCATTGATGATGTTTCCAAAATAATTTCATTAAATTGTAATCAAACTTCGACTAATAAGGTGAGCACTTTTGTGTCAAAAATTTTATTAACGGTGCCGCGCATAATCTTTCCTAAATCCATAATGGGAGAGATTGACCCATTACTTCTGATTTTGTCGAGGCTGATTCCTTGAGTTCTAATGAGGTTGTTCATGATAAGTCTTTATTCTTTACCCATTCGAACTCTGCTTATTTTTTCATGCCTTACCATTATTATATTCTTCCATCATTTTTTGGTTGTCCTCATAATTATTCTTACTCATTATTTGTGGCAACCGGGCATAAACCAAAGCCTCCCCTATGGAATAAGAGGCTTATAGATTGTACGAAGGGGGCATTTGGCAATCTCCCTAGAAAGAAGCCACGTTAAACTCTTTGCCACGTCGTGCTCAAGACGTAAAGTAGAGCGCTTGATGGGAGGCAACCCATCATTTTTACTTGCTTTCTAGATAGTTGTTTTTATTTAATTTTTCGTTTATAATTTTTCGTTTGGATTCGTGTATTCTTGTTGGCCCTCATTTCTCTAATATAATTTTTTAACCCCAAATGAGTTATTATTCTTCATATTCTAGTCTTTCTTGATTTAATGTCTATTGTTATTTCATGACTAGAGATTAAGTTTGGGGGTCCCTCGTGATGTTGAGCGTTATTGGACGTATGGACAGTCGATTCCACTCGGACATGTGCTGGCTTTCAAGAAGACATTTGGAATAAGTTTCACTTTTCCTTATCTCTTTTATTTTCACATGAGTTTTATTATGGATGATTTTATGTGTAGTGGAATTGATTTTCTTGGTTATAAATTGCGATTTCATCATTGCTTTACTTTTCGTGAATTTTTCGTGCTTCCATGTATAAAACTGATGTTACGATACTGATTTCTCTTGGAAGAAATGGTTGAGTTTAGTCGAGTTGTAGTCAGCGATTTCTGTTTCCGTTGAGTATTCAATTAGGTCCGAAATTTTATCATTTTTGTAGAAATCCTAGCAGATAAGAAAGGAGACATACGTGTTTTCAAATCACCGTTTATACGTTTGGTTAAACTTTTTGTGTAGCTAGTCGTCCAGTAATATGAGTCTTGTTGGCACTTGAATTGAGTTTAGAGTCGGACAGTTTTTCTCAAAAAGTCGAGATATTACATGTTCTATGATGGGAAGTCTAGTAACCGGGGGTATTCACGTGTCCCGTTGTTTACTCTTGCGTAAAACGACGACCCTGAATAGATTAATAATTTAGAAATATCACATTACCGATGACAGGAAGCCTAATAACCGGGGGTATTCACGTGACCCGTTGTTTACTCTCGCGTAAAACAGCAACCTTGACATGCGGGAATTGCTATTCGAGTTTTTTCTCCGCTGTAGAGGGGGGCTTAGTAACTAGAAGCATCCATGTGCCCCACGAGTGTCTTTTACGTCAAATAGTTCCCCGATACATGAGAATGTAAATCCACCCTAGGATCATCCCGATGAAATATCCCGAGAGCCGAAACCTAGTGGTTAACTCGAATCATATTATTGATCATACATAAGGGAATGCTGTCCTAGGAGTAATTTTGATAATGAAACTCTTGAATTTTGCCACTAGACTATGGGACTGGGCGAATTGGCTTGTTTAGTCTAACCCTTCATATTGACGGTCGGTTAAATTCACGTTTGTTAATCTTTGAGCTTGATTTTCGTCATGAACAATTGATTAGGATTGAAATTGGTTACTTAGTGGAATCAGTGTTCTGGATGTGACTCGCTATTACGATACTTGTACTATTCTTTGAGATTTTCAGGGTAGTATTGATTAAGTTGAGCACTATGGACTTGCATGATTATTCACGATACATTTTGTTTAAAATTGATAATTTTTTGCTTGAGGACAAGCAAAGGCTCAAGTTTGGGGGTATTTGTTAGGCATATTTTTATGCGCTTTTATATTATTATTTTATATCCATCTTGAGCCTAATTCAGCATAAATGAGCTTTTAATGCACTATTCTTATATGTTTTGCAGAAATCGTAGTCCGAAGCCAAACGATGAAAACGGCGAAAACAAGCAGCTTTTAGTCATGAGCCGCAGACAAACCATGTGAGCCGCGGCACAGAAGATGGCTCGAGAGCGCCAGTGCAAATCAGACTGAGCCGCGGCATGCATAAGCCGAGCCGCGGCACAGAAGGAAAACAGCGCTGTGTTTTAATCATGCCCCGTGAGCCGCGGCACAGCTTAAGTGAGCCGCGGCACATGGGGCGGTTTTGGTGTACTCCGCGCGGGTTTGGGCCGTTTTGGAGCCTGTTCTCGACCTAATCACACGAACGCGTTTTGGAGGCTGAGGACGACTATAAATAAGCATCATAGGGTTGAATAAGTGGGGGATCGATTAGGAGGAATTCAGAGGTGGATCGATAGCTAGGGCGAAGAACACAAGGAGGAGGTTTGTGGGCGACGACAAGATCACGGATCCCTACGGTTTTTCTGCATCTTAGTTTCTAG
The DNA here is from genome assembly GCA_033398695.1 of Orobanche coerulescens. NCBI lineage: Eukaryota > Viridiplantae > Streptophyta > Magnoliopsida > Lamiales > Orobanchaceae > Orobanche > Orobanche coerulescens. The sequence continues at coordinate 61,871,167 of CM065818.1, forward strand.
AATTATTCGAGTAGGATTTTGATTGTAGCCGATTTCATGACGGTTTGAGTATTTATTATTATTTCTATTTACTCGTTATTCTATTGAATTGGATTCTTCTTACTGTTCTTAATGCTTTTTAATTGTCTGGCCAACAGTTAAATTGTTTTGAATGTCTTTATGGATTCGGGAGATGAAATTTAGGCATAGTTCTTGTGAGACGAATCATAATTTTCGTGAGATAGGGATATACTCATGCAAATTGTGAAGCCTGTTATTGTGGGAATTCTTGAACTGTTTTAGCTATTAATTATCTAATTCGAATAAGGATATTTCGAGTTAATAATGCGTAGTATTTTCTATCGACCTTGGGAAAGGCTTTAGAATAATTTAGGAATTCCTGGCTTACAATCAATTGAATAACAGTGAATTGAATCGAATAAATATCATTCCCGATTGTTTGAGGTGAAAATCATAATCCTACCCCTTATTAGTATTATCATTATTATTAGTAGTACTATTATTTATTTTCTGCAATTAGTTTAGATATAAACTCTATTTAATTGTTCTTCAAATAAAATTGTGAGTTGACTATATTTTGGTACTTAGTGAAATCAGTCATCGAGGGAACGATACTTTACTTATCACTTTATTACTTGTTGACACCGTGCACTTGCGGCATATTGTGAGGGATTTTCCCACAACAAGTTTTTGACGCCGTCGCCGGGGACTGGTTTTTCGCTAATATCAATACCAAGTGACTCTAATTTTAATTTGAAGTTTCTTCTTTAGTCTCTGTATTTTTATTTTTTTCATTATGTTTTCCTATGAGTATTGTGGCCCTTGGCATTTCATAAATTTCGATATTCTTAATAATTTGCCAAATAGGGTCAGTCAGCCCCCTCCCCCAAAACAAAAGACCATGCTTGAACAATGTGTAGACACTCTTAAAAATCCTGATAATACTCTTTTTGAGCTAGAATGTGCACGTCGTGGTCTTGAGATTCACTATGGTTATTTTCCAGCTCATTTATTTAGTAGTGAAGTTGAGGGGGAGGTTGAGAAGAAAGACATGCTAAGTTTTAGGGTCGATCCCCCAGCACCCGATAATTACATAAAGTGTGATGAGCCTGTAGAAGAAGTTACCATTGATGAAGTTTCCAAAATAATTTCATTAAATTGTAATCAAACTTTGACTAATAAGGTGAGCACTTTTGTGCCAAAAAATTTATTAACGGTGCCGCGCATAATCTTTCCTAAATCCATAATGGGAGAGATTGACCCATTACTTCTGATTTTATCGAGGCTGATTCCTTGAGTTCTAATGAGGTTGTTCATGATAAGTCTTTATTCTTTACCCATTCGAACTCTGCTTATTTTTTCATGCCTTATCATTATTATATTCTTCCATCATTTTTTGGTTGTCCTCATAATTATTCTTACTCATTATTTGTGGCAACCGGGCATAAACCAAAGCCTCCCCTATGGAATAAGAGGCTTATAGATTGTACGAAGGGGGCATTTGGCAATCTCCCTAGAAAGAAGCCACGTTAAACTCTTTTTGCCACGTCGTGCTCAAGACGTAAAGTAGAGCGCTTGATGAGAGGCAACCCATCATTTTTACTTGCTTTCTAGATAGTTGTTTTTATTTAATTTTTCGTTTATAATTTTTCGTTTGGATTCGTGTATTCTTGTTGGCCCTCATTTCTCTAATATAATTTTTTAACCCCAAATGAGTTATTATTCTTCATATTCTAGTCTTTCTTGATTTAATGTCTATTGTTATTTCATGACTAGAGATTAAGTTTGGGGGTCCCTCGTGATGTTGAGCGTTATTGGACGTATGGACAGTCGATTCCACTCGGACATGTGCTGGCTTTCAAGAAGACATTTGGAATAAGTTTCACTTTTCCTTATCTCTTTTATTTTCACATGAGTTTTATTATGGATGATTTTATGTGTAGTGGAATTGATTTTCTTGGTTATAAATTGCGATTTCATCATTGTTTTACTTTTCGTGAATTTTTCGTGCTTCCATGTGTAAAACTGATGTTACGATACTGATTTCTCTTGGAAGAAACGGTTGAGTTTAGTCGAGTTGTAGTCAGCGATTTCTGTTTCCGTTGAGTATTCAATTAGGTCCGAAATTTTATCATTTTTGTAGAAATCCTAGCAGATAAGAAAGGAGACATACGTGTTTTCAAATCACCGTTTATACGTTTGGTTAAACTTTTTGTGTAGCTAGTCGTCCAGTAATATGAGTCTTGTTGGCACTTGAATTGAGTTTAGAGTCGGACAGTTTTTCTCAAAAAGTCGAGATATTACATGTTCTATGATGGGAAGTCTAGTAACCGGGGGTATTCACGTGTCCCGTTGTTTACACTCGCGTAAAACGACAACCCTGAATAGATTAATAATTTAGAAATATCACATTACCGATGATAGGAAGCCTAGTAACCTGGGGTATTCACTTGACCTGTTGTTTACTCTCGCGTAAAACAGCAACCTTGACATGCGGGAATTGCTATTCGAGTTTTTTCTCCGCTGTAGAGGGGAGCTTAGTAACTAGAAGCATCCATGTGCCCCATGAGTGTCTTTTACGTCAAACGGTTCCCCGATACATGAGAATGGAAATCCACCCTAGGATCATCCCGATGAAATATCCCGAGAGCCGAAACCTAGTGGTTAACTCGAATCATATTATTGATCATACATAAGGGAATGCTGTCCTAGGAGTAATTTTGATAATGAAACTCTTGAATTTTGCCACTAGACTGTGGGACTGGGCGAATTGACTTGTTTAGTCTAACCCTTCATATTGACGGTCGGTTAAATTCACGTTTGTTAATCTTTGAGCTTGATTTTCTTCATGAACGATTGATTAGGACTGAAATTGGTTACTTAGTGGAATCAGTGTTCTGGATGTGACTCGCTATTACGATACTTGTACTATTCTTTGAGATTTTCAGGGCAGTATTGATTAAGTTGAGCACTATGGACTTGCATGATTATTCACGATACATTTTGTTTAAAATTGATAATTTTTTGCTTGAGGACAAGCAAAGGCTCAAGTTTGGGGGTATTTGTTAGGCATATTTTTATGCGCTTTTATATTATTACTTTATATCCATCATGAGCCTAATTCAGCATAAATGAGCTTTTAATGCACTATTCTTATATGTTTTGCAGGAAATCGGAGTCCGGAAGCCGAAACGATGAAAAACGGGCGAAAACAGCAGTTTTTGGTCATGAGCCGCGGCACAAACCATGTGAGCCGCGGCACAGAAGATGGTGCGAAAGCGCCAGTAAATCAGACTCGAGCCGCAAGATGCATAAGCCGAGCCGCGGCACAGGAAGGAAAAATAGCGCCCAGGTTTTAATCTGTGCCCCGTGAGCCGCGGCACAGCTTAAGTGAGCCGCGGCACAGCTTAAGTGAGCCGCGGCACACGGGGCGGTTTTGATGTACTCCGCGCAGGTTTGGGCCGTTTTGGAGCCTGTTCTCGACCTAATCACACGAACGCGTTTTGGAGGTTGAGGACGACTATAAATAAGCATCATAGGGCTGAAGAAGTGGGGGATCGATTAGGAGGAATTTGGAGGTGGATCGATAGCTAGAGCGAAGAACACAAGGAGGAGGTTTGTGGGCGACGACAAGACCACGGATCCCTACGGTTTTTCTGCATCTTAGTTTCTAGAATTATTCGAGTAGGATTTTGATTATAGCCGATTTCATGACGGTTTGAGTATTTATTATTATTTCGATTTACTCGTTATTCTATTGAATTGGATTCTTCTTACTGTTCTTAATGCTTTTTAATTGTCTGGCCAACAGTTAAATTGTTTTGAATGTCTTTATGGATTCGGGAGATGAAATTTAGGCATAGTTCTTGTGAGACGAATCATAATTTTCGTGAGATAGGGATATACTCATGCGAATTGTGAAGCCTGTTATTGTGGGAATTCTTGAACTGTTTTAACTATTAATTATCTAATTCGAATAGGGATATTTCGAGTTAATAATGCGTAGTATTTTCTATCGACCTTGGGAAAGGCTTTAGAATAATTTAGGAATTCCTGGCTTACAATCAATTGAATAACAGTGAATTGAATCGAATAAATATCATTCCCGATTGTTTGAGGTGAAAATCATAATCCTACCGCTTATTAGTATGATCATTATTATTAGTAGTACTATTATTTATTTTCTGCAATTAGTTTAGATATAAACTCTATTTAATTGTTTTTCAAATAAAATTGTGAGTTGACTATATTTTGGTACTTAGTGAAATCAGTCCTCGAGGGAACAATAATTTACTTATCACTTTATTACTTGTTGACACCGTGCACTTGCGGCATATTGTGAGGGATTTTCCCACAACACCCATAAAGCACCCGGTGAAAAACTCAAGCAATAAATCCTGTCTCAGACTCGTCGTACAAGATCACCTTCAAGCATCGACCGAAGTACTCATCCCTGCTCGTATCTTGGGTGTGGTCCGGACAAGGAAGTCCATGGACACAACACACCCTCTCTGGCTGAATCTCTCGGTCAGATGTCTCTGCACCATCTACTGGTGGGGTACTCTATCAGAGTTGCTTCGACACTTTTTGTGCCGACTCATGTGTAATCAATTTCCCAGTAACCTTCTTCAACCTATCCGTAACTTTCTTTCTCAGCTTCGGCGCAGGCTCATCCTCTTTGTTCTTCACATCTATTCTTATAGGCTTTATGAATTTAACATCATATGGCGAGCCATTCTCAAAACTCAGGTAGTAGTACTCAACCTCATCCTCCTCCAGATGCGGTAAAGAGAGAAGTACTTTGTGTTGCAAAAATAGTCATTAAAGCATACAATTATATGGGCAATCACATAACTTTGAAGAGATGAGTGAAGTCCGAAGAAAATACTTTTATAAATTTATGTACCTTATCGTCGAAGAAATGAGTGAAATCACAGAACATCTTCCTCGTAGTCCACATCAAACACCGAGAAACATGGACAGTTTTATCTCGAATTCCACACAAGTCTACCAATGAAGGAATCATCTCGTATGACCATATCTGTAAAGCCCAAACAGGACAATAGAAGTGATAGTCCTTATGTTCCTATCCCTCCTTCATAGCAACATTGTCTATGTAGTAAGACAAAACCCCAAAGCCATAAGAACCCCAAGGAAACATATCTCACTGCTCGAAATCCTCAACTAATGCCCATGCCCATGTCTCAACCATCATGTCGTCACGGCATAGGATAAAGTAGTAGTATATAAGTAAATTGGCAACCTTCACATAATCTCTTATGTCTCTACTAAAATCTCAAGCATTGAACTTCTTCCGCAGAACACTAACCTTAATATTTTTGCCATGGAGTATTCTGTGGAAAATACTGTCAGACCGAATAAGATGGTCATCCTGTGGATGGAAGGTAGAGTTTCCAAAGTGCAGTCCAGTGATCATGGCAAAATCACGGGCCGTAAAACGAATGGTCCTCCTGCAAACCTAGAACCACGACTTATCTGGGGGGATTTGATCACCCTCCAACTGAGGGTCAATCAAGTGATGTAGGGCATTATTTGTACTCCCAGTTCTCCTAACTTTAATCAAATGCCCTAGGACCCACTCGGTCAAGCTCTCGATAGCTCGATCACCAACTGCAGAATTGCGTCCCATACTTCTTAGTGTCTCAATAATCTCTTTAAATACCGCCTCCCGTATGTAAAGATTCACTTGTCGTGTAACAAAGTGCAATGTAGGTCTCTTCCATACGCAACCAGTCTGCAATATAGACATACAAATTATAAGAATATGGTAAAATTCTTAAGAGAACGAAAAAAATGACGCTGCTTCCACACGATGGCCTGCACACGATCGATGTCCGTCGTGTGAAAACCATCGTGTGCAACACGACGGCTCACACGACGGGCACCGATCATGTGCATGACATCGTGTGCAAGGCAGAAGCCTTTGGTCTTTTTGCCCACGATGGATCACACGATCGACAATCATCGTGTGTAAACCATCATGCCCACAAAAGACCATCGTGCACACGATGGTGTCATCTGCTTTAGCACAATCATGAGACGATGAACAACTGTCGTGGTACGATCGTGTGTGAATAAATTACACTAACCAGCGGCTCATTGACGAAAGCCTCTTCAGATGGAGTGTCACTAGCGTTTGAGGAACTTCTCGCGTCTTCAGATTCTCTGTCGTAGTCCGAGTTCGACATTTTCTATCCGGTGTCAGGGTTTCACGACGGGGGGTTTTGGTTTGGCGAGAGAGAGAGAGAGAGTTTTTTTTGGAAGAGGGAGGGATTGGGTTGTGGGACCGTTTAAATTATTGTTGTTTGGTTTTATTAGTTTTCTAGTTTTTATGTTTTTATCTTTTATTGGTAGACTTTAAGGGTAATAATATATTTTAACATATTTTGGTATCAAAAATTTATACCCTTACGAATGGGGATATATAACTTGTTACTTTTTGTTGGGATTCGGTGCCTAAAACGAAGGCGCAGCGGAAGTAATATACAAATCTAATTCGATCCGAATCCCTTAAGAGGATCGATCAAGCTACGTATATATGAATATTAAAACGAGAAAAAGGAAGATTCGAAATCATACCCTCGTAGCTCGTTGATTAAAAGGTTCAGAAGATCTCGGTGACCGCAAATCCAATTTGATAAGTCCTCGATGATATCCCTTACGAATCCAATCCGCAACAAGCTCTTGGATGATCCAACGCCGAAAACACCACGTCTCTACTTGCCACGCGCTGGAGAAATGACCGGAACGATTTCACCTCGTTGTCCTCTAAGAACACGGCTAGAACGAAGTGATAGAAGCATATAACTATAATCTATATCACTCTAAGTGTATAGATGTATATTCTCTCTATTTTTTCCTCTCAATTTTTCTTTAAGAAAAATATGAAGAAACTTATGGTGAAGATGATGAAGATAAAGAAGACAAGTTACAAAGTCTTTCTCTCTCTCTCTCTCTCTCTCTCTCTCTCTCTTGTTCATATAATGATCCGTAAGTTTTTCAACCAAGCAAGGAGAAAGGACTTTTATTCTAGTCTTCAATCATTCACCTAACCCTTGTTCCCTCTTGAGAATACGTTACAAGATGTAGTCTTCATCTCATAATATGTATTTTGATTAAAAAAATCAAGAAGTCTTCCACCTCATAGTGGAAGACGGTTTCGAACTCCCTCGAGTCCTAATCCGATAAACTTTATTCCGCCTCGATGTATTTATATCAATCAATTAATCTAATTAATTAATTATATCAAATACAAAATAATATAATTAATTTCTCCAAGAAAATAATTATATTCATGAATTAAATTAATCACCCAGTATTATATTTAATTCATTAGGCCGTAAATTAATTTATCCAATAAATTAATTTAGACATCCAATGTCCCAAAGTTAACTCGACATCCAATGTCCAATAAATTATATATCCAATATCTAATATTTATAAAGAGAGAATAAGCTCGATTCATTCCATCGTTGATCCTATTACGAGACTCGGTAGGTCCTTCTCAGTTAGCAATGGGAGGAACCAAAGAGTAGTAGCACCACCTAGCCAGCCTGGCGGCCTACACTGTACCCTAACTGAGAACAAATGATGGGGATCATTCCAAAATCTTTATGTCGTGAATACTAGCATACGTATAAACCCTTCTCTCAAATGTCCCGATCAAGTTATAGGGTCACGGTCAGTCAAACCCTATCTGTACTTGACGTTATGCATAGATTAATGCGAATCGAGATCATCGAGCTCTCGTGTATCCAATACAACTAGCTCCAATGATTTGGCCAAAGACTTATGATTTCATCTGCCAATAACCGCATAGGACATATAACCCGTTCACTAACAGGAGAAAGAATCATATCTTGGTATTTAGTAGAACCTGCTACTTGCCCGTCAAGACGTACGTCGAGGTTGACCCCCACCTTCCGGTTTTCTGGGTCGAACTACTCTAATGAAAATCTTAACGTCACAAGCACATCCCTACTAAATCCTCAAGTCGAAGGTTCACGAATACCTATCACAACCTTTCGATTCCATCACGAATCGAGGGTGAGTCGGTTCGAGTATACTAATCTCATTATCATACCTACAACATGTGCTCCCACGAACCATTAGTGTTCGACAGTCATTCTCCAAGTCAAAGAACAAGTCACGTCTTTACAAAAATTTAACGCCCAGTCAAGTTTCATCGACTTGCGAACGATTAAGTATTTGAGCCATAAACCTTTTCAGTGTCAATCCCCTTATCCAATAAGGGGTGGAATGTTTTGCTCTCAAATGCACAGACTAGTTTATATATATATATATATATATATATATACGAGTCAGGAATGTCAGTGACTACCAGTAAATAAAGAAACATACAATTGCCTTCTGATAATGATTTACATAATAACAAGTACAATACCCTCACTCTAACATCCTCTGAGTGGCATTATAGGGCATACTCCTAACAATCTCCCACTTGCACTCAATGCCACACACTATGGTAACTAATATCCATGTTCTCCAGATCACGCTCCAAGCTAATCTGAGAAAGTGGCTTGGTCAGTGGATCAGCAACGTTGTCGGCTGAGTCTACTCTATGCACCACAATGTATCCATTGCGAACAAATTCCCTCACGAGATGATACTTCCTCTCAATATGTTTTATACCGTTGTGAGACTTCGGCTCCTAGGCATGTGCTACCACTCATTGTTATCGTATAAAAACAAAAACAAGCAGCGCAACACATGGTTTCACGTGAAGTTCACCCAGTAACTTCTTAATCCAAAAACCCTTCCTTTGGAGGCACTATGCCAAGATACTACTCCTCCATTAAGAGTAAAATGTAGCCAGAAATAGATATAGAGTCGTCTTTCTGTCCGTGGAAGTCTGAATCAGTGTAGCCCATCACATTAAGTTCTCCACCACCATACATAAGAACCGGATCTTTAGTCCTTCTAAAGTACTAGAGAATGTTCTTTATGGAGATCCAATGTTCCCTACATGGGTTTGCATGAAACCTACTTACCACGCTCCGAGCATGTGTAATGTCGGGTCTCATACACAACTAGGCATACACAAGGCTACCCACAGCCAAAGCATATGGTATACTACTCATTTCCTTTCGTTTTTCCTCACTATGAGGACACATCTTCGAGGTGATTTTATTCCATGTCGCATCGGTAGGAACCCTCTTTTAGAATCATCCATCTTAAATCGCTTTAAGATCTTATCTATATAGAGGGTTTGGGAAAGACCTATCATTCTCTTCGGTCTATCCTAGTAGAGTCGAATCCCAAGAATATAGGTTTCTTCTCCGAAGTCTTTCATGGACAATCTACTCGAAACCCAAGCTTTCACAGGACTAATCATTTCCACATCGTTTCCTATTAGTAGAATATCATCAACATATAGTACTAAGAATGCGATCTTGCTCCCACTAACCCTCTTGTATACACAAGGTTCCTCTTCATTTTGCACGAAGTCAAACTCTTTGACTGCCTCATCAAAATGAAAGTCCCAACTATGTGAAGACTGCTACAGTCCATTTCACGGCATCTACATCCACCATTGCTAGGTCATTTGTCGCGGGTCAGTCTCTTGGTTATCACCTAGAACCTCATGTAGACCCAGTTCATCCAAGTGCATAAAGTCATACCTCTTAGGTATTTGAGACACACTACTAGACCTACGAGGTGGTTGTACTTGTGATACAGAAGGTTCGGTTCCAACTTCTTATACAGATGTCTCCTGAGGAGTTTCACTGTATTCTTCCAAAGAAATACTTCTACCTGTGCCGCCTTCCTGAATGAACTCATCTTCCAGGAAGTGTGCTTGGAAAACAACAATGATCTTTAGATCCTCGAGCATCTAGAATAGATAACCCATCGTTCCAAATGGGAATCCAATGAAACGTCCCTTCACGGACCTTGCTTCTAATTTCTCCACCTTAGTCTTCTTGACATAGGCGGGACATCCCCAAATCCTAATGTAATTAAGACTTGGTTTCCTGCCCTCCCACATCTCATGTGGAGTTTTAGGAACGGACTTGGAAGGACATCTGTTCAAGACATAAGCAGCAGTCAGGAGTGCATACCCCCACGGGTAAATTGGTAAGTCAGTATAGCTAAGCATAGAATGGACCATGTTCAACAAGGTTTGGTTCCTTCTTTCTGACACACTATTTAACTGAGGAGTTCCTGGAGGTATAAGTTGTTGTACTATTCCATGCTCCTTAAGGAACTCGTCAAACTCTATACTCATCTACTCGCCACCTCGGTCCGACCGAAGTGCTTTGATATGATTACCAATTTGTTTTTCGACTAGGGCCTTAAATTACTGGAATTTCTCAAAGGCCTCGGATTTATGTTTCATTAAGTATACATAACCATACCTAGTATGATAATCCGTAAACGTAATGAAAACTGATATCCATCACGTGATGCTTACAAAGCACCACATACGTCGGTATGGACTAATTCAAGTTTATCATCGGCTCTTTAAAAAGTCCCTGTGAAGGGGGACTTAGTCATTTTGCCTTTAAGGCAAGATTCACAAGTTGGAAAGGGATTCGATCTCAATGGACCCATAAGTCTATCCTTTTCCATTTTGTAAACCTTGGTCTGACCAACATGACCAAGTCTAAGATGCCATTTCAAAACTTGATTAGTTTCATCCCTACCACGCTTCCTAGTCATAGTATTCACAACGACTTTGTTACTTAGGTTTAGATGATACAGTCCATTTAACAATGTAGTAGTGCCTACTAGTTTATTTCTAAAATAAATTTTGCAGGAACCAACACCAATGAAAAATGAAAAGCCTTTCGGATCCATGACCGGAATGGATACAATGTTTTATGCCTCTTGGGCAAAACAAGTACATCATCTAATGTTAAAACAAAGTCGGATTCCAAATCTAAAAGAAGTGATCCTATGTCAGTTGGTTCGACACTATCCCGCTTCCGACAATAATCATCACTTCCCCAGCTCCAAGCTTCCTACTTTGTTCCAGATCCTGATTCACGGTACAAATGTAAGAACTAGCACCTGAATCCAGTATCCAAAAAGTAGAAAATACAGTAGCAGAATAATTTGTTTCCAAAACTAAAAGTTTTGTACCTGAAGTGCCATGAAGAATCGGACAGTCTCTAGCCCAGTGGCCCAGCTCACCACATTTGAGACATGCGTACTTCTTTTTCTTGCTCTTTGGAACCATTGCCTTTACCTTTAAGGTCCTTGATTTGTGGTCTCGTCTGCTTCTTGGTCTTTTTCTTCTTATTCTTGGACCTCCAAGGTCCAGAAGAAATCACAAGGGCAGACTCCTTCACCCGCGGAGTCTTCATCTGAGACTGAGCGGTTACCAGTTTGTTCATCAACCCTGCTAAATTGCAAGCAATCTCATTGCAGTTGAAATTCATAACAAATTGTGAGAAGGAATCAGGAAGAGACTGTAGGATAAGGTCGGTCTGGAGAGAAGTATCCATCTTAAAATCATGAGCCTCTAATCTATCGATCATAGAGATCATTTTGAGGACGTGGTCCCCAGCCTTCTCAACTTCTTTCATCCTAGCACCGAAGAGTTGCTTGGATATCTCATATCTAGCAGTTCGATTGTGCTCACCATAGAGCTTGGTTAAGTGAGATAAAATCTGCCTAGTAGAAGTCAATTTCTCATGAGCTCTCTGAAGCTCATTAGACATAGAAGCCATAATATTGGCACGGACTTTTATGTCATTCGTAACCCACTTTTCGTGATTTTCAATTTCTTCCTGATTGACTATAGTCCGCACCGGAGGTGCCGGAATGTTCGTCTCCAAGACGTATCCCAGTGCCTCTATACTGAGGACTATCAGCAGGTTGCGGAGCCAGTCCACAAAGTTAGGGCCAATTAAGGTGTTCTTTTCGAGTAGTAACGCGAGTGGGTTCATTATCATATTGAGAATTGATGTTTGCCTGTATTAAGTACGAAAGATTTATTAGTGACTCGTTTAATTCTGATCTGAGTATAGAATTAAGGTCTTTAATATTCTTTTACCCAGCTCCCACTATTTTTATCGGAATAACACACTCCCATGTGAAATCCGGAAGTATTTGTTCGTTTTACTTCATAGTGGTGATCGAGTTCTTTATAAATTTTAATAGAGGGCAACCGAACAATTTTCTAGTCTATTAATCTTCATAAAGTGGTATCCAACACCAACCCATATAATGGATGATTCGATCTTCTTTTTCCCCTTGTTCACTCCCCTCAACCTATACGATTTCTATGGTTCGTGAACAAGTTAAGTTTATACCATCGACGCAAATCAATTTCACAATTGAATCTTATCCGGCAACCGAACAGGTTTCTTGCAATAAAATTTGCTCCAACCGAAGGCATCTAATGCACTCTCGGTAATTTATCGATCCTCCCCAAATAACTACCTCGATAACTGGGAAGCATAGCATATCCAGTTTTGATTTTAATTTTCCGAAAGCTCGATGGAGGGAAGGAAAACCTTGAAACCTCTTAAACTTAATAATTTATCGTGGGGGAATTTTCGCGATTAATGTTACACTTTGCACATTAATTCATTTAAGCGCGTTTGTTGCATGCATACCATATGAATAAACATTCACAACCTAGTTGCTACCAACATGTAGTTCATGGACCGTTCCTAGAACAAAAACATCGTAATCTAACTACAAGTCTTTGGTCTTGAATCTTCGTCTTCTCGAACGGATCTTCCTCCGGTCTTCGTCATCACATATAAATTTTTCATTTGAAAAATTGCATCCTATACAAATTTTTCTAGTAAAATAAATAGGCTCAAAACGGCCTTTACAACCCAATCGAATAAGACCGAACGATTCAAAACTAGGTCCATGAACCACATCACCATTCAAATATAATGCATCAAACACATTAAAATAAATGGCATTCATAATTAATCTAAATATTGGTCTAATCAATATAAATTAATCCATCCAAATGAATTAATCCAATTAATTCAAACAACCTGTTAATTTTAACTTATTCCGGACGAGCAAATATTTCATTAAATTAATTCCCCTAAAAATAAAATTATCATAATTATATCTTATTCAAATTAAATCCAATTTAATTTGTGGGAAATTAATTACCGAACAAAATATAAAAAAACAGAGTCGAAAAACACACTACGGACAAGCTCCTAAGAAGGCCAAAGACTTCCCAGCAGGCCGGAGTCCTCGTGATGGGACCGCTGCGCTCGGTCGCAAGCTTCCGAGCATGGCCGGCAAAGGCTGCATCATGTCCGCAGAATGGGACCAAGACGGCAGCGTCCGGCCACTCCAAGTGCCGGGTCCGTTTACGCTGCCTGCTTTTTCGCTTCCGATTCCAAAAATATAGTTTTTATAATCTTTATATTACACATTTAAATCAGTTTTTCAAAAGAAAAATAGATTTATATTGTAACATAAAATCATGAAAAATTAATTTTTAGATGAATAATTGAAAATCAACGATTAATACGATTATGATTCCAAATCATAAGAACATCCAATCAAGCATTCCAAATGCTAAATATCATATATATGATCGCAAGACCTACGCTCCGATACCAATGTTGGGATTCAGTGCCTAAAACGAAGGCGCAGCGGAAGCAATATACGAATCTAATTCGATCTGAATCCCTTAAGAGGATTGATCAACCTACGTATATACGAATATTAAAACAAAACAAAAGAAGACTCGAAATCATACCCTCCTAGTCCGTTGATTAAATGGTTGAGAAGATCCCGGTGACCGCAAATCCGATTTGATAAGTCCTCGATGATGTCCCTTACAAATCCAATCCGCAACAAGCTATTGGATGATCCAACGCCGAAAACACCGCTTCTCTACTTGCCACGCGCCGAAAAAACGACCGGAACGACTTCATCTCGTTGTCCTCTGAGAACACGGCTAGAACGAAGTGATAGAAGCTTATAACTATAATCTATATCACTCTAAGTGTATAGATATATATTTTCTCTATTTTTTCCTCTCAATTTTTCTCTAATAAAAATATGAAGAAACTTATGGTGAAGAGATGAAGATGAAGAAGACAAGTTACAAAGTCTTTCTCTCTATCTCTTGTGCATATAATGATCTGTAAGTTTTTCAACCAAGTAAGGAGAAAGGACTTTTATTCTAGTCTTCAATCATTCACCTACCCCTTGTCCCCTCTTGAGATTACATCACACGATGTAGTCTTCATCTCATGATATGCCTTTTGATTAAAAAATCAAGAAGTCTTCCACCACATAGTGGAAGACAAAGACCAATCAATAAGGTAGATAAACGGGGCGGCCACTAGAAGCTAACAGGGGAGTTCGGTTCGTTTCGGACTCCCTCGAGTCCTAATCCGATAAACTCCATTTTGTCTCGATGTATTTATATCAATCAATTAATCCAATTAATTAATTATATCAAATACAAAATAATATAATTAATTTCTCCCAGAAATGATTATATTCATGAATTAAATTAATCACCCAATATTATATTTAATTCATTAGGTCGTAAATTAATTTATCCAATAAATTAATTTAGACATCCAATGTCCCAAAATTAATTAGACATCCAATGTCCAATAAATTAGATATCCAATATCTAATCTTTATAAAGAGAGAATAAGCTCGATTCATTCTGTCGTTAATCCTATTGCGCGATTCGGCAGGTCCGTCTCAGTTAGCAATGGGAGGAACCAAAGAGTAGTAGCACCACCTAGCCAGACTAGCGGCCTATATTGTACCCTAACTTAGAACGAATGATGGGGATCATTCCAAAATCTTTCTGTCGTGAATACCAGTATACTTATAAACCCTTCTTTCAAATGTCCCGATCAAGTTATAGGGTCACAGTCAGTCAAACCCTATCTGTACTTGACACTATACATGAGTTAATGCAAATCGAGATCATCGAGCTCTCGTGTATCCAATACAACTAGTTCCAATGCTTTGGCCAAAGACTTATGATTTCATCTGGCAATAACCGCTACTTGCCCGTCAAGACGCACGTTGAGGTTGACCCCCACATTCCAATCTTCTGGGTCGAACTATTCTAATAAAAATCTTAACGTCACAAGCACATCCCTACTAAATCCTCAAGTCGAAGGTTCACGAATACCTATCACAACCTTTCGATTCCATCATTGACTGTCTCGGAGTGAAATCCGTGTGACGAATCGAGGGTGAGTTGGTTCGAGTATACTAATCTCATTATCATACCTACAACATGTGCTCCCACTAACCATTAGTGTTCGACAGGCATTCTCCAAGTCAAAGAACACGTCATACAAGTCTTTACAAAAATTTAACGCCCAGTCAAGTTTCATCGACTTGCGAACGATTAAGTATTTGAGCCATAAACCTTTTCAGTGGCAATCCCCTTATCTAATAAGGAGTGGAATGTTTTGCTCTCAAATACACGGACTAGTTTCTATATATATATTTACGAGTCAGGAATGTCAGTGACTACCAGTAAATAAAGAAACATATAATTGCCTTCTGATAATGATTTACATAATAACAAGTACAATGCCCTCACCTAACATCCTCTGAGTGTCATTCGATGGTATACTCCTAACACTTTTATGGTTTGGTACTAAAAAAGAGAGGGCCCAAAAATAAATAGTGTTGGTCATCCTTGGTATTGTTGTAAACAAGTTGAATAGGTGGAGTAAAAGTATAAATGATATTTTCCAAAATAAAATTGGCACACTCTTATGGGACGAACGTAAATAGCAAATGAACACACTCTTGTAGGACAGAGGGAGTATTGAAAATCGTAAAACAAAAAGAGTATATCCTAAAACAATTTTCTAAATAGTAAATTTTATAATAAGAATACTGCATGAGCTATCATTGTTACAAGTATAATATTCGTATTATGTATGTGGTGTAGAAAATGGCGGAATAACGATATAATACGGAAAACAGAGGCGAGAGCTATGCTCTCTTTTCGTAAGACGAAATTGCTCCGCACAATACACACGGTTCAATGGCAATCGTCTCCGAGATACAATGATTTTCTATGAACACGAGACCTTGTACCAGGAATCGAATTTCGGGCGAACTACTGAATACTCGGGTCTTGAGTATGAATTCTATACTAAAATGAATGTATTAATTATCTTGGTTAATTATATGTGCTTAACCATCATCTGCATGGGCTATTTATAGCCTGCAAAGGACCTGTCCGAATCAATGCAACTTTGTGGCTGAACAGACACCTTGTGGTCTGGTGCGGAGGGTTGCATTGGTTCAGGCGAATCAAACCAGTGCACTGGTTCAAATTTCCAATGTGTGATGGAATTCCACACCACATTTCCATCTATAAAATGGCTTATCTTTGTGCATTAATTACTCGTTCATTTCTTAATGAAATTGAACAGTAAATACACCAAATTAATCTACATAAAATGTAAATTCCAAATATACCATTTAATATCATTAATTACTATAAATATGATATTTATTTAAGCTATTTTCCACTTTGTTTAGACTACCACCTTAATTGTAAATTCATATGTGAGATGGAGGTTAGGGTTCAAACTCTACTTCATAAAAAATGCTCCTCAAGATATATGCGTGTTGATAAAGATTTAGAAGACCTTAAATTGAAATTTCGTAGTTTATTTTGATTGTCATAATAAAAAATTAGATATTATTTTTTGCACATTGATTGATATAATTAATTAATTAATTAATTAATTATCACCGCATATGACCATATTACTTTTTCTTTTTTCTTTTTTCTTTTTTGTCGCGGCTTCCTCTTGTATGCCCTTGTTTGCTAAAGTGTTTGATGGATTTTGAGGCATTTTGTGACTTTGACTTATGTTAGACTTTGATCAGTCAAAACACTAATGCGGCAATGCCACTGTTTGGTGAGTAAATTTGAAAGAGATTTGAGTTAAAAAGCTAATTTATAGAAAAGGCATGAAAAGCTTCGGGATAAGAAAAAACTGCAATGGTGGAGAGAAAATACAATTCTATGCTAAACTTGAACCAATTTACTACCTCAACTAGAGTTCTCAGAATTTTATTATTAATTATTATTTACTTATTTTCATAATTTATAGTTAATATATCTACCATTAGCAAATCAAATTTGTATATTATTCTTTTAAGAATAGTGGCTTTTTTATTTTGTTTTAGTTATTTGATATCATAAAATATTATTTGCAATGCTTTCCCGTATAAATTCATAAATTAATAAACAAAATACTCAACAAAGAGTTAGGTTGGATGGTTTTGGCTAAAAGTTATCCACATCTTATTTTATTTGACTTTAGTTGTTTTTTAGAATGATAACTAAATTTGAGGTGGTCATGTTCAAGTTTTGTTTACCACTCATTTTCATTTTTGACCTACTTGAAGGGAATGTTGATACTATAAAAGGACTGCAAGATGAAGGATAAATTGCAATTTCAGTGCACTGAAATAGTACTGAAATGACCGACTCCCCTGACACCAATAAGACCGAGCTCGCCTCGGTACTATAAATGACCGGCTCCCCCAGCACCAATAAGACCGAGCTCGCCTCGACACTAATAAGACCAAGCCCGCCTCGGCAACGTGAATCAAGGAAATCATAAAGACAACGGCCGAACCAACCCGACCTAAACATCCAAGAACAAATAACCAAACAGGTATTATAAACCAGCAGAGAAAATCTTATTCATTCAAAAAATTTACAGAAACAGCTATGAAATAAAAAAACAAAGGGAAAACAAACATTAAGGAGGCACGCAGGCCATACACAAAGTAAATCTAAATTAGAAAGATAAGGCTACTCATCTCCACCACCCCGGCCGGCCGCATGGAATGACTGCCCTTCACCCTCACCAGGAACTCCCGCATCCGCGATCTCATCGGCCTCCCCCTGGTCGTCAGTGTCCATGGGCTCCACCTGTAGGTCAGACGCTCGGCCCCTAATGTATGCACGAACCTCCTCAACCGACTTCCCGTCCTTCATCAGATCCAGCATCTCATAGCATGTGGAGATGTAGTTCAGGTTGAACAACTCTTTATACTCGACCGTCTTCTTGAAGGCCGCCGCCCAGCAGCCAGACCCTTGGCGTAGCCCACAACTTCGCAGGTATCAACCTGCTCGGTCATGCATTCGATCCGAGCATTTGTCTCCCTCACATAGGCCTTGTGTTCAGCCAGGACCTCTTCGTACTGCTTATGCATCGCCTTGGCCGCCTCAGTCATTTCCCGGGATTTCTCTCTCCACATATCGGCCTCGCTTGCTCAACTCGCCAAAACCGCCATGTTCCCTTCAAGGATGATATTTCATCCTCCATGGACCTTACCAAGGAAGGACAGACATGGTGCTCCTCCGAACGGTTCTGCAGCCCGACCATCATCGACTTATGCTTTTCGACCAGGGCTTGAAATTCCCCAACCGCTTCACATATGTCCCTAGAGCACAGCCGAGATGGGCATTCCCGAACTGGATCTCCTCGACTGGATCCATGCCATTGGTCACTAGTTCCATCTTCGGCATCCATCCCCGAATAGAAATATGGCCAACTCGGCCACGGCTGGCGGAACCCTGTCCAGCATCTCAGCAGTGGGAGTAGCCGCCCGAACGTAGTTGAGAAACCAGCGCGGCCTCCTCCCCCTTATTCCCGCGCAGGAGTCCTCCCGATCCTTATTAACTGGGAGGTAATGCTCCTCCAGGTCAATGGCGTCCTCTGTTCCTGCCGCCCGGCGGATCTGAACAGGGCTCGACATTGGGGGCACTTGAACAGCAGGCTCGACCTCTACTTTATTGATGTTTGCCTCTAGGTCGGTGTCCCCTCTTTTACGCTTGGCCCCCACATGCCTCCTCTGCTCGGCAGCCTCGACAACCAATATTTCAACCTATTCTGCAGGGGTTTCTCTCCTCCCCGATGTGGGCTTAAACTCGGTATATTAAAAGGCAAGAAGAATCTAGTTAAAAAAAAACTTACCGTACTCAGACATGTTCTTCGGGTCGGTGAGTCGGAAACCGGCAGCCCATAGATTCTCCTCGCTAACTAAGAGGTGCGACTTTTTCAGCTCAAGCGGAAGGTCCAACAAGCTCTCAGCTCGGTCGTTGAACTCAGAAGACGTCTCCTCCACTGGAATATGATCTGCACAAAAAACAAATGATGAGCATTAGCCAAAAAGGACAAATAAAAACCATGTTTCGAATACTTATGGATTTTAGAAATGAAACTCTCCAGAACCCCCAGCCTCCCATCCAGAACACTGGGCCCCCCGTCTTCCTCCGAGCTCATCCAATCCCCCTGATGAAGTTTAATATCCGTACCTTTCTATTTCTAGCAGTTTCTATTTTTGGTGCCCATCTATTTTTATAAACTCGCTTGTAACCATTTCGACGTTTTGTATCTATTTTGTTCTTGGTGTTTTTCCATTTGGACGAGTTTCGGAGGTCTTTTTATGTAATTTCACTTTGTGTCATGTTTTGTCGCATGTATGTTCGATTCCCATAAAAAAACATTCGATTTTGTTGTTTCTTTGTTTCCACGAGTCCGTATGGTTAAGTTATTCATATTGTGAGTTTCGATTTGATAATCCGACGTTGTATCGTGATTTTCGGATGTTTGGGCCGTTTTGTAATTTCCTATAAGTTTAGGAAATTTATCATTTGTCGTATTTCAAATATCCTGATAGTTGGAATCATACTTTCTTTCAGCATTTAGCTTCGTCATTGCGAATACTTCGTATTTATGTTATGGATCCTATCTTTGGTTGTGTTTCGACTTCGTATTTCCCTGAGCAACGAACTGCATTCAGCGGTGTTGAACTGCTGCATGAATAACGTACGTTATTCATGTTTTCTTGTGTGCGCTATCGATACACGTATAACGTGCGTTAAATCTTAGTGTTAACGTATGTTATGGTCCTCAGCATTTTGGACAGTAGGTTCTGCCAAGTTTCTGCCGAGTCCTTACGTACGTTAACTCATGGGTGTTACATACGTAAGCTTCATTATAGCATACTCTAACTGTCTGATGTAGCGTACGCTATCGGCCTCAGCAAATTGGGCAGATTGTTCTACCGAACTCTGATGTACGTTAACTATATGAGTGTTATGTACGTTAACCTCCCCATGTTAATGTACGTAACGAATAGTTAGGTATTTAATACCTGAACAGATCCAGTCGCGTCATTTTTCTCCTTTCTTCCTTCCTTGTCCTCGGTTGGAGTTCTTCCAGGCGATTCCGAGCGATTCTTCAAGATAGATCAGTGGGGTCCGTAATAGATTGTTTGTGGTGCTCCCAACGAAGTTTATCATCTGTAACACCCCAAAAACGGCGGCTATTACAGTGCCGTGGACCCCCACCGGGACCCACCAGGCGATATCACAACATTAACTTTAACATCCCATCAATGTGGTACCGAACCACAATATTAATCCAAACCCCAATGTGGAGTATAAATTATAAATATATCAACTCACGCAACCATACACATGATCTAAATTCGGTATAGACCATATGAATATGGAGCATACCTTACAAATTATCTTACATTCAACCGAAATAGAATAAAATGAAAAATCCTTGTAAGACATAACCGAACATCAAAAGACTCGGGCCTCCCGAATTAGCATCCTTCAAAACCCTTCGCCGCCATCGTGCTCTTCCTGTGCCTTGCCTTTTCCTCGCCCTGAAATACAAGTATTTCGCCCAACATAGGGTCAGCCATACATGATAATAATTTCCATGGCATTATACAATTCATATACATACGGATCTCAAAGAAACAACCGACTACTGGATATACCCCGCAGGCATATAAACAGTCAGTCCCAACTGTTGAACATATCCAAAAATACGAACGGCCAAATAATATGGCTCAAGACGGACGTCATAGTACGCCCGATCTGGAAATGTGTCCGTGCACATGTCCACCCCGTATACGGAATCCAGAATATACGTGGGACGATGTACCTAATTAGCCTCACGAACTACATCTGGTGTGCACGATCTAACGCGGAAACATCCATGCATGACCATCAAGTGCCCGGCTAAAAATCCTACACATAACCAATCGGCACGCAGATATGACTCCAGAGATGTCACGATGCAACATGACAACGAAACTCAACGAATTACACTTTTATCAAAGAATCAAACAACTCACCGAAGTGACGACAAAGCTCAATGGGACCAACGATAACAAGGGCGATAAGTTTGGGAATACAATCCCGCCACAAATGATAAAATGATCAAGAACTTCACCATATCATGATTCATAGATTCACAGAACAATTCATATACATGAAACAAATAATAATCACAGGAATTCAACCATCATTATAACCAAGCAAGATAACTTGCCTCAATTCTGTAGATGAATAATCCTTCTTTGAACGAATTAACGAACGGTATCTTCATCTAACAATACTCACTTGAACAAGCAACCTTGAATGAAACATAATTCATTCAACAACACATTCGTACGATAATGGCATTAATTCATAGAAACCATATTCGTAATTTTACTCGGATAGCTCAACTATTCTGTTGAACGTTCTAATGCTCCAATTATGAATTATCATACACCAAGTTTATCAGATTCGTCCACATATTCTAACATTAATGACAAGAATTTGAAGTCAAGAACATTATCAATGTAATATTATGACGATTAAAACACACTCTCAATTCATCAACACTTCCGATTAACGTTGAACATGTTAAAGTTTGTGTTTCCTTACATTCTTCATCATCTTTACAATGATTACGTTAAGCCAATCCAGAAATGAAATAACAACTTTAAGTTTTAAGCATAATAAGAACATCATCCTAATTTACGTCATCCTAATACACGAGGATCAACGTAATAGAATTCGGCTATTAATTCTACCGCATCATTATTACCCATAATTGTTATAATCGTCCTAAAAACACTATCAACATATTAATGTAGTGATCAACACCTTCTTGAGTTATCAATATACCCAATTATCTTGAATATATAAAGGTTATACTTGTGTTCTTCATAATCCAATATCATCTCTTAAGAATTTGTTCAAAACATAATTATATCATTGAGGGTTTCTGAAACTCTGAAGGCAACATCAAATTCTTCCTAATGAGTTGTTAAACCTTCTCCAATATATGGCTATAACATCATAGGATCCTACTAACAATTAAGAGCATATTCATAACTTTAATCTCCTGATTTTAACATGATTACCTAAGGGTTCTATATTGAACATGTTATCTCATATCTTCATCAATCATTCAAGGAATGGTTCTAATAATATCTTCATGTTCCAAACTAAATTTGTATATAACTTTAATGTTCATCATGATCTACTAGGCTATTCTACTACCAACATCATCAATTATATGAAATAACAAGAGTAAGATAACCAACCTCAAGAAAAGGATGAAGAATAGCACCAAATCTTCCAAGAACACACTCCTAGCTTCTAGTTATCAAGCCATAATCCAAGTGTTGTAGCTCTAACACGAGATTGGAGGGCAAGAATAAGATTTAAGATGGCAGGGAATCGGTCTTGAGGGAGAGAGGATGGAAAAAGGTCATGCAGAAGTGAAAGGCAACCCATACTTTTATAACCCGAATTCAGCATTACGTACGCTATGGCTACATATTAACGTACGTTACCAACTTTACGTACGTAACCTTATAAGTATTATGTACGTAACAAATTCTCAGATGTTACTGACTCAAAATACACATGTCCTTACGTACGTTACCAAAATGGATGTACGTAAGGCTCAAGTACATTACGTACTAAGGCAGGGTCATTACGTACGTAATGGCCGTTGACTTAGGCTATCACGATCGATTCCCGACCACCTACCCACGCTCGGTCCCACCCACTGAAAGGCGAGCTGTTGATAGATATATCGCATTACGTACGTTAACCTAGGAGAGTTACGTACGTAATGTTGCATAGATAGCGTACGTAAGGATAACAAGCTAACGTACGCTAAGGCAACAACAAGTAAAAATGAAATTCTCCAAATAACATCTAAAAATCAACTATAGTATGAATGACAGAGATTTCAATTTAGCATAATTCATCAATATATTCATTACAATAAACACAGATATGGTATGACAAAAATGAAGAATACAGTATTAAAGGCGCGGGTATTACATTATCATCGTAATCATCTTCCTCCATCCGAAATCCGAGATATTTCGACTAGAACCCTAACTTTATCCATTTTGGGGGGTTTTCGGGTTTTGTCTTCCTAAACTCGTATCGTTCATTTGTGTTGCAATATTTCCTATCGATTAATGTTATCAGATGATTTCTAATCCGTTTTGGTCCTGTTTAATCAGTGTATTGTTGATTCGGGGAGGTTTTCTGAAGACCCTCGCCCGTAGTGAACGTACACGTATTGTTATGGTTGTAATCGGGGTTGTGGGCATATTCCGTTCGATTATCATTATCATTTAGGACTGAGTTGGGTTAACTTTGCGTTTAGGAGTGGGTGTGGTCACTCGGGGTCATTCATAATCGTCGTTCACTTTCCCTTTAGTCAAAGATGTCTCAAAGGCAAGTACCTTACATTTATTTGCATATTTTAGTATTTAAATTATGGCTTCTCGTGTATGTTGTGGATGTGAATGCGTATGTTCACCCAGAGGTGGTCTGGCGGGGCCTCTGAGGATACATAGTGTCGTGTGTATGCGTATCATGAACTGGGGTTAATCATCCAGGGATAGTCCGACGGGGCCTCTGCGGGGAATGGTGACCGTGAGTCTCATACCAATGATTAACCTTTGAAAAGGTTTGTTGGAGAATTGTATTTTGTGCATGTGCACCGTAATATTCCGAAATATAATTTTTTTAAATGATTTGGGCGCATATTTCATCTGATTAGAATGGTAGTTCAAATGGATTGTACTTGCACTAGCTGTTGTCGCTAACCCCTTAAATGGGGGAAATACTTTCGTATTTCAGGTACAGGTCTTGGAGACGAACGAGCATGCTGACAGTATGAGGATGATGGGCAAGGGTGATTCTGTTCAATGGTCGTTCGTTGATGTCATGTCTTTTAAATTTTATTAATCATGTCATTTGTTTCCGTACTCAAGTACTTCTTTCTTTTGAATATTGTAATTGTTGTGTGCCCGATTTGTGGTTGGTTTTGATGTTGAATTGCAATGTTGGGTTCGGTCTATTTATTTTGTATGTCTTGGATTGAGAAGTCGTTCGTATGTTGATGATGTTTATTACAGTCGTAATGTCGAGTTTGTGTGTTAGCCTGGTGGATTCCAGAGGGTGGGGTCCACGACGCTGTAATAAGCCCTGAACGTCTTGTGGGTGTTACAGAATATGGTATCGGAGCCTAAGGTTATATGGATACCTAGGCTGTCAGTTATTTGGGTCTGGTCGAGTGTCGTTTCTGAACAGTATCACTATTACGCTATCATCTCAGTACGCCGTTGCTCGTAAGTTTTTCCTAACTTGACTCGTTGCGTTATCCTGTGTTGTTCCTTTCTTAATATCGTGATGTGTTTTGCGTTTGAATTGTACTCACTAGTTATTTCTTCAGAGTGCCTACTGGTAGAGGACGTGGTCACGAACGCGGGCGCAGACGTGGTTGCGGACGCGGTAGGGGACGTGGCGCAGCCGGTGGGGCGACCATGTCCGATAGCTCTGGGGCTAGTTCGGCAATGCCTTCTTTGTCAAACAATGTCCAGCCTAGTGCCGAAGGTCAGCAGGATCAGCCTGCTAGCTTCGGTAATACTAATGATAATGTCGGGGTAGCGAACATTCTACAGTAAGTAGCGAATCAGATGGCGCTACTAACCCAGACGGTCCTGGTTAATCAAGCCAATGCTAATCCGGTTCCGCCTACTGGTTCTGGTACCGACAAGTTACTTCAGGACGTGATCTATATGCGTCCTCCGCAGTTCGACGGTACTTCCGACCCTTATTGCTGGGAGAGTTGGTTATTCGAGATGGAGAAAGTGTTTGAGGCGGCAAACTGCTCTGAGGAGAGGAAAGTACCAATCGCTCAGTACTTCTTCGCCAAGGAGGCGGCAACGTGGTGGCAAGAAGTGAAACCGCGTGACCGAGAAGCTTTGTGGGATGAGTTTCGAGAATTGATGAAGACCGAATATTATCCGTAGCCGGTGAAAAAGGGAAGGATTCGAGCCTTCTTTGAAGCAAAACCCCAGGATGTTCCCATCTCACAGTCGATCAAGGACTACAATCAACAGCTACATTATGTGAGGAACCAAGTCCGATATGAGCAAGATAAGATCCACCACTTCGACATGCGTATGAAGCCGAGGGTTCGCCACTACATGTTAGGTCTCGGGTGTACAACTTTGAAAGACTATCAGAACAGGGTGATGGCCTATAAGATGTCTTTTTCTGCGACAGAGGTGGCAGCAAAGGGTAAAAAGCAGAAGACTTTCGGTCAGTTTTCGGTAGGTAAGTCTGGCGAGCATCAGAATACTCAATCTGGTTCGCGAGCCTTTGAGAATCAGTCCCCGTGATTTGGGCGAGACAATGGTTCCAAGTCTGCTCTGGTTGTTCCTGCCCATGGCCATACTTGTTTTAACTGTGGTCGTCCAGGACATATGATGAGTGAGTATGACATGCCGCCGCTATAGTGTCTTGCTTGCATTCGTATGGGACATCGTGCTAAGTATTATGAATATGCGACTCGGGCACCAGTTAATCAGGTGTCAGCCTCGACTACGAGAGAACCGAGTGTGAATCAGGCGTCGACAACTAGTCAACCTCAGCAGAGTTTCGGCAGAGATCGAGGACGTGGGCAGTATTTTAGAGGGGGAACTTCTAGTGTGGGTCTGTTCCGCCCCGTGTGTATGAGATGAGACGAGCTGGAGGTCCTGACGCGACAGTGGCTACAAGTAACGTTCACATCCTTGACCATTCTGTTTCCGTGCCATTCGATTTTGGTGCTACGCATTCTTTCATCTCTTTGGATTATGTACGTCATCTGCATGTTGATTGTCTAGTCGCATGTGAACCATTTGTTGTTAAACTGCTAGTGGAGATAGTATTGTGGGGGATCGTGAGATTAGATATTTTTCGGTGAGTATCGCAGGGAGGACTTGGTCTTCTAATCTGAATGTGGTAGACATTAAGGATGAGGATTTGATTCTTGGTGAGGATTGGATGGATCGACATGGGGCGATCATGAACTATAGAGCGAGAACCATTTCGATGTTAGCCGATAACGGTACTGAACACTCCTTTGTGGGATGCAAACGGGGTAATCAAAGATTCATGATCAGCGCAATGAAAGCGGTGAAACTTCTTCGAGGAGGTTGCGCTGGTTATTGGTGTTATGCTTTGAAATCGGAAGTAGGGGGAGTCGATCTCTCGTCTATTCCGGTAGTAAACGAGTATCCTGACATTTTTCCAGATGCGTTGCCTGGTTTACCCCCAGACCGTAAGGTTGAGTTCACCATTGATTTAGAGCCGGGTGCAGCTCCGATTTCGAAAACGCCGTACCGCATGGCATGTGTCGAGATGCTTGAGTTGAAGAAACAGTTGGGAGAGTTGCTAGACATGGGTTACATTCGACCAAGCGCTTCGCCTTGGGGCGCACCGGTCTTGTTCGTAAGGAAGAAGGATGGGTCACTACGTTTATGCATCGACTACCGAGAGTTGAACAAGGTGACCATCAAAAATAAGTATCCGCTCCCGAGGATTGACGACTTGTTTGACCAATTTCAAGGAGCGACTATGTTCTCGAAGATTGATTTGAGGTCGGGGTATTACCAACTCCGAGTGAAGGATTCCGATATTCCGTAGACGGCCTTTCGGACGAGATACGGCCGGTACGAGTTTGTAGTTATGTCATTCGGGCTAACTAATGCCCCATCCGTGTTCATGCAGCTAATGAACAAGGTCTTTATCGAATATCTCGATAACTGTGTAGTCGTCTTTATCGACGATATTCTGATTTACTCGAGGAACAAGGAAGAGCATGCACGTCATCTGTATATCGTGCTGGAAATCTTGAGAACTCAGTGTCTTTATGCGAAGTTCTCAAAGTTCGAGTTTTGATTACGGGAGGTTATGTTTCTCGGACACGTGATCTCGGCCGAGGGTGTTCCTGTGGACCCACACAAGATAGAGGCAGTGTTGGATTGGGCACCGTCCAAGAATGTGAAAGAGGTCCGTAGTTTTCTGGGTTTGGTGGGGTATTATCGAAGGTTTGTCGAGGGGTTCTCTAAACTCACTCGACCGCTCACTCAGTTGTTGCAGAAGTCAGAGAAGTTTGTGTGGACAGACGGGAGACAGAAGAGTTTTGAGGAGTTGAAGAAGCGGTTGACTACCGCTCCCGTCTTGGACTTACCGTGTGGTAATGAGGGCTTTTCAGTTTATAGCGATGCCTCAGGCCAAGGACTGGGATGTGTACTCATGTAACATGGAAAGACGATCGCATATGCTTCCCATCAATTGAAACCGTACGAGTTAGATTATCCTACCCATGATCTTGAGTTGGCCGCAGTTGTGTTTGCGTTGAAGATTTGACGTCATTACTTGTACGGCTCGTCGTGTCAGATTTTCACCGATCACAAGAGCCTGAAATATAGTTTCACACAGAAAGAACTAAATATGAGATAGAGAAGGTGGCTGGAGTTAATCAAGGATTACGATCTCGAGATACTTTATCATCCGGGCAAGGCAAATGTGGTGGCAGATGCCTTGAGTCGGAAATCAGTATTGCTTCGGGCACTTGAGTTACTCACGGCTTGGCTAGGGCTCCAGCAAGAGTTGATGGGTTTGAGTATTGAAGTTGTGTTACCATGGAATGCCGGACAGTTGTGCGCCTTTGAGATCTCTTCGTCTCTGGTCAACAACATTAAATCGAGATAGTTAAAAGATCGATGTTTATTCAACTCCGTGAGAATGTGGCAAAAGGGAAAGCCCCAGGATTCGTGATTCATGAAGACGGTGTGTTTAGATTCTAAGATTGGTTGTGTGTTCCAAACGACTTGGAATTGAGGCAGGGCATTATGTGGGAGGCTCAGGCGTCGCCTTACTCAGTCCATCCGGGCTCGAGCAAAATGTATAAGGATTTGAGAAAGAATTTTTGGTGGAATGACATGAAGAATGAGGTAGTGCAGTTTGTGGCTAAGTGTTTGATTTTTCAGCAAGTCAAAATCGAGCATCAGCGGCCAGCAGGGTTGTTCCCATTCTAAAATGGAAGTGGGATGACGTTTCTATGGACTTTGTCACGAATTTGCCGAGGACAAAAATGGGAATGAACATGGTGTGGGTGATCGTAGATAGACTAATTAAGTCGGCATATTTTCTGAGCATCAAGGACACTTGGGGTCCAGAAAAATTGGCTCGGATTTTTATTTCGCAGATCGTGAGACTTCATGGTACGCCGAAGACTATTATTTCTGACAGAGATCGTTGGTTTGTATCGTATTTTTAGCAGGCGGTACATAAGGCACTGGGGACACATTTGCGTTTGAGTACATCTTTCCATCCTCAGACCGATGGACAGTCCAAGCATACCATTCAGACATTCGAGGATTTGTTGCGCGCATGCGCGCTAGACTGGAGTAGTGATTGGGAGGAACATCTGGCCCTGATCGAGTTCACTTATAATAATAGCTGGCATGCGTCGATTAAGATGGCACTGTATGAGGCGCTTTATGGCCGACGATGTCGATCACCGATATGTTAGAATGAGCCGTCCGATTTAGTTGGCACCAAGCCGGGTCTTGTGTTAGAGACTAGGAAGAAAGTCGAGTTGATTCGAGAGAGAATGTTGGCGGCTCAGAGTCGACGAAAGTCTTATGCGGATGTTAGGCGTCGACCCTTGGAGTTTGAGGTAAGGGATCATGTCTTGTTGAGATTGTCTCTGTTCGAAAGGAGTTCTCTATTTTGGGAAAAAGGGTAAGCTTAGTCCAAGGTATATTGGACCTTTCGAGATATTGGAAAGAGTTGGAGAGTTGGCCTACCGTTTGGCATTACCCCCGTCTTTGAGCCATGTGTATAGTGTTTGTCATGTTTACCATTTGAGGAAGTATGTTCCAGACCCGACTCACGTTATCGACTTCGGGGATGTGGAGATCGAGAAGGATGTTACATTTGAGGAGAGACCAGTTAGAATTTTAGAACGTCGGGATAAACAGTTAAGGCACAAAACGACTTGGTTAAGGTGCAATGGTCGAGGCATGGAGTGGAGAAAAGCGACGTGGGAATTAGAGGAGGATATGCGTGCGAGATACCCCTAGCTTTTTTATTCTTAAGTTTCGGGACGAAACTTCTTTCTAGAGGGGGAGAATGTAATATCTGTACCTTTCTATTTCTAGCAGTTTCTATTTTTGGTGCTCGTCTATTTTTATCGACTCGCTTGTTGTAAAACCCCAGAATCAAACTGGTAATATTACACGCCGTAGACCCTCTCTGTGAGGATCCACCAGGCTAGACATCGAAACAACACATTATATTACATACCGACGTGGCAAAATCACGAATCATTAGACCGATTTGGTCTTTCATTACTGCCTTACAAATCAAA
The DNA here is from genome assembly GCA_033398695.1 of Orobanche coerulescens. NCBI lineage: Eukaryota > Viridiplantae > Streptophyta > Magnoliopsida > Lamiales > Orobanchaceae > Orobanche > Orobanche coerulescens. The sequence goes on from CM065818.1 coordinate 61,900,695, forward strand.
ATACATAATCCCATCCAGACTCATACCCACGCAAGGGTAAAATACTTTAAAACAACAAACAATATGACAGCAGAAAAGACAATACAATGGAATCCGACTAACTGAACCCAAAACTGACCTTCGTGTGATTAGTATCATTCGTTTTTCATCATCCCTCATACCGATCCTGTGACTTGCTCCCGAAAACCTACATGTACCTGGACACAATACAGATATCCTGATGCGACCTCCACACGAAGCGCCGTGGTAACCGCTATCGCTAGTATGATTTTAGTTCCCAAGATCGTTCCAATATTAAGCAAATGATTATTTTACTTCAAGCCCTCTACGTGACGCGCCGTAGCAAACCGGAAGGTGCGATTCAAACACGCCACAAGGTTTCTAATGCCTCGATAAGTGAATTGAAATCACGATTTATATTTTGGAGATACACTCAACAAAATAATAAGAAAATTTGTTAACACAAACACTCACAATTTTTTTCATAAATTTCAAGGTGTCCTTACAAATGAAAATGAGGGTTATTTATAGCCAAAATTCCTACAACTATTACAATATAAAATTATAAAATAAAGACTAAAAAATTATAAATTCAACATTCAAAGCTCCTAAAATCTGATCCATGACAAATCAACCCATAAGTTAAGGAGTCAACACATTTTTAGGGGACAAAAATCAAGGACCAAGACTTAAGTTTTGAAAATAAGAAATCAAAGTTAAAGAAAAATATGTTGTTGTCGTTTTAGTGGAATAACAGATCCTAAACTTCGGATTTTGATCTTGATGTCTTCTAGATAATTATAGTACTGCCTCTTATCTTTCCAAATCCACCTGAATCGTCTCAATCGGATATCGGACGTGAAAGTTTTGATAAAAATACGAATATATATCGTATCTGAAATTTCCAACACCTGCTTTCAATTGTATCGCATCTTCAGTTAGGCTTATTGCTTGGAATTATGACATCAACACTTTCAATATAATATGTGTCGGCTTCAATAACACAAATAAATATGTTATTATATTTATGATCACCGGTCTGATTAAAATAATTTTGCACGAGCATTGTTAATGAATTCTTTATCGCATTTGCTCGTGATTGTGTTATTGGTCCCACAGGAATGTATAGTTCTTCTTCTGACTGACTGACTGCTTCTTGATTCACATCATTCCCTCCGTCCTCAAGGATTCGTCCTCGAATCTGAAAATTCAAAAGGGCTTAAGTCAGCAACATTGAAGGTAGCAGAAACATTATATTTATCAGGTAGATCCACTTTGTAGGCATTATCATTGACGCGTTCTAAAATTTGAAATGGTCCGTCTCCCCCTGGCATCAATTTAGACTTACTTTGTGCGGGAAACCTCTCTTTCCTTAAGTGAATCCAAACCCAGTCACCTGGTTCAAAGAATACTTGCTTCCGTCCCTTATTCTTTATTCGGACATTATGTTCGTTGCATTTTTTAATTTGTTCTCGAACTTTTGCGTGCAGTTGTTTGATCATTTCAGCCTTTTTCGTGCCATCGATACTCCCCATGTCATCTATAGGAATAGGCAACAAGTCTAAAGGAGTTATCGGATTAAACCCATATACAATTTCAAATGGAGAAAACGTAGTCGTAGAATGAACGGTTCTGTTGTAAGCAAATTCAATGAACGGTAAAGATGTTTCCCAATTTTTCAAGTTCTTGTTAACAACAGTTCGTAACAATTAACCAAGTGTTCGGTTAACTACCTCAGTTTGGCCATCAGTTTGGGGATGACAAGTTGTCGAATAAAGTAATTTTGTTCCCAGTTTCGCCCACAAAACTTTCCAAAAATGGCTAAGAAATTTAGTATCCCGATCGGACACTATACTTTTTGGCATTCCATGTAAACGGACAATTTCTTTGAAAAATAAATTTGCAATATGAGTGGCATCGTCAGTTTTGCGACACGCAATGAAATGTGCCATTTTGCTAAATCTATCAACAACGACAAATATCGAATCACATCCAGATTTTACCTTTGGTAACCCCAACACAAAGTCCATAGAAAGATCAACCCAAGGCTCGTTAGGAACTGGGAGTGGCATGTACAAACCATGTGGTAAAACTCGTGATTTTGCCCTTCGAAAAATAATGCATGAATTGACAATCTTATAAACATCATGTTTCATTTTAGGCCAAAAGAAGTGTTCATGCAATATTTCAAAAGTTTTGGCAATTCCGAAATGTCCCATTAATCCCCCACTATGTGCTTCCCTTACTAACAACTCCCGTGTCGAACAAAAAGGAATGCAAAGTTTATTTCACGGAATAAAAATCCATCATCCCGATAAAATTTATCCACACTTTTTGTCTCGCAAGCAACATATGTTTCGCCAAAATCTTTATCTCCCACGTAAGATCCTTTCAAGAGCTCAAATCCCAACAATTTACAAGAAAGCATATTAAGTAATACATACCTTCTCGACAATGCATCGGCAACGATGTTATCCTTACCTTGTTTATACTTGATGATGTAAGGAAACGATTCGATCTCCTCTAACCATTTGGCATGTCTTTTACTCAACTTATTTTGTCCCTTGAGATGCTTCAATGATTCATGATCCGTGTGAATCACGAACTCCTTAGGCCATAAGTAGTGTTGCCATGTACGTAAAGCTCTAACCAAAGCATACAATTCTTTATCATATGTAGGATAGTTCAACATCGCTCCTCCAAGTTTTTCGCTAAAGTAAGCAATCGGCCTCTTTCCCTGCATTAATACTGCTCCAATTCCTACTCCTGAAGCATCACACTCAACTTCAAAAGTGTTAGAAAAATCTAGTAATGCTAACACAGGTGCGCTGCATAATTTATCCTTCAATGTGTTAAAGGCATTTTCTTGATCATCACCCTAAGGAAATTTAGCATGTTTCTTTACAAGTTCATTTAACGGGGCAGCAATCGTGCTAAAATCTTTAACAAAGCGTCGATAAAAACCTGCTAAACCGTGAAAACTTCTTACCTCAGTTGCATTAGTCGGTCTAGGCCATTCACATATGGCCCTTATCTTTTATTCATCAACTTTTATGCCGTCAATACTAACGACATACCCAAGGAATATAACCTCACTCATGCAAAAAGTACATTTCTTAAGACTAGCATATAATTGTTCCTTTTTCAAGGTAATTAAAACCAATCTCAAATGTTCAACGTGTTCGTCTGTACTCTTGCTATAAATGAGAATATCATCAAAGTATACGACAATAAATTTTCCAATATAAGCACGCAAAACATGATTCATTAGCCGCATAAAAGTGCTCGGTGCATTTGTAAGACCAAAAGGCATTACCAACCATTCATATAATCCGTATTTAGTTTTAAAGGCCATTTTCCATTCATCCCCTTCTTTCATACGAATTTGGTGATAACCTTTCATTAAATCAATTTTACTAAACACACGCGAACCATGTAATTCGTCCAACATATCATCTAACCTTGGAATTGGATGTCGATACTTTATCGTGATATTGTTCACTACTCGGCAGTCGGTGCACATTCTCCAAGTCCCGTGTTTCTTTGGTACGACAATTATTGGAACGGCACAAGGACTCAAACTTTCTCGGATATACCCAATACTTAATAACTCCTCGACTTGCCGCTGAATCTCCTTAGTTTCTTCAGGATTATTTCGGTATGCTGGTCGGTTTGGAATGACGGCTCCTGGCACAAAGTCGATTTGGTGCTCGATCCCTCTTTTTGGTGGCAAAACGGGTGGTAGCTCTTCCGGAAAAACATCATTGAAGTCCTGCAATAGAATTTTTATAGTACTCGGAACATTCCGGTTTTTATCATCATCAAGAGTGCAAATTCGTTTGTTAAGAAGTAAGTATGCGGGTTGTCCCTCCTCAACTTCTTTAACGACTTCCTTTGCACTTATAAATAAACATTTTTTTTATTTTTCATTTTTTTCTTTTTCTTTCTTTTCTTTTTCTTTTTCTCTTTGTTTTTCTTTTTCCTTTTCTTTTTCTTTTTTCTTTTCTTTTTCTTTTTCCTTTTCTTTCTCTTTTTCTTTTCCTTTTTCTTTTTGGTTTTCTTTTTCTTTTTCCTTTTTTTTTCTTTTTCTTCAACTTCTTTTTGGAGTCGAATTTGATCTTCATGGACTTGTATTTTCGTCATGGGAACTAATGTGATTTTCCTCCCATCTTTCTCAAATGAGTAACGATTCTTCTTCCCGCTAAGTTGGGAATCTCGATCGTAATGCCATGGTCTCCCCAACAAAATATGGCAAGCGTGTATTGGTACAACGTCACATAGGATATCATCATGGTATTTTCCAATTGTGATGGTTATGAGTACCTGTTTATTCACCCGAACCTCTCCGCAATCGTTTAGCCAATGAAGTCTATAAGGCTTAGGATGTCGCCTTGTTGGTAATTCTAACCCCTCGACTAGCATCGCACTAGCCACATTGGTGCAACTTCCGTTATCAATGATCACACTACAATTTTTATTTTTCACAAAACATCTAGTGTGAAAAAGATTTTCTCGTTGTTCGTTATCGTTGCTCTCTTCCTCCTTTGCCTTCACATTCAACACCCTCCTAATGACAAGTGCGGGTGCGAATTCTAGCTCCCCTTCATCACTTTCTTCTTTCACTTCTTCCTCATCTTCATCATCTGTTTCATATTCTCCGTCCTCCCTAAGTATCATTGCTCGTTTATTAGTGCATTGGGATGCAATGTGTCCTCGCCCGTGGCATCGAAAACACTTGATGTCCCTGTTTCTTGTGTTTGTATTTTCTACGGATGTAGATTTGACTTCGGGTTTTGTTCGACTAGTACTCCCCACCTCAAACTTCCCCTTCATGGTGCTTTTATCAAAACTGCCCTTGGATACGTCTCGATTTCCCATTTGAGGCTTCCAAGGAGTTGTGTGCCCCGTGGAGTAAGTATTGTTGCCTCCCTTTCGCAAATTCCTCTCAATTTTGATCGCTGCATATACCATGTCCTCGAACTCAACATAATATTGTTTATCAACTTATTTAGAGATTTCCGCCCTCATGCCATGTAGAAATCTCGCCATTGTGGCCTCCCTCGACTCCCTCACATCGGCCCAGATTAGAGGTGGTATTCGGGCTGGGCCCGGGCCGGTCCGGGCCGGGCTGCTAAAGCCCGCTCCATTTAAGGGCCGTGTCGTGCCGGTCCTTCTTTTTTGGCGGGCCGGGCCGGGCCGGTCTTTTTTTACAAACATAAGGCCCGCCCACGCCTATCATTGTGTTCATGGGCGGCCGGCCGTTTCACGAGCCGGGCCGGGCCGGGTTGAACATTTTTTTTTTCTTCATTGTAAGACAGAAATTTTATTACAAGGACCAACAAAATGAACTTGAACTTTATTATAAAGAAAGAACAACTCCCCCCCCCTCTCTCATTTTACTCCTCTTCAAGTTAATTGCGAAGTGCTCCTATAGTGCATCGGACTATTGTCGGGTCTGAAATGTTAGTGGACATAGAATGCTGAAATGTACTCTCACTACTGCATGCCTCTTGGACATAATAAGATGTGATTTACTAAATGAAAACTGAATTTTGTACCTTTTTCAGGCTATAAATTGATAGGAAAGAAATAAAAAACCCTATTGGGCATTCCCAGTTCACGGTCTTTAGACGGGCTAAACGGATCGGGCCTTCCCGGTTCACGGGCTAACACGGGCTCGGGCCGGTCCGTGTCGGGCCAGCGGTTTTAGGCGGGCTCGGGCCGGTCCGGGCCGGGCCTCTAAAACAAAGGCCCCTAAGGCCCACATAACCTAAATGTACACGGGCCGGTCTGGGCCAAATAGTAAACGGGCCGGTCCGGGCCGGTTTTTAAGCGTGCCGGGCTGTTCTGCAACCGGCCCACATACCACCTCTAGCCCAGATCATTAACATCTCCATTTCCTTTCGAAAATCTTCTATGCTCCTTGAACCTTGTTTTAAGGATTGAAGGCGAGAAAATAGTTCCTTATGATAATAATTAGGAACAAATCTTCTACGCATTACAATCTTTAATTCCTCTCAACTATTAATTGGCCTCTCTCCATTCCTCCTTCTATCCGTCACTAGTTGGTCCCACCAAATGATGGCATACTCGGAAAATTCGGTTATTGATAACCTCATTTTCTTAGTACTAGCATAGTTGTGGCAGTCAAATATAGTTTCCAACTTCCTATCCCAGTCAAGGTATGTGTCGGGATCGCTCCGCCCTTCGAAGGCTGGGATTTTCATTTTTATATTTCCCATACTTCGGTCTTCCTCGTTTCGTCCTTCCCTTTCATACCGTCTACCTTGTTCTTTCCAACCTCCTCGACCACTTCCTCCTCGATTTTGGTAAGTTCCATCCTCAGAGAATGTTTCATCCTCGTACTCTCTATATGAGATGGGACTCGGATTCCTTCTTCTACGGTGATGCTCATCCACTTTATTTTTTTATAAATTTTTGATCGCTTCTTCTTGTCGACCTTGTCTTCTAATTAATTGGGTGAGCATTTCTTGTATGTTCTGAAGGGCTTCGTTTACTTTATTTTTCTCAATATCGGATTTCGACATTTTTTTTGCTCTTTTTTTTTTGCCCTTTTTTTTTGCTTTTTTTTTGGCTTTTTTTTTTGCCTTTCTTTTTTTTTTTTGCCCTTTTTTTCTCTATTTTTTTTTGCATTGTTCTTGCCTTTAATCACTCGGCTTTATATAAATGTCCCACAACTCACAAGGTGATTATATAGGCCAGTATTGTGACAAGTATTTAATTTTACAGGGGCGGTAATCCGCACTCCAGCTTTATATTTATTTTATATTTCACTGTGGTGGTAGAACCGACCTTCGTGATAGATATGTATATGTATATATATTCACTGTGGTGGTAGAACCGACCTTCGTGATAGATATGTATATGTATATATATTCACTGTGGTGGTAGAACCGACCTTTGTGATAAATAGGTATATTTATATATATAGATATTTTTTTGTATACTTTTTTTTATATACTTTTTTTTTATATACTTTCTTTTTGTATATTTTTTTTTTGTATACTTTTTTTTTATATTAAGAAGACGGAAGGTTTAGAAGATAGAAAGAAAGAATAGGATGGTAAGATAAGAAGATTATGAAAATGAAGGAAAATAGATACCACTTAGTAATGAAAGAAAACCGAGCTCCGAAGCCAACTGATGCGACCCCCACCCGACGTGCCGTGGTAACCGCTATCGCTAGTATGATTTTAGTTCCCAAGATCGGTCCAATATTAAGCAAATGATTGTTTTACTTCAAGCCCTCTACGTGACGCGCCGTAGCAAATCGGAAGGTGCGATTCAAACACGCCACAAGGTTTCTAACGACTCGATAAGTGAATTGAAATCACGATTTATATTTTGGAGACACACTCAACAAAATAAGAAGAAAGTTTGTTAACACAAACACTCACAATTTTTTTCATAAATTTCAAGGTGTCCTTACAAATGAAAATGAGGGCTATTTATAGCCAAAATTCCTACAACTATTACAATATAAAATTATAAAATAAAGACTAAAAAAGTATAAATTCAACATTCAAAGCTCCTAAAATCTGATCCATGACAAATCAACCCATAAGTTAAGGAGTCAACACATTTTTAGGGGACAAAAATCAAGGACCAAGACTTAAGTTTTGAAAATAAGAAATCAAAGTTAAAGAAAAATATGATGTTGTCGTTTTAGTGGAATAACAGATCCTAGACTTCGGATTTTGATTTGACGTCTTCTAGATAATTATAGTACTGCCTCTTAGCTTTCCAAATCCACCTGAATCGTCTCAATCGTATATCGGACGTGAAAGTTATGATAAAAATACGAATATGTATCGTATCTGAAATTTCCAACGCCTGCTTTCAATTGTATCGCATCTTCAGTTAGGCTTATTGCTTGGAACGATGACATCAACACTTTTAATCTAACATGTGTCGGCTTCAATAACACAAATAAATATGTTATTATATTTATGATCACCGGTCTGATTAAAATGATTTTGCACGAGCATTGTTAATGAATTCTTTATCGCATTTGCTCGTGATCTTATTATTGGTCCCTCAGGAATGTATAGTTCTTCTTCTGACTAACTGACTGCTTCTTGATTCACATCATATCCACCCCCCGATTACTCGGGGGTTAGCAAAACTCCATTGTTTCGTTAGTGCAAGTATCAAGTGCAAATACGAGCCATACACAACACATTCCGAGAATACGATAATGGAAATAATCCGCAAATGAGCCAAGACAAAAGACTTCCCGAGATTTCTCATTTAAATAAAATAGTTCAAACCGTAAACGTATAAATGAAACGAGTGGTCATTTTGAAAATCAATTCAAGATCTCGGGAGTTTTGAAAAACATTAGTAATTGAATAATTCTCAACGTATCGAAAACCACTTAGGGTCACAACCCAGAGTTTATTTTCCAAAATACAAATCCGATAACAAAACACAGGGTCCACGACCCAACCGGCTCGTTTCAAATCATTACCACAGAATTATACACCACACATTACACAAATGCCATTCTAGCCAAACACCAAGACTTAATATAATGTCTCACGACCCCAAGCACAAGGTATTGTGATACTCCGGACATATCACAATTAATCAGCAGTACAAACACTCTGGCAATTCTCGTACAAGACCACTCGGCCAAGTCCCTGTGCGCCCCGTCGAGCGAACCCAGGTGAGAATGCCCACTCGAAAGTAACTCTCGCGCAAGACCACACGGCCAAGTCCCTGTGGGCCCCGTCGAGCTAATCCCCAGGTGAGAGTACCTAAGAACAACCTTTCAACTCTCATTAGATCACATTTCCAAAAACACAAACCACGAGAGTCAAACACATTATATATAGTCGAGGTACTGCTAGAATGGCCAAATTATCCAACACATATTCACGACCCAGAACTATAACAATCTACACGGAAGCACAATATCTCAACAGCACCGAAACGGCCCAACCAATATCACACAAACTCACATATTCGTCGATAACCACGTGACTCCACGCACACATATTCAATTAAGCATATTAATTCCCGAAACACACGGGTCACCTTTAAGAAAACCATGATGGTAAATATACCGATTCTTTTGAAAAATGGTTATAAATATTATTTAGCACATATCGACGATTAGCAACCATTATATCCACAAAACACGTACTGTATAGGTAAGATACTTGCCTCGACAATCGATACCGGACACTCCGAAGAACACGGCTCAACCGGGAAACCTCGAACACCTACAATTCTCCGGTGAAGACAAGGAATACACCCTCAATCGGAAAGCTTGAAAAAAATGACGAACGGAAGAGTTCCGACTCGAGTTCTGTGCGAGGAATCTGACCCTAACATCATACCATCAATAAATTAACAATCGTAATAGGAAGAATAATCGTAGAACGCTCAAATCCCCTTTGTGACATTTTATCGAACACCTTCAAGGCTTCGATTAGGAACTCAACAAAACGACGAATCAAATCATGGAACAACGATAGAATTGGTAGAATACTGTAACACCCCCAGATCGAACCGGGAACATTACACGCCGCAGACCATCTCCGTGAGGATCCACCAGGCTAGACATCAAAATAACACATTACATTACATACCGACGAATCAAAATAACGAACCAATAGACCGATTTGGTCTTTCGTCACTGACTTACAAATTAAAATACATAAACTCATCCAGACTCATACCCACGCAAGGGTAAAATACTTGCAACAACGAACAATAAGACAGCGGAAAAGACAATACAATGGACTTCGACTAACTTAACCCAAAACTGGCCTTCGTGTGATTAGTATCATTCGTCTTCCATCATCCCTCGTACCGATCCTGTGACTTGCTCCCGAAAACCTGCATGTACCTGGACACAATACAGATATCCACCCCCCGATTACTGGGGGTTAGCAAAACTCCATTGTTTCGCTAGTGCAAGTATAAAGTGCAAAAACGAGTCATACACAACACATTCCGAGAATACAACGAAAGACTTCCCAAGATATTTTTAGTAAAAAAAATAGTTCAAGTCTTGAAAGTAGAAACGAAGCCAGTAACCACTTTGAAAGCATTTCCAAATCTCGGGAGTTATGAAAACATTAGAAATTGAAAAGTTCTTAATTCCTCGAAAGCCGTTTAGGGTCACAGCCCCAAAGTTCATTTTCCAAAATGCAAATCCGTTAACAAAACACGGGGTCCACGACCCAACCATTCCGGTCACAAAACACGGGGTCCACGACCCGATCATCCACTTCAGTTCACTTACAAGGACACATTACACATAATACATTATTCCTATGCCATTCTAGCCAAGCACCAAGACTCGATATATAATGTCTCTCGACCCCGAGCACAAAGCATTGCGATACTCCGGACAATATCACAATTAACGAAAACATCAACGTCATCCTAAAGATGAAAACTACACCTGGTAACCCGCGACCGTACCCCTTAGTATCGGCCCCCAGACGCCCCGTCGAACGCTCCGGGTGGAAAACCACTTCCGCGGCCGTACCCCTTAGTATCGACCCCCAGACATCCCGTCGGACACTCCGGGTGGAAGTTCAACCACACACGCACCCAAGTCCACTTCCGTGGCCGTACCCCTTAGTATCGACCCCTAGACGTCCCGTCGAACGCTCCGGGTGGAAGAAACAACACACACACACGTTCCAAAATCACAGTTGCAAACCACAAGCATCGACGGTCAATCACAATATATATATAGTCGAGGTACCTTACTAGAATGGCCAATTCATCCAACATATACTCACAACCAAGTAACGATATGATTCATGCTAGAATTTCAACGATGCAGCTAATACCAATAACATAGTAACGAGGGAAAATACCTATCCAACCACGTCGAACGACACAATGACACAGGATCATCAATAGGCATATGTTCCATACATATCTCAAGGAAAGGTTAAGCTATAAATCTACAACGTCATCATCACACAAAACGATACCCCACACATACTTAGACAAGCATATTTAACAACGAAATCATACGAGTCACCTTTTAAGGAAGTATTGAAAAGCATATCAATTCCTTTGAAAGTTAATTATAGACATTAATAAATCACGTATCGAAAATTACCAACTAATATATCCACAAAACACGTAATGTATGGGCAAGATACTTGCCTCGAATAACCACAACGCGGAGAATCGACCGAAGTAGGTTGGCATGAACCGACTACGAACTCGCCGACTCCACCGAACGAAAATCCGCAACAATGAACTACGAACGAAAACGATAACAACGAAAATGAATTCCAAAGTACGACCCAAAGCCGCTGAATTCAAAGAACAATTGACGAAAGTTCAAGGATTTCCCCCAAAACGGCCAAGAACACGATTCGTCCCGTCAAAACACGAAAACGAAATTCCAAGTTGAAATATGGATATACAATCCATAGAATATGTTTAACAACATCATTTAACCTCAATCGATCCATCAAAAACGGATGGAAAACGAGATCGAGAACAAATCCCCCAAAAAGTCGATTCGAAGGAAGTCAAGAAATATACTTCGATTCGACGAAGAACAATGGATTAAATGATGTTAAACACAAGAATACTAACAAGATTAATCATACCCATCATGAATTAATCAACAATACGGAACGAATCGGACAAAAATGTAAAAACCCCCAAATTCAAGAATTTAGGGTTCTAAGAAGAGATTACCTCTTGAAGATCCAAGCACTTTGATCCGAAGAACACGTGTTAGATCCACAATCCGAGCTTCACGATCGAAAGGAGATGAAGAAAATCAGACAATCAAGTGATAGATGAAGGAAAATCTCCCCTACAAGCCTCTTTCTCTCTCTCTCTCGTATGCTTGAAGAAAAAGGAAAAAATGAGCTGAACTCGCTGAAAAAAACGCAATTATAGCGCTGACTGCACTGTGTACCGCGGCCCAGCCGAAGTGTGCCGCGGCACAGGGCCGAATCTACCCCCAGTGATCGGCAGCGTGCCGCGGCCCGGACGAGTGTGCCGCGGCAGTGACTCGGCAGTGTGCCGCGGCCCTGCCGGCATGTGCCGCGGCTCACGGTACAGTGGGATTGGCCGATAATTGAAACATGAGTGTGTCGCGGCCCGGACGGGTGTGCCGCGGCAGTGACTCGGCAGTGTGCCGCGGCCCTGCCGGCATGTGCCGCGGCTCACGGTACAGGCTGCTCGGCCAAAACTGGAAAATGAGTGTCTGAGCTATTTCGACCATAACTCTCTCGTCCGGACTCCGATTGACTCACCGTTTGAACCATTGGAAAGCTAATTTGATGCTCTATCACATTGTAAAGTTTCAGAATTTTTAGACTTTATAAGCGCCGGTGGTGATCTTACAAAGTCGACCAAATGCACAAAAATGATACTCCTCAACAAAACAATAATTATTCAACATGCAACGAAACACTAACGGACAACACCAACGATCCAAATAGAAAACGAACACATAACAAAGCAAGACATACTATTAGCTCGACTTACGCAACGATAAGTCTCACCCGACGAACACCACAACACGGTACATCGTGCCGTACCCAACATAGGGAAAAATCTTAAGAAATCGCCAACAGAACAAAATGAACGGCGCAATCGACAAAAATTCAAAAATAACCGGAACCGAGAATCTCGGGTATTACATTCTACCCTCCTTAAAAGAAGTTTCGTCCCGAAACTTAAAACATGAAACAATCCAGGCAGAGCAACTCTAGATGACACATGATTCTGATAAATTGAAGATCGGGAAAGACGATACGAAGGCAACCACCCCAAAACTTTGGGAAATTACAAAATGGCCCAAACGCCTGAAACATCACGATAAGAAAACGTATAACCAAACCGAACTTCACAAAACGTCTAACAAGGTTAAACGGACTTACGGGGAAATACGAACAACAATTTCGAACGGGATTCACAAGAATCGATCTCAAATGCGGAAAGGTCGCCAAAAAGCACGGAACTCAGCAAAACGACACCGAAACGAACTCGGATGTTAACAAGTGTAGAATGAAACATTCACAGAAGGACGAAACGGTCACAGACGATCCGTTAAAACGGACTCCTGCCAGAAAAAGAAATTTACCAAAAATCAAAAATTGCGGATATTACATCATATCACCTTTAAAAGAGGTTTCGACCCCGAAACCTAAACAATGAAAATGAAGTGCTGGAGTAGCAACTTTCCCGGCCATATCCTCTTGGTCCCGTATCTGATCTCCACGACTAACTATACCGCGGTCACGACCGTATCCTCTGTCCCTAGATATACTAAGCGGATTCTCACTCGATACGATGGCGCAACTTCGCGAAAATAATATGCTAAAGTACCAACCCAGCACGACATAACACATAAGGTAATTGATAACAACTAAATAAGAAAATCCACGAGGTATCCTTTTAAATGATTTCATTTGGAAATCCTTGGATTTGTGCGCTATTCAAAATAAAATCTTGAAAGTATTTTTGGTACCTCAGTTTGTTTCATCCAAACCCGTAAACGACGGACTTTAACCGTCTCATTTGACATCACTTGCAAAACAATATATATATATATATATATATTTTAACATCATCATTATAGAGTGATTCAAGATCACGCGCGATAACTGGCTCAGTATAGAAAACTTTTCTAAATCCGAGTTTGAAGTTTTAAATCGAGTAAGATTCTTTATCTTCCACAGTATATTGTTGAAAATAAAAATTGTATTGATTTTTGAAAATAAAGATTTTATGATGTGAAAGATTTCTGAAATCATGTACTCGGATTATTTGAAAATACAACAATACGTCAAAAATCATTTTCGAAAATCCTCTCAACACTACACAAAAACCAACGACGGTAATATTTTATAAAATGTCTACATGTACTTTAAAACAACTCTTTCAAATACCGTCGAGGTTTTATTTGAGAATCCGAGGCCGGCTCGCCAATTCTAAATAATTTTCAAAGTACGCACAGAGCCGCCGATTAATCGAATCGTCGAAACTTTATGAAATTTCCAGGGTGACGTTTTCGAACACACACACAGCAGACATAATTTAAACAAAATCAATTATCACCTAGCGCTACAAAAAGTCCTAACACTTATTCCCACACAACAGTTGCATCGCTCAGCACACATAGAATATCGTCGAAGATGATTGACTGCAAAACATAGACCTGACGGCTAAAAATGCGGTTCCATAGCCTCTGTCCAGACTGACTAACGCGTGCTACAACAAATATTTAGCGTGCGCTACCCAGGCTGTATTAGCGCGCGTTAGCCTCACACTTAGCGTGCGCTAACGGTTCTATTTCAGCAACACGATTATGAACATATATATGACATTACTAGAATCGAAGGTCAAAAATAAACAACAACAATATTCGAATCTCAAATCCATCGATTCACATAATTATAACACCTCGTGAGCAACCATCAATAGGCAATTGTCATTAAAAACCGAAAAGTTAAAAGCAAAAGTCATGTCTTGAGTATATTTTGTAGACCTTATTTGAGTTAAAAACTCGTGTTTTGAAAACTCACAGTATGAGATGAAGATGAAATATCGTTAGTTGAAGTCTCAAAAAATTTGACCTTGAGGTCATCATACAAAAATAAAAAAAAAAAAAATTCCTCCCTTGGAGAACATTTTAAAAAAATTACGACTCCCCGAAAGCCTTTCGAAAACTTAAAATTCCAAGATTGTTACTCTTGCAAGGAAAACAGTTCATACAAGGATACATTTAGCAATATCACTCTTCATTCTAGCACAAAACGAGAATCGACAAATATATGTCACTTACTCACGATGCACCTTCAAATACTACTACATAACACAGAATCAAACCAGCTCGTATAGCTCGTGGTACAACATGTAGTAGGAAGACTTACATCCACAGATCGCACGAAGATGATGGTTGCACCATGATACTAATCACGACCGACATTCCAGACGACGCGTCGCGACACGACATCAGTCAGACTCAATCTAACAAGACAAGACCCAACAATACACGACTGGACCCGACAGCCTAGGTTTCCGCAACCTATGCTCCGATACCATAAATGTAACACCCCCAGATCGAACCGGGAACATTACATGCCGCAGACCCTCTCCGTGAGGATCCACCAGGCTAGACATCAAAACAACACATTACATTACATACCGATGAATCAAAATAACGAACCAATAGACCGATTTGGTCTTTCGTCACTCACTTACAAATCAAAATACATAAACTCATCCAGACTCATACCCACGCAGGGGTAAAATACTTGCAACAACGAACAATAAGACAGCGGAAAAGACAATACAATGGACTTCGACTAACTTAACCCAAAACTGGCCTTCGTGTGATTAGTATCATTCGTCTTCCATCATCCCTCGTACCGATCCTGTGACTTGCTCCGAAAACCCTGCATGTACTGGACACAATACTGAGATATCCACCCCGACATCGGGGTTAGCAAAACTCCACTGTTTCGCTAGTGCAAGTATAAAGTGCAAAAACGAGCCATACACAACACATTCCGAGAATACAACGAAAGACGTCCCGAGATATTTTTAGTAAAAAAAAAATAGTTCAAGTCTTGAAAGTAGAAACGGCAAAGAACCACTTTGAAAGCATTTCCAAATCTCGGGAGTTTTGAAAACATTAGAAATTGAAAAGTTCTTAATTCCTCGAAAGCCATTTAGGTCACAAATTTCAAAGTTCATTTTCCAAAATACAAATCCGTTAACAAAACACGGGGTCCACGACCCAACCATTCCGGTCACAAAACACGGGGTCCACGACCCGATCATCCACTTCAGTTCACTTACAAGGACACATTACACATAACACATTATTCCTATGCCATTCTAGCCAAGCACCAAGACTCGATATATAATGTCTCTCGACCCCGAGCACAAAGCATTGTGATACTCCGGACAATATCACAATTAACGAAAACATCAACGTCATCCTCAAGATGAAAACTACACCTGGTAACCCGCGATCGTACCCCTTAGTATCGACCCCCAGACGCCCCGTCGAACGCTCCGGGTGGGAAACCACTTCCGCGGCCGTACCCCTTAGTATCGACCCCCAGACATCCTGTCGGACACTCCGGGTGGAAGTTCAACCACACACGCACCCAAGTCCACTTCTGTGGCCGTACCCCTTAGTATCGACCCCCCAGACGTCCCTTCGAACGCTCCGGGTGGAAGGAACAACACACACACACGTTCCAAAATCACAGTTGCAAACCACAAGCATCGAAGGTTAATCACAGTATATATATAGTCGAGGTACCTTACTAGAATGGCCAGTTCATCCAACATATACTCACGACCAAGTAACGATATGATTCATGCTAGAATTTCAACGATGCAGCTAATACCAATAACATAGTAACGAGGGAAAATACCTATCCAACCACGCCGAATGACACAATGACACAGGATCATCAATAGGCATATGTTCCATACATATCTCAAGGAAAGGTTAAGCTATAAATCTACAACGTCATAATCACACAAAACGATACCCCACACATACTTAGACAAGCATATTTAACAACGAAATCATACGAGTTATCTTTTAAGGAAGTATTGAAAAGCATATCAATTCCTTTGAAAGTTAATTATAGACATTAATAAATCACGTATCGAAAATTACCAACTAATATATCCACAAAACACGTAATGTATGGGCAAGATACTTGCCTCGAATAACCACAAGGCGGAGAATCGGCCGAAGTAGGTTGGCATGAACCGACTACGAACTCGCCGACTCCACCGAACGACAATCCGCAACAATGAACTACGAACGAAAATGATAACAACGAAAATGAATTCCAAAGTATGACCCAAAGCCGCTGAATTCAAAGAACAATTGACGAAAGTTCAAGGATTTCCTCCAAAATAGCCAAGAACACGATTCATCCCGTCAAAATACGAAAACTGAATTCCAAGTTGAAATATGGATATACAATCCATAGAATATGTTTAACAACATCATTTAACCTCAATCGATCCATCAAAAACGGATGGAAAATGAGATCGAGAACAAATCCCCCAAAAAGTCGATTCGAAGAAAGTCAAGAAATATACTTTGATTCAACGAAGAACAATGGATTAAATGATGTTAAACACAAGAATACTAACAAGATTAATCATACCCATCATGAATTAATCAACAATACAAAACGAATCGGACAAAAATGCAAAAATACCCAAATTCAAGAATTTAGGGTTCTAAGAAGAGATTACCTCTTGAAGATCCAAGCACTTTGATCCGAAGAACACGTGTTAGATCCACAATCCGAGCTTCACGATCGAAAGGAGATGAAGAAAATCACACAATCAAGTGATAGATGAAGGAAAATCTCCCCTACAAGCCTCTCTCTCGTATGCTTGAAGAAAAAGGAAAAAATGAGCTGAACTCGCTGAAAAAAACCCAATTATAGCGCTGAATGCACTGTGTGCCGAGGCCCAGCCGAAGTGTGCCGCGGCACAGGGCCGAATCTGCCCCCAGTGATCGGCAGCATGCCGCGGCCCGGACGAGTGTGCCGCGGCCCTGCCGGCATGTGCCGCGGCTCATGGTACAGAGGGGTTGGCCGATAATTGAAACATGAGTGTGCTGCGGCCCTGCCGGCATGTGCCGCGGCTCACGGTACAGGCTGCTCGGCCAAAACTGGAAAATGAGTGTCTGAGCTATTTCGACCATAACTCTCTCGTCCGGACTCCGATTGACTCACCGTTTGAACCATTGGAAAGCTAATTTGATGCTCTATCACATTGTAAAGTTTCAGAATTTTAGACTTTATAAGCGCCAGTGGTGATCTTACAAAGTCGACTAAATGCACAAAAATAATACTCCTCGACAAAACAATAATTATTCAACATGCAACAAAACACTAACGGACAACACCAACGATCCAAATCGAAAACGAACACATAACAAAGCAAGACATACTATTAGCTCGACTTACGCAATGATAAGTAGCACCCGACGAACACCACAACACGGTACATCATGCCGTACCCAACATAGGGAAAAATCTCAAGAAATCGCCAACAGAACAAAATGAACGGCGCAATCGACAGAAATTCAAAAATAACCGGAACCGAGAATCTCGGGTATTACAAATACAACTTAGCAATCATCAATCCATCACTATTCTAAGTTATTTCGGATTAAACGAACAAAATCAAGTAAAACCCCGAATTTACCCAAAAGTAGAATTTTAGGAAAACTTACCTTGATTCGATCTATCGGAGCAAGTTATGGAAGGATTAATCGATGATATGGACTCAGTAATTTTGGGTTTTGATAGATTAACAACATGTCTTTGGTTTCCCCAAGACTTGGCTGCGAGGATTGAAAACGAAATGGAAAAGTTGAATGAAATCCGACTGCTCTACCATATTTATACCTGTGCGGAACACGGCGCAACAAACGGCCCAACCAGCGCCGTGTTTACCGCCGTGTTGCAGGTCTGTGCGCGACCTGACTGATACGGCGTGACACATGCGCAAGTGCAAGACACTTGCCGTGTTGCAGGTCAGTGCAAGACACTTGCGCGTGTATCTCGGCTGTATCCGACACGGCGCATCACCTGGTGCAAATCTTGCGCGGGTTCTCGGCCGTGTCTCGGCAGACTTGCTAGTCCTGGCCGACCCGGCGCAGGACACGGTGCTCGGCAGCGCCGTTTTCACTGCCGTTTCGTACAGGTCCGGCCAGCAAACTTCCGGTTGCAAAATGATTCCGACACAAACCAAAAATTACAATAGGACCACAACAACGATCCGAAAGAAGACGAATAATAACAAAACAGGACATACGATTAGCTCGACTTACGAAACGAAAAGTCGTACCCGACGAATATCACAACCCGGTCTATCATGCCGGACCAAGAAATCGTCCACAGAACAAAATGATCGGCATAACCGGAAAAATTCAAAAATAATCGGAACCGAGAATCTCGGGTATTACATTCTACCCTACTAAAAATAAGTTTCATCCTGAAACTTAAACAAAAGCAAGGCAACTCTAGATAACACACGTTATCTGATACTGACAGCGCACAAGAGCTCCATGCAGTACAGAGCTATTGCGGACCGATTCAATACGCAAGAGTGTTTACGAAAAGCAACGAACATGAATCACAACGGTTGATAAACCCGAGCAATACAACAATCAAAAGACAAGTCCAATGTTGAAAAAGAATGTAATTCCAATAACCTCGAATGTTTGGAAGATCAAATACGAAGACAATTTCCCAACACTTATGAGAATTACGAAGTGGCCCAGATGTTCAATAATCATGATTACGAGATCAAACAATAATGATTGGTCAACGAGGAACGAATAGCAATGATCGAACAACAATGATCAACTCTGAAGTTCACACCTTAAATCAAGACATCAATAAACTCGTAGGAACCCCGAGGTGTTAAAAGAGGTTTCGTCCCCGAAACCTAAACATCGAGGACGAAGTGCTGGAATAGCAACCTTCCCGGCCATATCCTCTTGGTCCCGCATCTGATCTCCATGACCAACTGTACCGCGGTCACGACCGCGTCCTCTGTCCCTCGGCATATGAAGGGGATTCTCACTCGATACGATGGCACAACTTCGCAAAAATAATATGCTAAAGTACCAACTCAGCACGACATATCACATAAGGTAACTAATAACAACTCGATAAGAAAATCCACGAGGTATTCTTTTAAATGATATCATTTGAAAATCCTTGGATTCGTGTGCTATTCGAAGTAAAACTTTAAAAGTATTTTTGGTACCTCGGGTTGCTTCATCAAAACTTGTAAACAACAGACTTTAACCGTCTCATTTTGAAATCATTTGCAAAATAATATTTTTTGTGCAACCGGCATTGTCAAAATCACCACGCCACTACACACCAGCATCACGTTAATAACAAACAAGGTAACCACGCAAGGTCATCAAACCATTCGTACATACTTTAATCAATACAGGAAACTTTCCCAAATCCGAGTTTGAAGTTTACATCGAGTGAGATTTTTTTCATCTTTCACTATATATTTTTGAAACTAAAAATCATATTGTTTTTTTTGAAATAAAATATGTTTATGGTGTGAAAGATTTTTGAAAATCATGTACTCAAATTATTTGAAAATACAACAACATGTTAAAATCATTTTCGAAAATCCACCCAACACTACATGAAAATCAACGACGGTAAAATTTTACAAAATGTCTACATGTACTTTTAAACAGCTCTTTCAAATACCGTCGAGGTTTTATTTGAGAATCCGAGGCCGGCTCGCCAATTCCAAATAATTTTCAAAGTGCACACGGAGCCACCGATTAATCGAACCGTCAAAGCTTTGTGAAGTTTTCGGGAAAGTGTTTTTGAACACACACACAACAGACATAATTTATCAATTCATCAAACAAAATCAAATATCACCTAGCAATACGAAAATTCATAACACATATTCACGCACAACAGTTGTTATCACTAGACACCACGTATAGAATACAGCCACAGGTGATTGACCGCAAAAGTTAGACCTAACTGCTCAAATGCGGTTCCATAGCCTCTGCCCAAGCTGATTAGCGCGCGGTACAACAAGATTAGTGTGCGTTACTCCTGCCAAATTAGCGAGCGCTAGCCTCATACTTAGTGTGCGCTAACTAATTCAGAAACATAATTGCGAACATATATACGCCATTAGTAGAACCGAAGGTTACAAATAGACAACAACAACATACGAATCTAAATGCCACCAGTTCACATAATTACAACATCTCACAAGGAACCATCAAAAGACAAATGTCATTCAAACCCGAAATTTCACCTCTCAATAAAGAGGACTATCTCAACATATACATACCGATCGACTCAACATTCACATCACTATTTTAATCATAAAACTGGCACCATTGCCCAACAACGAGAGCATCATCATGTTTGGAAAACTTATAATATGAGATGAAAATGAAATATCGGTAGTTTGAAGTCTCAAAAATTTCGACCTTGAGGTCATCATACGAAAATCAAAATTTTTCCTCCCTTGGAGGACATTTTAAAAATTTACGACTCCCCGTTAAAATTCCAAGGTTGTTACTATTGCAAGAAAAACAATTTATACAAAGATACTGTTGTGTCGAGATTTATACATCTCCACAGGCGATCGACACAGCCATCGAGCAACCGAGCCAAAGTCGAATAGACCAAGGCATATTGGCCGATCGAAGGTCCCAGGTCAAGTCCCAGTGCCGAGCGATCGACATCTAAGGCGATCGTCTCTTGGCACCTGGCGATCGACTCTGGTGCCCGGCCAATGACGACCGCCTCATGCCACGCGAAGCCATCATCCGTCTAGTCGGCAAAGGCCGAAGCTCGGATAGAGACCCATATGCAGATCCGTAAAAGGCACCACAGAATATGGATCGTTGACCACAGCCTGTCACCAATATCACCTACCGACAGACCCGCCAAAAGGTGCAAAGTGGGCCCTCCCGGGACAGCGACTCAGGATGCGTGTGGACTTCTTATTGGTCTGCATAGCTGGATGCCAGCAGCAGCCGTGGACTTTAAGGCAACCAACCCACGTGCTGCAAGGCGATCGCCCCCTTTTTATATTACAAGAAAGGCGATCGCCCGTCATGATTAAAGGACATCCCAGCTCCTATAAATAGAAGGCATTCTACACTTGTAAAAGGGATTGGCTTTCACTCTCTTGGCAACGCTATACACTTCGGACATCTCTCTATCTCTCACTTTCGAAACCTCTTAATCCTAAGACGGTCGGCAGAAACGAGAGCAAGAACTCAGAGCAACTCTATTTCTTCCGGCAAGCACTCAACAGCTAGATACATAGGGTCTTTACATTCCTTGTAACTGTACTCTTTCATTGATATTTGTACTGAAACATATTCATATTAATAACATCTCGCGAGAGCATTCAAGCCCGGGCCTAACAAACCCGGCAAATCTTGTGTTATTTCCATTCCCATGGACGTGCTCTCGCACTTTGTTGGCTGCCCGTCCATTCCAGCAATATCTATCTCCGGATAATATTTTGGGTAGCAACAATTGGCGCTAGAAGAAGGGCATCTTAACCTTCATTTTTATTCCGATCGTTTCGAAGAACACTCACTGTTCTCCGGAGCATATACCTGAAGAAACACTCACTGTTCTTCAGAGAAAAGCCTTCAGAGTCATGACGTCGGCCAGCACATCGGAGGGAGACATTCTCCGATCCGCCGGACGCCTTATTCCGGCTCAATACGAGCCCCAGCCTACGGCAGAGGTTAGCCGCGGTGACGCGAGACTCTCGATCCCGCGCCCGAGGGACGGCCCCAGCCATTCGCTCGACCAGTTCCAAACCGCAGAACAGATCGAGGAGGCTATGGCCATCCTGAGGGAGCGACGGAGAGCATTCGACGCACCCGCAATTACCCCATCGGCCATCCGCCGCGCGGGCAAGCAGAAGCTCAAGGGGTTACTTGACGAGCGACCGTCAGGAAGCCCCGATTCACGAGCAGAAGCACTCGCGAGGCGGGATGGTTCCGTTTTCAGCCGCCTAGGCAGCGACCCATCTTGGCGACCGGGGCAGTCCGGCCCCAGCCACGAGACGACGGAGCCCGAATCCGTCACTAGGAGTTCGGCATACCCAACTCCCAGAAGGCAGGCCGACCATCTGGCTCCTTGCCGAAGAACCAAGATCGGCGGCGACGACCTAATCGCCTACCTCGGAGCCAGGAGATCGGTACACGATCACCTCGACTCCCGCTCCAAAAGCCAAACCACGAGCGACCAAGCTACGGCGATGGCCGCAATGCAATGCCAGCTCGACGACATGAAGGCCCTCCTGGAATCTAGGGCAGGCGCCAAGAGAAAGATCGTCGGGCCGAGCGAGCCACTCGTGGCCCACATCGAGCTCTCCCTCATGCATCCAAGGATCACTCCTCCTCAAACACCTTTGTACGAGGGGAGATCGGACCCCGAGACTCACCTGAGCAAGTTCCGTATCTACATGACCGGGTGTGGGGCATCAGACGCAACCAGGTGCCAAATGTTCCCGCTAACATTGGGCGACCTGGCCCATAGATGGTACATCTCATTGCCACCACGATCAATCAGTTCCTTCGAACAACTGGCGAACGACTTCACAGCGTACTTCGCCGCCAAGGTCACTCGACCAGAAGGTCCCCACCGAATGATGAAAATCAGGCAAGGAGAAGACGAGTCCGATGCAGACTACATCGACTGGGTAGATGAGATTATCCTCAACGGCGATCCCGTGAGCGATGAGATCACCCTCTACTCGGTTCTAGGGGGATTCGATGGTCATTCGCCTATGTTCAGGCACCTTATGAAGGACATCCCCCCGACCTATGCAATCTTCCGCGCCAAGGCCGCAGACTTTTTGGCCAGGCGAAGGTTACTTTTTCACCTATGAGCAGCGCGATCGGCGACCGAACGACGATCACCAGTCTCCCAACCCGATCGCTAGAATCAAGCAACATATCCAAAAATGGAGGACTCACTCGCCATCTACAGTTCATCATCTAACATGATGGACTAAGGCACGATATCGCCTCCCCCGTACAACGTATACCGTCGAGGATCGCCATCCAACTTGACGATCCGAGGTAGAAGAGTGCATCCATGGTCCTGGAAGTCGATGGAACCGACAGCTTCGGCCATGCAAGGTTCCTTTGGGCTACGATCGCTCGCCCTTTGTTTAAATACGAGGCGGCCGTATCTTAAGGACTCTCCAAACAAATCAGTGGACACGCTCGCCCGCCCTCAAAGGTTCATCATCTAACTTGATGGACCTAGACAATGCCACGCGTCCCTACCCCCGTCACAACATATACCGTCGAGGATTGCCATCTAACATGACGATCCGAGGTAGAAAAGTGCTAACAAGCCACGGACGTGGAGTCGATTAATCCGACGACGCCCCGCACAAGGACTCCTTCAGACCGAGACCGCACGCCCTTCGTTTAAATACGAGGCGGGCGCAGCCTAGCGGAGGACCCTCACAATAAAATGAGTTACGAGACAAACCTACAGTTGGAATGTCGCTCGTGCATAAGACACGGTCATGGAGGTCGGTCCATCGAACTCCGCGACTGTGCACGGTTCCTCAACGACGAAACAATCAGCTTTCCACGAGGGATCGGAAAAATTGAAGATTGCAGGTACAAGACCGAAGATAGCTCGCCAAAGAGATCAGTTCGCCCAAAATCCAAGACAAAGTCCGCTCAACGGATCGCTCGTCATTATCTTAAACGATCGCCATTGGAACCACCTCGCCCCATGTCTTCAACAACGAAGCAAGATGGGGGGCAATTGTTGTGTCGATATTTTTACATCTCCACAGGCGATCGGCACAGACATCAGGCGACCGAGCCAAAGTCGAATAGACCAAGGCAGATTGGCCGATCGAAGGTCCTAGGTCAAGTCCCAGTGCCGAGCGATCGACATCTAGGGCGATCGTCTCTTGGCACCTGGAGATCAACTCTGGTGCCCGGCCAATGACGACCGCCTCATGCCACGCGAAGCCATCATCCGTCTAGTCGGCGAAGGCCGAAGCTAGGATAGATACCCACATGCAGATCCGGAAAAGGCACCGCAGAACATGGATCGTTGACCATAGCCTGTCACCAATCTCACCTACCGGCAGACCCGCCGAAAGGTGCAAAGTGGGCCCTCCCGGGACAGCGACTCAGGACGCGTGCAGACTTCTTATTGGTCCGCACAGTTGGATGCCAGCAGCAGCTGCGGACTTTAAGGCAACCAACCCACGTGCTGCAAGGCGATCGCCCCCTTATTATATTACAAGAAAGGCGATCGCCCGTCATGATTAAAGGACATTCCAGCTCCTATAAATAGAAGGCATCCTACACTTGGAAAAGGGCTTGGCTTTCACTCTCTTGGCAACGATATACACTTTGGACATCTCTTTATCTCTGAATCTCGAAACCTCTTAATCCTAAGACGGTCGGCAGAAATGAGAGCAAGAACTCAGAGCAACTCTAGTTCTTCCGGCAAGCACTCAACAGCTAGATACATAGGGTCTTTACATTCCTTGTAACTGTACTCTTTCATTGATATTTGTACTCAAATGTATTCATATTAATAACATCTCGCGAGAGCATTCAAGCCCGGTCCTAACAAACTCGGCAAATCTTGTGTTATTTCCATTCCCACGGACGTGCTCTCGCACTTTGATTTAGCAATATTATTCTCCATTCTAGCATAAGACAGGAATCAACAAATATATGTCACTTACTCACGATGCACCTTTAAATTCTACTACATAACCAAGAATCACACAGGCTCGTATAGCTCGTGGTACAACATGT
Organism: Orobanche coerulescens; assembly: GCA_033398695.1. Lineage (NCBI taxonomy): Eukaryota > Viridiplantae > Streptophyta > Magnoliopsida > Lamiales > Orobanchaceae > Orobanche > Orobanche coerulescens. The sequence goes on from CM065818.1 coordinate 61,926,055, forward strand.
AGTAAGGAGACTTACATCCACAGATCGCATGAAGATGATGGCTGCACCTTGATACTAATCACGACCGACATCCCAGACGACGCGTCGCGACACGACATCAGTCGGACTCAATCTGTCAAGACAAGACCCAACAATACACGACTGGACCCGACAGTAGGCATGTCCACGGGTCGGACCCGCCGGGTCATTGGGTCCGATAAGGAGGACCCGAACCCTAACCCAGAAAGATGGACAACCCGCCGGGTCAGCGGGTCAACCCGTCGGGTCAGCGGGTCTCGGTTAGAATGTTTTTTTATTTTTTATTTGTAATATAAAAATTATTTTTTGAAATACAATTGTTAATTTGTTATATAGTTTTTAATGAGGATAATAGGATTGTTTTTTAAAAAAAGAAAGAGTAAAGTTTAAGTAGGAATGGACTTGAATCGGTTTCCCGATTGGCTACGTATCCTCTCAGGAAGAGGAATCAGAGCCCCACGTAGTTCTCTTACCTTTCTTTGTATCCCCTCCGCCCTTACCTTGGTGGTTACGTGCTTCCCGCGGATCCCTCCGATGGAGTGAGTGGTTCTTCATCTTCATCATCGTCGGTTGATTCATTGTTTTTTTGTGTCTTTTCCACTCTCCGCCAATCACTTAGTAGCACTTGAGATTCCAACGTCTCGGGCAACAAGTTTGACCTCGTGGGATCGAGAACCTTTCCACTCCGGCTAAAGGTTTGCTCTACGGCTACCGTTGAGGCGGGAACAGCGAGAATTTGTGCCGCAATCTTGCTTAGAGTAGGAAACCTCGATCTCTCTGGTCGGCTCCACCATTCCAAGATGTCAAAGTCTTCTAACTCTTCTTCATGTCCAAACTCAAAGGTAATGGTTAGATAATCGTCAAACTCTGAATTGGAACTCGACGTGGTTTTTGCCCTCTTTGGGGCAAATAAATCTCTAGCAATTGATGTAAAACGTCTACTAGTAGATGATGAAGAAGAAATGGGAGGTAGTTGTTGAGATGATTGAGCTTGATCGGAAATATGATAATGAGCATACAATTGTTCAAGTAAATTCCTAACATTAGTAAGTATAGTAGAAACAATACATGCGGGATCATTTTGTATTTGTAGAAACGAATAATAATTTTCCAAAAATTGTTTCAAACCTTCCATTTTAAGTCGAGGGTCCAAAACAAATGCAATAAGGTAAACATCCGGAATAATTTTGAAATAACTTAACCATTTAATTCTCATATCACTTATGGCAACTTTAATGGAAGGTACGTTAAGACCCTCTTTAAGTGCAAAAGCGATATTAATTGCTACGTAACAAAATAAGTTCGAAGTTGGTTTGTAAACATAACTTAAAATTTTAGTAGCCTCGTAGAAATGTTTAAAAACATCCATTACATCTCTTGCTAAAACCCAAGCTTCCCCGAAAACAAAATTACCATTAATGTGTTGTGCGGCAAAACCACTTAAAAGTTCTTTATAATCATATGATTCGAAAATCATTTTGTATGTAGAGTTCCATTGTGCAAACATCTTTTGAAAATTTTTTTGGATATACATTATGTTGTTTACAATATTGGTACCATTTACGACGAACACGTTTTTTAGTCCAAAGTTCATTAAGAATGCCTCAGATAGGTTTTACTAATTCTCCAACATAAGCTAAACATTCTTGAACACATAAGTTTAAAATGTGAGCAGCATACCGAATGTGAAAAAATTTACCTCCAATAGACGGCGTACAATAAGTGATTAGTTCTTGAATCGAAGCCGTGTTAGCGGATGAATTGTCAAATCCGATTGAAAAAACTCGTGAAACTATTCTATATTCTTCTAAAATATTTGCAATTAAACGAGCTATGTTTTGCGCGGTGTGTGGGTCGTTAAAAAATGGTAATGCCAAAACTCTCCAAAACTTATCAATATAATAACATGTAATGCCTATGTAAGAATTTTTTTGAAATGAATCGCTCCAAATATCACTACAAATCGAAATTTGTAAATCACTATTTTCCATAAAATATTTAATCAATTGTTCTTTACGTGATTTATATATATGCATCATTTTTTTTTGCGGTTTGTCGAGAAATTTGTTTATATGCGGGTTGAACATGATTTGTCACCCAATCATTAAAACCAACATTTTGTGCAAAGCTAAAAGATAATGAATCAACGGCTATCATTTCCGAAAATGCATCCATAGATGAAGAATGATCATATGAAAATAAAGGAGGAGGTTGGTTAGAGGTTGATGCGTACCTTGATAGTTGCGTTTGTCCTCGTGCCAATCCGTATTTTTTGGGATGCTTCGTCCTAATATGTCGGTAGTAATTCTCGTATCCTTCTCCTTTTTTGTGCTTGTACTTTGAGCTACAAAATCTACATTTAACCATAGACAATTGATTACTATCGGGATCACTTTTAGTAAACCAAAATAGAAATACCGCCGCTCTAAGTTGAGCTTTTTCGATGACGTCCGTCTCCTCGGAGCCGGGCACTTGAGTCTCGGATTCTTGGGTGTTCAAGAAAGGAGGTGATTCCATATCGAACTCCTTCTCGTCCCTTAGTCCGAACCCGCTTGAAGAACCGCTCACGGAGTTACGTCTTCGATTTGACATTATGAGAATAATTTGAATTTGTAAGCTTGAGAATTAAAAATTGTAAACTCGAGATTATGATAGAGTATAAGACTATAAGTAGATGATTGTATGAATTGGTGCGAAATGAATAAATTAGATTTTGGGTATTTATAAAAAAAAATATGTAATTTTTATAAATTAAAAATAAATTCTGCACTGCAGAGTGCAGTGCAGTACCGTTGCTGCCAGCAAAGAGCCAACGGCTCTATTCCCAAAAAAATTCTGCATGCTGCCAGCAAGAGCCAAGCCAACGGCTCTATTCTAAAAAAAAATATGCATGCATGGTGTGGGTGGGACCGGGCAAAAGGGAATAAATGAAAAAGAAAAAGCCGTAAAGTCATTTTTTTTTTCAAAAAAAAAAAGTCTGCATGCTGCCAAGTTGCCAACGGCTTTTTTTCAAAAAAGGGTCGACCCGGGGGGTCGTGGCCCGCCGGGTCAGCGGGTAGGAATTAGGTCTACCCTAACCCTAACCCGCAACCCGTACGACCCTTGACCCGTATGACCCGTGACCCGGCGGATTCAGGTCGGGATAGGTTCCCGCCGGGTCGTAACCCGTCGGGTCCAGGTCGACCCTTGACCCTTGGACATGCTTACCCGACAGCCTAGGTTTCCGCAACCTAAACTCTGATACCATAAATGTAACACCCCAGAATCAAACCGGGAATATTACACGCCCCAGACCCTCTCTGTGAGGATCCACCAGGCTAGACATCGAAACAACACATTATATTACATACCGACGTGGCAAAATCACGAATCGTTAGACTGATTTGGTCTTTCATCACTGACTTACAAATCAAAATACATAATCACATCCAAACTCATACCCACGCAAGGGTAAAATACTTTAAAACAACAAACAATATGACAGCGGAAAAGACAATACAATGGACTCCGACTAACTGAACCCAAAACTGGCCTTCGTGTGATTAGTATCATTCGTCTTTCACCATCCCTCGTACCGATCCTGTGACTTGCTCCCGAAAACCTGCATGTACCTAGACACAATACAGATATCCACCCCCGATTACTCGGGGGTTAGCAAAACTCCAATGTTTCTCTAGTGCAAGTATAAAGTACAAATACGAGTCATACACAACACATTCCAAGAATATGATAATTGAAATAATCCGCAACTCAGCCAAGACAAAAGACTTCCCGAGATTTCTCATTTAAATAAAATAGTTCAAACCGTAAACGTATAAATGAAACGAGTGGTCATTTTGAAAATCAATTCAAGATCTCGGGAGTTTTGAAAAACATTGGTAATTGAATAATTCTCAACGTATCGAAAACCACTTAGGGTCACAGCCCAAAGCTTATTTTCCAAAATACAAATCCGATAACAAAACACAGGGCCCACGACCCAACCGGCTCGTTTCAAATCATTACCACAGACAATTACACACCACACATTACACTTATGCCATTCTAGCCAAACACCAAGACTTAATATAATGTCTCACGACTCCAAGCACAAGGCATTGTGATACTCTGGACATATCACAATTAATCAGCAGTACAAACACTCTGCAATTCTCATGCAAGACCACTCGGCCAAGTCCATGTGCACCCCGTCGAGCGAACCCAGGTGAGAATGCCCACTCGAAAGTAACTCTCGCGCAAGACCACACGGCCAAGTCCCTGTGGGCCCCGTCGAGCCAATCCCCAGGTGAGAGTACCCGAGAACAACCTTACAACTCTTATTAGATCACATTTCCAAAAACACAAACCACGAGAGTCAAACACAGTATATAGTCGAGGTACTGCTCGAATGGCCAAATTATCCAACACATATTCACGACCCAAAACTATAACAATCTACACGGAAGCACAACATCTCAAACAGCACCGAAACGGCCCAACCAATATCACACAAACTCACATATTCGTCGATAACCACGTGACTCCACGCACACATATTCAATTAAGCATATTAATTCTCGAAACACACGGGTCACCTTTAAGAAAACCATGATGATAAATATACCAATTCTTTTGAAAAATGGTTATAAATATTTATTTAGCACATATCGACGATTATCAACCATTATATCCACAAAACATGTAATGTATGGGCAAGATACATGCCTCGACAATCGATACCGGACACTCCGAAGAACACGACTCAACCGGGAAACCTCGAACACCTAAAATTCTCCGGCGAAGATAAGGAATACACCCTCAATTGGAAAGCTTGAAGAAAACGACGAACGGGAGAGTTCTGACTCGAGTTCTCTGCGAGAAATCTGACCCTAACATCATACCATCAATAAATTAACGATCATAATAGGAAGAATAATCGTAGAATGCCCGAATCCCCTTTGTGACATTTTATCGAACACATTCAAGGCTTCGATTAGGAACTCAACAAAACGACGAATCAAACCATGGAACAACGATAGAATTGGTAGAATACAACTTAACAATCATCAATCCATCACTATTCTAAGTTATTTCGGATTAAACGGACAAAATCAAGTACCAATTTACCCAAAAGTAGGATTTTAGGAAAACTTACCTTGATTTGATCGATTGGAGCAAGTTATGGAAGGATTAATCGATGATATAGACTCAGTAATTTAATGTTTTGGTAGATTAACAACATGTCTTTGGTTTCCCCAAGACTTGGCTGCGGAAGGATTGAAAACGAAATGGAAAAAATGAATGAAACCCGACTGCTCTGCCATATTTATACCTTTGCAGAACACGACACAACAAACGGCCCAACTAGCGCCGTGTTTACTGCCGTGTTTCAGGTCAGTGCGCGACCTGACCAATACAGCGCAACACCCGGGGCAAGACACTTGTGCGTGTGTCTCGGCCGTATCCGACACGGCGCATCACCCGGGCAAATCTTGCGCGGGTTCTCGGCTGTGTCTCGGCAGACTTGCTAGTCCTGGACGACCCGGCGTAGGATACAGCGCTCGGCAGCGCTGTTTTCACCGCCATTTCATACAGGTCCGGCCAGCAAACCTCCGGTTGCAAAATGATTCCGACACAAGCCGAAAATTATAATAGGACTACAACAACGATTCGAAAGAAGACGAATAATAACAAAACAAGACATACGATTAGCTCGACTTATGAAACGAAAAGTCATACCCGACGAATATCACAACCCGGTCTATCATGCCGGACCAAGAAATCGTCCACAGAACAAAATGACCGGCACAACCGGCAAAATTCAAAAATAACTGGAACCGAGAATCTCGGATATTACACTTATAACCGTTTCGATGTTTTGAATCTATTTTGTTCTTGGTGTTTTTATATTTGGACGAGTTTCGGAGGTGTTTTTACGTAATTTCGCTTTATGTCATGTTTTGTCGCATGTATGTTCGATTATCGTAAAACTCGTTCGATTTTATTGTTTCTTTGTTTCCATGAGTCCGTATGGTTGAGTTATTCATGTTGTGAGTTTCGGTTTGATAATCCGATGTTGTATCGTGATTTTCGAATGTTTGGGCTATTTTGTAATTTCCTATAAGTTTAGGGAATTTTATCTCCTTTGTCGTATTCAAATCCCCCAGTAGTCGGAATCATACTTTCTTTCAGCAATTAGCTTCGTCGTCGCGAATACTTCGTATTTATGTTCTGGATCCTATCTTTGGTTGCGTTTTGACTTCATATTTCCCTGAGCAACGAACTGCATTCAGCAATGTTGAACTGCTGCATGAATAACGTACGTTATTCATGCCTTCTTGCGTGCGCTATCGATACACGTATAACGTACGTTAAACCTTAGTGTTGACGTACATTATGGTCCTCAGCATTTTGGACAGTAGGTTCTGCCAAGTTTCTGCTGAGTCCTTACGTACGTACTCATGGGTGTTACGTGCGTAAGCTTCCTTATAGCGTACGCTAACTATCTGATGTAGCGTACGCTATCAGCCTCATCAAATTAGGCATATTGTTCTGCCGAACTCTTACGTACGTTAACTATATGAGTGTTACGTACATAAGAGGCTTAACGTATGTTAACCTCCCCATGTTAACGTACGTAATGAATAGTCACATATTTAATACCTGAACAGATCCAGTCGCATCATTTTTCTCCTTTCTTCCTTCCTTGTCCGCGGTTGGAGTTCTTCCAGGCGATTTCTAGCGATTCTTCAAGATAGATCAGTGGGGTCTTTAATAGATTGTTTGTGGTGCTCCCAACGAAGTTTATCATCATCATAATCATCTTCCTCCGTCCAAAATCCCAGGTATTTCGACTAGAACCCTAACTTTGTCCATTTTATGGGTTTTTTGGGTTTTGTCTTCCTAAACTCGTATCATTCGTTTGTGTTGTAATATTTCCTATCGATTGTTGTTATCGGATGATTTTCAATCCGTTTGTGTCGTGTTTAATCTGTGGATTGTTGATTCGGGGAGGTTTTGTGAAAACCCTTGCCCATAGTGAACGTACAAGTATTGTTATGGTTGTAATCGGGGTTGTGGGCGTATTCTGTTCGATTATCGTTATCATTTAGGACTGAATTGGGTTAACTTTGCATTTAAGAGCGGACGTGGTCACTCCGGGTCATTCATAACCATCGTTCACTTTCCATTTCATCAAAGATGTCTCAAAGGCAAGTACCTTACATTTGTTTGCATATTCTAGTATTTGAATTATGGCTTCCCATGTATGTTGTGGATGTGAATGCATATGTTCACCCAAGGATGGTCCGACGGGGGCCTCTGGTATACATAGTGCCATGTGTATGCATATCATGAACTGAGGTTAATCACCCAGGGATGGTCCGATGGGGCCTCTGCGGGGTACGGTGGCCGCCAAATAATTTTGGCGCATATTTCATCTGATTAGAATGATAGTTCAAATGGATTGTACTTGCACTAGCTGTTGTCGCTAAACCCTTAAACGGGGGAAATACTTTTGTATTTCAGGTACAGGTCTTGGAGGCGAACGAGCATGCTGACAGTACGAGGATGATGGGCAAGGGTGATTCTGTTCAATGGTCGTTCGTTGATGTCATGTCTTTTAAATTTTATTAATCATGTCGTTTGTTTCAGTACTCTAGTACTTCTTTCTTTTGAACATTGTAATTGTTGTGTGCCCGATTTGGGGTTGGTTTTGACGTTGAATTGCACTGTTGGGTTCGGTCTACTTATTTTGTATGTCTTGGATTAAGAAGTCGTTCGTATGTTGATGATGTTTATCAGCATCGTAATGTCGAGTTTGTGTGTTAGCCTGGTAGATTCCAGAGGGTAGGGTCCATGGCGCTGTAATATACCCTAAACGTCTTGGGGGTGTTACATGAAGAACCATTGTTCTTTCCAGCTGTGGATGGTCTCCGACACATCCACCACTTCCTTGTGCATCTCATGCCGAGCGATCAAATAATACCAACTCGAGCTGGTTCTACTGACCGACCTCCATAGGAAGAGGCTATTGAATTCCTCAAAAGTTGGCTGGGGCCACCCATTCCGATTAAAAAGGATGAAAAAACCCCACAAGCCGAGCCCAAGTATTAGGATAGACCTGGCTGATCGGAAGGCTCCACCGCCTCAAAAACCAAGGGAAGGGGAAACCTCAACCCCGCCAGCAGCGAACGATAGTATAAAACCGTGCAACCGATTGGAGGCTGATGTGGCCTCTCCTCGGGATGCGGGATGAACATCCGCACCGCCGCCGAAATCTTGAATCTCTGCCGCCACGCCCCAACTTGCTCCTCCGTCATGATGCTGCAGATCGACGCCGAATCCCACGCCGCCTCCACAAATGAGAGCGACTGCGGCCGAACCCAAATCTCCTCCGAGGCACCCCCTTCACCTTTTCCCTCCACCGAAGGCGCCACCACCCCCACCTTCGGAGATCCTGGTGATTCCCCTGGCTCGCCACTACCGTCTTTATCACTCCAGCTTACCGACGTGGCCCCAAGGGTCATATCCACGACCCCCGTCCTATCCGGCGATACCGTCAACTCAACAGTCCTCTCGTCACCCCGATCGGACATGGCTAACGATAAAAGAGAAAACGGAAAAAAGAAACTCACTGGAAAGCTTTTTCTCTCTGCAAAAATTAGGAAGAACGGCGAAATGAAGAAGAAGAAGAAACGATAATGACCACCCCTATTTATAATGGAAAGGACGGCATTAAACGCCTCGCGCGTGGCCCCAGAATAATACTGATCTGTCGCACAATTTCAGGGCGCGTGTACGGCGCCGTCAAATCAAATCATGCCACGCATCCCTCATTATGGCACATGCGACACGAAAATCGAACCGACACACCATTTGAGGAGATGTCCCTTCGAGATACCCACTCCACGAAGCCTCCCTCGAAAGCCATCTCGGACCAACTACAAATCGACCCCAGACCCGACCACCCCGGCACGACTCTGGACTCGGGGGCCCTTGATGATAGCCGATCCGCTTTGGCATCCACTCATCCACTCCCCGCTAGCTCAGCCATACCGATCCCCCCGAACCGTAAGACAAAAACCGGTTGGCTGGCTCGACCGACCGAGCAGGGATGACAAAGAAGGCCGAGCAGATTTATACCAATCATGCTCCAAAACCCCTCTGTATATAGAGGGAATATACGATAGAGAACGACTTTTGAAAAGTTCCATAAAAAAATTACACTTGTAATAGACAAAAAACAACCCGGCTTAAAAATTCAGTTCGGCTCTATCCGTAAAAACAAGATAATCAATAAAATTTCGTTATCCTACTTATTTGCCTTTTTTATTCTCAAACTTTGTTTACTACGTGACTTCGATTCACCTAATCTAAATCAATACACATTTTGTTGATCGAATCAAATATCAACGTACATTCACTCTCAGACCAATCCATATTATTAATAGTTTGTGTACACTTTTATTAAGAGGAAAAAAGTTAAAAAACCAATGGGAGCGAAATGGACGGAACGAAGAAAAATGATGCACCAACAACAACAACAACATTCCCCCAATGCCTCAACGGCTGCTGCAAAAAACGGGGTAAGGGGGATCAGATGTACGCAGTTTTACTCCTGTCTTAACACAGAGAGACTGTATCCGAATGATTCAAAATGAAAATTGCATCGAGAATTGCATGAAATGACTAGTACTTCATGAGAAAAAGAAGTCCAGCCAATTTAGTGAGTTATTTTGTTTCATTCAATTATAATTCAAAACCGAAGAATAAGGAGTTTTCACTTGCATCCGGTGCATCCGGTGGATTTAGAGGCCCCCACTTCCAGTTAGGGGTGTTCAAAACCGGATATCCGGACTTTCGGATATCCGAAATTTCGGATATCCGAAAATTCGGATACTAGATATTGATATCCGATATCCGTATCCGAAATTTCGGATATCCGGTATTCGGATATCCGAAATTTCGGATACGGATATCGGATATCCGAATATCTGGAAAAAAATAAAAATTTTATTCGGATATCCTTATATTCGAAAAAAATATTCGGATTTGGATATCGGATATCCGAATATCCGAAAAAAATTTCGGATATGGATATCGGATATCCGAATATCCGAATACTTTTTATTATTTAAAATATAAAAAAATAAAAAATTTAGGATTTTTCGGATATTTCGGATATCCGAATATCCGATTTTTCTGAAAACTACTATCCGATATCCGAATCCGAAGTTCCGGATATCCGAACTTCGGATATCCGAATTATCGGATATCCGAATTATCGGATATCCGAATTTTCGAATATCCGAAACTTCGGATTTTCGGATATTTCGGATCGAATATCGGATATCGAATATTTTTGAACACCCCTACTTCCAGTCATTCCCACGTGGTGGCACAAAGGACGTTACACCACTTCAATACAGAAACTTCGCGCTATCCAATTAGCCCCCCACTCCACCCCGCAATTCACGGAAGCGCTAGTTTTTCTTGGCATCCGTCATTCGCCAGCTCCACCTTCACTTAGTAAACTGCAAAAATATCATTCCCCTATGGAGAAAAGCCCGTCCTGCGCGTCCCTTGGCCCTGGAGGCCTTGACCTCTCCAAAACCTTCTTCAGCCCCATCTCCGGCGGATCCCCGCCGCCTCCCATCAAACGCCCCACCAAGATCACCGTCGTGGGCGTCGGTAACGTCGGCATGGCCATCGCCCAGACCATACTCACCCAAGACCTCGCTGACGAGCTCACTCTCGTCGACGCCAAAGAAGATAAGCTCCGCGGCGAGATGCTCGACCTCCAGCACGCCGCCGCTTTCCTCCCCCGTACAAAGATCAACGCCTCCCTTGACTACGCCGCCACTGCCGAATCCGATCTCTGCATCGTAACCGCTGGCGCCCGCCAGAACCCTGGCGAGAGCAGGCTCAATCTATTGCACAGAAACGTGGCTCTGTTCAAGCAGATTGTGCCGCCGTTGGCTAAACACTCCCCGCATTGCATAATCATGGTGGTTTCCAACCCGGTTGATGTGCTGACGTATGTGGCGTGGAGGCTCTCCGGGTTCTCTGCGAATCGGGTCATCGGGTCGGGCACGAACCTGGATTCGTCCAGGTTTCGGTTCTTGATTGCGGATCACCTGGATGTTAATGCAGGTGACGTGCAGGTGAGTTTTTTTTTTTTTTTCCTGCAATTATGCTTTTTTTGTTTTTTAATGTCTTATCCTCATTTTAATACTGTGTCCTTTACTAGCACGCAGTACTATTGATTTGTTTCTTAAATGTTTAGCCAACTTTCACAGCTACCTACCTACTTACCATGTAGCCTTTCTTTCCCACTTATTCACCAAACTTTGTTGAAACGTGCCGTCATACAATTTTTAGAAATTCCATGCGGTAAAAATACATTTCATGAAATACTACTCTCCCTTTTCAATATATAAAGGTTCTCTTTATCTATAATACTATAAGATTCAGTCCTAAAATTAAATGTGTAATTATGATGATAGAGGTTTTAGAGTTAGAAAATTGTGGAGTAATCATGATTTAATGTGGAGTAGTGTTAGAGTTAAATTTCTGTACCTGAGTAATTGCAAGTATGCAAAAGGTTTATGCGGTTATATACAGGAGAATATACAATCAATATGAAGTTACAATCTTTGTGGAATACATTTACAACCAAAAAGAATATAAACCATCCTCCATTTATAACCAAAAAGAATATAAACCGATTAGTCTTTCCATATACATATAATGAGTAGTATAAATACGTACTTTGACACACTAAACCCGGCCATCAAATACAATCGATCTATTACTTCAAAAAAAAAAAAAAAGCTAGCGCCAGCAAGAAGACGGTAGTGGTGACTTGCCGCCGTTAAACTACCCCTTTTATAAAAAGATTTATGGCCGATCGAAAAAAATAGAGATCAAAGTAGAAGTGAAACCGCTAACTTCAACATATCTCCTTTCGACAAATCAAACAAAAAGCATGAAAGAAAAAGTGCAAGATCTCAGTTCCCATCATAGATCTTTTTTAATATCCGAAAGTAATAAAGAAAGAATTATAACAAATATGTTATAATCTATCTTTGTTTCGTGGTAAGAAAAAAAAACATAATAACAACCTACCTTACATCTTATACAAGATCTTTTGAAGCCTCCGTTTTGAAGAACGTAACAAGATCAAGAATAAGAGAGTCGTGTGTTTGAAGAACAAGAATCAGAGGGTTGTGATTTCCGTGGATTTTTATTTGTGGTTTGGATTAAAGACGAAAGAAGGAAAGGGATTTGTGTTCATGGTGTTGTTTGTGTCACTGCATTTCAGAGAAGGAATAAGGGAGGCTAATGAAATGAAAAATAGGGTTATATGTGACAAGTTTTAGGGTAGAGTAGATTTTATTACTCCTTTTCATTTATGTTTTGGGCTTATCAGTTTTGGGCTAAAGATAATTACATTCCAATAGAATTGCCATTTAAGTTTTGGACATGCGAAATTGTGAACAAGAAGTTTAATATGCTAAAGGAAATAGCAGATGTGTTGTCGATCATTCGTATAGTCCCATTAATCCATTATCATTTTTGTAAATCAAGTTGATGGTCCCGTCGTTCAAATGTGTTTACTGAAGTTGGAATATCAATATATTATGTATAATTTATGAAGCGACAGAGTGAGTAAACTTACAAGTTATATATAATAATACAGGTCCCGAGGCAGTGTGTATCACAAGGGCCCGAGGCACTTCAAGTGTATCATAAGGCTATGTAATAGACCAAAAGAAACAAAGACATTTTTTTTATCATACAAATAAGTAATAGATCAAAAAAAACAAAGCCATCACAACTTAGTAACAAACAACATCAAACATTTTTAATTTTTTATACAACAAAGTTAAAACATTTCATACAACATACTAAATAATGCTTAAATATACACTCGCCAATATACATAAAGAATACACGATTAACAATTAGATGCTCAGCCCGTGCGTAGCACGGGTTCTGCCTGTCTCGTTTCTCAAAATTTTGTACACCTTAATAAATATTTACAAATTTTAACCATATATTACAATCGATATTTAAAATATTATAATCATCTAATTACTAAATAGAATCTCTTAGTGTAAACTTTCGAGTATATTTTTTATAATTTCTATTCATATTTAATTAGAATTATTAATGGTCGAATTTGTGAATATGGTAGCTGGTGAAAGTGAAATTGTGCCGATATTTTAGGAATAGAAATTTTAAGTAAATGCAATATATTTTCAGAAATCATTGATGAAAATTTACTCTAGCTAAATTTTATTGACATTTAACATATTTTTACAATTGAAAAGTAAAATTCTTTTAATGCTTGTTTTGGCAGAGGTAGGGGTGGCCCATGAACCGAACGCTCGTGAACTGTTCGTGAAAATGCTCGGTCAACGGTCAGTTCGAGTTCGGTTTGATCGAACCGAACATGTTCGCGAACATGTTCGAGTATTTTCGAACAGAACACCGAATATGTTATATTTTGATCGGGTGTTCGCGAACTGTTCGCGAACATTAATATATATATATATATATATATATATATAATATGGCACAAGCAGAAACAATTGAAAACAAACGAACAAAGCGTACGAACAGAACAATTGAACACAAACGAACCGAACACGAACAATAAAAAATATATCGAACCGAACTCGAACACTAATTTGTAATGTTCGTCGAACACGAACACGAACCGAACACTTAACGAACCGACGAACGAACGATCAATAACACCAAAAGCTCGGTTCGTTCGGTTCGTGTCCACCCCTAGGCAGAGAGATTCCGGATTTGGAAGGGAGAGAAGAGGATTTCTTTTATTTAAAATACTTTATTTATTATATAGCAGTTTTGAGATTAGGCATCATTACTTAAACTCGATTTAAATATTTATGTTTATTTTAATCTCCACACTCATTATCGAAGATCCATACTTAATACTAAAAGAGAGTCGCAAAAAAATTTAAAGGACCTGTGATCACCATATTATTTCTCTTTTTAAAAATCTTAAAAAAAATAGATATTTAGTTTGGGAGGAAAGTTAGAGGGTTATTCCATATATAATATCTACCAATTAAAAATTTACTCTCATTTTATTTCTTTTATTTTTAACTTAATAGATTAAACAATTATAACTTTTCGTATCAATTTTATTTTTGATAAAAAATATATCAAATTAATTCTTACTTCGTACTCTTTAATTTGGCATTCATATAGTATATATATATATATAAATTAATTTAAATATAATAATGATATATTAGATGATTAAAATAGTACCATATAAAAATATAATAATATTGAAAAAAATATGTATTTTTAGTTTATTTTCATACTTTTGTACTTCAACAGTTATTTAATTTTTCAAAATTATTTTGTTCTGATTATAAAATAATAAAATAATTATAATGATGTCAAATTATATAAAAAAATATGTAGTAAGAATATGGGCTGGATACTTTTAATGAAAGTTGATAATAATAAATAGTATAATTTAATTTATTTTTTATAAAATTAGATATAAGACTCATATTGTCCTACATGGAAAATAAATGCCTATGCTTAATTAAATTATGGTTTTCCTATCATGTGCCTTAGATTTATAAATTAAAGCAAATCAAATATTAGTTTATGTGTATGTGTGTATATTGGCTCATATATATTTTTTAATAATTTTATAATATTATTAAAATTCAATTACATTTTATTAATATAATAAAATATTTAACATTTTACGTCGTGCACGGGAAGACATGTAGTATTAGTTGAAAGATCCGGTGATGAGGTGTCGAATGATAAAAATAAAGGTGTACTCCATCTTTTTATATGAATCAATGTGTCGTCTTTTCAACATGAAGTATTATTATAAATTATCTTTTAAAGTATAATAATAAAAGTACTTAAACTATATTGTAAAATTACGATAAATCAATACTCTTCAAATTAATCCATTCTCTTAAATAAAAAAAATTCGGTTCCAATATAAAAAATCATCAAATTCGGTAAGATTAATAATATAATAATTTTTTGAAATCCTCTTATAAATATAAAGGTCCCATCAAACTATATGTTAATAATTCATAAATTTTATATTTACTACTATGGTAACTTGATAAAATATTAATTTGTTGTAATTTTTTTTCTAAATTCACATCTAATTCAATTTCATCTCTAATTTTTCTAATTGCAACCACAAGTTCCAGCATTGAGCTTTTCAACTGCAATAAAAAGTTGTGAAGAGTTGTTGCTGCGTTCATTGCTTACTTTCGTGTGACTGGTTTAAGTGGTGTTGAAGCATCTTCAACTTTATCATTAGTAGAACTTTTTGACAATATTTGTGTAACACCCCCAATCCACTCAGGGATATTACACGCCGTAGACCCTTTCCTCAAGGATTTACCAGGCTGGTAACTAAAACAGACATCTCAAAGTCGCCTTTAAGGCTAAAATGACTCAGTAGACCGATTTGGTCTTTCAATTAATACATACAACTCATTCTCAATACATGCCCACGTAGGGATCAAAATACAATACACTCCCGTATAACGGGGAAAATGCTGCGGCGGAAATAAAGTACAACCAAACCAATACATGTGGTTAGTATCGATCATCCTTCATCATCCTTCATTCCGACTGCAACACCCTCAGAATCAAACCGGGAATATTACACGCCGCAGACCCTCTCCGTGAGGATCTACCAGGCTAGACATCGAAACCACACAATAAATTACATACAGACATGATGAAATACCAAATCCGTAGACCAACTTGGTCTTTTATCACTAACATACAAATCAAAGCATACATTTCTATATCGACTCATACCCATGCAAGGGTAAAATACACTCATAAACAAAAAGTACGACAACGGAAAGACCATACAACGAACTTCGACTGACTGCACCCAAAACTGGTCTTCATGTGATTAGTATCATTCGTCTTCCATCATCCTTCGCACCGATCCTGTGTTTTGCTCCCAAAACCTACATGTACCTGGACGTAGAACAGACATCCACACCCCGAATACTCGGGGGTTAGCAAAACTCCACTGTTTTGCTAGTACAAGTATAAAATGCAAATACGAGCCATACACAACACATTCCGAGAATACAACGAAAGACTTCCCGAGATATATTATTTAGTTAAAATAGTTCAAATCTAGAAAGTAGAAACGAAACAAGTAAGCACTTTGAAAACACTTCCAAATCTCAGGAGTTTTGAAAACATTTGAAATTGAAAAGTTCTTAATTCCTCGAAAGCCACTTAGGGTCACAGTCCCAAGGTCCATTTTCCAAAATGTAAATCCGTTAACAAAACGCAGGGTCCACGACCCAACCATTCCGGTCATAAAACACAGGGTCCACGACCCAATCATTCACGTCAAATCACTTGCAAGGACACATTACGCATAATACATTATTCTTATGCCATTCTAGTCAAACACCAAGACTCGATATATAATGTATCTCGACCCCGAGCACAAAGCATTGTGATACTCCGGACAATATCACAATTAACGAAAACATCAACATCATCCTCAAGATGAAAACCACACCTGGTAACCCGCGACCGTACCCCTTAGTATCGGCCCCAGACGCCTCGTCGAACGCTCCAGGTGGGAAACCACTTCCGCGGCCGTACCCCTTAGTATCGGCCCCCAGACGCCCCGTTGAACGCTCCGGGTGGAAGTTTAACCACACACGCACCCAAGTCTACTTTCGTGGCCGTACCCCTTAGTATCGACCCCCAGACGTCCCGTCGAACGCTCGGGTGGAAGGACAAACAACACACACACACACATGTTCCACAATTCATAGTTGCAAACCACAAGCATCGAAAGTCAATCACAGTATATATAGTCGAGGTATCTTACTAGAATGGCCAGTTCATCCAACACATACTCACGACCAAGTAACGATACAATTAACACTAGAATTCAACGATGCACCTAGTACCGTTCACATAGCAACGAGAGAAAATACCTTTCCAACCACACCGAACGGCAAAACTTCCTCGTAAGGGAGTTACCATCTTTATCTCACAATGACACATGATCATCAATAAACACATGATTCCCCACACATACCTCAACGAAAGGTTAAACTTTAAAATCTACAAACGACATGATCACACAAAACGATACCCTACGAAAGTAAGGTATTCTTATACTCAGCACTAATACACATACTTAGACAAGTACATTTAACAACAAAAACATACGAGTCATCTTTAAGGAAATATTGAAAAACATATTGATTCATTTGAAAGTTAATTTTAGACATTCATTCAGCACGTATCGTCGATTACCAACTATTAAATCCACAAAACACATAATGTATGGGCAAGATACTTGCCTCGAATAACCACAACGCGAAGAATGGACCGAAGTAGGTTGGCACGAACCGACTACGAACCCACTGACTCCACCGAACGCCAACTCGCGATAATAAACAGCGAAGGACAATAACAACAATGAAAATGAATTCCAAAGCACGACCTAAAGTCGCTGGATTCAAGGAACAAACGACGAAAATTCGAGGGTTTCCCATAAAATGGCCAAGAACACGAATCGACCCGTCAAAAACACGAAAACGCAATTCCAAACCGAAATATGGATATACAATCCATAGGATATGTTTAACAACATCATTTAACAACAACCAGTTTATCAAAATCGGATGAAAAACGAAATCAAGAACAAATCCCCCAAAAAGTCAACTCGAAGGAAAATCAAGAAATATACCTTGATTCGGCGAAGAACAGTGGATTAAATGATGTTAAACACATGAATAATACTAAGATTAATCATACCCATCATGGATTAATCAACAATTCGGAACGAATCGGATAAAAACCCAAAAACCCCAAAATTTCCCAAAGGTAGGGTTCTAGGAAATCTAATCTTGATTCGCTGGATCAAAGGATGATATAGGATGATTAATCAATGATATGAACTCCCAAACTTCGTGGATTAATTCCTTGACAACATGTCTCCTTGATCACCAAGCCTCCAGCCGCGGAGATGAGAAGATGGAAATGAAGAACGGGTGAAAATATGATCGCTCACCATATTTATCTGGCGCGGCCTAGCGTGCGCTAGCCTTCCGGACTAGCGTGCGCTATCGGCGAGATCGGCCTGAACTCGGCCAGGGGCCCCGCACGGCCGAAGATCGATGACTGCCCGACCAGTGACATGCCCGCCGACTCGATAGCGTGCGGCTGCGCGACGCTTAGCGCGCTAGCCGACCTTTCCGTAACCCTCTGGACTAAACCGCTCGGCCACGTAACGTGCGCTAGTCGGCCGACGGCGGCGCTACACATGCGGTTAGCGCGCGCCACGACCGACAGAGCGTGCGCCACTGCCGATCCTCCCGGTCGTAACTCCAGAACCTCTCCGCCCGGCCCAGATAGCATGCGGCCGGCCGCATAACGTGTGCTACTCTGTCGAGCAGAGGCGCGACTCTTCCGGCAGATGGCGCGCCACGTCGGTTCTGCCGTCTGCCCGGCCAAAGACTTCCGACAAGTGCTGCCGCACCGTCGGCGATGCCATACCGCCCTGACCCGACGATTCGGTTTCCGAAAACGCACAGAACGAAACACGACGAAATGCTCGCGGACAACATCATCGATCCGAAATGAAATACTACGCGATAATTAATCACATGCGATCAAATAAACACAAAATCGATCAAGACAACAAATACGAATGTGAATATCCACAACTTTGGGTAAATTACAAAATGGCCCAAACTGCCCGAAAATCACGATACGTGATCGAATAACCAAACCGAACTTCATAACACGTCTAACAAAGTTAAACGGACTTACGGGAAACTCGAAACAGTAGTTTCGAACGAGATTCGCAAGAATCGAACTCGAGTGTGGAAAAGTCGCTAAGAAGCACGAAACTCAACAAAACGGCACCGAAACGATCTCGGATGGCAAAAAGTGCAGAATTAATCATTTTCAGAATGACGAAACGGTCACAGGCGAGTCGTCAAAATGGATTCCCGCTAAAATTTTTTTTACCGGAAATCGAAATTGCGGATATTGCATACTACCCTCCTTAAAAGAAGTTTCGCCTCGAAACTTAAAACAAGTAGGGAGAAGCAATATTCCGCCAGGAAAACTCAACGAGATACACAAGAAACACGCAACTTACGCCTAACGGCGAAACGTTACAAGCAACACAAAGGAATATACGGCGTGAAAACACGCTCCATGACTACCAACACAACGTCGCCGTTAGGGATATAATAAAACCAACAAGTGACAAGCGTCATCAAACAGATAATACAGTCAAGTCAATTATCCGAACAATCACAAAACACTAATCACCTATTACAAAGAAACACGCACAGTCGAGAAAACAGCAATTAAACACAAAACGGTTCACAAGGACAATCACAAACAATTCGGACTACGCCGAAATCCTCAAAAATCACACTAGGCATCTCCGTGTCCTTTCGGAGCGGAGACGCAACCTCGATCCCCAATCTCTCAGCTACCGTCTCGCAATGCACGGCTCGATAACCCACCTGGCCACACTCGAAACAACAGACTAACGGTGAACAACAATTCTTCACGGTACGAGATCAGGCAACAACAGTCAGACAACCCCGATCGAAAAACAATGATCGATCAACAACGACCGAACAACAACGATAGAACAACAATGATCGAACAACAACGATCAAATAACAATGATCAAGTAACAATGATCGAACAATAACGGTCGAAAAATAACTCCGAAGTTCACACTCAACTCAAGACATTAAAAGAGCTGGTAGAAACTCAAAGATGTTATTTCCGAACAAGGTTCACAAGGATCGAACCGAACTCGTAAAAGTCACAATGATAAACAGATCGATCCGAAACAAGGTCACAACCCATTCGAACGATGACAACCCAGATACCGAACAAGTTCAAAAAGTATCAACGAACACAAGCAAGTCGATAGAATTTAGAAGGAGAAAATGCAGAAGTAAAAAATAACACGGGTATTACATACGACCTCTTTTAAAAGAAATGTCGTCCCCGCAACTCACAACAGCGGAAACAAGGTAACAACACAAAAAGCAACCGACAGAAACATCTCCCACGGGCCTCTCGGAGCCGAACCTGATATCTGTGCTAAACCGCGAACTCCGGAAGTCTCGGTAACCAATTCGCAAAACTGAATTCTGTGTCCCTCGAGTCCACACTTGAAATGCGTTACTGACGAGAAGGACAATTTGTACGTACATTCCCCCGGCACAATACGTTGAAGCACCTCGGCTCGGCATACCGAACTACTAGGTACAATGGAATATAACATTGCCAAACAACAAACTGGAGATGCCAACTCAGCACAACAGAAAATCATATCACGCAACACATACGATGGTTACTATCATCATAAAGCAACACACACATCATCACAAAGCGACAACCTTCAATACTAACATCTCACCTCTCACGGAGGGCTAATCACAACAAATGCGTGGCAAACGACTCAACGTTCACGCCAACGATTACATCATACTCGGGAGTTAACATTCTAAAGACAATGCGAATATCACATATACATTCCCGGACCGCAAACAAGAATGATAGGTTTTAAAAAAAATGAAAACCACCTTTTGAAAACAATTTGGAAGCACCAGTTGATCTTGAGTATCACATTCTCAAAAAGTTGTACAAATACCATTATCGGGACTTTGAAAAAAAAGGAGGATACCTTTCTTTAAATTAAAACTTTTCAGAAATATTCGACCTTCGGGTCTAAGCAAATGCGTTTCTAAATCATTGGAAATATCTCAAAATATTTTGGTCCTCAAAGTGGAATAATTTTGAAACATAGTGTGGCACTAGTAGGCACCTTGAAGGTACCGCGAGAAAATAATCCGTTTTAAAAGTACGTCTCGAAATTTATTTTCTAAGATACTCAAGGTTTTTTCGAAAATTTATTAGGCTAGAATGCCTAAAAACTCACATGTAACAACATTCACTTACATACATTACAGTACACGCATCAACTCGTTCAAAATCAAGACAACACCTGTCTTTTACCGGAACAAACAGTCAATTATCACAGTCAAAAGGACATAAATAACGACAACACTCCTCATATAAACGAAACATGAGAGTCACATAAACGCATCACGAAACCGAGAATTCGCATAAAGATTCCATCACTTAATACATAATCATACCAGTAGCCCGCATCAGACGAGGCACAATCACAAAGAAGGGAGACTTACATCCACAGGTCGCACGAAGATGATGGCTGCACCATGATACTAATCACGACCGACATCCTGCATTTACGCGTCGACACAACTCGATGCAGACACAACTGACAAGACAAGACCCAACATTACACGATCGACCCGGCTGACACCAGTTTTCGCAACCTGTGCTCGATACCATAAATGTAATGTTCCGTAATCAAATCGGGAATATTACACGCCGCAAATCCTCTCCGTGAGGATCCACCAGGCTAGACATCGAAACCACACAATAAATTGCATACCGACATGATGAAATACCAAATCCGTAGACCAACTTGGTCTTTTATCACTAACATACAAATCAAAGCATACATTTTTATATCGACTCATACCCATGCAAGGGTAAAATACACTCATAAATAAAAAGTACGACAGCGGAAAGACCATACAACGAACTTCGACCGACTGCACCCAAAAATGGTCTTCATGTGATTAGTATCATTCGTCTTCCATCATCCTTCGCACCGATCCTGTGTTTTGCTCCCAAAACCTACATGTACCTAGACGCAGAACAAACATTCACTCCCCGAATACTCGGAGGTTAGTAAAACTCCACTGTTTTGCTAGTACAAGTATAAAATGCAAATACAGCCATACACAACACATTCCGAGAATACAACGAAAGACTTCCCGAGATATATTATTTAGTTAAAATAGTTCAAATCTAGAAAGTAGAAACGAAACAAGTCAAGCACTTTGAAAACACTTCCAAATCTCAGGAGTTTTGAAAACATTTGAAATTGAAAAGTTCTTAATTCCTCGAAAGCCACTTAGGGTCACAGTCCCAAGGTCCATTTTCCAAAATGTAAATCCGTTAACAAAACGCAGGGTCCACGACCCAACCATTCCGGTCATAAAACACAGGGTCCACGACCCAATCATTCACGTCAAATCACTTGCAAGGACACATTACGCATAATACATTGTTCTTATGCCATTCTAGTCAAACACCAAGACTCGATATATAATGTATCTCGACCCCGAGCACAAAGCATTGTGATACTCCAGACAATATCACAATTAACGAAAACATCAACATCATTCTCAAGATGAAAACCACACCTGGTAACCCGCGACCGTACCCCTTAGTATCGGCCCCCAGACGCCCCGTCGAACGCTCCGGGTGGGAAACCACTTCCGCGGCCGTACCCCTTAGTATCGGCCCCCAGACGCCCCGTCGAACTTTCCGGGTGGAAGTTCAACCACACACGCACCCAAGTCTACTTCCGTGGCCGTACCCCTTAGTATGGACCCCTAGGCATCCCGTCGAACGCTCCGGGTGGAAGGACAAACAACACACACACACACATGTTCCACAATTCATAGTTGCAAACCGCAAGCATCGAAAGTCAATCACAGTATATATAGTCGAGGTATCTTACTAGAATGGTCGGTTCATCCAACACATACTCACGACCAAGTAACGATACAATTAGCACTAGAATTCAACGATGCAGCTAGTACCGTCCACATAGCAACGAGAGAAAATACCTTTCCAACCACACCGAACGGCAAAACTTCCTCGTAAGGGAGTTACCATCTTTATCTCACAATGACACATGATCATCAATAAACACATGATTCCCCACACATACCTCAACGAAAGGTTAAACTTTAAAATCTACAAACGACATGATCACACAAAACGATACCCTACGAAAGTAAGGTATTCTTATACTCAGCGCTAATACACATACTTAGACAAGTACATTTAACAACGAAAACATATGAGTCATCTTTAAGAAAATATTGAAAAACATATTGATTCATTTGAAAGTTAATTTTAGACATTCATTCAGCCATATCGTCGATTAACAACTATTAAATCCACAAAACACATAATGTATGGCAAGATACTTGCCTCGAATAACCACAACACGAAGAATCGACCGAAGTAGGTTGACACGAACCGACTACGAACCCGCCGACTCCACCGAACGCCAACTTGCGATAATAAACTACGAAGGACAATAACAACAATGAAAATGAATTCCAAAGCACGACCTAAAGTCGCTGGATTCAAGGAACAAACGACGAAAATTCGAGGGTTTCCCCTAAAATGGCCAAGAACACGAATCGACCCGTCAAAACACAAAAACGGAATTCCAAACCGAAATATGGATATACAATCCATAGGATATGTTTGACAACATCATTTAACAATAATCGGTTTATTAAAATCGGATGAAAAACGAAATCAAGAACAAATCCCCCAAAAAGTCAACTCGAAGGAAAATCAAGAAATATACCTTGATTCGGCGAAGAACACTGGATTAAATAATGTTAAACACATGAATAATACTAAGATTAATCATACCATCATGGATTAATCAACAATTCGGAACGAATCGGACAAAAACCCAAAAACCCCAAAATTTCCCAAAGGTAGGGTTCTAGGAAATCTAACCTTGATTCGCTGGATCAAAGGATGATATAGGATGATTAATCAATGATATGAACTCCCAAACTTCGTGGATTAATTCCTTGACAATATATCTCCTTGATCACCAAGCCTCCAGCCGCGGAGATGAGAAGATGGAAATGAAGAACGGGTGAAAATATGACTGCTCAGTCATATTTATACTGGCGCGGCCTAGCGTGTTTGAAAATAAATTCCTCATATCGGGGATTTTTAAAAGTAGAAACCTTGTTGGACCTCAAGTCCTTAGTTGAAAAATAACCATTTCAAGACGAATGGGTCTCGGCCAAAATCACTTTCCGTAAAACGACCTTTACAAAACCGTTGGGATCTCATCCCAAACCTCATCAAATCACAGTACACGAGAATAATAGCAAGGTCCGTTTTTCAACATCAAAATCCCACAACTAAAGGACTAAATACATACGACAAATATTCTAGTGCCATCCTAGCCAAGTAGACCAATGGACAACTTTCCTCTTACACACATTTAGTCAATACATGCAGTCATGAAATCACCGTTCAAAAACACTCGTTTCCGGAAACGCCATAACCTAAAACACACTTATAAAAATGCACCACAATTAACCGTTGATCCACGTCTCTGTGGACCCCTACCGAGACCCCGTCGGATCTAATCCGTAGTGGTTAAAAGCAAAGCTCGTCGATCCACGCCTTTGTGGACCCCTACCGAGACCCCGTCGGATCTAACCGGTAGTGAGTATACACACACACATCACGCATTCAATACTAATATGCTAAGAATGTAAGTTCATTAAGAATACTTGCTAGAAATGGCCACTTACCCGACATAATTATCATACTCATCACAATACTTCCATCATGAACAATCAATCACAACACAACAACACAATTAACACGGAATACATGATTCCACAACATTAAACAAGCAGGGATATCATTAAGGCCCTCAACGTTCAAAATAATCAAATCATAATCAATTCACCTGAATCATATTCACGAGGGTAAACCAACCAACGTAAATCCAACATGTAAACTCTATTTACAGGACACAAATCGTATAAGAAAAATACTTGCATCGAAACCACGATCGAAACAAGACGATGAACGGGATGTGGTCGGGCAGCCCCGAACTCCTGAACATAATCAAGAATACAATAGCACCGCGAACACTACGAGAATAACACCACACGAATTTTCAACACAAAACGGAGATCAACTCGGAATCCTCGAGCACCTATAATCCTCCGGAAGAAACAACAAAAACATGATTACGACGAGGATCAAGACAAAAAATAAAGAGATCACATCAAACTATCGAATGAAAACTCATTCGAACATTTAATCGAACACTACACCTCAAGAACACTAAAATCACCCTTCGGGTTGAAACGAACCGAAAATATGGATATACAATCCATAAAACATACTTAACAACAACATCTAACACCAATCGATTCATCTAAACCGGATTGGATTCGGAATCAAGAACAAAACTCCCAAAAAGTCAACTCTAGGGAATCAAGAAAAATACCTCGATCCGGCGAAGAACAATGGATTAAGTGATGTTAAACACACACAAATCCATCCCAAGATGACGCTTGATGATGAAGATCGCCCAGAATCGCTCCAAGAACTTGCTCCCGACGAAAAGAGATGAAGAAGGAGAGAAATGACGGAATAAAGGATGCTGTCCAGTATTTATACTGGACAGTTATTAGCGTGCGCTAAACACACCGCATTAGCGCGCGCTAACGGGGTTAACGCTCCAAAACATTCCGCCCGCAATACTGTTAGCGTGCGCTAGCCAATACGCGTAGCGTGCGCTAACGAGTCACGAACCCAGTCCAGTGGCTCTTGGACAGATCTGCACCTACCAAGTAGCGTGCGCTAGAAAGGACAAATAGCGTGCCCTAAGCAGACGATAGCGCACGCTATCTACCAACCTTAGCGTGCGCTAACGAGACTCCAGTCCCAGTCCAGTAGCTTCTGGACTACCTCGAACTACCAGTTAGCGTGCGCTACCACAACCGTAGTGTGCGCTAACTGTAGCACCTTAGCGCGCTATCCACCTGGATGTAGCGGGCGCTATCGACTCAGAATGACAGCAATAGTACTCTCGAAAATGGGTACGACGACGGATTTCTCCGACCGAATCTTCAAGTTCAAGATATGCACGGAAAACTCCAGAATATGATCATACTAAGAGCTTGAGCTCTAATCAAGCTCACACGCGACCATGAAAAGGGTTGAAACAATAAATACGAAGGGGGATACCCACAACTTTGGAAAATTACCAAATGACCCAAAATGCCCAAAAATCTCGATACATGATCGAATAACCAAACCGAGGTTCACAACACGTCTAACAAAGTTAAACAGACTTATGGGAAACTCGAAACAACAGTTTCGAACGAGATTCGCAAGAATCGAACTCAAGCGCGGAAAAGTCTCTTAAGAACACTGAACTCAACAAAACGACACCGAAACGAACTCGGATGTCAAAAAGTGCAGAATTAATCATTCTCAAAATGACGAAACGGTCATAAGCGAGTCGCTAAGATGGACTTCTGCCAAAAAAAGAAAATTACCGAAAATCGAAATTGCAGATATTACATACTACCCTCCTTCAAAGAAGTTTCGTCCCGAAACTTAAAATAAGTAGGGAGGAGCAATATCCCACCAGGAACATCTCAACGAGATACGCAAGAACCGCATAGCTTATGCCCATCGGCGAGACGTCACAAGAACGCAAAGGACCATACGACGTGGAAACATACACAACGACAACCATCACGATGCCACAAACAGGGGCATAACACAATTAACAAGTGCCAAGTATCACCAAACAGATAACGCAATCAAGTCAATTATCCGAACCATCAAGAGACAAAAAGCACCTATTACAAGAAAACACGAACAGTCGAAAAATAGAAATGAAACGCACAACGATCTGCAAAGGTAACCACGGAGAACTCCGACCACACCGAAAATTCTCGAAAACCACACTAAGCATCTCCGTGTCCCTTCGGAGCAGAGACGCAAACTCGATCCCCAAACCTCTCAGCTACCATCTCGCAATGCACGACTCGATGTCCCAATTGACCACAATCGAAACAGCTGACTAACGGTGAACGACAATTCTTCACGGTACGAAATCAGGCAATTAACAATCGGACAACAACGATTGAACCTCAATGATCGAACAACACGATCGAACACAATGATCGAACAAAAATGATCGAACAACAATGACCGAACACCAACGATCGAACAACAACAGTCGAACAACGACCCTGAAGTTCACACTTCAACTCAAGATATTAAAAGAACTTGTAGAAACTAAAAGACGTTAATTTCGAACAAGGTTCACAAGAATCGAACCGAACTAGGAAAAGTCACAACGATAAACAGATTGATCCGAAACAAGGTCACAACCCGTTCGAACGATGACAACCGAGATACCGAACAAGTTCAGAAAGTATCAACGAACGCGAGCGAGTCGATAGAATTGAGAAAGAGAAAATGCAGAAGTAAAAAATAATACGGGTATTACATTCGACCTCTTTTAAAAGAAGTGTCGTTCCCGAAACTCACAACGGAAGCAAGGTAACGACACAAGTAACCGACAGAAACATCTTTCAAGGGCCTCTCAAATCCGATCCTGACATCTGTGCTGAAGTTCGTACCCCGGAAGGCTCGGTAACCAACTCGCAAAACTAGATTATGTGTCCCTAGAGCCCACACTTGCAACACGCTACTGGCGGGGAAGGACAATTTGCACGCACATGCCCCGACAAATTACAGTTGAAGCACCTCGGCATACCGAATAGACGACTGCTAGGTACAATGGAATATAACATCACAAAACAACATACCGAAGATGCCGACTCAGCACAACATATCAACGTAAGGCAACCTACATACACAAAATCACAACAACGACGGCATACATTCGGCGATTTCAACGGCCCGAATGATAACCAGCACACAATTACAAAACATCAGGAAACAATCACAAATGTACATAATCATACAAACCAAAGCTCTAACAGCTCGCACAGGTGCGATAACACGCAAATCACCACGGCACGACAACATTAAAGACCAACATCACACCTCTCACAGAGGGCTAACACAACAAATGGGTGGCGAACGACTCAACGCTCACACCACCAATTCAATCACAACTCAGGGGCTAACACCCTAACGACAATGCGAACATTGTACATACATTCCCGGACCGCAAACAGGAATGATAGGTTTTAAAAACGAAAACCACCTTTTGAAAATAATTTTGGGAATACCAGTTGATCTTGAGTATCATATTTCGAAAAAGTAACACAACCATTGCTATCGAGACTTTGAAAAATCATCTTGCGTTTGATAGAAATGAGGACACCTTTCTTTGGTTAAAAACTTTCAGAAATATTCGACCTTCGGGTCTAAGCAAATGCGTTTTCTAGATTACTGAGAATATCTCAAAATATTTTGGTCCTCAAAGTGGAATAATTTTGAAACATACAGTGGCACTAGTAGGCACCTTGAAAATACCACGAGAAAATAATCCATTTTAAAAGTACGTTTCGAAATTTATTCTATAAGATACTCAAGGTTTTAAAAAAATTCATTAGGCCAGAATGCCCAAAACTCACATGTATCGATATTCGCTTATACATCTCATAGTACAAGCATCAAATCGCTCAAATTCAAAACAAGACATGTCCTTTCCCAAAAAACAAGCAGTCAAATATCACAGTCGGAAACTGCCTAGGATCGGGGCGAAACCACTGATCCCATTCGAGGCCTCTAAGGACCCTCCCGAACTGGCTAGCGAAACAATCTCGTGAATCCGAAGTGAAGTCACGGATTCCCCCGAGGCCTCGTCGGACCCTCCCGGAGTGAGCAAATCAAACATATATACATTTCTATTCCATATTAAGCACAAATGTTTCACGAGAATACTCGCAAAACGGGCAAATCATTTTGAAATCATTAGCAATGATACCACTCCTCATATAAACAAAATATGAGTGTCAAATAAACACATATCACGAAACCGAGAATCTACATAAAGATTCCATCACTTAACAACTAATCATACAAGTAGCTCGTGTCACACGAGGCACAACACAGAGAAGAGACACTTACATCCACAGGTCGCATGAAGATGATGATCGCCCCACGATACTAATCACGACAAACAAACTCAGACGACGCGTCGCGACATGACTCAATCAGACAAAATCTGACAAGACAAGACAAGACCCGACAACGCTCAACTCCACCCGACAGCCTTTCCGCAACCTAAAGTTCCGATACCGTAGATCATTTCCTCAAGGATCTACCAGGCTTGTAACTAAAATCAAACATCTCAACGCCGCCTTTAAGGCTAAAATGACTCAGTAGACCGATTTGGTCTTTCAATTAATACATACAACTCAATCTCAATACATGCCCACGTAGGGGTCAAAATACAACACACTCCCGTACAACGGGGAAAATACTGCAGCGGAAATAAAGTACAACCAAACCAATACGACATCGAATGGATCCTCATGCGATTAGTATTGATCATCTTTCATCATCATTCATGCCGACCCTGTGTTATGCTCCCCAAAACCTGAATGCAATACAGACATCCACCCCCCGATTACTCGTGGGTTAGCAAAATCCCACTATTTTGCTAGTGCAAGTACATAATCATGCAAAATATAACAAATAAATAGAAATCACGAATCGGATGCGACAATTAACTACCAGAGCCTTCCCGAGATATTTTATTAATTAGAAAGCAAACAGTAAAGTGTTTGAAAATAAATTCCTTATCTCGGGATATTGAGGATATATTATTGGCTCATGGCTATTCACCAAGTGTTCTTTGTGAACAATCTAAACTTTAGCTTTCCAATTGAACCAAGTTCTTAGGATCTACAATCATCATGGTTGGATTGTTGGTGATTTTAGTGTCACCATTCATTTTGTGTAATTGGAACTAATATGTGAGCTAAGGGGTTTATAATTCGTATTCTAATATATGATCGGGTATGTGCGGAGTGCACACATGTATAAGATCGAATTATAAGCCGGTACGGACTAATGTCGGGGTCCGGGGCGCGCCCCTGACGGGTCTAGGCGGCGCCTAGCGGGGTCCATGGGGCAGAGCCCTAGCGGGGTCGAGGGGCCGAGCTCATGGGCCTGGGGGGCGCCCAAAAGGTCTTCGGAAATTTAGACTGGGGATTTAGTGATATTTCCGAATTTTAGAGGGAGACTATGGTAAAATTGACTAATTTCGTCAATTTTGTTAAGCCACCCGTCAACCCTAATTTCGGACCACTAATGACGGCGCCGCTCTCAAAACCCTAAAAGTCGATCTAATTGTAACCCTAATCCGACATGTATAAATAGGACTCTCCTCATGAGTCTTAGATACACCCTTTTTCTGAGCTCTCTATCTTTCTGATAAACACAAAATTTCTTTAGCAATTTGGCTTACGTTTCTGTGCCTAGATTCGTAAGTGTTCCATTGGATTATCCTAGGCTGAATTTCTTGTAACCCGGGCATATGGTAGAAATATCAGTTCGGAAAGTGTATACACGATCCATTGGAAAATCCGGATCTCCATAAAAACCCTTATACCCCAACAGGATATCGACTAAAGACCATAATTTAGTTGTGGATTACCTAGCAATTATGGAATTGATCTCGGTTTAAACTTTCAGTAAACAAATCTATTATATTCTCTTTTTACTTCACATAATGAATTGAGATTATTCCTCTTGAGATCATCCCCCTTCGGATATTGTGTGAATGTGTATAGTTATCTTTGTATTTAGCATTAAGTGTCCTACCAATAGTTGCTTGGGTATCGCAATGTTACAATAGAATATATTGGTTTTTCCCAATATGGACTGTCCTAGAAGAAATTTCAAAGTGTAGGTCACAATATACTTGAAGGAAGTAGTTTAGAGAGGGAAGGTGAATAACCATAACATTTTTATTTAATTATTTTGTGGTAGATTTAAAGTAGTTTGTTGGAGGAAGTCAGAATAACAAGATATAACAGATGTTTATGGTCTTATAGGTAAGGTACTTTACAACGTGTTGGGAGTTGAATACTACTTTGCTTACGGTGAGCAACATAATAAGTATGTGTGTAAATTGTAATACTCCAACTCAACTAGGGCTGTTATATACCGTAAAACCTCTCACAATGGTCTACCAAGATAGTACCGAACATACAACAACAACCAACTCATAATCAAACATAAAATGGAATCAGAATAGGCCGTGGCCTCGAGAAAAACACTTATATTTGACAAAAGTCAAAATAATATGATACCATTTCAATTGCTCAAGTAGGGGACTTCCATGGTAAATAAAAGCAAAACATAACCAAAGTATTCAGAATGCAAAGACTAAATATCAGACAGACATAACATAGTAACTGCGATTTGCGCCATTAACATCCTATATGGCCGTTAGTACCATGCGCGCCTCGCCGCCCGCGCCGGGGCTCCTCAAAGGCAATCGCCTGAAATGCATAAAAGGCATTTTCCCTCGAAGGAGTTACTGCTGGAATTAATAGTACAAGTATATAACCATATGAAAAATATTTAGATATTTACCAAGTTCTCATTTTAACCAAACAGTTCAATATTCCAGAATATTATTCAATAATTTCATAAATCATCGGGATTCAACAACCCAAATCATATGCAAATCACTTAATGATTATCCATATTCCATCCCTCAAGTTACCAAACTTTATACGCCCCGTCGGATATCTGTTTTTTTTTTTTGAAGGCTCAATTTCTTCAAAAATCATTTTTAATTTGTCCCGTATATAGTTGGCTGTGTTACAACCTTTTCACCTTCGAGAATATACCCTTGTCCGAGGTGACATAATGCGTATTCTTGGCAATATTTTCGAGGGTAGCCTGCTTCTTGTCGTTTGTGGTCTATTGGTCCCTGTGTTTTTCAAACATGCCCGTGAAGGGTTGACCTTCTACACTTAGACCTGGGTTGAGCTTCATAATCTTGAGGGGACCTTCATATATCACATAGATTATTTCCTCGTGCATGGCCGTGAGGTGAGCTGTCATCATGATTCTCGTGTAATCAAACTCATTAATAAAAAACATATGAACTTCATCAATTACGGATGGATCCATTACGAGAGGATGATGATGAAAGTCTTTGAAAAACAAACATAAATCCTTAACTTGTGATTTTATCTAATATAATGAAATTAAATAGACTAATTCTTGTCGGAACCAACCTTTCTAATACCACTTGCAGGATCATATACTTGAAGGTGATGGTTTAGGAGGTAATAAATAAACTATGTCGACTTTTTCTTAAAATTGCTTTGTTGAAGACTTAAAGTAGTTTGTTATAGGAAGTTAAAGTGACAAAATATAGCAGATATTTGCGATTATGTAGGTAAGGTACTTACAAGGTGTTGAGAGTTGTATATTACCTAGCTTATATTGAGCACCAAAGTAAATGCCACGAGTCATCTTCTAAATATGCAATGTTGTCTGTATGTAGATGTGGCAGTAAGTAATAAAAGCAGTAAACAATAACAGACACAAGATTTATAATGTTCGAAGATAACTTCTTCTACGCGCACTCTGCTCCACATATCAGGTATTTACTGTTGAATAAGCTGTGTTACAAACTTGCTGGGCGGAAAAATAAATAACAACTGGAATACAAAAAATTACAACTCGAAAACAGAGACTACAAACTCGTATGGAAATGAAAATACAAAACTCGAGACAGAATTGAAAATACAAGAAAATAAATTATAAAACCGTAAACTAATGCCGAGTCGAGGAAGGCCTCTTTCCGCAAGACGAGATACGCCCCGGTAGTGCTCTCGGTTTAGGCGTGTCGTCTCCAAAGATAAAACGGCTTCGTCTTGAAGGTAGTAGCACCACAAACCCACAAGCTCCGACGAACTAGAACGAGGCGAGGACAGAGCTTCAACACAACAAATGATATGTATGCAAGATATGAATACTAAGGGTGTTTGCAAGTGTGTATGATGCCATGCATGGTGCCCTATATATAGGCAAGCTCACCATTAGAGGATTTAAACATCATTAACAAGCCATAAAATAAAACCTTCGGTTTCAATTCTTAAAACCAAATAATGGCTTACGGTTCAAAAATTTTTAACTTTTGAACACCATTCAAATGCCCCATGCCGTTACTTAGTTGGCTAATAGGAAATATTAATTTCACTTTTCAAGTGCCTTAAAGGCTCCATACACACACACGCCACAATCAATATAAAATTAATTGTCAATTATGATTTAATTTAATTAAATCAATTTCTTCATCCCACACAATATCACTTAATATATATATATATATATATATATATATAGTGGCGCGTTCTATGCAGTACCAATATTAGATGCAGTACTTTACAGTACTAATTTATGCATGAGTTTTGTACTAATTATGCATGAAATATATGCATTTCGTGCATCAAAATTTCAATGCATTAAAATATGCAATATATGCATCAAAATATAGATGCATTAAAATATTAGATCATATGCATCAAATATATTGCATGTTTTAATGCATTGAAATTTTGATGCACGAAATTCATATATTTCATGCATAATCAGTACAAAACTCATGCATAAATTGGTACTGTAAAGTACTACGTCTAATATTGGTATTGCATAGAACGCGCCCCTATATATATATATATACTATTTATATTCACTTGTCTGTATATACAAGTTATTATCCACGGCTCGATCCATTCCGGCAATGGCGCCGACGACACGCTTGTGTGTGTATACGAGTAGCGTAGCTCACTCCGTTGCCAACTAATTTTAGCACTTCATTTCTCACTCACCCAAAAAGTTGGTTCTGAGAAATTTGTTAATCTACTTTACCAATAGATTAACTAAATAATATTTAATTAAATATTATTAACCAATTTCCAACATTTACTAGAAAAGTAAGGAAGTACACAACAAATTTTTAATTGTTGGATACACCACCCAGTCTATGTACTTATATATAGGTTGATATACAACAGTCCCATGCAGTCAATACCCTTCCACATTGGCTGGCATTCGACTAAATTTGAGTCAATACTCTCTCACGTAGGTCAGTGTTCGACTACTAAAAAGCTAACATTTCTCCATAGAGGTTGGTTTCCACTTATGATTTCAACCTACATAAGATTCAAACTCTCAACTTTAGATGTTGTAAAATATGGTTCAACAATCTCTCTTCAGCTCAAATTTCTTTGAGATGCTATAAGATGTTGAGTATTTAGAATTAATTTCCCTTAGGTTGGTCTGGAATATCCGCTTCTTATGTTTAGAATCATAAGTTCACTCCAGTGCCCTGCCTTCGGCTATATATAGATGTGAGAATATAGCCCTTCATTATTATAGCCATTGTTGGTTGATGATATTTGTTGTTACTGATTGGCGGCATGTATTTTGTACCAAAGTTGTCCTCTTTGCCTCTTAACTAATGCAGTCTTCCTTCTTTAGC
Source organism: Orobanche coerulescens (assembly GCA_033398695.1). NCBI lineage: Eukaryota > Viridiplantae > Streptophyta > Magnoliopsida > Lamiales > Orobanchaceae > Orobanche > Orobanche coerulescens. The sequence goes on from CM065818.1 coordinate 61,960,292, forward strand.
CATCGAGCAAATGCTTTTTCATACTCCAGAATGCAGTGCCATTAATGCATATAAACCTGTAATAAATGCATTTTCATTGCGTATTACTTTAGGAATAAAATATTCCTCAAGTCTAAATGGCTCTTCGTTGTATGGCAACTAGCTTTTAGAAATCTTGTGCTAATTTCCATATGAAGTCCCTACAGCTCAATCGTTGTATATCTATAGCTCAGCACTGTGTAAATCACTTGCTGTATTTGACCCTAATAGTGTATGATTGTTGTCTTGTTGTTTGTCTTCACTCTTGCTGTAATATTACATTATCAAAATACTATTCCTAACACGAGCAATTCTGGTTTGTCTCCAACTTTGTTCAGAACTATAAATTTGATTCCACGGTGGATGGGGCTATAAATAATACACATGTGCTTAGTAGATCTCCAAGATACGACACCACACCTACGGTGAACATGTTATCGTTATGTGAGGTCCTTGGAGTTCAAAATCCAGTTTGTGTCGCAGTACCCTTCCTGTACAACTGGATAACTTGTATGGTGAAGCACAAAGCTCAAGATGTATTTTAATTATCGTAATACCTTTTTGAGTGCATTATAGTGTTTCCTATTTCTAATACTTATGAATCTACTTAACCAATTAACTAATGTGCTAGATTAGGTCTAATATAGTCTGTAATGTAATACCAACCTCTCGATGATTGTACAGTACTCCTGTTAAGCCACTAGATCCCTTGTGTTTTTCACAAAACACAAGCTCTCATCAGATGGTATCCTTGCCCGTAGATCATTAGAGGCATTAAACTTCCCAAGTATATTTTGCATACGGTGTGCTTGACTCAGTACTATACCATTCGAGTTCCTCATAATTTTTATCCATAGGATCACATCTGCTTGACCCAAGTCCTTCATGTCAAAATTATTCCTCAATATGTTCTTTATTCTCATGATCAGTTCATGAGTACTTCCTAATATCCGCATATCATCAACGTATAGGCCTACGTAGATAATAGAGTCAGGTTTATCTTTTTATGTACACATTTATCATTTTTATTAATACAAACCCCATTTGACTTCATCACATTATCGAACTTGATGTGCCATTGCTTCAGTGCTGCTTTTATATATACAAGGATTTAACAAGTGTACACACCTTATTTTCTTATCTAGGAACTATAAACCTTTCAGATTTCATTTTAGATCTCTTCTTCTAACTCGCCATTTAGAAACGCAGTCTTTACACCAGTTTGATCAATCTCAAAATTATGTAATGCAATACTCGCCTAAAAGCACCATGATGGAAGTGATTCTCATTACTAGTATGTATGAAAGAAGTTATACCCTTCTTTTTGTTTGAAGCCTTTGCATACTAATCTAGCATTATACTTATTAATTAAGCCATCAACCTTGTATTTCCTTCGTATAATCCACTTGCATAATGAAATCAATCTCACTATTGATGGCTTCTTTCTATATTGGGGTTTCCGGACTTGACAATATTTCTTATATGTTTTTCGATTCATTGTATAAAAAATTGTTCATGAATTCCGAACCAAAAGATATAGTAGTCCCAATCCTTTTGCTACATCTTGACTCCTCATCATCTAGTCACACGCCTTGTTATGCATCATGCATTGAAGATATAACTGAACTTCATATGCCATATCTTTACTTATCTTGGCTCAAGAACTTTGACTTTAGCCAAACATCCCCATACTTTGAGTTAGGTATGAGGGTGTTCCATCCTTCCATAGTCTTATAGTTTCATTCATGAAGAACCCTAATCAAAATATGGTTGGCAACAAGAATTGCTTCCCCACAAGTTTTATGGTAACCTAAACTTATGAACAGGACTTTCATCATTTCGCTTATTCTTGCCTTCGCAACACCATCTGCCAAGCAAACCCTTACTCGAATTTTCAATCATAATTTCAGCTTTTCCAAACAAATCCTCGAGCATTTTCAGAATTTTAGTCTTTCCAAATAAGGCTTTAGGTGGATTTCAGAATTTTCAGAGTGACCGGTGAACTAAAATGTAATTTTTATCTTTTCTGAAAAATTACAAAAAGGCCTAAGAATAGTATATACAGTAAAACCTCTATAAATTAATAATATTGGGACCGGGATATTTTATTAATTTAGCGAGATACTATTATATCGATAAATTAATAAATTATTAATTTAAAGAGTTGACTTATATTCGTGAGCAACTCTCAAATTATTGCGGATACCGTTCAAAATTCGGTTGATGATGAAGTTGATGATGATTCAGTACCTTTGGAACCGGTCACTCGGAAAGAAGCATTGCAAGCAGCAACAACTCTTCACAATTTTTTGTTGCAATACGAGAATACAGTGCCTCAACTCTTAAGTGCAATTGGGAGATTTAAAGATGAACTCAATATAGATTTAAAGTTCACAAAAAAACAAGTGACTATAGATTCATTTTTTACTAGACAATTCTAGAATTTTGGAATATTTTAGTAATTATTAATTTATAGTTTCGCTGGGATCAATATATTTACATTGGGATTTCAAAAAAATTATTATTTTATTATTTTATTGATTGGGGTCCAATTTTGTGCTGGTCCCAAATTGGAACCGGGCAAATTATTAATTTTATCGAGGTTATTAATTTATCGAGTATTAAATTATAGAGGTTCTACTGTAGAAGTCCCTGGACTACATTTAGTCCTCAAAAATTTACCGCAATATCCAAATGAGATAGAATTTTTGATTTTTATAACCACCACAGTCAGTTTACCAGAACTCACGACCCGGTCGTGGTTTCCCTTCGCTCCCACCATCTCTCTTTGAAGGCTTCGAACTCCGGCATGCAAGGGCTACCCAGACGAGACATGTTTGACGATAGTTCGGAGCGATGAGCTGACTTCTGCGATTCTGGATCCCCTTAGGCCACCAACCATCTTCGCTTCCACTGTGCATGCTCTCTCGATCGGACTTATTAAAGTTTGGGGTTCCATCTCAAAATTAATTGGTAATGAGAGGAGTAGCCTATGATTTTTATATATTAAATACAAGGCTTCTATTTTCCCGATGTGGGATTAATGCTTTAACACGCCCCTCACGCCTAGCTGGAGTCAAGGCTAACAGCGTGGACTTTTTAACTAGGGTGGCGCAGAGCCAGAACATCGTGGGCCGTTGGGCTGGCACGTGTAGAGAGCTTGCTCTGATACCAAGTTAAAGTATGGGGTTCCATCTCAAAACCAATTGGCAATGAGAGGAGTAGCCTAGGATCTTTATATATTAAATGCAAGACTTGTATTTTCCCGATGTTGGATTAATGTTTCAGCAGGATTCCTCCGATCTTTGCCAAGGAAATCAGCTTCTCCAGCGTCCCGGTGCCCATGTTGTCCATGAAAGCACCAGATGAGATGTACGAGGCTTGGATCTATTGGTCATGGCGAACCGAGCTCGTCTAAGTCATCAACCTTACCTTGCACGCGGCAACGCGGAATGTCTCAACCCACGCGGCTGCGGCCGATCAGATAAAACGGGTCTGAGATCCAATTTCACTTCCCAACATATACCCAAAAACAACCCACGAATTTTACAGATAAAATTTTGTTAGTTTCAAATATTAATTTTTTTTGGAATTAGAATAGCGAAGTTCAAATACTGGAACAAATAATATTCCTTTTTCCAACAATTGGAAATTCCAAGACAGGTTTGAATAATTTGTGATTTTTAAAATATAATTTTAGGACATGAGGTCAGATCTCAAAATCTCCAGCAACAACATTAGGATTCGCGGATACGAGAACAACATGGTTGAGGGTAGCAGCATTCGATACAACAGTCGAGTCAGTCAGATTTCTATTAGTCGCCATAAGTTAAAATTACATAAAAGAATCTTAAAAATATTTATAAAACAATACAAATATGGGATACACGGGTAATAATTTAAACTAAAAACAGATGTTGAAAAATCGAGAAACAACAAAAATGAAAAAGTAAGCCAAGTCAAGCAGATTTTTCTTTTAAGATTCTTGTTGTCCCGTATCGTAGCGCGCGGTCTATGACAATAAATCTCTCAAAATACGACTTTAGTATTGGTTTGAGCAGTGCGAAACAATCACCATGGCGAATGAGTCATGAGGACAACTAAGCAATGAACCTTAAAATTCCAATATGAACATGTTGAACGCGTATGGAATTATTCTGATAATTCAGAGATTTAGTTTTCTTCAAATATATAGGAAGTGCTGCATTTATAGGTATAATGTTGGTGATTTTAGTGTCACCATTCATTTTGTGTAATTGGAACTAATATGTAAGCTAAGGGGTTTTATAATTTGTATTCTAATATATGTTCGGGTATGTGCGGAGTGCACACATATATAAGATCGAATTATAAGCCGGTACGATTATGTCGGGGGTCCGGGGGCAGCGCCCCAAAAGGTCTTCGGAAATTTAGACTGGGGACTTAGTGATATTTCCGAATTTTAGAGGGAGAATATGGTAAAATTGACTAATTTCGTCAATTTTGGTAAACCATCCGTCAACCCTAATTTCGGATCACTAATGACGGCGCCGCTCTTGTAAAAACTAAAAATCGACCCAGTGAAACCCTAATCGACATGTATAAATAAGACTCTCCTATTGAGTCTTAGAGACGCCTTTTTTCTTAGCTCTCTGTTTTCTATCAAACCCAGAATTCTCTAGCAATTTGGCTTACGTTTTTGTGCCTAAATTCGTAAGTGTTCCATTGGATTATCGTAGGCTGAATTTCTTGTAACCCGGACATAGGGTAGAAATATCAGTTCGGAAAGTGTTTACATGATCCATTGGAAAATCCGGATCTCCATAAAAACCCTTATACCCAACATATAAGGTATCCATGAATTTAGAATAAAAATTCTCTTAGGATTCGAATTGATTGATTCCCAAGCAAAACGCAAGTGCTGGAAGGTTCTGGAGATAAAAAAACTCAAAATCACCTAGTAGAACTTGCCCCAAGCCCCCATCCAACTGGGACACGTCTCGATGCCGCACCAAGATGGAGTGGACTTTCCACATTTCTCCCAACTCAAATGCTCAATTTGAGCATTGATATTCATCATTCAAAAATGGATTTACGAAAACCACTATATTATTCATCTATACAATGAATATGAGGCTCGTTTTTCATTTTAAAGGCTCTTCCATCTTGAAAATTTTAGACAAAATTACCTAATGAACTTGATTTCCAAGTCATATCCTAACATTTTTCGTAAATAAGTAGGTTTTAGGATTAACTATATACATTGACCGAATCCATGGAAAATTATATTGTGCAACATGATGTACCGTGCATGGTACATTATTTGTGCATATATTGTATTTTCTCAATTTGATTATGTAATACACCAGTTGTGATAATCATGCATCATTTTTCACTGTAATTATGTGATACACCAGTTGTGATTATGTTATATTTCCAATGTGAATATGGTATACATTGGTGTGATTATGCTAGTAATCACAATTGGTGTATATTTTACATCGCGTTGTGGGATATACCAACTCGTGTTCATGATATCACTGAGCCTGTCACGTATGGCAACATTTAGCTTTCAAAGCTCTAATTTCTCGGAGTCATATCCGACGGACCAATGTGTGACGTTTGCATGCATTTTACAAGTTATTAAGTAATTTTGTTAGTTGATGCTTAGAATTTATTATTAGTAATATGAATTAGAAATAGATAGTGTACTGTATTTACATGTTGCAAAAGAATGCTAACTGAATCATCCCAATGGATCCGATAACCTTTCCCCCTCCTAATCGATAGGCCTACATTGTTGGAGAGCATGGAGATAGTTCAGTAGCACTATGGTCGAGCATCAGTTTAGGAGGAGTACCTCTACTCAGCTCCTTAGAGAGGCAGCAAATTGCATATGAGAAGGAAACACTAAAAAGCATTCACAAAGAAGTGGTACAAGGTGCATATGAAGTCATACGTCTGAAAGGCTACACGTCTTGGGCTATTGGCTACTCTGTCGCTAGCTTGGCGCGTACCATACTGAGGGATCAGAGAAGGATTCATCCCGTTTCGGTTCTTGCAAAGGGATTCCACGGTATTGATGGTGGCCAAGTTTTCCTCAGCTTGCCAGCTCAGCTTGGTAGTAATGGAATATTGGGAGTTGCCAATTTGCATCTCACTGATGAGGAAGCTCAGCAGCTCAGGAACTCAGCTCAGACCATTTTAGAAGTGCAAAGCCAGTTGGGAATTTGATGATTGGAAAAGTAAACTCCGTTTTGGTTATAGACTTTCAACCTTTTTTGCATTTATTTATACTTGTTTAAGTTTCGACGCTTTCTACAGTGTTATTGAACTTTTGTCGCTGATCTTATAGGACCGAGGTGTTCAACTATACTTGACTAATGGATAACTTGTACTATAATAGTGATGCATAATTAGATTTAAATTATCAAATTATCAAATTACCTTGCTAGAAAAAATATGTTAGTAGCTTGAGACAAAAAATGGTGGGTCGTCGGAGGTACGCCGACGGCCGGTAATCGACGTCGGAGAACATACTGGAAGGCAGCCGAAGAAAAAAACAGATCGATCATGGAGGTCCACCACCGTCCGATAGGAGACACGTTGAAGAACAGACCGATAGGCGGCCACGAAAAAAGAGCTCGGTCGTCGGAGGTCCGATGACCATTGGGGACCCTGTCTGAGAATAGGCCTGTAGGCGGCCTAAAAAAATTGCCCGGTCGTCAGAGAACAGGCCGACAGACGGTAGAAAAAAAATATCCGGTCGCCGGAAATTCACCAGCAGGCGATTCGCCGGAGAACCATTACGAACAAAAACAAAATGGAAGATATCATAAGACTATATTTCATAGAAAGAATATAGAGAAAATAAATAGAACGAATTTGCAGGTATAAAACAAAAAATTTATTTATAGGACAATTTCAGATGGCACAATCATACTTACTTACTTACATCAGGAACAAAATAGTCATTTGCAAATAATAAAATAGAGTACACATTATTGTAGGGTTGGGACTTAGGACCCGAATAACCGAAGATCCGAATTGAGCTGTCAATTTCGGTTCGATTTGGTTCGATTCGGTTCGGGTATTGAGAAAGAAATCATTAAATAAACTTTGGGTTCGGGTACTATAATTTCAAAATTTCAATGACTATAATACCCGAAACTTACGTCAATAACCAAATAATATATTATAACCCATAATACTCAAAATGTAAACCATACTATAATTTTCATAGCTATTTTTATTTCTAATTTTTTTACATAATATAAACTAAAACATTATAATTTACTATCCCTCTCTCAGAGAAATTTAAAAATAACCAAAGAAAAACGAAGTAACCGGAAAAAATTCGGTTCTTTTCGGTTCTTTCTGAGAAATTTGAAATAGAAACTTCGGTTTGGGTATTTCGGTTTGTTGTTACCCAAAATATTTATCCGAAGATTAATACTGCTGGAAGACGGACAACAAACAACAATTGCGGGAGCACTTCCGAGAGAAGATAAATAATACAAGATTTGCCGGGTTTGTTAGGCCCGGGCTTGAATGCTCTCGCGAGATGTTATTAATACAAATATTCGTGGATACAAGTATTAATGAGAGAAATCTAAATACAATGAGTGTAAAAAGACTCTGTTAATCCGGCTCTTGAGCGAAGCTCGGTGTTCTTCGTCCCCGCCGATAATCTGCTGGATGAGATAGGCCGGGAGAAGTAAGGCCGAAAGATAGCTGTTGCCAAGAGTTGGATGTTAGCCAAGTGTTATGTATTTTGCTTCTGTATGGTGTGAAATTGCGAGAATGCAGAGAGAGAATCCAAGTGCAGGCTGCCTTCTTTATATAGGGGTTGAGGTGCCTTGTCCCCTAGTGGGCGATCGCCTTTCGGCCATTAATGTAATGGGGCGATCGTCCTAAAGGTCACATGGGCTGCCTGCCAAAAGTCTAAGGCTACAGCTGGTAGCCAGCTGTGCGGTCCAATGAGGAGTCGACGCGTCCTAAGTATCACTGGGAGGTCCCACTTTGTTACTTTCGGCGACTTTGTCAAGAGGAAAGGTAGGTGACAGCCGTGGTCACTGGGCCTTGTCCGACAGCTCCTTCTGCAGGTCTGCGGCCCTGTTGGTAGGTGAGGTAGGTGTCAGGCTTGTCAGCGCCTTTTGTGGATCTGCACGTGGGTGATGTCCTGTGGCTCGGCCTTGGCCGACTGGATGGCCATCGGCCCAGATCGTCATGTTGCGGTCGTCTCTAGCTGGACACCGAGGATCGTTCTCGGCCAGTCACTGAAGGTCGGCATTGGTCGGTCACCAAGGGTCGGTCGGCAAAGCGCTGAGAGATGATCGTCCATAAGTCGGTCGCCAGAAGTCGGTCGCCAGGCGCCGAGAGATGATCGTATTGGATGTCGATCGCTCGGCACCGGGACTTGTCCTGGGACCTTCGGCTGGGTGATTCATGCTTGTCTGCCGGGCTAAGGCTAGGTCGCCTAGTCGCTGATCGGCAGATCTGCCTTGGCCGCTTGGCAGTAAGTCGGTCGCCCGACCTCCTAGGCGATCGCCGGTCGGAAGGTGTTAATTCTTGACACAACAATTGCCCCCCAGCTTGCTCCTATGTTGAAGACATGGGGCGAGGTGGTTCTTGCTGGCGATCGTGTAAGGATGAGGACGGGCGATCTTGCTGAGCTGACTTATGATTTCGGACTTGGGCTATCATGGTCGATTGGATTTAGCTATCTTTCGGTCTTGTACCTGCAAAAACAACATTGGCCGATCCCCCATGGAAACTTGGTGGTTTCGCTTTGTTTGAGGAATCGTGCACAGTCGCGGAGATCGATGGACCGACCCCATGACCGTGTCTTGGTGCGCGAAGACATTGAGTGTCTCGTGACTCACTTTATTATGAGGGTCCTCTGTTAGCCGCGCCGCCTCGTATTTAAACGAAGGGCGTGCGGTCTTGGTCTAGAGGAGTCCTTGCGCGGGGCAGCATCGGATGAATCAACTCCACGCCCGCGGCTTGTTAGCTCTGCTTCCACCTCGGCCAGCCATGGAGATGGCCGACCTCGACGGTGTACGTTGAGACGGGTTTGTGGCATGTGTCCACTGATTAATGTTGGAGAGCCCTCAGACTACGCCGGCCTCGTATTTAAACGAAGGGCGGGCGATCTCGGCCGAAAGGGACCTTGCATGGCCGGGCAGGTTCCATCGATCGCCAGACCATGGCTTTATGAAGTGCGGTGGAGGCGATCTTATGCCTTAGTCCGTCATGTTATATCTTTGGATCAGATGGCGATCGTGTCCACCGGGTTGCCGATGATGTAGCGTGACGATCGGCGATCGGGCCGAAGATCGGCGATCGCATGGCCGCCGATCGCTTTAATCGTAGGCCGACGTCGGCGATCGGGCGGGAGATCGTCGTCCCGGCGCCGATCGCGCGCTCCACAAAGCAAGCAGAACCTTTGCCCGGCCGTAAAATCTGCGGCTCTAGCCCTAAGGCTGCGTAGGTTGTAGGTTGGGTCTTCGTGAGATACCCGAACATAGGCGAAAAACCCCGAATCCTCCTAGACCGCGTAGAGGGCGGTCTCATCGCTTATGGGCTCGCCATTGAGGATGATTACGTCTACCCGGCCGATGTAGTCCGAGTCGGACTCTTCTTCTCCCCGCTTGATTTGCATCATGCGGAGGGGACCTTCGGCCGGACGACCCGGTGGCGAAGTACTCCGTGAAGACGTGCGCCACTCGTTAAAGGAGCCAATGGACCGAGGTGGCAATGAAGTGTACCACCGGTGGCGAGGTCGCCCAAATGGCCGAGGGAACATTCGGCACTGGTCGCGCGATGCCCCACACCCGGTCATGTAGATGTTGAACTTCCTCAGGTGCACTGGGGTCCGATCGCCCTCGTACACGGGTGTTTGCGGGGAGCGATCTTGTGCCGCACGGGGGCGAGCTCGATGTCGATCGTGAGCGGCTCGCTTGGCCCGGCGATCGTCTTCTTGGCGCTGCCCGGATTCCAGGAGCGCCTTCATGTCGTCGAGTTGACGTTGCATCGCAGCCATTGCCGTGGCTTGGTCGCTTGCAGATCGGCTTTGGGAGCAGGAGCCGAGGCGATCGTGTACCGATCTCCGGCTCCGCCGCCGGCCTGCAATTTGGCGAGGGGGAGCCGACGGCCAGTCGCCTTCCGGGAGTCGGCAGGCCGAGCTCCCGGTGACGGACTCAAACTCCGTCGCCTCGTAGCCGGGCCGGACGCCTTGGCCGCTGTGTCGGGTCACCGCCTGTGCGATCGAAGACAGAGGTGCCCCCGGGCGAGCGCCTCTTCCTCGGGACGGAGCCTCTCGCGATCGCTCGGCTGACGCCTTGAGTTTCCGCTGACTTCCGGCGACGACCGAGGGGCGAGAAGCGGAGGCGCGTCGAGAGCACTCCGTCGCTCCTGTAGGACGGCCAAGGCCCCTTCGATCTGTTCCTTGGTTCGGAACCGATCGAGCGAGAGGCTTGGGCCGCCGTCCAGGGGCGGGATCGAGCGTCTCTGACCGCGGCGGCTACCTTCCACCATCGGCTGTGGCTCGGACTGGGACGGAACGCGGCTTCCGGCCGGCTGGCCGGTGGCTTTCTTCGACGCGGAGGCGGAAGACATGATTTCTGGAAGATATCTTTGAAGTGCAGTAAGTGTCACTTCAAGTATCTGCCCCGAGAACAGTGAGTGTTCTTCGGGACGGTAGGTGTAAAAAATCGAGGGTTGGATGCCCTCCCTCTAGCGCCAATTGTTGTTGCCCAAAATATTTATCCGAAGATTAATACTGCTGGAAGACGGACAACAAACAACAATTGCGGGAGCACTTCCGAGAGAAGATAAATAATACAAGATTTGCCGGGTTTGTTAGGCCCGGGCTTGAATGCTCTCGCGAGATGTTATTAATACAAATATTCGTGGATACAAGTATTAATGAGAGAAATCTAAATACAATGAGTGTAAAAAGACTCTATTAATCCGGCTCTTGAGCGAAGCTCGGTGTTCTTCGTCCCCGCCGATAATCTGGATGAGATAAAGGGAGAAGTAAGGCCGAAAGATAGCTGTTGCCAAGAGTTGGATGTTAGCCAAGTGTTATGTATTTTGCTTCTGTATGGTGTGAAATTGCGAGAATGCAGAGAGAGAATCCAAGTGCAGGCTGCCTTCTTTATATAGGGGTTGAGGTGCCTTGTCCCCTAGTGGGCGATCGCCTTTCGGCCATTAATGTAATGGGGCGATCGTCCTAAAGGTCACATGGGCTGCCTGCCAAAAGTCTAAGGCTACAGCTGGTAGCCAGCTGTGCGGTCCAATGAGGAGTCAGCACGCGTCCGGAAGTACTGTCACAGGAGGTCCCACTTTGTTACTTTCGGCGGACTTTGTCAGTAGGAAAGGTAGGTGACAGGCTGTGGTCACCAGTCTTGTCCGACAGCTCCTTCTGCAGGTCTGCGGCCCTGTTGGTAGGTGAGGTAGGTGTCAGGTTTGTAAGCGCCTTTTGTGGATCTGCACGTGGGTGATGTCCTGTGGCTCGGCCTTGGCCGACTGGATGGCCATCGGCCCAGATCGTCATGATGCGGTCGTCTCTAGCTGGACACCGAGGATCGTTCTCGGCCAGTCACTGAAGGTCGGCATTGGTCGGTCACCAAGGGTCGGTCGGCAAAGCGCTGAGAGATGATCGTCCATAAGTCGGTCGCCAGAAGTCGGTCGCTAGGCGCCGAGAGATGATCGTATTGGATGTCGATCGCTCGGCACCGGGACTTGTCCTGGGACCTTCGGCTGGGTGATTCATGCTTGTCTGCCGGGCTAAGGCTAGGTCGCCTAGTCGCTGATCAGCAGATCTGCCTTGGCCGCTTGGCAGTAAGTCGGTCGCCCGACCTCCTAGGCGATCGCCGGTCGGAAGGTGTTAATTCTTGACACAACACGGTTCCTTGAGAAAATTAATTCGGTTTCTAAAAGTTCGATTCCTAAAGAAAAAGATCACGAACCGAACACGAATTACATAACAAAATTCAAATTTCGGTTCTAGACTATTTTTTTTCAAAAAACCGAATTATCTCAGCCATACATTATTGTCAAGAGAATAATGAATCCCGTGATTTCAATCATTTACAGCATTCCTACTTGAATGACCATTTAAATAAATGTCTCATGAAATAGTATGAAGAATAACCCGTCGGGAGAAAAATTTCAAACTGTTTATAGTGGAACTTGTGACAATCATATCTTGTTGCACCCTGTGAGATAAGATTTGAGCAATTTGTAATCTCGTAAATATGCTCCCCCTTATCTCGATCATTCTTGTATGACTATTCATGTGATGTTTCAGTAAAACTTCACGGGAACAAACTGAGTGATCATATAAGTCTCTCCGTATGTAGATCATGCTTATAGAAGTATACATGTGTTGTCTGAGTAAAACTTCTTGGGACAAAAATTGAGTGAAGATATGATTCTCTTCCACGTGCATCATTGATTCTAGCCATATCCTTCTAGTGTCTCAGTAAATCTTCTTGGGACAAAACTGTGTGAACAATATACTTCTCAGGAATATGTATCATTTGTTGATGGGGGTATAAAACCTCGTCAAGAAAACTCTGTGGGAAAAACTTGATGGAAGGAAAAAGAGTACAACTACTCATTCTGTTTTCAAATCTTTGAGAAGTAATTTTGATCTTTTTAGTGTTCCTCGTTATGCCATGAATATGCCTCGTTAAACCCTTATTAGGAAAAACCTAGTGCGAAAAAGCTTAATGAAGGAAAAAGAATATATTATTTATGCTAATATGCTTTCATGTTGCCTCACTAAAATTTTGTTAGGAAACCTCAATGGGATAAAACTTAGTCAATGAGAAAAGAATGCAATACTATTTTATACAAATATGCCCCATGCATTCACGTTCTTACAATATTGTAATATATTCTAAATCTCTTTTGGAGATTCTATGTTAGTTATAATTATGTTGCCTAGTTAGAAACCTTGTTAGGAAAATCCAATATGATAAAACTTCGGTCAAGGAAAAGAATACATCATGTAATTTTCCTTTACAATACCTTATTTGAGTCACTGCATGCACTGGAAATATATTTGAAATCTCCCCATGAGTTCCATTTCACTTTTAGCCCATATATTATATTTTTATTATAAGGACATATATTTTAATTTTAATAGATTTCAATATTCTCATTTTTAATATCCATATTTCACAAGTATGAATTTTATATTCATATTTCACAATCATGGATTTTAATATCCTTATTTCATTATCCATATTTCACAATCATGAATTTCAATATTCGTATTTCATAATCATGGATTTCAAAGTCCTCATTTCATTCATAGATATCCTTATCTCATTCATGTATATCCTCATTTCATCCTCTGATATATTCATTTCATGAATATCCTCATTTTATCCATAGCGTTATTTTTTATACTATGTCGATACATTTCAATTTCATTTATTTCTCCATAGCGATATAACTTCTCGAGATATCTCATTATCACTCATCCATAGGATTACACATTATAGTTATGTATATATATTTCACAAAAACATATGCCATCCTTTATCATTTACTTTGTTATATATATATATATATATATATATAGGAAAATTCTATAAAAACCACTATACTTTGCAATTTTTTCGGATTAACCACTGAAAAAATATTTTTCTATGTTAACCACTGAAAGTTTGTTTTTATTTTTAAAAAACCCACTCTTACCGGGTATCACAAGTTTTTTAGGTTAAAAAAAGTTGATATGACTTTTATCATATAAATAATAATAATGTGGAATTTTTAATTAAAAAAATTATTAATTAAGTGGCTCTTAAACCAAAAATAATAATTAAGTGGATTTACGTTTGAAAATCCCTCGAACCCCACACAATACGTTCGTCTTTCTTCTAAACCTCTCAAAACCCAAAAGTCGCTCAGAACCGATTTGTAATATCGAAGCGATTTTTGAAATTATTTTTCGAAATCGAAGCAGGAAATGATTTATAAAATTTGAATTTGATATCATCGTTTGATTATTCATGGAACGAAGGGCGATTTTATAATTATTACAATATATTGTTCATTTAATTAGAATATATATGGAATGACCAATCCAAAGTATAGTGGTTTCCATGAAATTTGGCCTAAAGGCCACTTAATTAGCAATTTTTTTTTATTAAAAATGTCATTATTATTTTTAATAAAAAATGCCATACAATTATTATTTTTAATAAAAAATGCCACATCAGCTTCGTAACCTGGAAAACCTTTTATTCCCGGTTACATTGGTTTTTTTAAAAATAAAAACAAACTTTCAGTGGTTGACGTAGAAAATAATTTTTTCGGTGGTTAATCCGAATAAAATGCAAAGTATAGTGGTTTTTGTATGACACACACACACACACACACATATATATATATATATATATATATATATATCTGTGTGTGTGTGTGTGTCACAAAAACATATGCTATCCGTTATCATTTGCTTTATATATATATATATATATTCGTGGAATTATTATTTGAACAATACCAATATTTGGATTATTTATTTATCAAAGCAGTCGTAGTTGGTATATAAGAATAATAATATTTCATGCATATTTGAACTTCAAGTTCATATTTCAGTTGTGAGGATATAATGTGATGCATTTCACATATTCCAATTACTAATACTCTCACTCATGCCAAGAGATTTATGAGCACTAAACCATAGGCCACTATTCATCTTCAGTCATGAGAGTTTATATATATTATGTTATCGATATTAGATGGAGGACTTTTAATAGTATGCCAACTGATATCCCTTGTATTGGCATATCTTATAAGAATGATTTATAGACAGAGAAACTCATCTCTTATGCAGTTTTTCGTCCCACGATGTTTTACTGTGTTGGCATATGAATACTCATACAAGAATTAACGATATGAAGGGATCCAATTCATGATTACATATTGCTCTGGATTTTTCCGAACAACAGCATGATACATCAAGTTATGATTGTCATAGGCTTCACTAGAAATAGTTTGGAAGTTTTCTCCCATAGAAATTTTCTTCAAACTAGTTCAACATATATTTATATAAGTAGTCATCCAATGGAAGTGTTATAACTCATGTATTTAGTGAATGATTAATATGTCATTTGAGACTCTAGATTTCTACTTATAAATAAAGGCCTATAGCCTTTATGAATGTACAATTTCATTCTCTTTTCTTAATTCTCAAATACTGTATGTAATAATTTTATAAATTTATGTGTAAAATTAGAATAAAAATACATGTAGCTTAGGGATTCATATCTTTAGCTGATTAGATTCGGGTTTACTATTACTAATGGACCGGGCAAATAGGTCATATAGAGGGAAAATTTTATTTTTTCACTTCTAATGTGGTTTCTGTCCGTCTTTCCCACTAATATAGATGTGTTCAATTTCAACTCTTGCGCCTCGTCTTTTGGATCGAATGAATCTGAAATCAATTGAATCGAATCGAATCAATCAATCGAATGGATTCGAATCGAATCGAATCAATCGAATCGAATCGAATCGAATCGAATCAATCGAATCAATCGAATGTAATATATATTATGGGTTATTAATAATATTAATAATGGTATATAATAATAATAATTTTATTTAACAACAACATCGATAATAGTAATATTATTAGTAATAATAACAATTATAATAATTTAGATTAATAATAAAAATAAGAAGAAGAAGAACGGAGCCGAATCGAATCGAATCGAATCGAATCAATGGACTCGAATCGAATCGAATCGAATCGAATGGACATGAATCGAATCGAACTAAAAAACTGAAAAATAAATCCAAAAGAACAGGGCCTTAATCTATTTTCTCCCCTTAATGTAGTTGTGTTTGATTTTAGCCCCTTAAATTGCCAAAGTATCCAATTTCTCCCCTCCAATGTGGTTCTGCCTATTTTCCTCTAGAAGTTATTATGTAATGGAGAAATATTGAAGTAACTGACGAAAATGATTTAAAAAAATGGGAGTTGTAATTAAAATATTTTTTTAAATAATACGTGAATTAATTGAAAAACTAAATATACAAATTAAATAAAATATAAGATTAATATAGATTTTAATTTCTATTCTACTTTTTACTCTACTCTTCTAGCGAGTTTCTGTAGGAGTAATTTCCGAAATATAGGCTTTTTCGGAGTCGATCGGACTTCGGGCCACGTACAAACCCTCCGGTCCGTGGCACTTCTCTCGAAAAGATGTTCTTTCTCATTTTGCACTGCCGGGCCGCGTCACACAGCAGCCGGGCCGCGGCCCCCAGAATTTTCCTCAGCACTGACACCTAACTGTACTCTGGACCGCGGCCCCTGCCAAGCATGCCCTGCCGGCCCCTGCCGAGCACCCTCCTGCCGAGACATGCCGAGTCCTGCCGATCACCATGGGCCGCGGCACATCCCTGCCGGGCCGCGACCCCTTCATTTTCGCCTGGCCGACTGTACTTTGGGCCGCGGCCCCTGCCGGCCGGGTCGCGGCCCCCTGCCGATCCCTGGGCGCATTTTTGCGCAGTGTGCCGCGGCACACTTGGTCCGGGCCGCGGCACACTTGGTCCGGGCCGCGGCACACGGGTCAAAACCTACAAATTGGCACCTTTTTATGCTGTTTTGGATCGGGACTTTCATAATTCATCACCTACACTTCAAGAACAAGAGAGAGAGAGATATAGAGAGAGAAATATATTTTTTCATTTTCCCGGAGATTTATCGGTCGGATCATCGTGATCTTTTGATAAGAGCTTGGTAGCTATTGGGCAAATCTTTTCACCGGTATAGATCGAGTTTTTGAGTCCGGAAGTACGGGTATTTCGTTAGCTCTTTGTGTAAGCCATTTACGGTTGTTTTCTTTCTCAATCTTGTTGGTTTTATTGATTCCAAATACTTGAAGAACATTTATTACCAAGTATTTGACGATTGGTGTATACCCCTAGTTTGTATTAGGGAAGATTGTGTAGTTGTGTGTATTGGTGATAGTGAATTTTAAGCTGCTTCGGTCCCGTAGTTTTTATTCTCGTCTTGAGGGGTTTTCCACGCTAAAATTGTTTCTCGTTGTTTATTGCTTTCGAATATCATTTGTATTATTTTATCGAGTTGTAATTATTGCTCTACTCGTCGGTAACCACAAAGTTACGATTGAAGAGTGAGAAATTTGTCAAACGAGGTTCCGCATTATTCGTTGTGACGTGACGTTAGTCGGTATTTTTCCCAACAAAGTGGTATCGGAGTCACGGGATTTGTTGTTTCGTGGTGTTTAGTATCTCAATCGTAAGATAGAAGCCAACACGAGTAGAATGGTTAACTTGAACGGTTCAAACTACCACGTATGGAAGGGAAAGATGGAAGACCTTCTATACGTGAAGGATTATTATATGCCGGTTTTTAGCAAAGATAAACCGGAAGGGAAGTCCGACGCGGAGTGGACTATTTTGCATCGCCAAGTTTGCGGATATATTCGACAATGGGTGGATGACAACGTTTTGAACCATATTAGTGGAGAGAAGGATGCTCGAGAGTTATGGCACAAGCTCGAGCAATTGTATGCTCGGAAGACGGGGAATAATAAGTTATTCCTCATTAAACAAATGATGAATTTGAAGTTTCAAGACGGGACTCCTCTATCGGATCATTTAAATACATTCCAAGGCATAATTAATCAACTTGTCGGAATGGGAATTAAATTCGAAGAGGAGGTGCAAGCTTTGTGGTTGTTAGGCACATTGCCGGATTCTTGGGAGACGTTTCGAACGTCGTTGTCTAACTCCACCCCCGATGGAGTCATTTCGATGGAATTAGCAAAAGGGAACATGTTGAATGAGGAGGTCCGAAGAAAAGCACAAGGATCTTCTTCACAGTCGGATGTTCTAGTTACCAAAAGATGGGGGAGAGTTCAAAGTAGAGGTCCGAGTAATAGAGGGCCACAAAGGAGTAGTTCTTGGGGGAAGTATGTCAACATCGAATGTTACCATTGTGGTAAGAAAGGGCGTATTAAGAAATTTTGCCGACAATTAAAGAAGGAGAATCGCCAAGGCCGAGAAATTTCACAAAAGAAGGAAAGCGGCAGTAATGATAAAGCCGAAGTTAATACTACTACCGAAGAGTTCTTTGTTTGTTGTGATTATGATATGGTCAATCTTGCTAGAGATGATTCGAGTTGGGTGGTCGATAGTGGAGCTACGTGTCATGTTACATCACGTAGAGATTTTTATTCCTCTTACACTCCGGGTGACTTTGGTATAGTCAAGATGGGTAACGATGGGTTATCCAAGATTGTTGGAGTGGGAGATGTGCATTTGAGATTCGACACTGGAATGGAACTTGTTTTACGGAATGTAAAACATGTTACGGACATGAGGCTTAATGTTATGTCCGTTGGCTTACTCGATGATGACGGTTACCATAACGGTTTTGGCAAGGGATTGTGGAAACTCACGAGAGGTTCCTTGATTGTCGGGAGAGGACAAAAGGAAGAAAAATTGTGCGTGACACTTCCGAAGGTCACGGTTAATTTTGTGAACGCAATCGACAATAATGACATGGCCGAGCTATGGCATAAGAGGCTCGGTCATATGAGTGAAAAAGGAATGGCGCTATTGTTGAAGAAAGAGGTGTTGTCCGGGGTTCATAAGGTACACCTTAAAAGATGCCCTCATTGTCTAGCCGAGAAGCAAAGGAGAGTTACTTTTAAGAGTCATACTCCTTCACGGAAGGAAAATGTGCTTGATCTTGTTCATTCCGATGTTTGTGGTCCTATGAAGACTAGGACGCTCGGTGGTTGCCGATATTTTGTCACATTCATCGACGATCACTCTAGGAAGGTGTGGGCTTACACCTTGAAGACCAAAGATCAAGTGTTAGACACTTTCAAACAATTTCATACCTCGGTGGAAAGAGAGACCGGGAAGAAACTAAAGTGCATCCGGACGGACAATGGTGGAGAGTAAACCGGACCCTTTGATGAATATTGTCGAGAGCAAGGGATCCGACATCAAAAGACGCCCCCGAATACTCCGCAACTCAATGGTTTGGCGGAGAGAATGAACCGGACTTTGGTCGAGAGAGCTCGTTGTTTGCTCTCACATGCCGGATTGCCAAAGTCGTTTTGGGGAGAAGCTTTGAACACGGCGGTTCATGTTATTAATTTGACGTCGTGTGTCCCTTTGTAGTTTGATGTGCCGGATAAGGTGTGGAGCGGTAAAGAGATCTCGTACCGCCACTTAAAGGTCTTCGGATGTAAAGCTTTTGTTCACATTCCGAATGATGAGAGATCAAAGCTTGATTCCAAGACGAAGCCATGAATTTTTATTGGCTACGGGCTTGATGAGTTCGGGTATAGATTATATGACCCGGTGACAAAGAGGCTTGTTTGGTCGAGAGATGTTGTTTTCGTAGAAGATCAAACAATGAAGGATGTTGAGAATGGAGAGTCGGCTCCGCAACACGACTATGATCTTATTGATTTGGACCCCGTTCCTCCACAAAATGTTGAGACACCCGTTGGAGATGACGTCCAAAATAATGAACAACAATATGTCGGTGATAATGATGAATTGAGACAAGATGACACCGATGGAGCTCATTCCGAGCTACCCGTGACGAACATGCCATCTTTTGTTCCACATAGGCGGTCGACGAGGGACCGTCATCCCTCCACTCGTTATTCGGCCGATGAGTATGTCTTACTCACCGATGAGGGAGAACCCGAATATTTTGCGGAGGCCATGGAGGATGAAAAGAAGAAGGAATGGATGGATGCCATGCAAGACGAGATGAGTTCCTTGCATGAGAATAACACTTACGAGTTGGTGAAGTTGCCGAAAGGCAAGAGGGCTTTGAGAAACAAATGGGTGTATCGGGTGAAGTCGGAGGAGCATACCTCGTTGCCCCGATACAAAGCTAGATTCGTAGTGAAAGGATTTAGTCAAAAGAAGGGCATCGATTTTGACGAGATTTTTTCTCCGGTTGTGAAGATAGGATCGATTCGATTGGTCCTTGGTATTGCGGCTAGCCTCGATCTTGAGGTTGAGCAAATGGATGTCAAGACGGTATTTCTTCACGGAGACCTTGACAAAGAAATTTATATGAAGCAACCGGACGGATTTGAGGTCGAAGGGAAAGAGGATTATGTGTGTAAACTTCGGAAGAGTTTATACGGGTTGAAACAAGCACCAAGGCAATGGTACAAGAAGTTTGAGTCGGTTATGGGGGAGCAAGGCTACCGGAAGACGACTCTCAACCATTGCGTATTTTTCAAGAAATTCGGAGATGATGACTTTATCATTTTATTGCTCTATGTGGACGACATGTTGATCGTTGGCAAGAATGCCGAGAGGATTGCCGACTTGAAGAAAGAATTGAGTAAGTCCTTTGCCATGAAGGACTTGGGGGCTGCTAAACAAATTCTTGGGAAAAGAATTACTCGGGATAGAGCAGCCCGGAAATTGCACATGTCGCAAGAGCAATACATCGAGAAGGTGCTTAAACGTTTCAACATGGACAAAGCTAAAGTTGTTAGTTCGCCTCTTACTAACAATTTTAAATTGACGAGCCAAGATTGCCCTAAGACGAAGGAGGAGATTGAGGATATGGATAAAATTCCATATGCCTCGGTGGTGGGGAGTTTAATGTATGCTATGGTTTGTACTAGGCCCGACATTGCTCATGCCGTGGGAGTGGTGAGCCGGTTTCTATCGAATCCGGGTAAGAAGCATTGGGAATCCGTAAAATTGATATTTAGATATTTGCGGGGTACTTCCAAATTGGGGATTACGTTTGGAAACGGGAAAGCAATGCTTGTTGGATATTCCGATTCGGATATGGCCGGTAATGAAGATAACCGAAAATCCACTTCCGGTTATTTGATGACGTTTGCAGGGAGAGCCGTGTCATGGCAATCAAGATTGCAAAAGTGCGTTGCCTTGTCTACATCGGAGGCCGAGTATATTGCGGCGGTGGAAGCGAGCAAAGAGCTCTTATGGTTGAAAATGTTTTTACGAGAGCTAGGCTTCCGACAACGACGTTACGTAGTTCTTTGTGATAGTCAAAGTGCGATTCATTTGGCTAAGAATGCGACTTTTCACAAGAGAACGAAGCATATCGATGTGAGGTATCATTGGATCCGAGATGCTTTGGAGGATGGTTTGTTTGAACTTGATAAAGTTCATACCGATGATAATGGTTCCGATATGTTAACGAAAGCGTTAAGTAGAGATAAGGTGAAAGTGTGTTGCTCGATCGCCGGGATGGCGAACTCTTCCTATATTCCGGAAAGGGGGAGATTTGTAGGAGTAATTTCCGAAATATAGGCTTTTTCGGAGTCGACCGGACTCCGGGCCACGGTACAAACCCTCCGGTCCGTGGCACTTCGCTCGAAAAGATGTTCTTTCTCATTTCAGACCGCCGGCCGCGCCCCTAATTTTCTCAAGACTGCACCTAATCGTACTGGGCCGCGGCCTCGCCGAGCACGCCCGCGGCCTCGCGAGCACCCTCTTTCCGAGACATGCCGAGTCCCGCCGATCACCATGGCCCGCGGCACATCCCTGCCGGGCCGCGGCCCCTTCATTTTCGCCTAGCCGACTGTACTCTGGGCCGCAGCCCCTGCCGGCCGGGCCGCGGCCCCCTGCCGAGCCCTGGGCGCATTTTTGCGCAGTGTGCCGCGGCACACTTGGCCCGGGCCGCGGCACACGGGTCAAAACCTGCAAATTGGCACCTTTTTATGCTGTTTTGGATCGGGACTTTCATAATTCATCACCTACACTTCAAGAACAAGAGAGAGAGAGATATATATATAGAGAGAGAAATACATTTTTTCATTTTCCCGGAGATTTATCGGTCGGATCGTCGTGATCTTTTGACAAGAGCTTGGTAGCTATTGGGCAAATCTTTTCACCGGTGTAGATCGAGTTTTTGAGTCCGGAAGTACGGGTATTTCGTTAGCTCTTTGTGTAAGCCATTTACGGTTGTTTTCTTTCTCGATCTTGTTGGTTTTATTGATTCCAAATACTTGAAGAACATTTATTACCAAGTATTTGACGATTGGTGTATACCCCTAGTTTGTATTAGGGAAGATTGTGTAGTTGTGTGTATTGGTGATAGTGAATTTTAAGCGGCTTCGGTTCCGTAGTTTTTATTCTCGTCTTGAGGGGTTTTCCACGCTAAAATTGTGTCTCGTTGTTTATTGCTTTCGAATATCATTTGTATTATTTTATCGAGTTGTAATTGTTGCTCTACTCGTCGGTAACCACAAAGTTACGATTGAAGAGTGGGAATTTGTCAAACGAGGTTCCGCATTATTCGTTGTGACGTGACGTTAGTCGGTATTTTTCCCAACAGTTTGATTATAATGTTTGCTTAATATTTGTATTGACATTTATTGATTTTTAGGATGCATAAGTGAAACTAGAATGGTAAAACAAAATATAAATAGAAACTCAAAATTGTATTATTTTATGTTATTTAATTTGTAGACTCTTAGTTTTTCAATTAGTTTCTGTATTAGAAAGTCAAAATCGAAAACAGCTATATTAAAGGGTAAAAATCGAATATTTTGACACTTCAATGGGTCAAAATTAAGCCACAATTACATTAGAACGAGGAAATGGACACACCAACAATTTTGAAATTTTCCCTCATGTAGAGCGAGTCCCGCACAAACCCATATATATATATATATATATATATATATATATATATATATGTTCCGGGAATTATTATTCTCGTGATGTGTCCTATCTAATATTGGTTGTAGATACATAGATGGAAGGTTCTAGATCCTTCTAGAGGTAGTAGGATCCTATTAGATGTCTTATCTTATCTAGGAATCTTATGTATGGAAGGACTCTTATTGTAATGCCTATATAAAGGCTCCTCTATCAAGTGTTATGAATACAAATGATTTGCTGTCTTTTACTTTCTCCTGAAACACGTTATCAGCACGTAGTCTCCCAACTGAGCAAGAAAAAATATTCGTCCGATTTCTCAAATAAAACAAAAAAAAATTCCAAAAAAAAAAAAACCCTAAACCCCTATTATCTCTCTACTTGAGATATTTCACACGTAGAGTTTATCCGTCTTCCTGAACTCACTGCTGCATCCATGGCGCCGTCATTGGACGAAGAAATAGCAAAGAAAGTCATTCGCCAGGTGGAGTTCTATTTTAGTGACAGCAATCTTCCCAGGGATAAATTTCTGAAGAAAACCATCGACGAAAGTGATGATGGATACAACGCGACCCGGGTCCAAAGACAGCCCCACCAGTTGCATCTTGTCGACCACACCGACCTTGCGACCCGGCCTCGACCGACCCGCCGACACCTGCTTTTTTCTCCAAATTGCTTTTTACGCCCTTATTCAACCCGTTTCTCTGTCCCTTCACGAAGTAAGAACTACAAGTTCAACAGTGGAGATCTGATTCGGAATAGTATTTCTCGACGAAACTGTACGCGAACAAAAGCAGATTTTTACACAAAGAAAAAAAATCGAGAGACGAGAATTTTTCGCTCGTAAATTTTCTGCACAGCGCAGTCGTACTAAAAATATATTTCCCGATTCTTTAACTGTCGGATCGGTGTGAAAGTTTGACAGCAACTTCCCAACACAAATATCTGTATATTCAACGGTGGAGATCGGATTCTGAGTAATATTGATTATTGAATCTGCCGCCGAACAGAAGCAGATTTTTACGAGGAAATTTGGAGATCCGACCTCATCCAATACCGAGCTGCTGCATCGCCGCGCTCGAGTCCTTTTTCGGCCGATTATCGAGCCCAGTAGCCCTTTCCGGGCGTTTCTCAACTCTCCATCTATTCCTAATTAATGATTCATTTGTTCATTGATTTGTATACTTATGAATCTTACCATGTTTATGTTTTACGTGAATATAGGAAAATATGTTGCTCATGATGATGTGCAAATATGGAGAGAAGCCATATTTATTATCCCGTTCAACGATCAAAGTAAATATGGAACCGAATACCACGAAAATATGTTGCTCATATGGAGAGAAGCCATATTTATTATCTCGTTCAAGGATCAAAGTAAATATGGAACTGAATACCACGAAAATATGTTGCTCATATGGAGAGAAGCTCCCGTTCAAGGATCAAAGCAAATACGGAACCAAGTACCTACATAAGATTTTATTAAAGTTCCTGTTTTTCAATTCCTCTCTTTTGGGAATTTTTTTGGGGAATCGGGTATTTGGGTTCTTTATCTCCCACGCTACTTTGCGGTGGATGAGACTATGAGAGATGGTATCACTCTCGTATGTCGAAGTAAACTGTGTGACGGTCTTGAGAGAGTCATGGATAATTGTTGAAAGTCGATATTTGTGGTTGTTGCATACACCACGTTTTGGGTGCGATCTGACGTCGCCATTTTGTCGATTTCAAACCAACAATTGAAAAAAAAATGAACATTGTCGGTAACGGTAAAGTTATGACTTGTTCATGATTAGTCACGAATTTGTGACGTACAAATGGGACAAACATCGATTGCGACGGATATGTCGTGGTTAAAATCGATTTGTGACGAATTTGTCACGATGAATTGAGCGACCACCACGTTGGTCTTGACTCAATCCCTTACTTGGAATACTCCATCTTTCATCCTATTAAAATAAAATATTGCATGTGGGTGTAGTCATGCACCGTCTCCTTGCAATATAATATATGAAAGAGTGTAATAGTAATTCTCATGAATTTCAACATGCGAAGCAATGGCATATTGCGTTAAGTACATGCATTCGTTGACCTCGATTATAGTTCGTATGACTATAGGTCCGAATACTTTTCCAAGTATTTGTAAAGACATGTGCCTTATACATTTGACTATGTTTAGTCGATCTTATTGGATGGTCAAGACGAGTTGGTTATGGTATATTCATTACGTCTCATGGTTCAAAATGCTTAATATTGATGCACCGCGTTGCATCCATATAACATGGCTATTATGACGTATACTTGCAAATTGAGAATTAAAATTCTTGGTTGATTTGATGCACTTTGGTGGATTTTGTCTACACTTTTGATCATGACTAGGCGCATCCTCCTTGGTATTTGTTTATGCTTTGAAAGTTCAAACGGAATAAGTGTTTTTTAAACAGCCTTAGCTGTACCGACATTCCTACTTTCTCTGCAAGTCTACCAAGTTGGAGTTACCGAAAGGATCATTAGTCGAGATAAGAAATCGAACACCCTGCTGCGTTTAAACGCGCCTATGGCTGACATCGCCATGTTTTTGCATCAACACTTATGCCATTGGATATGGCCTCAACCTTGTTTTCTCACTAAACTTGGGAAATACTAAATCAACTAATTAAAACATGTACTGTGATCTGAGTTTAATGATCCGTATGGTGCACAACATATGGATAGAAAGATACGGAAGTCTAGTTTCCAGAACATATGACCGTCCGTCCATAGCCATTCTAACAAGGGAGTTATCGTTGTTTTAGTGAACAAAGGTCAAGCAACGTGGAATTTTATTTCCAGCGATTGTGCTAGCTTTTGTCCCAACCAACTTGGTTCCCATCTTGAATTTGCAAGTGGTCGTATGACACATATTTTTCAACCTCTTTTTGGCCGAATTTACCATAGATGATGCAATTTTTGGTATGCATTGTACGCTAAAATATCATCTTTCAAATGTTAAAAAACAGTTTTCTTGGGGAAGCCCAAAATACGCACCCTTATAAGAAGGTCGAGCGTGTGCATGGTAGTTTTATACCATGCTTGTGTCGTAACTTTGCCCCTTAGGCATATAACCTTGCCATGTTATGCACTCAATATGATAGATCA
The DNA here is from genome assembly GCA_033398695.1 of Orobanche coerulescens. Classification (NCBI taxonomy): domain Eukaryota; kingdom Viridiplantae; phylum Streptophyta; class Magnoliopsida; order Lamiales; family Orobanchaceae; genus Orobanche; species Orobanche coerulescens. The sequence goes on from CM065818.1 coordinate 61,986,113, forward strand.
TTTTGATCATATCTGGTATAAAATCTCTATGTTGTTTGATTGTTCGCTATGCTCATGTTTGTACAATTTTGCAAGCGAAATTGAGTACAAATTAAGCTATTTCCAAGGAACACAATATTTTTGGATTTCGGTTTATAAATCTATTGTGACTATGATGAATAGGTCATCACAATCAATGAGCGGTATAATGCTCAAGTTTTTGAATGCCGAATGGCGTTTTCTAGTCACATATGTTCCGTAACAATTGAACCATGTTATGACTCGATGATACATATGCCAAAGTGTATCACTCATAGCATCTCATTATGATTTGTGAGAAATAAAATCTTATGCATCACTTGTATTGGATATGTGAAAGGAAAAATATTCATGAGTCAATATGGTCCGGCTTGCATCGGTTTGTGTAACCAGAAGATGTATTGGGATATTGACACATTTAGGCTTTAATAGTCCGGAGTCTGGACAGTTTGATGATCCATATACCACGGTATTGTCATGGACATCATTTTCTTTGAACAAAGAAACTAGTTGGATCAAAGACACCAAAGTACGTTGGTTGAGTCATGAGCAGGGCTCATGACCGATGATGATATTTATGTCATCCGCGTCTTGTTTTCATAAACATGTATGACGCCAAAGACTCCCCAATGATCCTTCTTAGCCATGTTCATTGATTTAAGACTATTCTTTGGCACGATTAGGATATGACACCCTCCTATGCTAAAGAGAATAATGTAGCGACTCGCATAAGCATGGTGCTGAGTCCTCCCTTTTCACCGAGTCCTTATACATACATGATCATAAGTATTAGCCTGGGTGGCTTATGATGCTATGATTGTGTTCACAAATGGTCGTACTCAAGTAATAACATTTATATGTTATGTGGTTCCTTTGACAATGATTGATAAGTTGATGAAACCCGAGTTTATGGTTGTCCAACTTGCGGACCAGTCATTGTATTCACCCACTTTTAGACCAAGCCATAAAGTGAAATTTTAACAAATACTTCCTAACATCTAAGGCTACCTTCTCACAAATTTTGGTGCCATTTGGAGACTTGGAAGGAGGTGAACCACTTAAATGAAGTTTTCACATACCACCAGCCATCCTATCAACTAGTTAGATGTCATTTCGACCGGTTTCTGACCACAAGGTTGATGGTTTTGGAATCCTAAACACCCGTTTATACATGCTCACTAAATTTTGAGGTGTTTAGGGCTGGTGAAGGGAGTGAACTCTTCAAGAAAGTACTAGAGGTTTGATAAAACCAACGGCCTATCGCCGGTTCAATTATTTCTTTATGTTCGATCCCGGTGGTGCATGGTGGCGGTTTTGTTGGATTCTCAAGACCAGTAGCTACAGTTATGTAGCATCGGTCAACATGTCATATTCACCTATACCTATCATCATTCAAATGTTTAGTTACGAGTGTAACAGTATGTATTTTGTTAACTGAATTGCGTTAACACTGAAAACCTTTATCGTCCACATATTCATATGCCAAAGTGCGTCACCACAACGCATTATGACGGGTTATAAATGATGAATATGATATGCGCTTTCACTCATAGTCCGCTTAAAATATACCTTGGCAGATAATCTCGTAAGTCACTTTGATGAGCCAGTCTTCCCGTCGTTATGGGGAGATGTGAACGATCATGTTTGAGTAGAACGACTTGGAATTGTCGTAGTTTGTCCCTACTGTGCCTCACCAAGTTCCCTAAAGTGACGAGATTAAATACATGCTGCAAACATGTCTGCAAGGATTGTGTCCGGTCATGGACGTTTGTCACCTATAAATGGTGATATAGTAACACCACAAATTGTGGTAGATGGTGTTACTAGGCCGTGGATCTCATAGAGTATTGGGATGCCACTTGGTTCGATAAATACTCTCGCTAAGAATGTATGCAAGCTTGGTACATGAAACTTGATCATATGATCAAATGAACTCATCTGTCTTATGTGATTCTGGATTATAGTCATCATTGGGGGACGCCTCAATGAATGTCAATCCATAAAGAGTACTCTATGAATAAAGCCAGTACATGAGGATGTGGAATGTGAGTTTAATCGAACCATACTTCGTTGAAAATCTACAACGTTGTAGCCTTGGCCTAAAATGGAAACATATGCGACTCCAGTATAAACAAAGTGATAGCCCTTTGTTGAAGTGGTGCCGACACTCCAAAGATAAGATCTATCCGTATACTTTGTTAAAGTGAGTGATAGAAGGAGTTAAACTCACCTCATGGTGTGAGGTTTCTCATTGACGCACTGGAATCGACTACGATGACACAAAACTTAGTTGTGCAATCGTAATGGATGTTATAGCATCCACTATCTTTCCAGTTCGATAGTTTCCCAAAAACTGACGTGTAGCTTGTGGTTAAATATTATCTTAGTGGGGAACTAAGTTAAGTGATGGAAGGATCTCGTGGTGGATCAGACTCAAATCAAGTGGCTCATGACCATGAAGCGCGTCGACAAGTGGTTGTCGGGAACGCATACTAAGTATATACTTGATTTAGAAGAGATATGAAGCTTTTACGTGTAAAACTAAGGGTTTATAGTGATGTAATCTTGTGAGACTAAGAGATTCCGCTAAATCCAAAGTTAAGAATGAAAGGATCTTGGGGACACTTGATAATGCGTATTCATCAATCGGTTTAAGGCAATCTAAGGGACGGTTTCCCTAAGAGACGATAAAGTAATGCCTATATGATTCTCAATGATTAGTCGAAGTCATCATAAGACTTGGCTCACTTAGGTGATGATGCAGTCTTAAGAGAAAAGTACGGTATTATGTACTCATGTTTGACTCGATGTACTCATTCATAATAAACCGGTAAAGCCACTGTGATGATGGCCTAGGATGCGCTTACGCAATGTCTGTGATTGACAAGAAGCTTGGAGCTCGCTCTATCTCGATAAAAAGAACACTTGAAAACTGATACCCGAATCTGCCCAGAATGTGTTGGTCTATCTCCCATATGACCTACAAGGCAGCTCACTTGATGGAAAATGGTGAAATTGGTACCATTGGAAAGATTTGTGTCTACTTTCCAAGGAAACCAACCATTTGATCACATCCATCATGTTGAGTGACATATGACTATTGTTGCAAAGTAGGACAGGATATGTCCGGTAATTTTCTAAGTCAACTTCGATAGAGCTTTGTGATCTGCTCAGGTCGATCTAGGTTACGTACTGTATGTGAATGAAAAGCTATGGGTGTCTAGTTTTCATAAGTTCTTACATTTCCGTTGGTACCTATTGAATCGAAGAACTTATGATTGATTTGGTGCATGGAGGTCAAGACTTTGGAAAACTTGATAAGTCTTTACTGACTCTGCACTTTGGATGTGTCGCGCTCTTTTTGTCCTTAGACCAAGGTTTGTTTTTTCCCATTGGGTTTTCACTTGGTAAGATTTTTAACGAGGCGACCTATGAGAACATCCATACAATGATGCGTTGTACTTCTGTTCAACTTAGACCAAGAGGTATTTTTCCCACTGGGTTTTTCCTTGGTATAGTTGTGAGGGCAACTTGGCATCTGACTCCTATGATTTGAGGTACTCATCCGGAGGCGTCGTTATGTATACATCAGGGGGAGTATACATGACATGTTATCTTGGTGCATTACAATCTTTTCCTCATCAAGCCTTTATTTTTCCTATGGGGTTTTGTTTTGGCTTGGAGTAGGTTTTTACGAAGGCAACATCTTCTGCACCATTATTCCCGTGATGTGTCTTACCTAATACTGGTTGTAAATGCATAGATGGAAGGTTCTAGATCCTTCTAGAGGTAGTAGGATCCTATTAGATGTCTTACCTTATCTAGGAATCCTATGTATGGAAGGACTCTTATTGTAATGCCTATATAAGGCTCCTCTATCAAGTGTTATGAATACAATTGATTTGCTGTCTTTTACTTTCTCCTGAAACAATATATATATATATATATATATATATGGGCGAGTTCAGGTGAAAATGTAATTTAAGTTAAGAAATAAGTCCATAGATCTTGATAAATGGATGGCCTAGATTTATTCTCACAAAAATTTGATGCATATAATGCAATATTTTAATGGATCGATATTTTGATGTATATAATGCATATTTTAATGCATTGCAATTTTGATGCACGAAATGCATATATTTCATGCATAATTAGCACAAACTCATGCATATTCGCAATTCGCAGGATAAGAATCATTTTCATTTGATCCTAAATATAAAATATATATATATATGTATATATATATATATATATACCTTCTTACGAGTTGTAGAGTTTTATCAAGATATATCTGTAATGTGTTCCACCTCGGGCCCCGGGAGTACCTCCGAGAAGATGAGCCTTCCGGCGCTTCAATCCGAGATGAAGTGCGACCCGTGGGGATATGAGATGGAGCTAGTTCTGGTGTACAACCAATTCAAGTCAGCCCTGGAGCTCTTCAAGCAACAAGCCGATGTCGGATTCTATTCCGACACCAGAAGAGGCGGCAGTGTGGCCAAGGACCTCGCGGATCGGGCATTATTTTGGCCCACGTCACGCCATTTTACTCGATCCAATTGGCCCTGTTCCCTTCACAGCTCTCCCAGTTTCTCCGCTCTTCCGCCAGGACTCTCCCACATGGTCTCAGATTGAATGTTGTACAGTCTCTCATTCTTCTTATGAACAGGAAAGGTATCGATCTTATTTATTTGTTTCTTGTCGAACTTTATTATCAACTGGGTTTTGATTATGTGGCTGGTTTGATAGTAATGTATGTGGTGTTGTAGATGGTGGATATTGATGCAGACACTCTAACTTTGTTTATGGAGTTGCAAATTTATGGCGATAAGGCTTTGAGAACCATGTCATACAATCATGTTATCCATAACATAAAGCGAATGAATGTGAAGCATAAGAATGAAGTTAAGAACCGTGCACTTCAAAATGTCTTGTTTCGGATGCTACAGGTGTGCGTTGATCCATTTTCTTTCTGGATGCCAGTTTCTATGTTGATCAATTTGTAAGTTCCTTTTGTTTTTGTAGCAAAAGGATGAGATAAAAAGCAAAGAGAGCACTTATCACTCTGTGGGAGCTTCACAGAAGAAAGGTGTGGTTTGACGAACATACAGGGAATGCAATCTGCTGTGCATGTTTGCATCCATCACCGACGTACTCATTACTCTCTTACTGTTTTCTGTGTTGTCTCTAATCTTGTTGTTTAAGAAATTACGATTTTTATTAGAATGTGTCAGGATTATGATTGCTTCAAGTCTCTCATTTCTGCTCGATTACAAGAAGATAGAGGAGGATGATACTGATACATCAAACAGTGATCAGGAAACACTTAAATCTCATGTAGCAATGAATGGAAAGGATACCTATAAGGTCAATTTGCATCACGGTGAATGATATTTCAAGAGTTTTACTTGGATGCTTCTACATTTCCCACATACCTCATAAGTTTGTGCATATATGTTTAGAATTAAGATTCCTTTCAGGCTTACCATAAGGGCACACATGCTAGCAAGAAGAAAAAAAAAGCAAAACTGCAGCGTGCCATCCGTAGCCTGAAAAAACGCCAACGATTGACATGCAAGAAAAACATATCAAATTATACACCACTAAATCATCTGAAAGATCCATGGGTTTTTCTATTTTTTATTATTAAAAACTTGCTTGTCTTCTTTAAGAAACTTATTAAGGTCAAATAAGATTTCATTCTTCACAGGGATTTGCTGTGGAGCTACTCTCCCGTATTCAAAATTAGGTGAAGGTTGAACGCATTAAGGTAAATAACTTTTGATATTTTCCTTTTATAGATGGGAAATTGCAATTTTCATTAGTTTTGAAGATTATTTAATGTTTTTTTAGAAAATGATGTTGATAATAATTGCTCGAGTGATTGGGCTTCATCGCTTGGTTGTTGAAGAGTTTTATTCTTGTTGTACGGATCAAATTGTGGTATGTTACCTGACCCTTCCAATGAACGTCCTTTTGTCTTGATAATCAAATTGTGACTTCATTAGTTTCGCTGCGTCACTCTGGTGTCACCGAAGTTTTTGCTGCCACAGTCCAAGCCTGCCATGATATGGTCAGTTGAATTTGATTAGGCTTCAGTAGATGTTCAATTCTTCTGAAAGAAACATTTTTTCAAGAAAAGCCATCGATTTTCAACATTTTTACTTGTTTATGAGCATATTCCTCCTGGTTTTGTCAACCCACTTCTCACATGTATAGTGAACAAGTTTTTACATAATCGTGCACGGCGAGAGGTGATACATCAAAAGTGCTGTTTTTTTCCCTTTTATTATTTCTTTTTCCCTCTTGTGTGCTTTGTATGTCTGATCACTTCTCTCCGACAGGCCATCGCTGTTGGACTGAATACAACAAGGGAAATTTGTTCGTGAATGCCTTTGGTAACGGCCTCTTTATGTTAATCAGAATTATAATACATGGTGCAATGATTTCTGAATTATAATTTTCTTTCCTGCAACTAGATAATGAATGAAGGATTGCTCCGAGATCTGGCCTTATATAAGAAAACACGTACAGAATCAGTGTCGGTAGCGGCCCCTTCACTTATTGGCTTATTTAAAGAGGTTCCTTTTCTTTTGCCAATGCTTGCTAGTGCTGCCATATGACAGGTTGCAAAAAGAAACTGATTATTTGCTTTGTGTAAATGCAGCTTAATCCTTGATTAAGAAGGTGTTGGAATTGTTAATGATCTTAATTTTACTTTTTAAAATTAAATATCATAGGATCGATCTACGTTCTGAGTAGATAATCGTGGTATATTCACTTTCTCTAAACCGATTCCCCGTGAGGGAGAAATAGTGAATTAAAGTTTGTCACTTAATTGTGAATAAATGAGGGATGGCTATCCCACATTGAATAATGATCTATCATTATTCAAGTATATAAGGAGTTACCTTTATTCATGTAATAATTAATGGCACATGTTTATGGGCTTAAAGCCCACACGCGCGCACACGTGCGCGCCGCCGCCGTCTGCCTCGCCTCGGCCTCGGCCGCCTGCTGCGTGTCTTGGACCTTGGACCTTGGCCTTGATCTTGATCTTGGACTTGTATCTTGGATCTTGGCAATTGGTCTTTGGGTGGTCTTTGGGATGTTCTTTGGGCCTGGTCATGGGCTAGGCCTTGGCTTGCCTAAGGAATTTTTTGGCAGGCATGAATACCTGCATTATGACAGCCTTAAGGGCTGTGTTTAAACCTCCCCTGCAGAGTGAGATGGCCTATAAATAGGCATGCATCCCTCTGCATCAGCACATGCAATTTTTCAAAATTTAGCATACTCAGTTTTCTGCATATATATCATCAAGTCATAGTTCTGTCCTCGCCTCATTTTAGTTCGCCGGAACTCGAAGGCCTGAGGTGCTACTACCTTTGAGACGAAGCCGTTTTATCTTTGGGGACGACACGCCTAAACTGAGAGCACTACCGGGGTGTTTCTTGTCTTGCGGAAAGAGGGCCTTCCTCGACTCGGCTACTTGGCATCTGGTTTGCTGTCTTTACTAAATTCTACAACTGGAGATGTCGACTACCGCATCCACCGACTCAAGCACCATTGCTGCGTCTGCCTTTGCGACCGCCGCCTCGACCATGGCGAACACCTTTGCTGCAACTATGTCAAATATGATGAGCTAAACTACCTCAGCAACAACTCCATGGGTGTTTTCGAACCCCTTTCTGACTACTAGTGGATCCACCTCGAGTGGCACCGTTGGTTCCACTTTTAGTGGTACCGTAGGATCCATGTTAGGATCTAGTGTTGGAGCCTACGGGTTCAACACGAGTGGTTCCATTTTTTGGAACAACCTCGGGGCCTAGGATGATGCCTACCGCCGAGAAGCCGCCAAAGTTTGGTGGAGCCGATTTTAAAAGGTGGCAACAAAAGATGTTGTTCTATTTGACAACACTGGCTTTGCAAACTTCCTTAAGGAAGATGCGCCACTGGCACCAAGTGCTCAAGAGACCAGTTTCACAGTCCGAGCTGCCTATGACAACTGGCACAATGGAGATTATCTTTGTAAAAACTTTAGTCTGAATTCTTTAGAAGATAGTTTGTATAATGTATACTCTGTTGTAAACACATCAAAAGAGATGTGGGATGCACTTGAAAAGAAGTACCGTAGTGATGATGCAGGTACAAAGAAGTTTGTAGTCGCCAAGTATTTGGACTACAAGATGGTTGACTCAAGACCAATCATGGAACAAGTGCAAGAGTTTCAACTCATCATTCATGATGTCAATGCCGAGGGAATGGTCCTGTCGGACGCTTTTACTATTGCAACTGTGATCGAGAAGTTGCCCCTCAGTTGGAAAGACTTCAAAAGCTACCTCAAGCACAAGCGAAAGGAGATGACTCTTGAAGACTTGATTGTAAAATTGCGCATAGAGTCTGACGTGCGCAAGAATGATCATAAACCAAAAGGCCTGATCGATGCTAAGGCCAATCTGTTGGAGCAAGGCTGTCCCTCCCTCAAACGAGCTCGCCCAAGTGCTCAAAACAAGAACAAGGGGTAGCAACCAGTCAAGAAGTTTGATGGTGATTGCTTCAACTGTGGCAAACATGGGCATACGGCGAAAGACTGCCTCAAGCCGAAGGCCAACAAGAATAAGAAATATGTTGCCAACATCGCCGAGATTAACGGCGAGTGGAAAGAGGATGACCTTGCTGCTGTGGTCACCAAAGAGGTCAACCACGTTGAGAACCAAGGTGGTTGGTATGTCGACACCGGTGCGACCGCCTATGTTGGTGCCGATAGGAGCCAGTTAAGAACTATCAAATTGTTGAAGGGAGGAAGCTCAACATGTGGAATCCAGCTTCATCTGAAATTATCAGAGTTGGATAAATGGACCTCAAACTTACGTCCGGACAGACAGTCACCTTGAAGAATGTGCTTCATGTTTCGGATATGAGGAAGAACTTGATCTCAGGCTCTATACTAGTTACAAAGGGGTTTAAACTAGTGTTTGAGTCAGATAGAATTATCATAAAAAAGTTTGATAGATTTCTTGGTAAGGTTACCTCACGGAGGGACTCTTTAAACTTAATGCTTTGGCTAAGCGCCATGTAACCAAGTCTGCTAATGAAAATGCTACTGCTTCCTCTTATTTGACTGAGTCTTCTGATTTATGGCACTGTATATTAGGTCATGTGAATCTTAATGCTAAAAAAAGATTAGTAAACTTGGATTTACTAAAATTAAATGAAGTCAATACTCAAAACAAATGTGAGATTTGTGTTAAAACAAAAATGACGAAACTTCCGTTTCATTCGGTAAAACGGAACACAAAACCCCTTGAATTAATTCACACAGACGTGTGTGATTTAAAGTTTGTGCAAACTAGAGATGGTAAGAGGTACTTTATCACTTTCATCGATGACTGCACAAGATATTGTTATCTTTATCTTTTGAGAAGTAAAGATGAGGCTATTGAAGCTTTTAAGAACTTCAAGAATGAAGCCGAGAATCAATTAGGCTGTCGTATTAAGATGGTTCAAAGCGATAGAGGTGGTGAATATGTAGCCCCGTTTGAGGAATTATGCAACGAGAGTGGTATAATTCATCAAACAACAGTTCCATATGCACCACAATCTAATGGCTTTGCTGAACGTAAGAATCGAACACTTAAAGGTATGATGAATGCCTTATTGAATAGTTCAGGGTTGCGCCAGAACATGTGGGGGGAAGCTGTCTTCACAGCCAATTACATATTGAACAAGATTCCACGCAAAGGTAAGGATGTTACTCCTTATAAGTTGTGGAAAGGTAGAAAACCTTCATACAAATATCTCAAAGTGTGGAGGTGTTTGGCTAAGGTTGAGGTGCCTCTACCTAAACAAGTTAAAATCGGTCCTAAGACGGTTGTTTATATCTTTATTGGGTATGCATTGAATAGTAGTACCTATCGGTTTGTTATCCACAAGTCAGAAGTTCCTGAAATGGCTGTGGGAACAACAATTGAATCAAGGAATGTTGTATTCTTTGAAAACATATATCCTTGTAAGGACAATGATAAATTGAGAACAATTCTAGCAATAGAGTTGAAAATGAAGAAACAAGTTCAATACCTGTGGATGTAGATCCAAAGTCACGTAAGCGATCGAGATCTAATCTGGAAGATGTAGAACTGAGACGTGGTAGTAAGGTTAGGATACCAAAGACATTTGTACCTGACTACATAGCATTCATGTTGGATGAAGAACCAACATCGATCAAAGTAGGTATGCTAGACCAGACGGGTTGCTCTGGAAAGAAGATGTTCAGAGTGAAATTCACTCAATTTTACAAAACCAAACTTGGGTTTTGGTTGATTTACCTGAAAGTTGTAAGCTCTTAGGATGCAAATGGATTCTTAAAAGAAAGTACAAGGCTTATGGGTCAATTGGTAAGTATAAAGCTCGTTTAGTAGTCAAAGGTTTCAAGCAGAAAGAAGGGTACAATTTTTTCGATACCTATTCACCTGTAATGAGAATTACATCTATTCAAGTTCTTCTCGCGATTGCGTCTTTGCACGATCTTGAGATTCATCAAATTGATGTTAAGACTATTTTTCTGAATGGTGATCTAGATGAAGAGATCTATATGGAAAAACCTGAAGGGTTTGTAGTACCTGGATAAGAGAAAAAGGTATGCAAAATGGTTAAGTCTCTATATGGATTGAAACAAGCTCTACTACAGTGGCACTTGAAATTTGATAATGTAATGTTATCAAATGGTTTTAAAATAAACGAGTGTGATAAATGTGTTTATATTAAGAACACTAATAACAGCTATGTTATTGTGTGTCTTTATATAGATGACATGTTAATCATGGGTAACAATATACAAGTGATTAACGATACTAAGAACATGTTAAAAGAAATTTTGACATGAAAGACATGGGACTAGACGATGTGATTCTTAGAATGAAAATTTTGAGAAAATCAGATGGAATCATCTTGACACAATCTCACTATACCGAGAAAGTTCTCAAGAAGTTTAATGCTTTTGATATCCTGCCGGCTAAGACTCCAATAGAGTTAAATGTTTACTTGAGCAAAAATCAAGGGGAGCCCGTTGCACAAGAAGAATATGCATGAGTCATTGGGTGTTTAATGTATCTTACAAATTGCACTCGACCCGATTTAGCTTGCGCTGTGAACAAATTGAGTCGTTACACGAGCAATCCAAGCAAAGAGCATTGGAAAGCTCTCGTTAGAGTTTTGAGGTACTTAAAGTATACTCAAAACCTTGGGCTACACTATTCGAGATACCCCCCAGTACTTGAAGGGTACTGTGATTCGAATTGGATATCCGATACGAAAAGTTCATTTTCTACAAGTGGTTACGTGTTTACCATTGGAGGTGGAACTGTCTCGTGGAAGTCCGCAAAACAAACGTGTATAGCCCGATCCACCATGGAATCGGAATTCATAGCTTTGGACAAATCTGGTGAAGAAGCCGAGTGGCTCAGAAACTTTCTAGAAGATATTCCATGTTGGTCAACGCCAGTGCCAGCAGTGATGATACACTGCGATAGCCAAGCTACTATTGGTAGGGCAAGAAGTAACGTGTATAATGGAAAGTCTCGACGTATTCGTTGACGCCATAATACCGTGAGATATTTGATCAAAAGTGGCGTTATATCTATTGACTATGTGAGGCCATTGGATAATCTAGCGGATCCGCTAACCAAAGGGTTAAACCGTGATCAAATGAATAAATTGCTAGAGGGAATGGGTTTAAAATCCACAAATTGAGAATTATCATAGTGGTAACCCAACCAAGATGACTGGAGATCCCAAGAATTTGGTTCAATGGGAGAACTAAGCTATGAGAGTTCGTGTGAAACACTCGTCTATGTTTATTCCGTAGAGAGCAATTGAGTGTTGAAAGCTTGCCTAATGGTGAGGTTAAGTCTATTACTTTTAATGATTCTTAAAGACCTCGAGGAGGTTGAGTATGAAAAGATACTCGGAAAATAAGCACCTATATAAGTGATAAGTGGGGGCTGCTTCATGACATACACTTATGAATCCAAAGAGGTGTCCAAGGCCCGCAAATGACACAAAACATGAGAACAGATGAGGTTGAGGTGTTCAAGTGTTAGCACCATTGTCTCGGTGCACGCCGTGGGGGAATAGTTCAAAGCATCAATCCACTAATATGCCTGTGTACCCGATGATGTTAACTATGGAAGGTTCAAAGTCACGAACTACCTATCCTTATACTTTAACGCCTCTTGAGGACTGAGCTTGAGTCTGCATATTGCATTTGGGCTATTTTCACTCATGCGGGGGATTGTTGGAATTGTTAATGATTTTAATTTTATTTTGTAAAATTAAATATCATAGGATCAATCTACGTTCCGAATAGATGATCGTGGTATATTCACTTTCTCTAAACCGATTCCCGGTGAGTGAGAAATAGTGAATTAAACTTTGTCACTTAATTATGAATAAATGAGGGATGGTTATCCCACATTGAGTAATGAGCTATCATTATTCAAGTATATAAGGAGTTGCCTTTATTCATGTAATAATTAATGGCACATGTTTATGGGCTTAAAGCCCACACGTGCGCTCATACGCGCGCTGCCGCCGCCCGCCCGCCCGCGGCCGCGTGCCGCGCGCCGTGGACCTTGCACCTTGGACCTTGGACCTTGGCCTTGATCTTGATCTTGATCTTTATCTTGTACTTGGATCTTAGATCTTGGCAATTGGTTTTTGGATGGCCTTTGGGCTGTTCTTTGGGCCTGATCGTGGGCTTGATCTTGGGCTAGGCCTTGGCTTGCCTAAGGAATTTTTTGGACTAGCTCAACAATGTAGTTGGGCTCGTATGTGCACATAGGGATGTCCAGATACATCCCTCGAGCGTTATGGAGCTGAATACAGTCCAGGTACGTCATGACTGTTCAAATTCAGTCCAAACCCGAAAGTAACCTCCCAGGTTTAATGAGGAGGAGTAATTGGCAGGTCTAAATTCTGTAACCCCTGTCAATATTTGAAATTCGTAACTCCCGTGTTCAATGTAGGCATGAATGCCTGCATTATGACTGCCTTAAGGGTTGTGTTTAAACCTCCCCTGCAGAGTGAGATGACCTATAAATAGGCATGCATCCCTCTGCATCAGCGCATGTAATTTTTCGAAATTCAGCATACTCGGTTTTCTGCATACAGTTAAACCTCGATAAATGAATGTTCGATAAACGAATAACCTCGCCAAATGAATAATTTTTTCCGGTCCCAACTCTTTATAACATGTTCAAATTTTCATTCGATATTTGAATTATTTTGCTAAATAAATATTTTTTTCGGTCCCGATCATATTTATTTATCGAGGTTTTACTTGTACCTATCATCAAGTCAGAGCTCTGTCCTCGCCTCATTTTAGTTCGCCGGAACTCTAAGGTCTGAGGTGCTACTACTTTTGAGACGAAGCCGTTTTATCTTTTGGGACGACACGCCTAAACTGAGAGCACTACCGGGGCGTTTCTCGTCTTGCGGAAAGAGGGCCTTCCTCGACTCGGCTACTTAGCATACGGTTTTCTGTCCTTTAATTTATTGTTTATTTGTTATCTCAATTCAGTTTCATATATTTCTGTTTCGTCTCGAGTTGTAATCCAGTTTTGAGTTTTGTATTTTTTATTTTCATACGAGTTTGTAATTTCTATTTACGAGTTGTAATTTTCATTTCCAGTTGTATTTCGATTTCCGACCAGCAAGTTCTTGCGAACACGAAATTTACCAACAGAAGGATCGTGGCCGCCAACATCCTGGCTCTAAGGCACAGCCTAAACCGTATGGATACGTGGATGTAGCTAGTGATGTTCCTGGTCTTGATTTACTAAAACACCCTGACAACAATGAGAGTGAATATGATGATGATGCTGAACCTTCCAGTGATGATATAGTAGCGTCTAGTAGTGATGAAGATGAGGGGATGCAAATAACTGACAGTGATAGTCGAAGTGAAGATGACAACATGATATCCGAAGATGAAGATGGTGATGAGATAGAGGATAATGACAATAATCTGAGTAGTGATGAAGATGAGGTGGAAGAGGAGGAGGACGAAGAGAACACAGGAGAATGAGGAAGAAGAATTTGACAATAATGATTATGCTAATGATGGTAATTCCGGAGTAAAAGAAAACATAGGGAAAAAGAGGAAATTAATGGGTTTTGATTCCCAACTGTATGACGCTGAAGCGAGTCTTAAGTCTTTGAAGAGATTAGCCAATGAAAATATGGGTCCCGCTTCATCGGACTCGGCAGATGGTTTTCTTTCTCATGAGGACTTCTAGAAGATTAAGGACATTTCTGCAACTCACACAAGATCGAGTGGAGTAAGTTATCTGTTTGGATTATCTTTATGTCTGTCGGATAAAGATGAAATGATGTTTCTGCGTTGTTGAATCAACTGCCTAAATGGCGAAATGGCCATTTTAGTCCTCGATATATATAAAAATGTATTAAATATTTATATCCAAAATAGTTAACCATACAATTATAAATCGTATAATATCATAATAATATAACACAATATATAGTTATAATAGTCATTTGGTTCCATTAAGATGATAGCTTCTTGAATAAGGAATTTGGGGATCATGTCATTAAATTTCTTATCTTATTGATTAAGTTTCAGTAAACATTATCAATTTGTCAGAAAAGCTATAAGAGACTAATAAGGCGTTAATTGTTCGCTAAGAAGTTTCCAAGCATCTAAAGGTACACGTACGAGAAAGCTGTAATTTTTCATTACTCTGTTTGTTCTTTTTACTTCTACCTATCAATGCCTGTCGGGTCAGGGGGTGGGGCCCTGGGGGCGAGGGATTTCGCCTTTTGTTACAAGATTATGTTGTTTGCTTTTTGGTGTTCTTTTTTTCTTTTTTTCTTTTTTCTTTTTGTTGGGCAAAGGAGCTATTGGCTCAGCAGGGGTTGTTTAAAAAGGGCTCAGCCGTCTAGTCAACAGCATTGCGGATTCCCACCCCTGATGGACTAAGCATTAAGCGAACAGATCCTGCTAAGCTTGAAGTAAGCATTGTATCGATTTGCTTGTTCCCTTTGGACAAATATGAATTTGCATTAAGAAATAATATGTTGGGGTATTAGGGTTTATTGTGGAGATCCGGATTTACGATGGATCGTGTAATCACTTTCCGAACTGATATTGCATCAGGATTCTGCCATAAAAATTCAAGTAGGATAATCCAAGGAATGACTTACGAATCTGGCGCGAAAACTTGGCCAAATTCTAGAGAGATTGAGTTTTCGGAAGAAAGAGAGGCTCGGAAAAAGGTGTGTTTAAGACTCAAGAGAGAGCGCATTTATACGTATCGGATTAGAGTTACATTAGGTCGATTTTAGGGTTACTTGAGCGGCCGTCATCGGAGTCTTAATTAGGGTTTGACGGATGGTTTTTCAAAATTGACGAAATTAGTCAATTTCTGTAATCTCCTCTAAAATTGAATTTCCACTAAATTACCAATCCAAATTTTCAAGACGGGACCACTGAGCTCTGCATGGACCCCGCTAAATTTGCCCCGACCGACATTTGGTAAATGCAGAACTTATAATTCGATCTTATACATGTGTGCATTCCGCACATACCCGAACATATATTAGAATACAAATTATAAAACCCCTTAGCACACATATTAGTTCCAATTACACAAAATGCCTGGTGACACTAAAATTACCAACATAATACATCTGAAATAGATAAAATAAATGGATTTAAGGAATGATATTGTTATCTTGGAAGTGGCGACCATAAATTAGAATGAAAATTTTAAAACTAAAAAATACATCTGTACAAGTGGCGACTATGTATTAAGTGGAATAGAATTTGAAACACATATTTAGAGCAATCAAATTAAACCCCACGAAGAGGACGTACTTTATAACAGTTCAGGGGCAATGTAGATTCGGAGCAACCAATACTACATATATATATATATATATAGGGATTGACTATGGTGGAAACACCCTTAATGGTGAAATCTAGAAACCAGTTGCATTATTCAGTAATTTCATTGCATATTTGTTATTATTTGTTGCATCAAGCTGGTCGCTAATATATGCAACAAATAATGTAATAAAAAAATACATAAATACATATAATTCTACTCATCTACAGCCGTTAGATCACTAATATCAATGACCTACAAAAGTTTCTAGATTTCACAAGATAATAAATTTTCATATGATCTATTTCCTATATATATATATATATATATATATATATATATATATATATATGGGGAAGGATATATCAACAAACACAACTTAAACACCTTATCTCACACCTAAATCTCAACACTTCAATTAAAATATTTTTAATTCTCCCTCTCTCTCTCTCTCCATTTTAAGGTATATTTATTTTTTTATTTCTTTTAACTCTCTCTTTTCTCTCTCCCCGAGTCAACTCTCTCCCTCAACTACTCCCTCCCTCTCTCTTCCCTGCAACATTATCTCAGATTCAAATATCCCCTCTTTTCCTTTTCATTTTCCGATTCATCCCTCTCCCTTCATCCGATTCAACCTCCCATTCCCGATTACAGCTTCTAACCGCTGCATTAGCCGCCGTCCGCTTCGAAACCTGGTGAGTCGCCCGTTAATGTCAGGTTTGCTTCCATAAACCTTTCATTAATTTCAATTTTAATCTATATTTGTGTGTATATATATATATATGTATATGTATATGTATTACGATTTCCCCTTCCGATTCAAGCTTCTCCCATTCACGGTTAACCCTAATCCGGAGGGTTATTCACAGTTTCATATATGATCTGTCATTTTGCAGATTGTAATTTTTTTGTTGTAATTTTACAGATTGTAATTTTGCAGGGATAATAGGATTTTTTTTAGAATGTAGATTATAATTTTTGCAGATTGTAATATTTGCAGGGATAATAGGTTTTTTTTAACAATCATGTTATGCCTTGATACATAGAATGAATCACACCGAGTTGAATATCCTTGCCTTTTTTTTGTTGAGCTATTATCACATTTTGACAAAATTTTATCTATGTGGTGAAAATCAGGTGGTTCTTGATGTATTTTTATGATGTGCTTAGGTGGTTCTTCATGTATATTTATGATGTGTTTAGGTGGTTCTTGATGTATTTTTATTTATCTTTATAGGTACTCGTGCGTGAGATCATGGGGAAATATCCATGTTATGTTGTTATTAGAGGTAGAAGCCCTGGCATTTATGTGACATGGGAAGAATGTAGAGCTCAAGTGGCCGGCTATAATAACGCACGTTATTGGGGATGTTTTTCGAAGGAAGAAGCCATTCAAGCACTACATAGCAGTGTGAAGGCTACTAGAAGCACCGAGCCAATGATGGAAAAGTTGAAAGTCCCAAAGGTTGAAGCACATATGAGTACAAATGTTCCCAACTCGTCATTGCCTAAAACACAATCAAATGTTGTTACTGAGATTGATGATTGGAAAGTCATCCAACATCGCCTTGGGATCCTGTTATTAGTGTTGATTGTTTTTGTCGTTGTTTTGATTGCAGCCATAGTGAAATCGTTTCTATTGTAAAATGCTATTGATGTAAGTTATTTGCTAATGACCAAGATTTGCTTTCATTGTAATGTAATGTGACCTTGTTTTATTAAATAACACAGATCATTCCAAACATCAGGATCCACTTAAATTCCTGTACACTAATACAACTTAAACGATCCAAACAAAGAAGTTATAGCTCTGAGAGACATTGCACGAATAACGGTAATACAATATAACCATTGTCCATAGTTTTTTAATTGAAATAACGATGAACCATGTTATACAAAGATGTTAATTTGATTTTAATACAGGAAAATTTTCCCTCATCAAAAATTCTAAATTAATGATTTTAATACAGAAAAATTCAATAATCGAAAATATACTGAAAAACGAGACTCAGTGCCGACGGCTGAAACCGCCAGAAGACTGTGCACCCCGCCTGAAAGATACATGCCACGCACGGCACCATGTGCCACGCCCGGCTCCAGACAGAAAGAGGGCCCGACCATGCCGGACACGCCGGCAGATACAAAGACGTACTCCTACGGACAAAGCGCGGCCGGATCAATGAGCACTCGGCTGGATACAGCAACGCGCTCGGCTTGATACAGCAAGCGCTCAGCCGGATCCAGCGAGCACTCGACTGGATACAGCAACGCGCTCGGCCGGATACAACAAGCGCTCGGCCGGATCCAGCGAGCACTCGGCTGGATATAGCAACGCGCTCGGCAGGATACAACAACCGCTCGGCCGGATCCAGCGAGCACTCGACCCGATACAGCAAGCGTTCGGCCATGACTAGGCAGAATACAGCAAGCGTCCGGCCACGGTCCGGACGTGCTCGGGCACTGTCGGCAGCTGTATGGAAAATCATCCAACGATTCGATACAGCTCGTTTTCGAGCAGATTTCTAAAATCTTGTTATTCCTAATCTGAATATTATTAATATAAATCATATTTCCAAGAAAACTCTGATTTATACCATAACATAAAATCACGGAAAAACGACACTACGACGAACAATAAAATATCTACGATTATCAAAGTGATTCTAAATCACAAAATAAGCATTCCAAAACGTTCAAATTAAACAAGACACATAAATTTAGCAGGTCACTTCTTTCTGTTCGGGCAAGACTGCATGTTATGGCCAAGATGTTTACACACCGAACATTCCCTTTGCTTGTATTCTCTCTTCCGTTGATTTTTCTCCAAACCATATCTATATCTATCATTCTCACTTCTGTTGGAGTTCATGTCTTTCTCTTCTTGTGTTTCCCTTCCTTTGCATTTTGAGATTCTAGGATTACCAACATTAGGCGGTTGAGATTGACTGACATCAATAGGAGGAGCTTGGGTATCAAGAGGTACCGTATCAGCAACTACATTGTTACAGCCCATGGATGACACTGTCTTTGCATTTATAGTTATCGCCTTGTACTCCTTATATTGCTCTGCTAGATCCTGGAGCTTTTCTGCCATGAAAGTGTAACATTCATCCTCATCCGCAGTATCATATACCAAAGCATTGGCCAATTTTGCTAAGTGAGTAGCCCGAAGAACTTTTGAATTTTGATGCCCACTAACAAATCCACCATCATACTTGGCTCTGTACTCATTTGCTCCTTGTAACCACCTCCTTGCAATAAAAGACTCCGGTATTACATCTAGATCTCGACTTTGAAATACCTTTATAAGATGTCCACAAGGTATGTTCATGCTTTCAAACAACTTGCACTCACATTTTCCTTCAAGAGTCTTGGTGTTGAACTCCACTTTCCACTCCCTTGGGTCTTTTTCATTTCTTGACCTATAGATGAACTCATGACACTCGTCTACATGACTTGAAGAGACAAGCTTGTAACGACTAGTAGCCAACTCCCATTGTTGTTTAAATTTTACATACACCCCTCTTGTGTATAACTTTGAAGCAAATTGCAAGAGATAAGCCGCACCATCCACAACGCGGTCCTTGTGCTCAGAGATATAATCTTATTTCTTTTCCCTCTCTACCATTCTTTCTATACTCTGCTCATTTTTTAATGCAAAATCTCTCAATGTGGTATGACGTGAGAAAAATCTTTTGTAAAATGAGTTCATACCTTCACTACGCCCTGTAGTATTCATCCCTGCATAAAAAATATCCAAATGATAAACTGGGACCCACTTCTTCCTTATGGCATATAGATTCTTTAGCCATTCATTCTCTGTCAAGTTATATACATCCATCAATTCATTCCACCTATTTTCAAATTCAGCAATCCTATAAAATCCTCTTATACACCATTTCATTTCCTTCTTGAAATTTGAGTTCTTCTTATACAAATGATTCAACTTCTCGGAAAACTTCTTCATTACATGCCAAAGCAAAAGCGATGTGTAGTGTCTGGAAAAACTCTAGCCACGACTCTACTCATAGCCAGATCTTGGTCAGTGATTATTGACTTTGGCACCTTACCACCAATTCCCTTTAGCCATGTCTCGAAAGTCCAAACAAAGCTCTCCTCGGTCTCATCCAATAAAAGTGCACAACCAAATTGAATTGACTGCAAGTGATGATTTACTCTAGTAAACGGAGAAAACGACATTTTGTAAATATTTTTTTTATATGTTGTATCAAAGTACAACACATCTCCAAAATGTTGATATTGGCTTCTCGACCTTCCATCAATCCACAAGAAATTCACACCTCTTGAGTCTTTATCAAGTAAAATTGCATAGAAGAACTTCGGATCTTCGGTTTGCTTTTTGCAAAAGAACTGTGCCATTGCATTTGCATCCCCCTCAATTGGTGTTTTATATGGCTTGTTTTTACCCAAGTGATTATAGCAATCACGCTCCTCAAATCCAACATATTTCCCATCAAGAAGTGACACAACCTTGGAAACTGGAAGATTGCATTGCCGAAAAGATTCAACTAGAGCTTTTGCAGCCATGGGCATATGTCTTCCCTGTTTCATACAAATTTGCTTGGAAGGGGTAATAGGATTGTGATTGTGTTGTTCATGAAAGTCAGTTACTCTCCATCTACCACTCTTGACAATGGCAATCACAAACCGTGCCATACACCCACACTTTTGAGTTGAAGTGTTTCTTCTTCGAACGGGTCTCTCGGGATCTTGTATAATGAACTTGGAGAAATAATTCCCTTCACGGTCACAAACTAGGCATAGTCTTGTAAGCATATTATCTCGTGCTTTGTCTCTCCGGGAATCTCTAATGCGAACACCAAAACCCCATCTACAAGCATATTCATTATAAAACTCTTTAGCTTTGTCAACACTGTCAAACATTTGCCCCTCGTATGGTTTTTCCACAGGACCCTCCTTCAAAGACACAACCTCTTCACTACGTATTTCTGTAGCGGATTGACTAACAGTAACTTCGTCAAAAATAACATTATCGATTGGTGTTTCGAATATGGATTGAACTTCATCAATATCGAATGAATCTGAATCCAAATCAATATCCGGCTCACTTACAGAAGATGATTCAGTATCACACACTTCATAATAACTATCCATTATTTAAATCGGAAGCTGGAATCGTGAAAGCCTGACACATCAGAAAAACAAAAAAACCCAGAGATTACAACTGTGAAAACTGTGAACAACAACAAAAAAATTAGGAATAACCGAGTAAAAATAATCTGAAACTGTGAAAGATAGAGAAAAAAAATGGTACTAAACCAAATCTTCGACTGGTCATGCTTTATAGCAGTAACTTCTGAATAAAAAAAGGCACAAAAGAAACGTATACAGCAAACAGGCTTCATATAAGGTAATAATGAGAAACGTATATAAGGCTTCATATAAGGCACAAAAGAAACCTATACAGCAAATGTGACAAAGGTAATAATAAGACAAAGAAACATTACAAGCACAAAAGCAAAAGGAGAAAGAACTAGTCAGCAAATTAACAAATGGGAAAATAGAAAGAAGAAGATTTGTAAGAAAACCAAAATCTTTTATGAGCTCCTTTTATTGACAGAAAATTAAGCAGAACAAAACCTGAATCGAGAAAAACCTTATGTACCCGCGAACTAGGTTTGGAAACCAGAATCGGGAAACAACCCGAGAGAGCGTCTGGAATCCGGATGAAGAGAGAGGGATGAATCGGAAAATGAAAAGTAGGGGATATTTGAATCTGAGATGATTTTGTAGGGAATATAGAGGGAGGGAGTAGTTGAGGGACAGAGTTGAATCGGGGAGAGAGAAAAGAGAGAGAGTTAAAATTAAAAAACAAATATACCTGAAAATAGAGAGAGAGGGAGAATTAAAAATATTTTAATTGAAGGGTTGAGATTTAGGTGTGAGATAAGGTGTTTAAGTTGTGTGTGTTGATATATCCCTCCCCTATATATATATATATATATATATATATGATCCAGGGAGAAATGAATTTTTCGATAGAAAAAAAGTAGACGAACAATCGCTTAAAATCAAACGAGCAGGAAATAAACGAATAAATAAAAAATTTTGCTCCCTCCAGGATTCAAATTCAGGTGCTCCATTTGTCCACTAATGGGATGCATCAACCATAGATCACTGTGATCAAAAAGCTGAAAATGATTCTCCTTTCTCTCCGGATCTCATACATACATACATACATACATACATACATACATACATACATATATATATACATACATACATACATACATACATACATACATACATACATATCAGGGTCTTATCGTGATGTGCACGAATGTGTATTTTTTTGTTTTCGTTCGCATAGCTGAAAATATAAGTAAATATTAAGACGTAATAAAAAAATTAATGAAAATGGAACAATATAATAATACAAAAACAAGTCTTAATCATATAAAATTTCATGACCAATTTATAAATAAATATACAACAAAACCAACCATGTTGTAATTGGAAAAATAATTATGTAAAAGTTGTCGTTCTAAGTTCATACTGTTGGCCACACAGTATATAATAAACAGCTTAGAAAGGGGGGGCGGTGGTTGAATAAGCTGTATCTTTTTCGAAGTTATTTGCGTAGCGAAAGTCTGATATTAAGTTGCTGTAAACGCATCAACTAAGTAGTCTCTTGTTTGCTTGGTGCGTACAGGGTTTTTGCAATATGTATACTTAAATCACACAGACAGATATGAAAACAGTAAATGACAGAATGTAAATACACACAGATTTAAGTGGTTCGAAGTAAACCCCTCTACGTCCACTGGTCCTCCACATAGGAGTAAGATGTTTATAAATCACGACGTACACAACTATGTGACTTTAACTAAATGCGTCGCTGTATCGTTCACACAGATTGATACAGCCGACAGAGCTTGGGCCGTTCACACAGACCGGCTTGGCTTCTTCGACTTGCTTCTTCTCACACAGATTGAACAGGTCAGAACTAGCAAGAGCTTAGTCCACACAGGGCTAAGTTGATCTCAACGTAAGGTTTGGGTAGAACAAGTTCAAACAACAACTTTATGCTTTGATGAGCATTTGCTGTAAGGTGTGCTGTTTGAATTGAAGACTGTATATTTCTTCTCTTGATGAAGTTGTATGCTCAAGGAAATATACTACTCAGATTGTCAGAGCTAATGCATCAGATGTATTTCACGAGGTAAAGTACTAAATTTAGCAATGTCCTCTTGCTTGGGGCTATTTATAACCTAAGAAATAGATTCGTTATAAATACAACCATTGGTCGGTTGGTGAGATTGAGACTGCTCTGATTGGCGGCTTTAGAATGTTTGAATTACAGGCGATTCACATCTAATGCTTTAGATATTCTTTTTGCTACCATTAAATGCTCTTCAGACTGTTCAAACTGTTGTCTCTTTTCGGTCGCATTAAATATTGTTCTATCAGCATTAAATGCCACTTTAACCGTGAATACATTATGAATAAACAATTTTTCTTTCACAACAGTTTAAAGTTCTCTTCAGTCCTGTTCGATATGTGTTTTACTTTTCCCAAGTAAAACACCTACATCATATTGCTGTATCCAACTTTTTCATTTTTTTGCTGTATATTGATGAATGCGCTGTAGGAAAGGACTTCTGACTATGATGGAAGATCTTTCGCTGTACGGATTGGCTGTATGAGGCAATTATCAAAACACAGGGTGATTTTTTCCCAACAGTTTCCCCCATTTTGATAATGCCAAAATTTCCTTCATACAGAGATACTGTCTTCAAGTCTGCTGTCGAAAAATATGATCTTCAGGACTTAGTCTAAAAATTTGAACTACTCGCAGGCAAGTTCTAAAATGAAAAATCCTACAGTACTAAGTGTATTATAACTTAACTTATGATTGGCGTGCATGCACAATCTTACAGGATGTAATCCTAATTGAATACAACTTAATCTATGACCTCCTCGCAGACAAGTTCTTACAGCTTTAAGATTTTACTGATGTTCTGTACTTTGTAAATATTTCAACCTATCAAAGTAAAAACATTAGATCACGATCTGTAATCTTTGGGATAAAATATGAAATTTTATTGATGATCGATTGCAGTGCTGATAGAATAGAAAATTACATTGGAAGCAGACAGGAAACATAAACATGCAGAAAAACAGAAGTACTATCCCCGGTATGACTGATGTCTCCAAGGTCTTCGGGAGGGGTCATTCTAGGTTCCCTTACACCAGTTGACAAGAGCACCTCTTCCTCGACCCTTATAGAGATTTCTACCTTCGTGGGTCGCATCAAAGGAAAGAATTCAGTCTTCCAGATGGGTTAGCCGTTCACCCTTCATGACTTGAGATTTCAGTTTGATCTGTAGAGGGAGCTTTCCTTTTGCAAAAAGCCGCGAAAACTCTTTAGATGCATCCTCCAACGTCTTGAATTTGTTAAATATGGGAGATTATGAGAACACAAAAGTATCTCATCAGTTTATTATTCTTTCATGCCTTTAACTCTTCTGCTGTAGGCTGTCTGTCTGTTGGGAGTTTCACTTCTGCAGGCTTCTGCACATTATTTTTCCATGGGAAATTGGGATCCTGGAACTTTGGACGTGAAACCAGTTACCCTGTATCCCTTATTTCCTTGTCCTAGTATCTGGTTCGGCTAGCCTTCCAATGGCAGCAGCAACACTGTCATCGAGTATGTCCTCGATCTCCTTCTCTCTCTCTCTCTCTCTCTAGGTGCCATTTCCTTTCAGACTCTCTCGACTCTTCTCCTTTTTGGAAGTATCAAGATCCGAGACTTTGCCGTGAATATCCCGAAGGAGTTCCATTGATTCGGCCTGTTTGTCCTTAAGAACAGTGACACTTTCTACCAGTCTCGCAACCACTGCTGTCAGGTCGTCGATCTTTTGGTCATGTGCAGTGAGATTTGATCCTGTGAATTCAAGGGCGGCAACAGTCTTTGCCTCAGCGACATGCAACTTCTCTTATTCCTATCTTAGGAATCGCTCCTGATGCTGTTTTATCTGATTGAGGGTTGCCATAATGCTGTGGGCATGAGGCGAAAAGCCTCTTCCACGTCCGTAATGGCCTCTGCAGCTTTGGGAGCTCATCCTGAGCAGCTTCCCCCATTCAGTTGAGTTCCTTCACGACATAGTACAGGGCCTTGACGACATCATGTAAGAAGACAGTTTGGCGACTGATGGCTTCGGGTTGCTCTATGCGTGACTCTGTGCACGGAGAGTGAGGGTGCGCGATCTTCGCATCTGAAGATTCTCCAAGTTGTTTGAGAACAACATTGTGACGGGGCCTTTAGGGCGCGTCATCCGCGAACAGGAGATCTTCATCCGATCCAGATGGTGATCCTGGTTGGAGAGAAGTGAGCACTTCTTCTTGCGGAGCAGGAATCTCGGATGGTTCTGCTTGAGATGATGGAGAGACAGAGGGGGCTGATTCCTTCTGTCTCTGTTCGGATTCTGTAGCCAGTGGTACAGGATGGATTGGGTCCTCTTGTTGGCTCTCAACAGCCGCCTGTTCCTTAAGGGCTTGATTGAATGGATTGCAGGGAAGGGTAAATAAAGGAAGTGTAGGGAAAGGTAGGGAAGGGAAAGGAAGAGGTAGGAAGGGTAAGGAAGGGTAATTTTTAACCCTTCCAAACCCACCAAATTGGTGGTTTGGAAATTAAAGCAAAATCTATATAAAACATACCTTTTCAAACCCTTACTAACCCCTCCATACCCTTACCCTTCTAATTTTTCTGTATCCCAAACAAGGGTTTCTAGTAACCCTTATTAACCCTTCCCTCTCCCAAACAAGGGTTTCCAGAAACCCTTACTAACTTTTCCCTTAATAACTCCTCTAAACTCCCCATCCAATCAAGTCCTAAGAGGGACTGATTCCTCTTGTCGGACGATGCAGGTCACATCAGCTTATGGAGGAGGGACTGAATCCTCCTGGCTGGGTACGGATGGGGGTTGCTCGACAGACGTTCCTTGGCCATTTGTAGCCTTGGACTGAGAAAATTCATTCTCACGAGCCTCTTCACGGCTCAGCCTCAGACCTGTTTGAAGGTCATCATCATATTTGTCAGAGTCGGAGTGGTGGCTCGGGCTCTTGGGCTTGTCAGTGGATGGAGATTTCCCTTCCAGTCACGTCTTCTTCTTTGCCACAAAGTGTGAAGAAATAAGTTTTTGGCAAAGGTGATCATCACATTTGAGCATGACTTCGATGTTTTGGGAGTCCGTCACTTCCAAAATTAACAACTCTTCTTCCTTCTAGTCCTTCCAGTTGTACATGGTGTCATAAGGGGCGACCCTGTATGATTTTCATACTTTGAAGATCTCGAAGGCTTCCTCTATCTGGACTTGAAGGAGAGTGTTATTAATGATATCAGTCGGGTAGGGACTCCGAACAGTAGAGGGCTGCTGTCCGGTTGGGATTCTCTATAGGTAAGGGAACCTGTGGAGAAGCGGGATCCCTAATAGGGTGGGATGCCCTGTTGGGAGAGGGACTTCGGTGGGTGCCCTATTTGGAGTGGTGGTTGTCGGCTCCAAAGGGGCAGCCGATTCACCAGTTCCTTCTATATTCATGAACGTCTGGTCATCCGCCATAGCCTCAATGGGCTCAGGATCTGTTGTGGGAGCAACTAGAGTTCCTTCCAAAGGTGTTGCGCCCAGTGAGATTGCTGTTTCGACAGATACAACACATGGGACTGCCTCAGTGGCCGCTGTAGCCACTGGGGTTGCTGTAGGAACAACTTCCAGCTTCGCAAACTTCTTAATTTTCTGCTTCTTCTTCTTCTCAACAACTGTATGCGAGCTGCTGTCGGGAATACTTCTTTTCTTGCTGACAACTTTCTTCTTGCTGTCAACTGATTTGGATTTTGAGGGTAGGTCAGTAACATCCCTGGGGTCTTTCGATGTTGGGAGGGAGAAAGGATTGAGCCTGTTGGCGAGAAGCGAGTCCTTGTTAAAAACTTATGGATTCGAGCCACCAAGGAACTTCCCGGCAAGAATCTTCTTGGCATTGGCTGACTGTTGTATGCCACAACTAGTCAGGATGTAGCTTAATATCAGGCCAAAAGATTTTCTGGCAGAGCCAGTCTTCGATGCTTCCTCTGAAGCCTCTTCAAGATGATCTAGCACCAGTTCACCTTTTCTCAGAGATGATGGCCACCATCATCCTGAAACGAAGACTTGTGCACATCTCAAATGCACCTGTTCTGTTCTCAACCACTCTGCAGCAAAAGTCATGCAAATAAAGATATGGCAGGGTGAAGTTCTTCTTGTGACAAGACGTATGGACTTGAGAAGGTTGGGAGTTCTTAGTGAACAATCTCCAGTATGCCTTCAAAAGCTCCTCAGATCCAAACGACTCCAGCTCCTCCAATGTCAGTCCATCAGAGGAAAGTCTATATAAGCGTTCAAGGATTCTCATCAGGATTCTCATTTGGTAGCAACTTTCTCAAAACCAGCAAGTTTTGTTTATACGCCCAGGGGCTATCTTCCAAGATCCGAGTGACATCATCCTCATGGTACAGTTGAAATAAGTAGATCTTGCGTCACAATTTTCGTATGCTAATTCCCATTCTTGGTCTCCATACCTCCGGCTATGGTGTCATGGAAGAATGAGAATTTAACCGGTTTGTGAGTCACCAGGCGTCCCAAGAGTTGGAACTGTTGGTTTGCCGGGGCTATATCCCTCTGTATATCTTGTTGAATTAGCCCAACATCATCATCTTCGCCGGCTAAAGTTAACTTAGCGTAATCAGTAGCCATATCGTTGGGATCTTTTGCTGTCATCATGAGCGTTTAGAATCTGCTCTGTGCTTTTGTTTAAGGAATGAACTTATTCGACAGTCTAGCATATCATAATAAGGGGTGATATTATTGTGCCCCTACGGAAGAGGAAAAAAAATTGAGAGATCTTTTCCCTTCATTTAGGTTTAATCAGTTAAAAACCTACAATGCAAAAAATAATCAAAGTAGAAATTACAAAGATATCAAATCTTCATAATTGTTTAAGAAAAAAACCAAGAATTGGTTGACTCATAAATCGGAGGAGTCTTCTTTATGTACAATAATCGAAGAAAAACTTTTATCTAGAAAATATTATTTGCTGGTCTAAAATCAAAGGGGAAATTATATTAAATGCACAGCGAGATAATTTATCTTTTATCTTTTTTTTATACCGTGATTAGTCCTCACGACAACAACCCCGGTTCCTTAGAACTGCTACCAGTTAAATCGCGAGATTATCTAGTTCTCGGGTTCTTAAATATCCTCAACACAATGAGTTGTCCTCAAAGTGATTGTTCCATGCTAGACCACCTCAAGTCCAACCACAGTGTCCCATAGCCTTCCATACTACCGCTTGAAACCCTCAATGTTTAATTATTCCACCAGCATACTTCGGATGCTAGGGTCTTTTCTTTAATCTAGACTAAAGAGTCATAAGTTATTGAAGATTTTTGTCTATAGAGAAGCTCGAATCGATCGGTCTCCATTTAAAATAGTGAGAGAATTGCGCATTATAATCTTCTTAGTCTCATCCAATCCAAATGAGGGATCGATTTGCAATATAAAGCTAAACACTCTTTTTGGGGAACTTATTTTAAAAACAAAACTTGTAATTTAGAATAAAGGTTCCATAAGGCATCGACTTTGTTTTAAATCTTTTGAGGATAAAAATATGGTGTGCAACATATAGATGGAAACAGTAATCGACATCCACCTCTACTATGAAAAGAGAGTCGCATAAATTTTTTGAAAAAATGGTGTCACCTTCTCATTAACTTTGTCAAATTGATTTTTTAAAAAAAAAAAATATATGTTATGAATTGAAACCTTTTCTTGAAAATTGTCCACTAACTAATTCCCTTATGTGAATGAAGAAACTGATCAGAAAACAATCCACTAACTTCATCACTAATTTGAATGAAGAAACTGATCAAGCCCATTACTTTACACACTTGGTGGAATTGACGACATTGAATTGTGTGTAGAGGGATTGGACAGTTATTTACTACTATTGGGCTATAAATTAGACTAATTTGCGGTTCATTATCATTACAATTAAAATAATAATTATAAGTACCACACTAATGCCTAAGGAATACTACAACAGAAAAAGTTATGCAGAAGAATCAATGTCTATTTTTTTTAGTTTGGTGAAGGATCTGAGCCCGTCAACAACATTACAGACAATGGGTTTGTATTTGGTGCGAAATTTTGATGTTCCTGTATACAACAACAAAAGTGAAGTGGCAAGCTTTGAATACATCTTCCACAACAAAGAGGATAACTTAATAAAGCCTATTTCAATATTTAAACATCACTTTTTCGTACTTTACCGTGTTTTGTTTCATTTGTTCAAGGGTGATTGAGTGCATGCGTCTGTTAGAAGCCATCGCATGAAGTTCTTTAAACCTTTTTTTTTTTTTTAAATATATATACAAACATAATAATAACTGCACAAGACAAAGAGGTCTTACTTTTTATTACCAATACGCCATGATTATTTGTT
Source organism: Orobanche coerulescens (assembly GCA_033398695.1). NCBI lineage: Eukaryota > Viridiplantae > Streptophyta > Magnoliopsida > Lamiales > Orobanchaceae > Orobanche > Orobanche coerulescens. The sequence continues at coordinate 62,015,551 of CM065818.1, forward strand.
TGAAAAACTGATATTATTTTCTCCATATTTCCAAAACTGATATTTGTTGTCCTATTTGGCTTGCAGAATCCAATGAAGAAAAGAAATACATAAATTTCGCTCGACATAGAATTACGTGTAAAGGTTGAAGCTATGTACAAGTCGCATGTAAAAGTTTAAAACAGGACATTGAAGATCTAAATGTCGAATCATATGAAAGGTTAGTTTTTCGAGCTGATACATTCATTTGAATATATATATATATATTATATATATATATATATTATATATATATATATATATATATATAGTCATTTTTTTCTTCATGTGTCTGATAAAGCAGAAGTACGTGTTATTAGATACTTCAGTTCATGCTATAGATTTGTAAAATGTAGTTGTTGTCTTACCTCAATGTGATACAATGTGAAGTTGGAACTCGAGGCTGGATAATCTGATACATAGATACTCATTTAAGAATGTTAGACAGAAATAAAATCTAAATATAAAGAATTACTGTATTAAAATAATTAGAAAGAAATATAATATTTGTAATTCTGAACATTACATATCTAAAAGATATAAATATCACGGTATAAGAATATGCACCCAAACTTGGACTCTCTTTTGTGTTAAAAGATCTAGTGCTGACATCGGAACAAAATGGTGGAGCTTACAAATTATTTTACAAACAAAATTGATGCAATTTTCACAAATATTCCCACTGAGGTATGCGGGTTCTATCACTTTGTTATCCTCAACAAAATGGCTGCTACAGTCCGTTAGGATTTTGTCATTACAATTAATACATAAAAACCTAAGAATAATCATTGTATAATTAAAATGAAATTAGAAATCGTATTGAAAAATGTTGACGTCTGATTTGGTCAACGTCACGTGTGTTGATCTGGACGAATGGATCGAAGCCACGTAAAAAACAATAAATAAGATGAAAAAGGATTTGATCACTAAATTTTATTAATGACCTTAGTATAGAGTAGATCCGAGCAGAATATTTTTATGCCGGTCTATCTTTTCGCTTGCTAATTACAAGTCTTATCTTTTTTTCTCAGTGATTACGAATTCTCTATTTTTATCATAAATGCAAAAAGTCCAAAAGATCTGCTTTCACTGTACATTCCTTCTATATATAGACAATCTGGGCCAATCGGGAGATAACAGCTGGCGAATGTTTGGGGAATATGCCCAAAACACTTGTCAATCTGCAAATATGCCTTGGACACGTGGCGGCCTCTAAGGATTGCCTTGGGAAGGGGCATGACTGCATGCGTTAATTGGCATGCGGGCCTGTCTCGCATGCTTCTGGCGACGCTTATCCGCTGGGGTCGGTCCTCGGGTCTCCCGCCATTCAGGCCGGCCTTGTTGTAATCTTGAATCGGAGCAATTTTATCTTCTATCTGCTCGGCCCTCCCGGATCGGATACCGGGTCGGCTTTGACGTCTCTGCTCGGTCCGGTTTTTAACGGGCCCGGGAGAAAATCGGGTTTATGCCCGGTCCAGCTTCAAGCTCTGCTCAGCCGGTTCAGCTGCCTGGAGTGCCTACGTGGATTCCAAGGTGGATGGGCCACCAACAAGGGCCCCCGAGTCCAGGGCCGTGCCGGGTTGCCGGGGCTGGGGTCATTTCATGTTGAGGCCGATCCGGCTTGTGGGAGGATAAGATCTCTCGAAGGGACGCCTCTTCGAGAGTCGCGTCGATTCGATTTCGGGGTCATTAAGTGTCATTATGAGGGGGACGCATGGCATAATCTGATTTGATGGCGCATTCACGCGCCTTCGAATTTCGCGACGGTTCAGTATGAATCGCCGCTCCACGCGCCTGGCATTTAATGCCCTTTTTCTCTTATAAATACAGAGTGTCTTCTTCTTCATTGTTCCCTTCGCCATTTTTGTGTCTTGTTGCAGAGGAGAGAGAGAATTTTCTGGCGATTTTTTCCCGATTTTATAGAGACTTTCCCGGTAAGTTCGTTTTTCCTCCTTTTTTTATTTAAGATGTCGGAGCTGAGGGGCGAGACAGAGGCGGATTTGACCGTGTCGCCGGACCGCACGGGTGTGGTGGATCTGTCGGTAGGCGGAGTTCCTGTTGACTGGAGTGTCGAGGAAGAAGAAGGCGAAGTCGCGAAGTCGCCGGGATCTGGGGAGGTGGAGATGGCGGTGCCGTTGACGGCCGTCGGAGAGACTCAGGCGGAAGAAAGAGTTGAGTCGGTGGTGGCTTGGACTCGCCCTCGACCGTCCCCTTTCGTGGAGGCGGAGTGGGATTCGGCCTCGATTCGTAGTACCGTTACAGAGGAACAATTAGCGGCTTGGCGGCTGCGATTTAAGATCCCGGCGAGGGTGCGGATGTTCATTCCGAATCCCGAGGAGAGGCCTCACACTCAGCCCGTTGGTTGTACGGCGGTGTACTACCGCTCTTTGCTGGCCGGGATGAGGTTTCCGCTCCCGTTAGCCTTCTCCCGGTGGCTAAGGCAGTGGGGCCTTCCTGTCCCCCAAATCCATCCGAATTCCTGGGCTCGGGTGGTGGGTCTTTTCATTCTTTTCAACCCGGCAGTGGCGAGCCCAGACTTTGAGGAATTGACAACCTCTTTCTATAGAGGTCGGTCGTGAGATCCGCTCATTTAGTTTTACTGGCTGACATGCTATGCATAAAGAATTAGTGGGTGTGCCGGAGACCATCCATAGCTGGAAGGAACAGTGGTTCTTCATAGGGGACTGTGGAGGAGCTCGGTGGATGAGTGGGAGCCTGGTGTGATAGATGCCGAGCTTTGGGTCCCAGAGCACTTCACGGCCAAAATGAGTAAGTGTCGTATTTCGCATTCCTGTTCCTTTTTTGTCTAACGCTCATCATTTATTGCATGTGCAGAACACATCCCGACGCCAGAGACCTCTTCCGAGTTCGACGACCGGGTTGAACAGCTTTTGGACCTTCCTCTTGAGCAAAGGAAGTCGCATCTTTTTGTTACCGAGGAAAACCGATGGGCGGCAGGACTTAGATCAACCGATCCGAGTCTAATGTCTTCATAAGGTAGCCCCTTTTTTTTTTTTTTTTTTTCGACATGTCTTCTTTTACCAGTTCCTAGGGCCAAGACTTCGTCCGGGTGGAAAGAGACGCCCGCGCAGCGTGTGGCGAGGCTGGTCGCTGAGGCCGCCGAGCGGAGGGATCGTGCTGGCAAGCGGAAGAGAGTGGAGGCCGAACCTGAGGACAGCGCGACCAAGGCGGGGGGCTCGTCTGTTCCTGAAGCTGCTGTATCCGCTCCGAGCCCTATCCGTACGGGTCGTGCTACCGGGAAGGAGCCCGCGATTGACTTGGAGGGCCACTATCTCCCGGTTAATAAGGACCGAGAGGAACCTTGTGCCCAAATGAAGGGGCGACAGCCGCGTTGGTTTCTGGATTATGTCCGGGCAGCCACTCCGACCGCTGAAATGCTCGACCGGGTCCCCCCAGCGGTGGTTGACTCCAGTCATGTCCCTATCCAGGGCTGGACGCCCAAGATGGAGATGGTGACCAACGACATGGTTCCGGACGAGCAGATCCAATTCGGGAATGCTCTGATGGGCCGTGCATTGTGCACTTACATAAAGGCCACTAGGGAGCTGCTGGCCCTAGTCGAGAAGCACAAGAAGGCGGAGGACGATCTCAAGGCCTTGCAGGAGGAGCATCATCTCTGTCCTTCGCTGATTAAGTCTCTGGAGGAGGAGATGGCCTCCATGAAGGGTGAAATAGAAATTTTGGAAAGTCGGGCCCTCGAGGCCGATATTTGGAAAGGAAAGGCCGAGGAGATGACCACGGTGGCCGAGCAGGCACATAAACAATGGTTAGACATCAGGGCCGAGCACGAGGCTTATTTGAAAGAAACCAAGGCCCAAGTTGAAAGTCTGACCGAGCATGCCAATACCTGCGAGCCTTCAGGCTATGCCAAGGGTCTTGCCGAAGGGGCGGAGGCCTTTAAGGAGACACCTGCGTTCGAGGAGCTGATCAATATGAACTACATCTCCACCTGTTACGAGATATTAGATCCCATGAAGGGATGGAAGACCGTTCAGGAGATCGAGGCCTATATAGCCTCCGAGGCGACCGATCTGCATGTTAATATCCTTGGAGCCGACGAGCCAAAGGTCGCCGAGGTTGAAGATCCTGGGTTGGCTCTGCAAGGTGAAGGCGAGGGACAGTCCTTCCAGGCGGCCGACCAGGAGGGCGGGGCCGAATAGATTTTTTGCTTCATTTCATGTACGACATGCGTGCCAATCTGTCTTTGTTTTCTGTTTTCATCCTATGTACTATGTAAAAATGCCTTGAGTGAATAAAATCTTCCCTATAGCATATGTTGCTATTTTTTGGATGTTTGGGCCCAGTTGGTTGGGTCGTTGCCTTTTTATCATGTTCCTTACTTGTTTATTGCGCCGAGGCGAGCTCGGTCTTGTGAGGTGCCGAGGCGAGCTCGGTCTTATAGTGCCGGATGAGCCGGTCTTATGAGGTGCCGAGGCGAGCTCGGTCTTATAGTGCCGGATGAGCCGGTCTTATGAGGTGCCGAGGCGAGCTCGGTCTTATAGTGCCGGATGAGCCGGTCTTATGAGGTGCCGAGGCGAGCTCGGTCTTATAGTGCCGGATGAACCGGTCTTATGAGGTGCCGAGGCGAGCTCGGTCTTATAGTGCCGGATGAACCGGTCTTATGAGGTGCCAAGGCGAGCTCGGTCTTATAGTGCCGGATGAGCCGGTCTTATGAGGTGCTGAGGCGAGCTCGGCCTTATAGTGCCGAATGAACCGGTCTTATGAGGTGCCGAGGCGAGCTCGGCCTTATAGTGCCGGATGAGCCGGTCTTATGAGGTGCCGAGGCGAGCTCGGCCTTATAGTGCCGGATGAGCCGGTCTTATGAGGTGCCGAGGCGAGCTCGGTCTTATAGTGCCGGATGAGCTGGTCTTATGAGGTGCCGAGGCGAGCTTGGTCTTATAGTGCCGGATGAGCCGGTCTTATGAGGTGCCGAGGCGAGCTCGATCTTATAGTGCCGGATGAGCCGGTCTTATGAGGTGCCGAGGCGAGCTCGGTCTTATAGTGCCGGATGAGCCGGTCTTATGAGGTGCACCAATATTAAAAAATGGAATAGCTTCAAATTTTATTGATAATACCTCTTTAAATACATAGCATTCCATGGGTAAGTTAATCTCTGGCCATTCAGATATTCCAGCCGGTAGGCTCCATTCTGAAGGACTTCACTAACTTTATATGGTCCTTCCCATTTGGGCTTGAGTGGTCCGGGATCCGGGCCCAATACCCGTTTAAGGACGAGGTCGCCGACTTGGAAGCTTCTAGGGTGAACCTTGGAGATATAATATTTTTCACTCCTTCTTTTGTAGACGGTGTTTCGCATTTCTGCCTGAGCTCGTTTTTCGGCAAGGAGGTCCAGGTTCACTTGGAGGGCCAAGTCGTTATCTTTCTCTTCAAAATGGGCTACTCGGTAGGTAGGTGCTCCGATTTCAACCGGGATGACGGCTTCAGATCCGAAAGCCAAGGAGAAAGGCGTTTCTCCGGTGGCGGACCGATACGTTGTTCTGTAGGCCCATAAGGTTCCGGGTAGTTCCTCGGGCCAGGAACCCTTGAGTTCCTCAAGGCGTGTCTTGAGATGTTGTTTCAGGATCTTGTTGACCGCCTCGACCTGCCCATTGGATTGTGGATAGTAAGGCATGGAAAAGTTATTTCGTATTTGGAGGCCGTCGCAAAAGGCTCGAAACTTCTTATTGTCAAATTGTTTTGCATTATCCGAGATAATAGATTGAGGGATCCCGAACCGGCATATGAGTGACTTCCATATAAAATCAACTATCTTCTGTTCGGTTGTTCGTGCCATAGGCTCGGCCTCTGCCCATTTCGTAAAATAATCGACTGCGACGATGGCGTATTGTACTCCTCCCCGTCCTTTAGGTAGAGGGCCGATCAAGTCGATTCCCCACTTGGCGAATGGCCATGGGCAATATACGGAAGTGAGAGTTTCTGGCGGGGATCGCATCTGCGGAGCGAAGATTTAGCACCGGACGCACTTCCGTACGAGTGTGATGGCATCTTTTTTGAGATTGGGCCAATAATAGCCTTGCCGGATCAATTTATAGGCCAATGCCTGGCCGCCGGAATGATTACCGCATATACCCTCATGCACCTCTCGGAGGGCGTACTCTGCTTCTGACTCGGACAGGCATTTCAGCAATGGAACCGAATATCCTCTTTTGTATAAGCTTCCATCCACGATGGTGAACCGGGCAGACTGAGTTCGTAACGATCTCGCCTGGGTTCGGTCCTCGGGTAAACTGCCGTTTTGAAGATATCGGATTATGGGCTGCATCCATCCTTGCGGTTCTGATTGTTCGGCTGCCCGGACTTCGGCCATTTCCAGGGCTGATGAGGCATGATATCTTATGCTGACCTCGTCCATATGTTAGGCTCCGGAACTGGATGCGAGTTTGGCCAAGGAGTCGGCTTGGATATTCTCGGTTCTGGGGATGAGTTGTATAGTTCCCCGAAAATCTTGCAGCCGGGCCCGCGCCAGGCTGAGGTACTTAACCAGCTTGGGTTCCTTGGCCTCGTATTCGCCGTTAATTTGGTTCACCACCAATTGAGAATCACTCAAAACAATGAGGCGAGCAAGTCCGAGGGAGGTCGCCATTTCTAGACCGGCCAAGAGAGCTTCATATTCCGCCTCATTGTTGGTGGTCGGAAAACCTAAGCGAATGGCCGAGCAGAACAAACGTTGGTCGGGACTGACGAGGACTATACCTGCACCCGACCGGTCGGCGGTTGAAGATCCATCTACGTAGAGTGACCATTCTTCTGATCGGTCATTCTCTTGTGCGATCGCCGGTGTGAACTCTGCAATGAAGTCCGCCAGGGCTTGACCCTTTATGGCAGTGCGCGTTTCATAAGTTATGTCAAACTATCCCAGTTCGACGGCCCATTTGATCATCCGGCCGGATACGTCAGGTCGGTGCATGACCTGCTTTAAAGGGTAGTTTGTTAAGACGACTACCTGATGTTCCAGAAAGTAGGGTCTTGACTTCCGGGACGCCATTATGAGCGCATAGGCCAGCTTTTCCATCGGGGAGTATCTGAGCTCGGCATCATGAAGAGCCTGACTAACATAATAGACTGGATGTTGTACTGCGTTCTCCATTCGGATTAAAGCGGCACTGATCGCCGAGTCGGATATCGCGAGGTATAAGCTGAGAAGTTTCCCTTGGGTCGGTCGCTGCAAGATCGGGGCTTCTGCCAGGACCTCCTTGATAGCTTCGAAGGCTCTTTGGCAAGGTTCTGTCCACTGAAAATCTTTGTTCTTTTTTATCGCCTCAAAGAAAGGTTTGCATTTATCAGTTGAGCGAGAGATAAAGCGACTTAGCGCGGCTAGTCGGCCAGTTAGGCTCTGCACCTTTTTGACCGAATTTGGAGGAACAAGTTCGGTCACTGCCGTAATTTTATCGGGGTTGGCTTCAATCCCTCTTTGGCTCACCATGTAGCCGAGGAATTTTCCAGAACCTACCCCAAATGAGCATTTTTTCGGATTTAATTTCATCTTATACTCTCGCAAAATAGCAAACATTTCATTGAGGTCTTGTACATGATCGGCCGAGCGCAAAGACTTTACTAACATATCATCCACATATACCTCCATTGTATGGCCTATCAAGCTATTGAACATTTTATTTACCAGGCGTCGATATGTCGCGCCGGCATTCTTGAGCCCGAAAGGCATCATCCGGTAACAGTATAGGTCGCGGGCCGAGTAGAATGAGGTGTTTTCTTCATCAGTGGGATGCATTGGGATCTGGTTGTATCCGGAATATGCATCCATAAAGCTCATTAGCTCGTGCCCAGCCGTTGCATCCACCATGTAATCGATATGGGGGAGGGGGTAGCTATCTTTCGGGTAGGCTTTATTCAGGTTAGAGAAGTCAATGCAGAGCCTCCATAGCCTGGTCAGCTTTTTTACCAAGACTGGGTTAGCTACCCATGTCGGGTATTGGGCTTCCCGAATAAACCCGTTATCGATTAGCTTTTCTACCTCCTCTTCCAGCCCCTTCTGTCGTTCAGGCCCCATTTTCCTTCTTTTCTGAATAACTGGCTTTGAACTGGGGTCGATGTTCAGCCGGTGGCATGCAAGTTCCGGGTCAATCCCCGACATATCCGAATGGGTCCAGGCAAAGACATCCAAATTCTATCTCAGATGGAAGATTAGCTCGGAGCGGATCAGCTCTTGGAGGTTGTGGCCGATCTTTAGCCGTCGGGTGGGATTAGATGGGTCCATGTCGACCAGGTCCAACTCTTCTGTTAGCTCAGCGTGGCGAATTTTCCCTCTCGGATTTTGGCACCGCGGGTCGACAGGATCCTCTTCTAGGATCGGCTCTTTCCCGGGTCTGCGGCCCCGGTCCGCTTCCCGGTCAGTTTCCATTTCGAGGGTTTGCGCGGCCCCGGGACCTTCGGTCTCCTGTTGGAGTAGGGTGTCTCCTGCCAGCTGTTCGGAGCTGGTGGCCCCTATTTCTTCCGATAACTTTTCCGGGATGCCCTCTGCGGCGTTGATTTCGCGAGCCCGGATGCTGAGGTTGCATTCCCGGGCGGCCCTTTGATCCCCTCTATGTACCCCGACGCCGTCCGGGGTGGAAAATTTCATGCACAGGTGATACGTGGACTGAGTGGCCCTCAGCCTTGATATCACATGTCGGCCTATGATGGCGTTATAGTCACTGTGCACATCGATGATCTTGAAGGTTGTGATCATCGTCCTTCTGATCGGACCCTGACCGAATTCCAAGGCGAGCTCGATTTCCCCCAGGGGTGAGGTGCGGCAGTTGGCGAATCCCCTAATGTCCTCGTTACAGGGCCGGACATAAGATTGGTCTACCTTCATCCTACGAAGGGTATGAAGGTAGATGATGCTGGCATAGGCCCCGGAGTCTACCAACACCCTGTGGACTGGGATCCCCATTATGGGCAGGGTGATGACAAGGGCATCTGAATGGGGATGGTCCAAGCCGTCTGCATCGGACTCTTCAAAAGTAACCGCCAGCTGAGGTTTTTTGGGGGCTTCTTCGGCCACTGATAGGAACCCCTATGCTCGGCGCTCGGTCCGTTGATAGGAAGTGGTGGCCTCTCGAATGGATGCCTTTTTCTGCCGCTTTGACCTGTGATCATCGACCTCGGCTGTTCCCATAATGGTCAGAATCTCCCGGGGACTTGGGGGCTGGAGGCACCCGATCATTTTTGGCTCTTGTCGGGTCGGCCCGATCCTGGCGATCCCGGGGCGGGTTCCGGGTAAATCGCCTTAAGCCTGTTTCGTCGCATACCGCGATCAAGGCGGCAACGAGGTCTCGGCACTGTTCGGTGTCGTGACCCGCTGATTCATGATATTTACAAAAGCGGGTCTGGTCCATGTCCTTATGATCTTTATAGATCGGCCGAGGGACCGGGAGCAAATTTTTGTCCTTTATTTGATCGAATATGGCCGCGGCTCCGACGGAATATATCTCAGCGAAATTAGCCATGAGCTCGGGCCTACGCTCCCGATAGTTCTGAGTTACTGGGGCTGTCGAGGAAGAGGCGGGAGCCTTGATCTCCCTGTGAGATTCTTGACGGGCCTCTTTGTAGTCATGCCTATCTTTCTTCTTTTTGTAGGACCCTTTCTGGTCGGAGGGCATGACTAAAACGGGTGCCGACATAGCTTCCTCGGCAGCTATATGGGAGCTGGCGCGCTCCAAGAATTCCTGGTAGGTGTGTGGGCCATTCTGGCACACCGTCCAGCGAAAAAAAGAATTTTTGAGGAGGCCGGCCTGGGCAATAATGGCCAGCGCATCGTCCGACATGGGTTCCGTCTCCAATATTCGTTTATTAAAACGAGATATATAATCTTTAAGGGACTCATGCGGCCCCTGTACAACGGAAGCGATAGATGAGCGCGGGGCGACTCGCACAAGGGACCCTATGAAATGGGATCGGAACGTCGCCGAGAGCTGGGCCCATGTCTGAATAGAATGGTGGGGCAGCATCCGGTACCATCTCTGGGCCCTCTCCCCCAGAGTCAAGGAGAACATTCAGCACTGGAACGCGTCCTGAGACCCGTGCAGGTCCATCGAGGAATTATAATGTCCAAGATGGGCGTTGGGGTCTCTCTCTCCATTATAAGGCGAAATCTGAGGAATCTTGAACTTCTCCGGGAGGGGTTCCGCCAGAACACTGGGGGCCAGGGGGCTCTCCTGGCTGTTAAGCCATTCCGAACTTTGGGATGACTGAAGTTGTTTATTTTCGAGCTCCGTAAGGCGTTTTTTAAGAAACTCGATCTCACTCGAGTTATCGCCGGGAGTTGAAGGTAACACTTGTGTCGGATTTGGGGACTGGTGGGGAGCTTTTTCTTCTTTACGGCTCTGACTTTGGATAGTGGAAGCCGGCACTGCTTTTTCGACTTTCTTCCCCGCCCCAAGGCGATAAAAAACGGAGATGGGGCGCGAAAGCCTACTTTTTCGAGAGGGATGTGAGCTTTCGCCATGGCATTCCGCCCTTTCCCCGGCGACCCCAGAGGCTGTCCTCTTTTTGTTTCGCCCCGAGGCAGCTGGGCAGGTCGTCTGAGACTCTGGCTCCACATGGTCTTCGGGATTTTGAAGGGTCTCGCCCCCAGTAACTCGTGCCATAAGGGCCGCCATGCCCTGGATGAAGGCGGGGTGTTTAAAGCACTCTACCGCCTTACGGAGGTTTTCCTCCTCCGTCGCGGGCTGAGGGTTTTTTGAACTGTCGTGAGACATCTCCGGTGAGTAGTATATATTTTTTTATCGAAGGTGCCATCCTCCTTCTAGCGCCAATCTGTTGACGTCTGATTTGGTCAACATCACGTGTGCTGATCTGGACGAATGGATCGAAGCCACATAGAAAATAATAAATAAGATGAAAAAGGATTTGATGACTAAATTTTATTAATGACCTTAGTATAGAGTAGAGCCGAGCAGAATATTTTATGCCGGTCTATCTTTTGGCTTGCTAATTACAAGTCTTATCTTTTTTCTCAGTGATTACGAATTCTCTCTTTTTATCATAAATGCAAAAAGTCCAAAAGATCTGCTTTCACTGTACATTCCTTCTATATATAGACAATCTGGGCCAGTCGGGAGATGACAACTGGCGAATGTTTGGGGAATATGCCCAAAACACTTGCCAGTATGCAAATATGCCTTGGACACGTGGCGGCCTCTAAGGATTGCCTTGGGAAGGGGCATGACTGCATGCGTTAATTGGCATGCGGGCCTGTCTCGCATGCTTATGGCGATGCTTATCCGCTGGGTCGGTCCTCGGGTCTCCCGCCGTTCAGGCCGGCCTTGTTGTAATCTTGAATCGGAGCAATTTTATCTTCTATCTGCTCGGCCCTCCCGGATCGGATACCGGGTCGGCTTTGACGTCTCTACCTGGTCCGGTTTTTAACGGGCCCAGGAGAAAATCGGGTTTATGCCCGGTCCGGCTTCAAGCTCTGCTCGGCCGATTCAGCTGCCTGGAGTGCCTACTTGGATTCCAAGGTGGATGTGCGACCAACAAAAAATAAAACAAAATTGTTAGAATTTTGGCCCAAATGATTTATTATTATTATGGGCCGGTATTATGCAGCCCGGCCCAGACCTATTAAAACTACCCCCCTGGCCCGACTTCTAGACCCTTTCGGCTCCTTGATCTCACCCGTTGATTATATGTTGACCCATCTCACCCGTCGGTCACTTGTATTTGTTTCACTCCCCCAAACCCTAGCCTCATTTCTCTATTTTGTTTCTCTCTCATCTCACTCGCTCTCCGCCGCGGCTATGGAAGCTCGTTTTCCTTACCTTTTCTGCTCGGCTGTGCGGTTCCGATTTGGAAGGGAATCGAAACCCTTATCAATCAATGATAAGAAAGGATTCGATTCCCCTAAAAATCGGTGGCTTTCCGATTGGGATTTTTGCCTATATATTGTCGAGCGATTTGGGCTTGAGAGTGACACACGAAAATCAAAACCTAATTTTTCTGAGTGAGAAAAATCAATCCGTGTTTCTTTGTGATTTTTTCTGAGTGAAAAATATTTTCTGAGTGAAAATTGTTTGAGGCCGATTTTGGGGGTGTTACTTCTGGGATCTTGTTGAAATCGACCGAGGGGGTGGTTATTTGTCTGGGCTGCTGGTCGCTAATACTTGTGGAGCCTTGGACGTGGGTACTGGATATTGGAGGACTGAGCCGAGGCCGAGTTCCGGTCGATTCACACCTCCTTTGCCTCTCGTTTTATAGATCTGTTGTGATCTGTTCGGTTTGGTCTCTAGAACTTTAAATTCCTGTTCTTTGTGTTCGGTTTCTTTTTGGGTTAATTCGTTTTTCCCTTTTATTTCGTGTAATTCGTTGCCTATAAGTTTGTTGTGTAATTCTTAATCTCCGGAATTTATTTGTAATTCGTTTACTACTTTGTTGTGTAATTTTTATATATTCTGAATAGTTACCCTATAGTGGTATCAGAGCCTCTAAAAGGGGTTTCTATTTGGAAGGGCATACGGATTCCGGCCGAGGGACCCGCTCAGGTATCACATTTCATACTCTCTCTTAAATTCGGTATTGTGGTGTGTTGCCCGTTATTCTTGCTTCCGTCTGCTTCTATCTTAGTGACTGTGATTGCTTCGGTTTTTGCTATCTTTGTGTTGAGACTGTAGTAGTCGCTATCTCCGAGCATACCAAACCCCCTTGCCTGGACCGCAAGTGTAACTCGGATCTTGTGGGGGCTCCGGGATACGATTCCAGCTCGTATCATTTTAAAAATCTGGTGTGATTTAAATCTTTTTGATATCTGTGAGATATTGGTATTCGATTCCAGCTCACTTTATTTCAAAATCTGGTGTGATTTTGTTCTTCGTGGTATCTGCGTGATATTTAACTGTCTCAGTTTTTACAGTATTAATAGTACCTTGTGCTAGTATTTTAAATCTTGTGTGATTTTTACAAATACTAAAATGGGTTCTCTAACTTCATTTACAATGGCACCTTTCGACGGCAAATGGGATTTTAGAATTTGGCAACAGAAAATGAAATTTATACTTGTCCAACAAAAATGTTTTAAAGCCATTGAAGGTACTTTTCAGTCTGATGTGTCTTCTGAGAAACGTGAGGAATTAATTGAGTTTGCTCATTCATCTATAATCTTGAACTTGTCTGATTCTGTGATTAGACGAATAGGCAAAACTGATAATGCTAAACAGCTTTGGGATAAACTTGAGGAAACGTTTACTGAAAAATCTTTGCCAAATAAATTATTCCTCCTCGAAAAGTTTTTTCGTTATAAGCTGGATTTGAATAAAGATATTGATAGTAATCTTGATACCTTTACAAAGTTAGTACAAGATATAAAACAAACGGGTGATAAAAATATTGATGATTATTCCCCTATTGTGCTCTTGAATGCTATCCCTGATGCTTATAATGATGTGAAATCTGCTATCAAATATGGTAGGAATTCTGTTACCTTAGACACTGTTATAAGTGGTTTGAAGAGTAAGGAATTAGACTTGAAAGTTAATAAAGTTTCTAAACCGGTTTCTGATATCAACTTTGTAAGGTCTAAACCACACCTTAAAAAGAAACCGTTTATCAAAACTGATTCTGAGAAGTCTAATAAGAAAAAGGGGCAATGGAAGGATAAATCTAATTTCTGGCCTAAAAATCGCAAATGCTATAACTGTGGTGAATCTGGTCATTATATACAAGAATGCACCAAGCCTAAAAAGAATTTGCAAAATGATCAGGCTAATTTTACTGTTGGGGATGTCTTTATGGTTATTGATGATTTGCGTCTCTCTGTGAATTCTATGCTTTCGGGTCTGTGTGAAAATGAATGGTTGCTGGATTCTGGATGCACTCACCATATGACACCTTATAAACAGCATTTTACGAGTTATAGTAATCTTGGTGATCGGTATGTTTATATGCCTGATAAAGTGAAACGGGTTGTGGCCGGGGTAGGGAATGTTTGTTTGAAATTTGCTGATGGTACTCAGTTTACTTTAAAAAATATCAGACATATTCCTGATTTATCTCATAATCTGATATCTTGTACTACTTTGGAAGATGAGGGCCTTAGAGGTTCATGGGGAAATGGTTACATGAAAATTTGCAGAGGTTCCTTGATGTTGTTTAAAGGAATCCAGAAATTTAATTTATTCATTTGCCAAACTGAAACTGCTGCATGTTCTAACCTGGTTTGTGCGGATAAAACCGAATTGTGGCATAATAGGTTAGGACACATGAGCATGAAGGGATTAGATATCTTGCATAAAAAAAAGTGTTTTGGAAAAGATAAAATCTCTAAGTTGTCTTTCTATGACTCTTGCATGTATGACAAACAACATAAAACCCAATTTCCTAAACGTCCCGATTCCCCTGATCCTGTTTTTGAAAAAACTGGTAAGAGTTCCAATGTGCTTGATTATGTTCATGGTGATGTTTGGGGTCCTGCCAGTGTCCCGATCCATGGGAAGAACCGTTACTTCTTGTCCATTATTGATGATTACTCAAGGAAAGCTTTCGTTTTTCTACTCAAACTGAAATCGGATGTGTTTGAAAAATCCCAAACTTGGAAAACTTTAGTGGAAAATCAGACCGGAAAACGGATTAAAAAGATAAGGACCGATAACGGCCTTGAATTTTTCAATACTCAGTTTGATACTATGTGTTCTGAAAATGGCATCCTTAGGCATAAGACAGTTCCGTACACCCCTCAACAGAACGGGGTGGCTGAGCGAATGAACCGAACCCTCCTTGAAAAGGTTAGGGCTATGCTCGCCACTTCTGGGCTGTCCAAAAGTTTTTGGGGTGAGGCTCTTTTTACTGCTGCCTATCTTATCAATAGATCACCTTCTATACCATTGAATGGTAATTACCTTGAGTCTGTGTGGTCGGGTGATGCTATTGATTTTTCAAACATTCGTGTGTTTGGTTGTGCTGCTTACGTGCATTAAAATGTTGATAAACTTGAACCCAGATCCTTGAGATGTGTTTTTCTTGGATATCCTGATGGTATTAAGGGTTATCATTTATGGGTCAGATCTGAACCCGGATTGAAGGTGATCACTAGTAGGGATGTTGTATTTAATGAAACTGAATTTCCTTATCTTAATAATCCTTTACCTGCCCCTGTGTTAGCTGCTGAAAATTCTCTCCACCCTGTTCAGATTAGGGTGGAGCATCTTAGTGATAATGAGTTACCTGCTGAATCTGATAATATGGAAAATCCTGAATCCTCTAATGCTCAACCTGATAATCAATCTGAAAATGGAGACGAATCTGAATCTGTTCCTGACTTGTCTGATTATCAATTAACTAGGGATAGGTCTAGAAGGAATGTTAGAAGACCTATACACTTAGATGATTTCCATATGGCTTCCCTTGCGTTCAATGTGTTTGATATGCTTGATGGGAATGAACCTAAATCTTACAATGATGCTTTGTTGTCTGATAAATCAAATGAATGGTTAAGTGGAATGAATGAAGAAATGACATCCTTGCATGCGAATAATACTTGGAAACTTGTTCCAAAACCTAGAAACTGTTCTTTGATTGATTGTAAGTGGTTATTTAAAGTCAAAAAGGATGAGGATGACATCAGATTCAAAGCGAGGTTAGTAGCTAAAGGTTTTACTCAACGAGAAGGTATTGACTATACCGAGATTTTTGCACCTGTAGTTAAATTCACCACTGTTCGCATTATGCTTGCATTAGTTGCACATCATAATTGGGAGATGAAACAATTAGATGTTAAAACGGTATTTTTGCATGGTGAATTGAAAGAAACCATCTACATGAAACAACCAGAAGGTTTTATAGATAGTAACCATCCTGATTATGTGTGCCTGCTTAATAAAACCTTATATGGCCTAAAGCAATCCCCTAGAGAGTGGAACAAGAAATTTAATGATTGCATGGTGTCCTTGAAATTCCGTCGTAGTGCATATGATCCATGCCTTTATTTCAAGACTGACTGTGATGTTCCTATGTTCTTACTTATTTATGTACATGATATGCTCTTGATAAGTTCGTGCATTAAATCAATTAATCATGTTCAAAGTCGCTTAGGTAAACAATTTGACATGAAATATCTGGGGGATGCTAAAAGGATATTAGGCATAAATATCATTCGGGATAGATCTAAAGGCAATTTATTTCTAAATCAGTCCTCTTACATTGGTAAAATTCTAGAAAAATTTTCAGTGACTGATGCAAAAACTGCTAGTGTGCCATTGGCTTCTCATTTCTTATTATCCAAAACTCAGTCACCAAAAACTAAATCTGAAATTCGTGAAATGAGATCTATCCCATATGCTAATGCCATTGGATCTGTCATGTACCTTATGGTTAGTACCAGACTAGATATTGCTTATGTTGTGAGTTGTTTAAGTAGGTATATGGACAATCCTAGAAAACCTCATTGGGAGGCTCTTAAGTGGTTACTTCGGTACTTAAAAAACTCTGTTTATGATGGTCTTGTGTTTTCTAAATCTAATGACGGGGTTAACCTTAAAGGTTATGTCGATTCTAATTATGCTAATGACCGGGATGAATGTAAGTCCACAACTTTATATGTGTTTACCTTGTGTGGCTCATGCATTTCTTGGAAATCACAACTTCAGCATATAGTTACTTTGTCTACTACTGAAGCTGAATATATTGCCACCACTGAAGCCTTTAAAGAAGCTATTTGGTTGAAAGGTTTACTTACTGAAATTGGTATTCTTCGTGACAATGCTGTGGTCTTTTCTGACAGTCAATCTAGCATACATTTGTGTAGAAATCTTATTTTCCATGATCGTACAAAGCATATTGATGTCAGGCGACACTTCATCCGTGACATCGTGGAAAAGGGCATAATTGATTTGAAGAAAATCCCGTCCCAGTCTAACCCTGCAGATATGGGCACGAAGTGCCTACCGGTCGAGAAAATCAGATCTTGCAAGTCGATACTAAATATCGACTCCCTCAACTGAAGACACTCCACTCTTTCTTTTCGTTATCTTTGTGATAGCTCTTCTAGTTTTCTCCGTGATTCCTAGTTTTCTTTCTTAGTGATTAATTTATGTCTTTATACTTGTACTAACTTTGTGTGGTGTGCAGGTGGTGTGACGTTCGGCGATGATGACCTCCTTATCAAAAAGGTACCCCGATGGCTCATTTGGTCCGGGTGGAGATTTGTTAGAATTTTGGCCCAAATGATTTATTATTATTATGGGCCGGTATTATGCAGTCCGGCACAGACCTATTAAAACTACCCCCTGGCCCGGCTTCTAGACCCTTCCGGCTCATTGATCTCACCCGTTGATTATATGTTGACCCATCTCACCCGTCGGTCACTTGTATTTGTTTCACTCCCCCAAACCCTAGCCTCACTTCTCTGTTTTGTTTCTCTCTCATCTCACTCGCTCTCCGCCGCGGTTATGGAAACTCGTTTTCCTTACCTTTTCTGCTCGGCTGTGCGGTTTCGATTTGGAAGGGAATCGAAACCCTTATCAATCAATGATAAGAAAGGATTCGATTCCCCTAAAAATCGGTGGCTTTCCGATTGGGATTTTTGCCTATATATTGTCGAGCGATTTGGGCTTGAGAGTGACACGAAAATCAAAACCTAATTTTTCTGAGTGAGAAAAATCAATCCGTGTTTCTTTGTGATTTTTTCTGAGTGAAAATTGCTTGAGGCCGATTTTGGGGGTGTTACTTCTGGGATCTTGTTGAAACCGATCGAGGGGGTGGTTATTTGTCTGGGCTGCTGGTCGCTAATACTTGTGGAGCCTTGGACGTGGGTACTGGATATTGGAGGACTGAGCCGAGGCCGAGTTCCGGCCGATTCACACCTCCTTTGCCTCTCGTTTTACAGATCTGTTGTGATCTGTTCGGTTTGGTCTCTAGAACTTTAAATTCCTGTTCTTTGTGTTCGGTTTCTTTTTGGGTTAATTCGTTTTTCCCTTTTATTTCGTGTAATTCGTTGCTTATAAGTTTGTTGTGTAATTCTTAATCTCCGGAATTTATTTGTAATTCGTTTACTACTTTGTTGTGTAATTTTTATGTATTCCGAATAGTTACCCTACAAAAATTATGTATAACACAACTACGACTGTGTAAGATGGACACAAAGGAAGATTTATAATATCTTATCTTCACCAACAATATTTATTCTACATGAATACCAAAAATACTTGTTGATATTCTGTGCTACAAACTTGCTAGGCGGAAAAAAGAAATTACAACTGAACTACAAAAATTACAACTCGAAAACAGAAACTACAAACTCGTACGGAAATGAAAATACAAAACTCGAAACAGATTTGAAAATACAAGAAAATAAATTATAAAACCGTAAACTAATGCCGAGTCGAGTAATCCTCTATCCGCAAGACGAAATATGCCCTGGTAGTGCTCTCGGTTCTGACGTATCGCCCCCAAAGATAAAACGGCAATGTCTCGTAGGTAGTAGCACCACAAGACCTACGAGCTCCGGCGAACTGGAAGAGGTGAGGACAGAGCTCCGACTTATGATATGCAGAGAATGCTCAGAACTGTATGACTATATTGAGTTCGAAAAAATTTCATCTCTGATGCAAATGAGATGCATGCCTATTTATAGGCCATCTCACACACTTGCAGGGATCAGGATTTAATACAGCCACTAATGGCTATCATAATGCAGTCATTTATGCTGCATTATGGTCAGGAGTTACGAATTTCAAACAAATGGCAGGGGTTACGAAATTCAAACCTGCCATTAACTCCTCCTCATAACACCTGCGAGGTTACTTTCGGGTTGGACTGAAAATGAGGACGCACCTGGACTGTATTCAGCTCCATAACCATTTGACGGCCCAACTACGTTGTTGAGCTTGTCCAAAAAATTCTTTAAGCTAGCCCAAGGCCTAGCCCACGAACAGGCCCAAAGACCAATTGCCAAGATCCAAGTCCAAGGCACGCGGCTCGCGGCCGAAGGCGGGCGGGCGGGCGGGCGGCGGCGCGCGCGTGTGCGCGCGTGTGGGCTTTAAGTCCATACACATGTGTCATTAATTATTACATGCATAAAGGTAACTCCTTATATACTAGAATAATGATGGTTCATTATTCAATGTGGGATTCCATCCCTTCACAATTAAGTGACAAACTTTAATTCACTATTTCTCACTCACCGGGAATCGGTTTAGAGAAAGTGAATATACCACGATCATCTACTCGGAACGTAGATCGATCCTATGATATTTAATTTTTCAAAATAAAATTAAAATCATTAACGATTCCAACAATACTAAATGTGTAATAAAATATCTGATATAATTATATATATATATATATATATATATATTCATTTAGAAAAATAAACAAAATTTAAAACATATTATGAAACTGCAGAAACTATGATTTTCTCTCTTTCTTTGGGAGTTACTTTTGAACAATACAAATAAATTATAAAAGTTATTAATTATGATAAAATATCAGATCTTTGAATAATATAATATTACTGTTCCGGGAAATCCTTCCCGTATTGGTGTCTTACCTAATACTAGTTGTAGGGGGATAAGAGTTATGGTAGGTTCTAAACTCTTCCATAAGTAGTTGGATACTGTTAGATGTCTTACCTTAACTAGGAATCCTATGTATGGAAAGACTCTCTTTGTAATGCCTATATAAAGGCCCCTCTATTCATTGTTATCAATACAATTGATTGCTGTCTTTACTTTTCTCCTCAAACACGTTATCAGCACGTAGCTCGAACGAAAAAAAAAAAATCGGCCAAAGCCTACCGAAGCTCTGCCGCGCCGCCGCCGTCGACCTCGGCCACGCCGACACCGCCGCCAGAATCGCTCCGGCCACCAGTAGGACCCGCGCCTCGGTCAGCCGCCACCGCGCGCCGCTCACGCCGCCAGCCTGCCGCCCAGCCGCCTTGCCGCCAGCTCCGCCAGCCCACTTGCTGCCGCCGCCGCCGCCTCCAGCCGCCGCCAAACGCGCCGCCGTCCCAGTGCTCCACCGCCGGACGTCCAGCACCTCCGCAGCGGACCACCGCCACGGACCGCCTCGTCGCCGGACCTCGCCACCAGAGCCGGACCGCCGCCACCAACCGCCGCCAAGCCAGCCGCTTTGGCCGCGCCACGCCGCCAGCGCTGCGACCACCGCTGGCCAGCCGCGGACCGCCGACCACCTCGATCCGGCTAGTCCGACCGGTTCGACTCTCGGACCAAAACCCGAACATCAACTTATCTTGAGCCGTCAAAATTGCGCCTCGGTTTCACGTCGTCGCATCGAGTACCAACTTAGATCGAAGCACAAGACAGTTCAAGACGTGCCTAATTTTATAATCGAGGTAACTATCCGACTTGTCCCTTTTCAATTCTCTCCTTTTGGGAATTTTTCTTTGGGGACACGGGTTTTGGGTTCTTTATCTCCCACGCTACTTTGCGGTGGATGAGACCGCGAGAGAAGTCGGTATCTCCGCGTGTCGAAGAAAGCGTGTGACGGTCTGGGGAGTCACGGAATTGTTGAAAAGTCGATACTTGTGGTTGTTGCATACACCACGTATCCGGGTGCGATCCGATATCGCCGTTTTTGTCGACTTTACTAAACAACAATTAAGGGAAGTAAATCGAGTAACGGTTATGTTACACGCTTTTAAAAGCATCGATTGTGACCGTTTACATTGTCACCGAAAATCCAACAAGACTAACTTCCTCTTGTTTATATCTTGTAGATGGCACAAAGCTCCAATGTTCATCCGGAGATCGACATCCTTGACCATGCTGGTAAGGAGTACCATAGGTGGGTCTCAGACGTTCGCTTGGCGTTCGTCGGAAAGAGATTTACTACCACCATCTTTCCTCTAACGAGCCTACCGCTCAAGAACCGAGCGAGGAAACCAAGGCTAATGCACCGATGTACTTGCGTAGACATATACATCCGTTGTTGAAAAAGTGTTATATGAACTTACAAACCCCTACAGAACTATGGGACACACTCGAACAACGATTTAATAATGTGCATGATCAGCGCTTCCCCGAATTGCAACTTCGGTGGGAGCAAATCCGATTTTGGATTATGCGAATGTGGAAGCCTATAATCAAGCTATCCTCGATCTTCGCTGATCTTGGTTTTGTGGTGTCAAGAAGTCGATCAAGATTTGATCGAGAAGACTCTTAACACGTTTCCGTGGGAGCAAGTGTAATTGCTCATCACCGCGTGTTGCCTATGAGGAAGGGAGAATTAAGAACTTTAGTGACCTTATCTCCCACCTCGCGAAAAAAAAGGCACCATGAGATTATTCTCAATAGCAATGCGCGCCCGGTGGTACGAAGCCGATTAAGTAAATCAAAGCTACCACAGGAAAACACCACGACAAAATAGAAAAGGCAACGCTACTCGCTTTTGCAAGCACCACGGATGCATGACTCGAGCAAGCAAGGGAAAAGACGAGGTCGTTCCAACGTGTGGAAGAGGCAAGGTGGCTCGGCCACGGGACCTAGTGGAACCCAACCACGTGGGCCGCCTCCTGCCGCCGGGAATGGAACCACTCCAAAGGAAGGCCGGAATTGCTATACTTGCGGATCGAAGAAGCATACTTACCGCAATTGCAAAGCGCCAAAGAACATCCAAGCTTACTACAAGCACTATAAACAATATTTGGCTCAAGAGTCGAATTACATGGAAGTAGATAATGAGAATACGGAGGTGAACCATATTGAGATCCAGACTGAGATCCCTCCTCTCACCATTGCGGACAAAGACCAACATATGGATGTTGCCGACTTTGACTAGTTTTACGCTTTGGTTATGTTTTGTCTTGTTTCTAGTTTTCGAGAACTACTTTGGATTTTCATGAATGTAATAAAGTTGGCTATGATGAATAAAATTCTTTTAATTGCTGTGATTGTGCAAAGATGAATTTTATTTTTCCCTTCAAGCATGTTTGGTTTATCACAAAATAATTGCTAGCAACGAATTGCTTGGTTAAAAAAAAATTTTTGATACCTTTGGTAGGATTTCATCAAAACTTTTGATCAAGACTAGGCGCATCCTCCTTGGTATTTGTTTATGCTTTGAGAGTTCAAACGGAATCGGTGGTTTTTAAACAACCTTTAGTGCAGACATTCCTACTTTCTCTGCAAGTCTACCAAGTTGGAGTTACCGAAAGGATCATTAGTAGAGATATAAATCGTAAACCAAGACGCATTTTAAAGTATCTAAACGCTCCTATGGCCATATTTCCATAGTATTGTATCAAAAATAATGCCTTTGAAAAAGGTTTAAACCTTGCTCTTTCACTCAACAATAGGGAAATACCAAAATAAAAAATTAAAACGAGCACTGAGATCTGAGTTTAATGATCCAGAAAGTGCACGACCTATGGATAGAAAGATACGGAAGTCTAGTTTCCAGAACAACTGACCTTTCGTCCACAGCCTTCTTAACGAAGAAGTTATTGCTGTTTTAGTGAACAAAGGTCAAGCTGCGCGGAAATTATTTCCAGCGATTGTGCTAACTTTGATCCTAACCAACTTGGTCGAATTTCCCCAAACTCGATGTAAATGAGTTTTCGCTATGTCTCTAAACATAAGACTAATCGAGCTTCATGTCTTATTGTAGATGTCTCGTGGCGAAATTGAGTGCCTTGCTGATAGTGGAACAACCCACACTATTCTTCGGAATAGGCAATTATTCAAGGATATTGTGCCATACATATCCTCAGTGACAACAATGATTGGTTCCTCCCAAGTAATTCAAGGGAGGGGACCTGCTCATTTCTTGCTACCTAATGGTACGCATATTAATGTCACAAATGCTCTCTATGCCCCAAGAGCAAACCGAACCTTGCTAAGTTTTAGGGACATCCGTGCCAACGGTTATCACCTTGATACACATTGTGAGAATGGGACAGAATTTTTGTGTGTTACTCGCGTAATGCTGAAGACTCCGCGATCTCGAGAAACTTATGAGTCTAAGTAGTGGTGTATAATAGAATACAATAAGCGTTATTGAATCCTATCCGTGAGTCACGAAATGTGTGATTCGAAGCATACCAACTATGGCATGACCGACTCGGTCACCCTGGACGCGACATGATGATTCGCATTTGAAAAACTCACATGGTCATCCGTTTTTCAAGTCCAGAAAACGATTGGAAGCACCACTCGATATCGGCATTGATGTGAGTGAGCTTGATACCGTATCACCGGGACTAAAGATCGCACGCCCTAATAAGGTTGACGGTGCATCTCTCGTAAATCCCGAGGCTTCCGTGGCAATTTCTAATGCCCATAAATCGTTTTTTAAAGCCTGTTCACTAGCAAAGTTGATACCCTCTCCGTCCTTTGCTAAAGACTCAACACAAAATATTCGCTTCTTACAAAGAATTCAAGGGGACATATGTGGACCTATTCAACCAGAGTGCGGACCATTTAGATATTTTATGGTTCTGGTTGATGCATCGACGCGATGGTCACACGTCGCTCTGCTATCCACAAGAAACGCTGCATTTGCTAAACTCCTAGCACAAATCATCAAGTTACGGGCTAATCACCCCGACTTCCCAATCTCGTCATTAAGATTGGACAATGCTGGAGAGTTTACATCAAAGTCTTTTGACGACTATTGCATGTCGATTGGGATTGATGTTGAACATCCCGTCCCCCACGTTCATTCGCAGAATGGCCTTGCCGAGGCTATGATTAAGCGATTCTGACTTATCGCCCGAGCATTGGTATTGCGCACCAACTTGCCGATTTCGCATGGGGTTATGCAATTTTGCATGCGGCTATACTTATTCGCCGACCCACCGCCAATCAATCGTTTAGTGCGTATCGGTTGGTAGCGGATATGAGCCGATATTTCACACTTACGCATTTTTGGTTGTGCGGTATATGTGCCAATTACGCCTCCACAGTACTAAAATGGGTCCGCAAAGACGATTAGGTATATATGTTGGCTATGAATCGCCTAAAATTATCCGCTATTTGGAACCTTTGACAGAGATCTGCTTTGCAAGATTTGCAGATTGTCACTTTGATGAGACAAACTTCCCGTCGTTAGGGGAGAGAGGAATCGAACGATTCCGGTTGAACGCCAGAAATTGTCAGTGTGCTCCCTCCTTGCCTCATCAAGATCCCCGCATGCCTCAATCCGAGCTAGAAGTGCAACGTATTCTCGATCTTGAAAGTTGCGGATTCGATGCCCGCGCCTTTACGTCATTGCGAAAGTGACAAGATCTACCATTCCCTGCGAATGTTCTGCAAGGTTGGAAGTCCTGATTATAGGGCAAGGTTCAGCCGCCCAAAGGAATGATGCCACCGGCGTCAACCTTAGTGGTGGGACGGCGCTTGGTGCTCTTATCCCCTCGAAAGAGGGGAGGCCGGTGGGTAGAAAGGATAACGAACCTCGAAAGAGAAGAGAAACGGAGGCACAAAATCCTCTCATCATCGACACAGTGACTCCGTCACACGAGATTATCTCTGACTAAGGATATGTCCTCGAATCAACAATGGAACAATCGACGGACGCGTCGGAAACTATGTTGATCTCAGAAAATAAAGAAATCTCGATGCAAAGTACGAGTGAATACGTATTATTGGACAGGTCGTCCACGCTAGTCGACGATGCTTTTGCCTACTCCGTCGCTCAAGAAATTATCAAGACAACGACGCCGAGGCGCTCGGTTCTTTGAGTGTCAGCAATGAGCCGATTGGCCGAAATGGACAGATGCAATGCAGGCTGAACTAGACTCAATGGCTAAACGTGAGGTATTTGGCCGTATCGAGCCAATACCCGTGGGCGTTAAACCAGTTGGACATAAATGGGTCTTTGTTCGTAAACGCAATGATAAGGATGAGGTCATGCGTTACAAAGCGAGACTAGTTGCCCAAGGCTTCTCGCAGCGCCCTGAATTGACTACGAGGAGACGTATTCTCCCGTTATGGACATCATCACTTTCCGCTACTTAGTCAGTTTGGTAGTGTCCGAAAAACTGAACATGCAACTTATGGATGTGGTTACAGCGTATCTTTATGGGGATCTAGATACGGATATCTATATGAAAGTCCCCGAAGGGATTTCATGGCCCAAATCAAGTAGCTCTAAACCACGGAGCGCGTACGCTGTGAAATTGCATCGTTCACTGTATGGCTTGAAACAATCCGGAAGGATGTGGTACAACCGCCTAAGTGAATACTTGGTTGGGAAGGTTTACAAGAACAGTGACATCTGTCCATGCATATTCGTAAAAAGAACAGATGCAGGATTCGTGATTGTAGCCGTCTATGTAGATGACATGAATGTCATCGGTACCATAGATGAGGTCAATGAAACGGCCCGCTACCTTAAATCCGAATTCGAGATGAAAGATCTGGGGAGGACTCGATTCTGCTTGGGCTTAGAGCTAGAACATCGAGATGATGGTATACTCATTCATCAGTCTGCCTATGTCCACAAAATGCTCAGGCGATTTAGCATGGACAAAGCACATCCTCTTGCTACCCCCATGATTGGTCGAAGTCTGGAAATGAACAAGGATCCGTTTCGTCCTAAAGAGGAGGATGAAGAGGTCCTTGGAGCAGAAACACCGTACCTTAGCGCAATTGGTGCGTTGTTGTATCTGGCTCAATGTACTCGCCCGGACATCGCATTCTCTGTGAATCTGTTAGCGAGATTTAGCTCCGCTCCCACGATAAGGCATTGGAATGGAGTAAAACACATCTTTCGATACTTGAAAGGCTCCAGTGACCTTGGATTGTTCTTTCCCTACGCAAAAGAGAGTGATATTCCGAAAGGAATTGTTGAGGTGAAGACGATGCATACCGACTGTCGATCTTCCTCTGATATTGCAGCTAAGCATGGTAGCTTGACTACCAGAAGTGCTAATGCGAGCAAGCTTACCCCTTATGCAGAGAATCCTAACGACACGTTAGTTGGATTTGCTGATGCTGGTTATCTCTCTGACCCGCATAAAGGACGTTCCCAAACTGGTTATGTGTTCACCATTGGGAATACGGCGATATCTTGGCGATCTACCAAGCAGACCCTAGTTGCTACTTCCTCGAACCATGCAGAGATAATTGCATTGCACGAATCCGTAAGAAGTGCATTTGGCTCGGCCACCATAGACCATATACGAGGAACGTGTGGATTAGATCCCACTACAAAGAACTCCTACTTGCATCTTTGAGGACAATGCGGCATGCATTGAGCAGATGAAGTTAGGTTTCATAAAGGGTGACAATACCAAGCAAATTGCGCCAAGTTCTTCTATAATCAGCAGCAGAAATTGTCGAATATCGAAGTGAAACAAGTGAGTTCCGATGTGAATATCGCAGACTTGTTCACTAAGTCTCTGCCGAAATCTACATTTGAGAAACATGTGAGAAGCATCGGAATGTATCGATTATCCGAGCTCAACTAAAGATGGCTCGATGGAATGAGCTGTCATGTATACCTCAGGGGGAGTATACTTCACATGATTCTGACATTTGTAGTTGGTGCGTTGCGCTCTTTTTCCTCACCAAAGTCTTTGTTTTTCCCACGGGGTTTTATTTGACTTGGAAAGGTTTTTTACCGAGGCAACACATTGTGCACCATGTTAGTATTAGTGTTCGACACAGGGGGAGTGTTCCGGGAAATCCTTCCCGTATTGGTGTCTTACTTAATACTAGTTGTAGGGGGATAAGAGTTATGGTAGGTTCTAAACTCTTCCATAAGTAGTTGGATACTGTTAGATGTCTTACCTTAACTAGGAATCCTATGTATGGAAAGACTCTCTTTGTAATGCCTATATAAAGGCCCCTCTATTCATTGTTATCAATACAATTGATTGCTGTCTTTACTTTTCTCCTCAAACAATTACATAATTAAAAAATATAAAATCTGTTTTATTGTAGGTATATGGTGTTGTTTTTTCTTATAAGGAAAAATCATAGTATGACCGATTAAATAGCAGAAAACTATGATTTGGTTCCCATTCTGTTTGAAGGATACTTTTGAACAGTATAAAACAGATTATATAAATATTTATTATAACAAAGATATCAGATGATTCAGATCTGATTAATGATTATACAAGTGCATTATAAAATAATATATATATATATATATAACAACTTTTTAAAGCATTAATTAGATGAAAAGTAATGTTTCTTCCATCTTTGTTCCAAATCTACTTTATAACGGTATACACAAACTTGTATGAAATACATATTAATAGATCTATCTGCATATTATATGTATATGATATATATGTGTATATAGGAAATAAATTAAATCATAGTTTCAAGTTATTGTTTGGCTAAATTTAAACTAGGGTTCTTTTCCTTTTTCTTTTAAAGATACATTGATATCACTTATGTCTTTGTAAAGGTGATAATCATTCTACGGTGTACGATATGTAACATGTAACACCCCCAAATCTCATTGGGTCATTATAGTGCCGTGGACCCCACACCAGGAGATTCACCAGGCGAACACGACCAAAATACAACAAACTGACAGGGAAATCTCAGTCCCTACTATGACATCCGACTTAATATTCCGATATGGAATTTCAACGACAAAAGTGGGCCTACATGTAACACCCCAAACTAGGCGGATATTACAGTGCCGTGGACCCTCGACTGGGACCCACCAGGCGAATGAGAATGAATGAATTACACAGGTAAATGTAGTACCGAACCACATTACAACATCAATTACTCCGATGAGGAGTTTTATACAACACACCCAGGATTAAATAGAATACATGTGTATTTTATGTGACGATAAAATACACAACGCTGAATGAAATGAGTGTTCAAACGGAATGTCTGCAGCGGAATAAATAAAGGAAACATAAATGACTGAATAAATGACGAGCAGTGGGGCCCCCTACTAGTATCACTGACTCTCGCCGTCATCGTGCTCTCCCGTGCCTTAGCCTTGCCATGACACGAAAAACAACATCCCCAACGGTCGATTATACGTAACAACAATCCTCAAGGGTTGAAAATACACAATCATGATATATAAATTATGAATTATTCTCAAAACATACGCAATCAAACATGCTATATGAATCGACTAATCAAGACGGCTCAAAGGAATGGCGCCACACTACGTCCGGGATGGAAATGTGTCCGTGCACAAGCCACCAACGATCAAACACGCGTGGTCTTGTACCTAATCGGTCTCACGAGCAATCGACTCGTGTGCACATCCAATGTGAGGCCACCAACCAACACACAACTATAATGTGCCCGACATGAAAATCCTACACATACCAATCGCACGCCAAGATGACCCTAATGCCACAATATGACAAAAGTGACAATGAAAATGAATAATGACTCACCAAGATTGAATGATGGTGAAATGAATGATAGCTCAATGAAATGATCGAACCGTCGCTCCTTATGACCGAGGTGATTAATTGACAATGACGAGTTTTTGATACGGTTAATACAATGATGATGAATGAGTTATGATTATGAATGAACAACAACAAAAGGAATGAATATCCTTTTAACCGAGTAAGAATTAACTTACACAATACCGATGATGAATGTCCGTCCACGAACAACGCCCTAAATGAAATGTCGGTCGCCGAACAACCTTGAATAACACAATTACCAATAATCCGATCATTACGCAAATCAAGAACGATCATAATCGACTCAAACGTCGACACAACGATATCCGAGCTCGAATGAATCGAAACCAACTCCAAGATGAGTATTTCAAACCATCAAAACACTTTCAAGGATATCAATAATCCAATAGGAATCCATAACTCATGATTACAACAACATCAATCGGAAAATCCCCAATTAATCAAGTCAACCCCAAGGGTTCTTGAAATAATTCGAAAATAACCCTTAAATCCATAGGAATACGTTTATACAAGTTAGATAATCCATAACTAACATATTCCAATGATAATCCAAGCTTACGAAGAAATCGGAAGGAAAACCCCAAAATCCAAATTCTAGATCCAAGAGATTAATACCTTTGATTCGATGTGATGAAGATGATGAAATGATGATCAATCCGAAAGGTGAGCTTGAAGATGATGATTGATGATTACACCTCGAAGAATCCTCTCAATCGCTCGAAATCGCCTTAAATACCGAAGGAGTGAAATGAGATGAAAATGACGAACTCGACTAAACTGTCCAATTTATACTCACCTGTGTTAGCGTGCGCTAGCCTTGTGCATAGCGTGCGCTAACGAGTAATTTGGGTAGTACAAGACCTTTGTCCGAACACGGTAGCGCGCGCTACGTACCTCTTTGTAGCGTGCGCTACGGCCATACTACTAGCGTGCGCTAATATCCATTGTTAGCGTGCGCTAGCGAAATATTTGACGCCAAGATCGGAGTCCAGAAAACCATCTGCCCTCTGATCTAACCTCGATAGCGTGCGCTACAACCATTATTTAGCGTGCGCTAATATATCAGTTGCGTACGTAACAACAATGCATAGCGTGCGCTATGAATAAACCCGGTGCGATCCAAAGAGCCACGGACTCAACTCGATTCGCCCTAGCGCGCGCTACTCCACACATATAGCGTGCGCTACTACAACCCGTTAGCGCGGCTACTTACCACTTCGTAGCGTGCGCTACAATTAATCTCACCGCGGTCAGTACCTTCCATGCGGATCAAGGTAGCCTTAGCGTGCGCTAAAGCTGAGCGGTAGCGTGCGCTACCTATACCCAATTAGCGTACGCTAAAAGGAGTATGTAGCGTGCGCTACTCCTCAAGCTCAGCTTGCAACGAAAATGAAAATGATGATAAACACGGCACGAAACTCCAATCAGGTTAGTGATGAATGACGATTGATACACGATACAATTACTCTGGATGATGAATACCATGACTGAATATGAGTGACAAATGATCAATGATGAATGAGATTACTGAGTATCAATTACTGAATGATAATTACTGAGTGATAATTACTGAATGATAATTACTGGGTATTACATACACCCCCCCTTAAAAGAGTTTCGTCCCCGAAACTAAGGGTCAAACTGTAATACCCGTGATTTCGATTTCCGGTAATTTCTTTTTTTTCGGTGGAAGTCCATTTTGACGACTCGCTCATGACCGTTTCGTCATTCTGAGAATGATTAATTTTGCACTTTTTGTCATCCGAGTTCGTTTCGGTGTCGTTTTGTTGAGTTCCGTGCTTTTTAGCGGTTTTTCCGCACTTGAGTTCGATTCTTGCGAATCTCGTCCGAAACTGTTGTTTCGACTTTCTTGTAAGTTCAATTAATGTTATTATTCATGTTGCAAGCTTCGGTTTGGTTATTCGATCACGTATCGTGATTTTCGGGCGTTTTGGGCCATTTTCGTAATTTCCCAAAGTTTGGGGTAATTACTTTCCGTTGTCGAATTTCGAGCCTTCGGGTGGTCGGAATCGTGTGTTCTCTTAGTGCTCGGATTCGTCTTTGCGAGTACTTCAGAACCGTATCTTCGCTTCGCACTCAGGTTCGGGTTTCGGGTCGTTCGGGCCGTCGGAGTTGGTCGGCGAGTCATGGCCGGGCATGCTCGGGCAGGCCCGGCCGAGTAACGTGCGGTAGGATCGCGCTACGTCGTAAGGCGATTACGACGTAAGGCCCTGGCCGTGCGTGCGTAACGCCCGGCATTTTCCAGCAGAGTTCGGCCATGGCCGATTCGCACGTAAGCCATGGCCGATACGACGTAACACGGCCGTGATCGGCTATTTAAGGCACAGGCGTTTTTCTTCAGCCATTTCTCACTTCTCTGCTTATCTTCCGAGGCTTACGTTGTGCTAATCATGTATAGATGTTGTTGGACAATAAATCCATGAAGTTTGGAGGTTCATATCATCAATCATCCGTTCTATAACATCCGTCGATCTACTGACCGTCGATTTCCTAGAAATCTAGTTTTGGGGGTTTTAGCTGCTTTTGTCCGAGTTGCTCGTTGGAACTCATAGTTCGGATGGATAATTGTAGATTAAGTAGTATTCTATCCTTTTCATCATCTTTCCACGGGATGACCATTTCCGATTCGTCGTTTATATGAACTTTCGCTTGACGCCTTCAAGGTGTCCGGAAAATGCCGCAGAGAGAAAATTGGTCGCTTTGCGATGTTTTCCTCGTGTGATTTGTTGTTTATTTGATGATAGGATACTAGGGACGAATTCCCCACAACAATCTAGTGTTGAGCCTTTCCGATCGCCGCTTTCATTGGAGTTCGGATTTCTCCAATCAACCGCATTTTCTGAAGTATTCGTGAGGGATTTCCAAGGCAAGTACCTTGATATACGAATTGTAACTGCGTGAAATCATCGTTGTCGAAGTGTATGAATTTATACGGATATGTATATATATATATACGTGTGTGTATATATATATATGTGTGTATATATATATATATAGATTTATATATATTTATATGTTAAATATATGTATGTATATACGTATATTGATATATATGCCTATGTCGGTGAACGACGAGTGGTGAATGCTAACACTAGTTGGCGTATTCAATTTGGATTGATGGATGAACTATAGTTATTCATATAATATAGTAAGGTTATATGTATATATACATATATACATCTATATATCTATATATATATATATCCGGTTGAGTCGAAATACAAGGATATATGTGTAGCGTTGGTTGGTTGTGCCGAAGGCTTATTGTGTTGGATCTTGATTGATAATGTACGTGTTATTGTTTATTGTGTGGTTATGGACTGTCGGATAAATTGTGTGAATTGGTGTAGTGATTTGATAATTGTTGAATTGATTGATTGTGTACTTGATGTTTGTAATAATGTGAATACTTGTTGTGAGAAACGTCGTATCCGGGAACCTCTGAGGGCGGGGCGTGCACTCCGGCCTGGTGTATGCTGCAATGTGCGGCTCCATATGTTTGGTGAACACCGGTGTTACCTAATGCGCGTGCAAGGGGCGGCTCTGTCAGGAGTGATCGCCGGCGCGGTGACATGTTCAAGGGGCGGCCAACATAGTGGAGTGAACGCCGGTACACAGGTGCGCAAGGGAGGCGCCTGGCAGGCTTATTGGTTGCGGGTATTTGAGTGATAGCTAAGACCCCGTTACCGAACGATGTTCTTATCTCAAATTCTTTCAACTCACTTTTAAATGTTTGTCTTGATATAGACCGCGATTCGTGTTTTGAAAGTTTGTTTCAACCTGTTTTTAAAGCGTTGGTATCAGGGTTAATTAACCAAGGAGGTTTGACGAAATCTCCGAGGGTTAATTAATCGGGGGTCTTGAGCAGGATATGTCGAATGAGAGATTGTGCCGTTGATTGTATTGTGGTGCTATTCTGTGTATTGGGTCGAGGACCCTGTGAAATGTTGAGATGTTGGTTCTCGTGATGATGTTATTCGGATTGTGTTGAGAACCTTGTGAGATGTGGTAATGATTTCGTTTGTGACAGTGTTCTATAAATTGGGTCAAGGATCCCAAGTAACGTTGACATGGTTTTCGTGTAATTGTTTTCCTTATGATGGGTCAAGGACCCGAGAGCTTTTGAAACTAATTTCTTAAAGTATTCCCATTCAATTTTATAAACCCCAAGACGGCCCGAGTCATTAATAATGTTTTCAAACTATCTTATCAAAATACTTTCCCCTTTATTAAAATGGATTTTCAACTAAATCTTTTGACTCCTTGGGCTCGTTTAAAGTTTAATTGGTGTTATGTTCCATAAAGAGAATATGACTATGTGATTATTTCTCACCTTGTGTATGCGAGTGCTATACTGCGTTGACTATGGGAATGTATGGTTTGTGTTAAGACTTCGCGGCTGTTGAGTTTTGTGTTGTTATTATTCGTATATCTTGAACATTATGTACTTGCACTAGCAAAATTCCAGTTTGCTAACCCCCGAGTTTTCGGGGGGTGGGTGCCTGTTATGCGCTCAGGTTTTGGCAGCTCGGGAGCAGTCACAGGATTGGCTTGGAAGGAGATGGAGGACAATGATACTAATCACGCCAGAGTCAGAGTCTTTTCCTTTGTTTCAGTTGGTCGGTATTTCTCTGTCGTTCGAGTATTCACCCTTGCATGGGTGCAGTTTTCATTTATTAAATTGAGTTGTCATTCTTTTTGGTGTTCAAGTTTATTATTGTCATTGTAATGTGAATGTCGTTATTTTCTGAATTGGTTAATGACCTTGTCGGTCTGCTTTGCATTTAATTTTGACCCCGGTCGGTCAGTCATTGAGTAGTCTTTTGGAGCTTAGCCTGGTAGATCCTTGTGATAAGGGTCTACGGCGTGTGACATTCCCGGTCGTATTCTGGGGGTGTTACAAATATGGTATCAGAGCTTAGGTTTGCGAAAAACCTAGGCCGTTGGGTCAAGTCCATGTCCGGTGTAAGTCGCGCGCATCAGAGTTGTGATTAGTATTGTGGTTCCGACATCATCTTCCGGCAATCCGTGATGGTAAGCCTCCCGATCGTAAGTCCCCTTATATACGTATTTGATTATATTGTGCTAATATGTTTAATGTGAACTAGGAATTGGAACTTGTCGGTGATATCATTGTTTTAAGATGTAACATGCGTATGCGGTCCGAGTAAAAATGGTTATGTAATATGCTTCGGAAGTCGAGCATATTTATTTGTTCTTGCACTTTATTAGAATAAATTTATGAATGTTAAATTTATCCGCTGCGTGAATATTTTGAGATGGCTCTTGGTGTCTTGCAAACCGAGTTTTGATATTTTGATTTTGCGTTTTGATTGTATTCTCATGTTGGTATTTGATTTTTTATAAATGACTTTTGTTTGTATTTGAGAATATTACCGACATCGGCCTTTTTGGCATTTTGAACATTTTTTTAAAATGATTTTTAGCACAGTGGGTTCGATGCAGGCCACGGCGCTGTAGTATCACGAATATTTTAAAGTGGTGCTTTGAAATTTTCTAACGTTGTGGAAAGCCATGATTTAATGTCGTCATGTCAATTCGTCACGTATCTCGGTGGAAAATTCTTTCAAAATAAACGTTTTGGTAGGAGAGGGTAGATTTTCAAAATTGTGGTATTTGGGACTCAACACTTTTGAAATACTTCAAATTAGTTACAATTCATTTCCAATTTTCTTTTATACATCACTCGAAAATAAATTTTAGAGTCGTTGTATAAACTTCCTCTTCGAAATAAAGGATGTATTTACAAGCTTTGGGCGTAACGTGACTCGCTCTCTTTTTCAAAAATTTGTTTTCATTAAGCACATATATATATATAATGATCATCCTAGTCGAAGGACCGGAGTTAACTTCATAAAACTCTATGCTTTACGATATTACCGTTATTCTATAGATGTTAACTAAACCTTGTGTTGATAAGGGTGGTATCTTTGTAATCGATTATTTGATAATGCTGAATGGTACTATCTGTATTAGTATGTCGATCCTTGGCGGACGTAAGTGTGATGACGGAAGTGGAAACGACAAGGTGGTTCGTACGACAACTATCCATGCTACAGTGAAGGAGTATTGAGATCAAACGATATCCTATGAAATCTCCTCAGTAATCGAGCCCACGAGCGAAGCAAAGAGACCGAGGGTATCAGGAGAATTTCTGGGCGGTGAGGAGACTAAGGCTCCCAAGCCCTCACGTTGTTCGAAAGCGTCATCTTCGCGGTCGGG
This sequence comes from Orobanche coerulescens, assembly GCA_033398695.1. NCBI lineage: Eukaryota > Viridiplantae > Streptophyta > Magnoliopsida > Lamiales > Orobanchaceae > Orobanche > Orobanche coerulescens. The sequence continues at coordinate 62,050,190 of CM065818.1, forward strand.
AGTGAACGCTGGAAATCCCAAACCAAGACGGTGACTCGCGGTAAGAAGAGAAGATGTTTCAATCAGAATCGCAGGGACATGTTCGTGCAAATTGTCCCTCTCCACTCTTGACTTGTTACCGGTGTGGGTGTGAAGGTCATCGGGAGAAACACTGTGAGACAGTTTCCGAATTGGCAAAGAATGCCGCCCTGAGAGAGAGCAGAGCTAGTGATCGGGAAGTGTCCCGAAACCCTATGTTTCCTTCTGAAGATCCTAGCATGGGAGGATGAAGATTTTGTACTATGTCTTAATCGTTGTTGTTTCAAACAATCGTGACTTCGATCGTATTTCGTTTCATTGCTTTACGTTTCCAACTCTTGTTGTTCTAAGTTTCGGGGTCGTAATATTTTTTCGTATGTGGGAATGTATTACCCGTACTTTTCTTGATATTTTCAGTATTGTGTGACCTTTCATTGTTGGTAATTCAATTGTGATCCCCTCGACGATTTTAAACCACCTTGTTTTACTTAGCCTGCCGTCCTCCGAACGAATTTCGGGGCTGTTTTGCTAAATCTCGTGGATCACTGTGGCCTTTTCACATCCGAATTTGATTCTTGCAAATTTTGTTTGAAACTGTTGTTCCATCGCTCTCTATTTTAAGTTTCGGGACGAAACTTCTTTTAAGGAGGGTAGAATGTAATACCCGTGATTTCGATTTCCGGTAATTTCTTTTTTTTCGGTGGAAGTCCATTTTGACGACTCGCTCATGACCGTTTCGTCATTCTGAGAATGATTAATTTTGCACTTTTTGTCATCCGAGTTCGTTTCGGTGTCGTTTTGTTGAGTTCCGTGCTTTTTAGCGGTTTTTCCGCACTTGAGTTCGATTCTTGCGAATCTCGTCCGAAACTGTTGTTTTGACTTTCTTGTAAGTTCAATTAATGTTATTATTCATGTTGCAAGCTTCGGTTTGGTTATTCGATCACGTATCGTGATTTTCGGGCGTTTTGGGCCATTTTCGTAATTTCCCAAAGTTTGGGGTAATTACTTTCCGTTGTCGAATTTCGAGCCTTCGGGTGGTCGGAATCGTGTGTTCTCTTAGTGCTCGGATTCGTCTTTGCGAGTACTTCGTAACCGTATCTTCGCTTCGCACTCGTGTTCGGGTTTGGTCGCTCGGGCCGTCGGAGTTGGTCGGCCGAGTCATGGCGGGCATGCTCGGGCAGCCTACGGCCGAGTAACGTGCGGTAGTGACCGGCGATACGTCGTAAGGCGATTACGTCGTAAGGCCCCGCCGGTAACGCACGTAACGCCCGCATTTTCCAGCAGAGTTCGCCATGGCCATGGCGGTTACGTCGTAGCCGGCCGATTCGTCGTAACACGGCCGTGATCGGCTATTTAAGGCTCGGCGTTTTTCTTCAGCCATTTCTCACTTCTCTTCTTCTCTTCCGAGGCTTACGTTGTGCTAATCATGTATAGATGTTGTTGGACAATAAATCCATGAAGTTTGGAGGTTCATATCATCAATCATCAGTTCTATAACATCCTTCGATCTACCGAATCAGGTCAGATTTCCTAGAAATCTAGTTTTGGGGGTTTTAGTTGATTTTGTCCGATTTGATCGTTTTAACTCATATTTCGATGGATAATTGTAGATTAAGTAGTATTCTATCATTTTCATCATCTTTCCACGGTTTTACCATTTCCGATTAAATCGCTTATATGAACTTTCGTTTGACGCCTTCAAGGTGTCCGGGAAAATGCCGCAGAGAGAAAATTGGTCGTTTTGCGATGTTTTCCTCGTGTGATTTGTTGTTTATTTGATGATAGGATACTAGGGACGAATTCCCCACAACAATCTAGTGTTGAGCCTTTCCGATCGCCGTTTTCATTGGAGTTCCGGATTTCTCCAATCAACCGCATTTTCTGAAGTATTCGTGAGGGATTTCCAAGGCAAGTACCTTGATATACGAATTGTAACTGCGTGAAATCATCGTTGTCGAAGTGTATGAATTTATACGGATATGTATATATATATATATATACGTGTGTGTATATATATATATGTGTGTATATATATATATATAGATTTATATATATTTATATGTTAAATATATGTATGTATATACGTATATTGATATATATGCCTATGTCGGTGAACGACGAGTGGTGAATGCTAACACTAGTTGGCGTATTCAATTTGGATTGATGGATGAACTATAGTTATTCATATAATATAGTAAGGTTATATGTATATATACATATATACATCTATATATCTATATATATATATATCCGGTTGAGTCGAAATACAAGGATATATGTGTAGTGTTGGTTGGTTGTGCCGAAGGCTTATTGTGTTGGATCTTGATTGATAATGTACGTGTTATTGTTTATTGTGTGGTTATGGACTGTCGGATAAATTGTGTGAATTGGTGTAGTGATTTGATAATTGTTGAATTGATTGATTGTGTACTTGATGTTTGTAATAATGTGAATACTTGTTGTGAGAAACGTCGTATCCGGAACCTCGAGGCGGGCGTGCACTCCGGCACGTGTATCCGCAATGTGCGGCTCCATATGTTTGGTGAACACCGGTGTTACCTAATGCGCGTGCAAGGCGGCTCTGTCGGGAGTGATCGCGGCGCGGTGACATGTTCAAGGGGCGGCCAACATAGTGGAGTGAACGCCGCACACAGTGCGCAAGGGAGGCGCTGGCAGCTTATTGGTTGCGGGTATTTGAGTGATAGCTAAGACCCCGTTACCGAACGATGTTCTTATCTCAAATTCTTTCAACTCACTTTTAAATGTTTGTCTTGATATAGACCGCGATTCGTGTTTTGAAAGTTTGTTTCAACCTGTTTTTAAAGCGTTGGTATCAGGGTTAATTAACCAAGGAGGTTTGACGAAATCTCCGAGGGTTAATTAATCGGGGGTCTTGAGCAGGATATGTCGAATGAGAGATTGTGCCGTTGATTGTATTGTGGTGCTATTCTGTGTATTGGGTCGAGGACCCTGTGAAATGTTGAGATGTTGGTTCTCGTGATGATGTTATTCGGATTGTGTTGAGAACCTTGTGAGATGTGGTAATGATTTCGTTTGTGACAGTGTTCTATAAATTGGGTCAAGGATCCCAAGTAACGTTGACATGGTTTTCGTGTAATTGTTTTCCTTATGATGGGTCAAGGACCCGAGAGCTTTGAAACTAATTTCTTAAAGTATTCCCATTCAATTTTATAAACCCCAAGACGGCCCGAGTCATTAATAATGTTTTCAAACTATCTTATCAAAATACTTTCCCCTTTATTAAAATGGATTTTCAACTAAATCTTTTGACTCCTTGGGCTCGTTTAAAGTTTAATTGGTGTTATGTTCCATAAAGAGAATATGACTATGTGATTATTTCTCACCTTGTGTATGCGAGTGCTATACTGCGTTGACTATGGGAATGTATGGTTTGTGTTAAGACTTCGCGGCTGTTGAGTTTTGTGTTGTTATTATTCGTATATCTTGAACATTATGTACTTGCACTAGCAAAATTCCAGTTTGCTAACCCCCGAGTTTTCGGGGGGTGGGTGCCTGTTATGCGCTCAGGTTTTGGCAGCTCGGGAGCAGTCACAGGATTGGCTTGGAAGGAGATGGAGGACAATGATACTAATCACGCCAGAGTCAGAGTCTTTTCCTTTGTTTCAGTTGGTCGGTATTTCTCTGTCGTTCGAGTATTCACCCTTGCATGGGTGCAGTTTTCATTTATTAAATTGAGTTGTCATTCTTTTTGGTGTTCAAGTTTATTATTGTCATTGTAATGTGAATGTCGTTATTTTCTGAATTGGTTAATGACCTTGTCGGTCTGCTTTGCATTTAATTTTGACCCCGGTCGGTCAGTCATTGAGTAGTCTTTTGGAGCTTAGCCTGGTAGATCCTTGTGATAAGGGTCTACGGCGTGTGACATTCCCGGTCGTATTCTGGGGGTGTTACACAAACAACTCGGGATAACTCTCCCGCATACTATCCTCGGTTTCCCAAGTAGCCTCTTCGACTCCGTGTCTAGACCACTGAATTTTAACCAAAGGAATCGTCTTATTCCTCAACTGTTTGATTCGCCGCTCTAAAACTCGTATAGGACGCTCCTCATATGAATGATCGTCGGCGATCTCGATTTCGTCGAACTGAAGTATGTGACTCGGGTCGGCAACATACTTCCGCAACTAAGAGACGTGAAACACATTATGAATTCGGCTCAACGCCGGAGGTAAAGCCAATCGATAAGCTAACTCGCCTACTCGATCCAAAATCTCAAACGGTCCAATGAATCTCGGTCTAAACTTTCCCCTCTTCCCAAAACGGAAGATACCACGACTCGGGGATACCTTGACCAACACATGGTCGCCAGCCTCGAACTCTAATGGTCGACGACGGTTATCTGCGTATGATTTCGCGACTGAGCGGTCAACAACCGACTCCTGATCAAAGCTACCTTCTCACGGGCGGCTATAAGCATATCGGGCTCGGTGCCGATTGATTCTGATAAGTCGTCCCAACACAACGGAGATCGACAACGACGACCATACAAGGCCTCGTAAGGTGCCATCTTGATCGAAGCATGCCAACTGTTATTATACGTGAACTCGATCAATGGTAGTTGGGCTTCCCAATCGTCTTTCCAATCGAGGACGCATGCCCTCAACATGTCCTCTAATGTCTGAATGGTCCTCTCTGATTGTCCGTCGGACTAAGAATGAAAAGCGGTACTGAGATTAAGCTGAGTTCCCATAGCGCGATGAACTGATTTCCAAAAGTGCGACACAAACCGTCCGTCACGATCGGAAACGATACTTTTAGGAGTACCGTGCAGTCTGACTATCTCTTTGATGAAAAGTTGAGCAAGTCTCTCGGGACCCCACGTCTCCTTGATCTCAAGGAAATGAGCTGATTTGGTTAAGCGGTCCACGATCACCCAGATCGTGTTCATGCCACGACGACTCGTCGGCAAACTCGTGATGAAAACCATAGAAATGTCTTCCCACTTCCATTCGGGAATAGGAAGGGGTTTCAGCATACCCGCCGGTCGCTGATGTTCAATCTTAACTTGTTGACAGGTTAAGCATCTCGAAACAAATTCCGCGACTTCTCGCTTCATATTACTCCACCAGTAATTTTGTTTCAAGTCCTTGTACATCTTGCTAGACCCCGGATGCACAGAATAAGGAGTAGCATGAGCTTCTTTCAAAATCGAGTCTTTCAACTCGTCATTCGACGGTACGCACAACCGATTCTTAAACCTCAAAAGTCCATCCTCGTTGACCACAAATCCAGGGGCTTTCCCCTGAGCCACATCCTCTCGGATGCGCAACAATGATGGGTCCGAACCCTGATTCTCTCGGATTTCCTCCTCGAGTGACGATGAAATCTCTAACGTACAGAGCTGCCCCTGAACTCGCTGAAGCCACACCTCGATCTCGGTTCTAAGGAATTCCTGCTGAAGCTCCTTCTGAACTGTTAAACGGGCAAGCATCTGCTCCTGGACGGACTTACGACTCAAGGCGTCCGCGACAACGTTCGCCTTGCCCGGGTGGTAGAGAATCTCGATATCATAATCTTTGATTAATTCCAACCACCGTCTCTGACGCATATTTAACTCCTTCTGAGTAAATATATACTTTAAGCTCTTATGATCGGTGAATATCTGACAGGTAACGCCATAAAGATAATGACGCCAAATTTTCAAAGCGAACACCACGGCTGCTAGCTCCAGGTCGTGGGTCGGATAATTAACCTCGTTAGGTCTTAATTTCCGTGAAGCATAGGCAATAACCTTCCCGTTCTGCATGAGTACACATCCGAGACCCTGTCCGGACGCATCACTATAGACCACAAATCCTTCCGTCCCCTGCGGCAAGGAAAGTACAGGTGCTGACATTAACCGGCTCTTGAGTTCCTCAAAACTCCGTTGACACGCGTCGGACCACGTGTATTTCTTATCCTTCCGCAAAAGGTTCGTTAAGGGTTGAGCGATTCGAGAAAATCCCTCTACAAATCGCCGATAATAACCCGCTAATCCGAGGAAACTTCGGATTTCCCTAACGTTCTTCGGAGGTAGCCAATCTCGAATAGCCTCCATCTTCTGAGGATCGACACGAACTCCGTCTGATGAAATTACATGTCCGAGAAAAGTCACTTCGGACATCCAGAACTCACATTTAGAAAACTTCCCATAAAGTTGTTCTCGTCTCAACACGTCGAGCACTAGATGAAGGTGAAACTCGTGTTCCTCCCGGTCACGTGAATAAATCAAAATGTCATCGATGAAGACAACAACAAACCGATCCAAAAAGTCGATGAAGACCCGATTCATTAATTCCATGAATACCGCAGGTGCATTAGTCAATCCGAACGGCATAACCACAAACTCATAATGACCATAGCGTGTTCGAAACGCCGTCCTCGCGATATCCGACTCTCGAATCCGCAACTGAAGATATCCAGATCTTAAGTCGATCTTGGAAAATACTGAAGCTCCCTGAAGTTGATCTAAGAGATCGTCAATACGGGGTAAGGGATACTTATTCTTGATCGTCACCCTGTTCAACTCCCGATAATCAATACATAAGCGGAAAGAACCATCCTTCTTCTTGACAAATAACACTGGCGCTCCCCACGGGGACGCACTCGGTCGAATATAACCTTTCTCGAACAACTCCTCAAGTTGGTTCATTAAATACAGCATTAAGGTCGGGGCCATCCAGACGGTGCCTTCGATATCGGGGACGCACTGTGCTCCAACTCAATCGTGAATTCCACATCCCTCTGTGGAGGCAAACCGTAACTCGCCTAGAAAAACATCGGCATATTCCTCACCACCGAATATCCGTTAACATTATCGATGATTTCTGTTTTGGCCATATAGCACCAATAACCGACACATCCCCGATTGAGTAACCTTCGCTTTCATCAAATTAATGACTTTATCGAACAATGATTACCTCCCGAAACACACATTCAACCCCATCGTTCAAATGATAGTGACCAAACGCTTTGGACACTAATGATGGCATCATGACGATCCATCCAATCAATACCCAAGATGATGTCGTCCTCGGTAAATCTACTACGATTAGGTCCGCCGCCATACACGACCATGAAGTCAATCGACAATCGAATCTCACGGTTATCGATAATTCGCCTACCATCGTGTAGGCCAATGACATAAGGCTCACAACTAGTAGCACTACCTAGACGTAGTCTACTCATACATGACTCGGAAATGAATGAATGAGATGCACCAAGATCAAAAAGGGTACACACAGTTGAGATAGAATATCGAGTGTACTCGAGATCATTCGCCTCGTGGATCATCGGTCTTCTTCATCTCATAAATTCGGGGCTTGCCGCCCCGAACCGACGCTCCTGCCTCGATAGCTCTGCCCGCCTTTAGCTCCCGCTGCTTTGAACGACGCCGACCGAGTGGCCTGATTCGCACCGAATGACTCCGGGGCTTGAGATGACGCCGGAGTGGGTTTAAAGTCCCTACGGCAAAACGGGCCCTATGCCCAAAGCAATCCCACAATTGTGACACGTGATGCATCGCCGGACACTTGGTGCTGAAATGACCCTGCTCTCACGCTGAAATGTGATGGCCGAATCGCCGCCGCGATCGAGATTCCGCGGTTTAGACGCTAGGGAGGTCGCTCGTAAAGTAGAGCCCGCCCGCGGTTTCTTGAAAGTGGCACGACTCCGCCGATCGACACGGTTCTTGGACTTCTTGCTAGCGTACGGTTGCCGCTTAGCAATTTCCTTAGCCGTAAGCTCGTAAGTAAGAGCCTTCTCAATGAACTCGCCAACGTGGTGCAATTATGATTAAGTAAATCAAGTCTCATACGGGGTTTCACCTCTTGCCGAAATACTTGATCTTGTCCGCTTCGAGTGAATGATAGATGAGGCGAACGGAATAAGTTCTGAAATTTTTCGGCGATGGCGAGAACATCATCATCCGCCGAAAGGTCGGAGTGAGTAATTCCGACAACTTGGCCTCCCGAGTGGGGCCGGATAGTACCTCTCCATCATGAGAGTCTTGAATCGATCCCAAGTACTGCTCCGCCTGTGGGCTTCAACGATAACCACCATGAATGAGCGCTCTTACCGAGATAGTAAGCCGCAATCGAAACTTTATGCCCTTCGGGCAATCCACCATAGCAAATAACTTCTCAAAATGCTCAAGCCGGTGAACAATATCCGCCGGCTCGATGAGCCCTCAAAAGTAGGTGGTCGCCAAGTAGAGATATCGCTAATGATATTGCTTACACCCTCTCTTGCCTCCGAGGTGGCGGCGGAGGAGCCCGCCGATTTTGATTGACAGAGTTATGCATCGTCTCCATCAACCGAGCCATCCGGGTCATTTGGGCCATCATGCCCTGCATAAATGCGAGTGGGTCAACCCGACACCCTCCGACCGAGCCGTGTCCTGTACGACTCCCGATAGTGAATGATCGCGCCTGTGAGTGAGTGGCAGCATCACCGCCGATGAGTTAGCATTATTCTGGCATTTGCACGGTATTCGCACGAGTTCTCGGATTCGGCCCGCCTCCACGGCCTCGTCCCACGCCTCTGCCGGCCCTTTCCATATCAAGTGGAAAGTCATATGATGATTATACATCTCGCATGAGTATCACATTATGATTATATTATGAAATGATGAAAATGAGCATACGCGCTCAAATACAGCGATTACATGAATGATTAGTTGACGTGACATGATTTCTGATGAAATTACTGAAATGATTATCTTGAACAATTTAACAAGACTGATGATATGATCTTCAAGATCAACAACTGAGTAATGAAATGAATTGAGTGATTAATGAGTTAACATTATCGACTTGATCACAATTGAAATTGATGAATGAGGATTGTTAACTAATGAATTATGAATGAATGATTATTGCGAGAAATTATACCATGGCATCGAAATCTTACAGTTCTTGGTCCGATTGGCTCGGCATTTGCACAGAGTCACACGTGACGCGAAAGTCCAATGATACTAGTCCGATGACGATGATTTCAAATGAGACATGACTTGGAGGGTAGTATTCAAAACCACGCTCCGATACCAACTCGTAACACCCCAAACCAAAGCGGATATTACAGGTCTGTGGACCCCGACTGGACCCACCAGTGCGAATGAGAATGAATGAATTACACAGTAAATGTAGTACCGAACCACATTACAACATCAATTACTCCGATGAGGAGTTTTATACAACACACCTGTGATTAAATAGAATACATGTGTATTTTATGTGACGATAAAATACACAACGCCGAATGAAATGAGTGTTCAAACGGAATGTCTCAATGGAATAAATAAAGGAAACATAAATGATCGAATAAATGATCGAATGCATCGGGCCCCTACTAGTATCACTGGGACTCTCGCCATCATCGTGCTTTCCCGTGCCTTAGCCTTGCCATGACCGAAAAACAACATCCCCAACGGGATCGCCATACGTAACAACAATCCTCAAGGGTTGAAAATACACAATCATGATATATCCGAAATTATGAATTATTCTCACAAACATACGCAATCAAACATGCTATATGAATCGACTAATCAAGACGGCTCAAAGGAATGGCGCCACACTACGTCCGGATGGAAATGTGTCCGTGCACAAGCCACCAACGATCAAACACGCGTGGTCTTGTACCTAATCGCCTCACGAGCAATCGACTGTGTGCACACCCAATGTGAGGCCACCAACCAACACACGACTATAATGTGCCCGACATGAAAATCCTACACATACCAATCGGCACGCCAAGATGACCCTAATGCCACAATATGACAAAAGTGACAATGAAAATGAATAATGACTCACCAAGATTGAATGATGGTGAAATGAATGATAGCTCAATGAAATGATCGAACCGGCTGCTCCTTATGACCGAGGTGATTAATTGACAATGACGAAGTTTTGATACGGTTAATACAATGATGAATGAGTTATGATTATGAATGAACAACAACAAAAGGAATGAATATCCTTTTAACCGAGTAAGAATTAACTTACACAATACCGATGATGAATGTCCGTCCACGAACAACGCCCTAAATGAAATGTCGGTCGCTCGAACAACCTTGAATAACACAATTACCAATAATCCGATCATTACGCAAATCAAGAACGATCATAATCGACTCAAACGTCGACACAACGATATCCGAGCTCGAATGAATCGAAACCAACTCCAAGATGAGTATTTCAAACCATCAAAACACTTTCAAGGATATCAATAATCCAATAGAATCCATAACTCATGATTACAACAACATCAATCGGAAAATCCCCAATTAACCAAGTCAACCCCAAGGGTTCTTGAAATAATTCAAAAATAACCCTTAAATCCGTAGGAATACGTTTATACAAGTTAGATAATCCATAACTAACATATTCCAATGATAATCCAAGCTTACACGAAGAAATCGGAAGGAAAACCCCAAAATCCAAATTCTAGATCCAAGAGATTAATACCTTTGATTCGATGTGATGAAGATGATGAAATGATGATCAATCCGAAAGGTGAGCTTGAAGATGATGATTGATGATTACACCTCGAAGAATCCTCGAATCGCTCGAAATCGCCTTAAATACCGAAGGAGTGAAATGAGATGAAAATGACGAACTCGACTAAACTGGCCCAATTTATACTCACCTGTGTTAGCGTGCGCTAGCCTTGTGCATAGCGTGCGCTAACGAGTAATTTGGGTAGTACAAGACCCACCGTCCGAACACGGTAGCGCGCGCTACGTACCTCTTTGTAGCGTGCGCTACGGCCATACTACTAGCGTGCGCTAATATCCATTGTTAGCGTGCGCTAGCGAAATATTTGACGCCCGATCGGGAGTCCGTAAAACCATCCGCCTCCGATCTAACCTCGATAGCGTGCGCTACAACCATTATTTAGCGTGCGCTAATATATCGGGCCACAGACGCTAACAACAATGCATAGCGTGCGCTTATGAATAAACCGTGCGATCCAAGAGCCACCGGACTCAACCTCGATTCGCCCTAGCGCGCGCTTACTCCACACATATAGCGTGCGCTACTACAACCCGTTAGCGCGCTACTTACCACTTCGTAGCGTGCGCTACATAATTAATCTCACTGCACCCAAGATCTTCCGGATCGCAGCCAAGGTAGCCTTAGCGTGCGCTAAAGCTGAGCGGTAGCGTGCGCTACCTATACCCAATTAGCGTACGCTAAAAGGAGTATGTAGCGTGCGCTACTCCTCAAGCTCAGCTTGCAACGAAAATGAAAATGATGATAAACACGGCACGAAACTCCAATCAGGTTAGTGATGAATGACGATTGATACACGATACAATTACTCTGGATGATGAATACCATGACTGAATATGAGTGACAAATGATCAATGATGAATGAGATTACTGAGTATCAATTACTGAATGATAATTACTGAGTGATAATTACTGAATGATAATTACTGGGTATTACACTACATGGCCAAAATAAAAATACAACAACCTCTACGAGCCTTACTCGGATAATACAAACTGACAACAACTGAACAAAACTGGAGTACTCCAAACTGTCTGACTGACATGAACACCAAAGCATCTCGGACTAGTATCGCTCGAATGCCTCGTCGCCATCGTCATGCCCCTGTGTCTCAACTCTCTCCTCGCAAGCACCTAAAACATGAAAACATGTTCCGCCCCTACGGGGTCAGTCATCCAGATAATGAACATCAAATACATGTACAACATGATATGCATCCAAAGGCAGAATGAACAGTACAACAATGGTAATACGAGATGCTCACAAACCAAGGTAAGAATCGAGCATTCGTGAAACACTATGCCCACGGCATACGATCGGTACCCGCTCAACAGGTTAGAATACAAGTGCCTAACGGCGAATCATCAATATAAAACACAACAATACATTACCCGAAGGTAAACCAAGCCAACGCTGAAATAGATACGAATCATAATGCCCGAAGGCTCCAACGGAAATACCAAAATATCACAATGGTCTGAAAGCCCCTCAGTCGAAGCTGCCAAATATCACAGTCACCTGAAAGTCACTCAGCCGAAACTGCCAATCATCACAATGGCCCGAAGCCAAATAGCCCGAAGCTGTATCACATGAAGGCCGAAGCCACGGCACGAAGCCGTATCACAATGAGATCATCCAATGACCGTGGCCTGCTGAATTGCATGTGCTGGGAAACCAACTGCGAAGGTTCAAGCCCCAGACTTACCCATAATGAGATCACCCAGTGACCGTGACCTACTGAACTGTAGGTGTTGGGAATCCAACTGTGAAGGTTCAAGCCCCAAACTTACCAATAATGAGATCATCAACATGACCGTGACCTACTGAACTGTAGTTGTTGGGAAACCAACCGCGAAGGTTCAAGCCCCAAACTTACCCATCGAGCACTAGCCGCGACTAGCCTCCAAACACAATTAATCACAAACGGCAATGATCCCAAGATTACCAAATTCACAAGAATAAAAGTGTGCTGCCTTGAGTCGGCCAACACGATAATAATAACTCACGGATGGGCACAGTCCTCGGCGATCCCAATTCAAATACCTCGACTGCCTTAGAATGGCCAATCGATTACAACGATACAACGGATGGGAAATGTCTTCGACAGTCCCAATTCAATACATCGATTACCTTAGAACGGTCAATCGATAACAACGACTCAACGGATGGGAAATGTCCCAATTCAATACATTGATTACCCTAGAGCGGTCAATCGATAATAACGACTCAACTGATGGGAAATGTCCTCGAAAATCTCAATTCAATACATCGATTACCTTAGAACGGTCAATAGATAATAATGACTCAACGGATGGGAAATATCCTCGAAAATCCCATTTCAATATCTCGATTGCCTTTAGAACGGTCAATCGATAACAACAATACCACGGATGTCTCGGCACCTTTAATCGGTTATCGATAACGAAGATTATAATCGACTACGTCAATGCCTTCAATAGGCCAATACAACATCAATAAAGAAGCACCAATATTAATAACAATGATCACAAATATGTCTTAAATCGACATCAATATCAACAACAACAATCGATACATCGATACCGCAAACCGGCTATCGACAACAATAAGTATTGTAATGCCTTGAACCGGCCATTTACGAACAACAATAACATTTGGCATAATTTGCCGAAGGGTGTCGTATCAATCAATCCCCTGATATAAACAAATTCATAAAGAGACCGAGTCTCGAAATGATACACACATTCATACACATATATGATAACATTAATCTCATTGACTAGTACAAGTATAAAACTTGCCTCAAACCAAAGGCGAGAAAGTCCTTCCACGATCAACGTCCTCCCATGAAAAAGACGAACGGCGCCTTCCGACAGTTACAAGCACTCGAACAACCTTGAATTAAATACAATTCATTCAATAACACAAAATTAATATAAAACAACACCAACGACGATCCCGATTCAATCCCGAATCGGTTAAACTCCACAAACGAATATCATAGTCCCCAACTATGAATTCCAACATCTTCCAACACCTCACAAATCGACAATTCAACAAGAATCACTTAAGAACATCATCAAATTGATCCTCCTATAATGATAATATCATCACTATCACCTCAAAAACATCACCAAAACAACAATCATGATATCAACACGATAATCAATCTCAAACTCATCATGAATTTGGATTAATCAACAAGATTAAATCAACCATTTCAAGATTATGATAATCATTACATAATTCATCATAATTCCTTACAAAAATGGTTATAATCCCTCAAAACCACAACCAACAACAGTAATCATATCAAGACTATGTTAATCATATAACAATCTTAGTATCCTAAAACATCAAGAACAACTCCTCCTCAAACAACAATCATCATGTTCTTCATCATAAGATATAGAAACTCATCAAGAATCATGATATACTCCAAAAATCACCAACTATACGAGGAAAACAACAACAACAACTTCATCATATTCAAAAGTCCCTTGAAGAACAAGAGATTAAGAGAACTTACCAATGAAGAGCAAGAAGAACTCTCCAAACACCAAAGGAGCACCAACTAGCTTCCAACTCCAAGCTCCAAATCAAGTTATGATGATAAAAAAACATGTTGGAAGAGGCTAAATATTAAGAACAAGTCCAGAGGGACGCTTCTAGGGAGAGAAAGGAAGTTTTGGTTCGTGAAGAAATGAAATACGAAACCAAGATATATAAACTAACAGGCTCATTATGTACGCTATGTACCAAGCCTAACATACGTAAGGACTATTACGTACGCTATATCAGTAGCTTAACGTACGTAATGCTAGTCCAAAACCGACTGACCAAGAATGTGAAGACCTTAACGTACGTAAATAACCACCTTTTACGTACGTTAACAAGCTGCATGAGTTACGTACATAGATCTCACCTCCTAACGTACGTAAGGATCCATTGACTGCAATAGTGAGATCTGATCGAAAGATATCCGACCCTACCAGCCGAAAGTTAACCATGGGGAAGGTTCCTACAACCGACCACTCATTACGTACGTAACCATATAGGTTTAACATACGTAATACCTATCTAATAGCATACGTAATGCTACACATGTAGCGTACGCTGTGGCTAGGATACTTGGCCAAAAATCCAAACTCTCCAAGCAACATCCAAACGACGAAACAATACCGACGTCAAGCACAAATATTTCGATCCTGAAATATCCTAATACAATATACATTGTATCAGTCCAAAACAAAAACACTTGTACAATTCCAAATGAATACGTACAACTCAACAGTGAAACGAAAAAAATTATCCCCGGATATTACATACTTCCCCCCCTTAAAAAGTGTTTCGTCCCCAAAACTCAGGGTGCACAACTCGGGGTACGAACTATCCATCAGGATCTGAAAACATCTCCAGGAATACTCCTCAATACGAAAAATTCCACCTGAGTAACTGGGCCAACCCCACGGGTCCCCGAGTCTCCTCTGCCCGACCACGGCGAAAATTGAGTGATAAAAACCCTAAACCAAGTGCGGGATCAGTCGAATCATGACTCCTCCGCCAGAGGCCAGCTAGAAAGTCGTACCACCCGCATGACTCATAACACCGGCGTACACACCCCGCGGTAGCCGCTCATTGAACATGTATACCATCATCGGTGTACACTTCCCCGTTCTCGTCGGCATCGGACGCCCATGCAAACACTGACTCACGCCACACAAAGATAATAACAACACAGACATAGTCCTCAGGACCATATCAATCGCACACCCAAGTCCTCACGACTTGACGTCTCGAATCACAATGAACAATTACCCAGATTATCACAAAATCTCGGGTACAACATCAAAAGGAAAGAAAACACATCAAACGACCTCAAATCTCAAGATTATCACATACTATCGTTACAAGATAGATCAACAACAAATGATTCACAACCACAATACCATAATACAAATTAAGTCAAACATCAATTCGAAAACTAGGAAAAAGTACAAATCAAGGCTACATCTCTAATGTACCCGAAATCAACATCCTCCAGATCATCGAGCTCCTCGATCTCATCGACTCGAGGAAGACCCAAACCTGAACTCGCTGCTCCTCCTCGGCTGTCCTTTCCTTTGGTTCAAAAAGCCTGATAAGACCCCTTGGATGAAGTATGGACTGGAGTAATAAAATATCTCGAGGCCTGTGAGCTCTCTCAAGACCTACTGGTACTAGAACTCCTGCAGTATTTCTGAAGGTGTCCCTGCCTCCCACACAGAAAACAAGCAATAGTCTGCATCGAGCACCGAGTACTGCGATGTCCTATTGTATCACAGTTAAAGCAAACAACGGTCAACTCCGTCGCCTGAGAAGAAGATGCTTTCCCAGCAAGAAGACGACTAGAAGACGACCTCTTGGACGTCGGAGCCTGATGTCCCTCTGAACGAACCGGCATCCTAGTCCTCTCACCAGAAGAAACTAAAGGGTTCTTCCGAGCAAGCTCCTTGATCAAAAGCTCTGCTCCAAGAGCCTTCTCGATGAATTCACCAAGTGAGTTACAATTATGATTGAACAACTGCATCCTCAACTGCGGGTTCGGCCTCTTGATATAATACTGATCTTATCCACCTCAGTACGGATAACAGATGAAGCAAACTGAAGAAGTCCTTGAAACTTCTCAGCAATAACAATAACACCCTCGTCCTCAACGGATTCAGGGTTCAAAACCTCTGACAGCTTGGCTTCACTAATTGGAGCCGGATAATACCTCTCTAACATGAGAGTCTTGAACTCGCTCCAAACACAGTCACGATCGGTGGGCTTCACAGAAAGCCACCATGAATAAGCACCCTTACTCAAGTAGTAAACCGCTACTGCCACCTTATTCTCTTCCGGACACTGAACCATGTCGAAGAGTTTATAAAAATGTTCAAACCAATGAACAATGTCAGCTGGTTCCGACGAACCCTCAAAAGTAGGCGGTCTCTGACGAGATATATCGTCGACAATCTAACTCACTCTCCTGACCTGTCAATAAAACGGCACCTGGGATCCCTACTGCGGTGTACCACTAACCATCGAGGCCTGCATGGTTTCCATTATCTGCGTTATCTGGGTCATCATAAGCAAGAAAGGGTCGATGTGTCCACTCTCAGTCTGATCAACTCTTCGAGTATGACGTCCCGAAGGAGAATCGGTAAGTAAGTCACATCTCCGGACAAATTCTGATCCATCTCGGCATCCGCATGCGTATAAATATGAGGTTCTGGGTTCTGGCTCAATCTGCAGCCCTTACCCCCTCTGCCACGTCCTCAGATTCCTCTTTCCATACTGAAAGAATAACGTTCGATCATGATGCCGCAACGGCCAATCCAGAATGCTAAGTCAATAGCCAAACACGAGTATACATACTCAACACAGTCACATCGATCATACTAATCATAGCCAATATAGATCTCAAACGTTCCAAAACAAATAATCATGAGTGAATCATAACACAAATGTTACATATAGGTTTCAACAAAACATGTATAATCGATGACATAATGAATGTATGAATATAAATAGAATCGAGTCCTTACACAGGTCATATGAAGCTTCGAGGTCTTGTGATACTAGTCTTCATTGACGACGACTTGATGAAACAATGACTCTTACAGTCGTCCAACTATCACGACTCACAAAACCCGACTGTCCAGATTGTCATAACCTGACAACCCCACTACTACCGTGTCGGTAGAGCCACATAACTCACATATCACGGTATCTCACAACCCAATGCTCTGATATCATCTTCTGTAACACCCCCAAATCCCATTGGGTCATTACAGTGTCGTGGAACCCACAGCAGGAGATCCACCAGGCGAACACGACCAAAATACAACAAACTGACCAAAAAGAGAATCTCAGTGCCTACTATGACATCTGACTTAATATTCCGATATGGAATTTCAATGACAAAAGTGGGCTTACATGGCCAAAATAAAAATAGAACAACATCTAGGAGCCTTGCTCGGATAATGACAAAATGACAACAACTGAACAAAACTGGAGTACTCCAAACTGTCTGACTGACATGAATACCAAAGCATCTCGGACTAGTATTGCTCGAATGCCTCGTCGCCATCGTCATGCCCCTGTGTCTCAACTCTATCCTCGCAAGCACCTAAAACATGAAAACATGTTCCGCCCCCACAGGATCAGTCATCCAGATAATGAACATCAAATACATGTACAACATGATATGCATCCAAAGGCAGAATGAACAGTACAACAATGGTAATACGAGATGCTCACAAACCAGGGTAAGAATAGAGCATTCGTGAAACACTATGCCCACGGCATACGATCGGTACCTGCTCAACAGGTTAGAATACAAGTGCCCAACAGCGAATCATCAATATAGAACACAACAATACATTACCCGAAGGTAAACCAAGCCAACGCTGAAATAGATACGAATCATAATGCCCGAAGGCTCCAACGGAAATACCAAAACATCACAATGGTCTGAAAGCCCCTCAGCCGAAGTTGCCAAATATTATAGTCACCTGAAAGTCACTCAGCTGAAACTGCCAATCATCACAATGGCCCAAAGCCAAATAGCCCAAAGCTGTATCACATGAGGGCTGAAGCCACGGCACAAAGCCGTATCACAATGAGATCATCCAATGACCGTGACCTACTGAATTGCAGGTGCTGGGAAACCAACCGCGAAGGTTCAAGCCCCAGACTTACCCATAATGAGATCACCCAGTGACTGTGACCTACTGAACTGTAGGTGTTGGGAAACCAACCACGAAGGTTCAATCCCCAAACTTACCCATAATGAGATCATCAACATGACCGTGACCTACTGAACTGTAGGTGTTGCGAAACCAACCGCGAAGGTTCAAGCCCCAAACTTACCCATCGAGCACTAGCCGCAACTAGCCTCCAAACACAATTAATCACAAACGACAATTATCCCAAGATTACCAAATTCACAAGAATAAAAGGGTGCTGCCTTGAGTCGGCCAACATGATAATAATAACTCACGTATGGGCACTGTCCTCGGCGGTCCCAATTCAAATACCTCGACCGACTTAGAATGACCAATCGATAACAACGATACAACGGATGGGAAATGTCTTCGACAGTCCCAATTCAATACATCGCTTACCTTAGAATGGTCAATCGGTAACAACGACGCAACGGATGGGAAATGTACCAATTCAATACATCGATTACCCTAGAGCGGTCAATCGATAATAACGACTCAACGGATGGGAAATGTCCTCGATAATCCCATTTCAATATATCGATTACCTTAGAACGGTCAATCGATAATAACGACTCAACGGATGGGAAATATCCTCGATAATCCGAATTCAATATCTCGATTGCCTTTAGAAAGGTCAATCGATAACAACAATACCACGGATGTCTCGGCACCTTTAATCGGCTACCGATAACGAAGATGATAATCGACTACGTCAATGCCTTCAATCGGCCAATACAACATCAATAAAGAAGCACCAATATCAATAACAATGATCACAACTATGTCTTAAATCGACATCAATATCAACAACAACAATCGATACATCGAAACCGCGAACTGGCTATCGACAACAATATTACCAGTAAGTATCGTAATGCCTTGAACCGGCCATTTACGAACAACAATTACATTTGGCATAATTTGTCGAAGGGTGTCATGTCAAACAATCCCCTGATATCAACAAAATCATAAAGAGACCGAGTCTCGAAATGATATACACATTCATACACATATATGATAACATTAATCTCATTGACTAGTACAAGTATAAAACTTGCCTCAAACCGAAGGCGAGAAAGTCCTTCCACGATCAACGTCCTCCCATGATAACGACGAACGGCGCCTTCCGACAGTTACAAGCACTCGAACAACCTTGAATGAAATACAATTCATTCTATAACACAAAATTAATAGAAAACAACACCAAAGACGATCCCGATTCAATTACCGAATCAGTTAAACTCCACAAACGAATATCATAGTCCCCAACTATGAATTCCAACATCTTCCAACACCTCACTAATCGATATGATCAAATGTTCTTAACACTTGTGAAAACAATTCAACAAGAATCACTTAAGAACAACATCAAATTGATCCTCCTATAATGATAATATCATCAATATAATCACTATCACCTCAAGAACATCACCAAAACAACAAACATGATATCAACATGATAATCAATCTCCAGTTCATCATGAATTCGGATTAATCAACAAGATTAAATCAACCATTTCAAGATTATGATAATCATTACATAATTCATCATAATTCCTTACAAAAATGGTTATAATCCCTCAAAACCACAACCAACAACAGTAATCATATCAAGACTATGTTAATCATATAACAATCTTACCATAATCCTTCATAGACATGATTAAAACCTCCAAACATCCTAAAACATCAAGAACAGTTCCTCCTCAAACCACAATCATCATGTTCTTCATCATAAGTTATAGAAACTCATCAAGAATCATGATATACTCCAAAAATCACCAACTATACGAGGAAAACAACAACAACTTCATCATATTCGAAAATCACTTGAAGAACAAGAGATTAAGAGAACTAACCAATGAAGAGCAAGAAGAACTCTCCAAACACCAAAGGAGCACCAACTAGCTTCCAACTCCAAGCTCCAAATCAAGTTATGATGATCAAAAACATGTTGGATGAGGCTAAATATTAAGAACAAGTCCAGAGGGACAGTTCTAGGGAGAGAAAGGAAGTTTTGGTTCGTGAAGAAATGAAATACGAAACCAAGATATATAAACTGACAGGCTCATTACGTACGCTATATACCAAGCCTAACGCACGTAGGGACTATGACATACGCTATATCAGTAGCTTAACGTACGTAATGCTAGTCCAGAACCGACCAAAAATGTGAAGACCTTAACGTATCTAAACAATCACCTTTTACGTACATTAACAAGCTGCATGAGTTACGTACGTAGATCTCACCTCCTAACGTACGTAAGGATCCGTTGACTGCAATAGTAAGATCTGATCGAAAGATACCCGACCCTACCAGCCGAAAGTTAACCACGAGGAAGGTTCCTACAACCGACCACTCATTACGTACTTAACCATATAGGTTTAACGTACGTAATACCTATCTCATAGCGTACGTAATGCTACCCATGTAGCGTACGCTATGGCTAGTATACTTGGCCAAAAATCCAAACTCTCCAAGCAACATCCAAACGACGAAACAATACCGACGACAAGCACAAATATTTCG